>OX382319.1:7558739-12558739 GCA_947507805.1 Aporophyla nigra | reverse complement strand
TTTAAATGATGACAATGAAACGATGGCTTCTAAAACACCCCCAGCTGACCATGTTGAATCTGTAGCACAGTTCCGAACAGACCATCAACTGCCATGACCTACCAGGAACTCTCTCAACCGTCTTCCAAGCCAGGTGGGTCAATATGGTGGCGCTTCTCCTTCAACCGCTCGCGTCTGCGTTAAAGTCATCACTTAGCGTAACGATTTCTGTTATCCTTTAGAATTTAAATATTCAGTGGTGTTGGTAATTAAATTTCGAATAGAGATGATAGATATGTAGCTGCAACACCAAACTGTAACCGCCGATTTTGTTATCATTCGTTTTTTGGATTGCCTCCCACTATGGAAGCAATATTAAAAGACGTATTCACATTAAAACAGTCGAACATTAAAAAAAAAAACACTTTATAGATTTTCATGTGTTGGTGGCTTGCGTGGGGTCACTTCGCAAAATTTCAACTTCGGTCTAAGTAAAGTATTTTAGTTACTTTCACTACCTAAGGTGATTAATCATTTTGAAAGGACACAATTCTGGTTTTTAGGTGAAGTTAATTACAGCTAGTGGTACCGTGTGGTGCCGGACGGAAAGAATAACACCCCCCCATTTCTTCCCGTGGGTGTCGTAAAAGGCGACTAAGGGACTTACTAGAGAATGGGCAGCAGCGTTCTCTATGCATTTTACCACCATACTGCGATCGCCAACCCGCCTGCCAAGCGTGGCGATTATGGCAAAGCCCCCCAAATTGGGCAAGGCCTAAGTCCAGCAGTGGACGTCTTACGGCTGAAGTGATGTGATGTGAATTACAGCTGATTACCTAAACCCTGAAAGCTCAATAACTTTCGAAGTGCATCACTTATCAATTTATTATTATGAAATATCAAGATGTGAAATATAAATCAGACACTATTGGCCTTAGAAATATGAATTGCAAACTCGCCTGCTCACTAATACACAACTCATAGCTAATGCGTTTACGGCAGGCGCTGCCCGATTTACAGCAGGAAAACATGTATATTAAGTTGTCTGTCACGTTTGGGGACCAAAAATATGGAATTAATTGAACTTGAACTGTATAAAGATTTTAAACTTATGTTACATGTACAACATCTAAATAATTATGTTACATATAAAGACGTTACCAATACAGTTCGAGCTATTTCTTTTACAATACGCAGGGATATTCCTGGCAAAATGTAGGTGTAGTATATATCTCTGCCTTTTCCTTCGGTAAATTATATTATTATTATATTCATTTATTTCAGATTCACATCCATAGAATTGTTAGTAACACAGAAATGCTTATGAGAAACTAAATATAAGAGTGATGATTTACAGCTAACAACAAAAATATGCATACATTATTCGATTGTCGGCTGCTTCACTTGATTTCTTGTGGTGCTTGAATCAGTCCTCCAGCTACCTGCCAGGGTCGCGAGATTTGTTCGAAAGAGATACCGTGGCCCTGGCATATGTGCAACTGAAGGAACACGGGTGGGTTTTAGTCAGTAAAAGTCTGACACGCCCTTCCGCTCCGCCCAGAGCGGGAGAAGTCATTTGATGATTTCCCACCCACAAAAAAAGGCCTCCAGCTAGAACAAAATACTAATGATCTGACTGACACACGCTAAGAGCACTGCCACGGCCTTTAAGCGTATCTGGTAGGAGGACAGCAAAGGACTAGGTGGATCGGAATTAACTAACTCAGGAAATTCTTATAATTTACTATATTTTTTCTTTATAATATGTCATCGTGAAAGTTTTACCGCTTCGAAGATTCTGACATTTTTAGTTATTAATTCACTTGTTTCTTTACCTCCACAGTGACATTGTTAACAGTTTTACTGACGTGTGCAATCTGTGATGCATTGTGGGCCATTTGGTTTTTACTTGCATTGACAGTTACATTGATTTCAGCCTTTTGCAAAACGTCTGCTAACTTTGGAGATTTAGCAACTGATGTGGCAACTGATGTAGCAACTGATGTAGATACAGATATTGTTGATAATGAAATAGTAATAGGAGTCGTTACTGCTACAGTAGGTTGAACATTCGTCGTAGTTTTAGTGATATATTCTGTAGCCTTCGCTGTAGTACTCAAAGAGACTATTTCCTTGTTCTTTGATCCTGTTTCTCTTCGTGCATCACTGCTATTATAGTTATTCATCACTTCTTTAATTCCTCTATTATTTGCTTTAGGAGTTACTTCAACAATGTTAGTACTACTGGTTTCTGTTGTCTTGTCTTTCTTCAGAATTGCTTGCTGTATAGCAACCTCCATAGTTTGATGACCGTTGACAACTATGTCTTCTTTATTTTTGAAGCTTATGTCTTTTACTTCTGCTTTATAATATTCTGTTTTATTTTCCTTTCTTTGGCCTGTGGTATCCCTTGAATTACTTCGTGTTATGTTAATATATGATTTTAACTTAGTTTCAGACTTTTTAACTTTTTTCAAGTCATTTCTCGTTTCATTCTTTGTAGAATTATCGCCTTTAACATTTTTGTTTTCAATTATACGCTCAGTTTTGTTATCTGCTCTTTCTGCCTTCTTTGTTTTATTTTTTATTCCCTCAATAGCCGTGGAGATCATATTGGCATTCGATCTAAGCCTAGTTTTGGACTGTTTACGTTTTACTTTGTCGTTGTTTGCCACATAAGTATGCTTTACCTTTCCTCCTGTCACCACACCAGTATTAACGTTAATTCTACGTTTAACTTTATTTAACTGTTTTTCAATATTATTTATTATTTTAATGACGAATGGGTCTTTTTCTAAGCTCGAAGATGTTCTTTTAGCATTTGGTCCATGACGTCTTTTCTCGTCTTTCATATCAGATTTTTCAAGTGACATACCTTCACTGGACGATGACCACTCTTCTGCACTTTTCCAGGATGTCTTTTTTTTAAATTTAGGGTATGCTCTAGGTGCAACAGAGGACCGTCTCTTATAAGAATAAGTTGAGGGAGGAGGCGAAGTTTTCTGAGTTTTTCTCACACGTCTTATTTCATTTGAGTTTAATCGTGGAGCAGCAGTTCTCCTAGCTGGTGAAGATTTGATCGTTTTACCATCACTCAGTACATCGAAAACCTCCAGAAACTTCTGCGGTTTTGTAGAAGCTGTACTCCATCGATTATTTGATCTGAAATGATAAAAGCAATATTATTGTAATGTTATGTAACAGTTTGGTGTTATTAATGGGCTATTATGTATAATGTATTAAATACGACGATGATGTTCCAAAATTTAAGAAAACTAATCGTTCGATCCAAAGAGGTGTTAGGCATACTGTTTTAGCAAAATTAAAAACTATTTTTAATTAAGTTTTATCTAAACCTTACTTGATCTCCACTGTTAACAGTGGAGTTGTTATCGGTGCCATGCTTTTTTTATATTGATGTAGCTCTATATTAAAAACAGAGTCGGTGGTTCGAATATAATTTTGCCTGAAGAAATCTCTGTTATGTATTAATATAGGGTTGTTGGGCTCTGACGTCTTGTCACTCTTGTGTTTTTTATCTTGCTTTGGTTTCTTATTTTGCCTTGATTCATGCTTTGTGTCATTCTTCAACCAACGCTTCGTCATACGATTCTTGTCGTCTTTTTTATCATACTTTTTCCCATTCATCTTGATATACTTCGGGTCATTTATTTTCCCATGCCACTTTTTTTGGTCCTTGTCGTATTTCTTCGTATGCTTAAGACGCTTGTTTAGAAAAGATCCTGTCATGCTATGTCTCGATTCTTGAACGCTGGTTTTGATTGCCAGTTTATCGAGAACAGCTTTCGGTAGTCTTCCCGTTGACTCTTCTATCCATATTTTCTTAACAGTATTGTTTTTAGGCATAATTGTTGTCATATTTAGAGCTTCAATTCTCTCTGGTTTCATTGTAAAATTTATAAAAGATTTTTGGGATGGTTGGACAGGGATAATTGTCGTGTATTGCTCATTTTTATCCTGTGGCTCGTGATAAAACTCTATAGAGCTATATAATTCATCTGATAAACTATCTTTATTTAGCAGATCTTGGTGTTCGTTCTTGGCCCTTCGTTGGTGCATATGATCAGAATGCTGAGAACCTAGTATTGTTTCCCTCTCTTGAATACCAAGGGATTCGTCGACTGTGTCTTCTGCAGTATGTTTATATCCTTTCTTTTCATTTTTCATGCCATATTTATTATATTGTGTTAGTTTTATATATGTCTTGTCTTTATTATTTTTATCTTTTACTTTTTTATTTGCCTTTTTACTGGCGATGTTTGTATGATATTTTTTTGAAACAGGTTCGGTCTTCTTTGCTTCGTTCGTTATACTTTCCAATTTCTTGGCATTACTCCTAGATTTGGAATAAGGTTTGAAATTTGGTATATTATTTGTTGGAGTATTATTTGCTAACAACTGTTTACAAAATGTTTCTATTTGTTGTTTGAAGTCTCGTCTAACGTTAGTATTTAGATTTGTGTAGTGATCGAAAATAATGGATCGGACCCCGTTTTTAATAATCTTCCTCAAATTATTGTAAGACCTTTTAGATATGGACCCACCGTAAGCCTCCAGATCATTTATGACTTTCTGGAACTGCTCTCCAGCCTTCTGTCTGTATAAGGAATTGATATAATATACAGTTTCTTTGACGTTTTCGTCATAGTTTTCATCTTGCAACATATTCGAAAATGCATTGATGTGTGCTCTTGTCTCAGAAGTTGGTTTCCCTTTAATCGAATCTAATTTTGTGGCTATTAGATTTCTGATTTCATAACTCTCCGTTAATTCGTAAAATCTGCAGCCTCTGTAGTGATAATTTCTGATTTCTTCGTTTAGAATGTCAAAGAAATCTTCAAATTCAGTATCTTCATAAGTGTTGAGTATGTCTATGACGTCCTGAATGAAGCCCGTCAAGGTTTCAACTGTCGGCGCTTTGAACTGACGTCGTAAGTTGTCACCATTACTTTTGTCATCAATAGCTGTTTTGACTTTTGTTATGAAATTCTGTACATTGTCTAGGAACTTTATGTCGAGTTTGTTGTCTTTGTTATTGAATTCTAGAACAGTTTCTAGTGCTAGATTGACACTTCTCTGATTTGATTTTGGAGTATTCGATGCGAAGGAGTGAGTGTAAGCTGAAAGATGATTTAGAATGTTATTTGTCATAAAAGTATTTTGAAGTCATCAGCAGCCTTATATCGTTCCCACTGCTGGGACACAGGCCGCCTCTCAGTCAGAGGGAGTATTTTGAAGTAATACGAGCGAACTAAAAAATATACAGAATATATATGGTAAAAAATACCTAGAAGTCTTTGAGGATTTCTAGATAACACTTTTTCTAATATTTATTATTTTCTAATACAATATAAAATAATGTATCCGTCTTAAGGAGATAACTAGTCGCTTTCAGAAAGGCCTAAGCATCTATTCTCCTTAAAATGTTTAGGGTACTCTCGAAAGGAGAGTTCGTAATTTTATTGGCTCAAACTCAGTTAAAAAAAGACTTAAAATAAACGCACAATAACTACCAAATATCCCGAGCAGCAGAAAACAAGTACACACTTTCATTTTAATGTAAAGATACTAGCATTTTATCGAATCATAAAACTTTTAACATTGCACATGCAACTACATGTTTTTATTTCCAACGAGCGAGGCGACCCTGCTTCGAACGGTTTTTACGACTTCACCAAACATCGAGATTTCTTTATTATTTGTAAGTTTAATATATTTTTTTATGCATAAAAACTTTCCGGAATAAATGTTCTAAATTATAGAGAAAACCGCATCACAATCCTTAGCGTGGTGTAGAAGAACAACGCGGTCACACAAACTGACACTAAAAGCGACGATATTTACGACGTTGGTTTTAGTTTCAATAAAAATATTACTACATTTTTTATGAACTAGCTTCTGGACGTGACTCCGATCGTGTGGAAATATTAAAATATAAAATACACTTGAATATCAGCAACTTTTTTGTACCTTAAATGGCCACGAGCCCAGACCATCGCGTGGCTTTACACGCGTCGTATTGTGTCACCCGTCCGCCATTACGTAGTTTGTGCGTACCGTTCTATCTGCCTTTAATTTTTGGACCAGAGCCAAGGGTCGTTGCGTGATGGTAAATAGCCTTTAATCTTCCACAAGAATTGAGCAACCTAATTTCAACAAAAATTTAACCAACTGGTTGTTCCATAAGCGCATTGAAACAAAGAAAAACAAACAAACAAACTCTTCAGCTCTATTATATTAGTATTGATAAAGCTGCAATAGTAACTATTTTTTAACGAAAATCGATACATAATGTTCTTTAAAAAAATAAAATACGGTTGGTTTTTTAAAATAACGGAACACGTGGTTTCATAAATCGTTGTGCATGAGTATCGGTATATTACTATTGTTTATAAGTATTTATGTTGTGAATCAACAACACGAAACTATCATCATCGGCCTATACTGTTCCCACTGCTGGGACACAGGCGTCCTCTCGGTGAGAGGGAGTGGGCCGTAATCTACCACGCTGGCATAGTGCGGGTTGATAGATGTCACATCACACACGAAACTATAAGTTGTGAATATCATGAAGAAGTCTGTGCAGTCTTTTAATTTGGTGACCGTCATCACAACCAGTTTAATGTTTATAATATATGCTGTACACTTACAATAACTTCTAAGTAATAGTCAATGAAAGCCAAATAAATGACAGTGCATTTAAATAAATTAAGTAAAAAAAACGATGCTACTATTGTTGTTAGTAAGTTTATTTTCAAATTATCAAATAATTCATTGCAATCAAGTAGCACATGGTAAGTTTATATGATTTTTATATATAATCCCTAAATGTACTCGTGTTTTTCACTTAACATGAGAAATTGTATCTTATCTAAAGGTAGTTGCTGAAAATCAGCGCTGCTGACGATAGATTCGTCTGACGTCGCAGCATTTTGTTGAGCAACGACCTGTTCTTGCACAGATACGACGCATGGATCAAGTGTTCTTATTTTTGTGGTATATTTGTCACAAAACTAGCCAGAAATGCACTCTGCATCCGGCAATGTTTGTTTTTGTTTTGTTTTTATTACATATTTACTGTCAGTATCATAACGCAGATATTATATGTTTTGTATTGTCTTTGGTCCGTAGCCATGACATCAATGAGCCATATATAACATTGTACAACTTTTTTATCTTGAATACGAGGCTTTTGGCTACCTTGTACGTGTGCATTTTTAGGGTTCCGTTGCCAAATGGCAAAAAACGGAACCCTTATAGATTCGTCATGTCTGTCTGTCTGTCTGTCTGTCCGAGTATGTCACAGCCACTTTTTTCCGAAACTATAAGAGCTATGCTGTTGAAACTTGATAAGTAGATGTATTCTGTGAACCGCATTACGATTTTCACACAATAATAGAAAAAAAAAACAATAATATTTGGGGTTCCCCATACATAGAACTGAAACTCAAAATTTTTTTTCATCAAACCCATACGTGTGGGGTATCTATGGATTGGTCTTCAAAAATGATATTGAGGTTTCTAATATCATTTTTTTCTAAACTGAATAGTTTGCGCGAGAGACACTTCCAAAGTGGTAAAATGTGTGTCGCCCCCCCCCCTCCCCGCCCCGTAACTTCTAAAATAAGGGAATGATAAAACTAAAAAAAATATATGATGTACATTACCATGTAAACTTCCACCGAAAATTGGTTTGAACGAGATCTAGTCAGTAGTATATTTTAATACGTCATTTTTTTTTCTCTTTATTTAATTTAGGGACTTTTATATAAAATACATGACAGTCCCATCGTACCTTATTATAGCTACAATACAACAAAACAAAACTTAATTAACCCCTTAAACCAAATGTCAATTCATAAGGTAGACTTAAAACGAAGACTTACAAATCTAAACAGACTTTTAGCAGCATCAGACATAGGAATAGACAAAATCTCGTGAAACAATCCTATATTATTTTTATTTAATTGTAGATCTGTTATTAACTCTTCTCTCTCACTCTGAAAGCGAACACATTCCGTCAATAAATGCACAACGTCTTCTACTTTACCACGTATCTCACAGTTTGGAGAGTTGCACTTTTTCATGAGAAATCCAAAATTGTTGAGAGGCATGTGGCCAGATCTCAATCTGAGAGCAGTTACCAATAATCGCCTACTTAACTTACCATTACTAAACCAAGTTATCCGAGGAGGTTCGGCAGCTATCGTCTTATACCAAATACCTTTCGTTTTAGACCTCAAATCAAAGTATTCCACCCAAAGTTGACTGCATTTATCTTTATATTTTGGCAACACTTCTGAATGGCAACACTTCATGTTGTTGTTGTTATTTTGGCAACACTTTATGTTGTGCGTTTTGTTTGTGCAGAATAAACTATTTTTCTTTCTTTCTTTTCTTTCATCTATCTAGATGAGATAAGATCATCGAGATAATTTTAATACTGAATACACGAAAAAGTCCTAAAGTACTGTGGTCTAAGGCAAATGTTATTTTTACGTCTACGGTTTTGTGTTTACCCTTTTTGTAAATGTTATTTTAGAGTGTATATCTTTGTTGAGCAGCCTGCTTACTAATATTTAAGTTAATGTAAGTGTTATAATATTTTTCTTAAATGTACGATAGTGTCTTCAGTTTAGTTTCTTTGTTTTTTTTTTTCATGGGAGTTAGATAGTAATGGAATAACAGTTAATTATTACATTTTGACATGTTTCGATTTCTTTTAAGTTTATTTTAGCTGCAGTGCTCTACACCTCTATTAGGTAGTCTATATAAAGTTGAACTACGGCATTGTACCTATATGATTAATCTAACAGATTTTGGCAAACAGCGAACGCTGCCTCGGAGCGCACCCATAGTAGAAGATAGTTTAGAACTTAGTTTAACTAGGAGTACTCCCTTTCTTCTCCTAAAATTGTTTGTCCGAAAATCATTATCCATAACACGTTAGCTGTAAACGTCAGTAACCATAATATCCAAATACTCTAAATATTGTTTAACATAATTATCTTCTGTCATAATATCAAATACTATAATCATTAAATCTCCTAATTTTGCATGTTATAAAGACATAATTATGTCTTAAGTATTGTAATATATGAAGTGTATTATTCCGAATGTTCATTAATTATAATAAAATTGTTAATAGTAATAAATTTGCTACAAGTTAGGTTTTAGAGACAGAAACGAATCGCTGTAAATCCGACTCCACGTAGTCTTGTCTGCCCTACCTATATAGTGTAATTTAGAATCGCGTGGGACCACCGGAGCTCCGCAGCGCCGAAGACGTGACAGAAAACATGCTTTCTGCATGATGCATGCTCGCTTGCATGCCGCATGCTTGCTTGCATGCTCGATTGCATGCTGCTTACTTGCTTGCATACTACATGATGCATGCTTGCTTACCTGCATGCTGCATGCATTGTGTATGCTTTTCTGCATGCTTATTAGAGGGAAATAAAACCAAATGTTCACAATCAACTGTTTTATTGAGTGATATGATAATACATGCAGTGCCATGCCAGGCCTTGATAAAAGCCATAATCTTACTATTTATGTATATGTATCAGTTGGATTTGATAAAATAATGAAGTTCTTAATGAACTTTGTAATACTTTGTTTTAAAAACATTATTAGGATAAATAAACATAAAATAATTTAAATTTAGGACTTATAACTTTTATTGAAAACAGTTTTAATTCTTTTTTATATTATTGATTGTAATATTTATGATAAACGGATTTAGAGCATATTGTATTTAGGGATTTCAATTTTATGGTATACGTGATATTATGTGACATTTAGTTCGGGCAAGTTATCATTTGGACAAATGATGATTAGGACAAAAAAAAAATGGCGCTTTACGCTTTAGATTATGGATAAAAAGTTAGGTCACACAATAGAGAACCGCGGTTGCCACGTCAAACTAAGTGACTTATCACCCGTATATAAAAAGAAAAACAGTAAACAGCGCTGAATATAAAAGTGCCCCTGCGCCCTGTAGGTCTAGTTACTTACCAGCAACTTATAGCTTCTTAACATTCCAGGTTATTTCAACAAAACACAACTATCAGAACAGATGCACAGATCTATTCGAGAGATCGACACACTCCTCAAAGATTTCCAACAAGAAATACAAAAACAGAAGTCAGCGTTAAGGACAGTCGTCATTGAAGACTCCTCAAAAGATGTCGGTCTCTTGGACTATAGCATTACGCCTGTTTGGTGGGACGAAAAGACTGGAGTTGACCAAATACGACGGAACTATTCGGCTACGACTTTCCTCCCCACTCCTGTAGGGCATGGGGTGACTAAATCTAGCGTTGATAAAGAGTCGAAACGCACAAATAGTCTCTGGGAAAAACTTAAAGAAATCCATCAAAACTCCTCCACTGATCCTCTTGACGACGCTCTAATCCCTGGGAATATTCTAGACCACACCGAGCACCCATTCGCCAACGCACCTTTTCATACCTCTCCCTCCTTGCCAACGTGGCCACACCTTGATCATTACAACTTGACTGTCTATCCTAGTAAAGCTTCTTCTATTTCTTTCACCCGTCCCTCGTTTCCCGTGCCTCCGCGCACTGAACGCTATACTCCCGTACCTGTGCGTAATAGAGAGCATGTTACTGTGAATATTTTGCCAAGTTCACCTACTAGGATTGCTTCTTCAAAGGCGAGACGCCTGACGTTACCGCCGAAAGAGAAATATACAGTTACAACCACGGCGGCTGATACTAGGCCTTCGTCTCCTTCAGAAACTAATACTTATTTGTCAACCTTGTCTCCTATTTCTCCACTTTCAACCGTTACCTCAAAAGCATCAATCACAAAAAAACTTAAAAAGAGCTTCATTTCTAATGACTTCACGATGTCAAAACGGATGAAAGAACGGACTGATACTACCCCAAAACCACGAATTACAACGGCAAATCGCAACACACCGATGAGTGAGTATATAACAGAGATTTTAATTTTAAATATCGCACCCCTAGATCTAAAGGGAACTAACTCAAAATTCTTAATTTTTCAGTCATGCACACCTTCGAGTCTGTCATTTCAATACCTATCGACCAATAAACCAGATTCAAAACTATTTCCAATATTTGGAGTCGAATTAGTTCCCTTTAGATCTAGGGGTGGGATCTAGGGCGGCATGAACTTGGACAAGACGAAAGTCATGTACAATTCGCACGTCTTGCCGAGTCCAATCCGCATCGAAGGGTCGCTTCTCGAGGTTGTGAAGGAGTATGTCTACCTTGGGCAAGTCATGCAACTTGGTAGACACAACTTCGAGAAAGAAGCCGACAGGAGGATTCAGTTGGGTTGGGCAGCGTTTGGAAAACTTCGTCAAGTCTTCTCGTCACCGATACCGCAATGTTTGAAGACCAAGGTCTTCAACCAGTGCGTCCTGCCCGTCATGACATACGCTGCCAAAACGTGGACACTTACGGTTGGGCTGATCCACAAATTTAAGGTCGCTCAGCGTGCCATGGAGCGGGCTATGCTCGGAGTCTCTTTGATGAATAAGATCAGAAACGATGTTATCCGGAAAAGAACTGGAGTTATCGACATAGCTTGCAGGGTAAGCAGGCTGAAGTGGCAGTGGGCTGGCCATGTCTGTCGAAGGACCGATGGCCGATGGAGCAGACAAGTCCTGGAGTGGAGACCGCGTATTGGCAAGCGTAGTGTGGGACGCCCCCCAGCTAGATGGACCGACGACCTCAAAAAGGTGGCTGGGACAGATTGGATGCAGAAGGCGGAGGATAGGATGTTGTGGCGCAGCATGGGAGAGGCCTATGTCCAGCAGTGGACAGGCTGATTTTATTATATAGATCTAGGGGAGGGGGGATCTATTTACACAGTCTGTTCGGTTAAAGCGTTGGACAATTTTACTGATTCGTTCATCTTTACAAATTTGAACTTTTATCATATAACATACTAAAGAACTGTTTTTACCAACAGCGCACGGGCCTCGGCAAATTGGACGCACACTCTCAAAAGCACAAGCTTGGGTCCGTAACAGACAGTGGATAAAAAGCCCCAAGGTTGGAAGGACCAGAGAAGGAAGGACCAGTGAAGGAAGGACCAAGGTCGGATGGCCCAGTGAAGGAAGGACCAGTGAGAGAACGACCAAAGAAGGATTAAGGACAACAGTACCGGATCCAGAAGCTGACTATGAGGAAATTACTGAAACAGTCTTTACGGGGGAGCTGTTACAAGAGGATGCTCAAGGCTTCTTGTATGTGACTACTCCGGAGAGCATACCTACATATGTTACTAGTCCAACGACTGCTGCGGGCGAAGTACTGAACTACGGTTTGTATATTTAAGACTCTACTAGTGTCTTCTTGCTTTGGTTTTGTTTTTCTTTTGATGAAAGTTTTTCTTTTTAGTTGAATGTTTTTATTATTCACCCTTCAGTTATATCTCACACAAATTCATTGAACACTAATGACTAAGTCAAAAAACAGCTGAATAGTTTGTTTGTCTGTTTGTTTGGTTGAACGTGGTAATATCAGGAACTACTAGTTGGTTTGTTTTTTTTTTGTGTTTGTAGCCTATTTATTGAGGAAGGCTATAGGCTATATAACTTCACGCTACGACCAAAAGGAGTGAAGCAGCAACGAAACATTGACGAAAACTGGCAGACAATTTGATGCGACGGGAAGGGTCAGGGGAGAAAAATTTGACGTTGACGAAGACGCAGGCAGAAGCTAGTTATTAATATAAACAAACTGGATTAAAAATGTGCCATTGAAGGTAACTCAAATACCTACCATTTGAGTAAACTTAAGACATTTCTAAGTCACATAGCGGATTTGAGAATTAACTCTACTACATGTGTTCAATATGCCAGGTCGAATAATGCAGCCCCGAAACTTTGCAATAACGAATAATCTTACATATGACGAAAGCACGGAGAAACGAATATCGTTATAATAAACACATTTCACACTGAATCACAGAACAACGAATGAATTCTATAGTTGTTTTACTTTATACATTTTATTTGTACTAAGGTGAGGTTCCGGAAAACGGAACAAATATTCCGAAAAAAAAAAATGTTTGTTGTAAGAAAGTCCCCACTTTTTGTTTTGTTATTTAAACTTTAGCCACATTCGCTCTACCTATTTCGATTACAGTAGATAACGTACCGTCAATAAGAATATTATACTAGTAGATAAATAAGGCTAATATTCCTTAGTTTACTTATCTTTATTTAGCAAATATAAGTTAAAACTCCAAATTATTCGATTTGTACAGCCATAATAGGTAAACAGATATAAATGTGAAAATAAATGATAATAACGAATGATAACAAGTAAGTGAATTCGTATATTTGGGCAGTTTATTTACAAGGGATGTAACGATTAAATGTGGATAGGAGAGTAAATGCGGGAAATAAACTAAATGGTGCTCTACGATTGTGACCAACCCCTTGATGTCCATAAAAGCTCGACTGGCTGTTTACAAGCATAACCTGCTGTTAAGGTTCCCACTGCTGGGACACAGGCCTCCTCGCCCTCCTCTCTGTAAGAGGGAGCGGGTTATAATCTACCACGCGGGCCTAAAGCGGGTTGGTAGATTTCTCATGTCTTCAAATTTTTGGTTCTAGGACAGGCCGGTTTCCTAACAATGTTTTCCTTCACCGTTTTGAGAGCAGCATTTCTCATAACTCTCTGTCTCTCATCACTGAATCTCTCATAATGTCTATTTTATTTATTGAAGTTTAATTTTTTCTTCTTGATTTCTATTTCCAGCTCATAACTTCACAAGACCGATAAGCTCTTTTGCAACCTACCCTAACAAGGTGTACCACGACCTGATGGACGAGTGGGACGAAGGGTACATGATGGTGTTTCTGCTGCAGCTGAGCCGACTGGTCGCTGTGAAGAGAGAGGAAGATGTCGCGGATGTGCTCCTCCACGCTGAACTTATAATGAATCGGTAGTCGGCTGTTACTTTACTGTTGCTAGAACCCGCCCGTGAGTTGGTCGCTCACGAAACACTTTACACGACAGACCGAAAAAAAACTGACTCTGTCAGGCTCTGACAGTTATTTTGTCCTTAAATTCATAAAATGGCCAGGCCATGCAACAGGTTTTAGGGTCGCAGCGGACGATCTCGCAGACCTTCATACCAAGCCAAGCTACGTGCGTGGCTTAGAGGAGTGCTGCGCAGCGGCGCCTTACACCGCTGTTATCTACTGATGTGACGGTATGTCGAAACATTGAGATTACTATGCTACATCCTGCTCTTACGTCATTACACCTTCCTGAATAAATTTTCGGGATTATAGTGAACTAGCTTTTGCCAGCGGCTTGGCCCACGTGGAGGTCGGAAATTATCCCGCGGGAA
This sequence comes from Aporophyla nigra, assembly GCA_947507805.1. Lineage (NCBI taxonomy): Eukaryota > Metazoa > Arthropoda > Insecta > Lepidoptera > Noctuidae > Aporophyla > Aporophyla nigra. Next base: position 12,544,375 of record OX382319.1, on the reverse strand, counting down.
CATACTACCGGAATAAAAAGTACTCTATGTGTTATTCCAGGTTATAAACTATCTGTGTGCCAAATTTCATCCAAATCCGTCCAGTAGTTATTTCGTGAAAGGGTAACAAACATACACACACACATACATCCACCCTCACAAACTTTCGCATTTATAATATTAGTTGGATACCGTATCAGAATTAGTCGTTCAATTCAGAAGAACTACGCGGATGAAAGAAAGTCAGGAACAGCGACTTTGTTGTATAAAATGTATATGTTCCGTGAGAAGCCTGAAGTAAGTAATAGCACCAGCCTATTTTTTCTCGTGGGTGTCACAAGAGGCGACTAAGGGACTTACTGGAGAACGAGCAGCAGCGTTCTCTATGCATTTTACCACCATACTGCGATCGTCAACCCGCCTGCCACGCGTGCGATGATGGCTAACCCCTTCGAATTCAAAGAGGCGTATTTCCAGCAGTCGACGTCAACTGACTGATATGATGCTGGTGAAAGTCACGGGTTGAGTGGTCACGGGTAGTCAGAAGCATGCCTGATAGACCTGTCTTGCCAAGAGATATCGTGAGCCAGTAGGTACCGAGGTCGTGGAGGTCAGATAGGCAGTCTACCAAAATATCTACTGGTATTCAGCTATCTACTCCCAGAAAGCTGCCCAGCTCAAGTGGGACTGGGCCGGACATGTCTGCCGCATGTCTGATGACAAATGGGCTAAAAGAACCACCAATTGGGTCCCACTAAACGCTTGACGACATCGCGGCAGGCCGAGACCAAGATGGCGGGACGAGCTTGACTCCTACCGAAAGGACTGGCCAGGACTAGCAAAAAACAGAATTCTGTGGAAAAAGGAGAGGGAGGCCTTTGCCCTGCAGTGGTACAATACAGGCTAGTTAGATTAGATGCAGTGCTTTCCGTGGAAGTAGTTTCCCGCATGAGCTCCTTCACCACGAGCTCCTTCACCACGAGCTATTCTTTACCCGCATGTTGTTTCAGGTATGACGAGAACGGTGAGCTTAGTTGGGTTGATGAGAGAATATTGAAAGTCGCTACGTATGTCGTCGAGCTATGCTCTGAAATAGGGACACGTAATAAAGCTATCGTACGAAGTGAGTAGTCAGTTAGTCATTACTGCCCGTGTTAGGGCTTCTTCACACGTACCACAACCACACCACGTCGTAACGACAAAATGCTGTCAAGCAGTGGTTACGTGTGAATAGTGTCGCTGCAGCTTTTTTGTAGTTGCGTTGTGGTACCAACAAAATGTCGATGTGGTTGCGTTGTCTCCAGTAGTTGCGATGCGGTTACGTGGTGTGCAGACACAGTTCGACTCCAGTTTTCATAGCGGAAACACGTGTTGACTGACCAATCTCATGGAATTCGAAGAGGAAATTTTGTTATTGCTATACTTGCTATGGCTATTATTAAGAAGAAGACGGAAGTCACTTGGTGGTTGCGTTGTGGTTGCGATGTGGTCGGTATCACACACACGGTCGATAACGACTGCAAAATGTGGTACGTGTGAGTATAGATAGTCCTATTCATTTTCAATACGAAATATACGCCCGGCCACGTGGTGTGGTTAAGGTGTGGTTGTAGTGTGGTTGTGGTACGTGTGAAGAAGCCCTTATAGAGACTCATAGTTCAATCGTGAACGGTTCGCGTTGAAGCGATGGTGATCCCGTGCAGTGCTTATACGTGTGTACTAACTTGTACTTTTGCAATTCATAGGTCCTTAATATTCTACATTAAAATAAATGGTTCATTTCACCAGGCTACGCGGCCATGTTCAACCAAATGTTGCGAGAACGTGACAGTGCCTTGTCACTCGAAACGAACTCAATCATAGAATACGCTGACTTAATGTATGAAGACGACGAGGGAGAGGCGCTCTTTGACGCGCTCAGGGACTTTGAGGAGTATCCTAATGGTAAGTAGATAGACCAGGATTTAGTTACTACTTTATTTAGACGTAAAAAGAATGATCTATATTGGATAATATTATATACGCCTGACAAAAAGTGTGCAAATTAAGTTAATATGAAATGCAATGAAATTAATTTATTTGCCAGAATATAGGTATTTACATAATAACGTGGTACAATAATTTTAGTTTCACTATACTCGACTTATCAGTCGTGCAAATATTTGTAGTACATGCATAATCTATACTAATATACTAATAATATTATAATGCTGAAGAGTTTGTTTCATTGAACGCGGTAATCTCAAGAATTTCTGGTCCAAATTGAAAAAATATTTTTTTGTTGGGTAGCCTATTTATTGAGGAAGGCTATAGGTTATATAACGTTACGCTACAACTAAGAGGAGCGGAGCAGCAATGAAAAATGTTGCAAAAACGGGGAAAATCGCACGGGCAGGCGATTCGATGCGACGGGAAGGGTCGGGGGAACATGAAATTTAACGCGGACGAAGACGCGGGCAGAAGCTAGTAATATCATGAAATTACAACAATGTCATAGGTACGTCATTAGTCATACACATTATAATCACAATAAAATTTATAAGTTTACTTTGTTGATATTACCTAGACACAATAAATTAAATCAAATATATTAAATTACCTACTTTATTAGATTATTTCTCGCAGTTAAGACAGTGCATCAATGTAATAATTAGATATTAAATCAAATATATTAAATTACCTACTTTATTAGATTATTTCTCGCAGTTAAGACAGTGCATCAATGTAATAATTAGATTTATAAATAATGTCAATAATTATAATTTTAATAAGTGTTCGAATAGATAGCAGTATGTGTGATATAATTTTTTTTTTTTTTGTTTTTTGTATGGTAAATCATCTAATGATTTCTCCCGCTCTTCGTGTCAGACTTTTACTGACTAAAACCCACCCGTGTTCCTTCAGTTGCCCATGTACCGGGGCCATGGTATCTCTTTCGAACAATCACGCGACCCCGGCAGGCACCGGTCCTAGCAGACCCCTTCAGTGCTGCTGACATCTCGTTGAGGCGCGCGTGGAACACTACGCGCCGTCGACCCGAGCTTGGTCCTTACCGGGCGGCGAGCTACCCATTGCTCGCCGCCCGCAAGCTCGCGCCTACGGTGGCCGGGAGTCCGCAATCGAATGTGTGATATACATCACGTCTGTTTAAAATTTAAATAATCATCTATTGAATAAAAATATCTGTCACAAAGCCAATTGTTCTAAGTTCTATTAAATTCTAAGTCATTAATTTTTCTTATTTTTTCTGAAAGTTTATTATAACTTTTTACCGCCATGGTGTAGCAGTTTTTGTTACATAACTTTAATCTGCTTCGAGGTACTAACAGAGGTTTTTGTACTATTTTCCTTTTAAACTGTGCCTTATCATCCTGCTCAAAGTGATAGTTAGTTTCCATGTTTGTTAAGTTGTTTCTAATGGAAGCAAGAACGAAATCTCCATTCCAAAAAAATTTAAAGCCACGTTCCAAGTGACTTATTTCAACCATAATTTTATTTTAGTGACAAGAACTAGCCGGGAAGTCTGCTTCAACCTTATGCAGACGTTCCTGAGACCTTTTAGACGCCTGAAAACGTCGGACCGTTGTCACCGACTGATGGACTCGGTATACAGGGCCTTGGTCGAACGGTTCGGTGACAGGAGGGCTAATGGAGATCGTCGGATGCTGGGCAGTCCAGGTATGTCTGACTTAGGCCTGTCATCCAAAACGCCAATTAAAGTAAGCAGTTACAAACTCAAATTACGTATGAGTGGCCAGAATGTCACAGTGTATTTCAATGGTAGTCCAAAAAACGACACGACTTACCAACACATTATCATCTAGTTTGTGATCCGTTACGTCGACAAATGCCCTAATTTTCAATTAAAATACTTCATTCATTTTGCAGGAACAAACCCTTATTATTCCAATTCACTAAAACAAAGAATTGGCATAAAAAGACATCTAATAAACCGTACAAAACACCACAACAGAAATGAAGACACATATCGAAGGCAGAACATCCAGGCAGATGAATCCCCGATGTTGAGGAGCATGCTTCCAATAACCAGATACCAGAAACGGTTCAGAGTTATAACTCCGAGGCAGTTGAGATCAAACGCGTACTTGAACAATGATCGACCAACCCAGAAATATTTCTATAGGAGACTTGGTAGACCAGTCCATCCAGCGAATGGGATGTTGCAGTTTTTTCCTCAAGCAACAAAAGAATCGGAAATCAAAAGACGTATGCAGCAAACTGACGGTAAACGAGATAACGTTTGTGGCTGCCTTCCCGCCAGAGATGTGCTGAGCTGGCGATGATGTAGACATTTTACTGTCATGAAGGTAGGGTGCTAAACCAGATTCTTGTAATGTTTAAACTAAGTGTAGCGGTACAATGCACCCATATAAAACATGCGCGACGCGTACTTGACGCGAGCGTATCTGACAATGGTAGAGAATACGGAAAACGGTATTCTGATCGAAACGTAACTGTTACTGCCACTTCTTTAGCAGTGTGTATTAGCCTTTCCAGAGCTAAGTAGACAAAGCTGGTACTCCGCTCAGGCCCAGCACGTCTAACCCACTACACCAGTTATCTTTAATGGAAATATATACATCGTTTCGTAGCTTAACATCACCGCTAAGTTACCTCGCACATCTCTGGCGGGAAGACAGTCAGAACCACACTAAGACATTATGAAAGCAGTTCATAAATATAATCCCTCTTTCCATCACCAAGTGACCCCTCCTGTCGAGGAGTCAGAGTCTCAGATGAGACCTGGAACAATGAAAGCCGATCTGATCAGAAGAATTGTTGAAGACTCAAGCTACAGTGACGAAGAGGCATTACTGAAAATGAACCTGAGGGGTAAAAACGTGACACAACAATGATATTCATTGCGTTTTTCGCGTTATCAAACAGACACATATTTTATACATATAAAGCAACTAGCTGACCCAGCGAACTTCGTATCGCCTCAGATTCAATATCTCGCAACCCTGGCAGAAAGTTAGGACCACCTGGTACTTCGAAGGCAACGTTTTTGTCATACCACGTTTTATAGTGACTTGTATTCTCTTTGACGTTTTATGTCACGTCACACGGGAATGCGGTCGAACGGGATAAAAAGTATCCTATGTCCGTCTCCTGGTTCTAAGCTACCTCCCCACCAATTTTCAGCCAAATCGGTTCAGCCGTTCTTGAGTTATAAATAGTGTAACTAACACGACTTTCTTTTATATATATAGATATATTAGTAACTGCCTTCAAAATCTTTAGGAATGTAACAGAAATTACATTTAATAGTGGAGTTCTTTTTACAGCTCTATAAGCAAATAAGTCTTCTACCGTCTATTAATAAACCTGCAGTAAAGATGACCGTCCACTACAACAAGGCTGTGCGTGGAGAGGTTTGTGACATTAGCTGCGCGGTGCATTGTTTGCTAGTCACGCATCCGTGCGTAGCTTGGTTGTAGCTCGCAGTTGAGCGACGCCTTGAGTATACGCCAAAATTAAAACCTGAAAAATGTATGGTTTAACTAAAGTTGGACGTTGCTGTTACGTTACTATGGTTTATTAATAAGGGGGCTAGAAAGGACGCTGCAACGTAAAATAGGTAACAACCATCATCATCTGTCTGCTTTCCCAACCTTGTTTAGTTGGCTTCCAGTCTAACCGGATACAGTTTTTTTTTTTTGGATGGGACATCATCATATGACTTCTCCCGCTCTGGTCGGAGCGGGAGGGCGTGTCAGACTTTTACTGACTAAGATAAGATAAGATAAGATGCATTTATTTGTCAGAAACACGTGTAGGTTTAAAATCAGTAGGTGTGATTACAAAGAAAAAAGTTTCAACATGTTTTGCCTAGAAAGGCGTACAAATACAATAATAATGTTATTAAAAGAATTATACAATAAAATAAAAAATAAAATAAAGTCACATTAAATTAAACAAAAAAATTAAAATACTAAAAATGTCTAAAATACATCATTCAAATAGTCAGCAACACTATAATAGCACTTATTTATTAAAAGTTTCTTCATATTTTTACTAAAATTATTTATATTTAAATCTTTGTATGCCTTTGGTAACTTGTTGTATAATCTAGGAGCCATACAAAATACACTTTTACGCATGAGATAAAACCCACCCGTGTTCCTTCAGTTGCCCATTTGCCAGGGTCACGGTATCTCTTTTGAACAATCTCGCTACCCTGACAGGCATCGGTCCTAGCGGACCCCTTCAGTGCTGCTGACATCTCTTTGAGGCGCGCGTGGAACACTACGCGCCGTCGACGCGAGCCTGGTCCTTACCGGGCGGTGAGCTACCCATTGCTCGCCACCCGCAAGCTCGCGCCTACGGTGGCCGGGAGTCCGCTATCGACTCCCGACGCCCGGGGCGTCTCCTCCTGCGGCGGCTAGGGACGTGAGGGCGCAGAGACTAGCACTCTCTCACGCGAACCGGATACAGTTGAGTACCTTTATTGTACATGCAGCAACAGGGTATTCTCACCCCCTAGAAATGTATAAAAGCGCGCCATCTCTGTGAAATCAACGAAACTGCTAAGATATTCAAACTAGAAAAAAAATATAGTGGTACTTAGGCAAGCGACCGTAGCCTAATAACTATCGCATCGGGTTTTTTTTATATCAATGATCGCCTCCTACTTATTGCTATTTTTTATTATATTTTTTACAAGTTTCTAAAAACTCAACAGAATTTTAAAATTTAACAAAATCTTTAGAGTCCGCCCGCGCCGTCAGAATCGAGCCTGGACCCTATAAAATACGAGCCAAGCTGTCATACCGCTGCGCCAATCAGTTCCTTTAGCATAAATGTGAAAATTATCGATAAGTTTATGAATCATCTTAGTTGGCCGAATCGTATAAACATAATGAAGAAGATTGAGGGTAAACTTATAATTTTTTAAACTTGACTTTGCTTCGTAGCATAAGTACTCGTTTGCTGGTGGTGTTCGAATAACTACTTATAATTACGATAAAATCATGCTTCGATTGAGTAACTTTCAAAAAGTGAAATTTATCGTCCTTTAGGAACAAAATCAAAGTTTAAAGAGTATTGCTCGAGAATTAAATGTCGACGTAAGTGTAATCTATAATAAAATCCGTAAAAATTTTCATATTTTTTTCCATTTGAAATCTAACTTTTTATTGTAATTTACTTCCTTAGAGAAACACAGTTCGTTTATGGGTGCGACGATATCAAGAAACTGGTGAAGTGAAGTGTAACCGCCAAGGGCCACGTCCGATTGCTTACACAAATCAGTCCTACCGTCATCGTGAAATAGTTAATAGCCATACTACGGATCCTTTCAGAAGCACCCGATCTAGCGCTCTAAGATATGGCATTTCGCTTACTACTGTCTGAAGACATTTACATGCAGCTGGGATCCATAATTATAAACCTGCCAAAAAAATTCAATTAACCGAAGCTCATCGTCAAGCCAGAATAAAATATGAAAAGACGTTTAAGTCTGATAAAGATGGACGTAAAATACTGTGGAGAAGACCAGGCGAACGCTACGACTCTCAAAATGTTTTACCTTTGAGGACTAGTGGCAGGTTATCACTGGGTAAGCATTTATTTATTTGCTAAATTATGACTCATTAGCGCTGTCACTATTATAGTAATGATATTATTAGTAGATATAATTATTATTGTGAATCATTAAAGGATAATAAATGTAAACAAAGCATAAAAAGCTGTATATTGGAGTCAGTTTTATAATGACTGACGTAAAATCTACATTGTCTATTTATACAGGGTATAGTAATAAAACTTTCGTGTGTTTTCAGGATACTGGGGATGGATGTCTTCGGTGGGTCCTGGCGAGCTTGTCGAAGTCGGCGCTAGAATAAATGGCGAACGATACTTGGAGATCTTAAGAGACGTGATGATTCCAACAGTGCGCAACGTATACCCTGATGGACATATTTATTTTATTCAAGACAGAGTGGTTCTCTACACAAAGAGACATAACGTTAATTGATTGGCCATCTAAAAGCCCTGACTTAAACCCTATAGAAAATTTGTGGGGTCATATGGTGTTTAATTGGGACTCAAGTAAAGTCAGAACTAGACGAAATTTAGATGAAGAGGTTATGAGAACTTGGGAATTAATGCGCTTAAGTGACATTTGTTTAAATATGGTAAATGGAATGAGATTAAGATTAAAAGAAGTTATAAAAAATGAAGGTTACCCACTCCGTTATTAGTATAGATTTGACCCCACAAGTTTTTTATAAGTAGTTGATTGTTATTTTGTAAACAGTTTTGAAAAATCTCGAGAGATGTAAATTGTTATTCTGTTTGTTTCAAACGTGAGTAACATGTTGGTTCTCTTGTAAAATCGTCAAAACTAAATTAAATAGGTATCACATTTATCAGTAAATAAATATTTGTTAATCTAAATTGGGTTAATATATTAATAAATACCATAAGACAAATAAATAATACTACGTATTAATTTGAATCTCCTTTATGTCGAAAGACTGCCTCATAAGTCCCTACTTCCCTCTTAACCCCGCAACACCCCGCTATCGCCCTACAGTTTCCATCTGGGCTGCATAAATAATTATGCTGATGTGGGTTAGCGCATGACAGTTTTGTATTATTAATAAAGTAAAAAAATATTGTTAAATGGCTATCTTGCACGCTTACTTGTGGAATCGATATCATTAACTATAGAACACTAACTTCATTGATGTCAAAGAGATGGCGCGCACGTAAATCGTAATATAGCATCCTTTTATAGATGTCGCTTTTTATACGTTTCTAGGGGGATGAGATTTCCCTGGAGCTGCATGTACATGGAGTGACTGTCTGTCTTACCTCCACGATACTCTACCTCTTAGTAACACTCCCTAGAAAGCCAAAAGGAATCGCAAATACAGGATAATTTTATAACCAGTGCGCAAATTATTTTTGGTGGTTCAGTATCAGTAATAGAACACATTTCAACCATTTTTTCAATACTTTTTTTTTAATTTTTATTCGACCTTAAATCAGTAAACTGTGGACACCCTACATATTTCGTACCTAATATGATATCGACAATAGTAATAGGTCAGTAACCGCGCGACGGCGCAGGTACTTCGAAATTCTTAGAATTTTGACCGATGGAACAGGTGGTCGGTCTTTCACCTTCGCTGCCGCGCCGCCGCGCCGGCGCCGCGCGCAAGTTACCATAAAAACTAGTTTCAAAATAGACATCTTTCGTTAACGATAACTTAATTTTTTTGTACTAAGATATATCAAAATAAAAATTGCATGATTATTATAACTCGTTTAAGTTTCATTTCTTAAAATTTGCGCACTGGATAAAAACTTACCTTGTATATAAATTACCATGACATAATATTATCACGCTGTAGTACTTTACCAGAGAACTCTTTTACGACTATACTGTATCGCCAACCCGCTTGCCAAGCGTGGTGATTATGACAAACCCCCCAAGGTGGGTGAGGCCTATGCCCAGCAGTGGACGTCTTTTGGCTGAAATGATGATGAATATTCTTATGCCCTTATCTCTGAACGAAGGATTGAATAAATCAGTAATGAAGAAATTATGAATCAGTAAGCTATTGTTTAAAATGATCGAAAACTTATTGACTTGCTCGTGTATAGCTTGTTGTTTACGTAAATATAAACGATAATGTGACGTTCAATTAAGAGTTTTATTTTTCCTTTACTACAAAAAGGAGTATGTAAAACCAACTACTTTAATACAAGGCAAAGAGTACATCCCAGGAATTTGGTGAATTCTGACATGCAGACACGTTGGTTTTTCAGTGCAGATAGTCATTTATTTCAGTACACAGAGTCATAAAACATTTGGTTTACACGTTATATACTACATGTCGCTAGTAAGTACATTTTGATACAACTAGTTACAACACCCCCACTTATCAAAATAAACTAAACATACAACAAAGTATAAACTCGAGTTAAATTACAATTTTAATATACCTAAAGTTTCCATAAACTTGTAGTGTTTAACTGTACCTAGACCTTTAGTCAACAAATCTGCTGGCATCTCATTTGTAGATAGATAATTGACCTCTACTTTTCCGTCTTTGATGGTCTCTCTTACAAAATGATGCTTAACATCAATATGCTTTGACCTATTGTGACATTTATGGTTTGTGGCCATCTTCAATGCACTTTGGTTGTCACAATTCAACCTAATTGTTAACAAAGATCCAGTTAGCTCATATAATAGTTCTCTTAAATATATTGCTTCCCTACAAGCTTCAGAGAGTGCAACATACTCGGCCTCAGTGCTCGATAGAGCTATAACTTTCTGCTTCCTGCTTTGCCACGAAATAGCTGTACCTGACATAACAAAACAAAATCCAGTGTAAGATTTTCTGTCTAAGCTATCAGTTGCCCAATCGGCCTCAACAAATCCCTGTAAGGTGTCTCCTTGACTACTAAATTTTAAACAATACATTTTAGTTTTTTTTAAGTATTTAAGAATCCTTTTAGCATAGTTCCAATGTTCAATACTGTAGCAAGTATTAAATTGACTTAAATAACTAACAGAGTAAGCAATATCAGGTCTTGTCATGACTGCTAAATACATAAGACAACCTATAAGTTTTTGATAACTAATTCCTACAGCACATTTCTCTGCTTTTGTTACATTCAATTTATTCTCTATAGGCGTATCAGCTGTTCTACAGTCAGTCATATTAAATTTTTGTAATAATTCTTCTATGTACTGTTGTTGATCTACAGTTATCTCATAGTTATTACAATCTTTATGAATTATAATATTCATACCTAGATAAAGCTTAACCTCACCTAATAGAAGTCTTTGATTTCAAATTCAGAATTTAAAATACTTTTTACCTTCTCAGTCTCATTCTTGCTATTAGAAAAAATTAGGAAATCATCGACATATAATGCTATAATAACTTTTACATCTTTACACATCTTTGTAAATAGACATGGCTCTTGTGTACAATTTTTAAAATTATTTTTACATAATACATTCCTAACTCTCTCATACCAAGCTAAGGCGGATTGTTTTAAACCATACACTGCCTTTTTGAGTTTAAGGACTTTGCCTGACATTTCAGATACAAAACCTTCAGGAGCACACATATAAATTTCCTCTTTCAAATGACCATTTAGATATGCAGTTTTAACATCTAACTGAGTAATGTCCAGTCCTAGTTTTACGCTTAACGCAAACAATAATCTTAATGTTGAGTGTCGCACAACTGGGGAAAAGGTCTCATCATAGTCTAGTCCATGTTTTTGTGTGAAACCTTTAGCGACTAATCGAGCACGATATTGCACTTCGCTATCACTTTTGATCTTTTTCTTTAATACCCAGCGACACTGCACAATTGTAGCTCCTTTTGGGGGATCAACAAGCTCGAAAACTTCATTCTTTCGGAATGATTCCAACTCTTCATCCATTGCCTTCCTCCAATGCACACTTTCAGGACTTCTCAAGGCTTCAGTCACTGTCAGTTCAGTATCTGCAGTAGCCAACAAGCCCGTCTGATTATACCTTTCTGGCTTCCGTCTCACCCTCTTTGGTCTATCCAAAACCTGTTCTGGTGAACCTATTGGACTGCTGCTTGTTGATGGAGATTCAGGAACATAGGTCTCATCTGCATCGGCTTCATAGAATGTTAGCTGTGATGATTCACTGTCGGAGCTTTCCTCAGTGTATAACTCTGATCGTTCTTGACAGCCACTTTCCCCCACTGAACGATCATTTGCTGCAGGAACAGGCAATCCGTCTTCCACACACCATGTTGTTTCATTAGTTGCGGATATTCCTCCTGACACTGCTGTCTCCATCACCACAACATCTCGGCTGGTAGTAACCTGGTTTTTGACAGGATCATATACTCTGTAGCCCTTTACATGTTCTGAATAACCAATAAGAATATGCTGCCGAGCTTTCTTGTCCCATTTGGTCCTCCTCTCTTTGGGAACATGCACCATGACTGGACTGCCGAAGATTCGTATATGGCTTAAAATGGGTTTCTTTTCATGCCACATCTCATACGGTGTTTTGTCATTGAGACCTGATACTATAGATCGATTTTTCAAGTACACTGCTGTAGATACAGCCTCTGCCCAAAATCTTTTATCTAACTTAGCATCAAACAACAAGCATCTCGCTTTCTCAACAATTGTTCTGTTGTTTCGCTCTGACATACCATTTTGTTCTGGCGAATAGAGGTTCGTTTTCTGGTGTACAATACCAAATGATTTCAAATATCCTTCCATCGCCTTCGAACAGAATTCTCCACCATTATCGGTTCGTAAGATTTTAATATTGAAGTTTTTCTGTTTCTCCACCATAGCCTTGAATTCTCTGAAGTATTTAAACACCTCATTTTTTTCTTTCATAAAGTAGACAAATGACATACGAGTATAGTCGTCTACAAAAAGAAGGAAGTACCTTGACAATCCAATTGATTTGGTTTCCATTGGCCCGCATACATCAGCATGCACAATTTCCAGCACTTTCGTAGCTCTTGTGCCTGTGGGGAATGGTAATCGTGATTGTTTGCCCTCACAACAAACCACACAGTTAGATTTTGTCACTTCATAAGTGTCTTCATAGCTCACACCTTCCACGGCGCCATTCTTCATTTTATTTAAGTCGTTAGTGTTTATGTGTCCTAACCTCCTGTGCCATAGCAAAGCACTATCTCTGGCAAGTAAACATTTCGTCACTGGTGTAGTACGTAAATCCAATTTATACACACCGTCAATTAGGTTAGCAACAGCCACTAATTCTTTCTTTGCATTGTATATCAAACACTGACTGTTTGAGAAAGAAACACTGTTGTTGTTTTTTATCAATTGACTCACTGACAATAAGTTTGTAGTTAGGCTTGGAATACACAAAACATCCTTTATTGTTATATCATAGCCTTGCTGCGTTGATATTCTAACATTTCCTTTGCACGAAACTTGAAGTTTCTCATGATTTGCTATCATAATTTCGGGGCATGTCTGTGGACTCGTAACATCTTGCAACCAATTTGAGACAGCCGTCATATGGACACTGGCTCCTGAATCCACGTACCACTCGTCTTTACTATATTTAGCACTCATGAAAACAGCAGTAAATGCATTTGACGACTTATTTTTGCTTGACTTTTCTAACATTGGACATTGATTACGATAATGACCCGGAGTTTTGCATTTATAGCAGGTTATATTTTTATTTCCATCTGTCACTTTGATCTTTGACGTCGACATCCCGCTCTGATAGGTGTTGCCAGGTCTGGGTTTTAATTTCGCCCATTTTGACGCAAACGCCGTTTCAGTATTCTGCGTTTCCTTCAATGTCACTCCCGTCAATTCAAAAGGCTCCGAATCTAGCAACTTCGTCTTGATGACGTCTGCCGTAATTGCTATACCAGAATGTTCGATGGCCCTAATCATTGGACAAAATTTTTCTGATAATCCGGCAAGCATCAAAGATCCAATCCACTCATCGGTAATTTCAAAGCCAGTTCCACTCAACCGTTGTGATGTTTCCACGATTTGAGTCACATAGCTGGTCATATCTTCACAATTTTCTCGCCGTATTGATATCAAATGACGCAATAACGAAATCTTCCTCGAAAAACTTGAGTCGTCAAACAGAGATTTGAGCTTATCCCACAACTCTTTCGAAGTCGTCGTCTTCTTGATATGCACGTACAAAGCCGGTTCGATAGTTAAGCATAATTTGGCCCGCGCCTTCGCATCAACTTCGGGTTTTATGTCTTTTCCTACCACTGGCTGTACACAATGTAACATGCCTTCCAATACGAGCACATTTTCAATCGCGAATGTCCACTCATCGTAGTTTTCTCTGCCCTTTAGTTTAGGCACACTGGCTAAATAGTTTGTTGACATCTTGCACAACACAACCGTGTCTAAAATATAAGTTTTAACACTATATTTTGAAAAAATAACTGTGAGAGCCCATAACCTGACATGCAGACACGTTGGTTTTTCAGTGCAGATAGTCATTTATTTCAGTACACAGAGTCATAAAACATTTGGTTTACACGTTATATACTACATGTCGCTAGTAAGTACATTTTGATACAACTAGTTACAACAAATTCAAGTTTTTATACACTGAATACAAAGACTACCCCAAGATTTTTTTTTTTAATATACAAGTATGAGCGTTGATACATTCGAATATATACTTTTGAATAAATAAAATTCTACTCTTTCTTTACTCTTATTTATATCACTCTTTTTTATTTGAGTTTTCACTCGACTCTGAATTCGTCCGTCGCACATGCCGGTCGCGCTGATCTGAGTTAGAGATGGGTAATCTTTATTCCGACAAGTGAATTGATTCACTTATTCCGACTCCGACTCCGGTACCGGTTCACCTTATCGGCTCCTTCGGTTCCGTTTGGCACCGGGACTCACTCGGTTATTTTGGTTCCGCGGTTCGACCAGAACATTTTATTCATTCGGATCTTTGGAATACTTTGGATCATTTGGCACATTTTGAATTGAACAGTTTACATTACAGAACTTACAGTAGGACATTTTATTTTATTTTATTCATACGATTTAAATTTCGGACAGCGTAAATTGTTAGGAAAGAAAGAAATGAAATAAAAATAATTTTAAAATGATGAATGATTTGACAAACGTAATGTTTATTATGTTTGTCAAATCGTCAGCTCTTGGACAATTTTGAACTCTAACTTCATAGTACCAAGGACGCTTATCATGTTGTTTCGTCGTGTCCGTGTCTTGTCTGTCTACCAACCAAACCAGTAGTAGGCAATAGGCATCGACACGACTCACGACGCACCGAGTCACTGAGTGAGCGAGTGAGCGAGTAGTGATAAGTGAACGAGTCCGAACCTGCGCTCCGCTGCTCCGCCGCTCCGTCTCTCGGGACCGGATTCATTTGGTACCGCGGTGCCGATAAGGATTGTGAGGAGTCAATAAGGTTTCCGGATCCGCGTTCGGAACCGGCACCTTTGGATCAGTACCACCGGAGTTACCCACCTCTAATCTGAGTCATGGCCACCGCACTGTGAGCTAGTACTTTTGTTTACATCGCACGCCTCTGCGCTCCCCGCCGGCCGCGGTCGGCAGGAAAAAACTGTAACATCTCATTCGCTGGATGGATTGGTTCATCAAAATTTCTCCGATAAAAATATTCCTTGGTTGGTCGATCATTGTTCAAGTAAGCGATTGATCTCAACCTCGGAGTTATAACTCTGAACCGTTTCTGGTGTCTGGTTATTGGTAGCATGCTCCTCAACAACGGGTATTCAGCTGCCTGGATGATTTGTCTTCGATGTATGTCTTCGTCGCGATCCTGGTGTTTTGTACGATTTATTAGTT
The DNA here is from genome assembly GCA_947507805.1 of Aporophyla nigra. Lineage (NCBI taxonomy): Eukaryota > Metazoa > Arthropoda > Insecta > Lepidoptera > Noctuidae > Aporophyla > Aporophyla nigra. The sequence goes on along the minus strand of OX382319.1, from coordinate 12,529,033 downwards.
GTCTTTTTAAGCTAATGCTCTGTTTTAGTGAAACGTATAAGCGTTTTCTCTCTCTTGAGTAGTTTAGTTTTGGTGTTCCTGAAAAATTAATGAAGTATTTTTATTGAAAAATAAGACTTAACTCGACGCAACGGATTACAAACTAGTTGATAGGTACCTCGTTTGTAGGTCGCACTGTTTTCGGACTTCCATTGAGATATCTGGCTTCTGATTTGTAATTTGGGTTTATAATTGCTTACCTTCAGTTATCTTTTTGGCGATGGGCTTTAGTTAGACATACCTGTTCCGCCCAGCATCATGAGTTCTCCATTAGTGCTGTTATCATCATACCGTTGCATTAAGACCCTGTTTACCGAGTCCACCAGTCTCTGACAACGCCTCGTCGTTTGCAGGCGTATAAACGGTCTCAAGAACGTCTGCATAAGGTTTGAGCAGATTTCCTGGCAGGTTTTTGTCACTAAGTTAAAAATATAATTGAAATGAGTAAATTGGAACGGGGCTTTTTTTGTGATAGGGATCCTTGCTCGTTGTTCTCACATCAGATGACTATAAGAAACCACTTGACAAAAAAATAAACTTAATATGCACACTTTTTTGTAATGCGTAGATATTCTCCAACATGGGTGCACAGATTTGGATGATATTTGTTATGTTTAAATAAAATTGTAACTAAAAATAAATCCTGGTCTCTCTTCTTACCATTAGGATAGTTCTCAAAGTCACGGAGCGCGTCAAAGAGGGCCTCTCCCTCGTCGTCTTGATACATTAATTCAGCGTATTCTATGATTGAGTTCGTTTCGACTGACACGGCCGTGTCGCGTGCTCTCAGCATATGGTTGAACTTGACCGCGTAGCCTGGTGGAATGAAGCATTTTATTTTACAGTCGACTATCGAGGACGTAAGAATTGCAATAGTGAAGGTCAAGACACCCGTATAAGCACTGCACAGGATCAGAATCGCTTCAAATCGATGCCTTCACGATTCTATCTATGAAACTCCATAACTCGGTCAGTAGTGACTACTCACTTCGTAAGACATCCTTGTTATCTGTCCTGGAGTAGGATTCAGAGCATAACTCGCAGATGTTCGTAACCACGTTCATGATTCTTCCACCAACCCAAGCAAGCTCACCAGTGTCGTTTAATCTGAAATAAGGCTCAGCATCATACTGTTGAACAGGTAAGAGCTCGCTATGGAGGAGTTCGGTGGTAGTAGGTCCCCGTTACCACCGAACGCACTTGAAAGGATGTTATGATGAATACCAGTAGGTATTATACATCGAACGGCAGCCTATCCGACCTTCACGACATAGTTATTTGATGAGTAACGAAACCACTTCATAAGACTGATCTGTGACGAGTCAAAGACGGCTAAATACGTGGCTAAAGTCGTTTTATGTGTCTATGTCTTCGTCTGCGTAGTTCTTCTGAACTGCACAATTGATTTGATTTTGATACGATATTTACCATAATTTCGAGAATTTGTACAAGAAGGTGTAATGACGTGATAGGAGCAGGAGCATGTTTAGCAAATTAGCTTCAATATGGCATAGAAATCTCGATGTTTCGACATGCTGCCACATCAGTAGATTACAGTACATAGCACACATATCAACTCGGAATGTGCCTTATCGCCTTTCGCCTCACCGCCAAACAAGCGTTAACCTAATGTAAGCACGGAACCAAAACGGACCAGCAGCTCCGATACGTCGACTCGGCTACAGCTAGGCGACGCCGCGCTTACGACTTTCCGACCGCTGGTTGACCTGGCTGGCACCAGATTAGATTGAATCGACTTTGAAGTTGCCTTGTGAATGACAGCACGTGTGCGGTGTGGCACTGGCAACAATAGTGCGCTGCAGGCAAGCCGCGGGAGGGGTGAGAGAGGTAAGGGTGGACAAAGAGACGCAAGGGAAGCGACAGAGAGGCGTAAACGCGGGGACGACGAGCCATAATCACGAGGACCGCTGTTTGTCCACGCGCCACACAGTGGTTCGTAAGCTTGTCCCGAGGCGAATCATTTACGTTACGATTCGGTCTCACGAGCGGGTCCTAGCAACAGTAAAGAAACAACCAACTACCGATTCATGATAAGTTCAGCGTAGAGGAGCACATCCACGACATCTTCCTCTCTCTTCACAGCGACCAGTTGGCTCAGCTGCAGCAGGAACACCATCATGTACCCTTCGTCCCACTCGTCCATCAGGTCGTGGTACACCTTGTTAGGGCGGACCACAACAGAGCTTGGTCTTGTGAAGTTATGAGCTGGAAATAGAAAACAGGATGAAAAGTGAAACTTTAATAAATAAAATACAGATTATGCGAGAGAGAGACATGACATATGAAATCACCACGCGAGTCTAGTCCGGGTTGAGACCCGTATTAGGCTCGCGTGGTGGAATATCTATAACCCACTCGCTCTCATTGAGACGAGGACTCTGACTTAGAAATAATATGCTATGCCGAATAATGCAACGCCTAACTACTAATAATTTGGACAATATATCTATTAAGCCCTTACAAATCGCGAAATATGGGATGGCAACATAAATTTTACTAAATTATATCTTAATTTAACAAACTTTGCTAGATCAATAAGGGCAATAGTCGTTAGCTTATCTTTATAAGTAAAAAGTTACTAGTCCACATTATCCGATTTAGATATTATATCTAAATTATTCATAGTAACAATTTCTTGTTTTGTTTCACTGTTTTGCCGTCAATTATGCGATTTTTCATTATTTCGAGGCCGCTTAAATAGGTGTCAAGATTTTCTTTGTACGTGATCTACGAGAAATTCTAGAAACGACACGCTAACCTCATCTATTATCTCCAAGTAGCAAGTACTACACGAACAATTATACGTAGACACGACCGCCATCTATTAATGAATAGCGGAATTAGACAGATCTGTCTAGTATATTCTCGAAAGTTCGACGCTAACTCTGAACTGTAGTAAACATTCGCGAATTTGCCAGAGTGATCAGATCGGCTTATAAATGGCGGATTGTTGGACTGGGAGGACAGTTCCAGCGGGATCTCGGGATCGAGAGCCTGGATGACCATGTGCGGCGTCTCGCGAAGGGGATGTTCGCGCGTGCCGGCGCGTCTGATTGGCCGCATGTCAAGCAGATCGCGCCCTGGCATACGCGCCCCCCTGACGCGAGACCACTGCCCCGCGACCTGGTAAGGGACGACTGACCCCACTACCGGACTGACTCCCGGGTAAGCTGCAACCAGGTTACACGCGGCTTACCTGAACAAGTGAACTCTACATTCACAACACACATCCGCTGCGTGGCGTGTTCTAAGTTAATATAGGCATGTCACGTAACGTAAATCAGACAACCGCCACTAAACAGGCACTATGACTCACACGTGTACACGCGGGCGGGCCTGCGCTGTCACGTATTCATGGGCGGTGTTACACAGTACACTACCGCCCATACGCACATACTGCCCCTTAGCTTAGACCGCTACCGGCTCGCTCTGGAAAACGGGATAAGCGGGGGCGCGCACCCTACTCTGTGGGAGCGTCGAGTCAGCGTCTTGTCGCTGGTCGTCTCTCGCCGGGCCTCCCCCGGGCAACCGGGGGTCTCACCTGGCGGGGACTGACCGCCAAGGCGTTGTGAAGAAAGCGGCGTTGATATAATTCAACGCCGCGGCGCGCTCACAGAGACACAATATAGCAGCCACACACAGGGACGCGTCAACTAACGCGTCCCATATATTACTATGCCCAACGGGCCACAAAATGAGGGGTCCGTATTAACGGACCACCGTACTACAATCCGCGGACTGGGAGCCAAGCTCCGGCGCCGCTCGCCACGCCCCCTTACGGGGACGTCGCGAATTCATACGAATTGGGAGGACAGTTTGGTTACGAATCCGATCGAATGCGATTCAAGCGATACGGTACAAGCGAAACAAGTGATTTTTTTTCACGTTTTTTATTACTGCGGTATTTGTGATTAGTTGATTAAACTGTTTTTGTGCCCAGCGCGTAACAGTATCTAACTTGGATTCGTTGTATCGTGATTATTAAATGTTTATTTTATTTTATAACTACACAATTTTATAACGTAGTCATTAGATTATTCGGTATTGCAAATTTTCGGCGCTGCATTATTCGGCACAGCATATTTCGAAGTCATGTAGTGGACTCAATTCTCGAGTCGAGCCTTTAAAAAGCGCCCAACACTGTGCGGTGGTCTCGAGTCCAATTTTACTAAGTTTGCTCGTATAGCAGTTATTTGAGTTAGCTTCAATAATACTTAATCCAGTTGGAATATATAGCCAATACGCAGTTGCCAGATCCAAAGCAACAAACCACTAGTAGAGCTCTACATATAGGTACAAACCAAACCGCAGCACGTCGCCCGCAGCAGTCGTTGGACTAGTTACATATGCAGGTATGCTCTCCGGAGTAGTCACATACAAGAAACCATGAGCATCATCTTGTATCAGCTCCCCCGTAAACGCTGTTTCAGTGGTTTTCTCATAATCAGGTTGTGGAGGAGGCGGTACTGTTGTCTTTAATCCTTCACTGTTCCTTTCGGCTTTGGAGGTTTTCATCCACTCTCTGATGAGGACCCAAGCTTTTGCTTCTTCTTGAGGCAGGTGGGCTGTTAGTGGAAGCATTCTAGTGAGTGGCTGCAGTGGAGTCAGTAGTATTGACAGGTGAAGAGTGGGATGAAGTATATTAGTTAAGTAAGTATATTAAAAAAAAAAAAAACGCAGTGGTTGTGATGATGAAACAGTCAGTAATGTTGTAAAACTGGTTAACTGAAACGATCTTGTATTTATAAAAGTAAAAACTCTGTTACATACTTACTCATCGGTGTGATACGATTCGCCTTTGTAGTTTGTTTGTTTGGAGTATAATTAGTGCGTTCTTTCATACGTTTAGATGTCGTGAAGAAGTTAAAAATGAAGCTCGTTTTAGGATTATATATGAACGGTCCACTTAAGAAAGGGTGGGAAATTGGAGGCCTTGGAGACCAGGTGGATACACAAGTCGTAGTTACTGCAGTAGATGAAGGCTTAGTATCAGCCCCTGTGGTTGTGGGTATATCCTTATCTTTAGGCGGTCTTGTGAGGCGTATCGGCTTTAAAGGACTAATCCAAGTAGAAGGAGTACCTGGCAAATAATCCTTTTTAACATTGTCTCTATCAGGCGCAGGTACGGGAGACGGACCGGGTATAGAGCGCGAAGGCACGGAATACGCGGGACGAGTGGAAGAAATAGAAGTAGATTTAGAAGGGAAAAAAGTCAAGTAGAAGGAATCAGGAGGATACATTTTTGGCATGGAGGGAAAGGTAGGGAAAGTGTAGGGTGCCTGCACGAGTAGTTTATTGGTATGGTCTAAAAGATGCTCAGGGATTGGAACGACGTCAAGAGGAGCAGCGGAGGAGTTTAGTCGGATTCCTGTTATGAGGTTGAGTGTTTCCCAGAAACTTTTTGTACGTTGCGACTCTTTATCTCCGCTAGAGTTAGTCAACCCATGTCCTACAGGAGTCGGAGTGAAAATCATAGCCGAATTGTTCCGTCCTATTTGGCCAACTCCTGTCGTTCCTTTCAACCACACAGGCGTAATGCTATCGTCCAAGATACCGACATCTTTTAAGTAGTCTTCAAGGTCGACTTTTCTTAGTACTGACTTTCGTTTTAGTATTTCTTGTTGGAAATTTTTTAGGCGCATGTTCATCTCGCGAATAGATCTGCGCATCTGTGCGGACAATAGTGTTTTGTTGAAATAAGCTGGAATATCAAGAAGCTATTAGTTGCTGGTAAGTAAGTTGAACATTTGCAAGGACCAAACTTAATACGCTATTATTTGTGAAGAAAGTATGTACCTATAGGGCGTTAAGACACGTTTTTTTTCAACGATGACTGCTGTTCATATGCGGTTGATAGGTATCCAATTTAATACGCTAATTTTAATACATTAATGAGAATATGTTTTGCCCAAAACAGTTAAGACAATTGTCGCTTTAAATTAGGTCTAGGCTGTTTTATGGCGAAAACATAAAAGATAAACATGCTGACATTTTAATTTTCGTTCATCCATCCCAGAAATATTTGGATCCTTCAAGTCATTCCGTATTATTTAAATATTTAAAAAATACGTTGTGTTTGTTTGATATACAAAATACTATATAAAATAGAATAGTTCTTTCTGACACGCCCTCCCACTCCGCCCAGAGCGGGAGAAGTCATTTGATGATTTCCCATGCAAAAAAAAAAAAAAAAAAAAGTTGCACAGAAATTAGGTACAGGTTACAGACATTAAGTTTAAAATGATCGAATGAGTTGATGATAATTTGAAATGGATGAATGAGTCACTTATTAATATAATTTTAGATTAGAGAAAATTCGTAAACATTTAGGTACCTATTTAAAAAAATACAAATTATACAAACTTACCTTGTTCTACTTGATTGCAATGAATTATATAATAATTTGAAAATAAACTTACTAACAATAGAAGCATAGTCTCTTTTACTTTGTACTTAATTATTTGATGTCTATAAACCGTTATTTATAAATTATTGTAAGTACGTGTGTCATACTGAAAGTTTTTAGAAAATAATAACACGGAATGATGTAGAAGTCTGTTCATATTGTGGCGTAGAAACAATAAATAATAATGTATTCTCTAAATTGTATAATAGATTTGTAAATGTATCATTATAATAAGTAATTTTTGTATATGCGGACGGAAGTAAGCTAACCGCCTTGCAAGTGACCGCCGGGTTAACTAATAAGTCTACACTATAACTTTCACTATGCTTTTTCTGTCTGTCATTTTCTTCTATCAATCTGTGCTACTCTTATTCTTACTGCGTACTATTCTAATTAAATTAATTCTAACTTGAACTATTCTGTGCCAGTATACGAACTTTTATTTATCCCCGCTCACAACAAATCTCAAGAATAACGCTAAAATATTTTTATTGCTTTTAGAAGAAGTCTCCGTCCCTTTAGAAGCATGCGATGGAAATATTGTCTGAGGTAGTGGGACCCACTCTTCTCTATAGAGGTCAGCCCCACCTTTTTCTAACGCAGCCACGGCATCTTCAGAATGGCAACATCCATTGCGCAGATTGTCTTTTGGTTTCAGGTTCGTAACAATATGTACAGCTTTTATCATCTGTGACGATGTCTAATCGAGCATTCGAGTCACCTTAGTCATACTTTTCATGCACTGAGTGGCACCAATCTGAACAATGGCGCTTAAATGTTCATGTAAAACTTTTTGTACTTGTCTCATACCAATGCCATAAGCTACTCAAATCTGTGGATATATCACTCTTCTATCATCTTCTATCATTAGCTGTACAGCACTCACGTTATCATCAGTAGTCCCCGTAGAAGGACGTCCTTATCGTGAATCATCAGTGAGTATGCTTCGACCACATTTAAACTCATTAAACCAGTAGTGGCACGGTAACAGTGTTGTTTAGTAAGGAAGGCCCCAACGAAAATCTTAATAAAACAAATCTATTTCGACGCACCACATAGGGGGAGTCCGGGAGAGTTGAACCGCTTTTTACATAAAACATTATATTTTTTTGTTCATAGAGTTTAGAGAATCGATTATACATTTTTACGATACCTTATTATAGTAGCTACATTTGTGCATAATTGTATTTTTATATAACGTGCAGGTAAACATTTTTTTGGCATTTTTATAAAAAATGAGATATGAGTCAAGTCTCCCCACCAGCAGGGACACTTGAACCGGTGTATGGGGAGAGTTGACCATACGATATTGGGGAAAAGAAAAACAATTTTAGCTTGAATCATAGCTTTATTAAGTTACCTTATACAATAATTAACTTGCTTTTAATACTCCCAGTAAGGAAAACATACAAAAATTACAAATTTTCATAACAATTGTAATAAAATGTTCCAAAATAAACAAAACTACAACAATAACCTTTTGAAGAAAACATGTTATTACTTAATTTTTTTTTTTTTTTTTTTTTTTGTTACTAACTTATTTCTAATAATTTGGCATCATTTACCAGTCTCTAAATTATTGGAAATCAATATGTAATCTTTTTTTAATTTATATCTTTCTCAAATAAACGTTATCTACCTTAACCAAATTACCGAACATTTTTAACTCAGATCACATATTACTATCAAACTTAGTAACAATCTGTCTTTATTAACGTTTTTAAAAATTATTAAATAATCTATACTTTCGTAACTGTGTTCATACTGGATTGAAGCGGATTGGAAATCAAACACTTGTGTAACGTAATGTCTTATAATCACGGTAAAACAGTAATACTTAATAATATTAATATTATAAAGCTGAAGAGTTTTTTTGTTTGTTTGGTTGAACACGCTAATCTCAAGAACTACTGATCCGAATTGAAAAATTATTTTTTATTAGGGTAGCCTATTTATTGAGAAAAACTATAGGCTATATAACATGACGTTACGTTCAAAAGGAGCGGAGTAGCAACGAAAAATGGACGAAAACTGGCACGCAATTCGATGGCGACGGGAAGGGACAGGGGAGCAAAAATTTGACACGGACGAAGTCGCGGGCCGAAGCTAGTGTCTAATAAATCTTTGGTTAGTATCGAAATTATTTAAAATCATATAAATATTTTTTATTTTATAAGCCCTACACATAGCTCATGAACATATCTATGACATAAAAGACACAAATTTTTCGTTTGCGTGCATTTTCAGGAGACTTGTATTGAAAGGGCATTGTGTAGATAGGTTCTGTAAATAAAAATGGAAAATTAAGACAGAAAAAAAGAACACTTAAATGAAATTACGTTTATGATTCCTACAAAGGGACACATGAACCACTGAGCATGTCTCCCGCACCCTCCCTGGTTAAACTCTCCTGCTCACACTAGTTTCACAGTTAGCTCATGGCGTAGAAAAACCTCCAATGGTAGAGAAAAATTACTTAACACACCTGAAACTATATTAATCTGGTAATAAAATAATAGTAACACATGATACGTTTATTGAGGTACAATAAACACGACAGCAATCACAAAACTAGTTAAATTACAAAAAAACACTCTGCAGCAACAAAAACACTTTTTACACTCTCACTTCCAAATAAAACAGCCATGGTGCAAAATGACGGAATACTTGTGATTGGCCTCTCGCATGTGACTAATGAACGCATTGACGTTCCGATCGTGCTAAATTTAAGTACAATTTTGGAAGATGGTTCAACTCTCCCACCTGGGCAAGTCTCCCGGATTCCCCCTACACTTTTTAAATTGTCGCCAATTTGTAAAAACAAATGACATATAAATTCATTACACATCTAGAGATTCTCAGAGTTACTAATTCGAAATTTAATTTTTTTTTTATCGACTGCTTTTCTTACTTGCTTTTCTTCTAAAAACTTTCAGCGTGACCCCCGTATAAGTGTATAGCATATTTAAAAACATTAAATTGTTCATGATGACGATAACGATATTAAATACTGCATTGATTTATTTAAGATATTCACAACTATTGCAGATATTTTTAGTATCAGTGAGTTGTTTCGTGTTGTCGACTTACAATATTTACATAAACACAAAGATTTATTAGACCGCGAGCTCCATTATTTTAAAAAGCAAACTGTGTTTTATTTTTAAAAACTACATTGAATATTGTTTTTTGTTTAAAAGTTAAAACTATTTCAGCTTTACCTATACTAATGTAGTTAAGCTGAAGAGTTTGTTTGTTCCTTTTATATGTTTGATCGCGCTAATCTCTGGAACAATCAGTCAGATTTGGAAAATTCTTTCTGTATTAGATACCTCAATTCTTGTAGAAAATTAGTGGCTATATAACATCTTTCGATGACCCTTAAGACTCGAGTCAAAAAAAATTAAGGCAGAAGAAGAGGCTATGCGAAAACGACGTAATAGTGTGGGCCAGCGACACGATACGATGAGCGACGCGCTGGTCGGGGCCTGAGACCATTTAAGGTACTAAAATGTTGCTGATATTCTAGTATATTGCGTATCTTAAGACTTCCACACGAACGAAGTCATGTTCAGAAGTTAGTTCGTATACAAAATTGTAGTAATATTTTTATCGAAACTAAAACCAACGTCGTAAATATCGTCGCTTTTAGTGTCAGTTTGTGTGACCGCGTTGTTCTTCTACACCACGCTAAGGATTGTGATGCGGTCTTCTCCATCGTTTAGAACATTTATTCCGAAAAGTCTTTATGCATAAATTTTTTTATTAAACTTACATATAATAAAGAAATCTCGATATTTGGTAAAGTCGTAAAAACCGGTCGAAGGAGGGTCGCCTCGCTCGTTGGAAATAAAAATATGTAGTTGCATGTGCAATGTTATAAGTTTTATGATTCGATAAAATGCTAGTATCTTTACATTAAAATGAAAGTGTGTACTTGTTTTCTGCTGCTCGGGATATTTGGTAGTTATTTTGCGTTTATTTCAAGTCTATTTCGAACTCTCTTCTGGCGTGTTACTTAAATATTTTAAAGAGAATAGATCCTTATCCCTTTTTGAAACTTACTAGTAATCCCTTTAAGACGTGAATATTTTATTTTGTATAAGGAAATTATATACCTTATGCAGTGTTGTCTAGCATTCCTCAAAGACTTTTAGGTATTTTTCTCAACAGAATTATCTTGCAAATTGTTAGTTCGCTCGAGTTATTTAAAAATAGATTTATAATGAATTACATTCTGAATCATCTTTCAGCTTACACTCATTCCTACGCATCGAATACTCCAAAATCAAATCAGAGGAGTGTCAATCTAGCACTAGAAACTGTTCTAGAATTCAGTAATAAAGACAAAGGAATCGATATTAAGTTCTTAAAGAATGTACAGAATTTCATAACAAAAGTCAAAACAGCTATTGATGACAACAGTAATGGTGATAACTTACGACGTCAGTTCAAAGCGCCGACAGTTGAAACCTTCACAGGCTTCATTCAGGACGTCATAGACATACTCAACACTTATGAAGATACAGAATTTGAAGATTTCTGTGACATTCTAAACGAAGAAATCAGAAATTATCACTACAGAGGCTGCAGATTTTACGAATTAACGAAGAGTTATGAAATTAGAAACCTAATAGCCACAAAATTAGATTCGATTAAAAGGAAACCAACTTCTGAGACGAGAGCACACATCAATGCATTTTCGGATATGAAACTAAAACGAAAACTGAACTAAAACTATAACGAAAATGTAGAAAAAATTGTGTATTATATCAATTCTTTATACAGACACAAGGCTACAGAGAAGTTCCAGAAAGTCATAAATGATCTGGAGGCTTATGGTGGGTCCAGATCTAAAAGATCTTACAATAATTTGGGTAAGATAAGAACGGGGTCCGATCCATTATTTTCGATCACTACACGAACCTAAATACTAATGTTAGACGAGACTTCAAACAACAAATAGAAAAATATTGTAAACAATTAACAAATGATCCTCCACCAAGAGGTAATATACCAAATATCAAACCTTGTTCCAAATCTAGAAATAATGCTAAGAAATTGGAAAGCATTACGAACGAAGCAAAGAAGACCAAACCTATTTCAAAAAAAGATCTTATAAACATCACCAGTAAAAAGGCAAATAAAAAAGGAACAGTTATTGAAGCTCAAGAAAATAATAAAGACAAGACTGAAATAAAACTAACACAATATAATAAATATGACAAAAAAATGAAAAGAAAGGATATAAACATACTACAGAAGACACGATCGACGAATCCCTTGGTATTCAAGAGAGGGAAACAATATGTTGAGGAATGAGGAAACAATAGGGAAACAAAATGTTCTCAGCATTCTGGTCATATGCACCAGCGAAGGGCCAAGAACGAACACCAAGATCTGGTAAATAAAGATAGTTTATCTGATGAATTATATAGCTCTATAGAGTTTTATCACGAGCCACAGGGTAAAAATGAGCTATACACGACAATTATCCCAGTCCAACCATCCCAAAAATCTTTTAGAAATTTTACAATGAAACCAGAGAGAATTGAAGCTCTAAATATGACAACAATTATGCCTAAAAACAATACAGTTAAGAAAATATGGATAGAAGAGTCAACGAGAAGACTACCGAAAGCAGTTCTCGATAAATTGGCAATAAAACCCAGCGTACACGAATCGAGACATAGCATGACGGGTTCTTTGTTAAAGAAGCGTCTTAAGAAATACGATAAAGACCAAAAACAGAGGCATGGGAAAATAATTGACCCGAAGTATGTCAAGATGAATGGGAAAAAGTATGATAAAAAGACGACAAGAATCTTATGACAAAGCGTTGGTTGAAGAACGACACAGCATGAGTCAAGGCAAAATCAGAAACCGAAGCAAGAAAAAACTTTTTTACAAAAAAAAAACAACCGACTTCCTTAAAAACACTACAAAGTGAAAAATAACTTTAATTTCGGAAGTCGGTGTCTTAGGATCTGTATTTATGGTTTTTTTGCCACCGACTTCCGAAATTAAAGTTATTTTTCACTTTGTAGTGTTTTTAAGGAAGTCGGTTGTTTTTTTTTTGTAAAAAAGTTTTTATTTTTAACTTTTTAGTTGTGGTATTCACCCCGCACTAATTCCAAACAAAACATGCATATTTATGCGATAACAGAAATCGCGGTTGATTTGCTATCATTTTTTAAAGAGTTCCGGTGTCTGTCATCGGAACTCATCATCAGATCTATATGAAAATTGTATGGGACCATACTGCGATCGCCAACCCGCCTGCCGAGCGTGGCGATTATGGCAAAGCCCCCCAAATTGGGGGAGGCCTAAGTCCAGCAGTGGACGTCTTACGGCTGAAATGATGATGATGATGATGGGACCATTTCGGAATAAACCCCTTTCGAACAAAAAAAGAATTTTGCAAATCCATTTATATATGACGGAGTTATGGCCGAACATACATAAAAAAAAAAAAAAACATATAAACATCCGAATTGAGAACCTCCTCCTTTTTGAAGTCGGTTAATAAAAAACACAAGAGTGACAAGACGTCAGAGCCCAACAACCCTATTTTAGTACATGTATAACAGAGATTTCTTCAGGAAAAATTATATTCGAACCACAGACTCTGTTTTTAATATGGATGTACATCAATATAAAAAAAGTATGGGACCGATAACAGTGGAGTTCAAGTAAGATTTTGATAAAATTTAATTATAAATCGTTTTTAATTTTGCTTAGCCAATATCCCCTTAACACCTTGGATCGAAGGATCAGTTTTGTGAAATGTTGGAACATCATCGTTGTATTTCAGAAATTATACATATTAGTCTATGCTATTCTTCGTATTCGAACATGAAACTGTTACATAACACAAGAATAATATTGCTTTAATAATTTCAAATCAAAGAGTAGATCGAGTGCAGCTTCCACAAAAGCGCAGAAGTTTCTGGAGGTTGTCGATGTACTGATGTCTTCAAAATCTAAAAAAATAATCATATCTTCACCAGCTAGGAGAATTGCTGCTCCGCGAGTAAATTCAAATGAAATAAGTAGTATGAGAAAAACTCAGCAGACTTCACCTCCTCCCTCAACTTATTCTTTGATGGGACTGATGTCTGTTGCAGTACCTAGGAAATATTCTAAAAATAACAAAATTACATCCTAGAAAAGTGAAGATCACTTGTCATCGTCCAGTGAAGGTATAACTGTTGAAAAATCTGATACAAAAGACGATAAAGACGTAATGAACAAAATGCTAAAAGAACGTCTTCCAGCTTTGAAAGGGACCCCTTCGTCATTACAAGAATAAAAAATATTGAAAAACAGTTGAATGGAGTTAAAAGTATAATTAACGTTAATACTGATGTGGTGACAGCAAGTAAGGTAAATCATACTTATGAGGCAAACGATAACCTAGTAAAACGTAAACAGTCCACATCTAGGCTTAGATCGAATGTTAACATGATCTCCAATGATATTAAGGGTAGGACAGAGAAACCAAAGAAGGCAGAAAGTGCAGATAACAAAATGGAACGTATAACTGAAAACAAAAACGTTAAAGGCGATATTTCTACAAAGAATGAAAGAGAAAATGAGTTGGAAAAAGGTAAAAAGTCTAAAACTACGTTAAGATTTTATATTAACGTAATAAAAAATGATTCTAAGGACACCACAGGCGAAAAAGAGTTAAATAAAATAGAATATAAGAAAGCGCAAGTAAAATACATACATTTAAAGAATAAAGAAGACATAGTTGTTAACGGTCATTAAACCATGGAGGTTGCTACACAGCAAGCAATTCTGAAAGAAAACAAGAAAACAGAAACCAGTCGCACTAACATTGTTGAAGTAACTCCTAAAGCAAAAAATAGAGGAATTAAAGAAGGAATAAATAACTATAATAGCACTGATGCATGGAAAGAAACACGAACTGAGAACAGGGAAATAGTCTCTTTGAGCACTTCACCGAAGGCTACAGAATATTTCACTAAAATTGCGGCGACTGTTCAACCTACAGTGGCAGTTACCACTACGAATAATATTACATTATCAGCAATATTTGTATCTACATCAGTTGCTACATCTCCTAAGTTAACAGACGTTTTGCAAAAGGCAGAATTCAATGCAACTGTCGGTGAAAGTAAAAAACCAAATGGCCTACAACACATCAAAGAGTCAGATGTTAGTAAAACCACTCTCAATGTCACTATGGAGGCAACAAGTGAAATAATAAACAAAATGTGACTAATCTTCCAAGCGGTATAACTTTCACGACGTCATATTAGCAAGAAAAAATATAGTTAATTATAAGAAATTTCTGTTTGTTAATTTCGATCCAGCTTGTCCTTTGCTGTCCTAAAGCCGTGGCAGTATCCTTAGCGTGTGTCAGTCAGATCATACGTACTTTGCTCTAGCTGGAGGCCTGAGTAAGACACCAGAGGAAAGTAGGTTAAGCAGCCGACAATCGAAAATTCTGTGCTTATTTGTTCGTAATTTTAATGTTGTGTAAAAATCTGTGCGATGTATAACAAATCATCAAGCCTTTATTCACCAAGGACAAGGCAGAGGTGCATACTACACCAACATTTCGCCAGTAATATTCCTACGTATGTACCGTGTGGTGTCGGACGTAAGTACCGTGTGGTGCCGGACGTAAAGAATAGTATCACCCCATTTCTTCCCGTGGGTGTCGTAAAAGGCGACTACGGGACTTACTAAAGAATGGGCAGCAGCGTTCTCTATACATTTTACCACCATACTAAGATCGCTAATCCGCCTGCCAAACGTGGCGATAATGGCAAAGCCCCCCAAATGGGGAGAAGCCTATGTTCAGCAGTGGACGTATTACGGCTGAAATGATTCCTACGTATTATAAGAAATAGCGCGAGCGTAACATCATTATTTTGCTGTTATACATCTTCATTATTATTTCAGCACAAAGATGTCCACATAGGCATTCCCCAATTTGACGGGGTTTGCCATAATCGCCATACTTAGCAGGCGGGTTAGCGATCACAGTGTGGTGATAAAATGCATAGAGAACGCTGCTGCCCATTCTCTAGTAAGTCCCTTAATCGCCTTTTACGACAACCACGAGAACAAATGGAATGATGCTATTCTTTACTTCCGACACCTTACGGATACATGTAGTTATACGTTAAACATATACTATTGACATCGCTTTATTTTAATTCAGTTCGAAGAACCAATATTTTGAGGACAACTTCAACATGGGAATACTATATATATAAATAATATTAGTGACATATATACGTCTTAGATCGCTTTTAACTCATATTTGCGTTAGGAAGGTCACTCGGAAGGTGAAAGCATCAAATTATCGGGCATTTAAACAACAAAGATATCATTATCATTAAAATTCCATTTATTATAAGATAATTATAATTATTTACAAATAGAAAAAAAAACAACTGTGTGTTGTTCGTGTGCCGTACTTAAATAGTAATTTTTTAATATTTCAGAGTCCAATTATCGTGATTATTTTATAAAACGTCAAAGTTTCTACATATTTGAATTCGTCGTTATTTGTCGTTTCATTGTCATTGTTCCAATGTCCTTTTTGTATTAGGTTAAGTTAGATCTTTATCGGGGTATAGTTTTCTCACTCTTTTCCTCTTGTGTAGTCGATAATGTCGCTTTCTCTTCTTTTCTCCTGGTGACCGAATGGTGTCGCTTCGAGGTTGTGTTTGTGTCAGGAGCTTTTTCGGAATCGGAAGTTCTGTTTCTGTAAAAAAAAATATCAAAATTGAAACGGTCACATTGTTGAATTGTGTATCGTCATCGCAGCTCGTCCGGGGACTACCACCATGTATATTTAGCCACCAAGCGCTGCTATGTTTCGTTTTAACGTTATGGGAGCTGCTGTAGTACTGGCACATGAGATATTTCAGCTTTGTATAGATGTGGCGACATAGCCCGAAGAATTGCCAAACTTGAGTGGCAGTGGGCAGGGCACATTGCTCGCAGAACAGATGGCCGATGGGGTCGGAAAGTTCTGGAGTGACGACCGCGTACTTGAAAACATAGCGTTGGAAGGCCTCCCACAATATGGTCCGATAACCTGGTGAAGGTCGCAGGAATCCGCTGGATGCGAGAAGCACTGAACCGGTCGAAGTGGCGGTACTTGCGGGAGGCATATGTCCAGCAGTGGACGTCTTTCGGCTGAAATGATGATGATAATGTGGCGGTGACCACTTACCGTCATGTGGGTCGTGAGCTTGCTGAACGTCACCATCTCGCAGTGGGGGTTCTACATTCAATCCACTTGAAGATAATCGCGTTTTTAGTAAAAAGTTCACAGAGTTCATCAGCTCTTGACGTTCTTTCATGTCCTTGAGACGTCGATACGGTCTCAGGAAGTTATGTATGAGACTATTGCAGAGCCAGTAGCCGGTTATTGAAACTGTAATTAGAGATAACACTTTTTTTTAATAAGAACAATTCATTTATTTGTCAGCATATTGGTAGAGTATTGACGTAGCTGTAGAACATAATCTTAAGATTTAAGTTCAGTTTTCAATCTTCATTGAGTAGTAGCATTTTGGTATTTAAGAGAAAAACAAAAATAATATTTTACATTAAAATGTCCCAAACAAATGAGTTCTGATACAATCTGGTAGTTTAGTTATAAACTTGGGGTTTCTATCACAGTTTCTACTTACAAATTCCCTGTCATACATTTGTTTTACTTCCCCTCATGAGGCTCTACGTACTGTTAGGATACGTCGCGAACTCCTTCAGGGCATCAAACAGGAGTCTTCCTTCATCGTCGTCATACAACATGTCAGCATACTCAAGGACTGTGTTCACTTCTACTGACAGGGTCTGATGTCGCTGACTCAGCACGTAATACAAATTCGCTGCATGGTCTGTGGAATAACGCATGCGAATATAAATAAAACTAGCGTTCTGGAGCAGCTTTTATCTAAAATCATCAGTTCTGTTAGTTCCTAAATTATAAGAAGTAAGCCTATTGTATTTCACCGAGCAAAAATTCAGACTCTGGGAAGCTTATAAGTTAATATAGCTAATCGAAAACTCTGTAACATTTTGCCCAACTAGGATTTTTAAAATTTTGGTGTTACTAAATCATGAACAGAGGGAGGATTAGTAATGAATATTACACGCTTTATATTAGCTTCACTTGTATGTTTGTATGTATGATTGTATGTTTGTTTGTAACCGACTCCTTATAGCGCGATTTTGACCCACTTTAAACGACCAGATTTCATTCAAACTTTGCACACTTGTCAAGGACCGATGACAATGCAATAATTTCATACATTTGTGCCATTATTCTTTCCAGGGTTACCAGAACAGCAAAAAAACTGTCTTGGAAAACTACGCTGACATACGTTACAAACTACGCTGACATACGTCACAAACTACGTTGACACACGTCATAAACTACGCTGACATACGTCACAAACTACGCTGACATACGTCTCAAAATTCGAAACACCCTAAAAAATAGAAAATAAACTATAGTTTAAATAAATAATAGTTTAAAAAAACTAAAAAACACGCATCCATTGAAAACCAAACTAAAAAAATTGGTTGCCTGTAAAGTCGGTATACGGGCGAAAGTTTTACGTGACAACGACTTTGAGTGGTAAAATAATTTTAATGTGAATATTCATTCGTATAGTAGGAAGAAGGATGAAATAATAGTAACAATTTAAAACATTTAACTAACTGGGCTAACTGTGCTCGAGTGGAAGGGAAGCGTGCCTTTCACTTTTTATGTCTGTCTCTCTTGCTCTTAGGCGGGCTAACCATGCCCGAGTGGAAGGGACGCGTGCCTCTCACTCGCTCTCATTGTGAGCGCATAACGTGAGCGGAGCGTAACGCAGTTTCTTGAAGTGTCACCCGGCAAACCAATTTATAAGACGTTGTCACGTCAAAAGTACAAAATAATGGAAAAAAAGCGTGGGGTGCTTTTTAAGGTATTTTTTTATTGATATCAGGCACCCCACGCTTTTTTTCCATTATTTTGTACTTTTTAGTTTGGTTTCAATGGAAGCGTGTTTTTTAGTTTTTTTAAACTATTATTTATTTTCTATTTTTTAGGGTGTTTCGAATTTTGAGACATATGTCAGCGTAGTTTGTGACAGTTTTTTTGCTGTCCTGGTAACCCTGGCAAGGAAAATGGAACAAATTTATGAAATTATTGCATTGTCATCGGTCCTTGACAGGTGTGCAAAGTTTGAATGAAATCTGGTCGTTTAAAGTGGGTCAAAATCGCGCTATAAAGAGTCAGTTACAAACAAACATACAAATATACAAACATACAAACATACAAATATACAAACATACAAATATACAAACATACAAGTGAAGCTAATATAAAGCGTGTAAAAAAACTAAAAAACACGCTTCCATTGAAAACCAAACTAAAAAGTACAAAATAATGGAAAAAAAGTGTGGGGTGCCTGATATCAATAAAAAAATACCTTAAAAAGCACCCCACGCTTTTATTCCATTATTTTGTACTTTTTAGGTTTTCAATGGTTTTTAAGTTACAACTTACTCTGTATGACACCTATCTTCAACTGCTTCAGCAATCTAGCGATTTTATTTGTGAAATTTATGAGCGGGGCACCCAACCACTGCCACTGTCTACTTTTGTAGATGCTGTAACATGATAAAAAAAAAATATACAGACTTAATACACGAATCGTCATCGATTTTTATGTGGTTTTCACCATCATTTAGAAAATGAATGTATTCCGTTTTACGTAATAAATATATATGTATGTATTATATATAAATATTTACTTTTGACTGGCCTGTTAGTCTACTGGTTAGTGACCTTGATTGCTAAGACTGAGGTCGTGGGTTCGATTCCCACCCAGAACAAATCTTTGTGTGATGAGCACAATCATTTGGTCTGTGTCTGGGTGTAATTTATCTATAAAATGTATGTATTTAGAAATATATAAGTATGTTTATCAGTTGTCTGGTCACCATAGTACAGGCTCTGCCTAGTTTGAGACCAGATAACGGTGTGTTGGTTGTCCTAAGATATTATATTTGTGTAGTCTAGGTAGGTAACCTAATAACCAAAAATACATAAATATTTAACTGAGATAGCTAAGAAACCTCGATGTTTCTCTATGGCGTCACATCAGCAGCCTTAGCACGAGCACCGACGGAAGAGTAGACAAAAATGACTTTTCGTGTAGACAATTGCGGCAGTAAAGTAAAAAGAGTCATCTGCACTTTTCAAGAAATTTATTTCTTTTGCATAATTCGATTTAGAATTCTTTGTTTTGTCATAGGTTTTTTTTTTAGGATTAAAGAAATGTCACTTTCCACAGAAAGAGCTGTGTTTATGCTTCGTTGAAACAGAAAGCGTCATGCTAAGGCTGCAGTAGGTTAAGTGTATCAAGGGTGAGTCGCTAGTTAATGTTTAAAATGACGAAATACCTGAGCATAATCTGTTCTGCATGTTTCACCACATCATGTACTGCTTTCTTCTCCTTCGTAGCTATAAGTCGAGACAGTTCTATCAGAAACACCATCATATATCCTTCTTGAAGTGTTTCTATCATTTCGAAGTAAGAGTGCGCATCCGCTATTTCTGGAAAATTAAAACAGAATTTGTTCAGTTCGACATTAAAGGGAGGGCCTTCTCAGCAGTTTGTGGAACTTTGCTGCCAATGATGAAGATGATGAATTTTTCAGAGCATTCAGGGATGGTACTGAAGGGCGATGTGGTACGCAGGGCAAACGGACACATTACAAACGGCCATTAAGCCACTGGACGACTCGATTTTGTGTTCTTTTACCGATATATTATTTCATCGGTAGACAAAAGTACTCTTTCCCCTTTTTAACCGACGAAAAAAAACGGAGGAGGTTATCAATTCGACGCGTATATTTTTTGGATTTCTTTGAGTGATCTTTGTTCATTGATGTTCAGCGCCGACTCAAAATCTTAAGGTTTATTATTTTTTGCTTTTCTGGTTTTTCGGTGGTTTAAGTTTTTGTTAAAAAGTTTTTATTTTATAATTTTTTTGTGGCTTTAATGTACTCATAATACTTGGCAAGGTATATCCTATCCAAAGAAAAAGAATTATCAAAATCTGACTACTCTGTACAAAGTTATGCGTGGTTATACATTACAATCAGTGAGTGAACAATCAATCATCCCCTGTTTTCCGACCCTTAGGGTTCGATTTTGTTTTCCAAATTTATATGGGACCACCCTCGGAGTATACCCTTTCCAATAAAAAAAGAATTATTACAATCGGACTACTATGTAAAAAGTTATGCGTGGTATACATAAAAAAAAAACAAACAAAAAAAAAACTAAATTTCTCTATCATTTGGTATTTCTGCCAACGTCAGGCCTGTAAACTCATCCCAGATCGTCACAATACCTTCACTGCAGTTAACCACTACTGCAATGTCTCATTCGATATTTGTATCTGCAGCCAGTATTCAACCGGTAGGGATGTACTAGAAAACTTGATCCTTCAAACCGGATTATGCACAACCAAATAAGTGGCAACATTCGTTTTTAACCGACTTCAAAAAAAGGAGGAGGTTATCAATTCGTCTGTATTTTTTTTATGTTTGTTAGCTCATATTTTTTGACTAGGTGAACCGATTTTGATGATTCTTCATTCGTTTTTAACCGACTTCAAAAAAAGGAGGAGGTTATCAATTCGTCTGTATTTTTTTTTATGTTTGTTAGCTCATATTTTTTGACTAGGTGAACCGATTTTGATGATTCTTTTTTATTTGAAAGCTGGTGCTTCCCGATTGGTCCCATTTTAATTTGGTTGCATTCGGACAATGGAATCCATGTGAAAACCATGTAAGTCTTAAATTTGCATTAAGTATTTGCGCTACAAATGAACGAATAACGCGATTAGATTAGTGCGGGGATCTACCATAACTAAAAAGTTAAAAATAATCACTTTTTACAAAAAAATAGGAAGTCGGTTGTTATTTTTTTTGTAAAAAGCTTTTATTAGGGTTCCGCACCCAAAGGGTGAAACGGGACCCTATTACTAAGACTCCGCTGTCCGTCCATTCGTCTGTCACCACGCTGAATCTCATGAACCGTGATAGAGAGTTGAAATTGTCACAGATGATGTATTTCTGATGCCGCTAAAACAACAAATACTAAAAAAAAGAATGCGTGCGCGGGTCCGACTCACACTTAGCCGGTTTTTTTTTTCTTTTTTGAATCTTTCGTGAGACACAATCTGCTGTTTCGGAGAACACTGGCTAACTTTGAATCGCCACAGGGAAATCTTAGGCTGAACTGTGAAAAACTATTAAATACAGACGATAATTAAATTGTATCTAAACTAATATAAAGCTGAAGAGTTTGTTTGATTGAACGCGCTAATCTCAGGAACTATTGGTTCGAATTGAAAAAATATTTTAGTGTTGGGTAGTCCATTTATCGCGGAAAGCTATAATGACTATATAACATCAGACTAGGACCATTAGGAGCGAAAAAAAAAGAAAACAGTCATGAATACGAAGACTTGCGGGAGCTAGTTCAAAATTAAAATTAAAATACGTACGTTAATATTCAAAACTAACTGTGTAGCTTTCGGTGTCATCCGATTTGCTTAAGACTTGAACAGAATACTACTACGTATTTGTGCGTCAGCTGATATTGGTTCTAGTAAAGCTATGTTCGTGAAAACATAGATAGTTATTGTAGTTAAGTAATGGTACCTACGTCTTAGAAACTCTTTCGCAGTAGTCAGCGTCGTTGTCGCCGTCTGATGTGATTGTCTCCACTCTCCTTCCATTATCGTCGCTGGTCTGGCGTGCGTCATCCGAAGCCTTAAAATGTTTTCTTTCTTCTTTATATTATCGTTACTAGCAGTGCTCTCAGCACCTATTACTAGCTGCGACACCCTAAGGACATCAGTGTTCTGTTTTGACATGGTTTTAGTTCTAAGAGTCTGTGTATGATTGCTTGGCTTCTGAAAGAAAGACAAATATT
Organism: Aporophyla nigra; assembly: GCA_947507805.1. Classification (NCBI taxonomy): domain Eukaryota; kingdom Metazoa; phylum Arthropoda; class Insecta; order Lepidoptera; family Noctuidae; genus Aporophyla; species Aporophyla nigra. The sequence continues at coordinate 12,506,567 of OX382319.1, read as the reverse complement.
TTATTGAGGACACTCACAGAAATGACAAACAATGAAAAGAGAATATTAAAACCTAAGCAATGGAAAAAAATACGTGCAGGGCCAAAAAGGCTCTAAAACTTAATATAATGCTGTAATATTTGGCCATGGACGCACCTAGCGCAATAGGAATAAGAAAAGAAAATACTACGTAATAAAAATCTTAAATTCTCTGACAGTCAATTCACACCCTAAACTGCTTAGTCTAGGCGAGACATTTTGGACCACAATTTGTTAAATAACGGATGTTATCACCAAGAAAGGCTTCTTGAAAATGCATCCCCGAAAAGGCTTAAATATGGCGTGACAGTTTGTATCCAATTTTGTTTATGAGAAATCCCATCGGATCTCCACGTCTTGAGAAATATATCATCTTGTGACGGGTTGTTGAGCTCCCTAAAACAGGGTTGAGCTGCACGATGACTGATACATACATGTAGTATGTTGGGGCAACTCAGCTCAAAGCTGCAATGGCTCTTTCTTCAAAACCCCATACAGACATATTATGGCCCTGCATTGTTAAACTCACATAAAATTCTAACAATATAATGTTGGGACTTCAAAAGAGACCATGACCCCTGAGTTTGTTTCGACATTTCTGTTCAGGGTTTGGTGACGCCAAAAAATATTTACTGACGTGTAAAAGTGTGTTATTAAAGATCTACTTTCAAAATAAACATATAATTTAATATCTTAAATAAAAACGGCTAACTTACATGATCGTATAGTAACAGTTGGTCTGCAAACACTAACTGTTTTACCCCTTTTCTTTCAATCACTGTGGTCTCCTCGCGTAAAACAGTTCGTGTCTGGTTTTCGGAGACGCTGTTCCTCAACTTGCTGGCTGCATCTTGAGGAATCTCCAGAATCCGTCTCATTGCTTCTTTAAACCCGCCACCTGATAGAAGTAGTTTGTTGTCAGGTAACAAAGTAAGACGGGTTGCCACAACTTGAGACTTGAATTGAAGTTGAGACACTAGTCATCATCATCAGTAGCCTATAATGTTCCCACTGCTGGGACACAGGCCTCCTCTCAGTGAGAGGGAGTGGGCCATAATCTACCACGCGGGCCCAGAGCGGGTTGGTAGATGTCACATGTCTTCGAATTTTTAGTTCTATTACATTCTGGTTTCCTCACGATGTTTGTTTCTTCTCCGTTTTGAGAGCAGTGGTGATGAAATAATTTAAACATAGTAAAATGCCTACTTGGGTTCGAACCCACGACCGTACAACTAGTAAATCGTGGCCGTTACCACTGAGACACAAGAGACACAAGTAGCTTAAAATATTACCTACAACTGAACTCACTGGAAAATAATACAACGTTATGTAACCTAACTAGGTTACATAACGTTGTATTATTTTCCAGTGAGTCTCAAACTAGAAAGCTACGGGCGCGGTGTTACCTCAATATTCACAAAACACTGGTGTCTTTGACAATCGAGTATGACGTAACGCAATGAAAATATACGACACAAAAAATACAGTGGACAGAGAAGGGTTTAAAGAAAAATTCTAACCGAATAGAATAGTGAAAAATTGTTTGATATTCCCAATAAAAATTGTTTCACAAAAAAAACTTTGACGTCGAACATCTCTGTATTTTCAGCGATAACAACATTTTTTTTTTAAAGCGTTCAATATAATAAACATTACTTTAAAACTTTAACCAGACAATTATTTAATTTAATGTGTGTAGTCCGAATAATCTAAATAAAACCCGTAAAATAAATGCCAATTCGCAGCTTAGTCACATCGTCAATCCAAATATTTATTCAATTTTCAACCTTATTTGTTGGAGCTGTAGCATGTAGTTGTAGCATTTAAAATCGTAGTCAGTCCGCGCCTTAGTTACATTATGATAACCGACTGTTTAACCATACGTTATTGACGTTCAATCGTCTCTTGACTTTAACAAACGGTTTTAAATAAAGGGGTTTTTGTTAATATGCGGTGGATTTTTAAGTTTCTTACAACGGCGAACTGTAATCCGATGTAAGGTGTATCTAGGCATTATACACAATGTAATCTGATTCATTCACATATAAGGAACACATTCATAGAACGAACGTGTTGTTGGCCTATCACCGTCACGACTCACTAATCCATACTCTGGGATGTTAGTGATGTTACTTGGAATCTCCTGCTAGATAAACCCAATACTTAGATCAACCTAGGAATCGAATCCAAAACTCCACATTCAGGAGTCAATAAAAACTTTTTAACAAAAACTTAAAACGCCGAAAAACAGAAAAGCATAAAATAATAAACCTTAAAATTATGAGTCGGCGTTTTGAGTGATCTTTGTTCATTGATTTTTCAGCGCCGACTCAAAATTTTATGGTTTATTATTTTATGCTTTTCTGTTTTTCGGCGGTTTAAGTTTTTGTTAAAAAGTTTTTATTTTGTAATTTTTTGTGGCTTTAATGACCAATAATACTTGGCAAGGTATACCCTATCCAATGAATAAAGAATTATCAAAATCGGACCACTCTGTACAAAGTTATGCGTGGTTATACATTACAATCAGAGAGTGAACAATCAATCATCCCCTGTTTTCCGACCCTTAGGGTTCGATTTTGTTTTCCAAATTTAAATGGGACCACCCTCGGAGTATACCCTTTCCATTAAAAGAATTATCACAATCGGACTACTATGTAAAAAGTTATGCGTGGTCATACATAAAAATAAAAAATATATACGCGTCGAATTGATAACCTCCTCCGTTTTTTTTCGTCGGTTAAAAATAAAGTGGAATTCTTACTTTTATCATCGTAATTAAAAACTTGACTGATCATCGGGGCCCTATTGGTCGGTTTCCTACTATCAGCTGCTGCATACGAAGATATTCCCTGCTTCCATTTCTTCACGTGTTCTCCTATTGGATCCCAAGTAGGAGGAGAATACTCTGGCCTCGGAGTGATAGAAGGAGGGACCCAGTCTGGGTCGTACCCTGGCGGGTTTGTAGTCAGAATCGGATATGTAAATTTAGGACGGTCAACTTCGGGTAACGTAAAAGATGGTCCTTTGGGCGTTGGTCCTGTGGGTTTTGGAACATACGGTGAGCGAGTCGTGTACGGATAAATAGTTGGGTATTTATAGTCTGAAGGGAAGTTTGGAGGAGGTGTTAGACCAGGGTACTGTATATGCCAAGGTTCAGGCCAGTCAGGAGGTCCAAGAGGAGGTCCTACTATCGTGTAGTTCTTAATGTCAAACGGATATGAAGGCCGAGTCGTATTAGGAAATGGATAAAACGTTTTTAAGTCCTCGATAGGAATCGATGGTTCTTCATTGGTATATGGAGAATAATCCGCATTCATAATCCAGCCGACTGGAGTGGGAAGGAAGGAGTACTGCGGAGTGATCCGGTCCGTCTGGTTGATTCTTGGAGTACCGTTCCACCAGAACTCTGTGATGCTGTAGTCCATGAACTCGTTTTCCCCGTTTGCTGGAAACAATAAAATTAGGGTCACACTGAAAGTTTTTAGAATAGGCCAGTGAAAAATTTACTTAAATTTCAGTTTAGAAACGCTTTCTTTGGGCATCTGTAGATGTATAATGAATTCATTTGTCAATTGTTTTTACAAATTGGCGGCAATTTAAAAAGTGTCTGTGGTGCTTTGACACGGATAGATAGATTTGAGCCGATGTTGACTATTCTGCCAGAGTCACGTTTAGACGGTAGCGCAGCGGCGAGCTGTCGACTTTGTACTTTGTGGAAGGTTTACAGATGCTGTTAGTCGTGAGGTTAGTCGTATTTAAAATTTTAGATTATTATCGTTTAAAAAAGTTGTTAAAATTTGAATAATTTTGGGGGAGAAGTGAAATAAAAGGGAATGAAAGTTAGTTGGGAGAGGAACGTTACACTTGGAAAGTTAGATTGACGTCTTTCGTTGCGGTCTTACTCAAAAACACTCTTACGATAGACTTAGATTAGCAACTCATGACGAAGCCACTGTTGTTGAAGCACACTCACTGACGATTCGCGAGGAGGACGTCCTTCTACGGCGACTACTGAAGATGACGTGAGTGCTGTACGAGACCAGCCAGGGTCGCGAGATTGTTCGAAAGAGATACCGTGACCCTGGCACATGGGCAACTGAAGGAACACGGGTGGGTTTTAGTCAGTAAAAGTCTCACACGCCCTCCCGCTCCGACCAGAGCGGGAGAAGTCAATTGATGATTTCCCATCCAAAAAAAAAAGTGCTGTGCGAGTAATGATAGAAGTGTGACTTATTTGGGCTGCTGTAGGCATTGGTACGAGTCAAGTACAAGAATGTTCCATGAACATTTAGACGTCAGAAAGTTTTGCACTGGATGGAAACTTCATAATTTGACGGTAGATCAAAAACACCGTCAATTAGATTGGTGCCGCTCAATGCTTAAAAAGTATGACGGAGGTGACTGAAATGCTGTATTGTCACAGGTGATGAACGCTAGACATATGTATATATACGAACAGATAGGTACGAACCCGAAATTAAAGGCCATCTACGCAATGGATGTTTCCATTCAAAGATTTGCCAACAAAAGTAAGGACGGGCAAAAGTCAAGGGAAAAAGATGATTGCCTCATTTTTTTGGAGGGACGGGTCACTTATTGTTGCAATTGGTATGTCAGCAATTCTTTAACAGTTGTCTTGGAAAATGTTAGACAGCAGCGCCCAAGAAGCAGGATCGTCCTCCTCCACGACAACTCGCCAGCTCACTCCGCTAGACGGACTAGTGAATATTTGTAGGAACGCACGGAGTTAGTGAGTCATCATTCTTAATTTATTTACAAAAATGAAAGCTTAACTTAGAGGAATTCGTTTAATGAATCCTGAAGATGCCATAGCTGCGGTAGAAAAGGCGTGGAAGAGATCTCTAAAGAAGAGTGGACTCACTGCTTCAGTCAATGGTTAAATCGCATGCGACGGTGCTTCTAAAGTAACGGAGACTACTTCAAATATTAAATAAATCAACGTTATTTTGTCAGACCCGATTATCATAATACCACATTTTTTGAAGTTAAAGTACTTAACGTACATTTTGTAAGTAGGAGTGGCAGATCAACAAGATTATATTGATAAATTCCCATAATGTGCTACGTTGGTCGTCGTGGGTGTCTTTGAATGACCTTGACAGGGATCGTTGTAGGGAAAAAGATTTTTGATATTTTTACAGAAATTGTGGCTTCAGTTCCGTTTTTGACTACGCATCAAAAGAATGTTGTAGAGTTGTATAAACGCCATAAATTAGAAAATGTGCAAATAAATATTTCAAAATATCAGTTTGTTTCGTAAGTTAGTTTTGTCTATTGGTTAGTATTATCACTATAAAAGTCGGGACGAAAAAGTTTGTAAATACCCTGCTAATATAAAGTCTAAGTTCTTTGAAGCATTGTTGAATTATGAACTTAAGTATTGTAATAATCTACTGCATTATCATAAGTTAAATGCAAGTTATTTCTAGTCTTCGTTGCCGTTAAATTAATGATTATTTAAATCGCACCATTATGTAAACAAACTAATTGAAAATGAAGACATACAAACGTAGCCAACAAAGGGGCTTCTCATCCTTTTTCACTCACACATTTCTCTTGTCTTGAATGTGCAAGTGAGAAGGCATAATAACCGCAGCCATTTTGAGTCGTTTCTTTAATTTGAGAAACAAAATACAAACCTTTCTTTTCTCCACAATTAAACAAATCATACTGAAAAAATATGCCTAAAAATAATAAAAGCATACTATTTCGTCACTTTAAAATGTATCACTATTTAAAACAAGTAGGTAAGCAGTCTTTATAATTGGTCAATTGATTAAACGTCCATTTTTTATTACATTTTTAGTTGCCAGCACATATTCACACAGAACCAATAGCATTATTTTAGATTTTCAAATAATTACATTGACTTTTAAATTATTTTCACAAGTATAAAAATTCTTTGTCCTCTTCGCACATCATTTAATCCACAAGTTTTTTTAGTACCTAGTATTTTTAGGTCAAAGTTAAATCAAACTCATCATAGGTCACGCGAAGCTTGTCCGCTAAATAACATGCAAGAATACAAATACAATAAAAAGGCCTTTAAAGCTAGGAAATATTTTTAACTCTATATAAAGTAGCACATTATATAGTACAATGTTATTACAATTTTACTGGCAATAAAATTGCAGTTATGATATTACTGGAGAAGCAGAAAAATAGTTGAAATGTATAAAAAAAAATATTCCATAAAATGTTACTCGTTTTATATTAAAATGAATGTGTGTACTTGTGTTGTGTTGTTCAGAATATTTGGTAGATTTATTTTATAGTTTATTTCAAGCTTGTTTTGACTGATTTTGCGGCAAGATATACTATTTCAACTCACATTCTGTAATTCACACAAAAAGCCCACTTATAAGAATTTAAAAACATGTATAATGCTTCCGAATAATGTCATAGTATAAAAAACATTGAATTCGATTTTCTAACGCCATTACAATCCTTGCCACAACTTTTGTATCTTTACAACGAATAGAGATTAATTTTAATGAAATGTATTTATGAAACAGCTGTTAATGGTGCATGTAAATGACAAAAAAAATCAAACTAGTGTACAATAGGCGATTTAAGAATTTAACGTTAGATAATAATACGCCTCATAATATACTAAAACATTTAAAACTTTTGTTTCAGCTTACTCAAACTCGCTATCTTGGATCGGACACAAGAAAGATCACAGAGGCGTCAAAGTACCACAACAGATTGTAAACGAATATAGTAATGAAGAGTACTACAGAGATGCTAATAACTTAGACAATGTGCATAACTTTATAACAAGAACCACAATGCACAATAAAGGAAACATGGAACTTAACTTCAGAGCGTTGAGAGTTGAAACCTTGACGGATTTCATTCAAAAAGCCGTTCACATACTCAACACTTATGAAGATACCGCTTTCGAAGATTTCTTTCACATTCTAGACAGTGAAATATGGAAATATCACTATAAGGGCAGCAAATTTTCCGAATTGATGCAAAATGATCATACTAAGAGATTAGTGGCCGGGTCATTAAAGTTTATCAGAGGAAAACCAGTTGCTTTTACGAAAGCAAGCATTAATGAAGTGGCGTACATGTTGAGAGATGAAACATACGACAAAAACGTTAAAGAATTGCTGGATTATATAGATTCTTTATACAGAAATACTGAACTGAATTTTCATAGTATTTTAAATGAATTAAAGTATTATAGGAAGACTAAATCTATGAAAACTCACAAAGGTTTAGTACAGTTCATTAGAGGAGCGTTCCGAAATATTTTATTTGATCATTACACTGGACTGAACTCTGATACTAGAAGAGAATTAAAAAATAGAATAAAAACATTTTGTAAACAATTAAAAAATAATACTATTTCAAGCGCTGAAATAAATGATATTCCTTACACAAATCCAGTTATTAACTCAATCGTTGATAGCATCAAGGCACTTAAAAATCCCAAACCTTTTTATAGAAACGATACGCAAACGACATTGGAAAATAAAAATGACAGAGTTGTTAGTATAGAGACTTATAACCAGCAATTTCAAGATGATGCACCTGAGATAAATGAAAGTGGTAATGAATTTTGGAAACCGGCCACAGATCACGCTACTGACGAAATCATATCAGGACAAGTGTTCGATAACAGGTCAAACTCCATCCAAAGTTCTCAGGAGCGACATGAAGAGTACAACACACAGCAATACATGACTCTATACGCAGAAGAAATATCTTACAAAGCCATCACTACGAAGAAGTCGGAAATCCGTTCTATACCTGCGAACTTGATGACAAAAAGACCTAAAGTTAAGAAACAACCGACGACCACGTCCACACCGAGAGAGACAAGAGTATCGTTGGACAAGGCAGAGAAGATAAAAAAGTTAAGAGCTAAAAATGACGTGGATAATACAAAGCTGGACATTTCTTACTCTAGCTATGACACAGAGAGTGGCCTGACGCTAGAATCAAAGATCGAACCAAGGGCAAAACAAAACTATGAAGAGCCACGAAAGCATGGCAAGGCAGATGAATCAAGATTTAAGAGGAAACGTAAGAATGCGCCAATCATTAGCCAGTACGACGCAGTCATTGATGTTCAGCTAACTAATACCGAATTGTTGAAATCTTTGGGAATGTTTGATCCAGTTGGGATGGATACAAAGTAAGATTTTGATTGATTCCTTCAGAATAATCAACATGAAATTATTCATTATGACTATATATTATACTTCGTTTGATCTTTCGTGTGATATTACTACATAAGAATACGCAATAACGCATTTGAAAACTTAATCTAATAAAGTTTAAAATATTCGCACATAAGTTATACCCAAAAGCAACATTCACTTTGGAACAGTCTTATTGTCAATGACAAGTTCTACTTAGGACAGAATTACGATCATTGTCCTCCTGTCCTTTTCTAAATTTTGTGGTTGCAACAGCAAAAATGATTCTTCTATGCATTGCTTTATCTCAAAAGTCCCTTTATTTATTTATTGAAACTTATCGCACGCAAAAAAAGTTTGTAAGGCAGACTTAATACCTTAGGCATTCCCTACAAGTCAACCAAGGGCGATGAGGAGATTACATGGCAGGCCCTTTTTAGTTATCATCTACACTATCTATTGATAGATTTTTTGGTCTTCCCCAAATGTCATACCTAGCCATACTGATACGCGAAACATCACTCTTGGCAGTCTTCTCATATCTTAGAACAGAGTGATTATATAAACATGAATCATTGTTTTATTAGTTCCAGATATGACACCACTTTTTATCCGAGGTCTGCTATAAAATCCAAACCAGCACCCACAAGAAATACTATTAAATCTCGGAAGCTGACTGCTCCTTCTAAACCTTCATCAAAGTTCTCAAAAAGTTACGAACAATTCTTTAGAAAACAATTCGACGAGTCAAAAAGAAGTACATTGTCGAAAGAAAGTCACTCTTTCAAACAATACAAGAAGGACAAAAATGAAACGCAGACAGCTGTAGCAAGACATTCTAATAACGATACTTTTGTAGTTAAAGATTTCAATACATATCTCATTCAAAGAATAGACGCTTTACAAGATGAATTAAAAGAATTAAGACAAATGCGTGATATCAAAAGCCAAATGTACGATAATAATACGGAAAAAGTTGAAGTAAGCAATGTTACTTATAATTATGAGGCTGAAGATAAGGTTGGAAGTAAAAGAAAAGCTATTAAAGGAAACGTAATTGAAAGATTATTGAATGAAAATCACAAATTAAGTAATGAGAAAGTTACAAAAGAAAATAACGATGGAAAGCCTACAAGAAGTAAAACAGTGAATACAGAAACTACAACAAGGTATACCATATCTTCTAAATCAATAGTTATAAATAATGATGCAGTCAATGCAACAGGTTTTGTTAACAAAAACACATCTCAAGTCACAAAGAACAACGTAAATGTCACTAATAAAACAAAGGAAACAAACAAAGAAGTTAGCACTAAAAACGCGACAACTACTGTTACTTCTGTTATGAACACGACGAACCTTGAAAACGTTGCGATGACCCCCACGGTTGGTGTCACTAGAAGAACAATGGCTTACACTGAACCGTCATATTACGATTACAAAAGTCGACTTGATCCATTTGGTCATATGAGTGATGGTTTTCATTTTTAATATTGAATTTAGGAAAAGTATTAATAAAATTATTCCGGTGCTTATACTGAATAAAAATATGTTTTTTTTTTGTGGGCAGGAAATCATCAAATTACGTCTCCCGCTCTGGGCGGAGTGGGAGGGCGTGTCAGACTTTTACTGACTAAAACCCACCCGTATTCCTTCAGTTGCCTATATGCCAGGGCCACGACAACTCTGAATAAAATGACTGTGATATTGATCGTTTATATTTACTTAAATAAATAAATTGGTTGTCATCGCTGAAATACAAGCGTAAATTGTATAGTGACAGGTATGTTCATACTTCTAGTTATACACGCACGCCGGTTACCAGTACTATGCACCTGACCATTTTGAAGAACATCACCAATAAGGTTACTATATGTTATCCTAGGATACCTCTTCCGACGTGGCCAGTGACATCTGCCTAGTAAATACCTCTCTTTAGCCGGCCTTCATTCATCATCTCAACATGACCAAACCATCTAAGCATACCTACTCTTTTCAATTTTTGACACTAAATCTTCTTTTAAAAGCATTGTTCTCTTATCACATCATAGGATATTTTTTTAATGTAGCGTCAATGTAAATACTTGCCTTTGTCATATTACTATTTACAAGAATAAAAAGTGGATTTATAGAAACAATGAACACTATGTTTTCAACTAAGTATATACTTCTGCAATAATTCATCCATCATTAATAATGATATTTTTTATGATTATTTTTAAGTTTCAGTCACATGATTCTCATGCACACTCATATTTTAGTCGGTTCTGTGATTGGTCAATCTAATGTTATACCGTTCTCAACACTGCACTTTACTCATGCGTCACGAAACATATCGTCCCCAATAGAAGTGGTATCTTAAATTGGTTATTTTTCTAACATTTAACACATTTTTTTTAACATAATAATATTTCCTGGTACCTACCTACTCGGTCAAAAATAGTACCTATTTGAAAAAAAATTACAAAGTACTACCAAATGTACTAAATTAAAAATTATCAACTAGGTAGGTACATAATTATACACTTTCATGTTAATAAAATAAAAAATAAAAATTCTTATGGAACCATACAACTTGTTACATTGCGCATACAACTATTTTTATTTGGAATTCAATAAAAATAGGTATTACTAAATTTTTACCTATATCCGTATATGTATATAATAAAATCGTAGCGAAATTAAAACTGTACATTTTGTTTTTTTTTTTTAAGTTACTTTTGCGAGGAACTTTGTGGGAACGATTCTAATATCGAAAATATGTTTTATTTTTCACCGTTTGTCTGAATGTATGTTTGAGCATCGCCGAAAAATTACTGCATAGTTTTCGTTCGAACTTTGCATAGATATTCCCTATAACTCTAGTCAGGCTTTAAGGTATAAATTATAAGTTATTTATTTTATTGTTCACTTCAGGTTACAGACATCATTGTAGCCCTTGCTCTTGTACTAGGAGTTCCTGTATCACAAGAGCCATTAGCTAAATTATCACGCTATTTGTTACAATAGTTACAGATTTAACCTGTTAAATGATTATCATCACGCTATTCCTATAAGAATTAAGCAGTCAATCACGACATTTACAGGTTGTATTTTTGAGATGGGGCAGTAATGACAACCTAGTTAACATAACCGTTGTCGATGCAAGAAAACGGCCTTAGGAGAGCAAGAAATTGTACATGTCCATTCAGCTGTTAAAACGTGAAAAAAAAAAAAAACATTTTAATATTATCATCATGACCAGTGAACAGCTGAGCATTGGTGGCCCAGCGTTATCACCCTCCTGCCAGAGTCGCGAGATTGTTCAAACGAGATACCGTAGCCCTGGCATATGGGCAACTGAAGGAACAAGGGTGGGTTTTAGACAGTAAAAGTCTGACATGTCCTTCCGCTCCGTACAGAGCGAGAGAAGTCATTTGATGAGAACCAATCCAAAAAAAAAAAGCTGGCGATTTACTTTGTGTATCTCATTTCATGATTACTGCTCTCAAAATGATGAAGCACAATATCGTGATAAAACCGACATGTCCAAGAACCAAAAATTTAAAGACATGACAACATTGGAGGTAATGAGGAACAGAGTGTAAAGTTCCCTCAACCTCCGCAGAACAGGGAGGACCCTCCTCCCAGACGGGTGTCGTGTCTGATAGGTAACTGTCCGACGATTGACGTCGCGACGTTGTATAGTGCTTGATGCAGGATTTTGCTTGATGTCAGTGTGATGGTAGTTCGTATGGGGCAGTGTAGACCGCTACGACAACCACCAACTCGTGGAGGCGATCGGCGGCGGCGACCTGTCGCGTCCGGCCCTGGTGTGAGCCATGGTACGGAGCGAGAGGGCATGGGAAGCCGTCACCTCCTTCTGCAAAGCAGTAATGATCGCGAAGGAGGAGGCGGGGCGCGTTAGGGAGTGGCAGTCTCTGCGCCGTCACGTCCCTAGCCACCGCAGGAGGAGACGCCCCGGGTGCTGGGAGTCGATAGCTGACTCCCGGCCACCGTAGGCGCGAGCTTGCGGGCGGCGAGAAATGGGTAGCTCGCCGCCCGGTAAGGACCAGGCTCGGGTCGACGGTGCGTAGTGTTCCACGCGCGCCTCAAAGAGATGTCAGCAGCACTGTAGGGGTCTGCTAGGACCGATGCCTGCCAGGGTCGCGAGATTGTTCGAAATAGATACCGTGACTCTGGCACATGGGCAACTGAAGGAACACGGGTGGGTTTTAGTCAGTAAAAGTCTGACACGCCCTCCCGCTCCGCCCAGAGCAGGAGAAGTGATTCGATGATTTCCCATCCAAAAAAAAAAATGGTAGTTCGTATGGGGCAGTGTAGACCGCTACAACAACCACCAACTTGCTTCGGTCTCACTTGTAAGATGGGAGGCCTGTGTCCCAGCTGTGGGAATAATATGGGCTGATTGTGATGTATACCCCTTTTTTTGTGGGTGGGAAATTATCAAATGATGTCTCCCGCTCTGAGTGAAGCGGGAGGACGTTCCAGACTTTTACTGACTAAAACCCACCCGTGTTCCTTCAGTTGCGTTTATGCCAGGGTCACGGTCAATCTGTCGAACAAATCTCGCGACCCTGACAGGCATCGGTCCTAGCAGACCCTTTCAGTACTACACAACGCGCCGTCGACCTGAGCCTGGTCCTTACCGGGTGGTGAGCTACGCATTGCTCGCCGCCCGCAAGCTCGCGCCTACGGTGGCCGGGAGTCTATAATGGACTCCGGACGCCCGGGGCGTCTCCTCCTGCAGATGTATACCCTCTTTGATGATGAAATGACATTGAAAACATATTTTTGACAGACTCTGACGACTGCGGTATCGAACTCAAGACAAGCTGCTGAACACAGGGACAACTGTTCGTAAGCTTCGTACAGTTTCCTCCATCACCAGTCATGACTCTTTCTATATTTTGTGTGCTGCGAACAGAACAACAAACGTAGTATATTATTATAGGGAAGTTTTATAAAAAGGTGACGGTTTTATAACATATTGGGTTGTCTTGCGAATTCCATGCGAACGAAGTCAGACGCAAAAGCTAGTTGATAATAAAACTGAAATAGTAACATTTTCAAACCACAGTTTATTTAAAGAACGTCTTTTACTACTTTGGTGCTTAACCACGCGAGTTTTTTCTCAAATGTTGATTTTAAAATACTGGTGAGCATAAGTTATGGAGTGAAGAAAATACATTAAGTACTTTTAAAGTGACATAAACTATGCTACTACAACTAATATTAAGTTTATTTTCACATTATGATTTAGTCAGTTGCGGAAATAATGACAAAGGTATGTATTTTTCACTGAATTTTAAATAAGGAGGAGGTACCCAATTCGTACGTATTTTTTTAATTTTTGGTACTTCAGAACTCTATCATTTACAAACCGATTAGAAATATTCAACTTTTGTTTGAAACGGTGTATATACTTGTTGAGTGGTCGTATATAAATTTGGGTAAGTTCTAGTGACTGGTTTATGAATTAGTTTAAATAAGACGTATTTTTTCAACTTTTAGTATGTTGATTAAGTATAGTTATAGTATAGGCATAATGTATTTGTTCAAATAATTATATACAAGAATGTATTAGTATGGTGATACACTATGACACATGTTACTATGAACAGATTTTAAACATCTGTTAGGTTGACGAAGTGCTAGGATTTTTGAAAATGAATATTTATTTTTTTACCGTAGCAGTAACAATGCCTATATGGGGAGAATTTTCTCAACTGCTCCAGCGCGACCGCAGACAGGCCGCGTGAGCGCAGAAGTCGACTTTTTCATCTCGTCGTTTGGGCCTGAGAAAAATGTTTTAAAAATCACAAAAGCATCAATCCTCATGCACTTTTTCTCAGCTTTCTGATGGTGCTATCAGTTTTTACAAATTTTTACTTAATAACCTATAAAAATGCAAATGTTGGTAAAAATGCGTTAAATGTCATGATGTACAATTTTTAGAATTTTTTTGACCATCTAGATCGAAAGATGAGACGATTTTAGTAAAGTATAGTCAATAAAAAAAGAGGGTTTTTTTGATATTTTTATGTATTGGACCGATGAATGTATAGGTGCGAGTCACCGCGCGGCACGGGCGGCTGCTACGCGCCACCCAAATTGACCTGGGCCCCTTGTGGTTTGGCCGTTTGAGGAGGTTTTTTTTTTAAATGTTTGTCATAAAATTCCCTATCGATTCCTCTTTTCGATTTTTGCTTCGGGTCTTCATTTTCGTGGAATTCGAGTCCAAAAATGGGTTTGCATGGAAAAAACTAGATTTTTCACACAAAAATGTCACTACGGAAGACGAGATTGAGATTTTATCGGATTTTCTTATGGGGAAATGCTCGTCTTGAAAAACCCTACAAGATTATTTACTTAGAATCCGGGGAAATTTTTTCTGTTGCCCTTAAAATGGCCACAATCATCCAGAAAATTTCTCATATCAGAAATCGTTTTTCTGAAAAATCATCTCAAACGGCCAAACCACAAGGGGCCCAGGTCAATTTGGGTGGCACGTATTAGGTAGGTGGTATTATTACGTAGTATTTAGGTTAGGCGTACTTGTTCAGACTCGGAATAAATAAAAATAATGCCTCGCGGTGTGTAGCGGCGTTAGGAGCGGCGCGGGCGCGTAGCAGCCGCCCGTGCCACGCGGTGACTCGCACCTATACATTCATCGGTCCAATACATAAAAATATCAAAAAAACCCTCTTTTGTATTGACTATACTTTACTAAAATCGTCTCATCTTTCGATCTAGATGGTCAAAAAAATTCTAAAAATTGTACATCATGAGATTTAACGCATTTTTACCAACATTTGCATTTTTATAGGTTATTAAGTAAAAATTTGTGAAAACTGATAGCACCATCAGAAAGCTGAGAAAAAGTGCATGGGGATTGATGCTGTTGTGATTTTTAAAACATTTTTCTCAGGCCCAAACGACGAGATGAAAAAGTCGTCTTTTGCGCTCACGCGGCCTGTCTGTGGTCGCGCTGGGGCAGTTGAGAAAATTCTCCCCATATGTGGTCGACAAGATATTTATTCATTAATAGTTATTCTCAAATATTTTACTTCTTTCGCTTTATTTAGGTTAGATCAACACATATAATTACAGCAATTTTCTGATATTATAGTGGAAATAGAGGAAGAGGTATTAAGGTAATATATTGCGTTTTATCTACATCAACAAAACATTTTTTGAACCATGGATTTACTATATTAAATCTATGCTGGACATACTTATTGAGATTTTCCCAAGTATCAGCAGAAAACAGAACCACCGTAGCGTCCGCATACGATTTCATTTTATCTCCAACAAGATTTAGCTCCCAAAGGTCATTTAAAAGACTTGGACCCACTATTCTACCCTGAGGGACACCGTAGGAGATAGGTAAATCACTGCCTTTGTTATTACTTGTTTTTTCACGTCGTGTGCTATTAGAAATATAGTAACTAAATACTGTGAGTTGATCTCCTCTAACGCCTATCCGTTCCACTTTTTGTAAAAGCAATGGCATAGAGACCGTGTCAACGGCTTTAGTCAAATCTAAGAATAGGCCCATAGTCTTATCCACATTTTCTACTACAATATCAACAAACTCATAGGCTGCATTACTAATTAACTTGTTAGCCTGGAAATCATTAATTGCTAGAAAGTTAGTTATTTGTTTCCAGGTAGTGTGTGAGTCGTTTATTGACAATGCATTCCAGGAGCTTGAGAGGGCAGAATGAAAATAGGCCTATAGTTGGCGATGACATCTTTAATACTGTAAGGAAAACACCCTGTGAGGGACAGGTACTAAATACATGTGTTAAAATAGGCACAAATTTGTGTTTATTTTCTATAGGAAGGCTATTTGTCATAGAGTACCAAGCAACGAAACAATTATTTTTCAGACCCATGATCAAAACTCTCACTCCGCCTCATCTGTGTCTTTATTCACACAGATGAGCTGCTAGAGATTTTAGACAGTGCTTTGGGTTTTCAGTTACGAAATGAAGGTGCTCCCGATTTGCACAGTTTGTAGTACTATCAGCCAAGTGTTTGCCCACACTAACAAAGAAATCATTCGCTTTTGCCATCTATTCCATTGTATTTCATTGGATGTATTAATTAATTTTTTGTCTGTTTAGTATTCGTTATAGTTTTAATCGCTTCCCATATTTTTTTGTTATTACTGCCTGCAGTTTTTAATAGGTTGTTTTCGTCCGACGTTTTACTTCCTTCAGTAGCCAGTTGCTGAAATTTGGTACCTTGTGAAGATAACTTTAAGTGTTCTGTTTTTGGGTGACTTTCTTAACTGTGTATGTAATAATCGCTCTGTATGTCTCCTGCAATATATCTATCCTAAAAGTTCTTTCGTAAAATTTCCAAGGCAATATGCGTGATGTTTTAATAATAATTATAACTCCCTGTTACTGTTATTTACTTAGCTAGTGAAGATATACCAATATGCGGGTTGAGTCAGTGCCATAACTTAAAAGTAAAGAATAAACGAAGACACAATTAAAATAAATGTTTTTGCCACCGACACCGAAATAACAGTTATTGTTCACAAACGGATAAACGGATTTCGATGAAATTGAAGAATCAAATTTGGACCGGAGACAGTTTATAACCTCAAACATAACACATAGGATTATATATTTTTGAATCCAGGTAGTTTGTTTTCGGGACAATTCGACCCACACGCGGGCAATGCCGCTGGCAAAATAAATAAAGTTTTTATAATATTAGTATATGACACCTGAAAGGTTCTGGAGTGGCGACCGCGTACCGGACACGTAGAGTTGGAAGGCCTCTCACAAGGTGGACCGATGACCTTGTGAAGGCTGCAGGAATCCGCTGGATGCGGGAAGCACAGAACCGGTTGAAGTGGTGGAGCTTGGGGGAGGTCTATGTCCAGCAGTGGACGTCTTTCGGCTGAAATGATGATGATATGATACCTTATTCGTAATTAAAAAGCGTCTTTTTTTGTATTTGTCATTACATTCTGCGAAAACCAACCATGTGTTATGACGACCTTAGAGATAAAGTTGAAAAAACTAACTCACCTGTCATTAGCCTTAATTCCAGGAAAGTTCGATGAAACCTTACTAATGAAACGGCATCACAAAAACTTTCTCCAAATAAAAGACTTCATTAAAGAAGCACAGCATAAGTTCCACGAAGAGAGATCATTAAGAGTAGGCGACAACCAACTTGAATCGACAAGAGATAATAAGTTACTGGACTACAACAGCATCACGAATCAGTGGTGGGACAAAACTTCATCTTTAAACCTGCTAGGCCTGAATACCCCGCAGACTTTCCTTCTCCCTTTAACCAGATCTCGACCTTCATTCCCATTCTCATTCCTATCCTCCATCACACCTTACACCACCGAGTTTAATAATCGTCACGTGAAATGGGACGAGATCTTTCCTGCTCGTAGTTTTTATGCTAGACCATCTGAATCAGGACTTTTTACTGATCCTAATATGTCCATGCTACCAAAAAACCCATCAATTCCTGAACATCCTTCAAAATCGCTCATGGTAGGACCGGAAACCAACAACAAGAAACCTGGTCTTACGATCCAACCTTCAAAGTTAGACAAATTTGCCAAACCCTTGCATTTCGAAACAACAATCCTTCCTAATAACTCTCTAAGAAGCCATTCACGCCAGCCTTTTGGATCTACTACCACTATAATAACTCTAAATGATGAGTATAAGAATATTTGGCTTCGGGAGATAACTACATATACACCAGTTGAGAGATGGTTCAACTCCTTTTCTATACAGACCGAAAAGACAACGACCTACGATTATACAGGTAAGATTTGTCGAGCTTCATTTTATTAGTGATCTAGTAATAATCCGGCTCTGCTTCCAATCTTACTGGCAAGCTAGTGTTTCCACGCGTTCTAAAAAAACTTGACATTTAAAATGCCCTTCAAGTTGGAGTCCTTATCGACACAGCCATTATGAATCGCGATTTTCGTCAATCTATTTAAGTGAACTGAAATCTTCAGATCTACTAACCAACCTTTTCCATCTCCAGCCACACGAGCTTCCCAAGTCAGTCGCACTATTACCAAAGCCCAATCCTCAACCCAGAGCAGTCAGTTAAAGAACGACTCCAAGGACCAACCACCACTCGATCTCCACCAGGGGATATCTTTGTCAGAATCACCGACTGAGTTTGATGACACTAAAAAAGCACAGTTATCGATTAAAGAAATGGCTGAATTCCTTGACCTGAGAACTGCTCTAGAGAAGAATGAGGAAAGATCTAAGATGATTAATGACGGACCAGCGACTGTATCAAACGATGGTGACATAAAGGGGACGCCGACTACTGAAGGAGAGGTGCTGCATGTGGGTTTGTACCTATAGGGCCTTACCACACATTATTTAAACCAACAAGTACAAAATAAACTAAAACCAATTTTTCCTAACTGGGCACTAAATGTTATTTGGTGGTGTGCTTTAAGTAGTAAGAAATGTACCGAGACCTATGACAGGCAGGAAGACACTTAAATGGTGAAACTGGTAACAATTCGGTCGTAATCAATGTTCCCGTGAAAGTAATTGTATTCATTCCGTTGGAATACTTGCGGTGGTTTAAAGAGACGTTATCTCTTTCTCGGAATTAACAGCAGAATTAACTGCCC
The DNA here is from genome assembly GCA_947507805.1 of Aporophyla nigra. Taxonomy (NCBI): domain Eukaryota; kingdom Metazoa; phylum Arthropoda; class Insecta; order Lepidoptera; family Noctuidae; genus Aporophyla; species Aporophyla nigra. The sequence continues at coordinate 12,487,712 of OX382319.1, read as the reverse complement.
TTCGTCATTTCCAGTCTGCCTGTACCCACTGCTAGCAAGAAACTAGCACACCCAAAAAGAAATTTGGGTGTGTAAATCCTGAAGCTCTTACGCTTTTCATCAAACGCATAATGGTAACTACCATCGGGACTAGACCTGTCCCGTCATTAAAATAGATCTATGGCTACTAAGTTCATGTTATCCAGTCAAATAACAACATACGAAAAAAAAAAACATTTTTGTATGAGCAGTTCATTCCGTTAGTATCTGCTAAAATATTTTTCCACTTCCTCATAAGACGAGTAATGTTTCGACTCATTTAATTTCACAGAACAAGATCCAGAGTCTAGGAAACAATCTTCAAACAGATCCAGAAGATTCCATTCAAAAGTAAGAAAGAAAATACACCAACGTCACTCACACAAACGACACAGAGGCAGACATAGACATCTGAAACAACAATACAGGTATCCGGAGAATGGCAACGGACACTTATTTCTAAGGCAACAAGAAAAAGAAACAACAGAACACGGGATGAGATTTAGCATCATTAGGCCAAAGCAACGATTCAAGGACAGTACACAAACCGAAAAGTAAGTATTTTTCACTGAACTTTTCTTGGTTTGGTTGGTATGTATCCCACTCCACACATCCACTACCAGATGTAGACTTCCCCCACTGGTCCTGTTGTTCTTACACCCATCTGGCTCACTTGACCATCTTTTTTTTTTTGGATTGGAAATCATCAAATGACTTCTCCCGCTCTGGGCGGAGCGGGAGGCGTGTCAGACTTTTACTGACTAAAACCCACCCGTGTTCCTTCAGTTGCCCATGTGCCAGGGTCACGGTATCTCTTTCGAACAATCTCGCGACCCTGACAGGCATCGGTCCTAGCAGACCCCTTCAGTGCTGCTGACATCTCTTTGAGGCGCGCGTGGAACACTACGCGCCGTCGACCCGAGCCTGGTCCTTACCGGGCGGCGAGCTACCCATTGCTCGCCACCTGCAAGCTCGCGCCTACGGTGGCCGGGAGTCCGCTATCGACACCTGACGCGCGCGGCGTCTCCTCTTGCGGCGGCTAGGGACGTGAGGGCGCAGAGACTGCCACTCCCTCACGCGCCCCGCCTCCTCCTTTGCGAGCATTACTGCTTCACAGAAGGAGGTGACGGCTTCCCATGCCCTCTCGCTCCGTACCATGGCTCGCACCAGAGCCGGACGCGAGAGGTCGCCGCCGCCAATCGGCTCCACGAGGACACGGCGGTGCTCCGCCCAGGCAGGGCACACCTCCACCGTAACACTTGACCACCTTACGGCATACTTCCGCAGTACCTACGTTGTTGTAGATACACATATTTATAATATTTTACTATAGTGTTTTCTTTTCACAAATCATTAACGTCTGAAAGAGTCATTTAAATCAAACAATTTTAAATTAATTTCAGCAGGAAACATAAAAGTCCAATACACTCTACAAATGGAATGTTACAATTTAATTCCGATCATTATGACACAGAAGATGAAAAGCTTATGAATCTTATTGAAAGGGATGAACCAGTTAAAAAAGCAGCTCCGAAATATGAAAAGTCTTTCTACCATCAAGTGAAAGAGAGTTTAAAGCAAGCTGCGTCAAAGAGGAAAGCTAAAAGACTGAAACTAAGAGATGAGCTGCTTCGAAAGATCGTTGATGGTTCAAGCTACAGCGATGAGGAGGCCTCGCTGACAAGGAACTTGATTAAAGCTTTACAATATGGCAATAGTTCTGATGATCCAGGGGTCTACTCTCGAAGTCTGTCAACGAAGATACAGATACGTCCGAAAACAGTGCGACACTTCGGAATGAGTCCTACACCCGATTAAGTAACTTTTTCAAACGGGCAAAAACACATGTTGACATTAATTCTTAGTTCAGCCGAAGTAATCTTGTATTCGTAAGTGCCAAGGAGTAGGAGACGCCAGTGACTTCCGCTGACACTTCGGATGTCGTACTGATCGCGTGATGTGACGCGGAACAACATGATGTTCTCTATTTATACGAAGAATATACACAGCTCTTTCTACACAAAGTTATATTTCGTTTCTCCATTTATGACATCGCACCGTAGAAATCCTTCTACAATCTATCATTTTGTGTTTCGTTTCTAAAGATATTCCTCTAGATCGTTTATATAGACTATTTCAGAATGAAGTTTTCTATTCCAAACTGTCAAGAAAAATTGTGGTAGTAATCTTATACATAAGTGACTATCAGTAAAAATTGAGAGACAAACAGAAAAAAATCTGTTACAAAACAAAGCATTCTGAGTAGAATATTGTAAAAGAGTGAATTTCGTAAAAGTGCAGTTGACTCTTTCTACTTTGCTGCCGCCGTACTTTCTACACGGAACGTCGTTTTTGTCTACTCTTCAGTCGACAAAACGGTGCTTAAGCTAAGTCTGCAGCCTCTATTGAATTGTTTATGTGTGTTGACTGTGATTTCTTGTTGTTATTTTGTAAATGTGAGATTCGGAGGTTGCGTTAAGGGATCCAAACGATGATGCTTATTTTGGTATCCCCTGCAATACATGGCGTATTATACACTATTAAATAGCTCTTTTTAAACGAAACGAGGTTGCTGTGGCACCCAATTCCAAATCGTTGTACGTTTAGAGTTATACTGTACCAAACATGTCAGTTTTAGCAAAAACATTATTTTCTTAAATATATTTCTTCATTCACTGTCCTTTCATCGTTAGGAATGGATCGTCATCACACGCTACCTAGTAACCGAACATGAGTTCACTAGTCCTGCCACGGATATTCAACTGATATCCAGTTATATAAGAAGATGACAATTAAATACTTGGGAAAACCCAAGTTGGTGATAAATGTAATAAAAATGTAATACATAACATACAAAACATTACGTCTGTCTGTTATGATTTAACCCTCCCAGCCCCCCCCCCCCCCCCTCTCACCGCCCAGAGCGGGAGACGTCATATCTTTATGATTTCACACCCAAAAAAAAAGTTGTATATTGATTACAATTCTGAGTCGTGACCGTAACAAAAAATCTTTACAGAATCGTAATAATTAAAATCAGCAATAGCGTTCATCCTGCGCGGGTTGGCAATATCGCATTTAAAATTATTTTTGTTTTCAGCCAAGCCATTGTCGGTATTTATAAGTTTGTATGCTATTTTTTCCAGTTATTTTAGTTTTTACTCATAATAGCTTTTGCCCGCGGCTTCGCCCGCGTGGATGTCGGGAATTAACGCAGGAGGACGTATTACCGCGGTAAGATGTGTTAATTCAGGTTATATTATAGGTAATAGCTGTTACCCGCGACTTCATCCGCGTGGTATTTAACAAAAAGTTTTTCATAAAAACTGTCTTTGAAAACTACGCTGACATACGTCTCAAAATTCAGCGTGTTTTTAGTTTTTTTAAACTATTATTTATTTTTTCTAAAATAAAAGTAGCCTAAGTTACTCCTTGTTCCATCAGCTATCTGCCAGTGAAAGTTCCGTCAAAATCAGTCCAGCCATTTCAGAGATTACCCGGAACAAACAGATAGACAGACAAAAATTGTAAAAAATGTTGTTTTGGTATATGTATCGTGTATACATCCAAATACACTTAGTAAAAAGTGGTTATCTGAATATTAAAAACAGACACTCAAATTTTATTTATTTGTATAGATGTATAGATAATCGAGTTTCGAATTGCGAAGTCGTCGGTTTGAACCCAGGCAGGCGCTTTACTCTGTGTAAATAATTTCATCATCACTGTTCTCAAAACGGTGAAGGAAAACATCATGAGGAAACCGGCATGTCCTAGAACCAAAAATTCGAAGACATGTGACATCTACCAACCCGCACTAGGACCGCGTGGTAGATTATGGCCCACTCCCTCTCACCAAGAGAAGCCTGTGACCCAGCAGTGGGAACAACTTAGGGTGATTATGATGATGTTCTATTTAATTTTGCAGTACTTATGTGTGTGAAATCTATACTATATATACAGAGGTGGACAAAAGTATTCGCACAGGTAAACTTTTCACAATAAAACAATTGAAGTCTATTTTTCGAAATATTTATTCAAACTCTATAAAAAAGTAAACGTCTGTTCTTTGACTTAATTAAACATATTAATTTTTTACACTTAATTATTGCTAATATCTTGTAGGACCGCCTTTTTGATTGATAACTTCTCTAATACGATCAGGCATAGACTTAACCAAATTTTTCAGTACTTTCAGAACTGATTTGATTCCATTCGAGTGTTAATTTCCACTTAAGGCGCGGTGTTACCTCAATATTCACAAAACACTGGTGTCTTTGACAATCGAGTATGACGTAACGCAATGAAAATATACGACACAAAAAATACAGTGGACAGAGAAGGGTTTAAAGAAAAATTCTAACCGAATAGAATAGTGAAAAATTGTTTGATATTCCCAATAAAAATTGTTTCACAAAAAAAAACTTTGACGTCGAACATCTCTGTATTTTCAGCGATAACAACATTTTTTTTTTTTAAGAGTTCAATAGAATAAACATTACTTTAAAACTTTAACCAGACAATTATTTAATTTAATGTGTGTAGTCCGAATAATCTAAATAAAACCGTAAAATAAATGCCAATTCGCAGCTTAGTCACATCGTCAATCCAAATATTTATTCAATTTTCAACTTTATTTGTTGGAGCTGTAGCATGTAGTTTTAGCATTTAAAATCGTAGTCAGTCCGCGCCTTAAGTTCAGAAATGCTGGTTATATGATGCTGTCCGATGCGTTTGTCTAGTTCTTCCCATAAGTTTTCGATAACATTTAAGTCAGGGGAATGCAGAGTCTTGTGTAAAAAAGGAACATTCAATGTGATCCATTGTTTCACGATATGCGCCGAATATTTGGGGTCGTTATCGTGTTGAAAATAAAAATTCGTTTTCAATTTGAGTTTTTTGGGACTTGCAATTAAATTTTCTTTCAAAATATTTAAATATAAAAATGTATTCATAGTCTTCTCAATGAAAACCAAATTTCCAACCCCACTAGCAGCCATACATCCCCATACAATCACTGGTCCACCCCCATGTTTTATCGTACTTTGTAATTTTTTTTAACTCAAGCTCTTCATTAGGTTTTCTCCACACTATAGTTCTGCCACTTAAATAAATGGAATTTACTTCCATCAGAAAATATTACTCTCTTCCAGAATTTATAACTCTTAGTTACATACTCTTTATCAAACTCTATTTTTTTTTTCTATGGCGTAGTACCCAGCGCGGTGAAGTACTCCACGTACTGTTTTTGGACACATTTTTTCCTAAATAATCTTTGAGCAGTGCTGCTATCTGTGGTGATGACATTTTTGGATCTTTTTAATTAATCGAAGAATTTGTGGTTCATCTCTTACAGTTAATGTTCTGGGACGACCACTTCTGTAGGCATTTGATAAGTTGCTTTCATTCTTGAATCGTTTGATCACATATTTAATAGTAGAACGGTTTCGTTTCAGTGCGTTTGTAATTTCTGAATAAGATTTATTGAGTTTATGTAAATTTAAAATAATTTCTAACCATGGCCGCCTTATTATAAAAAAAATACAAAAAACATCCGGTTCCTTGTATTAAAACACAACAACTGAGCCCTTTCTACGCTATTCAACTGCGCTTTACATTGTACGGACAAGTTTAAGCACGTTCACTAGACTTATAAAATACTGTACGAATACTTTTGTCCGACAAAATTAAAATATCAATTACTCGTCTCAAATTAATATATGGGTGCCAAAGGATATATTTAAATTATGTAATCCGGTATTAATCTATAAAATAAACTTTACAATTTTTATATCAGAGTTAACCTGATTTGTTGAACATGAGCCGACAGACAGGAAATCTTATTTTTTAAGTAGACTGTGCGAATACTTTTACCACCTCTGCATATATATATATATATATATATATATATTTATATAATATTATTAAGCTGAAGAGTTTGTTTGATTGTATGTTTGTTTGGTTGAACGCACTAATCTCAGGGATTACTGGTCCGAATTGAAAAAATCTTTTTGTGTTGGCTAGCCTGTTTACTGAGAAAGGTTAAAAACTATATAACATCACGCTACAATCAAAAGGAGCGGAGCAGCAACGAAAAATAGACGAAAACTGGCAGACAATTCGATGCGACGGGAAGGGTTAGGGGAGCAAAAATTGGTCAGGTGGCTCTGGCATAGGCAACTGAAGGAACACGGGTTGGTTTTAGTCAGTAAAAGTCTGACATGTTTTCTCACCCATAAATAAAAAGGCTGTAGAACATACCGGTTTTCTCTTTCACCGTATTGATCTCATCGCCTCATCGTTGGAGTTATTGCATCAGGCGTTCTCTGTACATTCTTAACACTAGAAGTGCGGGCGTCCCAAATTTGACCCATTTCGAAGTTCTTCCTGCTCTAATTAATATTTTATTATGCATATAATCATAACTTTTTATGACTTTTCATGAAATATGATGATTATTATTATTTACTAGCTTCCGCCCGCGTATTTGTCCGTGTCAAATTTTTGCTCCCCTGACCCTTCCCGTCGCATCGAATTGCCTGCCAGTTTTCGACCATTTTTATTTGCTGCTCCGCTCCTTTTGGTTGTAGCGTGATGTTATATAGCCTATAGGCTATCCAACACAAAAATAATTTTTCAATTCGGACCAGAAGTTCCTGAGATTAGCGCGTTCAATCAAACAAACAAACAAACTCTTCAGCTTTATAATATTAGTAGAGTAGAGATAGTCAAATCAAATCAAATCAAAATATTTTTATTTCATATAAACCTACATGGGCACTTATGAAACGTCAGAAGCTAGGTGCACGGTTCCAAATAGTTGGTTCCTATGGAGAAGAGCCGGCAAGAAACTCCACAGAATAGATGTGTGATGTGTGATGTGAGTATAGATGTTGACTTCACGTAGGGAAGAAAAGCAATTAAGAATACAAATCTGTTTCTCCCCATGCAAGTGAGGAGAAAACTTCGTATGAAACGCGTGTGCATTGCTAATTACATTACACACTCGGCACTTATCGAATAAATACTGCCTCGAGTGTAATGGCCAACATACCATAGTATGTTGGCCATTACACTCGAGGCAGTATTTCTATCAGATCAGGCTATAATATGATGATAGGCTATGAATGAAATGCAGAAGGTTTTATGGTTGCTCATTACCCGTAAAATTAACTCTTTTTAAGGCCTACTGCCAAACATTTTACACCAGTGGCCTTTGGGACAATTACACCCTAAAAGCAGAAAATGCCTTGCGCATTCAGTACAACATTGCCTTCAGGGCGCTGTTGAGGCTTCCACCTTACTGTAGTGCATCTGGTATGTTCGCTGATGCGCACATAGACGACTACTTTGCCATAATGCGGAAGAAAGTTGCCTCAGTAATATCCCGAGTGAGGGGAAGCAGTAACAGCATTCTGGGGGTGTTTGCAGAGAGGCTGGATGGGCTTACATTGGGAAGTTTTACAAAGCTACATGTTGGTAACAAAGCTTGTTAAACCTTCCTGTGATTGTGATTATCTTTTTTTTCTCCTGCATGTTACTAACTAGTGTTGCCCAAATTCAGTCTTGGTCTTGCAGTCTTGGTCTTGTTCTTGCGTTTTTGCAAGACCAAGACCAAGAACAAGACCGCGTATTTTTAGCAAGACCAAGACCAAGACTGACCGTGCAAGACTTGAGCAAGAACAAGACATAGCCTGCAAGACTCTTGCGTCTTGCAGCTAGGACTTAGCGCTATTTCACTGAGTAGTTAGGTGTAACAGTTCGGTGTATAGGTAGGTACGCTTAGGAATTCTATGAGACGCAAAAAACTGTATCAAAGAATATGAAAAACTGGACCTATGCGCATTACGACTAATACCATAAACATAACGAATAAAAAAATATCTATTAAAATCAAACTGAGTGCATGCATAGTTATGTTTTAACCATCGGCACTTTGATAATGCGGCATCAAAGGTTTTGTACTTACTTCTCAAAGAAATTTGCCGCTTTTCGGAAGTACATGGTTATGATACACGCGCTGGCGGCTTCTTTTGAAAACTAAAACAATCGTTGCCGCCACGCCGAAATCATAACATTTGTGACACTATTTGATTGCCGCCATAGGGCGTAGGTATACTCATGCAAAATAATTTCGAATTTTTTTAAGAGTACCTACAGGTGTTCCAAAGAATAAATAAGTTTCAGAGTGCTTAGAATGAAAATGAATACATTATACTGATCACGCAAGTAGTATTATGATTAGGATAAAATGGTAAGGATAGGTAGTAGATGTCATATTAATTCATTCTAGTAAGTATACATATATTATAATATTGATTACTTATATGGTTTTAAACCAGGGACCGGCCGGATACTCGTTGAAAGGGTTTTTGAAGGGGTTTTTTTAAGCGCTAAAAAAAGAAACCCTTTGCTTCGTGTTACACCCTCGAACGGGTGCATGTAACACCTTGCGAAAAGGTTACCCTTTCTATACCCTGTAACACTGTAACACAGGGTAAGCCATTCCAACTCAAGACATTAATAGGTATGGAATCTCTGTAATTGGCATTAGTTTGAAAATTGTATAACCACGACACGACCGCACGTGATATCTTACCGCCCGGCGCGCGCGGCGGCCCCATTGTTGCATGTACCGAGCAACTTATAAACATGGAATAATTATTATTATTCATATGATCGTACAGTTCAATTTTGCTTGTTGCACATGCTAAACATTGTAATATTTCTTTTTTCGTGTCTATATTGTTTATTCTCAATTCCTCATTTAATTCGGAACTGACAGAACGCTGACGGAACTACGAAAGTTATTAAAAGCAATTTAGCATTGTTTTTGTTTAAGTGTGTGTTGAAGTTATTCCCTATTATAATATAGCAAAGAATTTAAGTAGTTACAATTCCTGTGAAAACCGTGAGGTGGTTTGCACCGTGTGGTGCCGCACGTAGTACCGTGTGGTGCAGGACGTAAAGAATAGCAATATCCTATTTATTCCCGTGGGTGTCGTAAGAGGCGGCTAAGGGACTAACTAGAGAATGGACAGCAGCTTTCTCTATGCATTTAATTAATACGATACTGCGATCGCCAACCCGCTCGCCAAACGTGGCGATTATGGCAAAACCTCCCCCCCCCCCCCCCAATAATGACAAGCACAAACAAAAAACGGCCCCTAGTGCCCGGCGGCCCACTTACCCTTGGCTATGGTAGCGGTCAAGGCCACGGTGAAGCAAGGGGTGCTAACAATCCCCGGAAGAGATCCAGCTACCACAATCACTGATAACTGGACCTAGCAACATACAACACGCGCACACTCCGGACCGACGAGAAGATCGCCGAACTCGAGGAAGAATTGACCCGGTTACGATGGGGTATAGTAGGATTATTATTATATTATATAGGGGTATGGGTCCGAAGTCAGGGGGAGGACTCGATAATCCTAAATTCCGGAAACCTGCTCTATTTGCGGGAGGGCGTCCTAGGGTAGTGTTGGGTTTATCCTATCCTACTAATAATATTATAAACGCGAAAGTTTGTATGTATGGATGTGTGGATGTTTGTTCCTCTTTCACGCAAAAACTACTGACCCGATTTAGATGAAATTTGGTACACAGATAGTTTATAACTTGGAATAACACATAGGGTACTTTTTATCCCGGTAGTAAGTTCCCGCGGGATAATTTCCGACCTCCACGCGGGCGAAGCCGCTGGCAAAAGCTAGTTGTCTATAAATCCCTTGTGAGCAACGTCGTAAAAATCGAGTGTGTCGACCAAGCTGGCGTTCCTTATACTCAGAATATCCGCAAGGTATTAGCTGACCTCGTCACGCCCCGACGATGAGGTGGAGACTATTTATTAGGATAGTTTTAGAGCCATGCATGGTTCCAAAGCTCACTTCACCGTTGTCATGAGGGACTTCAACGCGAAACTAGGCAAACGAGACGACAATGAGCTGCGGGTGGAGCAATTTGGAGTTGTACGTCGGAATCACCGGAGTCATTTACTGGCCAGTTTTAGGGAGAAGTAGATGAACTCCTTCTTCAAAAAGCGTGAACACAGAAAGTGGACCTGGCAAAGCCCTGAGGGTGCAACTAAAAATGAGATTAACTTCATTATGTCGCCGAGGAAGCAAACATTCAATGATGTTTCTGAGATCAACGCGGTAAAACCCGCGAGTGATCATCGCATGGTAAGAGGTAACTTGGATATCAATATCAAGCTGGAAAGATCTCGGCTGATGAAGTCAACGCTCCGTCCAGCACCAATCTAACTTCAAAACCCCGAGAGCTTTCAGCTCGAATTACAGAATCGTTTTGAGTACTTAGGGAGCTTCGTAGATGATTATAACGATGAGTTCGTAGAAACTGTCCATCCGGTCGGGTCTAAGTTCTTCAAGACTCGCCGTACTAATAGAAAAAAAGAAACTCTCAGATCCAACATTACAGCTCGTGGAACAGAGGCGCGAAGTGATCCTGCAGTCTTCAGACGCTGCACTCGATTACCGGCAGCTCAATAGACAGATCTTTGAGTCCTTGAAAAGCAACCTTCACCGCTTTAATACGGAACGTACTAAAGACGCGATAGAGCGGAACAAGGTCTACAAAGTCTTTGCAAGAGATCTGTCTATTGGGCAGAGTCATCTTGCGAAACTGAAGACCTACGATGGCAGAGTCGTTTCCGCAAAACCTGAGCTGTTAAGAGAGATCGAGAAGTTCTATGGACAGTTATACACGTCCACCAGAAACCGCGTTACGAATCTAGCTAACGACCCGAGAGCTAGATTGACCCGACACTACACCGAAGACATCCCGTACGTCAGCTTCTACGAGATTAGGATGGCTCTGAAGCAGCTTAATAACAACAAGGCGCTGGGTGATGACGGAATTACGATCGAACTCCTGAAGGCTGGCGGAAAACCCGTTCTAAAGGCCCTTCAGAAGCTGTTTGTTTCGTCATACTCGAGGGCAAAACGCCACAAGCATGGAACAGAGGTGTGGTGGTACTTTCCTTTAAGAAGGGTGACAATACCCTGCTTAAGAATTATAGGCCCATCTCACTTCTGAGCCATGTCTACAAGCTGTTTTCAAGAGTCATCACGAATCGTCTCGCGCGCAGGTTTGACGACTTCCAGCCTCCCGAACAAGCCGGATTCCGTAAAGGCTTTAGCACCGTAGACCACATAAATACGCTGCGGCAGGTTATACAGAAGACCGAAGAGTATAACCTGCCTCTTTGTTTAGCGTTTGTGGACTACGAAAAAGCCTTCGATTCGATCAAGACCTGGGCTGTACTGCAGTCTCTTCAACGGTGCCAGATTGACAATCGGTACATCAAGGTGCTGAAGTGTTTATATGAAAACGCCACTATGTCAGTTCGGCTGCAGGACAAAGCCTCGAAACCTGTCCTTCTGCAGCGAGCGGTGAGACAGGGAGACGGCATCTCTCCGAAACTGTTCACCGCTGCCCTGGAGGATGTCTTCAAGGTTCTGGACTGGAAAGGGGCTGGCATCAACATCAATGGCGAGTACATCACTCACATTCGATTTGCCGACGATATAGTAGTCATGGCTGAAACTATGGAGGACCTCAGTACAATGCTTGATGACCTCAGTAGAGCTTCCCAAAGATGATCTTAGGATGAACATGGACAAGACAAAGGTCATGTCCAATGCTCGTGTGATATCCACTCCAATGAAGATCGGAGGCGCTACACTCGAAGTTGTGGAAGAATACGTGTACCTAGGACACGACTGTCCAGTTAGGTAGGTCCAACTTCGAGAAAGAGGTCAATCGTCGAATCCGACTCGGCTGGGCAGCGTTCGGGAAGCTACGCAATACCTTCTCGTCCCAGTTACCGCAGTGTCTCAAGGCAAAAGTCTTTGACCAGTGTGTGTTGCCAGTGAAGACATATGGCACTGAGTAGTGGTCGCTCACAATGGGCCTCATAAGAAGGCTCAAAGTCACCCAACGAGCAATGGAGAGGGCTATGCTTGGAGCTAGTTTCCCTACGCGATCGAATCATAAATGAAGAGATCCGTAAGAAAACCAAGGTAACCGACATAGCCCGAAGAATTGCCAAACATAAGTGGCAGTGAGCAAGGCACATTGCTTGCAGAACGGATGGCCGATGGGGTCGGAAGGTTCTGGAGTGGCAGCCGCGTACTGGAAGACGGAGCGAGCGTTGGAAGGCCTCCCACAAGATGGACCGATGAACTGGTGAAGGCCGCAGGAATACGTTGGATCCGAGAAGCACAGAATAGGTCGAAGTGGCTGTGCTTGGGGGAGGCCTATGTCCAGCAGTGGACGTCTTTCGGCTGAAATGATATGATGATGATACACTGTTGGTTTAATAGATGATTTAATAATTATATGTTATGTGTCTCAAAAGTGTCGTTATTTCTGAGACCTAAATCTATTAGTCTTGAGTCTCGAAAATACCAAAAACTCGTCGAGGCTCTCGAAATTTTCGAGACTGAGACTCCCGGGATGAAAGCCCTAGTTGCCAGGTCCAGTGGTCGGTGATCATCATCGACAGCCAAACCTAACGACCAAAAATTGCTAATATGATTAATGGTTGATTTAACTACAGTAGGTACAGCTACTTACAAACTGTGAAGTCCGCTGCGAGGGTGCTAAATATCGAGAAGGCCCGTTGCGCGGGCCATATGGCCAATTTTAGGTATATACCTAAAATTTGGAACTGCGCCGCATGTTGCACGACGTCGTATCGGGGGGCGGCGCTTTTCTTCACAACTGCCATATAGTTTGCATCGAACCAAATGTGATAATTATACCTACTCAGTTTTATCCTATTCATTCTTAACGATTAATTATCCACCATCAATGTCGCCTGTGCTAGTAATCGAACTCGGGAATTCATCTTGATTTTCTGTAAAAAGCGGCTGACTATATTCTTGAAATGGTACATCATAATCGCTCGCTTGTATTAGCTCGCTTATCGTCGTCGTCACTTGTTGTCAAATTCGTAATAACTAAATAAAATCAGAAAGGCAATGAGGCGCCGTTGGGTTGCAAGTATCCACTCACATACTTGCAGCTCAAGTTTATTAGGTAATTCAGGGTAACCCGAATAAAAGCTTTTCTTGAAGGTAACCTCTTCAAAGGCTTAAGTCATTGAAGGGGTTAACCCCTTCACGTGGTTACCATAATAAAGGGGTTAACCATTTCGCTGGGTTTTAGGCATGTAACTCGAACAAGGGGTAACACTGCGATATGTGTTACCCCATGTACGGGTTACCCTGTCGAAAGGCTTGCCTTTCGACAGGGTAACCCGTACATGGGGTAACACATAACGTTAACATGTAACATGTGTTTCGTTATGATGTAACTAAAAATTTATGGTTTTCGAAATTTTTCCTTTATCTGTGCTATAAGACGTTGCTTCGTACCAAATTTCAAAATTCTAGATCGACTGGAAGTACCCTTTAGGTTTTGATTCCCTTGCGAGTTTCGAAAATTTGCGGAAATTTGCGGCATAAACGGCTATATCTTTTGATTGCGTTAGCTTAGAAGTTTGATTTTTTCACAGCTCCAAGGGACAGTAGATTTGAGTATTTGGTATAAATCTCAGCTTGATACCTCCACGCGTTCCTGAGAAAAAGGGTCTTGACAGACGGACGGACGGACGGACGGACGGACAACAAAGTGATCCTATAAGGGTTCCGCTTTTTCCTTTTGAGGTGCGAAACCCTAAAAATAAAAAAAAAACAGGCATCAGGGCCCATAGGGTGTTAGTATTACATCTTACTTAAAAAAAAAACTATGTTAGTAATAGTGTTGCCCAAATGCAAGAACAAGACGAGACTTAGCCAGTCTTGGTCTTGGTCTTGCGCCAATACACCTGGTCTTGGTCTTGGTCTTGGTCTTGCGCTCCCAGTCTTGGTCTTGGTCTTGGTCTTGCAGCAAGAGTCTTGCAAGTCTTGCAATTACCTATTAGTCTATTACTATTTATTAAAGTTTACTTTAAATCTTAGAAAAACGTATTAGAATTGGAACATTGTGAGCTTGAATTAACATAGCCATAGTAAAGATCAAGCAGATTAATAAATAACTGAAGATTTGATAAGAAATTCGAAAAATCAACTGACCTATATGTCGTTTTCCATGGAAGTAACTGTTTCTTAATAAACATTTATGATTTATAAGCTTACATTTGCTAAAACATGTAAAAAAACAAATTAATTACAATAACTTGACTGTATTTTAAAGAACAATACTTATCTGTCTAGAAAGAGATTGAACCCTCAACTTATAAGAAATTTAATAAAAGAGTTTTACGATTTATCATTTATTTGAATAAAAAATAAAATACAACACAAATCAACAGCTTTATCATTAGGTTATGATACTTTATATCAATTTTTTTGACCAAGAATTAATACAAAGTAACCATCTGGCTGACTCATCACTTAACCTATTTCTATGTTTTCTAATTACTAATAATGCTTTAGAAAATAACCTCTCAGCAGGTACTGAAGTTGCAGGTATTGAGAGAAAATCACGGGCCATTTTCGATAAAATCGGATACTCTGTCTCATGCGTCCTCCACCAATCTAAAATGTCTTCCGAGCTGGCAGTTCTTGGTTTTCTCAGGTACTCCTCCAACTCGTCTATCACTAAGCCTTGAAGACAAGATCCAGATGACGTCGAGGGACATTCATAGAGTTTATCAAAGTCTATTACGTCTTCATCTTCATCACATACTTTATTTTCTTTTTCTGGTAATTCCAGAGATTTGTTCAGTGAGTGTAGACTTTTATATTCTTCATAAAGTTCATTGAACTTGCGCAGACTTTCTGTTTTAAGTTGCTTCCCCCACATTGTCAGGTCAAAAGTCTGAGCCTTATGCCTTGGGTCTAAAATTAAAGAAGTACAATAAATCCAGTTGCTCTTCTTGTAATGTTTAAGCATTTTGTCTCGAGCTGCTTGGAAAGCTAGAATGAGCCTTTCATCCACTTCAGATCGATTAGGTTTCTCATCTAACTGTTTTACCATGGATTCAATTTTATCTAGCAAGAGATTGAATGATACAATGACTAGCGGTAATGTAACATATTTGTCTCCACCAAGTTTTGTACTTAAAAGTTTAAAGTTTATTAGAAATTTATGTAATTTTTCGAGTACCTGCCATTCATTAGCTGTGATTTGAAAATCATTTAATTTGGTGACAGAACTGCACAATATGTCAATGCCCGCTCTCACTTTTAAACCAAATCCAATCATATCATGTGTGGAATTCCATCTCGTTGGACAGTCAAGAATGGCATTTAGATTTGATGGCACGCCAGCTGCTTCACAAGCAGACTGAAACTTCTTCTTCACTATCTCACTTCTTTTTATTTTACTGGAAATACTGCGTAACTTTGTTACAGATGTACGCGAGTCAGCAATATTTGGTGCAGATTCTTCATCTTCCTCATCCTCAGTTTCGTCTGCATAGTCTTCGTACTGCTGATCTTGCGCGTTAGTGTCAGACTCACAGTGTAATGCTAAGGTCTTTAATAAATCTTGTACACCAAGGTTTAAAATGTGAGCAAAGCACCGGAAATGTTGATTGTCTGAATCAAAGTGTGGCGGCAGCTGTTTGCCCAGTTCATACATAAATTTGGTATTTGCAGTTGCGTTGTCGACCGTGATACCTTGTATTTTATCAATTATGCCATATTCCAATAAACATTCATGGAAAATCGTTGCAATATCTTCCCCAGTATGTCGACCGCGTGATGGTATAAAATCAAGAACTACAGATTGATACTTCCATTCGTTGTCTATATAATGAATAGTAACCCCGTAGTAACTCCTACCAGCAATTGACGTCCACCCATCAATGGTAAAAGACATTTTAGATGATAATTGTTGAAGTCGTTCCTTGAGATTCAATTGGAGCTCTTCAAATCGCTCTTTGACTTTCCTTCTAAGTGTAGACCTTTTAGGAAACACCATATTAGGGCAAATACGTCGAAAATATACTTGTGTAGCTTCGTCATCGAAAAATGAGAAGGGAAGATATTTTTTCACCACCCAATCAACTGTAGCTGTCGTGATGTTGTCACTGCTGTTTTCCGACTGAAACAAAACAATAAATCTTGTGTTATTATTTAAAACATACTAGGTTTGAGCGTATAAGAGGAGGAGGTTTGTTGTTGTTAAATCGAGAAAATCGTTAAATTGATATTTGTTATATTAAGGTTGCACTGTACTGTAATTTACCAAAATAAAGTACTTAGTTGTTACTGGCCGATTAAATGAAAATATGGGTGTTTATAAAAAATATTTAAGACGATAATTACATACTTAATATGTCGCACCCCTAGATGAAAACACCACTAACTCAAAAATACTTACGTAAGTTAATGGCGTTTTTGAAAGTATCGCATGAATAGCTACGCGGAGTTAAAATTCTTTTAACTGTTAAAAAAATATTCTTACCTGTCCACTTCTTCCAGCGGTTACTAAAAAGCTTGTGATATCTCCACTTAATTTTGGTTTAACAGGAAGAAATATTTCTGATTCCTTTTTGTGGAAAGATATTAGATGTTTCCTTAAGCCTGAAGTGTTTCTGTTTTTCATTTTTATTTCAATCTTTTTATGTTGGCACAATTTACAGAAGGCAGTTTGGGATGCATGAATTATTTCGAAAAACTCCTCAAATTTGCTTTTGGGTCTTTTAGATCTGTGACTCAAACTCTCGTTACTCGGACTAGAATAATTTGAATCTTCGTCACTCATATTAAATTGTACACGTGATACGTTTTTAGAAAACAACGAGAATTAGTAAAAACAATTATTAAGTTAGACTCGAAGCACAGCTCAATTGGAAATGACTGGAATTAAAATAATTCCTTTATTTATAGTACGTTTCCTTGCTTTCTACCGCGCCGCCTCGCCACGTGCCGGCTCTATGAAAAGGATGCCGCCGCAAATCAAACAATGCCGCGTGCGGCGTACAAACTCACACTAAATATTACCTACTTGTACAGACGCGACGCGTGAATAAAATAGAATTAGTGCCAATCACTATTCTTTACATATAAGTGAATGTTTTGGCGTACATCTATACTAATATTATAAAGCTGAAGAGTTCGTTTGTATGTTTGATGACAGAAGTTTTAAAATAAATAAATAAGTCCTGAACGTCACTATACCTCCAAAGTTACTATTCCTCGTGGACGAAGTCGCGGGCACAGCTAGTAAATACTTACTCTCATCATCTCTCTCAGAGATATTCGGGCTGGTAAGTAATACAAAACTCTTATCGCAGGCTTTTTATTTTATTAGTAGGTAAGTACCTACGCTTTTTATATTATTTTAAACCCCGCTTAAGGGCTTAACCCTTAAGCGGGGTTGTCCGGTCCTTGTTTTAAACTAATTACTTAGGTACTATTATTGTACATTTAGTCATTATATTTCTTAAGTTTTTACAAGAAAAAATAGCAAAAAAGTGTTCAAATATCACCCGTTTAATAAATATTGTAGCCACTTTTAAATATACTTGAAACGTGTAAAAAAAATCTACAAAACTAATAAAATAATATAAAAAGCGTAGGTACTTACCTACTAATAAAATAAAAAGCCTGCGATAAGAGTTTTGTATTACTTACCAGCCCGAATATCTCTGAGAGAGATGATGAGAGTAAGTATTTACTAGCTGTGCCCGCGACTTCGTCCACGAGGAATAGTAACTTTGGAGGTATAGTGACGTTCAGGACTTATTTATTTATTTTAAAACTTCTGTCATCAAACATACAAACGAACTCTTCAGCTTTATAATATTAGTATAGATGTACGCCAAAACATTCACTTATATGTAAAGAATAGTGATTGGCACTAATTCTATTTTATTCACGCGTCGCGTCTGTACAAGTAGGTAATATTTAGTGTGAGTTTGTACGCCGCACGCGGCATTGTTTGATTTGCGGCGGCATCCTTTTCATAGAGCCGGCACGTGGCGAGGCGGCGCGGTAGAAAGCAAGGAAACGTACTATAAATAAAGGAATTATTTTAATTCCAGTCATTTCCAATTGAGCTGTGCTTCGAGTCTAACTTAATAATTGTTTTTACTAATTCTCGTTGTTTTCTAAAAACGTATCACGTGTACAATTTAATATGAGTGACGAAGATTCAAATTATTCTAGTCCGAGTAACGAGAGTTTGAGTCACAGATCTAAAAGACCCAAAAGCAAATTTGAGGAGTTTTTCGAAATAATTCATGCATCCCAAACTGCCTTCTGTAAATTGTGCCAACATAAAAAGATTGAAATAAAAATGAAAAACAGAAACACTTCAGGCTTAAGGAAACATCTAATATCTTTCCACAAAAAGGAATCAGAAATATTTCTTCCTGTTAAACCAAAATTAAGTGGAGATATCACAAGCTTTTTAGTAACCGCTGGAAGAAGTGGACAGGTAAGAATATTTTTTTAACAGTTAAAAGAATTTTAACTCCGCGTAGCTATTCATGCGATACTTTCAAAAACGCCATTAACTTACGTAAGTATTTTTGAGTTAGTGGTGTTTTCATCTAGGGGTGCGACATATTAAGTATGTAATTATCGTCTTAAATATTTTTTATAAACACCCATATTTTCATTTAATCGGCCAGTAACAACTAAGTACTTTATTTTGGTAAATTACAGTACAGTGCAACCTTAATATAACAAATATCAATTTAACGATTTTCTCGATTTAACAACAACAAACCTCCTCCTCTTATACGCTCAAACCTAGTATGTTTTAAATAATAACACAAGATTTATTGTTTTGTTTCAGTCGGAAAACAGCAGTGACAACATCACGACAGCTACAGTTGATTGGGTGGTGAAAAAATATCTTCCCTTCTCATTTTTCGATGACGAAGCTACACAAGTATATTTTCGACGTATTTGCCCTAATATGGTGTTTCCTAAAAGGTCTACACTTAGAAGGAAAGTCAAAGAGCGATTTGAAGAGCTCCAATTGAATCTCAAGGAACGACTTCAACAATTATCATCTAAAATGTCTTTTACCATTGATGGGTGGACGTCAATTGCTGGTAGGAGTTACTACGGGGTTACTATTCATTATATAGACAACGAATGGAAGTATCAATCTGTAGTTCTTGATTTTATACCATCACGCGGTCGACATACTGGGGAAGATATTGCAACGATTTTCCATGAATGTTTATTGGAATATGGCATAATTGATAAAATACAAGGTATCACGGTCGACAACGCAACTGCAAATACCAAATTTATGTATGAACTGGGCAAACAGCTGCCGCCACACTTTGATTCAGACAATCAACATTTCCGGTGCTTTGCTCACATTTTAAACCTTGGTGTACAAGATTTATTAAAGACCTTAGCATTACACTGTGAGTCTGACACTAACGCGCAAGATCAGCAGTACGAAGACTATGCAGACGAAACTGAGGATGAGGAAGATGAAGAATCTGCACCAAATATTGCTGACTCGCGTACATCTGTAACAAAGTTACGCAGTATTTCCAGTAAAATAAAAAGAAGTGAGATAGTGAAGAAGAAGTTTCAGTCTGCTTGTGAAGCAGCTGGCGTGCCATCAAATCTAAATGCCATTCTTGACTGTCCAACGAGATGGAATTCCACACATGATATGATTGGATTTGGTTTAAAAGTGAGAGCGGGCATTGACATATTGTGCAGTTCTGTCACCAAATTAAATGATTTTCAAATCACAGCTAATGAATGGCAGGTACTCGAAAAATTACATAAATTTCTAATAAACTTTAAACTTTTAAGTACAAAACTTGGTGGAGACAAATATGTTACATTACCGCTAGTCATTGTATCATTCAATCTCTTGCTAGATAAAATTGAATCCATGGTAAAACAGTTAGATGAGAAACCTAATCGATCTGAAGTGGATGAAAGGCTCATTCTAGCTTTCCAAGCAGCTCGAGACAAAATGCTTAAACATTACAAGAAGAGCAACTGGATTTATTGTACTTCTTTAATTTTAGACCCAAGGCATAAGGCTCAGACTTTTGACCTGACAATGTGGGGGAAGCAACTTAAAACAGAAAGTCTGCGCAAGTTCAATGAACTTTATGAAGAATATAAAAGTCTACACTCACTGAACAAATCTCTGGAATTACCAGAAAAAGAAAATAAAGTATGTGATGAAGATGAAGACGTAATAGACTTTGATAAACTCTATGAATGTCCCTCGACGTCATCTGGATCTTGTCTTCAAGGCTTAGTGATAGACGAGTTGGAGGAGTACCTGAGAAAACCAAGAACTGCCAGCTCGGAAGACATTTTAGATTGGTGGAGGACGCATGAGACAGAGTATCCGATTTTATCGAAAATGGCCCGTGATTTTCTCTCAATACCTGCAACTTCAGTACCTGCTGAGAGGTTATTTTCTAAAGCATTATTAGTAATTAGAAAACATAGAAATAGGTTAAGTGATGAGTCAGCCAGATGGTTACTTTGTATTAATTCTTGGTCAAAAAAATTGATATAAAGTATCATAACCTAATGATAAAGCTGTTGATTTGTGTTGTATTTTATTTTTTATTCAAATAAATGATAAATCGTAAAACTCTTTTATTAAATTTCTTATAAGTTGAGGGTTCAATCTCTTTCTAGACAGATAAGTATTGTTCTTTAAAATACAGTCAAGTTATTGTAATTAATTTGTTTTTTTACATGTTTTAGCAAATGTAAGCTTATAAATCATAAATGTTTATTAAGAAACAGTTACTTCCATGGAAAACGACATATAGGTCAGTTGATTTTTCGAATTTCTTATCAAATCTTCAGTTATTTATTAATCTGCTTGATCTTTACTATGGCTATGTTAATTCAAGCTCACAATGTTCCAATTCTAATACGTTTTTCTAAGATTTAAAGTAAACTTTAATAAATAGTAATAGACTAATAGGTAATTGCAAGACTTGCAAGACTCTTGCTGCAAGACCAAGACCAAGACCAAGACTGGGAGCGCAAGACCAAGACCAAGACCAAGACCAGGTGTATTGGCGCAAGACCAAGACCAAGACTGGCTAAGTCTCGTCTTGTTCTTGCATTTGGGCAACACTATTACTAACATAGTTTTTTTTTTAAGTAAGATGTAATACTAACACCCTATGGGCCCTGATGCCTGTTTTTTTTTTATTTTTAGGGTTTCGCACCTCAAAAGGAAAAAGCGGAACCCTTATAGGATCACTTTGTTGTCCGTCCGTCCGTCCGTCCGTCCGTCTGTCAAGACCCTTTTTCTCAGGAACGCGTGGAGGTATCAAGCTGAGATTTATACCAAATACTCAAATCTACTGTCCCTTGGAGCTGTGAAAAAATCAAACTTCTAAGCTAACGCAATCAAAAGATATAGCCGTTTATGCCGCAAATTTCCGCAAATTTTCGAAACTCGCAAGGGAATCAAAACCTAAAGGGTACTTCCAGTCGATCTAGAATTTTGAAATTTGGTACGAAGCAACGTCTTATAGCACAGATAAAGGAAAAATTTCGAAAACCATAAATTTTTAGTTACATCATATAATAAAAATATTTTTAATAATTTTAAAGTTACTACAACGTTTTTACGGAACCCTCGGTGCGCGAGTCCGACTCGCATTTGGCCAGTTTTTTTATTTATTTATAATGTTCCCACTGCTGAGACACAGGCCTGCTCTCAACGAGAGGAAATGGGCCATAATCAGTCATATGCAGGACCAGTGCTGGTTGGTGGATATCACGTCTTCGAATTTTAAATCCTAGAACATGTCGGTTTCCCCACGGTGTTTTCCTTCACCGTTTTGAGAGCAATGGTGATGATTTTTTAAACAAAGTAAGCGCTTGCCTATCTTTGGAGTCTTTTCCACTGGGCCATCAGTGCACTCAACTTACAAGTTGTTGGTCAAGGGTTCGAACCCAGTCTATAGCTGACTCCCGGCCACCGTAGGCACGAGCTTGCGGGTGGCGAGCAATGGGTAGCTCGCCGCCCGGTAAGGACCAGGCTCGGGTCGACGGCGCGTAGTATTCCACGCGCGCCTCAAAGAGATGTCAGCAGCACTGAAGGGGTCTCAGCAAGGCTCGGAACCGGTTTGAAAAATACCGGTTAACACCGGTTTATTTCGGTTTTCCTCCGAACTTTTCTTAAGAACCGGAACCGTTTTAGAACTTTATTTTAACCCAAATTAACCGGTTTATTCGACGAACGGCATGTTGATAAACGCTTTGCAACTTGTATGAATGCCGCGCATAGAGGCGCGGTATGAAGATGTACTAGTTACGATATTTCTTTTCATTCGATTCTTGACTTCGTAGGTAGACGTCTGCTGCGCAGTGGGATTTAATCACCAGTTTATATTATTTGTGTTTAAAATGGGTAGAAAGCGGACGAATTAAATCTATACATACTTTGACTACAGTGAAAACAATAAAACTTCAAAGTGTCTAATAGAAAACTGTGAACAAGTTTTACGGGTAAGTAAACAATTGATTCAATCAATCAATTAACTCAGCCCATCGCAGTCCACTGCTGGACATAGGCCTCTCCCATGCTGTGCCACAACATCCTGTCCTCCGCCTTCCGCATCCAGTCTGTCCCAGCCACCTTTTTGAGGTCGTCGGTCCATCTAGCTGGGGGGCGTCCCACACTACGTTTGCCGATACACGGTCTCCACTCCAGGACGCGTCTGCTCCATCGGCCATCGGTCCTTCGACAGACATGGCCAGCCCACTGCCACTTCAGACTGCTTACTCTGCAAGCTATGTCGGTCACTCCAGTTCTTTTCCGGATAGCTTCATTCCTGATTTTATCCTTCAAAGAAACTCCGAGCATAGCCCGCTCCATAGCCCGCTGAGCGACCTTAAATTTGTGGACTAGCTGAACTGTCAGTGTCCACGTTTCGGCACCGTATGTCATAACGGGCAGGACGCACTGGTTGAAAAGCTTGGTCTTCAAACATTGCGGTATCCACGACGAGAAGACTTGACAAAGTTTTACAAACGCTGCCCAACCCAACCGGATCCTCCTGTTGGCTTCTTTCTCGAAGGTGTGTCTACCAAGCTGGATGACTTGCCCTAGGTAGACATACTCCTTCACAACGTCGAGAACCGACTCTTCGATGCGGATTGGACTCGGCAAGACATGCGCATTGTACATGACTTTGGTCTTGTCCAAGTTCATGCCGAGGCCTACCCGCCGAGAGGCTCCATTTAGGCTATGCAGCATCTGGTCTAACTGTCCCAGTGTCTCTGCCATTATGACGATGTCGTCGGCAAAACGAAGGTGTGAGATATACTCGCCGTTTACGTTGATCCCCTGTCCAGTCCAGTCTAGCGTCTTAAATACGTCTTTAGCGTTATGTTGTACACTAATTAAGGTGTTTGTGGGGTGAGCAGTGTGAATGAAAGATGGAAGTTTGTTACTCACGATTGTAATGATTTGTCCTCACAAACACAGTCACATACACAGAAGAAGTAAGGCACATAAGTTCGACACACACAAGGAAAGTTTATACACGTAGACGGACGACAGTTGGCTATTATTATATACAGTACGAACACAGAGAAATACACAACATATACAGCGAATCGAGACTTTTGGGATAGCACCGAGCTGCGTGGGCTTAGCGTCGCGATAGCGGGATCGGACTAAAGGTCGTTCAAGGTGTAAGTTCGCGCGCGTTCGGCGCGACCCCACTCCGGCGCATCACCTACCTGCGCGTGTGACGTAGGCACGGCACGACTCCACTGCACGGTGTAGATGTGTACGTTGTTGATAAATAATATTAATATATACTTGAATAAATATAGTGAGTATATTATTGTATTATGTATGTGTCATGTTTATGTATGTGTATAGATGTTTTGTGTATGTTATGTGGTATGGATCGCCACATCACTCCCCTCCAGAGACCGTCCTACGGGCGATAATAGTCCGGGAATCGAACCCTCCGACCAGATCTGGTAGTTCTGACGGGAGTGTCCAAGGGTTGGTGTTCCTCCTCTTCAACGTCTTGGTCGGTTGGTAGTGGGTCAGCCAATATATAGGCGGGTTTAAGGCGGTCCACCGAAACTTTGACATTTTTGCCTTTAAAAATTATGGTGAATGTTTTGTCGCCTTTTTGTACCACTTGATGAGGGCCGGTGTATGCTGGTTGCAATGAACCTCGAAGCGCGTCATCCCTAAGGAAAATGTGGCTTGAGGTGGCGAGGTCCTTGTGGACAAATATTTTGTCCTTGGAATGACGTGATGCTGGCATGGGTTGTAATTTTGCGGCAAACGAGCGTATACGAGTGGTGAACTCCGATATGTCGGTGCTGCCGCCGTCACCAGGATTGAAAAATTCTCCCGGAAGTCGTAATGGCTCACCATATACGAGTTCCGCAGAAGAAGTTTGAAGATCGTCCTTTAATGCGCTCCGGACACCCAGTAAAACTAAGGGCAGGGATTCTGTCCAGTTATGGTCAGCATGGCACATTATTGCCGTTTTGAGTTGCCTGTGGAATCGTTCCACTAGGCCGTTGCAAGCTGGATGGTAGGCAGTGGTCTTCCGGTGTTTGAATCCGACTATTTTGGCTAGATATTGGAACAGTGCGGATTCAAATTGCCGTCCTCTGTCTGTCACAATATCGGTTGGACAACCAAAGCGGGAGATCCAGTTGGTCAGCAATGCTTTACCAACTGTCTCAGCGGTAATGTCCGCGATCGGCACTACTTCTGGCCACCTAGTGAAACGATCCACGGCGGTCAGGCAGTACCGGTACCCCTGTGATGGAGGTAAGGGACCTATTAGGTCAATATGCACGAAGGCAAACCGAGCACGGGGTAATTCGAATGTGCCCAATGGTGCTGACACATGGCGATTTACCTTGGTGCGTTGACAGCTGAGACACATTCGTGACCATTGTCGACAGTCCTTACGGATACCAGGCCAAACGTATCGCTGAGCAACTAATTTTGCGGACGTGTTTGCTCCTGGGTGGCTGAGGCTATGAAGGCTCTCAAATATTTGCCGTCGTAAAGGTTTTATCACGAATGGTCTTGGAGTGCCTGTGCTCACATCACAGAGTAACTCGATGGGACTGCCGTCAATTTTGAGCCTCTTTAGTTGAAGAGACGATTCTGACTGTTGAAGTTGCAACAGTTCAGGGTCTGTTGCTTGTGATTTGGCGAGAACTTCGTGCTCAACTGGAGTTTGCAGTTCACTGACGCGGGACAACGTGTCGGCAACGATGTTATCCTTGCCGGCAATATGTTGGATGTCAGTTGTGAATTGCGAAATGAAGTCGAGGTGTCTATACTGACGCGGAGCACAGTTGTGCTTTCGCTCATGGAAAGCGTATATTAGTGGTTTGTGGTCAGTATAGACGGTGAAGTGTCTCGCTTCCAACATGTGGCGGAAGTACTTTATGCCTTCATAGATGGCAAGCAGCTCACGATCGTAAGGCGAGTACTTCTGCTGAGCAGGGCTTAATTTGTGTGAGAAGAACGCAAGCGGTTGCCACTGCTCGTCCTTGAACTGTTGTAAAACTGCACCCATTGCCAGATCTGACGCATCTGTAACTAGGGCGAGTTTCGCTTGGTAGTCAGGGTGTGCAAGCAAAACAGCGTTGCAGAGGCTATCTTTGCACATATTAAAGGCGGTGAGCGCCTCGCCCGTTATTTCCACGGGATGTTGACCTTTTACGGAGCCGGTTAGCAGAGCGTTAAGGGGACCTTGAAATTTTGCTGCGTTTGGTATAAACCGCCGATAAAAGTTCAACATCCCTAAGAAACGCCTGAGCTCCCTAACCGTTTTAGGCGTAGGGAAGTCCTTGATGGCTTCCACTTTTGTCTCCAAAGGTCGGGTTCCTGCTGCAGAGATACGGTAACCTAAAAATGTGACTTCGTCAGCTCCGAAGACACACTTCGAGGTGTTTATGACGATGCCATATTTCTGCATCCTGGTGAAGAGCTGATGCAGGTGGTCCTCGTGCTGCTCCTGGTCCTTCGAGAAGATAAGAAAATCGTCGAGGTAGCAATAACAGAAGTCGAGTCCGCGCGTCATTTCATCGACGAACCTCTGAAATGTTTGGCCTGCGTTCCTCAGACCGAAGGTCATGAATGGAAACTCATACAGACCAAACGGCGTTGTTATTGCCGTCTTTTGGATGTCGTCCTCATTGACAGGTACCTGGTTGTACGCTTTAACCAGGTCGATCGTGGAGAAGACCTTGCAACCGGCTATGCTGTGGGTAAGGTCATGGACATGTTTTATAGGATACCTGTCAGGTATAGTCCTCGCGTTGAGCAGCCTGTAGTCGCCGCATGGTCTCCAGCTGTTGTCCTTCTTCGGAGCTAGGTGAAGAGGTGAAGACCAAGGGCTCTCAGATGGTCGAGCAGTGCCGTTACTAAGCATGATCTCAAATTCATGCTTAGCGATCTGCAGTTTGTCTGGAGCGAGCCTGCGAGGGGAACAAGAGATGGGCGGGCCGGGTGTGGTGCGTATGTGGTGTACTGTGTGGTGTGTAATTTTTCGGTGTGTGCCAGCGGGTCGTGTGATCTCGGGGTACTTATTAAGTATTAAGTGATACCTGGAATCACGTCGGGGTCACCAATTTAGCGTTATGTTGTACACTAATTAAGGTGTTTGTGGGGTGAGCAGTGTGAATGAAAGATGGAAGTTTGTTACTCACGATTGTAATGATTTGTCCTCACAAACACAGTCACATACACAGAAGAAGTAAGGCACATAAGTTCGACACACACAAGGAAAGTTTATACACGTAGACGGACGACAGTTGGCTATTATTATATACAGTACGAACACAGAGAAATACACAACATATACAGCGAATCGAGACTTTTGGGATAGCACCGAGCTGCGTGGGCTTAGCGTCGCGATAGCGGGATCGGACTAAAGGTCGTTCAAGGTGTAAGTTCGCGCGCGTTCGGCGCGACCCCACTCCGGCGCATCACCTACCTGCGCGTGTGACGTAGGCACGGCACGACTCCACTGCACGGTGTAGATGTGTACGTTGTTGATAAATAATATTAATATATACTTGAATAAATATAGTGAGTATATTATTGTATTATGTATGTGTCATGTTTATGTATGTGTATAGATGTTTTGTGTATGTTATGTGGTATGGATCGCCACACGTCCTCCAGCGCGTTGCTGAACAGTTTCGGGGATATCACATCCCCCTGTTTCACCCCTCTGAGCAGTTTGATTGGGCTGGTTGTTGTATCCTGGATCTGGACAGTCATCGTTGCAGCGTTATACAAACACTTCATCACCTCGATGTATCGCCGTCAATTCGACATCGTTGCAAAGAGGCCAGAACTGCCCAAATTTCAAAGGCTTTTTCGTAGTCCACAAATGCCATACACAGCGGCTGATTGTACTCTTCGGTCTTCTGTACAATTTGCCGAACAGTATGGATGTGGTCTACGGTGCTGAAGCCTTTTCGAAAACTGGCTTGTTCTTGTAACTCGTCAAGTCTCCTGGCGAGACGGTTCGCGACGACCCTCGAAAACAGCTTGTATACGTGGCTCAAGAATGAGATGGGTCTATAATTCTTCAGCAAGGTTTTGTCACCTTTTTTGAAGAACAGAACCATCGCACCCCTGCTCCACGCTTCAGGAGTTGTACCCTGTAGGATGACGGAGGTGAAGAGACTCGCGAGCTCTCTTATGACTGGAGCCTCGCCCGCTTTAAGGAGCTCTGTCGTTATTCCGTCATCACCTGATGTCTTATTGTTCTTAAGCTACTCGAGAGCCGCCCTAATCTCGCACTGGTCGACATCCGGGATGTCTTCCGTGTAGTGGCGCGTTAGTTCGGCTCGATGGTCATCTTCGCTATGTCCCGTTGGTTTCAGCGTCCGCGTTGAGTACAGATGCCCGTAAAAGTTTTCAACTTCCTCGAGTATCTCGGTTTTCGAAGTCACGATTTTTCCATCCGCCGTTCTTAGTTTCGTCAGATGAGACCTCCCTAATTGCCGAGCGAACACTTTCGATCCTCAGTTCTGCTCAATCGCAACCTTGATGTCACGAGTGTTGGAGCACCGAAGGTCACGTCGTGTCAGGTTTCTAATTTTTAGGTTTAAGGTCCTCTTATCTGACGAAGACGGCTGCGTGGATGGCAACTCTCGTCTTGCCTTCATAAGTCCGAGAGTTCCCGAGGAAAGTTTCGACACCTTACTTTTTCGCTGCGACGGGAAAAGTTTGCGGGATACTTTGCATAGCGCTTTGACCACCTCATCGGCTTTCTCGTCGACAGTGCCGGTGATTTCCAGCAGAGCGAATCGATTTTGAAGTTCCAGGAACTTTTCGGATCCCAAAGCAGCTTGGAGCTGCATAGGTCGGAGGGTAGGCCTCATCATGCGGATTCTCTCAGCACGAAAATTTATATTTAGAGTGCCTCGTACATGTCTGTGATTGCTTCCGGTATTAAACCTGCTGATCACGGAGACATCTCTAAATATATGCTTTTTATCCGTCATGGTGAAGTCTATCTCGTTCGTCGTCACGTTATCAGGGCTCTGCGAGGTCCACTTCCTCTGGGGTTTCTTTTCAAAGAACGAGTTCATCATGAAAAGCCCCTGCGACTCTAGGGAGTTGACCAGCATTTGCCCCCTGTGATTCCTGCGCCCCAAGCCGAATGGTCCGACTTTCTATTCGCCGCGTTCTTGTACTCCCACCTTGGCATTGAAGTCCCCCATAACAACGTTGTAGTGGGCCTTTGTTGTACTGTGTATTGTCTTGGCAATATCTTCGTACATGGCCTCGGCTGTCTCGTCAGAGTATGTTGAGGTCGGCGCATATACCTGTATCACTTTCAGGTAGTACCTGTCAGTGAGTTTCAGTACAAGGTACGCTACCCGTGTCGACACATAACTGATTTCTACAACGCTGCTAGTGAGTTCCTTGTTGACCAGAAAGCCGACACCAACTTGGGAGAGCTGATCACCTTCGCGGAAGTAGAATAGGTGGCCTGACTCCAAGGTTATCGTATCCTCCCCCTGTCTTCGGATTTCCGATAACCCCAGTATATGCCAGTTAATGCGACCTAACTCTACCTCAAGTTAGGCAAGGTGATGGTCCAGCCTCATCGAACGTCCATTGTACGTAGCCAGATGTAGTCGTCGTTGGTAACCTGCCGTAACCCGGGGATTCTTTGCACCCCCGTCCCGCCGTTACCGTGACCGCTACCTTGACCAGGAATAGCGGGACCACCGGGAACTGGGGGCCGTTGTTTTGGCACTTTAATCATGTGGAGGTTTAATGCCCGTAGTCACCACGCTGGGCAAGCGGGTTGGTGACCGCAGAGCCATTCCTTTCGCAGCGATGACGCTGCTGCCCGTCATCGCTCTGGAGAATTTAGGTTGGCTTGTTGGATGGTTATACCGCCATCAATCGGTCGCCAGCGCCTCGTCTGTGAGTGGCAGGGTGTACCGCGTGCAGGTGATGGACATTTGGGGAGTCCGGTTGTTATGTGCTCTCCCTTACACCCCAAAAAAAACACCATAATCAAAATGACGAAAAACGTACCTAAAATAGAACAAGACACACCATACAGTGGATTGATTATAAATTTAAATATTTTATTTTTAAAGTTTACAGATATTTTTAAACCTACCTTAAAATGCCCCTTTGTATACCTAACTTTACTTATCACCATATTCAAAAGACCTTGTTAAAGTAGACACTACGCGGAGTTGTCACTAAGCGAATTTACCATTTTCAGAAGTTGACGTTATGAGATGTTGACGTTATGAGAAGTTGACGTTATGAGAAGTTGACGTTATGAGAAGTTGACGTTATGCGAATTTGTCATTGTGAGAATTCCACATTTTGAGAAATTGGCATTATGCGAATTTGACACTCTAAGAAGTTGACATTCTGAGAAGTGGACATTTTGCGTCTGGTTGTCATTCTAAGAGTTTAACATTATGAGATGATACGGATTGTTACAATGACATAAACGTCCGACCCGAAACAAAAAATTCTTATCTATACAAATAAATAAAATTGGAGTGTCTGTTTTTAATATTAAAATAACTACTTTTTACTAAGTGTATATGGATGTATACATGGTACATACACCAAAACAACATTTTTTACAATTTTTGTCTGTCTGTCTGTTCGTTCCGGCTAATCTCTGAAATGGCTGGACCGATTTTGACGGAACTTTCACTGGCAGATAGCTGATGTAACAAGGAGTAACTTAGGCTACTTTTATTTTAGAAAAAATAAATAATAGTTTAAAAAAACTAAAAACACGCTGAATTTTGAGACGTATGTCAGCGTAGTTTTCAATGACAGTTTTTATGAAAAACTTTTTGTTAAATACCACGCGGACGAAGTCACGGGTAACAGCTATTACCTATAATATAACCTGAATTAACACATCTTACCGCGGTAGTACGTCCTCCGCGTTAATTTCCGACATCCACGCGGGCGAAGCCGCGGGCAAATGCTAGTTACTGAATAAAAACTGAACAGCGCATGGCGTTTCTTTATAGTGCGTCCGTGTTAACCGGTTTTTATTGCTCTAAACCGTTTAATCCGAAAAAACCTTTATATAAAACTCTTCCAAATATCGGTTTAAAAAAACCGGTTTATGCGAACGAAACCAAAAGTAAAAGGTTTTGCGTCAAGTACATAATAACGGTTTAAAATTTTAACCGGTATCCGAGCCTTGGGGGTCTGCTAGGACCGATGCCTGCCAGGGTCGCGAGATTGTTCGAAAGAGATACCGTGACCCTGGCACATGGGCAACTGAAGGAACACGGGTGGGTTTTAGTCAGTAAAAGTCTGACACTTCCTCCCGCTCCGCCCAGAGCGGGAGAAGTCATTTGATGAATTCCCATCCAGAAAAAAAAAGGGATCGAACCCAGGCATGGCCAACAGAGCACACTTTTATCATAACGTACTATTATGTAGAGAAACTAATTGGGCAAAATAGTTTGGTATTCATAAGGAAACAAGTTTTGTATTGTTATTATTATTTACTATTCGGCTTTAAGCAGCCCTTTTTTAGGGTTCCGTTGCCAAATGGCAAAAAACGGAACCCTTATAGATTCGTCATGTTTGTCTGTCTGTCTGTCTGTCCGAGTATGTCACAGCCATTTTTTTCCGAAACTATAAAAGCTATGCTGTTGAAACTTGGTAAGTAGATGTATTCTGTAAACCGCATTAAGATGTTTACACAAAAAAACTTTTTTACAAAAAAAAACAACCGACTTCCTTAAAAACACTTCAAAGTGAAAAATAACTTTAATTTCGCAAGTCGGTGTCTTAGGATATGTATTTATGGTTTTTTTGCCACCGACTTCCGAAATTAAAGTTATTTTTCACTTTGAAGTGTTTTTAAGGAAGTCGGTTGTTTTTTTTTGTAAAAAAGTTTTTATTTTTGAATTTTTAGTTGTGGTATCCACCCCGCACTAATTCCAAACAAACAATGCATATTTATGCGATTGCAGAAATCGCGGTTGATTTGCTGT
The DNA here is from genome assembly GCA_947507805.1 of Aporophyla nigra. Lineage (NCBI taxonomy): Eukaryota > Metazoa > Arthropoda > Insecta > Lepidoptera > Noctuidae > Aporophyla > Aporophyla nigra. The sequence continues at coordinate 12,456,219 of OX382319.1, read as the reverse complement.
CATTTTTTAAAGAGTTCCGGTGTTTATCTCTGGAATTCATCATCAGATCTATATGAAATTCATATGGGACCATTTCGGAATAAACCCCTTTCAAACAAAAAAAGAATTTTGCAAATCCGTCTATACATGACAGAGTTATGGCCGAACATACATAAAAAAAAAAAAAAAAAAAATATAAACATCCGAATTGATAACCTCCTCCTTTTTGAAGTCGGTTAAAAATAGAAAAAAAACAATAATATTTGGGGTTCCCCATACATAGAACTGAAACTCAAAAATTTTTTTTTTCATCAAACCCATACGTGTGGGGTATCTATGGATAGGTCTTCAAAAATGATATTGAGGTTTCTAACATCATTTTTTTTTAAACTGAATAGTTTGCGCGAGAGACACTTCCAAAGTGGCAAAATGTGTGTCCCCCCCCCCCGTAACTTCTAAAATAAGGGTATGATAAAACTAAAAAAAATATATGATGTACATTACCATGTAAACTTCCACCGAAAATTGGTTTGAACGAGATCTAGAAAGTAATTTTTTTTTAATACGTCATAAATCGTAAACCACAATTTACCTTTCATTCAGTCAACTCAAATATAAAAATTAAAAAAAAAAAACATTTAATTTCATAAACATAAACCTTATGCATAAACCGTGAATTCCTGCAGGTTTGTACGGAACCCTCGGTGCGCGAGTCCGACTCGCACTTGGCCAGTTTTTTCACAACTTTATTGAGTAATTTATTTCCTTAATTACATATGAAGATCAATACCATCATTAATATGTTTGAAGAATTTGTCAAACTGGCTATTACGAACAGTTGGACCATTTTCATGTTGGGAATCATAATATGACGGATTAACATTAGCCATTGTTCTTCTAGTGACACCAAGCGCGGGAGTAGTCAAAACAGTTTGAAGTTTCGTTGCATTCGTAATTATAACTAGACTAAGAGTAGCTGATTTATGATTAATTGTGGCTTGTGTTGTATTTTTGGTATCAATAACCTTCTTCATAACGTCTAGTTCACGAATTTTGGTATTGTTAGTAGAAGATTCTTTAATAGTTGTATTATTTATCGTTTTGTATATATTTAAATCATGGTATTCATTCAATAATGACTCAATGGTGTTTCCTTTCATATCTTTTCTTTTACTGTCAACTTTATCATTTGCCCCAATCTTGTCAGTAACATTTCTATGTTCAACCACATCAGTATTATTAACGGTCATTCTACTTTTAAAACTGAAATCTTTCATTTGTTTTAATTCTTTTATTTCATTTTCCATAGCGTTTATTTTTTTAATGACATATGTGTGGAAATCTTCTGCTCCAATTGTATCATTACCGGAACGTCTAAGATAATCCTGATTTTGATTTTTGTCCTTCTTAAATGGATCAACTGGACGTCCTTCGTTGGGCAAGACTGGCGCTATGTTTTTCTTGATGTCACTTATATACAAAGACTTGTTTCCTATGGCGTATGTCGAAGGAGATTTTGAGGGAGCAGTCGAATTCTGAGGTTTAGTTTCTACTTGCAATTGTATAGATCGAGGGCGTATTGTTGATTTTGTGAGTTTTGGTTCAGTTTGTATATCGGACTTTGGATACAGAGTAGTGTGATATCTGGAAGTAATGAAGCATTGTGAAACTTTATGTTCATTTATTATATTACTATTTTATTCTATTACATTCCATTCTAAGAAATAAGGATAGTGAGGAAAGATTTGTGAAGGCTATAAGAAACGATAGATTAATTTGTGTAAGTGAAGTAATTTGAATGAAGAATGTGTGCTAGAAAAGATTACTATTAAGGTGACGGGAGATAAAAAAGTATGGAAGAAGAAGAGAATACAAAATTAAGGGCAGGAAGATTTGTAATATGCTGTATAATGGTGCATTGTATACATATATAGTTGCTTCCAAAATCGATCCTTCGATTAACTAAAGAGGTAATTTTTAAGTGTCTAAGAGACTATCTATACTAATATTATAAAGCTGAAGAGTTTGTTTGTTTGTTTGTTTGATTGAACGCGCTAATCTCAGGAAGGTCCAAATAGAAAAATTATTTTTGTGTTGGGTAGCCTATTTATCGAGAAAGGCTATAGGCTATATAACATCACACTACAACCAATAAAAGCGGAGCAGTAATGAAAACTGTTGCGAAAACGGGGAAAATAGCACGCGTAGACGACACGACGCGACGGGAAGGGTCGGGGGAACAAGAAATATAACGCGGACGAAGTCGCGGGCAGAAGCTAGTTGTACATAAACCTTTACGTGTCAATCGTACCAAAAGATCTAAGATTAGGAATTTTGAATGAATCAATCAAAATCTTACTTCATATCCATCCTGAGTGGTTCAAACCTTCCCAAAGATTTCAACAACTTGGTATTAGCTAATTGAACATCAATGACTGCGTCGTACTGGCTAATGATTTCCACGATCTTTTGTTTGCTGTTAGACCTTGATTCGTCTGCCTTTCCATGCTTTTGTAGCTTGTCATAGTTTTCTTTTGCTCTTGGTTCCAGCTTCACCAGTCCACTTCCTGTGTCATGGGTTGAGTTAGAAATGTCCACCTTTATATCCGTGTTATGATTAACTCTTAAAATTTCAATATTCTCTGTCGTGTCAGACGATAGATCTTTCTCCCTTGATGTAGACGTGGTCGTCCGTCGCTTCTTAATTATGGGCCTTCTTGTCATCACATTCTCAGATTTAGGAATGATCTCTGTTTTCTTCGTAGGCTTTGCTTTGTAAGATATCTCTTCTGTATATAGAGTCATGTATCGCTGTGTGTTGTACTGTTCACGTCGCTCCTGAGAGTTTTTGATAGAATTAGAGCTGCTATCGAACGACTGTCCAGATGAGTATTCGTTTGTGTTGTAATTTATTTGTTTCCCAGATTCATTGTTACTCTCATCCTGCTCAGTTTCATCACGTTGAGACTGTTCGCCAAAAGTCTGTAAACTAACATTTCTCTCTCTTTTGTTTTTCGATTTTGTTGGAGAATCATTTTTAAAATAATGTTTGGGATTTCTATAATGTTCGGGAACTTCGTTCATTATATTTTCGGAACCCTTGAAGCTATAAACAGCGGAATCTGTGTAAGGTATATCATTCACTTCAGCGCTTGAAGTACTATTATTTTTTAATTGTTCCCAAAATGTTTCTATTCTTTTTTTCAACTCATTTCTAGTGTGAGTGTTAAGTTCAGTGTAAGGATCAAACAAAATAGCTCGGACCCCGCTTCTAATGACCTGTTCTAAATTATTGTGAGATCTCACAGATTTTGTATTCCTATAATATTTCAATTCATTTAAAACACTATGAAAATTCAGTTCAGTATTTATGTACAAAGAATTGATATAATCAAGCAATTCTTCAACATTTTTGTCGTATGTTTCATCTCTCAACATCGACGCCACTTCATTGATGCTCTCTTTTGTAAAAGCAACTGGTTTCCCTCTGATCAACTTTAATGACCCGGCCACTAATCTCCTAGTATTATAATTTTGCATCAATTCGGAAAATTTGCAGCCTCTGTAGTGATATTTCCTTATTTCCTTGTCTAGAATGTGAAAGAAATCTTCGAATGCTATATCTTCATAAGTATTGAGTATGTGAACGGCTTTCTGAATGAAATCCGTTAAAGTTTCAACTCTCGGCGCTCTGAAGTTAAGTTCCATGTTTCTTTTATTGAGTGTTGTGGTTCTTGTTATAAAGTTATGCACATTGTCTAAGTTATTAGTATCTTCAGAATACTTTTCATTACTATAGTCATATTCTCTAACAGTCTCTTGTGGTACGTTGACTCTATGATCTTCTTTTGGTTTGACCCGTAATGTCGTAGTATAAGCTGAAAATGTATATGTAATGTGATTATTATAACAAAATGTGAATTTTTATATACCGTGTGTATCATGTTGGTCTAGTAGTCACAAGCGCTGCTGCTTAGCATGAAGCCCTGGGTAGAATTCCCAGGTCGGGCAAAGTGTTATTGGGGTTTTCGACCTGGGATTTCTCAGTACCAGCCCGGAATCTGGATTTATACCCGGTGATGGCAATAGGCTCACCTCCTTTTAATTTCTTATAATATTGCTACACCTCTCTCTACCCTTCGAGGTAACAAGGCATGATTTTATGTTATAGTGAATATTTTGGCCGCAAACTCAATCAAAAGGAGCTTGAAATCTATACTAATATTATGAAGCTGACGAGTTTGTTTGTTTGGTTAAACGCGCTAATCTCAGGAACGACTAGTCCGAATTGAAAAAATCTTTTTGTGTTGGGTAGCCTATTTATTGAGAAAGGCTATAGGCTATATAACATCACGCTACAATCAAAAGAAGCGAAGCAGCTATGAAAAATGGTCCAAAACTGGCAGGCAATTCGATGCGTCGGGAAGGGTCAGGGGAGCAAAAGTTTCACGCGGACGAAGTCGCGGCAGAAACTAGTAAATTATAAAATAAAACTAACCAAATATTCCGCACAGCAGAATACAAGACCACACTTTCATTTTAATATAAAATACTAACTTACGTAAATAAAAAATCATAAAACTTCAATTTGCAATATGTTTTATTTCTAATTCAATAAAATATTACTACAATTTTATTGATACTAAAAGTAAAATAACTACCCACGTTTAAACACAGGTAAAGATTTTTGTGAGAGTAGAGATGGCTCTATAAAAAAATATAATGCTCCGGCCTTGTGTGGCCGAACACGAGTTTATTTTTCAAATATTTGATCTAAAAATAGTAATAGATATAATTGTATACATTGTAAACAATTGGCAAAGTGAAAATAACATAATCTCAACGTTGTAATTTTCATTTAAGTACTTGAACAGTTCAATCATTCTTTTGGTGTTGTCTGGTTATGTGCTTGACACTAAAAGTTTAATTTCTGTGAACCCAAAAAAATGCACTAACTAAACTTAAAAATAAGAAAAAAATATTAATTACCCTCAAAGACTTTAACCCTCCTGGGGTACGGCCCAAAATTATGACAGTACATATCTATGTGTTCTAAATAGGAACGAAAAGTGTTTCGTGTCTTTAACTATGCTGTTATTGTTTTTAAGTTCATTTATCCACTTTAATTTATTGAATTGTGTTGAATTTGAGAAAGGTTTGTATTTTATTTCTTATTTATAATATAGTAATTATTTCAGTAACTCCTGGGATTTTTATTGTGAGAGAACTTCATATTTACAAATGAAAAATAATCTCATCCATATAGTCGATATCAGCTAGCTAATAAAAGCAAAATTATGCATTATTTCCAGCTCACTCAAACGGTCCATTAAAAAACAAACATGAAACAGGAAGAAACCAAGACTTCAAGGACAGTAGCATCGCGAATATCATGTGGAACAGTACTCCAGGAATAGACCAGATGAACTGGATCACACCACATCGCTCCTTCCCCCCAACTCTAATCGATCATGAAACACACTTACTGAGTCCTACAGGACTAATACACAAAGGACCATCTTTTAGTAAGTAGTAATGCATTATGCGGGCTATGCTCGGAGTTCTTTGAAGGATAAAATCAGGAATGAAGTTATGCGGAAAAGAACTGGAGTTACCGACATAGCTTGCAGAGTAAGCAGGCTGAAGTGGCAGTGGGCTGGCCATGTTTGTCGAAGGACCGATGGCCGATGGAGCAGACGAGTCCTGGAGTGGAGACCGCGTATCGGCAAGCGTAGCGTGGGACGCCCCCCAGCTAGATGGACCGACGACCTCAAAAAGGTGGCTGGGACAGACTGGATGCGGAAGGCGGAGGACAGGGTGTGGTGGCGCAGCATGGGAGAGGCCTGTGTCCAGCAGTGGACTGCGATAGGCTGAGTTGATTGAATGCATTATGTATTCTGAATTTTGATTAAAGTTTCCATTTTCATATTTTGACCTTACATCGAAAACATTCGCAAAAGCAATTAGTCAATTAGAACGTTACTATATTATTCAAAACTCCGCATCAACTAATCAAATCCTTTCATCATCAGCTGGCAAGTTTCCACAAGCAAACAGACGGAATCAGAAGGTGACTCAAAGAAAAATCAGCAGCATACAGTTGGAAAACAATACCTTCAGATACCAGCTACGATACCAACTGCCTGCCACAGTGTTGGAGATATCTAGAAGAAGAAACCCAGGGTTTACACCCAAAGCGACATCATACGATTATGTAAGGCGGTCTGGAGAACCTGCGTTGCATAGGATCAAACGTTCACAGGCTCTTCTAACAGGCAGAAAGAAAAGACTGTTCCCTAATCTTCTTCTTAGCGATGGGACGGTAACGAAAGATGATACTACTAACTCGGATGATGACGACGAATTCGAGAAGATGCTTCGGCAGCTAGATTCAGGGGAAGGGATAATGAGGATGCGTGAAATACCAGAAGTTACGAAGACGGAAACGACGACAGCGACTACTGTCAAACAGTTGCGTATACGTATGTACCTTTACTATTTATTTTATTACGTTAGCTTTTTTTCAAACAATCGTCAGTGCTTGTACATGTAATGTTTCTAAGGAAGGCCAAGTCACTTAAATGAAAGCTTGTAAATAATAATCATGTTTATCATGTCTATATTGTGCAGTATAAGTATGTAAAAAAAAACATTTCTGCCACATGAATACGTATAATTTAGAAAATAAAAGCATAACAGATATAAAATATATAAAAGGTGAATAAACAAATAATTTCTGCAGATTTGAATTTTAATACTTACGAGTTAGGTTTTTACGTTAACTATTTTGTACACGACCTACCTTAAGGCCCTCTTGTAGTTGAAGACGTTTCGGCGAACACTGGCCGGTCGTTGCGAGCGCTTGAGCTGCTAGATTTTGTGTATAATTGTTTCGTGGAGACAAAATGATAAGGAAATTATAAAATATTTTCTCAGCATGCCCTAAAAACAATAAAACCTATCTTTTGGTATAAGTTTTACATGGTTTAATGATGGAATCTCTTCAAGGTACACGTTTTAAATGGCGATTTAGTGTCATCTTTATGATTATTTTTTATCGAGCCAATTGTTTTAATTCACGTTTCTATCTTCACACAGCGCTTAACAGTATGTTCAATTTTCCTAAATATTTTTTTTTTACGGAAACTAGCCATTTTGCTAGATTTACAGAGGTTTAAAAAAGTTAAAAAGTACTGCAACCTCGCCTTAAGCGATCGCAATAGATTATATGCATGAAAAAAATACTTTTCCTTTACGGTAAAAACACTAAGTACATCGTGGGTCCTTAAAATGTTATTTAAAACGTTATTAAACTTAAATAAACAAAGAAACGATTAGTTATGTATGGACTACAGTAAACTCAAAACAAATTATGTGAAAACGGATATAAGAATGGTCAGAGCCTTGCGCCAGGCTGGTAAATAACGTGAATGTCTTTTAGACAAATAAACAGTCCCAACTGAAAATAATGATTCCAGTTTTATTTGAAATAAAGAATTTTCATAATAAATAATTTTTCGTAACGAAAAATGATTATTTTTAAAGTAAATTGTATTTTATAGAACTAACACACACACTACCAACAAAGTAACACATTTTAAAATTTAAGATATAAAAAGAAAGAAAGAAAATACATTTATTTAGCACAAACTCAAAGGCACACAAAATAATACACACATAATATGTGTGTATTATTTTGTGTGCCTTTATTAATATTTTGTTTGTCTCAAAGGATAGGTCTATGTATAGAACTAATATTGCAACTAGAATGATCAAAATCGAATCACCCGTTTAGAAGATATTAGAAAACTTGTACCTAGAAGAGTGATATAAAAACCTGTATTATTCAAAGTTTCGTTGTTGTTATAGAAACAGTTCTCCTTCTCTATTGCTCGTACTCTTTCTCGTCTCACACACACACACACTATCGGCCTATAGTGCCAACCTCTTTAAATAGGCTCCGGACTCAGGTAGGCCGAAGTAAAAAGAACCTGTTCAAGTGGATATTCATAGATGGCTCCGCCCTGGAGTGTGAAAGTGGTGCTGTCCCACAAACAATGCGGCACTTAATATTTTGTCCAGCATGTCCTGCTGTTTGCACGCTACACGAATTGATGGACGCTTCTGAAAGTGCTAAGCTCGTAGCCAAATTTTGGGCTGACTCTATTTAGATTACTATCGACACTAAGAAGAAGAAGTGCCAACCTCTCAGGAAATGGTAGGTTACCTTCTGACGGCCAACTCCACCACCACACGCGCTCATTGGTCGAATCTTACAGCGCGTTTTTCCCCAGGTTCCTGTTACACTTTTCCATTTGATATATAATTGCTGTAACATTATATTCCAGAAAAAGCGGATACGCATTCTTACTTCGAAATGATAGAAACGCTTCATGAAGGATATATGATGGTATTTTTGATAGAGCTGACTCGACTCATAGCTACGAAGGAGAGGAAAGCAGTTCATGATGTGGTCCAGCATGCAGACCAGATTATATACGGGTATTTGTTTTATTCATTAGTAAGTCATCATCTGCCTGCTTTTTCCGACTATTTTGGGTTCTACTTCCAGTCTCAATGGATGCAGCAGAATATCAGTATTTTACAAGGAACGACTACCGATCTTCACAACATAGTTACTGGATAACATTATTTCAGCCGTAAGACGTCCACTGCTGGGCATAGGCCTCCCCCAATTTGGTGAGCTTTGCCATAATCGCCGCGCTTGGCAGGCGGGTGGGCGATCGCAGTAGGTAAAATGCATAGGGAAGACTGCCATGCTGCCCATTCACTAGTAAATTCCTTAGTCGCCTTTTACGACACCCACGGAAAGAAATGGGGTAGTGCTATTCTTTGCATCCGACACCACACGCATAGGACTGGGTAACTCGAAATTCATTTCCAATTAGTAAACAGATTAAATTAAGGTATGAAGTGCCGCGACGCCCGCACCGCGGTCGGCCCATAAAGCGGTGGCAAGACGACCAAGATGCGTATCGCGACGACTGGTTTGAGGTGGCGCGGGACAAGAGTTCCTGGAAGAAATTGGGGCAGACCTTTGCCCAGCAGTGGGACAGTATAGACTACCGAAAAAAAAAATGAAGTAGCGTTGCTGTGGTCTGGTTTGAAAGTAATTGGTGCCGGTATACTAACAGGCGATAGATATTTCAGCTTTGTCTCTAGGATGGATGCGCACCTACCATGCCCCTACTATCACAAATATAGACCATTCACCTTCAAGTGGGTCGGCTGTGGGTGTACCAGTAACATTAGGAAGTAGTAAAGATGGTTCATGACGTATCTTGTTACAGCTTACACCAAAGTGGACAATTACTGTGGTTCGGAAAGCCGCTCATAAGTTTCACGAGCAAAGTCGCTAGATTACTTAAGGAATGGAAGATAGATGTCATACAGAGTGAGTTTGTTCATTTTTATTATCCGACGAAAAAAACGGAGGAGGTTATCAATTCGAGGCGTATTTGTTTTTTTTTTTTATGTATGCCCACGTATAACTTTTTAAATAGTAGGTAGTCCGATTGTGATAATTCTTTTTTTATTGGAAAATTCCATATAAATTTGGAAAACAAAATCGAACCCTAAGGGTCGGAAAACAGGGGATGATTTATTGTTCACTCACTGATTGTAATGTATAATCACGCATAACTTTATACAGAGTAGTCCGATTTTGATCATTCTTTTTCATTGGATAGGGTAAGTAGTAAGCTTGCCAAGTATTACTAGTACGTTAAAGTCACAATTTTTTTTTAAATAAAAACTTTTCAACAAAATATTAAACCGCCGAAAAAACTGAAAAGCAAAAACTAATAAACTTTAAAATTATGAGTCGGCGCTTTGAGTAAAAAGTTTTTTTGTAATCGTCTCAGTATGGGGTACATGGCTTTTGTCTGTTATGGTATCTACACCGCCAAATGCGAACTACCCATTACACTGATGTCATACTAAATCCTGCATCGCGCAACCAGGGTTTAGCTTACAACCAGCCAGCCAGCCAGCCAGCCAGCCAGCCTGCCAGCCTGTTAGTCTAGGTGGTTAGGGACCGTAACTGCTAAAACTGAGGTTGTGGGTTCGATTCCCACCCAGGACAAATCGTTGTGTGATGAGCACAATCATTAGTTCTGTGTCTGGGTGTAATTTATATATAATATGTATATATTTAGAAATATATAAGTATGTTTATGGGTTGTCTGGTTGCCCTAGTACAGGCTCTGCCTAGTTTGGGACCAGATAACGCTGTGTTGGTTGTCCAAAGAAAAGATATAGAAAGATAACTAGCACATAAATACAATATCCCGACATCAATGGTCGGGTAGTTGTCCATAAGGCACGACACCCGTTTGATTGGAGGATGCTCCCTGCACTACGGAGGTGATCCCCCTGATCCTCCCTGATCCTCATACCCAGAAAATGGTGGCTGATCGAAGGCTGCTTCCCTGTACTACGGAGGTTGAGGGAACTGCACCCTGTGCCTCATACCTCCAAATGTCCAAGTCAATCGGCTGGCCCCCTATTACATATTTTTACACGCTTTATATTAGCTTCACTTGTATGTTTGTATGTTTGTTTGTAACTGACTCCTTATAGCGCGATTTTGACCCACTTTAAACAACCAGATTTCATTCAAACTTTGTAGACTTATCGAGGACCGATGACAATACTATAATATCATAAATTTGTACCATTATCCTTGCTACGGTTACCAGGACAGCAAAAAAACTGTCTTCGAAAACTACGCTGACATATGTTACAAACTACGCTGACAAAAGTCTCAAAATTCGAAACACCCTAAAAAATTAAATAATAGTTTAAAAAAAACTAAAAAACACGCTTCCATTGAAAAGCAAACTAAAAAGTACAAAATAATGGAAAAAAGCGTGGGGTGCCTGATATCAATAAAAAAATACCTTCAAAAGCAAGCCTTTTTCCATTATTTTGTACTTTTTAACCGACTTCAAAAAGGAGGAGGTTTTCAATTCGGATGTTTATATTTTTTTTTTTATGTATGTTCGGCCATAACTCCGTCATTTATAGACGGATTTGCAAAATTCTTTTTTTTGTTTGGAAGGGGTTTATTCCGGAATGGTCGTTCCGAAATTTCGGAATAAACCCCTTCCAAACAAAAAAAAGAATTTTATGGGACCAGGTCCCATATAAATTTCATATAGATCTGATGATGAGTTCCAGAGATAGACAACGGAACTCTTTAAAAAATGACAGCAAATCAACCGCGATTTCTGCAATCGCATAAATATGCATTGTTTGTTTGGAATTAGTGCGGGGTGGATAGAACAACTAAAAATTTATAAATAAAAACTTTTTTACAAAAAAAAACAACCGACTTCCTTAAAAACACTACAAAGTGAAAAATAACTTTAATTTCGGAAGTCGGTGGTACAAAAACCATAAAAACAGATCCTAAGACACCGACTTCCGAAATTAAAGTTATTTTTCACTTTGTAGTGTTTTTAAGGAAGTCGGTTGTTTTTTTTGAAAAAAAGGTTTTTTTAGTTTAGTTTTCAATGGAAGCGTGTTTTTTAGTTTTCTTATTATTATTTTTTTGGATGGGAAATCATCAAATGACTTCTCCCCTCTGGGCGGAGCGGGAGGGCATGTCAGACTTTTACTGACTAAAACCCACCCGTGTTCCTTCAATTGCCCATATGCCAGGGCCACGGTAACTCTTTCGAACGAATCTCGCGACCCTGGCAGGGCCCTCTATTTCATAGGACTTAAATTTATACAGATAGCGTGTGGATAGAAATACCTCTGTATACCTCTTAGGGGAATGCATACTAGCGCGATGTGATGTTGTTATAGTTAGTTACAAGCTGTTACTGGCCTTATTTTTTTACATTTTCATGTCCATCCCCACCAGAGCACGCAGCAAATTTACGTCGCATTCTCAGTCGGCGACATCAGACGCTGTCAGTAGAAGTGAACACAATCCTGGAGTATGCTGACATGTTATATGACGACGATGAAGGAAGACTCCTGTTTGATGCCCTGAAGGAGTTCGCGGCGTATCCTAACAGTACGTAGACCATCATCATAATTATTGTCGCCTGCTTGCCTTATCCCAACTATTTTGGGGCGGCTTCCAGTGTCCAGTGATTTCTTGTCTGATTTCCACAACCTAATAGTAACTAGTCATCGTATTGTCTGGTAAAGTAAAGGCTCGTGCAGACTAGCGCTACGCGACGGTCGCGGTCGATTCGGCGATTTAGGTATATCCGTAAAACGATTTCTATGAAATCGCGCGACACTTCACACGGACGACCTGTCGCGCCGCGACACGGCCATAAAAATTGTTCTACGGATATAAATCGCTGAATCAAGCGCAACCGTCGCGTCGCACTAGTCTGAACGAGCCTTAATACGATTACCCTTTGTAAAGGTTCGTTCAGACTAGCGCGTTGTGACGGTCGCGCGAATCGGCGTTTTACATAAGTATATCCGTAGAACAATTTCTATGAAAACTCGCGCGCCACTTCACACAGGGGCGACCAGTCGCGCCGCGACACGGTCATAGAAAGTGTTCTACGGATATAAATCGCCGAATCGCGCGCGATGTCGCGTCGCGCTAGCCCGCACGAGCCTTAAAGGTGACTGTTGGATTAATAAACTCATCAAATTGTGTTTCTCTTGTTCCAGTAAGAATAACCGGCTATTGGCTCTGCAATAGCCTCATACATAGCTTCCTAAAACCGTATCGACGTCTCAAAGACACGCAAGAACGTCGAGAGCTGATGGACTCTGTAAATTTGGTATTAAAATCTTATGAAAAAACCCAACTGTGGAGCAGTAATGTCAGACAAACTGACGACTCTTCTGATGGTAAGTGGTCACCGCCATCTTCAGACATATATTATGCAGTACCAGAGATCGGAGTAGCGTTGCCATCACAGAGATAAAGCTGGCAAGACTCACGTGCCTATAACTACACCGATATACTGGATAATTTTTTATCAAGTGCGCAAACTGTAACCATGAATTCAGCATATCATTCTAGACCCCCCAGCGTAGAAAATTTTCGTCGGTTATACAAAAAAAAAATCAGCTGTTCCATACATTTTGACCCCGTAGGTATTGCATTTTTCTATGAAACAGCTGATTTTATTTTGCATAACCAACGAAAATTTTCTACGCTGGGGGTCTAGAATGATATGCTGAATTCATGGTTACAGTTTGCGCACTGGATAAAAAATTATCCTGTATATACCATTTAAACTGGAACACAGCAACGCTTGGCGGCAGGAATATACCTCTTTATAGTAGTAGTACTTCCCCAGATGAATTCCTTTACAAAGAGTTCTAATACTACGATGTCTACAATAAGACTATTCAAAATAATGATCTATTGTATATTATTCCCACAGAAGATCCACCTTCATCTCAGACGGAGGACTCCGTGATTCAAAGTGAACCTCGCAGCGACACCACACGGTCTCCAAGAAAAGAAAAGAAAAAGCGACATCGGATACATAGAGCTAGACCAAAATACAGCCCAAGACACAAAGTGAGAAGTGTGACAGAAAGAGCGGGTGTCCAGTCGAGGTTCAGAGTAAAAAACTAAAAAAAAATTGAATGTTGTGTGTTATCTCAGCGCATTTGCCTTAACCAAATAATTTTAATAGTTACTTTGTTATTTTGTAAACATAAATTGATTGGGTGTTATATTATTTTTTCTGTACCTACTTACAACGTTTTATATTGTTTTGATTGTGTAACATACCACCTCGAGCTTACGACTTTAGATGGTCAGCATAGCCTATGGACACCACAAAATTAAAATCAAAACGAAATATCTTTTTTCACAAAAACCTACGTGGGCACATCAGAAACCTGCACCCTAATTGCGAAACGCATAATTTATCAGAATCTGAATGGGATTGAAGATTATTTCTAAACCATTGCGTCATTTGTTCGAATAAATTGTCGGCTAAGCAACGTAAATAACGCAATGAATGTTGTTTAACTATGAATATTAAACCAATTCCTACCGATACAAAGTTCCGCAATTACCCCTCTGACGTTTCTGTAACTTCCACCAACCCGTACTCGGCCCGCGATGGTGGATAATGGACCACTCCTCACAGAGAGGAGGTCTGTGTCCCAACGGTGGGAACATTACAGGCTGATTGTGATGCGTTGAATGTGATTATCATCATTAAATTGAAATACTCTAGCGTCGCTATTGACCACTATTACCTAAGATATTTTATAAATTCAAATTGTTATACCTATGGGGTGGATCGATATAAAATGAAATAAATAAAACCTTAAGATACTTACTTAAATCTCTTAAGGCCCTCTTGTAGTTAAAGACGTTTCGGCGAACACTGGCCGGTCGTTGCGAGCTCTTGAGCTGCTAGATTTTGTGTATAATTGTTTCGTGGAGACAAAAATGATAAGGAAATTATAAAATATTTTCTCAGCATGCCCTAAAAAACAATAAAACCTATCTTTTGGTATAAGTTTTACATGGTTTAATGATGGAATCTCTTCAAGGTACACGTTTTAAAGGGCGATTTAGTGTCATCTTTATGATTATTTTTTATCGAGCCAATTGTTTTAATTCACGTTTCTATCTTCACACAGCGCTTAACAGTTTATTCAATTTTCCTAAATATTTTTTTTTTACGGAAACTAGCCATTTTGCAAGATTTACAGAGGTTTAAAAAAATTAAAAAGTACTGCAACCGTATAAAAAGTTTCAAAAATAATTTAAATTTTAAAATCACCCTCCCATTTTCGAGTGCATCCCATCCACCCCGGTCGTCCCGCCCCGTTAACGGGGCAGTTGGGAAAAATTGTGCCATCGACCCCGGTTGAGCCGACCTTGTCGTTTAACGGGGTGGATGGCACAGATCTAGTCGCAACTACCCCGGTGTATTTCTAACAAAGCGAACAGCACAGATTGAGTAGCATAAGCGCCAAATAGAAGTATTGTGCTTAGCAAAAAATTACGTCTTATAAATAAAAAGTACAAAACGCGAAATGTGTTATTATCAGACCGAAATCCATGCGGAGACGCAGACAAAGCTAGAGTTAAAAAAAATCGAACATTGTGGATATTCTTAAGGCACTGCATATACTGTGGTGACGCTTCTTAATACGAAATTATATCGCAACAAGTCCAAAGCTTATCGGAATCAACCCAGTGTAATCGTTTACAGAAATGTTTACTTATGGACAACTCCATACAACAACAAAAAAATTAGAATGTATGGATGGACAGATAACAATATTACATTTCCTGGAAATACTATGATATTTGTGGTTTTACTTAATGATCGAACTACTATGTATCGTATTATTTTCAATAATACTGACTTTCACATGATGACTGATCAATGGAGAGTGAATGAAAGTTATGTAACGAAACTGTGATTATAATAAATCAAATGAATTATTAATTTATAGGTGTAATATTAGTAGAAAGTACTTATGTTGGTCTCTAATTTTAGATGGAATAATCCATTATTAATAAAAAAATGTAATAAAAATTCAATAAAAAATAGTACCAAAACATTTTTGAGAATATTAAATATTATATTTACAGTTCATATTTATTTTTATACCAATAACTAGCTGACCCAGCGAACTTCGTAGCGCCTCAGAATCAGTTAATGTTGTAATGAACCTACCAAATTTGACAACCTTGTACTTTGAAGGCATAAAGCGTTTTCTAACAGACATTCCTTTGTTTGGTAAGCTTCTGCCAAGTTATGATAACCTAGTACGTCGAAGGCATAAAGCGTTTTGTAGCTGACACTCCTTTGTCTGATAAGCTCCAGCCAAGGTATGACTATCTGGTACTTCGAAGGCATACAGCGTTTTCTCGCTGACACTCCTATGTTTAGCAAGCTCCTGCCCAGTTATGACAACCTGGTACTTCGAAGGCATAAGGCGTGTTCTAGCTGACACAACGGGTTTGGTGAGCTCCTACAGATTTATGACCACCTGGTACTTCAAAGACATAAAGTGTTTTCTAACTGACATACAAAATGTGTAAGAAAATGAAAAATCTCTTTAGACACTACCGGGGCGTATGCTACTCAATCTGTGCTGTCCGCTTCATTAAAAACACACCGGGGTAGATGAGACTAAATCTGTGCCATCCACCCCGTTAAACGACCGGGTCGGCACTACCGGGGTCGATGCAACAATTTTTCCCAACCACCCCGTTACCGGGACGGGACGAACGGGGTGGATGGGATACACTCCCATTTTCCTTCTTTCGGCGATAATTTTTAACCGACTTCAAAAAAAGGAGGAGGTTATCAATTCGTCTGTATTTAAAAAAAAATATGTTTGTTAGCTCATAACTTTTGACTGGGTGAACCGATTTCGATGTTTTTT
Organism: Aporophyla nigra; assembly: GCA_947507805.1. Classification (NCBI taxonomy): domain Eukaryota; kingdom Metazoa; phylum Arthropoda; class Insecta; order Lepidoptera; family Noctuidae; genus Aporophyla; species Aporophyla nigra. The sequence goes on along the minus strand of OX382319.1, from coordinate 12,439,860 downwards.
TTTTTTCATTTGAAAGCTGGTGCTTCCCGAATGGTCCCATTTTAATTTAGTCCCATTCGGACAATGGGATCCATGTGAAAACCATATAAGTCTTAAATTTGCATTAAGTATTTGCGCGACAAATGAAGTAATAATGCGATTAGATTAGTGCGGGGTATGTACCATAACTAAAAAGTTAAAAATAAAAACTTTTTACAAAAAAAAAAAAACAACCGACTTCTTATAAAAACACTACAAAGTGAAAAATAACTTAAATTTCGGAAGACGGTGGCAAAAAAACCTTAAATACAGATCCTAAGACACCGAATTCCGAAATTAAAGTTATTTTTGACTTTGTAGTGTTTTTTCAAGGAAGTCGGTTGTTCTTGAATCATCAAATGAATTCTTCCGCTCTGAGCGAACCGGGACGGCGTGTCAGACTTTTACTGACTAAAACCCACCCGTGATCCTTCAGTTACAAAGGTATACACGGATATATGCCCATATGCCAGGGCCACTGTATCTAACTCTATTTAAATTTTTATTTCTGGTATCCACCCCGCACTAATTCCAAACAAATAATGCATATTTATGCGATAGCAGAAATCGCGGTTGATTTGCTGTCATTTTTTAAAGAGTTCCGGTGTCTGTCTCCGAAACTCATCATCAGATCTATATGAAATTTATATGGGACCATTTCGGAATAAACCCCTTTCGAACAAAAAAAGAATTTTGCAAATCTATCTGTCTTTATATGACGGAGTTATGGCCGAATATACATAAAAAAATATATATATGAACATCCGAATTGAGAACCTCCTCCTTTTTGAAGTCGGTTAAAAATAATAATTTTAATTGGTGCTTGGTCCATGGTGAAATGGAATGTAAAATACGTTTATTACGGTTTATACGGTTTAGTGATTGCAAGCACTACGGCTGCATATGGGAGTGGCGCGAAGAGGCGAAACGCCGCCCGGGGCGAAATTGCGCTGCCGCGACAAATCGCAGCTCGGCGGACAGAGCTCCGGCAGGATCTCATGGCGTCATGGCAGGTCCGATTGTCGCAACCCAGTGCTGGGCACGCCACAATTGCGGCGGTAAGTCCCCTCTTTGAGGAGTGGATAGAGAGGCACCACGGCGTCCTCACCTTCCGCCTGACACAGGTTCTCACCGGGCATGGGTGCTTCGGTGGGTTCCTGTTCAGGATGTAGCGGGAAGAAACGCTCGGGTGTTTCCATTGCGAGGATCGTCTGGAGGACACGGTGGAGCATACGGTGGAGGTGTGCCCTGCCCGGGCGGAGCACCGCCGTGTCCTCGTGGAGGCGATCGGCGGCGACGACCTCTCGCGTCCAGCCCTGGTGTGAGCCATGGTACGGAGCGAGAGGGCATGGGAAGCCGTCACCTCCTTCTGAGAAGCAGTAATGCCTGCGAAGGAGGAGGCGGGGCGCGTGAGGGAATGGTAGTCTCTGCGCCCTCACGTCCCTAGCTGCCGTCGGAGGAGACGCCCCGGGCGTCGGGAGTCGATAGCGAACTCCCGGCCATCGTAGGCGCGAGCTTGCGGGTGGCGAGCAATGGGTAGCTTGCCGCCCGGTAAGGACCAGACTCGGGTCGACGGTGCGTAGTGTTCCACGCGCGCCTCAAAGAGATGTCAGCAGCACTGAAGGGTCTGCTGGGACTGATGCCTGCCAGGATCGCGAGATTGTTCGAAAGAGAGTCCGTGACCCTGGTACATGGACAATTGAAGGAACACGGGTCAGGTTAGTCAGTAAAAGTCTGACACGCCCAAGTATTATTGGGATTTTCCATCAAGAGTTTCTCAGTAGTAGCCCAGAGTCTGGATTAGAGTACGGTTGGTGGCAAGAGGTTCGAACCCTATTACATGGGACTTAAAACATAACTGGCAAAATGTGAGGGTACTAACTAGACTGTTTCACCCGGAGGCCGTCGGAGATGCCGAGCTCCTGGAGGTCCACTACCGCCTTCGCTTTAGAGAGCACGTATCGGTAGGACACGCCCTTTTTTACCGCTTCCGGCTGTAGTGTAATATAATATAATACTACAGCTGCGGACTTCGGGGCGCGAAGCCTAGCCACGACGCTACTCTTCTTGCGCCGCTGCTGCCTCTTCTTGTTTTTGGCCACCCTTGCGGCCTTGCCCCCTTCTTTTTCTCCCCCACCACTTGCCATTCGGCGGGGGTAGGAGGAGATCTAGCAGGTGCGGGCGGCATTGCCGGCCCTCTCACCTCCGATACTGGGGTCCTCGCGGGGGCCTGCTTGGGCCGGCCTTTTGTTTGCCCCGACCCTTTGACTGGGTCAGACGCGGCGGCGGCAAACAAGGCCGCTTTCGGCTGGGCCGAGGCTGCTTTCGGCTGACCCGAGGCCGCCGGCCTGAAACTGGCCGGCTTGCCGCTAGCGGGGGGCGCAGGACAACGGCCTCCAGAGCAGAAAACCTACTCTGGAAGGCAGCGAGCTCCTGCCGCACCAGAGTTAGCACCTGGTCCTCGGCAGGTAGGGGCCCGCCCTCTCCATGCCACGCTCCCCCTGCGATGCCACCTGGGGGTCAACTCCTCGGAGCCCGGCCAGGTCCACTATGAGCTCCGCATTCTCCTTTCGGAGGAGCTCCATGGCGGCAGTCACGCGGGTGACCTCCACCCGCAATTCTGCCACTCCATCCACCGGAGGCCCAGAACTAATGGCCTTCGCTGCAGCCACAATGGTTTTCGTGGCTGCGGAAACGGCCTTATCCTTGGAGGTCTAGAGCCTCTTTACAGCCTCTTTAGCCGCTACGTAATGAATTTTTTGAGAGACGAAGGCGCGCGCATGGGGGCAGCCTGGCGTGTTTTATATGGAATTTTTCACTTTTTGTTCGAAAAATATAAAAACAATATTACCCACGTGTTGAGATTTATATGTGCAGGGGTTTGATAAAGGGGGTCGAAAATTTCATTATTTTTGCGATAGGACACGCCATTTTCGAGATATAAGCAAAAGAAAAGGAAAACAAAAATTCAGTACTGTTTTTGCACGTGAAGGCGAGGCGTTGGTGTGAATTTTAGTTCATGACCACTAGTTTTATTCCACACCTTTTTAATCGTGGGTAAAAGTAGTCAGATTTAGTTAAAATAAATTACTATAGTCAAAATTTTCAGTGAAAACCGGCAAACTCAAAGTAGCAAAATTGTCATTGTAAACAAACTAAACTAAATTATAGTTAAGTTGTGTCACTTTAGTCTATTTCAGAATAGGAATCGTCGTTTGACAGGAGTAAAACATTTTTTTTGTGATTTTTGGTTTAGCTTAGAGAATTTTGTACAATAGAATCGGCACCAATATCCCGACATCAATCGTCGGGCAGTTGTCCATAAGGGACGACACCCGTTTGATCGGAGGATGCTCCCTGCACTACGGAGGTGATCCCCCTGATCCTCCCTCCACTTCCATTTAACCGCATCCCTTTCGCACCATCCCATTTCTTCCCGTGGGTGACTGAGTGTTGTAGAAGGCGGCTAAGGGACATACTAGAGCATCCATTCCCAAAGTGGGCGATAACGCTCTCTTGTGGGCGCTGCAGGGCCTAAAGGGGGGTGGTAAGAGACCCAGAAAAAAAATGCGGGCGTTGTGTACACTCTTACCACCCCCTTTAGGCCCTGCAGCGCCCACAAGGGGGCGTTATCACCCACTTTGGGAATGGCTGTACTAGAGAATGGGCTGCAGCCACGCTGCAGCGTTCTCTATGCATTTTATCCATTGAATTTCCAAGCGTGGCGATTATGGCACACCCCCCCTTTTTTTGGGGAAGACATATGTTCAGCAGTGGACGTCTATCGGCTGAAATTATAATGGTGATGTTGAACCGCATTTTTCAATATTAAAATTATTAACAGTAGTAATAGGTTAAATTAAGTCAAAAATATTTGGGCCACTTTTAATTTATTTACAAAACTGGCAACTTTTCTCTTTGATGTAGCCACAAACCAGGGCTTGTTAACGTTACCAAATTCACACTATATCGTTAAGTAACGTTATTTTCATAAAGTTAATATTTTAACGGTAACACGGGTAACGATACTTTGGTATCGAATCTATAAATAACGGTACCAATTAACGTTACTAGTTTCGATACTTTTATCGTTACTTAATGCGTTGTTGTCAACCTGCGCAACCTAAGCGGCACGCCATGGGCGGCGGCGCTCTGCGGTAACATCGCCAATCAAATGATGCAAATGCAACTTCATTAATGTAGACGAAAGAAAGAGATGAAAGAAAATAAATAAAAATTTAACGGTACTCAGTTACCGGTAAAACGTATGCCAAGTATCGTTACCAAGCATAACGTGACCTCTACTAATAACGTTATCTTCGTCCGATGCAAGTAACGATACCAAATTTTTAACGTTATTCAAAGCCCTGCCACAAACCAGATAGTACATACTAAACGGCATCACTGATAGTAGGCGATAGTAGGTTTATATTTTCTTACGCTGGCAACTATCAGTTGATATTTTTTGACACGCCTTGGTGGTACTCTACAATTAATTTTACGAAAATCGTGCGATTTCTTGTGTTTTTTTATAAAAACTAAGTGAAATATTGTGTGTTTCGAACTGTTTTATCTTCTACATACGGTGTCAAGTGAATTTAACTAAGGGATCGTTGCTAATCATCAGGTAAAAGTAGCTATATTATGTTGTCAAATTATAAACCTACCAATTTCAACAACCATAATAAAATACTTCCTTCGGTAAATAGAAACCACTTTTAAATTCCGGCGTATAATATTGTATTTGTAATAATTAGTTTTTTATTTATTTATAGACCACAAACATCGGTAACAACCAAAATAATTAATAATCTAACAAAACCCTCGATTTTTACTTAAGTTTGACTCGTCATTTCTTCTCAAAAACTTGTTGAAAGGTGAGAAAATCCATAGTTTTGCAATGAGTCACTTCATTGTTACTTGAATTCGTAAGTATACAAATATGTACTTTCAATACTGTTATCTTGATATTTCCGTTATTGAAGTACAATAAATACACATTCCTTGGTGCTTACGACCATGTCTTCGGAACTCTCACTTGTCGTGTGGTCAAAAATTATGAATAGGCTGGTTTGACGAATTCGTTTGCAAAATCGTGACATATTTTTGTTGTTCTCTATCATAGTAGCATTCCTCTCAAGGTTATAATTGTTATAAAACAATAATGTCATATAGAATACAACATAAAATATGTTTGAGCTCAAAATAAGAACTGTTTTGATAGTTTTATTCCTTCACAAAGATTTTATTTCTGTAGGTTTACACAAACACTTTTAAACATTAAAAATAAAATTAATTTCAAAAGTTTATGAGTTTGCTGTTCGTTAAATGATGAGATTACTTTCAGAAGACCTATACAAACCCAGAAGTCAAAGAAGTCCAGTCACAATCTTTGTTAGATTATGACATGTGCGGACCATGCAGATTTGTGTATGGTCTCTTGAAGATGGTCTTAATTAAAGATCTAAAGTTCTACATTAACAAACATTGTAAAGCCATATTTTTTCGTCAATATCATCATCATTTTAGCTGAAAGACGTCCACTGCTGGACATAGGCCTCCCCCAAGCACCGCCACTTGACCTGTTCTGTGCTTCTCGCATCCAACTTATTCCTGCGGCCTTCACCAGGTCATCGGTCCATCTTGTGGGAGGCCTTCCAACCATACTTTTAAGTTTACTATTAATTACTGAAGTGTGGTGTCTCTTCCACAAAAGCTAACCAAAAATGAAGTTTAATAATTTCTTTCTCATCTTTAAAGTAAAGTAAATACGTAAATGACTATTTACGTAAACACTTAAAATTACATTTTGGAGGTAAGAGATTTCATGGCAGGTGCTATGGTTGAAAGAAACAATTATAAAAAATCAAAATAAGTAAATGTCATAATTAATTATAAATAAAATAGGTACACATGGACATAAACATTTAATTTATAATACGAAACACATACTGACATAATTTACTGTGATATAAATATTAGTTGGTCCCAAATAAACCACAGGCGGTATCTTAGGCACCATTAAATAGGTGCAACATTTTGGCTGCTTACACTTTCACTTACAACCTACTTTGTCGCTGTTTAGGCCACTTCTGGGTAAATGATGTCAATTTGCCTAGAAATGAGAGTGAATTGTTTATTACAGAGATACCTACATACACATGTTATAATAGACACAAAAACTTGTTAACTAAAACTATGAATTTAGATATTTGTGAGTCTCTGTCGAAATATAAGAAATGTTAAATAGATTCAATTTACTTACGTATCTCAAAATGGTAGATTTTCAATTGTATCGTTTAAAAAAGTTTCGAAAATTATCTCCAATTTTTGTAGAACATTTTAACTATCCATGCTACTAAGACCGAGGTTGCGGGTTCGATTCCCATCCAGGACAAATCTTTGTGTGATGAGCACAATTATTTGTTCTGTGTCTGGGTGTAATTTATCTATAATATGTATGTATTTAGAAATATATATGTATATTTTATCAGTTGTCTGGTTGCCATAGTACAGGCTCTGCCTAGTTTGGGATCAGGTAATGGTGTGGTTTGTTGTCCTAAGATTTATTTATATTTGTTTATTTATTATCCACCAACATCGCTATCAATGAGATTATAGTAGCCCTTTCTAGCCATTATGATCTTTCACAAAATCCTTGCACAGAGCAACTATAACAATTTGTTATCAAATTATTGTTTCACATTGTTCCATGGTATGGTGTCAAATTCTCCTTAGTGCCAATAGTGGGCGCTGGTGCTTTGAGGAGAATTTGACACCCTCAAAGGTCAAATTGTTGCTTGCAATTTAATAAAAACTTTAAAAAAAAAAAAACAACCGACTTCCTTTAAAACACTACAAAGTGAAAAATAACTTTAATTTCGGAAATCGGTGGCAAAAAACTTAAAAACAGATCCGAAGACACCGACTTCCGAAATTAAAGTTTTAAGGAAGTCGGTTGTTTTTTTTTTTTGTTAAAAATGTTTTTATTTCGGAAAAAATAATAAAAATAAATAAATATATAACCCCTTTCAAACAAAAAAAGAATTTTGCAAATCCCTCTATATATGACGGAGTTATGGCCGAACATACATAAAAAATAAAAAAACATCCGAATTGAGAACCTCCTCCTTTTTGAAGTCGGTTAAAAACCATACAGTGAGGCATTCCAGGGAGGTGTAGAGTTAATTTGACTGAGTAGTAATATTTAAATAGGGCTGTGCTTGTAAAATAGACTAAATTCGTGCCAACATTGATGACACTATTTTGATAATGATGTGCCACTGTGATATTGATTTATCGATCAAGTGATATGAATTTGACAGTACTTTGTTTAGTCATGTATGCGTTTCCCATGCAGGCAGAAACTACAGAACGCCACCTGTTACTATCCTTACATACTCCTTGTGCCACGTTTAAGTTCATACATCTGGTCATACACACATGCCGGTTACCAGTACTGCGCCTACACCTTACCCTTCTGAAGTACATCACCAATATATATTGTCACTATATGTTCTCCTAGAGTGTCCTTCTGGCGTGTTCAGTCACATGTACCTTGTACCTTTTGTTAGCCACCCTTCATTCATCCACTCAACATGACTAAACTATTGTTACAAGCTGGGGTTCGGGATAAATTAATTTAAGCCAAAATTATCGAAACACACCACAGTTTAATTAAACAATCACAATATCGCAATAGTCAAACAGAGTCACTTGTTTCGCTTGTACTGTATCGCTTGATTCGTATTCGCTCGCTTCCGAAATCGAACTGCCCATCGGGCCGACAATCCGCTATTTATATCCCGAGCAGAACATTCGCGAACATTCAACACTTTTCCACAGTTTACAAGTAGATTCGAAACTTCGAGAACCTTCCACAGACATCTATTTACTGTTTAATCCCGCTACTCAACAATAGATGGCGGTGGCGTCTACGTACAATTGTTCGTAGTACTTGCTACTTGATAACAGATGGCGTTAGCGTGTCGTATCTAGAAGTTTCAACACTGCCCCATCCTTAGATGGAACTAGCGTGACGTTTCTAGACTTTTCGATCTACGTAATGTTGTCCCTTTCTGAGATGGAGTAAGCACGATGTTTCTAGACTTTACGATCTACGTAACACTGCCCCCTCCTTAGACATGCTCGTCCCGAGCATCATTATTCCCGTAATATCGTGCCAATCGATCTACATGAACAATTTTAGGCGCAGTTCGCAAACCCTTTTGTATTCGGTAAGTGACGTCATTGATCTTGGTCACAATCCGGTACGGCCCGTCCCATTTTGCCTGTAGTTTAGGGGACTTCCCTTTGCAGCGCACTGGGTTATGCAACCACACTAGCGAACCTTCGTCGAAGCCAGTATTGTTCATCTTTCGATCATAACGAGTTTTCATTCTCTCGGACATCTGCTGGCCTGATTCTCTGACAAGCTCATATACGTCATTCATCTTGTTGCGCAGATCATTTGCATAATCTGTTATACTGCGTGGTGAATCAGGGGGAATGCCGGTTATTAGATCAGCTGGTAACCTTAACTCCCTTCCAAAGTTCGCGAAGGCTGGCGTCACAGTTGTACTCTCGTGAACTGCACTTCGGTATGACAGAAGAAACGGTTGTATGTGCTTGTCCCAATTCTTTTGTCTGCTTGCTACAACTTTTGCCAGATATCTTTCCAACGTCTGATTAAATCTCTCCACCATTCCGTCAGATTGTGGGTGGTATGAAGTGGTTCTGGTTTTGTGAGTACCCATAACCCGACATGTTTCCTGAAACACTTGAGACTCGAAATTCCTTCCTTGATCGCTGTGGATTTCCAAGGGTACCCCAAACCGACAGAAGACTTCGTGGACTAATTTATCAGCGACTGTTGAAGCTTCTTGATTAGGGATGGCGAAGACTTCCGGCCACTTGGTGAAGTAATCCATGACAACCATGAAATATTTATTTCCACTTTCACTTTCGGGAAATGGCCCAGCGACATCTAATGCTATTCGTTCCCAGGGGGCTCCTACGTTGTACACTTTCAATGCACCCCTGCTGCGTGTGTGTGGTCCTTTTACCGCTGCACAACTGGTACATCTGCGACACCAGTCTTCCACATCCTCTCGACAATGGATCCAGTAAAATCTTTCTCGGATCTTTAACAGAGTCCTTCTTACTCCCATATGACCTCCTGAAGAACCATTGTGGTAGAGCTGTAGAACTTCTGGTACCTTCGTTTTTGGGACTACCATTTGCAAGTGACAGCTATTCCCTCGAGCATTTTCCCATTTTCGGCACAAGACACCATCTTGGATCACCAAGCTCTCCCACTGTGCCCAATAACTTTTTGTGGTGGTACTCATCGCTGCAACATCACACCATTTCGGTTTGGGAGCATTAGCTTTAATCCACTCGAAAATTGGCCTGATATCTGTGTCACTTTGCTGGGCATGCTGTAGGGTTTCCTTCCATTCGTCACTAAGGTCCGTTCTTAGCATCCTGACAGGTACTGTTTCCTTAGCTTCTTGCCTGACACAATGCTTGCAGTCTTCAGGACAAGGTCTTCTTGATAAAGCGTCCGCGTTACCGTGAGACTTCCCACTACGATGTTCAATTGCGAAGTCATACTCTTGTAGCAGTTCAATCCATCTCGCCACTTGTCCTTCTGGGTTCTTAAACTGCAACAACCACTTTAATGCAGCATGGTCAGTCCGCAGGTGGAATTTGCGTCCAAGCAAGTATTTGCTGAAATGCTGCAATGTCTTTACTACGGCAAGAAGTTCGCGTCTCGTGACACAATAATTTCTTTCCGGCTTCGATAAAGACTTACTGAAGTAAGCTATCACAACTTCATAACCTCCTTTCCGTTGTGATAAGACACCGCCAATTCCAGTATTACTTGCGTCCGTGTCAACTATAAATTCATTTTCAGTGTCAGGGTAGCCCAAAATTGGGGTATTGCACAAACGTTCCTTTAAATCTCGAAATGCGCTGTCACAGTTCTCATCCCAACAGAACGGTCTCTTCTCCTCAGTAAGCTTGTGAAGAGGTTTGGCAATGTCAGCAAAATTCTTGACAAACCGACGATAGTACGAGCACAAACCCAAAAATGCCCTGACCTGCGTCTTGTCTTTCGGGACTGGCCATTCCTTGACGGCGACGATTTTCTCAGGATCTGTTTGCACTCCTTCCTTCGAAACCAAGTGCCCCAAAAAGCTTACTTGCTGTCTGAAGAATGAGCACTTCTTTGGACTTAGCTTAAGATTGGCTCCTCGGATTTTTGATAGGACACGTTCCAGATTTTGGAGGTGATCTTCGAATGTGCGGCCCACGATGATGATGTCATCTAAATAGACAAGGCAGGCGTCTCCAATTAGTCCCGTATGCCATCTATGAATGCTTGAGTCAGAGTCCCATCGATGAGTGCAGGCGCAGACTGGTACGCTTTTCGAACCAGCTTTTCTATTTCTAGGGCCCACTGCTGCAGGTTTTCACCACTGCGCTGCACACGATCCTTCAACTGCGCACGAAAAACGTGTTCCAGGTGCGCGTCACCGTATCTGGCCTCTAACGCCTCAACGAGCTGCTCGTAGGTAACATTTTTGCCGAGAGCCTCTAACACGGTTAAGGCCTGATCACGAAGGGCCAAAGTAAGCGCGGTCATGGCCTGCTCTTTTGTCCACCCATTTGCATTCATGACAGCTTCAAATTGAATTTTGTATGCCGACCAGGAAGATGTTCCGTCGAAGGGTGGCACTTTAAACCCGCGCACGGAAGGTGCAGCAACTATGGGAGCCGTAGTCCGGTCTCCAGCTTTCAGAACTCCAACCGCTTTTCTTATATCAGCAATCTGGACTTCGGCCTCGGAGATACGATTTTCATGTACCTGAACAGTCTCCTTCATGGCTTTGATGTCTTTGCCAAATGTCGCGTGTAGATCTTTCAAAAGGAGAACCTGCTCCTCTTTACCCTGCTGCAGCTGTTCCTGTAGGCGGCGGGCCTGTTCTTCCTGTCGACGACCCTGTTCTTCCTGTCGGCGAGCATGTTCCTCCTTGTCCCGCTGCAGCTGTTCCTGTAGGCGGCGTGCCTGTTCTTCCTGTCGACGGGCCTGTTCTTCCTGTCGGCGAGCATGTTCCTCCTTGTCCTGCTGCAGCTGTTCCTGTAGGCGGCGGGCCTGTTCTTCCTGTCGGCGAGCATGTTCCTCCTTGTCCTGCTGCAGCTGTTCCTGTAGGCGGCGGGCCTGTTCTTCCTGTCGGTGGGCCTGTTCTTCCTGTCGACGGGCCTGCTCCTGCAGCATCGCCATCAGAGCAGAAAGATCCATGGCTGGTGATGCTGTAGGAACACCAGACGCTTGGGAAACTGGCTCCGTCGTCGGCTGATTACCCCCAGATGTCTGTCTTGAAGGTCCTTCAAATCGCCTCTGATCCACCTCCTGCTGGCGCTGACTCCTGGTACGAATACCTTCCGTGTCCTCCTTCGGTAAAACTGGCATAATTTATCCCACTTCTGACACCAAATGTTACGAGCTGGGGTTCGGGATAAATTAATTTAAGCCAAAATTATCGAAACACACCACAGTTTAATTAAACAATCACAATATCGCAATAGTCAAACAGAGTCACTTGTTTCGCTTGTACTGTATCGCTTGATTCGTATTCGCTCGCTTCCGAAATCGAACTGCCCATCGGGCCGACAATCCGCTATTTATATCCCGAGCAGAACATTCGCGAACATTCAACACTTTTCCACAGTTTACAAGTAGATTCGAAACTTCGAGAACCTTCCACAGACATCTATTTACTGTTTAATCCCGCTACTCAACAATAGATGGCGGTGGCGTCTACGTACAATTGTTCGTAGTACTTGCTACTTGATAACAGATGGCGTTAGCGTGTCGTATCTAGAAGTTTCAACACTGCCCCATCCTTAGATGGAACTAGCGTGACGTTTCTAGACTTTTCGATCTACGTAATGTTGTCCCTTTCTGAGATGGAGTAAGCACGATGTTTCTAGACTTTACGATCTACGTAACACTATCTAAGCATACTCATTTTAATTAGTAGTACAAAGGATTATTGTTTTCATTCACAAATACCACTGAATTAAGGACGCTGTAACATTTTTGAATCGCTCAAGTTTAGGTATCTGAGTCGCCACACAACAACATTACGCGCACGCACACATTGAAACCATTGTCTGCTCGATTTTAAACATTAGTTAACTAATCTTGATACTCGAAGGTATTATTTATTTTATTTTACTAGCACTGTTAAGTAAAATTTGTAGTAAAGTAACTTTACTATCTGAATTTAGTGACAGTAAATAACTTTTACTACCATGATCTTCAATATTTTTGGGGTAACGTATAATTTGACAATTAAAAAAAAAAACGAGGTGTAACAATAAAATACTTTAACAATATTTTTGGGTAATAAACAAATATAACTGATGGTGATCGTAGAATATCGTTGTAATCGTTGAAAATATACAGGATATTCCTTAAAGAAAACTAAGCAAAAATTGTGTGACGCGCGACCGTCACCTTTGAGATTGCAGCGCGTATTCAGAATTTTTTATTTATGTAAATAATTAAAGTTACGTTAAATATTGTGACTACATACTAGCAAAACCCCCAATTTGATACCCATGTCGACATTCCATCATAACAGTACATCCGCCATTTTAAATTAAAAATCGAAGATTTTATAATCCCTACCCCCAATATGGATAAAGATCTTTTTATAAAAAAACAATACTCGCCGTATTTGGATCAAATTTGGATGAATCATTCGTAATAACTATCCTAAAATTATCCAAATTTGATAGCTATGCCCACTTTTTATTTAAAAAATTAAAATATTCGTCGTTTTGAATGAAAAACTTGTGGGGTCGCCTTTTTTGGCTCCAAATGTAATTTGTATGGAGTTTTCGGCTTCAGCACCTTCGAAAATCTTGAAAACGACACCCATGATGAAGATTTTGAAAATTTTCGTAACCATCATTTTTGATTTTGAATCAGATTCAGCACCCTTGTTTACCCCTTTTTTTTATCACGAGGTGGAAATCCTCATTGATGTCCTCCGCCCTGGGGTGGGCGGAGGGGTCTATCAGACTCTTACTGACTAAAACCACCCCGGTGTTCCGTCCCACACCTACGTCGGGGACCACGGGAACCAATATGTCTTCCGCGATCCCCGACTGGACCCTTGTTTACCCCTACCGCAAGCTACATTAAAGAATTTCGTTCCAAAAATGGACGACACTTGCATAATTTAATTACCACGTTGAAAATATAACTTTTTATTGAATAATTATCCGCCATTTTGAATTCTTGAAAATGAATACATAGTCATAATTACCCTACCTCAATAATCCCAATAGAATTTGAGTTATTTATTTCTAAATCAAGTTCTGATAATAAGTTTGGTACTCATAGTTTTGGTCCGAAAAGTATCAACATTTTTCAACCACAGTATACAGCACGGCACTCACTTTATTATTATTTTGATCGTATTTATTTTGTACAAAAAAGCGATACGCCCGTGCTTCCTAGGGCGCGTCTGAGCGCGGAATGAGAAGCCGCGAGTTTAAAATGTATGAAGAAAGTCGAGAACGTTCTTTATTTTTCTCATAAATAAAAAAGTTACGTATTTAATTACAAAATATTTAGGCAAAACGTAGAAGACTATACTAGCCACAATTTGTTGTCATTTTGAAGTTAAAATATGCAGTTGATCTGACTATACAGGTACCTTTCCAGACCCCATTATTTTTCATTTTCTTCGATTATTGCGGTGGGGAAAACGTATTTTTGTGAAAATATTGTATGGGACTATATAATTTTTATGGTACCATAATGGAGATGAATAAATTATCTTTAATTAAAGACCATAATTGACTTCGCAGTTGTGATTCCTCTTGATGTAATTGGTACTGGAAAACCACCGATATTTGTAGAAAAATGTTATAGCGTCCTTAATAGCACAATGTTACAGTGAACAAATGTAGAAAATCGAAAACAATAAAAAAAAAACTCTTATAAACTGCACAAAATTTGTATAAAAATGGCACAAAAACTATTATGGCAATGGGTGGCCATAGTATAATTTTTCTATTGTTGTCCTGAATAATTGTTCTTAAAATTGTTATAAAGTATGATAACTGCATTGTGATATTTCTTTGTGTGCGAATGAATGGACAGACGACTGCTATGAATCAGTATTGGTTTAACAATAAGTTGGGTGTTATCAAGAATAATACTCAAGTTTATAAAAATGCTTTATCAAAGATACTCTAAAGTCTAAAGTTCTGCACATAATTTGGCTTGTCTATTTAAAGTTTAATTCTAAGTAAGTATAAAAATTCACATGAAATGAATGTGAGGGAACATATATTTTTAAAACGACTTCAAAAAAAGTAGGACTGTTTTTTTTAAATGTTTCTTACCTCATAACTTTTGACTGGGTGAACCGATTTTGATGATTTTTATTTATTTGAAAGCTGCCAGTGTGGTCCAATAATATTTCAATTTGGTTCAGGTCTGACAATGGCATCCATGACAAAACCATATAAATCTTAAATTTGCATTAAGTATGTGCGCGGCATATGGACGAATAACGCGATTAGATTAGTGCAGGGTGCATACTATTAAACTAAAAAGTTCAAAATAAAAACTTAAAAAAAAAATAACAACCGACTTCCTTAAAAACACTACAAAATGAAAAATAACTTTAATTTCGGAAATCGGTGGCAAAAAACTTAAATACAGATCCGAAGACACCGACTTCCGAAATTAAAGTTTTAAGGAAGTCGGTCGAGTTTTTATTTTTAGAAAGAAACAGAATTCCGAATGAATCAAAAATAAAAGATATACTACCAACTATGGAAGGCTGAAGTTCAACAGACAATGTTAGCAAGATAATTTGATATAAGTATATCTCACTAATAAGTTATTTTGAAATTATTAACACAAAATAAAGCAGCTCATAATTGACAAAATGCGTGCATTGACTGGACCATTTCAGACACCAATCTACATGGTCTTCAAACGATATGACCAAGATTATTTCTGAACTTTAAAAGATACCATGAGCCCTTTTTCTTGTGGGAGGGAAATCATCAAATGAGGTATTCCGCTCTGGGCGAAGCGAGAGGGCGTGTCAGACTTTTACTGACTAAAACCCACTCGTGTTTCTTCAGTTGCCTATATGCCAGGGCCACGGTAACTCTTTCGAACAAATCTCGCGACCCTGGCAGATACTGTGAGCCCTGAATTTGTTGCTTTCTTCTCAGAGTGGTCAGATAGGAAACGCCGACCTCTAGTTTTAATAATAAACCTTAAAATTATGAGTCGGCGCTTTGAGTGATCTTTGTTCATTGATTTTTCAGCGCCGACTCATAATTTTAAGTATTATTATTTTTTGCTTTTCAGTTTTTTCGGCGGTTAAATTTTTTGGTAAAAAGTTTTATATTATAATTTTTTTGTGGCTTTAATGGACTAATAATACTTGGCAAGGTATACCCTATTCAATGAATAAAGATTTATCAAAATCGGAATACTCTGTATAAAGTTATGCGTGGTTAAACATTACAATCAGTAAGTGAACAATCAATCA
This sequence comes from Aporophyla nigra, assembly GCA_947507805.1. Classification (NCBI taxonomy): domain Eukaryota; kingdom Metazoa; phylum Arthropoda; class Insecta; order Lepidoptera; family Noctuidae; genus Aporophyla; species Aporophyla nigra. Next base: position 12,424,240 of record OX382319.1, on the reverse strand, counting down.
TCCCCTGTTTTCTGACCCTTAGGGTTTGATTTTGTTTTCCAAATTTATATGGGACCACCCTCGGAGTATACCCTTTCCAATAAAAAAAGAATGATCACAATCGGACTATTGTGTAAAAAGTTATGCGTGGTAATACATAAAAAAAAGTAACAAAAAAAAAATATACGCGTCGAATTGATAACCTCCTCCGTTATTTTTCGTCGGTTAAAAATACCATTGACGTGTAAAAGTGTTTGTACAAAAATATTTACATAAATTAAAATCATTACCATTTAACGCAAGCCGCGTTAAGGAACGTTCTAGTACCAAAAACTCAAACAGTAATCTCTTAATAACCACATCAACCTTTTCAATTCCAGCAACCATGGCTACAATGACGGACCAGTACGGCACCACGGGCACCCTGACCCTCAAGTGGGACCCGCGCAACCTGGAGATACGCACCATGTCGGTGGAGAGGACGCTAGAGCCGCTGGTGCTGCAGGTCACCACGCTCGTCAACAGCAAGGACCGCGACGCTAAGAAGAAGAGACGTTAGTTACTAGATCTTCATCTGCTTAGTCTTTTCCAACCATGTTAGGGTTGGTTCCATAACCGGAAGCAGCTGAATACCGGTACATTACAAAGGGTGACTGCCCATCATGTACCGTGTGTACCGTGTGGTGCCGGACATAAAGAATAACACCACCCCATTTCTTCTCGTGGGTGTCGTAAAAGGCGACCAAGGGACTTACTAGAGAATGGGCAGCAGCGTTCTCTATGCATTTTACCACCATACTGCGATCGCCAACCCGCCTGCCAAGCGTGGCGATTATGGCAAAGCCCCCCAAATTGGGGGAGGCCTAAGTCCAGCAGTGGACGTCTTACGGCTGTAATGATGATGACTGCCCATCTGATATCCGTAACCCAGCTACTGTGTAAGACGATACCCCTTGGTAAGACTGGTTGTCAGCCTTTAAGACTACGCGAAACGACTGTCAGTCAGACTATCTGTCTGAACATATCTACGAATGCCAGCTAGGACCAACAGCTTAACGTGGTTACTGAGGCATGGAGAGGTCTCCATATGTAACGGATGGTAACCTAGCCGTTGAACGACCGCATCGGGCATAGCTTAGCCATTGATAGACCCGTGCGGCTGTTATTCTTCTAAATCTACGTCAGTACCATTTTGCTGTGCTCGCACTCAATTCAGAAGAAATTAAAAGACAGAAGCAATTTTTTTTTACTTTTTGACCGAAATCAATATTTATGTCTTACAGCGGGTAAATCCAAGCGAGCCAGCGCCCTAGTGGCTACCGTGGAGCGAGCGACAGAGATCTTCATAGAGCGAGGACAGAGCATCGCCTATGAGAACCCCGAGATCACGCAGCAGATGCTTACGGCTGTGGAGGACGTGCGGAAGGCTGGTATGTATCAAAAGTTGAGTTCATAATAAAAGCGAAAACTTGTAAGAATTTAATAGTAATAATGTAATCTCGTGCAAATATATATAATAACAACTGATATGCACAAACATAATAATAATATGTATAATACAATATAATTATATACCAAATGAAAGACAGTAAATGAGAATATTGATTTAGTTAAATTGTAACTCAGCCCTCTTCCTCTCTCCTAATTTTTTGCGTGCCCGACAGGGTCCATATTTTGATCTTGTACCATTATTATTTCTTACCATCTATGTAACATATGGAATGCAATAAAGAATTGAGTATTGAGTATTGTATTGAGTAAAATCAATTTATTAAAATTCACTGGACAGTTTGACTTAAATCTGTGGTGATCTTTCCTCAAAATCGTACTAAAATATGATTGACGTGTACCAACTTAGAGAAGCAAAGTCATTAATCAAATTAGGCTGAGAATGAGCACTTTTTGAACATCATAATTACATAAGCATGCAACCATGCAGGCCACCCTTAATTTAGTATCTAACGGCCGAATACTGAAACGTCTCTCAAATATTTAAGGGCTGCTTAAATGTTTGAGCAGCTCTTAAACTTTAATTTCGTATACCCAAACGTCACTTTTGAGTATCTGTTAAATCTAAGTGCTTCTTAAATTAAGTTGTGCTCAAACACCACTCAGTGTAAAAATCGTATACTGGAACGCTACTCAACGCTAAATAGCTGTCAAATCAACTGTCAAACTGATTTGAGCAGCCCTTAGATCTGAGAGTGGTCGCGAGGTCCCTCAAATCAAGTTAAATCTATTGAAACTTTACAAATAGTGATAAAAATGTCTCTATCGTCCTTGTCTTCACTTTCGGATCACGAAAGGCCAACTGTGAGGCGCAAAAATGAAGAAAAGTTGAATGCTTTTGAAAAGTACAACGACAGGGAGTTTGTTTCACGGTTCCGCATATCGAAAGAAACTGTATTGTATTTGGACTCTGTACTTGGTAGCAGTATTAAACCTTTAACTAAAAGAAACCGAGCCATACAGTCAGTGGACCAAATCCTCATAGCTCTCCGATACTATGCGACAGGCAGCTACCAACGCGTAATAGGGGATATTTTTAAGGTTGAACAACCCACAGTACATAGAATAGTCCATAAAGTAACAGCAAAAATAGCCAGTATGAAGTCTGAATTCATAAATATGCCAACACCTGCAGAATTTCCAGCTGTGGCAAATGAGTTCTTTGCTATAGCAGGATTTCCAAGAGTTGTGGGAGCTGTGGACTGCACTCACATTAAAATAAATTCTCCAGGTATGTACTCACTAACTTCATTGTTAATTATGTGTTCAAATAGTATAATGTCTGATTAACACTAATATTACACAGTACAACTAATAGGAAGTCTTGTGTTACATTAGCAATTATAACCTTTTGTAGAATTATTTCTTCAAAAATATGAAATTGCCTCACAATACAACTAGAATTTATTTTCAGGTGGTGCCCAATCTGAAGTTTATCGGAACAGGAAAGGCTATTTTTCTTTAAATGTGCAAATGGTGTGTGATGCAAGACTGCGCATAAGAAATGTTATTGCAAGATGGCCAGGTTCTGTACATGACAGTACCATCTTCAATGATTCACCACTGTGTGCTCAATTAGAGCGTGGGGACTTCGGGACAGGTATAATTATTGGGGATAGTGGATATCCATGTCGGCCTTATCTACTAACTCCATTATTACATACAAGGACAGCTGCTGAAGAAGCTTATAATAGATCCCAAATAAGCACCAGGAATCCTGTGGAAAGGCTCTTCGGTGTTCTTAAAAGAAGATTTCCTTGCCTACAAAACGGTATGGGCCTAAATATAAAAAACATACCACCGATCATTGTAGCATGTGCAGTGCTACATAATATTGCCCTGTCACGATCTGATGAACTTTTGGAGGAGGATATTTCTTTACCCTATGTTGAGGAGGAATCCACAGAACCTATAGGACTTGAGACAAATCAGAACTTTATTGTTAGGACCAATTTAATAAATACACATTTTTCCACTTATATATAGTTTATTTCAATGTAATTTAGATTTTAATTTCTGCAGTCTCAATTTCCAATATTGCATTTCTATTTTATACTTATTTATTTCCATTTTGTTTTTGTTAATGAGGTATTTGGTTTCTAATTTTGCATTTCTCAGTTTTGTTCGAAAATATTGCTGTTTCAATGTAGGTTTCAATTGTCCTGAAAAATGGTATTAGTACAATATTAATTAAGATTTTATACCATTAGCATAAAGAACAATAATTAGATAATTACCAGCAGTAGATGATCTTGGTTGTTTATTTTTCTGTTGGGGTTTGATGACCATTGCAGCTCGCTGGTTATCTATTAAGTAAAGGAAATACCTTTATAGCTAAATTTCAAATTAGCTTACCATATAAACTTCTACAATAATAGAAAATGATTACCAGCTATATTTATTGATGTTACTGTGCAAGGTTTGCTATTGTCTGCTATGTAGGCCATAGTTGTGTCTTGGTGTTCTAAAGAAATATCCACGTATATTATACAATAAATGAATTAAGGAAATCATAATAAATGAAACTAAATTTACCAATGGTCTGGATTATGGGAGATGATGATGATGATGATGGTGAAGATATAACTTCATTATTTGTTTGTTTTACAAAATTGACTTCTGGTTCTGTGTCACCTATAAATTAAACATTATTATAATTAATATTTTGTTATGTCAAAGTATAAAGATATTCCTTTTTAATATTATACAAACCAAAATATATTGCAGCATCATCATAACAATTAGGTAATGGTTGAATTTGAGGAGCAGCTATGGCTAAAATCTGAGCATCTTGTTCAGAGAGAACGCTTTTATAGGTTCCACCACCAGTGCGATTGATTTCTTTCTGTAAAAATAAAAATTACAATCGCAAGGTATTCCGTAAGGTCTACATTTCCAGAAATATTTAATTTATACAAACCTTATCTATTGATGCCTTCTTTTGTACCTCTCTAGTGGTCTCGTAAAACTGTAGACGCTTAAAAAATTATTTAAGAAAATTAGAAAAGAAATGAATATTATGATAAAATAGATATTATAAAAAAAAAAAACAAGTCTACATTTGCTTTGGCTATGTTCTTTTTAGACCTCTGTTTGAGGTTTTCATAGAGGTGACGGAGTTGTGGCCACGTCCTGAAGCCGCTCACAGCAACAGCATTGTACTGCTGGCATATTGTATCCCAAGCCTCTCGCTTCTTCAAAATCATATTGGCATTGGTTTCTTTATTTTCAATAATGTTTTGATATCTGAAAATATGTAACATTTAGTATTTACAACATGATACAGTTTGGAATTAAACTTAAGGTCTGTGAATTGTTAAGTTGAGTATGTGTAAATGTGCATTATCTGGTTATATTCATACTTGTAAGAATAAAAGTACTTAACATAACTCGTGTATTTATTCTGAGCCTTCAGATGGGAAGTGGTTACAAGATTCAGTGGGTGCTTGATACAGACAACGGTTGCCCTGGCTATGTATGTTATGGGCACATATACTAACAAGCTATTACATGCATTAGGGAATTGCGGATATATACCTAAGTACAAAATACAGTATTTTATTGTTCATTTAGGTACACACGGCTACACATCAAGCATATTTCCAATATAAGCTGATCTCGCATCGATACGATCTCGTGTAGGATTTCCGTATAATGCGAGATCAGCGTACTTACTTCTTTATCAGTTCCAACAGCATATCTTTCTCAGCAGGTGTATAATTGCACCCACGTTTCTTCTTCTCCTCCATCGTGAATCAATTAACATATATTTTATTAACAGAGGTAATCAGAGGTAATGTTTCAAAATAATCGCGCGTAAAATGTCAAGTGTAACGTTCCAATCTAAGACAATTATGTCAAGAAATTTTCATTTCTTATGAAGTCTTTTTTTGAAATTTATTTGTTTTTTATGTAAATAAATACATAATTTCAAACGTAATTCAAATCAAACCTACAATGCGCTGATATATTTTAACTGATTATTAGTTATAGAAAATATTTGTTCAAAGTAGACTGCGTAAAACGAAAACGAGACGTAAACTAAATTATTTTGTAACTGAGAACGTGCTGAAAACAATTTTTTAGCAGGATGTTGCCATAATGTAAACATTTGAGTACTGCTTAGCTAATCGTGGTTTCGAATTGCTTGAGTAGCGTTTGTGAATACCATTTAAATTTGAGGGATGCTTATATTTAAGTAGCTTTTAGATGATTATTAGATTTGAGTGGCGTTTCAGTATTCGGCTGTAAGACACCTAGGGTAATTTTTTGAGTAAATAAAAACAGTTTTACTGTCAAACTGATTTTTAGAACTAGATGAAATCGGCCTTTTCTATCTACTCTGAAAAGAAAAACATAAAAAACACGCTTGAAAACCAAACTAAAAAGTACAAAATAATGGAAAAAAAGCGTGGGGTGCTTTTTAAGGTATTTTTTTTAATGATATCAGGTACCCCACGCTTTTTTTCCATTATTTTGTACTTTTTAGTTTGGTTTTCAATGGAAGCGTGTTTTCTAGTTTTTTTTTTTAACTATTATTTATTTTCTATTTTTTAGGGTGTTTCGAATTTTGAGACGTATGTCAGCGTAGTTTGTGACGTATGTCAGCGTAGTTTGTGACGTATGTCAGCGTAGTTTTCGAAAACAGTTTTTTTTTGCTGTCCTGGTAATCCTCGCAAGGATAATGGCACAAATTTATGAAATTATTGCATTGTCATTGGTCCTTGACAGGTGTGCAAAGTTTGAATGAAATCTGGTCATTTAAAATGGGTCAAAATCGCGCTATAAGGAGACGGTTACAAACAAACATACGAGTGAAGCTAATATAAAGCGTGTAAAAAGACTAGAGGTCATAGACTCTTTTAAAGTCCAGACATAATCTAAATCTAAAGATCAACAACACCTAGAGTAAATTAAGACAGATGGTGTATGAGACCGATAGGATCAAATAAGAGTTGTTGTAGTTAATGTTATTGTGGAGTTTCTTGCTGGCTCTTCTCCATAAGAATTAACAAATTGGAACCGTGCACCATGTAGGTTTATGTGGAATAAACATATTTTGATTTGGGCACCTAGAGTAATTTGAGACCGACATCTGGGATTATTTAAGACAGTTTGGTGCAATCTTTTTGTTCATTTCATGTTTAATAGACTTTGATTAGAGCAGTGGTGATCTCATGATATCGGCCTCGACTTAGGTTTTGTATGTTGTGGGTCCGAAATCAGCCTGGCGCTTTACTTTGTGAAAATAATTTCATCATCACTGCTCTAAAACGGAGACGGAAAAAACAGCGTAACGTAACTGGCATGTCCTAGAACCATAAATTCGAAGACATGTCGTCGTTGCAAATTTAAAATCTCCTATGTAACAATTTTCACAAATACGATCTATGCATATATTTTAAAAGCGATTTGGTATATCTACTTATTGCAAAAACATATGTGAATATCTTAATGTAACGTTAAAGTATTCGCTAATTTAAAAAAATCTCATGTCTATTGCCCATCGAAAACTCCTATGTGCCTGACGTAATAAACTGTAAATCCACTTATGTGACAAAAAGTTGAAACTTAAATCTCCTATGTGCAGAAAAATAATTAAATTTAAATAAATATACGCTGAACGACACATTGATATAAGACAAATTCTATCTCAATACATTATAATTCCACTATACACTTTACATTTAAAAAAATAAGAATGTTTCCTCAGTTTCTTTTTCAGGAAACTGTTTTTTTTTTTCAACCCGCATTGGATTGCGTGGTAGATTACGGTCCACTGCTTCTTGCCGAGAGGAGGCCTGTGTCCCAGCAGTGGGAATGGCTGATAATGTTATGTATACTGTATGATGTAATTTAAACATACTTTGTTGATAATGTTCAGAGGCTTTTTTTTTGTGGGTGGGAAATCATCAAATGCCGTCTCCCGCTCTGAGTGGAGCGGGAGGGCATGAAGACTTTTACTGACTAAAACCCACCCGTGTTCCTTTAATTGCCTATATGCCAGGGCCACGGTAACTCTTTCGGATTGCTTTTTATAAAGACTGGCTCATTTATCACGACTGATCGTTCCCCCCAGGCGCTGCCATGAGCCTAGCAGCCCGTGAGTTCTCCGAGGAGCCGTGTGCGTCGCAGGTGCGCTCCAGTATGGTGCGTGCGGCTCGCGGCCTACTGTCGGCCGTGACGCGCCTGCTCATCCTAGCGGATATGGTGGACGTGCATCTGTTGCTCAACAAGCTGAACACGGTATGTAGCACTAGCAGTACGCTCCAGCTTGGTGCGGCCTACTGTCGGCCGTGACGCGCCTGCTCATCCTAGCGGATATGGTGGACGTGCATCTGTTGCTCAACAAGCTGAACACGGTATGTAGCACTAGCAGTACGCTCCAGCTTGGTGCGGCCTACTGTCGGCCGTGACGCGCCTGCTCATCCTAGCGGATATGGTGGACGTGCATCTGTTGCTCAACAAGCTGAACACGGTATGTAGCACTAGCAGTACGCTCCAGCTTGGTGCGGCCTACTGTCGGCCGTGACGCGCCTGCTCATCCTAGCGGATATGGTGGACGTGCATCTGTTGCTCAACAAGCTGAACACGGTATGTAGCACTAGCAGTACGCTCCAGCTTGGTGCGGCCTACTGTCGGCCGTGACGCGCCTGCTCATCCTAGCGGATATGGTGGACGTGCATCTGTTGCTCAACAAGCTGAACACGGTATGTAGCACTAGCAGTACGCTCCAGCTTGGTGCGGCCTACTGTCGGCCGTGACGCGCCTGCTCATCCTAGCGGATATGGTGGACGTGCATCTGTTGCTCAACAAGCTGAACACGGTATGTAGCACTAGCAGTACGCTCCAGCTTGGTGCGGCCTACTGTCGGCCGTGACGCGCCTGCTCATCCTAGCGGATATGGTGGACGTGCATCTGTTGCTCAACAAGCTGAACACGGTATGTAGCACTAGCAGTACGCTCCAGCTTGGTGCGGCCTACTGTCGGCCGTGACGCGCCTGCTCATCCTAGCGGATATGGTGGACGTGCATCTGTTGCTCAACAAGCTGAACACGGTATGTAGCACTAGCAGTACGCTCCAGCTTGGTGCGGCCTACTGTCGGCCGTGACGCGCCTGCTCATCCTAGCGGATATGGTGGACGTGCATCTGTTGCTCAACAAGCTGAACACGGTATGTAGCACTAGCAGTACGCTCCAGCTTGGTGCGGCCTACTGTCGGCCGTGACGCGCCTGCTCATCCTAGCGGATATGGTGGACGTGCATCTGTTGCTCAACAAGCTGAACACGGTATGTAGCACTAGCAGTACGCTCCAGCTTGGTGCGGCCTACTGTCGGCCGTGACGCGCCTGCTCATCCTAGCGGATATGGTGGACGTGCATCTGTTGCTCAACAAGCTGAACACGGTATGTAGCACTAGCAGTACGCTCCAGCTTGGTGCGGCCTACTGTCGGCCGTGACGCGCCTGCTCATCCTAGCGGATATGGTGGACGTGCATCTGTTGCTCAACAAGCTGAACACGGTATGTAGCACTAGCAGTACGCTCCAGCTTGGTGCGGCCTACTGTCGGCCGTGACGCGCCTGCTCATCCTAGCGGATATGGTGGACGTGCATCTGTTGCTCAACAAGCTGAACACGGTATGTAGCACTAGCAGTACGCTCCAGCTTGGTGCGGCCTACTGTCGGCCGTGACGCGCCTGCTCATCCTAGCGGATATGGTGGACGTGCATCTGTTGCTCAACAAGCTGAACACGGTATGTAGCACTAGCAGTACGCTCCAGCATGAATAACTTGATTTTGCAAACTTTCTTTTACAATTAGAAAAAAAACTGCATTTTCATAAATTTTAATGCACAACATTAAAGATCATTTCAATTATTATCTAATGAATACGCTTCTTTTTTTTTTTGTCTTGAATTATTTTTGGAATTGTACTATTCGAGATTGACAAAATAAAGTTGGTTTCCTAAATATTTGTTCTTATGGTGCATTTGACTATTTCTAATTCTGTGAAGATCTGAGCAAAGTTGTTTAGACAATACAGCATTTAAATAAAATAATAATAATACAAGGCTCGATTTGAGTCGCGCTTTAGCTGAGTATTGATTGATTACCGTTCTGGAATAAGAACTATGCCCAAGTACTAATTCTATTATATACTTAAATAGTGATCGACTGATTGATGATCAAACTGGACCTGCACGCGTAGCATGACCACCGTAAAAATGGGGTTTGTCTATTCTTGGTAGAATAGAGATAGAATTGTCATGCTACGCCAGCATAAAACGGTACAAATCTTTCTACAATCTTTAATTTTGTCTTTAATTTTGTCTTTAATCCTTCTAGAATCTGTAATTTTATCTATTCTTCCGTCGACAAAACCCATTTCTACGTTGGTTATGCTACGCGTGCTGAGGTATGTTCTGTCGGACCTAAGAATGTTAGGATCATTTTTCATAAACATGTAACTAGTTCTTGTTTACGCAATTTTCTATCAGCTAATCCTGCAGGTGATAAAAAATTAAATAGTAAAAACAGTTCTGATTTAATTGTACTAAAAAACTAACCTTTATTTTTTACCTTCCAGGTTGAAAACGACTTAGACAAGCTAAAGTCAGCGTCCTCCCAGTCGGAGCTGATGGAGTCGGCGCGTCAGTTCGGGCGCTCAGCCTCCGAGCTGGCGGCGCAGGCTGCCAAGCGCCAGCGCGAGCTCAAGGAGCCGCGCATGAAGGACGAGCTCGCCGCCGCACGCGCCGTGCTCAAGAAACACTCCACCATGCTGCTCACGGCTTCCAAGGTCAGCTTTTGTGATTTTCTTCTCCCAAAATCTTGTAACCGGATGCAGCTGGATACTTGTATTTCTAACTGACATCAAAAAAGGAGGAGGTTGTAACTTTACATACATATATTACATACATATATATACATAGTTTTGTGGCTAAGTAATATCAGCTGCACGGGTTGATCGTTCAGGTTAAGCTACGCTTACCGCAGTTGGTCCGTAGATGGGTGACCATCCTTACATACCAAGACCCTTCCGTGCCTCGGAAAGCACGTTAAGTCGTTGGTCCTGGCTGTTTTTCGTAGATCTTAGACAGTCGTTACGGGTCAGAAGCCCGAAGGTCTGACAACCAGTCTTACCAAGGTGTATCGGATTACCCAGAAACTGGGTTGTGGGGGTCAGGTAGGCAGTCGCTCCATGTAAAATACTGGTACTCAGCTGCATCCAGTTAGACTGGAAGCTGACCCCAACATAGTTGGGAAAAGGCAGGCAGATGATGATTCACTGCGTTCTCCACTTTGTTTATCGTAAGTATATTCTAATGCTTCCTGTCACTGCTATTGACCTACCAGCACGCGTAGCATGACCACCGTAGAAATGGGTTTTGTCGACGGAAGAATAGACAAAATTACAGATTGTAGAAATATTAAAGACTGTAGAAAGATTTGTATGGTTTTTGCTGGCGTAGCAGGACAATTCTATCTCTATTCTACCAAGAATAGACAAAACCCGTTTCTACGGTGGTCATGCTACGCGTGCAATAGAGGTATACGAATTATTGCGGGGTAGATACTGTAACTAAAACGTGAAGTCAGTAGCAAAAACTAAAATACAGGTCCAAAGACACCGACTTTGGAAATTAACCCTTAATTCGACGCCGTGCAGTATACTTCCCGTTGAATGAAAAAAAATCTACATGAAAAATAGACCATATATCTACCGTACGGACCGTATATCTATGAGTTCTAGGTGCTATAATTAAACCAGCTAAAAACCAACACTGCGTGTTAACACGCGGTGCTGGTTTTTAGCAACGTAGATCAATGGGAAGTATACTGCACGGCGTCGAAATAAGGGTTAAAGTTTTTGTCACTTTGTGATGTTTTTATTTTGACAATCAGTTGTTTTTTTTTTTTTGCAAAAATGTTTTATCTTTCACAATTGCCTAACTTACCTACACAACCCAGCTAGTGGGTAACAATATACCACGTTCGGGCTTCTGTAACTACGGTCAAAATCTATGAATAACAGCTAAGGGTGCTTTCTGGAAGGGTCTAAGTATGAAATCTATGCTCACACCCTCTAGGGACCGGGTTCTCCAAGCGTTGCTTAACTTTCGACCGAACGTGCGGTACAATCAAGTTCATTGCACGTGATCATGGCGAAAACCTGAGTTTGTTTCGGCATTTCGACTGGCCTGTTAGTCTAGTGGTTAGTGGCCCTAACTGCTAAGACTGAGGTCGTGGGTTCGATTCCTACCCAGGACAAATGTTTGTGTGATGAGCACAATCATTTGTTCTGTGTCTAGGTGTAATTTATCTATAATATGTATCTATTTAGAAATATATAAGTATATTTATCAGTTATCTGGTTACCATAGTACAGGCTCTGCCTAGTTTTGAATCAGATAACAGTGTGTTGGTTGTCCTAAGATATTATATTATTATTTCTTCTCAGGAAACAGTAAGCTAGGAGATGCCGTTAAAATTTATGTTTTTCATTTAATAAGTGCCCATGTAGGTTTATGTGAATTAAAACATTATGATTTTGATTTGATAATATCCTCCCCGCAGGTATACGTGCGTCACCCCGAGCTGGCGGCGGCCAAGGCCAACCGTGACTACGTGCTGCGCGCTGTGTGCTGTGCCGTCGACAGCATCTCCTGCGTCGCCAAGGGGCAGCCCATACCCGTGCTCGGTACGTGCGTCACTCTCACTACATAGTGTACAACATCTCCTGCGTCGCCAAGGGGCAGCCCATACCCGTGCTCGGTACGTGCGTCACTCTCACTACATAGTGTACAACATCTCCTGCGTCGCCAAGGGGCAGCCCATACCCGTGCTCGGTACGTGCGTCACTCTCACTACATAGTGTACAACATCTCCTGCGTCGCCAAGGGGCAGCCCATACCCGTGCTCGGTACGTGCGTCACTCTCACTACATAGTGTACAACATCTCCTGCGTCGCCAAGGGGCAGCCCATACCCGTCCTCGGTACGTGCGTCACTCTCACTACATAGTGTACAACATCTCCTGCGTCGCCAAGGGGCAGCCCATACCCGTCCTCGGTACGTGCGTCACTCTCACTACATAGTGTACAACATCTCCTGCGTCGCCAAGGGGCAGCCCATACCCGTCCTCGGTACGTGCGTCACTCTCACTACATAGTGTACAACATCTCCTGCGTCGCCAAGGGGCAGCCCATACCCGTGCTCGGTACGTGCGTCACTCTCACTACATAGTGTACAACATCTCCTGCGTCGCCAAGGGGCAGCCCATACCCGTCCTCGGTACGTGCGTCACTCTCACTACATAGTGTACAACATCTCCTGCGTCGCCAAGGGGCAGCCCATACCCGTCCTCGGTACGTGCGTCACTCTCACTACATAGTGTACAACATCTCCTGCGTCGCCAAGGGGCAGCCCATACCCGTCCTCGGTACGTGCGTCACTCTCACTACATAGTGTACAACATCTCCTGCGTCGCCAAGGGGCAGCCCATACCCGTCCTCGGTACGTGCGTCACTCTCACTACATAGTGTACAACATCTCCTGCGTCGCCAAGGGGCAGCCCATACCCGTCCTCGGTACGTGCGTCACTCTCACTACATAGTGTACAACATCTCCTGCGTCGCCAAGGGGCAGCCCATACCCGTCCTCGGTACGTGCGTCACTCTCACTACATAGTGTACAACATCTCCTGCGTCGCCAAGGGGCAGCCCATACCCGTCCTCGGTACGTGCGTCACTCTCACTACATAGTGTACAACATCTCCTGCGTCGCCAAGGGGCAGCCCATACCCGTCCTCGGTACGTGCGTCACTCTCACTACATAGTGTACAACATCTCCTGCGTCGCCAAGGGGCAGCCCATACCCGTCCTCGGTACGTGCGTCACTCTCACTACATAGTGTACAACATCTCCTGCGTCGCCAAGGGGCAGCCCATACCCGTCCTCGGTACGTGCGTCACTCTCACTACATAGTGTACAACATCTCCTGCGTCGCCAAGGGGCAGCCCATACCCGTCCTCGGTACGTGCGTCACTCTCACTACATAGTGTACAACATCTCCTGCGTCGCCAAGGGGCAGCCCATACCCGTCCTCGGTACGTGCGTCACTCTCACTACATAGTGTACAACATCTCCTGCGTCGCCAAGGGGCAGCCCATACCCGTCCTCGGTACGTGCGTCACTCTCACTACATAGTGTACAACATCTCCTGCGTCGCCAAGGGGCAGCCCATACCCGTCCTCGGTACGTGCGTCACTCTCACTACATAGTGTACAACATCTCCTGCGTCGCCAAGGGGCAGCCCATACCCGTCCTCGGTACGTGCGTCACTCTCACTACATAGTGTACAACATCTCCTGCGTCGCCAAGGGGCAGCCCATACCCGTCCTCGGTACGTGCGTCACTCTCACTACATAGTGTACAACATCTCCTGCGTCGCCAAGGGGCAGCCCATACCCGTCCTCGGTACGTGCGTCACTCTCACTACATAGTGTACAACATCTCCTGCGTCGCCAAGGGGCAGCCCATACCCGTCCTCGGTACGTGCGTCACTCTCACTACATAGTGTACAACATCTCCTGCGTCGCCAAGGGGCAGCCCATACCCGTCCTCGGTACGTGCGTCACTCTCACTACATAGTGTACAACATCTCCTGCGTCGCCAAGGGGCAGCCCATACCCGTCCTCGGTACGTGCGTCACTCTCACTACATAGTGTACAACATCTCCTGCGTCGCCAAGGGGCAGCCCATACCCGTCCTCGGTACGTGCGTCACTCTCACTACATAGTGTACAACATCTCCTGCGTCGCCAAGGGGCAGCCCATACCCGTCCTCGGTACGTGCGTCACTCTCACTACATAGTGTACAACATCTCCTGCGTCGCCAAGGGGCAGCCCATACCCGTCCTCGGTACGTGCGTCACTCTCACTACATAGTGTACAACATCTCCTGCGTCGCCAAGGGGCAGCCCATACCCGTCCTCGGTACGTGCGTCACTCTCACTACATAGTGTACAACATCTCCTGCGTCGCCAAGGGGCAGCCCATACCCGTCCTCGGTACGTGCGTCACTCTCACTACATAGTGTACAACATCTCCTGCGTCGCCAAGGGGCAGCCCATACCCGTCCTCGGTACGTGCGTCACTCTCACTACATAGTGTACAACATCTCCTGCGTCGCCAAGGGGCAGCCCATACCCGTCCTCGGTACGTGCGTCACTCTCACTACATAGTGTACAACATCTCCTGCGTCGCCAAGGGGCAGCCCATACCCGTCCTCGGTACGTGCGTCACTCTCACTACATAGTGTACAACATCTCCTGCGTCGCCAAGGGGCAGCCCATACCCGTCCTCGGTACGTGCGTCACTCTCACTACATAGTGTACAACATCTCCTGCGTCGCCAAGGGGCAGCCCATACCCGTCCTCGGTACGTGCGTCACTCTCACTACATAGTGTACAACATCTCCTGCGTCGCCAAGGGGCAGCCCATACCCGTCCTCGGTACGTGCGTCACTCTCACTACATAGTGTACAACATCTCCTGCGTCGCCAAGGGGCAGCCCATACCTGTCCTCGGTACGTGCGTCACTCTCACTACATAGTGTACAACATCTCCTGCGTCGCCAAGGGGCAGCCCATACCCGTCCTCGGTACGTGCGTCACTCTCACTACATAGTGTACAACATCTCCTGCGTCGCCAAGGGGCAGCCCATACCCGTCCTCGGTAAGTGCGTCACTCTCACTACATAGTGTACAACATCTCCTGCGTCGCCAAGGGGCAGCCCATACCCGTCCTCGGTACGTGCGTCACTCTCACTACATAGTGTACAACATCTCCTGCGTCGCCAAGGGGCAGCCCATACCCGTCCTCGGTACGTGCGTCACTCTCACTACATAGTGTACAACATCTCCTGCGTCGCCAAGGGGCAGCCCATACCCGTCCTCGGTACGTGCGTCACTCTCACTACATAGTGTACAACATCTCCTGCGTCGCCAAGGGGCAGCCCATACCCGTCCTCGGTACGTGCGTCACTCTCACTACATAGTGTACAACATCTCCTGCGTCGCCAAGGGGCAGCCCATACCTGTCCTCGGTACGTGCGTCACTCTCACTACATAGTGTACAACATCTCCTGCGTCGCCAAGGGGCAGCCCATACCCGTCCTCGGTACGTGCGTCACTCTCACTACATAGTGTACAACATCTCCTGCGTCGCCAAGGGGCAGCCCATACCCGTCCTCGGTACGTGCGTCACTCTCACTACATAGTGTACAACATCTCCTGCGTCGCCAAGGGGCAGCCCATACCCGTCCTCGGTACGTGCGTCACTCTCACTACATAGTGTACAACATCTCCTGCGTCGCCAAGGGGCAGCCCATACCCGTCCTCGGTACGTGCGTCACTCTCACTACATAGTGTACAACATCTCCTGCGTCGCTAAGGGGCAGCCCATACCCGTCCTCGGTACGTGCGTCACTCTCACTACATAGTGTACAACATGTCCTGCGTCGCCAAGGGGCAGCCCATACCCGTCCTCGGTACGTGCGTCACTCTCACTACATAGTGTACAACATCTCCTGCGTCGCCAAGGGGCAGCCCATACCCGTCCTCGGTACGTGCGTCACTCTCACTACATAGTGTACAACATGTCCTGCGTCGCCAAGGGGCAGCCCATACCCGTCCTCGGTACGTGCGTCACTCTCACTACATAGTGTACAACATGTCCTGCGTCGCCAAGGGGCAGCCCATACCCGTCCTCGGTACGTGCGTCACTCTCACTACATAGTGTACAACATCTCCTGCGTCGCCAAGGGGCAGCCCATACCCGTGCTCGGTACGTGCGTCACTCTCACTACATAGTGTACAACATCTCCTGCGTCGCCAAGGGGCAGCCCATACCCGTGCTCGGTACGTGCGTCACTCTCACTACATAGTGTACAACATCTCCTGCGTCGCCAAGGGGCAGCCCATACCCGTGCTCGGTACGTGCGTCACTCTCACTACATAGTGTACAACATCTCCTGCGTCGCCAAGGGGCAGCCCATACCCGTGCTCGGTACGTGCGTCACTCTCACTACATAGTGTACAACATCTCCTGCGTCGCCAAGGGGCAGCCCATACCCGTCCTCGGTACGTGCGTCACTCTCTTACATAGTCTTCCGTATTAAGAGCGGTGGTGTGGTGATGAATAATTTACACAAAGTGTCTGTCTGGGTTGGAACCCACGACCGTGAACTTGTCAGTCGGGGCTGTTATACTGTGCATATCATGTTTTATAAAATCCTACCCAACTCCTTAGCCATCCAATGGTGACAATAATGTGTTATTTACTTATTTTTCCAGGTGGAAATCGTCCTGTAGAAGGTCCAGGAGAATTGGCACAGGCCCTTGATGATTTTGATGTAAGTACTATGTTGTTCTTCAATTATTATTTTTTTATCGCTGAACATTTTGAAGGCTCTTGAAATGTGAACACTTTTGGATCAGATACGATGATAAACTAACCGTACTTATTCAATTATCTGTATGGCGTTAACTAGTCTAGATTTATTTTTCAGTGACTATTTCCAAGTAATCAGGATTTTCATTTTAATTTTTTTTGTAATTTTTTAAATGAAGATTGCTGTAGGAGTAACCTGGTAGAAATCACCATGTTGAAACACCGTTCTACGGCTTTTTATCTTCTATCTGTCTGTGCAATATAAAATTCAAAGTCTTGAGTTACTGACTGATATATCAACGCATAGACAGCATAAACCGCTGGTCCTAGAGACATGAAATTTGGAGGGTGTGTTCTTTGTGAGATGCTGATTATTATTTTTTGTATAACCAACGAAAATTTTCTGCGCAAGTGGGTCTAGAATGATATTATGCTGAATTCATGGTTACAGTTTGCGCACTGGATAAAAACTTATCCTGTATATGTTAAAATTGTGGGCTTATGCATAGATGTTTAAAAGAAACAGAGAGAGAGACATAGTTTTCATTGTTTTCGAGGGTGTTGAAGCAAATAGTGAGGTTAAAATGAAATCCAAAGATGGCGACAAAACTATGAGAGTTTCTAAAAACTTTTGCTATCTTCCTCTGTTTTTTTTTTTAAGTTTATTATGTGTGAGTATTGCATAGGAAACTTCGGTTCAGACGGGAGTCCACCGACCGCGCACGTTTTTGTAAATACCAACACAGCTTTATAGATTGTATGCAGCTCAAATCTTTATGGTTGGCGATTATAGTATGGTGGTAAAATGCATAGAGAACGCTGCTGCCCATTCTCTAGTCAGTCCTTTAGTCGCCTCTTACGACACCCACGGGAAGAAATGGGATAGTGATATTTTTACGTTTGTTGTACGTATTTTATGTCTATCACCATACGGAACCAACCAAATAAAAGGCTGTATTGTGTATGTGTGTCAGGAGCGCATGGTGATGGAGCCGCTGGCGTACTCCGAGCTGCGCACGCGGCCGTCGCTGGAGGAGCGCCTCGAGAGCATCATCTCCGGCGCCGCGCTCATGGCCGACAGCTCCTGCACCAGGTACGCACCGACCATACGTCGCTGGAGGAGCGCCTCGAGAGCATCATCTCCGGCGCCGCGCTCATGGCCGACAGCTCCTGCACCAGGTACGCACCGACCATACGTCGCTGGAGGAGCGCCTCGAGAGCATCATCTCCGGCGCCGCGCTCATGGCCGACAGCTCCTGCACCAGGTACGCACCGACCATACGTCGCTGGAGGAGCGCCTCGAGAGCATCATCTCCGGCGCCGCGCTCATGGCCGACAGCTCCTGCACCAGGTACGCACCGACCATACGTCGCTGGAGGAGCGCCTCGAGAGCATCATCTCCGGCGCCGCGCTCATGGCCGACAGCTCCTGCACCAGGTACGCACCGACCATACGTCGCTGGAGGAGCGCCTCGAGAGCATCATCTCCGGCGCCGCGCTCATGGCCGACAGCTCCTGCACCAGGTACGCACCGACCATACGTCGCTGGAGGAGCGCCTCGAGAGCATCATCTCCGGCGCCGCGCTCATGGCCGACAGCTCCTGCACCAGGTACGCACCGACCATACGTCGCTGGAGGAGCGCCTCGAGAGCATCATCTCCGGCGCCGCGCTCATGGCCGACAGCTCCTGCACCAGGTACGCACCGACCATACGTCGCTGGAGGAGCGCCTCGAGAGCATCATCTCCGGCGCCGCGCTCATGGCCGACAGCTCCTGCACCAGGTACGCACCGACCATACGTCGCTGGAGGAGCGCCTCGAGAGCATCATCTCCGGCGCCGCGCTCATGGCCGACAGCTCCTGCACCAGGTACGCACCGACCATACGTCGCTGGAGGAGCGCCTCGAGAGCATCATCTCCGGCGCCGCGCTCATGGCCGACAGCTCCTGCACCAGGTACGCACCGACCATACGTCGCTGGAGGAGCGCCTCGAGAGCATCATCTCCGGCGCCGCGCTCATGGCCGACAGCTCCTGCACCAGGTACGCACCGACCATACGTCGCTGGAGGAGCGCCTCGAGAGCATCATCTCCGGCGCCGCGCTCATGGCCGACAGCTCCTGCACCAGGTACGCACCGACCATACGTCGCTGGAGGAGCGCCTCGAGAGCATCATCTCCGGCGCCGCGCTCATGGCCGACAGCTCCTGCACCAGGTACGCACCGACCATACGTCGCTGGAGGAGCGCCTCGAGAGCATCATCTCCGGCGCCGCGCTCATGGCCGACAGCTCCTGCACCAGGTACGCACCGACCATACGTCGCTGGAGGAGCGCCTCGAGAGCATCATCTCCGGCGCCGCGCTCATGGCCGACAGCTCCTGCACCAGGTACGCACCGACCATACGTCGCTGGAGGAGCGCCTCGAGAGCATCATCTCCGGCGCCGCGCTCATGGCCGACAGCTCCTGCACCAGGTACGCACCGACCATACGTCGCTGGAGGAGCGCCTCGAGAGCATCATCTCCGGCGCCGCGCTCATGGCCGACAGCTCCTGCACCAGGTACGCACCGACCATACGTCGCTGGAGGAGCGCCTCGAGAGCATCATCTCCGGCGCCGCGCTCATGGCCGACAGCTCCTGCACCAGGTACGCACCGACCATACGTCGCTGGAGGAGCGCCTCGAGAGCATCATCTCCGGCGCCGCGCTCATGGCCGACAGCTCCTGCACCAGGTACGCACCAGCATACTTATTAATAAACCTCATTTACATTGAAAGACTACGTTTCAAGATAAGGGACATCCACCCGTCCTTGTCACAGCTGGTCACATTTATGAGACCCCCTAGTGTGACGTCACATATTTTATAATTTTACATCTAAAAATAATTATTGAATTAAAACAGCAGTTCCGAAATTAGTTTTATTTCAATTTAAATTATTTTTTTATAAAAATTAATATCATATCAAACATTGCAAGAAATTTGAACCTTATATCTCTACAGATAGAGTTGCAAATGTTTTTGAGTTTTTCGTTAATAGTTCAAAGTTCGTGTGTTATTAGTAAAACACGGACATTGACACTTAGATTAAAATGACATCACGAAATTTAGGACCTCTCCCTCCCCGTTGTCACACAATGTCACACTTCGTCGACCCCCTCCCTCCCCCTTAACGTGTGACGTAATTTATGGATGGCCTCTAAGGAAGTTCAGCAATAATCCTTCTGCACATGTGGCTTCCCTGGTACCTCATTAACGAGATAACCATGTAAATGACTTGGGGTTCAGAAGGTTTGGTAAAAGATGCCGGTCATCATTTCAGCCGTAAGACGTACACTGCTGGACTCAGCCCTCCCCCAATTTGGGGGGCTTTGCCATAATCGCCACGCTTGGCAGGCGGGTTGGCGATCGCAGTATGGTGGTAAAATGCATAGAGAACGCTGCTGCCCATTCTCTAGTAAGTCCCTTAGTCGCCTCTTACGACACCCACGGGAAGAAATGGGGTGGTGATATTCTTTACGTCCGGCACCACACGGTACAAAAAATACCGGTGGTTGAGAGTAATTTCTTAATTTTATAGATTTTTCTCTATTATATTTTTACACGCTTTATATTAGCTTCACTTGTATGTTTGTATGTTTGTATGTTAGTATGTTTGTATGTTTGTTTGTAACCGACTCCTTATAGCGCGATTTTGACCCACTTTAAACGAACAGATTTCATTCAAACTTTGCACACCTGTCAAGGACCGATGACAATGCAATAATTTCATAAATTTGTGTCATTATCCTGACCAGGATTACCAGGACAGGCTTAACTTGCCTGAGCGTCTTTTGTATGCTGTCCGCTAGAGGGCGCTAGTTACTTGACGTACATCTGTGACGCGTTCGCAGTGGTGCCAACTTAGGGTAATTTACCCTAGATTTAGGGTTAAGTTTAATCAGCAGGGTAATGTTTAGGGTAAAAACTCGGTGAGGGTAATTTTAGGGTAAATATAAACATGATTCACTTCACAGATTTTATGAACACACATTTAAATTACTACATACCAACCCTGCCCCGCTGCCCGCTCGCATTGTTCGCAAAGTAGTCTTGGGCATAGTAGTTCGCGACTGAGATCGCTCAGTTTAGTTCACCGCTCCTTACCGAACTAGTTCGCTCTTCTAGTTCGTCAGCTCCCAGCTCGAATCAAAGAGAGGCAGATCGTTCGATCGTTCGCTCGTTTTGATTTTGCTCCTACTGCATGCGACAAGATTATGGAATGTTCTACTTTTACCTACAATTTTTGGACTTTAAAAACAGCAAAAACCTCTAAATGATAATTTATAAAATGATCATGATTGTAAATAATACCAAAGTTTATTGTTGCAATAAATAATTAGTTTAGTGAATATAAAAAACTTTTTGTATTTTGTTTCGTGTATTAGTTCGGTTGACGCCATCCTCGCTCATTCGGTCACGAACTGACGAACTAACGAACTGCGGATCGGAGAATGAGGGAACTAATTCGCGTAGTTCATCTATGAGAGCGCTCTCACGACCTAGTTCGTTCGCTAACTACACAAGACTATCGCAAAGTACTTTGTATCCTGCTCGCTTGGCGTGTACGCACAATACTGTGATTACTGAGTAAAATGGCGTAAATGTTTTCGACAGTGAAGGAACGCGAATTAAAAAATTTAGGGTATTTTTTTCATTTAACTGTAAATCTAGGGTAAAATGAGATCAGACTTGGGGTAAAACAAAAAAAGGACCTGGCAACACTGCGTATAAAAATCTAGCTAATAAGTGAGTTTGTCAAGACTTTTTTTGTGTTAAACTTGTTTTTCTTGAACAATAAACTGTTATTGTAATAAGTGAGTCCTAATTTGCTCCCCACCGACGCTATAAGGGGCTGCCCAACGTGTGTAGGTATTTCGTGTAGAGTATTACGGAGTGCAGATCGCGAAATAACTTGCAACGATCACAAAAAATAACCGTAGGGGACTATTATCAAACCTAGGAGTGTGTTCTTCTTGTTTATCCTGTGTCTTCAGTGACCAAAATGCCAAGAACACGGTCAGAAGAAAACTCGGACTCGAATGGCGCCGCGGACGCGGCCGCCGTGAACATTACAATGTCTCAAGAAACTCTCGCTAGCTTTATAGCATCGAATGCTCTCCGCAGTTTTTCGATGTTAAGTACTTGAAGGACCTGCTGCAGTTTGGTGGCAAGGTGTGAAGCAGTCAACCAGCACGTGGTCGGAAGCCGTCACCAGAATAAAATGCGCCTTCGGTGAACATGACCCGCCACATCGCCTTTACCGTAAACTCTTTAATATTAATCATCAAGAAGATGAAAACACTGACTTGTTTATTGCTAAGGTACGTACAATATTAGCCAAGTTCCCAAAGGATGACCTCTCAGAGAAGGTTCAATTGGATATGGCATACGGTCTACTTAACACGCGCTTTAGAAAACGCGTGACGAGAGAATGCGTTAATAACTTCGACGTGCTGCTCTACAAGTCTC
Organism: Aporophyla nigra; assembly: GCA_947507805.1. Lineage (NCBI taxonomy): Eukaryota > Metazoa > Arthropoda > Insecta > Lepidoptera > Noctuidae > Aporophyla > Aporophyla nigra. Next base: position 12,401,798 of record OX382319.1, on the reverse strand, counting down.
GACGGGTCGAAGATTTGGTAAAAGAAGTTGCCTAGTTTTTACGATTGTCATGGTTACAATAGTTAAAAGATCAGCTACATGTTCTCAATAAAATGTTATTTAATGGCAACAACATAGTTATTCCTAGCACTATGCATGATTACATTTTAAAATTGGTCCATGAAGGACATCAAGGTATAAACAGTTGCATACGCCATGCAAAGACAACTGTGTACTGGCCTAGCATAGATGATGACATCACTAAATTCATATCAGAGTGTCCTACATGTCTTACTTACCGTCATAACAATGCTAAACAGCCAATAATACACCATGAGTACAAAATGCTACCATGGTCAAAAGTTGGTGTTGATATCTTTGAATTTAACAAAAGTAAATATCTTATTGTTATAGATTATTATTCAAAATATGTAGAGATAGCTTATTTAAAATCAGATTCAACAGCTAAAACTTTAATAATACATTTAAAAACTAATTTGCACGTCATGGCATACCAGAAACCATGAATTCAGATAATGGTCCACCTTTCAGTAGTAAAGAATTTAAAGATTTTACTACTGAATGGGGTATTCACCACACTACTTCAAGCCCATACATGAGTCGATCAAACGGAATGGTGGAACGAGAGGTTGGTTCAATTTAATCCATGTTTTCAAAATGTAAAGCTGACAACTCAGACCCATACATTGCTCTATTGATGTATAGGAACACTCCTAAACACACAGGTTATTCACCTGCACAACTGTGCATGTCACGCAACTACGCACTAAATTACCTACCTCGGACACCACATTAACACCAAATACAGTTGACACCAGTAAGGTAGAGAAGAAAATTAAAAAACAACAGTTAAAAACAGCATTTTATTACAATAGAAACACAAAAACACCTCCAACACTAGACATAGGTGACAAAATCTATTTTAAACACAAACCACTTGGGTTCCTGGTATAATATCAGAAAAGGATAGTCTGCCTCATAGCTATATTATCACTTCTCCTCAAGGATCTTTCCATAGAAATCGCGAACACATATTGAAACCAACTTCAACCACTCCTCCGTTGACTGTAGCAGTACCTAAAAAGAAAACAAAATTAGGACAGAGAATAATATCCCCAACCAGTCAGCACCATATGTGACACTATCAGGGCGTACAGTTAAGAAACCAATTAGATATGATGATGAATATAATTAAGTTTCTATGTACAATGATAAATAACAGACTTGTATTTATTTTTTACCTTGAATTGTCAAACGTCACAAGTGTCAACGTCAACCATCAGTTGCGTTCCGTTTCAAACTTTTGTAAAAGTTTTCATGGTTTGACTACTTGCGATTGTACTAAAAAAAAAAAGAACGATTGAATACTTACTTTGTTTTATAAACCAGTTGCTGGCCATGGAATCTTGTCAGGATAATTTCCTAAAACTTAAGTAGTGTTAACACTTTGAACGCCGCGCGTTTTTGAACTAGTCTAATACCGTACGCCGGCGATTTTTGCATTATTTTGAAAATTTGTAAATAATAGTCTATTACAGATACCTACATATTTTTTATACATTGTAAATTTAGGTTTATATTTGTTATTTATGAAATAAAATTATTAAATACATATAATGAAATGTATTTATTCGACAGTTTTGAATAGTGCACTGAACAACTCGAAACGAAGCGGGACGGCGGCGTACTGAGCGACAGGAACGTACGCACTCCGCGTTCGTTCCTGTCGACTTGACACACACATAAAAAGAGCTACGTGTCTATAATTTTGAACATGTGTGCATTATGGATGTAGCTAATGACCAATAACAGCCAACAGTTACTTATAGTTATCATGGAATTGAAAGTAGATTAATAAGTTAAAAAAACACGGTTTTATAAATAAACCAAACTAAAAAGTAGAAAATAAATAATAGTTTAAAAAAAACTAAAAACACGCTTTATATAGAAAACCAATCTAAAAAGTAAAAAATAAATTTTAATAAATTTGAAGTAAGAATAGTATAAAAAATCGAATAAATGTAAATGAATAATAGTGTAAGAAAGGAAAAAATGATTTATTTTAAAAAAAGCGTGGGGTGCATGGTGTCAATAGTTAATAATATTTCATTGACAGATATGACCAGAAGGATTATCTTTTCGATAATATCTTAAAAAGCACCCCACGCTTTTTTTGAAATAAAACATTTTTTTCTTTCTTACACTATTATTCATTTACATTTATTCGATTTTTTATACTATTCTTACTTCAAATTTATTAAAATTTATTTTTTACTTTTTAGATTGGTTTTCTATATAAAGCGTGTTTTTAGTTTTTTTTAAACTATTATTTATTAATTAATTATGACAGTTCGAATGTCATAATTATAACCAGACTATACAATCGTAAGGTTGTGTCATGCGTACAACCTCTACAGTAAGTGGAAGTCATGTATTTTTTTTACGTAGTGTGTTAATTTTATTTACATTTAATTTCCCTAACTATACATGTTTTAACAACGTTCTCATTTCAGTTGTTTGTTGGTTTTCAGTTGTTTTTTTTTTATAGTGGAAGCTAGCAAAAAAAAAACGAAAAGACACGCTTTTGTAGCTAGCTAAACTAAAAAATATTTTATTTTATAAATCATGTAGTCTGCAATAAAAAAAATATTTATGTACTAGCGTCTACCCGCAGCTTCGTCCGCGTTAAATTTCATGTTCCCCCGACCCTTCCCGTCGCGTTGAATGGCTTACCCGTGCCATTTTCCCCGTTTTTGCAACATTTTTCATTACTGCTCCGCTCCTCTTGGTTGTAGCGTGATGTTATATAGCCTATAGCCTTCCTCGATAAATAGGCTACCCAACACTAAAAGATTTTTTCTATTCGGACCAGTAGTTCCTGAGATTACCGCGTTCAATCAAACAAACAAAAAAACAAACAAACTCTTCAGCTTTATAATATTAGTATAGATTATAAAAAAAAGAAACTCGCCTTTTCTTTACTAATTATTTATTTCTACAAAATAGTTACATTAATGACAATTTTTTTATATAAATCTGTTACAGGGACGAACGTCGTGAGCGTATCGTTGCGGAGTGTAACGCGGTACGACAGGCGTTGCAAGATCTGTTGCACGAGTATATGGCGAATGTAAGTGTTTAATTATTTTTTATTTATTGTCATAATAATCAGCCTATATTGTTCCCATTGTTGTGACAGAGGCCTCCCTTCGGTGAGAGGGAGTGGGTATTAATGTTAACCGCCAATATTTATTACAATTTTTTTAAATAGCATCTTTAAGTAACCTGGTACTTAAAGAACCATCATCATTTCAGCCGTAAGACGTCCACTGCTGGACTTAGGCCTCCCTCAATTTGGGGGGCTTTGCCATAATCGCCACGCTTGGCAGGTGGGTTGGCGATCGCAGTATGGTGGTAAAATGCATAGAGAACGCTGCTGCCCATTCTTTAGTAAGTACTTAAAGAACCATAGTGGATCATAATTTCGCAAAAAATAAAAATGAATAACTTGCAAAGAGTAAGCTAACTGAAGGAAAGAGAGGGCACTATGTCGGCGAGCGGTGCAGGCGGTAGTTTTCAATTTACGAATTATTTTAACATTTTTATGATTACCGGCCACTAGTCCTTCTGCCCCCCTAGCCAAGTTACAACCGTTTCGTGTCCAATTAGCCATGTTGACGCCCCTGAGTCGGTCGCTCGTTCTACAATGTCTTGCATTATAACAAAGGCTGTAGTGTTCAACATTGTAGAAACGATAACAATTCATTCTATCATTTTGAACGATGTGAACTTGGCTACGAATTTTCTATTCGTTTGTTCTAACCACGTGACATAACGTTGAGATGATTTCATTCCCATACATTTGATTTGTTTTCGACTAGCGTTAACGATTGCAGATTATCAACTTGGCTAGGGTGCTGTTGTGTTAAATTAATGTCACTATTGTAACGGCACATTTCATTGTCTTTAAATTCAATGTATATGAATAATCTTTTTTTTAAACACGTTTTTATTAGTTTGTTATGTATATAAGTAACGGAGTCTTTGAACGTGATTTTTGCCCACTTCAAAATGTCTGATTAAAAACTTTGCACACTTACCTATCAAGGACCGATGACAATAATAATAATAATAAACGTGTATATAAAACATTGATCAGGCAGGGGCCATAGTTCTTCCATAGTTGTTGTTACCAATCCACTATAGCCATCCAAACCGATAGCCTAATTTGTTTTGTTTCCATATTCTGTAATAGTCCTGCTCCAACCGGGGATTGTCCTTGGGTGCACTAGCATAGGTGCACCCAAGGACAAAAAAGGATAAGGGATAAGGGATAATCGTCGGTTGGTGCATCTAAAATTGTCTCAGGGGCCTCTGCGAGTTGGCTTCGGCCCCTCGTACGCCTTCCAAAAGACCGGGATCCTAGAGTCCCGAGATATGTTAACAGATATAAAAATAATAATAATAATAAACATACACTCTGACCGTCGCAACATCCAAACACACCATCATCTCATCATTATCTAACCAATTCCCAGGGGTAGCACTTGGCTTCGGCCCGTTCTACCCCATAAATCCGGCGCAACGCCGAGATACGTAAAAGTATAAAATAGAATAATAATAATAATATTCCACAACTATCACACAACGCCATCTAGTCCCAAGCTAAGCAGAGCTTACAATACAATAATTTAATAACTTTGTGCCTATGTTCTGACTAGGATCCGAAGGATTGCAAAAAAAAAGAAACACGTAAAACCCGCTTTTGTAGCTAGCCGACCTAAAAAATAAATAATAGAAAAGAGAAAAGGGTGGGGTGTTTATCAATTGATTTTCTACTTTTTACATGAAGGCGTGTTTTGTATTTTTTAACCGAGTTCAAAAAGGAGGAGGTTATCGATTCGATTGTATTTTTTTTTTTATGTTTGTTACCTCATAACTTTTGACTGGGTGAACCGATTTTGATGATTCTTTTTTATTTGAAAGCTAGTGATTCCCGAATGGTCCCATTTTAATTTGGTTCCATTCGGACAATGGGGTCCATGTGAAAACCATATAAGTCTTAAACTGGCATTAAGTATTTGCGCGACAAATGAACGAATAACGTGATTAGATTAGTGCGGGGTATCTACCATAACTAAAAAGTTAAAAATAAAAACTTTTTACTAAAAAATAACAACCGACTTCCTACAAAAAAAACACTGCAAAGTCAAAAATAACTTTAATTTCGGAAGTCGGTGGCAAAAAACCTTAAATACAGATCCTAAGACACCGACTTCCAAAATTTAAGTGATTTTTCACTTGTAGGGTTTTTTTTTTGTAGAAAGTCGTTTGTTATTTTTTTGTTTAAACCATTGTTTTTAAATACGGTGGTCCCCAATCGCACGTCTAAGATATATCTCTCTTAATTTCGTCAGAAAAGTAGTGTATTGTATAAGTATCAATATGTAGCCTAAGCACGATTATTGATGTATTAAGTAAGGGAGTTGTAATAGGTAGAACGGGCTGGTGTCCGCAACTTCACATCTGAGCGCGTATTTTGCGTACGGGTGGGAAATCGGTTATTCGATCCACCCCAGCTCCTCGAGAAAGGCCAGCAACGCCTTGATGTTGCTGACTATCTCACCTAGGGTACCTGGGTCTCTGCCAGGGTCGCGATATTCGTTCGAAAGAGTTACCGTGGCCCTGGCATATGGGCAACTGAAGGAACATGGGTGGGTTTTAGTCAGTAAAAGTCTGACACGCCCTCCCGCTCCACTCAAGAGCGGGAGAAGTCATAAAAAAAGGGTTACCTGGGTTACCGAAGTACTTGGCCCTGGATTTGGCGATCACCCGGCAGTTTAGAAGCGGGTCCACCCTTTATGGCAGAATTTTTTTCGTCATACATAATATTATTTTGCATAACAGCGGATAGCATAAACTTCATTTCGCAGAAAATCGTTTGGCATACACTCATTTATCATACATTCACAACGCATAATTTTATAAGTCAGAATCATCTTTAGGCATAAATTTTATATCCATAATAATGAAAAAGGAGAACCATCATATCGCAGAAAGTTCGCAGTCAGAATCGTCTCTTGGCATTATTTCATATCGATAGTCCTTAAAAGGCAGAACTATCATATCTGAGAAACTATACAGTTAGAATCATCTTTTGGCATACATTTCATATCCATAATAATTGAAACGCTCATCTATGACATTACAGAAAAATCATATTTAGCACGCTGCATGCAGACATGCAAACAAGCATACACCATGCATGCAGCATGCAAGCAAGCATGCAAGTAAGCATGCAGCATGCAAGCAAGCATGCAGCATGCAAGCATGCAGCATGCAAGCAAGCTCACAGCATGCAGGCGAGCATGCAACATGCAGAATGCATGCTTTCTGTCACGGCTCCGGCGGTCCCACGCGAGCTCATCGTCGCAGATGGTTTTACGTTCACCACCGCAGCTTCGGCTTGCTGGCCGGCTCCGCCGGCCAGTCTCAGCCACGGTGGCGAGCGTCAAAATCACCTGCTCCTCAGCTCGCGGGCCGCCTCGCCCCTCCGCGCCTACGCGGGCTTAAATTACTCTCTAGGGGTAGGGCAGACAAGACTACGTGCAGTCGGTTCTGCAGCGATTCGTTTCTGTCAATAACTTTTGTAGCACAACATATATTGAGTTTTTGAGACACGATTTTAATTTTAATTTAAGGTTAAAATGCAATATTATAGAAATGACAATATGCCTAACAAAATTATTCTAAATGAAATTCTGCCATCTTCATAGTATGCCAAGTGAAATTGTGCCAAATAATCGTCGCTCTAAATAAATATTATGCTAAACAAAATTATGCGGAATTTTAAGTCTGCCATAGGTAATTATGCGTAATAAAATTCTGCCATCTTAAAAGTATGCCAGCGTAAAGTCGGACTTATAAATATTCGGCCAAACACTGATTATGCTAAACATTTTTTATGCCTTACAAATATTCGTTTAAAGAAAATTATGCCAAGTGTGTTATGCCAAATAAAATTCGGAGCATCAAGTTTCTGCCAGATAGAGGGAACCCTTTAGAAGCACATGCGCTGCTGTCTCGTCGTCCTCAATGCAGGCCCTGCACAGCGGACTGTCTGTTACTCTTTTAACATAGAGATGGGAGACGTAATAAACGATACATGGCTTACAGCTGTGCTTTGATTGTGTTCCCGCAAGCCACACAGTTGTCCGCCCTAAGCTAACGCCGCGCAGTCATCCCCACAGGTGGGCAAGGTGGAGCAATCGGGCGCGCTGGAGCGAGCCATCGAGAACATGTGCCGCAAGACCAGGGACCTGCGCAGGCAGCTCAGGAAGGCCGTCGTCGACCACGTGTCCGACAGGTAACAACACTTATATACGCTTTTATTACTGACTTGACTGGCCAACTAAACAATTTTCCTGAGACAAAATTATCACTTTACCTTGTCTGTAAAAAAAAAATTGCACTCCGGGAGTGCCGGCAGAAGTGAAAACTTGATTATTAACGTTGAGCATGTTTGATATTTTGGAATGGTTAGGGAATAATTTGTTGTTCAATTTCCATATTTTAAGCACTTTATATTCACGAATTTTACGAATACACAACAATGTGATCACTACACAGACGGTCGAGCCATCAGCTGTCACCATCCATGGATGCGCGTGGCACGCTGTAACATAGACGAACATTCGCGCAAGCGCCCTGCGCCGCCTAAACGAAACAGTAGGCCCAGGCATTCATTTTCGCCGCGCCGTAGAGAGGGGATAGCTGTCTACTCTCCATCCGTCCTACGCTTTTTCGATCAGGTCACGTGTCCTGACGCGAGTTTAAGATTTTATACCCATTACAGAAAAAGTGCTCAACGCCGCTAAAGAAGTTTTCACTTCAAAAAATACCCCCCATTTTTTGTTTTAAGACTTGTTTAATTACATAATTTATTTATGCTGTCAAAATAATTGATACAAATCTCTACAATAAAGATACCTCCAGGATTTATGCATAATGTTCATATTAGTATGCATTTCTATAAATGACTTAAAAGAATGTGTAGCACTAAAGTAACGTAGCATCATCATTTTGACTGGCCTGTTAGTCTAGTGATTAGTGACCCTGACTGCTAAGACTGAGGTCGTGGGTTCGATTCCCACCCAGGACAAATGATTGTGCTCATCACACAGCACAATCATTTGTTCTGTCTGGGTGTAATTTATCCATTATACGTATGTATTTAGAAATATATAAGTATACTAGCTGACCGTACAAACATTGTCCTGTTTCCTAGAACTCGATAGCAGCGCCACCTACCGGGTCCAATAGTGAATCTAAACCATCCAGGGTGCCACCCAAACGCATACAAAAAAATCATTCAATCGGTCCAGCCGTTTAGGAGGAGTTCAGTGACATACACACGTACAGTAGAATTATATATGTATAAAGATTTATCAGTTGTCTAGTTACCATAGTACACGCTCTGCCTAGTTTGGGATCAGATAACCCCGGCCGGGGGTTATTTGATCTGCCAGTTTGGGTGTGTTGGTTGTCCTAAGGATATTAGCTTCATACGTATGGGGCCGTTCCAGTATTACGTAAGCACTATAGGGGGGCGGGGGAGTCTTTGATTTGCTTATTTTTGAGGACATAGGGGGTGGGGGGGTTCTAGATGGTGATTACGTCAGCATTAGTATTTACTTTTTTACAAATATGGAAACCCATACATTGTCTATGTTTGAAAAGGTAACGCGTTTTCGGGGATTCTCACTAATAAGGTAGACGTTTAGGTACTCGCTTAGAACCGAGTTGGGACATTATTATTATTTTTATTTAGAATTTGTTTTCCTCGGCCTAGCCGGATATAAATGATGGCACGGGCCTAAGCCAAGTGTCCAACATTGGGGTTAAGTGTGGGTGGAGTAATATGATGAGTAGACTGTATGGTAGACGAATTTGCATGGGAGTATTGGTTTAAGGTGTCTGGCTCACATTGAAGAAATTTTCTAACTAGCCTGCATGTATTAAGGATCACTGCCTTTTGCAGCAGGTGAAAGGTGTTAGATGGCAGGTTGAGGGAACTAAGGGACTGATGAAGCTGTTTAGGAATTACTCCTGTTGTAGATAGCAGTATGGGGACTATTGTGACTTTTTGAAGATGCCATAGTCTAGTTATTTCGTCTTTAAGTTCGGTGTATTTAGATAATTTTTCGCCTATTAAGTTATGCGTATTAGGCACAGCAATGTCTATTAGGAACCCAGTTTTATTTATTTTATCTATTAATGTGATGTCGGGTCTATTAAAATGTATTGTGCGGTCTGTGAGTATGGCTCGGTCGAAATATAGTTTCGTTGTGGGGTTCTCTAAAACCGTTTCAGGGTTGTATTTATAATAAGGAACTACAGTGTCGATAAGTTTATATTTTAACGCTAGTTTTTGGTGTATGACGTTGGCTACTTGATCGTGCCGATGTTTGTAGTCAGTCTGTGCTATTGATTTGCAGGCGCCGGTAATATGTTGGATTGTCTCTGGAGAACTATTGCATTTTCTACAAGTATCGGTGGTTAAATTTTTTATTATGTATTTTCTGTAGTTTTTCGTCTCAATTACTTGGTCCTGAATTGCAAGCATGAACCCTTCAGTCTCTGGGAATAGTTCGCCTCGATTTAACCACGCGTTCGACGCATCTTTGTCGACATTTAATTGGCATAAATCTTGGCGATGTCTCCCGTGTAGAGACTTCTGGGTCCACTCTTGACATTTGGTTTTGTCGTCAGTCACTTTCTCGTTTTTTTGTTCCGTAGTGTCATTTAAATTAAGAGGTGTAAAATGTTGGTCATTATGTGATATTAGTTTGTGGAGTAGGGAAGATTCAGTTTTGGTAAAGAAGTATTGCCTAAGAGCTGTAATCTGTCTATTGTGCAAGTTTAAAATATCTATAAGTCCTCTACCTCCTTCTTTTCTTGGTAACGTTAACCTTTGGATACAAGATCTTGGGTGATGTTTGCGAAATTTAGTCATTGTAGTGTTGATTTTCCGTTGTAGGTTTTTTAGGTCAGTTTTGTTCCAGTTTATTATTCCGAATGAATAGGTGAGCACAGGTATAGCAAAGGTGTTAATTGCTTTTATAGTGTTTCGTGAATAGAGTTTATTATTATTATTATCCTTTATTCCATTATAGAAACATATAAATTATATTTTTAAATATTAAAATAACAAAAATGATAAAAACATTTAAAAATATAAAAAATAGTAGCCCACCGGTATCAGGAACAGGGTCCAAGCTACCGGCGGTCAGGGCTCCAGAGAGAGGAACCTCCTGACAATTCGAGCCGTGTCCAGAAGTACCGCTTTCTGAATCAAGCCCTTGATCCAACTGCCCAACGAGAGCCTCTTCAGGTGTTGGTCGAGGCTCTTATTATTATTATTATTAGCCGTTTCTGTCCCACTGCTGGGCGAAGGCCTCCCTACTCTCTTTCCACGTCTCTCTGTCCAGAGCTGCCAAGGACCAGTCTTTATTAAAAGAGTCCAGCTCATCCCGCCATCTTCGTCTGGGCCTGCCGCGATGTCTCTTGCCATTAAGCGGGACCCATTGGGTCGTAAGTTGGGACATTATCGCGCTCTATTCACTCGACAAAATTTCTTCCATCAACCGTTTCGCTACGATAGACGATTTGACGTATTTTAAATGCGTTAAATCTATTTTCTTATTTCTAGAATTATAACTGCTGCTCATAAACCAATAAAAAAACAGAGCACAATAAACGAAAAATGCATATGACAATGTTTACGTAGGTATGGGAGGGGGATAAGAGCTTCGCTTACTTTTGCTGACAAGGGGGATAGGGGAGTAAATTTTTTTAATAAATGTGCTTACGTAATACTTGAGCGGCCCCTATGTTAGTATGTAACGGAAACTTTGAACATGATTTTGACCCCCTTCAAAACGCCGGATTAACTCGAAATTTGGCATACTTATCAAGGACCGATGACAATACATTAATTTAATTAATTAGTGCCATTATCATCGCCAGGGTTACCAGGAAAGTAAAAAAAACTGTTTTCGAAAACTACGCTGACATACATCCCAAAATTCGAAACACCCTAAAAATAGAAAATAAATAATAGTTTAAAAAAAAACATAAAACGTAGAAAACATGCTTGATATCTATTAAAAAATATTTCGACAAGCACCTCATGCCGTTCATTATTTTCTACTTTTTAGTTTGGTTTTCAATTGTTTTTGAAGCATGTTTTTTTTTAAACTGTTATTTTATTGCGATATCAGCACGCGTAGCATGACCACCGTAGAAATGGGTTTTGTCTATTATTGGTAGAATAGAGATAGAATTGTCATGCTACGCCAGCATAAAACGGTATAAATCTTTCTACAATCTTTCATTCTGTCTTTAATCTTTCTACAATCTGTAATTTTGTCTATTCTTCCGTCGACAAAACCCATTTCTACGGTGGTCATGCTACGCGTGCAGGGTTGGTTACATATTAAAAATATATTCAAAATAATAAGTTGAATGAGACATTTAACATAGAATGGTCTTCGTGTCCCCCACAGTTTCTTGGAGACCAACGTGCCCCTCCTGGTGCTGATGGAGGCAGCTCGCAACGGCAACGAGAAGGAAGTCGAGGAGTACGCACTCGTCTTCACTGAACACGCCAACAAACTTGTAGAGGTAAGTACTTTTAGTGAATCTATTCTAATCAAATATTATAAAGCTAAAGAGATTTTTTGTTTGGTTGAACGCGCTAATCTCAGGAACTACTGGTCCGAATTGAAAAATTCTTTTTGTGTTGGGTAGCCTATTTATTGAGGAAGGCTATAGGCTATGTAACATCACGCTACTATCAAAAGGAGCGGAGCAGCAACGAAAAATAGACGAAAATTGGTACGCAATTCGATGCGACGGGAAGGGTCAGGGGAACAAAAATATGACGCGGACGAATTCGCGGGTAGAAGCTAGTAATTAATAATTGATTTGTTTTCTGGTATATCTACCTGAATATTGCATACAGCTGAGATGAGAATTTTAAAAGAGATGTGTGGTGTTACACTAATGGATAGAATAAGAAATGAGTACATAAGAGGAAGTCTGAAAGTGGCACCGATAGCTGAAAAGTTGTGTGAGAATCGGTTGTCATGGTATGGTCACGTGATACGGAGGAATGAAGAAAATGTCGTGAGGAAAGTATTGAGTATGAATGTAGATGGCTATAAGAGTAGAGGGAGACTGTGTGAATTATGATATGGATAGAAAGGGGGTGACTACTGAGATGACGACTAATAGAGAAGTGTGGAACAGAATTTTGTGTCATAAAGAAGTCTTGGGAATGATAAACAGAATTTTAAAAAATAGAACTAGATTGTGTTTCGCGATAGTTTTGCAGTAATGTTGGTAACACGGACATTCAACGTTAAATAGGTATCTTCACTCTACAGACAGGGGAGCTAACATTACAGCGAATGAAATTGTTTCGTAAACCACACCATACAATTAATTATTATTTTATTTTTTCATCACAAATGTTGCAGGTAGGTACATAAAGTGCTTAAACTAATTAAAAATACATAATAACATTTGTGAGAGACTGGTGCCCGAAGAAGGCATTGAATACCTGTGTTACGGGTCACCAGGCCCCCCAATACTTACAGTTAGACTTTGTATATTAATAGACTAAGACAAGTATGAGCTAAATGTGTGATGGAGTTTTCACTGTTTATTTTGTGATATAAATCACAAAAAAGGAATATATGAAAAATTAAAAAAAAAAACAAAAAACGATAAATAATGGAAATGAATATGAGATTTATGTGTGTGTACGAGTGTATGCTAGTGAGTAAGTGTAAGTGAGTGTATGTGGGTGAGAGTATGTGGGTTAGCTGAGGGTGAGTTTGTGTGGGTAGGTAAAGGTAAACGAGTGTTTGGGGATATAAAAAGGGCTGCCAATGTGTATTGAATTAAATTCGGTGTGGTGTCAGACGTTAAGAGTAGGTAGCATCATCTCATTTCTTCCCGTGGGTGTAGTAAAAGGCGACAATCATACTGCGATCGCCAACCCGCCTGCCAAGCGTGGCGATAATGGCAAACCATTCCAAATTAGGGTAGGTGTTTATCTCCAGTAGTGGATGTATTTCGGCAGATATGATAATCTCATGTTTTCTGCCTCAGGTTGCCAATCTCGTCTGCTCAATGTCGAACAACGAAGACGGCGTGAAGATGGTGCGGCACGCGGCAGAACACATCGAGGCGCTGTGTCCACAAGTAAGTCTAATTTTTTGAATCTCAAATCCTTATTGCTTTCCATTATTATTATTGATTTATTCAAAAGGATAAAATCGGATTATGAAGAAAAGGAATTTGAAAAGCTAAATGCAATCCTAAAAAAATGTGGGAAACTGTCCGTAGTATAACTGACACCAAAAGCGTGCGGTCGACATCAACAGAACTTTTATCACTTGAAACCTGCCCCAGTAAGTCCGTCAACAAAATTAACACGTTCTTTGCAAACGTTGGTATAAATCTTGGAAACAATCAACCTAATTTAAATAACCCCCAGTCTGTTGACATCCACCAACATAATACAGTCAACTCAATGGTTCTTCTAGAAACAGACGAAGAAGAGGTTAATTCAATTATAAACAGCCTCCGGATGGACAGTGCTACGGGCTGGGACGGTATCCCACCAAAATTACTAAAACAGGCTAGCCACATCCTAGTTCCACCTATCACACGTATTTGCAACCTAGCCATATCCACAGGTACATTTCCCAGTGCTCTAAAAAAAGCCATGGTGCATCCAGTACACAAGTCGGGTGACAAATATAAGGTCACAAACTATCGCCCAATCTCAGTCCTTCCAGGAATCTCCAAAATTCTGGAAAGAATAATGTACAAACGCCTTAATAACTACCTAATCAAACACAAAATAATTTCTCAACACCAGTTCGGACTCAGACGCGGATTATCCACAGAAGATGCGGTGTCATCCTTACTGGATTTTGTATTTAATAAAGTCGACAATAAGCTCAAGTGTCTAGGAATCTTCTTAGACCTTTCGAAGGCGTTCGATACACTGTCTGTTCCTCTACTTCTTTCTAAGCTTGATTCCATCGGAGTACGAGGGATTGCTCACGACTTATTTAAAAGCTTTCTGACTGATAGGATGCAGTGCGTTAGGATAGGGGAGTACGTTAGCGAAGCAAGTCCTGTGATCGTTGGAGTTCCGCAAGGAAGTTTGCTCAGTCCTCTGCTTTTTCTGATCTACGTCAATGAACTCTGTCAGCTGTCCCTTTCATCTACAAAAATAATAGCCTACGCCGATGACACGGCAATTCTATCTTATGGCTGTGACTGGGTCTCAGCTAAAAAGGCAGCTGAAAAGGCACTTGGCGAAGTGATGTTATGGCTAGAGCAAAACAGTCTCACACTAAACGTTGCAAAAACGAATTTTATCACCTTTGGATCAAGACGTTCCACCCTACCACAAGACGGCTCACTACTTCTTAAAGCCCACAAATGTTCCAACCCTTTCGCCCTTTGCACATGCCCCGTTGTAACTAGAGCACCAGTAGTACGATATCTCGGCCTTCAATTAGATGCCTGCCTATCTTGGAAAATACATCTTCAAACAGTGTCCGCACGAATACGAAAACTTATTTTTCTATTTAAGAAGTTGAGGGCAAAGAACGAAGTCCTTAAAATTGTTTACTCGGCACTTGCCGAATCAGTTCTAAGCTATTGCATCACTGCCTGGGGAGGAGCCGCCAAAACCGACATTATACAGGTGGAAAGAGCCCAGAGAGCCGTAATTAAAGTTATTCTAAAAAGACCCTTTAGATCCCCAACGCAGCAACTTTACAGGGACTTCAAAACACTAACGGTTCGACAACTATACATACTGCGTGTAGTCATGCGAAAACACGCGACCCTTCCATACAGAGTAAATAACAGCTCCCCAGTTAGAAGAAGACCCAAACCGGCTTGTTCCACAACACATACAAAAACTACATTTGCTAGACGTCACTACCCATACCTAAGTGCCCTTATATATAATAAATTACATCAAAAACATAGCATACACACACTAAACACACACAAATGTAAAAAAATAACTAAAGAATTCCTCCTCACCCTAGATTACGCTGAAACAGAATTACTGATGAAATCCCAATACACATAAATAATGTATTAGTATCACAAACACTTACACACCTCTCTAAACACACACGACATGCCTCACAAACACATCACACACGTTCACACACATCACACACGTTTACACATATCACAGACACACATTCACTTTCCCCATTACACCACATTACACGCGCTTACTCACACACTACTGCCGCTGTTACACGTTTTAGTTCCCTAATGTTCTTAAATAAACGGACGAATGGATGACCCCTATAACACAGGATTTTCCTAGCATCGGGGTCATTATTCACAAAACTTGAGCATAATTGTAACATTCAAATAACGTAACATGCATTTGTATTTCTCCTTTTTGTTAAATAAATTATACTTATACTTATAATGTATACAGGATTTTTTTTTACCAGTGCGCAAATTTTTTTTGGCTTTTCGATATCAGTAATAAAACACATTTCAACAATTTTTTCAATACTTTTTTTTTTTAATTTTTCCGACCTTAAATCAGTAAACTGTGGACAACCTACTGTGTGTACGCCTACACTACGGTGGTTCTGAAGGTGTGGTGTAGTCAACCGCACTTCTGTGATAACATTGGACATTGTCTCGTACCAGTTAAGGCGATTTTCGTAGTGCATGTGTTTCCACCGTCCAACCGATATACTTTTGACCATAGATATCTAGATACATGCCTTCATTGCGGAATAGTAAGGAGTCCTAGTGTCGCCGCTTATCTCCCACCTAAATAATTACAACATTAACAAATAGTGTACTGACGACACACTTAAAATTTGAACACGCACACCAAGAAGACAGCAGCCACACTAAATCAATTTCTAATAGCACACATACATAGAATGGGCGGGGCATTCACTTGTAAACACTTGCTATTTGCGAACATCCAATGCACATGCATGCAATTAGGGAGTCGAAAGCGATGGTCGATTAATTTTCTTTAAATAATTTCTTTTTTTATATACCTATCCGAAAATATATAATATTTAACTTTTACTAAAATAAAATGGAAATATTTTTTTAAATTTTGTGTTATCGGTTAAAGGGTACGCTCTCTGTTACATATCATGCTGTATAAATAAATACTAATCTTTAAAAAAATATAAATAATCAAAAATGCCTACGTACATTCAGGTTTGGTTTAATTCAGTTAGGCTAATGTTACACTCCTATTCAAAATCGATCGCGTTAACACATATTAGCGCCATAGAGCAAATTAGTTGCAACTTTAGACAAATAGTAGGTAGTTGATGCTGACAGGATCGAATTCGGACGACTGTGGATTTCACGGTGTTCCCACTTCCAGCGGAGAAAAGCGCGATATGCAGATGCAAAGCCGCGAAACCACTCTCGGCTTGCGCACTCGCTGTTTGCGTCGTTCGTGAACGTGGAGCGCGTATTATAAACAGTAGGCTTGAATCCTAGCAGTGGGAACTGTAATAATAAAAATAAGGAAATACAAAATAAAAATCAAATCAAATTAGAATTATTTATTGTCCAGTAAAATATAATATTATGTGTTGTTCTCGCTTATCTTGAAGCGAGCTTGCTTCGGTCGCTCATTGCTTGAATAAGTACTTTACTCAATCGTGACATTTCTGGGTTCGTTTGTACGCTCGTTACGTCTTTTTGTCTAGGATGAAAAATCCTCACGGATGTGCTCCGCCGCCTTGGGGTGGGCGGAGGGCTCTGTCAGGCTCTTACTGGCTAAAAACCACCCAGGTTTTCCATTCCCACACTTTCACCGGGGATCAGGGAAACTTATGCGGTTCCTTGGGGTTGATTTATGGACTCCCGGCAGGTCATCAACTCTGCCCGAGTGCTGGCGGCCCGCGCGCGCTCGCGCGTGGCGCAGGAGAACGCGGCGGCCTTCGCGCGCGCCTGGGAGAGCGCCGTGAAGCTGCTCACTGACGCCGTGGACGACATCACCACCATCGACGACTTCCTGGCCGTCAGCGGTGAGTTGTTACGGTTATACACGCAGGCGCAGGAGAACGCACAGGTCTTATTTTAAATATCTTAAATATTTTCAAATACAAATCTAAACAGACAAATCATTATTACACGCTTTATATTAGCTTCACTTGTATGTTTGTATATTTGTATGTTAGTATGTTTGTATGTTTGTTTGTAACCGACTCCTTATAGCGCGATTTTGACCCACTTTAAACGAACAGATTTCATTCAAACTTTGCACACCTGTCAAGGACCGATGACAATGCAATAATTTCATAAATTTGTGTCATTATCCTGACCAGGATTACCAGGACAGGCTTAACTTGCCTGAGCGTCTTTTGTATGCTGTCCGCTAGAGGGCGCTAGTTAGTTGACGTACATCTGTGACGCGTTCGCAGTGGTGCCAACTTAGGGTAATTTACCCTAGATTTAGGGTTAAGTTTAATCAGCAGGGTAATGTTTAGGGTAAAAACTCGGTGAGGGTAATTTTAGGGTAAATTTAAACATGATTCACTTCACAGATTTTATGAACACACATTTAAATTACTACATACCAACCCTGCCCCGCTGCCCGCTCGCATTGTTCGCAAAGTAGTCTTGGGCATAGTAGTTCGCGACTGAGATCGCTCAGTTTAGTTCACCGCTCCTTACCGAACTAATTCGCTCTTCTAGTTCGTCAGCGCCCAGCTCGAATCAAAGAGAGGCAGATCGTTCGATCGTTCGCTCGTTTTGATTTTGCTCCTACTGCATGCGACAAGATTATGGAATGTTCTACTTTTACCTACAATTTTTGGACTTTAAAAACAGCAAAAACCTCTGAATGATAATTTATAAAATGATCATGATTGTAAATAATACCAAAGTTTATTGTTGCAATAAATAACTAGTTTAGTGAATATAAAAAACTTTTTGTATTTTGTTTCGTTTATTAGTTCGGTTGACGCCATCCTCGCTCATTCGGTCACGAACTGACGAACTAACGAACTGCGGATCGGGGAATGAGGGAACTAATTAGCGTAGTTCATCTATGAGAGCGCTCTCACGACCTAGTTCGTTCGCTAACTACACAAGACTATCGCAAAGTACTTTGTATCCTGCTCGCTTGGCGTGTACGCACGATACTGTGATTACTGAGTAAAATGGCGTAAATGTGTTCGACAGTGAAGGAACGCGAATTAAAAAATTTAGGGTAATTTTTTTCATTTAACTGTAAATCTGGGGTAAAACAAAAAAAGGACCTGGCAACACTGCGCGTTCGAGCGGTAACTGCTCGCGCTTAATATAAAAATCTAGCTAATAAGTGAGTTTGTCAAGACTTTTTTTGTGTTAAACTTGTTTTTCTTGAACAATAAACTGTTATTGTAATAAGTGAGTCCTAATTTGCTCCCCACCGACGCTATAAGGGGCTGCCCAACGTGTGTAGGTATTTCGTGTAGTGTATTATGGAGTGCAGATCGCGAAATAACTTGCAACGATCACAAAAAATAACCGTAGGGGACTATTATCAAACCTAGGAGTGTGTTCTTCTTGTTTATCCTGTGTCTTCAGTGACCAAAATGCCAAGAACACGGTCAGAAGAAAACTCGGACTCGAATGGCGCCGCGGACGCGGCCGCCGTGAACATTACAATGTCTCAAGAAACTCTCGCTAGCTTTATAGCATCGAATGCTCTCCGCAGTTTTTCGATGTTAAGTACTTGAAGGACCTGCTGCAGTTTGGTGGCAAGGTGTGAAGCAGTCAACCAGCACGTGGTCGGAAGCCGTCACCAGAATAAAATGCGCCTTCGGTGAACATGACCCGCCACATCGCCTTTACCGTAAACTCTTTAATATTAATCATCAAGAAGATGAAAACACTGACTTGTTTATTGCTAAGGTACGTACAATATTAGCCAAGTTCCCAAAGGATGACCTCTCAGAGGAGGTTCAATTGGATATGGCATACGGTCTACTAAACACGCGCATTAGAAAACGCGTGACGAGAGAATGCGTTAATAACTTCGACGAGCTGCTCTACAAGTCTCGACAGGTCGAAGATTTGGTAAAAGAAGTTACCTAGTTTTTACGATTGTCATGGTTACAATAGTTAAAAGATCAGCTACATGTTCTCAATAAAATGTTATTTAATGGCAACAACATAGTTATTCCTAGCACTATGCATGATTACATTTTAAAATTGGTCCATGAAGGACATCAAGGTATAAACAGTTGCATACGCCATGCAAAGACAACTGTGTACTGGCCTAGCATAGATGATGACATCACTAAATTCATATCACAGTGTCCTACATGTCTTACTTACCGTCATAACAATGCTAAACAGCCAATAATACACCATGAGTACAAGATGCTACCATGGTCGAAAGTTGGTGTTGATATCTTTGAATTTAACAAAAGTAAATATCTTATTGTTATAGATATTATTCAAAATATGTAGAGATAGCTTATTTAAAATCAGATTCAACAGCTAAAACTTTAATAATACATTTAAAAACTAATTTGCACGTCATGGCATACCAGAAACCATGAATTCAGATAATGGTCCACCTTTCAATAGTAAAGAATTTAAAGATTTCCTGCACAACTGTGCATGTCACGCAACTACGCACTAAATTACCTACCTCGGACACCACATTAACACCAAATACAGTTGACACCAGTAAGGTAGAGAAGAAAATTAAAAAACAACAGTTAAAAACAGCATTTTATTACAATAGAAACACAAAAACACTTCCAACACTAGACATAGGTGGCAAAATCTATTTTAAACACAAACCACTTGGGTTCCTGGTATAATATCAGAAAAGGATAGTCTTCCTCATAGCTATATTAGCTCTTCTCCTCAAGGATCTTTCCATAGAAATCGCGAACACATATTGAAACCAACTTCAACCACTCCTCCGTTGACTGTAGCAGTACCTGAAAAAGAAAACGAAATTAGGACAGAGAATAATATCCCCAACCAGTTAGCACCATATGTGACACTATCAGGGCGTACAGTTAAGAAACCAATTAGATATGATGATGAATATAATTAAGTTTCTATGGACAATGATAAATAACAGACTTGTATTTATTTTTATTTTGTACCTTGAATTGTCAAACGTCACAAGTGTCAACGTCAACCATCAGTTGCGTTCCGTTTCAAACTTTTGTAAAAGTTTTCATGGTTTGACTACTTGCGATTGTACTAAAAAAAAAAGAACGATTGAATACTTACTTTGTTTTATAAACCAGTTGCTGGCCATGGAATCTTGTCAGGATAATTTCCTAAAACTTAAGTAGTGTTAACACTTTGAACGCCGCGCGTTTTTGAACTAGTCTAATACCGTACGCCGGTGATTTTTGCATTATTTTGAAAATTTGTAAATAATAGTCTATTACAGAGACCTACATATTTTTTTATACATTGTAAATTTAGGTTTATATTTGTTATTTATGAAATAAAATTATAAATATATATAATGAAATGTATTTATTCGACAGTTTTGAATAGTGCACTGAACAACTCGAAACGAAGCGGGACGGCGGCGTACTGAGCGACAGACACACGCATAAAAAGAGCTACGTGTCTATAATTTTGAACATGTGTGCATTATGGATGTAGCTAATGACCAATAACAGCCAACAGTTACTTATAGTTATCATGGAATTGAAAGTACATTAATAAGTTAAAAAACACGGTTTTATAAAAAAACCAAACTAAAAAGTAGAAAATAAATAATAGTTTAAAAAAAAACTAAAAACACGCTTTATATAGAAAACCAAACTAAAAAGTAAAAAATAAATTTTAATAAATTTGAAGTAAGAATAGTATAAAAAATCGAATAAATGTAAATGAATAATAGTGTAAGAAAGAAAAAAATGTTTTATTTAAAAAAAAGCGTGGGGTGCATGGTGTCAATAGTTAATAATATTTCATTGACAGATATGACCAGAAGGATTATCTTTTCGATAATATCTTAAAGAGCACCCCAAGGCTTTTTTTGAAATAAAACATTTTTTTCTTTCTTACACTATTATTCATTTACATTTATTCGATTTTTTATACTATTCTTACTTCAAATTTATTAAAATTTATTTTTTACTTTTTAGTTTGGTTTTCTATATAAAGCGTGTTTTTAGTTTTTTTTTTAAACTATTATTTATTTTTGTGTAAATACTTCGAAATTCTTTTGTTAAACGATTTTTTGAAGGTGACTGAATAATACCAATTTAATAGGAACAGTGCCGTTGTCGAAAGGGACACACTTCAGTGTTAAACCATTATTTGATCACATCTATTGGTAATGTAAAATACATTTTGTGTGTCATGCATACAGCTTGTTTCTATTTACAATTGTTGCAATAAATCCGATAGTTCAAAGTCAATTGAGCAATAAATAGCTTTTAGTATTTCAATTAATTTGAAAATATTAATTTATTTAAAATGATTAACGAAATTTCGGAATTTTGGAGAACAATGGTGGTCCAGTGGTACCGGCCCCGACATACGAGTCGTTAGTGTGGGTTCGAGCCCAGGCTGGCGCTTTAATTTATGTAAAGCGCCAGCCACCACCACTGCTCTCAAAACGGTGAAGAAAAAAACATCATGAGGAAGGTTCTAGAACCAAAAATATGCAGACATATGACATCTAACCACCCGCACTAGGTCCGCGTGGTAGATTACGGCCCACTCTCTCTCTCACCGAGAGTAGGCTTGTGTCCCAGCAGTGGGAACAATATAGGCTGATGGATGATAAACGAAATTACGCTGAGTTTTGATAATTTCATAATTATTATGTATTGAGTATTTATTTATTTATATTTATATATGCTTTATTGTACACCACAAATTACATTTCAACTAAAAACATTTAACAATAAAAACATGTATGATAGTAGTTACACATTTTTACTCAACAGACGAACGGATCTGATTTCTCCATTACTTATAATAGTAGGCAAACCTATTATACCACAAATTCAGACCTAAAGCTGCTAGTCTACTAGCGAAATCCAAGAAAAACACAATAAAACTTTTTACGACCTTTTATACCGAATCAAAGACTTCGTGCTGTTAATGCGAATACATTTTTCCTTGTTCTCTTATGTGATATCTTTACTGTCATCGTTCCCCCGTAGAGAACCACATCCTGGAGGACGTGAACAAGTGCGTGGTGGCGCTGCAGGAGGGCGACCCCGACTCGCTGGAGAGGACCGCCGGCGCCATCCGCGGCCGCGCCAACCGGTACGTGCCATACATACCATAATAACACCCACTGTATTAAACACCGTGGCCTTATTTGATATAACTGGGAACAGGATAATTTAAGAATTTGTCAAAAGAATTACATAATTGACACATTTTCACGACAGATGCTGTTTAACAAACAAAAACCTGTTTAAAAAATACGGCCTTTCATGCGACGTCGTCTGTTTTATGCGACGTCGTCTGCTTCATACGAAGTCGTCTGCTTCATATGAAGTGTTTTGCTTTCATGCGACGTCGTCTGGTTCATACGAAGTCGTCTGCTGTCATGTGAAGTTGTCTGCTTCATGTGACGTCGACTACTTCATGCGACGTCGTCTAATTCATTCGACGTCATCTGCGAGAATGTTCTCATAAATACTTAAAGATAACCAGCGAACTGTGTTTGTGCCATAAGTATATTTCTGACTGTCTATTCGAGGAATACAGATGTGATATTTCCCCATTGGGAGAGGTAGAAACTATAAAAAGTCAATCATTATAAACCCAACTTATAAAATGTGGTGGTACTATACGTATGTGTGTGCCTTACCCCTCGGGTAGAAACAGACGTGATGTTATTATGTACTAAAATAATATGTGTGCATTGTCAACAGAGTATGTTCGGTGGTGACTCAAGAAATGGACAACTATGAGCCGTGCATCTACACCAAGAGAGTGCTGGAGGCCGTCACAGTGCTCCGGGACCAAGGTTAGTGCATGCATTATGCGTCTTCATAACTGTGAAATTAATAGTAGATTATTAACCAAGGGGATAAAGCAGTGTCTTCTGTCGCGGGTAACGATTTAAATCGCGAGCGTAACGAAGGACTCGAGGTTTACTCCCGAGCGTAGCGAGGGTGTTAAAAACTTAAATCACGAGCGAAGCGAGGGATTTAAGACGAGTCCTGAGTGTAGCGAGGGATTTAAGTTCACCCAAGACTAAGACAGCTTTATCACCGAGGAAAATACTCTACTTTTCGTACCATTTGCGAAAAAATTAACACAATAATAATATGAGATAAGCATTTATTAAAAATAATGACAATTAAAAATAAATTAAAATAAACTTATCGTTTAAGTATTTGAAGAAAACAAAAACGCGGCAAATTCCTAGACTAATATTTTTTTGTCGGAAAAACAAAGGCATCAAGCTCATACGGCCTCGTCGGTTTTCGTAATTTTATTTAATAATCATAACTGCATAATAAATGCGTATTCCTTTTTCAAAAAGATTTTTTTTTAAATCTTTATTTAAAGGGTTTTATCGCTGATCGATAACGTCGCCCTGTAACATCATCTAGCTACTAACAATCAACTTAACCTAACACATTAAACACGTATTTTAACACAAAAAATGCCAGTTTGTACAATATTCATTACACTCTCCAACATTGTACATATTTATTGGACCAAGTTTATTAAACCGCAATGCCTCATTCCGCACACACTCCATCAAAATATGTTGTACATCTTCGACTACTCCACATTCGTCGCAAATTTAAATCACATTCTCCCCCTAGAGAATGAATGAAATTCAGTACAATTTTCTTTCCGTGTTTAACAGATTAAAAATGACTATTGTTATGTTCGCTTTTTGTGGCATAGAATGTCACTTTTTGAGCAAGTGGTACGAAAATAACTTTTTTATCGTTTATTATTCAAGAAAGAAGGTAGGTTGTTTTCAGTTTAATGAAAAACCATACCGACGTAAACTAAACATTGCCGCGATAGATATCTAAATCAACGTTTCTGCGGTTTATTCATTTTTAGTTGTGTTGGCAGCTATGGTTTTGCTGAGACGACTATTTCTTTAGGTGCCGCCTTTTGAACAGTAAAGAATAAATCCAACCAAAAACATTTCATGTAATAGAGGTTATCAAGACTCAGATAACGCTTTCACAGTTAAAAAGTTATCAAATCGAAAGTAGCGCCAAGCCCCTTTTCTTTTTGCGTGGGAATTATTAAAATGACGTCTCCCGCTCTGGGCTGAGCGGGAGGATGTGTCAGACTTTTTAACCGACGAAAAAAAACGGAGGAGGTTATCAATTCGACGCGTATATTATTTTATTTTTTTTGTTTGTTTTTTTTTTATGTATGACCACGCATAACTTTTTACATAGTAGTCCGATTGTGATAATTCTTTTTTTATTGGAAAGGGTATACTCCGAGGGTGGTCCCATATAAATTTGAAAAACAAAATCAAACCCTAAGGGTCAGAAAACAGGGGATGATGGATTGTTCACTCACTGATTGTTATGTTTAACCACGCATAACTTTATACAGAGTAGTCCGATTTTGATAATTCTTTATTCAATGTATAGGGTATACCTTGCCAAGTATTATAAGTATATTAAAGCCTCAAAAAAATATAAAATAAAAACTTTTTACCAAAAAATTTAACCGCCGATAAAACTGAAAGACAAAAAATAATAAACCTTAAAATTATGAGTCGGCGCTTTGAGTGATCTTTGTTCATGGATTTTCCAGCGCCGACTCATAATTTTAAGGTTTATTATTTTTTGCCTTTCAGTTAAATTTTTTGGTAAAAAGTTTTTATACTGACTCAAACCCACCCGTGTTCCTTCAGTTGTCTGTACTAGGGCCACGGTAACTTTTTCGACAAATCTGTGACCCTGGCAAGAGAGCCAAGCCCCTAACTCTACAAGCTTAACTAGAAATCTTACATCTTGGTCAAAATGTGCGACTTGGTATGGCATTTGCGGCCGTCGCGCACACCCTCCTATGGGCTTTAGGTTAGAAACTTAGGAATGCTCAGTGGTGAAATCGACGTATTTTAGGTATTCATAAAATCCAAAATGATAAAGCTAGCCAAATTAAACTTAGTCCTCCTATTTACAAAACATGATTTTTCTTTGGGTACGGTTTAATCCATCGAGACTGTTTTTAGGGTTCCGTTGCCAAATGGCAAAAAACGGAACCCTTATAGATTCGTCATGTTTGTCTGTCTGTCCGAGTATGTCACAGCCATTTTTTTCCGAAACTATATACCATACCATTCTCTTATTTTAGAAGTTACAGGGGGGGGGGGGGGGGGCACATTTTACCACTTTGGAAGTGTCTCTCGCGCAAACCATTCAGTTTAGAAAAAAATGATATTAGAAACCTCAATATCATTTTTGAAGACCTATCCATAGATATACCACACGTACAGGTTTGATAAAAAAAAATGAGTTTCAGTTCTAAGTATGGGGAACCCCCAAAATTTATTGTTTTTTTCTGTTTTGTGTAAAAATCTTAATGCGGTTCACATAATACACCTACTTACCAAGTTTTAACAGCATAGCTCTTATAGTTTCGGAAAAATGTGGCTGTGACATACACGGACAGACAGACAGACATGACGAATCTATAAGGGTTCCGATTTTTGCCATTTGGCAACGGAACCCTAAAAATGCCACTACTTTTGGTTTTTGGCTAGTCTTGGCGGAGCACTGCCCTGGCCCCAGAGAGCTATTAACGTAATACACTATCAATAGGAATCGCTTTAATTTCGACAGTCCCACAAAATTCATGGCGTTGTTTACGTTTTTAAGCAGACAACTTTTAGGAACTTATGAAAGAATGGAAATCCAATAAGCTTCAAAATGATTCTGATTAATAGTCAAAGTGGCACCGATAACTGAAAAGTTGTGTGGGAATCGGTTGTCACGGTATGGTCACGTGATACGGAGGAATGAAGAAAATGTCGTGAGGAAAGTATTGAGTATGAATGTCGATGGCTATAAGAGTAGAGGGAGACCAAAGAAACGATGGATGGACTGTGTGAATTATGATATGGATAGAAACGGGGTGACTACTGAGATGACGACTAATAGAGAAGTGTGGAAGTATGCAGTTGGCCATCTTGCGCCGAACACAAATAAATAGGGATAAAGAGACCAGAACCAGACCAGACCAGACCCCATTTCTTCCCGTGGGTGTCGTAAAAGGCGACTAAGGGATTTACTAGAGAATGGGCAGCAGCGTTCTCTATGCATTTTACCACCATACTGCGATCGCCAACCCGCTTGCCAAGCGTGGCGATTATGGCAAAGCCCCCCAAATAGGGGGAGGTCCATGTCCAGCAGTGGACGTCTTGTGGCTGAGATGGTATGGTAAAGAGACCAGAATGATGATGTTACGCATTTCGGGTGCAGTTCCCTCAATAGCTCTTCAGGGTGAATAAAACAACGGTTACATTAAACAAACAGTTTTATTATATCGTATATTCTTATCACAGTAGTTTATTTTTATAAAAAATATACTTGACAACGAGTATTTGAATTTTCTTACAAATTAATAAGGTTACTTTACTAAAATAGCCCTGATTTAGAATAACTTCGCTTGACCACCGAGGTAATAACATAAGCTACATTTAAGCAAGGGCGATATTTACGTATAGCGACACACCTGCCGAACGTAAGGTGTTCACAAGCTGCACTTTGCCTTGAGTAAGTAGTTCATGCGAATGTGAACTTTATTTTTGAAACAATAATGTGCATATTCCTATGAAGCGTTTACTTTAGTAAGCAGAGTCTGTGAATCGTGCCTTTAATGGAGTTGTTGCTGAATTTGTGCCAGACCGATGTTTACGCGAAAATGCACTGTAATTTCAGCGTGTTTAGTTGCATTTTAGATTAATTTCCGTCCTGTATTTCCGGAGATGTGTCGCCAGGCTAAGATATATTTTTTCTTATATTTAGTTTTCTTCCTTGGGAGGATGATCCCTGATGTACTGTAGTGCGCGCAGGATAGCCTCTGGGATCGGTGGGGGGGTTGGGATATGGGAACCCTGGAACAGAAAGACGATTATTTTTTCGGGGAGAACGGAGTGCTCTGTCGGACTACTACGAGGTAAAATCCCACTGTTCCTTCTCACTACCATGACACGGTGGCCCGAGTGATACTAGTACATTCGTTGCTCCCTTGAAGGGGGTATCTAAACACACGTAAATGTGTCCTCACCTGTGGCCGGTATCCGTTCTCGTCAGCTTCATACTGCAACTGGATCACTTCTCCCTCGGGTGAGGTCCAGCTCGCCGCGCCCTGCACGACCTCGGCTGCGTTCTCCTGTACACAACATAATATTAGCCAGTGAGAATAATGCTTTATTTTACACTCCGGGAATTTGATAACTACATTGACCCTACGTCAATGTGCCGTATTGTAGCCAAAAAATTCAAAGTGTGACAAAACTGTCACACTTTGAATTTTTATGATGTGATATGTGTTATGTGTGATAGACACGGAAAGGAAGATGTTGATAAACATCAACATCTTCCTTTCCGTGTCTATCCATCAATAGTATATTCCTCGCAATTTTAGACACAGTAAGTTATATAAAGCAACGTTTCAGCAACGAAAATAACTATAATGCAAAATAACACACTGACACTGCGTGACCCATCCTAGATACGTTGGGACGTGGCATAAATGCTTAGGGACGTGTGATACATACTTCGAGACATTTTCGACACTTTGAGACATGTAATAGACACTTCGGGATATATCATTGACACTTTGGGACTTGTCATAGACACATTGGGACATGTCATAGACACATTGGGACATGTCATAGACACTTCGGGACATGTCATTGATACTTTGGGACATGTCAAAGACACCTCGGGACATATCATCGACACCTCGGGACATATCATCGACACTTCGGGATATATTATCGACACTTTGGGATGTCATAAACAGCTCGAGACATGTCATTGATACTTTGAGACAAGTCAAAGACACCTCGGGACATATCATCGACACTTTGGGAAGTGTCATAGACACTTTGGGACATATCATCGACACTTTGGGATGTCATAGACACCTCGGGACATATCATAGACTCTTCAGACGTCATAAACAACTCACCGAGCCGGCGTTCTTGAGCGAGCCGCTCTCACTGGCCGCGATGCCGTTGTTGGTCTCGTAAGCCCACTGGTACTGCCCCTCCACACCCACGTCTGGAAGAAATAAAATACACAGTCAATTTTCATGTGTGCGTAAATACTTAATGAAGTTACGGGGCTGATTTTTATTAACACTAAGACTTCATAATTTTGAAAAACTTTTTTACAAAAAAAAACAACCGACTTCCTTAAAAACACTACAAAGTGAAAAATAACTTTAATTTCGGAAGTCGGTGTCTTAGGATCTGTATTTATGGTTTTTTGCCACCGACTTCCGAAATTAAAGTTATTTTTCACTTTGTAGTGTTTTTAAGGAAGTCGGTTGTTTTTTTTTGTAAAAAAGTTTTTATTTTTAAATTTTTAGTTGTGGTATTCACCCTGCACTAATTCCAAACAAACAATGCATATTTATGCGATAGCAGAAATCGCGGTTGATTTCCTGTCATTTTTTAAAGAGTTCCGGTGTCTGTCTCCCGAACTCATCATCAGATCTATATGAAAATTATATGGGTAGAGTGGGTAAGAGCCCACTCTAGTGTCTGCTGAGGAATCAATTCTCGATGTCAACGAGTATGTCTATCTAGGACAAGATATCTTCTAACTCCTGATCGATAAGGAGTTGTACCTTCCATCATCAGCTCAACAGAATATAAGAATACAAGTAACGAATTATCCCCTAACCTTCTAACCTTTCACTGTAGGTTCCTATATGTACTGTTCACCGATGAGGAGTTCCATGCGGTATCTTCGAACACTATAATTAGTTCACCACGGATGGATAGATAGAACCAGCAATTATTTTTGATCTTTAGTACAATATCCAAATCACATTACGTGTACTGTTTGTTTTTGAGGAGTTCCTTCGTTTATCTTCCAAAGTATACATCAAATCTTCACAAAATTAATATGGGACCACCTCAGGAGTATACCCTTACGAATAAAAAAAGAATTTTCAAAATCGGTTGACAATTGGCGTAGAAATCGGTGAACATACATAAAAAAAAATAATAAAAAAAATACATACAGTCGAACATATAACCTCCTCCTGTTTTTGAAGTCGGTTAAAAAGTTCTTTATCTATTCGAAAGTGACTATAAAGAATCAAGTTCTGGGAAGGAATGACATACAGTAAACCATAGTTTAGTTTTGACATTACGAACTTGGAGGGTTGTATTGATGATTTTGATGATTATAATTCTGTAACTACATATGTCTTACAGTCGCGAATAATATTTTAATCAACATACAACCTAGCACTGGCCTGCAAATTGCAAAAAACGTAAGAAAATTTGAATTTCGCGGGGTAGTTGGAGCATTCACCTTAAGCAGAACTCACTGGGTCGTAACTATGGTCCATAGATCGTCAGACATACGGCAGATGTGTCCGGCCCAATTCCATTTAGACGTGGCAACTTTCCGACTGTCATCACTTATTTTAGTGATGGAACGGATTCTTGAATACTTTTCCAATAAGAGGTTATCTTTTTTTTTGGATGGGAAACCATCAAATGTCTTCTCCCGCTCTGGGCGGAGCGGGAGGGCGTGTCAGACTTTTACTGACTAAAACCCACCCGTAGTCCTTCAGTTGCCCATGTGCCAGGGTCACGGTATCTCTTTCGAACAATCACGCGACCCCGGCAGGCATCGGTCCCTGCAGACCCCTTCAGTGCTGCTGACATCTCTTTGAGGAGCGCGTGGAACACTACGCGCCGTCGACCCGAGCTTGGTCCTTACCGGGCGGCGAGCTACCCATTGCTCGCCGCCCGCAAGCTCGTGCCTACGGTGGCCGGGAGTCCGCAATCGACCAGGCGTCGTCGATTGGAGTCGATGTCGTCACGCGCCCCGCCTCCTCCTTCGCGAGCATTACTGCTTCGCAGAAAAAGGTGACAGCTTCCCATGCCCTCTCGCCCCGTACCATGGCTCGCACCAGGGCCGGACGCGAGAGGTCGAAGAGGTTATCCTCATGATAGAAAGAATATTGTTTATTGTAAACGGCAAATAAAGTAGTTGTGTAGTGCTATCAACGTACCAAGTTCCTGTTTCAAGATCTCTGCGTGAGATTCGTCGTGGCCTTGCTTCCCTAGGATGTGCGACACGTCGGCAGCCACCATCGCCACGCAAACTGACAGGATTAGGAATTTCTGAGGAAAGAACAGTAAAAAGTTAGACAAAACTCACGAACATTCGGTTTTAAGGTACGCTTGCTGCGGTCGATTCGTAGATCTTTACATACCAAGACCCCTCCGTGTTGTGTGCCAGGGTCGTGAGATTTGTTTGAAAGAGAAAAGAAGAGTACCAAGAAGAGTAAAAGAAAGAGAGTACCGTGGCCCTGGCACATGGGCAACTGAAGGAAAACGGGTGGGTTTTAGTCAGTAAAAGTCTGACACGCCCTCCCGCTCCGCCCAAGAGCGGGAGACGTCATTTGATGATTTCCCACCCACAAAAAAAAACCCTTGGGGTCGGCTGGCATTATGTTATCTCGGGTAGTTAGAAGCGAAAGTTTGACTACAAGTCTTATCCAAGGGTGTTGCTCAGTAACTGGGTTGTGGAGGTCAGATAAGCAGTAATTCCGTGTAAAATACTGATATTCAGCTGCATCCGGTAAGACTGGCGTCTGACCTTAGCTAAATTGGGATAAAGCGAGGCAGATTGAGGATTTGTTTACGGACTTAGTAGTAGGCCCCTGTTTCGTAGCAGTAAAGCGGTTTTCGTAGTTTAATTGTTACTTGTGTGACACGTGGTTGATCATTATGCACTTCTACTATACGTATACTTACAAACAGAAATCTCATCGACACTTCTGGCTAGAGTTAGAATAATATAAGTACTAAATATTTATTTAATACTCCAAACATATAAATGTACAGAGGCGGACTTAATGCCATAGGCATTTTCTACCAGTCAACCTTTGGGTGATGCAGAGACATACAGTGGTAGGTGTAGTGACTATGAGGATATATAAATATAATCGCTTAACATATTTAAATCATAAACATAATATATATACCTAACTATATATAAACATAAAAACACATAAATAAATAATAAGGGAATAATAATATGTTAGGACAACCAACACACCGTTATCTGATCCCAAACTAGGCAGAGCCTGTACTATGGTAACCAGACAACTGATAAATCTAATATATAAAATTCTCGTGTCACAGTTTTTTTTCTTTCTTAAGAACCTTCTCCGGACAATTACAAACACAACAACAACAAAAAAAAAAGTGAAATCGGTCCAGCCGTTCACGTGTGATGGCGTGACCAAGGGAAATAGGGATTCATTTTTATATATATAGATTAGAAGCTGAAGAGTTTGTTTGTTTGTATGTTTGTTTGATTGATCGCGCTAATCTCAGAAACTACTGATCTGAATTGAACAATTTTTTTTTGTGTTGGTTAACCTATTTATGGAGGAAGGCTATAAGCTATATAAATAACATCACGCTACAACCAAGAGGAGCGGAGCAGTAATGAAAAATGTTGCAAAAACGGGATAAATCGCACGGGTAGGCGATTCGACGCCACGGGAAGGGTCGGGGGAACACGAAATTTAACGCGGACGAAGTCGCGGGCAGAAGCTAGTTGGAAATAAACAGTTAACACATAACATCACGCCTTGTTTCCCGAGGTTGGGCAGAGGCCTTTAGTAGGTACACCCACATTCCGCCTGTTATGT
The DNA here is from genome assembly GCA_947507805.1 of Aporophyla nigra. Taxonomy (NCBI): domain Eukaryota; kingdom Metazoa; phylum Arthropoda; class Insecta; order Lepidoptera; family Noctuidae; genus Aporophyla; species Aporophyla nigra. The sequence goes on along the minus strand of OX382319.1, from coordinate 12,369,839 downwards.
TTAAGTCCCATGTAATAGGGGGCGAGCCTATTGCCATCAACCAGGCATAAATACAGACTCCGGGCTCGCTACTGAGAAATTCCAGATAGAAAAACCCAATAACACTTTGCCCGACCTAGGAATCGAAGCCAACACCTCATGCTCAGAAGTAGCGCTTGCTACCACTACACCAACGAGGCAGTAAGAATAGAAATAAACAGTTAATTTATCAAATAAAATTTCATTAGAAAACCTCCAACAACTGCTTAAGGCGAGGTTGCAGTACTTTTTAACGTTTTTAAACCTCTGTAAATCTAGCAAAATGGCTAGTTTCCGTAAAAAAAAAAATCTTTAGGAAAATTGAACATACTGTTAAGCGCTGTGTGAAGATAGAAACGTGAATTAAAACAATTGGCTCGATAAAAAATAATCATAAAGTTGACACTAAATCGCCATTTAAAACATGTACCTTGAAGAGATTCCATCATTAAACCATGTAAAACTCATACCAAAAGATAGGTTTTATTGTATTTTAGGGCATGCTGAGAAAATATTATATAATTTCGTTATAATTTTGTCTCCACGAAACATTGAGTAAATTGAGTATGTTCAATTTTCCAATTATTTTTTTTTTTTTTACGGAAACTAGCCATTTTGCTAGATTTACAGAGGTTTAAAAAAGTTAAAAAGTACTGCAACCTCGCCTTAACGTGTTTACTTATGTTTTGTTGATTGTACATATCTGCTTATCCTACGAGAAATACTGGCGTAATGTTGTAATATTTATTTATGCATCTTAGAATATGCGATGTTTCTTAAAAAATCATATTACTAATTCTGAATAAAATCAAAATCAGCAGAAACACTAATTAATTAAAATAATATTTGACTGTAGGCTGTTTTAAATATAAATTGTATTGATTAATAAATAAAATAATCGTATGTATGCATGCTGCAATACGCATATGCATACATAAATATGCATCTCATAATTAAAGACTGCATAAAATCCTCATTAAAATAACTTTACTAAATGTTAGTGGATTTTTGAAATACGTACGGAAATAGCGACAACATCTTAGGGGGCGTCCATTAATTACGTGAGGCATTTCTTAGAATTTTTCGAGCCCCCCATCCCCCCTTGGTGAGATATCGTAAGATTTTCCTCAACTCCCTCCCCCCTCCCCTAATCTCACGCGAGATTCTTCAAAAGTTCTATTTGGGCTGTAAACGTGTTGGATTATTGAGAATAAAAAAAAAACAAAAACAAGAAAATTTTCTTAGACCAAGAATAATTTCTTAACTCAAGAATCTCTTGACTCATGAAAATCATTCTTTTCAAAATGGTATTCTTGGTTCAAGATTTTGGCTCTTGAGTCAAGTAATTTTTTTATCAGTGTACAATTGTCTCAGATTTGGCCATATTTTATTGTAGAAATAATTTTTCACGCAATTTTACACGGTTTTCTGCGAGAAAAATAATTACATGATATTTGCCAAGACCTCCCGTCCCCCCCTAAGTGAGATTTAGAAAGATTTAGCTTGATCCCCTCCCCCCCTAGAACACCTCACGTAATTAATGGACGCCCCCTTATCAGCATAACTTTACGCCTGTAATGTCCAAAGGAATGGGCAGACTTGTACCTATAGTACACACACATTCACCAGTCACGGGTCACAAGCAAGCCTATCTGTTGCCATCAAAATATTTATAACATACACCTACATGGACACTTCTGAAGCGTCAGAAGCTAGGTGCACATTTCCAAATTGTTGATTCATATGGAGAAGAGCCGGCAAGAAACTCCATGGTTACTCTTTTTAACCGACTTCAAAAAAGGAGAAGGTTATCAATTGATAACCTCCTCCTTTTCGACTGTATTTTTTTTAAATTGTTTTTTACCTCATAACTTTTGACTGGGTGAACCGATTTTGATGATTTTTTGAAGTGCTTCCCGAATGGTCCCATTTTAATTTGGTTTCATTTGGACAATGCGATCTATGTGAAAACCATATGTCTTAAATTTGCATTCAGTATTTGCGCGACAAATGAACGAATAACGCGATTAGATTAGTGCGGGGTATCTACCATAACTAAATAGTTAAAAATAAAAACTTTTTACAAAAAAAATAACAACCGACTTGCTTAAAAAAAAAAACAATACAAAGTCAAAAATAACTTTAATTTCGGAAGTCGGTGGCAATAAAACCTTAAATACAGTTCCTAAGACACCGAATTCCGAAATTAAAGATATTTTTGACTTTGTAGTGTTTTTTAAGGAAGTCGGTTGTTATTTTTTTTTATCATCCGGGTACTAATCCAGATACCAGGCTGCTACTTACAAATTCCTGATAGAAAATGCGATAACACTGCCCGTCCCCGGATAGTCCATTTTAATTTCAGTGTCAAAAATTTAAAGTTCATTTTGATAACCATTTTTTTTTAGCTCATTACGTGTGTATACTGTCATATTATTTAAATTGTAGCTAATAAATTAAATAAAACGTTCACGGAAAACAACAAACGAAATCACTTTTGCTTGTCGTAAGTTTCTATTTTAATAGACGACAAAATTCCTAAGTACAAAATAATAACTTTACAAATGAAATGAAAGTGTTTACTCCGTAAAATTAATGATAAGCTAGTTGGAGTCGACATTACCTATCTGATAAACGAAACAAACGCAGGAACAAAAGCTTATTTTAGAGTCCAGGCATAACCTTGGTCAGATCTTGAATATTAAATGATCTCAGCATATTAAAAAGCCACTTCACACTAATTGTAACGTTCCCGAAATTAGATAAAAACGCCTATAAAACTTTTTATTTTTACACGCTTTATATTAGCTTCACTTGTATGTTTGTATATTTGTATGTTTGTATATTTGTATGTTTGTTTGTTTGTTTGTAACCGACTCCTTATAGTGCGATTTTGACCCACTTTAAACGACCAGATTTCATTCAAACTTTGCACACCTGTCAAGGACTGATGACAATGCAATAATTTCATAAATTTGTGCCATTATCCTTGCCAGGGTTACCAGGACAGCAAAAAAACTGTCACAAACTACGCTGACATACGTCTCAAAATTCGAAATACCCTAAAAAATAGAAAATAAATAATAGTTTAAAAAAACTAAAAAACACGCTTCCATGGAAAACCAAACTAAAAAGTACAAAATAATGGAAAAAAAGCGTGGGGTGCCTGATATCAATAAAAAAATACCTTAAAAGCACCCCACGCTTTTTTTCCATTATTTTGTACTTTTTAGTTTGGTTTTCCATGGAAGCGTGTTTTTTAGTTTTTTTAAACTATTATTTATTATTTTTACAAATCCATTAAAAGTGTATTCACAATAACTCACCATTTTTATTCTGAAGTTGTTCACTGCACGAGATCTCACAACTGACTGCTTAAAGTTATATCTTTGGCTGTATATAAATCATTATTACTTGCTTGTGCGCAAGGTCGCGATGACACTTCACGGCTGCTATTCAAAATGAGATGGGCAGGAGTCGATGGGCTTATTCATAATCAAATTTTAAACCAACAATCAGTTTTTTAATTTATAGACTGTAGATTTGTTAATCATTTTCTATTTGGTTTAGTACCTGGTAATTGTTGACAGATTACACAGTCTTCAACTCCTAGGAAACATTATAAAAGCCAGTTATTTTTACACGCTTTATATGAGCTTCACTTGTATGTTTGTTTGTAACCGAATCCTTATAGCGCGATTTTGAGCCACTTTAAACGACCAGATTTCATTCAAACTTTGCACACCTGTCAAGGACCGATGACAATGCAATAATTTCATAAATTTGTGCCATTATCCTTGCCAGGATTACCAGGACAGCAAAAAAACTGTCTTCGAAAACTACACTGACATACGTCACAAACTAATTTGTGCCATTATCCTTGCCAGGGTTACCAGGACAGCAAAAAAAGCTGTCTTCGAAAACTACGCTGACATACGTCACAAACTACGCTAACATACGTCTCAAAATTCGAAACACCCTAAAAAATAGAAAATAAGAAATAGTTTTAAAAAAAAAACACGCTTCCATTGAAAACCAAACTAAAAAGTACAAAATAATGAAAAAAAAGCGTAGGGTGCCTGATATCAATAAAAAGCACCCCACGCTTTTTTTCCATTATTTTGTACTTTTTAGTTTGATTTTCAATGGAAGCGTGTTTTTTTAAACTATTATTTATTTAAAGAGTAACCATGGAGTTTCTTGCCGGCTCTTCTCCATAGGAATCCACAAATTAGAACCGTGCACCTAGCTTCTGACGTTTCATAACTGCTCATGTAGGTAGTGAAATAGAATATTTTGATTTTGATTGGTAGTAGACATATGTTAGTATCATCATGTATCTCCGAAGGGTTAGGCAGCGTCGTACCCACAGTACGCCCTCGTTTCGCTAGTTATGTTTCAAGTCCCATGTAAGAGGGTCGAATCTATTGCCATCAACCGGGTACAAATACAGGCTCCGGGCTAAAATTGAATGATGAGTGAACTCATGGGTTAATGTTGTGAAATTTCATTTAATTAATTTATTCTTAACAATTGACATTGTGTTAAATATTACATCTATACAAATAAATAAAATTGGAGTGTCTGTTTTTAATATTAAAATAATCGTTTTTTAATGAGTGTATATGGATACACGGTACATATACCAAAACAAAATTTTTTTAAAAAAATTGTCTGTCTGTTTGTTCAGGCTAATCTCTGAAATGGCTGGACCGATTTTGACGGAACTTTCACTGGCAGATAGCTGATGTTACAAAGAGTAACTTAGGCACCTTTTATTTTAGAAAAAAAAAATAGAATATCACGAAAAAAAAACGAACGAAATACTTTTTTGTTAGTCGCGGGTAGACCTATATAACATGGATTAATGCATTCTTAATACATTAACCGCGGTAGTACGTCCTCTTGCGATAATTTCCGACATCCACGCGGGTGAAGCCGCGGGCAAAAGCTAGTATTAAATAAAATTATCACATGCAGAAACTATGCATTTAAAAGCCAAATTAAAAAACTCATGTTTCGTTGAAAATTGTAGGTAAGACACCAGATAATAGTGGCTGGGCATCTCACAAGGATCTATTCAAATTTCAGTCTACACGAAAGTAAAAAGATGACCTAAATAACAAAAAAACATGTGGTCATTGGTCACCAATCAATATCCAAACCTTGAGTGGAGTTGCTTAACCAGTAAGCTCACATTGTCGAAACACTGGTGTGACATCATTTTTAACGCGCAGACGATATTATGAATCATTGAAGAGCTTTCTTTGCAGGGATGGCGGTTTGAAAGTAAACGTTTGAGTTATTGTAAAAAATATTTTTATGTCTGTGTCGTTGAAATGAAATGTTTAATTATGTACCTAAGTAGATCTTATAAGATACTTTTACACGTCAACAGTTTCATTTCCTTCATTTCCTAACTGACTGTTCTCTGAGAAGAAACGCCGAAACAAACTTACAGGTCATGGTCTCTTTTAAAGTTCAAACATTATATTATTAGAATTTTATGTGAGTCTAGCAATGCAGGGCCATGTCTGTAAGGGCCCTTTGAAGAAAGAACCATTACAGTTTTGAGCTGACCAGTCCCAAAAGACGGCACGTATGTGTCGATCATAACGATCGTATAGCTCAACCCTTTTTTAGGGAGCTCAACGACCCGTCACAAGACACTACCAGCTCGTAGACGCTACCTTTGATCTAGTGGTTGTACTGCTAAACGTGGGGTTCGGGATTCGATCCCTAGTGTGCAGGATTCATTACGGATAGGCTCCTATTGCAGGAGACTGAATAACGTGATCTTCGAATTGTAGGTGCACCTTTAAACCCTTGCGTCACACAGGAATGATGCTTTGTCATATTTCAATGTATTGATGGCCCATTTGATGTTACGTTGTATTTTTATATAATAACTGAAGTGTTTTGTAGTTTCACATAGAACATTTCCTATTATACATAGCCCTTGTTACATCAAAACTAGGTTTCTATGCCCGCTCTCTTTGAGTGGGTCGTTATCTACCTATCTATCAGGTTGGAGGATTTCCCATGTCTTTGAATTTTTATTTCAGAATTATCAGTCTCCTGCCATATTCCCAATTTATGTGAGGTCGGCTCAACATGGCTTTTTCTTCCACACTTCTCTATCAGTCGTCATCTCGGTAGTCACCCCCTTTCTAACTATATCAACATTCACACAGTCCATCCATCGTTTCTTTGATTTTTTTTTCAATTCCCATTTTGGAATGTGTCGATTTTTTCACGATTTCCTCCACAAAAATTCTTAGGGTCTCAATCAAAATTGGTGCCCAATTTTAAGTTTAGACGGCGTTCAATACATTTCGCACCTAAGGTTACAGTAGCACTCACATTTCACAAATTATCTACAACAATTTTACTTTTATCTACAAGTTAACGTTTTGCCCAACCCTACACGTTAAAGTGAGTACAATGCATTGAAGTTTTGCGCTCGTCTGCCGACCTACTTACGGCAAGTCGCGATAATACATCTTCTTAAGGGCTTTCTCTTGCGCTTATTGATGGCCATACGAATGTTATGCGCCGCTGACTATCCGCTACCAGTATTCTGAAGATGTCAGGATAAGGATGTTTAGAGATTCGGCAATAGTGTTCTCCTGTTTGCTTATACTGTCTTTTTCTTCTTCTTTTACATACATCACGCGAATATTCTTGAAAAATGTAGGCAGTTGTGCCTATTTCATTTTACACCTATAATTGTCTATGTACCAAATCCGTCTCTTAGCGCCGGGATCATTTTCAAAATGAATGTTTTGCTTTGAAAATGAGTTGGACGGGCAGCCCGACCCGGCTTTGGTATTATTCACAAGTTAGGACTTGCAATAGAGGGCGGGCCGCATACCATCAGCCGGGACATAATCCATATTCTAGGCTACATCTTTTCAGCTGTAAGACGTCTTCTGTTGGACATAGACCATCCCAAGCTTTGCCACTTCGACCGGATCAGAGCTTCCCGTATCCAGCGGATTCCTGCGGCCTTCATTTTTTGGAGGGTTTTGCCGTAATCACCACGCTTGGCAGGCGGGTTGGTGATCACAGTATGGTGGTCAGGTGCATAGAGAACGCTGCTGTCTATTCTCTGACCCTTAGTCGCCTTTTACGACACCCACGGGAAGAAATGAGATGGTACTCATCTTTACGTCCGTCACCACACGGAGAAATTCCTTAATGGAAAACTCAATACCACTGCCCGATCCGAGAATCAAACCCCACGTGCACAGCTTGCAACCACTAAACCAACGAGGTTGTCAATTTTAATAATTAACAAAAAGACGTAACCTTTTCATAGGCCAACCCACGCGAAAGTTATTCGTAACAAAAGTGCGTGTTTCTCCACAGTTACGACATGTACCTCACTGTGACAGACGGACAGACGAACTGACGGCTTGTAACATTAATTATTACTTGCTAATGGTTGGAGATGACATTTGAGTAATAAAAGATTGTTACTTCAGATTGTGTGGAAATGTATTTAGATACCTAGTTAGCTTTAAGAATTTGAGAGTTCATCTATGAATAACATTTTTTTTGGTTGTCTTTAGATTAGGTATTTCTTCATGTATGCAATATTAATAATTTATCATCATCTGCTTAGGCTTTCCCAACTATCTTTGGTTCAGCTTCTAGTCAAACCGGATGCAGCGGAATACCAGAACTGTACGTGGAGCAACTGCTTAAAAACATTGAACTTAGAAATAGAGTATAGGGTGTTTTCTAACACCCGATTTTTAACAGTAAATCTGATGTCGAGTCCTCATGTTAGCTGTTGTAATCACTACATATTAAAACAAAGTCCCCAGGCCGCGTCTGTCTGACTGTTTGTCTCATCATTATCATCATAATTTCAGCCGAAAGCCGTCGGCCGCTGGACATGGGCTTTCACCTCATTTTGCCATAATCGCTAAGCTTGGCTGGCCGATCGGTAAAAATAATGCCGTCTAGGAGGTTAAGTGACGCGCGCCGTATACACAGATAGATCAGCAAAAGCTAGTTAGTTGATAGAAATAATAACAACTGCGGGGCGAGCACGGCCTACTGTGATAGGCTTAAAAATGTGTGAACATTTTTATCACAGTTTTAACCGTGATAAAATGCGTGACTCAAGTCTATCACAGAGGCCGTGCTCGCCCCGCTAATCATATAAACTGTCGTACGATTTGAAAACAGATTCAATCGGTATTTTTTATATGAAGTCTCTTAAAATAAGTACAGATTTTTTAAACATTATTTGACTACCTTTCGGTCTAGTGCAGTGGTCAGCGTAGTCGCCAGTAACGCGACTGCTAAGTATGCCCTTTGCTTAAATTCCCAGATCGAGCAATATTTATTACTGAAGTTTTCAATCAAGGCTGTCTTAGTAGCAGCCCAAATCTGAACCCGATGCATGACAAGGCTCGCCCCCATTGACATGATACTTGTACTACTTTTTGTTTTGGATGGAAAATCATTAAATGACTTCTCCCGCTCTGGGCGGCGGAAGGGCGTGTCAGCCTTTTACTGACTAAAACCCACTCGTGTTCCTTCAGTTACCCTTATGCCAGGGCCACGGTATCTCGTTTGAACAATCTCGCGACCCTGGCAGTACTTGTACTACTTGAAATCATAACTAAGGAGATGTACCCGTGTACAGCCAGATTCAAACTTTATGGCATCTCGGAACATGAGGCGAGTAGCAGAGAGATATAAACAAAGTACTGACGCTTTACGTGTAATTTATTTCATCACCATTGCTCTCGAAACGGTGAACGAAAACATCGTGAGGAAACCGACATGTGTTAGAACCAAAAATTCGAAGACATGTGACATCTACCAACCCGCACTGGGACCGCGTGGTGGATTACGGCCCACCCATAGAGAGGAGGCCTATGTCCCAGCAGTGGGAATATAATAGGCTGTTAATGCTACTAACAGATGTTCATACCCCACGTATGATTTAATCATCTAAACGTGCAAATGTCAATAGGCCTAACAGCATAATAAATATAGGTACTAATTTATACAAAGTTCAGCTTTATAAAGTTCTTGTTAATAAGTTAATTTATTTGAAAGGTCGCCGGCCCAATAGAACTTGTTTATTTCATTCCAAGTGTAGGTAAATTATGAGATAACTAGCTTCTGCCCGCGACTTCGTCCGCGTCAAATTTTTGCTCCCTTGACCCTTCCCGTCGCATCGAATTGCCTGCCTGTTTTCGTCCATTTTTCGTTGCTGCTCTGCTCCGTTTGATTGTAGCATGATGTTATAGCTTTCCTCAATAAATAGGCTACCCAACACAAAAAGATTTTTTCAATTCGGACCAGCAGTTCCTGAGATTACCGCGTTCAACCAAACAAACTCTTCAGCTTTATAATGTTAGTAAGAAGTATAGATCAGCTGACCTCGCATGTACCGTCGGAGCGATACCATCGCAGACACAGAAAGAAAGAAAGAAAGAAAATACATTTATTTAGCACAGTTTAAAAGGCACACAGGGAGTCGACCACTTTTTAACCTTATTGCTTAAGACATAAGGGCGAAAAGTGATCCCCCGTTAGGGTTGCCACGTCCGGATAAAGCCGATCACAGTCAGACTTTTTGGTTGTGTGTCCGGCCAAATTAGACGGTGTCCGGCCTGTCCGGCTTTTTGTTAGGCTTTTCAAATTTGATAATTTTTGCCTTGGTTTCCATTCCACCCACCTCACCTTGTGTCGCTAGCGCAAGCGAGCGACCTAGCACTATCCTCCCCGCCTTATTACTACTCAATTTTAAAGCAAGTGTCTGCCAATCAAAAATATTAATTCGTTTATAAATAATAAATAAATAAAACTTATTTCAATCAATAAAAGATCATAAACACAATTATTACAAAATTAAATAGAAATGAAAATAATAATACAAAAAACACATACAATAAAATAAACCACACAAAACGTTCTACTGCATTCGGTTGCTCAATATGTCAATCATGCAGCAATGGTTCAGGTACTGAAAATCGAACCTCTGCGCGAATGCCCTCAGGATGCCGCTGGAGCTAGCCCAAACCCTGCGCACCAGGGATGTGCATCGTTTCGTTGCATGTTACTTATTTATTTTAACGTTATTTCATTAGTGTTTTGTTGAATTTTGTTTTAAGATTAAATAATTTAAAATGTCAGGCTTATTTACCTAAATGTCCGGCCAAAGTGGCTGGTCTGTCCGGCTTTTCGGTTTTAAAACCTGGCAACCCTACCCACCGCTAGTTTCCGCAGTTTTACCTTAACATAAGCATCCGATACTGTTCTCACTGCTGACACTCAGGCCTCCGCTCAGTGAGAACTGGTGGGCTGTAATTTGGGTTGCCACCTTTTTTTCTTGCAATTAAAGTACATTGGTTATTATAGGTAAGAAAAAAAGTACATAGTATAAAAATAAAGTATGACTTATTTGTCTGTATTATTGGAATTAAAAACATATTTTTTCTTGCTTTTTGCAGTTTGTATGACATAAATTTGGTTTAACGAAAAACTACTGACGACTAAACTTTTCAAAATCCCAAAGAAATCAAATCTTGCAAAATATAGTATTTTCGTATACTTTATTGTTCTCATAAAGTATAGAGTACAATTATGTGAAATAACGTACAATACTTTATTATAAATTATGGGTGGCAACCCTAGCTGTAATGCACATGTCTATGAATGTCCGGTTCTAGGACCGGTTTCCTCGCGATGTTTTCCTTCACCGTTTTGAGAGGAGAGGTGATGACATAAATTACGTAAAGTGCCTGTCTGGATTAGAACCTTTTTGTATGTTAACTACCTTTTTGTATGGTCACTATTTCCTGACGTGGTAGGCAGAAAAGCTGACCCGCATCGCGTCAGCTATGTGTATGTTCCATCACATATCGGTATCGTGGCACCCAGTAACTGGGTTGTTGAGGTCAGGTAGGCAGTCGCTCCATGTAAAAAAATACTGGTATAATTCAGCCGCATCCAGTTAGACTGGAAACTGCCCCAACATAGTTGGAAGGCAGGCAACCATTTGACTGCATTTTCCCAACTACACTGATGTTTTAATGTTCCACGTAATTCAGGGGGTATATTGCCATCAAATCCGGGTTTGAATTCAGACACTAGGCTGCTATTTAGTAAATTCAAATAAAAAATCCAATAACACTTTACCCGACCTTGGTATTGAACCCCCCACCCTCAGCCGTCGCGCTTGTGACCACTAGACCATCAAAACAGTTATTATAAATCTTTCGTAACTTCTTAAGTCTGTTATTCACGCTAACAGAATGATTGATGATGGAATTAACTTTATTTTAATGAATAATTTATAGATTCTTCTAACTAAAAAACAATCATAAGAAATGCTTAAATGTCAATGTCAAATTCTTTGGGGAAATTGAGTTTGCAAGTTAAACTTACTGTTGGAATGTAAAAGTACATTGGTTATTATAGGTAAGAAAAAAAAGTACATAGTATAAAAATAAAGTATGACTTATTTGTCTGTATTATTGGAATTAAAAACATATTTTTTCTTGCTTTTTGCAGTTTGTATCACATAAATTTCGTTTAACGAAAAACTACTGACGACTAAACTTTTCAAAATCCCAAAGAAATCAAATCTTGCAAAATATAGTATTTTCGTATACTTTATTGTTCTCATAAAGTATAGAGTACAATTATGTGAAATAACGTACAATACTTTATTATAAAGTAGGGGTGGCAACCCTAGCTGTAATGCACATGTCTATGAATGTCCGTTTCTAGGACCGGTTTCCTCGCGATGTTTTCCTTCACCGTTTTGAGAGGAGAGGTGATGACATAAATTACGTAAAGTGCCTGTCTGGATTAGAACTTTTTTGTATGTTAACTACCTTTTTGTATGGTCACTATTTCCTGACGTGGTAGGCAGAAAAGCTGACCCGCATCGCGTCAGCTATGTGTATGTTCCATCACATATCGGTATCGTGGCACCCAGTAACTGGGTTGTTGAGGTCAGGTAGGCAGTCGCCCCATGTAAACAAAATACTGGTATAATTCAGCCGCATCCAGTTAGACTGGAAACTGCCCCAACATAGTTGGAAGGCAGGCAACCATTTGACTGTATTTTCCCAACTACACTGATGTTTTTATGTTCCATGTAATTCAGGGGGTATATTGCCATCAAATCCGGGTTTGAATTCAGACACTAGGCTGCTATTTAGTAAATTCAAATAAAAAATCCAATAACACTTTACCCGACCTTGGTATTGAACCCCCCACCCTCAGCCGTCGCGCTTGTGACCACTAGACCATCAAAACAGTTATTATAAATCTTTCGTAACTGCTTAAGTCCGTTATTCCCGCTAACAGAATGATTGATGATGGAATTAACTTTATTTTAATGAATAATTTATAGATTCTTCTAACTAAAAAACAATCATAAGAAATGCTTAAATGTCAATGTCAAATTCTTTGGGAAAATTGAGTTTGCAAGTTAAACTTACTGTTGGAATGCCTTTCCTTGATCAAGGCTCAGAAATACTATTGAGTTTCTCTCCTGAAGAGAAATTCCCTATATTTTTCTTTTTTTTTTCTGGGATGTGAAGGTCAGATATGCAAACCCTTCATGTAAAATACTGATATTCAGCTGCATCCGGTTTGACTGGAAGCCGACCCTAATATAGTTGGAAACAGGCTATGCCAGATGAGATTTTTTGGTACCTGCTACTTCTTACGTCCGAAACCCTGGAGTTTCTTGCCGGCTCTTCTCCATAGGAAACAACTAAGAGTAACCGTGCACCTAGCTTCTGACGTTTCATGACTGTCCATGTAGGTTTATGTGAAATATAGAGTTAGTAGTAGTAGGCGATCGCAGTATGATGGTAAAATGCGTAGAGAACGCTGCTGCCCATTCTTCAGTAAATCCCTTAGTCGCCTCTTACGACATCCACGAGAAAAAATGGGATGGTGCAATTGAGTGCGATGGGGTGGTTCAATTTGTATAACTCAGCATTATTTCATACTCAGCAAAACAGAGTGTGTTCATACTATAATTTAGGTAACTTAAGCAATTGAGTTGTGGTAATTGGTCAACATTTCCATAATTTTTTCTTTACTTTCAGCACTATTTGGCACTATTCAAATTACCAGTCATATATTTTAACAATCGATAGTAATAAAAAATTTACTCTTGACAGCGTTCTCTTGTTTCATTTAAAACGGTACCGCGGACGTTGCTGGCTCTTAAATCTACAACTTCGTCCCTGCAAGATGGACTAGTCAAAGATAAACATGTCGCTCAGAAAGCAATAAACCACAAAATATACGTGAACACAAGTATTGCGTCGTTAAGATACACATCGTTTGTAAACGAATAGTAATCTCGGTAAAGGTGAAGGGCGAAGCGTGCACAGAATTGTGTAGCGGTAGAACGGTAATGACTAATGAGGTATTTATAGAGATCATCAAATAACATGTGCTTGGAAATCAAAAGATTATGCATGATTGTAAGTTCATTACTGAACTTTTGTTAGTTACGTTTTTTTTTTTACTTGACAGACAGCGTCTCTCCCATATTCCTTCAAAAGATAATAATAATATAGTAATATCTTAGGACAACCAACACAACGTTATCAAAATCAAAATCAAAATCAAAAGTCATTTATTCAAACTAGGCTGAGAGTCAGCACTTTTTGAACGTCAAAGTTACATGAGACAGTCCCCCAAAAACGCCCACCCTTCGACACTTCCTAGTGCTTTGGCTGGGAAGAAGAAGTGGCGGAACAAACTCCCCAGCAGCACAGCTGTCTGTTAAGTTAGAAGAACTTGATTCTATACAGTATTATGTAAGTAATTAATAGTATAAAACAAAACAAAACATACATCAAATTATGCGTCATATGTCAGCTAGCACACGCCAATATACGAACAAAACATTTAAAAAAACTAAACTCAAGCTGAAATAATAAAATCGTAAATAGAGCTTAAAACCTAAATAAGAGCCTCCGGGTATAAAGGGCGTGCCCGCTTACATATGCAATGCTGAATGTTCACATAGCTGTTACGACCTGAGTTACAACTCGAGGCCACAAATGATAAACTAGGACCATCGACGTAAAATAAATTAAACAGGTAAGTAATATTAATAATAATATCAACATCAAAGTCAGCAAGACGACCAGTCACCACAAGCAGCACCCGTTCACGAGCATAACGCAAAGATCAGCCATTGCCCCCCTCGCCATATTTGAGGGAAGGGGGCAACCCGACCCCCGACGCTACCGCAAGCATTGACATCTAAGGGAGCATGACGAACTTGCTGCCGGTTGCTCAAGCAAGAATTGAATGATTACTTGTCGAGGTCGCTAGCTAACCACATTATGCAATACTAATAAAATAAAATTGGCATAAACAGGAAAAAAAAATATGGAAACAATTATATTGAACCTATCACTAGGTACGCTAATACTGGAGAAAGAACATAAACATTGTCTTGAGTTAATCACAGCGACCAACTATTCTTATCATTTAAATAATCGTTGATGGAATAGTACGCCTTTTGACAAAGGTTGGATTTTACTTGAGCTTTAAACGCATTAAAAGGTAATTCTAGTAAAGAAGGTGGTAGCTTGTTGTAAAATGTTATACCAAGCCCAACAAATGAGTTATGCACCTTATGAAGCCGGTGAAAGGGAACACGTAGTTTGTCCTTACTTCTAGTGTTAACAGTGTGAATATCACTGTTTTTAGCGTATAAGTGTATATTTTGCCTAATATATAAGATGTTGGCGAAAATGAATTGTGATGACACCGTAAGAATACCAATATCTTTAAAAAAGTCCCTTAGGGAAACTCTGGCACCTAGCTGGTAAATTGCTCGAACAGCTCGTTTCTGAAGGACAAAAATATTTTGAATATCAGCTGCAGTACCCCACAGTAGAATACCGTAAGACATAACGCTGTGGAAATAACTAAAATAGACTAACCGAGCTGTATCAACGTCAGTATATTGTCTTACTTTTCTGACGGCGTAGGCAGCTGAACTGAGCCTTCCCGCTAGGCTTGAAATATGTGGGCCCCACTGAAGTTTGCCATCCACTGTTATGCCCAGAAAAACTGCCGAGTCTACAGTTTTAAGCACCTCTTTATCTAAGACGATGTTGGGACCTAGATTTTTAACATTCGGTAAGGCGAACTTTACACATTTGGTTTTCTTGGCATTGAGAACTAGGTTATTTGCCGTAAACCAATCGGTAACCATTGAGAGTGCACTGTTCACGTCGTCAAAATCTGGTCTATTCCTGTCTACTTTAAAAATAAGAGATGTATCATCTGCAAACAGTACAACGTCACAAATACCCTTTAAAAAGAATGGTAAGTCATTGATATACACTAAGAACAAGAATGGGCCGAGTATAGAGCCTTGAGGCACACCTAACTGAACCGGTAGCCCGGCAGACTTTACACCATTAATATCTACACATTGGAACCTATTATGTAAGTAAGAATTTATTACGTTTATAGCTTCGTTATGGACACCGTAATGACGTAGTTTACGCAAAAGCGTGTCATGGTGCACGCAATCAAAGGCTTTGGAGAGATCACAGAATACTCCGATAGCATTTTGCGAGTTCTCCCATGCGTTAAAAATGTGTTTCAAGAGAGCAACACCCGCATCTATAGTTGAACGACCTTTTGTAAAGCCATATTGCTCATTATGAAGGAGGCTATTTAAATTAAAATGTCTTAGCAACTGCTTGAGGATTAACTTTTCAAATATTTTGCTAAATGCAGGTAAGATAGAAATAGGCCTAAAATTAGAAACGTCATTTTTATTACCTGATTTAAATAATGGTATGACTTTGCTACTCTTCATGAGGTCAGGAAAAGTTCCGACATCAACACATTTATTAAAAGTAACAGCCAAATAGGGGGCTACGATGTCTATTATATTACTTAATAGTTTGATGGAAATGCCCCAGAAATCACCAGTGTTTTTAGACTTAAGTGTGTTAAAAACATTAACTACATCACGAGGCGTTACATGTTCAAAATTGAATAGGCAACTACTTTTTGGCACACTACTATGCAAAAGATTATCAGCTTTAGACGGGGACGAATTTAAGGAGCGAGTCGTAGTTACAGGTATGTTGGCAAAAAACTCATTAAATGCCTGTGCTACGTCAGCTGGCGTATTAAGTAATTTGTTGTCGACCAAAATTTCAAGTTGTTTTTCTTGTTTAACCGATTTACCCGTCTCATTGTTAATGATTTTCCAAGTAGTTTTTATTTTATTATTTGAATTTTTAATTTGATCGCTTAAAAATTTGGATTTAGCAAAAGCACTAATCTGTTTAAATAATTTTGAATATTTTTTTACATACTCTAGGAAAGGAGTATCAAACCTGTATTTTTTTAAACCATATAACTCGTAAAGCCTCGCTCTACTTTTGTAAATACCTGGAGTAGCCCATTGGTTAAAGCCAACGGAGGTGCCATTAATGTCAATGGTTTTGGTCTTGAAAGTAGATTTGTACTCTTTTTGCACTACATCAAAGAGGGCTTCATAAATTGCATTAGGATTATCGTGTTCTACTATAGATGGTGCAATTCTGCGAGCTATATTATTTTTAAACTTGGTGCAACGACTAGCTGTATAAGGCCTGCATTCAAGTTTACGCGCCTTTTTAAACAATGGCATAGGGAAACTGGATAGCAAACCACAGTGGTCGGACGTTAAATCAGTTAACACTAATTTATTTTTGGCATCACAATCACTAAATATATTATCAAGACAAGTTGACGAACATGCCGTGATCCTGGTTGGTTCAAAAAACAAGTTAAATAAATTAAATGACCTAAACAGATTGAGAAGTCTAATACTTAATGGAGTAACCTCTAGAATATTAATATTAAAATCTCCACATACAACTATACTTTTATTACTTGATTTTAACTTATTGAGTAAATCCTCCATGACTGATTCGAAACAAATGAAATCCCCAGAGGGGGGTCGATAAACGCAAATTATAACGTATCGCTCGAGTTCAACACAAGACAACTCAATAGTGCGCTCAATAGAAAGATTAACTAAATCTAAACGTTGCTTACATTTCAGCTTGTTTGAAACAAGAACTAAAGAACCACCGCGGATGGCCCTTTTTCTCGCAAATGAACTTTGTACAGTAAAATTATCATCATTGATAAACACTACTTCATGTTCTTTCAACCAATGTTCAGTTAAACATAACACCTGAACATCATGATTCTCTATAAATAAGCTTAACTCTAACTCTTTGCCGGACAGACCCTGCATATTTTGATGAACAACATTCAACATATGCGGCTCATCCGTTGTCGCACCTACTAGTTTAAACTACTAGGCGTATCAATAGTAGTGTTAGTATCACTACCAACAGTAAATAAACACGACTTCGACATACTACTTATGTCTGAGTTAATATAAGTACCAACAGTAAATAAACAAGACTTCGACATACTACTTATGTCTGAGTTAATATAAGCTAATAGCCTCGCTATTTTATGTCTAAACATAAGGGGCAGATACACTGAGTTCCTTGTTGATTTTAACTTATCAACAAAAATGTTGGTATCAAAAAATATAAGTTTATCACTGTAGTGACTGACCAAAAACTGCATATGATTATTAAGCATATGAATATATTTGTTTTTTCTACTAGATAATTTCTCAAAATATGGAAAAGCACACAAAATAATTTTGTTACAATTAATCTTTAAAATCTCAGTAACACTGTCAGTAATATCATCTTGTTTGATCTGTGAACTATTACCTACAAACACAGTTATGTTGGTATTACAATCATATTGATATCTCATAATTGATGACATTATTTCAGTAAAGGATTTCCCAGGCAAACAATTATTTTGATTAGAAATATTCAACTTGTTACTAACTAATTTCCCTAAACCTCTTCCTATACTATCTGATCCCAAACTAGGCAGAGCCTGTACTATGGTAACCAAACAACTGATAAACATACTTATATATTTCTAAATACATACATATTATAGATAAATTACACCCAGACACAGAACAAATAATTGTGCTCATCACACGAAGATTTGTCCTGAGTGGGAGTCGAACCCACGACCACAGTCTTAGCAGTCGGTCACTAACTACCCAGTCGAAAGATATGAAGCACTTGGCGAGCCTAGGTATTGACATTGATTGTGAACATTGGTGATCCAGTGGTTGGCTACAACTTACAAGTCGTGTCGTCGATGTCGGCCGTGAGAAATGTTTTTTTTTTTTTTCACATAAACCTACATAGGCTACCACTTATGAAGCGTCAGAAGCTAGGTGCACGATTCTAGTTTGTTGATTCCTATGGAGAAGAACCGGCAAGAAATAATTGGCTTTTACATTGATGTCAATAGTGTTAATAAGTATGGGAGGACAGTGTGGACCTGTCTACAAATTCTAAGTTTAACCCAAGTACTTATCCATCAATCCAAGAACAAGATAATTTTAGTAATATTAAACAACCAAACGAGATCTCCTACAATCTATACAAATAAATAAAATTGGAGTGTCTATTTTTAATATTCAGATAACCACTTTTTACTAAGTGTATATGGATGTATACATGATACATATACCAAAACAACATTTTTTACAATTTTTGTCTTGTCTGTCTGTCTGTTTGTTCCGGGTAATCTCTGAAATGGCTGGACCGATTTTGACGGAACTTTCACTGGCAGATAGCTGATGTAACAAGGAGTAACTTAGGCTACTTTTATTTTAGAAAAAATAAATAATAGTTTAAAAAAACTAAAAACACGCTGAATTTTGAGACGTATGTCAGCGTAGTTTTCAAAGACAGTTTTTATGAAAAACTTTTTGATAAATACCACGCGGATGAAGTCGCGGGTAGCAGCTATTACCTATAATATAACCTGAATTAACACATCTTACCGCGGTAGTACGTCCTCCTGCGTTAATTCCCGACATCCACGCGGGCGAAGCCGCGGGCAATAGCTAGTTCTGAATAAAGAACTTCCGCATCTAATTGTTTATTTATTTTAGAATCACAGTGTTGGTTTTGTGTACATTCCTTCAAAAGCAATGATCGGCTAGGCAGACTAGTCGGTCTTTTTGCAACGGACTATTCGGCCGAAGAATCATTATCAGCCTATATTGTTCCCACTGCTGGGACACATGCCTCCTCTCGGTGAGAGAGAGTGGGCCGTAATCTACGACGCGGGCCCAGTGCGGATTGGTAGATGTCGCACGTCTTGAATCTCTCGAATCGTTGGTTCTAGGACATCAAGCCGGTTTCCTTACGATGTTTTCTTCCACTGTTTTGAGAGCAGTGGTGGTGAAATTATTTACATAGAGTCAAACGCCTGTCTGGTTTCGAACGTACGACCATCAACTTTTAAATCGAGGCTGATACCACTATGCCACGTCTTCTTCAGAAGATAGGTGCTTGGTTACATTTTGTTGATTCCTATGGAGAAGAGCCGGCAAGAAACTCCGCGATTACTCTTTTAAAATTGGCTTTTACAATGGTTTCAATTTACAGTGTTTATAGGTATAATATAATAATAATAATATAATATTCCACAACTATCACACAACGCCATCTAGTCCCAAGCTAAGCAGAGCTTGTGTTATGGGTACTAGACAACTGATGAACATACTTATATATTTCTAAATACATACATATTATAGATAAATTACACCCAGACACAGAACAAATGATCGTGCTCATCACATAAACATTTGTCCTGGGTGGGAATCGAACCCACGACCTCCGGCATAGCAGTCAGGGTCGCTAACCACTAGACCAACAGGCCTGTCGGTCGGCCAGGTATGGGAGGACACTGTAAGCTTGTCAATAAGTTCTATGTTTAACCCAAGTAATTATCCGTCAATCCAAACAAGAACAAGATAATTTTAGCAATATTAAACAACCAAACGAGGCCATCCTACAATTCTGAATAAAAAACTTCCGTAACTAATTGTTTATTTACACGCTTTATATTAGCTTCACTTGTATTTTTGTGTGCTTGTTTGTAACCGACTCCTTATAGCGAAATTTTGACCCACTTTAAACGACCAGCACGCGTATCATGACCACCGTAGAAATGGGTTTTGTCTATTCTTAGTAGAATAGAGATAGAATTGTCATGCTACGCCAGCATAAAACGGTACAAATCTTTCTACAATTTTTAATTCTGTCTTTAATCTTTCTACAATCTGTAATTTTATCTATTCTTCCGTCGACAAAACCCATTTCTACGGTGGTCATGCTACGCGTGCTGATTTCATTTAAACTCTGTAGACTTATCGAGGACCGATAACAATACTATAATTTCATAAATTTGTGCCATTATCCTTGCCAGGGTTACCAGGACAGCAAAAAACTGTCTTCGAAAACTACGCTGACATACGTCACAAACTACGCTGACATACGTATCAAAATTCGAAACACCCTATAAAATAGAAAATAAATAATAGTTTTTAAAAAACTAAAAAAAACGCTTCCATTGAAAACCAAACTAAAAAGTAGAAAATTATGGGTAAAAAGCGTGGGGTAAGCACCCCACGCTTTTTTCCATTATTTTCTACGCGTGTTTTTTAGTTTTTTTTTTTAACTATTATTTATTTTAGAATCACAGTGTTGGTTTTGTACATATTTCATCGAAAGCAATGATCGGCTAGGCCGACATAACAGACAGATGTGCTGCTAGACAGTTCGTTGTGTCACTTTTTCCCAGTTAAAGCACTAGGAAGTTATGAAGAGCGGGCGTGCCGGGGAACTGTCTTATGTAACTTTGACGTTCAAAAAGTGCTGACTCTCAGCCTAGTTTGAATAAATGACTTTTGATTTGACTAGTCAGTCTTTGCAACAGACTAGTCGGCCAAAATATATCCATCTCTACTAAATATAAATATTGTTATTCTCATCGCGTCTATTGTAAAACATTCATAAGTCTACAAGCTACAAGTCAAGGTTCACTAATAATAAGATTTGACCGATGCATAGCGTCACGCCGGAATTTCAGGAACTACCCACAATTAAATACGCACTAGACCTTTTCAATTCAAGTTTGGTTACTTAAATGTGAGGCGAAATATATCTGGTATTTGTTTTGTTGTATCTCGTTACCTAGCAAATGTCATAGGTTTTTTATTGTAGACATGAGTATAAAATGTATAAAAAAATCTTTGTTCATTATCTCGAGTGCCTCTTTAGTCTAAAGGTTACAAGCGCATCTTCTGTCAGACTCGCGGATTTGTTTGTTGAAAGAGTTACTGTGGCACAGACAACTGAAGGAACATGGGTGGGTTTTAATCAGTAAAAGTCTGCACGCCCTTCCGCTCCACCTAAAACGGGAGACGTTATTTGATGATTTTCCGCCCAAAAGAAAAAAAGCGCATCTTCTAAAGACCCTCTAAGAAAAGAGAAGATCTTCTTCTTCTTCCTCATTTTCAGCGCAGTGTTAAAATGAAAATTTGAACATTTAGCTATCGAAACAACAGTGGCTTCATTCTTTTCATCGTAGCGGGTCGTAGGTTCGAAATCTGTCTATATTTTTAACCGACGAAAAAAAACGGAGGAGGTTATCAATTCGACGCGTATATTTTTTTTTATGTATGACCACGCATAACTTTTTACATAGTAGTCCGATTGTGATAATTCTTTTTTTATTGAAAAGGGTATACTCCGAGGGTGGTCCCATATAAATTTGGAAAACAAAATCAAACCCTAAGGGGCAGAAAACAGGGGATGATTGATTGTTCACTCACTGATTGTAATGTATAACCACGAATAACTTTATACAGAGTAGTCCGATTTTGATAATTCTTTTTTCATTGGATAGGCTATACCTTGCCAAGTATTATTAGTACATTAAAGCCACAAAAAAATTATTAAAAAAAAACTTTTTAACAAAAAATTAAACCGCCGAAAAACTTAAAAGCAAAAAATAATAAACCTTAAAATTTTGAGTCGGCGCTGAAAAAATAATGAACAAAGATCACTCAAAGCGCCGACTCATAATTTTAAGGTTTATTATTTTTTGCTTTTAAGTTTTTCGGCGGTTTAATTTTTTGTTAAAAAGTTTTTATGTGTAAATTATTTTATCACCACTGCTCTCAAACGGTGAAGAAAAACATCGTGAGAAAAAATGTCCTTGAACCAAAAATTCCAAGACATGTAACATCTACCGATCCGCACTGGGCCCGCGTGGCTTACGGTTCCTGCCTCGCACAAAGAGTAGGCCTGTGTTCCAGCATTCAGAACATTATAGGTTCATTCTTCTAGACGTATTCAATGTGTTGTGTTTCAAGTAATTCGATGGGATGTTGATGTTTTTTAACCGATTTCAAAAAAAGGAGGAGGTTATCAATTCGAATTTTTTTTTATGTATGTTAACCTCATAACTTTTGACTGGTTGAACCGATTTTGATGATCCTTTTTTTATTTGAAAGCTGGTGCTTCCTGTGGGGTCCCATTTTTATTTGGTTTCATTCGGACCATGGGATCCATATGAAAACCATATAAGTCTTAAATTTGCATTAAGTGTTTGCGCGACAAATTAAGGAATAACGTGATTAGATTAGTGCGGTGTATGTACCATAATTAAATGTTAAAAATAAAAACTTTTTACAAAAAAATAACAACCGACTTCCTAAAAAAAAACACTACAAAGTGAATAATAACTTAAATTTCGGAAGTCAGTGGCAAAAAACCTTAAATACAGATCCTAAGCCACCGATTTCCGAAATTTAAGTTATTTTTCACTTTGTAGTGTTTTTTTAGGAAGTTGGTTGTTATTTTTTTTTTATAGTTTTTTATAACAACTGTTTGTATGTTTGTCAGTAAGATGATGCAACAACCCATCATTATGTGAGCCCGGAGGTAAATTCACGAATGATACAAATCATCTTCAATCGTTTAAATAACTCAAAGCATCAATATGTTATTTACTATACATGTTATTTTTGTGTTTCGACCACTAATAATATAGTGTAGTAGTCATTGAGAGTATAATATTAATGAGTAGGCTCGACCTTCTGCAGCAAGCATCTTGTTTACTATGTAAATATGTTGTTTGACAACAAACCTTAATATCACGTAGTTATTCTTCGAAAGGGTAGGCAGAGGGGCACAGTCATCAGCATAGGCCTACCCTTTTTCCGTTTGGGATCCACTTCCAGTCTTCTGGATGCAGCTGAGTACCAGTATTTTATATGAATGAATGAATATTATACTTACTAGCTTCGGCCCGCGACTTCGTCCGCATGAAAATTTTTCTCCCCTGACCCTTCCCGTCGCATCGAATTGCCTGCCAGTTTTCGCCCAATTTTCGTCGCTACTCCGCTCCTTTTGATCGTAGCGTGATGTGATATAGCCTTCCTCAATAAATAGGCTACCCAACACAAAAATAATTATTCAATTTGGTCCAGTAGTTCCTGAGATTACGCGTTCAAACAAACAAACTCTTCAGCTTTATAATCTAAATATATAAAAATGAATCCCTATTTCCCTTGGTCACGCCATCACGCGTGAGCGGCTGGACCGATTTCACTTTTTTTTTTGTTGTGGTTGTAATTATCAGGAGAAGGTTCTTATGAAAGAAAAAAAATTAAAAAATTGCGCGGAAAATTAGAAAATGTAAGAACACTTATTTAAGAATACTTAACAACCATATAATAGGACAATATAAACTTTTTAATGTAACATTATGACATTTGACATAGAATTGACAGAATGCGTGCTCAAATATCATCAAAGAGACAGGACAACGTCTGTCGGGTCAGCTAGTATTAGTATAGATTTGCAAGAATATAGGTAGCTAACATAAGTTAGGATGGGTTTCACTATATCCGGCATTTCAGCCGTGCAAATATTTAGATTTTACGTCTTGGTTAGATTTATAGTATGCAGTACACATTTAGTCATTAGCAGTAACATAAAATACTAATAATACATTCATACTTTAAATTTAGATTTCAGTATAATTCATAAAATTGCCTATCTGATCTCTACAACCCAGTGACTGGATAATACGATACCTCTTGGTAAGACTGGTTGTCAGACTTTGGGACTTCTGACGACCCGTAACGACTGTCTAAGATCTACGAAAGACAGTCAGGAGCAACAGCTTAAATGCTTTCGGTGAGGGGCTTAGTCTACATCTAATAACAACTGATTGAGCGACATGCCGCGCCGTCTGCGCTGACTCTTAGTCCTTAGACCCAATTGCCACTAAACGAGCTAAAATCTAGACTTCGGGCTACTACTGAGAATATGCTATTTGAAGGTACTAGTAATGTGTCGGACTATTAAAGATCCGCGGATACGGATCCGAATACGTACAGGTATTCGGATCTGTATCGTATCTGTATGTCAAAATCCGCCGATACGGATCTTAACTAAGAAAGTTCAATCAGTGCGCGAGACCATGAAACGATATTTGACGCCTCTTTTTTTTTGTGGGTGGGAAATTATTCAATGACTTCTCCCGCTCTAGGATGGAGCGGAAGGGCGTGTCAGACTTTTACTGACTAAAACCCACCCGTGTTCCTTCCATTGCCCATATGCCAGGGCCACGGTACCCCAGCGTCATGCCCCTGGCCATGACATGCGTCCTGACCCTTAGTCCTTAGAGCCAATTGCCACTAAACGAGCCGAAATTTTGACTTCGGGATAGAATGTGCTATTAGAAGATACTAGTGATGTGTCGCATCATTAAAATGTATATCCGCGGATACGGATCCGAATGCGTATATTTGGTGTCTAGATCCACGGATACGAATGTTAACTTTCTTACTCAATCGGTATCGATGGGCATGACCTTGAATCGATATTTGACGCCACTTGACGATTTGATAGTTGATGTTCTATTGTACCTTTAAGTTCTATTGGTTTGTAATTGTGTTCTATTGGTAAAAAAAAATGAATAATGATATCTCACTATGATAAATGTTTGCTATAACATTTATCATAGTGAGATATCATTATTCATTTTTTTTTTCAATCAAATATTTGTGCACAAATATATGATGAAAAAAAAAAAACTGAATTGAATTATAGTTTTTCATTGCTATCTAATCACCTGTGAATTTAATTTCGTCGATGTATTGAAAATGAATAAGGTACATCCACCAAAAAAGTAACGGATCCGGGTTTGTCTGCTCCCTCGGGTACCCGCGGATATGGATATCCGGCACATCACTAGAAGATACCAGTAACATTTAGCCCAACCTAGTCATAGAACTCGGGACCAGTAGCGCTTGTGACCACTAGACCAATGAGGAAGTGAACCTAACTGTATTGAAGTTAAATACTTCACCGTGTCATCTATTTTTTAGCAATGTAATGAGTCTCCGAGAATAATATATTAATAACGTATTTGTTAGTTCGGCCTTCTAATGCAAACGTACTGTTTACTATGTTAAATCTTGTGTACTCTATCTGTAGGGCTGTACAAATCTACTTCAATTCTTTAAGAAAATTAAAAAAAAACTATCTACACGGTGGCAGGAACATTGGTTACCATGGATTCAGTACATGATTCTGGAAACACTTTTTTTTCTTGAAATGAATTGCACCGATCCCAGCGTGGTCTGACCAGACTCGATTAATCGAATGAACCCCGAGATTTGCACTAGCCCCTGAAACCTCATGATTCATGGTGCTATATAGGCCATTGCATATCAAGAAGTAGACCGGGGGGCGCTGTAAAGGTAGGGAAGACGTGCCCATAGGAGAGGAAAGGATTGTGAGCCTACCGAATATGCATTCTTAAGAAAGCATTGGACTAGTGGAGAGACGGGTGGTATTTATAGAATCTTTTCACGACGTCTTGAGCATGTTCATTCAGGTTGAGCTTCATCTGTGCATTTTTTTAGTGGAATTCAACTGTTTTATCCTCTGTTTCCTATGTCATTGCTTCGTTATGTTCCGTGTTGTTGTTTTCAGTCGTCTTCTAAATTCTAATAAAAAAAGGGTTATTAAAAAGGTAATGATGGATGGCCTCGTGATTTACTTACATGGTTAGAAAAGGGGTCGACTAGTAGAGAAGTGTGGAAGAAAAGACATGATGCACCGACTGCAAATAAATAGCGATAAGGGCAGGAGAATGAGAATGATGGATGATATTTTTTAACCGACTTCAAAAAGGAGGAGGTTCTCAATTCGGATGTTTATATGTTTTTTTTTTTTTTATGTATGTTCGGCCATATCTCCGTCGTATATAGACGGATTTGCAAAATTCTTTTTTTGTTTGAAAGAGTTTTATTCCGAAATGGTCCCATATAATTTTCATATAGATCTGATGATGAGTTCGGGAGACAGACACCGGAACTCTTTAAAAAATGACAGCAAATCAACCGCGATTTCTGCTATCGCATAAATATGCATTGTTTGTTTGGAATTAGTGCAGGGTGAATACCACAACTAAAAATTTAAAAATAAAGACTTTTTTACAAAAAAAAAACAACCGACTTCCTTAGAAACACTACAAAGTGAAAAATAACTATAATTTCGGAAGTCGGTGGCAAAAAAACCATAAATACAGATCCTAAGACACCGACTTCCGAAATTAAAGTTATTTTTCACTTTGTAGTGTTTTTAAGGAAGTCTGTTGTTTTTTTTTTTGTAAAAAAGTTTTTATTTTAAATGCTGTTCCATACATTGCGACCGCGTCGGTGTTCTTTTATATGTATGTAGATTATGTTTCAAAAACCGTTGAAAATATGTCAAAAATACGCCAGTATGCGTAGCATGACCATCGTAGAAAGGGGTTTTGTCGACGGAAGAATAGACAGAATTACAGATTGTAGATATATTAAATACAGAATTAAATATTGTAGAAAGATTTGTACCGTTTTATGCTGGCGTAGCATGACAGTTCTATTTCTATTCTACCAAGAATACATAAAGTTCTTTCTATGTGGTCATGCTACGCGTGCAGGGGTGTATAGAATTTTTCGCTTCATTCATGGTTATAGCTCCGCTCTGTAGTCCAGAGACATTTTACGAGGGCCCTGCTGTGCCCGTAGTCCCCTCATTTTTCTAGCCTTTTCTTATTAATGCCAGATGAACATGAACCCATGATTTGAAAATATACCTACTTATGTCTTTATTAGCCTATAAAAAACGATCTTCTGTTGGATCACCACACTTTTACTAGAAAACACTCGTCTCATATTTACGGTCTAACGTACAACAGACAAACGAAAACCATAAAATTATTTGCGCACCTAGTTAACTACGGAACCTTAAATCCGATAAGTAGCACTTATCTTATAAGCACGCTAACGGATAAACTTGGAGTCGTTCCTCTTCCTTTTATAAATACACTAGCTTCTGCCCGCGACTTCGGCCGCGTAAAATTTTATGTTCCCCCGACCCTTCCCTTCGCATCGAATCGACTGCCCGTGCGATTTTCCACGTTTTAGCAACATTTCTCATTGCTGCTCCGCTAGTTGTAGCGTGATGTTATATAACCTATAGCCTTCCTCAATAAATAGGCTACCCAACTCAAAAAGATTTTTTCAATTCGAACCAGTACTTCCTGAGATTGACGCGTTCCACCCCCCATTTTAGGGAAGTGGGCAGTTAGAAAGTGACAAAAAGTAGCCTATGTCACTCTCCATCCCTTTAACTATCTCCACTTAAAAAATCACGTCAATTCGTCGTTCCGTTTTGCCGTGAAAGACGGACAAACAGATACACACACTTTACTTATAATATTAGTATGGATGACACTTGACGGAAACAGCAAAAAACACCCATAAATAAAACCATAGGAACTTATAACCGATAGCCCTGAATAAGAATGTCACCTATGAAGGGTCACGGTTGCCTGACGCAATCACTTAATAAAATAACATGAGATTGATAAATATGTTGAGCAGCGGTGGCCTAGTGGTAATGGTGGACTTTCGCATTGTATTTTGCGGGTACGAACCCCAAAGGAAACCCTTCGAATTTGTATACAGCTATTATATTAACCCATTATAAGTTTTTGTAACTAATTCCATAGGAAAAATAATGTAAATAAAAAAAAAATCCTTAATTATCATCTTCTTTACATAGTATACAAAGTTATTTCTGCAACGTTTCTACGCTTAAATTTTTGAAACTCCGCAACGGATTTTAATGCGGATTTCATCAGTAGACAGAGCGATTCAAGGGGAAGGTTAATATGTACAACTAGCTTCTGCCCGCGACTTCGTCCGCGTTATATTTCTTCTTCCCCGAGCCTTCCCGTCGCGTCAAATCGCCTATCCGTACGATTTTCCCCGTTTTTGCAACATTTGTCATTACTGCTCCGCTCCTCTTGGTTGTAGCGTGATGTTATATAGCTTATAGCCTTCCTCGATAAATAGCCTACCCAACACAAAAAGAATTTTTCAATACGGACCAGTAGTTCCTGAGATTAGCGCGTTCAATCAAACAAACAAACTCTTCAGCTTTATAATCTAAATATATAAAAATGAATCCCTATTTCCCTTGGTCACGCCATCACGCGTGAGCGGCTGGACCGATTTCACTTTTTTTTTTGTTGTGGTTGTAATTATCAGGAGAAGGTTCTTATGAAAGAAAAAAAATTAAAAAATTGCGCGGAAAATTAGAAAATGTAAGAACACTTATTTAAGAATACTTAACAACCATATAATAGGACAATATAAACTTTTTAATGTAACATTATGACATTTGACATAGAATTGACAGAATGCGTGCTCAAATATCATCAAAGAGACAGGACAACGTCTGTCGGGTCAGCTAGTATTAGTATAGATTTGCAAGAATATAGGTAGCTAACATAAGTTAGGATGGGTTTCACTATATCCGGCATTTCAGCCGTGCAAATATTTAGATTTTACGTCTTGGTTAGATTTATAGTATGCAGTACACATTTAGTCATTAGCAGTAACATAAAATACTAATAATACATTCATACTTTAAATTTAGATTTCAGTATAATTCATAAAATTGCCTATCTGATCTCTACAACCCAGTGACTGGATAATACGATACCTCTTGGTAAGACTGGTTGTCAGACTTTGGGACTTCTGACGACCCGTAACGACTGTCTAAGATCTACGAAAGACAGTCAGGAGCAACAGCTTAAATGCTTTCGGTGAGGGGCTTAGTCTACATCTAATAACAACTGATTGAGCGACATGCCGCGCCGTCTGCGCTGACTCTTAGTCCTTAGACCCAATTGCCACTAAACGAGCTAAAATCTAGACTTCGGGCTACTACTGAGAATATGCTATTTGAAGGTACTAGTAATGTGTCGGACTATTAAAGATCCGCGGATACGGATCCGAATACGTACAGGTATTCGGATCTGTATCGTATCTGTATGTCAAAATCCGCCGATACGGATCTTAACTAAGAAAGTTCAATCAGTGCGCGAGACCATGAAACGATATTTGACGCCTCTTTTTTTTTGTGGGTGGGAAATTATTCAATGACTTCTCCCGCTCTAGGATGGAGCGGAAGGGCGTGTCAGACTTTTACTGACTAAAACCCACCCGTGTTCCTTCCATTGCCCATATGCCAGGGCCACGGTACCCCAGCGTCATGCCCCTGACCATGACATGCGTCCTGACCCTTAGTCCTTAGAGCCAATTGCCACTAAACGAGCCGAAATTTTGACTTCGGGATAGAATGTGCTATTAGAAGATACTAGTGATGTGTCGCATCATTAAAATGTATATCCGCGGATACGGATCCGAATGCGTATATTTGGTGTCAAGATCCACGGATACGAATGTTAACTTTCTTACTCAATCGGTATCGATGGGCATGACCTTGAATCGATATTTGACGCCACTTGACGATTTGATAGTTGATGTTCTATTGTACCTTTAAGTTCTATTGGTTTGTAATTGTGTTCTATTGGTAAAAAAAAATGAATAATGATATCTCACTATGATAAATGTTTGCTATAACATTTATCATAGTGAGATATCATTATTCATTTTTTTTTTCAATCAAATATTTGTGCACAAATATATGATGAAAAAAAAAAAACTGAATTGAATTATAGTTTTTCATTGCTATCTAATCACCTGTGAATTTAATTTCGTCGATGTATTGAAAATGAATAAGGTACATCCACCAAAAAAGTAACGGATCCGGGTTTGTCTGCTCCCTCGGGTACCCGCGGATATGGATATCCGGCACATCACTAGAAGATACCAGTAACATTTAGCCCAACCTAGTCATAGAACTCGGGACCAGTAGCGCTTGTGACCACTAGACCAATGAGGAAGTGAACCTAACTGTATTGAAGTTAAATACTTCACCGTGTCATCTATTTTTTAGCAATGTAATGAGTCTCCGAGAATAATATATTAATAACGTATTTGTTAGTTCGGCCTTCTAATGCAAACGTACTGTTTACTATGTTAAATCTTGTGTACTCTATCTGTAGGGCTGTACAAATCTACTTCAATTCTTTAAGAAAATTAAAAAAAAACTATCTACACGGTGGCAGGAACATTGGTTACCATGGATTCAGTACATGATTCTGGAAACACTTTTTTTTCTTGAAATGAATTGCACCGATCCCAGCGTGGTCTGACCAGACTCGATTAATCGAATGAACCCCGAGATTTGCACTAGCCCCTGAAACCTCATGATTCATGGTGCTATATAGGCCATTGCATATCAAGAAGTAGACCGGGGGGCGCTGTAAAGGTAGGGAAGACGTGCCCATAGGAGAGGAAAGGATTGTGAGCCTACCGAATATGCATTCTTAAGAAAGCATTGGACTAGTGGAGAGACGGGTGGTATTTATAGAATCTTTTCACGACGTCTTGAGCATGTTCATTCAGGTTGAGCTTCATCTGTGCATTTTTTTAGTGGAATTCAACTGTTTTATCCTCTGTTTCCTATGTCATTGCTTCGTTATGTTCCGTGTTGTTGTTTTCAGTCGTCTTCTAAATTCTAATAAAAAAAGGGTTATTAAAAAGGTAATGATGGATGGCCTCGTGATTTACTTACATGGTTAGAAAAGGGGTCGACTAGTAGAGAAGTGTGGAAGAAAAGACATGATGCACCGACTGCAAATAAATAGCGATAAGGGCAGGAGAATGAGAATGATGGATGATATTTTTTAACCGACTTCAAAAAGGAGGAGGTTCTCAATTCGGATGTTTATATGTTTTTTTTTTTTTTTATGTATGTTCGGCCATATCTCCGTCGTATATAGACGGATTTGCAAAATTCTTTTTTTGTTTGAAAGAGTTTTATTCCGAAATGGTCCCATATAATTTTCATATAGATCTGATGATGAGTTCGGGAGACAGACACCGGAACTCTTTAAAAAATGACAGCAAATCAACCGCGATTTCTGCTATCGCATAAATATGCATTGTTTGTTTGGAATTAGTGCAGGGTGAATACCACAACTAAAAATTTAAAAATAAAGACTTTTTTACAAAAAAAAAACAACCGACTTCCTTAGAAACACTACAAAGTGAAAAATAACTATAATTTCGGAAGTCGGTGGCAAAAAAACCATAAATACAGATCCTAAGACACCGACTTCCGAAATTAAAGTTATTTTTCACTTTGTAGTGTTTTTAAGGAAGTCTGTTGTTTTTTTTTTGTAAAAAAGTTTTTATTTTAAATGCTGTTCCATACATTGCGACCGCGTCGGTGTTCTTTTATATGTATGTAGATTATGTTTCAAAAACCGTTGAAAATATGTCAAAAATACGCCAGTATGCGTAGCATGACCATCGTAGAAAGGGGTTTTGTCGACGGAAGAATAGACAGAATTACAGATTGTAGATATATTAAATACAGAATTAAATATTGTAGAAAGATTTGTACCGTTTTATGCTGGCGTAGCATGACAGTTCTATTTCTATTCTACCAAGAATACATAAAGTTCTTTCTATGTGGTCATGCTACGCGTGCAGGGGTGTATAGAATTTTTCGCTTCATTCATGGTTATAGCTCCGCTCTGTAGTCCAGAGACATTTTACGAGGGCCCTGCTGTGCCCGTAGTCCCCTCATTTTTCTAGCCTTTTCTTATTAATGCCAGATGAACATGAACCCATGATTTGAAAATATACCTACTTATGTCTTTATTAGCCTATAAAAAACGATCTTCTGTTGGATCACCACACTTTTACTAGAAAACACTCGTCTCATATTTACGGTCTAACGTACAACAGACAAACGAAAACCATAAAATTATTTGCGCACC
Source organism: Aporophyla nigra (assembly GCA_947507805.1). Classification (NCBI taxonomy): domain Eukaryota; kingdom Metazoa; phylum Arthropoda; class Insecta; order Lepidoptera; family Noctuidae; genus Aporophyla; species Aporophyla nigra. Next base: position 12,337,607 of record OX382319.1, on the reverse strand, counting down.
TAGTTAACTACGGAACCTTAAATCCGATAAGTAGCACTTATCTTATAAGCACGCTAACGGATAAACTTGGAGTCGTTCCTCTTCCTTTTATAAATACACTAGCTTCTGCCCGCGACTTCGGCCGCGTAAAATTTTATGTTCCCCCGACCCTTCCCTTCGCATCGAATCGACTGCCCGTGCGATTTTCCACGTTTTAGCAACATTTCTCATTGCTGCTCCGCTAGTTGTAGCGTGATGTTATATAACCTATAGCCTTCCTCAATAAATAGGCTACCCAACTCAAAAAGATTTTTTCAATTCGAACCAGTACTTCCTGAGATTGACGCGTTCCACCCCCCATTTTAGGGAAGTGGGCAGTTAGAAAGTGACAAAAAGTAGCCTATGTCACTCTCCATCCCTTTAACTATCTCCACTTAAAAAATCACGTCAATTCGTCGTTCCGTTTTGCCGTGAAAGACGGACAAACAGATACACACACTTTACTTATAATATTAGTATGGATGACACTTGACGGAAACAGCAAAAAACACCCATAAATAAAACCATAGGAACTTATAACCGATAGCCCTGAATAAGAATGTCACCTATGAAGGGTCACGGTTGCCTGACGCAATCACTTAATAAAATAACATGAGATTGATAAATATGTTGAGCAGCGGTGGCCTAGTGGTAATGGTGGACTTTCGCATTGTATTTTGCGGGTACGAACCCCAAAGGAAACCCTTCGAATTTGTATACAGCTATTATATTAACCCATTATAAGTTTTTGTAACTAATTCCATAGGAAAAATAATGTAAATTAAAAAAAAATCCTTAATTATCATCTTCTTTACATAGTATACAAAGTTATTTCTGCAACGTTTCTACGCTTAAATTTTTGAAACTCCGCAACGGATTTTAATGCGGATTTCATCAGTAGACAGAGCGATTCAAGGGGAAGGTTAATATGTACAACTAGCTTCTGCCCGCGACTTCGTCCGCGTTATATTTCTTCTTCCCCGAGCCTTCCCGTCGCGTCAAATCGCCTATCCGTACGATTTTCCCCGTTTTTGCAACATTTGTCATTACTGCTCCGCTCCTCTTGGTTGTAGCGTGATGTTATATAGCTTATAGCCTTCCTCGATAAATAGCCTACCCAACACAAAAAGAATTTTTCAATACGGACCAGTAGTTCCTGAGATTAGCGCGTTCAATCAAACAAACAAACTCTTCAGCTTTATAATATTAGTATAGATACGCGGGCGAAGCCGCTGGCAAAAGCTAATAAAAGAAAATATAAGCAGTTGTTATGGGAAATCCGTACTAATAATAATATTAGAAATGGGAAAGTGTGTGTGTCTGTTCGTCCGTCTTTCACGGCAAAACGGAGCGACGAATTGACATGATTTTTTAAGTGGCGATGGTTGAAGGGATGGAGAGTGACATAGGCTACTTTTTGTCTCTTTCTAACCCCCCACTTCCCTAAAATGGAAGGTGGAACGCGCTAATCTCAGGAACTACTGGTTCGAATTGAAAAATTCTTTTTGAGTCGGGAAACCTATTTATTGAGGAAGGCTATAAGCTATATAACATCACGCTACAACCAAGAGGAGCGGAGCAGTAATGACAATGGAATAGAGATAGAATTGTCATGCTACGCCAGCAATAACCGTACAAATCTTTCTACAATCTTTAATTTTGTCTTTAATCTTTCTACAATCTGTAATTTTATCTATTCTTCCGTCGACAAAACCCATTTCTACGGTGGTCATGCTACGCGGGCTGGTCCGAATTGAAAAATTGTTTTTGTGTTGGGTAGCCTATTTATTGAGGAAGGCTATAGACTATATAACATCACGCTACGACCAAAAGGAGCGGAGCAGCAAATAAAAATGGTCGAAAACTGGCAGGCAATTCAATGCGACGGGAAGGGTCAGGGGAGCAAAAATTTGACGCGGACGAAGTCGCAGGCGGAAGCTAGTAAATAATAATAATCATCATATTTCATGAAGAGTCATAAAAAGTTATGATTATATGCATAATAAAATATTAATTAGAGCAGGAAGAACTTCGAAATGGGTCAAATTTGGGACGCGTTCGCTTCTAGTGTTAAGAATGTACAGAGAATGCCTGATGCAATAACTCGAACGATGAGGTGATGAGATCAATACGATGAAAGAGAAAACCGGTATGTCCTATCTAGCCTTTTTCTAATGGGTGGGAAATCATCAAATAACGTGTCCCGCTCAGGGTGGAGCTGAACGGCATGTCAGACTTTTACTGACTAAAATCCACCCGTGTTCCTTCAGTTGCCTATGCCAGAGCCACGGTATCTCTTTCGAACGAATCTCGCGACCCTGGCAGGACAAAAAGAAGGCCTGAGTTTCCAGTTTTGCGGCCGGTATAGAATGATTATGCTATTGATTTGGATCCGATAGCCCTGAGGATGTTACCTACAAAGGGTCAGGGTTGCCTGACGCAATAAATTAATAACTTGTGTAGATGAATATGTTGTGGCTTTTGATGAGCCGCGCCTAGGTGCGCAGTTGACTTGGGTTTTATAATTATGTTGATAAGTAGGCGAGGAACCTTTTTAACAACTTGAATGCATTGGTACTGATAAAATGATTTAAGAAAACCGGCCGAGTGTGTCGGACTACGCACAATGAACAGTTCCGTAGTTGGGATGAAATTATCCCAAAAACAAACATAACGTTGTGATTGAAAAAAGTTGTTCCCCCATACATTCCAACTACAATTTAAGTTCGTCGACAATTATTCGTTAATTTGTAAAGCCTAAATAGGGTTTACAATAATTGTATAATGTTAATACGCGTAGAGGAGGCACCCTAAAAAATAAATTTTGGAGTGTCTTCTCCTTTCAAAGATTTTGTTTCAAATATGGATTACGGATTTCTAGTACTAAGAGTGTCTGAGCTAAGCTACGGACGGACTACATTAAAAAATAATTCCTCAGGTGTGTCTTTTCCCTTGTACCTACGTAGTGAGCGTCTTAAATTAATTAATTCATACACCAGCTGACAACGCACTACTAGAAGCTTGAAATCTACCTCAAGATTTCCTTTTATGACCACTGTAAGCACTAGGGAAGGATTTTCTGAAGATTAATTTCCTAAAAGGGTCAAATAGGGGATGAGAGTTTCTATAAGACTTTGACATTTCTGCCGTTAGGACTCCATTGAGCGCATGGGCTTGTATTCGAATAAACTCCTTCTTTATGTGGTTTTATAACTTTTTCCAACTTCATACCTTTTTTTTTTTTTTTTTTGTATGGGAAATCATCAAATGACTTCTCCCGCTCTGGGCGGAGCGGGAGGGCGTGTCAGACTTTTACTGACTAAAACCCACCCGTGTTCCTTCAGTTGCCCATGTGCCAGGGTCACGGTATCTCTTTTGAACAATCACGCGACCCCGGCAGGCATCGGTCCTAGCAGACCCCTTCAGTGTTGCTGACATCTCTTTGAGGCGCGCGTGGAACACTACGCGCCGTCGACCCGAGCTTGGTCCTTACCGGGCGGCGAGCTACCCATTGCTTGCCACCCGCAAGCCCGCGCCTACGGTGGCCGGGAGTCCAACTTCATACCCTCACTGCGTACTGGCTACCATCCACACGTCCAACATGTTTACATTTTAACGTTGACAGCACTTTTTATTTAAATAAAAACCTTATTATAAATATACATATCGCGAATTGTCTTACACATAGTTTACGGACATACAATTAACATGGCATGAGATTCTAACCAACAGAAGACTTCATTTAGATTTGACACCGGCAGGAACCGGGTTCCAAACTAGGCACAGCCTGTATCTTGGTGACTCAAACACTAAACCGAGTTAATATTTTAAAGAGTTCTACGAGCGCAAGATGCTAATTGATAATTTAATAGTAACATTCATAATAAAATAAAATTCAGAATCATAAAATAACATTTATTTTCCTCCGAAACACTTAATAGACCTTAGAGCAAAGGACCACTGAAAACGATTTACCACAGTTTTACTATCATTGTATTTAAAACGTTTTTCTTCTTTCGCAGTGATGTCAAAATTCGGCGTCCGCGTCGACGCAGCAGTCTCTGCACTAGGAGGCGGCGCCGGCGCGGCACTGGACGAAAACGACTTCATCGACGCCAGTAGACTGGTCTACGACGCAGTCCGGGAGATCAGACGAGCTGTACTGATGAACAGGGTGAGTTTCTACAACTTTTACAACAGATTTAACGGATTTTTTGTAGGAAGAGAGTGCACTCGTCTGCTCGTGTCGGCGGTCGGGAGGCGACTGATTGGTCTGGCTGTTTGGTGAGTTTTTTTAAGTGAATAAAAATGTTCCAGGGAAATGGGCAAGCTATGGAAATATCTAGTGTCTGAATATTGCAGACAGTGGTCGGTCGACCAAGTCATGCATACAGAATTAACCAATGACATCCGGTATCTGAAAGACTTACCAACACAAAACTTATGTGATTTTGTTAACTTTTTGCATGAAGATAGCATATTATTATTTATTTGTGTTGATTACCCTTTTAGACACCGGGTGTGAGAGACCCTTGAAAGTATACACAGTCAGAGAAATTATTTTTCATAAGATTGACACACTTTCAGCCAACTTGTCGACCTACAACCATTTAATGTTCCTGTTAAAGAAGGTTTATTTCAGTTTATAGACAATCAATCTGGTAAGCAATCAAAATGATTGCTCTGCCTTTATTGTGAACTTCAATACAATACTGTCGAATAAAAATCTATAGATACCTAACAGACTTCTGCTTAACTAGGACGAGGAGGAACTGGATCCCGAAGACGTGGAGCTCGACGAGCATTACACCCTCGAGACGCGAAGCAAATGTGAGAGCAACCCACAACATCAGCTAAATTGGTTGCTTCTGGTCGCTCGAATGTCTTGTCCGTTTTAATGTGGTTGCTAATCTCATGACATCTAGGTTGTTTTTTAATTGTGAATGTGATTTGATTGCTAATTATTTTTCTGAGCCATCTCGAATGCAGTGCAATCTAAATTCGGTTTGGGCCAGATGTTTAAGTCGATAAAGAATCGTGCTAATGAGTTGGTTGTTATTTTGTGTCCATTTTCAGTTTCATTTTAATATGGATTAACAATGTGATTCTGAGAGCAACCATACATGATTTTTAGTATATTTGTTACCTCGAACTTCGCAGTACAGTCGACCGCATGTCTGTGGTGACCGGCATCCTAATTGCGGAACGCACTATCGATCTGAATAATTTTGAAGTTTATGTATAATCCATTGCGCCTTAATTAAGTTCGAAAAGATTGTCTGCTCACCAACGTAAATAAGGTTTCAATAGCGCTGCGGTAATTGTTTTTTTAAATATCGAAGCGTCTTGATGAGATAGGAGTCTTTTTGCCCTCGTACGGGCCGTCCAATAAAAGCAAAGATTCCTATTTTTGTCTACTGTTAGTCTAGTGGTTAGTGACCCTGGCTGCTAAGACTGAGGTCGTGGGTTCGATTCCCACCCAGGACAAATCTTTGTGCGATGAGCACGATCATTTGTTCTGTGTCTGGGTGTAATTTATCTATAATATGTATGTATTTAGAAATAAATAAGTATGTTTATCAGTTGTCTGGTTACCATAGTACAGGCTCTGTCTAGTTTGGGATCAGATAACGGTGTGTTAGTTGTCCTAAGATTTAAAAAACAAAAACTTTTTATTGTGCGTCTCCCAAATAAAATATTTTTCTTCCTTTCCAAAGATAACTGGACAACTTATACTACTTTGGTTGTTGTTTGGTTGTTACGTTGGTTGTTACTAGTAACAATTGGTAAAGTGTTACGGTTGCTCTCGGTTCATATGTTTACAGGTTCTTGTGTTCGTTGGTAGCTAATATAGTTTCGAGTGATTCTAAAGTTAGTCAGTTTTTACCATAGTTATTATATATCACTCTAAATTATATTAAATGCTCGTGATTTCATGTTTTATTGTCATTTTGTCCTATCATTCATTTTGTGTTTAAATGTAGAAAGGATTTTGTTTAAAAGTATCCTGAATACAGAATAAAAACATCCGTCTGTACCAAAATGAAAGCTATTGCCGTTTTCTTTGTGGTTGGCGGGCGTGAGATATTAAAATTCGCGGCATATAGATGTCCAAGCGTAAAAGATAACGAAATAACTAGTTCATATTACATACTTTAATATCATTTGTAAAGAAACAAAAAATCTGATCACACGATCATACTTTTGTCCCGTTGAAAGACTTTGAACCTATCTAGCCTCGACTAATGAGACAAAATCAATTCGATGGCTAGTCCCGAAATTTTAAACAAAATCCTATCTACCCGCATGCTACATGTGTACGTTTGTTTGCATGTTCCGTCACTAACGCAGACCAGCGAGGATCTGGATACCGATACCGAGTTCGAACCCGTTGAGGATATGACCATGGAGACTAGGAGCCGATGTGAGTAACGCTAGGGTAATCTAAGGTGGTGGGGTAAAAGTGCGCAATCAACGTGTAATAGAGGCTAATCCGTTTAGAATATGACTGTGGAGACTAGACGCTCGTGTAAGTAACGCTAGGATAACTGAGATAGCGGGGTAAAAGTAGCAAATAACATGTAATAGCGCACTTTTTGAAAGAAGTGAGTTCGAACCCGTTAACAACATGCCCATGGAGACTAGAAGTGCTCGAACGATGCACGACGATACGATAATGATGTGGTGCTTTTTAAGGTATTTTTATTGATATCAGGCACCCCACACTTTTTTTCCATTATTTTGTACTTTTTAGTTTGGTTTTCAATGGAAGTTGTTTGTAGAATGTTTTTTAGTTTTTTTTAACTATTATTTATTTTCTATTTTTTACGGTGTTTCGAATTTTGAGACGTATGTCAGCGTAGTTTGTGACAGTTTTTTTGCTGTCCGGGTAACCCTGAGAAGGATAATGGCACAAATTTATGAAATTATTGCATTGTCATCGGTCCTTGACAGGTGTGCAAAGTTTGAATGAAACCTGGTCGTTTAAAGTGGGTCAAAATCGCGCTATAAGGAGTCGGTTACAAACAAACTTACAAACATATAAGTAAAGCTAATATAAAGCGTGTAAAAATGCGCAAAATTCTACCATACGTTGTAATAAGTTCAAAGGGAAAAAAACGATGTAAAAGAGGAAGGGTAATCATTTAGATGATGGGATCTTGTTTTTAACCGACGAAAAATAACGGAGGAGGTTCTCAATTCGAGGCGTATATATATATATATTTTTTATAATTATTTTTTATTGGAAAGAGTATGTCCCGCAAAACAATCAATGACCAAAGATCACTCAAAGCGCCGACTCAAAATGACTGAAAGTTTTATAATTTATTGCTTTTCAGTTTTTTCGGCGGGTTAATTTTTTGTAAAAAAGTTTTTTACAGCATAGTTTTATCGAGTGAGATAATGGAAAGTAAGATCCGAAATTAGTAAAGCATGTTTAGCTTAAGTAATTAGGTGGCCGCCAGAAATGATCTGAATTACTTTCAACTGCGACTGTTACATCAGATGTTGAAAATGAGAGCCGATGTGTGTAAATAGGTTTTTTTATTGATATGATAGGGTAAAAGTGCTCAAATAGGTTGTTACTGGATATTAAAATTACATGGGCAGCGACCTTTACCTATCCTTAAAAATTTACATGTGCTGTAATTGGTTAAATTGAAATAAATGTATGTCGCAGGGTAAGTTATTATGTTAGTAGGGTCAAATAAGTTTTCTTTTTTCTTTTGACTTAAGAAAAGACTGGAAATACTTTTGCTACACAAATCAACATGCATTTAGCGTACAACCCACCTTAGGGGATAAAAAGCATGGGTACACGTTCATCTTCATCTTTATGTTGTAATTAAAACTAGAATAAATGCTTCAGCTTGCTTTTCATGTGTTTTAAATAATTTCCGTTGTTTTGAATCAAAACATACGTAGTTGCTTTAATTCTGAATCTCAGATAATTGATTAAATATTCAACTATCGCCATATTTTAACAATACCTAATTTAACAAATAAATCAAATTTATTTGGGATGTAATGACAATTTTTTTTTTAATTTGTAAATAGTTTTAGTTAATTTAGGTTATAATATTTTTTTTTTCTTTATTAATTTAAATCTGTAATATAGTGAAAATAAAAAACGAGCTTTAAAAATGACAAAAATATTTGTAATGTAATAATAACAGCTACCTATTTACTTAAATGCCTTATGAAAGTATACACGCTACTTTTATGAAAACAACCTCGTTTGAAATTTTGCTGTCTGTCCGTCTGTTTGTTAGGGCTAATCTTCGAAACCTGTGAACCGATTTTGACGCGACTCTCAGCTGACGTAAGGATTAACTAAGGCTAATTTTTGTCCCGGTACACGGTAGCACGTTCCTGTGCGATAATTTCAGATGTCCACTCGGCCACGGGAAGAAGCTACTTTTTTTAATAATAAATTAAAACAGTTTCTATTTTTTTTTCGGTTGCAATAGTATTTCAACTTTGTCATGTATGAAGCTGGTCTCATAACACGAAAATTATCTGTGATTCTGAATTAAAGCATAGAGGGTTCCTAGCACAGGTTACTGTAATTAGTGTTTATATGTTTGCAGCAAGTGCTCACACTGGAGAACATGGAGTCGACGAGTATCCAGATATCAGCGGCATTACTAATGCCAGGGTGAGTCTTATTTATAAAATTTTTGACATGATTGTGGCCCTCAATATATCATATGTACCTATTACGTTATTACGTGCTAATTGAAAATAATGAATTAAAAATTAAAATGAACTATTTGCTAGTAGCAAAATTCAAAGGGAGGCCCAGAAATGCAACCTTGTTTGGAACTTTCGAATTTAGAGAAAAAAGTTATTATTTTTTTTATGGTAACTTGTCATTTTGCTATATTTACAGAGGTTTAAAAAAGTAAAAAAGTAATGCAACCTTTCCTTAAAACTAACATTTAACGTTTCAAATTAATATAAAGATGATATTTCTAACAATTATTGTGTTATTTTCATTGATTTTTGTTTTTCCATTTGATTTTATTAAATTTTGCATACCACAGGTTGGTGTGTTCTGGATTTCATTCCTAGATTTTTTGCATATAAAGCATTCGGATTCTGAGTCATAAATCGAAATATTTTATTTCACAGAAACCTACATGGGAACTTATAAAACGCCCAGCAAAATATGGAACTAATTTTACCCATAAACCTTACAGGAAGCCATGCGAAAGATGACAGAGGAAGACAAGCGCAAGATCCTGCAGCAGGTGGAGCTGTTCCGTCGCGAGAAGATGACGTTCGACAACGAGGTGGCCAAGTGGGACGACGCGGGCAACGACATCATCATGCTGGCCAAGCATATGTGCATGATCATGCTTGAGATGACGGACTTCACCAGGTAATGAACTGAAATTATTTGCTGGAAAGCTCCAAAAAATCTGCAACAAAATCCGAAATTTTCGGCTAGAATATCTGCGGTATTATCTGACTAAATCTTCCAAAATGGTCGGGAAAATATCCACCTAAAATATCAGCAAGATTATCAGAAGAAAAGATGCGCCTCAGTATACGAAAATATATGCAGGAGTATCTCTTGACCTTATCTTTTACCCTTCTAGTTTTCACGTAGTAAAATAACTCTAAAAATGGTTTTGAATCATTGTTTGCAGACAGAATGTTAAAAAAATTAAATTTGGCTCATATTTGTCTTTCTTTATCAATATGTTTTACGTAATTAACAAAAACACGCCTTTTTTTCTGCGCGCCATTTGAAAAATCGCGAAATAAGCTATAAAAATCGTGAAATTTCCCAAGAAGATATTGACTACGTGACCAAAAAATAACGTGGTATTTTGAAAACCCCTCTCCCACCCTCAAAGTGTCACGTAGTGTGGGTAACTTCCCTTAATACGAAAGGATAAGCTGATATTTAAAAAAAAAAAAACTTTAGAGGTGTCAAGGGACACCCGGATGGAACGAAGTTCCTTTCCAGGATTCATAATAGTTATAATTTTTTAATTATTTATTATGTACAAAAAACCTGTATACACTCAACAAAAATATTCCCTCTCTCCCTATCTCCTTCTCTCTCCCTCTCTCTCTCTCCTTCTCTCTCTCTCTCCTCTCTCCCTCTCTCTCTCTCCCTCTCTCTCTACATCTCTCTCCCTCTCTCTCTCTCCCCGTCTCTCTCCCCCTCTCTCCCTCTCTACTCACAACAAAAAAAACAACAACATACAAAATATATACGGTCGAATTGAGAAACCTCGTCCTTTTTTTGAAGTCGGTTAAAGCATGTCGTGACAACTTTTCGTAAGAATTTTTTCCGTCTAGCCCCCTTACACAACGCGCGATAAGGAACTTCGTTCCAAAAACATGATTAAAGGCTCGTGCAGACTAGTGTGACGTCGCGCGCGAATCGGCTATTTATATCCGTAGAAAAATTTCTATGACGGTGTCGCGGCGCGACAGGTCGCCTATGTGTGAACGAGCCTAAAGTCTGCACGAGCCTTTAGACCGCCTCGAACATTAGTAGTACACAAATCTTAATATTTAATAAATATATTGGTTCCCGATCTTACCCAATAAAACTCGACCCTAAATAAAGCCTTTGCTTCCAGGTTTTCATGAAAATTCACGCCACCAGTTGGCACCACTTTATTCCATTTCCATAAAACATATTTTTTGGAGAAATCCATTCCCACAGGTCACCAATAAACATAATACGTCTAAAACAAACAATTGACTCTCTCCATAGAGGTCGCGGGCCACTGAAGACAACAATGGATGTCATCAACGCGGCTAAGAAGATCTCAGAGGCTGGCACCAAGCTTGACAAACTCACCAGGGAGATTGCAGAACAGGTACAGATATACTATCAGCCTTGTCTTTTTGGGAGCATACTTAACCAATTTATCCTGCACTGACTTACAGACTAAATCATAACTGAAATACAGTTGAAAATAGTTTAAGCGAATACATGTCACATATTATCTCTTGCATGCTATTTTCAACCTTATGTGAATTGTTATATTGTTTATCATAAATTTACGCATTTGATAGTGTTTTCTAGACTGACGGACTAGTCTCGCTATATCATGTCATAGAATAAGCCTTTTTGACTCCATATAGCCTCATTACTCTACTGAGCGTCCTAGGTTAAATCCCCAGTATTGCCTAAGTAGGGGATAGGTGATACGGACTGACCCCCAACTGCACATCAAAGCGCGTATTTTGCATACGATTTGGTTAAGTATTATTAGGTTTTCTTAAAAGAATTCGCCAGCTGCCCAGAGTCTGTATTTTTATTAGAGCCTATCTATTTCTTTTTATTTTAATTATTACTTCTTGCTAAACGAGAGCGAAAACTGCCAAAAATTCGAAGACAGGTGACATCTACCAATCCGCGTGGTGGATCAAGCCCACTCTCTCTCACCGAGAGGACGCCCGTGTCCCAGCAGTGGGAACATTAAAGGCTGCTGATGAGGAAATGAGAGCGTACTATAAAATACCTTGTTCTAATGTTAATTTCTTGTTCTTGTAGTGTCCGGAATCGTCAACGAAACAAGATCTGCTGGCGTACCTGCAGCGCATCGCTTTGTACTGCCATCAGATACAGATCACCAGCAAAGTGAAGGCCGACGTGCAGAACATATCCGGCGAGCTCATCGTCAGCGGGGTGAGTCCTACTAACTGTCCGGTTTGTGTCCGGCACTGTCCGGTTTGTGTCCGGCACTGTCCGGCACTGTCCGGTGTGTGTCCGGCACTGTCCGGTGTGTGTCCGGCACTGGCCGGTATGTGTCTGGCACTGTCCGGTGTGTCCGGAATATATCCGGTGAGCTCATTGTCACTAAATAAACACCGGACTCAAGTAGCCCGGAGTAAAGAAATCCTGTTCAGGTGCAGATTCACAGATGACTCCGCGCTGGAGTGTAAATTTGGTGCTGTCCCACAAACAACGCGGCACTTAATATCTTGTCCAGCGTGTCCTGTTGTCTGCACGCTACAGGAGTTAATGAACGCTACTGAAAGTGACAAGGTCGTAGCCCAATTCTGGGTTCTCTAGATTGCTATACACGCTAAGAAGAAGAAGATCGTCAGTGGGTAAAGTCGATCTAACTAGCCGGTGTATCTGGCAATGTTTAATGTGTTTCCTGCACTGACCGGTGCTGTCCGGAATATATCCGGTGAGCTCATCGTCAGCAGGGTGTGTCAAGATTGATTGTTGTTAGATAACAACCCGGTGTATCCGGCACTGTCTATTGTGTTTCCTGTACTGTCCAGTGGTGTAGGTTTAAAGAATTTATTTTCTTATAAGAACTTAAATAACAGTTCACTTAAAATGAGATACAAAAGTGCTTACATCTAATTAATTACACATATTTGCCTCCAGTGACATTACAGTGCACATACATGTTTCTTCAGATTTTTTTTTTTAATGGTTATATTGTCACACTTTTTTAACTTGTCCGGAATATATCCAGCGAGCTCATCGTCAGCGGGGTGAGTCCATCTAACTGTCCGGTGTGTGTCCGGCAGTGTCCGGTGGAGTCCGGCTTCTCTAAAAACAGAGCAAGACGTACTTGTGCAGCAGTGCATGTCCGGTTTGTCTCCGTACGACCCGTATCCGGCTTTGTCCGGTGAAGATTGTTGATGGCCAGTTTGTATCCAGCACTTTTCGATTTCTAAGTAGGTCAATAACATCGCCAAATAAATTGTATTGCTGGTCTAATTTTCTGTTAAATGATAGTCCAAAATTATATTTTAACACTTACAACATTGAGTTGTATTCTCTACAGAACAACACCGAAATGCAGGCACAAACCAGCGGAGGGTTGATAGTATCAGGGGTGAGTTATGTGTCCGGGGTGGTTACGGTTCCTGTCCGAGTGCTGTCCGGTTTAAGTTTTGCGATTGGTCACAAAACTGACTTTTCTGGAGGATATGGGTACTTTTTTTGTGGGTGGGAAATCATCATATGACGTCTCCCGCTCTGGGTGGAGCGGGAGGGCGTGTTAGACTTTTACTGACTAAAACCCACCCGTGTTCCTTCAGTTGCCTATATGCCAGGGCCACGGTAACTCAGGATATGGGTCCTCAATTTTTAATGATGAATACTGTAATTTTTGACAGATTTCTTTGTTGAGTCGGGTTTTCATAAGGTTTCTGGATGCGTTCAAAATGCTGTGTTTATGTCTGAGGAACCAAGTTTTTGTTAAGAAATTCGGATTCCTGCTTTGCTGCTTTATCCCTTGTGTCCATGCATTACGGTATGCTTTGAAATGCTTTGTGAATGTCCCATGTCTGTTTTGTCTTGCAGGGACGCCGTATTTTACCATTATTGTTTCTTGTTTTTCCGGAATTGTATGGGTTGCGTCCGGTTTATGTACAGTAACATTGTCTCATGAAGAGACGCGTGCTTTATTTTTCATAGTTCCTCACACCATTCTTTAGTACACTCGTGATGTTTCTGATTAAAAATATCATAGATCTACGGATAGAAACAGTATTTTTATCGCAGCGCGCTTTTGTTGTGGTAACCAAGTGGACGAACACGCTGTGAATGTTTGCGTGAAGATGACTAACGTCAGAACGTAACACACTCACATACACTTCCGACTTCACGTGTGTCTCGGACTGTACTAAGAGCTTCTGCGCTTACACACACATTCATAGCCTGTCTGTTCACTTGGTTAGCACAAGAAAAGCGCACGTTCCTTTGTGTGATAAAAAAAAAACTATCTATCCGTAGATCTATGACACTTTTTATTCAGAAACATCTGAGTGTACTAAAGAATTATGTGAGGAACGGTGAAAAATAAAGTAAAAAATACATGAATAGTTAAAAGACTTGCTAAACTTCGTAGTTTCACTCGCATAAATATCGATGCCGTGGGAATTTCGGGATAAAGAGTATTCTAATCCAGGTCATGGTCTACCCATGTGCCAAATTTCATCCAAATTCGATCAGCCGTTTTAGCGTTACAAAGAAACTTAATAAAAATCGAATCTTTTCTCTTTATTATAATATACTAGCTGACCCGACAGACGTTGTCCTGTCTCTTTGATGATATTTGAGCACGCATTCTGTCAATTCTATGTCAAATGTCATAATGTTACATTCAAAAAGTTTACATTGTGCTATTATATGGTTGTTAGGTATTCTTAAATAAGTGTTCTTAAATTTTCTAATTTTCCGCGCAATTTTTTAATTTTTTTCTTTCATAAGAACCTTCTCCTGACAATTACAAACACAACAAAAAAAAAAACTGAAATCGGTCCAGCCGTTCACGCGTGATGTCGTGACCAAGGGAAATAGGGATTCATTTTTATATATATAGATGTATATGTAGATGAGTTTTGATATGACTAATTCTTAAAACTAATAATAAATTTGAAGAGTAGTTTTTTTTTTTTTTGTTGTACGGGCTAAGTTCTCGAACTGCCATTCGGATTTGAAAAAATATGTTTTGCTTTTGAATTTGATAGACCAATTTTTGAGAAAGGTCTTAAGCTATTTCACATCACTCTGCGACCCTTTGGAGTCGAGCAAACAAAACGCTAAGCTGAAAAAGGTAACAGCGCGGGTGGGCGATACGATGCAACGGAGGGTTCGGGGCCCGAAACGAACGAAGTTGCTGGTAGAAGATAAAACAAGTTTTAAACCGTGAATAAGTAGATGGCATACTCAAAAAGGAAACTGCTATTTATACATATATAGTTGTGCCCATTCAAAATATCAATTCATTCCACATTACACAATACATATGTTTTTTAAGGTACTTAATATTATGTTTTCGCCATTTTCAAATACTAACACAATATTCTGTAAACATTTCAGCTGGACAGCGCCACTTCCCTCATCCAGGCGGCTAAGAATCTGATGAACGCCGTCGTTCTAACTGTGAAGGCATCATACGTCGCCTCCACGAAATATACGCGACAAGGCACCATCGCGGTGAGTTTCACATTTTATTATTTATATTTAGACATAAAGTTAATTATTAATTTAATAAAAATGTATGAGTTTTCTCTAAAACGACTAATCTAATTAACAAAAAAATTAACTAAGTCATTTTTTTCACCACAAATCATTAAATGTCTTTAGCGCTAAACACATTTTGCCCTGACATAAAGCTATGGACAACAAACATTGTTAAATTTATACCCCCTTCTTACAATATAAGGTTTTTATTTTGATCAGATTTGAACCACCAAGCCAGTTTTTTTAATCAAGAACCCACTATGTGTAGAAATACAATTCTTTCTACAAAATTGACAACCAGTGTAGTGCTAAATTGTTATTTTTATATTTAGAATTTTACTTATAACGAAATAATGTTGAAAATTGCACAAACTAGCTCTGAGGTTTAGACTAGAACTAAAGATCGCGTTTTGTAATAAATGAAAAATATAATTAACTAAAGATCGTGGTTAAAGCAAAGGATTTAGCGCGACGCTTCGCTTAAGATAGACGCATATCTTTTCGTTACTCGAAAATAATTATTTTTAATGAGAAATACATCGTTAAAAGTGGTAATAGCTGCATAAAACTTTAGTTTCAAATCAGTGAAGTGCTATAAACCCTGAAACAACTATAAAAACAGTGAGATAAACAAAAATTGAGACGAAATTAAACTGTAACAAATATTAATCTACCGGCCATAACGTAAAATAAAAAAATAAAAAAACATAACAAGTGGTAATTACTGCTACAAACTTTAGTTTCAAACCAGTAAAGTGCTATGAACCCTGAAGCAACAATATAAACGGTGAGATAAACACAAATTGAGACGAAATAAAACTAACAAATATTAATCTACCGGCCATAACTGAAAAAAAAAAAAAACAAATAATAATTGCAAAAAACCGTAGTTTCAAATCAGTGAAGTGCTATAAACCCTGAAACAATAATAAAAACAGTGACATAAACACAAATTGAGACGAAATAAAACGGTAACAAATATTAATCTACCGGCCATTACAAAAAGTGAATTCTTGACCTACACCAATACTGTTATCGCCGCAGCGACAAAGGCGGCACTGGTTTGGAATCTCGCAGTTCTTGCAAAAACTAGTTTCTACTCAGTAAATCTTACTTTGGAGTCACGTTTAACTTATCTACGATTTGTTTATCACAACAATTGTGAGATCACCTAGTAGGTTTATCGAAGTACACGCAATAATAAAAAATAAAAATAATACGCAATCAATTACTCTATACGATGAGTTTAATGCGGTCTCCGACTAATGGTGGTACCAGAAGTGAAGCTAAGGGAAGTTCCCAACCGGACCTGTCAAAGCTGAATGATGATGAGTTACAAAACATCACTAGCCGTAACTACAAACGAAAACAACCGCACGACGATTTCTCAGGGCAATTTCAAAACTTCCAAGACCATATTTCAGCATTGCTGACAAATTTCACCACTGAACAAAAGGAAATGAATGTAAAAATAAGAGATGATGTTGCATCCATAAAAGAACAGTTAAAAGACATTAAGTCGACCACTAATAAGTTAGTCCAGGAGCAAGAAATCCTAAAAACCGAAATAACAAACCTTAAATCTTCCAACAGTACTACCGCCCAAAAAATAAATACACTTCAGACTGACATTGATCAGTTGAAAATTGCCTCAGAGAATACGATTGCTAATATTACTCCAAATCTGACTAATGTCGAGGATGTACTGTCGGAAATACAAGAACGCTGTCAAAGAAACAAGAACTTGGTTATTGTTGGCATATCTGAACTCAATTCTGTCAACGCAGCTTCAAGACATGACCATGATAAAGAAGAAGTCATAAAGTTAATAAGCAACATTACCTTAGATTGTCCTGAACCAGTTAAAATTCATCGCCTCGGTAAATATAATATTGAAAAAAGTCGTCCTATTAAGATTTACTACGCATCGGAAGACGTACCCAAATATATATTGCGAAATAAATCTAAACTGAATGACAAAACTATCAAAATATATCCCGACCAAACACCCCAACAACATAGCTACTTAGAAAACCTCCGGAAAGAACTCCAACAACGGACAGAAAATGGCGAGACAAACTTAAGTATTAAATACATGAAAGGAGTTCCGAAAATTACCCAAGTTGAATCAAAAAACTGCCAGTAACGACATTAGAAAATAGCTTACAAATCGAAACGCAAAATACTATTTCTTATCAGATAACAGACAACTATACTAATATTATCACTGCTACTAAAGCCCTGAAATTCCTATATATGAATGCTCGAAGTATTGTCAAACCAGGCAAACATGATGAACTAAAATGTATTATAGAATCCTTTCACGATACTATACATGTCATAGTTCTAACTGAAACGTGGATCAAATCAGATGAAGAGGCTCAACGACTACAAGTTCCAACCTATACATTTACTTTTTATTACTACAACTACCGAACAAATACCAGAGGAGGAGGAGTTTCCATTTATGTACACAATTCTCTGAAGCAAACCCTTATCGAAGAAAAAATTAAAGATGATAACCATTACCTTTGGGTCCATCTGGAAAAATTCTCTCTTGATATTGGAGTTGTTTACAAGCCGGAACGGACGAATGTAACTAATTTCCTAGACACCTATTCATACTACTTACAAAAGATGAAAAGAGCTATTATATTTGGTGATTATAACCTCAATCTTCTCAAACCTGATAGAAACGTGAAAGATTATAAATATTTATTAAAGGAAGATGGCTACAAAATATTAAATAAGATTGCTAAAAAGCATTGCACACGAGAAACTTCAACTACCAACACTATCCTAGATCATGTTAGTACTAACCTGCAAGTCACCGACTACAACTTTCATTTGGCAGTTACTGAGTCGTCGTTTTCAGACCACAAACAAATTTACTTTGAAATTAAAAGATTATATCCAGAACTACTGCAGAAGGTGAAATACAAAAAAACTGATTATGTAAGTCTATACAAAACTATAAATGAAAACAAGCTTGAAAATGAATATGATGACTATTTGGCACTTGAAGAGTACTTAAAGTCTGTGATTAACAAAAATAAAATTGAAAAGACTAAGATTCTTAACCCACCTAAAACCGATTGGATAAACAAAGATATAATCAAAACTATCAATACTAGAAATGAACTGGGTAAGAAATTAAAAGAGAATCCTGAAGACGCAGAAATAAAGAGCAATTTTATAGCTGAACGAAATAATGTGACAGTTGTTATTCAAAATGCAAAGAGTTCTTATTACATGAAATCTTTTAAAAATTGTATTGGAAAGCCTTTTAAGATGTGGAAGTTGATTAATAATATAACCTGCAATAGAATAAAAAATAACTCAGCCCCTACAAAACTTGAAGGTCCGATTACCGATACAAAACTTATATGTGAGAGTTTCAATAATTACTTTTCAACAATCGGAACAGTGCTAGCAAGTGAAATTCCAAAATGTAATCAAAATAATGCAACGGACGCGTTTTTCAGATTGCGTGCAAGTACGCAGGCTGGTATAGATCTTACTGAGTTGTCACCAACCACAACTAAAGAGATTTCAAAAATTATTGATGAACTGAAAATTAACACGAGCACAGGCATTGACGGCATCAGTACTAAAATAATTAAATGTATTAAAGATTTACTTTTGGAAGACCTAACAAAATGCGTTAACAAAAGCCTTCAGGAAGGAATATTTCCTGATCCATTAAAAATCGCCAAAGTCACACCGATACATAAAACCGGAAATAACGCAGATGTGAGTAATTATCGTCCAATATCGGTCTTACCGATAATTTCTAAAATATATGAAAAAATCATTTATAATAGATTACAAAGTTATTTAAATTCTATAAATTTTATTTCCAAAAATCAATATGGCTTCCGACAGAAATCAAACACCCTATCCGCAACTATTGACCTTATTACTAACTTAAAAACTAACATTGATAATAAAAAAATAGCTATTGGGATCTTCATTGATTTAAAAAAGGCATTTGACACTGTAAGCCACAAACTTCTTCTTAAAAAACTCGAAAACATCGGTATAACTGGGTCTGCATTAAAAATACTAAATTCTTATCTTACTAATAGGTACCAAGTAGTCGGTATTGGTGAAAATCGAAGTGAACCCAAACCCATTACTTGTGGAGTACCACAAGGTTCTATACTAGGGCCTCTATTATTCCTTATCTACATCAATAATATTAATGAAATCGGACTTAAAGGCGCTATTTCACTTTACGCCGACGATACCAGTCTTTTTTACTTTGGCAGAGATATAGAACATATCGTTAAAGAAGCACAAAATGATCTTGATAGACTAGCTATCTGGTTCCAATGCAATCTGCTTACCATAAATGCTAGTAAAACCAAATACATGATATTTAATGCTAAAAATAAAAAACTTACTTCACATGGCGAATTAAATATAAATGGTCAACCATTATTAAAAACAAATACTGAAAAATATCTAGGTCTTACTCTTGATGATAAACTTACAATGAAACCTCATATTGAAAAACTAAGAAAAAAGATATCATCACTGACTGGTGCACTTAGAGGAATTGTCCGTTGTCTCCCACTACAAGTCAGATATATTATTTATAACTCTATGGTTAAACCACATCTTGATTACTTAATCGAAGTGTGGGGAAGTACTGCCAAAGCTCACCTTAAAAAACTACAAACATCTCAGAATAAAATTATTAAAGTCTTATTCAATTATGATTATTTTACATCTTCTGAAAAAGTTTTTAAAGAAACAAAATTAATAAACATTAATCAAATTTATAAATATAACACCTGCATACTTGTACGTAAAATAATCAATAAAGACATACATACACAAATAACATTTACAAAAAGAATGCAAATCCAAAAGCGCATGACGAGGCAGGCTAACCATATAATGTTAAGAGCACCAAGGACTAACTACGGTAGAAGGACTGTCGTATATGAGGGGGCTGAACTCTATAACTCTTTACCTAAAGAAATCAAAGAATCTAAATCACTTCCAACTTTTAAAAGGCTATTAAAGCACCATCTGAAAAATGCATAAATTGTAAGTTTTTACCGTTTATATAATTATCTTAATTTTAGTTTATTACCAAGCGAAAGCGTCGTTTGTCTTATATATTAATTATCATGTTTTCCTCATAGAAGTGAATAATTGTATTCTTTTTGAGCGAAATAAATTTCTCAAACCGTAAAGTTAAGATTACTAGGTTTTTGGCTATTTTGTATTAGTACGTGTATTTTGTCATTTTGTTTGTAAAGTAAACAATGTCTTGTTTGTGTTTAATTAACAGATCTTCTTATATACACTTATTTACTTTCTTCTTATATTTAAAACATCTCGCGGTATCTGTCATGTTCAAACTATTGACAGAAATATAACGAAGACTTAATTTAGTTTAGCACTAAACGTATCTAACGTACGTAACGTATGTAACGCACATAGTGATTAGTGGTGAAAACAGACAGGCTAAACTATTATTCGAAATAACTTTAAATAAAACGAAGGTTAACTGCCACACTTAGAGACGTCACTTAAAAATATTCAATTATTAACTTGTAATGACCAGAATTACTAAGCAGATGTCACCAAAATGTTCTAAGCTCTGAATCTGCCAAACTTTTGTAAATTGTGTTGATATTGGTAATAATTAATTAATTTTAAATAACGACTCTCAGTATTTTGGTGAGCTTAATGAAGCTCGTAATTTAACTCTATATGTATTAGAGATGCCACGAATAGTTATTTGGCCGAATACCGAATATTCGGCAAGGCTCTTGGCCGAAGCGCAGAATATTCAGCCGCCGAATATTCGGCAACACTTAGTACTTTCCACGGGGGTCAAGTCACAACTCGTCCGTCACTTACGAGTTTAAACTGCATCGCTAAAGTAGTACGTAGGCGCAGGTAGTTTTGTTTCATTTGTGATTTTAATTTCAATGTAACACCTACTCAATGGGACTTATATGGAATAATGTATCAAACCGTTTCCAAAACAAAAAATTCTTATAGATGCTCTGAATAACAGTTGTGATGAATCTAGTAGCACCGATGATGATACATCACCACTTCGAAAGAAAAGGAATGTCAATGAAAATGTAAATCAACATCTTTATGAGTAATATGAGTAATATTTTGTGTTTTTTATTTCATGATTTGCTATTCGGTATTCGGCCGAATAGTTTGCAATATTCGGCCGAATACCGAATAGCGAGAAAAAGTGGCCGAATAGCCGAATACCGAATAGTTGCCGAATATTCGTGGCATCTCTAATATGTATATAACCTTAAGTTTGGCTTAGCATTATAAATAAGGTCCAAAACATTTTGGGTTTAAGACTTTTGACTGTCAAAAATGTGACATTAAGTTTATACATACACATTCGTTATACAGATGAAAGCAGACCCAACGATCCAATAGCTAATACAGAAGCGCTATACTTACTATAAATATGGAATAATCGATGCAAGTAAATAACAAATTAATACAATAAAAATATTAGTTAACATACCAATATTTATCAAGCATCCTGTATATCAAAGAAGCATGAGTATGCAAAAAATATAACAATATATTACATGCTAAAGTTGATCAACGTAAACCCCAGTAAAAGCTTTTAAAATATACAATATCTGCTTATACAATCAAGATATAAAAGCACTATAGTATTGAAATTCGCTTGCAATCTGTATACAAGTTGAATTTAACCGACTTTAAAGAATACGGTTCTTAATTTGACTGTATTTTTTACCGAGACGATATTCTTTTGACAACACCTGTATATTAAAATGAAAGCATGATTATATAAAGTAACTATACATTTATAACCGTCCTGTAATTTATAAAAATTGCTTGAAAATCAGTATTGAGAAACATATCGCTTGGAAATGTGCTTACCCCGCGTTTGATAGGCTGTCAAGCGTATGAAATGTAAGGGTGGCTTGAGAGTTCAGAAGAAATGCGAAGTGTATATGTATACAGTGTGTAAGGGACAGCCCTCCACAAACTGACAGAGTGTGTTCAGCTCCTTATTTTGAATCATATTCCACCGGAATTTTTCTAAGGATTTTTTTTTTACGTATTTTCAGCTTTTTCTGTTTTATTTCAATGTAAAATTACATTCTCTGAAAGCAGCACTCAATTTATGTAAACAATACGGCTAAAATCAAAAAAGCAGCAATGGATGTTGAAATACTCTAACAAACGACGCGTAAAATCAGCTGTTCGCTTCCTGTCTAACTACAGAGTTCATCGAACTCGTCGTCGGCGATTGCATAAAGGCGGCTTTCCGAATTGATCCAAGTTGCATTGCGTGTGAGGAAATAAAGCAACCGTATGTACCGTGTGGTGCCGGACGTAAAGAATAACACCACCCCATTTCTTCCTGTGGGTGTCGTAAAAGGCGACTAAGGGACTTACTAGAGAATGGGCAGCAGCGTTCTCTATGCATTTTACCACCATACTGCGATCGCCAACCCGCCTGCCAAGCGTGGCGATTATGGCAAAGCCCCCCAAATTGGGGGAGGCCTAAGTCCAACAGTGGACGTCTTGCGGCTGAAATGATGATGATGATGATGAAATAAAGCAAATCAGGTTTATTGGATTCCCATAACGGTCCTGACATAATTTCTTGTACTGGTCTTCTTAGTATGATATACTGAATCCACCCCATCAGGCTGCGGAGGGCTGTCCCTTACACCCTGTATTATAATATAAGTATCAAAGTGGCTTGAAGGCGCCCCGCGTAGTTTAGTTAGGCTAAGCTTAAAATAAGTGTAGATATTATTGTATCACATAAGCAGAGATCGGATATGGTTATTCGGATACATATTTACCAAATATATTTTTTGTGCTATATTGTATTATTACGTAGATCGCAAAGATTTGAAACGTCACGCCACCGCCATCTATAATCAAGTAGAAGGTATAACACCAACGATTATCTATAAACGCTACCGCCATCTGTTATCGAATAGTGGAATTATCTGTCCGGTATTTTCTAGAAACGTCGCCGATAACTGTGATCTGTGGCAAAGAATCAAGAGTATTCGAGAATGTTTCCGGTGATTTAGCTCGGCATATAAAATTTAATTGAATACTATATCCTGATAAAGCGTAAATATTACCTCGGCTACAACAATTTTCATCCACCATTCGATCGCTATGGTATGATCCAATTTGGTCACTGGAATCTGATATTAATGATACAAAAGCGCATTACACATTAGACAAGGTGCATGCATCCGAATATCCGATTTCTGCACATGAGATAACTCCTGTGACATTTTAATAAATAAATAATATCTAGTTTATATTGGATTTAACATGAGTACTATTATAAGTTCTAAAATAAAGAACGATTCACGATTGTGGTGTTGTATATCGAGACAATCAAGTAATATGATGTCTATCCGTGTAGAAGATAGCTTAGTCTAACTTATATAAGATGGCACGGACATCGCCGCGAGACCATGGATTCAGTTTATGATTCTGAATCTTGAACCTCCTTTTTTCTTTCTGGGTGGGAATTCACCAAACTTCCGCTGTGAACGAAGCGGCAGGGCGTGTTAGATTTTTACTGACTAAAACCCACCCGTGTTCCTTCAGTTGAATTGCGCTTTAACGTTGCATTCTTTATGAAGTAAGACATCATATGAAATAATGAAAATGCTTCCCTATACACACCACAAATGTTGAATCCGATATAACAAATGTCACAGGACGCGTCTTTCGTCAATACATTACCATATAAAGATTATTAATGAATACATTGCTAATTTGTTCCTCCGCCGTGCTGTGGACAGAACTATGTGAGTGCTACTGCTGTTTTATGTTTAAATAGATTGTTCCAGCTTCGTCTTATATTTGTTTTTAGGGTTCCGTACCTTAAAAGTTAAGATGGAACCCTTTTTCTTTCTGTGGATGGGAAATCATCAAATAACGTCTCCCGCTCTGGGTGGAGCGGGAGGGCGTGTCAAACTTTTACTGACTAAAACCCACCCGTGTTTCTTCAGTTGCCTGTTAGAGCACGTTCGCACGGACGTAAAAATATCGCGCACTGTATTTTCAACTATCGGTGTTGAACCGATTATTGATTTTATCTATTATATTTTATATATTATAAATTTATATAGTGTATCTTAGCGCCTCAAAAAACAGTCTTGGATTTTCATTCGGCGCTTATCTGTGCTTTGAAGGTGAGCTCTTTTGCTTCCGTGCGTATGTGGTCTTATACTGCTTTATCTATAAACGTCGCTTATAGTTAAGAGACGTTAAAACGTCAAAAATGGTAAAACAGGCGTTAATCATAACTTAACTTTCAGCAACGTTTAAAAATAAACGCTGTAGTATGTAGCTTTCGTCTTTTCTCACTTTTCCATGTTTTTTTTTTTCATTTAAATCAGTATTATAATGATTATAGAGCAATTAAAAGTTATGCATGATTAATTGGACGTAGTACAAATTTGTAATGCAAAAAGGACCCAATTAACATAACTTGGTCAAAAATGAGTTAAGTGAACCAAACTGATCCAAACTACATTATACTACAGATCAGTAAAAACGACCCAGCTGAAAATTTTTTTTTTGTATACTTTACAACCAATGATATAGCGCTTCTTGTTTTTTTTTATTCAGCATAAACAATTCAGATTTCCTGGTTCCTAAGGGGCCATCCAAAAATTACGTTACACAAGTTTTATGATTTTTTGACCCCCCCCCCCCCCCCCCCCCCGTCCTTGTCACAGCTGGTCACATTTGTGCGACCTCCCTGGTGTGACGTCACATATTTTGCAATTTTACATCTAGACATTGAATTAATGTTTAAATTTATTTTCATAGTTCATATTTAGTGTTTAAATAGTACTTTAAATATGAATACTCAATTTTAAAATTTGACGTCACAAAATTTTGAGCCCTCCCACCCCCTTGTCACACAATGTCACAATTCATCGACCCCCGTAACGTGTGACGTAATTTATGGATGGCCCCTAACTAGTATTTTTAACACAAAAAACAACTAACTGACTCAAAAGTAACTGGGTCCTTTTCGCTTAACCACGTCCAATTATATCATCCATTTAGCAGAACAGTACCGTTTCGCCTCCCTTGTGTATAAACACATTATAAACATGTGCGGCACACAACACCAACCACAACTTACCTACATAAGTACCGTATAATGTTCCCACTGCTGGGACACAGGCCTCCTCTCTGTTAGAGGGAGTGGGCTGTAGCCCACCCCCGATTTGTAAGGTTGGACTTTTAACCCTATTCAGTAAGTAACTTGACAGTTCAACGAAAAATAATGATACCATTCTAAAACTAATAGTGTTAGGGTAATGAACGATTTCGCGTAAAGAATGAATGATAAAAATTGTTTATTAAATAAAACTTTAAAAAATCATTTTTAGGATGTGGAATATAAGAATAATTAATATTTGTTATAATAGTTCTTTCCTTTTTTATTTTCTTCTGATAGAAACAAAACTAAATATAAAAATCATGTCATTTTACTTTTTTTACTATAGTCATTTTATTTGGATGGTATTTAATACTTTAACTGTAAATCCCCTTTTTTCAATCAAAATATTCGAAATTATCACCAAAAATACTGAATTGCACACTAAATTTGCTCATCAAATAAATCAATTATACTATACTGTTAGATCTTTAAAGCTTA
The DNA here is from genome assembly GCA_947507805.1 of Aporophyla nigra. Lineage (NCBI taxonomy): Eukaryota > Metazoa > Arthropoda > Insecta > Lepidoptera > Noctuidae > Aporophyla > Aporophyla nigra. Next base: position 12,311,928 of record OX382319.1, on the reverse strand, counting down.
ACTATTTTACTGAATGACTATCTGTTAACTAAAAGTAAATCTAATAATTCTTCGAGTGCAACAAAAAAGTACTTCAATTTATTCCCATTTCATTTACCTAATTTTGCCTGTGTTCCACCAAATATATTGAATGTGCACCAAAATATGTTAATTAAAATATGTCATAACGAGCATCTATTTAACATCTGTTGCAAATTTGTAAAAAATAGTAATACACCTAATTTTAAAAACAAGCATTTTTTTTTTAGTTTTACTTCAGATAATGCACTGCATTGTGCGGCACGCAGTCGTTTCTAGCACTCGCCGGCCGCTGCCGCGGCACCGCTCGCTAACCTTACCTAACCTAACCTAACCTAGTGTACTATGTGAGCTCAAGTATGTCGCACAAGCGTGCATTCCCACACTCATTTGTCGAGCTCACGTAGTACATTCAGGAATATTTGGTGCACGATCAGTATTTTTCGGGGAAGAATAAAATAGTTATTGTTACAATAGAATATTTGCAGCGCACTACAATAAAAAAGTGTTATATCTTGGTGTTAATTTGGAATTTGTTTGATGTAACGTATTTTGTTGGCCGAGTAGTTTAATTATAGTAAAACAATTAAACGGGTTTAAGATCAATATTTTAGAAATGCATACATAGATGTACCTTAAGATTTTTGGTGAGCACAAAAATATTATCCAATAACTTTGGAAATTCCGTTGTAATATTGAATAATTTGTGTGCAAATCAGTATTTTTGTTTTACGGTGAGTAATATTGTTTCAAAATGCGTATATCTGTGGTTTCAGCTAGATTTTTCCTGTAAATTAGATAAAAAAGCTATCAGATTTTGATGAATTTTAAACATTTTTTAGTACAACATGTTTAAGTAATCAAGTAGTTAATTTGTAGTACAGTCATTTATTTGATATGCAGTAGGTTATTAGTGGAGAAATTTTGTTCGCTTAAATTTCTAAATAGAGGTGCAGTTAAAAATTCCCCATTTTATTTCCTCTGGCAGCCATAGACTAATATATATCGATATAGTATATATCGTGTTTTTAGACAAGTTATTAAATGTAAATTACAAAGTTTGCATGTAAGTACATTATTTCAAGTTCATCCAATTTCATTCATTCTTGCACCCCCTCACTATCTTTTTTTTTTTTTTTCTCAAAACCTGATATCCCTCCAACTGTCAAGTTACTGAATATGATAAAAAGTCCAACCTTAGATGCCACATGTCTTCGAATTATTGGTTCTGACATGCCAGTTTCCTCACCATTTTATTCTTCACCGTTTTGAAAGCAGTGGTCATGAAATTAAACAGCTTTTCTGGGTTCGAACCCACTATTCACAACACATTATTCACACACAACTGCTCTCGAAACAATATTTCTAATTTTTAGACTTTATGCATGCTGAAATACCGCGTTTCAGTGTAGTGTTCGTATAGTAGCCGACGCACCAAAGTATTAGGCCTTGCGCATATTACAGCCACGCCCACATACACAGTGTGTTTGTACACATGGTTACCACAAGTACAGCGCGCGTCGCTTTAAAAATACGAATCTTGCATGCAAGTTGCAGGTTGCATAGTATAGTACTAGCAACAAAAAATGACGTGAAACTTGTATGAAAGTCTTAAACAATGGAAACGCGCCTTAATAGATAGCCTGTATTTCTTATGTTTAGTTTAGCTCATTTATGATGATTTTTGGAGTTTACTCCTTATAAATCGATTTTATAAATAAGCCCGGGGTATGAAATTTCATGGGGAGTAAAATGAGACTTCCTCCGTTACGTCATGTTATGTTTACTCATCTATATATTTTATAATCGTTCGTAAGGAGTAAACTCCAGTCGTGCGTCGGAGCTGACTAGTGTTGCAAAGGACTCGAGTCCTCGAGTCGTAATTTTAAAGACTACTCAATTATACAAGACTCAGTGTGCTGAAAAGGCTCGGAATCTAGTGTCAAGCCGAGCCCGAGTCATTTAACAGCCACTCGAGTCTTAAAATGAATTCTTTAAAAAAATTAAAAAAAAAAAACTCTTCAGATTTTTTTTGTACGCATAATTACATCATAACCACTAATTTTAACTTATCGCCTTCTATTCGATTCTTTTCGAATGATGAGCTAGACTTAAAGTCTCACGAGACACGACACGACACGAGTTCATTTTAAGAATCGAGCCCTTTTTAAGACTCGAGTGCTTGACACTAGACTTTGAGCCTTTTGAGTCTTGCATAATTGAGTCGAGTCTATAAAATGACGACTCGAGTCCTTTGTAACACTAGAGCTGACACACACACAATTTTAAATAATATTTCTTTTCTATTGTAATTTTGATTCAAATATTCACCTTACTCAATCCAAGAAAGTTTAGTAGTTTTAAAACTCAACTGGAATTCTAGTAAAGCCTTATAAAGTAGATATATTTTTTGTATTAGGCATTACTTGAATTACTTAGTAGATCTCTTAGACACACCTCGTCCAAGCAATATCTACTAAAAATCGTAATTTCTTTTTAATCTATTCTTCCACTCATAGAACATTTTCTTCTTCATATTCCACAGTCGCCAATAGTAGTATGGCGCATGAAGGCCCCGGAGAAGAAGCCCCTGATCCGGCCGGAGAAGCCCGAGGAGGTCCGCGCCAAGGTGCGGCGCGGCAGTCAGAAGAAACAGCCCAGCCCCATACACGCGCTGGCAGAGTTCCAGAGTCCAGCTGAGAGCGTTTAGAGTGAGTGGCATTAACTAGCATTTACACAGACATACCTGTTAGTCTAGTGGTTAGTGACCCTGACTGCTAAAACTGAGGTCGTGGGTTCGATTCCCACCCAGGACAAATCTTTTAGTGATGAGCACGATTATTTGTTGTGTCTGGGTGTTATTTATCTATAATATTATTTAGTAATACATAAGTATATTTATCAGTTGTCTGGTTGCCATAGTACAGGCTCTGCCTAGTTTGGGATCAGGTAACGGTGTATTGTTTGTCCTAAGATATTATTATTTAAAAAATTACTAGCATTTAAATTGAAAATGATAGAGTAGCTCTAGAAATTCTATTTTAGTATATTTTTTACGATTTGGTATAGTTCCTTGTGGTGCCGAACGTAAAGAATAGCACCATCCCATATCATCCCGTGGGTGTCGTAGAAAGCGACTAAGGGACTTACTATAGAATGGGCAGCAGCGTTCTCTATGCATTTTACCACCATACTGCGATCCCCCTGCGATATCCCTTAGTCGCCTCTTACGACACCCACGGGAAGAAATGGGGTGGTGCTATTCTTTTCGTCCGACGCCACACAGTACCAGTATACAGGTCACAGGGACATTAACGTGCAAACAATGACTGTAATTCAGCACATGATTCTAGACTCACTGCATACAAATGTTTCGACGTTTGTCAAAAAAATCAACTGTTTCATAGAAGAGTGCAACACGCGGTCAAAATGTATGACAGAACTAATCTTTTTTAAATAACAGACGAAAATTTATCCGCGGAAGTGTTCAGAATCATGTACTGAATCCTTGGTATCGCCGGGTTAAAGGCAAAACCGACTATCTGCGATTTTTTGAGATTTTCACTTGAATATACCATTCGGGCGGGGACGCCCTAGGAGGACATATAGGGACCTTATTGGTGATGTTCTTCAGAAAGGTCGGGTGCGTAGTACTTGTAACCGGCGTGTGTGTATGACCAATTGTATGAACCTAAAAGGAGTGTGTAGAGATCGTAACAGGTGGCGTTCCGTAGTTTCTGCCTACCCCCATGGGAAAAAGGCGTGATTGTATGTATGTATGTATGTATATCGATTCGCCATTTGATTCTTTACCTAATGGTGAAACAAACTAAACCGTAGGACTTATCGTTTCCGAGTTACCGAATATAAAAACCGATTATACTATAATTATTAGACTGAATTAAAAAACAAATAGCAAACTTTCTAAATGCGCTCACGGAAAAATTAATATTGGTGCCGATTCCCTTGTTCACAAACTAAACTAAATTTAAGTTCAGTACATCTTCTTCTTTGTATTTCATTAAGAAGAGGACAAAAGAAAATTTTAGTTTAGTCCTGTCAAATTAATCAGCGCTCCATACAAGTTTAGACGTGATTAAAAACTTGCCTACTAAAATTACGTCAATTTACGTCAAGCGCTGATTAATTTGACAGGACTAAACTAAAATTTATCTTCTGTCCTTTCCTTAATGAAATAGAAAGAAAAAGATGCACTGAACTTAAATTTAGTTTAGTTTGTGAATAAGGGAATCGGCACCAATGACTTGTTTGGACTAAATAATTGGTTTTGCCTTTAACCTTTGGTATTAGGTTGCAACTGTGCCTGCCACTCGTATGAAACTTTAACATAAATAGCGATATACGGCCTGTCTACCCATTCAGTGAAATCTGGCGTGATATTACATAGCACTTTTTTTGTTTCAGATTCTGTTCAAAACCACATTTATTTATTATAAACACATCGTATGAAATAAGATCATCAAAATTGTACCTTTATAGCGAAGAGGCATTACAAAATGAGCTGAATTTATCAGATTTTAGATTAAATACCCACAGAAAAAAAAAACGAAATCTTTCAACGTTTTTTTTATAAATATAGCATCATTGTTCAACAAAATTTGCATTTATATATTATTTTTTTTAAATATTTTTATTCCCAAGTCAATTACTTCACGTCACATAGGACTTAATCATATCTGGCTACATACATACTATATACCTCCAACTCTGGCTTCCCTATCGGGGGAAAAGTCCTGATATTACTTGGCAGCTCCTCTTCGCTATAAAACCATGTTATATACAACTCATCGATTTATTCCATGTAGTAATAGAATTTAGAGACAATATTATTAGTATTTCTTATTAATTATTATTAATAATCGCATTTTTACCGGCATTTTATTAATAAGGCACAGTTCAAAAACATATTTTATTGACAAATGTAAAGTGGACTAATGTTGGGCAAATTACCCATAGCTGGACTTAACATATTGTAAGTGTTGAGTTTTCGGGCATTACATTTTAAATCATATGTCGTCAAGGAAAAATTTCCTTGCGAAGCATGTGTGGTGTGACTGTGAATGATAGGCTGAGGAATGATGTGATAAGAGAAAGGTGTGGTTTAAAAAACTTTTTATCAAAAAATTAAACCGCCGAAAAAAACAGAAAAGCAAAAAATGATAAACCTTAAAATTATGAGTCGGCGCTTTGAGTGATCTTTGTTCATTGATTTTTCAGCGCCGACTCAAAATTTTAAGGTTTATTATTTTTTGCTTTTCTGTTTTTTTCGGCGGTTTAATTTTTTGTTAAAAAGTTTTTATTTTGTAATTTTTTGTGGCTTTAATGTACTAATAATATTTGGCAAAGTATACCCTATCCAATGAAAAAAGAATTATCAAAATCGGACTACTCTGTACAAAGTTATGCGTGGTTATACATTACAATCAATGAGTGAACAATCAATCATCCCCTGTTTTCCGACCCTTAGGGTTCGATTTTGTTTTCCAAATTTATATGGGACCACCCTCGGAGTATACCCTTTCCAATACAAAAAGAATTATCACAATCGGACTACTATGTAAAAAGTTATGCGTGGTCATACAAAAAAAAATATATGTATACGCGTCGAATTGATAACCTCCTCCGTTTTTTTTTCGTCGGTTAAAAAGAAGATGTAGTGACAACAATTGACAAGAGTATGCTTAGATGGTTTGGTAATATTGGGAGGATGAATTAAAGGCTAACGCACATGGTATTTACAAGACAGATGTGAGTGGACACGCCGAGATGGGACGCCCTAGGAGGACATATAGTGACCTTATTGGTGATGTTCTTCAGAAAGGTCAGGTGCGTAGTACTCGCAACCGGCGTGTGTGTATGACCAGATGTATGTACGTAAACGAGGCAAAAAGAGTATGGTAGGATCGTAGCAGGTGGCGTTCTGTAGTTCCTGCCTACCCACTTGGGAAAAAGGCGTGAGTGTATGTGTGTCATTAAGGTCTCCAAATAACAGTAATATACAATAATAGAGATTAAGTCAAATTTAGATGTTGTCTCACTCTCGCTTAACCAAATGTCGTACAATATTCTTGCCAAATGAGCAATATTGCAATAGTTGCCCACATATCAGGCAATAAATTGCCCAACATTAGTCTACTATGAAAACAGGCTTTAGGCAGATAAACAGGCAGTCTGATAATTCAATTATAATCTAGAAAAAACCTACATTTTAGACTGTTTATCTGCCTAAACATTGCCCTAACGCATATAAAATAACAAAATGTAAGAATGTTTGGAAAAGTATTAGGATTGTATATAAAACTTTGAAATAAGTTGCCGTATGACAGCACGGATAACTTAGCGCAGTGCAGTGTCGCTGTCAAGCCAATATTGGCTCAAAATCAGAGCATTTATTTCAAATAGACTGGTCTGTTAGTCTAGTGGTTAGTGACCCTGACTGCAAAGACTGAGGTCGTGGGTTCGATTCCCACCCAGGACAAATGTTTGTGTGATGAGCACAATCATTTGTTCTATGTCTGGGTGTAATTTATCTATAATATGTATGTATTTAGAAATATATAAGTATGTTTATCAGTTGTCTGGTTGCCATAGTACAGGCTCTGCCTAGTTTGGTATCAGATAACGGTGTGTTGGTTGTCCCAAGATATTTATTTATTTTAATATTTATTAATTAAACCAATTTTTGAATTGTAAAGAGGTCGGTCAATCAGAAAATATATGAAGCGAGTTGTAAAGCTTAGGTTCCTATGGAGTAGAACAGGCAAGTAACTTCATGGACGCTCTTTTTTTGTGGGTGGGAAATCATCAAATGACGTCTCCCGCTCTGGGTGGAGCGGAAGGTCGTGTCAGACTTTTACTGACTAAAGGCCACCCGTGTTCCTTCAGTTGCCCATATGCCAGGGCCACGGTAACTCTTTCGAACTAATCTCGCGACCCTGGCAGATGGACATTCTCTTGAGTTATATTATTACAAAATAAACAAAAAATCAAAATGGCGGCTTATTTCAAAGTTTTTGAGGTGGAAATAAAAAAGGGACTGATGCGAAAGTACGAAGACAGCCAAATTTTGTTTAGATATAAACAATTTATAGTAGGTAGTGAACTAATTATTATTGTAAGGAATTTGTATTCTTTAGATATTAAGTTTTTATAACAAACATTTATTTTGATTATTATTACACTAGCTTCTGCCCGCGACTTCGTCCGCGTTAAATTTCTTGTTCCCCCGACCCTTCCCGTCGCGTAGGCTCGCTTACCCGTGCGATTTTCTCCGTTTTTGCAACATTTTTCATTACTGCTCCGCTCCTCTTAGTTGTAGCGTGATGTTATGTAGCCTATACCCTTCCTCGATAAATAGGCTACCCAACACAAAAAGAATTCAATTCGGACCAGTAGTTTCTTATTATGTTGTAGTGTCCAGTATTTTTTATTATGTTGTTCTGATTTTTTTTGTTTTGTTTCTGCTTTTTTGTTATGTGTTGCACTGATGTAGTTACTATTATTGATTTTTTTATTTAATTTATGATGATTTTCAACACAATGTATTTTGTTAAGAAATAAATAACTTATGAACTTCTGAGATTAGCGCGTTCAATCAAACAAACTCTTCAGCTTTATAATATTAGTATAGATACTGATTGAATAATGGCAATTAAAGGGTCGCTATTAAGAATTTCAAATGTGGATCTTGGCTTGACTAAAGGGGCTCCTGTCTAAGAAATAACAGCCGCACGTGTTAATCAAGGGTTAAGCACCTCATGCCAAGGTCGGTCCGTGGATGGGTGATCATTAGCCTTCCTAGACCCTCCATGCCTCGGAAAGCACGTTAAGCCGTCGTGCCCGGCTGCCATTTGCAACTTTGACTGTCGTTACGGGTAGTCAGAAGCTCAGAAGCCTGACAACCAGTTTTTCAAAGGGGTATCGTGGAGTGCTCTGTACAACCAAACGTATGGAGCTGAACGCAATTTTTTTCCTCAGTGTAATGATAATCAAAATAATTATGTAACAACAAATAAAGTATTATTGTATTTAAATATAAGACTTACAATTTTTGTATAATATTATCAATGTTTACTTCTTAGAAGAAAACGAAAAATATTTATTTTTAGGAAAGCGAGCACAGTCGACCACATCATTGCTTAGGGTAAGATAGTGGTCATGTTTTCGCAAATATTAAAAAAAAAAAACAACTAAATAGTATTTTTTTGACAATTATAAATTAAAATCAAGTTGATAGATCTTCTCTCTCAAAATAAGTTACATTATAAAACAACTTAGCACATTGATTTGATGATATTATACAAAAACAATTACATATATGGGATTTGAGATCAACTATGTTATTTTTATAATAAACTAGCTGACCCGACAGACGTTGTCCTGTCTCTTTGATGATATTTGAGCACGCATTCTGTCAATTCTATGTCAAATGTCATAATGTTACATTAAAAAAGTTTACATTGTCCTATTATATGGTTGTTAAGTATTCTTAAATAAGTGTTCTTAAATTTTCTAATCTTCCGCGCAATTTTTTAATTTTTTTTCTTTTTAGGACCTTCTCCTGACAATTACAAACACAACAACAAAAAAAAAATGAAATCGGTCCAACCGTTCACGTGTGATGGCGTGACCAAGGGAAATAGGGATTATTTTTATAGATAGAAATTACAGAAAAATCATCAAAACTTCACAGTTGTGAAAAATAATCATCCTATCTTATAGTAGTGAAACTAGGCGTATCATAACACCGAAACTAATAGCGCTATAATATCTTTACGTAGTATAAAACAAAGTCGCTTCCGCTTCCCGCGTCTGTACGATTAGACTTTAAAACTACGCAACGGATTTCAATGCGGTTTTCATATTAAGACAAAGGTTTATATGTATATACGCGAGAAAAAGCTAGTTTTTCTATAAAATAATCAAGCAAAACTACATCATGCTAGGAATATGTTACATATCGGTACTTAAATACGTAAAAATAACAAAATTGATCTCAAATTACATCATTTGAAATGGCAGCTATAAGATTTATGATTTTTTTACATTCATCAATTGCAAGTCTACAAATTTCCGTCATACGTGCAAAAATACATAATTTTTTTTTTTTGCTTATTTCAACTATTAGATATATTATAATCAGGATCGGTAATAATTACAAAATATAAACAAACTTGATAATTTTCAATTCCTCAGTCATATAATCTTATAACTGGCAATACTTACCACTGATTTTTCTGTTCACCAACTAAATTCAAATATATATTGCTACTTATAAAAATAGACAACAATTTGACGCTCTTGTCTATGTCTTTCCTGCCCCATTTGTGTGAAAGAGAAAGCGACAGTTTTGGCTTAGTTGGTGCACAAAATAATTAGAGATTTTAATATTAAGTTTAATTGACTATAAATACGAAAAATAGATATTACATTACCCTAATTATTCGAATTGAAAAAAAAAATCCTAAGAAATATAGATAACTTGTACTTTTAGAGATGTATTTGACAATTTTCTACCATTTTTATATTAATTTATCCTAATATACGTAAAATGGGGGTTATTAAGAACTTAGGATTGTTAAAAAGTGTTATTATACAACGTATTTTTTTTTTTCAAATCCAATATTCTTTTTTTTTTAAATGGCATTTACAAGCGAAATAATTAACCCAAAAAATCTTGACAGAATTCAAATGAATTCGATAGTTCTTAATAACCATTATTTAACAATACCTACTATAATATTACTCATTCTAAGGTATGTTTAAATATTTTGAACACTTTTCTATTTTGTATAGAAAATATGCTCTAAACACAAGACTTTTTGTTTTGAAGGTGTTACAAGGATATTAATATACAAGAATATACTAATCCCACCGTAATATTATAAATTAATCCGATAAAGCGTTCATAAATAATGCATCAGCACGCATAGCAATGACCACCATAGAAAGAACTTTGTCTATTCTTGGTAGAATAGAGATAGAACTGTCATGTTACACCAGCATAAAACGGTACAAATCTTTCTACAATCTTTAATTCTGTCTTTAATCTTTCTACAATCTGTAATTTTGTCTATTCTTCCGTCGACAAAACCCATTTCTACGGTTGTCATGCTACGCGTGCTGGGTGTACTTTATATCTCGGCTTCCTGTTCGACGAATAAAGGGATGCTAATATAGCAAAATAATTTAAAAGGTTTCATTTCATCTTTCGCATTAATGGAGCCGATCCTATTTCTGCCACCAAGCGTTGTTAAATTCCGCTTTGTCTTTAGGAGGGCAACGCATCTGCGATGTCTCTATTGCAGATGCCCATAGTAGGCCACTATGACCACTTACCATTAGGTGCATTTTAGCTTATTTGCCATCTACTATATCATAAAAATCTATAGTTGTGGTAACCCAGTGGTAACCGCGACTTACCGAGTTGTAGGTCCGAACCCCGTCTGGCGCTTTACTTCGTGTAAATTATTTCATCACCCTCTCAAAACGGTGAAGGAAAACATCGTGAGGAAACAGTCATGTTATAGAACCAAAAAATCGAAGACATGTGACTTCTACCAGCCCGTAGTGAGCCCACGTGGTGGATTACGATTACTGCCCACTCTCTCTTACAGAGAGCCTGTATCCCTACAGAGCGAACATTATGCAGTGTGTCTGGTCACTGGTGTCCGACCCGTTAAGGCGAAGCAATTTGATCGATTTTATCGTCAAATCCACCATAATAACGCATTTTGCGGCCATTTCAAAACAGTAAAAAAAACAACCAATTTTTTTTCATACTTTTTTAGTTTTTTAGGTTTTAATGGTAGTTTTTGATAAACTTTTTAGTATGAAATTATTGCCTACTTTTGTAGCTATCGAACGAAACCACTTATGCCTGAAGGACCTGTAATATCAATAGATATGGCAACATAAATGAACCCAACCGCGCTCAGTAAAAATAAAAAATAAAATGGCCGCCATTTCAAAACAGTAGGGGAAAAATGACTTATTATTGTAGATTTATCGATAAAATTGATCATGTTGCTTCGCCTTAACGGGTCGGACACCGGTGACCAGACACACTGTATATAGACTGGTTATACTATTGCTATATGAGGCAGCAGTGACCACTTAGCCACTTACCATCAGGTCATTCAGTGAACAGGCTTATTGGCCATCTAGCATAAAAGCCCAGATCAGATATCTCCTCAAAAGTCATTTTTAGAGCATATTTTCCCATTTAAAGATAATACTTTAAAATTATATCGTTTGAAAACTGAAATTGCTAAAATTATTTTTTATGACAAAAACAAATTGTGATTATTTATTATTTAGTTTAAGCCCTATGTAACACTTTTATACGCGATTACTTTAAATTTTCTACGAATTAGTAGATTTTGTAGAGATTATTATAGAACAATAAAATATATAAAGATTAATAGAATTGTTTTATTTCACTCAAACTACATATTGTATGTTCTTTCACACTATTGTTAGGGGTGCTACACAGGTTCCGGATCGGAGTTTCAATAGAATTAGAGGCCAGCTTAAATTGGGTTTGATGCCACTGATGAGGGGCCTACTGAAGGCACATGATAACCAAAACCGTGTTCACAGTTTGCTTGACACGATCTTAAGGTCACGGTCAAGGTCAGTTGAGTCATCAAATCAAATTATTTTTATTTAACATACACATATATAGGCCTATAAGTCTGTTACCTATTCCATCCAAAATATACGAATCTCTACTGCTACAACGAATCTTGCCTATACTCAAAGAGAAGAAGCTAATTCCTGATCACCAGTTTGGATTTCGCAGTAAGCATGCCACTATCGACCAAGTGCACAGACTAACAAAACATCATGGAATCACTGGAGAGTAAATCCTACTGCGCCAGTGCTTTCTTGGATATATCTCAAGCATTTGACCGCGTGTGGCATGAGGGATTGTTATTCAAATTGAAAAATAATCTGCCCGATAACCTTTACGGAATATTAAAATCATTTCTCCAGCAGCGCCATTTCATAGTACAACAAGGGGAAGCTCTATCTGATCTCTGCCCTATAAAAGCAGGAGTCCCGCAGGGCAGCGTGCTGGGTCCCATACTCTACTTACTCTTCACTGCGGATCTGCCGACATCTGAATCCTTAATTACTGGAACCTTTGCTGACGATACCGCTATACTAGCTACACATAGCGACCCAAAATTAGCCTCACAAATACTCCAAAAAGGGCTAAATGACATATTCCACTGGCTCAAAAAATGGCGGATAAAAGCAAATGAGACAAAATCAGTCAACGTAACATTCACCTTAAGAAGAGACTCTTGTCCTCCAGTCACACTTAATAACATTGCAGTCCCACAGGCAGATCATGTGAGATACCTTGGATTGCACTTGGACAAAAGACTTACCTGGCAAAAACATATTTTCACTAAGAGAAAGCAACTTGGTATTCAAACCCGAAAACTTTACTGGCTCATTGGACGAAAGTCTCAACTGTCTCTCGAAAACAAAATACTTCTGTACAAGGCAATACTGAAGCCCGTCTGGACGTATGGTATCCAACTGTGGGGACTGCGTCCCATTCAAACATTGGAATCATACAAAGATATCAAAATAAAGCACTCCGCATGCCAATGCCCCTTGGTTCGTACCCAACGAATTATTGCACCGTGATCTACGCCGGCCCACTGTGAAACAGGAAATTGTACGCCATACCAGAAGCTATAAAGAGCGCATCGAACGACACCCAAATACTCTGGCCCGGCCACTTATGGCAAACCACAACAAAGCGCGACGTTTGAAGCGCAAAATACCTCAAGATTTAATACAAGCACAGTAATCACTTCTGTGTTAACAATGAGGATGTGACACAGGTCACATACCGAGCGCGCCAGCGATAGCACCAACCAACTTACTGCTGAATGTCCCACAAAGGAGACAGATTGTAGTAAACACAGAAAACAAAAAAAAACAAAAATAACATACACCTACATGGGCACTTATGAAACATCAGAAGCTAGGTTCCAAATTGTAGATTCCTATGGAGAAGAGCCGGCAAGAAACTCCACAGTTACTCTTTTAAAAATAATTGTCTTTTATAATGGTTTTAAATTACAGTGTTAATAGGTATCGGAGGACGGTGTAGGACTGTCAACAAGTACCAGGTACTGAATAAAATCCATTTAATCTAAAGATATTTATTACTAGGAGTATCACATAAGGGTTGATGAACATTTCATTATTTGTGACCTAGGATGTCTAGTTCTTGAGAAATGCAAAAACTTAAAAACGTTTTACAAAGTTATCTTCGTAGTTTGAATTTATAGACAAAATTCAGACAAGTGAAATAAGCCCTTTAGTTTTAGACCGTGTTTGTATTAAGCCTCATGATTTGATCCAACAATAATAATCAAGTAGAGGTCAAAAGGTCATCCATGTATCTGTTGACATGTAGGTTCAGCGCAAAAGTATTGACTTCCTGCCAGTTAGTCTGAAAGCCGACCACAAAATAGTTGCGAAAATGTTATAAATCACCATTATCCTCTCCTCATCCCAATATATTTGTGGTCGGCGCAACATATCGTTTTCTTCCACACTTCTCTATTAGTCACCATCTCAGTAGTCACCCCCTTTCTATCCATATCATAATTCACACAGTCCATCCATCGTTTCTTTGGTCTCCCTCTACTCTTATAGCCATCGACATTCATACTCAATACTTTCCTCACGACATTTTCTTTATTCCTTCGTATCACGTGACCATACCATGACAACCGATTCCCACACAACTTTTCAGTTATAGATGCCACTTTCAGACTTCCTCATAAGTACTAATTTCTTATTTTATCCATTCGTGTAACACCACATATCTATCTTTTTCATCTCAGCTGTACGCAATTGCCTTTCATTCATCCCTTTTGTGGCCCAAAATTTGACCTATACAAGGCAGCAGGTCTAACCATGATTTTATATATCTTCCCCTTAAGTTTGAGGGTGATGTAGGAGTCGTTGTTCCCGTGACCTGCCGCCATTTCATCCATCCAGTGTTAATTTTGTGGTTCACCGTCCGATCTACTTCGCCATCGCTTTGCACGAGTGAATCGAGATACCGAAAGTCGGAGCAGGCCGAGAGAAACGCACCATCAAGCGCTATGGCTCCAGAACTGGAAAGACCGCTGAAATAGGCAAAACATAAACATATTTTAGTATAAATAAAAGACTGTATGATGTTAGTCATATAAATTAGTTTTATTTTGGTCCATAAAGGTGAGAATCTTATACTTAAAAATGCAAACTTAACTAAACAATGGTTTTCTTAAATTCTAGAGTTCTTATGTATTTACATTAATATTCTCTTATAATATCAGTATCATGTTATTCAGTAAGTGTTCTGGAAGTCAGATAGGCGACTGCCTATCTGACTGCAGCATGTTAGACTGGGAGCCGACGAAAAGTCTTATAAGTAGTATTTTTAGGCAAGCAAACCGGAACACAGCAACTCTACTTGACGGCAGAATTAGCAGTAGTAAATAATACAAGTAGGTAACTATTTAATAAGAAAATATTAATGTTAATAAGTTTAGTAACATAATCTTACGAATACATTTCAAATACTTCATGATTAAAAAGTCTTACTTCAATAGAAGAACTTTTGTGTCTTAAAATTAAATCCTCTTTGGGTGAACCACCCACAGGTTGGAAGTTTCGAAACGCGAGGTTGATGGTTCAAAACCGTTAAACAATAGTTAGGTATACAAAAAATATTAATCTTTCTAGTACACTGCCAATTTTAATTATCATTGTGAATGACAAAATTATCAAAAAGACTAGGCTATTTAGCACAAATACAATGCATTGTTTTAATATTGTCATACACAAAGAAGGCCTCACTGCAGCCAGTACAACCGATATAACTGCATGGTGTATTATTTGGTTTATCAAATGCCATTACAAAAATATTTAAATCCCTGTATTTTATACAATATAATCACACATTATTTTATATATCACAATGGTCAACAATGATTATCACTTTAGTTACTGATTACAACCCATTAAATAAATTCATGTGAGATTTGGCAAGAGACAAAAATCAAATAGTCAAGCGCGCTTATACAGAACGGTAAAATTCCTAAGCAATTTACTGCCTCCATTGAAAATAAGACCGTATTAACAAGGCCTAAAGTAGAAAATTGTCTGAATATGGACACAGTCGGCTTCGAGTTGGTAATTCTCGGTGTGAACTGCAACCAAAGAAGGCTTGAACTGCGCCAGGATTTTTCCGTTCTTTCGGAACTGGCTCTAAGGCACCTGACTCACTGCCGACAATTAGCGAATAGAACTGGCAACTAAAAACGAGTTGTTTCTTTGAGAGTCAGCGATCAACTATTAGTAAATATATTTAGTTCTTTTATGGACCTTGTTATTTTATGTTGAACGAGAAAGAAAAGCAACTAACTTCGGAACGGAAGTCGGATTTTTAGGTCTTACAATTTCATTTTTAGGGTTCCGCACCTCTAAAGGAAAAAGCGGAACCCTTATAGAATCACTTTTTTGTCCGTCCGTCCGTCCGTCTGTCAAGACCCTTTATCTCAGGAAGCGTGGAGGTATCAAGTTGAAATTTATCTCAAATACTCAAGTCTACTGTCCCTTGGAGCTGTGAAAAAATCAAACTTCTAAGCTAACGCAATCAAAAAATATAGCCGTTTATGCCGCAAATTTTCGAAACTCGCAAGGGAATCAAAACCTAAAAGGTACTTCCAGTCGATCTAGAATTTGGAAATTTGGTACGAAGCAACGTTTTATAGCACAGATAAAGGAAAAATTGCAAAAACCGTAAATTTTTAGTTACATCATATAATAAACAGAACAAAACACAGACAGAAATAAAACCAAGCCAAGAAACAGAACAGAACTACGACTCGATTGTCGTGATGGGTGAACTTTTACTTATATATATATATCTACAGGTTTGTACGGAACCCTCGGTGCGCGAGTCCGACTCGCACTTGGGCGGTTTTTTGCCTCTGATTTCTAAAACTAAAGTTATTTTTCACTTTGTAGACTTTTTTTTTTTTTTGGAAGTCAGTTGCTTTTTACTTTACAAAAGTTTTTATTTTCACTTTTTTAATTATGTTACCCCACCCCCACCTACGTAAATATCAGACACGGGCACCTATTTTATCCATCATCAACATACGAAACGAAGTGGAAAAATCGTAGTATTGTATAACTCCAAAACTACTCATCAGAACTTGACCAAATTTATGTTGGACCACGCTAGAAGTATACTTTTCCAAACAATAAAAAAAATGACAGTCCACAATTTATGAAAATATCGACAAACAGACGGAAATAATTACAACCTCCTCCTTTTTGAAGTCGGTTAAAAACAGGCTATAGCTATTGACTTCCTCGTGGCGGTGAGACAGGTGCCTGACCTGCTGTCACTGGATGAATTAATTATGAACAACCAATTGCATTGCTTGGTTTGCGTTTAATTCTGACGCGTCAATAATTTGGTTTTAGAAACCTGGCATCGTTGGTTGAATGGGTCTTCAGAATAGTGTTCTAAACTAATCCTAATTCTTATCTAGGCCGAAAGTTTAGACTTTAGTTTTCGAGATAATAAACAGAAATACAATAACCTGTGATTCGTTATTTTTGTAGTTGGTTAAAACCAGCAAACCATTAACAAAATTCTACATTAAATTTTTCAGGTGACCGAAAAAAAAATGGTTTTTTTTTTCAATTTCAACAAATTCATAGTTATTGGCCTTTTTACACGCTTTATATTAGCTTCACTTGTATGTTTGTATATTTGTATGTTTGTATATTTGTATGTTTGTTTGTAACCGACTCCTTATAGCGCGATTTTGACCCACTTTAAATGACCAGATTTCATTCAAACTTTGCACACCTGTCAAGGACCGATGACAATGCAATAATTTCATAAATTTGTGCCATTATCCTTGCCAGGGTTACCAGGACAGCAAAAAAACTGTCACAAACTACGCTGACATACGTCTCAAAATTCGAAACACCCTAAAAAATAGAAAATAAATAATAGTTTAAAAAAAACTAAAAAACACGCTTCCATTGAACACCAAACTAAAAAGTACAAAATAATGAAAAAAAAGCGTGGGGTGCCTGATATCAATAAAAAAATACCTTAAAAAGCACCCCACGCTTTTTTTCCATTATTTTGTACTTTTTAGTTTGGTGTTCAATGGAAGCGTGTTTTTTAGTTTTTTTTAAACTATTATTTTTAATTAACAGAACAGCAAATTAAAACAGTCTGTCACTCCATTCAATTAACTTTAACCCGTTTACTTGTATTTTCAACTTCCTCTTCTTCCCGGGCCCTCTTGTTCTCTTTACCCTTAGATTTCTTACCTTTTCCCTTACCCTTAGACCCTTTGGAATAATACTCCTCCATCTTATGACTATCTTCACCGTTTAAAGGTTCTAGAGGAATGCTGTCATCTAAAGTTGTGTTTTTAGGTATTTCTGTCAACGTTTCTTCTTCCGTATCTGAGAGGATTACGTTGGATTTTTGTTTCGATTTTGAAGAGCCAGCTGTGAAAGATATTATTTAAATTAATTATGTATTTAAATTTATATTAAAATAAGATGAATAAAAGGAGTAAAAAACGCCTAGAAAAGCTACTGGTCCATGAAGATGCTAATAAAGGGTGATCTGCTGATCTCTCTGAGCCGCAATCTCATCGACATGTGTATCTTGCCCGTCTTGACCTACGGTGCTCAGACCTGGTCACTCACCGAGTCAAGAGCGATGGAACGCAGTATTCTGGGTGTAAAAAGACAGGATAAAATTCGGAACACCAAAACGGGTATAACAGACGTAGGCAAAAAGGCCGCCAGGCTCAAATAGGATTGGGCGGGTCATATTAGCGACTAGCTTCTGCCCGCGACTTCGTCCGCGTCATATTTTCGCTCTCCTTCCCGTCGCATCGAATTGCCTGCCAGTTTTCTTCCATTTTTCGTTTGCTGCTCAGCTCCTTTTGACCGTAGCGTGATGTTGTATAGCCTATAGCCTTCCTCAATAAATGGGCTACCCAAAACAAAAAGATTTTTTTAATTCCGACAAGTAGTTCCTGAGATTAGCGCGTTCAATCAAACAAACAAACTCTTCAGCTTTATAATCTATACAAATAAATAAAATTGGAGTGTCTGTTTTTAATATTAAGACAACCACTTTTTACTAAGTGTATATGGATGTATACACGATACATATACCAAAACAACACTTTTTTAAATTTTTGTCTGTCTGTCTGTCTGTTTGTTCCGGCTAATCTCTGATATGGCTGGACCGATTTTGACGGAACTTTCACTGGCAGATAGCTGGACAAGGAGTAACTTAGGCTACTTTAATTTTAGATAAATAATAGTTTAAAAAAACTAAAAACACGCTGAATTTTGAGACGTATGTCAGCGTAGTTTGTGACGTATTTCAGCGTAGTTTTCAAAGACAGTATTTATGAAAAACTTTTTGTTAAATACCACGCGGACGACGTCGCAGGTAACAGCTATTACCTATAATATAACCTGAATTAATACATCTTACCGCGGTAGTACGTCCTCCTGCGTTACTTTCCGACATCCACGCGGGCGAAGCCGCGGGCATAAGCTAGTATTAGTATAAATATGCAAGTTAACGCTGGGCAAAGGTCTCGACACAATGGGTGCCTGAAGATGGACGACGCCGCCGCGGTCGACCCAGAAAGCAGTGGCGAGACGACCTTGATGCGTCCCGTCTTATGCGGAGAGCAGTGGTGGCCCAGTGGTAACAACCGCGACTTACGAGTAAGGTCGTGAGTTCGAACCCAAGCAGGCGCTTTACTTCGTGTAAATTATTTCATCACCACTGCTCTCAAAACGGTGAAGACAAACATCATGAGGAAACCAGCATGTCTTAGAACAAAAAATTCAAAGACATGTGACCTCTACCAACCCGCTCTACGGGCCCGTATGGTAGTTTATGGCCCGCTTCCTCTCACCGAGAGGAGGCCTGCGTCCCAGCAGTGGGAACGTTATAGGCTGGTGATGAGTCACTCATCTTATGCCCTAGGTTATGGGTCCAAAGCTATGGGGTCTTCTGGGCACGCTCGTTCTAACATAGATCGCTCATCCATCGCTTTCCATCAGGCATGTTCGAGGCAGACAAATTCAGCAATAAAAAAGAGTTTCAAGTTTCTTTTCAGTTCAGTTAAAGATCTTACCATCCTCTTCATCCTGATCTACATCCTCGTCCTCATCTCGGCTCTGCTCAGCCTTGTTTATAAAGAAGTTGGTTATCGGTCGCTGCCACTTGGGAGTCTCGCGTGGACAGACTGGGTTCCCAGCAGAGTGGCTCTTAGATGAACCGGCTGAACTACCTGAGATATGAAAAATATTCTATTAAGGCATGGTTCGTGGATTGACTTTTACATCAAGTTTTTGAAAAAGTTAGATTTATTTTTCATACGAAAATTAAATTCGATCGTAGTAGTAATTTTAGGCCGGAAACCGAGAATTAATGTTTTGGTTTTCGATAGATTATTTTTTGCCAAAATTAAACGAAATACAGTGTCAGTTTGTAATCATTTCAATTAACCATTTAACCTCTAATCAGCTTAGTGCTTTTCTCAATGGCATATTTTAAATAATCATAGTATGTGATCTTTCAACATTTTTCTGTTTTAGTTGTTGCAGCTATGGATATTCTCAAAATCATCATCATTCCTGCCCTTTACCCCAAATTTACTTGCGGTTGGTGCAATATGTTTTTTCTTCCACACCGAGATCACCCCTTCTATCCACTAATAGAGAAGCTATTAGTGGATAGAAGGGGTGATCTCAGTAGTCACCCCTTCTATCCATATCCAGGCCTGTCTCACTTCCATACAAGCGGCGCAAAATCCCCGAGATATTTACCTACTATTCTGGAAAACAACCTAATTTCAACCTTTTGCATTGCGTATAGCGTTCATAGTACAATAACTGTCTGCCGTCTCGCTACAATCTGCTAGGGCTGTCAGAGAGGTAGAATATACAATAGTAGGTACTTTACGGTATTAACAGTTTACTTTTGATCCGCGGGTGCGTGCGCTGCGTGTGCGACAAGTCGAGCGAGTGCAAGCCTATTGAGACTAGTACCACAGTCTAAAAATCATACAGTCGTCCGACGAAGACGTCTAGACAGGGCAATCGTGCGGGGTGTGAGGGGCGAGACGGGGGAAGGGCGCTCCCGAACTGCATACGCTACCGTGTTAGTAGTTCGGGATAAAACTTTCAGGGCTATCGTGTGTCACTTTATTTTTGTTTTAATTAATTAAAAATAATTTTATTAAAATGGTGCATACGACGTGTGCTGTGAAGGATTGCAAGTCGTCATCTTACATTAATAAAGAATTGCGATTTCATCAATTGCCGCGCATGGATGAAAGGTAAACAAATAAATAAAATATTGTTTATTTAATAGAAAGCCAACATGGCGGCGCGACGTGTAGCCGATATTTATTTATTGTGCGGCGGCCAAGATGGCGCCGACGAAAACTTGCAAATTTTTCGTCATGGGTATCATTTTCATGGGTTTAGAGGTCGCTAAAACCGACTATGGGGTCAAAATTAAAATCCAAGATGGCGCAACGAAAATTTGCAAATTTTTCGTCATGGGTGTCATTTTCAAGATTTACGAAATCCCTACAAATAAAAATGAGGTCAAGTGTCTTTCGCGGAAATGTCTATCGTGCAAGTGTACCTGACCCAGGATGGAGGACATTTTTTGAAAAAAAAAAAATAGTTATTCGTGTCAATTTTGTGATTTCTTGGGGTGAAGATTATGAAAATAACATCAATTTTCAAATCCAAGATGGCAGATATTTCTCTAAATGAAATTTAATTTAGAGAAATATCCGCCATCTTGGATTGTGACATGTGTTTTTTCTCAACCTCAATCTAGAATTGTATATTTTTGCGTGTCAGACCATAGACGAAGCACATTAATATAATAGTTCCTGTATTATAAATTTCAGATGCAAATTATGGTTAGGCAATAATGTTGATCTAAAATAAATTTAAAAAAGTTTACTTGAGACAACCCTAGCTCTTGCGACAATGCCTACACGTTGTCGGCATTTACAAGGAGATCAAAGGCGTCGTCCTACTGTAAGTTTTTATACTGTGCTAGTACGGTGGCCGGACGCTTGCGTTTATCATACCTAAACTCGGGAGTGAAACTTCTGTACCGTAAGGTACTAATTTATATTCTGTGCCATATCATCATTCAACACAGTCCATCCTTTTTCTTTGGATATTCTCAAAATATAAACATTAAATTTAACATGACATTGTAACTTTTTTTGGCAAAAATGTAAATTTTGACCTCAAATTTCCAAAAACCGAAACTCCGTCGGACTCAATTCTGTACCCATCCAATAGTCTTTGTGTACATATTCCTGCCCGTGTACTGTACATATACTTCTGCAATATAATAAATTCCAAAAAAAATATTGAACCGTCGTTGTCATTGTTTATCAAATTCAGACTCTAACACACTTTTTATTTAGCCTACACTGGCAATACCACTGGGGAAAGGCCTCACTCCTTCTATCTTTCGCGACCCCGCGTGTCGTCCTTCCAGCTTTGACGCCCTGACACATATTATTATTATTCCGTTTATTTCTTTATATACATATTAGTTACATTTTTAAATATTTTTAGAAAAATAAATTTACAACAAAAAACATTTAAAAATATAAAAAATAGTGGACCTCCGGTAGCGGGAGCAGGGTCCAAGCTACCGGTGGTTAGGGCTCCAGAGACAGTTATTATTATTATTATTAAAATCAATCAATGCTTCTGAGGCTAATGTGTCGACACAAAAATGTATGAGCTGGACCTTTATGGTAGCCAAACTCACAGTATACAACTGCATTACAAGCAAGGTCTCAATTATTACATCATCATCTAAGCCCAGAATCAACCACTCCTAGGTATAAGCTTCCCCTTTCTGCTATACTTCTCGGGTCCATTCGTCCGTCATCTAGAAGCGCATCCACACATGCCGAGCGGCACGGCCGGTTGCCAACCCGGCCGCCTGGCCGCCAGCACGCGCATCTTTTACCTGCGGCACGCACGGCTTTTGGTTGCCGGCGGCAGTTTGCTTGCGGCCTCGATACGGCGTGATAGTGCTGTGAGAAAATATTTCGTATCCATCATCATTTCAGCCGTAAGACGTCCACTGCTTGACTTAGGCCTCCCCCAATTTGGGGGGCTTTGCCATAATCGCCACGCTTGGCAGGCGGGTTGGCGATCGCAGTTTGGTGGTAAAATACATAGAGGACGCTGCTGCCCATTCTCTAGTAAGTCCCTTAGTCGCCTTTTACGACACCGTTTTGGTCGTATTAATATTTAACATCATTTCGTATAAATAACGAAATGACAGAATTTAACTGGGATGATAGTGCAGTACTTTTGTTAATTCCAATCCTACGTACATGACTAAGTTCGACGATAGTCAGAAGTTCAGAACACTACTGCGAAAATTGCAACCGCATCTGCAGGCCGCCGGTAAAGCCGGCGGCAAATTCAGCGACAAGGCAGCCTGAAAGCTGACGACAAACCCGGCTGCATAAGCCGGCGGCATGTGTGGATGCACCTTAGGTCTTTCTCGCACTTTGATGATATCATAAACTCAATATGCTTTTGAATAGCCATGGTTTCAATTTGTATAACACAGCATTATTTCATACTCAGCAAAACACATTCTTACTCATATTATTTAGCTAACTCAAGCAATGCTGCAATAATCGGTCAGCATTTCCTTAATTTAAAACAAAAACAATTTGCTGCATTTCATTAGACTTCTTCTACAAATGTAGACAGTATTTTATTTGACTATTATGGTTGGCCCCGATTGGGGCCTGATCTCTATCTGGTTGTAGATAGCCATCTCATCAGACTATGAGACTGAGGGAAGCAAGAGTACAACTGTGTCACACATATGCCCTATAATATCTTTAACTTAGATGGCTAGTCTCCTGAGATTTGCTGCCACAGCCGAAATTCAGTCTGAAGGACTATCGTTACATTGCTTGAGCCGAGTAGGGGTATTTAGATTGTAAGTCAACTACAGAACAAAGACAGTTCTCTCTAAAGGAGGGGCAATTTTTCAAGCTGTGACAGCCTTATAAAAAACCTGTATGCACCTACTTTCTGTTAACTAGAATAGGCCCTCATTTCTACGATGACTACTATGTGGACATCACAGTTAGTAATTTAAAGTTTTAGACTCAATTTAATAAATATTTCCATACACAAATAAACTGCCTTCTTCCCATGGGGGAAGGCAGGGAACTACAGAAGTCCACCCACTACAATCCTTACATACTTCTTTTGTCTCGTTATTAAAGACTAATAGTTTCTTGCTTTCCTGACCCACTCCGTCGAAGCGAGTCACGCGTCCCTGCTTATTACTTCCTATTTGTGATTTTTATCTTTTTGCGATGTTATATAGCCTTCTTCGGTAAATTGCCCAGTAGTTTCTAAGATAAGTACATTCAACCAAACAAACTCTTCAGCTATGTAATATTAGTATAGATTTCTTACTTGAAATCCCAGAACTGCTTGGTGTTGGAGCTACACTGCATCTTGCTTTACTGCTCTTACCAGCAGCCACTGAAACGTAACACAATACAATTAATTTAACTTGTTTACCAAACAAGTAGCCAAGCTGACGGTTGTTATCGCCACCTACGGTTATCTGCTATACCAGAGGCAACACGGGTATGTCGTTATATCAGAGACAAAGTTGATGTCTTATTTGCCTCTAATTACAACTGCGTTCTTGGAATTGGAGCTAAAAAATACTTTTCGGGCAGAAGTTAGTTTTACGGTGGTAGTATTTCCTCAGCCAAGCTCTTTTACTTTAGAAAACATGATACTGGACTTAGTCATTACTTCTAACAAACTCTTCATGCTAATATTGGTATATATATCTTTGATTATGGCGTCGACGCTTATGTTAAAAAGAGTGTTTTTATAGTAGTAAAACTCACCTTTAGACCCAACAGACGCCTTTGTCCGAGCCATACTCTTGTTATTAAGTCGAAAGTACGATTAGTTGTTTAAATACACATTCATATAAAACAATAAAATTAATTAGATTTCATTTAAACTTGAGTAAACTCTTGGCACTCAGAAAACGCGCGAAATTAATGTTATAATGTTATTTTTATTGTGAATCTGTCACTGTCAAAGTCAATATGTCTAAAGGTTTTTTTAATTGGTATAGTTACGGTTTTTGTTTGAACTAAAGGCATTTAAGGTGAATGCTCCAACCAGCCCGCGAAATTCAAATTTTCTTACGTTTTTTGCATTTTGTAGGCCAGTGCTAGGTTGTATGTTGATTAAAATATTATTTGCGACTGTAAGACATAATATGTAGTTACAGAATTTTAATCATCAAAATCATCAATACAACGCTCTCAGTTCATGAGTTAGGTACGCATAATGTTTAATAAATTCACAAATTCAGATACAGTAAGGGCGAGCGCGCACTGCCTTGCGGTGAAAGAACGCACGTTTTGTCATTCAAGTTACAACTGTGGAGCCCACACCACACGTCGTTATGGACTAATACAAGAGTCATTGGTGCCGATTCCCTTGTTCACAAACTAAACTAAATTTAAGTTCAGTGCATCTTCTTCTTTGTATTTCATTAAGAAGAGGACAGAAGATAAATTTTAGTTTAGTCCTGTCAAATTAATCAGCGCTTGACGTAAATTGACGTAATTTTAGTAGGCAAGTTTTTAATCACGTCTAAACTTGTATGGAGCGCTGATTAATTTGACAGGACTAAACTAAAATTTTTCTTTTGCCCTCTTCTTAATGAAATACAAAGAAGAAGATGCACTGAACTTAAATTTAGTTTAGTTTGTGAACAAGGGAATCGGCACCACTATCTGCATATGTCTATACTAATATTATAAAGCTGACGAGTTTGTTTATTTGAACGCACTAATCTCAAGAACTACTGAAAAATTAATGAATTTTTGGTAGACCATTTATCGAGGAAGGCTTTAGACCAGGGCTTCCAAACTACATACCTTCGCGGGCTAATTAAATTTACTACATAAGCGGGAGAGCCGCAGAAATAAATATTTTCAGTTTTCAAGTAAAAAAAATACAAGGTAATCATTTCTTTATACGATTATTGGTTCTTCGTTAATTTATCTTTAACAATCATATCGATATCAACGTCAACATTCGTTGTTGCCAGACGCATTGCATGAAGAAGTGACTTATCTGAACAATGAAGATCTTTAATTAGATTTTATGAAGTTCATTGTTGAATACGTACTTTCACATAATAAGTGATAATAGACTATAACTGAAGAAGTAAAACAATTTTCTGATTAATTTACACTTTAAAACATCCATCGCGGGCCACATAAAAACGAGCCGCGGGCCGCATGCGGCCCGTGGGCCGTTTTCTGGACAGCCCTGCTTTAGACTATGTAACATCACGCTGCGGCCAATAGGAGTGGAACATCAATGAAAAATGTTGCAAAAACGGAGGAAAGTTATTCCTTTTGAGAGCTGCGCTGCGTAAACGGTTACAGTAACGTAACAATTTACGACGAAATCGTTCCTATTGAAAAATTCTAGAAAAAAGTTCACGATGGCATATGTCTATGTTTTACGGTTGGCTCATTATAACGTTTTTAACTGTAATCAAATCATAAAGCTGACGAGGGGAGTCGAGGCTGCAAGAAATTTAACGCGGGCAGAAGCTAGTCTTATAATAGTTTGTTAAGAATTGCTGGTCCTGAAATTCTGCGAAAGCTTTATGAGTCTTTCGCAGAATTCGCCGCCGCCGTCGCCGGACAAACGCCAAGTAACGACATATCTGTGTCGCTTCCCAACAGCAACTGAGCGTGTCTCAGTCTCAGTGCGTTTATTTCACCGCAGTGCGTGGTACTTCTTAGAACTCTATGCTATACAAAAATTTGTGCGGTAGAATCACCGCAAATTTGGAGCGATGACTCTACCGCATGCGTTTATTTCACCGCAGTACGCGCACGTCTTTGACATTTCATACTTCACAAATTATGCGGTAGCAAAACGCATGGCAGTGCGCGCTAGGCCTTATTATTATCGATGCAAATAACAGAGTTTAATAATTCTGCAAAACAAGATTAAAGTTGACTAGAAAATTGTTTCTTTTTACTAACACCTAAATTCATTTTTTAATACATATAAATAAGTCGTCCCGCTTGAACGCTACGCGCGCATCTTCTTATTAGATAAGTATGGAAGATAAAGCGTGGCATTTTCATGAAAGAACGTTTAACTTGGCGGACGACGTATCATCATCATCAGCCTATAGCAGTCCACTGCTGGACATAGGCCTCTCCAATTTCACGCCATTCAGCCCTATTCTCGGCAACTCTCATCGAGCTGCTACCAGCCACCCTGCGAAGATCGTCCTTCCACCTAGCCTGAGGGCCCTTGGGGGACCTTACGTTTGCCGATTCGCGGCCTCCACTCAAGAACACGTCTACCCCAACGGTCATCGACCACGACGACGACGACGTATTGATTGCACTTTTAATGGCGCTAAACAAGACAAAAACGGAATCATCGCTATTGTGCAGATCCACTTACAGCTAAGATAATAAAGGAGAGTCAATTTAAATTTTACAAGATGTCAATAAAATAAAGTCCTTTGATGAAATGTATAGATAACCTAGTCATTCACTCGACTCAGAACAGGGCCGGTCACAGAACAATTTACATACCCTGATGTGCGCTGTTCCCTTCTTGTGCAACGGATAAGCAAAAACGTATTCAAATGCTGCATTCAGGATGACAATGTCGTAAGGTTTTTTCTGTTTTTAATTAACCGAACGCACACGCATTGTTTCCAAAACGAACGTCAGGTTTTTTCCGTTCGGAAAATGTACACACTTGTGCGCCTTGTTAAACATTTTGTGTGAGGCAAGAAATCAGGATCACTGAATCTGAAATCCTGGATCAGAAAACCGTATGCGGTCAGCTAAAGACATGTCACGACGACCCCAAATAAATTGGGTTAAGGGCTGGAGCTTGATGATGATGAAAATTAAATCTATATAAATCACATATTGTCAGAAGTTAAAAGATTTTTTGACATACAGCTTGGCAAAAAAGAGTCTGGAAAAAATGAGGGCGCCTCTATTCCAGGTATGGCCACCCTGTATACTAGGACGAAAAGTGATAAGATACTTGTTGTTTTAAGTAACTATTTCAGTCTTGGTGGTGTGTCACTTACCACATCTTTCCGATTTTTTATTAAAATCTGCGCCATGGAGCCACAATCAGTTGAATCATCATAAAAGCTTGAATCATACTTAACAAGAAGAGACCGATTAGGGGTTTATTGAATTTATGACAGTTTTAGTTTCAAAATATTCTTAATGCAAAAGCGTGACTGAAACAAACACGAGATCCCTGGCATTCTCAACAGTCAAGATTTCAAGACTTGATAGGCACACAGGCTTTTACTTTTGTTGTTTCTAGAAGATGCGCATTATTTTGCTGGAATAAAATTTTATCAAAGAGATGCGAGTGCCATCATAATAACACAATGAAAACTTATTCATAATTTAAAAAAATAAATTAAATCACACCTGAGTGTCATTTCATTTAGTTTTGGTTCAATCGGCAACCCCTGAGTTTAGTTGACAGTTGATTAATGAAGCCGTCAGGTATGTCTATGTGGTACATACCACTATCACAATGTACATGACAATGAAAATGAAAGAACACGTTAAAGTTTAGGTTTTATTTCAAAATAAAAGCGTGACATAAATTATTCGTGTATTCCTTTACGCTACTTTATTCTATTTTTCCATTAACACTGATCTGTCAGTTTGATATTTCATAATTATGAAACCTAAAGTGTGTAAAATCTTTCTTGGAGGTTCACGGCTCCTATTATAACCCAAGTCTTCTCTAACTAATTGGTAATACATTACGTAGAGTAGGCACTTGAAAAATAATAAATGTAAATTATACTTGTTTTACTGTGGTGTATGGTATGCGATAATAGCTTTAACAAAAAATACTTGCCTGTTTCTTTAAAGTGTTGATCTTATTATCTAATTGCACACAGATCAAAATCGTCTAATTCTTTCTTCTGCCAACTGTTTTCGTGTTTCTCCAGGTGTTGAAAAAATCCATAATTTTTTTCACCTTCATTAACAATCTCTCTAATTGTATTGTGAGATTTACCTTAAACAAATGTGTAATGTCTTTATAGACAATCATATTAATTCCATGTACATTTTTCAATTTCAAGTATCAACCAATAAGAGTCAACGTACACGCGATTTGTCAAACTAGAAAACATAACCTCCATAATCTATCTATACTTATATTATAAAGCTGAACAGTTTGTTTGTTTGTATGTTTGTTTGGTTGAACGCGCTAATCTCAGGAACTACTGGTCCGAATTGAAAAATTATTTTTATGTTGGGTAGCCTATTTATTGAGGGAGGCTATAGGCTATATAAAATCACGCTACAATCAAAAGGAGCGGAGCAGAAACGAAAAATGGACGAAAATTGTCAGGCAATTCGATGCGACCGAAAGGGTCACGGGAGCGAAATTTGACGCGGACGAAGTCGCGGGCAGAAGCTAGTTAGTAAATAAAACAATAAAATGGCTTGAAACTTAAAGTACCGATAAAACGAAGTATTAGAATGGAAAAGCAATGACTGACATTGACTAAAAGATGAATTTCTTGGATAAATACCTCTCATGTCGGAAGTTCTTCCGAAAACATTGTCAATCGGAGACATGTTCCACTTCCAATTCCGCCAAATATCTTACGAAAACTTGGTATATCACAGCTCATACCACTACTCCTTATTGTTTTATTCATTTTTATGTACAAAAGCAATAATAATTGATAGTTCATTAGAAATAAGTGAAATACAACTGAGAATATAACATAATGACAGAAAAGCTACTTGTAGTCTATAATAAACAAAGCAGTGCTGCCACAAAAAAATATATTTTAATTCCAATTGTCACCACGACAGACTCTTTTTTGCCAAGCTGTACTTCGTTTGTCAAAAAATCTTGGTTTGGTGGGTGGGTCATTGATCTTTAGTAAAATTAAAATTATTTGTGGTAACACTGAAATATTTCACGTACAATTTTTTCCTATTTCTGTCTGTAAACCAAAGCTAAAACCTTATTTACAGGTTATTGTTAATAATATTTCACAAATAAATAATATCAAACAATTACGATTGTGTGTTAAATTACAGTTATTTCGTAATATGTGAGTTGTTTGAAGCAGAACATCGCTTGAGGTAACCTATGTTCCACGTAATTTTGTAATAGTTATAAACTATAATGTAACGGCTTCTGATGCATTTTATTTTAATAGTAAATTTGATTCGGCAATCTGATGATTTCCAAGCCAATCCGTGCGATGAATAGTGCAGTAATGTTATTTTTGTGCCCTTAAATGTTTTTGTTTCGAAAATCACAAACACTACTTTCAGTATTTTTGTGAGGTTCTATAAAAAAAAATAGGCGTTTGGTTGAATACAATCACACAATAATTTGCAATAACATTAACATGTGTTGTTTACTTGAAAGACAATCATAATAATACTGTTGGTATGGCTGTGAGTAAGGAAAGAAAGAAAAAGTCTATTTGACACAGGTTATAGAAACTTTACATACTACTTCTAAACTAATAATATGAATGTGAAAGTAAGTTTGCTTGTTTGTTACTCTTTCACGCTAAAACAACTGAACAGATTTGGATGAAATTTGGCAGAGAGGTGGACTGTAATCTTAATTATGACATAGAATACTTTTTATCTCTTTTTTTTTTTACTAATTTCCTTAATTTTTTTCTTGATTTATCCATGAAATTGAAAGTTATGCAGGTGTTTTCATTTAACATTCTTCATGCATTGTTTCTTTTTGCTCAGCTCCTAAGGGTCCTAGTATGATATTAAGTAGTTTATACATTCATCAGTGTATGAAATGCAAAAAAAAATTCAAAACTTGTTGTTCCAGAGATTAGCATGTTCAAACAAACTCTCAACTTAACCCTAGATTACTAAACTATCCTACAAGTGACGTTATTACTAAACATTCGTAAAAAATACGACAGGAAAATAAAACAAAAAATCTACGAATTATAAATTTTAATTATTTTAGAAATTACAATTACTTATTCTTTGGGCTTAAGAGATCACATAATAGTGAAAATAGTTCAATTTTTTTTTTGCTCTACACAGTTTAAACGGGACGTGGGAACGACGCGAACTTTGTTTTTTCCAGGAATCATGATTTTGCCATCGTAAATTTTATGATAGTTTAGTAATCTAGGGTTAAGGATTACTAGCTGCTGCCCATGACTTCATCAGTGATCCAGAATAAAAAGTAGCCGTTGTCCTCATCCAGGTCTTGGTCTGTCTGTCTACCAAATTTTAAATGAACCCGATCAGCACTTATAGTGTGAAAGTGTAACAAACTTATTTTCGCATTTATTATATTAGTTTGGATTAAGATAACGATAAAAATCCATAACATTGCTGATCAGTGGTAAAGGACCTAGAACTTGTTTCAGCTTAGGCATCACACCCAGGTCTTTATGCTTAGCAGACAGGCTTGGCACCTTTGGAAGTCCAGACAGTAGTTCCCAACTTTTTCTTGACCAGGGACTATTAGGTTACAACTTCATTACTGTATCCAAAAGTAAATTATTAACAAGAATATTTAGATGGTATTACTATTTAAATTATGGCCCCGCTTCAGTATAGGCCTCCTCTAACTGTCTCCATTTGTTAATGACTTTGCATACTATGGTGTTCGAGCTAACGCCTGCTCGTTTTGCATGAGCAAACCAACGTTGCGTTGAGTTAATTAGTATGTAATTAGATGTAAGGATCCTCTGTACTTGTGTGTCATTTTTTCTTCCATTTTTAATCGTCATCGAGGCAATACATGTTTTGACTATATCTCAGCATTTTTGGAGTTTCTTTGACCAGTCACCTAAATTCCCCAACATTTTGGTCCATTACCGAGCCGGAGTGATAATCATATGAAGATTTGGGTAAAATCAGTGGATTTTGATAATTTATCGTGGAGTTTTGCCGAGGAGGTTATAAGCCGGCAACGTGACTGTGAACAAAGGATCTCAAGCTAATTTACGGTGTTAAGAATATTAGATTTAAATATTATCACCCAACACTCGTTCAGGTAGTATAAGTAATTAACCATAATTAAGGATTGTAAAAGGTTGACTACATTCGATTCCCAGTATGTCCGAAGAAAGAGAACTAGTCAAAAAGCGAGGAAGTTTTAAAGGACGTTTAACTGCATTCATCAATTACCTTGATGCATCCAGTGACAAGGACTTGACGAGTTGTGAGGTCAAGGAATTGCAGTTACGAATTGGAAGAATCGAGTCTTTGTATGAGCATTACGATGAGGTACAGTTACGGTTAGAATGTTTGGTAGAAGATGTTAAAGCTCAATTCTCTGAGCGTACTGAATTCGAGTCACAGTATTACAAAGCACTGTCTAGGTCACAGGAGCTGTTAAGTAAGTACAACAATGATAATGAGTCGATCAGTAGCGAAAAATGTACCCGTATCAGCCAACGTAAACCTGTAAAGTTGCCCACGATACAGTTACCTAAATTTAATGGGAATTTTAGCAATTGGTTGGAGTTCCGTGACACTTTTACTAGCCTCATTCATTGTAATGATGAGATCGATCAGGTTAACAAATTCCATTATTTGCGAGCGTCCCTGGAAGGATCTGCTGCTGTTGTAATCCATGCGATTGAGTTTTCCGCAAGTAATTACGATACAGCTTCGAAACTAATTTGCGATCGATTCGATAACAAAAGGTTATTAGTTCAAAATCATGTGTCATCCTTATTCAACTTGAACACTATTGCAAAGGAGTCCTCTGTTGCATTGAAAGGATTAATTGACCATCTTAATAAAAATCTACGAGCCTTAGAATCGTTAGATGAGCCTATCAAGCACTGGGACACTTTATTAATATTCTTAGTGACGCGGAAGCTGGATCAGTTGACTTATCGTGAGTGGGAGGAGCAAAAAGGTCAGTTAGACAAAGATAGCAAAATAACATTTGCTGCATTCCTGCAATTCATTCGCTTTCGCGCTGATTTGTTAGAAACACTAGAAACAGCCCGAAATAATAGTAATCCCACTCCCTCAAAGCCTAGTTCAAATTCTAACAAAATGAAATCTATGGTTGTATCACAAGATTCTAATTCCAGCACTGAATTGAGTAAGTTGTGTCCGCACTGTAAAGGTGATCACTTTTTAGGTAATTGTTCACAATTCCTTGCACTTAATACAGACGCCCGACTCAAATTAATACCTAATTATAAGGTGTGCTATAACTGCTTTCGTACAGGTCACTTTGCTAACCGATGTAAAAAGCCGGGATGCAAGATATGCAAGCGCCGACATCATACTTTGATTCATTCCTCCGAGAATAAAGGTACGGCGAATTCTTGCAGTAATGACAACAAATCACACGGTAGCTCGTCCCATTCCGTATCAACGACATCACCCACTGACGCCGTGGCTAGCACTAATGTGAGTGCAAATAATTTAACTTTGTCTGCGGAGCTCAGTTCGTTAAGTGGTGAGCGTAAACAAAGCGCTGTGTTATTGTCCACCGCTCTTATCAAGTTATGTGATCAGAATGATCGTGAGCACATAGTGCGGGCCATGCTTGATAGCGGTAGCACATCGTGTTTTATGACGGAACGATTATGTAGACGGCTTAACTTAAATACTAGTGAAATAAATGGTTCGGTCTATGGCATTAATAACGTAAGTTCTCGTGTAGGCAAAACATGTCATGTGAAAATGACGTCATTAGACAATAGTTATGTTGCTAAGTTTTATTGTATTGTTTTGCCATCATTAACGACTGTTGTGCCTTGTCGTGAAGTCGACATATCAGACTTGAATATTCCAGATGATATCTGTTTAGCTGACCCCACTTTTTATAAGCCTTCAGAAGTAGATATCTTAATAGGAGCGGATCTCTTCTGGGACTTGGTTGGTTCACAGAGAATACGACTAGGTGTAGGTAAGCCAGTGTTGTGTGAAACGTTGTTAGGCTGGATTGTTTCTGGCCCTGTTACCTTTAATAATGGTAAATTTATGTCAAATAATATTTCGTGCAATTTAACTCAAACTGATTCCCCGAGTAATGGTGATATAAATAAAATTCGCTCTGATTTAGTGAAATTCTGGGAATTGGAAGAGATTAATTCACCATCCTCACATTATTTACCTGAGGAGAAGTTATGTGAGGAGCATTTTCTCAAGAATACGACACGTTTAGAGAATGGTCATTTTTGTGTCCGTATTCCTATTAAGCAAAATACTTCTGTTTTAGGAGAATCTTTCCAAAGGGCTTCTAAATGTTTATATTCCCTAGAACGCAGACTGAAGTCCAAGCCTGAATTCGGTAAGTTGTATCGTGATTTCATGTCTGAATACGAAACTTTAGGACATATGACCGAAAACAAGGATACAGACAGTCCCAGTGGATATTTCATACCACACCACGGGGTACTGCGTGAAAGCAGCACAACTACAAAGCTGCGTGTAGTTTTTAATGCAAGTTGTGCTACTTCCTCAGGGGTATCCTTCAATGACGTGCAGATGGTGGGTCCTACCGTGCAGGACGATCTTATATCTATACTTCTTCGGTTTCGTCAACACAAGTTCGTCTTATCAGCCGATGTTGCGAAGATGTATAGATGTATATACGTCCACCCATCTGATAGGTACCTGCAACAGATTCTATGGCGTGATAATTCATGCGATCCTGTCAAGGTATATACTTTAAATACCGTCACTTATGGTACGGCTAGCGCACCATTTCTTGCTACACGTTGCCTCAAGCAAATAGGGATGGACTATCAAACCAATGATACCACGATCACTTCGCGTTTTGTGGGTGGTTCATCTTCAGGTAGCAGAGATCGGATAGCTGACGTCATCAAGCATGATTTTTACGTTGATGACCTCTTGACAGGAAGTGATGATTTAAATGAAGTTATGTTTATCCGTACAGAGGTCACCAACGCACTAGCATCGGCTTGCATGCCGCTTAGAAAGTGGAGGTCTAACGTCCCTAGCTTAGTCACCGGAGCTACTCAGTCGTCATTAGATTTAGATATGGAATCTAATGAACCCAATAAGTTATTAGGGCTTGACTGGTTTTCTAGTTCCGACGAATTCGGGTTCTCAAGTTTTACGTTACCTTTTAAGGATTTTGTTACAAAGCGTGATATACTTTCTGCCATAGCACGTATTTTTGACCCCTTAGGACTTTTATCTCCTTGCGTAATCACCATGAAAATGTTTTTACAACGAATGTGGTTAGACAAGCTCTCGTGGGATGAGCCATTAACCCCAGCACTTAATGATAGTTGGAATGTTATTGTTAAAGCATTGCCGCTTATCAATAACTATCGCGTTCCACGACATGTTAAGTGTGATGCACATACTATACTGGAACTTCATGTATTCACAGACGCATCAGAGCGTGCATATGGTGCGTGCGTCTATGTACGTAGCACAAATGATAAGGGTGAGTACATGGTTCGTCTGTTAGCCGCTAAAAGTCGAGTGGCGCCGATTAAGCCGACCACCATTCCAAGGCTGGAATTGTGTGGCGCCGTAGTCGGAGCTCGTTTATGTGAGAAGGTTGTGAGCTCTTTGCGACTAAAGTTCAGTCACATATATTGCTGGACTGACTCCACCGTTGTGTTGGGATGGTTGCAGATGTTGCCTTCTAAGCTTCAACCGTTTGTGCGCAATCGCGTTGCTGAAATTTTAGATAAGGCGGGGCACTGTACTTGGCGACACATCCCAACCGCCAAAAACCCTGCAGACCTAATATCTCGTGGCGTGGATATTAGTAGTCTGCAATCTATGGACCTGTGGTGGAGTGGTCCCAGCTTTTTGAAGCAAGTCCAGTCTCATTGGCCGTCGCAACATAAATCATTAGAGCCAGACAAGCTGCCTGAAACTCGACCTAATGTTTTATTGAGCGCTAGTGTTAGTAGCCATAGTCAGTGTCATACATTCATAGATTTTAATCGTTTTTCTAGTTATTTAAGGTTGATCCGTAGTGTAGCAACAGTTTTAAGATTTATTAAATTGTGTAGGAAAATTCCGTCTATTAAATTTCTATCACAAGTCGAGTTGCAGGATGCACTAAATGTTATTATAATTAGAAGCCAAATTGAGTCTTTTCCCGAGTATCAATTACTCATTAATAATCATAAGTTGCCTTATAAAAGCGCCCTCATAAAATTTAACGTGTTTTTAGATAATAATAAAATCATGCGTGTTGGAGGACGCTTAGCAAATTCAGCTTTTTCATTTGATAAAAAGCACCCTATTCTTTTACAGTCCACTCACAAATTTACTAAGTTACTTTTTGAATTTGAACATGTAAGAATGATGCATGCAGGCCCCCAATTATTGCTTGCTTCGATTAGGGATTCGTACTGGCCCATAGGCGGACGAAACCTAGCAAAAAGTTGTTATCGTAATTGCGTGCGCTGTTGTCGCATGTCGGGTAGAACAGTTACTCCTGTGATGGGTAATTTGCCGCAGCAGCGTCTCCTTCCAGGTGGTTATCCATTTGAAACGACTGGTGTGGATTACGCTGGTCCCATCATGGCCGCTAGTAGGCAAGGTCGGGGATGTAGGTTAGTGAAAGTGTACATAGCCATCTTTGTGTGTTTCACCACCAAGGCTATTCACTTAGAGCTGGTGAGTGACTTATCCAGCAATAAGTATTTACTAGCTTTATCTAGATTTATCGCACGGCGGGGAAAACCCAGTGACATCTACTCCGACAACGGTACCTCATTCGTCGGTGCCTGCAATGAACTTTCGAGGTTCCTTAAATCTAATTGCAATTCCTTGGGCGAGCAATTGGCTAATGACGGCATTAAATTTCATTTTATACCAGCGTATACTCCTCATTTTGGCGGACTCTGGGAAGCGGGTGTCAAGTCAACTAAATATCACCTCAGGCGAGTGTTGGGAAATTGTAATTTGACTTTTGAAGAACTTAACACCACGTTAGTCCAGATTGAGGCGATCCTAAATTCACGTCCACTGACGCCGCTGTCGTCCGATCCAGCAGACTGCACTCCACTGACTCCGGGTCATTTTCTTGTTGGCCGGCCGCTGACGTCACTCCCGCAGCAAGATTTACAGAACCACTCCACTTCTTCACTGTCTCGTTTCCAACGGATCGAGCAGCTACGCCAGTATTTTTGGACTCGTTGGAGTAAAGAGTTTGTATCTGAGCTGCAGCATAAAACTAAGTGGCATACTTGCAAGGACACATTAAAGCTGGGTTCTTTGGTCGTCATAAAGGAGGAACACCTTCCTCCTCTGAAATGGAGATTGGGAAGAGTCGTCGCCGTCCATCCAGGGTCAGATGGAATCGTTCGTGTGGCAGACGTCAAAACATCAGCTGGAGTCGTCAGAAGAGCCTTTAATAGGATTTGCCCACTGCCCGTTGATTCTGCGTTTGGTTGAAAGCACCCCTGCTGCTTCCAACGTCCGGGGGCATGTTCGAGCTAACGCCTGCTCGTTTTGCATGAGCAAACCAACGTTGCGTTGAGTTAATTAGTATGTAATTAGATGTAAGGATCCTCTGTACTTGTGTGTCATTTTTTCTTCCATTTTTAATCGTCATCGAGGCAATACATGTTTTGACTATATCTCAGCATTTTTGGAGTTTCTTTGACCAGTCACCTAAATTCCCCAACAATGGTATAGAACCAAGTTCTTCTAACTTTACAGACAGCTGTGCTGGTGGACAGTTTGTTGCGCCACTTTTTCTTCCCAGCTAAAGCATTAGGAAGTGGAGAAGGGCTGTGGTTTTAGAGGGCAGTCTTATGTAATTTTTCACATATAAAAGTGTTGATTCTCTGCCAACTTTGAAAAAAAAAATAGCATTTGATGTATCATTGTGGGTATGTAATACCCACAACCTCATGCATAAAATTCCAAAACCACAGGCACACAGCAGACACAACACAAGATTAAATATTTGATAAAATGTACTAGTTCCATCTACCTCAAAAACCCTAGGTGGATCATTGAAGCACATAGTTACTTTCTTGAATTTTATTCATTCATTGAAATATCCATTGTTTCAGACACGCAGCCATCATGGACGACGACATAGACATAGAGGAGCATGACGTGCTGGACAACCCGAGGATTAAGAGCATTTTCCCCGACCTGTCCCGCGTCAAGCTGGAGATACCTGACGATGAGGATATTATTGATGAAGGTATGTTGTAGACTTATCGACGCCATAGACATAGTGACAACCTGAGATGAAGAACCGCAATAACACTTGGCCACAATAAGACCTCATGCCCAGCAGTAGCGCTTATCCGTAAAATTTGAAAAGTTATATATAGAAACTAGCTTTTGCCAGTGGCTTCGCTCGCGTACTATACATATAAATCTTCCTCTTGAATTACTATGTCTATTAATGAAAACCGCATTAAAATCCGTTGCGTAGATTAAAAGATCTAAGCGTACAGACGGCGGGGAGCGACTTTGTTTTATACTGTGTAAAGATAGAAACGATTACCAACTTTCAATTAATTTTCCAGATCAATATGGCATGTTAGAAACAGAGGAGGAGCCTCAGGAGATCCACTACCAATACGACTACAGTTTCGAGAGTATTCCAGACGAGATACCGCAACAAGTTTACTCACTTGACGACGACATTGAGGAGACTGAGGACATTGAGGAGACTGAGGAAAGTGAGGATTATGTAGAAAACACGAACTATGATTCTAGGAACGCTATTATATTGGGTAAGAATTATAATCCTTTATATCTAAATTTCGGATCTGTTATAATAATAACTAGCTTCTGTCCGCGACGTCGTCCGCATGAAATTTCTTGTTCCCACGACCCTTCCTGTCGCGTCGAATCGCCTACCCGTGCGATTTTCCCCGTTTTTGCAACATCTTTCATTACTGTTCCGCTCCTCTTAGTTATAGCGTGATGTTATATAGCCTATAGCCTTCCTCGATAAATAGGCTACCCAACACAAAAAGAATTTTTCAATTCGGACCAGTAGTTCCTGAGATTAGCGCGGTCAAACAAACAAACTCTTCAGCTTTATAATATTAGTATAGATATAATAATAATCATTTTATTATCAGGCTTACTACGGCCATAGAAAAAATATACAAAATAATCTTATGCATAAAAAATAAACCAATACATATTAAAAACCTTATTAAACTAACTATCTATCTATACACGTAATGTTGTCGGCGTCGTGTTTCGCTGCGTGGTGTCCCGTAACCTTCCTCGGAAACGTCGATATACGACGCCTTTCGGCCAAAATTCCTCTCTCAAGTAGGTCTGCAGATGGTGGGTTACACGAACCAAGAACGACTTAAAATTGATGTCGTGGCGCGATTCCAACCTTTCGACCCTCAAAGTCCAGTTGGTCTTGTCTTTCAAATACTGCTCGACTTCCTCTTTCGTCGTGGAGTGATGCAGACGTAAAAGTTAGGTCCACTCGGTGCTTTACCGCACTGGTTACGTGAACAGGGCATCTTCCTTTCCACTTTGGTGAAACCCTATTCATCAACGTTGTTCATTTTCTGCAAGGAGCTACGAGCCTTGTCAGGGTCGCGAAATTTGTTCGAAACAGTTGCCGTGGCCCTGGCATACAGGCAACTGAAGGAACACGGGTGGGTTTTAGTCGGTAAAAGTCTGACACGCTCTCCCGCTTCGCCCAGAGCGGGAGACGTCATTTGATGACTTCCCACCCACAAAAAAAAACCGGGTAGGTTTAGCACCCTTTTTCAGTCTATCCCCTATTTTGATTTGTCGCTTACCCTGGGACGCATCTTAATTGCCGGTCGTGACATTGGTAGTGTAGGCACGTTTAGGGGTCGACGAACCTACATGTGACGTTACTGGCGGCGACGAGCGGCGCTTGGTCAGCATTATGGTGACGCACTTGTTTTCGCCGATTTAAAACTGTCGATTGATGCATTTACACCCCTCGACGCGTGCTCACCTTTGACGCCTCAGGTGACCCAATTACTGAACCAACGTTGTGCAATAATGCTATTTCTGCCCGTAGTTCAGCATTGGTTTCTTCCGAAACCTCCATTCTGGACTGCATTTTGGTCATCTCTTGTCTAGCCATGTCCTTAAGCAGCCGTGTGACGTCGACACGGTCAAACGTGACTGGGGGCAACTTATGTAGCTCCTTCGCCACAAAAGCGGGAACGTCGTCCAGGTCGGTGCTCTTCAACATCGTGATGATGTCTTGCAGATACTTCTGAAATGCCTGCCTCGTTGGTGCAGTGGTCACAACGCGTGACTCCTGAACGTCGATGGTTCGATAACGTTCGTGATACAATATGAGCAGGAGTTGCTTCCATTTTGACAGTTGCATAACATTCAAGGTGTTGTTTACGTTTTCATCAGTTACGTTTTTTAAGCAGACAGTTTTTTCGAACATATAAAAAGATATAGGAAGTTGGTGGCAAAAACCTTAAATACAAATCCTACTTCTGGATTCACTTTGTAGTGTTTTTAAGGAAGTTGGTTGTTTTTTTTTTTGTACAAAATGTTTCATTTTTAACTTTTTAGTTATGGCATCTACCCCGCACTAATTCCAAACAAACGATGCATATTTATGCGATAGCAGAAATCGCGGATTATCTGCATTTTTTAAAGAGTTCCGGTGTCTGTCTCCGAAACTCATGATCCGATCTATATGAAATTTAAATTTGACCATTTCGGAATAAACCCCTTTCGTACAAAAAAAGAATTTTGCAAATCGTCTATACAACATGTAACGTAATTAACGCACACCCTCTTAAGGGGTCATTGTACTCATCATTATGAACAACTTTTACTATGGGACCAAAACTGAAATCGCGAAAAAAAAATCTGCTGTTTCATTCAAAAGTTCAATACCTACTCGACCAAAATGTATGAAACAGCTGAACAGCAGTTTTGACTTGGTGAGCTTCACTGCGTCACCCGCTTCTGATATTGCGCGCGTTGCAATTTCGACTCGACACCGGTCGATGTAGTGACTCGTGTAGGTTCGTCGACCCCTAAACGTGCCTACGCTGCTATCAACGCCACGCACAAACCTGTGTCGCAGACCAGGAAAGGGAGATGTAAATAGCTGCTGTGAACCCGCCAACAGGGGTTCGAAACAGCTAGGCCCGGCTTCAGGCACGTGTGACAAGGATGGCTTCGTGGAGGTTGAGAGGGAGAAGAGGAGGAAGCCTCCTAGTCGGAACCAGTGCGGAAACCCAATATGCTGCTGCGTCCGGCTACAGCAACGACGCAGCTCTATGTCTCCCGGCTACATTAAACCACGTAGGTTGCGGAGATCGTCGAGTATGTACGAGTGAAGACCAGCTGGTCCTTGTGGGTCGAGAAGTTGGAGTCGCGCCACAACACGAACTTCAAGCTATTCGTGGTGCGACTTCCGACTCATTACATCGAGACCTTCCTCAAGGAAGAGTTTTGGCCGACGGGTGTCGTGTATCGGCGATTCCGCGGAACGCTACGCGACACCACGCAGCCCAACACGACGCTGTCACTTTATGTAGTTTCAATAGTTTTACATGGATTTTATTTGTATGTATGATAGTTTGTAAGATATTTATGATATGGGTCTTTGTTACCCGAAATAAATGATTTTGACAACGAATCTTTCATTTTCATTAGAGCAATGGTGGGTCAGTGCTAAAGGCCGCGACTTACGTTTGTGAGTTTGAACCTAGACAGACACTTTGTGTAAATTATTTCATCACCACTGGTATCATAACGGTGAAGGATAACATTGTGAGGAAACCGGCATGTCCTCGAACCAAAAATTCGCAGACGTCACATACACTCGCCAATCCGCACTGTGCCCGCGTGGTGGGTTATGGCTAGCGTTGCCAGACGTCCCATATTTCCCGAGACGTCCCGTAGTTTAGGCATAGTCCCGGCGGGACTGACTCTGTCCCGTATTTGGACCCTACTTCGTTTTTCATTATGAATTCGATCCAATTATTCACACACGCAATGTTCGTAAAACGTATTGTTTTAATAATTGTCTTCGTTTTTATTATTCCTAGCTCAAACTGTTTCGTAGAAAGGGTTTTTACCCAGATGGTACTTAAGTGGATTGATGTAAGAAATAAATGTACCCCTAATTTAATCAAAAGCGAGTTGGTGACCGTTTGTAATTACGATTATAATTGTATTGATTTTTACAGATACGTTAAAACGCATAAAAATATCGCTCGTTTGCGAGAATAACAACATAATTCAAAATTCTGTCAAATTGAATATGTACTGTATGCCAAACGATCATATAACTTTGATTCAATTTTACAGAATTTTGAATGATGTCGTTATTCTCGTAAACGAGCGATAGGTATGGTAAAACTGACGCGATCCTCCGAAAAAAAAAATACACTAAATAATTTTGTGTTTTATTTGTCCCGGGTAAAAAACTGAAATCCCTTATCCCGAAAAAATATCTGGCAACCCTAGTTATGGCCCATTTCCTCTCACAGACACGGCACCTGTGTCCTAGAAGTGCGAAAATATAGACTGACTATGTAATCTTTATTTTTCAGGTTCCAAACCAGACCTAGAAGTATTATACGAAGAAGCGTTAAACTCTCATCCTGTAGTATTCCTAGAAAATTGGAAAGCCAGACTGAAATCCAGCCCATGCTTTTGTGATACATGCGAGATACTATTCCCCACCGTCAATGCCTTAGATGCGCATAAAATGATCAGCCATTCCTACCTCGTAGCTCTGGAAACGCCACAGAGAAACACAGCTAGGAAAAGCACAGTCCCGTCCAAGTATTGTAATCACTGTTCCAAAACTTTCCCTGACGATACTTCCTTGATCAAGCATCTGTATGAGCTGCTACCCTTAAATAAGTTTCCTCAAGTCAAAGAGGAGAAAGAACCAGAAAAGGGCAAGAAATTAGCGACGCCCTTACCGTGGCCCAAGAAGGTAAAAAGTCCTTCGCATGTAATATCAAAAATACAACCGAAAAAGATTAAAATTGAGCCGAAGCAAGTGAAAATTGAACCCGTATTAAATAAAGATGCTAAGCCCAAATTGAAAAGCAACATGCTATCAAGAGATGGAAAAGTTTTCGCAGCGTCGTCCCTAGTGCCAAAAAGTACTCTGTTCTTGTGTAACGTTTGCCAAGTAGGGTTCCTTTCGTGCTTCAGCGCATGCCAACATTCTAAACATTGTAAAAGTGTGCTAACTTTTAACAAATGTGGGATTTGTAAGCGGAAAATTAGAACGAAGGATGTGAAAACTCACGAGTTGCAGCATAATTATAATGATAAACTAAAAATCTATACTATGAACAAGACTATATACGAGAGGGTGCTATGCAAATGTCCAAAATGTTTGTCCTGCTTCGATGAACTAGGTTTCTGGGCTCATTACCAAAAGTGCAAAAAATCTGATAAGAAATCAATTTACTGCCCGGACTGTGACGTCAACATATCCTCCCTACGCTATAAAAGTCACCAAATGAAGCATTCTACGAAAAAACTAACAAGAAAAGACTTTATCATCATCGAATTTTATGATCAAAAAATTCAATCTCAGAAAATTCACAGAATGAATACAGAGAATAAAGCGGAACTCATGAAACATAAACGAAGAGAACGACAGAAGTTATATAGAGCGAGATGTAGAGTGAGGATGCTTGCTGATGCTGCGAAAAAAAAAGAAAACGGAATTACTTTATACTATTGTGAATTCTGTGGCTGCTGCCAATTTATCTTGAACTATAAAGGTCATACAGATGGATCATGTAAGGACATTGCGTCGAAAAAATACTGTGAAAAGTGCGGTTTATGCTTCACCGCGAAAAGTGTGACAAGCCATATGGCTTTGCACGAAAAGCATTCATTTTCACTGAAAGATATTAACATCATAAACCTTAGTACGGGCAAATATATTGAACCACCAATGTCTGAATACTACGAATGTAAATCTTGTTCAAAAAATTTCATTTATAGTCGTGCGCTGAATATACATGACTGTAAAACTGAAAAATACATAACATGCAAGGTATGTACGAAGAAATTCAACATCCAGGCTTATAAGATACACAAACTTTTCCATTCTGTTGACAAGTTGATGCCGGAACTGATGAAGAAATACAACCTCATAAACAGTATGTGGAACGTTATGTATATGTGTGTCTCTTGCGAACTGATCACTATGACCTACGACTCTGCTGTCACCCATTCTCAAGGTCACCTCAATTATATAATAAGTGATTTGCATAAGCAATGTGTTGTATGTGATTTGAAGATCGCAGAAAAAGAATTTGACCTCCACGAGAAGTTGCATACAAATAATGAATCTATTGAAAGGGAGTCTTTCAAGATTCTGAAATATAACTACGATGATCTGTTTAAGAAGGAATGGATGATGTTGTTCAAAGAGCTGCCGAAGGAACATAGACAACAGATTTTGTCGAAAAGCATTTACAGGTGAGTGTATTTTAATTTCCATACCTACATTATTGACATGTTGACTAATTTTATTCTATCTATCTCATTTCATAAACTCATCCTTTTCTCCTACAACTTCAATCTCAGCAGTAGGGCTTGCTCCCAATAGACAAACAAACCAATCTTCATTCAAGTTACGTGTTAATTTATTATAATTTTCTTCTTTTAGGTTTACAAGAAGCGTCAAGATGCAAATCGAAATCAGTGCAAGTACTGACGACGAAACGAAATATTTCTGCATGAACTGCAATAGTTTTGTTGCTGGCACCTTCATCAAGCAACATATTCTATCGAATTGCCCCCGGAGCAACAAACTGACCTGCAGCATATGCCACGTCCCATTCAAGACGCAGAAACTTTATTTGTTACACATGGGCACTCATCAACGTCAGACAATAGTGACGTTTAACAACAAATGCGACGAAGAATTCAATAATCATTTGAGTTTGATTGAATCGAAGTCGAGGAAATTGATGAAAGATGTACCTTTGTCTAAGTTGAGAGATTTGTTACTATCAGATACTGCCAAAACTACTTATAAGTTGTACAAATGTGCAAGATGCGAGATTTGTGTGACTCTAAGAAGTAGTGCGAGACGACATCGGTGCGTTCCGGGCAGCAAGAAAAGATTCTGTGTGATATGCGAACAGTATTTCTGTGCGAGAAAAGGCTCTGTGCATTTTGAAGCGCATAGAAAGAAGCCTTATATAAACAAGGATAGCTTTTTCATTATATACTTTAATGATGGCGCGAAACCTGTCAGTACGTTATCTAGAAAAGAATTCACTCCGAAAGTTTCACCGAAAAAAGAGACACCTGTGAAAATGTCACCGAAAAAGGATGTTTCACCGAGAAAACTCG
The DNA here is from genome assembly GCA_947507805.1 of Aporophyla nigra. Lineage (NCBI taxonomy): Eukaryota > Metazoa > Arthropoda > Insecta > Lepidoptera > Noctuidae > Aporophyla > Aporophyla nigra. The sequence goes on along the minus strand of OX382319.1, from coordinate 12,267,358 downwards.
TGATCGCGAAGATTTACGAGTGCCAATGCGGTTTGCATTTCACATCGATGAAGACTGTGGAGAAGCATTTGGATGAGTGCAGTCCTGAGTTGGAAGTCTCTAAGGAAACGTGCAGCAAGTGCAAATTACTATTTCCTACTGATGTTTTAGTGACGCATTTAATAAACCACCATCACAAGGAAACCAGGATCGTAATAGAAAAAGTGGCGAGAGCTGATGTCCTGAAGTGCTACAACTGTGCCATACTCTTCACCAACATGGACTATTTCAATGCCCATACAGACAATTGTTTCCAGAAAAATGGTACTCAGTGTAGATATTGTAAGTTGTCATTTGGTATGAATTGTTTCAAGAAGCATTTATGCAACTCTGCAGACGTCACGTATATTAATAAAATCACTATGGTCAGGAAGAAAGTCGTGAAGCAAGCAACAGTGTATAGATGTACTCTATGCGATATCACTTACTTGCAACGTAACTCATTCAGATATCATTACTATGAGATCAAACATAAGCTAAAAAAACCACCGGTTAAGTGTGAAACCTGTGGGTTGACGCTCACTCATTGTTCTTTAAGAAAACATGTCAGTATACACCGGGTCCCCGACGCAGAATATAAGATAAAAATTGTGGATCCTATTACTGGAGGTTTTGTTTTTCTAACAGGCAAGAATGGTGTTGATGTCAACATTGATTCTGTAAGATCTCCTCGGAAGAGGAGACACGAACAATTGGAACAAGCAGACAGCGTCTCAGTTAAAAAAGCAAAGGAAAGTCTGGGTGAAATTGACCAGCCGCTATCTGAAAGAAGGATGTCTAGAAAAACCAGAGACAGACCTTCTTCATCTAGACGATCTAGAATAGATTTCAATGAGACACCGAATGAAACAATTAATCTAGATGAAATATCAGATCATGTTACCGAAAATATCAGTAATGTCAGTAATATTGATACTGATACCTCAGAAATGACATCACCGGATAAAATGAATGAGACGCTAGATAAAAGTGGTATATCGCGCAAATTGAAATCTAGAATTCTCGTCGACGGTTATAGCAAGGAGTTATTCAAATGTGTTCATTGCAATCAACATTATATGAAAGAAGCTTCCTTTGATTATCACGTCAAAACTTACAGTCACACGGAAAAATCAGAAAATTACGAATGCGATATATGTGGGATCGAGTTCTCGAGGTATACTCTCCCACGGCATAAGTACGTACATCACGATCATATGGGTTTGAAAAAAGAAGACTTTGTAATTAGAGTATGTAGTGCTTATAGCAAAGAGAAGGAGTTAAAAAATAAAATTATCCAGAAAACTCTCGATGTTTCCAGCGAAATCCTTGATGACCCAGAAGTTAGTGAAAACGACACTAAAGAACTCAATAATGTCAATGTCAATGATACTTGTGAGACTGAAGCACTCAGTGAAGACAATGTGAATGATACTTGTAACTCTAAAGAACTTAGTGATGTCAATGTCAGTGATAATTGTGACACTGAACAACTTAGTGATGTCAATGTGAATGATATTAGTGATAATAACAGTGAATTAACAGACAATATCAGTGAAATTGACAAAATTTGTTACTACAAGTGTTCGGAATGCAATGTATGCTATGTAGATCGTGAAATGTGTTACGAACATACTCGGAATCATGAAACTTTGGACCCAAAAACGTATATACAATGTAAAATATGTGATTTTCAATTTTTAATTGATTCTTTGAAAGAGCATATGGTTTTGCATCACCATTCTGATTTTAAGATCCAAAGTCTTACCATTCATGAGTATAAGTCGTCTGGGAGAGGGGAAGAACCTAAAGTAGACATATATCAGGCTGTTGATAAAGTTCAGTCTAGGTTAGTTAGTACCACTACTGATGTTTGGGTAGTATGATGTGAGAAAAATATTCTTTTAGTTGTACACAGACCTGACCTGAAAAGAAATAAGATTGACAATATTTTCGCTTTTCTCCAGACGTGTTGTGTTGTCTAGAAAAAGTCGAAATAAGTCCTATAATTCTGTTTGCTAATTGTTATATTGATGCTGTGTAGTCATACCCCATTGCCATTATTTTCATGAACGCTGCCACTGAGCCCGTTATGTGGCTTCTTTTATGAATTGTGAAAAACTCATTCGGTCTTATTACAAAAGGTTAACGTTACAAGGTTTTCCTATACGTTTGGTTTACACCACCGAGCCAGTTTTTGGAATCAGAACCTAATAGTAATCTAAATACAGTACTTTTTACAAAACTGACAATTTTGTCCAGTGCGAATCTTGTCATTATTGTACTAAGAACTCTACGCAAGTCTAAATAAAGTTGGATATACAAAAACTAGTTCAGAGTTTTAGGCTAGAACTAAGTTAGATCTCTTTTGTAATAAGACGGTTTGATATTTGGCTCTTACATAAAAGTCTTTTACAAAATGTTAATGTAATGTAACCTTCATGTGAACCGCCGATGATATTTCTATTTGTATGACTATTCTGTAATCCTATCTTAAATATCGGATGTATAAATACTCTTGATGAAGCCCAGAACCACTGGATCACCCCAAGAACTGTATGGTCATATAAACATTGAAGTTAACATTCAAATTATTTTGCAGTTTTTTTGTCACTATACTAAGACTTAAATACCGGCCTCTGTACCGTTGCTAGCATCTATAAGCACGATGTTTTGCTTGCCTTATTTGACACCAAAAAACGTCATTATAATTTTATTAACTTATATTGTTCTGACTACTGGAACACAGGCGTCCTCTCGGTGAGCGGGAGTGGGCCATATTCTACCATGAGGGCCCAGAGTGGGTTAGTAGATGTCACATATCTTCGGATTTTTGGTCCTAGAACACTAGTTCTAGATGTTTCCCTTTACGGTTTTGAGACTAGTGGCGATGAAATTATATACAGGGTGTCCCAAAAATCAACGTCAAGCCGAAAACGGTTGATAGGCCGGGTGGTGACAGTTATCAGAAAAATAATAAAAAAATCTAAGTTAAGTACTTTCAAATTATTGTGACTACAAATTTTTACTTTTCATTTTTTTTTTGTGTGATGTAACCCTGAATAACCCTTCTGTAAACTACAGTCCAAAATGAAAACATAACTACCTCAGTTTTAAAGAAAACATCACTTTTTTGCTCCACCATGTACTAAAAATTATTACATCGCCCAACTTTAACTTACTGTACTGAAAAAAAAAATGCTTAACTTAGATTTTTTTTATTATTTTTCTGATAACTGTCACCACCTGGCCTATCAACCGTTTTCGGCTTGACGTTGATTTTTGGGACATCCTGTATACAAAGTAAAATGCCAGCCTCGTTTTCCAGCAATTATTTTTGCATAATTTTAGCTTTGATATGACGGTATCGTGATTGGTCTTTTTACACCCTGTATGTTATCAAAGTCAACTAACTTAATATAGTTTTACATAGAGACAAATGTTTTCATGAAAATAAGTGTTAACGGAGACTGAACATCAAAATGCTCGAGCCATTGTTCATTGTTAAGATAGTGAACTGAATTGTTCCTTGTCGGTTGACTCAGGTATCCCGTGTGGGAACGACAATACGACTGTAAATAAAAATACTGGTGTATAGGAATATTTTGTAAATTTCAAATACCCAAATTGAAACTTCTCAAATAATCTAAATTAAAGTAGTTAGATAGATTTATTTATGTCCGCGTGGATGTCTGAAATTTACGCCTTATAACACTACCTATCTGCCAGTGAAAGTCTTGTCAAAATCGGTCTAGTCGTTTCGGAGATGACTCAGAACAAACAGAACGACAATAAAGGTTATTTTTGTAATAAGTACCGTTTATATTTTTATAATATACATTTTTTCTACATGTATATTATAAAAATCTGTTATTTTGACATAATAACAAACACTTCAATTTATATATTTAACTAGCTGACCCGACAGACGTTGTCCTGTCTCTTTGATGATATTTGAGCACGCTTTCTGTCAATTCTATGTCAAATGTCATAATGTTACATTAAAAAAGTTTACATTGTCCTATTATATGGTTGTTAAGTATTCTTAAATAAGTGTTCTTAAATTTTCTAATTTTCCGCGCATTTTTTTTATTTTTTTCTTTCATAAGAACCTTCTCCTGACAATTACAAACACAACAAAAAAAAAATAGTGAAATCGGTCCAGCCGTTCACGCGTGATGTTGTGACCAATGTTGTTGAGAAATAGGGATTCATTTTTATATATATAGATTATATGGGCCAACTGTGGGTTTTCCCTCTCAACCGACTAGCTATAGTGTCATTATAAGACTTTGGTAGACGGAAAATGTGGTTAGTTGGATAAACGAAGTTTATTTATGTGTCGTATTGACGTCCTCACCCAGAATGCTTTATGAAAGAATTTAGAATGCTAAACCCAGAGGTTGGTGTTACACGAATGGATAGAATAAGAAATGAGTACATAAGAGGAAGTCTGAAAGTGGCACCGATAGCTGAAAAGTTGTGTGAGAATCGGTATGGTCACGTGATACGGAGGAAAATGTGAGGAAAGTATTGAGTATTATTGTCTATAAGAGGCTATGGCTATAAGAGTAGGGGGAGATCAAAGAAACGATGGATGGACTGTGTGAATGATGATATATGTAGATAGAAAGGGGGGTTAGTCAACTGAGATGACGACTAATAGAGAAGTGTGGAAGACAAAGATGTCGCTCATTGAATACAAAAGGGCCAAAAATCAAAAAACATTTTTTTTTAATTTTATCTTTTTTTATGATCACATAACGTGTTAATATTATATTTAAAAAAATCGTGTTCTGAATTTTGTTTTGGCCGTCCTACACAATTTATGTTTTTTGATTTATGGCCCTTTTGTATTCAATGGGCGATATGAGGCGCCGACCACAAATAAATTGGGATCACCCAACCACCCTATATTTTAACTCACAACTTGTATGCAAAGAAAAAGCTCGAGTATTTTTCTTCTCCATTGGCGCTGACTTTTACGTGTATACGGAATTTTGGGCCAAGATACATACACGAGGACAGTTCTTCGCCTCAAATAGCCACTTTAGTCGATTATCGCCGGGTGAGTCTCGCATTCTCGCCCTTCGATGGTCGCGAAACTACTACTGTAGATGGTCCTAATTTTTTTTAAAATAATTTTGTAAACGTATTGTACGTGTCACAATACGTAAAAATGATATTTCTAAGATTTCTAACGATTTTAAGGTCTGTTTTTATTCCTACCTGCCTCTTGATTTAAATTTGTGATTATGACGATTTTTACCTTGATGCTGTTGATTCGTAATTATTATGAAGTATCAAAATAAAATATAAAATGAAAACAGTCTATTTCTTAGTCGATTATATATTAAAAATCACAAGCGCGAGTAATGTCGCTTTTGTTGTTGACATAAGGTTTAAATTGGCGTGCGCTTGCAACAAATCTTACAAAAAGTATGATGTTTAGAATCAATAGATTGATTTACTATATCAGTATAGTTGTTGCGTTTTAGTGTGGAAATAGCGGTCATTATCAACCCACTTAAATTTTCTGGCATATTTATTGAATTAAAATTAAAAACAGTTTTAACAATAAAATTTTAACCCACTTCCAGAAAACACTACAACATACATACATAAAATCACGACTTTTTCCCATGGAGGTTGGCAGAACCTACAGAACGCCACCTGCTAAAATCTTTACATATGTACTCCTTTAGTCTCGTTTATGGTTCATACATCTGGTGATATCCGGCTATGCCATACCCTGTCCATTAAAAAAGGGCTTCAGAAATCGATCCACACTTGCCAGAGATATCTAGGAACATTCAAAAAAGAATATAGACGAATTGGGAACCTCCTCCTTTTTGAAGTCGGTTAAAAACTGAAATAAGTCCGAAACATTTTCCAATAACGAAAAATCATACATAGCTTATAGTTCGGGTTCCTATGAGTAATAGGTATTATGGATAGGTCAATGACCACTATTGCCATGCTAAAAAAAAGTATTTTATTTTAGATGAAGGCGACGTTATTTTGTCCTTCACAATTTATTTTTCAGTTATCAAATTCAAAATCTTTCAGGGTTCTGATTGGCCTTAACGACCGTCTGATATTTGTATAACAGAACAATATTATATAAGATCACGCCTGTATTATTAAAAACGGTTGGCAGAGGCGTATTTCGGCCCACTTTTCGTCAGCTAAGTATAAAGTCCCATGTAATAGAGGACAAGCATAATACGTATATCTCGATTTAAATTTAATCGCTTATTTTAAGTGTTTTTGTTGTTTACAGCTGATTGAAATAAAACAATTATGTAATTTTGAAGGAATGATGTCTGGGACAATTTTTGTCTTAATTGTGACCTTACCAGCGGAGCTGACTTGCTTAAAGTCAGTCTCAAACGCCTTAGTAATACGTATTTACTAAATAAGTAAGTCACAATACTTGGTCAAATTAAATTATTTACGACCCCAAAAAAAAGAACATCAAATCTTTTTTTTTTTCACGTTTTATCGTGGGCACATCTGAGGAGTTTCGATAGGTAATTTTACTTGACCATGCATTTATCGATTATTTTTTGTGTAAATAGTTTGTTTTGGATATATTTCCCACCTAATTCATAATATTGTTTATACATTGAGTTATCTTTACGTAGTTATAAGTTAATATTACCCCCAGAATCAGCAATGTATTGTCGACTTTGTAATTTGCCTTTTCGCCCTAAGGTTGAATGTCGCTTGCACTTCACAAGACAATAAGGTCTATTTGTCTATGTGACAGATATGTAGTTTAAACCTTAGTGAAGTTTCAAGTTACTGAGGAAAGTAGACTGTACGAAGTCGACTCTAAAATGTATTATTGTAAATATTGTTAATTCAATTCAGAATCACAGATGATTTTCAAGCTTTGGAAAAACAAACTTAAAGTCATACTCTAAAAAGTTTCAAATTCACATCCATTGATATTTATTTTATAACCTTTTTTCGAATTACTCGAAAATCAACTTTAAAACACCATCTTAAAGTGGATAGTTGAGTAAGCGGCAATTTAATGTAAATTATCCATGATTCTAAATTCAAGTTTAATTGTATTGCATTCCCTTTTGTTTGAGAATCAAATCTAGTAAAGGGTTCCATACGAATATGGACTTTATATTTATGCGTATTATGTGCATAATAGTTGAAGAGCGCAAGCGTTTTATTTGAATTTGAACATTAATGCGAAAGGAATAATGTTCATATTTGTATGCGACGCTAACCTACTTAGCAAAAAGGAGATGTTTCATTTTTATATGGGGCTCCGGCCATAACGTGTAGCGTTTAGCGAAGCTGGGTAAATTACTCATGAATAGAATAAAGTAACATTTTTTTCATAATATCAAATGGTTTTTATGTACAAAATAAAAATGTTTGACGTTTGTCCTAAGAGTTAACAAGTGGTCATTTTGAATTCGTTTAGAAACACACTTCGAGAATGGAGACTAAAGATTTTTGTAACGATGAAATGGTCACACTTAATTATGTTTACTCAAAAATATTTATAAGAGAATAATAGTAATTTATTTTTAACACTACAAGAATACACACATTTTTTAATTATTTTCTACTTAACATTGATTTGATGAGACATGATTTCAGAACGAATGAAGTCTGCAAGCAAACGAGACGCCATGTTGAATAAAACATGGCAATAATTGAAAAACTATTATTTTTTGTACACAACAAATCAGGTGCAAATTAACCAGAGAATATTTTTCCCTAATTTGTGGTATTTTTTCCTCTTTTTTGAGAAATGTACATCTGATGGCCGAAAATGAAACATCTCCTTGATAAGTTTCTGAATTCGTGGGCTAACCAATAGTGTTGCTCTATTTGGCGGTTGGAGTTTTTTTTTAAGACTTTCTACCATTTGCAGCTGTGTCGAGCCTTTTAGAATTAATTAGGAATAAGTTTTTTTTTTCATTTTTGTTGTTTCAATGTGTACGTATTGTAAATAAATAATGTGATTTTTGTATATTTTTTTTACTCGGATCCGACCTGGTACCTAAGGTTAATGTAGGTATCGTTCTTTACATGCCCCTTTTGTCTCGTTTACGTTCATACATCTGGTCATACAAGCACGCTGGGTGCGAGTACTACTCACCTGACCTTTCTGTAGAACATCACCAATAAGGTTACTAATGCCCTCCTAGGGCGTCACCTACGCGCCTGTCTAGACACATCTGCCTTGTAAATACCTTTTGTAAGTCGACATTCATTCATCGTCTCAACATGACCAAACCATCTAAGTATAGTTTTTGAATTTTTTGTCACTACATCTTCTTTTGAAAACTACTAAAAATCTTCATCATCGAGATCAGTATGTCGAGTATGAACTCAGAAAGTACAGACGCCAGCACAGCAAGCTACCCGAAACTGTCAAATTTTCCGAATCAATCTTGAAGAAAACCTATTTAAGATATTTGACGGATAGTAGTCGCTTTTTGTGCTGGCGTCTGTACATTTATTTATTTATTTAACACTTTAAGCACATAAATGTACAGAGGCGGACTTAATGCCATAGGAATTTTCTACCAGTCAACCTTTGGGTGATGCAGGGACAAACAGTGGTAGGTGCAATGAATTTAAAGATGTTCAAATATAAACGTATTACCTATTTAAATCATAAACATAATACATATACCTAACTATATATAAATATAAAAACACATACATACATATACATAAATAATCGAATTTACTAAAAACAAATGAGACAAACAATGACGAAACATTACCGTTGTGATGATACTGCCAACTTGCGAATGTGCTCGCGAACTTTAACTTTGAAGGTCAATCGGTTGGTTGCCATCCTGATTTCCTGGGGGAGCGCATTCCACAAAGCGATAGACTGGACAAAGAAAGAAGAGTGAATGAAGTCTGTGCGATTAGTGGGACACTGAAGAAGACGATTGTGCGACGAGCGTAGATTTTTATTGTGGTTGGCGCAAATGTACTGAAAGTGTGGGGCTAGATAAACAGGGAAAGAAGGAGAATCAAGAAATGAAAACAATGTGGTCAGCGCCCTTTGCTCTCTGCGCTGGCGTATGGGCAACCACTTAAGAAGGCACCGATGCGCAGAGACATGATCATATTTACGCAAATTGAAAACGAATCGAATGCAGTTATTGAGAAGACGGTCAAGTTTATTGAGGAGATCTGCATAATCGATGATAGGGAAAATTAAGGACTGCACAAGCATTGTCTTCGTGGTCGATGGTAATAAGTTTTTTAATCGGTACAGAGCCCGCAGCGTTCCAGTTACCTTTTGGCATTCGAAAAGAAAATGACACATTGGTATTCCGGATATCATTAAAATAGTGGAAAAAAGGTAAAATAAAACAAAAACTCAGCATCGACTAGTTCTGATCCTAGCCCTAGTCCTTAAGTTAATATTGAATAGTTTCTCTTTATGCCTTAATCTAGGAACGTTCTGAGGTATCCATATATTGATGACGTCACTATATATCATGTGGGCTGGTTTCTTCACGAAGCCATAATTTGTGAACTTTTTTCTCATCCCTTGGGTTAATGAAGTCAGGATTGTGGAAATTATTAACACTGAAAACAAAGAATTGTTACATTACATTGAGAAATATAATTTGGCTCACAATGGACTGCAATTGAGGAATAAGAATATAATAATATCTTGGGACAACCAACACACTGTTATCTGATCCCAAACTAGGCAGAGCCTGTACTATGGTAACCAGACAACTGATAAACATACTTATATAATATTTCTAAATAGGTACATACATTATTATAGATAAATTACACCCAGACAAAGAACAAATTATTGTGCTCATCACACAAAGATTTGTCCTGGGTGGGAATCGAACCCACGACCTCAGTCTTAGCAGTTAGGGTCACTAACCACTAGACTAACAGGCCAGTCAAATAAAAGTCATCCAAAAGGCAATGGACAGGACCATGCTTGATCGAATCAGAAATTAAAACGAATCAGCACTTTTCGAACATCAAAATTACATATGACCCTCAAAAACGGCCGCCCCTCACCACTTCCTAGGGCTTTAGCTGGGAAGAACTGGCGTAACAAGCTTGCCACCCCCACTTCTGCTTCGCACAGCTGTCTGTTTAGTTAGATAAATTTGATTCCCAGCCACACGAATAGAAATGAATACTTACAAATAAGAACCACGGTGCGACGGCGAACCATTTTAAAATGGACTCGTAGCAAAACTAAATTATAAAATTTCTGTCAACTATAATGTTTAAAATCAATGAAAATTAAAGTGTGAAATTAACTTCCAACTCCTACATTATTATAGTGATTATATCAACCGCGTAATTTGATATGAACTGATATGGTTTTAAATTACGCATTGGTATTCCACAAGGCGTCATCATTTCAGCCGTTAAACGTCCACTGCTGGACAAAGGCAACCCCCAATTTGGGGGGCTTTGCCATAATCGCCACGCTTGGCAGGCGGGTCGGCGATCGCAGTATGGTGGTAAAATGCATAGAGAACGCTGCTGCCCATTCTCTAGTAAGTCCCTTAGTCGCCTCTTACGACACCCACGGGAAGAAATGGGATGGTGCTGTTATTTACGTCCGACACCACACGGGAGTGTACCACAAGGCGTGTTCTGTTGAAAATCATCAGAATTATCATTAATTTAACGAGTATGGTTCTTTTATTTGACAGTCTTTACGGGTAGTCATAAAACCGGCTATTAACTGTCTAGCCTTTTCAAATTATGTTGGGGTCGACTCCAGTCTAATCGCATACAGCTAAATACCAGTATTTTACATGGAGCGACTGCCTATCTGACCTCCACAACCCAGTTACTGGGTAATACGCTAGGTAGGTACGCCTAGGTAAGACTGGTTGTCAAACTTCCGGGCTTCTGACTACCCGTAACGACTGTCAAAGATCTACGAAAGACAGCTAGTGCTCGAGTCTTTTTTTTTTTGGATGGGAAGTCATCAAATGACTTCTCCCGCTCTGGGTGAAGCGGGAGGGCGTGCCAGACTTTTACTGACTAAAACCCATCCGTGTTCCTTCAGTTGCCTGGCACATGCCAGGGTCACGGTATCTCTTTCGAACAATCACGCGACCCCGGCAGGAGTGCTCGAGTCTTCGAGTCTTAATTTTAGAGACTCGACTCAATTATGCAACACTCAATGTGCTCAAAAAGCTCGGAGTCTAGAGTCAAGCCGAGCCCGAGTCATTCTTAAAAAGGACTCGAGTCTTAAAAAGGACTCGAGTCTTAAAAAGGACTCGATTCTTAAAATGAATTCGAGTCTTAAAGAAAAACTCGGAGCATGATGATGAGACATGTAGCTCATCATTCGAAAACATTCGAATAACGTCAGATTTTTTTTGTATCATAACCACTAACTTGAACTTATCACCTTCTATTTTAGTCTTCTTTTCGAATGGTGAGCTACAAGTCTCATCTTCTTGTTCCGAGATTTTCTTTAAGACTCGAGTTCATTTTAAGACTCGAGTCCTTTTTAAGACTCGAGTCCTTTTTAAGACTCGAGTGCTTGACTCTAGACTTCGAGCCTTTTGAGCACACGTGAGTCTTGCGTTTTTTTTTTTTTTTTTTTTAAATTTTTTTTTTTTACAACCAACAGACCGTTATCTGATTCCAAACTAGGCAGAGCCTGTACTATGGTAACCAGACAACTGATAAATATACTGATATATTTCTAAATACATACATATTATACATAAATTACACCCAGACACAGAACAAATGATTGTGCTCATCACACAACATTTGTCCTGGGTGGGAATCGAACCCACGACCTCAGTCTTAGCAGTCAGGGTCACTAACCACTAGACTAACAGGTCAGTCAAATTGAGTCGAGTCTTTAAATTTAGGACTGGAGGACTCGAGTCCTTTGCAACACTAATGACAGCCGGGATCAAAGGGTTAACGTGCTTTCCCATCCACGGAACGACCGCGGCAAGCGTAGCTCAACCTAATGGATCGACCCGTGCGTCTGTTATTGCTTAGCCACAAGCTCCAAAGCGTGTGCCAGCTATCATTGCTTAAATTCAGGTGAGATACTGGTAAAGCTTATCAGCTTATACATTATATCTAATATAGAATCTTTCTGTGCTTCTCAATTTAAGTATATGATAAATGATTTTAGTTCTGTAAGTGGGAATGTACAGACACTTTTACACGTCAATCATATTTTTTTAAACTAGATGAGGTCGACGTTTCCTATCTGACTACTGCGTGACAAATGCGTGCACTGACTGGACAGGTCCACTCAATCTGTGTATTTAGTCACCAATCTGCATGGTCTCCACATAATGTGACCAAGATTATGTCTGGACTTTAAAAGAGACTGTGACCTCTGAGTTTGTTAGGGCTTTCTTCTCAGAGCAGTCAGCCAAACGCTGACGTCATCTAGCTAAAAAAAAATGTTATTGACTTGTAAAAGTGTTTGTACAAACTTAAAGAAATATATCATTTATCATTTACAAGGTTCCTGACAACCTTACACCGATGTCTATGAAACTAGGTACTTCTTCGAAATATTGAAATTATAATTAATATTGACACAGCTGATCTTATGTCCCTGTGTTCGTTGTATCTTGACTATTAATATGACATAACATAACATCAGACTTGTATTCTCGGCAGGTGTAGGCAGAAGTAGTCGCCGTTGGTCTCGTGGTCCAAGCGTGACTGACCTGCCAGGGTAGCGAGATTGTTCGAAAGAGATACCGTGACCCTGGCACATGGGCAACTGAAGGAACACGGCTGGGTTTTAGTCAATAAAAGTCTGACACGCCCTCCCGCCCCGCCCAGAGCGGGAGAAGTCATTTGATACAGAAAAAAAAATACTAGTACCTCTATTTCATAATTATTTAATTGAGGGCGTTAATTTCAACATAAATCTGTTATAAAAATTAACGAGCCAAGTGTGTGTGTAATGTATATATTGCCAATATTTCTATATTTATACAAATAAATAGAGACAACTGAACAAATATCTATATATCAAATAACTTAGTGATTATGTACTTAAGACATTCTGTAATCATGAAACATGTTATTTCGCCTGTATTTGTCTATTAATCGGTTTACTATTTGTTCGGAATGCTTGCGACCAACTAAAATTGCCGTAAAATGTTATAATGACACTGACTTAGGCATTGTATCCAAATTCAGTGTCATTATAAAGGCTCGTTCAGACACTTCGACTGGCCTGTTAGTCTAATGGTTAGTGACCCTGACTGCAAAGACTGAGGTCTTGGGTTCGATTCCCACCCAGGACAAATATTTGTGTGATGAGCAAAATCATTTGTTCTGTGTCTGGGTGTAATTTATCTATAATATTTATGTATTTAGAAATATTTAAGTATATTTATCAGTTGTCTGGTTCCCATAGTACAGGCTCTGCCTAGTTTGGGACCAGATAACAGTGTGTTGGTTGCCCTAAGATATTTATTTATTTATTTATATTTACTTCACAAAGGGGCGACCTGTCGCGCCGCGACACGGTCATAGAAATTGTTCTACGGATATAAATCGCCGAATCGCGCGCGACCGTCGCGTCGCACTAGGCTGCACGACCCTTAACAGTTCCTAATCAATATTTTAGTGCAATTTCTCTCTTTTTTGCCTCGCTTGCTACCACTAGACCAATCTAGTGGTAGTAAACGCCAGTGCCAGGCACGAGGTACTGGGTTCGATTTTCTGGTCAGGCTGACTGTTATTGAGTTTTGGAACGAAGTTCCTTATCGCGCGTTGTGAAAGGGGGCTAGACGGAAAAAAATCTTACGAAAAGTTGTCACGACATGCTTTAACCGACTTTTTTTTTGTTGTGAGTAGAGAGGGAGAGAGGGAGAGAGGGGGAGAGGGTGAGAGGGGGAGAAGAGGAGACGGGGGAGGGGGGAGAGAGAGGGAGAGAGAGGTAGAGAGGGAGAGAGAGTTAGAGAGAGAGAGAGAGAGAGGGAGAGAGAAGGAGATAGGGAGAAAGAGAGAATATTTTTGTTGAGTGTATACAGGTTTTTTGTACATAATAAATAATTAACACCTCTAAAGTTTTTATTTCTATCTGGAATTTCACAGTACCAGCCCGGAGTCAGGATTTGTGGCATTTATTATGGCAATAGGCTCGCCCCCTATTACATGGGACTTAAACATAACAGGCGAAATGTGTGTGTACTATAGGTACACCTCTGCCCAACCCTACGGGGAAACAAGCCGCGATGTTATGTTATGTTAATATCTCTACACATATTTTAAATCAGTGTTACTCAAACTGGGGTTCGCGAACCCCTAGGGGTTCGCCATGTGACGGTAGGGGGTTCGCGACAAAATTTACGTAATGGCGGCTGGGTGACTGGCAGGCGCGTGCGGAAAGCATGAAGGCGCGCGACTGTCGCTCGCTCGTGGCGTGACACGGTACGCGTGACCTTTTATTCAATCAATAAACTTTATTTTATTCTATATACAATGTTATTCTTTTCCTATTGGGGGGGGGGGGGGGGGGGGTTCGCTGTCATCTGGAAACTTGAATGGGGGTACGTGGAGCCAGAAGTTTTAGAAACCCTGTTTTTAATTAAAGCTTATTTTCGTCTCTGTGTGACCGCATTGTTCTTCTCATTCATTAGGGTAAGTTGAGTTGAAGTTCCCCGTTTTTGCAACATTTTTCATTACTGCTCCGCTCCTCTTAGTTATAGCGTGATGTTATATAGCCTGTAGCCTTCCTCAATAAATAGGCTACTCAACACAAAAAGAATTATTCAATTCGCACCAGTAGTTCCTGAGATTAGCGCGTTCAATCAAACAAACTCTTCAGCTTTATAATATTAGTATAGAAGTATAGATTAAAGCTTATTTTCGTGTCTGTGTCACCGCATTGTTCTTCTCATTCATTTGTTAATTTAGGGTATTTATTCCTTTAAGTTGATGTGTATAATACACTAGCTTCTGCCCGCGACTTCGTCCGCGTCAAATTTTTGCTCTCGTGACCCTTCCCCTCGCATCGAATTGCCTGCCAATTTTCGTCCATTTTTCGTTGCTGCTCCGCTCTTTTTGATTGTAGCGTGATGTTATATAGCCTATAGCCTTCTTCGATAAATAGGCTACACAACACAAAAATAATTTTTCAATTCGGACCAGTAGTTCCTGAGATTAGCGCGTTCATTCAATCAAACAAACAAACAAAGTCTTCAGCTTTATAATATTAGTATAGATTAATAAACTTGCACTAAATTAAGAAATCTGTCTGTAAGGCGTAAAAATCGTGCCAAGCGTGCGGTAGCTAGTAAAAAATAAAAAAAAAACAAGATGTAGGTATTTTTGCGCTACATTTAATATATCAATTTTTTGAGTGACAGTTGTCTCATTTTCTTGCTGGATTAGTAAGCTTTAAAAATTATGAAAACCGTGAACGAAAAACGTCAAGAATCAAAACAACTGTTACAAATTATGAACAGACTTACAGAAGGACAGAAATTATTATATATTTATTTAAAAACAAAAAACAATTGTAATGTAAAAGCGTTATTTACTTTTGTTAAAATTTTGATTAGACGCACATCTGTGAAGGTTCAGTATATATTGTGTAAACTAGCCATCAACATTTCAGTTTATAGTTCGTTTGTGGCCATAGACACCATCAAAATGAAGACTGTATTTTTATTTGGGATTTTGGTAAGAAAACTTTTTGCTAGTCTTTTGGTTTTCGGCATAAATGTGTTTTATTTGTACATACGAACGGTTACAGATAAGCTGTACATTTCCAGTATAAGCTGACTTCTTAGCGCACGAAAAATCTACACAATGCGAGCTCAGCTAAAACTGGAAATGTATAGCTTGATGTGTAGCCATGTGCACAAACACCAACACGTCAAAAATAAATTACATTTTTAAAACTGGACGAGGTGCTTCCAGTTCGACTACGACTGTGACCTCTGAGTTTGTTTCGGCTCTCTTCTTAGTGTAGTCAGGTAGGAAACGCCGACCTCATCTAGTTTTAAAAATATCATTGACTCTCCTCAAAGTAGTCAGGTAGGAAACGCCGACCTCATCTAGTTTAAAAAATATCATTGACTCTCCTCAGAGTAGTCAGGTAGGAAACGCCGAGCTCATCTAGTTTTAAAAACATCATTGACTCTCCTCAGAGTAGTCAGGTAGGAAACGCCGACTTCATCTAGTTTGAAAATATCTTTGACGTGTAAAAAATGTTTGTACTAAATAAAATTATTTATCATTTAGTACTAGCAGCCTATTACTGTCTCAATATAGGGCAAAGTCCTCTTGTCATACACAGAAGGCGTGAGTATTGATCACCATGCTTGTTCAAGACTGCTTGGCGATTAATTTTTTAGTCCCGATATCCTCCCGATGACTTCTCTCCACTGGTGTCAGTGATGTCTATTGCCATCAACCGGGCACATATGACTAACAATGACACTAACCGAATAACATTGGGAACCGAACCCTGATCCTCAGTAGTAGCGCTTGCGACCACTAGACCAACGAGGCAGTTACTAATGACCACGAAAATGTTACTATTTTTATTATACGCTTTATATTAGCTTCACTTGTATGTTTGTATGTTTGTTTGTAACCGACTCCTTATAGCGCGATTTTGACCTTGACTTTAAACGACCAGATTTCATTCAAACTTTACACACCTGTCAAGGACCGATTACAATGGAATAATTTCATCAATTTGTGCCATTATCCTTGCCAGGGTTACCAGGACAGCAAAAAAACTGTCTTCGAAAACTACGCTGACATACGTCACAAATAACGCTGACGTACGACATAAACTACGCTGACATACGTCACAAACTACGCTGACATACGTCACAAACTACGCTGACATACGTCTCAAAATTCGAAACACCCTAAAAATAGAAAATAAATAACAGTTTAAAAAAAATTTAAACTGTTAAATTTTTTCTTTTTCAGGTTAGCAGCGCCCTGTGCGTTCCTCTTGGAGGTAAGTAGACTTAACTAATTAAATTAATATATGAAGAAGTGCCATTTTGAAAAGTTCACCTGAAACCGCACTCAAGTCAGCGCACACAATTCAAAAACCTTACATTATTTTGATTTTTCGTTACAAAAATATTGAACAGTTAATGTAATGATTGTGCCTCTTTTTGTGTACCTCAATAGTTCATGTTTTGGAGACCTCAAATTACTAAATAAATAACTTAGTGTGACCAATTTGGATCTAGCGCGATCGGTCACAGTTCTAACTTCACCTTACCTGATTAGTCGGGCTACCTTAACTTAGCAACTGCGACCAACTGTGACAAAAGACCTCAAAGGTAAAGAACCTGTTCATCTTTAAAATTTCAAAAAGATTTCAGAGGCTCATTTATTAAAAGAAGGGTCCATCAGTAGAAGTTTAATAAGTAATTGGAGCATTGGTTTAATATTTCCCTTTAAAAGTAAGGCCCGTCATTCACGACGCTATTCAAAACTGACGCAATGGATTAGGGAGAGTTACTACTACATGAACTGGTAACGCTAAATTGGCGCTATCATTTTGTATACAAAATTGGACACACATTGCGCCGACAGTTGAAAATCCAACAATATACATTTTTTGACATGTTGGGATGCACTCTGTTAAGTCTCATAGCTTGACTCAACTCCGACATTTGAAAATTCAGTGTGCACTAAAATGTAACCAATAACTAAAACGAGCACGTGAAGCGAGCTGAACTACCGTACGAGTAGTTAGTGCAAGCTTTTACATGGAAAGAGCGACCATAACGTGCCCAAAAAAAAAAAAACCAGCACGTGATGCAGACACATTAACAAAACGAGCGGGCAGAGCGGGCTAAGCTACCACACGAGCCCCTTTTACGAGAATACCGAATTTAGCAGGCTACTTTTAATTACAAGCGAACAAAGCGTGCACACTTTATAAAATTGTGAGTGCTATTACTTCTGTACTTTGCTCACTTGTGCCGAAATTAGGCTGCTCGGTTGTCTCGAGAGAAGTCTTCCTCCTCTCGATCTTTTGGGCTCGCTCCGCTCGCTTTTTTGGTTTGAAAGCGTGAAGAAGGTGGGCTCGCTTCGCTCGCTCAAAATTAGGATATACCTACTTGTATATTGCACTTGCTTGTCATGTGGGGGTCTCGCTTCACTTGCTCATGGTTTGAATGAGTGTTCGGCTCAGTCGTGTCATCTGGGGGCTCGCTTTGCTCGCTCGTCACAAAACTTCTACCATGGGCTGAGTTAAACTATCCCATCGTTAACTCAGATCGGTTTGATGTTAATGTGACCTTTCTTAAAAGAACCCGTAAAAAAAGCAAACTTTACAGTTGGATTTTTTTACGGGTTCTTTTGAAGATTGTCTTTTTTGTAAAATATTTTGACTGTTACTCTTTTAATCGAATATGAGACTGTTTTTTTTTTAAATGCCGCATATATGCAGGGGTTAATATTTGAATTCTGTTTTTAGGTATCGGTGGCAGTCTAGGCGGCGGAGGGGGGATAGGTGGTAATATAGGGGGCGAAGGGGGGCTAGGTGGTACTATAGGCGGTGCAGGGGGTCTAGGTGACAAAACAGGTGGCGAAGAGGGCTTAGGTGGCACTATAGGCGTTGCAGAGGGGCTAGGTGGCGATATAGGCGGTGCAGGGGGGCTAGGTGGCGTTATAGGCGGTGCAGGGGGGCTAGGTGACAAAAAAGGTGGTGAAGGCGGGCTACCTGGCAAAATAGGCGGCAAAGGGGGCCTAGGTGACACTATAGGTGGTGCAGGGGGGCTAGGTGGTGATATAGGCAGTGCAGGGGGGCTAGGTGGCGATATAGGCGGCGCAGGGGGACTAGCTGGCGATATAGGCGGTGCAGGGGGGCTAGGTGGCGATATAGGTGGTGCAGGGGGGCCAGGTTACAAAAAAGGTGGTGAAAGCGGGCTAGCTGGCAAAATAGGCGGCAAAGGGGGCCTAGGTGACACTATAGGTGGTGCAGGGGGGCTAGGTGGTGATATAGGTGGTGCAGGGGGGCCAGGTGACAAAAAAGGTGGTGAAAGCGGGCTAGCTGGCAAAATAAGCGGCAAAGGGGGCCTAGGTGGCACTATAGGTGATGCAGGAGGGCTAGGTGGTGATATAGGCGGTGCAGGGGGGCTAGGTGACAAAATAGGCGGCGATGGGGGCCTAGGTGGCGTTATAGGCGGTGCAGGGGGGCTAGGTGACAAAAAAGGTGGTGAAGGCGGGCTACCTGGCAAAATAGGCGGCAAAGGGGGCCTAGGTGACACTATAGGTGGTGCAGGGGGGCTAGGTGGTGATATAGGCAGTGCAGGGGGGCTAGGTGGCGATATAGGCGGCGCAGGGGGACTAGCTGGCGATATAGGCGGTGCAGGGGGGCTAGGTGGCGATATAGGTGGTGCAGGGGGGCCAGGTTACAAAAAAGGTGGTGAAAGCGGGCTAGCTGGCAAAATAGGCGGCAAAGGGGGCCTAGGTGACACTATAGGTGGTGCAGGGGGGCTAGGTGGTGATATAGGTGGTGCAGGGGGGCCAGGTGACAAAAAAGGTGGTGAAAGCGGGCTAGCTGGCAAAATAAGCGGCAAAGGGGGCCTAGGTGGCACTATAGGTGATGCAGGAGGGCTAGGTGGTGATATAGGCGGTGCAGGGGGGCTAGGTGACAAAATAGGTGGCGAAGGGGGCCTAGGTGGCGTTATAGGCGGTGCAGGGGGGCAAGGTGACAAAAAAGGTGGTGAAGGCGGGCTACCTGGCAAAATAGGCGGCAAAGGGGGCCTAGGTGACACTATAGGTGGTGCAGGGGGGCTAGGTGGTGATATAGGCGGTGCAGGGGGGCTAGGTGGCGATATAGGCGGCGCAGGGGGGCTAGGTGGTGATATAGGCGGTGCAGGGGGGCTAGGTAGCGATATAGGTGGTGCAGGGGGGCCAGGTGACAAAAAAGGTGGTGAAAGCGGGCTAGCTGGCAAAATAGGCGGCGAAGGGGGCCTAGCTGGCACTATAGGCGGTGCAGGGGGGCTAGGTGGTGATATAGGCGGTGCAGGGGGGCTAGGTGGCATTATAGGTAGTGCAGGGGGGCTAAATAACAATAAAGGCGGCAAAGGCGAGCTAGGAGGCAATCAAAGCGACAAAGGCGGGCTAGGAGGCAATATAGGCGGCAGCGGAATGACAGGTGGCAGTGAGGCGATAAGCGGTAGCGGGACAGGTGACAGCGCGACCGGCGGCATCGGTGGCGACTGTAAGTTTTAAATTGTATTATATGTAGGGATCATAAAAATGAAATGTTGCTCGTTGGTAAGAGCACCAGTACAAAACAGCTATAAATAATTAAAGAAAAGTAGTATTTTTACATTAATTTTATAATTATTTGTGAAGACGATGAACCTACAGTAAAATTATTATGCAACAATAGGTAAAAATAATAATAAGGCCGTAATGCAAAAACATTAGTCAGTGGTTATCACTAATAGAGCGACAATACTATAGATTAACTTTATGGTCTAGTGATATACACGAAAAAAAATTACCAGTGCGCAAATTTTAACAAATTAAACTTAAACGAGTTTTACTAACCATGCATTTTTTATTTTGATATATCTTAGTACAAAAAAATTAAGTTATCGTTAACGAAAGATGTTTACTTTGAAACTGGTCTTATGGTAGCTCTCGTGCGGCGAACGAACGCGCGTAGCTTCCTACAAACCAGCTGTTCACGCCGGTCAGTGCCTGCTAGTTTTATCAGGTTCGCACTAGGCTTTTTTTTAAGTTTAAGCCGTGACCTGAAGTTTTTAGAAGAGTAATCCAATTTTTCCTTCATACTTTCATGGGCTTAAGACCATAAAATACAAAAAAATAAATCATTTTGATCGATTAAGGCACTTATTAAAACAATGCAACTTAAATAGACAATATACAGGTTTCTTCCGCATTCAGGAGGCTTAAAAAATGGAATCAACCACTGCGCGCGATCTTTGATTAAATTATTATTACGAATAGTGTGTCCGCATTTTCTGAATTAAAGTCAGACAAAAATAAAAATAAAGTATTGAAAAAATTATGAAAATGTGTTTATTACTTTTACTGAACCACCAAAAAAAAAAAAATTGCGCACTGGTTAAAATTTATTCCTGTATGTATACCAACTACATCTATGGTGATGACATTTTTTTTTGTTTGGCGATTGAATCTCGCTCAAATGAAAAAGAAAAATATCGCCATGGACGTGACGTCGCAATCGGAATCATAACGTCAACAACAATGCCGCTTGAACTTGTTGCCAATCGCAACGCTACGGTCGTTGGCTTCGGAACTGTAGTAATGAATATAAATATGACTAAGACGAAGGTCATGATGTTAGAAAGAGAAGTCAATGTATCGGTGTGTGATGAGAAAATAAATGATGAGAGTGTGTTACAGTGAGTTTGTATATTTGGGGACTCTGTTTACAAGGGCTGGAGAGTAAATCCGGGAAATGAAGTGAATGGTGCTACACATGCAATTTTGACCAAGCAGTTAATTTCCGAAGAGACTCGACTCTGTATTACTGTACTATCGCTTTCTTTTGCTTCGCATAGACTTCGTAACATTTAGAGCATTCAATTTTAATATTTTTATTATTGTATGAAAATCTGATGAACTAAAATATGATGAATTTTTAAAAGTCATAGAACAAAAATTTTTGATTATGATGTTAGTAACATAGTCCTGACAGTTTGCCGGTGTTTTACAAATAACCCCGTATATGTTTGTGCATTTTGACCGATAATCTATTTTGGATTTCAAGGTGGTGATGCCGATAGTTCTGTGTCTCCATCCGTTGGAGCCTCAGAAAGCGCTGATGGAAAAGGGCCTGGACCGGCAGCATCTGCCTCTGTATCCAAAGATGAATCTGCCAGCCAGCTGCCAGCTGCAGGAGCGGGCTCTAGGTATATTTTATGACAATTATTATTATTTTGTACTAAGCTAAACAGCTGCCTAACCCTCTGGGGAAACAAGGCGTGATTTTATGTTATTTTTATTTTTAATCATCATCATCATCCTACAATGTTCCCACTGCTGGGACACAGTCCCACTCTCGGTGAGAGGGAGTGGGCCATAATCCACCACGCGGGCCCAGTGCGGGTTGGTAGATGTCACATGTCTTCGAATTTTTGGTTCTAAGACATGCCGGTTTCCTCACGATGTTTTCGTTCACCGTTTTGAGAGCAGCGGTGATGAAATAATTTACACAAAGTAAAGCGCGCGTAAAGAATAACACCACCCCATTTCTTCCCGTGGGTGTCGTAAAAGGCGACTAAGGGACTTACTAGAGAATGGGCAGCAGCGTTCTCTATGCATTTTACCACCATACTGCGATCGCCAACCCGCATGCCAAGCGTAGCGATTATGGCAAAGCCCCCCGAATTGGGGGAGGCCTAAGTCCAGCAGTGGACGTCTTACGGCTGAAATGATGATGGTGATGATGAAAGCGCCTGCTTGGGTTCGAAGTCGCGGCCGTTACCACTGGGCCACTACTGCTCTTATTTATATTAAAAAAAAAATTGAATGAATTAATAATAGTTGGGGGTATTTTTTCGTGTAAATTTCCCAAACGTGATAGATCGATACATTTGTTCTATCCTATATACACGATAAAGCAAAATAAATAAATTAGCTCAATTCGAGACTTCACACAATTAAGTTTTCTTTACTTTTTGTTTTATCTTGTTCACTTTTAAAAGATGCTTAGTACATACTTAGGGGCCATCCATGAATTACGTCACACGTTAAGGGGGGAGGGAGGGGGTCAACGAATTGTGACATTGTGTGACAATGGGGTGGGTGGGGCCCTAGATTTTGGGACGTCACATTTCAAAATTGAATATACATATTTAAAGTAAAACACGAAATATGAACTATGAAAGAAAAATTTAAAAAAAAAACAATGTCTAGATGTAAAATTGCAAAATATGTGACGTCACACTAGGGGGTGTCTCACAAATGTCACCAGCTGTGACAAGGACGGGGGAGGGTCAAAAAATCATGAAATTTGTGTGACGTAATTTATGGATGGCCCCTTATTAGATAAAGACATATATAGATCATTCGTCGTTCGAACTTTGCTCTAAGTACTGTGTGTAACAACCGCTACTGCAATAATTTAGAAAAAGTTATTAAAAAGCTCAAGATAGGGCAAGTTTTGTGGCTTATTATATTTAATAACTTCAGTGTCACGTAATTCAATAAAGTGCTAATATAATAAACTATTTTATATCAAAATTTTATTCAAAAACAGTGAAATACTATTGACTTAGAAGTGTTTGTGTGTGGGTACTTGACCAAAACTGCGACACCGTGAACAAAGAAACTCATTAGTAACGAGTAAATTATTCGTTAAGTACATAAACTTTAAAGTAGAGATCCTTCATTTCGAAACATTATCATAAGTACGAATGGTCGAGTGGTACTAGTGAGCTCTTTTTGTCATACGAGCAGTACACGACGCGGCGCAAGTTCGGATCCCACAAACTGCAAAAAAAATTGTATATTTCGAAAATTTGTAAACTGATTGTTTCTTCTCTATTGAACAAAATATTATAAGTCCCGTTCAATAAAATGCTCCGTTCACCTGATAACAAGTCTCATTCGGATAATGACCTACACAAAGCTTCTGGATCAGCAACAACCGTTGATGCGAGAGTCTTGACGCGTAAACAGAAACGTAAACAACCGGATTCGGAATGGTCGGAAGCAATAAATACATTGGCTATGGAGTTTAAGAATACCCTTAATGAATGGCGACGTGATTTGGATAGCAGCATTAACAAGATATGTGACAGTGTAACTTGTATTAAAGACGAGCTATCAACAATTACACAGACCACAACGGAAATTAAAAATGACATTCAATCATTGCGTATAGAGCAATCTGTATTAAAGCAAAACGTTTTTGAACTAGAGACTAAATATAATGATCTTTCGCAAGAGGTTGACCGTCTGAAGGACTCTATTCAATTTGCCGGTGATGAGCAATCTGATATCTCGAAAAAAGTTGGTCACTTTAGTCAACAGATTCATGAGTACACTGAATCTAAAGAAGTGATATCACAACTGGTTGCTAAAATCGACTCTCTAGAACAGAACGCTCGGAACTGCAACATCGAAATTTGTAACATCCCCGAAAGGCGTAATGAGGACCTGGTTACACTTATGATCAATATTGGTTCCGTCATAAATTGCAATTTGAGGCAGAGTGACATAATATCAATACACCGAGTTCCACACGCCCACCGAGATAATGATAAACCGAAGAATATTATTGTAAAGCTGACTTCGCGCATATTACGGGATAATATTCTTAGTGCTCATCGTTTGTATAAGGGGCTCAGTACTGAAAAACTGGGCTTATCGGGTACGTCCTTTTCTATTTATTTGCACGAACATCTCACTTTGAAAAACAAAAGGTTATTTCGTGAGTGCCGGGATGCAGCAAAAGCTAATAATTACCGGTTCTTATGGGTTAAACATGGAACCATCCTCGTTCGTGAGAAAGAGGGAGCAAAATCATTCGCAATTAGATCTCCTGAAGATATTGCTAAGATCAAGCCCAGTCAGTCAACCCCCACTCCCGCGATCGCAGAATGAGCGTATCCACTTAAATGTTATCATCTGTCTATTTATATTTTTTGTAGTTTTTAGTACTTTAAGGCTTATTATATTATACCTCTGTTGTGTATTCTCTCTAGCGAGCAATTTAATCTATAGGGCATGGAAAAAAGCATTTATTTGTGTTTATCCTTATATAGATTCATCAAAATATAATCAACTTTTTAAAGTTGTTGTTCATTCTGTCTACATAATTTCTACACAGCTGCTGTTTTATTGTGGCTTTTATTGTGGCTTCAGATATCAGTTAGTATGTTTATTTATAATGTATCTTCGTTCCTTAGATGTCGATAAATGTTATTATATAGTGTTATGTCGCCTCACTGTTTGGTATTGGAGTTTTTTGTTAGTAATTAGGTATTTCTTACAGAATTATTTGTGTGCATGTAACTATACCTTGCTGCACTCGGTCAAATTAAAATATTGTGGTCTTCTGTTGGTTATTATTGAAACATTTGATGCTGGTTTGATATCTTATTGTAAAATAAACTATTTCAATGGCGGATAATTTGGTTATTTATTATCAAAATTGTCGTGGGATTCGCACTAAACTGCACATTTTATACATGAATATTGTATCAAATTGCTACGATATAATAATACTCACAGAAACCTGGTTAACACCTGAAGTATTTGATAGCGAGTTCATTGATTCTCGTTACGTCGTACATAGGTGCGATCGAGACCGTACGGCCACGAATAAAAAAGACGGAGGTGGCGTCCTGGTTGCTGTATTGAGGGGATTGCGCTCTATAAGAATAGTTCCTCAGTTTGCCCTAGACTCTAACTTGGAGCACGTCCTCCTTAGGTTTCCCAGCTCCACTAGAGGGAAGAACCAAATTGTCGGGGCGGCCTACATACCACCTAAAACACCTGAATCGATTTATGTTCAATACTTTGATCTCCTACAACCTTTACTTGGCGACACTAACGTAGAGCAGTTTTATCTCTTGGGTGATTACAACTTGCCTGATATTGACTGGATTCCCTGTAATAATAATGGATCTGTATCGGGGCTAGTTTGTAGTGGCAATTCCTCTATTTGTGGACATCTTGGTGTATTTATGTCTCTCGTTAATGCTCATCAGTACAATACTGTCATGAATCCGAGTGGGAAATTATTAGACCTAGCTATCAGCAACAATGATTGCTCAGTTTTCCGCCCCACTGACTATTTACTGCAACTTGACAGCCACCACCCGCCATTCTGTTTATTAATACCATTTAAAACGACCCCTACAAACATGATTCGAAAGTCTTTAAAAAAGTTCAACTATTCTAAAGCTAATTACGAAAAAATAAATGAGGAATTAAGTAAGATTAATTGGAATGAGCAGATTGGCTTGGAAAACTCCGTAGATGCAGCAGTAAATAAGTTTTATAACCAAATTTTTAGTATAATTAAATTGTATGTACCACTCGTCAATTCTAAAACATCGAAATTTCCGATTTGGTTTTCACCATCACTGATACATATTTACAAAAACAAGGCAAAGGCTTGGGTTAAATGGAAGGTGTATCACAATATTTCTGATTATGAGCAGTTCTCACTATACAGATCTAGATTCCATAATGAATGTAATTCCTGCTACACAAAATACATGGAATCTGTTGAAGACGGCATTCGCAGTAATGTTAAATGCTTCTGGAGGTACATTGCAAATCGGAAGTCTTCTCCTGGCATACCTTCTGACATGAAATACAGAGACCAAAGTACCAATGACCCCGAAGAAATTTGTAACTTATTTTCTGATTTTTTTAAATCAGTTTATGTACAATCGTCTGTAAGCGGTATTTCTTGTAGTAAGGATTCTGAGCGCAACTCCCTTATTAGTAAAATAGAGCTAAGCAAAGATGAAATATTGAGAGCAATCAACTCTTTAGATGCAACAAAAGGTCCAGGCCCCGACGGTCTTCCAATTACGTTTCTCAAAGCTACCGCTAAAAATATTTGCTCCCCAATACATATCTTGTTTAATGAATCACTAGCACAAGGAATTTTCCCCGCGGTATGGAAGAGTGCGAACATAACACCCATATATAAATCGGGCCCTAAGCAGGATGTAGAGAACTATCGTCCTATATCTATAATGTCAGCCTTGCCGAAGCTTTTTGAAAGGTTAGTCCACGATAAAGTATATCCTATTCTTCATCACAGTATAATTCTACAACAACACGGATTTGTAAAAAAAAGATCCACTACGACAAATTTGGTGGCATTTATGGATTATTTGTTTAATAATATGGATTCTCGTGTTCAAGTGGATGCTATTTACACTGACTTCCGAAAGGCATTCGACAGGGTTGATCATGAACTGTTATTAAATAAAATTGCATTTAACGGTATACGTGGTGATTTACTCCGATGGTTCTCTTCATATGTCACAAACAGAACTCAAAGGGTCGTAGCTAACGGTTTCAGATCTACTGCAACTATTAATGTAACTTCCGGTGTGCCTCAGGGTTCGATTCTCGGACCTCTTTTATTTCTATTATTTATAAACGATATTGACACTTGTTTTCAAAATTCAAAAATTTTGCTCTATGCTGACGATCTCAAAATTTATAGACCTATAAAAAATTTGCACGACAGCAGATTATTACAGGAAGATCTGGATCGATTCAGTGAATATTGCAGGTACAATAAATTGCAACTGAGTCTATCTAAATGCTGTTGTATCAGTTTCACGAAGAATAGGAATGTTCTCAAGCACCCTTATTCTTTGGACAACACTAAATTGTCTAGGGTATCCCTTATTCGTGATCTTGGTATTCTCCTCGATGATAAACTTCACCTTGATGCCCACATTGACAAAATTGTAAATAGTGCCTATCGGATGTACGGTTTCGTGATGAGATCTGCGAAGGACTTTGTGCGCCCCTCTACCTATTTATACCTGTATAAGTCTCTGATCAGATCACAGCTCGAGTACGCAGTGCCAGTGTGGAATCCCTTTTACAATAAGTATTCGGAACGTATTGAAATGGTTCAAAGAAAATTTTTAAAAGCCATGCACTATCGTTGCTTCCACACAGTTTTACCTTATGATGATTTGCTAAAGAACTATAAATTACTTGGACTAAAATCAAGACGCACTCTCCTAGAGACGGTATTTTTGTTTGATCTGTGTAGTAATGTATATGACTGTATAGATATCCGGAACAAAATCAGTTATATCGTTCCTAGAACGACAGTACGCCGCGGGGTGCGCGCACAGCCGCTTTTTGCAGTTACATCTTGTCGCAGTAACGCCGGTATGCGGGCACCTCTGCGTCGGTTAACTAATAATTATAACAATAAATTCCATCATATCGATATGTTTGCTCTTTCTGCTGGTAGATTCAAAAATATTGTACTAAAAACACTTAGTCAATAGTATTTCTAATTAAGATTTGTATACCTTCTCCTAATCGAGATTTTAATATTTTTCCCTTGTTTGATAAATTTTGCTATTTAGCACAAAACATGTATTCGCTAGCATAAATTATTGTAGTTTGTAGGTTTTAGCTTAAATAGCATAGTTTGTAAAGCTTATTATTTTTATGTGTATTCCGTGGAAAATGTAGTTGGTTACACATTTGGCCACATGATTTTGTATTTCCTCATACAATATGTAATGTGTCACTGTTTGTTTTCCCTAATAAATAAAATAAAAATAAAAATAAAGACCAAATTCGTAACTATTGTCGCCATTTTGTTTTTTCAAAAAGCGATTTCAAAAATATTTACCAATAGCGCCACCATGTCAACGTCATTTGGGCGCTAAAAGATACTGTTTTTAACACACTTATAATTACCTTGGTATGTATCTATGTAATGGAATATTTGAAAGTGTTTTTCACCCCCTTCAAAACGTCAGATTAATTTGCAACTTTGCACAATAAAATAACTTTATAAATCTGTGTCATTATCCTGAATAAAAAATAAAAAATAGTTTAAAAAACACGCTTTCATAGAAAACCAAACTAAAAAGTAGAAGATAATGGAAAAAAGCGTGAGGTGCTTTTTGAAGTATTTTGTAATTGATATCAATCACGACACAGCTTTGAGAAGGAAGCCGACAGGAGGATCCAGTTGGGTTGGGCAGCGTTTGGGAAACTTCGTCAAGTCTTCTCGTCGCCAATCCCGCAATGTCTGAAGACTAAGGTCTACAACCAGTGCGTCCTGCCCGTAATGACATACGGTGCCGAAACATGGACACTGACAGTTGGGCTGGTTCACAAATTCAAGGTCGCTCAGCGCGCTATGGAGCGGGCTATGCTCGGAGTTTCTTTGAAGGATAAAATCAGAAATGAAATTATCCGGAAAA
Source organism: Aporophyla nigra (assembly GCA_947507805.1). Taxonomy (NCBI): domain Eukaryota; kingdom Metazoa; phylum Arthropoda; class Insecta; order Lepidoptera; family Noctuidae; genus Aporophyla; species Aporophyla nigra. The sequence continues at coordinate 12,238,412 of OX382319.1, read as the reverse complement.
GAACTGGAGTTACCGACATAGCTCGCAGAGTAAGCAAACTGAAGTGGCAGTGGGCTGGCCATGTCTGTCGAAGGACCGATGGCCGATGGAGCAGTCGAGTCCTGGAGTGGAGACCGTGTATCGGCAAGCGTAGCGTGGGACGCCCCCCAGCTAGGTGGACCGACGACTTAAAGAAAGTGGCTGCGTGTTTTTTAATTTTTTAGTTTTGATTACTAGCTTCATTTGTGTCTATGTAGACGAATCTTTAAACGATGGCAGTACAATAATTTTGACTCTAGTCTTATTTTAAACTTATTTAATATATTTTTTTACTTTTTAGTTTGGTTTTCTATTTATTTTTTATTATTATTTATTCATATAACACACAACAAAAGGTTAGCAACAATATATCTTATAATCTATGTTAGTACTTAATATATACACTACTACGGACAATGTTGTTTTGATGAGATGTCCCATTATGGGGCTCTCATCAGGCCTGTCAGCTATCACCTTCAGGAGGCTGTTCTCACTGCCACGCAATCTGGCGAGCAGAGACGCACTTTTCTTCCGTATGACTATGACAACATGTTTTTTGATATTTAAACTATTAATTATTATTTCTATCTTTCTACTTAGTGACGCTGCAGTGGGAGATCTGGTTAATGCTAATGACAGCGGCGATACTGATGGATCAGCTGGAGCCGCGGCTGACTTGGGAAGTGTTACTGGCACCGCAACAGATGCGGCATCTAAAGTTGGAACAGGATCGGGATCTGATATAGGTACTTTATCCAATAACAATGTAATCTGCCCGGGGCTTCCTTCGCTGGAGGTCGTAAATTAGGCTTTGTCTCATCTCATCCCCAGTCCCAACTCGCCCGGTCCATATATACCTACGTGTATAGCTAGAAGGTGCAAAAAATACTGATGGTAAAAAAAGTACTTGTATGGTTTGTATTTATTTTTATTCAGTCATCACTAATCACAGTTTTTATAACAATTAAAGATATCTATTAAAAAATCACAGTTTGTATATGAAATTATTTAAACTATCTTTTAAGAAATCACAGTTTGTGCAATAATTAAAGCTATATTTTATTTTAAACAGTAATTAGGGAATGATTTACTGAGTTCTTTTAAAAAATCATTGATGACTAGTTCCTTCAACGTACGCTCTTGTCAGCTCAGAAATTCGGACATCATTAGAAATGCTTGTCTTTCTTCTTTTGTTGATTTAAATTCCAATAGAGAATCTGAAATTAAATCCGGAAATATGTTTCAAAACATGATGAGATATTTTTTACGCAAAATTATAGTAGGTATTCCACGCAGGTGCACAACTACGTTGGTGAAGTAGTAAACAGATATTTATTACCTTTATTGTGCTCCTCTACTCGCTTTCTTGTACACACGTCATCTTTACATTTCAGCAAAAAAATTGTGTTAGCGTTATTTTCCAAATTGGCACACACTCATGTACATGTTTAATTTAATTAAATAACACATCGGTCTCATTGTTCTCATCGGTCTCAGTGTAAAGACATTGATCCGTTGCACTTAATATTTTTGCCTGTTAACACACATCCCCATACGAGACGAATTGTTTACACGGTGTTTATGATATGTATGTCCGGCGTGCAGAAGAGATAATCCCCGTTTGTTTTAACAATTTCAAAATATCGCGAAACTTCCCGAGAAGATCCTTCCCCTGACATGTTGCCGAAGCATACGGATACATAAAATGACTTATTATGCACTGGGGCAGCAACGTGATGTTAAAAGAAAGGAATATTCATCTTAGAGATGTTAAAACAAATGTTTGTGCATAAATTAATGAATTAGATAGATAAATACCAAGAAGTTCTATGTAATGACCAAAACCCGCTATTACAATAGCATCAACGGATGCCACGGACATTTGCTCACTGCGGTTATTGGCTTTTATGATTGTTTTGTTCGGACACATGCAGGCTTAGGCTTATTGTAAAATTTCTAGGTATTAATTATTTCATGATTAATAACTAACTACATAGTTGCACGGAATCTAAGTAGGATATTTCGTTAAAAATATATAGAATAAGACCAAGAGCAAAATGTATCCATGATAATTATTTATTTTCTACATCGTAGAACTTTTTCGACAGACTGTACCCTTGCATCTAAAAGCGGGCGAGTTGAAACTGGGGATGAGATGGGACGAAGCTGTAAATTATCTAACGGGAACGTAGGTACTACTTAGTTAAAAAGGTGTTTTATGTCCTAACTTAGGGTATGGTCTACCCATGTGACAAATTAAATCCAATGCCATTCAGCCGCTTTAGCGTGAAAGTGTAACAAGCAAACCAACTCCCTTTCACATTTATAAAATTACTAGCTTTTGCCCGCGGCTTCGCTCGCCTTAAATTCGGGGTAACAAGGTTCCACTTTCCTGATTTAGAACACAGAAGAGAACTCGGAACAGAATGTTATTTTAATACGCTACTGTAGACGATATTATATGTCTTTCCATTTGGGGATAGAATGTAAAATTCTGGGCATTTGACACACGCGAACATGCTACATACAATTGTTCATGGGAAAAGCACGGCTTTTCTAAGTTCACCCCAGCCACCTAAAAAAAAGTAGCCTATGTCACTCTCCATCTCTTCAACTATCTCCACTTAAAAAATCACGTCAATTCGTTGCTCCGTTTTGCCGTGAAAGATGCACAAACAGACACACACACTTTCCCATTTATAATACTACTAGTATGGATTATAGTCAAAATAGGTACAGCCTAAAATCGCCAACACATCTTGAGAAGATGTAGTGATGCTTTATTAACCGACTTCAAAAAAAGGAGGAGGTTATCAATTCGACTGTATTGTTTGTTTTTATGTTTGTTACCTCATAACTTTTGACTGGATGAACCGATTTTAATGATTCTTTTTTTATTTGAAAGCTGGTGCTTCCCGAATGGTCCCATTTGGTTCCATTTGGACACCCATTGTCCATGATGTAGTGATGCTTTATTAACCGACTTCAAAAAAAGGAGGAGGTTATCAATTCGACTGTATTGTTTGTTTTTATGTTTGTTACCTCATAACTTTTGACTGGATGAACCGATTTTAATGATTCTTTTTTTATTTGAAAGCTGGTGCTTCCCGAATGGTCCCATTTGGTTCCATTTGGACAATGGGGTCCATGTGAAAACCACATAAGTCTTAAATTTGCATTAAGTATTTGCGCGACAAATGAACGAATAACGCGACTTAGATTAGTGCGGGGTATCTACCATAACTAAAAAGTTAAAAACAAAAACTTTTTACGAAAAAATAACAACCGACTTCCTAAAAAAAACACTACAAAGTGAAAAATAATTTTAATTTCGGAAGTCGATGGCAAAAAAACCTTAAATACAGATCCTAACACACCGACTTTCGAAATTAAAGTTATTTTTCACTTTGTAGTGTTTTTTTTAGGAAGTCGGTTGTTATTTTTTTCGTAAAAATCTTTTAGCCTATTATGTTCCCACTGTTGGGGCACAGGCCTCCTCTCTCTCTTTGAGAGGGAGTGGGCTACAATCCTCCACGGGCCCAGTGCGGGTTGGTAGATGTCACATGTCTTCGAATCTTTGGTTCTAGGACATGCCGGTTTCTTCATGAAGTTCTCCTTTTGAGAGCAGTGGTGGTGAAATTTATACTTCATTTTATATTTACTCAAAGCTAAGCCCCTCTGCCAGGGTCGCGAGATTTGTTCTATTTGTTCTCGGCGGCTACCTTCTTCACCTCACCGGTCACCTCCTTCTGCGAAGCTGTAATGTTTGCGAAGGAGAAGGCGGGGCGCGTGTGGGAGAGGCAGTCTCTGTGCCTTCACGCCCCTAGCCACCGCAGGAGGAGACGCCCTGGGCGTCGGGAGTCCATTACAGACTCCCAGCCACCGTAGGCGCGAGCTTGCGGGTGGCTAGGGGCGTGAAGGCGCAGAGACTGCCTCTCCCTCACGCGCCCCACCTTCTCCTTCACAAACATTACTGCTTCGCAGAAGGAGGTGACCGGTGAGGACCAGGATCGGGTCGACAGCGCGTTTTGTTCCACGCGCGCCTCAAAGAGATGTCAGCAGTATTGAAGGGATCTGCTAGGACCGATGCCTGCCAGGGTCGCGTGATCTGTTCGAAAGAGTTGCCGTGGCCCTGGCATATGGGCAACTGAAGGAACATGAGTGGGTTTTAGTCAGTAAAAATCTGAAGCACCCTTCCGCTCCAATCAAGAGCGGGAGACGTCATTTGATGATTTCCCACCCACAAAAAAAAAAAAGATAAGCCCCTGTCTGGGTTCGACCTCTCGACTTTCAGTCGTTCGTGGTACGAGTTCCAACCGACCATCTACAGACCTGCACCGTAATTGCGAAACGCACAATTTATCAGAACCTGAATGGGATTGAAGATTATTTCTAAACCATTGGCCATTGGCATTCACCTGTTGGTCTAGTGGTTAGCGACCCTGACTGCTATGCCGGAGGTCGTGGGTTCGATTCCCACCCAGGACAAATGTTTGTGTGATGAGCACGATCATTTGTTCTGTGTCTGGGTGTAATTTATCTATAATATGTATGTATTTAGAAATATATAAGTATGTTTATCAGTTGTCTAGTACCCATAACACAAGCTCTGCTTAGCTTGGGACTAGATGGCGTTGTGTGATAGTTGTGGAATATTATTATTATTTATATATCTCGGGATCCTAGGATCCCGGTCTTTTAGAAGGCGTACGAGGGGCCGAAGCCAACTCGCAGAGGCCCCTTAGAAAATTTAAATGAAGTGAGGCACTAACCGACGGTTATCCCCGTATGCACTGTGCAAGTGCACCCAAGGACAACCTCCGGTTGTTGTTGGACTATTGCAGGATATGGAAACCAAGATGTTGGACTATGTATTTGACTGGCTAAAATGGACTGGTTACCAAGAACTATGGAAGGTCTATGGCCCCTGCCGCATCAATGTTTGTATTTACACGGATTAAATGGCAGGGGGTGACTTGCACACTCAATAATGGGCCCCCGGAAACCGTCGCTGGCACATAGTGACGCAGCGACAAGGGGGCAACACTTCCTGAGGTGCTTGAGAAGTGGAGAGGTATTCCACGGCTTTCAGAACAATCCCAGAGCCCGGAAGATGGTCAATATCCCTACGAGCACTTACTGGAATACTTCCTTTCCCCGAGCACGTTTGCTCTTGCGAATCTCCACTCAAGCCGGCCAATAAAGGCAAGAATGAGGTGGGAGCTCTGAACCTCTTCATTGTTCACTCCAGCCGGCCAATAAAGGCAAGCCAGAGATGAGGAACAAGAATTCTCCCGGGAGATAGGGTCCGTGGGGTCGCTACTGCCCAACAGCACGCCACATGCTGCCCTGCGGGTTTATTATTATTATTATTATTATTGCGTATTTTGTTTGAATAAATTGTCGGCTCAGCAACGTAAATAACGCAATGTAGGTAAATATTCATAGTTAAACAACATTTGTTTAACTATGAATATTAAACCAATTCCTACCGATAAAAAGTTCCGCAAGTACACCTCTGCTTAAAAGAGGACTTTTGGCCGAAAGTTATCTTATATCGTCGTTTCCGAGGACGGTTACGCGACACCACGCAGCGGAACAAGTCGCCGTCATCATTACGTATTTAGTGACAGTTTTAGTTTAGTTTAGTTTTATAGAATACTAGCTGACCGTACAGACGTTATCCTGTTTCCTAGAATTCGATAGCAGCGCCACCTACCGGGTCCAATAGTGAATCTAAACCATCCAGGATGCCACCCAAACGTACTCGTATACAAAAAAAATCATTCAAATCGGTCCAGCTGTTTAGGAGGAGTTCAGTGACATACACACGTACAGTAGAATTATACAGGGTTATTTGTAAAACACCGGCAACCTCTCAGGTCTACGTTACTAACATCATAATAAACAACTTTTGTTCTATGACTTTTAAAAATTCATCATATTTTAGTGCATCAGATTTTCATACAAAAATCGGCTGCCTGTAAATAGGTCAAGTTCAAGCGCCCCCGCCGCCCTAACCCCGCTCCCCTTGCTATATACTATCGCTTTCTTTTGCTTCGCATAGACTCCGTAACATTTAGAGCGTTTAATGTAAATATTTTTATTTTTGTTTGAAAATCTGATGAACTAAAATATGATGAATTTTTAAAAGTCACAGAACAAAAGTTGTTGATTATGATGTTAGTAACATAGACCTGAGAGGTTGCCGGTGTTTTACAAATAACCCTGTATATATGTATAAAGATGTATTATTTTATAGTTATTGTTTTTATATTATTTGTGTATTGTTTTTATGGGCCTTGGTAGCCTGAAATAAAGGATTGTATAGTATTCTATAACTCGTAAGTCGAACTAGTAAGTACCTCTACTCTCCATCTCTCTGAATGATGATGAGTATAGGCTTTTGTCCAGCCGTGGGACAATAATAGGCTAATATCATTAATATTCTAGCAAATAAATTATTCTTTCATTCAGGCAATGCTATTGGAGCAGGCACAGGCAGTTCTGATGGATCCAATGGAGCCAGGAGTGACGACTGTGACGGGGAAGGTACAGGAGGATCAACTGGTAACTTGATATAATAATAATAATAAATGTAAATGTGTACTTGACTCATATCAATGCCTAAAGCTGCCCGAATCTGTTGATATGTCACCCTTCTATCAGCTTCTATCATAAGCCGCACTGCACTCAATTTATCTTCAGTAATCGCCGTTGAAAGACATCCTTATCGTGAATCATCAATGAGTATGCTTCGACCACTTGTAAACTTATTTAACCAGTTGTACACAATGGCTCGGGATGGGGCTTCGTCATGAAATGCTAATTGCTAATAGAACTCTACCGTAACATTGTTGTTGAGTAAGACCGCAACGAAAGTCGTAATAAATCATTGAGCAAAAGTTTTCTATAGTCAAATCAATTTCGACGCATGACAGAAACTTTTTAAATTGCCGCCAATTTGTAAAACAAATGACGTATGAATTCATTACATATCGACAGATACCCAAAGAGTTCCTAATTTTAAATTTAAATACATTTTTCATCGGCTGCTTTTCCAACTGGCCTATTCAAAAATAAAACAGCATGATCCCCGTATAATTGAGGTTTTACATGAAGTGGCTTTTGAAGTAAATCCGTCATACATTGTTTTATAGGTTTTTCGAATTCATTTGCTCAACTAGGCAAATAACGCAATGAATGTCGTTGAGCTGTCAAAATGAAAGTCTTGCTCTGTTACGCAAGTACGCCGTAGGTCACTTATACAGGTTGTCCGGTAATGAATGGATAACCTTGAAATGTCTTATAGTATAATTTATGGCCGTTCAGAAAAAAAATGAAACAAAATATATGTATTCATACATTTTTTTATACCCAAGATGTTTAAACATTGTTTAAAAAATAAATTTTGCAAAGTTTTTCTAAAATTAATTAATTTGCTAATTTTTTAATAAAATATAGCATAGTTCGTGTATAATAATAAAATAACAACAAACCGATGGAATCCATTCATTTCTGATCGTAGTGTTCATAAAAGTAAAACAAGGTAAAAAAAATTAGACCTTTCTTTAAAAAAAATCATATCTTAGGTACTACTTATGATATATTTTGTTTCATTTTTTTTTCTGAACGGCCATAAGTTATACTATAAGAAATTTCAAGGTTATCCATTCATTACCGAACACCCTGTATAAAAGTACACTGTTAACTACATAATTTTGTTACAGATTCTAGACTTGGATCTAAGGCGTATTAAAATTAAGTATTAGAATAACTTAGTTAAGTATAAAGTCATCTTGTAATAACTTTGACATTATTTTACTACGATTTATGATTAAATAAATATTTGTAAAACATTATATTTTGTTTTATTATTATTTTGTCCTCTGCATTTTATCATCATTCATATTTTGGTAATAAACGGAAATAGGTCTTCTTCAAGCTTCACTACATCGACCGGTCCCAGGGAGAAGCACACTTCCTTCTTCACCCGCGGCCTTCACCAGAGAGAGAAATCTATGGTTGAAAAGAGAAAAATGTGCCGTCAACTATCACATCCTCCATCCATCCATTTTCATGACTAACTTTACCCACATTGAATGGCAATGCTAATTCTTTGACTAAAGAACGACCCAACTCTCTGGTCACGTGAAGTATCGACCAGTTGACGTTTGTGACCGGAGCGTTTCAACCCCAAATGGCTCAAAACTGTAGTTACCTATAAGGTTACATACAGTATTTGCGCCGCTTGAGGTTCTCAGCAGCCGCAACAGCGGCGCCAGCACAGCCCGCCGTGCTAGGAACATGAGATGGCGCAAGGGTGTCGACACAGGTTGCGCCCCACTTAATTGAGGGCTATACTACTACTACTATTAAGGGCTACACAATTTCCAGGGAAACACCGTAATTTTTAGGGTTCCGTGCCTCAAAAGGAAAAACGGAACCCCTAAGGGATCACTTTGTTATCCGTTCGTCTGTCTGTCTGTCAAGATCCTTATACCATATACTCAAATCTAAAGTTTCTTGAAGCCGTGAAAAAACCAAACTTCTAAGTTAACGTGAAAGAAAGATATGCCGCAAAAAACGTATCTTTCGAAACTCTCAAGGGAATCAAAATGTATATAGGGTATTTCCCGTTTACCTAGTAGACCTAGAACTATGAAATTTGGCTATTTAATACTATAAGTGTAGGGAAAAATCTGAAAACTATATATTTGTTATTAAATCATACAAAAAATTATATTTAAGTAATTAAAAAACTATTTTTGATATAATATGTACCTACAAATTTGTACGGATTCCTCGGTGGGCGAGTCCGACATGCATTTGTCCAGTTTTTTTTTGTTGTTGTTTGTGTACTAATACAACCAAATGTCAGTTTTCTAGGACTTCAGGAAATACGCTAAGAATTTTGATGATCATCAGTGAGCGAGTCAGTGACGAAATCGGGGTTTTTTAGATATCATTTCACGAGAATTTTGTTTATCTGGTATAATCCAAACCTAAGTTATAAGGAGCCAAAAAAACAACGAAGCGCTTCGAGAAAAGGTAGGTAGTGCCCTTGCACTTCGCTTGACTTGTCTTGGCACATGTAAGTAAACTTCAATCTATACTAATATTATAAAGCTGAAGACTTTGTTTGTTTGCTTGTTTGGTTGAACGCGGTAATCTCAGGAACTACTGGTCCGAATTGAAAAATTATTTTTGTGTTGAGTAGCCTATTTATTGAGAAAGGCTATAGGCTATATAACATCATGCTGTAATAAAAAGGAGCGGAGCTGCAATGAAAAATGGACGATAACTGGCAGGCAATTCGAAGCGATGGGAAGGATCAGGGGAGCAAAAATTTGACGCGGACGAAGTCGCGGGCAGAAGTTAGGTATAAAATGTAATAAAAATTTAGACTTTACCTATTAGTGAAATATGAATGACATGTGTCTCGATTACTAAACATCTTGACGAGCCGTGGTGGCGCAGTGGTATCAGCCGTGACTAACGGTTTGTAGGTCGTGGGTTCGAACTTCACAGGCAATTTGAGTAAATTATTTTATCAGCACTGCTCTCAAAACGGTGAAGGAAAACATCGTGAGGAAACCGGCATGTCCTTGAACTAAAAATTCGATCACATCTACCAACCCGCACAGGGCTCGCGTGGCAGATTATGGCCCACTCCCTCTCGCAGAGAGGAAGCCTGTGTCCCAGCAGTGGGAACATTTAAGGCTGCTGATGACTAAAAATCTTGTATACCGGGTGACATTTTTTAACGTCTTGAAAAAAAATGGGTGTAATAGGTAAACGGAGTAGAAGCCTTTGGCATAGAAATTTTTATTATTTTTATTTTTGAATAACATGTAATGAAATTGATCTGGCAATAAATACTACACATTTAAAGTAACATTTTCATACTAAAACAACAAAAACTGAAATTAAAAAAAAAAAGAAACGATTAAAATCTATCGAAACTCAAATCATACGCGTCCTACTCAATGCGCGGCATGTATCAATGATTTCGTAGCGCAGTCCTACCCTTTGAAGCCGGCCGATAGGCGGCCTCATTGATCTTTCGCAGGCGCACGAACCGCACACACATCCCCGTCCGCCCGCGTCCCGCGCTCCTTTAGTCACCTGCGATGAATCTGAAGGCCTTCCTGCCTTCTATTCTAGTTACACAGCACACCATATGAAGGTCGAGACGGTAAAAAATGTCATCCGGTATATAGTCGAATTTACTACTACTCTGCGGTCGCTGTCAAAAACACGTGTGACTCGACCGTCTAGTTCGTAGCCACGGGTTAATGAGTAAACTGCTCAAGCATGCTCTTACTGTCAAGGTTTTATAGACGTTAATATTTTACACAATCCACCTACATCTATAATAATAATAATATCTTAGGACAACCAATACACCATTATCTGATCCCAAACTAGGCAGAGCCTGTACTATGGTAACCAGACAACTGATAAATATACTTATATATTTCTAAATACATACATATTATAGATAAATTACACCCAGACACAGAACAAATGATTATGCTCATCACACAAACATTTGTCCTGGGTGGGAATCGAACCCACGACCTCAGTCTTAGCAGTCAGGGTCACTAACCACTAGACTAACAGGCCAGTCAGTAATAAACCAAGACAGACAGGAAAAAAATTGATATATTACGCATACTACCGGTTTTACCCAGGGTATTTACCTATTTCTAAAACGAAGTCGCAAGCGGAGGCTCATATATAGTAAACCAGTCAGAAAGGAAAAAAATAGATTTATTAGTCACAAAAACTCATGCATATAAAAAGATAAGATCACTCAGATAAAAAACATGAAAACAAAACAGAAATTAATCTTCAAATTAGATAATTATAATTTCCCTGTTGTTACACAATTGTAAACGATCAATGAATGACTAACGTATGACGAGACAGATAATATTTGATCAGGATAAGCTAAGTCTAACATAACAGTCTGGCGGCTTTGAGTATTTTGTATAATAATATGGCCAATGCAAATGTCCTGCAGATCTGGTAGCGTCTTGTGACGGGTCGTTGAGCTCCCTAAAATAGGGTTGAGCTACACGATGACTGATACGTCCATGCCGTCTGTTGGGACAGGTCAGCTCAAAGCTCCAATGGTTCTTTCTTCAACAGGCTCTTCCAGACGATGCCCTGCATTGTTAAACTCACATAAAAATCGAATAATATAATGTTTGAACTTTAAAAGAGACGATGACCTTTGAATTTGTTTCGGCGTTTCTTCTCAGGGTTCCTGAGATGGCGCCGGCATTTCCTCGCTGACTGATCAGACAGCTAGGAAATGTTGGCGCCATCTAGTTTTATAAAAAATATTGACCAAAAAATGTTGACGTGTAAAAGCAGAGATGTGACATTTTAAAAATAACAGTATTTGAAATGCAAAATAGAAAATACAAAATACCTATTTCCATTTTGTATTTATTATTTTCATTTTATATTTTATTTGAAATACTTTTTAGGACATATTTTGTATTTGCAAAATGCAAAATACTTTGTGCGAGAAATGGTACTTGTTTTTCTCACTATGGCAACACTGAATTGAACTGCTTTCTTGTCAGGCCACTTAGATAAATAATTAGTTTTACTTTTTTCTTATGGTGGCATGATTATGAGACCACACAGGAGAAAGATGAGCGACAGTGTATTTGAGCAAATTATTTTATCAAAATATGTTAAGTAAATTTAATTTAAACCAGCCTGTTAGCTGACTGAAATAAATAAACTTTTTAACAAAATAAAGATACTTTAAAACTAAAAGTATTTTATTTTAATAAAGCATTTTGTAAATACGTATTTTGTATTTAGTATTTTAAATATAAAATGAAAAACTATTTTGTATTTGAAACAAGAAAATACAAAAGTCTTTGCATTTTGCATTTGAATACATTTTATAACCTATTTTGCACATCTCTGTGTAAAAGGTATGTAAAGGTCACCCATCGTTTCACTTTTAGCCAATATCGCGCTGAATTTCTTAGGGTTATTAATCTGTTTTGGCTTCGGTTTCAGCCAGAAATCGACTTACGGTCGGACATTACCTCCACCATGCAAATCCTACCTTTTTTTTTAACGTGGAGAAATGCTCATGCATACTGTACTACCACGGGGATATAGTGCAGTTATGTGGGACTCCAACCCACTAAAACTCCACGGTGTCCTCCTGTGCCGCTTGTGGCGGGAACACAGGCACACGTAATTCTTCCGCGAACCCGCCGCGGCTGTCCGTCACCGGACCCTCCTCTGGGAGATAAGGTACCCCCGTTTACGGCGCGCCAGAACATACATAGCACGCCGTGACCACCCCAGGGACCAATAAGCACATGGGCGCCCCCGTGTATGGTACCTTTGGTCCCCCTGCGACGGGTCACGACTGTGGCCCCGCCGCCTACCACTTTTCGGCCGCAGGGGATAGGGAGAGTGGCCAACGATATACCAACACTCCGCCTCTCCTGCGGCCCCACCGCGTCCGCCATCGGACGGTGGCGATCCCGTTCAGTCCGCGGAAGGTAGGGAGAGCGGCGCACCTCAATACCGGCACTCCTCTCCCACCGCGGCCCCCAACCCTCGCGATGTCGCCAAACGACACCGCGTTGGCCGCTACATCGTCGGCTTCGAGCGGAAAAGCCCTGACGAGCGGCCCCTCCTCGGGTTCCTCTTAGCTTCACCGTGGGGTTCTAAACCATGGCTTTTGAGCCCCCCCGCCTCGTCAATGCGGGAACCCACTGGGGGGGATGCAAATCCTACCTGCCCCATCTTCTTATTAACGTGTCAATGGCAATAATAACACAAATCGGATATGTTAGTACTATACTACATTTTATATAGTTTTCTAAATTAGTTTGGCCCAAATTTCAGCAATGCGAATACCGTTCACTGACGCAGCACTGATTACGTCCTCACGTGTGCAGGAGGCAAGATGGGGGGTGAGCCATTGTATGTGGAGAGACGCCGCATACACAGCGGAGGTCTGAGGCGTCCATGAACCCTCATTAGTGGAGGTTGTCCTTACGACCTACTTGGGTACGAAGTCTATTTAAGATTTTCCAAGTACGCCACGGGAACTTGTGCCCGGATGGGACGCTCTCTGATGGTTTAATGAAGAAATCAGGAGCTTTGAGCAGTTCCCATTATTAGTGAGTACCTACTAATAACTGTTATCCTGTATCCACATCATTATCATCGTTTCGTGATGATAATGTTAGCTCAATCGAATGATATCGTGACTAATTCACGGGAATGATTCATTGAGGAAAAAAAAAGGTTTAGGCTAAATATAGTTGACTTATTTACAATCATATTAATCGTATCTCAGATAAAACGTCCTATATAAATGAAAGTTATTATTAATGTTAATTATTAAACAATCAGTGTACAATCATGGACAAGCAGATCGTAATTCTTCTCATCGGGTTAGCTGTGGTAGCGGGTAATTTGTTTGTTTAATATTTATTTCCTCTGCTAAGACCTTTCGGGATTTACAGGCGTTATGTTCTGTTATGTTATTTAATTCCAACTAAAATAAAAAACTAAAAAAAATCACCCAAATTGTTTCCAAAGTGGACATTATTTTTTAAAGAGTTTTTTTTGCTCGGTCATTTATTTGCAAATTTATTTAATTTCAAACAAGATAATTTTAACTTAATATATAAAGCTTACAGACTTTAAATGATAATTATTATATGCTTGTGTATGGACAAAAGAAAGAGGACAAAGAACAAAGGGTTTAATATTATTAATATTTCACAAAAATAGTACTCCAGACCAAGTTTCGGCCAATGTCGTGGCATGATGCACAGACACAAGTACACTGTCTTTTCATCGTTTCCTGAATAAAATAAATCACTATTTTAATTGTAATCATAATAAACACAACCACCTTTTCATTCCAGCTCTTCCCCACCAGACAGTCTTCAGGAAGCTCGACTCAGACCTTCGTTACCAGTACGAGCGGGACGGAAACGGTCTGCCCCACTTGGTGGACCTCTGGGAAACCATCGTCAACATGGTTCAGGCTGCCAGATTCAACCCTGACACACAGAATGTTTACCATCTCTTCACCAGGTGAGGAATTTAGCTACTTATTAAGTAGTAGAATTATTTTTCATCATCTGAGTAGTCTTTTCCTCACTGTGTTGGAGTCGGCTTCCAGTCTGACAGGATGCAGCTGAATAACAGTATTTTACATGCAGCGGTTCTCTGACATACTCAACCCAGTAACATTATACACCTTGTTAGGACTGGTGGTCAAGCTTTTGGGTTTTCTGTCAACGCGTAACGATTGTCGAAGATCTGCAAATACTAGCTGGTAACAATGGCTTACGAGACATGGAGTGTTCCATAGACGTAATGAATGGTCACCTATCCCTTGAAAAGTGTAGATTAGGTTAAGCTTTGATCGACTCGGTACGCCCATTATTACCAAGTGTCGAGCACCTCCCATGAACGAAGATAATAATTTGACTTTTGTTTACAGGAACAACCCATCAGTGAGTCAGGTGCTGGTCCCCGGTAACGACGCTCTCGTCTTGGCCTCTAACTTCAACGCCACTCGTAGAACTGCTATCCTCATCCATGGATGGATGGCCAACGCTACATCTATCTTCAACGCAGTACTGTTGCCTGGTGAGGAATCTTCCTTCACTACTAACGTTATCAGTATATAATGTTCCCGAAGCTGGGACACAGGCTTCCTCTCTATGTGGGAAAGGGCTAGGTGGAATGTGGCCATGGCCATCTTGGCCTTAGGGCAATGGGCAACTGTACAATGTACAACATCTAAGCCAAAGAGTCATTATTGCAATTCGTTATCAATACCTTATCTTATTTTATTTTGTAACATTGATTAGCTACTTGCGACCTTCAGAATGTCAGCCTTAAACATAACTGGTAAAATGTTGGTGTACTCTACACTCCTGCCAGCCTCTTCAGGAGTGATGATTATTGACTAATCCATTTCTTTTCCTCAGCTTTTTTGGATGCTGAAGACATGAATGTCATCGTGGTAGACTGGTGTGCTGGTGCTTGTACCTTCAACTACCCCGCAGCGTTAAGAAACGTGGTTTCCTCAGGTAAGCATCATCAGAGTGACACATCTTCCATCGTACAGTGTAGTACCTCGTGTCTAAGTTATTGTTATAACATTTGCATGGGTTTATTGGATTTTAGGCTTCACTAACCGAAGTAAGTAGGTAGATCCTTTACTAACCAGGACCCCTCCGTGCCTTGGAAAACACGTAGCCAGTGGTCCTGGCTACTGAGAACGAAATTGTCTATTCTCCACACAGAGTATGAAGAAACCTCATTATATTTTGTGTGAAAAATCCCTGTTTACGGTAAAGTGCAAATGCGCAATGCAACGCACGCGGGATATAGATACGGGAATAACAATTATAAATTGTAACCAGAAGATTCCCTAGGTACCATAAATACGATTAAAAATGTTAGGAACAATGAGTGACTTTCTGCATCGTTTTTCGTCTTTTTACATCTGTTACAACACCTATTTTGTCACCCAGTTTAGAACAGAAACACTCGAGGCAACCAGATCTTTCACAGGTGTTTTTCACAGACCAGAAAATATAATCAACTTCTGGAGGTGTGCTGGTCGAAATAACCACCGACCATGACCCCCGCACAATAGTCCATCTGAAGGACTAAGTGTACAAACCAAATCCTTAAACATTTTGTAGAATATAGAACACCTATCTTATGAAAACTTTCAATTAGTTTATTTCTCTAAGACCGAATCAATTATTCTCTTCTCAGGCGCAAGTGTGGCCAGGTTCATAACCTGGTTGAGCAACACCACCGGAGCCGACCCCACCAAGTTCCACGTCGCGGGCCACAGTCTGGGAGGGCAGCAGTCCGGCATCGTCGGCAGGAACCTTGATGGACAAATTGAATATATTACAAGTAAGTATTCCTCTCTTTTCATAATTATAATTTTCTCTGTTAAGTACTGAAATCCTGCCTGTGAAACATCATAAAAATGATTCTGATAGCCATGCCCTTTAGTTATACCGTTGAAAAACTAGCCGCAATGTCATATCAGCGACAATGAATGTCAAAAGAGACAAGAAAATATTAAAACCATGGCTTTTATCTCAGAATCAGAACAACATGAACAGACAGCTGTGCTGCTGAGGAGTTTGTTGCACCTCTTCTTTTTCTCAGCTAAAGCACTATGAGGTGAAGAGCGGGCATTTTGAGGACTGTCTTAAGTAATTTTGACGTCAAAAAGGTGCTCATTCTCAGCCTAGTTAGAATAAATGACTTTTGATTTTACCTAAACCTCTATTAAAACAACCATCTCCTTCCCCCCAGGTCTGGACCCCGCCGCCAACGGCTGGGCCAACAACAACAACAAGTTCAGGGCAACAGACGGCATGTACACCGAAGTGATTCACACTAATATTGAAGCATCGGGGTACCTGACCCCGCTGGGAGATGTCGACTTCTACCCCAACGGGGGAGATCACATGCCTGGCTGTTCCAGTAATGCTTGTAATCATGACAGGTGGGTTCTTCTCTTGTGTCATCATCTAGCCTTTTCGGCTTGTAGTCTTACCGGATGCATCTAAATACCAGTATTTTATATATAGGGACTGCTAATCAGACCTACACAACCCTGTAACTGGGTAATACGATACCCCTTGGTATGACTGCGTTGGCAGACTTTCGGGCTTCTGACAACCCGTAACGAATCAAACTTCTACAAATGACTGATGATTATGCAATACAAAGAAACATAAGAATTATATCTCATGCTGCCGAAAAATGAGCTATAAATCAAAATGGTGGATGGTGTGACTGTGAAGTCGGAAAATTAAATGTTTATTTTACTACATATCAACTTAAATTGTCCGTGTAGTCGAATCGGAACTGTCTGTTATTTGTAAGTTCTATGAGATGGCTATAACACGGCAAATTAAAGTTGTGAGCTGATTTGGTATTGAAGTAAGTTTGTAAGTTTCACACAACTGTCAAAGAATGTCTAACTTCGCTATTCTATTACATGGCAAATTGACATTATGAGATATTTTTTATTGCTGAATTAGCCTGTTCTTGATTTCGAACACGTCTGAAGGAAAGCGATGGATGAGTTCTATGATGGAACGAGTGCCCCCCGAAGATGCCTGTTCACTCTTGATGTGAAGGCAGACGACTGGCCAGTTAGTCTAGTGGTTAGTGACCCGGACTGCAAAGACTGAGGTCGTGGGTTCGATTCCCACCCAGGACAAATCTTTGTGTGATGAGCACAATCATTCGTTCTGTGTCTGGGTGTAATTTATCTATAATATGTATGTATTTAGACATATATAAGTATGTTTATCAGTTGTCTGGTTACCATAGTACAGGCTCTGCCTAGTTTGGTATCAGATAACGTTGTGTTGGTTGTCCTAAGATATTATAAATAAGACGGGAATTTGTTCATTTCCCTGACTGCATTCTTCTTTCACTTTCCTAACATATATTCTTCTGTTACAGATGCTTCTTCTATCTAGCAGAATCTCTACGTTCCGGAGGGTTCACAGGACGAAGATGTAGCGACTACCAAGCCGCTCTGGTTGGGAACTGTACTCTAGCAGAAACCTTACCCCTGGGGGGCTTAACACCTAAGTTTGGGTAAGAAATATACTAAACATGTTGTAAAATTTAGGTTTAGGTTTTTTTTTTAATTCTTCCGTGTATTGTCGGACGTAAAGAATAATCACATCCCCTTTCTTCCCGTGGGTGTCGTAAAAGGCGATTAAGAGACTTACTAGAGAATGGGCAGCAGCGTTCACTATGCATTTTACCACCATTCTGCGATCGCCAACCATCCTGCCAAGCGTGGGATTATGGCAATCTCCCCCTGAATTGGGGGAGGCCTATGTCCAGCATTGGCCTTTTTTCGACTGAAATGATGATGATGATTTTTTGACTCCACTTACACGTCACACTTCCGATGTACAGTCAAAACGAACCGAAGTGCTCGAAGTACCTACTACACTAGACTCTTATACATGTGCAACTGTGTGCGTGCTTACATTTGTAATGTGACCACACTTTTCTCCCACAATCAGAGGGGTAGTTGCGTAATACACTATCAGTAGGAATCGGTTTCATTTTGACAGTTCCGCAATATTCATGGCGTTGTTTACGTTGGTAAGTTTGTTGCAATTTTTTCAAACATATGAAAGAATGGATGGCAAATAAGCTTCAAAATTATTCAAATTCTGATTAATAGTGTTACGCAATTAGGGTGTAGTACGTATAACTTATTTAATAAATAAATAAAGTTTCGTACCTAATAGTAATTCAGTGTAATTATGGATTAGCACATAGGATACTTTTTATTCTGGTAGTACGTGCCTGTGGGATTAATTCCAACCCCCACGAGAGTGAATCGCAGGCAACGGATTTTATAATCTAATAAAATGTTCCTTCAATGAACTCTGCCTACCCCTTCGAGAAGATAAGCAAGCTGTAGTGATATGTTATTTCTAACTTGTTTTTTTTTTTGTAATTACAGAGCCCAGGGCGTGTACTACTTGGAGACCAATGCTTCCCCTCCATTCTCCCGAGGATAAGAGAAAAAGACAATGGCAAATATTTATTTTGTATAGAAGTGGTAAAATATTAACTAAAATAATAGGAATAATGTACAAATGTATTATAATGTTAGATGCGTGTACTAGGGTACTTGTATGCATGAACTCTCATTAATTAAATTATTATTTTATACCTAGTCTACTAATGTACTATTTATTTACTTTAAATATAAAAATAACAAAAAGTCTTCACGTAATTTCTTATTTAGTTTGCGTAAAATAGTTTCTTGTACTTTATATCCTAGTCAAACACATCATATGATATGATTGTGTGTCAGCCAGATTGGTAAGTCTGTTAAAGTGAATTTTGCAGTAAATTAAATCACGTCCGTGACTATGTGTTTCTTCAAGACTTTGTGATAACTTTGGAAGTGAATAAAATATTAAGAACAAAACGTTTTATTCTTTTTCGTGCTCTCAATAATTTTGACATAGATATTTTGCATTTGGTGACCCTATGGTAACTGCTGCAACTTACGAGTCGGAATTAGTGGTTTGCAGTCCAGGGGACCTACTATCTAATAGTTGCTGTGGTTCTGGCACAGGCAACTGAAGGAGCACGGGTGGGCTTCAGTCAGTAAAAGTCTGTAAAAAAGGGGGCATACTACTATCCAAGTCCGTCAACGAAGATACGGGCCGTCCCGTATTAGTATCGAATGTCCTAAATATCGATATTTATTTATTATGTATGTCACAGAGGATAGTTTGGATATTGCGAAAACTCGGATAATTAGAAAATGGTGAAAACATTTCCGCGACAGATTGTAGGTTAGTGTTGCCCAAATTCAGTCTTGGTCTTGCAGTCTTGGTCTTGTTCTTGCATTTTTGCAAGACCAAGACCAAGAACAAGACCGCGTATTTTTAGCAAGACCAAGACCAAGACTGACCGTGCAAGACTTGAGCAAGAACAAGACATAGCCTGCAAGACTCTTGCGTCTTGCAGCTAGGACTTAGCGCTATTTCACTGAGTAGTTAGGTGTAACAGTTCAGTGTATAGGTAGGTACGCTTAGGAATTCTATGAGACGCAAAAAACTGTATCAAAGAATATGAAAAACTGGACCTATGCGCATTACGACTAATACCATAAACATAACGAATAAAAAAATATCTATTAAAATCAAACTGAGTGCATGCATAGTTATGTTTTAACCATCGGCACTTTGATAATGCGGCATCAAAGGTTTTGTACTTACTTCTCAAAGAAATTTGCCGCTTTTCGGAAGTACATGGTTATGATACACGCGCCGGCGGCTTCTTTTGAAATCTAAAACAATCGTTGCCGCCACGCCGAAATCATAACATTTGTGACACTATTTGATTGCCGCCATAGGGCGTAGGTATACTCATGCAAAATAATTTCGAATTTTTTTAAGAGTACCTACAGGTGTTCCAAAGAATAAATAAGTTTCAGAGTGCTTAGAATGAAAATGAATACATTATACTGATCACGCAAGTAGTATTATGATTAGGATAAAATGGTAAGGATAGGTAGTAGATGTCATATTAATTCATTCTAGTAAGTATATATTATAATATTGATTACTTATATGGTTTTAAACTAATTACTTAGGTACTATTATTTTACATTTAGTCATTATATTTCTTAAGTTTTTACAAGAAAAAATAGCAAAAAAGTGTTCAAATATCACCCGTTTAATAAATATTGTAGCCACTTTTAAATATACTTGAAACGTGTAAAAAAATTCTACAAAACTAATAAAATAATATAAAAAGCGTAGGTACTTACCTACTAATAAAATAAAAAGCCTGCGATAAGAGTTTTGTATTACTTACCAGCCCGAATATCTCTGAGAGAGATGATGAGAGTAAGTATTTACTAGCTGTGCCCGCGACTTCGTCCACGAGGAATAGTAACTTTGGAGGTATAGTGACGTTCAGGACTTATTTATTTATTTTAAAACTTCTGTCATCAAACATACAAACGAACTCTTCAGCTTTATAATATTAGTATAGATGTACGCCAAAACAAGAGTAAGTATTTACTAGCTGTGCCCGCGACTTCGTCCACGAGGAATAGTAACTTTGGAGGTATAGTGACGTTCAGGACTTATTTATTTATTTTAAAACTTCTGTCATCAAACATACAAACGAACTCTTCAGCTTTATAATATTAGTATAGATGTACGCCAAAACATTCACTTATATGTAAAGAATAGTGATTGGCACTAATTCTATTTTATTCACGCGTCGCGTCTGTACAAGTAGGTAATATTTAGTGTGTAATATTTACGCCGCACGCGGCATTGTTTGATTTGCGGCGGCATCCTTTTCATAGAGCCGGCACGTGGCGAGGCGGCGCGGTAGAAAGCAAGGAAACGTACTATAAATAAAGGAATTATTTTAATTCCAGTCATTTCCAATTGAGCTGTGCTTCGAGTCTAACTTAATAATTGTTTTTACTAATTCTCGTTGTTTTCTAAAAACGTATCACGTGTACAATTTAATATGAGTGACGAAGATTCAAATTATTCTAGTCCGAGTAACGAGAGTTTGAGTCACAGATCTAAAAGACCCAAAAGCAAATTTGAGGAGTTTTTCGAAATAATTCATGCATTCATTCATTCACTGCCTTCTGTAAATTGTGCCAACATAAAAAGATTGAAATAAAAATGAAAAACAGAAACACTTCAGGCTTAAGGAAACATCTAATATCTTTCCACAAAAAGGAATCAGAAATATTTCTTCCTGTTAAACCAAAATTAAGTGGAGATATCACAAGCTTTTTAGTAACCGCTGGAAGAAGTGGACAGGTAAGAATATTTTTTTAACAGTTAAAAGAATTTTAACTCCGCGTAGCTATTCATGCGATACTTTCAAAAACGCCATTAACTTACGTAAGTATTTTTGAGTTAGTGGTGTTTTCATCTAGGGGTGCGACATATTAAGTATGTAATTATCGTCTTAAATATTTTTTATAAACACCCATATTTTCATTTAATCGGCCAGTAACAACTAAGTACTTTATTTTGGTAAATTACAGTACAGTGCAACCTTAATATAACAAATATCAATTTAACGATTTTCTCGATTTAACAACAACAAACCTCCTCCTCTTATACGCTCAAACCTAGTATGTTTTAAATAATAACACAAGATTTATTGTTTTGTTTCAGTCGGAAAACAGCAGTGACAACATCACGACAGCTACAGTTGATTGGGTGGTGAAAAAATATCTTCCCTTCTCATTTTTCGATGACGAAGCTACACAAGTATATTTTCGACGTATTTGCCCTAATATGGTGTTTCCTAAAAGGTCTACACTTAGAAGGAAAGTCAAAGAGCGATTTGAAGAGCTCCAATTGAATCTCAAGGAACGACTTCAACAATTATCATCTAAAATGTCTTTTACCATTGATGGGTGGACGTCAATTGCTGGTAGGAGTTACTACGGGGTTACTATTCATTATATAGACAACGAATGGAAGTATCAATCTGTAGTTCTTGATTTTATACCATCACGCGGTCGACATACTGGGGAAGATATTGCAACGATTTTCCATGAATGTTTATTGGAATATGGCATAATTGATAAAATACAAGGTATCACGGTCGACAACGCAACTGCAAATACCAAATTTATGTATGAACTGGGCAAACAGCTGCCGCCACACTTTGATTCAGACAATCAACATTTCCGGTGCTTTGCTCACATTTTAAACCTTGGTGTACAAGATTTATTAAAGACCTTAGCATTACACTGTGAGTCTGACACTAACGCGCAAGATCAGCAGTACGAAGACTATGCAGACGAAACTGAGGATGAGGAAGATGAAGAATCTGCACCAAATATTGCTGACTCGCGTACATCTGTAACAAAGTTACGCAGTATTTCCAGTAAAATAAAAAGAAGTGAGATAGTGAAGAAGAAGTTTCAGTCTGCTTGTGAAGCAGCTGGCGTGCCATCAAATCTAAATGCCATTCTTGACTGTCCAACGAGATGGAATTCCACACATGATATGATTGGATTTGGTTTAAAAGTGAGAGCGGGCATTGACATATTGTGCAGTTCTGTCACCGAATTAAATGATTTTCAAATCACAGCTAATGAATGGCAGGTACTCGAAAAATTACATAAATTTCTAATAAACTTTAAACTTTTAAGTACAAAACTTGGTGGAGACAAATATGTTACATTACCGCTAGTCATTGTATCATTCAAACTCTTGCTAGATAAAATTGAATCCATGGTAAAACAGTTAGATGAGAAACCTAATCGATCTGAAGTGGATGAAAGGCTCATTCTAGCTTTCCAAGCAGCTCGAGACAAAATGCTTAAACATTACAAGAAGAGCAACTGGATTTATTGTACTTCTTTAATTTTAGACCCAAGGCATAAGGCTCAGACTTTTGACCTGACAATGTGGGGGAAGCAACTTAACCCTTTGACCGCCAATGACGCTTTAAAGCGTTAATTACAATTTCACTCCATACGCCGACGACTCTTTAAAGCGTCAATTTTTAGCCTTATGTTTGACATTAAAATACACAGTAATAAACACTATTTTACGTAGTTTTAGCAACAGATCACGCTTAAACATAGACTAGGCCTTTATTCTTAATGCATAAAAATCTACAAAAATCCATATTTTAAGCAAAAAATGATATGAAAAACCAAAGACTACAATTTGAGATTTAAAGCATTACACTGATCGCCATTGACGACTTAAATCGTCACGTAGTGACGTGGCCATTCGCACAAAAATACAAATATAGGAGGTAGATGTAAAATAAAAATCCCCACTTAACAGGTGGAGATTTTTATCTCCACCTCATTTCTTGAATGTTTCCACAAGCAACTGTTAACTTCTTAATTGAATTGGTGCGTGTGTGCATTTTTAAATATGGAAAAAAATAGAGGTAAGTTGTTTTAATCATATTTTAGATATACCTAAGTACGTAATTGTCTAATGGATTCATAGGTAATAGACTATGAACATTGTTTTTACTTATGGAGCATGTATCGTCCAAGTGCAGTATTTTATCCCTTTGTACTTCTTTCTGTCTTGTGTTAGAATGGGCCATTCTTTTAAAGAGGTATCAAGGTCATTCAGCGATTCTTTATTTTATACTGTGGGAACCAAATAGATGTAATTTTATCTATAATTCATTTCTCGCTTACTTTTTTTCAGATTTAAAAAGATCGAGGGGATGGACGGCCTCGCCAAATATTCTTGAGGCCGATACTCAAGATCTTTATGAAGCATCAGTTGCAACTAAGCAGGCGGCAACAAATAATTCTAAATGTAAAGATTGTGAAAAATACAATTCAAGCGACAACCGAAATGAGCATTTTTCTCAATTATTATGTGAAGAATTTAGGTATATACAACCTTGCATACGTACCAGTTGTTTTATTAAAATTTTAGAATTTTTAGATGAAGCTAAACATAATCACTGTCATGAAATAGATATAATAAATACACAACAATAATAGATTTTGTGTATTTGATTGTCATGGTACAAAATAAAAACGAGTCAAATTTGTATTTTATTTACTTTTAAGAATTACTTAACAAATAACTCTGAATATATATACTTGCCATATTTAACAAGTGTTATACTAGATAATTGAAATGTCATATTACTAGAATGTGGGTAAGTAAAAATAAACATCGATATATCTACCGTACCACACTATTTCATGCATATTTATCCATATCGCGGACGCCAAAGACGCTTTAAGTTGTCCGTTAGTGACGTCATAAACGCTTGCCTCGTTCTTATTAATGTGGGGACATGTCGGTAGAGTGAAATAAAATCTACCTTCAAAGGAAATTATAATATTTATTTATTATTATTTTAAGGTAAATTTTATTTAAGTCTACCGACATGTCCGCTTTCCAACACAAGTTTCGTTTCGACGTACTAATTGCTAATTGGCATCCACACGATTTGTTTTACTATTTTGAAAAAGAAAATGAACAGTGAAGAACTTATTCGCATTTTGGAAGGCGTAGACGACAACGAGGTCGTGTACTTAAATTCATCTGACAGGAAATAGAAAGTGAGATAGAGGTAAAATATTTATTTCCTATTTAATAAAAAAATGTGTAAAGGCTGAAATAATGGTAGACATAAGCACCGTGACAGTTATTTATTTTTTTTGTATTTTAGGAGCAATTAATAGAAGAAAGTCAGGGTAGTTAGAGCTCTGAAACTCAGTTCCAATGGACGGGACTTCCGAACTCGATGGATATTCAGGCATTTAACGACTTTAGTAGTGGTATTTTACCATCGTTACAATTATCACCATCATCAAGCGAACTTGAATATTTTGAGAAATTCGTGGATGAATCATTAGTTTCTAAAATTGTTTATGATACAAATCGATATCATCGACACTTTGTTTTAAATACTGATTTAAGAAATCACTCAAGGTTACAGGCGTGGCAAGATGTTACGATACCAGATATTTATATATTTCTGGCTGTTACAATGTTAATGTCTAGGAATAGCCGTTTAAGTATCGAAGAACATTGGTCGACTAATCCATTATTAAACTCACCTATTTTCACAACTCTTATGAGTAGAAATCGATATACTACTTTGTTGGGCATGCTACATTTTTCTGAACCAGGGCCGAAGCAGACGAGGGATAGCATCTTACATAAAATAAAAGGCATAGTTGATGATGCGCGACGTAAATTTCAAGATTACTTTATACCGTACCAAAAGTTATGTATTGACGAAAGCATGGTTCCGTTCAAAGGAAGGTTATTAATTAAACAGTACCTTCCAAATAAAAGAAATCGTTTCGGAATAAAGCTTTTTGTTTTATGTGATGTCAGTACTAAAATTATTTTAGATTTTATAATTTACACGGGTACTGAGACTGAAATAGTGCGAAATACTGATTTAGGCATAAGTGGATCTGTTGTTACTACTTTAATACAACAATACTACTTTACTAACAGAAAAATATATATGGATAACTGGTATAGCAGTCCTAAATTATTTAATTATTTGAAGTGTCACGGTATAGGTGCTTGTGGAACAGTGAGAAAAAATAGAAAAGCAATGCCAGTGTTTAAAAAATTGAAGAAAGGAGAAAGAGACGCAAAATATACTTCCAATATAATGGCTTTAAAATGGCATGATAAAAAAGATGTGCATATGTTGAGTACATTCCATGAGGATAAATTAGGGCCAAGTGAAAAAATCGACAGGTCAACCGGTCTGCCAGTAATGAAACCTGAATGTATTTTAGACTATAACAAAAATATGGGTATAGTCGACACGAACGATATGATGCTAAGTTCAATTCACTGCATGAGAAAAACAGTGAAGTGGTATAAAAAGCTTTTCTTTCACATAATCGACATGCATTTGCTCAATTCCTTCTACTATTGCAAGGTGTTAAAAAATGACAGTAAATTGCACTACCACAATTTTCAGTTATCAGTAATTAATCAGATCGTTGTCAAATACGCGGGTGACAGGTCACTTCCCATGACTACCCGTGCATTTGACAATCCGGCTCGTATATTAGGTGACAATACTGCTAAACATATGCCAGCGTATCTTCCACAGCAAAAAAAAACTACGCTGCAAATTATGCGCTCATGTGTATCGTAAAAGGCGTGACTCGCGATTTTGGTGTGAAGAGTGCAAAATACCACTTTGCGTAACCTGCTTCCGCCCTTATCATGAAAATAAAAATATAATACAAGTTTTTAAGTCAGTTTTTGATATTTTTGAAGTAACCTTACAATTTAACGTCATGTACCTATAACCTGTATCAATATGGTGATTATGTATAATCCAATTATGTATGTTACATTGAGGGTAAGTAATAATTCAATAAATTCATTAACAACATTGAAAGTTATTTTAGTTTATTTTATTCCTACAACATAAAACATTATTATTAAATTATAATATCGATAACAGTTACGAACAACACTATTAATTTGATGAAATTGTGTTGAAACTACAATTTGGTGTCGCCGTTGACGTCTTAGGGCGTCGACTAGTTGCGTCAAATTTCTGAATTGTATATTGTATTTGGGAAGCAAAAATTGATATTGTATTGTGTCCAGTCTTAATTTTATGGCGTAATTAGCTGTCTGTTATATTCTAATACGTTTTTAATGCATAATTTTAACGTTATGTATAGTTTAATCATAAATAAACTCAATATATCACGTTTTGCAATCATTATATCGTAAGAAGGGGGCACATCACTACAGTATCATGCGAGAAATTATAGCAAAAATAGGCGTGGCGCTGGTGGTCAGGTTTTTAAGATTGAGCGTGGCGGTCAAAGTTTTAAAACAGAAAGTCTGCGCAAGTTCAATGAACTTTATGAAGAATATAAAAGTCTACACTCACTGAACAAATCTCTGGAATTACCAGAAAAAGAAAATAAAGTATGTGATGAAGATGAAGACGTAATAGACTTTGATAAACTCTATGAATGTCCCTCGACGTCATCTGGATCTTGTCTTCAAGGCTTAGTGATAGACGAGTTGGAGGAGTACCTGAGAAAACCAAGAACTGCCAGCTCGGAAGACATTTTAGATTGGTGGAGGACGCATGAGACAGAGTATCCGATTTTATCGAAAATGGCCCGTGATTTTCTCTCAATACCTGCAACTTCAGTACCTGCTGAGAGGTTATTTTCTAAAGCATCATTAGTAATTAGAAAACATAGAAATAGGTTAAGTGATGAGTCAGCCAGATGGTTACTTTGTATTAATTCTTGGTCAAAAAAATTGATATAAAGTATCATAACCTAATGATAAAGCTGTTGATTTGTGTTGTATTTTATTTTTTATTCAAATAAATGATAAATCGTAAAACTCTTTTATTAAATTTCTTATAAGTTGAGGGTTCAATCTCTTTCTAGACAGATAAGTATTGTTCTTTAAAATACAGTCAAGTTATTGTAATTAATTTGTTTTTTTACATGTTTTAGCAAATGTAAGCTTATAAATCATAAATGTTTATTAAGAAACAGTTACTTCCATGGAAAACGACATATAGGTCAGTTGATTTTTCGAATTTCTTATCAAATCTTCAGTTATTTATTAATCTGCTTGATCTTTACTATGGCTATGTTAATTCAAGCTTACAATGTTCCAATTCTAATACGTTTTTCTAAGATTTAAAGTAAACTTTAATAAATAGTAATAGACTAATAGGTAATTGCAAGACTTGCAAGACTCTTGCTGCAAGACCAAGACCAAGACCAAGACTGGGAGCGCAAGACCAAGACCAAGACCAGGTGTATTGGCGCAAGACCAAGACCAAGACTGGCTAAGTCTCGTCTTGTTCTTGCATTTGGGCAACACTATTGTAGGTATGATTCGCCATTTTGAGATGGGTTAAGATTTGTAAGAATTAAGGATCATTTTTCAATTCAGAGACTACAAAACGAATGTGAAAACACTATTTAGCACCACCCCCAACACCCTTGTTAGAGCGTTGGCTAATAGGTGGGACTCTCCGATTTTGGGGCGGTGGATACAACTGCACGCAGTCAAGTAGACATTCCCCAGGATCGCTGAGCCTCACACAGCTTAGAATAAATATTACTAACACTAGTTTATAAGTTCTCACTGTTACTGAATCGTATGGAAGGAATTCTGAAAATATTTATTTATTTATTTATGTTATTTTACTTGTAATAACTGCCTATCTGACCTCCACAACCCAGTTACTTGGTAATACGTTGCGTTACGTTGCGTTACGATGCGTTACGTTGCGTTGCGTTGCATCTATTGTGTGTCTATTATTATTAATACCAGTATGTGCATCTGTTGCACATACTTGTATTGTGCAAAAGATGCAAATTTTACACAATATAAGGATGAGACGGAGCCGAAAATATTGAAAAAAGCGGAAAAACGCTGGGGTCAGGAGGCCAAGAAATATTGCAAACGTTGTGGCGTCTTCCAGAATTCCTGGCACACTACATCCTCCGGCTTATGTTGTGTGTGTGTGTTCAAGATTCTCATCGATTCAGAGAGCAACCAAGCACCTGTTCGTGAAGTGTCACGCAACAATGACTTGGGGCGTGCTAAGGGGTTGTGCTTTCATTGTATGGAATGAATGTATTACGGTTAATAAAAATGCAGGGTTCTTTTAAAAGTTTTTTTAAACGTTTTTTGCCTTGCTGTTGGCACCAATTTAAACTAAAATACCTATTTTTTCCTTATCCTCTAATAATTAGAGTCTAATTCATCGCACCTACCACTGTGTGTCTCTGCATCACCCGAAGGTTAACTGGTATAAATGCCTATGGTCTGTACATTTATGTGCCAGTCCCCGATAAGTCTGCAAAATTGGATAATTGTTCAAAAACATAATACAGGCAAAGCTATTTAAAGCGTGTTAAAAATAGATTTATTTGTCATAGAAACACGTGCTAGCAAAAAGATAAGACCACAAAAAAAGACATTGTTAGCAAGTAAACAAAACAGACAAATCGTTTTTAATTAGATAATCGTAATTTCCCTGCTGTTATACAATTGAAAACAATCAATGAATGAGTAACGTGTGACGAAACAGATAATATACTAGACAGGATGTATGATAAGCTGAAACATAATGCACACACACATACACACACCTCTACACACACGAGCACGCCGTGCTGGCTAACATCCAGCTCTGTGTCTGGTACTTACCTACTTTACCTGAGTGACCGTGTCGAGCTACCTACGACGGGGTTGGTGAGACCATCAGCTGACAGTCACCTAACCGAGCTATTTATATTAAAAGTAGCTCTGCAAGCGTCTTTGCCCGCGTATTGTACTTATAAAACTTCCTCTTGAATCCTCTGTTGATAAAAACCGTAGTGAATCCGTTGCAAAGTTTAAAAGATCAAAGTCTACAAACGCAGGAACCGACTTTGGTTTATTCTATGAAGAGATTATATAGAGGTATTATTTCTTGTTTGTAAGTTTAACACGTCCCTGTCCCAGTAAAAAGTTATACAATTTATTCGAACGTCCACCTACAATCTCGCCATAACTTGACAATAAACATTATAAGGGATGACATTTATACTAATACGGCCAAAAAAAAACTTGCAGGTACAAAGGCTTCTAAAGTGATAACGTGGTGCCCCAAGTGTAAAATAGTACTCTATCGTCCATGTTATATACAATACATTACATTGATTTAAATAAATAAACAGCAATGCCTACAAAAAATATAGTTATATTTTACCCTCTCAGTACACGTAACGTTCACTCCTCGAAAAGGAAATTGTGCACCAGTTAAACTCGGAAACGATGTATTGCCCCAACATCAGCCATCCAAATACCTTGGTATGCACCTGGATAGAAAACAAACCTGGAGACAACATATCGAGAAAAAACGAGATGAGCTGAATCATCGCCTGCAATCACTGAAATGGCTAATAGGAAGAAATTCACAAGTATATAGCGATAACAAAATACTCATCTATAAAACTATCTTGAAGCCGGTATGGACCTATGGAATTGAGCTCTGGGGAACAGCCAAAAACTCCAATGTAGAGATCCTGCAAAGATACCAAAATAAAGTTCTGAAAACCATAACAAATGCTCCGTGGTTCACCAAAATGACAGAGCTACACACAGAACAGATAAAGAGGAGCTACATGACCTCCTCAAAATTAATACTGTAGAGGAAGAGATTGAACACCGAACAAAATTATACAAAATGCGCATTGAAAAGCACGTTAACAGCCTGGCTTCTGTACTGACTAACCCACTGGAACTCCGTCGATTGAAAAAACAGCACACATGGGACATGGCTTGATCTAGTCAAGCAGCAAGAAGAGGGCCCTCACTGGAGGACCGTACTCGAAACGCCAACAAGCACAGAACGCATCTGCTGAAGGCTTTGGAAGCCGATTGCAAGATTAAAAAAAAAAAAATATATATTTTACCCTCTTCATAGATATGAGAAACTAATGACATTTTATGGTGGCTCTTTTAAATTTTCGGTAGCCTTGTTATCTAATCAGACGTCCATGAGAATCTTTTTCCTCTTATTCATACGTCCAGTCAAATAAAACATAGCAAATTTACTTTTGGATTATGACTTCAACTAGAGTCATGGACATATCAGTTTGGTACAAATGTGACTCCTTTGGAGTTATTGGACAGTGAACGTGTTAATATCTTAGCGTAATGTTATATAGTTTGCCTTTCTTAATAAATAGGCTACCCAACACAAAAAGATTTTTTCAATTCGGACCAGCCGTTCCTGAGATTACCGCGTTCAACCAAACAAACAAACTCTTCAGCTTTATAATATTAGTTAATGATGTGAATAATGATTTGATGATTATGATTTATGATAATGATAGCGCCACCGAATGATATCGTGACTAATTCACGGGAATGATTCATTGAGGAAAAAAATAGTTTAGGCTAAATATAAGTTATTTATTTACAATCATATTAATCGTATCTCAGATAAAACGTCCTATATAAATGAAAGTTATTATTAATGTTAATTATTAAACAATCAGTGTACAATCATGGACAAGCAGATCGTAATTCTTCTCATCGGGTTAGCTGTGGTAGCGGGTAATTAGTTTTTTTAATATTTAATTCCTCTGCTAAGACCTTTCGGGATTTACAGGCGTTATGTTCTGTTATGTTATTTAATTCCAACTTAGATAAAAACTAAAAAAAATCACCCAAATTGTTTCCAAAGTGGACATTATTTTTTAAAGAGTTTTTTTTTGCTCGGTCATTTATACGCAATTTTATTTAATTTCAAACAAGATAATTTTAACTTAATATATAAAGCTTACAGACTTTAAATGATAATTATTATATGCTTGTGTATGGACAAAAGAAAGAGTACAAAGAATCAAAGGGTTTACTATTATTAATATTACACAA
This sequence comes from Aporophyla nigra, assembly GCA_947507805.1. Lineage (NCBI taxonomy): Eukaryota > Metazoa > Arthropoda > Insecta > Lepidoptera > Noctuidae > Aporophyla > Aporophyla nigra. The sequence continues at coordinate 12,206,889 of OX382319.1, read as the reverse complement.
AAATAGTCCTCCAGACCAATTTCGGCCATGTCGTGGCATGATGCACAGACACGAGTGCACTGTCTCTTCGTTGTTTCCTGAATTAAATAAATCACTATTTTAATTATAATCATAATAAACACAACCACCTTTTCATTCCAGCTCTTCCCCACCAGACAGTCTTCAGGAAGCTCGACTCAGACCTTCGTTACCAGTACGAGCGGGACGGAAACGGTCTGCCCCACTTGGTGGACCTCTGGGAAACCATCGTCAACATGGTTCAGGCTGCCAGATTCAACCCTGACACACAGAATGTTTACCATCTCTTCACCAGGTGAGGAATTTAGCTACTTATTAAGTAGTAGAATTATTTTTCATCATCTGAGTAGTCTTTTCCTCACTGTGTTGGAGTCGGCTTCCAGTCTGACAGGATGCAGCTGAATAACAGTATTTTACATGCAGCGGTTCTCTGACATACTCAACCCAGTAACATTATACACCTTGTTAGGACTGGTTGTCAAGCTTTTGGGTTTTCTGTCAACGCGTAACGATTGTCGAAGATCTACAAATACTAGCTGGTAACAATGGCTTACGAGACATGGAGTGTTCCATAGACGTAATGAATGGTCACCTATCCCTTGAAAAGTGTAGATTAGGTTAAGCTTTGATCGACTCGGTACGCCCATTATTACCAAGTGTCGAGCACCTCCCATGAACGAAGATAATAATTTGACTTTTGTTTACAGGAACAACCCATCAGTGAGTCAGGTGCTGGTCCCCGGTAACGACGCTCTCGTCTTGGCCTCTAACTTCAACGCCACTCGTAGAACTGCTATCCTCATCCATGGATGGATGGCCAACGCTACATCTATCTTCAACGCAGTACTGTTGCCTGGTGAGGAATCTTCCTTCACTACTAACGTTATCAGTATATAATGTTCCCGAAGCTGGGACACAGGCTTCCTCTCTGTGTGGGAGTGGGCTAGATGGAATGTGGCCATGGCCATCTTGCCCGTAGGGCATTGGGCGACTGTAAAATGTACAACATCTAAGCTAAAGAGTCATTATTGCATTTCTTTATCAATATCTTATCTTATTTTATACATTTTGTAACATTGATTAGCTATTTGCTACCTTCAGAATGTCAGCCTTAAACATAAATGACAAAATGTTGGTGTACTCTACACTCCTACCTGCCTCTTCAGGAGTGATGATTATTGACTAATCCATTTCTTTTCCTCAGCTTTTTTGGATGCTGAAGACATGAATGTCATCGTGGTAGACTGGTGTGCTGGCGCTTGTACCTTCAACTACCCCGCAGCGTTAAGAAACGTGATTTCCTCAGGTAAGCATCATCACAGAGACACATCTTCCATCTTACAGTGTAGTAGCTCATGTCTAATTTATTGTTATAAGAGCTGCATGGGTCAATTGAATTTAAAGCTAAGTTTACCGAGGTAAGTTTATAGATACATTACATACCCCTCCGTGTCTTGGAAAATACGTAGCTTTGGTCCTGGCCACTGAGTACGAAGTCGTCTGTTCTCTACACAGAGTATAAAAAACCTCGTTATATTTGTTATGAATAATCCCTGTTGGCGGTAGAGCGCAAATGCGCGACGCAACGCACGCGGGATATAGATACGGGAATAACAATCAAAACTTGTAACCAGAAGATTCCCTTGGTGCAATAAATACGATCAAAATGTCAGAAACAATGAGTGACTTTCTGCATCGTTTTTTGTCTTTTTACATCTGTTATAACACCTATTTTGTAACCCAGTTTGGGACAGAAACACTCAAGGCACCCAGATCTTACACAGGTGTTTTTAACAGACCAGAAAATATAATCAACTTCTGGAGGTGTGCTGGTCAAAATAACCACCGACCATGACCCCCGCACAATAGTCCATCTGAAGGACTAAGTGCACAAACCAAACCCTTAAACATTTCGTAGAATTTAGAACACCTATCTTATGAAAACTTTCAATTAGTTTATTTCTCTAAGACCGAATCAATTATTCTCTTCTCAGGCGCAAGTGTGGCCAGGTTCATAACTTGGTTGAGCAACACCACCGGAGCCGACCCCACCAAGTTCCACGTCGCTGGCCACAGTCTGGGAGGTCAGCAGTCCGGCATCGTCGGCAGGAACCTTGATGGACAAATTGAATATATTACAAGTACGTATTCCTCTCCTTACATAATCATAATTTTATCTGTTAAGTACTGAAATCCTGCCTGTGAAACATCATAAATATGATTCTGATAGCCATGCCCCTTAGTTAAAACCGTTGAAAAACTAGCCGCAATGTCATGTCAGCGACAATCAATGTCAAAAGAGACAAGAAAATATTAAAACCATGGCTTTAGTCTTTGAATCATAACAACATGAACAGACAGCTGTGCTGCTGAGGAGTTTGTTGCACCTCTTCTTCCTCTCAGCTAAAGCAGTATGAGGTGAAGAGCGGGCATTTTGAGGACTGTCTTAAGTAATTTTGACGTCAAGAAGGTGCTCATTCTCAGCTTAGTTTGAATAAATTACTTTTGATTTTACCTAAACCTCTATTAAAACAACCATCTCCTTCCCCTCAGGTCTGGACCCCGCTGCTAACGGCTGGGCCAACAACAACAACAAGTTCAGGGCAACAGACGGCATGTACACCGAAGTGATCCACACTAATATTGAAGCATCAGGGTACCTGACTCCGCTGGGAGATGTCGACTTCTACCCCAACGGGGGAGATCACATGCCTGGCTGTTCCAGTAATGCTTGTAATCATGACAGGTGGGCTCTTCTCTTGTGTCATCATCTAGCCTTTTCGGCTTGTAGTCTTACCGGATGCATCTAAATACCAGTATTTTATATATAGGGACTGCTAATCAGACCTACACAACCCAGTTACTGGGTAGTACGATACCTCTTGGTATGACTGCGTTGACAGACTTTCGGGCTTCTGACAACCCGTAACCAATCAAACTTCTACAAATGACTGATGATTATGCAATACAAAAAAAACATAAGAATTATATCTCATGCTGCGGAAAAACGAGCCATAAAGCAAAATGGTGGATGGTGTGACTGTGAAGTCGGAAAATTAAATGTATAGTTAACTACAATATCAACTTAAATTGTCCGTGTAGTCGAATCGCAACTGTCTGTTATTTGTAAGTGAAATGGCTATAACACGGCAAATTAACCTTGTGAGTCGATTTGGTATTTAAGTAAGTTTGTAAGTTACACACAACTGTGTGGGACAACAATCAAGGAGTGATTGCATTATTCTTTTACTATCCTAACATGTATTCTTCTCTTACAGATGCTTCTTCTATCTAGCAGAATCTCTTCGTTCCGGAGGGTTCACAGGACGAAGATGTAGCGACTACCAAGCCGCTCTGGTTGGGAACTGTACTCTAGCAGAAACCTTACTACCCCTGGGGGGCTTAACACCTAAGTTTGGGTAAGAAATATACTAAACATGTTGTGAATTAGTACATTACTCATAGTTTCATAGATCGATGGTTTACTGAATCTATTTCGGTCATTTTTAATTTAGGTTTAGGTTTTTTTTTAAATTCTTCAGTGTGTTGTCGGACGTACAGAATAACCACATCCCGTTTCTTCCCGTGGATGTCGTAAAAGGCGACTAAGAGACTTACTAGAGAATGGGCAGCAGCGTTCTCTATGCATTTTACCACCATACTGCGATCGCCAACCATCCTGCCAAGCGTGGGATTATGGCAACCCCCCCCCCCCCCCCCCCCCTTGGGGCAAGCCTATGTCCAGCTGTGGACGTCTTTCAACTGAAATGATGATGATGATTTTTTAACTCCACTTACACGTCACACTTCCGAAGTACAGTCAAAACGAACCGAAGTGCACGAAGTACCTACTACACTAGACTCTTATACGTGTGCAACTGTGTGCGTGCTTACATTTGTAATGTGACCACAATTTTCTTTCACAATCGGTACAACTTTTTGAATAAAAAACAATGTTTTATACCTAATAGTAAAATTTCAGTGTAGGTATGGATTAGCATATAGGAGACTTTTCATCCCGGTAGTACGTGCCTGTGGAATAAATTCCGACCTCGACGCGAGTGAAACCGCAGGCAAAGCATTTTATCTAATATATAAAATTCTCGTGTCACAGTTTTCGTTGCCATACTCCTCCGAAACGGCTTGACCGATTTTGATGAATTTTTTTGTGCTTATCCGGTATCTATGAGAATCGGCCAACATCTATTTTTCATCCCCCTAAATGTTAGGGGTAGTCCACCCCTAATTTTTTTTTTTTTTAAAACTTTTATTTTATTATGATTGAGCATTGAAAAATACATACAACTCTAAATTTTCACTCTTTTCACCCGGCAAAACAACGTTTGCAGGGTCAGCTAGTAACCTAATAAAATCTTCCTTCAATGAACTCTGCATATCTTTTCGGAACAGACAAGCGAGCTGTAGTGGTATGTTTTTTCTAACTTGTTTTTTTTCTTGTAATTACAGAGCACAAGGCGTGTACTACTTGGAGACCAACGCTTCCCCTCCATTCTCCCGAGGATAACAGAAGAAGACAATGGCAAATGTTTTGAAATGTATAAATTAATATTTATTTAGTATAAAAATTGACGAAAAATTAACATAAAATATTAGGAATAATTTACAAAGGTAATTTATAATGTTAGATGCCTATACTAGGATAAACTTGTATACCAGGCGGCATGAGCTCTCTTATTTGTTATTTTATACCTAGTTTGTACTAATGTATTATTTATTTAAAGAATTTGTTTATATTTAAGTTAAAAATATCAACATTTTTTCTTATTTAGTGTTCGCATAAAAAAAATAATCTTGCGCATTTTTATAATAAAAATTTGAAGAAAGAAGAAACCCTTTTTTCATTTTACTTTCTCTCAATAATTTTAACACTGATTTTTAGCAGTGGGCCACATATAAGTCGCGGTCTTCAAAAGGGGGCCACCCTTTTAAAGACCGCGACTTATACGTAGGGCGGGCGTTTTGGGGGGACTGCCTTATGCCTTGGTCTTATGTAACTTTGACGTTCAAAAAGTGCTGACTCTCAGCCTAGTTTGAATAAATGACTTTTGATTTTGATTTTGATTTATGTCGTCGGTCATGAGTTGGGGTCTAGTGGGCCGACTTTCCAAGTCCTTCAATAAATATTATATGAGCCCGTCCGAAAATGGTATCCTCATACCTACACTTGCACGAAAAATATTTTCCGCCAATATATTTTTGCGCGAAACGGACTTTTGTTTGAAGGGACACTTGCGCGACAAGACACTTCCACGAATAGAAATTTGCGTGGATGGACTTTCTCGCAAATGGACAATGGTAGGGCAAATACCATTTGTCATATAGAGAAGGCATATTACTGAGATAGCATATTACTGATATACAATTATCTACTGAGGAGTTTGTTGCGCATTTTCTTCTTCTCAACTAAAGCACTAGGATGTGGTGAAGCGTGCGAGTTTTGGGGACTGAACTCTTACGTAATTTTGACGTTCAAAAGTGCTAACTCTCAGCCTAGTTCAAATATATTTTCTATTTTGCCCACTACGATTAGTCAAGGCGGGTTAACAAATTAAAATTTTACTAATCGTAAGTTCAAGTTTTCTCACGACGTTTTTCTTCAGCGATGTCAGTAAAAAATCAAAATCAAAAGTCATTTATTCAAATAAGGCTGAGGCTCAGCATTTTTTGAACGTCAAAATTTCAAAAGACAGTCCCCCAAAACGCCCACCCTTTATCACTTCCTAGTGCTTTAGCTGGGAAGAAGAAGTGGCGCAACAAACTCCCCAGCAGCACAGCTGTCCAATTAGAAGAACTTGATTGTATACAGTGGTAAGTAGTAAAACATTAAGTGACATAAAACAATAAATTAAATGATTTGAACCCAATATACCAACAAATAAAATGAAAACTATATTCAAACAAAAGCAAAAAAAAAAAAAATATAATGTAAACATAGCTACAAAAATAAAACCCTCCTGACATAAAGGGCGTGACAGCTTACATATGCAGATATACTTAAAAAGTACATATAGGAATGGAGAAAGCAGTTCTAAACTAATTGTAGATGACGTGACCATTCCTCATCGCTACACTGAATTTTACATTTCTTCCATTCCATTTCATGTTCATTTTCGAGTATAGTTTTATTGCACAATTTCATTTTTGTTGGTGGTATCAATATTTGATAGTAATATGTATTTGAGATTCAACAAACTTCCTACCCAGTGGGTCCCGTTTTACGCCAAACGACATCTCGGCAAGCCCAGATGGAGATGAAGGAATAAGCTCCTATAATAAAGATTGCTCCTAGGCAGCTCTGGACAGGGAGTGGTGGTAAAAGACTAAGGTTGACGCCTTTTCCCAGCAGTGAGACATTAATGGCTAACAATAAAATTAAAATAATGTATTGGGCATGGAAAGTGTCCGAATAAAAAACGAATTGAAGGTACTTGTTGCTTGCTTGTATTTATTGGTTCTATGAATCCCTAATAGATGGCGGTGTAGTGTTCACTTCTCCAATCCCTAGCGAAACAATTCATAACCTAGAGCCTAACACTAGAATGTCACAACGCATTATTTTATTTTATTTTATTTATTTGGGACAAAAAACAGTTATACATTACAACATTAACAAAAACATTTATATTTCAATCGAAAAAACGTATAACCCACAATATTGTCCACGAGGTGACATGAGAGTATGAAAGCGAACGCATCTTACATGAAAAAAAAAAGAAATGTACCTACATACATAATTTGATGAAAACACTAAATGCTGATTCGATGGAAGTGGATGACAAGAGCATCCGTGTTATTGGCGACTTGCAAGAGATTGCGAAACCATTCTTTTAAATTTAGAATGAGACAGTGCGAAAATATCAATAGCAACGAATTGTGAGTTCTAGGTTTTTAAAAGTCGGCGGAGAGGGGCTCGCACCCCAGCCTTCGTTCTACATCGCGCAGTGTAGAACAATCGAGGCACGCGCACCTCCCGCCGAATGACAGCTCTGGGTACTACGTAACATAGTTTATTCGAGAGCTCAGTACAATTAAATTTGTTATTGCATATACCATACAGCGTCACTACCATGATCATTGAACGTCTGGAACCCAAGCTTAAAATCTTATAATGCCTTAGCAAATATGCATAGGAAATCCTTGTTTGGAAGAACTTATAGTGTGTGGCACGAAGAAATTTTTTCTGAACCTTTTCTATTGCTTGCTTATATTTATCATTAGAACAGGTAACAATTTCTAATCGCAACAAAGGGACACTGCAATGGATAAAAGGACACAGCGTATAACTAGGTAACGACGCTGCTGACGAACTGGCCAGAAGGGCATCCAGCGAGTCAGTCTGTGGAAGCGGAACCCATCGTGCCCATCCAGTTCAACCAGCTACGCAGGTGGCTGCAGGAATGTATTATTTATTATCTCATGTTCCTAGCACGGCGGGCTGTGCTGGCGCTGCTGCTGCGGCTTCAAGCGGCGCAAATACTGTAACCTTATAGGTAACTACAGTTTTGAGCCGTTTGGGGTTGAAACGCTCGGGTCATAAGGCCCGAGTGCGCGTTTTCTTTTTAAGGAAATATCTCTTCGACTGGTCGACACTTCACGTGACCAGAGGGCTGAGTCATCCTTTGGCCAAATAATTAGTATTGTCATTCAACGTGGCAATGCTGCCAGTCTTCTGCGCACGTTTCCGGATGACAGTGATGCGGTCGAGTTCTTCGACGGATTCAAACCGTTTGATGTACATATCGTCGTGAACAGAATTTGTGTCAAAATAATGGAAAGAAAGTTGAAAAAGAAAGATTTTCATAATATTTTATTCACAAAGTTTTCACAATTTCTTGTTTGTAAACTCCGGAACATTTGACATAGTTTTTCTTCACTTATCCTCGGGAGAATGGAGGGGAAGCATTGGTCTCCAAGTAGTACACGCCTTGAGGTCTAAAATAACAAAAAAAAAAAAAACGTATTACAAATCTCATAGGTATCACAACAGAGAGCTTGTACTTCCCGAGGGGATAGACAGAGTTAATTGAAGTAATATTTTATTATGAACTAGGCTATTGTCCGCGGTTTCACTCACGTAGGGATCGCAATTTATCCCACAGGCACGTGCAACCGAGTTAAAAAGTATCGTACGTTTTATTAAAGGTTATAAAGTAACACTGTACAATATTTCATTAAAATGTATTCAGCCGTTTTTGCGTGATGAGTAACAAATATCGAAACATACAATGTTCCTATAAATTCTACTAATATTATAATATTAGTAAAAATTTATAGGAACATTGAGTAGAACGTTCTCATTCCAATTTTAATAGGTGGCTTTTATTTAACTAGCAATTTTTTGGGGACTGTCTTATGTAAATTGGGCGTTCAAAAAGTGCTGACTCTCCGCTTAGTGCGAATAAATGACTTTAGATTTTTTTAATTGTGATTTTATGGGTGAGAGCCTGGTGATCCGTCACACAGGGTATCCTAGCATGGACGCCAGTCTCTCACAAAGGATCATGTTTGTGAACTTTTGTGAAAACCATATCATTCCTGTCTCTATGCTATGTACATATGTGAACGTTTGTGAAGAGAGAAAAATAAAGATATATTATTATTATTATTTTATGGTATTTCCTTACCCAAACGTAGGTGCTAGGTAGCTTCCCATGGGTAAGGTTTCTGCTAGAGTACAGTTCCCAACCAGAGCGGCTTGGTAGTCGCTACATCTTCGTCCTGTGAACCCTCCGGAACGCAGAGACTCTGCTAGATAGAAGTAACATCTGTAAAAAAAGAATACAGTCAGAGCAATTAAATATTTATTAAACAAGAGGGGTAATTGCGCAACTTTTTATCGGTAGGAATTGGTTTAATATTCATAGTTAAACAAGATTTATTGCGTTATTTACGTTGTTGAGCCACAATTTATTCGAACAAATGACGCAATTGTTTCGAAATAATCTTCAATCCCATTCAGATTCTGATAAATTGTGCGTTTCGCAATTAGGATGCAGGATCGGGATTGCATTCTGTGTTTTACCGGACGTAAAGAATAGCACCATCTCATTTCTTCCCGTAGGTGTCGTAATCGGCGACTAAGGGACTTACTAGAGAATGGGCAGCAGCGTTCTCTATGCATTTTACCACCATACTGCGATCGCCAACCCGTCTGCCAAGCGTGGCGATTATGGCAAATCCCCCCTAAATTGAGAGTGACCAGCAGTGGACGTCTTCGGGCTGAAATAATAATGATGATGATTAAATAAATAAATATCTTAGGACAACCAACACACCGTTATCTGATACCAAACTAAGCATAGCCTGTACGATGGCAACCAGAGAACTGTTAAACATACTTATATATTTCTAAATACATACATATTATAGTTAAATTACACCCAGACACAGAACAAATAATTGTGCTCATCACACAAAGATTTGTCCTGGGTGGGAATCGAACTCACGACCTCCGTCTTCGCAGTCAGGGTCACTAACTACTAGACTAACAGGCCAGACAAAATTTAAATCAGATTAAATGGGGACACAATATTAATTTGTCCTAATTTAGCCATTCAGAATTAGTATCAGAATCAGAAAGAGACTTGAAGAAGTTGAATGTACAAATAAATTAAAGTTAGAAGTGAATTCTTTAAACATTCAATATCTTCCTTAGACTCGTTACCTCCTTCTACACGCGTAGCATGACCGCCATAGAAACGAAATTTGTCGACGGAAGAGAAGACAAGATGATAGATTGTATCGTAGAAAAAATGTGTAAAACTGAAGAAAAGAGATGTTTCTATTCTTCAGCCGACGAGAGTACGATGTCAAGTATGATAATTATTTCTCTTTACTATTGATGAGATAGAAACATTTTTACAGAATTAAAATACATAAGGAACTTTTTTTATTCTTTTTTTTTTCTTTTTTTATGCTACGCCGGCTGGTGGGCTAGTGGAACTACCTGAAGATTGATGTCGGCATATTCTTTATATGCTAGTCGTGCACGCAACTATGCTTGTGCGATGTAGGGTTTCGCATGACGTCAGTGTGATGCATATTTCGCACTGACGTGACGTCATGGAAAATCCTGGTGTTTCAAATTAATATTGTTAGGAGCTGGGATTCGGGATAAATTTATTGAGACCGATTTTACCAAAATACACAAAAACAGTTTAATTAACTTATTACAAATACTACAGTAATCAGAAACGTCAAACAGAATCACTTGTCTCGCTTGTACTCCACTGTATCGCTTCAATCGCATTCGATCGCATTCGTAACCGAACTGTATTCTCAGTACAACAATCCGCTATTTATAAGCGTCGCTGAACATTCTCGAAATATTGCGACTCTTTGCCACAGTTCACAGTTAGCGACGAAGCTTCCAGATAATATCAGATATATCTGTTTAATTCCGCTATCCGATAATAGATGGCGGTGGCGTCTACGTATAAGTGTTCGTGTAGTACTTGCTACTTGATAATAGATGGAGTTAGCGTGTCGTTTCTAGACTTTACGATCTACGTAACAATATGTTAGTGCAGAATAGAGTGATATTTCATATTTCCATAAGATAATATAAACACTTCAAAACAAAACTGATAAATATGTGTATCAAAAACGATTGATGGTTAAAAACATAATCATATTTGATTAGTATCTCAGCTAAATATTTAATTAAGATAGTATTTAAGTGTGTTTGTACTTACTTACCTAATTAATAGATAATGTACGTGAGTAATCTATGGAAATGTTGTGGATTGTACATTTACCTATTTGTCATTGGTTCCATATTTTATTGTAATACACATTGTACGCACGACTACACATCAAGGTATGCAATTTCCGTATCTCACCTAATATGGGATTTCCGTATATTGAGAGGTCAGCTAGGAGGAGACAGCCGTGTGTACAATTGTTTGATTTTCCCAAATAAAATAAAATGTGAGATGTTGCCAAAGTTTTTAAGGCACGTCTATAGTAGTCCCTCGATTTTCATTAAATGTAAACAAGAGAGTGGCTAAATAATATTAGCCACATGGGTCGAACGCAGGTTAAGCTACGCTTGACGAGGTCCGTCCTTGGAGGAGTGCTCATCTATTACACGGTAATGACTCGGAAAGCACGTTAAACCGTTAATTCCGGCAGTCATTTGTAGGTCATCTTCTATATTTTACATTCTATCTTCGACAGTCGTTACAGGTAGTCAGAAGCCACAAAGTTTGACAACGCAGTCTGACCAAGAAGTATTGATTTACCTAGCAACTGTGTTGTATACTTTAATTTGTAAGGTAGAATAATTGACATCGTTAATTGTAATTGACATTTGCTCGCCAGGTTATGGCAGGATATGTTGAAACAAAATTACTGAAACCCCTTATATATCCATACTTCTATACTAATATTATAAAGCCGAAGAGTTTGTTTGTACCTATGTTTGTTTGATTGAACGCGCTAATCTCAGGAACTACTGGTCCGAATTGAAAAAATACTTTTGTGTTGGGTAGCCTATTTATCGAGGATAGCCTTCCTAGCTAGAAAGCTATATAACATTACGCTACAACCAAGAAGAGCGGAGCAGTGATGAAAAATGTTGCAAAAACGGGAAAAATCGCACGGGTAGGCAATTCGACGCGACGGGAAGGGTCGGGGGAACAAGAAATTTAACGCAGACGAAGTCGCGGGCAGAAGCTAGTACCTACTATATATACTAATATTATAAAGCCGAAGAGTTTGTTTGTACCGTGTGGTGCCGGACGTAAAGCATAACACCACCCCATTTCTTCTCGTGGGTGTCGTAAAAGGCGACTAAGGGATTTACTAGAGAATCGGCAGCAGCGTTCTCTATGCATTTTACCACCATACTGCGATCGCCAACCCGCTTGCCAAGCGTGGCGATTATGGCAAAGCCCCCCAAATTGGGGGAGGCCTAAGTCCAGCAGTGGACGTCTTATGGCTGAAATGATGATGATGAAGAGTTTGTTTGATTGATCGCGCTAATCTCAGAAACTACTGGTTCGAATTAAAATGTTATTTTTGTGTTGGGTAGCCTATTTATCGAGGGCTATAGGCTATATAACACAGTACAACTAAGAGGAGCGGAGCAGTAATGAAAAATGTTGCAAAAACGGAAAAATCGCACGGGTAGGCGATTCGACGCGACGGGAAGGGTCGGGGGAACAAGAAATTTAACGCGGACGAAGTCGCGGGCAGAAGCTAGTATACCATATTCTAGCAAATAAATATTTTTTATTGATTGATTGATTGATTGTAGAGGTCAGATAGCAGACGCTCTTTATTAAATACCGGTATTAATTCGCATTCGCATAGACTAGAAACCGAAACCAAAATAGTCGAGATAAAGCTGAGACAAGAGTAGAACCCACCTGTCATGGTTACAGGCATCACTGGAACAGCCAGGCATGTTATTTCCCCCGTTGGGGTAGAAGTCGACATCTCCCAGTGGAGCCACGTACCCTGATACTCCAACATTAGTGTGGATCACTTCAGTGTAGTTACCATCTGTAGCGTTAAACTTGTTCGTGTTGTTTTCGAAACCAGGGCCGGCGGGGTCTAGACCTGCAAGTCGGAAGGTGGTGGTTTAAACAAGGTTAGTTTAAACCTATTGGCATCCTTGGGCACTTTAGAATACTGGGCCCTATGCTTCTGGATGCAAGAGTGGGTCAAATGCAGCTTCCACTTCTGATAGCCCCGAATTCCGATGCTGGCAGGAATTAGGGGGCCCCATGAAGTGTGGAGCTCTGACCGCTTGCCCAGAGTGGCTAATAGAAAAGACGGCCGTGCGTAGAATAGAGGTTTTGGTTATGATTCTGAGACAAAAGCCATAGTAATTAAGGTATATTTCAATTCTTCTTCTTCTGCACACTTAACATGCTCACAGTAGAAATGAAAGACGAAAATATGACAGACTTGCTGTGCCCTAGAGTTTCACTCGCATAAGTCTCAATTCCGTGGAAATAAAAGCATTTTATGTCTATCCAGGTCATGTGTCAAATTTCATAAAATTCTGGTTAACCTATTTAACGTAAAAACGCTACCATAAAACGCTGCGACACGCCTCCGCTCTTTGAGAGGAAGTGGGTCGTAATGTGCCACTCGAACCTAGTCCTAGTTCGTAGATGTCACATGTCTTCGAATTTATGGTTCTAGGATATGCCGGTTTCCTCGCGATGTTTCCCGTCACCGTTTTGAGAGCAGTGGTAATGAAATTATTTACACAAAGTAAACCGCCTGCCTGGATTCGAACCCACGATCTACAAGTTTTAAGTCAGACCCGTTACCACTGGGTAACAACTACTCTCACGTAGTCCTGAGGGGTAATTGCGGAACTTTTTATCGGTAGGAATTGGTTTAATATTCATAGTTAAACAACATTCATTGCGTTATTTACGTTGCTGAGCCGACAATTTATTCCAACAAATGACGCAATGGTTTAGAAATAATCTTCAATCCCATTCAGATTCTGATAAATTGTGCGTTTCGCAATTAGGGTACGGTTCCAGAAAAAAGGGTCTTGATAGACAGTCAGACGCACGGACGGACGGACCACTAAGTGATCCTATTTTCCTTTTGAGTTAGGGAACCCTAATATTGCAATAGCATAAAAAGTGTTCCGTCATCGTCGACAAACGAACACGTCTGTAAGCAACTAGATGTTGAAAGTTATTCACTAGGGGAACGGACTATCAGAATTACATTTATGGTGTTTCACAGGTAGGTTTTCCTAACTCAAGCGGGAATAATATTGTTACGAGCTGGGGTTCGGTATAAATTAATTCAAACCAATATTGCCGAAACACAATAACAGTTTAATTAAATAAATACAAATATGGCAATAATTAAAATGTCAAACAGAATCACTTGTTTCGCTTGTATCTACTGTATCGCTTGAATCGTATTCGATCACATCTGTAGCCGAACTGCTCGTCTGCCCGACAATCCGCTATTTATATCCCGAGCAGAATATTCGCGAACATTCGACACTGTGCCACAGTTTCAGGTAGCGTAGAAGCTTCCAGTCCTTACGAGAGCCAACTGTTTACTGTTTAATCCCGCTATTCGACAATAGATGGCGGTGGCATCTACGTACAATTGTTCGTGTAGTACTTGCTACTTGATAACGGATGGCGTTAGCGTGTTTTTTCTAGTAGTTTCGTCCACTGCCCCATCCTTAGATGGAGTTAGTGTGACGTTTCTAGACTTTTCGATCTATGTAACAATATTATTACAGAAGAAGAGGAATACTTACTTGTGATATAATCTACCCGCCCGCCAAGGTTCCTGCCGACGACGCCAGCCTGATGACCTCCCAGACTGAAGCCAACGACGTGGTACCGAGTGGGGTCGGCTCCAGTGGCGTTGTTCAACCACGTTATGAACCTAGCCACGCCCTCGCCTGAGATGAGAACAATTTTAATCAGCTAAAAGCAAGATTACAAAAGGCAGTTGTTATACCGGATACAAACAGACGAAAAACGAAGCCGGGAGTTACATTTCTTCCTGTGATCTTACCTACCTGGTTTCGCATGTATGCCCGGAATCTTGCAGTTACAAGTTTTAAATGTTATCCCTGAATATGTAATAGAAATAGGAAATGTTCAGACCAATATAATGAGGTTTCTTCATACTATGTGTAGACAACCGGCGATCTTGTACTTTGTGGCCAAGACCAGTTTCGAGTTCAGAGGCCTCCATCACTAATGGATTTACAGACTGGCGTCGGCTGGCATAACTGTAACTCAGCCAGGAGCTACTACACTGTAATATGGAAGCTGTGTTTCTCTTGCTTACCTGAGGAAACAACGTTCATTACTGCTGCGGTGAAGTTGAAGGTACAAGCGCCAGCACACCAGTCTACCACGATGACGTTCATGTCTTCAGTTTCCAAGAAAGCTGGGAAAATAAATGGGTTAGTTAATAATTATCAAGAGTAAAGAAGCAGGCAGATGTGCACTCTGAAACATGCCGGGTATGTTTAAGTTACGTTTAAGAGCCTTAGTGGGTGTTCAAAGCTGAGCATTCTGAAAGTTGGCAACTAAAAAAACCGACCAAGTGCGAGTCGGACTCGCGCACCGAGGGTTCCGTACAAACCTGTAGGTATTCACGGTTTATGCATAAGGTTTATGTTTATGAAATTAAATGTTTTTTTTTTTTAATTTTTATATTTGATTTGATTGAATGAAAGGTAAATTGTGGTTTACGATTTATGACGTATTAAAAAAAAACTACTTACTAGATCTCGTTCAAACCAATTTTCGGTGGAAGTTTACATGTGTGTGTGTGTGTGTGGTGTGTACATCATATATTTTTTTTAGTTTTATCATTCTCTTATTTAAGAAGTTACCGAGGGGGGGGGGAAATATTTTACCACTTTGGAAGTGTCTCTCGCGAAAACCAGAAAAAAAAAAAAAATGATATTAGAAACCTCAATATCATTTTTAAAGACCTATCCATAGATACCCCACACGTATAGGTTTGATGAAAAAAAAAATTGAGTTTCAGTTCTAAGTATGGGGAACCCCAAAATGTATTGTTTTTAAAAAAGTGGCTGTGACATACGGACGGACATACAGACAGACAGACATGACGAATCTATAAGGGTCCCGTTTTTTTTTCCATTTGGGAACGGAACCCTTAAAATGACAGTGTAAGTCACCCCTCGTTAGCTGCCATATTATGTTCTTGATCAAGCACTAGTTACTACTGTTCTAGCCTGTCGCCCTGTAATTTTTTGGTGCTAAAGTTTTCTTCTGTACCTGCGATAGGTTAAATAGCTTGAATATGATCATGCAGGTCCAAACTATCCAAAGCTGTATTTTTGAGCTCGCTTTTGCTCACTTTCTCATCCTTAATTTTCTTAACTTTTGTGCATAATTCGACAAAGTAAGTTCTGGTCAAAAGAAAATCTCAATTATCCGAGGCGGGGGTAAAAGTTAACCAAAGGGTATTTCATTATTTTATACAGTAATTTTCAAGGTCACTTAATAATAATTTTAAAAAAAATGTACCTATTTTTTTTGTTGTTGTTGTTTTTTGTGATGTTTGTTGTTGTTATTTGTTTTTTTTTTTGTGATCTTTGTTGTTTTTTGTTGTTGTTATTTGTTTTTTTGTTGTTTTTTAACTTGACCTAAGCTTTTACTGAAACATATTTCCGGATGTTTTTTAACTTCACCTAAGCTTTTACTGAGACATATTTCCAGAATAAACCGGCATGTCGTTTCATGACGAGAAAGTGACAGTGAAGGTATACATATTACATAACGCAATTACTAAGTCGACAGTGATTGCACAGTTTACTTTCGCTTTGAGTGGAGGCCTCCTGAGTTCCAGCAGAAGGAACATGCCTGATTACATTATCTAAGTATTAAAGAACTTATCCTCACCAGGCACCAGAGCTGCGTTGAAGTTAGCTGTAGCGCTGTCAAGCCATCCATGGATGAGGATAGCAGTTCTGCGAGTGGCGTTGAAGTTAGAAGTCCAGACGAGGAAATCGTTACCGGGGACCAGCACCTGACTCACTGATGGGTTGTTCCTGTAAGCATAAGTCAAAGTTTAAGTCTCATCTTTCTTATTGGAACTCTCGTGGTTATGTATTAACGGGCACACGAGTAAATTTTTAATAATATATTTTTAAATAATATCTTAGGACAACCAACACAACGTTATCTGATCCCAAACTAGGCAGAGCCTGTACTATGGTAACCAGACAACTGATAAACTTACTTATATATTATATTTCTAAATACATACAATACATATTATAGATAAATTACACCCAGACACAGAACAAATGATTGTGCTCATCACACAAAGATTTGTCCTGGGTAGGAATCGAACCCACGACCTCAGTCTTAGCAGTCAGGGTCACTAACCACTAGACTAACAGGCCAGTCAATTGAAGGTTAACCTATACTTATCAAGGGATAGGTTTTTTTTGTGGGTCGGAAATCATCAAAAGACGTTTGCCGCTCTGGTTGGAGCGGGAGGGCGTGTCAGACTTTTATTGACTAAAACCCACCCGTGTTCTTTCAATACTCAAAATCTTTATTGCTTCAGTTGCCTATATGCCAGCGCCACGGTAACTCTTTCGAACAAATCTCGAGCCTGGCAGATCAAGGGATGGGTGACCATCACATCGGTTACATAGAGAGACTCCTCCGTGCGTCGTAAGCCATTGGTCTCAGATAGGATTTACAGATCTTTAACAGTTGTTACAGATTGTCACCAAGCCCAAAAATACTGACAACCAGTCTTACCAAGGTGCGAAAAGTATTGTGCTACACAGTAACTGGGTTAAGGGGGTTAGAGAGTCAAGCTATGTAAAATACTGGGATTCAGCTGCATCCGGTTAGACTGGAAGCCGACCCCAACAAAGTTGGTAAATGGCTGGGCATAGGCAGATGGTGTTACACAATTCTAATACTCCTACTTAAAAACACGCTTCTATTGAAAACCAAACTAAAAAGTACAAAATAATGGAAAAATAGCGTGGGGTGCTTTTTAAGGTATTTTTTAAATGATATCAGGCACCCCACGCTTTTTTTCCATTATTTTGTACTTTTTAGTCTGGTTTTCAATTGAAGCGTGTTTTTTTAGTTTTTGGAACGAAGTTCCTTATCGCGCGTTGTGAAAGGGGGCTAGACGGAAAAAATTCTTACGAAAAGTTGTCACGACATGCTTTAACCGACTTCAAAAAAAGGACGAGGTTTCTCAATTCGACCGTATATATTTTGTATGTTGTTGTTTTTTTTGTCGTGAGTAGAGAGGAAGAGAGGGAGAGAGGGAGAGAGGGGGAGAGGGGAGAGGGGAGAGGGGGAGAGGGGGAGGGGAGAGTGAGAGAGAGGGAGAGAGAGGTAGAGAGAGAGGGAGAGAGAGATAATATTTTTAGAGGTTTTTTGTACATAATAAATAATTAAAAAAATATAACTATTATGAATTCTGGAAAGGAACTTCGTTCCATCCGGGTGTCCCTTGACACCTCTAAAGTTTTTTTTAAACTAATTTTTAAACACGTTTATTTTCTATTTTTTAGGGTGTTTCGAATTTTGAGACGTATGTCAGCGTAGTTTGTGACAGATTTTTTGCTGTCCTGGTAACCCTGGCAAGGATAATGGCACAAATTTATGAAATTATTGCATTGTCATCGGTCCTTGACAGGTATGCAAAGTTTGAATGAAATCCGGTCGTTTAAAGTGGGTCAAAATCGCGCTATAAGGAGTCGGTTACAAACAAACATACAAGTGAAGCTAATATAAAGCGTGTAAAAAGAAGCGGCATTCCTGACCTGGTGAAGAGATGGTAAACATTCTGTGTGTCAGGGTTATATCTGGCAGCTTCAGCCACGTCGCTGATGGTTGCCCAGAGGTCCACCAAGTGGGGCTGACCGTCACCGTCCCGCATGTACTCGTAACGCAGACCAGAGCTCAGCTTCCTGATGATTGTCTGATGGGGAAGAGCTGGAATGAAAAGGTTGGATTTAAAAATAGTAAAAGATCTTTTGTAAATCAACAAAGAAACAAAGACCCGTAACTTATAAGTTGACATTGACACAAAATTATAGTAACAACCCCACCGCCGCATATCTACGTTGATGTCGTGGTGGATCTTGCATTGCCATGAACTCTAGGTCTATGCTGGTAGAGTTCATTATGTCCTGATAGCAGTGAAAGACCTCTCCACTCCTCTACTCCTCAATGTTACTTTTCTATCGCTACGTCACTATATGCTAGCGACAGTTTTTCGGTACGTAAGTCACCGTGTGCCATTTTTTCCATGTATTTTTGAAACATAAACTGGCTCTGCACCAGTACAGCTGAGCCATCCAAACCTATAGTTCAAAATCTTTGTACACATATACTGCATTAGTCCTACACCAACCGGGGGTTGTTCTTGGGTGCATTTGCATAGTTGCGTGCAAGGTCGTCGTTGTCGTCATTTCATTAAAAGCGTCTAACGGGGCTCCGCGAATTGGCTTCGGTCCCTCGTACGCTTTCTAAAGGGCCGGGACCCGAGATTTGTCAATGACAGTTTAAATCTTCACATATTAATACATATGTAAAGCAAATACTGTGTCCCGGTTTTTGTGAAATTTACGCAGAAAGAGGAGTAAGAAATTTGGCACAGTTTATATGGAGAAGGGGTGCAGAAATTTACTCTTTTTATATAATAATACATTAGAACTACATTAAGTTTTAAATGAATTATTCACCACGAGCGGACCGGAACGCAGCCAGTGGCATTCATTAATTTCAAAAGTGAGCTCGCTCCGTTCACTTGTAGTTAAGTAGACTCTCTAAACTCTAGATTTTCTTGTAGTGGGGGTTAGTTTAAATTGCTCTTCGCATGTGAATGCGTGCTTCGCCCAATCGTGGTAAAGTTGAGTCCTTTATGCTCGGTCCTCTCCACGATCAGATCTTGAGGAGGCGGGCTCGCTTCGGTCGCTCATTGATTGAGTAAGAGCACTCTACTCAGTTGTGTGTCTCATAAAGCTCGCTTCGCTTGCTCGGCAGTAAACGCTTGCTCCAAAAGTGCTCGCTTTATTCGTTTTTCTTGGGAGGAAGTTCGCTCCGCTCGTTCTAGTCATGTGTAAACGTGCTCGGCTAGCTCATGTGTAAGATGCACTCGGCTCATAAGTGAGTAAGATGGGCTCGTTTTGCTCTCTGGTCTTAAGTGCCTGCTCCTCATGTGAATACGCATGTTTTACTTATTTTTGTCAAGACAGTGCTCGTTTCACTCGCTGTATTGCAAGAGCTCTCGCTTCTATTGGGTAAGCGCGATCCACTCGCTCGACAAGTAAGAAGTTTTCACAGTTATAACCTGCTTTACCGGGGAAGGTATAACTGAGCTGTATCCTTGGCTAATCGTTGCCAGACTTTTACCAGTAACTGTCGTGGTAGGCTCAGAAGTGGTGACAAAATTATTTACACAAAGTAAAGCGCCTGCTTGGGTTCGAACCTACAGCTCGTAATTCGGGGCTGATACCACTGGGCCACCACTGCTTTCACGGTTGTAGACGCCCTCGTGCAGAAATTGTTCGTCGGTAAAAAAACGCGCTTCTAGCGACCGTCCGTCGCGGCCTGTATGAGCGCGTTTAATTTAGCTTCGTTTATATGGGAATGATCGGCACGAGCCGCGGAAGGCCTCGACGACCAGTCAGTTAACGGGCTGTTGGAACACTCCTCATGGGCCATGATAGGATTTGACAGGCGTAGATATTCCTGGCGCGTGGGGACGTGGCATTATACCAACTTCAAAAAAGGAGGTCGGTGTGCATGTATCTATTTTCGAGAGTAGGTGACATGAAATTAAAGAATTTGAAAGACGGTTTCTTTTTTGTAAAGCTAAGCAGGAATTAAACAACATGACGCCTGTATTCCCCGAAAGGGTCACAGCAGAGGTATCAAATATTAGAATATTAAAAATTACCTGTTGCTACAGCTAATCCGATGAGTAGAATAACTATTTGCTTGTCCATGATTGTAGACTGACTAATTAATAATTTAAAACAACAATATTTGTCTTTTATATAGCCATACTTATCTGCGATAGGATTAACTTTATGTAAGAAGGAAAATTTTATTTGGACTAAACCAGTTTTTACTCGAGGAATCATGAATACGTTATCATTAGATTTACTTATCACTATGACTGTGTCACTAAGTACGAATTACGGGCAGGATTTACCTGGTGAAGATAGTGTCCGAACGAATGCTAATTTCTGTACAAAACCTCAGTGCTGATTCATCAGCTATTGTAACAAGCTCGAAAACGAAGGTTTCTACTTGTTACGAGCTAGCTGGGGTTCGGTATAAAAAAAAATAACCAGTTTTACCAAAACACACAAAAACAGTTTAGTGAAACAATAAATAATAAACCTTAAAATTATGAGGTGGAGCTTTGAGTGATCTTTGTTCATTGAGTTTCAGCGCCGATTATTTTTTGCTTTTCAGTTTTTTCGGTGGTTTAATATTTTGTTAAAAAGTTTTTATTTTACAATTTTTTGCGGCTTTAATGTACTAATAATACTTGGCAAGGTATACCCTACACAATGCAAAAAAAAAAACAAAATCGGACTACTCTGTATAAAGTTATGCATGGTTATACATTACAATCAGTGAGTGAACAATCGATCATCCCCTGTTTTGATTTAGTTATCCAAATTTATATGGGACCACCTTCGGAGTATACCCTTTCCGATAAAAAAAATATCACAATCGGACTACTACATAAAAAGTAATGCGTAATCATACTTAAAAAAAAATATATATATATATATACGTGTCGAATTGATAACCTCCTCTGTTTTTGTTTCGTCGGTTAATAACACAAATATCGCAATAATCAGAAACGTTGATCAGAATAATTTGTCTCGCTTGTACTTCACTATTTCGCTTGTAGTTCACTTTATCACATTCGTTAACGAACTGCCCTCTCATTCTCTCATTCCAAAAATCAGCCATTCATATGCCGAGCTGATCAATTTCGAATAGGTACTCGCGATTCTATGCCACAGTTCACAATGAGCGGCGACGTCTCGAGAAAGTACTGGACAAATCATTCCGCTATTCGATAATAGATGGCGTTAACGTGTCGTTTCATGTTTTTACGATCTACGTAAGGTAAGAAATTCAGTTCAAAATTGGCTTAAAGCTCCAAAGTAGCCCGCGACCTTTGATCAGCGGCCTAAATGCGGAACACATTATTGGCAAATGATTGAGACTAATTGGTTTCGTTTCTATCGCAGTTTGTTTAAAATTACGAATTTGGTATTGTGTTACTCCCATAAAGAGTGAAACCAACGGCTAGTTTGTTTGGACGATAAAGAGTGAACGATATGTCAAGAAAAAATGGGCAAACGTCTATTTTTGGAATTGCGTAACATGTTTGACAAGCGACAATTTGCTTCAATCGTTGTCATGAAATCAACGGCTAGTTGTATTGAAGCCGAAGGCAAGTTAGTGGTCGCTTTCGTTTTCCGTTCCACATA
The DNA here is from genome assembly GCA_947507805.1 of Aporophyla nigra. Taxonomy (NCBI): domain Eukaryota; kingdom Metazoa; phylum Arthropoda; class Insecta; order Lepidoptera; family Noctuidae; genus Aporophyla; species Aporophyla nigra. The sequence goes on along the minus strand of OX382319.1, from coordinate 12,184,859 downwards.
TTTTAGGATTTAAACGTAGAATCTGCTAAATTATAGCGAAAAAATGTAAGTGATAGTCTTCCTGATAAATTGTGGATGTGATTTTGTGTAAAACTCCAATAATAAATCACTATTACTGGTATTATGAATATCGAAAGAGCGAGGTGATTTTATAAGGAAAATTGGAAGTTTTCTTCTGTGACAAGTGCTTACAAGGCAACTGCAAGTTATCTACATCATCTACATGATATTTAAGAAACGAGAAAAAATTGTGGCATATTTACGAAAGAAAAATTCGTAACTCGTATCGTAATAAGCTTAACCTATGGCAAGCTGAGCAAGCCAGTCGAGCTGTTACTTATTTGGAATCGCAAAAAGCGATCAATGCAAAGAGGAACAACAATAGAAAAAAAAATTGAAGCAGTAAATGTCAATGATTACCTACCTCTACAGGACTTCAATGAACATAGGTGCACACACACCATACTTAGACTTATTTCCACAACATGTCTGTGTAAGGTACTTAATTTTCAATATTATTTTCTTTAAAAGTGTTTAACATTGAATATGCTCACTATAGGTACCTACCTATCTACCTAAATATTGTATGTACCTTAAATGTTTTTCTCATTATTGTTAAATAATAGTTACTTAAGAATATCGAAGTCAATAATTGTTTGTCCCTGGATTACATCCCACTCCGTCTCACAGAGGAGGCCCGTGTCTCAGCAATGGGTACTATATAGGCAGATTATACTAATCCCTGTCAAGTTTATTGCACATGTTGCAAATCAATTCAATCAAACAGTATTATTCTTTTCATTCTGTGGATATGAACATAATCAGTATTGTAGTTCATGTAATCAGACTAGGGTAGTCTTCAAAATTGTTTTCTAAAGATTGAATTTTAATGTTACTGGAGAGCATCATAATACTTATTTATTTCTGTTTATTATGAGGCGCCCTTCAAAATAGTTTTTCGCATTTAATAGGTTTTGCTTGATATAAAGCAAAGCAATGTATGTAGTTATATCATAGGTCCATCAAACTTTTTATCTAATACTTACCTAATACCAGACTTTAAATTATAATGATGGATATTCCATCATCCAGTTGGAGGATGAGGATGTACTTAAATTCTTTTTTTATCTTTCAGAAACGAATAATAAATTATTCAAACTGTTTGGTGACACATCGTCGCGAACAGAATTTTTGTCAAAATAAGGGAATGCAAGTTGAAAAAAAAACCTTATATTTTATTCACAAATTTGACAGAGTTTTTCTTCTCTTATCCTCGGGAGAATGGAGGGGAAGCATTGGTCTCCAAGTAGTACACGCCCTGGGCTCTGTAATTACAAAAAAAAACATGTTAGACATAAAATATCACAACAGTTCGCTTGTACTGTACGAGGGGATAGACAGAGTTAATTGAAGTAATATTTTATTATGAACTAGGCTATTGTCCGCGGTTTCACTCGCGTAGGGATCGCAATTTATCCCACAGGCACGTGCAACCGAGATAAAAAGTATCGTACGTATTAATAAAGGTTATAACGTAACGGTGTGCAATATTTTACCTGAATTCAAAATGTACTTCACACTAAATATCTAACGTTGTCCAAAAATAATTGCTGGTTAAATACTTTAGTTACAAGCTTTTATTTAACTACGAATGTTTTGGGGGACTGTCTTATGTAATTTTAGCGTTCAAAAAGTGCTGACTCTCAGTCTAGATTGAATAAATCACTTTTGATTTTGGTTTTATAGTATTTCCTTACCCAGACGTAGGTGACAAGCTTCCCATGGGTAAGGTTTCTGCTAGAGTGCAGTTCCCAACGAGAGCAGCTTCGTGGTCAACACACTTTCGTCCTGTGAACCCTCCGGAACGCAGAGACTCTGCTAGATAGAAGTAACTTCTGTAAAAGAAGAACACAGTCAAGGAAATTGATTATTTACTAAACCGGGATTGCATACCGTGTGGTGCCGGTTGTAAAGGCACCATCCCATTTCATCCCGTGGTTGTCGTAAGAGGCGACTAAGGGAGTATAGAATGGGCAGCAGCGTCTTCTATGCATTTTACCACCATACTGTGATCGCCAACGTGCAGCGTGGCGATTATGGCAAATGCCCCCTAAATTGGGAGAGACATTTGTCCAGCAGTGAATGTCTTTGGGCTGAAATAATGATGATGACTTAATTGGGACACAATGTCAGTTTGCCTTGATATAGCCATTTCACAGAAGTATCAAAGTATGACTATGTGAATGATGATATCCATAGAAAGGGGGTGGCTACCGAGATGACGACTAATAGAGAAGTGTGGAAGAAAAAGACAATTTCGACGACCACAAATAAATTGGGATATGGCAGGCGAATAATCAAATAATGACTTGAATAAGTTGAATATACGGACAGTTAAAGTTGCAAACATAAAATTTCCTCATTAATTAGTCCCGTCATCTGGCGAAATAACTCATATTTTTATGAAACCTAGGGACTCGTCAATTCATCATAACATTACGACTATAATTCTTCGAAGGGTTGGGCATTTCGCCAGTTATGCTTAAGTCCCATGGAATAGGGAGCGAGCCGAATTCATGATGTAAAAAACTGGCCAAGTGCGAGTCGGACTCGCGCACCGAGGGTTCCGTACAGACCTGCAGGTATTCACGGTTTATGCATAAGGTTTATTTTTATGAAATAAAATGTTTTTATTTTTTATTTTTTATATTTGAGTTGACTGAATGAAAGGTAAATTGTGGTTTACGATTTATGACGTATTAAAAATAAAATACTTAAGTACTAGATCTTGCTCAAACCAATTTTCGGTGGAAGTTTACATGGTAATGTACCTACGTCATATATTTTTTTTAGTTTTATCATTCCCTTATTTTAGAAGTTACGGGGGGGGGACACATTTTACCACTTTGGAAGTGTCTCTCGCGCAAACTATTCAGTTTAGAAAAAAATGATATTAAAAACCTCAATATCATTTTTGAAGACTTATCCATAGATCCCCACACGTATGGGTTTGATGTTTTTTTTTTTTTTGAGTTTCAGTTCTATGTATGGGGAACCCCAAATATTATTGTTTTTTTTTTTCTATTTTTGTGTGAAAATCTAAATGCGGCTTACAGAATACATCTACTTACCAAGTTTCAACAGCATAGCTCTTATAGTTTCGGAAAAAAAGTGGCTGTGACATACACGGACAGACGGACAGACAGACAGACATGACGAATCTATAAGGGTTCCGTTTTTTGCCATTTGGCAACGGAACCCTAAAAACCCATTATCACCTTGCTCAACTTTTTTTTGTGGGTGGGTAATCATCAAATGACAGACGTCATCTCGTCCAAAGCGTTTCGTCCAAATTTCGAGCAAAGCGAGTACAAGAAAACTTTTTATAAAAAAATTTAACCGCCGAAAAAACTGAAAAGCAAAAAATAATAAACCTTAAAATTATGAGTCGGCGCTGGAAAATCAATGAACAAAGATCACTCAAAGCGCCGACTCATAATTTTAAGGTTTATTATTTTTTGCTTTTCAGTTTTTTCGGCGGTTAAATTTTTTGGTAAAAAGTTTTTATTTTATAATGTTTTGTGGCTTTAATGTACTAATAATACTTGGCAAGGTATGAATATATACAGGGTTATTTGTAAAACACCGGCAACCTCTCAGGACTGTGTTACTAACATCATAATCAACAACTTTTGTTCTATGGCTTTTAAAAATTCGTCATATTTTAGTTCACCAGACATTAATAAAAAAAATAAAATATTTAAATTGAACGGTCTAAATATTACGAAGTCTATGCGAAACAAAAAAAGCACATAGTACATTAGCGAGGCGAGCGGAGTTAGGGTGGCGGGAGCGCTTGAACTTGAACTATTTACGGGCGGCCGATTTTTGTATGAAAATCTGATGAACTAAAATATGATGAATTTTTAAAAGTCATAGCACAAAAGTTGTTGATTATGATGTTAGTAACTTAGTCCTGAGAGGTTACCGGTGTTTTACAAATAACCCTGTATATATATAAAATCGGACTACTCTGTATAAAGTTATGCGTGGTTAAACATTACAATCAGTGAGTGAACAATCAATCATCCCCTGTTTTCTGACCCTTAGGGTTTGATTTTGTTTTCCAAATTTATATGGGACCACCCTCTAAGTATACCCTTTCCAATAAAAAAAGAATTATCACAATCGGACTACTATGTAAAAAGTTATGCGTGGTCATACATAAAAAAAAATATATATGCGTCGAATTGATAACCTCCTCCGTTTTTTTTCGTCGGTTAAAAAAAGAAGTGAAATCGTTCCAGCCGTTCACGCGTGATGGCGCGGCCAAGGGAAATAGGGATTCATTTTTATATAGGTATATAGATGTTGCCAACGTTTTTAAGGCACGCCCATGGTATAGGGTGTCTCAGTAAGAGTGCACTTTTTCATTTTAAAATAAAAACTAGTATTTTATGACAGAGTTGTAATATTTTTATTGTATTGTAAAGAAGACATGTTCCGATTAAGTATGGAATAAAATATCCAGCAAATGACCCCCACGGCTCCGATGACAGGCCATTACTCGTTTCATGAAATTTTCCATGACTTTTGCACAGAGTTTTGGCTGTATCTCACCGATGACGCGTTGGATTTCCGATTTGAGCTCAGGAATTGTTTCGGGTTTATTCGCATAAACCAGAGATTTCACAATACCCCAAAGAAAAAAATCGCACGGCGTTAAATCGCACGGTCTTGGTGGCCACTTTGCTCCATTACCCATTGAACGAATAGCCGATGCTTTCCGTGGTCTGCTGGTTTGAGCTCCTGAACTCCTGAGTTAACTGAATCTTGTACGCATGAAGGTGGAGATCTTTAGTCAAAATTAGTTGCGTAGTGCTTCGTGAAATTTGAAGTTGTTGAGAACGATGTCGAATGATGAATGATGTTTTCGGGTTTTCGGCGACACTCTCGTTTACAGCAGCAATGTTTTCAAGAAACCGACCGGTACGTTGACGCAAAGGATTCTTATTACCCATAATTGACCCAGTTTATTCAAATTTTTTGACCACTCTTCGAACGGTTGACACATTAGGTGCACTTTCTCGGCTGAAAATTTGGCGAAGTTTGCGAGCGGTTTCAGCGTAACTTTCCCCATTTTTGTAATGAGTTATCTTTCGAAAAGCGCTCCATTTTTAATAATCGGAATAATAAGAGGTGACAGCTGTAAAATTTCAGAGTTGCCGGTTGCATGAAAAAAAAAATAGTCCAATTTTAAAAAGTGCACTCTTACTGAGACACCCTTTACCTTCTTGATTTTCATTTAGTGTATATGTCACCGGAAAATAACAAGAACCGCAAATTTATAAATTATCTAGGAAATTTATAAACCTTCGTAGGATTCTAAACGTGAGATAAATTGTATTATTTTACGCCCATTTTTTCGCAAATTGATAAACTTACCGAACTCATGCGTAAAATAATAAGTAAGCAATAACCAAACGCCATGTGCGTTCTGATTGGTTGAATAAGTCACGTGTTCCTTCTCCTTCCTCTCCACCGCCATTGTTCACCACGGAACATAAACAAACCGGTTGCTCGTGTATTTTTGTAAAGTTTTTAATGTTGTAACAGTGTTGGAACTGTGAAAATAGTTTTATTTTCTAAGGTTACTAAACTTGACCCATAATGAGCGACCTAGAAGCTACGGACAGCCAAAATGGTGAAGATAGTGCGGTAAATGCTAAAAAAATTATTGATGAAAAATATAGTCGTTTCTAGTACTCGCCGGCCGCTGCCGAGGCACCGCTCGCTTCGCTCGCTCGGCTCGTGCGTAGGAGTTCACAGTTTAACCTAACCTAACCTAACCTCCCCAAACCATGTCGGCTCTGCCCCGAAGGGTATTTCACAAGCATTGCTACTGTCAACATCGACCAATCAGAGAACAGTGTGTTATTTGCCGTATTTTAAAGAAGCGTAAAATTATAAGCTCTTCTGTGATTGGTCGAACCGTTTAGAATCTTACGAATGGATATCCGTTAGTTTATAAATTTACCACGAGACGACGCAAATTGATAAATTTGCGAAAATGTGGGCGTAAAATAATACAATTTATCTCTCGTTTAGAATCCTACGAAGGTTTATAAATTTCCTAGGAAATTTATAAACTTGCGGATCTTATTATTTATCGGTGACATACACAAGAGAGGGGCTCGTCACTAAATCACATCAGCCACATGGGTCGAACGCAGGTTAAGCTACATTTTCCGAGGTCCGTCTTTGGAAGGGTGATCATCCATTACACGGTATTGACTCGGAAAACACGTTAAACCGTAAGTTCCGGCAGTCATTTGTTGATCTTCTTCTTTTTTTTCTATCTTTCGCAGTCTTTACAGGTAGTCAAAAACCCTAAAATCTGACAACTTAGTCTTACCAAAAAGTATTGTATTACCTAGTAACTGGGATATAGAGGTCAGATAAGCAGACGCTCTTTATAAAATACCGGTATTCATTCGCATTCGTATTCGTATAGACTAGAAACTGACACCAAAATAGTTGAGATAAAGCTGAATGATGATACAAGAGAAGAACCCACCTGTCATGGTCACAGGTATCACTGGAACAGCCAGGCATGTTATTTCCCCCGTTGGGGTAGAAGTCGACATCCCCCAGTGGAGCCACGTACCCTACTCCTCCAACATTAGTGTGGATCACTTCAGTGTATTTACCATCTGTAGCGTTAAACTTGTTCGGGTTGTTTTCGAAATCAGGACCGGCGGGGTCTAGACCTGCAAGTAGGAAGGTGGTGGTTTAAACAAGGCTAGTTTAAACCTATTGGCATCCTTGGGCACTTTAGGATACTGCACCCTACGAAGAAGGATGCAAGAGCGGGCGAAATGCAGCTCCCACTTCTGATAGCCCCGAATTCCGACGCTGGCAGGAATTAGGGGGCCCCATGAAGCGTGGAGCTCTGACCACATGTCCAGAGTGGCAATTGGAAAAGAAGGTCATGTGTTGAATAGAGATTTAGGTTATAATCAGAGGTCGGAGTAGGTAGATTGATTTTACATACTCGCATCGTGAATAGTCATAGAAATCACAACATGAATAAGCCTTTTCTCCAGAATTTCATTTTGGTACATACGGGATTGAATCAAATATTGTGATAGTAAGGATTTTTAAACTAGCTACTACATTAGAAATTTATATGAATGCGAGAGATAAACATTTAAAATTGTTTTTTTCTTACTGTAGAAGGCCGATTACCTATATATTATTAAAAAGACAGCAAAAAGGTTACACATTTCTTATTCATATTGATGTATTCTTTATTCTACACATTACTACATTTGAAATTAATTACAACATCCCTGAATCCCGGAGGCATATCCATACTAATATACATATACGTGCCAGTTCATTGATCCCATTTCAATCTACCTACTCCGACCTCTGGTTATAATTCAGAGACAAAAGCCATAATTAAGGTATATATATTCATTCTTCTTCTGCAGGCGTAACATACCCACAGTAGAAATGAAAGACGAAAATATGACAGACTTGCTGTGCCCTAGAGTTTCACTCGCATCAGTCTCGATCCCGTGGAATTAAAAAATCTTACTTATGTCCATCCAGCACGCGTAGTGACTACCGTAGAAACGGGTTTTTTCAACGGAAAAATAGACAAAATCACAGATTGTAGAAAGATTTCTACCGTCCAAAGCATGGCGATGTTAAAACTGAACAGAGGAAATGTTTCTATTCTTCACTCGACAAAATTCTACGATGTTGAGCATGACGATCAATTTTTCTCTAGTTTTGACACTTGGGGTAGAAATATTTTAATATAATAATATTTATTAATTCATTCGTTCATTCATTTCAGCCGAAAGACGTCCACTGCTGGACATAGGCCTCCCCCAAGCTCCGCCACTTCGACCGGCCCTGTGCTTACCGCATCCAGCGGATTCCTGCGGCCTTCACAAGGTCATCGGTCCACCTTGTTGGAGGCCTTCCAATTTGGTAATATTAATTATAATCATTGAATCTCATTGAATGACTATTTAATTTAAAAAATCTTTAACGGATCCACCTTAATCACATAAGCTACCACTCTGTTGCTGTGGAAATAATAACTGTCTGTCTTCATAGAAACGCCAGTCTACGGGTCGCCCCGTGCTCGGGCAGAAGAGATGTCAATTTGGATAGAAAGAACTTTCTCTATTCTTGGTAGAACAGAGATAGAATTGGTCATGCTACGCCTGCAAGCCATGTGTCAAATTTCATCAAATTCTGCCCAACTTTTTTAACGTAAAAACGCTAGCCTGAAACGCTGCGACACAGGCCTCCGCTCTTCGCGAGAGGGAGTGGGTCGTAGTCTACTACTCGGATCCACTCCTAGTTGGTAGATGTCACATGTCTTCGAATTTTTGGTTCTACGAAATGCCGGTTTCCTCGCGATGTTTTCCTTCATCGTTTTGAGAGCAGTGGTGATGAAATTATTTACACAAAGTTCCCCAAGTCCAAGTGCCTGGGTTCGATTCCACGATCTATAACTTGTAAGTCGTGGCTGTTACCACTGGGTAATTACTACTCTCGCGTAGTCCTGTTCCTGAAAAAAGGGTAGTTAATAGACAGACAGATAGACGGACCGACGGACATACGGATACATATTTTCATTTTGAGTTAGGGAACCCTAATATTGCAACAGCATTAAAAGGGTTCCATCGTCGTTCTCAACAAACAAACACGTCTGTAGGCAACTACATAGATTTTGAATGTTTTTGATTTGGGGAACTGACCATCAGAATTACATGTATGGTGTTTCACAGGTTTTCTTTGCTTAAGTGAGAACAAAATTATTATAGAAGAAGAGGAATACTTACTTGTGATATAATCTACCCGCCCGCCAAGGTTCCTGCCGACGACGCCAGCCTGATGACCTCCCAGACTGAAGCCAACGACGTGGTACCGAGTGGGGTCGGCTCCAGTGGCGTTGTTCAACCAGGTTATGAACCTAGCCACGCCCTCGCCTGAGAAGAGAACAATTATATTCAGTAAAAGACAAAGAAGCTACGTGGAAGATTTCAATAGATAGGTGTTGTAACGGAAGCAAACAGGCGAAAAATGAAGCCGTGAGTTACTTTTTTACACGCTTTTTAGGGTTCCGTTGCCAAATGGCAAAAAACGAAACCCTTGTAGATTCGTCATGTCTGTCTGTCTGTCTGTCTGTCCGAGTATGTCACAGCCACTTTTTTCCGAAACTATAAGATCTATGCTGTTGAAACTTGGTAAGTAGATGTATTCTGTGAACCGCATTAGGATTTTCACACAAAAATAGAAAAAAAACAATAATATTTGGGGTTCCCCATACATAGAACTGAAACTCAAAAAAATTTTTTTCATCAAACCCATACGTGTGGGATATTTATGGATAGGTCTTCAAAAATGATATGGAGGTTTCTAATATCATTTTTTTCTAAACTGAATAGTTTGCGCGAGAGACACTTCCAAAGTGGTAAAATGTGTGTGTGTCCCCCCCCCGTAACTTCTAAAATAAGGGAATGATAAAACTAAAAAAAATATATGATCTACATTACCATGTAAAGTTCCACCGAAAATTGGTTTGAACGAGATCTAGTAAGTAGTTTTTTTTTAATACGTCATAAATCGTAAACCACAATTTACCTTTCATTCAGACAATTCAAATATAAAAATTAAAAAAAAAAATAATTCATAAACATAAACCTTATGCATAAACCGTGAATATCTGCAGGTTTGTACGGAACCCTCGGCGCGCGAGTCCAACTCGCACTTGGCCAGTTTTTAATATTAGCTTGGTATGTACATTTATGTAGCGGAATCTTTGAATGTCATTTTAACCACCTTCAAAACGTTGAATTCATTTAATACTTTTCACACTTATTAAGGACCAATGACGCGTATTTCCATTCTGTACAAGGCTAGAACGCAAGAGTGTGAAACTAGTCGCGTATAGATTGGAAATCACTTTTTAAACAAGGTCTTCCAATCTATACAAGAGTAGTACGCAAATACTCTTGTATACTTTGTAGTGTACTGTATAATATACAGTGCTAGTCCGCATGCAAACTAATCCTGTAGGTATAGACGAGCTGCGAGTGCCAGAAATGACATGGTTTGGAGAGGTTAGGTTAGGTTAAAACTGTGACCTCCTATGGAAACGCCTTGATTCTGTTGACGAGCCCTGTCAGCGAAGTGTCTTGTCGAGCGTTGCTACTTCCCTTTCATTTTAATCGTCAATCACGCACCTCTTCCGGCCTTTAAATTGGTTTCGATTCACGAAAATTCGAAAGTTAGGTTAAAATATTTAAAAAAAAAAATCTCAAAAGGGGAGGGTTTCGAAACTTTTCCTTCACAGGACTCTACACCACCCCTTTCCTCCTCCACTACCACCCCTTAAATCGAAGCCCGGCAATTAGGAGTCCTACCAAATTCATATGGTGGCATTATGGCCTTGTATAAATTGGAAAGATGCACGTGCGTGTCTACGTTACAAACTATATACAAGTAGTACGCAAAATTCATGTATACATTATAATCACAAATTTAAAAATTGCATTACAGAGTATACGCGAGCAGATTCCTATGGTTGCGTTTTGGCCATGTACAGAATGGAAATAGGTACGCACCGATGACAATACATTTACACAATTATTTTATTTTACGCTATTACCCTGGCCAGGATCAACAGGAAAGCAACAAAAAAAAAAAAATGTTTTACGTTCATTATTTAAACTATTACTAATTTTTAATTTTTTAGCTCGGCTAGCTACAAAAGCGGTTCGCGAAAGCATATTTTTTAGTTTTTTAAACTACTATTTATTCTTTACAGTGATTTTACGTTTCCATAGAAAACCAAATTAAAAAATAATGGAAAAAGGCTTTTGGGACATTTTTTTATCGATATCAAGTACCCCACGCTTTTTCCCATTATTTTCTACTTTTTAGTTTTCTATGGAAGCATGTGTTTTTTTGTTTTTTTAAACTATTACTTATTTTCAATATTTTTGGAAGTTTTGAATTTTGTGACGTATGTCAGCGTAGTTTTCGAAGACAGTTTTTTTGCCATCTTGGTAACCCTGGCAAGGATAATGGCACAAAATGAAATTATTGTATTGTCATCGGTCCTCGATAAGTCTACAAATTTTAAAGTTTAAATGAAATCTGACCGTTTGAAGTGGGTCAAAGTCGAGTCCAAAAGAGTCGGTTACAAACATACAGGTGAAAATAATAAAAGCGTGTTAAAAAAATAATTGTTTAAAAAAACTAAAAAACCCGCTTCCATGGAAAACCAAACTAAAAAGTACAAAATAATGGAAAAAAAGCGTGGGGTGCTTTTAAGGTATTTTTTTTTATTGATATCAGGCACCCCACGCTTTTTTCCATTATTTTGTACTTTTTAGTTTGGTTTTCCATGGAAGCGTGTTTTTTAGTTTTTTAAAACTATTATTTATTTTCTATTTTTTAGGGTATTTCGAATTTTGAGACGTATGTCAGCGTAGTTTGTGACAGTTTTTTTGCTGTCCTGGTAACACTGGCAAGGATAATGGCACAAATTTATGAAATTATTGCATTGTCATCAGTCCTTGACAGGTGTGCAAAGTTTGAATGAAATCTGGTCGTTTAAAGTGGGTCAAAATCGCACTATAAGGAGTCGGTTACAAACAAACATATAAATATACAAACATACAAGTGAAGCTAATATAAAGCGTGTAAAAAAAAGAAATGTTCACATCTATATAATGAGGTTTCTTCACACTCTGCGCAGAGAATCGGCGATCCTGTACTTTGTGGCCAAGACCAGTTTCCAGTCCGAGGCTTCGATCAGTAACGGATCTACAGAGTTGCCTCAACAAGCGTAGCTTAAAATTAGACCAACCCATGCGGCTGCTATATCAGATCTGTAATTAAACCACGAGCTACTACACTATAAGATGGAAGCTGTCTCTTTGATGATGCTTACCTGAAGTAACAAGGTTCATTATGGCTGCGGGGAAGTTGAAGGTACAAGCGCCAGCACACCAGTCTACCACGATGACATTCATGTCTTCAGCTTCTAAGAAAGCTGAGGAAAGAAATGGACTAGTCAATAGTCATAACTCCTGAAGAGGCAGGCACATGTTTAGTCGTAGTAAGTGTTTAAAGCTGAGCATTCAGCAAATTAGCTACTAAAAAAAAATGTGGCTTAAGCCGTTACCTGCCAGGGTCGCGAGATTGTTCAGACGAGATACCGTGGCCCTGGCATATGGGTAACTGAAGAAACACTGGTGGGTTTTAGTCAGCAAAAGTCTGACACGCCCTCCCGGTCAGCCCAGAGTGGGAGAAGTTATTTGATAATTCGCCATCCAAAAAAGCACCTCTTTATCTGCCTTATCTTCTTGTTCAAGCACTACTACTTTTCTAGCCTGTCGCCCTGTATTTTCTTAGTGCTAACATTTTTGAGCTCGCTTCGCTCGCTCTTACATCATTTTCTGTTAGTTATGAAAATTGTATATACATATGTACACCCGAGAGCTAGGTTGACTCGACACTACACTGAAGATATCCCGGACGTCAGCTTGTACGAGATTAGGATGGCTCTGAAGCAGCTCAAAAACAACAAGGCGCCGGGTGATGACGGAGTTACAGCCGAACTCCTGAAGGCCGGCGGAAAACACGTTCTAAAGGCCCTTCAGAAGCTGTTTGATTCCGTCATACTCGAGGGCAAAACGCCACAGGCATGGAACACAGGTGTGGTGGTACTTTTCTTTAAGAAGGGTGACAATACCCTGCTTAAGAATTATAGGCCCATCTCACTTCTGAGCCATGTCTACAAGCTGTTTTCAAGAGTCATCACGAATCGTCTCGCGCGCAGGTTTGACGACTTTCAGCCTCCCGAACAAGCTGGATTCCGTAAAGGCTTTAGCACCGTAGACCACATACATACGCTGCGGCAGGTTATACAGAAGACCGAAGAGTATAACCTGCCTCTCTGCTTAGCGTTTGTGGACTACGAAAAAGCCTTCGATTCGATCGAGACCTGGGCTGTACTGCAGTCTCTTCAACGGTGCCAGATTGACTATCGGTACATCGAGGTGCTGAAGTGTTTGTATGAAAACGCCGCTATGTCAGTCCGGCTCCAGGACAAAGCCTCGAAACCTATCCTTCTGCAGCGAGGGGTGAGACAGGGAGACGTAATCTCTCCGAAACTGTTCACCGCTGCACTGGAGGATGTCTTCAAGGTTCTGGACTGGAAAGGGGCTGGCATCAACATCAATGGCGAGTACATCACTCACCTTCGATTTGCCGACGATATAGTAGTCATGGCTGAGACTATGGAGGACCTCAGTACAATGCTCGATGACCTCAGTAGAGCTTCCGAAAGAGTGGGTCTTAGGATGAACATGGACAAGACAAAGGTCATGTCCAATGCTCATGTGATACCCACTCCAATGAAGATCGGAGGCGCTACATTCGAAGTTGTGGACGAATACGTGTACCTAGGACAGACTGTCCAGTTAGGTAGATCCAACTTCGAGAAAGAGGTCAATCGTCGAATCCGACTCGGCTGGGCAGCGTTTGGGAAGCTACGCAATATCTTCTCGTCCCAAATACCGCAGTGTCTCAAGACAAAAGTCTTTGACCAGTGTGTGTTGCCAGTGATGACATATGGCACTGAGACGTGGTCGCTCACAATGGGCCTCGTAAGAAGGCTCAAAGTCACCCAAAGAGCAATGGAGAGGGCTATGCTTGGAGTTTCCCTACGCGATCGAATCAGAAATGAAGAGATCCGTAGGAAAACCAAGGTAACCGATATAGCCCGAAGAATTGCCAAACTTAAGTGGCAGTGGGCAGGGCACATTGCTCGCAGAACGGATGGCCGATGGGGTCGGAAGGTTCTGGAGTGGCGACCGCGTACTGGAAGACGGAGCGTTGGAAGGCCTCCCACAAGATGGACCGATGACCTGGTGAAGGCCGCAGGAATACGTTGGATGCGAGAAGCACAGAATAGGTCGAAGTGGCGGTGCTTGGGGGAAGCCTATGTCCAGCAGTGGACGTCTTTCGGCTGAAATGATGATGAATGATGATGTACATTGAGAAATTGACTTCCAAAGCGTCTTCTGTACCAAAATGTATGGTTATATCTAACGTATTCAAGGCAGGGTGCTGTATTTTTGTTCTCGCTTTGCTCAATTTTTCATCCTTAATTTGCTTAACTTTTTTCGATAATTCGACAGAGTACTGTGTGAATGGTCAAAGAAAATCTCATTTACCCAAGGCGGGGGCAAACGTTTACAAAGGGATATTTTATATAATATTATTGATTTATTAATATGACACTAGGGATTAACACCGCTAACAACTACAAGGTCACTTTACATTTCACCTTAGTTTTCACTGAAAGATACTTCCAGAGCACATCGGCATATCGTTTCATGGTGAGGAAGTGACATTGAACTTATACATATACATATTACATAACGCAACACCCTGTATAGGCCACTAAGCATAGTGGACTATACAGGGTGTCCCAAAAATCAACGTTAAGCCGAAAACGGTTGATAGGCCAGGTGGTGACAGTTATCAGAAAAAAAAAAATCTAAGCTAAGCATTTTTTTTTTCAGTACAGTCAGTTAAAGTTGGGCGATGTAATCATTTTTAGTACATGGTGGAGCAAAAAAGTGATGTTTTCTTTAAAACTGAGGTAGTTGTGTTTTAATTTTGGACTGTAGTTTACAGAAGGATTATTCAGGGTTACATCACTCACAAAAAAATATGAAAAGTAAAGATTTGTAGTCACAGTACTTAAAAGATCATCACAGGGTGGCAATTTTCTCAATTTTTTTTAATGGCAATAATTTGAAAAGTACTTAACTTAGATTTTTTTTATTTTTTTTCTGATAACTGTCACCACCTGGCCTATCAACCGTTTTCTGCTTGACGTTGATTTTTAGAACACCCTGTATAAACTAACCTGCAGTGTATACGCTTTGTGGATTACACAGCCCACTCCCGCACAGAGTGGAGGCTGAGTCCTCTGCTGGGACTCAAGAAGAGGAACATGACAGGTTATAGTATTTAAGAAATTTTCCTCACCAGGCACCAGTGCTGCGTTGAAGTTAGCTGTAACGTTGTCAAACCATCCATGGATGAGGATAGCAGTTCTACGAGTGGCGTTGAAGTTAGAAGTCCAGACGAGGAAATCGTTACCGGGGACCAGCACCTGACTTACTGATGGGTTGTTCCTGTAGGCACAAGTCAAAGTTTCAGTGTCATCTTTGTAACTGGAATACTTATGGCTAAGTAATAATGGGCGCATAAGTCAATTGAAGGTTAACCTATACTTATTAAGGGATGGGTTTTTTTTTGTGGGTCGGATATCATCAATTCAATTCAATTCAATTCATTTATTGCAGAACATAGAAATAAATACATTTTGAGATGTTGAGTAGATGTGCAGTTAATTATGTCCTACCAATTAAGGCATGCAAAATATTATTTATAATTACAAACATACACAAGACAATTTAATACATTTCAAAGATTGGTTACTAATTATGTCAAAGAAAAATCTAAATTATACAGTTCAATACATCGAAATTGACAAAAAATATAGCATCATAAATATTAAAAATTGTGAGGTCTAAATTATTGATAAAATGTCAAATAAATTTACGGTCGGAATATAATTTCGTCAAACACAATATGACATGTATAATAATATCAGATTGGTCAAAAACAGATTAAATTAACAATATGGTAAACAGATAACAAATCGGACTCAGAAAACATTCACTCAATCCCAACAGGCATCATAACAATTTCTTGTCTGACATCAAATGACAACTCCCGCTCTTGGCGGAGCGGGAGGGTGTGTCAGTCTTTATTGACTAAAACCTCTAAAACCCACCCATGTTCCTTCAACTGTCAATATCTTTATTGCTTCAGTTGCATATATGCCATGGCCACGGTAACTCATTCGAACAAATCTCGCGAGCCTGGCAGATCAAGGGATGGATGACCAAAGGAGGAGGCGGGGCACGTGAGGGAGTGGCAGTCTCTGCGCCCTCGCGTCCCTAGCCGCCACAGGAGGAGACGCCCCGGGCGTCGGGACTCGATAGCTGACTCCCGGCCACCGTAGGCGCGAGCTTGCGGGCGGTGAGCAACGGGTAGCTCGCCGCCCGGTAAGGACCAGGCTCGGGTCGACGGCGCGTAGTGTTCCACGCGCGCCTCAAAGAGATGTCAGCAAAACTGAAGGGGTCTGCTAGGACCGATGCCTGCCAGGGTCGCGAGATTGGTCGAAAGAGATACCGTGACCCTGGCACATGGGCAACTGAAGGAACACGGGTGGGTTTTAGTCAGTAAAAGTCTGACATGCCCTCCCGCTCCGCCCAGAGCGGGAGAAGTCATTTGATGAATTCCCATCCAAAAAAAAAAGGGATGGATGACCATCACATACACTTCCATATAGCATTTATAGATAATTAACAGTCGTTACAGATTATCAGAAATCCCAAAAGTTAGATAGCCAGTCTCACCAAAGTGAGAAAAGTATGGTGCTACACAGGAATGACTGGACTGGATTGAGAGGTTAGAGAATCACTCCATGTAAAATACTGGGATTCAGCTGCATCCAGTTAGAATAGTTGGCAAAGGCCCAATAAAGTTAGCAAAAGGCTGGGCGGAGGCAGACATGACCAAGAATTCTACTACATCTACTTAATAAGTGGTTACATTCCTGACCTGGTGAAGAGATGGTAAACATTCTGTGTGTCAGGGTTGTATCTGGCAGACTCAGCCACGTCGCTGATGGTTGCCCAGAGGTCCACCAAGTGGGGCTGACCGTCACCGTCCCGCATGTACTCGTAACGAAGACCTGAGCCCAGCTTCCTGATGATTGTCTGATGAGGAAGAGCTGGAATGAAAAGGTTGGATTTAAAACCATTAAAATAGTAAAAGATCATTTCATTTAGGAAACAAAACCTATAACTTATATCTAACGTACCAAATTATAATAACTTCCCCACCGCCGCGTTGCATCTCAACGTTAATGTCGTGGTGGGTATTGCATTGCTATGAGCTATATGTCTATGACGGTAAAGTTCAATATGTCCTGATAGCCGTGAAAGACGTCTCCACTCCTTAAGCTGAGCCATCCAAGCCTATAGTTCAAAATCTTTGTTCCCATATACTGCAATAGTCCTACAACAAACGGACACTGATATCGTCCACGGGTTATAATTTCATTAAAAGCCTCTAACGGAGCTTTGCGAATTGGAAAAGTTTACAGTTTATAGAGAAGGGGTACAGAAATCGATTCCTTTTAAATAATAATGCATTTTTTTTTGGATGGGAATTCATCAAATGACTTCTCCCGTTCTGGGCGGAGCGGGAGGGCGTGTCAGAC
Organism: Aporophyla nigra; assembly: GCA_947507805.1. Lineage (NCBI taxonomy): Eukaryota > Metazoa > Arthropoda > Insecta > Lepidoptera > Noctuidae > Aporophyla > Aporophyla nigra. Next base: position 12,167,449 of record OX382319.1, on the reverse strand, counting down.
TTTTACTGACTAAAACCCACCCGTGTTCCTTCAGTAGCCCATGTCCCAGGGTCACGGTATCTCTTTCGAACAATCTCGCGACCCTGGCAGAAATAATAATGCATTAGAACCACATTAAACGTTTTAAATGAATTTATTCACAACGAGTGAGCGGAGCGTAACCGGTGGCACTCACTTATTTCGAAAGTGAGCTTGCTTCGTTCACTTGTAGTTACAGTAGACTCTCTAAACTAGATTTTCTTGTAGTGGGAGCTGCTTTCACTCGGTCATTTTTAAAGCCTGCTTATTCCACGATCAGATCTTTTGAAGGCGGGCTCGCTTCGCTCGCTCATTGATTGAGTAAGAGCACTCTACTCAGTTGTGGGTTTCATAAAGCTCGCTTCGCTTGCTCGGCAGTAAACTGTGCTCGCTTTATTCGTTTTTCTTGGGAGAAGGCTTGCTCCGCTCGTTCTAGTCATGTGTAAGCGTGCTCGGCTTGCTCGTTTGTAAGATGCGCTCGGATCATAAGTGAGTAAGATGGGCTTGTTTCATTTTCTGGTCTTAAGTGCGTGCTCCTCATGTGAATAAGCATGCTCTACTCATTTTTGTCAAGAGAGTGCTCGCTTCGCTCGCTCTCGCTCTTTTCTATTGGGTAAGCGCGATGCAATCGCTCGACTAGTAAGAAGTTTTCACAGTTGCAACCTGCCTTACCGAGGAAGATATAAGCGAGCTGTATCTTTGGATAATCGTTGCCAGACTCTCACTAGTAACTGTCGTGATAGGCTCAGACCAGTGATGATGAAATTATTTACACAAAGAAAAGCGCCTACTTGGATTCAAACCTACAATTCGTAAGTCAGGCCCGATACCACTGGGTCACCACTGCTCTCACTGTTCTAGACGCCTTGTTGGAGACATTTTTCGTCGGTAAAAAAAACGTGCTCAAGCGACCGTCTGTCACGGCCTGTATTCATCAGCGCGTTTTATTTTTGCTTCGTTTACTAGCGAGTGCTCAGCATGAGCCGCGGCAGGCCTCGACGGCCATCCAGTTTAGGGCTGTAGGAACACTCGTCACGGGCCATGGAAGTCTTTGACTGACGTAGATATTCCAAGCGCGTGGCATTATACCGACTTCATAAAAGGAGGCGGATGTGTATGTCTCTATTTTCGTGAGTACGTTAATGCTCTAAGTGAGTACGTGACATGAAATGAAAGAAAACTATAATTTTTCAGTCAAAAGGCGGAATTAATTAACTTGCCATAACACCACGACTATAATCCTCGAAAGGGGAGCAGAGGAATCAAATATTTGAATAAAAATAATTACCTGTTACTACAGCTAATCCGATGAGTAGAATAACTATCTGCTTCTCCATGATTGTAGACTGACTAATTAATAATTTATAACAACAATATTTGTCATTTATATAGCCATACTTATCTGAGATACGATTATGTAAGGAGGAATTTTATTTTGGCCTAACCCAGTTATTTCTCGAGGAATTATGAATACGTTATCATTCGATTCACTTATCATTATCACTGTGTCATTAAGTACGAATTACGGACAGGATTTAACTGGTGGAGATAGTATCCGTACGAATGCTTGTAGGTGACTCACATTATATTTACACTAACGTATGCCCGCGACTTCGTCCGCGTCAATTTTTTTGCTCCCCTGACCCTTCTCGTCGCATCGAATTACTTGCCAGTTTTCGTCCATTTTTCGTTGCTGCTCCACACCTTTTAATCATAGCGTGATGTTATATATCCTTTCTCAATAGTCACAATAAGTTTAAAAAAAAAACTGAATTAATAGACTAATCAGAAAATATCAAAAATCATTGAAATGCCAAATGTTACTAAATAAAACAGAAAACTTAGGCAAATAAATCTAAATTTAAAACAAGAAGAAGTGTTATAGTCATCATCATCATTTCAGCCGTAAGACGTCCACAGCTGGACTTAGGCCTCCCCCAATTTGGGGGGCTTTGCCATAATCGCCACGCTTGGCAGGCGGGTTGGCGATCGCAGTATGGTGGTAAAATGCATAGAGAACGCTGCTGCCCATTCTCTAGTAAGTCCCTTAGTCGCCTTTTACGACACCCACGGGAAGAAATGGGGTGGTGTTATTCTTTACGTCCGGCACCACACGGTAGTGTTATAGTGATTTACAGTTATGTAATACTTTGTATGATACGGACACTCAGCACCTTGGGGATGAATTGTTTGTTAGGGAATTTGCTCTAAAGGATATCTTTAGTAAATATGAGGCTACTCAACAAGACTTGAGTAAGCGCATGCACGAAGCCTGTGAATTGGCAGACCAGAGGGGAAATTGCGGAACTTTTTATCGGTAGGAATTGGTTTAATATTCATAGTTAAACAACATTCATTGTGTTATATACGTTGCTGAGCCGACAATTTACTCGAACAAATGACGCAATGGTTTAGAAATAATCTTCAATCCCATTCAGATTCTGATAAATTGTGCGTTTCGCAATAAGGGTGCTGGCCAAGAACAATGCGGAGAGGTATGCTGTGCTTGCTCCCAGACACCCCAGCATCAACTTGAAACACCCACACCCTCAGCAGCTCACCCGGTAGATAGCTGTATTGTTGATAATAATAGCATGATAAACACAACTTATATTATTGAAAAATGTGGTCATGGTAGCATATTTAATCAGTGTTCACAACAGTATGTAATAAATAATTGTTCATCCGGTGCCAGTATTAGCTAATTATTAAGTAAAATTAAATTGACAAAAATAAACCCTGGTTCTACTGTAATATTATTATATGGGGATAGTTTAAATGTTAGAAAAAAAGAAATAATTCAATGTGTCCATTTGATGTTACATCTCAATGAGACCAATCACTGTAAATTTATTTTCTGTGCCACACAACACTTGTCTGAGGAGCAAAACAGGCACGTTTATAATTAAAATAAATAGGACTAGCTATCACAGTGACGCTATTTTATATTTTGATTGTAATCAATTTATTACTGACTAGCTTTTGCCCGCGGCTTCGCCCGCGTGGATGTCGGAAATTAATGCAAGAGGACGTACTACCGCGATAAGAATGTGTTATTCCAGGTTATATAGGTAATATAGACTCTGTGTGCTATTTTCGATCCAGATCCATTCAGCCATTTTTGCGTGATTGAGAAACAAACACCCAATCATACATAGTTTCACATAAAAAAAAAAGAAATACAAAAAAAAAAGAATAAAAAAAAAGCTTTCATCATATATATAATATTATTAGTAGTAGGATTATAACTCATATTACTTAGGATTCATAGTTTATGAGAACATCATGTGTGTTGGTGTTTTTAAAATAAAAGTAATAGTATTCAGAGTAAGAAGACTGTGACATAGGGGTTGGTTTAGTTGAATATAAGTCTTCCTGGTTTTGCTTAACGCTCCTATTTTACCTATACACTCAATCATTTACCAGACACCGAACATAATTATAGGAATAGTACTTTTGCCAGTGGCTTGGCCCGTATAGCTGTCGGAAGATATCACCCGGGAACCTACTACCGGGATAAAGTAGGTATCCTATCTGTTACGTATCCATGATATAATATTATATCTTTGTGCCAAATTCGATCTAAATCCGTTATTCGCAATTACTATGAAGCCAAAGTAATATGAATTACAATCCTACTTATCCTGTACTATTACCCGGCCGCTGCCAACGCGATCTGCGCCCGCTTTTTAAATCTCTAATATCTTCTAAGATATTCATTTAAATTACATGCTGTAAAGGGCCAAATTGATCTATATTAAATGCACAATGTATTTAAAGTACTTAATTGGATAAGGATTAATGCTGTATTGCTTAAAATCGCTTCGTAAATAAGCCCTTATTTCTCGTAAAAAGTAAAAGATAAAAAATGGTTATTGTGGGTTATCCCTAAGAGATAGACATATACCATTGAGGACATTTTTGTAGGCCTTTTTAAGGTGTACAATACTGTAGTACATTATTTTGATCTATTTCGTAGGATTCAGCCAGGGTTTTTCGAATTTTGAGACGTATGTCAGCGTAGTTTTCAAAGAAAGTTATTTTTTTCTAAAATAAAAGAATCTTTCTAAAATTAAAGTAGCCTAAGTTACTCCTTGTTACACCAGCTATTCGCCAGTGAAAGTCCTGTCAAAATCGGTCCAGCCATTTCAGAGATTAGCGGGAACAAACAGACAGACAGACAGACAGACAGACAGACAGACAAAAATTGTAAAAAATGTTGTTTTGGTATATGTATCGTGTATACATCCATATACACTTAGTAAAAAGTGGTTATCTTAATATTAAAAACAGACACTCCAATTTTATTTATTTGTATAGATTACAAATTGACAAATTACACTATGTATTTGCCACCTAGTTGTGGGAGACAAATTGCTAATCTTTTAGCATAAATTTACACCGTGACACTGGTACCTGTAGCGTTCCATCGATTACTGTTAGTAGTGGTACTAACACCACTTTTGATACACCTAGCAGTTTAAACTATTATGTGCCGCATGTGTTGAATGTTGTTCATCAAAATATGCAGGGTTTGTCTGGCAAAGAACTAGAGTTCAGTTTATTTATCGAAAACCTTGATGTTCAGGTATTATGTTTGACTGAACACTGGTTGAAAGAACATGAAGTAGTGTTTATGAATGAAGATTTTTTTATTGTGCAAAGTGCATTTGTGAGAAAAAGTGCTATACGCGGTGGATCATTAGTTCTTGTGTTAAACAAGTTGAAATGTAAACAACGTTTAGATTTAGTTAATCTTTCCATCGACGCACTATTGAGTTGTCTTGTGTTGAACTAGAGCGTTACGTCATAATATGCGTTTATCGTCCGCCCTCTGGGGATTTTATTTGTTTCGAGGTGGTCATGGAGGACTCACTCAATAAATTAAAATCAATTAATAAATGTATAATTTTATGTGGACATTTCAATATTAATATTTTAGACGTTACTCCATTAAGTATTAGACTGCTCAATCTGTTTAAGTCTTTTAATTTAATAAACTTGTTTTTCGAACCTACTAGGATCACGGCATCGTCTTCGACTTGTCTTGATAATATATTTAGTGATTGTGATGCCAAAAATAAGTTAATGTAAAGTGACTTAACGTCTGACAACTGTGGAATATTAGCCAGCTTCCCTTTGCCATTACTTAAAAAGCCGCATAAAATAGAATGCAGACCTTATACAGTTAGTCGTTGTAATAAATTTAAAAATAATATTGCTCATAGGATTACACCATCTATAGTAGAACACGAGAGTCCTAATGAAATCTATGGAGCCCTTTTTGAAATTGTACAAAAAGAATACCAATCTACTTTCAAGACCAAAACTATTAGCACCTCTGTTAGCTTCAACCAATGGGCTACTCCAAGGTTCTAGAGTATGTCAGGAATTATTCAAAGTTATTTAAAAAAATCTGTGCTTTCGCTAAATCTAAATTTTTAAGCAATACCATAAAAAAATCCAGTAATAAAATAAAAACCACTTGGAAAATTATTAACAATGAAACGGGTAAATCGGTTAAACAGGAAAAACAACTAGAGATTATGATTAACAACAAATTGGTTAATAAAGCTGCCGACGTAGCTGAGGCATTTAATGAGTTTTTTGCCAACATACCTATAACTACGACTTGCTCCTTAAATTCGTCCCCGTCTAAAGCGGAAAACCTTTTGCATAGTAGTGTGCCCAGATGTAGTCGCTTATTTAATTTCGAACATGTGACGCCTCGTGACGTGGTTAATATTTTTAACACACTTAAGTCAAAAAACACTGGAGATTACTGGGGCATCTCCATTAAACTGTTAAGTAATATAATAGACATCGTAGCCCCCTATCTAGCTGTAACTTTTAATAATTGTGTTGATTCAGGATCTTTTCCTGACCTCATGAAGAGTAGTAAAGTCATACCATTATTTAAAACAGGTCATAAAAATAACGTTGGCAATTTTAGGCCCATTTCTATCTTACCTGCATTTAGTAAAATATTTGAAAAGATAGTAATTCAAGCAGTTGCTAAGACATTTTAATTTAAATAGCCTCCTTCATAATGAGCAATATGGCTTTACAAAAGGTCGTTCGACAACAGATGCGGGTGTTGCTCTGCTGAAACACATTTTCAACGCATGGGAGAGCTCTCAAAATGCTATCGGAGTTTTCTGTGATCTCTCCAAAGCTTTTGATTGCGTTCACCATGACACACTTTTGCGTAAACTACGTCATTACGGTGTTCAAAACGAAGCTCTCAATGTCATAAGTTTTTATTTGCAAAATGTGTAGATGTCAATGGTATAAAATCTTCCGGGCTACTAGTTCAGTTAGGTGTACCTCAAGGTTAAATACTGGGTCCATTCTTATTCTTAGTGTATATTAATGACTTACCATTTTATTGAAAGAATATCTGTAACATTGTACTATTTGCTGATAATACCTCACTTATCTTTAAAGTAGACAGGAATAGAAAAGATTTTGATGACGTGAATAGTGCGCTCTCAATGGCTACGGATTGGTTTACCACAAATAACCTAGTTCTTAATGCTGAGAAAACGAAATGTATAAAGTTCGCTTTACCGAATGTAAGGAATCAAGGACCCAATGTCGTTTTAAATAATGAGGTGCTGGAAACTGTACACTCGGCAGTTATTCTGGGCATAACATTAGACTCCAAACTTCAGTGGGGATCACATACGACTCGAATGGCTAGTAAGACATGTATAGATAATTTTGCGCATACTTTTAAAAAATCTGTGAAAACAGACGTCTTGGAGTTTGCATTGTCAGACCATACAGCTCAGCTGCTTCAATGTCCAGTACCCACTGTATGTAGAATAAAATACTGGCATATAACTAGAAGGGATTACTGCAACGAAAATATAGCGAAATTTAAAAACTGTATAAAGAGTCTCAAATTTTCGAAGATATATCTAACTGAAGATCCTAATTTGGCTTATAATGAGTTTATTAACGCGTTTAAATTGTTCTACGATTTATGCTTCCCGTTCAAGGAAATCAAAATCAACACATTTAATAAACCGAAATGGCTATCAAATGGTGTTAAATTGTGCAGTAAGAAAAAAACAAAACTCTTATGGCAATTTAGACTGAATCCTAATCACGAAAATAAAAAGAAATTTGCTACCTACTTATTCTAAATTGTATAGTAAAATTATTAATCTAACACAGAAAGCACAGAATAATTACAAAATACAACAAGCAAAAAAATAAATCAAAGACTACATGGCAAATAATTAATCGGACAAATAACAATATCCCTTAACAGCAAATTGAAAAACTAAGAATTTGTAATCCAACTATTCACAAACCTTTGGATATCGCTAATGCATTCAATGACTTTTTTGTTGACAAAATTCATCCAAAATTAGATGCTGAATATAAACCAAAAGCATCCATTATATCAAGAAGTGCTTAATCAATGTTTATGGCTCCCAGCACACCACACGACATACATAAAATAATAATGTCATTAAAAAACACTGGTAGTGTGGGTTTTGATGGGATCGCTACTAAAATAATAAAGTCAGTATCAGTCGAGATATGCAGTCATCTGAGTCACTTAATCAACCTCAGTATATGTACGGGTGTATATCCAGATGCATTAAAAATATCCATAATTAAACCTCTATTTAAGAAAGTAGATAAGGAATTGATGGAACATTATAGACCCATCTCACTCATACCAGTCATCTCAAAGGTATTCGAAAAGTACATTTACACAGAGTTAGCTAATTTCATTGAAAAGAATAACATATTATGTGAAGAACAAAAAGGATTTAGGCAGCATAGAACCATCGATTTGGCAATTTATGAATTTTTGTTTCCGAATATTAGAAATGTGGATAAACGATTCCCCATATGTGCCATATTTTGTGATATGACGCAGGCTTTCGATTATGTCCATTATATTATTGCATTCTGTATGAAGTGACCTTTCACCTGCAATGATATAATATATTTAATTTTTTAATTTTAATTTATTTATTCAGTTTCGGACAACAATAAAATCCATCTTGTTAGTGAAAAAATAACTTATAACTAATGTCAGTAATACAACACACAAACGATATCGGCAACACATAATGAATTAAGTTTCCGAGGCAGGTTGTGCAGAGAATGATCAAGCAAGAGAACAGCTACCTAGTTGACCATACTTTTTAAATTTATTTTTATTTTACTCTTTCCTGCTGTATACCTATTGTGTGCCTTTTAAACTGTGCTAAATAAATGTATTTTCTTTCTTTCTTTCCGCCACTGTTTTCAGGATACTATTGTTACTGACCCGCGTCCGATGCATCAGTGAAGCAACTTTTTTGCGTATCAGGGCGTGGAACCCGTCAGTTCGGTGTTGCGTAAACATCTCCGATGCACTACAGAAACGGGGCAGTCCCAATAGCATCCTATTATATATTACTTTTGAGCAGATTTTTACGGCCAGGTATGAGACATCTTAATTTGAAGTCATGTTAGTTCATCAAAAATTATTTACAAATTTTTAGATGACAAGCAACGATTGGCAAAAACATGATTAGTCATTTCATTATTATACAACAACAGGTTTGCAAATAATTCACTTAAGATTATAATAATCTGATTATCTTTTGTGTAATAACGTACTATTTGATAAACAATTCATTTTATTTCATAAAACATCCTTTAGTATAAATAGGTGCGTTTTAAATATTATATTATTCAGAATTTACAAAAAATATTTTTTTATGCGTATACTGTCCTTCTGATGCGCAAAGGCCTCCCCAAATTCTTCCAGAAACTCTTATCCTGCGCCCCCTCAAACCACCCATCGGGGAACGTATCTGGGTAGTCTTGCCACCGCTTTCTAGGCTGTGTTCAGTAGCCGTGGATTGGATACTCACAAAGAGGTGGTAAAGCTTAGAGGAAATCAAGGAGGTGCCGCTCGTCAAAGCTTTCGCCAACAAGCCGACGACGTAACGGCCAACAAGTAGGTTGCGGTGTCGTATGGGTGACATCGCAACTGATGCGGGCCGCGATGTTGTATGGGAGGCATGGCGGCTGAGAGTTGGAGGCCGCGGCGGGAGAGGAGTGCTGGTATAAATGTGCGCCGCTCTTCCTACCTTCCGCGGCCTGAACGGGGTCGCCACCGTCCGATGGCGGACGCGGTGAGGCCGCAAGGGAGGAGAAGTGTTGGTATAGTGTTGGCCACTCTCCCTATCCCCTGAGGCCGAAAAGTGGTAGGCGGCGGGGACATTGTCCTGACCTGCTGCACGGGGACCAATGGTGCCATATATGGTGTCGTCTGGCGCCCATATGCTATTTGGTCCCCCGGGTGGTCACGGCCAACTATGTGTTCTGGTGCGCCGGTGATGAGGGGTATCCCCCAGAGGAGGGTCTGGTGACGGACAACCGCGACGGGTTCGCGGAAGAATGTGCATTGCGTCGCTTTTTTTGTTTACCTATGTTTAAAAAACCGGCCAAGTGCGAGTCGGACTCGCGCACTGAGGGTTTCGTACAAACCTGTAGTGTTTAATACCTCTACGCGTTCATGAGGAAAGGGATAGTAAGTTTAAAATAATTAAAAATATTTTTATTATATGATGTTACTAAAAATTTACAGTTTTCGCAATTTTTCCTTATCTGTGCTATAAGACGTTGCTTCGTACCAAATTACAAAATTCTAGATCGACTGGAAGTACCCTTTAGATTTTGATTCCCTTGCGAGTTTCGAAAATTTGCGGAAATTTGCGGCATAAACGGCTATATCTTTTGATTGCGTTAGCTTAGAAGGTTGATTTTTTCACAGCTCCAAGGAACAGTAGACTTGAGTATTTAATATAAATTTCAGCATAATACCTCCACGCGTTCCTGAGAAAAAGGGTCTTGACAGACGGACGGACGGACGGACGGACGGTCGGACGGACGGACAACAAAGTGATCCTATAAGGGTTCCGTTTTTTCCTTTTGAGGTACGGAACCCTAAAAAAGGGTTAAAACTGTGACCCCCTACGCACGAGCTGAGCTAGCGAAGCGAGCGGTGCCGCAGCAGCGCAGCCGACAAGTGCCAGAAACGATAAGATTATAATATGGCCTGTTAGTCTAGTAGTTAGTGACCCTGACTGGTAAGACTGAGGTCGTGGGTTCGATTCCCACCCAGGACAAATGTTTGTGTGATGAGCACAATCATTTGTTCTGTGTCTGGGTGTAATTTATCTATAATATGTATGTATTTAGAAATATATAAGTATGTTTATCAGTTGTCTGGTTACCATAGTACAGGCTCTGCCTAGTTTGGGATCAGAGAACAGTGTGTTGGTTGTCCTAAGATATTATTATTATTATATATACTTTTGTACGTTAAAGGAACTTTAGCACTTGCCTGTAAATGATTTGACCCAAATTCTCAGCGTAGGATATCTATCTAATGTAATTAGATTGTATTGTCCCACTGGAGGTCAAACACCTCACTTTCCCTTTTCCATAGAATTCTGTGTTTGCTAGTGTTGACCAGTCTCGGTAGGAGTCAAGCTCGTCCCGCCAACTTCGTCTCGGCCTGCCGCGATGTCGTCGTGCGTTTAGTGGGTTTTTTTTTTTAAAACAAACGGGCACTGACACTGTTGTGCATTTTTTAGCAAATATCGTAAGTATTAACGCAATAAAGTTTAAAAAAGTAGTTTAATGAAAATCTTCTTTTCTTCAATTAAAATTGAATATCTTTTTGTTAAATTATTGGATCTGTTATAGTGATATCATGAACTTAATGGTGTGTTAAAAATTGGGGTTAAAATTAGAGAAGAACCAACTTTTTCTTCAAAAGAGCTGAATTTACATAAAAAATAATAATTTATGATAGCTCTAGTATTCAGCAGTAATTAGCAGAAATCAAAATGAAAAAATAATGTTTTTTGTTGAAACTACAAACAAATATGTAATAAAAGGTAGAAATTTCGTAAATAAAAGACAAAAATGAAATATTTTCGGAACCCTTGGGTGAAAATGTTTAAATTTTTTAATTATAAACAATGTTCGACGCCAGACCTACCGTTCCAGGACAGACAGCAAAAGGAACACACTGGGCGGGTTTTGGGTAAGCGTGGGTCGAACTGTCCGCCGTGCGCGGAGCTGATTAACAAATATTCAATAACTCACCTGGTTGAGGAAAACTGGGGTCTCGATTTAAATTCCGAGCCTACCCGGATTTATGTATGTAAATGAGTGTATATTGTATTGTGTAGTGAAGTAAGTATTCCGGGATTCCAAGCTGCTTCAAGACGCTAAAGATTTTCACCAGCACGCGGTTCCAATAGGTCACTCACACCTCAAACTATTTCAATCAAATTTCAAAATAAAACCCGTTCAATATCGTCAAAAGGGGTTGTTTACACACAAAACAATCGGATCTCAACAAATTGTCCGCAAAACTATAGATTCAACAAGATTAATCAATTAATATTCTCGCAAGACAAATAGCCAACCATCCTCCCATTTTTCAAGACTAAAAACAAGTCAAAATCAAACTGACAAGTGACAGACGTCACTCCGCTACACGTCAAGATGCGCAGGCGCACAGACTAAACAAAAAACTGTCGTACTGTCGGCTGTCTGTGGTCACGGGACGGAACAAACAATTTTCACGCCAAAAATGAAGTAAAACATGAACATTTCATAATTTAAAAGTTATTTTATGTTGTTTTTTTTTTTGTAAAAGACTATAGGCGTATGAAAGGAATAACTGATTCGAGGACAGAAAGTATTGTAGTAAAACTCTGGTCACTGTGTTTTAACCCTACAGTAGTCGCGCACCTAAAAGTAACGGGAATGTCCAATTTCAAATTGAAATAAATAAACTTATAAGCATTAACGTTTTAATAAATATATGAAAATATTTTCTGTACAGTTTTCTTAACTAAATATGATCAACATAAACTAATCACAACCTCTGTGTTCCAAAAAATCAACAAAAATAAAAAAACTCTTTGTATGAGTGGGCTACATAATGTAGTCCACGCGACTACTCCAGGGTTAAAACTGTTTTATTTTTTCACAACCAATGTGGCACCACAAAATCCCGCTGGCACACGTCTGCACAGTACGGTTGTCAGGTCAGAATTCCCGCGCTTGCCGGGTGTTGCCACCATATCGATTCTAACGATTTCTCAAATCGATTATACCTTTCATTTTATTTGTTTTATTTTAAGTTAGACATAATTCGTAATTTAAAATATTTAATTAATCGGCATTAGAAATCATGAACCTTATAGTATAATTTTTCAACTGACAAAATCACTTCACTACCAGCTATGTTAGACGTGATTGAAATTCCGCTCTTCTTAAAGTTAAGAGTCAATTCTCTGATTGTGTAATTAACTTAGAATCATTGACTAAATTATTTGGGGTAATCAGGAGTTCGATGGATTAAGGCTCGTTCAGACTAGCGCGACGCGACGGTCGCGCGCGAATCGCCGATTTATATCCGTAGAACAATTTCTGTGAAAACGCGCGCGACACTTCACACAGGGGCGACCTGTCGCGCCGCGACACGGTCGCTCCGCGTCGAGCAGCGCGACAACATAAGGTACATTTTGTGTGGCGTCGGTTCGCAGCCGCGACAACCTCGTTTCGCGCACGAGTTGTCGCGCCAGTGTGAAAGGTGTTGCGTCGCGATATATCGCAGAATCGCCTCCGCGACAGGTCGCGCGACATGACGCGCCTGTCTGTACGAGCCTTTAGTTAGTAGATAGTTTATTGTGGCTGCCTTCATGGTAGGGACAGTTGTCAATCGTATTCTCAAATATAGTATTGTACTCTTTTTTATGGGTGTACTTTATAATCTTTAACACTAATAGAGTACGTTAAAGTACTCTTTTTAAGTAAACTGACTTTTTGAGGCATTTGATTTTTCGGGTTTTCTATATATTCCACTGTGAGACTTGATTATTTGGTTTATTGTAATTTATTTTAGTTTAATTATTTTACAATTCCTTATTTAACACTAAAATTTATATATTATGTACAAGTATATAAAAACAGAGAAAAAGAATCAGAGGCCTTCAAAAAACTCGTCTGCCTCGCTGTCAGTGGGACTTGATTATTATTTGTCAGTTCGGAATATGAAGTGGTGAGAAGAGAGGAATAGGCTTTATATTAATTAAACTTAGTTTCTGATATTCTATATTAACGTAGAATTCTGAATAAAATGTTAGGTATATAACGCATACAGTGCAAGAATAAAAAAAAACACTCTTCTTTTATTAATGTGTACTCTTTATTTACTCGCTCTCAAATCAGAAATACTCTACTTCTCATAGAAAGAGTTGGCCACCCTACTTCATGATCCCTTTACAGCAGGGCAAAGAAGAGAAGTGTTAACTAATATTTTTAAGGTCTAACCCTCACCTCTTTTCTCGCATGGCAGATCGATTTCCTAGTAATAGACGTGACAACAGCCAAATTTGCCTACAACAATATAGGACGTCGCTTATGAGAAAAAGTGTCTTTTGCATGGCTCCAAAAATTTATAATAAACTACCTAAAAGCTGGAAGGAGTTAAGTGGTCTACCATTCAAACGGAAAGTTATTAATTTTCTAGCAGATAAAGCTTATTTTTTTTTTTTAATTTTGATATAGACTTTTATTTGGATTACAGATTTAAATTAATAAAGAAAAAAAAATTATAACCTAAATTAACTAAAACTATTTACAAATTAAAAACATAGCGTCTAAAAATCATCCGCATCGCTGTCGACTGGTAGTGTACCCAAGAGACTGGCGGCATTACCACGTTGTATGGCAATGCTTAGCCTCTGGCCAAGGTAAAAACCAGCTCTTGGGTCACGGGAAGTGTCCACCAGCCGTTTAGAAATTTCCTTAAATAGGATAAGAGCACTCGGACCCCACGGCCCGAGCGTTTCAACCCCAAACGGCTCAAAAAATTAAATATAATGACCAATAAGGTTACTGTACTTACGCCGCTTGAGGTTTTCTGCAGCCGCAGCAGCGGCACCAGCACAGCACGCCGTGCCAGGAAGATGGGATGGCGCAAGAGTATCGACGCACGTCGCATCCCACACTAAAGGCCTACCCACCTTCCATGGAAATAAAGACATACCGTCCGGTCTCTTGCCATCGTCGCGTGCCAAGCCATTGGGTTCTAATACAGCTGGGACGCCGACGGTGACAAGAGCTCGTCGGATTATGTCATTAATGTTTGCGTGCCGTGCTAATCGACCCGCACTTCGGCTGCAAGACAGGCCGTGGTGTCCTAGACTGGTGACAACTTCGCCACAGTGACAGCGATGAGGAGAACAACACGGAGCTCCCAAACGTAGGGAAACAGCGAGGCGGAAAGTAGTGTCGTCGAACAAGGTGCCTATATTCGACGACGGTAGTGCATGAAGCCATAAACCCGATTCCCACTTACCCACAGCCAGCAGGCGCGCACGCTCCGCAGTAGTAGCAGACGTGTTGAGCAAATTGTCTTGTACTACTCTGCAGAGCGGCTCATCCCACCGTCTCTGGGAAAATGGATTATCGGGTAGCTCAGTGTTCGGGCAAGCGAGTTTCCAGGCGTCTATAGCCTCGGTGAAGCACGGCACATCAAAATTAATCAGTGTTGAGGCTAGAATTTTCCTGATTAATTTCTCAGTACCGTGGATCGAGGATATAAAAGCTGGTAAACTAATACTAGAAATTTTGCGGACGCCGAGGCCTCCCATACGAATGGGAAGAGTAGCTTGTGCCCAAGCTCGGTCGTCCATGGCCACATTTAAAATCGAGGTTAATGTTTGCCGGATAATTTGGTCCATTCTGTCTAATAGGTGAGTGTGCTTCCATAAATGGGAAGCGCGAAGGAAGTATGTTAATTTGGGGCCGAAACAGCAATACCGAATTAAGGTGATAGCCGAATGCATGTTAATTTGGAACAATCTTTCCGAAACGTCATTGAAATTTTGGATTTTTTCGTCAATAAAAATGGAAAAGGAATTCTCGAAGATTGGAGACCCAAGGAGACGAAGCGAGCTTTTTTCAATAATTTGAATATCAGGAGCAATTTCATTAAATTTGGGAAGTGTCAGATGTCTGTCAGTACTGTCCGCTAAGTAGAGTTCACATTTCGAAAAGTTGAGATCAAGCCCAATGGAATGAAGTTCATTTTTTAAGAATTTAAGATCATTTAAGACAGTCTCTACATCGCCTCCCAAGGTTCCGTCATCAAGATACCAAACATTAAATTTGGAATTTAGCTTTCGAATAATTGGGCGAATTGCTAAACTAAAAATCACTGGCCCGAGGGGGTCACCTTGTTGGCAGCCAACTGCAGATTCCAAAACGTTGTCCCGATACAGTAATTTAGATGGGTGTCTGTAACATTGCCAAAGGAAACTAAAGATTTGGGGTATTTCTTTTTTAGTTTCTGCCAGCAAGGTGTCCCTGTTTACTGAATTGAAGGCATTCTTTATGTCAACCTTCAGGATAACCTCTCCTTGGCCAGAATTTAGATAGGTCGATAAGGCATGTACGGCAGCCTCGCAGCCCCCTTCGGAGCCGTAACCTAGCTGCAGGGGCTGAAATTTTTCCGAAACCACCTCACCATAAAATTTACAACAAATTTTGGCTGCCATACGGTACGTACGGTACGTAGTTCCCACGGCAATGGGACGAATGCCGCCATCCTTCTTACGCAGGGCGCATAGATTGGCCCCGTACAGAACGTCGATGACGGCCTCGTTCACGTTGCCGGAGAGCATAAGGTTAATCAGAGCCGTGAGCTCCTTCACGAGTAACTCACCAGCTTCCCCGGCGCCTGAACAGATAAGGTCCTTTAGGTGCTGAGGACTCAGACCGTCGAGGCCGCCAGCGGAGCCACTCCGGAAGGAACAGACGGCTGTGACCAACTCTCGACCTGAAATGGTGAGGGAGTGATTATCCGGGTCAGGCGGGGCGGGAAAGGAAAGGTCATCCGCTGGGGCAGGGTGTTTGCTCTCCAAAGCTGCGAGCGTTTCTGGAGAACACGGTGCCACCACATCACTACTGAAAAGAATCCTGGCTGCTCCACTAATGTCACCTTCCCCTAACTTTGATTCTACAAGATGAGACATACCTCTTGAAGAGGTATATCTCTGTGTCTGTAATTTTGAGTCAAAATTATGAGCCGAAACATTACAGTTTTCTTTTATTTGCGCTGTTAAAGTCTTTTTGGTTGCCAAATTCTTTTGTGCATGTAGAACTCTGTAAGGGAAGGTGAGCAGCTGTTCCCAAGCACTTTGTGAGTTCTCCCGGGCGGCAAGACGAACGCAACCTGCTAGGTGCTGCGCCACAAGAGGTCTAGCCCCGCGGGGAACTCGCTTCAAAACTGGTACAGAGTTTTTGAATTTAGAGAGGGTTTTCCAAAACGGGTCATCGGATGTAGCTGGTGTTGTAGGTGTTGATATAAAGACAGGGTCTGAATTTGGTGCATTTAGTGGTCTGTGTACTTTTCCAATATGCACATTCAGACCCCGCTTACCTTTAAAAAACCGTGCCTGGGTACACAGCGGACATCTTTCCAGGATGTTTAGCGATGCTGAAGGTTGACCAGCACTAATTTCCACCACATCGCTGTTGGCACTAAACATTTACTTATTTTCCTTAAATTTAAATAAAAATAATATATCTAAAACAAACTAAATAACAAAAACACTAAATGTCTGTCTGACACCGATGACAATGTCGCCGGTGACGGGAGCGACGCGACGCAGTCGCGCTGGCGGCCTAGGGCGCCGCGCCACCAATGCATTCTAGCGCAGCGCTGGCAACCGTTGCCGGGAGACACGCGAACTGGCGTCGCTTCATTGATCTTCCTGATCATCCGATACAGAAAGGGCGTCGAGTTGTGGCACTCCGGTGACCAAAAGTTTCTTTATAAAACGAGATTGTCCGTTTATTTCGATGATTTATCATGGCATCATTGTGTAAAACGCGACGGTCACTTATGTCGTTGTTTTTTTTTTCACTGTTCGGTTGCTATGGTGCTGTGCCTAAAAATGTGCTTTATCTCAAAAACCTATTTTTATTTAGTACAGTGTATTTTCGATAAACTCTGGTTATTTGCTGATTATTATACCAAGCTAGGTAAAGCTAGGTTTCAATAGATATTTATTAGTTTATTTTCAAATATTATCACACTTGACGTGACATGACGTGACATTCATAGATAATTCACAATAAAGCTTATTATAATATAAATGAGTTTTTAGATGAGAGATTTTGATTATGATTACCTGTTTTACCAATTCTTTATTTTTAATGTTCGTTTATTATTATGACATTTTTAAATAATTTGGCTTGTACTTACATTTTAAATAACTGTGTAAATATTTGCATGCCATTGTTTAAGGCAAACATGATGATCTGTATTTATATCCACTTTTAACATCTCTTGCATGCTGACAATTTGTGTTGTATTGTATGTCTTGTACTCATGTTTGGGCAAATAAACGATTATCTTATCTATCTTATCTTAGTAGATCAATAGGATCTGTAGGAATAGATTCTTTGTATGCTTTTCCAACTTCCATGGGCCTGCCAAGGTCACGCATTTGTTCGACAGAGTTACCGTGACCCTGGCACTGGCAACTGAAGGAACTCGGGTGGGGTTTTGTCAGTAAAAGTCTAACACGCCCTCCCACTCCGCTGAGAGCAGAAGAAGTCACTTGATGATTTCCCACCAAAAAATAAAAGAATTGACGCGCAACACGTGACGCTCAACATGTTGGGCAACGTTGCACAACAGCGCGCGACGTTGCCAGCTGGTGAGCAACATGATGCGCGGCTTGTTGTTTGTTTAGAGAGCATCGTTAGTTGAGCATCAATTGTTGTCAACTGGAGACGTGGCGCGCAACAATGTCCGTAGTGTGGTGTAACGAACGAGTGCTCAAATTAATCGAATTGTACCAAAACTATGAAAGTTTATGGGATACTGCTCACCAAGAATACAAAAATAATAACTTTTTATGCATTTTTCGATAAAATTATAACCACTGCTGCTGAAATCAACATTGGTTCCTCTGGCGACATGTTGTCGACGGCTGACGTAGTAGTCGATGCGTAGACAGACAACGTTGTTGCGCTAACTTTCAACATATTGGGCAACATGTCGTGCAACATGTCGCGCGCCAATTGTTGCCTAGTGGAAACGCGGCTTTATTGCGGAGATTGCGAAAATCAACAAGGATGTCACGGCAATGGGCCCGCGCGGTAGATGACAACCCACTCTCTCACAGAGAGAGGAGGCTTCTGTCCCAGCAGGAGGAATATTAGACAGATGTTGTAAAGCAAAACACAATTGTTTAGTTTATTTATTTTAATTACAGCAGTGGACTTCTGTAGAGGCTTAATGGCGATGATGCTATATAAAACAGTATTTTAACATTTCTTGATGAGTATTTATTTCTTAATTTCTTCATTCATTACCTAACCCCTGGAGAATGGTGGAGAAGCGTTTGTCTCCAAATAGTAGATACCGGATTGTCTGAAAATTAAATAAAGAAACAATTAAAATGGCTACCGGCTATAGGTACAGACACTTATAATGCAGTTTTATCAACTTAGGTTCGATAACTATTTTATCTACTGTCATGTCATAAAATTCGAATGATAAATTTCAAACCGGGTTTATAAATTGTCTTAGTTTATAAAGATATTACCGAAATTAAAAAACTACAATCACATTATAACACCTTTTCTTTAATAAAATAATGTCATAAACGATTTATGTTTCAATACCCTACAGGGTAACTCCAAGGAGTTAATATCACCAAGGAGTTTTAATTTTTTTTTTCTGGATCTCGTTTGCGGAGCGCGCCCTTTTTTAGCATTACCAGACTATTACTTATTATTATTTTTAACCGACTTCAAAAAAAAGGAGGAGGTTATCAATTCGTCTGTATTTTTTTAAAATGTTTGTTAGCTCATAACTTTTGACTGGGTAAACCGATTTCGATGATTTTTTATTTGAAAGCTGGTGCTTTTCAAATGGTCCCATTTTAATTTGGTTTCATTCGGACTGTGAGATCCATGTGAAAACCATATAAGTCTTATATTTGCATTAAGTATTGGCGCGACAAATGAACGAATAACGCGATTAGATTAGTGAGGGGTATCTACCATAACTAAAAAGTTAAAAATGAAAACTTTTTACAAAAAAATAAAAATCGATTTCTTAAAAAAAAATATACTACCAAGTCAAAAATAACTTTAATTTCGGAAGTCGGTGGCAAAAAAACCTTAAATACAGATCCTAAGACACCGAATTCCGAAAGTAAAGTTATTTATGACTTTGTAGTGTTTTTTTAAGGAAGTCGGTTGTTATTTTTTATTATTAATATTACTCTTTTATCATTGATCCTTTATACAGGGTTATTTGTAAAACACCGGCAACCTCTCAGGACTGTGTTACTAACATCATAATCAACAACTTTTGTTCTATGACTTTTAAAAATTTGTCATATTTTAGTTCACCAGACATTAATAAAAAATAAAAAAATATTTAAATTGAACGGTCTAAATATTACGAAGTCTATGCGAAACAAAAAAAGCACATAGTACATTAGCGAGGCGAGCGGAGTTAGGCTGGCGGGAGCGCTTGAACTTGAACTATTTACGGGCGGCCGATTTTTGTATGAAAATCTGATGAACTAAAATATGATGAATTTTTAAAAGTCATAGCACAAAAGTTGTTGATTATGATGTTAGTAACATAGTCCTGAGAGGTTACCGGTGTTTTACAAATAACCCTGTATAGTAGGTCCAATCTCAATATATCACACACACACACACTCACTTCAGCTGAAAAAGGTCCACTGCTGGACATAGGCCTCCCCAAATTGGGGGGGGGGGGGGGCGGGTTGCCATAATCGCCACGCTTGGCAGGCGGGTTGGCGATCGCAGTATGGTGGTAAAATGCATAGAGAACGCTGCTGCCCATTCTCTAGTAAATCCCTTAGTCGCCTCTTACGACACCCACGGGAAAACTTGAAGCGTTTGCTATAATAATAATAATATCTTAGGACAACCAACACAACGTTATCTGATCCCAAACTAGGCAGAGTAACCAGACAACTAATAAACATACTTATATATTTCTAAATACATACATATTATAGATAAATTACACCCAGACACAGAACAAATGATTGAGCTCATAACACAAACATTTGTCCTGGGTGGGAATCGAACCCACGACCTCAGTCTTAGCAGTCAGGGTCACTCACCACTAGACTAACAGGCCAGTCGCACACGCACACGCACACGTTATAATCGCCACGCTAAGCAGGCGGGTTGGCGATCGCACTATGATGGTAAAATGCATAGATGACGCTGCTGCCCATTCTCTAGTAAATCCCTTAGTAGACTTTTACGACAGCCACGGGAAGAAATGGGCCGGTGATATTCTTTACGTTCGGTACCACAAGTATTTGAACACTGGTGCGATACTATTGAAAACCTCGCCTGTCGTGTCTAGTAAAAGTCTGACCTTTTACTGACTAAAACCCACTCGTGTTCCAAAAACCCACCCGTGTTCCAAAACCCACCCGTGTTCCTAAAACCCACCCTTGTTCCGTGTCTAGTACCCCTCATTATGCAACAGTTTTATAGACTACTATTATTTTTTTTATTTATGGGTGGGATATCATCAATTGACGTCTCCCGCCCTGGGCGAAGCGGGAGGGCGTTTCAGACTTTTACTGACTAAAACCCACCCGTGTTCCTTCATTTGCCCATATGCCAGGGCCACGGCAACTCTTTCGAACAGATCTCGCGACTCTGGCAGGCATCGGTCCTAGCAGATCCCTGCAGTACTGCTGACATCTCTTTGAGAAGAACGCGTGGAACAAAACGCGCTTTCGACTCGACCCTGGTCCTTACCGCAAGCTCGCGCCTACGGTGGCTAGGAGTCTGCAATGGACTCCCGACGCCCGGAGCATCTCTTCCTGCGGTGGCTAGGGGCGTGAGGGCGCAGAGACTGCCTCTCCCTCACGCGCCCCACCGTCTCCATCGAACAGGTTAAGCTACGGTTGGCGCGGCTGGTTCATGGGTGGTTTCACAGCTACCTAGCCCTGCCAGCACAAATCTTAAATTCAAGAAAAACCGTCGGCAAAAACTAGTAATCATGCCATTCTTACCCAGTCTTTGGAACCAGTCCCCCCATTCGAAGAGTGCCCCATAACTGACAGTTTCCAGTCATGGCGGTCAGGTAAGACAGACAACGTTGACCTGTGAAGCCTCCTGTGGTCAAGGACTCAGCCATGTAGTGGAAAGACCTGGGAAGCAGAAGGAAAGAAAGTAAATTTATTTGACCCAATTAAACGCACAAAATATTCTCAGTAAACAAACATTTCCAGGTGAAGCTCGCTTCCGCCTTTGGTATGAACATCACTAACCACCAGTATAGCTAGTCACAACTATTCGATTTGCCTAGGCCTCAATGGCAAATAGAATAGCGCTCAATCAGTCAATCAACTCAGCTTATCGCAGTCCACTGCTGCACATAGGCCTCTCCCATATGGCGCCACAACACCCTGTCCTCCGCCTTCCGCATCCAGTCTACCCCAGCCACTTTCTTCAGGTCGTCGGTCCACCTAGCTGGGGGACGTCCCACACTATGCTTGCCGATACTCGGTCTACACTCCAGGACTTGTCTGCTCTACCGGCCATCGGTCCTTCGACAGACATCACCAGCGAACTGCCACTTCAGCTTGCTTACTGAATTGCGGTCATTTATTTAGAATTATGAGCAGCGTTTAGAGGCCTCTTTTGCTAACGTCGATTGATGTTCAATTTTGCACGTAAGCGTGTTGAATTTTTGTGAGTAAGCAAGAAAAATGACAGTCAAGAGGTTTTAGTTACTTAGTTCGCAATCGTTTTTGACTTTGACCTAAAAAAATCGGCCAAGTGCGAGTCGGACTCGCGCACCGAGGGTTCCGTACAAACCTGTAGGTATAAAGTTTAAAATTTCAAAAAATATTTTTATTATATGATGTAACTAAAAAATTACGGTTTTCGCAATTTTTCCTTTATCTGTGCTATAAGACGTTGCTTCGTACCAAATTTCAAAATTCTAGGTCGACTGGAAGTACCCTTTAGGTTTTAATTCCCTTGCGGGTTTCGAAAATTTGCGGAAATTTGCGGCATAAATGACTATATCTTTTGATTGCTTAGAAGTTTGATTTTTTCGCAGCTCCAAGGACAGTATTCTTGAGTATTTGATATAAATTTCAGCTTGATACCTCCACGCGTTCCTGAGAAAAAGGGTCTTGACAGACGGACGGACAGATGGACGGACGGAAAACGAAGTGATCCTATAAGGGTTCCGCTTTTTCCTTTTGAGGTGCAGAACCCTAAAAAACTGAAAACGATACTGATTTTCCCGTATACAAAATAGTTAGCTAATAAAGCAAAGATTTCTTCCATAGACAACAGGAGACATGATGTATTAACTTGTTTCAAATTATGTTAACTATTACTTTATTTTTATGACTTTTTCTTTAACAATGCGAAATTAATTTGAAGCAATATTTATTTAGGTACTTAATTACGCCTAGAGATGAAGTCATCACCCTGATACTCAGTATCAAAATCAAAATCAAAAGTCATTTATTCAAATTAGGCTGAGGATCAGCACTTTTCGAACGTCAAAATTACAAAAGACAGTCCCCCATAACGCCTGCCCACCCGTCGCGCACTTCCTAGTGCTTTAGCTGGGAAGAAGAAGTTGCCAACAAACTCCCCAGCAGCACAGCTGTCTGTCCAGTTAGAAGAACTTGATTCTATACAATGGTATATAGTAAAACATTTAGAGACACAAAACAGTAAATTAAATGATTTGCTATATGCCAGCTAGCCAACCCAATATACCAACAAATAAAATGAAAACTATACTCAAGCACAAGTAAAAAATATGTATAAAGTAAACATGGCTGCAAAAATAAAAGCCTCCTGGCATAAAGGGCGTGACAGCTTACATATGCAATGCTGAATGTTCACATAGCTGTTACGACCTGAGTTACAACCCGAGGCCACAAATGATAAACTAGGACCATCTCTCTCTTATATTATTATTTCCGTTACCCTTACCTAGAATGATCACAATCGTTAGAGTTACATCCAGGCATGTTAAGCCCTCCATTGGGGTAGAAGTCAGCATCACCCAGGGTAGCCAGATAACCTAGGAATCCTGCGTTGGTGTGGATCACCTCAGTGTAGACTCCATCGGAAGACTTGAGCTTATCGTTGTTTTGGCCAGTCCAGCCAGGAAGTGCGGCTTCCAGAGCTGGAATGGAAGAGAGAAGAAGATTACCGATTACATATTAGAATACCAGCGCTGCGGTAGTTGTTTTTTTACAAATATCGCAGCATTATGCTGAGATTGGAGCCTTTTTGGCCTCGCACAGGTCTTATTCTTTTAATTTTATAATTTTTACATTTTTGTTATCTTAAAAGTTTTAATGTTCTTTTTTTTTGTCTTTATATCCTGTGCGTGTCTCAAATAAATTATTTTTCTTTCTTTCTTTCTATATATAAGCTGTGTACCCGATGGGATTTCCCATTTGGTAAAGGGATGTGTGCCGGCTTAGTTATCGCGATATGCTGAGTTGCATTCTTGACGAAATATGAGGGAGCGGGCGATCGGCTGCACCGCCCTGCCTCGACGCGAACCTAGTACGTAGTTAGTTCTAACGAAGTATTGTGGAACCTGAAATAAAGACATTTACTTCCTTGGAGTCCGATTCTTTAATTATCTCACCATATACGGAACGCGCACAATAGATGAATCCAAAAATCAAGGTATTCTTCTGACAAAACTATTTAGGCTTTGCATTGTCTGTTAGCAAATTAGTTTCAGATATTTTCCAAGCAGAAGTTGCATTGATTACGGATGGGTGTTCCTCCAAGGGGTACACAGAAGGTTATATTCTTAACAAGGAGGACTTTCAGTAAATGCCATTGCAGACAATTATCATTCCATTATTGGTTCTATTTCCATAGAGAACAGTATTGGTCCAGTGGTAATGGCGCCAACTTACGACTTATAGATCGTGGATCAATTCATCACTACTGCTCTCAAAACGGTGAAAGAAAACATCGTGAGGAATCCGGTATGTCTTAGAACCAAAAATTCGAAGGCATGTTACATCTACCAACCCGTACTAGGCCCACGTGGTGGATTACGGCCCACTATCTCTCACAAAAAGGAGATAATTATGTGTCCCAGCTGACGTAGTTGGAGAGGCATTAAGAGAACACTCGAGATATTGTCACTTACCAGTGATGTAAGCAATGTTTCCTTCAACGTTTCTGCCGGCGATACCAACCTGGTGAGCTCCAAGGCTGTGTCCCACCAGATGGTACATGCCGGGAACTGCCCCAGTAACGGTGTTCAGCCAAGATATGAATCTGGCTACGCTTTCACCTGGAAAACGAGACATTTTAAACTTTGTCTAAAAAAAAGTGTGAAAATCTGAAAAAAGTGGGTAATGAATGACGTTAAACGCAGGTTTCCGTATCTTACAGACTAACAAACAACACGCAACAATTATTTATATTAAATTCGAAAGTCACTCTGTCTGTAACCATTTCATGACTAAAC
Source organism: Aporophyla nigra (assembly GCA_947507805.1). Lineage (NCBI taxonomy): Eukaryota > Metazoa > Arthropoda > Insecta > Lepidoptera > Noctuidae > Aporophyla > Aporophyla nigra. The sequence goes on along the minus strand of OX382319.1, from coordinate 12,142,818 downwards.
TACTGAACAGATTTCGATAACATTTAACAAGGATAGCGGACATAGAGTACTCTTTGTTCTGGTAGCATATTCCCGTCGGATTATTTCCAACATCCATGCGTACGTAGCCACGCAGGCAGTAGCTAGTGAGGATATTATGCCTCTCTAGGGTAATTAATTCTATGGGTAATTTTCTTCAAGAATTCCGCTACCGTAAGACTTCTCATCGAGTACGAACAAGTTTGTTACACGTTATTTTAGAGTAGCGTCGTCGACGATGGGCCTCAGTCACGTCAAGTCACTTGGGAAAACACCAAGTTCTATATTGCAATCTGTAAAGTGGTGCTACACAAAACTAAAATCGCAACCACTTCTTCGTACTTATAAAACGTTCACCAAATTGCAGTGAGCAAATATGATGATAACTATTTATTTAGCATCCCTTTCTTTCCAATGCCGTGGCCTGAATCCATAAGATAGGTACAGATCATTTTTTCCGAGGTATTTTCTATGAATACTGTTTTTGTCTTGACTTCTCTCGAACTCACCAGAAGGCACGGTGTTAGCCAAGGCAGTGAAGTAGTTGATGGAACCAGCACCCGCGCTCCAATCCACCACGATCACGTTGACATCTTCAGCAGACAGGAAGGCTGAGGAGATTCAACAGTGTTAGTGACAATAACGGCACTGGCGATTCTTAAATAGGCATTTTGAGTCAATGCGAGAAAAGATGTGGCAGTCTTCAGTCATAAGCAAAATGGAAAAGAAAACTTAAGCCCTCAGATTATGATTACTATGGTTTATGATTTTCCTCGAGACGAATGAACAAAAATCCCTTTACGAAACACTGAATTAAGGTGAATGTTTCAACCAGCCCGCGAAATTCAAATTTTCTTACGTTTTCTGCAATTTGCAGGTCAGTGCTAGGTTGTATGTTAGTTGTAAAGGTTTAGGAACAAAAAAAAAACAGAAAAAGTCATTCCTACAGCTTTATGAACTTAGAGCGTTGTATTGATGATTTTGATGATTATAATTCTGTAACTACATATGTCTTACAGGCGCGAATAATATTTTAATCAACATACAACCTAGCACTGGCCTGCAAATTTCAAAAAACGCAAGAAATTTTGAATTTCGCGGGCTGGTTGGAGCATTCACCTTAAAGAAACTTTGCTCTTTTCAGTATTTATAACTGACACAGTGCAGATAATCATGCAAAAATAAGGTGCAGATTCAAATACTAGCGTAGATACCATAAGTCAGAGTCAACTATGGAAAACATCGCTTAGGGAATTTTTTGTCACCCTCAACTTTTTGGAACTTTTTTGGCAGTTGTACAAATTTTGTCCTACTTCGGAAAATAGTGGCTATTTTTACATGTTTAATCTATAATTATTAGTGTAAGCAAACAAGAAATTTAAGAAATTACATAATAATGTAGCTGAAGAATTTCTTAAATTTCTTTATTGCTAGATTATTTGAACGTGCTAACCTCTGTAACTTATAATAAAACTGAAAAATTTGTTTGTTTGAAAGCGCTAATCTCTGAAACTACCCGTCGGATCTTAAGAAATCTTTATGTATGTGATAGTCTAATTCAAAGATTTGATATTACGCTAGGAGTTGATAAAAAGAAAAAAAAATCGGAATAAAAAACTGGCCAAGTGCGAGTCGGACTCGCGCACCGAGGGTTCCGTACAAACCTGCAGGAATTCACGGTTCATGCATAAGGTTTATGTTAATGAAATTATTTATTTTTTTAAATTTTTATATTGGAGTTGACTGAATGAAAGGTAAATTGTGGTTTATGATTTATGACGTATTAAAAAAAAACCACTTACTAGAACTCGTTCAAACCAATTTTCGGTGAAAGTTTACATGGTAATGTACATCATATATTTTTTTTACTTTTATCATTCCCTTATTTTAGAAGTTACGGGGGGGGGACACACATTTTACCACTTTGGAAGTGTCTCTCGCGCAAACTATTCAGTTTAGAAAAAAATGATATTAGAAACCTCAATATCATTTTTAAAGACCTATCCATAAATACCCCACACGTATGGGTTTTTTGAAAAATTTTTTTTGAGTTTCAGTTGTATGTATGGGGAACTCCAAATATTATTGTTTTAAAAAAAAATGATAGTAGAAACCTCAATATCATTTTTAAAGACCTATCCATAGATACCCCACACGTATGGGTTTGATGAAAAAAAAAAAAATTGAGTTTCAGTTCTATGTATGGGGAACCCCAAATATTATTGTTTTTTTTTCTATTTTTGTGTGAAAATGTTAATGCGGTTTACAGAATATATCTACTTACCAAGTTTCAACAGCATAGCTCTTATAGTTTCGGAAAAAAATGGCTGTGACATACTCGGACAGACAGACAGACATGACGAATCTATAAGGGTTCCGTTTTTTGCCATTTGGCAACGGAACCCTAAAACCGAGGTAATAGCGAAGTGGTGTGTCGGAAGAACAAATAATTTCACTAACAAGAGATTTCATTTAAATATATTTATGATCCGAAAGATGATAAAAAAAGTGTATTCTGTAATCTTGCATGTAAACATAATAACAATTAAAACTACTTTATCTCCCTTTACAGTATTATCTTAAACCAAAAGAGGAACATCTTACCAGGAACCAGAACAGTGTTAAAGTCAGCGGTAACGGAGTCCAGCCATCCGTGAATGAGGACAATGGTCCTCCTGTTGGCGTTGTAGTTGGTGATGCCCAGGAGACCCTCACTGCCGATCAGGAGCGGCTGGCTCACTGTGGGGTTCTGTCTGGAAGGAGAATGGAGGAATTCAATCTGGGCATATGAAAATGGGGCATTTACTTTTTTAACCGCCGAAAAAAAACGGAGGAGGCTCTCAATTCAACGCGTATATATTTTTTTTTTTAATGCACCACGGATAACTTTTTACGTTATAGTCCGATTGTGATAACATTTTTTTTTATTGGAAAGGGTAAACTCCGAAGATGGTCCCATATAAATTTGGAAAACAAAATCGAACCTTAAGGGTCGGAAAACAGGGGATGATTGATTGTTCACTCATTGATTGTAATGTATGACCACGCATAACTTTATACAGAGTAGTCCGATTTTGATCATTCTTTTTTATTGGATAGGGTTTACCTTGCCAAGTATTATTAGTACATTAAAGCCACAAAAAATATAAAATAAAAACTTTTTAACAAAAAAATTAAACCGCCGAAAAAACTGAAAAATCAATGAAAAAAGATCACTCAAAGCGCCGACTCATAATTTTAAGGTTTATTAGTTTTTGCATTTCAGTTTTTACGGCGGTTTAATTTTTGTTGTTAAAAAGTTTTTAAAGCTTTATTTTTATTTTACTATTTTTCAATAGAGAATACCAAGGCGGAGCAGAAATTCATTCTTATCCAAACAAATTAAGATCCACTTTGTTTTTGAAGTCTATAAAAACTACAATAAATATGTTAAATACATTTAGAGGTAGGAAATACCACGTTAGTTATTTCCTGATTCAAAGTCTATTCCTTACCTAGTAAACAGATGGTAGACATTCTGTCTATCTGGGTTGTATCTGGCTGCCTCAGCGACGTCACTGACGGTCCCCCACAGGTCTGCCAGGTGCAGGCTCCCATCTGGACCCTCGACGTACTGGTAGCGGAGGCCATCGTCCAGCTTCCTGATGACAGGGTCATAGGGGAGAGCTGGAAGAAGAAAGATAAATGATTTTATTTCTGTAAGTAGGTTAGTACCTACAATCACTTTTACACGTCAATGATATATATATTTTTTTAAACTAGATGAGGTCGGCGGCGGCGTTTCCTAACTAACATGGTTTGGACTTTCGGTTCATCTTAGTTTAAAATATTGTAAAAGTGTATTTTTGTGCTATTAAATTCAAGTAAACTATGTAGTTCAAAAGCAAAGTAAATAGCCTATTTATGTAAATAGGCTATTTACTTTGCTTTTGATCCCACAAATTGGGAGGTCGTCCGGGATCGGAAAAAAAATCACAAAACACTACGGGGCGTCGGTGTGTTCGACGAGGTTAACCGTACCTACTGGCAAAAAAATATTATATATAAAGAAGATAGATGGAGGAATTACTATAAGTGGCACGTCCCAATGCTTTTATTCAAAAAAAACATTACAAAGTGAAAAATAACTTTAATTTCGAAAGTCGGTGTCTTAGGATCAGTCTGTATTTAAGGTTTTTTTTGTCATCGACTTCCGAAATTAAAGTTATTTTTCACTTTGTAGTGTTTTTTTTTTAGGAAGTCGTTTAACTTTTTAGTTATGGCAGAAATACCCCTCACTAATCTAATCGTGTTATTCGTGCATTTGTCGCGCAAATACTAAATGCAAATTTAAGACTTATATGGTTTTCACATGGATCCCACTGTCCGAATGGAACCAAATTAAAATGAGCCCATTTGGGAAGCAAAAATCATCATTCATCATCAAAAAAAAACATCAAAATCGGTACACCCAGTCAAAAGTTATGAGGTAACAAACATTAAAAAAAATACAGTCGAATTGATAACCTCCTCCTTTTTTTTGAAGTCGGTTTATAAAAGATGATTACGTAATGTCCCGAAGGCCAACTCTCGTAATTAAAAACGTTCCAAATCTAGTCGCAGTTACATCTCAGTGTCAATCAAATGTCAAAACTAGTCAGAAATGTCCATACATTTCTGACTAGTTTTGACATTTAATTGTAACACTGCTCTCAAAACTCGAGGACAGATTGAGACTGAGATAAGGTTGTAAACGTTAAAAAAATTACGAGAATAGCCCCTTTTTTTTGTTTTTGGATGGGAAATCATTTGTTTATTTATTTAGACAAACCAACTAAATACACACAAAGACATTCACAGTACATATCATTTTCAAATGTAATGTTATGATGCATTGCATGCATCTGTGAGCACAGCATTTTATTAAAATCTCACTAAACAATAATTAATACAAAGATGGATAACAAAATAACAAAGCTACTAGAACTAAGATCAACAACATTTTATAGATTGAATTAAATTAAATAAGATTGAATTGAATTAAATTAAATAAAATTTTAAAAAATGAATTAAATTAAATAAGATTGAATTAAGTAACAAACTAAAAACACAATTTAAAAAACACACAAAATAGAATAGAAAGAAAAGAAACAAAACTGAGCAGAAATTACAAAAACTGAGCAAAAATTACATTACATTACAACTATAATGAGCAAAAATTACAAAAATCATCAAATGACTGCTCCCGCTCTGGGCGGAGTGGGAGGGCGTATCAGACTTTTACTGACTAAAACCCACCCGTGTTCCTTCAGTTGCCCATGTGCCAGGGTCACGGTATCTCTTTCAAACAATCTCACGACCCCGGCAGGCATCGGTTCTAGCAGACCCCTTCAGCGCTGGAGAATAGCCCCTCAGGTTTTGATTACAACTTCTAGTAACTTGAAACTTCATTAGGGTTGAAACTATCTAACAATCGCACAGGTAAATTTATGCCGTGCACGTGACATTGAGCCTTAAGAGCACCCATAAGGTACGAGTTCGGTTGTACATTAAATAGCATGATTGCTACTGAATGAGTAGTAGGTATGTTTATTAATTTTGCTAGAAACGTTATCTTGCATTCCAAGATATTAAGGTATATAATCAATCATTTCAGATTTAAATAAACAATTGATAAGATTGTAATTTCTGTAGGATAAAAAAAAATATTCTATAGAAGTAGCCTCAAATCAATGAAATGAACTGAACGACGTAACTTACAGGTTTTGGAAGCTGAATTGGCAGAAAAACCGACGGTCTGAAGAATTTACGTATTGGATTCAGTTTCTTGAACACACTTTTGTTAGTACACAACCGTTTTGTGGTCAATTTTCTGAGGGTATCCCGAAGGCTTTGTAATATATTCAGAGCTAGCAATAGGGTCGCTGGTGTGTGCCGTGTGGCGCCGGACGTAAAGAATAACACCACCCCATTTCTTCCCGTGGGTGTCGTAACAGGCGACTAAGGGACTTACTAGAGAATGGGCAGTTCTCTATGCATTTTACCACCATACTGCGATCGCCAACCCGCCTGCCAAGCGTGGCGATTTTGGCAAAGCCCCCCAAATTGGGGGAGGCCTAAGTCCAGCAGTGGACATCTTACGGCTGAAATGATGATGATGAACACCAAAAACCTTAAAAATCTATTGTTAGTACATACAAACAAAATCAAAAAGTGGGATCGCAAAGGAGTGCCAGTTTTATGGCAAGCCCTGGAGGCGACTACTCGCAGTGTGTAGTCGCATCCAATGCTGCCACTTAATCGAGTCCCAGCGTCCGACGAACACGCTCAAAACACAACTGCGAAATGTGGGTATTCTATAGAACACGACGTCAGACGTCAGACGTCATATTCTGTTTAAGCGGGTATGTAGGTATTTGAGGCAAATCTAGAGTTGGAGCTTGTGTGAGTGTGTATAAGAGATAAATCCAGACTCTGAGCTGCTAAGGAAGGGTTTCTAACCGAAGAATAAAAAGAAATAATAAGAATAAAGCTCACCTGAAACAACAGCCAGTCCAAATAATACCAGTGCTACCACTTTGCCCATGATTGCTGATTGAATGTTAAATCAATTTGACAATTACTATTGTAAAATTATTAGGAATTACTGTGCGAAATCGTTATCACGAAGATATCATTTAATTAAGAAGGTACTTAATGTAATAAGATAAGGTTTTACTAGCTTTAACGTACTGGTTTTCCGTGCGGCGCCGTACGTAAAGAATAGCACAATTTCTTTCCGTGGATGTCGTAAGATGCGACTAAGGGAGTTATTAGAGAATGGGCCACCATACTGCGATCGCCAACCCGCCTGCCAAGCGTGACGATTATGGCAAATCCTAATTTGATGGTAGCCTATGCCCAGCAATGGACGTTATTCGGCAAAACCTAAACTTATGGGTTTGAAATCGTCAACACGCACAGCGCATGCGTGGTCAACAATGTTTGTTTCTTCTCTTCTTCAAACAAACAAACAAACCGACGCACGCAGAAATAGTTATAAATGAAACATAAAATGCTAATTACAAAACATTATCATCTAAATAGTATTACTATAAAATGATAATTATTTGTAAGATTATGATATCGTTCTTGCAGGTGTGAGTTATCTCAGCTCTTGTTGTTAAGGCCTGAAGTCTTGTCCGACCCGAAGTCTTTATCTGTCAAGGTCATCATCAGGTCGGCTCAAAGGTGAAATGGCTTTTTCTTTAAAGGCCCTTCTAGATATAGGCCTACATTGTTAGACCCAAATAAAATTCTAATTATATACGATACCATGACCTCAGTTTGTTTCATATTTTCTTCTCAGGGGTAAGGAAATGTTGGTTGTTTTAAAATCAGTTGCTGGTCAATACCAACAAAATATTAATGTTTAAAAGTGCCTTAAAGTGCCTAGTTTAGTTTAACCCTAAATGGCATGAGCATTAACATAGTGGAACAGTTTAAATACTTGGGGCACATGCTTGCCGACGACCTTAAGGACAGTGTAGACATTGAGAGGGAACGTAGGGCACTAGCGGTCCGAGGTAATAATAGGTTGGGGAAAAAGTTTCTTCGCATTTTTTAAGAAAATTCTAAACATTTTTTAATAAAGTTTATTTACATTTAACTAAAGTATGTAGGTACCATTTTGTTCGATAACTTTTTGCCATCTTGTAGTTAGGGACATGATCCCATTGCTATAGAAATTTTGGGACTTCTGGTCAAAATACCGCGACAAGTGGTTTTGGCAGTCCTCTCGTGATGTTAACCTGACACTGCCTAAAGAATTCTGAAGAGACCGAAACAGGTGGAAATCTGAAGGTGCAAGGTCAGCACTATACGGCGGATGCATTAACACCTCCCAGCCAAACTCTCTTAATTTTTGTTGGGTGGCTAAAGATGTGTGAGGTCTAGCGTTATCATGATGAAAAACCACACCCCTTCTGTTGATTAATTCCGGCCGCTTTCTCTCAACTTCTTGCTTTAATTTCATCAGTTGTTCGCAGTAGAGTTCAGAATCGATGGTCCTGCCTAGTGGTAACAGCTCATAATGAATAATGCCCTTCCAATCCCACCACACACACAGCATCACCTTGTTGCGAGTTAACCCGGGTTTCGCCACAGTCTGTGAAGCCTGACCGGCCTTTGACCACGACCTTTTTCGCACGTTCTTGTCATACGTGATCCATCACCAGTTATCAGCTTCTTCAAAAATGGTTCGGTTTCATTACGTCGTAATAAAGAATCACAAATGAGTACACGGTTCATTAGGTTTCTTTCAGTGAGCTCGTGAGGTACCCAAATGTCGAGCTTTTTTGTGTACCCAGTTTTTTTCAAATGCGCCAAAACTGTTTTGTGGTCAATTTCCAGTTCTTCAGCTACGTCGTAACTACTGGTATGCCGATCTTGCTCCACTTTTTCAAAAATGGCATCCATTTTATCCGTAATAGGGCGACCAGAGCGACGTGCATCTTTGACATCAAAATTTCCGGATTGAAAACGCTTAAACCAAATTTGTGCTACTCTCACAGACACTACACTAGGTCCATAAACATCGCAAATTTTTTTCGCGGCTTGCGTTGCGTTTTTACCTTTTTTGTAGTAAAATTTTAAAATGTATCGAATTTCTTCATTAGATTCACTCATCTTGACGGTACGAAAAACAAATGAAGATCACACATTTTCCTAATTTGAATTTGGAATTATGTTCTTTAAAATTTAAACTTTCAATGATACCAAAACCAGCCAGATACAAATAGTATAGCCAAAGAGATTTTATTACAAGTTCATACATACTATAATGCGAAAAGACTTTTTCCCCAACCTAATATGTTGGCCCGTAAATTCTCCCGTTGTAGTGACTCAGTGAAAATCACCCTATTCAAGGCGTTCTATCAGGGTTTGTATGCGGGGGGTCTATGGGTCAGCTACGCCAAAAGATCGCTAAATGCCTTACGCGTCCAATGTAATAATGTTTTTAGGATGTTATTGGGACTGCCCCGTTTCTGTAGTGCATCGGAGATGTTTACGCAACACCGAACTGACGGGATCCACGCCCTGATACGCAAAAAAGTTGCTTCACTTTGGTATCGGACGCGTGTCAGTAACAATAGTATCCTGAAAAAGTGGCGGAGAGTCCTTACTCCCCTGTTCTGAGGCATTTTGTGGAGAGGATGGTCAACTAGGTAGCTGTTCTCTTGCTTGACCATTCTCTGCACAACCTGCCTCTGAAACTTAATTCATTATGTGTTGCCGATATTGTTTGTTGGTTGTATTACTAACATTAGTTATAAGTTATTTTTTCACTAACAAGATGGATTTTATTGTTGTCCGAAACTGAATAAATAAATAAATAAGATCTACATAAATTAACATTTCATTAAACTTAATAAGCAAAAAAAGGTTCTTCTGGCACCAATTTTGCTTCAAAGAGAATTACTGACAACTTTGCTGTTCCTAAGTAGGATTTCCAAAATTAGTTCAGAATTAGGTACTGAATTCATGTTATCAGGTTCACGTTGATGGTCTTGCCACCCTGTATCAAAATTATTGGGAAAGAGTTATAAGAAATTACTCAGAAGCCGAGTCCGAGTTTTAATGGCACTTGTGTGCGTGACGTTTGACAAACAACTACTTTGTCGATGTCAGATAGGCAGTTACACCCTGAAAATATTTATATTCAGCTGCCTTCATGTAAAAATAAATAAATAAATATCTTAGGACAACCAACACAACGTTATCTGATCCCAAACTAGGCAGAGCCTGTACTATGGCAACCAGACAACTGATAAATATACTTATAAAAAAATAAAAATAACCTTTATTTCCTATTACAAGTTTTTTTTTTATAAATACATATTGCTTTTTATAGTATAGATAGATATTAATGTTTGCATGCATTCTTCAATTTTTTTTTTTTAATACTTAATTAAACTTTATTTGTAATAGTCGCCTCCGCGGCGTAGGCCTCTCCTAAACCTTTCCATACATCTCTTTCCCGCGCCACTCCCATCCAATACGGGCCACATCTCTGTTTAAAGATTATAAATATATTTATATATTTCTAAATACACAAATATTGTAGATAAGGTGGTCAGTCTGGGCGCCAACAACAACATAGTTAGCAGGGATAAGGATGGTAGGCACAGTTAGTACAGACTCTGGGTCTCTGTGAGAGGCCATAATCCACCACGCGAGCCCAGCGCAGACTGGTAGATGTCACATGTCTTCCAATTTATGGTTTTTTAACCGACTTCAAAAAAGGAGGAGGTTATATGTTCGACTGTATGTATTTTTTTTTATTTTTTTTATGTATGTTCACCGATTTCTCCGCCAATTGTCAACCGATTTTGAAAATTCTTTTTTTATTCGTAAGGGTATACTCCTGAGGTGGTCCCATATTAATTTTGTGAAGATTTGATGTATACTTTGGGAGATAAACGAAGGAACTCCTCAAAAACAAACAGTACACGTAATGTGATTTGGATATTGTACTAAAGATCAAAAATAATTGCTGGTTCTATCTATCCATCCGTGGTGAACTAATTATAGTCTTCGAAGATACCGCATGGAACTCCTCATCGGTGAACAGTACATATAGGAACTTACAGTGAAAGGTTAGAAGGTTAGGGGATAATTCTTTGAATATTATAGGCACGTTTAGACCGTTACTTGTATTCTTATATTCCGTTGAGCTGATGATGGAAGGTACAACTCCTTATCGATCAGGAGTTAGAAGATATCTTGTCCTAGGTAGACATACTCGTTGACATCGAGAATTGATTCCTCAGCAGACACTAGAGTGGGCTCTGACCCACTCTACTGTCTGCTTAATAAAAAAAAAAGCAGCCTTAATCATTTTGGCCTGGCCATGGTTGGTTTTTTTTTTAATGTATGTTCGGGCATAACTCCGTCATATATAAATGGATTTGCAAAATTCTTTTTTTGTTCGAAAGGGGTTTATTCCGAAATGGTCCCATATAATTTTCATATAGATCTGATGATGAGTTCGGGAGACAGACACCGGAACTCTTTAAAAAATGACAGGAAATCAACCGCGAGTTCTGCTATCGCATAAATATGCATTGTTTGTTTGGAATTAGTGCAGGGTGAATACCACAACTAAAAATTTAAAAATAAAAACTTTTTTACAAAAAAAAAACAACCGACTTCCTTAAAAGCACTACAAAGTGAAAAATAACTTTAATTTCGGAAGTCGGTGTCTTAGGATCTGTATTTATGGTTTTTTTGCCACCGACTTCCGAAATTAAAGTTATTTTTCACTTTGTAGTGCTTTTAAGGAAGTCGGTTGTTTTTTTTTTGTAAAAAAGTTTTTTAAACATGCTGATTTGGCTGTGCTGCTGGGGAGTTTGTTGCGCCACTTCTTCTTCCCAGCTAAAGCACTAGGAAGTGGTGAAGAGCAGGCGTTTTGGGGGGACTGTCTCATGTAACTTTGACGTTCAAAAAATGCTGACTCTCAGCCTAGTTTGAATAAATGACTTTTGGTTTTGATTTCCTCGCGATGTTTTCCATCACCGTTTTGAGAGCAGTGGTGATGAAATTATTTACACAGAGTAAAGCGCCGGTCAGGTATTGAACCTACGACCTTACAACTTATTAGTCGCCAATTGCACTGGGCGACCACTTCTCTCACTGGATGGTACATAAATGTAGATGCATTATACCGGATGACATTTTTTACCGTCTCGACCTTCATATGGTGTGTTGTGTAACTAGAATAGAAGGCAGGAAGGCCTTCAGATTCATCGCAGGTGAGTAAAGGAGCGCGGCACGCAGGCGGACGGGGATGCGTGTGCGGCTCGTGCGCCTGCGAAAGATCAATGAGGCCGCCTATCGGCCGGCTTCAAAGGGTAGGACCGCGATACGAAATCATTGATACATGCCACGCATTGAGTAGGGTACATATGATTTGAGTTTCGATAGATTTTAATTGTTTTTTTTCCAAATTTCTGTATTTGTTGTTCTAGTATGATAATGTTACTTTAAATGTGTAGTATTTATTGCTAGATCAATTTCATTACAAGTTATTCAAAAATAAAAATAATAAAAATTTCTATGCCAGAGGCTTTTACTCCGTTCACCTATTACCCCCATTTTTTTTCAAGACGTTAAAAAATGTCATCCGGTATATGTATAAGTATATTTTAGTTTAAGACTTCACATATTCATATTATTGTCTACATTTCTTTTTCATTTCTCCTTTCGTAGGTCTGCTGGAAGAAATTTCTTAAGAAATAAGCAGTACCTTTGTACTCAATTGTATTAATATGCCTTATCTCTGTTTTTTTAGTGTGTGTATATCTATATATATAAAATTCAAAGTCCTGAGTGACTGACTGACTGACTGATATATCAACGCACAACCTAAACCGCTGGTCCTAGAGACATGAAATTTGGAGGGTGTGTTCTTTGTGAGGAGTAATTATCCACTAAGAAAGGGTTTTTTGAATTTCCATTCCTACGAGGGTGAAATGGGGGGTTGAAATGGTGAATTTAGCGACATCCACGCGGGCGAAGCCGTGGGCAGAAGCTAGTAAGTAATAAAATAAATAAATAAATTAATCGTTCGACGGGTTCAATCCCCAGGTCGCGCAATTCATTATTAGGTTTTTTTTATCTGGAATTTCTCAGTAACAGCTCGGAGTCTGGATTTGTACCTGGTTGACGGCAATAGGCTCGCCCCCTATTATATATAGTCCTCCAGACCGAATTTCGGCCACGGCGGCCAATCTCAACGGAGACTAGCCATCGGTGCGGGAGATAATATAGTGCTCAAGTGTATGCGCAGACACAGGAGCACTCACTCTTCCCTCACTCTCATAGTCCGATGGGACGGTAATCCGACACGACCGGAGAGAGATCAGGCGTAGGACCAACTGCTTAACGTGCTTTCCGAGGCACGGAGGTATCACACCGCCAACTTCCAAACTCCTGGCTGCTACTAAGAAATTTCTAATGGAAAAACCCAGAAACACTTTGCCCGACCCGGGAATCGAACCCAGGACCCCACGCTCAGCGGTTGCGCTTGCGACCACGAGACCAACGGGGCAGTTGGGCTCGCCCCCTATTACATGGGACTTAAACATAACAGGCGTAATGTGGGTGTACTGTTGGTACACCTCTGCCCTACCCTTCGGGTAAAGAAGGCGTGGTGTTATGTTACATAAAGCGTAGATAATAATAAAATAAAAGTTTATTTTATTCCACAAATAACACTTAGTAACTAAAACTAAACCAATTAGTAACACAAAAAATGCACAACAATATGCAGCGGTATTCATTTGCGGGAGACTGGTGCCTTAACTAAGCCATGCTTGTATTTCAGGACACTAGGTTCTCGTGTGCAGGATAAATGGCATCATAACATATCGTTTAGACAACTAGCATTAAAGCAGTATGTTAGTTAGATAAATGTAGGTAAGTATTTATTAATATGTATACCACACGGTGGTGCCAGACGTAAAGAATAGCATCACCCCATTTCTTCCCGTGGGTGTCGTAAAAGGCGACTAAGGGACTTACTAGAGAATGGGCAGCAGCGTTCTCTATGCATTTTACCATCATACTGCGATCGCGAATCCGCCTGCCAAGCGTGGCGATTATGGCAAAGCCGCCCAGATTGGGAGAGGGCAATGTCCAGCAGTGGACGTGTTGCGGCTGAAATGATGATGATGATGAAGTATTTATTTATTCACAGTTTTAACGTATATTAAACTATTCTATCCTTGAGAGAACGGTGAGTAAGCGTTGGTTGCCAAGAAGTAGAGGCCTGAGGATCTGAAAACAATAAAAATCATAACGTAAATATTTTAGTTAGATAGAAGATTGGAGAGGAAAATTCCCAGGAAAATAATAGTTATTTGTTAGACAAGAGTGCAAAGTTGCTTTTTAACCGCGTGCTCAATTTTGATGACCGAGCAAGCGAAGGATTCTAAATAGAATCACGAGCGCAGCGAGTGATTAAAAAATAAGAATACTGAGCGTTAGCGAGGGAATCAAAAGATCACGAGGTGAAAAATCTTTGCACTCGAGTGCAACACGTAACTTTTCATCTCACCTCAGTGAGGAAATGACTAAATGCAAAAAAAAGCATTTACAATCACAAGATACTTTTATTTCAGTAATAGTAATACCTAAATTAACATTCATTAGGTACTACATTATGATCGGTAAGTATTACAGAATAATCTTTAAATTATTTCAAATAATACTTAGGTATAATTAAGAAAAATTTAAAATAACGTTGCTACATAAGTCGAGTGTAATATTTTTGTTAGGTACTGTAATGTTGGTGACGTGAAAGAAAATGGCGCGCACAAAGCAAATTAAAATAAAGTACACCAAGAAGGTTCCGAGTTTGAGTTTTTAACAAATTACAAAAAGGTTGTATGATAAATTCGGCACCATGGAGGGAGAAGTAAATAGGTTTAATGATGTTTTGAATTCACAACCTTTGTGTTCACGGTGTTCTAAATTCATTTTACTTTATCGTCTAGCGGATAAAAACGGCTTTTGCACTCAGATATCTAAGGGCAAAAATACTCTTTCCGAGATGGGGGGATGAAAAGATAATTTACAACCCTATATATAGTCCTCCAGACCGTATTTCAGCCATGGCGGCAAAGCTCAACGGAGACTAGCCATCAGCGCGGGAGATATTATAGTGTACAAGTGTGAGCAGACACAGGAGCACCCACTGTTCCCTCACACTCCCTATAGTCCATAGGGATGGCAATCCGACACGACCGGAGAGAGATCGGGCGCAGTCGGGTTCAGTCTTATTGAAGGCTATTACCCAATAATTAGGTTCTGAAGATCAGATAGGTAATCTATCTATGTAAAGCACTGGTATGCAGCTGCTTCTGATTATACTGGAAATACCAATTTAGTTAGAAAAAGGCTAAGAGATGATCAAATTACTGTGACAGATTTATAATTCTTCTTACCCAGTTTTAGCAGTAACACCACCCATCGTCAGTGTATCAGTTGAGGTGCAGTTACCACTCAGGGCTGATGTCAAGGAGTCACATCGAGTTCCAGTGAACCCCCCACTGGTTAGAGATTCTGCCATATAGAAGATGCATCTGGAAATGTAAAGATTTTTAATGTTTAAAATGAGAAGGGAACAAACGACAAAAGGAAGGGTTTCGATAAGGCCCTTTATTGGCCCCCGTGAAACATATTTTTTAAAGTTTATAATCTAGACCATTTTTTTTTATTTTTATAATGTGAATAATATAAGACTTTTAAAAATACATATACCTTTTGTGTAACTTGATAGGACATTTAGGAAAGAAACCGCTTAACTTGGCTTGTTTTACAAAAATACGTCATTTCTGTAGTTTTTGCAATCTTTATCTAGTTATTGTATATAGAACGCAACCAAGTAACAAAGTGATTTTCATATGTGGTGCACAAATATGTAAGCTATTACATATATAAAAATTGTCGTGTTACTACACTGCGCTCATGGTATAAAATAAATAAATTGTATTTAGGATAATAGTTAATGATGTACTGATTGACTGAATTTAACTATATTTTCTTTCCAAAACTTCATCTTAGCCTTCGATTTTTTCCGCGTTTAACCATCGAAGAACTGAAACATTTAACCTTAGGAGTTTATCTGTTGAAACAAGCAGATTCTTACGCTACTGAGCATGTTGATAATCAAGGACTATATAAATTATTTTTTCACAAAGAATATCCCATAACATAAGAATTCTAATACAAAGCCGTCATACCTCATCAAAAATCTACAACCTATGGATAAAATATCATACTACTGGAGTTATATCTTGGTATTGCCAGTGCAAGGTTGGAGCACGACGTGTTGTTGGATGTTGTGCTCACGTAGCTTCAGTATTGTGCTTCCTTAGCTATTACAGGCATTTATTTGGAGCTTCAACAAATAAAGTATTCTTCTCACTACGAAGATTGTATTGAAGATGCTGCAGTTGAATGGTCAGATCAAGAAGCGGAGGACTCTACGTAATATATTAATATTTTTTGCACCTTGTTTAAGTTTGATTTCTCAAAATAAAACCGATAAATTATAATATTAATTAGTATATTTTGTCATTTTGTTCTCATCAACTGGTAATCAAACATTTACCTTAAACACATAAATATAACGAATATTGGCTGAAGCTAAATATATTTATAAATTTTAAGTGTAGTCCTATAAAAAAAATATTAAAATAATAAAAAATTTAGGGGGGCCGGTAAAGGGTCTTATCGAAACCCCTCCTTTAATCACTTGTTAACTATTTAGAGACATACTATCTCACTGTCATCAGCTGTCTATATTTCTCAACTATGTTGGGGTCAGCGTCCAGTCAGACCGGATGCAGCTGAACACCTGTATCGAGCGACTGCCTATCTGACCTCCACAACCCAGTTACTGGGTAATACGATAGTCCTTGGCAAGACTGATTTATTAGACTTTCGGGTTTCTGAAGATCTGTAACGACTATAAAAACACACATATGACAGTTTGGAGCAACGGCTTAACGTGTCTCCCAAGACACGGAGGATTGTATGTAAAGATGGTCACCCATCCACGAATCAACCGCGGCAACCGCAGCTTAACCTGTTCGATCGATCCGTAAGGCAGTTATTAGGTACTTAAGCACAAGTCAGAGGCGTTAGTGCATCTATCACATGAATTAAGAAATGTTACAGAATCAGAGAGCTAGTTAAGCCATCCAGTAAGTTGGTCCCGGTTCTCATTTGTGAATATTTGACAATCGTAACGGGTCGTCAGAAGCCCGAAACTGACACATAACTTACCAAGCGTTTTTGTATTAACCAGTTCGTGGTTTCTGGAGGTCAGATAGACAGTCACTCCATGTAAAATACTGGTATAACCCGCGCAGATAGAAAATAGATCTGAAAATGGCGTCCGCTCGCATGCGTTCTCGCTCACTCTCTATCGCTGTCTATACTCACACAGTGAAATACGCGCTACAAAAAAATAGTCAGTCAGGATTCGCTTTCCACGCTACTTGATGCACTCCGAGTTATTGTTAAATTCGTTCCGTTATTTTGTTATTTTCGTTGATATTCATTGTTGTTTTTGTTGATTGTTATTTGTTTGCGTTACGTTTGAAAAACAGAAAAACTAATACCAAATTTGCCTGAAAACTCCATTCTCGTCATGGATAATGCATCCTACCACAGTATGCAGTATCCTACCACAAATCCAGTGTCATATGTACCCTTGCTCCTTATTTATTTTATTAATATTTTTTGACATTATTTCTACTATTATTAATTAATAATATTAAAAATAATAGTTTAAAAAAACTAAAAAACTCGCTTCCATTGAAAACCAAACTAAAAACAACAAAATAATGAAAAAAAGCGTGGGGTACTCTTTAAGGTATTTTTTAAATGATATCAGGCACCCCACGCTTTTTTTCATTATTTTGTTGTTTTTAGTTTGGTTTTCAATGGAAGCGAGTTTTTTAGTTTTTTTAAACTATTATTTATTTTCTATTTTTTAGGGTATTTCGAATTTTGAGACGTATGTCAGCGTAGTTTGTGACAGTTTTTTTGCTGTCCTGGTAACCCTGGCAAGGATAATGGCACAAATTTATGAAATTATTGTATTGTCATCGGTCCTTGACAGGTGTGCAAAGTTTGAATGAAATCTGGTCGTTTAAAGTGGGTCAAAATCGCGCTATAAGGAGTCGGTTACAAACAAACATACAAATATACAAACATACAAATATACAAACATACAAGTGAAGCTAATATAAAGCGTGTAAAAAAAGAATAATTTATAACAAAAAGAGTCAATAAAAAATAAAATTCGATGTTTGAGAACTTGTTTTGCCAACCGTACCATGCGTACTTGCCGCCATTTTCAGATCTATTCTCTATCTGCGCGGCTTATACTCAGCTGCATCCGGTTAGATTGGAAGCCGACGCTAACATAGATGTGTAAAAGGGTGTGCCGGGGCGGCTGCGACAGGTGCTGAAAACCTCAAACGGCGAAAATATTCCAATCTCGTTGGGAGTTATACAGGGTTATTTGTAAAACACCGGCAACCTCTCAGGTCTATGTTACTAACATTATAATCAACAACTTTTGTTCTGTGACTTTTAAAAATTCATCATATTTTAGTTCATCAGATTTTCAAACAAAAATAAAAATATTTATATTGAACGCTCTAAATGTTACGGAGTCTATGCGAAGCAAAAGAAAGCGATAGTATATTAGCAAGGGGAGCGGGGTTAGGGCGGCGGGGGCGCTTGAACTTGACCTATTTACAGGCAGCCGATTTTTGTATGAAAATCTGATGCACTAAAATATGATGAATTTTTAAAAGTCATAGAACAAAAGTTGTTGATTATGATGTTAGTAACATAGACCTGAGAGGTTGCCGGTGTTTTACAAATAACCCTGTATATTTGAACCGTTTGGGGTTGAAACACTAGGGCCATGGGGTCCGAGTGCTCACTTAGTTTATCGAGACATAGCCAAGCGGTTGGTCGACTCTTCACGTGACCAGAGGGCTGGCCTATTTATTGGGCAAAGGATCAGCATTGCCATACAACGTGGCAATGTTGCCAGCCTATTGGGCACTTTTCCCATTGACAGCGATGCGGACGATTTTTGTTTATTTTATTATTATTACGTTTATTTCTTTATATACATATTTGTTACATTTTTAAATATTTTTAGAAAAATAAATTTACAACAAAAAAACATTTAAAAATATAAAAAATAGTGGACCTCCGATAGCGGGAGCAGGGTCCAAGCTACCGGTGGTTAGGACTCCAGAGGCAGGAACCTCCTCACGATGCGAGCCGTGTCAAGGAGTACTGCCTTCTGAATCAGGCTCTTGATCCAACCGTCTAAGGATAGCCTCGACAGGTGTTGGTCGAGGGTATCGGCCATCAGCCCATTGGCTGATACGCCAATCGGCACAATGACAGCCGAGTCAACATTCCACATGTCAACAACCTCGTGTGCTAAGTCGAGATATTTAATCTGTTTCTCTTTCTCAGCTTTCACGAGGTTGCCGTCATGTGGAATGGTAACGTCCATTATCATTGTGCGGCGCGCTAACCGATCTATCACCACTATATCAGGCTTATTGGCGACAATAGTCCTGTCAGTAATGATAGACCGATCCCAGTACAACGTGACATGGTCATTTTCGAGAACTGGGTCGGGTACATACTTGTAATACGGTACCCCAGAATCCACTAGTTTATTATTATTATTAATATTACCTTTAAAATCGATAATATGAGTTATAATAAGGAAGTTGAGAAAAAGCCAGCAGATTTAATGTTTTTTTTTTTGGTTTAATTGCTGTATAGCGTTTTAGATTTTCCATTTTGTATTGCTCCTCTTTTTCAAAAAGAGGAGCAATACAAAATGGACTTCGATATCTCCGGATAAAAAAACCACTAATGAAATCGATTTTATAATGACAAATGCTCCAAGAATTGTAACGAATGTTGAGGTTATTAACAATTTAAAATTTCCCTCAGACCACAGGCTTGTAAGAGCCACGCTTACCCTAAAAACACCGAAAAAGTGTAGGAAAAACTTCAAAACAACGATAAGTAAACCTAAAACAAGCGAAGAAATTTGCAAATATTTGGAAAAACTTAAAGAGATTATAAAAACATCACACAATCTAAGCAAAGTTACCGATGTACAGATTTACTACAATAAGCTTGAAAACATCATACTCGATAGCTTGAAAACAGATCAGGTACCAGAAACCAAAACACACAAAATATTCAGCAAAGATACAGAACTATTAATCAAAAGACGCTCAGAATTAATAAAAACAAAAAACAAGAACAGTGACATGAAATTAGAACTTAGCAGATAGTACAAAAAAACAAATAAATCAATAAAAAAAGATTACGGCAACTACAGATACAATATCATAACAAAAAACTTAGCAAAATTCAGAAGTACAAAAAGAGCATTCAAGGAACTAACCACACATAAAAAATGGATACACAACCTTAACCATGTATCAGAGGGAACCAATACCAGGAAAAATGTAATCGAACATGCAACAAATTTCTATAGAAACCTATACAAGAACAAAGACAATGCTATCATTGGAAACCAAGCAAACTATCAAATAAAAACAAACGCTGTCCAACCAATTAATGAAAGAGAGGTGTACACACACATAATACAATTGAAAAATGAAAAAAACCCTGGCCCAGATGGAATCAGCAATGAAGCTATAAAAATAGGAGCACCAGTCTTGTTGTACCATCTGACTCAATTATTTAATATGATCCTGAACACGGAGATAGTTCCCAAAAAGTGGTGCTTGTCAGACATAATTCTACTTTTTTTTAAAGGCAATCCTCAAGACATAGGAAACTATAGGCCAATCAGTCTTTTAATAAG
Source organism: Aporophyla nigra (assembly GCA_947507805.1). Lineage (NCBI taxonomy): Eukaryota > Metazoa > Arthropoda > Insecta > Lepidoptera > Noctuidae > Aporophyla > Aporophyla nigra. The sequence goes on along the minus strand of OX382319.1, from coordinate 12,122,381 downwards.
CACATACAAACTCTTTGCTTCAATAGTACTCAAACGAATAACCAAAGAAATTGACAACTCACAACCTATAGAGCAAGCAGGTTTCCGCTCAGGTTTCAGCACTATCGATCACATACAAACAATCGAACAAATAATAGAAAAAGGCTTATGTTTAACTGACCAGCAGATATAATAACATATAACAGACAAAAAGAGTAAATGATCACCAAAATTTAATGTAAAATTATAACCAAAGTTTTAACATCTCGATATTCTATTTAAGCAAAATGACTCCAAATAAATCATTGTTAATCCAAAAGTAGTAAATGATCACCAAAATTAAACCAGCATTTCAATGTAAAACTATCACCAAAGTTTTTACATCTTGCTATCCTATTTAAGCAAACTGACTCCAAAAAAATCATTGTTAACCCAAAAATAGTTAATGAACACCAAATTATTAAGAGTGTACTACGTGAGCTCGACAAATGGATGTGCGAATAACGCTTGTGCGACAAAACTGTACTGCAACTCACCATAGTTCGAATGCACGCTTGTGCGACACACTGAACCTAGTCGTTTCAAGGAGGTCACAGTTTTAACCTAACCTAACCTAGTGAGCTTGAGTGTGTCGCACAAGTGTTATTCGCACATTCATTTGTGGAGCTCACGTAGTACACCCAATTATTAAGATTTGGTGATCATTTACTACATTTGGTGTTCGAATACATTTTGAAGTGCAGTCGTGACTAAAATAGCTAGTACTATTGTAATTTTAGACTTTATTTTTCTGGTGTCAAGTATATATTTTTGGTAAAAGAACTAAGGGTATCAAAGCATTATCAAAGCACATATTAGAATATGTTGACAACTACATATATTTGGGAAAACAAGTCTCATTCGATCCAAACAGTAACTTAGAAGAAGTAAGTAGAAGAATAACGCTAACCTGGAAGAAATTTTGGGCGTTAAAAGAAATATTAAAAGGCAACTATAGCCTACACATGAAAAAAACTGTGATGGATACCTGTATTTTGCCATGCCTACTATATGGCTGTCAAACCTGGGTATTCACAAAGAGTATCAAACAAATAATAGCCAACACACAAAGAGCAATGGAGAGAAGCATACTGCGTATCAGAAAAATACATAAAGTACGAAGCGAGGAGATAAGACAGAAAACAAAGGTTATGGATGCACTGAGACACGCACTAACACTAAAGTGGCAATGGGCTGGTCATATCGCACGCTGCACAGACAGAAGGTGGACATTAGAGACCACCAAATGGACGGGGCCATCAGGCAAAAGAAAAGCCGGCAGACCAAAGCAGCGATGGGCAGACGACATCGTGCAGGCGGTGGGGAAAGATTGGATCGACCAGGGCAAGGATAGAGAAAGGTGGAAAAGGTTGGGGGAGGCCTATACCCAGAATGGGGTCCATACCCTAAATAAATAGTTAGATTTAATTTAAATACTCTTATTAAAACTAACACTAGATATTAAGCACATATATAACTCATGAAAACAGAAAACTCATGTACATATTTAAGAATCTGAGACACAGCGCTGATACTTCAACGATCTACATGGTCTACACAGCCCTATGTCAGTCAGTGTTAATTTATTGCATACCAATATGGGGTGGAACTTATAAAACTCTCTTTCTTGTGCTGGAAAGAGCGCAAAGGGCAATTCTAAAGGTGATACACTTCAAACCACGATTGTACTCAACTGCCAAACTATATTCCGAATGTCAGGTCTTGACTGTGAGGCAATTATATATTTTAAAAACAGTACTTCGGAGGCATTCACTACTACCACTGGATGACAAAATCAATAAGAAACGCTCTGGTGCAGTTGTATGTCCTGGTGTGCCTTGCAAAACGGCTTTCGCAAGCAGACAATTTGACGCAGTAAGCTCAAGACTCTATAATACGGTCAACAAAACTATCCACATTTACAGCTTAACCAAACGAGAGGTTAAACATAAATTGAGTCATTGGTTGCAATCTTTAGATTATGCTCAAACTGAAATTCTTCTACTTATAAAAAAGTAAAGCATAAGAAAAATTCGATGTGAAGGTATATATTCATTTTAATTTTTTTTTTTTATTTTGCCTATTATTATTACTTTCTTTATTTTTTGTTTGTAAAGTGTAGTTTTAGATAATATTGATGCTGTTTTTGTTTCTCTATGTATAATTCGTTTATTAACTATTAAGTGTTAAAGATTGCGAGGCCACAAGGTTGTGTCTATAAAAGTCTTGGATTTAGAAAACCACCAACTTCCAAAATACAAGTTTGACTTAGCTTGGGAGTTGGTAGATCATGTATTAAGTGCTGCTGTACAACCATCAAACGTTATTATAAATTGTTAAGTCTTAGTTAAGCTTTTTGTTGTACTCTGAGAGCGAAATAAAAAATATTATTATTATATTATTATTATTATTATTTATGTTAACATATCTCGGGACCCTAGGATCCCGGTCTTTTGGAAGGCGTACGAGGGGCCGAAGCCAACTCGCAGAGGCCCCTTAGACAATTTTAAATGATGAGGGGGCACCAACCGACGATTATCCCTGTATGCACTATGCAAGTGCATCCAAAGACAATCCCCGGTTGGAGCAGAACTATTACAGAATATGGAAACAAAGCAAATTAGGCTATAGGTTTGGATGGCTATAGTGGATTGGTAACCGCAACTATGGAGGGACTATGGCCCCTGCCTGATCAATGTTTTGTATACACGGATAAAATGGCAGGGGGTGACTTGCACACTCAATAATGGGCCCCCGGGAAACGTCGCTAGCACATAGTGACGTAGCGACAAGGGGGCAACACTTCCTGAGGTGCTTGAGAAGTGGAGAGGTATTCCACGGCTTTCAGAACAATCCCAGAGCCCGGAAGATGGTCAAGATCCCTACGAGCACTTACTGGAATACTTCCTTTCCCCGAGCACGTTTGCTCTTGCGAATCTCCACTCAAGCCAGCCAATAAAGGCAAGAATGAGGCGGGAGCTCTGAACCTCATCAGTGTTCACTCCAGCCGGCCAATAAAGGCAAGCCAGAGATGAGGAACAAGAAGCCAGAGATGAGGAACAAGATTATTATTATTATTCTTTTATTTCACTTATTTTAACATATTATTTACATTTTTTTTTATTATTATTATTATTAACAACATTTGAAATGTGAAAATAAGGGCTATGGAATAAACGGCTTATTATTATTATTATATAGCGTTTTAGTGTGGGAAGAAATAAATAAATACAACCTGTATAAACAGTTACTGTGTGCCTACCTGTGATGACCACAATTCCTATCAGGACACCCAGGCATATCGCTCCCCCCATTGGGATAGAAGTCGACATCCCCCACGGGAGTGACCAGTCCTGAGTAGCCAGCATCCGTGTGTATCACTTCAGTGTAGATCGCGTCTGATGCCCTGAAGGATGAAGGGTTCGTGATCCAGCCGGGGAGGGCAGGGTCCAAGGCTGGAGAGAGAAAAGGATAGAAGATTAGTTTTGGGTATGTGTGTACTCTTACTTTTGACTGGCCTGTTAGTCTAGTGGTTAGTGACCCTGACTGCTAAGACTGAAGTCGTGGGTTCGATTCCCACCCACGACATATCTTTGTGTGATGAGCACAATCATTTGTTCTGTGTCTGGGTGTAATTTATCTATAATATGTATGTATTTAGAAATATATAAGTAGATTTATCAGTTGTCTGGTTACCATAGTACAGGCTCTGCCTAGTTTGGGATCAGATAACGTTGTGTTGGTTGTCCTAAGATATTATTATTATTACTGATGATTTTATATAAGATGTGAAATTTAGTATAAAATGTTTGTAATTTAGGACTTAGACAAAAAGATTGTAACATATCAAAGGGGTGATGTACAACTAAAGAAAAGAGCAGTGGTATCGGCCTCGAATAACGAGTTCCAGGTCGTGAATTCGAACCCAGGCAGGCACTTTAGTTTGATTTCAGCACCACTGCCCTTAAAAAGGTAAAGAAAAACATCGTTAGGAAACCGGCATGTCCTAGAGACAAGTTGAAAACTTTGAAGACATATGACATTCACCAACCCGCACTGGGCCGGCGTGGTGGATTACGGCCCACTCTCTGTCACAGAGAAGAGGCCTGTGTCCCAGCAGTGGGAACATTATAGGCTGAATATGATGATGCACTACTTTCACACCTCATCATCATCAACATTTCAGCCGAAAACGTCCATTGCTAGTCTTCCGATGCTAATGTCTTCCGTTTACGTCTGTCCTCGTAAATAATGTTAAAACCAGAAATAAGCGATGATTTCATATATCTTGTTAGAGTAGGTGCTCCATTGTTGTTTCACAAGAGGAGCTACGCAACACGAAAATCATGAAAAAACATATTTGACTAGCCGTTAGTGGTTAGTGACCCTGTCTGCTAAGACTGAGGTCGTGGGTTCGATTCCCAACCAAGACAAATGTTTGTGTGATGAACACAATCAATTGTTCTGTGTCTGGGTGTAATTTATCTATAATTTGTATGTATTTAGAAATATACAAGTATATTTATTAGTTGTCTGGTTGCCATAGTACAGGCTCTGCCTAGTTTGGGATTGGAACAGTGTGTTGGTTGTCCTAAGATATTATTTATCTATTTATTTCGTGGCAAACAACTACGGCGTAGCGACGTACTACGCCGTAGTAATTTGCGAAGAAGCTACGCCGCGCAGCAACAATTTGCTCCGACGCTACATCTTAGCAATTCCCTACAAAATATCTTTTTTCCTTTTGTTTCTGACAATATCTTTATTAATATGCCTGACAATATCTTTATGAACAGTCTATAATGTTTTCACTGTATGCTGGAACTCAGGCCTCCTGTTTGTGAGAGGATAATCATCCAGTATGCGAGCACAGTGCGAGTTGGTGGATATCATACGATAGCTTTACTTTTGCCCGCGACTTCGCCCGCGTGGATGGTAAAAAATATTAACAAAATCTATACAAATAAATAAAATTGGAGTGTCTGTTTTTAATATTAAGATAACCACTTTTTAGTAAGTGTATATGGATGTATACACGATATATATACCATTTTTTACAATTTTTGTCTGTCTGTCTGTTTGTTCCGGCTAATCTCTGAAATGGCCGGACCGATTTTGACGGAACTTTCACTGGCAGATAGCTGATGTAACAAGGAATAACTTAGGCTACTTTTATTTTAGAAAAAATAAATAATAGTTTAAAAAGACTAAAAACACGCTGAATTTTGAGACGTATGTCAGCGTAGTTTTCAAAGACAGTTTTTATGAAAAACTTTTTGTTAAATACCACGCGGGCGAAGTCGCGGGTAACAGCTATTACCTATAATATAATCTGAATTAACACATCTTACCACGGTAGTACGCCCTCCTGCGTTAATTTCCGACATCCACGCGGGCGAAGCCGCGGGCAAAAGCTAGTTACAAATATTAACAAAATTTCAAGAACCTAGCTTCAAAACTGACGGACTTTCATACAAACTTCCACCCCATATCTTGCCCTTTTACGGAGGGAGTTTCCTAAAATCATTTCTAAGCTGAAATCTCCTGCCAGGGTCGCGAGATTGTTCAAACGAGATACCATGGTCCTGGCATATGGGTAACTGAAGGAACACGGGTGGGTTTTAGTCAGTAAAAGTCTGACACGCCCTCCCGCTCCGCCCAGAGCGGGAGAAGTCATTTGATTATATCCCATCCGAAAAAAAAAAGCTGACATTTCCAACTACCTACCTTTCGTTTTTAATCAGTGAGTGAATGTATGAATGAGTGACTTTTCGCTTTTATACAGGTTACATTTTTAACGTCTTGAAAAAAAAAAATGGGTGTGGTGAACGGAGTAGAAGCATTTGGCGTAGAAATTTTTATTATTTTTATTTTTGAATAACATGTAATGAAATTAATCTAGCAATAAATACTACACATTTAAAGTAACATTTTCATACTAGAACAACAAAAACAGAAATTTGGAAAAAAAAAAAAAAAACTATCGAAACTCAAATCATACGCACCCTACTCAATGCGCGGCATGTATCAATGATTTCGTAGCGTGTCCTACGCTTTGAAGCCGGCCGATAGGCGGCCTCATTGATCTTTCGCAGGCGCACGAGCCGCACACGCATCCCCGTGCGCCCGCGTCCCGCGCTCCTTTACTCACCTGCGATGAATCTGAAGGCCTTCCTGCCTTCTATTCTAGTTACACAACACACCATATGAAGGTCGACACAGTAAAAAATGTCATCCGGTATATACATAGATATAATCAGCCTATAATGTTCCCACTGCTGGGACACAGGCCTCCTCTTTGAGATGTCACATGCCTTCGAAGTCATGTACAAAAATGTTGACTCCGCAGTTTAATGCACCAATTTACCAGAGATATAAGCCAGTCCTCCACCAAGATGTCTGCCGATGATGCCCGCCTGGTGCGCTCCGAGGCTGTGTCCTATGATGTGGTAGTTGGCGAGGTTGGCGCCGCTGGCCGAGTTCAGCCAGCTGATGTATCTGGCTACGTGTTCACCTGGAATTAGTGACAATTTAAATACCAATTAATAAAAAGTTTCTACGTTTATCTTCAGTATAAGTAGACTACTCGTTTTGTAATTATTGTTATGACGCTTGAAGACTATTCAAGAGTTACATTTGAAGAAACTAAAAAACACGCTTCCATTGAAAACCAAACTAAAAAGTACAAAATAATGGAACCCTGGCAAGGATAAGGGCACAAATTAGTTTGTGACGTATGTCAGCGTAGTTTTCGAAGACAGTTTTTTTGCTGTCCTGGTAACCCTGGCAAGGATAATGGCACAAATTTATGAAATTACCTATTGCATTGTCATCGGTCCTTGACAGGTGTGCAAAGTTTGAATGAAATCTGGTCGTTGGGTCAAAATCGCGGTATAAGGAGTCGGTTACAAACAAACATACAAGTGAAGCTAATTAATATAAAGCGTGTAAAAATATATGAGTGTGTGCCTGAGAGGGGTACGTAACAAATAATAAAAAGCCATTACAACGCATGTTGTCATGATAAAATTAACAGAAGAATTATAACGAACTAACTTTCTGTCTTCATCCAATCTATTTTCATGCAACAGTTGACGTTCAAAAGTGACTTTTTTGGGCCTAATTGAAATATAAATGCTTTGACTTTGTCTTTGAATCAGGGAATCGGAAAAGCGCTGAGCAGACGATGAACTATTTGACAGCCAGACAGAAAATACCGCAATGAAATAACAGAATGACTAGCAGACTAATAGGTCTTTAACCATTATTGCAAAGATTTTGATACGTACCATCGTCGCGAACAAATTTTCCATCACCTGCTCAGAGGTTTTTTTTTTTTTTTTTTTTTTAAATTAGGTTAATCGCGTAATACACTATCAGTAGGAATCCCTTTCATTTTGACAGTTCTACAACATTCATAGCGTTGTTTATGTTGCTATGCAGACTGTTTCGTCCCGTGACTACACACGGACCGACCAACTGACCGTACGACAGTTTTTTGTTAACTCTGTGCGCCTGCGCACCATGACGTGTAACGGAGTGACAACTGTCACTTGTCAGTTTAATTTTTGACACGTGTTTGATCTTTGAAAATGAATATTGGTTGAAATTTGGCTTGCGAATTTCATTATTCGCAAGCCAAATTTCAACCAATATTCATTTTTATTATTAATCATGTAGAATCTATAGTTTTGCGGACAATTTGTTGTGATCCGATTGTTTTGTGTGCAAGCAACCCCTTTTGACGATATTGAACGGGTTTTATTTTAGAATTTGATTGAAATAGTTTGAGGTGATAGTGACCTATGGGAAACCGCATGCTACCAAATCTTTAGCGTATTGTAGCGGCCTGAATCTTGAAATACTTACTTCACTACACAATACAATATACACTCATTTACATACATAAATCCGGGTAGTCTCCGGAGCCAATTTTCCTCAACCAGGTGAGTGATTGAATATTTGTATTAATCAGCTCCGCGCACGGCGGACAGTTCGACCCACGCTTGCCCAGGGCCCACCATCACGCTTCCACATAATTTGTTTAAATCCTATGGTCAAGGCCTTGGACTGACGTCGAACAGCAGACAATTTTTTCGAACATATGAGAGAAAAGATAAGCAATATTTTTTTTATGGGAGGGAAATCATTAAATGACGTATCCAGCTCTGGGCGAAGCAGGCGGGCGTGCCAGACTTTTACTGACTAAAACCCATCCGTGATCCTTCAGTTGCCTATATGCCAGGGCCACGGTAGCTCTTTCGAACAGATCTCGCGACCCCGGCAGGCATCGGTCCTAGCAGACCCCTTCAGTGCTGCTGACATCTCTTTGAAACGCGCGTGGACAAAAACAAAAAAAGGTCAGCAGAAGTCTTTCTCCTTAGTAGGTATTTGGAGAAGTGTTATCCACTGATATTATGAATACTGACCAGATCGGATGGAATTATTGAGTGCTATCATGTAGCTCACTCCGGCGCCGACGCTCCAGTCCACCATTATGAGGTTCACGTCCTCAGCAGCCAGGTAAGCTGGAAAAAGAAGACGAAGAACAATATTAGTGAAGATGAAAATGAACGTGACATTAAAAATAAATGGTAATTTTTTTTTTTTTAATTTTTGTTTTCTTAATTTATCGTCTTGTGGAAAAAAATGGTTATAAAAAAAAAACGTTTATTCTCAGGCATCGAGGGGCCATAGCGTGTTAGTATTATCAGAAAAACTTACAAACTATGTTAGTAGGAACATAAAATAGAACAAAACAAAATCAACCACACCCAGCATTCAATTAGAGGAAGATTTGTCAAGCGCCGTGTCTGATATGTAGCTTGATAAACCTATCCATTGTAGGCCCTTTTAACCTATCCAAAAAAACCTTTAGAATGCTATTGCTTCTCCCCTTACTCTGCGCATCAGTGATGCCACTTTCTTGCGCATGGTCGCGAAATAATCGTCAGTATGAGCGTCAGCGAACATCCCTGACGCACAACAGTAACGCGGGAGCTTCAACAGCGCCCTGAAGGCATTGTTATATTGAATACGCAGTGTGTTGTCTGATTAGCCCACTAAGTTGTGTAACAGCTATGTGAACATTCAGCATTGCATATGTAAGCTGTCACGCCCTTTATGCCAGGAGGCTTTTATTTTTGCAGCCATGTTTACATTATACATATTTTTTTGCTTATGCTTTTCATTTTATTCGTTGGTATATTGGGTTGGCTAGCTGGCATATAATAGCAAATCATTTAATTTAATTTGTGTCCCATACCATTTTATAGAATCAAGTTCTTCTAACTGGACAGACAGCTGTGCTGCTGGGGAGTTTGTTAGCCACTTCTTCTTCCCAGCTAAAGCCCTAGGAAGTGCGCGACGGGTGGGCGTTTTGGGGGGACTGTCTTTTGTAATTTTGACGTTCGAAAAGTGCTGATCCTCAGCCTAATTTGAATAAATGACTTTTGATTTTGACAAATATTTGACAAAACGCATTAAAAAGGGTTAACCTGCGAGCCAGCATGTTTCCACTCGCGGCCATCGGTCTGCGCGATCTTTCCATATCTGAGTCATCTTTAAGATCCTCCGTAACAATATTGCCCAAATATTTAAATTCTGTTACCCTCTGTAAATGTGAAACCTTTTAGATCTACGAGAGGAAAACATTTGAGGGACTTTTATTTTTTCATCTAAACACCAACAGCTTACTTTTTACACGCTTTATATTAGCTTCACTTGTACGTTTGTATATTTGTATGTTTGTTTGTAACCGACTCCATATAGCGCGATTTTGACCCACTTTAAACGACCAGATTTCATTCAAACTTTGCACACCTGTCAAGGACCGATGACAATGCAATCATTTCATAAATTTGTGCCATTATCCTTGCCAGGGATACCAGAACAGCAAAAAAACTGTCACAAACTACGCTGACATACGTCTCAAAATTTGATTGTCGCTCTGAACGAACATAAATAACCAATCAGAAAAGAGTGTAGGTTGGCGACAGCACGTCAAAAAGAAAATCAAAACGCATGGTAGTGTAGCCTTCAGAACAACTTTCTAGGGCATCTTAGTTTTCAATATATCGAAGGGTATATTGAAAAGATGGTATACTAATATTAGTCGCTTAGTGCCCAGAGGGAAAAAAAATCTGTAGACACCCTACAGAGACCTGTATGAAGAGGTAAGGGTGTTTAGTGACTGGGGGCACACGATCCCAGGCAACAGGCACGTTCAAGACTAGGCTCTCCCCTAGCCGTGCAGCTCTCGGCCCGGCATCCATAGCTTGTGAGTATGTTGATCGTACCACACAGAGGAAAACAATGGAATTCTCTAGCATTTCTCTTAGTGGCCTTTTTCGATACCCACGGGATGAGATGGGTTGGTTCAATTCTACTACCCGGAGACCACACGGGGAAACTTCTTGTTCTTTAAAAAGGTCAGGTGCGTAGTTCTTGCAACCGGCGTGCGTGTATGACCAGATTTATGAACATGAATGAGGCAAAAGGAGTATGTAAGGACCGCAGTAGGTAGCTGTCAATGTTTCTTGAGATATTACGTGTTATAACTCAAAATATTGATAGAAGGTGAGCTTTTAGTCGTGCACTAACACAGAATTGGGAGGGAAAGAAAGAGAGACTCACTCGTTGCCATAATCACTACGCTTGGCAGGCGGGTTGGCGATCGCAGACTGATGGTAAAATGCATACCGAACGCTGCTGCTCATTCCCTAGTAAGTCCCTTAGTCGCTTCTTACTAAACCCACGGGAAAAAATGGGAAGGAAAAATAGGGAACAGTAAATATGACAGTCCCTAACTCTACTTACCATGTATCAAGTGCACATTAAAATCAGAATATGGCGTGTTTCTCCATCCGTGAACGAGGAACACTATCTTCTTGTTAGCATCGAAGTTGGAAGCCTTGAGAAGGCTGTCAGCACCCAGGGGCAGTGGCTGGCTGGTTGTGGGGTTGGATCTGGCGAAAGGAGAGAATAATACAGTATATATTTTGTTTTGAAAAAGGAATCCGTCTGGAAAAATCAATATAATAAAAAAATATGTTATTACTGTGAATGTGAAGTCTATGTCGGTCTTTTTTTATTTTATTTCTTTTTTTTATTTTGTTTTCTTTTTTTTCTCAGTAATCAAGATCTGGCAGTTTGAGTATTTTATGTGGCCTACCCGAATGTCCTTTCTTTGGTATTGTTCGTCACAGCGTTGGGCTCCTTATGTTCCGAGTTGAGCTAAACGATTAGTGACAAATGCTTGCACTGACTGGACAGGTCCACTCAATCTGAGGTTTGAGATCATTTATTCTCATAAGAATTACATTCACTTAACATGAGAATAACTAAAACTAGACATATCATTAAATAAACTAGATGTTGGACGTATTACAAATAACAGGGCGTCTAATAAAATGTTTTGAAGGTAGTTTAAAAAAATATGAACAAGTGTTAGTTCGATACACCGGCACAACTGTCAACTCAAAATAAGTAAACAAAACAAGTTTCCGTGAAACACAGATCAGCGGTAGCTGGATGTGGCTCGTCACTAGTGTAGGGGAGATGATTTTTTTACTATAAAGAGTTTTAGTAGTTTTTTAAAAGTGGTTATGGATTTAGATTCTATAAGGTCTCTTGGTAATTTATTAAATATTTTGGATCCTTCATATACAATAGTTTTTCTTCCGTAGTTTGTGCGAGTTGGGTGTAGTTTTAAAAAGTCATGTTCGCGTCTCAGCTTCATTTTGTGTTTTTTTATATTTTTGGTGAAGGCTATGTTTGTGTGTATATTTTTCGAATTAGTATGCATGTATTATATATGTATGTTTGTGTTATATTCATTAATTTCTTTGTATAGGGTTTCTGTTGGAGTTAGGTAGTCATAATTAAATAATGTTTTTAAAAGTTTGTTTTGAGCAGTTTGTAGTAGGTAATCATGATCTGGCAGTTTGAGTAATTTATGTGGCCTACCCGAATGTCCTTTCTTTGGTATTGTTCGTCACAGCGTTGGGCTCCTTATGTTCCGAGTTGAGCTAAACGATTAGTGACAAATGCTTGCACTGACTAGACAGGTCCACTCAATCTGTGTGGTTCTTTCCTCAAAAGACCATTTCAGTCACCAATCTACATGGTCTTCACATGTTGTGACCAATATTATGTCTGGACTTTTAAAAGAGACCGTGACCTCTGAGTTTGTTTCGGCCTTTCTTCTCAGAGTAGTCAGTTAGGAAACGCCGAACTCATCTAGTTTAAAAAAAATATCATTGACATGTAAAAGTGTTTGTACAAACCTACTTACAGAAATAAAATCATTTATCATTTATCAATTATGCCTGTTTTCTCAAAGGATCAATCAGGGAGAAAAGCACCTATAAAGAACTATCGCTGTGCGCTTAGCTCTGTGTACACCCACATGTTGCCAGCTATATCTAAATGCCATAAAAGGAGGCGAGCGTATCGCCCTAAGCCAGGTACAAATACAGAGTTTCTAGAATGAGAATTTCCGAATTGCCCGAAACCATTTTACCTGACCTGGTGATCGAAATGAGGTCACCTTGCTCTAGACTAGTCTAGCTAGACCAACTAGGCAGGCACCAGGTAGTTTATATATTTTTTATTTAATAGACTATACTAATGTTATAAAGCTGAAGAGTTTGTTTATTTGAACGCGGTAATCTCAAGAACTACTGGTCTGAATTGAAAAATTCTTTTTGTGTTGGGTAGCCTATTTATCAACGAAGGCTATAAGCTATATAACATCACGCTACAACTAAGAGGAGCGGAGCAATAATGAAAAATGTTGCAAAAACGTGGAAAATCTCACGGATAGGCGATTCGACGCGACGGGAAGGGTCGGGGGAACAAGAAATTTAACGCGGATGAAGTCACGTGCAGAAGCTAGTTAGCAAATAAAGTCATAGATGCTTTACCTCGTGAAGAATTTTAAAAGGCCGTATACGAAATGTTGTCGATTTCGCTGATTTACTTGTTTTAGAATAAATAAGTAGCCGATTTGTTTGATCAAAATTGAAATTATCTTTCATATGGTGCATTAAAACTTATAGAAAAACGGTGTTTTGAACTGTAAAAGATGTCTATATAATCACGTAAATCAGGCAATTCCGATAAATTTCGTATGACGCCTCAGAAAATGCACATGCACATTATTTCCGTGGGCGTAATCCCGGTACAGCGAATAAATACTTCTTCTTCTTCTTAACGTGTCGATAGTAATCTAAATAGAGTTAGCCCAGAATTTGGCTACGAGCTTAGCTGCTAATGCTGAGTGCCCCAAGCTTTCGCACATGGAAACCACATATAAACCCTTAAGGCAAGAGTAAACAGGCATCATCTGGACAAGCTAATTCCATTATAGACCTTAGGGGGCGTCCATTAATTACGTGAGGTGGTCTAGGGGGGGAGGGAGTCAAGCTAAATCTTTCCAAATCTCACTTAGGGGGGAGACGGGGTCTTGGCATATATCACGTAATTATTTTTCTCGTGTGAACGGTGTAAAATTGCGTGAAAAATTATTTCTACAATAAAATATGGCCAAATCTAAGACAATAGTATACTGATAAAAAAATAACTTGACTCAAGAGCAAAAATTTTGAACCAAGAATACCATTTTGAAGAAAATGATTTTCTGGAGAATAAATTCTTGAGTTAAGAAATTATTCTTGGTCTAAGAAAATTTTCTTGTTTTTGTTTTTTTTTTTTTCTCAATTATCCAACACGTTTACAGCTCAAATAGAAGTTTTGATGAATCTCGCGTGAGATTAGGGGAGGGGGAGGGAGTTGAGGAAAATCTTACGATATCTCACCAAGACGGAGGGGGGTCGAAAAATTCTCAAAAATGCCTCACGTAATTAATGGACGCCCCCTTATCTGCCTCTTATCATCAGGCTAGATGGTAAGAGATAGAAGGCGAGGTCCGTGTTCCATGTGGTGTCCAACGTAAAAAATAGCACTATCCCATTTCTTCCTTTAGATGTCGTAAGAGGCGACTTAGGATTCAGGGACTTACTAGAAAATGAGCAGCAGCGTGCTCTATGCATTTTATCACCATACTGCGATCGCCAACCCGCTTGCCAAGCGTGGCGATGATGGCAAGCTCCCTTAAAAAAATTAACCGGTCAAATTGGCTGTGCTTGCGGGAGGCCTTTCTCCAGCAGTGGACGTTTTTCGGCTGAAATGATTATGATGGGATGGTGAGGTCCAAGAGCAAGCCCATTTCGCAATACAGAAATAAAAATGTTGGTTCATCAGAGCTATTAGGGGCTAGTTCTACCTGGTGAACAGATGATAACCATTATTATCGTCAGGGTTGTATCTAGCAGCAGCGAGCACGTCGCTGGTCTTCATCCAAAGGTCCACCAGTTCAGATCCATCGGGTCCATTCATGTACTGGTAGCGAGTACCCGGGACTGGTTTGGAGAGAACATGGTCTGTTGGGAGAGCTGGAAAGACGAAAGGCAGGTGAAATTAAATGAAATCTAGACTTAATATTATAAAGCTGAAGAGTTTGTTTGTTTGATTGAACGCGCTAATCTCAAAAACTTCTGGTCCGATTTTTTTTTTTTGTGTTGTGTAGCCTATTTATCGAGGAAGGCTATAGGCTATATAACATCACACTACAACCAACAGGAGCGCAGCAGTAGTGAAAAATGTTGCAAAAACGGGGAAAATCGCACGGGTAGGCGATTCGACGCGACGGGAAGGGCCCGGAACAAAAAATTCTACGTGGACGAAGTCGCGAGCAGAAGCTAGTGGTTTTATATTCTGAATAGGATATCGGAATCACATTTACACGTCATTTAAAAATACATACTTACACATAAACTCACGCGTTTTCCCCATGGGGGTAGGCATATAATACAGAACGCCACCTGCTACGATCCTTACAAACTCCTTTTGCCTCGTTTAAATTCATACAATTGGTCATACACACACGCCGGTTGCGAGTACTACGCACCTGACCTTTCTGAAGAACATCACCAATAAGGTCACTATTATACTTTCCTAGGGCATCCCCTTTTTTTTTTTTTTTTTTCTGGATGGGAAATCATCAAATGACTTCTCCCGCTCTGGGCGGAGCGGGAGGGCGTGTCAGACTTTTACTGACTAAAACCCACCCGTGTTCCTTCAGTTGCCCATGTGCCAGGGTCACGGTATCTCTTTCGAACAATCTCGCGACCCTGGCAGGCGTCGGTCCTGGCAGACCCCTTCAGTATTGCTGACATCTCTTTGAGGCGCGCGTGGAACACTACGCGCCGTCGACCCGAGCCTGGTCCTTACCGGGCGGCGAGCTACCCATTGCTCGCCGCCCGCAAGCTCGCGTTTACGGTGGCCGGGAGTCCGCTATAGACTCCCGGCGCCCGAGGCGTCTCCTCCTGCGGCGGCTAGGGACGTGAGGGCGCAGAGACTGCCACTCCCTCACGCGCCCCGCCTCCTCCTTCGCGAGCATAACTGCTTCGCAGAAGAAGGTGACGGCTTCCCATGCCCTCTCGCTCCGTACCATGGCTCGCACCAGGGCCGGACGCGAGAGGTCGCCGCCGCCGATCGCCTCCACGAGGACATGGCGGTGCTCCGCCCAGGCAGGGCACACCTCCACCGTATGCTCCACCGTGTCCTCCAGACGATCCTCGCAATGGAAACACCCGGGCGTTTCCTCCCGCTTTATCCTGAACAGGAACCCACCGAAGCACCCATGCCCGGTGAGAACCTGTAGGGCATCCCCTTCCGGCGTGTTTTCTATTTGACTATCCCTGAGAAGAAATGGTGAGCCAAAGTATCTTGTAAAATTTGTCTGTTACCATTTACGGTGAAAAAATCTTTACTCGAAACTACCTCTGAGCGTGCCCGTTATAGGCACGCCACAATTGCGGCGGTAAGTCCCCTCCTTGAGGAGTGGATAGAGAGGCGCCACGGCGTCCTCACCTTCCGCCTGATACAGGTCCTCACCGGGCATGGGTGCTTTGGTGGGTTCCTGTTCAGGATAAATCGAGAGGAAACGCCCAGGTGTTTCCATTGCGAGGATCGTCTGGAGGACGTGGTGAAGCATACGGTGTAGGTGTGCCCTGCCTGGGCGGAGCACCGCCGTGTCCTCGTGGAGGCGATCGGCGGCGGCGACTTCTCGCGTCAGGCCCTGGTGCGAGTCATGATACGGAGCGAGAGGGCATGGGAAGCCGTCATATCCTGCTGCGAAGCAGTAATGCTCGCAAAGGAGGAGGCGGGGCGCGTGAGGAGTGGTAGTCTCTGCGCCCTTACATCCCTAGCCACCATAGGAAGAGACGCCCCGAGCGTCGGGAGTCGATAGCGGACTCCCGGCCACCTTAGGCGCAAGCTTGCGGGCGTTAAGGACCAGGCTCGGGTCGACGGCGTGTAGTGTTCCACGCGCGCCTCAAAGAGATGTCAGCAATACTGAAGGGGTCTGCTAGGACCGATGCCTGCCAGGGTCGCGAGATTCATTCGAAAGAGTTACCGTGGCCTTGGCATATGGGCAACTGAAGGAACACGGGTGGGTTTTAGTCAGTAAGTCTGACACGCTCTCCCGCTCCGCCCAGAGCGGAAGAAGTCATTTGATGATTTCCCACCCAAAAAAAAGGGTGAAATAGCTGATAGGAAAAACGAATAAAACTTTGCCCAGCCAGAGAATTGAACGCAGGACTTCATTCTCAGCAGTAGCGCTAGACAACGAGGTAGTCCAGAGTCTCCAGAGTAAATTATTTGTGGTAACCTTACCTGTTGCTGCAGCCAAGATCACAAAAAATACTTCAACACTCAGAGCTGCCATATTCACAGAGTAAATAAATAATTATGTACAATAATGATCGCCTGCTAAGATAATAGTTTTAATCTGAGGATTATCATGTAATCTGGCAAAAGCAAAACATTTATTATAAGTACAGGCTGTTTAATTTTTATTAAAATATAAAACATTAGTTTTGTTTTCATCTTATTTGTATTCTTCTGCTGAGCATGTGGTTCTGTTCGGTTATTGGTTTTTCCATCAGGATTTATTCGGTTGCAGGCCCGATTCTAGGTCTTTTAGTTTGAGGCCATGGGCTCCTATTACATGGGACTTAATCAATACTGACGAAATGTGAGGGTACCATAGGTGCACTTCTGCCTAACCCTTCGGAGATTAATAAAAACTTTTTACAAAAAAGTAACAACCGGCTTCCTTAAAAAAAACACTACAAAGTCAAAAAACTTCAATTTCGGAATTCGGTGTCTTAAGATCTGAATTTAAGGTTTTTTTGCCACCGACTTCCGAAATTGAAGTTATTTTTGACTTTGTTGTGTTTTTTTTTTTAAGGAATTCGGTTTTATTTTTTTGTAAAAAGTTTTTATTTTTAACTTTTTAGTTATGGTAGAGACCCCGCACTAATATAATCGCGTTATTCGTTCATTTGTCGCGCTAATACTTAATGCAAATATAAAACTTTTATGGTTTTCACATGGATCTCACTGTTCGAATGAAACCAAATTAAAATGGGACCATTGGGGAAGCACCAGGTTTCAAATAAAATAAAAATCATCGAAATCGGTTCACCCGGTCACAAGTTATGAACTAGCAAACATAAAAAAAAAAAAAATACAGATGAATTGATAACCTCCTCCTTTTTTTGAAGTCGGTTAAAAAGCAAAAAGAAAGTAAGTAAAAAGACGGTGAAAGGAATAAAACAATGAAGCAATGATGAATAATTTAATTACCTACATGAGCGACTACTATTACCCCGCTGCGGAGTAATTCTGTAACACACTAACAGTGCGAATAACTTTAATTTTGACAGTTCAACAATATTCATTGCGTTATTTACGCTGTTGAACGGACAAATTTTTCGAACAATTGAAGCAATGGATTAGTAATCCTTCAAAATGATACAGATTGTGATCGATAGTATGTTACGCAATTTGGATACTGAATTCCACAACACTGTTAGTGGTTAACACTAAACCAGAAGTCAAGACTGTAAGTCATTGGTACTGTCTTACAAAATGTTCGATGCCAGTCCAAGGCCTTGACCATAGGATTTAAACAAATTATGTGGAAGCGTGATGGTGGGTCCTGGGCAAGAGTGGGTCGAACTGTCCGCCGTGCGCGGAGCTGATTAATACAAATCTTCAATCACTCACCTGGTTGAGGAACTGGCTCTGGTGCCTACCCGGAGTTATGTATGTAAATGAGTGTATATTGTACTGTGTAGTGAAGTAAGTATTTCAGGATTCCAAGCCGCGCAAGACGCTAGAGATTTTCACAGCATGCGGTTCCAAAATGAATCACTATCACCTCAAACTATTTCAATCAAATTCCAAAATAAAACCGGTTCAATATCGTCAAAAGGGGTTGCTTACACACAAAACAATCGGATCACAACAAATTGTCCCCAAAACTATAGATTCAACAAGATTAATAATTTCAATATTCGCAAGCCAAATTCCAACCAACCATCCATTTTCAAAGACCAAATCAAGTGTCAAAATCAAACTGACAAGTGACAGTTGTCACTCCGTTACAAGTCATGATGCATAGGCGCATAGAGTAAAAAGTCAAACCGTCGTACGGTCGGTTGTCTGTGGTCACGGGACGAAACACAAAAAAACTATCAATTTTACACAGAACAACCTGTATTGTTAGGACCTACGAATTGTAAAGTAATTCGCACGCCAAAATAATCAATCAATCGATTAAAATCACGGGGAAACCACGCAAGTGACGTATTCATTTATATCTGCACTAGCTTCTACCCGCTTCTTTGTTTGCTTAGTTCACATGTTCCTGCCCTTAGGGGCCATCTATAAATTACATCACACAAATTTCATGATTTTTTTACTCCCCCCCCCCCCCCGTCCTTGTCACAGCTGGTCACATTTGTGAGACCCCCTCCCTAGTGTGACGTCACATATTTTGCAATTTTACATCTAGACATTGTTTTTTTTTTAAATTTTCTTTCATAGTTCATATTTCTTGTTTTAATAGTACTTTAAATATGTATATTCAATTTTGAAATGTGACGTCACAAAATTTGGGCCCCTCCCACCCCCTTGTCACACAATGTCACAATTCGTCGACCCCTTAAGTGTGCGTGGAACTTATACAAAAATCTGTTTTTATATCGTATTTATATTGTTATTGTATATCAAATTAAACGTAAAAAAAAAAACGTAAAAGATATTTACTTTGCGAAATATGCATTACTACGCCAATCTCAAAACGTTTACATGGAATAATTTTGCTGGAAAAGTTTTATGATCACCACGCGGTCATTGTTCGATGACTGTAGGTTGATCAAAAAAATGTCTAATTGTTTTTGTTAAATAAATGCTAAATATAAGAGAATACTTCACTATTAGCACTATAACAGCTATTTACAAACGAAATATATTGAGATGGGGTCTACAAATTATTAAAACGCAACTCGTAATTCATGATTTTAGTATTGGCCCGGGGACCTTTTGAGAAGTACTTGGATTTGTTTGTTTTTTCTTGACAGAAAACTAAATACTTATATTGAGATATTGGTGTCATTTTGAAGGGTATATTATCATCATCATCATTTCAGCCGTAAGACGTCCACTGCTGGACTTAGGCCTCCCCCAATTTGGGAGGCTTTGCCATAATCGCCACGCTTGGCAGGCGGGTTGGCGATCGCAGTATGATGGTAAAATGCATAGAGAACGCTGCTGCCCATTCTCTAGTAAGTCCCTTAGTCGCCTTTTACGATACCCACGGGAAGAAATGGGGTGGTGTTATTCTTTACGTCCGGCACCACACGGTATATTATGTACTATTATAATAAAAAATAATTGTGCCTAGTAACTATTATACGTTTCTTGTAAAACACGAAATAAATACGATATATTTTTTTTGATATCCCCGACTTAAACTTTATTTTCATCCTTTATTTTAAGTTTGAGTAAGTTAGTTTTTACCTATTAGAATTCTATATCTTATTAGCTTTCCGCTTTAGAATATAGCTATAGTAGTTTTTCAGTCGTAATTCGTTTTTGTTGAGGAAGTCTCGCATGGTCGCAAAAAAGAAAGTGACATTTCATGCGCGGACAGGTGGGGCGATAATCGCTGTGCGGGTCGGACAGTTGAGTGGTTATCCCAATAAATTAGTGGTCGGTGCAGAATATCTTTATCTTCCATACATCTCTATCAACCGTCGATTGTTGAGCTCCTTAAGTTTTGAGTTGAGCAACACGATAGTTGACAAATGCGTGCACTGACTGGACAGGTCCACTCAAATCTCTGTGGTTTTCTCCTTAAAAAACATTTCAGACTCTTCATGGTCTTCACATGATTGGACCAAGATTATGTCAGTAATTTAAAAGAGACTGTGACCTCTGAGTTTGTTTCTGCCTTTCTTCTCAGAGCAGTCAGATAGGAAACGCCGACCTCATCTAGTTTTTATTAAAATATGATTGAGGTATAAAAATGTTAGTACAAACATAATTACAGACATAAAATCATTTATCATTATATTTTTTTTTTTTAATACATTTTTCAGTTTCATATAACCCTCTTACCACACCATTGTTAAGATACCACTTATGGGAAGAGTGAGACAGTTCCGACACAAGTACTTTTGTAACTTACTGGAGCTGTCTCAATTTATGCATGACACAATGTTCAAGTTAAAATAAATATTTTTGTATTTTGTATTCTCAAACTCAAAGCATTTATTTCAAATAAACCAATTACAGGCACTTTTGAATTGTCATTTGGCGGCGAGTCAGAAAAAAGAAGCTAGTTGCCCATTTCAAAGCGTAAGTACCTATGGAGAAGAACGGGCAAGAAACTCCATGTACACTCTTTTCAATCAAAAATTTTGTTACAAATAGTTGGATTTCAAAAATGTTGTTATATGTTTTGTTAAATTTAGTCGTTATCTCAGTAGTCACTCCCTTTCTACCTACATTATCATTCAGACAGTCCATCCATCGTTTCTTCAGTCTTCCTTTACTCTTATAGCCATCTATGTTCTCTCTCAAAACTTTCCTCTCTACTACATTACAGCATTACTCATCACATTATACCTATTACAATAACAAATATTTTCCCAATACTTTCTACCTAAGCAATAACAGCACGGGACGATTGATTAGGTTAAGCTACCCTTGCCCATTTCTTTCCGTGGGTGTCGTAAAAGGCGATTAGAGGACTTACTAGATGAAGAGGTCTGCCAGGACCGATGCCTGCCAGGGTCGCGAGATTGTTCGAAAGAGATACCGTGACCCTGGCACATGGGCAACTGAAGGAACACGGGTGGGTTTAAGTCAGTAAAAGTCTGACACGTCCTCCCGCTCCGCTCAGAGCGGGTGAAGTCATTTGATGATTTCCCATCCAGAAAAAAAAAGGACTTTCTAGAGAATGGGCAGCAGCGTTCTCTATGCATTTTACCACCATACTGCGATCGCCAACCCGCATGCCAAGCGTGGCGATTATAGCAGAGCCCCCCAAATTGGGGGAGGCCTAAGTCCAGCAGTGGACTTGGTTCGTATCTACATACCAAGACTCCTCGTTTTTTTGAAGTCGGTTAAAAAGTGAAATTCCACAAAAAACATTTTCATGTATAATTTTCCAAGACGAGACCATATGGCTCACACTCTTAAGTTATCTGAACTCATGCAGAGCCAAGCCTCTAACTCTACAAGTTCTAACTTCACAAACTCGATTCTACCTTAGTCAAATATGTGGCTTGGCCGTCAAGCCATTTACAACGGCAGAAAAAAATATAACAGGAAGAAGAGCAATAATATCCTTAAAAATTGTCTATCGTTTATTAATCATTTTAAAAAAACCCGTGATTTTATCGAAAATTTATTTACCTGTTGTAATCAAAGCCTATTAAAACAATGATTATGACGTGTAATCCTCGATCAAAGATAAATTGCATTTGATCGGTAAATAAATTATTGTAATAGGTATACTGTTATCAATAACTCAATAATAGTCATTTTACTTATCTTAGTTATTGATAAGAGAGTATTTAATGTATATTTGATCAAAGATTATACGTCACGGCCGCGTTGGTAATAGATAACAGCAGCAAGGGTCGATAGATCGATAAGGGATAAGGTCAGTAGCTTTTGCAGTTAATTGAATCTCGGCTGCAATGGGCGGTTTGTGCGCTAACTCGAACTAATTGGTTCGCTTCGTATCTATACTAATATTATAAAGCTGAAGAGTTTTAATTGTTTGTTTGATTGAACGCGCTAATCTCAGGAACTACTGGTCCGAATTGAAAAAATCTTTTTGTGTTGGGTAGCCAATTTATCGAGAAAGGCTATAGGCTATGTAACATCACGCTACAACTAATAAGAGCGGAGCAGTAATGAAAAATGTTGCAAAAACGGGGAAAATCGCACGGGTAGGTGATTCGACGCAACGGGAAGGGTCGGGGGAACAAGAAATTTAACGCGGACGAAGTCGCGGGCAGAAGCTAGTTATCAAAAAAAAAAACTCATTTTAATTATCAGACGCTGCCTGGTGTCTAGATTTGTGGTTGGTTGATGACAGTCGGGGTGGCGCTGCGATATGCTCCGGTGCGTCAGATTTGGTACAGCGCTGGGTTGAAGCTGACTGCTGGCGTCGACCGGGAGAGGCTTTAGAGCTCTGCTTATAGACCGGCCGAAAGTGCAGTGTGCTGTGCCAAGGATGCTACTGAGGCTGAAGGTGATGACGAGAAATGCGCGTCTGACTTAGACTGGTGGTCAGGATACCGGTTGAAGCCGTGGGTGGCTGTGTGACTCGCTGGTTGATAGATTGAGGAAGTGATGATGACGTCACGCTAATGAGGTTGCACGAAGGCTGCGCTGACGTATATCGATGGGTCCTACGTATGTAGGCCAATCTTTGATTAAAATAAAACTAATAGATATGTTACGTTCTTACGTTAGGTATTCAAACAGTGACTCTTATACGTACACAGACACATTTACTCACACAAACAATCGTTATTATTACACGCCAACAAAGAAAGAGACAGAATAATGCACAAAGGTGGCGTGCGACCAAGACGGAGCATGACCGCTCTTCGCATTACTTCGTTAGAAACGCACGTCACGCCGAGCGACGACGGCGACGCGGCGCCATGTTCTAGCCGAACGTGTCGCACACTAACGCATTGTATATTTCTATCCCGCTCTACAAAATGGCGAACAAATTCGAACGGGTACAAATTTATTTAATCAAATCTTTAAAAAATAATAAGAAAAATGGACTTATGAGTGAAATGTGATGCCGAGTGATTTATTTTTTCTTTTAAAGTGGTTCATGCACCCGGTGAAGGCACACGAAGGCATTGTTTTTCTTATTAGTGTGTTACTAGCGTATTGAAATATACACGCACGCACGTCTCAATCGAAAGCTACTCGTTTTGCGACTGAGAACAAATTAGGCCACGGGGCCTAATTTATGCGGTCCATGCGCTATCGTCTAGTGACACATCTTCCGCTAGTTTTATTTTAATCAAAGAGGCCAATGCAACATTTTGAGTGTTTTCGCTTTATTGTGTTAAATGCTTCCTTTTACTAAAGTTGATAACGTGCATTAAAAAAATAAAACACATTTATAGGTGAACATTTTGGCCCTTATACATAGGACCCATCGATATCACGTCAGAGATACGCGGCCTGGTCATGTTCGGAGGTGAGAGGAACAGGGTGTAAAATTAACTGAACCTCCATAGAAAAGAGAGGATACTCCGGGTATAGCGTCTGGTGGGCAGCGGTTTTGCATGACATTAGTGTGATACCTAGTTCGCGTTAAGGGCGGGAGGGGGTCGACGAAGTGTGACATTGTGTGACAAGGGGGTGGGAGGGCCCCTTAATTATGTGACGTCACATTTCAAAATTGAATATACATATTTAAAGTACTATTAAAACACGAAAGATGAACTATGAAAGAAATTTAAAAAAAAAATCTATGTCTAGATGTAAAATTGCAAAATATGTGACGTCACACTAGGGAAGGGGGGGTCTCACAAATGTGACCAGATGTGACAAGGAGGAGGGGGGGGGGGGGTCAAAAGTCATGAAATTTGTGTGACGTTATTTATGGATGGTCCCTTATGTATTGTATTTAGTGATTTGTGTCATTATAAACTAACATAAGGGAAGGTGGAAATTAACTACCTCCTGTCCTGGGTTTGACTCCCAGGTCGGGCAGTGTTATTATATTTTTACACTAGCTGTTACCCGCGACCTCGTCCGCGTGGTATTTTTAGCAAAAAAGATTTTCATTTGTTTTTTTTTTTCTTGAGATACTACTTTTTTTTCTAAAATAAAAGTAGCTTAAGTTACTCCTTCTTACATCAGCTATCTGCCAGTGAAAGTCCCGTCAAAATCGATCCAGCCATTTCAGAGATTAGCCGGAACAAACAGACAAACAGACAAAAATTGTGAAAAATGTTGTTTTGGTATAAGAACCGTGTAATCCATATACACTTAGTCAATCAATCATTTATTTTGTTAAACATAGGTATATTAAACAGATAGTCCATGTCAAAAATATGTGCACTATGTTTTGCCAATAATTGGCGTACAAAATTAAAACATTAGCAAAAAGCGGTTATTTTAATATTACAAACAGACACTCCAATTTTATTTATTTACCTAGATGTAATAAGGATAACCTGTGATAAGGAACTTCTGCCGTTTTGTGGTGGCCAGTTCTTGGCAATGGGCTGAGGATGAAGCAGAATAATGAGCGTCATTGGGGGGCTTACTGATTAAAACATGTTGATAAAATTATAATAAATAATGATAAATTAACAATTAACTGTTTCTGATAACGGCAGTCAGCAGATTAGGTCAACTAAGATTAAATTTCTTAAAGTAGTAAATAGATATAGATCTTATTCCATTCAGATAGAGTGGCAAATGCAATGTAACTGATATTTTAACTTTCTGTTGATACGTTGGAAAATAAGGCTGTGTTACACTATTTTTACACGCTTTATGTTAGCATCACTTGTATGTTTGTATGTATGTTTGTAACCGACTCCTTATAGCGCGATTTTGACCCACTTTAAACGACCAGATTTCATTTAAACTCTGTAGACTTTTCGAGGACCGATGACAATACAATATAATATAATTTCATAAATGTGTGACATTATCTTTACCAGGGTTACCAGGACAGTAAAAAAACTGTCTTCGAAAACTACGCTGACATACGTCACAAACTACGCTGACATACGTCTCAAAATTCAAAACACCATGAAAAATAGAAAATAAATAATATTTAAAAAAAAACCTAATAAAACACGATTCCATAGAAAACCAAACTAAAAAGCTTTTTTTTCCATTATTTTCTACTTTTTAGTTTGGTTTTCTATGGAAGCATGTTTTTTAGTTTTTTTAAACTATTATTTTTAACAAAATAAGAGCCTTAACGAGTGCAATAGTTATAAGAGTAGGACATTATCATGCTCCTGTCTCTATCCTTATTTACTTGTGGTTGGCGCAACATGTTTTTTTCTTCCACACTTCTCTATTAGTCGTTCAGCCATATCATAATTCACACAGTCCATCCATCGTTTCTTTGTTCTCGCCCTACTCTTATAGCCATCAACATTCATACTCAAAACTTTCCTCATTTCTCCGCAATCACATACCTATACCCTGACAACCGATTCCCACGCAACGTTTTAGTCACTGGTACCACTTTCAGTAGGTATGTACTCATTTCTTACTCTATCCATTCCTGTAACACCAAACATCCCTTTTTAAATACTCATCTCAGCTTCATGCCTTTACTTCGTCCCTTTCATGGCCCAACATTCTGATCCATGCAAGACAGCAGGGGTAATTGAGTTTGTTCGAAAGAATTACCGTGGCCCTGGCATGTAGGCAACTGAAGGAACACGGGTGGGTTTAAGTCAGTAAAAGTCTGACACGCCCTCCCGCTTAGGGTTACCAGGCCTAAAAATGCAAAAACCTGTCTGCCAAGTCTAAAAATCCTGATTTTGAAAAAAAAATCCGGTCATAATTTTTCAAATAAAAATTAACGTATTTATTACTCTTTTAATTCAAATTATATTTTATAAGTACTTATATTTCCGATTGCTAACAACCGCTTTAAAAAAAATAGTTTTTACAGCTATTTCACAAAAATATTGCTCACATGACACATGTTTGTAGTTGTATTGCGTAATATATGGCTCTTATTAACTCCACTGAAAGTCTATTTCTTTCTTTGGTCCACCGTGAAATCATAAGAGAAAAGACCAGTCCACATTTGCGTTGTGCGGCAAAATACTAAAAAAATACTGACAAATCGTTTAGTGTAGCACCCGTTGCTCGAGTGGGAGGATGTGTATGTAAGAAATCCGGTCTGACGTAAAATCCGGGCGGAGTCCGGTCTAAGACCTAATAATCCGGTCAAGACCGGATTTATCCGGTCAGATGGTAACCCTACTCCCGCTCCGCCCAGAGCGGGAGACATCATTTGATGATTTCACACCCTGAAAAAAGGGGTAATTGCGTAACTCACAAACAATATCAGTGGCTTTTCTTTTGATAGCTCAACGACATTTATTGCTTTACTAGCTTTTGCCCGCGGCTTCGCCCGCGTGGATGTCGGAAATTAACGCAAGAGGACGTACTACCGCGGTAAGATGTGTTAATTCAGGTTATATTATAGGTAATAGCTGTTACCCGCGACTTCGTCCGCGTGGTATTTAACAAAAAGTTTTTCATAAAAACTGTCTTTGAAAACTACGCTGACATACGTCTCAAAATTCAGCGTGTTTTTAGTTTTTTTAAACTATTATTTATTTTTTCTAAAATAAAAGTAGCCTAAGTTACTCCTTGTTACATCAGCTATCTGCCAGTGAAAGTTCCGTCAAAATCGGTCCAGCCATTTCAGAGATTAGCCGGAACGAACAAACAGACAGACAAAAATTGTAAAAAATGTTGTTTTGGTATATGTACCGTATATACATCCATATACACTTAGTAAAAAGTAGTTATTTTAAATATTAAAAACAGACACTCCAATTTTATTTATTTGTATAGATGTATAGATTAACGTTGATGAGCAGGTATACCAGATATAATGAGAGTACCTGATGTAGAGTTGCATGCAGTATATTTCTGTAAGTTGGTTTGTTCAAACACTTTTACACGTCAATCATATTTTTAAACTAAATGAGGTCGGTAAGTTCCTATCTGACTACTCGAAGAAGACAGGCCGAAACTAACTCAGAGGTCACGGTCTCTTTTAAAGTCCAGACATAATCTTAACCTTATTACCTACCTTATAATCTTACTTTCTGTCTTTTCTTTGGTCTTCCGTACTCTTAGCCGTTTCCGTTCATAGAAAGGTATGTACTTTAAACTTTTCTAGTAACTGAACTTCATTTTATAGCATCTCGCGCCCAGAAAAACAGAAAAACTGGCCAAGTGCGAGTCGGACTCGCACACCGAGGGTTCCGTATAAACCTGCAGGAATTCACGGTTTATGCATAAGGTTTATGTTTATGAAATTATTTTTTTTTTTAATTTTTATATTTGAGTTGACTGAATGAAAGGTAAATTGTGGTTTACGATTTATGACGTATTAAAAAAAAACTACTTACTAGATCTCGTTCAAACCAATTTTCGGCGGAAGTTTACATGGTAATGTACATCATATATTTTTTTTAGTTTTATCATTCCCTTATTTTAGAAGTTACGGGGGGGGCGACACACATTTTACCACTTTGGAAGTGTCTCTCGCGCAAACTATTCAGTTTAGAAAAAAATGATATTAGAAACCTCAATATCATTTTTGAAGACCTATCCATAGATACCACACACGTATGGGTTTGATGAAAAAAAAATTTTGTGTTTCAGTTCTATGTATGGGGAACCCCAAATATTATTGTTTTTTTTTTTCTATTTTTGTGTGAAAATCTTAATGCGGTTCACAGAATACATCTACTTACCAAGTTTCAACAGCATAGCTCTGATAGTTTCGGAAAAAAAATGGCTGTGACATACTCGGACAGACAGACAGACAGACATGACGAATTTATAAGGGTTCCGTTTTTTGCCATTTGGCAACGGAACCCTAAAAATGCCCCAAAAATGGATATTAAAGAAAATACCTTCCTATGTGCGGATTAATTGTATTGAATACCTCACCCTTTTAATTCGATTGTCAAATAATTAGCCGCCTAGATGACTATCTTAAGCACAATATCTCCTAATTTGATCTTTGTTTTGCCAATATAATACATCGTGTTCTTGATGAATTATATATTGGCAATCTTGTTAATTGCAGTAAACATGGCTTTTCGATGTGTTTTTCTAGTGTTAGCAATAACTACGTTGGTATCAGGTAAATAAAATTTCTTTATTGCCAGAAATTAATAATAATTCGTTACCTATTTTTCGTATAGGGGAGGGACTTGTGTCAAAGTTGGTTGGTCTATGGATGGGGAGAATATTTTTTTTTTTGCACCTATTATCATAACATTCACTACACTATTGCTCATTACATTACTCATTACGTAACGCCTGCAATGTAGGGGAGGTAGGGGAGCATTGGGCACTTTTTTACATAAATGTTAATAAAACTGTCTTTTTTTATCATAATCAAAATTTTATTCCAAATATATCGAGCACATATATTTGGCAGCATTTATCGCTTAGAAAAGTTTTGGTATTATAATTAGTCTCAAAGTTACAAAAGATCTTCGAACACATGTCCAAAGTGCCCAAACCTCCCGGTGGTCGGGAGGTTTGGGCACCCCTGTAGGGAGGTTTGGGCACTGTATTTAATATGCGCAATATTGCTTTACTATACTGCTATACTTAAGTATTATTTTTCTTTTTACGCATTGTTAATTTATTATATTAAGTATTAATGCACTTACTAGCCTGAAACACAGGTTCAACCTAGTTCAGGCAAATGAGCAACTCTCGTGCTCTATTTTAATTTTTAAGTAATATTGTAAATGTGCCCACTTTTATAAATAAACGATTATTATATTATATTATATTATATTATTATTATATTATATTGCTATAAAAACTTGTAATACAAACATTTTTTCTTATAATAGACTTTAGAAAAATTAAACAATGTGACTAATCAATACTGCACGATGTTGGACTTAATTAAACTTATCTTATATTTGGTATGACCCAGAGAGGCTTGTCAAATTTATATTTTAAGCTGCCACGTTTCATCCATGTCGTTGGTGTAGGCAATTTTGTCTTTATATCCTCCAGGGGGACGCTGGCTACGTCCTCGATGTCAGGAAATACAAACGTATTTCTTATCTTACTCGCTCTCATGAATTTGACAGTTGCCATGGAGTGATTAACCTCTTCGATTATTCCAACATAATGATAGACAGTTTTTTTGGTGTCAAATTTAACCAACACAAAGTTATTGATCTGGAAATTTCTATCCAGAACGATCACATTGTCTTCATCAAAATCTTCTTCCGATTCAACAAGGGCTTCGTCAGAAACGGAAACATTTTCAATTTCATCATCGCTGTTAATCTTCCTGTTTTTCTTTGGTTTGGAAGTAAATTCATCACCAAGCTTCGGAATTGTTTTCTGTCCTGTATTTTTAGAGTATTTTCGATTTTTGTTGAGCTCTTTGATCTTATTTTTTTTTTGTCTTTTTTCTTCTTCCATTTCTATAAGCCTTTTCTCGGGTGTGTCAGTCAATATTCTAGTTTTTCCCCTCTTCCGTTTCATGCCATGCAATTTCCTGGGGCCGGCCTTCGGATATGGCCTTACTAAATCAGGAGTTACATTGACAGTGCCCCTAGTCTGGCTTCTAGATGGAGATTCCAGTTGAGATAGCCCAATGACTTCCTCATTTGAACTTGTACGATCCTCTAGACTCTGATTTTCTTCTGTTGAAGGCTGTTCCATGACAGGTTGGTCTGAAATCGATTGTTCTGTAGGAACATTGTCCTCTTCCGGCAAGCAGCGATCAGTTACAGAAGAACAAGCGAAATCTTCATCGGAGAAAATGTTTGAATTGAATGGCCATATGCCAGGTTTTTCAAATCCCCTTTGAATATTCTGCAACTTGAATGCAAGTGGGATGGCTTTTGCTGCTAATTTTGGGATTTCATAAATTGTTACCGTTTTGCCAGGATTGCTTACCATCCAATCTGTTACAGCAGTGTTATAATAAGTTTTGAGTGGTCCATAAACAGTCAGGTCTAGGGGTTGCAGTTTATGGCTGCAGTGCGGTGGGAAAGTCATTAAAACAATGCCTGATTCTTTACAAAAATCGAGAACTGGTACTGAAATATGGCTCTCGTGATTGTCCAGCAGCAAAAGAACTGGCGAGGAAGGCGTTGGTTTTGCGTGTTTTGCGAAATGGTGCATATAATTTAAAAAAATTGGTGCTGTCATCCACCCTGAAGGATGTGCTACTCCATCTGAACCAACAGGGGCATCATTTAGCATATATGTTTTGAAATTGACCCGTGGGAATATGAAAAAGGGTGGTATTGAGTTACCCAATGCATTAATACCGCAGCAAACCGTTACAAGCGTCCCTCTTTCAGCTGACGTTACTTGCCCAACTTGCTTAGTGCCTCTGAGAGCAATCACTTTCTGGGTTCGTTGTACTGTTGATAATCCAGTTTCGTCTATATTGTAAATAGACTCAGGGCCGAAGTGATGCCGTTCATATACAATTTTAAGATTTTCAAAAAAATCTCCGACATTTTTCTTATTGAAACTTGTGGCCCGTGAGAGACTGGTAGCTTCTGGTGTCCTTATCGAAAGTTGAGGTTGTCTTTTAAAAAATCCTCTTATCCAATCTTTGGATGCAAGTTTCTTCTCTGACCAGTTATCTGGTATTTTTTTTTCAATGGCAGTGGCGTATTCGTAAACCAATTCGCGTGCCTTCAGTTTTGACAGTCCATGGTTTAGTTTAAACGATGTTACAAGATATTCCGAAATTTTTTCTTCTTTTCTTCTCTTTCTTCATCTTTCGTGAATATTTGAGATGATATAAATTTAGAAGAAATATCTTTCACGACGCCACCCTGCTTTATGTATCTTTGAAGGTTAGACCTGGGTATATCATATTTGATCGCAGTAGTTTTAATTTTTCCTCCTTTAGAAACCTCTTCCAATGCGCGCAAAATAACATCTTTAGGGATTTCACGTCGCTTATTTTTCTTTTTAAATAAAAATGGCATTGTCCTGAAAAGAAATGATTAACCATTCAACCCAATAGGCATAAAAAAGCACAACAGTATGACACCGAAATAAACTAAAAGCAGAGAGGGCACGCAGGTAGGAGGGAGGTTTGGGCATGCCCAAACCTCCCTCCTATCTGCGTGCCCAATGCTCCCCACAACCTCACTTTTCATATAGATTTGAATAAGTTTAAATTTATCAAATGTTGAATCCTAATTGACAGGTAAATATAATCTTCATTAAACACAAAAGAAGAAGTTAACACAGATACTTACACTTTCTTGCAGATTTCTTTGTTATGTTTCTTCAAATCACAAACAAAATATTTACTTCTGTACGCAACAAACCGTTAAGCGCATGTAACTTGACAACCAAGTGAAATGACAGCTGGCACTTTTGATAAGCAGTGTTGCCAGTTATTAAACTATAGTGCTGTGGTAGAAAACAGAAAATATCTAGAATAGATTTTGAGAAATGAGGGGGTGCCCAAACCTCCCGACTGCCCGATGCTCCCCTACCTCCCCTACTCTGTGACGCCATCTAAGCACTGCCGCCATGATGTAATTTCTTTATTACGTAATCCACAGACTACATTCAAAGTAGTTATGTCAATGTCTAATTCGCTGTCTGTCAGTTTTTTAGCCACAGATTACTAAAGCTGGCGGTGCCTGCGTCAGATTGCAGTCGGGACGGAATGTTGCCACTTTTATTATTATTTTTTTCTTTTATTATATATAATTATTTCATCTAAGGATAATTTATATTCTAGTATTTATTTAATGATTGTTGCTGCACCGGTCGACGTCATCACGTCAGCGCCGGCTGTCACTGAAAACCAGCGCGGGGACTCTGTCTCGCATAGGGTCACAGCATTATGCTGAGTGATGGCCGTTTTGCGTGGATGTGACGCATGTTATCCCACACCTTATTTTTTATGTTTGTATACCTCTGATCTTTCTGTGCGTCATGTTTGCCGCAAATAAACATATTTTCTTTCTTTCTTTTTTTTCTTTCTTTACATATCAAGATCCTT
Organism: Aporophyla nigra; assembly: GCA_947507805.1. Classification (NCBI taxonomy): domain Eukaryota; kingdom Metazoa; phylum Arthropoda; class Insecta; order Lepidoptera; family Noctuidae; genus Aporophyla; species Aporophyla nigra. Next base: position 12,090,148 of record OX382319.1, on the reverse strand, counting down.
TCGTGCCTTGGGAAGCAAGTAAAGCAATTGGAGTTTCAGCTGTCGTTCTTTGATCTTTGACTGTTTTTACGGGCGTTCAGAAGCCCGAAATGTAGAGTAGATGTAGAGGTTAGATAGGCCGTCGCTCCATAAAATACCAGTAATTCAGACGTATTAAGTCAACCTCCCAGCCACCCCAAACCACCCCAAACCACCCCATTTCTTCCCGTGGGTGTCGTAAAAGGCGACTAAGGGACTTACTAGAGAATGGGCAGCAGCGTTCTCTGTGCATTTTGCCACCATACTGCGATCGCCAACCCGCCTGCCAAGCGTGGCGATTATGGCAAAGCCCCCCAAATTGGGGGAGGCCTAAGTCCAGCAGTGGACGTCTTACGGCTGAAGTGATGTGGTGAAGTCAACCTCCGTAGAAAAGGAAGATCACCGTTTTCTACGGTGATTGAGTCAAATTTACACTCTTCCTCATACCTCCACATGTTCCATTTCTGTCATTAATCTTACCATCAGTTGTTGCTTTTTTTTTAGCTCTACCAACACACAAAATAGACCATGTGATCTCCAAACTGGACCCCGGTCCTCGCTACCAGTACATTAGCGGCCCCGAAGGACCTGAACTAGTGGACCTGTGGATGAAGACCAGCGATGTGTTAGTTTCTACCAGATACAACCCTGACGCTGAGAATTATTATCATCTTTTTACTAGGTTGGTAATCTTCATGCATCCATCATCACAAGTCATTTTAACTGACTACAAAAAATCAGGAGATTCAATGTTCCACTGTATGTATCTCTCTCTCTCTCTCTCTCTCTTTGCCTAGCTTTATCCCATTTCATTTAGGGTCAGCTCTCCGCGTCATTCTTCGCCAGTTGTATCGGTTCTGGGTCGTCGAATCACTGTTTATGTTCCACTGTATATATAATTTTTATTTTATGTATATTCACAGATTTTTCCACCAACTGTGGACTGATTTAAAATTATTTTTTAAATAGATAGGTTATGCTTTCGGGGAGATCCCATATCAATTTTATAGACTTCACTTTGGTAGTTTTTCCGTTAGCTTCGATCATATGTAAGCTGGCCAGTAGTGGTATACGAATGAGTGCGAGGTAGATACCATAACTAAAAAGTGAAAAATAAAAATATTTTTACAATAAATAACAACCGGGTTTAAAAAAAACACTAAGAAGTGAATAATAACTTTAATTTCGGAAGTCGGTGGCAAAAAAATAAAATACAGTTCCAAAGACACCGACTCATAATCACATGCATTTTTATTCAGGACTTTTTTTTAACCAGTGCGCATATTTTTTTTGGTTGTTCAGTAATATAACACATTTCAACTATTAATCAATACTTTTTATTTTTATCCGGCCTTAAAGCAGTAAACTGTAGACACCCTACATATTTCGTAATATGATATCGACAATAGGCATAGGTCAGTAACCGCGCGCCGGCCGGCGTCGGTACTTCGAACTTCTTAGAATTTTGACCCATCTTACAAGCTGTTAGGTACTGTAGTTACGCTCGGTCGTTCACCTTCACCACCGCGCCGGCGCGGCGCCGCGCGCTAGTTACCGTAAAAACCAGTTTCAAAATAAACATCTTTCGTTAACGATAACTTAATTTTTTTTGTACTAAGATATATCAAAATAAAAATTGCATAGTTATTATAGCTCGTTTAAGTTTAATTTGTTAATATTTCGGCACTAGTTAAAAACTTATCCTCATCGTATTGTTCTCACAATTTTCAAATACAAACCAAGTAATTAAATGTAACAAAATGTTTGTAATTACTTGATTTGATAGAGTTTCCATTGAGTTCCTAGCCAGTTCTTCTTCAAATTCAACCATCTGAGTATCTGGCGGAATCTGGCCGTCTTCTTCACAACTCAAGAGTGCCAACAAAGTGTTTTAATGACAAAAATTGCTTGTCATCGTCATGTCATCTGAACCCATTCTTCTTCGGCAAAAGCAAGTGGTTTCAAAAACCGATGATATTCTGTCTGTAATAGTGCAAACGCTTCTTATGCAGAAAGAACGAGCATTGATCAGACCAGCGTGGTAATTGCGTAACTTGTTATCAGTAGGAATTGGTTTCATATTCATAGTTAAACAACATTCATTGCGTTATTTACGTTGCTGAGCCGACAATTTATTCGAACAAATGACGCAGTGGTTTAGAAATAATCTTCAATCCCATTCAAATTCTGATAAATTGTGCGTTTCGTAATTAGGATGCAGGTTTCTATGCGATATTACTTTTACCATAAATTAGTAGTGTGATCTTTGATTCCGTGTGAAGAATCGAACATAAAGACTATTCTTTATGTGAAAAATGGGATGGTGCTGACACCACCCCATTTTTTCTCGTGGGTGTCAAAGAGAAATGTCAAAAGTCCTCGTCGATACCGCATGTGGAAAAAAGTTATTGAAGGTCATAAGAGACGATTATGGGACTTACTACTAGATAAAATCTTTTTTTACAAAAAAAAACAACCGACTTCCTTAAAACACTACAAAGTGAAAAATAACTTTAATTTCGGTAGTCGGTGTCTTAGGATCTGTATTTATGGTTTTTTTGCCACCGACTTCCGAAATTAAAGTTATTTTTCACTTTGTAGTGTTTTAAGGAAGTCGGTTGTTTTTTTTTTGTAAAAAAAGATTTTATTTTTAAATTTTTAGTTGTGGTATTCACCCTGCACTAATTGCAAAAAAACAATGCATATTAATGCGATAGCAGAAATCGCGGTTGATTTCCTGTCATTTTTTAAAGAGTTCCAGTGTCTGTCTCCCGAACTCATCATCAGATCTATATGAAAATTATATGGGACCATTTCGGAATAAACCCCTTTCGAACAAAAAAATAATTTTGCAAATCCATCTATATATGACAGAGTTATGGCCGAACATACATAAAAAAAAAAAAACATATAATCATCCGAATTGAGAACCTCCTCCTTTTTGAAGTCGGTTAAAAATGGCAAGCAGCGTTCTCTTTACATTTTACCACCATATTGAGATCGCCAACCCGCCTGCCAACCTGCCGACCTATATTTAGCAGTGGACGTCTTTCGGCTGAAATGATGATAACTCTCTTGGAAGTTGCGACGTCCCCGTAAGGGGGCGTGGCGGGCGGCGCCGGAGCTTTGCTTCCCGTCCGCGGATGTGACACGGTGGCCTACGAATACGGGCCCCTCACAGTGTTGCCATTTAGGCTCAAGATATGTGGGACCTGCCAGGGTCGCGAGATTGTTCGAAAGAGATACCGTGACTCTGGCACATGGGCAACTGAAGGACCACGGGTGGGTTTTAGTCAGTAAAAGTCTGACACGCCCTCCCGCTCCGCCCAGAGCGGGAGAAGTCATTTGATGATTTCCCATCCAAAAAAAAAAGTAAAAAATAAAAAATATGTGGGACGCGTTGTTTAACGCGTCCCTGTGTGTGGTTGCTATTGTGTCTCTGTGGAGGCGCCACGGCGTTGATTTATCAACGCCGCTTTCTTCACGACACCTTGGCGGTCAGTCTCCGCCAGGTGAGACCCCCAGTTACCCGGGGGAGGCCCGGTGAGAGACGACCAGCGACAAGCTGCCGACTCGACGCACCCACAGACTAGGATGCGCGCCCCCGCTTATCCCGTTTCCCAGAGCATGATGATAATGGTAATGATGTGGTCTTTTATATAATCAGAAGCCACTTTACACTTAGGGGCCATCCATAAATTACGTCACACAAATTTAATGATTTTTTGACCACCCCTCCGTCCTTGTCACAGCTCGTCACATTTGTGAGACACCCTCCCTCCCTAGTGTGACGTCACATATTTTGCAATTTTACATCTAAACATTGAATTTTTTTTAATTTTTCGTTCATGGTTCATATTTCGTGTTTTAACAATACTTTAAATATGTATATTCAATTTTGAAATGTGACGTCACTAAATTTAGGGCTCCTCCCACCCCCTTGTCACACAATGTCACAATTCGTCGACCCCCTCCCCCCCTTTACGTGTGACGTAACATATGGATGGCCCTTTACTAATTCTTGATGTAGTGATCAGAACATTCTGTGATCTGTACGTAGAGCCCTTATTTCGAATCTCAACTCGACGAAAATGATGAAACTTTGTGAGACGGAAAATACTCTATGAAGAGTATTTCCATTACATTTATTTCTGTAACAGCATAAAGTCCGGATTTGTGACAGATTAATTGCAAATGGCTTGCATCTGGCGAAGACGCCTGTGCATTCCACTTCTAGGAATACAGCACTGAAGATATATTATATTTATGAGTTTTTTTTTTCTATCAACAGATCGAACCCCTCAATCAGCCAGCCGATCCCTATGGGAGCTGATAACATCCTGAAAGCATCAAACTTCGACCCCAGCAAGAAAACAGTGTTTCTTGTCCATGGATGGAAGAACACTCCTCTGTCCCTCTTTAATGTTCAATTAGTTAATGGTAAGTTACACGTTGTATACCTCGCGGCACACTTCTTGAACATCGATTGATATACCCTTCTCGCTCTTCCGCATTGGCGGGAGAATACACAAGAGCGAGAAGGGTATACCAATCGGCGTTCAAGATGTTTGCCGGTACCTATACCTCGCTTCTTCTTTGTCTTTGTTATTTAATCTACGTTTTGGAATGCACAACTAGCTGCATAGACCGGTCAACATAGACTTTCAAGGTTGCATTAATTTGCATAGAGCTGAATTTTGGTATGTATGTTCAGATCATCATTATAAAAGAAATGTCAAAAGTCCTTATCGATACCGCATGTGGAAATAGTTAATGAAGGTCAAAGTTTTTTCCATTTTCCTTCCCAGTTTAAACTTTTATCATAATCAAAACAAAACATCAATAAATCAAAACATACATCAGAGAAAAACTATAGAACATGCAATTATGTACAAAACGGCTGCGCTACGGAAAAACAAAGTAATTTTTCCGCTGCCTTACTCAAAAAGAATGTAGGGGCATGCCCTTTAGAGTTTAGGTTTCAGCATACTAACCCCCAGGCTATTATAAAAGCTTTTAAAGATCTTAAAATTAAATCAACAGAAGATCTTTGGGGAATGTCTGTCAAATTTTGTAGTTCTATTATTGAAACCATTGCACCCTATTTAGCTTTCATATTTAACACCAGTGTAGACCAAGGAGTCTTTCCGGATCTGATGAAACACAGCAAAGTAGTTCCTTTGTTTAAATCCGGTGATAGTAAAGAACCAAACAATTATAGGCCCGTGTCAGTTCTGCCAGTTCTCAGTAAGGTGTTTGAAAAGTTAATGCTCAATCAAATGTTACGTCACTTTAATAAAAACTCCATCTTTCATGAACACCAGTTCGGCTTCACCAAAGGGCGTTGTACCACCGACGCTGGTGTTACCCTAATAAAGAACATTTTTAACGCCTGGGAAGAAGCACAAGATGCCATTGGAATCTTTTGTGACCTTTCCAAGGCGTTCGATTGCGTAAACCATGAGACACTTTTGCTGAAACTAGAGCACTATGGAATTAGAAATACAGCTCTTGACTTAATAAGATCATACCTGAAGGATAGAATGGTCAAAGTCCAAGTAAACGGCGTAAACTCATTGGGGTCTGAAATGGCAATGGGCGTTCCTCAAGGCTCGATATTGGGTCCATTCCTTTTTTTAGTATACATTAATGATCTACCCCATCTACTTCCAAACCAACCGAAGATGGTGTTATTTGCAGATGACACATCATTGATATTTAAAATCGACAGACGGTCTCAAAATCTTGACGACGTCAATAACTCCATTCTTCAGGTCCAAGACTGGTTTACGGTAAATAATTTGGTACTTAATAAAAAAAAAACCAAGTGCATTAGATTTCAATTGCCTAATGTCAGAGGTAGCGAATGTGACATCTTATTGAATGGGGAAAAACTGGAATTTATTGATCAAACGGTTTTCCTAGGAATCACGCTAGACGAGAAATTACAATGGGGACCTCATATAACATCTCTTGCGGGGCGGTTGAGCTCGGCCGCTTATGCTGTTAGAAAGATAAGACAGTTAACAGATGTAGAAACCGCGCGTTTGGTCTATTTTAGCTACTTCCACAGCATTATGTCGTATGGCATTTTACTGTGGGGTAGGGCTGCTGACATTGAATCCATTTTTATTTTGCAAAAGCGAGCTGTCAGAGCCATTTATAATCTATGTCGCGGCGAATCCCTCAGGGAACTATTTAAAAGGATTAATATTATGACGGTACCTTGCCAATTCATTTACGAAAATATTATGTATGTAAGAAAAAATCTACATCTTTTTAATAAAATAAGCGATAGACATAATTTTAATACTAGAAATAAAGACAAGATAGATCAACCATTTTTCAGATTAGCAAAAGTACATACATCTTTTATGGGGTACTGTGTTAAATGTTACAACAAAATACCTTCTGATATATTGCAATTAAATGAAAGGAGGTTTAAAAGTCATATTAAAAGTACACTTTGTAAACGAGCTTATTACAAATTAGAGGACTACATCCAAGATAAGAACGCTTGGAAACATGCTGGTCTCGCTCCATAGGACAGTCTTAGAGTTTATCAAACTAGTTGCTCACTTAATTGTGTAGATAATATTTATTTTTTCTTCTATGACACTGTTTTACATTCTGTAATTACTGTAACTCACACACTGACAGTTTATATGGGTAGTTCATATAATTGTTTTTTTATTTAACTGCTTTTGTTAATTTATTTTTATTTTCTTTTAATTTCATTTGTTGTGTATATGTATCATTTGCATCGTTGTATATGTAAGCGGGCACGCCCTTTATGCCTGGAGGCTTTAGTAAGGTTTTAAGTTCTGTTTACGATTTTGTTTCATTATTCATTTCAGCTTGAGTTTAGTTTTCAATGTTTTGTTGGTATAATGGCGTGTGCTAGCTGACATATGGCGAATAATGTATGTTTTGTTTTATTATATTAATAACTTATACAATATTGTATAGAATCAAGTTCTTCTAACTTAACAGACAGCAGTGCTGCTGGGGAGTTTGTTCCGCCACTTCTTCTTCCCAGCCAAAGCACTAGGAAGTGTCGAAGGGCGGGCGTTTTGGGGGGACTGTCTTATGTGACTTTGACGTTCAAAAAGTGCTGACTCTCAGCCTAGTTTGAATAAATGACTTTTGATTTTGATTTTGATTGAATTGCAGTCAAGCAAAATTATCAGGAGGAGCAAAAAACCGAAAATCACAAATTTAAAACGTACTGACGACAACTTCAGTACTTTTGTTATTTCATAATTTGTAAAATAATTAGTTCTATCTGTTTCAGAGCAATTTTTGAGTAATTTTTGGTAACTTTCCTTTAAATTGAAAAAAATATTTTTCTATAGACATAAATTTAATATTAAATAAAAAGAACAATTCAGTAAGAAAGTAATTACAGTCACTTTGTTTTTAAATAATTTAAAAAGAGATGGACATGTTAAGTTTTGGTTTTAATAACAAAGCAAATGCATTTAATTGTTTTTTAACAAAGACACTGAAGCCATTTAATGCATTTGTCATTTTACTTGCTTTATTTTTACGTTAACAAATTTGCCATTTTGGCCGATTTTTAACAATTCAAAAACAAAGTAAAGTTGTTTGAGCTAGATAAAGGGGCTTAAAAAGAAATTTATATCAAATGAAAAGCCAATTAAATCATTTCACAACGTAAAAACAATGTAATCGACGTGCAATTACTTTGTTTTTGCTTAAACATTGTGGTTAACTTTGTTTTACCGTCGATATGTTAGACAAGTACCTGCAGTTACTTTATTTTACAAACTTTTATCTCGAAAAATAAAGCCTTTTCGATGATTCTGTGAATGTACAGTGTCCGTTATAGGCAAAATGTTCCAAATATGTAAAAAAACTGATTTTGAAAAATACGTTAGTTGCTTTGTTTTTCCGTAGCACAGCCGAAAATTGTCCATATACTTTATAATACAGTAGCCTGCTATATTAAAGGCCTAAATACTATACTTATGCTAACTAACTATACTATAGTCTGTACCAGATGTGAAAAAAATAAAAGTCGTTGACACCCGCCTTCCAATGTATTCAAATATTTCAAATACGATACGAAAAAAATTTAAAGAAAGTGTCGCTGGCACGGTCAAAACGCTAATTTGAATACATTGGTAGGCAGGCGTCAACGACTTTTATTTTTATCACGTCTGGCACAGACTATACCTATATTTTAATACACAATGGCGCTATGATCGCAAAAGGGTACGTTTTAATTTCGTTTAAGCTAAAAAATTATTTTTTAGCAGTAAGTATTAAAAAAGTTATGAGACTATGGCAAAACCCCACGTCCAACAGTGGGCGCCTGTCGGCTGAAATGATGAGGAATACTGGGATATACCTTAGGTGCCATATTACGAAGACTTCGTTAAATATTTGCTTCTTCAGCGATATAATGAAGCCAATCTCATTTTAGTTGGTTATTGTTTCGGTCTCATCAGGGCTCTAAAAAATCAAAATCAAAAGCCATTTATTCAAATTAGGCTGAGGGTCAGCACTTTTCGAACGTCAAAATTAGAAAAGAATTTCCCCCAAAACGACAACTCGTCGCGCACTTCCTAGTGCTTTAGCTGGGAAGAAGAAGTGGCCAACAAACTCCCCAGCAGCACAGCTGTCTGTCCAGTTAGAAGAACTTGATTCTATACAATGGTATATATGTAGTAAAACATTAAGATACACAAAATATTAAATTAAATGATTTGCTATATGCCAGCTAGCGAACCCAATATACCAACAAATAAAATGAAAACTATACTCAAGCATAAGCAAAAAAAAAAAATATGTATAATGTAAACATGGCTGCAAAAATAAAAGCCTCCTGACATAAAAGGCGTGACAGCTTACAATGCCAGGTCCACTTTCTGTGTTCACGTTTTCAGAAGAAGGAGTACCTACATCATATGGCCTTTTTTCTCTACGAACTAACCACTAGTTGAGTATGAAGTAATTATAAATATTCTGTTTCCAGCTTACACAATTGCTGAGGATGTCAATCTCATAATGGTGGACTGGAGCATAGGAGCTGGAGGCAGCTACGCCTCCTCGCTCATCAATGTCATCAGGTCTGGTGAGTTGGTAGAAGAAATAGTGAGGTAAGATGCTCATAAATTCCCATAAGGCACGGGAATGTACTGCCGCGTATCCATGTGCGAACTCGGTAGGTGTTAGTCTACCTGTGGGCCAAAGGAGGTGGGTAAAGTTTAGAACATTTTTCGAATATCATAGTCATGAAAATTCAAAGTATTTATTAACGTCATGTTATTGTGTTTATGTGAAGTTTAGGTATCAACCTCATCTATACTAAAATAGTAAGAAAAAAAATAACAAGTCATATTATAAAAAAAGATCATCAAACTTGGCAAATTCGTTGAAGTGCACTTTTTTAATTTTCCTTTCAAAATAAACTGTTAAGGCGCGGACTAACTACGATTTTAAATGCTACAACTACATGCTACAGCTCCAACAAATAAGGTTGAAAATTGAATAAATATTTGGATTGACGATGTGACTAAGCTGCGAATTGGCATTTATTTTACGGGTTTTATTTAGATTATTCGGACTACACACATTAAATTAAATAATTGTCTGGTTAAAGTTTTAAAGTAATGTTTATTCTATTGAACTCTTTAAAAAAAAATGTTGTTATCGCTGAAAATACAGAGATGTTCGACGTCAAAGTTTTTTTTGTGAAACAATTTTTATTGAGAATATCAAACAATTTTTCACTATTCTATTCGGTTAGAATTTTTCTTTAAACCCTTCTCTGTCCACTGTATTTTTTGTGTCGTATATTTTCATTGCGTTACGTCATACTCGATTGTCAAAGACACCAGTGTTTTGTGAATATTGAGGTAACACCGCGCCTTAAGCGCTTTATGCACCAACATATTTTTTAGTATCTCAAATACTACAGTAAATAGGCTTTTTAACTAGCATTAATTTGTTTTGGTGCATAAAGCGCTTAACAGTTTATTTTATAATGAAAGTTAAAAAAAGTTCTTAAAATAACAAAACATCAACGAATTTGCCAAGTTTGATGATTTTTTTAATGAATTGCTATTTTTTTTTCTTCATATTTTAGAATAGATGTAAAGGTTGATACCTGTGGTGTGTCGATACATGAAGTCAATAAATACTTTGAATTTTCATGACTATGATAGGCGAAAAATGTTCTAAACTTTACCCACCTCCTTTTATCAAAATCGTTCAACCGTTATGGAGTAGGTTTATACCGGATGACATTTTTTACCGTCTCGACCTTCATATGGTGTGTTGTGTAACTAGAATAGAAGGCAGGAGTGCCTTCAGATTCATCGTAGGTGACTAAAGGAGCGCGGGACGCGGGTGGACAGGGATGCGTGTGCGGCTCGTGCGCCTGCGAAAGATCAATGAGGCCGCCTATCGGCCGGCTTCAAAGGGTGGGATCGCGCTCCAAAATCAATGATACATGCCGCGCATTGAGTAGGGTGCGTATGATTTGAGTTTCGATAGTTTTGTTTTTTTTTTTTTGGTTTTTTTTCCAAATTTCTGTTTTTGTTGTTCTAGTATGAAAATGTTACTTTAAATGTGTAGTATTTATTACTAGATCAATTTAATTACATGTTATTCTAAAATAAAAATAATAAAAATTTCTATGCCAAAAGCTTCTATTCCGTTCACCTATTACCCCCATTTTTTTTCAAGACGCTAAAAAAGTCACCCAGTATATGCACTCAGGTAACCCGCGGAATAAAAATTTACTTATGGTTTTCGCAATGTACACCGTGACACTTTAGTCATCTCACAAAGGTTGTCCACTCAATGTCTCCGACATAGTATACCGCTAGGCGTGATTAAAAAAATTGTTACCATTAATTAAGGGGATTAAATATAATGACCACCATAAAATGCTTTGGTACCCTTAGTTCTTTTACCAAAAATATATACTTGACACCAGAAAAATAAAATCTAAAATTACAATAGTACTAGCTATTTTAGTCACGACTGCACTTCAAAATGTATTCGAACACCAAATGTAGTAAATGATCACCAAATCTTAATAATTGGGTGTACTACGTGAGCTCGACAAATGAATGTGCGAATAACACTTGTGCGACACACTCAAGCTGACTAGGTTAGGTTAGGTTAGGTTAAAACTGTGACCTCCTGCTTGAAACGACTAGATTCAGTGTGTCGCACAAGCGTGCATTCGAACTATGGTGAGTTGCAGTACAGTTTTGTCGCACAAGCGTTATTCGCTCATCAATTTGTCGAGCTCACGTAGTACACTCTTAATAATTTGGTGTTCATTAACTATTTTTGGGTTAACAATGATTTTTTTGGAGTCAGTTTGCTTAAATAGGATAGCAAGATGTAAAAACTTTGGTGATAGTTTTACATTGAAATGCTGGTTTAATTTTGGTGATCATTTACTACTTTTGGATTAACAATGATTTATTTGGAGTCATTTTGCTTAAATAGAATATCGAGATGTTAAAACTTTGGTTATAATTTTACATTAAAATGCGGGTTTAATTTTGGTGATCATTTACTCTTTTTGTCTGTTATATGTTACTATATCTGCTGGTAAGTTAAACATAAGCCTTAATTAAGATACTAGGTAGGTACTAAGAAAAATAAATAATGCATTAGAATGATGAAACAACATGTTAATAGTGTTTAGGTATTAGACGGTAAAGAACATACCTATCCAGCGCACGAGTTTACTAGATCATTCCATCTCCATTTTCTATGAGACAAAATATCAATTTAAAACTACGTCTGGCGTCATCGTAATGAATAATATTATTTTTTTTAACCGACGAAAAGAAACGGAGGAGGTTATCAATTCGACGCGTATATTTTTTTTTATAGTTTTTTTTTAATGTATGACCACGCATAACTTTTTACTTAGTTGTCCGATTGTGATAATTCTTTTTTTAATGGAAAGGGTATACTTCGAAAATGGTCCCATATAAATTTGAAAAACAAAATCGAACCCTAAGGGTCGGAAAACAGGGGATGATTGATTGTTCACTCATTGATTGTAATGTATAACCACGCATAACTTTGTACAGAGTAGTCCGATTTTGATAATTATTTTTTCATCGGATAGGGTATACCTTGCCAAGTATTATTGGTACATTAAAGCCACAAAAAATTACAAAATAAAAACTTTTTAACAAAAAATTAAACCGCCGAAAAAACAGAAAAGCAGAAAATAATAAACCTTAAAATTATGAGTCGGCGCTTTGAGTGATCTTTATTCATTGATTTTTCAGCGCCGACTCAAAATTTTAAGGTTTATTATTTTTTGCTTTTCTCTTTTTTCGGCGGTTTAATTTTTTGTTAAAAAGTTTTTTTAGTTATTCAAATTTTCATTTTTTTTCTTATGGATGTGTCATCTATATATATAAAATTCAAAGTCCTGAGTGACTGACTGACTGACTGACTGACTGACTGATATATCAACGCACAGCCTAAACCGCTGGTCTTAGAGACATGAAATTTGGAGGGTGTATTCTTTATGAAGAGTAGGTATCCACTAAGAAAGGGTTTTTTGAAATTCCATCCCTAAGAGGGTGAATTGGGGGGTTGAAATTTCACGCGGGCGAAGCCGCTGGCGGAAGCTAGTTGAATACATGAAGTGGGCTGCCGTTGAAAAACGATTAAAATGTCACTAATGTGTATATGAAACACGTGTGCAATGATTATTACACATTTTTGTGTCATAATGTTTAAAGAATGATCTCCTTTCCAGGTGAACAAGTATCCAAATACATCAACTGGCTGAACTCTGCCAGCGGCGCCAGCCTTGCTAACTACCACATCATAGGACACAGCCTTGGAGCGCACCAGGCGGGCATCATCGGCAGACATTTTGGAGGAGAAGTTCCTTATATTACTTGTAAGTTACTTTATCTGTTTAAAAAGTCGAGCTACGCGAGGACTGATACATACATTCCGTTTGTTGGGATAGGTCAGCTCAAAGCTGCAATGGCTTTTTAACCGACTTCAAAAAGGAGGAGGTTCTCAATTCGGATGTTTATATGTTTTTTTTTTTTATGTATGTTCGGTCATAACTCCGTCATATATAGACGGATTTGCAAAATTCTTTTTTTTGTTCGAAAGGGGTTTATTTCGAAATGGTCCCATATAATTTTCATATAGATCTGATGATGAGTTCGGGAGACAGACACCGGAACTCAAACATCCCGAAACAAACTTAGAGGTCATGATCTCTTTTAAAGTCCAAACATAATATTATTAGAATGTTATGTGTGTTTAACAATGCTAGGTAGTGTCTGTCGAGCCTTTTCATGAATAAAAACTTTTTTACAAAATAAAAAAACAACCGACTTCCTTAAAACACTACAAAGTGAAAAATAACTTTAATTTCGGTAGTCGGTGTCTTAGGATCTGTATATATGGTTTTTTTTTGCCACCGACTTCCGAAATTAAAGTTATTTTTCACTTTGTAGTGTTTTAAGGAAGTCGGTTGTTTTTTTTTGTAAAAAAGTTTTTATTTTTAAATTTTTAGTTGTGGTATTCACCCTGCACTAATTCCAAACAAACAATGCATATTTATGCGATAGCAGAAATCGCGGTTGATTTCCTGTCATTTTTTAAAGAGTTCCGGTGTCTGTCTCCCGAACTCATCATCAGATCTATATGAAAATTATATGAGACCATTTCGGAATAAACCCCTTTCGAACAAAAAAAGAATTTTGCAAATCCATCTACATATGACGGAGTTATGGCCGAACATACATAAAAAAAAAACATATAAACATCCGAATTGAGAACCTCCTTTTTGAAGTCGGTTAAAAATATAATAAATGGCCAGGCCAAAATGATTAAGGCTGCTTTTTTTTTTATTAAGCAGACAGTAGAGTGGGTAAGAGCCCACTCTAGTATCTGCTGAGGAATCAATTCTCGATGTCAACGAGTATGTCTATCTAGGACAAGATATCTTCTAACTCCTGATCGATAAGGAGTTGTACCTTCCATCATCAGCTCAACGGAATATAAGAATACAAGTAACGGTCTAAACGTGCCTATAATATTCAAAGAATTATCCCCTAACCTTCTAACCTTTCACTGTAAGTTCCTATATGTACTGTTCACCGATGAGGAGTTCCATGCGGTATCTTCGAAGACTATAATTAGTTCACCACGGATGGATAGATAGAACCAGCAATTATTTTTGATCTTTAGTACAATATCCAAATCACATTACGTGTACTGTTTGTTTTTGAGGAGTTCCTTCGTTTATCTCCCAAAGTATAATCAAATCTTCACAAAATTAATATGGGACCACCTCAGGAGTATACCCTTACGAATAAAAAAAGAATTTTCAAAATCGGTTGACAATTGGCGGAGAAATCGGTGAACATACATAAAAAAAAAAAAATACATACAGTCGAACATATAACCTCCTCCTTTTTTTGAAGTCGGTTAAAAATAACTTTAATTTCGGAAGTCGGTGGCAAAAAAAAACCATAAATACAGATCCTAACACAACGACTTCTGAAATTAAACTTATTTTTCACTTTGTAGTGTTTTTAAGGAAGTCGGTTGTTTTTTTTTTTAAATATTGACGATTGAAGTGTCTTGTAAGATCTAGGTACTTACATAACATGGCGTTTCATTTCAAAGATGGCTGACAGAATATGACACCTGAATTCCTTGTAGGAGGTAGGTAGACGGAGTAGAGGTGGTGTGTTGTGGTGAGCTGATTGCTCATCATTCGTACACACATCTAGAAACCAGGATGGTTCCAATAATTGGCAGCGTTCAGAAAATCCAGTGTCTCTTTGCCACGACCTAGGAAACGAACCAAAGACCCCATACTGAGTATTTTACTAAAAATGTTAGAGATCAGTAGCAGCTCAGGCCGAGCTGCGATTTTACGATTGCGTTTTTTTTAATTCACTTGTATGTTTGTATGTTTGTTTGTAACCGACTCCTTATAGCGCGATTTTGACCCACTTTAAACGACCAGATTTCATTCAAACTTTGCACACCTGTCAAGGACCGATGACAATGCAATAATTTCATCAATTTGTGCCATTATCCTTGCCAGGGTTACCAGGACTGCAAAAAACTGTCTTCGAAAACTACGCTGACATACGTCACAAACTAATTTGTGCCATTATCCTTGCCAGGGTTACCAAGACAGCAAAAAAAACTGTCGAAAACTACGCTGACATACGTCATAAACTACGCTGACATACGTCTCAAAATTCGAAATACCCTAAAAAATGATAATAAATAATGGAAAAAAAGCGTGGGGTGCCTGATATCAATAAAAAAATACCTTAAAAAGCACCCCACGCTTTTTTTCCATTATTTTCTACTTTTTAGTTTGGTTTTCAATGGAAGCGTGTTTTTTAGTTTTTTTTAACTTTTTTTTTTATATAAAAACTTACAAAATGAGCGTATATCTAACTAAATACAAAGGTAGGTCCAACTCTGAAACCCCTTCATGATCTATTCATCTACAGAAGGACGTGATTCAAATTGTACAGATACGCAAGATATACATAAGTACGCGATTGAACCAAAATATCAATTTGTATATAAGCCCACATCGCACGGTAGTAAAAATATCGTGGTGGAGTTTATTGCGCACTGCATTTTCAACGATGGCTCCGAGAGTTAAAAATCATTCAACAGTGTGTTTTTTCGATCAAATTATAGTCATTTTTAACAGACTTCAAAAAAAGGAGGAGGTTATCAATTCGACTGTTTTTTTTTTATGTTTGTTACCTCATAACTTTTGACTGGGTGAACCAATTTTGATGATTCTTTATTTGAAAGCTGGTGCTTTCCGAATAGTCCCATTTTAATTTGGTTCCCTTCGGACAATGGGGTCCATGTGAAAACCATATGTCTTAAATTTGCATTAAGTATTTGCGCGACAAATGAACGAATAACGCGATTAGATTAGTTCGGGGTACATACCATAACTAAAAAAATAACAACCGACTTCCTAAAAAAAACACTAGGTACAATGTGAAAAATAACTTTAATTTCGGAAGTCCGTGGCAAAAAATCCTTAATTACAGATCCTAAAATACCGACTTCCAAAATTAAAGTTATTTTTCACTTTGTTGGGTTTTTTTTTAGGAAGTCGTTTGTTATTTTTTTTTTTTGTAAAAAGTTTTTTTATTAGTGAAATTTGAGTGAAAAGGATTGAAATTTTGTATCATGCTAATTCATTATCTTTCTTCAGCTCTGGACCCTGCCCTCCCCGGCTGGGTGACCAACCCCTCAGGGTTTCAACCAACCGACGGATTGTATACTGAAGTAATGCATACCAACGGGGGTTTCTTTGGCAAAGTCACGCCGATGGGGGATGTAGATTTCTATCCTAATGGGGGGACAAGGATGCCTGGCTGCGATGACCATGACTGTAGTCATCATCGGTGAGTTTAACATTTTTTTATAGATTAAAAGGTGTTTGGATTGAAAACTTTATTAGTAGCGACAACACTCGAATCTGTAGAGTATTCACGAGTCTGGAGCTTAACCTCGAATAGAGAGGTTTTGACCGGTTTTATAGCGGGACTTCGGAGGCAGTTTTCCGCTGCGAAATTCTCAATAGCAACCAGGATTTGTATCCAGTTAGTGGCAATTGTATCGCCCTGTATTAGGTACTACCTACACTTTCCACTCAAATTAAGTCGTGAGCAGGAGCTAACGACTTAATTTGAGTGGAAATCGTAAAATACAAAGTCGTAAAATAACAGCCACATTTCTATAAAATAACTTCGACCCGTACCGCATCGCATCGGGTCGCCCGCCTGCGGAGTTACTTCGAGATTAATGCGTTCAAACAAAAATAAAATACTTTCAGCTTTATTATATTTTATAACACAGTAAATTAAAAGTAATTTATTTATTTGAATTAAATTGTATTTCTACATTTAAAAAATATAGTAAATTATATAGATATGGCAATTATACTATAAGTAACTGACGATCCTGCTAACAAGCTGGGTGGCTGGTAGCACCTTGATGCGAGCAGCCGAAGATCGCGTTTTAAATGGCGTACCATTAAATACGCCTTTGTTGAACAGAATATTACCATGATTAACACGGCAATATTCATTTATATTTATTTACTAGCTTCTGCCCGCGACTTCGTCCGCGTTAAATTTCTTGTTCCCGCGACCCTTCTCGTCGCGTCGAATCGCCAACCCGTGCGATATTTCCGTTTTTGCAACATTTTTCATTACTGCTCCGCTCCTATTGGTTGTAGCGTGATGTTGTATAGCTTATAGCCTTCCTCGATAAATAGGCTACCCAACACAAAAATAATTTTTCAATTTGGACCAGTTGTTCCTGAGATTAGCGCGTTCAATCAATCAAACAAACAAACAAACTCTTCAGCTTTATAATATTACTAGCTTTTGCCACCGGCTTCGCCCGCGTGGAGGTCGGAAAATATCCCGCGGGAACGTACTACCGGGATAAAAAGTACCCGATATGTTAATCCAGGTTATGAACTATCTGGGTGCCAAATTTCATCCAAATCCGTTCAGTAGTTATTTCGTGAAAGGGTAACAAACATACACATACACATACATCCATCCTCACAAACTTTCGCATTTATAATATTAGTAGGATATATATTATAATATATTATTGTAGTATAGATTTATATAATATAAGTGTTACCACTTACACCTCTGCATACGCCTTCGGGACATATAGACGTTACGGTGTGATGTTATATTGAGTTTTAACTGCCCTCTTGGTCTCGTGGTCGCAAGCGCGACTGCTTAGCGTGGGGTTCTGGGTTCGGTTATCAGGTCGGGCAGTGTTATTGGGTTTTTCTAGTAGGAATTTCTTATAATAATAATAATCATATAATTTATTTAGCAGATAATAGAATCCAATTTGGTTAGTACTTACAAACCTACACATCTTAAAGACTAGTGTTAGTACACACCTTTTAACATTTGGCAAATTATATATAACTAGCTTTTGCCAGCGGCTTCGCCCGCGTGGAGGTCGGAAATTATCCCGCGGGAACGTACTACCGGGGTAAAAAGTACCCTATATGTAAATCCAGGTTATAAACTATTTGTGTGCCAAATTTCATTCAAATCCGTTCAGTCGTTTTTGCGTGAAAGGGTAACAAACATACACTACATCCATCCTCACAAACTTTCGCATTTATAATATTAGTAGGATTATTATTAATAATGTCAAAACAATTAATAGTGATGTCAAAATAATCAATAGCAATGTCAAAATTATTCATAATAATGTCAAAATTATTCATAATAATGTCAAAATTACCATTAAAAACGTCAATACCACCATTAAGTATGTCAAAATCATTAATAATCCAGACAAAAATGCAAACAGTACAGACAAGGACAACAACATTATTTCACGGTTTGAAGGAAATACTTGTGTTCTGGTCCAGTGTTCGACGTCTTAGTAACGGCCTGGAGTTCAGAAGTTGCCGGTGTGATACCCCGTGCCTCGGTGCGCACGTTAAGCCGTTGGTCTTGCGCCTGATCTCTCTCCGGGCGTGTCGGATTGCCGTTCCATCGGACTATGACAGTGAGGGGGAGTGCCCCTGTGTTTGCACACACACTTGTGAACTATAATACCTCCCGCGCCGATGGCTAGTCTCCGATAAAATTGAGCGCCGTGGCTGAAATACGGTCTTAAGGACTTTTATTAATGTTTAATTTCTTTTCAGAGCTGTCTACTACATGGCTGAATCACTAAAGCATGGAGGTTTTACTGGAACACGTTGTGAATCGTTAGCATTAGCTGTCAGTGGAAACTGTAGCTCACCAGACACGTTGAAAATGGGTGGAACTACTGCTAAACCAGGGTAAGAAGAACTTAATAACCACTTATTATTAGCAGAGAGGTCACGGCTAAATGGTAACCGCACGGCTCGATCTTTGAAGGTTAAGCAACGTTTGGCGAGATTGGTCCGTGTGACCTTTGTGCATCAGAAAGCACGCTAACCTATCAGCCTGCCAGGGTCGCGAGATTGTTCAAACGAGATACCGTGGCCCTGGCACAGGCAACTGAAGGAACACGGGTGGGTTTTAGTCTGTAAATCCTGACACTTCCTCCCGCTCCGCTCAGAGCGGGAGACGCCATTTGATGATTTCCAACCCATAAAAAAAGCCGTCAGTAGGCTGAAAGTCTGACAGCTAGTCTAACTAAGGGGTATCGTGTTAAATCAAAATCAATGGTCATTTATTCAAACTAGGCTGAGAATCAGCACTTTTTGAACGTCAAAGTTACATAAGACAGTCAGTCCTCCAAAACGCCCGCCCTTCGACACTTCCTAGTGCTTTAGCTGGGAAGAAGAAGTGGCGCAACAAACTCCCCAGCAGCACAGCTGTCTGTTAAGTTAAAAGAACTTGATTCTATACAATATTGTGTAAGTAATTAATATTATAAAACAAAACATACATTATTCGCCATATGTCAGCTAGCACACGCCAATATACCAACAAAACATTGAAAACTAAACTCAAGCTGAAATAAATAATAACACAAAATCGTAAACAGAACTTTTAAATAAAGCCTCCAGGCATAAATTGCGTGCCCGCTTACATATACAACGATGCGAATGATACATATACATACATTGATGCATATAGCTAAGTTGAAGTTACAATTGTTAAACTAGGGCCTCCGGAGTAAAATAAAGTAACAGATATCTATTGACAGGGTTATGAAGGTCAGTTGCTTCATGTAAAATACTGGTATTCAGATGCATCCGGTTAGACTGGAAACTGATAATGATGATAAAATGGTTGTTCCGTATCGTACCGGATGTTAAGAATAACATCCTATTTCTTATCGTGGGTGCCGTAAACGCCGACTTAGGGACTTACCTACTTCTTCTTCTCTTAGCCAGTCGATATCAATCTAAATAGAGTTAGCCCAGAATTTGGCTACGAGCTTAGCGCTTTCAGTAGCGTCCATCAACTCCTGCAGCATGCAAACAACAGGACACGCTGGACAAGATATCAAGTGCCTCATCGTTTGTGGGACAGCACCACATTTACACTCCAGGGCTGAGTTGTCTATGAATCTCCACCTGTACAGGTTTTCTTTACTCCGGCCTACCTGAGTCCAGAGTCTATTTAAAGAATTCCATGAAAGTCAAGGCAATTCGTGTCCAGTTGCGTGATTTTCAGCAGGTGGAACGAATGGGTTTGGTAAGGAAGCGCCTTGTCGCCACAGATCTAGTCTTTCCTTAGACTGTTCGCCAGTAAGTGGGAAAACACAGTTACCTACTAAAGAATGGGCAGCAGTGTTCTCTATACATTTGACCAACGTAAAATTCGAAGACATACCTATGACATTTACCACCCACACTGTATTTACGTGGCGCATTACAGCCCACCAAAAGAGAGAAGGTCTGTGTTCTAGCCGTGGGTATAATACCTATACACTGAATATGCCAATGTTCATTTTAATGATGTTTGTTGATCATGTTTGTTATTGTGAATGATGGTATTTTCTTTGTTTCCAGATCCACTGGCATCTATTCACTACAAACCAATGGTCAATCACCTTTCTCGCAAGGTTAACATAGTATAAAACAATGGATCTCATTATTTATTAAAGTTACATGTTAAAATAATGTTGTTTTATTTTTTCATTCGTCCTTAGTAGTGAACCATGTGAAAAAGTTCGTCCGAGGACCTACTACCCTTCCTCTCTGCGAGGCCTTTCCTAAACTATTTGATTGGGGCTGTCATCCAGTCTAACCGGTTACCGGATGCAGCTGAGTACCAATACTTTACATGGAGCTAGCACCTATCTGACTTCTACAACCCAGTTACTGGGTATCACATTATTTCGCGATATGACGCGGTTATCGGTTTGCCTCATAATCGAAAAGGGATGATGAAACGCAAAAAATTGCAGCAGGCAGGAAATTGTGTGAAAACTTGATGTAGTTAGAAAGGTGACTATTATATTTATTTCCGTCTCTTTCTTGTTTCATTACATAGAAAATGTGAGTTCGGTTCACTTATTAAAACTCACTTTAAAACTTGAAGACGTGTTTCTTTAATCAGTCGCCCATGGCGTGGATCTTACAACTAAACTTAAAAATCGAGCATGCCTATACTTATAGTTTAAACACATGGGTGCAAGTTGCGCCGGCTGCGCCGAGTTATCAAGTTTTCAATTATCCAATGACATAACTAATTATGATTTGGGTTTTTGCGATCGACTCCGAGTCCACCAATCAGAGGCAGGTCTCGAGGTTTGGACAGGTTCCGACACGTTCTGATTTGACCAAACCTGACTCCGGAATAGATCGCGATTACAAAGTTTCTTAGTTCCTAAATTGAATAGAATCAAACTATATCTAAACTAACTTATAGGTGCTATTATTTACATTGATCATACATAGTTACATATTATTACAGTACATAGAATACATATTATCACATAAGCGATCTATGCTATGGGTGTCCTGTACAATACACATTATTACTTAATCAATCTATGGGCGTCCTGCACAGAAAAAGATAGAGATAGCCTTAATTAAGCTTAGTTGGTGCACAACAAAATCATTACCTATGTCGTTGTAGAACAATCGCTAGTTTTTAATAAACAAATACATAAACACACTCGTTTGTCCCATGGGGGTAGGCAGAAACTACAGAACACCGTCTGCTACGATCCTAACACACTCCTTTTGCCTCGTTTACGTTAATACATCTGGTCATACACACACGCCGGTTAAAAGTACTACGCACCTGACCTTTCTGAAGAACATCACCAATAAGGTCACTATGTGTTCTCCTAGGGCGTTCCCTTCCCGTGCCAGGGTCGCAAGATCTGTGTAAAGTAATTATTACCGTGGTCCTGGCACCGGCAACTGAAGAACACGGGTGGGTTTTAGTCAGTAAAAGTGGGACACGCCCTCCCGCTCCACCCAGAGCGGGAGACGAGATTTGATGATTTCCTACCCACAAAAAAAGGGGTGTCCGCTTCCGGCGTTTCCAGACACATCTGCCTTGTTACCTTTAGTTAGCTGAATATCAAATAAAAACGCAAAATAAAATTGTAAATTATTTTTATTAATAATTGTCTTTGTATAAAATGTTCCTAATTATAAATTATTTGTTAATTACATAGCTATATGGCAATTCATTTAATACATGATTTTTATTATCATCACAAAAACTAAGTACAATTCAAGTAAAGGAAAGTATTGAGTATGAATGTCGATGGCTATAAGAGTAGAGGGAGACCAAAGAAACGATGGATGGACTGTGTGAATTATGATATGGATAGAAAGCGGGTGACTACTGAGATGACGACTAATAGAGAAGTTTGGAAGAAAAACACATGTTGAGTCGACCACAAATAAATTGTGATAAGGGCAGGATGATATATCAATACATATATTTATGTTTGGTTGTTATTTCTGACTACCATGAACATCACAACAGCTAACATGAGAGAATCCGAATGAAAAAGAATTCTTTAAAAAAAAAGAGAAAGAGATTCAGCCTAGAAATTATTTCAAAGTCAAAGCATTTATTTCAATTAGGCCCAAAAAAGGCACTTTTGAACGTCAACTGTTACATGAAAAAAAAAAATAGAATTGATTCTAGTTGCCCCTTCCAAAAAGTAGATTCGTATGGAGAAGAATGGGCAAGAAACTCCACCGTTACTCTTTTAAAATAGTTTTCACTATTTATATACAATATTTATACAATTATATGTGAAGACGATGCACCTACAATAAAAATTACCATACCACAGCAGGTAAAAGAACTGAAAATGAAGCAATGAGAGATAAATTGATTATATGACAGATACATGGTGGTCACATATTTATAAAAACATTGTAAAGGCAATAATACGAGTTTCCTAATATATTTACAAGTTACAAGTGTTAGAGTTACAGTAATTACAGAATGTAAAACAGTGTCATAGAAGAAAAAAATAATAATAATAATATCTATACTCTTGATGTACTCTTTCGGCATACTCAAATGGACTCAGACCGAACTCGACGCCCTGGATAGAAGGGTCCGTACGCTGCTGACTGCATATCGAATGCATCACCCACGGTCATCGGTTATGAGGCTGTATATCCCGCGAAAGTGTGGAGGTCGAGGCTTTTTAAACGCTAAGACTCTCCACAATCGCGAGATATGCAGTCTCAGGGAATATTTCCTGGAAGCCGACGTGGGGATGCATCGAGATGTGGTCGCGGTGGACAAGGGCCTCACCCCGCTCTCCTTGGCTAACGAGAACTGGCGCAAGCCTGTAGTACTTGACACTAATGACCGCATGGAGGTATGGCAAAGTAAGGAGCTCCACGGACGCTTTTTCCGGGCCCTACACGGACCCGACGTAGATTTTCTAGCGTCCGTAGCCTGGCTGCGTTTCGGTGATCTCTTTGGGGAAACCGAAGGTTTTGTTTGTGCAATTATGGACGAAGTTATGATGACGAACAATTACCGGAGATTTATTGTGAAAGACGGCACGGTGGACATTTATGTCGGGCATGCCACCGTCCCGGGGAATCAATTAGACACATTATCTCTGGGTGTTCTCGTCTAGCTAACGAAGAGTACTTGCATAGACACAATCTTGTAGCCAGGATTATCCACCAGCAACTTGCTCTGAAATACTGCCTTGTGGAATCAGAGGTGCCGTACTACAGGTATGTGCCCGACCCAGTTCTCGAAAACGGCCATATCACATTGTACTGGGATCGATCCATCATCACTGACAGGACTGTTGTTGCAAATAAGCCTGATATAGTGGTGGTGGATCGACTAGAAAGGCGCACAATGATTGTTAACATAACGGTTCCGCATGACGAGAACCTCGTGAAAGCCGAGAAAGATAAACAAATCAAGTATCTTGACTTGGGTCGCGAGGTTGTCGACATGTGGGATGTGGACTCAGCGATCATTGTGCCGATAGTCGTCACAGCCAATGGGTTGATAGCCAAGAGCCTCGACCAACACCTGAAGAGGCTCTCGTTAAGCAGTTGGGTCAAGGGCTTGATTCAGAAAGCGGTACTTCTGGACACGGCTCGCATTGTCAGGAGGTTCCTCTCTCTGGAGCCCTGACCGCCGGTAGCTTGGACCCTGTTCCCGATACCGGTGGGCTACTATTTTTTATATTTTTAAATGTTTTTATTTTATATTCTAATATTTAAAAATATAATTTATAAGTTTTTAAAATGAATAAAGGATAATATCTATACAATTAAGTTATCAACCAGTTTGAGAAACTCTAAGACGAAAACATTGCAAAGGTAAGAATACGAATTTCCTAATGTTTTTACAAGTTACAAGTCAGTGTATGAGTTACAGTAATCACAGAATGTAAATCAGTGTCATAGAAGAAGAAATAAATATTATCTACACAATTAAGTTAGCAACCAGTTTGATAAATTCTAAGACTGTCCTATGGAGCGAGACCAGTATGTTTCCAAGCGTTCTTATCTTGGATGTAGTCCTCTAATTTGTAAAAGCTTTATATTTGTTTACTGTGTACTACAGGTCCTTTTTTCTTTTCCGTAAAAGCAAAAGAAATGCAGTGTCAATCTTTTGATCATTATATTTTATCACTAGCTTCCGCTATCAATTAGTAAATGTTAAAAGGAACCACATGCACATTTTCTTAATTATCTAGTACGTTTAAGAGTATTCAGAGCAAATTTATATACGCATACTTAAATAAGTAATTTATCAATAAATTTAAATAAAATAAATAGTAATTATACTTCATCTAACAGAGCTGCACATGTTTTTGAAAATCTTTTGATATCTCAGAAGTGCGTTTTTGCTGGGTGGTCCCTTTTTGCATAAATACGGACAATTAATGTTTAACCCCAGATGCAAATACATATCGATGGCCCCACCGAGTAAACGTGCAAGAGTTCTTACACGATTTTTTTTTTCTTTTCTTTTGCTTATCCTGCACCTACTTAATTTTTTTTTTAATGAATTTTGAACTCAAAACACTCCTATTATAATAGTGAATTTCAATATTCTAGGGAAATAATTAATTTTAAAATTATAGGAATAATAGTTTATGCTATTATTACATGCTTTTTGAGTCGCCAAGTATACAATATTAAACATGTTAAAACCTATTACATAAATGAAAACTGATCTTGTAACTCTAATATAAATGTATACGATCTTTCCAATCATATAATAGCAGAACAATGTACTGTAAACAAGCGTGTAAAAATAAACTTGATTTATGGAGAATAATAGTGTAATATTACAGTAAGTTTTATTCGTTGTGTATACACGAATAAACGTGTAATGATATATTAATGTGACCTAGTCAAGCAAATTTCACAAGAGCAAAAACATTAAATGGCTTTTCATGAATTTCCTGAAACTCGTTAATGTTTTAAAACTAATAAATATACAAGTCTATAGTTTATTTTTTTACCTATAATTAGATAACACATTATTTATACCTATTTACAATTAAATGAGCGTTACTGAAGTTTGAAAGTTTTTATTTTTTGCTGAAAAGTTGTTAATTTTCTCTTACACAATTATTCGGTGGGGCCATCGATATGTCTGTAGGGTGGTATGTGTTAGTTAAAACAGCACACAAAACACAGTAAAAAGTTAAAACAACACACAAAACACGGTAAAACGCGCATTCCATATTAGCCAACATTTCAACTTTAGGTGAATATGCATCTGAATATGTAGGTACACGAATACTATTATTGTAGTTTCTTATATATTTTGTGAATGTGAGAACGTTGTAGACTGTAGGCAATTTTCCATTTTATTCAGTACCTGGTACTTTGTTGACACTCCTACACTGTCCTCCCATACCTATTAATACTGTAATTTAAAACCATTGTAAAAGCCAATTATTTTTAAAAGAGTAACCGTGGAGTTTCTTGCCGGCTCTTCTACATAGGAATCTACAATTTGGAACCGTGCACCTAGCTTCTGACGTTTCATAAGTGCCCATGTAGGTTTATGTGAAATAAAAATATTTTGATTTTAATTTTGCCATCGGCCGGGCACAAATTTAGACTCTGGGTTGTTACTAAGATTTTCATTCCTAAACAATATTTTCAGCGATTCCCAAGGGTTGTATGTGGACTATGTTCAAGGTCCCGCCAATGTTCTGTTGGAAGTACTGCATGCGGTTCGCTATCTCGATGTCTGTGTAGGGCTCCTCTTTCTTTAAAGGTTGGACGCTGCGCAATGGTTGCTGAAAATATAAAAAAATAACACGCTTTAATTAGCTTCAAATGAATGCTAGTATATTTCTATGTTAGTATGTAACGGAAACTTTGGACATGATTCTGACCCACTTCAAAACGTCGCAATAACTCGAAATTATCAAGGATCGAAGACAATATAGTAATTTTATAAATTTGTGCCACTATCCTTGCCAGGGTTACCAGGATAGCAAAAAAAACTGTCTTCGAAAACTACGCAGACATACGTCACAAACTACGCTGACATACGCCTCAATATTCGCAACACCCTAAAAAACGAAAATAAATAATAGTTTAATAACTAAAAACACGTTTCCATAGACATCCAAACCAAAAATTAGAAAATTATGTAAAAAAGCGTGGGGTACTTGATATCTATTAAAAATACCTGAAAAAGCTACCCACGCTTTTTTCTATTATTTTATACTTTTTAGTTTGGTATTTTATATATATATATTTATTTTTATTTTTAATTCAATTAATTTCTGGAGATGTTAATTTAATCTTTTTATATTTTACTAGCTGTACCCTGCCACGCTTCGCTGTGGCACATTCGAGTGTTTTCCTCGCTTCCGGTGGATTATTCTAGTTATACAACACACCATATGAAGATCGAGACGGTAAAAAATGTCATCCGGTATATTTCTAAATACGTATATACATATTATAGATAAATTACACCCAGACACAGAACAAATGATTGTGCTCATCACACAAAATTTGTCCTGGGTGGGAATCGAACCCACGACCTCAGTCTTAGCAGTCAGGGTCACTAACCACTAGACTAACAGGCCAGTCAAAAGTTACCGTGGCTCTGGCACAGGCAACTGAAGGAACGCGGGTGGGTTTTAGTCAGTAATAGTCTGACACGTCCTCCCGCTCCACCCAGAGCAGGAGACGTCATTTGATGATTTCACACCCACAAAAAAAGCGTCTCTTAAAAGAAACTGTAAAAAAAAAACAACTACTTATAAAAATATATTAACGCAAGAATTCAATTCATTTCTGGAAATGTTAATTTAATCTTTTTATATTTTATTTTACTCAAATTTAAATGTATTTTCTCTATTTTTTATCTTGTTTACACTATTCTAATATGAATGCTCAATCTTAATATATTCCGAATGGTGCTGGACGTAAATAATAGCACTATCTTTTTTCTTCCCGTGGGTGTCGTAACAGGCGACTATGGGACTTACTAGAGAATGGGCAGCAGCGCATTTTACCACCATACTGCGATCGCCAACACACCTGCCAAGCGTGGCGATTATGTCAAAGTCTCCCAAAATGAAGGAGGCCTATGTTCAGCGATGGACGTCATTCGGTTGAAATGAATGATTATGCGTTGCTTTTGATGCAAGATTTCTTCTATAGGGGATTTTGTGTAAGATGTGTGGAAGTAGTTTTGGCTAAGTAATAACAGCCCCACGGGTTGATCGTTCAGGTTAAGCTACGCTTGCCGCGGTTGGTCCGTGGATGGGTGACCATCTTTACATACCAAGACCCTTCCGTGCCTCGGAAAGCACGTTAAGTCGCTGGTCCCGGCTGTCTTTCGTAGATCTTAGATAGTCGTTACGGGTCATCAGAAGCCCGAAAGTCTGACAATCAGTCCTACCAAGGGGTATCGTATTACCCAGTAATTGTGGAGGTCAGATAGGCAGTCGCTCCATGTAAAATACTGGTACTCAGCTGCATTGGGTTACACTGGAAGCTGACCCGACATAGATGGGAAAACGCATGACGATGACTGTGTATAATTTGTTGGAGATTCTTAATAAATAAATAAATTAGTTATTTTTTCTTTATGATTGTTTTGCGGCCCACTAATTTTACGGTCTTACGCATTTGGCCCTCTGAGTTCGACATGCCTGGTGTAAGGTGTAGAGGTGTAGTTGTTGTAGTTAATAATAATATCTTACGACAACCAACACAATAGACAAAAAATAAAATAAAAAATAAACACATAGTAAGTAATGCGAGTGATGCATTGCGCGTCATATATCTCGGCCGCGTACTGTAGCATTACACATGACTCGACTCAATCAACCATGGCACATGACACTAAAACATGACTTTGCGTGCTGTTCGGTGTTCGTAATATCTCGGTAATCTTTGCTGTGTGTGTGTAAGCGAGAGGGAACATGCTCCAGTCGGTTGGCTGCGAGATAAGTGAACTATTATTTAGAACCATATTGTTATTGAAATAAGGTTTACGTTTTATTGAAACGGCGGACTGCCTACGTGATGTTTTCAATCATGACTCGAACTGTATGACACTATGACAGTTCTAGTCATGGTCAATAATCACTATTGCAAACCATGTGTATCGTTTTAATTCAATTATTCCTTATATTGGGGGTTAAATACGAAAGAAAATCGACTATATGAATATGAAACAAAATCAAATGTACGTTCCGGCAAAGCGAGCGCGCATTGCGTTTGACCCATGTCACATCACATCACAATATGATGCGATATCTCATGTAATGATGTATATCTTTTACAACGCGGCATTTCATTACAAAATCCATCGCGCGTGGCGCGTATCTCGCGTCATGTTTGAAGTCATGGTGTAATAAAACATTACTCGGGACGAAATGTCATGTCACATGACATGACTTTAAGACGCACTGTTTTGCGCATGTCTACAACACAACGTTTTCTGATCCCAAACTAGGCAGAGCCTGTATTATGGTAACCAGACAACTGATAAACATTCTTATATATTTCTAAATACATACATATTATACATAAATTACACCCAGACACAGAACAAATAATTGTGCTCATCACACAAAGATTTGTCCTGGGTGGGAATCGAACCCGCGACCTCAGTCTTAGCAGTCAGGGTCACTAACCACTAGACCAGCCTTTCCCAAAGTGGGCGATAACGCCCCCTTGTCCCGCGCTGCAGGCCGAAAGGTGGTGGTAAGGTAAAAATGAGGGCGTTGTGTAGAGTCTACACATTGCCCCCATTTTTTTTCTGGGTCCCTTACCACCCCCCTTTAGGCCTGCAGCGCCCACAAGGGGGGCGTTATCGCCCACTTTGGGAAAGGCTGCACTAGACCTAACAGGCCAGTTGTGTGGGAGTAGTTTTGTTGTTCTTACCTTAGTCTTCTTAATATTCTCGTGCATCATCTTCATGTGCTTGTATATGCTGGTCTGCCACTTGAAGGTGGCCGGACATAGCTTGCATTTGTATATCTTACTGTTGGACCGTTTCGTGTGCATCGCCCACACGTGGCCCTTTAGGCGTTTCACTGTCTGTAGAAGATCATAAAAGAAATATTAATTAACACGTTGACGGACAGAACGCCTCTCGACGTTCTCTCTGGATAAAATAATACGACAGTACGCCTATCGACGTCAACCTTTTGACTTGCATACAATCAGTACGCCTTGCAACGTTATATTACACGCTTTTTTTATATACGAATAAAAGGAAGGGCATTCTGTAGTTTCACGACGGATAGAGTTTTAATCTTTTACTGTCTTATCGTACGTTAAAAAAAAAGTTAATAAAAATGAAATTTTGTAGTGTCTCAACACGATTAACCAGTAAGGGAATACTGTCCGTCAACGTGTTAATAAATTGGTTATATTGTAAAGATGATAGCATGTGTTATTTTAGCTAGATTAACTTGCGTAACGATTGTAAATGTTGTACAATTTGTGATTACACAAATCGTTAAAGGTTTTTTTTTTCAGGTTGTAATTGTTGGTTTCATTGTACTTGAATTTCTAATATTTCTACACTGACAACGACAAAAAAGCTGTATCTTAATATTAAGATATTAATGTACTATATACTCAGAAATAAATAAATAATTGTTATTACACAATCGGTAGTTAATATTTCACGAATAGTTGTAGATATTTTGTAAAATATTGAAGATATTTTGTAAAATATTAAAGATATTTTGTAAAATAATAAAGATATTTTGTAAAATATTAAAGATATTTTGTAAAATATTAAAGATATTTTGTAAAATATTAAAGATATTTTGTAAAATATTGAACAAATTTTGTAAAATATTGAAGATATTTTTGGAAATAATTGCGAATATTTTGTTTTGGGAATATTTTATGTATGACTCGTTTTGCCAGCAGCTTCACTGTGTGGACTTCGGAAAATATCCCAAAGGAACGTATTACTGGGATAAAAAGTATCCCATGTGTTAATCTATCTATATGTCAAATTTAATCCATATCTATTCGCCCATTTTCGTGCGATTGAGTAACAAGCAATCTTCTACATTTTCACGTTATTTTTAACACGGTTTTATTCGCTTCATACGTATGTTAGTATGTGCCTATGTAACTGAAACTTTGAACCCCTTCAAAACGTTGGATTAACTATACATTTGGGATACTTATCAAAGACCGATGACAAAACAATAATTTTATACATTTGAGCCATTATCCTTGCCGGGGTTACCAGGATAGCGAAAAAATTACATACGTCACAAAATACGAAAACTACGCTGACATAAGTCACAAAAATACGAAAACTACGCTGACATACGTCACAAAATACGAAAACTACGCTGATATAAGTCACAAACTGGCTGACTGGCCTGTTAGTCTAGTGGTTAGTGACCCTGACTGCTAAGACTGAGGTCGTGGGTTCGATTCTCACCTAGGACAAATCTTTGTGTGATGAGCTCAATTATTTGTTCTGTGTCTGGGTGTAATTTATCTATAATATGTATGTATTTAGAAATATATAAGTATATTTATCAGTTGTAAAAAAAAAAACTAAAACTAGTTTTAGTAAGTATCAGTCAGTAAAAAAAAAACTAAAACTAGTTTTAGTTTTTTTTTAACTAGTATATTGTTATGTAGATCGTAAAGTCTAGAAACATCGCGCTAAATCGATCTCAGAAAGAGACAGCGTTCCGTAGATCGAAACGTCTAGAAACGTCACGCTAATTCCATCTAAGGATGGGGCAGTGTTCGAAACTACTCGAAACGACACGCTAACGCCATCTGTAATCAGGTAGCAAGTACTACGAACAATTGTACGTAGACGCCACCGCCATCTATTGTCGAATAGCGGGATTAAACAGTAAATAGATGTCTGTGGAAGGTTCTCGAAGTTTCTAATCTACTTGTAAACTGTGGAAAAGTGTTGAATGTTCGCGAATGTTCTGCTCGGGATATAAATAGCGGATTGTCGGCCCGACGGGCAGTTCGATTTCGGAAGCAAGCGAATAAGAAACAAGCGATACAGTACAAGCGAAACAAGTGACTCTGTTTGACTATTGCGATATTGTGATTGTTTAATTAAACTGTGGTGTGTTTCGATAATTTTGGCTTAAATTAATTTATCCCGAACCCCAGCTCGTAACAATATATTTTCTTACATTTTGAGGATATTTTATCATCACCAACAATTCAGCCGAAAGACGTCCACTGCTGGACATAGGCCTCCCCCAAGCACCGCCACTTCGACCGGTTGTGCTGCCCG
Organism: Aporophyla nigra; assembly: GCA_947507805.1. Lineage (NCBI taxonomy): Eukaryota > Metazoa > Arthropoda > Insecta > Lepidoptera > Noctuidae > Aporophyla > Aporophyla nigra. The sequence continues at coordinate 12,058,397 of OX382319.1, read as the reverse complement.
CATCCAGCGGATTCCTATGATATTTATGACTATGTACAACTCACCCTATATGATTTTCCGCATATTTCACACAGATGTTCGCCCTCCGCTTCTTTCTTCTTACCCTCATGAATATTATTGACGTGGGCCACCAATATCTTAGCTGTCTTGAAGGCCTGCAAGTAACAATACATTTATTTGAGAAAAGTACATTTATTATCATACTAGCTTTTTCCAGCGGCGTCACTAGAGATTGCAATCCGGAAAAACGGATCCGGTAATCCGGCGGATCCGGCATCATTAAACGTTTACCGGATCCGGTTCCAATATACCGGATCCGGCGACCAGATCCGGTGCTGGCAATTTTTGGCAAAATAATAGAGCTGTTGCATGAGTAGGTACTTTAAACCCGTTGCGCTTGGTGATCATGTGTGCGAGTCGTTCGACGCCGAGTCGCCTCACCTCACTCGCTGTGCGAGTACCGACCGCCCCGCTCCTCTGCATCCTTATCGCGCCACCCCGGTTCAGCACCATTTGCTTCGCTCGAGGCGGTGTTTTGTCGGTGCTTCGTCAAAATGTAATGCCTCTTTTCGGACCACTTGTGGTTAAACCCCCATTTCTCGATATTTTACTATGAAACCTATATAAAATTGTGACTGTTTCGTAATGTGTACAAGTTTTCCTATTCGGTATTTGACATTTATGTAATTTGGTTCAGAATAAAACGAGTATCATTCAAATTAAAAACGAGTTTTGTTATTTTCGTCCCATTTTTATCATTAAAGCTCCCAGAAATTGTAGTAAAAGACATAGACTGAGCTACTTGTAATATCGTTAAAATTTTATTAATTAGAAATAGAAATAATATTTATTTGCATAAACATGGTATATACAGGTGTAAGATAACAAAATATAGAGCATACATGTTTAGCTTATATTAGGTATAGCATGCAAATATTATTGGTGACCTTTAAAAATGTTTCTGGTCAGTAAATTCATTGATACTGTAATTTTTTTTAGTTTTTAACCATTCAAGTAATGTTTGTTTAAATAATCTGAGATCCAAAGTTTTAAAATAACTTGGAATTTTATTATAAATAAGAATACACATGGCTAAACAGCTTTTACTATATTTAGCTAGTCTCGGTAAGTCACTTAAAACAAGCCTATGCGGATCTCGCCGGTTTCGAGGACATTTTTTTAATTACCTACACTACTAAATTTTAATTGTTTGCTTGTTGTCTAATCTTAACATTGGATTGGAAATAAAGATGATTTTATACACGAGTACGTTTTTTTTAATATAAAATACCTATATTAAATACATGTTTTCACTCGATTAACTTAGTAACAGTTCATTTTGAATCGAAAAGTGAAAATTATCCTGATTTGATCAATCCGGCCGGATCCGGCCTGATCCGGCCGGATCGATGGGAACCCGGATGGATCCGGCCGGACTGAAAACGACGCCGGATTGCAATCTCTAGGCGTCACCCACGTATCATAGTTATAAACCTGCCTTTTGAATCACTCTATATATTGATGAAAACCGCAGTAAAAGCAGAAATCGAAACCCACGCCATCTAGTGGGTATCTAGGCAACCTAGATGTCAAACGATACGATGAATGAACTCACACCGCTATCTATTAGGAATTCCTAAAAGTAACCAATGAATACACAAATTGTCCTATAAAAAACATTTCATTTGCATATATCGAGGTCAATAATTGAGATACAAACTATCCTATCTTTTAAGTTGGACCAAATTACAAATAATTACGAAGTTTCATAACAATCAGTTCTTCAGTTTCGGAGTTTACCCTTAACATACATCGTGACACGAGATTTTTATTATAAGGTTAGATGGTAAACATGTTACTGGGTTGTGGAGGTCAGATAGGCAGTCGCTCCATGTAAAATCCTGGTACTCAGCTGCATCTGGTTAGAACGGAAGCCAACTTCAACATAGTTGGGAGAAGGTTATGTAGGTGATGAGATCTCCTGCCAGGGTCACGAGATTTGTTCGAAAGAGTTACCGTGGCCCTGGCATAAAGACAACTGAAGGAACACGGGTGGATTTTAGTCAATAAAAGTCTAACACGCCCTCCCATTCCGCCCAGAGCAGGAGACGTCATTTGATGATTTCCCACACATAAATAAAAAACGGTGATGAGATCTCTGTGTGGAGCAGGTCGTCCGAGAAAATACTATCACCATACATATTTCTGCCTCCAAACGTAATGTAATAATAGGCATATGAGATGTTTCATCTTCACTTCACTATTTCGTTGGTCTAGTGGTCGCAAGCGCTACCTCCTGAGCATGAGGTCTTGGGTTCGATTCCTAGGCCGAGCATAGTGCCTAAAGAGATGTCAGCACTATTGAAGGGGTCCGCCAGGACCGATGCCTGTCAGGGTCGCGAGATTGTTCGAAAGAGATACCGTGACCCTGGCAACTGAAGGAATACGGGTGGGTTTTAGTCAGTAAAAGTCTGACGCGCCCTCCCACTCCGCCCAGAGCAGGAGACGTCAATTGATGATTACCCAACCACAAAAAAAAAAATGAATGCCGGGCATTATTATTGGGTTTCTACATCAGAGATTTCTCGGATAGAGGATGCAACTGAGTACCAGAATTTTACATGGAGGGGCTGCCTATCTGCCCTCCACAACCCAGTTACTGGGTAATACGATACCCCTTGGTAAGACTGGTTGTCAGATTTTCGGGTCTCAGACTACCCGTAACGGTTGTCAAAGATAAATAAAATAAATAAATAAATATCTTAGGACAACCAACACACCTATATCTGATCCCAAACTAGGCGGAGCCTGTACTACGGTAACCAGACAACTGATAAATATACTTATACAGTGTGTCCAGTAAATAGCACGACATACTGCAGGGGGTGATAGCTTGGGTCACTACCTATCAATACAACACAATATATGTTCAGCAACATCTTACGGATTTACAGTTTTACAAATTTTTCCGAAATACCGAAAAATCTTTACCTTGAAACAGATTTTTAAGCATCTCGTAATGAAAAAATCCTTTTCTAGTACTTTTTTTTACATCAAATTATTCGTGAATAGTTACTTTACTCATTGATAAGTCTTTTTTCTATCAAAGACAAGAATGATTTCAAGAAATACTATTTTTCGTTTAAATTTGCACAGAACTATTTTCTTATCACTTAAGTTTAATCTACAGTTGTGAAAAAAAAAATCCGTAAGATTTTGCTGAACATATATTGTGTTGTATTGATAGGTAGTGACCCAAGCTATCACCCCCTGCAGTATGTCGTGCTATTTACTGGACACCCTGTATATTACTAAATAAATACATATTATAGATAAATTACACCCAGACACAGAACAAATGATCGTGCTCATCACACAAAGATTTGTTCTGGGTGGGAATCGAACCCACGACCTCTTCGCAGTCAGGGTCACTAACTACTAGACTGACAGGCCAGTCTATGAATGACAGCCGGGCCCAACGGACTAACGTGCTTTCAGAGTCACGGAGGCACATTTAATGGACGGTCACCCACCCACGGACTTACCCCGGAGAGCTGTTACTTAGCCACAAACCCCTACGTAGCATAATCAGCCTATAATTTTCCCACTGTTGGGACACAGGCATCACTTTGAGAGGGAGTGGGCAATAATCCCCCACGCGGGCCCAGTGCGGCTTAGTGCAGATGTCTTGATTTTTTTGTCTCTAGTAGATGCCTGGTTCCTCGCGATGCTTCTTCCTGCTTCCTTCACCGTTTTGAAGAAATGATATAGACAAAGTAAATCACCTGTTTGGATTCGAACCTACGACATACAACTGACAGTTCATCATCATTTCAGCAGAAAGACGTCCACTGCTGGACATAGGCCTCCCCCAATATGAGGAGGTTGCCATCTGACGTGGCGATTGCCACGCTCGGCAGGCGGGTTGGCAATTACAGTATGGTGGTAAAATGCATAGAGAACGCTGCTGCCCATTCTCTAGTAACTCCCTTAGTCGCCTCATACGACACCCACGGGTAGAAATGGGATGGTGCTTTTTTAACGCCGGCACAACACGGTACTGACTGTTACCACGTACCTTAAAACAGAAGGAACACTGGTATTTGATTTTCTTCAAGTGGTCCCAGTCGATGTGGTCGGTCAGACACCATTTTGTCGCGAACTTCTTTCCGCAGTAGTTACATTCGTGTCTGTAACAAAAAGGATAGGTAGCTTAAGACGCCGTATACAAAATATTTCTGATATTTCTGATTTTAAATATTAACCTAAAATACAAAGAGAGTAATTATAATAAAATATAATCCTATCAAGATTAATTTAATTTGATTTATTTATTACTAGCTGTGCCCGCGACTTCATTCGCATGCATGTCGAAATCGAAAAAATTTCGTGTCGTTTCGCACTACAAAGCTGAAGTTTGTATATTTTTGCAGATCATTTTTAGAAATTAAATACATATAATTAGAAATTAAATATTTTTAGAAACAATTTCAGATCTTCTATGGATTTTTGTAACGTTTTTTCGGATAATATTATGGATACTTTAAGCACTTCAATATTTTTCACATTTTATTTTCGGATATTAACGAATCTTTGTCTTTTTCAGGCACTTTCGCGGATATTTTCGAAAAATCTTTAACACCTATGAGAAAGTCTTTCGGCAGCATGTCTTTCGCACTGTTGCAATAGTTAGCACGGACTTAGTTCAGGATAATTTTGATAAATATCTTTATGGCTATTATAAATACCGATTGACCTTCAAAGTTAAAATTCGCGAGCACATTCGCAAAAAGTTGGCAGTATCATCACAACGGTAATGTTTCGTCATTGTTTGTCTCGTTTGTTTTTAGTAAATTTGATTATTTATGTTTATGTATGTATGTATTTTTATATTTATATATAGTTAGGTATATGTATTATGTTTATGATTTAAATAGGGAATACGTTTATATTTGAATATCTTCAATTTCATTGCACCTACCACTGTTTGTCTCTGCATCACCCAAAGGTTGACTGGTAGAAAATGCCTATGGCATTAAGTCCGCCTCTGTACGTTTATGTGCTTAAAGTGTAAAATAAATAAATAAATTAAAAAAATAATTAATGTTTGGATATTTTTGCAGATCAATTCGGATATATCTGTTGCGGATATTTTTGACAAATTTTCGGATATTCACTGTGGGGATTTCTGGATATAGTGAGGCACACTCACGGGAAGGTATCCTGGCTGACGTGCTTCTTGCTGAGCCGCATGTGGTTGTTGTAGCAGTCCCTGCTGGCGAAGGTCTTCCCGCAGGCGCGACACTCGTGCAGGTTGATATATTGCGATAGTATGAATATAGTGAGGCACACTCACGGGAAGGTATCCTGGCTGACGTGCTTCTTGCTGAGCCGCATGTGGTTGTTGTAGCAGTCCCTGCTGGCGAAGGTCTTCCCGCAGGCGCGACACTCGTGCAGGTTGCCGGCCTGTCGCTCGCGGTGGTTGCGCGCGTGTCGCGCCAGGTTGCGCTTCCATTGGAACAGTTTGCCGCAGATCGGACACGGGTACGTCAGCCCGTTGTGAATCACACTGATGGGGAAAAAGTAAAAAAAAAACGATGTTCGTTCAAAACAGCAGTGAAGAATATATATCTTTATAAAAGCATTTCTTTTAGAAGAGATTGTGGCTGACCGTGGATGGATGACCATCTATACATACCAAGACCCTTCCGAAAACGCCGACCTCATCTAACTCAAAAAAATATTATTGACTTGTAAAAGTGTTTGTACAAAGCTACTTACAGAAATAAAATCATTTATAAAAAAAAAGGAGGAGGTATCTCAATTCGACCGTTATTTTATTTCTTCTGGCAACTAATGACGATTTATACATCAATATAGTATATATCGTGTTTATAAGACAAGTAATTAAATTTAAAATAAAAATGTTGAATATAAGTACATTATTTCTAGTGCATTCAATGTCGTTCATTTTTACACCACCTGACTACCTGTTTTTAACCGACTTCAAAAAGGAGGAGGTTATCAATTCGGATGTTTATATGTTTTTTTTTTTTTTTTTTTTTTATGTATGTTCGGCCATAACTCCGTCGTATATAGACGGATTTGTAAAATTCTTTTTTTGTTCGAAAGGGGTTTATTCCGAAATGGTCCCATATAATTTTCATATAGATCTGATGATGAGTTCGGGAGACAGACACCGGAACTCTTTAAAAAATGACAGCAAATCAACCGCGATTTCTGCTATCGCATAAATATGCATTGTTTGTTTGGAATTAGTGCAGGGTGAATACCACAACTAAAAATTTAAAAATAAAAACTTTTTTACAAAAAAAAAACAACCGACTTCCTTAAAAACACTACAAAGTGAAAAATAACTTTAATTTCGGAAGTCGGTGGCAAAAAACCATAAATACAGATCCTAAGACACCGACTTCCGAAATTAAAGTTATTTTTCACTTTGTAGTGTTTTTAAGGAAGTCGGTTGTTTTTTTTTTGTAAAAAAGTTTTTTCGTCAAAATCGAACCCTTCATCTGTCAAGTTACTGAATACGATTAAAAGTCGATGTCATCTCCAGCCTTTTTCCCATCTATGTTAGGGTCGGTTTCCAGTCTAACCGGATGCAGCCGAGTACCAGTATTTTACTTGGAGCGACTGCCTATCTGACCTCCGCAACCCAGATACCAGGTAATTCGATATACCCCTTGGTAAGACTGGTTATTGGTACCGTGTGGTGCCGGACGTAAAGAATAACACCACCCCATTTCTTCCCGTGGGTGTCGTAAAAGGCGACTAAGGGACTTACTAGAGAATGGGCAGCAGCGTTCTCTATGCATTTTACCACCATACTGCGATCGCCAACCCGCCTGCCAAGCGTGGCGATTATGGCAAAGCCCCCCAAATTGGGGGAGGCCTAAGTCCAGCAGTGGACGTCTTACGGCTGAAATGATGAAGACTGGTTATCAGATTTTCGGGCTTCTGACGACCCGAAACGACTGTCCAGATCAACGAAAGACAGCCGAGACCAACAGCTTAACGTGCTTTCCGAAGCACGGAAACCTCGGAAAGCTTCGGAAAAAACGTTAAGCTGTAAAAATGGTCACCCATCTACGGACCATCACCGGCAAGCGTATCTTAACCTGAACGATCGATATGTGCGGTTGTTATTACTTAGCCACAAGCCTCTCTGTACTCCGTAGCAATAATTCTAAGAAAGTTCTCCTTTGAGAAGCAAAAAAAAAATTGTTTTTGAAATTTCAATCATACTCACACGTGCGCTCTGTAACTCTTCTTAGACTGAAACACTTTATCACATCCCTTGCACGGTATGAACAGCTTCTCTTTAGGCTTGTCGTCCTTATTTTGTGGCAGGATTCTGTGAACAATAGTGCAGTTGAGATTTAAAATGGCGGCAGCTGTAGACCTTACTGCTGCTGCTTAAATAAGCGAAACGATCTACGAGTAAAGTATAGTGTCTGGTTACTTATACAGGGTAAGTTTTTATCCAGTGCGCAAATTGTAACCATGAATTCAGCATATCATTCTACACGTCAGCTGGCTGCGTAGAAATTTTTCGTCGGTTTTACAAAAAAAAAAAAAATCTGCTGTTTCATAGAAAAATGCAATACCTATGGGATCAAAATGTATGGAACAGCTGATTTTTTTTTTGTATAACCGGCGAAAATTTTCTACGCTGTGGGTCTAGAATGATATGCTGAATTCATGGTTACAGTTTGCGCAATAGATAAAAACTTATCCTGTATATAAGCTTACAGTTTGCGCACTAACATGGTTACAGTTTGCGTATATAAGCTTAATGTTCCCACTGACGGGAAACACATATAATTTTAGAATCTTTTGAAATTATATTGAAACTGCTTGGCATTATATTTATAACCTCTTAGACATTCTATTGAGAAGTGTTTGACATTATAATTGCAAACTGTTTGACATTATATTGGAAACTGTTTGACATTATATCGAAAACTGTTTGACATTATATTGAAAACTGTTTGACATTATATCGAAAACTGTTTGCCATTATATTCAAAACTGCTTGAGATTATATTTAAAACTGTTTAGCACTACGTATACTTGAATTTTACTTGGAAGTTAATTAATATTCATAGTTCATGTATTCGTATATTAATTGCATGTACATAATGTAAATTGTTTTATGACATAAATAAATAACTTACTTGAGGTGGTACTTGAGTGTCATTTTGTTCGCAAATATTTTTCCGCAACAGTCGCACTGTGGCCGTTCTTGACAACAGACGCCGCGGTGGTAGGTTAGCTTCGATTTTGTGCTGTAACAAGAATAGAAAGACTAATATAAAGCTATAAAGAGTCTGTTTGTTTGTTTGGTTGAACACGCTAATCTCAGGAACAACTAGTTCGAATTGACAAATCTTTTAGTGGTTGGTAGCCCAATTATTGAGTTAGGATACAGGCTATATAACATCACAATATAACCAAAAGGAGCGGAGCATAAATGAAAAATTTAAGGAAAACCGGGGAAAAGTTATTCCTTTTGAGAGCTTCCGTTGTATGCGCTGCGTAAACGGTTAAATTAACGCAACAATCATGTATGACGGAATTGATCCTTTTAAAGAGTTCTAAAAACATACGCCGTGAAAATTTGCCGTCGTGGCCGGCATACGGTCTGGAGGACTATACTTCATACTATACAGATACTAAATCTAAGAAATCATATAGGAAGTAGTACAAAGTATGATGCATCATCATTTTCAGCCGTAAGACGTCCACTGCTGGACTTAGGCCTCTCCCAATTTGGGGGGCTTTGCCATAATCGCCACGCTTGGCAGGCGGGTTGGCGATCGCAGTATGGTGGTAAAATACATAGAGAACGCTGCTGCCCATTCTCTAGTAAGTCCCTTAGTCGCCTTTTACGACACCCACGGGAAGAAATGGAGTGGTGTTATTCTTTACGTCCGGCACCACACGGTACATGTACTATGATGCATGTACTAGTATAAACTTGTATCACAGGTAACTTACCTAAACCTACTCCCACAAGTCTGGCACACATGAGCATCCCCACTCGGCGCGTGAGTCCCAACATGTTTCAACATGCGTCTCTTCAGCGTAGTATTGAACCCACACTCCCGACATTTATAGCCCTGTTGGTGTAACGCTTTGTGGGCAGCCACGTTGTCTTTAGTTAGGAAATACGCCTGGCAGATTGAGCACTGATGGCAGTCTCCGCTTTTCTGAATAAAAATGAGAATTATAAAAAAAAAACAATTCGTTTTAAAAACAATGTACTGTTGAGCTGAACAGTGACAGTGACATATATTTTAGAAAATCAAGAGTAAACAAAAATGGGCGATGTGTTCTTGAGCTGTTAAGTGAGGGTGGTAGATAGATACATATTTGTTATAAAAATAAGGAGTGTAAAAAATCGGCAATGTGTTGTTGAGCTGTTAAGAGAGAACGGTAGATAGATAAATATTATTGAGAAAATAAGGAGTACAAAAAATCGGCGATGTGTTGTTGAGCTGTTAAGTGAGGGTGGTAAATAGATAGATATTATTGACACAATAAGGAGTATAAAAAATCGGTGATGTGTTGTTGAGCTGTTTAGAGAGAGTGGTAGATTGATAGATATTCGTTATTAAAATAAGGAGTATAAAATCGGCGATGTGTTGTTGAGCTGTTAAGAGAGAGTGGTAGATATAAACTACTTATTTATAAAAATAAGGAATACAAAAAAAAAGTCGATGTGTTGTTGAGCTGTTAAGAGAGAGTGGTAGATAGAGACAGATATTATTTGTGGTACATTTAGAGGAAGAACGTAGGATACAGCAGACATTAATTAGAACGGTACAAATGGCAGTCTTTTCGCTAAGAGCATTCATTTTTTCAAACTACCATTGGATGGAATGAACCTAATAGTATAAATTACGTTTTTATGTAAGTAATTTGCATTACAACATTTATTTTATTATTTATTTACGATTACTTTTACGATTTTCGACCACTGGACGACCACTAGTAATATATAAAATAATTAATTTAAATACTTACAGGTTGGTGTTTTCCATTTAGATGATCATGCATCAGCTTCTCAGTATTGAAGGCAATAATACAATTGTCACACCTTAAGAGAGAAAAAAATATATCAGTCAATACTTACATATATAGGAAATTTCGTTATAAGATTTAAAAGTGGTGCTAATCTCTAGTGGGTCAGAATGTTGGGCCACAAAAGAGATGAATGAAAGGCATTGGCATGCAGCTGAGATGAGAAGAGCTGAGTTAAGAGGGATGTGTGGTGTTACACGAATGGATAGAATAAGAAATGAGTACATAAGAGGAAGTCTGAAAGCGGCACCAATAACTGAAAAGTTGTGTGGGAATCGGTTGTCATGGTATAGTCACGTGATACGAAGGAATGAGGAAAATGTCGTGAGGAAAGTATTGAGTATGAATGTCGATGGCTATAAGAGTAGAGGGAGACCAAAGAAACGATGGATGGAAGGTGTGAGTTATGATATGAATAGAAAGAAGGTGACTACTGAGATGAGAAGAGATGAGAGAAGATGATAGAGAAGTGTGGAAGAAAAGAAAAAAGACATGTTGCGCCAACCCCAAATAAATTGAGATAAGGGCAGGAGAATCTGCCAGGGTCGCGAGATTGTTCGAAAGAGTTACCGTGACCCTGGCATATGGGCAACTGAAGGAACACGGGTGGGTTTTAGTCAGTAAAAGTCTGACACGCCCTCCCGCTCCGCCCAGAGCGGGAGAAGTCATTAGATGATTTCCCATTAAAAAAAAATTAAAAAACGCAGGAGTATTGATAAATTCTTATTGCATTTGATAGTAACATTCTTGAGGAACCTTACCTATAATAATTTTTGTACATTACGTTACGACCCTTAGGAGCCGGGCAAACCAAAAAAAGTCAGAAAGAACACAAGAGCAATGGTATGCATCGCGGTGGATCGGGGGACGAAATTTCACGCGAATGAAGTCATGGGCAGAGGCTAGTCAATAAGAAAGAGTCAAAGTGGTTTTCAAACATACAAATATCTGTTTAAGGCAATTTCTGATCATACTGATCTGATTTAAATTATCTATAAATATCATTATCCTCCTGCACTTATCCCGATTTATTCAGGGTCGGCGCAACATGTCGTTTTCTTCCAAACTTCTCTATTAGTCGTCATCTCAGTAGTCACCCCCTTTCTATCCATATCATAATTCACACAGTCCATCTATCGTTTCTTTGGTCTCTACTCTTATAGCCATCGACATTCATACTCAATACGTTCCTCACGACATTTTCCTCATTCCTCCGTATCACGTGACCATACAATGACAACCGATTCCCACACAACTTTTCAGTTATTGGTGCCACTTTCAGACTTCCTCGTATGTACTCATTTCTTATTAAATCATCTATGAATAAAGCTATTCTTGAGCAACATAGAATACTTTGTATGAATTCAGAGACTTAAAAACATACTAGAGGGATTTTATGGCGCACTGAATTATCAACTCTCTGTGCTGAGCCCAGAATAGAGAATCCAATAGAGTACATCGTTAAAAAAAAAACAAATTGTTCGTCTCTCGGCGCTAAACAGTGCGTAGAAGATGCAAGCGAACCGTGGAATAAAATTTTTGGGTAAAATTGACTGAGCTAGTATCCATTGGATGCAGACCCTCCAAAACCGGTTTCTCCGACAAGCCACAGGTTCGCCTTGGTACGTTCGGAATATAAATCTCCATTTAGATTTGAAAATCCCAACTACCTACCAGTTCATGAAACGCAGCTACAAGCGTTTCTTTGATAGAGCCGCAACCCACCGCCAATGACGTCCCCTCCCGCATTAGCAAAGTTCGCCGTCCGAGGTACGTACTTACCGATCCTGATGACCCCACTACCTTCCTCCAAGAGAGCAATAAGTCCACCAGTACAGTTACAGAACACAAACATCTATCATAACGACCTCACCGCCGAGGTCCGTCGTCGCGACAGCCCCGACTAAATAGTCCCCCCCGATCCTTGCACGAGCCAGCCCGCGATGCTGAGCCGTAGTGTTAAATTAGTCCTTAAATAAGGATAAACTAGATCCAGCCTGTACCTTGCTGCCTCCTCTACCAGTGACTGCCTAAGCCGAGGTCCGTACCCCACCTGGGATTGCCCTTAGGTCTAAGTAGCTTAATTTTTAAGTATTATAGGCCCGGCTGGAGGCCTTAAATTGAGGTATCCGCGGGAAAGATGGTTAAGTAGTGACAGCCTAATATGCTAACTACGAGATACCCAACAAATAAAATAAAACTTTAGAGGTGTCAAGGGACACCCGGATGGAACGAAGTTCCTCTCCTGGATTCATAATTGTTATAATTTTTTTATTATGTACAAAAAACTTGTATACACTCAACAAAAATATTCTCTCTCTCCCTCTCTCTCTCTCACTCTACTCACAACAAAAAAAACAACAACATACAAACAAATACAAACAACAAAATATATACAGTCGAATTGAGAAACGTCGTCCTTTTTTTGAAGTCGGTTAAAAAGTTTCATTACAACTTTTCGTGAGAATTTTTCCGTCTAGCCCCCTTTCACAACGCGCGATAAGGAACTTCGTTCCAAAAATACTGAGCTAGTTTACCTATACTTAAGCTTCTGAAACTCCTTGCTGTTCAAATCCTCTATCCTTATAGTCCACATCTCTTCTTTACTCATAGTGTACAGTTCTACCAACTCTTCTGGCAGATTCTTTAGCTTCCTACTCTTCTTGTCGGTGTTTTTCTCCTTCTTTATCTTCTGGCGCTTTGGGGGGTCCACCTGTGAAATAAAGGGAGATATAACATCGCGCCTGTACGCCCTATACGGGAAGGCAGAAGTCTGTAGTAAACTGTGATTTTGCTTGTTATGTATGTTTAACTAATAAATAAAGTGTTCAGAAAGTAATAATAATAAATAATCATTTATTGAACCAATGTTACAATTATTACCTTAACTTAATGGTGGTCTGTAACTGTTAACGATTTTCGTTTTATCTTTACGGCGGACCCCAAACTTGGGGGCACCTGTATCTTGGGGACCACAGTTGTGAGACATAATACAATCTTCGACTGGGGTTCAAGAAAGTCGTAAATAAAACATTTGAACAATCCGTGAAATCTCTTATTGAAATCCCCATGACTGCATTTTGACTCTCAGTCTAATAATATTAGGTTGGAGAAAAAGTCTTTTCGCATTATAGTATGTATGAACTTGTAATAAAATCTCTTTGGCTATACTATTTGTATCTGGCTAGTTTTGGTATCATTGAAAGTTTAAATTTTAAAGAACGTATTTCCAAATTCAAATTAGGAAAATGTGTGATTTTCATTTGTTTTTCGTACCGTCAAGATTAGTGAATCTAATGAAGAAATTCGATACATTTTAAAATTTTACTACAAAAAAGGTAAAAATGCAACGCAAGCCGCGAAAAAAAATTGCGATGTTTATGGACCTAGTGTAGTGTCTGTGAGAGTAGCACAAATTTGGTTTAAGCGTTTTCAATCCGGAAATTTTGATGTCAAAGATGCACATCGCTCTGGTCGCCCTATTACGGATAAAACGGATGCCATTTTTGAAAAAGTGGAGCAAGATCGGCATACCAGTAGTTACGACGTAGCTGAAGAACTGGAAATTGACCACAAAACAGTTTTGGCGCATTTGAAAATACTGGGTACACAAAAAAGCTCGACATTTGGGTACCTCACGAGCTCACTGAAAGAAACCTAATGAACCGTGTACTCATTTGTGATTCTTTATTACGACGTAATGAAACCGAACCATTTTTGAAGAAGCTGATAACTGGTGATGAAAAGTGGATCACGTATGACAAGAACGTGCGAAAAAGGTCGTGGTCAAAGGCCGGTCAGGCTTCACAGACTGTGGCGAAACCCGGGTTAACTCGCAACAAGGTGATGCTGTGTGTGTGGTGGGATTGGAAGGGCATTATTCATTATGAGCTGTTACCACCAGGCAGGACCGTCGATTCTGAACTCTACTGCGAACAACTGATGAGATTAAAGCAAGAAGTTGAGAGAAAGCGGCCGGAATTAATCAACAGAAGGGGTGTGGTTTTTCATCATGATAACGCTAGACCTCACACATCTTTAGCCACCCAACAAAAATTAAGAGAGTTTGGCTGGGAGGTGTTAATGCATCCGCCGTATAGTCCTGACCTTGCACCTTCAGATTTCCACCTGTTTCGGTCTCTTCAGAATTCTTTAGGCAGTGTCAGGTTAACATCACGAGAGGACTGCCAAAACCACTTGTCGCGGTATTTTGACCAGAAGTCCCAAAATTTCTATAGCAATGGGATCATGTCCCTACCTACAAGATGGCAAAAAGTTATCGAAAAAAATGGTACCTACATACTTGAGTTAAATGTAAATAAACTTTATTAAAAAATGTTTTGAATTTTCTTAAAAAATGCGAAGAAACTTTTTCCCCAACCGAGATTTCTTAGTAGCACACAGCCCGGAGTTTGGAAATTGGCGGTGTGATACCCCCGTGCCTCGGAAAGCACGTTAAGCCGTTGGTCCTACGCCTGATCTCTCTCCGGTCGTGTCGGATTGCCGTCCCATCGGACTGTGAGAGTGAGGGAACAGTGAGTGCCCTTATGCGCTCATACTTGTGCACTATAATATCTCCCGCGCCAATGGCTAGTCTCTGTTGAGATTGCCTGACCTTGTCCTGAAGATTTCTTAGTAGCACACAGCCCGGAGTTTGGAAATTGGCGGTGTGATACCCCCGTGCCTCGGAAAGCACGTTAAGCCGTTGGTCCTACGCCTGATCTCTCTCCGGTCGTGTCGGATTGCCGTCCCATCGGACTGTGAGAGTGAGGGAACAGTGAGTGCCCTTATGCGCTCATACTTGTGCACTATAATATCTCCCGCGCCAATGGCTAGTCTCTGTTGAGATTGCCGATATACGGTCTGGAGCATATCGCACCCCTAGATCTAAAGGACCAGATTCAAAACTATTTCCAATATTTGGAGTCGAATATTGGAAATAGTTTTGAATTTGGGTTATTGGTCGATAGGTATTGAAATGACAGACTCGAAGGTGTGCATAATTCAAAAATTAAGAATTTTGAGTTAGTTCCCTTTAGATCTAGGGGTGCGATATTATGTGTTTAAGTCCGATGTTATAGACGGCGAATCTACTGGCATTTAACGGGTTGAGATCTCCCAAATGATAAAACTAAACAATATTTGGTTCCAACTGGTGATGAGTTGCCTTTGTATACCTGGGAGTCTTTAAATAGACTTCGGACTCAGGTAGGTCGAACCAACGAAAACTTGCTTAGGTGGAGATTTACGGATGACTCTGTCCTGGGATGTAAATATAATATCTTATAATAATATGTTAGGACAACCAACACACCGTTGTCTGATCCCAAACTAGGTAGAGCCTGTACTATGGCAACCAGAAAACTGATATCTTTATACAGGATAATTTTTTATCCAGTGCACAAACTGTAACCATAAATTCAGCATATCATTCTAGACGTAGAAAATTTTCGTCGGACATACAAAAAAAAAATCAGCTGTTCCATACATTTTGACCCCGTAGGTATTGCATTTTTCTATGAAACAGCAGATTTTTTTTTTGCAAAATCGACGAAAATTTTCTACGCTGGGGGTCTAGAATGATATGCTGAATTCATGGTTACAGTTTGCGCACTGGATAAAAAATTATCCTGTATAATTTTACTGTACGTATGTATGTCATTGAACTCCTCCTAAACGGCTGGACCGATTTGAATGAATTTTTTTGTATGGCGTTTGGGTGGCACCCTTTTTTTTTTTTTTTTTTTTTGGATGGGAAATCATCAAATGACTTCTCCCGCTCTGGGCGGAGCGGGAGGGCATGTCAGACTTTTACTGACTAAAACCCACCCGTGTTCCTTCAGTTGCCCATGTGCCAGGGTCACGATATCTCTTTCGAACAATCACGCGACCCTGGCAGGCATCGGTCCTAGCAGACCCCTTCAGTGTTGCTGACATCTCTTTGAGGCGCGCGTGGAACACTACGCGCCGTCGACCCGAGCCTGGTCCTTACCGGGCGGCGAGCTACCCATTGATCGCCACCCGCAAGCTCGCGCCTACGGTGGCCGGGAGTCCGCAATCGACTCCAGTCTCCTCCTGCGGCGGCTAGGGACGTGAAAGCGCAGAGACTGCCATTCCCTCACGCGCCCCGCCTCCTCCTTCGCGAGCATTACTGCTTCGCAGAAGGAGGTGACGGCTTCCCATACCCTCTCGCTCCGTACCATAGCTCGCACCAGGGCCGGACGCGAGAGGTCGCCGCCGCCGATCGCCTCCACGAGGACACGGCGGTGCTCCGCCCAGGCAGGGCACACTTCCACCGTATGCTCCACCGTGTCCTCTAGACGATCCTCACAATGGAGAATGGGTGGCACCCTGGAAGGTTTAGTTTCACAAATCAGCCCGACCGATGGCGCTGCTGTTGAGTTCTAGGAAACAGGACAACGTCTGTACGATCAGCTAGCGGTTATATATTTCTAAACTAGCTTTTGCCAGCGGCTTCGCCCGCGTGGAGGTCGGAAAATATCCCGCGGGAACGTACTACGGGGATAAACAGTACCCTATATGTTAATCCAGGTTATAAACTATCTGTGTGCCAAATTTCATCTAAATCGGGTCAGTAGTTTTTGCGTGAAAGAGGAACAAACATCCACACATCTATACATCCATACATACAAACTTTCGCGTTTATAATATTAGTAGGATACATACATATTAAGGATAAATTGCACACACAGAGAACAAATGATTATGCTTGTCAAAGATTTGTCCTGGGTGAGAATCGAACCCACGGACTCCTTCTTAGCAGACAGGGTCACTAACCTAAATATCTTTTCCAGCGTGTCCTGTTTGCTTGCTACAGGAGGATGGACGCTGCTGAAAGTGCCAAGCTCGTAGCCAAATTCTGGGATGACTGTATAAGTACCGGATGACATTTTTTACCGTCTCGACCTTCATATGGTGTGTTATGTAAGTAGAATAGAAGGCAGGAAAGCCTTCAGATTCATCGCAGGTGAGTAAAGGAACGCGGGACGCGGGACGCGGGCGGACGGGGATGCGTGTGCGGCTCGTGCGCCTGCGAAAGATCAATGAAGCCGCCTATCGGCCGGATTCAAAGGGTAGGACCGCGCTACGAAATCATTGATACATGCCGCGCATTGAGTAGAGTGCGTATGATTTGAGTTTCGATAGATTTTAATTATTTTTTTTTCCTAATTTCTGTTTTTGTTGTTCTAGTATGAAAATGTTACTTTAAATGTGTAGTATTTATTGCTAAATCAATTTAATTACATGTTTTTCAAAAATAAAAATAATAAAAATTTCAATGCCAAAGGCTTCTACTCCATTCACCTATTACACCCATTTTTTTTCAAGACGTTATAAAATTTCACCCGCTATAGATTACACTACAACTAGACTAGACTAGACGCTATTGATACGTTATGAAGAACTTGAAGATACAACTCAGGATCACACATCAGCAGACGCTCTGGTGACAGCTGACAACTGATTGAAATGCTATTTCTAGTTCTATCTACACCGAAGTGAATGTCTATTTTTACACGCTTTATATTAGCTTCACTTGTATGTTTGTATATTTGTATGTTTGTATGTTTGTTTGTAACAGACTCCTTATAGTGCGATTTTGCGATTTTGACCCACTTTAAACGACCAGATTTCATTCAAACTTTGCACACCTGTCAAGGACTAATGACAATGCAATAATTTCATAAATTTGTGCCATTATCATTGCCAGGGTTACCAGGACAGCAGAAAAACTGTCACAAACTACGCTGACATACGTCTCAAAATTCGAAATACCCTAAAAAATAGAAAATAAATAATAGTTTAAAAAAACACGCTTTTTTTCCATTATTTTGTACTTTTTAACCGACTTCAAAAAGGAGGAGGTTATCAATTCGGATGTTTATATGTTTTTTTTTTTTTTTTTTTTTTTTTTATGTATGTTCGGCCATAACTCCGTCATATATAGACGGATTTGCAAAATTCTTTTTTTGTTCGAAAGGGGTTTATTCCGAAATGGTCCCATATAATTTTCATATAGATCTGATGATGAGTTCGGGAGACAGACACCGGAACTCTTTAAAAAATGACAGGAAATCAACCGCGATTTCTGCTATCGCATAAATATGCATTGTTTGTTTGGAATTAGTGCAGGGTGAATACCACAACTAAAAATTTAAAAATAAAAACTTTTTTGCAAAAAAAAAACAACCGACTTCCTTAAAAACACTATAAAGTGAAAAATAACTTTAATTTCGGAAGTCGGTGGCAAAAAAACCATAAATACAGATCCTAAGACACCGACTACCGAAATTAAAGTTATTTTTCACTTTATAGTGTTTTTAAGGAAGTCGGTTGTTTTTTTTTTGCAAAAAAGTTTTTTTAGTTTGGTTTTCCATGGAAGCGTGTTTTTTAGTTTTTTTTAACTATTATTTATTCCGTATGTTTGAGCCAGGGGACCTATGTTTAAAATAATACTTCTATACGTTGTACCCTGTGGTGCCGGACGTAAAGAATAACACCACCCCATTTCTTCCCGTGGGTGTCGTAAAAGGCGACTAAGGGACTTACTAGAGAATGGGCAGCAGCGTTCTCTATGCATTTTACTACCATACTGCGATCGCCAACCCGCCTGCCAAGCGTGGCGATTATGGCAAAGCCCCCCAAATTGGGGGAGGCCTAAGTCCAGCAGTGGACGTCTTACGGCTGAAATGATGAATGATGATGATACGTTGTAAATGTATACTCACGTTTTATAAATTAAGATTATTTTTATTTTGTTTTAGTTTGAACAGCTCCTTAAATGTTAAGTTGAAAAAATGGCAAAGGCAAATAACAGAAAACTCACACACACTCTCATTTATTTAATCAAAATACAAGTTTAATTCACTCATTGACGCAATACTATTTATATTTCTCTATTTTGTTTACAAATCCTAGGAGCCTGACTATGTGACCTATATTAAAATATAAAAATCTTTAAATAAATTATTAACTATTGTTTGTTCTTTTTAATGTTATAACAATATATTATTTCGACATAAATATTATGAACTTACAGATTACATAATGAACTTATCGTGAATGTGCAGACTATGTGGGTTATTTATTTTTTTGTTTTCATTATTTTTCAAGAAAGTTGTAATCATGATCTGACAGTTTGAGTAATTAATGTGGCCTACCCAAATGTCTTTTCTTTGGTATTGTTCGTCGAATCGTTGAGCTTCATAAGTTCTGAGTTGAGCTCCACGTGTTACTGACAAATGCGTGCACTGACTGCACATATCTACTAAATCTGTGTGGTTCTTTCCTCAAAAGATCATTTCAGACAACAATCTACATGGTCTTCACATGATCTGACCAAGATTCTGTCTGGACTTTAAAAGAGACTGTGACCTCTTAGTTTGTTTCGGCTTTTTTTTTCAGAATATTCATATAGGAAACGCCAACCTCATCTAGTTTTAACAATATGATTGACATGTAAGAGTGTTTTTACAAACCCACTAGCAAAAATAAAGTAATTTATCATATAAAACAAGTCCCTATTCCACATTATTCTCTTCCAAACCATTAATAATAACTTCCCTATTATAAGGAAAAATACCCGCATTTTTAAAACCATCCTGAATCGAACTTTGGTCCAAACATTTGATCAATCCTTCTGCAACCATGTTAGGAATAATATATATGCACTTTTTCTTCTCTGGTTGTTCTAATACTATAGTATTATACATAGAAGATACGGTTTTTTTTAATCCACTTACTATTGGATGTAAAGGCTCTATAATCTGTGCCATATAAGAAGGTATTACTAGTAAAATAATATCGTTTTCTCTACAATATTCTATACATTCTATGCTTAGATGAAAAGTCTGATTTTCGAGCAGTAAAAGTAGTTTTGGTCCAACGGAGTTTCTTAAGTTTTTCGTGAAATGTTTTAGAAAGACCAAGAAATTAGAGTCTTCCGTCCAATCTGGTAGGGTTTTCAAATCAACACCATTTTTTAAGAAGTTATTGAACGTTGTATCGTCTGAGTAATTAGGTTCATTCACCAAGTCTTTTTCTATTTTGACTTCAACGTTGTTTTTCGAAGTTTCTTCCTTTTTCTGTCGCGCTATCAAAAATAAAGGGGGTATAGCATAACCCTTAGCGTTCGCTGCATAAGTCAATTTAATTTTAGACTCTTTTAAAGCTATTGGGCCGTTCTTCGTCGTCATCAACCAAATTTTATCTCTAAAATCTTCAATATTAACTCCAATTTCGTCTAAAGCATAAATGTTTTCGGAGCCAAAGTTATACTTGCACAAAATACTCCACAATCGATCATAAAAGCGTCGAACTTTTTCTTTGGCAGTTTGCCGATCAATTTTATCTTCTAAATCTTTATTTCTGCACATGAAATTCTTGTACCAATCCAAGCCAGCCATTTCATTGTCAACCCAAGACTTTGGAGTTTTCAAACCCAGTTTCTGACTGAATTCCGTAGCATATTTTCTGACTACCCTCACACATAAACCGGGATATATCTCCGCGTATTTATTCAAGTATTTTGATAATATAGTTTCCTGTTCTGTCGTATAGAAATTGTTACGTGCATACCCGACACTGACGGGAAAGTTTGTGGTCAGACGTCTTTTCTTGTATCTTTGTAAAGTCACGGGTGTGATATTAAACATTTTTGCCGCTTTTCGTACGGACACTCCGTGAATGACAATTTGTTCGTACGCAGCTTCAAACTGTGAGATGTCACAGAGACCTCGGGTCGTCTTTCTCGGCCGTTTGTTGGTTGGCATCTAAAACATACATACGGTACATTTTAGTTTTATGGCACTTTTTGGTAAGTATATTTATTTATGTGGGTTCTTGATAGCCTCCCATAATCATTTGCAGGTAGACACTGCCAGGATTGCGGATTTGTTCCTAAAGAATTACCGTGGCCCTGGTATAGGCAACGGAAGGAACATGGGTGGGTTTTAGTCAGTAAAAGTCTGTTACGCTCTTTCGCTCTGCCCAGAGCACGTGACGTCATTTGAAGATTTCCAATACAAAAAAAACTTTTTTACAAAAAAAAAAACATCCGACTTCCTTAAAAAAACTACAAAGTGAAAAATAACTCTAACTTCGGAAGTCGGTGTCTTAGGATCTGTATTTATGGTTTTTGTGCCACCGACTTCCGAAATTAAAGTTATTTTTCACTTTGTAGTGTTTTTAAGGAAGTCGGTTTTTATTTTTAAATTTTTAGTTGTGGTATTCACCCTGCACTAATTCCAAACAAACAATGCATATTTATGCGATAGCAGAAATCGCGGCTGATTTACTGTCATTTTTTAAAGAGTTCCGGTGTCTGTCTCCCGAACTCATCATCAGATCTATATGAAAATTATATGGGACCATATCGGAATAAACCCCTTTCGGAGTTATGGCCGAACATACATAAAAAAAAAACATAAACATCCGAATTGAAAACCTTCTCCTTTTTGAAGTCGGTTAAAAAGTCAAGTAGACTGTTGCAGCGCACGCAGGGCTTGAATTACCGGTATTTTTAGTGCCGGTATTATTTACTTGATACGTTGATTAAGATTAAGTAATTTCAAATTGTTATCAATTTTATTGAATTTTAAAATTATTGTGATTTAACTTATTTTGATTTTAATTAAATTAGTATTATTATGGCATATATTTTAAACTTTGGTTACTAATTATTTTTTTAAGTGTGTGTGTCTAACTTAAATAATTAAATTAAAACTATATTTACACACGAGTACAGGTAAAGCCAGCCATCTTTCCAGTTTTAGCTGACCTCGCATTGTATAGCCTTTTCTTACGATGAGATGCCAGTTTATATTGGAAATGTATACCTTGATGTGTTGATGTGTGCGTACCAGACGTAGTAGTTGTCCTAGTGGTATTTCAGAATCGGTTCTGTATTAGTACTAAACAAATATTTCCGCAATTGAGTGTGAGATAAGCTATAGTAAGTAAGAAGAATAGTTAATAAGAAAAACAAAAAATAACTTCAAGGTGCAAATACGAGATTTGTGGTATGCATCGGGTTCCTGAATTTGGTACCGATACCCGTCTGGAACCGGTACTCAGGTACAGAAATGGCAAGAACCGCTAAGTTGTCTGTACCGGTACAGAACCCGTACTTTTGGTACCGACTCTAAGTCCTCAACGCACGTGATAAAAAATCTTGTGACTCTTGAATTTTTGCAAGAATGTAATATCAAGTCAAATGTTTGCTGCTACGTCATAAAAAAAACGAAAATCTTTTTATCTGAGGACATCTATTGTCATTTCCCAAATCATTTACTGTTATAGCAACTCCGTGCAATAAAATTGTTCTGATAGTTTTGATAAGGTGCAACGATCACGCACACTCCTTTTGCTTCGTTCACGTTCACATTGACTTGACTGGCCTGTTAGTCTAGTGGTTAGTGACCCTGACTGCTAAGACTGAGATCGTGGGTTCGATTCCCACCCAGGACAAATGTTTGTGTGATGAGCACAATCATTTGTTCTGTGTCTGGGTGTAATTTATCATATAATATGTATGTATTTAGAAATATATAAGTATATTTATCAGTTGTCTGGTTGCCATAGTACAGGCTCGGCCTAGTTTGGGATCAGAAAACGGTATGTTGGTTGTCCTAAGATATATCTATATATATAAAAATGAATCCTATTTCCCTTGGTCACGCCATCACTCTTGAACGGCTGGACCGATTTCACTTTTTTTTTTTGTTGTTGCGTTTGTAATTGTCAGGAGAAGGTTCTTATGAAAGAATTTTTTTTTTAAAAATGCGCGGAAAATTAGAAAATTTAAGAACACTTATTTAAGAATACCTAACAACCATATAATAGGACAATGTAAACTTTTATTTAATTACAGGACAACGTCTGTCGGGTCAACTAGTTATATTATATATTACATAACATAAGGTAAAAATTTTATGCACACCTTAAAATTAAATCAATGTTAGTGTAGTGCATACTCAATGTGAAGACTATGTAGGTAACAGTATTTTGTTTCTTCTTCAGATTTATTCACGTTCTGGCAGTTTGGCATAGTTTATGCGGCCTGCTTAAAAGTCCTTTCTTTGGTATTTACCTCCTCCTCCTTTCTTTGGTGTCCATCGTATTGTTGAGCTCCTTTAGTTCTGATTGAGCTACACGATTACTTACAAATGCGCGCATTGCCTGGACTGGTCCAGTCCATCGTTATAGTAATTTCATATCATTTCTTCCAGTCCATGGTTATTTCCTTAAAAGACCATTTCAGACACCAATCGACGTGGTCTTCACATGATTATGTTAAAATGACACATTTGCACTCAAAAACGTCAATTTTATGCTCGTTAAAGGTCTTTTTTTTTGGATGGGAAATCATCAAATGACTTCTCCCGCTCTGGGCGGAGCGGGAGGGCGTGTCAGATTTTTACTGACTAAAACCCACCCGTGTTCCTTCAGTTGCCCATGTGCCAGGGTCACGGTATCTCTTTCGAACAATCTCGCGACCCCGGCAGGCATCGATCCTAGCAGACCCCTTCAGTGCTGCTGACATCTCTTTGAGGCGCGCGTGGAACACTACGCGCCGTCGACCCGAGCCTGGTCCTTACCGGGCGGCGAGCTACCCATTTGCTCGCCGCCCGCAAGCTCGCGTCTACGGTGGCCGGGAGTCCGTTCGTTGAAGTTTAGAGCAGTATAAGTGCGATTACGCGTAATTCCGTGTTTCTCAACAGTGACATTAAAAAGTCTATTTGGTCAAACTTTGGATAATAACAATATGCGATGTGTGTGACAAAATAAGGTTGAGATTGACGACGCTTCGATATTCAGTGATTTCATAGGTGGCGCGATTCTTTTAGGGTATCGTGGACTTGAATTATCTATATATCTAGGAAAATTGATTTTGTCACAAGTCTGCTACTATAAACTGTACAATTACAGAGTAAGAGACGTTACGGGGAACAGAGTGAACCAGTTCTGTACTAACAACCATAATATGTACTTACAGATACTTCAGACAAGAATTTTACCTACCTGTACTGCTTATATGATACTTATTGAAATTGGGCTAGGTTGTTTTTATTTGGCAAATAAAGTTGTTTTTTTTATCTGACTGACTTGACAGGTCCACTAAAATATTTGTGGTATTTTCCTCAAAAGATCATGTCAGTCACCAATCTATGAAGACTCTAGATTTGACTTCGTATTTCTTCTCACAGTATAGTCAGATAGGACACACTGACTTAGTCTTGTTTTGGCGGGTATTCATTTTGACGTGTAAAACTCACAACAGAATAAAAGTACTCACCCTATCTCTGTCCCGTTCCTTCTTCTTCTCACTCTTTCTCTTCTTCTTCCCCTTCTCCGTCTCTATCTCTTTAAGCTTAGAAAGCTGCACGTCTTCGTCCGACGTGACGTCGTTGTCAACAGCAGGCACATCTTGGAAGTATGGGTCGTCAACCGTTTCTTCTTTTACTACCACTTCTGCGAAAGACCAAAAGGGTTTATTTTAGTATCGTCAACTATGGCATCTTCTGCGATCGCCAACCCGCCTGCCAAGCGTGGCGATTATGGCAAAGCCCCCCAAATTGGGGGAGGCCTAAGTCCAGCAGTGGGCGTCTTAGGGCTGAAATGATGATGATGAACTATGGCATCTTTACTTCCAGGCGACTAAGAGACTCACTAGAGAATGAGCAGCAGCGTTCTCTTTGCATTTTACCACCATACTGCGATCGACAACCCGCCTGCCAAGCGTGGCGATTATGGCAAAGCCCCCCAAATTGGGGGAGGCCTAAGTCCAGCAGTGGGCGTCTTAGGGCTGAAATGATGATGATGAACTATGGCATCTTTACTTCCAGGCGACTAAGAGACTCACTAGAGAATGAGCAGCAGCGTTCTCTTTGCATTTTACCACCATACTGCGATCGGCAACCCGCCTGCGTAGCGGTTATGACAAACCCCCCCATATTTGAGGGAAGCCTACATCCAGCTGTGGATGTTTTTCGGCTCAAATAAGAAAGAAAAGAAAGAAAGAAAATACTTTTATTTGCGGTAAATATGACGCAAAGACGAACTATACACAACATAAATATTTAAAAAAAAATTGCTGGGGTAAATATGCGTCAAATCCACGCAAAACGGACATTGCTCAGCATAATACTACGACTCTGTGCGAGACAGAGCCCCAGCGCTGGTATTCAGCGACAGTAGGCGCTGACGTGTGACGTCGAACGGTGCAGAGTAAAAAGAAGTAACAATACTAAATCTTAAATAATAAATAACACAATATTAAAAGGCAAATAAAGAGTAAAAAGAAATACAATTTTAACAATAAAAAACACATTATTATAAAGTGGCAACATTTGATGAAGGAACACATAAATGTACCTCTATATATGTACATACTTACCGGTCAAAATCATAACCCTCCTTTTGTCATTGCCGTAGTCAAGTTAAACGGAACGCTGTCGAGTGAATTAGTTGAAATATGACGATAATTGTTGAAGATGTCGGTAAAAATCTTGCTGACGGAGCTATACTGACATGCGCCATAATAAACATTAAATGACATTTGAAATGCCGGTAGTTCGTTCCCGTTGGTTGTTTTCCGACATCCACGCAGACGAAGCCGCGGGCAAAAGCTAGTCTAAACTAATATTATATACTAGCTATGGCTAGCGGCTGCGCCCGCGATTTTAGACATATAAAACTTCCTCTTGATTACTCTGTCTACTGATGAAAACCGCACTAAAATCCGTTGCGTAGTTTAAAAGATTTAAGCGTACAGACACGAAATGTGACTTTGTTTTTAACCGACTTCAAAAAAAAGAGGAGGTTATCAATTCGACTGTATTTTTTTAATGTTTATTACCTCATAACTTTTGACTGGGTGAACCGATTGATGATTCTTTTTTAATTGAAAGCTGGTGCTTCCCGAATGGTCCCATTTAATTTAGTTTCATTCGGACAATGGGATCCATGTGAAAACCATATAAGTCTTAAATTTGCATTAAGTATTTGCGCGACAAATAAACGAATAACGCGATTACATTAGTGCGGGGTACATACCATAACTAAAAAGTTAAAAATAATAAGTTTTTACAAAAAAATTGCAACTGACTTCCTAAAAAAAAAAACAGTACGAAGTGTTAATTTCGGAAGTCGGTGGCAAAATAAATCTTAATTACAGATCCTAAGACACTGACTTCCGAAAAGTTATTTTTCTTTTTGTACTGTTTTTTTTTTTAGGAAGTTGGTTGTAATTTTTTTTTTTTTTTGTGAAATCTTTTTATACTTTGTAAAGATTTAGAGGTAAAATTAATAAGTTTGCTTGTTCGTAAGTTTCTATGTAGAGGATAATTTCGGGAACTCCCAGTCGGATTTGAAAAAATCCTTTTGTACTTGATATCTTAATTCTTGAGGAAGGTTCAAGACTATTATTTTAACATCAACCTAAGACCCTTAGGAGCCGAGCAAAAAGAAAAAAGTCTGAAAGAACGCGAAGACTGAAAAAATCAAAGTAGTGGCGCGGGCGAGATGCGACACGGTGGGTCGGGGACCACAATTTCGGAGGAACAAAACCTTATAAGAAGCAGAACCACAACCCTGACATAGCCCAAAGAATTGCTAAACTGAAGTGGCAGTGGGCAGGGCACATTGTTCGCAGAACAGATAGCCGATGGGGCGAAAGGTTCTGGAGTGGCGACTGCGTACCGGACGACGTAGAGTTGGAAGGCCTTCCACAACTTGGACCGATGACCTTGTGAAGGCCGCAGGGATCCACTGGATGCGCGAAGCACAAAACCAGTCGAAGTGGAGCTTGGGGGAGGCCTAAATCCAGCAGTGGACGTCTTTCGGCTGAAATAATGATGAAAAGCTAGTAATACAATTACAAAAAAAAAAAAACTCACCGAAACCATACTTATTGTCAGGGTCATCTTCCTCTTTAACATCCAGCTCGACTTCATTATCCTCCACCTCTTCTACTTTAGGTACACACTCGTAACTCTGCATTTCAATCCTTTCTATGTTGATGGTGGCGTGAGATTCGAAATCATTCGGTGAGTCCAGGAATGTGTGCTGTAATCAAATACAAAATAGGCACTTATGAAATGTTAGAAACCAGTACACGGTTGCACTTACTCGTTTCCTATGCAGAGGAGCTGGAAAATAATACAACGGTTACTCTTTAAAAAAATATTGGTCTAAGTTTTCAAATTATAATCTAACTAGCTTCTGCCCGCGACTTCGTCCGCGTTAAGTTTTTGCTCCCCTGACCCTTTCCGTCGCATCAAATTGCCTGTCAGTTTTCGTCCATTTTCGTTGCTGAACCGCTCTTTTTGGTCGTAGCGTGATGTAATATAGCCTATAGCCTTCCTCAATAAATAGACTACCCAACACAACAAGATTTTTTCAATTCAGACCAGTAGTTCCTGAGATTTCCGCGTTCAATCAAACAGACAAACAAATAAACAAACTATTCAGCTTTATAATATTAGTATATACAGGATAAGTTTTTATCCCGTGCGCAAACTGTAACCATGAATTCAGCATATCATTCTAGACCCCCCAGCGTAGAAAATTTTCGTCGGTTACAAAAAAAAAATCAGCTGTTCCATACATTTTGACCCCGTAGGTATTGCATTTTTCTATGAAACAGCAGATTTTTTTTTTTTTGCAAAACCGACGAATATTTTCTACGCTGGGGGGTCTTGAATGATATGCTGAATTCATGGTTACAGTTTGCGCACTGGATAAAAAATTATCCTGCATAGCCTATAGCCTTCCTCAATAAATAGGCTACCCAACCCATAAAGATTTTTTCAATTCAGACCAGTAGTTCCTGAGATTACCGCATTCAGCCAAACAGACAAACAAACAAACAAATAAACAAACTCTTCAGCTTTATAATATTAGTATAGATAAAAAGTATAAGCAGACATGGCCAGCCCACGGCTTACGAGATACGTTCTAACCCTGACAGACGCTTTCCTTTCTGTAAATCATTTCAACATCAATGCACTCAAAACGGTGAAAGAAAACATCTTAAGGAAACCGGCATGTTCCCAGCAGTGGGAACATTATCTGATGACAGCCATATACAAACTCTATGGCGAGTCAGGGGCCTTAAAGTCAACGTACGCCAACGAAGTTACGGGCCCGTTCGAACGAAATTCGATTCTTCGGAGTGAACCCTATTTCCGATAAATTTACTGTTTATGACAAGTAAAAGTACATAGGGAGTAAAGACAACTGTTATATCGAATCTTATGTTCGAAGGTAATCCGGAATACCTCAATGTTTGAAGTAAGGTCTTCAACCAGTACGTCCTGCCCGCAATAACGTGGACAATGACAGTTGGGTTGGTCCACAAAAAAGTCGCACAGCGCGCTATGGAACGGGCTGTGCTCGGAGTTATTTGGAAAGATAAAATCAGAAAGGTAGTTCTGATAAATGACTTTATTTTTGCAAGTAGGTTTGTACAAACACTTTTACACGTCAATCATATTTTTAGGGTTCCGTTGCCAAATGGCAAAAAACGGAACCCTTATAGATTCGCCATGTCTGTCTGTCTGTCTGTCTGTCTGTCCGAGTATGTCACAGCCACTTTTCTCCGAAACTATAAGAGCTGTGCTATTGAAACTTGGTAAGTGGATGTATTCAGTGAACCGCATTAAGATTTTCACACAAAAATAGAAAAAAAAGCAATAATATTTGGGGTTCCCCATACATAGAATTGAAACTCGAAAATTTTTTTTTCATCAAACCCATACGTGTGGGGTATCTATGGATAGGTCTTCAAAAATGATATTGAGGTTTCTAATATCATTTTTTTTTTTAAACAATAATATTTGGGGTTCCCCATACATAGAACTGAAACACAAAAAAAATTTTTAATCAAACCCTTACGTGTGGGGTATCTATGGATAGGTCTTTAAAAATGAAATTGAGGTTTCTAATATCATTTTTTTCTAAACTGAATAGTTTGCGCGAGAGACACTTCCAAAGTGGTAAAATGTGTGTCCCCCCCCCCGTAACTTCTAAAATAAGGGAATGATAAAACTAAAAAAAATATATGATGTACATTACCATGAAAACTACCAACGAAAATTGGTTTGAACGAGATCTAGTAAGTAGTTTTTTTTTAATACGTCATAAATCGTAAACCACAATTTACCTTTCATTCAGTCAACTAAAATATAAAAATTAAAAAAAAAACATTTAATTTCATAAACGATGATGACGAATGATGATGATGATGACCTGCAGGTTTGTACGGAACCCTCGGTGCGCGAGTCCGACTCGCACTTGGCCGGTTTTTAAACTAGATGAGGTCGGCGTTTCATATCCGACTACTCTAAGAAAAGCCGAAACAAACTCAAAGGTCACAGTTACTTTTAAAGTCCAGACATAATCTTGGTCAGAACATGTGAAGACCATGTGGATTGGTATCTGAAGTGGTCTTTTAAGGAAAGAACCACACAGATTGAGTGGACCTGTCCAATCAGTGCACGCATTTATCAGTAATCATGTAGCTCAACTCAGAACTTAAGGAGGTCAATGATTCGACGAACAATACCAAAGAAAGGACATTCCTGACATAGCTTGCAGAGTAAGCAGGTTGAAGTACCAGTAGGCTGGCAATGTGTATTGAAGGACCAATGGCTGGAGGCGATCGGCGGCGGCGACCTCTCGCGTCCGGCCCTGGTGCGAGCCATGGTACGGAGCGAGAGGGCATGGGAAGCCGTCACCTCCTTCTGCGAAGCAGTAATGCTCGCGAAGGAGGAGGCGGGGCGCGTGAGGGAGTGGCAGTCTCTGCGCCCTCACGTCCCTAGCCGCCGCAGGAGGAGACGCCCCGGGCGCCGGGAGTCGATTGCGGACTCCCGGCCACCGTAGGCGCGAGCTTGCGGGTGGCGAGCAATGGGTAGCTCGCCGCCCGGTAAGGACCAAGCTCGGGTCGACGGCGCGTAGTGTTCCACGCGCGCCTCAAAGAGATGTCAGCAACACTGAAGGGGTCTGCTAGGACCGATGCCTGCCGGGGTCGCGTGATTGTTCAAAAGAGATACCGTGACCCTGGCACATGGGCAACTGAAGGAACACGGGTGGGTTTTAGTCAGTAAAAGTCTGACACGCCCTCCCGCTCCGCCCAGAGCGGGAGAAGTCATTTGATGATTTCCCATCCAAAAAAAAAAAAAAAAAAAAAAAGGACCAATGGCCGACGAGTTCTGGTGTAGAGCCCGCCGCATCGACAAGCGTAGCGTGAGATGAATGAGATGGTGATGACCAGAGGTCGGAGTAGGTAGATTGAAATGGGATCAATGAACTGGCACGTATATATTAGTACGGATAAGCCTCTGGGATTCCGGTATTTTGAAACTAATTTCAAATGTTGTAATGTGTAGAATAAAGAATACATCAATATGAATAAGTAATGTTTATCCTTTTGCTGTCTTTTAATAGTACTATATAGGAGACCGGCCTTCTACAGTAAAAAAAAACAATTTTAAAGTTTATCTATCGCATTCTATAAATTTCTAATGTAGTACCTAGTTTAAAAATCCTTACTTTCACAATATTTGATTCAATCCCGTAAGTACCAAAATGAAATCCTGGAAAAAAGGCTTATCCTTGTTATGATTTCTATGACTATTCATGATGCGAGTACGTAAAATCAATCTACCTACTCCGACCTCTGGTGATGACGCTAGGTAATGATTCCCAAAGTGGTCCAGGTAGAACCCCTGGAATCCACAGAAGACTCGACTGGAGATTTTTGGTGACTTTTGGAAATATGGTAGAAATACACATACATACAATCACGCCTTTTCCCCATGGGGGTAGGCAGAAACCACAGAACGCCACCTGCTACGATCTCTACACACTCCTTTTGCCTCGTTTAGGTTCATACAATTGGTCATACACACACGCCGGTTGCGAGTACTACGCACCTGACTTTTCTGAAGGACATCACCAATAAGGTCACTATATGTTCCGGTTCTTGTTCTGTTCTGTTCTGGTATGATAAATATGTTGCAGTATAGCTATGCTAAAAATGATGACAGTAAACACGATATTTAATCCTACTAAATACAAAGGTTGGCGGTTATTAATGGGCTATTTATGGTATTTCCAAATCTATAGTGCACATGGTACAAATGTTTATTCTTTCTGTAAACGATAGGGGCGCTGTACGATATTTTATATATATCATTTACAAAGACGCTAGCGAGTTTCGGCTGTGTAAACTTATGGTTTCTTTGGCCTCATCTTGGCCACCATTCGGTCACTGCGTAACTCCATCGGCCATCTCCTCGTCTTATTAAATGTCCTGCTTAACTCCACTTGAGGCGCACCGCCCTGTCTCCGACGGAGATGTATGACGGAAAAGGGGGGGGGGGGGGGGGGCTATACCCAGCAGTCGGTGATTCCGGGCTGAGATCGATGGTAGAGTTATTGAACTATCATGACGTTCGAGGTCACATAACTGTGTGTTTATTTTAACTTACCTCCTTAGAGTATGAGATAAGGTAATCGTATGACTTTAGCATCTGTTCCCTGAATTTAATAGAAGATCTGACGCGCGCCAGGCATTCCCAGCACACCTGGATTTCCAGCCCATCTGGTACCTGGAAACGAAGAATACACACACGTTGATTAAATATGATTCGCGACCGTAAAATAATATTATGGCTTTACAGAATTATAATCATTAAAAGCTATACTTAATATTATAAAGCTGAAGAGTTTGTTTGTATGTTTGTTTGATTGAACGCGCTAATCTCAGGAACTACTGGTGCGAATTGAAAAATTATTTTTGTGTTGGGTAGCCTTTTTATCGAGGAACGCTATAGGCTATATAACATCACGCTACAACCAATAAGAGCGGGGCAGTAATGAAAAATGTTGCAAAAACGGGGAAAATCGCACGGGTAGGCGATTCGACGCGACGGGAAGGGTCGGGGGAACAAGGAATTTAACGCGGACGAAGTCGCGGGCAGAAGCTAATCATCAATAAAACCCTTGAGTTCAATTAATCTCTTTGAATGATTTTCTTGTCCTTGTGAAGCCGTACGTTAAGAATAGCACCATCCATTTCTTCCCGTGGGTGTCGTTAAATGCGACTAAGGAATCTTATAGAGAATGGGCAGCAGCGTTCTCTGAATATTTTACCACCATACTGCTATGGCCAACCCGCCAGCCAAGAGTGGCGATTATGGCGAAGCCCTAGGAATTGGGGGAGGCTTTTGTCCTGCAATGGACCTCTTCGGATTTATGCGCGGGTGGTGGCAACACGTTATTGAACAGAACATGTGAAGCTATGGATTAGCTTCAGAAATATACTTAAAAATGATTCAGACTGTGGTTGATGCTGTTGAGCTGTTTCGTTTAAGCCGTGTAACATAAAACTACGTAGCGATTCACAATTATTCAATACTTAGCCTACTTATAGCATATATGTATTTAGCCTACTGCCAATCATTTTACACATGGTCCCTGTGGGTCAACTTTACGCAGAGGGCACAGTATAACAACACGTTCCGGGTGTTGTTGGGGCTGCCGCGTTTTTGTAGCGCGTCTGGCATGTTTGCCGACGCGGAAATCGATAGTTTTTCGGCCATCATGCGCAAGAGATGCGCATCTCTGCTTCGTCATGTTCGCGACAGCCCCAACAGTATTCTTAGAGCGTTGGCTGATAGGTGGGACTCTCCGATCTCAGGGCGGTGGATACGACTGCACGCATTCAAGTAGACATTCCCCAGGATCAGCGAGCCTCACATAGCTTAGAATGTATACTAACATTAGTTCATAAGTTTTCACTGTTACTAACACTTAAGGAAGAAATTCTGAAATAAATGTTGTTTATTTAATTATTAATACACTTCCGTACCGAGTCGAATTCCAATCAATAAGATCGTATGATGGTCTCCAACGATCACATTAAACTTATCATCTGCCGAGCCTTTTCCCAACTATGTTCGGGTCAGCTTCCAGTCTAACCAGATGCAGCTGAGTACCAGTATTTTACATGGAGCGACTGCCTATCTGACCTCCACAACCCAGTTACTAGGTAATACGATACCCCTTGGTAAGACTGGTTGTCCAGACTTTCGGGCTTCTATCGACCCGTAACGACTGTCTAAGATCTACGAAAGATAGCCGGGACCAACGGCTTAACGTACCTACTTTCCGAGGCACGGAAGGGTCTAAAGAGGTAAAGATGGTCACCCATCTACGGACCAACCGCGGGAAGCGTAGCTAACCCTGAACGATCGACCCGTGCGGCTGTTGTAACTTAGCCACAAGCCCTTCTCGATCGATCACATTAAACTAAGTTCATTAAATAAAAACCCAAAAATGTTGTCAGTTTAAATCAAATAGATAACCGCCGACCGCGTGATGCAGGACGTAAAGAACTGACACACATCCCATTTCTTGCCGTGGTTGTCGTGAGAGGCGACGAAGAAACTTACTAGAGAATGGGCACCAATGTTCTCTATGCATTTTACCACCATACTGCGATCGCCAACCCGCCTGTCAAGCGTGGCGATTATGGGAAACCCCCCCAAATTGGGGGAGGTCTATGTCCAGCAGTTCTGTCTTTCTGCTGAAATCATGATGATGAAAACGGGTATGTGACATCCGGAAGTGTGACAACGAATCGGACAAATATGATGAAATAATAAAGGTTCCATTTTTTCTATTTGGTGACTTAATCCTAATAATGCAAAAGAATTCATAAAAAAATATATAAAAAAATATGCGTCAACAATGGCCGATCCAAGGATTTCTGTTCTATGTTTACATGATTTTAAACGATAAATATGAATTAAATTACTTAGTTGTATCAAATGAACATACTTTCTATTGGAGCATATGCGTATTTTATTAAGAAAATAGTAGTAAAAGTATCACTTACATCGATATTTCCGAGCAAACGGAAACATTGTTTTACGGAGGGGTGGTAAAACATTCGACGATTATAGTTCAAACAGCCGACACATATTCCGTTAACATTATAACCTTCTATATTTATATTAACTTCCTTCATTTTTATTGCACTTTTTCACTTTAAAATTACAAAATATCTTTAGGAACAAAAGAAACTTCATCCCTTTCTTTCGGCCATTTTGATGGTCGCTGCCTCTTCCACTCACCGTTCCGTTACTGTAGTTAACAAATAATTATATAAATGAATTCTTGTTAATTGAAAAAACTATTTTACAATTGGAAAAATCAACACCTGAAAAATAGGAAACATTGCTTTTCTACCAATTTTATTCCTATAATTATCTCGTTATTCATGCATTGTTTTAATAAAACTTCAAACAACATAGACATATTATTTCGTGAACAGGAACGTAACAAAATAGCGTTCCAGCTCACAAAACATCAAGATTACAAATTTCTTAGCATAATAATGTTTGATCGGCTATCTCTTTTACGTAGTAAGCTTTTACGCCATCCTAGTTTATTTGAATGCTTAATGTTAGCACAATTGTACTCTGTAACAATTTTGTAATGTGAATAGTAAAAAAACAACGTCAACGAATTTGTCATTGTCAAATTTTGCGTTTACTTTGATCTCGCAAATTGTTTACTTCCTCCAAAAAAATACGTTCCTTAAAAACCCTTAATCACAATGTTTCGTTCTTACAAAGACATATCTATCAAGAAGACAGAGAAAACAACGATCAATTATTTAACCATCGGGCACTGTTGTGATTTGTGTGGCCAGGGTCCATGGACCTCCGCAATGGATGTTGATATTCATAGAAGACATGTACACAAAGGGGAGTTACTAAAAGCATTGAAAGATGAAAACATTGCAATGTGTTCTGTAAGTAATAAACTTCATTGTTTAACGTGTAAGACGGTTGTATCTGGGTCTAAACTTTGCAAGGAGCCAGATCTTCGTATGACCTCTTTAAAGACGTTATTTTCCGGAAATATTCTCTACGACCGGTGGTATTTAAATGTACCTACGTCAGGCAGTCAGCCCCGCAACCACCTTCAGACTGGCTATTACTGACCTACTTTCTAATGCAGGTAGCAATAAAAAAATAGGTCAGTTAAACTTATTTCCTTTTTCAGTGAAAAACTTGAATGGAAAATGATATGCATGAATGCACAAACACCACATTTATGTCACTGCAGCATGCCAAAAAGGTCTTAACATCATCTTGTATATTTAGCTAAAAAATATTATAAGTTAATATTATTAAAAGAGTAACCATGGAGTTTCTTGTCGGCTCTTCTCCATAGGAACCAACTATTTGGAACCGTGCACCTAGCTTCTGACGTTTCATAAGTGCCCATGTAGGTTTATATGAAATAAAAATATTTTGATTTGATTTGAATACAAAACAACAAGCAAAAAATTTATCATATCCCATCATCATCACCTGCCTGCCAAATATGTTAGGGTCGGCTTCCAGTCTAACCGGATGCAGCTGAATACCAGTATTTTACATGGAGCAACTGCCTATCTGACCTCCACAACCCAGTTACTGGATAATACTAAACCCCTTACACCCCCCCCCCCCCCTCTAGACTTTCAGGCTTCAGGGAACCTGTAACGACTGTCAAAGATCCACAAATGTTAAGCTGAGTCCCATGCCTGAACACGCTTCCCGAGGCATGAAGGGGTCTTGTTAACCTTTTGACCGCCAGAGTCATGTATAGATGACAAACCAAAAAGTGCCCAGAACGCCACGGTCACGATAGCAAATCGTGGCCGTGGCGTGCTGAGCACATTTTGGTTTGTCATCTATACATGACTCTGGCGGTCAAAAGGTTAAGTAAAGATGGTCACCCATCCAAGAACTAACCGTGGTAAGCTTAGCTTAACCTGATCGATCTGTTCCATGTCTCATACTTGCTTAAATTATCATTATTATATTACCCTGTAACTGGATTTGTGAAGGTCAGATAGACAGTGGCTCCATGTAAAATACTGATATTCAGCTGTATCTGGTGAGACTGGAAAATGACCCTAACATAGTTGGGAAGCAGGTAGATGAACATGATAATTGGTTAAAAGGGCATAGCCGGATTAATATGGGAATTCTGCCCCTATGGCTTTTTTAACTCATACTTAGGAGGTTGATTTGGTGTCGAATGAAAATAATTCACATCAATTTTTAGTTCTTTAACTCAAATGAATATCGTTTGAGTTAAGAGCTAAAACAGGTTTTTTAGAAATTATTTTTATTTTTATGGTGAAATTCGAAATTATTCAATGATAATATTTTTCCTAATTCTTACGAGTCCAAAACATGAAAAAATCATATGATCATGATTATAATCTATTATGTCATTTAAAATTATGGAAATAAATCTTTAAAATGTAAGCTGGTCTCGAGAAGAAGAACTAAGAGATGAATTCAAGTTAAAAAAAAAAAAACGTTTTGTATAGCCTATAGCGTTCCTCGATAAATGGGCTACCAAACACTAAAAAAGTTTTCAGTTCCTACCAGTAGTTCCTGAGATAAGCGTGTTCAACCAAACAAACAAACTCTTCAGCTTTATAATCTTTATATATATAATTCTACTGTACGTGTGTATGTCACTGAACTCCTAAACGGCTGGACCGATTTGAATGATTTTTTTTGTATGCGTTCGGGTGGCACGCTGGATGGTTTAGATTCACAAATCAGCCCGACAGATGGCGCTGCTATCGAGTTCTAGGAAACAGGACGGGCGGCATCTGTACGGTCAGCTAGTATTAGTATGGATTTTTAGTTTCATTCTGTTTAAAAATTTATTATAAACCTTCCAAAAGTTTTTCTAATCAAATCATCATCATTCCTCTGCCCTAATCCCACTTTATTTGTAGTTGGCGCAACATGTCTTTTTCTTCCACACTACTCTATTAGTCGTCACCCCCTTTTTATCCATATCATAATTCACACAGTCCATCCATCGTTTCTTTGGTCGCCCTCTACTCTTAAAGCCATCAACATTCATACTCAATACTTTCCTCAGTACATTTTCCTCATTCCTCCATATCACATGAACATACCATGACAACCGATTCCCACACAACTTTCCAGTTATTGGTGCCACTTTCAGACTTCCTCTTATGTACTAATTTCTTATTCTATCCATTCGTGTAACACCACACATCCCTCTTAACATTCTCATCTCAGCTGCATCCAATTGCCTTTCATTCATACCTTTTGTGGCCCAACATTCTGACCCATACAAGACAGCAGTTTTTTCTAATCAAATGAAAAAAAATATTTAATACATAATATACAAATTTAATTGTTAATTAAACCCTCATTGTTTTAATGAACTCGCAAAGATAATAAAGGTGGTTAGGGAATTATTATTCCACACTACTGGTAACAGCACAGATGATGTAGACTTGTGTCTCCAACACTACCGTGTCTCATGTACCATACCTGAAAAGATAGGCAGATACATAGAACAGTCAACCTAAGAGAATATAGGCAATTCCAAAAGCCAAGAATATAGGCAATTCTAGAAGTGATGATACTAGGGGAGACTATGTCAAGTAGGCTTGGGCATAGTAGTTCGCGACTGAGATCGGTCAGTTTAGTTCACCGCTCCTTAACGAACTAGTTCGCTCTTGTTCATCCGCTCTTCTAGTTCATCCGCTCTTCTAGTTCATCCGCTCTTCTAGTTCATCCACTCCCAGCTCGAATCAAAGAGAGGCAGATCGTCCGCTCGTTTAGATTTTGCTCGTACTGCATGTGACAAGATTATGGAATGTTCTACTTTTACCTACAATTTCTGGACTCTAAAAACAGCAAAAACCTTTGAATGATACTTCATAAAATGATCATGATTGTAAAAAATACCAAGGTTTATTGTTGCAATAAATAACTAGTTAAGTGATTACAAAAACCTTTTTGTATTTTGTCCCGTGTATTAGTTCGGTTGACGCCATCCTCGCTCATTCGGTCGCGAACTGATGAACTGACGAACTATGAGCGAACTAGTTCGCGTAGTTCATCTATGGGAGCGCTCTTTCGACCTAGTTCGTTCGCGAACTACACAAGACTATTGTCGACTATTGCAACAAAACATGAAATTATAGAAGCATTTTCAGTGCATTCTGTTTAAAAATCTTAACATAGTATAAAACAAATTTTCATTTCGTGTTTGTTATGATGCAATGGTTTTAATGTGGTTTTCATCAGTAGACAGTGATTAAAGAAGGTTTATGTGAATAATATGCAGGCGAAGATGCTGGCGAAAGCTAGTTTATTATAGGCCATTGTAATAAAAATAATAAATAAATAAATATCTTAGGACAACCAACACACTGTTATCTGATCCCAAACTAGGCAGAGCCTGTACTATGGTAACCAGACAACTTATAAATATATGAAGGCAGAGGGTCATATTGTAAAATAAAAGAGGTTCTTTCAATATTAAGGAACTATTTAATCAATAGACCTTATACGAAACTGCACTTAATCAGTTTCCATAATTATTAATTTAACACCTTATTTAAAATAGCCATGACACCCAGTAATACAGTTACAGTATTACAGTTCATATAAAAGAGTATCAATGTACAGTGAGGCAGAGTTATAATAATTGAGAGCAATACGACCTGTGCACCGGGCCACGCCTGAACTTAGAATGCCAATTTGCCGCCGTGCGGCGTCTTTTATACGGAAGTATTGGAGGTGGTGCAACGACGTAGCACGCTACGACGTAGCGCGCTCTAACTCCGCCCACCCGCAATGAGGTGGGAGAATGGCGTAGCGTGCTACGACGCTACGGCGCTATCGCGTAGCCCAATGCACGTGCTGCTTACAATGTGACGCCGACACGGCCATACTGACGTGCGGACGTCCTCGTACGCTCAACTGACAATGTCACATCTAGAACTTGAAAAACTGATTAAGTACCGTTTGGTCATCCTGATTGTTTCTGGTCCGGTCTACTTAGACCCTTCAGATATTTAACCACTTGGTCCAGTCTGCTATGACTCTTCAAGGGTTATTCTTGGTCCGGTCAACTTCTGACCCTACAAGATCAGCCTCCTGGTCCGGCAATTGTTTTGCCCATCAGGTGTATCCCTTCAGTTAAACTGGACCGGATCTAGCTAGGTCGAACAAGGATCGTTCCTTTAGCTTAATTCACAAATAGCTCAATACTTTGGTTGATTTCTTTTTTTCTTTTCTTTCTTTTTCTTTTCTCTTTTTTGAATCTGTTCCCTAGTCTCGTGGACAAGAACATCTATGTTATTCTTCGCCGACACGTCATCCTCATCATAACATTCTGCGAATTCCAGAAAGAATGACTGAACACGGGGTACTTCTTGTAAGTTTTTGTGAGAGTATTTGTAGACTATTCCATTAATGTGTTTCAATTCGTATCTATCATTTCCTTCCAAAATAGCGGTGATTTTAAAGGGGCCTTTATATTCACGGTCCTGTTTCATTTGGTGTCTTTTTTCGAATTTAACAAAGGCAAAATCACGTACTGAAAAGCATTTTACCATAGCTTTATCCTTGTTAAATGATAAATGACTTTATTTTTGCAAGTAGGTTTGTACAAACACTTTTACACGTCAATCATATGTTTTTTTTTTTTTACTAGATGTGGTCGGCGTTTCCTATCTGACTACTCTGAGAAGAAAGGCCGAAACAAACTCAGAGGTCACAGTCTCTTTTAAAGTCCAGACATAATCTTGGTCACATCATGTGAAGACCATGTGGATTGGTGTCTGAAGTGGTATTTTAAAGAAAGAACCACTCAGATTGAGTGGACCTGTCCAATCAGTGCACGCATTTGTCAGTAAATCGACCTGTGTCATATTGGACCATATTTTTTTATACCAACAGAAGAATCGAATAATGGTTTCGAGGTTTAATTCCAAGGGCGTGAGCCCCGTTGCTCTACAACGAGTACTATTGAGACTCTAACTACTAATTGGATATTGTTTACATGATCTTACCATAAGCTACCCGAATATATAACGAGCATACTTTTTAAGGTCCTCATGACACGCTCGACCTGGCCATTGGCCAGGCGAACCAGTGGATATTAATTGTAAATCGATACGAATATCTTTACAGAAATTCTTAAATTCAGTACTGTCATATAACCTACCGCGATTTGCAACTATTCTTTTAGGAGCGCCAAACGAGTTCACTGCATTTTTTTTTTTTTGTGATTTAATAACTAACAAGACGGATTTTGTAAAGCCATCAATAATCACGGAAAAATACTCCTTGTTTTTTAACACGCTTTTTCCTGTGAGTTTACCAGTTAAATCCAAATGAATTATATGCCATGGAACGGCAAATTTAGGGATTGGATGTTGACCGACCTGCTGGGCATACGGGGGACCTTTGGAAGCCTTACAAGCGACGCATGAACCACCATAGGTTTTAACAAGTTTTGACATATTTTGAAACCAATAAAGATTGTATAATTTATCGAAGTTTTTTTTATTTTTTTATAACCATGGTGTGTTATTTCGCTGTGTACTCGATTAATCACTTACCATGTTAAAGGGTGTGGCAATATTGGAGACCATTTAGTGGTTTTATAACATTCGATTTTACGATGCCCTGTCTAATATCGATAATGTGCGTGATATTTCAGACAGCAAGTCATTTGAGCGAAATTTGGATATAATGACTCATATTTCGGAATCACGTTATCTACAGTTAGACAAATTTACAATTTTAGCTGCCTTATGAATAAAATATGTGTCAGCATGATTACGTGAAAGGAAGTCTACATGTGCCATATTTTTTCCCTCTTTATAGATGATATCAAAGTCATATGACTGCAAAACTGTCCACCTATGTACTCAGGGGTTAGGTCCTTTATGTACTAAGAGGCTTTTAAGGCGTTACAGTCAATAAACACCGTAAATTTACGCCCATATAGGTTATATCGAAAATATGTGGCTAGGCCATATAAATTGTTGGTACTGAGCAGCAGTGCTTGGAGGAGGGATATTTTTTAGAGCTTCAATCTTATGGGGATTTGGTCTAATTTTTCCAGGGGATATTCCGAAACCCAGATATTCAATTTTCGGCTTTATACATGAACATTTTTTTAAAGTTATATCTAGCAATCTATTTAAACGAGACAACTTTTTTTGAACGGTCTGTAATGCAGAAAGTACGTCATCCATGTAGATCAGTATTTTATCGTCATTTAGAGGTTTAAGTCCAGTATTTATAGCTCTTTGAAAAACCTGCGAAGCATTTCATAAACCAAATGGCATAGTGAGGTATTCAGACTGACTCGTTATGGACGCAAATTTGGTGATCGATTCGATCACTAACTAGTAGTAAAGGATAGCTGTCTGGTCGAGTATTGCTATTGAGTTCCCGGTAATCAACGCACATACGATCGTTACGACCTTTTTTTTATTAATAATGTAGGACTCGCGAAAGGCGAAGAACTTTCACGAATTATGTTAGCATCTAGTAATTCTTGTACTTTGTCATTAACGATTCGTAACTCGAGATATGAGGAGTATTTAGTGAGTATTTCAATCAAAACTTCATTTTCTTTACCGGTAAGATCTGTGTCAATAGAATTAATGTCAAGAGACATTTCTAATATAGAGCTAAGATTTGTTTTTTTTTTTAAGTTAAGGCAGCTTTATTATCCACAACGGATATTGCTTGTCTAAAATGTCGTGACCTATTAATAAGTTAACGTTTTCATTTAAACATTCGTCAGACAATACTTGATATGTAACGTCGAGAAGAAAGTTTTGTACCACGGTTGGGCATTGTATTTGGATTGAGCAATTAACATCATCATCAGGAGAGTCTCGTCTGAGTGACTATCGGGAGATACCAGCCTGACGGTACATCTAAATGACCATCAACTTAGATCAGCTTGACGAGAACTGACTTCTCTCGAGAACATTGGACCAATTAACATTATTACAATCAATCCCCTTTAAAGGTTCATGAAACTTTTCACGGGTAAGAAGACCACAGTTACCTTCATGAAGATACACTCAGATCCAGAGTCAAATATGAAAGGAATTGCATACCACTTATTTCCAAAACACCACGCGCTGCTCTGCACACAGGTTCACTTGTTTGCTGGTGTTGCTCGGTGTGGGGATCTCTTTTCTTCATCAAGCGTTTAAGGCAAGTGGTGACCACGTGTCTAGCCTCAACACATTTGAAGCAGGTTATTCCAGAGTTCGTCTGTGGAGTTTTTGCTAAAACAGGTACCTTTTGAAGCAACGTGCCGACATTCCTGCCCTCGTTGACCGACCTTTCCGCAGAAATTGCAGTTTCCCCGAAATTGAGTTGATGGTTGGAAGTCGA
This sequence comes from Aporophyla nigra, assembly GCA_947507805.1. Taxonomy (NCBI): domain Eukaryota; kingdom Metazoa; phylum Arthropoda; class Insecta; order Lepidoptera; family Noctuidae; genus Aporophyla; species Aporophyla nigra. The sequence continues at coordinate 12,015,984 of OX382319.1, read as the reverse complement.
GTTGGTTGTTTGGTTGATGGATTTTTCGTGTCTGATTCGGACGGGCCCGGTTCTTCGTTTCTTTCACGGTGAATTTTGTCATCGCACCATAATAGGACAGATAGCAGAACCGGTCATTACATTGTCCGGTAAATTTGCATCAGGAAATTTTCAACAAGTTTTCCTAACTCGGCTGGGGTTTCTTTGTTATCAATTTATGATTGCGATTAAATTCAAATTATCCTGCATTGTTATGGGTTTGGAAAATTTAGAGACCAGCATTTTCTTAATAGTATCTCATGAAATATTATCTGGATTAATTCTTTTAAAACACATGGTGGCGCGAGCCTTTAGAGAGTGAGCGAGGGCTAAAATAAGGTCTACACCTTCTGGCTTCTTACTGTCGATTACAATCTCACTTAATGCACACCAGTTAATAATGTCGGTTACAGTTACATCAGGATCGAAAGGAACCAACATCGATTGCATACTGGGTGTCATGTGGCGAGGTGTCAAAGTATCTGCACTTATTTTTAATTGATTTCATACTACCCAAAAAAAAATGACATTTGTTCCCGTATTAGATTGCCAGCAGTCCCAGATAAAGGTGGGAGTGGGTTTCATCCCACTTCTGATGAAGGCAGAGGGTCATATTGTAAAATAAAAGAGGTTCTTTCAATATTAAGGAACTATTTAATCAATAGACCTTATACGAAACTGCACTTAATCAGTTTCCATAATTATTAATTTAACACCTTATTTAAAATAGCCATGACACCCAGTAATACAGTTACAGTATTACAGTTCATATAAAAGAGTATCAATGTACAGTGAGGCAGAGTTATAATAATTGAGAGCAATACGACCTGTGCACCGGGCCACGCCTGAACTTAGAATGCCAATTTGCCGCCGTGCGGCGTCTTTTATACGGAAGTATTGGAGGTGGTGCAACGACGTAGCACGCTACGACGTAGCGCGCTCTAACTCCGCCCACCCGCAATGAGGTGGGAGAATGGCGTAGCGTGCTACGACGCTACGGCGCTATCGCGTAGCCCAATGCACGTGCTGCTTACAATGTGACGCCGACATATACTTAAATATTTCTAAATACATACATATTATAGATAAATTACACCCAGACACAGAACAAATGATTGTGCTCATCACACAAAGATTTGTCCTGGGTGGGAATCGAACCCACGACCTCAGTCTTTGCAGTCAGGGTCACTAACCACTAGACTAACAGGCCAGTCAGTAATCAATTGAAACAATTTCATTTATACATAAAATACAAATTTAATTAAACCCTCATTGTTTTAATGAACTCGCACAGATAATAAAGATGGTTGGGGAATTATTATTCCACGCTACTGGTAACAGCACAAATAATGTAGAGTTGTGTCTCCCACACTACTGTGTCTCATGTACCATACCTGAAAATATAGGCAGATACATACTGCCCTGATAATCGATATAGCAGTAAGTCAAAAAAGGCGGTTTCGAGAAAATGGCGCGCAAAATTTTGGTTACAATTTTAGCGTTTGTGATAAAACTACAATCGATTTTTATGTTCTATATGTCAAAAGGAAGTACGTAGAAATATAAAACCTAGATAGGAAGAAAGCTCGTTTGACGTACCTTCCAAATCGATAATTTAAAAATTAAATGGCCACCTTCGACTTACTGCCCTCGATTACCAGGGCAGCATAGAACAGTCTACCTAAGAGATAGGCAATTCCAAAAGCCAAGAATATAGGCAATTCTAGAAGTGACAATACTTGTGGGAGACGTATGTCCATCTGTGGACGCCTTCGAACTGAAATGATGATGATGATAATGACAAACTGAAAAAGAACTCTCCGCCCGCGATTTAGTCTGCGTGAAATTTGTAACTCATGTTGTAACTAGGGTTGCCACCTTGTTTTCTTGCAATTAAAGTACATTAGTTATTATAGCTAAGAAAAAAAGTACATAGTATAAAAATAAAGTATGATTTATTTGTCTTTAATGTTATATTTAAAAACATATTTTTTATTGCTTTTTGCAGTTTGTATCACATAAATTTCGTTTAACGAAAAAGTACTTACGACTAAACTTTTCAAAATCCCAAAGAAATCAAATCTTGCAAAATAAAGTATTTTCGTGTACTTTATTGTTCTCATAAAGTATAGAGTACAATTATGTGCAATAACGTACAATATATTATTATAAAGTGCGGGTGGCAACCCTGGTTGTAACTAATAATGTAGCTTTCCATAGGTAAAAGATTTTTTTTATCAAGTATTTAAAGAGTTTATTCATTACTAGCTTTTGCCAGCGGCTTTGTCCGCGTATTATACGTATAAACCTTCCTCTTGAATCACTCTATATACATTAAAAAAAACGTATCAAAATCCGTTGCGTAGTTTTAAAGATCTAAGCATACATAGGGACAGACAGAAGGAAGCTACTTTGTTTTATCCTATGTAATGATTATAATTATCAATAAACCAATTACAGCCACTTTTGAATTGTCAAGGATTAACTACATGGAGAAACTACATGGTAGTAACCTTTTAAAAATAATTGTAGTATGGAATGCCTTATGGTGCCGGACGTAAAGAATAACACCACTCCATTTCTTCCCGTGGGTGTCGTAAAAGGCGACTAAGGGACTTACTAGAGAATGGGCAGCAGCGTTCTCTATGCATTTTACCACCATACTGCGATCGCCAACCCGCCTGCCAAGCGTGGCGATTATGGCAAAGCCCCCCAAATTGGGGGAGGCCTAAGTCCAGCAGTGGACGTCTTACGGCTGAAATGATGATGATGATGGGATGACAGTGGTCTCCTGTCAACTGTCGGTCTGTAGGATGAAGCTAGTTGCCCATTACAAAGCGTAGTAGATATCTATGGTGAAGAACGGGCAAGAAACTTCACTCCTCTAAATGATAATTTTGTTACATAAAATTGGTTACATTATTCATATTGACATATGAGAACGATGTAAAAAGACGTTCACATAAAAAATAATAGTTTAAAAAACACGCTTCCATTGAAAACCAAACTAAAAAGTACAAAATAATTGAAAAAAGCGTGGGGTGCTTTTTAAGGTATTTTTTATTGATATCAGGCACCCCACGCTTTTTTTCCATTATTTTGTACTTTTTAGTTTGGTTTTCAATGGAAGCGTGTTTTTTAGTTTTTTAAACTATTATTTATTTTCTATTTTTTAGGGTGTTTCGAATTTTGAGACGGATGTCAGCGTAGTTTGTGACAGTTTTTTTGCTGTCCTGGTAACCCTGGCAAGGATAATGGCACAAATTAATGAAATTATTGCATTGTCATCGGTCCTTGACAGGTGTGCAAAGTTTGAATGAAATCTGGTCATTTAAAATGGGTCAAAATCGCGCTATAAGGAGACGGTTACAAACAAACATACAAGTGAAGCTATAAAGCGTGTAAAAACATCAGTGCTAAAACAAACAAAAAAAACAGAAATTAAAATAAGTCATTGCAGCTAAGAGATGACCAGTACTTAATGACGGCGCCCGTTCACTAGTAAAATTAATAACAAAGACTTATTTCCATTCCAGATATGTCTGCGAGTCCAAGAAAACAAGAAAGCGCTTGTTGAACACATACTTGTAAACCATTTCTGCTGTCCACCAGACGCAACCATGCTGACCCGTGAAACATACATCTGTGACTATTGCCACCGTCTGTTCTTCAACAAACAGCTCTTAATAACTCATATATTTCACTGGCATACAAGGAAGACATCAGAAAATGCAAATGCAAAGCAACTCTGCCCGGTTTGTTTAAAAAATATCCGGGCCAAAACTTCTTGGTTCCATCTGTTATACCACGGTGCTATCAATACAGAAACCTGTCCGATATGCCTGAGCAGCTTCGAGAGTCAGTATGACATGCTAGAACATATTAAAACTCATCCGAATTTATTCCGATGTAATATATGTAACTATGAAACAACTAAAGAATGTTACTTTAATAGCCATTTAGCGAAGCATAGGAAGGTAATAGAAAATGCTACCAATGATGATGCATCAAGGTTCTTTTTGCCGGAGCAGTTGTTGCCTTCTCTGAATAACCGCATGACAAATATTTTTAAAGGGATCCCTATGGCTAATGAAGTTAGGATCTGTATCCTATGTAGAGCTTTAGTTTTTTCTGTGGAGCAGATGAATCAACATATATTTGCGGCGCATGTGCCTGAGAAGAAGGAAAAGAGTAAAATGTACCAGTGCTTTTGCGGTGAACAGTTTTTCAATAGTATACTGTTGAAGCATCATATTTTTAAACTGAAAGGAAATCATGGCGCTTGTGGTGAGTTGATTTTTAACCGACTTCAAAAAGGAGGAGGTTCTCAATTCGGATGTTTATATGTTTTTTTTTTCTTTCTTATGTGTGTTCGGGCATAACTCTGTCATATATAGACGGATTTGCAAAATTCTTTTTTTGTTCGAAAGGGGTTTATTCCGAAATGGTCCCATGTAAATTTCATATAGATCTGATGATGAGTTCGGGAGACAGACACCGGAACTCTTTAAAAAGTGACAGCAAATCAACCGCGATTTCTGCTGTCACATAAATATGCATTGTTTGTTTGGACTTAGTGCGGGGTGAATACCACAACTAAAAATTTAAAAATAAAAACTTTTTTACAAAAAAAAAAAAAAACAACCGACCTCCTTAAAAACACTACAAAGTTAAAAATAACTTTAATTTCGGAAGTCGGTGGCAAAAAAACCATAAATACAGATCCTAAGACACCGACTTCCGAAATTAAAGTTATTTTTCACTTTGTAGTGTTTTTAAGGAAGTCGGTTTTTTTTTTTGTAAAAAAGTTTTTTCTATATTCTTCTAGCTTTTGTGTGCGGCTTTGTCCGTCTCATTATCATTACAGCCGAAACACATTCACTGGTGGACATAGGCCTCGTCAGATTTGGGGGGGTTTGCCGTGATCGCCACGCTTGGCAGATAAATAAATAATAAATAAATATCATAGGACAACCAATACACTGTTATCTGATCCCAAACTAGGCAGAGCCTGTACTATGATAAACCAGACAACTGATAAATATACTTATATATTTCTAAATACATACTATATTATAGATAAATTACACCCAGACACAGAACAAATAATTGAGCTCATCACACAAAGATTTGTCCTGGTCTGGGAATCGAACCCACGACCTCAGTCTTAGCAGTCAGGGTCACTAACCACTAGACTAACAGGTCAGTCAAATGGGTTTGATGGGTTGGCGATCGCAGTGGTAAAATGCATAGAGAACGCTGCTGCCCATTCTCTAGAAAGTCCCTTAGTCGCCTTTTACGACACTCACGGGAAGAAATGAGATGGTGTTATTCTATACGTCCAACACCACATGGAGCCGCCTTTTTTAACCGACTTCAAAAAAAAGAGGAGGTTATCAATTCGACTGTGTTTTGTTTAATTTTTTTTTTAATGTTTGTTACCTCATAACTTTTGACTGGGTGAACCGATTTTGATGATTCTTTTTTGTTATTTGAAAGCTGGTGCTTTCCGAATGGTCCCATTTTAATTTGGTTCCATTCGGACAATGGGATCCATGTGAAAACTATATAAGTCTTAAATTTGCATTATTTGCGCGACAAATGAACGAATAACGTGATTAGATTAGTGCGGGGTATCTACCATAACTAAAAAGTTAAAAATAAAAACTTTTTACAAAAAAATAACAACCGACTTCCTTGAAATACAGATCCTAAGACACCGAATTCCGAAATTAAAGTTATTTTTGACTTTGTAGTGTTTTTTTAAAGAACTCGGTTTTTATTTTTTTGTAAAAAGTTTTTTATTTTATTTTACTTTTTTGTTTTCTTATATTCAGTTATAGTGCAAGTCTAATTAATTCATTTATTTTAATAAATAACATTTGTTGCATTTTTGCTAAAGAATACTTTATATTTTTCAGATGAGAACACTCCAATCCCAGTTAATCACGGGCGTGGACCACAAGAAAATGTTAATGTCTATCAAGTTTATGGTATCGGTGAGTAATTTAAACTCTTCATTCAAAAAAATAATAATCAAAAGTCATTTATTCAAACTAGGCTGAGAGTCAGCACTTTTTGAACGTCAAAGTCACATAAGACAGTCCTCCAAAACGCCCGCCCTTCGACACTTCCTAGTGCTTTGGCTGGGAAGAAGAAGTGGCGGAACAAACTCCCCAGCAGCACTGCTGTCTGTTAAGTTAGAAGAACTTGATTCTATACTGTATAAGTTATTAATATAATAAAACAAAACATACATTATTCGCCATATGTCAGCTAGCACACGCCATTATACCAACAAAACATTATATTCTTATTCATGATACTAATTTCTATTTACCTCCTAACGGTCGTAGCGTGATGTTGAAGAGCCTATGGCACATACATAAATAGACTCACGTCTATTTCCCATGGTGGTAGGCAGAAAGTACGGAATACCACATACTAAGATCCTTAAATACTCCTTTTGCCTCGTTTAGGTTCATACATGTGGTCATACACACACGCCGGTTGCGAGTACTACGCACCTGACCTTTCTGAAGAACATCACCAATAAGGTCACTATATGTCCTCCTAGGGCGTCACCTCCCGGCGTTTCCACTCACATCTGCCTTGTAAATACCGTTTGTTAGCTGCCCTTCAGTCATCCTCTCAACATGACTAAACCATCTAAGCAAACCCTTATAACAGTTTTTGTCTTTTAATCTTCAATTCGAACCAGTAGTTCCTGAGATTACTGCACACAACTTGATGATGATTGACTGGCCTGTTAGTCTAGTGGTTAGTGACCCTGACTGCAAAGACTGAGGTCGTGGGTTCGATTCCCACCCAGGACAAATGTTTGTGTGATGAGCACAATCATTTGTTCTGTGTCTGGGTGTAATTTATCTATAATATGTATGTATTTAGAAATATATAAGTATATTTATCAGTTGTCTGGTCACCATAGTACAGGTTCTGCCTAGTTTGGGATCAGATAAGACTTGCTAAGATATTATTAAGATATTATTAGTCCTAAGATATTATTATTATAAGATATTATTATTATAAGATATTATTATAATTCGAACCAGTAGTTACTGAGATTAGCGCGTTCAACCAAACAAACGAACTATTCAGCTTTATAATATTAGTATTGATTCTGGAAATGTGTTCCTTGCGAAGCATATGTGTTGTGACTATGATAGACTGAGGAATTACATGATAAGACAACGGTGCGATTTAAAAAAAGATGTAGGGACTAAAATTTTATTCTTTTTAAATTAAATTATTTATTTTTTTAACTTTATTAAAATAGTTTGTAATTTTTTTAAATAGTTTGTAAATTTTTTAAATAGTTTGTAAATTTTAAAAATAGTTTGTAAGTCTTCTGCCTACTAACACCAGTATGGACCAAATGTGTCTGAAATAAAAATATTTTATTTTTATTTTATTTTTTTATTTTTTTTTAAATTGAAAAGGGTATGCATAGATGGTTTGGTCATGTTGAGAGGATGAATGAAGGACGGCTAACAAAAGGTATTTACAAGGCAGATGTGAGTGGACATGCCAGGAGGTTGATTACTTTATGCATTTAAAATTGAGTATTTTTGCTTTGAAATAAGATTTAATTTTCTTTGGGTCTATCGGCGGTTGTTATGGCAAAATTCATAATTTTTGAAAATAATATCTTATATAATGGTTAGTTAAATCGATTCAGTAGTCAATTCAGAATAGTCTACTTTCAGGACTTGCATTTATTCTGTTATTTCTTGGTATACAGGATTTTTTTTTAACTAGATCGCAAATTTTTTTTGGTGGTTCAGTATCAGTAATAGTACACGTTTCAACTATTGTATCAGTACTTAAAAAAAAACCGACCTTAAATCAGTAAACTGTGGACACCCTACATATTTCGTAATATGATATCGACAATAGGAATAGGTCAGTAACCGCGCGCCGGCGTAGGTAATTCGAACTTCTTAGAATTTTGACTGTTCGAACAGTTGGTAGGTATCTGTAGCTACGCTCGTTCACCTTCGCCGCCGCGCGAAAGTTACCATAAAAACCAGTTTCAAAATAAACATCTTTCGTTAACGATAACTAATTTTTTTTGTACTAAGATATATCAAAATAAAAATTGCATGGTTATTATAACTCGTTTAAGCTTAGTTTGTTAAAACTGGTTAAAACTTATACTGTATATAAATAGTGATGTTATTATTAAAATGAACATTTATTTCTTTTACAGGTGATCCACTGGCAATAGGCTTGAACGAAATAATAATAACCGACATAACAAGCCACAGTGGTGTAGAGGAGAATGAGAGTTGCGAAGATAATCAAGATGTAAGGTTGAACACAGTGTTTGAGGTCATGGAGAGTTAAACAGGACATATTATTGTTTAGTAGCTGTTGGGATCGACTTCGTCTGCGTTTATTTTTGGAACGAAGTTCTTTATCGCGCGTTGCGAAAGGGGGCTAGACGGAAAAAATTAAGACCAAAAGTTGTAACGACACTTTTTGCTATAGTTGTAAGTCGAGCGGCGTGCGCGTGTTTCTCTGTCTGTCGCTCTCTCTCATAGAAAACAAGCCAGTTATTTTCGTTTCGTCTTTCTATTTCGCATTGAACAGTGTGGTGTCGTGACGATTTTTTTTTTTAATTACAATTCCTTCACTAATTAATCGAAAGGAACTTCGTTCCATCCGGGTGTCCCTTGACACCTCTCAAGTTTTATTTATTTCATAATTTTTTCATACAAATATCCAGGGTGAAAAGTAACCTAATATTTGTTTCAAAAGTATCAAAAAAAAATATGAAAAGTATCAAGATAAAAATCATTTCAGCCAAAAAAACGTCCACTGCTGAACATAGGCTTCCCACAATTTGGGGGTATTTACGATAATCGTCACGCTTGGCAGGCGGGTTGACGATCACAGTATGGTGGTAAAATGCATAGAGAACGCTGCTTCCCATTCTCTAGTAAGTCCCTTAGTCGCCTCTTACGACTGGGTGTCGTTGGGAAGATATGAGATGGTGCTATTCTTCACTTGCGGCACCATACTACACACCACAATTCTTACATATTCAAATGTAATTCAATAACATATTTAGAAGGTTTAAATTTTACATTAAATAAATTACAATTTTAGTTACAGTTTCTGCCTATCTTTTCGTGTATATTTTGATGTCGTCTGGTATATCAATCTTTAACTTTACACATACATACAATCACGCCTTTTTCCCATGGGGGTAGGCAGAAACCACGGAACGTCACCTGCTACGATCTCTACACACTCCTTTTGCCGTTTAGGTTCATACAATTGGTCATACACACACGCCGGTTGCGAGTACTACGCACCTGACCTTTCTGAAGAACATCACCAATAAGGTCACTATTATGTCCTCCTAGGGCGTCCCCTCCCGGTGTTTCCACTGATATCTACCTTTTGTGAGCCGTCCTTCATTCATCCTCTCAACATGACCAAACCATCTAAGCATACTTTAACTTACATATATACATCTTTAACTTTGTTATATATAATTGTATATTTTTAATTAAATAGGTATTCCTTATTGCATTTTGTTTAGTCAGAAGCAAATGTCGTTATCATAGCTAAGTGTATATGTTAATATTAGTTCATTGTTCATATTAAAAGTTGTAAATACATAACATTATAATTATTTTCTTATATACTCAAATATACGTCTTTTTTGTAACAAAAACTTGTGTTTTATTTTCTAATGCAAATCACATAGAAGTGTCGTGGTAAATGAAAGACATCTGCACTGGATAGCGGCTAGATTAATTTCGTCTTCACATAGATTGAACGTACATCATTATCATCATTAGCAGCCTATATTGTTCCCACTGCTGGGACACAGACCTCCTGTCGGTGAGAGGGAGTGGGCCATGATCCACCACGCCGGCTCAGTGCGGGTTGGTAGATGTCACGTCTTCGAATTTTTGGTCCCCTCATGCCGGTTTCCTCACAATGTTTTCCTTCACCGTTTTGAGAGCAGTGGTGATTAAATAATTTACACAAAGTAAAGCGCCTGCTTGGGTTTGAACTCACGACCTACAACTAGTAAGCGCGGTCGTTACCGCTGGGTCACCGCTACTCTACACTGATTGAACGCACATTGCTTACTTGGCTAAACCTAAATAAGGTGTCCTTACACACACATTCATAATAATACTAATGATACTTGCTTACATACACTACACATAACTGCACGCCTGTGTTTCCCGGAGGGTAAGCAGAGTTGTACCTATAGTACACCGACATTTCGCCTGTTATGTTTAAGTCCCATGTAATAGGGGGCGAGCCTATTGCCATCAACCGGCGACAAATCCAGATTCCGAGCTGCTACTGAGAAATTCAAGATGGAAAACTCCAATGAAATTTTTCCCGAACCGAAAATTGAACCCAAGACCTCAGTAAAAGCGCTTACGGCAACTAGACCAATGAGGCAGTCTCAACTAATCTATACAAATAAATAAAATTGGAGTGTCTGTTTTTAATATTAAGATAACCACTTTTTACTAAGTGTATATGAATGTATACACGATACATATATACCGGATGACATTTTTTACCGTCTCGACCTTCATATGGTGTGTTGTGTAACTAGAATAGAAGGCAGGAAAGCCTTCAGATTCATCGTAGGTGACTAAAGGAGCGCGGGACGCGGGTGGACAGGGATGCGTGTGCGGCTCATGCGCCTGTGAAAGATCAATGAGGCCGCCTATCGGCCGGCTTCAAAGGGTAGGACCGCGCTCCGAAATCAATGATACATGCCGCGCATTGAGTAGGGTGCGTATGATTTGAGTTTCGATAGGTTTAAATTTTTTTTTTTGTTTCTTTTTTCCAAATTTCTGTTTTTGTTGTTCTAGTATGAAAATGTTACTTTAAATGTGTGGTATTTATTGCTAGATCAATTTAATTACATGTTATTCAAAAATAAAAATAATAAAAATTTCTATGCCAAAAGCTTCTACTCCGTTCACCTATTACCCCCATTTTTTTTCAAGACGCTAAAAAAAGTCACCCAGTATATACCAAAACAACATTTTTTACAATTTTTGTCTGTCTGTCTGTTTGTTCCGGATAATCTCTGAAATGGCTGGACCGATTTTGACGGAACTTTCACTGGCAGATAGCTGATGTAACAAGGAGTAATTTAGGCTACTTTTATTTTAGAAAAAATAAATAATAGTTTAAAAAAACTAAAAACACGCTGAATTTTGAGACGTATGTCAGCGTAGTTTTCAAAGACAGTTTTTATGAAAAACTTTTTGTTAAATACCACGCGGACGAAGTCGCGGGTAACAGCTATTACCTATAATTTAACCTGAATTAACACATCTTACCGCGGTAGTACGTCCTCCTGCGTTAATTTCCGACATCCACGCGGGCGAAGCCGCGGGCAAAAGCTAGTCTTAAATAAATCTATGATTGGGCCACTTTTTTTGTGGGTGGGAAACACGGGTGGGAAATCATCAAATGTCATCTCCCGCCCTGAGTGGAGCAGGCGCGTTAGACTTTTACTGACTAAGACCCACACGTGTTCCTTTAGTTGCCTATGCCAGGGCCACCTAACCGTACCGGACCCTTGAACTATCTTTTGACTATAAAGTACCTACATACATTTATAATTATAAGTAGACTAGCTGACCCGACAGACGTTGTCCTGTCTCTTTGATGATATTTGAGCACGCATTCTGTCAATTCTATGTCAAATGTCATAATGTTACATTAAAAAAGTTTACATTGTCCTATTATATGGTTGTTAAGTATTCTTAAATAAATGTTCTTAAATTTTCTAATTTTCCGCGCAATTATTTAAATTTTTTTCTTTCATAAGAACCTTCTCCTGACAATTACAAACACAACAAAAAAAAAAAGTGAAATCGGTCCAGCCGTTCACGCGTGATGTCGTGACCAAGGGAAATAGGGATTCATTTTTATATATATAGATATAATGTTACCACTGGGAACAGGCATGTGGGCCACAAGCGTCCTCTCTGCGAAAGGGAGTAGTCTGTTATACACCTCGCGGGCCCAGTGCAGGTTGGTAGAAGTCACGAATCAAAATCAAAATCAAAATCAAAAGTCATTTATTCAAACTAGGCTGAGAGTCAGCACTTTTTGAACGTCAAAGTTACATGAGACAGTCCCCCAAAAACGCCCACCCTTCGACACTTCCTAGTGCTTTGGCTGGGAAGAAGAAGTGGCGGAACAAACTCCCCAGCAGCACAGCTGTCTGTTAAGTTAGAAGAACTTGATTCTATACAGTATTATGTAAGTAATTAATAGTATAAAACAAAACAAAACATACATCAAATTATGCGTCATATGTCAGCTAGCACACGCCAATATACGAACAAAACATTTAAAAAAACTAAACTCAAGCTGAAATAATAAAATCGTAAATAGAGCTTAAAACCTAAATAAGAGCCTCCGGGTATAAAGGGCGTGCCCGCTTACATATGCAATGCTGAATGTTCACATAGCTGTTACGACCTGAGTTACAACTCGAGGCCACAAATGATAAACTAGGACCATCGACGTAAAATAAATTAAACAGGTAAGTAATATTAATAATAATATCAACATCAAAGTCAGCAAGACGACCAGTCACCACAAGCAGCACCCGTTCACGAGCATAACGCAAAGATCAGCCATTGCCCCCCTCGCCATATTTGAGGGAAGGGGGCAACCCGACCCCCGACGCTACCGCAAGCATTGACATCTAAGGGAGCATGACGAACTTGCTGCCGGTTGCTCAAGCAAGAATTGAATGATTACTTGTCGAGGTCGCTAGCTAACCACATTATGCAATACTAATAAAATAAAATTGGCATAAACAGGAAAAAAAATATGGAAACAATTATATTGAACCTATCACTAGGTACGCTAATACTGGAGAAAGAACATAAACATTGTCTTGAGTTAATCACAGCGACCAACTATTCTTATCATTTAAATAATCGTTGATGGAATAGTACGCCTTTTGACAAAGGTTGGATTTTACTTGAGCTTTAAACGCATTAAAAGGTAATTCTAGTAAAGAAGGTGGTAGCTTGTTGTAAAATGTTATACCAAGCCCAACAAATGAGTTATGCACCTTATGAAGCCGGTGAAAGGGAACACGTAGTTTGTCCTTACTTCTAGTGTTAACAGTGTGAATATCACTGTTTTTAGCGTATAAGTGTATATTTTGCCTAATATATAAGATGTTGGCGAAAATGAATTGTGATGACACCGTAAGAATACCAATATCTTTAAAAAAGTCCCTTATGGAAACTCTGGCACCTAGCTGGTAAATTGAATATATATGTCATCGACCTTTTGTTTCTAGGACATGCCGATTTCCTCACGATGTTTTCCTTCACCGTTTTTTGAGCAGTGGTGATGAAATTATTAACACTAAGTGAACCGCTTTCTGTTTAGTTCGAACCTACAACTCGGTAAGTCGTGGTCGTTACCACTGGGCCACCACAAATCTTAAGGTTGTCCCGCACTACGCATGCCGATACGCGGTCCCCTCTCCAGGACTCGTCTGCTCCATCGGCCATCGGTCCTTCGACAGACATGGCCAGCCCACTGCCACTTCAGCCTGCTTACTCTGCAAGCTATGTCAATTGCTGCGGTTCTTTTAAGAAGCATGAAGACCTATTTAAAAAGGTAGAGGATGTATGTCCTAGAAACTGACGAGATCCTCACAGGTATATATTAATTTTTAGGGTTCCGTTGCCAAATGGCAAAAAACGGAACCCTTATAGATTCGTCATGTCTGTCTGTCTGTCTGTCCGTGTATGTCACATTCACTTTTTTCCGAAACTATAAGAGCTATGCTGTTGAAACTTGGTAAGTAGACGTATTCTGTGAACCGCATTAAGATTTTTACACAAAAATAGAAAAAAAAAACAATAATATTTCGGGTTCCTCATACATAGAACTGAAACTCAAAAAAAATTTTTTTCATCAAACTATGGATGTCTTCGAAAATGATATTGAGGTTTCTAATATATATTTTTTTCTAAACTGAATAGTTTGCGCGAGAGACACTTCCAAAGTGATAAAATGTCCCCCCCCCCGTAACTTCTAAAATAAGGCAGCAGCATTATTAATTATGCAGCATTTATTAAATCACACCCAGAATTATTTGAGTACCGTACAAGGCGTCGTCATGCAGACCAGCTGTGCGTTCTACATTCCAAAACAGCGCTCTTATACAAAAGTTTTGTTTGTATGGGACCAAAAATTTATAACAATATACCCCTACACATCCGAAATATCAATCAGGTTAGGCTATTCAAGAAGAAACTACACTGTTTTCTCATAGATAAAGCATATTATACTTTAAGCGAATTTATGAATGATAAAGACAGACAAATGTAAAGGATTAATGTAAATATAATGTAATGTAAAACTCACCATCATTTTATTTTAAATATGTATACCTAATAATCTAAATTCATCTTAATTTAATTTTAATTTAATTTTAATCTTATGACTAATCTAATGCAATTGAGAACTTTAACGTAAGTGTAAGATTAACCAAATTTTGCATGCTTATATATAGGCTGAGTATGGTGAAACAACAAACAATGTAACATCTCCTGAAAAACCCATATTATGCAAATAAAATGATTTGATTTGATTTGATTTGATTTGAAGGGAATGATAAAACTAAAAAAAAATATATATGATGTAGGTACATTAAACTTCCACCGAAAATTGGTTTGAACGAGATCTAGTAAGTAGTTTTTTTTAATACGTCATAAATCGTAACCCACAATTTACCTTTCATTCGGTCAACTCAAATATAAAAACCGGCCAAGTGCGAGTCGGACTCGCGCACCGAGGGTTCCGTACAAACCTGCAGGTATTCACGGTTTATGCATAAGGTTTATGTTTATGAAATTAAATGTTTTTTTTTATATTTGAGTTGACTGGATGAAAGGTAAATTGTGGTTTACGATTTTTGACGTATTAAAAAAAAACTACTTACTAGATCTCGTTCAAACAAATTTTCGGTGGAAGTTTACATGGTAATGTAGGTACATCATATATTTTTTTTAGCTTTATCATTCCCTTATTTTAGAAGTTACGGGGGGGGGGGGGGGACACATTTTACCACTTGGAAGTGTCTCTCGCGCAAACTATTCGGTTTAGAAAAAAATGATATTAGAAACCTCAATGTCATTTTTGAAGACCTACCCATAGATACCCCACACGTATGGGTTAGATGATTTTTTTTTTTTGAGTTTTAGTTCTATGTATGGGGAACCCCAAATATTATTGTTGTTTTTTTTTCTATTTTTGTATGAACATCTTAATGCGGTTCACAGAATACATCTACTTCCCAAGTTTCAACAGCATAGCTCTTATAGTTTCGGAAAAAAGTGGCTGTGACATACTCGGACAGACAGACAGACAGACAGACATGACGAATCTATAAGGGTTCCGTTTTTTGCCATTTGGCAACAGAACCCTAAAAATTAAAAAAAAAACATTTAATTTCATAAAAACATAAAGCTTATGCATAAACCGTGAATACCTGCAGGTTTGTACGGAACCCTCAGTGCGCGAGTCCGACTCGCACTTGGCCGGTTTTTTAAATATAGTAAAAGCTGTTTAGCCATGTGTGCTCGGATTTATAGTAAAGTTCTAAGTGATCGTAAAACTTTAGATCTTAGATTACAGCAAAAAAAATAATTATACATGCATGAAAGGTTAAAAACTAAAAAAAACGAGAGCATCAAAGACTTTAAGGACGAGAAACATCTTTAAGTGTAACCAATAATATTTGCATGCAATAATATAAGCTAAACATGTATGCTGTATATTTTATCTTCATACACCTTTAGGTATACCATGTTTTATGCAAATAAATATGATTAAATAAATTATATATAAATATGATTAAATATATATATATTCCTGGATAATTTCCTTTCTAATGTTTTCTAAAGAAACTCCGAGCTTAGCCCGCTGAGCGATCTTGAATTTGTGGACCAACCCAGGAGCAACCACATATATATTTAACACTGCAAGACAAAAGCCTCTTCTCCATCATTGCAGGCAGGATCAGTGAAATGAAACAAAATTTAAAAAAACTAAAATAGTTTAATTTATATCGACTAAGTTGGTTACCGTGATTACTTCTCCATTTCTCTCGTCACCCGAAAAATCCTCCAACATTCCCTGAAATAAAACATGAAACATTTCAGACTTTATAGCGCCTTTGTGTCGTAGCAATAAGAACTAGCTTTGTAGTAAAGTTATTACTACTAATATGTGGTTGACTGTGGCATTGTTTTCAAAAATGGAAGGCGTTGAAGAAGAATCAATCCAGGACGTACAATCAGCTTCAAAAATATCGGGACGAAAAGACGGTTAAAAATGACCTCAACAACGAAGAAAATTAAACTTTATCTCAATTGTGTAAGGTTCTTGTTTCAATGTCAGTTGTCGTGTACTGTCTTCGTTCTAAAACATTCCTTATGTCATGGAGTTAATATTTAATATTCTTAGATGTTTAGATAATTTTGAACAGTCGGTCCGTCCTGAATTATTGACGCTGACTGTAATACGCAACCTGCAGACCTGCGACCGACAATTCGTTAGTCGCGGCCGATTCCTTTGAGCCACCACTGCTCACTGCTAGGCTCATAATTCAGCTTATTCATCATCATTCAAGACGTCCACTGCTGGACATAGGCCTCCCACCAGAACCGCCACTTGGACCAATTCATTTTTGGGGAGTTTGCCATAATCGCCACGCTTGGCAGGCGGGTTGACGATCGCAGTATGGTGGTAAAATGCATAGAGAACGCTGCTGCCCATTCTCTAGTAAGTCCCTTAGTCGCCTTTTACGACACCCACGGGATTAAATGGGAAGTTGCTATTCTTTACGTCCGGCACCACACGATACCCAGCTTATCATACACTCATATTTTTGCTGTGTAGACAAATTTTCAAATATCCACTTGACAGTCCGGACTACTGAGAGTAGTTCACTTTGGCAACTACGGTTGCCAAGGACTGTCAAGTCAAAATCAAAATCAAAAGTCATTTATTCAAACTAGGCTGAGAGTCAGCACTTTTTGAACGTCAAAGTTACATAAGATAGTCCCCCCAAAACGCCCGCCCTTCGACACTTCCTAGTGCTTTAGCTGGGAAGAAGAAGTAGCGCAACAAACTATCCAGCAGCACAGCTGTCCGTTAAGTTAGAAGAACTTGATTCTATACAATTGTAAGAAGTAAACATTAAGAGACAAAAAAAATAAATTAAATGATTTGCCATATGTCAGCTAGCCAACCCAATATTCCAACAAATAAAATGAAATCTATACTCAAGCAAAAGCAAAAAATATTTATATAATGTAAATATAGGTACCAAAATAAAAGCCTCCTGGCATAAAGGGCGTGACAGCTTACATATGCAATGCTGTTCACATAGCTGTTACGACCCAAGTTACAACAAGTGGATATATGAAGTTATGAATTAGCAACAAAGTTCAAAATGCTTCAGATTGTCATTACAAGACGTTACGTTACTAGGGTGCTACCTACTGAGGGTCCGCGAGACGTCATAGCCAGGGCAAAAGAAACATGAAGATGTATAGAGTCATGAGGAACAAGGTACAAAATTAACTCATCCTAGATAACAGAGGATCCTCCGACCAGTCGTGTGTCATGTGTGGTTGACAAATGCCCGAAGAATAAATAAATAATAATAAATGATTTCTTAGGACAACCAACACAACGTTATCTGATCCCAAACTAGGCAGAGCCTGTACTATGTCAACCAGACAACTGATAAACATACTTATACTATATTTCTAAATACATACATATTATAGATAAATTACACCCAGACACAGAACAAATGATTGTGCTCATCACACAAAGATTTGTCCTGGGTAGGAATCGAACCCACGACCTCAGTCTTAGCAGTCAGGGTCACTAACCACTAGACTAACAGGCCAGCCGAATGTCGGGCCGTTGTATAGATTCTCTATAGTTGCGCCGTGCTCGGTAATCTCTGCTTGCGCAATGCAGGATTTTGCGTGATGACGTCAACTTGTGTTGTGGCGCTGAAGATGCCGCCACATATGTTTTTAATTATAATTACCTGCGATTTTTAGCCCTTCTCCAATCAGATCTCCACCACCACCTGCTGGAAATAAATATATTTTTAATACTGATATAAAGGTAGACAACATTTTCCCACCAAGTTTTCGTGCAGGAAAGATTCTGCCCTAGTTCAGGTGTTTTTAACCATCTTTCAAATGAAAAAAGAATCATCAAAATCGGTTCACCCAGTGAAAAGTAAACAAACATAAAAATAATAATAAAGCACAATTGAATTGATAACCTCCTCCTTTTTTTGAAGTCGGTTTAAAACAAAAGAACACGTACCATTAATAGAAGGTAAAGAGCCTCCTATACCTGGGAGTGAAGATCCTCCTCCGGATAGATTTGGTGATCCCAGAGACTGAGTATTCAAGTCTTTCGTTGCTGTTGATGCGGCTGCCGAAATTAAACAAAGTTAAATTTGCGAAATTTATTTTATGGCGAGTCCGTGTGGTTGCCGGGCGGAAAGAATCATCACCCCATTTCTTCCCCGTGAGCGTTGTAAGGTGACTAATGGACTTACTACAGAATGGGCATCAGCGTTCTCTACGCATTTTACCACCATACTGCGATCGCCAACCCGCCTGCCAAGTGTGGCGATTATGGGTGGGTTGGGTCAATTTTAGGGTGGTTTTACCCTAAAATTGAGGAGTATCCTATCTCCAGCAAAAGATGTCTCGTGGATGAAACGATGACGACAACGACGGTTTTATGACGCAGTGAATTTTCAATTCTTGGTATTGGACCGAGCATTTAAAATCCTACCGAGCAGAGGGGTAATTGCGGAACTTTTTATTTGTAGGAATTTATTTAAAATTCATAGTTAAACAACATTCATTGCGTTATTTACGTTGCTGAGCCGACAATTTATTCGAACAAATGACGCAATGGTTTAGAAATAATCTTCAATCCCATTCAGATTCTGATAAATTGTGCGTTTCGCAATTATGGTGCTGGTCTTAGCACGTCATTAAAACTCCCTGTTACATTTTAATTCTCGGCGCAAAACAGCGAAAAAATCGTGTGAGATATATACATGGGGCTTTTTATTTTTTCTGTGCAAGAAAAAAATTACGTCTTCCGCTCTGGGCGAAACGGGAGGGTGTGTCAGACTTTTACTGACTAAAACCCACCCGTGTTCCTCCAGTTGCCTGTGCCAGGGCCATGGTAAATCTTTCAACAATTCCACGACCCTGACAGAGCCGAATGGCTGGATAATAATATGTAACCGTGTTTACAGAGGCTAAGAATTCATCACAATTTCCCTGAAGTTCACTTTGTCCAAAGAACGTCAAAATGATCTTCTGACCGATACAGTTGGTCGAAAGAACTGTGACAAGACGTCATCATCATTTCTGCCAGAAGACTTCTAATGATGGAGATCCCGTCAACCTGAGAATCTGTTCCGTACTTCTCGCATCCAGGCTTTTTTATAATTATGACAATTTAATCAACATTTTTAAAGAAAGATCGACAAATTACGATAAAATGGCCGAACTAGGGATCGAACCCAGAACTCCATGCGCAGCGGTTGCGGTTGCGACCAACAACAGTCACTTAGGTTAGAAAATGACAATTACCTGGTGTTTGATCTCCAGCTACCGTTTTCGATATATCAGTAACTTCCGATGAACCCACGGACCCAGGTACTCCCGGTAAACTTTCAGTTCCAGGTATTCCTGGTAAGCTAGGTGAAGATAGTAGACTGCCTGACCCAGGGACTGCTGGTAGGTTATCTGTTCCTGGCCATCCAGGTACTGACGGTAGATTACCAGCTCCAAGGGCTGCTGGTAACCCAGGTATAGACAATGGACCGCCTGATACAGGCGATGTTGGCAATCCAGATAAAGTGGGTAGACTGCCTGACCCTGGTAGCCCAGGTACTGAAGGTGTACTACCCGACACAGGCATTGATGGCAAACTACCGGTTGAAGGTAAAGCTGGGGCGCTTGGTAATCCAGTTCCGGAAGGAGCTACAGGATTGAGTGATCCAGGTGCTGTAGGATTTGGTAAACTACCAGGTGTTAAAGAGGTAGCGCCTGGTGGTATTATGGGACCAGGAATGATTGATGGTAGAGAAATACCACCTGGTGGGGTAATGCCACTAGCTGAAGGTGTGGTTACTCCGCCAGGAAGAGTTATACTGTTGGTTGACGGAGTGGTAATTCCTCCAGGAAGAGTTATAGCACTCGTTGAAGGTGGAGTTAAACCTCCTGGAAGAGTTACACCACTGATTGATGGTGAAGTAACAGCACCTGGTGGGGTAATACCACTAGCTGATGGCGTGGTTACTCCACCAGGAAGACCTGAAGGAATGGTAATTCCTCCTGGAGGAGTGACACCACTCGTTGGTGTTAAACCTCCTGGAAGCGTTACGCCATTGACTGATGGTGAAGAAACACCACCTGGTGGGGTAATGCCAATAGCTGATGGTGTGGGTACTCCACTAAGCGTTTTACCACCAGGTAATAGAGAAGAAGGCAAACCGCCATCTAAACCGGGAGCTCTTGGTAATCCAGGAATTGGCAAACCACCTAATCCAGGTATCCCCAACGGCACTGGTTTATTACCTGGAGATGGTAGTCCGGGTATTGATGGCCAAGTAACTCCAGGCAGTGAGTTGGTTGATAGCCCTTTTGCTTTAGGGGTCGAAGGTAATGAAGAATCTGGACACGGCGTGGTTACAGAGGGAGTTGATGCTCCAGGAAGAGAAAGTTTGGGAGTAGTAACACCTGCAGGGGTTGAAATTCCTTTAGCTGGAGTAGCGACCCCGGGAATTGATGGTGGAGTTACCTTAGGAGTAGTAATAGATGAAGATGGCGTAGTCACGCTGCCTGACGGAGAACTTAAGATTGGAGTAGACAACCCAATAGAAGGTGTACTAGGTCCTGCTGGAGTACTTACAGTGGAAATTGGGAGCCCTGCAGATGAAGTAGAAGCACCATTAGCAGTAGAACCAGAAATTGAAGGAGGAGTCACACTTGGTAATGATGGGAAACTTGGGAGTTTAGGAACACCAGCAAGAGAAGGCGCCTTTAAGCCCAGAGGTGATGTAGGGATTCCCCCTTTTGCACTTGGGATTTTAGGAACACCAGCAAGAGAAGGCGCCTTTAAACCAAGAGGTGGTAAACTTATCCCCGCTTTTGCAGCTAACTTAGCACTTACCCCCCCATTGCTAGACGGCTTTGAAATAGGAGCTAAACCAGACAATAAGTCCGGTAAGCCAAACAAGCCATGATTATGTGCTTTCGGTGGATGCAAAATAGTATTAGCCACTTCTTTAACTGGTTCAACTATAGCATCAAAGGCTGCTGCTACTGGATTAAAAGGAGACGGTTTCTTGTTTGCATGCGTTATCGGTTTCATAGTTGCTGCTGCCGGTTTTTTTATAGGAGCCGGTAGTTTCGGGAATACATTTACTTCCTCGCCTTTGTACAACAATTCTGTAGAAAACATATTAAGAATTAAAGGACATCAAAAAGGTTTGTTCATTTTTATGAATGAATTACTGATTTTTTAGGTTACTTACGGAAGTTCAAAAATTTCGCGTGACAAATGCAAAACTGAAACAAAAAAATATATATATATGTGTCAGATCCGACGCATGACTGGAGTTTACTCCTTACCAACGATTTTAAAATGTATAGCGTAACATAAAGCATAACTTAGCTGTTATATGAAAATCTATTCTTAAGGAGTAAACTCCAAAAACAGTTATTCTTGCTGTTCAATCAGCTCAGCTTATCGCAGAAAATATTGAACCCGTGTTTTTTTATTTTTCCGGAATCCACTTTTTAAGGGTAGAAACCACTCCTTTTTTTTTTTTAACATGTTTTCCTTCACCGTTTTTAGAGCAGTGGCGATGAAATAATTACACAAAGTTAAGCGTCTATATAGGTGTCGGGAGTCGATTGCACACTCCCGGCCACCGCAGGCGCGGGCTTGCGGGCGGCGAGCAATGGGTAGCTCGCCGCCCGGTAAGGACGATGCTCGTGTCGACGGCGCGTAATGTTCCACGCGCGCCTCAAAGAGATGTCAGCAACAACTGAAGGGGTCTGATAGGACTGCTGCCTGCCAGGGTCGCGAGATTTATTCGAAAGAGATACTGTGGCCCTGGCATATGGGCAACTGAAGGAACAAGAGCGGGTTTTAGTCAGTAAAAGCTGACATGTCCTTCCACTCCATCCTGAGCGGGAGACGTCATTCGATGACTTCCCATCCACAAAAAAAAAAACTTCTGTCTAGGTTGTAACTTTACGATCTAAAATTTTTAAGTCGCGGGTGTTAACACTGGGCCATCGCTACTCTTACTCTGACCTAGACCTATATTTACTAGTATTCGAAAATCGACCACAATACATTTAAAAACTTAATGTAACTATTTCTAATGCATTATTAGGTATTTATATATATAAAAATGTGAGCTTTCTGCACTCCTCTATAAACTGTTGCCAAATTTAATATTCCTCTGTCCGGGTATTTTTTTTTTTGCATGGCAAATCATCAAATGACGTCACCCGCTCTTGGGCAGAGCGGGAGGTCGTGTCAGACTTTTACTGACTAAAACCCACCCGTGTTCCTTCAGTTGCCCATGTGCCAGGGTCACGGTGTCTCTTTCGAACAATCTCGGGACCCTGGCAGGTCCCTATGTATGCTTCGGAGATCTTTAAAATTAATCAACGGATTTTTATGCGGTTTTTTAAATAGATAAAGTGATTCAAGTCGAAGTTTTATATGTAAAATACGCGGACGAAGCCGCTGACAAAAGCTAGTCACGTATATAAATATATACATAGATACTATGTACTATGCAGTTGATAGCCCAATACTCGACGAAGGATACAGGCTATTCAATATAACGCTACAACCATTAGGAGCAGAGCAAAAAGAATGAAAGTCAGCAAACGAAGAGACAGCGCGCTGTCTGCGGGGCGAGGATGGCCTCTGTGATATGCTTTCGTTACGCATATGTGCGATGGGATATGACACGGGGTGGTTCAGTGATCCTAGTATGAGTTTCTTTTAACTATGTCGCACCGGTGAAGGTTCACCGGTCCAGGGCCAATTGGAGTGCCGAACGCGTTCGACGCGTTAAGTCGAGATGGACTCTGCCAGGGTCGCGAGATTTGTTCGAAACAGTTACCGTGGCCCTGGCATATAGGCAACTGAAGGAACACGGGTGGGTTTTAGTCAGTAAAAGTGTGACACGCCCTCCCGCTCCGCCCAGAGCGGGAGACGTCATTTGATGATTTCCCACCCAAAAAAAGGCGAGATGGACAAAAGAAACTCACACGAGGACCTCAGGGGCTGAAATTTCAAGCGGACGAAGAACGGGCAGATGCTAGTCTATTATAAAAAAACTCACCAAACATAATAATATAAGTAACCGCGCCATTTTCACCACTCATCGACATATAACTAATGTTAATTTACAAAATTAATAATTATTACCACTTATATACGCCACATGTACAAACAATATTGATAAATTGCTTAAATTTTAAACTGCTTTAATTTAAACAGATGTTTTTAACGAAAATAGTTTAGATTTTCAATGGTGTGGCTTGGGGCCATGAAAAGTGCGTTACCTACTGCCTTGCGTTGCTGGTCACGGATGTGACGTCATGACGCCTTTTCCGTTCGTGTCGAGAGTAGTCATCTACCACCTCGCTTTTCTTGCAGTGAAAGCTCACTCCGCTCGCTTGTCTAGTATAAAATCTGACTTGTGGTGTAGGTGGGCTCGCTTCACTCGCTTTATTTAACAATATGTTTATGGATTGCACTTGTTTGTTTGTGTGGCTCGCTTCGCTCACTCATTGCTTGAATAGACGAGCTCTGCTCAGTCGTGTCGTTTGCGGGCTCACGAAACATAGCTCGCGACAATGGGTTAAGTTAGAGAATCACATCGTTAAGTCAGATTAGTTTGGTTTCAATGTGATCTTACATTTATAGTTGCCTAAGCGCTTGGGCGAAACTGCAACTAAGTCGGGCTACGATGTCGTATCGTTGGACGCGACGGGAGAGGAGAGCCGGAAATGAGGAGCGCCGCTCTTCTTACCTTCCGCGGCCTGAACGGGATCAACAACGTCCGATAGCGGACACGGTCCCTCCTTAGGGGAGGAGGAGTGTTGGTATAGCGTTGACCGCTCTCGCAATCCCCTGCGACCGAAACGTGGTAGGCGGTGGGTCACTGTCCTGACCCGTCGAAGGGAATCAATGATGACATACACAGGGTCGTCTAGCGCCCATGTGCTTTTTGGTCCCCAGAGTCGTTACGGCGCGCGGCGGCCGCAGCGGGTTCGTGGAAGTGTACTTACGCGTGCCCGTGCTCCCGTCATTAACGGCACAGAAGGACACCGTGGCGTTTAGTGGGTTGGAGTCCCACATAACTGCGCTATTTCCCCATGGTAGTGAAGTATTCGTGAAAACTTCACCACGTTAAAAAATTTAAAAAACTATTAAGATTTACACGCGACAACAAATCAACGTTTACATTTCCAGTATAAGCTGACTTCTCGTTGTTTGAAAAATCTAAACAATGCGAACCCAACTGAAACGGGAAATGATTAGCTTGCCCTGTGTACTAACCATAACGCCAAACCAACAAAGAGCATTTGCTCTACAATATCTGGCGAACGATATTCTATAGCAGATAATCGCTACTTTTATAGCCCCAACATAACAATGCCACCAATTTTGCGAAAACTTAGTATTAATCACGGATAACTGACGTAAGAGAGAGCCGAATAACAATATTTTCATATTATAAAGCCTGATGACGTCATCGA
The DNA here is from genome assembly GCA_947507805.1 of Aporophyla nigra. Taxonomy (NCBI): domain Eukaryota; kingdom Metazoa; phylum Arthropoda; class Insecta; order Lepidoptera; family Noctuidae; genus Aporophyla; species Aporophyla nigra. Next base: position 11,991,046 of record OX382319.1, on the reverse strand, counting down.
ATAGGATCATAAAATATGTATTAGGGCTGCTTGTGTAGGTATTTATACCTACATAATAGCAACTGTGTAGGAACTTCCTCTTTTGATAATAAATATGGTTGACTGTAATTTAATGTCCTCCAGACCGAGATTCATCCATGGTGCCCACAGGCGCGGTCGCAGCCTAACATTTTGGGGGGGGGGGGGGGGTCACCATGAGTACAGAATATTTTTAGGAAGGTACATCCTCTTTGGTCAAGTAGTCGCAAGCGCTACCAATCAGCATGATGTCCCGGGTTTATAATCTTTTTGCAAATGTCCATCGGAGTCTCCGTGGCTCAAGTGAGAACCATTTTAAGATAGTAAGACAGGCAAATCGTTCAGGGTTTCGACAGCGTAACTGTCTTTGGGGGGGGGGGGGTTATGACCCCTAGACCTCCCCCCTCGGACCGCGCCTGGGTGCCCATTTCAGCGGAGATTAGCCTTCGACGAAAGACATAGACCAGTAATGGTCCAGTGGTAACGACTGCAAGTTACGAGTTGTAAGTTGTAGTTCGAACCCAGATAGGTGCTTTTTGTGGTAATTATTTCATCATCACTGCTCAAAAAACGATGAAGGAAAACATCGTGACGAAACCGACATGTCCTAGAACCAAAAATCCGAAAATCAAATTCAAAAATTCAAATTATTTATTTGCAAGAAATACATAAGATTTACAAAGGAAGATCTTACAGCCTTAAAGTTACTGTATTCTGCCTGCAAGCAAGCGTGCAAATTATGTTTAAATGTCAGACCTGATTTTATCATGCAGATTATATTATTAGTACATCATTGTTATTATAATTATTACATTATTTTACTTTTATTTTATTTCATTATTTTCACACATTTGTGACATTTGTGTCATCTACCAACCCCTCTCTGAGCCCGCGTGGTGGATTACGCCTGTGTCCCAGCTGTGAGCACAGTATTGGACAAGTGTGTGTGCAGACACAGGGGCACCCACTCTCATAGTCCAATGTGACGGCAATCCGACACGACCGGAGAGAGACCAGGCTCTCGTGCGCACCGAGGCACGGAGACATAACTCCTTTTTGAAAAGTGCATGTGATTGGTTTATTTGAAATAAATGGTTTCAGTTTTACCACTAAACCAATGAGGCAGTATAGACCAATGAGGCAGTATAGACCAATGAGGCAGTATAGACCAATGAGGCAGTATAGACCAATGAGGCAGTATAGACCAATGAGGCAGTATAGACCAATGAGGCAGTATAGACCAATGAGGCAGTAAGAACCTTATCATTTGTTTTTTAAATACATTAAATCAGCTCGCAATGGAACATAATTCATGTGCTTTGTATGTCAGTCGCCCGTTAAATGTATATCTATTTACTCGATAAATTATAGTGTTATGTACACAAATGCTGAAACGCTATTGTTTTTAGATACGGCGGCGTGGGTTTTTTCAATATTTTTTTCTGGGTAAGTAAAGTTTTTGAGTCAGAACAAACAGTTTAACAGTATTTAAAACAAGATTTCTCTCTTCATATCGACGGTTAAAACGTAATAGGGTATAAGCGACAAAAACCAAATTGTTCAGGAGAGCGGTTTAAAGTTTGAAATTGTAGAAAAATGGACATAACTTTTTTGTTTATTGCCATATCGTGAAAATGGAAAGACATCGTAGAGCTATGGAAGTAAGCGCATTCGAAAAAGAAGAAAAAATTGAGTAGGATAGAATTCATAAGTCATTTTCGACCAAAATGCCGTCGATATGGTGACTAGTGCCTAGGTATTGAATTGACATAATAGCATTGCTTTGTATGGGTCCACCCTTTATGGCAGAATTTTTTTCGTCATAATAATATTTTGCATAACAGCGGATAGCATAAACTTCATTTCGCAGAAAATTGTTTGGCATACACTCATTTATCATACATTCACAACGCATAATTTTATAAGTCAGAATCATCATTAGGCATAAATTTGATATCCATAATAATGAAAAAGGAGAACCATCATATCGCAGAAAGTTCGCAGTCAGAATCGTCTCTTGGTATTATTTCATATCGATAGTTATTAAAAGGCAGAACTATCATATCTCAGAAACTTTACAGTTAGAATCATCTTTTGGCATACATTTCATATCCATAATAATTGAAACACTCATCTATTACATTACAGAAAAATCTTAGTTAGCAAGCTGCATGCAGACATGCAAACGAGCATACACCATGCATGCAGCATGCAAACAAGCATGCAGCATGCAAACAAGCATGCAGCATGCAAGTAAGCATGCAGCATGCAAACAAACATGCAAGGAAGCATGCAGCATGCAAGCAAGCATACAGCATGCAAGCAATCATGCAACATGCAGCATGCATGCTTTCTGTCACGGCTCCGGCACTGCGTGGCTCCGGCGGCCCCACGCGAGCTCATCGTCGCAGACACCTCGCCCCTCCGCGCCTACGCGGGCTTAAATTACAGTCTAGGGGTTGGGCAGACAAGACTACGTGGAGTCGGTTCTGCAGCGATTCGTTTCTGTCAATAACTTTTGTAGCACAACATATATTGACTTTTTGAGACACTGTTTTAATTTGAATTTAAGATTAAAATGCAATATTATAGAAAGGCAATATGCCTAACCAAATCATTCTAAATGAAATTCTGCCATCTTCATATTTTGTCAAGTGAATTTGTACCAAATAATCGTCGCTCTAAATAAATTTTATCCTGAACCAAAGTATGCGGGATTCTAAGTCTGCCAAAGGTAATTATTATGCTTAATAAAATTTTGCAATCTTAAAAGTATGCCAGCGTAAAGTCGGACATATAAACATTCGGCCAAACAATGATTATGCTAAACATTTTTTATGCCTTACAAATATTCGTTTAAAGAAGATTATGCCAAGTGTGTTATGCCAAATAAATTTCGGAGCATCAAGTTTCTGCCAGATAGAGGGAACCCGCTTTGTATAGCGCTACAAGGGAATTTGGGGGTCAATCAGTCTACATTGTTCCCACAGCTGGGACATACGGCCGTAATCTATCACGCAGACCCAGTGCTGGTCAGCAGATGTCTTCAAAGTTTTTGTTCTTAGACATGTCGGTTTCCTCACGGTTTTCCTTCACCATTATAAGAGCAGTGGTGATTATAATATTATACACACAGTAAAGCGCTCAGGCGCGGTCCGAGGGGGGGTCCAAGGGGTCATGGCCAAGAAGACAGTTATGCTGCCGAAACCCTGAACGATTTGCCTGTCTTACTATCTTAAAATTGTTCTCACTTGAGTCACGGATACTCCGATGGACATTTGCAAAAAGATTATAACACGGGACATCATGCTGATCAGTAGCGCTTCGACTACTAGACCAAAGAGGATGTACCTTCTTAAAATATTCTTCAGTACTCATGGTGACCCCCCCCCCAAAATGTTAGGCTGCGACCGCGCCTGAAAGCGCCTGCCTGGATTCGAACCCGTGACCCCAGCTTCATATGTATGCTCATATATGCCTATGTAACGGAAACTTTTAACATAATTTAGACCCCATTTAAAACGTCGGATTACCTCGAAGTTTGGCATATTTATCAAGGAACTGTAATATATGATAACGACAACACAATATTTTTTCAAATTTGTGCCATTGTCCTTGCCTGGGTTACCAGGGTAGCAAAAAAAAACTGTCTTCGAAAACTACGCTGACATACTTACGTCACAAAATACGAAAACTACACCCCTAAAAATAGAAAATAAATAATAGTTTTAGTGAGTGCTTGATATCAATTTAAAAATACCTCAAAAAGCACCTCACGTTTTTTTCCATTACTTTCTACTTTTTGGTACCTTATGGTTTTCTATGGAAGCGTGTTTTTTTAGTTTTTTTTTACTATTATTTTTAAATAAAAATGCACATGATTCCTTAAAAACTTTATTTTATCGTCATGAGGTCTCGTCGAACACTTGTGCGGCGACGAAGGCGTGCGGTATGACGGCGTACAGCGCCGGCGTGTCGGGCGCGCCGCACGAGCGCCCGTATGACGTCACGCCCACCACGCGCCACAGGCAGCCATCTTGGATCTGCGCCGGACCACCTGAATCACCCTGTGGAGAATAAAATGACCATGAGTCAGAGACACAACAGTAGGGAGCTATCCACAAATTAGGTCACACGTTAAGGAGGGGGAGGGGGTCAGGGCCCTAAATTTTGTGATGTCACATTTCAAAATTGAATATACATATTTAAAGTACTATTAAAACACGAAATATGAACTATGAAAGAAAAACAAAAAAAAATTCAATGTCTATATGTAAAATTGCAAAATATGTGACGTCACACTAGGGACGGGGTGACTCACAAATGTGACCAGCTGTGACGAGAACGGGGAGGGGGTCCAAAAATCATGTAATTTGTGTGATGTAATTTATGAATAGTAGCGAAACCAGTGCTGGGGCTGTCTCGCATAGGGTCGCAGCATTATGCTGAGCGATGGCCATTTGCGTGAATGTGACGCATGTTATCCCCCAGTTTAAATAAATAATAGTTTAAAAAAACTAAAAAACACGCTTCCATTGAAAACCAAACTAAAAAGTACAAAATAATGGAAAAAAAGCGTGTGGTGCTTTTTAAGGTATTTTTTTATTGATATCAGCACCCCACGCTTTTTTTCCATTATTTTGTACTTTTTAGTTTGGTTTTCAATGGAAGCGTGTTTTTTAGTTTTTTTAAACTATTATTTATTTTCTATTTTTTAGGGTATTTCTAATTTTGAGACGTATGTCAGCGTAGTTTGTGACAGTTTTTTTGCTGTCCTGGTAACCCTGGCAAGGATAATGGCACAAATTTATGAAATTATTGCATTGTCATCGGTCCTTGACAGGTGTGCAAAGTTAGAATAAAATCTGGTCGTTTAAAGTGGGTCAAAATCGCGCTATAAGGAGTCGGTTACAAACAAACATACAAATATACAAACATACAAATATACAAACATACAAGTGAAGCTAATATAAAGCGTGTAAAAAGAAAAATATAAAAAAGCTGGTGGATAACATGCGTTGTGTTTAGTCTTTTTCTGCGTCATGTTTACCGCAAATAAACGTATTTTGTTACTTTCTTTCTTCTTTTTAGCGAGCCCTCAGAAGAAAGTATTGAATACAGCATAGAAACGACATAAAAACAGCCGAGAAAGCAGATGAACCCCTCCAAAAGATTCACTAGTGGAGTTCGACCTGAATCAACACGGCGCGCGGCGGCGAAGTCATTAAAAGATGACCTCCCATAGATAAATAACACCCGTCTCTCCATTAGTCCTAATCAACATTTCAGCCAAAGGACGTTCACAGCTAGACATAGGCCTCCCCCAATTTGGGGGGATTTGCCATAATCGCCACGCTTGGCCCGCCTGGTTGGCGATCGCAGTATTGTGGTAAAATACATAGAGAACGATGCTGCCCATTCTCTAGTCGCTTCTTACGACACCCACGGGAAGAAATGGGATGGTGCTTCTGTACGTCCGGCACCACAGAGAATCCAATGCCTACTTTAGCAGATACATTTCGGCTCCGTAAACCTGCCCTATAGCACATCTTTCATACCATTACGGCACCCCCCGGTCTACTCTTTGATATGCAATTATCTCAATATGAAGCATGAAGCTTCAGGGGCTAGTGCAAATCTTGGGGTTTTTCGATTAACCAAGTGTATTCAATCCACGCTGAGATTGGTGCACTTCGTTCATTCATTAATTCCATGAATCATAGAGACAATACAAAGACAGCCAGACAGCTGTGCTCCTGGACAGTTTGTTGCGCTACTTCTCTCCAGTTACAGCACTAGAGAGTGGTGAAGGGCGGGCGTTTTGGGGGACTGTCTTATGTGACTTTGACGTTCAAAAATTGCTGACTCTCAGCCTAGTTTGAATAAATAAATAAATAAAATAAATATCTTTGGACAACTAACACACCGTTATCTGATCCCAAACTAGGCAGAGCCTGTACTATGGTAACCAGACAACTGATAAACATACTTATATATTACTAAATACATACATATTATAGATAAATTACACCCAGACACAGAACAAATGATCGTGCTCATCACACAAAGATTTGTCCTGGGTGGGAATCGAACCCACGACCTCAGTCATAGCAGTCAGGGCCACTAACCACTGGACTAACAGGAATAAAGAAGCTAACAATAAGTAGATGACTAAAACAACGCCAATACCATAGATAATATACTAAAAAACTCTTCAGCTTTATATAAAGCTGAAGAGTTTGTTTGGTAGGAGTGGATAGAGAGGCGTCACGGCGTCCTCACCTTCCGCCTGACGCAGGTTCTCACCGGGCATGGTTGCTTCGGTGGGTTCTTGTTCAGGATAAAGCGGGAGGAAACGCCCGGGTGTTTCCATTGTGAGGATCGTCTAGAGGACACGGTGGAGCATACGGTGGAGGTGTGCCCTGCCTGGGCGGAGCACCGCCGTGTCCTCGTAGAGGCGATCGGCGGCGGCGACCTCTCACGTCCGGCCCTGGTGCGAGCCATGGTACGGAGCGAGAGGGCATGGGAAGCCGTCACCTCCTTCTGCGAAGCAGTAATGCTCGCGAAGGAGGAGGTAAGGCGCGTGAGGGAGTGGCAGTCTCTGCGCCCTCGCGTCCCTAGCCGCCGCAGGAGGAGACGCCCCGGGCGTCGGGAGTCGATAGCTGACTCCCGGCCACCGTAGGCGCGAGCTTTCGGGCGGTGAGCAATGGGTAGCTCGCCGCCGGGTAAGGACCAAGCTCGGGTCGACGGCGCGTAGTGTCCCACGCGCGCCTCAAAGAGATGTCAGCAAAACTGAAGGGGTCTGCTAGGACCGATGCCTGCCAGGGTCGCGTGATTGTTCGAAAGAGATACCGTGACTCTGGCACATGGGCAACTGAAGGAACACGGCTGGGTTTTGGTCAGTAAAAGTCTGACATGCCCTCCCGCTCCGCCCAGAGCGGGAGAAGTAATTTGATGATTTCCCATCCCAAAAAAAAAAAAGAGTTTGTTTGGTTGAACGCGGTAATCTCAGGAACTACTGGTCCGAATTGAAAAATGTGTTCGGTAACCTATTTATTGAGGAAGGCTATAAGGCTATATAACACAACACACTACGATCAAAAGAAGCGGAGCAGCAACGAAAAATAGACGAGAACTGGTAGGCAGTTCGATGCGACGGGTAGGGTTAGGGGGCAAAAATTTGACACGGACGAAGTCGCGGGCTCAAGCTAGTATTATATACTACTATACTATATTGTATTACTTAGTCAATACATGTATGATGCATGTTTTATTCATGACAAGTTTTGGAGAAGTATTTTACAAGTCTGTCTTGTATAGGTCAGAATGTTGAGCCACAAAAGAGATGAATGAAATGCAATTGCATGCAGCTGACATGAGCATGTTAAGAAAGATGTGTGGTGTTACACGAATGGATAGAATAAGAAATGAGTACATTACAGAAAGTCTGAAACTGGCACCGGTAACTGAAAAGTTTTGTGGGAATCGGTTGTCATGGTATGGGCTGGGCATACTGAGGAATGAGGAAAATGTCGTGAAGAAAGTTTTGGGTATGAATGTTTAGACATTCATACTAAAAAGTCTTATAGCCATCGGGCTGTAAGAGTAGGAGGAGACCAAAGAAACGATGAATGGACACTGTAAGTGATGACATGGTGGTTCTTTTTTGTGTAAATTGGTATGTGTATATCGATGTTCACGCGACGCGCTGGCGACCGCTCCTGCACCGCTGCGTGCTCCGCTAGTTCTACGCCGCGCATGGAGGACAATGGACGCACGTTCTTCACCTTTCACAATTATTCGCAAAATCAATCTAATTATTGCGCGCACGCACCCTATAAGAGTAGGGGATAGACCTCTGAACATTGTGTGCTTGTGTGATTTGGTGATACCTGGACCACGGAAAGTTGTGACCCGCCATCCCGGGGTCGCACCAGATTGTGGGAGTCCCGCTGAAGGCGTTACGTTGGTATATACAACCAATTTGCATGAAACTGAATTATTTCTCCTGGCCTCCTACTTGTGAACCTCCCTTCGCTCTCCGCAGAAAATTTGAGAATATATCAGATCCAGTACCCGCGTGGTGAAAAATAGTTTATTTGAATAATAATAATAATAATAATATTCCACAACTATCACACAACGCCATCTAGTCCCAAGCTAAGCAGAGCTTGTGTTATGGGTACTAGACAACTGATAAACATACTTATATATTTCTAAATACATACATATTATAGATAAATTACACCCAGACACAGAACAAATGATCGTGCTCATCACACAAACATTTGTCCTGGGTGGGAATCGAACCCACGACCTCCGGCATAGCAGTCAGGGTCACTAACCACTAGACCAACAGGCCTGTCATGAATCTTTTAATTTAAAGGAATTCTTTCCACCACATGGTTAGAAATGGAGGTGATAACTGAGAAGACGACTTACAGAGAAGTGTGGAAGGACAAGACATGTTGCGCCAAACTAAATAAAATGGGGTAAGGGCAGGAAAATCATGATATATTTAACAATTCTTTCACAAAATATTTCGAAATGCAATACGTATTACAACTTGTTTCATTATGCACGTAAACGAGGAGAAAATCAACACGAAAGAAACAAAACACTAGAGAAGAAAGAGGAGTTAGTGAAATACTTAAATAAAACCTTTTTAAGATTCTGAACCGTAAATCTTACCTGGCAGGTATCATGCCCCCCGCCCCTATCCCCGGCACACATGTGGCTGTCGGGAGTGACACCATTGGGCAGCTTCAGGGATGTTCCCCAGATCTCCTGACACTCCTGCATGTCCCACACGCTCAGGGACACGCTGCGGAGCTGTACGGAGTGGTCGCCTCCTGAAATATTGGTAAAGAGAGGATTTATATAAGATAAGGAAGAAATATTGAAAAACATTTTAAAAGAGTAACAGTGGAGTTTCTTGCCCATTCTTCTCCATAGGAATTTACCTTTTGGAAGGGCCGACTAGAATCAATTCTATTTTCATGTAACTATTGACGTTGTCCGTTGACTTCACACTACGGAGCTGCTGCGTGGCCGTGTCTATAAAACTATCCGTGCACTAGTTACTGTTCGCAACGGCCAACATTTTAAATATTTTTTTTATAAAATCAATATTTTAATCTTTGTGTCTCTTTAAAAATTTAATTCAGTGTATCCCAAATAGGGGTTCTTCCGTACCGGTAGGAACATTCTCACCGCCGCTGCAAGGGTTGTGGCTGGACAACCTGCGAGTTGCCCTATCCACCGCTGGAAGACCTACCCACTTACCTGGCTGACACCGGTCACCTTTGACTTGGACCAGGATAGTGGTTTTCTTTAGGCGGGCTAGAATTGAATACGCGCTCGATATTCAGAACTCACGCCAGCCTTCTGCTGAAGCTAGCTGTATTTTAAATATTGTTCAATTCTCACTAATCTTATTTACACTTATGTACCAACCATCTTTTTGTTTTTTTTTTATCGTCCTGCCCTAGCAGGCACGTTAGCAGGCACGTTGCGTTGATGGGCCTATTCGAAATAAATGCTTTAACTTTGTTACCTTCATGAAAGTGGAATAACATCCACACGGTTCGATTGACTCTTGCCGCGGTTAATACGTGGATGGGTTATCTATACATACCAAGATCCTTTCGTTCCGCGGACAGTGCGTTAAGTCATTGGTCCTAACTGTGATTGTCGGATCTTTGATAGTCGTTATGACCAATCTTACCAAGGGGTATCTAGAAACTGGAGTGTGGAAGTCAGATAGGAAAATTCTGGTGGATTTTTCGACATCCACGCGGATAAGCCGTGGGCAGAAGCTAGTCTATACATATATATATAATTCAAAGTCCTGAGTGACTGACTGACTGATATATCAATGCACAGCCTAAACCGCTGGTCCTAGAGACATGAAATTTGGAGGGTGTGTTCTTTGTGAGGAGTAGGTATCCATTAAAAAATGGTTTTTTGAAATTCCATTCCTAAGAGGAAATAAAATAGGGGGTTGAAATGTTGAATTTTTCGAAATCCACGCGGGCGAAGCCGCGGGCAAAGCTAGTACTGAATATAGTTAGGAAAAGGCAGGCATCATGATGAGATCAGTTCATCATCATCAGCCTATAATGTTTCCACTGTTGGGACACAAGCCTCCTCTCGGTGAGAGAGAGCGGGCCATAATCCACCACGCGGGCCCAGTGCGGGTTGGTAGATGTCACATGTCTTCGAATTCTTGGTTCTAAGACATGCCGGTTTTCTCACAATGTTTCCCTTCTCCGTTTTGAGAGCAGTGGTGATGAAATAATTTACATAAAGTAAAGCGCCTGCTTGGGTTTGAACTCACCTACTACTCGTAAGTTGCGGCCGTTACTACTGGGCCACCACTGCTCAGAGCAGAGCAGCTGCTAGAGCAGTTACCATCACCAATTTTATAAAAGTTATATGAAACTAATCTCTGTGCTGAAAAACTCACCGAACTCAGTCCTCCCCCATCCAGTGGCGATGATGCTCCTGCCCGTTGGTGGTGGTACTCCCAGACATGCTGGACGAATCACCTCCGAGAACCTGGAATTTTTACCAATATCAATTTAATTACCTGTCAATTAATTCAAATTAATTAATTACCGTGTTAATTATTGTCTGTTCCTAGCTGGCATTCTTCATTTTGACCCGCTCATCACCATTACTCTCAAACTAGTGAAGGAAAACATTGACAAGAAGTCAGGATAAACTAGAAATAACAATTCGGAGACATGTGACATCTTGCATACAGCAAATACTATGCCAACTGCTGGAACACTGGCCTCCTCTTTATGGAACGGACCAGCACCTTTTTTTTAACAGACGAAAAAAACGGAGGAGATTATCAATTCAATTTTAAATTCAATTTTTTTTTTTTTGTTTTGTTTTATGTATGACCACGCATAACTTTTTACATAGTAGTCCGATTGTAATCATTCTTTTTATTGGAAAGGGTATACTCCGAGAGTGGTCCCATATAAATTTGGAAAACAAAATCGAACCCTAAGGGTTGGAAAACAGGGGATGATTGATTGTTCACTCATTGATTGTAATGTATAACCACGCATAACTTTGTACAGAGTGGTCCGATTTTGATAATTCTTTTTTCATTGGATTGGGTATACCTTGCCAAGTATTATTAGTACATTAAAGCCACAAAAAATTACAAAATAAAAACTTTTTAACAAAAAAATTAAACCGCCGAAAAAAACAGAAAAGCAAAAAATAATAAACCTTAAAATTTTGAGTCGGCGCTGAAAAATCTTTGAACAAAGATCACTCAAAGCGCCGACTCAGAATTTTAAGGTTTATTATTTTTTGTTTTTCTGTTTTTTACAGCGGTTAAATTTTTTGTTAAAAACTTTTTTGTTTCTTTTTGTGTTTGAAATCATCAAATGACGTCTCCCGCTCTGGATGGAGTGGAAGAGCGAGTCAGACTTTTACTGACTAAAACCCACCCGTGTTCCTTCAGTTGCCTCTGCCAGGTTCACGGTAACTCTTCCGAACAAAGTCCGCGACCCTGGCAGGAAGGGACCACTACCTCACTCTTAAAATTCGGTCGGTGTTTTTTACTCTCTTCGGTCTAATAGTCGCGAGCGCTCTTGCTAATCATGAGGTCTTGCAATGGGTTCGATTCCCAGGCAAAGTGTTATTGGATTTTTCCATCAGGAATTCATCAATAGCAGTTCGGAGTCAGGATTTATGTCACGTTGATGGCAATAGGCTTGCCCTACATGGGGCTTAAACATAACTGCCAAAATATGGGTCTACTATAGATACATGCTCATTTAAGTGTCTCATTAATGATGGCGTGTGTTTTGGATCATTCGGTTCCCTACAAAATGGTTGAGCTGGATGGTGCTGACTCTCGCGTCATGTTTGTGAGCGGGTGTCGTCAGTTGAAACTGGTCTTCTACGTTAGTGGAAGTTATTCCAGGGCTTATTTTATTTAGAGCTAGCTTCTGCCCGCGAGTTCGTCCGCGTCATATTTTTGATCCACTGATCCGACCCGTCGCATCGAATTGCCGGCCAGTTTTCGTCCATTTTTCGTTGCTACTCCACTCCTTTTGATTCCAGTGTGATGTTTTATACCTTATAACTTTCCTCAATAAATAGGCTACTTAACACAAAAGGATTTCTTCAATTCGGGCTAGTAGTTTCCGACATTACCGCGTTCAACCAAACAAACAAACTCTTCAGCTTTATAGTATTAGTAGACTGTTTATTTTTTTAACATTGTTCTCACATATAGGAGCAACAACAATAGTTCACCCAGGATTTTGTAATATCTTAATTTCAAAGACTGTCCTTGGATTCTTTCACCTACTCTTCTTCAAAGAGATCTACATTTTGGAATGGGCTAGTAACTTTTACTTGTCGACCAACTGATCGACTTTTTGAACAATTCAGTAGTGCCCGTAAATGTTTTAATTGAAATAAATGCTGAGTGTGAGTTCATACACCTCTATTTAACGCTTTGGGGACTACTAGCATGGTATGTAGGTATGTGTTTAAATTTTTACTTACTTGACTTTGGAAACCATCTTGATGAGCGCCACATCATGGTAAGACCTTCTTTGCTTGTACTTCGGATGACGTATGACAGCCGAAATCTTCACGACCAGGGCTCCACGGTCGTCCAGGTAGGAGGACCCGAGTTGTACAGCTTGAGGAGGTCCACTGTAAATATCGTTACTGGTTTCAGTAAAATAGATGAATTAATATGAGATAATGGTTTGAGGGTTTGTTATAAATGATTTTGTTTCTGTAAGTAGGCTTTTCACGTCTGTTGACGCCTTGCATGTGTGCGAGGATCAACGACGTTATACACACACACGCATACGGCACGGCGCGGGAGGCGACACGCAGCGGAGAGCGCGACTACGGCGTGTGCGGGGTAGCAGAGCGGCGCGGGGAAGCAACGTGGAGCGGAGTGCGCGAGGCGCCCGCGCCACCAGCCAGTTCAACGACGACACCGGTCATCATAGTGTGTCATTTTTCTTTTTTGTAATACTCCATGGTGTGGCATAAAGTATGCTGAATTCATTAAGGAATATATATCATTAGGTCACATGACAGAAAATACAACTCCAGATAAGGATGAATACACATACATTATGCCACACCATGGAGTATTACGCGAAACAAGTTTATCAACTAAATTAAGAGTTGTTTTTGATGCATCTGCAGTGACTTCGTCGGGGTTATCGTTTAACAATATTCAGTTGGTCGGCCCTACAGTACAAAGTGACCTTATTAGCATATTAATTAGATTTCGACAGTTTAAACATGTAGTCACTGCAGATGTTGAAAAAATGTATAGAATGGTAAGGGTAATTGAAAGCCAACATGAGTTACAACAGATACTGTGGCGTTTTGAACCTAATGAACAACTTAAACTGTACAAACTAAAAACTGTCACTTATGGTACCGCATCTGCGCCATATCTTGCAACAAGATGTTTAGTTCAGCTAGGAAAGGAGTGCACCAATAAGTCCATATCCGATGCTATCATTAACGGATTTTATGTTGATGATTTCATTTATGGGGACAATGATATGTCAAAGCTGATAGACATCTGCAGAGGCGTCATTAACCAACTTGAAAGTGGTCAGTTTTCTTTAAGAAAATGGAATTCAAATAACTCACACATTATACAACAACTTGTAGGTGAAAATAGCAAAGATGAATTACTTAATTTAAGTAACCATGAGTATTCAAAAACATTAGGATTACTTTGGGGATGTAAAGAGGATGTGTTGTTATTTTCAGCAAACATTAAGCCACATGAACACATCACAAAACGCACAATCTTGTCTACCATGGCTCAAATATTTGATCCACTTGGACTCATTAATCCTTGCATATTACAAGCTAAAATCATTCTACAAAAATTATGGTCATTAAAAATAACATGGGATGAAAATGTGCCAAGTGAGATTCAAGCAGCATGGTGTAACTTCATTAAATCATTAGGTGACATTAGGAAATTAAGAATACCAAGGCATGTCACCTGTGACTATCCTGTCATTTGTGAACTGCATGCCTTTAGCGACGCATCCACACAAGCTTACAGTGCTTGTGTTTATCTACGGTCTGTGTCTCAAAATAATGAAGTGACAGTGAAGTTGGTGACTGCAAAGAGTCGTGTAGCTCCACTAAAGCCAATGACAGTGCCACGGTTAGAATTAAGTGGAGCTCTATTAGCAGCTCATTTAGCTGATAAGGTAAAATCTTCGTTAATAGGAGTTCACAGTTGCACTTACTGGTGTGACTCAACCATTGTACTAGCTTGGATTAATACTCCCAAGACCAATCTATTAAAACCAACGTCATTTATTTTTCGTCAGTAATTCATCTACTATTCTGAAGAAAGGTCGAAACAAACTGAATTAATATGAGATAATGGTTTGAGGGCTCAGCCCCCCTAGCCAAGTTACAACCGTTGCGTGTCGAATTCCGTTCTCCAATCGGTAACGCCTCGGTGTCAGCAATTGTAGAAAACGATAAGTTGATAGCCATGTTGACGCGCCTGAGTCGGCCGCTCGTTCTACAATGTCTTTAGAAAAATGACACATAGGACAACAAAGGATGTTGCGTTGAACATTGTAGAAACGATAAAAAATCATTCTATCATTTTGAATGATATGAACTTGGCTACGAATTATCTATTCTTTTGTTCTAACCACGTGACTTAACGTTGAGCGACTAGCGTTAACGATTGCAGATTATCAGCTTGGCTAGGGGTGCAGGGCTCTGATAAAAATGATAAATGATTTTAGTTCTGTAAGTAGGCTTTAAAAACGCTTTCACACGTCAAATATTTCTCAATTAATATATCTATCTAAATATTGTGAAGAAAGGCCGAAAGAAACTCAGAGGTCACAGTCTAAGTCCAGACATAATCTTGGCCAGATCAAGTGGATTGATATCTGAAATGGTATTTTGTGGAAAGAACCACACAGATTGAGTGGACCTGTTCAATAGTGCAGCTTAACTCAGAAGTAGTGAAAGGTGAAATTAAGCTACCTACATTTGCTGCGGTCAATCAATAGATGGGTTGGTCTATGAATTTTATTCAAAGTCTACGATTTCGTTGAAAATATAAGAACGATTTTCTAGAGATATGCATGAACTACAAATTTTAAATATCACCTATGATGGTTTACTAAACTTGGAAATGGTAAATACTGTATTGTAAAGGCTGTCCTGTTAGTCTAGTGGTTAATGACCCTGACTGCTAAGACTGAGGTCGTGGGCTCGTTTCCCACCCAGGACAAATGTTTGTGTGATGAGCATAATCATTTGTTCTGTATCTGGGTGTAATTTATCTATAATATGTATGTAATTAGAAATATATAAGTATGTTTATCAGTTGTCTGGTTCCCATAGTACAGGCTCTGCCTAGTTTGAGATCAGATAACGGTGTGTTGGTTGTCCTAAGATATTATTATTGTAGATTAGAATTGATATTCTGAGCAGTGGCCCAAAGGTATCGGCTCGCACCGAGAGTCCTCCATGCCTCGGAAAGCACGTTAAGCCGCTGGTCACGGGTCGTTACTCATATAACCAGTCCTACCAAGAGGTATAGTATTACTCATAACTGGGTTGTGGAGGTCAGATAGGCAGTCACTCTATATAAAATGTTCGTAAACAGCTGCACCCGGTTAGACTGGAAGCCAACTCCAAACATAGTAGGGAAAAAACAGGCAGATGATGATGACTACCCAAGTGTTCCGTGTGGTGACAGAAGTAAAGAATAGCACCATCCCATATTTTTTTTTAAATAAATAATAATAAATAAATCATTCATTTTGACTAAACTAGTATTACATTTCATAAACCTGCCAAACTGCGTAGCGTATTTCCAATCTGTACACGGCTAGAACGCAAGGGTGTGAAACTAGTCGCGTATAGATTGGAAATCACTTTTTAATCAAGGTCTTCCAATCTACACAAGAGTAGTACGCAAATATTCGTGTATACTTTGTAGTGGCCAAAGTTACTAAATTGTTCCATAATATACAGTGCTACTCCGCATGCAAACTAAACCTGTAGGTGTAGACGAGCGGCCGGCGAGTGTCAGAAACTTCGAAAGTTAGGTTAGAATATTAACAAATATATTTCTCAAAAATGGGGGGGGGGGGGGGTTTCGAAACTTTTCCTTCACAGGAGAGGCTATATATCCTCCCGTAACACCCCTTAAATCGAAGCCCGGCAGTCAGAAGTCCTACCAAATTCCTATGGTGGCATTCTGGCCTTGTATAAATTGGAAAGACGCACGTGCGCGTCTATGTTACAAACTATATACGAGTAGTACGCAAAATTTGTGTATACATTGTAATCACAAATTTGAAAAATATACGCGAGCAGATTCCTATGGTTGCGTTTTGGCCTTGTACAGAATGGAAATACGCAACTGCGTAACAGTTTGTCGGCAGGATTAGCGCTCGTTTTAACATTCAGTCAAACATAATGGTAGTCACAAACATACGTAACTCATTACAATTGACCATGAGGGTCATCATCAAGTGCAGCGAAATTATCACAACATGCCACAACAATTAAGCATTCATCACTTGTATTGTTTACAAAACAATAAATGCTCAACTGCTGCCGCATGCCGCGGCAACCTCACTAAGCATTTCGATTTTTAGTTTATTTTTTAGTGTTCGCTTGCTAATTCCACTATTATCTTGTCTTAGCCAGTCGATATTATTGTACAATGTTGGTGTCATATGCTTACTGGTTCTTTTGCCATAGTATAGACTGGTGTTCGTACGAATTTACGTTCTCTAACGTTTCTAGTATTATAACTATTTTGCACCAAGACTTCGAACTGATCGTTATAGAACTGCTCTAGAACCACCAAGTACTTGACCTTCTTAAGAGTAATTTCTTCCCGTAGATGTCATAGAAGGCGACTAAGGGACTTACTAGAGAATGGGCAGCAGCGTTCTCTATGCATTTCACCACCATACTGCGACTGCAAACCCGCCTGCCAAACATGGTGATTACGGCAAACCCCAAACATTTGGTGAGGCCTATGTGCAGCAGTGTACGTCTTACGGCTGAAATGAAAATGCTGACCCAAGATAGTATCATAGCAAAAAAAAAATAACAACAGTGACATATACCTGACGACATTGGCGTCTTTGTCCTGGTAGGTGCAGTGCCCCGCAGTCAGGACATAGCGGTCGCTGATCAGAGAACCCCCACACTTCCACGAGTAGCCGGCGTCCTGGAAATAGCACCATACATATTTAAGCAAAGGCTGGAAATGAGGTTTCTACTGAGATGCCGGCTGATAGAAATGCTTTGGGAAGCAGATGATGATCTATCTAATCTAATCTAACTAGCCTGTATTGTCTCATTGTAGGGCAAAGCCCTCCCTCTCCCTGCTGCTCAGCTCAAGTGGGACTGGGCCAGACATGTCGGTTGGATGTATGATGACAAAAGGGCTAATAGAACCACCAACTGGGTCCCACTAACGCCCGACGACAACGCGGCAGGCCGAGACGAAGATGGAGAGACGAGCTTGACTCCTATAGAAAGGCCAGCACTCGCAAGAGACAGATGACGGTGATATTACACAAATTGCTGTTCCAAACTTTTTAACCGCCTAGGTATTGTTACAAGCTGAGGTTTGGGATAAATAAAATTAAACCAATTTTACCAAAAACAAGTCATATACTACATAATTATAATCAGAAACTTTAATCAGAATCACTTATCTCGCTTGTAGCTGTATAGCATTCGTAACCGAACTGTCTTCAGTTTTTTTTGTGATTGACATCTTGTATTTGACTTTGAGAGGTTGTAACTCCTTAACCGGGTTTGCCTGCGATTTCCTTAATAAATTATGGCCTTCAGCCAGGACTTATAAACTTAAATGTTAAGCGACTACTCGCTAAGGGCTCCTCCTGTGGGGTACGGACCTCGGCTTAGGACATCGTTGGTAGACGGCAGCAAGAGACGGGCTGGTTCTGAATGGTTATTATTTAGTCTAGTATTCCACTATTTATATGACGAACTTATTCGACCATAATATGTTCGTGAATCTCTCACAGTTAACTGCGACGTCTCTAGATAATACCAGAACAGACAATGCCGTATTTTGATAATAGATGGCGGTGGCGTTTACAGATAGTCCAGTTCGTGTAGTGCCTGCTTTTTAGTAATAGATGGCGGTAGCGTGAAGTTTCATGTCTTAACGATCTACGTAACAGTATTACTAGCATAGCTGGGCACCGTTAATGAAATAGTTAACTTCGTTAATCGTTAATCCGCTACAAAAAAAGTTAGCTTCGTTAAACGTTAAAGCGTTACATTTCGGAAGAATTACGAAACGGAACGTTAATCGTTAATCCGTTAATATGTGTAAAATTGCATTTTTATATCGTTGCGTTAGTGAACTAATAAAACCTGTTGGTTTAGGGTCTGGAAGTTAACAGAGGCGTAATTGCGGAACATTTTATCGGTAGGAATTGGTTTAATATTCATAGTTAAACAACATTCATTGCGTTATTTACGTTGCTGAGCCGACAATTTATTCGAACAAATGACGCAATGGTTTAGAAATAATCTTCAATCCCATTCAGATTCTGATAAATTGTGCGTTTCGCAATTAGGGTGCAGGTTAGGAACAAAACAAAATACTTGTATAATTCAAATGTGTGATTTAATCGTCGGGCATAAGGTGCATATTCCCCTTCAAGAACATTAACATGTTGAAGTTCTCGTCTGAAAGCGAGGCTCGTTTTGGTGTTAAAATATCTTTGTCGTTTCATACACGTCTAAGCCAGTTTTTCGCGCCGCGCCGTGGTGTTGTGCGGTAAATAGTAGGCATTGGATTAACGATTAACGGACTTCTGCATATTAACGGAAGTTAACGTGTCCGTTAACATTTTTAAAACTTACTTAAAAGTTAATCCGTTAATCAAAATGTTAACTTCGTTAATTAACGATTAACGGATTAACGAGTTAATGCCCAGCTATGATTACTAGTACATTTGTATGAAACAGCTATTATACTACAATAGTGGGTTGAGTCATGCGCTGAAATGAACTGAGGTTACAGTTTGAGTTGTGATATGTGATGAGTATATAATAGTAATATATGAAGGATGAGTTTTCAAACTTACCCTAGCTTTCATCCAGCCAACGAGAGCCATGTGTGGGAAGTCTCTGATGCTCGCAACTGTTCCGCCGATGACCAGAGGCACGTTGATTGGTATACAGTCAGACACGTTGATCTCAACGGGGTCCGGCGACGGAATCAGTGGTAAGGCCACCACTTTCTTCACTGTGAGGGATTTATAGTAGTCACACACTGGAAAAGAAATAGAAGGAATGTTATAATGATTATGCGCAAGTTTTGGGTTGTAACCTAATAAAAAGTACTAGGCTTGTATGAATTCAAGATCCTCAATCATGTGGATTTTTGTCAAGTGTATGGAGCTCAACGAATAATACCAAAGAAAGAATATTTGGGTAGGCCGCATAAAGTACACAAACTGCCAGAATGACATTACAACTAACAGAGAAAGGAGAAAAAACAAAATCATACTCACTCCTCTCCGCTTTTTCAGCATATTTTCTCTTCTGCCATTCAGACATATCATCTTCATCAGGGCCAATCAAAATTTCAGGTTCCTGATCAGATTGATCCGTCGCTGAACTTGAGTCGGAAGGTCTATTGAAGCCCCCAAAGTTATTATTGTTGGGTGCTGGTCTGTTGGTGATCGGTGGTAGACCAACGTCCACTGGGGACGGTTGTACCCCGGGTCGGTTGATCAAGAGAGTGTCTGGGTAGTTAAAACCCCCGAAGTTGTTTCCTTGGTTGAAATTGTTGGTGGGTCTATTGTTGTTAAAGTTAGAATTTCCTCTATTGTTATTGTTATTAGTATTAAAGTTGGAATTTCCTCTATTATTGTTATTATTTGAAGTTCCTCTATTATTGAAATCGGCTCCTATGTTGCCAAAGTTATTGAAACCCGGATTATAGTCAGTATTTAAGAAACCGTTATTCCTGTTGTTTTCAGGTAGGCTTGGAAAATTTATATTATAATCAGTGTTTTGTGTTCCTCCATTATTACTGTTTCCCCAATTTTGATCATTTTGAGGCCTGCTATTTGTATTAGCATTAAAATTATTGCTGTTATCAAGACTGGCTCCATTGGTGATGAAATTAGCAGGTCGTGGTTGGTTATTGACAGCAAAATTCTCTCTGCGATCGACATTCTCAAACACATTCTCAGTAACTGGTCTGGCGACATTAAAATTGCTACCGAAAGCATTCTGTGTAGTTCTTCTGTTTCCATCATAATTGTAGTAATTAGCTTCAGTTGTCGTTGTAGTTGTTCTAACTCTATTAACCTTTGTTGTTATTTCATAAGGATTATAATATTGTCCATAAAGTATGTTGCTATATTCATTTTTATTGTTGAAATTCCTAGAATTATTATTTTGACTAGAATTAGATTTTGTTGTTTTACGAGTTGGTTTCTCTGTTGTAGCGAAGACATAATCATATTGATTCGTTGGAGGGGGTTTCTTTGTTCTTCGCTCTTCATTTTGATGTCTGTTCTCGACTGTCTTCTTCTTGTTTTCTTGTCTGTTCGTCTGTTTGTGGGGGGCTCTTGTGACCCCATTGTATGGGCTTAAGTTTTCATTACCTTGGTACGGCTGAAATAACTGTTGGAGTCCTTGAAGGATATCTGGAAAAAGAAACAGATGACATTATTTTTGGTGTAACTATAATGAGGAATATTATGATAAGGCAACGGTGCGATTTAAAAGAAGATGCATTGACAAAAGTTCAAGTGAGTATGTTTAAGTAAATGGCTTGTTTATGTTCAGAGGATCAGTGAAAGGCGACTAACAAAAGGTAATATAGTCCTCTAGACCAGGGCTGTCCAGACAACGGCCCGCGGGCCGCATGCGGCCCGTGGCTTGTTTTCATGCGGCCCGCGACGAAAATTGTTTTACTTCTTCAGTTATAGTCTAGTATCACTTATTTATGTGAAAGTACGTTTTCAACAGTGAATTTTATAAAATCTAAGTATAGATCTCCATTGTTCAGATAAGTCACTTCTTCATGCAATGCGTCTGGCAACAACGAATGTTGTCGTTGATATCGTTATGATTGTTAAAGATAAATTAACGAAGAACCAATAATCGTATAAAGAAATGGTTACCTTGTATTTTTTTTACTTGAAAACTGAAAATATTTGTTTTTGCGGCCCTCCCGCTTTTGTAGTAAATTTAATTAGCCCGCGAAGGTATGTAGTTTGGACAGCCATGCTCTAGACTGTATTTCGGTCATGGCGGCCAATCTCAACGGAGACTAGCCATCTGCGCGGGAGGTATTATAGTGCACAAGTATATGAGTAAATACAGGAGCACTGACTCTTCCCTCATCCTCATAGTAACAACAAAAGTTAGATATGAGTTGAAACGCCGGGAGGGGACGCCTTATTACTGATGTTCAAAGAAAGGTCAGGTGCGTAGTACTCGCAACCGGCGTGCGTGTATAACCAGATGTATGAACTTAAACGAGGCAAAAGAAGTATCGTAGCACGGGTTCTGAGGTTTCTGACTATGCAAACAAACTTTTCAGCTTTATTAAAAAATTTTTTTACAAAAAAAAAAACAACCGACTTCCTTAAAAACACTACAAAGTGAAAAATAACTTTAATTTCGGAAGTCGGTGTCTTAGGATCTGTATTTATGGTTTTTTTGCCACCGACTTCCGAAATTAAAGTTATTTTTCACTTTGTAGTGTTTTTAAGGAAGTCGGTTGTTTTTTTTTTTGTAAAAAAGTTTTTATTTTTTAATTTTTAGTTGTGGTATTTACCCCGCACTAATTCCAAACAAACAATGCATATTTATGCAATAGCAGAAATCGCGGTTGATTTGCTGTCATTTTTTAAAGAGTTCCGGTGTCGGTCTCCCGAACTCATCATCAGATCTATATGAAATTTACATGGGACCATTTCGGAATAAACCCCTTTCGAACAAAAAAAGAATTTTGCAAATCCGTCTATATATGACGGAGTTATGGCCGAACATACATTAAAAAAAAAACATATAAGTAAACATCCGAATTGAGAACCTCCTCCTTTTTGAAGTCGGTTAATAAGAATAGATAGATACCTATAGAAAATAAGGACAATGGGAAACAACTTATTCTTATTTTATTGGAACTACAGTAATCAACATGGCCTTTGATAAACGGTCTCTGTATAAATATAAGAATTGTTTAGTAGATTTAATTTAATTTAAGTATCTCAAAGTGTTACATTTTGTTATTTTTATTGCATGTCCTTTAGTGATTTATATACTGTTACCAAATTTTACTTGTAAAATTTTAACTTTATTAGCATGCACAAGAGTTAACAACTAGTTAACTCTTGTGCATGCTGACCACAGCTGGTCGTTTAAAGTGGGTCAAAATCGTGCTAACGAACATACAAACATACAAGTGATAAAGCGTGTAAAAAGGCAACTCGTGAACTCGTCTACAATTTTTTATGTGATAATAAATTCTAGACGACTTTACGAGTTATCAAAAATATTTTTAATAACCTACTCAGAATATTTTGACGTTAAAAATATTCTTAGGTTATTTTTTTTTTAAATCTTCTAGAAAATCGTACTGCTCTCAAAACGGTGAAGGAAAACATCGTAAGGCACAGCATGTCCTAGAACATGAAAACATGTGAAATCTACCAACCCGCACTTAACCCGTGATTATGGCCCACACAGAGAAGAGGTTTTTTGTCCCAGCAATGGAACATTTAGGCTGAATATGTTATGTTATTTAGGTAAGTATCATGCAATACCTACTTAAGTATAAATAGCGAAAAAATAAATGATGAGTTAATTCTTTTTTGTGACGTAATGATACCAGTCTGAGAGAACACGAAAAACTGGTTCTGTTCAATAACAAGCACGAGTTTATAATGATTCTTTTAACATCATGATGTTAAAGGTGATTTAATTTAGGTTTTAAATAAAATACATTCGATTGTTTGTTATTTTTTTTTTTATTGTTTGTATGATGAAATAATGCATTGTCTATGATTTATATTTAAGTGTATTGTTTATTGCCTACTTTCATGACGGTCGTGTTGGTATAGGTTTGGGAATGTTTATTGTTTTTTTTTTCGTTTTAATATCCTCAGTAGTAGCTAGGCTAAGTTTAGATTTGAGGCCATGAGAGCCAGAGTGGCCTAACTACTTAAACAATCGTTTTCATTAGTAAGGAAAAAACGGAAACCCTGATTCCAAATAATTGTAACTTTAGAAAATATATACATTCTTTGGTACCAAATTTTCTATTGTTTATTTTACATATTAGGAGATTTTGTAGGAATAATGGGGTTATGATAATGCTAGTAAGCTCGCAGAGAGAGCCACACTAGACGAGAATATTATAACCGAATAAATAGGATAGTTGGCATGACTATGAGTGTCGAGTCGAAGAAAATCTCCACTACCGGTCAGATTCAAATTCGAAATTATCGAAGCAATATTTAAAACCAAGCTGAATCAGTCATAGTAGAATCGGTAATCTTCAGACCAAGCATATCAAAGCTGCGCATACAACAGTTTCGCACGGCCATATATCAAGCTATACATTTCCAGTATAAGCTGACATGTCATTGTACGAAAAGCCTATACAATGCGAGGTCAGCTAAAACTGGGAATGTATAGCTTGACCTGTAGCTGTGTGTACAAGACTAAAATTGGAACAACTAAACCCTAGGCAAGATGCCTATTTTTTTTTTTTTTTACATAGGCCATTATGGCTCTCATGGCCTCAATTGTGCCCGGTTAAGGCCCTCTTGTAGTTGAAGACGTTTCGGCGAACACTGACCGGTCGTTGCGAGCGCTTGAGCTGCTAGATTTTGTGTATAATTGTTTCGTGGAGACAAAATGATAAGGAAATTATAAAATATTTTCTCAGCATGCCCTAAAAAACAATAAAACCTATCTTTTGGTATAAGTTTTAAATGGTTTAATGATGGAATCTCTTCAAGGTACACGTTTTAAATGGCGATTTAGTGTCAACTTTATGATTATTTTTTATCGAGCCAATTGTTTTAATTCACGTTTCTATCTTCACACAGCGCTTAACAGTATGTTCAATTTTCCTAAATATTTTTTTTTTACGGAAACTATCCATTTTGCTAGATTTACAGAGGTTTAAAAAAGTTAAAAAGTACTACAACCTCGCCTTAAAGGCAAAATCTGGCCTTCTATGAATGAATTCAGCATTTCAGCCGCGAAACGTCCACTGCCGGACATAGGCCTCCCCCAATTTGGGGAGGTTTGTTATAATAGCCAAGCTTGGCAGGTGGGTTGGCGATCGCAGTATGGTGGTAAAATGCATAGAGAACGCTGCTGCCCATTCTCTAATAAGTCCCTTAGTCGCCTCTTACGACACCCACGGGAAGAAATGGGATGATGCTATTCTTTACATCCGACACCACACAGAACTTTATTATGTCTGCTCTATTTTATTACCATAAGACCCTTTTATACCATGTTTTACGCAAATAAATGAATAAATAAATTAGTACAAGCTTCTGCCTGCGACTTCGTTCGCGTCCAATTTTTGCTCCCATGACCCTTCCCGTCACATCGAATTGTCTGCCAGTTTCCATTTTTCATTGCTGCCCCGCTCATTTTGATCGTAGCGTGATGTTATATATCCTTCCTCATTATATAGGATACCCAACACAAAAATATTTTTTCATTTTGGACCAGTTCTTTGTTCCCGAGATTACCGCGTTCAACCGAACAAACAAACTCTTCAGCTTTATAATATTAGTATAGACTAGCTTTTGCCCGCAACTTCGCCCGCGTGGATGTCGGAAATTATCGCAAGAGGACGTACTACCGCGGTTAATGTATTAAGAATGCACTAATCCAGTTTATATAGGTTATATAAGTTAAATATACCCGCGACTCCGTCCGCGTGGTATATTTAACAAAAAAGTTTTTCATTCGTTTTTTTTTTGCGTGAGATTCTATTATTTTTTCTAAAAAGTAGCTTAAGTTACTCCTTCTTACATCAGCTGTCTGCCAGTGAAAATCCCGTCAAAATCGGTCCCGCCATTTCAGAGATTAGCCGGAACAAACAGACAACAGACAAAAATTTAAAAAAATGTTGTTTTGGTATATGACCCGTATATACATCCATATACACTTAGTAAAAAGCGGTTATTTTAATATTACAAACAGACACTCCAATTTTATTTATTTGTCTAGATAATTATAGATTAGTATAGATAAGTATAGATTAGTATAGATAAGTATAGATTGATTATAATTACCGAAGTACTGAGTCTGTCCCGTGGTGAGCGTTATTACGGTGAGCACCAACAGGGCAGTGAGAGCGCAGCTGGCCCCCATGATCGCATTATTGTCTGAAACAAACAGAATTACCATTAAAAACTGAAACGATACGCAAGGTTCGAAACTTTATTTTTTCGATTAAATAATGACTAACACAATAATGACGTGTAAATCTGTCTTTTAAGATCAATAAACATTTCGTTTAATTTCGTATCTTCCTGAATTTATGATGAAATAATAAATACATACGCGCAAACGATATCAAGGTCAACTTCAGTACTTAAATAATTCTCAAAACAGAACAGCAGGGTAAGTTACATCCTGCCAGGGTCGCGAGATTTGTTCGAAAGAGTTACCGTGGCCCTGGCATATAGGCAACTGAAGGAACATGGGTGTGTTTAAGTTCGTAAAAGTCTGACACGGTCTCCCGCTCCGCCCAGAGCGGGAGACGTCATTTAATGATTTCCCACCCACAAAAAAAAGGGTAAGTTACATTTCATAGGCACTTGATGTAAACACGTATACAGGATGTCATCCTTCCGATACGAGTGGGTTCTCGTCAAAAATGCAGCGATCAGCCTCCCTAGCCAAGTTACAACCGTTTAGTGTCGAATTACGTTCTCCAATCGGTAACGCCTCGGTGTCAGCAATTGTAGAAAACGATAAGTTTGTAGCCATATTGACGCACCTGAGTCGGCCGCTCGTTCTACAATGTCTTTAGAAAAACGACATTATAACAAAGGATGTAGCGTTGAACATTGTAGATACGATAACAATTCATTCTATCATTTTGAACGATGTGAACTTGGCTACGAATTACGTTCTCCAATCGGTAACGCCTCGGTGGTGTCAGCAATTGTAGAAAACGATAAGTTGGTAGCCTAGTTGACGCGTCTGAGTAGGCCGCTCGTTCAACAATGTCTTTAGAAAAACGACATTATAACAAAGGATGTAGCGTTAAACATTGTAGAAACGATAACAATTCATTCTTTCATTTTGAACGATGTGAACTTGGCTACGAATTTTCTATTCGTTTGTTCTAACCACGTGAGTTAACGTTGAGATGATTTCATTTCCATACATTTGATTAGTTTTCGACTAGCGTTAACGATTGCAAATTATCAACTTGGCTAGGGGTGCAGGATTCGACTTTACCAACTCCTCTACAGTTCGTCGTCCCACATAGTAGGGGCAGTCCCTAACCGTTGGCCATTGTTTCACAGTTTCTGCTGAACAAAAACCACGTTTCCCACGCTAAGATATTATAAAAAGTATCTGAGCGGTATAAATTTCTCGTAATTTTAAAAACGTTCAGAGTCAGATCTCAGTTTCAATCTGTCAAATACCTCGTGTTTCCATATGTTTTTGACAAGTTTTTGACATTTGACTGTCGCCGAGATAAGAATGCGACTAGATTTTGAACGTTTTTATTTACGAGAATTATTATAGGCCTTCTATTAAAAAATTTAATTGATAACTCAACATGATATTCTCAGTATGATTTTTTAAAATTTTATTATTGTTTTTTGTATCGTTTTTATCTCTTTTACTCTAACACACGCTGCCTCCATCTACTCTCCTATCGCAGGTATGCTGAAAGAGATTTTTTTGAAATAAGCATTATTTTAGTAACTATGTTTCTGCTCTTTTCTTTACAAGGTTAAAAAAATCATCTGCCTAGCCTTGTTCCAATTATTTATGGATCGGCTTCCAGAACCTGAAGCAGCTCAAATGAATTTTAAAATCAGACCAGCGCGGCGGCTCGTAACCTAAAAGTTGAAACAATTTTTTTCCTTTGTGAAACGCTGACAGAACTAATCATAATAACTTTATAATGTTCACACTACGGAGACACAGGTCTCCTCTCTGCCAAAGGGAGTACCCACGCGGGCCCAGTGCGGGTTAGTAGATGTCACATGTTTTCGAATTTTTGGTTCTAAGACATGCCAGTTTCCTCAGTCTTGCTCTCTCGCTTTTGCCTTGTGGAAACTTTGTAAAATAGCCAACCTCAAAACAGCCCTCTAAGCGTATCATGGTTATGTGGCTTCAAACATTAGATACGGTATTGTTCTATGGGGAAATTCTGTCCTTATAAATAGGGTGTTTATAGCCCAAAAACAATGTATCCGTGCTCTTTGTGATGTGCCACCATTGACTTCATGTAAACCTCTTTTTAAAGATTTAAATATATTAACTGTTCCCGGTATGTACCTACATATTTGAGTGCTGTAAATTTGTTAAAATGCACTCCGAATTATTTCAACGTCTTGGAGACAGTGTTACGTTTAACACAAAATATCCTGACAGATTAATTATTCCTCAAATGAAAAGCCAGTTATATCACAGAAGTTGTTTTCCAATGGTCATAAGGATATATATTAAATTACCCAAATTATAAAGGGAACTGCCAGTCAATCGCTTTAAAACAGTTTTATTCAAATGGCTTATAGAAAAATCATTGTATTCTGTGAATGAGTACCTAAACTATAAGGATTAACATTGATATTTATTACTATTATAATTTGAAAAAAATGATTGACTTTATTATTCTTAATTTAATAACTATGATTTATATTCGAATTTAATATCTTCATTTATTAAATAAATGAAATCAATTCATTAATTAAATTAATGTTATCAATTACTTTGCATGCTAGGTTTAGCGAATTGTATTAGATACTATAAAATAACCCGACCATCTGTAATGTACTACAATTCTTGCAAAATAAATTTCATTTCATTTCAGTATGTTTTCCTTAACCGTTTTAAAAGCTGTGGTGATGAAATAAATTACACAAAGTGCCGGCTTAAAACCTATAAATGACTAATTTTGAGTCGGCGCCAAACAGACATAAAGGTGCCAAGCAACATTGCCAGACGTCCCGATATTGGTAGGACGTCCCGATTTGTGGTCCGAATTTAAATGCCCCGCGCGGGACGGGCCTTTCGGTGAGGATAACTCGACAGTGCCATTGTTATGAGTTTAGTAAAATAACGTATTTTCATCCAAAGGCATTTTTTATGACTATCATACATCATTGTAAACATAAGATAGTAATAAAATTGTTTGATCAACAAAACGCCTGATTTCAGTTATTTACTATGTCCGGCTTTTGAAGAAAGAATCCCGCTTTTTCACTGAGAAGATTTAACAATCCCGCTTTGCCTGAGAATAAACTGGCAGCGCTGGCGCCAAGTAAAATAATGGTTATTGATTATTTGGCGCCGACTCAATATTTTTATTTAGGACCTTATTTTTGCTGTTCAGTTACTGTTTTCGTTGATTATATTTTACTTCGATTCTAGTATACCTACCCTTTCTATGTATTAAAAAACAATTATTAAGAGCCAAAAATTAAGGGTAGTCATACATAAAGAACGCGTCGAAATGAATACCTTCTCCTTTTTTTTTTCATCGGTTAAAAAAACCAATAATATAAGTGTGCATGAGGTTGTATAGAAGCATCAATTAAATACTCTACGATCATTACGAAGCCCTTGAGTAAACACAATTAAAGATTGAAGTAAACAATTTTTTCTCTATCTATTTAGATCTATTAATACGTAGGTACTTGTGGTCTCCCAGTAGTCGAAATTCGACCATAATTCAATTAGAACCTAATGTATTAATAATGCATTATTATATGGAAATACTAGCTTTTGCCAGCGTCTTTGCCCACGTAGTATACATATAAACCTTCCTCTAGGGTTATAGGGCTATTTTTGAAAAAGAAACCTCATTAAAATCCATTGCGTACGAACGAACGTGGAAATCAGATTTTATATTATACCATGTAAAGAACATTAGCCTTCTGCACTTCTTCTCCATATTAACTTTAACTGTGCCAAAGGAGATGTTTCATTTTTATATGGGGCTCCGGCCATAACGTGTACAGTTTAGCAAAGCTGGGTAAATTACTCATGAATAGAATAAAGTAACATTTTTTTCATAATATCAAATGGTTTTTATGTACAAAATAAAAATTAAAAATGTTTGACGTTTGTCCTAAGAGTTAGCAAGTGTTCATTTTGAATTCGTTTAGAAACACACTTCGAGAATGGAGACTAAAGATTTTTGTAACGATGAAATGGCCACACTTAATTATGTTTACTCAAAAATATTTATAAGAGAATAATAGTAATTTATTTTTAACACTACAAGAATACACACATTTTTTAATTATTTTCTACTTAACATTCATTTGATGAGACATGATTTCAGAACGAATGAAGTCTGCAAGCAAACGGGACGCCATATTGAATAAAACATGGCAATAATTGAAAAACTATTATTTTTTGTACACAACAAATCAGGCGCAAGTTAACCAGAGAATATTTTTCCCTAATTTGTAGTATTTTTTCCTCTTTTTTGATAAATGTACATCTGATGGCCGAAAATGAAACATCTCCTTTCTTAATCCTCCGTCCGCGTAAGTATCGTAAAAAGGTGTACAAAGTTTTTGCAGATGTTTGGCCGGCTGCGTCTCATAAGTTTTTTTCTATCATTTACTAATGATATAGGTATTATTTTAATAATATATATCTTTATTCGATAGGTCTTGGAGATAATTTATTGGGTTCTGACTAATGACGCCGTTAAGGCGTGGCTACCGGATTGTTCAGTTTATAAAAGATGATATTTAAACACACATTTTTGTTATTTTATTGGTTGGCAAAAAAGCCGAGTGTTTCATATTGCCGTGTGGCGCCGGACGTAGGTAAACAATATCACCACCCCATTTCTTTCCGTGGGTGTCGTAAGAGACGACTAAGGGACTTACTAAAGAATGGGCAGCAGTGTTCTCTATGCATTTTACCACTAGACTGCGATTGCCATCCCGCCTGCCAAGCGTAGTGATTATGACAGACCCCCCAAATTGGGGGAGGCCTATGCCCAGCAGTGGACGTCTTACAGCCGAAATGATTATATAATATTAGCTTTCTGCACTCCTTCTCCATATAAATAAATAAAATAAATTAATAAATATTTTAGGACAACCAACACAACGTTATCTGATCCGAAACTAGGCAGAGCCTGTACTATGGCAACCTTACAACTGATAAATATACTTATACTAAACTTAACTACGCCAAACTTCATAATGTTTGCTTCACATATTCACATTTTTGCTTCACATATTAATTTAACTTAATACCAACTGTAAACAATTTCAAGCATTCAAGTAACGTTGTTTGTCAGCTTTTATATTTTTTCTTTTTATAGACACATTATGGCGCCTAGTGGTCGCCATATTGAATTTTTGATTACCTACTGTCTGTCATGTCTTTATTGACACTGGCAAGATTAAGATAAAATCGATTGACGTAGGAAGCCTATAGAAATGCCTATGCTTAGCGCAGGATTAAAGAGACCTATTATAATTAGATATTTCAAGATTTCAACTTTAACTCATAAAATGATAAGAATCTTATTGAAAAAATAAATAATAGTTCAAAAAAACTAAAAAAAAGGTTCCATAGAAAACCAAACTAAAAAGTAGAAAATAATGGAAAAAGTGCGGGGTGCTTTTTTGAGGTATTTTTTAATTGGTATTGTTAGGTGTTTTGATTTCTTGTTTTTTAGTTTTTTTTTAACTATAATTTATATGCTATTTTTTAGGGTGTTTAAAATTTTGTGACGTATGCCAGCGTAGTTTTCAAAGACAGTTGTTTTTTGGCTATCCTGGGTTACCAGGATAATGGCATAAATTTATAAAATTATTATATTGGCATCGGTCCTTGATAAGTATGCCAAATTTCGAGTTAATCCGACGCTTGAAAGGGGGTCAA
The DNA here is from genome assembly GCA_947507805.1 of Aporophyla nigra. Lineage (NCBI taxonomy): Eukaryota > Metazoa > Arthropoda > Insecta > Lepidoptera > Noctuidae > Aporophyla > Aporophyla nigra. The sequence continues at coordinate 11,959,855 of OX382319.1, read as the reverse complement.
AATCATGTTCAAAGTTTCCGTTACATAGGCACATACTAACACACAAACATACTAACATACGTTTGAAGCTAATAAAAAGTGTTAAAAAGAACCCATTTTTGGTAAAAATGAGCCCTAAATCATAGTAATAAGCTTCTTTTTTATTTCGTTTTATGAGTCAAAGTTGAAATCTTAAAATTAGGTCTCTATAATTCAGAAGGTACGATAGGTTAATAAACAGATTACCCTCCTTTGTGTCGCTAAGCCGAGTAAAAAGGTTTTCATTAAAAAACCAGACAGTCAAAATTGCACTAGTCTTAAAACCTATAAATCTATTTTAAACTGTTCCAAATACCCGCACATCATGTACGTACAGACGCCAGCACATCAAGTTACCCGAAATTGTCAAATTCTTCCAATCAACCTTGAAACTAATGCTTTAGCGATCAAGTTAAAAATCTATTGAAGAAATTTGACAGATTGTAGTAGCCCGTTGTGCTGGCGTCTGTACCTTATTTTCTTTTTTTTATTGTACCGCATTACCGACTGCCAGACAGTATTGATCGTGTTATTGTCTAAAGATTAGACATAAGTGGGCCGTGATACCGTTCCGAAACAGTTCCTATTACCGTTTTTGTAACTGTGAAAGAAAGAAGAACATTTAGGTATATTATTTGTATTGTTGAATGATGTATTAATTCTCTTGTTGTATCTGAGAGTAGGTAGGTTGGGTTTAAAAAAATAATAGTTTAAAAAACCTAAAAAACACGCTTATGTCAGCGTAGTTTTCGAAGACAGTTTTTTTTGCTGTCCTGGTAACCCTGGCAAGGATAATGGCACAAATTAGTTTGTGACGTATGTCAGCGTAGTTTTCGAAGACAGTTTTTTTGCTGTCCTGGTAACCCTGGCAAGGATAATGGCACAAATTTATGAAATTATTGCATTGTCATCGGTCCTTGACAGGTGTGCAAAGTTTGAATGAAATCTGGTCGTTTAAAGTGGGTCAAAATCGCGCTATAAGGAGTCGGTTACAAACAAACATACAAACATACAAGTGAAGCTAATATAAAGCGTGTAAAAAGGTTTAAAAGGTACCAACACTATCTACTTACTTAGAATTTTCCTGCCAATGTCGGCGTCGGCTTACTGTCTAACTGGATGCCATTACCATTATTAAGAACCATATTTAACCAACTTCAAAAAGAACGAGGTTCGTAATTCGTTTGTAGGTTTTTTTTTGCATAGGTATATATTTCGCGATATCTCCGGAAATTGTGGAGGGATTTCGAAAATTCTCTTTTTAGTAAATAGGGTATGCCTCAGAAGTGGTCCCTTTTACATTTAATTTACTTTTTTTTGGGTATTTTTCTCGTTAGCCTAGATAATACGTGTTTAATCCACTTCGTATATCTAAATGACAGATGAATATTAAGTAGTGGTATATGAATTGGTGTAGGGTAGATACCATTATTAAAAGTGACAAATAAAATCATTTTCCAAAAATTCATAACCGACTTCCAAAAAACACTACAAACTAAAAAATAACTTTAATTTTGGAAGTCGGTGACAAAAAATAAGAATCTAAATCCAAAAACACTTCCGAAAAAGTTTTTCTACATGGAGTGACTGTCTATTTATTTTGACATTTTGACGTCCCTTGGAAAGAAGGCGTATGTACATAATATTATGTAGGTATGTATGGAAAAAAATGCTTGTCAAAATGCCCCTGCAAATGGCCGTAGACTGAATCTGACCTTTTAAAAGGACAAGAAACCAGTTGGCACGCTTCCGATAAATTACTAAGAATTTTATATAAACAGTGAATAAGTTAGTTATTCTTGAGTGGATAAGCTAGGTATACATCGGGTTTGGTGGCAGAACATTTCCGGGCAAGCGTCTTCAGAATAATTTCTACTGCAAGATGAGTAGAGTAATACTAATTTAAAAAAAAAAACTGCATACAAATAAATTGATTAATTGAGTTGTCATTTTGTCTCTCTCTCTCTCTCTCTTTCTCTCTCTTTGCCTAGCGTTATTCTATTTCATTTGGGGTCGGTACTCCTCGTCATTCTTCGCCAGATGTTCCGGTTCTGGAAGTGTCATTTTGTAATGTCTAAATAACAGCTTTTTAGTAAATGCGTATGAAAGTATGGCCTGTTAGTCTAGTGGTTAGTGACCCTGACTGCTAAGACTGAGGTCGTGGGTTCAATTCCCACCCAGGACAAATCTTTGTGTGATGAGCACGATTATTTGTTCTGTGTCTGGGTGTAATTTATCTATAATATGTATGTATTTAGAAATATATAAGTATGTTTATCAGTTGTCTGGTTGCCATAGTACAGGGTCTGCCTAGTTTGGGATCAGATAACGTTGTGTTGGTTGTCCTAAGATATTTATTTATTATTTATTTAATTATAATCAGACTTTTATGTTCTCACTGCTGGGACACCAACCGCCTCTAGGTGACAGGGAGTTCGTCGTAGGTAATCCACCATGCAAATCCAGTGCGGATTGGTAGATGTTACATGTCTTCGAATTTTTTGTTCTAGGACATTACCGGTTTCCTCACGATGTTTTCCTTCACCGTTTTGAGAAAGTATAAACGGTACTTATAACAAAACAATTTTTTTAAATATTATTTTTGCCTGCCTGTCCGTTTGTTACGGCTATACTCCGAAACGGCAGATCCGATTTTGACGGGATTTTCGCTGGCAGATAGTTGATGTTATAAGGAGTAATAAAGGTTACTTTCGTCCTACTAGCACATTCCGGTGAGAAAATTTCCGACATCCACGAGGCGATGCCGTTCTATGTGAAAATAATGAAAATAACCTGTCGAAATACCTCATAGATCAATTATTTAATCGGTTTTTTTTCTGTAGGTGGGAAATCATCAAATGACGTCTCCCGCTCTGAACGGAGCAAGGGGGCGTGTCAGACTATTACTTACTAAAACCGACCGGTATTCCTTCAGTTGCCCATATGCCAGGGCCACGGTAACTCTTTCGAACAGATCTTGCGATCCTGGCAGGGGTCGTCAGAATATTCAGGCTGTTTCATGAGTAGTGTATGAGTGTAGAAAAACCATTAAATGCAGTATTTCCCAACTCTCTCTGTCTCGCATAGGGTCACAGCATTATGCTGAGTGATGGCCGTTTTGCGTGGATGTGACTGAATGTTATTCTCAACTTTTACTAGTCTGAGGTGCCCGCCAAATGTGAGTTTATTTTCGGAATTTGCAACCACATTTTTCCAGTTATGTATACGTCTCGTGAAATAGGTGGCAAGCCTATTATTGCCAGTGGCAATTTGCCACATCTATGAAATCACCCTGTATTAAACCACACATTTGTATACAACCAAGTACCTATTTATCATTCTGCGATCAGAATATAAATGACTAATTATATTATTGTTTATAACCACAAGAAAAATATGATATTTTTAGAACATATTTGCAAGAAAAACCGCAGAATTAATTGTTGAGCAATTATGTACCGTAAGCAGTGTTTTTTAAGTTCTAAATCGAATATTGTTGATGGTTTTTAGTTACTTTTGACCCCATGATTTGCATGTCTTGTTTTGGATAGTTATACAGTTTCTATAAATAAATTGGAGGCTGTTTTTGATACTCTTGTATCATCATCTTTATCTGCTTACCTTTGGCCCGACTTCCATTTCCAACTGGATGCAGCTGAATACCAGTAGATATTTTACATGGAACGACTGCCTATCTGACCTCCACAACCCAGTTACTGGGTATTACAAGACCCCTTGGTAAGACTTGTTGCCAACAGTTGTCATAAGTCCGTAACGATTGTAGTAGCATATGAGCATTTTTGCTCTACAGTCTATGTGTATATCTATACTTTTATTATAAAGCTGAAGAGTTTGTTTGTTTGATTGAACGCGGTAATCTCAGGAACTACTGGTCTGAGTTGAAAAATTCTTTTTGTGTTGGGTAGCCTATTTATCGAGGAAGGCTATAGGTTATATAAATCATGCTATAACCAAGAGAAGCGGAGCAGTAATGAAAAACGTTGCAAAAACGGGGAAAATCGCACGGGTAGGGGATTCGACACGAAAGGAAGGGTCGGGGGAATAAGAAATTTAACGCGGACGAAGTCGCGAGCAGAAGCTAGTAATATTATAAAGCTGAAGAGTTTGTTTATTCGTATGTTTGTGTGTTTGGTTGAACGCGCTAATCTCAGGAACTACTGCTCCGAATTAAATAAAACGGCTTATGTTTAACTTACCACCAGATATAGTAACATATAACAGACAAAAATAGTCAATGATCACCAAAATTAAAACCCGCATTTTAATGTAAAATTATAACCAAAGTTTTAACATCTCGCTATCCTATTTAAGCAAAATGACTCCAAATAAATCATTGTTAATCCAAAAGTAGTAAATGATCACCAAAATTAAACCAGCGTTTCAATGTAAAATTATAACCAAAGTTTTTACATCTTGCTATCCTATTTAAGTAAATTGACTCCAAAAAAATCATTGTTAACCCAAAAATTGTTAATGAACACCAAATTATTAAGAGTGAGCTCGACAAATGGATGTGCGAATAACACTTGAGCGACAAAACTGTATTGCGACTGACATAGTTCGAATGCACGCTTGTGCGGCACACTGAATCAAGTCGTTTCTCTAGCACTCGCCGGCCCCTGCCGCGGCACCGCTCGCTTCGCTCGCTCGGCTCGTGCGTAGGAGGTCACAGTTTTAACCTAACCTAACCTAGTGTACTATGTGAGTTCGAGTGTGTCGCACAAGCGTGCATTCGTACATTCATTTGTCGAGCTCACGTAGTACACCCAATTATTAAGATTTGGTGATCATTTACTGAATTTGGTGCTCGAATACAATTTAAAGTGGAGTCGTGACTAAAATAGCTGGTACTATTGTATTTGACTTTATTTTTCTGGTGTTAAGTAGATATTTTTGGTTACAAAACTAAGGGTATCAAAAAAAAAAAAAAAAAAAAAAAAAAAAAAAAAAAAAAAAAAAAAAAAAAAAAGGGTATCAAAGCATTTTATGGTGGTCATTATATCTATCCCCAAATAAAACTTTAGAGGTGTCAAGGGACACCCGGATGCAACGAAGTTCCTTTCCAGGATTCATAATTGTTATAATTTTTTTATTATTTATTATGTACAAAAAACCTGTATACCCTCCACAAAAATACTCTCTCTCTCTCTCTCTCTCCCTCTCTCTCTACTCACTACAAAAAAACAAACAAATACAAACAACAACATACAAACAAATACAAATAACAAAATATATACGGTGGAATTGAGAAACCTCGTCCTTTTTTTGAAGTCGGTTAAAAAGTGTCATTACAACTTTTCGTGAGAATTTTTTCCGTCTAGCCCCCTTTCACAACGCGCGATAAGGAACTTCGTTCCAAAAAAAAATGTTAGTGTTGAGTAGCCTATTTATTGAGGAAGGCTATAGGCTATATAACATCACGCGACGATAAAAAGGAGCGGAGCAGCAACGAAAAATGGACGAAAACTGGCAGGCAATTCGATGCGACGACGGGAAGGGTCACGGGAGCCAAAATTTGACGCGGACGAAGTCGCAGGTAGAAGCTAGCGCATACATAAAGACAGAAACGCACATTCCAAACATCGAGGTAAACCCACAAGCAACCCCGATGTCGTGCAGTGAGATATCCTTGTGCATAGGTATGCGTGCGTGTTTATTTGCGTGCATTTGTTGTACATGGAGGTGACATCGCGGTCGATAGAATAAGAAATGAGTACACAAGAGGAAGTCTGAAAATAGCACCGATAAGTGAAAAGTTGTGTGGGAAATGCAGGCGCGATCGCAGCCTAACATTTTGGGGGGGTCACCATCAGTACTGAAGAATAATTTTAGGAAGGTACATCCTCTTTGGTCTAGTAATCGCAAGCGCTACTGATCAGCATGATGTCCCGGGTTATAATCTTTTTGCAAATGTCCATCGGAGTCTCCGTGGCTCAAGTGAGAACAATTTTAAGATAATAAGACAGGCAAATCGTTCAGGGTTTCGACAGCATGACTGTCTTTGGGGGGGGTCATGACCCCTAGGCCCCCCCCCCCTCGGACCGCGCCTGGGGAAATGTGGGAATCGGTTGTCACGTGATACGGAAGAACGAGGAAAATGTCGTGAGGAAAGTATTGAGTATGAATGTCGATGGCTATAAGAGTAGAGGGAGACCAAAGAAACGATGAATGGACTGTGTGAATTATGATATGGATAGAAAGGGGGTGACTACTGAGATGACGACTAACGTCTCCCGCTCTAGGCGGAGCGGGAGGGCGTGTCAGACTTTTGCTGACTAAACGCATCGTTATCTCTTTCAAACAAATCTCGCGGCCTTGGAAGAGCATATAATTACCATGTCGTGACATAACATGCAGGTAATATGCCTCATTAATCAGAGAGAATGCGCCTCGTGAGCAGTGTACTGAACGCATGAGAAGTCAGTAACTTGACACGCAAGGGGAAATACCATTGAGTAGGTACTATATATGTATGTTTGTAAACAGTGTCGTATTACTAATACTTAGCTGCAATGCTGCAGATGCGTGTATAGCGCAGGGTAATTGCGTAGCTGCTAGGGTCGCGAGATTCTTTCTAAAGAGTTACCATGGCCCTGGCATATGGGTAACTGAAGGAATACGGGTGGGTTTTAGTCAGTAAAAGTCTGACACGCCCTTCCGCTCCACCCTAGTAAGTAAGTAAGTAAGTAAATCATTTATTTGCGTAAAACATGGTATACATTGATGTTAATATTATTACAGTAGCTCAACATGTTTCGCTTAGATATAACATAGCATGCAAAAATTTATATTTTGACAAAAGAAATCAACATCTCACATCCATAAAATCTTTTAAACCGTAAAAATTACATTCAATAAGCCACTTGTGTAAACGGGAAACGGGAACGGGGAACGTCATTTGATGATTTCCCACCCACAAAAAAAGGGTAGTTGCGTAACAGTGTGGGGCCAAACGTAAAAAATAGTACCATCCTATTTCTTCCCGTGGATGTTGTCGTGCCTAGGGGACTTACTAGAGAATGGGCAGCAGCGTTCTCTATGCATTTTACCACCATACTGTGATCGCCAACCCGCCTGCCAAGCGTGATGTTGGCAAAATCCCCCCTTATGGAGGAGGCCTATATCCAGCAATGAACGTCTTTTTAACCGACTTCAAAAAAGGAGGAGGTTATCAATTCGACTGTATTTTTTTTTATGTTTGTTACCTCATAACTTTTGACTGGGTGAACCGATTTTGATGATTTTTTTTATTTGAAAGCTGGTGCTTCCCGAATGGTCCCATTTTGGCTGAAAAGATGATGAACTGGGTAACACACTAACAGCAACAATGGCTATCATTTGATAGTTCAACAACATTCCTTCCTTCCCTCTGCTTTCCTAGATTTGCAGTTTAATGAGTTTAAAGCTAAAGTAAAATCCAACCTTTGTTCAAAGGCATACTATTCTATCAACGACTTCTTAAACGATAAGAATAGTTGGTCGCTGTAATTAACTCAATGTTTATGTTCTTTCAACCAGAATCAGAATTAGCTTTCCTCATCATTGTGTATGTAAGCGGGCACGCCCTTTATACCCGGAGGCTCTTATTTAGGTTTTAAGTTCTATTTACGATTTTATTATTTCAGCTTGAGTTTAGTTTTTTTAATGTTTTTTTCGTATATTGGCGTGTGCTAGCTGACATATGACGCATAATTTGATGTATGTTTTGTTTTGTTTTATAATATTAATTACTTACATAAATACTGTATAGAATCAAGTTCTTCTAACTTAACAGACAGCTGTGCTGCTGGGGAGTTTGTTCCGCCACTTCTTCTTCCCAGCTAAAGCACTAGGAAGTGTCGAAGGGTGGGCGTTTTGGGGGGACTGTCTCATGTAACTTTGACGTTCAAAAAGTGCTGACTCTCAGCCTAGTTTGAATAAATGACTTTTGATTTTGATTCATTGCGTTGTTTACGTTGCGATGCGACACATTTTTCGAACATTTGAAGCAATGTATTAGCAATATCATCCTTACATAAACTCGCGCCTTCTTCCAAGTTACAAAACGTCACCTGCTACGATCCTAACATACGTATACTACTTTTGCCTAGTTTACGTTGTAAAGAATAGCACCACCCCATTTCTTCCCGTGGGTGTCGTAAAAGGCGACTAAGGGACTTACTAGAGAATGAGCAGCAGCGTTCTCTGTGCATTTTACCACCATACTGCAATTGCCAACCAAGCTAAGCCATGCGTAGCTAAAACGGCAATCCCCCCGCCCCAAATTGGGGGAGGCCTATGTCCTGCAGTAAACGTCTTTCAGCTGAAATGATGATGATGATGATGACGTTTATACATCTGATGACCAGTGATTGGATATTCGGATGCATATTTACCTAATGTTACTATTTAGCTGTGAAACCACGGAATCGTCTTCGTATTTTTTATTAAAGCCGGGTTTCTTGGATCATATTACACGCTTTATATTAGCTTCACTTGTATGTTTGTATATTTGTATGTTTGTTTGTAACCGACTCCTTATAGCGCGATTTTGACCCACTTTAAACGACCAGATTTCATTCAAACTTTGCACACCTGTCAAGGACCGATGACAATGCAATAATTTCATAAATTTGTGCCATTATCCTTGCCAGGGTTACCAGGACAGCAAAAAAACTGTCACAAACTACGCTGACATACGTCTCAAAATTCGAAATACCCTAAAAAATAGAAAATAAATAATAGTTTAAAAAAACTAAAAAACACGCTTCCATTGAAAACCAAACTAAAAAGTACAAAATAATGAAAAAAAAAGCGTGGGGTGCCTGGTATCATTTAAAAAATACCTTAAAAAGCACCCCACGCTTTTTTTTTTCATTATTTTGTACTTTTTAGTTTGGTTTTCAATGGAAGCGTGTTTTTTAGTTTTTTTAAACTATTATTTATTTATTTAAAATTAATGTTTAACCCCAGATGCAAATACATATGTGTGTAGGGTGGTATGTGTTAGTTAAAACAACAACAAGGTAAAAACGCGCATTCCATATTAGCCAACATTTCAACTTTAGGTTAATATGCATCTGAATATTCGATCTCTACTGATCATACACACACGCCGGTTAGCACTACTACGCACATGACCTTTCTGAAGAACATCACCAATAAGGTCACTACAATTCACTTCTTGGGGCGTTTCCACCCACAACTGCCTTTTTCATCGAAAACATTAGTTATTATTTCCCCTTATTAATAAATGCATCGATCCCTTTGTTAACCGCAAACCACAAAATTATTTAGTTGAAATACCACTTAATTTACATATTTTGTGGTCAATGACCCATTTAAATATATATAGGATAGTGTTTTAGTCATTTTCGATACTAAATGTATTGAGGTAAATCCCTAGTTAGCAAGTATTTCTATTCAAGTTTATTGAATCAATAAAAGCATTACTGTAAATCACACTTCAGATACTCCTCGCACCGGTAGGCGATTTGATGCGACGCACCGTGATTCGAAATCGACGTTCCGTGGACATTGAAATCCAAAGTTTCTTTAGGCGAGAAATAAAAATCGTAACGGCTTTATTTCAGTATTATTTATATTATTTGGTAATATGACAGCTATAGACAGCACCATCTCAGAAAAAAAAAATTGTACGAAGAAAAACACTAAAGTCGTTTTTTCTCACAACTTAAAAAAAAACTTAAAGCCTGCCGCTTACATGGAGTGTTGTAGGACAACACTCCATGTAAGCGGCTCCATGTGCTAATTTAATTAAAAATAATGAGACATAATGGAATATACAATATAAAAACTAAAAAACACTCAAGTAGAGACCCATTTACAATATAAATAAATTTTTAAATATTTCTTAATTTAATTTGTTGTTAGTAGATTATGTTAGTAGATAAAAAGTTTGGCTATTAACATAAAAAAAATATAAGTACAAAAACTTATAATTATTACAGAAAAATACTAAGAATAGGCAATTGTATAAATAAGAAATATATTATTTCACCACATCACTCAAAGCAGAGTGATGAACTTCAAGAAATTCAGTGGATTTCTCGAAGGAATTTAATATATATAACTTGAAATTTTTGGTATAGGTACACATACCAACTGGAAACGATAATTACAGAGTAATGATTGCTTGTTGTAAGTTATTCGTAATCTCAAGTTTAACAGGAAATCAATGCTAAATGCATGCTAATTAACTTATGATAGTAATTTAGTCTCATCTAATTAGTACAAATTGCAAATATTAAGACAAATTAGTTAAGGGCTATTTTTACGAAGCGTTTAACTATCTACTATTAATTAAGATACGATTAAGAGGGATAGGTATTTTTATAGAAATTAGATTTTAAAAACAGACATTACATTGACATTTGACACGGAAATTGTGTTTGGAGCCTTCTTAACCCTGTGGTAGAAGACTCTGCTCATCCATAACAAAATAAATCTTTAAAGATGCAAAACATTTGTCTGCATTTGTCTACAGTCTAATTTTAATCAGTGTGATAAAATCAAATAAAACCGTTGAACGTGTAACCCAACGAAATTAACCAAAAATAAAACAATTGTAAGCTTAATTGATGACCGTTACCTAAAATAAGTTTAATACATTACGTTATCTTATATTCCCATGTTAGTTACTCTTTGTCTTTTTACAGAATAAGTTATTTTAACCTACATAATTAATATAACTGTTATTGCTTATTTTTTTATCCTCTGTGCGTCGTCTTCACATACAATTAATGTATATAAAATATTGTAAGAAATTTCAAAGAGTAATGGTGGAGTTTCTTGTCCATTCTTCTACATACGAAACTACCTGTGGGAAAGGGCGATTAGAATCAATTCTTTTAATATAAATGTTGACGTTCAAAAATGCCTTTTATGAACTTATTTAAATGACATGCTTTGACTTTCACAAAAGCCTCTTCTTTCAGTGTTATTGTTTGTTACGTGTGTTTTTATATAATACTAGCTGACTGTACAGACGTTGTCCTATTTCCTAGAACTCGATAGCAGCGCCATCTGTTGGGCTGATTTGTGAATCTAAACCATCTAGGGTGCCAGCCAAACGCATAAAAAAAATTCATTCAAATCGGTCCAGCCGTTTAGGAGGAGTTCAGTGACATACATACGTAGATTAGAATTATATATACAAAAATATACTGCTAACCAACTTTATTTACACGAAAAATGCAATAAAATTATTACCTGCCTGATCACCATCATTCGCCTTCCCTTATTCCAATTTATTTGTGCCCCCTTTCTCTCCATATCATAATTCACACAGTCCATCCATCGTTTCTTTGGTCTCCGTCTACTCTTAAAGCCATCGACATTCATATTCAATACTTTCCTCACGACATTTTCCTCATTGCTCCGTATCACGTGGCTATACCATGACAACCGATTTCAATACAACTTTTCAGTTATCGGTGCCACTTTCAGACTTCCTCTTATAATTATTTACATTACCTACCTAATTTTAAAACAAAAAAAAATGTACATAAATTATTTAGGTGGGAAATCATTACATGATACCTTCCGCTTTGGGTGGAGCGGGAGCATTTACTGAGTAAAACCCACCCGTGTTTCTTCAGTTCCTTGTGCCAGGCCACGGTAATTCTTTCGAAAAAACCCTGGCAGAATCATAGGGTTAAGTTTTAAAGAAAGTTATTTCATATTTGTTATTGTAGATAACGAATACCCTTGAATTGAAATGGAATCGAATGAAAATGAATGCCCTTTTGCCCTACATAAATTTCTTCTGTTAATTTTTTGCCTGTTAATTTTTGGGCATTCCCCTTTCTGATCATAATTTATACTTGCGGATTTTTTTTTAGAGCTATTCTTCTTAGTAATATACATTAGCTGTGTATTATTTAAATTTCGCGCCTTCCTGTTTCTTTGCACTATGTTCTTTTCTATCCATTTATAATACTCTGTCAAACTGCGTTGTACAGAATATAAGGTTACTGTTTTCTAAAGTAATGAAAAATTCTCCCTTTCGTACCTATCTATACTTTGTCTTATTTTGAACCCACCAATCGTAAAGGTTCTTTTCACCAGTGGGCTTTCGGAACTCAAATATTTTTGGTTCTCAAATATAAGCCCAGGGTATGATAATTTATGGGGAGTGAAATCAAAGTTTCCCCGTTACGTTACATTATGCGTTATGTTATGTTTATTAATCTATATATTTTATAATCGTTCTTATGGAGTAAACTACAGTCGTGCATCGGAGCTGACACACACAATTTTTACAGTAGAAAAAATAGAATCATTTGATACAGTATATGCGGTTCTTAATCAATTTAATGAAGGGTTAACGACCATTTAATTGTTTTATTTACGGAAATTAACAGATATGTGTAGTTACGTAAGACTATTAGATAGAAATTAGGTGTTGATCTGGGCAAATTAATTATAACATATATTTGATAAATTGATAGTGATGATTAATGATAATGAATAACATCATCCCATTTCTTCCCGTGGGTGTCGTAAGAGGCGACTAAGGAACTTACTAGAGATTAGGCAGCAGCGTTCTCTATGCATTTTACCACCATACTTGGATCGCCAACCCGCCTGCCAAGCGTGGAGATTATGGCAGACACTCCCAAATTCGAGGAGGCCTATGTCCAGCAGTGGACTTGTTTCGGCTAAAAAAATGATGATTTTCGACAACATTTTCTATCAAAAATGTTGTTACAAAAACTTGGTTACATCATTTGTGTTGAAATTATCGTTGTGAGAACGATGTAAAAATATGTGCACATTAAAATCGTCAGCAATTAAAACAAAAATAAAATAACAATTCAGAAATAAAAATAGTACCTAGTTTAAAAAAAACTAAAAAACACGCTTCCATTGAAAACCAAACTAAAAAGTACAAAATAATGGTAAAAGCGTGGGGTGCTTTTTAAGGTATTTTTTATTGATATCAGGCACGTATAAGAATTTTGAGACGTATGTCAGCGTAGTTTGTGACGTATGTCAGCGTAGTTTGTGTCGTATGTCACTGTAGTTTGTGACGTATGTCAGCGTAGTTTTCGAAGACAGTTTTTTACTGTCCTGGTAACCCTGGCAAGGATAATGGCACTTTATGAAATTATTGCATTGTCATCGGTCCTTGACAGGTGTGCAAAGTTTGAATGAAATCTGGTCGTTTAAAGTGGGTCAAAATCGCGCTATAAGGAGTCGGTTACAAACAAACATATAAATATACAAGTGAAGCTAATATAAAGCGTGTAAAAATAAGCCGTGACAGCTAAGAGATGACCAGTCCCTAACTCCCTACTGATGGCGCCCGTTCACGAGCATGACGTATGGATCAATCATTCGAAGATATGTGGCATCTATCAAAGCACACTGGACTCGCGTGGTAGATTAGAGCCCACTAGTCTCACTGAGATGAGGCCTGTGTCCCAGCAGTGGGAACATTACAGACAAAATCAAAATCAAAAGTCATTTATTCAAACTAGGCTGAGAGTCAGCACTTTTTGAACGTCAAAGTTACATGAGACAGTCCCCCCAAAACGCCCACCCTTCGACACTTCCTAGTGCTTTAGCTGGGAAGAAGAAGTGGCGGAACAAACTCCCCAGCAGCACAGCTGTCTGTTAAGTTAGAAGAACTTGATTCTATACAGTATTGTGTAAGTTATTAATATTATAAAACAAAACATACATTATTCGCCATATGTCAGCTAGCACACGCCAATATACCAACAAAACATTGAAAACTAAACTCAAGCTGAAATAAATAATAAAACAAAATCGTAAACTAGGCTAATTATATTATGCGTTCCTTGCGAAGCATGTGTGGTGTGACTATGAATGATAGGCTGAGGAATGATGTGATAAGAGAACGGTGTGGTGTAAAAGAAGATGTAGTGACAAAAATTGAAAAAAGTATGCTTAGATGGTTTGGTCATGTTGAGAGGATGAATGAAGGTCGGCTCACAAAAGGTATTTACAAGGCAGATGTGAGTGGAAACACCGGGAGGGGACGCCCTAGGAGGACATATAGTGACCTTATTGGTGATGTTCTTTAGAAAGCTCAGGTGCGTAGTACTCGCAACCGGCGTGTGTGTATGACCAATTGTATGAACCTAAACGAGGCAAAAGAAGTGTGTAGAGATCGTAGCAGGTGGCGTTCCGTGGTTTCTGCCTACCCCCATGGGAAAAAGGCGTGATTGTATGTATGTATGTATATTATATAGGGTGCCACGGACACCACGCGTAAACTAAAACCATGAATTCAATACCGCCTTTTTTTCAGTGTTTGAACTCATCTAATGACGTCTCCTGCTTTGTTCGGAGCGGGAGGGCGTGTCAGATTTTAACTGAATAAAACCCACCTGTATTCCTTCAGTTGCCTATATGCCAGAGCCACGGCAACCCTTTCGAACAAATCTCGCGACCCTGGCAGGTACTTACACCTCTGCTTCACCCTTTCGGGATTTAGGCACGATGTTGTGATATTCAGGTTGCTTCTGACGCAATAAAAGGAAAACCTATTCTTAATTATTTTTTAATTGTATAGATGCGGGCGAATAGTTATGCTCATTACTGCAAATATTCCACACTGATAATATTATTTTACGTAGAACTGTCAAACAGTATTCTAAGTGCGTAACCTGCATGTATCACTATCAAACAGAATCTGTATCATTTCGAAGAATAGTGCTTACCATTGCTTCATATACAAATGTAAAAAAAAATAACTAAAGAAGAGTGCATCCCATCCACCCCGGTCGTCACGCCCCGTCAACGCGGTAGATGGGACAAATTGTTGCATCCACTCCATCGTTTAACGGGATGGATGGCACAGATCCAGTCTCATCTACCCCGAAGCGAATAGCACAGATGGAGTAGCATACGCCCCGGTAGTGTTCAGTTTAAAGATGAACCATAGCATAAACCTAAATTTACAGACCCAAAGACACCAAGTTCCGAAATTAAAGTTATTTTTCACTCAGTAGTGTTTTGTTTTTGGTAGTAGGTGGTATTGGTGGTATTCCTAAGACTCCGCTGTCCGTCCGTCTGTCACCACGCATCCGTTTAAGTTGTAAGAATCTTTTCAGGATTAACAACGAGATGTCCCACAAAAAAAAAAAAAAAAAAAACTGTCACCACGCTGTATCTCATGAACCGTGATACATGTACGTGTATGTATTTCTATTGCCACTATAAATAAAATAAATACCTATTTAAAGGGTCCCATACAATAAACGTGATTTTTTTTTGACGTTTTTGTAGATAACTAAGTAGCTTTTGCCAGCGGCTTCGCCCGCGTGGAGGTCGTAAAATATCCCGCGGGAACGTACTACAGTAGAATCCGGTTATAACGACGGTGAAGGGACCGGTGATATTACGTCGTACTAACCGGACGTGTCGTACTAAAGGTAAAGACAATTTTTGATTTTTATTCAAATCACATTCATATATACACATACATACATTATGTATTTAATAATATTTACGTGACCAACAGAACAAAAAAACATTTGAATCAAAATATTAATTTATTTCACATAATGTACATATAATCTATAATAATAATGACACTTTTTTCTTCAACAGAGAAACCTTCGTTTTGTAGAAGCCATTCTTGTACGCGAAATCACGCATCACCCGCAAATTAACGCCCGCGCCGTAAACTAAACAGTCGCATTCGAATCAGCGACGTACAGGCAAGGGGGAAGCGTGGGGCGGAGATGGATTCTTACCTACAATTTATTTGTAAACACGTCAACGCTCGTCGTCGTTGTAACCGGACAACTTCTGTGAAATTCCTTTGTTAAAAGCGGTCGGTCGCTGTAAACGGAGTCGTAATAAACGGATGTACTTTCATAGTGGCTCATATTAAAACCAAACACGCGCCTATACTTAGGTCGCTAAAAGCGGTTGGACGTTACATGCGAAGTCGTACTAAAAGGATTCTACTGTACTTGCGTGAAAGAGTAACAAACATCCATACATCCATATTCACAAACTTTCGCATTTATAATATTATATCCATACTCACAAACTTTCACATTTATAATATTAGTAGGATTAGTAGGAAGTAGGATGGTACGGAACCCTTCGTGCACGAGTCCAACTCGCACTTGGCCGGTTTTTTAAATGTTTTGTTCTGACGCAAATTTTCCGTTTCCATCAATTATTTGAAAGAAAAAGGAACTTGGAGCACACATATTTAGTATTGGACTAGAACAACGAAGATACTTAAGTGCAAAAAATATCGAAAATATTCCATCTATCAATAAAAACATGCGAGAATTTGTATTAACACCCAAAATAAAACTAATAAGAAACAGTTATACGATAATCCTCCACTGATTGGACATTAAGGCAATTCATTCGGTGTCAAAAATGAAATGGAAAATATACAGGCTGTTTGGCGCATGGCCTAACAACATTTTTTGGGGGATTGGGTGGGTCATGTGCAGTGATCGGATATTTATTTATTTATTATTTATTTATTTAAACTTCTCGCACACAAAAAAGGTACAAAGGCGGATTCGGATGCATATTCACCTAATTTTACTATTTAGCTGTAAAAGCACGCGGCTTCGTATTTTTTATTAAAGCCGGGTTTCTTGGATCATCATATTTATTTAAAATTAATTTTTAACCCCAGATGTAAACACATATGCGTGTAGGGTGGTATGCGTTAGTTAAAACAACACACAAAACACGGTAGAAACGCGAATTCTATATTAGCCAACATTTTCAACTTTAGGTGAATATGCATCTGAATATCTGATCTTTAATCATGTGCTATATTTCACCCATAGACGTCATGTCCTAAGTGTCACTCATAGATAAGACCCTAAGTGTCGTTGTTTTAATTAATTTTTAAGCGTTTGAGAGCTCGTCAAGTATGTTTTAAATATCTGTGCTAAGAATTCATGTTTTATCTATACTAATATTATGTCGTTATTTAATTTTGTTACTTAATACTAACATTAAGTTTTTAAGAATATTGTTACTAACATACTATGGACTTTGTCTGAAATAAATGTTTATAATAATAATATAATAATAAAGAGGTAACATTTGTTTGTAAGTATGTATGTTTGTAAGTTTGTTTGTAGGGGGTAATCTCCGGAACTACTGGTCCGAATTGAAAAAATCTTTCTGTGTTGGGTAGCCTATTTATCAAGGAAGGCTATAGGCTATATAACATCACGCTTAAACCAAGAGGAGCGGAGCAGTAATGAAAAATGTTGCTAAAACGGAGAAAATTGCACGGGTATGCGATTCAACGCGACGCCGACGGGAAGGGTCGGGGGAACAAGAAATTTATCGCGGACGAAGTCGCGGCAGAAGCTGGTATGCAATAAAAACAAAACCCTTTACCGCCCAACGAAGTGGGCACAGGTCAGCTGGTTTAGAATAATCATACATTACATTAGAGAATGCAATAAAAGTTATTTGGTGCAAATTCAATAACAAACTAAAAAATATATGGTTTTAAAAACGATGATTCAAGTACGCCAGCATATCAAGCTACTTGAAACTAACGAATTCTCCCAACCAACCTTGCTTTAGCGATAAAGTTGAAAATTTATTAAAGAAATTTCATGTAAATTTGATGTGAGTAGCTTGACGTGCTGGCGTCTGTACAAACAAAAAAATCGTCTCTCGGTTATAGTGACGCTTAGGACATGGGGGGACCCCACCCAATTCCCCAATAAATTTTGTCGGTCCATGCGTGAAACACTCTGTATACATTAATAAAATACTTACCTCAACAGCATGTGTCAGAATGCCGTCCCATACATTTGGGCTGTAGGTATTAAAGTTTTGTGTGGGATGGTAATAATGGAACATAGTCACCATATTTGGTGCCTTTTTTATTTTTTCATTTAGTTTTAATCATGGTCTGGCAACATGAGTCATGCATGCGGCCTACCCAAATGTCCTTTATTTGGTTGATATCGTTCGTCAAAACATTGAAATCCTTAAGTTCTGAGTTGAGCTGAATGATTACTGATAAATGCGCACAATGTTTGGACAGGTCCATCAATCTGTGTGGTTCTTTCCTCAAAGACCATTTTAGACACCAATCCACATGATCTATCCACGATTATGTCTGGACTTTAAAAGAGACTGTGACCTCTGAGTTTGTTTCGACCTTTCTTCTCAGAGTAGTCTAGAAAACGCCGACCTCAACTAGTTTAAAAAAAATGATTAACGTGTAAAAGTGTTTATACAAACCTACTTACAGAAATAAAATCATTTATCACCGAAAAGGCAATGGAGCGGGTTATACTTAGAGATTTCTTACGTGATGGAATCAGAAATGAAGAGGTCTGCAGGCAAACCTAGGTAACCGACATAGTCCGAAGAATTGCCAAACTTAAGTGCACATTGCTCGCAGAACAGATGGCTGATGGGACCGAAAGGTTGTGGAGTGGCGACCGCTTACCGGAGGACGTGGAACTGGAAGGCTTCCCATGAAGCGGATCTATGACTTTGGATTACGCTGCAGGAATCCACTGAATGCACGAAGCACAGAACCGATCGAAGTAGCGGACCTTGGAGGAGCCTTTGTCCAATTTATAATTTAACTAGCTTTTGTCAGTGGCTTCGCCCGCGTGGAGGTCGGAAATTATCCCGCGGGAACATACCACCGGGATAAAAAGTATCCTATGTGTTATTCCAGGTTATAAACTATCTGTGTGCCAAATTTCATCTAAATCGGGTCAGGAGTTTTTGCGTGAAAGAGGAACAAACATCCACACATCCATACATCCAGACATCCATACATACAAACTTTCGCGTTTATAATATTAGTAGGATAATTATTTTTCTTTGATTTGTGTAATTTCTTTTGACATTTGTAATTTTAATTATTATTCTTTGACATTTGTAATTTAATTAGTTTTCTTTGACATGTGTAATTTAATTATTTTTCTTTGACAGATGTAATTTAATTGTTTTTCTTTGACATTTGTAATTTAATATGTAGGTAGGCAATTTTTTATTACGTTTTGTTGACATTACAATTTAATTATTTTGTTTAAAGTTATAAAATTAGTATCATCATTATTATCACAAAATTTGCATGCCTAATTTTGTTGGCGGAATATGAAGAACCAATGTGTGTGTTATAAAATCTGTAAAATATCATATTTCAGGCAAATAAATGAATCTATCATCCAGGAGTGGACGTCTTTCGGCTGAAATGATGGTACAGATCATGGGATAGATGATATTTTTTATGATTTCGGGATAACGATTCCAGAGTCCATGGATGAAGTGGTTCAGTTTGACGATCTATACCAGATCCTGAAATTTTTTTTTACAAAAAATTAACTGACTTCCCAAAAAAAAACTACAAAGTCAAAAATAACTTTAATTTCGGAAGTCGGTGTCTTAGAAATTAAAGTTATTTTCACTTTGTAGTGTTTTTTTTTTTAAGGAAGTCGGTTGTTATTTTTTTGTAATAAGTTTTTATTTTTAACTTTTTAGTTATGGTATGTACCCTGCACTAATCTAATCGCGTTATTCGTTCATTTGTCGCGCAAATAACTAATGCAAAACTTATATGGTTTTCACATAGATCCCATTGTCCGAATGGAACCAAATGGAATCACACGAAAAGCACCAGCTTTCTAATAAAAAAAGAATCATCAAAATTGGTTCACCCAGTCAAAAGTTATGAGCTAACAAACGTTTAAAAAAATACAATCGAATTGAGAACCTCCTTCTTTTTTGAAGTCGGTTAAAATGACCACACTTTTCTGATACATTTTCATCTACCTACCCTATTCCCAACCATATTGGAGTCAGATTCCATTCGAAACGGATGCAGCTGAATACCAGAATTTTATATGGAGAATCTACCTATCTGATTTTCACAATTCAGTTACTGGGTAAAACGGTACCTCTTGGTAAGACTGGTTGAATTTTATATGGAGAGTCTACCTATCTGATTTTCACAATTCAGTTACTGGGTAAAACGGTACCTCTTGGTAAGACTGGTTGAATTTTATATGGAGAGTCTACCTATCTGATTTTCACAATCCAGTTACTGGGTAAAACGGTACCTCTTGGTAAGACTGGTTGAATTTTATATGGAGAGTCTACCTATCTGATTTTCACAATCCAGTTACTGGGTAAAACGGTACCTCTTGGTAAGACTGGTTGAATTTTATATGGAGAGTCTACCTATCTGATTTTCACAATCCAGTTACTGGGTAAAACGGTACCTCTTGGTAAGACTGATTGAATTTTATATGGAGAGTCTACCTATCTGATTTTCACAATCCAGTTACTGGGTAAAATGGTACCTCTTGGTAAGACTGGTTGAATTTTATATGGAGAGTCTACCTATCTGATTTTCACAATCCAGTTACTGGGTAAAACGGTACCTCTTGGTAAGACTGGTTGAATTTTATATGGAGAGTCTACCTATCTGATTTTCACAATCCAGTTACTGGGTAAAACGGTACCTCTACGATCCGTAGCGACTGTTAAAAATGCACGTGCTTTCTGAGGCTCGCAGGGTTTTCCTCGATGTGTCAAGATACGTACCCACACTCCAACCACGGAAAGTGTAGCTTAACCTATCCGATGGACCTGTGCGGCTGTTAGACATGCTTTTTAAGAATAGTTGTCAGAGTTTTATGATCCATGCTGTATAATTTGCATGAATAATTAAATTACACACAAGTGCTTATACAAAAATGATATCAACATTTATATCATGGGAGGGTCACCTTAATTTATTGTTATGACGTCAATGGACCTGCCACCAGTTAAACGCATGACACACTCCTTTTAAATCGGGTAGGTCAATACCCCCTTACAAGTGATGATCAACAGTATATTCAGTGTGGTGGCTTGTAGGCGCCGTAAGAGGCGACTAAGAGATTTACTAGAGAATGGGCAGCAGCGTTCTCTATGCATTTTACCACCATACTGCGATCGCCAACCCGCCTGCCAAGCGTGGCGATTATAGCAAACCCGTCCAAATTGAGGGAGGTCTATGTCCAACAGTGGGCGTCTTTCGTCTTTCTCACGTGTTTGGTATCGGTATGAAAATATAATGAAATATTTATTTTATTTTTATTATTCAATCTTTGTTCAAACCCTTAAATTACACTAACATATACGAGTACCTTACGGTAACGAAACGACTATTATGGTAAGGATATTGAAAATTCCTTAAAAGTATCCTATGTTCCACGAAAAATTACAAAATCACCTGGGTTTTGACCTTTGCCCGAGGAATAAAGAAAAAAGACTTACTTCCTTTTTTTAACCGACTTCAAAAAAAGGAGGAGGTTATTAATTCGACTGTATTTTTTTGTGTGTTTGTTACCTCATATCTTTTGACTGGATGAACCGATTTTGATGATTCTTTTTTTATTTGAAAGCTTGTGCTTCCCGAATGGCCCTATTATAATTTGGTTCGATTTGGACAATGGGGTCCATGTGAGAACCATACAGATCCTAAGACACCGAATTCCGAAATTAAAGTTATTTTTGACGTTGTAGTGTTTTTTTAAGGAAGTCGGTTGTTATTTTTTTTGTAAAAAGTTTTTATTTTTTTGTTCCATTAGTTTACGGTATCGATATCCAATAATTTTGTGAGGTTTTGTCAGCAATGATAATTTAATTTCACTCTGCATACATTGTGAAACAAACTTTAGCAGAAGGTCAATCGACTGTTATCATTAACTTACAGGATTTCCGATACAGATTATAAATATTTAAGTCATTGACACTTTATTTTAATGAATAGTGTTGGTTTTTATAGCTCATAAAATGATCTCCACATATTACTGGCATTGGTCTCATGAAAGGCGAATAACCTTGATGTCCTGACAGTTTTATTAATACTTTGTCACTTTTATTAATGTTTTCTACTAATATTATAAATGTGAAAGTTTATATATGAATATTTGAATGTTTGTTACTCAATCATGCAAAAGCTGCCGAACGTTTTTGTATGAAATTTGGCACGGAAATGGTTTATAATCTAGATTAATACATAGGATAATTTCGAGAATGTTTGTTACTAAGGCACGCACAAAAACGGACGAACAGATTTGTATAAAATTTGACACGCAGATAGTTTTTAACCTAGATTAACACAGGATCATTTTCGAGCTCCATGCCGCTGGCAAAAGCTAGTTATATTTGAATGGGCTTGTATTTCATCGCACCTCAAATAAGTCTTATTTTGTTTTCCTAAAAATATAATTAAATAGGTACTCAAATATAATGAATATCTCTGTTTGTAGACATAAAAAATCCTAGTTTGGGTTCCTAAAAAAATAGCCAAGTATCTGCGACTAACTTTAATGTAAATTGGTCTCAGTTCTTTTTTTGTTCCGGTATGGAAAATCTTGTACCGTGTGGTGCCGGACGTAAAGAATAACACCACCCCATTTCTTCCCGTGGGTGTCGTAAAAGGCGACTAAGGGACTTACTAGAGAATGGGCAGCAGCGTTCTCTATGCATTTTACCACCATACTGCGATCGCCAACCGGCCTGCCATGTTTGGCGATTATGGCAAAGCCCCCCAAATTGGGGGAGGCCTAAGTCCAGCAGTGGACATCTTACAGCTAAAATGATGATGGAAAATCTTCATGGATGTCCTGCGCCCTGGGGTGGGCGAAGGGGTCTATCAGACTCTAACTGACTTAAAACCAACCCGGGGTTTCCTTCTTACACTTGAACCGAGGATTATCGGAACTTGTTTGATAGGAGTGACCAGCTCAGTAAATGCGACCAAATGTCAGGAAAGCTCAGAAAATTAAAAAAAAACCTGGCACGTGCCAGGGCCGGGGTTCTTGCCAAAGAAACATCATCACCATATAGCGTGGCAATGCCGTCAGCCTTTTGGGCACTTTTCCGGTTGACAACGATGCGGACAAATTTTGGGATGCCCTGTGAATCTGTGAATGTACACACAGGCTTCATATCAGTAGTGTATAATTGGGGTTCCTGGATCAGAGATCCAGTCACCCCAATTATACATTTGATGTGAACTAGACAATCAGTCAATCGATCAATATTTTGAGAAGTAGCCAATCAGTCATTCTATCAATATTTTGTGAACTAGACAAATCAGTCAATAAATCAATATTTTGTGAACTAGACAATCAGTCAGTCAATCAATATTTTGTGAACTAGACAATCAGATAGTCAATCGCATCAATCTATTCTGCTCCACGTTACAATTACTTTATATTTTTGTTTCTTTATAAAACAGATTTCTTGATTTGGCAACATAGTCTGTTCCTTTTACAGCGTTTAAATAAAAGCAATCAGGGAAAAATATGGCATGTTGCATCCAAGGATCATTGTAATACTCCCAATCTTCGATGCCAACCCCACACGAAAAGCACATAACTTTATCGTTTAAACCATTTCCACAGTAAAAAAAACCTGCATCAGCCATTTCCATTACCAATCTTCGTTCTGAATCTACTGTAGCCCAATAATGTCGAAATGAACATAATCGAATTTTGTGTTTATTATATATGTCGTAACGCGGGCTGAAATAAATTTGAATCATTTTTTTAGAAGGTCTCGATACGGGTATGTATAAAAGAATAATGAAGTCTTGTACCTGGTGTTCTCAATTTATAAAGAAATTAAAGCACATTTCGTTATGGTATTCTATGTCTAACGCGTTTATTATGAAAATAAAACCAAAAACAATTACTCATAGAAAAAAAGCATTTATTTCGATATATTGTTATAATACAAAGAGCTAACAAATTACTTATTTATTTTTTCAGGACAGCCTTTATCTTCTAAATTATAAACAATTAAAAAATACTGTTATCATCAGTCCACTTTTTTAAACATGTTACATTTTTTAAAGCACATACATTCGAATGATACACACAGCTAAATATATTACTAGACGTTTTATAATCATCAAATAATTTTTGTAAACTAGGACAGTTCTTATCTTCTAAATTATATACATTATCATGTTTTAATAGGTTTCTTAGCCACGACACTTTTTCACACCCTTTAACGTAAATGTTTTTATCTTTTAGATAAGGTTCAATACATTGCAATGATTTTAAGTATGGTATAAAACCTTCTTTCCACAAAATTTTTCTGTTTCTCTCTATCCAATTAACTTGCGATTTTTCTTTTTTTGTAAGATTGTAAAATGAGAATGGTGGTTTGATTAATAGCACCATAATTTGATTTCTGCATGCTATTGCTATTTCTTTGACAATAAACTCGTTATCTTCCGTCTTAAACCCTTGCACATCGACTATAGCGATCATGATAATTTCCTTACAATACTACTCAGGGGTTTATATTCAATCAGGCGATCGTTAATGATAAGACAATATGCGGATGTATTTTCTGGAATATCTTCAGAACTTTCTATTTCTAGTCTCACATCTATAGCCCCAGTCTTCAAAGCCTCGTTCTGTCTTGAGCAATCAATTACAAATAAAGGAGCCTTTTCTTTAAATTGAAGCAGATCAAGCATCGGTTCACATCGAATGTTATAATAAGACTGACGAAATTTGGTATACATCTCATATAATATACAATACTTATCTTCAGGAAATTTTGAATTAACAGATTCGTATGGGTAATAGTTAGAATTTAAGAAAAGAGTAACATTAGTTAATTTACCATGGTCAAATATTGAACTGTCTCTAGATTTAGTGTTTTTTCTATTTGTCTGTAACCCAAAGATCACATACCTCGGTTTCTCGAGTTGTGAAGCAGTCTTAATAACCCAGGAATGTTTTGTAGTCTTAGGTAATAAAGGGTATTCGTACAAGTCCCAGTTTCTAAAAGCTATTTGTATAGGGCGATCTTTCTCTAAATGTTTCAGTAAAGTTAATCTTTCCCGATCTGAAACTTTTATATGAGGCACGCGCCATTGCAATCTCTCTATATTTATTTCAATCGAGTCGTTATTTTCAAGAATAACACTATTAAGCTTAGAACTACTTCTGTTAAGTAGAAGTTCATGTTTACAGTTAATGATAATTTTATCATAATCTTCCGCAAATCCCAAAACTTTATTCAGGGGTATAAGAGTGCTAAAAATACCGTCATTATCTTTAATTCCATTCAAATTCCAACCCCAAACACCAGCAGCTTTGCTTTCTCCCTCACTCATAGACACATATGATTTTAAAGTTGTAGTAATTCCTGCATTTTTTATTCGATCTATCTCAACACCGTTAATTTCATATCGAATGTCTTGAAATAGAAATGATATAGGATTATTTGTGAAATTAACAGACTTTCGTGTAAGTTTTCCTGATGCATCTTTAGAAGACACAGTGGCTCGACCTTCAACGTAAATGTAACTGGCTGAAGGTAATATGTACACATCTTGCTGATTTATAGGTATTCGTATTTCATCATTTTCTTTAAAACTGTTGCTGTATGGATTATAAGTGTGATATTCATAACTCACTATAGAGTTATCGAACTGCGCTGAATCATTTATATTAAGAAAACTCATAATTTAAATCCCAAAGCTTGAAGAAACAATTTATTCTCTTCAGTGATTATTTTTATACTTCGCGTATGTCTGCGTCTTCTGACGATACGAGGGCGAGTAAAGTTATTCACTTTGGCGATTGATTTTATATTATACACTATCATTTTTTGGCTATAATATAATTGACATTCGTTTCTTGTAACAGACAGCGTTAAAGTGTTGACTTATGAGTAAGAAACTTTATTTAAAGTAATAATTTAAAAAGACTGCTTTTTCCAAAATTCTTTAAGAAATTTTATACATAAATGTCCACAGTTAAATAAGTTATTATTTTGATAATTATTGTAATTATAATGGATGTCGTCAGAACCCACGTAACGAACAAATTCTATGGGTGGTTTTAAGTTTCCGTAACTATCGAAATATTCAACATATTTATTTATAATTACATAGGCTACCCAATGTGTACCGGAATTTTTTGAATCATCCAAATTAATGACTCCACACTCTCGGGAAAACGGTGATTTTGGTAAGGTATCTCTCATATATACTCCACGAAAATATGGAATGTTTTCCGTAAATTGTATGATATCGATATTAGTAAGAGCACGGTTAGGTAGCCTGCGATTTAGTTTTTTTTCTTTAAATTTAGATATAATCGAAGTCCATTCTTGTAACGGTTTAGCCGCAATCCGTTTCCAATACATACACCTTCCACTTTCTTATGTTGTCGTTCCATTTGTTCCAAACGCTTTTTTGCAGCCTTATATTCGTTGATAGTTTTGACGATTCCAGCAATTCCACTTGCTATACTTCCAGCAGCAGACAGGCCAGCAAATATAGGAATTAAAGGTAAAACACCACCGGACTTAGGAATGGGTATGATCCGTGGGAGCTTCGTAGATGAATTATGAGTTAACTCCCTAGCAGCTGCGTATGCCAATTCTATCAGTTTTTTCTTACACTTTGGCTTTAATTTTTTAATGCATTTTCTTGTATGGGAGACTACATTTTTAAAGTTTTTTTTGAGGCCATATCCAGAACTCACTTTTGATAGCATTACGTTGTTAACCACATTAGCAGCAATTTTTTCTCCTGTGTTTGCATCTGAAGACAGAGCACGCTTCTTCGCCATCTTTAGTAAAATGATATCTGCTTTGTGACGATCTTTCAAACTTTTGGATTTATTGTAAGCGATATCGTGATGTTTGCAATACTCATCTAACTTATTTACACCTTTATCACCACGAGCCAATCTTTTATGTAATTTAGTTCCAGGACCACAGTAATTATATCCCGGTAAATGGAGTTCAAATGGTAAATTATTAATTAAATTATTCACAAGTCCTTCTCCGTTCATGTATACAAACAGAATAGAACCTAAATCATAGATCATGGCATTATAAAGCCCTTACAAAACATTTGTATCATCAATCCAACTATTTTCTGATGATGGTAACCCCAACCATTTCACAAAAACTTTTCTCCTTTTATGTTTCAAAACTTTTTCAACAAGGTAAACATCAGGATGTTTGGTAATTTGTAATTCTTGATCATAAAATGCTCCTAAAATAGGCTGCTGTTTAATGTCTTGTAATAAATATGTAGTAGGATTTGTATTTTGAACCTTACTAATCTTAAATATCTTTGTTGACCAATTAGGAGTATAGCCTTTTTCAAAACAACCTTTATGTTTACTTATTCGAACAAAATCACCCATCTTGAACTTACGACGCTTTGTTTTTATTTGTTCTCGATTAAAATATGTATTTAGTAGTTGAGCTTTATTTCTATGATTGACTCGAGCTGGTGGTAAACCAATTGTTGTATGTATTGTTTGATTATATCTGTTAATTATTTTACCAAGTGTACCGTCAGTCCATTTATAATTCCCTTTTAAACTGAATTCCTTGTAAAGCTTACTTTTTATCGTCCTTATAAGTCGTTCTACAATGGAGGCCTTTTTGGTTGAATAAGTGCTGTAGTGATTGATGGAATTATTTTTCATAATTTTTTGAAAACTTGCGTTGTAAAATTCTGTTCCTAGATCTGTTTGCAAGTTTCTTGGGATGCGTTTTTCACTACTCAATATTGTATTGAATGCTTTAGATACAGATTCTTTATTTTTTTGTTTAAGTGGAATAGCCCAAGCATACTTAGAGAATCCATCGATAACCACTAAAATATATTTACAGTTAGAATTGAATTTGGAAATGCTTTGCATATCCATTAAATCGGCTTGCCAAAGATCATCAATATCTTTTAATATTACATGTCTTCGAGAAAAATTGATTCTTGCACTTCTGTGAATTTCGTTTACGATGTCTCTTTTCACTTTGCTCATTCTTTCAACTGTCACTTCTGAACTACAAAATTAGACTAAGTAACAGAGTCTATGATAAGCCCTTTTATTCTTGTATTACACCCGCTTCTTTTAGTTCTTCAATAATTGATAAAATCTCGTTATCAAGATTAGTATTACCTGCAGTTTTAGAAGCGATCAAAAGTTTAAGCCTGTCCACTAATTCATTAGGATCATCCCAATAAACAAGTTCAGTATTTTTTTTATATTTTTTAAGAAACGGTAAACCAGCCCCTCTTTTTTGCCTAGATTTAACTTCTATTGGTACTTGTAAGCATTTATAAGACTCAGAAAATAATGGTTTGACCACTTGAGAATATTTTAGACCTTTATCACCTTTAAGTTGACCTGCAGGGTCAAAGTCTCTTTTATGAGCATTAGTTGTCAGGAGTATTTCTTTGTAAACCAATTTATCTTTTAAATTGACTAAACTTAAATCAGGTTTTTTGCGAAGCAATAGTTCTTTTAGACCAGGTGTTATTGTATACTGTTTATTAGCTACGCAAATGTTAAACACTTTACCAAAGTTCTCCTGAGTGGTTGAGAAATTAACTATTGTATTTCCGATCATATGTTTGTTATTCTCACTACGTACACCAAATGGTATATTCATATCCTCATATATTTCAATGATATCTTCTTTTTTCAATGATGTATTTGTATCTTTTTCCGATCCATTATCTCCTTCATCTTCTGAATAAAATTTTTCTAACGAGCTTGACTCATTAGATGATTCATGTTTGTACATATCATGAGATTTATCACGCAAAAATATTGTTGAACCTATATCAGTGTGTTTAATTTCGTCATCATAAGTATCTTCATTTTTTATTGTAGAAATTTGCTTATTAGCTACGATTGCATTTAGAGGGTCTGCGAGAGGCTTAAAAAAATATTTCAAATGAGTGTCGGTTTTAAACTCATAATCTTTCATTTGTTTCACTTTTGCCTTAATAGCATCCGCAGACTTTATTAATTGATCTGTAATGTTGTGGTCCATTATACGACTTATATTAAGAAGTATTTATGCTCGAATGATTTATTTTTTTAGCAGTCATAATTTATATAGCCATTAATCACAATAAATAAACTTGTCGAATGATTGTCTATATCTGCCTTTGTTTAATTCACAATCCTTATTAATAGTCAAAAAATCATAAGGATGTATCCAGATTTTAGAACACATATCTTTAAACTTTGACCACTCTATATCAGAACTAACATGTTCATCGTATATATGTTTCATGTTAACTTCATCTTGCTTGAAAATTATCAAAAAGTTAACATTGTCACGTAATAACTACTTTGGTATTTTTGAATACGTTTGAGATAAATAAAAACAATCTATACTTCTATGTCTGCCCATTGTAAAATAATTTCGTATGTTAATTTGTTTTTCACAAACCACGTCATCAAAAATAATAACAGAATTCGGTAATGCATCGTTAGGATGAATAACTTCGTCATCAAAATTAAATATAAAAAGTTTTACTTCTGGCACCCTTTCTAAGATTTGTTTTAGAAAAATATATTTTGGTTGAAAACTAGTCTTTGAATACAAGTAAACATTTTTAAACCTTAAACCATTTTCGTGGATTAATAAACTAATCATGACGTTCGTTTTCCCGCAATTCGAAGGACCACATATTATACATCTTATATTATTCGGAAAAAGAACACTATGCTTTGCGGGTAGTTTAGTTTTCTCTACCTCAATATTTTTTACTTCTAATGAAACTGGTTGCTTGACCCACTTCATGTTTGTATCTGTCAGAAAAAAATATATGTTCTAGTATTTATAATGCTTATCAGGAACACTAAGTAATTATAACCCGCAAAAATTTTTGGGTTTTTGGTATTTCTTTTAGCTTTAGTTTCAACGAATAAGTACACAAATAAATAAAAATGATCGTATATACTTAGATAATATCTGTACAGGTAATACTGAACAAGGGTTATAAATAAAACCAGCAAATATAGAGTACAACTAAATATGTATGTATTAATTAACCAACAATATAATTATTCGATTTTATATAATGCTCGACAATTCTCATATTTAAATATATCATATAAGTTTGCAATTGATGTAAAATATAAAAAAATATTGAATTAACATATGTAATCACAATGACCCCAAGGTACAGTATCTATTTGATTTCCCAGAACATGCCGTTTATCGTCTATCCTGTTTAAAACGACTTTATTTACTTCTTGTGAGAAAAGCACATGCTTCATTGATTTTATCATATTCATCTTACGCTTTAATGTTAAGTTTTTAAATAAAACATCCTTATAATTAGATGATTTTAAACATCTTGTAACAGGCTTTGATACACCTTTAGCTTTGTTTATTTGAGTATTTAATGATTTAATGCAATATAGCTTTGCTCTTAAGCCCGTAAATTCGGTTATTGGGTCACCTCCTAACTCGTCTTTAAATAAACCAGGAACTTTTTCGTTCACCTTAGGAATAAAGTAATGATTATTAGTTTCAAAATTACTTGTATCGAATGCTGATAAATTATCACGCATATCTTTATAAAAGTCTTTAGTATGTATTAAATACAACAAACTATCAGTATCAGTGTAACATAATTTAGCTTTGTCACCATATTTATTCTTAATGAAATTATAGTGATAATTGTACAGATGCCACTTAGAGAATTCTAGCACCGCAAACCCAATATATATTGGTCTGTCTAAAACAAGTTTCATGGGACTCAGTTGTATTGCTATGAAGTTTTCATTAAAGATAGAAACACTTTTTAAATTAGGTTTTGTGATTAATTTCTCAGCACCTACTATTTTATTTGTTATATTTAAGTCATCACTCCATTTGGTTATTAATTTGACCTCCACTTGCTTACGTTTATTTTCAATAGTTTTACCAAATATTGAATTATTAAGAAGCTTAAAAAAATCTCTTTCGAATGATGTTGAAGCTGCTTGTCGTAAGCTAGTATTCAAGTCTATATACTTTTTCAAAAAAGATTCTTGTTTAAAACATAGGATTCTATGAATTTTTTTTAAAATTAGGCCATTTTTAAGACATGCTTTTAAATGAATATAATGAATAATGTAGTTATATTTATCATACAAATTTGCAATTAACTTTGGTGTTTTCCCTCCAATAGGTATGAATTTCTCTGGAGCAAAAGGCAAGTCGCTATGGAAATTATGTAAATGATTTGGATATGCTAAATCTACTTCTAAAACATAACCGTACTCGCCATTATCAGGAACATCCGATAAATTAAAATTTTTGATATCATCCTTTTTCATAAATTTAAACTCTGATATCGGTAATTTTTTAGTCATAGCATATCCATAAAGATTATTACAGTCTAAATATATCAAATATGTTGATGGTTTAGAATTATCGAAATTAGGTAAATAAATGTTATTGGCTTCAGCATATCGGTGAGAACACTGAGCTAATCCTCCACGTATTCCTTTTTCTAACATTTTATAAATTTCGAAATCATTGATCAATTCTAACTGAACACCTGTGTAAAGGAGCATAGCGTCCCAACTTAATCCAGGCGAAGTCACATAATATGCAGGATCGAGTTTATAGTGCTGCAGACAAATATTTCTAAAATTTTCAAATATATCACATAATAATAGTACATCACACTTTAAGTACAGGTCAGTATATTCACCGAGAGAACTAATATTAAAACATTTCCACACAGTTTGGGCATGTTGATATTCAGTATCTGTTATATGTTTCATTTGTAAACTGTTATAAAAATGATTCTTTGCTGGAAGTTGTGTTTCATTATATGCTTCCCATGAACAAATATGCTCATACGGATATACACCTTTGCTTCGCAGTAAATTTAACTGACTTTTATCTGAGAAATGTGATGATAAATGATTAAAATCGTTCTCCGTTAAACTTTTACTCAAATTGTCAAGACTTGAACTAAGAAATTGAAATGAATCTATAAATTTAATCTGTATAGGTTTACATCCTGTTTCAGCTTTGATTATTTTAGTTATGCTGATATATTTTTCTTTCGTTTTTGGTATAATTTTTATCTCACCATCATATTTCGATAATTCTGTAATAAATATATGAGAATCATAACCAGATAAGTTATGAAAGATAACCGGGATAAATGAACACACTCTTTAAATTAAATTGCAGTGCGAGTGTGCCGCGCCTCTATACTCGGATGTAATATGATCATGATCACAAACTTTATCATCAAATAATAAATGATTACAGATATGGCATGTAGTTGCTTTACTATAATTATCGGTTTGCTTTTTCGTCATAGATCTCATGGGTTTCTTAGTCATTAAAATTTTGTGAATTACCTTCGCTTCTTTAATTAATCTCTTAACAAACACTTTTACACAGTCAGGTCCTCTGTATGTTACGAATTTGTTCAAGCTACTATCATGTGAGCAACATACATAATATGCAAAACAAGACGGTTGATGTAGTTTATTTTTTATCGTACTTTTATCATTACATTTTTCTTTATAATTTAATAGTATACTTTCAAAGTCAGCATAAATCACAAAGTTAATTTTTTGCTTTCGCTCATAATTTTTGAATTGTAATATATTGTTTTCATCAGGCAGTATGGTTAAAATTTGGGAACAACTATGAGAATGATACTTTTTTTCGGAAGTAAAAAATTGCAAACATGTTTCACATAAATGCATTTGACCCTTGTGACAAGTAACTTGCCGTCGCACTAAGCGTAAAAGGTTTTTTATCAAGCAATAATGTCCTTTATTTTGTTTTTCAAAATACAGTAAGTTAATGTGTTTATCTTTCTTACAATTCGTCACATAGAGAGGGCCGGTTACAGTACAACGTTCATCTAATCCGTAAATATTAATACTGAACTCGCAATTATTCTTTTCAAATAACCTGATATCTTTAGGTAAAGGTGGAAATGAAATTCCTTGAATATTAAATATTGAACTAAAGTGTGGATAGGAGTTTGTTCTACATGCGTTACTTTTTGCTGGGAATAATGCTGCAACAATACTCCATAAAAAACAGTATTCATCATTATTGCGTATATTCAAACAACTCTTTGTGTTTTTAATAGCTCCTGGTAGCTCTAAATAAGTACCACCCCGCATGGGAGAATATTTATTTATATTTATTTCTAAATGACTTGTACAGACAAATGACCATCCAGATTCACAATGCTCAAATTCAGTAAGTTTTCTTTTAAATATTTCTATTATATTTGAGAATAAATTATTAATGTCAGTACTGCTGTATATAGTTTCATATTTCGTATTAAATGACTTGAGCTGCTGCTCACTTAATTGTGGTAGTAAAAAGTACGCAAACAGCTCGAAGTTAACTTTAATGCAGGTATGTTCCAATAATGATAACTCAATGATATTCAAAACATCCTTTCGCTTATCACTCAAGAACGCCTCTAGTATGAGGTACTCGTCTTCTATTGATGGGTTTAAGCGATAAGTCATGATCCTATTTCTAAATGCCGTAGCTACAATATCAATATTATCAAACTTTGACTTTATTAAACAATTCGATTTATGAATATTCGTTCTCTTATGATATCTGTATTTATGTTCTGGGATCTCAATTTTGCATTTATCACAATTAATATACTTTGGTAAGCAATCTGGCTCATAAACATTCGTATCATATTCAATTTCTGGAATTTCAATCTGGGATTTAACTTTATCAAACTTTGACTTATTCGTATCAAATTCAATTTCTGGAATATCAATCTGGGATTTAACTTTATCAAACTTTGACTTATTTGTATCATATTCAATTTCTGGAATATCAACCTGGGATTTAACTTTATCAAAATTTGACTCATTCGTATCATATTCAATTTCTGGAATATCAATCTGGGATTTAACTTTTTCAGGAATATCAATCTGGGATTTAACTTTTTCTGGAATATCAATCTGGGATTTAACTTTATCAAACTTTGACTTTATTAAACAATTCGATTTATGAATATTCGTTCTCTTATGATATCTGTATTTATGTGCTGGGATCTCCATTTTGCATTTATCACAATTAATATACTTTGGTAAGCAATCTGGCTCATAAACATTCGTATCATATTCAATTTCTGGAATATCAATCTGGGATTTAACTTTATCAAACTTTGACTTATTCGAATCAAATTCAATTTCTGGAATATCAATCTGGGATTTAACTTTATCAAACTTTGACTTATTTGTATCATATACAATTTCTGGAATATCAACCTGGGATTTAACTTTATCAAACTTTGACTCATTCGTATCATATTCAATTTCCGGAATATCAACCTGGGATTTAACTTTATCAAACTTCGACTTATTCGTATCATATTCGATTTCTGGAATATCAATCTGGGATTTAACTTTATCAAACTTTGACTTATTTGTATCATATTCAATTTCTGGGATATCAACCTGGGATTTAACTTTATCAAACTTTGACTCATTCGTATCATATTCAATTTCTGGAATATCAATCTGGGATTTAACTTTTTCAGGAATATCAATCTGGGATTTAACTTTTTCTGGAATATCAATCTGGGATTTAACTTTATCAAACTTTGACTTTATTAAACAATTCGATTTATGAATATTCGTTCTCTTATGATATCTGTATTTATGTGCTGGGATCTCCATTTTACATTTATCACAATTAATGGACTTTGGTAAACAATTTAGCTCATCAATATTCGTATCATATTCAATTTCTGGAATATCAATCTGGGATTTAACTTTATCAAACTTTGACTCATTCGTATCATATTCAATTTCTGGAATATCAATCTGGGATTTAACTTTATCAAACTTCGACTTATTCGTATCATATTCAATTTCTGGAATATCAACCTGGGATTTAACTTTATCAAACATTGACTTATTCGTATCATATTCAATTTCTAGAATATCATTCTGGGATTTAACTTTTTCTGGAATATCAATCTGGGATTTAACTTTTTCTGGAATATCAATCTGGGATTTAACTTTTTCTGGAATATCAATCTGGGATTTAACTTTTTCTGGAATATCAATCTGGGATTTAACTTTATCATTATCAGAATTTGATGAGCCATCGACGGGGTGTAAAACTGGAAAAAAAAGACACAACATTTTTTATTGTATAGTTTAATTATTGAGATTAAATGCGGTTACAAAATTCTATATTAAAATAAACTCTATGTAAGTATAATAATTAATGTGGTATAGCTTAAATCTCATAATGTAAACTATTGGTAAGAGCTTATAAAAGTAGGAGTACATTTTTTAAACTCCTTCCGGGTGCTTGTTATGTAGGCGTTTAGGCAACGCCAGGACTCTGAATCCTCATCACATTTGTTTTTGATCGTGATTACCGAGTGGCGCCATCTATTTACTGGTTGGACCCGCTCTATTTCATTACATTTATATACTTTGAGTTCTATATAGAACTCACCTCTCTTCTGCTCGTTCATTTGACGTGAAAACCCGTTCGCCAGTCTCCTAGTGATGTACGAGTATATCGGGGCATTCTTCTTGTCCGCAACCACCTCAATTTCATCGTCGTCACTGTCGCTCCCGAGCCGTTGACTTGGTGACAGGAGTGATTGGGTGAATAGTCGCCTTAGTTTTCTTACTCGTAGACGGCTGGGAGCTGCTCGTTGACGAAGGCTTGCGCTTTTTGTTCTCCTTCGGCTTGGTTTTCACCGATGCATGCTCCTCGTCCGTCGATTCGTCCTCCATAGGGAAAATATAGTCAGCCGTGTTCTTGGACCTGTAATAAATAAAAACAATGAATGAGTACATAACAGTAACAATTACATTTAGTTTTAATCGTGTAGGCGATATTAATTGAATACACTTATTACTTGAATGAATGATTATTAAAAATTATGAATCAATAAACGGTTTAATGTTTATAGATGTAGACTCACTAACTTAACTGAATTATGGAAGAGGGTAATGAATAACTATAATACTATAATGATTGAATAGTTAATTAAGTGGAAACAACACAAAGTAAATTACATTGAAAAGTGAGTAGATATTATGTACTTACATTTTAGAAGATTAACGTTGCTTTGGTAGTTAGTAAGTTCTGGTAACTAGTTTGGTAGTGAGTTAGATGTAACCGCTCCTAGTTGAAGTGTTGATGTGATCCAGCTTCTGCAGGATGCACTCTTAAATAGTGCAAAATCCGCGTCACGATATCCCATATAAGGAATAGATCACGCGTTACAGAAATGCTTTATCAGCCCTTACACCCAAATATGTAATAGTTTACGTTGTAGAAAAATATCTTCCTAAACAATAAAATATCGAGATCTTGCAATTTGAACTTTATCTTCATAGTTAAAGATACTTAAACTCGATAAGTCAGTGGGTGGTCCAGTTCTGATGTCTATTAGGTGCCGCTCTGGATGATGCCGCTTTCTGTGTGTATTGACTTTTAAGTCACCAGTTCACAGATAGCGATGCGGTGCGGTAGCATCGCGGTGATGTTTTGTATTGTTTAAATCAGTATGAGCGCGCTAACACATGATGCGGACACGGATAATACTGATACAGTAAGTTAATAGTACAGCGATCTATAAAGTTAAACTACTGCATCATTACTATCCTGTGTTGTGGAGCAGTACCCAAGCCTTCCCTAGCTAGCATTGAAACGTCATCACGACGCTATCGCATCGCACCGCCGTCTATTTACCGCTGGCTTTATATTATGGTATGCATTTAATTGTAATCTGAAACGGTATAGCGTCGCTTTGTCGCGAATATATGAAATTACGTTGACACGTGCTATTAGACTTTTTTCATAGCAATTTTGAACTTTAAACCCATTAAAAATTATTTAATAGAACCCTATATAAAGGATAAAATATCTTGAAATATCAATTATTATTTAGTTTCCTACCAGCAAGCGCAAGTAAATCAACGAGTAATAATTATGTCGGTGAGTATTAATTTAATTCTTTTTTTATATTTGTTTTTATTAAAAAGTTTAAAACTTGGTTTAATAACAGATCCTACCATCATATTATTGACTTTGAATAGTGAAATGCTTGCAACAAATACTTTAATGCATTTTACGCTCAATTCACTTTTTCATCACACGAATTAGAATATTATGTAGACCTTTTATTTCAGTAATGTGAATGTGTAAATTTTATTTTTTAAATCAAGACATGGTTTTTTAGTTTAAACACATGAGAATAGTAATGTGGGTAGAGTGGTCGATAAGTGGTGGTATTCGTTATAGGCCTTGGGTTCGATTCCTAGCTGAGTTAAAGCCAACAGTTAGGTACATGGCTACATATCAATCTATTGTAATATTCTGTAGCCATGCATATAGCATGTAGGATTATTTATTGTTTGAATAAAGGCCTATAATAAGAGTTAGGTATTATTAAGGTTTATTAGTTATTCATACGTTTTTATTCATTTTTCAGGACTCTGAAAACGATCTGTTTAACTTCATTCCTGCGAATCCACCAGCGGGGCAGCGAGGTGAAAGGTTGTTAAACCTCGATGGACCGAATAATAAGAAACTAAAAAAGTCCCCCGCTATATTTTCTTATGTGAAGAAACTTACGCGGGGGTCTAATGTCATCGGGG
Source organism: Aporophyla nigra (assembly GCA_947507805.1). Taxonomy (NCBI): domain Eukaryota; kingdom Metazoa; phylum Arthropoda; class Insecta; order Lepidoptera; family Noctuidae; genus Aporophyla; species Aporophyla nigra. The sequence goes on along the minus strand of OX382319.1, from coordinate 11,922,392 downwards.
GAAAGGTGATTAGAATTGAAATCTATGATGCTGAAAAGTTTAGTGACAGTGAAAGCTCTCAGTGCAAATGTGATGCCGAATTATGTATACAACATGTTGTAAAAAATATGTATATGGATAATGTATATAATTCTGTTAAGGATATTGTTGTAAAAATCTCAGACTCAATGGATATTCATTAATAAATGTATCATAATATTATTCTGATTCAATCTTTTATTTACCATTTTCCCCCTTCAAAAACTTCTTATAGAAAAGGTAAATCAAAAACTCACTAACATGTTCTACCTTTTTTTCTATCGTTATTGAGAGTCTAAATAGGGCTTCAATCAGTATTCATCACACAAGCCTACCCCAATTTAATATAGTGGGGATAGAGACGAGCTAGTAACCAATGCATCAAACGTATTATCAAAGATTTGTACCTAGTAATGGGCTACTTTATGGGCTTTAGTCACTTAGTCAGTGTAAGGACGTGTTGTGCTTGTGATTATCAATAACGTCAAGGGGGGGCTAGGGGGGGGGGGGGGGTGAGAATAAAAGTGATGCGTTATGGAGCACATCCGCACTATTTTGACAGCATCGCACTGCAATGAATTGTACATATTTTAGAATACTCGAATACATACATAAACTCACACCTTTTCTCATGGGTAGACAGATACTACAAAACCCCCCCTCCTGCCATGATCGTAATAATCGCATCGTCATGGAATGTTCTGCATCGAGGTATTCGAAATAATATGAACTAAATCATGTTATTTCGAATACTTGAATGTAGAACCTAAGTAAATAAATTAATGAAATGTTTTGAAACATATTGATCGATTGACTGATTGCCATGTTCAAAAATGTTGATTTATTGACTGATTTGTCTAGTTCACAAAATATTAAGAGAATGACTGATTGTCTAGTTCTCAAAATATTGATGGATTGACTGATTGTCTAGTTCTCAAAATATTGATCGATTGACTGATTGTGTAGTTCACATCAAATGTATAATTGGGGTGACTGGATCTCTGATCCAGGAACCCCAATTATACACTACTCATATCAAACTATGCATTTCCAGTTTCCTGATCTGACATTGTATAGGATTTCCGTATAGTGAAAGGTCAGCTTAAACTGGAAATGCATAGCTTCATATGTAGCCGTGTTTACTAAATAATTTTATAACTAGTCTAATTGTTATAATAGAAGCTGTCATCTTGCGTTATCAAATATCAACATTGAATTATAAATATTTCCCAAATGTAATCAAAATTCAGGTAAAGTCACACAAACACTGTTTTCCTTATTCATAACTCAATGGTTTCAATCAAGATAAAGTGTGTGTCATTTTTATTTGCCTGCCTTTTCCTACCCATGCTGTAGTCTGCTTCACACCTCACTGCCCCTCCACCCCCCCCCCCCCCCCTTAAAGTCAGGAGGCCCGCAGAGGCGGGCCGGCACCACTCGGGGATCGAGGAAGTCGCACTAGATCCCGTGGTCCCCCGACGTAGGTGTGGGACGGAACACCGGGGTGGTTTTAATCAGTAAGAGTCTGGGCGGAGGGACCTTTTTTTTGTGGGTGAGAAATCATCAAATGACGTCTCCCGCTCTGGGTGGAGCGGAAGGGCATTTCAGACTTTTACTGACTAAAACCCACCCGTGTTCCTTCAGTTGCCCATAGGGAAGATGCAAATATAATATTTATGAAAATTTTATGATTTAAATGTTAAAAAAGTATAAAAGAAGGGCCACTGCAATGTTTTTATTGTACATAATGTTGATTTTTAACAATAATTACGTATTAAAATTACTTGAAACGAAACGTATTTCAAAACACCAATCAGCGTTTAGTGACGTCACTCCCGTTACGACGACTTGTTGAGGTTATGGTTGTAAAAGTGAATATTATTTTATGGGAATATTAATTGCGTTTTTTAAATAAAAATGATAGTTGGTATTATCAAAGCAGACTCCAGGAATTTATTTACCAAGAGTTAGTGTTGACATGAGATCTTTTTTCAGAAAAAGGTTTCATCCAGACATTTTAAACTTTTACCAATTATCGACGTCGATCTCAAACTGTAAAATTAAAAATCTACTATAGACAAGTTTTGTAAGTATTAGGTAGGTAACTAACGTGTTTTTACGTACAAGCAGATTAACTAAGCATACTCGTATAACAAGTATATTCGCCTTATGACTTACGTCAAAGTGTTCTTCACAGCATCGAATAGTGGTCTTTGGAGAATAATTGTCATTTCTTTTTGCAGCTTGATATCACTTTTTTCTCAATTTTGGGTCAGAACGTCTAGTCAAAAACAATTTATTTGGAAACTTTGTTGAAGTATACACGGACTCACTGGCTGGATTATTAGTGGTATTGTTATGATCACCTGATGTTGACGGATAGTCCATTTTAAATTTTACCAAAAAAATATCTCAAAAGTCGAAAAAATATGCTAAAGTAAGAAAGCCGACGAACAAATACAATCAGTGACAGACAAGAATGACGTCATCGGAACTATAGGTCCGTTTTCGCGGGAAAATTTAAACTGTCAATTTAAAACCGCATTTTTTCCGATAAATTACAATGTTTTAATTTTTTAATATATTTGTGGTCTATTCTACATGGAATTCTTTAAAGTGAAAACAAAAATAAAAATATTGCATGTTCCCTATTCTGAATGAATAGGCAACTGAAGGAACACGGGTGGGTTTCCACTTCGGATTTCCACCTCGAGATCAAAATACGCTTACCGCGGTTGGCCCGCGGATGGATGATGGTCACCTTTACATATTAAGATCCTTTCATGCCTTAGAAGGCACGTTAAGCCGTCGGCGGCTGTCATTAATAGATCTTTAACAGCTGGGTGGACAGAAAACTGATAACCAATCTTTCTGCGTGTTAAATACTAGGTACATCAAACTTTTGTTTTAAAACATTATTTTGCTTTTAAGGTATTTTTTTATTGATATCAGGCACCCCACGCTTTTTTTCCATTATTTTGTACTTTTTAGTTTGGTTTTCCATGGAAGCGTGTTTTTTAGTTTTTTTGAACTATTATTTATTTTCTATTTTTCAGGGTATTTCGAATATTGAGACGTATGTCAGTGTAGTTTGTGACAGGTTTTTTGCTGTCCTGGTAACCCTGGCAAGGATAATGGCACAAATTTATGAAATTATTGCATTGTCATCAGTCCTTGACAGGTGTGCAAAGTTTGAATGAAATCTGGTCGTTTAAAGTGGGTCAAAATCGCACTTTACGGAGTCAGTTACAAACAAACATACAAATATACAAACATACAAATATACAAACATACAAATATACAAACATACAAGTGAAGCTAATATAAAACGTGTAATAAAAATTTAACATCTCTCCTGGGCTCTTAAATGAAGCCAGCTTGTTTTTTTTTTTTTTTTGTTAAAAGTTCTATAACGGTTGTGAATTCAAATTCGGAACAATGATGGCAGGTATGTCGGCTTCAAAATTGCACAAAAACTTTTTTTGTTAAACATTTCAGACTAGCCTCTGCCTTCGGCTTCGCCCGCGTATAATACATATAAACCTTCCTCTTGAATCCATTATGTCTATTGACGAAAACCGCATTAAAATCCGTTGTGTATTTTAGAAGATCTAAGCGTACAGACACGAAATAGGATTTTACTTTATACAATGTAAAGATGCACCTCTTTTTGTTAACTTTAAATAATTCCTATATTGATGTCCTAAACTAGTAAATAGCTTAGTACTGCGACCATCTTTGATGTAGGTTGGTCACAGTTGTAACCTTATCCGTTTGATCGGAGCGCCCGCGACCAACTTTAAAGTTCTGGCTTTAAATTGTACACAAGTATAAAAGTGGCTCGTTTATTTTAAACAGTATGCATCATTAGATACCCAAAAAGTGTGTTAGTGTCATTCACAGATATAATTTATATCTACCACAGATACAGACAGTGTCATTCACAGATATAATTTATATCTGTGGTGTCATCATTGTTTCAATCATAGTTCCAAAAATGATGATGACACTAAAATGGTGGCAAATGAGTACTATTGCGATGTAGTAGGCCTTTAACAACTAACATTAAAATGTATGCAGGCTCGATTTGTTAATCCGGGAGTGTAGAACCAATATAATTGGGCGGATAAAACAATAAGAAATGCGTTGGAAGTCGTTGTAAAAGGTGAAGGACAAACTGTATAAGGAAGGGCAAAGTCGAAACGAAAAGCATTGGTATGCGCAGGCGCAGGGTAAGGTTCTGTTGAGTTTTGAGACACTTTTTATGTTTATTTGTTTTGCAAGTATTTACTATTGAACTGAAACGAAGTTTCTACACAAGATGACAAGTTCATATATGATTTTCAAACTTCTGAATGCCGAAAAATCTTCATAAAAGAGTGCTTTAAATTCAAAAAGCTACCAAAACTTCTCGTTAATTTTGAGATAGCTAAATGCAAAATTAGAATCCGAAAGAAAACTGAAAACGTAGATGCGACGCAGTGGGTCGGGGGGACAAGAAACTTCTCTCAGACGAAGTCGTGGGCAGAAGTCAGTAAATAAATAAATGATTTTATTTCTGAAAGTAGGTTTATACAACCACTTTTACACGCAAAACATAATTTTAAGACAAGATGCGGTCGGTGTTTCCAAGAAAGGCTGAAACAAACGCAGAGGTCACAGTCTCTTTTAAACATACATACATACATAGAATCACGCCTTTTTCCCATGGGGGTAGGCAGAAACCACGGAACGCCACCTGCTACGATCTCTACACACTTCTTTTGCCTCGTTTAGGTTCATACAATTGGTCATACACACACGCCGGTTGCGAGTACTACGCACCTGACCTTTCTGAAGAACATCACCAATAAGGTCCCTATATGTCCTCCTAGGGCGTCCCCTCCCGGTGTTTCCACTCACATCTGCCTTGTAAATACCTTTTGTGAGCCGACCTTCATTCATCCTCTCAACATGACCAAACCATCTAAGCATACTTTTTCAATTTTTGTCACTACATCTTCTTTTACACCACACCGTTCTCTTATCACATCATTCCTCAGCCTATCATTCATAGTCACACCACACATGCTTCGCAAGGAACGCATTTCCACAGCATTTATTCTACTTTCATGCTTCTTTTGCCATACCCAACATTCACTTCCATACATAAGCGTAGGCACCAGTACACCATTGTGAACAGCCAGTCGAGCCTTATCGGACATCAACTGGTTGGTCACAATCGCATAGTAGTTCAGAGATAATCTTCAGATTCGTCAGATTATGTAAAGACTATGTAGATTGCCGTCTGAAATGGTCTTTAGAAGAAAGAACTACACAGATCGAGTGGGCCTATTCAGTCAGTGCACACATTTGTATTTTTGGGAAATAAAGATATTTATTATTATTTTATTATTTGTCACTAATCGTGGAGCTCAACTCAGACCTTAAGAAGCTCAACGATTCGACGAACAATAGATACCAAAGAAAGGACATTTGGGTAGACCACATTACAGGATTCTAGGATCGTGTACTGAATTCATGATAACAATGTAGAACCTCTTTCTAAAGATTTTCATTAAAATGTTCTCCCATTCAGGCATTAAATTTTCTACCATTTTGCAGAGCAATGGCGGCCCGCAGGCAGGTGCTTTACTATATGTAAATAATTTCATCACCTGTGCTCCCAAAACGGTGAAGGAAAACATCGTGAGCATACCGGCATATCGTGGAACCAAACATTTGAAGACATTTGTGACATCTAACAGCCCGCGTTAAAGCCCTTTTTTTTTGGATGGAGATCATCAAATGACTTCTCCCGCTCTGGGCGGAGAGGGAGGGCGTGTCAGACTTTTACTGACTAAAACCCACCCTCGTTCCTTCAGTTGCCCATATGCCAGGGCCACGGTAACTCTTACGAACGAATATCGCGACCCTGGCAGGACGTTAAAGGCCTTTCCGTCTCGAATAGTGGAGGCCTGCGTCCCAGCAGTGGACACATTATCAACAGGTTATTCTACGCTATACCTTGGCTAGGAATTTGCTTACAAAAGCATAAACTATTGCGGTTTATGCCTTCGCTAAAACATTCATAATCATTTCCTATAACGCACCATTTCTGGCGTATAACCAGATCTGGTCCAGCCGTCTCTGAGAAATGTATGCGACAAACATGTTGTTTTCAACTGGTTTATTTTGAATTAATGATAAGAACGAGTTTCACGTTTTTTAGACGTTTTTGCATGGCTAGTTGATTTAATCGTCTGCTGAGCATATACTTATAACATATGGCTTTTAATTTGTATGTTTTCCTGCTAAGCCATCTCTGTAAAGGAATCCTACTAAAGGCAAAGAAGTTAAATAAACATTCGTTTGTTTTCATAATTTAGAGCCTACATTTAAGGCATGGTTAGGAAAACAGGGTAACGCTCTGATACACTGTCCTCCCAACCTATTAACACTGTAATTTGAAACCATTGTAAAAGTTGTACCGTGTGGTACCGGACGAGGTACCGTGTGGTGCCGGACGTAAAGAATAACACCATCCCATTTCTTCCCGTGGGTGTCGTAAAAGGCGACTAAGGGACTTACTAGAGAATGGGCAGCAGCGTTCTCTGTGCATTTTACCACCATACTGCGATCGCCAACCTGCCTGCCAAGCGTGGCGATTATGGCAAAGCCCCCCAAATTGGGGGAGGCCTAAGTCCAACAGTGGACATCTTACGGCTGAAATGATGAATGATGATGATGTAAAAGCCAATTAGTTTCAAAACAGTAACCATGGAGTTTCTTGCCGGCTCTTCTCCATAGGAATCAACAATTTGGAACCGTACACCTCGCTTCTGACGTTTCATAAGTGCCCTTGTAAGTTCAAGTGAAATTGTTATTTTTTATTTTGTTAACGTTTGCAGGGCCAACATGGCTAAAGAACGCACAAAATATGAGATTTGGGAGGAAAAAGGGGAGTTGTTTGTCCAGAGTACCATACATGATACAAAAAAAAAACGCGACGCAGCTCTAGTGAATCAATTTGTCATGTAGTCTTCATAAAAATTGTTCTATGAACCTGTTGATTGTCGTAATCACAGTAACAATTAAAAAAGCCATTGTGTGTCGTGTAGACCACTTCCCGGCTAATACTAAGGGGTTAAAGACCCTACCAGGGTCGCGAGATTTGTTCGAAAGAGGTACCGTGGCCCTGGCATATAGGCAACTGAAGGAGACGGGTGAGTTTTAGTCAGTAAAAGTCAGACACGCCCTTCCGCTCCACCCAGAGCGGGAGACGTCATTTGACGATTTCCCATCCACAAAAAAAGGGATTAAAAACCCGTCGCGCCTGTCTGTGGGAGCCATTATAATTATGTTGTTCTCGACTTCTTTAGAAATGCAGTAACAGCACAAACAGGAAAAACGATGCGTTTTATAAATATATTTATAAATATCTTTACTAACAAGTATTATAAAGAGGTAAAATTTGTTCGTTTTTAAGGAAGTATGTGCGGAAAAAAAAGCTATTCTTTAGACATTAAAAAAAAACCGGCCAAGTGCGAGTCGGACTCGCGCACCGAGGGTTCCGTACAAACCTGTAGGTATTCACGGTTTATGCATAAGGTTTATGTTGCACTGGGCAACTGAAGGAACACGGGTGGGTTTTAGTCAGTAAAAGTCTGACACGCCCTCCCGCTCCGCCCAGAGCGGGAGAAGTCATTTGATGATTGCCCATCCAGAAAAAAAAAATGGGTCCGCTAGGGCCGATGCCCACCAGGGTTGTGGGTTTGTTCGACAAAGTTACTGTTAAGACTAAAAAGGGTTAAATCCTTTCAGTTAGTGTAGTGCAGTGTAAGTGAACACAAACAGCAGTGAAAGTGCTAACTTTTATAAAGAACACGTTAATCAAGTGTCTTCCCCTTAACTGTCAGTGAATAAGAAAGACGTTATTGGACGATTTCTTAGTTTTATAGTTACTTAGCAGTTTAAGTTATATTTAAATTACTTATTAGCTAGTAAGCTAGATTGTAATGTGAATAAAGTATCATCTAATGTGATACTTTATTGAAAAAAAAAGAGCTACTGTGGCCCTGGCATAGGTAACTGAAGGAACACGGGTTTTAAGTCACTAAAAGTCTGACACCCCCCCCCCCCCCGCTCTGCCCAGAGCGAGAGAAGTCATTTGATGATGACCCACACAAAGAAAAACTCTTTCAGGAGGAAAAAAATCAAGTTAATCATAAAAGCCTGATTAGTGATGCTATAGGAAGTAGGAAATGGGAAATCCTATGAATCTTCAATTTGATTAATTCAAGCATTATAATCAATGTTTGTTTGACCTCAAACCATTGCTGGGCAGTTTCTTTGGCTCTTTATGTAGGTGCCGTATTAACCACAAGATTCTGCGGTTTCATTCAATTAATTGAAGTGAATGGTTCACTCACGGTTATATAAACCATCCTTGTATAAGAAGATGGCCCAGACCAGGCCTCGACATACGATTTACCCGGCAGGCGCTTTATTTTGTGTAAATATTTTAAGTAACGAGCATGTTCTAGAACCAACAGAACCGGCCAAGTGCGAGTCAGACTCGCGCACCGAGGGTTCCGTACAAACCTGTAGGTATGCACGGTTTATGCATAAGGTTTATGTTTATGAAATTAAATGATTTTAGGCTTCCGTTGCCAAATGGCCAAAAAACGGAACTCTTATAGATTCGTCATGTCTGTCTGTCTGTCTGTCCGTGTATGTCACAGCCACTTTTTTCCGAAACTATAAGAGCTATGTTGTTGAAACTTGGTAAGTAGATGTATTCTGTAAACCGCATTAAGATTTTCACACAAAAATAGAAAAAAAAAACAATAATATTTGGGGTTCCCCATACTTAGAACTGAAACTCAAAAACAAAATCATCAAACCCATACGTGTGGGGTATCTATGGATAGGTCTTCAAAAATGATATTGAGGTTTCTAATATATTTTTTTTCTAAACTGAATAGTTTGCGCGAGAGACACTTCCAAAGTGGTAAAATGTGTGTGTGTGTGTGTCCCGTAACTTCTAAAATAAGGGAATGATACAACTAAAAAAAAATATGATGTACATTACCATGTAAACTTCCACCGAAAATTGGTTTGAACGAGATCTAGTAAGTAGTTTTTTTTCATTACGTCATAAATCGTGAACCACAATTTACCTTTCATTCAGTCAACTCAAATATAAAAATAAAAAAATAAACTTTCGTCGTGAGGAAATCAGCATGTCCTAGACCCAAAAATTTGGAGACATTTGACATCTCTCTCACCCACTTTCTGTAGAAAACTAGATGAGTTTGATGTTTCCTATATGACTACTCTGAGAAGAAAGGCCGAAACAAACTCAGAGGTCACAGTCTCTTTTAAAATCCAGACATGATCTTGGTGACATCATGTGAAGACCATGTAAATTGGTGTCTGAAATGGTGTTTTGAGGAAAAAAACAACCTTAAAACCTTATTTGAACTGTTAAAAACATTTCAAACCGGCCAAATGCGAGTTGGACTCACGCACGAAGGGTTCCGGTGTGTGAGCCTCCTTAAATATTTATTTTATTCTGTTTTTTAATATTAGTTGTTATATCGGCAACAGAAATACATCAATACATCTGTGAAAATCTCAACTCTCACTATTACAGTTCATGAGATACACCGTGGTGACAGACAGACGGACGGATAGCGGGATCTTAATACAAGGGTCCCGTTTTACCCTTTGAGTACGGAACTCTTAAAACTACGCTGAAGTAATCTATCTTACACAAATAATAAAGCTGAGGAGTTTATTTGAACGCGCTGTCTGGAACTACCAATTAGATTTGAAAAGTTATTTTTGTATTTGATAGCCCACTTGTTGAAGAAGGTTATAGACTATTTAACATCACGCTAAAAACAGAGGGAAGGCGAGCAAAGTAAAAAAAAAACCGGCCAAGTGCGAGTCGGACTCGCGCACCGAGGGTTCCGTACAAACCTGCAGGTATTCACGGTTTATGCATAAGGTTTATGTTTATAAAATTAAATGTTTTTTCTTTTATATTTGAGTTGACCGAATGAAAGGTAAATTGTGGTTTACGATTTATGACGTATTAAAAAAAAACTACTTACTAGATCTCGTAATCTCGTTCAAACCAATTTTGGTGGAAGTTTACATGGTAATGTAGGTACATCATATATTTTTTTTAGTTTATCATTCCCTTATTTTAGAAGTTACGGGGGGGGGGGGGGGACACACATTTTACCACTTTGGAAGTGTCTCTCGCGCAAACTATTCGATTTAGAAAAAAATAACATTAGAAACCTGTCATTTTTGAAGACCTATCCATAGATACCCCACACGTATGGGTTTGATGAAATTTTTTTTTTTCAGTTTCAGTTCTATGTATGGGGGACCCCAAATATTATTGTTTTTTTCTTCTATTTTTGTGTGAAAATCTTAATGCGGTTTACAGAATACATCTACTTACCAAGTTTCAACAGCATAGCTTTTATAGTTTCGGAAAAAAGTGGCTGTGACATACTCGGACAGACAGACAGACGTGACGAATCTATAAGGGTTTCGTTTTTTGCCATTTGGCAACGGAACCCTAAAAACAGAGAGAACGCTCAACGAAAGCGAAGTACTTAATAGGCAATCGATGCTTCGACAGCGACAGACGAGGTGGATTGAGGAACAAGAAACATAATGTCAAATCGCAAATAGAATCTAGTAAATTAATAATCACGAATATTAATAGATATAGAGAACAATCTATAAATAATTCCTTAACTAACTTTACCGTAGGTTTACTCAGTTACGATTTTATTTAAAAAATGAAGGTAGTTTCCAAAACAAAACAAACCCAATCAGTGTTACACGATAACAAAATACACAACAAACAAAGGCACAATTTAACTTTTGAACCCGCAATTAAGCGGCCATTATTAAAAAAGTCAGTAAAATTCCCACAATTACCTACCTTACGGCACGCAAACTGATTTAATGACAGACAATTAAATGTCTATCAGGTCCATCACTTAGCACTTTGTAAAAAATAAACAGTTTTTTTTTCGTCCATAAAATTCGACCACAAACAACAAACTGTTATAAGAATGAGGAAAAAATAATGAACACAACTTTTTGAGAATTTAAAAAAGAACACTTTGAAATGTGAAATTCAAAATTCGAGTTCGATTCGCTTTGTCTGATTTTGTTTTTGATGACACTTTTAATTTTTTTGATACGATTTTGCAAATGTTTTTGGTTTAGTTTAAAATGTTGAAATGTTTTCTTGATACACAAGATGTCGGCTTAAATGTTAAACTACGTCTGAGTTAAACTTGTATTGTAACGCACACGGTCAGGTTGGCGTTAGGGTTGGTGACTACGAGATTTAAGATAAATTCTCCTTAGAGTTTCGTTACACTACTAACACTTAGAGAAGAAATAAAATGAATATCAGATCTGCTGAAACTAGTAAATAAAACGTAAAAAAGTAAATAGGTACCTAAGTACAGAAAAAAGACATAATAACTCCTCGACAAATACGTGAGTAAAACATAATTTTGATAAAATAATAGCTGGAGTAATTAGAAACAAATTAATTTTCTACTAAATATAAATATTCAGATGAACTGAATGGCTCTGGAGTGGCGACTGCGTAGGTACCAGAAGATAGCGTTGGAAGGCCGCAAGAATCAGCTGAATGCAGAAAGCACAGAATGGGTCGTAGTGGTGGAGCTTGGGGGAGGCCTTTGTCCAGCAGGGGATGTCTTTCAGCTTCAATGATGATGATGATGAAGTTTTAAGGTTAGACAAAACGTCAAGAGACTCAACCAGGCTCTCAGTAAATTGAACCTGGCCAGAATTACCTGTTTTTTTCTTGACCATTGCATTTTTCTTCACCTGTCTGCTGCAGGTTGATGATATACTTACTAATATTAGTTTGTTTTCATCTGTACAGCTACCAAAAACAACACGCCTGTATTTCCCTTAGGGTACGGCAGATGCAATGAACTTATGTGTTAAGATTTCAAAATTTTAATAAGATTTGTGTTTTAAATACTAATTATATAAGTAAGTATCTATGTGATTCCCATTCATTCCCGTAGTTGTCGTAAGAAGCGACTAAGGGACTTACTATAAGCAGCGGTTTTTTCTGCATTTCTCACTATACTGCTATCGCCAACCCGCCTGCCAAGCGCGGAGATTATGACAAAATCCTTTTTGGAGGAGCCCTATGTCCAACAGTGGACGTTTTTCGACTGAAATGATGATGATAGATGATGATGACTTGTATGATTTGCGTCAAATGTTTTGTGTCACTGTAGTCATGGCCTTTAAAAGGCCATCATTTGACAGAAACTATAAAAGTACGAAACAAAATGGAAACATTATGTTTTTAGCTTCGCGTAGTTTTTAAATCAGTTATTTTCGAGCTTCGAAGTTAAAAGGTTTTCATCATTAAGTCTATATTTATATAAAAAACTAGCTCCTAAGGCTTATTATAATCTGTTCTTTGTTTTACTAATATTGTACTGTGTTGTGAACTGAATAATTTTTTTTATTATTTTTTTATTTATTATGTTGAGTACCCAATTAAAAATACATACCTAATTAAAATAAAGAATTTAAATACAGAAATATTCATACTGGAAAAGTTATGCTCATTTAGCATGGTACCCTAACATTTCGCACCTACTTACTCAAATGATTAAGTTTTGAATGAATAACTTAGCTGTGCCAGCCCTAACAAACTGGGTGTCGTTAATGATAAGTTGGTGGCGGCGGCATGCGCTGGCGCATACGTCAGAGATCTGGCGATGGGCCAAGTTATAAGATGCAGTATGGCGACCATGTTGGCGTAACACCTGGTTTTCCTAAGACGGCGATGATCATTATTTGACGTAACAGTGTCAAAAACTTTCCATACCTTCTGAGGTATATTTATGTGCCCAGCCTTTTTTTAACTATGTTCGATTCGGGTAAAACTCTAAATACAAAAAAAAAATAGTTTAAACAAAACAATTAAACACGTTTCCATAGAAAACCAAACTAAAAAGTAGATTATTTTTTTTAAACAATTATCTTTTTTTTTAGAATGTTTCGAATTTTGTTACATATGTCAGCGTAGTTTTCGAAGACAGTTTCTTTGCTACCCTGGCAAGGATAATGGCACAACTTGAAATTATTGTATTTTCATTGGTCCTTGATAAGTTTGCCACGAGTTAATCCGACGTTTTAAAGTGGGTCAAAATCATGTTCAAAGTTTTCGTTACATAGGCACATACTAACATACGTATTGAAGGCATCGAATTAAGCTGTCAGTTTTGTAAAAATAACTGCATTTTGATTACATATTGGGTTCTTAATTAAAAAAAAAACTTTTTTACAAAAAAAAAAACAATCGACTTCCTTAAAAACACTACAAAGTGAAAAATAACTTTAATTTCGGAAGTCGGTGTCTTAGGATCTGTATTTATGGTTTTTTTGCCACCGACTTCCGAAATTAAAGTTATTTTTCACTTTGTAGTGTTTTTAAGGAAGTCGGTTGTTTTTTTTTTTGTAAAAACGTTTTTATTTTTAAATTTTTAGTTGTGGTAACCACCCTGCACTAATTCCAAACAAACAATGCATATTTAAGCGGTAGCTGAAATCGCGGTTGATTTGCTGTCATTTTTTAAAGAGTTCTGGTGTCTGTCTCTGGAACTCATCATCAGATCTATATAAAATTTATATGGGACCATTTTGAAATAAACTCCTTTCGAACAAAAAAAGAATTTTGCAAATCCGTCTATATATGACGGAGTTATGGCCGAAAATACATTAAAAAAAAAACATCTGAATTGAGAACCTCCTCCTTTTTGAAGTCGGTTAAAAAATATAATTTTAAGAACAGTCTGATCCCAGTCTGAATATGTCAAACATACTTCGAGTTTCCATACGTTTTTGACATATTTTGACATTTGACCGCCGAGATGAGACTATGACTAGATTTTCTTCTGATCTAAATAATGACCTTGTTTTGTATTACGGAGGAGAGAGTTATAAACACCATATATTAAGACAGCTATAAATCCATAACTATGGCCGTCATTTCCGACCGTTATTTAACGGCACCACTTTCTTAGAAAACCCAAACGAAATTGGTATAAGAACGATTGGTAGCTTCAATGGCTTGCGCTCAATTCAAGTTTTATTTTTAACCCGCTTTTGCCAGCGGCCTCACCCGCGTATTACATATAAACCTTCCTCTTTAATTACTCTGTCTATTGATGAAAAACCGTATTAAAAAACGTGGAAGCTACTTTGTTTTATACTATACTAGCTGTTCGCTGCCACGCTTCGCTGTGGCACATTCGAGTGTTTGCCTCGCTTCCGGCAGATGGCGCGGTCACTGGTATACAGCTGATCATTAAAAAAACAGTTTTTTCGCGGTCGCGGATACGTGACTGATGCAAAAAATAGATAAAAACAATCCTTGATGCGGATTATATATCATGCTAAAATTTCAGCTCGATCGGTGCAGAGCTTCTTGAGTTTTTGAAGCTTACACAAACCAACATAACATTTTTATGTCCCAAAAATCAACGTCAAGCCGAAAACGGTTGATAGGCCAGGTGGTGACAGTTATCAGAAAAATAATAAAAAAATCTAAGTTAAGCATTTTTTTTTTTTCAGAACAGTCAGTTAAAGTTGGGCGATGTAATAATTTTTAGTACATGGTGGAGCAAAAAAGTGATGTTTTCTTTAAAATTGAGGTAGTTGTGTTTTAATTTTGGACTGTAGTTTACAGAAGGGTTATTCAGGGTTACATTACTCACAAAAAAAATATGAAAAGTAAAGATTTGTAGTCACAATAATTTGAAAAGTATGTACTTAACTTAGATTTTTTTAAATATTTTTCTGATAACTGTCACCACCTGGCCTATCAACCGCTTTCGGCTTGACGTTGATTTTTGGGACACCCTGATAGATAGAAGATAGATAAAGAAGAAGAAACAAAATGGATTACATATGAACGTTGTATCGTAGCTAACGCAAAATCTACCCTAGCAAAGTTATTACAATTTCTATAGGACTATTTCTTCTGTAAAGATCAGTCTACATTGTACCACTGCTGAGCAAATACTTCCCCCAAATCCTACCAAGCTCCCTTTTCTGAAGCCAACAAGATCCAAACCTTGCATTACTCGTCTAGGTCGTCTCGTCACCTCTTCCCGGACTTGCCTTGACGGCGCCGCGCCGCCCATCTTCAGGCACAAATCAAGACAGTAGACTATTAAAAACTTTTTTACAAAAAAAAACAACCGACTTCCTTAAAAACACTACAAAGTGAAAAATAACTTTAATTTCGGAAGTCGGTGTCTTAGGATCTGTATTTATGGTTTTTTTGCCACCGACTTCCGAAATTAATGTTATTTTTCACTTTGTAGTGTTTTTAAGGAAGTCGGTTGTTTTTTTTTGTAAAAAAGTTTTTATTTTAAAATTTTTAGTTGTGGTATCCACCCCGCACTAATTCCAAACAAACAATGCATATTTATGCGATTGCAGAAATCGCGGTTAATTTGCTGTCATTTTTTAAAGAGTTCCGGTGTCTGTCTCCTGAACTCATCATCAGATCTATATGAAATTTATATGGGACCATTTCGGAATAAATCCCTTTCGAACAAAAAAAGATTTTTTCAAATCCGTCTATATATGACGGAGTTATGGCCGAACATACAAAAAAAAAAAAATATATATATAAACATCCGAATTGAGAACCTCCTCCTTTTTGAAGTCGGTTAAAAATTAACAGGTCCTGTAAATGGTTTACTTACAATAAACTTATGTATACAGGATAAGTTTTATTCAGTGCGTAAATTGTAAGCCCCCCAGCGTAGAAATTTTTCTACGGTTATACAAAAAAATAATTCTGCTGTTTCATACATTTTGACCCCGTAGGTATTGCATTTTTCTATGAAACAGCAGATTTTTTTTTTAAACAGACGAAAATTTCTACGCTGGGGGGTCTAGAATGATATGCTGAATTCATGGTTACAGTTTGCGCACTAGATTAAAACTGATCCTGTATAAAAACACAAGTTTTATAAAATAATAATAAAATATAAGTAGATTTTTGATGCACAGCCTAGTTGTCGGACGTCAGAGGACTCAAGAGTAGGATGTGCGTTGCACGTTTTTGAGAGGTCTTCTAGAAATTTCTAGAAGCTGCGCTCTTATTGGTCGATCGGATTGTGGCGGAAGCGGTTTGAAAGACTTTCGAGTTATATTACTCTGTACTAATATTATAAAGCTGAAGAGTTTGTATGTTTGTTTATTTGGGTGAACACGCTTATCTCAGAAACTATTAAACTTACGTTAGCCTTCCTCGATAAAATGGGTTACCCAATACTAAAATAATTTATTAATTCGAACCTGTAAATAGTTCCAGAGATTAGCGCGTTCAACCAGACAAACTCTTCAGCTTTATAATATTAGTAAAGATTATTATATTAGAAGTATAGTTAGATCATGAGTAATATGACTAATCGTCTTCCCTACAACAAATAATACTGCCTCGTCATGATCACAAAAACCCGGGGGAATCCGTTATTTCCCCGTTTCTCGGAAGAGTAGATATGAATTTAATACTTGGTTAGTTTTGACCTCATGACGTATGTACCTATGACCGGCGAATCATCTTGTCTGAATTTTTGTCTAAATATATAGGTAATGTGACTAATTGGCAGTTCAGCGTTCTTTGTGAAAGGAAAATAAATCTAAATACAAATAAATAAAATTGAAGTTTAATTTCAAAATAACAACTTTTCACTAAATGCATACGGTACTGACATCAAACAAAAAACTTTTTTTTTTAAATTTTTGTCAATCTGTCTGTTCCACCTAATCTCTGAAACGGCTGGACCGATTTCGACGGGACTTTCAATGTCTTATAGATGATATTATAAGAAGTAATATAGGCTACTTTTTGTTTCGGGAGTACGTTCCCGTCGGATAAGTTCCAATATTCCCCGGGCGAAGCCGCGGGAAGCAGCTAGTGAATAATAAAATAAAATAATGCCGACTAAATCGGTAAATATAAAAGCCTGGAAGCAGTACTTTGTACCACACACGTAAGTTATAGGTAGGTATTACGATAAAGACAATAATATTAAAGGTCTGTGTAGTTGCCGGAATTGTATAAAAACTAAATACAAAGAAACGTTGGAATTTATCTTGTGCTATTGTTTTCTCATTATTAAGAAAAGTCCACTCCTACTACTACCTATATTATACGAACCTCAACTACATTCTTTGCGGTTAAGGGAAACATCGTGAGGAAACCGGCATGTCTTAGAACCAAAAATTCGAAGACATGTGACATCTCCCAACCTGCACTGGGCCCGCGTGGTGGATTATGGCCCACTCCCTCTCACCGAGAGGAGGCCTGTGTCCCAGCAGTGGGAACGTTATAGGCTGCTGATGATGAATTTACCTTTTTTGTCAACATGATAGTTAACCCATAACAGCAGTCATTTTGGTCAAGAAAATTCGAATTTCAATATATTTTTACAATACGAAAATAAAATGTATCACTAGAACAGCAGTCTGTGGTGCCGGACGGAAATAATAGCACCACCCCATTTCTTCCCGTGGGTGTCGTAAGAGGCGACTAAGGGACTTACTAGAGAATGGGCAGCAGCTCTCTATGCGTTTCACCACCATACTGCGATCGAAGATGGTAACCCATCCACGGACCAACCGCAGCAAGCGTAGCTTAATTAGATCGATCGACCCGTGCAGCTGTTATTTCTTAGCCACAAAGCCTAAATAACATAGTATCTATCACAATTTAATTCGAAAGCTAATACAATACTAATTCATTGCTGATACGGCAGAGCTCACGGCTGCCCGGATCGGTAAGCACCAGGGTGCTTACTCTTGATTTTAATTCTGATCGATTCACATTGGAATTTTGTCGTTTCGTATTCTTGAGATCGACGCTAGCGCTAAAATGTGTTTAAATTGAGTGTCCATTTTGTAGAACTTAGTAGAATCGAGATCGGGCGTTGTTGTTGTTCCAATGTTGACACTATTGTTTTCAAGAGTACCGAATCACGTGTATAAAATTAACATTGGAATCGTATTGGCTTTAGATTGGAATTAACATTAGGTTGAAGAGTAAGCCCCCAGGTCGGTGTCGACAGCGAGTTGTGTTCCACGCGCGCCCCAAAGAGATGTCAGTAGAAATTGAAGGGGTGCGCGGGGACCGATGCCTGCCAGGGTTGCGGTTTTGTTCTGAAGCGTTACCGTGGCCCTGGCACATGGGCAACTGAAGGAACACGGGTGGGTTTTAGTCAGTAAAAGTGTGACACGCCCTCCCGCTCCGCGCAGTGCGGGAGACATCATTTGATGATTTCCAACCTAAAAAAAAGAGCTCGCGAAATTCAAATTTTTGTACGGTTTTTGCATGTGCGGGTCAGCATCAGGTTTTATGTTAACACTCTCACCGCCATGTGGTCCGCCGGCCGCCCACATAAATTATTTCATTGCAAGCCAATATGATTTTTAAAACTTATCTCCGCAGGCCACGTGGGCTGCCGGCGTTCCACAACTCCCGCAACAAAAGTTAGTTTATTGTAGTGTGGCCAGCTGCATAAAAATATATGTGACCCGCGCGCTGCCCACATAGCCTGCTTGTCAAGAAAATGCTCATATATAATATACATGGCAGTGAGTGTTAAAATTGATTAAAATATGAATGGCGACCGTAATACATATTATGGCTTTACAGAATTATAATAATTAAACTGATAAATAAAACACTTAAGTTCCATTAATCCCTTTAAATGATTTTTTTGAAAGTCACCTGACACACGTTACTTAAAGAATAGCATCACCCCATTTCTTCCCGTAGATGTCGTAAGAGGCGACTAAGAGACTTACTAGAGAATGGGCAGCAGCTCTCTATGCATTCGACCACCATACTTCGATCGTCAACCCGCCTATGGCCCGTGTCCAGCAGTGGACGTCTTCCGGCTGTAATGATGATGATGATGAAGCAATAGTTAAGTAATAACTAAACGTTTTTGCTTGAATTTCGTAAGCGTAACACACTATTAATCAGATTCTGAATCGTACAGAATCTGATAAATAGTGTGTTTCTCAATTAGGCCGAAGGTACTGTAAAGGTTGTCCAAAAAACGACCTTGTCTCAGCGTATGTGTGTTGCGTTTTTGTGTTTGGGTGACAGTGTACTTAATTATAGGCACTATGAGACATTCCATCTTTGTCTCTGAGAAGGATTACCTTCTAATAAAAAAAAAAAGAAAAAGACAGATGCTACATCTGTCGTTTTTTTTTTTTTAGGTCGTCTTATAGTTGTCCTAAAAGGTCATAACTATTTAACCGAGCTTTCCTGTGAATTCCTTAATAAAATTAAAGCCAGGACTAATAAACAAAATGAAAGCGACTACTCGCTAAGGTCACCCCCTGTGGGGTACGGACCTCGGCTTAGAGCGTCGCTGGTATAGGGCAGCAATAGATGGGCTTGATCTGAGTGATGATTTTTTAAGGACGAATTTAAAGCCAAAGGCTCAGTGGTGCGAGCTGGGTCGAGCAAGGGTCGGGGGGGCTATTTACAGGACAAAATGGCCTCAACGGACATTTTGTCTTGAGTAGCGTACTAGTGGCCCTATTAATTTCCTGGAGGAGAATGAGGGGGTCAGCAGGGTGAGTCAGTTGCATCTGTCGTATATTTACAGATGTTCTCATATCTACGGCGATGATGTGGCCCGTCAGCTTATTTGCCATATCTACATATTCCTAAGAAATCAATTTAGTTAGGCACTTTTTTACCAGTGTATGTATTTATGTTAATACTTAATGATGGCTTGCCATATCAGGATATTGTATCTTATATAAGATCAGTCATCTAATTACGCTTATAAATTGTGGATTTAATAAATATGTAATTATAGCCTGCGGGCATTGCGAAGATCATTTTGAATAAAGCGCCATCTATGTCAAACTGGTAGTGTTAGTCATCAGAGTTACATTTATTGATAATAGATGGCACCTTATACATTACGAAGTAGATTGTGCTCTTTACGTAAATAAGTTTGACTGCTGTATTGCATCTCAATAAAAAAATGTAGTTATTTTCCTGAAATAAACTCAAACCTAAAATATAACCATGTTGTTATTTTGCAGAAATTGGGTTGTAGAGGTGAGATAGGCAAACGCTCCATATGAAATAGCGGTATTCAACTGCATCCTGTTGGAGTGGACTAGACCCCAACATAGTCGAAAAAAGGTTAAGCGGATGATGTATTGTATGTTCCGTTCTGGCCCGGCGACGATGCTAAGCAAGGTCATGGTCATAGCAGTAGACTGTACCGATATGTACCTTCTGGTACCAGAAAGAGAAATAATAATACCTACCACATTATTTCGTGACTTATACACCATTTTCAGTGGCCGGGCTACAGCTGTATCCGTCCAGCTGGAATCCACAATTTTAATAGATTTTTCGTGTCTGAGATAAATGAACGTTTTATGTACTATACAATAGACCTACTTATATTGTAATAAAACCTCTTAAATCTATTTAAAAGTTACTTCAATTTTTCGGGTAGAATACGCCTGACTATAATTCCATAGCAATAGTATAACTTGACAACTTACAATAACTATTCAAATGTCGTAGGCGTTTAGTACGTAATCATCATCATCATCAGCCTATAGCAGTCCACTGCTGGACATAGGCCTCCCCAATTGCACGCCATTTAGCTCGATTTTCGGCAACTCTCATCCAGCTGCTACCAGCCACCCTGCGAAGATTGTATCTTGCCCTACAGTTTACAGTGGGTGCCGGAGGATAGTCAGCACAGGAAGAGCTGGCGAGACGACCTCAACGCGTATTGCAAGGGTTGGATCTAGGTGAGCCTAGAAAATAAGCCTGCATATGTAAGCTGTCACGCCCTTTATGCCAGTTTTTTTATTTTGCAGCCATGTTTCTATATACATATTTTTTTTGCTTATGCTTGAGTATAGTTCTCATTTTATTTGTTGGTATATTGGGTTGGCTAGCTGGCATATAGCAAATCATTTAATTTAATTTGTGTCTCTTAATGTTTTACTATATACCATTGTATAGAATCAAGTTCTTCTAACTGGACAGACAGCTGTGCTGCTGGGGAGTTTGTTGGCCACTTCTTCTTCCCAGCTAAAGCACTAGGAAGTGTGCGACGGGTGGGCGTTTTGGGGGGACTGTCTTTTGTAATTTTGACGTTCGAAAAGTGCTGATCCTCAGCCTAATTTGAATAAATGACTTTTGATTTTGATTTTTTGAAAAGAATACCTGGAGGGATTTTGGGCGAGAGCGTTGCTCAACACAGAGTGTGTACACTAACTTTAAAAATAGTGCTTACTTTTTTACATTTGGAACTCATTTACAATATTTCAAACGTCCTAGACTAAGCGGTTTGACCTGTACATCAAGACTGCTCAACCCCAGGCCCGCGGGCCACTAAATGGCCCGCCGACCTCTTTGAATTAGCCCATGCAAAGCTGACAAGTCCTTTAAAAACAGGTTTCAAGACTGTAAACCATGTCTTAAAAATATTTAGCTTCTTTTGAAATAAATGACCCACTGGCTGACCCTGAATCAAAATTATGGCCCCCACTCAACATTTTTTGAGTAGCCTTGCTGTACATCGTCTGTCAAACGAGCAGTCGTTTTAATTGTCATTATTGGGACCGATTTTATGAGTAGCGGTTATGAAATCGCTCTCTTTGTTGGCTACGTACTCCGTCTTATCAACAGATATCGTATTACCCAGTAACTGGATTGTGGAGGTCAAATAGTCAGTTGCTCCATGTAAACTGTGTACTGCATGCGTAGCATGACCACCGTAGAAAGGGGTTTTGTCGACGGAAGAATAGACCAGATCGTTCACACAATGTGAAAATTAACAACAATAAACAAAATTTATCCAAAGTTTCTTTATTTATTTACTTACGGTTGTTGTTTTGTTTTAAATCTTGTCTAAATCAACTCGATTAGTTATGGCGATTACAAAATCAAATTGTCTTCACTACCTTATACAACTAATAGTTGTCACTACGATTTTCAGTTTGGATAGAAAACTTTCTTCTAAAATAGTCTACATCTTAAAGGGACGTAGACAAAGATCGTGAGAAACGAACGACAGATTGCAGAAAGATTTCTACGGTGCGATATCAAAATTAGATAAGATAAGATAATGAAATGAAGAAATGAACTGTGTCTATTCTTCGTAGAAATGAAAGCGCCATGCTAAGCCTGCTGGTATTCAGCTGCATCGGGTTGAGCTACTGACTGCCGGAAAGGCTAAAAAACTTTTTCATGAAATATTGGCACCGATTTTAAAGTAAATTTTTGACCGACTTCAAAATAAGGAAAGGTTCTCAATTCGACTATATTTTTTTTATGTTTGGTACCTTAAAACTTTTGACTGGGTGAACTGATTTTGTTGATTCTTTTTTTTTAGAAAGCTGGTGCTTCCCGTGTTGTCCCATTAAAATTTGGTCCAATTCTGAAAATGGCATCCATAAGAAAAACAAACACTTGTCTTCCTATTTTGCCGAAATAGTACAGACTTCCTTAAAAACACTACAAAGTGAAAAATAACTTTAATTTCGGAAGTCGGTGTCTTAGGATCTGTATTTAAGTTTTTTACCACCGACTTCCAAAATTAAAGTTATTTTCACTTTGTAGTGTTTTTAAGGAAGATGATTGTTATTTTTATGAAAAAAAAAAATATTTTCGAAATTATTTAAAAACAATAAAAAGTCGTCAGTAAATAAAACTCTATATTAATATAATATAATAATTGTGTCGGTATAATCTGTGCTTGCACGCGCCCCTAGTGTAGTCTCGCTCGCTCACGGCTTCAGACGCTTGTAGTTAGCCAGGTGGCTGTTCAGATGCTGCGCCAGCTGGTCTGCTCGCGCGAATGATGCCTGCGAACAGATAGAATTGTTAATCTCTTATAAAAAGGTTTATTAAAGGCACAGGAGGCACTATAAGGTTGTGACTTGTCAAATGTTTATTTATAAAATAACAGTAAAAACATCAAAATAATAGCTTCTTACTAAAATGCATAGGAAAAATTATGCGGTAACAGAAAACATTTTTTGTTGTCTCGTTCCGGCACATCTCCCAAACAGCTGGACGGATTTTGAGCAGCTAGTGTTATTAAGGACAAGTAATAAATAACGAGTCAATGAAAATTACTTGTCTTTATAATGTGTGGAAAATGTTGGGGATTATACATTTACTCACTCGTGAAATATGGTAATGTGTAATTTTCCCACATAAATCTTAATCTGTCTTTTTCCTGATTTCAGTGTTGGTTCTATAGTATTTTATTTTCATACTAATGACCCCTCTTTTCACTTTTATTTTAAATTTCGTTTCACCATGTAGTCTCGTTAAGTGCACCCATACACTTTTAACGTAGTTTTTTTTCGGCGCAAGTAAGGTTCACATGCGCAAGTGAAGATGTGCACATGCGTAAGTATGTTGTTCACATACGCAAGTAAGTTGTGCAAATGCGCAAATAAGGTATGCGCATGCGTAAGAAAGATGTGGTACATGCAAAAGTAGAGTTGTGCACATGCGCAAGTAAGTCGTGCACTTGTTGTGTTGTTATGTGTGCAAACAGTACTACTGATATTAGCAAGCCGTATAATATTACTGTCGAGTCAAGCAATACTTACCTGACCATCCATTCCACGATACAAATGGTAGTTATTTCTATCATGGAACATGTATTGAATATTACTGTATTGGAAATACAATGGTAGTGTATTTGCAGTACATTGATAGTGTAATCACGGTATAAGTGTGTAATTCCTATAGTGCGGTATGCACACTGCACTGCATTACACTGCGCAGGCGCGCCGAGCTGCTCGTAGTGTGACACCTACCTTACACACGACGCAGCGGTAGAGCTGCTTGGCGTGGTTGTGCATGTGGCGGGTGAGGGAGTGCGCGTGCGAGAAGCGCTTGCCGCACTGCGCGCAGGCGTGCGGCAGGCGCGCCGAGCTGCTCGTAGTGTGACACCTACCTTACACACGACGCAGCGGTAGAGCTGCTTGGCGTGGTTGTGCATGTGGCGGGTGAGGGAGTGCGCGTGCGAGAAGCGCTTGCCGCACTGCGCGCAGGCGTGCGGCAGGCGCGCCGAGCTGCTCGTAGTGTGACACCTACCTTACACACGACGCAGCGGTAGAGCTGCTTGGCGTGGTTGTGCATGTGGCGGGTGAGGGAGTGCGCGTGCGAGAAGCGCTTGCCGCACTGCGCGCAGGCGTGCGGCAGGCGCGCCGAGCTGCTCGTAGTGTGACACCTACCTTACACACGACGCAGCGGTAGAGCTGCTTGGCGTGGTTGTGCATGTGGCGGGTGAGGGAGTGCGCGTGCGAGAAGCGCTTGCCGCACTGCGCGCAGGCGTGCGGCAGGCGCGCCGAGCTGCTCGTAGTGTGACACCTACCTTACACACGACGCAGCGGTAGAGCTGCTTGGCGTGGTTGTGCATGTGGCGGGTGAGGGAGTGCGCGTGCGAGAAGCGCTTGCCGCACTGCGCGCAGGCGTGCGGCAGGCGCGCCGAGCTGCTCGTAGTGTGACACCTACCTTACACACGACGCAGCGGTAGAGCTGCTTGGCGTGGTTGTGCATGTGGCGGGTGAGGGAGTGCGCGTGCGAGAAGCGCTTGCCGCACTGCGCGCAGGCGTGCGGCAGGCGCGCCGAGCTGCTCGTAGTGTGACACCTACCTTACACACGACGCAGCGGTAGAGCTGCTTGGCGTGGTTGTGCATGTGGCGGGTGAGGGAGTGCGCGTGCGAGAAGCGCTTGCCGCACTGCGCGCAGGCGTGCGGCAGGCGCGCCGAGCTGCTCGTAGTGTGACACCTACCTTACACACGACGCAGCGGTAGAGCTGCTTGGCGTGGTTGTGCATGTGGCGGGTGAGGGAGTGCGCGTGCGAGAAGCGCTTGCCGCACTGCGCGCAGGCGTGCGGCAGGCGCGCGCTGCCGGGCGGCGGCGCGGCGCCGTGCGCGCAGGACGCGTGGCGCCGCAGCTGCTCGTAGCGCGGGAACGTCAGCCCGCACGTGGGACACCGCCCTGCACATAACGTACACATTCTCATAAGTTCTAAAGATATACCGTGGCCCTGGCACAGGAAACTGAAGGAATACGGGTGGGTTTTATCAGTAAAAGTCAGACACGTCCTTCCGCTCCACCCTGGAGCGGGAAACGTCATTTAATGGCTTCCCATCCAGAAAAAAATACATTCTCATACCACACGTAAATTGGTGCTACACAAGACACGATTACTGTCAAGAGTCATTTCCCTCCTAATATGCATCGCCCTTATATAGACAGCCCTAAAAAATGTATATGTTACCGTAAATTTTAAATACCGTTAGATTACAATCCAGCAAGATTATAATCTGTCGAAAAATTGTGAACTGCAAAAACCATTTACAATCTATCGCATATTTTTTTCGATAGATTATAATTTAATTTGTGACACAAAGTGTCATCATCACTGTCTTCTTTTCTTTTCTTTTTAGGGTTCCGCACCTCAAAAGGAAAAGCGGAACCCTTATAGGATCACTTTGTTGTCCGTCCGTCCGTCCGTCCGTCCATCCGTCTGTCAAGACCCTTTTTCTCAAGAACGCGTGGAGGTATCAAGCTGAAATTTATATCAAATACTCAAGTTTACTGTCCCTTAGAGCTGTGAAAAAATCAAACTTCTAAGCTAACGCAATCAAAAGATATAGCCGTTTATACCGCAAATTTCCACAAATTTTCGAAACTCGCAAGGGAATCAAAACCTAAAGGGTACTTCCAGTCAATCTAGAATTTTGAAATTTGGTACGAAGCAACGTCTTATAGCACAGATAAAGGAAAAATTGCGAAAACCGTAAATTTTTAGTTACATCATATAATAAACAGAACAAAACACAGACAGAAATAAAACCAAGCTAAGAAACAGAACAGAACTACGACTCGATTGTCGTGTTGGGTGAACTTTTACTTATATACCTACAGGTTTGTACGGAACCCTCGGTGCGCGAGTCCGACTCGCACTTGGCCGGTTTTTTTCTCTTGTTGTATATTGGCACTTTGTACCTACTTATGCTAAATTGTAATCACGTTAAATTTTATTTAATCGTGCTTTGTATATTGTTGTCTTTTGTGTGAACCAAATAAACGATTTATCTATCTATCTACCTATAATCTGTCCGTAGCAAACCGACTTTTTGTGAGCGGTTTCAAATGTACATGCGACGGACTAATAGTATTTACTACTAATATTTACTAATAGTATTAGTCCGTCGCCAAGTAACTGCCATCGGCTTGGAAATAGTGCCCTCTCAACTCGTGCGTTTGGTCACAATTCTAACCAAAGCTTTATTGTAACGATATTCATAATTTTACGGTGTCATTTACATTCGACAACAAACGAATTGACAAACAAATATGGCGGCGCGTTGCATGACGTTCAACCAATCAGCGCGCGAGGTGGGTTTCATCGCATGCCATTTCACAATTTGACGGTTTCACTTAGAATAGATTGTAATCTCACGAAAAATAATGTATTAAATTGTTAGCAGTATGTAACGGTTCACAATCTTTCGACAGATTACAATCTTGCGAGATAGATTATAATCTAACGGTATGTACAATTTCACGGCGACAAGACCAAGACACGAGACAAAACATCACAACAAGATCACCTTTCAAAGACTTTCGTGGACAAGATGATTGATACGGAATTATCTTTTGGGGAAACTGTTATCTATGGGGAATAGGTTTTCAAGGATCAAAACGTTGCTTATTAGGGCAAAAGCGTCACGGGAGCCCGCATAATCAAATTTTCTTTACGTTTCAAGTCTCTTTGTCGAACATCTCTCTGAGTTTTAAATTGATCTCCTATCCTTTCGAGCTGTACTTTTGCTCTGCTATTGGCATATATTTCTTGAATTATTATGCTCATATTTTTTTTTCCACTTACAGTTTTATTAATGAAATGTTGTAATTATGTAACTATGCATCAAAAATTAAACGTTTTGTCTATGTCTGCCAAATAGAACGAGCGTTCCTATTTTTAATTATTCGTCGAATTATTTGATTGTCCAATAACCTGAGCGAAATCCAGCTCAACTTCAGGCTGGTTACGGTCCAGCTCTTTAGTCAACATTTTGAATATTTTCATAATAAACGCTTGGTGCTAGTGATGAAGGGAGAAGAAAGATCCTTATCCGTAACTTTTTTGGCGCATCTTCTACCGTATTAATTTTCAATAGATAGATGAATTCTATGTATAGGTGATGAGTGAGCTATGAAAAACTATAAAGGGGACAAGTCCATGTAAAATTTTCAAAAAAATCGTTTTTTTTTTTCGGTTATGTGAAAATATAGTATGTTGAGCGTGTACTGACGAGGGAAAAAAGAAAAATCTCGAATAGTGACGAAGTTATAGCTAATATAATGGAGCGAGCCGGAGTGCGTATTGTAAAATCACGAGCCAGGTAATCGGAGAGCTTCAGGTAAAAGGTTCCCGTCCATTAAAATAATTTAAGTTTTAAAATTGTTGTCACGTGTCCTTGTGGTGGTAAAATAATAAATTCAGGACATTTTATCAACAACTGATTTGAAATAAATCGGTGAGTAAAAAAACTGGTCATTTTCCAGTGCTAAAACTTTAAACGCGATTATCTCGAAACTGTATTTTTTAATAATAATAAATATCTTAGGACAACCAGCACACCGTTATCTGATCCCAAACTAGGCAGAGCCTGTACTATGGCAACCAGACAACTGATAAACATACTTATATATTTCTAAATACATACATACATATATATAGATAAATTACACCCAGACACAGAACAAATGATTGTGCTCATCACACAAAGATTTGTCCTGGGTGGGAATCGAACAAACGACCTCAGTCTCAGCAGTCAGGGTCACTAACCACTAGACTAACAGGCCAGTCAAGTCAAATTTTTAAAAACTACTCGTGTTGTAACTCAAAAAGTTATCGACTGATTTGTCTGAAAGTTGGTAAGGCTTTTATCTACTTTATTATCGGAAGGATAAACCTACAATTTCAAATATTTTGCGTTAATAAAATACTTTTTTGGGGTCAGAAATGTCAAAAAATAGCCCCAAATGCTGACTTTTTTTTTTTTTCAAAGGCTCATATTGAATTCTATACTTTTTTCAAATTTTAGAGGTTTATCCTTTCCGTTAATATCTCCTTAAAAGAAAATACTTTAATTTTTTTGAGTCAGATCAATGGTCGATGATGAGTGATAAATAATAGAGCAGTTTGGGACCTCGCGTCGGAGGCAGTAGACAAAAAATTATCCTGAGCCGCCATACTTTTATACTCTGGAATGGTTAAATAAAGTTGTGTTAAAGCTTAAAAACAATAAAATTATTTTATCACCTTTAAATATATATTTTTTAAATTACCGATTTTGAGGCTTTTATATGGACTTCCCCCCTTAAATTGCATTCAGATTATTACTTATTTCTTAATCAAATTTGGGTTTCATTCAAGGTTTCATACTATATAATAGTCCTCCAGACCGAATTTCGGCCACGGCGGCCAATCTCAACGGAGACTAGCCATCGGCGCGGGAAATATTATAGTGCTCAAGTGTATGCGCAGACACAGGAGCACTCACTCTTCCCTCACTCTCATAGCCCGATGGGACGGCAATCCGACACGACCGGAGAGAGATCAGGCGTAGGACCAACTGCTTAACGTACTATACCGAGATAGCCACATGCGAACTACGCAACACACTGACGTTGCGCAAAATCCTGCAGCGCACAAGCAGTTTACCTCACAACTAGCCCAGCAGACACGAAACCCGTCTGGTTGGAGGATGCTTCGTTTTCTATCGCGGATTTGAAACCAAGGCGAGATTGGAAACAGAGTGCAAATTTAGTTTACATGCGCAATGTGATTAATCACATGCACAATAATGTCCTTTATTCCAAAAAAACTTTTTAACAAAAAATTAAACCGCCGAAAAAACTGAAAAGCATAAAATAATAAACCTTAAAATTATGAGTCGGCGCTTTGAGTGATCTTTGTTCATTGATTTTTCAGTTTTTTCGGCGGTTTAATTTTTTGTTAAAAAGTTTTTATTTTATAATTTTTTGTGGTTTTAATGTACTAATAATACTTGGCAAGGTATACCCTATCCAATGAAAAAAGAATGATAAAAATCGGACTACGCTGTATAAAGTTATGCGTGGTAATACATTACAATCACCGAGTGAACAATCAATCATCCCCTGTTTTCTGACCCTTATGGTTTGATTTTGTTTTCCAAATTTATATGGGACCAACCTCGGAGTATACCCTTTCCAATAAAAAAAGAATAATCACAATCGGACTACTAGGTAAAAAGTTATGCGTGGTCATACATAAAAAAAAACAATATACGCGTCGAATTGATAACCTCCTCCGTTTTTTTTCGTCGGTTAAAAATTTGCCCCGTTTCATCACTACGTCAGACCGGTTGTTTTAATTCTGAGCGTTTGCGCATGTGACATTTGCTCATATGAATAAACAATCAGTCCCGAATGTAAATAAAATCAAAGCAAATGAGCAATTTTTTTTTCTCGGCGCCCCACCTATTATGGGTCTTTGTTAACCTAAATAAATGATTTGATTAAAATATTTCAAAAAAAAAAAAAACGTAATGAACGAAAGATCTGTACGAACTGAGTTAAGTTTCTACAGGATGATTTTACCGTGAGTGACCTCGATTTTGGAGGAAAATAAGACTGCGAATTTATTTGTTTTTAGAGCTTTTTTTTATAGTCGATCCGAACTCGTATCTCTTTTGAAAAAAAAAAACATCATGGCGGTCTGCAAAATTAAATTCGACTTGGGTGTAATTCGTATGATTTTCAACGGTGCTGAAACGTTGCTGATAAAAACTACGATGACGGCAAAAAAAATTTACAATTTGTTCATAGTTTTTAGGGGTGCTGAAAAGAAAATGAAATAAATTCTTACCAGCTCGTTCGTCTGCGGTGTGTGTACGATCATGCGCAGCTAATTCTGCGTCGTCTTCGAAGCATTTCCGGCACACTTCACATCGGACTGTCATGGCGCCGCGGTGTGCCTCCGCTCTGTGGAACAACGATATATTTCATGAGTTAAATCTTATATGTATAAAAATCTCGTGCCACGATGTATGTTAAGGTTAAACTCCGTAACTACTGAATCGATTTTGATAAAATTTCGTAACAATTTGTAATTTTGTTCAACTTAAAAGATAGGATAGTTTTTATCTCATTTTAGTCCTCTATATTTGGTTTTTTTTTTATATATATGACAATGTGTATATTCAGTGGTTAGCTCTATGAATTCCTAATAGATGGCAGTGTAAGTTAATTCATCGTATCATTTAGGTTGCGTAGACATCCACACGATGGCATCCACTTGATATTTCTTTCACAACCTTAGAAAAATACGCCGAATCGTTAGTTACATCGATTCAGCTAAAATCAATATCAAACTACTGAGTAGACCTCGGTCTTTTCCGACAAAAAAATGGTCTTTTGTCGGAAAAGTCCGTATTTGGCTCAGGCACACAATACTATTTGAGGTTTGTGTGTGCGTGGGTCAAATAAATTTATTTTCTTTCTGACTGAATAGACCATGGTCTATGATCTACTTAGAAAATCTTGGTAGCGAAGAAATTTTATCTTTAACGTATTCCCTGTCACCTTCAACCTAGAACAACTACCATACATACATTAACTCAGTTTTCCCATGAGGGTAGGCAGAAACTACAGAACGCTATCTGCTACGATCCTTACATTCACTCTTTGCTTTCAAACGATCGGCGGCGGCGACCTCTCGCGTCCGGCCCTGGTGCGAGCCATGGTACGGAGCAAGAGGGCATGGGAAGCCGTCACCTCCTGCTGCAAAGCAGTAATGCTCGCAAAGGAGGAGGCGGGGCGCGTGAGGGAGTGGCAGTCTCTGCGCCCTCACGTCCCTAGCCGCCGCAGGAGGAGACGCCCCGGGCGTCGGGAGTCGATTGCGGACTCCCGGCCACCGTAGGCGCGAGCTTGCGGGCGGCGAGCAATGGGTAGCTCGCCGCCCGGTAAGGACCAGGCTCGGGTCGACGGCGCGTAGTGTTCCACGCGCGCCTCAAAGAGATGTCAGCAGCACTGAAAGGGTCTGCTAGGACCGATGCCTGCCAGGGTCGCGAGATTGTTCGAAAGAGATACCGTGACCCTGGCACATGGGCAACTGAAGGAACATGGGTGGGTTTTAGTCAGTAAAAGTCTGACACGCCCTCCCGCTCCGCCCAGAGCGGGAGAAGTCATTAGATGGTTTCCGATCCAAAAAAAAAAAACCTTCAACCTAGAACAACTACCATACATACATTAACTCAGTTTTCCCATGGGGGTAGGCAGAAACGACAGAAAGCTATCTGCTACGATCCTTATATACACCCTTTGCTTCGTTTCTTTTCATACGCACCTACCAATTGACAGAAACAGATCAATGTTTTCAATGCAGCTAGCTCTAAATGCATTTAGGGATTTGTGGTACAATTGGCCCTAATTCGCCAAAAACGTTCACGCTAAAACGGTTGCACAGATTTTCGTGAAATCTGGCACATCGGTAGACCACAAACTGGCTTAGGTTATGGGATACAAATATGACACACTAGCTTCTGCCCGCGAGTTTGTTCGCGTCAAATTTTGGGCCCTCCTGACCCTTCCCGTCGCATCGAATTGAGATGAAATATGAATGAGAAAATGCTTAATGTTTTAAAGAAACGTTTATTCTACTAGAACACGTTCATTACAGAACAAAAGAATTATCTTCCATCAATCAACTCGAACTCAAATCAATTTCATCTTCTAATATTGTGTATCAGACCAGTATTACCTAAGTCTGTCACAGTCAGACCTTATTACATTGAAACTTCATTCTATTTTATAACAAATTGCCTGCCTGTTTTCGTCAAATTTTCGTTGCTGCTCCGCTCCTTTTGATTGTAGCGTGATGTTATATACCCTATAGCCTTCCTTACTAAATAGGCTACCCAAACCAAAAGGAATTTTTCAATTCGGACCAGTAGTTTCTGAGATTACCGCGTTCAACCAAACAAGAAAACTCATCAGCTTTATAATATTAGTATAGGTTATTGTTTAGTGATTGATGTAGGCAGTACTGACTTGTGCTCCCACAGCTTCTCGCGGCGGTTGAAGGTCTGGCTGCAGCAGTCGCACTCGTAGCGGTCCGACGAGCGCGCGCGCGACCGCTGCGTGCCCGAGCCGCGGTTCTGGTGCACGCGTCTGTGGATTCTGGAGAGGAAGACAATCAAGTAGAAGATCAGCCAGAAGACGGACATCCGTGGATTTAACCTTCCGCATCCAGCAGTTTCCCGTCCAGGATTTCTGATAGCACAGTGTGGGTAGTCCCTTCACAAGGTGGTCTGACGAGATGGTGGTATTGCTGGTAAGCGAACCGTGGGTTCATTAGGTCTTTGAAATCTCGACTGAGAAGACCTGTTTTGTACTTGATAAAAGTAGTTTTTTTTTAGCAAGCAGCATTAATTGTAACTTCAATAATTTTATGCTTATCGTACTGCAATGTTTACTATTAAAAATACTATGGTCTACAACTGAGAACTGGAGTCTTCTCAGTTGTAGACCATAGTATTTTTCTTCTACTATTGCGAAGACTCCGGTATACTATTGAGAAGACTCCGGTCTACTACTGAGAAGACTCCGGTCTACTACTGAGAAGACTCCCGGTCTACTACTGAAAATACCACCGAATTTTAATACAAATATACTCACTTTAGTGTCACTCTCGTAGAATACCACTTAGAACAGATATG
The DNA here is from genome assembly GCA_947507805.1 of Aporophyla nigra. Classification (NCBI taxonomy): domain Eukaryota; kingdom Metazoa; phylum Arthropoda; class Insecta; order Lepidoptera; family Noctuidae; genus Aporophyla; species Aporophyla nigra. Next base: position 11,889,473 of record OX382319.1, on the reverse strand, counting down.
ACATTGAAAGCTCTTATCAGCGGATTCATTCTCCGACTCGCTGATCTCATCATGCGACGCCGGAGCCGCCGGATCCGCGGCGCGTTCCGGATCCGAGTCGGATCCGCTGTCGGAAGCCGGCCCGCTGTACGACCAAGCGCCGAACGACCTGTGGACGTGACGACGATCAGTTTTGACGGGATTAGGTGGCTGGTTTTTGGCGTGTCTGTGTAAATAAAAGACAATCACATAATTTTGAGGTTTTTGTGTAAGCACGGTAACAAACCAAGCTATGCATTTCTAGTATAAGCTTACTTCTCTTTGCACGAAAAGCCTATACAATGGGAGCTCAGATAAAACCAAAAATGTATATTACTATATGGTATTTGAGTGGTATAAAAAATATATCATTGATATGTATGTAAAATGAGATGTCACAAAAAAAGTAGGTTTGAAATAAAATCGATAACATCAGTGAAAAATAAGAAATTACACGCTTTTGAAGTCATTCTTCTCTCCTTGTTTCGCAAAACGATCATTGTGCTAAATGTTGCGAAGTTGCTATGCCAACCGTGTTGTGACGTTAGATGCTAGTAGTGTTGTGTCTGTCTAGCATCGACTTGTAAAGTGCTTACAACAACTTCGCCATTTTTCGAGATATATAAAAATATTTTAGTTAACTGTGGCTCAATATTTCTCTTTCGATTTGGTGATAACCAAATCCACCATCGGATTACCATCCCTACAGAGAGAAAATTACTGCAAAGCGCAGCAATACAAATAAGCAATGCATTTTTTTTATGACACTATTATTATTTTTGTCCATTTTTATGTATTGCATTATATAATATTTATTTCTTTTTAGGGTTCCGCACCTCAAAAGGAAAAAGCGGAACCCTTATATGATCACTTTGTTGTCCGTCCGTCCGTCCGTCCGTCTGTCAAGACCCTTTTTCTTAGAAACGCGTGGAGGTATCAAGCTGAAATTTATATCAAATACTCAAGTCTACTGTCTCTTGGAGCTGTGAAAAAATCAAACTTCTAAGCTAACGCATTCAAAAGATATAGTCGTTTATGCCGCAAATTTCCGCAAATTTTCGAAACTCGCAAGGAATCAAAACCTAAAGGGTACTTCCAGTGGATCTAGAACGTTGAAATTTGGTACGAAGCAAGATCTTATAGCACAGATAAAGGAAAAATTGCGAAAACAGTAAATTTTTAGTTACATCATATGATAAAAATATTTTAAAAAATTTTAATCTTTGTACCTATAGGTTTGTACGGAACCCTCGGTGCGCGAGTCCGACTCGCACTTGGCCGGTTTTTTTGACATAAGTAACCAATCTTTTAAATTATTTGTAATTATATTTAACTTTTCTTGATTACGTTAATAATGGTATGACATAATGAACTGCACATTTCCTTAACATGTTCAAATGTAATTTTATCAATGTTCAGCAACAAATGAATTGAATTAAAAAAAAAGCTCAGAATTTTTGCCTGGCCGAAGCGTAAACCTTTACTGGTGTAACTATATAGTATTTTAGTAAGATCCTCACCTATCATCTTCATTAGTATGATTGGCCACCGGCGGTGGGTCTTCAGTCTTGGGTTTCTCGTCGCCAGATTCTGACTCAGTGTCTGAACTATCTGATGAGCTGGAGGAGTCGGAGCTCGATGAGGAACTGGTCCCGGAGCTTGAACTGCCTGTTGGATTGATTAGAAAACCAGTTGATTTATAAAAAAATGGAAATTTGTTTTTTATGTGGCTGGATGGTAAATGAAATTGCTGGAACATAATTTTAAACATGTTCTACAAAAAATAAGGCCGCGCGCTCTCTGGACGCGATCTTGTATCGTGTGTTTTGATCATGACCGTGGTCGTACGAATTGAGTACGCAAACTGAAAACGTTATTTTCCGACAAATAGGTGTTGTATCTGGTGATATCGCATTAGTGGAGTCCTCTTTGGAGCGCAATGAATACTCTGTACCTACAAGATAATAACACGGAGACTGCTGACTCGCTGTCGTAGAAGCGAATGGGTACGTAAAACGTATTTAAAATACATGAATTCAATAAATTTCACCATCACGTAAATGACAGCTTCTACCACTCTGGTCCCACAAACAATTATGTACGTAAACCGAGTTAATACATTTTTCTACATAAGTACGTACATTTTTCATTTTCAACGCGTAAGTGTGTAAAATTGCGAACAAGTTCGGATTGTTTTCGGACATCAGAATTACACACATGTATAACTAAAGACTTAAGGTCATCACTCCGTATAACGGTACTGCTTCGACAAAGCAAATAACTTATCAGTCAAGTTAGGACTTTAAAACAACGGCGTGAGAGTACATTTTACGATGACATTACAAAATAGTGGACAGTTCGCGGGCAGCGCGCGGTCGTTGCACCGCTGTGCTAGCGGTGCAACGACCGCGCACTGCCACCCCGTAGCCTGCAAATTCTTACACTCACTAACTCACGAATGTTCGCAAACCAGTCTTTTAGCTGAAAACTACCAGTTGACGCGTGAATGGTGAGCTACCAACTGGTAAGCGGCGCATGAACAACAAGCGTCACCGCCCGGTGGAGTGCCAGAAGCAAGCGGTCGTCTCACTGACTGCGTGTTGGCGAAAAGCGTTTCAAGTTACTAGGCTGGGGCAGTGCGGTTATAATAAGTGACCTTAACTCACACCAAGTCTCTGCGCTCCCTTAGTTCTTGGAACGTCGGGATCGTTCGTACCTGTTCGTACGTATTTGCACGAGTATAATTCGTACGAAAACGCGTCGAAAGTGCGCGCGGCCTAATGTATGCAATGCAACAAAAAAAGCATGAATGTTGAGTAAATTTTGTTTACGATAAAAACAAGTGCACTAGAAGCATAGAATTTTTAACTAAGCGGGGCTTCGGTGTAGGAGTTATGTTTTTATACATTTTGTTTTTTTCTATCTACCCAATTTATATAGTCCATGCAATAAAAGGTAGTAATAGCAGTCATCGTCCCTTTCTTAATATTATTTCGAAAAAATCTGAACGATAAACTAAATGCCATTTTTCATTTGTGGAAAATGTTCTTCGATTCAGGATATTTTTAAAAGTAATTACAATCATATATATTGATCTATGACCGGCATCTACGAGACCCCACCGAGCATTGGAAGACACGTTAACCGACAGACGATACTGGCAGACAGAAGCCCGAATTTGACAACCAGTCTTATCTCGTCGTAACGTATTGCCAAGTAACTAAGTTGTGTGGAGGTTAGACAGGATACCGCTCCATGTAAATACTGGTATTCATCTGCACTCGGTTAGACTGGAAGCCGACCCCAATATAGTCGGAAGAAGGCTAGGCAGATGTTGATGGTCCATGACCGCTATCACCACCTTATATTGCACCAGCTAAAGTCGAATTAGAATGGACTTACTGCTACGTGTGTTTCGAGATCCCGACGTACTTTGTGAGGGGGCCGCTTGTCGCTCTGTTAATAAGAGCAATAAGCATCGTGAACATAGAACAGACACATACACGACGTCACGCAAGCATGTAAACACAAAGCAGTCTGGAGCACTATAAATCTATACTAGTATTATAGGGCTGAAGAGTTTGTTTGGTTGGTTGAACGCGCTAGATCTTCATAACCCGTAATACAAATAAAACAAGAGGCTCGTTGATCCTACTTTGCAGGTCATGGAGAAGACGCGCGAGATGATCCTGCAGTCTTCAGTAGATGCGCTCAAGTACCGGCAGCTTAATAGACGAATCTCTAAGTCCTTGAAAAGCGACCTCCACCTATTTAATACAGAATTAAGGACGCGATAGAGTGGAATAAAGGCTCCAAGGTCTTTGCTAGGGCGGGAGGAAACGCGCGGGTGTTTCCATTGCGAGGATCGTCTGGAGGACACGGTGGAGCATACGGTGGAGGTGTGCCCTGCCTGGGCGGAGCATCGCCGTGTCCTCGTGGAGGCGATCGGCGGCGGCGATCTCTCGCGTCCGGCCCTGGTGCGAGCCATGGTACGGAGCGAGAGGTCATGGGAAGCCGTCACCTCCTTCTGCGAAGCAGTAATGCCGGGGCGTGTCAGGGAGTGGCAGTCTCTGCGCCCTCCGCCGTCTTCCAGCCTCCCGAACACGCAGGATTCCGTAAAGGCTTTAGAACCGTCGACCACATACATACGCTGCGGCAGGTTATACAGAAGACCGATGAGTATAACCTTTCACTCTGTATCGCGTTTGTGGACCACGAAAAAATCTTGTAATCCGTCGAGACGATGGCGCCATTTTGAGAGTTAGAAAAAATACCGTTTATTTGGACACAGACGTGAAACACAAAATACAACTACAGGGAGAAAAAGTGAAAATAAAATAACAGTGTGTGCTACACGGCCAGAAAGGTTCATTTCAGCATTAATGCCAGACAGATGCTGTCTGACGCTGGTTTTTTTTTCTGGATGGGAAATCGTCAAATGACTTCTCCCACTCTGGGCGGAGCGGAAGGGTGTCAGACTTTTACTGACTAAAACCCACCCGTGTTCCTTCAGTTACCCATATGCCAGCGCCACGGTATCTCGTTTAAACAATCTCGCGACCCTGGCTGTGACCGCTGGTTATCTAATGAACCTTTAGGGACAAGTGACGACGAGTACCAAACAATGTCAACATGCCTAAAACATATTTTTTATACTTATAAATTATTAAATGAACTAGTACTCATATTCGAAAACTAAAACGAAAACCACCGGAACTAAAGCCAAACTTGTGGGGCAGTTCTCGAAATTTCAAGAACGTTCACAGTCTCCACCTGTCAGAAATACTTCGAGGCTCCCCATACATTATTGTCAAGTTTTTGACATTTGATTGTCGCCGAAGTGAGACTACATTGTGAACGTTTTTAATTACGAGAATTGGTCTTTAGGTCTTGGCGATTATCTACATTGATCCACGCACGATGCACTCACAAAGCACTAGAAGTCACCGGGTGCGACGGACAATACACTGATAGTTACTCAGTTTTACGACAAGAAAAATATACAGGGGGTTATTTGAAAAATAAAAAATTGCTACTCAGTTGCTTTCCCTATAATTCTAAGCTTACTAAATAAAAAAGTGGGTAGACGACATTGTTGCCATGGTGAAAAAACATAAACATGGATGAGGCTGGCTGATAATAAAAATTATAACTAAAGAAATCCAACAACTGAATTTTATTTCAAACGCAACTAAAACTAACAAATAACTTATTTTCCTCAATTAAGAAGTAGCAATTAGTAAGTGGCATACCATTTTGGAATCCAGACTAAACGCGCCATCTTTAATGTTAGTACATTTTTTTACACTACACGCGGTTTAAGTTGGGTGATGTAATAATTTTGAATTCAATATTGGGCAAAAATCTAACATTTTATTTAAAACTGAGGTAGTTATGTTTTAACTTTTAACTGAAGAATTATTCATGGTTACGTCACAGAAAAAAAAACTGACGAAAGTTAATATTTGTAGTCACAGGACTTGAAAGATCATCTCAGGGTGTCACTTTTTGAGATTTATTTTTGAATTCATAAAATTTGAAAAGTGAACATGACCAAGATTTATTTTCATATTTTTCTAATAACTGTCAGGATTTGGCCTATTGCCCGTTTTCGGCTTGACGTTGATTTCTGGGACACGTTGTACAAAAAAACTTTTTTACAAAAAAAAAAACTTCCTTAAAAACACTACAAAGTGAAAAATAACTTTAATTTCGGAAGTCGGTGTCTTAGGATCTGTATTTATGGTTTTTTTGCCACCGACTTCCGAAATTAAAGTTATTTTTCACTTTGTAGTGTTTTTAAGGAAGTCGGTTGTTTTTTTTTTTGTAAAAAAGTTTTTATTTTTAAATTTTTAGTTGTGGTATTCACCCTGCACTAATTCCAAACAAACAATGCATATTTATGCGATAGCAGAAATCGCGGTTGATTTGCTGTCATTTTTTAAAGAGTTCCGTAGTCTGTCTCCCGAACTCATCATCAGATCTATATGAAAATTATATGGGACCATTTCGGAATAAACCCCATTCGAACAAAAAAAGAATTTTGCAAATCCGTTTATATATGACGGAGTTATGGCCGAACATAGATAAAAATAAATAAAAAACAAAAAAATATAAACATCTGAATTGAGAACCTCCTCCTTTTTGAAGTCGGTTAAAAATAAAGTATTGATGATTTAAATAATTAGTAGTGGTCGCCAAGTGATCGAAATTTTATTTTATTTTTAGAATTAGTTGTAATACTTTTTGCTGTGCCCTACAGGGTCCGTAATTGTACATTAGCTTTAAGCCATTTGAAAGAACTTTTAACATTATGGAATGCAAATAAAGATATGAATATGGACATATAAACATATTAGTTACAGTAATGATATATGTTTTTTCTTTTAAATCTTGAGGAGACCACTATATAGTAAAGATAATTCTATAAAGCCATATTTCTTATGATCACGAATCATATTTTGTTCAACATACAATCTGGCACTGACCTACAAATAGCTACGAAAACGTCACAAAATGAGAATTTTGAAAACTGCTTAAAACAGTCAAATGAATCACTTGATAGTCAGTTTACAATTTATTGTACGGCATTCAAAAATTGATATCTATGTTACAGACCAAACCCGATTTTAGGATGAACTAGTTTCGCCTAGCCCAAACCAGTTCTCCCTACACACGATAGGACAAACCAGTACAGACCTATGCAGAAAAAACAAAAGAAACAGCGCATACAGCAACATTCTGATAGTTTCTTCAAAATTGCAAGATTGTAGCAATGAAATACCATTCACTAAGCGTTCCATTCTCTCTATAACTTCTAGTTTTTTTGATCTATTGGGTTTGATCAGCTGTTGAAAAAAAAATGATTTTACAAAACCTATGGTCTCTGAAATTAGGTTGGGATGACGAAATACCTATTGATGTACATAATTCATGGAAAAAATTCATTGATAATGTTCACCACTAGCAAACTATTGACATACCTCGACATGCCTGTTGTAGTAATCCTGTAAGAATAGAATTACCTACATTCCTTTTCTGATGCTAGCATGAAGGCTTATGCCGGCTGCATATATCTGAAGTCAACTGATGCTCTAGGCAACTGTACTGTGAAACTATTATGCCCCAAAGCAAAGGTGGCGCCACTGAAGACTACAACTATACCCAGACTGGAGCTATGCGGTGCTCTTCTAGTCACAAGACTATGTAATAAAGTTGCTAAATCACTGCGTTGTGAAATAGCCTGTAAAACTTTTTGGTCAGATTCGAAAATTGTACTGGGTTGGTTGTGCACACCTTCACTAAAGTTGGAAACCTATGTAGCACACAGATTCGCATCTATTCATGAATAATGTAATAACTGTAAGTGGCTGTATGTCCCCACATCACAAAACCCTGCTGATATAGCATCTCGAGGTGTAAATCCAAATGAGTTACAATTATTATCATTATGGTGGCAGGGACCTACATTCATACAAAAAGGAGAGGAACATTGGCCATGCCAAGGTTCTCAGTTAACCCACCCAAAATTGCCTGAGGTACTTGTTAACACTTCATGTGTTGACACGTCACAATCAGATTCATTTGGTTATTGAGATAACAAATTATTCCAGTTTTTCAAAATTACGTCGTATAGTAGCTTATATATTCCGCTTTTATAATAATACTAAAAATGTAAACAAAAAACTTAAAGACAATTTAACTGTAGAAGAATTAACAATAGCCGAAAATAAGCCAGTTTATCTTTCTCAACAAGAAAGCTTTCCTAATTTTGAAAAACAAAGTAAAGCAGCGACGCGAGCCCGTGTGTAGAGACCCTCTGAGCCAAACCGACAATGTACGAGGGGCGGCTAAGTTCGCGGCCTAAGGTACTTAAGGATAAGGTCTCATCTCGATACTGATAGCACTACTTGCGGCACTAATTGATAGTATAAATAACACCCATTTGTTCAATTTGGTTCATTAACACTTCAACCCTGGAACAAGCAACAACACCATGTCGACCGAAACTGAAAATTCTCGCAATTTTCAGCAACACGCAGTGATTAAATTCCTTGTGAAAAAAGGAAACTCGCCGAAAGACATTTTTGAAGAAATGTCATCGGTTCTTCAGGATTCCGGGCCATCATATACCATGGTAAAAAAATGGGCTCGGCTTTTTCAACAAGGAAGAGAGAGCTGTCAAGACGACCCCCGCCCGGGACGCCCTGTGACAGTAGTGACCGTAGAAAATGTGCAAAAAGTTGAAAAATTAGTATTGGCCGATCGAAGAATAAAATTGTGGCAGATAGCTGAAGAGCTACAGATTAGTAAAGAACGAATCGGAGAAATTGTACACCAAAATTTACATATGAAAAAAAATTCGTGCGCGTTGGGTACCGCGAATGCTCACACCACTCGACAAACAACGACGACTGGCGAGTTGTAAGGATTTTTTGGAGTTGTGTCAGAGCGATTTGGACGAAATTTGTGACAGTAGACGAAACCTGGAACCGTCAGTATGATCCGGAGTCCAAACAATAGTCTATGCAGTGGATTAAAAAAGGAGAAAGACCACCAAAGAAGTTTAAAGTGGAAAAGTCGGCCTCTAAGATTATGGCGACCATTTTCTGGGATAGCGAGGGAATTTTGCTAATTGATTACTTGCCTATAGGAACTACAATGAATGGACAATACTACGCCAATTTATTGGGTCAGGCACGTGAAGCAGTCGTACAGAAGAGCCGTGGCAAGTTGGCGCGTGGAGTGTTGTTTCTGCAAGACAACGCGCCCGTTCACACCGCTCGCGTTGCGAGGGATGCCTTAAAATCCACTGGGTTCGCAGAAATTGACCATCCCCCATATAGTCCGGACCTGGCTCCCAGTGACATTTTCCCTTTTTTCAAATTTGAAAAAGGAGTTACAGGGGCGAAGATTTTCGGATGACAATGAGATGAAGTCGGCCGTGGAGAGCCATTTTCAAGAAAAAACTTCAGAATATTATTTCAATGGATTAAAGGCATTATATTCACGATGTGAAAAGTGTATTTCGCTTGAGGGGGATTATATTGAAAAATAAAAATTAAAAAATTAAACTTTTCTTTCATTAAGTACCCTAGGCCGCGAACTTATCAGCCGCCCCTCGTATTTCTTATTTCATAACCTTGTACTAGTAAATCCTCAACATCTAATATATACTACAGTAAATAAATAATAGAAAATAATGGAAAAAAGGTGTGGGGTGTTTGATATCAACTAAAAATACCTCAAAAAGCACCCCACGCTTTTTTCCATTATTTTCTACTTTTTACACGCTTTATATTAGTTTGATTTGCTCTGGAAGCGTGTTTTTTTAAAACTATTATTTATTTTCAACTTTTTAGGGTGTTTCGAATTTTGTAAAGTATGTCAGCGTAGTTTTCAAAGACGGTTTTTTGGTAACCCTGGCAAGGATAATGGCACAAATTTATAAATATAAAAATGTAAATTATTGTATTGTCATCGGACCTTGATAAGTATGCCAAATTTCGAGTTTATTCGACATTTTGAAGGGGCTCAAAATCATGTTCAAAGTTTCCGTTACATAGGCACATACTAACATACAAATATACTAAAAAGTAGCGATGTAAAATCACTTAACATTCCAATGTAAAACTTTAACCATTGTAAACTATTACACATAAACATGTAGAGTCATAAATTAATGAGAAGGGGGAACTGGTTTGGCCTAGATCAAACTAGTTCATCCTAAAATTGGGTTTGTCCGGTAAAAGCTACAAAGAATCGCTGTGCAATATAGAATTGTATCATTCTTCTGCAAAGGAGAATATAAAAGCAACCATGGCTCACCAGATCCAGAACTGCTGCTGTCGGAATCAGAATTGGAACTGTCTTCTAACTTCTCCACTCGCGTATCCATTTCTTTCACCGAAGCACATCCTGTAACAATATGAAAAATCTATACTAATATTATAAAGCTGAAGAGTTTGTTTGGTTGAACGCGCTATTCTCAGGAACTACACGTTCAAATAAAAACAAAAAAATGTTTGGCGGCCCACTTATCGAGAAAGTCTATATAATAATAGTATCTTAGGACAACCAACACAACGTTATCTGATCCCCCAAACTAGGCAGAGCCTGTACCATGGCAATCAGACAACTGATAAATCTATACTAATATTATAAAGAGGTAACATTTGTTTGTAAGTTTGTATGTAGGGGGTAATCTCCGGAACTACTGGTCCGAATTGAATTTTTTTTTCTGTGTTGGGTAGCCTATTTATCGAGGAAGGCTATAGGCTATATAACATCACGCTAAAACCGAGCGGAGCAGTAATGAAAAATGTTGCTAAAACGGAGAAAATTGCACGGGTATGCGATTCAACGCGACGGGAAGGGTCGGGGGAACAAGAAATTTATCGCGGACGAAGTCGCGGCAGAAGCTGGTATGCAATAAAAACAAAACCCTTTACCGCCCAACGAAGTGGGCACAGGTCAGCTAGTATACTTATATACTAGCTGACCGTACAGACGTTGTCCTGTTTCCTAGAACTCGATAGCAGCGCCATCTATCGGGCTGATTTGTGAATCTAAACCATCCAGGGTGCCACCCAAACGCATACAAAAATAAGGAACTTCGTTCCAAAAAATCATATAAATCGGTCCAGCCGTTTAGGAGGACTTCAGTGACGTACACACGTACAGTATATTTATATATATAAAAATTTCTAAATACATCGTATTATAGATAAATTACACCCAGACACAGAACAAATGATTGTGCTCATCACACGAAGATTTGTTCTGGGTGGGAATCGAACCCACGACCTCAGTCTTAGCAGTCAGGGTAACTAACCACTAGACTAACAGGCCAGTCCATATAACATCACGCTATGACCAATAGGAGCGAAGCAGCAATGAAAAATGTTGCAAATACGAGGAAAAGTTATTCCTTTTAGAGCTTCCGTTGTGTGCGCTACGTAAACGGTTAAAGTAACGCAACAATCATGTCGAATTGTTTCTCTTAAAACATTCTAAAAGAACTCTGCGATAGCATAATATGCTATCGCATATAGTGAAAAAAATAAAAGATACACATATTATGTGTATCTTTTAAGGTTGGCTCACTATAACTTCATGACATATGCAAGCGCCGTGTTTGCACATGCTAAACCCCGATTTATCCATAGGATGCAGACCCTCCAGAATCGTTTTCTCCGACAAGCCACAGGTGCGCCTTGGTACGTTAGGAATATCAATCTCCACGTAGATCTCAGGATCCCTACGATCCAGCAGTACATGAAACGCGCTTCAAAGCGTTTCTTGGATAGAGCAGTAACCCACCGCAACCCTCTGGTTGTCGCGGCAGCTAGCTATACCCCCTCCTGCACAAGTAAAGTCCGCCGTCCGCGGCACATTCTCAGCGAACCCGATGATCCCACTACTCTCCTCCAGGAGAGTCGAAAAGAGACCAGTACAGTGAGAACAACACACAAACACAAACCGTACTGACCTCGCCGCCGAGGTCCGTCGTCGCGACCCCGACTTAATAGTCCCTCCCGACCCTTGCATGAGCCAGCCCGCGATGCTGCGCCTGTAGCTTTAAATTAGCCCCTAAATAATCTAACCCAGATCCAGCATGTCCCTTGCTGCCCTCCCCCAGTGATCGCCTAAGCCGAGGTGCGAACCCCCCTCGGGGTTACCCTTATGACTTTCGCTTTAGTTTTAATTTTTACTATGGCCCGGCTGGAGGTCTAAAAAGTTTTAACTTTTTAGAAATCGCCGGGCGAAAATCCGTTTAAGTTGTAAGAATCTTATTTCAGACTAACAACGAGATGTCCCACAAAAAAAAATAAAAACTATAACTTTTTTAACTGTCATCATTATCATCATTTCAGCCGTAAGACGTCCACTGCTGGACATAGGCCTCCCCCAATTTGGGGGGCTTTGCCATAATCGCCACGCTTGGCAGGCGGGTTGGCGATCGCAGTATGGTGGTAAAATGCATAGAGAACGTTGCTGCCCATTCTCTAGTAAGTCCCTTAGTCGCCTTTTACGACACCCACGGGAAGAAATTTTTAATTGTAGTCAAATCTAAATATTATAAAGCTGATGAGTTTGTTTGGTTGAACGTACTTATCTCAGAAACTACGTTTAGTCTCACTAGGTCTCTTAGGAACCGAGCAAATAGGAAAATCACGAATAAGAAGACGTCGCACGGGCAGGCGATTCGATGCGACAGGGAGGGTCGGGGGAGCAAGAAATTTAACGCGGACGAAGTCGCGGGCAGAGCCTAGTAATCTATATTAACCTGAACCGACTTAAAAAAAAAAGAGGAGGTTATTAATTCGACTGTATTTTTTTTGTTTGTTACCTCGATAACTTTTGACTGGGTGAACCGATTTTGATGATTATTTTTTTATTAAAAAGCTGGTGCTTTCCGTGTGGTCCCGTTTAATTTGGTTCCATTCGGACAGTGAGATCCATTTGAAAACCATATAAGTCTTAAATTTGCATTAAGTATTTGCGCGACAAATGAACGAATAACGTGATTAGATTAGTGCGGGGTATCTACCATAACTAAAAAGTTAAAAATAAATAAACCTTAAATACAGATCCTAAGACACTGACTTCCGAAATTAAAGATTTGTAGTGTTTTTTTTTTTAGGAAGTCGGTTGTTATTTTTTTGTAAAAAGTTTTTTGTTTTTTTGTACGCGCATATCTCTAGAACTACTGGTCGGATTTGAGAAAATCTTTTTGCATTTGACAGCCTAATTCTTGAGCAACGCAATAGGCTAAGTAACATCACGCTAAGACTTAAAGAACCAACCTTACTGCCACCTTTAATCTCTTTACCACGTCTCCAAATATCCATGCCCACGCGAATAGCCCACTGCTGGGCAAAGAGTCCTATTTTCTTATTTGTTGCTTCTTCTTTTTCGATAGCTATAGGCTTCTACGGTATTCTTCTGAACATCGGAACCGCTCTTCTTTTAACAAAATTATAAAAAGTCCCTATTTTAATTCAGTTTTATATTCATAAGCACTTCTCATAAAGTCTTCTTCTCAAAAACTACAGAACGCCACTCACTATAATCTTAACTCGAAATCTGTCAAATACATCTTAAATCTGTATTGTTTTTTCCTCAAAATATCAGCTTTCTTTTGTTTTGTTTATACTAGTTTAGTCACTAATTATTTGATTTTAAGAAATGAAAAGTAATTTGGATGGAATTTAATAGTTTTTCATTGCCATCTAATGACTAGAGATCGGATATTCAGATGCATATTCACCTAAAGTTGAAATGTTGCTCTAATATGGAATGCGCGTTTTTACCGTGTTTTGTGTGTTGTTTTAACTAACACATACCACCCTACACACATATGTATTTGCTTCTGGGGTTAAACATTAATTTTAAATAAATATGATCCAAGAAACCCGGCTTTAATAAAAAATACGAAGCCGCTTCCGTGCTTACACAGCTAAATAGTAACACTAGGTAAATATGCATCCGAATATCCGATCACTGATAATGACCTATAAATATAGAATTTCTTCTATGTATAGAAAATGTATTTGGTAAAAGATCCGTAAAAAAAAAGTAACGGATCCGGATACGGATATTTCTTCTCCCTCGGATATCCGCGGATACGGATATCCGGCATACCACTAGTAATCATACAGCGTCAACTAGGTATATACCTAGCTTTGGACGCAGGCCGATGTCCCTGGAAGCTGTTATAAAACTGACCTTCGGAACTCCTCACAGACAGGACCTCGTCATCATCACCTCTGCGCTCGTGCGGCTTCTTAAAGTTGGCCGCTAGCAAGTGAGTGTCGTACAGCTCGTCCTGTAGAGAACATGATAGATGTAAGATAAAAGATGTCATAGAAACAACAAGAACATAAATTTTTAGTAATCTTAATACCGCAAAAGGTTTAAACAAAACCTTTTCTTTTTGTCTGTAAACGCGAATCCAGTTTGTTTTTTCGTTTGAGAGATAATAATTTCAGATCTCGGGAATTTCTAAACTGATTTCAAGGTTTAATTGGTTTTTGCACTTAAAATTGTGTCTAAAGTAATATATCGTCGTTGCAAATTTAAAATCTCCTATGTGTAAAAAGTAACTTTTCGAGAAAAACGAAAAAAGAAACAGTTTCCTGAAAAAGAAACTGAGGAAACATTCTTATTTTTTTTAGATGTAAAGTGTAAAGGAATTATAATGTATTGAGATAGAATTTGTCTTATATCAATGTGTCGTTCAGCGTATATTTATAATAATTATTTTTCTGCACATAGGAGATTTAAGTTTCAACTTTTTGTCACATAAGTGGATTTACAGTTTATTACATCAGGCACATAGGAGTTTTCGATGGGCAATAGACATGAGATTTTTTTAAATTAGCGAATATTTTATCGATACATTAAGATATTCACATATGAGTTTTTGCAATAAGTAGATATACCAAATCGCTTTCAAAATATATGCATAGCTCGTATTTGTGAAAATTGTTACATAGGAGATTTTAAATTTGCAACGACGATATCTTAAACTACTCTACTGTCAAACTTCGTAAAAATTTAAATAAACACATTAACTTTCTTTCAAACACTTTCGTCGATGCTAATAAAAACTAAACCCAAACTTAAAGGTCATTTTGAAATAATTATTTTCATTTTTTTTTAAATAATTATTTTGAATATTATTTTTGTTTATTTTTTTAAATTGTTTTTTTTTATCTCATTTTTAATAAGTAACAAATTTATTAATATTTTTCAATAACACAGGCCCACAAAAAAAAAGTACCCTGCGCGAAAGACCAGACCACCTCAACTTTATGTTTTCGGGGTCGCTAAGTCCGAATATGGTGCCTGAATAGCAAAGTTGGTTCGCGTTTTTTCAGAAAACAGCAATAATGCTGAAAATTTAAGTTTTTTTATGTTGTTAAAAAAACGCGAAATTCCAATGTGCAATGAAATATATTATACAAAAAATGTCTCGCTGAATCAAGTCTTTACTTAAAGTTAGAATCACCAATTGATTTCATATTTTCTCATCATAGAGGGAAAATACTGAAAATATCGGATATTTGTCATTACACAGTATAGGATCGTTGAAAATGCAAAAGTACCAGTTGTTGTGAATAAAACCATTCAGAATATATTTATCTAGATCTACTGAATTCATATTTAAAGTCAGAATTGTCATTTTTTTTTTCTGATGACATTATGAGAGATATTTTGAAAAAATATTTTCAACGATCGTATACTGTGTAATGACAAATATCCGATATTTTCAGCATTTTTCCTCTATGATGAGAAAATATGAAATCAATTGGTGATTCTAACTTTAGATAAAGACTCTATTGATTCAGGGAGACATTTTTTGCATAATTTATTTCATTGCACATTGGAATTTGACGTTTTTTTAACAACATAAAAAAACTTAAATTTTCAGCATTACTGCTGATTTCTGAAAAAACGCGAACCAACTTCGCTATTCTGGCGCCATATTCGGACTCAGCGACCCCGAAAACATAAAGTTCGGGTGGTCTGGTCTTTCGCGCAGGGTACTTTTTTTTTGTGGGCCTGTGTAATTATTGTTTTAATAATTAATGTATAAATAATCATTTACACAACCTTTTTTATTTATAAATATTTATACTTTTATATTATAATATTTAAAAAATATATTTTATAAGTATTTATAGTGTAATAAAGGAAATAATACGAACCTTATCTATATTAGCATATTTCTCGTGAATATGTCTCAACGCTCGTAGATTCTCGTCCAAACTCAGCGAGTCTGATGCTTGACTTGGTGAACCTAGAATAAAATCACAAATTACTTATTAATAATTGTTTTTTTTAGCTTCACCGTACTGCGAACATGGTGAAATCAGCGAGTAACGTTCCCACAGCTGAGACACAGGCCATCTCTCTGTGAGAGAAGTGGGCCGTAATCGGCCACATGGGCCCGGTACGCCTTGGTAGATGTCACATGTTTTCGAAATTCTGGTTCTACAACAAGCCGGCTCGTGCCTTGACCTGGTTCAACTAATCTTCTTTTCTTTTTTTGAAAAATATATTCGCCGTGTTTCGTATTTTCAATTTGTTCTTCCTTTTGTTGCATTTTTATAAATATTATTATACTACGTAGACCGCTAAGACGTAAAACGCCACGCTACCACCGCCTATTACTGGGTAGTAGCAAAACACGAACAACAACAATCAAATTCCAACGCCATCTATTATTGACTAACTAAACTACGAGCTACGTAACATTTGGTCGGTATGACATAAAACGCCACGACACCGCCATCTATTATCGAGCGGTGGCACTGCACGAATATAGTTGGAAACTGTTCTGTATAAATGACCCTGCCATCTAAGATTGAGTAGCAGAACAAGATGAATATTGTCGAATTATCTAGACTATTAAAGTCGTCATAAAAATAGAGGGCTGGCGGCATGCGCTGAGAATACAGTTCGGTTTTTTTTTTTTTGTTGTGGGTGGGATAACGTCAAATGACGTGTCCCGCTCTGGGCGGAGCAGGAAGGCGTATCAGACTTTTACTGACTAAAACCCACCCGAGTTCTTTCAGTTGCCTATACCACGGTAACTCTTTGGAAAAATATTCGCGATCCTGGCCAGACAGTTCGATCACGAAACAGTGAAACTTCAAGTGAGAACAAGACGTGATTCTGTTTCAAGTTCATGATTGGTTTTTGGTAAAATTGGTACACAATTATTTATAACCGCACGGCAGTTCATAACAGTACAATTTCATTCGCTTATTGACATTTCATAGCTGTTTTGGTAGATAATGACCATTAAAAAAGAAAAAGACCATTATTATTATACAGGATGTCCCAAAAATCAACGTCAAGCCGAAAACGGTTGATAGGCCAGGTGGTGACAGTTATCAGAAAAATAATAAAAAAATCTAAGTTAAGTACTTTTCAAATTATTGACATTACTTTTCTTTTTTTTATGAGTGATGTAACCCTGAATAACCCTTCTGTAAACTACAGTCTAAAATTAAAACACAACTATCTCAGTTTTAAAGAAAACATCACTTTTTTGCTCCACCATGTACTAAAAATTATTACATCGTCCAACTTTAACTGACTCTACTGAAAAAAAAAAATGCTTAACTTAGATTTTTTTTAAAAAAATTCTGATAATTGTCACCACCTGGCCTATCAACCGTTTTTTGCTTGACGTTGATTTTTGGGACACTCTGTATACTAGCTTCTGTCGCGACTGCGAAAAATTTCGCCCCACGACTGACCGCGTCACATCCTATCGCCTGCCCACTTTTACTTTAGTTTCGCTTGACGTTTTTCCATTTTCTCACTTTACGCTCGGCTCCTAAGGGTCGAAGTGTGATGTTCATCATCATCATTTCAGCCGTAATACGTCCACTGCTGGACATAGGCCTCCCCCAATTTGGGGGGCTTTGCCATAATCGCCACGCTTGGCAGGCGGATTGGCGATCGCAGTATGGTGGTAAAATACATAGAGAGCTGCTGCCCATTCTCTAGTAAGTCCCGTAGTCGCCTCTTACGACACCCACGGGAAGAAATGGGGTGATGCTATTCTTTACGTCCGGTACCACAAGGTAATGAAAGTGTGATGTTAAATAGCCCAAAACCTTCCTCAAGAATTGGGCTATTGAATTCAAAAATAATTTATCAAATCCGCCTAGTAGTTCCAGAGATTAGCGCGTTCAAATAAACAAACAAACTTCAGAGTGTCTAATTAAATTAGCAGGCAATGCTTTACCCACGTGTCGGGTACCTATCGATATCGAAACCTAGTTTAAAAAAAAAAACATTAATTTCTTTATTCATTCATCATTCATCATCATCAGCCTATAATGTTCCCACTGCTGGGACACAGACCTCCTCTCGGTGAGAGGGAGTGGGCCATAATCCACCACGCGGGCCCAGTGCGGGTTGGTAGATGTGACATGTCTTCGAATTTTTTGTTCTAAGACATGCCGGTTTCCTCACGATGTTTTCCTTCACCGTTTTGAGAGCAGTGGTGATGAAATAATTTACACAAAGTAATGCGCCTGCTTGGGTTTGAACTCACGACCTACTAAGTAAAAACCTTTTTTTATTTTTATTTATTCCATTAGGTTTCGATATCAGTACCCAACACGCGGGTGTACTGTATGACCATCACATTTAATTCGACCCTGTGCATATATCGGTCGTGGGTTCGATTCCTACCAAGGACAAATGTTTGTGTGATGAGCACAATCGTTTGTTCTGTGTCTGGGTGTAATTTATTTATAATATGTATGTATTTAGAAATATATAAGTATATTTATCAGTTGTCCGCTTTCCATAGTACAGGCTCTGCCTAGTTTGGGATCAGATAACAGTGTGTTGGTTGTCCAAAAGATATTATATTATTATTTATATATGTACATTTATTTTAAAGTCAAAGGGATGCACGGAACCGGGATGTATGGCAGAAAATGTGGGGCCTATACCCAGTGGGGGGTGATTCTGGGCTGAAATGTTGATGATGAACATATTAACTTACCTAGATCCGGTTCATCATCGCTATCCACTGTGATCGGTTCAGAATTGATGGGCATCAGGTTACTTCTGACGCGAATCTCTGGAAACGGTGACACCAATATAAGTATCTGAATAAAATTACACGAAATGTTGTGACTACTATTAAAAAGTGCGGTGAACTGAGGCGGGATTTAATAGCGCACTGTATTTTCAATTCTCGGTGTTGAGTCGAGCATTGAGAATCCAACAGAGTGCATTTCAGCACGTGTAAAAAACATACTGTTCGATTTTCAACTTTCGTCGCTGTGGAAAAACACGCTAATATTTGAACTAAGAAAACCGCTTTTACTGCTACGCAAAAGTGGTGTTAAACTCATAGAACTGGCCAATTTAGACTATACACGAATATACTATAGGATAAACCGAAAGTCGTTACCGAGATGTGACTATTACCAAAATCATATTTTGGTAATTTACAATACACTAGCTTCTGCCCGCGACTTCGTCCGCGTTAAATTTCTTGTTCCCCCGACCGTTCGCGTCGCGTCGAATCGCCTACCCGTGCGATTTTTCCCGTTTTTGCAAACATTTTTCATTACTGCTCCGCTCCTCTTGGTTGTAGCGTGATGTTATATAGCCTATAGCCTTCCTCGATAAATAGGGTACCCAACACAAAAAGAATTTTTCAATTCGGACCAATAGTTCTTGAGATTAGCGCGTTCAATCAAACAAACAAACTCTTCAGCTTTATAATATTAGTATAGAAGTATAGATTAATACATAGAACATAATTTACATAATTTTAAAAGCAAAAGAAATAAAAGATAATTAATTGTCTCCAAATGCAACTTTTGTTAACCAAAATCATAATCTTCCTACCCTTGTCCCATTTTCTTGGCGTGCCCTTGTCCTGTCAGCCGTTACGCTACCATTCACTTCTTTTTCTTTCACATCATTCCTCATACAATCCATCCATCTTTTCTTTGGCCTCTTCTTCCTCCTCTCTATCCTTCAACATTTATACTCATCACTCAATACAGGGTGTGGCGTAAGTAATGGTCCACCGTTGAGGATTCGATGAACCAGATAATTAACTATAACAATTAAAAATTTTAACCATATTTACCCAATTTTTTTTTTACAAAATATGCTCTTGAACTTGATGGTGTGTTAAATATTGGGGTTAAAATTAGAGAAGAACCAACTTTTTCTTCAAAAGAGCTGAATTTACATAAAAAATCATAATTTATCATGATAGCTCTAGTATTCAGCAGTAATTAACAGAAATCAAAATAAAATATAAATGTTTTTTTTTAAACTACAAACAAATATGTAATAAAAGGTAGAAATTTCGTAAATAAAAGACAAAAATGTTTTTTTTAAGAACCCTTGGGTAAAAATGTCTAAAATTTTTAATTGTTATAGTTAATTATCTGGTTCATCGAATCCTGAACGGTGGACCACTACTTAAGCCACACCCTGTATATAAACTTACCCCTTTTTCCCATGGGGGTAAGCAGAAACTAGAGAACACCACCTGCAGGCCTAGCATAACGCTTTCTATTTCTACGAAGAATAAACACAGCTCTTTTCATACAATGTGACATTTTATTTCTTCATTTTTGACATCTCATCGTAGAAATCTTTCTACAATCTGTCATTTTGTCTTTCGTTTCTAAAGATCCTTCTCTAGGTCCTTTTTGATGTAGACTAATTTAAAAGAAAGTTTTCTATCCCAACTGTCAAAATCACACTGACAACTGTCAGTCGCCTAAGGTAGGGTAACAAATTGATTTTATAATCGCCATGCTAAAACAGTAGAAAACTTTTTACGAGACGGCTACAAAATATATGGTTATCTACAAAATCACGATTTTATAGGAGAGCGTACTGTCTACACGAAACGTCAGTTTGTCTGTTCTTCCGACGACAAAACTCCTTTCTACGGTGGTCATGCTACGCATGCTGCTACGATCCTCATACTCCTTTTGCCTCATTTAAGTTCGAATACATCTGGTCATACACACACGCCAGTTACCAGTACTACGCACCTGACCCTACTGAAGAACATCACCAATAAGGTCACTATATGTTCTCCTAGGTGGACGGTGGTGGTGTCCCGTTACAGCGTGTCCAGTCACATCTGTCTTGTAAATACCTTTTGTTAGCCGCCCTTCATTCATCTCATCATTCACACACACACACACACACACACCCTCACACACACCCTCACACACACACACACACACACACACACACACACACACACACACACACGCACACACACATATTTTTCCTAAATTATTTTATTTAATAAAACGTTTCTAAAACTTAAACTGAATTCTCTGAAATTGTACAGTAACATCAAAAGCACTATATAACTTTACGACATTGTACCTTAGGGGACCGGACTGCTTCTCCTTAACACAGGTTTTCATAACCTAGCTAGGAGAGCAGTGCTCACCCACACGTTTGTAGAAATAGTACTTATTTTGTATAACTGTATTTCTAACGTGTACCATAATCCTTTGTTTTGAGTAAATTATAAATTTAAAAAAATACTCTAGTTCAATCATCACTATTTTATTCACAAGCGTGTCTTCCCTCTCAACCACATGCCTATACCAAGCCACAGTTTTGCTATCAGAATTCAAGACAATATATATTATTTCTGAACGGATTCGTAAATTCAGTTCCTATACTCCATTTGTTTTGGTAGTTAACTAAAGGTAAACAATCTTGATATGTCTTTTTATATAAAATAAATCGTATAAAAGACCAACAAATATTATTTAAATTAAGTTACTTACCTAACATCGGTTTAAGTAAATACCTAATTGTAAACATTTTTAGATTCAATTTTTAGACAGTTTTTTAGATAAAAGACATGTAAAGATTGTTTACATTTAGTTAACTACCTAAACAAATGGAGTATAGTATTAGAGATGTCCGAAGGAAGAATAATTGAAAATTCATCCCCTATACAGAGTAGCAGGGATTTCAACGTGCAAACTGTTACCCTTTTTTGGGTTGCAAATCATCAAATGACTTCTCCCGTTCTGGGCGGGGCGGGAGGGCATGTCAGACCTTTACTGACTAAAAACCCACCCGTGTTCCTTCAGTTAACTATGCCAGGTAACTCACGGTAACTCTTTCAAACAATTCCGTAACCCTGGCAGAAACTGTTACCCTGGATCCAATACATGATTCTGAACATGATATCCGGAGTTGGGTAATAAGAAAATCTGCTGTCTCATACAAAAAATTGGTTGCCTGTAAAGTCGGTATACGGGCGAAAGTTTTACGTGACAACGACTTTGAGTGGTAAAATAATTTTAATGTGAATATTCATTCGTATAGTAGGAAGAAGGATGAAATAATAGTAACAATTTAAAACATTTATTTATACAAAGAATTATATTTAAAACATTAATTTATACAAAGAATCTCGCACTGAATATGTCTGTCTCTCTCGCTCTTAGGCGGGCTAACCATGCCCGAGCGGAAGGGACGCGTGCCTCTCACTCGCTCTCATTGTGAGCGCATAACGTGAGCGGAGCGTAACGCAGTTTCTTGAAGTGTCACCCGGCAAACCAATTTATAAGACGTTGTCACGTCAAAAGAGCCATACCTGAGCAGTCAAAATGTATAAAACAGTTTTTATAACCAGCTTATCGATGCTTTATGCATCTATACGTTCCTGCCACCTCGATAGAAGATGAAAATTCGTAAGTTTTGTGGATTAGAAATTCAGGCACACGTTTTATATTATACGCCCTTTATACCCGGAGGCTCTTATTTAGGTTTTAAGTTCTATTTACGATTTTATTATTTCAGCTTGAGTTTAGTTTTTTTAATGTTTTGTTCATATATTGGCGTGTGCTAGCTGACATATGACGCATTATTTGATGTATGTTTTGTTTTGTTTTATACTATTAATTACTTACATAATACTGTATAGAATCAAGTTCTTCTAACTTAACAGACAGCTGTGCTGCTGGGGAGTTTGTTCCGCCACTTCTTCTTCCCAGCTAAAGCACTAGGAAGTGTCGAAGGGTGGGCGTTTTTGGGGGACTGTCTCATGTAACTTTGACGTTCAAAAAGTGCTGACTCTCAGCCTAGTTTGAATAAATGACTTTTGATTAAAATAATAGGTACAACTCACTAGGCTGCTGTTGCTGCTTATTGTTAGCTGCAAGCTGGTCCACCTTCCGCGGTCTACCTCGCTTGCCCTTCACACGCTCCGTCGAAGGCGCCTGAGAAGAAACACATTATTTTAAGTACAACCCATACAGTGGTCAGATGCTGTTGTACACGAACTAAACGATCGTGCCCTGACTGGAAAGGTGCACTCAATCCGTGTGGTTCTTTCCTAAAAGAACCATTTCAGACACCAATGCACATGGACTGGACTTTAAGAGAGACTGTGACCTCTGAGTTTTTTTCGGCTTTTCTTCCCAGAGTTGTCAGGAAACGCCAACCTCTTCTAGTTTTAAAAGTATTATTGACGTGTAAAAGTGTTTGTACACATCTACTTCAAGAAATAAAATCATTGATAATCTAATTAAATTTAGGTTATTGTTAACTTTCTCCCTCGTCAAGACGACAGTTATTAAGGGGCCATCCATAAATTACGTCACACGTTAAGGGGGGAGGGGGTCGACGAATTGTAATATTGTGTGACAAGGGGGGGAGGGGCCCTAAATTTTGTGACGTCACATTTCGAAATTGAATATACATATTTAAAGTACTATTAAAACACGAAATATGAACTATAAAAGAAAAAAAAAATTAATGTGTAGATGTAAAATTGCAAAATATGTGACGTCACACTAGGGAGGGGGGAGTCTCACAAATGTGACCAGCTGTGACAAGGACAGGGGGGGGGGTAAGAATATCATGAAATTTATGTGACGTAATTTGTGGATGGCCCCTCAGAGCTATTACATTTTCTTGATCTAACTTGCTCTATCAAATTAAAGACATGAAAAACATGTCTAAAATGAGGGGTACAATTCGAATTGTTTGGCAGCTCAAAAGCGTTGCTGTCCTTTTCTAGGGCTGTCTGTTACTTAAAAAAAAATGGATACATACATAATAAACTTGTAAATTTAACATTGCTCGGACATATGTCTCCTTTCTGTGACAGGGAGCGGACGGTAATCCCTCACGCGGCCCAGCGCGGGTTGGTAGATGTCACATATCTCCGAATTCTGGTTCTAAGACATGCCGGTTTCCTCACGATGTTCTCCTTCACCGTTTTGAGAGCAGTGGTGATGAAATAATTGACACAAGTGAAGCCCCTTTCTAAGTTTGAACCTACAACATTCTGAATATGTTTCGGCCTTTCTCCTCAGAGTAGTCAGATAGGAAAAGCCGACCTCACCTAGTTTTAAAAATATGACTGACGTGTTAAAGTGTTAGTTCAAACTTCCTAGCATCAACTTGTAAGCCGCGATCGGTGCACACGGCTACCAAGCTATACAGTTCCAGTTTTAGCTGACCTCGCATTGTATGGGCTTTTTATACAGTTTGAAGTCAGCTTATACTGGAAATGTATAGATTGATTTGTGGCCGCCGCACCACTTAGCCACTATTACTTCAAAAATTTGCAATACTCTAATTGAACTTGACTTTGTATATGTCACCGTCAGATTGTAATAACCGTTACATTACAATCGATCTAGCGAAATTATAATCTGTCGACAGATTGTGTACTGCAAAAACCATTGACAATCTAATGCATTATTTTTCGATAGATTACAATCTGTCGAAATGAAACCGTCATATTGTGCAAGGCGACGAAATGCATCTCGCGCACTAATTGGTTGAACATCATGTGCACCGTGCCGCCATATTTATTTGTTAATTCGTTTGTTATAATGTAACATTATGGACATTGTTAGATTATAGGTTAAAACTGTGACCAACCGCGCGCGAGCCGTGCGAGCTAAGCCAGCGGTGCTACAGCAGCGACCGGCGAGCGCTACTTCAATTGTGTTGCGACGAGCATGCCATTTCACGATTTGACGGTTTCATATCTAGAGATTGTAATATAACGAAAAATAATACGTTATATTGTAAGCTGCTTAGTATGTTACGGTTAAAAATCTGTCGATAGATTATAATCTCGCTAGATATATTGTAATCTAACGGTGTTTACAACTTGACGGTGAGATATATATGACAATCCGTAACTGCTGAAAGGTGGGGTCCCGGATTTGTTTCTTTGGTCGGGCAGTAATATTATGAAGGAACTAGTATTAGCTTCTAGCTCCTTATTTTGAATACTCTGTCACTCGTCAAAGCCTATAGCATTCTGTTTCAGCGTATTTTCTAGTTGGTTGCCGAGCTACAAAAGCTGCCGGGTATAGGGGGAATTATCTGGGAGAAGTTGTCTAAAGAGTAGTACTCACAGCATCTTTCTTAGCACTCGGAGTCCTCTTAGTATATTTTCTCTTGGTCCTCGGAGTCGTCTCCCCGGCAGACGACGAGGCTGCAGAATCTGTAACGTAAGTTAAATAATGTCTAGTCTGCGAAAGTCATATTGCTTAGACGCTGAGACAGATTAGATAATAGTTTTCGTGCATTTAAGGTTTTACACATCTGACGACATTTACGTAGCTAATGTTCCATCGCGTAACGCCGGTAACTAAACATAATTTGATACAAACATTTAACTTCCAGGCGGCTCCAAACCTACGCGCATGCATGATGGAAGATTTGCTACATACGTAGACGCCGTCTGATGTGTTTCGGCGCATAAAATGAATGCCACCAGGCTTAAGTTACGCCACTCAAAAAGAGTCGAAATGTTTTCTTTCGACTCGAGTTGACCCTTTGAGATATTCATTTGTAACGAATTTTGGCAACTCACTCTAAGCGGCGTAAATCACGCCAAGTTGAGCTGGTCCGGCCACAGTCGTTTCAAGCGAAGCAAAGCAACAGGCGATTCGGTCTAAATATGCTAAGATGAAAATGACGTGCATTATAAAAATTTCATAGCTTTCACTGACGAAAGAATCGTTGTTGGAACGAAATTATTCCAAACTGTCACCCTGATTCGTCCCCTTAGGAAGACAGATCGGGGAAAAAAGTTTAATCTCTCCCCTTGTTAGTAACGAGGGGTCAGTTCGAACTTTATTTACTCCTAACTATCCTCCTATTAGTTATAGTTGCTAACAGGGAGACAGATATTTTATTTCCTTTTTGTCCCAAAGGACAGACAGATCGGAATAATAATTTAATTATTCTTCTACTAGAATCTAAAATTAATGATACAACATTCGTGTGGTTAACTCGATTACTAAGGCCCAGTAGGCGGCCCAATTATTAAATTAATCAGGTCCAGTTGAAAACCAGCGTAATGAGCTGGGCCTTTTTGCAGAAACGTTTGTAGGGTAGTTTTACAGACTCTTCTGATGAACTAGGCCTTTTTGGCGCGGCTGTGAGGCACACTATAATGCTAGAATTAGAATTTTTAGAATTTTTATTTGATTTTGATTTTACTTTTTGTGCCTTTAAGTCTGTGCTAAATAAATGTATTTGTCTTTCTTTCGTTTCTTTAATAATGAACGTGAAATTTTAGAACATCAAAACTAAATCTTCTCGAATACGAGAACACGACTCGTGCCATTCAGAACCTTTTGTAGGGTAGTTTTACAGACTCTTCTGATGAACTGGGCCTTTTTGGCGCTCTTGGCGCAGCGGGGTAGCGTGTCAGACTATTACTGACTAAAACCTACCCGTGTTCCTTCAGTTGCCTGTGCCAGGGCCACGGCAACTATTTCGATCAAATCTCGCGACCTTGGCATGCCTAAGGCATTAAGTCTGCCTTTGTACCTTTTTATGTGCGAGAAGTTTAATTTTATAAATATTGCTTAATTATTTATTTTTTAAACACGTCACGTTTCTACTGATACATACTTAGTTCATCTAACTAAAAAGATTTATATTCATGCATTTCAAAAAAATACCTACCTATTAACTACAAATGTCTTTAAAAAAAAATAAGATAAAATAAATAATACTCATAGAGATTTTAAACAAAATAAATACATATACCGGATGACATTTTTTACCGTCTCGACCTTCATATGGTGTGTTGTGTAACTAGAATAGAAGGCAGGAAGGCCTTCAGATTCATCGTAGGTGACTAAAGGAGCGCGGGACGCGGGTGGACAGGGATGCGTGTGCGGCTCGTGCGCCTACGAAAGATCAATAAAGCCGCCTATCGGCCGGCTTCAAAGGGTAGGACCGCGCTACGAAATCAATGATACATGCCGCGCATTTAGTAGGGTGCGTATGATTTGAGTTTCGATAGATTTTAATTAAAAAAAAATGTTTTTTTTTTCCAAATTTCTGTTTTTGTTGTTCTAGTATGAAAATGTTACTTTAAATGTGTAGTATTTATTACTAGATCAATTTAATTACATGTTATTCAAAAATAAAAATAATAAAAATTTCTATGCCAAAAGCTTCTATTCCGTTCACCTATTACCCCCATTTTTTTTCAAGACGCTAAAAAAAGTCACCCAGTATACGTAACATCCTAGACAAATCGATAAGCCTGGATCTACTATAATCATGCAGAAATATTAATTAATTTATTAGTATTATTTTCAATACTTAACAATATCATTACATAGAAATTTAAATTTTATATAAAAATTCAAATACACAATATATCCTCATGCCAATTCATTAGATGTAGGTACCGTCAGCGAAAAAGAAAGAAAAGTCGTTATTATAGCTTTTCCTAATTTTCAGACTAACTAGATTTCTACATAAGGTTGCAGGTAACCAAACTGTACCATTAATTCAACGCATGATTCTAAACACCCCACCGTAGAAATATTTGGTAAGTTATAAAAAAAATTGCTATTTCATAGTAAAATGCATTACCTACGCTGTCAAAATGCATAGAATAGCATTTTTTTAAATAATCAAAGAAAACTTTCTATGCAGGGAGGTCCGGAATCATGTACTGAATCCATGGCCACCCTATATAATTTTCACAAACTATACATATCGATGGTGGATAGGAAAAAAAAATGAAGCGCCATTTGGCCAATAGCTCAGCAGAGTTGTTTAATTTTAGTTTAAAATGATTATAACTATAAATATTTGTACTATAAAAGAAACCCAAAAAATGTACTTCCAGTTGACTTCCAACACACATTGATAGATAAATAAAAACTATCGAACTGTATAGAAGACTCATTTTCGACCGACGTGGCGTTTCATTTGTTTTACCTTTCCACCGTCGTTAAGTAGTGATGGTCCAGTGTCCAGTTGAGACCTCGCCTCTCATGCACAAGATTTTGAGTACAAAACTATAAATCCGACCAGGCAGTACCAATGTGACTCTTGTAATTCATTATGTACTTTCAAATGTCGCCAAAATAAATAAACTTAGTCTGAAATCGCCGGATTTTCCTAAGCAAGAGCGCTGATTGAGCATTGTTTGCATCAGTTATTTATGTCTGAGTAGAGCCCTTTATCCTGCAGCTAGGACAATTAAACGCTGGTTTTTATGGTTAACTAGCCGACCACGATCATAGTAGTAACTAGCCAAGCCAGCCAGGAGACAAAGCTGAAGTTTTTCACTTGCCTGTAAAGTCATCGGTCACGCATACATAACCACAAAACAACTCTGGCAAAGGGTGGTTGTAAGGCAACTGAAACCGTCTACCTACAAATCAAGAGCGAACAGGCGTCTTCTGGGCACGCTGGTTCCATCACCTGGTGTTCTATGCCTTCATCGGGCACCAGCCTCTCAAAAATGTGAAGACAAATTTTTAGATTAAACACTTTCCGCTCACAACAACATTTATGATAATAAATTAGTATCATAGACCTCATCTATCACTTTTCATCAGGCGTCATCAAGGTCAAGAACAGGCTTATTCAGCATTTTTTTAGCAATTATGCAAGATCCATTCACAGTATACACAATGTATATTGCATAAAATCCCGAAGCTACTGATTGGGAGAAGACAGTGGCTCCTGTAACACAGGTGTTTTACCTAGCGCAGGAGTCAGGGCTTCACTTTGTTTAAACACATTTTTATGCCAATAAATAATTTATTTATTATTATTTATTTATAGTATGTGTGAATTCAGCCAGAAGGTGCTTAAGCCTCTAATTTTTCAAGTAACGGTAGGTTATATTATTTTATATAATTTTTATTACTTTCCCTATTATTTCAGTCATATAACCGCTAACCAAGTATTTATATGGCTTTTTACTTTAATTAAGGCGATTTGTTTTTGTTTTTGTGCTCACACTATAAATTATTATTATTATAAGTCTATACATGAGGATTTGTAATTGGCTTTCTGATGACTATCCTTTTTTTGTCTGTTTTAATTAGCTGTTCGTCCTCCATGTACTAAATAAATAAATAAAACGTTAATAAGTATCTCAGATGTTTGTGAGATTTTTTCCATGAGAATTTCACAGGACGGCCCATAAGGAAAAGTTGTTCTACCTACATAAAAAAGTCGTTGCTGACGGTACATAAACGTCCTAAAAAAGACACTGAACTATTTGATCTACCCACACAAGCCAAACTACATCCATGCATCCTTTATTAACTTGATTACAAAGTAGACATTTAAATATTTTGACATCCATTGTTAAAATAGACACCCTAGATTTCTGAAATTGTTATCAACGGTGCTGAGTATTGCTATCTCTTACAGACAGACCGCGAAAGAAAAAGACAAGTGACACAATAGAACTGGCAAATTAAAAAACGTCTCGATTGCCTTGAATTTGTCGTGATTTTAAGCATGATCAATTTAGCTTGTAGTCGTGATGAAGAAAATCTTACTTCAACGAAATTTGACTGCTCTTATTTATTTTCGTCTCTTTCTTGTTTCATTAGAAGGAAAAGGATAGCAATACCCTAAGTAAAGTTGGTGCACAACAGAATTACAATAGCTATCTTCTGTCCATGAATTATTATGCCATAAACCGATAATATGCTATTTGGCAATAGTGTCGTTTCGGTCAGTAAAAGATTTTGTTGTAATTGGATGAGTACTTCCAGAGATTACCTCTTAGAATAAACAAACCATTTTACATCTTTATTTTATGGTATTACTATATGTATTTGCAACACACAAATAAAACTATAACGGTCTTATTACAATACAAGATTTTTCTTTAGGTATAGTTTAAATCATGGTGTCTATTTTTAAAATCAGAACCTAACAGAAATCAAAATACAGTTCTTTTTTCAAAATTGACAACTTAGTTCGGATTTTTTTTAAACCTTTTCATATCAACAATAGACATCAAAATTCTACCCACTTTGCATTCAAGAAAACAATAACTTTTATCATCCAACAAATTACCTTTTCGCTTAATAAACTTTCGGCTTTCCGTCCGCCTCACTAAAACCTTCCTATCGCCAACCTTTCTGACGGTGTTGCCAGCCATTCTGACGGTGTTGCCAACTTTCTGCGGTAACTTCCTCAAGGCAACACTCAATTTTTTATTTTTGTTTGCTGGCAACTGGCGCTTTTTGACGCGTGATGACATTTGTAATGCTGTTTTTGAGATCGGTTTTGCTAGAGACGAATTTTACAAGTGTTAGTAAGCCGAATGATGCTAAGATGCGGAATTGCAAGACAGATTTTCAACCGACTTCAAAAAAGATGAGTTTCTCAATTAATCAGATTTTTTTATATGTATGTATGTACAGTCACGAGCACAAAGAGGGCGTCCATTAATTACGTGAGGCTTTTAGAGGGGGACGGGATCAAGCCGAATCTAACTCTATCTGACGTGTGGGAGAGGGAGGTCTTGGCGAAACTCGCCTAAAAAAAAATATGGTAGGAATATCGACGCACAACCTGAAACTATTAATTCAGCACAAGATTCCAGACCCTAATACGAGCGTAGAAATATTACATCAGTTACAAAAAAAATATACAAAAAGTTTCATAAAAAAAATACACGTGGTCAAAACTAATGGAAAAGCTCTTTTTTAATAACTGACGAAAAATTTAAACGCAGCAGAGTTTCAAATCATGTACTGAATTCATGGTAACGTGTCACGTCGATATCCCTACGACCTTGTATAGGCTGATTTTGTCACTTCATCATTTAAGCCGCCAGACGTCCAGTGCTGGATGTAGGCCTCCCTCAATTTGGGGGGGATTCCCATAATCGCCACGCTTGGCAGGCGGGTTGGAGATCGCAGTATGGTGGTAAAATGTATAGAGAACGCTGCTGCCCATTCTCTAGTAAGTCCCTTAGTTGCGTTTTACGAGACCAGCGGGAAGAAATTGGATGGTGCTATTCTTTACAAACTGCACCACATGGATTTTATCAATTACCTTTATATTATAGTTCGGAATAATTGTCTTTTTATATTATCTTCTTATAATTTGTCTTCTACTGAGTTTTCAGTTTTATTCTAATTAAATACGTATTCTTTCGGGTTTAAAAAGTCAAGGTTGATAGTGTCTTGCAATTCCGCGATCTTGTTTAGTGACTGCAAAGAAAACATCGATGCAAGACTGACGCAAGAATTACATTCGAATTCTAAATTCGAAAATTTAAAAAAATGTGTGCAACTTTCAAAGAAATTGTTTTTCTTGCATTCTCTTGCATCAGTCTTGCATAGTAATGCAAGAAATGGTCAGTGTTTAGTACATGATTAGTGGAACACTTCAAAATACACAATTATGATATTTATACAAGTATAGCCCATGTTACAAATGAGTGATCTTCAGGGTCATATTAAATTTTCTGACGAAATGTATCGATATCTTTTATATCTTTCTATCTACTTACGATGAAACAAAGAAAAATATTTACAAACTCATAATTTCAAAACCATCAGCGGTCAATCCTACTTAATAATTATAAATGTGTAAGTTTGTGAGTATGGATGTTTATCACTCTTTCACGCAAAAACGACTGATTGGATTTAGATGAAATTTGGCACACAGATAGTTTATAACCTGAATTAACACATAGGGTCCTTATTATTCCGGTAATACGTACCCGCGGGATAATTTCCGACCTCCACAAGGGCGATGTCGCTAGCAAAAGCTAGTATAAAATATGTTGAGGTCGGCTTCTATGATAACCGGGTGTAGGTGAATACCAGTAATACGGCATGGAGCGACAGTGTATCTGACCTCCACAAACCAGTTACTCGGGTATGGTCGTTGGCGAGACTGGTTGTCAGACTTTTTGGGCTGCGGACTACCCGTAACAACTGTCAAAGATTTACGAATGACGCCATATTACTTGAATGTTTGCAAGAGACAGTTATATAAATCTTTGTGTGATGAGCACGATCATTTGTTCTGTGTCTGGGTGTAATTTATCTATAATATGTATGTATTTAGAAATATATAAGTATGTTTATCAGTTGTCTGGTTGCCATAGTACAGGCTCTGCCTAATTGGGGATCAGATAACGGTGTGTTGGCTGTTCTAAGATATTTATTATTTACTAGCTTTTGCCAGCGGTTTCGCCCGCGTGGAGGTTGGAAAATATCCCGCGGGAACGTACAACCGGGATAAAAAGTAGCCTATGTCCTTTCTCAGGCTCTAAACTATCTGTGTACCAAATTTCATTTAAATCGGTTCAGTAGTTTTAGCAGGAAAGCGAGACAGACAGACAGACAGAGTTACTTTTGCATTTATAATATTAGTGTGGATGACCATGGGCGGTAACTGGGGACTTCTGACTTTTCGAAATGACTGTCAAAATTCGACAAATGACAGCCGAGACCAAAGGTTTAACGTGCTTTCCGAGGCACGGAGGGGTTTCGTTATTTTATGGTCACCCATCCACGAATTAACCGTGATAAGTGTCGCTTAACCTTTCATCAACCCGTGTACCTATTACTATAGCCTCAAACTCAAAGCATTTATTTCAAATAAACCAATTACAGGCACTTTTGAGTTGTCATTTGGCGGTGAGTCAAAAAAAAGAAGCTAGTTCCCTTTCCAATGTGTAGGTACCTATGGAGAAGACCGGATAAGAATATCCATGGACGAAATGCCCGGAACGCTTACACTACCAGCGACCATTGACTCCATAATCAGCTCTAGTTTTGGAAATTACAAGTTTAGAAATATTTTCTTATTGATCATCTTTTAATATCGATACATAAAAAATCACGACTGCTAATATTTGTTAGCTTATTTAATGTGACCCCGTATACAGTGTGCAGAAAATAATATGACAATTATTCCACGATCGGATACAAAAATACTGTTGTGACATTTTCCGTGCACTGAATTTTCAATGCACTGCCTAGAGCCGAAAGTTGAAATTCGAACAGTGTGTTTTGTCGACACGCTGAAACTCACTCGCGCTGCACTCTATAGGATTCTCAATACTCGGTTCACCACGGACAGTTGAAAATCCAGTGCACAAAAAAAATCTGCCGCACTTTCATTACGTCCGTGTGATGTTGACTTAGTCCACGTGCGAACGTAAAAGTTCGGCGGGAGTTTTTTCGTGCACTGTAACTTCAACTCATTGCTGAGCGCCGAGAGTCGCAAATCGAACAGTGTGTTTTTGCGCATTGCTTGGGATGGGATTCTCAATACTCGGTTCAATACAGAGAGTTGAAATTTCAGTGCGCTATAAAACCCCACCGCAATATTTTTATTACGTGGTCGAAATGAAAAACACTGGCACAATGCTAATGTGTAGGAGTATTTTGGAACTTTCGAATAAATCTTAACAACGAAATTAAAAAAAACATGGGCTGATATGGATCAGTTCACACACAACGGAACAATGTCCGAGCAATTCATCATTGAAAATAGGACCGTATTACGATAGCCTAAAGTAGAATGTTTCAAAGAGTAACCATGGAGTTTCTTGCTAGCTCTTCTCCATAGGAATCAATCAATTGGACCCGTGCACCTAGCTTCTGACGTTTCATAAGTGCCCATGTAAGTTTATGGGCTTTTTTTAAGTGTTACCGACTCGCGAGCATACGCAAGCCGAATTCATACAATTTCGTACTTTAGACTATCGTATTACGGTCCCATTTTCAATGGAGCTAGTTCATTGTTCAGGAATTTTTCCGTTCTATCTGTAGTGACCCTGTGGGTTTTGCTAATCTTTGCGTAGCTAATCGCCTTTTCCCAACTGTGTTGGAGTCGGCTTCCAGTCTCACTGGGTGCAGCAGAATACCAGTATTTTACATGGAGCGCCACAACCCAGTAACTAAATAACACGATAGCCCTTGGTAAGACTGGTTTTCAGACTTTCGGGCATCTGACGACTCGTAGCGATGTCAAAGATCTACGAAAGACAACCGGGACCAACGGCTTAACGTGCTTTCCGAGGCACGGAGGGGTCTTGGTATGTAAAGATGGTCACCCATCCATGAACCAACCGCAGCAAGCGTAGCTTAACCTCCGCCACAAGCCCATTTGGGTAGCTACTCGTATAGTGATTAAACTATTTGATATTTTTGTTTTAATTAATTGTCGTATTGTCTTCTACATCTTGTATAAAGAAACGGTATAGAAAATGAAAAAAACATGAGATCAGGGTGAATACCGTAACCACAATAAAAAATAGATTTTGGAATAAACGAAAACTGCATTTTTGCAGGAATCGAAGCCAATGGTTTTACAATACCATCCTATTCAGGATGCTTGGCGCATGGACCCACAACATTTTTTGGGAGATTGGGTGAGTCATGTCCTATCTTTGACCCATAGACCCCATGTCCTTAGTTTTGCTCAGATTAGACCCCTAAGTGTCGCTGTTGTTCATAGATTAATTCATTTTTAAGAGTTTGAAAGCTCGTCAAGTATTTTTTTGTTCTCTTTGCTAAAAATGTTTTATTTAGAATAATAATCATACATTAGAGAATGCAATAAAAGTTATTTGGTTGTGGTCTGTGCTAAGAATTTATGTCTTATTAAGAATAATAATCATACATTACAGACTGGTGCAAATACAACAACAAACTAAAAAAAAATGACATTTTAAAGATTCAGGTAATTTTCAAAAACAAATTAAAAAAAATGGTATGTCGATTACAGTGACACTTAGGACATGGAGTCTAAGGGTGAACTATAGCAAATGACCCACCCAATCCCCCACAATTTTTTTGCGGTCCAAGCGCCAAACACCGTGTATAATCATAATAGAGGTTGATTTATATCATTTATACACAGTGTCTTGGAAAGATGTGGCCAAATTCAAGAATGAAGTACCGTCAAACGGGGTGAAAAGTAATGCAGGGATGAATTCAGCCAAGTCTGACAAACAATCTTTTAGATCTTAGAAAGTCGTTACAGTCAGAAGCCCGAAACTGACAACCACACTTATCGCTTCATCATCATTATTTCAGCCGAAAGACGTCCACACGACATAGGCCTCTCCCAATTTTGCCATAATCGCCACGTTGGGCAGGCGGGTTGGCGATCGCAGTATGGTGGTAAAATGCATAGAGAACGCTGCTGCCCATTCTCTAGTAAGTCCCTTAGTCGCATGTTACGACACTCACGGGAACAAATGGGAAATAAAATGAACAAAATGGGTTAAATACTGGTATGCACCCTAATTGCGAAACGCACAATTTATCAGAATCTGAATGGGATTGAAGATTATTTCTAAACCATTGCGTCATTTGTTCAAATAAATTGTCGACTCAGCAACGTAAATAACGCAATGAATGTTGTTTAACTATGAATATTAAACGAATTCCTACCGATAAAAAGTTCCGAAATTATCCCTCTGATCAGACTGGACGCCGACCCCAATATTGTTGAGAAAAGCCAGGCAGATTTATTGACTGAGTTAATTATTTTTTCACGATTACAATGTTGGTCTCTTCAAGTAAGGTATTCAGTTTGATGGTCTGTACCACATCCTTAAATTTGACCAAAATTCTCTGAAATGTGTTGTATACTGTTTCTAATTAGAACTTACCTCCAGTTCCGCGGCGTTTATACTCCCTTTTAGCTTTTCTCTCCAGTGCCTCTGTTAACAATATAAATGTAGAAATTGAGAATTGTGAAAAAAAATAATCTTTTTCTCCTTTGAAAAATGTATGGTCGACCAACCACAGAAATGACGTTTAATATGTACACTTGTGAAAAGAAAAATTTCAGCAATGTTACTAAATTAATTGTGTCTGGTATAGCAGGTACGTACGGTGACAAATCAACTGGAATTATAAAGCTTGATATGTAGCCGTGTGGACAGTACCCTTTTTGGGGTTCCGTACCCAAAAGAGTACTAACAGAACCCTAATACTAGGCCTCTGCTTTTGTGCGTATGTCTGTCAGCGGGCTGTATCTTCTCATGAACAGTAATAGGTAATACACTTGAAATTTTCACAGAATGTATATTTCTTTTGCCACAATGACAAAAAAAAAATAGAAAAAAAACATGATAAAAAACGTATTTGTTTTATATTTTGTGATAAATATTGTACGAGGATACGGAACCCTTCGTGTGCGAACCTGACTCGCACTTAGACAGTTTTGAGCTGTAATTTTAATTTTCATTTAATAACCTTTTCTTTCCATGACTGTACATCGTACAACTTCCTGTACAACAGACAAAAATCACAATCACACATACAAAAGCACCCGAACCCGACTATTTGTATATCATATACACAGTGAAAGAAAATAGACGCGCAATGTAACCATGAATTCAGCACATGACTTTAAACCCCCTAGCGTAGAAATTTTCTGCTGTTTCATCATCAGCAGCCTATATTGTTCCCACTGCTGGGACACAGGCCTCCTCTCGGTGAAAGGGAGTGGGCCATAATCCACCACGCGGGCCCAGTGCAGGTTGGGAGATGTCACATGTCTTCGAACTTTTGGTTCTAAGCCATACCGGTTTCCTCACGATGTTTTCCTTCACCGTTTTGGGAGCAGTGGTGATGAAATAATTTACACAAAGTAACTCACCTGCTTGGGTTCGAATTCACGGCCTACTACTCGTAAGTCGCAGCCTTTACCACTGGGCCACCACCGCTCTTTCGTTTTTTCGTTTTTCTTTAGAAAAGTGCAATACCTACGCGTTCAAAATGTATTGCAAAGCTTTTTTTCTATGAAAACGCAGATACTTTTTTTTTTTTGATAACCGACAAAAAATGCTCTAGGGGATCTAGAACCATTAGCTGATTTCATGGCTTCAGTTTGTGCGTCTATGTCCTTGCCACCCTGTATACAGGTGTGTGTTTAAGACGCAGGTTTAATTGTTTCATAAGACACAAACTAGAAAACATGACCTATGCCTTGCCGGGAACCACAGGGCACCCAACATTATTTACAATACACATATTTACAACAACAAAAAACAAAACAGATTTTAAAAAAACACCAACACCATACAAACCTTGTTATTAATACGTGAAGCAAAAACTTTGTACCCCCTTTTTACGAAAATTACGCGGAGTGTGAAAGGTATTAATATGCCTTATCACTCTGTTTTTTTTTACTGTGTGTACATAAATAATAAAATAAATAAATAAAGGTACAGTTAAATTTTATATGGAGGAGTGCAGAATCCCATATTATTTATTTAATAATGCATTACAAAAACATGGTCGAATTTCGACCACTGGGCGATTATTAGATATTGTAAAAAAGCCTTAAGGTGAATGCTCCAAACCAGCCCGCGAAATTCAAAATTTCTTACGTTTTTTGCAATTTGCAGGCCAGTGCTAGGTTGTATGTTGATTAAAATATTATTCGCGCCTATAAGACGTATGTAGTTACAGAATTATAATCATCAAAATCACCAATACAACCCTCCAAGTTCATAAAAGCCTAAGAACAAAAAAAAAAGAGAAATAGTAATTCCTATAGCTTTATGAACTTGGAGGGTTGTATTGTCGATTTTGATGATTATAATTCTGTAACGACATACGTCTTACAGGCGCGAACAATATTTTAATCAACATACAACCTAGTACTGGCCTGCAAATTGCAAAAACCTAAGAAATTTTGAATTTCGCGGGCTGGTCGGAGCATCCCCCTTAAATATTTTTACTCAAACATAAAATGGCGGATGTGTATTTTTTTAATAATCTATCTAAATAATCTATCCAAAGGTTATATTTTTCTCGTAGACCAGTTCCAAAATTTTTCTAGTTTTGGTGGACCCATGCTTTTACATTTCTACGTTATCTCCAAAACTCGTCACACATTTTAAAAGCCCAAGAAACAAAAAAGCATTTTAATCACGAAAAGGTAGACCCTGTCGAGTTTCCCATCGACCCCTTGGGGGTCCACCTAGACCATTTTGAGAATCACTGGTCTACACTGTCGCACTGCTGAGCAAAAGCCTCCCCCAAATCCCCCCAGACATTATTTTCCAGGGCCTCCTCGATACAACCCTTGCAGTATGAGTATTAGGACTATGCTTTGTTTGTTATTAGTTATAGGTATTAGTTATAAGGAATTATGTTAAAGTATTAATTAAGGCACATTTACTGCATTGGTTAGCTGTAAGGGTAGATCATCATCATCATTTCAGCCGTAAGACGTCCACTGCTGGACTTAGGCCTCCCCCAATTTAGGGGGCTTTGCCATAATCGCCACGCTTGGCAGGCGGGTTGGCGATCGCAGTATGGTGGTAAAATGCATAGAGAACGCTGCTGCCCATTCTCTAGTAAGTCCCTTAGTCGCCTTTTACGACACCCATGGGATGAAATGGGGTGATGTTATTCTTTACGTCCG
Source organism: Aporophyla nigra (assembly GCA_947507805.1). Classification (NCBI taxonomy): domain Eukaryota; kingdom Metazoa; phylum Arthropoda; class Insecta; order Lepidoptera; family Noctuidae; genus Aporophyla; species Aporophyla nigra. The sequence continues at coordinate 11,851,226 of OX382319.1, read as the reverse complement.
ACACCACACGATACAATAAGGGTAGATGTATGATGATAAATAAATAAATAAATAAAAATTTTTTTAATGCTGGGTTCCCTAGACCTAATTAAAAGCTGTCAAAGCCAAACTGCAGCAGTTGGAGAAATGTATACGGCCTACCCAAATATCCTTTCTTTAGTATTGTTCGTCGAATCGTTGAGCTTCTTAAATTTTGAGTTCAGCGGCACGATTAGTGACAAATGCTTGCGCTGACTGGACAGGTCCACTCAATCTGTGTGGTTCTTTCCTCAAAAGACCATTTCAGACACCAATCTACATGGTCTTCATATGATCTGACCAAGATTATGTCTGAACTTTAAAAGAGACTGTGACCTCTGAGTTTGTTTCTCAAACTAAAGTATGACTTTTAATCCTATTCAGTAACTTGACAGTTGGGAGGGAAAAGGTAGTGAGGTGGTGCAAGAATGAATGAAATTAAATGAACTTGAAATAATGTACTTACATGCATTTTAAATTTAATAACTTGTCTTAAAACACAATGTATACAATATCGATATATACACGTCTATGGCTGCCAGAAGAAATAAAATGACTATAGTAAAAAAAAAAAAAAAATTACGATTTTCATATTTGGTTATGTTTTATCACATGAAAATAAAAAAGGAAATAGCTGTTATTAAAAATTATGAATTATTCTTATATTCCACATCCTAAAAACGATTTTTTAAAGTTTTATTTAATTTAAACCATTTTATAATTCATTCTTTACGCGAAATCGTTCACTACTCCAACACTATTATTAGTTTTAGTTTGGTATCAGTATTTTTCTTTGAACTGTCAAGTTACTAAATAAGATTAAAAGTCCAACCTTAGTCACATAGGAACCGACGAACTCAGCTGATTGAAGAAAAAAAATTGACATGTAAGTGTCTGTATAAACCTACCTATTTAGCTTATTTAAATTAGCATAATTAGCTTGTAAATTCCCACTATCACCACACAGGCCTTCACGCAGACCCAGAGCGTGTTGGTAGATGTCACTTTGAATTTTCGGTTCTAAGACATGTCGGTTTCCTCACGATGTTTTCCTATACCGTTTCGAGTGCAGCAGTGGTGATCTGCCAGGGTCGCGAGATTCGTTCAAAAGAGATACCGTGACCCTGGCACATGGGCAACTGAAGGAACACGGGTGGGTTAAAGTCAGTAAAAATCGTCGAAGAAAGAAAGACGTCATTAGATGATTTCCCACCCACAAAAACAAAGCAGTGGTGATGAAATTATTTACACAAAGGAAAACGACTGTCAGTGTATAAGAACTGTATTTTCACCTGTGATAAACAATAAACAAATGAATATGAAGTGTTCAAACCTACGACCTCGTAAATCGCGGTCGTTACCACTGGGCCACTGGCCATGTCCTAGAACCAAAAATTCTAAAACGTGTGACATCCACCGACCCGCACTGGACCCGCGTGGTTTTACAGCCCATTATTCCTCACAGAGAGGAAGCCTATGTCCCAGCAGTACAGGCTGATTTTGTACAATATAAATGCGAAAGTGTGTTTGTTAGGACAGATTTTTGAAGTCGTATTTCAGGATGTGTTTCTAATAGAGTCGGGATTTTATGTCGTGATTCATGTGGCATTTTTTATGTAGTGACGATTTCGTGTCATGTGTCTGGAAGTATTGTCATATCTCAACGTTTTCTGCCACGTTCCAGGCATTTGTGTCGTGTATCTGGGGTTCGTGTCATGTATCTGTATTTCGTGTCGTGTATCTGGATTTTATATCATGTATCTAAACTTGTCAGTTTTTGGAGTTTGTGTCAAGTGTCTGGATTTCGTATTGTGTTCCTGGAGTTCGTGTCGTGTATCTGGAGTTCCCGTCGTGTGTCTAGAGTTTGTGTCATGTATCTGGTTGGCGTTACGTGTTTCTGGAGTTCGTGTTGTGTTTCTGTATTTCGTGTCGTGTATCTGGATTTTATATCGTATAACTAAACTTGTCAGTTTTTTGGAGTTTGTGTCAAGTGTCTGGATTTCGTTTTGTGTTTCTGGAGTTCGCGTCATATATCTAGATATCGTGTCGTGAATCTGGAGTTCATGTCGTGTATCAGGATGTCGCGTCGCGTGTCTGGAGTTCGTGTCGTGTACCTGGAGTTCGTGTGGTGTACGTGGATGTCGTGTGTCTGGATTTCGTGTATATTTCTAGATGTTGTATCCAAACCATTTCTAGCGTACCAAAATGTTATTAAGCTCAAGCTACACTGATGTTCTACATATTATATTGACAAGGCCAATGTTAGTAGATAATTATACTATAAAAACCGTTCCCAAGTTAGCACAATACGATGTAATGTATATGACAGTTGTTACCTAACTCGCGGGCCCTCTTTCTAGCCAAATACTCTGGGCTTGTTTTGTCGACGCGTGGCCTTCCCCGCTTACGCTTTTCCCCACTTTCTGGGGTCCTGTTATTCATCATAGCGGCTGAAAAAAGAAAAGAATCAAAATATAAAAATAAGGAAAAAATAGTCCCGAAGGTTTTTGAAGTCGGTTCAATAAAGGAAAAAAAATGTCTGGCTTTCATGTGGTTCCGAGCAACTTATAGGCCGAATTTATCTTCTATAAAGAACCTAAAAAGACACTTCGCTTATTAAGACTATTTGGATTGCGCCGTGGTGAATATCAGTTTTTTTTTTACGGCTTGCAGCCGATTTTTCAATTGAAACCGCCGTATTTATTCTTCAGGAAAATCATCTAAAGATCGCAAAATCAGCCCTAAGCAAACTTTAGCAAATTTGAATTGAAACACAATTAAATTCGATTTGAATCACAACTAAATTCGAATTGCAACTAAAGAGCGAATCTGACTCCAGGTTTCAGAAATCAATGATCATATAATCTGATGTTAAACATTATTATTGATTACAATTTGACAAAAGATTAAACGAAGTTGTGATTTTAATAATTTTGGCTGAAGTAGGTATAAAAAAATACACCTTTTTTTTGTAAATTTAAATTAACTCCTGTATGATAGCTAAGTAAACAAACACAAAGTATAACTCAGACCCGAAACAAATATGTATTAGTAGTTGTTCCATGCGGGAATTTAACCCGAGACCCGTAACACATCGCAGCTTTTATGCCAACGCGCCATCATTATAGTAATTTTATGTCAACTAAGTGGGTTTGTTGTTCAAAAATTCTAAGACATTTTGCAATGACAATTCTCATTTTATTTACATACCATACCATTTTAAGACACACCCCATAGCCTTATAAAATATTTAATTAAACAACTGTCTTTTAGCTTAGACTTTGACATTTGATTTTGACTTTGACATCTGTGCCACGTTTCTCCATCTCTGACACAGGTGTCAAAGTAAAAGGATAAGCCAAAAGTTGCAAAGAAATCACAATTAGAATTGTGTTTTTATTACGCGACTGCCCCAAAAAAGAAGTGTTTTTATATTTCTTTTTGCTCTGGCTTTTGACTTTGACTCTTTACATAAACAATCTTATATAAAACGCATCTCACCCATCTCCTTGGCTTGTTTTCTGGCCGCCAAGTTAGCCAGGTACTCGGGGCTCGTCTTATCCACCCTGGGTCTGCCTCGCTTCCGCTTCACAGGAGTCGGCGGGTCGCTGGTTTCAGCTGTAGGAGAGTGAAACAAGTTTATTAAAGAAAAGTGAGTTAGTAAGAGCGTTCATCCCGCTCGGGCTGGCAACGTCGCATCTTAAGTGGTTTTTCGTGAATTTCATTAAAGTAAGCTTGATTTAAACTTTATTTTTTCAGCCAAGCACTAGATCGTTAGTATTTCAAAGGTAAAATGTATGTCGGAGTAAACTAAAAATATTTTTTTGGTGTGAAATCATCAAATGACGTCTCCCGCTCTGGGGGAGCGGGAGGGCGTGTCAGACTTTTACTGACTAAAACCCACCCGTGTTCCTTCAGTTGCCTATGCCAGGGCTACGATAACTATTTCTAACAAATCTGGGACCCTGGCAGGTATCGGTCCCAGGGGATCCCTTCCATTTTTGCCGACATCTCTTTGAGGCGCGCGTGGAACACAACGCGCCGATGGGGACAACCCCTAAGGCATACACTCTATCCAATAAAAAAAGAATCTCCACAATTTTTGGAGACTTACATCATCGCGGAACAAACAGCCAAAAGCAAAACAATTGAGAACCTCCTCCATTTTTAAGTTCGTTAAAAATTAGTTAAGTTCTTACCAGTACTGATCGGCTCCTGCTTCTGCCTCGCCGCGTACAGCTCGGGCGGCACGAAGTGTGACACCGGCGAGCGGTAGTCCACTGACAACGGCAGACCGCCAGGCACTGAGACCAAATGATCAATTATGTAGGTACTTAGGGAACAGGAATTAACCTCTCGGGTGTCGCGCGGCAAAATGCATCGATACCGTTGAGTGTCGACGCCTTGACCTGTTGAACTCAAGTGACCTGACTTCTTTTACTATTTTGCTTAGATAACCTATAATTTTCGTCTGTTTTTTGTGATTTATACATTTTTAGTATCCTAGAAATATTGTCCAACCATTAAATTTAAGTAATCCCAAATACATACCCTTTTTACTGCATTTTATAGCATTTAATTTCACCAACGGTAAAAAATTCTTCAATACACAAACTTTGACGATTCAGAAATCATGTAAAACTTGCTCTAAATCACATTATTTTTAGTTACACACCAAGCATATACACTTATCATCTTAAAACATTCAAAACTTTGCACCATACGCATTTGTAAACAAAACTATTTAATTAAATACAGCTCAACACACTATGGTACTCCAGCTGTAAATACAATTTAACAATTTATTTAAAACAAATTAACAGACTTTTAGACCTAATGACGTTTCAAAATAAATTATGAATAGTTGTTTTATTATTTTGATGTTGATTTATGTTGAAAAATCGCGTATCATTCTTTACAGCGCAATTTTTATTCCAAAATTATTTGTCACTTTCGCGAACACTTTGTTTCAAATATTTTACACTATGTAACAAGAGATAAAAGTTCAGTAAAATCATCAAAATAATCTATACACCGTTCTGTTAAATTTGATGTATAATACTTGTAATTTACTTACGAAAAATCATCTCTAAACATCTTGTTTACAAACACTTGATCACAAATGCGTCGCCATTTGTTTCCAACGACCAATACTCACACTTTTTCTATGAACACGATAGCCAATCATAATTTAGTATTCGAGAGCATAGAATACAGAATAGATTGATATCAAACACTCCTATTGGTTAAAATAAATTGAAGTAGTAAAAAAATAACCATAGACCATGTCACTGGCGGGACGCCCTGACGTCCCACCGACACCCAACGGTACTTTTATTCGTGGGAATGCGGGTGTTCCCGCCGACACTCGAGAGGTTAATGAATGAATGAATGAACTGCACCGATCCCTGCGTGGTTTTGCCAGACACGAGTCATCGAAGGATGACCAAATTGAGTTGGGACCAAAAGTCAAGGAACAGGAATGAATGAATGAATGAACTGCACCGATCCCTGCGTGGTTTTACCAGACACAAGTCTTCGAAGGATGACCAAATTGAGTATCTAGACAAAATTGTGGATGATGGATGACATTTGGGAAGTTGGAGCAAAATTTAACTTCTTTATTGTACGCTAGACTATAGAAAGGGTTTATGCAGGGTAATGTCTTCACTGCTGGGACATAGGTCTCCTGTCTGATCCACCAGTGGGGATTGCTAGATGTCACATATCTTTGAATTTTTGGTTCTAGGTCATGTCGCTTTCCTCTCTTTGGTCGTGTCGGATTGCGTACCGTCTCCTCCGACTGAGAGTGGGGGAAGATTGAGTGCTCCTGTGTCTGCTCACACACTTGTGCACTATAATATCTCCGGCGTCGAAGGCTAGTCTCTGTTGAAATTGACCACCATTGCCGAAATACGGTCGGGCTGATTTAAAAAGAATCTGGTGACACTTGTTCCAAACCTCCGAAGTCCTGTTTGAGTTACAGCAACTTGGAGTCTATCTCTATCTCCCTACGCGATCGAATCAGAAATGAAGAGATCCGTAGGAAAACCAAGGTAACCGACATAGCCCGAAGAATTGCCAAACTTAAGTGGCAGTGGGCAGGGCACATTGCTCGCAGAACGGATGGCCGATGGGGTCGGAAGGTTCTGGAGTGGCGACCGCGTACTGGAAGACGGAGCGTTGGAAGGCCTCCCACAAGATGGACCGATGACCTGGTGAAGGCCGCAGGAATACGTTGGATGCGAGAAGCACAGAATAGGTCGAAGTGGCGGTGCTTGGGGGAGGCCTATTTTTATCACAGAGCAAAAACGGTGATAAAATGCGTGACTCAAAGGGGCCATCCATAAATTACGTCACACAAATTTCATGATTTTTTGACCCGTCCTTGTCACAGCTGGTCACATCTGCGAGACCCCCCTAGTGTGACGTCACATATTTTGCAATTTTATATCTAAACATTGAATTAAAACAGCAGTTCCGAAATTACTTTTATTTCCATTTCCAAAATTCGCGAAAGTCAACTGTCAAATCACCAACAAAACAATTTGAACCTCAAGTTTAACAAATAAAGTTGGAAATATTTTAAATTTTTTCTTTCATAGTTTATACCTATTTCGTGTTTTAATAGTACTTTAAATATGTATATTCAATTTTGAAATGTGACGCCACAAAATTTAGGGACCCTGTCACCCCCTTGTCACACAATGTCACAATTCGTCGACCCCCTCCCTCCCCTTAACATATAACGTAATTTATGGATGGAGTCCCCGTACCCCGCTGGAGTCGCAACCGCGTACTTGAAGGTGTAGCGTTGGAAATCCTCCCATGGACTGAAGACTTTGTGAAGGCCGCACGAATCCATTGGATGCGAGAACAGAACCTGTCGATGTCGCGACGTTTAGGGGAGGCCCATGGCCAGTCTTTCGGCTGAAATGAAGATGCTTGATAAAAACAAACCTTGGTTCAGGCCATAGATCTCCCCGTTATGTTCGATCTTGGGCTTCTTCTCCGGTGTTTGCTTCTGACTGCCCTCGCTGCTCGAAGACTCCTCCCGCTTGAGCTGCGGCAACGCGGAGTCCAGCTGACTTTCACATAGCGCCATTTTTGTTGATTTTTAATTTATGCTGGAAGAATATTTCTATTGATTAGTTGGTATGAAGTGTAAGTTTAAATGACTTTGTAAGCAAAACAAACTAATTACCGACTTTTACTATTATAAAATACTTAGTATTTTGTTTTTTAATAAAGACAATTTAAATTTGACTTATTTGGTAAACAAATATGTTAGGAAAATCACAAGTAGGTATACACTTTAGCAAATAGATTCCGATGGGCTAAATAACCCAAATATTTCAACTCATGTCAAGTAATTTGATTGGCTGTTGCTAGAATTACAGTTAGCCAATCACAACTGCGTGCACTGACTGGACAACCTAGGCCTCTGGGGTAGGCCTTAGTCACACATTTTATCACGTATTTGTTCCCAAACTGTGAAGAATAGAGGTGTGACTCACACAAACCTATGACAGGCCGTTCTCGCCCCGCTGTATTTAGTACCTTCCACAAAGGACCATTTCAGACATTTATTACAGATTATGTCTGGACTTTACAAGAGTTTTGTTACGTCTTTCTTCACAGAGAATTCCGACAGAAAACGACCGACCTCATCTAGTTTTTAATATATGTTTGATGTTTAAGAATGTCCTGATCTTTGTACGAAACGCAGGGTACATCTTGAATTACTATTGGGCCATCATCATCTTCATCATCATTTCAGCCATAAGACTGCTGGACTTAGGCCTCCCCCAATTTGGGGGGCTTTGCCTTAATCGCCACGCTTGGCAGGCGGGTTGGCGATCGCAGTATGGTGGTAAAATGCATAGAGAACGCTGCTGCCCATTTTCTAGTAAGTCCCTTAGTCGCCTTTTACGACACCCACGGGAAGAAATGGGGGCCAAAAACTGCTTGAAATTAAGTTGTTATTTTATCAAATTATTTCTCTACATTTTATTTGTTTACCAAAAAAGTGAAGTGAAGAAAAACACTATTTAACATTCATATATATTGCCTGGTTTCAGACAGCATTGTATAGAAAAGTAATTATAATAATTTTATATTTACAAGATTTATCGGGTTAAATTCTTCTCCCAAGTGCTAACATTTTACAATCACAGTGCATAATAAAACTATAAAGTGACAAATGATGAGATGAGTCAAGCTGAAAATTTTGTCCAAATCTTGATTTACTCTGACGTTATATTTCAATTTATTTTTTACTGTTTATAGAGTCTATTTTAGCTTAAGTTTTAAAGCAAGTAATCTGCTAATATTTACCATTGATTGCAGATCAAAGCAGCAAAAAAAAAAGGATAAAAAATTAATTTAGCATTTATTTACATTTTTCGGCTGCATCCGTTGGACTGGAACGCAACCTCAATGAGTTGGGAAATGCAGTTGATTTATTTACTTTTAACAAGTAGATGAGAGAAAATGAATGGTTCTTGTCTCTGTTCATACCAATATGTTACCATGAGAAAAAAAAAATTGGTATTTGTTATCTATTCCTATATTTCCTGAAATAAAATACAGGAAAAGATCCAAAAACCATTCAAAAACTTAGCATGATATTTAACCAACGGGGGCGTCCATTAATTACGTGAAGCCTTTAGAGGAGGGGTCAAGCCGAATCTCACTCTATCTCACGTAGGGGAAAGGGAAATATCACGTTTTTTTTCGCAAAAAACAATGTAAAATTGCGAGTAAACGGAGTTAAAGAAAATAATTAAAGCATATTTTTCCTTTAAAATATGGCTAAATCCTTTAAGCGGTAACGTGGCATAGTAGCCCTTGATTTTTATGCCGCCACCGGCCAGCCAAGCTAGCCTAACGCAACGCATAAATTGAAAGCAAATAAGCACAAACTGGGCTGGCCATGGTTGTCGAAAGACTCTTGGCCGATGGCACAGATAAGTCCTGGAGTGGAGACCGCGTATCGGCAAGCGTAGTGTGGGATGCCCCCCAGCTAGATGGACCGACGACCTCAAAAAGGTGGCTGGGACAGACTGGATGCGGAAGGCGGAGGACAGGGTGTTGTGGGCCAACATAGGAGAGGCTTGGGTCCAGCAGTGGACTGCGACTCAGCCTGAGTTGAAGCACAAATTTCACGATATGTCACCAAGGGAGGTGGGGAGTTCGAAAAATCGCCAATACTGCCTCACGTAATTAAAGGACGCCCCCAAATGAACTTTCATTTTTGCTAGCAATCCTCGCTGACTCGCAAACACTAAAATCTGCATCCTATGTGGTGTGATCTCCATTATCAGATACAGATAATCTTATAGAAATTAATTCCTGAAAGCCAAGCTGATATTAATTGGCAACTTACAAACTGTGTTTAACTTTTTTACTATTCAAATCATGTTGTCAAATAAACTACTCCAGCAGCCTGTGGACAGCATATACGCAAAGGGCTCTCAACGCTTTGCGGGTCCAATATAATAACGCATTCAGGATGCTGCTGGGACTCCCTCCATTTTGTAGCGCGTCCGCCATGTTCATGGAGGCACGCACAGACGTTTTCGCGGCTATCCTACGCAAAAAACCGGCATCTCTGCTGCACAAAGTGCGTAAGAGTAGCAACAGCATCCTGACTGCGATTGCGGACAGGTATGACAGTCCGTTCTTTTTAAATTGTAAGCGTTTATGTGTGAACTAACATAGTTTTAACACATTAACTGCCATGTCGGACTATGTGTCCGACACTTTTTGTTCCATTCAGGCCTTGTCGGACTATATGACCGACAACACATACAAAATCTGAACATTTCGTTGCTGCCTGGCGGCCATGTTTTTGAAATAAATAATCTATTTTAAAGTGGAATAACACTAAGTACATTTTTTGACTTCTTCTGATTTTAACCATGGCAGTTAACGTGTTAAGCACCTGTTTACTAACAAATGAAACATGTTGTCCGAATTTTAATTAATAAATAAATTATTATTTAAGGTGGAACCGCCAAGTTGGTCCGCAATATTAAAATTCCCATACTTTTTTTGCAACTTCTAGGGTGTCAGACTATACAACGTGTTACATAATTAACACTTTGCAGGACGGTACCGACTTTTTCAAATTATATGATACTAGCTTCTGCCCGCGGCTTAGCCCGCGTGGATGTCGAAATATGGGATATACTGTTAATTATGGGAAACAGAGAATAAAAAGTTTCACAGAAAATTCAACCCCCCATTTCACTCTCTTAGGGGTGGAACTTTCAAAAAACTCTTTCTCAGTAGATCCCTACTTTTCATAAAGAACACACCCTCCAAATTTCATGTTTCTAGGACCAGCGGCTTAGGCTGTGCGTTGATATATCAGTCAGTCAGTCAGTCACTCAGGACTTTGAATTTTATATATAATATAGATGGCAGTAACATTGCCCATACAAGTTACGACCACTGCTATATCCGTAGCGTCCTAAAGTAATACTAAATAATGATATACGTAGACAGTTCTTTCATAGCCGTGCATGGCCTGTTATTCCTCTATACGAAATTTCACTGTATTGCCCGTACCTCTGTTCAGATTAGTTCAAAAGTTTACGGTGATGCCCGTACTGTCATTTTCAAACATCGAAAAATCGGCTGCTAATGCAGTGCGTCCCGCAACGTGTTAACGCAAAACCACATACACCCCCAATTACAGTATTGAATTAAAATTGTAATCACCATCATAATCATTTCAGCCGAGTGACGTGTACGGGTGGATATAGGCCTTTGGGGAGGTTTTGCCATAATCGCCACGCTTGAAAGGCGGGTTAGCGATCGCAGAGTGGTGGTAAAATGCACAGAGAATGCTGCTGCTCATTCTCTAGTAAGTCCCTCAGTCGCCTCTTACGACACCCACGGGAAAAATGGAATAGTGCTATTCTTTACATCCGACACCATACGGACTGATAATTTTAATGATTATAATTCTCTAAATACTACCTACTTTAGCGCATCTACCTTTAGCAAATGATTTCAGCGTCCCACATTCGTTAAGAAATGGCTGATGATCATAGACAAGCTAGGGTAGCTGCCAACTGCCAGGGCCACGGTAACTCTTACTTAAAACCCACCCGTATTCCTTCTCTAAATACTACCTACCTTAGCGCATCTACCTTTAGCAAATGATTTCAGCGTCCCAAATTCGTTAAGAAATGGCCGAGGATCATAGACAAGCTAGGGTAGCTTCCAACTGCCAGGGCCACGGTAACTCTTACTTAAAACCCACCCGTGTTCCTACACGGGTGGGTTTTAAGTAAAAGTCTGACATGCCCTACCACTACGCCCAGAGCGGGAGACGTCATTTGATGATTTCCCACCCAAAAAAAACGAGTAGCATCCAAGTCATCAGTACCTAAGATTTATCTTTTGACCAAGTCATGAGGTATTTCTCAGTAGTAACTCGAAGTTCCCGGTTGATGGCAATAGGCTCGCCCCCTATCATATAGGACTTGAACATAACACGAAATGTTTGTGTGTGTGTGTGTGTGTGTGTGTGTGTGAGGGTGTGTGTGTGTGTGTGTGTGTGAGGGTGTGTGTGTGTGTGTGTGTGTGTGCTAACTACTAAAGGGGTGACTAAGGGACTTACTAGAGAATGGGCAGCAGCGTTCTCTATGCATTTTACCACCATACTGCGATCACCAACCCGTCTGCCAAGCGTGGCGATTATGGCAAATCCCACCAAATTTGGGGAGACCCATGTCCAGCAGTGGAGGTCTTTCGGCTGAACTGATGATGATGATAAGTTTTCTCCGCATTTATTAATAACTAAATAACGGCTAAAAGTTTAAAACTGTTCTTTGGTAAAGCAACTCAACATACATATAAAATCACGCCTTTTCCCCATAGGGGTAGGCAGATACCACGGAACGCCACCTGCTACGATCTCTACACACCAGGCGCGGTCCGAGAGGGGGGGTCCTAGGGGTCATGACCCCCCCCAAAGACAGTCATGCTGTCGGTACCCTGAACGATTTGCCTGTCTTACTATCTTAAAATTGTTCTCACTTGAGCCACGGAGACTCCGATGGACATTTGCAAAAAGATTGTGACCCAGGACTTCATGCTGATCAGTAGCGCTTGCGACTACTAGACCAAAGAGGATGTACCTTCCTAAAAATATTCTTCAGTACTCATGGTGACCCCCCCGAAAATGATAGGCTACGACCGCGCCTGCTACACACTCCTTTTGCCTCGTTTTGGTTCATACACACACGCCAGTTGCGAGTACTACGCACCTGACCTTTCTGAAGAACTTCACCAACTCAACACTACAATGTGTAAAAGTTTTTCTAAACCAATTTACATAAATAAAAAACAGGGTGGAAGGAACATCGAGGCGGAACCTGAAGGCCAATTATAATAATAAAAATATCTTAGGACAACTAACACAACATTATCTGATCCCAAACTAGGCAGAGCCTGTACTATGGTAACCAGACAACTGATAAACATACTTATACAGGGTGTGGCGTAAGTAATGGTCCACCGTTCAGGATTCGATGAACCAGATAATTAACTATAACAATAAAAAATAAAAAAACATTTTTACCCAAATTTCTATTTTACTAAAATTGCTCTGGAACACGGGTGGGTTTTAGTCAGTAAAAGCTGACACGCGCTCCCGCTACGCCCAGAAAGGGAGACGTCATTTGATGATTTCCCTCCCACCCACAAAAAAAAGAAGTGTCATCATTTCAATCGAATGACGTCCAATAGGCCCTTAGGTGCCTTTTACGACAACCATGGGAGGAAATGAGATGGTTCTAGTCTTTACGTCCGGCATCACACGCAACGCAGTGCAGTCGCAGTAACTTCGGTGACTATTAAAATGGGTGCATTTTAAGGTATTTTTTTACTGATATCAGGCACCCCACGCTTTTTTCCATTATTTTCTACTTTTTAGTTAGGTTTTCTATGGAAGCGTGTTTTTTTTAGTTTTTTTAAACTATTATTACTTATTTTCTATTTTTTAGGGTATTTTGAATTTTGAGACGTATGTCAGCGTAGTTTGTGACGTATGTCAGCGTAGTTTTCGAAGACAGTTTTTTGCTGTCCCGGCAACCTTGGCAAGGATAATGGTACAAATTTATGAAATTATAGTATTGTCATCGGTCCTCGATAAGTGTAGGTACAGAGTTTAAATGAAAACTGGTCGTTTCAAGTGGGTCAAAATCGCGCTATAAGAAGTCGGTTACAAACAAACATACAAGTGAAGCTAATATAAAGCGTGTAAAAACATGAAAACTCGAGACATTTTTGACAAGTAGAGACTGAGTATCAGACTGTGAACGTTGTTAAAATTACGAGATTCCCCCTCTGATATCAGAGATTCAGTGCACGATTCTGGATCCACCAGCACCGAAAATTTTCACCAATTATTTTTTTTTAAATCGCTGTTCCATACTTTTTGACCGCATAGGTATTGCCGAATTCTATGAAACAGCTTTTTTTATAATCTTCGAAAACTTTCTGTCTAACTTAACTGCCCTTTTGGTCTCGTGGTTGCAAGCGCGACTGCCGAGCGTGTGGGGTCTTGGGTTCGATTCCCAGGTCAGGTAGTGTTATTGGATTTTCATTAGGAATTTAATAAAAGCTTGGAATTTGGCGGTGTGATACCCCCGTGCCTCGGAAAGCAAGTTAAGCCGTTGGTCCTGCGCCTGATCTCTCTCCGGTCGTGTCTGATTGCCGTCCCATCTGACTATGAGAGTAAAGGAACAGGGAGTGCCCCTGTGTCTGAACACACTTGAGCACTATAATATCTCCCGCGCCGATGGCTAGTCTCCGTTGAGATTGGCCACCATAGCCGCAATACGGTCTGGAGAACTATGTCTAGAGTCATGTGCTAAAGGCATGGTTTTTCGCGTCAATGTTCTATTCATCCTGTATAGTTTATTCACCAATACAAAATAAGCCCAATGACATAAAATAACCAACCTGTTACTTAACCATAATAGAACACAATATATACAATGTATTTTACAATAGGCTGCTCCCTACCCCAGGGCCCTTCAAACGTACGTATTGAAAAGCGCACCTGTCGTTATTACCCTTGTATATCAGGTTTCCTTTTAAATAAATAGGGTGAAACCGGATAAAAAAATGTTGTGGTGACCTGGCTAATAAAAATTTAGTTCGGTAGGATAGTTAAGGTAGCCACGGAAGACAACTTTTTTACACGCTTTATATTAGCTTCATTTGTATGTTTGTTTGTAACCGACTCCTTATAGCGCGATTTTGACCCACTTTAAACGACCAGATTTCATTTAAACTCTGTAGACATCGGGGACCTATGACACTACTATAATTTCATAAATTTGTGCCATTATCCTTGCCAGGGTTACCAGGACAGCAAAACAACTGTCTTCGAAAACTACGCTGACATACGTCACAAACTACGCTGACATGCGTCTCAAAATTCGAAACACCGTAAAAAATAGAAAATAAATAATAGTTTAAAAAAAGCATGGGGCTTTTTTTCCATTATTTTCTACTTTTTAGTTTGATTTTCTATGGAAGCGTGTTTTTTAGTTTTTTTCAACTATTATTTTTTCTGATGTTTTTACAATTTGCAGGACAGGGTTGATTTCAATAAGATTTGTGACCGTAACAAATCTTGAACTCTCTTCATCATCATAATTTCATCCAAAAGACGTCCACTGCTGGACATAGGCTTCCCCGCAATTTGGGGAGGATTGCCATAATCGCCACACTTTGGCAGGCGGGTTGGCGATCGCAGTATGGTGGTAAAATGCATAGAGAACGCTGCTGCCCGTTCTCAGGTGGGTTGGCGATCGCAGTATGGTGGTAAAATGCATAGAGAACGCTGCTGCCCGTTCTCAGGTGGGTTGGCGATCGCAGTATGGTGGTAAAATGCATAGAGAACGCTGCTGCCCGTTCTCAGGTGGGTTGGCGATCGCAGTATGGTGGTAAAATGCATAGAGAACGCTGCTGCCCGTTCTCAGGTGGGTTGGCGATCGCAGTATGGTGGTAAAATGCATAGAGAACGCTGCTGCCCGTTCTCAGGTGGGTTGGCGATCGCAGTATGGTGGTAAAATGCATAGAGAACGCTGCTGCCCGTTCTCAGGTGGGTTGGCGATCGCAGTATGGTGGTAAAATGCATAGAGAACGCTGCTGCCCGTTCTCAGGTGGGTTGGCGATCGCAGTATGGTGGTAAAATGCATAGAGAACGCTGCTGCCCGCTCTCAGGTGGGTTGGCGATCGCAGTATGGTGGTAAAATGCATAGAGAACGCTGCTGCCCGTTCTCAGGTGGGTTGGCGATCGCAGTATGGTGGTAAAATGCATAGAGAACGCTGCTGCCCGTTCTCAGGTGGGTTGGCGATCGCAGTATGGTGGTAAAATGCATAGAGAACGCTGCTGCCCGTTCTCAGGTGGGTTGGCGATCGCAGTATGGTGGTAAAATGCATAGAGAACGCTGCTGCCCGTTCTCAGGTGGGTTGGCGATCGCAGTATGGTGGTAAAATGCATAGAGAACGCTGCTGCCCGTTCTCAGGTGGGTTGGCGATCGCAGTATGGTGGTAAAATGCATAGAGAACGCTGCTGCCCGTTCTCAGGTGGGTTGGCGATCGCAGTATGGTGGTAAAATGCATAGAGAACGCTGCTGCCCGTTCTCAGGTGGGTTGGCGATCGCAGTATGGTGGTAAAATGCATAGAGAACGCTGCTGCCCGTTCTCAGGTGGGTTGGCGATCGCAGTATGGTGGTAAAATGCATAGAGAACGCTGCTGCCCGTTCTCAGGTGGGTTGGCGATCGCAGTATGGTGGTAAAATGCATAGAGAACGCTGCTGCCCATTCTCAGGTGGGTTGGCGATCGCAGTATGGTGGTAAAATGCATAGAGAACGCTGCTGCCCGTTCTTAGGCGGGTTGGCGATCGCAGTATGGTGGTAAAATGCATAGAGAACGCTGCTGCCCGTTCTCAGGCAGGTTGGCGATCGCAGTATGGTGGTAAATGCATAAAGAACGCTGCTGCCCATTCTCTAGTAAGTCCGTTACGACACCCACGGGATGAAATTGGATAGTGCTATTCTTTACGTCCGGCATCACACTGAATTCTTTTAGTTTTTGAATATCATTAAATGACTTTATTCAGTGGTATTATATGATTAAATGAATTAAGAGGGTGAAGGTGGCAAGACCATAATGTTTACGCGGAGTAAGCGATATCTAACATCATATTATACAGGATCATTTTTTATCCAGTGCGCAAACTGTGACCATGAATTCAGCATATCAGTCTAGACTAGGGCATGCAAAAACCGGGTTGTTTATAAAACCCGGTTTTTTCGGGGTTTATGTTTACAAAACCGGTGAAACCGGTTAAATCGGTTTTTTCGGGTTTTTTTATTTGATTTTTAATAAATGAGAAATATGTCTGTACAGAAATGAAAATGCTGAAGTCTAAGCAAAATATGATTTTTTACGGACTGAAATAAGCTAAAAGTACTAACAGGCTATACAAAAAGTTTATTTTCTTTATACAAAACATAGAATAATAATCATAAAGCTTATTATTTAGGAAAATAACATATTCTTTAAAACCTAACAAACACAATTTGGATCATTTGGTAGGTAGACAAAGGCTTAAAATTACAGAATATTAAATAACAATTGAACTGTCATAAAATACAAACAGGCAAAATCAACAGTACGTAAAATGAAATCAAAATAATTATTGAAATATCGCATAAAATGGAAGTCTTATTCCCTAATAAACCAGAAACAAAATAAATCTGTCATTGTTATAGATAAAACAGACTAGCTTCTGCCCGCGACTTCGTCCGCGTCAATTTTTTCTACCCTGACCTTTCCCGTCGCATCGAATTGCCTGCTAGTTTTCGTTCACTTTTCGTTACTGCTCCGCTCCTTTTAATCGTAGTAACCTATAACCTTTCTCAATAAATGGGCTACTCAACACAAAAATATTTTTTAATTCGGACCGATTCGATTCGTAGTTCTTGAGATTACCGCGTTCAACCAAACAAACAAACTCTTCAGCTTTATAATATTAGTAAAGATGAGACCTGCTGATAAAAGGCTCTCTCTGATTCCACACTTGTTGGAGGTATAGATTCCAAAGCTTTATTTACTTTTATTAAGTGCTCTCCTATTTTTCCTCCACCGTCGTAAAGTGCCATTTCCACCCTGATTTTAGTTTCTAAATCAAGTATGTAGATAGGCTTGCACCAGAGGTATGTTGTTTGAGAGCCTTCTTTAATTCTTGTCGGAGTTGGTCCTTGATGTTCCATGAAACATTTACTAGGTACTGTATAGTCTAAGTTTTCCTGAGTTGTAGTTGCCGTCAGTTTAGTAGTCGAAAAATGCTTACTTATAATGTTAACCGAAAAAACCGAAAACTCCGGTTTTTTTATCCTAAAAAAACCGGGTTTCAAATCAGTCGGTTATCCGGTTTTTTCGGTTATCCGGGTATCCGGTTTGCATGCCCTAGTCTAGACCCCCCAGCGTAGAAAATTTTCGTCGGTTATACAAAAAAAAATCTGCTGTTTCATAGAAAAATGCAATACCTACAGGGTCATAATGTATGGAACAGCTGATTTTTTTTTGTATAACCGACGAAAATTTTCTACGCTGGGGGGTCTAGAATGATATGCTGAATTCATGGTCACAGTTTGCGCACTGGATAAAAACTTATCCTGTATATACTTTCATCGTCGTTACAAAAACAATGGAGCAAGTATAATTTCTGTTTGAAGAGAAAATGGGCGATACACGACAGTTTCTAAAAAGGAAAGGATGCACAATACCTTACTCTAGGTGCAATGGGCCTGGCGCGACGCCATATATGCAATTTTCACTTATATCGCGCGAGCACCGCGCTTCGTAACACCGATAATAAATTAAATGAACTGAAAGGGTTGTTTTATAGGGCACGCCACAATTGCGGCGGTAAGTCCCCTGTTTGAGGAGTGGATAGGGAGGTCATTTACAATTTCCCATCCAACAAAAAAAAGGGTTGTTCTATTGATGATTTTAATCATTATAATTCCTGTAAAGCCAGATTTCGCAGTGGGTTCAAACCCAGGCAGACGTTTTACTCTGTGTACATGATTTCGTCATTACTGCTCTCCAGACAGTGAAGGAAAACATCGTGACGAAACCGGCATGTCCAAGAACCAAAAACTCGGAGACATGTACCAACCCGCGCCGGGCCCGCGTGGTTAATTACGGCTCCATCCCTCTCACTGAGAGGCGGCCTGTATCCCAGCAGTGGGAACAATATAGTCTGAATATTAAAGCCCGATGTTTGTCTGTTGCGAGTCATTTTTTAATTATAATACACTCTGACACTCACCTGCCAAATGCAAAAAACGATTCAAGTAAAATTGTATTTTGTTTGCAGGCAAATTTGGTGCTTCCCCCTTAATTTTTAACAACAAAGGAGTACAATGTATAATGAGTGTAAAAGGAAGGGGGGGGAGGGCCTTTGGCTTGCAGTAGTCTTAACTTTTATTGCAATTAAATCAACTACAGAAACTTTTGAACTGCTAAGAAGTTGGTAGTTACTCGCTAGTTGCCATATACAGGTTGTATGTTACTGACAGAGAATAACCAGGGTAAGATGTCAGTCAAGTAGTCTTACCTAGCTACAGTCAGTTAAACCTAGTATTGGTTGATTTTTAAATTTTATTTTATTTATGTTCTTCAGAAGGGTCATGCATGTGCTTAGTATTGGTAACCGGCGTGTGTGTATTACCAGATGTATGAATTTAAACAAGGCAAAAAGAGTATTTAGGGATCGTAGCAGGCGGCGTTCTGTAGTTTCTGCCTACCTCCATGGGAAAAAGGCGTGACTTTTTGTATGTATGTATTCTATTGCATATGCCATACAAGCAGTTGTTCCATTTAAAATGCAGGTATTCAGCTGCATCCAGTTAAACTGAAAGTCTACCCTAATGTAGTTGGAAACGCTAGGCAGACTGATATTGCAAACAAGCCGAAAATCCACCTTACTGCAAGTGGTCACTGCTTCCTATGAACAATTGTAATATCCAAGGCATTGCAGATGCATCGCCCACCTCAGAAAATAAGCTGAAATGTGTCATATGCCTGTATGCGTTAAGTGTATAATTGGATAACTTAAATTAACAGTATGAAATGACCAACAGGCAATATGTGTGTTCAGAAGCATTTGTTTCAATTAAACCGTTTACAGACACTTTTGATTTGTCAAACGAGTCGGTCATTTAGACAGATGAAGTTTCTTGTTATTCTTTTCTTTTTATAAGAAGACACCTTTGTACTGCAGTTTGGGGGTTCAATAAAGATAATTATATTATTGTAATTCTTATATGGATGTTCATGAAAATAATGGTATGAATGACCTCTGCATATTGTTTTATACATATAAGGCGGCGTCGCTGCTAAATAGACTCCGTGGCAGCCCCAACAGCATTCTACTCGTTATAGCCGGGAGACAGGACAGCCCGTTGGTGACGTCGCTTGTCACCTGTACACTGTCTGTGTTATTAGTTAAGTACTAACATAGGTTAAGACTATTGTTACTAACCCAATGGATTTTTGTTATCCGATCAAATAAATAAAATAAATATAAAAAGACGGTTGATCTAAACAAATATTGTAAAGAGCCTTTGAGAATCTGCCTTTGTAACTTTTAGCGTGTGAAAAGTTTCATAGCATAAATAAAGAGATAAAATTTGGCTTTTGTATGTTTATTATGTTTTCACATTGAAATGGCCGATTGTATTTAGATGAAATTTAGGACATGGGAAGGCCATGAGGATATGTTTCATCCCGATATACCCACAGGATTGATAGATACTCATATGGTGAAACCGTGCGGCGCATACATGATAAAACTGCCCAAGTGACTATTTTGACCTAAGGTTGGACTGTTAATCCTATTCAATAACTTGACAGTTCAACCGAAAATAACGATACCATTCTAAAACGAATAGTGTTGAGGTAGTGAACGATTTCGCATAAAGAATGAACGATAAAAATGATATAAATTAAATAAAACTTTAAAAATTGGTCTTAGGATGTGGAATATAAAAATAATTAATAATTTTTAATAACAGTTATTTCCTTTTTTATTTCCTTCTGATACGAAACAAAACTAAATATAAGAATTGTGTAATTTTACTTTTTTTTAACACTATAGTCATTTCATTTCCTCTGGCAGCCATTGACTATACATATAATCAATATAGTATACATCGTGTTTTGACGTGACAACGTCTTATAAATTGGTTTGCCGGGTGACACTTCAAGAAACTGCGTTACGCTCCGCTCACGTTATGCGCTCACAATGAGAGCGAGTGAGAGGCACGCGTCCCTTCCACTCGGGCATGGTTAGCCCGCCTAAGAGCGAGAGAGACAGACATAAAAAGTGAAAGGCACGCGTCCCTTCCACTCGAGCACAGTTAGCCCGCCTAAGAGCGCCTTAGATGAATAAATTGTTACTATTATTTCGTCCTTCTTCCTACTATACGAATGAATATTCACATTAAAATTATTTTACCACTCAAAGTCGTTGTCACGTAAAACTTTCGCCCGTATACCGACTTTACAGGCAACCAATTTTTTAAGTCAAGTTATTAAATTAAATTACAAAGTTTGCATGTAAGTACATTATTTCAAGTTCATTCAATTTCATTCATTCTTGCACCACCTCACTATCTTTTTTTTGTCAAAACTAGGTATCTGCCAACTGTCAAGTTACTGAATAGGATTAATAGTCCAAACTTAGTTCAGAATTCCAAAGAGTCTCTTCAAGGAATAATCATCATGTGCAAAGCCTTTTCCCAACTATGTCGGAGTTACTTCCAGACTAACCAGACTCAGTTGTATACCAATATTTTACATGGAGCAACTGCTTAAAAGCCTGACCAAATTACTGATCGTGAAGGGGTCTGCTGGGACCTATGCCTGCCAGGGTCACAAGAATGTTCGAAAGACATACTGTGACCCTGGCACATGGGCAACTGAAGGAACACGCGTGGGTTTTAGTCAGTAAAAGTCTGAAACGCCCTCCCGCTCCGCCCACGAGCAGGAGACGTCATTAGACGATACAAATCCAAAAAAAAAAAAAAAAACAGTATTGATCTGTAAATCTGCTAGACTAAAACAGGCCTTGTAGACTGTAGATTTACTACTTAAAATTTTTATGTTTTATAATGTATGTCATACTTGTTGACATGCCCACACTGCCCTCCCATACCTGTTAACACTGTAATTTGAAAAATTATTTGTAACAGAGTTACTGTGGAATTTCTTGTCAGCTCTTCTATTTGAAACAACCAGTGGAAACCGTGCACCTAGCTTCTGATATTCAAAAGTGCTCAATCCAAAAAAAAAAAAAGTCTCATGTTAAGTGTTCTGATTGATGGAACAATATCAAAAAAAAAAAACAATCATAAAAGTTGACATCAATTTTAATTGAATGCCTTCAGAAACTTCAGGTCAATAGAGCCTATTGTATCGTGAACCTTTTTTTTTATATTAATAGACAAACATAAACATTGACAGGTTGTTGTACCTTCCATATTCAAACCACCTGTTAGAAACAAACAGATTTTGGTTGGCTTAGGAGTTCTCGAGATTTGATCATAATAATTATATACAAACTGACATTAATAAGTTGATTTTAATAAAATTATAATTAGAAATATTGTTTTGTGATAGTAAAATTAAGCTATAAGGCATGAAAGATGTGGTAATATGTGAGGTGTTTCATAAATAATGCTATAACAAAATTTTAATTTTAGATTATGAGTAATTCAAGAAATTAGTAAACAAAATCGCAAACCAATCACACTTATGTGCATTTATCTCAACGGACACCATGGAAAATCTAATTAAATGCTTATCAATACTTCCTAACTACGGAAAGCGTAATGATTCTTACCTTATTCATCAAACTCCATTTAAAAACAGAAAAAACACTTAAATAACACTCTTTTACACTTAAAACTTACGATAAAACAATATTAATTAGATTTTCACACAATTCAAACTTAATATAACAACAAAAAACGCGTAAATTGTAAATAAAGTTACTTTAACTAAAATAAGTACAATCAATTTTCTTTGCCCAACTAGTCATGTCGAGGCGAACGAGAATATGCGACGAAACAACGTTTTCCAGTATTGATTTTTAACGTTACTACATCTTTGTTGTATAAGAATGCTTTTAAAAGAGATTTCAAAAGTTTTTAGCGTAGATTATCGAAGATATAAACAAATTTCACGGCGTATTTTATCGGAACTATACGTCCATTTCTGTTCCGTCAGTAACGCTACTGCCCCTACAAGAATTGAGATAGCGAATGTATTTTTTTTATGGCAACATTCTGTGTTACTTTGCCAAGTCCCGTTGGGCGTGTTGAATGACGGTGGCACAGTCCGATTCATGAAACAACTTAAACGAAAATATTGAGGATAAAATAAAAAACTGTAAATAAAATGTTTATTTGTTTTTTAGATTTTTATTTGTACAAAATACAAATTCATTGTGTACAGTTTAAAACTAAAAACCTTAAATAATACTTGATTTTTCTCAAATAAGATATCGTGTAAAACAAAATAAAAAAATAAGTCACTGCCCGAACGTCCTCTGAAATATAAAATAATTGTAAATTATGGGTATTGTGAAGTATTTGGCAAATAAATTTTGATATTACGATATGTTTATGTATTCTAATTCAAGTATACGCAGGAACAGTTTCTCTTATATCGCACTTCGGAACAAAATTGACAGGTTTCAACTCGAATACAGTGACTTCATAATCTTCTCAATTTATCCGTGTAATAAATAAAATTATCAAAATCTAAATGAAAACCTTAAAAATGAAGACAAGTATATTAAAAAACTTGTTATTTTATTCACAACAATTTAAAATTATGAAGGAAAAAGTTGGATAGCAAAAATATTGCTAACTTTTGTCAAGTAACAAGCAACATTTATGGGTGTGGGGCAAGAAGAGAGACAGTACGAAATAGCGATAGTTATAGGTAGGTCGAGCGTCGAGTTGGCATTGTAATAAACTACTTGACGTGTTTATCGTCGGCCGCGTTATCGCAAGCTCTTTGTGCAGTTTCACCTTGTTACGGTCGCCTTTCAACTAGTTTTAACTCTGACGTATTTCATCGTTTATTTTCTTATTATTTCTAATCCTACTTAATTAAGCATATTTAATTAGAATTAGTTATTTTTTTAAATTAAAAACAAGCTGTGATTTTTTTAATTTGTGTTTTTCAAGTTCGTATTTAAAAGTATTTTATTTCTTGCATAAGTTTTATGGTAATTGATTTATTTTCCATTAAAATCACATGATTGCCGTGTTTCGTAACTTATTTAGAGGTTGCATTATGAAGCTATTCTAAATATAACATGAAACAACGAGATAGAGTAATTTGTTCCATGGAGTATTTATCGTTATCATAATATTAGTTTTTTCTACACTTTTTCATTCCTTTTATAAAACTGAACTGCGTAGTAACAGCATAATGTTCTAGAATATCTTTTATTCATCTCTTATTTATTACATCATCGTTGTTTTCTTAGGGAAATAAGCAACGTAGGCAGAGTCTTTACGTACGGTTTTGCATTTTATCATTGGCCAATGTTTGTACCAACTGTTATCAAACAAAAGATTAGTCAGTTTATTATTGATTTGTTTGCATGACACGGTCTGAACGAAAATCAATAGTTTTGCGAACAAAGTAGGGGCGGGGTTAGGCATTATTAGAAAGAGACAACGAGTGCTCTACTTTCGAAAATTACTATGATTAGAATGGATTGATATCGGTGGTGTGTATGGAGAATATAACAAAAAAGAATGTAATTCCATAGCAATAGATATCATTACTAGATTGATTTGTTAGAAAATTAGGCCAGGTTTCCCATTAGCTAAGTACATATTAGTACATTAATTACTTCCCGTAAGCAGTTAATTGGAAAGCATCAATGGGGGCAATAAAGTATGTCCAACATGAGCCAATTAAGGTTCAGAATTCATTTTTATTTCATTGAAATAGTTAAAAAGTTCAATAATTATTAGTTAAGTATAAGTATCTAATTGTAATAAATAAAGGATTTCTCGTTAGTAAGTAAAGTAAATAAGTAGGTGCCAGATAATTAAGCTTATTAGGATTTTTTAAATAAATATTCTGAGTAGTAAAATAAAAATAATTGATTAAAATCAACTTAGTCTGCACGTACTTAAGTGTAAGCCAAGATTCCTATGCGTTCGTTAAATAACTTATTAATGAAAATTGAAAATAAGTACAATAAATTAGAAACAAAAAAACAAACTCATTTTAGAGTCCATAAAATAGATGCAAAATTCAAATCTTATTATGGTAATACATTTTAATGCAACTCCCCGATTCCCGTATCGTAGTAATAATAATACGGAAGACAGGTTCACAAAGTTCATTAGAAATGTCAAAGGTTCAATGAACTTGTGCATAGATAAGAATTGTTTTGTTTTGTTTGTCAATCGTTTTGTTACTCTGTGGTTTTTCTTAATTTTCTGAAACAATTTTTGTCACACAATTATTTTAATAGGTACCTTAGTATCCAATCGTAAATTAATCACCTTCCAGGGGATATTTTAAAATGCTACGTGATATTTTTACCGGTTAAATATTGCGGCCTCCCCTTTTGATGATTGGTCCTTTGCCCCCGTCTCTCACTTTGAACCCGAAGTTTTTACCACATACCACATTAGCTTTTCTGAAGTGTCAGAGAAGAACAAGTATAGGAAAAATTATACACATTTACCTAGATCTTAGTTTTTTATTGTTAAATGAGCCTGAGGGGTAATGGTGTAAGAATGGCTTTCATTTGCACAGACAACGTTTATTGCGTTATTAACGTTATTGAGCAGTCAATTTTTTCAAACATAAGAAATAGTGGATTTGAAATATCCTTCAATATGATTTAGATTCTGATTGATAGTCTCTTACGCAATTAAGGTGCTGCTCTTGACCTGCATCTCGTCTGCTGACAAGCGCCAGCTCTTGCCTTGAAGAAAAGAGAAGCAATTTTTTATACAGGAACACCATAGTTTTTTTTGTGGGTGGGAAATCATCAAATGACGTCTCCCGTTCTTGGGAGGAGCGGGAGAGCGTGTCAGATTTTTACTGACTAAAACCCACCCGTGTTCCTTCAGTTGCCCATCTGGCAGGGCCACGGTATCTCTTTCGAACAAATCTCGCGACCCTGGCAGGAGGAACACCATACATCAGACTTCGATGATTAGGTAATGATGAGTAATTGGACTGTTGGATGCTAATAATATTCTTAATAAAATCGTGCACACCTCACACACCGACCTGCGAGATGTCCTGGGAGTTTGTCGGCTGCTCATCCGGACTTGCCTGTGGCTACCTTAATAAAACTATAGCCAGGGCTTAAAAACTAAACGACTACACCTAAAGGCACCCCCTGTGGGGTATGGACGTCAGCTTAGGGTGTCACTGGAAGAGGGTAGCAAGGGATGGGCTAGATCGGAATGAACCGAGAGCTGCTAAATGAATGTTTTATTTAATCTTAAAACCCTCTATTTACTTAGTGGTCTAATCTAATCTAACTAGCCTGAAAGCCTCTCTCTCCCTTTTCCATAGAATTCTGTCATTTGGTAGGGCTGGCCAGTCCATTCGGTAGGAGTCAAGCTCGTCCCGCCATCTTTGTCTCGGTGTGCCGCGATTTCGTCATGCGTTTAGTGGGACCCAATTGGTGGTTTTATTAACCTATTTATTTTGTCATCTATTTAGTGAACTTAATGGAACAGTGGGATAGCTTTGAAGATTGTAACTTACTGGGGCTGCCAATTTATGTACGACACAATGTTGTAAAGCACCTGCTATATTATATCTAATCTCTTCAACACCCTTGGATGACTGGTAGAGTATGGGCTTAAGGCATTAAAGTCCACCTTTGTACCTTTTTTGTGTGCAAAAAGTTCGAATAAATAAATAAATATTTTCTTACTTTATTTGAATTAAAAGTTTATATTCGAATAAACAAACAGTGATGGTCCAGTGATTCCAAAGTCTAATGGGTGAGTCTGCTGAGCGTAGGGTCCTGGGTTCAATACTAAGGGCTTTATCACTAGCGGTTCACAAGTCTCTTCAAAGCGGAGCGAGTGCGCAGCGAATACGTCGTGGACGCGCATCGAAGACGCCAGGCATGCGCAGCGAATACGTCGCACAACGAGATCGCCGCGGATAAAATTGTTACTGAGTGTATTTTACGTCACAAACTCGCCGCAAACTGGTGGCAAAACGTTGCACAATCGCCACGCACACGCGGCGTCTTCGCTGTGCAGCCGCGGCGTGATCGCGACGTATTCGCTGTGCGCCCGCTCCGCTTTGAAGACGCTCGTAAACCGCTAGTGTGATAAGGCCCATAAGTCGAGAAATGTTACTATCTCGGACGCCGTTCGCAGTTTAAATTGAGCTCAGTTGATGGCAAAAGGCTCGCCTCCTATTGTATAAGATGAGAATGAGACTAGAGAAAAATGTGGGTGTAGGTTGGTACTCCTCTACATAATGCTGCCTTGTATATTTAGCTATCCAGATTGGACAGCTGAAAATAAAACATCACGTGGCGGTAAAACCTCACTAAGATTACTGAACTAAGCTAGATATACTGCTGTACTTGGCTAACGAAAAAGCGACACAAAATAAATAAGAACCAACAAACCAACCAACCAAACCCCAACCTCCATTGGAAAGGGAGGAACCTCCGACAAAACGGGTATTGTATCTGGCAAGCAGCTTCGTATATTTAATTATGCTGATCGTGCGCTAAACTGCGCGATGCAGGATTTTGTGTGACGTCAGTGGAATGCGTAGTTCGTATGTGGCGATGTAGATGTCGCTACAAATCTTCGTCAATGAAATTATAAGCATTGGTTTATAAATTACTAGCTTTTGCCGCGTATTATACGTATAAACCTTCCTCCTTGAAGCACTCTATCTATTAAAAAAACCGCATCAAAATCCGTTGCGTAGTTTTAAAGATGTAAGCATACATAGGGACAGACAGAGGGAAACGACTTTGTTTTATACTATGTAGTGATAACATTATCATCTACGTAGCCTTTTCTCAATATGTAGTGGTTAGCTTCCAGGCTAACTGCATGTAGCTGAAATATCTGTACATAGAGCGACTGTCTATCTGACCCAATTAATGTTAATGAAACAACAGCTGTTAGTTTTAGGGTATTGGCAATTTATTTACTGTTGTAGAAGTCAAGGCAATGACCATTTACTATAAGGGAAGACGTTGGTGTGTGTGCGTGGGTGGAAGACACGGTTACCATTGTGGGTAAGCCTGGGTGACGCTGGCACAAGAGCGTGGAAGTTGTACCAAGAAAAGAGAGGCATAGACCTCTCCATAGGCCACTTGTCATTACATAGGCAAATTAGGCAATGCCCACTGGTATGTAAAGTATAGTAAGCTGTGAAGAGGTTAGTTTCCCATCAACAGAGGCGTTGGCTTGTTTATCATCCTATTACAAAATGTCTGCTTCGATCAATAACTAGTAGTAACCAATAAACTTAGGTCCTTGTTGCTATGCCATCCATTATCTTGATTGGATTACGTATTTTGTGAGTTTCACATTACACGTCATAGAGGGCGTTATGTTTATCACGAACAATATCTCAATGCTCCAATGATATAGAATTGAAATTCGTTTTCTTACTAGATATTTGGAGATTCTTCTCAAATAACCTAGGTTAACATTTGCAACACCAACTGTTTGGGCACATTGTTTCTCCAAAATTGTCGTTTTTGACCATTGCTTAGTAATCCATGGATTAACAAATCCTTTATCATGTTTATCACTCTTTTTCATTATCTTAGTTATATACCATGGCTGTGCATGGGACTTTGTTTTCGCAAAAATATTCTCTCAATTGGGTTTATGATTTCTAAACGATTCGTAAAACGTCAAGCCAAACGTCAAATTTGTCAAACAAAAATAACGTCAAAAATATTTACAAAAACTCAATGCTGGTGAAAACGGAACAAGCGCTTTGTTTAAAATAATATTGTTGCACTTAAATCTCGTTAATTGTAAAAACGAATGTTATTAAAAGTAAACGAAATTCCCAAGTGAATTGCCTTGTCTCGAATATCCAACATTTAATTCTGAGTCACGTTAGCGATAAGGATTCTCCAGAATTTCCTTGGTGCAGTGGAAAATTAAGAAAAAACAACAGCGCGTGATTTACCCTTTCAATAAAAATGAGTAGATGTGACTTTAAAATTGTGTTATTAGGCAGCGAACATGTGGGAAAAACCAGTTTAGTTCTCCGATTCGTGAATTGCAGATTCAATGCCGATATTCCTTATCAAAACGTAAGTAATTAGCAAAAATACAATTTGTAAACACGCCATAACCATGCCTGTGTTTTTTTCTGAAGGCAGAAGTGCACAGTCATTCATCCATAATTGTCTAATGTCAGTACCTCCTTGCATGATAATAAATTTTATGAAATAATGAAAACTAATATTCTCATTCAGTATTAATTGATTGATGGCGTTATTTTATGCCAGTCCTTAAAATATATTTCCATAAATTATTTAAGAAAATATAATTAGGACCCTACTTAGATAATAATTATAACAAGGTATTACCAATTACTATGCATGTGATCACACCAAATCACATGGGCTGGAGTTGCCATTCATGTTTAATAAAGTTTTTTTTTAGGTAGGAATAAATAAAATTTCTTGAAGAAGTTTTTTAATTATTTATTAGGTATTAGAATTAATAAGCTGTGTGCTTATTGGGTGTTTCCATTGGGAAAAAAATTTCAACTTTCCATAAAAACTGTCATCGCCTAATTAAACCCCTTGAAAGAAGTTATTTCCAATCAAAAATTGTGCCTGAATGCTCAACTTCATTATAAAATATGCTATGATTTAGTAAACACATTTAATATTTTTATTAAACTGTCAAACAGTTGACTACTAGAAGCAGTATCCTTGTAAGCACTCAATGGTTTTGATGATATACCCTGTCTGTCTTTTCAATGTTTTTACACACAATTGCTGCCAGTCTATGCAACATTCCTCAGGTTAAACCTAACTAAAACATTTATAATAAATAAATAAATAAACAACTTAAATATGTCTCAGAAAAATAATAGTTTAAAAAAACTAAAAAACACCAAACTAAAAAGTACAAAATAATGAAAAAAAGCGTGGGGTGCTTTTTAAGGTATTTTTTTAATGATATCAGGCACCCCACGCGTTTTTCCATTATTTTGTACTTTTTAGTTTGGTAGCCTGTATAGAATAGAATAAAGGAATAAAGTTTACTGTCTCCAGTATTGCAGTTAGTAGTAGTCGGTACACACCATCAGCTTATAATGTTCCCACTGCTGGGACACAGGCCTCCTCTCGGTGAGAGGGAGCGGGCCATAATCCACCACGCTGGCCCAGTGTGGGTCGGTAGATGTCCCATGCCTTCGAATTTTTAGTTCTAAGACATGGCGGTTTCCTCACAATGTTTTCCTTCACCGTTTTGAGATTAAAATGGAGTTAAGAAGATTAAAATGGAGATGGGCCGGCCATATTCTCTGGTGGCAAGTGAAATTAAACAAAAAAGTGGCCCTGGTGGCCTTAGGAAGGGGAAGACAGAAAGGAAAGCCTAGAAAAGATGGCAGGATGACTTGGTGAGGACCGACGATTGGGAGACTTTGGAGGAGGCCTCACCAAATGGCACACAGAAACCTAGAACTGATATTTAATGTTTTGTGCAACAACTAATACTATAAAAAAAGTCTTTTAATATTAAAAAGATAAAAGTTTGTGGGGATGTGTGGATGTTTTGTACTCTTCCATGCTAAAACTACTGAACAGATTTAGATGAAATTTGGCACACAGATAAGTTTACAACCTGGATTAACACAGGGTACTTTTTTATCGCAGTAGGTGATCGATTTGCACGCGGGCAAAGTCGCTGGAAAAATATAGTAAATAAATAAATTATATGCATACGCAGTATGTCAGCAAGTTGGATGAATTATGCGCATTCTTTCTCTGTATGAGAATAGGCCTTTGCCCTGCAGTAGGATAGTCACAGGCTGATATCCTATTATTATTCAAAACGTGAGCCATTGAATTTTAACATGTACAGATAAAGAGGTATCTGTATGTCCTTCACTCTCGGTGATAAATAAAGTATTCACTTGTTTTTATCAATAATTCACTAGCCAGACATAATATTATTGGCCGGGATGGACAAGTGATTGTATATATGTATTAATAAATATATTTGGATATGTTAAGGCTAAAAACTCAATGCGTTTAACGCTGAATAAATGTAATTTGCTGTGCCAGCGGCTTCTCTCGTGTGGATTTTAGAATTATCCCACAAGAACGTGCTAAAAAGACCTAAAAGTATCATATGTTACTCCTTACAACATCAGTTATCTGCCAGTTAAAAGTCACGTCAAAATCGGTACAGCTCTTTCAGAGATTAGCCGGAACAAACAGACACACAAAAATGTTGAAAATTGTTTTTTAGATGTAAGTACTGTATATACATTCATATGCATTTACTGACATGCTGTTAATTTGAAATTACAAACGGACACTTCAATTTTATTTATTTGTATAGTAATTGTTCTTTATGTTAACCATTTGAAGATGGCATGCTCTATGTAAAAATCCTGGAATTCAGTTGCATCTTGTTAGACAGGCAGCCGACCCGTACATAGTTGGGGGTCGGGTCCATCGGGTCGATTAAAATAGTTCAGTGGACCCGATGAGTTAATTACAGTGTATATACAGGAAGATTTTTTAGTCACCGTCCAAATTATGATGTATATTTTGCAAAAATCATTTAATACGTGTTTTTTCTTTTAGTATCAATACAAAAATATTGAGATATCACATCACAAAGTTATCTGTAAAAAGTTGATGATTCTGGACACCGCCGCCGCGCGCTAGGTAATAGTGCGGGCTATTGCCTAGTGCGTATGCACCGCGCTAGGTATTAATTTCGGTGGTCCACCCCGCGCGCCGCTGAAATTAATTGAAAACAATAATAAACATAGTTGCAAATTTTCCCTTCATACTCTCACGGGCGGCAAGTGTAGTATTTATTAACGTTTAACTTAGTGATCACGCAGAGCGGATAATTCTTTCGAGAAAATGATTTAAAATGAAAATTTGATGTATCGTTTTTTTTTCAAAAATGGATTTATTGAATGATACCTAATGCCTTGAAAAAATTTGGACGGTGACTAAAAAATCTTCCTGTATACTCTTTAAAAGTTTTTATTTTATTTATTTAGGATCTCCAACAAAAGATGTACACAATACATTGACACATAAATAAAGGGCAACATCAGGTATTAAGTAGGAGTACTCCTTCACTTATAGGAGACCATAGCATGGACAATAGACTTAACAACTAAGCTAACAAAGTTAAAATTTTAACTATCGGTAAAGTTTGGTAACGTATTATAAATTATTAAAGGACATACAATACTATGAAGGAAATGTTTTTTTTTTTTGAGATTCTTAAATGAACACTTAGAGCTACTTAAATAAAATCTTTTAAACAATTGTTATATTTTTTAACCTGCACTACATTTACTCTCGGAGATGCTTCGACGAAGTACTGGTCGAAACTGACCAAAGCGAAGTCCAAAGTACGAAGTGCGAAGTTTTTATAATAGGCAACATGCAATATTTTTATTTTTGTTTTCACTTTAAAGAATTCCATGTAGAATAGACCACAAATATATAAAAAAATTAAAATATTGTAATTTATCGGAAAAAATGAGGTTTTAAATTGACAGTTTAAATCCCGCGAAAACGGACCTATAGTTCCGATGACGTCATTCTTGTCTGTCACTGGTTGTATTTGTTGGTCGGCTTTCATACTTTTGCATATTTTTTCGACTTTTGAGATAGTTTTTTTTGAAAAATTTAAAATGGACTATCCGTCAACATCAGGTGATCATAACAATACCACTAATAATCCAGCCAGTGAGTCCGTGTATACTTAAACAAAGTTTCCAAATAAATTGTTTTTGACTAGACCTTGAGACCCAAAACTGAGAAAAAGTTGGTTTCAAGCTGCGAAAAGAAATTTCAGTTTTCTCCAAACACCATTTCAATACTCAAAACTTTATTGCAATCCACAATACATCACATCATCAGCATGCATCATTCATTCTTCATTGCATAGCTTTCTTTCCTTTTTGCATTATTCGATGCTGTGAACTGTGAAGATCACTTTGACGTAATAAGTCAGCGAATATACTTGTTATATGTTTAGTAAATCTGCTTGTACGTGAAAACACGTTAGTAACCTACCTAATACTTACAAACTTGTCTATAACATGTATTACATTTATAGTTGGAGAATGACGTCAAAAATTGGATTAAAGTTTAAAATGGGTGGAGGAAAACTTTTTCTGAAAAATAACTCTTAGTAAATTCCTGGAATCTGCTTTTATAAACCTACCTTCCATTTTTTACAATAAAAATGCAATTAATATTCCCATAAAATAATATTAACTTTTACATCCATAGCCTCAATAAGTTGTCATAACAGGAGTGAGGTGACGTCACTCTTGTTATTAACGTTGATTGGTGTTTTGAAATACGTTTTGTTTCAAGTCATTTTTAACTCGTAATTATTGTTAAAAATGAACATTATGTAACATAAAAACATTGCAGTGGCCCTTCTTTTATACTTTTTTAACATTTTAATCATAAAATTTTCATAAATATTATATTTGCATCTTCCCTATTTACTAGCTTCTGCCTGCGCCTAGCTTCTGCCTAGCCTTCCTCAATAAATTGACTACCCAACACAAAAAGATTTTTTCAATTCCGATCATCTGTTCCTGAGATTAGCGCGTTAAACCAAACAAACAAACTCTTCAGCTTTATAATATTAGTATAGAAGTATAGATTAGATCAGTGTATTATTTCTTTACTTCACTTAAGAGCAGTGGTGGCCCAGTGGTAACAACCATGACTTACGGTAGTAGGTCGTAAGTTCGAACCCAACCAGGCGCTTTTTGTAAATTATTTAATCACCACTGCTCTCAAAACGGTGAAGGAAAACATCGTGAGGAAACCGGCATGTCTTAGAGCCAAAAATTCTAAGACATGTGACGTGTCCCCACACTGGGCCCGCGTGGCCCACTCTCTGAGGCCTGTGTCCCAGCAGTGGGAATATTATATATAGGCTGCTGATGATGATGATCATTATTTCGTATTTCTAAACATTGCTTACTCAACAATAGATAAAAAGGTAGTTCTTTATTATTATTCTAAAGTTGATTCACACTAAACACATGTTCAGTAGATTTATTGTACCGGATTATCTCTTAATGAGTCATTTCATTACTCACAATGTTGTGATTTTTTAATCTAATATTAGCAAACTACTGTATATTGTTATCAGTTACAATGTATCTGAAGTGAAAACTACTTTTGGCGCACTTTCTGAACAGTGAACGAAAGTTAAACGTAATGCTCGGGTTGTGACGCTGAATCGGTTGTACTCGGCTACAGTCGGTCGGCCTCGCTGCATCGCGTATTATACTCGGCGCTAAAATGGAGTATATATACTTGGCTACAATCGTTCAGTCACGAATTACGGTGCATCGCGTAGATTGGGCGCTGAATCACGTATACTCGGCTCCAGTCGGTCGATCACGCTGTATCGCATAGGTTCGTTGCTAAATCACGTATACTCGGCTCCAATCGGTCGGTCACGCTGCATCGCGTATAGTCGGCGCTGAATCGCGTATACTCGGCTCCAGTCGGTCGATCACGCTGTATCGCATAGGTTCGTTGCTAAATCACGTATACTCGGCTCCAGTCGGTCGGTCACGCTGCATCGCGTATAGTCGGCGCTGAATCGCGTATACTCGGCTCCAGTCGGTCGATCACGCTGTATCGCATAGGTTCGTTGCTAAATCACGTATACTCGGCTCCAGTCGGTCACGCTGCATCGCGTATAGTCGGCGCTGATTCGGGTATACTCGCCTACAGTCGGTTGGTCACGCTGCATCGCTTGTACTCGGCGCTTAAATCGCGTATACTCGGCTCCAGTCGGTCGGTCACGCTGCATCGCGTATAGTCGGCGCTACTCGGCTACAGTTGTTCGATCTCGGTGCATCGCGTAGACTCGGCGCTCAATCGGGTATACTCGGCTACAGTCGTTTGTAAATACTTATCTCAGAAGGGAGTTTTAGAATTCAAACAACATATACATCAACGCAATAACAACATTTATTATAAATTATCCAGCATAATTCACATACAATTTTACTAACCTTACAACTCTGGTGCCTCGCTCAAGACTGAATCATGTCGCTCACAAACTCACAATTAATTTCACTGTCAAATAATTTGATAACTGACAGTGACTTCTAACAAAATGACACAAACGTCACTGGACTGTAGCAGGTCCCATCCATAGACAGTTCAGTATAATATTACTAATATCAATCTACCCTCACATGGATAAGTGTTTTTACACTACTATAAATCTACCCTCACATGGATAAGTCCTGTTACAGTCGGCCATCCTTCAAGAACGAGTCCCTTCGTTCCTTATTATTCTACAAAAGATCAATAAAATCAAACAATAATCCTTCATTCACACTTACAATAATAACCCGCCTATTATTAAGTTAGGTGTTATTAAATTAAAGTAACATTTTGAATCAGTTTTGTCTGAGTCCTTGCAAAACCAAAATATTCTAATGATCATTTCGCTTATTTAATAACTAGAGCGATGTGAAAGTTACTTCCTTCACCCTAACACCGCTTTAGCCGCAATGTTTTGAACTACTCATGGGCGGCGTGTTCATACGCCAATCCTGCCCAGTTCAAACATTCTCACTCAATCTATTGCCGAGCGAAGTGAGGCTACTTCCTTCACCGTCACTCCATCACCGACAGCGGTACTTTGAGCCAATCATGGGCGGCGAGTTCCTACGCCTATCTTGCCCGACTCAAAGCACCCTCACTTATCGCTTAGAGACTGGCAATTTCATATGCCAATTATATCAAATTAGTACATCGCTTCACAATCATCCTAAATCATCAACTACAGATCATGTATAATTTATCAAATCACATATAATTAATCATAAAACATCATAAAATAAATCGTCATAATAATTAATTCATAACATTAATAAATAATTTAACGACAATATTATTTATTTCAATTACTATCAGTCTCATCATCATTGTCATCACTGGACGAGCAAGCAGGGCCATTATAACTCAGCCATGGGTAAATTTTATCGATGGCTACAATTGATTCGTATTTGGCCCCTTTTCTTGTCAAAGGGGTGTCTACAACAAGGAATCGATCGTTTGGTAAAACTTTCTTTATCCTGTATGGACCCTGACACTTGGCTTCTAACTTCTTAGATTGGCCGGGTGCCGCTACTACTGCCCTCGCTATCCTAACCAAATCGCCCTCCTTATAATTTGTGGCCCTTTTTCTGTGTTTGTCATACCGATTCTTATTTGCCTCCTGATTCCTTTTAATTCGTTCACTCGCGTCAGACCTAATTTCTTCTAAAGTTTTATTACTACTCTGTCCTATGTCATCAATTATATTATTTAGTATTCCTTGGCCCGGGTTCGACACTGTTCTACCTAACAATAGCTCTGTAGGTGTTTTTCTTGTCACGTCATGAATTGTAGTGTTAAGTCCTAGCTGAATATCTGGCAGAAGTTCGTCCCACGAATTTTTGCTCTTACCATGGGCCATTGAACCAAGGGATGCCAAAATCGTCCGATTATACCGTTCGACCTGCCCATTTGCTCTTGGTGTGGCGACAGAATTAAGTATATGTTTTGCACCAATCGACTGCGCAAACGTCTTAAACTTTTTGCTTGTGAAGCTCGTGCCTCTGTCTGTTATAAGTCGAGAAGGAGATCCAAAGTAACTAAAGAGAGTTTTGAATGCTTTTATACTCTCTTTGGTTTTTGTACTTCGAACAGGTGTAATGCTAACATATTTGGTAAAGGCGTCAACTATCACAAGTATGTAAGTGTAACCTCGCCTACTTCGTGGAAAAGGACCCAAGTGGTCAGCATGTAAAGTGTGGAATGGCAGCTCGATTTTCGGAATCGGGTGAAGTAATCCCTCTTTGCTCCCCGAAGGCAGTTTGTGGTGAGCACACTCAAGGCATGCAGCTACATATTTTTTTATGAACTTTCGCATCTTCGGGAACCAAAAGAGTGATTTTATTCGGTCCAAGGTCTTCTCGAAGCCAAAATGCCCTACGTCATCATGGTTGGATTTCAAAAGTTGCCACCGCACGCCTTTTGGGACTACCCATCTGTTCACACCCTCGCTTAAATTTCTATAGACTCGTCCGTTTTTAATTGCATATTCCTTATGAATACCTGCAATCTTGGATGTTTCCGGATCTTCCAGAACATCTTTAATACGTCTGACTTCATCGTCAGAAGACTGCACCGTAGAAATCCAGTCCTCTGTACCAACTGACATAATGTCTAGGACATGAATGTCTTCAGATGGTACCAACACTGGGCCCCTACTGAGTGCGTCTACATGTGACATTCTTTCACCAGGACGATACTCAATTTCGCAGTCGAATTCTAAAAATTGAATCCACCATCTGGAAATGCGAGGAATGAGATCTCTCTTAGTGAAAGTAGAGCGTAACGCGCTGCAGTCGGTTACAATAGTGAACTTCATTCCTATAAGGTACGTGCGGAATTTGTTCAAGGCGCAAACGACTGCAAGCGTCTCTAGCTCGAATGAGTGCAACTTCATCTCATCCGCTGACGTTTGGCGACTAAAGTATGCTACTGGCCGCCAGGGTTCCAAATCTCTTCTTTGTAATAAAATGCCTGCAACTCCGAACTTGCTCGCATCGGTGTGTAACTGCGTTTCGGCGTTCGGGTTGTACAAGGCTAGGACAGGTCTTTCGGTTAAGTGCTTTTGAATGGATTGGAAGGATTGCGTTTGTATATCTCCCCAGCTCCAAGGTGTGTCCTTTTTCAAAAGGTTTGTCAAGGGCCTAGCAATTAATGCAAACCCTTTCACAAACCTTCTGAAAAAACTGGCAAGTCCTAGAAACCTCCTAACCTCATGTTGATTTCGTGGAGCAGGAAATCTGGACACCGCTTCAGTCTTTTGGATCCCAGGCCTGATACCATCTTTATCTATTTCGAATCCAAGAAAATCGATTCGTTCTTGGAAGAAATGGCATTTTTCCATCTTAAGTGTTAAACCTGCTTCACGCAGTAGGTCAAGCACTTCTTTGAGGCGTGTCAACCCTTCCTCAAAATTTCTGGATGGTATCATAATGTCATCCATATATATAACTATATATCCGACTTTAGCCTTACTGAGTATCTTGTGGATAGCTCTCTGGAAAACTGCTGGGGCGTTTGCCAATCCGAAGGGCATACGATTGTACTCATAT
Organism: Aporophyla nigra; assembly: GCA_947507805.1. NCBI lineage: Eukaryota > Metazoa > Arthropoda > Insecta > Lepidoptera > Noctuidae > Aporophyla > Aporophyla nigra. Next base: position 11,813,680 of record OX382319.1, on the reverse strand, counting down.
TGCCCATCGGGTGTAACAAATGCAGTTTTCTCCCTAGATTGCTCGGCTATGGCAATTTGGTGATAGCCTGAGGCTAAATCAAGTGACGTGAATAATGATTGGCCTGATAGCTGATCTAACAGATCGTCAATTCTCGGCAGAGGATAGTGATCTCTTTTGGTGCGGCTGTTCAGGGCGCGGTAGTCGACGCACAGGCGCTTTTCGCCTGATTTCTTTTTGACTAGGACAATGGGGCTAGCATATGGGGAGTTAGATTCTCGCACGATACCATGGTCGATCATATCACCAATCATGTCCTGAACTAGTTTGCGCTCAGAGTAAGGTAGTCGGTAAGGTCTATAAACGACAGGGGAGGAATCTTTGAGGTGAATTTCCATTTCCGTTACGTTTGTAAATCCCAAGTCATGCATACCAGTGGAGAAGCAGTCCTTATATTTTTCCAGTAAATTTACGCATTGTCGGTTTTGATTATCTGACAGCTGTTTTCCGCAATTTGGAGTGATAGAGTCGTGATTATTCAAATCATTTGTAATTCTTAAAATATGCAAGTCTGAATAGCCCGACCCTACAAACCGAGCGCGTGTAATGAGGGTGTTATCTTTGAAGCGTACTGGGTTTGAACCAACATTTTGCACTAATAAATGACATTCCGAATTATGAGCTTCATATTCTCCCGGTAATAGATAGTACTCATGACCAGCGCACCCCCTTACCGACCCGCCTACATAGATATTTCCGGTACAAGCAACGTTTGACCTTACAGGGATAGATATCATCTCACCGACGTCCACTGTAACGTCACAAGTTGTATAAAGATGTAATTTAGAATAGTCTTCTTGTCCTACCCGTTCAAATATTAGATCTATTGGAGTTTTAGTAATCTTAAGTGTAGGTCTTTCAGTAAAGCTGTGTCCAAGCAACACGTTGTAATTAATTAAGTGATCATCAACGATATACACCTCGATATCCCTTTCCGAAATACCTTGCACATCTATATTCACTAAAGTACGCCCTAGTGGTAAGTATGGTACATTCCCTAAGCCTCTCAAATATGGACCATCAACACTTTCCCATTTCAATCCTAATCTAGAAGCAATATTTTTACGAATCAGTGTTGCCTCACTACCTAAATCCAATTGGCACACTGTAGCGATGCCGTTAATATTTGTCATAACCTTGTACTTGTCGTTACTATTTTCTGTGAAGGAAACCTTAAGAACCTCTTTATCCTTTGAAGGGTTCTTTTGGTCCTTTAATCTAGGACAGTGAGAACTGTCATGTCCCATAAAATTACAGTTACTACACTTAACAATAGGTTTCGGGCATTTAAAACTGGGGTGACCGACACCCTGACAGTTAAAGCATTTAATTGGCCCTCTCACGCCACTACTTTTGTGTGACGCCGTATTATCCGTATTCCTTGCCGAGTTATTACTTACTGATCCACTGCTAGGACGCTTATCCTTATTAAAATCTTTGTTAAAGTCCGACTGATTTCTATTATGATACTTAATTGTTTTAAAGAATTCAAGTACATCTTCTGGTTTATCAAATTTTGCTGCTTGAGCGCCTACACGAACTCCCCTGTCTTCAACCCCATAAAGTAAACAATCCACTGCTTGCTTTTCAAAGATTTTACATCTGTTCAGTAAGTTAATTTTCGCAAAGTAATAAAGTTCATAAGATTCTCCAGGGCGTACCCGTCTATTAAGCATATCTGTCAGAAGTTCAGCATAATTTTCGGTTGCAGGAAATGATTCCTTTAGCATAGACTTCCATTCAAGCCAAGTATGCTTAATAGAGGGCAGACCCTGGAACCATGTCTTAGCCAATCCTGTGAGTTTAGGCAGGGCATAGTGAACCGTTTGCTTATCGTTCCAATTATAAATCTCGGAACATTCATCGACTTTATCGAGCCAGATATTAATAGTCTGTTCTTTCGACATAGGGTCGAAGTCTGGAATGACGTTATTCAAAGTTGAACTAGAAAACGATTCACGATCCCCTGCTTTAGACTTAAACAGTTTTATAAAGAAATCCTCAAACAGGTCCGTAGTAATATATTTTGTTTTCTTGTTGTCATGTGCTTCATGTGGTTCGTCAATGGACATGTGTCGTTTCGCGGGAGTGATTAAGGATCGATACCGAGTTGAGCTTTTATTGTCAGCGTTGGTCTGCCTACGATTACTTGGGCCAGGCTCAGGCGACTCGAAACGCCTACGTGACCTATTCCGTTCCGTTAATCTCTCCCGTTCTTTGCGTACCTGGTTTTCAAGGGTTCTTAATTTTTCCCTCTCCCTGGACAGCTCACGTTCCTGCTCGAGTAGCGTTCGAGTGCTGCTTATGCTCCGGCTTCTCAGCTGATGACGCGTTGCGCTGCTGTGCCGACGATCACTAGCTGGAGTGCGCCCTCGAGATCCATGCGTTCGTTGTTGACCATCACTACGGCCACTGCAGCTGCGACTACGACTGCACCTCTCGATTTCAGCTACGTCCCGCTTCCGACTTCGGGATGCTTCACTATATTTCCTCTGTCTTTCGTAGTTGCCGGAAGGGTTGCTGGTGCGTCGATTATCCGCATTGGGTTCTTTGTCACTCATTTTCCTGGAACTCAGAAAATTTTGTTAATGTATTGTGTACTAATCTTGCAAAACAGTCACTGAATGTAATTATTATTTAATTTTTATTTATTTCGTAGGTGGGTATTTATTTATTTCGTAGGTGGGTATTTATTTATTTCGTAGGTGGGTATTTATTTATTTCGTAGGTGGGTATTTATTAATTTCTTCTACATGGCATTTGATTTTAATCTGTATTCATCACGAAAACTGGTGATAATTTCGTAAGGTTTTTATGATTCCCTGGCGTTAATCATACTCAACTGCCATTTTAAACTAATATTTCCACATAATTATCTTCTATCATTGACATCTATCAATTTTAACTTTTAAAATAAAAACAACATAAAAAAAATTGCATCTGCTTCAATCGGCCAAATCGGGGATCATAATGCTATCATGTAATGTTAAACCACACGTATTCATGTTTTTGTTCTTGTTATTGCGTTGATTTTCCGTTTTAAAACAAATATATGGTTTATCGGCGGTCGAGCTCGTGGGGTGGTCCACCACAAAACAAAATGTCTCGTGAATCCCACTTCTGAGATGTAAATACTTATCTCAGAAGGGAGTTTTAGAATTCAAACAACATATACATCAACGCAATAACAACATTTATTATAAATTATCCAGCATAATTCACATACAATTTTACTAACCTTACAACTCTGGTGCCTCGCTCAAGACTGAATCATGTCGCTCACAAACTCACAATTAATTTCACTGTCAAATAATTTGATAACTGACAGTGACTTCTAACAAAATGACACAAACGTCACTGGACTGTAGCAGGTCCCATCCATAGACAGTTCAGTATAATATTACTAATATCAATCTACCCTCACATGGATAAGTGTTTTTACACTACTATAAATCTACCCTCACATGGATAAGTCCTGTTACACGTTCGATCTCGCTGTATCGCATAGGCTCGCTGCTAAATCGCGTATACTCGGCTCCAGTCGGTCGGTCACGCTGCATCGCGTATCCTCGTTGCTGAAATGGGGCATACTTCACCACAGTCGTTCGGTCATGCTGCATCGCGTATACTCGTTGCTGAAATGGGGCATACTTGACCACAGTCGTTCGGTCATGCTGCATCGCTTATACTTGGCGCTGAAATCGCGTATACTCGGCTCCAGTCTGTCGGTCACGCTGCATCGCGTATAGTCGGCGCTACTCGGCTACAGTCGTTCGATCTCGGTGCATCGCGTAGACTCGGCGCTGAATCGGGTATACTCGGCTCCAGTAGGTAAGCCATCTTGCATCGCGTATCATCATCATTTCAGCCGTAAGACGTCCACTGCTGGACTTAGGCCTCCCCCAATTTGGGGGAGGCCTAAGTTTGGCCCTTTGCCATAATCGCCACGCTTGGCAGGCGGGTTGGCGATCGCAGTATGGTGGTAAAATGCATAGAGAACGCTGCTGCCCATTCTCTAGTAAGTCCCTTAGTCGCCTTTTACGACACCCACGGGAAGAAATGGGGTGGTGTTATTGTTTACGTCCGGCACCACACAGTACCAACAGGTATCGCGTATACTCGTTGCTGAAATGGGGCATACTTGACCACAGTCGTTCGGTCATGCTGCATCGCTTATACTTGGCGCTGAAATCGCGTATACTCGGCTCCAGTCGGTCGGTCACGCTGCATCGCGTATAGTCGGCGCTGATTCGGGTATACTTGGCTACAGTCGTTCGATCTCGGTGCATCGCGTAGACTCGGCGCTCAATCGGGTAAACTCGGCTTTATGTATGCGGAATATAATATGTAGTTAGAGGGTTGTATTAATGATTTTAATTCTTTAAAGTCATATTTTTGCTACGGCCGTGAAGCATATTACACGCTTTATATTAGCTTCACTTGTATGTTTGTATGTAAGTTTGTATGTTTGTTTGTAACCGACTCCTTATAGCGCGATTTTGACCCACTTTAAACGACCAGATTTCATTCAAACTTTGCACACCTGTCAAGGACCGATGACAATGCAATAATTTCATAAAGTGTCATTATCCTTGCCAGAGTTACCAGGACAGCAAAAAAACTGTCTTCGAAAACTACGCTGACATACGTCACAAACTACGCTGACATACGTCTCAAAATTCGAAACACCCGAAAAAATAGAAAATAAATAATAGTTTAAAAAACACGCTTCCATTGAAAACCAAACTAAAAAGTACAAAATAATGGAAACAAAGCGTGGGGTGCCTGATATCCATAAAAAAATACCTTAAAAAGCACCCCACGCTTTTTTTCCATTATTTTGTACTTTTTAGTTTGGTTTTCAATGGAAGCGTGTTTTTTAGTTTTTTAAACTATTATTTTTTAATCAACATTTTATAACCTGCAAAGAATGAGTTTCGTGGGCTACGTTTTGGCATGAAGTGGTTTAGTCTCTGGTGTAGTTAGCAAGTCTCTTTCCTTCTCATTCTTTGTAAATTATAAATGTGGCGTAAAAGAGGTGCTTCAAGATACTTTGTCTGGGTTCTAGTGGAGACAATTCTCGGCTAGAAAACGATAAGCCTTATCTGATTGGGCCAGTAACCTGAAGAAGCCGTTGGGGGCAACGGCAGCATATCATCTGCCTAGCTTTTTCCAACTATGTTGAAGTCGGTTTCCAGTCTTACCGGATGCAGCTGAATACCAGTATTTTACATGGAGTGCCTGCAGCCTGTCTGAATTCCACAACCCAGTTAAGGGGTTACATCTAGTTAACGGCCGAAAAAAAACGCGTGTTTTTGTGATTTTTTTTTTGGTAAAATGATTGCAGGTTTCAAACTGTTTTTTTTTTTTTCATAGTAAAGGGCATATTTTTGATTTTGTTTTGTAATTTATTTATTGCAAAAAATTTGCAAATGTGACAGATATAATATATTTCCCGGACCGCTGGGCCTTCCGCGGTGACCACCGTAACTTTTCTACCCATCGTCTGAAATCAAAAAACCAAATTAATTACGTTTTAGTATTGTATTAACTAGTCTTTAATCGAAGGATTTTTTTTTCGATGCATACTTTTTTATATCAAGGAAAATGAAGTGATTTTTTCATCAAAATCTAGACTTTCACTTTCGATCGCCAACCATTTGTTCAAAAATTGATAATTTTTCAAATCCTTCGATTAAAGACTAAATAATACAATACAAAAACGTAATTAATTTGGTTTTTTGATTTCAGATGATCGGTAGAAAAGTTACAGTGATCACCGCGGAAGACCTTTCTTTTAACAGCGGATCGGGAAATACATTATATCTGACACATTTGTAAATTTATTGCAATTAAAAAATTACGAAACATAATCAAAAATATACTCTTTACTATGAAAACAAAAAATAGTTTGAAACCTGCAATAGTTATACCAAAAAAAAAAAAATGTCAAAGACACGCGTTTTTTTCGGCCGTTAACTAGATGTAACCCCTTAAGGTGAATGCTCCGACCAGCACGCGAAATTCAAATTTTATTACGTTTTTTGCAATTTGCAGGCCAGTGCTAGGTTGTATGTTGATTAAAATATTATTCGCGCCTGTAAGACATATGTAGTCACAGAATTATAATCATCAAAATGATCAATACAACGCTCTAACTTCATAAAGCTATAGGAATGACTTTTTCTGTTTTTTTTTTGTTCCTTGGCCTTTATGAACTTGGAGGGTTATATTGGCGATTTTGATGATTATAATTCTGTAACTACATACGTCTTACAGGCGCGAATAATATTTTAATCAACATACAACCTAGCACTGGCCTGCAAATTGCAAAAAACGCAGGAAATTTTGTATTTCGCGGGCTGGTTTGGAGCATTCACCTTAATAGGTAATACGATACCACTTCGGTTTCGGTTTCTGAGGACCTGTAACAACTATCAGAGTTCTAAGAATGAGAGCCGGGGTCAACGGCTGAACGTGCTTTCCGAGGCACGGACGGGTGTTGATATGAAAAGATGGCCACCCGTTCTCGTACCAACCGCGGCAAGCGTAGTTCGGCTAGCAATTAATTAAATATTTGCCTTTTGCTTTTAGCCTAGATGCCTTAAATAATTATGGCAACTAGGCTTTTTTTTTGGATGGGAAATCTTCAAATGACCTCTCCCACTCTTGGGTGGAGCGGGAGGGCGTGTCTGACTTTTACTGACTAAAACCCACCCGTGTTCCTTCAGTTGCCCATGTGCCAGGGTCACGCTATCTCTTTCGAACAATCTCGCGACCCTGGCAGGCATTGGTCCTAGCAGACCCCTTCAGTACTGCTGACATCTCTTTGAGGCGCGCGTGGAACACTACGCGCCGTCGACCCAAGCCTGGTCCTTACCGGGCGGTGAGCTACCAATTGCTCGCCGACCGCAAGCTCGCGCCTACGGTGGCCGGGAGTCTGCTATTGACTCCCGACGCCCGGGCCGTCTCCTCCTGCGGCGGCTAGGGACGTGAGGGCGCAGAGACTATGGCAACTAGGCTCAAGTGATAGTAACATTGTTCTTAAAAACTATTGTTCCGTGTGATGCCGAACGTAAAGTGTACCACCATCTCATTTTTTCCCGTGTGTGTCGTAGAAGGCCACTAAGGGACCTCCTACATTAGGCATGAGCGTTCTCCATGCATCTTACCACCATACTGCGATCGCCAACCCGCCTGCCAAGCGTGGCGATTATGGCAAATCCTCCCAAATTGGGGGAGGCCTTTGTCCAGCAGTGGACGCAATTGTCTGGGATGATGATGATTGTTATTAAACTAAAGGACAAAGGACAAGGGACAATAGTAAGGTTAGCTGTGGGGTCTTTTAAAAATACAAGCCCTGGCTTAGTTTGGGTATCAGTTTCAGTATCTAATGTAAACATAATTCAATATTGTATCTGAGTACCAAATTCTGTACCGTGGCCCTCGCATATGGGCAAGTGAAGGAACACGGGTGGGTTTTAGTCAGTAAAAGTCTGACACGCCCTTCCGCTCCACTCACAGCGGGAGAGGTCATTTGATGATTTCCCATCCACAAAAAAAGTACCAATTTCTTGTGAATGCTTTTTTAACTTTTTCTTCTGACCAGCACCTCCACCAAGTTGCATCGTAGTTTTCTATCAATATACTTAAGGATGAACTGCTTAGGTGGAATTGATTGCAAACAGCCTTTTAAGATTATCTATTTATATTTGTTTCAGACGGTCGGAGCGGCATTCTGCGCAAAAGCAATGCAGTCAAATGGAAAAACCTTTAACATTGGCATCTGGGACACAGCAGGCAGCGAAAGGTATACTTCATTATTTAAAGAAGATGTTTCTTTTGATACCCCATCATCTCATCTTGGCAGGCGGGTTGGCGATCGCAGTATGGTGGTAAAATGCATAGAGATAGATGCTGCCCATTCTCTAGTAAGGCCCTTAGTCGGCTTCTACGACACCCACGGGAAGAAATGGGATTTTGATGTTTTTTTTTGTTGCACGATTAGCGACAAATAAGTGACTGGCCAGGTCCACTCAGTCTGTGTGGTTCTTTCCTCAAGGACCAATTCAGACAGCTACATGGTCTTCACTTGATATGACCAAGATTATGTCTGGAAATTAATAGAGACTGTGACCTCTAACTTTATTTCGACCTTTTTTCGCAGAGTAGTCAGATAGGAAATGCTGACCTCATCTAGTTTAAAAAAAATATCATTGACGTGTAAAATTGTTTGTGCAAACCTACTTACAGAAATAAAATCATTTGTTATAAGTTCCCAAACGGCTGACCCAATTGCAATGCAATTTTTCATCTTTTCAGATACGAAGCCATGACAAAGATATACTACAGAGGTGCGCATGCGGCTATCATTTGTTACGAGCCTTCTTCCACCGCCTCCTGGAAGCGACTGAGACATTGGCTGCAAGAACTAAGAGGTGTAGAAGAGGTCAGTGTTTTTTTTTTTTTTTCTGGATGGGAAATCATCAAATGACTTCTCCCGCTCTGGGCGGAGCGCGAGGGCGTGTCAGACTTTTACTGACTAAAACCCACCCGTGTTCCTTCAGTTGCCCATGTGCCAGGGTCACGGTATCTCTTTCGAACAATCTTGCGCCCCGTTATTATTATTAGTTATTATTTATTTAGGATCTCCAACAAAAGATATAGGTCATCATTCATCATTATTTCCGCCGAAAGATGTCCACTGCTGGACATTGGCCTCACCCAATTTGGTGCGGTTTGCTATAATCGCCACGCTTGGCAGGCGGGTTGGCGATCGCAGTACGGTGGTAAAATGCATAGAGAACGCTGCTGCCCATTCTCTAGTAAGTCCCTTAGTCGCCTTTTACGACACGCACGGGAATAAATGAGATGGTGTTATTCTTTACTTCCGGCAAAGCACGGAACGAAAATGAAAAGATATAACATCACCCTTTGTTTCTCCGAGGTGTTTGGCAGACGTGTACCTATAGTACACCCCACATGTCGCCTGTTATGTTTAAGTCCCATGTAATAGTGGGCGAGCCTGTTGCCATCAACCGGCCACAAAAACAGACTCCGGGCTGCTACTGAGAAATTCGAAAAACCCAATAACACTTTGCCTGACCCGGGAATAAAACCCAGGACTTCATGCTTAGTAGTAGTGCTTGCGTTCACAGGACCAACGTGGCAGTGTAGGTTCACAATACATCGTCACATCCACGGCAAACTTACGAATCTGCAGTTTTGGTAAAATCGATATTATGATGAAAATCTGTTCGTAATGTCTAAAATACTGGTTGCCTGGAAGAGATCGCAGAAAGCGATAAGGCCGCCCATTGTATGTTTTTATTGTTAAATGTTTTTAGTTGAAATGTAATTTCTGGTGTACAATAAAGCATATATAAATAAATAAATATTGACAATCCGTTATTCATTATATAAAAAAGTACCATTTTAATAACCAAAATGTACCATGGTACCTATATACCCGTTAACAAAACAAAGAAATCGTTGATGTTTACAAAACGCTCCCCTGTAAAATACATTTTCTGCAGATTCGTAAGTTTGCCGTAGATGTGACGACATGATCATATCAGACTATTGACTAACCATTATCTTTTCTACTGCTCATGCACCTGATCTCTGGTTGTTTTTTTTTTAAATACATATTAGAAGACTAGCTTCTGCCCGCGACTTCGTCTGCGTCAAATTTTTGGGCCCCTGACCCTTCCTGTCGCTTCGAATTGCCTGCTAGTTTTCGTCTATTTTTCATTGCTGCTCCGCTCCTTTTGATCGTAGCGTGATGTTGTATAGCCCATAGCCTTCCTCAATACATGGGCTACCCAACACAAAAAGAATTTTTCAATTCGGACCAGTAGTTCCGGAGATTAGCGCGTTCAACCAAAAAAACTCTTCAGCTTTATAATCTTTATATATATAATTCTACTGTACGTGTGTATGTCACTGAACTCCTAAACCGCTGGACCGATTTGAATGATTTTTTTTATCCGTTTGGGTGGCACGCTGCATGGTTTAGACTCACAAATCAGCTCGACAGATGGCGCTGCTATCGAGTTCTTGGAAACAGGACAACGTCTGTACGGTCAGCTAGTATTAGTTAAGATTGGAAATGATCTTTGAAAGAGAAGAGGATGTATCTGTGTGTAATGTTAAAATAAATGACTAGCTTCTGCCCGCGACTTAGCGTAAAATTTTGGACCCCGACCAGTCGCGTCCTATCTTATCGCCCGCCCTCTCTACTACTTTCATATACACTTACCGTTCATTCCGCCCTTTTTATTCATTTTTCTCTGCTTCAGAGGTTTGTAGCGTGATTTTAAATTATCTTTAACCTATACCAGTCGGATTTGTTCGTAATACGTTTTGCTTTTGATAGCACAACTCTTGAGAAACGCATTTCTCCGTGATAAAGAAGTTGGTGGTTCAGTACCAACTTCGTTTTCACGGAAATTGAGCTTTCGACCCCGATTTACGAGTCGTGAGTTCGATTCCCAAAACGGTCTGCTCTCAAAACGGCGAAAGAAAACATCGTTAGGAAGTTGGCATGTCCTAGAACCAAAAATTCGACGACATGTGATATCAACCAACCCGCACTGGGTCTGCGTGGTAGATTACAGTCCACTTCCTCTTGATTAGATGAGGCCTGAATCCATGCAGTTGGAAAAATGTTGTGTCCAAATGTGTTTTCTTCAGAGCTGACCTGAACTTCGTGAAAATTCAAACATCTTGTCTTTAAGTACCAATTTAGGATACTTTAAAACTCATGAAGTGATTTCGGGCATTTTGCAGTCTCCCTTTAGCATTAAGCTCATTTCTAGTGAAACCAGCCCCCTTTATTGGACGGCTCATACAAAGTGGCCAGTAAACTGGACAGTCACTTCAAGGTACGGACCTTGAAGTGGACGGTCACTTCTTCACTCTTCATTGTTCAGTTTACTGGCCACTTTATATGAGCCGTCCTATAAAGGGTGGACAGTCACTTCAAGGTACCTAAGACCTTGAAGTGGACTATCACTTCTTCACTTTTCACTGTTTATTTTACTGGCCACTTTGTATGGGGTCCACCCTTTATGGCAGAATATTTTTCGTCATAATATTATTTTGCATAACAGCGGATAGCATAAACTTCATTTCGCAGAAAATCGTTTGGCATACACTCATTTATCATACATTCACAACGCATAATTTTATAAGTCAGAATCATCTTTAGGCATAAATTTTATATCCATAATAATGAAAAAGGAGAACCATCATATCGCAGAAAGTTCGCAGTCAGAATCGTCTCTTGGCATTATTTCATATCGATAGTCCTTAAAAGGCAGAACTATCATATCTCAGAAACTTTACAGTTAGAATCATCTTTTGGCATACATTTCATATCCATAATAATTGAAACGCTCATCTATTACATTATAGAAAAATCATATTCAGCACGCTGCATGCAGACATGCAAACAAGCATACACCATGCATGCAGCATGCAAGCAAGCATGCAGCATGCAAGTAAGCATGCAAGCAAGCATGCAGCATGCAAGCAAGCTCACAGCATGCAGGCGAGCATGCAACATGCAGCTGGCATGCTTTCTGTCACGGCTCCGGCGCTGCGTGGCTCCGGCGGTCCCACGCGAGCTCATCGTCGCAGATGGTTTTACGCTCACCACCGCGGCTTCGGCTTGCTGGCCGGCTCCGCCGGCCAGCCTCAGCCACGGTGGCGAGCATCAAAATCACCTGCTCCTCAGCTCGCGGGCCGCCTCACCCCTCCGCGCCTACGCGGGCTTAAATTACACTCTAGGGGTAGGGCAAACAAGACTACGTGGAGTCGGTTCTGCAGCGATTCGTTTCCGTCAATAACAAAATTATTCTAAACTAGCTTCTGCCCGCGGCTTCGCCCGCGTGAATGTCGAAAAATATCCCACAGGATCGTACTACCGAGACTAAAAGTACCCTATGTGTTAATCCAGGTAAACAATGTCTTATCGCACTGCTTGCTTTGTGTTATCTGAGGAGCGGCGCTCGGATTGATAAATGATTGCTGTAGGATAAATAAATCCTAAAACCTAACAATAGTAACGGAATATATAACGGAACGGCAAATTACCTACTTGTATGCCAAATTTGAAGGCAATTTTAAAGCGAAAATATAAAATCCTCTTTATTCCCTACATTTTTGTTCACAGGCAGGGTACAGGTTACTATATATTTTTGAGTTTATTCTTAAAGTACCTCTTTATATACTACTCAAGAAGTTCTGCCCTCAGGTGTTGATACAACGGGCTGCTAGATGAGCTCATTCTCGAGCATGCCACGGAGAACTGGCCGTGCGAATAGTAGTCCCCTCTAAGATCATATCCCGTTGTTTTCACGCAACCTGGTCCCATTGCACAACTTGGCCGGAATATATGCATGTAATATAAATAATTAATGTTGTTTACAACGAAATAATATACCTACCGCAGTTTTCTTTGTAAGCATTATTTATTGTTTTCCCTTCAGGTGCTAGAATCACCAGGCTGCTCCGTGAGCTTACTCCGGAGCAGGCCACGTATAACGTACCATGTGAAAAACAGTTTCCCCTTAAGTATATAGTTCTATGGTCATGGCAAGCAGACTTTGAAGAGAAACTGCGCGCTTCTGAACTCGAAAGGGTAGTTCGATGGTGTTAGAGGAATCCTCGGAATAAATACAGACTCCTCTCGGGAACAACCTGTCAGTATAGTTGCCTCGATAACGTTGCAATGTTTTTACACACAACCTGGTGTCATTGCATAATTTTGGCGGTTTGAAATTACGCAGCAACATAACTGGGCGCCAATTCTCAATTTTAATATGTGAGTTGGGTGACCAGGAGGCTTCAATGTGTTAAGAAATTCAACCGGGTAAAGTATGGCACTCCTGTGTCCCAGCAATGGAATCATTATCGGCTGATTATGAAAGTATGGCGTCATCGTTGTTTATCTCTGAGTCCACTGATTTATAATGATTGTCAACTCCTTTGAACGATCTCAAAATAATTTAATTGTTGATTGTGGCCTAGTCGTTTTATGGTGTTATGATGGCACGCTCTCACGACCAGGTCTGCAGGTTTATCTATACTAATATTATAAAGCTGAAGAGTATATCTAAAACTACTTGAATTGAATTTTTTTTTAGGTGTTTTGTAGCCTATTTATCGAGGAAGGCTATACGCTATATAACATCATGCTACGACTAATAGGAGCAGAACATCAATGAAAATGTTGGAAAACGGGGAATACTTATCCTTTTGAAAGCTACAGTTGCATGCGCTGCATAAACGGTTAAAGTAACACAACAATCATGTATGACAAAATTGTTTCTCATAAAAGTTCTAAAAAAATCCGTGATAGTATATGTCTATATTTTAAGGTTGGCTCACTATAACGTTGTTAATTGTAATCAAATCTAAATATTATAACGCTGAAGAGTTTGTTTGGTTGAATGTTCTAATCTCTGAAACTAAGTTTAGTGTTAAATGGCCTATTATTTGAAGACGGCTATATACTATATAACATCACGATAGGACCCTACGGAGCCGAGCAAAAAGAAAAAAGTCACGAATACGAAGCACTCGCCCAGGCAGGCGATTCGATGCGACGGGGAGGGTCGGGCAGCAAGAAATTGTATGTGGACAAAGTCGCGGGCAGGAGCTAGTCGTGAATATTACTAATATCTGGGTAGATTTTAACTATTAGCTCTTCTATAATGGTCAGAATTGTGCCTAACTCTGTAGGGATAATTAGTTTATCGATGCGACGGGGAGGGTCGGGAAGCAAGAAATTGTATGCGGACAAAGTCGCGGGCAGGAGCTAGTCGTGAATATTACTAATATCTGGGTAGATTTTAACTATTAGCTCTTTTATAATGGTCAGAATTGTGCCTAACTCTGTAGGGAGAATTAGTTTATTATCGACATCTTCGAAACCCTATTTGACTCTGTAAGGGGATGATTTTGGAAAAACTGTGATACACGTATCTCATAACTATAATTGAAGAGTATGTTTACTAATTTTTGTGTCAATCGACCCTCAGAATTAAAAGTTTCACAGAAAATTCAACCCCTCATTTCACCCTCTTAGGGGTGGAATTTCAAAAAACCCTTTCTTAGTGGATACCTACTCCTCACAAAGAACACACCCTCCAAATTTCACGTCTCTAAAACCAGCGGTTTAGGCTGTGCGTTGATATATCAACAATCAGTCAGTCAGTCAGTCAGTTTCTCCTTTTATACATAATATAGAAGATGAAATTCTACCATCTTCATAGTATGCCAAGTGAAATTGTACCAAATAATCGTCGCTCTAAATAAATGTTATGCTAAACGAAATTCTGCGGAATGTTAAGTCTGCCAAAGGTGGTAAAATTCTGCCATTTTAAAAGTATGCCAGCGTAAAGTTGGACATATAAATATTCGGCAAAACAATGATTATGCTAAACATTTTTTATGCCTTACAAATATTCGTTTAAAGAAGATTATGCCAAGTGTGTTATGCCAAATAAAATTCGGAGCATCAAGTTTCTGCCAGATAGAGGGAACCCCTTTGTATGAGCCGTCCTATAAAGGGTTAAAGAAGATTTTGACTAATATGCTTCCGTTTATTTTTTTAGAATTGCAAAGTCTACCTCTGCGGCACTAAGAAAGATCTTCTGGACGGCGGCTACGTCACTCGAGAAGTGCCAGAAGACACCATAGCGACCTACACTCAGGGACTGTGTGGACATTTCTTCACTTCGAGTAAAACTGGCGAGAATGTGGGTAAGTGGAGAACAATATCTGTATTAGTATTATATAAGGTGTATCTATTCATACACGAAATATTTAAAGAGGTACACCTGTAGGTGGTAAAGAATAATCCGGCTAATCCGGGGATACCGCACGGTCTCGTGCGAGGCGGCGAGCCTCCTTGCCGGAGTGCCGCCATGGGATCTGGAGGCAAAGGTCCTCGCCCACATGTGGGAGTGGCGCGAGGAGGCGAAACGCCGGGGCGAAACTCCGCTGCCGCGACAAATCGCGGCACGGCGGACAGAGCTCCGGCAGGATCTCATGGCGACATGGCGAGTACGATTGTCGCAACCCAGCGCCGGGCACGCCACAATTGCGGCGGTAAGTCCCCTCTTTGAGGAGTGGATAGAGAGGCGCCACGGCGTCCTCACCTTCCGCCTGACGCAGGTTCTCACCGGGCATGGGTGCTTCGGTGGGTTCCTGTTCAGGATAAAGCGGGAGGAAACGCCCGGGTGTTTCCACTGCGAGGATCGTCTGGAGGACACGGTAGAGCATACGGTGGAGGTGTGCCCTGCCTGGGCGGAGCACCGCCGTGTCCTCGTGGAGGCGATCGGCGGCGGCGACCTCTCGCGTCCGACCCTGGTGCGAGCCATGGTACGGAGCGAGAGGGCATGGGAAGCCGTCACCTCCTTCTGCGAAGCAGTAATGCTCGCGAAGGAGGAGGCGGGGCGCGTGAGGGAGTGGCAGTCTCTGCGCCCTCACGTCCCTAGCCGCCGCAGGAGGAGACGTCCCGGGCGTCGGGAGTCTATAGCGGACTCCCGGCCACCGTAGGCGCGAGCTTGCGGGCGGCGAGCAATGGGTAGCACGCCGCCCGGTAAGGACCAGGCTCGGGTCGACGGCGCGTAGTGTTCCACGCGCGCCTCAAAGAGATGTCAGCAGCACTGAAGGGGTCTGCTAGGACCGACGCCTGCCAGGGTCGCGAGATTGTTCGAAAGAGATACCGTGACCCTGGCACATGGGCAACTCATGGAACACGGGTGGGTTTTAGTCAGTAAAAGTCTGACACACCCTCCCGCTCCGCCCAAAGCGGGAGAAGTCATTTGATGATTTCCCATCCAGAAAAAAAAAAAAAAAAAAAAAAGGTTTTGTAGAAAACGTCTCAAGCAGTTTTAAAATTATAAAATTCAAAACCGCTTAAATAAAAAAAATCTTTTTGCTTCTGTAGCTTCTTAACCACCTACAGGTTACCTCTTAAAATATTTCGTGTATGAATAGATACACCTTATATTTCATTCAATAATTTCCACGGGAACGTGTTACCGGAACAAAATTGACAAAAAGTCAATCTTGCAGTGAAAGTTCTGTAAAAATCGTTCCAGCCGAGTCGGAGATTAGCCGGAACAAACAGACAAAAAAATAATAATTAAAGAATGTTTTCATGTGTGAAAGCTGTTATTTTGATATTACAAACTGACCCTAAACACTTAAGGTCAGTTTGTAATGTCAAAATAACAGCTGTTTGTAATGTCAACATGCATTATAAGTTTGGGAAAAATGATTATCTTTTAGAATCTTCATTACATGTGCGAGGTTGTATAGTGTTGTTAGTTTTTACTGAAGAATAACGGGTGGGTCTAAGTCAGTAAATGTCTGACACGCCCTCCCGCTCCACTCAGAGTGAGAGAAGTCAATTGATGATTTCCAAACCAGAAACAAAGAGGGGTCTGGAAATGTGATGATTATTTTAAACTTCTATGCTTAGTATACAAGCTGAAAGCCCCAAAAAATAATCTATTATAAGAATTTCTATAGGACAGTTAGGTTGCAAAAAAACTCAATACTATAATTTATGTCAGTTAATATAAATAGACTAGCTTCTGCCCGCGACTTCGCCCGCGTTAAATTTCTTGTTCCCCCGACCCTTCCCGTCGCGTCGAATCGCCTACCTGTGCGATTTTCCCCGTTTTTGCAACGTTTTTCATGACTGCTCCGCTCCTCTTGGTTGTAGCGTGATGTTATATAGCCTGTAGCCTTCCTCAATAAATAGGCTACCCAACACAAAAAGAATTTTTCAATTCGGACCAGTAGTTCCTGAGATTAACGCGTTCAATCAAACAAACAAACAAACAAACAAACAAACTCTTCAGCTTTATAATATTAGTATAGAAGTATACCGTGCCGTGTGGACGTAAAGAATAACACCACCCCATTTCTTCCCATGGGTGTCGTAAAAGGCGACTAAGGGACTTACTAGAGAATGGGCAGCAGCGTTCTCTATGTATTTTACCACCATACGCGGCGAACCCCCTCAAATTGGGGGAGGCCTAAGTCCAGCAGTGGACGTCTTACGGCTGAAAAGAAGAAGAAGATAGAAGTATAGATAAACAAAAAAAATGTAATTAACCAGAAATTTCGTTATTTCCAGATGAACTGTTCCAAAAAATAGTAGACGACTGTGCAGCTGACGTGGACTTTATGAAGAACGTTGAGGACATGAGGGTCCAACTCCAGAAAGAAGAGGTCGCCTTCAGAGCGAAAAGCAAAGACTATTGCTTCTGTTGAGAAGACCAGAAGACTGAGAAGAGAAAGATATTAATTGGAAAAATACTGGCGTCACCAAAACATCAAATAAAAACTGAAAAATATCGAAAAGACCGATGAGGCCGGAAGACTGGAGGCCAAAATACCAAAAAGACTACGGTATATACACCGTGACATTTTAGTCGTCTTACAACGGCAGCCCACTTCATGTATCTAATGACTACTACACATCCATAAGAAAAAAAAAAAATTTGAATAACTAAAAAATAAAAATATTATTCATTATGATGACGCATGACGTAGTTTGTTTGATTTTTGTCTCATGGAAAATGGAGATGGAATGATCTAGTCGACTCGTGCGCTGGGTATATATGTAATACATACTATCTTCTCTACCAAATGATAAGTAAACATTATTAACAGGATGTTTTATAATTCTAGTGCATTATTTATTTGTCTTAGTACGTATTTTCTTAATTGGTTACAATTTTTTAATCACGCCTAGAGGTATATTATGTCGGATACATTGAGTGGACAACCTTTGTGAGACGACAAAGATGTCACGGTGTATTTGAAAAATCTTTGGACTTGAATGCTACTATTGGCATCCACGTCTTAAAGATGAAACTGGTTGATTCCCAGGTCAGGCAGTGTTATAGGGTTTTTTAACCGACGAAAAAAAACAGAGGAGGTTATCAATTCGACGCGTATATATATATATATTTATATATTTTATATATACAGGAAGATTTTTTAGTCACCGTCCAAATTCTGATATATTAATATTTTGCGAAAACAATTTAATACGTGTTTTTTCTTTTAGTATCACTCAATACAATAATATTGAGATATCACATCACAAAGTTATCTATAAAAAGTTGATGATTCTGGACACCGCCGCTCGCTGGGTAATAGCGCGGGCGGCGACCTAGTGCGTACGCACCGAGCTTGGTATTAATTTCGGCGGCCCACCCCGCGCGCCGCCGAAATTAATTGAAAACAATAATAAACAAAGTTGCAAATTTTCCCTTCATACTCTCACGGGCTTAGGACCGTCAATTAGCAAAAGGTTTGTGCTATGTTCACTATTATTAGAATGTAATCCTGAATTAATCAATTACAAATAAAGTAAAAATAAATTAGATAATTAAGAACCAACTTTAGACCTTACGAAAACCGTGCCAGAACTTTTTGCTATTAGGCGTATTTAAAAAATTTGAATCAACTTATGTACAAATAATAAAAATCTAATCAAAATCAACATAAACACTCAGATCAATAGTACTTTAATAACTGTTCAAAATGCATACCGTTTCTCTCTAAACAGAGTCTTGCACGTTTTTGCACATTATTTTTAATTTTGTTGAGCACTACAGTGTCACTTTTCACTTGGTCGAATGCACGCACAATTTGGTCTTTTAATTGGTCTAGGCTTTGGGCTTCGTCTACATACACTCGTCGCTTTATTTCGCCCCACAAAAAAAAGTCACATGGGGTAAGATCTGGCGACCGAGGTGGCCAGGCGACGGGCCCCCCGCGACCGATCCAATGATCACCGTGTTCTGAATTTAAATAATCACGAACGGCGGCGGAGTAATGAGGCGGTGCACCGTCTTGTTGATAATAAAAATCTCGATGGAAGATTACCGGCACGTCATCCATGAAATCTACAATTACTGTCCGTAACATATCTAGGTACGTGCCCCCGTTCAGTCGTCCCTCAATGAAATACGGCCCCAGTATTCTGTTACCGACAATTCCAGCCCATACATTTGCACTAAACCGCACTTGGTGATGTGTTTCTCGTATCATGTGTGGGTTTCGAAATGACCACCAATGTTCATTATGCTGATTGTAAAGCCCCACTCGAGTAAACAGGGCCTCGTCAGTCCACAAAATGTTAGCTTCGGGGTGTGCGATCAGCCACTCGCAGAAGGCTCGACGGGGAACGGCGTCTGAGTCGTTCAAGGCCTGTGCCTTTTGAAAATGGTACGGGTGCAACCCAGCAATATGGAGAAGTTTCCACACGGCATATTGGCTTACACCGAAGCGCCGGGCTGCATCTCGCGTACTCGATCTAGGGCTCCGTTCAAAGAAATCGAAGATATCTTCTTCGACCTCTACTGCGAGTCTCGGCCTGCCACGTCCTTGAGTGTGTGTAGGCGTGGTAAATTGGCCATGGTCTAATAGCCTCTGATTAGCGGCCAAAATCGTTTGGCGATTTGGTACGGAAGGATTTATTATCCCTTGATTGCGAAGGCGAGGAATGCTTTCAGCTTCGTACAGTCTCTGGGCACCGTTCAAGCTTTCACCACTTAAAATGTAAGAACGCACCATTTCATAATACTCGCGGTAGGAATACATTGTAATCACGATAACGCGGCGCGCCGCCGCCGCCGGCGGGAGGCGCGGGAACACGGAAGTAAGCGCTTGCGTCGCGAAAGGGTGCGCGGGGCCGACTAATGATAGATGTGTCGCGCAGGTGTGGCGGGGCGGGGGTAAGCGGGGTGCGCGCAGCCCTGTCCATTGATGTTTGTGCGGCAAGTGTAGTATTATTAACGTTTAACTTAGTGACCACGCAGAGTGGATAATTCTTTCGAGAAAATGATTTAATATGAAAATTTTATGTATCGTTTTTTTTTTCAAAAATGGATTTAGTGAATGATACCTAATGCCTAGAAAAAATTTGGACGGTGACTAAAAAATCTTCCTGTATATGTATTTTTTTATGTATGACCACGCATAACTTTTTACATAGTAGTCCGATTGTGATAATTGTTTTTTTTATTGGAAAGGGTATACTCCGAGGGTGGTCCCATATAAATTTGAAAAACAAAATCAAACCCTAAGGGTCAGAAAACAGGGGATGATTGGTTGTTCACTCACTCATTGTAATGTTTAACCACGCATAACTTTATACAGAGTAGTCCGATTTTGATAATTCTTTATTCATTGGATAGGGTATACCTTGCCAAGTATTATAAGTACATTAAAGCCACAAAAAATTAGAAAATAAAAACTTTTTACCAAAAAATTTAACCGCCGAAAAAACTCTAAAGCAAAAAACAATAAACCTTAAAATTTTGAGTCGGCGCTGAAAAATCAATGAACAAAGATCACTCAAAGCGCCGACTCATAATTTTAAGGTTTATAATTTTTTGCTTTAGAGTTTTTTCGGCGGTTAAATTTTTGGTAATCGATCTACAATTTCTCAGTACCAGCCCAGATTCTGTATTTCTGCTCGGTTGTTGGCAATAAGCTCGCTCCCTAATAGGGGCCATCCTTAGATTACGTCACACGTTAAAGGGGGGGGGGGGGAGGGGGTCGACGAAGTGTGACATTGTGTGACAAGGGGGTGAGAGGGCCCCTAAATTTTGTGACGTCACATTTCAATGTACATATTTAAAGGACTATTAAAACACGAAATATGAACTATGAAAGAAATAAAAAAAAAAAATGTCAATGTCTAGATGTAAAATTGCAAAATATGTGATGTTACACTAGGGAGGGGGGGGGGGGTCTCACAAATGTGACCAGCTGTAACAAGGACGGGGGGGGGGGGGTCAGAAATCATGAAATTTGTGTGACGTAATTTATGGATGGTCCCTTACATGGGACTTAAACATAACTTGACATCAAATGACTTCTCCCGCTCTGGGCGGAGTGGGAGGGCGTGTCAGACTTGTGCCAGGGTCACGGTATCTCTTTCGAACAATCTCGCGACCCTGGCAGGCATCGGTCCTAGCAGATCCCTTCAATGTATAACACCCTTACGTGAAATATGATTTAAATAAAAATGATTTACTCGTACTTATCAATGAAACTAAAACCCACAATAAAAATAATAGGGAAGTGTGTTTTTAGTTGTTATGTTGTTTTTTTATTTTTTAGTTCGGCTAGCTTTTTTTCTAATTGCTGTCCTGGTAACCCTGGCAAGGATAATGGCACAAATTTATTAAATTATTGTATTATCATCGGTCGTCGATAAGTCTACAAAGTTTAAATGAAATGTGACCGTTTGAAGTGGGTCAAAATCAAGTCCAAAGGAGTCGGTTACAAACATAGTTACATACAAACATACACGTGAAGCTAATAATAGCGTATTTCAAATTATATTTCAGTTGATTCTTTGACATGTTCTCATTGCATTGGTTCAATATCCTAGAGTTTGGGATATCATGTCATATGAACACCTTGTATATAAACAATACCTCCATTTTTAATAATTGTATTGTAACAAATAAATACATTTGTGGTCTTCCGGGATTTAGTATAGGGTTATGTCCGGACCTGGGTGCTTACTCTCGAATATAATTCCAATAGATCGACATTGGTCAAACGTCAGTTGGTTGAGTTAAACGTCAGGGATTGGCTAGACTCAGTGAGTCCAGCCAATCACTGACGTTTGACTGACAATTCCAATGTCGATCTATTGGAATTATATTCGAGAGTAAGCACCCTGACCGGTATTTGGAACTGTTGATAAAACAAAGATTTAATACTTGTATTTTTATAATAATATGTGACAGAAAAGACAGCTTGAAATTATTCTAAGTCAAAAGACAGAATTTAAAAAAAAAGATGAATTCTGTTTGGCATCGACTAAACAGAATTTATCATAAGGAGCTAAAGTAGGGCCCGAAATCAAATTATTTTAAGTGTTTTTTTTTAAATTATAATATAATAACTATTCTACTACAACATCTTCCATCTCTTTCTCATTTAGCATGACAGTAAGAGATAGCAATATCTGTAGTTTAGTCGTTGCCTTACAGAATTTGCGACCAAAGTGAGTTTAAAATTCCAAAGATTGTATGTAAATGTTCCATAAAAGATACTCATACTTATTTCAAATTTAAAAATATTATTATTGATAACAATGAAGAATCTATGTTATTTCTAGTGCTTTAAAGTGCATAATCGACGCAGGTATAAAAACGTCCCTTGTTTGAGCTTTAAGAAACTGATAATAAGGTTGAGTATGTAAAACATATTGTACAGTCAGTGCTCTGCATTACCTGACCCCTCCTACACAGAAGAAATGAGGAACAGGGGTCAGATAATGCAAGGCACTGACTGTACTAACACTCTTATTTTACTAAAGTTGCCTTCGTAAAATAATTGTTTTGTCGCTTTTCACAAAAACTCCCAGAAAATCGAATCTATCTAAGTGTCACATCACCACCTTTTAGCCTGTTTACAAGTATGTTGTGGTCGGCTTCCAGTCTAACCGCATGTAGCCGAGTACCAGTATGGAGTGACTGCTTATCTGACTGCCAGAACCCAGTTAGTGGGTAGTAATACCCCTTAGTAAGACTGGTTATCAAATTTACGGACGTCAGACTATCTGTCTATCGAATATCCCCAAATAACAGCCGGGACAAGCGAATGACAGTTGATACCAACGGAAACATTGGTCTTAAAAAAATAAATAGACCTTGATGTTTATGGCTTGAGAGTGACATCTAATAGGGAACTTGACTGGCTTTTTAAATTTGATTTTTTGAAACCCAGAAAAATATTAAGCCAAAGTGAAAACAAAAAAGTTTTAAACCCTTAACACAAGAAAAAACAAACAGCGGAGTTCTGTGTTTTAAAGTCAAAGGTCGTTTTTTGTTTCCAGGTACTAATTTGACAGGCGTAATGTCTAACTAAAAAATCAAAGACAAAAGTCTCGAAATGTCAGATTGGTGTCTGAGATTAAAATACAAACTTTAGACAGAGATAGCACTACTAGTATCTGACGTCACAACACAGACGCCATTGTAACTTCGTGCCATTGAATATAAGTATAGTTTTGCGTGACAAGGATAGAAGAATAACTTGAAAAGCGTATAACTTCTAACTGTATTTTTCCACAGATGTTATTCGTAAATCGTCTTATTTTTGTAACATCTTTAAAAATAAGTACATATAATATATCATGTATATTTTTGATAGTAGTCAAATACGCTTTTACAAAATTGGCTTACTACAAACAAATTACTCTAAAAATGTATCAAAACTTTTAACTTTAGTAAATTATTAAATTTTTAGTGTTGCTAACTAATTTTAAGTATGTATAATTTACATTTATCTCGAATGCTTCAATTTGTGTGTGTAAGCAGCACATCAAGCTACCTCAAACTGTAAAATTTTCTCAATTAATCTTGAAACTAATATTTTCGCGATAAAGTTGAAACCTATTAAAGAAATTTGACAGATTGTAGTAGCTTTGTGTGCTGGCGTCTGTACATTTGGTTACCACACGTAAAGTACGCGTCGCTTCGTGAGATATAAATACGATAAAACGATATAGTAGGCGTAGGTTTGTTCGCGATCCCATAATAATATTATACAACTTGAGTGCAAAATCTTTACATAATATAAAACAAAGTCACGTTCTGTGTTTGTATGATTAGATCTTTTAAACTGCGCAACAGATTTTAATGCGGTTTTAATTAATAGACAGAGTGATTCAAGAGGAAGGTTTCTATGCGTAATACGCGAGCGAAGACGCTGGCAAATTAAATAAAATTAATAAAGTAGCCATATCAAACTCTCACGACACAGGGAATCCTAGTGTGAGTTCCAGGAATCAATCGCATATGACTGTAATTTCTTAACCAATAAATTATTCTTATTCTAAACTTATTATCAAATACAGCCAGACTTCAACCATTCCTGGTTCATAGGCCTCTCTTGTGTCAATCCCCACGCTCCTATAATACCGGCCTTGTCCAGGTTCTACCCGCGATGGCAACGATGCCGTCCACCCATCTCGCCTTCTCGTCTTCCAGTCCAGAAAAACTTTCAAATCTTGTGGAGCGTCATCTCACTCATACCCGTGTGTCTGTCTCTTTCTCAAGCTCGATGACGCGACATACAATACGCCCGGCCGCCCGCTCGTCTCACGTATTTAGCATCGGATAATGTATTTATCTTGTGAATGAGGATGTAGAGTTAGAAAAACCGGCCAAGTGCGAGTCGGACTCGCGCACCGAGGGTTCCGTACAAACCTGCAGGTCATCATCATCATCATTCGTCATCATCGTTTATGAAATGAAATGTTTTTTTTTTAATTTTTATATTTGTGTTGACTGAATGAAAGTTAAATTGTGGTTTACGATTTATGACGTATTAAAAAAAAACTACTAACTAGATCTCGTTCAAACCAATTTTCTTTGGTAGTTTTCATGGTAATGTACATCATATATTTTTTTTAGTTTTATCATTCCCTTATTTTAGAAGTTACGGGGGGGGGGACACACATTTTACCACTTTGGGAGTGTCTCTCGCGCAAACTATTCAGTTTAGAAAAAAATGATATTAGAAACCTCAATTTCATTTTTGAAGACCTATCCATAGATACCCCACACGTAAGGGTTTGATGAATTTTTTTTTTGTGTTTCAGTTCTATGTATGGGGAACCCCAAATATTATTGTTTTAAAAAAAAATGATATTAGAAACCTCAAAATCATTTTTGAAGACCTATCCATAGATACCCCACACGTAAGGGTTTGATGAAAAAAAAAATTTTGAGTTTCAGTTCTATGTATGGGGAACCCCAAATATTATTGTTTTTTTTCTATTTTTGTGTGAAAATCTTAATGCGGTTCACTGAATACATCTACTTACCAAGTTTCAATAGCACAGCTCTTATAGTTTCGGAGAAAAGTGGCTGCGACATACTCGGACAGACAGACAGACAGACAGACAGACATGGCGAATCTATAAGGGTTCCGTTTTTTGCCATTTGGCAACGGAACCCTAAAAATGATTGCTTATCAAATTGACACGCTACGTCAATTTGACATTTCGTACCACTGTCAAAGAATTACAGTATTGATTTGAAATTTTGAATATACGGACAAATTAAGATGGTAGGCAATTTGTTTATCAATTATTTTCTCTATCTGTACTTTTTAATTGGTATTTTATTTATTGTTTGGCAGTAATATTGTATGTGAAATTAGCTTGTTTTGAGCCAAAGTTGAATTAAACCTAAAACGTTGTTAACATGTAAATAAACGTAATGATAGTTTTGTAAGAATTGTAATAAAAAGCTTTATATTTGATTCATGTTTTTTATTATAAAAGTAAAGTACTGTAAAACTGACTGTCCCTGAAAAATCTTGAATAACATGTCTTCGACTGAGCAGTTACAGCGTCCGCTACCAGCTGGTGTAGCTGCCTCATTTATGAAAAATAAACCCGCCAGCTTCGATGGTCTAGTGTTAGCAAGCGCGACTGCCGAGCGCAAGGTTCTTGGTTCGATTCGCAACTCGGGTATTATGTCCGAGAATGGACAACTTCGAATCCCCTTTTGAGTATTTCGCAAATATGTCAAAAACTAGATGTCCTAGGTTAAAAGTGATTTATTTTTAATCATCTTCTTGAGTACCATCCTCCAGGATATTTGTCTGCAGATTAATAGATAAACCTGTGATAAAAATTGCTGGATTAACAGTTCGCGTCACGTAAGTTTGTCGCTCTGAGGCCCTAGTGTGATTTTTTTAACCATCCGTACCTTCATCAATACAGGGCCAATCGGAGCGCCGAACGCAGTCAATGCGTTAAGTCGAGACTGTTAAAAGAAACTCACACTAGGGCCACTGACATCTACCTGGCTTTCTTATGTTGCCGGCCAAACCCGAGTTTAGGATGAACTAGTTCCGCCTAAACCAAACCAGTTCTCCCTTCTCATCAACATAAAGACTACATGTTTATGTGTAACAGTTTACAACCAGGGCTTTGAATAATGTTAAAAATTTGGTATCGTTACTTTCATCGGACGAAGATAACGTTATTAGTAGAGGTCACGTTATGCTTGGTAACGATACTTGGCATACGTTTTACCGGTAACTGAGTACCGTTAAATTTTTATTTACTTTCTTTCATCTCTCTCTTTCGTCTACATTAATGAAGTTGCATTTGCATCATTTGATTGGCGATGTTACCGTAGAGCGCCGCCGCCCATGGCGTGCCGCTTAGGTTGCGCAGGTTGACAACAACGCATTAAGTAACGATAAAAGTATCGATACAAGTAACGTTAATTGCGTTAAAGTTAACGCAATTAACGTTACTAGTATCGACGTTATTTATCGATTCGATACCAAAGTATCGTTACCCGTGTTACCGTTAAAATATTAACTTTATGAAAATAACGTTACTTAACGATACTTATAGTGTGAATTTGGTAACGTTAACAAGCCCTGTTTACAACGGTTAAAGTTTCACATTGGAATGATACCGTGGCACTACATCGCTACTTTTTTACTGTAGTAGGGTGTATATGCTGTTTCTTTTTTCTTTTCTGCAATGGTCTATACTGGTTTGTCCTATCGTGTTAGGGAGAACTGGTTTGGGCTAGGTGAAACTCGTTCATCCTAAATTGGGTTTGGCCGGTAACACCTATAAGCACGATATGGGCTCAACTATAAATCCAACAATTTGGGCAACAACTTGGTCAGTCTTCCGAGAGATTTTTCCCAAATATCTTCAAAAAGACGTCACTCGCTTGAATAACATCTCCCATTTGTTTTTTTTCAGTTGTGCCCTATAAGCCAACGTACTTATGGATATTCTAAATTGTGGCGGGATTTTTTGACGCACTGCATTTTCAATTCACTGCTTATCGCTGAGAGTCGAAAATCGAACAGTTAAAGACACTGTCATCTCTTTGACAAGTGAGACCGGGAGTTTGCAAAACCAGTGCATGAAAAAATTCCATCGCGATTATAACGTCCATTTGTTACTCGATCATAGATGGCGGTGGCGTTTTTAGATAGTTCTAGTACAGATAATTCTACTTATAGATGGCGATAATAGATGGCGGTGATGTTGACAGATAATTCTGCTATTCGATAATAGATGGCGGCGGTGGTACTTCTGGATTGTTCCAGTTCGTGTGGTACCTACTACTGGATAATAGATGGCGGCAGCGTGGCGTTTCATGTCTTAGCTATGTACAGTCAGTCCTCTGCATTACCTGACCCCTTCACAGAAGAAATGAGGAAGAGGGGTCAGATAATGCAGGGCACTGACTGTGCGTATATTGTTACGTAGATCGCTAAGACATGAAAAGAACTAGATTCAGTCATCGATCCAAGCGCGACAAGTTCATTCATTCGAAAAGAGTGCAAAATGCGCCGAAAGTTTTCACTGTAAAAAACAGGGTATGATTTATGGATAAAAAAATAAAACAACAATCTATTGTTATTCCCGCATCATATATTACTTTAATTCTAAGTCATATGTAGTTCGCTAAGTTAGGTATAGGTACAGAGTATATTTCACCTTATTTTAATGTACAATATCATCGTCATCCACGTTACAATACATCGTGAAAAGTAACATATTTTTTTTCATGAAAACTTTTTGTAGAAATACTTTTTTTTTGTAAATGACAAATTAATGGGAATATCCCATGTAGAGTTAGTAAGTTGAAATGTATGTAGTGAAAAGGCCGAAAGTCTAACAACCAAGGACAGAGTACTATTGTGTTACCCAGTAACTGGGTAGTGAAGGTCAGGTAGAAGTATTGATAGTATAGATATAGAAGGCAGTAGCTCCATGTAAAATATTGGGATTTATTAGCGTCAGGTTAGACTAGAAACTGACCCGGCATTGTTGGCTAAATGCTACGCAGATGGCGATTAGCCATAGAACGAATAACCGTTTCAGTTGAAGTGTTTATTAGTGGAAACCATGAATCGGTAAATGTAAGTTTAAACCCTCAGGCTAGGTGGAGCGATGATCTAAAATATAGCAGCTGAAGATTGAAGAAAATGGTGGGAGATTGAAGATGCCCTTGTATCTCCATCAGACTGCTATAGGCTGATAATGAATGGTATAGAGTAAAGATGTTGGGACTTAGTGATATAAACCCAAAATTTTAAAAACTTGGTAAGCATTGGTATCCATAGTAACAGAGATAGCACTCACAGCATGTAAAATACTCAAACGCAATATTAGTACACGGTAGAATCCGTTAAAATTGCTAATATAGTAGATATAATTTTCTCCAAAATGGCAACTGTGCAGAACTTTTGAGTAAAATACATCAGTTTTGACAGCTAAGGTCTTAACTTTGACAGCTAAATGTTTGGTGTTGACAGCTAAGAACCGACGACTTAAAAAAGGGCTAAATACATAATGGGTACGGAGGTCAGAGAATCGGTTGTTGTGGCCCAAGAGAAGCCTATGTCCAGCAGTGGACTGAGTTAGTTGGTTGATCGAAAAAGTATTTCTACAAAAAGTTTTATAATAACGTCAATAGTTTAACAAAAAGATAGTTAAAACTTAATGTCAGTTGAAACATAACAAGCATACATTAGTTCTTAATATTAATTCTTAATTTCTAATTATCAGCTACAATATCTCACCTAATTATATTTACGCGAAATTATTTAAATTATATCAGGGGGGTATAAAAAATAACTAACTTATGGACGCTTCGTTTGTTTTTTAATCGAAAGTGCGTTCGCTTTTTTACTGTGAATTTTATGTACAGACGCCAGCACGTCACGTTACCCGAAACTGTCAAATTTTCTCCATCAATCTTGAACCTTATTCTTTAGAGATAAAGTTGAAAACTTATTAAAGAAATTTGACAGATTGTAATAGCTTTGTGTGCTGGCGTCTGTGCCTTTTGATGAGTGTAAGTTTTTGGGTTATTCTGAATTTTTTGGTAAGTCACAAGTATGATTTTTTTAAAGATTTTTTTGAACGGCTTTCGATCAAAAAGTAACTTTTTAGGGTCCGTTACAGTATGGTTATATATAGTAAGATCTTAACATCACAATAATGATATAAATATTAAAAAGATGAAGATGTAGGGAAGATTAAAATCACTAACTCGTTCGTGGTCGTTTTAAGTTCGAAACATCACATTTTTTTTTGAAAAAAAATAAAAAAAGCTCAATCTCTTGTCACTACAAAAGTTCAAAACTGTGCGTTTGAAGGTATTTTTTCGTTGAAAATAAAAATTGTTTGAGCTCCGAAAAAAAACCTATTTCTACTACAACACCCATGGACGGTAGAAATAAGGGGGTAAAACGAGAAAAAATGTGCTATAATTTTTAAGAATTTTTTAATGTTATTTTTTAAT
Source organism: Aporophyla nigra (assembly GCA_947507805.1). Classification (NCBI taxonomy): domain Eukaryota; kingdom Metazoa; phylum Arthropoda; class Insecta; order Lepidoptera; family Noctuidae; genus Aporophyla; species Aporophyla nigra. The sequence goes on along the minus strand of OX382319.1, from coordinate 11,784,269 downwards.
ATATCCAACAGAATTTGGAAGAGATATAGAAATTAAAGTTTTAAGAAGTTGTAACTAGCGGTACGAAAAATAAAAAATCTACTTTCAACACCTATTGCGTCATTATTGCTGTGTTTTTTAATTATTTTTATTTATTTGTTGGTAAAAATCGAAGTCATTTTCTGCTAATTATTCTTACTACTTTTTACAAACTGTTTAAAATTACAGCAACAGCTGATAGTATTCTTATATTAAGTAATTTAAAGTAAATAAAAATATTCTCAAGTAAGTCTTCAGCAAAATATCCCGTACATTTATAAAATGTACGTTTTTACCGAGAGAAAAAAATACATAAAAATACACACAAAAAAATGTCGAGTAGAAATTCTCATAGAATTTATACCAACAATTCAAGTCGCCACTTCGATTTTTACCACAAAAACCATTATTATAAGATATTGCTAATCAGGAATTTTAAAACGAAATCACTACGACATCAAACACGAGTTACAAACACCAAATCCTACTGAAAGTGGTTCGAGCCAGCAAAAGTTTTTAATTAATGTAACGAACTGTTGCTCACAACTTTTATTTCCCACCAAATTTTTGCAAAATTTCTCCAGTATTATTTTGTAAAGTTCACTCACACAATTCAAAAAGGGACATATTTATTTTTCGACTCAACAGCATTAAAATTTCGAAATTTTGTTTCGAATATAACCCAAATTTTTGGGTTTCACAATATTTAATATTAATAAAATTTCTTGAGAACTTTTCCGCATTTTTTACTATGCAAAATATGACAAGTCACTGAGCAAACAGCTATGTTGCAGAGTATCTGCAAAATTGTTTTTGATCGTATTATACAGATCAGTTGTCAACTTGACAGCTGTCAAAGAAGTATTTCCCTTTTGTTTTCCCGTTTTAGCAGCCTCAAATTGAAGTTCAAGATACATTTATCCCTACACAAAAGATTTTCTCGTTTTTTTTTTTGCTGGCTCAATCCGAAAGACAAATAAAGGGACAGATCATAGATTTTTATTTATTTATACATTTCAAAAAATATGTATATCATTATATTTTCATGTCGTTCGTAGCTTTGTGTTTAAACACAAACTCTCAGCCATCATTGGGACATTTAACTATAAAACATCAAAAATCTAGCTCATTCTATGAAATTAAATTAAAACGACTACATGCATGCGTTCAGACGTTGCAAAATTTGAGAAAAAGTTGTGCTTACACGTTGGTTTTCTTTAGTTACACTTATAATATTTCCAGTTGTATTTTTGCGCCCTGATTTTTGACAGCTACCTCTTTGCGTAAAACTTTTTTCGTCAATGTCATATTTTTCTTTTGGGCAAACTTTTTGTTTAATGATTTTAACTTTGTCTAGGCTTCTGGGGTGCAGTTAATTGCGATTCTTTTTATTGTGAAGCATCAATTGGCGAGCCTTCGGGGTATTTCGTATGCAGGGACAGCAAATGGCATGACGCTCTCTTATGTAGTCATGCCCGCCGGTCTTTTTAGCGTTTTTATATTCACTTTCACGACGCGACGGCAGAATTAAAATACACGTCAAATCAGCGCCCCTAGTGGTCAAGAGTTGAAATAACGATTGATAGATTTTCAAAATATTTTAAAATTTGACTTAATTCTAAATACAACGCGCTTTTCTCACTTCGATAGGTTTTTAACATAGATTTGAAAATCTACCCTTCGTTTTTTTAGTTTTAGTATTTTTCACGTTATTTTTTTGCAAAATTTGTACGCACACTTAAGGACATAATAACAGAAAAACACTGAGTAACACTTATTCATGTCTATTCTATAATTTTTCTTACAGTTTTACATGTATTCTCATTTTATACACAAATATTTTAGGGAAAAATTGTATTGCATTTTAGATACTTTGTATCTTTTAATAATATTTTGTTATTACAACAACAAAAAAATATTATATCTCACAAAAACAAAATAAAAAATGAGAAAATATCATCAAGTTACTTTATTAGCATAGCTAAGTTATTCGTACCAAGATATGTATATTATTTATTTATTATCCCAGAAAAAAATATTTGTCATATAAAATTTCAATACACATTAAAATTTTAAGAAAAACGTACTTTAAGAAACGTCCTTACAGGAATACATTTTAGTTTGGTGTTATTATTTAATCTGAAATAGACGGATGTCAAAATGCGAAAAGAGGAAAAAAAAAACAAAAAAATTGTGTAAAAACATTTTTTGGCACTCGCCTCGTTGAGATTAGTGTGTTTATTAAAGAATTAACGAAAAAAAAAAATGATTTCTTGATTTTTGCCATCGTTTTTAAAATATATAGGTATAAGGTAACGAAACTGCAAATATGAATAGTGGAAATTACTTTTCTTTCTTTTAAAATTAATTAAAATATATCTGCATTAAATTAAAATAACGTAAAATAAACACACCAACCTCAACCAATTGTGACTTAAAAAAGGAAAAAAAAATATTAAGGCATCCTAGTTAGATAAGTCCGAAATACTATATATTTTACATACATATATATATCCAATTCTACTTTATATAATAAGGTTTACAATATTTGGTGTTCTCGGGAGCTTACTATACTTATTCAAGGAATAATTCAAATTAAAAACTAAAAAACAACTAAAAAACGAAATAATTTTAAATTTTTAACACAAAAATAATTTAATACCCTATCTAACTTATTTTTTGTTTTATTAATTAATATTATATATTTTGCATTTTTCACCTATCTAAATACCTTAAGTAGAGCAAAGCCTTATGTTAAATTTATAATATACTTGATTATATACTTGAAGGAAGTAAGGTCTGAAAGGCTGCAACCGTGCGTCGGTCGGCGTTTTTTTATATATTGGTTATATATGTCTACAAGCACTTAGGCATAAACGATTTTTCTAGCATATATGTTATCTATATCCTAAATTTGACTAGCTATCAATACATTTTGTGATATTGGAGGTCGAACCTCCGGGAATGTGTGGAGGGTATACAAAAACGGATATATAACATAACATCACGAATTATACCCCCGCAGGGTGTTATAGAGGGTGAGCCCATCTTCATTAACCAGGCACAAGACTACGGGCTGCTACTGAGAAATTCCAGATAGAACAACCCAATGCCCGATCTGGGAATGGTACCCAACACCTCATGCACAGCAGACCAACGAGGCAGACCTATTTATATAAAATACAAGATATTTAAACAAAATAAACAAGTTTCTGTTACAAAACATTGTACTGTGTAAGTTTATAAGTTTTAATCACGATACGGGAATTTCGTGAAATAAAAAATAACATTTATAATAGTTACAAATCCGCGAAGGTACATTTTTTGAAAAACTCCACAATGTCAGTTGAGTTTTTCGAAAATAAAAGGGAAATAACGTCAACTCCATTTTTCTATACCCACACACGCCCCCGCCTTCCTTGATTGACTGAATGCCCAAATTGACGCAACAACTCTCCTCCCTAAAGATTTTTCACACTTATCTTTAATCTAAATACGTTTATGTTGGCTGGACTACTGTCCATCTCACCTAAACCTAACTGGGTACATAATACGCAATATATGAATATTCTTGTATCACTATAAACTAATGTATTTATAAGCTGTTCTGTCGAAACATGCAAATAATCATATTTTATTCGATAATCCTGTCAAAATGTCTTGTCAGGTATGAACATAAAAATGTCATTATTTTGACAGGGTTAAAACGATGTCAAAAGTTGTAATAACCACCAGTGACGGAATATCTACTATTCTTTTGATGCACTGTCAATTAGATTCGCTACCAAATGTACAGGCTGAACAGCACGGCTACTTGAGAACAAAAGAATTCTTTTACAAATAACCTAAACCACCACCTACCAACCACCCTTTTACCCCAACTCAACCCCAACCCACCAACCGAATCCCAAACCAACCGGTCATTTTCATGTCTAACTCGGACATACGGGTTGCTTGTTAAGCAACTTTGATAATCATAAAATATAATATTATATATATGTACACGTTATATCTAAACGTTTTCTCTACGTTTCACCATTGAAATAACCTTAAATAAAGCCAGGAATACACATAGCATTAACTTGCACGAAATGCGCAAGGAGGTTGCAAGCCAATTGTGGCAAGGCATGTATTTAATCGAACTTCTAATAATTCCCCTTTTGCATTCCTAAAAATATTATTGAACACTCTAATACAATAATTGTACCTCCTTTTTTGAACCTCATTTATTTTGTGGTCCTAAAAACACTAAATGGCACAACAATTCTCCTCCCCAAAGATCTTTCACCTAGATTTTGCGTCTTTCGCTTTGCTCGCTCGGCACGCGCGTGTTAGTAGCTTCGTTGCTGCGACCAACTGTCAGAAAAGGCCAGAAAGTTAAAAAGAGGCTCAATTATTTTAAAAAGTCTCCATCATTAGAAGTTCAATAAGTTTTTAGAGGATCTGCTAATACTACGAAACTCACCCATCAGAAGTGTTTATGACAAGTTACTTGCGTAATTTCGTGTAAGTATCTGGTATGTGTATACCTGCCTTAAGGCTTCAGACACAGCTACGGGTTAAAATTATAGCTTATTACCGCTTAAATGAATCCATTATGACTTCTACAACTAATTGCTTAAACCAGAATTTATTTACTAACATTTTTGGATATATATATCCCATAATATATTTTGAAAAAGTAAGTGCCAAGTCAAGATAGTTTTCTTTTTCTTATATACTACACACAAGATCTTAATTTAAGGGACTTTTTATATATTGGTGTTGAGTTAGACATAATTATGTATATCTAAGGACAATAGGTATAGCCTTCCGAAAAGCTAAGGCTAACTAAAATAAAACAGGTTATACACATGCCTGTAGCTTGCAGAAAAGTGCGCAAGTAACTTGCATACTTTTGTACAAAGTACATGTGTATTTATGGCTTAAGAAAGTAAAGTGAGCAGTGCTCAGAAATTCTAGTAAGTTCTTGAAGAACACAAGACAGATTTATAAATTAAATAAATACGGAAATATTAAGATAAATATTTAAACAGTTCGATAGTTAGAGAATAAGTGTGAAAATTCTTCAAGTCATGAAATAAACTATATTTATGTAGAATAGTTTTAGTATATAGTATAATATATTATATATTATCTTATTTATAAGATTCTAGCGATATGTCTGCCCAAATTTTACTACGCTGAAGACGAAAATAAAAAACAGCTAAATTTCGAAATTAAAATCTAACAGTCAAAACCTAAGGTTTGGAGTTTTTTGTTACTTCTTCTTTTAGTACACAATATTATACTTTATTTTTTCTCTCTTATACCTTCTATGAGATATTGTATAAGTATAATATGCTCAGTCAATCACCGAGTCTCTTTTGTAAACAGTACGCCTGTATACATTACACTTTGCCAGTTATATTTAAGACCCATGTAATAAAGGGTGCGCCTATTGCCTATATAGTAGATCTCTTCTGACATAGATTTATTAATCACTTTCAGATCTAAACTACTGGTTCTCTACTTTCGAAGCCAGTGAAAACGGGTATTTCTGGAAAAAGTAGCACGAATTGTGCTTTTTAGGGCTCCGTACTCAAAAGGCCCCATTATTAAGGCTCCGCTGTCCGTCCGACTTTCATAAGGCTGTATCTTCTGAACCGTAATAGGTAAATACTTGAAATTTTCAAAGAGTGTGTACTACTATGGCCGCTATAACATTAAGTAATGAAAATATGTAGGGTTAAACTTTGTACGGTGCTACGGAACCCTTCGTTGTGCGAGTCTGACTTGCTTTTAGCTGCTTTTTTCCATTTGAGCTGATCAAATCACAATTTAACGCCTTGAGCTTGTGCTTGAACTGTTGCAAGGAGAACCTTTATAATTTCTTGGCCTTTTTCCGCTCATCCAACTAAGCAAAAAGTAGCAAAAAACGTCCAAACAAATATAATATAGTTTTTAATTTAATAATTAATGTATAAAATACGATTTTTTATACAAAGATACGTCGGGCAGCACTAGCGTACCGCCGACTAAAATGTTTCAAAAAAGACGTTCCCAACTACAGCGTTTTAGTTTTTTTTTATCAAACACTAACCTCCGACGAGGGAAATATGAAAAGGAAATAGAGAAAAAACTCTCTTAGGAAAAAAAAAAAGAAAAAAAATCGTAAACAAAAAATAGAAGTAGCCGAAATCACGCTTCGTGAGCGCCGTCCAAACCTTTTTTTTTAGAGAAAAGAACTTTTTTTTTTGTTATAATTCCTCTAACTACAGTAAACGGGTATTATACTTATTATCTAGGCAATAAATATTTTTTTCTTTTCACTTATACGTTAATATTAATAAATAAATCTAATTTTTTTTTCTCTACTTTTTTCTCGGATCAGTAGTGTATCTTTTATCTAGACACAACCATTTTATAACAGTAATTTTTTAATTTACGGATTTCTGAATTTGGCAATGGCTTCCCAGAAAGAAAAAAAATCGTGACTAAAATTAGAGATGGGCGACTTTGAAAGTCGACTTCAAAACATTTAAAAGTCGTTTTTCCGACTCGTAAAATTCCGTCACTAAACTAATCGAAACTCTGAAAGTGTGCGCATAAGAGAAAGAACAGATTTCTCGATGTCTTTTAAATATAAGTAAATTGCCGACTTTTAACCTCGTCTAAAGACGTTTTTAAGTCGTGTTGAACGACTTTTCGAACTTCGACTTTCACTTAACATCAGAGCTGAAGTCAAGAAACCGACATACAACTCACATCAAGCTCTACTCGTAGATAAGTGTCGGTATTTTCGACTTTAATAAGCCTGCCCGGCTATTAACTTCACAAAACTCCCACCGTTAAAATGGTTTCCGACTTCAAATCGGAAAAGTCATAAAGTCGACTTCTTTCCCAGCCCATCTCAAAAATGTTTGTCTTTTCCTACTCGTAGTCTACCATTCCTAGCATTCGGCATATACATATAAAAGTTTTTTTTTTTATAAAATTTTTCTCACTCGGATGTTTCATTCTATTTTTACTACTAAACATATCTCCAAAAATCTAATTTTTTACTCAATATTTTTTTCTTATTTTTTTACAACTTGTGCTGACAGATGGTTCGACCGTAAAAAAAAGTTTTTTTTTTCATTTAATTTTGTTCGCAACCCCGGTTTGGCCCGCGTGGTGATACTTTTTTACAACTAACTTATAATATATCTTATGTTTAACTTCTATATATTTTCTAAAAGTATGTTTTATACGCTTTTACCTTGCACTCATAAGAAGCAATAAGAGTAATCTTTCGATATTTTTGACTCACATTTTTTTAAGTTTTTTTTTTCTTATGTTTCGTCCCCTTTGTTTGGGTGATGCTCTAAGCCGATTTACCGCGCGAACGCATTCCTGTTGTATTTTTCTTGTTTTTCCAAAGCAGAGAAACTAAAAAAAGATTTAACAAATATCTGAGTTAAAATAAAAACGTTTTTAGTTTAAGTAAATAAAAATAGCTTAACTAAAAAGTCAATAATTGACTAGATTTATCTTTTCAAAATAAAAAGATTACATCATAACCATGAGTTCAAGATTTCTTAAAAAGATAACTTACAATTTATTTTAAAACAGCCAAATGTCTTTTCTTATAGGATAACAAAAATGTTTAACTTATCTGTCATATTTTTCTTTTAATAAATAACACTTTTTAATTTAGCTTTAACTAAATACAACAAAAATCTTTGACTTTTCCACTAAAAATATGACTAGATTCTGGCAACAACAGTTATATTTCTTTAAGAAATACTTTGTAATTCCAAAAACACGTTTTAGACTTTAAAAATTAACAAAAAATCACATACTTTTCATTTCAACTCCAAAATGTTTTAACAAAAGCATTTGTGTTTAAGTAACAGTTAAAACAAACAAAAACGAGATTTTTCCAAACGTTTTCTTATACCTTTTAAAATAAATAATATGTTTTTGAGGGTGTCATACTAAAATTTGAAGATAATTGATATTGCTTGAAAACTAAGAGTTGAAATTAACTAAATATCATCAATTAGCGGTATTATAATAATTAGACTAAACACAAATAATATTAAAAAAATACTAAAAACTTTACAGAATCATCTCACCATAACAGCGTCTTAGACAAAAGTAAGTATACCTGTTTATTTCAAAATAAGACTTTAAACACAAGACTCTGAAAAGTAAAACAAGCCTTATGACACAGCATTTAACAACAAGTTCTTAAATAATTTGGAGCCTTTACAAAAAGGACTCGACTGAAAAGATAAATAAAACTCAAAAGCCTTAAAAAATAATACTTCAGAAAAAAGACTCGACAAAAGAGACTCGGAACAATTATAAACCAAGAAGAATAATTTAAATCCAGTCTTTATGCACGCAACAACAGGAAACAGGCGGTTGATGTCTTTGTCCTCACACCAAGAGGCTTGGGGCAAGCCATTCGTCTTCACCAATCTAGAAAAGAGAGAAAATATATTTTTTTAAACTCGAAAATGTGGTAAGATCTGCACCCCCCAATTCCGTAACACACTTTCAATCATAATTAGTGCAATGCTTAACTATTATTTTGATACATGCATGCCGTCTGTTGGGACAGGTCAGCTCAAAGCTGCAATGCCTCTTACTTCAAAATATCCTTCCATACATGGCCCTGCATTGTTAGATTCACATCATATTCAGCCTATAATGTTCCCACTGCTGGGACACAGGCCTCCTCTCAGTCAAAGGGAGTGGCCCAGTGCGGGTTGGTAGATGTCACATGTCTTCGAATTTTTGGTTCTAAGACATGCCGATTTCCTTACGAGTTTTCTTTCACCGTTTTCAGAGTAGTGGTGATGAAATATTTTGTACAAAGTAAAGGCACCTGCTTGGGTTCGAACTCACGACCTACTACTCGTAAGTCACGGCTGTTACCACTAGGCCACCACAGCTCCTCAGACTCACATAAAATTCTTAAAATATTATGTCTGGACTTGAAAAGAGACCATAACCTCCAAATTTGTTCCAGCTTTTCTTCTAAGGGATCAGTCAGCTAGGAAATGACAGTATTTTTGGACAATATTTTAAAATCAGATGGCGCTGGTGCCAAATTGTCTGTAAAAATGTACTTGCATTAAAACACAAGAAAAAAAATGTGTTTGTCAGCTCCGACGCACGACGGGAGTTAACTCCTTACGAACGATTATAAAATATATAGATTAGTAAACATAACATAACGCATAACGTAACATAACGTAACGGAGAAACTTCGATTTTACTCACCATAAATTTTCATACCCTGCGCTTATATATGAAAATCGATTCTTAAGGAGTAAACTCCAAAAAGAAACTCACTTGCATTTAAAATATCAAAGTTACTAGCCATTGAAATCTTGTATATTTTTTTTGACGTCAGTAAAATACAGAATACTATATTAAATCCGTACCGTGTGGTGCCGGACGTAAAGAATAACACCACCCCATTTCTTCCCGTGGGTGTCGTAAAAGGCGACTAAGGGACTTACTAGAGAATGGGCAGCAGCGTTCTCTATGCATTTTGCCACCATACTGCGATCGCCAACCCGCCGGCCAAGCGTGGCGATTGTGGCAAAGCCCCCCAAATTGGGGGAGGCCTAAGTCCAGCAGTGGACGTCTTACGGTTGAAATGATGATGATGATGATATTAAATCCTCCACTCTTACCGGCTGCACCTGGAAATGCTGCACCGGATAGTGCAGCACCTGCGGCGGCTGCGACATGGCGGCCACGCCCCCCACGCCGCCCACGCCGCCCACGCCGGCGCCGAGCGCCCACGGCAGCTGCACGCCGCCCATGCTGGAGCAAGCGGTCGTGTTGGCCCACTGGCTGTAGTCCTTACTACTATTTTGAAAGAGATAAAGGTGTGATTCAGACTGCGGCTAAATGAAAACGTCAGGTGGAGTCCCGTCAGCGTTGTTTTCCACGCGCGCCTCAAAGAGATGTGAGCACATATTGAAGAGGGCGGGAGGCTAGGGCTGGTGCATGCCAGGGTTGCGCAATTATTCGAAAAAAAATCCGTGACCTTGGCACAGGCAACTGAAGGGACAATGGTGGGTTTTAGTCAGTAAAAGTCTGACACACCCTCCCACTCCACCCAGAGCGGGAGACGACATTTGATGATTTCCCTCCCGGAAGAAAAAGATGGCCCAAGTGATAGGACGAACAATTTCAACCATGTTCAATTGCTTCCTCTATAGAGCATGTATTGGAACGTGTGATGGGTAGTCACTCCATGTAATATATTAGTATTTTGCTTCATCTGGTTAAACTGAAACCCAACCACAACTGTTTTAACTGCTGGGACACAGACTTCTTCTCTGTGAGGGGAAGTGGGCCGTAGCCATGAGGGCACAGTGCGGATTCGGTGGATGTTGGTATCTTCAAAACCCTGCACAATCGAAAAGTATGGCTTTTTGATGCTCTGGGAAGCACTCTGTTAGATTCTCTTTGCTCGGTTCAACACCGAGAGTTGAAGCTCTAGTGCGCTATTAAATCCCACCAGATATTTTCACATCTGACATGGTCTCACATGCCTTCGAAGTTAAGGTTTGAGGACATATTGGTTGCCTGACAATTCTCGGAGTTGAGATTGATGGTGTTAAATAAACTAGTTTACCATTATTTACTCACCCCATATACTGCTGCTGATATCCAGCGAACGCCTGTCCTGCATAGGTGTATCCTTGAACTCCCTGCACCCCTTGGAGGAAGCCTCCCAGCTGCTGCGGGTAGGTGTTGTACCAGTAAGAAGTTGGGGGCACTCCGCCGGTGTAGGTCGCGCCGAAGGGACTATAAGCTGTTGGGATCTGGTGACAAAGAGGAACAAACGGTTAGTATCACACCTGATGCCAGAAAACGCTGTTCCTTGTGATACTGGATGTAAAGAATAGCACCGTCTCATTTCATCCCGTTGGTGTTGTAAAATGCGACTAAGGGACTTACTAGAGAATGAGCAGCAGCGTTCTCTATGCATTTTACCACCATACTACGATAGCCAACCCGCTTGCTAAGCGTGGCGATTTTGGCAAACCTTCCCTATCGGTGGCATATGTCCAGCAGTGGACGTCTTTCGGCTGAAATGATGAACACGCCTGATATCTACGAAGAAGTATGGTTAAATGAACCTTCATGACTATAATGTTTGATGTTTTTTTTTATAATCGTCATCATCTGAGTCCACAACTCGTCTTCACCTATTTCTGGATTTAAGCCTGCCTTTTTACACACTTTATATTAGCTTCACTTGTATGTTTGTTTGTAACCGACTCCTTATAGCGCGATTTTGACCCACTTTAAACGACAAGATTTCATTCAAACTTTGCACACCTGTCAAGGACCGATGACAATGCAATAGTTTCATAAATTTGTGCCATTATCCTTGCCAGGGTTACCAGGACAGCAAAAAAACTGTCTTCGCAAAACTACGCTGACATACGTCACAAACTAATTTGTGCCATTATCCTTGCCAGGGTTACCAGGACAGCAAAAAAAACTGTCTTCGAAAACTACGCTGACATACGTCACAAACTACGCTGACATACGTCTCAAAATTCAAAACACCCTAAAAATAGAAAATAAATAATTGTTTAAAAAAACTAAAAAACACGCTTCCATTGAAAACCAAACTAAAAAGTACAAAATAATGGAAAAAAAGCGTGGGGTGCCTGATATCAATAAAAAAATACCTTAAAAAGCACCCCACGCTTTTTTTTCCATTATTTTGTTATGTACAAATCCCTGCACTCTTGTGACAGGTTCACGGCAACAATGTCGTCCGCCCATCTCGCCACCGAACGATCGACTCGTTCTCGTTCTAGTCCTTGGACGCCACTCTGTTACAGCCTTACTCCACCTGTCATCACTTCACCTTGCCAGGTAACCTGCCTAACTCTATTGGGGTTCCGTAATACCCTTTCCGATATCTCAGACCTTCGTATTTTTAGGGTTCCGTTGCCAAATAGCAAAAAACGGAACCCTTATAGATTCGTCATGTCTGTCTGTCTGTCTGTCCGAGTATGTCACAGCCATTTTTTTCCGAAACTATAAGAGCTATGCTGTTGAAACTTGGTAAGCAGATGTATTCTGTAAACCGCATTAAGATTTTCATACAAAAATAGAAAAAAACAAACAATAATATTTGGGGTTCCCCATACATAGAACTAAAACTCAAAAAAAAAAATTCATCAAACCCATACGTGTATCTATGGATAGGTCTTCAAAAATGATATTGAGGTTTCTAATATCATTTTTTTCTAAACTGAATAGTTTGCGCGAGAGACACTTCCAAAGTGGTAAAATGTGTGTCCCCCCCCGTAACTTCTAAAATAAGGGAATGATAAAACTAAAAAAAATATATGATATACATTACCATGTAAACTACCAACGAAAATTGGTTTGAACGAGATCTAGTTGGTAGTTTTTTTTTAATACGTCATAAATCGTAAACCACAATTTACCTTTCATTCAGTCAACTCAAACAAAAAATAAAAATTCATAAACGATGATGACGAATGATGATGATGATGACCTGCAGGTTTGTACGGAACCCTCGGTGTGCGAGTCTGACTCGCACTTGGCCAGTTTTTTGTTTATGCTGCTCGCCTGTTCTGTTACTTGAACTTGGCTTGACACGCTACCGCGTGTCTAGATAATAGCCGATAACTAACTTGCGCGAATAAGAAGTCAAAATATAATGAAGAATAGAAGTAAATGATTAAATAACAAGTTGTGAGCCTGATAGGATGTCGCGTTGGCAAAAACGACGAACTGCTATACAAACTTTCATCTCCAATTTTTCAAATATCCTTCCTTAATTATCATCATCATCATTTCAGGCGTAATACGTCCACTGCTGGACATAGGCCTCCCCCAATTTGGGGGGCTTTGCCATAATCGCCACGCTTGGCAGGCGGGTTGGCGATCGCAGTATGGTGATAAAATGCATAGAGAACGTTGCTGCCCATTCTCTAGTACCTCCTCTAGTAGTTCCTTAATTATCACTTAATATTTATTTATTTATTTATATATGCTTTATTGTACACCAGAAAATACATAACAACAAGAACATTTAACACAAAAAAAACATACAATGGGCGGCCTTATCGCTTTCTGCGATCTCTTCCAGGCAACCTTGAAATGGACAGTGATTGCGTGGAAATTAAAATGGGGTTGTCACTGGTGCAAAATACAATTTACTTTAATAAATACATAGAATAATCATATACAGCGTGTAACGGAAGGGGGGTATCAACCCTGAAGGAGGTGAATGTGCTCATGAAACTCAACAACTTTCCCCAAAGAAAATAGGTCGAAATATGAAAAAAAAATTCTCTTACAAAACTGACTACCAGCTGATTGATTTACTATGGGAGGGCCAATTTTTTTTTTCATATTTCGACCTATGTTCTTTGGGGAAAGTTGTTGAGTTTCATGAGCACATTCACCTCCTTCAGGGTTGATACCCCCCTTCCGTTACACGCTGTATATCCTGTATAATAGATACTTATATACATACATACTAAATATATGAGCTAAGAAAATAAAAGACGACTACAAATTATCACAGCTACGGTATCCTACATACCGTAGTGTCTCAACATGAAAGTCTTTGGACCAGAGCGTGTTACTAGTGATGACCCATGGTACTGAAACGTGTTCGCTCACAATGGGGCTTATTAGAGGGCTAAAGTCTTCCTAAGGGCAATGGTGAAACCTATGCTTGGAGTTTCTCTACGTGATCGAATCAGGAATGAAGAGATCCGCAGGAGAACCAAGGTAACCGTCATAGCCCGATGAATTGGGTTGTGAGATTGTTCGAAAGAAATACCGTGACCCTGGCACATGGGCAACTGAAGGAACACGGGTGGCTTTTTGTCCGTAAAAATCTGACACACCCTCCTGCTCCACCCAGAGCGGGAGAAGTCATTTGATGATTTCCGATCCAAAAAAAAAAATAAGTAGCTGTGGGCGGGGAACATTGCTCATAGAACTGATGGCCGATGAGGCCGTAAGATTTTGGAGTGGCGACCGCGTTCCAGAAGACGTAGACTTGGAAGGCCTCCCACAAGGTAGGCCGATGACCTTGTGAAGGCTGCAGGAATCCGATGAATGCGGAAAGCACAGAACAGGTTAAAGTAGAGGAGCTTGGGGAGGTCAATGGCCAGCAGTGGATGTCTTACGGCCGAAATTATGGTGAATTATTAAATTCGTTACGAAAGGGACTCTTGCGCAAAATTTGATTGCTGCTAGAATCGAAACTCAGTGGCTTAGGCTGTATGTTGTTTGTCAGTGAATTATTTTAGATTCTCTTATCTATAAATATCTATCATAATCAGCCTATATTGTTCCCACTGCTGGGACACAGGCCTTCACTCGATGAGAGGGAATGGGCTGTAATCCACCACGCGGGCCCAGAGCGGGTTCGTAGATGTCACATGTCTTCGAATTTTTGGTTCTACGACATGTCGGCTTCCTCATGTTTTCATTCACCGTTTTGATAGCAGTGGTGATGAAATTATTTATACAAAGTATAGTGCCTGCCTGAGTCGCTGGATCACCACTGCTCATTAATAATAAAATATCAAATAAATATGTATAAATGATGTCAAAACCAGATATCTTAATGCTAATTGACTATATTTTAAACTAGCTTTTGCCCGTGGCTTCGCCCGCGTGGATGTCGGAAATTAATGCAAGAGGACGTATAACCGCGATAAGAATGTGTTATTCCAGGTTAAATAGGTAATATAGACTCTGTGTGCTATTTTCGATCCAGATCCATTCAGCCATTTTTGTGTGATTGAGAAACAACAACCCAATCATACATATTTTCACATTTATAATATTATTTGCCCTCGGCTTCGCCCGCGTGGATGTCGGAAATTAATGCAAGAGGACGTACTACCGCGATAAGAATGTGTTATTCGATGTTTTATATAGGTAATATAGACTCTGTGTGCTATTTTCGATCCAGATCCATTCAGCCATTTTTGCGTGATTGAGAAACAAACACCCAATCATACATATTTTCACATATATAATATTATTAGTAGTAGGATTATAACTCATATTACTTAGGATTCATAGTTTATGAGAACATCATGTGTGTTGGTGTTTTTAAAATAAAAGTAATAGTATTCAGAGTAAGAAGACTGTGACATAGGGCTTGGTTTAGTTGAATATAAGTCTTCCTGGTTTTTCTTAACGCTCCTATTTTACCTATACAGACACTCAATCATTTACCAGACACCGAACTTAATTATAGGAATAGTACTTTTGCCAGTGGCTTGGCCCGTATAGCTGTCGGAAAATAACACCCGGGAGCCTACTACCGGGATAAAGTAGGTATCCTATCTGTTACGTATCCATGATATAATATATCTTTGTGCCAAATTCGATCTAAATCCGTTTGGCCGTCTTTGCATCATTGAGAAACAAACATCCAAAAATCTAAACATCTAAGCAATTTCGCGGTCTCTTACTTGAAATAATACTATTAGGTTTATTTTGAGTATAATGAACACACATGATATTCGCAATTACTTTGAAGCCAAAGTAATATGAATTACAATCCTACTTATCCTGTACTACCCGGCCCCTGCCAACGCGCTCTGCGCCCACTTTTTAAATCTCTAATATCTTCTAAGATATTCATTTAAAATACATGCTGGAAAGGGCCATATTGATCTATATTAAATGCACAATGTATTTAAGGTACTTAATTGGATAAGGATTAATGCTGTATTGCTTAAAATCGCTTCGTAAATAAGCCCTTATTTCTCGTAAAAAGTAAAAGATAAAAAATGGTTATTGTGGGTTATCCCTAAGAGATAGACATATACCATTGAGGACATTTTTGTAGGCCTTTTTAAGGTGTACAATACTGTAGTACATTATTTTGATCTATTTCGTAGGATTCAGCCAGGGTTTTACGAATTTTGAGACGTATGTCAGCGTAGTTTTCGAAGATAGTTATTTTTTTCTAAAATAAAAGAATCTTTCTAAAATAAAAATAGCCTAAGTTACTCCTTGTTACATCAGCTATCTGCCAGTGAAAGTCCCGTCAAAATCGGTCCAGCCATTTCCGAGATTAGCGGGAACGAACAGACAGACAGACAGACAGACAGACAGACAGACAAAAATTGTAAAAAATGTTGTTTTGGTATATGTATCGTGTATACATCCATATACACTTAGTAAAAAGTGGTTATCTTAATATTAAAAACAGACACTCCAATTTTATTTATTTGTATAGATGTATAGATGTAAATCAAGGGCGATGAACGAGACTTTTTATTTCTAGTATAATTAAAGAGAATTCGTAATTATTTTCAGGCAAAATTATGTTTAATTAATTAAATAAAGATGTTTCTTTTCAAATATTAATATATATTAAAATATTATCAAAGTACAAGCTAATGGATTAAAAATATTTTGCTTTTGCATGCCACAGTTTTCCTTAGAACAGTGTAAAGTTAAGTCTATTCCATACATTATATGACTCTACTAGCTTCTGCCCGTGGCTTCGCCTGTTCGGATGTCGAAAAATTCAAAAAAAAAGTATATTAGGAAATTCGTATTCTTGCCTTTACAATGTTTTTGTAAATATGTGAGCATCATATAATCCATTTATCTCTCATTGATAAGATAAGAATAATTGGTCGCTGTGATCAACTCAAGACAATGTGTATGTTCTTTCAATCCAGAATTAGTCTTCCTACTGACAATTTATATGGGTAGTTCATATAATTGTTTTTTTTTTGTTTTTATTTAACTGCTTTTGTTAATTTATTTTTATTTTCTTTTAATTTCATTTATTGTGTATATGTATCATTTGCATCGTTGTATATCTAAGCGGGCACGCCCTTTATGCCTGGAGGCTTTAGTAAGATTTTAAGTTCTGTTTACGATTTTGTTTTATTATTTATTTCAGCTTGAGTTTAGTTTTCAACGTTTTGTTGGTATATTGGCGTGTGCTAGCTGACATATGGCGAATAATGTATGTTTTGTTTTATTATATTAATAACTTATACAATATTGTATAGAATCAAGTTCTTCTAACTTAACAGACAGCTGTGCTGTTAATAGCGTACCTGTCCCTGCGCCTGAGCGTTGTTGGGGTCCCCGGACTCCTTGCCCCAGGAGCACTTGACGGGCTGGCCGTTGACATCAGTGTTGTGCACCGCAACGATCGCGTGCGTCGCACTCTCCTTTGTGGAGAATCTGTAAATAGAACATTCAGAATTTAGGTTAACTTTTCTTTGGTTCAGAAATCAAGTCTGAACTTGGAGTGGTTTTGTATTGTCCCGTAATTCCATTCTGGGACTCCAAAACGTCTTTTTGATTTCGGCCGGTTTTGTTGGCGCTTAGGAGTGGGGGGGAGAATATTACTTACAAAAGTTTTAAAGAAAGGCTCTTCAGTTATCCCCGCACATTCGAAAACAACTGACTTCCAAAAAACAGAACAAAGTGAAAAACAAACACACCTATTCGTATATAAATTATACTACAAAGCAAGTGGTGGCTTGCTGTGTAATATAATTTTACTTGCTTTATAATAATTGTATTTCGTAAATCGATAGTAAAAAACTGAATTACAGATTTTACAAATCTGCAGACACCGACTTTTCGACGTTGGAACTCAGCTGTATGTTGTAAAAAAAAAAAAAATGTAAAATCTTTTTATAGTCAGGGTTTTACCGAGATTAGGCGGTGAAAGTTCTTAAAATTTCGGGAATTTCCCTTCTGATCTACAATGACGGCCGGAACGATAATAAATTCAAATTCAACATTTTAATTCAGACCAGCGATCCATAGTGTTAGTAAGAAATTGTCCATGTTAGTAAACTCAGAAACTCAAACTTAATAAAATAAAATAATGACACATTAATTAGGCACGTGAACATGAGCACGCACGTACCTGCCAGCCTAGAGCCTGATAAATGGTCCAACAACCTTGTCCGCCAGTGTAGCTAATATATTTTTAAATAAAAAATAAAAAAACAATCGAAGACACTAAAAAGTGTAATCACTTCGTGTGGTGCTTGTTTCTAGGCAGACCTATCTTTTTCAGTTCAGATTGTAATCCACAAGTGGTAACATGGTAGTCTTCCAAGAAATTAAAATAACTTCCACTTGCCTAATAAAAGCATATCCCTTGTCCTTGAAGACACGGATCTCCTGGATGGTTCCGAAGGGCTGGAAGGTCTTCTGCATCAGCTCCTCAGTGAGGCCAGTGGTCAGGCCGCCGCAGTAGACCGTGCAGTTGGTCGGCGAGCTCTGGTTGTACACCTCGTCGAAGGTCAGGGGTTTGGAGTTCACTGAAAAATAGACTAATTATTAATTTAATATGGTTAAAATATGATATGGGATTTAAAACATAAATGACAATGATAGTCTAGTGGTCGTGAGCGTTGCCGCTGAGAATGAGGTCCTGGCTTTGATTTTCAGGTCAGGTAAACTCATTCATCATCATTTCAGCCATAAGACGTCCACTGCTGGACTTAGGCCTCCCCCAATTTGGGGGGCTTTGCCATAATCGCCACGCTTGGCAGGCGGGTTGACGATCGCAGTATGGTGGTAAAATGCATAGAGAACGCTGCTGCCCATTCTCTAGTAAGTCCCTTAGTCGCCTTTTACGACACCCACGGGAAGAAATGGGGTGGTTTTATTCTTTACGTCCGGCACCACACGGTACAAAAAGAAAACTGTTATTAGGTTTTTAACACGCTTCTATTAGCTTCACTTGTATGTTTGTAACCGACTCCTTTGGTCTCGACTTTAACCTACTTCAAACGGTCAGATTTCATTTAAACTTTGTAGACTTATCGAGGACCGATGACAGTACAGTAATTTCATAAGTTTGTGCCATTATCCTTGCCAGGGTTACCAGGATGGCAAAAAAACTGTCTTCAAAAACTACACTGACGTACGTCACAAAAATCGAAACACCTTAAAAAATTGAAAATAAATAATGGATTAAAAAAACTAAGAAACACGCTTCCATAGAAAACCAAACTAAAAAGTAGAAAATAATGGAAAAAGCGTGGGTTGCTTTTGAGGTATTCTTTAATTGATATCAAGCACACCACGCTTTATTTTATCCGGAATTATTATTTTCTATCCGGAGTTTATCAGTAGCTGTTCGGAGTCTAGATATGTGCCCAGTTAGTGGTAATATTTAGTGTATTGCCAGACGCAAAGAAAAGCACCAATCCTTTTCTTTCCGTGACTGACATAAGAGACGACTAGGGGACTTATTAGAGAATGGGCAGCTGCGTTCTCTATACATTTTACCATCATACTGCGATCGCCAACCCGCCTGCCAAGCGTGGCGATTATGGCAAAGCCCCCCAAATTGGGGGAGGCCTATGTCCAACAGTGGACATCTTTTCGCTGAAATGATGAATTATGATCATGATGGCAATATACTCACTTCTTATTCTATAAGACTAAAACATAACGGGCGAAATGTAGGTACATCTCTGCCTTACTCTTTGAGGAATGCAGGGATCATCATAAGTTACCTATGTTTAAAATAAAAACTTTAGAGGTGTCAAGGGACACCCGGATGGAACGAAGTTCCTTTCCAGGATTCATAATAGTTATAATTTTTTAATTATTTATTATGTACAAAAAACCTGTATACACTCCACAAAAATATTCTCTCTCTCTCCCTATCTCATTCTCTCTCCCTCTCTACCTCCCCCTCTCTCCCTCTCTACTCACAACAAAAAAAACAACAACACAAAATATATACGGTCTAATTGAGAAACCTCGTCCTTTTTTTGAAGTCGGTTAAAGCATGTCGTGACAACTTTTCGTAAGATTTTTTTCCGTCTAGCCCCCTTTCACAACGCGCGATAAGGAACTTCGTTCCAATAAGTTTATTACTACGTAGATAAGTTGTTCACATGTTTGTAAACGTTGATCTCTGGAAAGACTGAACCGATTACAACCATGTTTTCTGATAGAAAGCTACATTATTCCGAAGTGGTACAGAGGAAGGAGAGGTGGAGAGGAGGGTGGGTAGGGAGTATTATTTCATTAACTGGTTGCAAATTAAATTTATATTATGATTAAGTTCCTATGTCATTGGGTAGTGAGTTAAATATAACGTTCTCTGCTAATCTTTTCAGGGAATACATGCATAATTAAAAAAAAATATGTCGTGAATAGTATTTTAAAAAAAAAAACAAAAACCCATTCTTCTTGTTAGGTATCGATGGCAAAAAACATGATTAGCCTAAAATTCAACTGCATGAACTCCGCTCACTGACGCAGTCATAAGATCATCAAATGCACAGGTGACAAGGCATGCGGCGCAGGATTGAAGGTGAACCTGAGGGGAGGTACCGCATACACACTTGAGGTCTGAGCCGTCTGTAAACCCCTATCTTTGGAGATTGTCTTTGCTCCGGTCGACTTGGGTTCGAAATCTATTTAGAGATTTCAAGATGGCCACGGTTCCGCGTGTCCAGGCGGAAGGCTCTCAGATGGGTCGACACTAATGTCAGGGGGTTTATACAGTACCTGCCATAGATTACATCGTGTTGTGGAGGCGTTACTATTGGCAGGATTACCTGGATCCACGCATCCATAAATAATTTATACATACTTACATAACGCCTTTTTCCTATAGGGGTAAGCAGAAACTACAGAATGCCACCTGCTAACATCACATCATTCCTCAGCCTATCATTCACAGTCACACCACACATGCTTCGCAACGAACGCACTTCCACAGCATTTATTCTTCTTTCATGCTTCTTTTGCCACACCCAATATTAATTTCCATACATAAGCGTAGGCACCAGCACACTATTTTGAACAGCCAGTCGAGCCTTATAGGGCTGTATAGCAAAATTATTATATTTTCCGCATGTACCCTTTTTCACATCTTTATCATTCTTTCAATCTCTTGTAAACATAGTCCCCAAATAAAGGAACTCATTTTCCTGCTCCACACTCATAATTTATTTTCACATCACACGCCGATACATTTTCTTCTGTTCCAAACACCATGACCTTGGTCTTATTCACATTTATATTCATCCCCTTCAACTTATATGCTTCGTTCATGTCAGTCACCATGTTTTACAACTGTTCTACTGACGATGAAAGTAGAACTTGATCATCTGCATTTTTATTAACAAAACCCATTTATAATTAACACATGAAAATCCCAACAGCAGAAATCAATAATAGAACTCAGTAATGGCTACTGAGTAAAGTGAGGAACACAACAGGACGTGACGCTACAGAGGCTCGGAAGGAATTACTGCGCCACCGGATATTAACAGTCAAAACGTACTTCTATAGAGCTGTGAGTCTGAAATTGTGTATTTTATTTTTAAAGGTTATTTTAGGGTCGCCTTTTTGGTATCGTGTTACCACTCTAATGTGGCCTACTCAAATGTCCTTTCTTTGTTCGTCGAATCGTTGAGCTTCGAGTTGAGCTGTACGATTAGTGACAAATGCGTACACTGACTGGACAGGTCCATTCAATCTGTGTGGTTCTTTCCTCTAAAGACCATTTCAGACAGCTATCTACACCGTCTTCACATGATGTGACCAAGATTATGTCTACACTTTAAAAGAGACTGTGACCTCTGAGTTTGTTTCGGCCTTTCTTCTCAGAGTAGTCAATTAGGAAACGCTGACCTCATCTAGTTTAAAAGTATGATTGATGGATAAAAGTGTTTGTACAATTTATCATTTTCTAGCTTCTGCCCGCGACTTCGTTCTGACCCTTCACGTCGCATCGAATTGCTTGCCAGTTTTCGTCCATTTTTCGTTGCTGCTCAGCTCTTTTTAACTGTAGCGTGATGTTATACAGCCTATAGTCTTCCTCTATAAATAGGCTACCCAACACAAAAAGAATTTTTCAATTCGGACCAGTAAGTAGTTCCTGAGATTACCGCGTTCAACCAAACACACTCTTCAGATTTATAATCTTTATAATATAATTTTACTGTAAGTGTGTATGTCACTGAACTCCTACTAAACGGCTGGACCGATTTGAATGATTTTTTTTGTTTGCGTTTGGGTGGCATCTTGGATGGTTTAGATTCACAAATCAGCCCGACAGATGGCGCTGCTATCGAGTTCTAGGAAACAAGACAACGTCTGTACGGTCAGCTAGTATTAGTATAGATTATTATCATGCAGCAGTGATGGGTCAGTGGTATTGACCCCGGCTTTCGAATTGTAGGTCATGATTTCGAACCCAGGCATTTTAATTTGTGTATTTCGTTTTATTTTATTGTTTCGTGTGGTGTCGGACGTACAGAATAGCATCATCCCATTTCTACCCGTAGGTGTCGAAAAAACTGACTAAAAGATTTGCTAGAGAATTGACAGCGGCGTTCTTTATGCAATTTACTACCGTAGGTACTGCGATAGCCAACGCGTGTGCCAAGCGTGGCGATTATGGTGACCCCTCCCCCATAGTGGACGTCTTTCGGCTGAAATGATGATGGTGATGATGATGATGATTTATTTATATCAACACTGTTCTTGAACCGTTAAAGGAAAATGTGAGGAACTCGGTTTGTCTAAGAGCCAAAAAAAAACCTCTATCAATTCGCAGTTACTAGTTTACAGTTACACTCTCTCTTATAGAGAGGAGGCTTATGTCCCAGCAGTACGAACATTTTAAACACATTATTATTCTTACGTAATAAGTGGGTTGTGGAGGTCAGATAGATACCTAGCAGTTCTGTGTCTATCTAGTATAGACACAGAAAGACTAGGTCGACTAGACTAGCCTCTGCCCATCTATGCTGTGATCGGCTTCCTGTCTAACCGAATGTAGCAACCAACCCAGCTGCTGAGTAACATGATGTTACTGGTACGACTCTTTGTAGAGTTTCTGACTTCTAACTACTCGTAACGACTGTCAAAGATCTAAAAATGACAGCTGGGATTGAGTTTTTCAAATTTAGAGAGTTTTAGACCTTGAAAGTCAAAATCATAGGTCATTTATTCAAACCAGTCTGCGAATCGACACCTTTTGTACGTCAAAATTACATTAGCCTGTCCCCTTGCACGCCCGACCTTCACCATTTCCTACTGCTTTAGCTGGGAAAAAGAAATGGCGCAACAAACTACTAGGAAAGCGTAGTTTAACCTTCGATTCTTGTAATTGTTTCTACTTAGCTACGAACACGCTGCAAGATGAATAAATAAAGTGATAATTTTATTCTTCAATTTCAAACAGAATATTAAATTAACAAAACAAAAAATAAATATCTGAAGGGGTATTAACGTCCGTGTAATATCCCCATGGCGCGAACGCTTTCGTGTTGAATTAACAGCAAGATCAAAGAGAGGCGAAACTGTTAAAATTTAAACATTTGTTTTATATTCCCTTTGAGAGTTCAGCGAATGAAGATGATCTGTTAAGACGAAAACGGCGTGAGTCTGAAATAGGTATTATTGAAGAAAATTTTCGTTACGAAAATATAAGACAAAAGAAGCCGAACACGTGTAAAAAATTACACAAAAGTTCTTCGTCTACCTAGCCTTGTCCCTACTATAATATTATATCTTAGGATAACCAACACACCGTTATCTGATCCCAAACTAGGCAGAGCCTGTACTATGGCAACCAGACAACTGATAAACATACTTAGATATTTCTAAATACATACATATTATAGATAAATCACACACTAGTCACTATGTTGGTGTCGTGTTCTAATCTTACCGAATGCAGCATTTTTCATGGAGCAACGGCCTATCTGACCTCAACAACACGACAACAACAGTTACTGGTTAATACGATATCCCTTGGTAAGATTGGTGGTCAGAATTTCGGGCTTCTAACGACCTGTAGCGTTCATGTTAAATACTGGTACTCAGCTGCATCCGGTTAGCCTGGAAGCTGACCCCAATATAGTTGGGAAAAACTTAGGCAGACAATGAAAAGGGAAATGATAAAATATTCTGAAACAGACTACAATTTGTTTCTAATAATCTCCGTTTTGAGCTGTCGGTAAAAAATTGAGAATTCTTAAGTTATCAGCTTAGTACGGATTACTCTTAAAAGAAAAGCGTTCGTTTTCACAACCCTTTTAGAATATTGTCTCTAAGTAAATTCCTTAGTATTTTTTTTTTTTACATTCGTTTAAAATCTAATTTATTTGACACAAGCTGCGCCTCTCGGTTTCACCCGCATTTGTCTTGATTCCGTGGGAATATCGGGATAAAAACATTACAACTCCTAATTCAAGTCATAATCTACTCAAAAGCCAAATTTCACGAAAATCCGTTCAGCCATTTTAGCGCGAAAGCGTATCAAACTAACATACAAACATTAAAAAAATCAAATCTTTTCCCTATTTTGCACGTAGCTTTTTCCGTGTTGAAGTTGAAAACTACCCTAGAGGTACGTACTATCGGGATTAAAAGTTTGTCCAGATGAGTTGGGTTACGTTATGATTTATCCATATATCTAATTTCATTCAAATCTGTTGAGCCATTAGGGCGTGAAAAGGTAACAAATATAAATGGAGTAACTTTTGGATTCATGATTTGAAGTACGAATCAATGATAGATTTTTTTTTAACCATCTTTTTTTAACTGACTTCACAGACACCTTTTTAACGAGAACTTTCTAAAGAAGGTTTTAGAGTGGCGACCGTATACCCAAGGCGCATCGTTGGAACGTCTTTCACAAGGTGAACTGATGACCTAGAGAACGCTGTGGGAATCCGCTGGATGCATAGGATCGATCGATGTACCGACGCTTGGAGGACGCCGATGTCCAGCGAAGGATGTGTTTCGATTGAAATGATGATGGGTGCTTGGTACTCACATTCATTCTTGGGTGCTGGTGGCTTCCGAGTGGCCCAGTTGGTTCGGATCGATCTGGATCCCAGCCATTGTCCGTTCATGGATGTAATGGCTGATTCAGCCTCCTGTAACAAACATAAAGGAACGTATTTAGAAAAATGTCCTTGTTACTAATGGCGGACGGATTGGAGCGACAATTTCATAAATATTTTCTAAGCAATGTTAAATATTTATTTTGTGAAGTGTTAAATTATTACTTTTCTTATATTTAGTTTTCGATTTGATTGTATGAATGTTTGGCAATTTGAGAATTACATGTGGCCTAACCAACTGTATTTATGTTCGTCTATGTCTGAGTTGATTAAGATTATCTCAGATTCTAATCTGCATGGTCGTCTTCTTGGATTTTATTCTACTTTGAGGATCAGTGCCTTATCTAATTTAAAAATTACACTCACAGGTCCACTCAGTCTACTTTTCTTTGTGACCTCTGTATTTGTCTCGCTATTTCTTCTCAGAGTAGTTAGATAGGAAACGCCCACCGAGTTTAAAAAATATAATTTACGTGTAAAAATGTTTGCACAAATCCACTTACAGAAATTAAATCATTTATCATTTAACTAGCTTCTGCCCGCGACTTCGTCCGCGTAATTTTTTTTTATTCCGGGCCCTTTCCGTCGCGTCGAATCGCCTACCCGTGCGATTTTCCCCGTTCTTGCAACATTTTTCATTACTGGTCCGCTTCTCTTAGTTGTAGCGTGATGTTATATAGCCTATAGCCTTTCTCGATAAATAGGCTACCCAACACAAAATGAAATTTTCAATTCGGACCAGTAGTTCCTGAGATTAGCGCGTTCAATCAAACACACAAACAAACTTTTCAGCTTTATAATATTATTATAGATTATAGATGGGTAGGCCATCAAATGATAAATGATTTAAGCAATTCTTGGAAACACAAAACGCATCGCATTGTAAATCTGTGTTTCGAAGAATAAACATTATCTTATCGAATATTTGAAATTGATCTATAAATTGATTTTGAAGTTGATAAAGTGAGTAAGTAAAATGCGTGAGACTTTACAGCTGAATTTTTTTAAAATATGATTTTTTTTCACTAAAAAGTGCCAGTGTTATTGCAATAATGATGTGCCGATTATTAAAATAGTAGGTATATTTTACATAATATAAACAATAATTTTATTTTAAAAATAATGGAAATATTTTTTATTATTAATAGTTTTTTTATTAATACTATACAGGATAAATTTTTATCCAGTGCGTAAATTGTAACCATGAATTCAGCATATCATTCTAGAACCCCTTGCGCTGAAATTTTTCGTTAGTTTTACAAAAAAAAATCTGCTGTTTCATAGAAAATGCAATACCTACGGGGCCAAAAAGTATGGAACAGCTGATTTTTTTTTGTATAACCGACGAAAATTTTCTACGCTGGGGGGTCTAGAATGATATGCTGAATTCATAGTTACAGTTTGCGCACAGGATAAAAACTTATCCTGTATATGCAATTCGCAATTCAACGATTCGACAAACATTACGAAAGAAAGGAATTTTACACCTTTTCCGCCTACAAACTAATATGAACATTTTACACAACATTCTTTATGAAGGACTTTCCTACAACATAGAAAACTGAACGGTTCTATGAAACATGACGTGTTGACAGTGAATCGATATTGTCGTCATTAAATATTTATGGAAACTGCAGTGTTTCCCACAGCTCGAGCCTTGTTGCGCGAATAGGTGAAAATTAACACCAGACATGACATGAATGAGGGTTGTCATAAAAATTCATGCCACCAGTAGGCAGGACTTTGGTCTTCCATTTCTACAATGAGTATAAAAATTGTTGGATGCCGTGCAAAATCCTACTAATCTATACAAATAAATAAAATTGAAGTGTCTGTTTGTAATATAGAATTAACTGTTTTTCACTAAATGCTTATGAAAGTATATATGGTACTTACATGAAAAATCATTGTTTTTTAATTTTGTCTGTCTGTCTGTTTGTTCCGGCTAATCTCTGAAACGGCTGTACCGATTGTGACGGGACTTTCACTGGCAGATAGCTGATGTTATAAAGAGTAACACAGGCTACTTTTTTGTCTGAGTAGCACGTCCCTGTGTGATAATTTCTAAACATCACCCGGGTGAAGCCGCGGGCACAGCTAGAAATGTATGTAAGAAAGTAATGTGGAAGTTGGTGAGTATGGATGTACAGATGTATGTTTGTTACTCTTTCACGCAAAATCTCCTGATCGGATTTAGATGAAATTTGGCACACAAATAGTTTATAACCTGGATGAACACATACGGTATTTTTTAACCCGGTAGTACGTCCCCGCGTGATAATTTTCGACCTCAACGCAGGCGAAGCCGCTGGCAAAAGCTAGTTCGTTCATAATTTAAGATTAAAGAAAATATAGGCGCTTTAACAATTTTGACAGGTCGCTGAAAATTAACGCTAGGGCTCTGTCTGTCACGGCTGGATTAAATCACGCTGGATTAAACCTGCTGAATATGGGGGCCTGGGCTCATTTCCCAGGTTGGGCAGTGTTATTGGGTTTTCATTAAGAATGTCTTAGTAACATCCCGAAGTTTGGAAGTGGGCGGTGTGATAGCTTAACGTGCGCACCGAGGCACGAGGGGTGCCACGGTGTGCACGTTAAGCTGTTGATCCTGCGCCTGATCTCTCTCCGGTCGTGTCTGATTGCCGTCCCATCGGACTTTGAGAGTGAGGGAACAGTGAGTGCCCCTGTATCTGCGCACACACTTGAGCACTATAATATCTCCCGCGCCGATGGCTATTCTCCGTTGAGATTGGCCGACATGGCCGAAATACGGTCTGGAGGACTATATATTTTTTATAGAAAATAAAGAGGTTTTGATAATTTTGCCAGGTCGCTGAAAACCACCCCTGGGCTTTGTGTTGTATTTTCTTGAGCAAGATGGCCGTTTGGCGTGGATATGGTGCATATTTTACTTTTCTTTGCGTTTAGGATTTTCTCAGTTACTTAGGAACACAAAAAAAACTTTGATATAATGAATTGTGGATCGGTGGGATTTTTTTAAGGTAAAACTATACGTTGATACAATAAATGGTGGTGGTGGAATTTCTTCAAGGTAAGCCGATGGGAATCAGCTTGTATTGACCCGTCGCAACTGCTACTTAGTCGTTTATTTCGCTTTATTATTGTTACTATTCGATACCGTGCCTCTTATTACGTTACTTGGCATTTTTATTGCTGTGAGGAGCGAAGATAAAGTTTGAAAATGAAAATAAATTATTTGCATATTTTTAACTTATTTTTTTTCTTTATTTATTTATAGGGGCTTAGCGAAGATAAAGTTTGAAAATGAAAATAAATTATTTGCATATTTTTAACTTATTTTTTTTTCTTTATTTATTTATAGGGGCTTTTACGCATAGCGTATGTCAGTCCCATCGTATCCTAAACAATGCTACTTTCATAAGACGTGGCCCATGAATTTGAACAGACTCTTCACATCGTCGCCATTTGGTTGGGATAGAATTATATGGAACATGCCTACATCAGCTCTCTCAAGGATCTCGCTAAATTATTTCTACTGGGACTCATATTGGACACATTCCATCAATATAGCAAAAAATGGACGAAAACTGGGAGACAATTCGATGCGACGGGAAGGGTTAAGGGGAGCAAAAATTTGACGCGGACGAAGTCGCGGACAGAAGCTAGTAAATAATATATTCCGTATAGTGCCGGACATAAGAATAACACCACCCCATTTCTTTCCGTGGGTGTCGTAAGAGGCGACTAAGGGACTTACTAGAGAACGGGCAGCAGTGTTCTCTATGCATTTTACCACCATACTGCGATCGCCAACCTGCCTGCCAAGCGTGGCGATTATGACAAACTCCCCCAAATTGGGGGAGGCTTATGTCCAGTAACGTCTTTAGGCTGTAATAATGATTAATAAATAAAGTTTTACTCACCGATTTTTTCAAAAATGAGACGAATCCGTAGCCTTTGGACTTCAGGGTTTGAGGGTCGCGAACCACGCGGCAGTCACTGAGAACAAAGAAAAACAATTAAATTAAACAAATGAGTATTTTTTACATACTTTAAGGGAGTGTAGTTCTCAAGAATATCACCAAGTTTCACTGGCATCAAATTTGTCAAAAAAAATAATAAAAAAAATAGGTTACTATGTACTGTATTATTGTTATTATGCATTTATAAGATATTTGCGTAACATTGTAATGAAAAATACGCAACCTAAAAAGATGAAGGAACTCGATTGTTGAACCGGGAATTCAGACCGGGGTCACGTGACACTAAAATCGCCATTGTGTTTTGTACGGATGATGAAATGTGTGGATATGACTTCCGTACATTTTAATCACGGAGCAAATGGTAAAATTTTTGGGTGATATATTTTTAACCGACTTAAAAAAAGAGGTTAGGTATGTAATGTTACTGTTAATGCAACTGAAATTTTGTATTTTTCCAGCTCGCATGCCAGAGGACGCGGGGTGGTGGAAGGGCACCACCACCACTTGACATGATTTTGCAGCCACCGGCAATGTTAATAACTTACGGACTTTTCTAATTTTCATTTACCTCTAAATATTCAGGTACTACAACACTGCTTTTGTTCCAGGTTTATGGACAATGACTGGCCATTGCCCGGGCCGGCATTACCGGTGCCTCCGTCACCAGCGTCTCTGTTCGTCGTGCTATCGCAATTATAATTTTCTTTTTTAGTTTTCATTTTTTTTCCATATTTACATAAATGATATATAGGCACGATAATAGACTTGAAATAATAATAATATGTACAAGTACATAAAACATTTTTGATTAAATTCTACTATGTACAGGTACATAAAACGTTTTTAATGTGTTTTAATTTTTTGAAGTTCAGATGTGACAATATTTGCCGTATCCATATTTCTTTCGTCCATGGTTATGACGTCATGTATTTTCTATCTTATTTTCTCCCACGTTAAATTTTATGAAATTATGTCTGTCTCTTTTTACTGTCGCTTTTTCGTTTCATTGAGTTTCAAATCACAACCAACGGCGCTAAAGAAGTTTTCACTTAAAAAAAAACACCGGATAAGTGCGAGTCAGACTCGCCCACCGCGGGTTCTGTAAAAATTTGGACCGCCGTTCCTTGCATTAAAACCCTATTTTTTAATGATTTAATTAACAAATGTATAGTTTTTTCTGTAAGATAATTTCCGACCTCCATGCGGGCGAACCTACTGGCAAAAGCTAGTTTGAAATAAATGCTTCGACTTTGATATCACTGAAGTTTCTGACTAAAATAGTCTAACGTCATGAATAGTTACCAAAATTATAGTTGATTTGCATAATGTAAATTGATGTTCATATTGTAAACACAACTTTACTGATAAATGATTTTGTTTCTGTAAGTAGGTTTGTACAAACACTTTTACATGTCAATGATATTTTTTTTAAACTAGATGAAGTCGGCTTTTCCCAACTGACTACTCTGAGAAGAAAGGCCGAAACAAACTCAGAGGTCACAGTCTCTTTTAAAAGTCCAGACATAATATTGGTCACAACATGAGAAGACCATGTAGATTGGTGACTGAAATGGTCTTTTGAGGAAAGAACCACACAGATTGAGTGGACCTGTCCAGTCAGTGCAAGCATTTGTCACTAATCGTTTAGCTCAACTCGGAACATAAGGAGCCCAACGCTGTGACGAACAATACCAAAGAAAGGACATTCGGGTAGGCCACATAAATTACTCAAACTGCCAGATCATGATCCCTGAGAAAGAAAGAAAACAAAAAAAAAGACCCACATAATCTTCACATTCACAATAATTAAAACAATATGATACTTTACAAAGTAAATATTCATGTCATTGTATAATAGGTTGGGGAAAAAGTTTCTTCGTATTTTTAAGAAAATTCAAAACATTTTTTAATAAAGTTTATTTACATTTAACTATAGTATGTAGGTACCATTTTGTTCGATAACTTTTTGCCATCTTGTAGGTAGGGACATGATCCCATTGCTATAGAAATTTTGGGACTTCTGGTCAAAATACCGCGACAAGTGGTTTTGGCAGTCCTCTCGTGATGTTAACCTGACACTGCCTAAAGAATTCTGAAGAGACCGAAACAGGTGGAAATCTGAAGGTGCAAGGTCAGGACTATACGACGGATGCATTAACACCTCCCAGCCAAACTCTCTTAATTTTTGTTGGGTGGCTAAAGATGTGTGAGGTCTAGCGTTATCATGATGAAAAACCACACCCCTTCTGTTGATTAATTCCGGCCGCTTTCTCTCAACTGCTTTAATCTCATCAGTTGTTCGCAGTAGAGTTCAGAATCGATGGTCATGCCTATTGGTAACAGCTCATAATGAATAATGCCCTTCCAATCCCACCACCCACACAGCATCACCTTGTTGCGAGTTAACCCGGGTTTCGCCACAGTCTGTGAAGCCTGACCGGCCTTTGACCACGACCTTTTTCGCACGTTCTTGTCATACGTGATCCACTTTTCATCACCAGTTATTAGCTTCTTCAAAAATGGTTCGGTTTCATTACGTCGCGTCGTAATAAAGAATCACAAATGAGTACACGGTTCATTAGGTTTCTTTCAGTGAGCTCGTGAGGTACCCAAATGTCGAGCTTTTTTGTGTACCCAGTTTTTTTCAAATGCGCCAAAACTGTTTTGTGGTCAATTTCCAGTTCTTCAGCTACGTCGTAACTACTGGTATGCCGATCTTGCTCCACTTTTTCAAAAATGGCATCCATTTTATCCGTAATAGGGCGACCAGAGCGACGTGCATCTTTGACATCAAAATTTCCGGATTGAAAACGCTTAAACCAAATTTGTGCTACTCTCACAGACACTAAACTAGGTCCATAAACATCGCAAATTTTTTTCGCGGCTTGCGTTGCATTTTTACCTTTTTTGTAGTAAAATTTTAAAATGTATCGAATTTCTTCATTAGATTCACTCATCTTGACGGTACGAAAAACAAATGAAAATCACACATTTTCCTAATTTGAATTTGGAATTATGTTCTTTAAAATTTAAACTTTCAATGATACCAAAACCAGCCAGATACAAATAGTATAGCCAAAGAGATTTTATTACAAGTTCATACATACTATAATGCGAAAAGACTTTTTCCCCAACCTAATATGATACTGTTATTGTTCACCGTTGCAACACTCAACGAATATATTAATAACTATTATGTTGTTATTATCAGATCGTACCGTGTGGTGCCGGAGTACCGTGTGGTGCCGGACGTAAAGAATAACACCACCCCATTTCTTCCCGTGGGTGTCGTAAAAGGCGACTAAGGGACTTACTAGAGAATGGGCAGCAGCGTTCTCCATGCATTTTACCACCATACTGCGATCGCCAACCCGCCTGCCAAGCGTGGCGATTATGGCAAAGCCCCCCAAATTGGGGGAGGCCTAAGTCCAGTAGTGGACATCTTACGGCTGAAATGATGATTATCAGATCGAGCAAAGTGTTATTGGGATTTTCATTAGGAATTAGGACAACCAACACACCGTTATCTGATCCCAAACTAGGCAGAGCCTGTACTATGGTAACCAGACAACTGATTAATATACTTATATATTTCTAAATACATACATATTATAGATAAATTACACCCAGACACAGAACAAATGATTGTGCTCATCACACAACATTTGTCCTGGGTGGGAATCGAACCCACGACCTCAGTCTTAGCAGTCAGGGTCACTAACCACTAGACTAACAGGTCAGTCAAACCAGTCAGTCAGTTTGGAAGTTGGCGGTGTGATGTCCCCGTGCTTCGGTGCGTTCGTTAAGCCGTTGGTCCTGTGCTTGATATCTCTCCGATCGTGACGAAGTTCCATCAGACTGTGAAAGTGAGGGAAGAGCGGTGAGGGAAGAGTGAGTCCTCCTGTGTCTGCGCACATGCCTGTGCACTATAATATCTCCAGCGCCGATGCTACACATCCCTCTAAATTTTGTCTTTTATATTACTGACCAGTCTTTTCGGTAGGAGTCAAGTTGGCCCTGCCATCTTCGTCCATCCAAAGGCCTTAAATCTACATAATGGGTATACACATAGTGAATTTGCCCCTGAAAGATATCGGCACTATACTGAGAGGATTTTTAGGTACTAATATATATAATAAAGATAATAAGATCTTGAAAGTTTCAGATCTCTAACCCATTTTGGTTTTTGAGAAAAACACCCCTAGGGCCTTTGGGAATTGAAATAGGTATAGTGTTTTAATAGAGTCAAATTAAGCTGATGTTTTTTTTTATTATTTATTTATTTACAAACACCAAAAATATTAACATTACAACAATCGTTTTGTGTAGAGAAAGAAATTGTAGGCTATAATAGCCTACAATTTTTGAACACCATGTTATATTATTTTCATTATAATGAAAACGCTAAAAAAATGGGTGCTTCTGTAGCCGAACTAGGTGAAAAACCTGTATCTCGACAACAGCGCCATACCTTTCGAATCACAGACTGGGAGCTTTGCAGCCAACATTTCCAATTTTGTTAAAATTAAAATTATGTAGGTTTATAAAAAACATTATGTATATTGTATGTTTTATAAATTAAAGTACCTGGATGCCTGAGCTCTGTTCGGTTTTTTTTTTGTTGGCAAAAAGACATTTTCTAAAAATGAATCCTAGCTAGATCGATTTATCGCCCCCGAAACCCCCTGTATACTAAATTTTAAGAAAATCGTTGGAGCCGTTTCCGAGATTCAGATTATATATAAATACAAGAATTGCTCGTTTAAAGGTATAAGATATGTTTCGTCTGTCATTCGTTAATCTTTGACAGTCGTTTGACAAAATTAGTCAAAGTGAGGGATTATGGACTCATTCAATACTTAGTGCGAGTGCGTTACGTCTGATCAGACCATGCCCCACTTCCTGGAGTGTCTCAAGTGCCCGATCACCTGTACCACAGATCACCTTAACAATGTCACTGATACCGCAGTAATCGTTGCCACCTCATCATCAACATCATCATTTCAGCCGAAACACGTCCACAGCTGGACATAGGCCTCCCCGAATTTGGGGGGATTTGCCTTAATCACCACGCTTGGCGATCACAGCATGGTGGCAGACTGCATAGAGAACGCTGCCCATTCTCTAGTAAGTCCCTTAGTCGCCTTTTACTACACCCATGGTAAGAAATGGCACAATGCTAGTCTTTACGTCCGACACCACACGGTACACAGAACGGCACGGTTGTCAGAAGCTCGAAACAACGACGTCAAGTCTTAGTAAGAGGTATCTCATGACCCTCAATGGACCAAACTTACGACCCAATTGATCCCGCTTAGAAAAAATCTACATCTTTTTAATAAAATAAGCGATAGACATAATTTTAATACTAGAAATAAAGACAAGATAGATCAACCATTTTTCAGATTAGCAAAAGTACATACATCTTTTATGGGGTACTGTGTTAAATGTTACAACAAAATACCTTCTGATATATTGCAATTAAATGAAAGGAGGTTTAAAAGTCATATTAAAAGTACACTTTGTAAACGAGCTTATTACAAATTAGAGGACTACATCCAAGATAAGAACGCTTGGAAACATGCTGGTCTCGCTCCATAGGACAGTCTTAGAGTTTATCAGACTAGTTGCTCACTTAATTGTGTAGATAATATTTATTTTTTCTTCTATGACACTGTTTTACATTCTGTAATTACTGTAACTCACACACTGACAGTTTATATGGGTAGCTCATATAATTGTTTTTTTATTTAACTGCTTTTGTTAATTTATTTTTATTTTCTTTTAATTTCATTTGTTGTGTATATGTATCATTTGCATCGTTGTATATGTAAGCGGGCACGCCCTTTATGCCTGGAGGCTTTAGTAAGGTTTTAAGTTCTGTTTACGATTTTGTTTCATTATTCATTTCAGCTTGAGTTTAGTTTTCAATGTTTTGTTGGTATAATGGCGTGTGCTAGCTGACATATGGCGAATAATGTATGTTTTGTTTTATTATATTAATAACTTATACAATATTGTATAGAATCAAGTTCTTCTAACTTAACAGACAGCAGTGCTGCTGGGGAGTTTGTTCCGCCACTTCTTCTTCCCAGCCAAAGCACTAGGAAGTGTCGAAGGGCGGGCGTTTTGGGGGGACTGTCTTATGTGACTTTGACGTTCAAAAAGTGCTGACTCTCAGCCTAGTTTGAATAAATGACTTTTGATTTGATTTGATTAGTGGCAAACGACATCGCGGCAGTCTCAGACGGAGATGGCGGGATGAGCTGGACTCTTTTAATAAAAATTGGTTCTTGGCAGCTCTGAACAGATTGACGTGGAACGAGAGTGCGGAGGCCTTTGCCCAGCAGTGGGACATCAATCTCATGACCCAGTAACTCAGATAGGCAGACGCTTAATGCAAAATACTGGTATGCAAATGCTACAGGTAAGACTGGAAGCCGACCCCAAAAGGATCCGAGAAACGCTACACAAATGATAAATCCGTCCGTACGGGCAAAATATTGATATCTAGACCGAGAGATACCTACTGAGAAAAAAGATAAAAGATAAAATATTTGCCAGAGTCTCAAGATGGGCATAAACCAGCATTTTTGGCTTATTGACAAATATGAACTATGTCACTAGGGTAGCGGTGTGGTGTGACTGACAGCGGCCCCATGAGCGGAGCGGATAAATGATGAATGATTTTATTTCTGTAAGTAGGTTTTTACAAACGTCATTCACGATTTTAAAACTAGTTGAAGTTGGCGCTTCCTACAAGATACCTTCATCTTGTTGATTAATTAAACGAGTGCAAGAGAAATCCTTGTGATTTATGTTTTACGAGGCAAATTTCAATTTAAATTATATCACAAGTTTTAATGCCCTATAACTTATAAGTTGTAGGTCATGGGTTCACATCTAAGCGCTTTAATTCGTGTAAATTATTTCGTCACTGCTCTTAAAACAGTGAAGGAAAACATCGTGAGGAAACTGGTTAAATGGTTCTAATCAAAAACTTGAAGCCATGTGATATCTACCAACCGGCACTGGGTCTGCGTGGTAGATTACAGCTAACTCAAAAAAGGAACATTTTATATTTTGTAATATTGAATCATGCCAAAACATTAAATTCATATGATACCCCAATGTTTAGTTAAATAAAACTGAGTGATCAAAAGAGACTGATCCACTCAGATAAAATGGCTGCTTTGCTCAGCTCAAAGGCACAAGCGACATCTATTCCCGCTAACACTGCAGCCCGACCCTGTTGGCGGTAATCCAAGGCCTGCCCGCTGCTTCGCGTCTTGCCATACTTTGAGCACTCAACAGAAGATGAGTCCCGGCTTATTGCTGATTTACTAATGTGTGTATTAGCTTTCGAATATATTTATATTTATAAATGAGGTTTGTGAATGACTGACAGAAAATGCGCTACGTGAGAAGATTCAGGTAATAATTACTAATACATACTAAATTGGTCAACATAGTAATGCGTTCACTATACGTCAAATAACCCGCCCCTAACTGTTCCCGGCGCAAAGGTGCCCAAAACACTTGCTGCGTTGCCACGTTGGATGGCAATGGCTAACCTTTGCACCAAGAACGAGCCGGAGCGGGAGTCACCCGTTTTATCACGGAGCTTGTGCCCTAACTCACTAATGAGCTCCTTGGCCCCAGTGCCCCAGGCACCCATGGTTTCATGGTTTTATTTCATTTAATATTGTTTATTGTTTTTCTCTTCACTAATTATAAAGGGGTAGTTTGTAAGTCTGGTCAGAGACATGTGGAAAGAGAGTAGGCAGGCTTTCGCCCAGCAGTGGAACATCAACGGCTAATAATGACATTTGGTTTTGTTTTATTTATGAAATACTATCATTTATGTACTCTTTTATATTTTGTGAATGTGAGAAAGTTGCAGGCTTTGTAGACTGTAGACCATTTTCTATTTTATTAAGTACCTGGTACTTGTTGACAGTCCTACACTGTTCTCCCATACCTATTAACACTATAATTTGAAACCATTGTAAAAGCCAATTATTTTTAAAAGAGTAACCGTGGAGTTTCTTGCCGGCTCTTCTCCATAGGAATCAACTATTTCGAGCCGTGCACCTAGCTTCTGACGTTTCATAAGTGCCCATATTTTGATATTGCCCAATATTTTGATTTTAATAAAAATATAAAATAAAAAAAATAAGGTTTGTGAGTTTCCTTGCTAGAAGTAATCTCTGAAATTACACGTCGGATTTGGAAAATTTTATATGCGTTTGGTAAGACAATTCTAGGGAAAGGCTATTTAAAGTCACTACTCTTAAGGCCCTCTTGTAGTTGAAGACGTTTCGGCGAACATTGACCGGTCGTTGCGAGCGCTTGAGCTACTAGATTTAGTGCATAATTGTTTCGTGGAGACAAAATGATAAGGAAATTATAAAATATTTTCTCAGCATGCCCTAAAAAATAATAAAACCTATCTTTTGGTATAAGTTTTACATGGTTTAATGATGGAATCTCTTTAAGTTTTTACGTTTTAAATGGCGATTTAGTCATCTTTATGATTATTTTTTATCGAGCCAATTGTTTTAATTCACGTTTCTATCTTCACACAGCGCTTAACAATATGTTCAATTTTCGTAATTTTTTTTTACGGAAACTAGCCATTTTGCTAGATTTACAGAGGTTTAAAAAAGTTAAAAAGTACTGCAACCTCGCCTTAACAGCCAAGCAAAATGAAAAATAGTCGAAAAACTTTAACAAAAAATTAAACCGCCGAAAAAACATAAAAGCAAAAAATAATTCAATTCAATTCTCAATTCTTTATTGCGTACCATAATGTTAAAGCATAGTTGGAAGGGAAATCATTATTAAATAATTAACCTTTCAATCATTTTGAGTCGGCGGCGCTTTGAGTGATCTTTGTTTATTGATTGTTTGGCGCCGACTCAAAATGACTGAAAGGTTTATTATTTTTTGCTTTTATGTTTTTTCGGCGGTTTAATTTTTTGTTAAAAAGTTTTTAATTTATAATTTTTTGTGGCTTTAATCTACTAATTACTACATGCTTGCAAAATCGGACTATTCTGTAAGAAGTTATACATTACAATCAATGAGTGAACAATCAATCATCCCCTGTTTTCCTAGCCTTAGGGTTGGAATTTTCTTTCCAAATTTACATGAGACCACCTTCGGGATATACCCTTTTCAATACAAAAAGAATTATCAAAATCGGTCCACTCTATATAAAGTTATGCGTGGCCATACATAAAAAAAATATGTATACGCGTCGAATTGAGAACCTCCTCCGTTTTTTTTCGTCTGTTAAAAATAACGCTAAGTAACAAGTAAACTAAATAAAAACGCGGGTTAGTGATTGGATACAACGCGACTTTTCAAAGGTCAAAATTTCTCCCTATCCTACACTAGTATCCTTATAAAAATGGTATGAAAGAACAATTTCATTCAGCCTGGAAAAACAGTGTGAGACTGGTGCCTAAGTTAAGCCGATACCAAGCCCCTAGTACTTTTATGGTTTCGTGTTAACTAAAACTAGACATTAATAAATTTACATTTGAGTTATACGAAGGAGTTTTCGTGTGGAGTGAGTGTTTGTGTGTGTGTGTGTGTGAGTGTTTAGAACTATTTAAAGGACCACTAAAGCTTGTTATTCTTTGAAAAACTTTTCTATCAAATGTTTATAACGGCCGTCATGATAATCTGTATTTTTTTTCATCAGTATTTGACAGTAAGGTTGTCAAAAAAGGGTTACGGGTAGTTACGGGTCTTCAGGAGCCCGCAAGCCAGACAACCAGTCTTACCAAGGATTATAGTATTATACAGGGTGTCCAGTAAATAGCACGACATACTGCAGGGGGTGATAGCTTGGGTCACTACCTATCAATACAACACAATATATGTTCAGCAAAATCTTACTTATTTTTTTTTCACCACTGTAGGTTAAACTTAAGTGATAAGAAAATAGTTCTGTGCAAATTTAAACAAAATATAGTATTTCTTGAAAACATTCTTGTCTTTGATAGAAAAAAGACTTATCAATGAGTAAAGTAACTATACACGAATAATTTGATGTAAAAAAAAGTACTCGAAAAGGATTTTTTCATTACGAGATGCTTAAAAATCTGTTTCAAGGTAGAGATTTTTCGGTATTTCGGAAAATTTTGTAAAACTGTAAATCCGTAAGATTTTGCTGAACATATATTGTGTTGTATTGATAGGTAGTGACCCAAGCTATCACCCCCTGCAGTATGTCGTGCTATTTACTGGACACCCTGTATACTCAGTTACTTCGTTGTGGAGGTCTCTCCGGTCGTGTCGGATTGCCGTCTCATCGGACTATGAGAGTGAGTGCTCCTGTGTCTGCGCACACACTTGAGCACTATAATATCTCCCGCGCCGATGGCTAGTCTCCGTTGAGAATGGCCGCCGTGGCCGAAATACGGTCTCGAGAACATTTTTTTTTTTTTTTTGTGGATGTCAGGTAGGCAGTTGCTCCACTTAAAATACTAGTATTGAGCTGCATCCGATTATACTGTAAGCTGACCTTAAAATAGTTGGTAAAAAGCTTAGCTAGATGACTGGTGAGTCCCAATCAATGTATCAATTTTTGAAAAAAATCTATGGCTGAGTCGTTAGTGAGATCTTTGTATCATCATCATCATTTTAGCCGAAAGACGTCCACTGCTGGACATAGGCCTCCCCAAAGCACCGCCACTTCGATCTGTTCTGTGCTTCTCGCATCCAACGTATCCCTGCTGCCTTCACCAGGTCATCGGTCCATCTTGTGGGAAGTCTTCCAATACTCCGTCTTCCAGATCTATGTATGGACCATGGAAAATGCATCTAAAGCTGATATCAGATCCTCCGATGCTGCGAGTTTAATTCCTGCCTGTTCGTTTTTGCTTTTCATTAAGCATCTTTCACTAAGAGTGAAAAGTCTGAACACAAAATGAATAAAAAGTGAATTCATTAGTGAACCGATCCAGCGAGGCTGGATTTCGACAATCGACATCTTTCACTCGCCTACCAAATGATCAAAAAATGCAATGCAAGGAACAGATGGACGTATCTTAACATAGTATAAAGCAAAGTTGCTACCCGCGTCTGTACACTTAGATCTTTTAAACTACGCAACGCAATTTAATGCGGTAGACAGAATGATTCAAGAGGATGGTTTATATAAACATATAATACGCGAGCTAAGCCGTTGGAAAAGGCTAGTTTTCCTATATGATTTTGTCAGTATCATATGAACGCGGAATGAAATAAAAATGATCCTTCACTCGAGTTGAGTGAAGAATTGCCAAGCTTAAGGGACAGTGGGCAGGACACATTGCTCGTAGAACAGATGGACGATGGGGCGGAAAGGTTCTGTAGGGGCGACTGCGTGCTGGAAGACGTAGCGTAGGAAGAACTCTCACGAGATGGACCAAAAACCTAGTAAAGGCCGCAGGAATCCGCTGGATGCGGGAAGCACAGAACTGATTGAAGTGAGGGTGTTTGGAGGAGGTTAATGTCAATCAGTAGATTTTTTTTGTTTGAAACGACGATGAAGATGATGACTCGAGTGAAGCGAAGTTATAAAAACCTCTAAAAACCTAAAAATACACTTATTAAGTGATTTTTTTAGTAAATTGTAAGTAATATTTTGATCAAAGGATCGTTGTATCGAAACAGCTAAGATGATTTTGATCAAACATATTTAAGAACTACCGCTAGAAAACCTTCTTTTAAAAGAAAAAAACCGCACTCGAATCGGTTCACCCATTTAAGAGTTACGGTGCCACAGACACACATAGCAGTCAAACATAAAACACCCCTCTTTTTGCGTCGAGGATAAAAACTATAAAAAGATTAAGAGAAATACTTACGAAATTTCTCCGAATGGCGCGAAGGCATCTCGCAAGCTCTGGGTCTCGATCTCAGGACTCAGGTCTCCGACGAAGATGTGGTAGTGCTCTGTAACAAGGAGATTTATCTTGAGTTTGTTCTTTAAAATAATAATCGATATTTAGGCTGGAAACAGTGCTTGACCGACGGTCAGCGCTGACCGTACGCGCTGACCCTCAGCGCTGACCGTCGGTTTGCGAAAATGCATTCAGTGCTACGCTGACGGCGAACTGCGACGCGTGTGTACAGTTCACAAGAAAAATTCATCCTTTTACTGAATGCTCTAATATGTGCGTACGGTCGGTCGCTCCGTCAGCGAAGCACTGAACGCATCCATACAATCTCATAACTCGTCGGTCAACCGACGTACGCGCGACCGACGAGCCGGACCCACGATGGCTCGACCGACCGTACGCGCGTACCAAATCACGCGCGTACCGTCAGCGTAGCTGTGTGCGCGTTCATAGACTTGCATAGATATAGCTACGCCGACCGACAGTCAAAAAATTAAACCGCCGAAAAAACATAAAAGCAAAAAATAATTCAATTCAATTCTCAATTCTTTATTGCGTACCATAATGTTAAAGCATAGTTGGAAGGGAAATCATTATTAAATAATTAACCTTTCAATCATTTTGAGTCGGCGGCGCTTTAAGTGATCTTTGTTTATTGATTTTTCAGCGCCGACTCAAAATTTTAAGGTTTATTATTTTTTGCTTTTCTGTTTTTTTCGGCAGTTTAATTTTTTGTTAAAAAGTATTTATTTTGTAATTTTGGTGGATTACTTCCAACCGGTACAACTCCCTCGTACACTGAGGAAGGAATGTCCTAACAGTGGGTACATTACAGAACATAACTTACTATCACGCTTGTAGTCTCTGTAAAAGTGTTTGTACAAACGTACTTAAATAAATTTTAAATAAAGGAGATGTTTCATTTTTATATGGGGCTCCGGCCGTAACATGTACCTTTTAGTGAAGCTGGAAAACTTGCTCCTGAATTGAATAAAGTAATATTTTTTTCATAATATCAAATGGTTTTTATGTACAAAATAAAAATTAAAAATGTTTGATGTTTGTCCTAAGAGTTAGCAAGCGGTTATTTTAAATGCGTTCAGAAACACACTTCAAAAATGGACACTAAAGATTTTTGTAACGATGAAATGGTCACACTTAATTATGTTTACTCAAAAATATGTATAAGAGAATAATAGTAATTTATTTTTAACACTAAAAGAATACACACATTTTTTTATTTTTTTCTGCTTAACATTGATTTGATGAGACATGATTTCAGAACGAATGAAGTCTGCAAGCAAACGAGACGCCATGTTGAATAAAACATAGCAATAATTGAAAAACTATTATTTTTTGTACATAACAAATCAGGCTCAAATTCACCAGAGAATATTTTTCCCCAATTTGTGGTATTTTTTCTTCTTTTTCGTTAATTGTACATCTGATGGCCGAAAATGAAACATCTCCTTTATTGTTTTCCCAAAAAAACATTTTATAGCAATCAGTATTTGCAAAACTGCATAGTTTTCAACCTAACATATGATATGTTAGCTAATTTAAATAATATAGAATTCGTAGACTGATATTTTTATTTTTCTCGATATAGTGCTACAGCGTAGCTCACAGTGCGCTACGGCGTAGCTCACAGCGCACTACGACGTAGCTCTCAATGTACTATGGCGTAGCTCACAGCGCACTACGACGTAGCTCTCAATGTACTACGGCGTAGCTCACAGCGCACTACGATGTAGCTCTCAATGTACTACGGCGTAGCTCACAGCGCACTACGACGTAGCTCTCAATGTACTACGGCGTAGCTCATTGTTTGCTGCAACATATTCCAAGCTCTGAATGAATCAAAATCAAAAGTCATTTATTCAAACTAGGCTGAGAGTCAGCACTTTTTGAACGTCAAAGTCACATGAGACAGTCCCCCAAAAACGCCCACCCTTCGACACTTCCTAGTGCTTTAGCTGGGAAGAAGAAGTGGCGGAACAAATCTATACTAATATTATAAAGCTTAAGAATTTGTTTGTTTGGTTGAACGTGGCAATCTCAGGAACTACTGGTAAATATTTTTGTGTTGGGTAGCCTTTATATTGAGGAGGCTATACTATTATAATATTACGCTACGATCAAAAGGAGCGAAGCAGCAACGAAAAATGGACGAAAACTGGCAGGCAATTCGATGCGACGGGAAGGGACAGGGTAGCAAATATTTGACGCGGACGAAGTCGCGGGCAGGAGAGGGAGAGAGGGAGAGAGAGAGAATATTTTTGTTGAGTGTATACAGGTTTTTTGTACATAATAAATAATTAAAAAATTATAACTATTATGAATCCTGGAAAGGAACTTCGTTCCATCCGGGTGTCCCTTGACACCTCTAAAGTTTTTTATCATTTATTCTACGGTAGCTAATATGTTAAGTTATTCATGCCGTGTCTACTTGGAGATAACCTGTGAACTTGCTTACTGTATTAGCTGGATAGTAAAATATTCTTCTTTTCTACTCTAAGACATTTTTTTACAATTTTTGTATGATTTTATGGCAAGAAATCAGAGGAACAACTCTCGTCATTTTAAGAACGTACACAATCCGATCTGTCAAAAATAAATCGAGTTTACATACATTTATGACATTGTTTTTTTTTTTCAAATCATATCTAATCAAATTATTTATTTGCATAGTACAGGTACGAGTATAACCAGATGTTATTAATAAATATAAAGCACTCTGTACTTTTATTGTTAATCTAATTAAATAATTATTAAAATAACATGAAAAAAATATTATATTCAAACAATATAAAAATAATAAAATTTAAAAAATCTGAATACTACAAATGTAGAATTAAAGATAAATTTTGACATTTGACTGTCGCCGAGATGAGACTGCGACAAGATTTTTAAAGTTTTCAATTACGAGAATTGTTGATTACAGTTTTCGTTCGACTTTTTAGCCCAATTACTCAAGCTGTGACAAAAAATATTAAAATTTACCAGTCAGCAAGATGGTGGCTATCATCAAATTTTCATTTGTGGAGGCTTCTTCAATACGTCTTTGAAATCAAAGGAACCATCCTGAACCCACCTGAATTACAGATCTATTTCAGTAAAGCAACCT
Organism: Aporophyla nigra; assembly: GCA_947507805.1. Classification (NCBI taxonomy): domain Eukaryota; kingdom Metazoa; phylum Arthropoda; class Insecta; order Lepidoptera; family Noctuidae; genus Aporophyla; species Aporophyla nigra. The sequence continues at coordinate 11,740,363 of OX382319.1, read as the reverse complement.
GTATGAAAGCAGCATTTTCATATACATACGTAGGTATGTATGTCCCGGTTTCAATCTCCGCTTCGCTCTGATCAAGCAATGCTTGTATTATAAATATCTTTCACTCTAGGGTTGGCAACTAAATTGTATGTTAGACATAAGCAAATAATTTTTGGAATTTTCAGAATTTTTGCAATTCAATATACATTAACATAACAGTACGCCTTGTTTACCTGTTTCACTGTACCGTGTGGTGCCGGACGTAAAGAATAACACCACCCCATTTCTTCCCGTGGGTGTCGTGAAAGGCGACTAAGGGATTTACTAGAGAATGGGCAGCAGCGTTCTCTATGCATTTTACCACCATACTGGGATCGCCAACCCGCCTGCCAAGCGTGGCGATTATGGCAAAGCCCCCCAAATTGGGGGAGGCCTGAGTCCAGCAGTGGACGTCTTACGGCTGAAATAATGATGGTGAAATGATCTTGTATCTAAAGATATTACTATTCCCTGGTGATTGCAACTTAAGTCTTTTAAAAGATTTCTAACACTAATATTAATTAAAAAGAAGTAAAATTATTTGTTCGTTAGTAAAAGGTAATATCTGGAAGTTATAATCCCATTTGAAAAATTCTTTCCCTGGTAGAAATCTACACTATTACCGAGTGCCGTATAATGAAATATCACGCGAATGAAGTCGTGGATCGAAGCGAGTATCATCATCATTTCAGCCGTAAGATGTCCACTGCTGGGCATAGGTGTCCTCCTATATTCGGGGGCTTTGCCATAATCGCCACGCTTGGCAGGCGGGTTGGCGATCGCAGTATAGTGGTAAAATGCACAGAGAACGCTGCTGCCCATTCTCTAGTAAGTCCCTTAGTCGCCTTTCACGACACCTACGGGAAGAAATGAAATCGTGCTATTCTTTACGTCCGACACCACACAGAACCGAGTGGAAGAGAGTATCGTCGTTGCACTTACAAAAACCGCTATGTGAAGTTATCAAAAAATGGATTTTACACCTAACGTGTATTGAAATAAGGATCAAAAACAGAAATCTTAAAACAGCACATAGCGGTTTTTGTAAGCGCAACGACGATATATTATTATATTTAAATTCGTTCAATTTCAAGTGGCAACCCTATTTAAGCTCTGAAGCGAGCTTTTAGGGTCTGTATTAAATTCAATCGGCGCTCTCTGGATTATATCATAAAATGTTACTTTACTATGAGAGCGTTGCATACTACAGCCGGCTGTGTTGGGAGCTAGGCAGCACTCGAGGTTAAATCGATAAGGATCTTGTAGGATGCTTGCTTAACATAAGTAATGTCAATGCAGATGTAAAATGACAAATTTAAACTTAAATGCAGAAAATGTCAGTGAATGCTCAACGGGATGAACCTAAATAAAAATGCCAGTTGTCCGACTCAAACCACGTCTAATTGAATACTAAAATGTAATATATATAAAATGCATAGAACAATGAAATATGTCAGTGTCAATGCACTGCCAAATGTTGGTCGTGTCCAAAGTGCAAATACGTGAGCCTACTGGCTAACTTGTTGTAATAAATATATTTTAATACCCATGTACGTGCCGGGGTCGCGAGATTGTTCGAAAGAGATACCGTGACCCTGGCACATGGGCAACTGAAGGAACACGGGTGGGTTTTAGTCAGTAAAAGTCTGACATGACTGCTCTGCACAGAGCGGGAGAAGTCATTTGATGATTTCCAATACAAAAAAAAAGACCCATGTACGTGCACCGTATAGATCTGCAGAATATTTTATCATTGTTTTTTCAGTCGAGAGAATTAATTGGGTTTCTTGTGACCGTTTTTCTCTATTTTCACGTAGTGTACGACAACGTTGCTTCCTTCGTCTGTACGCTTTTTTTTTGGATGGGAAATCATCAAATGACTTCTCCCGCTCTGGGCGGAGCGGGAGGGCGTGTCAGACTTTTACTGAGTAAAACCCACCCGTGTTCCTTCAGTTGCCCATGTGCCAGGGTCACGGTATCTCTTTCGAACAATCACGCGACCCCGGCAGGTCGTCTGTACGCTTAGATCTTTTAAACTACGCAATGGATTTTAATGCGATTTTCTTCAATAGACAGAGTGTTTTTCGCGGGCGAAGACGCTGGCAAAAGCTAGTACGCAATAAATCAACAAGAATAAATAAAATTGAAGTTTCTGTTTGTTTTGTCAAAATAATAGTTTTTTACTAAGTGTATATTTAGGAATAAAAGGACAAATTAAATTACCTGGAAATACTTTACTCACGTGTTGGGTGGATATCGGAAATAATGACATAAAGAACATCCCCTGTTTCCAACCCTTACGGTTCGATTTTGTTTTCCAAATTATTTGTGGGACCACATACACCCTTTCCAATAAAAAAGAATTATCACATTCGGACTATATGTAAAAAGTTATGCGTGGTCATACAAAAAAAAAAAAAACACAAAACACATTTTGCTAAAAACTTTAAATAACACTGACATGTACACAAACGACTGTTATGTTGTTTTTGGAAGTTCTTACAAACTATCTAGGTATGTTCCTTGAAAAAAAAAAAACATTAAAGTATTAAAAGTAACAATATTTTTATTGTAAACAGTCACTATGGAGTCTCTTGAACGTTCTTCTCCATAGGTACCACTCCATAGGTACTCCATAGGTACGGTTTGGAATGAGCTACTAACTTCATCTTTTTGACTGAGTGACTGATCTTTTTGACAATTTAAAAGTGTTTGTTATTAGTTTGTCTACACTGAAGAGTTTGTTTGTCTGTTTGGTTGAACGCGGTAATCTCAAGAACTACTAGTCCGAATTGAAAATATCTTTTTGTGTTGGGTAGCCTATTTATTGAGGAAGGTTATAAGTTATATAACATCACGCTACAATCAAAAGGAGCGGAGCAGCACTGAAAAATGGACGAAAACTGGATTCGTTGCGACGGGAAGTGTCAGGAAGTAAAAATTTGACGCGGACGAAGTCGCGGGCAGAAACTAGTTTGAAATAAATGTTTTGAGTTTTTTTGACTCATTTTATTAGCTTGGTATCTATGTAACGGAAACTTTGAACGTAATTTTCACCCATTTCAAAATGCCGGAATAACTTGAAACTTAAGGACCGAGAACAATACAATAATTTCATCAATTTGTGCCATTATTCTAGCCAGGATCACCACGATAGAAAAAAAGAAAAAAAAGACGGATTTTTTAGCAAGCGGAGCTAAAAAATAGCAAAATAAATAATAGTTTAAAGAACACACTTTCGCCTCATAAAGCACCATGTTGTTTTCCACTTCATTTTTTATTTTCAACTTTTTAGTTTGCAGTACTATTTGTAGCACAAAGCAGTTTTTTTAGTTATTTAAACTGTTATTCAGAAAAGTCAGGTGCGTAGTACTCGCAACCGGCGTGTGTGTATGACCAATTGTATGAACCTAAACGAGGCAAAAGGAGTACGTTTTGACTTTCCTGTTAGTCTAGTAGTTAGTGACCCTGACTGCAAAGACTGAGGTCGTGGGTTCGATTCCCACCCAGAACAAATCTTTGTGTGATGAGCACAATCATTTGTTCTGTGTCTGGGTGTAATTTATCTATAATATGTATGTATTTAGAAATATATAAGTATATTGGTAAAGGTACCGTGTGGTGCCGGACGTAAAGAATAACCCCACCCCATTTCTTCCCGTGGGTATCCTAAAAGGCGACTAAGGGACTTACTAGAGAATGGGCAGCAGCGTTCTCTATGCATTTTACCACCATACTGCGATCGCCAACCCGCCTGCCAAGCGTGGCGATTATGGCAAAGCCCCCAAATTGGGGGAGGCCTAAGTCCAGCAGTGGACGTCTTACGGCTGCAATGATGATGATGTTAAGTATATTTATCAGTTGTCTGGTTACCATAGTACAGGCTCTGCCTAGTTTGGGATCAGATAACGTTGTGTTGGTTGTCTTAAGGTGTATAGTATCCTCGTTAACCTTGAGCATATGGGCGGAGCTAAGCTCCATACCCCCGCACACACGTAACGAGTGGCGGCGGCGCGCTAAACTAAAACGACGACCAAAGATTATGCAGAGACGGACGAAAGTCGGTATTTTTGCCTACGGCTGTAAAAGGTACCGAATGGTGGATCAATGGCTGATACTTTAGAAAGACGCAACTATTTGATGTTTATACTGGACATATTTCTTTAAACATGCAGGTATGTGATTGATTAAAGAAAGACAACTTTTCGGGTTAGAGATATCTTTATTTCCCATAAAAAACAAATTTCACTTACATGAGAAATATTAACATAATTTTAAAAAAAAAAAGATTGTTTTTGTAACGCACAGTTTTGGTAAAGAAACACTAAAAGTTTAAAAATACAACAAAACAGAAATAGTCAATAACTGTAGGATAATCGCTAATAAATTAAACACTTTCTATGCCTGGACATTTTTATTTAAATACAAACTATGTTACAGTTCACACAATGAAATATATACACAAAAAAGTATTTAGAAATGCCACCACTAATAAAGCGCCCACGCGCGTCGCGCTCAAACAAATCGACTCCTCTGCAAGGAGCTAGTCTATAAACACACACTGTTACAATACGTTCGTAAGTATTTACACTAACACACACGTCGCGCGTAGTCGGTCAATAGCGGGAGCGGAGCAGCGAGCGACACAGCCCTCCCGTCTGAGTGCTAATGCACGACTGCAGCCCGCGCCTGCGCAGAGCCCCTCTACCATTGACGGCTTAAAATGGGGGTATTTCTTTGCAAAATTTTGATTAATTTACAATATTTTATTGTAAAATCGTAGTGCCTATAACCGTTTATTTTTATGTGTAAAAATATTTCCAAATAACAAAGCTGTTTAGTAGGAGTATGAAATATAAGCCAAAAAATTGGGTTGTCGTAAATATTTTTTTACAGCAAAGGTTTTAACCCTACGAAAAAAGTGCTCTTGTAAAAATTATGTATATGAATCTATAGCAAAAATATATTTTTTTCAAATCTTCAAACCAAGTCGTTAATGAGAAGATAGGTTCATAAAGTGACCGTTTTACGGCACTAAACCGGACCAAGGCCCTTAAGATAGTGTTTTTCAATCTTTTTGAATTCGCGACCCCTTTACAAGTAGAAAAATTCCGGCGACCCCCTTGTGTCACAGAAAGACAAAGAAATTATTTAATTAAAAGTCTACGTTAATGATACATTTACTTCAACTTAGGGAACAGTAAAAATTTCACCACAATCGGTTCAGTAATTTTTATGATATGGACATATATGTGTAAGTGTAACGGCCTGGCTTATTGATAAGAGCTACATGTGTAGTGTCAAAGAGAAAACATCTCAAAACCTTGCTCAAATTTTAGTACACGTAAAAAGTCTTACTGTCAATTTATGCATTGTATATGGTTTTAAGAAGTCGGCTGTTTACTTTTAGTAAAAGTACTTTGTTTTTGTAGTGTTAGAACCTTGCCTTTTTCTTTCAGCCGGCGACCCCCCGAGTAAGGCTTCGCGACCCCCCTCGGGGTCGCGACCCACAGATTGAAAAACACTGTCCTAAGATATTAATTTATTTATAGTAAGGATCGTAGCAACTGGCGTTCCGTAGTTTCTGCCTACCCCGTGAGAAAAAGGCTTGAGTTTATTTATGTATGTATGTTAAACTATTATTTTATTTTGACCACAAAGGCCTGTGGTATACCATACACTATTATTTAGTCTCCAGCTCTAAATGACCCATTGCAAAGCAATCACAATGCAAATTGTTTCGAGAACGCTCTGTCACCATATGAATACAAATTGATGATATTACCGGACGATTCAATGATAATATCTAGTTTACATTACCGAAACATGTTGGTGAAATCATCAACTGTTTGATAATGGGTTTCTCTTAACATAACATATGATTAGGGGTCTTCCATAAATTACGTCACACAAATTTCATGATTTTTTGACCCCCCTCCGTCCTTGTCACAGCTGGTCACATTTGTAAGACCCGTCCCTAGTGTGACGTCACATTTTTACAATTTTACTTTTGACATTACATTTTTTTATATTTTTCTTTCATAGTTCATAATTCGTGTATTAATAGTACTTTAAATATATATATATTCAATTTTGAAATGTGACGTCACAAAATTTAGGGCCCCTCCCCCCCTTGTCACACAATGTCACAATTCGTCGACCCCCTCCCCGCATTAACGTGTGACGTATTTTATGGATAGCCCCTGACGCTGTTTTTCCTAAAAGAGGTTGGCAGAGATAAATATTATTGAAGAAAATGTGTATTTTTACCAGTAATGTTTAAGACCATAGGTGGTAAGCCTATTGCTATCAACAAGACTTAGTAAGCACACAGACCTCCTTGCGGTGAGAGGAAGTGGTCCGTAATCCACCACGCGGGCCCGTGTTCCTTCGGTTGCCAGGGCCAAGGTTAACACGGTAAACTCTTTGCCGAACCTGGGAATTGAACCTAGGACCTCACACTTAACAGTCGCGCTTGCGACCACAAGACCAACGGGGGCAGTTAAACTTACATAAAATTAAAAAAAAACTGCGATGACTTATCAAACTTTGCGAGGCAGGGGCGTGTCGCTGGTTAAAACCACCGTAGTCATTACCCATTGTATTTGAAAAGTAATAGGTAAATGTCACAATAGACATCAGAATCAATAGAATTTGCAATTACTTTCGAATGTTATTATGACTGAAAACACGCGGTTTTGTTGGAAAACAATGTTCTTATGTAATCGTACAAAGAATTACAACCCTCCTTTATGAGATTTGTAGTTGGGTAAAACTATACAGGTTATTGTTGACTCATGGGTCATTCACCATTTTGTATTTAATTAAGTACTGCACAGCTAATAGCAGTACTGGGCCGATGGTAGCGGCCCCGAATTACGGTCTTGGGTTTGACCCCAGGCAGGTGAATTCATTAATCATCATCAATCATTTCAGCCGTAAGACTGCTGGACTTAGGCCTCCCCCAATTTGGGGGGCTTCGCCATAATCGCCACGCTTGGCAGGCGGGTTGGCGACCGCAGTATGGTGGTAAAATGCATAGAGAACGCTGCTGCCCATTCTCTAGTAAGTCCCTTAGTCGCCTTTTATGACACCCACGGGAAGAAATGGGGTGGTGTTATTCTTTACGTCCGGCACCACACGGTACTGCAGGTGAATTACATAAAACATCGTGAGAAAAGCGAAATGTCCTAGAACAAAAATTTCGAAGACATGTGACTTCAACCAAACCGCACTAGGACCGTGTGGTGGAATATGATCCTGAGGAGGCCTGTGTCCCAGCAGTGGGAACGTTATATGATATTAGAGAATATAGCCTATGTCGTGCTTAAATGCTACCTTTATGAATACGTTGGATGGCTGAATTATAAGGCAAACTTATAGAACAAAATATTTTGAAATGAAATAACAGGAAAAACAGTAGGCGTCCGATGAGCTGACAAGCTAAAAAAGACCATTATTATTAAGAAAATAATTGCCCTTATCTCAATTTGTTTGTGGTCGGAGCAATGTGTCTTTTTACACGTTTTATATTAGCTTCACTGGTATGATTGTTTGTAACCGACTACTTATAGCGCGATTTTGACCCACTTTAAACGACCCGATTTCATTTAAACTCTGTAGACTTATCGAGGACTGATGACAATACTATAATTTCATAAATTTGTGCCATTATCCTTGCTTGGGTTACCAGGACAGCAAAAAAAACTGTCTTCGAAAACTACGCTGACATATGTCACAAACTATGCTGACATACGTCTCAAAATTCGAAACACCCTAAAAATAGAAAATAAATAGTTGTTTAAAATAACTAAAAAACACGCTTCCACAGAAAACCAAACTAAAAAGTAGAAAATAAAGGAAAAAAGCGTAGGGTGCCTGATATCAATAAAAAATAAAAAGTACCCACGCATTTTTTCCATTATTTTCTACTTTTTTGTTTGGTTTTCTATGGAAGCGTGTTTTTTAGTTTTTTTTTAACAATTTTTTTTCTTCCATGCTTCTATTTTTTTTCTATCCATATCATTATTCACACAGTCCACCTCCTTCTTTGGTCCGCCGCTACTCTTACAGCTATCGGCATACATACTGAAATCCTTCCTAACAACATTTACCTTATCCCTTATTTAACATGCCCATTCCATGACAACTGAAAATGATGACGTGATAAAAATATGGAAATGACTAATTGGAATCGTGCACCTAGCTACTGACTAGTCATTAGCATCCATGTAGGTTTATATAAAACTAGCTTTTGCCCGCGGCTTCGCCCGCGTGGATGTCGGAAATTTAATTTAAGAGGACGTGTTACCGCGGTAAGAATGTGTTAATCCAGGTTATATAGGTAATAGCTGTTACCCGCGACTTCGTCCGCGTGGTATTTAACAAAAAAAATTTCATTCATTTTATATTTTTCGTGACATCCTATTTTTTTTCTAAAATAAGAAGTTACTCCTTGTTACATCAGCTATCTGTCAGTGAAAGTCTCGTCAAAATCGGTCCAGCCATTTCAGAGATTAGCCGGAACAAACAGACGGACAGACAGACAAAAATTGTAAAAAATGTTGTTATGGTATATGTACCGTATATACATCCATATACACTTAGTAAAAAGTGTTTATCTTAATATTATAAACAGACACTCCAATTTTGTTTATTTGTCTAGATGTCTAGATAAAGTATTTTGTGTAATATATGTCTTAAAATTTTTGGTTTTATTTTTGTGAATTTATCCATGAGTATCAATTTTTTTAAATCATTTTTGACGTAAGGAATGGCTTGTAGTTACTGTCGGTAAACGCAGTCCAGTCCAGTCCAGGCCAGAGCATATATGCCTAACATTGCCAGTAGACAGCGATATGGAAGAATTTTTCAACACATAATAAAGTTTTTTTGTTAGATCAAATTAAGCTTGAATATTTATGTTTTTTATTTGTAATAATACCAAGTTAATTATAGTTTATTTCGCTTAGTTGTCTTAATGCCTGCCAAGAACGTAATCTCGAAATGGCTGCGGGCGAAACAAGGGAAACATAAACACTCACCATGGCGCTAGTGAGCAAGTGACTATCGGAAAAATATGAACGCGACGGACCCGGATGTACTAGTGGCAAGAGGCCAACTGGTCGTCCTGTACCGCGGCGTGGAGTACACCCTGGACACCGGCCGCGCCGCCGTCGAAGGCCTCAGCGGTATTAACGGCATCGACTTCAACATCTCCTTCGACAACACCTCCGCCTACAACGTGACCGGTGACCCCGAAGAGCCTTGGAACGACTACATCAAACTCCTCCAGGACAGAGCACTCCTCGTCTCCTTCCTCCTACTGTTTTCCTTAACAACCGTCTTCGGCAACATGCTCGTCATCCTCGCCTACAGTTGGTTTGATTGCCAAGTCAGGAAAAGTGTTTTTTTTTTTATTTGGGTTTTCTCAGTAGCAGTCCGGAGTCTCGATTAGTGGTTGATGACAATATGGTCGCCTTCCATTACGTTAAGGTCCCTTATTAAATCCAATGATTTAAACATAACTGACGAAATGTAAGCTGACTCCTGCCCAACCCTTCGGGTATTTCAGGCGCGATATTAATGTTGTCGCTTTCTTATGAATTTATCCTTTTTGGCGCAACCGTGAGGCACACACTATTGTTGTTATTTATTTTCACTTTGTTATTATATTTTGTGTGTCTCGAACTGTGTATAAACGGTACTCTTTTTCCTTCTTATGCCACGTTTCCACGGAATTGTAACGGCCAGGCCACGACAGGCCTTATGACGCCCGTCAAGGCCCTTCGAAGCCCGTGCCGAATTTCCTCACGGTTCGTTGTTAGACAGGCCGCGCCAGGCGTTGCTAGTCCTGCCAAGACCTGACGCGGTCCGTGCTGAGCATTCCCATATAAACAAATCAAAAAGAAACCTGTACAGGCTGTGACAGGTGCACCCGCGCCTTTGAACTTACCGTATCCCGACGGATCGGATGGGCGTCGACGGGCCATCGCAGGCCTCATCAGATGCGCCGGTTCCCACGGCCTGTCAGTCTGGCCTGGCGCGGCGCGGCCTGTGAGAAAGCGGGCCGTGGGAACGCGGCATTAGTTGGATCTGTTTAGGTACGTACCTACTAGCTATAACTACTTTATCCATTAATATTGTATTATATATTGGTATCCGTAACTCTACTTCTGTCTCAAGATTTTTACGAGAAGTATTTGTATATAGAGGAGGCCGGGGTTTAAAGTGTCGGGGGTCAGTTGTTCCAGCACGAAAAACTTTTTTGAGCAAAGTTATATGTGCAATGCAATGAACGTTGCTCCACTTTTAGTCTACTTAAATCAATTTGGCAGCTATTTATTGTGCGAGCTGCACTGATCAGTTGCAAAGAACTTAGTCTCCCTTAGATTCTGCCTACATAGGAAGACCAATATTCTCGTACTAAAAATCATAAAAATTGAAATTGCAATCTTATCGTAACAACAATCTAAGATTGATAGCAAAGAAGGTAAGATTCGGAAGGGAACGTTCTTAAAAATACATTAATTGCACTTCGGATTCATCCAAATGGTTACGAAGTTATTTTATGGTTTGTGGCACGGCAATAGGACTGCCTATTTTACAAATGCTGCTGGACAGCTTGTTGCGCCACTTCTTCTCAGCTATAGCACTAGGAAATGGTGAAGGGCGGGCGTGTAGTCCCGCAGTTTTATATGTAACTAGCTTTTGCCCGCGGCTTCGCCCGCGTGGATGTCTGAAATTAACACAGGACGACGTACTCCCGCGGTAAGATGTGTTAATTCAGGTTATATTATAGGTAATAGCTGTTCCCCGCGACAAACAAAACAAACAGGCCTTGATTTAACAAAAAGTTTTTCATAAAAACTGTCTTTGAAAACTACGCTGACATACGTCACAAACTACGCTGACATACTTCTCAAAATTCAGCGTGTTTTTAGTTTTTCTAAAAATAAATAATAGTATTTATTTTTTCTAAAATAAAAGTAGCCTAAGTTACTCCCTGTTACATCAGCTATCTGCCAGTGAAAGTTCCGTCAAAATCAGTCCAGCCATTTCAGAGATTAGCCGGAACAAACAGACAGACAGACAGACAGACAAAAATTGTAAAAAATGTTGGTTTGGTATAAGTACCGTGTATACATCCATATAAACTTCGTAAAAAGTGGTTATCTTAATATTAAAAACAGACACTCCAATTTTATTTATTTGTATGTATAGATGTATAGATTTTGACGTTCAAAAGTGCTGACACCCAGCCTAGTTTGAAAAAATGACTTGATTTAGAAATAAAACTGGCGAAATATAGGTATTAAAACCTACCAACCTACCCCTTTGACATGGGCGCCGGCAAGAGTTTATTTTCAGGGGTGGTGCATCATCAGCTCCGCGAAGGGAGCTCGATAATTTTTGCACATCACCTCGAAACTTTATGTTATCATTGTTCCAAATTTACATTAGTAACTTTTGTCGACTGATGCAGAAAAACTTAACAAACGAATTAGATAGGTTTTATTTTAACCATGCATACAGAAAGAGGTCTAGCTGCGTCAACTTATATGAAAAAAGTTAAGAATTAAGATAGAGTAGGATGCAAGAGCGAGCCAAGAAAGCTCGATAATGTTAGAACCCCGTCTAGAGTCGATTAGATTTTCAGAAATAAGAGTTCAGTACCTACTTTCTTGAATAATACACAAAAGCTTTACAATTGAGAGCTTGCAGAATGCAAGAGCGAGCGGAGCGGGAAAAGGTTTTCAATCTCGCTTTGAATAGGATAAGTTCTCTATTTCTTAACTAAAAAAAAAAGCTAAACACGCCTGATAATTGTATCAGGTGTTTACCAATATTCTTTTTTAAGTTTCGAATGTTTTACACCTTTTTATTTTGAAGCCAGAACGTGTAAGTACCCTCCTGCCAGGGTCGCGAGATTTATGAAGGAACACGGGTGGGTTTTTAGTCGGTAAAACTCTGACACGCCCTTACACTCCACCCAGAGCGGGAGACGTCATTTGATGATCCCACCCACAAAAAAAGGGGTGTAAGTATACTTCTCGCACACACTGAATTAACAGATACGATATATACCAGCTTATACGCAGCCGAAACCTCTGGCAAAACATAGTTAACATTATCACTAGCCGGAATACGTGAGAACGCGTCAACTTCCTTGAAATTCTCTCAAATGAGTAACAAATCCCGGCTCCTCGCGAGGTGAGCACATCAGTATGTATCGGGGTCACCTACAGACGCATGCCCGTTCATAATTAAAAACATATTTGCATTACAAGGCAGCGCAGGTATGTTAGCGTCACGACGTCAAAATGTGTTATTTTTACTTCTTATCTTGTCTAAGTTGGTTTTCAGATACTTCCCTTCTGAAAACCCACTTAGTTATAAGATATATGCAGGAGTAAAAGTAATGGAAGATGTGATAATTTACAGCAAAATTCGTGAAAAGTCAAGTCAATGCTATAAGGTTTTTGTTATACGCTCTTATTAGCTTCAAACGTATGTTAGTATGTGCCTATGTAACGGAAACTTTGAACATGATTTTGACTCCCTTCAAAATATTGGATTAACTCGTTTGGCTATTATCCTTGCCAGGGTTACCAGGATAGGAAAAAAACAGTTTTCGAAAACTACGCTGACATACGTCACAAAATACGCCATAAATAAATAATAGTTTAAAAAAACGAATAAACACGATTCCATAGAAAACCAAACTAAAAAGTAGAAAATAATGGAAAAAAAGCGTGGGGTGCTTTTTTAGGTATTTTTTTATTGATATCGGGCACCCCAAGCTTTTTTATTTTCTATTTTTTAGGGTGTTTCGAATTTTGAGACGTATTTCAGCGTAGTTTGTGACGTATGTCAGCGTAGTTTTCGAAGACAGTTTTTTGCTGTCCTGGTACCCCTAGCAAAGATAATGGCACAAATTTATGAAATTATAGTATTGTTATCGGTCCTCGATAAGTCTAAAGAGTTTTAATGAAATCTGGTCGTTTAAAGTGGGTCAAAATCGCGCTATAAGGAGTCGGTTACAAACAAACATTCAAACATACATGTGAAGCTAATATAAAAAGTGTAAAATAGAAAATAAATAATGAAAATAAGCGTGAGGTGTTTTTGAGGTATTTTTTATTTAATATCTACAATCATAAAAGTACTCCACGCCTTTTTCCATTATTTTCTACTTTTTAGTTTGGTTTTCTATGGAAGTGTGTTTTATTCGTTTTTTTTAACTATTATTTTTGCTATTTGTAAGTTGGTCTTATTTGTTTATTAAAATACGATTCGCAACTGTAACAAATATGGCTAAATAATTCATCATAATCAGCCTATATTGTTCCCACTGCTGGGACACAGGCCTCCTCTCGGTGAGAGGTAGTGGACCGTAATCCACCACGCGGGCCCAGTGCGGGTCGGTAGATGTCACATGTCTTGGAATTTTTCTAGGACATGCCGATTTCCTCACGATGTTTTCCTTCACCGTTTTGAGAGCAGTGGTGATGAAATGATTTACATAAAGTAAAGCGCCTGCCTGGGTTTGAATTCACGACCTAGAACTCAGTAAGTCGGGGCCTATTCCTCTGAGCCACCACTGCTCTATGCTAAATGATTATTCTCATAAAACAGTAATTCAATGAGGTTCATTGAAATTAGAGGGTTTTGTTTTTTAACCGACGAAAAAAAAACGGAGGAGGTTATCAATTCGACGCGCATATTTTTTTTTTTTTTTTATGTATGTCCACGCATAACTTTTTACATAGTAGTCCGATTGTGATAATTCTTTTTTATTGGAAAGGGTATACTCCGAGAGTGGTCTCATATAAATTTGGAAAACAAAATCAAACCCTAAGGGTCAGAAAACAGGGGATGATTAATTGTTCACTCAGTGATTGTAATGTATTACCACGCTTAACTTTATACAGAGTAGTCCGATTTTGATCATTCTTTTTTCATTGGATAGGGTATACCTTGCCAAGTATTATTAGTACATTAAAACCATAAAAAATTGTAAAATAAAAACTTTTTAACAAAAAATTAAACCGCCGAAAAAACTGAAAAGCAAAAAATAATAAACCTTAAAATTTTGAGTCGGCGCTGAAAAATCAATGAACAAAGATCACTCAAAGCGCCGAATCATAATTTTAAGGTTTATTATTTTTTGCGTTTCAGTTTTTTCGGCGGTTTAATTTTTTGAGTTGGAAATTATCAAATGACGTCTCCCGCTCTCGGAGCTCGGGCATGTCAGACTTTTACTGACTAAAACCCACCCGTGTTCCTTCAGTTGTCTGTGCCAGGGCTACGGTAGCTCTTTCCAACAAATCCGTGACTCTGGCAGGTATCGGCTCTAGCGGACCACTTCAACTTTTGCTGACATCTCTTTAAGGCGCGAAATTTTCTGTTTTTTTTTTTAATTTGTAAGTTAGTGTCAGGTTTATTAAAATATGAATCACGACCGGAACAAATATCGCAAAATGAATCGTTCATGAGATAGTAATTCAATGGGATTCAATGAACTTAGAGGGTTGTATTGATGATTCAAAATCAAAAGTCATTTATTCAAACTAGGCTGAGAGTCATCATTTTTTTAATGTCAAGGACACATAAGACAGTCCCCCAAAACGCCACTTCCTTGCTTTAACTGGGATGAAGAAGTGGCGCAACAAACTCCCCAGCAGCATAGCTGTCTGTTAAGTTAGAAGAACTTAATTCTATACAATAATATGTGAGAATTTTATATTACGAAAACAAAACATAAATTATAATTATTTGCCATATGTCAGCTAGCAGAAGCCAATATAAAACAAAACATTGAAAACTAAACTCAAGCTGAAATAGCCGTTTCGACACGACGATTCCTTGATCAAAATGTTACCTATATTTCTTATTAAACTTAAAGGGCATTAGGTATATTTTCTTTTACTTTTTAGAGGTTTTTGAGGTTCAAAAATTTTAAATATAACTTTTCATTTGCATAGCAGCAATAGAACTATGCACAATATGAAAATTCCAACCGTCTCCCTATGACGGTTCATGAGATACAGCCAACTGACAGACAGACGGACGAATGGACGGCGGAGGCTTAATAATACGACCCGTACGCCTGTTATTATTCGGTCACAAGCCCCTGAGGTACCCGTACAGAACGAATGAAAGAGAAACAAAAATATGAACTTTTTAATTTAACCTAAGTAAATATAGTTGGCCCCTCTGGAACGAATCGGGTAAATCTCGGGGCAGAAATAAAAACATTCAAAATTTTTTTTTTTACAACGAATTGACAATCGTACTGTGAAATTTCCCCAGTGTGCCAGAATTACATGATTGGTCAAATTTTCTACAAAAGTTTTTGTGTCCATATTGTTTTTTTCTGTCAGCACCCATTTTCCTTTGTTTACATAACATTATGTTTTCGAGAGTTTTCAAGATGGCGCGTCGAGGTGTAAGAATATGATTTCATATTGTTCTATTTTTGATGTTTTTAATGTGAAGTGGTTGTCTGTGGTTCTTTTTTACGTTTGAGTTCCGTATTCTGTAATTATTTAACCGGAAAAACTAAGGTGAAGTGAGCCGTCATTCTACTTGATGCTAAGTAGTGTCACTATTAGTAGAATAGACATTTTAAAAATGGACGTAGTTAAGCAGTAAGGACCCAGTTACTTTCGAGAATTTGACGTTTGAAGTTCAAAAGGCATTTTAACATTTTCTTTTTTTTATTTTGTCATGGAATATTAACACATTTTGTTTTTATGGTAAAGGTATATTAACATATTCTCTTAGGAATACTAGTTAGGAACCACAAATTTGATTTGTTTATCCTGAAAAAAAAGAAAAGAAGTGCTATACCATTGGTTCTAAACTTTAAGTATACGAAAAATAAAGCTATTTTTAGCTAGATCATTTTCACTGACCCTAGTATGTATAATTTGGATCAGTTTGCTGCAGTTAACTCATTTTTGACCAAGTTGTGGATTGAGTCCTTTCTGCTTCACTACGTCTGTTTTTATATTTTGAGTGGACCTTACTTCCTGAATTTATTTCAGATAGTATTTAACTAAAATACTAAAATATTTACTGATAGAATTGATGTGTATGCGGTCTAGTTTCACATATATTTTTTGCGTAACTAACATGCAGTATTTGAAAGTGTAGTAACAGATTTAAAAGTCACAAAAATCATATATCTGCCTCTTAACGTGATCGATCGATCCACGCAACTGTTATAACTAAATATTAAGTTGTTTTAATATTATGGTACTAACACACCATGGATTCTTTGTTCATACCTGATAACCTTTGCTATTATCATGCAAGTCGTTTTAAACGTCAAGTTTATTCCCAAGAAATAGGTGTGACAATAGTAAATTATGTCAATTAATAAGTCAAACTGCTGCACATACTTTGTCTTTTGTATGGCCCTAATATATCTTTGCATAGTATGGGGATATCTAGCTTTCATTTTGAATAAAGTTGTTCAGGATAGCGTTCACTCAGAATAGAGTGATTTGGGATAGCGTTCATTTAGAACAGCCTAATTCGGGGCAGCGCTGATTTAGGAAAAAGTGATTTGGGATAGCGTTTATTCGGGATATAGTATTTCGAGACAGTATAATTCGGGATATCGTGAACCGGGATACTGTTAATTCGGTCTAACGTCAAATTACTCTATTAAAAGAAAGAAAACATATTTATTGTAACTCGCACAGAAACTAAACCAAAAACAATTAGCATCATCATTTCAGCCGAAAAACGTCCACTACTGGACATAGGCCTCCCCCAATTTGGGGGGGAGGGGGGTTTGCAATAGCTACCATGCTTGGCTGGCGGGTTGGCAATCACAGTATGGTGGTAAAATGCATAGAGAACGCTGCTGCCCATTCTCTAGTAAATCCCTTTGTCGCCTCTTACAACACCCATGCGAATAAATGAGATGGTGGTATTCCTTACGTCCGGGAGCATTCGGAACTTAAAACAACACACGGAAGTTATACTTAACTAGCTTTTGCCAGCAGCTTCGCCCGCATATTTGACAAATAAACCTTCGTCTTGAATCACTCCATGTATTAAAAAAAAACCGCATCAAAATCCGTTGCGTAGTTATCAAAATCTAAGCATACATATGTTCAGACAGAGGGAAGCGACTTTGTTTTATACAATGCAGTGAAGTAATACAATTTTCAAGTGTAAAAGATAGTTCGGTATAACGTAATTCAGGATTGCGTGATTCGGGATAGAGTATTTCTGGATAGCGTCCATTTGGGATAAAGTTATTCAGATCAGCGCTCATTCGGAACACCGTGATTTGGGATAGCGTTTCTTCGGGATAGACTATTTCATAATCATATCATCATTAGCCTATATTGTTCCCACTGCTGGGACACAGGCCTACTCTCGGTGAGAGGGAGTGGGCCTTCACCGTTTTGAGAGCAATGGTGATGAAATTATCTACAGAAATTAAAAAGCCTGCTTGGGTTCGAACCCGTGATCTACAATCCGAAAGTAGCAGATACCATTGGGCCTCCACTGCTTAGTGTTTCGAGTCTACATCATTTGAGACAGAGTGAACCGGGATAGCGTTCATTTGGTCTAACGTAAAATTACTCTGTTATCAAAATCGTGACCATTTCTACCAAGCGTCTAGTTCTACCCACCCCTTTACAGCCGCCCCGCGTGTCTAGTTATAACAAACAGTCGCCGCTATGACCTCAATAATTAAAAGGAATGTATAATAATCACGCGAACCACGTAGTGTTAATAGGCACGAAAAAAATTAACGGTTTAGGGTTCAGTGAGGGGAGAACCTTCTTTGTCAACTTATTTTTTTTTCTATTCACTTGTAAAACAAAACAAAACTTTAATCAAACAATTTTGTTATGAAACTATTCTCATATATTTCTTCTCGCTCGTGTAACGATGTTGCCCTATTTTTCGGGCTATGAGAAGGAATAGCGAGTGCCCCTATGTCTGCGCACACACTTGTGCATTATAATATCTCCCGCGCCGATGGCTGATCTCTGTAGAGGTTGGCCACCATAGCCGAAACATGGTCTGGAAGACTACATTTACGAAATATAGGTAAACCTGACGAGTCCTTGAAATGTCACTCTCAATATTAAACTTCTAAAACGGCGATTCAATAACCCGACGGCGTTAGAAGTTGCACTTCAAAACGGAAAGTGTAAGTAAATACATTTGCATGCAAAAAAATGGCCCACTCCGTGATCTCCATTTGAGACACGATGTCACAATAATCTTAATAAATAATATTGATTATTTAATATAATGTTTTATTAGGTGAAGTACCGTGTGGTGCCGGACATAAAGAATAACACCACCCCATTTCTTCCCGTGGGTGTCGTAAAAGCCGACTAAGGGACTTACTAGAGAATGGGCAGCAGCGTTCTCTATGCATTTTACCACCATACTGCGATCGCCAACCCGCCTGCCCAGCGTGGCTATTATGGCAAAGCCCCCCAAATTGGGGGAGGCCTAAGTCCAGCAGTGGACGTCTTACGGCTGGAATGATGAGGTGAGGTAAAATTTATTTGCAAAACACACTGTATTTCGATAAAAGCAATATTCTCGTCATTATTAAGTCGAGTCTTCAGATGTCCTTACACTCACTTTAGTTCTAAAAAGATGCGTGATTTTTCTTTAGCAATGAAATTGACTAAAGTTTAACCTCTGGACTACGCGGGAATTACGCACCTATTAAGGTTTACAGGTAAACCAGGCGGTGACGTAGCTATTGTTATAATCTGTTCGTTTAATTAAAATATACATATTAACTTGATTTTTAACGAACCTTAAAAAACAGGAGGTTCATTATTCGACCTCCATGTTTGTGAATCAGTTTCGATCATTCTTTTAATTATGTAATTTACATACTTTCAAGAAGGTAAAGAAAATACGTTTATTTGCAGCAAACATGACGCAAAGAAAGACCAAAACATACAACAAAAAAAGGAAAAAGTTAGGGGAAAACAAGCGTCACATCCACGCAAAACGGCCATCGCTCAGCATGATGCTGTGACCCAATTCGAGAGAGAGCCCAAGCGCTGGTTACCAGCGACAGCCGGCGCTGACGTGATGACGTCGCGACGACCGGTGCAGCAAACAATCAGTAAAATAAATACTAAACTTGTTGAATTGTATCATTCCAAATTGAAGAGCTCGGGGTGGGTCGATTTTCTGCACGAAAGTGTACTTATCGCTTTTCACCCTCTCGAAATTAAATATATCCGAGACGGTAATATTAACTGTCGCTCAGATCATAATAAAAAAAGTTTTCAGTATATTTCTCGGTTGCCATGGCAACGGTGAGCCCGCCAATCCCAAGGGTGTCATAAGATACTTTAAGATATTGTATTATAGATGGTTTTTTGCTACCTCTCGGTGCAAACAAGGTTTATGGTCGAACTGTGGAAATATTTCAACCTTATTTTTCACCTGGATTAATTTCTTAGTTGCGGCCTGGTGTCTGAATTTGTAACCAGTTGTTGACAATAGGCTCGCTTCCTATTACCCATGTAATAGGAAGCGAGCCTATTGTCAACAACTGGTTACAAATTCAAAAACTTCCCATGAATTTTAAACATAACTAGCGAAATGTAGGTGTACTTTAAGTATAACTCTGCCTAAATTATTTTGAGATCGTTCGAAGGAGTTGAAAATCATTATAAATAAGTGGACTCAGTGATAAACAACGATGACGCCATACTTTCATAATCAGCCGATAATGATTCCATTGCTGGGACACAGGAGTGCCATACTTTACCCGATTGAATTTCTTAACACATTGAAGCCTCCGGGTCACCCAACTCACATATTAAAATTGAGAATTGGCGCCCAGTTATGTTGCTGCGTAATTTAAAACCGCCAAAATTATGCAATGACACCAGGTTGTGCGAGTGAAGACTAACTGGACCTTGAGGGTCGAGAAGTTGGAACCACGCCATAACACGAACTTCAAGTCTTTTGTAGTGCGAGTTCCAACTCTTCAAATCGAGACCTTCCTCAAGGAAGAGTTTTGGCCGAAGGGTGTCGTGTATCGGCGATTCCGCGGAAGGCTACGCGACACCACGCAGCGCAACACGACGCCGTCACTTCGTGTACAATAGTTTTATGTTTCCATTGTTTTTATTTGTATGTATGTTAGTCTGTAAGGTATTTATGATATGGGTCTTTGTAGCCCGAAATAAATTGATTTGATTTGATTTGATTTTGATTTTGATTATGTTTGTGGTTGTGTTACCAAAAAATTCGAAGACATGTGACATCTACCAACCCGCACTGGGCCCGCGTGGTGGATTATGGCCCACTCCCTCTCACCGAGAGGAGGCCACATCCCAGCAGTGGGAACATTATAGGCTGATGATGACCAGGTTGTGAGTAAAAACATTGCAACGTTATCGAGGCAACTAAACTGACAGGTTGTTCCCGAGAGGAGTCTGTATTTATTCCGAATGTGAACGTGTTAAAGGGTTCTTTCACACGTTCAGCCCAGAGCCGGTCTCATGAGATGCGCACATTTTGACACAATATTTTCTCATACTAAATGGACATACGTTGATAAACGTTCTGCTCTTCAAGTATACAAGAGTGTTACAAGATTACGCCGTAAAAATTTGATATTTTGTGGCTCTAAATGATTGACATTTGCAATTTTTGTGTTGCGTGCGGCGTAAATGTTCAAGTAATGGGATTTACTATGGCTTCCTGACGTTGTGAGACGTAGTGCAAATAATACCATATTTTTATTAGACCGGATAAGACGTTGTGTTACCAATAAATTGTACAAATTTGTCGTTATAAGACGTTGCTGGTCCGAACGTGTTAAGGAATACATAAGCATGATGATATGGTTAAATCAAACTCTATGTTGTGGTGAATCTGCGATGATTAACTTAAAAAAAAAATTGCAGCAGAAACACCGACTTCCTAGAAAAAAACACTATCATAGTAGTGAATAGTAATTTCGGAAGTCGGTGTCTTTTTTAGTTTTTTGCTAACGACTTCTAAAAGGGTAGATGACTTTTATTTGGATTACAGATTTAAATTAATAAAGAAAAAAAAATTATAACCTAAATTAACTAAAACTATTTACAAATTAAAAACATAGCGTCTAAAAATCATCCGCATCGCTGTCGACTGGTAGTGTACCCAAGAGACTGGCGGCATTCCCACGTTGTATGGCAATGCTTAGCCTCTGGCCAAGGTAAAAACCAGCTCTTGGGTCACGGGAAGTGTCCACCAGCCGTTTAGAAATTTCCTTAAATAGGATAAGAGCACTCGGACCCCACGGCCCGAGCGTTTCAACCCCAAACGGCTCAAAAATATAATGCCCAATAAGGTTACTATACTTACTTCTAAAAGTAAAACTTCTTAAAGTTATTTTGGAAATCGGTTCTGCCTTTTTGCAAAGAAATTATGAAATTTTTGTTCTTTGTTGTATTTTTAATTTTTAGTTATGGCACCATAACCAATTCGTATACTACTTCTAGCTAGGTAAACAATAACAGGAAGAATTAGATAACCGTCACGAATTGTATAATAAAAAAAAATAAAAAAATTGGCATGTCAGGGTTTTACTGATTAAAACCCACCCGTGTTCCTTCAGTTGCCCATGTGCCAGGGTCACGGTAACTCTTTCGAACAATCTCGCGACCCTAGCAGGCATTGGTCTTAAGGATTTCCATTACCCCAAGTGTTAGAGCGAGACAAAACATAATGACGTTGTTATGTGTCTGTCTCTTTTTACTGTCGCTCTTTCGTTTCATAGACTTTCGAATCACAAAGGTGCGAAAGAAGTTTTCTCTTTAAAAATAAAAAACAAAGTACAGATGAAATCAAAATATTTCAAGTCACATAAACCTACACGGGCACTTATGAAACATCAGAAGCTAGATGTAAAGTGAATGAATGAAAACCTCTTCCTTTTTAAAGTAATTTAAAAACATATGAATTGTGTGCGTTCGAATGAGGTTTCCAAGCAAACTTTACAGAAAACCACTCCATTGCTGACAATATATTCCCTCCATCTTTTACATAATATGAATATCTACACAGAATTGAATTATATACCGCTCGCGGGTCGAAACCCGGGCAATCAATATCGGTTATCTCCCGGGAGTGGATTCAATTCCATTGGAAAATATATCTAGAACTACTATTACAAAATTGACGTTTCAAATAGAATATGTTAATATTTTAGCCGTTGGTTCCGTTTGGAAGAATAGAACCATTTAATTTCTTCCCGTGGGTGTCGTAAAAGGCGACTAAGGGGCTTATTAGAGAATGGTCAGCAGCGTTTTCTAAGCATTTTACAATTATACTGCGATCGCCAACCCGCCTTGGCAGGCGGTGCGGATGCGTGGCGTGGCGATTATAGCAATTATAGCAACCCCCCCTTAAGTTAGGGGAGGCCTATGTACAGCAGTGAGCGTCTTACGGCTTAGATGATGATAAACATATGGGCAGCTAGACTTGAAATCAGTGATACCTATGTTAAAACAAATGAGTTCGCTTTTGAATTATATGGGAACAGTTGAGTCAAGTTCGTTAGTGAATTACCTGTAATATCAAGAGGCTAAATATAATTTCAACATGGATTTTTTTTTTTTTGGATGGGAAAATGATCAAATGACTTCTCCCGCTCTGGGCGGAGCGGGAGGGCATGTCAGACTTTTACTGACTAAAACCTACCCGTGTTCCTTTAGTTGCCCATGTGCCAGGGTCACGGTATCTCTTTCGAACAATCTCGCGACCCCAGCAGGCATCGGTCCTAGCAGACCCCTTCAGTTTTGCTGACATCTCTTTGAGGCGCGCGTGGAACACTACGCGCCGTCGACCCGAGCTTGGTCCTTACCGGGCGGCGAGCTACCCATTGCTCACCGCCCGCAAGCTCGCGCCTACGGTGGTCGGGAGTCAGCTAACGACTCCCGACGCTCGGGGCGTCACCTCCTGTGGCGGCTAAGGACG
Organism: Aporophyla nigra; assembly: GCA_947507805.1. NCBI lineage: Eukaryota > Metazoa > Arthropoda > Insecta > Lepidoptera > Noctuidae > Aporophyla > Aporophyla nigra. The sequence goes on along the minus strand of OX382319.1, from coordinate 11,717,356 downwards.
TGAGGGCGCAGAGACTGCCACTCCCTCACGCGCCCCGCCTCCTCCTTCGCGAGCATTACTTCTTCGCAGACGGAGGTGACGGCTTCCCATGATTTCAACATGGATGAGGTTAGCAATAATAATCACTGCAGTATTTTCCTACTGTAGAGCAAAAGCCACTGTTTTCTTTCTCCACTCAACTCTATCCTGAATAAGGACCAATCCCTCATTTAGGCGTCAAGTTCGTCCCGCTATCTACGCCTGGGTCTTCCGCGATGCTGTTTGATGTTTTCAGGGACACATGTTGTGGTGGTCTTAGCCCACATTGCATCCGACATGGGGCAGACGTGTACGGCCCAGTCAGGCGCGGTCGCAGCCTAACATTTGGGGGGGGGGGGGGGGGGGTCACCATGAGTACTAAAGAATATTTTTAGGAAGGTGCATCCTCTTTGGTCAAGTAGTCGCAAGCGCTACTGACCAGCGTGATGTCCCGGGTTATAATCTTGTTGAAAATGTCCATAGGAGTCTCCGTGGCTCAAGTGAGAACCATTTTAAGATAGTAAGACAGGCAAATCGTTCAGGGTTTCGACAGCATGACTGTCTTTAGGGGGGGGGGGGGGGTCATGACCCCTAGAACCCCCCTCCTCGGACCGCGCCTGGGCCCAGTCCCATTTGACCTTGGCTGCTTTTTGGGTGAAGTTTACGATTTGTGTCCTAGCGCGCAGTATCGTGTCCCTTATCCGTAATAACGTAACCAATATTTTGATTTTTTCTTGTCCATTCTTCCCATGAACCTACTGTTCTTTGCTATCGACAAATCCACCCTACTCCAATCTCCAATCCTACTAATATTATAAATGTGAAAGTTTGTGAGTATGGATGTACCTTTGTTACTCTTTCACTCAAAAACTGCTGAACGGATTTGTATGAAATTTGGCACACAGATAGTTTATAACCTGGATAAACTCAAAGGGTACTTTATATCCCGGTTGTACGTTCCCATGGGTTAATTTCCGACCTCCACGCGGGCGAAACCACAGTCTAAAGGCAGATGGAAATAAATGTTTTAGGTTTGATTCAGAATAGCACTACCTAATGCTTAATCATTTTTCCTTCTCTGTATAAGAAGATATATTTGTCTAGCATTGTGGTGGCTACACTCTGATAAGACAATATTTAAAGTAAAAAAGTAAGTTCAATAACTAAAACATGACTTCAGAAAAATGACGCTCTAAAAAGTAAAAAAAAACTCTTAAACAGAAGTAGGGAAATGTTAGGGTACTGGTTCATATGTGCCTACCCCTTCTGGGGCTGCAGGCACTTTATAAAGGTATTGATTATCAAATTAAGTTAAAAAATCTCCTAATGGTGCCGATTCTGTTGTACACCAAACTTAACTATCTAAACTATCTCTAAAATTCCTTACTTTTGGCTAAGAGAATTTTAACGCTATTCTGCAAGAAAAAATCTCTAAATTTAAAAATTATTTTGACACGACTAAAAACGAATTTGACAATCAACGTGGTTTTTTTTTCTTTTGGTTTCGCAACGTGGTACTTGTGTCCGCTACGCAATGAATTTTTTAGAGACGAAGGCGCGCGCAAGGGGGCCTGGACGTGTTTTATATGGAATTTTTCACTTTTTGTTTGGAAAAAAAAATATTACCCACGTGTTGAGATTTAAATATTCCGGAGTTTCATAAAGGGAGTCAAAAATTTCATTATTTTTGCGATAGGACACGCCATTTTCGAGATATAAGCAAAAGAAAAAATAAAAAATACAGCACTGTTTTTGCACGTGAAGGCGAGGCGTTGGTGTGAATTTTTGTTCATGACCACTAGTTTTATTCCACACCTTTTTAATCGCGATTAAAAATAGTCAGATTTAGACAAAATAAATTATTATAGTCAACATTTTTGGTGAAAACCGGCAAACTCAGAATAGCAAAATTGTCATTTTCACTAAACTAATAACTCAGTGCAATCTTAGTGCTGTCAAACTAAAATATAGTTAAGTTGTGTCATTTTAGTCTATTTCAGAATAGGAAATCGTCGTTTGACAGGAATAAACCAAATTTTAGTGATTTTTAGTTTATTTTATTTATTTATTTATTTAACCATTTATGTACACACATATATAGAGAATTTTGTACAACAAAATCGGCACCATTGACTATGATTTAGCTAAGATTTAGTTCAATCAGAAATAAAAGAAGCAGCCCCAATAAGGGTACACTCTGTACATATATCCTTCCAAATAAAACAGTACTGTATCAATATTATCATCCTTTATATATTAATAAACATGACTCCTACCCATACATATTGTATGAGCTTTGTTTTCACTGCGAACACACTGTTGTCTTTATCTACAGAGAACGGAACCCGTGCTAAAACAACAGTTTACGCTTGACCGATTTGTTAGAAGTTGACGGTACGATCAGTAGTAACACTTTGAACTGCGAAAACCACTTTTATTGCTTCGAAATAAAAATGTTAACCAGTGCTAAAGCTTTTGACTGGCCTGTTAGTCTAGTGGTTAGTGACCCTGACTGCTAAGACTGAGGTCGTGAGTTCAATTCCCACCCAGGACAAATGTTTGTGTGATGAGCACAATCATTTGTTCTGTGTCTGGGTGTAATTTATCTATAATATGTATGTATTTAGAAATATATAAGTATGTTTATCAGTTGTCTGGTTGCTATAGTACAGGCTCTACCTAGTTTGGGATCAGATAACGGTGTGTTGGTTGTCCTAAGATATATTTTATTTATAAAGCGACAGCTGGCTGATGCCTTATTTCTCCAAGTCCCAAGTTTCTCAAAATGATTTTTCGTACACTCATTCCTAATGTTCTCAAAATATTAAATTATTAATTTGTAAAGTTCAAAACGCCACCTGCTACGATCCTCACTTACTCCTTTTGCCTCGTTTCTGTTCATATATCTGGACATACACGCAAGCCGGTTACCAGTACTACGCACCAGACCCTTCCAAAGAACGTCACCAATAAGGTCACTATATGTCCTCCTAGGACGTCCCCTCTCGGCGCTTTCACTCACATCTGCCTTGTAAATACCTTTTGTTAGCCCTTCATTCATCCTCTCAACATGACCAAACCATCTACGCATACTCGTAGTGTGGCGTGCATCTTCAGTCAATCAATCTATCTTCGTACTGACGTTATAATTTATTCGTTATGGACACAAATACTTTGATTTCGGCTGTAATCTATACACTATTAATGCGATAGTAACCGTTGTCTGTCTAATAATTCGTTAATTAATTACGTCTTAATGACTGAACAGATTTCAATGAATCGTAATCATTTTTGCTAAACCATTGCATCATGTGTTAGAAAAATGTGTCTGCTCAACAACGTACATAATGCAATGAATGTGGTTGAACTGACAAAATAAAAGTAATTTCTTTCGTTATAATATTGTGTTACAATATTATCTTTCAGGTAAACCAAGCTCTGCACCCTAATTTCGAAACGCACAATTTATCAGAATCTGAATGGGATTGAAGATTATTTCTAAACCATTGCGTCATTTGTTCCAATAAATTGTCGGCTCAGCAAAGTAAATAACGCAATGGATGTTGTTTAACTATGAATATTAAACCAATTCCTACCGATAAAAAGTTCCGCAATCACGCCTCTGGTTTAGGATGTAGAAATCTTTTTATCCTGGTACTACGTTCCTGTAGGATAATTTTGGGGTGAAGCAGCGGGCAAAAGCAGTTAGGCTCGATGAAAATCAAAATCAAAAGCCATTTATTCAAGTTAGGCTGAGAATCAATGCATTGTGAACGTCAAAATTACATTAGTTAATAATAAATTAGTTTATTTCTGTAAAAAGGTTTGTACAAACACTTTTACACGTCAGGTCGGCGTTTCCTATCTGACTATTCTGAGAAGAAAGGCCGAAACAAATTCAGAGGGCACAGTCACTTTTAAAGTCCAGACATAATATTGGTCACATCATGTGAAGACCATGTAGATTGGTGACTGATATGGTCGTTTGAGGAAAGTACCACACAGATTGAGTGGACCTGTCCAGTCATTGCACGCATTTGTCACTAATCGTGGAGCTCAACTCAGAACTTAAGAAGCTCAACGATTCGACGAACAATTATAAAGAAAGAACATTTGGGTAGGCTGTATAAATTACTCAAACTGTCAGATCATGATTACGACTTATTGAGCAAGATAGAAAAGAAAAAAAAAAAAAATTGCACTCCGGGAGTGCCGGCAGAAGTGAAAACTTGATTATTAACGTTGAGCATGTTTGATATTTTGGAATGGTTAGGGAATAATTTGTTGTTCAATTTCCATATTTTAAGCACTTTATATTCACGAATTTTACGAATACACAACAATGTGATCACTACACAGACGGTCGAGCCATCAGCTGTCACCATCCATGGATGCGCGTGGCACGCTGTAACATAGACGAACATTCGCGCAAGCGCCCTGCGCCGCCTAAACGAAACAGTAGGCCCAGGCATACATTTTCGCCGCGCCGTAGAGAGGGGATAGCTGTCTACTCTCCATCCGTCCTACGCTTTTTCGATCAGGTCACGTGTCCTGACGCGAGTTTAAGATTTTATACCCATTACAGAAAAAGTGCTCAACGCCGCTAAAGAAGTTTTCTCTTCAAAAAGTTTATTTTGCACCTTTAAGTAAAACAAAATATACACAATTAGCAACACACATAGGCTTAAGGTTATTAAGATTGAATATTGGAGTTGCAGCCAATACCTAAGCTAAGATAACTTAATATCTTGTAATTATAGGTATCAGCGCCCACCCTCGTTATTATTATAGCCGATGATCAATAAGGTGTAAAATGTGAGAAACTGGAATTAAAATTAACAAAAAAATAAATTAAATTAAAACAGAATAAACGGTGTGCATAGGTGAGTGTAGGGGTAAGTGTGTACGTGGATGTGTGTGTGTGTGTGTGTTTGTGGATTTGTGTGCCGGGGTTGTGAGTATTGTGTGTGTGTGCTAAAGGAAAACTTAAATTATAGATTTCTTACAATAATGTACATCACCAACATATAAAGGTATAAATAATATTCTATTTGCCTAGTAGGCAATAATTAAATAAAATAAAAATAAAAAAATACTAAGCAAGTACTTCAAACAGCTTTTTAGTTTCTTCATAGGTTTTGGGTAGGAAAAACTCAGGAAACGTGTACTCTTCACCATTTTCTAATGCTTTAGCTGGGAAGAAGAAGTGGCACAACAAACTGTCCAGCAGCACTGTCTGTTAAATTGGACAGTCATAGGTCGTCAGATAGATACAATTCCAAAATGATGTTTGGCTAAGTTTAAATAAGCGTTAACCCAGTAACTGGTTTGTGGTTTAAATTAGGTCAGTAACAGGACAAAGTACAATACTGACAGCGGCATCTAGTTACAATAGAAGCCAGGCGCGGTCCGAGGGGGGTCCTAGGGGTCATGACCCCCCCCCCCAAAGACAGTCATGCTGTCGAAACCCTGAATGATTTGCCTGTCTTACTATCTTAAAATTGTTCTCACTTGAGCCACGGAGACTCCGATGGACATTTGCAAAAAGATTATAACCCGAGACATTATGCTGATCAGTAGCGCTTGCGACTACTAGACCAAAGAGGATGTACCTTCCTAAAAATATTCTTCAGTACTCATGGTGACCCCCCCCCCCCCCCAAAATGTTAGGCTGCGACCGCGCCTGCTAGAAACCGACCACTACATAGGTAGGTCGTCATCTGCCTAGCCTTGTCTCAACTATATTGGGGCTGACTTCCAGTCTACTCGGATCCAGCTAAGCCAATACCTTTTGTTCACGCCTGCTAATATTTTTAGAGCGGATCGTCACCTCATGTTTTGCGTCTGCAGCAATTTTTTTAACCGACTTCAAAAAGGAGGAGGTTCTCAATTCGGATGTTTATATATATAATTTTTTTATGTATGTTCGGCCATAACTCCGTCATATATATTAGATGGATTTACAAAATTCTTTTTTTGTTCGAAAGGGGTTTATTCCGAAATGGTCCCATACAAATTTCATATAGATCTGATGATGAGTTCCAGAGATAGACACCGGAACTCTTTAAAAAGTGACAGCAAATCAACCGCGATTTCTGCTATCGCATAAATATGCTTGTTTGTTTGGAATTAGTGCAGGTGGATACCACAACTAAAAATTTGAAAATAAATACTTTTTTACAAAAAAAGGAAGTCGGTGGCAAAAAAAAAAACATAAATACAGATCCTAATACACCGACTTCCGAAATTAAAGTTATTTTTCACTTTGTAGTGTTTTAAGGAAGTCGGTTGTTTTTTTAATATTCTTTACTATGAGTCTATGATGGCAGACCGTTAGCTAGAAAATTTTGTACTCGTCATATCGGCTCCGCAAAGATAAATTTAAATCATACAAGGTTCTCAAGCTATCTATAAGTTTTTTTTAAAGAAATTCCATTATTGTGCGTAAACACCTTTCATGAAGCGCCTGCCTGTCTGACCTCCACAATTTATTTACAAGGTAACATGCTACTCCTTGGTAAGACTGGTTGTCAGACTTTCAGGCTTCTGAATACCCATAACGACACTAAAAGATCTATGAATGCCAGCTGGCTTAACTTTCTTTACACCACATAGTTAGGTACGGTATTAAAAATATATAAGGAGCTTTTAGTTCAAAAGATTTGTATCAAAAGGAATGGATTATCTTTTCGACTCTTCTCAAGCGTAATCTTTTAAACTTGAGATTCTCAACTGTCGTATTAAACATTTGAAGGCCGCCGAGTAGAGTTGCTGAGATACCATTTAAAAGGTATGTGTGTGTATAACAGATACATGAGAAATTTCAGCCTTTATCTCTGAGATGGCAACATCCGCGATGGCTCTGATATTTTATAAAGAAGTTAAGTATATTATTTTTGTGTTATCTATAAGACAAGGCGCAAACATAACCTTAAAAGTTAACAACTCAGTTTCTTTAGAATTGACAAAATTTATAAAAGCGCCATCTTTCGTCGAGCTATGACAACTCTCGTTTATCAACGCTGTTTATGACGTCACAAATCGTGAAAATAAGATGGCGGCCTTGGGAGCTGTTAGAAAATTTCCGTATTTTGCATAAAATATTAGCGTTTTAACAAAATACTGAAGTTCGGCCGTTTGCGCGTTTATTTTTTTATAGCAGTTTAAAAAGTTTAGTTTTTATAACCTTCAAGTTTGATGGCTGATTGTTACAGATGTGTTTTTGTAAACGACTTTAAATGTACGATTATTTTGTTGAAGACTTCAGGAAATAATGATTATGTTATAAGTTTTGTTCCATGTTAGCGTTCGACGGGCGTTTTTTTTATAGCTAAGACATACAAAAAGTAATACAGAAGTTTTGATACGCAATGTGTTGATATCGCAACTTCTATGTACATATACAGCGTGTATTAGAATATAAGGCGAATTTTTAAGACACTTTTTACAGGTAAATATTTTGTTGGTACGTATTTTAAAACTAGATGGCGCTGGCATTTCCTAGCTGACTGATCCCTGAGAAAAATGCCCGAAGCAAATTAAGTTTATCTTTAAGTCCTACCCTTATTTTATTAAGATTTTTAACCGACTTCAAAAAAAGGAGGAGGTTCTCAATTCGACGGCATTATTTAATGTTTGTTCCTCAGAACTTTTGACTAGGTGAACCGATTTTAAATAATAGTGTAAAAAAAAGATATCAATTTAAAAATACCTCAAAAAGCACTCCACGCTTTTTTCCATTATTACACTTTTTAATTTGGTTTTCTCTGAAAGCGTGTTTTCTAGTATTTTATATTAAATAAATACTTACGTTAAATGTTAGGTACTGAAATTGATTCAGTAGTCAATTATGAGTAAACTACTTTCAGGACTTACGTTTGTTCTATTACACCTCGTATCTACCCGCATTTCACCAGTTATCGTATAGGGAGCAAGCCTGTTGCCACCAAACGGGTAAAAAACCAGATTCCAGCCAACAAATTCAACATTTTTATCTAAAAGAAAGTCTCGAAACTCTTAACGCCAAGGAAAACCATTACGTTCTGCAGATTAGTCGCGTCAAGATAAAAAGTTTTTAGCTCAATCTTTTTTTAAAAGGGATTTTTTATCTTTTCGGCTGTCGGCACTGAACAGTAAGGAAATGTTTGGCTGTCTTTTTCCAACTATATACAGTGTCCAGTTGTAAAATGGAGGAATGACGTTTATGTCTTATCCGGCTCGAAGGACCAAAAATGAAATTTATATAATATAGGGGCTTCCTACACTTAATGATAAGATAAGGGCAAGATTTTATTGGTGTGATACAATAAAACCTACCACCGTGAGTGTTCGTTAAACATTGATTTATTTAAATATATTTTTACATATAATTTGCCATAATCATATAATTATCTATGGTTATCTTTTTTGTCTGTTTTAATTAGCTGTAAGTCCTCCATGTACTAAATAAATAATAGGTATATATGCTGTGTGTGCAGAATACACGGCGCGTAAGTCGGTAAAGTAATGTACGGTTCCATACACATGACTCTGAGTTTTTTGTCTCTGTCATTGATACCTCTGCGACTGTCTCTTTCTTTTGATGTGTCATATTTACTGCTAGGTAGATAGTTTAATATACAGGCAGGGAAGTCGACGTGCAACTAGATCATTATCATTTGCTTGCTTTATCCCAATTTATCATTGGTTGATGCAACATGTCTTTTTCTTCCACACTTTCTCTATTAGTCGTTATCTGACACCCCTTTTCTATCCATATACTCATTCACACAGTCCATACATCGTTTCTTTGGTAGTTACGTACTGAATTCAGTACATCGTTCTGAACCAAAAAAAAAAAATCAGGAGGCATATGAAATTCTTCGTCGGTTATTAAAAAAAATTGTTGTTCATGGCTTGTTATGATATTTTTCTATAAAACAGCATTTTTTTTTGTACGCTTAGGTCTTTTAAGCTTCGTAACGGATTTAAATGTGGTTTTCATCAATAAATAGAGTGATTCAAGAGGAGGACGTATAAGTATAATACGCGGGTGAAGCCGCTGGCTAAAGCTAGTGATAGTCATTTAATTTCTTTATCATTTGTACAAATTTTGTTTTATAATATTAATTACTTACATAATACTGTATAGAATCAAGTTCTTCTAACTTAACAGACAGCTGTGCTGCTGGGGAGTTTGTTCCGCCACTTCTTCTTCCTAGCTAAAGGAAGGAACTAGGAAGTGTCGAAGGGTGGGCGTTTTGGGGGGACTGTCTCATGTAACTTTGACGTTCAAAAAGTGCTGACTCTCAGCCTAGTTTGAATAAATGACTTTTGATTTTGAAACCCCATTCCTTCCCGTGGGTGTCGTAAAAGGCGACTAAGGGACTTACTAGAGAATGGGCAGCAGCGTTCTCTATGCATTTTACCACCATACTGCGATCGCCAACCCGCCTGCCAAGCGTGGCGATTATGGCAAAGCCCCCCAAATTGGGGGAGGCCTAAGTCCAGCAGTGGACGTCTCACGGCTGAAATGATGATGATGATGATGATGATTTTGAAACACATTTACACGCCAATCATATTTTCGAAACTAGATGAGGTCGCCGTTTCCAATCTGACTACTCTGAGAAAAAAGGCCAAAATAAACTCAGAGGTCACAGTCTCTTTTAAAGTCCAGACATAATCTTGATCACGTCATGTGAAGACAATGTGGGTTCTTGTCTAAAATAGTCTTTTGAGGAAAGAACGACACAGATTGAGTGGACCTGTTCAGCCAGTGCATTTGTCTGTAATTGTCTATGTTTGTTACGCAATTTCTCTGCACATTTGACGGCCGATGATCGCCGTATGTTGTTACTAGCAGATATAATGACGTATCTGCTTATCCTCTTCACATTATGCTTTGGTTGCCTTTTACGACACCCAAGGGTAAATCGAGATTTGAAGAGTCTTGATAAAAGGTCTGAACCGGCCACTCATGATAAGGTTGGGCATCTTAATTTTAACCTTTAGGATACCCTTAGTAACCTTCTTTCTCCGATCAAATGGAGATTAAAACAATTTGTTTAAATCCACCATGATTATCTGTGGAATAATTGCGTCACACATACGGCTTTCATTTTTGACCGATGAAAAAAAACGGAGGAGATTCTCAATTCGACGCGTATTTTTTTTATTTTTATTTATGACCACGCATAACTTTTGACATAGTAGTCCAATTGTGATAATTCTTGAACCCCGAAGGTGGTCCCATATAAATTTGGAAAACAAAATCGAACCCTAACGGTCGGAAAACATGATTGATTGTTCACTCACTGATTGTAATGTATAAACACGCATAACTTTATACAGAGTAGTCCGATTTTGATAAATCTTTTTTTATTGGAGAGAGTATACCTTACCAAGTATTATTGGTACATTAAAGCCACAACAAATTTCAAAATAAAAAAAAATTAACAAAAAAATTAAACAGCCGAAAAAACTGAAAAACAAAAACAAATAAACCTTAAAATTTTGAGTCGGCGCTGAATGAATAAAGATCACTCAAAGCGCCGACTCAGTATTATAAGATTTATTATTTTTTGCTTTTCTCTTTTTTCGGCGGTTTAATTTTTTTATTAAAAAGTTTTTGACAGTTAAACAACCTTTATTGCGTTATTTACGTTGTTGAGTAGACAACATTTTCGCACTTATGAAGCATTCGATTATCCTTCAAAATTATTCAGATTTTGGTTAAAATGTGCTACGCAGAAATGTCTAAAACTGTAAAAAAAAAACGACACACTTGCTTGTAAACTGACTGTTATATCAACCCATTAAGGTTCATAATTCCTTATTATACATACACTCATGTTTTTACTTTACATTACCTCACTAGTGTTATTACTTTACCAACATTTTTTTCAATGTCCGCTAAGAGTTTTTGTAAAGGCTGTATAGCGGTTCTGCCAGCGCCTATATTCACACCTGCGCGCGCATACGGAAAAACAAAACCAGAGCGCCATATTTCACTGTGACACTTGTCTTTTGTGAAATCCATAATTTAATCGCAGTCTCATAATTAATTTATTTATTTTTTTCCATTTAATCCTTGGCGTTAATTCACTGCCATAGAACAATTTTATTTTATATTCACTAAACTAAATCCGTGATGTTGTTGTATTTATTTTCGCTGGATTAAAAAAATATATAATTTACAAAAAGCAAACGTATCATTCATCACATTCATTTTCATTCGAAAACATATCCATCGGTTTCTTAAAAAACTACTACCGACGACCCTACTTACTTGTCCCTTTTGGTGATTATTCATTGTGTAATTCAACGGTTCAAATAGCCAGGTACCCCCTCTTTCAGTAGTCTTCACCCATTTGAGTCGTCTCAGTAGTATTCACACAATCCATCCATCGTTTTTTTGGTCTCCCTCTACTCTTATAGCCATCGAAAATACTAAAAACTTTTTTCACGTCATTTTCCTCATTCCTCCGTATCATGACCAAACCATGACAGCCAGTTTGAGTCATTTATGCGGCCTACCCAAATGTCGTAAGGCAAAAGTAAAAAGAGAGCTGCACAATTAATAACAAATGCGTGCACTGACTGGACAGGTCCACTCAATCTGTGTGGTTCTTTCCTCAAAAGACCATTTCAGTCACCAATCTACATCATTAATCATTTAACCGATATCTACGCAACTTTTCAGTTATCGGTGCCACTTCCAGACTTCCTCTTATGTATTTCTAATTCTATCCATTCGTGTAACACCACAAATCCCTCTTAACATTCTCATATTTGCATGCAATTGCCTTTCATTAATCTCTTTTGTGGCCCAACATTCTGAACCATACAAGAGAGCAGGTCGTTATTATGTAGATAACAATTGTTTCAAATAATTTCAATTAAAAAAAAAATGGTGTAATGTTTTTGAGGAGTCCAAAATATAATAAAAACGAATTTAATCACTTATATGACATTTTAGTGCCCCGGATATTTTTAAAATTAATTTTGAAGTGCAGTTACTAGACATCTGAAACTGCCCGGCCAGATAGTACCTACACGTTGGCCTCTGTCATGGACTTTTTTGACCTTTAAAAGGTCCGGATATAATATATAACAGCAGGTTACAGAGTACGGAAGACTTAGGAAGTATTTTGGCCATAGACAGCCTTGTTTGTTAGTAAAAATTCCGGATATGTCCGTACGGAAGGAAGAGGTAGTAAAAATTAATGAAGTTTTTAATACCTTGGACAGAAATCCCGTGTTGCCCCCAGCTATGTCCGGGACGACGCATTTCTTCCCATCCTGAGTAACAAACAACTAAAATATTATATCAGATGAAAAAAAAAACAACACATACTAGAACAACTAAACATTCAACTAACTACAATTACAACACATTTTGGGTTCTCATGCTTTGGGATTTGGGATCTTATTTCAATAGAATAGCGTTTAGTTTACTACACACGTTCAGTTCAAATTGCTTTTTGATGTGAAACATTTATAGGCAAGGGTAAGCCTAAATTTTAGCGTGGCGAGAATAGCTGTGGCGACGCGTCGCCACGTTTGATGATGTTATGTTTGTTTCCTCAGAATTTTCAGCTGGGTGAACCGATTTTGATGATCTTTTTTAAAGCGTGCTTCAGACTAGGGTGGTACAGAGTAGTTCGAATTTCGATACTTAACATATAAACATATAATTAATATGTTATTTTTGATTATACCATATTTATCTCCTTTCGTAAATTATGCTTTATAAACATTATCTTTATAAAATAATTTCAATGTTTCACATCTGCCAGGCGTCCCGCGACGGCTCACTTTTTTTTTGTTTGGTATCTAACTTGAATATTACGTAATTTTTTATGAAAGCCCAGGAAAGTCACTTGCATCGTGTAAATGCAAGTTTTTTTGTCTGTGCATAGATTCAAATTGAAGCAGTATTATTGGAGGTATGAGGGACAGAGTGTCGAGTTCACTAAACCTCCGTAGAAAAGGGAGGATTTTGCGACCAGACGGGTGCCGTGTCTGGTGGGCTTCACTCCGATGATTGAGGTCTTTGTAAATATGCTAGTTGCGCGGTAAACTTTGATTGCGCGATGCAGGATTTGCGTGACGTCAGAGTCATGCGTAGTTCGCTTGTAGCGGTATAGATGCCGCTACAACTGTTTGCACTTTGCAACTTATTATTATTTATTCAATTCATTATATGTCAGACTCACAGTCAAATCGTTTTGTGTTTTATTTCAATGATATAGTAGAGATTAGTTTGCATTCACAACTTCATCATTTATTTAAACTTCCCGCACACAAATAGGTACAAAGACGGACTTAATGCCTTAGGCATTCTCTACCAGTCAACCAAGGGTGGTGAAGAGAGTACATGACAGGTGCTTTGATTATCGTAGAAACTGATACTAACAATGAATTAATGAATGTGATAAAATGGCTGGGGGACAATAATCTTTATGTTAATATTGAGAAAACGAAAATAGTTCAATTCCAAACATGTAACTTGTCAGTAAAACCAACATCAATTAGATATAATAATGTAATTCTACAACCAGGACCATCAGCTTTATTTTTAGGTATAGTAATTGATAATAAATTGAACTGGAAGGAACATGTAGAAAGAGTATGCAGTAAGCTTGATAAATTTGTATATGCTCTTCGCAAGTTAAGATTAGTGTCAAGTACAAAAACAGTCCTTAATGCCTATCATGGGTATGTTTCATCATGGGGTAATTCAGTGGATGTGGAAAGGGCATTCATAGTGCAAAAAAAATGTATTAGAGCCATGAGTGGAGCAGAATATCTTGACCATTGCAGGCCATTATTTAGGGATTTAAAAATTCTCCCACTCCCATGTTTGTATATTTTTGAAGTTTGTCTGTTTGTAAAAAAATACGCTCATTTATTTCAATTAAATGAACAATTCTCCGAAAGGCTGAACAAAAAAATGCCGGGAAATTAGTCGTCCCTGCTCAGAGATTACAATTATATAGTAGAAATGCTAGTTGTATGACAATTAAAATTTATAATAAATTACCACCCGCCCTGAGAATGTTACCAAAAATGTTTAATTTTCTCTTAGATATGTGTTTTTATTCCGTTAATGAATTTTTAAATCATACTTTTTAATATAATATAGTTATTAAATAATGACATTTTTACATTATTTACACTTTTACATTATTATGGTACGGAGCAATATGCTGGCCCGTAGGTTCGCTCGATGTACCATAGAAGTAAACATGACGCTTTTTAGGGCATATTGTCAATCTTTTTACTCGAGCGGCCTGTGGGTTCGGTATACGCAACGAGCCTTGTAGGCTCGTCCTGCGTATTCAGTATAATAATGCCTTCAGAATGCTGTTGGGGTTGCCGCGGTACTGTAGTGCGTCGCAAATGTTCGCAAATGCGCGCGTTGACGGTTTCCACGCTATAGTGCGTAAGAAAGTGGCGTCATTATTTCAAAGACTGCGCGGTAGCACCAACAGCATTTTGCAAATGATTGCATCCCGTCATGACTGTCCCATACAGGCACACTGGGTGGGAATAGTTACTGGGAAATTGTAATTTAATGTTATTCTAGTTTTAATAAATTATGTACGTACTAACATAGATGTTAAGAAAATTGTTACTAACACTTATATGGATTCTGTCCGAAATAAATGAATAATAATAATTATTATTATTATGAATTCTTGAATATTGTAGTTTTTATTTTTGACATTATGATTTATATTTTCGACATGACATATATTTTTTGATTAAACAATTATTAATACATTGACATTATAAATAATGCATGTACCTATTTTATTATTTTATATTTCTACGCCAGCAATGGTAGTATGTGTGAAACAATGTTTAATGTAAGATCTTAATGTACCATATACTGAGAAATAAATCAATTGAATTGAATTGAATTGAATTGAATTATGAGGAACAATAATTAAAAATATATAATATTGAATTATAAATAAGAGAGGTACACTAGTACATAAATAACTTCATTATGTGGCGTTTATAATTATATCTTATCAAAATCAAAAGTAATTTATTCAAACTAGGCTGAGAGTCAGCACTTTTTGAACGTCAAAATGACAAGATAGTCCTCCAAAACGCCCGTACTTCATCATTTCCTAGTGCTTTAGCTGGGAAGAAGATGTGGTGCAACAAGCTACCCAGCAGCTAATATATAAGGAACTATAAGTCGATTATCACACGGCACCGCGCACCGCCGCGGAGGGCAGTGTCGGTAAAGCGGATTTTGTAGCGGTGCCCCGCGTGGTAAGGCGGTTTAACGCCAAACCGCGCGGTTGGATTTAACTCGGTGTTATCCATTTTTAAATTGCAACACGTCCTGCACCTACGATGATCCGCGTGGCTATGCGGCGCCCCGTGTGTGAGGCGCCGCTCTACCGCGCGGATTGCAGCGTGGAGGGGCGGTGGCGGTGAGATCACCGCTTGACTGCGCGGTCGGTCGGAGTACGTAAAAAAAAAAAAAAAACATTTATTTGATCAAACTAGTTGTTACATTTAATAAGCCTGCCAAACTGCGTAACAGTTTGTCGGCGATTATGGCGATTATCACACTGCACCGCGCGCCGCCGCGGAGGGCGGTGCGGTAAAGCGAATCGACCGCGCGGTTGGTCGGTGTACGTGTGTTAGGCATCAACGGATTTAATAGAGGGCAATGCAACATGAGATCCGCTTCACCGCCTACCGCGGCGGTGCGCGGTGCCGTGTGTTAATCGCCTTAGGCATCAACGGATGGAATAGAGGGCAATGCGACATGAGATCCGCTTCACCGATTACCACGGCGGTGCGCGGTGCAGTGTGATAATCGCCTAAAGATCGCCGACGTCAACTCATTCCGACCCAGCTTGTCACTTGCTGTCCTCTTCCAGCAATGCCCTAAGCAGAGGTCCGTACCCCACAGGGGGTATCCTTAGTGTGTAGTCGCCTTTTTTTTGTGGGTGGGAAATCATCAAATGACGTCTCCCGCTCTGGGCGGAGCAGGAGGGCGTGTCAGACTTTTACTGACTGAAACCCACCCGTGTTCCTTCAGTTGCCCATGTGCCAGGGCCACGGTAACTCTTCCGAACAAATACGCAATTGGCTTGAGTTTTAAGTTTTTAATCTGAGGCTTTAATTTCTTAAGGTAGCCATGTAATATGTAAAAAAGCGGGGTATTTTGATAGTTCAACAACATTCATTGCGTTATTTACGTCGCTGAGCAGGGAAATTTTCGAACTTAGAAAGCAATGGAAAGATCAGAAAGCAATAACCTTCAAAATTACACGGAATCTCATTGATAGTGTATTACGCAATTAGAATGCAGCTTTAAAAATTGGCTTAAATTGTTTATAGATTTTGCACCTATTGCCACTACTAAGTAAGTGTATAGTTGCTTGACGATAACCATAGCCTTTTTTAAATTAATAAAATCGATTGAAAAACCGCATTACAACGCACAAAAAAACACAGTCCCATTTTGTGAGTATCTTTCTTTGTATACAGAAACAAAGATACGCCCAAACATCTTTATTTAAATTACATTTGTCCTACAAACAAATTATGAAGGAGTATAGTTATACATATCATTGTATTACAGACGGATCCTGTGTCCCCTCTTAAAGATAATTTCAATTATATTGTCTTTTCTGTACCCTACTCGAGTATTTCAGTTTGGGTCGCTGTGTTTGAAGAGTAAGCGATGAGCGATTTTGCAAACGAAAATAATGAAGGCATGTCATTGCACTATTAGAAATTGTGTTGTTTGTATGTGTCACCGTCAAATTGCAAATACCGTTAGATTACAATCTAGTTAGCGAGATTATAATCTGTCGAAAGATTGCGAACTGTAACTGTTTACAATTTAACGCAAAATTTTTCATTAGATTACAATCTATCGAAGCGAAACCGTCAAATGGTGAAATGCCATGCGACGAAACGCACCTCACGGGCTGATTGGTTGAACGTCAGGTGCACCGCGCTGCCATATTTGTTTGTTGTCGAAAGTAAATATCACCGTAACTTTATGAACATCGTTAGATTATAGGTTAGGTTAGACTAGAACTGTGACCAATTTACAATTTTCTCACAATTTCCGACAGATTATAATCTAGCGCGATAGATTTTTCCCAACTGTGTTCTATTTTATTAAATACCTGGTTCTTGTTGGCAGGCCTACACTTTACTCCCATACCTATCAACAGTGTAATTTGAAAAAACCATTGTAACAGCCAATTATTTTTAAAAGAGTAACCGTGGAGTTTCTTACCGGCTCTTCTCTATAGGAACTGCGCACCTAGTTTCTGACGATCCGGTATAAAACTTGGTTAGTATGTTACGATTTTACCCCGCTCAGCTTTAGCGGGTCAAATAGGGCGCTGAACTTTGTATATGAACAAACTCGCGGCGAAACAGCTCGTAAATAATGAACTAGTAACATTAAACAATGTTAGTTCTTATTATTTGATGAATGTACGTGAATTAATTCATCATCATCATCATTTCAGCCGAATGACGTCCACTGCTGGACATAGGCCTCCCCAAGCTCCGCCACTTCGACCAGTTTTGTGCTATCCGCATCCAGCGGATTCCTGCGGCCTTCACAAGGTCACCGGTCCACCTTGTGTTGAATTTGTTGCGCCACTTCTTCTTCCCAGCTAAAGCACGCAGAGTGTGATATGTAGAGAAGCGTCGAAGGGCGGGCGTTTTGGGGGGACTGTCTTATGTAACTTTGACGTTCAAAAAGTGCTGACTCTCAGCCTAGTTTGAATAAATGACTTTTGATTTTGATTTTGAATTAATTACAACTAACTAATGTTATTTTTGTTGATGTTTTCTGATAGGGTGGGCTATTTAGAGACTTCGTTTTCTTTTTCCTGTTATCTTTACATATACTTCTATCATATAGAATCATTTCATGACAGGCCTGTTGGTCTAGTGGTTAGTGGCCCTGACTGCTATGCCGGAGGTCGTGGGTTCGATTCCCACACAAGAGAAATGTTTGTGTGATGAGCACGATCATTCGTTCTGTGTCTGGGTGTAATTTATCTATAATATGTATGTATTTAGAAATATATAAGTATGTTTATCAGTTGTCTAGTACCCATAACACAAGCTCTGCTTAGCTTGGGACTAGATGGCGTTGTGTGATAGTTTGGAATATTGTTATTATATTATATTATTTCTAATTAATAATATCAAATTTCTTATTAATTATTTCAAATTGTTCTTTAAGTAAACTTCTGAGATAACGGGGGCGGGGGGGTCTACAAAAAAAAGTATTTTGTGCAAATAGCGCTCTTTCATATGATACCCCACATGCCCTAGTAGCCCTATTTCGTTTTTATTAAGAACCCTGTTCAGTCCCTGTTGCAAATAAAATATACATATATATATACACGGACGAAGTCGCGGGAAAATTTGCCCGCGACTTCGTCCGCGTAAATGTCGACGGAAGTCACGGAATAAAAAGTAGCCTACATTCTTTCTTGATGTTCAAACTTACTCCGTTACCATTTCATCAAAATCGGTACAGTAGTTTAGTCGTCAAAGTGTAACAGACAGACGAGAGTTAGTTTCCCATTTATTATATAATATTATTTGTATGGATTAATTTTCTATTTTTGTGTCCATAAGTGACACGTAGTAGCCCGTAACTTCGACGGAAACTATGAGTTTTGTCTTCGAGGAGTAGACCCTCTACTCATTTATAAACCGCTCTATTATAGTAGGCTTACGCTCAGCTCGCTCCCCGCTCATAGCTCAGACCGCTCCCGAGCGGCGAAGCGTGCCAGGACGTTCGTTTTGCTTCTTTTTCTAAAAGCTCTTGTTTTTTTAATGTTTCACTGCGAATCTTTTCTCAAAGGCACACTGGCTTATTCAGTGGAAACACGCGGCCATTGAATTGGCGCGAGCGCGTCAAACGGAGCGGTTTCTTTTTGTTTTGAATACGGATATGAGATGACAGTTTTCTGTGTGTTTTATTGTTAGACTTCTTTCGTTTTGCTTTTTTTTTTTGGTACGCGTTAAAAGAACGCGTCGTCATTTGAAGATCTTTAACAGTCGTTACGGATAGTTTGTTCCGTGTGGTGCCGGCGGCTAAAGGACTTACTAGGGCAGCAGCGTTCTCTAAGCATTTTACCACCATACTGCGATCGCCAACCTGCCTGCTAAGCGTGGCGATTATAGCAAATCCCCCCCAATTTGGGAAGGCTTATGTCAAGCAGTGGACGTCTTTCAGCTGAAATTATGATATGGTATCTAAATCATGGTGGTACGAATATATGGTTAGAAATGGCACCATCTTTGTAGTGAAATGTTTGTACGTGTGAGTGTGTAGTAACCACTACAGAGATGACGGTTGAAAGAGATATATTGAAGATGAAGACATGTTTGCCGAACCCTTGTGAATTGAGATAAGGTTAGGTCCAAATAAGGGAGTAGTGAGGTCTTTTCCCACAGGGATAATAATGGCTAATAGGTATCGACAAAAAACGTCCAAATTGTTGACTGCGTAATTTTTACGTAATACCTTGCTTCGTCTGCTTTCGTATCGGTATCTAAATAGGAATATCTGATACCTGGTGGGCTCATACCGTAGGAGCAGGAGCAATGAATTCTAGAAAATGTTTGATTTGTAAAGCGTTGTCTCTTTTCTAAGACAGTTAATCATTTCCTTGGGATTGGAGCTTCAGTGTCTTGATGCTGTTCTGGAAAATGATAAATGGTTTTATTTGTGTAAGTAGGTTTGTACAAACACTTTAACAAGTCAATAAAATCATCATCATCTACCGCAGCAGTCCACTGCTGGGCATAGGCCTCAGCATGCACGCCATTCAGCTCAATTCTCAGCGACTTTCACCCAGCTGCTACCAGCCACCTTGCGAAGATCGTCGCTCCACCTAGCCTGAGGGCATTTTACCTTACGTTAGCCGAAGCATACGGCTACCCCAAAGGTCATCAGATCTAATGCTAATATGGCTAGTCCATTGCCACTTCAGCTTTTTTATTTTATGATATCTGTCGACAAGTTTGGTTCGCTGCCGGATCACCTCATACCGGATTCTATCCCTAAGAAAGAGTCCAAGTAGAGCACATCCCATAGCTTATTACCTACGTTTCTGGCGGTAGTTACTCAGAAAGTTCAGGTGTTCGGCGTATGTGTATAACCAGCAGGCGTAGCATAACCAATTCTATCTCTATTCTACCAAGAATAGACAAAGTTCTTTCTATTCAACTCGACATCTCTTCGGCCCGAGCACGGAGCGACCCGTAGAGTCACGTGTCTATGAAGACAAAGACAGTTGTTCTTTCCATAGCAAGAGAGTGATAACTCATGTAAGGTGGATACGCTAAGGACTTTTTCATTGAATAGTCATACAGTGGGAATAAACGATCTTAGAGTATTGTATTGATGATTATAATTAATATAATCCTGTAAAAAAAATGTACCCCCAACTGAAACTCAAACTTAAAAGTAGAAAAAAATTAGTCGCCATGCTCGACGTCGTAGAATTTTGTCGACCGAAGAATAGAAATATTTCCTCTCTTCAGTTTTAATTTAACATCGCCGTGTTTAAGACGGTAGAAATCTTTCTACATTCTGCCAATTTGTCTATTCTTCTGTCGACGAACCCCGTTTCTATGGTGGTCATGCTACGCGGGCAGATGTATGAAACGAGGTAAAATGAGAACGTAAGGATCGTAGTAGATGGCGTTACGTATATTCTGCCTACCCCCATGGGAAAACGACGTGAGTTTATGTATATATGTCTATAGGAAAGCCCCAATCAAGAAGTGCTTGTCTATGGTGAACTTGCACTTTCATTTCCACGGAAAAAGGCGGTTCCAAAAGTTCGAAAAATCGAAGTTTAAAGTGTCAATTAGACCTGAATGCTAAGTTTATTGGAACCGAGTTCGTCGCTGTTTCTGGTTTAAAAAAATCTGTTTTTAGCAGTTTTTTCAAGACTTGTTAGTGATATTCATAATCATCATTTCAGCTGTGAGACGCCCACTGCTGGTCTAAGGCCTCCCCCAATTTGGGGGGCTTTGCCGTAATCGCCACGCTTGGTAGGCGGGTTGACGATCGCAGTATGGTGGTAAAATGCATAAAGAACGCTGCTGCCCATTCTCTGGTAAGTCCCTTAGTGACAATAGGTTAGGGTTGTTTTAACTATTCAATTGGATTGTTCAAGTCTTTGGGATGCCTTTGCGAAAAAGTTTAGTTGTTATTAAAGATGAACATAAAGGCTCGTACAGACAGGCGCGACAGCATTATATTGAGTGATGGTCGTTTTGCGTGGATCTGAAGCATGTAGCCTGAGTGAGTGCGCTTGCCTGTACGAGCTTTTATGTAGCATTTGCGTATGGAAGCGACACGCTCTTTAAACCTGAAGGCGTTTTTCGTAAGGTCTGCTTACGTTTTATTATTTATATCTGCTTGAATATAGTTTTTGCAGGTTTTCTTGTATATTGGCGTGTGCCAAAGCAGAGCTAGCTGACGTATGGTAAATACGTATAATTTCATTAAATGTTTATTATTTCGTAACGTTATTTACTTTCTATCGTATAGAATTAAGTTATTCTAACTAAACAGACACCCGTGCTGCTAGAAAGTTTTTTGCACCACTTCTTCCCTACTATAGCACTAGGAAGTGGTGAAAGGCGTTTTAGGTGACTGACTTACATAATTTTGACGTTCAAAAAGTGCTTATTTTCAGCCTACGGATGGCTGATCATTTTCATATCCAAAACGAGGTGCGTTGGAAAGCACGTTAAGCCTTTGGTCCGTGGATCTTTGTCAGAGGGCCGAAAATTTGACAGTCTTACCAAGGGTCTATCGTATTACCGAATAACTGGGATATGGAGGTCAGATAAGCTGTCGCTGCATGTAAAATACTGGTATTCAGATGCATCCGATTAGATAGATAGATAGATTCATTTATTTGCCTAAAATACGGTATTTTACAGATTTTAAAACACACACAATAGTTCATCATATTTCGCCAACTAAATTCGGCATGCAAATTTTGAGATATAATGATGATTCTACAACTTTAAACAAAATAATTAAATTGCCTTTTAAAAAAAAGTACTAAATAAAAAAAAAACCACATATCAAATTACAAATGTCAAAGAAATAAAATAAAATTACAAATGTCAAAGAAAAATAATTAAATTACAAATGTCCAAAAAAATTAAATAACATTAAAAAAATTACATTTAATAGTCATGTCATGCAAGTTTCCCATTTGTTCTAAAATCCAGAAATTCCCTAACAGTGTAAAAACAATTTTCGATGAGCCATGCTCTAAGATGCTTTTGAAATAAGCTAGTTCGCAGTTCTCTGATAACCTTCGGTATATTATTAAATATGTTTATTGCCATTCTATTTATTTATTTATTTATTTATTTAACCATTTATGCACACATATAAATAGACAAGAAGAAAGGAACAGAAAAATATGTACAAAGGTAATGCTTATTTCTATAGAAATCTCTTCCAGCATACCTGCAATAGGAGAGAATATACAAAGAGATGTAGACAACGTGTGTAATAGTAGAAGAAAAATAATACTATAATTTAAATATAAACATACAAAATAAAAATATACATACATACAAACATACATAAATACTTCTAGAATAAATATCACTAAATATATATTATACTAATAATGTAATTGAAATAAAAACATTCATGAGCAATTATGACAAAGTGGAGAGATAGTGTTCTTTCACTCTTCTTTTAAATACAGCAATAGTAGGGCAGTTCCTTATGTCAGGCGGAAGTGCATTCCATAACCGAACCGCATGCACGGTGAAGGAGTAGGAGTAGAAGTCGGTTGAGTGGGGAGGGAACTTGAGGAGACTTCTAAGATGCGACCTGCAAGGTACATCTAAAGGACGGGCGTAGGAGAAGCGTTCCCGCAAATAGGATGGGGTCTTAGGGTTGTGGAGAATGTTAAATAACAGACACAATATCCGAGAGTTCCTGCGAAGTCGAATAGGGAGCCACTTGAGAACTTTGCGAAAGTTAGAAACGTGATCATATTTTTTAAGATTAAAAACAAAACGAATGCAGATATTTTGCAAACGCTCAAGTTTATTTAAAAGCTCCTCGGTTGCATCCAAATAACAGGCATCAGCGTAGTCAATAATGGGCTGAATAAGAGTTTGCACAAGGGAAATTTTGGTTTTGAAGGGCAGAAAGCTCTGGAGGCATTTCAATGAATGAAACGTGAAGTGCACTCTGCGACTGACTTGAGCAACTTGGGCACTCCACGATAAGTAAGAGTCCATGGTCACCCCCAGATTCTTAATCGTTTTCGCGTATTCTATCTGAACTCCGTTCAGACAGAGTGGAGACAGCGACGCAGCATTGAGCCTATTCCGCATATATCTGCCGCCGATAATTATGGCCTGGGATTTCTTAGGGTTGATCAGCAGTCCAAAAGACCGCGACCACTCACTAATTACATCCAGGTCTCTGTTCATGGCAGATACAGCGGCATCCGCATCTTGCGCCAAAAAGTGAGTGTAAAGCTGCAGATCGTCGGCGTAGAGATGGAAGTGAGAAGAGATGAGTCTGGTGACAGAGTTAATAAAAATAGAAAAGAGGAGGGGAGAGAGAACGCCACCCTGAGGCACACCCGCAGCAAGAGAGCACCAGTCAGAAGAAGACTTTTCGAGACAAACCCGCTGCGAGCGGCTCTATTACTGTTTTTGCGACAGTACGCTGTCCTACATCTTGGCATTGACAATTTTGTTGGATCCCTTTACATTTTGCCCACTTTATAAACATTGTCGCTATCGGCTTTATTGAATAAGTCAGGATGTTTTTTTACAAATTCTCCCATTTCCAATATATACCGGGTGACATTTTTTAACGTCTTGAAAAAAAGTGGGGGTAATAGGTGAACGGAGTAGAAGCCTTTGGCATAGAAATCTTTGATATTTTTATTTTTGAATAACATGTAATGAAATTGATCTAGCAATAAATATTACACATTTAAAGGAACATTTTCATACTTGAACAACAAAAACAGAAATTAGGAAAAAAAAACAATTAAAAACCTATCGAAACTCAAATCATACGCACCCTACTCAATGCACGGCATGTATTAATGATTTCATAGCACGGTCCTACCCTTTGAAGCCGGCCAATAGGCGGCCTCATTGATCTTTAGCAGGCGCACGAGCCGCACACGCATCCCTTTCCGCCCGTGTCCCGCGCTCCTTTAGTCACCTACGATGAATCTGAAGGCCTTCCTGCCTTCTATTCTAGTTACACAACACACCATATGAAGGTCGAGACGGTAAAAAATGTCATCCGGTATATAGAGTGGAAGTCGACCACAACATAGTTGATAAAAGGCAATAGAAATCAAAATCACAAGTAATTTATTCAAAATAGGCTGAGGATCAGCACTTTTCAACCGTCAAAATTACATAAGGCAGTCCCCCAAAAAGTCCGCCCTTCACCACTAGTGCTTTAGCTGGGAAGAAGAAGCCATCTGCATGCGTAGCATGACCACCGTAGAAAGGGGTTTTATCGATGGAAGAATAGACACAATTACAGATTGTGGAAAGATTAAAGACAGAATTACAGATTGTAGAAAAATTTGTACCATTTTATGCTGGTGTAGCATGACAGTTCTATATCTATTCTACTAAGAATAGACAAAGTTCTTTCTATGGTGGTCATGCTACGCGTGCAGATGATAAGTCCAGAGTCTGGATTGATAACTCTCTAGTTTCTTATTTACACTTCTGCTGAACCCTCTACGGAATACAGGTGATATATTACGACATATACATACATACATAACACTCACGCCTTTTTCCCATGACGGTAGGCAGAAACTACGGAACGCTACCTGCTGCAATTACCCACTCCTTTTGACTCGTTTAGGTTCATACAATTGCTTATACACGCACGACGGTTGCGAGTACTACGCACCTGACCTTTCTGAAGCCAATCATATTAGTTACTATATTAACAAAAAAAACAACCAAAGCTTAGTTCTCAAAATCCAACAAACAGATCTTCACTTATTACAGAGATCCCGGGGAATGTAGCAAATCCCGGTATCTAGCGATTTAAGGGGCTTCGAGAGCACCTCCCTAGTTCAGGGTATCGATTGAGCGGGAATTCAATTTCGTGAGTGTATAGGGGTGGCGAAAACGAACATAAATAAATTATTTTCGAGGAGATTTTCTATGTGAAGTGCTTTTGTTTGGAAGTCAAAGTCAAACATTAAGCCGATGGATAAGTGGAAATTTAAAAAGTAGTTTTCTTATTGAGAAAAGTTCATTGTGGTACCGGACGTAAAGAAAAACACCTTCGCATTTCTTCCCGTTCTAGAAGGTGATTATGGAACTTACTAGAGAATGGGCAACAGCGTTTTGGGGCCATCCAAAAATTACGTCACACAAATTTCATGATTTTTTACCCCCCCCCCCCCGTCTTTGTCACAGCTGGTCACATTTGTGAGACCCTTGTGTGACGTCACATATTTTGTAATTTTACACCTAGACATTGTTTTTTTTCATAGTTCATATTTCGTGTTTTAATAGTACTTTAAATATGTATATTCAATTTTGAAATGTGACGTCACAAAATTTAGGGCCCCTGCCACTCTCTTGTCACACAATGTCACAATTCATCGACCCCCTGCCCCCTGCCCCCTGCCTTAACGTGTGACATAATTTATTGATGGCCCCTTTCTATGCATTTTACCACCATACTGCGATCGCCAACCCGCCTGCCAAGCGTGGCGATTATGGCAAAGCCCCCCAAATTGAGAGAGGCCTATGTCCAACAGTGGACGTCTTTCGGATGAAATGATTATGGAGAAAAGTGGTCAGGCGAAACTAGATGTTAAGTACTCTGTAATAAGAGTTTTAAATAATTACTAACAATATTTTATAAACATTTAGGAAATAAGCTTTTTCCTGCGGCTTCGCTCGCTTTAAATTCCACCCCCCCCCCATTTAGGGAAGTGGGGGGTTAGAAAGAGACAAAAAGTAGCCTATGTCACTCTCCATCCCTTCAATTATCTCCACTTAAAAAATCACGTTAATTCGTCGCTCCGTTTTGCCGTGAAAGACGGACAAACAGACACACACACTTTCCCATTTATAATATTAGTATGGATAAAGAAAGAAAGAAAGAATGCCATTTATTTGCCACAGTTCGTAAAACACAAAATAACGTAACATGAAAAAAAAATAAGTTTAAAAAAAACAACAAGTGTGTGTCTCACGGCTGCGCCAAAAAGGTTCATTTCAGCATTAATGCCAGACAGATGCTGTCTGACGCTGGTTTTCTAATGAACCTATAGGAACAAGTGACGAAGAGTACAATACAGTATCAAGGGATCGTTCAACAATTACGTGATCATTTTTAGCCGTTTTTTTAACCCCCCCCCCCCCCATGTGATCACAGCGTAATCTTTTGTTTTACCCCCCCCCCCTCGCCTTGATTACGTAATCTTCGTCCGTGCTTAATGTTTGCTGTTTTATTAGCACTGACACGTATGATGCTTGGAAAACTCGATAAAATATAAAAACCGGCCAAGTGCGAGTCGGACTCGCGCACCGAGGGTTCCGTACAAACCTGCAGGTCATCATCATCATCATTCGTCATCATCGTTTATGAAATGAAATGTTTTTTTTTTTAATTTTTATATTTGTGTTGACTGAATGAAAGGTAAATTGTGGTTTACGATTTATGACGTATTAAAAAAAACTACTAACTAGATCTCGTTCAAACCAATTTTCGTTGGTAGTTTTCATGGTAATGTACATCATATATTTTTTTTAGTTTTATCATTCCCTTATTTTAGAAGTTACGGGGGGGGACACACATTTTACCACTTTGGAAGTGTCTCTCGCGCAAACTATTCAGTTTAGAAAAAAATGATATTAGAAACCTCAATTTCATTTTTAAAGACCTATCCATAGATACCCCACACGTAAGGGTTTGATGAAATTTTTTTTTTGTGTTTCAGTTCTATGTATGGGGAACCCTAAATATTATTGTTTTAAAAAAAAATGATAGTAGAAACCTCAATATCATTTTTGAAGACCTATCCATAGATACCCCACACGTAAGGGTTTGATGAAAAAAAAAATTTTGAGTTTCAGTTCTATGTATGGGGAACCCCAAATATTATTGTTTTTTTTCTATTTTTGTGTGAAAATCTTAATGCGGTTCACTGAATACATCTACGTACCAAGTTTCAATAGCACAGCTCTTATAGTTTCGGAGAAAAGTGGCTGCGACATACTCGGACAGACAGACAGACAGACAGACAGACATGGCGAATCTATAAGGGTTCCGTTTTTTGCCATTTGGCAACGGAACCCTAAAAAGTATAAAAATACTGAATCTGGTCACACTGTTCCACAGTTTGTCTATAGCAGGGGAAATCCCGTTCCATCTATCTAATAGTTAGTGTTACCAGTATAGACTTCAAAATTGGACGTAAATATTTAGTTATATAAATGATGACGTAATCATGGATTCTCTCCTCCCCCCCCCGCAAATAATCCAGATGTATATACAAGCACCCGACCCCCCCCCCCCTTCGGTGATCACGTAATTGTTGAATGATCCCCAACATACATTATTTAATAATTATAAATAAATAAACTAACCATTAAACATACTTACTAACAAACACAAAACAAAAACGAAACGAAAAATACAGAAACCGCAGAAACCAAAGCAAAAAAAAAAGGATAGGTATATCAGTAACTGCCTAGTGTAGTAGTCGCTAGCGTTAATGTAGAACATCAACAACTGGGTTCGATTCGCATGTCGCGCAAAGTCCTGTCAGGGTCGCGAGATTTGTTCGATAGAGTTACCGTGGCCCTAGCAGATAGGCAACTGAAGGAACACGGTTGGGTTTTACTCAGTAAAAGTCTGACACGCCCCTCCCGTTCCGCCCAGAGCGGGAGACGTCATTTGATGATTTCCCACTCAAAAAAAAAAAGGATGTTGCATCAACATTAATATCTTTTTTCACCAACAGTGCGCTTTTATTTAAGCACTAGCTTCTGCCCGCGACTTCGTCCGCGTCAAATTTTTACTCCCCTGACCTTTTCCGTCGCATTGAAGCCTGCCAATTTTCGTCCATTTTTAATTGCTACTCCGCTCCTTTTTATTGTAGCGTAATGTTATAGCCTTTAGCCTTAGCCTTTGTCAATAAATAGGCTACCCGATACAAAAAGAATATTTCAATTCGAACCAGTAGTTCCTGAGATTCCCGCGTTCAACCAAACAAACAAATTCTTATAATAAAAGTAAAAAACCGGCCAAGTGCGAGTCGGACTCGCGCACCGAGGGTTCCGTACAAACCTGCAGGTATTCACGGTTTATGCATAAGGTTTATGTTTATGAAATTAAATGTTTATTTTTTTATTTTTATATTTGAGTTGACCGAATGAAAGGTAAATTGTGGTTTACGATTTATGACGTATTAAAAAAAAAAAACTACTTACTAGATCTCGTTCAAATCAATTTTCGGTGGAAGTTTACATGGTAATGTACATCATATATATTTTTTAGTTTTATCATTCCGTTATTTTAGAAGTTACGGGGGGGGGGGGGGACACATTTTACCACTTTGGAAGTGTCTCTCGCGCAAACTATTCAGTTTAGAGAAAAATGATATTAGAAACCTCAATATCATTTTTGAAGACCTATCCATAAATACCCCACACGGGGTTTGATGAAAAAATATTTTTTGAGTTTCAGTTCTATGTATGGGGAACCCCAAATATTATTGCTTTTTTTCTATTTTTGTGTAAAAATCTTAATGCGGTTCACAGAATACATCTACTTATCAAGTTTCAACAGCATAGCTCTTATAGTTTCGGAAAAAAGTGGCTGTGACATACACGAACAGACAGACAGACATGAGGAATCTATAAGGGTTCCGTTTTTTGCCATTTGGCAACGGAACACTAAAAAGAGGTCGCGTAAAGTGTTATTTGGTTTTTTTATCTAGAATTTCTTACCAGCAGTTCGAAGTCTGTATTTATGCCTGGTTGCTGGCAACAGGCTCGCCCCCTATTACATGGAACTTCAACATAACAGGCGAAATGTGGGCGTACTATAGGTACACGTCTGCCCTATTCTTCGGAGAAACAATGTGTGATTGTTATATAACCTACGAATAATTCCTATTTCAGGGTCCTAACAATACTAAATAGTAGAGATGCGCCGAATGTTCAGCCGAATATTCGTATTCGGTACATTCGGCATATTTTTTCATGTTCGTATTCGGCCAAATATTCGGTTGATTTGCCGAATAATTACCGAATATTAAAATTATTGTTAAAATAATAAAAATAACATTTTATTAAACAGTAAGGTAAACTAATGACTAAATAAGTGTGGTTTATTCCGAAAGTTGTACATAGCTTTTTGTAAATGAAAGAGACACTACTTTTTGTACCAATTATTTATTGATAAAATAAAAAAGATTAACTTTAACAATCAATTTAAATAAAATTGTAATAAAAAAACTTCTGCTTTTTTATTACAAATGATAAATTAAGATAAATTAAATTGCTATGAAATTAACAATGAACAAATATATCTTCCATAACAAATACTAGTTCAGAAATGAAAAAAAAAAAAAAATACAAAGAGGAAACTTTAAGTATCAACATTAGTAGGTAATTGAAGTTTTAATCAAATTAAGTTTTTTTGACGAATGACAATGTTAGCAAAATAAAATCTGATTCTCAGGATTACTATTATGTCTTTTAATAATCATATCGTAAAATTATCGCAGACGTGAACCGAATGATTTGGCCGAATATTCGGTTCGGTACATTTTGGACCGAATATTCGGCCGAACATTCGTATTCGGTTGAACCTACATTCGGCGCATCTCTACTATATAGTAACTGAGACCAAAATTAATGTACCCTAACGTAACCCGTTTCTGCCAGGGTCGCGGACTGTTCGAAAGACTTAATGTGGCCGGGTACAGGCAACTGAAGGAACACGGGTGGGTTTTACTCAGTAAAAGTCTGATATGTCGGGAGACGATAATTACCTACCCACAAAAGAAAAACCTAACCCGCTTCGTCAGGGTACCCTAGTTTAGCCTAGGACCTACTGTGACAAAAGGTTTATATGGTAAGAAAAGGTTGAGAAAATTATTTAAAATAGTGTGTGTTTGCGTCATTAGAACGTAAAAAAAGTTTTCATTTTTCAAGGTCAAAAAATTTAAAAAGAGTTCAGTTAAATATATCCTTTTGTAAATATCTGCGCTTTGATATTGTCACTCCAATTGATCAATGATTTTATTTCTTCAAGTAGATTTGTCCAAACACTTTGACACGTTAATTGACTGGCTTGTTAGTCTAGTGGTTAGTGACCCTGACTGCTAAGACTGAGGTCGTGGGTTTGATTCCTACCCAGGACAAATGTTTGTGTGATGAGCACAATCATTTGTTCTGTGTCTGGGTGTAATTTATCTATAATATGTATGTATTTAGAAATATATAAGTATATTTATCAGTTGTCTGGTTGCCATAGTAAAGGCTCTGCCTAGTTTGGGATCAGATAACGGTGTGTTGGTTGTCCCAAGATATTGTCAAGTTATTATTATTAAAAAAAAAAATTTATACTAGATGAAGTCGGCGTTTCCTAGCTGACTACTCTGAGAACAAAGTACGTAACAAAATCGAGGTCACATTACTTTTCTAGATGCTTTTAAATGTCATTGAATGCCGAAAAGCTCCTTTACAACTAGTTCTCAACATCATCATCATCATTTCAGCCGAAAGACGTCCACTGCTGAACATACGCCTCCCCCAATTTGGGGAGCTTTGCCATAATCGCCACGCTTGGCAGGAGGGTGGGCGATCGCAGTATGGTGGTAAATTGCATTGTAAGTCCCTTAGTCGTCTTTTACGGCACTCACGAGAAGAAATGAGATGGTGCTATATTTGCGTCCGGCACCACACGGGAAAAACAACTAGCTTTAGTTAGTATTATTAATACCTAGCTTTTGCCCGCGACTCCGTCCGCGTTAAATTTCTTGCTCCCCAAGCCTTCCCCGTTGCATCGAGTCGCCCGTGCGCGCTCAACGTAAGATCTCAACAGAATACATTTTCCCCGTTTTTGCAACATTTTTCATTGATGCTCCGCTCCTATTAGTTGTAGCGTGATGTTATATAGCTTATAGCCTTCCTCGATAAATTGGCTACCCAATACTTCCCATATACCCATTTTTTCAATTTCGATTAGTTCCTGAGATTATAGCGTTCAACCAAACAAACTCTTCAGTTTGATAATGTTTATATATATAATTCTACTGTACGTGTGTATGTCACTGAACTCCTCCTTAACGGCTGGACCGATTTGAATGAATTTTTTTGTATCCGTTTGGGTGGCACCCTGGGATTCACAAATCAGCCCGACAGATGGCGCTGCTATCGAGTTTTAGGAAACAGGACAACGTCTGTACGGTCAGCTAGTATTAGTATAGATTTTAATTAGCTTCTGCCCCCACTTTGTTCGTGTGAAATTTCTAGTTCCCTTTGCTTTCATTTCCATGAACCGTATTAGCTGGGTTGAGGAGGTCAGGTAGGCAGTCGTTCCATGTAAAATACTGGTATTCAGCTGCATCCGGTTAGACTGGACGCTGACCCCAACATAGAACTGGGAAAAGGCTAGACGGATGATGACGTAGTTTAAAAGATCTAAGCGTACAAACACGAAATGCGACTTTGTTTTATCTAGATATAAATAAATAAAATTTGAGTGTCTGTTTGTAATATTAAGATAACCACTTTTACTTTTACTCAGTGTATATAAGTGTAAACGGTAGATATACCAAAACAATTTTTTTTACAATTTTTGTCTGTCTGTCTGTTTGTTCCGGCTAATCCCTAAAATGGCTGGACCGATTTTGACGGGACTTTCACTGGCATATGGCTGATGTAACAAGGAGTAACTAAGGCTACTTTTATTTTAGAAAAAAATAGGAACTTACGAAAAAAAAGTAAAACTACTGAAAAACTTTTTGTTAAATACCACGCGGACGGAGTCGCGGCTAACAGCTAGCACTAAATAAAGAAAATAAAGAAGCGACAGTGAAGTTATATCAATGATTTTATTTGAGGTTGTATCACAGATTTTCTTGAAATACCATTTCCTGTTTTATAAATTTCTGATTCCGAGAAATCACTTGTTGAGTCAATTTTATTATAAAGTCTACTCCACACAGATGGGTCTTGTCACGCGATGCTGCGATATTTATCGCTATGACGTCGGTCGCGATTAGACATGTTTGAGGGTGACTTATCAACATCAAGCTTTGCAGCGCTGTGTAGCGCTGTGGTGAACAAAGTCATAGCATTTATAGGTAAAAAGTCACGTAAAAGGTATTTTTGAACGTCAAAATTTAAATTAAAACTGTTATTGGTTGGAACCGTGATCTATTTAAAGTCTTTATCCGTTAATAATGACCACTAATTTTGATTGGGTTGCTATCAGAGATAAAATAAAGTAATTTATCTCACGAAGTGACTTTTTTTTTTCTGGGTTGGAGTTACCGTGGCCTTGGCATATGGGCAACTGAAGGAACACGCCCTCCCGCTCCGCCCAGAGCGGTAGAAGTCATTTGAGGACTTCCCAACCACAAATAAAGACGATCACTACTACTTTCCCTTTAATTTACTACCCTCCTGGAGGGGGAATCTACCGTCATTGAAAATAGTTAGCATAGGCTCACTATGGTATGTATGTTAAATGTCTTTGATATTCTCTTCTATCTCGCTTGCACTTATCATTTTACCACATTGACGCAGTACCTACATGCTGTCTCGGACAACACATTTAGAAGTAATTGTAAAAAAAAAGTAGCATGAGAAAGGTTATTTAGGCACAGCATAGCTTATTGTGAAGAAGACTCCCTGATGAGACTACTCAAGAAGAGACCACAATGTCGATTTAAATAAAAGCGAGCTGTTGGATTTTCCAATTTAGGAGCTGAGTTGAGCGTGCAAAATCCAAGAAACGCTTTTATTTAGGCATACATTTTTGGCCACACCTAAATGACTAGGTAAGGGCAAATGGGTGCCTTTATACAACCACATTTCGCCAGAAATGTTTCAAGTCCCATGTTATAGATGGCGAGCTTATTGCTAGCAACCGGGCACAAATTCTGTCAGACATTCCATTTTTCCCCGTGGATGTCGTAAGAGGCGACTAAGGGACTTACTAGAGAATGGGCAGCAGCGTTCTCTATGCATTTGACTACCATACTGCGATCGCCTGTCAAGCGTAGCGATTATGGCAAAGCCCGCCCCTAATTGAGGGAGGCCTATGTCCAGCAATGGACGTATTCTGGCTGAAATTATGATGATGATGATGGGCACAATTCCAGACATCATGCTGCTACTGAGAAACTCCAGATAGAAACACCAAAGTGAATCTATACTTTTTTACTTAAATATTATAAAGCTGAAGAATTTGTTTGTTTGTTTGTTTGAACGCGGTAATCTCAGGAACTACTGGTCCGAATTGAAATATTCTTTTTGTGTTGGATAGCCTATTTATTAAGGAAGGCTATAGACTATAACATCATGCTACGATGAAAAGGAGTGGAACAGCAACGAAAAATGGACGAAAACTGACAGGCAATTCGATGCAACGGGAAGGGTCAGGGGAGTAAAAATTTGACGCGGACGAAGTCGCGGGCAGAAGCTAGTGCTTGAATAATAGCGCACTGTTGGTGAAAACAGATATTAATGTTGATGCAACATCCTTTTTTTTGGGTTGGACATCATCAAATGACGTCTCCAACTCTGGGCGGAACGACAGGGCGTATGAGACTTTTACTGACTAAAACCCACCCGCGGCACTTGATGTCTTGTCCAGAGTGTCCTATTATCTGCACGCTACAGGAGTTGATGGACGCTACTGAGCTCGTAGCCAGATCCTGATGCTGACGCTTCTCAAGAAGGAATCTCAGTGGGATTCACAGACGGCGCGACTTTCAGCTCCTGTGTGAGTGAGCCTTATTTCCCTGAAGCTAACTCCATTGCTCGGAGTAATAATTAAATTAATTATTAACAGTGTAATTAGGAAATTGAATATGTACTTATGTACAGAAATCTGTATTAATAAGGTAAATATAATCTAACATCATTTTTGTTTTCTTACAAGGGGTAGGTAGAGTTGTTTGGATTTTGCCGCAGTTATATTTAAGTCCTACAAAGTTTTTCCTACTCAATGTATCCGACATAAAATACCTCTAGGCGTGATTAAAAATGTTACCATTAATTCAGATAATAGGTACTAAGCAAAATAAATAATGCATTAGAAGTATGCTTAGTTTGTTGGGAGTTTGTTGGCCACTTCTTCTTCCCAGCTAAAGCACTAGGAAGTGCGCGACGGGTGGGCGTTTTGGGGGGACTGTCTTTTGTAATTTTGACGTTCGAAAAGTGCTGATCCTCAGCCTAATTTGAATAAATGACTTTTGATTTTGATTTTGATTTTATGAAACATCCTGTTAATAATGTTTACGTATCAGACGATACAGAACATATCTGCCCAGCGCACGAGTCGACTAGATCATTCCATCTCCATTTTCCATGAGACAAAATATCAATTTCAAACTACGTCATGCGTCGTCATAATGAACAATATTTTTATTTTTTAGTTATTCAATTTTTTTTTTTGTTATGGATGTGTGTGTGTGTGTGTCATTGGATACATGAAGTGGGCTGCCGTTGTAAGACGATTAATGTCACGGTGTATAATAGGGGGCGAGCCTATTGTCAACAACAACATCTGCCTAGCCTTTTCCATATTGAGGTGGGCTTTCAGTCTAACCAGATGCAGCTGCCTATCTGACGTCCACAACCCAGTTATTGGGTAATACGATATAACTTAGACAGCTATCTACATCGTCTTCACATGATGTGACCAAGATTATGTCTAGACTTTAAAAGAGACTGTGACCTCTGAGTTTGTTTCGGCCTTTCTTCTCAGAGTAGTCAGATAGGAAACGCCGACCTCGTCTAGTTTAAAAAAATATGATTGACATGTAAAAGTGTTTGTATGAACCTAATTACAGAAATAAAATCATTTATCATTTGACTGTGGTTGGTAGACTTTCAAAGATGAATGAAACTAACCTATTCGATCTATCAACGATCGATTTATCTACGAAAGACAGTTGGGACCAGCGGCTTAACGTGCTTTTCGAGGCACGGAGGAATCTTGGTATGTCAAGATGCACAATAAATGTGGAGGAGAAGGCTTTTCTACTAAATCCTACTAATATTATAAACTAGCTTTTGCCCGCGACTTCGCCCGCGTGGATGTCGGAAATTAACGCAGGAGGACGTACTACCGCGTTAAGATGTGTTAATTCAGGTTATATTGTAGGTAATAGCTGTTACCCGCGACTTCGTCCGCGTGGTATTTAACAAAAAGTTTTTCATAAAAACTGTCTTTGAAAACTACGCTGACATACGTCACAAACTACGCTGACATACTTCTCAAAATTCAGCGTGTTTTTAGTTTTTTTAAACTAATATTTATTTTTTCTATAATAAAAATAGCCTAAGCCTTACTCCTTGTTACATCAGCTATCTGCCAGTGAAAGTCCCGTCAAAATCGGTCCAGCCATTTCAGAGATTAACCGGAACAGACAGACAGACGGACAAAAATTGTAAAAAAAATTGTTTTGGTAGGTATATGTACCGTGTATACATGGTCCCTAAGTGGTTATTTTAATATTAAAAACAGACACTCCAATTTTATTTATTTGTATAGATGTACAGATGTGAAAGTTTATGAGGATTTATGGATTTTTGTTACTCTTTCACGCAAAAAGGGCTCCACAGATTTCTATGAAATTAGGCACTCAGATACTTCATAACCTTGATTAACACATAGTATACTTTTTATCCCGGTAGAACAAAATCAAAATCAAAAGTCATTTATTCAAATTAGGCTAAGGATCAGCACTTTTCCAACGTCAATATTACAAAAGACAGTCCCCCAAAACGCCCCCCCTTCACCACTTCCTAGTGCTTTAGCTGGGAAGAAGAAGTGGCGCAACAAACTCCCCAGCAGAACAGCTGTCTGTCCAGTTAGAAGAACTTGATTCCATACAATGGTATACAGTAAACATTAAGAGACAAAACATTAAATTAAATGATTTGCTATATGCCAGCTAGCCAACCCAATATACAAACAAATAAAATGAAAACTATACTCAAGCAAGAGCCAAAAAAAAAAAATATATGTACTAACTGTGCGACTTCGTCCGCGTAGAATAGTGACTTTTCTGGCAGCAAATTTTTAATAACATATACCGTCGTTTGGGTAGCTAAAAATTTACTTTACAGTAATGCTTCTCTGTATACGATATTTGACGTATAGCCATCGGGGATGAAAGCATACAGGCTCCTAGTATATGTACAATGACAACATAGCTACCAAAATAAAAACCTCCTGGCATACAGGGCGTGACAGCTTACATAAACAATGCAGAGTAAGTTTCCGTTGTATAATTTTCGATCTCAGTACGGGCGAATCCGACGGCAAAAGCTAGTAGATCGGTAATTATTGTTTGAAAAGAGACGTCTTGTTAAGGAAGAGATCGTCTAAATACTGCAAAGAATTTCCCAGTACTGTATAAAATTATTGCAAAATCATCAAGAAGTTTGCTCCAGTAACTTTTAGAGAATGAGGGTAGGCTAAAATTATATTGTATCCAAACCGGTCGAAAAGGTCTTATCTACCTATACCGAAAACTTAATCCACCGTGAATATAGGTAGCTACTGTTACCAACCAGACCCCCTACATTCGAATTTACACCTTCAGCTTATTGACTTAAAGTTCAAATAACATCAGCGGGATCCACCCCTTCAAAATTCCGGTTTTCCACCTCCATTGAAATATCGACTGTATTGCGATAGGATAAGGTTCAGGATTGAATAAAGATCTATGTTGGCAGGAGATATACAGCATGAATTTTTTATGTTCCAACTTGCGGATCTTAACCGACTTGGAAAGTGGAAGTCATGTAATTTGCCTGGCAATAGTTTATGTATGGTGTTTAAATGTTTAAGTATGGCTTTATTAGAGAATGATTTATATTAATATGTTTTGTTTAAGTTGTTTATAATTCTGGTATGCCTTCCTTGATGAATAATCGTATGATATTGGTGTAGTAAGTACCTACTCGCTTATATGTAGTAGTTGTAGCTTTGTGTGTTGTGAATGAGAGTTTTATGTTTGTTAACGCACCCACGATGTAGTAATTACAGTTTCTTTTTTATATTTTGTTGTGAATTTAGGAAAAAGTGATATGATTGTCATCATGCAACTAATTCAGAAACCTTTAATGACTAAAGAATATTAATGTAAATGATAAACAATTATAATTTCTGTAAGTAGGTTTGTACAAACACTTTTAAAACTGGAAATAAAGATTAAGTATTTATTTATTTATCTCATACACATTTCATCTTTTATTTTCATATATATATTTCAATTTTTTTTTAAACCAGATTAGATCTGCGTTTCCTATATGATCACTCTGAGAAGAAAGGCCGAAACATACTCAGAGGTCACAGTCTCTTTTAATGTCCAGACATAATCTTGGTCACAACAAGTGAAGACCATGTAAATTTGGTGTTTGAAATGTTCTTTTGAGGAAAGAAACGCACAGACGGAGTGGACATATGAATGAACTTGATTAAATTAGATAAAGCACTGATTCTCAGAGTAGAAGAAAATCGTGAAACTTAGACTTATTTGTATAAGTCTAGATTTCCTCACGATAATACATACTTATATAAACTCATACGTTTTTCCAATAAGGGTAGGCAGAAACCACGGAACGCCTCCTGCTACGATCTCTACACACTCCTTTTGCCTCGTTTAGGTTCATACAATTGGTCATACACACACGCCGGTTGCGAGTACTACGCACCTGACCTTTCTGAAGAACATCACCAATAAGGTCCCTATATGTCCTCTTACGGCTTTCTCTGCTGGCGTTTCCACTAACATCTGCCTAGTAAATACCTTTTGTTAGTCGCCTTTCATTCATCATCTTAACGTGACCAAACTATTTAAGCATACTCTTTTGAATTTTAATAATAATAAAATAAGCTAACTTCTGCCCACGACTTCATCCGCATGAAAGTTCTTCTTCCCGCGACCCATCCCATCGCATCACCAGCCTCTGCTATTATTTCGATAATTAGAGTTTCTGATTTTCTTTTGCAAATGGCCCGGCTCCTAAGAGTTTCAGCGTGATGTTAAATTATTTATAGCATCCCTCAAGAATTAGCCTATAAAATGCAAACATATTTTTCGACATACGTCTGGTAGTTGCGGAGATTAGTGCGTTCAAATTAACAGTGAAACTCTTCAGCTTTGTTATAGAATAAGTATATTTATACAGCGTGTAACGGAAGGGGGGTATCGACCCTGAAGGAGGTGAATGTGCTCATGAAACTCAACAACTTTCCCCAAAGAACATAGGTCGAAATATGAAAAAAAAATTTGGCCCTCCCATAGTAAATCAATCAGCTGGTAGTCAGTTTTGTAAGGGAGGGCCAAATTTTTTTTTTCATATTTCGACCTATGTTCTTTGGGGAAAGTTGTTGAGTTTCATGAGCACATTCACCTCCTTCAGGGTTGATACCCCTCTTCCGTTACACGCTGTATATTGTAATAGATTGTTTATTGACAAAAAAAATTGTCTACAAAACAAATGAAGCCCTGGTTCCTGAGTTAAAGTATTTATTTCAAATAGCCACATAAAAGGCACTTTTAAACGTCAACATTTAAATTAAAATAGAAGCCATTATGGGAGCCACGGTTTCCTCCCAAACTACTGCTTGGGAGAAGACAGTGGTTCCTGTAACCATAAGCTACTTATTGGTTATAGTTAACTGTTTATGGTCTGAAATCGCCATCATACCAAGAGGAAGTAAA
This sequence comes from Aporophyla nigra, assembly GCA_947507805.1. Lineage (NCBI taxonomy): Eukaryota > Metazoa > Arthropoda > Insecta > Lepidoptera > Noctuidae > Aporophyla > Aporophyla nigra. The sequence continues at coordinate 11,678,336 of OX382319.1, read as the reverse complement.
TTGTTCAAGAATAAATGAAATGAAATGAAATGAAGCGTGGAGATCAATGCTTATACCTCTAGCCTTTATATTACAGTCGAAAAGTCACAGTCAAATATAAAAAAAAATACATAATATTTTAAACCCAGCTGCCCGAATTACCAACTGAACTGAATTTTAAAATAATCCCGCATCAATAAAGACTCGCCCTCTATATATGTAAATTATAACATCAAGCGGCACTCGGTTCGTTAAGCCATCCTTTTACAACCACCCTGTATAAGTGACGAGAGGCGGCGAGAATCACCCTGTATACTGTTAAAACCTTTTTGCTGGATACGGTATAAAAGTTAATAGTTTCATGGATATGAAGCTTTTGTGGAAGTTAAGCTACATTTGCCGTGGCCAATTTTTTGATGGGTTGTTAGGTGTTATTATTACCATGTCTGTTTAGTGTTAGGTTAAGATAAATAAACATTATGTTGCATACTAGCTTCTGGCCGCGATTTCGTCCGCATTTAATTTCTTGCTCCCCCGACCCTCCCTGTCGCATCGAATTGCCTGCCCTTGCGAGGTCTTCGTATTCGTGAATTTTTTTGCTTGGCTCCTGAGGGTCCAAGCGTTATGTTATATAGTCTATAGCCTTCCTTGATAAATGGGCTAACCCACACTAAACATAGTTCCTGAGTTTAGTACGTTCAACTAAACAAACTCTATGATATTTAGATTTGATAACAATTAAATATGTTGTAGTGCGCCAACCTTAAACGATAGACATATACTATCACGGATTTTTTTTTAAACTTATTAAGAAAAACAATTTCGTCATACATGATTGTTGCGTTACTTTAACTGTTTACGCACCGCACGCAACTTAAGCTCTGTAAAGGAATCGATTTTCCTCGTTTTTGCAACATTTTTCATTGCTGCTCCGCTTTTATTGGTCGTAGCGTGATATTATATAGCATGTTAGCCTACTTCGATAAATAGGCTACCAAACTCTGTAAGAATTATTCAATTCGAACCAGTAGGTCCTGAGATTAGCGCGTTCAACCAACCAAAAAAACTAAAAATTCTTTAGCTTTATAATTTTAGTAATGACTAGCTTCTGCCCGCGACTTCGTCCGCGTGTTAATTGACCCAGAGAAAAAAAAGTTTCAATGAAATTCTAACCCCCATTTCACCCTCTTAGGGATAGAATTTCAAAAAACCCTTTCTTAGTGGATACCTACTCTTCACAAAGAACACACCCTCCAAATTTCACGTCTCTATGACCAGCGGTTTAGTCTGTGCGTTGATATATCATTCAGTCAGTCAGTCACTTAGGACTCTGTATAGGTTCACCTTATAATATTCTGACTGCTGGGAAACAGCCACCCTCTCTGTGAGAGTGTGTGGGCACCACCGCGCGGGCCCAGTGCGTGTTGGTAGATGTCTAAGTACCTGCTATGCTTTGAGTTTCCCTACACCATCAAATCAGAAATATTGAGATCCGTAGGAGAACCAAGATAACCGACATAGCCCGAAGAATTGCTAAACTGAAGTGGCAGTGGGCAGGGCACATTGGTCGCAGAACAGATGGCCGATTCAAATTCAAATTCAAATTGTTTATTTGCAAGAAAATACATAGTTTACAAGGGAAGATCTTACAGCCTAAAAGTCATTGTATTCTGCCTGCAAGCAAGCGTGCAAATTATTATTGTTTAAATGTCATACCTAATTATCATGCAAAATTATTACCCTAATATTACTATTCTATTATGACATTGTTATTACATTATTATGACATTATTATTACATTAATTATCACAAATTATTATTATATACAAACATACATCAAATTATTTCAATAAATTAATTAATTAATACTGTAATCAAATATTTTTATGTTCTAAAAATTCCTTAATACTATAAAAACACTTTTTTTGTAACCACTCTGACAATTTTGTTTTAAAAACATTACCCTGCAACAATTTAAAATCATTTGGTATGGTATTATAAATAAGGATACACATATTGAACACATTTTTCTTATAAATATCTTTATGTCCAGCTGGATGATATAAGAGGTTGCGAAATATAGCCCTTTTCTGACGTGGTATGTTGCTTAAAATAATGCATGTGTCTCTTTGTAAAAGTGCAGATGTCTCTAATATACATACAGGGCAATGGAAAAATATTCATTTTTTGAAATAGTGGTTTACAGCTATCTAAGAACCATGCCCTGTTTATTACCCGGATGCAGCGTTTTTGGAGCTTAAAAACTCTGTCGATATCGGTCGAGTTACCCTACATGATTAGTCCATAGCTCAGAACAGATGACACTCAGAACGATGGAGCCGAAAGGTTTTGGAGTGGCAACCGCGTACTGGAAGACGTAGTGTTGGATGGCCTCCTACAAGGTAGACCGGTGACCTGGTGGCAGGTCCGCAGGAAACCGCTGGATGCGAGAAGCATAGTAGCGGTCGAAGTGGCGGTGCTGAGGGAGGCCTAAGTCCAGCAGTGGACGTCTTTCAGCAACAATTACGATGATGATAATGACTGCCTATCTGACCTCCATTGCCAAGTTTCCAGGTAACACCATTGGTAAGACTTTCATGACTTTTTGTCAGACTTTCGGGTTTATAACTACCCGAAACAACGATCAATGATACACAAATGACAGCCGGGTACCAATGACTTAACAAATATTTATTTATTTACTTAATGGTTCACCCACAGCACATACAAACATAAAATCATAAGGTAATATTCTAATATATATGCCAATTACAGGTAAACACAACATTGACTACAAGGACGCTAAATTACCGCTTAATTGCTAACTTAAGTCTAGGTGTACACTTAAATAAGAGAAAAGAAATTACAATTTACGAAAATAAAATAAAAAACAAAAATAGAAAAATAGCAAATATCATCTGAGGCACAGAGGGGTCTTGGTATTCAAATCTGTTACGTACATTAGAAGATCTAAGCGTACAGACATGAAATTAGATTTTGTTTTATACAATGTAAAGGTACATACATACATATATAAACTCACGCATCCTTCCAATAAGGGGTAGGCAGAAACTCCAGAACGCCACCTACTACTATCCTTACAAATTCCTTTAGCCTCGTTGGCTTCTGATTATCTGTAACGAAGAGAGTCAGCGAAACAAATAAATCTGTGACAATATTTTATGCATGAAACATTAAAATTTCATACCGTTTTCAATCGCAAACGAACAATATTCATATGAACCGGTTATTGTGGAGAATGACATATTAATTCTATATATATATTTAAGTAGCTTATCGAGCCGGTTGGCGCTTTTTCATTAACAATTTCTTTTAGGCTCATGCTGTATGAATGATGAAAGATAGCGGGGTTTTATTTTGAGTGATCGAATATTGGTGATAGTTTAAAAAATTAAGAGGTTTTTAAAATTGATTGGCAGACAGGTATAGACTTTAAATACATGTAATATCACGCCTGCATTTTCCGAAGTGACAGGCAGAGGTGTACTAAAGTACACCCACATTCCGCTAGTTATGCCTTAGTCCTAGCTAGCAGAACTTAAAATTAGGAACTAAATAATAGTTTAAAAAACTACAAAACACGCTTTTTATCAAGCACCCCATGCTTTTTAGGGTTCCGTTGCCAAATGGCAAAAAACGGAACCCTTATAGATTCGTCATGTCTGTGTCTGTCTGTCTGTCCGTGTATGTTACAGCCACTTTTTTCCGAAACTATAAGAGCTATGCTGTTGAAACTTGGTAAGTAGATGTATTCTGTGAACCGCATTAAGATTTTCACACAAAAACAGAAAAATAACTATAATATTTGGGGTTCCCTATACATAGAACTGAAACTCAAAAAAAAAATTTCATCAATTCCATACGTGTGGGGTATTTATGGATAGGTCTTCAAAAATGATATTGAGGAATGATATTAGAAACCCCTCGTAACTTCTAAAATAAGGGAAAGATAAAACTAAAAAAAAATACATGATGTACATTACCATATAAAGTTCCACCGAAAAAAAACTACTTACTAGATCTCGTTCAAACGAACGAGATCTAGTAAGTAGTTTTTTTTTAATACGTCATAAATCGTAAACCACAATTTATCTTTCATTCAGTCAACTCAAATATAAAAGTTAAAAAAAAAAAACATTAAATTTCATAAACATAAACCTTATGCATAAACCGTGAATACCTGCAGGTTTGTACGGAACCCTCTGTGCGCGAGTCCGACTCGCACTTCGCCGGTTTTTTCCATTATTTTCTAGTTTGGTTTTCTATAAAAGTGTGTGTTTTAGTTTTTTAAACTATTATTTATTTTCCATAGTTCGGCTAACCACAAAAGCGGGTTTTTCATTGTTTTTTTTTTTTGCTACCCTGGTGATCTTGGCCAGGATAACGGCACAATCAATCCTTGATAAGTGTGCGACGTTTCAAAATAATCCAACTATTTGAAGGAGATGAAAATCACGTTCAAAGATTCCGTTACGTAAATTCATAAATACATACCAAGCTATTAATATCGCGTTAAAGTTTCAACCAGTTACAATGCACCGCTTTCAATTATGATTTCTTTCGATTAACTTAATCTCAGTAATATTTTGTTTGATCTGAACTTCCACCTAGACCGGTACCTTTTGCACCGGTACAAATGCAATTTTTGACCAATGAGATACTCGGGCAATAACGCAAACTATATTGATAAATAAGAAACAAAAATGCGTTTCTGGTATTCCTTCCTCATTTATTCTGAGTAACACGATATCCCTTGGTAAGACTCGTTGTCAGACTTGTAGGCTTCTGCCAGGGTCGCGAGATTTGTTCGATAGAGTTATTGTGGCCCTGGCATATAGGCAACTGAAAGAACACGGGTGGGTTTTAGTCACTAAAAGTCCGACAAGCCCTCCTGATGATTTCCCACCCACAAAAAAAAAAGACTTGTAGGCTTCAGAGTATCCGCCAATTAAGTCATGGTGTTGAACGTTGTATGACGACCAGGATCAAAGGATTAACGTACTTTCCAAGGCACGACGGGCTCTCGATACCTAACAGATGGTCACCCATCCGCGAATCGACCGCAGTAACCATAACTTAACCTTCGATCGACCAATGTGGCTACATTTAGACTAACTAATCTAAATAACTAAATTATCAGTGAAACGTACATGAATATTCAGACTAAAATTCGCATTCGCTTTATTAAAACAAAACAATGGCCCAGCATGGCCCACTGTGTGAACTCTCCCGTATTAGTATTGATTTTTGCTGGCCGACCGTGGCAACGCGGGCAAAGCTCCGGTAACTATCTGTTGCATGAAACAGAGCTTGTATATACACGCTTGTTGTGTATAGAGGGCTGGCAGGGATGCAGGTATAAATTTTTGATAGATTTTGTGAGTGTTTTGAGTTGGAGGTTCTGTTTTGTGGGTAAAAATTCGGCTTAAAATGTGCAGAAAATATTGTGTTGAGAGGTTTTTGGCTTTGATTTTTGAGTTGTTTTTATTAAACACTAGCTTCTGCCAGCGACTTCGTTCGCTGTAATTTATTTGTTCCCCCAACCTTCTCCGTCGTATCGAATCAGCAGCCCGTGTGTAGTTTTTGTTATCGTCACTTTTTTTCTATCTGCTCGACTCGTAAGGAATCTAGCGTGATGTTGGATAGTCTTTAGCCTTACTCCATAATTGGGCTATCTAACACTAAACGTAGTTCCTGAGATTAGTACGTTCAACCAAACAAACTCTTCAGCTTTATAATATTTAGATAAGCATTTCGCCCGCGAATTCGTCTGCGTCAAATGTATAGCTTATGTTACTCCATAATAATGCAGCTTTCCATTGATGAAAGAATTTTAAAATCGGTTAAGTCGTTTTTGAGTTTATCTCCTGAATGTTGTCTATTGATGAAAATCACATTAAAATCCGTTGTAAAGTTTAAGATCCAAGAGTACAAACGTAGGAAGCGACTTAGTTTTACACTATGTTAAGAAGACAAACAATAAAATCTTACTTATTTATAACATTAGTGTAGATAACTTTAACCTTACACATTTTATTTGGCTTTTTCTGTTCTTTATTTAAGTGAGTTGACATTGGATAGTATTATATTATTGAATAAGATGAGAATTTCGGAAGTCGACGTCTTCGGTTTTGAATTTTCATTTTGTGGCCACTGAGTTTCGAAATGCAAGCCAGATTTCGTTTTGTGGTGTTGTTTTTTAAAGCCGGTTATTTTTTTTTGTCACTATGTGATTCCTACCACAGTTCCTTGTGGTGCCGTACGTAAAGAATAGCATCATCCCATTTCTCCCCGTGGGTGTCGTAAGAGGCGACTAACACAAACTAAACATTTACTAGAGAATGGGCAGCAGCGTTCTCTATGCATTTTACCACCATAGGGTGATCGCCAACCTATCTGCCAAACGTGGCGATTATATCAAACCCCCCACTTGGAGGATGCTTATGTGCAGCAGTGGGCATCTTTCGGTCGCAATGATGATGATGATAATCCATCATGCTTGTGAAGTTTACACACAAAAAAAATGTTTATTATTTTCAAACTGATATTTCAACTACACTACGGTTGATGACCCAAAAAACACATATTTTTGTTTTATTATGATTAGAGATATCACGACTGTGGAGTTTTGCTAGCCAATTAAATTTGAACCTGTGGATACACTTTACGAAACCTTCGGGGAAATCAGCGTCATTATGTTATATTTATATTCGTAATTATTCAAAGATTTTCCTGGTTATTACTACTCATAATAATCCAACTAATATGTATATATTTTTTATTCATGTGAAAATATGTATTTACAGATATTTGTTACTCAATCACGCACAAACGGCTGAACGTATTTGAATAAAATTTGGCACACGGATAGTTTATAACCTGGATTAAAACATAGGATACATTTTAACCCGGTAGTACGTTCCCACGGTATAATTTCCGACCTCCACGCTGTGGAAGCCGCTGGCAAAAGTTGATAAAAATATTTTATATAAGCTTAAATTTGTATCGACCCATTTTTTTCCTAAACTATACTTACTACGTAGTAATACATTAAATTATGTCTGTCAGTTAAAAGTTAACACATTTGTATCACGCAGCCGCGCCCGTGTTAAGTAATTTATAATTTTAACTAACAGGGCTATTCTCATGTCTGGGACAAAAAATGTTTTGTTATTTTGAAAGTGTTTGAGGTTTGGGAATTATGAATGTAGTGTGCGTACACTAGCAACAATGAAACACACGCTGGGGTCCAACATTGAAAGTAGTTAAAGCTACTTTCTGTGTTGAACCCCAGTATATCTCTATTTAGATTGCTATCGACATGTTTAGAAGAAGAAGTGTCGTTGGGGATCAATATTGAAGGTAGTCAAAGACACTGGGCTCGAACATTATAAAAACTTTAAAAAAAAAAAAAAAAACAACCGACTTCCTTAAAAACACTACAAAATGAAATTAAATTTATTTTGCAAGAAGTGTAATACATTACAGATGGTCGCGTTATTTTACAGTCAAATAACTTTAAGTTCGGAAGTCGGTGTCTTAGGATCTGTATTTAAGGTTTTTTTGCCACCGACTTCCGAACTTAAAGTTATTTTTCATTTTGTAGTGTTGTTAAGGAAGTCGGTTGTTTTTTTTTTGGAAAAAAGTTTTTTATTTTTAAATTTTTAGTTGTATCCACCCCACACTAATTTCAAACAAAAAAGGCAAATTTATGCGATAGCAGAAATCGCGATTGATTTGCTGTCATTTTTTAAAGAGTTCCGGTGTCTGTCTCCGGAACTGATCATCAGATCTATATGAAATTTATATGGGACCATTTCGGAATAAACTGCTTTCGAACAAAAAAAGGATTTTGTAAATCAGTCTATATGTGACGGAGTTATGGCCGAACATACATTAAAAAAAAAAAAAACATCCGAATTGAGAACCTCCTCCTTTTTGAAGTCGGTTAAAAAGTAGGCAAAGCTACTGAGGTTGAAAGTCACTGGGCTCCAACATTGAATGCCACTGGGGTCCAACACTGAAAGTCACTGGGGTCCAACATTGAAAGTAGTCAAAGTCACTGGGGTGCAACATTGAAAGTAGTCAAAGACACTACGGTCCAACATTGAAAGTAGTCATAGATGCTGGGGTCAAACATTGAAAGTAGTCGAAGATACTGGTGTTCAACATTGAAAGTAGTCAAAGACACTAGGGTTTAACAATTTAAAAAGTCGAAGAGACTGCCGCGCCGTTCTGACAATTTGTTTCTGAACTTTCCAAACCAGAGTTATTTATTCCATCGTAATTATTGGTTTTACTATGATGGACTTGTGGCTAAGCAATCGCTGCCACACGGATCAATCTATCGGGTAATACTCTACGATTGTCAAAAAAACCCCCCGAAAACCCCCAGAAACCCCTCCGTGCTTCAGGATGTACGTTAAATTGTTGGTCTCAGCTGTCATTCTTGAATCTTTGACAATAGTTACATGTCGTCAGAAGCCCGAAAGTTTGACAGCCAGGCTTACTTAAAGATACTGTATTACCAAGTAACTGGGTTGTGGCCATCAGATAGACAGTCGATCCTTGCAAATAAAATATTGGTAATGAATTGCATCCGGTTAGAATGGAAGCCGATCCCAATAGAGTTGGGAAAAAGCAAGGCAGCTTTTATTTTTATTGGTTTAAGTGAGTATCTGGTTATTGCATATTTCTATCAGGTAATTTTAAGTGGCAGCCCGGAGTCTGGATTTTTACCCGGTTGATATCGCGGGGGCGATATCACTCTTAAACATAACTGCTGAAATGTGAGGCTGTACTTTAGACCATTTCAGTCACCAATCTACATCGTCTTCACATGATGCGACTAAGATTATATCTGGACTTTAAAAGAGACTGTGACCTCTGAGTTTGTTTCGGTTTTTCTTCTCAGAGTAGTCAGGCCGACCTCATCTAGTTTTACCTCACCTAATTGACTACCCTGAGAAGAAAGGCCGAAACAAACTCAGAGATCACGGTCTCTTTTAAAGTCCAGACATAATCTTGGTCACATCATGTGAAGACCATGTAGATTGGTGACTGAAATAGTCATTTGAAGAATGAACCACACAGATTGAGTGGACCTGTCCAGTCAGTGCATGCATTTGTCACTAATCGTTTAGCTCAACTCGGAACATAAGGAGCCCAACGCTGTGACGAACAATACCAAAGAATGGACATTTGGGTAGGCCGGATAAATTACTCAAACTGCCAGATAATGGTATGTAAAGATGGTCGCCCATATACGATTGATCGACCCTTTCACTAAACATTGAGGAAAAAATCACAACCTGTGGCGCATCTTATCTTTTTTAAGAAAAGAACAATAAAACCATTGTTTTTACAATGAATTATAAAAAAAAAATTCCTAGAAGAAATTTTACATAAAAATAAGTTAACAAAAAAAAACTTGATGTAATTAAAACACGTGAGAATGACCCTCGTCGAGCACAAAATAGGTCGCAGTTATAATTAGTTAAATTTACGATGGTGCCCCACCCTCGGGGCACGGGGGCACCCCACCCTTCTACATTTTTAACCCCACTTTTGTTATATTATACTACTATTTTAACTGATCTAGCCGTCACAGACTAATCTATATACTAATATTATAAAGAGATATGTGGCGGGCTGTGCTGGCGTCGCTGCTGCGGCTGCTGAGACCCTCAAGCAGCGTAAATACATATTAAATACTGTAACCTTATAGGTAACTACAGCCATTTGGGGTTAAAACGGTCGGGTCATGGGGCCTGAGGGCGCGTTTTCTTTTTAAGGAAATTTCTCATCGACTGGTCGACACATCACGTGATCAGAAGGCTGGGTCATTCTTTGGCCAAAGAATTAGCGTTGCTATTCAACGTGGCAACACTGCCAGTTTTCTGAGCACGTTTCCAGATGACAGTGATGCGGACAAGTACTTCAAAGCCTAAGTGTTCGGGTATTTTTGTATTTATTTGTATAGAAAGTTTATGAGTATGGATGTATGTTTGTGACTCTTTCATGCAAAAACTATAGATCGGATTTAGATGAAATTTGAAACACAGTTAGTTTATAACCTGGGTTAACACATAGAGTACTTTTCATCCCGGTAGTACGTTCTCGCGGTATAATTTCCGACCTCCACGCGGGCGAAGCGGCTGGCAAAAGCTAGTATATTATAGTATCTGGCCTGCATATTTAATAAAAAACAGTTTATAAAGAGATGTTATTTTAATTTCTGAATCGTTTTCTTTTAAATATAATTACAGAGGATGAATGAAGGTCGGCTTACAAAAGGTATTTACAAGGCAGATGTGAGTGGAAACACCGGGAGGGGGCGCCCTAAGAGGACATATAGTGACCTTATTGGTGATGTTCTTCAGAAAGGTCTGGTGCGTAGTACTCGGCGTGTGTGTATGACCAATTGTATGAACCTAAACGAGGCAAAAGAAGTGTGTAGAGATCGTAGCAGGTGGCGTTCCGTGGTTTCTGCCTACCCCCATGGGAAAAAGGCGTGATTGTATGTATGTATGTATGTACAGACGCTTTTAGCGTGCACGTCTTTATACATTGTTCTTACATACATCATTTCAACATGAATGATGTAACAATATTTTAATTTACAAGTGTGTCCATGGAGTTTCTTGTCCGTTCTTCTTCATAGGTACGCTACGCTACGCTTTGGAACGGGCAACTAGCTTAATCTGTTACCCAACCTACCCCTTTACACTTCAAAAGTAATTGATTTATTTGAAATAATTGATTTTAGTTTGATTTTCAAACACCAAGAGCGCCGGACGTAAAGAATAGCTCCATCTCATTTTTAGCCGTGGGTGTCATAAAAGCCGATTACCCTCTACGGGGCACCGGTGTGGGCGCCCTCATTGAGGCTGCGCCCAGCGCGCCGCTTGAGTGCGGCCCAGAGGGTCATGGCCATTCGGTTAATCCGGGGATACCGCACGGTCTCCTGCGAGGCGGCGAGCCTCCTTGCCGGAGTGCCGCCATGGGATCTGGAGGCAAAGGTCCTCGCCCACATGTGGGAGTGGCGCGAGGATGCGAAACGCCGGGGCGAAACTCCGCTGCCGCGACAAATCGCGGCACGGCGGACAGAGCTCCGGCAGGATCTCATGGCGACATGGCGGGTACGATTGTCGCAACCCAGCGCAGGGCACGCCACAATTGCGGCGGTAAGTCCCCTCTTTGAGGAGTGGATAGAGAGGCGCCACGGCGTCCTCACCTTCCGCCTGACACAGGTTCTCACCGGGCATGGGTGCTTCGGTGGGTTCCTGTTCAGGATAAAGCGGGAGGAAACGCCCGGGTGTTTCCATTGTGAGGATCGTCTAGAGGACACGGTGGAGCATACGGTGGAAGTGTGCCCTGCCTGGGCGGAGCACCGCCGTGTCCTCGTGGAGGCGATCGGCGGCGGCGACCTCTCGCGTCCGGCCCTGGTGCGAGCCATGGTACGGAGCGAGAGGGCATGGGAAGCCGTCACCTCCTTCTGCGAAGCAGTAATGCTCGCGAAGGAGGAGGCGGGGCGCGTGAGGGAGTGGCAGTCTCTACGCCCTCACGTCCCTAGCCGCCGCAGGAGGAGACGCCCCGGGCGCCGGGAGTCGATTGCGGACTCCCGGCCACCGTAGGCGCGAGTTTGCGGGTAAAAAAAAAAAAAAAAAGGACTTACTAGAGAATGGGCAGCAGCGTTCTCTATGCGTTTTACCACCATACTGCGATCGCTAACTCGACTGCCAAGCGTGGCCATTATGGCAAATCATCCCAAATTGGGATAGGCCTGTGTCCAGTATTGGACGTCTTACGGCTGAAATGATGAGGATGATGAGTTTGAGGAATATAATAGAGTGCATCTCAGCGCAAAAACACAGTTCGATTTTCGACTCTCGACGCAATTAACGGTTATTCAAGGTCAAGAATTTTGTATAATACCTAATTATCTAGAACAATTATGTAATTGCAAAACAATTTGTTATGATAGATTTAAGGAGTATTTTGATGAACGAAGTAGGGAAAAGGGTATCTGGTATAAAACTTTACAATGTCAGCTTCTTCAAATACCGTGGTTTGCTATCAAGGAAATGAGTAGGTATCATATTGTTCTGCTTCATAGATTACACTCTGGTCACTACCCATTCCGCAAGTTTGGTTATTTGATGAAAAAAGTGAATTCTCCGAAGTGTGAAACATGCGGAACGGTTGAACATGTCCACCATCTACTTATGGAGTGTACTACAACAAAGAAGGAAAGAGACACTGTTGAGCAGTATTAAACTAAACAAATGTGATATTGGTTCATATATAAAAGTTTTAGCGCAACCTTCATCTGAGATAGCAAACCTACTTAATAATTTGTTTAGACATTAATAATGTATACTGTATGTCTTGATAGATGTAGTTTATAATAGTTTAAGTTATGATGAGGCTGACATGCCATTGTGGATAAAAGCCTCCTACAAAATATTAGAATAAAAAACTTTAGAGGTGTCAAGGGACACCCGGATGGAACGAAGTTCCTTTCCAGGATTCATAATAGTTATAATTTTTTAATTATTTATTATGTACAAAAAACCTGTATACACTCAACAAAAATATTCTCTCCCTATCTCCTTCTCTCTCCCTCTCTCTCTCTCTATCTCTCTCTACCTCTCTCTCCCTCTCTCTCTCTACCTCGCTCTCTCTCTCCCTCTCTCTCTCCCTCTCCCACCTCTCCCCCTCCTGCCCCTCTCCCCCTCTCCCCCTCTCCCCCTCTCTCCCTCTCTCCCTCTCTACTCACAACAAAAAAACAACAACATACAAAATATTATATACGGTTGAATTGAGAAACCTCGTCCTTTTTTTGAAGTCGATTAAAGCATGTCGTGACAACTTTTCGTAAGAATTTTTTCCGTATAGCCCCCTTTCACAACGCGCAATAAGGAACTTCGTTCCAATAAAAAATAAAACTAAATAACACGCTTCCATTGAAAACCAAACTAATAAGTACAAAATAATGGAAAAAAAGCGTGGGGTGCTTTTCAAGGTATTTTTTTATTGATATCAGGCACCCCACGCTTTTTTTCCATTATTTTGTACTTTTTAGTTTGGTTTTCAATGGAAGCGTGTTTTTTAGTTTTTTTAAACTATTATTTATTTTCTATTTTTTAGGGTGTTTCGAATTTTGAGACGTATGTCAGCGTAGTTTGTGACGTATGTCAGCGTAGTTTGTGACGTATGTCAGCGTAGTTTGTGTTGTATGTCAGCATAGTTTGTGACGTATGTCAGCGTAGTTTTCGAAGACAGTTTTTTTGCTCTCCTGGTAACCTTGGCAAGGATAATGGCACAAATTTATGAAATTATTGCATTGTCATCCGTCCTTGACAGGTGTGCAAAGTTTGAATGAAATCTGGTCGTTTAAAGTGAGTCAAAATCGCGCTATAAGAAGTCGGTTACAAACAAACATAGAAACATACAAACAAACATACAAGTGAAGCTAATATAAAGCGTCTAAAAAAGACTCTCGACGCTAAGCATTTCGTTGAAGATTAGTGTGCGAAAAAGTCCTACCACGATGTTACTAAGTCCGTGTAAATGTCGACTAAATAAGACATACAAAAGCCGTAAGTAATTATCCACAAAATTATCACAATCAAGGCATCATATACCACACATAATAAACAGCTATTAAGTTTTATAGGCCCTCATTAAAATATAATGTCTATAATTATGCCCCTACGTCTAAATATGTCTTCATATCGCGCCTGTATTAATTGAAGGGTCGGGCAGAAATGTATAGTGAGGTAGACGTATGATCAGGGGAAATAATTGTGCTACTGCTTTAGCTACGCGCTATGCTTGGAGTAGCTCTGAGAGATAGGATCCGGAATGTGGTGATCCGGCAGAGAACCAAAGTTGTCGACATAAATTAATAAAAATAATAAAATAAGTTTATTACATATGATTTTAGCTTACATTGCATGTCGAGGAGTCTCCATTTAGGCATAGAAATACCTGTAGTTGAAGGCTCCGCTCTTCCCTTACATTATAAATACAGGGTGTCCAGTAAATATCACGACATACTGCAGGGGGTGATAGCTTGGGTCACTACCTATCAATACAACACAATTTGTGTTCAGCAAAAACTTACGGATTTACAGTTTTACAAAATTTTCCGAAATACCGAAAAATCTCTACCTTGAAACAGATTTTTAAGCATCTCGTAATGAAAAAATCCTTTTCTAGTACTTTTTTTTACATCAAATTATTCGTGAATAGTTACTTTACTCATTGATAAGTCTTTTTTCTATCAAAGACAAGAATGTTTTCAAGAAATACTATTTTTTGTTTAAATTTGCACAGAACTATTTTCTTATCACTGTTTAACCTACAGTGATGAAAAAAAATCCGTAAGATTTTGCTGAACATATAATGTGTTGTATTGATAGGTAGTGACCCAAGCTATCACCCCCTGCATTATGTCGTGCTATTTACTGGACACCCTGTATACAAATAATAAAAGAGAAAAAGTAAGAAAGAAAATACGATGTATTGTATATGTGCGTGAGTGTGATAGTGTGTCTAAGGATGTGTGTGTGTCTGTGTGTACGTGTGTGTGTGTACGTGTGTGTGAGAGAGAGTGGGAGAGTGAGAGAAGGAGATTTTGAGTGTACATGGTGTGACTAAATAAGCTAATAACATCACTACATAATTATATCATTTATTATTAAGTCACCCGTTGCAAAAGTAACTCTGTATCGTCATAATTGAAATTGTGTAACCATACTGTTAACTCTTTTTGCATTGTTTTTTTTTTACATAGTTCATAGAATTAGCAAGCTGAAGTGGCAATGGGCCGGCTTCATTAGCCGTAGAACCGATGACCATTGGGATAGACATGTTCTTGAGTTGAGACCGCGAGTCGGCAAACGTAAGGTAGAACACCCTCAGGCTAGGTGGAGCGACGATTTTCGCAGGGTGGCTTGTAGCCCCTGAATGAGAGTTGCCAAGAATGCCGTGGACAGCTATACGCTGATGATGACATACTAAGATAATTTGCTGTGTAATAGCCATTTCATACAGATGTCATAGATAGACAGTTATTATACTTCTAATTTTGATTAGTGTGTTCAATTTTATTTGCGCAACCTGTGGCCACGAATTCAGTGCATGATTCTGAACCCTTTCTGGTCTGAACCCAATGTGTTGAATTCTTTCGTGAAGGAAAACATCGTGATTGTGGATGAATAGCAATAATTATAGTTGTATGTGTATTTGAAATACTATTGGAATATTCAAATGCTATCTGCATTTGAACAGTTTCTTAAATGTCAAAATTGAAATATTTTCGTTTTCTGATTTTCGAATTCAGCTGTGCTGCTAGGGAGTTTGTTCCGCCACTTCTTCTTTCCAGCTAAAGCAATAGGAAGTGTCGAAGGGCGGATGTTTTGGTGGGACTGTCTTATGTAACTTTGACGTTCAAAAAATGGTGATTCTCAGACTAGTTTGAATAAATGACTTTTGATTTGATTTTAAACAGATTGATACAGCTTAAACCTGTATTACAGCCATTTTATACGACTTTAAATGAATAAGAAAATGGTTGAAGTTGTCACAAAATTTTCCAAGCAAACATTATTCCTAACGTTACTGGAGGAACAGGAAAATTGCAAGCTCAAACTAAAATGGCGGACCGAGATAAAATGTTCTTAGAATCGGAAGTAAGAAGTCTCATTAATTTCTCATTATTGTGTTGATTCTGCTTTCCCTTGGCGTTTTCTAAATATACTGTATATGACTGCCTCATTGGTCTGAAGCGTTACTGTTGAGCTTGATATTTTGGGTTTGATTCCCAAGGCCGGCAAAGTGTTATTGGCTTCTTCTATCGGGAATTTCTCAAAACTCAATACTCAATTCTTTATTGCATTCCATATGTTACATAGATGGTAAAAAATAAAAATGGTACAAGATCAAAATATGGACCCTGTCGGGCACGCAAAAAATTAGGAGAGAGGAAGAGGGCTGAGTTACAATTTAATTAAATCAATATTCTCATTTACTGTCTTTCATTTGGTATATAATTATATTGTATTATACATATTATTATTATGTTTGTGCATATCAGTTGTTATTATATATATTTGCACTTTATTTACTATTAATTATTATAAGTATATATACCATATATATTTATTTTAATAAATTATGAAAATTATTTAAGTATTCATATTTTTATATTCTTTACTTGATTATCTGTATTCAATATTTAATTTAATATTTTATATACTCTCAGCAGCAGCCTGGATTTCTGTCCGGTTGATGTCCGGTTGTGTGGTGCCAGACGTAAAGAATAACACCACCCCATTTCTTCCTGTGGGTGTCGTAAAAGGCGACTAAGGGACTTACTAGAGAATGGGCAGCAGCGTTCTCTATGCATTTTACCACCATACTGCGATCGCCAACCCGCCTGCCAAGCGTGGCGATTATGGCAAAGCCCCCCAAATTGGCGGAGGCCTAAGTCCAGCAGTGGACGTCTTACGGCTGAAATGATGATGATGATGTCAATAGGCTCGCCTCCTATTACATGGGACTTAAACATAACAGGCGAAATGTGGATGGATGAGGTGTGTATTGTGTGTGGTGTGGATAGTATTAAAGGGTACAACTGTGCCTACCTCGTCAGAAAATATAAGCGTGATATTATATTATATTGCTTAATAATTAGTATAACCAACATGCGACGCAATTCTACAATTTAACAATTGTATAAAGTTTCTGCCAACATTTTCTGTTAAATTTTGATGATGTCGTATTGAATATAAAAGTCGATGGCTATAGGAGTGGAAGGGGGCCAAAAAACGATGGAAGGACTGTGTGAATTATGGGGGTGACTATTGAGATTATAACTAATAGAGAAGTGTGGAAGAAAAAGACATGTTGCGTCGACCACAAATATATTGGGATAAGAGCAAGTCCGACGCCTGCCAGGGTCGTGAGATTGTTCGAAAGAGATACCGTGACCCTGGCACATGGGCAACTGAAGGAACACGGGTGGGTTTTAGTCAGTAAAAGTCTAACACGCCCTCCACCTCCGCCCAGGGCGGGAGAAGATATTTGAGGATTTCCCATCAAAAAAAAAGTCAGGAGAAGTATGCTGATGATGATAATTTTGATTGCTTAGCTAAGCAACCAGTTTGGGACGGCGCTGGCAGGATCTAACATACTGCTACGTCCTGCAGTACCGACGACGCTGCTATACGTGGGCCGTTTACACAATTCCACGAAGACTGAGAACATCGTAAGAGTAAATACGGGTGAAGACCAAATGGACCTTGAGGGTGGAGACGTTAGAGGCGCGCTTTAACACCAATTGACTGGCCTGTTAGTCTAGTGGTTAGTGATCCTGACTGCTAAGACTGAGGTCGTGGGTTCGATTCCCATCCAGGACAAATGTTGTGTGATAAGCACAATCATTTGTTCTGTGTCTGGGTGTAATTTATCTATAATATGTATGTATTTATAAATATATAAGTATATTTATCAGTTATCTGGTTACCATAGTGCAGGCTCTGCCTAGTTTGGGATCAGATAACGGTGTGTGGGTTGTCCTAACATATTTATTTATTTAAATTTCAAATCCAGGGTACGCGTTCTGACTTAACATTTGGTGACCATCTTCAAGGAAGAGTTTTGGCCAAAATGTGTGCTGTATCGGCGTTTCTGCGGCTAGCTACGTGACACCTCGCAGCGTAACACGACGCCGTCAGTTCGTGTGCAGTAGTTTTTAAGTTTGTTTTATAAAATACTAGCTTTTGCCCGCGCATTATACATAATAAGCCTTTCTCTTTAAATACTCTGTCTATTGATGAAAACCGCATTGAAATCCGTTGCGTAGTTTAAAAGATCTAAGCGTGCAGACGCGGGAAGCGAATTACGCGTCACGTTGTCTGTCCGGGATGGACTCCTAAACTACGTAACGGATTTTAATAAAATTTGCACACCGTGTGCAGTTTGATTCAACTTGAAAGATAGGATAGTTTATATCTCAATTTATGGTCGCAATATTATTTTATTGCAAATTATTTGTTTATTATTTGACAGTCACAATTATCTGATAGCTCCAAACGATTTGAGCAAAAATTTGACGCGGACAGAAGCCATGTCAAGATGTATCCGTTTATAGTTATTATTTTATCATCATCATCATTTTAGCCGCAAGACGTCCACTGCTGGACTTAAACTTCTCCCAATTTGCGGGGGGGAGGGGGGTGCCATAATCGCTACGCTTGGGGGACTGGACATGGAGGTAATACGTATATATTATGCTTAGAGAACGCTGCTACCCATTCCCCAACGAATATTTAATACTTATATATTTATTATGTTTTATGGGCTGTAGTTGCCCGTAATGAACGATAGATAAAATAAGCCCTAGAACCCAAATGTTAGAAACTCATGAAGCTGCATATGGCATCTATTTATAGTTACATCTTTTCAACAGGTTCGCCAATAATATTGTCAAAATAATATAAAAAGATGTTCTTTTCATGATTTATGGGAAAACTACCATGGTTTACGTCCTACCTGGGTCATAAAAACGCCGTAAAAACGACATGTATTGGCATTTTATGGTGAAAGTAAAGCGTTAAGTTGCTCGCTGGTTTTCAACGTTTTCTGTTGAATTGAGAGGCCACTTACTTATTTATGTCATACGTCGTGTAACCAGTCCGCTCCGCTCCGCTTAAAACAGACGGATTCGTGCAGAGACCTTTTCATTACACTTAATATTTTGACAGTGCCATGCCTTTATATACTGGTGCTGTTAACCAATATTGTTAAGAATTTGCACATATATGAAACTGATGACCAACGGCAAGTTAGAGTAAATACACACAGGAAAGACTTACCTAACACAATACAACCGAAAATAAACGTGGCTCATCACAGTCCTAGGTACCAATCAGTATTTCTATACAACAAGCTTCCCTTAGAATTTAAAAGCATAAATAGCGCTAACTTATTTAAAAACAAATTGAAGACATTTATTGAGGAAGGGCTATTACAGCGTCGATGAGTACCTAGCTAGATGATAAACGACAACCATAATATTATTATTTAGAATGGAATTAAATTTTGATGATTATGAAAACTTTGACATCATTTAAAATTTCTTGACATCATATTTAAAACTGTTTGACATTATATTTAAATCTTTTTAAAAATCGTATTTTTAAAGCTGTTTGGAATTTAATTATATATATTTTTTTTTTTGACATTGCACTAGACCTTATAATTATATTATTTTCGAACTTTATTCTTGAAACTTATAGTATTATATGTTTGTTTTTTTTTGGCATGTTAATGAATAATTCTTAGTTCTTATAATTTTATGTAAATTGCATGTACATTCAACACAATGTAAATTGATCAAGAATAAATGAAATGAATGAAATGAATTAAGTCTAACCAGGGGGTATCGTTTTTATCCAGTAACTGGGTTGTGGAGGTCAGACAGGCAGATGCTATTCATATTCAGCTGCATCAGGTTTTATTGGGAAGCGACCCCAACGTTTTTCAGATTAGCTAAAGTACATACATCTATAATGGGGTTTTTGTTAAATGTTATAACAAAATACCTTGTGATATATTTCAATTAAATGAAATATGTTCTAACAAAATACCTTATAATATATTTCAATTAAACGAAATGTGTTATAACAAAATACCTTATAATATATTTCAATTAAATGAAATAAAATTTCAGACTCATATTAAAAGTACACTTTGCAATCAAGCATTTTACAAATTAGAAGATTATATCCAAGATAAAAATGCTTGAAAACATGCTGATCCTGCTCCATAGGACAACCTAGGGTCTAGAGGAAATCAAACTGGTTGCTAATTCAATTATATAATTCATTATTTTTATGGCATTAATTTAAATTGTGTGTCCTTAAGGCCCTCTTGTAGTTGAAGACGTTTCGGCGAACACTGGCCGGTCGTTGCGAGCGCTTGAGCTGCTAGATTTTGTGTATAATTGTTTCGTGGAGACAAAATGATAAGGAAATTATAAAATATTTTCTCAGCATGCCCTAAAAAACAATAAAACCTATCTTTTGGTATAAGTTTTAAATGGTTTAATGATGGAATCTCTTCAAGGTACACGTTTTAAATGGCGATTTAGTGTCATCTTTATGATTATTTTTTATCGAGCCAATTGTTTTAATTCACGTTTCTATCTTCACACAGCGCTTAACAGTATGTTCAATTTTCCTAAATATTTTTTTTTTTACTGAAACTAGCCATTTTGCTAGATTTACAGAGGTTTAAAAAAGTTAAAAAGTGCTGCAACCTCGCCTTAATCTCACACACTGGCTTATTACTTGTTAATATTCTTGGAACCTCGTATACTTACTGTTACAATGTTTATTAATACGCTCTTGGACAAAAGTTTATATTCTAAGTTTTCACTTGAACATATTTGTATAACTAATGTATGTAAAATATTGTAAAAAATGAGAACATAACGGTGGAGTTTCTTGCCCATTCCTCTCCATACGAAAATACCTTTTGGAAGAAGCGCCTAGAGTCCGTTCTATCTAATATATAAAATTCTCGTGTCACAGTTTTCGTTGCCATACTCCTCCGAAACGGCTAGACCGATTTTGATGAAATTTTTTGTGCTTATCCGGTATCTATGAGAATCGGCCAACATCTATTTTTCATCCCCCTAAATGTTAGGGGTAGTCCACCCCTAATTTTTTTTTGTTTTTTTTTTTTACTTTTATTATGATTTGGCATTAAAAAATACATACTACTCTAAATTTTCACTCTTTTTCACCCAGCAAAACAACGTTTGCTGGGTCAGCTAGTTTTAATGTAAATGTTGATGTTCAAAAGTGCCAGTAAGACAATCACGACCTGGCAGTGTCGCGAGATTGTTCGAAAGAGTTACCGTGACCCTGGCACATGGGCAACTGAAGGAACACGGGTGGGTTTTAGTCAGTAAAAGTCTGACACGCCGTCCCGCTCCGCCCAGAGCGGGAGAAGTCATTTGATGATTTCCCATCTAAAAAAAAAAGACAATCACGAAAAACGTTTTGATACGCGATGTTGCCAGCCCGCGCTGTATAAACTCTCTTAATGGTCAATTGGCAAAAGTAGACTTAGTACGTTGCCGTACGCCCGCACGTACAATCGATACCGACTGCCCCATCACTATTTCCTCCGTGACGCATCATGACGACAGCTCGTTTACTAGCCGACGCCGCTCGTACGGTCGAAGAATGCGTGATCTTTTGCTAACTACCCGCTACCTACTTCAAATTATTATAACATATTATAATAAAGCGTACATTTTGTAACTCAATCATTTTAAATTTATGTGGGTCTATATACTAAGATTTGCACATATTTCGTAGTTGAATAATAAGTACTCATAACTATAAGTCTAATCATTGTAAAATAATATTAAGTCATTTTATGTTTATATGTTTGTAAAGGCGTAACAAAATAAATCAGGACCTGTGAACAAATAGAATAAGATCATTTGTAAACTGTATTTGTGAACTATATGCACTAATAAAGACCTTGAAAAATCAAAATCAATCGATCAAATGGTCCACAGGTGTACATTCACATATGTTCCATTTTGCCATACAACGTGGCAATGCCGGCTCATGGACACATTACCAATAGACGGCGATGCGTAGGAATCTTTGACACCATTTGTAACACTTTTTTTTTTTGTTGTGTGTAACTAGTTTGTAAGTATGTAAATTACATGTTCAGGTACCGTGTGGTGCCGGACGTAAAGAATAACACCACCCTATTTCTTCCCGTGGGTGTCGTAAAAGGCGACTAAGGGACTTACTAGAGAATGGGCAGCAGCGTTCTCTATGCATTTTACCACCATACTGCGATCGCCAACCCGCCTGCCAAGCGTGGCGAGACCTAAGTCTAGCAGTGGACGTCTTACGGCTGAAATGATGAAGATGAAATTACATGTCGCGAGATTTGTTCGAAAGAGATACCGTGGCCTTGGCATATGGGCAACTGAAGGAACATGGGTGGGTTTTAGTCAGTAAAAGTTTGACACGAAGAGCGGGAGAGGTCATTTGATGATTTCCGACACACACAAAAAAAAAAAAACAGAAGGATGTAGATAAATTTGACTGACCTGTTAGTCTAGTGGTTAGTGACCTGACTGCTAAGACTGATGTCGTGGGTTCGATTCTCACCCAAGACAAATCTTTGTGTGATGAGCACAATCATTTGTTCTATGTCTGGGTGTAATTTATCTGTAATATGTATGTATTTAGAAATATATAAGTATGTTTATCAGTTGTCTGGTTACCATAGTACAGGCTCTGCCTAGTTTGGGATCGGACAACATTGTGTTGGTTGTCCTGAGATATTATTTATTATTATTTAAATTAATATCCAAGTGCTTTATTATATGCTTTTACCCATTTCAACCAACCTCTCAAAATGTGATCCGAAAATCCAAATAAACTTCCAGAAATAAAACAAAACACTACCGCGCCGTCTGCTTGTCCCACAAAAGTAATGGTGGTGATAATACACACATATTAAACGTAATGTGGGGGCAGGAAGACATATAACCCACTTAGGACTGCCACGAGGCCGAGGTTACCAAGATACGTTTGTTTTTCGCCGCGATATTACTTTTATTCAGTCAACGGGAAATGTAGAGGGATATGCTTGATTTTTTTTTCTATCTGATCGAATCAGAAGAAACGAAAAATAAGTTTAAAAAAAATCCGAGTACAAAAAAATCACACTCTAAAAAGTAAAATATTGTCATTTGAAATTGTTCATGATTTTATGTCCTCTAGAGGGCGCACTATTCAATTTAATATAGCGCACGATCATGACGCTTCCAACGATATCTCATTTGTCATATTTTGATAAGAAGTTTAGAGAGAGCAGATCAACATACATACATACGACCGGCATGTACAAAATCTTAATTTTCCTTTTTGCTTCGCCGTAAGCAGGTAAAAACAGGTAGACGACAAGAAACGTTATATATAAGTGGCAGCATATTGCTCGCAGAACAGATTTCCGATGGTGTGGAAATGATGACGCTGAAAGACGACGAAGACTAGTGTTGCAAGGCCTCCCACAAAGTGGCCTTAGGACCTGATGAAGGCCGCAGAAATAGCTGGATGTGGGAAACACAGAACTCAGAAGTGGCGGAGCTTGGGGGAAGCCTATGTCCAGCAGTGGAGGTCTTTCGGATACAATGGCCTGTTAGTCTAGTAGTTTGTGACCCTGACTGCTAAAACTGAGGTCGCGGGTTCGATTCCCACCCGGGACAAATCTTTGTGTGATGAGCACAATCATTTGTTCTGTGTCTGGGTGTAATTATCTATGATATGTATGTATTTAGAAATATATAAGTACGTTTATCAGTTGTCTGGTTGCCATAGTACAGGCTCTACCTAATTTGGAATCAGATAACAGATATTATTATTTATTATTAATGATGATGATGATGATTACTTTCGTAGCTGCAAGAGACTTTATTTATTTCATCATTTGTCAAGCCTATCTGACTATATTGTGTTCGGCTTCCAGTCTAACCGGATGCAACCGGAGCAGGAGAAGTCATTTGATGATTTCCCATCCAAACAAAATAAAAAAAATTGTAGCATTCAGCAAACCACGCAGTGCCTGCGTAGTGAATTAGGGCCGGCCTCCAGTAGTGAAATCACTGAGCCACGTAAATGTCTTTAAATTGCACAAAAGATGCAAGTAGTTTGCAGGCCTTTGTTACGTAAATAAATGCACAAATTTGAAGTCGTTATGGCACAATGCTGCGCAAGTTACTTGCGTATATTTACGCAAGTTACAAGCATGTGTGCTTGCAGTTTTACGGAGTGATATTTAGATACAATTGCATTTGAGGAAAAAAATACACCTCATAGTATACAAAAAATTGTAAAGAGTGTTATAAAAACTGTTGATATTCTTACTATTTATTATTGAATGAAGTTGGGAGTACATCTGTCTTATAGGATTAAAATACTTCTAAACTAGACATTTTCGGGTTTTGAGTAAAATATGTTACACGTTGTATAGAAAGAAAAAGAAAATAATGAAAAGTAAAAAAGGTTATTTGCGGCAAACATGACGCACAGAAAGACCAGAAACATACACAAATAAAAAATAAGGGGTGGGAAAATATGCGTCACATCCACGCAAAACGGCCATCACTCAGCATTATGCTGTGACCCTGTATAATACAATTACGATTAGATTATAACCACCGACCGACCGATTATGGTTATAACCATAAATATTATTAAATTTTAGCTATAGATAATATTTATAATTGAAAATATTAAATTTTAAGAAGATAAAATCGCGTTAATTCAAGACACCTGAAAAGGAACGGGTCATTGCCCAACAGTGGGAAAATACAGGTATTAAATACGACAACATTAACAGTCAACTAAATACCACAAAGTACAGTCTAAATTTTATGTCATACAAGTTTAGATATATTATGCCAGCCATTTTTAAGTAGGGATCTCGTAGTGTCTATTTAAAAAAAAAAATAGGGCAAATCTATCTTGAGTAAATCTGCCAAAATCTTAGTTATTGTGATTAATTGCCAGAAAAAAAAACATCAATCATATACATGTGATTTGAAAAAGATTTCGTTGAATAGGTTTTTACAGTTATAATATTTTTTTCCTTCTATTAAAAGGAACTAAACGGAATTTCCTTTAATTAAAACGGTATTATCCTTGCAAGTAGTGTGCACTGTGCATACACTGCGCAAACTGCAAGTGTCTTGCGCAGTAGACACAATCATGGATGCAAGTTCAAATTACATTGACATGCGTTTTACATTTTTACGTGCAAGTACTTGCAGTTTTGTTTACATATAACCAAACTTGTATGACCATATTTTGCAACATATACCTACCACACATGAAATTAAAGGCACTGATTGGCTATGACAATTCGCAAGTAATGCAACTGCATTCAGAATGGGAATTATTGTATTGTGGACTACAATGAATGATTGAGTATTGATTTTTGTTTTAGTGCTGCTTCTCAAGAAAATGACAATGTTGTGTCATTGTAGTAAATTATTTACTAGTACATTTGCTACTTGCATATTAAGTAGATATACAGGCTGTGTAACTTGCAAGTTTGTCATAGCTAATATAGGGCCGCAAAGTTATTAGAAATTATATTCATGTTGTACTAAATGTGTTTAGAAAGAAATTACATGACGTATCACAATTTAAATGTCTGCACTCTAACTTTGGAAATAGGCTTACATAGTAATTATTTGTAAACTTTTTCTAATGTGTTGTTTGTATATTATTATCAAACCGAGCTATACAAATAATTTTTTTTTTGCGTGTTATAAGTTTATGTGTTATAAGTACACACAAACAGAAAAAGAAAAGAAAGAAAAAATATGTGGTGGGATTGGGAGGACTCCCGCTGAAACGAAATTCCTAACGTTTTTCTTCAAATCCGAATGTAATTTAGTGTACTCAATTATTGAACTTTTGCACTTGAACTTTTTAAACCTGATGATCTAAGCTTCAGTATCCTCGAAAACTATGTACCTCAAACCTATGATGGAAAATTGGAAAACTTTCACAGCCACCATTTTTGAATTTCATTTTGACCTCACTATCGGCTTCAGTTCCCTCGAAACCCATGAAAAAGATACCACTCTCTCTCTGTCACTTTCTATTATATATTATAAAAAAATCATATAGAGGAAACAGCGCTTTTACGATACGTGACGATTTCCATTCTACAATTTCACTCTTACCACAAGCAGACTTAAATAATTTTCGCTCCAAAAGAAATATTAGGAAAGGCTACCATTAAACTATCTAAAATTCGGAAAATTGTATTTGGTGCTGATTTGCGCCGCCTGCCAACGTGTCGCCCTAGATAGATAAACTGATTGATGCTTATTTATCTAGGTTCTGCGGCGAAATAAGAAACTGAACTAAAATATATCAGACCTTTTTCACATATTATTTTAACCGCCTTCATGAAAAGGAGGCGGTTAATAATACGCAAAATGTTTATATATTTTTTTGTGTTTTTGGTTAACTCAGCACTCAATAATTTATAAATAAATTTGAAAAAATTTTCTTTAAAAATACTAGGATCTACATACATAAGGTCAAGTTTTGCTTAGTGGTATTTAAGTTAACTTCAATAATCCGCATTTTTTCACTCAGTTGATGATATTATAATAACTTTTTGTGGCATAAATAAAAGTTTAACAAAAAAAAAGAATAACCGATTTCCAAGAAAACAAAAACAATACATAGTATAAAATAACTTTAATATTGGAACTTGTTGGCAAAAAAACGACACAAAAGACACCGAATTCTAAAACTAAAGTATATTTTTTTTTTGCTTTGTATTTTTTTGTGAGCTAAATCACAGCTAGTATCGAAAGTTTTGAACGTTACGTCAAATTAAAATAACACAAACTTTTAAATTGTTCCACGAAATCTAAAGCAGTCTCGAATAATATTATCTGAATTTTGATGAGAAAAAGTAATAGTGCTCATCGAATTTAGTTTCAGATTTAATTATTGGAATGTAACTATACTTTAAATAGTTGAGGAGCTATGAAATAAAAGCCTTTAATGACCAGCACCATAATTGCGTAATACACTTATAATTAGAATCTCAAAGATTTTGAAGAAAATTGCGAATCCACTATCGTCTCATCTGCCTGCCTTTTCCCAACTATGTTGAGGTCGGCTTCCAGTCTAACCGGATGCAGCTGAATACCAGTATTTTACATGGAGTGACTGTCTATCTGTCCTCCACAACCCAGTTATTGAGTAATGCAATACAAAGAGAATTGTCCTGGTCTGAATATTGATGATTATTGTTAAATTGAAAAATGAACTTTAGTAATGATTGATTGTTGTAATAAAGTTTATTTTAAAACTGTATCTCTCGGCTACAAATCAGATGCAGCAGGGTACTACTATTTTATGTGGAGCAACTGCCTATGTATCCTCGACAATCCAGTTGAGTAATGCAATATCCTTTGGTAAGACTGGTTGTCGGACTGTCGAGCATCTGACGACCTGTAACGATTGTTAAAGACCCACCATTGACAGCCGGGGTCAACGGTTTAACGTGTATAACACAGATATGTTTATATTGTCTATGGTCCCAAGCCCTGATATCAACAAGCAATCGACAATATTTTACTTTACTTGAATACGGGGCTTTTGGCCACTTTGTACGTGTGCATTTTCTATATCTATCTGATTTTATTTTTCATAATGTGCGTTTAGTTTGTGGAGAATAAACAATTTTTCTTTCTTTTCTTTTCTTCTATTCCATGGCAAAACCCCTCCGTTTTTGTTTATTAAGGTGGTCTACTGACTATCTGCAGGAAGCGTAGCTTATCCTGATCGAGCAACCCGTGTGGTTGTTATAATTTAGCCACAAATTCCTCTTACGAAAATTGTTAATCTATTGTTTTATATGTGTGAAAATTTGCAAAAAAAAACGCAATGAATGTTGTCGAACTGTCAAAATGAAAGGCTTTGTCATTGTAAGTGTGTTACGCAGTTATCCGGAAATAACTACGCTTTGGTTTTTGTTGTAAATCGGTGGTCTAAGAAAATTCCCACAATTCTATAATTGAGAATTACAAATTGGGTTATTGTAAAAAAAGGTAAGAATTTAAAAGGCTTTGGAAATGTTGCTCCTCCCAATTCCTAAAAACAAATCACTGAAACAGCTCAATTGTCAAGTAATTATAACAAATACTTTTCTATTGCTACCGAACTTAATAAGCTTGCCCAACAGACGACCAAATGTTTGTGAGTGCAGACTATTTTTTATATTTTTGACAGTTGCTTCGAACTCAACATGAGTTCTATACACGTCTAGTACAAACATAAATATGACTGAAAAAAGCACTTAATCTATTACTTACCAACTTTATTATTACTATGCGGGTGCTGGTGATGATGCGGCTGCGGCTGAGGCTGCTGCTGCATCTGAGGCACCAGTGCAGGATGGGGGAGCTGCAGTAACTTGGGCTCAAGCTTCGTGGCAGCGGCAACAGGAATCGGTCCAGCGTTTGTCATTGTAGTCATGGTGGCAGCGGGCATCATCAATGTCGACATTGTTAGCATTTTGAACTACCCGCAATTTGAAACAAACCGTACGTCCGAATTCGAGTTTCAAAAATCCATTTTTTTTCCGCGCGCACTTTTTACGGCACGATTTTTTTAACGGACTTTTTTTGTTTTTGCTACTCTGTTGTGCTTCTTATGGATTTAAAGTTGTGGCGATATATTTTTTAAATATATTAATTTTTGATGTATATAACTACTGTTGTATTTTATAGTTAGCTAAATCACATAGTTTTATTCACTGACATAATTATTTATTTTTTTATGTTTAACATCTAAACTATAGTAGATCTGTGGAAATTTGAAAATTTAGATAATCATTATTTCGATACAAATATTATACGAAATTAGTTCGCTAAATATTCTTTTTAACCCGTTCCACCATGCTCAAGATCCTATTCTATTTCTTTCATTTGGAACCTCACTCAAGTAAGTGCACAAAATTCGAAAGCGAACTCATTTATTTTTAAAGTGTATCATCACTGATTCGGAACGTGATTCCCTTCGAATTTCGAAGTGAGGTTAACAGAATGACAGTTCTTAAAAATAATAAGGTTGACGATTCCATTGTTTAGCAACCTTATTGAAATAAGAGTAAGATAGTGCTATCTTTTCCTAACAGACAGAACTAAAAAGGACAGCGACACATTAACAACGCTTACAGCTGTCAAACAATGTCAATGTTTTACATCTTGAATTTTACTTGACATGTTCTGACGTGTGAAATATTTAAATACATCTTTTGACAGCAATTCAGTGTATTTATTTCACTCTTGATAGTAGATTATTATTAAATATTATTTATGATGTAATCAAACCAGAAACTTGCAACTTTAGAACTAAACTATTTGAGCTCAGTAGTCGGCTTAGTTGCGGAATATTCAACGTTGTTGCGAACGGGTTAGCGAGAATATTAGTGGCGTAACTATTATCTAGTACTTGCAGGCTGTAGTGCAAGTACTTGCGGAGTGTATCCGTACTTACAGAGTGTAGCCGTAATCGGAATTGGAAATTAATTTCACAGTTTAATTTATGTCAGATGGCAAGGAATATTATTTTCTCTCGTATCGGCAAAACAAGACAAAATAGTCCATGCTGTAACAAAAGTGAGGTTTTGGGGCATTTATACGCTCTGTACGTATTGAACCTGTTAGGAAACTGTGTAACAAAGAATCAATAAAAGATGAGACTATATTCTGTAAGTACTGTTATCCTTCAAGTGCTTGAATCGTATCCGAATTGAATAGTATTGGACGCAAAATAAATAGACATAATCTTATTATTGTTTTCTATATTTTTTTGCGCAAGTATGAATTGTGGCTTTTTTGAATTGTTTAAATAATAGGTAGTTTATCTTTTAAAATCATTTTCGAAACATTTTAAGTAAAGTTTAAAACTCTTGGTGTTTAAAATGTTGGCTCTAAAATAGGAAGAATTTGCACCTTTGCACCAGAAAAAAGATTTTAGGTTCGAAGCTAGATAATTATATTGGTTTTGGCATACAAAACATTCTGTATTCAGGAAAAAGGCTTCCGATGTAAGTTTATTAAAAATAGGTGTCTACTAGAAAATCCTTTTAGTACCCAAACCCCTGCTGAGAGCGTCATAATGTTAGGTAATAATAAAACAGACGGCCGAGCTTACAGTTAAGACAACGCCTTGGACTATATACTGCTTTCTTGTCTCAAAACTTTATACAAAACACTAGCCCGCGACTAAGTCCCGACTGTGTTCTTTTTACCTACATAGAAAGAAATTGAGGCAGAGAAAGATATGGAACACAAAAAAATAAACATAAGTTTGGGGAAAATTTGCGTTACTCCGCGCAAAACAGCCATCGCTCAGCATAATGCCACGACCTTATACGAAACAGATTCCCAGTGCTGGTTTGGATTCAGTCAAAGAAAATGAAAATGGCGATTAATAGAGAAATATGAAAGAAAAATGTATAATATGTTGCGCCGACCACAAATAAATTGGAATAAGGTAAGGAGAATGTTGTTGATGACCTATTTATTTGTATGGAAAACGGAGAAGGAGATTTTTGCCTTACAATAAGACACTCTAGGCTAGTCTGATGGATTAGAAAAATAGATTTTATTTAACACTTTTACACGTCAAGAATATTTTAAAACGAGACGAGGTCGACGTTATCTATCTGACTACGCAGAGAAAAAAAGCTGAATAAAACTCACATTTCACAGTTTGGTTTGAATTCCAGATATAATCTTGGTCAGGTCATGTGCGTGAGATAGTCTTTTGAGGAAAGGACACGTGCACTCATTTATCAGTCAGTTTTCTTGCAACTCAACTTAAAAGTTAAGGCGCTCAGACGATTTGGAGAACAGTTCCAAAGAAAGGACATTTGTATCTAAGGTAGGCCATATGAATTACACAAAATAAGCTTATAATGTTCCCATTATATTGTATCGTGTGGTGCCGGACGTAAAGAATAACACCACCCCATTTCCTCCTGTGGGTGTCGTAAAAGGCGACTAAGGGACTCACTAGAGAATGGGCAGCAGCGTTCTCTATGCATTTTACCACCATACTGCGATCGCCAACCCGCCTGCCAACCGTGGCGATTATGGCAAAGCCCCCCAAATTGGGGGAGGCCTAAGTCCAGCAGTGGACGTCTTACGGCTGAAATGATGATGATGATGTTCCCATAGCTGGGACTCAGGGCTACTGTCTATGAGTGGGACTGGACGGAGTCATAGTTAACCACACGGGCACAGTAGGTAAGTGTTAACAGATGTCAAATATATCTTTGGAACATAGATATTTTCCGCCCAATATTTGCTTTGCATTTTTCACCACTGTAACTCTAAAAACACGGTAAACTTTCGAGCGGTGATGAAAAATTGTGTGCATAAGTTTATTAAATTGTGACCCATTTTTTTAATGAATTTCAGATGTCGGCTTTGGCCTACTTTTTTGATTTACTAACGTGGTCATTGCTTCGACTAATTACTGGCAACCAAAATGTATTCCAGCTTACTCAAGTTAGTTATCAAGTCATCATTGACCTCTGGGCAACTGAAAGAACGCGGGTGGGTTTTTAGTCAGTAAAAGTCTGACACGTCCTCCCACTTCTCCCAGAGCGGGAGAGGTCCTTTGATGATTTCCCACCCACAAAAAGAAAAGTCTCAGATCAGTAAGTCTACTGTCAGATCTCATGTTACCACTTATATCTATGGTCTTCACATGATCAGACTAAGACCGTCGTATCATATCGCCCACCCGAGCGAATACTTTGTTTCCCGACCATTTTTTAACTCGGCTCCTAATGTTCGTTGATTGATGTTAAATAGAATTCGGCGTTCAGACAAATTGGGTTATCAAAAGCAAAAATATTCTTTTTCAAATCTGACTGTATGTTCCCGAGATTCACTTTCATACAAAAATCAAACAAGCTCGTCATCTTTATTAATATTGATTAGTAAAGCTGCATTACGTTACTCTCTTCTTGTATAATGCTAGGAGGATAAAGCACGTAGTACTAATGCTGTTACTTACGTAATAGTATACAAGTAGCTTGCTTGCCATTATGACATTCACTTGCGCATTTGCTCGCTTTTGTCCAAGCAACATACTTGCACATTTGCGCACTTTTGTGCAAGTAACATGAACATTTTTTTTAAAGAAATATGTACCGCTGTATTAAGGAAATCATCTATCATCATAAAAACTATGGCTTCCGATCTTTCTCGGTACTAATAACTGCCAATTTGTCACATTTCCTTGACGCACGATTTTGGTCGTGAGCTTCCGTGAGACAACCGAAGGTCTAACAACTGAAATACCTACTATAATTCTCGGTTTTTGTACAGTGAAGGTCAAAAATATATGTGTGAAATTCTATTAATATGTATTATAAATGTAAACGTTTTTATGCTTCGAAACTAATTTTAGTTTATAACCCGAATTAACACATAGGAGTCTTTTTATCTCGGTAGTACGTCCCGTGGGATAATTTTCGACCTCTATGAGGGCGAAGTCGTTGGTAAAAACTAGAACGTAATAATTTTTTTAGGAAAACTAGGTATAAAAATTGTGAGTTGTTATGCGTTCAGTAACATACAAGTAGCTTGCATTGTGGCATTCACCTATCAGAATGTGTTATGGTTTTATTTCATGCAAAATATTTGCAGACTTTTATGCAAAATAATTTGCAGACTTTAGTGTAAGTAGCTAACGTAACGTAAGATATGTTGCTTACTTACGATCATTAAAAAAAAGTAGTAGTGTGTAGCGTAATATGTATTCATCATAAAAATAGTACCTTTAGCTTCCAAATTTTCTCACATAAAAATCTTACCATTACATAAAAAAAAACAAAAAAAAATATACGCGTCGAATTGATAACCTCCTCCGTTTTTTTTCGTCGGTTAAAAATTCAACATAGAATCGTATAAAATTATCTATTTCAATAAATTAGGTACTCAATTACGGTGACAACACGAAATAAACAAGTATTTTATAAATACTAATAATATATGGAAGAGCGGAGTCTCCAAATACAGGCTTTATACTCTTAAAAGGAGGCTCCAATCACCATTGATGTAAGTTAAAACTTGTCAATTCGAATAAACCTTTTTTCATACGATGATACTTGAAAACGTTAGTTAAAACTTTCAGAAACAGTCTCATTAGTGTTTAAGGGGGATGCTCCGACCAGCCCGTGAAATTCAAAATTTCTTACGTTTTTTGCAATTTGCAGGCCAGTGCTAGGTTGTATGTTGATTAAAATATTATTCGGGCCTGTAAGGGTTGTATTGGCGATTTTGATGATTATAATTCTGTAACGACATACGTCTTACAGGCGCGAATAATATTTTAATCAACATACAACCTAGCACTGGCCTGCAAATTGCAAAAAAACGCACGAAATTTTGAATTTCGCGGGCTGGTTGGAGCTTTCACCTTAATTAAAGAAAAAGACAGAATACATTTCATTTGGATATCTACAGTTCGTGAAACACAAAACATAAAAAAGTGGAATTATCGTTAAAACATGAACAGCTAAGTGTATCTTACCTATATGCTCTCGACTGTACAACCCTAACAAATGACAAAAAATTAATTTTCCTGACGTCCCTGCCCGGAAAATGTATGGTTGTCAAATGTGGGGCAAAAAAATATAGTAGGGTTTTTGTGTTGTACATTATGGGTGGGTAAAAAAGCGGCCAAATACGAGCCAGACTCACACATGACGAGTTTCGTACTAGAGTGTACAATATTTATTCATTAGCAGTCTATACTGTTCCCACTGCTGGGACACAGGCCTCCTCTCTGTGAGAGGGTGTGGGCCATAATCCACCACGCGGGCCTAGTGCGGATTGATAGATATCATATGTCTACGAATTTTTGGTTCCAAGACATGCCGGTTTCCTCACGATGTTTTCTTTCACCGTTTTGAGAGCAGTGGTGATGAAATAATTTTACACAAAGTGCCTGCTTGGGTTCGAACACGACTCGTAAGTCGGGGTCAATACTGATATTGACTTTCAAATCAAATCATTTCAAAATATTTTTAACCGACTTCAAAAAAGGAGGAGGTTATCAATTCGACTGTATTTTTTTAAATGTTTGTTACCTTATAACTTTTGACTGGGTGACCCGATTTTGATGATTTTTTTCTATTTGAAAGCTGGTGCTTTCCGAATGGTCCCATTTTAATTTGGTTTCATTCGGACAATGGGATCCATGTGAAAACCATATAAGTCTTAAATTTGCATTAAGTATTTGCGCGAAAAAATGAACGAATAACGCGATTATATTAGTGTGGGGTATCTACCATAACTAAAAAGTTGAAAATCATAAAAAAAACTTTTTACAAAAAAATAACACACCGAATTCCTTAAAAAAAGCACTACAAAGTCAAAAATAACTTTAATTTCGGAAGACGGTGGCAAAAAAACCTTAAATACAGATCCTAAGACACCGAATTCCGAAATTAAAGTTATTTTTGACTTTTTAGTGTTTTTTTTTTAAGGAAGTCGGTTGTTATTTTTTTGTAAAACGTTTTTTTATTTCACATAAACCTACATGGGCACTTATGAAACGTCAGAAGCTAGGTGCACGGTTCCAAATAGTTGGTTCCTATGGAGAAGAGCCGGCAAGAAACTCCACGGTTACTCTTTAGAAATAATTAGCTTTTACAATGGTTTCAAATTACAGTGTTAATAGGTATGGGAGGACAGTGTAGGACTATCAACAAGTACCAGGTACTGAATAAGATAGAAAATTGTCTACAGTCTACAAGGACTACAACGTTCTCACATTCACAAAGTATAAAATAATTCTACATAAATAATAGTATTTCATAAATAAGACATAATACACTATTTAAACCAAATGTCATTATTGCCATGACAACCAATATTAAAGAGTACAAATTTGACATCCATGGGCCAGCACTTTTCTCAATTATTTTAAATGAGTAGCATTAATTATGATTATAAAAATAACTAGCTTCTGTCCGCGACTTCATCCACGTGACTGTTCTTGTTCCCCGACCCACCCCATCGCATCGCGTCGCCCGCTCGTGATATAACTTCGTTTTCGCTTCTACCTATTTCCTTTTGCTCGGCTTCTTAAAATCGTAGCTTTATTTAATCTATATATATAAAATTCAAAGTCCTGAGTGACTGACTGACTGACTGACTGATTGACTGACTGACTGATATATCAACGCACAGCCAAAACCGCTGGTCCTAGAGACATGAAATTTGGAGGGTGTGTTCTTTGTGAAGAGTAGGTATCCACTAAGAAAGGGTTTTTTGAAATTCCATCCCTAAGAGGGTGAATTGGGGGGTTGAATTTTCACGCGGGCGAAGCCGCTGGCGGAAGCTAGTATCCAATATTTTTTCTTAACAATTGGTTTACTAATGTAAACCTTGTTTTAAAAGGCGATTGATAGTTTCTGAGTTTCGCGCGTTCAAATAAAAAAACTTTTCAGCTTTATCGTAATTTAATATTATGATGGGAAAGTTAGTTTGTTTGTTTTTAACACACTTTTATTAGCTTTGTATGTATGTATGTATGTAACGTTGTTTGGGGGAGGCCTATGTCCAGCAGTGGACGTCTTTCGGCTGAAATGATGATGTATGTAACGGAATCTTTGAACGTGATTTTCACCCCATTCAAAATGTCCGATTAATTTTAAACTTTACACACTTATCACGGACCGATGACAATACAATAATTTCAAATTTGTGCCATTATCCTGGTCAAGATCACCAGGACAGCAAAAAAAAAAAAAAACAACAAGCCCACTTTTGTATCTAGCAGAACTAAAAAACAGAAAATACTAAAAAAAACGTTCTCATAGAAAACCAAACTAAAACGTAGAAAATAATGGGAAAATAAAAGCATAGGGCGCTTGATACATAGATACATAAATTCACACCATTTTCCCATGGGGGTAGGCAGAAACGACGTATCGCCACCTGCTAAGATCCTTACATACTCCTTTTGCCTCGTTTAGGTTCATACAATTGGTCATACACACACGCCGGTTGCGAGTACTACGCACCTGACCTTTCTGAAGAACATCACCAATACGGTCACTATATGTCCTCCTAGGGCGTCCCCTCCCGGTGTTTCCACTCACATCTGCCTTGTAAATAGCTGTTGGGGTACTTGGTATCAATTAAAAAATACCTTTTAGTTTTTTAGACTATTATTTAATACTTTACTAGCTTCTGCCCGCACGTAATTTAATATTATGAATGGGAAAGTAAGTTTGTTTGTTTTTAACACGCTTTTATTAGCATTGTATGTATTCCACAACCTACTACGCGTTATGCCAATCAGTTATTACATATGGCATATCCATCTGGGGAGGATGTGCTAAGACACTGCTTATCAAAGCAGAAAGAGCGCAACGGGCCATTTTAAAAACTATGCTGTTCAAAAAATATAGGTTTGCGGCCGATGAACTGTACAAGCTAACTGCTGTTCTTAGCATTCGACAACTGTACATTGAGAAGATCTTACGCATTCAATACAATAAACCACCGGATTTTCCAGACGCTATACGACGAGCTTACAAAGTCTACAAACAACCTATATATAGGACAAAATTTGCCCAGCGTTTTCTTTTCTTCCTAGCTCCATATATTTATAATAAATTTAATGTAACTCTAGGTTTTCGGAAATATAATTCTCACATATTTAAAAAGATTTTACGAAACCACTTACTCCGCTTAGACTATAACAGCACTGAAGACACATTTAAAATTCTGAAATAGCAAACTCCATACACACATACATACAGACACACTTTCAAACATCACAATCACAGACAAGCCAAAATAGTAATAAGTGTAGTAATTTCATTGCTAAATTATTTAAGCTTTTCAATTGTTTCTTTTTTCTTACTTATGGAGCCTATTATCTTAAGTTCTCACTCGTTTGTTACTGTACAGGTCACAGCAATGAGGAATAATACCCCACTGTAATACAGTACCAACTAGTACGGGGGGTATTGTGACTGTTACTGGCGGCTTTATATATTGTAATGTGAACAGTATCTTAAGCTAATAAATTGTGCACAAATAAATAAATAAATGTATGTATGTATGAACGGCCGGACGTAAAGAATAACACCACCCCATTTCTTCCCGTGGGTGTCGTAAAAGGCGACTAAGGGAATTACTAGAGAATGGGCAGCAGCGTTCTCTGTGCATTTTACCACCATACTGCGATCGCCAACCCGCCTGCCAAGCGTGGCGATTATGGCAAACCCCCCCAAATTGGGGGAGGTCTAAGTCCAGCAGTGGACGTCTTACGGCTGAAATGATGATGATGATGATGAAACGGAATCTTTGAACGTGATTTTCGCCCCCTTAAAACGTCCGATTTATTTCAAACTTTACACACTTATCAAGGACCGATGACAATACAATAATTTCAAATTAGTGCCATTATTCTGGTCAGGATCACCACGAAAGCAAAAAAAAAAAAATGTGTGTGGGACCCAGAAAGCTGCCCAGCTCAAGTAGGGCTGGGCCGGACATGTCTGCCGGATGTCTGATGACAAATGGGCTAATAGCAACCAACTGGATCCCACTAAACGCTCGACGACATCGCGGCAGGCCGAGACGATGATGGCGGGACGAGCTTGACTCCTACCGAAAGGACTGGCCAATACTAGCAAAAGACAGAATTATATGGAAAAGGGAGAGGGAGGACTTTGCCCTGCAGTGGGACAATATAGGCTAGTTAGATTAGATTAGTGTGGGGTGCTTGATATTAATTAAAAAATACCTCAAAAAGCACCCCACGCTTTTTCCATTATTTTCTATATTTTGGTCAAGTTTTTTATAAAAGTGTGTTTTTTAGTTATTTAAACTATTATTTTTACTCTTTCACATTAAAACAGTTGAACAGAGTTGTTTGCCCCGGGCGTCGGGGGTCGATAGCTGACTCCCGGCCACCGTAGGCGCGAGCTTGTGGGTGGCGAGCAATGGGTAGCTCGCCGCCCGGTAAGGACCAGGCTCGGGCCGACGGCGCGTAGTGTTCCACGCGCACCTCAAAGAGATGTCAGCAGCACTGAAGGGGTCTGCTAGGACCGATGTCTGCCAGGGTCGCGAGATTGTTCGAAAGAGATACCGTGACTCTGGCACATGGGCAACTGAAGGAGCACGGGTGGGTTTTAGTCAGTAAAAGTCTGACATGCCCTCCCGCTCCGCCCAGAGCGGGAGAAGTCATTTGATGATTTCCCATCCAAAAAAAAAAAACGGTGACGGTGTTTGAAATTTGGTACATATAAATCATGACCTGAGTGAAAATATAGGCTTACAGGCTACTTTTCATCCTAGATTACAGACGCAGTCGCGGGGCAACAACTAGTTTGTGTAGCTAGTCTCTAGTAAGTAACCCTTAGTCGTTTCTACGACACCTACAGGAAAAAATGAGATGGTACTATTCTTTTCTTCTGGCACCGCATGAAACACCGCCATCTATAAAACAGCCGGATCAGAATCTTGTATAGAATCCATAGTAACATTGATGAACATGAGCACCAATGTTCTTGCCGCCCTATAGATATTATTACTAAATCAGTATAAAAACACGCCTTCCATTGATCATCCCATTACAGTACTATCCACTTCTGCCTACCCATATAGGAACACAGGTGTGATATCAAGTGATGATTGATTACTTCAAGAGACAAGGTTAGGAACAGTCAATTTCATCCTCTCTCCCGGCAGATTTGATCGAGTACTGCCATTGATCGAACGAACAGTCTAGATAGAAAACTGCTCAGTCGATAACTCTTTGTTCTAAGATATTTTCACAATCTATACTAATATTATAAAGCTGAAGAGTTTGTTTGTTTGGTTGAACGCGCTAATCTCAGGAACTACTGGTTCGAATTGAAAAAAAAAATGTGTTGAGTAGTCTATTTATTGAGGAAGGCTATTCAACATTACGCTAAAATTTAAAGGAGCGGAGCAGCAACGAAAAATGTACGAAAACTGGCAGGCAATTCGATGCGACGGGAAGGGTCAGGGGAACAAAAATTTGACGCAGACGAAGTCGCGGGCAGAAGCCAGTAAAGTATAAAATAATAGTGTAAAAAACTAAAAAGTATTTTTTAATTAATATCAAGCACCCCAGCAGGACTGTGTACTGTGTGGTGCCGGACGTAAAGAATAACACCACCCCATTTCTTCCCTTGGGTGTCGTAAAAGGCGACTAATGGACTTACTAGAGAATGGGCAGCAGCGTTCTCTATGCATTTTACCACCATACTGCGATCGCCAACCCGCCTGCCAAGCGTGGCGATTATGGCAAAGCCCCCCAAATTGGGGGAGGCCTAAGTCCAGCAGTGGACGTTTTACGGCTGAAATGATGATGATGATGACCCCAGCAGGTATTTACAAGGTAGATGTGAGTGGAAACACCGGGAGGGGACGCCCTAGGAGAACATATAGTGACCTTATTGGTGATGTTCTTTAGAAAGGTCTGGTGCGTAGTACTCGCAACCGGCGTGTGTGTGTGACCAATTGTATGAACCTAAACGAGGCAAAAGGAGTATGTAAGGATCTTAGCAGGTAATACGTCGTTTCTGCCTACCCCCATGGGAAAATGGCGTGAATTTATGTATGTGTGTATCAACCACCCCATTTTTATTTTCTACTTTTTAGCTTGGTTTTCTATGAGAGCGTGTTTTTTAGTTTTATAGTATTACTAGCTGACCCCGCAAGCTTTGTTTTGCCGGTTCAAAATTGTATGTATTTTTCAATGCCAAATCATAATAAAATAAAAGTAAAAAAAATTGACAAAAAAATATTTAGGGCTGGGTCACCCTTATCATTTAGGGGTATGAAAAATTTATGTTGGCCGATTCTCAGACCTACCCGATATCCACAAAAAATTTCATAAAAATCGGTCCAGCCGTTTCGGAGGAGTTTGGTAACAAACACTGCGACACGAGAATTTTATAACATAATAGATTTATTTTCTATTTTTTAGTTCTGCTAGCTACAAAAGTGGGTTTTTCGTTTTTTTTTTTGCTATTCTGGTGATCTTGACCAGGGTAATGGCAAAAATTATTGTATTGTCATCAGTCCTTGATAAGTGTCCCTGACTGCTAAGACTGAGGTCGTGGGTTCGATTCCCACTCAGGACAAATGTTTGTGTGATGAGCACAAACATTTGTTCTGTGTCTGGGTGTAATTTATCTATAATATGTATGTATTTAGAAATATATAAGTATATTTATCAGTTGTCTGGTTACCATAGTAAAGGCTCTGCTTAGTTTGGGATCAGATAACGGTGTGTTGGTTGTTCTAAGATATATTATATTATTGTTTTTACTTAACACGTTAAGGAAAAGTTCCGGTTTAAAAGAAAGTTTTGTGACTAACATTG
Source organism: Aporophyla nigra (assembly GCA_947507805.1). NCBI lineage: Eukaryota > Metazoa > Arthropoda > Insecta > Lepidoptera > Noctuidae > Aporophyla > Aporophyla nigra. The sequence goes on along the minus strand of OX382319.1, from coordinate 11,638,281 downwards.
AAAAGAATATGCTTTGATGGTTTGGTCATGTTAAGAAGACGAATGAATGGTGGCGAACAAAGGTATTTATAAGGCAGACGTGAGTTGACACGCTGGGAGACGCCCTAAAAGAACAGAGCGCTGAGATATCCGTGTAAAATAATAATAATATCTTATCTTAGGACAACCAACACACCGTTATCTGATCCCAAACTAAGCAGAGCCTGTACTATGGTAACCAGACAACTGATAAACATACTTATATATTTCTAAATACATACATATTATAGATAAATTACACCCAGACACAGAACAAATGTTTGTGCTCATCACAAATACATTTTTCCTGGGTGATCCCAGCAAAAATGTATGTGTCCAATCGAACCTACGACCTCAGTCTTAGCAGTCAGGGTCACTAACCACTAGACAGTTCAGTCAGTTCAGTTCAAAAGCCTTTAAAAGTTTAGATAAATACCCATCAGACTCTATTGGAGTCGTACGAAACAAAACACTTAATAAAAACGATAAGCCCATTTTAATCTAAACTTAACAATAAACAGGATTTTATGGCACAAAAGCCTTTCTTTCCTTTTTCACGAAAAAAAAAACACTCCAAATTCGACGTAACAACCCTTTACAAAGGGCTTTATTACAACATTTACTGAAATTGAGGGTAGCTAAAGAAATACACTTAAACCCGGCGTAGCATCCGCTACGGCGTAACCCTCTACGGCGTAACCCTCTACGGCGTAGCATCGTCTACGGCGTAACCCTCTACGCCGTAGTCCCTGACATTTGAAGCTCGAATCTAATTATACACTGTGAATTTTTTAAATATTAGGACAAGTTAAATTAAAAGTGTATACAGGGTGTGGTTTTTAACTGTGACATGCCGTGACACGGGATCGAGGCGGAATGGCTACCCCTTTTATCGATTTGTTTCGCGGTCGACGCGTTGAGAGCGTTTAGCTACAGTTTTCATGCAAATATACCAGAGTGGCGTTTGTTATTGTGATGAGACCTATAGGTACGGTTAGCTAGAACCGCTGTGGTGGTTATAAAATGACTGCAGTGTATACTTTTACTATCTAAGTAAATACGATTGGAATTTATTTTTAGTATTAGAACATTATGATAAAAAATTAAATGAAAAAAAAAACATAAATAAAAATACAAGCGGGCAATTCTTTTATAGCTAGCTTAAAAAAAGTTATTTATTACTTTCAAATATGTTTTTATTTTTGGAAGCCAGCTGTTTTTTTAAATTTTTTACTTTTTAATTGTGGCTGTCACATGCTTGCTTATAACAACATCAACTTAAACAAAGTGGAAAAAATACATATTAATGAATCTATCTCAAAAGACGTGAACTTGATCAAGTTGCTGTAACCACTGTATTAATAAATAATAATAGAATATAATATAATTACCTTAGGACAACCAACACACCGTTATCTGATCCCAAACTAGGCAGAGCCTGTACTATGGTAACCAGACAACTGATAAACATACTTATATATTTCAAAAAACATACATATTACAGATAAATTACACCCAGAAACAGAACAAATGATTAAATTCAATTAAGAAATTATTCTTTAGTTTGAGTATGCCCTTTCAAACTAAAGATTTTTTTTAAAATGGTTTTAATACATGACAGAATTATAGGTTACGAACATATTTTTTTTTTAAATTTCTAACAATATGTGAATACATACAGGTGTAGTGTTATATTTTTCTTCACTGTTAGTAGTGTTAAAAACTTAATTTCAAGTCCAATCCTATCAGTAGATACCAAGTTTTCAACCCACAACCTACTTCCAAAGAAACAGCCATCAAACCTTCGGCTCTTCTCGAAAAACCCATATTATTAATAATTAATGATACAGATTGTAGGTTTAACATATTATTATATATCTTAATTGAAAGCAAACAGAGTTTGTATTCGCCTGAGGGTAGCCAACCCTTTTCACAAATTGCCCCAAGGAAAATTATGTATTTGAACCTATATACATAATAATAATGTATGTATTATAAATTCAGACATTTCGTTAGCTGTCTCGGAAACGTTCAGACAGATAGTCAGAAACCCGAAAGTCTGACAACCTCATTCCTTGAAGAAGGGCTCGTGTCTAACCATAAGTAATATACAGGGTGTGGCGTAAGTAGTGGTCCACCGTTCAGGATTCGATGAACCAGATAATTAACTATAACAATTAAAAATTTTAAACATTTTTACCCAAGGGTTCCGAAAATTTTCATTTTTGTCTTTTATTTACGAAATTTCTACCTTTTATTACATATTTGTTTGTAGTTTCAACAAAAACCATTATTTTTTCATTTTGATTTCTGTTAATTACTGCTGAATACTAGAGCTATCATGATAAATTATGATTTTTTAAGTAAATTCAGCTCTTTTGAAGAAAAAGTTGGTTCTTCTCTAATTTTAACCCCAATTTTTAACACACCATCAAGTTCAAGAGCTATTTTTGTAAAAAAAAATTGGGTAAAAATGGTCAAAATTTTTAATTGTTATAGTTAATTATCTGGTTCATTGAATCCTGAACTGTGGACCATTACTTACGCCACACCCTGTATAAGGGATTTCACTAACGTCACCGCAAGTGTCCCAGGTGCTCCAACTGCAGCCAGAGATGAAGGTTTCGTGACGGTGCAAAGGAGGAAGCGCCGTTCACGAACGAACAGAAACCGCTGTGGGAAAGCTTCTGCGAAGTCCGACGTCAGTTTGCGCGTTGCTAAGCCGAACACTCCGGTGTACATTTCCCGCCTACACTACACTATTTATTTATTTTTTTGGATGGGAAATCACCAAATGACTTCTTCCGCTCTGGGCGGAGCGGGAGGGCTTGTCAGACTTTTACTGACTAAAACCCACCCGTGTTCCTTCAGTTGCCCATGTGCCAGGGTCACGGTATCTCTTTCGAACAATCTCGCGACAAAAGTAAAAGTAAAAAAAAGTCTGACACGCCAATCCGCTCCGCTCAGAGCGGGAGTCGTGATTTGAAAATTTATCACCCACAAAAAAAAAAAGAATGTATGTTCACGTGGTACGGAGAAATGAGGAAGAAGTCACGAGGAAAGTATTGAGTATGAATGTCGATAGCTATAAGAGTAGAGGGAGACCAAAGAAACGATGGATGGACTGTGTGAATTATGATATGGATAGAAAGGGGGTGTCTACTGAGATGACGACTAATAGAGAAGTGTGGAAGAAAAATACCAAAAAAGGGCAGGAGAATGATGATAATGGGTGATTCTGGTGAGTAGCAAAGTATAAAAAAAAAGACATCGTGTATACAACTAGAGTAATGACAAAAAAAAACAGACTTCCTTAAAAACACTACAAATTGAAAAATAACTTTAATTTCGGAAGTCGGTGTCTTAGGATCTGTATTTATGGTTTTTTTGCCACCGACTTCCGAAATTAAAGTTATTTTTCAATTTGTAGTGTTTTTAAGGAAGTCGGTTGTTTTTTTTTTGTAAAAAAGTTTATATTTTTTAATTTTTAGTTGTGGTATCCACCTGCACTAATTTCAAACAAACAATGCATATTTATGCGATTGCAGAAATCGCGGTTGATTTGTTGTCATTTTTTAAAGAGTTCCGGTGTCTATCTCTGGAACTCATCATCAGATCTATATGAAATTTATATGGAACCATTTCGAAATAAACCCCTTTCAAACAAAAAAAGAATTTTGGAAATCCGCTTATATATGACGGAGTTATGGCCGAACATACATAAAAAAAAAAAAATGTATATGAACATTCGAATTGAGAACCTCCTCCTTTTTGAAGTCGGTTAAAAAACGTAAAGCTTCTACTCTGAAAATGAAACCTTTTGACTATTTAAAGGCTAAATAAAAGTCTATTTCAGTCACAGAGTCTAAAACGGAATACTTAAATAACTGCGCTCGAACTCAACTAAGCGAAATAGGTAGATATGAAATGGAAAGTTGGGAGACGGGGTAAAACTGTGCATTTTAAACAATTCCCATTATATATTCAAATTTATTTCAAGTAACTAACGACTCAATTATTAGTACTAGGGATCGCCAATTGGTCGAAATTCGACCGTACTTCATTTGAATAGAAATACATTATTAAATGAAAACAAATATATAATAATAAATATAAAAAAAATATTATGGTTATATTTGACATTCAGTAACACTATAAACAAATAATATTAAAGACAAATATTCTCGATATGATCATAGATTTAAAAAATGAAATAAGTTACATATATATAAAATTAATTTATTACCTATGGTTATACTTGACATTCACTAAGACTATAGACAAAAAATATTAAAGACAGATATTATCGATTGGACTACAGATTTGGACCATAAACAAAAGAATATCTATGCATGTGTGTATTAAATACACGGTAATTAATAGTAGTGTGTGTAATGTGTTATTTATTGAAAATAATTTATTTTTACGCATAATTTTAAATAAATATTAGCATTAGTCACTTCTTCTCTGTATAAACTATAAGTGTGCGTAATTTCATACTCCTCCGTCCGCCCAATTTTCGTAAAAAGAGATCCAAAGTTTTCGCTTCACGTATTAATATTTATATACTTATCCTATGTTAGTAACTAAGGTATTTTAATTATACATCCTTATATATATAGCGGCAGCACTGTACGACGCGTTACCGCGGCTGTACCATTCCATGGGAAATGGCGCAGCAACGATTCACGTACGGACAATCTAGCCTAGCAGTCTAGCAGCTCGAGATTAGAGACAGGATACTGTTGTTGCTGCCCCACACCCCACGCACCAGGGATGCACAGCGCTTACGCATCGTGGCAAAGAAACAATCCACACGTGCGTCTGCGAACATCCCTGTTGCGCTGCAGTAGCGGGGCAGCCCCAACAGCACCCTGAATGCGTCGTTGTATTGCACGCGGAGGGCATTGTACGGCGTTTTAGGGTTCCGTTGCCAAATGGCAAAAAACTCTCTGTCGTCTGTTTGTCCGTCCGTATGTCACAGCCACTTTTTTCCGAAACTATAAGAGCTATGCTGTTGAAACTTGGTAAGTAGATGTATTCTGTGAACCGCATTAAGATTTTCACACGAAAATAGAAAAAAAAACAATAAGTTTTGGGGTTCCTCGTACTTAGAACTCAATTTTTTTTTTTCATCAAACCCATACGTGTGGGGTATCTATGAATAGGTCTTCAAAAATGATATTGATGTTTCTAAAATCTTTTTTTTCTAAACTGAATGGTTTGCGCGAGAGACACTTCTAAAGTGGTAAAATGTGTGTGTGTGTCCCCTGTAACTTCTAAAATAAGAGAATGACAAAACTAAAAAAAATATATGATGTACATTACCATGTAAACTTCCACCGAAAATTGGTTTGAACGAGATCTAGTAAGTAGTTTTTTTTAATACGTCATAAATCGTAAACCGCAATTTACCTTTTATTTAATCAACTCAAATATAAAAATAAAAATAAACTTTTAATTTCATAAACATAAACCTTACCTCTGCCTACCCCCATGGGAAAAAGGCGTGATTGTATGTATGTATGTATGTAAACCTTATGCATAAACCGTGAATACCTATAGGTTTGTACGGAACCCTCGGTGCGCGAGTCCGACTCGCACTTGGCCGGTTTTTGAGTATATCTAGCCCATAAGCTGCTCGTGTAAATTGTGGTGCAGTAATGCTTTCCTTAAAATTTTATTGAACATTCTAATACAATTGTTTGGCGTATAGACCGACAACATTTTTTGGGTGATTGAGTGGGATCTTTCACCCATAGACCCCATGTTCTAAGTGTTGGAGCCCAAACTAAACACGTTTTGATAGTTGTCCCTACTCCCAATGTTTTTGCCCGTCCGATTTGTTTATTTGTTACTTGTTAGTAAAAATATTAGTTATAATATTCATGTTGAATTTAGAATTATATTTAAAAATTATAAAAAAGACGTGCCTATACGTTTGCAAAAAAAAAAGATTTTTTATTACCTTTGACTGTACAAAAACACTTATATAAATTCTATGCAGCATTACAACTAAGGGAGTGAGTGTTTTCGATGAACTCTAGCACCCAATGTAAGATTTAACTAGTGTTTAGGGTGCCAGCGTCCTCGCCTAAAAAATGAACACATATCAGTAGTTGTAAGACAAGGCAAGAAAACCGCGTCGCTGTTTTTAAGGTTGCGGGCGAGTAGCAACTGCATTTTAAAAACGATGGCGGACAGTATCGACTCACCGATTATTAAAACTTTGTGAGAAGGATAATCACCAAACATTAATTTGGGGATATCCTTTTCACAATATTGTTTATCTATGTTATTCTGAATTTTGTTTTACCTATTAACACTAGTAATAAGTTGTAATATTGTTTACTAACACGCTGGATCATTGTTATCCGAAAATAAAGAATATAATTATAATATACGTTAAAATCGTCCATAGTACAAACATAGACCTCCGCCCTCCGGCCCCGACATCTAACAACTGTGCCGTTGGTCTCGTGATTGCAAGCGCGACTGCTGCGTGGGGTCCGGGGTTCCTTTCCTAGGTCGGGCAAAGTGTTATTGGGTTTTTACTTTAGGGATTTCTTAGTAGCAGCCTGGAATTTGGAAGTTGGCGGTGTATCCCCGTGCCTCGGAAAGCATGTAAAGGCGTTGGTCCTGCGCCTGATCTCTCTCCAGTCGTGTTGGATTGCCGTTCCGTTGGACTATATGAGTGAGGGTAGGGTGACTGCCCCTGTGTCTCAAATCAAATCAAAATCAAAAGTCATTTATTCAAACTAGGCTGAGAGTCAGCACTTTTTGAACGTCAAAGTTACATAAGACAGTCCCCCCAAAACGCCCGCCTTTCGACACTTTCTAGTGGTTTAGCTGGGAAGAAGAAGTGGCGGAACAAACTCCCCAGCAGCACAGCTGTCTGTTAAGTTAGAAGAACTTGATTCTATACAATTGTAAGTAGTAAACATTAAGAGACACAAAAAATTAAATTAAATGATTTGCGATATGTCAGCTAGCCAACCCAACCCTGGTCTGTGCACACACTTGTGTCAGTCTCCGTTGAGATTGGCCGCCATGGCCGAAATGACGGTATTGAGGACTATACAGGGTGTCCAGTAAATAGCACGACATACTGCAGGGGGTGATAGCTTGGGTCACTACCTATCAATACAACACAATATATGTTCAGCAAAATCTTACGGATTTACAGTTTTACAAAATTTTCCAAAATACCGACAAATCTCTACCATGAAACAGATTTTTAAGCATCTCGTAATGAAAAAATCCTTTTCTAGTACTTTTTTTTACATCAAATTATTCGTGAATAGTTACTTTACTCATTGATAAGTCTTTTTTCTATCAAAGACAAGAATGTTTTCAAGAAATACTATTTTTTGTTTAAATTTGCACAGAACTATTTTTTTATCACTTAAGTTTAACCTACAGCGGTGAAAAAAAAAAGTAAGATTTTGCTGAACATATATTGTGTTGTATTGATAGGTAGTGACCCAAGCTATCACCCCCTGCAGTATGTCGTGCTATTTACTGGACACCCTGTATACAAACAGAGAACAAAAAAATAATAAACCGTAGCAGCTAAGTGAGTGAGGACCAGTCCCGAGACACGGCATCCTTTCACAAACTTGAAGATTAGATCAGCACCATCTAGCTCACCCGTTCTAATCTTCAGACTTATCAGTCTAAAATCTGTTACACTGTTTCATTACTAATCTGAATAAGTTAATATTTTCTTACGTAAGAGCTATATAGCCCAACATAGCCCGCTTGTTTATTGTACCGTAGACTTTAGTTTCACCCTGTACCCGACAAAATATTCATTACTAAATTCAAACATTTGGCTGGGACATTCTGTCGGAGTTATCGATAAAATTAAATTTTAATGTTAGATTATATTGGAGTTTGTGCTCATCTGGGGAGGTTTTATGGGTACACTTACCATCTCGCCTATGTTCCCCAAAGTGATAAGCAGAGAGTATTTCAATAGTTATGTGTAAGTCCTCTCTAATAGGGAATTAACCGCGTACAAGATGTGGCGCAGTAAAATATCCTGATGGATACCACAACCCCACGCAATAACACTTTGTCTGACTCAGGAATTGACCCCAAGAGGTCGCGCTCTGTATGTAAGTTTGCTATCTCCAGATGGATAGATAAATTTTACCAAAACATATTCAGTAGGGAAGAAAAAAGAGGCTGTCTTTTTTGTGAAATAAATGTTTCCTAGGAACTGTCGTATAGTTTGTTTTTATTGAGTAAATAAGCGTAAATATCATAAGTATCATTAAGTTTATAATTTTCCCATTACTGGGACACAGACTTCTGAGAGAAGGAGGGCGTTATCCACCCTTTATCCACCACGAGAATCCGTTGCGAGTTGGTAAATGTTACGTCTTCGAATTTTTGTTTCTAGGACATGCCGCTTACCATACGATGTTTTTTCCTTCACCGTTTTGAGAGCAGTAAAAAAAAACCGGTCAAGTGCGAGTCGGACTCGCGCACCGAGGGTTCCGTACAAACCTGTAGGTATAAAGTTTAAAAAAAATTAAAATATTTTTATTATATGATGTAGCTAAAAATATACAGTTTTCGCAATTTTTCGTTTATCTGTGCTATTAGGCGTTGCTTCGTACCAAATTTCAAAATTCTAGGTCGACTGGAAGTACCCTTCAGGTTTTGATTCCCTTGCGAGTTTCGAAAATTTGCGGAAATTTGCGGCATAAACGGCTATATCTTTTGATTGCGGTAGTTTAGAAGTTTGATTTTTTTCATAGTTCCAAGGGACAGCAGACTTGAGTATTTGATATAAATTTCAGCTTGATACCTCCACGCGTTCCTGAGAAAAAGGGTCTTGACAGACGGACGGACGGACGTACAACAAAGTGATCGTATAAGGGTTCCGCTTTTTCCTTTTGAGGTGCGGAACCCTAAAAATGATGAAATAAATTACACAATGAAAAGCGCCTGTTTGGCTTCGAACTAAACTGGGCCAGCACCGCTCACTGGCATATCAGGGTTTTAAAAACCATCACACTGGTGTTATTGTCTAAGATGGAGCTCTTCGTAATTTTGCTTAAATTTGATTTGCCATATTACGGGTCTTTTAGGTAGCCGAAAGACTAAATATGCTCCTCGAATTTACGGATCGTTTCTACTCCATTCCTAACATAACTGATACTATTCACAAACTAAAATGTAGCGTAGAAAAATTCATCCGCATAGCTGTGGACTGGTAATGTACTCAAGACACTGACGCGTGGCGGAATTACCATGTTGTATGGCAAGTAAGAGTCTGGTTAAGGTAAGACCCAGCCTTTGGGTCACGGGCAGTGTCAACCAGCCGTTTCGAGATTTGCTTACAAATACCATGAGCTCTCGGATCCGGGCTTCAAAACTCCAAACGACTCCAAAATTGACAAATAAGGTAAGGGAGGTTGTTTGGTAACCGAACTAAGAATTATTGACGTCACGATTTTACAGCTGTCTGTACTGTCAATGTGTTTTGTAGGGTTAATTAATTCGGTGTACGGTTCACTCTGAAGTTTCGAACTACATTCGGACGTATTTTTAACCGACTTCAAAAAGGAGGAGGTTCCCAATTTGGATGTTTATATATTTTTTTTTTTTTTTTATGTATTTGCGGTCATAACTCCGTCATACATAGACGGATTTGCAAAATTCTTTTTTTGTTTGAAAGGAGTTTATTTCGGAATGGTCCCATATAAATTTCATATACATCTGATGATGAGTTCCAAAGATAGACACCGGAACTCTTTAAAAAATGACAGCAAATCAACCGCGATTTTTGCTATCGCATAAATATGTATTGTTTGTTTGGAGTTAGTGCGGGGTGGATACCACAACTAAATATTTAAAAATAAAAACTTTTTTACAAAAAAAAAAAAAACAACCGACTTCCTTAAAAACACTACAAAGTGAAAAATAACTTTAATTTCGGAAGTCGGTGGCAAAAAAACCATAAATACAGATCCTAAGACACCGACTTCCGAAATTAAAGTTATTTTTCACTTTGTAGTGTTTTTAAGGAAGTCGGTTGTTTTTTTTTTGTAAAAAAGTTTTTATCGTTGGCCGAGTTAGAGATATTGGGCTCTTTATGTAAGGCAGTAACTTTTGCCTACTTCAGTAGTATTACTGCCTGCCCTGGTGAGTCACGTTCACCTAATACGTGCTTTACTTTTTATTGCATTGCACCCGTCAGTCAGAGATTAAATTAAAAAGTCTTATGTGCCATTACAGACACCGGTACCATTACCCTTGAAATTGGAACACAGGTAAGCTTGACGGCAGAAACAGGTATGGGGGTATTTAGTACTTTTATTTTATTTTCTACTTCATTGGCGTGGATGTCGGAAAATACACCTCGAGAACATTCTTCCGGGATCAAAAGTTTTCTTTCCAAATATTATCCAAATCCGTTCAGCCATTTTTGCGCCATTCCGGAACATACATACAGGTAAAACCTTTTGTTAGTTTAGTGTAGTCTATCACTCATAACTGAACTTAAACTGTAGTAAAAATACAGAGTTTTACAAAGAACACAGGATATAAATAACTTCTCTATAACAAAGTGAAAGAAAAAAAAGACGTCATTGCACAAAGAAGTATTTATTAGCTAATAGGCTAGATTTTTATGTGAATAAATTATCACCAATTGTGATGTGATTTGTACATTTACTTTAAAGTAATGAACATTATTTTTCCGGTATTCGGGATGTGTATTCCGGATTGGTGCAAAAGCGGCTGAAAGGATTTGGAAGAAATTTGGCATACGAGGAGGTTATTCTCGGATGTACGATCTCGTAGGATATTTTCCGACATTCACGCAGGGTGGCAAAAGCACTAAGCACTATACTATTATTATAAATGCGTAAGTCATTCTGTCTGTTTGTTACGCTTTTACGACTAAACCACAGAACCGATTTTAATAAAACTTGGTACGGGGTAAGTTTGAATCCCAAGAAAGAACATAGGCTACTTTTCATTGCATGACTGCTTCTGCATCCGCGACAACCGACATTTACGCGAAGTCGCGGGCAAAACCTAGTACTTTATAAAATGAAAAAATGCAGACTACCATATCAGACATAAATGTATACAGGGTGACTTAGAACCCTATACAGCAATGGACAGTGATGGGCCGAGTTGATTGAAACATAATATTGGCACAAAATATTCTACCTTTTTTACCAATTTCTTCGAAGGATCCCTTCCATTGAGACCCATGGGATGTTATGTTGTTATAATTAAATATACATTCGGTTAAATGTAAAAGGAACGTTTCGCGACCTGTCTGTCAATTTTGACGTGAATTATGGCTTTCACTTTGTATATTGAGTAACGTTGCGTATTTAAGAAAGAAAGAAATTTCGTTTATTTGCGGGAAACAAGACGCATAAAAAGACTAAACACAACCAAAATATAAAAAAGCTAGGAGAATATATGCGTCACATCCACGTAAAACGGCTTAGCATAATGCTGTGAGCCTATGCGAGACAGAACCCCAGCGCTGGTTTTCAGCGACAGCCGGCGCTGACGCGATGACGTCGAACGGTGCAGCAAACAATGAGTAAAAATAAGTACAAATACTAAACATAGTACAGTTGACTGTTTTATGTTTTCGTCAGTTTTCAAATGCGTTTCTATTTTAAATCAGGAGCCTGCACGTATACCTTCTGAAGCTAAAGCACTGTGTAGAAAATTATTTGTAATTCTTCAATACTAAAAATTAAAAGTTAAATACAAAATAAATAAATAATAAATTGTTTATTTCTCACCATTACAAATTAAAATTATGGAGGTACACGAAAATTATTACATTTTTTTTTTTTGTGATGGTTATAATAAGGTGCACAAAGTATTGACCCTACCCCCTGAACTAGGCGAGAACCTGTATCTCAGGGGATATAAATTTAGAAATCCTCGACCAAAATTTAATAAGAAGTTGTAGGTAATGTTTGAAAGATCGTCATGTCATAGAACCGATTTTGATAAAACATGTCTAGGATCACTGCTAGAAAGCCTACTTTTAAATAAAAAAAAACATCGCACACCTACAGATCGAAGCAATCTTTTAGTGAGCTACGGTGCCACAGATACACATATAGCAATAAAACTTATAGCACCCCTAAAAAGGCTTTTAATGCCAATAGAGCCTCAGATGGGTTGCTTAATGTGAAACAGCAAACAGCGTTACATAAAAAAAAATATGCAAAAAATAAACCCGACTATTACTTCCAGAGATTGGTACGTTCAAACCAATAATTTCTGGTTGCCATGACAACATAATCATTTCAATTACATAACAATTTAGCAAAGTTCATAAAACCCATAAAAAAAAACACAGACACTGTAATGTGTCCCTAAAAATTAATTGACCTAAAAATGTTAATTACTCAAAGAGAAATTTTATCGATATCGATGTAAACCCTTGTCCCAACCCTACTTGTTCTAATTAGTGACTTGACGGCTTTTAGTAATGAAATTTTGAACACCAGTAGCCCGGGGGACATAGCCTGAAGTTCGCTCATGAAATGTTTTGTTTATCCGTGTTTGTAGGGTATTTTAAAACTATATCTGGTGTTTATGGGTTATATTTAAAACTAAATCTGGTGTATACCCTGTGTTTATAAAAATATACGAGTATATTGTGTATATCGGGAGTTTTTAAAACTATACAAGGTGTATACAGGATGGTATTTAAAACTAAGTCTGTTGTATACATTGTGTTTTTAAAATTATATAAGGTGTACCCAGGATGTTTTTAAAAATGTACAAGGTGCATACACAGTGATTAAAAAACGGGGGAAACTGTACTCTAAAACTTAGGTTTTTATACCGTTACATAACGGCCGTAATGACGTCCTGTGTCCATCTATAGGTATATTTTTTAAGCATCGTTACTGTTGTCATTTTCAAGAGGTTGCTACCTTCGTCTTAAAAATCTCAAGCTAAGGACACAAGCAGTATAAAGTCACGGAAATTAATTACTTATTAAATTCATTATCGACTTAAATTGTCCGTATTTTCGAATTATTTACACTACAGTCGTTTGAAATGCCTATTACACGGTAAATTGCCATCATGTGTCAATTCGGTAAACAATTAGTTTCATTATCTGTGCGTTAAAGGGTTTAATGGCGGTAACGTCACGTAGCCTATAATAACTAGCGGAGGATTAAGTCGCTTCCAACGATACCTTATTTGTCAAATTATGATAAGTAATTTAGAAGTTATAAGGGAACAGATGAACATACATTCATACGTATCCACATTCACACACACATACATTTATACCTGTCAAAATCATAACCTTTTGCTGCGACGTAGTTGAGTAATAACATATTATTCGAAATCTTTGTAAATAACAAATATTTGGGTGGAGTTGGCAAACCTAAAGTTTTTTCTGAAAATCTGTAATTTTGATGAAAAAGTTTACTTTTTAAGTAAAGTTTAATTTAATTATAGTTTGATAGATAAACAAAAGTAACCTTGATCCTTGTTCCCTTTCGCTACGGGGCAGCAATCTGTAACAATACAGAGAAAAATGTTTAGTATTTAATGTGTAGTTAATAAAGTCTGAAATTGTGTGAAAATGTTGAAGGACTTCTGTTAAAGAGTCGGTTAGTAAATATATGACCATCTTTTTTTTGTGGTTGGGTAATCATCAAATGACGTCTCCCGCTCTAGGCGGAGCGGGAGGGCGTGTCAGACTTTTACTGACTAAAACCCAACCGTGTCCCTTCAGTTGCCCATGTGCCAGGGTCACGGTATCTCTTTCGAACAATCTCGCGACCCTAGCAGATATACTTTAATCGTGTAATTTTGTGTGTAAATTCTGAAACAAGTTGCCTATTTATGAATAAATGACGATGACTCCCTTACACTGAGAGGAGGCCTGTGTCCCAGCAGTGGGAATGTCATCATTATTTCAGCTGAAAGACATTTACTGCTGGACATAAGCCTCCCCCAGTTTGGGTCGCTTTGCCTTAATCGCCACGCTTGGTAGGCGGGTTGGCGATGGCAGTGTGTTGATAAAATGTATAGAGGACCCCACCGCCCATTCTCTATTAAGTCTCTTAGTCGTCTTTTACGACAGCCACGGGAAGATATGGGCTGGTCCTTTTCTTTACGTCGGGCATCACACGGAACAACTAAGTTATCAAAAATACATTAAATACTGAATAGTTAAATACATAATTAAATTTTTGCACGTCACGTGCAAAAACAAAATCAAAAGTCATTTATTCAAACCAGGCTGAGAGTCAGCACTTTTTAACCGACTTCAAAAAAACCTTAAACACAGATCCTAAGACACCGAAGTCCAAAATTAAAGTTATTTGTGACTTTGTAGTGTTTTTTTTAAGGAAGTCGGTTGTTATTTTTTTGTTAAAAGTTTTTTGAACGTCAAAGTTACATAAGACAGTCCCCCGATACACCCGCCTTTTACCACTTCTTAGTGCTTTAGCTGGGAAGAAGAAGTGGCGCAGCAAACTCCCCAGCAGCACAGCTGTCTGTTAAGTTAGAAGAACTGGATTCTATGTGTGCTTTTGCCCTGAATGTAACATGTTTTGTACCCTCCGCGTTTAGTGCAAATGAACGCTTTTAATTTCATTTGAAGCAATGACCTCACAATACAGACAAAGCCGATTCAGGCATGAAACTACACCGGTATCCTTGGAACAGCAAAGCTTAATGGCGGTTACGGAGATAGTATGACCCCACTAGAGTTCTCTGCAATGGAAAAACTTTCATTTCCCCCCACAAAAAAAGCATAACTTCTAATTACTTAATAATAATATCTAACACACCCAGCGAATTCTCAGCTGAATTTATGACGTTCTCCGTCCCTTTCTAACGTAGAGCTTTTAATAGTGTTCGACCGTAGCGCCGACTCTTTCTGCCTACGCATGCGCAGTACGGATTTCTTTGTTCCTGGCTTGTCTAAGGGTATAGGTAGATTCTGTATGTATGTTTATCTGTAATGAGTTACCAGAGCGCGGATAATGCTTTAAAAATGTATCATTTTGCTAAATAAATGTTTCTTTTTTGTAATGTCAAAGGTAAAAGTAATTTTATAGATGCAATTACGTTATCTGATAATGAATATGATAGTATTGAGAATCATTAGATCATTGTTTGTAGAACTCGCTATCGGCGCGGCGTGCGTGTATGACGGTGTATGATCAGCACCCTAATTACGAAACGCACTATTTAACAGAATCTAAATGGGATTGAAGATTATTTCTAAACCATTGCGTCATTTATTCAAATAAATTGTTGGCTCATCAACGTAAATAACGCAATGAATGTTGTTTAACTATGAATATTAAACCAATTCCTACAGATAAAAAGTTTCGCAATTACCTCTCGTATGTATGAACATAAATGAGGCAAAAGGAGTGTGTAAGGATCGGAGCAGGTGTTCTGTAGTTTCTGCCTACCAGGCGCGGTCGCAGCCTAACATTTTGGGGGGGGGGGGTCACCATGAGTACTGAAGAATATTTTTAGGAAGGTACATCCTCTTTGGTCTAGTAGTCGCAAGCGCTACTGATCAGCATGATGTCCCGTGTTATAATCTTTTTGCAAATGTCTATCGGAGTCTCCGTGGCTCAAGTGAGAACAATTTTAAGATAGTAAGACTGGCAAATCGTTCAGGGTTTCGACAGCATGACTGTCTTTGGGGGGGGTCATGACCCCTAGGACCCCCCCTTCGGACCGCGCCTGCTGCCTACCCCAATGGGAAGAAGGTGTGATTCTATGTGTGTTTTATACAAACACTTTTACAAGTCAATAATATTTTGAGAACTAGATAAGGTTGGTGGTTCTTCTATCCGGCAACTTTGACAAAAAAACATCGAATGAAACATAGCGGTCGGGCAGTCTCTTTTTAAGAGGTCGTATACGAAATTGGCTGATTTCGTTGACATAACAGACGTACTTTCTTAGTTAAAAATAATGTATTTACATGAGTTTTTATGCACATCAAGAAATAAGGTTTCAGTTATCATCTAATGAAATAACTAATTATAAATTTTTCCAAGAATTACAATTCGAGATGTAGGTTATTTTAAAAGATTTTTACCGAAATGAATGGATTTTCTGAAGTTTATTTTTGTTAACAAGTTTTATTTCTATGAACGAGAGTTCGGAGTAACCCAAATAAAACACATTTCTTTCCCCATTATCTTAATAAAGTCACTAAGTAATATTTTTAATAAGCAAGTGGTAAAAACCGATTCATGCATTGTATAGAAGTATTTCACTACAATACATTGTATTTTTTCATACGTAGTATGAAATCACATATATCTATTTGTAGACGTCAAAACGATTGCGAATAGATATGTGATATACTAAATCTTTTACAGCAAAATTCACAAAACAGCCGCTTTGAGGTCGATTACCTAAAATTAAATAATAAAAATAAACAAAGTAGCTCGTTCATTCCATCATTATTAAAATTATATTTCATGTTGTGTATTAAAACTTATAGAAATACAGTATTATTTAACTATAAAATCACGGAAATCGGAAAAAATCGAATACGGCCTCTTGAGTTTATACATAATCTTGGTCGGGTCATGTAGATGCGTGGTTTCGATCAGTTTGGGGTCAAAACCGGTCATAGGTTGTGACGTTGTGAGTGCTTCTTAAGAAGTATTTATGAAGGAGCGCTTTAAGAAGGAACCCTATTTGCGTAACATATTATCAAATAGAATATGGATAATTTTCAATCCATTCCAATCATTATTTCGGCCAAAAGACGCCCACTGCTGGACTTAGGCCTCCCCCACTTTGCAAGGGTTAGCCATAATTGTAGAACAGTTAGAAAGAGTAGTAATAGTTATGTTTACGTGGTTTTTATTTGTATGTATGATAGTCTGTAAGGTGTTTATGATAGTCTTTGTAGCCCGAAATAAATTGTTTTGATTTGATAATCGCCACGTTTGTCAGGCGGGTTGGCGATCGCAGTATGGTGGTAGAATGCATAGAGAACGCTGCTGCCAATTCTCTAGTAAGTCCCTTAGCCGTGGAAACATGAAGTATTTTTGATATAGTCATTTATTGATGAACAAGTAATTTGTATCTGAATTTACATACAAAATTACACAAATACAGTCTATTTTATACTAAAATACATTTGAGTTTCATAAATTTCATCAACCATCATCATTACTATCTGCCTAGTCTTTTCCCAACTATGTTGCGGTCAGCTTCCAGTCTAACCGGATGCAGCTGAGTACCAGTATTTTACATGGAGTGACTGCCTATCTGACCTCCACATCCCAGTTACTGGGTAATACGATACCGCTTGGTAAGACTGGTTGTCAGACTTTCGGGCTTCTGACGACCCGTAACGACTGTCTAAGATCTACGAAAGACATAAATAAAGACATAAATTTCAACAACCATTTAAAAATAATTAATTTCAATTACGGATTTACTCTCAACTAAGATCAGACTGTAGACGTTCTTAAAATTATGAGAATAGCCCCTCAGATTTTACTTAGAATTAAACTATTCACTTGAAACCAGAAAGCTCCCACGTAATAGCTCATTTATTTTAACACTAACTTCTGCCCGCGACTTCGTCAGCATTAAAGTTCTTGTTACCCCGATCCTCCCTGTCGCATCGAATCGCCTGCCCGTGCAATTTCTTCGTATTTGTGATTTTGTTCTGCTCGGCTCCTAAGGGTTCTAGCGTGGTGTTATATAGCTTATGGCCTTCCTCCAACACTAAAATATTTTTTAAATTCCAATCAGTAGTTCCCGAGATCATAGCGTTTAACCAAACCAACAAACTCTTCAGCTTTATAATATTACTAGCTTTTGCCAGCGGTTTCGCCCGCGTATTATACATATGAACCTTCCTCTTGAATCACTCTATTTATTAAAAAAGAACACATCAAAATACGTTGCGCAGTTTTAAAGATTTAAGCCTGGCCTGGATTGGCCTGTTAGTCTAGTGGTTAGTGACCCTGACTGCTAAGACTGAGGTCGTGGGTTCGATTCCCACCCAGGACAAATCTTTGTGTGATGAGCACAATCATTTGTTCTGTGGCTGGGTGTAATTTATCTATAATATGTATGTATTCAGAAATATATAAGTATGTTTAGCAGTTGTCTGGTTACCATAGTACAGGCTCTGCCTAGTTTGGGATCATATAACGTTGTGTTGGTTGTCCTAAGATATTATTATTATACATAGGGACAGACAGAGGGAAGCGACTTTATTTTATACTATGTAGTGATTATTAGTATAGATTTACTAGAGTAAAACGATAACATTAACACTGACTTATTAAGAGGTATCGACTAAAACTGAAACGGAGCATATTTTTAGGCTTAACCCGAGGTTTATACTCGTCATACAAACAGCTAGTCTTTGAAACAAAACTACCAACCTTAAACACGATACTAAAACATTAAAACATTCTTTAACCAAACTATGTCCACCTCAAAATTTGACGGTAGCTAAACTCCCAAACTAATCCCTTTCATAATTGCGAAACTGAGGTCGAGAGTTGGTGCCTCCACCCTAAAGAAATTTATGTGAGCGGTCCCTAAAAGTAGGGTGGGAGCTCCAATTCTCGGACACCCGATACACCTTGTTAAAAAGATTCTACCCTTATTTAGTTAGTAGTGATCGAAAGGATAACTTGCTAGGAATTTGAGTTTACACCTGAACGCAGAACAGAAAGGAGATGTTTCATTTTTATATGGGGCTCCGGCCATAACGTGTACCGTTTAGCGAAGCTGGGTAAATTACTCATGAATAGAATAAAGTATCATTTTTTTCATAATATCAAATGGTTTTTATGTACAAAATAAAAATTAAAAATGTTTGACGTTTGTCCTAAGAGTTAGCAAGTGGTCATTTTGAATTCGTTTAGAAACACACTTCGAGAATGGAGACTAAAGATTTTTGTAACGATGAAATGGTCACACTTAATTATGTTTACTCAAAAATATTTATAAGAGAATAATAGTAATTTATTTTTAACACTACAAGAATACACACATTTTTTAATTATTCTCTACTTAACATTGATTTTATGAGACATAATTTCAGAACGAATGAAGTCTGCAAGCAAACGAGACGCCATGTTGAATAAAACATGGCAATAATTGAAAAACTATTATTTTTTGTACACAACAAATTAGGCGCAAATTAACCAGAGAATATTTTTCCCTAATTTGTGGTATTTTTTCCTCTTTTTTGATAAATGTACATCTGATGGCCGAAAATGAAACATCTCCTTTTGTTTGGTATACGATAATATTACGCCACAAAAGAAATGAATGCAAGGCAATTGCATGCAGCTGATATATGAGAGTGTTAAGAAGGACGTGTGGTGTTACACGAATGGATAGAATAAGAAATGAGTATACAAGAGAAAGTGGCACCAGTAACTGAAAAGTGTGGAAATCGGTTGTCACGGTATGGAGATGTGGAAAATGTCGTGAGGAAAGTATTGAGTATGAATGTCGATGGCTCTAAGAGTAGAGGGAGACCAAAGAAACGATGGATGGACTGTGTAAATAAAGATATGGATAGAAACGGGGTGTCTACTGAGATGACGACTAATAGAGAAGTGTGGATGAAAAAACACGCTTCCATTGAAAACCAAACTAAAAAGTACAAAATAATGGAAAAAAAGCGTGGGGTCCTTTTTAAGGTATTTTTTTATTGATATCAGGCACTCCACGCTTTTTTTGCATTATTTTGTACTTTTTAGTTTGGTTTTCAATGGAAGCGTGTTTTTTAGTTTTTTTTAAACTATTATTTATTTTCTATTTTTTAGGGTGTTTCGAATTTTGAGACGTATGTCAGCGTTGTTTGTGACGTATGTCAGCGTAGTTTGTGACGTATGTCAGCGTAGTTTGTGTCGTATGTCAGCGTAGTTTGTGACGTATGTCAGCGTAGTTTTCGAAGACAGTTTTTTTGCTGTCCTGGTAACCCTGGCAAGAATAATGGCACAAATTTATGAAATTATCGCATTGTCATCAGTCCTTGACAGGTGTGCAAAGTTTGAATGAAATCGGGTCGTTTAAAGTGGGTCAAAATCGCGCTATAAGGAGTCGGTTACAAACAAACATACAAACATACAAGTGAAGCTAATATAAAGCGTGTAAAAAGACATGTTGCGCCAACCGCTAATAAACTGGTATAAGGTCAGGAGAATAATAATGATGTCATATAGTGGGGTTTCAAGACCAAAGTCATACATTTAAGAACTGGCTTGGCTTGTATATTCTAACTAGCTTCACCTCACGGGTTCGCCCGCGTGATGTCGAAAAATTCACCATTTCAACCCCCCATTTCACCCTCTTAGGAATAGAATTTCAAGAAACCCTTTCTTACTGGATACCTACTCCTCGCAAAGAAACACTCTCCAAATTTTTTTGTGTCTTGGACCAGCGGTTTAGGCTGTGCGTTGATATATCAGTCAGTCAGTCAATCACTCAGGACTTTGAATTTGATATATATAGATAATTTAAATTACATAAGATTTTTTCAAGTTAATCTTGGCAACCAATGATGGAAAATACCGTAAGAAAATCTGTTACATATGAGTTAGTTTGGTACCATAAAGTGAGCAAGTCTGCACTGTACGCGGTCGCCACTCCAGAACCTTCCGGCCCTATCGGCCATCTGTTCTGCGAGCAATGTGCCCTGCCCACTACCACTTAAGTTTGGCAATTCTTCGGGCTATGTCGGTTACCTTGGTTTTCCTACGGATCTCTTCATTTCTGATTCGATCGCGTAGGGAAACTCCAAGCATAGCCCTCTCCATTGCTCTTTGGGTGACTTGAGTCTTCTTATGAGGCCCATTGTGAGCGACCACGTCTCAGTGCCATATGTCATCAGTGCGTACTGGAAGACGGAGCGTTGGAAGGCCTCTCACAAAATGGACCGATGACCTGGTGAGGGCCGCAGGAATACGTTGGATGCGAGAAGCACAGAACAGGTCCAAGTGGCGGTGCTTGGGGGAGGCCTATGTCCAGCAGTGGACATCATTCGGCTGAAATGATGATGATGATGATACATATGTAGATTCATTCATAATTTGTGAATGTGAGAACGTTGTAGGCCTTGTAGACCGTAGAAAATTTCCTATTTTATTAAGTACCTACCTGGTACTTGTTGACAGGCCTACACTGTCCTCCCATACTTATTAACACTGTCATATGAAAACATCGTAAAAGATAATAATTTAGATTGTGACACGCTTTTATTAGCTTCACGTGTATGTTTGTATGTAACTATGTTTGTAACCGACTTCTTCGGACTTGATTTTGACCCACTCAAACGGTCAGATTTCATTTAGAAAGAAAGAATACCATTTATTTGCCACAGTTCGTAAAACACAAAATAACGTAACATGAAAAAAAAATAAGTTTAAAAAAAAACAACAAGTGGGGGCCTCATGGCTGCGCCAAAAAGGTTCATTTCAGCATTAATGCCAGACAGATGCTGTCTGACGCTGGTTTTCTAATGAACCTATAGGGACAAGTGACGAAGAGTACAAAACAGTATCGACATACATTATTTAATAATTATAAATAAATAAACTAAACATTAAACATACTAACAAACACAAAACAAAAACGAAACGAAAAATACAGAAACCGCTGACCGATTTAAACTCTGTAGACTTATCGAGGACCGATGACAATACAATCCATACTTAATATTATAAATGGGAAAGTGTGTGTGTCTGTTCGTCCGTCTTTCACGGCAAGGAGCGACAAATTGACGTGAATTTTTAAGTGGAGATAGTTGAAGGGATGGAGAGTGACATAGGCTTTTTTTTTTCTTTTTTAGGTGGCAGGGGTGAACTTAGAAAAGCCGTGCTTTTCCCATGGATAATTGTTTGGATATAGGTATCCGATATAGCCCGAAGAATTGCCAAACTTAAGTGGCAGTGGGCAGGGCACATTGCTCGCAGAACGGATGTCCGATGGGGTCGGAAGGTTCTGGAGTGGCGACCGCGTACTGGAAGACGGAGCGTTGGAAGGCCTCCCACAAGATGGACCGATGACCTGGTGAAGGCCGCAGGAATACGTTGGATGCGAGAAGCACAGAATAGGTCGAAGTGGCGGTGCTTGGGGGAGGCCTATGTCCAGCAGTGGACGTCTTTCGGCTGAAATGATGATGATGATGGTTGTATGTAGCATGTTTGCGTGTGTCCAATGCCCAGAATCTTTACATTCTATCCCCAAATGGAAAGACATATAATATCGTCTACAGTAGCGTATTAAAATAACATTCTGTTCCGAGTTCTCTTCTGTGTTCTAAATCAGGAATGAGGAACCGTGTTACCCCGAATTTAACGCGAGCGAAGCCGCGGGCAAAAGCCAGTAATTTCATAAAATTGTGCCCTTATCCTTGGGGTGTACTACGTGAGCTCGACAAATTGATGTACGAATAACACTTGTGCGACAAAACTGTACTGCGACTCACGATAGTTCGAATGCACGCTTGTGCGACACACTCGAGTTCACGTAGTACACTAGGTTAGGTTAGGTTAAAACTGTGACCTCCTACGCACGAGCCGAGCGAGCGAAGCGAGCGGTGCCGCGGCAGCGGCCGGCGAGTGCTAGAAACGACTAGATTCAGTGTGTCGCACAAGCGTGCGTTCGACCTATGATGAGTCGCAGTATAGTTTTGTCGCACAAGTGTTATTCGCACATCCATTTGTCGAGCTCACGTAGTACACTCTTATGCTTGCCAGGGTTACCAGGATAGCAAAAATTCTTTAGTAGCAAGCCGAACTAAAAAGTTGACACTAATTAAAATACCTCAAAAAGCACTCAGCGGTTTTTTCAATTATTTTCTACTTTTTAGTTTGATTTTCTATAGAAGCGTGTTTTTTGTTTTTTAAACAATTTTTTTATAGTCTCAGTGGAGTTTCTTGCCGGCTTTTCTCCATAGGAAACGACAAATTGAAAACGTGATCCTAGCTTCTGACGTTTCATAAGTACTTACCTAAATATTTTAATTTTGATGTTCTTAATAATTCAGATAATGATTGATAGTGTATTACGTAGTTAACCGGTCAGACTGGAAGCTGAGATCACCAAAGTTTGGAAAGGGCTGTGGCCGGATGACCATAAATAAGTTCTAGGGGTCGAAGGTTACCTTGGATCAGCGAAATGTTCTCCTTAGATGCCGAATATATGGGTCTACTAGCTTTTGCCAGCGGCTTCGCCCGCGTCGAGGTCGGAAATTATCCCGCGGGAACATACTACCGGGATAAAAAGTACCCTATATGTTAATCCAGGTTATAAACTATCTGTGTGCCAAATTTCATTAAAATCTGTTCCGTAGTTTTTGCGTGAAAGAGGAACAAACATCCACACATCCAGACGTCCATACATACAAACTTTCGCGTTTATAATATAAGTAGGATAAGTAGGATTCTTACACATAACATACCGTGTAATCTGTAAAGAGTTAGACACGAGTGTAACTATAGTACAGCTACTACAATCTGTCAAATTTCTTTAATAGATTTTCAACTTTATTACTAAACAATAAGGTTTAAGATTGATTGGCAAAATTTGACAGTTTCGGGTACCTTGATGTGGTGGCGTCTGTACGTCCATATTTCAGTCAGTGAGTTATGTTTAAGACCCATGTAATAGAGGGCAAGCCTATTAACATCGACCGAGCACAAATCTAGACACCGGGTTTATGATTTCAGCCGAAACACGTCCACTGATAGACATAGGCTTCCCCCAAAAGGGGAGGGAGAGGGGAAGTTTGTCTCATCGCCACGCTTGGCAGGCGATCGCAGTATGGTGGTAAAATACCTACATAGATAACGCTGCTGCCTATTCTCTAGTAAGTCACTTAGTCGCCTTTTATGACACCCACGGGAAGAAATGAGATGGTGCTTTTCTCACCATATTATATTTTCAAGTTTCTGAGAAATTCCTGATGGAAAAACAATAATATTTTGCTCGAATTGACTTAAGTAGTAACAGCCGCGACTTAGGTACGAGTTGTAGTTCGTAAATTCGACTTATACAGGCGATTTACGTTGTGTAAATAATTTCATCACCACTGCTCTCAAAACGGTGAAGGAAAACATCGTGAGGAAACCGGCATGTCTTAGAACCAAAAATTCTAAAACATGTGACATCTACCAACCCGCACTGGGCCCGCGTGGTGGATTATGGCCCCTTTTACAGAGAGGAGGACTGTGTCCCAGCAGTGGGAACATTATAGGCTAATTATTATAACATAAAACAATACCTCTTAATTTAAAAAAAAAACCCTCTTTCCCCACTGTTGGGCTAGCGTGAATGGTATCAGCTAACAATACTTTATAATAATAGTTCCTTGTAATAGAAATAATATATTTTTATGTGAAATAACTACATCGCGTGATTCGAATGTAATAGGAATGTGTTCCAGTGTAGAAGCTGTAATATTACTAGCTATTGCCAGCGGCTTTTCCCGCATGGAGGTCTGGAATTATACCACGGATATGTACTACCGGGATACGTAGACCTAATGTGTTAATCAAGGTTATAAACTATCTGTGTGCCAAATTTCATCCACATTAGGTCTATATTTTTTCCTGAAAAAGTAACAATAATATAAATAAATAAATATAAAATAATAATATTCCACAACTATCACACAACGCCGTCTAGTCCCAAGCTAAGCAGAGCTTGTGTTATGGGTACTAGACAACTGATAAACATACTTATATATTTCTAAATACATACATATTCTAACTACTAGACCAACAGGCCTGTCAAAACCACAAAGAAAGATCCATACATCCTTACAACTTTCACATTTAATGTCAAAAATAAAGCATGTACTTCCCATTTACCCACTTTTGAATTATAAGAAAGAAAGAAAATCAATTTATTCGACCCGAGGCACAAAATATTCATACAAAGAACAATAAAAAATAAATATTGTATGCGTCACGGCTGCGCCAAATAGGCTTAATTCAGCATAAATGCCAGACAACTAGAATTGTCAAATATGTCAGTCAGTCAGAGATATGAAGCTAGTTAAACATTCCAAAGCGTTAAACATTTTTATGGTGAAAAAACGGGCAAAAAAACTCGAAAAAAAGGTAAATATGATGTTTGATATAACTTAATCAATAAAAATGATTTATGCTTTTCTAACTGTTATCCACCAAGTAGCCTACGTCATGGTCTATCTGTGTGCCAAATTTCCTCCAAATCCGTTCAGCCGTTTTAGTGTGAAAGTGTTAGAAAATAAAACTTATTTTGCGCTTGTAATATAATTTCAAGATTTTCCACTTTCTAATACTCGAAGGAATTCTTTTTCATCATCATCATCATCATCATTTCAGCCGAAAAACGTCCACTGTTGGACATAGGCCTCCCTCAAGCACCGCCACTTCGACCGGTTTTGTGCTTCCCGCATCCAGCGGATTTCTACAGCCTTCCCACCTTCAGCCTTCCTAATTTGTGCGAGGCCTTCCAACTCTACGTCTTCCGGTACGCGGTCGCCACTCCAGAACGTTTCAGAATTCTGTTTATCCAACCTAAATTAATAATTGCATGTATTTTTTTTTAATATTTGCGTTCTTTTTAAGAAGAGGCTTTTGTCCTGCAGAATCACTGCTACAGACATGTATTAAACAAATTATCTTGAAAAATCATAGCATCCAAATAAAATAGTATACACAACGCACTTTACACAAAGCTTGCGTGGAAACTAATCGTGATATAATAACAAATAGTTCTATTTTACAAAATGGCGCCCGTTTATTGGCGGATACGTCTCATTCTAACAGGAAATTAGGACAGGGACACCCATCATTTTCTAGACCTTGACCAGGGGTGCTTAACCTTAGAGGAGTGAACAGAAAAAAAAACAATATTTACAGATAAGAAATTTGGACAGAGCCCCCCATCATTTTCTAGACCCTGAGCAGGGTTGCTTAACCTTAGAAGAGTGAAAAGTAAATAAAACAATAATTTCAGATAAGGCATTAGGACAGGGCCCCCCATCATTTCCAAGACCTTAATCAAAGATGCTTAACCTTAGAGGAATGAAAAGAAAAATTCGAGCTGCATCATCAGATCAGCTTTAATATCGCGACTATATAAGGTGACGACGGAATTCCTTATCCGGGAGGCAGTCAGTTCAATATGTGGACGCCAGTTAAGCTCCTTACCACACCCAGTTACCTTATAGACCCGGTAAGGACTAGGCCCGGGTCGACGGCGTGTTGTGTTCCACACGCGCCTCAAAGAGATGTCAGGTCAAAGTGAAGAGGCCGGCGAGGACCAATACCTGCCAGGGTCGCGAGATTCGTTCGAAAGAGTTACCGTGACCCTGGCATAGGCAATTAAAGGAACACGGGTGAGTTTTAGTCAGTAAAAGTCTGACACGCCCTCCCGCTCCACCGAGAGCAGGAGACGTCTTTTGATGATTTCCCTCCCACAAAAAAGGTACCTTATAGACCTTTTATTGTGCAACTAGCTTCTACCCGTGACTTCGTTCGCGTAAAATTCTTGTTCCCCTGTCCCTTCCCGTTGCATCGAATTGCCTGCCAGTTTTCGAACATTTTTCATTGCTGCCTGCTCCGCTCTTTTTGATTGTAGCGTGATGTTATGTAACCTATAGCCTTTCTCAATAAATAGGATACGTAACACAAAAATAATTTTACAATTTGGACCAGTCGTTCCTGAGATTACCTCGTTCAACCAAACAAACTCTTCAGCTTTATAATATTAGTATAGATTGGAACACGGGACCATGGAATACTGTTTGCGTGGTCATCATAACAGTGTGGTTTAATGTTTATTATTACCGCAGCGACTTCAACGATATTCAATTATAAGTTAAATTATTTCTTATCATATAAAAATATTAGCTTAATGCGGAGTGCATTGTGTGCTAAATAAATGTATTTTCTTTCTTCTTTCTATTTCTTTCAAAACAGAAACAGATTGTGACATCACTGCTGCAAGGTGACAGGTCCAGCTGAAACCTTGCAGCAGTGGTTCACAAACTCACAATCCATTAAACTCCTCCGTCTACATAGTTTGTGCTTCATATATTAATAAATAGATTATTTTAGTTATGTCCCATGTAATAGAGGCAGCTTTATGACCCTATACTTTGTACTGTATTGTAACCAGAAGTACAAAGTACAGATGGCCAAAGTTTCAGCACAATCGGATTGGGAGGAGTAACTGAAAATCGATCAAAAGATTCGGTGACTGAATCTGAATGAAACCGTTTTCAAATGGGTTTTTTAACTGAATTTTTCCTAGCCTCTTCCAACTATGTTGGGGTCAGGTTTCAAACAAAATAGCGACTGAATATCATTTTTTTTTTATGAAGCGACTGACCTCTGACCTTTTAAACACAGTTACTGGTAAAAGATGTCACAAATAGAGCACTGGTGGAACAGTGGTTTTTTTTCTCTCTCTGGATGGGAAATCATCAAATGACTTCTCCCGCTCTGGGCGGAGAGACTTTTACTGACTAAAACCCACCCGTGTTCCTTCAGTTGCCCATGTGCCAGGGTCACGGTATCTCTTTCGAACAATCTCGCGACCCTGGCAGGCATCGGTCCTAGCAGACCCCTTCAGTATTGCTGACATCTCTTTGAGGCGCGCGTGGAACACTACGCGCCGTCGACCCGAGCCTGGTCCTTACCGGGCGGCGAGCTACCCATTGCTCGCCGCCCGCAAGCTCGCGCCTGCGGTGGCCGGGAGTCCGCTATAGATTCCCGACGCCCGGGTTGTCTCCTCCTGCGGCGGCTAGGGACATGAGGGCGCAGAGACTGCCACTCCCTCACGTGCTCCGCCTCCTCCTTCGCGAGCATTACTGTTTCGCAGAAGGAGGTGACGGCTTGCATGCCCTCTCGCTCCGTACCATGGCTCGCACCAGGGTCGGACGCGAGAGGTCACCGCTGCCGGGTGGAACAGTGGTAACAGCGACTTACGAGTTGTAAGGTCATAGGCTCAAACCCAAACAGGCGTTTTCGGAGTCACTCACTGCTGGGTACAGCCCCCCCCCCCTTTTTCCGTCATACATCTTGGTTCCGTGCATCTCTCATCCACGCGTTTCCAGCGACCTTGACGATATTGATAAGCGCTTTCATCAGCATCATCATCATTTCAGCCGTAAGACGTCCACTGCTGGAGTTAGGCCTCCCCCAATTTGGGGGGCTTTGCCATAATCGCTACGCTTGGCAGGCGGGTTGGCGATCGCAGTATGGTGGTAAAATGCATAGAGAACGCTGCTGCCCATTCTCTAGAAAGTCCCTTAGTCGCCTTTTATGACAACCACGGGAAGAAATAAGCGCTTTACTTTGTGTAAATTATTTCATCACCACTGCTCTCAAAACGGTGATGAAAAATATCGTGAGGAAACCGGCATGTCTTACAACCAAACATTTTAAGACATGTGACATCCTACAACCCGCACTGGGTGGTCGGTCTTTTTAATAAAATAAGCGATAGACATAATTTTAATACTAGAAATAAAGACAAGATAGATCAACCATTTGACAGATTAGCAAAAGTACATTCATCTTTTATGGGGTACTGAGTTAAATGTTACAACAAAATACCTTCTGATATATTGCAATTAAATGAAAGGAGGTTTAAAAGTCATATAAAAAGTACACTTTGTAAACGAGCTTATTACAAATTAGAGGACTACATTCAAGATAAGAACGCTTGGAAACATGCTGGTCTCGCTCCATAGGACAGTCTTAGAGTTTATCAAACTAGTGTCTAACTTAATTGTGTAGATAATATTTATTTTTTCTTCTATGACACTGTTTTACATTCTGTAATTACTGTAACTCACACACTGACAGTTTATATGGGTAGTTCATATAATTGTTTTTTTATTTAACTGCTTTTGTTAATTTATTTTTATTTTCTTTTAATTTCATTTGTTGTGTATATGTATCATTTGCATCGTTGTATATGTAAGCGGGCACGCCCTTTATGCCTGGAGGCTTTAGTAAGGTTTTAAGTTCTGTTTACGATTTTGTTTCATTATTCATTTCAGCTTGAGTTTAGTTTTCAATGTTTTGTTGGTATAATGGCGTGTGCTAGCTGACATATGGCGAATAATGTATGTTTTGTTTTATTATATTAATAACTTATCCAATATTGTATAGAATCAAGTTCTTCTAACTTAACAGACAGCAGTGCTGCTGGGGAGTTTGTTCCGCCACTTCTTCTTCCCAGCCATAGCACTAGGAAGTGTCGAAGGGCGGGCGTTTTGGGGGGACTGTCTTATGTGACTTTGACGTTCAAAAAGTGCTGACTCTCAGCCTAGTTTGAATAAATGACTTTTGATTTTGATTTTGATCATTGCCCAATCTCTCTCCCACAGAGAAGACCCATGTGCCAGCAGTGGGTACACTAAAGCAGGATTATTTCACCATCATCAACATCATTTCAGACGAAAACGGTTTACTGCTGCACATAGACCTCCCCCAAAAACCGTGGCCTTGACTGTTACCAAAGCCATGGGTAGATAGACCGCTGGACACTAGGGGCCGTTCTGTTAGTGCTTGTCATTATTTGAGTAATTATTATTTACTTTACCTTATTTTACTTAATATTGTTTCCGTGTGGTACCGAACGTAATACACTTAGTAAATACAACACCCACATTCACACCCTCTACACTACACACACCACACACATTCACAACCTACACACACACTACACACACCACACATAATCACTTGCATCACTCACCCGTCAAAGCTACTATTGTCTCTCTTTTCATAGTCTAAGTCATTTAACTGTGGAATTGTCTTATATGTGAATTTATAGTTCTAACACCTATTTTACCACGGAAGAGCACTGATTTCCAAGATACAGGTTTATGCCTTGTTTGGAATTCAGGAGTTCAGTTTAACCCGTTTACTCACCCACATTATTTGTATCCTAGTTCTTAAGAATATTACTGTAATAGGCTATATTTTATTGAGTCCAAATAAATGTTATTATTATGAATAACGTAACGGCGATTATGGGAACCCCGGGTTGCAATAATCGCCACGCTTGGCAGGCGGGTTGGCGATCGCAGTATGATCGTAATATGTATAGAGAACGCTGTTGCCCATTATCTAGTAAATCCCTTAGTCGCCTTTTACGACAACCACGGGAAGAAATGGGATGCTGTTATTCTTTACGTCCGACACCACGTGAAAACAGGATTTTGTAAAATAAGGTAAAGTAAATAATTTATTCGTTTAAAACATACAGGGTGACAAATGGGAAGATGCCTAAAGTAATCACTTATCATTTTAAGATGTGTGCAGGGAAAAAAACAATAAAAATACATATTAAATCAGTGAGGTAGTCATTTTAATCTGAAATAAGTTTTAGTTTAATCGAAAAAATTTCAACACACATATATTAAGTTTAAAAAAAAATGACGATACATGGCAAGAAAATAACTAGGTATTGATGGTAAATATTTTCGAAGTGATTCCTATCTGAATTTGCACAATAATCAAGCCGTTTTTGGAAACTATGTAAAACTTTTTCAATTTTAAATATAAAAATACTAAAAAAATTCTTTTCTAATAGTATCTCTCAAATAATTTACGTCTAGAATAAAAGCACTCGACATACTTTTTTTTTTTTGTGAAACAATTTTTATTGGGAATATCAAACAATTTTTCACTATTCTATTCGGTTAGAATTTTTCTTTAAACCCTTCTCTGTCCACTGTATTTTTTGTGTCGTATATTTTCATTGCGTTACGTCATACTCGATTGTCAAAGACACCAGTGTTTTGTGAATATTGAGGTAACACCGCGCCTTAAGGGGGAAAGAGATGCATATACTTTAGGCAAATTCCCAATTGTCACTCTGTATTATACAATGGTGTGAATGGTGATTATATGATGATATTCTAAGGAAGACAGACACATCTGGAATGATTTGGAGGAGGCTTTCACCGCAATAGGCGGCTCTTACACCTAATAATACTAACCTTATTTAAGTACAAAACTAACATTACTAACAAACAAATAAATAACTACGCACCATAAATCATGTAAGGGATAAAAATAAAGCTAATAAATAAATTCTAAGGTAAGATGAGTAAATCAGAGCTATCGACTTCTCATAACGACTATTATAAAATCGATACCTCCCACGTAAGTTGTTGTATCTTCAAAATTGTAACTTGCAATCTAAAACCGTTGCGGAGTTGGATACAATGTTATACGCCGCCGTTGTAATAATGATACAACTTTATACGTCTGGTAAATATACTAAATTTTTTTTTGTTTTTACTCTTAACATATAAAGTATGTAAAAATAGGCGGTTTGGTTTAATAAACGTAAAACATGCATATTGTGGGTTACAACAACTTACGTGGGAGGTATCGAAATGTGTGACATAAATAAACACAAGACATATTGGCGGGAGGTGACGTCCTAGGAGGACCTTATTGGTGACATTCTTGAGAGAGGCCATGTGCGTAGTACTCTCAACCGGCGTGCGTGTATGACCAGATGTATAAACATAAAACTCAAACTCTATTATTTGTGGTCATGGGTTAACAAAGATGGTGCTTAATATTAATAAATGTATCACTATGTCCTGTTACTATGTATCTTAAATTATAATTATTTTACTCTATTCTACTTTAATGTCTAAATTATCTAATGTTATCGTCTAAATACTCTGACATAGTATAGTAAGCCTTATCTAATAAAAATATTTGCAATTTTTTCTTAAATCTTGTATATCTACTGTTTTCAAAATTTTTATAGGTAGTTATTATATATTCTTGTTGACATACTAAAAAAACTCTTGTTAAAAAGGGCAGTTCTGTGAGGTAGCGAAGAAATCTTTAAAGCATTCCTAACAGATTGCGGTTTTGCAAACAGAAGAGAGGTAAAAGGATTAAGTAAGAATCGTACTAGGTGGCGTTCCGTAGTTTCTGCCTACCCCCATGGGAAGAAGGCGGGATCTGTGAGCTCTATGTATAAAAATAAAATCATATTTAACTTCTTGGCTGGTTATTTGATAAAGAGTAAATTGGATAACGCGTGTTTTCAGCACATTATTTTGGGTTTCCGTCCCTATGTACTTACTACTTATAAGTTAAAGGTACCGCTTTTCTACTAACGTACATATTTCTCAGTTATATGTAATATGGTGACGTTTAAGTCAGGTTTCGGCTGTTTTAAGCTACGGTTTTCAAATCACAGTTTTCATAAAAACGATGGCAGTTATTAGGGTTCCGTTGCCAAATGGCAAAAAATGGAACCCTTATAGATTCGTCATGTCTGTCTGTCCTGTCTGTCTGTCTGTCCGTGTATGTCACAGCCACTTTTTTCCGAAACTATAAGAGCTATGCTGTTGAAACTTGGTAAATAGATTTGTATTCTGTAAACCGCATTAAGATTTTCACACAAAAATAGAAAAAAAAAAATTGTTCATACATACAACTGAAACTCAAAAAAAAAATTCATCAAACCCATACGTGTGGGGTATCTATGGATAGGTCTTCAAAAAAAAATGATATTGAGGTTTCTAAAATCATTTATTTCTAAATGAATAGTTTGCGCGAGAGACACTTCCAAAGTGGTAAAATGTGACCCCCCCCCCCCCGTAACTTCTAAAATAAGGGAATGATAGAACTAAAAAAAATATACCATGTAAACTTCCACCGAAAATTGGTTTGAACGAGATCTAGTAAGTAGTTTTTTTTAATACGTCATAAATCGTAAACCACAATTTACCTTTCAATCAGTCAACTCAAATATAAAAATTAAAAAAAAAAACATTTAATTTCATAAACATAAACCTTATGCTTAAACCGTGAATACCTGCAGGTTTGTACGGAACCCTCGGTGCGCGAGTCCGACTCGCACTTGGCCGGTTTTTTGGGTTGGAAATCATCAAATGTCGTCTCCCGTTCAAGGTAGAGCGGAAGGGCGCTTCAGACCTTTACTGACTAAAACCCACCCGTGTTCCTTGAGTTGCCTGTGCCAGAGCCACGGCAAATGATAAATAATTTTATTTCTGTAAGTAGGTTTGTACAAACACTTTTACATGTCAATGATATTTTTTTTAAACTAGATGAGTTCGGCGTTTCCTAACTGACTACTCTGAGAAGAAAGGCCGAAACAAACTCAGAGGTCACAGTCTCTTTTAAAAGTCCAGACATAATATTGGTCACAACATGTGAAGACCATGTAGATTGGTGACTGAAATGGTCTTTTGAGGAAAGAACCACACAGATTGAGTGGACCTGTCCAGTCAGTGCAAGCATTTGTCACTAATCGTTTAGCTCAACTCGGAACATAGAACATAAGGAGCCCAACGCTGTGACGAACAATACCAAAGAAAGGACATTCGGGTAGGCCACATAAAATACGCAAACTGCCAGATCATGATTGCAGAGAAAGAAAGAAAGCAAAATAAAAAATAAAAAAAAGACCATTTGTAACGTCGGTAACTCAATTGAATGAATTCGCGAGCCTGGCAGGCTGGAAGCAGATCTGAACATGGTTGGGACAAGGCAGCCTAATCAAGATGAGATGTGGGTTAAAATAACTACTGAATATTATTTGACAAGCTAGTAACAGCTACTTAACTTAAAAAAACATTGAGACGTTTATACTAAAAGTATACATACTCTATTATTTGATCTACAAATCTATACAAATAAATAAAATTGGAGTGTCTGTTTTTAATATTAAAATAACTACTTTTTACTAAGTGTATATGGATGTATACATGGTACATATACCAAAACAACATTTTTTACAATTTTTGTCTGTCTGTCTGTCTGTCTGTTCGTTCCGGCTAATCTCTGAAATGGCTGGACCGATTTTGACGGAACTTTCACTGACAGATAGCTGATGTAACAAGGAGTAACTTAGGCTACTTTTATTTTAGAAAAAATAAATAATAGTTTAAAAAAACTAAAAACACGCTGAATTTTGAGACGTATGTCAGCGTAGTTTTCAAAGACAGTTTGTATGAAAAACTTTTTGTTAAATACCACGCGGACGAAGTCACGGGTAACAGTTATTACCTATAATATAACCTGAATTAACACATCTTATCGCGGTAGTACGTCCTCTTGCGTTAATTTCCGACATCCACGCGGGCGAAGCCGCGGGCAAAAGCTAGTACACTATAAAGTTTGTTACATTTAGTTCACCATACTTGCTTTGAACTTTGACCTTTCGACCTCTGGTCAACACCTATTTATCGCTACTCGCTGTGAAATGCATGAAAATACTTAGTAAATGAAATTGAAAATGTTGCTTTTTCTGTAATTATATCAGAATTGCGTCTGAATTCCTCGCCGGGGTAGGCAGGGATGTATTTAATGCTTCATACTATTAAAAATGTGGATGTTAGTTTGTTTGTTACGCTTTCACTCGAAAACTGCTTAACCGATCATCATGAAATTTTGTACACATATTCTTGAAGGTATTAGAAGTAACATAGGATACTTTTTATGAAAAAAAGGCCATATTTATTGATATTTTTAACGCGAGCGAAGCTGCGGGCGAAAGGTTTTCTGTTATAAAATCAAGTAAAGCTACGCTTGCCACGGTTGTTCTTTGCATGGGTGACCATCTTTACATAGCAAGACCCCTCCGTGCCTCGGAAAGCATGTTAAGGCGTTGGTCCCGGCTGTCACTTGTAGATCTTTGACAGACGTTACGGGTCGTTTGAAGCCCGAAAGTCTGACAACCAATCTTACCAAGGGGTATCGCATTACCCAGTAACTGGGTTGTGGAGGTCAGATAGGCAGTCGCTCCATGTAAAATACTGGTATTCAGCTGCATCCGGTTTGACTGGAAGCTGACTCCAATATGGTTGGAAAAAGGCTAGGCAGATGATAAAATAGGAGGTGAGCTTATTAGCAATAACCGGGTACAAATCACAAATAGTGCAGTGGTGGCCCAGTGGTAGCCCCCACCTTACGAGTTGTAGGACGTAGATTCGTACCTGGGTAGGCACTTTTTTGTGTAATTTACTTCATCACCACTGCTCTCAAAACGATGAAAAAACATCGTGAGGGAACATGTAATAAATAATAATAATAAAATGCTTTATTGATATGAAATGGTTTGACAACATCAATTGAAGCCCTGACTCCTGAGCTAGGTGGTACCTGTGTTACAGGAGTCAGTGTCTTCACCCGTTTATGGAGCAATTAATAATTTATACAATCAAAGAATAATAAAAAAAAAACATAATAATTAAAAGAATAAATAAATAAAAATAATAATTTAATACATGCTTGCTCTTGCGTGGTATGGCGTGTGTTTGTGTATGTGTGTGTGTTTTCTGTGTGTGTTGTGTGTGAGTGTTTTGTGTGTGTGTTGTGTCAGAGTGCCTGCGATAGGTGGTTGTGCTGTGTGTTATATGAGACTGTGTTTGCCTACATGTTTTAGAACTAAAAATCGAAATCATGTAATTTCTGCCAACCCGCACTGGGTCCGCGTGGTGCATGACAGTCCACTTCCTCTCGAATAGAGGAGGTCTGTGTACCAGCAGTGGGTTCATTAGAGGTTAAATATGCATGGGCACAAATTCCAGACTCTAAACTGCTACTGGAACACTCCTATTATTCCTGGTAAAACCGAGTAACCCTTTTTTTTTTTTTTTTTTTTTATCGTGGAGAAATGCTCATGCATACTGCGCTACTAAGGGGAAATAGCGCAGTTATGTGGGACTCCAACCCACTAAAACTCCACGGTGTCCTCCTACACCGCTTATGGCGGGAACACGGGAACGAAAAAACTCTTCCGCGAACCCGCCGCGGCCGTCCGTCGCCGGACCCACCTCTGAGGGATACCCCCATTCACGGCGCGCATGAACACATAACACGCCGTGACCACCCCGGGGACCAATTAGCATATAGGCGCCAGACGACCCCTTGAATGACACCCTTGGTCCCCCTGCGACGGGTCAGGACTATGGCCCCGCCGCCTACCAGTTTTCGGCCGCAGGGGATAGGGAGAGTGGCCAACGTTATACCAACACTCCTCTTCCCCTGCGGCCCCACCGCGTTCGCCATCGGACGGTGGCGACCCCGTTCAGGCCGCGGTAGGTAGGGAGAGCGGCGCACCTCAATACCGGCACTCCTCTCCCACCGCGGCCTCCAACCCTCGCGATGTCGCCAAACGACACCGCGTTGGCCGCTACGTCGTCGGCTTTGAGCGGAAAAGCCCTGACGAGCGGCCCCTCCTCGGGTTCCTCTTAGCTTCACCGTGGGGTTCTAAACCACGGCTACTGAGCCCCCCCGCCTCGTCAATGCGGGAACCCACTGGGGGGGAAAACCGAGTAACCCTCGTCCAACTTGGTATCTTAATGATGTTCTAATACGTCCTGTCACTATGGTACCAACCCCACATCAATTTGTATACCACTACTTGCTCTTTATACATAGCAAGTAGTGTTATACGAATTAATGTGAGGTAGGTATCGTAACTAAAAAGCGAAAATGAAAAATTACAGAAAATAATTGTTTGAGTTCATTTCTTACATTACATGTGT
Organism: Aporophyla nigra; assembly: GCA_947507805.1. Taxonomy (NCBI): domain Eukaryota; kingdom Metazoa; phylum Arthropoda; class Insecta; order Lepidoptera; family Noctuidae; genus Aporophyla; species Aporophyla nigra. Next base: position 11,601,707 of record OX382319.1, on the reverse strand, counting down.
AATTATATTTATTTTATTAAGACTTCACATATTCATAATTTCTCTTTTTGTTCTCACATAGGTACTATTGTTTACATTTCTTTTTCAATTCTCCTTTCGTAACTCTGTTGGAAGAAATTGTTTAAGAAATAGTACCTTTATTTATTTAAACTTCTCGCACACAAAAAAGGTACAAAGGCGGACTTAATGCCTTAGGCATTCTACCAGTCAACCAAGGGTGGTAAATAGATTAGATGGCAGGTGCTTTGGTTGAGAGGAACAATAGTTAAAAATGTATAATAATGAATTATAAATAAGAGAGAAAGTATATTTTGGAACACGGTTACAAATTAAAATACAAATCCAATGACATTTTTTAAATTTATTTTTCATTATGTAACCAATAACCTTAAACCCTACCTTTTCGTGACTATCTTGGGGTTGGCGTCCAAACTAACCGGAAGGATTAGTAGTATATAACATGAAGCGACTGCCGTAACAAGATGCCCCTTTTTTGTGGGTGGGAAATCATCAAATGACGTCTCCCGCTCTGGGTGGAGCGGAAGGGCGGTCATACTTTTACTTACTTAAACCCACCCGTGTTCCTTCAGTTGCCTATATTGGGCCAGGGTAACTCTTCCGAACAAATCTCGAGACTCTGGTAGGAACAAGATACCCCTTGGCAAGACTGGTCTGACTTTCAGGATTCTAACTACCCGAAACGACTGTCTACAAATGCCAGTTGGGACCAACTGCTTAACGTGCTTCCCGAGGCACGGAGGCTACTGACGGTAAAGTATGTCAGACATTAAGTATTCATCTTGCGCAAAACTCGTTTTTATCGTTCCCAGTGACAGTTTTAATTTCGTGCGAAAACGGTTTTTTTGTAACATGGAAAACGAAAGATATTTACAGTTTTTGGTTACCATGTAAATAGGCTCATATGGTAGTAAATTCACATAAACCTGCATCGTTATTTCAGCTGAAAGACGTCTACTGCTGGACATACACCTCCCCAAAATTTGGGGAATATTACCATAATGGCCACGCTTAGCAGGCGGGTTGGCGATCGCAGTATGATGGTAAAATGCATAGAGAACGCTGCTGCCCATTTTCTCTAGTAAGTCCGTTAGTCGCCTTTTACGACACCCACGGGAAGAAATAGGATAGTGCTATTTTTACGTCGTGCATCATAGGAAACTTCACTCTTTTGCTATAATTTGATCAATAAGTACTTACTTAGTTAAAAATCCTAAATGCAAAGTCTGTCCCACTAAATTGAATACGAACACCAATTTTTCATGACCCCTGACATAGGACATTTAACATCATTTGACGTGTCTTGTTAAAACCGGCCATTTTGAATTGAGCTGACACGTAGAACGGTTTCTATGATGGCGAGTGTCTTCTCAATTTGGGTGCAAGTTCGGATATTTTTCATTGTGTCAAGGAAGACGTTTTTTTACTGAAATTCAACAGGTGTTCTGTAGGTTGATATTATTTTGTGGGAGTTAACTTGGTCTAAGTATCCTCTGACTAAGTCGCGTCAGTCAGAACTAGTTGCAGGCACACATTTTTAGGGTTCCGTACATCAAAAACGAAAAACGGAACCCTTTTAGGATCACTTTCTTGTCCGTCTGTCTGTCAAGACCCTTTATCTCGGGAACGCGTGGTTGTATCGAGTTGAATTTAAAACGAAAGTCTAAAGTTTCTTGAAGCTGTGAAAAACCAAACTTCTAAGTAAACGTGAAAAAAGATATGGCCGGTTATGCCGCAAAAAACGTATATTTCGACACTCTCAAGGGAATCAATATGTATAGGGTATTTCCCGTTGACCTAGAACTATGAAGGCAAGTAATACCGTCTTATACTACAAGTATAAGGACAAATCAGAAAACTATACATTTGTAATTGAATCATTAAAAAAATGATATTTAAGTAATTAAAAAACTATTTTTGATAAATTTCGCACCCCTAGATCTAAAGGGAACTAACTCAAAATTCTTAATTTTTCAGTTATGCACACCTTCGAGTCAGTCATTTCAATACCTATCGACCAATAAACCAGATTCAAAACTATTTCTAATATTCGACTCCAAATATTGGAAAAAGTTTTGAATCTGGATCACCAAGACGACGCCTGTGTCCCAGCAGTGGGAACAATAAAGGCTGATAATGATAAATAAAAAAAACATATATCTATACTTTGGTGTTATTTTTGCCAATGATACGCACAGAAGATATTAATATAACTTTTCTTGCGAATAGTCAAAGGTAATAGTGACTTTGCCCAATCACATGGAAACCAAATAAAACATATTACAGGAATTCCTGTCCATCGTTAGTCTGTCACTCACAAATCGCTTTTATTGGGGACTTCAAATAAAATGATTAATGATATTATTTTTATAAGTAGGTTTGTATAAACACTTTTACAAGTCAATAATATTTTTTTGAGCTAGGTGAGGTCGGCGTTTCCTATCTGACTACTCTGAGAAGAAAGGCCGAAACAAACTTAGAGGTCACAGTCACTTTTACTCTCAGTCACATCATGTGAAGATCATGTAGATAGCTGACTGAAATGGTCTTTAGAGGAAAGAACTACAGAGATTGATTTGACCTGTCCAGTCAGTGCACGCATTTGACTGACCTGACTTTTAATTGACTGGCCTGTTAGTCTAGCCTGACTGCTAAGACTGAGGTCGTGGGTTCGATTCCCACCCAGGACAAATCTTTGTGTGATGAGCACAATCATTTGTTTGTGTCTGGGAGTTATTTATCTATAATATGTATGTATTTAGAAATATATAAGTATGTTTATCAGTTGTCTCGTTGCCATAGTACAGGCTCTGCCTAGTTTGGGATCAGATAACGTTGTGTTAGTTGTCCTAAGATATTATAAGATATCATTATTATTTGTCACTAATCGTGCGGCTTGAACTCAGAATGATAATGACATCGTTTATAACAGGTTAGCTTCTCAATTCCGCTATTAAGACGCCGTTATATGATATTTTGTTGAAGTCACTGATTATAAGTTATAGAAATACTAGTATTTTAACTGTCATCATCATCATCATCATCATTTCAGCCGAAAGACGTCCACTGCTGGACATAGGCCTCCCCCAAGCACCGCCACTTCGACCTATTCTGTGCTTCTCGCATCCAACGTATTCCTGCGGCCTTCACAAGGTCATCGGTCCATCTTGTGGGAGGCCTTCCAACGCTCCGTCTTCCAGTACGCGGTCGCCACTCCAGAACCTTCCGACCCCATCGGCCATCCGTTCTGCGAGCAATGTGCCCTGCCCACTGCCACTTAAGTTTGGCAATTCTTCGGGCTATATCGGTTACCTTGGTTTTCCTACGGATCTCTTCATTTCTGATTCGATCGCGTAGGGAAACTCCAAGCATAGCCCTCTCCATTGTTCTTTGCTCTTTATTTTAACTGTAAAATCACATAAAATTTCGTGTACAGCCGCATAAATTACAAACAATTTAATTGTGGTTGTCGTTTATCGTCAATAACATCATCACCATCATCATTTCAGCCGAAAGACGTCCACTGCTGGACAAAGGCCTTCCCTAAATTAGGGGGGTTCGTCATAATCGCCATGCTTGGCAGGCGGATTGGCGATCGCAATATGGTGGTAAAATGCATAGAGAACGCTGCTGATTCTCTAGTAAGTCCCTTAGTTGCCTCTTACGACACCCACGGGAATAAATGCGATGGTGATATTTTCTACGTCCGGTACAGAACACATATTTAATTCAGTTACAGTTGTGTAGATATCGACCTAACAATAAAAAAAAAATCTTGATATTTTGTGAAGTCAAAAAAAAAGCGTGCAAAGCAAAATGAAGCTAGTGAAAATAAAAAATAAGCTTCACTTTAGCACACTGACAAGCGATCTGAATTCGCGAACCGTTTGCCACATTTGCGGTCTACCGTGTTTCAGTTGTTCACCCCTTTGTCCTCGTTAATAAGGGATGACGGAGTGTTTAGCGATCGATAGGGGGTGGGACATTGTAGGCTTTTCAACGGGTTGAATTTTATGCGGTGTTTCTCTTTTATCATTTCCAAGGCTAGAGTTGGACCACTATTTATTTGGAATAAACACAAGAACAACACTATTATATGACGTTTCATACTATTATTTACTACATTTGCTAGGGGTGGGTAGAAACTTCGCAGCATCATCTGCTACGATCAATACATACTCCTTTTGCCTCGTTCAGGTTCATATATCTGGTCATACACACACGCCGGTTGCGAGTACTACGCACCTGACCTTTCTGAAGATCATCATAAATAAGGTCACTATATGATCCTCCTAGGGCGTCCCCTCCCGACGTTTCCACTCACATCTGCCTTGTAAGCCGCCTTTCATTCATCCTCTCAACATGACCAAACCATCTAAGCATTTTCTTTTAAATTTTTGTCACTACTTCTTTTACACCGCACCGTTGTCTTATCACGTCAGTCCTCAGCCTATCATCCATCGTCACACCGCACATGCTTCGCAAGGAATGCATTTTGACACCATTTATTATGTCTGCTATTTATATACTACATTGTATGCAGTTAATGTAGTGATAATTTATAATACTACATTTTGAATAACATCTAAAATTTGCATTTCAGGAACCATGCATCACATTGACATAAGAATATTACATCTACCAACGCGCACTGGGCCCGCGTGTTGGGTAACAATCCACTCCTCGCTGAGAAGAGGTCTCTGTCCCAGCAGTGGGAACATAGGGTGATTACGATTCTCCTGTCAAGTTGGACCTCTCATTATTAAATTAAAATTCATTTAATTCAGATAACTTACATCCATATAGTACAAATTAACACATCAAAATATCTAGACAAATAAATAATATTCGAGTGTCTGTTTGTAATATTAAAATAACCGCTTTTTACTAAGTGTATATGGATGTATACACGGTGCATATACTAAAACATTTGTTTTTACAATTTTTGTCTGTCTGTCTGTTTGTTCTGGCTAATCTCTGAAATGGCTGGACCGATTTTGACGGGATTATCATTGGCAGATAGCTGATGTAACAAGGAGTAACTTAAGCTACTATTTTTTAGGAAAAAAATTAAAGAATCTCACGAAAAAAAAGCGAACGAAAAACTTTTTTGTTAAAAATACCACGCGGACGAAGTCGCGGGTAATAACCTATATAACCTGGATTAATGCATTCTTAATACATTAACCGCGGTAGTACATCCTCTTGCGATAATTTTCGATAACCACGCGAGCGAAGCCGCGGGCAAAAGCTAGTTTACAATAAAATCAATCAAATTATTCGCTTAATAAAGGTTCTCCATAGCGGCGAAGAGATTCTATGAGCTACAGTCTTCAGAATTCAGTTGCAGCTGCCACGCATTCTGCAGATTAGAGATACCGTTTTTTTGCGGATGACGGCATGAAACCCATCAGTGCGGTACATAATGTCGATAGCTAACTCCCGACCACCGTAGGCGCGAGCTTGCGGGCGGCGAGTAATGGGTAGCTCGGGTCGACGGCGCGTAGTGTGCCACGCGCGCCTCAAAGAGATGTCAGCAGCACTGAAAGGGTCTGCTCGGACCGATGCCTACCAGGGTCGCGAGATTGTTTGAAAGAGATACCGTGACCCTGACACATGGGCTACTGAAGGAACACGGATGGGTTTTAGTCAGTAAAAGTCTGACATGCCCTCCCGCTCCGCCCAGAGCGGGAGAAGTCATTAGATGATTTCCCATCCAAAAAAAAAGGTGGTACATAATTTTATCTAAGATTATGTCTGGACTTTAAAAGAGACTGTGAGCTCTAAGTTTGTTTCGGCCTTTCTTCTAAGAGTAGTTAGATTAGTAACGCCGACCTCATCTAGTTCTGATAGACGTTAAAAATTGTTTCTACAAACTTACTTTCAGAAATAAAATAATTTATCAATAAGTGTTACTGAAGCGAACTTATTGGGGTTTGTCATGTTAAGGCGAGGTTGCAGTACTTTTTAACTTTTTTAAACCTCTGTAAATCTAGCAAAATGGATAGTTTCCGTAAAAAAAAAAAAAATATTTAGGAAAATTGAACATACTGTTAAGCGTTGTGTGAAGATAGAAACGTGAATTAAAACAATTGGCTCGATAAAAAATAATCATAAAGTTGACACTAAATCGCCATTTAAAACGTGTACCTTGAAGAGATTCCATCATTAAACCATGTAAAACTTATACCAAAAGATAGGTTTTATTGCTTTTTAGGGCATGCTGAGAAAATATTTTATAATTTCCTTATCATTTTGTCTCCACGAAACAATTATACACAAAATCTAGCAGCTCAAGCGCTCACAACGACCGGCCAATGTTCGCCGAAACGTCTTCAACTACAAGAGGGCCTTAACTCCTTTTGTTCTTATTAATATGATGACTGGGTTTTAAGTTAAGATGTTCGCGCTGTGTCGCACTGACGACTTTCATGCCATCATTCGCAAAAGGACAGTATTGCAGAAAGCGTGGCGGTCACAACTAAATCTTGAAGACTGTGTTTGATTTGATCTCATCCCCGGTTTTTGAGGTTCCTTCTTAAATCAGATATCTAAATAATCATAATTTTAAATTCTATTTTAATTTTCCATTTTCATTTTATTTTTACATTTTCATTTTAAAGCCCATTTTTGTATCTGTTTTCATTATCTTGATATAATGTGATTTGTGTTATTTGTGTTGTTATTTTTTTTCTAGTTTTATTTTATTATGATTTAGCATTGAAAAATACATACAACTCTAAAATTTCACACTTTTTCACCCGGCAAAACAACGTTTGTCGGGTCAGCTAGTTTTATATGTAAAAGTTTGTATGTTTAGATGTTTGGATGTTTATTACTCAATCACTCAAAACCGGATTTGGATGAAATTTGGCACACAGATAATTTATAACCTGGATTAACACATAGGATATTGTTTATCCCGATTGTACGTTCCCGGATAATTTCCAACCTTCATTCGGGCGAAGCCGCTGGGAAAAGCTTGTATAGTATAAAGCCTGTAGATTTTTAACGAAAGTATTAAAAGAGATGTAGGTATAATAAGTATATATTATGTATCTTTATCTCGCAACGATTGGCCCCAACCAACCTCTCACCTGGAAAAACCCTTTCACATTTTTCCCGGCCTGGCGATTGAACCAAATACCCCGCATTCAACCGTCTCGCTAACAACCATTAGACCAACAAGGCAGTCAATGAACTCAAGCAATCGACTTACAACGAAAAAACAAAGACGACCTAGGTTTTGAACTCACAAGGTGCAGCCAACGTCACTCAAGTGAGCGCAAACCATTCTAAAACCAACTCATTTGTTTTAAATTAATCATGGCGGACTAACAGCATTCGAATTTCAAAGTCAGGCGCGTCTAATTCAAAAACGAACTCATTTGTTTTAAAATTTAATCATGGCGGCGACACAGTGTTCGAATTTCAAAGTCACAAAACATAAAACTATCGCGCGACCAAATAGTACTTAATGCGCTCCAAACTGCAAAGACCGCTTGATTTTGCACACCGATACAACACTGACGGATGAAAGGGACAGAGCATAGTAGGCTACACACCTCTCTTTCATCATCGGGGTTTGCAGGATCGATAATCGTGTGAGGACTTAAACAGGAACGGTTGGATGACTCTAGATAATATTTTTAGCTCAGCGTGGTAGGTATACTGTACTGTGTGTTTTATTTTAATACTGTTTGGCGGAAAGTAAAGAAATGCACGATAAATGGGTCACTCACACGACGAGGGACGGTTAATTGAAATTCCATTTTCAAATTGAATCATTTGATTTGAATAATTGGAACGTTAAATTCTAATTTCAAATACTTATGTCTATGTTTTTCTTTTGAAAAGTTAGGTTATTTAATAACCTACAATTTTTGTCGAAGATTTTTGAATAGTTGATAAAGAATATTCATTTCAAATGAATTTTATTGGAAAAGTGGTGAAATATCAAGTTGAAACCTTCGAAATAGTGATGAATGTGTTAATAATTTGTTTTAGTGAGTGAAGTGTAACATTTCTAACTTTAAGAGGTTTGTTTATACTACTATTAGATATTGAAATAGACTTTAAATGACCAGAGTTGATGTCTATTTCAAACGCTAATAGAAATAGTTCAAGTACTAACGCGTTGACAGGCGTACACTGTTTTCCCAAACCTATTATGTTAGAGAACCCTGTAATTTGAAAACATTGTAAAAGCCAATTAATTTTAAAAGAGTAACCATGGAGTTTCTTACCGGCTCTTCTCCATAGGAATCAACAGATTAGAACTGTGCACCTAGCTTCTGACGTTTCATAAGTGCCCATGTAGGTTTATGTAAGATAAAAAAATTGGATTTTTGGTTTTAATATTGCTACTTAAAACATCCAACACTAAAATCATAGTAACTCGTAAATGTAGCTCAAAATCACTACACAAGGCTACAAAGCCTTTATATTTTTCAACATTCAAGTACCAAACACTACTTGACAAGTTAAGATAGCCAAACTTGAAGCTCCCCGACTTCAAAAGCGCCGACAAAGCTCCTTGATCAAAGCGATACGCCGACGGATCACAAGTACTTCTCGACATTACTTATATATTTACAGTTAAGTCCCTTTCACTTAACTGTGTAGTTAAATAAGGGTATTTAGCAGTTCGATTTGATTTCATAAGACACGTCATCTGTCTAGCGTTTTGTTAACTATATTATCATGTAATGTTTGTTTGGACTCAATAAAATATTGCCTAATCTATGCTAATATCATAAAGCTGAAGAGTTTGTTTGTTTGGTTGAACGCGGTAATCTCAAGAACTACTGGTCCGAATTGAAAACATATTTTTGTGTTTGTATATTTATTGAGGAAGGCTCTAAGATATATGACATCACGCTACGATCAAAAGGAGCGGTGCAGAAACGAAAAATGAACGAAAACAGGCAGGCAATTCGATGCGACGGGAAGGGACAGGGGAGCAAAAATTTGACGCGGACAAAGTCGCGGGCAGAAGCTAGAACAGGAATATTCTTCATAAGAACTATTATACAAATAATGTGGGTGAGTAAACGGCTAAAACTATAAGAACTTCTGCCCAGCCTATTCCCAACTATGTTGGGGTGAAGTTAACTTAAAAACTCCCGACCAAAACAAAAACCTCTAAGAAATAATATACGTATTGGTCTTTAAGTTAAATAAGAAGTTTTACATAATATTTTGATTAAACTATCGTCGTGGCGAAACGGATAAACCGATTTTAAAATAATATCTATATCTTTGGACAACCAACACTACGTTATCTGATTCCAAACTAGGCAGAACCTGTACTATGGCAACCAGACAACTGATAAACATACTTATATATCTCTAAATACATACATATTATAGATAAATTACACCCAGACACAGAACAAATGATTGTGCTCATCACACAAAGATTTGTCCTGGGTGGGAATCGAACCCACGACCTCAGTCTTTGCAGTCAGGGTCACTAACCACTAGACTAACAGGCCAGTCAAAATTTTGATAAAACCATGTCTAAGAAACACCGCTAGTAAGCCTACTTTTAAATAAAAACCGCACCCAAACCGGTTTATCCATTTAAGAGCTACGGTGCCACAGCCAGACACATATAGCGGTCAAAATAACATCACTCTTTTTGCGCCAGGGCCCAGGGGTTTAATAATACTGGTATCCACTAATTTTTTACATGGAGTAACAACAATTGGTTAACACGATACCGTTGGTATGCTGCTTGTCAGACGTTCCAGCCTCTGACTGCCTAAGTTCTCCGCTTGAAATAAATCAAAAGTCAAATGGTCACCCATCCATGGACCGACCGTGGTAACCGTTGCTTAACCTTGGTAGATCGACACGTGTAGCTTTTCACGAGCCGCTCTTGATGAAAACTATGTTTGGACACGTAATAATGTTAATGAATAAAAGAAATTCTTTGAAAACAGTTTCAAAGTAAGTAATTATTCTAATTACTTACTCAGAATTCCCTTGCCGACTGACTATTAAAATAACTTATGACCTCTAAATGTCATTGCATTATGACTAACAACTAGACAAGCTGTGAAGGTAAACTACAAATGATTAACTACTAAGGGTGACTTTGATCCTGCCAGGGTCGCGGAATAGGGAAGATGCAAATATAATATTTAAATTGTATGATTCAAATGTTAAAAAAATATAAAAGAACTATAAAAGAACTCTGCAATGTTTTTATATTACATAATGTTCATTTTTAACAATAATTACGAATTAAAAATGACTTGAAACAAAACGTATTTCAAAACACCAATCAGCGTTTAGTGACGTCACTCCTGTTATGACAACTTATTGAGGCTATGGATGTAAAAGTGAATATTATTTTATGGGAACATTAATTGCATTTTTTTTATTTTTGTAAAAATGGAAGTTGAGTTTATAAAAGCAGACTCCAGGAATTTACCAAGAGTTAGTGTTGACATGACATCTTTTTTCAGAAAAAGTTTTCCTCCACCCATTCTAAACTTTATATAATTTTCGACGTCATTCTCCAACTGTAAATGTAAATACATGACAAGTTTGTAAGTATTAGGTAGGTAACTAACGTGCTTTCACGTACAAGCAGATTTACTAAACATATAACAAGCGAATATATCGCTGACTTACGTCAAAGTGATCTTCACAGTTCACAGCATCGAATAATGCAAAAAAGAAAGAAAGCAATGCAATGAAGAATGAATGATGCATGATGATGATGTGATGTGTTGTGGAATGCAATAAAGTATTGAGTATTGTAATGGTGTTTGAAAAAAAATGAAATTTATTTTCACAGCTTGAAACCAACTTTTTCTCAGTTTTGGGTCAGAAGGTCCAGTCAAAAACAATTTATTTGGCAACTTTGTTGAAGTAGACACGGACTCATTGGCACAAAACATGAATAAACGCGGCTTTTTTTGGATTATTAGTGGTATTGTTATGATCACCTGATGTTGATGGATAGTCCATTTTAAATTTTTACAAAAAAATATCTCGAATGTTGAAAAAATATGCAAAAGTATGAAAGCCGACGAACAAATACGACCAGTGACTGACAGGAATGACGTCACGGGAACTATAGGTCCGTTTTCGCGGAAAAATTTAAACTGTCAATTTAAAACCGCATTTTTTCCGATAAATTACAATATTTTAATTTTTTAATATATTCTTGGTCTATTTTAAATGGAATTCTTTAAAGTCAAAACAAAAATAAAATTATTGCATGTTGCCTATTGTTCGAAAGAGTTACCGTGGCGCTGGCACGGGCAACTGAAGGAACACGGGTGAGTTTTAGTCAGTAAAAGTCTGACACGCTCTTCAGCTCCACCCAGAGCGGGAGATTTCATTTAATGATTTCCCATTTTAAAAAAAACCTGTTAGCTCCTCAACATAAATTTATAATTCCCATGAGAACGAATTCTTGGGGTAAAGCTAATGTATATACAATGAATATTAATTAAAAGTGGCGATCTCTGCTTTGCTAGTATGCAATGTACCTACAGATGTGACGACATGTCATAACATCGAAATATTTGATTTTAATAAATAAAAATTAGTCTAAATGGAGTTTAATAGTTTTTCATTGCTACCTAATCACATTTATACAGAATTTCATCTGTGTATTGAAAATTAAAAAGGTAAAAGATCCGCTAAAAACGTAACGTATACGAATTCGGATCTTTCTTCTCCTTCGGATATCCGCGGATACGGATATCCAGCACATCACCAATTACAAATTATACAATTTAAAGCCGATGGAAAAACCCAGTGGGCACACGACTTGTGCAGAAAATTCTAATTTTCACGAGGAAGAAGTTGCCAAAAGCTAGCAGTACATACATCATATTCATTTTCCTGCCCTTTTCCCATTTTATTTGTGGTTGGCGCAACATATCCTTTTAACCGACTTCAAAAAAGGAGAAGATTATCAATACGACGGTTTTTTTTAAATATTTGTTTCCTCATAACTTTTGACTGGGTGAACCGATTTTGATAATTCTGTTTTTATTTAAAAGCTGGTGCTTCCCGAATGGTCCCTAATTTGGTTCCATTTGAACAATGGGATCCATGTGAAAACCATATAAGTCTTAAATTTGCATTAAGTATTTGCGCGACAAATGAACGAATAACGCGATTAGATTATTGCCGGGCATATACTATAACTAAAAAATTACAAATGAAAACTTTTAAACAAAAAAAAAAAAATAACAACCGACTTCCTAAAAAAAAAACACTACAAAGTGAAAAATAACTTTAATTTCGGATGTCGGTGGCAAAAAACCCTTAAATACAGATCCTAAGACACCGACTTTCGAAATTAAAGTTATTTTTCACTTTGTAGTGTTTTTTTTAGGAAGTCGGTTTTTATTTTTTTTCTACCACACTTCTCTATTAGTCGTCATCTCAGTAATCACCCCCTTTCCCTCTATATCATAATTCACACAGTCCATCCATCGTTTCTTTGGTCTCCCTTTACTCTTATAGCCTTCGACATTCATACACAAAACTTATATACAAGCAGTACATACAATGAATATAATATTTTTGAATAGCTCAGTGCTAACAAAACCCAATATTTACTAAACACGGTCGTACCCACTACCGTATTACCAAACAGGTGCCTGGCAGAGAGCCAAGCGAGGTAACCAACCTTATTTGAATATTATTGTCTATGGGCGCTCTTATGAAAAATATAGAGTTATTATGTCTGTGGTTATTGGAAGACGTAACTTGGATTGGTTATTCGGTTATTGCAACTCGTAATTCAGTCTACTTGGTTATGTGATATGGAGGAATGAGGAAAATTTTGTGAGGAATATTTTGAGTATGAATGTCTATGGCTATAAGAGTAGGGAGAGACTAAAGAAACGATGGATGGACTCTGTGAAAGCTTGTTGCCAGATTTACCTGTGTATATTTTCGAGTAAATTAATGAACTTAATGTGATTGATTTTAATTTTTATAATTTTCCAACTCATTAAATACGAGTACTTAAATCTCGCGACATACTTTTGTATCATATAAATTGTGAAATGACCTTACAAGTTGATAGTAAAAGTTTAAAAAGAAAAAAAATATTTCATTCTTTTTAGCGTATTTATTTTGGGAGTTGGATCATTAAGGTTGTAAGCGGCGCGATGAGTCTACATTTAAAAAAAAATAAAGTATCACATTTGATGACACTTTACTCACATTACAATCTAGCCTATTAGCTATTAAGTATCAGCTATCCGTACCATCAACGACCTTCAAACTCAGATTGATGTGTTTACATGTTGTTTTAGTGAATTCGCAAGGGTATTACTATTTATATTATGCTACAAGCAAAGTAATAATACTTAATTTTAACTTTTTTAATTGTACTATGTTTTTTGTTATTAATTATGTAATTTTTATAATTAATTTATTGTGTTTCTTGTATTTTTTAATTTTAATAATGTACTTAGTTTTGTAATTTAGTTTATTAGTTTAAGTTCTTAGCTGTCGCATTAGGGTAAACCCTGTAATGATAGTTTAAGCAGTATAAATAAATAAATATATACTACTTCTGGAAATATATTATAACTTAAACTACTAAGTAACTATAAAACTAAGAAATCGTCCTATAACATCTTTCTGATTCAATGTAAGTTAGGGGAAGACACTTGATTAACTTGTTCTTTATAAAAGTTCACTAAGGGTTAAACCCTTTTTAGTCTTTCCACTAATTCAGTGTTATCAAGGAGTTGAATCGCCTCGACATTCACGTGATGATGAAGTCTGTGTTCATGAGCTTCTGCATATTTTTGTATAACTACATATGTATTACGACATCCATTTTGGTTGTGCCTTCATGTGGGTTTTGTGGGAAATATATGTGTGAGTCAGGGAGGAGCACGTGGATGCAGGTACTGGGCGCGGGAAGCGCGGGTCGCACTATTGTAAAACATTCTAGTAAAAATTCGAGACCCACGCATACCGCACGGTCGTTTCTGGCATATTTTAGTTCTTTTGTGAAGATTTTGGTACCTACAATTAAACGGAATTATTTTTAACCGACTTCAAAAAGGAGGAGGTTCTCAATTCGGATGTTTATATATTTTTTTTTTTTTTTTTATGTATGTTCGGCCATAACTCCGTCATGTATAGACGGATTTGCAAAATTATTTTTTTGTTTGAAAGGGGTTTATTCGGAAATGGTCCCATATAAATTTCATATAGATCTGATGATGAGTTCCAGAGATAGACACCGGAACTCTTTAAAAAATGACAGCAAATCAACCGCGATTTCTGCAATCGCATAAATATGCATTGTTTGTTTGGAATTAGTGCGGGGTGGATACCACAACTAAAAATTTTAAAATAAAAACTTTTTTACAAAAAAAAAAAACAACCGACTTCCTTAAAAACACTACAAAGTGAAAAATAACTTAATTTCGGAAGTCGGTGGCAAAAAAACCATAAATACAGATCCTAAGACACCGACTTCCGAAATTAAGTTATTTTTCACTTTGTAGTGTTTTTAAGGAAGTCGGTTGTTTTTTTTTTTTGTAAAAAAGTTTTTATAATATCAGAAATCGCGATTGATTTGTTGTCGTTTTTTAAAGAGTTCCGGTGTCTGTCTCCGGAACTGATCATCAGATCTATATGAAAATATGGGACCATTTCGGAATAAATTCCTTTCGAATAAAAAAAGAATTTTGTAAATCCGTCTATATATGACGGAGTTATGACCGAACATACATAAATAAAAAATAAAAAATATAAACATCCGAATTGAGAACCTCCTCCTTTTTGAAGTCGGTTAAAAAGTAGAAAAAGCTGGCGTGCTTGACAACAATTAAAAATAACCTCAAAAACCACCCCACGTTTATGTAAAATGGTTACATAAACTACTAAAGATGCATTCAAAACAATAATAAAACAGAGTTACAGTTAAATTAAACTGTACATTTCCCCAGTAACCATCATAGAAAAACAATCTACCTACAGACATGCCAACGAAAATTTTCTTTGAAAGCACCGCCCTTTGTTCTTCTAGTCTTTGATCTCGCCGACAAGATGAGAATTAACATTTGGATATTCTAAGAGGTAGGAAGGAAGGTAAGGTACAGACGCCAGCGCATAAACTTACTACAGTCTGTCAAATTTCTTTAATAGATTATCAACTTTATTACTCTAGTATTAGGTTCAATATTGATTGGCAGAATTTGACATTTTCGGGTACCTTGATGTGTTGGCGAAGTCTGTACTTGAAGGAATAAAATAGTAACAAGTACATTTAAGGGGTCGTCACAGCTCGTGGCAAATTAATAACAACGTTCAAGGTCTGTGGATGGTGTCGCGAGATTGTTTGAAAGAGATATCGTGACCCTGGCACATGGGCAACTGGAGGAACACGGGTGGGTTTTAGTCAGTAAAAGTCTGACACGCCCTCCCGCTCCGCCCAGAGCGGGAGAAGTCATTTGATGATTTCCCATCCAAACCAAAAAAAAAAGGTTTGTGGATGGTTAAGCTACGCTTCTCGTGGTCACTTCGTGGGCGAGTAACAACCATTCATCATATCAAGCCCCCGAACTGTCCCGTTGCTGTCGTGATCGCAAGCGTGACTGTTAAATATGGAGTCCAGGTCGTGCAAAGTGTTATTGGATTTTTCATTAGGAATCTCTTAGTAACAGGCCGGAGTTTGGACGTTAGCGGTGTGCTACCTCCGTGCCTCGGAAAGCACGTTAAGCCGTTGGTCCTACGCCTGATCTGTCTCCGGTTGTGTCGGATTGCCGTCCCATCGGGCTATGAGAGTGAGGGAATAGTGAGTGCCCCTATTTCTGCGCACACACTTGAGCATTAGAATATCTCCCGAGCCGATGGCAAGTCTCCGTTGAGATTGACAGCCATGGCTGAAATACGGTCTAGAGGACTCGATTATATATTGAGACCCCTCCGTGCCTCGAAAAGCCAGGCAAACCGTTCCCGGCTGCTATTTAAAAATCTTTTGACTATCGTTACAGGTCATCAGAAGCCCGAAACACTACTTAAGGTTCCTGATTTCTTCATTAAACCATCAGAGAGTTGTAAGAATAACCTCAGCTAGAGGGGGCTTACGGACAATCGCTCACCTCCCATCTTGCGACGTGCGCTGTCATCTGCATATGGCTTGCCCTGCCACGAACAGTATTCGTGTTGCAAAATTTTGTGCTAAGCAAATTTAGAAAACTATTCTTAAACAATTTTTCGTACTAATAGAAGAAGCCTTAATTTTGGAAATCTCTTTGGATCTTTTTTTTTTTGTGGGTGGGAAATCATCAAATGACGTCTCCTGCTCTTGAGCGGAGTGGGAGGACGTGTCAGATTTACCGACTAAAACCCATCCGTGTTCCTTCAGTTGCCCATGTGCCAGGGTGTCTCTTTTGAACAATCTCGCGACCCTGGCAGATATCTTTGGATCTGTTTTTTTGTTTTTTTTTTTCCAGGTTTTTTTGGTAATATGTTGTTGCCTGTACTTAATTGAATGTTATAATTATTCAACACATATAGGGAGAGGAAAACTAAGGTTAGGTAAGCTTCCCACGATTTTGGATGGGTGACCATTCGACCATATCAAGACTTTAGGGTCCGGCTGTTATCTATATATATAAAATTCAAAGTCCTGAGTGACTGACTGACTGACTGACTGACTGACTGATATATCAACGCACAGCCTAAACCGCTGGTCCTAGAGACATGAAATTTGGAGGGTGTATTCTTTGTGAAGAGTAGGTATCCACTAAGAAAGGGTTTTTTGAAATTCCATCCCTAAGAGGGTGAATTGGGGGGTTGAAATTTCATGCGGGCGAAGCCGCTGGCGGAAGCTAGTTTGTGCATATTAGACAGCTGTTACGGGTAGTCAGGAGCCCGAAAGTCTGATAACCAGTCTTACCAAGTCTTAACTGGGTTGTGGCGGTCAGATAGGCAGTGACTCCGTATTATATTAAATACTTACTGGTATTAAGCTGCATTAGGTTAGACTGGAAGCTAACCACAACATAGTATGAAAGGCTAGTCTAACAATTATATCAGAAAACATTAATTAAATAAATAATAAATAAATTGTTTATTAATAAAAAAAGGGTCACATTTACAATAAATACGTTAAACAATTAAAATAGAGCAGATTTGCTAATTTGCCTGAACTAGGTAGAACCTGTGTTTCAGGCTACAAATGCACAAATTCTTATAATGTAATAAATTAACAATGTGTAGTAATAAAAAAAAAACAAAACAAAAAAAAAAACAAACTAAAATTAAAACTTAGGTAACAAAAGTAAAATAGCGAGTTAGCGGTTTTATTTGCAGACAACTAGTAAATCTTCTGTCGGTGCATAATTCAATTGTAATAGAAATTTCAATATCGCGTTCTAAGTTTAATATATCTGAAAATGCTGACCAATACGAAATATTGTTTCGCTCGCAACTCCAGTCTTATTGGTGCAATTTATTCTGAACGGCATCGAGCGTGCCTCTCTGGATTTGCTGATTCAGAACCTGACATTGTTTCTACGTGACATTTTGATATTTGTTTTTTTAATACGTTTTTAACTGTATCGTCTGTCGCAAACGCGATTAATTGGCGTTACCATTTATACTTTATTTCTTCATCTTAAAAGTCAGTTACAAAAAAAAACTCAGCGAAATATATAAGGTGGTACTTCCCCGGGCGAGCTCCTAAAAGAGCTCTCCCACTACTTCATATATTTATTATCTATCTCAAATGTCTCCAAACAGTTACTGGAATAACTAACTTCTGAAAGTTGGCGCCAAAATGTCAGCCATTTTGGTTGGCAGGCCGCCATCTTTAGTCCATCTGTCATTTCGTACGGAGGTTTCAATAAACGTATTTCAGTTAGGTCGTAGTTTCTAACCGACTGTGAAAAAGGAAGGTTATTTATTTATTTTATTATTTATGTACACACAGTAAAATACAAAGTGACAAGGCATAGTAAAAGAATTGAGTACAAAGGTACTGCTTATTTCTTAAGAAATTTCTTCCAGCAGACCTGCGAAAGGAGAAATTAAAAAGAAATGTAGACAATAGTGTGTGAAAACAAGAAGAGAAAATATGAATATGCGAAGTCTTAAACTAAAATATACTTATACATATATAATGCAAGAAATTAACATATACCTAAATAAATATATAAAGCTAAAATATATAAATAAACATAAATAATTATGTATATATATATAAATATACAAAATTATGAGGAAAGATAATGCTCTTTTACTCGATATTTGAATAGGGAAGGTTCACTGTTTCGGGGTTTATTTTTTTTAATTTACACAGTCAGGAGTGTGAATTTCTTCCCGTTCGACCCCAGTTACATGGGTCTTCATAATAACTAGCGTAATGTGAGTGTACTATAATAAGAATACTACGATATACTATAAGAATAGCACCATCAGTGGCGTGCAGTCCATATAGGCAAAAAGACACTGCAGACCCTAGGGTCTAGACCCTAGATAAGGACTAGTTACTAATATTTCAAAAATAAAAGAATTATACTAACAGTAAGTAATAAAACCATTCAAAAAGTTTAAACGCCTAATGTAAATATAATAGCAACGTTCATACCGTTCCATTTACTACGGCAACGCATTCATAACAGATCGCAACGTAAGCAGGCAGCGAACGATCGTGTCTTTATTTCATTCATAAATGTACGCATGTAGTGGTAATTTCTTCTACATTTTCGTGTCTATACATTGCACACATAAGAGTTGGTGCTGCACCATCTCATTTTTTTGTACTCACTTGGCATGTTTGTACAAATATTTGTCTATTTTCGTAAATACAAAATAAACTTTATCTAAATACAAATAGGGTATCTTTTGTATTAACGAAGTAACGCGGATTTCGACCAAGGAACGCGGACGTAAAGAATAGCATCACCCCATTTCTTCCCGTGGGTGTCGTAAGAGGCGACTAAGGGACTTACTAGAGAATGGGCAGCAACGTTCTCTATGCATTTTATCACCATACTGCGATCGCCAACCCGTCTGCCAAGCGTGGCGATTTTGGCAAAGCCCCCCAAATTGGGGGAGGCCTATGTCCAGCAGTGGACATCTTTCGGCTGAAATGATGATAAAGTTAAAGCGAGAACTAGCGAACTAGTTTTTAAATCAATCAGTAAACGAACTTTATTATATTGTGTACTTATTATTAAATGATCACAGTAAAGTAGTGAACAAGATAAACTATATCAAAGTTAAATAAAAAAAACAACCGACTTCCTTAAAAAAAAACACTACAAAGTCAAAAATAGCTTTACTTTCGGAATTCGGTGTCTTAGGATCTGTATATAAGGTTATTACCACCGACTTCCGAAATTAAAGTTATTTTTGACTTTGTAGTGTTTTTTTTTTAAGGAAGTCGGTTGTTTTTTTTTGTAAAAAGTTTTATTTTTAACTTTTTAGTTATGGTAGATACCCCGCACTAATCTAATCGCGTTATTCGTTCATTTGTCGCGCAAATACTTAATGCAAATGTAAGACTTATATGGTTTTCACATGGACCCCATTGTCCGAATGGAACCAAATTAAAATGGGACCAATTGGGAAGCACCAGCTTTCAAATAAAATAAAAAAAACATCGAAATCGGTTCACGCAGTCAAAAGTTATGAGCTAACAAACATAAAAAAAAATTATAAAAAAAAATACAGATGAATTGATAACTTCCTTCTTTTTTTGAAGGCGGTTAAAAAGAAAGAAAATAAATTTATTTAGCACAGACTAAAAGGCACACAATATCTATATATTGCGTGCCTTTTAGTCTGTGCTAAATATAGTTAGAAAGAGTATATAATAAAACCAATTCCAACATAAAAGTGTAAGGTGCGATGACAAACTATTATTAGAGTGTGCCTCGCGGCTGCGCCAAAAAGGCCCAGTTCAGCAATAATGCCAGACAACTAGTGTCTGACGCTGGTTTTCTACTGGACCTGAAGTGCGAAGTGACGGATGTAAATCAGTTTTATATGTATAAATACAGCAACGTGATGTATGTATGCATTCATAAATTAAACAAACTTGTATGAGACAGAAATAAATCAAATAAAACAGTTACGAATATGTACATAAACAGTGTGCAATAAAAAAAACAAGTACTTATAACCTAATCCCCTTGTGGCGATCCATACCACATAACATACACAAAACATCTATACACATACATAAACATGACACATACATAATACAATAATATACTCACTATATTTATTCAAGTATATATTAATATTATTTATCAACAACGTACACATCTACACCGTGCAGTGGAGTCGTGCCGTGCCTACGTCACACGCGCAGGTAGGTGATGCGCCGGAGTGGGGTCGCGCCGAACGCGCGCGAACTTACACCTTGAACGACCTTTAGTCCGATCCCGCTATCGCGACGCTAAGCCCACGCAGCTCGGTGCTATCCCAAAAGTCTAGATTCGCTGTATATGTTGTGTATTTCTCTGTGTTCGTACTGTATATAATAATAGCCAACTGTCGTCCGTCTACGTGTATAAACTTTCCTTGTGTGTGTCGAACTTATGTGCCTTACTTCTTCTGTGTATGTGACTGTGTTTGTGAGGACAAATCATTACAATCGTGAGTAACAAACTTCCATCTTTCATTCACACTGTTCACCCCACAAACACCTTAATTAGTGTACAACATAACGCTAAATTGGTGACCCCGAGTAGAAGACGCTAGAAAGGCCCGACCACGTGCTAGGAAAAAATAAATTTAATTTAAAATTAATATGGAAAAGCACAGTAGCACTATGAGTGATAGCAGTGACTCAGTAAAATCGTCGGCGACGACCCGTACTCGGCAAAAACCACGTCGCGCGAAGTGCGTGTCCATTGACGTGCCATCCGACATTTGCCGTGTTGCGGTACGAATACCACCATTTTGGCCGGATGACCCTGAGGTTTGGTTCGCACAGGTGGAGGCTCAGTTTGCGAACGCAAACATCACCAGCGACGTGACAAAATTTAACCACGTGA
Source organism: Aporophyla nigra (assembly GCA_947507805.1). Lineage (NCBI taxonomy): Eukaryota > Metazoa > Arthropoda > Insecta > Lepidoptera > Noctuidae > Aporophyla > Aporophyla nigra. The sequence continues at coordinate 11,580,669 of OX382319.1, read as the reverse complement.
TTGGCAACCTGGAACACCAGTACTCCACACAAGTAAGAGATATTTTCCTTAACCCGCCCGAGCAGAACAAATATCAAAAGCTGAAACAGGAGCTCATTAAGAGACTGACTGCGTCACATGAGAAGAGAGTGAAGCAGCTTCTCATCCACGAAGAGCTCGGAGATCGGAAGCCTTCACAGTTTCTGCGACACCTCCAAAGTTTGGCTGGTCCGAGCGTCCCGGAGGAATTTCTCCGGACAATATGGAGCAGCCGTCTCCCAAGTAACGTCCAGACCCTGCTGGCTTCGCAGCCACACACTTCCTTGGAGGGATTGGCAGACCTGGCAGATAGGGTCCAGGACATCGTGACCCCATGCCAAGTAGCCGCAGCATCGACGTCAGGACCTACTATGCACGAGATGGCCAACGAGATCGCAGAGTTAAAGAAGGCTGTGAAAGACCTGACGATGGAGCTAGGCAGGAGGCCTCGTTCGCAATCGCGGTCGAATTACCAACAGCGTCATCGGTCACGACAGCGGTCCCAGTCCAGCCACCAGAAGCACCCCTTTTGCTTCTACCACTCCAAGTTCGGGGAAAACGCTCGCAAATGCGTCAAGCCTTGTGAGTACGAGAGGTCGGGAAACTCCAAAGGCAGTCGGTGATGGCGACTGACGACTGTCCGACGACCACGGGTCGCCTCTTCGTCACGGACCGTGCAACAAAGAGACAGTTTTTAGTGGACACTGGTAGTGATTTGTGTGTGTTTCCGCGACATTGTCTACGGGAACAACGTGTAAAGTCGAACTATCAATTATCGGCCGCTAACGGGTCTATAATTGATACCTACGGCTACCTCCAACTTAATTTAGATTTAAGTTTACGCCGTAACTTCCCATGGCGTTTTATTGTAGCTGATGTCACCAAGCCGATCATTGGTGTAGATTTTTTAAGCTTTTACGATCTGCTTGTTGACATCAGAAATCAGCGTTTGGTGGACAAAACCACCTCCATTTTTGTAACTGCCACCGTTGCAAAGGCTTCAGCGACGTGTTCAGTGAAGGTCTCCGTTGGTGATTCCAGGTATCACTTAATACTTAATAAGTACCCCGAGATCACACGACCCGCTGGCACACACCGAAAAATTACACACCACACAGTACACCACATACGCACCACACCCGGCCCGCCCATCTCTTGTTCCCCTCGCAGGCTCGCTCCAGACAAACTGCAGATCGCTAAGCATGAATTTGAGATCATGCTTAGTAACGGCACTGCTCGACCATCTGAGAGCCCTTGGTCTTCACCTCTTCACCTAGCTCCGAAGAAGGACAACAGCTGGAGACCATGCGGCGACTACAGGCTGCTCAACGCGAGGACTATACCTGACAGGTATCCTATAAAACATGTCCATGACCTTACCCACAGCATAACCGGTTGCAAGGTCTTCTCCACGATCGACCTGGTTAAAGCGTACAACCAGGTACCTGTCAATGAGGACGACATCCAAAAGACGGCAATAACAACGCCGTTTGGTCTGTATGAGTTTCCATTCATGACCTTCGGTCTGAGGAACGCAGGCCAAACATTTCAGAGGTTCGTCGATGAAATGACGCGCGGACTCGACTTCTGTTATTGCTACCTCGACGATTTTCTTATCTTCTCGAAGGACCAGGAGCAGCACGAGGACCACCTGCATCAGCTCTTCACCAGGATGCAGAAATATGGCATCGTCATAAACACCTCGAAGTGTGTCTTCGGAGCTGACGAAGTCACATTTCTAGGTTACCGCATCTCCGCAGCCGGAACCCGACCCTTGGAGACAAAAGTGGAAGCCATCAAGGACTTCCCTACGCCTAAAACGGTTAGGGAGCTCAGGCGTTTCTTAGGGATGTTGAACTTTTATCGGCGGTTTATACCAAACGCAGCAAAATTTCAAGGTCCCCTTAACGCTCTGCTAACCGGCTCCGTAAAAGGTCAACATCCCGTGGAAATAACGGGCGAGGCGCTCACCGCCTTTAATATGTGCAAAGATAGCCTCTGCAACGCTGTTTTGCTTGCACACCCTGACTACCAAGCGAAACTCGCCCTAGTTACAGATGCGTCAGATCTGGCAATGGGTGCAGTTTTACAACAGTTCAAGGACGAGCAGTGGCAACCGCTTGCGTTCTTCTCACACAAATTAAGCCCTGCTCAGCAGAAGTACTCGCCTTACGATCGTGAGCTGCTTGCCATCTATGAAGGCATAAAGTACTTCCGCCACATGTTGGAAGCGAGACACTTCACCGTCTATACTGACCACAAACCACTAATATACGCTTTCCATGAGCGAAAGCACAACTGTGCTCCGCGTCAGTATAGACACCTCGACTTCATTTCGCAGTTCACAACTGACATCCAACATATTGCCGGCAAGGATAACATCGTTGCCGACACGTTGTCCCGCGTCAGTGAACTGCAAACTCCAGTCGAGCACGAAGTTCTCGCCAAATCACAAGCAACAGACCCTGAACTGTTGCAACTTCAACAGTCAGAATCGTCTCTTCAACTAAAGAGGCTCAAAATTGACGGCAGTCCCATCGAGTTACTCTGTGATGTGAGCACAGGCACTCCAAGACCATTCGTGACAAAACCTTTACGACGGCAAATATTTGAGAGCCTTCATAGCCTCAGCCACCCAGGAGCAAACACGTCCGCAAAATTAGTTGCTCAGCGATACGTTTGGCCTGGTATCCGTAAGGACTGTCGACAATGGTCACGAATGTGTCTCAGCTGTCAACGCACCAAGGTAAATCGCCATGTGTCAGCACCATTGGGCACATTCGAATTACCCCGTGCTCGGTTTGCCTTCGTGCATATTGACCTAATAGGTCCCTTACCTCCATCACAGGGGTACCGGTACTGCCTGACGGCCGTGGATCGTTTCACTAGGTGGCCAGAAGTAGTGCCGATCGCGGACATTACCGCTGAGACAGTTGGTAAAGCATTGCTGACCAACTGGATCTCCCGCTTTGGTTGTCCAACCGATATTGTGACAGACAGAGGACGGCAATTTGAATCCGCACTGTTCCAATATCTAGCCAAAATAGTCGGATTCAAACACCGGAAGACCACTGCCTACCATCCAGCTTGCAACGGCCTAGTGGAACGATTCCACAGGCAACTCAAAACGGCAATAATGTGCCATGCTGACCATAACTGGACAGAGTCCCTGCCCTTAGTTTTACTGGGTGTCCGGAGCGCATTAAAGGACGATCTTCAAACTTCTTCTGCGGAACTCGTATATGGTGAGCCATTACGACTTCCGGGAGAATTTTTCAATCCTGGTGACGGCGGCAGCACCGACATATCGGAGTTCACCACTCGTATACGCTCGTTTGCCGCAAAATTGCAACCCATGCCAGCATCACGTCATTCCAAGGACAAAATATTTGTCCACAAGGACCTCGCCACCTCAAGCCACATTTTCCTTAGGGATGACGCGCTTCGAGGTTCATTGCAACCAGCATACACCGGCCCTCATCAAGTGGTACAAAAAGGCGACAAAACATTCACCATAATTTTTAAAGGCAAAAATGTCAAAGTTTCGGTGGACCGCCTTAAACCCGCCTATATATTGGCTGACCCACTACCAACCGACCAAGACGTTGAAGAGGAGGAACACCAACCCTTGGACACTCCCGTCAGAACTACCAGATCTGGTCGGAGGGTTCGATTCCCGGACTATTATCGCCCGTAGGACGGTCTCTGGAGGGGAGTGATGTGGCGATCCATACCACATAACATACACAAAACATCTATACACATACATAAACATGACACATACATAATACAATAATATACTCACTATATTTATTCAAGTATATATTAATATTATTTATCAACAACGTACACATCTACACCGTGCAGTGGAGTCGTGCCGTGCCTACGTCACACGCGCAGGTAGGTGATGCGCCGGAGTGGGGTCGCGCCGAACGCGCGCGAACTTACACCTTGAACGACCTTTAGTCCGATCCCGCTATCGCGACGCTAAGCCCACGCAGCTCGGTGCTATCCCAAAAGTCTAGATTCGCTGTATATGTTGTGTATTTCTCTGTGTTCGTACTGTATATAATAATAGCCAACTGTCGTCCGTCTACGTGTATAAACTTTCCTTGTGTGTGTCGAACTTATGTGCCTTACTTCTTCTGTGTATGTGACTGTGTTTGTGAGGACAAATCATTACAATCGTGAGTAACAAACTTCCATCTTTCATTCACACTGTTCACCCCACAAACACCTTAATTAGTGTACAACATAACGCTAAACCCTTATCCACTTTTAAAACACCTCCATCAAAGGAAAGGGGTGAAAGAATTCATTCTAGAAGCCATCTAACCGTTCCTTTTACTTGGAGCCTCTTAAAAATTAAACCAAAAGACTGATTTGTATGGTTCGCCCAAAAGTTTAACAAACTTTTCCCTTGGTTGCCAGTGTCTATTTAGATTCCTTCTGTAATAAATTCAAAACTTTTTGTACAAAAACTTTTTGGAGTTTTCGAATCACATTTGAATAAACAAATGAATTCGAGTGAACGGTGGTTTTCTTTTATTTTTGGGGGAAACAGATGGATAGGTAACTGTGTCATGGGCTTCAAGAAATCTTAGGGTACATCGCGGTACATCAGCGGGAGACGTCATTTGATGATTTTCCGACGAAAAAAAAGAGGTGTTGTATCAAGGGTGTGAGTGAACGAACATTTGGGACACTCCAGCAAATGGGACAATGTCTGATCACCATAGCAATTCCGTACCGAACCGAACATCAATTATTATGTTTTATCGTAGGAGTCATTGTAAACGCTGTTCAAAATCCAAAAAAACTATAAAAATTAAATAGGCGACCATCTTCCGACAGCTGTTTTGCTATCGAGGGCAAGTCGATGTTATTGAAAAATGTCATTTGACAATGCTTCAAATAAAAAAAGGTTATTACGTGGCAATGATGCCTCACTGTGTTACTTTGCGATCACAGTTTAGCTCGCTACGTTGGTGTCACTAAGGCATGCTAATAGACACGCACGAAGACATGGGACATCTACCAACCCGCACTGGGCCCGCGTGCTGGATTATGGCCCGCTCCCTCTCACCGAGAGGAGGCTAGTTTCCCAGCAGTGGGAACATTATATGCTGCTGATGAATGATGAATGAGACACTCACGCACATTTCAAAAGATGCCTCACTGAGATACATTGCGGACTGCTTGGTGGTTTACTACAATGCCTACATGAGAACAACTCCAAATATACGCGTTCGTTTTGAACACATCAAAAGTTGTATTTTATTTTGTAAGGAAAAACAAACCGCCAGTTTATACAAAGCAACAAAAAATCCTGAATCGATTTCAGTAACTCGAGGTATTAAAAAAAAACAATATTTTGTCATGGCTACCGCCGATTGAGCCCAAGAAAATGTAATCTTATTTCAAGGGATTAAGATTCAATATTAAATCCTGGGGTCGACACAATTTTCTTAATACTAACAGCATGCGTAGCATGACCACCGTAGAAATGGGTTTTCTTTACGGAAGAATAGACAAAATTACAGATTGTAGAAAGATTAAAGACAGATTAAAGATTGTAGAAAGATTTTTACCGTTTTATGCTGGCGTAGCATGACAGTTCTATCTCTATTCTACCAAGAATAGACAAAGTTCTTTCTATGGTGGTCATTCTACGCGTGCAGTTGTCTTTAAAAAAAGTTTTGGTCATTATATTGAGGTTTTAACTCAATACTCTAATTGGGGTGTATAAGTTCTTGCGTTAGTTATATACATGTTGTATTTTCTGATTGTCTTGTTGATCCCCTGTATTGTGTTTAGAACAAAACCTAGATTTTTTCCAGAGGCTGAAACAGTAGCATCGTTCTGTAAGCCTTGACCTCGCATCCTTTTAATCAAATCACGACAATAAGTTACATCTTATGGTAGGCTATAATTTTAACAATCCGCTTTCTCATAACATGTGTAATATTTTTTCTGAAACATTATATGTTCGTGGTCAGAATATATAAGTAAGTAGGTAATACAATGTCTTCTTTCACGTCGCCACGAGCTGTACGAGATAACTCATGCTGCTGAGAAAGATTGAGTAGCAAAGAGCAGTCAAGTTTTTGAGTTTAAATATGATGACCGATGACCTGGTGAAGGCCGCAGGAATACGTTGGATGCGAGAAGCACGGAATAGGTCGAAGTGGCGGTGGTTGGGGGAGGCCTATGTCCAGCAGTGGACGTCTTTCGGCTGAAATGATGATGATGATGAATAGTTTAAAAAAACTTTTTAACAAAAAATTAAACCGCCGAAAAACACAGAAAAGCAAAAAATAATAAACCTTAAAATTTTGAGTCGGCGCTTTGAGTGATCTTTGTTCATTGATTTTTCAGCGCCGACTCAAAATTTTAAGGTTTATTATTTTTTGCTTTTCTGTGTTTTTCGGCGGTTTAATTTTTTGTTAAAAAGTTTTTATTTTGTAATTTTTGTGGCTTTAATGTACTAATAATACTTGGCAAGGTATACCCTATCCAATGAAAAAAAAATTATCAAAATCGGACTACTCTGTACAAAGTTATGCGTGGTTATACATTACAATTAATGAGTGAACAATCAATCATCCCCTGTTTTCCAACCCTTAGGGTTCGATTTTGTTTTCTAAATTTATATGGGACCACCCTCGGAGTATACTCTTTCCAATAAAAAAAGAATTATCACAATCGGACTACTATGTAAAAAGTTATGCGTGGTCATACATAAAAAAAAAAACAAACAAAAAAAAACAAAAAAATATACGCGTCGAATTGATAGCCTCCTCCGTTTTTTTTCGTCGGTTAAAAACTAAAACACACGCTTCATATACGCTGCATTATTCTCTACTTTTTAGTTTGGTTTTCTATGAAACTATTATTTATTTTCAAATTTTTAGTGCAGCTAGCCACAAAAGCGGGTTTTTCTTTTATTTAATTTTTGCTATCCTGGTTGTCCTGTCCAGGATAATGGCACAATTTTTTGTAATTTATATTAAAGCTCTGTGGTGTGTGGTCGGTTTCACAGCACTTTTTTAATATTTAATGTCTGGACTTTATTTATTTCATTCATCTTTGATTCAGGCACATTACCCTTAATTTTGTTAGTAATACTTATATTATATTTGAATAATTAATTAAGCTACACACATATACAGTCCTCCAGACCGTATTTCGGCCAATCTCAAAAGCAGTGGCGGCCTAGTGGTATCAGCTCCGACATACTAATTATAAGGTAATGAGTTCTAGGACATGTTGGTTTCCTCACGATGTTTTCCTTCACCGTTTAAAGAGCAGTGGTGATGAACTAATTTACACACAGTCAGTGGCGTGCACAGGGTTTTATGATCGGGTAGGCAGTTCAAAAAAAAAACGTCTTTCGTAATTGCTCAAGTTAGTGAAGAAAAACTCACAAGGTGGTTTAAAAGTTTGAAATGGCGATTTCCTGATAATGCTAATAAATGATTTCGGCCACCTCAAATATCTGATCCAGGTGAGTGATAGTTGAAAAAGGCCCTTCATGTGATTCGTATATGTAAATATATTTAATAGGTAAATTAAGTACAGGTAACAGCAAAAATAATAAAGTAAACAAACTCATTTATAAATGACATCTACGCGCCTATCTTTTTTAAATATGATTTTAAACCATCGTCATAAAAAGTTGGTATGCGTCTTCATTCGACCAATAATTCTTTTTCCGTCGAAAGCACAGAAAGATGTGTAGGTACTTGTTGTTGACTTTGTGTGTTTCTTAAATAGGTACGTAAGAATACGTTGTAATGAAAAACTTCTTCGTAATACTTCTCTCAATACGATAATTACCAAAATCTTTGAGCAAGCCGCGGGATAGTAATCATGTAAATCTGCAAATCCCGAACAATTCCACACTGTACTCGAACTACTAAACTAGCAAAGAAAAAAAAAAATTAAATGTGTAGCACTACCCCACACACGACGCCGTATCGCGCGCGCTCCCTCTCACCGCGCGCTCCTTCTCACCGCGCGCCCCACTCACCGTGCCCCACTATCGCGCTCGCCGCCGCCGGCTGCGCCTAACGTGTATAAAAGGGCCTGCACGCCTGCCATTTCTCTTCTGACCGATCCTGATGACCCCATTACCCTCCTCCAGGAGAGCAATAGGGCCACCAGTACCCTACGTAAACCGAAACGTCCGTCATACCGACCTCGCCGCCGAGGTCAGTCGTCGCGACACTCCCGACTAGAGAATAGTCCTCCCCGACCCTTGCACGAGCCAGCCCGCGTAGCTGAGCCTGTAGATCCAAATCCGTCCCTAAATCATGACAACCACTCAGATCCAGCCCGTCCCTTGCTGACCCCCCCCGCCAGTGACTCCCTAAGCCGAGGTCCGAACCCCACAGGGGGTGCCCTTAGGTCTTAGTCGCTTAGTTTGTAGTTTTTTCTTTAGTTTGTAAGCCCTGGCTGGAGGCCTTAGATTAACGTTTAAGGTTACTAGCAGGAAAAGCCCGGTTAAGTTGAAAAAACCATTAGGTTATCAACGAGAAGTCAATGTCAAAAAAAAAAAAAAAAAAAAAAGCCATTTCTCAGTTCGGCTCGCACGGACACGCTTCCTTCGGAACGGTTTCGGGCAGTCTAACGCTCTCTGGCTTGCACGGTCGGCTTCCATCGCGGAACCGATATCGGGCGGTCGTACTTCTGTTTTTATATAATAAGTATTAGTGTGTAGTTTGTTAAAGTGTATTTGTGTAAAGAACAATAAATATCTCTTCGCTGATTTAACTGGTTTACGAGTGGTTTCATTAGAACAATCCTTACAAGTGGCGCACAACGTGGCGGCCGAAGATAGAAAATATTTAAGGCCACGACCTACTCGTAGACCAGTCCGATTTGGAAGCAGTTCTCCAGAAGAAATGGCTATCAATATGTCAGACAGCCAGTTTAAGGAGCTCATCCTCGCAATCACCACCGGCACACGGGGGAGGAGTACCTTTGCGCAATGCCCAGCGAAATTTGGAGGTTCAAAGGCAGAAGTTGAAGCATTCCTAGCAGCAGTGACAGTGTTTAAGGAAGTGGAGAAGATATCCGATACGAACGCTCTAGAAGGCCTACCACTAGTTCTGATCGGCGATGCAGCGATTTGGTGGCAAGGGGTTAAAAGCAATGTGAAGTCATGGGAACTTTTTAAGGAACGCTTGCGCCATACCTTTGCCCCAAAGAAATTAGACTACGTGATCTATCAGGAAATAGTTGGTGTTAAACAGGATAGCCAGACCCCGACAGAGATTTTCATTGCCAAGAAACGGGCGCTTCTTGCTGAGATGTCAGAGCCACATACGGAGCAGCAAGAGATCAACCTCATTTTTGGCCAGATTAAATTCACCGTAAGGGAGAAGATTTGTAGGGAGTCTATAAAAACTTTTGACGACCTACTAAACAAGGCAAGGGATATTGAGAGAACGTTAATAGAGAAAAATAATCAAAAAGAGGAATCAGGTTATTTACACGATAAAGATACAATAACACAACATAAAAATAATAAAAAACAAAATAAGGTACGCTGTGGTTACTGCCGTCTTCCCGGACATACAGCCGAGGTATGTAGAAAGGCACGAGAGGACACAGACAAGCAAAATGTTGTTGTTAAGGCGGAGTCCACCTCAATCACCCAAGATGAGGCCAAACCAAAGTTTTCGTGTTATGGTTGTGGTGAGCCAGGAGTGATACGCAGCCGCTGCCCAAAGTGCAAGACCAAGCAGTCCCTAACGGCAGTTGACTTTTGCTTCTGCTCGGCAAATATGACAGCTGATGTGCGACCACGCCCCACGGTACCTGTCACCATCGAAGGGATGGCAGGCATAGCATATCTCGATACATGTGCGAAATCGAGCGTTGCCTCCTACCAACTGTACAAACGTCTGGAACAAAAGGGCGTAAGTTTTGAGAGGGAGGTTATGTACGTAACACTGGCCGATGGAATACCAAAGAAGCAGGACGTCCTTACAGTTAAGACAGTCGTCAATCTTTATGGCCGAGGTGTAACTACGTCCTTCGTAATCTTTCCTGGCGCTCGGGAAAATAGGACACTACTTGGCGTAGGATTCATAGAAGACGCAATGTTAGGCCTAGACCTACCCCAACGAACCTGTTACTTCGTCGATGAGCCAGATAAGATCTACGATCTGAATCCAGAGACTCCGGAAGAGTCAAGGGATATTGCGGGTGTTTTATCCAGCGTGTGCTTACCAGCAATGGAGTTGCCAATAATGAACACACCCAGTCCTGGTATATCGCCTGTTGATATGACAAAAGTCAGTCCACAACAGCATCAGGAACCGCCTATCCACATGATGACACCTCCACACTCCCCTCAGAGAAGTAGCCTTATTGTGCCTGGAGCAACAGAGCAAGCCTTGGAACGACCGTATGGACCTCTGATACCCATAGGATTCTCGACGCCACCAAAGAGACCACGAACAGTGTTATTCGATGGGTACTCTCCAATTATTGATGCTCTGTACGAAGATGCACGTCGGAATATTGATAACGCGGATGTCGAGTTGTCACCAGACTCTGCTAATTTATTCCCAGGGACTGAGATCTCTTCTGTTACCATGCATAGCCACGAGTGCCTGCAGGCGGGGGAAGAGACCAAGCGCTTACAACATTTCCTTGAGAGGAATGAAGCGGTATTTGTATCGAATGGCAAGCCAACAACGGAGACTGAACACAGCATTGATACGGGATCACACAAACCTGTTTCTGTTCCACCATATAGGCTATCACCAGTTAAGATGCAAACCCTGAAGGTAGAAATACAGAAGATGTGTGAGCAAAGGGTTATTGTACCATGTTCCTCACCTTGGTCAGCGCCAGTCGTACTTGTCCCGAAAAAAGACGGCAGTACACGAGTGTGTGTCGATTACCGCCAGTTGAATGCAATCACCATTGCAGATGTGTATCCACTTCCACGTATCGACGATCTCCTGCACAGTGCTAAGCCTACGCGTTACATGAGCACCATAGACCTGCGCGCTGGCTACTGGCAAATTCATGTCAAGGATGAAGACCAAGTAAAGACAGCCTTCATCACACCTTTCGGTATGTACAAATTTTTAAGAATGCCCTTTGGTTTGCGAAATGCACCTGCGACCTTTCAGCGCCTTATGGACAGATTTCGCATAACCCTCAGTCACATTAAGCTCCTCATATATTTAGATGACCTTATAGTCATGTCAGCCAGCCTGGATGATCATTTTAGAGACCTGCAAGACGTCTTCAATCGCTTAAATGAGTACAACCTCACAGCAAACAAGGAAAAATGTGTTTTCTTCTGTTCTAAGGTCAAATATTTAGGTCATTATATAACGCCTGATGGTCTTCAGGTTGATCCAGATAAGATCGCTTCCATAGTGGATATGGCTGCACCAGCAAACTTAAAGTATCTGATATCATTTCTGCAGATGTGTTCGTGGTATAGGCGTTTTATCCCCAACTTTGCAAAGATCACCGAACCACTTTCTCGCTTGACGAAAAAGAATTCCGTTTGGTCCTGGGAAGATGATCAGAAGACAGCGTTTGATGAGCTGCGGAAACTATTAGTCACGGCGCCTGTGTTGATCCAAGCAGATCACACCAAACCCTTTACGATGAAACCTGACGCAAGTAACTATGCAATCGGTGCTGTTTTGGTGCAGGGGGAGGGGGAAAATGAGCATCCAGTTGAATATGCTAGCCGCCTCCTCACTCCAGCTGAGAGAAATTATTCAACCACAGAACGAGAAGCCCTAGCTGTAATCTGGGCTGTGAACAAATTTCGTGGCTTCATCGAGGGTACGGATGTTACTGTACTAACCGATCATCAAGCCCTAAAGTGGCTTATGTCATTAAAGTCCCCAACAGGTCGACTAGCACGATGGGCCCTGCAGCTGCAACCCTATAATCTGACGATTAAATACATTAAAGGAAGAACAAATGTTGTCGCTGACACCTTGTCACGTCCTAATTGCGATCCTACAATGGAACAAGACTGTGGAGTATGCAGTATAATAATTGATATGCCAAGGAAGAAATCAAAAGAAATAAGAGAGGAACAATTAAAAGATAAAGACATCGAGAAAATAATTAACGAACTAGAAGGAAATCAATACGAAAAGGGAAGATATTGGAGTACAAAAGGATATCTCATGAATCAAGGTCTACTCTACAGGTACAAATCAGAAAACGATACTGAAAACGCTCAACTAGTTGTTCCTAAGCATGAGCAAGTAAAAGTTATCAGCGTGTATCATGATGAGGCTCCCGCTGGTCATTATGGAGTGGAGAAAACTATTGAGCGTATTGCTAAGCGATACTTTTGGAAGGGAATGAGAACGCAAATTGAAAGTTATATCCGGAACTGTATCCAATGTCAGCGGTACAAACCAAGCAATCTCAAACCAGCGGGCCTACTCCAAACCACGGCTCTTAACCAAAGGTTTGAAGTCGTATCCTTCGATTTGTTCGGACCTTTGCCCAAGACGGCTAAAGATGAGACATGGATCTTCATTGTAGAAGACCTGGCTAGTCGATGGGTTGAGTTATTTGCATTGAAACAAGCAACGGCAGAGGAATGTGCTAGAGTATTATTGGATGAGATCATTCTACGGTATGGCACACCAAGACGGTTCATTAGCGACAACGGATCTCAATTCGTCAGCAATGTGATGCAGCAACTGACATTCTGTCTGGACATCGAACACGGCTTTACCCCTGTCTACCATCCTGAAACAAACCCTGTCGAAAGGCGCAACAGAGATTTAAAAACACAGTTGGCCATACTAGTGGGAGATAACCATAACAGATGGGCAGATCATCTACCGAGCATACGTTTTGCCATGAACACAGCTGTCTGTTCATCTACTGGGTACACGCCTGCCTACTTAACCTTTGGCCGAGATCTTCGCACGATCGACGATGTAAATCATGACCTGCGACAAATAGTACAGAATGAAAATTTTGTTCCCGAGATAACACCTAAGTTATTGATGATGGCCTCTACATTGAAACGAGCCCATGAAATACAAGAGATGAAAGAGGAGAAGCGAAAAGAATACGCTGATAAGAGACGCCAGTCATGTCCAAACTATCAGCCTGGCGACCAAGTTATGGTTGATGTTCATGCCCTAAGCAAATCGTCACAGGGTTTCAGTGCTAAACTAGCACCTCGCCGAGATGGCCCATACATTATCAAAAACATTCATGGACCATCTTCTTTTCAGATTGCTGATCCTACCACTCCAAACCAGACTGCAGGGCTGTACCATTCCTCAGCCCTGCGTCCGTATCAAGGGTTGGCATCAGCTACCCTGCCGGAGCCGGTCTTACCCTTACGCCGGCGAGGTCGCCCGCGGAAGAACAAGCAAATTCCACCGGAGGCCCTGGCAACAACTGCCAAGCCTCGACCCCGGGGAAGACCACCAAAGAAGCAGCGGCAGCCTACTTAAGTCCTGTCTACCTCACCGGGTCGTCATCGGAGACAGAGGGGGAGACTGTAGCACTACCCCACACACGACGCCGTATCGCGCGCGCTCCCTCTCACCGCGCGCTCCTTCTCACCGCGCGCCCCACTCACCGTGCCCCACTATCGCGCTCGCCGCCGCCGGCTGCGCCTAACGTGTATAAAAGGGCCTGCACGCCTGCCATTTCTCAGACACGTATTCATGGGCGGTGTTACACAGTACACTACCGCCCACACGCACATACTGCCCCTTAGCTTAGACCGCTACCGGCTCGCTCTGGGAAACGGGATAAGCGGGGGCGCGCACCCTACTCTGTGGGAGCGTCGAGTCAGCGTCTTGTCGCTGGTCGTCTCTCGCCGGGCCTCCCCCGGGTAACCGGGGGTCTCACCTGGCGGGGACTGACCGCCAAGGCGTTGTGAAGAAAGCGGCGTTGATATAATTCAACGCCGCGGCGCGCCCACAGAGACACAAACAGCAGCCACACACAGGGACGCGTCAACTAACGCGTCCCACTATGTTGTTAGCCCAACGGGCAACACAGTGAGGGGTCCGTTTTAGCGGACCACCGCAGACCATCTGCGGCCAGGGGGCATAGCCCCGACGCCGCCCGCCACGCCCCCTTACGGGGACGTCGCGAATTCCCACACGTCATTTCTCAGATTCTACGCTCGACGCTCGCCAAGGAAGGTCGTTACGCTGCCGCTCCGCTGCACGTATCCCCTCCACCGCCCGCCGCTCGATCGCCCGTCAGTTGTGCTCAGTGCTCAAGCCGCGTAGTCACCCCGACTACTCTCCGTATTTTTGGGATTTAAATTTATTTAAATCTCAAATATTCGGAAAACTGTCTTTTTCAAGACAACTGTTTCTTGAAACAGAATCGTCTAAAACGTTATTCTAAGCTGTCTTTTTCAAGACGGCCTAGTTTCTCTAAGAGAAAAGGTCTAAAACGTTGTGTTGTGAAGTGTTGTGGCCCCTTCAGGGCAAAGCCACAGTTTCGTGGTCACTCGGTGGATACCTTAACGGTGCCAACGAAGCCGAGTGGGTGTTGACCCAACACACCCGCCTATCCCCTTCAGGGCTAGGCGAAAGTTGGACGGGTCCCAGATCGCTGGCCTTGGGGGCTTCCCTCGTCAGCCCTGGTGACAGTTTTCCCTTCACAGCCGCGTACTAGTGCCGCGGGTATTTCTATACCCCCCGCACTAGTGGTCAGGGTACCTTCTGTACCCGCCGTTTTGACCAGTTAGGAACCCGTTGCACAATAAGATTGGTAACGGGATACACTCTTAGGGCACATCAGGATCACCTCCCTGTCTATACCCGACAGAGGAGTGTAATACTCACCCCCGGAAACCCACCGGGGATTAGGTTGTTAGGAGTAGGACTTTGGGATAGGCCTCGCTCTCCTGAGCGATTAGGAATCCCCCCACCCTAATTCTCTTCTAAATCATTGGGAATCATGCCTAAAAAGATGACCCCCGATGAGGTAGAAGCCATGAAGTTAGCGATCCTTGAATTAATCATGGATGACGCTGAATTTACGGCCATCTTTCATAAAAGATGGAAACAAAATCAGGAAAGGAAAGCCCGCGCACTCGCAGTCTCCGGCGTCACTAAGTTTAGTGACGCCCTAGACTCACCGGCTACCCCTGCCCTGAATAACACCGACGCCGCGATAAATCCTCACGAGTCCATGGACACAGAGGACACCCCCGCTCCCACTTCCGATTCCGCTTCAGTTTCCGCCGAGGCAACCACCTCAGCTCCCCCTGCGGACTCGAACCCCTCCTCGGCTTCGGACGGGGAGGCGTACGAGACCGTTACCCGTAAAAACGGTAAAGGGAGCAAGCGGAAACTAAAGAAAAAGGGCAGTAGCACCGAACCAGCCGCTAAATTCATAGCGGCTGAGGAAGCCACTCCCACCCCGATGACGTCACAGGCGACCCCCGCCACCGTGACCGGGCCCATCCCCTCCACGTCGCAGGCGACCGCCGCCACCGCGACCGCGTCCACCCCCACCCCACCGCAGGCGACCGCCGCCACCGCGACCCCAATCCGTCTCACGCCTCCAACCCCCGCGAAGGTTGCCGCGCCCCGCGCTACCGTTAGCGCTCAGCCCACGCCCTCTGGCTCAAACACCGCCAGGAAACTCCCTCCACCACCGCCAGTGTTCATTCAGGACAAGGCAAAGTGGACGGAGGTATCCAAATGGTGCGCTGAACAGAGGGTAAACTACACAAATGCCCGAGCCACCCAGCAGGGCATTAAAGTGCTAGTCCCTTGTCAAATGACTTCCGTGAGCTCACAAGGATTCTCACGGTAAGGAACGTGTCCTACCACACGTACGCCTTACCTGAGGAGCGCTTGACGAGAGTGGTCATTCGCAGGATTCCCTGCGAAATCCCCACGGATGAGATCAAAGCCGACCTCGAAAGACAGAACGTGCCTGTCTCAGAGGTCCACCGCATGCACAGATCCGGCAAAGGCATTGCCTTCGATATGGTCCTGGTGGTATGCCCTCCTACGGAGGGTCACCACCCCATATTCAAGGTAAAAGCAGTATGCAATCTGTCCGGTCTAGTCATAGAGAAGCCCCGTAAGACAGGCATCGTAGGCCAGTGCCACCGATGCCAGCTTTACGGTCACTCCGCCTATCACTGCTTTGCCACCCCCAGGTGCGTCAAGTGCCTGGGCGATCATGGCACAGCGGAATGTTCCCGGCCTAAAGACCGAGCTCTTTGCACAGAACCACCCAGTTGCGTACTCTGCAAAGAGACTGGTCACCCGGCAAACTACAGGGGCTGCCCGAAAGCCCCAAAGTCCTCTTCCCCTAAGTTAGCGCAGCGTTTCGACGCCCGTCAAACCAGGGAATCCCCATCGGCCAAACTCCCCGTGAGATTGGCCCCCCAACGCCCAATGGCATGGCCTCAGCTGAGCTCAAGCCAAGCGTTCCCCCCTCTGGCCTCCTCTAGGCCTAAGCCCGCTCCCATTCCTCCTCTAATGGACCCGCGTACCCGCGCCCCCGCACCCCTATCCGCGCCCCCCGGTTTCTCCGCGGCCGCACCCGCCGCCGCCCGCGTCGCGCCCCCCTCTGCCCCCATGGCAGGCCCAGATCATAGGAGAGGTCAGGCTCCCATCGATGCGTTCAACGTAATCGCCGGGACCTATAATACCTACAGCACGTTCCTCTCCCCGCGTGCTCAACAAATGGCCCAGGAACTGGTCGCCGCCGGCGGCAACTTGTTCCGAATCCAATCAATTTACGCTGCGTACCCCGAGGTCACGCAAGCCCTCCACGTCATGAACTCCCAACGGTCCCGTTATGAATAACAACGGAATACTAGTTAAACTCAAACCCCGTTCCCTAAAGCTAGGCTTTTTCAATGCCAACGGCATTTTCCGCCAACGTGATGAGATCGCCACGTTCCTCCGCGACCATCGCGTAGACATCTTACTCATACAAGAGTCGTTCCTAAAGCCACACCAACGCGACCCTAAAATTGCAAACTACCGGTTAGTTCGCAACGATAGGTACCGTTGCCACAAAGGTGGCACTCTCATTTATTATAAAAAGTCCCTATACTGCATACCTATGGACCCACCCCCTCTCTCCCGATTAGAAGTTTCGGCCTGTCGGTTAGGACTGACAGGTCACCAGCCGATCACTATCGTGTCGGCTTATATTCCCCCTCGGATAGAGTCCGAGAACCCCCAACTCTTAAATAGCGACCTCTCAAAACTTTTCGGCATGAGTGACTCCGTTATTATAGCGGGCGATCTCAACGCCAAACATCCAGCCTGGAATAGTACCAGCACCTCGACCAGAGGCAGACAACTCTTTAATCTCTGCTCCACCATGTTATTCGACGTCATCGCCCCGATGACTCCCACCCACTACCCATTTAACCCCGATCAATCACCTGACGTGCTCGATGTGGCACTTCTAAAGAACGTCAACCTAAGGTTGGATTCTATAGAAGCTATACACGAGCTCGACTCTGATCACCGGCCAGTAGTAATGCACTTAGCCCCCCGGATAGGTACCCGCGACCCCTCTCAACCCCCCACCACTAAAGTGATAACCGACTGGAAGAAAGTAAGCGAACGCTTACAATCTAACACGTCGACTCACTTAGATTCCATTCCCGACCAGTTCGACACCGTCGCCGACACAACGGCTGCGATCGACTCACTCACGGAGCACGTACAATCGATCGTGAACGATTGTTCACGGGAGGTTCCAGAGGCGGCTGACCGCCTCTGGAGGCTGCCAGACGATATACGTGCTCTGATGACTGAGAAAAACGCAGCCGTGCGTGCTTACAGTAGCTTTCCCTGTGCCGCGAACAAAGCTCACATGCGTAACTTACAGCGTGCTGTAACGTCACGTGTGTCCGAGCTGCGTAACGCTAACTGGGACAAGATGCTGGGCGATCTCGAGCCGACTCACCTAGCATTCTGGGAACTTCAAAGGAAACTCAAATCCTCTGAGGTTTCCACAATGCCCCCCCTGACCCGCCCCGATGCGACCATTGCATTCGACGATATCGACAGGGCTGAATGCCTAGCCGATAGCCTCGAAGCCCAATGCACACCAAGTTCGCAGCCAGTAGACCAAGCGTTCGTCGATAAGGTGAACGCGGAAGTCGAACGCAAAGCATCACTCCCGCCCGTCGAAGACCCTGAGGATCCCTTGCCCCCCGTCACACCAGACGAGGTGCACGAGATCATCAAGGGTCTGAGACCACGTAAAGCACCCGGATCAGACGGCATCACCAGTAGAGTGATCAAGCTGTTCCCCGCTCACCTGATTATGCTCATGACCACCATCTTCAATGGTGCCCTGAGTAATAACATATTCCCCCAAACGTGGAAGGAAGCCACCGTCATTGGCATCCCTAAGCCCGGCAAGCCCAAAACCGAGCCCACGAGCTATCGTCCCATTAGTTTGCTCAAAGTCCTCGGCAAAATCTATGAGAGACTTATTTATAAGCGACTCAGGGATTATGCCGAGACGAAGGGCCTCATCCCCAACGAGCAGTTCGGATTTCGATCCCAACACTCGTGTGTCCACCAAGTGCACCGTATCGTCGAGCATATCAATGCTGGTTTTCAGCGTGGTATGTTCACGGGTGCAGTATTCTTCGACATAGCGAAAGCGTTCGACAAAGTCTGGCATAACGGCTTGTTATACAAGCTGTACCAACTCGGAGTGCCTGACCGTCTCGTGCTCATCTTACGAGACTTTCTCGCGAACCGCACCTTTCGCTACCGCATCGAAGGGGCACTATCCTCCCCTCACCCGATCCTTGCAGGAGTCCCTCAGGGCTCTGTACTAGCTCCCCTCATTTTCACGCTATTCACTAGCGACATCCCCAGAAGCAGAAAGGCAATGTTAGCTCTGTTCGCAGACGACACAGCCATCTACTTCTCGGGATTCAGTGATAAAGCGCTGGTTCGCTACCTCCAAACCGCAGTCGACGAGCTCGGCGAGTGGTTCAGGAAGTGGCGAATCGAAGTAAATCCCGATAAAAGTCAGGCTGTCTTCTACACCCGACCGCGAAAAAATCACCCCCCTCCCCGACCCATCTCTATGTTCGGCAAGCAAATCCCTTGGGGAAAGCAAGCCAAATATCTAGGCGTCATCCTTGACGAACACCTCACCTTTTTCGAGCACATAAAGCAGGTCCGCTCGCGGGCCGCTTTCGCTCTCGGTAGGCTCCATTGCGTCCTAAACAAGCGTAGTAAACTGTCGCTTCAGTGTAAGAAGCGCATTTACCTCGCTTGTATTAGGCCCATCATGACGTTTGCAAGCTCCGTGTTTGCACATACCAAACCCCGATTCATCCATAGGATGCAGACCCTCCAAAACCGTTTTCTCCGACAAGCCACAGGTGCGCCTTGGTATGTCAGGAATATCAATCTCCATGTAGATCTCAGGATCCCTACGATCCAGCAGTACATAAAACGCGCTTCGAAGCGTTTCTTCGATAAAGCAGTGACCCACCCCAACCCTCTGGTTGTCGCGGCAGCTAGCTATACCCCCTCCCGTATCAGTAAAGTCCGCCGTCCGCGGCACATTCTCAGCGAACCCGATGATCCCACTACTCTCCTCCAGGAGAGTCGAAAAGAGACAAGTACAGTGAGAACAACACACAAACACAGATCGTACCGACCTCGCCGCCGAGGTCCGTCGTCGCGACCCCGACTAAATAGTCCCTCCCGACCCTTGCATGAGCCAGCCCGCGATGCTGCGCCTGTAGCTTTAAATTAGCCCCTAAATAATTTAACCCAGATCCAGCATGTCCCTTGCTGCCCTCCCCCAGTGATTGCCTAAGCCGAGGTGCGAACCCCCCTCGGGGTTACCCTTAGGACTTTCGCTTTAGTTTGTAATTTTACTATGGCCCGGCTGGAGGTCTAAAAAGTTTACTTTTTAGAAATCGCCGGGCAAAAATCCGTTTAAGTAGTCAGAATCTTTTTCAGATTAACTACGAGATGTCCTACAAAAAAAAAGCCATTTCTCAGTTCGGCTCGCACGGACACGCTTCCTTCGGAACGGTTTCGGGCAGTCTAACGCTCTCTGGCTTGCACGGTCGGCTTCCATCGCGGAACCGATATCGGGCGGTCGTACTTCTGTTTTTATATAATAAGTATTAGTGTGTAGTTTGTTAAAGTGTATTTGTGTAAAGAACAATAAATATCTCTTCGCTGATTTAACTGGTTTACGAGTGGTTTCATTAGAACAATCCTTACAAATGTGTGTAAACAACAACATAGCCGGTTTTAGTTGCTTAATTATTACTATGAAACTTACGAGTTGCATTACCTCTTTGCTGGGTTATAATTCTCGTTACTCAGGTACACATTTCCATTTAGATACACTTTTTAACAAACACACATTTTCAACACAAACCTCACAATCGAATAACATTTTGAAAAAAACAAACAAACAGCGTAGTAAGTAAAAATTAAAACAATTCAAAAAACTAATTGAAATAAGCAACAAATCTACCTAAATATTAACGTTTGTAAATGAATTAATCACAAGAAAACTCAATCAAAATAAAAACATAAAACAGCGCGCTTCACATGTATGAAATCAATATGGATCCTTTCGTAAACAAACAATTTCTAAATTTTGATAACTAAAACGTTGACAAATAAAATTGCATCATTGCGAATCGTAATGTTCCTGAGGCTACGTACATATTCAACTTGATCGCATAATACTCACAGCGCGCTGTGATAATACTCACCAATCACAGGCGTCCATGCGCCATTATTGAATGGCGCAGAGACGCCTGTGATTGGTTATCCTGCGGCAGGAATTCGCTTTATGTGTGCAATGTATAGACACGACAATGTAGAAGAAATTACCACTACATGCGTACATTTATGAATGAAATAAAGACACGATCGTTCGCTGCCTGCTTACGTTGCGATCTGTTATGAATGCGTTGCCGTAGTAAATAGAACGGTACGAACGTTGCTATTATATTTACATTAGGCGTTTAAACTTTTTGAATGGTTTTATTACTTACTGTTAGTATAATTCTTTTATTTTTGAAATATTAGTAACTAGTCCTTATCTAGGGTCTAGACCCTAGGGTCTGCAGTGTCTTTTTGCCTATATGGACTGCACGCCACTGCGAAAAGGCCAGTCTGAGTTCCAACCTACGACTTACAACTCCTTATTCGTTGCCGTTACCACTAGGCAATTACTCCTCTCACAGCTCTAATTCTTTAACCCTGCAGTGGTCGCGCGGATTACAATTGTAATCGAGGGTAGTAAAAAAATGAAATATTTCAAAAACAATTCAAGTGTGTTAGCCGAGACTCCATGTATTTTAAGTTCGATAGTTCCCGCCGCCACTCAGTTGCGCTCGCGCATTGCGGATGCGTAGTTGTGCCTGGAGGGGCTGTTTAAGTATTACAAATTAACCCTGGATTACAATTGTACCAAACCTATGTAACTTTACACACCCAGTCCTGCCAGGGTCGCGAGATTTGTTCGAAAGAGTTATCGTGGCCCTGGCATATGGGCAACTGAAGGAACACGGGTGGGTTTTAGTCAGTAAAAGTCTGACACGCCCTTCTGCTTCACCGAGCGGGAGACGTCATTTGATGATTTCCCAACCCAGACAACAAAAAAAAACCTTACATAACCATAACTCACAATCATAACTCTCTCTGCTTACCCCCAAAAGCCTGATCTATGTGACGTTTTACCGGTGTTGCCCATTAAAAAATTAGGTCACAGCGCATTAACATCTTGGTTGTTGCCTTTGTTTAGCTTCCAAGCTAAATGGGGGTAGGTTCTGAAGCTAGCTTTTATGAAAAGATTGTTTTGGGTATCGGCTTTTTTTCTGTGTTGGGTAGTTTACGATTGACCACAACTTGGCATGTTTGTACAAATATTCGTGTGTTTTTCTTAATAAAAAATGAAATTTATCTCAATACAAATAGAGTATATTTTGTATTAACGAAGTAACGCGAATTTTCGACCAACCTGCCAAGTGAAATGCCAAATTAATCATCTTCATTTCAGCCGAAAGACGTTTAATCGCCACGCGTTGGCGATCGCAGTATGGTGGTAAAATACATAGAGAACGCTGCTGCCCAATTCTCTAGTACAGCTATTCTCAAAGTTGCTCCAAGGAGCCCTAGGTTTCCGCAAAGCCTCTGTGGGGGCTCCACGGATCCATGGATATTTGGGGCTTTAGCAAATTGGGTAAAAAAACTTTTTTACCCAATTTTGCAAAAGTCTGAAAGTAGGTCACCAATATAATTATATGAATCGATTTTTGTAATGTCATGAGACACTTATGTAGTCACTGTTCAAAACGATGCCTGTTAATTATTTTTGGTGCAGAATCCGTGATGAATATCTACTTCTTACCACAATGGCTGACTGGCCTGTTAGTCTAGTAGTTAGTGACACTGACTGCTAAGACTGAGGTCGTGGGTTCGATTCCCACCCAGAACAAATGTTTGTGTGATGAGCACAATCATTTGTTCTGTGTCTGGGTGTAATTTATCTATAATATGTATGTATTTAGAAATATATAAGTATGTTTTTCAATAATCTGGTTAACATAGTACAGGCTCTGCCTAGTTTGGGATCAGATAACGATGTGTTGGTTGTCCTAAGAGAAAAAAAAAATGGTTTTGAACTTTCTTCTCCCGTTCCCAAAAACATACTTGTGCGAAACAGGATTTTCGACCTATGCAGCTACAAAAACAAAATAACGAACACATCTTTGTTTATTTAAGGGGTCCGTCAAATATTTCGCTTTCGAAAAGGGTCCCATAACTAAAAAAGTTTGGGAGCCGCTGCTCTAGTAAGTCCCTTAGTTGCGCTTCTACGACACCCACAGAAAGAAATGAGGTGGTGCTATTCTTTACGTCCGGTTATACACGAATAGTGTATTCAATAAGTTTAGGCTGGTTTAAAATATATATGTCGATTTATGAGAGAACTGAAAATCATACCGAGTTGCCGATTGATAGAATAGAGTACAATTTTCTTTTCCTTTTATATTTTTGATCGAACCGAGCGGCTGTCTTAATCCTCGGAAATATTGATCCAATTAAAATCTTTCTCTAATGTAAAGTAGCACTATTTATAAGTGTCAGAGGATATAGGTCTTACTAGCTTCTGCCCCCCACTTCATCCACGTCAAATTTCCGTACCGTGTGGTGCCGGACGTAAAGAATAACACCACCCCATTTCTTCCCGTGGGTGTCGTAAAAGGCGACTAAGGGACTTACTAGAGAATGGGCAGCAGCGTTCTCTATGCATTTTACCACCATACTGCGATCGCCAACCCGCCTGCCAAGCGTGGCGATTATGGCAAAGCCCCCCGAATTGGGGGAAGCCTATTTTCAGCAGTGGACGTCTTACGGCAGAGATGATGGAGATGACACTTTATAACTTTTGAACTGTATTTATGCTACACGTTTAAGTTGATTTAAGATAAATCCGTCATTTTAAGAGGGCACTGAAAATATGCGGAGTTGCTTATTGATCGAACCAAGCCACTCTTGTTACTTAACCACAAAACTTTTTTTTTTTTGGATGGTAAATCATCAAATGACGTCTCCCGCTCTTGGGCGGAGCGGGAGGGCGTGTCAGACTTTTACTGACTAAAACCCACCCGTGTTCCTTCAGTTGCCCATGTGCCAGGGTCACGGTATATCTTTCTAACAATCTCGCGACCCTGGTAGGTAACCATAAGCCTCAATTCTTAATCTTCGGAACTATTGATACAATTAAAATTTTCTCTAATGTAAAGTAGCACTATTTATAAATGTCAGAGGATATTAGATCTTACTAGCGTCTGCCCGCCACTTCGTCCGCGTCAAATTTCTTGCTCCCCCAACCCATTCCGTCGCATTGAATCGCCCGTGCGACGTCCTTATATTCATGATTTTTTTATATTTTTGATGGACTCCTAAGGTTCCTAAGGTGATGTTTTATGGTCTATAGCCTTCTCGATAAATGTGCTATCCAGCACAAGGAATATTAAAATTTGAATCTGAGAATAGCGCGTTCACACAAACAAACAAACTCTTCAGCTTTATAATATTAATATAATAGGTTGGGGAAAAAGTTTCTTCGCATTTTTTAAGAAAATTCAAAACATTTTTTAATAAAGTTTATTTACATTTAACTAAAGTATGTAGGTACCATTTTGTTCGATAACTTTTTGCCATCTTGTAGGTAGGGACATGATCCCATTGCTATAGAAATTTTGGGACTTCTGGTCAAAATACCGCGACAAGTGGTTTTGGCAGTCCTCTCGTGATGTTAACCTGACACTGCCTAAAGAATTCTGAAGAGACCAAAACAGGTGGAAATCTGAAGGTGCAAGGTCAGGACTATACGGCGGATGCATTAACACCTCCCAGCCAAACTCTCTTAATTTTTGTTGGGTGGCTAAAGATGTGTGAGGTCTAGCGTTATCATGATGAAAAACCACACCCCTTCTGTTGATTAATTCTGGCCGCTTTCTCTCAACTTCTTGCTTTAATCTCATCAGTTGTTCGCAGTAGAGTTCAGAATCGATGGTCCATCCTGGTGGTAACAGCTCATAATGAATAATGCCCTTCCAATCCCACCACACACACAGCATCACCTTGTTGCGAGTTAACCCGGGTTTCGCCACAGTCTGTGAAGCCTGACCGGCCTTTGGCCACGACCTTTTTCGCACTTTCTTGTCATACGTGATCCACTTTTCATCACCAGTTATCAGCTTCTTCAAAAATGGTTCGGTTTCATTACGTCGTAATAAAGAATCACAAATGAGTACACGGTTCATTAGGTTTCTTTCAGTGAGCTCGTGAGGTACCCAAATGTCGAGCTTTTTTGTGTACCCAGATTTTTTCAAATGCGCCAAAACTGTTTTGTGGTCAATTTTCAGTTCTTCAGCTACGTCGTAACTACTGGTATGCCGATCTTGCTCCACTTTTTCAAAAATGGCATCCATTTTATCCGTAATAGGGCGACCAGAGCGACGTGCATCTTTGACATCAAAATTTCCGGATTGAAAACGCTTAAACCAAATTTGTGCTACTCTCACAGACACTACACTAGGTCCATAAACATCGCAAATTTTTTTCGCGGCTTGCGTTGCATTTTTACCTTTTTTGTAGTAAAATTTTAAAATGTATCGAATTTCTACATTAGATTCACTCATCTTGACGGTACGAAAAACAAATGAAAATCACACATTTTCCTAATTTGAATTTGGAATTATGTTCTTTAAAATGTAAACTTTCAATGATACCAAAACCAGCCAGATACAAATAGTATAGCCAAAGAGATTTTATTACAAGTTCATACATACTATAATGCGAAAAGACTTTTTCCCCAACCTAATAGATACCACAACTTTAAGAACAGAAGAAGCTAAGTACATATTATTTATAGTTGTTGTTGTTGTACTTCCAAATATATATTAATAACAGTAACCTTAAACATGAAAAGAACAGAAACCGGCCAAGTGCGAGTCGGACTCGCGCACCGAGGGTTCCGTACAAACCTGCAGGAATTCACGGTTTATGCATAACGTTTATGTTTATGAAATTAAATGTTTTTAAATTTTATATTTGAGTTGACTGAATGAAAGGTAAATTGTGATTTACGATTTATGTTATATTAAAAAAAAAACTACTTACTAGATCTCGTTCAAATCAATTTTCGGTGGAAGTTTACTTGGTAATGTACATCATATATTTTTTTTTAGTTTTATCATTCCCTTATTTTAGAAGTTACGGGGGGGGGGACACTTTTTAATTTGGAAGTGTCTCCCGCGCAAACTATTCGGTTTAGAATAAAATTATAAAAGAAACCTCAATGTCATTTTTGAGACCTATTCATAGTTACCCCACACTGACACATTTTTTTTTGAGTGTCAGTTCTATGTATGGGGAACCCCAAATGTTATTGTTTTTTTTTCTATTTTTGTGTGAAAATCTTATTGCGGTTTACAGAATACATCTACTTACCAAGTTTCAACAGCATAGCTCTTATAGTTTCGGAAAAAAATGGCTGTGACATACTCGGACAGACAGACAGACAGACAGACATGACTATTCTATAAGGGTTCCGTTTTTTGCCATTTGGCAACGGAACCCTAAAAACATCAAAAGATAATCTCGTAGCTATTCGCCTACGACGGCGTAGCGGGGCGCCTACGCTCGTAGTAAGTGCTACGAAAATCGTAGCACAGTGCTACGCGAGTATATTATTGTGATATTTGAAATTGGATATATTGGTAAATAGTTATCTTTGGAGATGTAAAAAATGTGTTTTGAGGATTATCACACTTGTATGTCCCGAGGGGTTGTCAGAGGAGTATACTAGACACTTGCGGATCGCCAGTTATAAGTGAAAATAAATTGAAAAAGATGGTAATTGAAAATGTATTTTACTACGTGAGTTTTTTGTTAGAAAATAATATTTGTATGAAATTATAATAGGTTTCTTAAAAAGAAAAAAATATTGCATCTCTGATTTGTGTAGACTGTTGAATCTAAAAATGTAATGTTTATTAACCCGTCGCGCGTCCTTATGACACCCCGGGGGATCATAAGAAAAATGCTCCAAATGTCCGCGTGTGTACCCGTTGGATCATAAGGAATCGGTTGCCATTGGATATTATTTTTTGACGTTTATTCGCATGTAGCAACATCCTTACGACATTTACTTTTTTTTAAAACTATTTATTTACTTTGAATCGAACGCGCGGAACCGAGCGACGCGCGACGGGTTAATAAGAACTTAATGTACACAGTTATGCAATAAATATAATATCTTTATCGTTATCTAAGGACCATAATTTTTCTCTAAGTAAGTATTTTCAAATATTTCCATAGTTTAAAACTAGATAAGTCAGGTGTATTCCATCCGAATACTCTGAAAAAAAAAAACATCGGAACAAACTCAGGGGTCAGTCTGTACCGGCCAGGGTCACGGACAGGTTAGAAAGAGTTACCGTGACCCTGGTATAGTCAACTGAAGGAACACGGGTGGGTTTTAGTCAGTAAAAGTCTGACACGCCCTCCCGCTCCGCCCAAAGCCGGGGGAATCATTTGATGATTTCCCAGCACACACCTTTTTATATTTCTTTTTATCATTAAAAAAAACCGGCCAATTGCGAGTCGGACTCGCGCACCGAGGGTTCCGTACAAGCCTGTAGGTATATAAGTAAAAGTTCACCCATCACGACAATGAGTCGTAGTTCTGTTCTGTTTCTTGGCTTGGTTTTATTTCTGTCTGTGTTTTGTTCTGTTTATTACATGATGTAACTAAAAATTTACGGTTTTCGCAATTTTTCCTTTATCTGTGCTATAAGACGTTGCTTCGTACCAAATTTCAAAATTCTAGATCGACTGGAAGTACCCTTTAGGTTTTGATTCCCTTGCGAGTTTCGAAAATTTGTGGAAATTTGCGGTATAAACGGCTATATCTTTTGATTGCGTTAGCTTAGAAGTTTGATTTTTTCACAGCTCCAAGGGACAGTAGACTTGAGTATTTGATATTAATTTCAGCTTGATACCTTCACGCGTTCCTGAGAAAAAGGGTCTTGACAGACGGACGAACGGACGGACGGACGGACGGACGGACAACAAAGTGATCCTATAAGGGTTCCGCTTTTTCCTTTTGAGGTGCGGAACCCTAAAAAAAGATGAGTTACGTGTTTCTAATCTCACTACTCAGAAAAGGAACACCGTGGCATACTCAGAGGCCGGTCTTTTAATGCGATTTCTGACGCGCTTTGGCGACTACCAGCCGCAATTGAGAACTTCGGTTTAAAGACATTTATTACTCAAAAAACAAGAACATTACAGTTCACTTAAAATATTGAGAAATGTAAATATAAAACTAAAAGTAAGTGTGATTCTCTGTGCTCACAATAAAGAATCTATATATATAAAATTCAAAGTCCTGAGTGACTGACTGACTGACTGATATATCAACGCACAGCCTAAACCGCTGGTCCTAGAGACATGAAATTTGGAGGGTGTGTTCTTTGTGAAGAGTAGGTATCCACTAAGAAAGGGTTTTTTGAAATTCCATCCCTAAGAGGGTGAATTGGGGGGTTGAAATTTCACGCGGGCGAAGCCGCTAGCGGAAGCTAGTTAGGCAATAAATGTTACAATTGATATTGTTAGTGTTGTATTCTAACGTATTCTTCTAGGGCTTTTTTAAATTGAAATATGGTGTCACTATTGGTTATGTCATTAGGTAGTGCATTATACAGCAACTTCTTTATTTAAAATCCCAAAAACACTTCACCCGAAATGGAAATGAAACAAAGAATCTCTGCTCAGCAGACATGCTTACTACCACTAAACCAACAACACAGTTAATTTACTCCACTCAAGCATTGATCGAAAGCAGTGTGGCCCAATTCAGCAGAACTCAAGGGGTCTGCTAGGACCGATGCCTGCCAGGATCGCGAGATTGTTGGAAAGAGATACCCGTGACCCTGGCACATGGGCAACTGAAGGAACACGGGTGGGTTTTAGTCAGTAAAAGTTTGAGACGCCCTCCGCCCAGAGCGGGAGATGTCATTTGATGATTTCCCAGCCACAAAAAAAACCGGCCAAGTGCGAGTCGGACTCGCGCACCGAGGGTTCCGTACAAACCTGTAGGTATAAAGTTTAAAATTTTATTTTATTTTTTATTATATGATGTTATAAAAATTTACGGTTTTTGCAATTTTTCCTTTATCTGTGCTATAAGACGTTGCTTCGTACCAAATTTCAAAATTCTAGATCGACTGGAAGTACCCTTTAGGTTTTGATTCCCTTGCGAGATTCGAAAATTTGCGGAAATTTGCGGTATAAACGGCTATATCTTTTGATTGCGTTAGTTTAGAAGTTTGATTTTTTCTCAGCTCCAAGAGACAATAGACTTGAGTATTTGATATGAATTTCAGCTTGATACCTCTACGCGTTCCTGAGAAAAAGGGTATGACAGACGGACGGACGGACGGACGGACGGACAACAAAGTGATCCTATAAGGGTTCCGCTTTTTCCTTTTGAGGTGCGGAACCCTAAAAAAAGTGGCCCAAAGGTAACAGCTGCGACTTACGTATTTTAGCTCGTCGTTGCAAAACCAATGAGGGACTTTCATCATCATTTCAGTCGTAAGACGTCCACTGCTGGACTTAGGCCTCCCCCAATTTGGGGGGCTTTGCCATAATCGCCACGCTTGGCAGGCGGGTTGGCGATCGCAGTATGGTAGTAAAATGCATAGAGAACGCTGCTGCCCATTCTCCAGTAAGTCCCTTAGTCGCCTTTTACGACACCCACGGGAAGAAATGGGGTGGTGTTATTCTTTACGTCCGGCACCACACGGTACGTAAGACTTTATGTGAATATATTTTATCACCACTGCTCTCAAAACGGTGAAGGAAAACATCGTGAGGAAACCGGAATATCCTAGAACTAACAATACAAAGCCATGTGGCATCTGCTTACCAGCACTGGGCACGCATGATAGATTAAGCCCACTCTCTCTCACTGAGAGGTGTTCTGTGTCCCAGCTGTGGGGACATTAAAGGCTGATTATACACACTAACTTCTGCCAGCGGCTTCGCCCTCGTGGATCTCGAAAAATTCACCATTTCTCTCTCTTAGGAATAGAATTTCGAAAAACCCTTTCTTAGTTGATACCTATTCCTCACAGAGAACACACCCTCCAAATTTCATGTCTCTTAGACCAGCAGTTTAGGCTGTGCGTTGATATATCAGTCAATCAGTCAGTCACTCAGGACTTTGAATTTTATATAGATATGTCGGCAGTACGTTAGTCGCTCAATTGACTAATCGGGACGCCAGCGCCACCAAGCGGCGCTCGGCAGAGTCTACAACCTAACGCTCGACCAGAGTTAAGTTCAGTCTCTCGGTAGCAGTCAAGCAGTGAACAAGTTTAGAAACTGTCGCGCGTTCCGTGTAGTTGTGAAGTGTACCTATAGTGTATGAATAGCTAGTGCAATTACTTTGTTCGATTAAATTATAATTTTATTTGAAGTTTATCGGTTTTTCTAATACGCATCAACCAACAGTTCCCATAGTTCGCCCACACTAAATCAAAAATATGGCTGATGAGAGCGAGATAGGCAGGCCATCTCCTACAGATAGATTACACAAGAATCGAACCAAGGCCCTCGTGTAATACAAGTCCATCTCTGAGGATAAAGTTCCCAAAAAATACATAACACGAAAGAACCTTTTGTTAAAAAAGATAATTGGATAACAAAAGATAATTCATCTCCCATTACCTTTTATTATCTTTTATGAAATGTTTTCATTTAAAGAGGGAGATTAAAAATAAATTGTTTGAAAATTAATTAACTTCTTTTTTTTAACAAAGGAAAGTTGTTACTGTATTTTTTTTGTCGACTATTTGAAAATGGTTCTTTTACTTCAGTAAGAAATCACCTTTAAGACAGCTGCCTACCTTTTTCCTACTTAGTTGGGGTCAGCTTCTAGTCTAACCGAATTCAGTTCAATACCAATATTTTGTGTCGTGTTTTTGTGGTGTCGGACGTAAAGAATAGCGTCATCCCATTTCTTGTCGCGAGTGTCGTAAAAGGCGACTAAGGGACTTACTAGAGAATGGGCAGCAGCGTTCTCTATGCATTTTACCACCATACTGCGATCGCCAACCCGCTTGCCAAGCGTGGTGATTAAGGCAAACCCCCTAAATTCATCATCATCATCATCATTTCAGCCGTAAGACGTCCACTGCAGGACCTAGGCCTTCCCCAATTTGGGGGCCTTTGCCATAATCGCCACGCTTGGCAGGCGGATTGGCGATCGCAGTATGGTGATAAAATGCATAAAGAACGCTGCTGCCCATTCTCTAGTAAGTCCCTTAGTCGCCTTTTACGACACCCACGGGAAGAAATGGGGTGATGTTATTCTTTACGTCTGGCACCACACGGTACGCCCCAAATTAAGGGAGGTCTATTAGGACGCCTATAGGGATGACGGCTGTATGAGGGATTGCTTATCTAATCTTTTCTTCACAGTAACTAGATAACACGATACTTCTTGGTAAGACTGTTTGTCAAAATTTCGGGCTTCTTATGACCCGTAACAACTGACAAAGATCTACTATGGCAGCCGGAACCAACGGTATTTTTTTTCTGGATGGTACATCATCAAATAACTTCTCCCGCTCTGGGCGGAGCGGGAGGGCGTGTCAGACTTTTACTGACTAAAACCCACCCGTTTTCCTTCAGTTGCCCATGTGCCAGGGTCACGGTATCTCTTTCGAATAATCTCGCGACCCTGGCAGTATTTAAAGGGGGGACGGCGCGAACGCAGTCCCCACTACCAAAAATAACACATCCGAGTTATCCACATTAGGGATAATCGCAGGGGTCAACCCAACCGCAGTGCAATGGGAAGGCCTCGCCCTGGGGGAACCGCCTATTTGATCACGGTATCCCCTATGCCAGGGAACCAACGGCTTAGCATCATTTCTGATGATGATTTTAAAACGATACGAGAAAACCTAATCTGGTTGTAATCTTCAACATGCATTAAGCTAGCGTAGTCATTAATGACCCCCCCTTTTTTCTACGTGGAGAGGGCACTGCCCTGCAGTGTGGCAATAACGGTAGATAATAGGAGATTTTCTTGCATAGAATTGTATAAAACATTGATCCTTCAAATCGAAAACCTACCTTATTAATACTAAACTATAAAGTAGATTATTACTTAAAAAATATAAGATTTACGTTGAGAAATGCCATCAAAAACGGCTGAAACATTAATAATAAAATTTGCATTTAAACGCTGGGCTTTGAGGGAAAGTGGTTCTGAACACGAAGTCAAAATCACAGTTTTATTTTTATCAGAAATTCACAGAACGTATATTTAAGTATTAGTTGACTTTGGCAGACTACATTAAAAATATATATATATAGGGACAACCTTCCATCATCAGATTACTTGAATGCCTCCGTAATACGGTATTAATATCATGATTTATTTCAACTAGCATAATCACAGACACAGGTTTCCTCTCGGTAAGAGAGACTGGGCCGTAGTTCAACACGCGGGCCCAGTGCGGTTTGTTCGATGTCAAATGACTTCGATTTTTTGGTTACGAGGACATGTTGGTTTCTTAACGATATTTTCCTTCACCGTTTTCCGAGCAGCAGTGATCGAATTATGTACTAAATATAAAACTCCTGTCTGGGTTCGAATTTACGAAAAATAACTCGTAAGTCGTTACCTCAGGGTTAACATTGCTTCCACCACCTGGCATATTACAATAAGGGTACATTTCTGTTCAGTTTTGAATTGACGTCAACGATTAATGTAAAATTATTATCATACTGACCAATTTCATTTTATTCAATTTTTATTTTATTAAGAATCGTCATTATTGACATGTTCTTCATTTTATATTTGCATTTTTATTAAAGTTATTTTTTTTTGAGAATCTTCAATACTGACATGCTCCCTCCTTAATTTACTTCTTTCATTTTATTCATGTTTATTAGGAATCCACGAGATTGGTATGTGAATGGTCTTTTTACGTTTTATTTTGCTCAAATTTAGATATATTTCCTTTAATTTTAATTTTTAGTTTATCGTTTACCTTGTTATATGTGCATGCTGTGGTCTCCTGTAATTGAAGGACCACACGTTAAATAAACCTTTATGACTGTGATTTGTAATGTGTATGTGTATCCTTTGTTGGAGATCCTAAATAAATTATAAGACACAAGAACAGGGAATTAATTCTAGTTACCCCATCCAAAAACTAGTTTCACATAGAGAAAAATGAGCATAAAACTTCATAGTTTAAATGATATCCATCCATATGCATAGTCCGAAAATACCAAGCTCTAATCGGTCATATTTATGAATTTGTGAGTTTTTACGTTTTGTACCGTGTGGTGCCGGACGTAAAGAATAACACCACCCCATTTCTTCCCGTGGGTGTCGTAAAAGGCGACTAAGGGACTTACTAGAGAATGGGCAGCAGCGTTTTCTATGCATTTTACCACCATACTGCGATCGCCAACCCGCCTGCCAAGCGTGGCGATTATGGCAAAACCCCCCAAATTGGGGGAGGCCTAAGTCCAGCAGTGGGCGTCTTACGGCTGAAATGATGATGATGATGATGAGTTTTTACGTAGATTGTAGAGGATACTCTACGGAAATCAGATAACGAAACTCCTTTCACTAATAGAATGCTCGGCAATATTCTACACACATATATATTGCCGATTGCCAAAGTAAAAATAGAAAATTCACACACACGAAATCGCGGGCAAAAGCTAGTATTAAACAAACAGTCTACCCACGAGGCCCGGAGGGGGGGTCACGGGTTCAAGGGGGGAGTAAGTGCCTAGTAGCGGAAAATGCGGCACAAACAGAATCGCTTCTCCACACGTTTGTTACAGTTTGCTCTTTTGGTAGATACAGTTCCTAAGTCATCTTCTTCTCTCATGGTAACACGAGGTATATGGAGAAAGTAATATTTAATATTTTAATATACGGGTTACTAGTACATGATTCTGGAGACACTGTTAATTTTTACCGTCAGTTTAAAAATAAAAAAAATGCTGTTCCGCATTTTAACTGCGTATGTATTGCTCTTTTCTATATAAAAAAAACGTTTTTTTATACCGGCAAAAAAATAACACAGCTATAATTTTGGAAAAAATAATTAAGTGCTATAATTTTGGAACAAAAAATTTAAAACAACAATTTTGAAAAAAGAAAATGTAAGTTTTTGCTATAATTTTGAAAAATGGTAAAAAAAAGTATTATGCTATAAAAGCAAATTACAGGCGGGTTGGCGATCGCATTTTGGTAGTAAAATGCATAAAGAATGCTGCTGCTCATTCTCTAGTAAGTCCCTTAGTTGCCTTTTACGACACCCACGGGAAGAAATGAAAATGGAAATCATTATGTACAGTCAGGAAGAAATAATCATCAAGCAAATTTATTCTCCACGTTATTTGTTAAAACCTGTTGATTATGAAATAAATAAACGTTAATTTGCCGCAATGTATCCGTTTCATATAATTGTTCAAAAATGACAATAACTGACATACAGTGAACTGAATATACGGTCGAATTATGTTGGTTGTCAATTTGGTACAATATTTCATTTCCCTGACCTTATTT
This sequence comes from Aporophyla nigra, assembly GCA_947507805.1. Classification (NCBI taxonomy): domain Eukaryota; kingdom Metazoa; phylum Arthropoda; class Insecta; order Lepidoptera; family Noctuidae; genus Aporophyla; species Aporophyla nigra. The sequence goes on along the minus strand of OX382319.1, from coordinate 11,546,487 downwards.
CTGTATTAGCAATGTTTGTGGTGACCCAAAAGATCGCAAGGGCGGTGTCTTGAGGACTTATTCTTAAAGGTTTCGGGTCAATAAAAGGTCAACTACCTGTGTGATGGTTTCAATTTTATATATACGGTGAACTAACATCAGTGGTAACGTTTTGACAATGGCAGTACCTTTACGTTGTAGTTGTTCATAGTCCTTCAGACCGTATTTCAGCCATGGCGGCCAATTTCAACGGAGACTAGCCATCGGCGCGGGAGATATTATAGTGCTCAAGTGTGTGCGCAGACACAGACGCACTCACTGTTCCCTCAGAAATGTGTGTGAAATTAAAGTTATTTTTGACTTTTTATTGTTTTTTTTTGAGGAATCGGTTGTTATTTTTTTGTAAAAAAAATATATTTTTAACTTTTTAGTTATGGCAGATATTCGTTCGCGTTATTCGTGCATTTGTCGCGCAAATACTTAATGCAAATTTATGACTTATATGGTTTTCACATGGATCCCATTGTCCGAATGGAACTAAATTAAAATGGTACCATTTGGGAAGCACCAGCTTTCAAATAAAAAAAGAATCATCAAAATCGGTTCACTCAGTCAAAAGTTATGAGGTAACAAACATAAAAAAAAACAAAATACAGTCGAATTGATAACCTCCTCCATTTTTTGAAGTCGGTTAATAAAACAAGATTCTAATATTTTCAAAAGTCCTTGCGTCCCTATATTTAAACATCAAAGTCAAAGTACCTATTTATTTCAAGTAGGCACATAAAAGCCACTTTTGAACGTCAAAATTTACATTACAATAGAATTGATTCTAGTCGCCCCTTCCAAAAGGTAGCTTCGTATGAAGAAGAAAGGACAAGAAACTTACCGATACCCTTTTAAAAGTATTTTACAATATTTGCACACATTAATTAGGTACATAATTATATGAAACAATCTCAAAAACCAATAATATTTTTTTAAACTAGATTAAGTCGGCGTTTCCTTTCTGACTACCCTAAGAAGAGAGGCTGAATCAAAACAGATTATATATAAATGTGTTTATTTACCTTAAATTACAATGACCTGCTTACCTAACTGTCATATTTTTAATTGAATTATTTTTAAACTAATTTGGCATACCACCAACATAGTGCACATATTCTAGGTAATATCAGTAACTATACCTATGTTGAAAAAAATAAGTGATTGTAATAGATTACATACCATTTAGAATAGACAATGATTTTTATAATAATCTATACTAATATTTATACTAATAATATAAAGCTGAAGAGTTTGTTTGTTTGTATGTTTGTTTGTTTGGTTGAACGCGCTAATCTCAGGAACGACGAGTCCGAATTGAAAAATTATTTTTGTATTGGATAGCCTATTTATAGAGAAAGGCTATAGGCTATATAACATTACGCTACAACTAAGAGGAGCGGAGCAGTAATGAAAAATGTTGCAAAAACGGGAAAAATCGCACGGGTAGGCGATTCGACGCGACGGGAAGGGTCGGGGGAACAAGAAATTTAACGCGGACGAAGTCGCGGACAGAAGCTAGTTTTTCATAAAAAATCTTCAATATACGCTTATACCAATTGAATATCCTTCGTGCAGTATTTTCCAACTGCGTTAGAGTCAGCTTCCAGTCTAACCGGATGCAGCTGAATAACAATATTTGTCATGGCGCGACTTCCTATCTCCCTCCATAACCCAGTTACCGGGTTACAATCCTTTGTAAGAATCTCTAACTCTCTAAGAAATTCATAAAAAAAAAACGTATTAAATTAATGCAGGCATTCGTAAACCGCTTCGAAAATCGTTACTTATAACTACGCTTTGTTATTTGCATTAGAAACTCAAGGCCTAATATATTAGTATTTCTTCTTTGTATATATACAATATCTTACAATATTTAAATAATTTAAAATCTAAGTTTAAATCCAAAGAAAAAAAAAATATGTATATAAAAAAATAATAATTACAAAGCATCAAAAAATTCGTCTGCATCGTTGTCAATAGGAAACGTGCCCAAAAGGCTGGCAGCATTGCCACGTTATATGGCCTAACATAAATCGATCACCATCATTTTAGCCAAAAAACGTCCACTGCTAGACATAGTGCTCCCTCAATTTCCAGGTTTGCCATTATCGCCACGCTTGGCAGGCGGGTTGAAGATCGCAGTATGGTGGTAAAATGCATAGAGAACGCTGCTGTCCATTCTCTAGTAAGTCCCTTAGTCGCCTCTTACGATATACATGGGAAGAAATGATTTGGTGCTACTCTTTACGTCCGTCACCATACCGTACCGTATATAAATACATACCATACAGCGACATGTAAGTCGATGACGGTCAGTGAAATGTAGGAAACCCGGCTTATAGTACCAGCCTGTTACTGCCCCACAGCTGGGCAAAGGCTTCATCTGCCTGCCTACATCACCTCGCTTAGTCAAGACGGGTTAGCGATTGTAGACTTATATTGTTTTTTAACCGACTTCAAAAAAAGGAGGAGGTTATCAATTCGACTGTATTTTGTCTTTTTTTATAATTATTTCTTTTTTAATGTTTGTTACCTCATAACTTTTGACTGGGTGAACCGATTTTGATGTTTTTTTTTTTATTATTTGAAAGCTGGTTTTCCGAATGGTCCTATTGTATAATTTGGTTCCATTCGCACAATGGGATACATGTGAAAACCATATATAAGTCTTAAATTTGCATTAAGTATTTGCGCGACAAATGAACAAATAACGCGATTCGATTAGTGCGGGGTATCTACCATAACTAAAAAGTTAAAAATAAAAAATAAATTACAAAAAAATAACCGACTTCCTTAAAAAAAACTACAAAGTCAAAAATAACTTTAATTTCGGAAGTTGGTGGCAAAAAAACTTTAAATACAGATCCTAAGACACCGAATTCCGAAACTAAAGTTATTTTTGACTATGTAGTGTTTTTTTTAAGGAAGTCGGTTATTTTTTATAAAAAGTTTTATTTTCGGTTTCTTTTATTCTCATTTAATTTTTATCATAGTCTAGCAATTCAAGTAATTTAAGCGGCCTACACAAATGTCCTATCTTTGGTATTGATCGTCAAATCATTGAGCTCCTTAAGGCGCGGTGTTACCTCAATATTCACAAAACACTGGTGTCTTTGACAATCGAGTATGACGTAACGCAATGAAAATATACGACACAAAAAATACAGTGGACAGAGAAGGGTTTAAAGAAAAATTCTAACCGAATAGAATAGTAAAAAATTGTTTGATATTCCCAATAAAAATTGTTTCACAAAAAAAACTTTGACGTCGAACATCTCTGTATTTTCAGCGATAACAACATTTTTTTTTAAAGAGTTCAATAGAATAAATATTACTTTAAAACTTTAACCAGACAATTATTTAATTTAATGTGTGTAGTCCGAATAATCTAAATAAAACCCGTAAAATAAATGCCAATTCGCAGCTTAGTCACATCGTCATCCAAATATTTATTCAATTTTCAACCTTATTTGTTGGAGCTGTAGCATGTAGTTGTAGCATTTAAAATCGTAGTCAGTCCGCGCCTTAAGTTCTGAGTTGAGCTACATGATTACTGATAAATGCGTGCACTGATTTGACAGATCCACTCAATCTGTGTGGTTCTTTTCTTAAAAGACCATTTCAGACACCAATCAGGTCTTCACATGATCTGACTATTGTTAATGAATGTCTGGACTTTCAAAGAGACTGTGACCTCTGAGTTTGTTTCTGCCTTTTTTAGGGGTTCCGTTGCCAAATGGCAAAAAACGGAACCCTTATAGATTCGTCATGTCTGTCTGTCTGTCGGTCTGTCTGTCTGTCTGTCTGTCTGTCTATCCGAGTATGTCACAGCCACTTTTTTCCGAAACTATAAGAGCTATGCTATTGAAACTTGGTAAGTAGATGTATTCAGTGAACAGCATTAAGATTTTCATACAGAAATAGAAAAAAAAAACAATAATATTTGAGGTTCCCCATACATAGAACTGAAACTCAAAAAAAATTTTTTCATCAAACCCATACGTGTGGGGTATCTATGGATAGGTCTTCAAAAATGATATTGAGGTTTATAACATCATTTTTTTCAAAACTGAATAGTTTGCGCGAGAGACACTTCCAAAGTGGTGAAATGTGTGTCCCCCCCCCCCCCCCCCCCCGTAACTTCTAAAATAAGGGAATGATAAAACTAAAAAAAATATATGATGTACATTACCATGTAAACTTCCACCGAAAATTGGTTTGAACGAGATCTAGTAAGTAGTTTTTTTTTTTTAATACGTCATAAATCGTAAACCACAATTTACCTTTCATTCAGTCAACACAAATATAAAAATTAAAAAAAAAAAAAAAAAACATAAACCTTATGCATAAACCGTGAATACATGCAGGTTTGTACGGAACCCTCGGTGCGCGAGTCCGACTCGCACTTGGCCGGTTTTTTCTCAGAGTAGTCAGGTAGGAAACGCTGACCTCATCTAGTTTAAAAAAATATTATTGACGTGTAAAAGTGTTTGTACAAACCTACTTACAAAAAAAAAATCATTTATCCCCTTGAGTCACTGTCTATTGATGAAAATCGCTTTAAAATCTGTTGCGTAGTTTACAGGTCTAAGCGTATGGACGCGGGAAGTGACTTTGTTTGATGCTATGTTAAGATAAAGCCAAGGTGTTCTTATGGATATCCTATGGGGTGGATCTAAATGGTCTCAGTAATACCCTAGTACCGTGTACCGTGTGGTGCCGGACGTAAAGAATAACACCACCCCATTTCTTCCCGTGGGTGTCGTAAAAGGCGACTAAGGGACTTAATAGAGAATGGGCAGCAGCGTTCTCTATGCATTTTACCACCATACTGCGATCGCCAACCCGCCTGCCAAGCGTGGCGATTATGGCAAAGCCCCCCAAATTGGGGGAGGCCTAAGTCCAGCAGTGGACGTCTTACGGCTGAAATGATGAATACCCTAGTTATGACTCTAGGGTATTACTCAAACCATTTCAAAGAATCAACTGGCATATGAGGATCTTTTTACACGCTTTATATTAGCTTCACTTGTATGTTTGTATGTTTGTTTGTAACCGACTCCTTATAGCGCGATTTTGACCCACTTTAAACGACCAGATTTCCTTCAAACTTTGCACACCTGTCAAGGACCGAGGACAATGCAATAATTTCATAAATTTGTGCCATTATCCTTGCCAGGGTTACCAGGACAGCAAAAAAACTGTCTTCGAAAACTACGCTGACATACGTCACAAACTACGCTGACATACGTCTCAAAATTCGAAACACCCTAAAAAATAGAAAATAAATAATCTAGTTTAAAAAAAACTAAAAAACATGCTTCCATTGCGCGCACCAAAACACATTTACATTTGATTTTAAACAAAATAATTACACCCTTATGAGTTAATTAATTACGAATTACTGGTTCGAATGAAAAGTTACTCTTTCTTATCAATAAAACTTACAACCGTATTCAAGAGAAAAAAAAACCATTACTTTATTTAGAACTTCATATGCAAGTTGATTCTTTAACATGGTCTTATTAAAATCCCAGACTTAATGGAAATCAACAGGAACACATTGTATTTTATCCTTTTCCCCAACTATATCGTAAATAGCCGCACGGTTTGATCGTTGAGGTTAAGCTACGGTTGCCGCGGTTCGTCCATGGATGGATTACCATCTTTACATACCAAGACCCTTCCGTGCCTCGGAAAGCACGTTAAGCCGTTGGTCCCGGCTGTCTTTCATAGATCTTACGACAGTCGATACGGGTAGGTAGAAGCCCGAAAGTCTGACAAGCAGTCTTACCAAGGGGTATCGTATTACCCAGTTACTGGGTTGTGGAGTCAGATAGGCAGTCGCTCCATGTTAAATACTGGTACTCAGCTACATTCGGTTAGACTGGAAGCTGACCCCAACATATTTGGAAAATGGCTAGGCAGATAATGATCGTGGTAGACTTCCAGTCTGACCGAATGTATCTGAATACTGGTATTTTACCTGACCCGGCTACCGTTTGACCTCTAGTAATCATTCCGCGGTCTATTACGCATGAAATTACATGAAAATGTTATTAGAAATATCTAGAAAAATGTACTTTTGATAACGCAGAAACATAAAATAGTTTTTGGTCGCAGTTACTTTGAAACTTATCTCTTAAAGATATAAGCTATCAAAATAATAATGTACTTGCAATTATTTGTCAAAATATTGCAAAATAAAGAATTTATGTTCTTCCTGCATTCTAGTATTGTTTTTCAAAACACACTTATTTTCTATAATAATCGAAATTTTTCAAAGTTGTGATGAAAATCTGTTAATACATCCTGAAAATTATCCTGAAAGTATGCAGTAAACGCAGGAAAACCCTGGAAAATACATGTTTAAACAGAATTCCAAGATGGCGTAGGTGCTCTGAAAATGATACAACTTATTACCTTTTAGCATTGCGCCCGGTGCATCAGGAACAAAGGATATCCCTCTGCTTTCAAGCCGCCCAAAAAAAACCATGATCGCACTGTAGTTTTTTTTTTTATAATCCACAAGGCTGTTCAAAACCGAATACCTACACCACGATTATTTTATACACGCAATTAAAAAAAAAAAGCCACAATTCATCGCGGTCTTTTGTTACGCGTTCCAATTTTGAATCCCGAATATCTTCTCCAAACGAATTCGGAATGGGATTTGAATATTTTTCCTTAAAATAAGAATATCGAACGCATTCAAAAATATTTTTTGATGTATTTTTTGGTATATTTTATTTATATTTTTTTAGGACGAACGACCGTACCGTTGGCGTCGACGGTTAACGAAACACTGGCTTGCAGACCATAAAGGCTCTATGCATTGATTGGGCGTAGCTGACAGCTCTATATCTCTCTCTTTCACTCTTATACATGTTTGGTCTCGCTCGCACTCGAGGGTTGCTTGTGTTAAGCGAAATTTGGCTTGGCAAAGCGTGTGGTTCTCAACTTTAAGCAAATTAAATATATTACTGTTTTTCTTTTTGCATGATCGATTATATGTGGGGCGGTTGTCAAAGTGTTTAAAGGTAGTTTTTTCTATGACAGTAGGGTAGTTTTGTGATTGATTTGGATAAGTAGGTGTATATAGTGGTGGTAGATATCTAACAGGCTTATGAAAGCTGGCTTCTGTGTTTGAGAAGAAATCTTAGACATGAATTAGATTTTGTCAAAAAAAAATATGTTGATTTTTTTTGGATGGGAAATCATCAAATGACTTCTCCCGCTCTGGGCGGAGCGGGAGGGCGTATCAGAATTTTACTGACTAATACCCACTCGTGTTCCTTCAGTTACCCATATGCCAGGGCCACGGTATCTCGTTTGAACAATCTCGCGACCCTGGCAGGGCTTCTCACAGTCTTAATAACTCGAAAATGGTAAAAATATACAACCAAGTTGAAAATCAAAATTTATTTTCAATGATCAATTAATAAGTCAAACTGGTCAAAAGAAAACAAAAGCTTGACTTAACAAAAAAAGTGAAATCCTATTTAATTTTTTTACAGCTCATAGTTCGATCAAGAATCAAATACAATCGTTCATTGCATTAAATCACAGACCATTTTTAATGATTAATTTAATTTTCAGCCTCCTAAATTTCAAAACTATTATAATGTGGCAACTTTTGACATCATTCATCATCCATTTTGAGACAAGTAATGTCAAATGAAATTGACAGCTGTCAAAAAGTTCGAGATTTTGCAAATAATTTACCGTCCTTGTTTTAAATAACTCTTTACCCCGATCAAGTTTTACTGAAGGAAGAAGTTTATCAATCTTAACGCTTAAATAGAGGGGGTAACAAAACTCCGAATGTACTTTAAAGTTTCGAGAGAATCGGTTTGTCTTACTGTAATTACTTTTCTTAAGTATCTGTTCTGTATACTGCATTGGATTTGTTATCAAAATGTTAAAGATTCGGGCAGAGGATCATTGGATTTTTGTTTTAGAATTTCTCAATAGCAGCACAGTCTTTTTTTTTGTGGGTGGGAAATCATCAAATGACGTCTCCCGCTCTGGGTGGAGCGGAAGGGCATGTCAGACTTTTACTGACTTAAACCCACCCGTGTTACTTCAGTTGCCTATATGCCAGGGCCACGGTAACTCTTTCGAACAATTCCGTGACCCTGGCAGGAGTTGGGTAAAGGCTAGGCAGATGATTTCTTTTTACACGATTTATATTAGCTTCACTTGTATGTTTGTTTGTATGTTTGTTTGTAACCGACTCCTTATAGCGCGATTTTGACTCACTTTAAACGACCAGATTTCATTCAAACTTTGCACACCTATCAAGGACCAATGACAATGCAATAATTTCATAAATTTGTGCCATTATCCTTGCCAGGGTTACCAGGACAGCAAAAAAACTGTCATCGAAAACTACGCTGACATACGTCACAAACTACGCTGACTTACGTCTCAAAATTCGAAACACCCTAAAAAATAGAAAATAAATAATAGTTTAAAAAACGAAACGCTTCTTAAGGTATTTTTTTTTATTGATATCAGGCACCCCACGCTTTGTTTCCATTATTTTGTACTTTTTTAGTTTGGTTTCAATGGAAGCGTGTTTTTTTCGTTTTTTAAACTATTATTTATTTTCAATTTTTTAGGGTGTTTCGAATTTTGAGACGTAAGTCAGCGTAGTTTGTGACGTATTATTTATTTTTCGATGTAGTTACAGGCACGTGAGATATTCCAGATTTGTCTCCGGGATAGCAACACATCTGCAATGTCCCTGGTATTCCAGATATCCATGAGCTACAGTGACCACTTAGAATCAGGTGTGACGTTTGTTTTTTTGCTGCATTATAACACTGAAAAAGGTCCTCATCAAGCGCGTAAATTAACTACAAGAATTACTACTACAATCAAACAGAGATTCTCATTCCATCCCATGGGTGTCGTAAAAGGCGACTAAGAGAGTTACTAGAGAATGGGCAGCAGCGTTCTCTATGCATTTTACCACCATACTGCGATCGCCAACTCACCTGCCAAGCGTGGCGATAAGAAAACCCCGCCAAATTGGGGGAGGCCTGTGTCCAGCATTAGGATGAACTTCTATATTATGTATCAGGCAATATCGTGTAGTTATTGCAGTGTGTACCCGGTAAAATGCTACAAGTGATTTTTGTCCCTTTTTTCGTATTGAGCGTTTTAACAAATCATCAATGTAACAACGGGAATCGAACGTCACGCTGGTTCTTATCTGGCGCTGGTTGATCTACCCCACTGCGTTCGATTCATAAGCATTATAGAGAAATCTATATACAAAACCGGCCAAGTGCGAGTCGGACTCGCGCACCGAGGGTTCCGTACAAACCTGCAGGTATTCACGGTTTATGAATAAGGTTTATGTTTATGAAATTAAATTGTTTTAATTTTTATATTTTGATGACTGAATGAAAGGTAAATTGTGGTTTGCGATTTATGAAGTATTAAAAAAAAAACTACTTACTAGGATTTCGTTCAAACCAATTTTCGGTGGAAGTTTATATGGTAATGTACATCATATATTTTTCTTACTTTTATCATTCCCTAATTTTAGAAGTTACGGGGGGGGGGGGACACATTTTACCACTTTGGAAGTGTCTCTCGCGCAAACTTTTCAGTTTAGAAAAAAATGGTATTAAAAACCTCAATATCATTTTTGAAGACCTACACACGTATGGGTTTGATGAAAATTTTTTTTTTGAGTTTCAGTTTTATGTATGGGGAACCCCAAATATTATTGTGTTTTTTCTATTTTTGTGTAAAAATCTTATTGCGGTTTACAGAATACATCTACTTACCAAGTTTCAACAGCATAGCTCTTATAGTTTCGGAAAAAAGTGGCTGTGACATACTCGGACAGACAGACAGACATGACGAATCTAAATGGGTTCCGTTTTTTGCCATTTGGCAACGGAACCCTAAAAACAGTGAGAAATTACCGCAGAATAGAAAATACATAGTTTTATTTAATACATAGATTTTAAGTTCCTACTAAAGTTGCAGGCATAAGCTAACTATATATAATTACGTAATCAGCCTATAATATTCCCACTGTTGGGACGCAAGCCTCCTCTCTGTGAGAGGGAGCGGCCCGTAATACACCACGCGGGCCCAATGCAATGTTAGTCCCTAACAATATTAGTTCAGAAAACTTTGAGTGCCACTGTCGCCGGTTTTATGACTGAAACCGGGGTAAGCAGGATTCTTAAAGTAATCATATTAAATTCGTTGGTACCCTCAATTCGCTCTGCAGTAGTGCGATTCAGTTGCGTTCTCTGGGAACCTCACTCAAGTGAGCGAAAGAAAAAAGCGAATGCATTTGTTTTTAAAAGTAAATCATAGTAGAGTCAAAATGAAAAAGCGTTCGCATTTCGAAATGATGTTCAGAGAATGTCAATGTAGCATTTCAACCTTGGATAAAAGGTGGGTAGCTTAGAACCTGTCAAATTTCGATGTTCATTTCGAGTAAATATATCCATACTAATATTATAAATGGGAAAGTGTGTGTCTGTTTGTTCGTCTTTCACGGCAAAACGAAGCGACGAATTGACGTGATTTTTTAAGTGGAAATAGTTGAAGGGATGGAGAGTAACATAGGCTACTTTTTGTCTCTTTCTAACCCCCCACTTCCCTAAAATAGGGGGTGGAACGCGCTAATCTCAGGAACTACCGGTTCGAATTGAAAAATTCTTTTTCAGTCGGGTAGCCTATTTATTGAGGAAGGCTATAGGCTATATAGCATCACGCTACGATCAAAAAAGAGCGGAGCAGCAACAAAAAAATGGACGAAAACTGGTAGGCTGTGCTGTGATGCGACGGGAAGGGTCAGGGGAGCAAATATTTGACGCGGACGAAGTCGCAGGCAGAAGCTAGTTGCATATAAAATAATCCAAAGGAATAGTCGGTTAGACCCAATACAAGTCATCATCATCATTTCAGCCATAAGACGTCCACTGCTGGACTTAGGCCTCCCCCAATTTGGGGGGCTTTGCTATAATCGCCACGCTTGGCAGGCGGGTTGGCGATCGCAGTATGGTGGTAAATTACATAGAGAACGCTGCTGCCCATTCTCTAGTAAGTCCCTTAGTCGCCTTTTACGACACCCACGGGAAGAAATGGGGTGGTGTTATTCTTTACGTCCGGCACCACACGGTACCACCACAAGTAATACATACATAAGTACACAAACTCACGCCTTTGTCTGATGACAGACAGAAACTATAGAACGTCACCTGGTACAATCTTTACACACTCCTTTTACCTCGTTTAGGTTCATACATCTGGTTCATTTTCTGGTTCTGGTTCCGTCGCCCCCTATTGCTACGGACCCGAGATGGTTACGCGTAGTGTTCCACGCGCGCCTCTCTGTGATGTATGTGGAACACCTCACTCCCCCCCAACGTGAGGAGGCCCGCAAAGGCGGGCCGGCACCAGTCGGGGATCGCGGAAGACGTATTGGTTCCCGTGGTCCCCGACGTAGGTGTGGGACGGAACACCGGGGTGGTTTTAGTCAGTAAGAGTCTGACAGACCCCTCCGCCCACCCCAGGGCGGAGGACACCCATGAGGATTTCCTCCTCGTGATCAGAAAAAAAAAAGGTTCATACATCTGGTCATACACACACGACGGTTGCGAGTACTACGCACCTGATCTTTTTGAAGAACATCACCAATAAGGTCACTATATGTCCTCCTAGGGCGTCCCCTCCCGGCGTTTCTAATCACACCTGCCTTTTAAATACTTTTTGTGAGCCGTCCTTCATTCATCCTCTCAACATGACCAAACCATCAATACATACTCTTGTTTTGGGTATCTTGTGACCCAGTAAGTGGGTTGTGGAGATCAGGTGGGCACAGGCGTGGTCCGAGGGGGGGGGGGTCCTAGGGGTCATGACCCCCCCCCCCCCCCCAAAGACAGTCATGCTGCCGAAACCATGAACGATTTGCCTGTCTTACTGTCTTAAAATTGTTCTCACTTGAGCCACGGAGACTCCGATGGACATTTGCAAAAAGATTATAACCCGGGACATCATGTTGATCAGTACGCTTGCGACTACTAGACCAAAGAGGATGTACCTTCCTAAAAATATTCTTCAGTACTCATGGTGACCCCCCCCCCCCAAAATGTTAGGCTGCGACCACGCCTGGGTAGGCAGTCGCTCTATGTAAAATACAGGTATTCAGCTGCATCCGGTTAGACTGGAAGCTGACCCCAAGATAGTTGGGAAAAGGCTAGGCAGATGATAATGTGCTAATTTTATGTAGCTTTGCCGATTCCAGAGAACTAAACTTGGCTAATTTGTATTCCTAACTTCCTTATAAATACAATAGAATGAAACTTTTACTTTCATGTCAAAGGAATTTTACGTGGAAAAATAAAAGAAAACTTTTATCTTACACAGCGAATTCTTGTATAGTTTTAATTTAATGATTATATTAGAACCATTATCGATTAGTTAATGTTGAATGTGACTGCTGAACGTCTGGTGTTGGCTTCAATGCCTCAGTTGTTCTTTTTTTGTTTGTGTGATTTCTTTGCATCATGTTCACCACAAACGATATTTTTAACCCCCGACGGAAAAAGAGGGGTGTTATAAGTTTGACGTGTCTGTCTGTCTGTCGGTCTGTCTGTGTGTCGGTCTGTCTGTGTGTCTGTCTGTGGCATCATAGCTCCCGAACGGATGAAGCGATTTCAATTATTATTTTTTTGTATTAAAGGTGACTTATGTGCAAGTGTTCTTAGACATGTTTGATGAAAATCGGTTGAGCCGTTTAAAAGTTGTGGGGGGTGAAAGTGGGGAAGAATAACCGAATGTCTACAAATATACTCGAGTGGGGTCTCAAATGAAAGCGCGCTGAAAGAGAATATTGATGACTTAATCGAGAATGTTCAAGCTTCGCTTGATGAGAAAATTGGTGGTGGGAAAATTGGGACATGGAAATCCGATTGTCACGTGAGAGTATCAATGACTACATCTCAGTCTTTGCAATTCTGCTAAAGATGATTTGTCATGTGGGTTATTAAATAGTTTTCTTTGGTCGAGCTCACAAACTGCTACACCATTCAAGGAAAAGGCCAAGCCTATGTAGCCTGAAACAGAGTAAAAATACTCTACTTAAGGCTACATAGGCTTGGCCTTTTGCGAAAGTACTTTTACCTAAGTAAACCACAGCTTTTTCAACTGTCGTGCCTTGCAACTTATATGCCGTAATCGCCCAACATAAAATGATAGGAAACATTGTTCTTTCAATATTTCCATATCCTCTAAGACCTTGAAAAGTTACATTATGTGGCCTTATCAGAATCCATCCATTCTCGTCAACACAACTCCGGCCGATAGTGGCATCATCAAATTGAATTGATATTGTTTTTGGAAGCTTCCCATCTTCCTGTTGGCCACGGTGAAGTTCTATGTATTTACAACTTAACAAAATCTCCATTATAATAAGTATACCTATAAAAAGTATAAAATAAAAAATTAAATAAAAAATTTAAAAAACCCCCAACACAAAAACCTAAAATCCCTTTAAAAAGTAAAAAATAATAAAAAAACTCAATCTTGAAGTACCTAAGTACGTATTAATAATTCAAAAAAAATAATACGTCGCGTTGGGGGACCGCTCTGCGAGGGCAGACGTCGTAGACGGTCGTATCCTAAATGCAATATTTAGAAGTCATTTTATAAAAGTTTTCTTCAGTTAGGTAATAGACTATTTGTAAGTAAATTGTTAGGTTTGGAGCGGTCCCCCAACGCGACGTATTTTCTTTTTGAATTATTAATACATACTTAGGTACTTCAAGATTGAGTTTTTTTTATTATTTTTTACTTTTTAAAGGGATTTTAGGTTTTTGTGTCGGGGGTTTTTTAAATTTTTAATTTAATTTTTATTTATTTTAACTGCACTACGGCGAAACAAAAAGGAGGTTTATGATGTACACAGGTATGTAGGTAGTATAAACAAAAGGGATGAATGAAAGGCAATTGCATGCAGCTGATATGAGAATGTTAAGAGGTCTGTGTGGTGTAACACGAATGTGTAGAATAAGAAATTAGTACATAAGACGAAGTCTGAAAGTGGCACCAATAACTGAAAAGTTATGTGGGAATTGGTTGTTATGGTATGGTCTCGTGAAACGGAAGAATGAGGAAAATGTTGTGAGGAAAGTATTGAGTATGAATGTTGATGTCTATAAGAGTAGAGGGAGACCGAAGAAACGATGGATGGACTATGTGAACTATGATATGGGTAGAACGGGGGTGACTACTGAGATGACGACTAGTTGAGAAGTGTGGAAGAAAAAGACATGTTGCGCCGACCACAAATATATTAGGATAAGGGCAGGGGAATCCTGCCAGGGTCGCGAGATTGTTCGAAAGAGATACCGTGACCCTGGCACAGGCAACTGAAGGAACACGGGTGGGTTTTAGTCAGTAAAAGTTTGACACGCCCTCCCGCTCCGCCCAGAGCGGGAGAAGTCATTTGAAGATTTCCCATCCAAAAAAAAAAGGGTAGGAGAATGATGATGTATATATGCATGTATGTATGTGGGTATGTATTTATGGATGTCCATTTGTTCTTTCATAACTGTAGAGGACATACAGGCATGTACAATTTATTTTTTAATGACGTATTGTTGGATATCAAATCATAAGGCTTAAATAGCACATTTAAAATATATAAATATTCTTAGCCTCTGGGGCTGATGATCACAGTCATCCTGGAAACCCAAAGAATTGAAAAGGCAGACATCCAGGGCTCTGACTTTTGTAGTAATCAATTTTTAGGGTTCCGCACCTCAAAAGGAAAAAGCGGAACCCTTATAGGATCACTTTGTTGTCCGTCCGTCCGTCCGTCCGTCCATCCGTCCGTCTGTCAAAACCCTTTTTCTCAGGAACGCGTGGAGGTATCAAGCTGAAATTCATATCAATAACTCAAGTCTACTGTCTCTTGGAGCTGTGAAAAAATCAAACTTCTAAGCTAACGCAATCAAAAGATATAGCCGTTTAAGCCGCAAATTTTCGAAACTCGCAAGGGAATCAAAACCTAAAGGGTACTTCCAGTCGATCTAGAATTTTGAAATTTGGTACGAAGCAACGTCTTATAGCACAGATAAAGGAAAAATTGCGAAAACCGTAAATTTTTAGTTACATCATATAATAAAAAATTAAATAAAATTTTAAACTTTATACCTACAGGTTTGTACGGAACCCTCGGTGCGTGAGTCCGACTCGCACTTGGCCGGTTTTTTTAAATTTATTCTCTATGATTAAAAAACTGTATGTGAAGTGCACATTTGGCAGATTTGAATTGTTCGATTAAAAACAATGAGAAGAACCACGGATAACATGTTGCCTCTGCGTTGTCTATTGACAGTGCTTCAAAAATGTAAAAAAAGGTGTGATATTATGCACACACGTCTGCCTCTTGGACTGATGTTTGAATTCCTTATGAAAACCAAGAAAATCGATGAGACAGACGTTCAGGCCTCTGATATTCCAAAGTCAGACCATTTAACTTTTTTTTTCAACCCGACGTTCGCGCCAAACCAAGCAGGTATAAAATATCCCCATAGTTCCTTTCGTGGTGTCTCTCTTTTATTTGGAAATATGAGTGAGAACGGTATAACTCAGTTCCGACCTTTTCCGTATTGTGAAACTAAATGTATAGAGCGTATATCTATACACAGTCTCCCCTTTTATTTTTATAAAAAATATGATTGCATAGATTTCAGTTCCAGAAGTTTAATCGTTACCGTGAGTTTAGAGGATAGTATTAAACAAAATTATAAGAATAAACTATAAAGAATAACACTAATCCCATGCAATACCCGCTGTCCCTTGATTCCTTGAATTAAATTTCAAACAGTTATACAACTGAAAATCGGTGAGCAAAATGTCTGCCACATGTTTTTTCGAATCCAGAGTCATAGTGAGTGTAGTGTACTTAGTAGAGCTTTTTTTAAACATTTTTACAACTCCGTCCCATGATAATGCAGAGTCCTGAATGTCTGCCTCTTCGATTTTCTTCGTTTCCAAGATGATTGTGACCATGAACTCCAGAGGCATATTTAATTTAATACCCCGATTTTTTTAAGCAACTTCAATCCGTTGTAATGCGGAAACGCAGCATAGGACCTTAATTGATTGGGCCAAATCAATTCGTAATGATTTAAACTGCAATCCACTTCGACGTGAAACGTGTGCAAATCATATACCGAAATGCTCGCCAGCTCCCTAACTAAAAGTTATTTAAATAAAAAGTAAGTAAAAAACTAACACGTTATTATTATAAAATCACTCTCTAAAAGTATGAAACTAGAACGCATTCTCATCTGAACTGCTGGGGAGTTTGTTGCGCCACTTATTTTTCCCAGCGAAAGCATTAGGAATTGGTGAAGGGCGGGCGTTTTGGGGGATTGTCGTATGTAACTTTGATGATCAAATAGTGCTGACTCTTAGCCTAGTTTGAATAAATGACTTTTGAATTTGAACAAAACAGACAGATGTGCTGCTGCACTGGACAGTTTGTTGCGCCACTTATTCTTTACTAAAGCATTAGGGTGGTTAGGGGAGAGTATTTTGGAGCACTGTCTTATGTCATTTGGTCGTTCATAAAGTGCAAATCCTAGTTTCAATTAATGACTTTGGATTTCATGTGTCATCTAGTAAGTATAGGTGCGGGCTTACGGATGGCGAGCAACGGGTAGCTCGCCGCCCGGTAATGACCTGGCCCGTGTCGATGGCGCGAAGTGTTCCACGCGCGCCACAAAGAGATGTCAGCAAACTGTAGGGGTCCGACCGATGCCTGCCAGGGTCACGAGATTAGTTCGAAAGAGGTACCGTGGCCCTGGCATATAGGCAACTGAAGGAACACGGGTGGGTTTTAGTCAGTAGAAGTCTGACACGCCCTCCCGCTCCGCCCAGAGCGGGAGACGTCATTTGACGATTTCTCATCCAAAAAAAAAAGACTCCTCCGTTACATCGTTGGTCCCGCCTATCATTCCTGGCACTTTCATTCTCGTTACGGGTCGTCAGATGCCCGAATGTCTGACAATTAAGGGGTGTCGGGTTGAGGTCAGAGAAATAATCATTTCAGCCGAAAAACGTCCAGTGCTGTACATAGGCCTCACTCAATATAGGAGGATTTGGCATAATCGCCACGCTTGGCAGACGGGTTGGCGATGGCAGTATGGTGGAAAAACTGCATAGAGAACACTGCTGCCCATTCTATAGTAAGTCTCTTAGTCGCCTTTTATGACACCTATGAGAAAAAATGGGAAGTCAGAAAGGTAGGTAGTTGCTCTATTTTAAATACTGGGATTCAACTGCATGCGGTGGTGTGTTACCGTGTGGTGACGGACGTAAAGAATAACACCACCCCATTTCTTCCCGTGGGTGTCGTAAAAGGCGACTAAGGGACTTACTAGAGAATGGGCAGCAGCGTTCTCTATGCATTTTACCACCATACTGCGATCACCAACCCGCCTGCCAAGCGTGGCGATTATGGCAAAGCCCCCCAAATTGGGGGAGGCCTTAGTCCAGCAGTGGACGTCTTACGGCTGAAATGATGATGATGATGATGAACTGCATGCGGTCAGATTGTAAGATGACCCCAATATAGTTGGAAAACGGCTAGACAGATGATGATTTTCGACTCTCAAACGGATTGATCACTCTATTTCGCATGACCTACAGATAGTAGATTCGGGTCTCTCCATTAAGAGATTCATGTTTGCAAACGTAGCAACGATATTTCCTAAATGCGTTTTGCAAATTCGCTACACAGAACACAGAGTATGGAATCGTCTAGAGACGGCTTATCTAATAAAATTAATGTAATATGTAAATTGTAATAAAAAAAATTTTTTTGGCCATTTGTAATTGAATTTTTTTTTTTGGTCATTTGTAATTTAATTATATTTCTTTGACATTTCTAATTCTTTTTCTTTGACATTTGTAATTTGATATGTGGACATTTTTTTATTTAGTACTTTTTATTTTTTCATGGCAATTTAATTATTTTGTTTAAAGTTGTAGAATCATCATTATATTTCAAAATTTGCATGCCGAATTTAATTGGCGAAATATGATGATATGATGAACTATTGTGTTTTAAAATCTGTAAAATATCATATTTCAGGCGAATAAATGAATCTATCTATTTAAAATTATGGCGCCGAAAGTACGTTTTTTCAATCATGGCCGCCAATAAAGACGTTAGTTTAAATATGCCATTAGAGGTGACGGTGCAGTGATGACCCAATGGTATGAACCTCAACTTACAAGTTGTAGGACGTGGGTTTCAACACAGGCACACACTTTACTTTGTATAAGTTATTTCATCACCACTGCTCTAGACACGATGAAGGAAAACATTGTAAGGAAACCGGCGTGTGCTTGAACCAAAAATTCGACGACATGTGAAATTTAGCAACCCGCACTGTGCTCACGTGCTGCCGGCCCACAGGAAGGCGGCTTGTTTCCCAACAGTGTGCAGTGTGAAGACAGTACTATATTATACTAAGCTGATTATCTATGCCACGTGAAACTGCCATTTATTTGCGGTCAATTCAATTAGACACAGAAAGTTAAAAAAAATAACAAACGACTTCCTAAAAAAAATACTACAAAGTGAAAAAAAACTTTAATTTCGAAAGTCGGTGTCTGAGGATCTGTATTTAAGGTTTTTTTGCCACCGACTTCCGAAATTAAAGTTATCATTATAAGAGATCAGGACCTATCGTTTATCTTTTAATCTTACATATTCTAAAAAAAAACATACATTTTTGGGTATTCTAAATGAGGTTTAGGGATTTATCATTCAAATATTCGTTTACACTAATAAAATTTACTTATAATTTTTTTGTTAAAAGCTGTTTTATTTTTTCTAATTGATTCTGGTGACTTATTCCAATACATTTTTTATTAACATTACCAGAAGGCTCGTTAAATGTTTAGACGGAATGTAGGTAAGTTTAGTCGTGTTTTGTATCGGAGTGTATATCTTCTCGTTTAGAGTAGAGTGTGTGTGAGTGTCGACAATGCCGCCTCTACCAGTATCAGCCGAAAAGCCTCCGTACTCTGTGATACTGAGTTTCATTCACTGCTGTGCGAACCGATTCAATTTGATGTCATGTCGAATCATCGTGTAGGGAAATCTATTTGCAAGTGTAGTAGAGGTTCTACAAAATTGCAATCAGTGTGCATTTGTTCTCAAACAGAGAAGACACGAGTATCGATCACCACCCTTGCTGTGTTGTTGGTGATTTTCAACTGTTACTTTTTACTAGCTTTTACCAGCAGATTCGCCCCGTAACCTATGTGTTAACTATCAACAATATACTATAAACTATCCACACTACTACTATTACACAACTACTATGTTATAAACTATCTATGTACCATATTTCATCTAAATCCGTTCAGTAGTTTTGGCGTGAAAGAGTAACTAATCCGTCTTTACATCCACACTCACAAACTTTCGTATTTATAATATTATTAGGATAGAAAATTAAACCGTCGTCCTTGCTCCCTTAGTTTCAATGTATGGCGACACATAAAATGAGATTTCTTTTCTGTATCTTCTAATACCGGATGACATTTTTTACCGTCTCGACCTTCATATGGTGTGTTGTGTAACTAGAATAGAAGGCAGGAAGGCCTTCAGATTCATCGTAGGTGACTAAAGGAGCGCGGGACGCGGGTGGACAGGGATGCGTGTGCGGCTCGTGCGCCTGTGAAAGATCAATGAGGCCGCCTATCGGCCGGCTTCAAAGGGTAGGACCGCGCTCCGAAATCAATAATACATGCCGCGCATTGAGTAGGGTGCGTATGATTTGAGTTTCGATAGATTTTTTTTTTTTTTTCATTTTGTTTTTTTTTCCAAACTGTTTTTGTTGTTCTAGTATGAAAATGTTACTTTAAATGTGTAGTACTTATTGCTAGATCAATTTAATTACGTGTTATTCAAAAATAAAAATAATAAAAATTTCTATGCCAAAAGCTTCTACTCCGTTCACCTATTACCCCCATTTTTTTTCAAGACGCTAAAAAAAGTCACCCAGTATATGCAGATTAACCTTTTATTTGTTTAAATGCCTTTTAAAACTATTATTTCAGTTGTTAACTTTTTTTTTGTTTTTGAACTCCTTAAATGACGTCTCTCGCTCGGAGCGTAGTGGGAGGGCCCATCAGACTTTTACTGACTAAAACCCAATTGTGTTCCTTCAGTCGCCTATATGCCAGGGCCATGGTAACTCTGCCGGTCTTAACCTAATACGATAGCCAAGTGACATATACGAAAAAAAAAAACCGGCTAAGTGCGAGTCGGACTCGCGCACCGAGGGTTCCGTACAAACCTTCAGGTATTCACGGTTTATGCATAAGGTTTATGTTAAATGTTTTTTTTTTTAATTTTTATATTTGAATTGACTGAATGAAAGGTAAATTGTGGTTTACGATTTATGACGTATTAAAAAAAAAACTACTTACTAGATCTCGTTCAAACCAATTTTCGGTGGAAGTTTACATGGTAATGTACATCATATATTTTTTTAGATTTTTCATACCCTTATTTTAGAAGTTACGGGGGGGGGGACACACTTTTTACCACTTTGGAAGTGTCTCTCGCGCAAACTATTCGGTTTAGAAAAAAATGATATTAGAAACCTCAATATCATTTTTGAAGATCTATCCATAGATACCCCACACGTATGGGTTTGATAAAAAAAAATTTTTGTGTTTCAGCGCTATGTATGGGGGAACCCCAAATATTATTCTTTATTTTTTTATTTTTGTGTTAAACCTTAATGCGGTTCACAGAATACATCTACTTACCAAGTTTCAATAGCATAGCTCTTATAGTTTTGGAAAAAAGTGGTTGTGACATACTCGGACAGACAGACAGACAGACATGACGAATCTATAAGGGTTCCGTTTTTTGCCATTTGGCAACGGAACCCTAAAAACACAAAGGTACAGGCGCCAGCACAATAAACTACTACAATCTGTCAAAATTCTTTAATAGGTTTTCAACTTTATCGCAGGATCATTAGGTTCAAGATTGATTGTTTCAATTTGACAGTTTCAGGTAACTTGATGTGCTGGCATCTGTAAAAAATTAGCATTAAAGAGCAAAATTTATCTCAACAATGTTCTTAAATATCATTGTTTTTACAAGTGTAAACAACATTGCTTTTGCGAATTCACCCCAGTGACGTGTAAATATATCAATTTCAGGTTGAATATAACTGATAATGCGAATTGCTCCAGTCAGATTTGACATGTTCCTTCTAGAGTGTGACAGTGTGACCCATTTGCAACAATTTGGCACCCTATTGACCTGCAAATTGAATTGAATTTCGCTGGTGACCTTAGCGCATCCTGAAACTGAGCTTAAAATGCTTGTGCAGGACTATATTCATAAAATCGACTGTTTTAGGTAAGTTCCTAAGTTCGATTCACCGGTCAGTTTAAGTAAATAATAAATGATTTTATTTCTGTAAAACACTTTTGCAGGTTAATCCTATTTTTTAAAACTAGATGAGATCGGCGTTTCCTAACTGACTTCTCTGAGGAGAAATGCCGAAAGAAATTCAGTTACAGTCTCTCTTAACCCTATATTACTAAACTATCCTACAAGTGACGTTGTTACTAAACATTCTGACAGGCCTGTTGGTCTAGTGGTTAGTGACCCTGACTGCTATGCCGGAGGTCGTGGGTTCGATTCCCACCCAGGACAAATGTTTGTGTGATGAGCACGATTATTTGTTCTGTGTCTGGGTGTAATTTATCTATAATATGTATGTATTTAGAAATATATAAGTATGTTTATCAGTTGTCTAGTACCCATAACACAAGCTCTGCTTAGCTTGGGACTAGATGGCGTTGTGTGATAGTTGTGGATTATTATTATTATTATTATTCGTAAAAAATACGACAGGAAAATAAAACAATAAATGTACGAATTATAATTTTTATTTTTATTTTAGAAATTACAATTACTTATTCTTTGCGTTTAAGAGATCACGTAATAATGAAAATAGTTTTTTTTTTTTTGCTCTACACAGTTTAAACGGGACGCGGGAACGATGCGAACTTGGTTTTTTCCAGGAATCATGATTTTGCCGTCATAAATTTTACGATAGTTTAGAAATCTAGGGTTAAAGTCCAGACATAATCTTGGTCACATCATGGGAAGACCATGTAGATTGGTGACTGATATGATCCTTTGAGGAAAGAACCACACACATTGAGTGGACCTGTTCAGTCAGTGCAAGCATTTGTCACTAATCGTTTAGCTCAACTCAGTACTTAAGGCGCGGTGTTACCTCAATATTCACAAAACACTGGTGTCTTTGACAATCGAGTATGACGTAACGCAATGAAAATATACGACACAAAAAATACAGTGGACAGAGAAGGGTTTAAAGAAAAATTCTAACCGAATAGAATAGTGAAAAATTGTTTGATATTCCCAATAAAAATTGTTTCACAAAAAAAACTTTGACGTCGAACATCTCTGTATTTTCAGCGGTAACAACATTTTTTTTTAAAGAGTTCAATAGAATAAACATTACTTTAAAACTTTAACCAGACAATTATTTAATTTAATGTGTGTAGTCCGAATAATCTAAATAAAACCCGTAAAATAAATGCCAATTCGCAGCTTAGTCACATCGTCAATCCAAATATTTATTCAATTTTCAACCTTATTTGTTGGAGCTGTAGCATGTAGTTGTAGCATTTAAAATCGTAGTCAGTCCGCGCCTTAAGAAGCTCAACGATTCGACGAACAATACCAAAGAAAGGACATTTGAGTAGGCCGCAAAAAATACTCCGACTGCCAGCTCATGATTATAACGTACTGAAAAAGAAAGAAAACAAAATAATAAATGATCCACATAGTCTTTACTTTCATAATTATTAAAACAATAAGTTAATGTAATTATAACAATATGTGTTACTGTTTGTAAATGATAGATGTGAAACAGAATAAAACCGAAGAAAATTTCTGAAATTTAAAATGTTTTATTTAATTACTAGCTACTGTCCGCGACTTCATTCGCATCAAATTTCTTGCTCCCCCGACAAACCCCGTCGCATCGAATGTCCTGTATATGTTAGGTCTTCGTATGTGACTTTATTTCTTTTTGCTCGGTTCCTTAGAGTCTTAGCATGATATTATATAGTTTACAGCCTTCCGCAATAAATAAGCTATCCAACACTAAAATATTTTTTCAATTCAAACCAATATTTCCTGAGATTAGCGCGTTCAACGAAACATACAAGCTCATTAGCATATTTGATGAAATCAAAAGAGTATTAAAACATTAAGTTATCCCTTAAAGCGATTTAAGTACAGGAATAACAGAAAAACCTACATTGCTAAGAAACTTAAAAAAAAAAGTTCGTATAAAACTCTAGATTCTTCAAACCACTCCAGTGAAGAAGTAAGTTTAAACGACTCTTAGTGAAGAATACTTCAAAATGTTTCACCTTTAAAATATTAAATTGTTCGGACTGTGTGATAATCAACCGCACGGCTTGGTCGGAGGGTTAAGCTACGCTAACCAAGGTCGGTCCGTGGATGGGCTACCATATCTATACTATAATATTATAAAGCTGAAGAGTTTGTTTGTCTGTTTGATTGAACGCACTAATCTCAGGAACTACTGGTCCGAATTGAAAAAATTTTTTTGTGTTGGGTAGCCTATTTATCGAGAAAGGCTATATGCTATATAACATCACGCTAAAACCAAGAAGAGCGGAGCAGTAATAAAAAATGTTGCAAAAACGGGGAAAATCGCACGGGTAGGCGATTCGACGCGACGGGAAGGGTCGGGGGCACAAGAAATCGAAGTCGCGGACAGAAGCTAGTACTATATATAGTCGAGACCTCTTTGTGCCAGTGAAAGCACATAGAGCAGTTGGTCCCTGCTTTGTAAATATTTGACAGTCGTTACAGGTAGTCAGAAGCCCGAAAGTCTAACCACTAGTCTTACCGAAGGGTGCCATATTACCCAGAAACTGGGTTATAGAGAACTGGTACGCAGTCACTCCCTGTAAAAAACTGGTAATCAGCAGCATTCGGTATACTGGAAGCCCCGAAGTATTCACAGCCGAGACCAACAGCTAAACGCGCTTTCTGAGGCATAGAAAAATAAAGAAAACTGGCCAAGTGCGAGTCGGACTCCGCACCGAGGGTTCCGTACAAACCTGCAAGTATTCACGGTTTATGCATAAGGTTTATGATTATGAAATTAAATGTTTTTTTTTTTTAATTTTATATTTGAGTTGACTGAATGAAAGGTAAATTTTGGTTTACGATTTATGACGTATTAAAAAAAACTACTAACTAGATCTCGTTCAAACCAATTTTCGGTGGAAGTTTACATGGTAATGTATATCAGATATTTTTTTTAGTTTTATCATTCCCTTATTTTAGAAGTTACGGGGGGGGGGGGGGGTGACACACATTTTACCACTTTGGAAGTGTCTCTCGCGCAAACTATTCAGTTTAGAAAAAATGATATTAGAAACCTCAATATCATTTTTGAAGACCTATCCATAGATACCCCACACGTATGGGTTTGACGAAAAAAAATTTTTTGAGTTTCAGTTCCATGTATGGGGAACCACAAATATTATTGTTTTTTTTCTATTTTTGTGTAAAAATCCTAATGCGGTTCACAGAATACATCTACTTACCAAGTTTCAACAGCATAGCTCTTATAGTTTCGGCAAAAAGTGACTGTGACATACTCGAACAGACAGACAGACAGACATGACGAATCTTTAAGGGTTCCGTTTTTTACCATTTGGCAACGGAACCCTAAAAAGTACCTATTTATTGCGAGACTCGCACAGAAACTAAACTAAATATAATAATAATATCTATACTGTATACTTATAATTATAAACGCGAAAGTAACTGTCTATCTGACCCGTTGTCACTACTAAACCACTGAAACAATTCGGATAAAACTTGGTACGGGGTAAGTTTGAACCACAAGAAAAGACATAGGCTACTTTTTATTAAGCGATTTCATCTGCGTCCGCGATAACCACCATTTACGCGGACGAAGCCGCACGCAGAAGCTAGTACTTAATAAAATAAAAAATCTTGAAGAGGGGTGTCGATTTGTAATGAGTAGTTACCCATCCAAAAAATGACCACGGCAAGCGTACCTTAACTTTCCATCAACCCGAGCAGCCACGAGGTCCTCCTACAAGACTTCTAAATAATAATAATATCTTAGGACAACCAACACAACGTTATCTGATCCCAAACTAGGCAGAGCCTGTACTATAGCAACCAGACAACTGATAAATATACTTATCTATTTCTAAATACATACATATTATAGATAAATTACACCAAGACACAGAACAAATGATTGTGCTCATCACACAAAGATTTGTCCTGGGTGGGAATCGAACCCACGACCTCAGTCTTAGCAGTCAGGGTCACTAACCACTAGACTAACAGGCCAGTCAATTTGTCATGAATAATGATTTATCTAGAATATGTATGTATTTAGAAATAGATAAGTATATTTATCAGTTGTCTGGTTGCCATAGTACAGGCTCTGCCTAGTTTGGGATCAGATAACGGTGTGTTGGTTGTCCTAAGATATTTATTTATTTATTTTTATTTAATAAGTTTTTCCTAATTAATACAAAGTCAGGGAGTTCTGACTTCTGATTACTTCTGAGTTCAGACTTCTTCAGATAAAAGGATCATTGCTTATTTGATCACGGTGAAACAGGTTGTCACGAATGTAGGGTCAGCAAAAAATAATATTGTTTTATTCATGGTCCTAACAAGATTATTTCCTCGACTTGGTAACATTCTGTAAGACTACCCAAATGCCTTAAAGTTAAATATCATGTTTGTATTACATAATGAGGTAGGCAGAGATGTATTCTAAGAAAATAGTATATTATTTATTTCATCATAATAATCATAATTTCAACCGAAAAATGTCCACTGCTGGACATAGGCCTCCCCCAATTTGGGGAGCTTTGCCATAATCGCCACGCTTGGCAAGCAGGTTGGCGATCGCAGTATGGTAGCAAAATGCATAGAGAACGCTGCTACCCATTCTCTAGTAAGTCCCTTAGCCGCCTTTTACGACAGCAGCGAGAAGAAATGGGATGCTGCTAATCTTTAAGTGCAGCACCACAGGGACTAATTTACAGTAACCATTTGGGTAGTAATATTTAAGTCTCATGTGACTTAAATATTACACTTTAGATTTAGGGACGCGTGCTCTTCGAATTTTTGGTTCTAAGACATGCCAGTTTCCGCACCATGTTTTCCTTTGCCGTTTTGAGAGCAGTAGTAATGAAATGATTAACACAAAAGTTTAGCGCCTTTCTAGGTTCAAACCTACGTCCTGTAACAAAGAGAGCATCCGAACTCGGTACGCTGTCAGGTTAATTCCTCCCTCTGTAACCCCATAATATGCGCGCATCACATTTTCTGTTATGGACTGGGTCCATCGCATGCGCGAAACATTTCCACCGGCAGCAGGGACCCTGCTCGAGGCCTGTTGGCTTCGAGGTCCCAAGCCCGCTGGTGGCCGTCTTCTTCCTCGCCGCCGTTGTGGTGTTAGTGACGACGGTGGGGAGAAAATCTCGTCGCTCGATTTCGATGCTACTGCAGCGACCGGTGACACGACGCACACGGTTGAGGCACGTCCCCTCGTAAGTCAAGTCTGTTGCCACTGGGCTACCACAGCTATATCCCCGGATCAGGCATATTGAATAATTAAAGAAATTTTCTGTAGTCCGGATTTGTGCTTGGTTAATAGCGATAGAGTCGCGAAGTTCCAAGTGAATGCAACAGAGCGAGACGGCATAAGAAGCCGCCACAGACCTCCTTCTGCGTAGCAGTAATGCTCGCAAAGGAGGAGGCGGAGCGCGTCCTCTGCGCCCTCACGCCCCTAGCCATCGCAGGAGAAGCCCCGGGCGTCGGGAGTCCATAGCAAACTTCCGGCCACTGAAGACGCGGGCTTGCGAGTGGTGAGCTATGGGTAGCTCGTCACCCGGTATGGACCAGGCCCGGGTCGACGGCGCGTTGACTTCCACGCATCCTCAAACAGATGTCAGCACACATAGGATTCGCTAGGGCCGATGCCTGCCAGGGTCGCAAAATTGTTGGAAAGAATTAGCGTGGCCCTAGCACAGGCAACAAAAGGAACACGGGTGGGTTTTACTCAGTAAAAGTCTGACATCACTTCCACTCGACACAGAGCGGGAGAGTTGTTGATGTTTATGTTCTTTCAACCAGAATCAGAATTAGCTTTCCTCATCGTTGTGTATGTAAGCGGGCACGCCCTTTATACACGGAGGCTCTTATTTAGGTTTTAAGTTCTATTTACGATTTTATTATTTCAGCTTGAGTTTAGTTTTTTTTATGTTTTGTTCGTATATTGGCGTGTGCTAGCTGACATATGACGCATAATTTGATGTATGTTTTGTTTTGTTTTATAATATTAATTACTTACATAATACTGTATAGAATCAAGTTCTTCTAACTTAACAGACAGCTGTGCTGCTGGGGAGTTTGTTCCGCCACTTCTTCTTCCCAGCTAAAGCACTAGGAAGTGTCGAAGGGTGGGCGTTTTGGGGGGACTGTCTCATGTAACTTTGACGTTCAAAAAGTGCTGACTCTCAGCCTAGTTTGAATAAATGACTTTTGATTTTGATTTTGAGTTGATTTGATGATGAAAGTGAACACAACAGAATAACACGAAGTATTCTATTTAACCGACATCTCGGGAGGAAATTTTATAGTGGCATATTCCAGGTGTCAATACTTGCGTCTACTCTTATTTCAAAGACGTAGAGGTACTTGACTAAAATTGAAAATGATCGACAAATACCGTTGAGGTTTACTCGGAAAGTTTCCTTGAAGTAAATACGAGTTTCATTAGTACAATATTAAAAATGAAGGAAAATTATGTCTAGAGTATTTTATTTGAGTTTAAGTAATTTTTATTCGTATTTAAGTTTTTGTCGGTGGGACCAAGTTTGATAACTTTCGTGCTGTAGGTAAGTACTAAAGATACATATATAATGAAAAAAGTTTTTTTTTTCTAATAATTTATTGTAGTTGCCTCGTTGGTTCAGTAGTTGGAAGCATGACTGTTGAGCGTAAGATTCTGGGCTCTAACCCCGGAGTACGCATAAAAAGCATCTTCCCCCTCCTGGTACAACTCTCCTCTTTTCCAGCGGGATTGGGCCGTAATCCACCACGCGGGCCTATTGCGGGTTGGTAGATGTCACATGTATTCGAATTTTTGGTTCTAGGACATGTCGGTTTCCTCACGATGTTTTCGCTAAATTGCCTCGATGTTCACATATTGTTGGAGTCGGTCTTCATGGGCCTCAGGAATTTTTGGATTATTTTGGTGACGGGTTTGTCAGGGACAGTATATCGGGTATACTAAGCACTGAATCGCGTATACTCGGGTCGAGTCGTATGTTTTTACTTTTGTCGTGTGGCCTTAATCTCAAATATTTATTGCATTCCAAAGTATATACAGGTGGCGAGTATTAATATAAATAGAAACAATTATGGACCCTGTCGGACACAGCAACATTTTAAATTCTAAGTAGAATAGAGGAAGAGCGCTTTAATAATTTGCCTATAATTTTTTAATGTTGAGCTGTATTTTTAACAATAATATATATTAAACTAGTTTCTGTCCGCGATTTCGTCTGTATCAAATTTTTGCTCCCCTGACCCTTCCCGTCACATCGAATTGCCTGCCAGTTGTCGACCATTTTTCATTGCTGCTCCGCTTCTTCTGTTCATAGCTTGATGTTATATAGCCTTCCTCAATAAATAGGCTACCCAATACAAAAATAATTTTCAATTCGGACCAGCAGTTCCTGAGATTAGCACGTTCAACCAAACAAACAAAATCTTCAGCTTTATAATATTAGTATAGATTGTATATTATTATTGCTTATTACGTATTTATTCAGTTAAATGTTTACATATTTCATATTGAAATTCGTATATTTAGTGTTTTCATATATTAAGCAGACACTCTCTTTTGTTTTTGCTGTCGCTACCTAAGTATGGGACCTTATTTTTCGGCTCATTTATGAGCGAAGGTTCAATAGCGTTGTATGTGTTTGTATAGTATATACTAACATTCCTTTGGTTAAGTATGTATGTTGCAGGCATAAAGGGAAAATAATCTTTGTGTAATAATTCTAGTATCATTTGAAATGTGACTGGTTGTTCCAGAGATTAACAAACTCTTCAGCTTAATTATTAGCATAGGTATAGAAGATACATTATAATTCCTGAGGTGTCTTTAAAATAAACATTAATGTCAAATCTTGTTCTTTCGTGTCAATGTTACTCGTACACTTTTTACTACATCGCTTTAGCCCAGCAGGTGGCCACGTTTATTGCGGCATCAGTGGCATTTTTGAGATCATCTGAGGTGCAGGTGAACGGGCACTTGGGACACTCCAGCAGGTGGGTCATAGTCTGATCAGACGTACCGCACTCGCACTGGTTGTCGGATGAGTCTATAATGCCCTACTTTGATAAATTGCGTCAATAATTAATGTTAAATGAATTGATTGTTGAATGAATTGTCTTCGAATTCTTGGTGCTAAGACATGCTGGTTTCTTCACGATGTTTTCTTTCACCGTTTTGAGAGCAATGGTTATGAAATTATTTACACAAAGTAAAGTTCGTAAAAATCCGAGATTCGGGGCCGTTTACCATAGGGCCTTCGCTGCTCCTCTTCTCTTGATTGGTGTCTCAGAACCTGCACCCTAATTGCGAAACGCACAATTTATCAGAATCTGAATGGGATTGAAAATTATTTCTAAACCATTGCGTCATTTCTTCGAATAAATTGTCGGCTCAGCAACGTGAATAACGCAATGAATGTTGTTTAACTATGAATATTAAACCAATTCCTACCGATAAAAAGTTCCGCAATTACCCCTCTGTTGCTAACAGTAGGTATGTCATTGTCAAAACTGACTTTTGACAGGCCTGTTAGCCTAGTGGTTAGTTACCCTGACTGCTAAGACGGAGGTCGTGGGTTCGATTCCCACCCAGAACAAATCTTTTTGTGATGAGCACAATTATTTTTTCTGTGTCTGGGTGTAATTTATCAGTATTTTATATGTATTTAGAAGTATATAAGTACATTTATCAGTTGTCTGGTTGGCTCTGCCTAGTTTGGGTTCAGATAACGATGTGTTGGTTGTCCCAAGATATTAACCCTACAGTAGTCGCGCACCTAAAAGTAACGGGAGTGTCCAATTTCAAATTGAAATAAATAAACTTATAAACATTAATGTTTTAATAAATATATGAAAATATTATCAGTACAGTTTTCTTAACTAAATATGATCAACATAAACTAATCACAACCTCTGTGTTCCAAAAAGTCAACAAAAATCAAAAACTCTTTGTATGAGTGGGCTACATATGTAGTCCACGCGACTACTCCAGGGTTAAATTATAAAATAGTTTTCTCACAGTATTCCCACAGATTAATATAAGCCGGCGGCGCATGCTTCACGTTGCAGGCGAATCGAAATGTATTGTTGTATTTTATGTTTCGGGGCTTTGTCTCGCATAGGGTCACAGCATTATGCTGAGCGGTGGCCGTTTTGCGTAGATGTGTCGCAAAAGTTTTCCCCTAGCTTTTTCTTTCTTTCGTATGTTTTGGTCTTTCTTTGCGTCATGTTTACCGCAAATAAACGTATTTACTTTTCTTTCTTTCTTTTGGTGCTAAAGGATTAACACCAAAAGAAAGAAAGAAGAGATGCCGCCAACATTTTTCTAAATAAGTAGACATTGTGATCAAATACCTGTGTTACTTGAAGCACCTACAACATAAACTCTCATTGTCACGAAATTCTGCGAATTCCTGTGTACCGGTAGTCCGAATGGAATGTTATTATTGAAAGAAATAATATTTGATTGATTTTCCGACTCGTCCTTTGCAAAGGTAGGTAGTTTACAACTCGAGAAGCTATCGTTCCGAAAATTACACGTTTTGATACAACTTTCAGAAGAACAGCGGTCATCTGTTTGATTTTATTTTGAAGGACTTTACGATAGCATTTAGGGATATAAGAAAATCTACAGTCTACAGCATTTAAAAGTCATATTAAAAGTACACTTTGTAAACGAGCTTATTACAAATTAGAGGACTACATTCAAGATAAGAACGCTTGGAAACATGCTGGTCTCGCTACATAGGACAGTCTTAGAGTTTATCAAACTAGTTGCTAACTTAATTGTGTAGATAATATTTATTTTTTCTTCTATGACACTGTTTTACATTCTGTAATTACTGTAACTTACACACTGACAGTTTATATGGGTAGTTCATATAATTGTTTTTTTATTTATTTTTTTATTTAACTGCTTTTGTTAATTTATTTTTATTTTCTTTTAATTTCATTTGTTGTGTCTATGTATCATTTGCATCGTTGTATGTGTAAGCGGGCACGCCCTTTATGCCTGGAGGCTTTAGTAAGGTTTTAAGTTCTGTTTACGATTTTTGTTTCATTATTCATTTCAGCTTGAGTTTAGTTTTCAATGTTTTGTTGGTATAATGGCGTGTGCTAGCTGACATATGGCGAATAATGTATGTTTTGTTTTATTATATTAATAACTTATACAATATTGTATAGAATCAAGTTCTTCTAACTTAACAGACAGCAGTGCTGCTGGGGAGTTTGTTCCGCCACTTCTTCTTCCCAGCCAAAGCACTAGGAAGTGTCGAAGGGCGGGCGTTTTGGAGGGACTGTCTTATGTGACTTTGACGTTCAAAAAGTGCTGACTCTCAGCCTAGTTTGAATAAATGACTTTTGATTTTGATTTTACAAAAAGCATTCGTTGGGATTCTCTACAAGCGTAAACATGGTTATTATCCTTACCTCTATCCGATTAAATTTCTACTCGGATGCCTTGGATATAACTCGTTAGAGATAAGGCGATCTAAAGACCAGCTCACCATAGCCTGTAAGATACTCCGTGGCACTATTGACGCGCCTGATCTGCTGTGCTGGCTCGGTTTTATTAGCTTCACACGTATGTTAGTATGTGCCTATGTAACTGAAACTTTGAACATGATTTTGACGCCCTTTAAGAAAAAGAAATAAAACACAATTTTTTTATTTGAGACACGCACATGACATAAAAACAACATAGAAACTTTTAGGATAACAAAAAGGTAAAAGATATAAAATTAAAAGAATAAGACCTGTGCGAGGCCAAAAAGACTCCTATCTCAGCATAATGCTGCGATATTTGTAAAAAAACAACTACCGCAGCGCTGGTATTCCGACAGGGCCCGCTGTGATGCCACGGACACACTGACGGACGTGTCAAAATAATTAATCCCACAATCAAAAAATATTACATATAAAAAATTAAATAAATGATAAAATATATTTAAGGTATAAAAAGCTAAAGACTTTAAAGGTCGGATTAACTCGAAATTTGGCATAATTATCAAGGATTGATGACAATATAATAATTTTATAAATTTGTGCCATGATTTTTGCTGGGGTTACCAGGATAGGACAAAAAACTGTTTTCAAAAACTACGCTGACATACGTCACAAAATACGAAAGATACGCTGATATACGTCACAAAATTCGAAACAAAAAAACACGCTTCCATTGAAAACCAAACGAACTTTGGTTTTCAATGGATGCATGTTATTTTACAAATTTTTAAACTATTTTTGTCCCAGACAATTACTGCCGCGGCAGAAAGCACAGGCTATTTGCTGTGCCTCCATGTCGCACCGTGGCGCGTGCTAAGTCCCGAGTACCACGTACTCTGGCTGCGCTTAATGATCTCTTGGACACTCATCCAACAAACGATCTGTTTGCGGACGAATGAACGAAGATTTTATCGGCATGTCAAATACTATAAGTGACATGTAATGAGACGTAATCTTTATATTTTTGAAATATATTTTTCTCTTTTTTTTTTCATGTGTACAAACTGTGTCTTTAATTTCTGTAATTCCTTTTAGACCTTTTTACACGCTTTATATTAGCTTCATTTGTATGTTTGTTTGTAACCGACTCCTTATAGCGCTATTTTGGCCCACTTTAAACGACCAGATTTCATTCAAACTTTGCACACCTGTCAAGGACCGATGACAATGCAATAATTTCATAAATTCGTGACATTATCCTTGCCAGGGTTACCAGGACAGCAAAAAACTGTCTTCGAAAACTACGCTGACATACGTCACAAACTAATTTGTGCCATTATCCTTGCCAGGGTTACCAGCACAGCAAAAAAAAACTGTCTTTGAAAACTACGCTGACATACGTCACAAACTACGCTGACATACGTCTCAAAATTAGAAACACCCAAAAAAAAAAAAAGTTTAAAAAAACTAAAGAACACGCTTCCATTGAAAACCAAACTAAAAAGTACAAAATAATGGAAAAAAGCGTGGGGTGCCTGATATCAATAAATAAATAATAGTTTAAAAAAACTAAAAAACACGCTTCCATTGAAAACCAAACAAAAAAGTACAAAATAATGGAAAAAAAGCGTGGGGTGCTTTTTAAGGTATTTTTTTATTGATATCAGGCACCCCACGCTTTTTTTCCATTATTTTGTACTTTTTAGTTTGGTTTTCAATGGAAGCGTGTTTTTTAGTTTTTTTAAACTATTATTTATTTTCTATTTTTTAGGGTTTTTCGAATTTTGAGACGTATGTCAGCGTAGTTTTCGAAGACAGTTTTTTTGATGTCCTGGTAACCCTGGCAAGGATAATCGCACAAATTTATGAAATTATTGCATTGTCATCGGTCCTTGACAGGTGTGCAAAGTTTGAATGAAATCTGGTCGTTTAAAGTGGGTCAAAATCGCGCTATAAGGAGTCGGTTACAAACAAACATACAAACATACTAACATACAAACATACAAGTGAAGCTAATATAAAGCGTGTAAAAAATACCTTAAAAAGCACCCCACGCTTTTTTCCATTATTTTGTACTTTTTAGTTTGGTTTTCAATGGAAGCGTGTTTTTTAGTTTTTTAAACTATTATTTTTTATGTGCATCTGTAAACACCTATACACTGTGTTTTTAATTTCTGTAATTGGTTTTAAATTGTTTTAATTGAATAAATAAATGTTCGATTCGGTAAGGAAGCGTATCGAATGGTTGTGAATCTACAACTCTGTCTAACTTTTCAAGAAAATGATTGGATTTCGTAGATGGGTCTACGGCGTAGCAAGTGCTACGGTTTCGTAGACCTTCGTAGAGTTGGAATTTCTTTTAGATTTTTTTTGGCGTTTCTGTTAAGAGATCGTCTAAAAGGATAATAGAGTGGTGTTATAAATAATAATAATAACTTTATTCACAAAAAAAATACAGAAACACATAATGGACAATACAATTCATTGCAAGTTGCAAAATCTGTACAAAATATATATAACCCTGTCACCTAAACTAGGATAGCCTGTGTTTTAGGAGACAGTGTTCGGCCAATTGATTGTTTAAAAATGATTTATTACAACAAATGAACGGTGTTGATGTTATTAAGTGTCTGTAATTTTGTTATGTGTAGTGAAGTGCAAATTAAATGAGATTAAATGTAATGTCGTGTTACATACACGTTTGTGTTTATGATTGGAGAGTGTAAGTGCCTAATTGTGTGCGTTTTTTATGTAAAAGCTGTAAGTCTACTACTGTCCTCTGTGCTACATTACTAGGTGATATATATTATGTGACCAAAGACTCCGTGTAAGCGTAGTCCTTTTGTAATAGCCACTCAGTTACTACGGATTTAACTTTATAAGTGTTAAAGTTTAAAATATTTAAAAGCGAATTAATTTTTTGGTATATGTGTGCACCTAATATGTTTTAAATTCGCGACTTTTCGTTTTGGGGTAGGTGGAGGAGGTGCTTAATTCACGTTCATACACGACTGGTCCATCGTGTATGTGTTACATAAAATATAATAAATAAAATAAAATAAAAAAAGCCTGTATTGCTGTTCGACTTTCTTACAATGACTGAAGTGTTTGCTACATCTATGCCTACTTGCTAAATAAAACTGAACAAATCTAACTATTAAACTACCTTTTAACATTTAAATTAAATCATTGGCAAACGGTTGTTTCAGCTTGTTTGTCGACAATCTAAAGATTTCCACTTAATCCGATCTTTTGCTACACGACTCCATACCGTACCAGCTATTTTCGTGAAGTCGTCCTCCCATATTTTTGTCTGTCTGTAACCTCTATTTCTTTTACTGCCCCTCGGATACCATTCTGTAATTTAGTCCATTTTTAGGGTTCCGTTGCCAAATGGCAAAAAACGGAACCCTTATAGATTCGTCATGTCTGTCTGTCTGTCTGTCTGTCTGTCCGTGTATGTCACAGCCACTTTTTCCCGAAACTATAAGAGCTATGCTGTTGAAACTTGGTAAGTAGATGTATTCTGTGAACCGCATTAAGATTCTCACACAAAAATAGAAAAAAACAATAAATTTTGGGGTTCCCCATACTTAGAACTGAAACTCAAAAAAAAAAAAACTACAAACCCATACGTGTGGTGAAAAATGATATTGAGGTTTCTAATATCATTTTTTTCTAAACTGAATAGTTTGCGCGAGAGACACTTCCAAAGTGGTAAAATGTGTCCCCCCCCGTAACTTCTAAAATAAGAGAATGATAAAACTAAAAAAAAAAATACATGATGTACATTACCATGTAAACTTTCACCGAAAATTGGTTTGAACGAGATCTAATTAGTAGTTTTTTTTAATAAGTCATAAATCGTAAACCGCAATTTCCCTTTCATTCAATCAACTCAAATATAAAAATTAAAGAAATAACATTTAATTTCATAAACATAAACCTTATGCATAAACCGTGAATACCTACAGGTTTTTACGGAACCCTCGGTGCGCGAGTCCGACTCGCCCTTGGCCGGTTTTAAACTTGTTTTCAGTGTTACATAACCAGCCTATATTGTTCCCACTGTTGGGACACAGGCCTCCTCTCAGTGAGAAGAAGAGGGCCGTAATCTACCACGCGGATCCAGTACAGGTTGGTAGTCCCAAGTCTTCAAATTTTTGGTTCAAGGACATGCCGGTTTCCTCACGATGTTTTCCTTCACCGTTTTGAGAGCAGTGGTGATGAAATTATTTACACAAAGTGAAGCGCCTGCCTGGGGTCGAACCCACGGGCGGATACCATTGAGCCAGCACTTCTCTCTGACCAGAGTGACTAAGATGTATTGTGTTAACCAGTAACTGTATTGCAGAGGTCAGATAGCCAGTTGTATCATGTAAAAAAACTTTTTACAAAAAAATAACAACCGACTTCCTTAAAAAAAAACACTACAAAGTCAAAAATAACTTTCATTTTGGAAGTCGGTGTCTTAGGATCTGTATTTAAGTTTTTTTTGCCACCGACTTATATGGTTTTACTTAAAGTTATTTTTGACTTTTTAGTGTTTTTTTTGGAAGTCGATTGTTATTTTTTTGTTAAAAGTATTTATTTTTAACTTTTTAGTTATGGTAGATACCCCGAACTAATCTAATCGCGTTATTCTTTCATTTGTCGCGCAAATACTTAATGCAAATTTAAGACTTATATGGTTTTCACATGGATTCCAATGTTTGAATGAAACCAAATTAAAATGGGACCATTTGGGGAGCACCAGCTTTCAAATAAAAAAAAAACATCAAAATCGATTCACCCAGTCAAAAGATATGAGGTAAAAAAAAAAAGTATACCTCCTCCATTTTTTGAAGTCGGTTAAAAATACTGGTACTCAGCTGCATCCGGTTAGACTGGTAGCTGACCTCAACATAGTTTGGAAAAGGCTAGGCAGATGATAATTTTGAATGTTTTACATACAAACATACACATTTTAATACCAAAATATTCAATAGACCTACTTAAACAAAACGTTACAAACAACAGAACAAAACATAAAACGATTTTATTTTTAAACAACAATAAAAAAACTCATTTTTTGAAATCACAAAGTTTATCCGACTTCAAAGAGAAAGTATTACATTTGGTAAAGTTACAAAATTAACAAAAAACCTAATATGCCCGGGGGTGAAATAAGTCCCTGTTAGACTCTGCTGTTGACATGGGGTCTGAGGGGGTGAGGGGGGGAGTTTTTAAACTGGTTACGTTAGCTATGTAATACGGATTAATATTGTATAATAATATGGACTGCCAGGTTGGTCTCCTGGTCATAAGCGCGACTACTGAGATAGGAGTCCTAAATTTGATTCTCAGGTTGAACAATGATTTACCAAAATGAGCCAAAAAATCCCATGTGGTATCGCAAAAGGCGACTGGAAAAAGGCAGCAGCGTTCTCTATGCATTTTACCACCATACTGCGATCGCCAATCCGCCTGCCAAGCGTGGCGATTATGGCAACCCCCCATTTTTTTGGGGGAGGCCGATGTCCAGCAGTGGACGTCTTTCAGCTGAAACGATGAGGATGATGGTGGTAATTTTGACAGTTATTTTGACATTTAATCATACAAATGGACTTATTGTCAATAACTGTGTATTTGGAGTAGTTATTTCGATTAAATACTTCTATTTATGACTGGCCTGTTAGTCTAGTGGTTAGTGACCCTGACTGCTAAGACTGAGGTCGTGGGTTCGATTCACACCCAGGAAAAATCTTTGTGTGATGAGCACAATCATTTGTTCTGTGTCTGGGTGTAATTTATAGGTATGTATTTAGAAATATATAAGTATATTTATCAGTTGTCTGGTGGCCATAGTACAGGCTCTGCCTAGTTTGGGATGAGATAACAGTGTGTTGGTTGTTCTAAGATATTATTATTATTATTTTGGGAAAAAAGTTAAAAAAAAACTAACGATGTTGTGTATTGGTGGCCCAGTGATATCGACCCCGGCTTACTAGTTGTAGATAGTGTGTTTGATCTCAAGCAGGCACTATACTTTGTAAAACGAATTAAATAATTTCTCTTAAAACGGTGAAAGAAAACATTACGTGGAAACCGGCATGTCTTAGAACCAAAAATTCGAAGACATATGTCATCTACCAACCCTTACTGGGCCCGTGTGATAGATTACGGCACATTCTGTCTCACAGGCCTGTGTCCCAGCAGTGGGAACAATATACTGGAGAGACAGCTGTGCTGCTGGGGAGTTTGTTGCGCCACTTCTTCTTCCCTTGTTTTGGAGGACTGTCTTATGTAATATTGACGTTCAAAAAGTGCTGATCCTCCAGCCTTATTTGAATAAATTTCTTTTGATTATGATTTTTGAGTTTAATATCCGATTATGATGAACGATGTAGTACATACCTAAAAAAAAAACACTTTAATTTAAGAAAATAATCACGAAAAACTACTAAGAAATGCGACATTGCCAGCTCGCAAGGCAACACGCTCTGAAGTTATAAACGAAATAAGATGCCTCACTTATCCTCGCGCTTCTAAGGTTGCTGTAACATGCTGCAGTACACGTTACTGCTCGCTTTGTGGTCAGTGGTTACTGTAGTACGGAGAGCAACCAGTTACTTTAACTTGAGGTAAGTTTGAACTAAGTTCAGAATGAGGATGTGTTATGTAAGATGTGTTGAAGCAACCATTATTTAATAGATTTTTTTTATTTGGCAAGGACGATGTCTGAAAGATTTTTAAAAGCCTAATTGAGTCTTTTAGTTCTAAAACTGTTGTAAAAAGGTAACTTGGTTGTAATCAGGTAAATAACTTTAAAAAAACTTTTCAAACCTAAAATTTTACTAACGAAATATGAAAAGTAAAAATCTATATAATTATATTATATATAAAATTGACTGACTGACTGATATATCAACGCAAAGCCTAAACCGCTGGTCCTAGAGACATGAAATTTGGAGGGTGTGTTCTTTGTGAGGAGTAGGTATCCACTAAGAAAGGGTTTTTTCAAAGTCAAAGTCAAAGTCAAAGTAAATTTATTTGCCCAAACATGTGTACACATACAGAATTACAACGTGCATGCAGGATAACATAAAAGAAAATATAAGTTCAGACATGTTTGCCACGTATTATGGCGAGCAAATATTAGTTGTAATCAGATTGTTAATAATTTAGGTAGTCCAGTCAATATCATTAATTTACCTTGAATTTAGTACACTGTAACAAAATTATGAATGTCAACAATAAACAAAAATAATAAAAA
Organism: Aporophyla nigra; assembly: GCA_947507805.1. NCBI lineage: Eukaryota > Metazoa > Arthropoda > Insecta > Lepidoptera > Noctuidae > Aporophyla > Aporophyla nigra. The sequence continues at coordinate 11,507,245 of OX382319.1, read as the reverse complement.
CCAAAATAAAAATAAAATCTATGTCAAAATACATGGTTCTGTCAGAAATTCATTAATATTATAATACGCTTTATTGGTTAGAAATGACTTTAGTTGTTTTATCAATTGACCATCATTAAGCTCCCTCCAACTATTCGGTAACTTATTATAAATTATTTATTTATTTTTGAAATTCAAATTCCTAAGAGGGTGAAATGGGGGGTTGAAATGGTGAATTTTTCGACATCAACGCGGGCGAAGCCGCGGGCAGAAGCTAGTACAGACTAAATCTTTAAGTTTAAGATCACGTTTACTGTAGACGTAAAAATATCGCGGTGGTATTTTATCGCGCACTAGATTCTTAACTCTCGGTGTACAACTGACCCTGTAACCTACTGTAGTGAAACTTTGTGAGTATCGATGTATGGACGTATGTTTGTTACTCTTTCACGCAAAAACTACTGATCGGATTTAGATGAAATTTGGCACACCGATAGTTTGTAACCTGAATTAACACATAGAGTACTGTTTATCCCGGTAGTACGTTTCCACGGGTTAAGTTCCGACCTCCGCGCGGGCGAAGCCACTGGCGAAAGCTAGTTACAAATAAAACCTATCCATGAATGAAATATCAAAACGTATGGTTTTGATTTAAAAAAAAAAGAATTTCGGTTCTAAGTATGGGCAACCCCAAAATTTATTGTTTTTTTTTTCTATTTTTGTGTGAAAATCTTAATGCAGTTCACAGAATACATCTACTTACCAAGTTTCAACAGCATAGCTCTTATAGTTTCGGAAAAATGTGGCTGTGACATACGGACGGACGGACAGACAGACAGACATGACGAATCCATAAGGATTCCGTTCTTGCCATTTGGCTACGGAACCCTAAAATTTTTAATTTTTATTTACAAAAACGTGTTTTTTTTTTCCTTGTCCTACGGAACTCATCTTTTGCTAGTCCGAATAGCAACTAGCCGGACTTTTTTGGTCCTGTCCTAATCGTATTCCAGACAATATGAATACATCATCATCGGCCGAAAGATGTCCACTGCTGGACATAAGCCTTGACTGAACTTGGGACCTCTCCCAAAAACCGCCACTTCGACCAGTGATAAATGATAAATGATTTTATTTCTGTAAGTAGGTTTGTACAAACACTTTTACATGTCAATGATATTTTTTTTAAACTAGATGAGTTCGGTGTTTCCTAACTGACTACTCTGAGAAGAGAGGCCGAAACAAACTCAGAGGTCTCAGTCTCTTTTAAAAGTCCAGACATAATATTGGTCACAACATGTGAAGACCATGTAGATTGGTGACTGAAATGGTCTTTTGAGGAAAGAACCACACAGATTGAGTGGACCTGTCCAGTCAGTGCAAGCGATTGTCACTAATCGTTTAGCTCAACTCGGAACATAAGGAGCCCAACGCTGTGACGAACAATACCAAAGAAAGGACATTCGGGTAGGCCACATAAATTACTCAAACTGCCAGATCATGATCACTGAGAAAGAAAGAAAACAAAATAAAAAAAGACCCACATAGACTTCACATTCACAATAATTAAAACAATATGATAAGTTTAACAAAGTAAATATTCATGTCATTGTATATATAAAAATTATCAATGTCAATGTGTATATAAAAAAAAGAAAAGGATATAATTTTGTTGGTCACAACATGTGAAGACCATGTAGATAGGTGACTGAAATGGTCTTTACAGGAAAGAACCACACAGATTGAGTGGACCTGTCCAGTCAGTGCAAGCATTTGTCACTAATCGGTTTTGTGCTTCCCGCATCCATACATGTGAAAGCAGCACACGACGAGCAACTCTATTAGTTCTACCGAAAACCAGGACCAACTATGGCAAAAAAATGCTTACATTTGAAGGAGCACAGCTATACAATAAGTTACTCTCACGCATAAAAATCCTACACTCATTCAATGCATTCAAAACTCAGCTTAGCCTGTATCTAATCGCAAAAAGGAAATTACTTGAAAAATGAATGCGTTGGGTGGGTCGAGTTTCGTGTAGTTTTTAATTCGTTTGTGACGGATGTAGTCGAACCTAATATTAGTATTAATTTAAGTAATAGTTACTGTTATCAAGTAAGCGACATGTTATGTTTTGATTGAGAATAAAGTTTATTTAAACCTGATTTATTTTAATATTTAATATGCAAAAGCTAGTATTCTAATAATTTCTTGGTTCCCTCGCACAGTTCGACCGCCGCGAGCGATTCATTTGGGAAATCAGTGTGTACATACGGACGTCTGTGCGCGGCTTTATGTGTACGGTTTAAGCGGAAAGCGTGGAGCGGGTGGTGTTGATTCGCATCGTTTCACTGTATGGTGTAGAAACATTAAAAACAATAATGATTAAGAATTCATTTATTTCAGACAGTTTCCATACATTACGTAATAAAAGGGAAAATCCAAAGAACGTATAACATTACATTGGATAATAACTTAAACTAAAATTTATCAAGTTTTTTTTTTTTTTCATGCCCGAACACAGCACACTTCTTTTAGCACTACTTTTTTAAGTGGAATGCGTTATTATTAAAAAAAACATACAGATAATATAAGACAGTCCCACAAAACGCCCGCCCTTCACCACCACCTAGTACTTTAACTGGGAAGAAGAAGTGGTGCAACAAATTCCCGAGCAGATAAGCTGATAGCTTAAACAAACCAGCAATTATCCAGCAATTACCCATCTGGGCAAAACTAATTAAACAAATACCATCGACTTGAACAAGAGAAGTATTAAAATATATATATTGGAGGAGTCATGATTACGGGATCTCAATTGACGGCGAAACGCAAGTATGAAGTTGGCGCGCTTCGACAGAGTCTAGCCTGACGTTTGTGCGAGTCGACGAGAGCGCCACAACGGCGAACCTCTCTGGACCATCTGACATCGTGCGAGCAACAAATGTCTAGAAAGTGTCCAACGTTTCATTTGGCAAGTAGAAATATAACCACAAAATCAATAATCATTTTCAGAGATTTTCTTCTCACTCGCAACACACATCTACGCCCAGTAAAATGTTCAACGTCGACGAATCCATCTCCAATCGACCTCATGTTCCGACAAATTTGTATATTTCTCGACATCAGTTACAAATTTACACCACACACCATTTAAAACTCGAACCGCTGTTTCATCATCATCATCATTTCAGCCGTAAGACGTCCACTGCTGGACTTAGGCCTCCCCCAATCTGGGGGGCTTTGCCATAATCGCCACGCTTGGCAGGCGGGTTGGCGATCGCAGTATGGTGGTAAAATGCATAGAGAACGCTGCTGCCCATTCTCTAGTAAGTTACTTAGTCGCCTTTTACGACACCCGCGGGAAGAAATACAGTGGTGTTATTCTTTACGTCCGGCACCAACGGCAACCGCTGTCTGTCTTCACTTAAACCATGCTCTAAACTCACACACGCTAACTGGTAGTATAAAATTCATGAAGTACAGAATAACGTTTCAACGTAGCTGGAAACCATGCAAGAATTGTAATGTATTGTAATTACAAGCGTTTAAGGAAGAAGACAAATGAAATAACATCACCTCTGTGTTCCTCGAAGGGTGTTACAGAGATGTACCTACCTGTTGTGGCTGACGTCACGCCAGGTAGTTAGGAAAGCCAGAAAACTTAAATGGAAGTGGCAGACCGACCAAGTCTGCCGGTGTCATTAATAGATTGATATATTTGGAGTTAACTCCTTAAGAATTTTCATATATAAGCCCGGGGTATGAAAATTTATGGGCAGTAAAATCAAACCTTCTCCGTTACGTTACGTTATGCGTTACGTTACATTATGCACTATGTTATATTTATGTATCTGTATATTTTATAATGGTTCGGAGTAAACTCCAGCCGTGCCTCGGAGCTGACACCCACAATGTTTTTTCCCTTTATTTTCAACTTATAATATTTTTCTTTCCCATTTCCTCCCATTTATGTCGTAAAAGGCGACTAAGGGGACTAACTAATTGCGGACTCCCGACCACCGTAGGCGCGAGCTTGCGGGTGACGAGCAATGGGTAGCTCGCCGCCCGGTAAGGACCAAGCTCGGGTCGACGGCGCGTAGTGTTCCACGCGCGCCTCAAAGAGATGTCAGCAGCACTGAAAGGGTCTGCTAGGACCGATGCCTGCCGGGGTCGCGAGATTGTTCGAAAGAGATACGATATAGATATAGAAGGAACACGGGTGGGTTTTAGTCAGTAAAAGTCTGACACGCCCTCCCGCTCCGCCCAGAGCGGGAGAAGTCATTTGATGATTTCCCATCCAAAAAAAAAAAGAAAAAAAAGGGGACTAACTACAGAATGGGCAGCAGCGTTCTTTATGCATTTTACCACCAAACTGTGATCGCCAACCCGCCTGCCAAGCGTGGCAATTATGGCATGGCCCCACAAATTGGGAGGTCTATGTCCAGCAGTGGACGTCTCATAGCTATATGACGGTGATGATGAAGAAAGGATACACAGGAAATAACTGAACATCACCCCTGTATTCTTCTAAGGGCTTGGCAGAGATGTACTTACCTGTTCTGGCTGTCGTCACACGGAAAGCCAGAAAACTTGAATGGAACGGGCAACCGGCATGTCTTAAAACCAAAAATTCGAAAACGTGAGACATCTACCAACCCGCACTTGGACTTTTTTTTTTTTTGGTTGAGAAATCATCAAATGACTTGTCTTGAGGGCGTGTCAGACTTTTACTGACTAAAACCCACACGTGTTCCTTCAGTTGCCCATGTGCCAGGGTCACGGTATCTCTTTCGAACAATCACGCGACCCCGGCAGGCATCGGTCCTAGCAGACCCCTTCAGTGCTGCTGACATCTCTTTGAGGCACGCGTGGAACACTACGCGCCGTCGACCCGAGCTTGGTCCTTACCGGGCGGCGAGCTACCCATTGCTCGACGCCCGCAAGCTCGCGCCTACGGTGGCCGGGAGTCCGCAATCGACTCCCGACGCCCAGGGCGTCTCCTCCTGCGGCGGCTAGGGACGTGAGGGCGCAGAGACTGCCACTCCCTCAAGCACCCCGCCTCCTCCTTCGCGAGCATTACTGCTTCGCAGAAGGAGGTGACGGCTTCCCATGCCCTCTCGCTCCGTACCATGGCTCGCACCAGGGCCGGACGCGAGAGGTCACCGCCGCCGATCGCCTCCACGAGCACTAGGCCTGCGTGGTGGATTATGGCCGACTCCCCCTAACCGAGAGGAAGCCTGTTTCCCAGCTGTGGGAACGGTATAGACTAATTATGTATGTAAAAATGTCTATGACTATTTCCAGCTCCGGCAACCCTGACAATACACAGTAAACGGGGATCGTCTACGAGTACAAAGTCGCGAGCTAAACCAAGCGCATAAAAAAGGTATTCCACAAAAAACGAAACTGAAATATTTTTTGCCCGTTTAAAACGCTCGAGTTTTTTAACATAAAAGAACAAAGTTATTTTTCAATTAACATTGTAAGTTGGCCCGGTATTGTGCATAGTTTTTCTATTATAACGGTTATTTTAGTTTTTATTTTAACTTCCCTGGAGGCACGGGATAAGGGTCAGTACATATTGGACGGGTTTAGGACGTGGACCGGACGGGGCGGAGATGGAACGTAGTGTCTGACGCGCCGATAATATTTCACGTTTCATATTATATACGTCTTCCGTTAGAGCTCTTACACACGAGCGGCATGTTGCTAACGGCAAGTAACTGCAGCCGTCGACACGCGATGAAGACGCTGATCTTGGAAGATGGCATGTCGCTGGTTGCAGTCGGCTGCCGTCGGCTGCCGTCGAGACGCGTCGATGGCTGTCGCCGACACGTATCGACCTTTGCCGTTGGCAACATGCCGCTCGTGTGTAAGAGTTCTTAGGGGGAGGCCTAAGTCCAGCAGTGGACGTTTTTCGGCTGGAATGATGATCATCATCATTTCAGCCGTAAGACGTCCACTGCTAGACTTAGGCCTCCCCCAATTTGGGGGGCATTGCCATAATTGCCACGCTTGGCAGGCGGGTTGGCGATCGCAGTATGGTGGCAAAATGCACAGAGAACGCTGCTGTCCATTCTCTAGTAAGTCCCTTAGTCGCCTTTTACGACACCCACGGGAAGAAATGGGGTGGTGTTATTCTTTACGTCCGGCACCACACGGTAAAAAATGATGATTTTTGGAAATACCGTTGTATAGAATACTAGTTACTTCCCGCGGTCTCGTCCGCGTCGAATTTCTTGAACCCCGACCTACCCTGTTGCATTGAATCGCCTGCCCGTGCGAGTACTTCGTATTTGCCCCTTTTTAGGGTTCCGCACCTCAAAAGGAAATAGCGGAACCCTTATAGGATCACTTTGTTGTCCGTTCGTCCGTCTGTCAAGACCCTTTTTCTCAAGAACGCGTGGAGGTATCAAGCTGAAATTTATATCAAATACTCAAGTCTACTGCTTCTTGGAGCTGTGAAAAAATCAAACTTCTAAACTAACGCAATCAAAAGATATAGTCGTTTATGCCGCATATTTCCGCAAATTTTCGAAACTCGCAAGTGAATCAAAACCTAAGTACTACCCCTTTCCATTGTCGTTATGGGTGAACTTTTACTTATATACCTACAGGTTTGTACGGAACCCTCGGTGCGCAAGTCGGACTCGCACTTGGCCGGTGTTTTTTCTCGGCGCTAAGTAGTGTGTTGAAGAACCAGTGCGGGAAAAAATCCAGCCACGATATTTGACGTTCGTGCGATCGTAAACTGACGCTGTTTAATATGCAACAACCTTAGTCTTCGTACTGACCAACTGTTCACTTCCCACGAACTATGTGATGGTAAGTCGTACCGCGGCAACAATAATAGTCAGTCAACCAGATTGCTGGTACTAAAGCTCTTTGTAAAGTCTGACTAGACTTAGCAGTACTATACACCGTGACATTTTAAGCGTCTTACACTAAACTCAAAGCTAAAGTAAAATCCAACCTTTGTTCAAAGGCATACTATTCTATCAACGACTACTTAAACGATAAGAATAGTTGGTCGCTGTGATCAACTCAAGACAATGTTTATGTTCTTTCAATCCAGAATTAGTCTTCCTACTGACAGTTTATATGGGTAGTTCAAATAATTGTTTTTTTTTGTTTGCATTTAACTGCTTATGTTAATTTATTTTTATTTTCTTTTAATTTCATTTATTGTGTATATATATCATTTGCATCGTTGTATATGTAAGCGGGCACGCCCTTTATGCCTGGAGGCTTTAAATAAATATCTTAGGACAACCAACACACCGTTATCTGATCCCAAACTAGGCAGAGCCTGTACTATGGCAACCAGACAACTGATAAACATACTTATATATTTCTAAATACATACATATTATAGATAAATTACACCCAGACACAGAACAAATGATCGTGCTCATCACACAAAGATTTGTCTTGGGTGGGAATCGAACCCACGACCTCAATCTCAGCAGTCAGGGTCACTAACCACTAGACTAACAGGCCAGTCAAGCTTTATTAAGGTTTTAAGTTCTGTTTACGATTTTGTTTTATTATTTATTTCAGCTTGAGTTTAGTTTTCAATGTTTTGTTGGTATATTAGCGTGTGCTAGCTGACATATGGCGAATAATATAGTTTTGTTTTATAATATTAGTAACTTACACAATACTGTATAGAATCAAGTTCTTCTAACTTAACAGACAGCTGTGCTGCTGGGGAGTTTGTTCCGCTACTTCTTCTTCCCAGCTAAAGCACTAGGAAGTGTCGAAGGGCGGGCGTTTTGGGGGGACTGTCTTATGTAACTTTGACGTTCAAAAAGTGCTGACTCTCAGCCTAGTTTGAATAAATGACTTTTGATTTTGATTTGATTTGAATGTATCCGACGTAAAATACCTCTAGGTGTGATTAAAAAATTGTTACCATTAATTAAGATAATATGTACGAAGAAAAATAAATAATGCAATAGAATTATAAAACATCATAATAATAATGTTTACGTTTCAGACGATAGAGAACATACCTACCCAGCGCACGAGTCGACTAGATCATTAAATCTCCATGTTCCATGCGACAAAATATCAATTTAAAACTACGTTCTGCGTCATCATAATGAATAATATGTTTATTTTTCAGTTATAAAATAGTTCATTTTTTTCTTATGGATGTGTAGTAGTCATTGGTTACATGAGGTGGGCTGCCGTTGTAAAATAATTATAATGTCACGGAGTATAGGGTGCAAGGGACTACAACATGCCTAACCATGAGTTCAAAACAAGATTTTTAAACCCCCTTTTTTGTTGGTTGGGAAATCATCAAATGACGTCACCTGCATGGAGTGGGAAGGCGTCTCAGACTTTTATTAACTAAAACCCACCCGTGTTTCTTTAGTTGTCTGTACCAGGGCCACGATACCTCTTTCAAACAACTTCAATTACTGCTAACATATCTTTGAAGCGCGCGTGGAACACAATGCGCCGTCGACTCGGGCCTGGCAAGCCCGCGCCTACAGTAGCTGCTGCTGCGGCGGCTAGGGGTGTGAACGCGCAGAGATTGCCGCACTCTTAAGCGCTCCGCCTCCTCCTTCGCAAGCCTCCCTAACCCCCCTACATTCCTTTTCGATATCGATACCCAACGCGTGGGTAAAGTATTGCCAGCTAATTCAATTTGACCCTGTATACAGTAAAAAGGTTTCGTGTGATACCGAACGTAAAGAATATCACCATCCCAGTTCTTCCCGTGGGTGTCGTAAGAGGCGACTAAGGGACTTACTAGAGAATAGGTAGCAGCGTTCTCTATGAATTTTACCACCATTCTGCGATTGCCAACCCGCCTGCCAAGCGTGGTGGTTATGGTAAATGCCCCCAAATCGGGGCAAGCCATTTTTCGGCTGAAATGACAGTAAATAGAGGCTACTCGCACTTATGTAAGTATTGTCGGGCCTACTGTGTTCTGTGTACTGTATGTACATTTTAAGAATGTTCTCTCGTGGACGTTATGTTAATGTAGGTTTCTGAGCCGTCACGCCCCTAGCCGCCGCAGGAGGAGCGCGCCTCAAAGAGATGTCAGCAGTACTGAAAGGGTCTGCTAGGACCGATGCCTGCCAGGGTCGCGAGATTAGTTCGAAAGAGTTACCGTGGCCCTAGCATATGGGTAACTGAAGAAACATAGATGGGTTTTAGTCAGTAAAAGTCTGACATGCCCACCCGCTCCGCCCAGAGCTGACATTATTGATGATTTCCCACCCAAAAAAAAAGAACTATGTCTGGACTTTAAAAGAGACTGTGATCTCTGAGTTTGTTTCGGCCTTTCTTCTCAGAGTAGTCAGATAGGAAACGCCGACTTCATCTAGTTATAAAAATATAATTGACGTGTAAAAGTGTTCGTACAAACCTACTTTCTGATACAAAATCATAGGTATAAAGTACCAATCCACCTGGTCTGTGTATTAGTATCAAACGAGATGACGAAGGGCTTGTGGCTAAAGTAATAACAGTGCACGGGTTGATCGTTCAGGTTAAGCTACACTTGCCGCGGTTGGTCCGTGGATGGGTGACCATCTTTACATATCAAAACCCTTCCGTGCCTCGGAAAACACGTTACGCCGTTGGTCCCGGCTGTCTTTCGTAGATATTAAACAGTCGTTACGGGTCGTCAGAAGCCCGAAAGTCTGACAACCAGTCTTACCAAGGGGTATCGTTTTATCCAGTAACTGGGTTGTGGAGGTCAGATAGGCAGTCGCTCCATGTAAAATACTGGTACTCAGCTGCATCCGGTTAGACTGGAAGCTGACCCTAACGTAACTGGGAAAAGACTAGGCAGATGAGGCAGATCATGAGATGATAAATAGTAGGTATGCTATAAAACACCCAGAAGCAAAGCCGCCTGCGAAACGTAGTTAACTCATCAATCCTAGTTGAACCATTTTGAATATTTAACTACACAATTAACCTAATTTCGGTGTTTTACTAGTGTTGGGACACGGGTTGTATTGCTGCCCTTTGACACAGCTATCGATAAAAACCATCTACCAAGCTTTTTTCCCAACAATTTTCGGGTCAGCTTCCACTCTAATCGGCTGAATATCAATCTTCTGTATATAAAAGGGCAACCGTTACTGACTGTCTGATCTATCTACAGGCAGGTCAAACTACTGGACAGAGTTCGATGAAATTTGACTTACAGATAGTTATCATGACATAAGCATCCGGTAAGAAAGGATATTCCAAAATTCACCCCCTAAGGGGTTGACACGGGAGTCCAAAGTTTGTATGACGCAACAAGATTTTATAGATTTTTTATTCGAGACTTTACAGAAATTCTAATATATAAAATTCTCGTGTCGCAGTGTTTGTTACCAAACTCCTCCGAAACGGCTGGACTGATTTTTATGAAATTTTGTGTGAATATCGGGTAGGTCTGAGAATCGGCCAACATCTATTTTTCATACCCCTAAATGATAAGGGTGACCCCTAAATATTTAATTTTTATTTTTTTGACAATTTTCAGTCTTTTTCACCCAGCAAAACAACGTTTGCTTGGTCAGCTAGTACTTCTATAAATAAGTGAATACGTTAAATGAAAAATATGGAGCGAATGCTTACCAAACTTTCACAACTCAGTACATGGATAGCACGATACCCTTAGGTAAGATTGGTTGTCAGACTTTTGAGCCTTTGACTACCTACATGTAGTCAGGATCAACAGCTTAACGTACTTTCCGAGGCACAGAGGGGTCTTGATACGTAATGGCTGGTCACCCTCCACGAACCGACCTCGGCAAGAGTAGCTGAACCTGCGATTAACGCGTGCGGTAATTATTTTTTAGGCATGAGCCCCTTCAAATTCAAGAAAAACGTATTGTTCGTATCGGAATTTCTTCTCAACGATCTCGTCAGCAAGGAAGTCCAGTTTGAAAACCTTCTAAGGATTGATGTGTAGAAGTGTCTTAAAAGATCTTTTTCAATAAATAATTTAGTTTGCTTTTGTTTTTATCGTTTATTTATTATTGTAGCACCCGTCATGTAATCTCTTCACCACCCTTGGTTGGCTGGTAGAGAATGCCTAAGGCATTAAGTCCGCCTGTGTTATTTTTTGTACGCAAAAGTTCAAGCAAATAAATTAAATATAATTTATACATTTATAGAAAGAGTCATGAGTACGGGATGTTAATTGACTACGAAACGCAAGTGTGAAGTTGGCGCGCTTCGACAGAGTCTAGCCTGACGTTCGTGCGAGCAACAATGCATCTCTTCACCACCTGAATTCGTGAGGGCAACAAGTGTCTAGAATCTATCCAATGTTTCGTTTGGTAAGTTCAAATATAACCTAAAAATCAATAATAATTTTCAAAGCTTTTCTTCTCACCCGCAACACATCTACGCCCAGTAAAATGTTCAACGGTAAAGAATTCAGCTCCTATCGGCCTCTTCTTCCGACAAATATAATAATAATATCGACTAGAGGCACAGCACTAAAATCCTTACACTTGCGGTTAGGTAAACAGAATACATTAATGAGAATCTTACGGCTTATTATAGAATATACCTTTTGTTGTTATAATAATGGTTATATTAGAAATACTAGGTAATAGATTAAACATAATCTGGCTAGAATGTTCCCACTGCTGGGACAGACGCCTCCTCTCGATAAGGTCGTAATCCAACACGCGGACCCAGTGCGGGTTACTAGAGGTCGGTTTACTAAGTCACTCAATGGGATTATATGAACTTGATAAGAGCGATGGTGGCCCTAAAGGTAACGGTCGCGAATTACAATTTGTAGGTCGTGAGTTCGAACTCAGACATGCGTTTTTCTTTGTCTATATTCATCACCACTGCTCTCAAAAACGGTGAAGGATAATATCGTGAGGAAACCGGCATGTCTTAGAACCAAAAAATCGAACACAGGTGACATTTATCAACTTGCGCTAGGCGTGCGTGGTGGCTCATTCCCTCTCACAGAGAAGAGGCTTGTGTCCTAGTATAGGCTAAATATGATATGAACTAAGAGGGTTGCAGTAGGAAACGCCCCGGGTGTCGGGAGTCGATCGCAGACTCCCGGCCACCGTAGGCGCGGGCTTGCGGGCGGCGAGCAATGGGTAGCTCGCGGCCCGGTAAGGACCAGGCCCGTGTCGACGGCGCGTAGTATTCCACACGCGCCTCAAAGAGATGTCAGCAGCACTGAAGGGGTCTGCTAGGACCGATGCCTGCCAGGGTCGCGCGATTTGTTCGAAAGAGATAACGTGGTCCTGTCACATGGGCAATTGAAGGAACACGGGTGGGTTTTAGTCAGTAAAAGTCTGACATGCTCTTCCGCTCTGTCCAAGAGTGGGAGACGTCATTTAATGATTTCCCACTCACAAAAAAAAAACTAAGAGGGTTGAAATGATCATGTCTATACATACTGATTAACTCATTCGTTGCCACCAACGTAACATATGCGTTAATAATAATAGTCCTCCAGACCGAATTTCGGCCACGGCGGCCAATCTCAACGGAGACTAGCCATCGGCGCGGGAGATATTATAGTGCTCAAGTGTGTGCGCAGACATAGGAGCACTCACTCTTCCCTCACTCTCATAGTCCGATGGGACGGTAATCCGACACGACCGGAGAGAGATCAGGCGTAGGACCAACGGCTTAACGTGCTTTCCGAGGCACGGGGGTATCACACCGCCAACTTCCAAACTCCGGGCTGCTACTAAGAAATTCCTAATGGAAAAACCCAGAAACACTTTGCCCGACCCGGGAATCGAACCCAGGACCCCACGCTCAGCAGTCGCGCTTGCGACCACGAGACCAACGGGGCAGTTAACGTTAAGTGTGCTTTATGACGCTTTTTGGAAATACATAAAAATTATAAAAAATTATATAAATACTAGCTTTTGCCAGCGGCTTCGCCCGCGTGGAGGTCGGAAATTATCCCGCGGGAACATACTACCGGGATAAAAAGTACCCTATATGTTATTCCCGGTTATAAACTATCTGTGTGCCAAATTTCATTCAAATCCGTCCAGTAGTTTTTTCGTGAAAGGGTAACAAACATACACATACACATACATCCATCCTCACAAACTTTCGCATTTATAATATCTATTAGTAGGATTTGCCAACACACGGCTAGAAACAATTGTTAAATGTGCAAATACTGTTGGTTTTTGCTTCGAACCGTCATTCTTGTTTTGGTAAGGTAAAAACGGTTGGTACTGTGAAGGTCTTGCTGAAGGAAAAATATTAAGTGGCACCCAGGTAATGTTTTTAAAATTTAAGTGGCAATGAATGGGTTAATATTATAAATGCGAAAGTAACTCTGTCTGTCTGTTACACTTTCACAACTAAACGACTCAACTGATTTTGATGAAATTTGGTACGGGGTAAGTTTGAACCCCAAGAAAGGACATAGACTTTTTATTGTGCGACGTAGCCGGCGTCCGCGATAACCGACATTTACGCGAACGAAGTCGCGAGCGAAAGCTAGTAATTCTATAAATAAATGTCTTAGGACAACCAACACAACGTTATCTGATCCCAAACTAGGCAGATCCTGTACTATGGCAACCAGACAACTGATAAACATACTTATATATCTCTAAATACATACATATTATAGATAAATTACACCTAGACACAGAACAAATGATTGTGCTCATCACACAAACATTTGTCCTAGGTGGGGATCGAACCCACGACCTCAGTCTTAGCAGTCAGGGTCACTAAACACTAGACTAACAGGCCAGTCAAGTCATACATTCGTTTCATGGTCGTGATTAATATTTTGTTCAATATACAACCTGACATTAACCTAAAAATTTCCAAAAAAACGTAAGAAAATTTGAAGGAAAATATGGAAAATAAGAGCAATTGAAATGTATTCTTAAATTACTATATGTAGGGTACATTATTCGAGTTTGTGACTGACATTGTTTGATTACCTAGCGCTTGTAGGTGCTATACCTATAGGTATTTTGGTTCTCCCCTAAGGCTAAGAAAACGCTGTGACGTGGAAACAGAGTTCACGCATCCGAGACTTATTGTTTAACGTCATCAATTAATATGTGCTGTGACCTGAAATATCGTAGGTATAGCCTGCGTATGATAAATGACTTTATTACACGCTTTTACACGCTTTATATTAGCTTCACTTGTATGTTTGTTTGTAACCGACTCCTTGTAGCGCGATTTTGACCCACTTTAAACGACCAGATTTCATTCAAACTTTGCAAACCTGTCAAGGACCGATGACAATGCAATAATTTCATAAGTTTGTGCCATTATCCTTGCCAGGGTTACCAGCCTAGGACATTAAAAAAACTGTCTTCGAAAACTACGCTGCTGTTTTTTTTTTAACTATTATTTATTTTTTGTAAGTAGATTTGTACAAACACGCTAAAGCTTCTCCTACGCCCGTCTTTTTGATGCACCTTGCAGGTCGCATCTTAGAAATCTCCTCAAGTTCCCTCCCCACTCAACCGACTTCTACTCCTACTCCTTCACCGTGCATGCGGTTCGGTTGTGGAATGCACTTCCGCCTGACATAAGGAACTGCCCTACTATTGCTGTATTTAAGAGAAGAGTGAAAGAACACTATCTCTCCACTTTGTCATAATTGCTCATGAATGTTTTCATTTTAATTACATTATTAGTATAATATATATTTAGTGATATTTATTCTAGGAGTATTTATGTATGTTTGCATGTATGTATATTCTTATTTTGTATGTTTATATTTAAATTATAGTATTATTTTTCTTCTACTATTACACACGTTGTCTACATCTCTTTGTATATTCTCTCCTATTGCAGGTATGCTGGAAGAGATTTCTATAGAAATAAACATTACCTTTGTACAATTTTTTGCTGTTCCTTTCTTCTTGTCTATTTATCATCATCATCATCATTTCAGCCGTAAGACGTCCACTGCTGGACTTAGGCCTCCCCCAATTTGGGGGGCTTTGCCATAATCGCCACGCTTGGCAGGCGGGTTGGCGATCGCAGTATGGTGGTAAAATGCATGGAGAACGCTGCTGCCCATTCTCTAGTAAGTCCCTTAGTCGCCTTTTACGACACCCACGGGAAGAAATGGGGTGGTGTTATTCTTTACGTCCGGCACCACACGGTACCGGTCTATTTATATGTGTGCATAAATGGTTAAATAAATAAACAAATAAAACACTTTTACACGCCAATCATATTTTTTTAAACTAGATGAGGTCGGCGTTTTCTATCTGACTACTCTGAGAAGAAAGGCCGAAACAAACTGAAGTGGTCTGTTAAGGAAAGAACCACTCAGATTGAGTGGACCTGTCCAATCAGTGCACGCATTTGTCATAACCGTGCAGCTTAACTCAGAACTTAAGGAGGTCAATGATTCGACGAACAATGCCAAATAAAGAACATTTGATCATTAGGTCGATTAGCTAGACTATTTTGAACTTTATTATTCTCATCGCTTCAAAAAAGAAAGAGGTATTGCATTTGACGGGTTTTTCAAAGTTGCCATCTAACTTGGCAATGTGTTGGCGGTATGAGGAATAGCGTGTAAAGTTCCCTCATATCTCCATAAAAAAGGGAGGTTACTCCGGTCAGACGGGAGCCGTGTCTTAAGGTTATAGCACATTATAACGGCACCGCAACTGCACAGTTGCAGCACGGCGTCTCCTCGACTTTAGGCTACGGCTAGCTGCCAGTGCGCTAACTACGTGTCTGCCGCGAGATGCAAGCTCGCAGTCCGTGCGCTGGCCAAGAGATGCAAGCTCGCAGTCCGCGCGCTGGCCGCGAGGTGAAAGCTTGCTGACACCGCGAACACAATAATTATATGGCATTTATGATTGAACACGCCTAGATAGTCATCTTAAATCTGATTCGAGACTAGAGGGAGGATGCAGCGAGGCGCGTGAGGCGACAGTGGTGTGCGGGCGACGGCGCAATGACGCTGTTTCGCTGGCGACGCGGAGTCGGCGCGTAGTAAGCATGCGATCGGCGCGCTGTAAACTCATGGTCCACTCGCTTACAGCACGCGGGCTGCGAGTCGAGTTGTATGGTAGCGGCAAGCGCGCTGACTGCCCGCCGTTGGCTTTTTCATATTGACATTATGAAATATATTATACTACACAGGATTTAATGCTCTAAATTGAATGACAAGTTAATTCCTGGTTTGGAGCGGTGCCGTTGCGGTGCCGCTATAATGTGCCATGACCTTACGAGTGTCTGAGTTTGTTTCGATATTTCTTCTCAGAGTCCAGTCGGCTAGAAAATGTGTAAAATGTGTAATGTGTATGCCTGTAATGTGTAATGTGTGTAATCAAAATCAAATCAAATCAATTTATTTCGGGCTACAATGACCCATATCATAAATACCTTAGGGACTAACATACATATAAATAAAAATCAATGGAAGTAAACATTAAACTTTAACTGTAATGTGTGTGTGTGTGTCTTCTAGTTTTAAAACACTAACCATACAAATTTATTTTAGTGTTATTAATCTATTTTTTATAGTGTCTTAAAAGATCTCTTTATCTCTTTATTAATAAACATTACATCCCTTTATTTATAAAACTGGTTAAAAATATTTCATCCAAACTTATTAACTTATATTTCAGCATATTTTTTTAGCAGATATTCCTTTTTATTTGGGACCACTGTGTGAGTTCTACTCTAGAATAATGTAAATCCGTCCAGAAGAAGTAAAAATTGTTGCTAGGGACGATTTTTTGTAACTCTTCGAATGAATAACCTTCTTCATTTAGGATTTGTTAAATTGTAAAATAGACCTACCTTTCGGAGGTGAAGACACCGGCCCGTTCGGGATGACCATCGCAGATAACGTAGGATTTTTCTGAAACAAAGGAGCTTTAATTAAGAATATTATATTAATGTTCTTACAACTGTTACTCACGTTAAATTACATTAACTACACATCGACAGTAAACATTTATATAGATCGGCAGGAGAACACTGACATAGCCCGAAGAATTGCCAAACTAAAGTGGCAGTGACCAGGCAAAATTCCTCGCAGAACAGATGGCCGAAAGGTTCTGGAGTGGCCACCGCGTACCGGAAGACGTAGAGTTGGATGGCCTTTTTAGGGTTCCGTTGCCAAATGGCAAAAAACGGAACCCTTATAGATTCAGCATGTCTGTCTGTCTGTCTGTCTGTCCGAGTGTGTCACAGCCATTTTTTTCCGAAACTATAAGAGCTATGCTGTTAAAACTTGGTAAGTAGATGTATTCTGTGAACTGCATTAAGATTTTCACACAAAAATAGAAAAAAACTATAATATTTGGGGTTCCCCATACATAGAACTGAAACTCAAAAAAATTTTTTTCATCAAACCCATACGTGTGGGGTATCTATGGATAGGTTTTCAAAAATGATATTGAGGTTTCTAATATCATTTTTTTATAAAACAATAATATTTAGGGTTCCCCATACATAGAACTGAAACTCAAAATTTTTTTTTCATCAAACCCATATGTGTGGGGTATCTATGGATAGGTCTTCAAAAATGATATTGAGGTTTCTAATATCATTTTTTTCTAAACTGAATAGTTTGCACGAGAGACACTTCCAAAGTGGTAAAATGTGAGCCCCCCCCCCCCCCCCGTAACTTCTAAAATAAGGGAATGATAAAACTAAAAAAAATATATGATGTACATTACCATGTAAACTTCCACCGAAAATTGGTTTGAACGAGATCTAGTAAGTAGTTTTTTTTTATTACGTCATAAATCGTAAACCACAATTTACCTTTCATTCAGTCAACTCAAATATAAAAATTAAAAAAAAAAAACATTTAATTTCATAAACATAAACCTTATGCATAAACCGTGAATTCCTGCAGGTTTGTACGGAACCCTCGGTGCGCGAGTCCGACTCGCACTTGGCCAGTTTTTTTTAACGTGGAGAAATGCTCATGCATACTGCACTACCACGGGGAGATAGTGCAGTTATGTGGGACTCCAACCCACTAAAACTCCACGGTATCCTCCTGTGCCGCTTGTGGTGGGAACACGGGCATATGTAATTCTTCCGCGAACCCGCCGCGGCTGTCCGTCACTGGACCCTCCTCTGGGGGATGAGGTACCCCCATTTACGGCGCGCCAGAACATACATAGCACGCCGTGACCACCCCAGGGCCCAATAAGCACATGGGCGCCAGACGACCCTGTCTATGGCACCCTTGGTCCCCCTGCGACGGGTCAGGACTGTGGCCCCGCCGCCTATCACTTTTTGGCCGCAGGGGATAGGGAGAGTGGCCAACGCTATACCAACACTCCTCCTCCCCTGCGGCCCCACTGCGTCCGCCATCGGACGGTGGCGACCCCGTTCAGGCCGCGGAACGTAGGGAGAGTGGCGCACCTCAATACCGGCACTCCTCTCCGACCGCAGCCCCCAACCCTCGCGATGTCGCCAAACGACACCGCGTTGGCCGCTACATCGTCGGTTTCGAGCGGAAAAGCCCTGACGAGCGGCCCCTCCTCGGGTTCCTCTTAGCTTCACCGTGGGGTTCTAAACCAGGGCTACTGAGCCCCCCCCGCCTCGTCAATGCGGGAACCCACTGGGGGGGAGAGTTGGAAGGCCTCCCTCAATGTGGACTGATGACCTTGTGAAGACTGCAGGAATCCGCTGGATGTGTGAAGCACAGAACCGGTCGAAGTGGCGGAGCTTGGAGGAGACCTAAGTCCAGCTTTTGGCTGTAGGTATATTATATTTATTTGTATTGTATGTATAGATTAATTAATTAAATAATAATGTTTATATATTATTTAATTAATTAATCTATACATACAATACAAATAAATAAAACTGGAGTGTCTAAAACACTTTTTACTAAGTGTATATGGATGTACACACGATACATATACCAAAACAACATTTTTTTACAATTTTTGTCTGTTTGTCTGTTTGTTCCGGCTAATCTCTGAAATGGCTCGACCGATTTTGTCGGAACTTTCACTGGCAGATAGCTGATGTAACAAGAAGTAACTTAGGACACTTTTATTTTAGAAAACATAAATAATAGTTTAAAAAAACAAAAAACACGCTGAATTTTGAGACGTATGTCAGCGTCGTTTTCAAAGACAGTTTTTATGAATTTTTTTTGTTAAATACCACGCGGATCAAATCGCGGGTAACAGCTATTACCTATAATATAACCTGAATTAACACATCTTACCGCGATAGTACGTCCTCCTGCGTTCATTTCCGACATCCACGCGGGCGAAGCCGCGGGCAAAAGCTAGTAATATAATAAACTGGGAACTAAGATTTTAGGATGAACTAGTTTCGCCTAGGCCAAACCAGTTCTCCCTACACGCGATGAGACAAACTAGTATAGACCTATGCAGAAAAGACAAAAGAAACAACATCTAAAGCCTACCACAGAAAAAAAAAAAATTAGAGGTGTCAAGGGACACCCGGATGGAACGAAGTTCCTTTCCAGGATTCATAATTTTTATAATTTTTTTTATTATATGTTATGTACAAAAAACCTGTACTTATACACTCAACAAAAATATTCTCTCTCTCTCTCTCTCCCTCTCTCTCCCTCGCTCTCGCCCTCTCTCTCCCTCTCTCTCTCTCTCTCTACCTCTCTCTGTCTCTCTCTCTCCCTCTCTCCCTGTCTCTCTCTCTCTCTCTCTACTCACAACAAAAAAAAACAACAATATACAAACAAATACAAACAACAAAATATATACAGTCGAATTGAGAAACCTCGTCCTTTTTTTTGAGGTCGGTTAAAAAGTGTCGTGACAAATTTTCGTAAGAATTTTTTCCGTCTAGCCCCCTTTCACAACGCGCGATAAGGAACTTCGTTCCAAAAGTAGCGATGTAGTGTCACGATTAAAATATGAAACTGTAACCGTTGTAAACTGTTACACATAAACATGTAGTCTTTATGTTGATGAGAAGGGAGAACTGGATTGGCCTTGGCGAAATTAGTTCATCCTAAAATCGGGTTTGGCCGGCAACATATATATACAATCCTCTTTCACGAGAATGAAGTCGCGAGCACAAGGTAGCTAAGTAAACAAGGCCTCCATTTTAAATATCGAGAGATTCAAAATCAAATGATAAAAGCAACAAATCTATTTAAAACAACATCGTTATTTAAATATCAGAAAGAATGTATTACGAAAGAAAAACACATTCATTTGTAAATCAGAACGGTATTACTGAGTAAATATCATTTTGTTATTTCAACATCATATTCTGAATTCTATCCCAAAGGAGAATATATAAATGTGAAGGTATGGTTTAGAAAAATATTGGTAGCAGGTAGATTCTGTTAAGCAAATAATGTGTTTCTTTGTTAGTTTTATTAATACGTGGAATCACCATCTGTCTGTCTTTTTCCTAACTATGCTTTTTTTTTGGGGTGTGAAATCATCAAATGGCGTCTCCCGCTCTAGGGTGGTGCCAAACCCACCCATGTTCATTCAGTTACCAATATGCCAGGGCCACGGTAACTCTTTCGAACGAATCTCGCGACCCTGGCAGGCACCGGTCCTAGCAGACCCCTTCAGTACTGCGCGTGGAACACTACGCGCCGTCCACCTGAGCCTGGTCCTTACCGGGCGGCCAGCTACCTATTGCTTGCCGTCCGCAAGCTCGCGCCTACGGTGGCCGGGAGTCCGCTATCGACTCCCGACGCCCGGGGCGTCTCCTCCTGCGGCGGCTAGGGATGTGAGGGCTCAGAGACTGCCACTCTCTCACGCGCCCCGCCTCCTCCTTCGCGAGAATGACTGCTTCGCAAGAAGGAGGTGATGGCTTCCCATGCCCTCGCGCTCCGTACCATGGCTCGCACCAGGGCCGGACGCGAGAGGTCGCCGCCGCTGATCGCCTCCATAAGGACATGGCGCTGCTCCGCCCAGGCAGGGCACACCTCCACCGTATGCTCTACCGTGTCCTCCAGACGATCCACGCAATGTATCCCAACTATGTTGGCGTCGGTTCTCAGTCTAATCGAATGCAGCTGAACAAGGAGTGATGGCCTATCTTATTTGCACAACTTAGTTACTGGGTGTAGAATCCTGTTGATTCCGTATTTAACTTGAATAATATCACTTCACGGACTCACCACCACATCAAGCGCTACCGTGAGAGCGTGCAGACCTGCTTCACCGTCTCTGTTTCCCGCCGTTGCTACTGACTGACAGATGACATTAGTGACAGCAGCTACCTCCGCTTGTGTCCATGAGGCAATGTATATGTTGCAGTCAAAACTCTTAACCAGTCAAAAGTACTATTGACTAGCAAAATAAGTCAAAAGTACTTTTGACTGAACAGGTTGGTCAAAAGTGGTTTTGACTGAAAATTATTGGTTATTAGTACTTTTGACTGACGCTCTTCGTCAAAAGTAGTTTTAACTGCAATAAAGCATCAGTCAAAAGCACTATTAAGCGAGTTCTTGACTTAGGGCACCGCGACTCGGACAGGTTAGGTTAGAAGGGGATGGCGGGGTCTTTCAGACTGATACAACCAGTCAAAACCACTTTTAACGGAATCACTTTGTCAAAAGTACTTTTTAACCGACGAAAAAAAACGGAGGAGGTTATCAATTCGACGCGTATTTTTTTTTTTGTTTTTTTTTTATGTATGGCCACGCATGACTTTTTACATAGTAGTCCGATTGTGATAATTCTTTTTTTATTGGAAAGGGTAAATACTCCGAGAGTGGTGTCATATAAATTTGGAAAACAAAATCGAACCCTAAGGGTCGGAAAACAGGAGATGATTGATTGTTCACTCATTGATTGTAATGTATAACCACGCATAACTTTGTACAGAGTAGTCCGATTTTGATAATTCTTTTTTCATTGGATTAAAGCCACAAAAAAAATACAAAATAAAAACTTTTTAACAAAAAATTAAACCGCCGAACAAACAGAAAAGCAAAAAATAATAAACCTTAAAATTTTGAGTCGGCGCTGAAAAATCAATGAACTAAGATCACTTTTTTCGGTGGTTTAATTTTTTGTTAAAAAATTTTTTAACCACCTCCATCGGGCAAAAGTACTTACTTTTAACTTTTATTTTAGTCAAAAGTATTATTGACTAACGCATACGGTCAAAAGTGCTTTTGACTGTTGCTAGTCACTAGTACTTTTGACTGGTTTAGAGTTTTGACTGCAACATATACATATATATTGAATAGATACACTACATTGGGTAACACAATACCACGTGGTAACATTGCTTGTCAGACTTTCGGGATTCAGATTACCCATTATGACCAGAGATCGGAGTAGGTAAATTGATTTTACGTACTCGCATCATGAATAGTCATAGAAATCATAACATGGATACGCCTTTTTTCCAGAATTTCATTTTGGTACATACGGGACCGTGTGGTGCCGGACGTAAAGAATAACACCACCCCATTTCTTCCCGTGGGTGTCGTAAAAGGCGACTAAGGGACTCACTAGAGAATGGGCAGCAGCGTTCTCTATGCATTTTACCACCATACTGCGATCGCCAACCCGCCTGCCAAGCGTGGCGATTATGGCAAAGCCCCCCAAATTGGGGGAGGCCTAAGTCCAGCAGTGGACGTCTTACGGCTG
Organism: Aporophyla nigra; assembly: GCA_947507805.1. Taxonomy (NCBI): domain Eukaryota; kingdom Metazoa; phylum Arthropoda; class Insecta; order Lepidoptera; family Noctuidae; genus Aporophyla; species Aporophyla nigra. The sequence goes on along the minus strand of OX382319.1, from coordinate 11,484,704 downwards.
AAATGAAATGATGACATACGGGATTGAATCAAATATTGTGAAAGTAAGGATTTTTAAACTAGGTACTACATTATAAATTTATATGAATGCGATAGATAAACATTTAAAATTGTTATTTTCTTACTGTAGAAGGCCGATCACCTATATATTATTAAAAAGACAGCAAAAAAAAAAAAAAAAAAAAAGGTAGGAAAAAGGTTATACATTTCTTATTCATGATGTATTCTTTATTCTACACATTACTACATTTGAAATTAATTACAAAATCCCTGAATCCCGGAGGCATATCCATACTAATATATACGTGCCAGTTCATTGATCCCATTTCAATCTACCTACTCCGACCTCTGGTTATGACTGTCAAAGATGTGGGACAGTCGGGACACACTGTTAAACATGATGCTTTTAGAGGGTTTCAGTTTACAAAGGATTGTCACCCATCCCCGGAATCAAGCTTTGGCTTTTCACCTCGGCACAGAAACAATGGCTGGACTATGTGAAAGATGATTTGTCTAGAAAGATGACTACGGAGATGACGACTAATAGTGAAGTGTGGAAGAAAAGGACATGTTGCACGGATCCCTAATACATTGAGATGAAAGCAGGAAAATGATGAATCTCTCATCTATACTATTACTAGCTTTTGCCAGCGGCTTCGCCCGCGTGGAGGTCGGAAATGATCCCACGGGAACATACTACCGGGATAAAAAGTACTCTATGTGTTATTCCAGGTTATAAACTATCTGTGTGCCAAATTTTATCTAAATCGGGTCAGTAGTTTTTGCGGGAAAGAGGAACAAACATCCACATATCCATACATCCATACATACAAACTTTCGCGTTTATAATATTAGTAGGGTTATAAAGCTGAAGAGTTTGTTTGTTTGTTTGGTTGAATGCGTTAAACTCAGGATCTACCGAATTTAAAAAATCTTTTTGTGTCGGTTAAACTATTTATTGAGAAAGGCTAGAGGCTATATAACTTCACGCTACAATTAAAAGGAGCGAAGCAGCAACGAAAAATGGATGAAAACTGGCAGGCAATTCGATTTGGAAGGGTCACGGTCAGCAAAAATTTTACGCGAACGAAGTCATGGGCAGAAGCCCGTGCCCACCCCATATAGATATAGTATTATAGTCTATGTGGTGCCGGACGTAAGGAATAACACCACCCCATTTCTTCCCGTGGGTGTCGTAAAAGGCGACTAAGGGACTTGCTAGAGAATGGGCAGCAGCGTTCTCTATGCATTTTACCACCATACTGCGATCGCCAACCCGCCTGCCAAGCGTGGCGATTATGGCAAAGCCCCGCAAATTGGGAGAGGCCTAAGTCCAGCAGTGGACGTCTTACGGCTGAAATGATGATGATGATGATTATTGTCTGTTAATTATTTTTGGGTTGCTAAGCCATTTAGGAGCAGTGGTAGTAGTATCGACCCACCTTACGACTTACGTTGGTCAGTTCGAACCCAAGCAGGCGCTTTATTGACTAGCCTGTTAGTCTATTGGTTAGTGACCCTGACTGCTAAGACTGAGGTCGTGGGTTCGATTCCCACCCAGAACAAATCTTTGTGTGATGAGCACAATCATTTGTTCTGTGTCTGGGTGTAATTTATCTATAATATGTATGTATTTAGAAATATATAAGTATGTTTGTCAGTTGTCTGGTTACCATAGTACAGGCTCTGCCTAGTTTGGGATCAGATAACGTTGTGTTGGTTGTCCTAAGATATTAGATATCAAAAGATATTATTATTATTAGCCTTTATTATACAATCTTATATATATGTTTCTTGCATGCTAAGTTATATTATCAGAAGATATTATTATTATTAGCCTTTATTAAATAATCTTATATATATTTTTCTTCCATGTTAAGTAACATTATTAGACACCAGTTTCGCGAAGATTGTGTTGTTTCCCAGCATAGGCCTCCCCTAAAGCTTGACATAGAGTTCGATCAAAGAAAGAAAGAAGAAAGAAAATGCATTTATTTAGCACAAACACAAAGGCACACAAAATAATACAACAAAAACTACATAAATTAACAAAAAGAAAAAAAGGTTCAGTTCAGCAAAAATACCAGACATCTAGTGCTTGACGCTGATTTTCAACTGGACCTGAAATGTGAGCGGACAAACACTGCAACGTGGCGAATGTATGCATACTTAAATAAAATAAATGATTAAAGAAATGTTGATATATATACTGTTTTGTAAGTATCGAGTGTACTACATTTAAAAAAAAAATAACAAAGTAAACTAATTTAACTTTGAATTTTGCAGTGTGATATTTAATACAATTGCAAAACAAAACAAATAGGTAGGTAAATACATAAATGAGACAAACGCATGATATACCTTAGCTAATTATGTACATAAAGAAAGAAACGCATAAAAACCGGCCAAGTGCGAGTCGGACTCGCGCACCGAGGGTTCTGTACAAACCTGCAGGTATTCACGGTTTATGCATAAGGTTTATGTTTATGAAATTAAATGTTTTTTTTTAAATTTTTATATTTGAGTTGACTGAATGAAAGATAAATTGTGGTTTACGATTTATGACGTATTAAAAAAAAACTACTAACTAGATCTCGTTCAAACTAATTTTCAGTGGAAGTTTACATGGTAATGTACATCATATATTTTTTTTAGGTTTATCATTCCCTTATTTTAGAAGTTACGGGGGGGACACACACACATTTTACCACTTTGGAAGTGTCTCTCGCGCAAACTTTTCAGTTTAGAAAAAAAATGATATTAGAAACCTCAATATCATTTTTGAAGACCTATCTATAGATACCCCACACGTATAGGTTTGATGAAAAAAATTTTTTTGAGTTTCAGTTCTATGTATGGGGAACCCCAAATATTATTGTTTTTTTTCTATGTTTGTGTAAAAATCTTAATGCGGTTCACAGAATACATCTACTTACCAAGTTTCAACAGCATAGCTCTTATAGTTTCGGAAAAAAGTGGCTGTGAGATACTCGGACAGACAGACAGACCGACAGACAGACAGACATGTCGAATCTATAAGGGTTCCGTTTTTTGCCATTTGGCAACGGAACCCTAAAAAGGAGTCAGAGATCACGTGTCTTCCTGTTCTACGTAATGCCAGCTTATACTTTTGATGTCGTCCTGCCATCTACGACGCTGTCTCCCTTTCTTTCATTTACATTGGCTTGAACACCAGTTGATTACGTCCTTGACCCATTTCTCCTGTTTGCTCCTCATCATGTGGCCTGTGCACCCCCATTTTAGTTTTTTAATACAGTAGCAGGCGCTTTACTTTGTGTAGTTTATTTCATCACCACTGCTCTCAAAACGGTGAAGGAAAACATCGTGAGGAAACCAACATGAACTAGAAACTAATCCGTCCTATTCAGGAATTTTTAGATTTTCATTTCAGTGCAATATAATCACAAGGTATTTTGTTTTCCTTTAGAACCTGTTTGTTTGTCTAAAACAATAGAAAATATCTTTGATTAGAATCCTTCTAACCGACTTTACAAAATAAATGGTTCTAATTTTTAATAAGAGAACCATTATGTTTGGATTTGAGATTAACTTCAGCTTTCTAACGGTCTTGTAAGACATGTAGCCTTAAGGCGATGTCTGTCTCCGTTATCTCACGTCGTACGGCACGAGAATTTAATTCAATATCGTATCGTATATAAGCCACATCATTCAATCTCAACAACCGACTCAAAATCCTACAACACACTCAAAGTAAATGTAAAATTATGGTTACAAAATGGCTTTTTACGCTGGACTATGACATAACTGAGACCATATTAATCTAAATATTAAATTAGATAAAGAAATGAACAATTTGAATGGTACAAATACATATCTCTATTTATATATTTATTATTCTATATCACAAGCTTCCACATATAACATACATCCACAGTATAACATCCAGACACACTCAACACCAACACGACTATCATAATTAATAAACCCACACAAACACAATTACACACAACGTACATGCGTACCTATACATACTAGGTTATCTTTTGTATTTTCTCTGTGTATTAGTTTTAGTTTTCTTTAATGTATTAGTTCTAGATTAGATAAAATTAAGAAATTTACTGTAACATATTTTCACCAACAACCTACATATTGTATATACCAGAAAATGTTAATGGAACGAAGGAGCCTGGATCTCACGACACGGGGAATCCTAGTGTGAGTTCCAGGAATTAATCGCATATGACTGTAATTTCTTAACCAATAAATTATTCTTGTTCTTATTCATTCGTGGATGGGCGATCATATTTACACACCAAGAGCCCTCCGTGCTTCGGAAAGCATGTTTAGTTGTGGGTTGGTCCCGGCTGTTATTTTTCGATCTTTGAAAGTCGATACGGGTCGTCAGAAGTCTGACAACCAGGTCTTATCTAGGAGCAGTGGTGTGTATTGCTTTTATGTATAGGTAGGCACTAGGCAGACAAACGCGAGTTTTTTTATTACACGCTTCATATTAGCTTCACTTGTATGTTTGTATATTTGTATGTTTGTTTGTAACCGACTCCTTATAGCGCGATTTTGACCCACTTTAAACGACCAGATTTCATTCAAACTTTGCACACCTGTCAAGGACCGATGACAATGCAATAATTTCATAAATTTGTGCCATTATCCTTGCCAGGGTTACCAGGACAGCAAAAAAACTGTCACAAACTACGCTGGCATACGTCTCAAAATTCGAAATACCCTAAAAATAGAAAATAAATAATAGTTTCAAAAAACTAAAAAACACGCCTCCATTAAAAACCAAACTAAAAAGTACAAAATAATGGAAAAAAAAGCGTGGGGTGCCTGATATCAATAAAAAAATACCTTAAAAAGCACCCCACGCTTTTTTTCCATTATTTTGTACTTTTTAGTTTGGTTTTTAATGGAAGCGTGTTTTTTAGTTTTTTGAAACTATTATTTATTTTATTACACGCTTTATATTAGCTTCACTTGTATGTTTGTTTGTAACCGACTCCTTACAGCGCGATTTTGACCCACTTTAAACGGCCAGATTTCGTTCAAACTTTGTAGGCTTATCGAGGACTGATGACAATACAATAATTTCATACATTTGTGCCATTATCCTTGCCCGGGTTACCAGCATACCAAAAAACTACACAAACTACGCTGACATACGTTTCAAAATTGGAAACACCCTAAAAAATAGAAAATGTATAATAGTTTAAAAAAACTAAAAAACACGCTTCCATAGAAAACCAAACTATAAAGTACAAAATAATGGAAAAAAAGCGTGGGGTGCCTGATATCAATAAAAATACCTTTAAAAGCACCCCACGCTTTTTTTCCATTATTTTGTACTTTTTAGGGTTCCGTGTCTGTCTGTCTGTCCGAGTATGTCACAGCCACTTTTTTCCGAAACTTTAAGAGCTATGCTGTTGAAACTTGGTAAGTAGATGTGTTCTGTGAACCGCATTAGGACTTTCACACAAAAATAGAAAAAAAACAATAATATTTGGGGTTCCCCATACATGGAACTGAAACTCAATATTTTTTTTTCATCAAACCCATATGTGTGGTATTTATGGATAGGTCTTTGAAAATGATATTGAGGTTCCTAATATCATTTTTTTCTAAACTGAAAAGTTTTCGCGACAGACGCTTCCAAAGTGGTAAAATGTGTGCCCCCCCCCCCCTCCCCCCGTAACTTCTAAAATAAGGGAATGATAAAAGTAAAAAAAATATATATGATGTACATTACCATGTAAACTTCCACCGAAAATTGGTTTGAACGAGATCTAGTAAGTAGTTTTTTTTTTTAATACGTCATAAATCGTAAACCACAATTTACCTTTCATTCAGTCAACTTAATTATATATATTTTTTTAAACATTTAATTTCATAAACATAAACCTTATGCATAAACCGTGAATACCTGCAGGTTTGTTCGGAACCCTCGGTGCGCGAGTGCGACTCGCACTTGGCCAGTTTTTTGTTTGGTTTTCTATGGAAGCGTGTTTTTTCGTTTTTTTAAAAATTTAAGTATGATAATTTATTTAGTTACTTAATAATATCGGGACTCACATTAAAATGAATCGACTCTGTGATTTTTGGAGATAGGCACTACTTATGTGGCTACATGCAATGCACGCCACTGCCAAGGGGTGTCGTATTACCCAGTAACTGGGTTGTGGAGATCAGATAGGCAGTCGCTCCATGTGAAATACTGGTACTTAGCTGCATCCGGTTAGACTGGAAGCCGTCCACCACATAGTTGAGAAAAACTAGGCTGTGCTATGAGGCTCACCCGTTTCACTTTCAGTATCCAAGTAGTATCCCGCCTACCAAGCGTGGCGATTATGGTAAACCTAAAATTAGGGGAGGTGGCCTATGTCTAGCAGTGGACGTTTTTTGGCTGAACTGATGATGATGATGATGATGATGATGATTCTAGTTAACGGCAAACGTAGGAAGCTAGATACATATATCATATTTATGACTACCTTTTGCCAGCGGCTTCGCCCGCGTGGAGGTCGGAAAATATCCCGCGGGAACTTACTACCGGGATAAAAAGTACCCTATATGTAGTAACCTAAAACCATCCCGCACATATGTCACAAAATCTGCTATAACCTAACACATCACATCCCACACACGTCATCACACTACATACCATACCACACCACCCCAGACACACACACCTCATCACACAACACATCACACCACGTCTCATTACGCACCACTCTACACACCACACCAAACACTACACACATAAACCAGAAACGACTGTTATTTTTATTTCTTGTTTATAACAACAATTTTTTTAAATATAATTTCAGATTTATGTAGTTTTTAAACAAATAGACAGTGTACTTACTCACATGTATGGTCAGCCCTTATGCACATTACACTGTTTATTGTATTTTGTTATATTTTGTTTACTCACAGTTAGTGCGGCAATGATATGGAAGAGCGGAGTCTCCCAATACAGGCATTTTTTGCTTAAAAGGAGGCTCCAATCACGTCTACACGTAATGTAAATGCTAATTGTGACCAATAAATTATTTTGTATTTGTGTGTTAATCCAGGTTATAAACTATCTGTGTGCTAAATTTCATCCAAATCCGTTCATAGTTTTTTCGTGAAAGACGAACAAACATCCACACATCCATACATCCATACATACAAACTTTCGCGTATATAATATTAAGTAGGATATACTAAATAATATCTTAGACACTAACATACAATACATAAAGGTTCGTACAAGCAGGTGCGACTTGTCGCGCAACGTGTCGCGGAGGCAATTCTGCGGTTTATCGCGACGCAACACTTTTCACACTGGCGCGACCAATCGTCTTCTTACTCTACTACTTCATAGCGGCGCGTCGAGCAGCGCGACAACTTGTGGTACATTTTGTATGATGGTGCGGCGACGTCATACAAAATGTACCTTATGTACAGGTCGCCCCTGAGTGAAGCGTCGCGCACGTTTTCTTAGAAATTGTTCTGCGGATATAAATCGCTGAATCGCGCGCGATCACTACGTCGCACTAGTCTGCACGAATCTTTAGCCTTAACTGCTAAAGAAGATTTACTTAAATTCAAGCACTAAGGAATGATATTTGAAAATTCATCTCAGAAATGCGTGAAATCTAAACTGACATTATAATAAAGAGGTTTAATTTGTTTGTTTGTAAATACGGGGTAATCTCCGGAACCACCAGTCAAATTTGAATATTTCTACTTGCATTTAATAGCCCAATTCTTGACGAAGGTTATAGGGTATTCAATATCATGCTACAACCCTAAAGAACCAAGAAAACGAATACAAAACAAAAGAAAACGCTTAAAGAAAACGACGTAATATCGTGGGCGGGCGATGATATATTTCATGTTAAAACAAGAAATTTCACGAGGACGAAGTCGGATGCAGAAGCAAATAAGGTATAAAAGCCTATATCCCATGGAAAGCCGTATTTATTTTACCGATAAGAAATCACATCGGCGTGTGGTTTGTTTTTGAATAAAGTACTGATATGTTAATAATAATTATTTTTAATTTTTATTAAAAAATAAAAGGCAACATACGTACAGTTTTGCTAAAATATAAATAATATTCTGATATTTACGTGCCTGAACTAGGTAATCCTGTGTTTCAGGCAAGCAGAGCCTAAGTCTTATAAAATTAGTAAATAATCAAAAGTTGAGAATAGACAAATTATTATGCAAATGTTGTGTTGCTTATCTCTTAGTTTCTAAATTTGAATAAATTAAAACACTTAACGTAGGTGAATACTTACTTTAACACAGTTAGTCAAAATAATCTATGTAAGTAGATTTTTTAAGACACATCTACGTGTCAATATTTTCGTGTTCCATATTTTAAAATCAAGATGGCGCTGGCCACTGACAGCTCCCTTTTGCAGGGGCTGCCTTAATGCCAAAGAATCAGCCGACCACGACATCCAATCAAAGCGAGGCCATGGCTTCTCAATGCAAAGAAATCCATGGAACAATGAGGTCACTCCACGAAGCCTGTGAAGCTCTCAGAAAGCGTCTGTGCTTTCGGGTGGAGCTAGGCTGGCTTTGTTATCCAGAATCCCCATATTCAACGGACCGATGAGAGTCTAAGTGCTGAAAGCGTGTTTGAAAATGTGAGCACCAAATATTTATTTATGTACACACATAAATAGAAGGTTCTGGAGTGGCGACCGCGTACTAGAAGACGGAGCGTTGGAAAGCCTCCCACAAGATGGACCGATGACCTGGTGAAGGCCGCAGGAATAAGTTGGATGCGAGAAGCACAGAACAGGTCGATGTGGCGGTGCTTGGGGGAGGCCTATGTCCAGCAGTGGCCGTCTTTCGGCTGAAATGATGATGTACGCACATATATAAACAGACAAGAAGAAAAGAACAGAAAATTTTGTACAAAGGTAATGCTTATTTCTAAAGAAATCTCTTCCAGCACACCTGCGATAGGAGAGGAGATACAGAGATGTAGACAGCGTGTGTAAGAGTATGAGAAAATAAAATATATATATAATCAAAAACTATTAACTTAATAAAATATTATATTATTATCATTTATCTATCATATAATGAATTTATCTCTCATTGCTTCATTTTTCATTCTTTTACCTGTGGTAATATGGTAATTTTATTCTAGGTGCATCGTCTGACATATGATTATATAAATATTGTATACAAATAATAAAAAACATTTTAAAAGTGGTGGAGTTTTTTGCCCATTCCTCTCCATACGAATGTACCTTTTGGAAGGGGCGACTAGAATCAATTCTATTTTAATGTGACTGTTGACTTTCAAAATAGCCGAAACAAAACCAGAGGCCGTTGTCTCTTTTAAATTTTTTTTTTTTTCATTGGTATTTTTAGTGAGTCTAACAATGCAGGGCCACGTCTGGAAAGGCTTTCTGAAGGAAGAGCTAGTGTTTACACTACATTACATAGTAATGTAATGTAGTGTATACATACGACATCTCCAAAAATTGTGTGACAGTGGAAACGAACCCCGTACCTTACGTTGCCCGTCCAATACACTAATTAGGGACAATGTTGCCTTCAGGCTACTTGCTCCTGAAGACCTGTTCTATATATACAATGTGCTATACTATGACTTATACCTGAAGTATGACGTCAGACTGAACATTGATGAGGATTCAGTCAAGAAGATGATAGAGTAGTCAGTCAATGGTCACAATTGAACTTCAAAAAAACTTTTTACAAAAAATAACAACCGACTTCCTTTAAAAAAAACACTACAAAGTCAAAAATAACTTGTGGTGTCTTAGGATCTGTATTTAAGGGTTTTTTGCCACCGACTTCCGAAATTAAAGTTATTTTTAACTTTGTAGTGTTTTTTTTTTTGAGGAAGACGGTTGTTATTTTTTGTAAAAAGTTTTTATTTTTAACTTTTTAGTTATGGTAGATACCCCGCACTAATCTAATCGCGTTATTCGTTCATTTGTCGCGCAAATAATTAATGCAAATTTAAGACTTATATGGTTTTCACATGGATACCATATCCGAATGGAACCAAATTAAAATGGGACCATTCGGGAAGCACCAGCTTTCAAATAAAAAATCAAGAATCATCAAAATTAGTTCACCCAGTCAGAAGATATGAGGTAACAAAAAAAAAATACAGTCGAATTTATAACCTCCTCCTTTTTTTGAAGTCGGTTAAAAATCACTCTTACAGCTACAAAAAAAGGCGCTGTCATTATCAAATTGATAATACTTAACTCTTTTTAGGGTTCCGCACCTCAAAAGGAAAAAGCGGAACCCTTATAGGATCACTTTGTTGTCCGTCCGTCCGTCCGTCCGTCTGTCAAGACCCTTTTTCTCAGGAACGCGTGGAGGTATCAAGTTGAGATTTATATCAAATACTCAAATCTACTGTCCTTTGGAGCTGTGAAAAAATCAAACTTCTAAGCTAACGCAATCAAAAGATATAGCCGTTTATGCCGCAAATTTCCGCAAATTTTCGAAACTCGCAAGGGAATCAAAACCTTAAGGGTACTTCCAGTCGATCTAGAATTTTGAAATTTGGTTCGAAGCAACGTCTTATAGCACAGATAAAGGAAAAATTGCGAAAACCGTAAATTTTTAGTTACATCATATAATAAAAATATTTTTTTTTAATTTTAAACTCTATACCCACAGGTTTGTACGGAAACCTCGGTGCGCGAGTCCGACTCGCACTTGGCCGATTTTTTTTTATTTGTCCGTAGATAGCTGACCATCTTTACGTACCAAGACCCCTTTCTTTATTTTTGTGGATGAGATATCATCAAATCACGTCTCTGGGCGGAGCGGGAGGCCGGGAGTCCGCGATAGACTCCCGACTCCCGGGGTGTCTCCTCCTGCGGCAGCTAGAGGCGCGAGGGCGCAGAAACTGTTTCTCCAAACTACGCTGACATACGACACAAACTACGCTGACATACGTCACAAACTACGCTGACATACGACTCAAAATTCGAAACCCCCCTCAAAAATAGAAAAAAAATAATACCTAGTTTAAAAAAAACTAAAAAACACGCTTCCATTGAAAACCAAACTAAAAAGTACAAAATAATGGAAAAAATCCGGCCAAGTGCGAGTCGGACTCGCGCACCGAGGGTTCCGTACAAACCTGTAGGTATATAAGTAAAAGTTCACCCATCACGACAATCGAGTCGTAGTTCTGTTCTGTTTCTTAGCTTGGTTTTATTTCTGTCTGTGTTTTGTTCTGTTTATTATATGATGTAACTAAAAATTTACGGTTTTCGCAATTTTTCCTATAACTGTGCTATAAGACGTTGCTTCGTACCAAATTTCAAAATTCTAGATCGGACTGGAAGTACCCTTTAGGTTTTGATTCCCTTGCGAGTTTCGAAAATTTGAGGAAATTTGCGGTATAAACGGCTATATCTTTTAATTGCGTTAGCTTTGAAGTTTGATTTTTTCACAGCTCCAAGGGACAGTAGACTTGAGTATTTGTTATAAATTTCAGCTTGATACCTCCACGCGTTCCTGAGAAAAAGGGTCTTGACAGACGGACGGAAGGACGGACGGACGGACGGACAACAAAGTGATCCTATAAGGGTTCCGCTTTTTCCTTTTGAGGTGCGGAACCCTAAAAAAGCGTGGGGTGCAAAAAAATACCTTAAAAAGCACCCCACGCTTTTTTTCCATTATTTTGCACTTTTTAGTTTGGTTTTCAATGGAAGCGTGTTTTTTAGTTTAATTAAACTATTATTTATTTTAATTTTGTTTTCTTTCTTTCTCAGTAATCATGATCTGGCAGTTTGAGTAATTTATGTGGCCTACCCAAATGTCCTTACTTTGGTTTTGTTCGTCACAGCGTTGGGCTCCTTATGTTCCGAGTTGAGCTAAACGATTACTGACAAATGCTAGCACTGACTGGACAGGTCCACTCAATCTGTGTGGTTAATTCTTCAAATGACCATTTCAGTCACCAATCTACAAATCTTCTTCTTCCCAGCTAAAGCACTAGGAAGTGTCAAAGGGCGGGCGTTTTAGGGGACTGTCTTATGTAACTTTGACGTTCAAAAAGTGCTGACTCTTCGCCTAGTTTGAATAAATGACTTTTGATTTTGACTTACATGGTCTTCACACGTTGTGACCAAAATTATGTCTGGACTTTAAAAGAGACTGTGACCTCTGAGTTTGTTTCGGCCTTTTTTTCACACGGTGTATAGGACAATAGAGGTTTTTTCAGGCTGTTTTCCTAAGGAACTTACTAGAAAATGAGCAGCAGCGTTCTCTATGCATTTGACCACCATACTGCGATCGCCAACCCGCCTTCCAAGCGAGGCGATTATCACAAACACCCCCTTAGGGGCCATCCATAAATTACGTCACACGTTAAGAGGGGGGGAGGGGGTCGACGAATTGTGACATTGTGTGACAAGGGGGTGGGAGGGGCCCAAAATTTTGTGACGTCACATTTCAAAATTTAATATACATATTTAAAGTACTATTAAAACACGAAATATAAACTATGAAAGAAAATATGTGCCGTCACACCAGGGGGGTCTCACAAATGTGACCAGCTGTGACAAGGACGGGGGGGGGGGTCAAAAAATCATGAAACTTGTGTGACGTAATTTATGGATGGCCCCTTAGGGTGATGCCTATGTCCAGTGGTGGACATCTTTTGGCCGAAATAAGGATAATGAAGAAGATGAACTGTCAAAATTAAAGTCATTGCTACTGTCAAACTCGTCCGATTCTATTAGATAGTTTGCATGAATTTTTCATAGAAGTTGTTGTATTGTTGCGCATGTATGTGGGAGAGTCTTTAGTGTATTACGCAATTTCTCCGCTGTTATTATGATTATAATATGTGAACATGGAAGGTAATTATTTTATTCTGAAAATACATAATCCTAGTAACATTAACTAATCATTATGTTGAAACAGGAAAATAAATTATTTATACATTTATTTCATGCTTGAAACCCATTCTCAAGTCCCTTAGTCGCCGTCTATGACACCCACGGGAAGAACAGGATGGTGGTATTCTTTATGTCTGGTACCACACAGAACAACAACATTGACTGGCCTGTTAGTCTAGTGGTTAGTGACCCTGACTGCTAAGACTGAGGTCGTGGGTTCTATTCCCACTTAGGACAAATCTTTGTGTGATGAGCATAATCATTTGTTCTGTGTCTGGGTGTAATTTATCTATATCTAGCTTCTGCCAGCGGCTTTGCCCGCGTGAAAATTCAACCCCCCAATTCACCCTCTTAGGGATGAAATTTCAAAAAACCCTTTCTTAGTGGATACCTACTCTTTACAAAGAATACACCCTCCAAATTTCATGTCTCTAGGACCAGCGGTTTAGGCTCTGCGTTGATATATCAGTCAGTCAGTCAGTCACTCAGGACTTTGAATTATATATATATAGATATGTATGTATTTAGAAATATACAAGTATGTTTATCAGTTGCCTGGTTACCATAGTACAGGCTCTGCCTATTTTGGGATCAGATGATGTTGTGTTGGTTGTTCTAAGATACATATTAGATATATATATATATTAATCGGAATATTTTGACAGTCTAACAACATAAATTGTGATTTTTACGTTGTTAAGTAGACACATTTTTCGAACATATGAAAATTAGTGAGGGAGATGTGAGTGGAAACACCGGGAGGGGACGCCCTAGGAGGACATATAGTGACCTTATTGGTGATGTTCTTCAGAATCAGGTGCGTAGTAGGTACTCGCAACCAGCGTGTGTGTATGACCAATTGTATGAACCAAAACGAGGTAAAAGGAGTGTGTAGAGATCGTAGCAGGTGGCGTTCCGTGGTTTCTGCCTACCCACATGGGAAAAAGGCGTGATTGTATGTATGTATGAAAAAGAGTTGGCGTGTGATTGGAAAGCTACCAATAAGTAAGCAGCGTCTGTACATCTAGCTGTAGAAGATGCATTGGCGATATAATATATTGGCCTATAATGTTCCCACAGCTGGGACACAAACCTGCCCTCTTTGTGAGAAAGTAGACTATAATCCTGAGTAGATGTCACAGTCATGTCTTCGAATTTTCGATTCTATGACATGCTGGTTTCCAAACTATACTTTCCTTCACCGTTTTGAGAGCATGGGAGATATAAATATTTACATGTTTTTTTTTCGGTTGGTAAATCATCAAATGACGTCTCCCCCTCTGGGCGGAGCGGGAGGGCATGTCAGACTTTTACTGAATAAAACCCACCTGTGTTCCTTCAGTTGCCTGTGCCAGGGCCACGGTAACTCTGTCGAACAAATCTCGCGACCCTGGCAGACATCGGCTATAGCAGACCCCTTAAATTTCTACTGACATTTATTTATTGATTAAAACTTTATGTACAAGTAAAACTACTGTAGAAAGGCGGACTTAATGCCTGAGGCATTTAATATTTTCGCGATGTTTTCCTTCACCGTTTTGAGAGCAATGGTGATTAATTTATTTACACATAGGAAAAATGCCTACCTGGATTTAAACCCACGTTCTAGAACTCATAAGTCAGAACCGTTACCAATGGGCTACCACCCAAACTGAACCATGTCCTTAAACCTCCTAGATTCTGGAAAAAAAGTTGTTGGATATTTTTTGAAACTTAGGTTTTATCCACTTGACAGTCCAGACTACTGAGAGTAGTTGCACTTTGGCAACTACGGTTGCCAAGGACTGTCAAGTAGATATGGTATATCAGGGGTCTGTACACGTCCAAAAAAATGCAAAAAAAAAAATGACGTTTGGTGCAGTGTTGCTACTACCATAAAACGATTAGTTCCGAAAACAATTCACAGATGACTTTAGAACAAGTTTTTAATTCTTTATGTAATATAGGTATGACGCTGGCATCCAGAAGATTAAACATAACTGCCTAAATGCGGACGTACAATAGGTACATCACTGCCTACCCTTTTTAGGGGCTTTAGACGGGTGTTATATTACTTCCGTTCCAACTATCAAATAGTTTGGAAACCACATCAGTGTCCGATGGGGAACAAACTTGGGTCATTCCGTAGGATTCTTGACCACGGAACTGTTGGGTTCACGGAGAGAATTACTGACAATTGCGTTTCAGAGGATAACAATTTATACTATGCATACCGCATAGCTATAATTATTAGTAAAAGCCAATTATTTTTAAAAGAGTAACCGTGAAGTTTCTTGCCGGCTCTTCTCCATAGGAATCAACTACAGTAGGACCTCTTTAATCCAAAACCCTTCTAATCCGAACACCTCTGTAATCCGAACGCCCCACCGCTTTTACCCTCGCCATCTCGCCAGTTGCTTACCGAACGTCGAGTAGGTGTCATGCACATTTGTTGTCATAAAAACTTTTTAACAAAAAATAAAAACGCTGAAAAAGCCACAAAAATTACAAAATAAAAACTTTTTAACAAAAAATTAAACCGTCGAAAAAACAGAAAAGCAAAAAATAATAAACCTTAAAACTATGAGTCGGCGCTTTGAGTGATCTTTGTTCATTGATTTTTCAGCGCCGACTCAAAATTTTAAGGTTTATTATTTTTTGCTTTTCTGTTTTTTCGGCGGTTTAATTTTTTGTTAAAAAGTTTTTATTTTGTAACTTTTTGTGGCTTTAATGTACTAATAATACTTGGCAAGGTATACCCTATCCAATGAAAAAAGAATTATCAAAATTGGACTCCTCTGTACAAAGTTATGCGTGGTTAAACATTACAATCAATGAGTGAACAATCAATCATCCCCTGTTTTCCGACACTTAGGGTTCGATTTTGTTTTCCAAATTTATATGGGACCACCCTCGGAGTATACCCTTTCCAATAAAAAAAGAATTATCACAATCGGACTACTATGTAAAAAGTTATGCGTGGTCATACATAAAAAAAAAACAAAAAAAAATATACCCGTCGATTGATAACCTCCTCCGTTTTTTTCGTCGGTTAAAAATATCTCACGACAAACTAAAATATTGGATTTCTTTAAAAATTCGTTTATAGATAAATATACATTTAAAATTTCACAATACTATTAGTTTTATTTAATAAAATATACCTTACAAATTCTGTGTACTACAATCCGAACGCCCCACGAATACGAACTGGGGGTAAATTTTCAGAGTTCGGATTAAAAAGGGTGTGCTGTATTTGGAGCCGTGCACCTAGCTTCTGACGTTTCACAAGTGCCCATGTTGGTTTATGTGATATAAAAATATTTTGATTTGATTGATTTGATTCCTCTTAATCAAAGCAACTGCCATGTAATCTCTTCACCACCCTTGGTTGACTGGTAGAGAATGCCTAAGGCATTAAGTCCACCTTTGTACCTTTTTTTTGTGTGCGAAAAGTTTAAATAAATAAATTTGATTTGATTAAATGTTAGGAAATATTTTCAAATTACTTTTTCTATAAGATTAGGGGAAGACTAAAGAAACGATAGATGGACTGTGTGAATTATGATATGGTTAGAAAGGGTTTTTTTTTTGTATGGGAAATCATCAAATGACTTCTTCCGCTCTGGGCGGAGCGGGAGGGCGTGTCAGACTTTTACTGACTAAAACCCACTCGTGTTCCTTCAGTTGCCTGTGCCAGGGTCACGGTAAAAGGGGGTGACTACTGAGATCACGACTAATTGAGAAGTGTGGAAGAAAAAGACATGTTGCGCCAACCACTAATAAATTGGGGCTGGATGATTTTAAAAATTATCTCTTATCCTTATTAATTTGCTTTTATTTGATATAGCAATAAAGTGGCCAAAGAATTAACATTGCCATTGAACGTTGCATAAAAAACAGATAAGACAGACCCTTAAAAATACAGGTTTTTTTTTAACCAGAGCGCAAATTTTTTTGGTGGTTCTCTATCAGTAATAGAACACATTTCAACTAATTTTTCAATACTTTTTTTTTAAGTTTTATTCGACCTTAAATCAGTAAACTGTGGACACCCTACATATTTCGTATTATGATATGGACAATAAGAATAGGTCAGTAACCACGCGCGGGCGTAGGTACTTCGAACTTCTTAGAATTTTGACCGATCGAACAGCTGGTAGGTACTTGTAGCTACACTCGGTCGTTCACCTTCGCCGCCTTACCATAAAAACCAGTTTCAAAATAAACATCTTTCGTTTACGATAACTTAATTTTTTTTGTACTAAGATATATCAAAATAAAATTGCATGGTTATTATAACTCGTTTAAGTTTTTTTTTTTTTAATTTGCGCACTGGTTAAAAACTTATCCCGTATTTATCGTGGCATAAAATTGTATCAACATCATCATTTCCCCCCTTATCCAAATTGTCTGCGTGAGGCCAGCCGATAGAAACTCCTGCACGGGAAGATGAGATCTGTGGCAAGAACTGCTCAAGCCTCCTGATTTATTCATTGAACCATCAGAGAGCCTACCATCCAGGCATACGTTACCGTGGCCTGCCTGGAAAACCTCTCCATAGACAATGTCTCACCTCCCATCTTGCACCGCATGCTGTCACCTGCACGCGTGAGGCTGCGTCAGCGAACGGTATTCGCGTTGCTGAATTTTGGGCCAAACTAATTTAGAAAACTATAGAACTAAATACAGTAGAATCCGGTTATAACGACGGTGAAGGGACCGGTGATATTACGTCGTACTAACCGGACGTCGTACTAAAGGAAAATACATTTTTTGACTTTTATTCATATTACATTCATATATACACATACATACATTATGTATTTAATAATATTTACGTGACCAACAGAAAAAAAAACATTTGAATCAAAATATTTATTTATTTCACATAAAGTACATAATATAATAATAATGACACATTTTTCTTCAACAGAGAAACTTTCGTTTTGTAGAAGCCATTCTTGTACGCGAAATCACGCATCACCCGCTAATTAACGCCGTAAACTAATCAGTCGTATTCGAATCAGCGACGGCGACGTGCAGGCAAAGAGGAAGCGTGGGGCGGAGATAGTTGCTTACCTACGATTTATTTGTAAACGCGTCAACGCTCGTCGTCGTTGTTACCGGACAATTTTGTGTGAAATTCCGTCGTTAAAAGCGGTCGGTCGCTGTAAGCGGAGTCGTAATAAACGGATGTACTTGCATAGTGGCTCATATTAAAACCAAACACGCGCCTACTACTTACGTCGCTAAAAACGATTGGTCGTTACATGCGAAGTCGTACTAAACGGACTCTACTGTAATTACATTTTAGCATAATTATACTACTTAATACATTTTTTCATGTTATTTTTGCTATCGACACCCTAAGAAGAAGAACATCTAAATACACTTACATACTTAGTGTATAAATTTGAATTTGGGTAGATCGGTAATTATATAGATATCGCCTCTCGTGGGGGCTATGTCCAACAACTAAGGCCCTACATTCAAAGGGCGGGACACCAAGAACCTAGGTACCGACCATATAACAAGATAGGTAATAATTTCTTTTAAAAGCCTCTTAAAAGTGTAATACATTATTAAAAGTCCAAGCCTTAGTAGTATTTCAACTTACTACAACACGTTTGTATTAATAAATCAATGAACGCGTTGATTTATTTTACGCTATGCAGTTCATAAAAACTGAAAAACGTTAAACAGCGCCATCTCTTGCCATTCTCATTAAGCTGCAAGGAACGTACTACATTATTCAGATTCTGCAAACGTGAAAGTAGGGAAATATGTCTACTTAGTGGTTGAACACTATATCAAGAGATGGCGCCACTAATGCTAAATTAGAGGATTTTATGTTTGTTATGAAAATTTTCTTATTGAAAATTATTTAATTTCGAGAGTTTTACCACCCACATTTTACTAGTCTCATTTAATAGAAAGCGAGCCTGTTAATGAAGATTAGTGTCTTAAATATTTTAAACAAATTAGAGCTCTTTTCGCTGCCTGGTGATTACAATCAAATATATGTCCAGCGGGGTAAGTAATTGCGTAACAACCAGTAGGAATCGCGGCTTCCATATTGACAATTTTATTCATACAGTTCACGCAACATTCGTTGCGTTATTGTTATTTGTTCCTTGTTTTTTCTTATTGGTTTGTTTTTATTAGTTTTTAATTTTTTATTGGTTTTATAAAAAAAAATGTGTAACTTATACCTAATTAGCACAATGAAACAATTGAACTAATCGAGGATGAGCGAGGTTTATCCCATCACAAGTATCTTCGGATTACTTTCTGGGAAGCCCCGGCAACTGAATTGTATCTAGATTTAAGATAATAAACACATTGTTTTTTTTTACGTTGCTGAATAGATAAATTTTTAACCGACTTCAAAAAAAGGCGGAGGTTACCAGTTCGACTGTATTTTTTTGTTTCATGTTTGTTACCTCATAACTTTTGACTGGGTAAACCGATTTTGATGTTTTTTTAATTTTGTTATTTGAAAGCTGGTGGTTCCCGCATGGTCCTATTTTAATTTGATTCCATTCGGACAATGGGATCCATGTGAAAACCATATACTTAAGTCTTAAATTTGCATTTAGTATTGCGCGACAAATGAACGAATAACGCAATTAGATTAGTGCGGGGTTATCTACCATAACTAAAAAGTTAAAAATAAAACGCGTGGCGTGTCTTGTGGCCAACTACCCAGCGTTTTTTTTTTTTTTGTGAATGTCATCTCGTAGTTGATCTTGAGAGGTCGTGACTACTTAAGGTCTCTAAGCCAGGGCTAAACTTACTCTTTGGGGTACGGACCTCGGCTTAGGGCGTCGCATGGTAGAAGGTAGCAAGAGACGAGCTGGATCTGAGTGATTCTTATTTAGAGCCTGTGCACACCACGTTTTTTAAACACGCCGTTGACGCGCGTTTGTAGCGATACAGATGCGATACACACGCGAGTCAGACGCAGCCTGTAGACCTTTGCACACCTGTATAAATACAAACACGCGTTTGAATCGATACAGACGCGCGTAGGTATGTAGCGATACAGACGCGATGCAAACGCGCGTGTGTAGCGATACAGACAAGATGCAAACGTTCCAAGAGCAAGCGCAACTTTCCAAAGGCGTGTTCGATTGCAACTAGCATAGATTCACACCTTCCTCGTTCCCTCCCGACGCACCGGTGTCGCCCGTTTGTATCGATACAAACGCGATGCTAACGCGCGTGTGTATTCATACAACAAGCTGTTCTGTTGGATAAAAGCGCGCCTTCGACGCGCGTAAACTGCGCGTCTAATAAACTTGGTGTGCACGTGCCTTTAGTGACGAATTTGAAGCTAGAGGCTCAGCCGCGGCGTGGGTTGGCACTTCGTTGAGCTTGTGTAATGCGGTCAGCAGGGTTGGGCAGAATAGGTGGAGGATTTCGTTTGAAACGTACCAATGGGAACTTGTGTCCCTTTTTTTTTTGGATGGGAAATCATCAAATGACTTCTCCCGCTCTGGGCGGAGCGGGAGGACGTATCAGGCTTTTACTGACTAAAACCCACCCGTGTTCCTTCAGTTGCCCATGTGCCAGGGTCACGGTATCTCTTTCGAACAATCTCGCGACCCTGACAGGCCTAGCAGCCCCCTTCAGTGCTGCTGAAATCTCTTTGAGGCGCGCGTGGAACACTACGCGCCGTCGACCCGAGCCTGGTCCTTACCGGGTGGCGAGCTACCCATTGCTCGCCGCAAGCTCGCGCCTACGACGGTGGCCGGGAGTCCGCTATCGACTCCCGACGCCCGGGGTGTCTCCTCCTGCGGACTTATGTCCCTTACGGAGAAACTATTTAAAGAATCTGCATTCTATGCATATGGAGGCGTTTCGCGTGTGCAAAGACTGCACAGGCTTAGGTCATGTGCCCGGAGATTGATGTCAAGACGTTGTATGTGTGCTAGTTGCGCGGTAAACTGTGCTTGCGCGATGCAGGATTTGGCGTGACGACAGTATGACCCGTAGTTCGCCTCCGCCTGTATAGATGCCGCAACATACCTATTACGTATATAACCACCAGCTTCTCTGCTTACCTCATTACGTGTAGTCGTAACCATATGAGTATTGGGTACTATAACAACGATTTCAAACGATTGTTTAAGGTAAGATAAGGAATGTTGTGGGTTTTCAAATTTACAACAAGTACAGAGTTTGTTTCTGCCGTTTGATTGTCGGTTGCGTGTCTACGTAATACAGATCTAAAAATATTGATCAAATTCTATTACTAAAATTTGGGTTTAACGGTAAGTTTTCACTATTCCTTAATTTCACTTAAGAATTATGATAAGGCAAAAAGAGTATAGCAGAGTTTTGTAAGGATTGTAGCAGGTGGCGTTCTGTAGTTTCTGCCTACCCCCCATGGGGAAAGGGCGTGAATTTATGCAAAATAAAAAAATGGCAGAAACATAGATATGACATTTTTATTTGAAGCTATTGCCATTTTAAATTTTATTTCTTTGCTTGTCATTTGAAAGTTGATATTTAGACAGTTTGTAATTTAA
This sequence comes from Aporophyla nigra, assembly GCA_947507805.1. Lineage (NCBI taxonomy): Eukaryota > Metazoa > Arthropoda > Insecta > Lepidoptera > Noctuidae > Aporophyla > Aporophyla nigra. The sequence continues at coordinate 11,463,281 of OX382319.1, read as the reverse complement.
TTATTATACTTTGAGATTTATAATGTAATATGTAGACAATTCTTGATGTAATACTTTTTTTTTGAGATTGGAATTTTATTATTTTGTTTATGGCTAGCGTAGCTTACAATGGTCATTGCTTTTATCAATACAGAATAACTCACCACTTCTTCAAAACCAGCCGAACCATGCAATAAAGGCTTTCAACCAAAAATGTGGCATCAACTATGGATCCCTTTTCTCATCCCAACTCTAATAATAAAATCAAATTGTGATGACAACAACAAAACCGACACAGTCTTCGTACGCTACGGTGGTCACGCAGAAGCAGATTACCAAGACCCGACCACGACTACAACCACAACGGAAAAAACAACTACAACAGCAGTAAAAACAACAACAAAGAAGATAGAAGAAACAACAACGACAAAGTTCTTTGAAGAAGCTACGGAAGATGTAGTTTTTGTACCGAATAAAGCTCCACCGGTGCTGAGGGAAGAAGAGGAGATAGACGCTCGTGGATTGAGAATCAAAGATATAATGTTGATGAGAACGGTTAACGATGCCATGAATAAGGATTTTCATGTTGAGAAGGCTGCTGGTAAGATTTATATGTTGTATGATAAATGATTTTATATCTGTCAATCATATTTTTAAAACTGGATGAGGTCTTTGAGAAGAAAGGCCAAAACAAACTCAGAGGTCACAGTCCCTTTAAAAGTCCAAACATAAACATGTAAAGACCATATGTCTGAAACGGTCTTCTGAGGAAAGAACCACACAGATTGGGTGGTAGGTCCACCCAATCAGTGTTTATCAGTAATCATGCAGTTCGACTCCGAACTTAAGACGCGCAACGATTCGACGAACCAAAGAGCGGAGATTGGTCTTCACATAATTTGACCAAGATTATGTCTGGACTTAAAAGACGCTGTGACATCTGAGTTTTTTTCGGCCACTGATTTCAGAATTGTGCGTCGTGTGTGCGAACTCAGAAAGGCATTCTGTGTAAATAATTTCATCACTACTGCTCTCGAAACGATGAATAAAAACATCGCGAGAAAACCGGCATGTCCAGAACTAAAACTTCGAAAACATTATGATATCCACCAACCCACAATGGGCCCGCGTGGTAGAGCAGCCCACACCCTCTCGAATAAAGGAGGCCTGTGTCCCAGCAGTGGGAACACTGGCAGATAATGCTTATGCTATCATTTATTTCCAGATACACCCAACGAAGACATAGTCTTTATATCAGGTAAAAACCACGATGCAGAAAAGGCTCACCCAGAAGACAATACAAGAAGAAGGAATAACGGCAATGAATATAAAAACTACTATAGCCAAAATGAAGAAGTGGAAGAAAAAATCATTCGGAAACCAAAACTAAATTGCAATAATTTGGACTGTAATAATACTATTCTTTCTGTCTGTGGAGCGAAACTTATTAACAACGAATGGAGATACAGATTGTTTCTAAATGATTGTTACTTTAGAAAAGTAAACTGTGGATTTAAATATGAACTTAATAGTGAGTATGTATAAGATATTTATTACGATGGACGTAAATATGACTGGCGAAATAAATGTGTACTAATAATGGTGAAAAAATAAATTGATAGTGAAACTTTTGCAGACGTGACGGGTATCGTTGCCTAAACATGATGAATAAAATTAAAAATATTGAAGTCTTATTTTAGGGGATGACCCCCTGTTTTAAGACTTCAAAATTTTTATTAAAGTGAAACTTTTATTACATCGTCTCACACTTTTTCGTCTGTGTGTTGCATGTCGCGTGACGGTCGGCCGCGGAGTAGGGATAAAGTGAAAGGCGGTCGCTGGTGCATTTTGTTGTTTATGGATTTATTACATTTTTGAGGGCTTGAATTTACTATTTAACTTATTTCGTATGAATATTAAATTAAGTCTTTTTATTAAGCTATTGCATATATTCCGAAAATTTTTAGTTAGATGTCTATAATGTGAAAAAAAGTTTCACTTTTACCGTGGTTTCATAAAAACCACACATCCTTTTTTTTAACCGCACTTATTTTAGTTTTGCTACTACATCAGGTAGTCGATTCCCGTATTTTTGAGACGGTTCGCTTACACAATATGTCAAAAATACCCGTATTTTCTCTACATAGATTGTAGCCGAGATGAAAAGAAAGACGAAAAAAGTAAGGAAAGTGTCGGCTTCGTGTGGTGCCGGACGTAAATAATAGTACCACCCCATTTATTCCCGTGGGTGTCGTAAGAGGGAATTAAGGGACTTACTAGAGAATGGGCAGCAGCGTTCTCTATGCATTTCACCACCATACTGCGATCGCCAACCCACCTGCCAAGCATGGTGATTATGGCAAATCCAAATTGGTGGAGGCCTATATCCAGCAATGGACGTCGTATGGCTAAAATTGTGATGTTGATGATGAGATGAGTTAGTGACTAGGTTTTTATCGTTTTTAGGGTTTCGCACCTCAAAAGGAAAAAGCGGAACCCTTATAGGATCACTTTGTTGTCCGTCCGTCCGTCCGTCCGTCCGTCCGTCTGTCCGTCCGTCTGTCAAGACCCTTTTTTTCAGGAACGCGTAGAGATATCTTGCTAAAATTTATATCAAAAACTCAAGTCTACTGTCCCTTAGAGCTATGAAAAAATCAAACTTCTAAGCTAACGGAATCAAAAGATATAGCCGCTTATGCCGCAAATTTCCGCAAATTTTCGAAACCTAAAGGGTACTTTCCAGTAGATCTAGAATTATGATATTTGGTACAAAGCAACGTCTTATAACACAGATAAAGGAAAAATTGCGAAAACCACAAATTTTTGGTTACATCATATAATAAAAATATTTTTAATAATTTTAAACTTACTACCCCTTTCCTCATGAACGCGTAGAGGTATTAAACACTACAGGTTTATACGGAACCCTCGGTGCGCGAGTCCGACTCGCACTTGGCCGGTTTTTATATATATTTATATATTTATTTATTGCATTCCATACTGTGAAAAGATGTTACAAAAAGGCTTAAAGCTAAGTGCAAAATATGGACCCTGTAAGGGCACAACAAAACTATAGAAAGAATCTAGGTGATTAAATTAATATAAAAAGAGAAATAAAATTAGGATAAAATAAGGAAATTAATTACAATCATGTCAAGTTAATTATTAAATTGAGTTATGGTAGGTATGTCATTCTATAATACAAAAGAAGATTTAGTGTCAATAGCATATTTAAACAATATTTGTGACAAAAGAAGTTAGTAATTACGTACTTATATCTATAAAGTTTTATCCGTCATGAATTCGTGTACAGTGTAATAACATTTCCCTATTAAAAGTAATTTTAGTTTGCTATAGAATGAATTTGTATTTTCGTCTTCTTTTATGTAATTTGGTAGTTTATTATAAATTGTTGCGATTCTATATTTGGGGCTATTTTTCATAATTTTTAATTTTGGTGTCGGTGTAATCAGCATGTTTTTGTTTCTTCGATTATAATTTTGGTTCGCTTCTATGTTTGATCGAAAGTAATATCTGTGTTTTTGCACGAATGTAACTATTTGTAGTATGTAAAGGGAGGGTAACGTCATTATTTTATTTTTTATAAAATGCGGTTTGCAACTTTCCCATGGCTTAATATTCACAAGGATGCGTATACATTTCTTTTGCATGATGAAAATATCGTTAAAGTCAGTACTTTCACCCCACAATATTATACCATAGTTAAACCATGCATAAGCATAGGCATAGTATGTTGAGAGCGCGGTCTCATAGTTGGTGTTGCTTTTTAATTTACTAAATGCGTATATAAATTTTGATAGTTTAGTCTTTAGGTTTTCGATATGCTTTTTCCACGTTAGATTACTGTCCAATGTTAAACCAAGAAGCGTTAGATCGTCTTTTTCTGGGATTTTTAATGTATTACTAAGATTGTTTAAGTTTAACGGCTTTCGTTGGTATGTTCTAAATTGTAACAGATTACTTTTGTTTGCATTTATTTGTAGGTTGTGTTTCTCTAGCCACGATTTAAGTAATTTGTAGGTATTTTCGATGTTGGTCAAAGTTTCGGTGTTTTGAGTGCATTTAAACACTAGCGATATGTCGTCAGCGAATAGAACGCACTTGGAATTAATTATTTTAGATAGGTCGTTTATATAAATAATAAATAATATACACCCCAAAACAGTGCCCTGTGGAATGGAGTGGTTAATAATTTTTGTCCGTGATTTTATAATTTGCAGTTCTTTTGCTTCTTTGTTGTAGTATTCTATTTCAACATATTGCTTTCTATTTTTAAGGTAAGATTTTAGCCATTTGTAGCCGGTACCCCTAATTCCTATACCATATAATTTTTGTAATAAAATGTCATGGGAAACTTTATCATACGCTTTAGTCATGTCTAAGAACAAGCCTATGGCATATTGTTTGTCATTGATGTAGTTATATATTTCTTGTACGTAATTATATATCGCAAGTGTTGTGGACTTTTCTTGCCGAAAGCCAAACTGATTTATGTCCAAGAGATTGAATTTTTCCAAAAACTTACTAATTCTAATGGACATTGTTTTTTCGAAAATTTTTGATATAGCTGGTAGAAGGGCTATTGGTCGGTAGGAACAAGGATACTGTGGATTGCCGCCTTTTTTAAATATTGGTCGTAGTTTAGCTTCTTTTAATTTATCCGGAAAGATACCTTCATCAAACGATTTATTTATTAGTTTGGTTATAGGTGGCGTCAATTCATTAATACATTCTTTAATTAAGAAAGGTGGTATTTCGTCAGCTCCGGCACTGCGCTTGTTCTTCATTTTGCGTATTATATTATAAACTTCACGCTCCGTAGCGGGTTGGACGAATAGGGAATTTATTGATGGTGTAAGAACTGGGCAAGTATTCGACGTATTGTTGGGTAGCGGTTCGCCGACCGAAGCAAAGTAGTCATTAAATATATTAGTAACCATTGTTGGTGCACTTGTGGTTTTATTGTTATCATAACTCAAGGTCACATTTGTAATGTGGCGCTTGGACTCTGGTTGGAGGTTATTTTTAATAATATTCCACATAGTTTTAGATTTATTTTGTGAGCGCTTCATTTCCTTAATATGATTACATTTCTTTGATAGTTTTACACATTTTTTCAGGATTTTTTCATACATTTTATAGTGTGTTTTTAGAAGTTGGTTGTTGGTTTTGTCTATAAAAATTTTTAGCAATCTTTTGTGCTTACATGATATTTTTAAACCTACGGTTAAGTAAGGTTTCTTTTTATTGTTTTTTATTTTAACGCGTTTTTTAGGTATAGTTTTGTTTAGTAACAACTGTATCTTATTAGCAAATTCGGTGTATATTTCGTTAACATTTTTATTTTTGCATAGTATTTCGTTCCAATTCGTTTGGCTAAGGTTAAGTTTAAACTGTGATATTGATTTTTCATTAAATAACCTTCTCGTCCCGAAGTAAGTAGTATTATGTTGTTCTACTCCTGGTGAATATTGAGAATAGTTGAGGCTCTTGTGATCAGAAATACCAGTATTGTCAATAGTTAATGTGTATTGTCTTTGATTGGTAAATATTAGGTCTATGCAGGATGACGTAGTCAGTGTCTGTCTAGTTGGTTCGTTCACGATTTGGTGCAGGTTGTGTTCTAACATTATGTTTTTTAGGCGTTGGTAGTCTTTGTTTTTAGATGATTTGTCAATATTAAAGTCACCGGTTAAAATTATATGGTTTTTGTTAACTTTGGGTTGTACTTTTTTTAGTATTTCCGTAATAACAGCAAAGAATCTGTCAATATCGCGATCGGGTCTGTAGATATTAATAATAATTGTGTTTTGTGATATTATTTCTATAGCGCAACATTCAATTACACATTCTATTGATAAGTTAGTACAGTCTTCTAGGTGCTCGTATTCTATGCCGTTACGTAAGAGGATAGCTACTCCTCCTCCTCGATGGTCACGTCGGTGGTAGGCAGAAGCGATTGTGTACCCGTTTATGTTGATGCTGTCCTTCTGGTTTTCACGTATCCATGTCTCTGTTAGACATATTGTTTGGTAGTTGTTTTGTTCTATAAAACTCTCGAGTATATGTGTTTTATTATTTATACTTTGAATGTTTTGGATCAGTATCTTAAAGACGAAAGGGCTTCGAACTGTCTTGGTCAGCAGTGGGTGATAGGTTGTGTTTCGTTATGTTTGGGTCATCGTACTTCTGTATTGGAGCATTTTTTTCGCTATAGTCAAAAGTAGTATCAGTTTTACCGTTCTGTTGTGTTAAAGATCGTCGTTCTATTTGTTGTCTTCTTCTCTGTAATGATTCCTTATCAAGAAATCCAGATACACATAAACCTAAACTTTTTAAATACCTTGCGTTTTCTAAGATATATTTAGTCATCTTTTTACTAATTAACTCTACCCGTAGTGGCCGTCTTAATCCATTTCGTCCTATCCGGTTAAGTTCTTCGATATAGCCCGTGAGGTCGACATTCAGTGTATCTTGGAACGCAAATATTACTCTATCTTCGAGGTCTTTTTCTTTTTCTGTTTCTTTATAGTATTCAGTCAGGCCATGAATAACAATTATTTTAGAGATATCATTTGTGGAGGTGTCGTTCATGTTCAGGTGCATGTCTTTGTTCTGTAGCTTGGCTATTTCTGTTTTAAGTTTTGTATTTTCTAACTCAAGTTTCTGTATTGTTTCGTTTATGTGCGTAATATTGGTATTTATTTTTGTTTGTTCAAGTGAAAGTGGTTCGGTTTTCTGGCTTATTTCTTGTTGCAGTTTTAGTACAGCTATATTAATTTCAGATTGAATTGTACTTTTGATTTTTGATAAGATGGACTGTTGTTGCGATTCTAATTTCCTATCTAATAGTTGACCAATTTTCTCTAATGTGATCGGCTCTGTCTGTAAGATGATGGGTGATTTGGTTGTATCAGTGTCTTTGTTTGTTGGTGGTGTGTCATAATTTTCTGTATCTCCCAGTATACTTTGGTCATTTTGTATTTGGTCGTCAATGGACATTATTGTGTCGTCAAGTTTCGGCGGAGATTGTTTCCTAACAGGCGTGTCGTCATTTCTAATCTGTCTTGTAGTCGTTTTGCACGCAGGGCAGCGCCACGAATTAATTAATTTGTTTTTATTTTCTACATAATACGATGAGGTCATGTTGATGCATCGGTAGTGGTAAAGTTTTTGGCAAGTACTACATCTTAGCAACTCTCCGCGAGCTATTGGGTGTTTACATCCAGCACAATTCATTTTTGTGGGTATATGATCAAAATGTTCTGCGCAGTGGTACTTGAGTTCGTCGCAAATTTTGTACGTTACGTGGTGACTCACCTCAGCGAGCTCGTGCGAGTTGTCGTAGGTCAGGGACACAGTTCGTTTGGTTAATTTTTAAAGATGTTTTCACTTGTAACTCTTTGTTGCGTTATTGTATCACTTGCACTTTTCACCACTAGTTAGGTTAAGCAAATCTCTGCACTTTGGTATATAGAACCAGAGTAAACAGTAACTTTGAACCGATTTTTTTATTAAAAATATAGGAGCAATTCGTAACACGTCTTTGTATCTCGACAGTGCGTTCCGTTTTAATTACGGGTTTTAATTACGTTTTTAATTACGGGTGTTGGTCTACAGTTCAACAAAACAGTTTTTTTTTGTATTAACTTCACAGACCTCTTTAGTATCGAATGTATCGAGACTCAAACACTATCAAACAAAAGAAAAATAGATTTTCCCATCTTGCATTTCAAGTACCAGCGAGATCGTAAACCCAAAAAAAAACTTTTATAACAAAATCATCGCGTCTGCAGAGTTTATCTAGCATATTTAAAACAACCATGTATCCATTTGTGCGTCTGTCCATATATGTTTATTTATTCACTTTTTTTCATGTTTTATGATGGTATAGTGCAACTATATTTATCGTATGAATCCAAATATATTTTACTAGCTTCTGCTCGCGACTTCGTCCGCGTTAAAATTCTTGCTCCCCCGACCCTTCCCGTCGCATCAAATCGCCTGCCCGTGCGATTTTCCCCGTTTTTGCCACTTTTTTCATTGCTGCTCCGCTCCTATTGGTCATAGCTTGATGTTATATTCCTCGATAAATGGGCAACCCAACACTAAAATATTTTTCCAATTCCAATCAGTAGTCCTGAGATCAAACGTTCAACTAAACAAACAAACACTTCAGCTTTATAATTAGTATTAGTATAGATATGATATCTAGCACAATTAATTCTTGATTTAAAATTACTGACAACGCTAAATCTGTCTTTTCTGCAAAGTATTCCATTAATTTACTTTTCTACTTCTTTGCGTCATTTATAATTGACTCTTATAAAATGCAGGCTGGCAGGGACATTGACGCACAAAGTGTTACCATGGATGAAGTACATTGATTAGTTGTTCCAAACATTTTTAACGCGTAGCTATTGCACTTTTCTATGGAACAGTAAATATGTTTTGATAAGCTACAAAAAAAAAATTACGTTTGGTCTAGAATCACATGCTTGATTCATGGTTTTAATTTGCGTTTCGATGTTCCTGCCAGCTTGTATATTGGAATTAGGGCAGGGATGATGACGAAATGATTTTTGTTACATATGGGACGTAAAAATAAGCAAAAAAAGGGGGTAGTTTCCTACTCCTTTGGAGAATACAAGCGCGATGGTATGTTTTTGCAAATGATGTTTTTATTACTTTCTTATTTATCTTTATTTCCTTTTTTCGTCTTTCTTTCCGTCTTGAGTAAGAGTTGCGATTTTGTGATCTATGCTCGTGTCTTTTTTGTATAAGAAGAGGTCTAAGGCTATTTTACTTTTATTCAAAATAAATATTATGTTTAATATATTAGACATAGTACTCTACTGGTAAACCTACGTTTAAGTTATTTCAAGATATGAATATCAAAATCCGGCTCGAAGGACCGTACGGTCCTTTGGGCCGGATTTTCGTTTCTGAAGAAAAAGTATTAACTACCTTAGAACATTTGTAACTAAACTAGCTTCTGCTTGTATCTCTATCTACTTGTAATTTTTTGTTTAGCATGAAATATATCTTAGACATTCGAAATACAGTACATATTATTGAAAAAAAAAAAAAACTTAAAAAATGAGAAAAAGAATGAATGTTACCCTTTAAATGCACTTTTCACTAATTTAAACTTAACAAAATATTAAATATTGATTTCTACTCACCCATTTTCTTTCAGGATATAAGGAAGTAGATTTGGACAAATGCAAAAATGTTGGGGCCCATTATGTCGGAAGACCCTTCTCTTTTAAACCAAAGCCGTACATTTATAAACAAGAACTTAAACCGGACACTGATGGTAGAAGAAGCTCTTCTTCTCGAAGGTGAGAATCATCATAAAATTCATTATCTGGTCACCAAGTGTACAAAAACAATATGAATTATTTTGTCAGCGTAGGAGCTCTCCATACTGTCTGTGATAAGGGCGAAGCTAACTTCAGCCGTGTCGCTACACACATACTTTCTAAAGTGTGTGTGGGTGTGAGTTTGTGTGTTATTTGCTAACTCTACTCGTCTTCTGCCGGACACAAGTCTCTCCCAATGTGGCCACTTTGTCATAGTTGGCGATCGCAGTAAGGTGATAAAAAGTATAAAGAACGCTGCTGCCTCTTATCTAGTAAATCCCTTAGTCACCTCTTACGACACCCACGGTAAGACTATCAAAAATGTATCAAATGGGATGTTGTTATGATGCAGCTGAATACCAGTATGTTACATGGACCGATTGCCTATCCGACCTCCAAACTCGGAAATCTGACTCCTGTTGATCGATTCCTAAATTGCCCCTCGATTTGGTTTTTATATTTTGGTTTACGTATCCTTAACATTTTTTCATCATAACTGGTGAAATGTGAGTGTACACTTTGGCACAATCATTCAAGGCATACAGGGTTTATATTATGTATTTTTTTGTACCAAAAGCCTGGTACTTAAATAGTCCAAAAGATACGCAGGAAATGCCTCTTTAATTTACAAACACAGAAATTGCCCGAATCATAAAAAAATCAGACCCAAAAAAGGCTCCAGGATACGACCTTATTACAAACCATTTATTACAAAAACTACCTGAATCTGGCATAACTTTCCTTACGTCACTGTTTAATGCCATGATCAGACACAGTACAGTTCTTTCCCCTGCAGTGGAAGGTCGCACAAATTGTAATGCTGTTGAAGCCAGAAAATCCACCTGAAGAAACAAAATCGTAACATAACTCTGTTACCTATTCCATCCAAAATATACGAATCTCTACTGCTACAACGAATCTTGCTTTATACTCAAAGAGAAGAAGCTAATTCCGGATCGCCGCTTTGGATTTCACAGTAAGCATGCCACTATCGACCAAGTGCACAGACTAACAAAACATATCATGGAATCACTGGAAGTTAATCCTACTGCGCCAGTGCTTTCTTGGACATATCTTAAGCATTTGACTGCGTGTGGCATAAGGGATTGTTATTCAAATTGAAAAATAAGCTACGATAACCTTTACGGAATATTAAATCATTTCTCCAGCAGCTCCATTTCATAGTACAACAAGCACTATCTGATCTCTGCCCTATAAAAGTAGGAGTTCCGTAGGGCAGCGTACTGGGTCCCATACTCACACGCGACATCTGAATCCATAATTACTGGAACCTTTGCTGACGATACCGCTATAATAGCTACACATAGCGACCCAAAAAGGGCTAAATGATATATCCCACTGCCTCAAAAATGGCGGATAAAAGCAAATGAAATAAAATCAGTCAACGTAACATTCACCTTAAGAAGAGACTCTTGTCCTCCAGGCACACTTAATAACATTGCAGTCCCACAGGCAGATCCTGTGAGATACCTTGGATTGCACTTGGACAAAAAACTTACCTGGCAAAAACATATTTTCACTAAGAGAAAGCAACTTGGTATTCAAACCCGAAAACTTTACTGGCTTATTGGACGAAAGTCTCAACTGTCTCTCGAAAACAAAATACTTCTGTACAAGGCAATACTGAAGCCCGTCTGAACGTATAGCATCCAACTGTGGGGTACTGCGTCCCATTCAAACATTAAAATCATACAAAGGTATCAAAATAAAGCACTCCGAATGATAACAAATGCCCCTTGGTTCGTACCCAACGCCTGCCCACTGTGAAACAGGAAATTGTACGCCATACCAGAAGCTATAAAGAGCGCATCGAACGACACCCAAATACTCTGGCCCGGCCACTTATGGCAAACCACAACAAAGCGCGACGTTTAAAGCGCAAAATACCTCAATATTTAATACAAGCACAGTAATCACTACTGTGTTAACAATGAGGATGTGACACAGGCCACATACCGAGTGCGCCAGCGATAGCACCAACCAACATACTGCTGAATGTCCCATAAAGGAGACAGATTGTAGTAAATACAGAATACAAAAAAAAAGCCTGGAGTCAGAGAGAGAGAGAGAGCCTATTGTCACCAACGGTGCACGAGTGAATAATGCGCCCTAATGAGCCCCTATAACATTAAACCAAAATTATTTAGTGAAGTATGGCTGTCTTCTTTGCCAACCGCTATGCGGAATATATTCGTGACATTATACCTGCTGTTCGTCTTCTTTTTCAGATCAATGACAAAGAATTACAACGGGGAGTTCTGTTCGCACCCTTGCCCAATTACGTGCCCAGATGACTATGATCCTCAGTGCGCCATATCAGGCACTGGGCAACGACGAGTTTTCGTCAATCATTGCAAATTGGACCTTAATTCTTGCTCATATAGCGTTGGTAAGTATGTCATCCTCCTTATTAGAAATTGTGAAGGGAAACATAGTTAGAAATGTTCTTGAACCAAATTATCGAAGATATGTTAGCTTAGCATGTAACATCCAACATGCCTGCGTGGTAGATTAAAGCCCAGTCTCTATAACTGGGAGGAGGCCTGTGTCCCAACAGTGGCAACAATGTAGGCTCATTATGTTTCTTAAACATCAATTACTGGGCAGGACATGTCTTGTCATGCCAGACCAACTTTTGACCCAAATAGCATATAATTGGTGGCCTGAGACAGAGAGGGTGCGCAGAGAGGTCGCGCCGCATGCAAAACCAACTTTCGGCCCAAATAGCACTGAGTAGGTGGCCTGAGACAGAGAGGCGGGGTTTCGGCAAACTACGTAGGAGATGGCGAGACGAGCTGGATAGGTTCTGTCAAAACTTGTTTTGAAGTGAAAACTTCTTTAGCACCGTTGGTTGTGATTTGAAACTCAATGAAACGAAAAAGCGACAGTAAAAAGAGACAGACATAACTTCATAAGATTTAACGTGGGAGAAAATGAGATAGGAAATACATGACGTCATGACCATGGACGAAAGAAATATGGATACGGCAAATATTGTAACATCTGAACTTCAAAAAATTAAAACACATTAAAAACGTTTTATGTACCTGTACATATTAGAATTTAATCAAAAATGTTTTATGTACTTATACATATTATTATTATTTCAAGTCTATTATCGTACTTATTTATTATTTATGTAAATACGGAAAAAAAAACGAATTCAGAATATTGTCGCGATAAATCGATGTAATATATACAGTCGGATCGGGGAGTGCCGAGCGGTATATCGTCAGGATTTGGAGTTCCCATTATATTGGGATAAACAAGACGTATAAACAATTACAGGAATATCAACAACACTATTAGTCACACTATATAAAAAGAAACAATAAAATGGTTACAAGATAGAAAGGTATAGTAACAAAACTATTCAACGAACAAACCTCTAAGGTTACTTGTTCGTATAGAGGCCTAAGCCACCCAAATACAAAGTGTATCTTTCGCTATCAGCTAGTCAATACAGCTATGTGAATATACAGCAGCGCTGTACCAGGTAAACCGACAGTATTGTCGGGAGCAGGAGCTCTGTAATGAGTCTAATCCGAAGATAGACTGCCTTGCTCACTGAGTGCAAGCTCTTTTATAGGACAATGTCCCGCCATAATATCCACGACAACTCTGTCCGATGGCGCGCGGAAGCACGCCACGTGTTTACTTGATACAAAACACTAAAGTATGCTAAATCTAATAAGACTTACATTAGAAAGTCATCAAATAATACAAGAATAATTGTCGTAAATAAACAAATGGTGAATGCACAACGTAATTCATTTTAAAGTTTAAAGTGACATGTCATTTATTGTTTTGAACAAAACTACCGGTTACAATTATCGAAATAAGTTGCCAAAAATGAATTAGTGAGTACACCAAGTACTCAATAAATTATCTTCTGATTTATAAGACAATATCTGATAGAAAAATCATCAAAATTAATGATAATAAGAACAATTCATAACAAATTATGCGGACTACCCACAATTTGTAATGATAACCAACTCCGACACGGCCAGAACTGACGTTCTACACGACCTCGTGCGATTCTAAAAAGAAAATCTCTTTGTGGACACCGATCGGCCTTTCTGACAAACAAAAAGCCTTGACAAAAGGTATGTTGCCAAGAAAAATCCTGAATTAGTCCAATAAAATATTACCAATAGCAGTTGCAGTGCAACCATTCAAAATGAACATACTGTTACTGACAATCCATAGCTCAAATAAAGTAGAGACATAGTCTCCCAGCCAAAATCACACCATGGGATTTGACAAGTAATTAGGAGTCGAATAGACAACCCGCATAGGCGTCAACATAGACAACCCGCATAAGCGTCAAGATCAACCTCCAAATCCAGGAGTCAACATAGACATCCAAGCGTCAACATAGACATTCCAAATAGTAATTTGGAGTCGAATAGACAACCCGCATAGGCGTCAACATAGACAACCCGCAAAGCGTCAAGATCAACCTCCAAATCCAGGAGTCAACATAGACATCCAAGCGTCAACATAGACATTCCAAATAGTAATTTGGAGTCGAATAGACAACCCGCATAGGCGTCAACATAGACAACCCGCAAAGCGTCAAGATCAACTTCCAAATCCAGGAGTCAACATAGACATCCAAGCGTCAACATAGACATCCAAGCGTCAACATAGACATCCAAGCGTCAACATAGACATTCCAAACAAGAGTCAACATAGACATCTTTTCAATTTAGCTATAGTATGTCAGAATCAGATGAATCATCATCACTGTCAACATTGACATCACACTAACATTATCTGGACATTCAGGCATTTTCTATACACGATCATGAGCACATTTGTAAATCCAATTGGTACTCAATACAACCGGGAAAATCACCATTAGAATCTAATTGAACAAAGTTTCAAACTGGGATCGTTTTAGTCTAATCGTATCCGGCAAAAACAAAATCAAAAGTCATTTATTTAAACTAGGCTGAGAGTCAGCACTTTTTGAACGTCAAAGTTACATAAGACAGTCCCCCAAAACGCCCACCCTTCGACACTTCCTAGTGCTTTAGCTGGGAAGAAGAAGTGGCGGAACAAACTCCCCAGCAGCACAGCTGTCTGCTAAGTTAGAAGAACTTGATTCTATACAGTATTATGTAAGTAATTAATATTATAAACAAAACAAAACACGCCAATATACGAACAAAACATTAAAAACTAAACTCAAGCTGATATAATAAAGTCGTAAATAGAACTTAAAACCTAAATAAGAGCCTCCAGACATAAAGGGCGTGCCCGCTTACATACACAACGATGAAGAAACCTAATTCTGATTCTGGTCGAAAGAACATAAACATTGTCTTGAGTTAATTACAGCGACCAACTATTCTTATCGTTTAAGAAGTCGTTAATAGAATAGTTTAAACTCATTAAACTGCAAATCTAGGAAAGCAGAGGGAAGCTTGTTGTAAAAGGTAATACCAAGACCAACAAATGAATTATGAATTTTATGAAGCCGGTGAAAGGGAGCACGTAGCTTGTCCTTATTTCTAGTATTAATATTATGAATATCACTGTTATATTATGAATATCACTATTATATTATGAATATCACTGTTAATGTTATCGGCTTTATCATATCCGGCACCTTTAGCTATAATCAAGGCTACATGCTCAGCTAAAAGCCAACTATAAGACAGAGTTGTATATTCAACACGTTTCTGATTTGCTTTGTTGATAAATAATGTCAAAATCAAAAACCAGCAAAAATCCCATCATCTATCATGTGTTAGCATTTCTTATTCCCCTTTATATTGACTTCACAAGAAATACGATTGCCAGACCTTTCAGCAAATGTTTCAGCAATAAGAGAACATTAAGCCCCAGAGTCATAACAAAATACGAGCGCCTCACCAGAGCTAATAATAACCCATCACCAGCCTCAACTCGATTCAAGAATTGTTGGCTGATCAGAGGAAACACTCAGCTCTTGTTGAAGTTTATGTCTAATATGTACTTCGGTAGTAAATGCTAGTCGATGAGCACGGGAATCAAATTTGGAGACATGGGCCAGTACAGTAGAAACAGCAAGACGTTCGACACTCATGCTATTCCATTTGGATGTCAGTGAAGTGACCTGTCGACTGGCATATGCAACTAGAGATTCTCCTTTGGGCTGACCACTATGAAGGTCAAAACGTCACAACGAGACAGGAAGACACTCTTGAACTCAGTCCAGGTGATGCCTGGATACGACACTTGGGAGAACCATGCGTTAGCACTGCCATAATAAAAGTACCACCTTGAAGATCCAAGATTGAGCATTGGAATCGGGTAGGTCTGGGTCAAAATCGGGCAAGTCAATTTCAATAGATGGAGCAAACTGCGACTTAATCGCTTCAATTAACTGAGCCATATTATGGTTCTGAAGATCTAACATCTCTCGCCATGGACCACCAACACCTTGCGATTCCTGGGCTAAACCTAATCCCGCTTCTGAAGTCGGATCGGGGAGTGCCGAGCGGTATATCGTCAGGATTTGGAGTTCCCATTATATTGGGATAAACAAGACGTATAAACAATTACAGGAATATCAACAACACTATTAGTCACACTATATAAAAAGAAACAATAAAATGGTTACAAGATAGAAAGGTATAGTAACAAAACTATTCAACGAACAAACCTCTAAGGTTACTTGTTCGTATAGAGGCCTAAGCCACCCAAATACAAAGTGTATCTTTCGCTATCAGCTAGTCAATACAGCTATGTGAATATACAGCAGCGCTGAACCAGGTAAACCGACAGTATTGTCGGGAGCAGGAGCTCTGTAATGAGTCTAATCCGAAGATAGACTGCCTTGCTCACTGAGTGCAAGCTCTTTTATAGGACAATGTCCCGCCATAATATCCACGACAACTCTGTCCGATGGCGCGCGGAAGCACGCCACGTGTTTACTTGATACAAAACACTAAAGTATGCTAAATCTAATAAGACTTACATTAGAAAGTCATCAAATAATACAAGAATAATTGTCGTAAATAAACAAATGGTGAATGCACAACGTAATTCATTTTAAAGTTTAAAGTGACATGTCATTTATTGTTTTGAACAAAACTACCGGTTACAATTATCGAAATAAGTTGCCAAAAATGAATTAGTGAGTACACCAAGTACTCAATAAATTATCTTCTGATTTATAAGACAATATCTGATAGAAAAATCATCAAAATTAATGATAATAAGAACAATTCATAACAAATTATGCGGACTACCCACAATTTGTAATGATAACCAACTCCGACATATACGAATAATAAAATGTAAAATAATTATCAAACTTTGTATCACTATAATCATTACTAAAACCTACAATTATCCTCTTCCCGTAATTTTACATTCGTATCATTATCTTGAAGCCAAAAATTTTGAAGGTTTCACTTCTACCACGTGTGAATTGCACACATGCCATTTTTTGTTTTTTTTTACATTCATACATCTGTACATTAAGTCACACCTTTTCCAATGGGGGTAGGCAGAAACTACTGAACACCACCTGCTACAATCCTTACATACTCCTTTTGCCTCGTTTACGTTCATACATCTGGTCACACACGCACGCCGGTTGCGAGTACTACGCACCTAGCCTTTCTGAAGAACATCACCAATAAGGTCACTATTATGTTCTCCTAGAGCGTCTCCTCCCGGCGTTTCCACTCACATTTGGGTTGTAAATATCTTTTGTTAGCCGTACTATATTCATCATCTCTTTTTTTCAGTGTGGCACAAACGACCTCTATCTGAATGTGTCGGAGGAAAGAAGGCGGATATGAGACAAAACAGAGGGTTTATAGGATGGATGCAGCGAGTCGGAATCGTAGACAGAAGGGGCCGAATGGTGTTAGAATAATAATATTTAAAGCACTGTGTGAATATGACTTAAAACCGCACATAAGTCACTCTTGTCTGTGACTTAAATAGGCAATTTTTTTCACTAATTAAGTCACCAAAAAGTGTGACTTAAGTGTGGATTAAGTCACACGACTCATAAAATATACGATACAGGTGACCTATTATTGCACGCCGTAACATTTATACCATAAATAATGTATTATTTAAACTCACATTAAATTATTTTTATGAAAGGTCTTTTTCTTTCACACAGTCCATTCACACCAAAAACTTTCCTCACGACATTTTTTTTCTCTCGTTCCTCCGTATCACATGCAAATATGTACTAGCTTCCAGTCACCAGTGCCACTTTCATACTTCCTCTTAAAGATAAAGATGACATGGCTAGAAAGAGGGTGACTACCGAGATGATGCCTAATAGAAAAGTAAGGAAGAAATAGAAATGTTGCGCCGATCCCGAAGCTTTTTTACTTCTGAATTATTTTTTCTGCGACCATACTAGATAGTAATTTATTCTCAGATATGTTTTATTTTGCCTTTTAGTCAAAGGAATAGACAAAACTTTTTGCCTTCCAAATTGTGGTAAAAAAAAATCTTTGAATTAATTCTAATTTAAAATTGAGAACAGCGCCATCTAGCACAAAGTTGACGAACTGTCTACTACTTAGGTTCCTAACTACCTTACAGGATAGTTCCAATGCTTTTGCCAACACTGTGGTACAGTCAGCATCTAAAACGTCCGGACGCACAGCCTGTGTAAAATGATCTCAACAATTTAGAAAATTAACCTGAATCTCTATTGGATAAAATTCTTGTCAGAATTACAGGTTGTCGTACACTGTCTTCATTCTGAAACATTCTTGGTATCGGTGAGTTAATACTTTATTTTCATAGTTGTTTAGATAATTTTGAACAGTTCGTTAGGCTGGAAACAGTGCTTGACCGACGGTCAGCGCTGACCGTACGCGCTGACCCTCAGCGCTGACCGTCGGTTGCAAAAATGCATTCAGTGCTACGCTGACGGCGAACTGCGACGCGTGTGTACAGTTCACAAGAAAAATGAATCCTTTTACTGAATGCTCTAATATGTGCGTACGGTCGGTCGCTCCGTCAGCGAAGCACTGAACGCATCCATACAATCTCATAACTCGTCGGTCAACCGACGTACGCGCGACCGACGAGCCGGACCGACGCACAGTGGGTCGAAACTATGATTTTAGTGACTTAGGGCTCAACTTTGCTTTTTCACTTTTTTTTTTATGCGGATGGGTAGAGCTCATTAACCTCAATAATAATTGTTCTGATGTATTTTTTCCTAAACTTTATACTTTGGGTAGAAAAATGTGTTTTGTTATTTTTTTGTATGGAGCGGCTCAAATAAACTTAAATTCCTGCTAAGTAGCGTGTGATCCCGCGTTGAAACTTTATTTTTCATATACCTTGTCTGGTCTATTATCATTTGATGCTATAAACAAATGCATAAAGTTGCAACTCTGCCAAATAAATGGATCGAAAAAAATGAAAAAATACATAGAATAAAAAGCTTCATTTTTTACTTTCGTAAGTTATTTTAAGTTAAATTTGATATGGAATAGTAAGTAAAAGCACGTAATAATACACATAATTACTTAGCAACTAACAACAATACATTTAAAAGGTCCCTAATTAGCTTAAATTTACTAATACTACATATATTAGTAAATTTAAGCTAATTAGGGACCTTTATTTAAAAATGTGGATATGAAATCAATTAATTTCTATTTGTGTGTTTAATTACTGTAATTAGCTTAACCTTTTACCTTATAAAAAAACAATGTTTTTCACTTTTAGTCATTACTGTAATATTAATTAGGATAATTAGTTAATGAGGGTAGTAGAAAAATTAGTAAACATTGTTTGTCACTGGATTCTGGAAGTATAAAATGACCATAATTTATTATATACTAACTAGTGTTCGTTTATTCGTACTACTACTAACATCTCGTGATTCTGATCGTCCCTTTTTCGTTATAATGGATAATTTAGTTAACAAT
Source organism: Aporophyla nigra (assembly GCA_947507805.1). NCBI lineage: Eukaryota > Metazoa > Arthropoda > Insecta > Lepidoptera > Noctuidae > Aporophyla > Aporophyla nigra. Next base: position 11,443,978 of record OX382319.1, on the reverse strand, counting down.
TTAGATTTATTTATGATTTTAAGAGAGCAGGTCAAGTCACTGTCGGATAGTCAAAAATTCTTTCAATTCCTACAACATAAAATAAACGTGACCGAAGAGAACAGTGTTGAGCTCCAAAAATTCTGTACGCGCTTTTGTTCAAATATAAGTGCAAGATGGGAACGAAGTAGTCGCACGTTAGCACAGTTTGTAAGAAAAAATGGTGATTGGTTGGAACGTGCAATAAACTGGCCCGAAGGAATGATACCTGAAGCTGTGAACACTGAACAGGAAAGGCTCGAGATTTGTAATACTGAAGATGTCGAAAATCTACCACCATCTACTACAGAAGCTTCGACATCTACATTTACACCTCGAAAACCTTTCGAGGAATTGGGCTCCAGGCAAAAACGAAGACGCGTTGATCAAATTAACCAATCGCTTTCGTTATCCCCGGATGAACTTAAAGCTACTACAATTGCTAGTTTAAGAAACACCGGAAATGAGGATGTAGGAAAAATTATGAACCATTTACTAAATCACCCCGAAGATCTAGAAAAAGTTAAAGAGTGTTTAAGTACAAGTAAACCGAAAAGTAGTACATATTCACCCGATAAGGCACTGTCTTTATTAGTTTCACTTAAATTAAGTAAGTGGCAGTATATAAGCCTAAGAGAAGCAGCAAGTGAAAATAGGTCTGATTTATACCCTTCTTATTATAAAATAAAACAAGCGAAGGCAAAATGTTATCCAGGGAAAGAAGACATAATTATAACTGAAGAAGGAGCTGCTATTAAACTGCAAGCTTTACTCAACTTGACGGTATCTAGGCTTTTAGAAGTGATTACTTTAGATTTGGATTCGCCAACTGAGTTACTGCTAATAAGCAAATGGGGTTTTGATGGAGCCTCAGGTCAAAGTAATTATAAACAAAAGACTGAAGCAGAGTTTGATGACTCAACTATCTTCATGGCCAGTCTAGTTCCTATAAGGCTTCAACAATGTGATGGAACAATTGTTTGGGAAAACGATCGACCCTCATCAACTTTCTATTGCCGTCCGATAATGTTCAAATTTACCAAAGAAACGCAGTCAACAGTGGTAACTATAAAAGCTAGCATAACCGAAGAAATAGAAAGACTTCAGCCAATCAAGTTCAATCAAGTTGAAGTTAAGCATCAATTGCACTTGACGATGATAGACGGCAAAATATCGTCATATTTGTCAGACACATCTTCAGCTGTCTGTGATATCTGCAAAGCAAAACCGTCAGAGATGAACAATTTAGAGTCACTTGCTCAAAAAGAGAACAACGAAGAAGTGTTCCAGTATGGAATGTCATCTTTACATGCCTGGATAAGAAGCATGGAGTGCTTACTTCATATCGGTAAATATAATTTTATTAGTTCATAATTTTTTTCACGTTATATAGTTACTTGTGAGATTTTTATTTAAGTGATATTTCTTTTTGTTTGCAGCTTATCGTTTGGACTTCAAAAAATGGAGTTGCAGGGGCGATGACACAGAAAAAATGTCACTCAGAAAGAGCGCTATACAGCAAGCGTTTAAGAAAGAATGCGGTTTACTTATTGACGTAGTCAAGCAAGGAGTAGGCACAACCAATGATGGCAATACTGCCAGAAGATTTTTTAGGGATGCAGAAACAACAGCTCGCATAACAGGAATAGATAAAGATTTAATAGAAAGGTTTCATGTGATTCTTCAGACGGTTGCATCTGGAGAGAGCGTGGATCTTTCTAAGTTTTCCGAATTTTGTAGAGATACTGCACAATTGTACGTTCACTTATATCCCTGGTATTATATGCCTTCCAGTATACATAAATTGTTAGTACATGGGAGTGATATAATTAAGCACTTTGGTGCCATACCTATAGGTAAACTGTCGGAAGAGGCAGCGGAAGCTCGTAATAAAGATTTCCGGAAATATAGAGAGAGTCATTCTAGAAAGGTAAGTAGAACGGCGACAAATGAGGATATTATACACAATCTTCTTTTGTCTTCTGATCCAAAGATCACAAGTCTAAGACCTCGAATGGTGAAACAAAATATAATGGTTCTCTCTCCAAAAGTCAAAGAGCTTCTGCTGATTTTTCCCACAGAATCCGATATAGATTTTATTGATGTAGATAATTTACAAGATAGTCATAGCGATAGTGAATAAGATTTTTTGGTAGTTTGTAAGTTTCTTGTTTTTTTTATTAGTTTATAAATGTCAAACTCATAATTGAAAGGAAATAGTAATGTTTGATGTTGTTTATAGTTAGTTTTTAGTTTGCTTGTGTTAGTTGTAGTAATGTTAGTTTACCTTTACTAATTTGTATTATTATGTACCTATCTTTACTTACTATTCAGTATTAAATCTAACTTAAAATAACATTTCATAAACATGTTAAAGTCATTAAAACAAAGAAATTGAAATTCATAGATCCCTAATTAGCTTAAATTTACTACTACTACATATATTAGTAAATTTAAGCTAATTAGGGACCTTTTAAATGTATTATGATTAGTGTGATTAGCTTTAAATTTACTAATACTACATATATTAGTAAATTTAAGCTAATTAGGGACCTTTTAAATGTATTATGATTAGTGTGATTAGCTTTAAATTTACTAATACTACATATATTAGTAAATTTGAGCTAATTAGGGACCTTTTAAATGTATTATGATTAGTGTGATTAGCTTAAATTTACAAATTTACTAATACTACATATATTAGTAAATTTAAGCTAATTAGGGACCTTTTAAATGTATTGTTGTTAGTTGTTAAGTAACTATGTGTATTATTACGTGCTTTTACTTACTATTCCATATCAAATTTAACTTAAAAGAACTTACGAAAGTAAAAAATGTAGCTTTTTATTCGATATATTTTTTCATTTTTTTCGATCCATTTATTTGGCAGAGTTGCAACTTTATGCACACGTTAATAGCATCAAATGATAATAGACTAGACAAGGTATATGAAAAATAAAGTTTCAACGCGGGATCACACGCTACTTAGCAGGAATTTAAGGTTATTTGATCCGCTCCATACAAAAAAATAACAAAACACATTTTTCTACCCAAAGTATAAAGTTTAGGAAAAAATACATCAGAACAATTATTGTTGAGGTTAATGAGCTCTATCCATCCACATGAAGAAAAAAGTAAAAAAGCAAAGTTGAGCCCTAAGTCACTAAAATCATAGTTTCGACCCACTGTGCGACGGCTCGACCGACCGTACGCGCATACCAAATCACGCACGTACCGTCAGCGTAGCTGTGTGCGCGTTCATAGACTTGCATAGATATAGCTACGCCGATCGACGGTCAGCGCTGACCGTCGGTGAAGCACTGTTTCCAGCCTTAGTCCCAATATTACTGACACTGACGTTAGGTTACAGCCTATGTTTAAAAACTGATGCAAATGTTTTGCACCAAAATGTCAATATGGCGCCTTTAATAGAACAGCTCGCCTGGAACGAATTTATTTATCAAAATGTGTTGTGCTATAAATCATTTCAGTAATGCCTATCTATACAAATAAATAAGTTTTAAGTGTCTGTAATTTCAAATTAAAATTTTGTCTGAGTAGCACGTCCCTGTGTGATACTTACCGAACACCACGCGGGTGAAGCCAAGCTAATTTGAAATAAATGATTTAACTTTGACTTAAATAAAGTACAGCAAGGGAAATTAATTGAGCTAATTGACTAAAAACGGAAAAATAGCGTGTATTCAAATGCTAGTTCAAACAGCTGTCATTAATTGACAGTTATACAGGGTGTCCCAAAAATCAACGTCAAGCCGAAGACGGTTCATAGGCCAGGTGGTGACAGTTAACAGAATGGTAATGAAAAAAAATTAAGTTAAGTACTTTTCAAATTATTGTGACTACAAATCTTTACTTTTCATATTTTTCTTGTGAGTAATGTAACCCTGAATAACCATTTTGTAAACTACAGTCCAAAATTAAAACACAACTACCTCAGTTTTAAAGAAAACATCACTTTTTTGCTCTACCATGTACTAAAAATTATTACATCGCCCAGCTTTAACTGACTGTACTGAAAAAAAAATTCTTTTTAATTATTTTTCTGATAACTGTCACCACCTGGCCTATCAACCGTTTTCGGCTTGACGTTGATTTTTGGGACACCCTGTATTCCCTAGAGGCCATTTGTCGTTATGTCTAGTTGCTGGGTGGTCTTCTCATTCATTTGTCTTTAGATTAAGTTACTAGCAATGACTAAAAAAGAAGAGGTCACATATTCCACTGTATGCTTTTTTTTTTTAAATGTATAATCACCGATTTCTCCGCCAACTGTGGACTGATTTCAAAAATTCTGTTTTTAATGGATAAAACACAAAAAAAAAAAAACAAAAAAAAAAGAAAATTTCAAAAAAAAATATTGACTTTGCTTTGGTAGTTTCTGCGTTAGGTTCGATAATACCAATTTAATCCATTTTTTATCGTGATAATATTCTAATACTTCCTGTCACTGTTATGGACCTGGCCAGTAGTGGTATACGAATTAATTCAATTCAATTCAATTTAATTCAGATTAATTACAATAAATAACAATAAATTACAGTCATTACATTATAATAATCTAGATAGGCTATACTTCAGGTTGGTCCCAAATAAATTTTATTGACTTTGCTTTGGTAGTTTCTGCGTTAGGTTCGATAATAACAATATTACAATTCACAAATAACAATATTACAGTTACAGCACTTCACTTTACTAGATGTCACCGCGTTCGGATGTGACATTCTCGATACGTTTGCTCGCACGCGCTCGCGATCGTGGACTTAGGTTAATGCGAGATAAATATCATAACTAAAAAATTAAAAATAAATCTTTTTCTCAACTAACAACAACCGACTTCTAAGAAAAACATTATAAAAAAAATCGAAACTCGGTGGCAAAAAATTAAAATACAGATCCAAAGCCCATCAACTTCCAAAATGAAAGTAATTTTTCACTTTGTAGTGTTTTTTTGGAAGTCGTCTGTTTTTTTTTTTGCATATTAATTTTAAGGAAATCTGTTAAAAACAATTTATGGATTTTAGTTGTCCGGATTAAAATGGCTTAGTTATGTATATAGCAAATTGACGTAGAGTGACAATTTGCTTAGCAATTAATTTCCTAGACTACACAAGATGTAGGTATGTACATACTTAGCACGTCATATAATTTATCTATCTTGAAAATTCTAGCTTCGATTTTCCGCTAGTTTTCAGTAAAAAGCCTTGAAAGCCTTTTAGTCCTCCATTAGAGGTTGGCCGTTGCCAAAAATTGATAGCGACTTTGTCTAGCCAGGCTTAAGTGGTAGGGTGTATAGAATATTATATTTATGTATGTGAGTTTATACAAAGTCTAAAATAACTAACGCAAGACCTCATGCACTCCAATTAGAGAATTTAGTTAAAAGCTTAATACAATGAATGACCAATTTTTCACGTCGTTATAGATAGTCAGAAGCCCGAAAGTCTGACAACCAGTATTACATCGTGACATTGTAATCGCCATACAACGGCAGCCCACTTCATGTAACCAATGACTACTACACAACCATAAGAAAAAAAAAATAGTTTAAAAAAACTAAAAACACGCTTCCATTGAAAACCAAACCAAAAATTACAAAATAATGGAAAAAAAGCGTGGGGTGCTTTTTAACGTATTTTTTTATTGATATCAGGCACCCCACGCTTTTTTTACATTATTTTGTAATTTTTAGTTTGGTTTTCAATGGAAGCGTGTTTTTAGTTTTTTTTAAACTACCTATTATTTATTTTCTGTTTTTTAGGGTGTTTCGAATTTTGTGACGTATGTCAGCGTAGTTTGTGTCGTATGTCAGCGTAGTTTGTGATGTATGTCAACGTAGTTTTCGAAGACAGTTTTTTTGCTGTCCTGGTAACCCTGGCAAGGATAATGGCACAAATTTATGAAATTATTGCATTGTCATCGGTCCTTGACAGGTGTGCAAAGTTTGAATGAAATCTGGTCGTTTACAGTGGGTCAAAATCGCGCTATAAGGAGTCGGTTACAAACAAACATACAAGTGAAACTAATATAAAGCGTGTAATTAACATTTGAATAACAAAAAAATAAAAATATTATTCATTATTGATGACACATGACGTAGTTTGAAATTTGATATTTTGTCTCATGGAAAATGGAGATGAATGATCTAGTCGACTTGTGCACTGGGTAGGTATGTTGTCTACCGTACGATACCTAAACATTGTTAACAGGATGTTACATAATTCTAATGCATTTTTTTTTTCTTGGCACCTATTATCTTAATTAATGGTAAAAAAAAAATCAATAACGCCTAGAAGTATAATATGTCGGATACATTGAGTGCACCTTTGTATGACGCCTAAAATGTCAAGGTGTATATTGGAATTTTTTATCACCGACTTCCGAAATTAAAGTTATTATTCACTTTGTAGTGTTTGTTTTTTAGGGTTCCGTTGCCAAATGGCAAAAAACGGAACCCTTATAGATTCGTCATGTCCTGTCTGTCTGTCTGTCCGTGTATGTCACAGCCACTTTTTTCCGAAACTATAAGAGCTATGTTGTTGAAACTTGGTAAGTAGATGAACCGCATTAAGATTTTCACACAGCAATAGGAAAAAAAAAATATTTGGGGTTCCCCATACATAGAACTGAAACTCAATTTTTTTTTTTTTCATCAAACTTATCCGTAGATACCCCACATGCATGGAGCGTGTGGGGTATCTAAGGATAGGTCTTCAAAAATGATATTGAGGTTTCTAATATCATTTTTTTTCTAAACTGAATAGTTTGCGCGAGAGACACTTCCAAAGTGGTAAAATGTATGTCCCCCCCCCCGTAACTTCTAAAATAAGGGAATGATAAATCTAAAAAAAATTATGATGTACACTTCCACCGAAAATTGGTTTGAACGAGATCTAGTAAGTAGTTTTTTTTAATACGTTATAAATCGTAAACCGCAATTTACCTTTCATTCAATCAACTCAAATATAAAAATTAAAAAAAAAAAACATTAATTTCATAAACATTAACCTTATGCATAAACCTTGAATACCTACAGGTTTGTACGGAACCCTCGGTGCGCGAGTCCGACTCGCACTTGGCCGGTTTTTTCACTTATCTACCCCACACCTATTCGTATACCACTAGTTGCTATGTAGGTACGCAACAGTGACAAGAAACAGCAGAATTTCATCTAGATATAGGTACAAAGTGGATTATGAACGTACTATCGAGTCTAACACCAATAAAAACTTTTTACCAAAAATGTAACCGCCGAAAAAACTGAAAAGCAAAAAATAATAAACCTTAAAATTATGAGTCGGCGCTTTGAGTGATCTTTGTTCATTGATTTTCCCGCGCCGACTCATAATTTTAAGGTTTATTATTTTTTGCTTTTCAGTTTTTTCGGCGGTAATTTTTTTTGGTAAAAAGTTTTTATTTTATAATTTTTTGTGGCTTTAATATACTTATAATACTTGACAAGGTATACCCTATACAATGAATAAAGAATTATTAAAATCGGACTACTCTGTATAAAGTTATGCGTGGTTAAACATAACAATCAGTGAGTGAACAATCAATCATCCCCTGTTTTCTGACCCTTAGGGTTTGATTTTGTTTTTCAAATTTATATGGGACCACCCTCGAAGTATACCCTTTCCAATAGAAAAAGAATTATCACAATCGGACTACTATGTAAAAAGTTAATCGTGGTCATAAATAAAAAAAAAAACAAAAAAAAATATACGCGTTGAATTGATAACCTCCTCCGTTTTTTTTTCGTCGGTTAAAATTACCAAAGTAAAGTAAATAACCCTTGAAGTAAACCCTATCTACCTCCAAAAAAAAAGAAAATAGTGCGTGGAGTCCCTCCGCGCGGAAAAAGTGAAACTTCGTAATGTGGAAATGAAAATAGGAAGGGGTAAACGTTTCTGATAACATTAAAATGTTCGATTTTTTCAAAACCTCTATCCGTCAAATCATTGGCGTGTGCACAAACACCAGGCGCGGTCGCAGCCTAACATTTGGGGGGGGGGTCACCATGAGTACTGAAGAATATTTTTAGGAAGGTACATCCTCTTTGGTCTAGTAGTCGCAAGCGCTACTGATCAGCAAGATGTCCCAGGTTATAATCTTTTTGCAAATGTCCATCGGAGTCTCCGTGGCTCAAGTGAGAATCATTTTAAGATAGTAAGACAGGCAAATCGTTCAGGGTTTCGACAGCATGACTGGGGGGGGGGGTCATGACCCCTAGAACCCCCCCCCCTCCCTCGGACCGCGCCTGACAAACACATAGACAATTATGCTTTCATACCCCCTCCATGGTAGCGTTAAACGTTTAACGCAACCTTGTTGGAAGAAATTACACTTAAAAAAAAAAAAAAACTATTTCCATTCAAAATTCGGGGACATATTGCGTTACAAAAATACAATACAAAAAAACATTCAGACGAATTGAGGACCTCCTCCTTTTTGAAAAATCTTGTGGCTTTTAGCAGCAATCTACAAACGGAAATAATATAATTTAGTCATGATTGTAAACTGCAGGGAAGATTTTTAAACTCTTTAGGGTTCAACACGACGCAAAATGAACCCTTCGAAAATTCTCTTTTGCCGATTTCTTTATTTTCGAATTTGTTAAGAGACTAGTTCATACCGTGGTAAAAATAATAGCCAGCTCGTAAAAGGGCTATAGTACTTTTATCTCACGAAGCGAGCAGCACTTTACTTGTGGTAACCAAGTGTACCAATACGCCATAAATGTGTGCGTTAAGACGAGTAGCGACAGCATATTACACACACATCCGACTCCACCATTGTCTCGCACTGTACCGAGAGCTCCTGCGTTTACACGCATATTCACAGCGTGTTTGTACACTTGGTTACCACATGTTAATCCACGCGTCGCTTCGTGAAATAAAAATAGGTACTGTAATCGTGGAAACTATTTAAAAGCATCTTAAAATATTCAGGTCCTTACGGTAACCAAACTGCCGATTTGTTACATTGGAATTCAGAAACGTATCACACAGTTCATTACGAATTGAATGAATTTTATGTATTTGGAATTTGTTTATTGGGACTTGGTGCCCTACTAAATTAATAAATATATATAATAATAGTTCTTCTTACTGAACAGACAGCTGTGCTGCTGGACAATTTGTTGCACCACTTCTTCCCAGCTAAAGCACTGGAAGTGGTGAAGGGCGGGCGTACCAGGGAACTGACCTATGTCATTTGACGTTCTAAAAGTGATAGTCCTTAACCTTGTTTGAATAAAATGGTTTTTAACTGTGATACAGAGGCTATCAACATTTTTCAAAGTACGGAACCCGCGCTTATACACCTCACAGTGGCTTTTTCTCAACCCCAAGTTCTTAATGAACATGAATATTCATTCGTTCAATGAATGATTCATGAATCAAGACAATTGTTGTATTATCTTTTTAGTATCTTTTTGTAGGAAAAGATTTTAAAAGAAGTTTTAAATATTCATTCGGAATGAATTCGTAATGTTGACAGATGTTTATGTTCTCATGAAATAATTGTTATAATATATAATAATAATAATAAAAAATTACACAGAAAAACACTTAAAGTTAGACATAAATTAAACATGATTGTACAAGGAGAGGTCAAAAAGGAGGTTGAACAGCTGGCTCCTGAACTAAGTAAAAGGATACTTGTATCTCAAGAGCCAAATATAATTATATTGTGGGTTCCTTTCTTTATTTACGGCAATGCTGCTTTTCTTAAGAAAGTGGTGCCCTAGTGGTACAGGCCCCTACTAAATCAATCAATCAATCAATCAAATCATTTATTTGCAACGAATGTAGGTTAAATTAAAATACAGGTGGAGTACATAGATAAAAGTGAGCCATGTACATTCTGCCTGGAAATAGGCACGCAAAAATTTATAAACAATAATATATATTTAGAAGCTATCCTATTAACTTATATCAAATAATTAAATTACAAATTTTATCACAGTTGGAATTATTATATAAATTAAAAAAAAAATGTCACAGTTAGAATTATTACAAATACACATACAAAAATTAATAATGAAAATTGTCAAATCGAAATATAACTTTAAAATAAATTAAAAAATAAATGTAGATTAGCATGTGATATTAAAAAGTTTTGTCCATTAAAAAATCATTAAGTAATTGAATAATAACATTTTTCTATTAGGAAGGCCACTAATTTCCTTTTAAAGTTTTTAATTGTGATTAAAGAGTTGTAGGTCGTCGGTTCCAACCCAGGCAGGCGCTTTACTTCATGTAAATAATTTCATCACCACTGCTTTTAAAACGGTGAAGGAAAACATCGTGAGGAAACCGACATGTCCTAGAATAAAAAGACATGTGACAGCTACCAACCGGCATTGGGCCCGCGTGGTAGATTACGGCTCACTCCCTCTCACCGACAGGAGGTCTGTGTCCCAGCAGTGGGAACAATACAGGCCGATTATGCTGCTTCTCGGTTAGTTCCCTATAAGTTCAAACGCCATATTTTCTTCTCTTTATGTTTTAAATTGTAGCTTTTTATCGTTACTTTTCCTTTCTTCCTCTCCTTTTGTTTCGTGTGGTATGGGATATACAGAATAGCACCCACATGCATAGAGAACGCTGCTGCCTAATCTCTAGTAAGTCACTTAGTCGCCTTTTACGACACCCACGGGAAGAAATAGAGTGGTGGTATTCTTTATGTCTGGCACCACACGGGACACGGAATATTATGTAACTTCTAAAACCTAAGTGCATAATATTATTTAGCCCAGTTAAACTATAAATCCACTCAATTCTACATCGTTTAAATATAGTTCTTCTAGGAATGTCAAGTTATTAAACGTTGTCCGTCTATTTGTGTGCTCAACCTCATAAAACTACTTAACGTAAATTGATGTGACAACCACTTTGATGGTTCAACAACGGATGGCGATAAATTAAAGATTACACGTTTTATTAGCAACAGATGATGTTATTATCGAGAAGACATGATATAACATCACGAATATAGTTCAAGAGGGGGTAATCAGAAGTGTAAAGTCACGAGAACCTACTAACCTTTTTGTTTTGTGTGGATAATCATCAAATGACGTCTTCCGCTCTGGGCGGAGCGGGAGGGCGTGTCAGAGTTTTACTGACTAAAACCCACCCGTGTTCCTTCCGTTGCCTGTGTCAGGGCCACGGTATCTCTTTCCAACAAATTCGCGACCCTGACAGGCAACAGCCCCTTTCAATTTTGCTGACATCTGTTTGAGACGCACGTGGAACACTACGCGCCGTCGACCCGGGCCTGCTCCTTACCAGGCGGCGAGCTACCCATTGCTCGCCACCCTCAAGCCCGCGCCTACGATGGCAGGGAGTCGGCTATGGACTCCTGAGGCCCAGGACGTCTCGGGGCGTGAGGGTGCAAAGATTGCCTCTCCCTTACGAGCTCCGCCTCGCCTTCGCAAGTATTACTGCTTCGCAGCAGGAGGTGACGGTTTGCCATGCCCTCTCGCTCCGTACCATGGCTCGCACCAGGGCCGGACGCAAGAGTTCGCTGCCACTGATCGCCTCCACGGAGACACGGCGGTGCTCCGCCCAGGCAGGGCACACCTCCATCTTGGACGTGTCCTCCAGACACACAATGATAATCGATTACGAATCTAACACTTACGCTAAATTCAAAGAGGAGTTTCACACGAAATAACTTTCTCTGTTTCTCCTTATTTAGAAAAAGATCATAGCATGTAGGGGTTGTTTTGTACCTTCTGCTTACCCCATGGGTAGAAGACGTGAGCTTTTGTCTGTTTGTTTGTTTAGCTGATCTATCTTCTATGAAGTCTGAGAACCAGTCTTCACACGTTTCAATTTATTAAACTGGAAGCCGACCCTAACGTTTTTAACCGACTTCAACAAAAGGAGGAGGTTATCAATTAGTCTGTATTTTGTTATTATTTTTTTATGTTTATTACCTCATAACTTTTGACTGGGTGAACCGATTTTTTTAATTTGAAAGCTGGTGGTGGTGGTTGGGAAAAGTCTAAGCAGTGGTTGATGATCTAGGGAGCTGTAGTGGCCCAGTGGTAACAGCCGTGACTTACGAGTAGGTCGTGAGTACGAATCCAGCCAGGCGATTTATTTTGTGTAAATTATTTCATGACTGACTCTCAGTACGGTGAAGGGAAACATCTTGAGGAAAGTGGCATATCTCAGAACCGAAAAAAAATAAGACATGTGACATCTCCCAACCTGTACTGGACCCGTATGTTGGATGGTGGTTCAGTACCACCTCTATTACCACCCATTTATAACTTACAAGGAAACATTCCCTCTCCGATTTTGATGCCGCTGAAATATGTTATTTTACGTTGAATTCTAAGAGACATTTTTTTTTATTGGCGGAAAAACATTTTTAGGGGTAAAATAGACCGTCAAAGTTGACCCTCTCAGGACGAGTTTTTGACCCAGTTGGTCGTTTGTGAAAATATCGACTTTAAGTATATAAACCACTTAAAGTCGATATTTTCACAAACGACCAAGTGGGTCATAAACTACACGAAAAACTTATACGTTAACGCATACAAACACGTTTTCAAATATTCATTTTTAATTATTTTTATTTTCATTTAAAAGAATAAAATTCAATTTAAAAAAAAACTATTGATTATTTTTTCACGGGACCAACGGCAATCGAAAGAGCATAAAAAAATAAAGAAACACCTTCTGGCGTTTGTCAAAAAAAATATAAGTTAAGCTGTAAATGACCCCCATATATGAGGATATCATGCCCTAATACATTTATCTGACAATCAGATAAATTTATTAGGGCAAAATAATATATTTAAATCATATATAATTAATAATTGTCTAGTTTAGGGTAAAAATTCAAAGAAATGTGACATCTGCCAACCCGCACCGGGCCCGCGTGGTGGATTACGGCACACACCACTCACAAAGAGGAGGAAATTACTGGTATTCAGCTGCATCTGGTTGGACTGGAAGCTGACTCCAATTTAGTTTAGAAAAGGCTAGGCAGATGATGACACTAATTTGTTTTACCAGAATCTTTTTTCACTGGACTAGACTAATAATTTTAACTCAGTCTTTTTACTAATTCTACTAAAAGCCATAAATATAAAACGCTAGGGAAATTCGCGAAATCTCCAGGATTAAGGGGAAGCTCAAATTACACGCAGATTACATTTTAATGTGTTAGTTAAGGCGAAGTTTTTCATGTCGTGTCTGTGCAATACAACATATATTTTCTGTTGTTTGTAAAAAATATTATTATCAGTGCACCGGAAATATTTTTTCCCTCCGGTATTTATTGGCGTTACTTTTGAGCCCAACGGTGTTATTTGGCGGTTTTACTTTGATTATTTCTTAATAATCAAAGAAAACCAACGAAGTACCGAAATAGCCGTACTACAAATATTTACGCTTTTTTATTTACTGCTAATAATTTTGATAACAAAAAAGAAATCAAAATCAAAAGTCATTTATTGAAACTAGGCTGAGAGTCAGCACTTTTTGAACGTCAAATTTACATAAGACAGTCCCCCCAAAACGCCCGCCTTTCGACACTTCCTAGTGCTTTAGCTGGGAAGAAGAAGTGGCGCAACAAAAAATAAAGATTGTCTTTACCAAATGTCATAATAAGTGATTATGAGACAGTATTGAATCAAGAGAAAGTCGGTCAGTCAGAAATATTAAACTAGTTGTTGTTACAAAGCGTACTAGGTGCCTATATATAAGAACGGCCAAAAAACTCCACATACTCTCTTTTAAATCAAAATAATGTTACAAAATAATGGTTACCTCTTTAAGTTGAAATTATACAAATTTAAGAGAACATTGTATAATGCGATTCAATAAGAATTCAAGAGTAAATCGTCTTAATATAATATTTAATTATTTAAAGTCATAATTCATTTTTTTTAAACCATACCATAACTTTTTTTTATTTTCATTGTTGGCGCAAAGGCCCAGAAGCCATGCCAAAAAGTGCATGTGCTTGTGGACTGATACCGTTTATTTTGTTAATTCTGTTTGTTACATTTTTGTTATTGTCTTACTCATTTTGCTCGAAAATGAGTAAACGTGGCGCTGTGTACACAAATAGTTTGAGAGCAAGAAACAGCAAACTTTAGAATTGATGCAACAATTAAAGTCAGCAAGCATCCTCTTAGGACCTGAAGGAAATATAAGTTTGACTCGTGAAATGTACGCTACCATTTTGCAAACACTACAAAATGCAAGAAAAGTCGCCGAACGAGGTCATTTGGCTACGGGGATAAATTAATATTAATATTTTTCACTCAATCTTTGTAAATAAATTTTATTTAAAAAAAAAACCTTTTTCGCTCACCCTACCTAACTGGGTAGAATTGACAGCTATGACGTCACAATATGGCACAAAGTCGATCCTATTCTCATTTGAATCGCATTATATAGACGAAATAAGCTACAGCCAAATATTTTTGTGAAACAGCTTCCGACTACATTCCCCTTAAGTCAAAGTTAATTAGAAACAACGGCTTAATAGAGGGTCCCAGGTTCGACGCTCGGGTGAGGTAACTTTACTGTTATGGGAAGGTCCAGTTCTAATGGTGGGATGTTTAGAGTATTTTATGGTGTGCTGAGGTCGGGGTTCGAGTTTCGGTTGAGGCAAATTTAAAAAATTAATGGCGGAGCTTTTGGTGTTACGGCTAACATAATCCAAGTGAGTCTGTCACTTTTGAAACTAAGACCTTAAAGAAAAATGCTACCCTAAACTGTCAAATTAATCTTGAACCTTATCTTTAGCGATATAGTTGAAAACCTATTAAAGAAATCTGACAAATTGTAGTAGCATTGTGTTCTGGCGTCTGTACTTTATTTGCTTTGGTTACGGAAATCTATAACGTTGTACTTTTAAAAAAAAATACAAAAGACAAATCTCATAATCTCTTAAATTAAAAATTCCAAACAAACAGACTGACAAACAAAATAAAACAGTATGGTGTACTAAATACGTCCTAAATTCAATTGGACAAGATTGATGGGATTCTATTCTTATATGAGACGCCAGACATCTGACATACTGCGTTGTGGGATGACGAGCATGGGCACATCATGATAGAATATCTAGCCTGTACTTCTTCAAAAGGTTATGCAGAGTATGTAGTAGACCATCATATCGGCAGCTAGATCGCGCTCGCACCTACGTGACGACACTTTTGGAGTAGAGAGAAAGAAAAATGGCGACTATCGGTGTTCGAAGCTCTTTGCAAGCGCATCTAGTTTGTTCAAACTCGTAGAAACAAATGATATAGGTGAAAATTAAAATCAAAAGTCATTTATTAAAACTGGGCTGAGTGCCAGCACTTTTTGACCGTCGAAGTAATATAAGACAGCCCCCAAAACGCCCACCCTTCACCACTTCCTAGTGCTTTAACTGGGAAAACGAAGTGGCGTAACAAACTGTCCAGCAGCACAGCTGTCTGTTAAGTTAGAAGAACTTGATTCTATACCAGCTTCTGCCCGCGACTTCGTCCGCATTAAATTTCTTGTTCCCCCGACCCTTCCCGTCGCGTTGAACCTGTGCGATTTTCCCCGTTTTAGCAACATTTTTCATTACTGCTCCGCTCCTCTTGGTTTTAGCGTGATTTTATATAGCCTATAGCCTTCCTCGATAAATAGGCTACCCAACACAAAAATAATTTTTCAATTCGGACTATTAGTTCCGGAGATTACCCCCTACATACAAACTTACAAGCAAATGTTACCTCTTTATAATATTAGTATAGATATACTTCATATTATAAAGCTGAACAGTTTGTTTGTTTTGTTGAACGCGGTAATTTCAGAAACTGCTGGTCCAAATTGAAAAATTCTTTTTGTGTTGAGTAGCCTATTTATTGAGGAAGGCTATAGGCTATATAACATCACGCTACAATTAAAAGGAGCGGATCAGCAACCAAAAATGGATGAAAACTGGCAGGCAATTCGATGCGACGGAAAGGGTCAGGGGAGCAAAAATTTGACGCGGATGAAGTCGCGGGTAGAAGCTAGTACAATAATATGTAAGTAACTAGCCTCTGCCCGCGACTTCGTCCGCGTTAAATTTCTTGTTTCCCCGACCCTTCCCGTCGCGTCGAATCGCCTACCCGTGCGATTTTCCCCGTTTTTGCAACATTTTTCATAACTACTACGCTCCTCTTGGTTGTAGCGTGATGTTATATAGCCTATAGCCTTTCTTGATAAATAGGTTACTCAACACAAAAATATTTTTTAAATTCAGACCAGTAGTTCCTGAGATTAGCGCATTCAATCAAACAAACAAACAAACTCTTCAGCTTTATAATTTTAGAATATATATAGTATAGATTAATATTACGAAAAACAAATCAACTTGTATTATGAAACTGGAGTGCAGGTCATTCAGCTGTCGCCCTAGCAAACACGAGTCCAGCAAGGCGGTGTGCAACGTTTCACGAGTTAAATGAAAAGCGTTGGCCATTCTTTAGGCCTGTGTGTTGCACTCATAATATTAATGACATGAGCATCAATACACACAATTGTTTTGTCTTGTCGTTTAAACAACCAGCATCCACCATTCCAGCCGTAAGACGTCCGCTGCTAAATATAGACCAGCCCCAATTTGGAGGGGGGTTTGCACTAATCGTCAAAAAATGCACGAAAACTGGCAAGCAATTCAATGCGACGGGGAGGGTAGGGGAGCAAGAAATTTAACAAGGACGAAGTCACGGGTAGAAGCTAGTTTGTATTATGAAGAATGTATAAGAATAGAATGAAGGAACATACAAACAAACCCGCATCAAAAACGCTGTATACTAATATTACCTGTCATTGGTAATCAATCTTTAGTTGGCTCTGTTCCAACTCCATCGCTATTTATTGCCGATAAGTAGTCAGCCATCGTCACGGACTAGATAAGTGGGTAAGCAGGAGTGTAAATAACTTTCTGATGGACTTTAGTGTGACTGCCTCGTTGTTCTGAGCGCGACTACTGAGTATGAATATTCTGCAAGGGTCACGAGACTGCCAGGGTCTCGAGATTTGTTCGGAAGAATTCCGTGGCCCTGGCATATAGGCAACTGAAGGAACACGGGTGGGTTTTAGTCAGTAACAGTCTGACACGCCCTCCCGCTCCACCCAGAGCGGGAGACGTCATAACGATATCTATAACGTCATACGATATGATGATTTCGCACCAACAAAAAAAAAAAAAAGTTTGGGAAAATTGGTTTTACTCAGATATTTCTAAGCGACCAACCAATTGAATGTCCGAAAAGACTCGACTAGCTGTTCACAGTGGTGTGTGTACCTACGCTTTTATATGGAAGTGAATTTTGGGTGTTGCAAAAAGAGCATGAAAACAGAACTTATGCTGTGGAAAGGCGTTCCTTGCGAAGCATGTCTGGTGTGACAATGAATGATAGGCTGAGGAATGATATGATAAGACAACGGTGTGGTTTAAAAAAATTAAATTAAAAATTTAAAAAACCCCCGACACAAAAACCTAAAATCCCTTTAAAAAGTAAAAAATAATAAAAAAACTCAATCTTGAAGTACCCAAGTATGTATTAATAATTCAAAAAAAAAAAAAACGTCGCGTTGGGGGACCGCTCCAAACCTAACAATTTACTTACAAATAGTCTATTACCTAACTGAAGAAAACTTTTATAAAATGACTTCTAAATATTGCATTTAGGATACGACCATCAACGACGTCTGCCCTCGCAGAGCGGTCCCCCAACGCGACGTATTTTTTTTTTTTGAATTATTAATACATGTTTGGGTACTTCAAGATTGAGTTTTTTTATTATTTTTTTACTTTTTAAAGGGATTTTAGGTTTTTGTGTCGGGGGTTTTTTAAATTTTTAATTTAATTTTTTATTTTATACTTTTTATAGGTATACTTATTATAATGTAGATTTTGTTAAATTGTAAATACATAGAACTTCGCCGTGGCCAGCAGGAAGATGGGAAGCTTCCAAAAACAATTTCAATTCAATTTGATGATGCCACTATCGGCCGGAGTTGTGTTGACGAGAATGGATGGATTCTGATAAGGCCACATAATGTAACTTTTCAAGGTCTTAGAGGATATGGAAATATTGAAAGAACAATGTTTCCTATCATTTTATGTTGGGCGATTACGGCATATAAGTTGCAAGGCACGACAGTTGAAAAAGCTGTGGTTTACTTAGGTAAAAGTACTTTCGCAAAAGGCCAAGCCTATGTAGCCTTAAGTAGAGTATTTTTACTCTGCTTCAGGCTACATAGGCTTGGCCTTTTCCTTGGATGGTGTAGCAGTTTGTGAGCTCGACCAAAGAAAACTATTTATAACCCACATGACAAATCATCTTTAGCAGAATTGCAAAGACTGAGATGTAGTCATTGATACTCTCACGTGACAATCGGATTTCCATGTCCCAATTTTCCCACCACCAATTTTCTCATCAAGCAAAGCTTGAACATTCTCGATTAAGTCATCAATATTCTCTTTCAGTGCGCTTTCATTTGAGACCCCACTCGAGTATATTTGTAGACATTCGGTTATTCTTCCCCACTTTCACCCCCCACAACTTTTAAACGGCTCAACCGATTTTCATCAAACATGTCTAAAAACACTCGCACATAAGTCACCTTTAATGCAAAAAAAAAAAATTGAAATCGCTTCATCCGTTCGGAAGCTATGATGCCACAGACAGACAGACACACAGACAGACCGACACACAGACAGACAGACACGTCAAACTTATAACACCCCTCTTTTTCCGTCGGGGGTTAAAAAGAAGATGCAGTGACAAAAATTTAAAAAAGTATGCTTAGATGGTTTGGTCATGTTGAGAGGATGAATGAAGGGCGACTAACAAAAGGTAGATGTGAGGGGAAACGCCGGGAGGGGACGCCCTAGGAGGACATATAGTGACCTTATTGGTGATGTTCTTCAGAATGGTCAGGTGCGTAGTACTATCAACCAGCGTATGTGTATGACCAGATGTATGAACCTAAACGAGGTAAAAGGAGTATGTAAGGATCGTAACAGATGGCGCTCCGTAGTTTCTACCTACCTCCATGGGAAAAAGGCGTGACTTTTAACCGACTTCAAAAAGGAGGATTTTTTTTATGTAGGTATGTTCGGCCATAGCTCCGTCATATATAGACGGATTAGCAAAATTCTTTTTTTGTTCAAAAGGGGCTTATTTCGAAATGGTCCCATATAAATTTCATATAGATCTGATGATGAGTTCCGGGGACAGACACTGGAAGTCTTTAAAAAATGACAGCAAATCAACCGCGATTTCTGCTATCGCATAAATATGCATTGTTTGTTTGGAATTAGTGCGCGGTGGATACCACAACTAAAAATTTAAAAATAAAAAACTTTTTTACAAAAAAAAAAACAACCGACTTCCTTAAAAACACTAAAAAGTGAAAAATAACTTTAATTTCGGAAAACGGTGGCAAAAAAAAACATAAATACAGATCCTAAGACAGCGACTTCCGAAACTAAAGTTATTTTTCACTTTTTAGTGTTTTTTAAGGAAGTTGATTGTTTTTTTTTTTTTTTTTTGTAGAAATGTTTTTTATGTATGTACACTACCATAATCGAAGCAAAACCAATTAACTCCACAAACGTCGTAACTCGACTTTCAAACAACATAACTCTCCCATTCATACATCACAGTCCGTTAAAAATGACATCTTCAAAGTTAGAACGACGAATGATCTTGACACTTTTCACATGAATATAATTTAATACCTTTTCCATAAAGGCGTATATAGATTTATGGTCTGCAAGTTCCTATTAACATGAAGCGTGCTCACACCCTAAGGGTTGGTAGAGGGGTGAGATTCAACCCCTATTCTATGTGTATTATGGTCAAGTGTTAAGGGGGTGAGTGGAGATTACGCTGTTGAATATTTTTGTAGCGTGGTGTGTGCAAATTTTTTAACCGACGAAAAAAACGGAGGAGGTTATCAATTCGACGCGTATATATATATATTTTTTTTGTTTTTTTTTTTATGTATGACCACGCATAACTTTTTACATAGTAGTCCGATTGCAATAATTCTTTTTTTAATGGAAAGGGTATACTTTGAGGGTGGTCCCATATAAATTTGAAAAACAAAATCGAACCCTAAGGGTCGGAAAACAGGATATGATTGATTGTTCACTTATTGATTGTAATGTATAACCACACATAACTTTGTACAGAGTAGTCCGATTTTCATAATTCTTTTTTCATTGGATAGGGTATACCTTGCCAAGTATTATAAATACATTAAAGCCACAAAAAAAAGTGACAAAATAAAAACATTTTAACAAAAAATTAAACCTCCGAAAAAACAGAAAAGCAAAATATAATAAACCTTAAAATTTTGAGTCGGTGCTGAAAAATCAATGAACTAAGATCACTCAAAGCGCCGACCATAATTTTAAGGTTTATTATTTTTTGCTTTTATTTTATTTTATTTTATTTTATTTGGGAAAAAAAACGATATTACATTACATATTAGGTATGAAAAAAGTGATTATGTTTTCTGTTTTTTCGGCGGTTTAATTATTTGTTAAAAAGTTTTTTTAATATTAAAAGAAGCATGAAAGTAGAATAAATGCTGTGGAAATGTGTTCCTTGTGAAGTATGTGTGGTGTGACTATGAATGAACTGATAAGACCACGGTGTGGTTTAAAAAAGATGTAGTGATAAAAATTGTAAAGTTTATGCTTAGATGGTTTGGTCATGTTGAGTGGATGAATGAAGGGCGGCTAACAAAGGGTATTTACAAGGCAGATGTACCTGGACACGCGTGAAGGGGACGCCCTAGAAGAACATATAGTGACTTTATTGGTGATGTTCTTTAGAAGGATCAGGTAGGTTCTGGTAATCGGCTTGCGTGTATTACCAGAGGGGTAATTGCGGAACTTTTTATCGGTAGGAATTGGTTTAATATTCATAGTTAAACAACATTCATTGCGTTATTTACGTTGCTGAGCCGACAATTTATTCGAACAAATGACGCAATGGTTTAGAAATAATCTTCAATCCCATTCAGATTCTGATAAATTGTGCGTTTCGCAATTAGGGTGCAGATGTATGAACATAAACGAGGCAAAAGGAGTATGTAAGGATCGTAGCAGGTGGCGTTCTGTAGTTCCTGCCAACCCCCATGGGGAAAAGGCGTTAGTTTATGTATGTATGTATAGCAGTTACCATATGTCATGTGGATGTAGATATAGGAACTCTCTGTACATATTTCCTATATCTACATTTATACGTTTTAAAATTAAAACTGCTTGTCTAGTTACCATCTTTATTTTTCGTGTCTAACAGTGTAAATAAATAAATAAATATTTTAGGACAACCAACACACAGTTATCTGATCCCAAACTAAGCAGAGCCTGTACTATGGCAACCAGACAACTGATAAACATACTTATATATTTCTAAATACATACATATTATAGATAAATTACACCCAGACACAGAACAAATGATTATGCTCATCACACAAAGATTTGTCCTGGGTGGGAATCGAACCCACGACCTCAGTCTTAGCAGTCAGGGTCACTAACCACTAGACTAACAGGCCAGTCGAAACCGTGTTGTTCGTCTTAACTGCCAAACGCAGTTTTTAATATTATTTAAATGATAAATGATTTTATTTCTGTAAGTAGATTCGTACAAACACTTTGAAACGTCAGTCATATTTTTAAACTAGATGAGGTCGGCGTTTCCTATATGAATACTCTGAAAAGAAAGGCCGAAACAATCTCAGAGGTTTTAAGGTTTTTTTTTTTTGTTGGTGCGAAATCATCAAATGACATCTCGCGCTCTGGGCGGAGCGGGAGAGCGTGTCAGACTTTAACTGACTAAAACCCACCCGTGTTCCTTTAGTTGCCTGTGCCAGGACCACGGTAGCTCTTTCGAACTAATCTCGCGACACTGGCAGGTCTCAGGTCCATACATAATCAGTAGATTGGTGTCTGAAATGGCCTTTTTCAAAAGGCCATTTCAGACACCAATCTATTCTTCAGAAAGAAATACACAGATTTCCAGTCACTGCTTGCATTTATCACTAGTCATGGAGCTCATCTCAGAATTTGAGGAGCTTAACTATTCGAAATCAAAATCAAAAGTCATTTATTCAAACTAGGCTGAAAGTCAGCACTTTTTGAACGTCAAAGTTACATAAGACAGTCCCCCCAAAACGCCCGCCCTTCGACACTTCCTATTGCTTCCTAATATTCGAGGAACAATACCAAAGAAAGGACATTTGGGAAGGCCGTATAAATTACTCAAACTGCCAGACAATGATTAAAACAAAATGAGAAGACAAAAAAAACCCTCATAAACAAGTGGTCGATTCGCCCACAAATAAATTATCTTCATACGTATCGCCTACAGAAAATAACATATTATTGGTGTAGTGTATCTATTCCATAGATATATAAACACTATCTCATGCACACAAGCGAATGCAGCTGCTGTCACTAATGTCATCTGTCAATCAGTAGCAATGGCGGGAAACAGAGACGGTGAAGCGGGTTTGCATGGTAGCGCGGTGATGTGGTGATGAGCCAGTGAAGTGAAATTATTCAACTTAAATACGGAATCAACAGGATTCTACAATTGGAAAGAGTCGATTCCTCCTTCTCGGGCATCTAAAAAGCCGATCCCATTCCAGGCGTAACATAATGTTTAGTAAAGTAGTCCATGAAACGTCCTGCACCCTAATTGCGAAACGCACTATTTATCAGAATCAATGGGATTGAAGATTATTTCTAAATCATTGCGTCATTTGTTCGAATAAATTGTCGGCTCAACAACGTAAATTACGCAATGAATGTTGTTCAACTATCAATATGAAACCAATTCCTACTGATAGCAAGTTACGCAATTACCCCTCTGGACTTTTACATAATTAAATCCTAAGTCATCACCATCATCATTTCAGCCGTAAGACGTCCACTGCTCACTGGATATGTCCACTGTGTCATGGTCTCTCCCAATTTTGGGGTCTATGCCATTATCACCACGCTTGGCAGGCGGGTTGGCGATCGCAGTATGGTGGTAAAATGCAAAGAGAACGCTGCTGCCCATTCTCCAGTAACTCCCTTAGTCGCCTTTTATGACACCCACGGGAAGAAATGAGATAGTGCTTTCCTTAATTTTATTTATATTCATATCTTTATTTGCGTCTACGTATTTGCGTCTTTACGTCTCTAGCACCACACGGAAAATAATATACGGAACGCAATATCCTAAGTTGGTACTTTATTTTTATACTATATTTACATTTTTTACAGCCCAATTCCAAAAAGTTATTGACGTTAATTTTGAAGAGTTTAGTCTCAATTTCCACTAAAACTGTTTAAGATATGAATATAACGGCCAGCGCGGGGGTAAAGTTTTTAATTAAATATTAAAATTCATGCTACAACCCCTGATAAGACGCCCTCCGAGATGAGCGGACTACGAATGAAAGGCGTTGATACTTTGCGAAGGACAGGTTTTTATTTGAAGGCGTTTAAAAAGGAAAATTCCTACAAATAAAAATATTTTCCTTATAAACTTTTGTACATCAGTCCTACGGCACCAAAGCCAACTTTGAAACGTTCAAAAGTAAAACAGGCGAATTGAAAACCTCATTCTTTTTAAGTCGGTTAAAATATTTGATATTATTAGTAAACATAAAAATTGGCTTTATCATCACAGAAAAATAATTAAACACATTTTGTGAGCTTTTCAAATCTCAAATATTTATTGCATTCCAACATATTGCAACATTGTAAATTCTAAGTAGAATAGCGGAAGAGCGCTATTTTCACAGACTATTGAAAATAACTAAAATTCTTGTCTTTTATGAAAACTTTTTGACATCATAAAGATATTCCTTCTGTTGGATCTGAAGATAGTGACTGTTATAAATTTCTCTAAACTTATCATAGTTAAAAGTTGTTAGAGCTACTATACATATTACCTATTAATATATTTTTTTAGCCTACATTACAATGCAATGATTTGTGTTTTGTTTTTAGTTTACTTATGTAAGAAGGGGCAAATCCCAAGCTAAACATAACATTTAAGCAATATTCATTTACTAGTTTCATATTTGTTTAAGCCTTTCATTTGCCATGCGAATCTGACAATGCTTGTGTAAAAATTTCTTACCGAAATAAAACAAAGTATCAAAACCGTTCCATCGTACTTGACAAATTCTTGACAACTTGCTCAGCGTACCATCACTCCGTCACGAATGGAAACCAATGGAGCTTACAATTCACGAGTCACGCTTATGCTGTGTTTATCCATTCTGTTAGTTCACTGATCTATTGGGCTTTGAAAAGTTATTAAAGTTCACTGTTGGGTTTTAAAATTATGTTGAAAACAACAGATATGAGTTTTATAAAAAAAAATGTAGTGTATGGTGTGTAAAATTAGACTGCAATGTAATGCTTCGGTTGATGTGGAGGTAGGAATAAAGTCTTAAGCACGACGTTAGTTAAAACCTAGCTATGAGTAGGGAATGTATATTTTTCTAATCTCTAAATAGTAGCGCTGTTTCTTCGCTTACATCTTCTTAACTAGGCAACTAATCTTGATACTTTTATCAAACCATTGGCAATAGACTCGCCCCCTATTACATGGGACGTAAAAATAACTAGAAAATAAAATATCAAAACCGTTCCATCGTACTTGACAAATTCATGACAACTTGCTCAACGTACCGTCACTCCGTCACGTATTTGAACCAATGGAGCTTACAATTCACGAGTCACGCTTCATCATCATCATCATTTCAGCCGTAAGACGTCCACTGCTGGACTTAGGCCTCCCCCAATCTGGGGGGCTTTGCCATAATCGCCACGCTTGGCAGGCGGATTGGCGATCGCAGTATGGTGGTAAAATGCATAGAGAACGCTGCTGCCCATCCTCTAGCAAGTCACGCTTATGCCGAGTTTATCCATTCTGTTAGTTCACTGGTCTGTTGCGCTTTGAAAATCTTGTTCAGAGTAACAGACATTGAGTGATAAAAAAATGCAATGTATGGTGTCCAAATTAGACTGGAATGTAATGTTTTGTGTTCTTAACTACGCAACAAATGTTGACACGGTTATCAAACTATTGGCAATACGCTCGCCCCTTATTGCATGGGACGTAAAAATAACTGGTTTTGATACTTTTATCAAAACTGTTCCATCGTTCTTGACAACTTGCTCAGCGTACCGTCACTCCGTCACGAATGGGAGCCAATGGAGCTTACAATTCACGAGTCACGCTTATGCTGTGTTTATTCATTCTGTTAGTTCACTGGTCTGTTGGGCTTTGAAAAGTTCCTAAAGTTCACTGTTGCGAAGAGAATTTATAATTCCTAAATGTTAAAAGTAGACTTGAACTTAATGTTTCGTGTTGATGTGGAGGTGGGAACCAAGACTCAAGCATGTTGTAAGTCAAAACCTTGCAATGACTTGAGAAAATGTGTATTTTTCTAATTCATTATATAAACTCAACGTAGAGTTTTACCGTACCATTTAAGGTAAAGAATTACGTCAAAACAAAATAAACATATTGTAATATATCATCACGTCTTGTATTTTGTATGGTCCCATGTAATAGAGAGCAGGCCTATTGCCATTAACCGGGCAAAAATCCAGACTCCGGGCTGCTCCTGCGAAATTTCAGATATAAAAACCCAATAACACTTTGAAAGTAAAGTATCAAAACTGTTCCATCGTACTTGACAAATTCATGACAACTTGTTCAGCGTACCGTCACTCCGTCACGAATGAGAACCAATGGAGCTTACAATTCACGAGTCACGCTTATGCTGTATTTATCCATTCTCTTAGTTCACTGGTTTGGGCAAAAGTTGAGTTGGATCGGGGAAACTGGGTACGTGAGGAGGCGCAGAGGCGGGCCAGAACCAGTCGGGGATCGCGGAAGTCGCACTAGATCCCGTGGTCCCCGACGTAGGTGTGGGACGGAATATCAGGGTGGTTTTAGTTAGTAAGAGTCTGACAGACATGAGGATTTCTGTCTCAAGATCAAAAGAAAAAAAAGGAAATTGGGTAGATATCGTGGGTGGTTTAAGACAAGTTTCTCATATTTCTAAGTGCTTACATTAATTTCGGCAAGACTACTAACATTTACGTTCCATTTGCAGCCGGACCTAAAGAATAGCAGCATCCCATTTCTTCCCGTGGGCTGTAAAAGGCAACTAAGGGACTTACTTGAGAATAGGCAGCAGCGTTCTCTATACATTTTACTACGATACTACTACGGGATCATCAACCCGTCTGCCAAGCGTGGCGATTATCTTAATCAACCCCTTTTGGGGCCGCCTATGTCCAACAGTGGACGTCTTTCGGGTGAAATGATGATGATGATGATGGTGAAAGTTATCTATGTATGAATCACTTTTTAATGATGACATGAATATTTACTTTGTTAAGTATCATATTGTTTTAATTATTGTGAATGTGAAGTCTATGTGGGTCTTTTTTATTTATTTTTAATTATTATTATTATTTTTTTCTTTCTTTCTCAGCAGTAATCATGATCTGGCAGTTTGAGTAATTTATGTGGCCTACCCGAATGTCCTTTCTTTGGTATTGTTCGTCACAGCGTTGGGCTCCTTATGTTCTATGTTCCGAGTTGAGCTAAACGATTAGTGACAAATGCTTGCACTGACTGGACAGGTCCACTCAATCTGTGTGGTTCTTTCCTCAAAAGACCATTTCAGTCATCAGTCTACATGGTCGTCACATGTTGTGACCAATATTATGTCTGGACTTTTAAAAGAGACTGTGACCTCTGAGTTTGTTTCGGCCTTTCTTCTCAGAGTAGTCAGTTAGGAAACGCCGAACTCATCTAGTTTAAAAAAAATATATCATTGACATGTAAAAGTGTTTGTACAAACCTACTTACAGAAATAAAATCATTTATCATTTATCATTTATAACACTTTTATATTTCAAAACGTATTAAAAAATATGTAACTCAGTCAAATTTTAGAGAAAATGTTTGTGTTTTTGATTTTGGATACTCCAAACTCTCGTTCATAAAATTAAAACAACAGAAATAAACTTCAGTTCATGAAGAATTAGTTCCCGAAAAATTAAATTCAAAAGAATAAAAATAATTTGTAGTACATAATCAATCAAAATAACCAAAATCTGACATTAAAATTCTCGAAAAAATATGAAGGGAGCTTATTCGTTAAATAATAACTGAAACAATCTTTCATGTTGTGGGTTGAAACTTACGGCAATGCAGTATTTTAACTATAAAAGTCCGTCTGTAAAATCAAGCAACTCTGAGACATTAAAAATGCTACCGCATTCGAATGCAAAAATTTGTAAAGAAAATGTTGTATAATACTGGCTATGATGACTCGAAACAATTAATATAACGACCCTGACTTGACACTGAATCGAAAGTACACACTATCATACACACACACACATATATACCACATACTCACACACCACACACACGCCAGTCACCACACAAACTTTACACATTCACAAAGGGAAAGTTGCCGAAAACATTTTATAAGTTTAGGCATACTTACAGTGTCAAGCCTTTATATACTGGTACTTTTAAGTAATTTGGCCAAATACATACAAGAATATGAGACAATAGAAGAACGGCAGATAACGGAAAGCACCCGTAGACTGGATTTGAAAAATAAAAAAATAACTGGTCATAACCTAAAAATTGTTAAACACTGTCCGCGATACCAGTCTGTTAAATTATTTAACCGGTTGCCTTTAGACATAAAAAGTGCTGTCTATAGTAGCGCTTTCAAAACAAATCTAAAAAAATTCCTATTGAATAAATGTCTGTATGCTGTAGATGAACTGTAATTTTATTGAATAGTAATCATCATGGATTGTTAATTTTTGTTCATTCTGATTTATTAATGTGACTATAAATTTTTATATTATTATTTTTTATTGATTTTCTTACATAATCTATGCTAATTTGTCTTTAATTAATTAATTCATTCATTGTTATTATTTTAAATTTTAAGGTGTTGTCCATATTGTTTAATTTACATATAATTGAATAACAGTTAATTTATTATTTTTAAATGGGTGATGAAATTTATTAAACTCAAATGCATTTTAGTCTATAATGTACTGTAATTGTGTAATTTTGTATGTAATTTCAGATACAAGGTACTTGTTTATGAATAAATGACTATGACTATGACTATTCGCTCATACCATACCTGAAATCACCTCTCAAGTCTCCACTCTGGAATTTGTATCCCGAGCCCCAAGATACAGACTAACTGTCTAGTTTGGGGTTTACTGGCAAATAATATATTGTTAAGCTGTAAGTAATATTTAAGCTACCCATGTCGTCTCAACTTGATATTAATCTAAGTTTGCTTACTGCATTACCTGGACAGCAAATATTTTATATTTCTAAGTAAATCAGCAAAATCGACCAAATTTCGTATATGACCTCTTTTGACGAAAACAACCGTGATATCTATACTAATATTATAAAGCTGAAGAGTTTGTTTATTTGGTTAAACGCGCTAATCTCAGGAACTACTGGTCCGAATTGAAAAATTATTTTTGTGTTTAGTAGCCTATTTATTAAGAAAGGCTATAGGTTATATAACATGACGCTACAATCAAAAGGAGCGGAGCAGCAACGGAAAATGGACGAAAACTGGCAGGCAATTCGATGCGACGGGAAGGGCTCCCGTGAAGCAAAAATTTGACACGGACGAAGTCGCGGGCAGAAGCTAGTTACATATAAACATATTTCAAATATATTTTTAGACAGAAATCACAACCAAAATCTCATCTACCAACCATCCCAAAGAAAAAAGAAATCTTAATTAAAGAATAACAGATTGTTAATTGAAACTCTTCATCCGTAAACCTCGGAGGAGTTGAACTAATTAGCGAAGGAACGGAGGGATCAAAGAGTATTAGTGATGTTTAGATCGAGGCAAGGAATGGACGTTAGAAGTAATGGTGGTAACATTTGTGATAGATAAATGATTTTATTTCTGTAAGTTGGTTTGTACACTTCAGTCATATTTTTTACTAACTTATGCCCGCGACTTCACCCGCGTCAAATTTTTGCTCCCCTGACCCTTCCCGTCGCATCGAATTGCCTGCCAGTTTTTGACCATTTTTCGTTGCTGCTCCGTTCCTTTTGATCGTAGCGTGGTGTTATATAAGTTATAGCCTTTCTCAATAAATAGGCTACCCAACACAAGAATATTTTTTCAATTCGGTCCATGTTCCTGAGATTAGCGCGTTCACCCAAACAAACAAACTCTTCAGCTTTATAATATTAAGTAAAGATTTGCATGCATTTTACCACTATTTATAGAGGAAGGCTATAGACATAACATTCTGTTATGACCCTTAGGAGCCGACCAAAAATAAAAAAAAACCGGACATCGCACCCCTAGATCTAAAGGGAACTAACTCAAAACTCTTAATTTTTCAGTTATGCACACCGAGTCTGTCATTTCAATACCTATCGACCAATAAACCAGATTCAAAATTATTTCCAATATTTGGAGTCGGACTCGCCCACCGAGGGTTACGTATAACTATGGACCGCCGCCGCCGCCACCGCGGTTTTTTACCGTATTTTTTTATGATTTAATTACAAATGTATAGTTATAGAAATGTCCTAATACTTTTAGTATAAGACGGTTTTACTTGCCAAATTTCACAGCCTATAAACTTTGATACCGTTGAGAGTGCCGGGCACCTAGCACGGGCAAGCGATTCGATGCGACGAGGTGGGGGTCAGAGGAGCACGAAATTTAACACGGACGTAGTCACGAGCAGACGCTAGTGTATAATACCTGACTGGCCTGTTAGTCTAGTGGTTAGTGACCCTGACTGCAAAGACTGAGGTCGTGGGTTCGATTCCCACCCAGGACAAATCTTTGTGTGATGAGCACAATCATTTGTTCTGTGTCTGGGTGTAAATTATCTATAATATGTATGTATTTAGAAATATATAAGTATGTTTATCAGTTGTCTGGTTGCCATAGTACAGGCTCTGCCTAGTTTGGGATCAGATAACGTTGTGTTGGTGTCCTAAGATATTAAGATATTAATTAATTAATTAATACGCGGGCGAATACGGGGTATAAGCTAATTGTTCAAAAAACCATTTACAGAACATGTGTTTATGCTCTGTAAATGGTTTATTTAAAATCATGAGATAATAAATCATAATATCAGAAACTAAAGAACTACCCACATTATTTGCAACTAAGTGAACGCTTGATAATCTTATCAATTATGAACCGTCTACATTTCCAGCCAACATTGGCCGCCAACCGCCATTGTTCCCCACACGGGGTAACTGGCCCAAAAAATAACACAAGCCTCGATGTTGATCCTACCCCCTTGCCTCAGGTGCTGCCGACCCCCTGCCCAACAGTCGTGAATATAAAGGTGGGAGCCCACAAACGAGGCTTTGTCGCTACGATTAATATTTAAACAAGGAACGGATAGGGATGGGACACTGTGGTATCGATAGATTTTGTTTATTTAAGATATTTGTTTAGATGTTTTTTTTTTTATCAAACTTGTGAAGTTTGATAAAGTAATCAATCGTAGTCTTTAAATCTTTACATAGTATAAAACAAACTCACTTCCTGCGGTGGTACGCGCGGGTTGGTATCTTTTAATCAACGCAATCTATTTTAATAATAAATAAATAAATATCTTAGGACAATAAACACACTGTTATCTGATCCCAAACTAGGCAGAGCCTGTACTATGGTAACCAGACAACTGATAAATATACTTATATATTTCTAAATACATACATATTATAGATAAATTACACCCAGTCACAGAACAAATGATTGTGCTCATCACACAAAGATTTGTCCTGGGTGGGAATCGAACCCACGACCTCAGTCTTTGCAGTCAGGGTCACTAACCACTAGACTAACAGGCCAGTCCACAGACAGAGTCATTCAGGAGGTAAATTTATATGTACTAGTGGTCGCCTAGTAGTTGAAATTCGGCTATAATTCATTTGAATTTTAAGTTTGAATGATATGAATGACCTATAACATTACCTTAATTATTTGACACATTGTTTGACATTCAGTAAGACTATAGACAATAAAGACAAATAATATTAGTTTCTTTTCATTTTGACCACAGATTTCAACCATAAATAAAAGAGAATTTATGTGTGTGTGTTTGTCAAACGCATGGTAGTGTGTGTAACGTGTTATTTATTGAAAATAATGTATTTTTACGCATGATTAAAAAAAATATTAGCATTCGTCACTTCTTCTCTGTATAAACTATAAGTATGCGAAATTTCATACTCCTCCGTCCGCCCAATTTTCGTAAAAAGGGATCCAAAGTTTTCGCTTCACGTATTAATATATAGATAATACGCGGGTGAAGCCAGTGGCAAAAGCTAGTTTCAAATCAACCAATTATAGGCACATTTTAACTGTAGTCATAAAGTCGGTCAGTCAGCAAAATGAAGTTAGTTGCCCATTCCAAAATGTACCTAACTAACACCTATGGTGAAGATTCTTAGTGACGATCTTAGTGATTTGTATTGAGTTCGCTTGGAACTGAACTCACTACAAGTACATACTTCATTGAAAACCAGGCCAGGAAAGCAGAAAACAGACCTCATACATTCCACATAAGGTGATATCTCATATTCATTATATCAGTTATCACCAAATGTGGAATGAACTTATAACTACTACCAACTAGGAATAGTGCAGTACTTTCTTGTGTTGTTTTGTAATGCAGTGTTAATATGAATAGTAGCAAAATACTACACATTTTTGTCGGTGGCGAGATGAGTGACAAGGTCAATGTCAATACAAATTGGGTAAATGTGACCTACCCTAATATATTAGGGTATTGTTTTTAAATCCAAAGTTAAGAAATAAGCATAGAAAGAAATCAAAATAAATACAATAGATTTTATCAATACCCCTAATCCATCGACACGCTCACCACCCTATCGCCGCAGGCGACGCGCGTTCCAATTAGCTAGAATAAACACACGGTTCCGTAGATACCGGAGGACATACAGACATACAGGCTCACCCGGGGTTTGGATGATACTTGGGTTGGTTCTATAAACGGGTTGAAATTCTTTGATGTGACGTGAAATTGTTTGGAGAATAAACTTCTGTGTTTTGGTGGAGAATTTGAGTCATGTTGTTGTTGTCCTAAGTTCGAGTCCCGGGTCAAAAAATGTTTATGTAGTTTATGTTTCCCCGACTATGTTGGGGTCGATGGAGCAGAATACCAGTATGTTACATGGAGCGACTGCCTATCTGACCTCCACAACCCAGTTACTGGGTAAAGGCTCCCACAAACAGACGCGACGCATCCTTCCTAGAACAATTTCTATGTAAATCTCTTGGAAATTGTTCTACAATAATTCCATCACGCTGTCGCTAGCTGACATATGGCAAATAATGTAATGTGTGTTTTGTTTTCATAATATTAATTATTTACATATTATTGTATAGAATCAAGCTCTTCTAACTTAAAAGACAGCTGCGCTGCTGGGGAGTTTGCTGCGCCACTTCTTCTTCCCAGCTAAAGCACTAGGAAGTGGTGACGGGCGGGCGTTTTGGGAGACTGTCTTATGTAACTTTGACTTAAAAAAAAACTAAAAAACACGCTTCCATTGAAAACCAAACTAAAAAGTACAAAATAATGGAAAAAAAGCGTGGGGTGCTTTTTAAAGTATTTTTTTATTGATATCAGGCACCCCACGCTTTTTTTCCATTATTTTGTACTTTTTAGTTTGGTTTTCAATGGAAGCGTGTTTTTTTTTGTTTTTTTAAACTATTATTTATTTTCTATTTTTAGGGTCAATGGGCCTCATAAGAAGGCTCAAAGTCACCCAAAGAGCAATGGAGAGGGCTATGCTTGGAGTTTCCCTACGCGATCGAATCAGAAATGAAGAGATCCGTAGGAAAATCAAGGTAACCGATATAGCCCGAAGAATTGCCAAACTTAAGTGGCAGTGGGCAGGGCACATTGCTCGCAGAACGGATGGCCGTTGGGGTCGGAAGGTTCTGGAGTGGCGACCGCGTACTGGAAGACGGAGCGTTGGAAGGCCTCCCACAAGATGGACCGATGACCTGGTGAAGGCCGCAGGAATACGTTGGATGCGAGAAGCACAGAATAGGTCGAAGTGGTGGTGCTTGGGGGAGGCCTATGTCCAGCAGTGGACGTCTTTCGGCTGAAATGATGATGATGATTTTTAGGGTGTTTCGAATTTTGAGACGTATGTCAGCGTAGTTTGTGACGTATGTCAGCGTAGTTTGTGACGTATGTCAGCGTAGTTTATGTCGTATGTCAGCGTTTTTTGTGACGTATGTCAGCGTAGTTTTCGAAGACAGTTTTTTTGCTGTCTTAGTAACCCTGGCAAGGATAATGGCACAAATTAATGAAATTATTGCATTGTCATCGGTCCTTGACAGGTGTGCAAAGTTTGAATGAAATCTGGTCGTTTAAAGTGGGTCAAAATCGCGCTATAAGGAGTCGGTTACAAACAAACATACATACAAACATACAAGTGAAGCTAATATAAAGCGTGTAAAAAGTGCTGACTCTCAGCCTGGTTTGAATAAATTACTTTTGATTTTGATTTCGCGTCCCGCCAGTCTGAAAAAGCCTTAACGCGATACTCCTTGATAAGGACTGGTTGTTGCGTTTTCGGAATTTTGACTACCCGTAATGACTGACAGCCGGGAACGGATTATTATGCTATTCAGGGCATGGATGGAGAGGTCTGAGTATGTTATGAATAGCCACCTATCCATGGTCCAACCTCGGCAAGCGTAGCTTAACTGCGATCGACCCGTGCAGCTGTTATTATTTAAACGCTTTTCGCTCCTAAACTATGGTGACTTAGAATAGAAAAAATGTGCTGTTTCATAGAAAAATACAATACGCTGTTAAATTGTATGGTAGAGCCAGTTTTTTTTTATAACTAACAAAATAAATCTACGCTAGGGGGTCTACAATCCTGTGCTGCATGATTTCATGGTTACAGGTTACACATCGTTATCCCTGCCAACCTATAGATAAAGAGATTGTAAGGGCATCCATCACCCATCCCATTTGTTCCCGTGGGTGGCGTAAAAGGCGACTAAGGGACTTACTAGAGAATGGGCAGCAGTGTTCTCTATGCATTTTACTACCATACTGCGATCGCCAACCCGCCTGCCAAGCGTGGCGATTATGGCAAAGCCCCCCAAATTTAGGGAGGCCTATGTCCAGCAGTGGACGTCTTTTGGCTGAAGTGATTAATTATGAATATATTGGCATAGGTTTATCAGAAGAAAAACAGTTTAAATACTTACTAGTTTTGCCAGCGGCTTCGCCCGCGTGGAGGCCGAAAATTATTCCACAGAAACGTACTACCGGAATAAAAAATATTTTATGTGTTAATCCAGGTTATAAACTATTAGTGACCTAAATTTCATATAAATCCGATCAGTCGTTTTTGCGTGAAAGAGTAACAAACATTCATACTCACAAACTCATCATCATCATTTCAGCCGTAAGACGTCCACTGCTGGACTTAGGCCTCCCCCAATTTGGGGGGCTTTGCCATAATCGCCACGCTTGGCAGGCGGGTTGGCGATCGCAGTATGGTGGTAAAATGCATTAAAAACGCTGCTGCCCATTCTCTAGTAAGTCCCTTAGTCGCCTTTTACGACACCCACGGGAAGAAATGGGGTGGTGTTATTCTTTACGTCCGGCGCCACACGGTACCCACAAACTATCACATTTATAATATTAGTAGAATTTTATTTCCCTACTAAACGAAATCTGTAACAGTTATTAGCAGGCCCGCCAATATCGTCTGCAGATCAATCACACTGTCTATTAAACAATATTGACTCCGTCAGGGTTACCTACTCCAAAAGAGTATTAGAACTGGCTTCCCGTCGAATTAACTGTCATATCTAGGCTGAGGGTTGGAGTGTAGGCAACGTAGTATAGTCCTTTCTTTGGTATTGTTTTTCGTGTACTGACTGGACAGGTCCACTCAGTCTGTGTGGTTCTTTGAACCTTTTGTATGGCCAAGGTCAACCCGATACTGCAATAAAGTTGGAATTTTATTGAAAAAAAAAAATACATTCTAACTATTTAAGACTTCAGTAAATGATTTCTGTAAGGAGGTTTGTAGGTACAAACACTTTAGAATTTCAATCATATTTGTTAACCTGTAAGTCCCTGAGATACCACATTTGGTTCGCCGCGTACCAGCGAACTTTAACCTTATTTGTATGATAAAATAAGGCTCTGAATCGTTTGAAACGATGCGAGCATAACGTAGGTAATTAGGAATAAAGAGGTTCTAAATGAGGTCGGCATTTCCTATCTGACTACTCTGAGAAGACCGAAACAAACTCTTTTAAAGTCCGGACATAAACATAATGAAAACTAAATAATGTTTTTCTTTTTCTTGAATACGGGTGTAAGTTTCATTGATATTGTACGAGCAAAACATTTTCAATGAAAACAATAATTAAAATTTAGAGCTAAGAAAATGTGACGTTATTATATTTCACGGAAGTTTGTTTAACATAAATAATGGTGACAAAAAATAACTTATTCCAGTTGAATCTTTGTCATGGTACATGATAAATTATTTTATTTCTGTATGTAGGTCTGAACAAACACTTTTACGCGTCAATATATATATTTTTTAAACTAGATGAGGTTGGTGCCTCCTGTCTACTCTGAGAAGAAAGGCCGAAACAAACTCAGACGTCACAGTCTCTTTTCAGACATAATCTTGGTCGGATCATGCAAGACCAAGTCAATTGGTGTCTAAAATGATATTTTGAGGAAAGAACCACACAGATTGAGTGGACCTGTACAGTCAGTGCACGCATTTGTTAGTAAACGTGAAGATCAAACGTGGTCTCATTTACTCTAGGATAGAGTTATGAGATATCAAAAGGAACACCTTGTATATTTGTCTTCAACTCAAGACAAGCACAAAACATAACTTTAAACATGACGTTGCGGTCTTCAAAATGGTAGGCAACGAAGTGTATAGTAGGTACACATATCACAAGTGAAACTAAACTTTACTGTAAGGTATTTAATTTATAAAGTTAAACTGTGCACATATTAAGTCAAATACTGATCAGCAAATAAGACACTATATGAACTGATGGGTTTCCCCATTAAGAATTTCTTAGTAACAGCCCGGAGTTTTGAAGTTGGCGGTGTGATGTCCCCGTGCCTCGAAAAGCAAGTTAAGCCGTTGGTCTTACGCCTGATCTCTCTCCGGTGGTGTCGGATTGCCGTCCCATCGGACTATGAGAGTGAGTGCTCCTGTGTCTGCGCACACACTTGTGCACTAATATCTCCCGCGCCGATGGCTAGCCTCCGTGGAGATTGACTGCCATGGCCGAAATATGGTCTGGAGGACTATTTATAGGGACTGCATACTAGGTACAGTCTCCATTTCCAATATGAAAGCCGCACTGAGAAATTAACATCTCCGAAAAAAGAAAACATTAAATCTCCCTCAATCACCACCACTTAGACCGGTTCTGTGCTTCTCGTATCCACCGGATTTCTGTGGCCTTCACCAGGTCATCACTCCATCTTGTGGGAGGCCTTCTGACGCTACGTCTTTTAGTACGCGGTCGTCACTCCAGAACCTTTCGGAGTCATCGGCCATCTGTTCTGCGAGCAATGTGCCCTGCCCACTGCCACTTAAGTTTGGCAATTCTTCGGGCTATGTCGGTGAACTTGGTTCTCCTACAGAACTCTTCTAGGCCTTTGGTGATTTTCAGCCTTGTAATGAAATCTGCAGTAATCATGCAGCTGAGAGACGTCCACTGCTAGAAAGCCTCCTCCAAAGGGGGGGGGGGGCTTTGCCATAACCGCCATGCTTGGCAGGCGGGTTGGCGATCGCAGTATTGTAGTATGATGCATAGGGAACGCTGCTGCTCATTCTCTAGTAAGTCCCTTAGTCGCCTTTTATGACACCCACGGGAAGAAATGTGATGGTGGTTTACAGTAATTATTATTACTGATAATTATATTAATAATACTACTATTAAAAAAAAATAGTTTAAAAGCAAAAAAGCACGCCACGCTTTTTCTATTATTTTCTACTTTTTAGTTCGGGTTTTTATGAAAGCGTGTTTTTAATTTATTAAACTTTTATTTATATTCTATTTTTAGTTTGGCTAGCTACAAAAGCGTTGTTTTTGTCCTGGTGATCCTGGACAGGATACTGGCACAAATTTGTGAAATTATTATATTAAATTGTCATTGGTCCTTGATAAGTGTGCATAGTTCCAAATTAATCCAACATTTTAAAGGCGGTGAAAATCACGTTCAAAGATTCTGTTACATAGATACACATACGTAAGCACGGCGAATCGCGGCGGCGGCGGCGTATCGGCGATTCCGAGGCCGGCTACGCGACACCTCGCAGCGTAACACGACGCCGTCACTTCGTGTGCAGTAGTTTTTAAGTATATTGTTTAAAATATGTATTAGTTTATTATTGTTTTATATTTATATGTGTATTGTGTTTTATGGGCCTTTAGTTGCCTGAAATAAAGGATAAAATAAAATAAATAAATAAATAATATCAAGGCGACATTTCCAGTGTAAGCTGACTTTTCATTATATGAAAACCTTAAACAATGCGAGGTGAGCTAAAACTAGTTAGTGTAGTTTGATATATAGCCATATTTAATTTACATACCAAACTAACAAAAACGTTTAAAAAAAAATTGAAATACATGCAAGTAATTTCCTATTTTGACATCGTCTTTTTTGCAATCTAACGCTGTATTAAAATCTTTTATCACGTCATCATAATCAAAACAAATCGTGTCATTCTTTTCTCCTAAAATTAACAAAAGACGACGGTTCCTTTTAGCAATCTTGCCGTCTCAGTCTAACGCCTTTATCTTTGCTCTCGCTGTTTCACTCTCTCACTCAACAAGTCGAAAAGAAAAGATTAATGAATATCAAATGAGTTTTGCAAATTAAATTCAAACAATGAGATGACTTGGTGGGTATATACGGGAGCATATCGTGTAAGGGCGCGCGTACCTATATTCAAAAGAAAACCAAAGATAATACCACGCTATGTTCCCCAAATTTTGGTGTAGGTTGAGACGTTTATTACTGGTCATAATGAGCGGAATCCTGCGCAGGATGCGAGACGCGATTGCGTACGTCGATTGTAGTCACTTTGGTGCGAATGTTCATTCGCACCATTTTTTCCAAAAAGTTAGTGGTTTCGAACGAGCGATTTTTATTCCACAACCCGCACCGGGTTCACTTCTGTTTGGGCAAAGCTGACTAAACTTTAAATCACAACAAACATGAAGCAAATTATGTAAAAGATTAATTTCGTAAAAAGTGCAGTTACTCTTTCTACTTTGCTGCCGTCGTACTGTCTACACGAAACAGCATTCCTGTTTGCTCTTCCATCGACAAAATGGTGCTCGTACTAGGCAAATTTTTTTTTTTTTAATATTTTTTGTTAATGAAAGAAAATAACAGTTTTGAAACTTAATTCTAAACTCGCCAAACTTTTACGTTTGATGGCGAGAGGCGCTCTTTATAATAACAATGAAACTTACATAACTAAGACCTACATAAACACTAGTTATATATTAAATTGTTCACAGGGGGTTATTGCGTAATACACCACCAGTAGAAATCGCTTTCCTTTCGATAATTCGTCAACATTAGACAGTTTTTACGAACATTTTATGTAAGAAAGATTAGCAACAATCTTCAAAATGATTCAGACTCTGATTAATAGTGTGTTACGCAATTAGGGTGCCGGTTTAATCTTCTACAATACATTTAATTCTACAATACATTTAATTCTGCTTGCTATCCTGTAAAAAGTTTTTCAATTTTGTTTTAAGTGATCCCTTACTAATTTTTACTTTTTCTCTTAATAAATCTATTTTGTTAAATACTTTAGGTACCAAGTACTTCGATGTTCTCTTACCATAATAATTTGTTATCTGTGGCTGTACCAGTCTGTTCTCTCTAACCCTACGTGTATTGTACTTGTTTTTAACATTAACTTTATATTCATCATTATAATAATTTTCTAGACCTACCAAATAATCCACTTTATTCTCTATGGGTAAAATTTTACATATGGGAAATAACCTATCATACTCTTTGTTGCACTTATTTTTAACATTTTTACTTACTAGAAACTTTATCAGTCTTATTTGTATGTCTTTGACATCTCTTAAATATGTAATAAAGGTTCTCCCGTACACAAGGAGCCCATAACTTATTAGGGAATCGGCAAGTGCGAAATATACAATTCTTAAAGTGTGTTTGTTCAATACATGTTTTAAGTGGTAGAACTTACTTAGCACCAATCTTAACCTATTGCATACGTCATTTACATGTAGTCTCCAATTAAAGTTCTTATCTATTGTTAGACCTAAATATTTAAATTTATCTACATAATCCAATTTTTCACAGTTACAATGACATTTATTTCTATGCAAACATTCGTATGTATGCCCTATCACTGTGAGGTAATCGTTATTTACAGATTTGGCATTTCGATTATATGGCGAGTATATATGCATACATTTAGTTTTTGAAAGATTTCATATAATTCCGTTGTCGTGAGCCCACTTGCTAATATTTTCAAAGTCATCTTGGATACACTTTTGTGCCTCGGCTATATCTTTGGAGGCATAAACAAGACACATATCATCAGCGTCCATGTACACCTCACATTTACGTACGACATTTGACACACTGTTTACATGCATTATATATCCTACAGGGCCGTACACCGATCCAGTAGGCACACCCAAATCGACATCCACCTCTTTCCCAGCAACACGGGAGATCATTGTGCTTATTAGGGTTCCGTTGCCAAATGGCAAAAAACGGAACCCTTATAGATTCGTCATGTCTGTCTGTCTGTCTGTCTGTCCGAGTATGTCACAGCCACTTTTTTCCGAAACTATAAGAGCTATGCTGTTGAAACTTAGTAAGTAGATGTATTCTGTGAACCGCATTAAGATTTTCACACAAAAATAGAAAAAAAAAACAATAATATTTGGGGTTCCCCATATAAAGAACTGAAACTCAAAAAAAAAAAAAACATCAATCCCATACGTGTCCCATACGTATCTATGGATAGGTCTGAGTATTGAGGTTTCTAATATCATTTTTTTCTAAACCAAATAGTTTGCGCGAGAGACACTTCCAAAGTGGTAAAATGTGTGTCCCCCCCCCCCCGTAACTTCTAAAATAAGGGAATGATAAAACTAAAAAAAATATATGATGTACATTACCATGTAAACTTCCACCGAAAATTGGTTTGAACGAGATCTAGTGAGTAGTTTTTTTTTTTAATACGTCATAAATCGTAAAACCAAAATTTACCTTTCATTCAGTCAAGTCAAATATAAAAATAAAATAAAAAAATAATAATTTCATAAACCTTGTGCATACACCGTGAATATCTGCAGGTTTGTACGGAACCCTCGGTGCGCGAGTCCAACTCGCACTTGGCCGGTTTTTTTTTCTAAGCTAATTAACTAAGCTAATTGTAATGTACTAAGCTAAATTATGAAAAAAATACAAATAAAAATCATGGCCATTTTCAGTGTGGTTTCAGTATCTACTTTTTCATAAATTGTATATTTTACCCAATCGTTTTCACGTTAGTCTATGGGACTATGTATCTACACTAGCGTAAAATTACCAACGTTTCTGTCTCAAGTAACACCCCCTATATTTTCCTCAGCCAAACCTCTGGGGAGAAGTTTGATAGAATTTGTAAGAGATCCCTTCTGCTGTATTTATGTATATTACATGCTTCAACGCTGCCTACCCTGTTCAAGGGGTTGAAATTAAGATATCGACCCTGAAATGTAGTGAAAACTTTGATGGAGTATGTTTTTGCAAGTTTTTTTTACACGGCTGTGCGATGCTAGAGAGAGTAATGTGTTTAGCAGCCTCATCATCACCATTTATTTCATTATTTCAGATGAAAGACGTTCACTGCTGGAAATAGGAATCGCCCGAGCACCGCAACGTCCACTGATTCTGTACTTTTCGCATCT
This sequence comes from Aporophyla nigra, assembly GCA_947507805.1. Lineage (NCBI taxonomy): Eukaryota > Metazoa > Arthropoda > Insecta > Lepidoptera > Noctuidae > Aporophyla > Aporophyla nigra. The sequence goes on along the minus strand of OX382319.1, from coordinate 11,402,828 downwards.
AGCGGGTTTGCGGGTTCCTGCGGCCTTCACCAGGTCATCAGTTCATCCTGTGTGAGGCCTTCCATCGCTACGTCTTCTGCGAGTTCTGCGAGCAACGTGCCCTGCCCACTGCCACTTAAGTTTGGCAATTCTTCGGGCTATGTCGGTTACCTTGGTTCTCCTACGGATTTCTTCATTTCTGATTCGACAATTTCTGGTTTTACAGCCTATGTGAATTGAAATTGTTTATTTTACGAATAGGATGTCAAAACCACTTTTATACAGCAGATAAAATATCGTCGTCGTTTCAGCCGAAAGACGTCCACTGCTGGACATAGGCCTCCCCCAATTTGGGAGAGCGTGTCATAATCGCCACGCCTGGCTGGCGTTTGTCGATCGCAGTATGGTGGTAAAATGCATAGAGAACGCTGCTGCCTATTTACTTGTCCCTTAGTCGCTTTCTACGACACCCACGGGAAGATTGGAATTATCCGTCATATTAAATATATATATAGGTTTAGTCGATTACCCCTGAGAATGAAAGGCGAAACAAAGTCAAGGGTCAAAATTTCTTTTAAAGTCCAGGCATTAATTTTAGTCAGATCATGCAAAATTTCGCTCGCATGATCTGACTAAAATTAATATTTTAGTCAGATCATGTGAGCGAAATTTTGTAATAGATTATTAAAGCTAGTTTGTTATTATTATGGATTAATATAATAAACTAGCTTCTGCCCGCGGCTACGCCCGCGTGGATGTAGAAAAATTCACAATTTCAACCCCCCATTTCACCCTCTTAGGAATGGAATTTCAAAAAACCCTTTCTTAGAGGATACCTACTCCTCACAAAAAACACACCCTCTAAATTTCATCGAAACTGGTGGTGCTTTGTAGTTTCTGCCTACCTCCGTGGCAGGAAAAATTCAATATGGCGACAACCAGACGCCATATTGTGAAAAAGAAAAACTTGGAAGTCGACGAAATATGTCAAGTGGGGTATCATTGAATTAGGTCTTTGCAAATAATCTAGACGTTTCTAATATTATTTTTCATTTTGAATGTCCATTTAGCAAGTATTCTCACATAAAAAAATATACATAAGAAACTAGCTTCTGCCCGCGATTTCGCCCGCGTAAAATTTTTGTAATTTTTTTTTTCTCTTCCCGTCGCATCGCATTGCCTGTCAGTTTTCGTCCATTTTTCGTTGCTTCTCCGCTCCTTTTGATCTTAGCGTGATGTTATATAGCCTATAGCGGACCAGTAGTTTCTGAGATTACCACGTTCAACCAAACAAACAAACAAACTCTTCAGCTTTATAATATTAGTATAGATAAGCAGTACCTTAGTCATTTGTTGATTATGCTCTATATATTTTACTGTGTGTACATAAATTATTAACTATATAAATAAACTCACGCCCTTTTCCCAGGCAGAAACTATAGAACGCCACCTGCTACGATCCTAACATACGCTTTTAGGCTCGATTAAGTAAAAAAAATCTAAGTCTGAAATCATACCCCCCTCCCATCACCAAAATCTCATAATAAGACAGTGATAAATTTCTAACATAATCGTAAAATATCTTCTAAATAATCTCTATAAATAACCTACTCACTAAAATCTAGATTCAGACATTACCTTTCAACCTCAAAAAATTCTAACTCTTCACCACAAATCTAATAAAAACCACATCACAAAGAATTCAGTACACCAATAAAAAAAAAACACCCACTTTTTTTGTCCACGTCGCGTTCATTTCGTGACACTGTGCAGACATCGCTAATAATTGACTGTTCGCAGACCCCTCCGGTAATTTTTCCCTCGTTTTCTGCCCAGATGTCGCACTGGGCAGTTGATATATTGGCTCTGAGACTAGTATAGACGTTTGGTTCGTCTGGTCAGTGTGAGAACGGATTTTGGAGTTGGCAGATTTGGTTTTTTAAAGTGAAACTTTTATTACATCGTCTCACACTTTTTCGTCTGTGTGTTGCATGTCGCGTGACGGTCGGCTGCGGAGTAGGGATAAAGTGAAAGGCGCTCGCTGGTGCATGTTGTTGTTTATGGATTTATTACAAATTTGAGTGCTTGAATTTATTATTTAACTTATTTCGTATGAATATTAAATTAAGTCTTTTTATTAAGCTATTGCATATATTCCGAAAATGTTTAGTTAAATGTCTATAATGTGAAAAAAAGTTTCACTTTTACCGTGGTTTCATAAAAACCACACAAACCTTTTGTTTATTTTTTTTGAGTCCTGCTATTGTTGACTGAAGAGTTGATTTTTAGTCAAATAGTTTAGATATCAAAAGTCATTTGTTCAAATTAGACTGTGAATCAGTACTTTTCGAACGTCAAAATGACATAAGACAGTCCCCCGGTACGTCCGCCCTTCACCACTTCTTAGTGCTTTAGCTGGGAAGAAGAATTGGCTCAACAAACTTCCCAGCAGCACAGCTGTCTGTTTAGTTAAACTTGATTTCATACAATTGTTCGTTTTCTGGCTAAAATCAAAATATAAAAAAGCAATTATTTTTAAAATAAATAAATTATATAAACTTCTCAAAACGAAAAAGAGATTGCGAAAAAATATCCCACACTGATGAAAATGTTAGTACTTTCAGATTGATTCAACATTTCAGTTTTTTAAATTATTGAGCACGAAAAATAAGAGCCAGTGTAAAATTATGAAAGTTTATAATTATTGTAGTTTTGACTGGCTTAATTTTGGATTAATTATGAATGACTGGCCTGTTAGTCTAGTGGTTATTGACCCTGACTGCTAAGACTGAGGTCGTGTGTTCGATTCCCACCCAGGACAAATCTTTGTGTGATGAGCACAATCATTTGTTCTGTGTCTATAATATGTATGTATTTCATTATTTCAGCCGTCAGACGTCCACTGCTGGACTTAGGCCTACCCCAATTTGGGGGCTTTGCCATAACCGCCACGCTTGGCAGGCGGGTATGGTGGTAAAATGCATAGAGAACGCTGCTGCCCATTCTCTAGTAAGTCCCTTAGTCGCCTTTTACGACACCCACGGGAAGAAATGGGGTGGTGTTATTCTTTACGTCCTCCGGCACCACACGGTACGTATTTAGAAATATGTATGTATTTATAAATATATAAATATATTTATCAGTTAGTTGTCCTAAGATATTTATTTATTATTTATTTATCCCAAAACACATATATCATAAACAATTTTACATAATTATTTTACAAATATCGCAGCATTTTCAGAGCAGTGGTGGCCCAATGGTATAAACCTCGACTTATGAGTGGTTCGAACAGAGCTAGGCACTTTATTTTATGTATATAATTTCATCACCACTGCTCTCAAAACGGTGAAGGAAAACATCGTGAGGAAACCGGCATGTCCTATAACTAGAAATTCGAAGACATGTGACATCTAGACACGAGAGGAGGCCTGTATCCCAGCAGTGGGAACAATATAGACTGTTTATGATGCAGCATTATGCTGAGATAGGAGCCTTTTTGGCCTCACTCAGGTCTTCCTCTTTTATTTTTTAATAGATTTTGCCCGCTACTTAATGTCGCTTATTGCAGAGGCAGACGAAGTCGCGGAATAAAAAGTAGCCTATATCCTTTCTTGGAGTCAAAGGTACCAAATTTCATCAAAATCGGTTCAGTGGTTTATTCGTGAAAATGTAACAGACAGCATTTATAATATTAGTATAGATATAGATAGTTTTCAGTATTTTGTAATATTTAACTTAAAACATGTTATTCCTTATTATTTGTACTTAATGTGCGTGTCTCAAATTAAAATATTATTCTTTCTTTCAATTTTGTAATAAAAAGCGTGTAAGTATCGAATATTTTGTTAAAATATTTTCTAAAAATATGCTCTCGTTGCTAACCGTACCTAAATCACGAAAAAACCCCAACGTACTAATTACTAGCAAAGATACATCAGTAGATTTCTCGCGCTTAATTGAAATAGCCCGGCGGGGGTGAAAAAGAACCGATGGTCAGTCAGCGATTTTGACCGATCACCCCCTTTCACCCCGTTTTCCTGTGGTTTTATTGGGAGACTGTGTTTTTTCTGTTTTTCTTTTTGGGGACTAGGCTTTGGTCGATGGGTTTGTGAAGGTTGATTGGGTTTAGAATTTCAGTAGGGGATGAAGTGTGACTAGTGTGAGCGAACTTTAAAAGGGGGGCCACTATTTATCTGACTGGGTTTAGGTTCACTCTTACATCCAGCATGACGAATAGTGAAATGAAATGAAATTTAATTGCAAGAATTGTAGTACAAACAAAAGATATTACAAGGCAGAAAAGATATAACAAGGCAGTTGTGACTGGAGACGCCAGGAGGGGACGCCCTAGGAGAACATATCGCACCCCTAGATCTAAAGGGAACTAACTCAAAATTCGTAATTTTTGAGTCATGCACACCTTCGAGTCTGTCATTTCAATACCTATCGACCAATAAACCAGATTCAAAACTATTTCCAACATTCGACTCCAAATAATGGAAATAGTTTTGAATTTGGTTTATTGTCGATGGCATGACTCAAAAATTAAGAATTTTGAGTTGGTTCCCTTTAGATCTAGGGCTGCGATATAGTGACCTTATTGGTGATGTTCTTCAGAAAGGTCAAGGGCGTAGTAACTGGCGTGCGTGTATGACCAGATGTATGAACGTAAACAAAGCAAAAAGTGTATGTCAGGATCGTAGCAGATGGTGTTCTGTAGTTTCTGCTCACCCCCATGCGAAAACAGACCTGTTGGTCTAGTGGTTAGCGACCCTGACTGCTATGCCGGAGGTCGTGGGTTCGATTCCCACCCAGGACAAATGTTTGTGTGATGAGCACGATCATTTGTTCTGTGTCTGGGTGTAATTTATCTATAATATGTATGTCGGCTGTGAAATATCAAAACCCAGTATCTGCATGAAACTAAATTTTACAGGAGAGCCGAAAAACGATTTTTAATTTCTCTAGATCGGTTCGGTCGGGTCGGTTTCTGACTTTGTGCAACTTCGCATTTTACTAATTTCTGGGAGTATTTGCTAGCCTAGTATGTGGAGGGTGGTGTATAAGGTCGAAAAATGAAAAAACACTCGTTTTAAAAAAATGTCACAAACTAGGTTTTGAAATTGAACAGTCGATGTATTTAGAAATATATAAGTATATTTATCAGTTGTCTGGTTACCATAGTACAAGCTCTGCCTAGTTTGGGACCAGATAACGGTGTGTTGGTTGTCCTAAGATATTTATTTATTTTATTTGAATAAGTAAATGAAGATTTATAATTTACTAGCTGTACCCTGGCACGTTTCGCTGTGGCACATTGTGATTGAATGGTTGAGAAATGAAAACGAATATTGTTTCTCATGTGACTGCGCCATTACTATTGCGGTTGTCAGCGAGTGTTTTCCTCGGTTCCGGCAGATGGCGCGATCACTGGTACACAGCTGATCGTTAATAAAACTGTTTTTTCACGGTCTCGGATATGTGACTGATGCAAAAAATAAATAAAAACAATCCTTGATGCGGATTATATATCATGCTAAAATTTCAGCTCGATCGGTGCAGAACTTTTTAAGTTTTTGAAGCGTACACAAACCAACATAACATTTTTATATATACACTAGCTGACCCGACAGACGCTGTCCTGTCTCTTTGATGATATTTGAGCACGCATTCTGTCAATTCAATGTCAAATGTCATAATGTTACATTAAAAAAGTTTACATTGTCCTATTATATGGTTGTTAAGTATTTTTAAATAAGTGTTCTTAAATTTTCTAATTTCCCGCGCACTTTTTTATTTTTTTTCTTTCATAAGAACCTTCTCCTGACAATTACAAACACAACAACAACAAAAAAAGTGAAATCAGTCCAGCCGTTCACGCGTGATGTCGTGACCAAGGGAAATAGGGATTCATTTTTATATATAGATAGAAGATAATGTCATTCATTTGCTATAAGCCATTTGAATGAAGCTGTTTTAAGACGATTGATTGGCAGTTCCCTATTTAACACGTTAACTGCCATGTCGGATTATGTGTCCGACACTTTTTGTTGCATTCAGGCCTTGTCAGACTATTGAGCGACAACACATACAAAATCTGAACATATCGTTGCTGCCTGGTGGCCATGTTTTTGGAATAAATAATGTATTTATGGAATAAATAATCGATTTAAAGTGAAATAACACTAAGTACATTTTTTTGACTTTTTCTGATTTTAACCACGGCAGTTAACGTGTTAATTTATAATAATAAATATTCTTTGACTTATTGCATGTTGTGTCCACTACACTACAGATAGGAATATTTCTCAACACGTGAGGTAAAAAAAAAAACAAAAGATTAAAAGCCATCCATAAAATTCCGAAGTTAATTAAAATTTTGAAATCAAGTGTTGAAATGTCGACATTAGGGGTTCTGACGGTCCTGTCATAAATTGTTCGCATGCCGCGTAGAAAGGGTTAAATTTAACCCTTCAATGTGGTCTTAATTTACGTTTTATTTCACATACAATTTTAATTTTGTATAATTTTAGATTGGTTTTGTCTTAGTGTAGGTTTTAAGGCTGTAAAGTATAAAAATATTTGCGTAGATTGCAGGTACCTACTGTAAATAAGATGTGTCATTTAACACGTTGACCGCCAAGCCCAAACCCGTGTTTTGAATTTTTTGGTCTTTGGATTTTTTACCTAATTCGTATTTTATTATAATAATAAATGACTAGCCTGTTAGTCTACTGGTTAGTGACCCTGACTGCTAAGACTGAGGTCGTGGGTTCGATTCCCCCCCAGGACACATCTTTGTGTGATGAGCACAATCATTTGTTCTGTGTCTGGGTGTAATTTATCTATAATATGTATGTATTTAGAAATATATAAGTATATTTATCAGTTGTCTGGTTGCCATAGTACAGGCTCTGCCTAAGTTGGGATTTAGATAACGTTGTGTTGGTTGTCCTAAGATATTTATTTATTTTATTTAAATAAGTAAATGAAGATTTATAATTTACTAGCTGTACCCTGCCACGTTTCGCTGTGGCACATTGTGATTGAATGGTTGAGAAATGAAAACGAATATTGTTTCTCATGTGACTGCGCCATTACTATTGCGGTTGTCAGCGAGTGTTTTCCTCGGTTCCGGCAGATGGCGCGGTCACTGGTACACAGCTGATCGTTAATAAAACTGTTTTTTCACGGTCTCCGATATGTGACTGATGCAAAAAATAAATAAAAACAATCCTTGATGCGGATTATATATCATGCTAAAATTTCAGCTAGATCGGTGCAGAACTTTTTAAGTTTTTGAAGCGTACACAAACCAACATAACATTTTTATATATACATAGAAGATAATGTCATTCATTTGCTATAAGCCATTTGAATGAAGCTGTTTTAAGACGATTGATTGGCAGTTCCCTATTTAACACGTTAACTGCCATGTCGGATTATGTGTCCGACACTTTTTGTTGCATTCAGGCCTTGTCAGACTATTGATCGACAACACATACAAAATCTGAACATATCGTTGCTGCCTGGCGGCCATGTTTTTGGAATAAATAATGTATTTATGGAATAAATAATCGATTTAAAGTGAAATAACACTAAGTAATTTTTTTTTTATTTTTTCTGATTTTAACCCCGGCAGTTAACGTGTAATTTATAATAATAAATATTCTTTGACTTATTGCATGTTGTGTCCACTACACTACAGATAGGAATATTTCTCAACACGTGAGGTAAAAAAAAAAAACAAAAGATTAAAAGCCATCCATAAAATTCCGAAGTTAATTAAAATTTTGAAATCAAGTGTTGAAATGTCGACATTAGGGGTTCTGACGGTCCTGTCATAAATTGTTCGCATGCCGCGTAGAAAGGGTTAAATTTAACCCTTCAATGTGGTCTTAATTTACGTTTTATTTCACATACAATTTTAATTTTGTATAATTTTAGATTGGTTTTGTCTTAGTGTAGGTTTTAAGGCTGTAAAGTATAAAAATATTTGCGTAGATTGCAGGTACCTACTGTAAATAAGATGTGTCATTTAACACGTTGACCGCCAAGCCCAAACCCGTGTTTTGAATTTTTTGGTCTTTGGATTTTTTACCTAATTCGTATTTTATTATAATAATAAATGACTAGCCTGTTAGTCTACTGGTTAGTGACCCTGACTGCTAAGACTGAGGTCGTGGGTTCGATTCCCCCCCAGGACACATCTTTGTGTGATGAGCACAATCATTTGTTCTGTGTCTGGGTGTAATTTATCTATAATATGTATGTATTTAGAAATATATAAGTATATTTATCAGTTGTCTGGTTGCCATAGTACAGGCTCTGCCTCAGGGCCGGTTTTCCAGTTTGTGGAAATCAGGTCGTCTGGTCCTGCTCAAGAAGGCGGGGCGCCCAGCGGACACACCGTCCGCGTACAGGCCCATAGTGTTGCTGGACGAGGTCGGGAAATTATTCGAGCGAATTATCGCTGCCCGCCTCGTCCACCACTTGTGCAGAGAGGGGCCTGACCTGGCCGAGAGCCAGTTTGGCTTTCGGCACGGGCGCTCCACCATCCACGCAATATGGCGTGTGAGAGTCCTGGCAGAGGAAGCAGTATCCCAGGGTGGGGTGATGTTGGCGGTGTCCTTGGACATTTCCAACGCCTTCAACACCCTGCCTTGGAGCTGCATTCGGGAGGCACTGCTGTACCATCGGGTGCCTCCCTACCTCTGCCACATCGTTGGGGCTTATCTCGAGGATAGGGGTGTCACCTACATGGGACGTGATGGCGGAAACCAGCACCGCATGTCGTGCGGTGTTCCACAGGGCTCGGTCGTTGGCCCGCTCCTGTGGAACATCGGGTACGACTGGGTGCTGAGGGGCGAGCTCCCGCCGGGCGTGGAACTGACGTGTTATGCAGATGACACGCTGGTCACGGCCCAGGGGAGCTCGTACAGGGAGGCAGCGTTGGCGACGGCTGCGGTTTCACAGGTGGTGAGCCGCATACGGCGCCTAGGCCTGGAGGTAGCCCTCAACAAGTCGGAGGCCATGGCCTTTCATGGCCCCCGGCGGGCGCCGCCGGCCGGATCACACATCGTGGTCGGGGGGTGTCGGATCGCTGTCGAGTCCACCATGAAATATCTGGGATTGGTGCTCGACAGCCGGTGGGACTTCGGCCCCCACTTCCGGCGGCTGGCGCCCAAGTTGATGGGCGCGGCTGGAGCGCTGTCAACGCTGCTTCCCAATCTGGGGGGCCCGAGCGCCGCCTGTAGGCGGCTCTACGTGGGGATCGTGCGATCCATGGCCCTGTATGGGGCCCCAATCTGGGCGGCTGACCTGACGGCCGGCAGCATCGCTGTTCTGCGAAGACCGCAGCGAGCGATGGCCGTCAGAGTCATCAGGGGATATCGCACGATCTCCTACGAGGCGGCCTGTGTACTGGCTGGATCCCCACCGTGGGACCTCGAGGCGAAAGTACTCGCGTCACTGTATCGGTGGCGCGAGGAAGCGCGGGAGCGAGGCGAGCGACTGACGGAGCGACACATGGAGCTTCGTCGGTCGCAGCTCCGCGCAGCCCTGGTGGCGAGCTGGCAGGACAGGCTTTCACGCCCTACCGCCGGCCTCGCCACCGTCGAGGCGGTCCGGCCGGTACTCGGGCCCTGGCTCGGGAGGAGGCACGGCTCCCTGTCGTTTCGGGCGACGCAGGTGCTCTCGGGGCATGGTTGCTTCGAGAAGTACCTGTGTCGCATAAACAGGGAGCCGGACGCCCGGTGTCACCACTGCGTCGACTGCCGGGAGGACACGGCGCGGCATACGCTGGCAGAATGTGCCGCTTGGGAGGAGCCGCGTCGTGTCCTCGTCTCAGAAGTAGGCAGTGACCTATCGCTGCCGGCCGTGGTCGAGTCGATGGTCGGCAGCGAGGAGTCCTGGGACGCGGTGGTATCCTTCTGCGAAACTGTCATGTCGCAGAAGGAGGCTGCGGAAAGGGAGCGGGAGATATCTTCCGCTGACCCAGCCCGCAGCAGGCGCACCGGGCGTCGGCGGAGGGCGGACAATGCCCTCTTCCAGCCCCCCTAAATGGGTCCAGGGGCGACGGATCTGGGGACATCCGTCGCCCCCTATTGCTACGGACCCGAGATGGTGGCGCGTAGTGTTCCACGCGCGCCTCTCTGTGATGTATGGGGGGGAGTTTAACACCTCACTCCCCCCCAACGTGAGGAGGCCCGCAAAGGCGGGCCGGCACCGGTCGGGGATCGCGGAAGACATATTGGTTCCCGTGGTCCCCGACGTAGGTGTGGGACGGAACACCGGGGTGGTTTTAGTCAGTAAGAGTCTGACAGACCCCTCCGCCCACCCCAGGGCGGAGGACATCCATGAGGATTTCCACCTCGTGATCAAAAAAAAAAAAAAAAAAAAAAAAAAGTACAGGCTCTGCCTAAGTTGGGATTTAGATAACGTTGTGTTGGTTGTCCTAAGATATTATTCTGTTTTATACTTTAACGTATCTCGGCGTTGCGCCGGATTTATGGGGTAGAACGGGCCGAACCCAAGTGCTACCCCTGGGAATTGGTTAGATAATGATGAGATGATGGTGTGTTTGGATGTTGCGACGGTGAGAGTGTATGTCCAGGAGACTGGACTCGTGCGGTGGTTGCTGCACTCGTGTGCGAGGTTACAGTTAATGACTCGTTGTCATTTTGCAGAAATTTTCTGACAATCCTGCAGGTGTTTAAGATTGCAGCTTTCTGCAGAATTTTATATGTGTAGGGTGGTAAATCGAGTGTTTTTAAAGACTGGTGAAGCTGTTTAGGTATTACACCTGTTGTTGATAATACTATAGGAACTATTGTGACATTGCTAAGCCGCCACATCCGGCTGATTTCTATTTTCAAGTCTGTATATTTTGATATTATTATAGATCAGATATTATTATAATATGAAAAACTTAAGATTTATATTAATTAAAAAACAAAATTGTAACCTATGCAATTAAAATTAGAAAAAAAAATATAGCATTGAAAAATTCATCCGCATCGCTGTCGACTGGTATCGTAACCAAGAGACTGCTGATTCATATTCTAACTTATTCTAATGCTATTTTAATAACATAGGTAAGAAATAAATGCGTTAATTTCCAAGATTTTCCACTCATTTTCATGTGTGCCTAAAAGGTACACGAGGCTCCTGAAAAAGTTTTTGAAAACATATTTTTCTGTGGCAGCGTGTATCGTTTGGAACTATTGTTTTTTTTTTTTTTTTTTTTGTTTTCTGTAACTTACTTCAATATTTTCCTTCAAAATGTATTAAATAGTGTTTCCTGGTGGACACACTGGCTTCCGAATAAAGCTCTGCCTGTGTATCCCAAAGAAAACACGCAGCCTCTGAAGGTGCTACTTTGTGTTTTCGGAACACATGGCGTTCAACGTGTTAAAATGTGTGGGTGATCCTTGTGTAGTTTACCTGTTCGCACACAGATGTAACATTGTTGATTTTAAACTGGTTGCTTACCGCACTCAATTTTGAAATAGAGTTCTTAATCTTTACTAGAATATAGATTCTCTTGACATGAGATTGCTGCTACTGACATTAGCCTACATCATCCCACAGCTGGGCAAAAGCCTCACATGACACGAGACATAAATTTAAATCTCTAACTCACATACCACTCTCTCACTCTTTCTAACTTCAATTTGGATATTTATACATCTGAAACGGTAGTATATGTAAAATAAGAAGAAAGAAAGAATAAATAAAAGTTTAAAAAAACTAAAAAACACGCTTCCATTGAAAACCAAACTAAAAAGTACAAAATAATGGAAAAAAAGCGTGGGGTGCTTTTTAAGGTATTTTTTTATTGATATCAGGCACCCCACGCTTTTTTTCCATTATTTTGTACTTTTTAGTTTGGTTTTCAATGGAAGCGTGTTTTTTAGTTTTTTTAAACTTTTATTTATTTTCTATTTTTTAGGGTGTTTCGAATTTTGAGACGTATGTCAGCGTAGTTTGCGTCGTATGTCAGCGTCGTTTGTGACGTATGTCAGCGTAGTTTTCGACGTCAGTTTTTTTGCTGTCCTGGTAACCCTGGCAAGGATAATGGCACAAATTTATGAAATTATTGCATTGTCATCGGTCCTTGACAGGTGTGCAAAGTTTGAATGAAATCTGGTCGTTTAAAGTGGGTCAAAATCGCGCTAAAAGAAGTCGGTTACAAACAAACATACAAATATACGAACATACAAACATACAAGTGAAGCTAATATAAAGCGTGTAAAAATTGATTATTCTGCACAAACAAAATGCACATTAAGAGTAATAAAAAAGATACATAAAATGCGCACAAACAATTTTGCCAAAAGCCCTGTGTTTAATTTAATAAAAAATACAGTTTGACAAAATTGTCCATTGCTAGGTGGTCAAGACTAATGACTTGACCAAAGACAATACAAATACAGTTACGACACTGACAATTAATGTGTGTTTATTAATATTAAGATCTGAATGTTGGTACATTGGAAATAATATATTTCTGAGTATATGGTAATACTCAGAAATATATTATTTTATTTTCTATTCTAAAAATCGTTCAAGATCTCATGTGATTCAAGATTCGCATACCCTAAACGCACGTTAGAGGTCACCAAGACAAAACTTATAAAAAACCTTACCACATTCACACAGTCCCCTTGAAATCATAACCAAATACAAAATGGCTTCCCTCTCCCATATATCAATTTTGAATATTACATTTCGTTATAACACATGTCGTTGTGAAACAATTTAATATCTTTTTTACCCTCTTTCTCTACCTACCCCTGTAGACCAGACGGGATCCAATTTCCTGAGATATATTATGAAGGTTATAATTTGGTGGGATCGACAGAAATGTCTGTTCTGTTGGGTCTGTTTTATTTAGATTTTCCTGTGGCATCGCTTGTGAAGAGGTCGGACAGTGTTCACACACACAGCAGACGAGCACCGTTTCATCATTTCCATCGTTGTATTTGTAAGCGGGCACGCCCTTTATGCCTGAAGGCTTTATTAAGGTTTTAAGTTCTGTTTACGATTTTGTTTTATTGTTTATTTCAGCTTGAGTTTAGTTCTCAATGTTTTGTTGGTATATTGGCGTGTGCTAGCTGACATATGGCGAATAATGTATGTTTTGTTTTATAATATTAATAACTTACACAATACTGTATAGAATCAAGTTCTTCTAACTTAACAGACAGCTGTGCTGCTGGGGAGTTTGTTCCGCCATGCCACTTCTTCTTCCCAGCTAAAGCACTAGGAAGTGTCGAAGGGCGGACGTTTTGGGGAGACTGTCTCATGTAACTTTGACGTTCAAAAAGTGCTGACTTTCAGCCCAGTTTGAATAAATGACTTTTCATTTTGATTTATCGACTGAAGAGTAGACAAAAAATTACTTTCCATGTAGATAATACGAAGGTAGTAATTTTTTTTGTGATCACGTATATAAATATAAGTAGAACAATTTTTCTTAAAATGTCGAAGTACCGCATTTTGAAACAAAAATTTTTTTTTACAGTAATCCAATATTAGCCGCTGTAATATTTTTGCCACGCCCTATTAACTATATGATGTAAAATACGAGAAGATAGCGTCGTTCTTCTATTAACCCTAGATTACTAAACTATCCTACAAGTGACGTTGTTACTAAATATTCGTAAAAAATACGACAGGAAAATAAAACAATAAATCTACCAATTATAAATTTTAATTATTTTGGAAATTACAATTACCTACTTATTCTTTGGGTTTAAGAGATTACATAATAATGAAAATTGTTTAAATTTTTTTGCTCTACACAGTTTAAACAGGACGTGGGAATGACGCGAACTTTGTTTTTTCCAGGAATCATGATTTTGCCGTCGTAAATTTTACGATAGTTTAGTAATCTAGGGTTAAATATCACAGTTTTGCGTTCAAAACGCTCTCCTGTAAAATCGTGATTTTGAAGATAACCGTAAGTATATATACTTTGTGGCCATTGAGTTAAAAGTTTTCTACTGTCTTTAGAATGGCGATTACAAATTCAAATTGTCTCACTATCCTTAGACAAGTAGAAGTTGTCAGTGTGATTTTGACAGTTTAGGATAGAAAACTTTTTTCTATAATAGTCTACTTAAAATAGGACCTTGAGAAAGATCTTTAAAAACGAAACGAAAGTCAAAATGACAGATTGTAGAAGGATTTGTACAGTGCGATGTCAAAAATTGACAAACGGAATGTCACCTTGAGATCACAAAAAGCCATTATGGGTTTGAACCTACGACCATAACTACTCGTCAGTTGCAGCGGTTACCACTAGGCCCCAGGATGTAACTTAATAACGTTAATATAAGTATTTTATATGAAGTGAGTGACTGTCTATCTGACTCCCGCAACCCATTTACTGAGTAACACGATAAACACTAGTTGTGAAACAACTCCGGTCCTAGCTATCATGCGTAGATATCTTTACAATTTACAGATGACTTCAGATAATACATAGATTTTCTTTCTTATTTACAAAACACTTTATATCATACTAGCTTCTGCTCGCGACTTCGTCCGCGTCAAATTCTTGCTCCCCTGACCCTTCCCGTCACATCAAGTTGCCTAACAGTTTTCTTACATTTTTCGTTGCTGCTCCGCTATTTTTGATTGTAGCGTAATTTTTTATAGCCTATAGCCTTCCTCAATAAATAGGCTACCCAACACAAAAAGATTTTTTTCAATTCGGACCAGTAGTTCCTGAGATTACGGCGTTCAACCAAACAAACAAGCAAACAAACTCTTCAGCTTTATTATATTAAGTATAGATTGTATTGTATGGTAATTTCTTAACTTCCGAGATCATTGTAGCAAGTTAGTATTCATTATTTTAAAAGCGTAAGAGGGGTTGTTCTAATTTGAATCACCCTAAAACAAGGGAAGATGGTGCTGATAAAAAATTGAATAATTTTCTTTGAGCGTGAAAAATACAAGAATTGTGTGGATATCCCCAGACTTTCTTTTGATAAGCTAAATAATATATTATTTGCAAGGTTCTACAGTGACATATAATGTCGTTTGACAACAGTACGCTATTTTTTTTTTACTTTACACATAAGTACTGCTAGCTCTCCGGAATACCTAACTCATCCAAAATAGTCCATCCCATCCATAATCACCTTTTTACCGCGTACTTCTCTTTTTGTTTTTAATCTGTGAGTCTATCATTGAGAGACGAACGGTGACGGTCGTTGATTATCTTGTTGGTTTTTGGGTTTTTTGATAGCACCCGTGTTCCTTCAGTTACCCATATGCCAGGGTCACGGTATCTCGTTTGAACAATCTCGCGACCCTGGCAGAAACAACATATACCTGAAAGCCAATTCTCGTAATTTTTAACCGACTTCAAAAAGGAGGAGGTTCTCAATTCGGATGTTTATATATATATTTTTTTTTTTTATGTATGTTCGGCCATAACTCCGTCATATATCGACGGATTTGCAAAATTCTTTTTTTGTTTAAAAGTAATTTATTCCAAAATGGTCCCATATAAATTTCATATAGATATGATGATGAGTTCCAGAGATAGACACTGGAACTCTTTAAAAAATGACAGCAAATCAACCGCGATTTCTGCTATCGCATAAATATGCATTGTTTGTTTGGAATTAGTGCGGGGTGGATACAACAACTAAAAATTTAAAAATAAAAACTTTTTTACAAAAAAAAAAAACAACCGACTTCCTTAAAAACACTACAAAGTGAAAAATAACTTTAATTCCGGAAGTCGGTGGCAAAAAAACCATAAATACAGATCCTAAGACACCGACTTCCGAAATTAAAGTTATTTTTCACTTTGTAGTGTTTTTAAGGAAGTCGGTTGTTTCTTTTTTTGTAAAAAAGTTTTTATAATTTAAAATCTAGTCGTAGTCTTATCTCAGCAATAATAATAATGTAATAATAATTTTAACGGGTGAAAGTTTCATTGATAAGTGAGTAAATCTTTTCAAATTTAACGCTAAGGAAATGCGATGTTATCATATAAATAATCGTAACTTTGAATTATTTTGTATGAAACATTAAAACGAAAAAAAATATCTTATTGGCATAAGAATTTAAACTGGCGTTTATCCTTTGCGATGTACTCATTATCACCCGTTAAGTTATGGGATATCAGTAGAAACACGTTGTGAAAAACCAGTTATATTTAAAAATAGATGGTAAATCTTATCCTCACAAATCGTTCGCTCCTCGCCTTCTTAGTCGTAAAATTGCGTCCGTTCTTGCGTGTAACTCAATGTTTATTTTATTCACTTTGACATCGGAGCGACTGGTTCTTCCTTCTTCGTGAGCGA
Source organism: Aporophyla nigra (assembly GCA_947507805.1). NCBI lineage: Eukaryota > Metazoa > Arthropoda > Insecta > Lepidoptera > Noctuidae > Aporophyla > Aporophyla nigra. The sequence continues at coordinate 11,386,515 of OX382319.1, read as the reverse complement.
AGCGAGCTGAGCATAATAATGAAGACGATTCTTTTTGGCTAGGTTTTTGACGGATTATTCATTAAAATAAAAGTTGTCTGGTCGGGTCAAAAGCGGTGGGTGGTGCTATTCTGTCGCGTTAACTTAAACAACACTAAAGTGATGGCAGAAAATTCGAACATTTTTTTTTTTAATACATACTAGTGTTCGCCCAGTTGTCAAAATTCGACCTTAAGACACTTAAGATATTTCTAACACATATACAAGGTGCAGTTTTTGATCAGCAAAACATTTCAGGAGGTAATTATGTTAGTGATTCTCGACCCGAGTCAACAATAAAATGGGCAGGTATTTTTTTTCATTAACCGACGAAAAAAAAACGGAGGAGGTTATCAATTCAACGCGTATATTTTTTTTTTTTATGTATGACCACGCATAACTTTTTACATAGTAGTCCGATTGTGATAATTCTTTTTTTATTAGAAAGGGAATACTCCGAGGGTGGTCCTCTGAAAAAACTGAAAAAAACTGAAAAGCAAAAAATAATAAACCTTAAAATTATGAGTCGGCGCTGGAAAATCAATGAACAAAGATCAATCAAAGCGCCGACTCATAATTTTAAGGTTTATTATTTTTTGCTTTTCAGTTTTTTCGGCGGTTAAATTTTTTGGTAAAAAGTTTTTATTTTATTCTTATTTACGGAAATCGGTAAGTGTGAACTCCCTTTTTTAAAACGCGGCCAGTCTGTACGTGTCCTTAAACTGCGATTTCAAACACACAAACAAACGCAACCGACATTTCTTTCATAGATCCAAAGCCGCGCTCCCCATCCAGAGTTATTCTGAAAACCAATAAAATTGAAAAATCTAAAATAAAAAGTATTATTGATTATTGACTTGGTATCGTATTGTTATATGATTATTGATGAGTCTCATAACAACCTCCTGAAATGTTTTGCAGGTTCAAAACTGCATCTTGTATATATATATATTTATAAAATAATAATAGTAGCTTTCTGCACTTCTTCTCAATATAAACTTAACTGTACCAAACTTCATACTCCTCCGTCCTGAACCGATTTGAAAAAATCCACTTTGGTTGGAAAGGGTATCTAATATTAGTATACGTAACATAACGAAGCTCGCCCTCTATTAAATGGCACATACAACATAACTAGCAAAATATGGGTTTTCTTTAGGTACATCTCTGCCCATTTCATTTGTTTCATCCGGTGCTTTTTTTTTTTTTTTTTTTTTTTTTTTTTTTTTTTTTTTTTTTTTTTTTTTTTTGGATGGGAAATCATCAAATGACTTCTCCCGCTCTGGGCGGAGCGGGAGGGCGTGTCAGACTTTTACTGACTAAAACCCACCCGTGTTCCTTCAGTTGCCCAGTGCCGGGGCCACGGTATCTCTTTTGAACAATCACGCGACCCCGGCAGATCCGGTGCTAACCTATAATAAACTGTAATACTAACCTTACTTAATAGAAAAACATTTTTATATTGTATGAGTATATACAGTTGTTGGTTGGCCAAAATAAATAAATTCCTTCGGGGAAAAGCTGCTGATTTTTTACACGCTTTATATTAGCTTCACTTGTATGTTTGTATGTTTGTATATTTGTATGTTTGTATGTTTGTTTGTAACCGACTCCTTATAGCGTGATTTTGACCCACTTTAAACGACCAGAATTCATTCAAACTTTGCACACCTGTCAAGCACCGATGACAATGCAATAATTTCATAAATTTGTGCCATTATCCTTGCCAGGGTTACCAGGACAGCAAAAAAACTGTCTTCGAAAACTACGCTGACAACCGTCACAAACTAATTTGTGAAACACCCTAAAAAACAGAAAATAAATAATAGTTTAAAAAAACTAAAAAAACACGCTTCCATTGAAAACCAAACTAAAAAGTACAAAATAATGGAAAAAAAGCGTGGGGTGCCTGATATCAATAAAAAAATACCTTAAAAAGCACCCCACGCTTTTTTTCCATTATTTTGTACTTTTTAGTTTGGTTTTCAATGGAAGCGTGTTTTTTTAGTTTTTTTAAACTATTATTTATTTTAAATAATCTTTCTTTTCTAAAGTAAATCATCTCGGATTCACAACGAGACAGAATTCAAATTCCGAAGTTATTTTTGTTTGTTTCTAGAGAATGTCATTACAGTACAGCCATCGAGAGTATGCGATTCCTACAACTGTCAACTACAGTTCTAGTAATTAAATAAGTCTACGTTCTTCGTGCACTCAATTGTCAACGTATTTCTTAGCACCGAGAGTTGAAAATTGAACTGGGTTTTTTTTGTTCGAAGTGGTTCTGTGCGCTCTGTTGGATTCTCAACCCTCGATTTAACACTGACAGTTGAAAATCAAGTGGATGTGAAAATCCTGCAGCGATATTTTTACGTTCCCATGAACATGTCCATTATATATGAAAGTTATTTCTACACAGTAACAAAGTCGCTTCCCACGTTTGTACGCTTAAATCTCTGAAACTACGCAACGGATTTTAATGCGGTTTTCATCGATAGACAGAGTGATTTAAGAGGAAAGTTTATATTTATAATAGCAAGTGAAGCCGTTGGCAAAAGCTAGTTTTAAATAAAGCCTACTTATGCCGTTGGATTATCCTTCCAGGGTTGCGGAATTGTTCGAAAGAGATACCGCGGCCCTGGCACAGGCAACTAAAGGAACACGGGTGGGTTTTAGTCAATAAACGTGTGACACACAGCTCCTCACAGAGCGGGAGACGTCATTTGATGATTTGTGACCCGAAATAATAAAACCGGCCAAGTGCGAGTCGGACTCGCGCACCGAGGGTTCCGTACAAACCTGCAGGTCATCATCATCATCATTCGTCATCATCGCTTATGAAATGAAATGTTTTTTTTTTTTAATTTTTATATTTGTGTTGACTGAATGAAAGGTAAATTGTGGTTTACGATTTATGACGTATTAAAAAAAAAACTACTTACTAGATCTCGTTCAAACCAATTTTCGTTGGTAGTTTTCATGGTAATGTACATCATATTTTTTTTTTAGTTTTATCATTCCCTTATTTTAGAAGTTACGGGGGGGGGGGGGGGGACACACATTTTACCACTTTGGAAGTGTCTCTCGCGCAAACTATTCAGTTTAGAAAAAATGATATTAGAAACCTCAATTTCATTTTTGAAGACCTATCCATAGATACCCCACACGTAAGGGTTTGATGAATTTTTTTTTTTGTGTTGCAGTTCTATGTATGGGGAACCCCAAATATTATTGTTTAAAAAAAATGATATTAGAAACCTCAATATCATTTTTGAAGACCTATCCATAGATACCCCACACGTAAGGGTTTGATGAAAAAAAAAATTTGAGTTTCAGTTCTTTGTATGGGGAACCCCAAATATTATTGTTTTTTTTTCTATTTTTGTGTGAAAATCTTAATGCGGTTCACTGAATACATCTACTTACCAAGTTTCAATAGCACAGCTCTTATAGTTTCGGAGAAAAGTGGCTGCGACATACTCGGACAGACAGACAGACAGACAGACAGACAGACATGGCGAATCTATAAGGGTTCCGTTTTTTGCCATTTGGCAACGGAACCCTAAAAAGGCTCGTGGATTTATTATTTACAATCAAATAACATACGAAACCCACTGACTGAGTCGCTCCCGCGATAGCATTTTCCTTCGTTCATAACAACCCATCAAATTCGCGTCCTTACCAAGTTTAACTTAACTTTATCAGCATCGATCGTGTCACTAAGCCGGTACCGGTACTTACACTTTAAGTACCAAAATGTCTTTTTACAAGAATCGCTATAAAAATCCTCGGGGTAATTACAAGATTTTTTCTTTAAAGAAGTTTTGTATGGTACAAGCACTGAGCTGTCAGCGATTTGCAAAATAAAAATTGTGGATATCTTTTGAACAGTGATAAATGATTGTATTTCTGTAAGTATTTTGAAAAAACACTTTTACACGTCATTCATATTTTTAAAACGAGATGAGGTCGGCGATTCCTATCTGACTACTCTGAGAAGAAATGCCGAAACAAATGAAGGTCACAGATTCTTTAAAAGTCGAGACACAATCTTGAGCACATAATATATAGTTATATAAATACAAAGGCACACTTTTTTTTGGATGAGAAATCATCAAATGACTTCTCCCGCTCTGGGCGGAGCGAAAGGGCATGTCAGACTTTTACTGACTAAAACCCACCCATGTTCCTTCAGTTGCCCATGTGCCAGGGTCACGGTATCTCTTTCGAACAATCTCGCGACCCCGGCAGGCATCGGTCCTAGCAGACCCCTTCAATTTTGCTGACATCTCTTTGAGGCGCGCGTGGAACACTACGCGCCGTGGACCCGAGCTTGGTCCTTACCGGGCGGCGAGCTACCCATTGCTCACCGCCCGCAAGCTCGCGCCTACGGTGGCCGGGAGTCAGCTATCGACTCCCGACGCCCGGGGCGTCTCCTCCTGCGGCGGCTAGGGACGCGAGGGCGCAGAGACTGCCACTCCCTCACGCGCCCCGCCTCCTCCTTCGCGAGCATTACTGCTTCGCAGAAGGAGGTGACGGCTTCCCATGCCCTCTCGCTCCGTACCATGGCTCGCACCAGGGCCGGACGCGAGAGGTCGCCGCCGAATACAAAGGCACTTGTGGCTTAATAGCAGCTGCTCGGGTCAATCGAGCAGGTTAAACTAAGCTTGCCGCGGCCTGTCCGTGGAAGGTAGCATCTTTACATGCCAAGACCCTTACATGCCTCAGAAAGCACGCTAAGCCGTTGATCCCAGCAGTCATTCGTGCATCTTTGACAGTCATTACGGCTCACCAGAAGCCCAAAAGTCTGACAACCAGTCTAGTCCAGTTACTGGGTTGTAGTGGTCATATAGGCAGTTGCTGTATGTTCTTCTACCAAAGACATGTTCAAAATATGCTAAAAAATATTACCTATGAAGGAGCATGATTTTATAATAGTTTGCCAGCCCTTCAAATCAGCTCTTTCGGCGGTTTTAAATTAAAACAAACAAATTATTTAATTGAAAACGATAATTACTAATGATTTCAAGACTACTAGTTGAAAATATAACCACTGAACGTTTTAAAACAAAAAAAATAATTAAAAAAACAAATTGTAAGCGTAATGATGACCGTTATCTAGAATAAGTTTATTGCATTATGATAAATATCTTAAGTTCTCACGTAAGTGGCTCTTTGTCTTATTGAGAACAAAGTATTTGAACCTATGTCTAAAATACTGTTATTCAGTTAGATCTGACTGCATCCGGTTTCACTACCACGACCTCAACATACATAGTTGGGAAACAACTAGGCAGATGATCACTATTATCAAATCAAAATCGTTCTCTCTTACATCTTCCACCACCCTTCAAGAACAGGGGTCGTCTCCAAATTGTCTTCTTAGTCCTTTACACTAATAAGCATATAAATGGGGGGAAGTTTTTGTGCTAATCACTGTTTTGTCAGAAGAGGGAAAGGGACAGCGCATGTTAGAATGAGAAGTGACGATGTGGCGCGTTGGTAGGAGAGATTAGAATTTTTGAAAGTTTTTAAACTTTTTCGGGTAATTGTAATATGTATACTGTTTTAAATTGTAAGAACAGAAGTGTCATAACCGCTGTAAAAGTGGGTGTGTATTTTTATTTATTGTTGCAAAAATGTTATTCACAAAGTGTTGGTTTTACAAAGTTCATTGAAAAAAAAAAACACACTACAACGTGAAAAATTACTTTATTTTCGGAAGTCGATGGCAATTAAACAAAAATTGAAATCAAAAAACACCGACTTCCGAAATTGAAGTTATTTTTAGTTTATATATACTCGTAGTTTTACAGAATGTTTAGATTTAGAAAAGACTATCTAAGACATTACACTAATAATTAATTTCGTGCAACTCAGTGTATGTGTTAAAGACTTTATCAGGCGTTTTTTGTGACGGTGAATTAGTTTTAAGTCTACCTACATGTTTTTGTGTCATTCTTTTTGTTCATCGGAATACATACGCATTTTACAGCTCCAGTTTAAATATTTCATTTTTCCTGCGTAATCACACATCTCAACATAATTTGGTCCATATCGAGCTGGATAAGTGATCCAGGAATAAGGATAAGTCCAGGAAATATAAAATCCACCGGAAAATACCGCCGTTTGGAGTTCGTGAGTAGCTGGTTAAGGTCAAAGGGTCACAGGGAAGCATAGTGCAGTACAGTGCAGTGTTCCTATTAAGGTGTATTTCAGAACCCATTACTCATATTCAGGTAGTATTAAACGGTTTTATATGGAATTGTAAAGGTTAGTACATAATTGATATCGAACTTCTTTGTTCATTAGCACATGTATGATTTCTTTTCAAGTTACCAAATTATAGTTATAATTTGCAGTAAATTTATTGTGTATAAGGTAATCAAGCAGTAAACTAGGTTTCAATCATTGTTAACCATTAATTTAAGCAGTTTCCTTTGTTATCTATATATATAAAAATGAATCCCTATTTCCCTTGGTCACGACATCACGCGTGAACGGCTGGACCGATTTCACTTTTTTTATTTTATTGTCTTTGTAATTGTCAGGAGAAGGTTCTTATGAAAGAAAAAAAAAAAATTGCGCGGAAAATTAGAAAATTTAAGAACACTTATTTAAAAATACTTAACAACCATATAATAGGACAATGTAAACTTTTTTAATGTAACATTATGACATTTGACATAGAATTGACAGCATGCGTGCTCAAATATCATCAAAGAGACAGGACAACGTCTGTCGGGTCAGCTAGTCTTACAATAAATATCATAAGAAATCTACATTTGTCAACTAAAAGTTACCTACCTACGTTGTATTGTATTCCGTTACATTTTAACTCAATTTCATTAAAGTTTTATATTAGCAGGTGACTAGTTCAACCGACAATGACATTAATTTCGTTGTAGATAATCAAATACACAGATTATTACTTTTTGTATGATATTATGATGTTTGAATAGTCACCAATAGATTTTATTTCTGTTTTCACATTAGAACAAATATCAAGTTACTAATTTTATTGTTTAATTTTCACTCTAGCGCTTTAGTAAGCCTTTTAGGTATTGTTTGTAGGCAATACGATATCAATACTTCAGTTATTTAACTTAAACTTGTTACGTTTCAGTTTGGTTACCTGTTTCCCAAAGAATGACTGATAAGGAGGAAAAGGAGCTCATTAAAAAACGAGCAAGTTTCAAAGGTCGATTAACGGTCAATTACTTAGAGGATTTTAAGAAGGATTCTTTATCGCAAACCCAGATGAACGAACTGCAGTTACGCCTCGGTAAGATTGAACTTGTTTATTCGCAATATGACGATGTTCAGTTAAGATTGGAATGTATAGCTGAGGATATGGCAAAACAGTTATCAGAACGTAATGATTTTGACGCCTTATATTTCAAAGTTGTTGCGAGGGCTCAGGAATTACTAGCCACACACAACGACAGTGTTAATGAAGGTAAGTCTTCTCGTGCTAGTAATAATGGGCTGGTTAGGTTACCAACCATTCAACTACCTAAGTTTGACGGAACGTATGACAAGTGGTTAGAGTTCCATGATACGTTTTCAAGCTTAATACATTCGGATGACCAAATAAATGAAATAAATAAGTTTCATTACCTCCGATCTTCCTTGGAAGGGACAGCTGCCTTAGTGATACGTGCTATTGAATTCTCGGCCAGAAATTATTCCATTGCGTGGAATTTATTATGCGAAAGGTTTGATAACAAACGGCTTCTCATTCAAAATCATGTAGCAGCGTTATTTAACATTGAAGTGGTTAGTAAAGAATCCTCGGATAGTATTAAAAACATAATTGACACTTTAAACAAAAACCTACGTGCGTTAGAAACTTTAGGTGAGCAAGTTAAGTATTGGGATACGTTAATCATTTATATAGTGACCCACAAGCTAGATTCAAGGACCTATCGACAGTGGGAAGAAGAAAAAAGTCATATAGATCAAGATAAAACAATCGCATTAGAAATATTTCTGGAATTCTTGAGAAATCGTGCAGTTTTACTTGAAACACTAGATTTGTCTCGCAATCAAGCTGGTAATAATAGTGGTACTAAATCTATCAAGCACAAGACAATGATATCGGTAAGCAGTGAAACACCACCACAGAAAAATAAAATTAATACTAGTTCCTCATCGGTGTCATGTCCGCATTACTGTGACAAACATAATTTACTCAACTGTCCACAGTTTCTTGGTCTCACGAACGAAAAACGGCTTGAGATTATTCCTCAATATAAAGTATGCTTTAATTGTTTTCGTTCTGGTCACTACGCAAATCATTGCAAATCTTTTGGTTGCAAGATATGTAAGCGTAAGCACAATACACTGGTCCATGTAACAGGTGCGTCACAGAAATCAATGTCTAATGCTTGTACTTCGCAAACTGATAGCACTGTCACTGTAAACTCAGATGAAAAGAACCCTAAAACGAATGTGACACTATCTGCACACGCTACAACTTCTCTAAACAATAAAAGTAAAACTCATGTTCTATTGGCTACTGCATTAATAAAAGTCTACGATGTGAATAACTGCGAACATATCGCGCGGGCTATATTAGACACTGGCAGTACTTCTTGTATAATGACAGATAAGTTATGTGATTTATTAAATTTACCTACCGTACAGGTTAATGAGTCTGTACAAGGCATTAACAATTCTAAAACAAACATAAGTAAAATGTGCAGTGTTTCTGTAAATTCATTAAGTGAAAACTACACTACTAATCTTTATTGATTTATTTTACCTTACATAACGGGTGAAGTACCTTGTGATAATTTCATCATCATCATCATCATTTCAGCCGAAAGACGTCCACTGCTGGACATAGGCCTCCCCCAAGCTCCGCCACTTCGACCGGTTTTGTGCTTCCCGCATCCAGCGGGTTCCTGCGGCCTTCACAAGGTCATCGGTCCACCTTGTTGGAGGCCTTCCAACTCTACGTCTTCCGGTACGCGGTCGCCACTCCAGAACCTTTCGGCCCCATCGGCCGTCTGTTCTGCGAGCAATGTGCCCTGCCCACTGCCACTGCAGTTTAGTAATTCTTCGGGCTATGTCGGTTACCTTGGTTCTCCTACGGATCTCTTCATTTCTGATTCGATCACGTAGGGAAACTCCAAGCATAGCCCTCTCCATCCATGTGATAATTTATCCATAAATAATTTAAATATACCAAGCGATATTTAAAAAAAAAAAAAAAAAAAAAAAAAAAAAAAAAAAAAAATTGTTTATTCATCATAAAAGCATTGTAGTACAGTTTAAAGGGTTGACAAATTGAGTGTACTAAAACTACAACTGAAGTGGTGGTGAGGTGCTGCATTCCCAGCTAGGTTATAGAATAACCTGTATAAGGGAGTACAGTGCCAGTCCCCATTGGATATTATAACTGTATTGTACACAATATTGACGATACTTCCACTACAATTTTATGACTAAAGTTAATAGATAACAAAAATTATATAAAAGTATTGTAAAGCTAAAAAGTTAGTGTGCGTGTGTGTATTTGTGTGTGTGTGTGTGTGTGTGTGTGCGTGTGTGTGCGCGGTTGCGTGTGTGCGTGAGTACGAGCTGGCGCTGCGATTTGACGTAAATTTTATTTATTTATTATGCTGTTAGGAGCTTTTCTGTCTCATCGTAGGTTTTGTTTTGGAGAAGTGAGTAAATTGCCTTTTTGCATTTTTGATACGTCATACCATAGATTTGGCAGAGTTTATTAATTTTGTTATATAAATTCGGGCTTTGGTAGTAGCAAAATCTTTTAATGCTGGGTGATCGTGTTTGCGGTACTATACATACTAGATCTTTTCGACGTTTTGTGATTTTTTTGAATGGGGTTTTACGATGTTGTAGTAGGACGGCTTGCAGGATATAGTGTTGTCTTACGTTAAGAATTTTCCAATCTTTGTACAACTCACTGGTAGGATATAAAATGGGGCGGAAAGTGGAAACTTTTAAAACAGCTCTGTGGGCTATTTCCAGAGGCTTCAGGGTCGTTTTTGCTGCACCACCCCAGCAAGAAATACAATATTTAACAATAGAGGCACATAAAGCAAAATATACGGTTCGTATGGTTTTTAAATTTGCTACATGTCGTAGGTTTTTAAACACATATATTAGTTTACGGACTCTTGCAGTAACTAGATTTATTTGCGACTTAAAGTTTAGGTGTTTGTCTAGTACTACGCCCAAATATTTTATATGTTCAACAGATGCAATAGATGAACAGTGACAAGAAGTTTTAGTTTGACAAACATGTGCTATTATTGTTATTGGAGTGTGTGGTTGTGTGATTGGGCTAATCGAGTAAGTAAGAAAGTTTGTTTTGTTAGTGTTTAGTGTAAGAGTATGTGAGATGAGCCATTCCAGAGCTGTTTCGAAACCACTTTGAGCTATATTTGTTTAGCTGATCCTCATTTCCACACGCCATCGGCAGTGGATCTAATAATAGGGGCAGATGTTTTCTGGGACCTACTGGGGCGGCAAAAAATCCACTTAGGTGAAGGCAAACCAATACTATTTGAATCAAGGCTAGGTTGGCTAGTTTCAGGTCCGTTAGTTAATAGTGACCAAGTATCACGGGTACCATCATTTCTTATAGTTAACTTTGCACAACTCAGTGTCAGTTCTTCACATAACACAACTTCAGAAGATGACATTCAAAACCTTTTATCGCGTTTTTGGGAACTGGAAGAAGTCCCCAATCAGTCATCTTCATATTCTGATGAGGAAGCTAAATGTGAAGAACATTTTGTACAGAACACGACTCGCATGGCAGATGGTCGGTTTTGTGTTAGGATACCACTTAAACAATCACACCTTATTCTAGGTGACTCACTGGCTAGAGCAAAACAATGTCTCTTTTCGATTGAACGTCGATTTAAAAGTCAGCTAGCTTTAAAAACTCTTTATTGCGATTTCATGAAAGAGTATATCTTGTTAGGACACATGTCTGAGTGTTCCATTAATTCAGAAAAACTGGCATATTTTATTCCACACCACGGTGTTCTACGCAAACATAGTATAACTACAAAATTAAGAGTAGTGTTTAATGCAAGTAGTCTTACTACTTCAGGTGTGTCATCTAATAACTTGCAAATGGTAGGTCCGCTTGTTCAAAACGATTTAATGTCTTTACTTCTTAGATTCAGAAAACATAAATATATTATTTCAGCTGATGTAGAAAAAATGTACCGGCAAGTGATATTACACCCTGATGACAGACACTTACAAAGAATAATGTGGCGTGAAAACCCTTCAGAGTCTATTAAAACCTATGAATTAAACACTGTAACTTACGGCACAGCAAGTGCACCATTTTTAGCAACTCGGTGTTTGACACAAGTTGGCTTAGATTGTAAGGACGAGAAAATTGCTGGTATAATAATCCATGATTTTTATGTTGATGACTTGTTAACAGGTGGGGATACAATATCTGACGTCATAGATATCCGCCAAAAAGTCACTGCTGAGTTGGCTGCCGCTGGCATGCCACTTAGAAAGTGGAAGTCCAACAATATACTGGTTATATCCGATCAAGTCACTATTTCTTCAGTAAATTTAAACATTGGTACAAATGAGCCAAGTAAAACACTGGGACTTAACTGGCTAACAGACTGTGATGAGCTCTGTTATTCAATTAGTAATATGTCCCTATCAAATAATGTGACAAAGCGAGCAGTTTTGTCAGTAACATCCCAGATATTTGACCCTTTAGGTCTATTAGCTCCTTGTGTAATACCAATGAAAGTAATAATGCAAAAACTTTGGTTACACAAATTAGCATGGGACCATGGGATGACTGTTTACCACTAGATATCGCTTAGACATGGAAAGATATTGTTAGTAGGTTATTTATCTTGAATAGTTTACGCATCCCACGTTTAGTTTTTTGTGATTCTTGGAAGGTGATAGAACTACATATATTTTGTGATGCATCACAAACCGCTTATGGTGCATGCATCTATGTAAGGAGTATCAATAACAATAATGAAGTTATGGTGCGTTTACTAACAGCAAAGAGTAGAGTAGCTCCTATCAAGCCAACTACAATTCCTAGGCTCGAGCTCTGTGCCGCCTTGGTTGGAGTGAGGTTATATAAAAAGGTGATTGATTCACTTGACGCACCAATTCAAAGTAGTACATTTTGGAGTGATTCTACAATAGTGCTAGGGTGGTTGAAAATGTTACCAAGTAAGCTGCAACCATTCGTGCGCAATCGTGTAGCAGAAATAGTTGATAATACTACTAAGGCTAATAATTGTATCTGGAGACATGTTCCCACACATCTTAACCCCGCTGATCTCATATCTCGAGGAATTGATGTTAGTCAAATTCAGAGTCATAATTTATGGTAGTCGGGACCTAATTTTTTAATTCAAGATACAAACGAGTGGCCGTCTTTTCCAGCCACTGCAGTAGAATCGCTCCCAGAAACTAAAACCGAGGTTTCTTTATTAACTACTTCTAAGACTCCGATACCCTTAATTGATTTAAATCGTTTTTCAAACCTTTCTCGACTTAAGCGTACAGTAGCATATATGTTACGATTTATTAATATTTGTAAAAAGCAACCACCACCCACGTTACATCTTAGTGAAGATGAATTACAAAATGCATTAAACTTAATTGTGAAACTTTCTCAAATAGAATCATTTCCCGAATATGAATTATTAACAAAAAATCAGTGCTTACCAAAGGGAAGTCCACTGACCAAACTTATTGTATTTTTAGATAAAAATAAATTAATACGTGTAGGTGGTCGCTTACAAAATTCTTTATTTCCATATGAGAAAAAACATCCGTTAGTTATACAGTCCACTCATCGATTTTCTAAACTATTATTTGAATTTACACATATAACTCTAATGCATGCAGGACCACAACTACTATTGGCTTGTATAAGAGATACTTATTGGCCAATAGGAGGTCGCAACCTGGCTAAATGGTGTTACCATCGTTGTGTGATTTGCAGTCGCATTACAGCTAAACCAATTAATCCCATTATGGGAAACTTACCTGAACGACGCGTGGCGTCCGGTGGTCATCCAATCGAATGTGTTGGGGTTGATTACGCTGGACCCATACTGTCAGCGTCTCGACAAGGTCGTGGTTGTAGACTTGTAAAAGTTTACATTGTACTCTTCGTTTGTTTTACGACTAAGGCAGTTCACATTGAGCTGGTCGGTGACTTAACCAGTCCAAATTATTTATCAGCACTTCGTCGTTTTATGTCTCGCAGAGGTAAACGCTAACTACGCATATATATTCCGACAACGGAACCTCGTTTGTAGGTGCATATAATGAAATCGGCAAATTTTTGAAGGCTAACAACAGTTCGTTGTCCGGTGACATGGCCACTGAAGGGATTAACTTCAAATTTATTCCTCCCTATGCTCCACATTGCGGTGGTCTTTGGGAGGCGGGTATCAAATCAGTAAAGTTTCATTTAAAAAGAGTAATGGGAAATTGTCATTTAACTTATGAAGAACTATATACACAGTACTGGTTCAAACTGAGGCACTCCTGAACTCGCGCCCGCTCACGCCCTTGTCATCGGACCCTAATGACCTTCTGCCGCTGACACCTGAACCCTTTCTGATCGGACGCGCACTCACATCCTTGCCCGTGTCGTCGTATGAAACTGATTCCATTACTCACTTGAAGAGATATGAGAGAATAGAGGCATTACGTCAACACTTCTGGTCGAGGTGGAATAAAGAATATATCTCTGAACTACAGCAGCGGACAAAATGGAGGTCTTCAAAGGCGGCCTTAGAGACTGATCGCCTTGTATTAATAAAGGAAGACAATCTACTACCATTGAAATGGCGGTTAGGCCGTATTTCAGCAGTCTACCCTGGACGTGACGGAATCCATCGTGTGGCCGAAATTAGAACTCAAAAATCAAAAATCAAAAGTCATTTATTCAAACTAGGCTGAGAGTCAGCACTTTTTGAACGTCAAAGTTACATAAGACAGTCCCCCAAAAACGCCCACCCTTCGACACTTCCTAGTGCTTTAGCTGGGAAGAAGAAGTGGCGGAACAAACTCCCCAGCAGCACAGCTGTCTGTTAAGTTAGAAGAACTTGATTCTATACAGTATTATGTAGGTAATTAATAGTATAAAACAAAACAAAACATACATCAAATTATGCGTCATATGTCAGCTAGCACACGCCAATATACGAACAAAACATTAAAAAACTAAACTCAAGCTGAAATAATAAAATCGTAAATAGAACTTAAAACCTAAATAAGAGCCTCCGGGTATAAAGGGCGTGCCCGCTTACATACACAACGATGAGGAAAGCTAATTCTGATTCTGGTTGAAAGAACATAAACATTGAGTTAATTACAGCGACCAACTATTCTTATCGTTTAAGAAGTCGTTGATAGAATAGTATGCCCTTGAACAAAGGTTGGATTTTACTCTAGCTTTAAACTCATTAAACTGCAAATCTATGAAAGCAGAGGGAAGCTTGTTGAAAAAGGTAATACCAAGACCAACAAATGAATTATGAACCTTATGAAGCCGGTGAAAGGGAGCACGTAGCTTGTCCTTATTTCTAGTATTAATATTATGAATATCACTGTTCTTAGTACAGATGTATATTTTGCTTAATATATAAGATGTTGGCGAAGATGAATTGTGATGCCACCGTAAGAATACCAATATCTTTAAACAACTCTCTCAGAGAAACTCTAGTACCTAGTTGGTATATAGCTCGAACAGCTCGTTTTTGAAGAACAAAAATATTTTGAATGTCCGCGGCTTTGCCCCACAGCAGAATGCCGTAGGACATAACGCTATGAAAATAACTAAAATAGACTAATCGAGCTGTATCAACGTCCGTGTATTGTCTAACTTTCCTGACGGCGTAGGCAGCCGAACTGAGCCTCCCGGCTAGGCTTGAAATATGTGGGCCCCACTGTAGTTTCGCGTCTACTGTTATGCCTAGAAAAACTGCCAAGTCTACAGTTTCAAGCACCTCATTATCTAAGACGACGTTGGGTCCCAGATGCCTAACATTCGGTAAAGCGATCTTAAACATTTTGTTTTCTTAGCATTAAGAACTAGGTTATTTGTGGTAAACCAATCCGTAACCATTGAGAGCGCACTATTCACGTCATCAAAATCTTTTCTATTCCTGTCTACTTTAAAGATAAGTGAGGTATCATCAGCAAATAGTACAATGTCACAGATATTCTTTAAATAGAATGGTAAGTCGTTAATATACACTAAGAATAAGAATGGACCCAGTATTGAGCTTTGAGGTACACCTAACTGAACTAGTAGCCCGGAAGATTTTACTCCATTGACATCTACACATTGGTGCCTATTTTGCAAATAATAACTTATGAAATTGAGACCTTCGTTTTGAACACCGTAATGACGTAGTTTACGCAAAAGTGTGTCATGGTGAACGCAATCAAAAGCTTTGGAGAGAACTGCGACTGGACCCATCCGGCGTGCATTCAGCAAGATATGCCCACTGCCATTAAACGAAGCTTCTGGTTGAAAGATTGAACTTTCAACGCCCGGGGGCATGTTTAGATTTAGAAAAGACTATCTAAGACATTACACTAATAATTAAATTCGTGCAACTCAGTGTATGTGTTAAAGACTTTATCAGGCGTTTTTTGTGACGGTGAATTAGTTTTAAGTCTACCTACATGTTTTTGTGTCATTCTCTTTGTTCATCGGAATACATACGCATTTTACAGCTCCAGTTTAAATATTTCATTTTTCCTGCGTAATCACACATCTCAACACAGGATAAATTGTAAATGGTTATACACCATTTACTATTTGCTAATAGAAATAACTAACTATACAAATAAATACAAATACAATACGAGACTTCGGCATCAAAGTACCTACTCGTCCGCATCACTGTCATCTGGAAACGTGCCCAGAAGACTGAAAGCATTGCAATTTTATGAATTTTTTTTTTTGGAAGTTGTTTTTATTTTCCACTAGATTTTTCCAGCGTTGTCACCCGTGTCGTGTGTCTTAGATTTTTTTAAATTATTTTTCTGATAACTGTCACCACCTGGCCTATCAACCGTTTTCGGCTTGACGTTGATTTTTGGGACACCCTGTATAAACCTGCCTCTTGAATCACTCTGTCTATTGATGAAACCCGCTTTAAAATCCGTTGCGTAATTTAAAAGATCTAAGCGTACAGACGCGGGAAACAACTTTGTTTCATAGTATGTGAAGAAGAAGATTACATTTTACAAAGAGCCCGACTGGGAATAGAACCTAGGAGTGTCAGCAGATGCGTTTAATACCACTGAATCAATTAAGCATTTCTTCTCTCTTCTTTATTGTTTATTTTTTACAATTTATCTTATTATAAGTCAAGTCAGGGGTCAGAAGGTAGTCTTAAGTAAGTGGTTATAAAAATAACATTCCCTTCACTCAGCTGGGACCCACAGATAGTGGTTAAGTATTACTCTTTCTTGTGTACAGTCGGGTACAAAATGTTTGCTAAATTTTTATAAAAATGTAAGTAGTTAGGCAAAAAAAGAGTATGTTTTTTTTGTGGGTGGGAAATCATCTAATGCCTTCTCCCTCTCTGGGTGGAGCGGAAGGGCGTGTCAGACTTTTACTGACTAAAACACACCCGTGTTTGAAGAAACACGGGTGTGTTTTAGGTGGTGCTGCTTGGGCAGAGTACCGCCGTGTCCTCGTGGAGGCGATCGGCGGCGGCGACCTCTCGCGTCATGGTACGGAGCGAGAGGGCATGGGAAGCCGTCACCTCCTTCTGCGAAGCAGTAATCCTCGCGAAGGAGGAGGCGGGGCGCGTGAGGGAGTGGCAGTCTCTGCGCCCTCACGTCCCTAGCTGCCGCAGGAGGAGACGCCCCGGGCGCCGGGACTCGATAGCTGACTCCCAGCCACCGTAGGCGCGAGCTTGCGGGAGGCGAGCAATGGGTAGCTCGCCGCCCGGTAAGGACCAGGCTCGGGTCGACGGTGCGTAGTGTTCCACGCGCGCCTCAAAGAGATGTCAGCAGCACTGTAGGGATCTGCCGATGCCTGCCAGGGTCGCGAGATTGTTCGAAAGATATACCGTGACTCTGGCACATGGGCAACTGAAGGAACACGGGTGGGTTTTAGTCAGTAAAAGTCTGACACGCCCTCCCGCTCCACCCAGAGCGGGAGAAGTCATTTGATGATTTCCCATACAAAAAAAAAAAACCGTGTCCCTTCAGTTGCCCATGTGCCAGGGTCACGGTATCTCTTTCGAACAATTTCGCGACCCTGGCAGGGGCCTATTGCCATCAACCAGGTATAAATTCAGACTCCAGGCTGCTACTGAGAAATTCCAGTTAGATAAATCCCAATAACACTTTGTCCGACCGAATCGAACCCTCATGCTCAGCACGAACTACATCAACGAAGCAGTCTCCATGTCGAGAAATTAACACGCTTTTATATATGCTTCACCTGTATATTTGTTTGTATGTATGTTTTTAACTGTGTAACTATCATCATTCATCATCATTTCAGCCGTAAGACGTCCACTGCTGGACTTAGGCCTCCCCCAATTTAGGGGGCTTTGCCATAATCGCCACGCTTGGCAGGCGGGTTGGCGATCGCAGTTTGATGGTAAAATGCATAGAGAACGCTGCTGCCCGTTCTCTAGTAAGTCCCTTAATCGCCTTTTACGACACCCACGGGAAGAAATGGGGTGGTGTTATTCTTTACGTCCGGCACCACACGGTACGTAACTATGTTTGTAACCAAATCCTTTGGACTTGATTCTGACCCACTTCAAACGGTCAGATTTCATTTAAACTTTGTAGATTTATCGATGACCGATGACAACACAATAATTTTATTAATTTGTGCCCTTATCCTTACCGCGATCACAAAAAAAAAAACACCCTTTTGTAGCTTGTCGAACTTAAAAATAGGAAAATAAATAATAGTTTAAAAAACTAAAAAACACGTTTCCATAGAAAACAAAAGCTAGATACCAATTAAAATACCTCAAAAAGCACCCAACGGTTTCTTTTTTCGATTATTTTCTACTTTTTATTTTGGTTTTCTATGGTTCGGAAGCGTCTTTTTTAGTTTTTTGAATTGCTAGTTTCTGCCCGTGACTTCATCCGCGTTAAATTTCTTGGTCCCCCAATCCTCCCCGTCGCATCAAATTGCCTGCCCGTGTGATTTCCTCGTATTCCTTAACTTTTTTCTTTTTGCTCGGGTCCTGGGAGTCCTAGCGATATAACATATATAGGCTATAGCCTTCCTCCTCAATAAATGGGCTACCCAACACTTAAATTGATTTTTTCAATTCCAATCAGTAATTCCTGAGATCATAGCGTTCAACCAAACAAATAAAGAAACTGTTCAGCTTTATAATATTAAATATAGATTATTTTTTTACCCACAAAATAAGTTCGGCGGACACTTTCGCCCTTAACTGTACGTCCCACCCCTAAGGACACTGTCTGCTTGACCACTGATAAGCCGGTAGCCTATACAAACACTTAACGTAACCCTCTTGTAGCTTCAAGCTTCCTTTAGAATAGGGGATGGACAGTATAGCAACCATATAGGAGAAACTTTAAGAAAACGGATATAAAAATAAATTAATAAATAAAATTAAATATCTTGGGACAACCATCACACCGTTATCTGATCCCAAACTAGGCAGAGCCTGTACTATGGTAACCAGACAACTGATAAATATACTTATAATTATATTTCTAAATACATACATATCATACATAAATTACACCCAGACACAGAACAAATGATTGTGCTCATCACACAAAGATTTGTCCTGGGTGGGAATTGAACCCACGACCTCAGTCTTTGCAGTCAGGGTCACTTACCACTAGACTAACAGGCCAGTCAATTCGTTAATTTCAGACTATTGATGACTATCCATATTCTGTTAGTATTATTAAAATATCTTAATACTATACAGGGTCACACGGATACCGACGTGAAACCTGTTAAAATGGATACAGTACCTACATTATTCCAAAACAAAAACAAAAAACCGGCCAAGTGCGAGTCGGACTCGCGCACCGAGGGTTCCGTACAAACCTGCAGGTATTCACGGTTTATGCATAAGGTTTATGTTTATATATATATTTTTTTTAATTTTTATATTTGAGTTGACCGAATGAAAGGTAAATTGTGGTTTACGATTTATGACGTATTAAAAAAAAACTACTTACTAGATCTCGTTCAAACCAATTTTCGGTGGAAGTTTACATGGTAATGTACATCATATATTTTTTTTAGTTTTATCATTCCCTTATTTTAAAAGTTAGGGGGGGGGACACACATTTTACCACTTTGGAAGTGTCTCCCGCACAAACTATTCAGTTTAGAAAAAAATGATATTAGAAACTTTAATATCATTTTTGAAGATATATCCATAGATACCCCACACGTATGGGTTTGATAATTATTATTTTTTTGAGTTTCAGTTCTATGTATGGGGAACCCCTAATATTATTGTTTTTTTTTTTTCTATTTTTGTGTGAAAATCTTAATGCAGTTTACAGAATACATCTACTTACCAAGTTTCAACAGCATAGCTCGTAGTTTCGGAAAAAAATTGCTGTGACATTCTCGGACAGACAGACAGACATGACGAATCTATAAGGATTCCGTTTTTTGCCATTTGGCAACGGAACCCTAAAAACGAGGTCCATACACTTTTCTATGTATTCTATGAAACAGCTGTTATTTTTTTTGTAACCGACAAACAACAACTACGTTGGGGGGGGGGGGGGTAATAAAAGTTTATGAAACAAAAAGGATAAAAACAAAAAGAAGAAAGTTCATTTCGGAATTCAGTGGCGAAAAAACGAAAATACGTAACAAAGACACCGACTTCCGAAATTAAAGAAATTTTCACTATGTAGTGTATTTTTATAAATCGGTTGATTTTTTAAATAAATTGTTTGCTGTATGTAGGTAAGTATCATTGTTATTTCGCGTACAAATCTATGATGACTGTAATGAATAGGTAAATAGTTAGGTATGTGATAAGAGGTCAGCCTATCGCTTAATATCTATCACTATTTTAGATAAATTACCGATTTCTTTCTAGTTAGAATTTCCTAATCATTGTGTTATGTCCATTAAAACCTATAATCAATATTTACATACTTATGCTGGTATTATATATTAGAAATCTATTGAAATATATTCAAATTAAATTCTTTATTTGCTTAACACAAATAGGTATAAACAGATATAACAAATAAATTTAAAGTACTCTGGTTGTATATTGTTGGTACTCTAATTAAATAATTATTAAAATAAAAATACAAAATTATAATACTCAAAAAAATAAATAAATTCAGAACACTACAAATGTCGATTTAAATATAAAAATGTCAGATGAATTATAATGTATAATACATGTCATAGACAATCAAATAAATAAAATTAAAATATTGGTCCAAATTTAAATAAAATTATCATCATCATCATCATCATCATTTCAGCCGTAAGACGTCCACTGCTGGACTTAGGCCTCCCCCAATTTGGGGGGCTTTGCCATAATCGCCACGCTTAGCAGGCGGGTTGGCGATCGCAGTATGTTGGTAAAATTCATAGAGAACGCTGCTGCCCATTAAAATTATACAGATGTCAAATTGAATTGTTAAAGCATGTCACACGATTTGATATTATGATGGATATCATATAATAAAGCCTATAATGTTCTCATTCCTGGGACACAGGCCTCCACTCTTCGAGAAGTGGGCAGTTTTCTACCACGCGGGCCCAGTGCGGGTTGCTAGAGGCCACCAATCATGTCTTCGATTTTTTTGGTTCTGGGATATGCCGCTTTCCTCATGATGTTTTCGTTTGCCGTTTTGAGAGCAGTAGTGATGAAATTATTTACACACAGTGTAGCAGCAGCGGTGAGGTTTGGTGAAAACCAAGGTGTTTGAAAGATTGTGGTGAGGATTCTTTGGAATTAAAACGATGCTTAAGGTTCAACGATCAGTTCTGTATTAGCCATATTAAATTTACAATATTCGAGGAGAGGGGTATGGGAACAATATTTTGAATGGAACCAATCACGGTCGAGAGATAGGTATGACGTACTGTGTGGTATTGTTTTCGGCGTCTAGATGTCGCTACTGGTCTTACAAGTACGATTATGGACCAGTAGTTCGCAACACACAGTAATGCTCCTGTCTGAGTTTGAACCTAAGACTTCCATTGAGTAAGTCGAGACCATTCTCTACAACTGGGCCACTATTATACTGCATCAGTTAGCACAGAGTCGATATTTAATGGCTGGTGTACAAAACACTACTCCCGGAGAAAAAGTTCCGTGGAGTTACTATTACCCAACAGCTCACCACGTGGTACCCTGCGGGTTTCTGTTTCTCTCTTGGCCTGGCTCCTCACCCTTGACTTGTACGGGCAAAGTAAACTCTACCCGGCCAAATCTAGAGCTCAGGAGCGCGCAAGCCATTTATTTTTGCTTTTTAAGTCAGGCTGGAAATCCTCATGTACGTCAGACTCTTACTGACTAAAATCACCCCGGTATTCCCTCGTGCACCTGCATCGGGGCCTGCGGGTGCGAATTTAACTTCGGCATGTGACACAGCATCAACGTAAAGATACAGCGGCGGGGTATTATTATCATACACGCACATATAACTACAAGCCCATGCCTTCTCCCCCAAGGGTATGCAAAAACTATAGAACAGCACCTTCGTGCGAAGCGTGTTTTTAGTTTTTTAAACTATTATTTATTTTCTATTTTTTAGGGTGTTTCTAATTTTGTGACGTGTGTCAGCGTAGTTTTTGAAGACAGTTTTTTGGCTATCCTGGTAACCCCAGCAAGAATTATGGCACAAATTTATAAAATTATTGTATTGTCATCGGTTCTTGATAAGTACGCTTAATTTTGAGTTCATCATTCCAGCCGTAAGACGTCCACTGCTGGACTTAGGCCTCCCCCAATTTGGGGGGCTTTGCCATAATCGCCACGCTTGGCAGACGGGTTGGCGATCGCAGTAAGGTGGTAAAATGCATAGAGAACGCTGCTGCCCATCCTCTAGTAAGTCCCTTAGTCGCCTTTTACGACACCCACGGGAAGAAATGGGGTGGTGTTATTCTTTACGTCCGGCACCACACGGTACGGTAATTTTGAGTTAATCCGCGGTTTTGAAGGGGGTCAAAATCATGTTCAAAGTTTCCGTTACATAGGCACATAAAACATACATACGTTTGAAGCTGATAAAAGCGTGTTAAAAACTACACAGATTTTAATGGACCAGTCTTGTCAGTTCTGCATTTGTTAGTAACCGTGCAACTCAACTCAGAACTTAAGGAGCTCAAAGATTCAGATTTTGATTGATAAACTATCAATCAAAATCTTCGCAATTAGAGTGCCTAACCACACGCGCCGGCTGCGAATACATAGTTTATCTACAAGATAACACATCCGTACGTGTATACTAAGATTACCCACATTATTAATTAGTAAATTATATCAGAGTTTTTATCAAAACAGCTTGACTGAGTATAAATTCGCTGCGGAAGATAATTTCGTTGACATTCAAAATGGCGGCGCGCGGTGTTGTGGTGTTACTGGCGATTGTTGCTGCTGCTTCAGGTAAGGGTCACCATCACTGATAGTTGTATGACAAATCTTAAATACAATATAAGGTGAATGCTCCAACCAGCCCGCGAAATTCAAATTTTCTTAAGTTTTTTGTAATTTGCAGGGCAGTGCTAGGTTGTATGTTGATTAAAATATTATTCGCGGCTGAAAGACATATGTAGTTACAGAATTATAATCATCAAAATCATCAATACAACGCTCTAAGTTCATAAAGCTGTAGGAATTACTTTTTCTGTTTTTTTTTGGTTCCTACGCCTTTATGAACTTGGAGGGTTGTATTGGTGATTTTGATGATTATAATTCTGTAACTACATACGTTTTACAGTCGCGAATAATATTTTAATCAACATACAACCTAGCACAGGTCTGCAAATTGCAAAAAACGCAAGAAATTTTGAATTTCGCGGCCTGGTTGGAGCATTGCCCTTAACAGTAAAATATATCAATCAATAAACTTTATCCTATCGCAGTCCACTGTTGAACATAGGACCTCTGCCATGTTGCGCCACAACATCCTGTCCCTATTAATTCGTCGGTCCACCTAGCTGAAGGGTGTCCCACGCTTTGCTTGCCGATACATGGTTTCCACTCCAGGACTCGTCTACTCCATCGGCCATCGGTCCTTCGACAGACATGGCCAGCCCACTGCCACTTCAGCTTGCTTACTCTGCGAGCTATGTCGGTAACTCCAGTTCTTTTCCGCATAATTTCATTTCTGATTTAATCCATCAAAGAAACTCAGAGCATAGCCCGCTCCATATCACGCTGAGCGACCTTAAATTCGTCGACCAGCACAACTGTCAGTGTCTACTTTTTGGCACCGTATGTCTTTACGGGCAGGGCGCACTGGTTGAAGACCTTAGTCTTCAGACACTTCGGATAAAATAAATAATTAATTTAAATGAAAAGTAAATTCAAAAACTCAAATCTGACTACTCAAAAATCGCGCTCTACAACTATGAAACTAGAATATTGTTACGAGCTGGGGTTCGGGATAAATTAATTTAAGCCAAAATTATCGAAACACACCACAGTTTAATTAAACAATCACAATATCGCAATAGTCAAACAGAGTCACTTGTTTCGCTTGTACTGTATCGCTTGATTCGTATTCGCTCGCTTCCGAAATCGAACTGCCCATCGGGCCGACAATCCGCTATTTATATCCCAAGCAGAACATTCGCGAACATTCAACACTTTTCCACAGTTTACAAGTAGATTCGAAACTTCGAGAACCTTCCACAGACATCTATTTACTGTTTAATCCCGCTACTCAACAATAGATGGCGGTGGCGTCTACGTACAATTGTTCGTAGTACTTGCTACTTGATAACAGATGGCGTTAGCGTGTCGTATCTAGAAGTTTCAACACTGCCCCATCCTTAGATGGAATTAGCGTGACGTTTCTAGACTTTTCGATCTACGTAATGTTGTCCCTTTCTGAGATGGAGTTAGCACGATGTTTCTAGACTTTACGATCTACGTAACAATATATTCTCATTTGAATTACCGTGGTCGTTACATAGCCTATGATGTTACATAGCAGTTGGCGATCAAAACGCTTCCAACTATACTTCATTTGTCAAATTTTGATTAGTAGTTTAGAAGTTGTAAGGGAGCAGATGAACATACATGCATACCAGTCAAAACAAGCCTCGTTTTGCTTACATACTGGTAAAACAACCCTCGGTTTGCTTACATACTGGTAAAACAACCCTCGGTTTGCTTACATACCGGTTAAAACAACCCTAGTTATGCTTCGGCATAATCGTCGCCTTAGAGAAGTACTCTTTGGGTATATAAATAATTTGTCAACATCGCTGTCAATGGGAAAAGTTCCCAAAAATTTGGCATCGCTACAACGTTGTATGGCAATGTTGATATTTGGCCTAAAAATAGGCCAGCCCTCTGGTCTCATGAAGAGTCGCCTGCGCAGATCTGGTAGCGTCTTATGACGGGTCGTTGATCTCTCTAAAATATGGTTAAGCTACACGATAACTGATACATACATACCGTCTGTTGGGATAGCTCAGCTCAACGCCACAATGCCTTTTTCTTCAAAATACCCTTTCAAATATGGTCCTGCGCAGTTAGACTAGCATAAAATTCTAGTAATAATTGTTTGGATTTTAAAAAAGACCATGACATCTGTGTTTGTTTCGGCGTTTCTTCTCAGAGAACAGTCAGCTAAGAAATTCCAGCGCAGATCTACAAACATTAATAAATATTTCGTTTCATTTTTAACCCCCTACATCAAGGGTCGCCAACTGGCGGACCGCGGTCCGCATCCGGACCTCCGAACCATTTTGTCCGGACCGCGAGAATACAGCAACTTGCACTACAGAGTACGTAATTTAGTAAAAATGTATCCCCCGCATTATCTTTGTTGACGTCAATCCAAAAACGGCCGGGCGAAGTAACGAGCTAACAAATACCTTCTTTTGTTTCCGTAAATACATTTGTTTAATAAATTTTTTTTTTCTATAAAATGTGGTGCGGACCGCAATGATCATTTCATTTCTTAAAACGGACCCCGAGCAAAATTTATTGGTGATCCCTGCCTTACATGTTTATAAAATAACATAAAAGACATTGTTTCCGGCATTTATGACGAATTTTTTATACAAATAAAAATCATGGCTATTTTTTAGCCCCTTGCGTAAAAAGTGAGATGTTTTAAGTTTGACCACTATATGTGTCTATCTGTGGCACCATAGCTCTTAAACGGGTGAACCGATTTGAGTAGTTCTTTTTTAACCGACGAAGAAAAACGGAGGAGGTTCTCAATTCGACGCGTATGTATATATATATTTGTTTTTTTTTTTTATGTATGACCACGCATAACTTTTTACATAGTAGTCTGCTTGTAATAATTCTTCTTTTTATTGGAAAGGGTATACTCCTAAGGTGGTCTCATATAAATAACGAAAACTAAATCGAACCCTAAAGATCGGAAAACAGGGGATGATTGATTGTTCACTCACTGATTGTAATGTATAACCACGCATAACTTTATGCAGAGTAGTCCGATTTTGATAATTCTTTTTTCATTGGATAGGGCAAAGTATTATTAGTACATTAAAGCCACAAAAAAAAAACTTTTTTACAACAAAAAATTTAACCGCCGAAAAAACTGAAAAGCAAAAAATAATAAACCTTAAAATTTTGAGTCGGCGCTGAAATATCAATGAACAAAGATCACTCAAAACGCCGACTCATAATTTTAAGGTTTATTATTTTTTGCTTTTCAGTTTTTTCGGCGTTTTAATTTTTTTTAAGTCTTTTTTCTAGCGGTGGTTCTTAGATATGTATGATCACAATCGGTTCAACCTTTTCGACACGGTGATCCTTTGGTCAAAATTTTACCTATAACTTAATGGGCCAATACATATTTTTTTTTAGTTTTGAGGTTTTTTGGTCGGGGGTTTTTATATTTTAAAATGAACTATTTTGGTTCAGAATTGTGTATGTAGGTACTGAGTCTATGGTTATAAGCAGGGTTTCATCCTGTATAGTAAGAGATTAATCTATACTAATATTATAAAGCTGAAGAGTTTGTTTGTTTGATTGAACGCGCTAATCTCAAGAACTACTGGTTCGAATTGAAAAATTCTTTTTGTGTTGAGTAGCCTATTTATCGAGGAAGGCTATAGGCTTTTTAACATCACGCTACAACCAAGAGGAGCGGAGCGCGGACGAAGTCGCGGGCAGAAGCTAGTATTGTAATAAGCAACTTGGCATCTAAAGAATAGCACCACCACATTTCTTCCCGTGGGTGTCGTAAAAGGTGACTAAGGCACTTAGGTACTAGAGAATTGACAACAGTGTTCTCTTTGCATTATGCCACCATAGTGCGATCGCTAATCTGCCCACCAAGCATGACGATTATGGCAAGACCCCCTTGGTAGGGCTATATCCAGCAGTGGACTTAGCATCTGTAAAAATTGGCCCACAAGTTGTTTTGTTTGGAGTTTGTTTCGCCACTTCTTCTTCCCAGCTAAAGCACTAGGAAGTGTCGAAGGGCGAGCGTTTTGGGGGGACTGTCTCATGTAACTTTTACGTTCAAAAAGTGCTGACTCTCAGCCTAGTTTGAATAAATGACTTTTGATTTGATTTTGATTGTTTCCAATTACGTCAATAATGTAATCTATATTTACAGCGCGTGTTTACTGATAACAAAGATTATATAAATATAAACTTAACATTATCTCAATTAATTCGCTTTTAATTACGTGTAATCAATGAAAGCGTAGATTCCAGTGTTGATGTTATCATTTTGTGATTAAAATCATTTGGAAATACCGAAATACTTACTAAGTTTTATTTAGAAGTTTTGCAAAAAATCGGGTTAATTGAAGAATACGGCAGGTGGGGCGTTCTGTAGTTTTTGCCTTCCCCGATGTAGAGAAGGCGTGAGCTTATTTGTATGTGCTGAAGAATTTTGGTTTGTCTAGGAAAAGTTTATACTTATATTTTGACACTAGCTTCTGCCCGCGACTTCTTCCGCGTTAAATCTCTTGCTACCCTAACACCAGCGTCGCATGGAATCGCCTGCCCGTGCGAGGTCTTCGTATTCGTTGTGTTTTTTTTTCTTTTTGCTCGGCTCCTAACGGTTCTAGCGTGATATTAAATAGTCTATAGACTTCCTCGATAAATGGGCTATCCAAAAATATACGTAGTTCCTGTGATTAGTATTATCAACCAAACAAACTATTCAGCTTTATAACATTACTAGCTTTTGTAGGAATCGCCCGCGTGGAGGTCGGAAATTTTGTTGCGTTAGTTTCCAACCATATGCCTTTTTTTTGGATGGGAAATCATCAAATGACTTCTCCCGCTCTGGGCGGAGCAGGAGGGCATGTCAGACTTTTACTGACTAAAACCCACCCGTGTTCCTTCAGTTGCCCATGTGCCAGGGTCACGGTATCTCTTTCGAACAATCTCGCGACCCTGGCAGGCATCGGTCCTAGCAGACCCCTTCAGTTTTGCTGACATCTCTTTGAGGCGCGCGTGGAACACTACGCGCCGTTAACCCGAGCTTGGTCCTTACCGGGCGGCGAGTTACCAATTGCTCACCGCCCGCAAGCTCGTGCCTACTGTGGCCGGGAGTCAGCTATCGACTCCCGACGCCCGGGGCGTCTCCTCCTGCGGCGGCTAGGGACGCGAGGGCACAGAGACTGCCACTCCCTCACGCGCCCCGCCTCCTCCTTCGCGAGCATTACTGCTTCGCAGAAGGAGGTGACGGCTTCCCATGCCCTCTCGCTCCGTACCATGGCTCGCACCAGGGCAGGACGCGAGAGGTCGCTGTCGCCGATCGCCTCCACGAGGACACGGCGGTGCTCCGCCCAGGCAGGGCACACTTCTACCGTATGCTCCACCGTGTCCTCTAGACGATCCTCACAATGGAAACACCCGGGCGTATCCTCCCGCTTTATCCTGAACAGGAACCCACCGAAGCAACCATGCCCGGTGAGAACCTGTGTCAGGTGGAAGGTGAGGATGCCGTGACGCCTCTCTATCCACTCCTCAAAGAGGGGACTTACCGCCGTAATTGTGGCGTGCCCTATGCCTAAATAATAAATTTAGATTAGCGCGTTCAACCAAACAAACTCTTGCTTATTACACGCTTTATATTAGCTTCACTTGTATGTTTGTATGTTGGTATGTTTGTATGTTAGTATGTTTGTATGTTTGTTTGTAACCGACTCCTTATAGCGCGATTTTGATCCACTATAAACGACCAGATTTCATTCAAACTTTGCACACCTGTCAAGGACCGATGACAATGCAATAATTTCATAAATTTGTGTCATTATGCTTGCCAGGGTTACCAGGACAGCAAAAAAAACTGTCTTCAAAAACTACGCTGACATACGTCACAAACTACGCTGACATACGTCTCAAAATTCGAAACACCCTAAAAAATAGAAAATAAATAATAGTATAAAAAAACTAAAAAACACGCTTCCATTGAAACCAAACTAAAAAGTACAAAATAATGGAAAAAAAGCGTGGGGTGCCTGATGATATCAATATAAAAATACCTTAAAAAGCACCCCACGCTTTTTTCCATTATTTTGTACTTTTTAGTTTGGTTTCAATGGAAGCGTGTTTTTTAGTTTTTTTATACTGTTATTTATATTAGTATAGATTTCTACATCTAGATACCATACCGGACTGGTCTTACAGTGCAATGTTCCATTTACATTTTTGATACGTACAATATTATCGTGTTACCTAGTAACTGCAATGGGTTGTGGGCGTAAGATAGGCTGTCGCTTCATGTAGATTCTGGCATTCAGCCACTTACGGTTAGACTAGAAGCCGACACCAGCATACTTGGGAATGGCTAGGCAGTTCATGATGACACTTATTTTACGACATTGATTTTAAACTACATCTCTCTCCCTTTATGACAGGCCGAAACTACAGAACGCCACCTGAAACTATCCTTACAAACTACTTTCGTTTCGTTTACGTTCATACATCTGGGGGCCGATTCTACTAACAAAATTGTGCACAAATCGCAATAGATCCACGACTGAATCACGACTTTTAAGCGTTTTCTCATTCTACTAATGAACAACAATCCAACTGCGATTATGTTGTAATTGACGCCAACGATCGATCGAAACAATGTAAAAATCTATTCTGCTAACAACATCGCACAAGAGCGTGACGTTTAGTCACATTCTGCTATTATTTTGACACTCGTTAGAATCGAAACAACGCTGAACTTCGGCAGTTCATCTGTCAAAATTTGCGGTTGAACAAAAGTCAGTAAAATGCAACTTTTATCGCATCGATCTGGGATTGCTTTCGTTTTTTTCCTAAAAATATAATGTTTTATACAGATTTCGTTGAACTTGCCCATGTGGGTGATGTTGGAAAGGTAAGAGGAAGAAATTTTGCGTCACGAGTATGCAATAATGCTCTTCCCGTCGCATCCCATTGCCTGTCAGTTTTCGTCCATTTTTCATTGCTGCTCCGCTCATTTTAATTGTAGCGTGATGTTATATAGCCTATAGCCTTCCTCAATAAATTGGCTTCCCAACACAAAAAGAATTGTTCAATTCGGACCAGTAGTTCCTGAGATTACCGCGTTCAATCAAACAAACAAATTACAGCTTTAATATTAGTAAAGATAGATTATAATGGAATATCAGGTATTTGGTAGTTAAAAAAAACCACAAATTTACAGACTGCCCTTGTAACATATTACGCCTATGTATATGCATAGCTTAGTTACGACATCATAATGTGGGGAAACAGTACAGATCCACCAACACTGTTTACCATTCAAACGAAATTTGCCCATATCATAGTAAATATACAACAGATAGATAGCTGCAAACCGCATTTTACAAAGCTAAATATTTTAACTCTGTCACTATACTTGAAATATGCAAATTTGCACATTAACACCAAGAATTTCACACTCAACGAGAAGACATACAACCAAGATACACACTCTGATACAAAACACGACTAAAACTGCCTAAAAATACATTCAATAAGCCCTCTGATAATATCAATACATTTATATACAATAATTTACCCAAAACAATTGGAAATGAAAATAAACTCCATCTATTCACTAACAAATTAAAAAATCTATTAATAAGTAAATGTTATTACAGCATTAGCAAATATTTAAGTGATAAATACCTGAAACTCAATTAGAATACCCAAGCATGTTTTTTATTTATTTTGATTTTAGAATAAGTTAGATTATAAGTCCTCCTCTACCTACTATATTTCTTTTGCTGGGCCAGACAGGGTCCACAATTTTATTGTAATTAAATCCAATGTTTACCACTTAAGCATATACATTCTGGAATGCAATAAAGTATTTAGTATTGGAATGGTTCATGAAATCAAAAAACAAATAAGGGAACAAAGCATTTTTATTACTATAAGTATATCAATTTTAACATCAGACCACTTGAGAAGTAGATACTTCGTATTTCATCACCTATAATATATTAATATTGCATGCTGAACATTATAAGTACACAACAGCCAACAGTCAGCAGATCGAGCACGAGCAACTCTTGAGTCAGAAATTGATGTACGGGTGTACAAAGTAATGTTCCTTAAAAAATATATATTTATGTTAGAAGGGGCTAACTAATATTATTATTTTTCTCATCAATGTGCTGGTACCCACTACATAATAATGTTTTTTCCCTGCGAACAGGACAGTATGTGTTTGTTTTGCAGATTGCCATGGAATGTAAATATTCCTGTATCCAGATCTCCATATTGAATAAACAGTTCAAATTCTTTCTTGCATCATCAATACACACTTTCCTCAAACTGCATCTAGATGGTTTTACTGAAGAAAGGGAAACATTCATAAGTTATTTCAAATCTGGAACAGTCTCGGGCAACATCTTCACACATTGTATTGAAATCTTACTGAACAGTAAACAGCACATTATTTTGCAGTATGCTGTACCATCTTGAAGATTCAATTTTCATAATAATCCTTCAAATACACACATGAAAACTGAAATATCAATTTCGTGCAATTAGAAAGAAACGGATTAACTACTCCCTCTCACAGAGAGGAGGCCTGTATCCCAGTAGTGGGAACATTATAGGCTGCTTCTATATGTATGTTAAGAGGAATAAAAGTATTAATTAAAGCAATTAAAACTCTTTGAACAAAAGTAAATAAAGTGTGTTGCTGTCACTTGACAGTTGACTGACACTTGTCTTTCAGCTATGTCAGATAGTGGTGCGATTCGATTTTGTTTAACTCGTTACTCGAGTAACTAAAGGCTCGAGATCATTTTATTTATTTATTTTCTCACGCGTTGTCATGTCACTCGATGTAGTCGTGTTTAGATAAGTATCACGGAGTCTTCAACTACACCAATTCATAATTCAATATTAATAATATCGTGTAACAATCTGTCAGAATAATGTGATGTACTGAATCACGGATGTTTTAAATAAGAGTGATTATGCATTGCATTATTCTGTAAGTACTAGTCAGTTGATAACGTGTAGGTAATTTGTCATCATATTTTCATTATTTAACATATTGCCAGTGGAATGTGAGAAGGAGAAAATGCTCCCCGAACAGCAAGAGTCGATTGTAGCCCCAATATTGATCGGATGCCGCATTTTGAATTTTTCTATGATTATTTTCGTTTTAAATTATTATTTAATGTCTCGTTTTTAACTAACAAAGCTGCTAGAAACGTCTCTAAAGGGAGGTACCTACCTTAGATTCAACTTGAATTAAATTGAGAAAATCAGTGCTTGACGATTTATAACTAGTAGTAGTAACCACTAGTCAAACTGACAAGCCACCAAAAACTCCAATCCGTTTCACGATGATTTTTAAACCACTTTATGCGAGAGTAAGCGAACTTAAAAACGGGATTAAACACCTGCACCGTCAACAGTATTTTTTTTAATCAAAACAGATTTGGTTAGGTAAAATACGATTAATAGAAGTTCCCTTCGAGTCTTTAACATAACCGAAAGGTTTGATTTCACAGCTTTAGCTAGTTAGGGACGTAGAACGAAACGTTCTTCTGAGTTTTTGTTATTCGTAAGTTAAAATGTTCTATTTTTGTAACAATAAAATATCAGCACAAAACTATAATTATGGTCAAGATATTTTTTATATTAGAAAATCCTTTAGTGCCATTTATTCGTGTTTAGTGACATTTTTAGATTCAACTTTTTTCTTTGTGGTAATAATAAAACATACTATTTGGCATGTTGGTAACACCGGAAGCCCACCCGTATGTTCCCGTTACGACTCAGTTGCGATCGGGTTTAAGTATAGTTGCCCTTGTGCTTAAAAAATAGCAGAATGACTTTATAAGACATATCGACCTGCGATCGAAATCTCACTGTTGCCGAAACACAATTGAACGTGTAACTTTGCAAATTAGTAGAATCGCCCCCCTGGTCATACACACACGCGTAGTTTTCGCAACCGGCGAAAACTACTACTATATATATATTCTTCTAGGACGCCCCTCCCAGCGTTTCCACTCACATATTCCTTGTAAATAATTACTAGAAAAAATTGTTACTAGAGAACGGGCAGCAGCGTCCTCTATGCATTTTTCCACCATACCGCGATCACTAACCCGCCTGCCAAGCATGGCGATTATGGCAAAGCCCCTCAAATTGGGGGAGCCCCATATCCAGCAGTGGACATATCATGGCTGAAATGATGACGCCTTGTAAATTACCGATTAATAACCACTATCCCTTTATCCCCAGCTCTACCTGCAGGATTAGACCCAATAATCACCAAGTTAGACCCTGAGGGTCTGCGGTATGGCTACCTGCGAGATGACGAGGGCATCCCTCACCTGGTGGACTCCTGGATCAAGGCCAGTGATATAAGGGAGATGGCGAGGTACAACCCTGACTCAGATAACGAATACCATCTTTATACCAGGTGAGTTAAAGTTGATATTTGTAAACTTATTTATAACTAGCTGACCTGTGCCCACTTCGTTGGGCGGTAAAGGGTTTTGTTTTTATTGCATACCAGCTTCTGCCGCGACTTCGTCCGCGATAAATTTCTTGTTCCCCCGACCCTTCCCGTCGCGCGTTGAATCGCATACCCGTGCAATTTTCTCCGTTTTAGCAACATTTTTCATTACTGCTCCGCTCCTCTTGGTTTTAGCGTGATGTTTTATAGCCTATAGCCTTCCTCGATAAATAGGCTACTCAACACAGAAAGAATTTTTCAATTCGGACCAGTAGTTCCGGAGATTACCCCCTACATACAAACTTACAAACATACAAACTTACAAACAAATGTTACCTCTTTACAATATTAGTATAGACTAGCTGTTCCCCTCGACTCCGACCACGTAAACGTCTGTTATCGCGGACGTAGATAAAGTCGTGGAAGAAATAGTAGCCTATATCCTTTCTTGGAGTTCAAAGTTACCCTGTATCAAATTTCATCAAAATCGGTTCAGTGGTTTAGTCGTGAAAGCGTAACAGACAGACAGAGTGACTTTCGTATTTCTAATATTAATATAGAAGTATAGATTTTTAAGGAAATCTCCTCATTATCCTAGGATACTTAATGACAAGTCTTTGTCGCAGTTCTCTATATAATTAAATAAAATATGAGGAGATTTGTAGGACAAAGGTTGGGCTTGGCTATGGCCATGTCGCAGATAGATTTTCGAAACCCCTGTTTTACATAACCATTAGCTGTTTTACAAAACAGCTCTATTATGTAAAACACCTGAATGATGTTTATAGATTTCATTATAGAATTTTCTTTTTTTCTTTATTTATTCCATAAAAGTTTTGCGTTTATGATTGTAGCAGGTTAACGATTAGAGGTTATGTAAAACAGTGTAAAATTAAACGTTCGATAAAATAGATTGTAGTTCAAATTTTTGACGCTCTGCTCTGTGTGTTTTGACAATAGTTGGAAAAAGACTAAACAAATGGTGAGAAGCAGATATTTGATGGATTTTCACTGGAATCTATTTGCATAACGAATAACTTAAACCAAACTACTTAATATTTTAATATCCCGGACGTTTCGTGTGGTGCCGGCCGGACGTAAAGAACAGCACTTTCCCATTTCTTCCCGTGGGTGTCGTTAAAGGCGACTAAGGGACTTACTAGAGAATGGGCAACAGCGTTCTCTATGCATTTTAAAACCATACCGCGATCGTCAACCCGCCTGCCAAGCGTGGCGATTATGTCAAAACCCCGAACTTTCGGGTGAGGCCTATGTGTTCCAGTGGATATATTTCAACTGAAATGATAATGATGACGATATCCCCGACACGCAACTTATAATTCTTATTCACACTCCAATACAAAATTAAAATGTTCACCATTATCATCCTTTACCCTCAGATCCAACCCCCTGGTCAGCCAGCCGATAATCCAGGGTAACGCTAACCTCCTCGGAGCCAGTAACTTCGACCCTGCCAAGAGGACCATCATCCTCATCCACGGGTTCCTTGGAAACATTCTCAGTGGATTCAACACTGTTCTTGTCCCTGGTAAGTTTGACTCTCAATGACTCACAGGCATTAGGGTATTTCAGCCAGAAAGCCTGACAACTAGTCTTATCAAGGTGTATGCGCTGCTGAATGGGTTGCACACACCTTGGTAGTTAGCTTGAGTGATGGCCATGGCTTGGGTCATGGTTAGCCAAAGATCGTTAAAAGGTTTATTATCCTCACTACATAATTATTATAAAACAAACTCCCCTGCCGCGTCTGTATGTCTGTTCGCAATAAAACCAAAAAATACCGAACGAATATTCATGCGGTTTTCAATAATAGACATAGTGATTCATGAGAAAGATTTATGTGTATAATTTGTTAACGTTTTGTGAAAATTTGACGATAATAGTTGAAAATGTTGGATATTTTGGCAGTTGACAGAGCGCCCCTCTATCAATGTTGTAAAAAAATATGTGGTATTCTTTTATGAAAAATTAAAATGGCGGCGTTATTTCTGATTATGGCCACGAGCTAAAACATTTTTTCTTATGGTGTGTAGCCGCTACAGGTTATAAATTGGTAGCTGTTTAGGTATCTAATTTCTACATACATTTCATTTAAGTTCTGAACAAAATAACAACAAATTAATAAACAGAATCAGAAAACGAACATTTTTTTTAAATTTACATTATCAGCCTATGTTGTTCCCACTACTGGGACTGCTGACACGGCTGGGATTTTTTAAAATCTAATATAATATCTATTTTGATTCAATTTTTATTCGGAAAACCAAGGAAACCCAAAACCTAAAACTAACAAATAATAATTTTTATTGGATTCTTGACTCGATTTGGATACGAGAAAAGAAGATTGACTAATAATAACAGACTACTAAATAATGATTTTCTTTTGCAGCTTTCCTATTGGCTGGTGACGTCAACGTGATCGTTGTGGACTGGGGCGCAGGCGCACATTTAGGGTTCAATGGAATTGCCTCTGGTAAGCTAAAAATATCTGTCTTTTGCTAGTTCTGACCGGCCCTTTCGGCGTAGGAGTCAAACTCGTCCCGCCTTCTTCGTCTCGGCCTGCCGCAATGTCGTCGTGCGTTTAGTGGGAAGCACTTTTAATTATATTAAAAAATAAGCTGTATGCCATGGTATAAATCTGGAGGAACTTTGTAAAACAGGCCTTTTTTATTTATTTTTTATGGGTGATAATCTAAATCGTCTTCTCCCGCTCCGGGCGGAGCGGAAGGGAGTTTCAGACTTTCACCGCCTAAAAACCACCCGTATTGCTGCAGTTGCCCATAAATACCGGCCTTTGACCTGGTTAAGGAGGCTTCAGTTTACCCATTAATGAGACTCTATGTTCAATATTCCCCTAATCTTTGTGTGTTTTTCTGTGTGTACACATAAACATTTTATAATAATTTCACAATCAGCTTAAAATTTTCGAAGTGCTGGTAAACAGGCTTCCTCTGTGTAATAGGGCGTAGGATATAAACCACCATGAGGGCCCAGAGCGCGGATTTTACATGTCCAAGGATTTTTGGTTCTACTACATGCTACAATGTTTCTCAAGATGCCATTCAACGTTTTGAGAACAATTGTAATGAAATAAATTGCATTTAGTAAAAATCATGCCCGAATGCCTATAATGGAAGTCATTAAACGTTGTGGTGATGAAATAAATTGACCTGAATGCCTTAATTGGAAACTACAACCGGGTACCGTTAGTGTCCTGTGGTAATGGCCGGGGTCCCCACTGGTCTCTCTCCAGACTGACCCACTACGTCGCATTCCATGACCCGCCCGCAGTATTAGTACGTTTTCACGTAGCGTTCTTTTTGACTTTTCTTTTTGCTCGGCTCCTTAGGGTCATTACCAGAGGTCGGAGTAGGTAGATTGAAATGGGATCAATGAACTGGCACGTATATATTAGTACGGATAAGCCTTTGGGATTCCGGTCTTTTGAAACTAATTTCAAATGTTGTAATGTGTAGAATAACTGCCAGGGTCGCGAGATTGTTCGAAAGAGATACCGTGACCCTGGCACATAGGCAACTGAAGGAACACGGGTGGGTTTTAGTCAGTAAAAGTCTGACACGCCCTCCCGCTCCGCCCAGAGCGGGAGAAGTCATTTGATGATTTCCATCCAGAAAAAAAAAAAATGTGTAGAATAAAGAATACATCAATATGAATAAGAAATGTTTATCCTTTTGCTGTCTTTTTAATAGTACTATATAGGAGACCGGCCTTCTACAAAAAAAAAAAAAACAATTTTAAAGTTTATCTATCGCATTCTATATAAATTTCTAATGTAGTACCTAGTTTAAAAATCCTTACTTTCACAATATTTGATTCAATCCCGTAAGTACCAAAATGAAATCCTGCAAAAAAAGGCTTATCCTTGTTATGATTTCTATGACTATTCATGTTGCGAGGACGTAAAATCAATCTACCTACTCCGACCTCTGGTCATTACGTTATGCTAAACAAGCCTAATATAAGTTTCTTCCGGAATTGTTTTTCTAATCCGACGACGGGTAGTTCCACAGATTACCCCCTACATGTTGTAGCGTAAATCCGCTACGGACGAAACTTTTTGGTTTCTAAATCGACCTTTTTTAGAAACACTGGCCTCTATATTTTTTTTGTTCAATTTCAAATTCCGATCCTGAAAAAACCTGATGCCTAAATTTTTCTTGTCAACTCTCAGACTGCAGATTGAAGCCAAACGTGTCATATCAATTTTTTAACTTAAGAACTACTACGCTTAAATTTTTAATATTAGCCCTAAATTTATAACTAAGCCTACGTCTATTAATCAGGTGCTACTTTTAAAAAGTGCTATCCGTTCAAAGCGAAAAGTTCTGTGTGCAAGTCTTCCGTGCAACTGACGACGACCATACAAGCCGAATTTCGGATTTTCCCCCCGACGTTGGATTATACGTTGGATTTTCAAAATGGTGAATTGGTGGTTTTCTTTACCGTTACAAGCAGTTACGCTACAATGTGTAAAAATCACTTACAAACAAAAATTACCTTATTTAAATGAGTAAGTAACAACGTTGTGGAGGTCTGATATCCAGCCACTTCATGTAAAATACTTTTACTCAGTTCCACCTTGTTCAAATGGAAACCCACTCCAAAAATGATGGGGAAAAAGCTAGGAAGATGATGAAACAAAAAACATTTTACAAAAAAAAAAAACAACCGACTTCCTAAAAAAAACACTACAAAGTCAAAAATAACTTTGATATTTCGGAATTCGGTGTCTTAGAATCTGTATTTAAGGTTTTTGCCACCGACTTCCGAAATTAAAGTTATTTTTGAGTTTGTAGTGTTTTTTTTAAGGAAGTCGGTTGTTTTTTTTTTTTTTTGTAAAAAGTTTATATTTTTAACTTTTTAGTTTTGGTAGATACCCCGCACTAATCTAATCGCGTTATTCGTTCATTTGTCGCGCAAATACTTAATGTAAATTTAAGACTTATATGGTTTTCACATGGACCCCATTGTCCGAATGGAACCGAATTAAAATGGGACCATTGTCCGAATGGAACCAAATTAAAATGGGACCAATCGAAAAATCATCGAAATCGGTTCACGCAGTCAAAAGTTATGAGCTAACAAACATTTAAAAAAAATACAGACGAATTGATAACCTCCTCCATTTTTTGAAGTCGATTAAAAAATAACTTTAAACACTATTTTGTTTTTTGTAGGACGCAGCGTCGGTCGCTTCATCACCTGGCTGAACCAGGCGTCAGGCGCCTCAGTCAACAACTACCACATCCTGGGGTACAGCGTGGGCGCGCACCAGGCCGGCATCGTCGGCAGAAGTCTCTTGGGACAAGCTAGCTATATCACTGGTAAGATAGAACTTAACTAAACTAACCTTATTCGGTTTTCCTTTTTAAGTGGGAAAATGCTCCTGCATACTGCACTACCAAGGGCAGATAGTGCAGTTAAGTGGGACTCCAACCCACTAAAATTCCACTGTGTCTTCCTGTGACGCTTACGGCGGAAAGGTTTGCGGATGAGAGCTTACCGCTAACCCGCGGCGGCTATCCATCACCGGACCCTCCTGAGGGTTACCCCCACTGGCACACAAAGTACGCCGTGACCACCGCAGGGATCACATAGCACAAGGGTGCTAGACGACCCCGAGTATCAATCAATCAACTTTATTTTCTCACCACAATATAAATAACTTAATTTACATTGGTCAGATTCGACAATAATACACAATTCAGGTAATTATATACAAAATACAAAAGTTTATTTCAATAACTTAAAAATACGTTTACAAAACGTCTTTAGGGAATTTCCATTTAAGTAAGAATAATACTTGTTTGGAAGTTCCGCTCTTCCACTAGTTACAACGTACAGTATAAGCTATTGAATAGACATTCTCTTTTACAGATATAGAAAAATAAAGTAAAGTGATATAAATGAAAAATAAAAAAAAACCAAAACAAAGTAATCAGTAATTATAGACGCGCTATCGTGTGGTACTATGCATGAGTGCGTGCGCACGTGTGCGCATGTGTGTTTGTGTGTGGGGTGTGTGCGTATGTGTGTGTGTGTGTGTATGTGTTTTTAATGATAGTATCTTTACAAAGTATGAAACAAAGTCGTATATATTGTGGGAGACTAGTCCCTAAGCTAGGCTCGTGGCCTGTGTTTCAGGACACCAGGATGGGTGGGAAGGGGTGGGCCCCTTTACATTTTCATTTCATAAATAATGTACTGTAGAGAATGGGAAGCAGCGTTCTCTATGCATTTTACCACCATACTGTGATCGCCAACCCGCCTGCCAAGCGTGGCGATTATGGCAAAGCCCTCCAAATTGGG
The DNA here is from genome assembly GCA_947507805.1 of Aporophyla nigra. Lineage (NCBI taxonomy): Eukaryota > Metazoa > Arthropoda > Insecta > Lepidoptera > Noctuidae > Aporophyla > Aporophyla nigra. Next base: position 11,347,032 of record OX382319.1, on the reverse strand, counting down.
GGAGGTCTAAGTCCAGCAGTGGACGTCTTACGGCTGAAATGATGATTAAAATCTAGGTTAAGCATGTGAGAAGAATGTTAGTAGATGTAGTGTATGGGCAATTGTGTGGGTGTGTGTGTGTGGATGTGTGAGTGTGCGGAAGTGTTAGAGTGCTTATTATTGTGTGTTTAGATCATTGTAAGGATGTTTTCAGTATCATTATAGTTGTAATTTTAGTAGCCAGTCAGTTAGCCTCTTTTTGCATTTATTCTTTGTAAGGCTAAAGATATGTAGCACAATATTTGTTTTATTGTATAAGTAGCCACTAGGCGTGTGCGCCACGCCGCCACGCCGCCGCCGCCGGTGGTTCTGAAGGACGCCGCCGCCGCCGGTCACGAGGCCGGCGTGAAATTGGCGCACAGCACTTTTTTTGATACTAATAGATCTCGAATTTCTTAAAATCTACTTCCTGCAGTACCTAACCAGAAAAAGTGGCTATTAGCAAAGGATTTCATCATCATCATTTCAGCCGTAAGACGTCCACTGCTGGACTTAGGCCTCCCCCAATTTGGGGGGCTTTGCCATAATCGCCACGCTTGGCAGGCGGGTTGGCGATCGCAGTATGGTGGTAAAATGCATAGAGAACGCTGCTGCCCATTCTCTAGTAAGTCCCTTAGTAGCCTTTTACGACACCCACGGGAAGAAATTGGGTGGTGTTATTCTTTACGTCCGGCGCCACCCGGTACCAAGAGATTTAGTACTGTGGATTTGCAAAATAGATCAGAAATTCAATCTCAAATCAAAATCAAAATCAAAAGTCATTTATTCAAACTAGGCTGAGAGTCAGCACTTTTTGAACGTCAAAGTCACATAAGACAGTCCCCCCAAAACGCCCGCCCTTCGACACTTCCTAGTGCTTTGGCTGGGAAGAAGAAGTGGCGGAACAAACTCCCCAGCAGCACTGCTGTCTGTTAAGTTAGAAGAACTTGATTCTATACAATATTGTATAAGTTATTAATATAATAAAACAAAACATACATTATTCGCCATATGTCAGCTAGCACACGCCATTATACCAACAAAACATTGAAAACTAAACTCAAGCTGAAATGAATAATGAAACAAAATCGTAAACAGAACTTAAAACCTTACTAAAGCCTCCAGGCATAAAGGGCGTGCCCGCTTACATATACAACGATGCAAATGATACATATACACAACAAATGAAATTAAAAGAAAATAAAAATAAATTAACAAAAGCAGTTAAATAAAAAAACAATTATATGAACTACCCATATAAACTGTCAGTGTGTGAGTTACAGTAATTACAGAATGTAAAACAGTGTCATAGAAGAAAAAATAAATATTATCTACACAATTAAATGAGCAACTAGTTTGATAAACTCTAAGACTGTCCTATGGAGCGAGACCAGCATGTTTCCAAGCGTTCTTATCTTGGATGTAGTCCTCTAATTTGTAATAAGCTCGTTTACAAAGTGTACTTTTAATATGACTTTTAAACCTCCTTTCATTTAATTGCAATATATCAGAAGGTATTTTGTTGTAACATTTAACACAGTACCCCATAAAAGATGTATGTACTTTTGCTAATCTGAAAAATGGTTGATCTATCTTGTCTTTATTTCTAGTATTAAAATTATGTCTATCGCTTATTTTATTAAAAAGATGTAGATTTTTTCTTACATACATAATATTTTCGTAAATGAATTGGCAAGGTACCGTCATAATATTAATCCTTTTAAATAGTTCCCTGAGGGATTCGCCGCGACATAGATTATAAATGGCTCTGACAGCTCGCTTTTGCAAAATAAAAATGGATTCAATGTCAGCAGCCCTACCCCACAGTAAAATGCCATACGACATAATGCTGTGGAAGTAGCTAAAATAGACCAAACGCGCGGTTTCTACATCTGTTAACTGTCTTATCTTTCTAACAGCATAAGCGGCCGAGCTCAACCGCCCCGCAAGAGATGTTATATGAGGTCCCCATTGTAATTTCTCGTCTAGCGTGATTCCTAGGAAAACCGTTTGATCAATAAATTCCAGTTTTTCCCCATTCAATAAGATGTCACATTCGCTACCTCTGACATTAGGCAATTGAAATCTAATGCACTTGGTTTTTTTTTTATTAAGTACCAAATTATTTACCGTAAACCAGTCTTGGACCTGAAGAATGGAGTTATTGACGTCGTCAAGATTTTGAGACCGTCTGTCGATTTTAAATATCAATGATGTGTCATCTGCAAATAACACCATCTTCGGTTGGTTTGGAAGTAGATGGGGTAGATCATTAATGTATACTAAAAAAAGGAATGGACCCAATATCGAGCCTTGAGGAACGCCCATTGCCATTTCAGACCCCAATGAGTTTACGCCGTTTACTTGGACTTTGACCATTCTATCCTTCAGGTATGATCTTATTAAGTCAAGAGCTGTATTTCTAATTCCATAGTGCCATTCTAATTTGCTGGAGGAAATACAACAACTAAACCATCGTATGCCATTAAATAGTATGATTGTGTTAGCTGCTCTTCTTGATCCTAGGTTTCAGGGGCTACATGAAATTGATATTCACCTAGAAACAATTGGTCAATCCAGAATCTCATATTTGTCGCGAGAAATCCGGAATAATCTAAAAGATTTCGATCTAAAATGCACGAAGTCTGAACAGCAAACAGATCTTATTCCCAATAATCCCAAAAACTAAAGTCCATCTGAACCTCAGTTATTGCTTCAGTTGTCCAAAAAACATTCTTCCACGTCTTCTAGTGCAGATGATGTTACGAATTCAATTGAAACAGAATGTTGGAAATACTTCGCGGCAGTGGATGCTGGAGATCTTTCTGATGGAGATCTTCTCAAGTACTGGCGTGAACGAAGATTACCTTTCCCTTATTTAAGCACATACGCGCAGTCTATCTTGTGTGTTCCAGCAACGTTGACACCAAGTGAGAGAGTGTTTTCGGTAGGAGGATTAACCCTTAATGCAAAACGTAGCAGATTGCATCCAAATAATGTTGATATAATTAATTTAATTATATTTATACAATTCGTGCAAAGATTTTGATTAATAAGTGATAATAAGTGTATTATAAATGTAACATGCTGTTTTTTCTAAAAATAAAAGGTAATTAGAATTTGAATTGCTTTTCTCCTCTCTGAAGTCTAAATCAAAAGTCCTGACGCCGATTTCACGCCGGTTACGCCGCCGCCGCCGTCTAAATTTTGGCATCACGCCGCCGCCGATCAAAATGAAATCGGCGCACACCTCTAGTAGCCACCCAGATAGCAAAAGAAACGCCTTGCAAAAATAGTTTTGTGACGTAGATGATGGCGCTCTACTGGGTCATATCGTCTTTTCCCCCTGGACAGCGTTGGATTATAAACCAAGAGAATGGCACCCTTGTAACGGGTCAGGGCAGTGGCTCCGCCGTTAGCCACTTCTCAGCCACCCCTTAAGTTGCAATAATGCCCGAGCGGCTCCGCTATCTACTTATTGGCCGCTGCTTCAGACGTAGGCTTGCAAAAACCATGACGAGCGGCCATGAGCAATGGCGACCTCAGGTGCCTCTTCGTTTCACCGTATGTGACTAAGTCATGGCTACCGAACCAAACTTTCTGGATCTAACTAAACCACCTCAATTCCTCTCCAGCTATGGACCCTGCCGACCGTTGGATATCCAGCCAAGCTCTGAATGCTAACGATGCAGTCTACACCGAAGTCATTCATACTAACATAGGCAACATCGGAGTTGAGGCACCGTGCGGTGATGTAGACTTCTACCCCAACGGTGGTGTCAACATGCCAGGATGTGCTACTGCTGTCTGCGACCATTATAGGTAAGGAATCAAGCATAGTTGGTATTCCCCGGAGATTTAGACAAAGCATGGAGTCCTTAGCGGCCTAAGGTCCATAGCGCCCAGTAAGGACCAGGCTTGGGTCGATCGCGCGTTGTGTTCCACGCGCGCCTCAAAGAGATGTCAGCAGTAATTGAAGGAGTTTGCTCGGGTCGATGACTGCCAGGGTGGCGGATTTGTTGAGTTACCGTGGCCCTGGCACAGGCTACTGAAGGAACACGGGTGGGTTTTAGTCAGTAAAAGTCTACGTCTAGCCTAGAAAACACCCCTTTCCGCTCCACCCAGAGCGGGAGACGTCATTTGATGATTTTCCACCAAAAAAAAGTGCTGTTTAGATATTTAAGTAAGTAAAGGGGGGAAAACAGTGAGAGCGGTGCTAGCCCAGTGGTAACAGTTGTCGCAGGTCGTAGATTTACCTAAACAGGCGCTTTCTGCCAGGGTCGCGAGATTGTTCGATAGAGATACCGTGACCCTGGCACATGGGCAACTGAAGGAACACGGGTGGGTTTTAGTCAGTAAAAGTCTGACACGCCTACCCACTTCGCCCAGAGCGGGAGACGTCCTGTGATGGTTTCCCATACAAAAAAAGTTCTGTTTAGTAATGCTTAAGTAAAAAAAGGGGGTGAAACAGCGAGAGCAGTGGTAGCTCTGGGTACCAGACGTGACTTTCGAATTCCTGGTCGTATGTCCGAACCTAGGCACTTTACTTCGTGTGAATTATTTCATCAGCACTGCTCTCAAAACGGTGAAGAGAAACATCGTGAGGCAACCGGCATGTCCTAGAAATAAAAATTAGAAGACATATCTTCCAGCCACTGGGCCCGGGTGGAGTGGGCCGTAATCAGCCCATTCCCTCTCACTAAATGGAGGCCTATATCCACGCAGTGCGAACAGTTAAGGCTGACTATAGTGATAAAAGGGGGAACACAAGAAAACCCCCCTGGATGCGAGAAGCACAGAACCAGTAAAATGGTCGAATTATAGGCTGATTATGACCGCCAAGCAAACCTTCACAACCCAGTAGCTGGGTAACACGATAATGCATAAACCATGGGCTATATTGCAGCTCTAATTTATACCTTCATTCCAGGTCCTACTTCTACATGGGTGAATCCCTAGCCACTGGTGGGTTCACTGGAACCCAGTGCGCTTCGCTCGACGAAGCTAAGGCCGGAGCTTGTCAAGGGGAGGGACGACTCAACATGGGAGGAATTACGCCTAAGACTGGGTATGTTTGTTTATTTAGGATCTCCAACAAAAGTTGTACACAATACATTGACACATAAATAAAGGGTAACATCAGGTATTAAGTAGGTGTCCTATTGAAAGAGAAAGAAAAATATTTTATTTGGGACACGCACAGGACATAAAAACAATGAGAAAACATAGAAACATTTACATTTGAGCTACAAATAACAAAATATTACAGAACGATATAAAAATAAAAGAGTAAGACCTGTGTGAGGCCAAAAAGGCTCCTATCTCAACATAATGCTGCGATATTTGTAAAAAACAACTACCGCAGCGCTGGTCTTCCGATAGGGCCCACTGTGATGCCACGGACACACTTACGGACATGATAATATATCCCACATTGAAAAAGTATTACATAAAAATATATATATAACTATTGCACTTATAGGAGACCACAGCATGCACAATAGAGTTAATAACTAAGCTAACAAAGTTTTAGTTGTTTATGAAGTGTAGAGAGTGTTTTTAAGCCAATTGATTGCTAACTTTAACTCATCGTATCGAAGGTAGGTAGAGGCCATAAAAAATCTGCTGTTTCATACAAAAGTGCAATACCCACGCGGTCAAAATGTATGACAAAAAAATTATGAGTTTACGTAGAACCATTTTATTTAAAACTTCTGCCCGCGACTTCGTCCGCGAAAAATTTTTGCACCCCTGACCCTTCCCATCTCATTGAATTGCCTGCCAGTTTTCGTCTATTTTTCATTACTGCTCCGCTCCTTTTGATTGTAGCGTGATTTTATATAGCTTATAGTCTTTCTCAATAAATAGGCTACCCGACACAAAATATTTTTTTAAATTTGTACCAGTAATTCCTGAGATTACCGCGTTCAACCAAACAAACAAACTCTTCAGCTTTATAATATTAGTATTAGTATAGATCACCGACGAAAAGTTTCAACGGTTCAGAATCATGTAGCTGCTGAATTCATGGTAACGGTTTGTTCGTTAATCTCCCTGCCCCCATGAATTCAAATCACAACTTTACTGTCTTTCTTTGATAGTTGTATAAACAATGGCAATAACTCCGCAAATAATTATTGGAGTAGGGCATCAATTTGCTTAAAGATTAATTTCTCTGACTGAACGAGTAAAAAAAACGTATTTAAGGTGACATATTGAAAAAACCGTGCTTTTTCTTTTAAGTGTACCTTTCTTACCGTACGATAGCCGAACTTAATATTAAAGTGTATGATTTTTGACTATATGATCTAGTATCCTGTAAAAGGAATACACGATACGATAAAATTTTCTCGATACAAAAAAATCGCAAAGTTCTATCCATGTTTATGATTTTTTTAGCCTCAAGGCGCAATGCGTTAGATTTATTAAACATAGTTTACTTTAAAACATTGATAATAATCTTATCTAAGTTTTTGTAAAACAGTTTTCGTTTTAATAACACTTTTCATTCATAAAAGACGGCGATTCGTTTTGGCACATACGTTATTTTATTCCAGGCGCATACACATTATCGCCATCTCTTTTTTTGCCTATAATAAGTAGTCTTATCACTCTCGTTCGTTCATAAATCAGTCGCCCAGTAGGGCTCATCGACGACGGATCTATGTCACTTTTTTACAAATCGGTGCGATCAAAATTACGTTTTTTAAATATTAATGTCCTCAGAAAAAGGTAGTAGTGAAGTATTTTGCTGTAAATATTTAATATAATAAATGTTCGCTTTCCAAAAACTTTATATTTACACTGTATACTCGTATGTGTCTATTTTTGTGACTGTGAATAATATAACATTCTTTTTCTATTACTATTTAGTGACGACCTTGATTATGTATGAAAATGGGAAGAACCAAAAACTAAAATTGAACAGTACCTTCAAGGTTAGGAGTACCTGCACAGGGCAATTAATTAATTCATTTTGCAGGAATTCAATACCAATAAGATGATGATAACAAGAGGAATTCACCACCTTCACTAAAGCATTACAGCAACAATCTATTCTCACTTTGTAAAGTAATATTGAGTTAAAACCCTATTTTTTTAGAGAAGAACGTCTGTTTTATCCCAAAAACTTATAATAATCGTTCATTTAGAAATAAATTAAAATATATGATTAGTTTTTAGGTTTGAAGTACGTCAACAATATATCTATATGTCAAGTACTGACACTATAAATACAAGAGCACAACGAAGGAATAGAGTAGCATTACAAGTGTGAAAAAGGTGAGGTTTTATAACTGACTGCGGCTCAAAGGAGGGTAATTATTTTACCACGCAAATGTATGGTGATCGGTGAAACGAAGTTGGAGTTTATAATCTCTTATATACCAACATCCATTTTATTTATATACCTCTAGAAGATTAGTTCGATATTTTTAATTTCATGTCGTAAATAACAAAGGTATGCAAAATTTACCTTTTTGAAACAAAACTACTACTTACACGTTTCGATTTTCATGACGTTTAGCATTAACCTGACTCACAAAATAAACTGTTATAAATCCTTGTAATACCTTATTTGCTTGTCACTGAAGCTTCTTTGTCATATTTGACATTAAATATTTTCATTAGCCCGTTTATATCTTTACAGTAAAACTGAATCACCGTCTTGAGCAAAAATTGGGACAAAAGCTTTTTCTCTACATCTATTTCTCTATATAATATAGAAAAGTAGTGCCCGTAGCCAATTTTTTTTTCTTTGAGTCGAGATCCTAAAAGTTCTGCGGCAATTTTAGAAAGTTCTAATTTACGCACTTATTTGTTTAATTCTGGTTCTGTAAATAGCTGTGGCTCGGTTTTGTCGATAGAGAAATCAATCAGTCGACGGTCAATCACATTTACTAAATATTTTTTTAAACTACCAACAAGTAAAATAACAGTCGAAAATTATAATTGTTCATTATCTGCCTAGCCTTTTCCCAACTATTTTGGGGTCGGCTTCCAGTCTAACTGGATGTAGTTGAGTACCGGTATTTTACATGGAGCGACTGCCTATCTGACTTCCACAACCTTGTTACTGGGTAATACGATACCCCTTGGTAAGACTGGTTGTCAGACTTTTGACGACCCGTAACGACTGTCTAAGATCTACGAAAGACAGTCGGGCCGAACTGCTTTTTTTTTGGATGGTAGATCATCAAATGACGTCTCCCGCTGTGGATGCAGTGGAAGGGCGTGTCAGACTTTTACTGACTAAAACCCACCCGTGTTCCTTCAGTTGCCCATATGCCAGGGCCACGGTACCTCTTTCGAACTAATCTCGCGACCCTGGTAGGCGGACCAACGGCTTAACGTGGTTTGTAAACATAGTCACCCATCCACGGACCAACCGCGGCAAGCGTAGCTTAACCTGAATGACCGACTCGTGCAGCTGTTTTAAATTAGCCACAAGCCCTTCCGAAAATAATAATTAATTGTTATCCTATCATATCTGTACTATGGTAGCATTTATGAAGATTTCTACAAAACCTTACGTGATGGAATTTTTTATTTTTCTGTTAATCAGGACCTCTAATTCTATAAGAAACCATTATTCGATTTCAATTAATTTTACCCATGCATATCATTAATCAAAACTTAAGTTTCAGGTTTTTAAATATTTTGTATTAGTTGTCTACTCCATAGTTTACTATGCGCAAAAATTTCAAAGATCGAGACAAATTAACGTCACTTGGCATGCTCATTTTTTTTTAATATGTTGCTGTCTTTATCTTGCATTGTTATTTAAACAGTTGTGCGACGGTGAAAAGAATAATTCTTAGCGAAAGGCCATGCTAAGTAACGTTTTTAAATTTCGGTCAGTGATAATTCCTTCGTTCCACTTTTGGCCACTGGTAAAATAAGTCATTAAAGTTTGTGACGATGACGTGTCGGCCGACCAATGAAGATAGGTCCGCCACTCCCCGCGTGCGGGGGAAACAATCCAACTATCATCTATTTTCGAGGTGGGGTCTTAAGGTCTTACGCATAAGCTATTACACGGCGCGTAGTGTTCCACGTGCGCCTCAAAGAGATGTCAGCAGCACTGAAGGGGTCCGCTAGAAGCCCCCATTTGAATTTTCATTTTGACCTCATTTCACCACCATTGAAAACCGTGGAATCTCTCCCTCTCCCTTTCTCTGTTGATTCTTCAATACGCGTCAATTTTTACCAGCTTACTTCTACCCCCAGTTGTATTAAAGAACTGCGTTCAAATAATTATATTTTCTTTTCTTTTTAGATCCTCCGGCATTTATTTCGTAAGGACGAACGCTTCTCCACCATTCTCTCAGGGATAACTTAAGAAGAAACATGACAATTACATACAAAATATTAATTAAAAACGAATAAAAATCTCCTACTGTGTAATTTTTTAATTTCTTTTTTCCTTTATAACATTTAACTTTTGTATATTTTTTTTTATTTCGTTATTACAATAGATTAATCAACAATATAATTATTCACCAGATGACACTGCCCATTCACTTCGCAAATTTTCAATTCCACGTCTCCAGAAGTCAGGGTCCTGATGCTCGAAGAAGTAATGCAGTGCGTTTTCGTCATTCAGAAAATTGTCAAAAGTTTTCCCGCGTCAAACATTTTTGAGAGCCAAAAACAAGTGAAAATCTGAAGGGGCGAGGTCTGGATAATATGGTGGATGTGGCACAGTAGACCAGCCTAACAGCTGTATTATTTTGTTAGTATCCAAAGCGACGTGTGGTCTGGCGTTATCGTGCAGCAAATTAACTTTTAGCATCATTCTCCTTCTCTTTTGTTTGATAAAAGCAGCCAATTCACGAAAATGATTCAGATTATGGTTGATAGTGTGTTACACAATTAGGTTGTAAATTAGGGTTCATACGCACTATGCGGGTAACCGCATTGCGGCTAGCCGTGCGGCTGACCGCAGGATGCGGTTGCGAATGCGGCCAGCCGGATCGCGGGCGGCCACATTCGCAACCGCAACGTGCGGTTGAAGAACCGTTGCGATTTGCGGTTATATCGAGCTATTTCAAAGATGGACGCGGAAGAATTTACTGCTATTTACTACATTTACATACGTTACGTAAAGAAGAAAAAACTAAGAAGTACTGAGTGCATCCTTATTTGCAAACACGAGATGAAAGCAAGCATTTTGTAATATTTTTCGAAGAACACACACATTCACTCAATGGCGGGCAGCCGCAGACTGAACCGCACAGTGCGTATAGCAACCATCCGGCTAGCCGTTGCTCGGGCCGCAGCTCTCCGAGCAACCGGAGCGGTCTGCGGGTAGCCGCATCGCAGTGCGCATAGAAATGAATATTACGTACATAATTGTGCTTGCGGGCAGCCGGACGGGTAGCCGCATTGCGGCTACCCGCATAGTGCGTATGATCCCTTAAACTGATCAAGAAAGCAGTAATTCTGGGTATGGCGCATATTTTTTGGAGGTTTTTCTCAGACCTTGTCCAGAAGTAGCAAATTCGCCGCGAAACTTTACGTGCGAATTCATTCGCGCGTTAACGAGATACTAGACGCCAATACATCACGTACACAAGCATCGCGCGATTTAAAAATACGCGCGTAAATCGCGTGCAGTTCGCCAGACTCTTGACTCGCGCTTTATGCGCACGTATTGCGCGCGTGTCGAGATACTAGAGACTCCTTGTTGTGTCCAGTTGACGCGCGAACTTCAGAGCGAGTGCATGTATCAAGGGAAATGGAGTGCCAAAATTTTGAAAGGGAATTGTTTATAGATGGAGTAGAATGTACTAGTATTACCCAAATGCTCGCGCGTTGTGACGCTCCTTCTGGACGCAACAGTCACGCGTAATACGCACGAGAGAATCGCGACGAAATTTGCCCTTTCTGGACAAGCTCTTTGTAGCCCTTACCACCGGTAGCTTGGACCCTGTTCCCGATACCGATGGGCTACGTGGCTATTTTGAATATTTTTTTTTTAGTTTCGGTTGGTAACTAAGTTCTGACACACTTTGTATAAAGAATAGCTTTTTCTCTCAAAGAGAGTTCTAGAAATTTCTTGTGGCATAGCATGTAGAACCTTCTGGATGCTTTCGAATACAGCATATAAATAGCGGAGAGCGCAACCCGCGTGTAATTCAATTGTAACAATGGACGAGCACGCACTTCGAGCGATTATCTTCTATGAGTTCCGACAGGACAAAAGTACACGGCAAGCAACTGTAAATATTGAGAAAATACTTGGAGAGGGCACAGTAAGCCATTCGACCGTGAGTCACTGGTTCCACAGATTTGCTTCTGGAAATGTGAGCTTGGATGACTTGCAGCGCTCAGGTCGACCGACTCAGCTGCAACACAGTGTTTTGTTGCAAGAACTTAGTGAACATCTGGACTCCACGACTCGTGAATTGGGAGCAGCACTCGGGTTCAGCCATACTGCTACTCAGAAGCGACTCCACAAACTCGGATATCGGAGAGTATTGGCGAGATGGATACCCCAACCACTCACCTCGAGCATACGAGCGGCTCGTGCCTTATCTGTCAGTCTTTGCTCTCCCATCCAGAACGCAAGGACTTTTTGACCCGTTTAGTCATTGGGGATGAGAGCTACATATATAATAAATCGTACTAATATTATAAATGCGAAAGTTTGTGAGGATGGATGTATGTGTATGTGTATGTTTGTTACCCTTTCACGAAAAAACTACTGGACAGATTTGGATGAAATTTGGCACACAGATAGTTCATAACCTGCATTAACATATAGGGTACTTTTTATCTCGGTAGTACGTTCCCGCGGGATATTTTCCGACCTCCACGCGGGTGATGCCGCTAGCAAAAGCTAGTAATAACATAATATAAACTCAACTTCACGCCTATACTCTCAATAGAGGTTAGCAGAGGATTATACTGTATAGTACAATGTGATCGAAAGAAACACTAAAAACGAAATGAAACTTTCGCCTCTCTCTCTCTCTCTCTCTCGCAAATTCCAATATTACAAGGAACAGAACTGGCGCAAGCCACGCCCTCATACGCCATCTATTTCTACAATTTATAGCTATAAAATATCACTTCTGGCTGAAAATGTCTTCAGCCGAACATGGACACTCGTTGCTTCGATATTTGAAACTAGCTTCTGTCGATGTTGAAAAATATCCCACAGGACCGTACTACCGAGATGATACCTTTTCCGTATGTTTTAATCCGAGTTAACAATATCTTATCGCACTGCTTGCTTAGTCTTATCCGACCCAAAGAATAAAAAGTTTCATAGAAAATTCAACCCCACATTTCACCCTATTAGGGATGAAATTGCAAAATACCCTTTCTTAGTAGATATCTACTCTTCACAAAGAACACACCCTCCAAATTTCATGTCTCTAGGACCAGCGGTTTAGGCTGTGCGTTGATATATCAGTCAGTCAGTCAGTCACTCAGGACTTTGAATTTTATGTATAATTATATAGATGAGCAATGGTGGCCCAGTGGAAAAGGCTGCGACTAACAAATTGTAGGTTCGAGCCCGGTCAGGCGCTGCGTGTAAATTATTTCATCACCACTGCTCTCAAAACGATGAAGGAAACCATCGTGAGGAAACCGACATGTTGTAGAACCAAATTCGAAGATATGTAACGTTTACCAACCCGCACTGGCCCTCGTGGTGAATTACAGCTCACTCTCTCTCACAGAGAGGTCGCCTTTGTCCCAGCAGTGGGAACATCATAGGCCGATTATCATTATCATCATCATCATCATAATTTCAGCCGTAAGACGTCCACTGCTGGACTTAGGCCTCCCCCAATTTGGGGGGCTTTGCACTAATCGCCACGCTTGGCAGGCGGGTTGGTGATCGCAGTATGGTGGTAAAATGCATAGAGAACGTTGCTGCCCATTCTCTAGTAAGTCCCTTAGTCGCATTTTACGACACCCACGGGAAGAAATGGGGTGGTGTTATTCTTTACGTCCGGCACCACACGGTACGGTACGGTATTATCATTATATGAAATAAAAATAATATTTATTTGCGTAAAACATAATATATCAAGTGGTTTAAAAATACATCCATACTAATATTATAAATGGGAAAGTGTGTGTGTCTGTTTGTTCGTCTTTCACGGTAAAACGGAGTGACGAATTGACGTCATTTTTTAAGTGGAGATAGTTGAAGGGATGGAGAGTGACAAGGGCTACTTTTTTTTTAAGGTGGACTTAGAGAAGCCGTGCTTTTCCCATCGACAATTGTATGTAGCAGGTTCGCGTGTGTCCAATGCCCAGAATCTTTACATTCTATCCCCAAATGGAATGACATATAATATCGTCTACAGTAGCGTATTAAAATAGCATTCTGTTCCGAGTTCTCTTCTGTGTTCTAAATCAGGAAAGGGGAACCGTGTTACCCCGAATTTAACGCGAGCGAAGCCGCGGGCAAAAGCTAGTTATTTATAGATCATCATGTAGGAATGCTCTTTTGCATATCATGGCAAGCAAATATTGTAGGTTATATTTAAAAATGTTTCCCTCCAGTAAACTCTTTTAGAGAGAGGGGAGCGAGGTAGAGAGAGAGAGGGAGAGAGAAGGAGATAGGGAGAGAGAGAGAGGATATTTTTGTTGAGTATATACAGGTTTTTTGTACATAATAAATAATTAAAAAATTATAACTATTATGAATCCTGGAAAGGAACTTCGTTCCATCCGAGTGTCCCTTGACACCTCTAAAGTTTTTGTATTAAACTATCTAGGTTCTAAAGTTTTAAATCACTTGGAATTTTTCCGTGTGTTGCCGCTTGCTGGACGTAAAGAATATGACCAACCCATTTCTTCCCATGGGTGTCGAAACGGCGACTAAGGGACTTACTAGAGAATGAGCAGCAGCGTTCTCTATGTAGTTTACCACCATAGTGCGATCGCCAACCCGTCTGCCAAGCATGGCGATTATGACAATCTCTCCCAAATTGGGGGAGGCTTATGTCTGTTTTATGTTTGAGATGTATGTGTCTGGTGTACACCATATTACGAAGGTAGAGGACATTGTGGATTACATCTAGATCAAAATCATAATCAAAAGTCATTTATTCAAACTAGGCTGAGAGTCAGCTCTTTTTGAACGTCAAAGTTACATGAGACAGTCCCCCCAAAACGCCCGCCCTTCGACACTTCCTAGTGCTTTGGCTGGGAAGAAGAAGTGGCGGAACAAACTCCCCAGCAGCACTGCTGTCTGTTAAGTTAGAAGAAATTGATTCTATACAATATTGTATAAGTTATTAATATAATAAAACAAAACATACATTATTCGCCATATGTCAGCTAGCACACGCCATTATACCAACAAAACATTGAAAACTAAACTCAAGCTGAAATGAATAATGAAACAAAAATCGTAAACAGAACTTAAAACCTTACTAAAGCCTCCAGGCATAAAGGGCGTGCCCGCTTACATATACAACGATGCAAATGATACATAGACACAACAAATGAAATTAAAAGAAAATAAAAATAAATTAACAAAAGCAGTTAAATAAAAAAAAATAAAAAAACAATTATATGAACTACCCATATAAACTGTCAGTGTGTGAGTTACAGTAATAATTACAGAATGTAAAACAGTGTCATAGAAGAAAAAATAAATATTATCTACACAATTAAGTTAGCAACTAGTTTGATAAACTCTAAGACTGTCCTATGGAGCGAGACCAGCATGTTTCCAAGCGTTCTTATCTTGAATGTAGTCCTCTAATTTGTAATCTCTAATAGATGAAGACCCAGTTCACCTTGAGAGTCGAGTAATTTTTTATTTTATACTAGCTATGCCCGCGGCTTCACCCGCGTGGTTATGATAATAAACGTGGTACTGGGACAAAACGTAGCCTATATTACTCCTTATAAGATTAACTATCTGTGAGTAAAAGTTCCGTCAAAATCAGTCTAGCCGTTTAAGAGATAAGCCTGAACAAACAGACACATAGACAGACAAAAATTTAAAAAAAAATTAGAGGTGTCACTGTCAAGGGACACCCGGATGGAACGAAGTTCCTTTCCAGGATTCATAATAGTTATAATTTTTTAATTATTTATTATGTACAAAAAACCTGTATACACTCAACAATAATATTCTCTCTCTCTCCCTATCTCCTTCTCTCTCCCTCTCTCTCTACCTCTCTCTCCCTCTCTCCCTCTCTCTACCTCTCTCTCCCTCTCTCTCTCTACCTCGATCTCTCTCTCCCTCTCTCTCTCCCTCTCCCCCTCTGCCCCTCTCCCCCCTCTCCCCCTCTCTCCCTCTCTACTCACAACAAAAAAAACAACAACATACAAAATAATAATAATAATAATATTCCATAACTATCACACATCGCCATCTAGTCCCAAGCTAAGCAGAGCTTGTGTTATGGGTACTAGACAACTGATAAACATACTTATATATTTCTAAATACATATATATTATAATATATACGGTCGAATTGAGAAACCTCGTCCTTTTTAACCGACGAAAAAAAACGGAGGAGGTTATCAATTCGACGCGTATATTTAGTGGTTAGGTCAGGATCAGACATTCTAAAGTAGAAAGTAGGTAGTTTTTCTTATTAATCACTTTTATTCCACTGGACTCACTTAATTAATTTAATTATAACTGACACTTAATTATAATAATTCTTAATAAAAAGATTCAAAAACTAGCAACCCTAGGCGCTATGACAACACGTGCATCGGACCGAAGTCAAAACTAGAATGCCCGATCGCTCCGCCCGGCCTCGTTTTATTCCCGAGCACAAACAAGTTGAGTAGTGGGGAGGTGGGGATGGCGACATCGCCTGATCGGTCCGTTGCACGTGCCGTTTACAAAAGTACGATGACGCAGCGCCGTCACGGCCATGCTGACGTGCGTACGTCCTCGCACGCGCACTTCAGAGATAACTAGGTGTCTGAAAAGAGAAGAACAATTTTAGTGTTCGTTCATCCTGATATAAAAATCATATCTTATGGTCTGGTCCGGTCCAACGACCCTCCAGAGTTATAATCAACTGGTCCGGTCTAACAACCCTTCAGTTATAATTTCCTGGTCCGGTTATAACTAACCCTTCAGGTTTATTACTGCTTGGTCCGGTCATAGATGACCCTTCAAGATCACTTCAGTTTGTACTGGTCCTGAATTTGCTAGTCCGGACTAAAACGGTCCCTGTAGCTTATATCAACAGAATTGCCATTGTTCTACATTATTAATTTTCTCTATGTATTAAAGCACGTGTCGTTAATTGATTCAGGCTCCAAAGATTCTACTGATGATGTACGTGATCTACTAAATTGACTACCTGTTAAAGTACAAGAGTTGGCAGTCAATGTCTCACTATTACCAGACACGGTGTTACTGTTCCCTAAAATAGTATCATTTAAAACATCATTTTCAAGGGTAGTTTCATGATCAAGCTCATCATTATTATTCGCCGTCACGTCATCATTACTGACATTTTCAGCGATTTCTATTAAACCAGATTGTCCACGAGGCACTTCGCGTAAATTCTCATGAGAATACTTGTAAATTCTGTTAGAACCATTAATATGTCTCAATTCGTAACGGTCATTTTCTAAAACAGAGACTATTTTAAATGGGCCCTTATACTTGCGATCTAATTTGGTTTGGTGTCTTTCTTCGCTTTTTATGAAAACAAAATCGCCTATGGAATAAGGACGTACCCTGGCTTTTCCCTTATTGAACCGTTCAGCCTCATATTGAGACAGTCGTTGAACATTGTCAGATGCGTTTGACCTAGCTGATTCAAGATCAAGTCTATTAGTGTCATGAGAGCTCACAGATATTCTTGATAATTGTAATGAATTTCCCTGAATTCCCAACATCAGTTCCAATGGGGAGAACCCTGTTACTCTACAGCGTGTGCTATTAAGGGCCAGTTGAATATCTCCCAATTGGTCTTGCCACACAGTAACTGGGTCACATTCAACAATAGTAAGTAAACTTTTTAAAGTTCGCATGACACGTTCCACTTGACCGTTTGCCCTACTGGAACCAGTTGCAATAAGATGAAGTTCAATATGATTATCGGTACAAAATTGTTTGAAATCGCTATTATCATAGGAACGACCTCGGTCAGCTATTATTCGCTTAGGAGCGCCAAATAAATCTACTGCGTTTTTAACCGCTTTAATGGCATTTATCGAATTCAAATTCACAGTATGTTCCAAGAGAACAAATTTGGTGAAAGCGTCTATAATGACGGAACAATATTCTTTACGTTCGCTTTTTCCACTAAGTTTGCCTGTTAAATCTAGGTGAATGGTGTGCCATGGAATAGCGAATTTTGGGATAGGATGCAAACGAACTTGCTGAGCACCTGATGGACCTTTGGAAGCCTTACATGTGACACAAGAATCAACGAACTTTTTCACAAATTTTGACATGTTTTGAAACCAATAGAGGTCATATAATTTATCAAGTGTTTTCTCAAAACCAAGGTGTTTTATTTCATTGTGCACGAGGTTTATTAAAGACCAAATTAATGATTTGGGTAAGATAGGAAGCCATTTTGTGATTTTGCTTCGTTCAATCTTTCGATACAGAATGCCTTGTCTAATATCGTAAGTGCGTTCCACATCAGTAGGTAATTCATTTGATCGCATTTTCGAAATAATATCTGCTATTTCAGAGTCGCGTGATTGTTCAACATGCAACCATCCCCTTTCTAATTCAGATAAATTTACTATTCTTGTATGTCTTTGTTTTAAAGCACATACTTCACTATGTTTAATAGTTAACGGATTTCGAGAAAGAAAATCTGCATGAGCCATTGTTTTACCCTCTTTATAAACTATGTCAAAATCATAGGACTGCAAACAGCCCACCACCTATGAACTCTTGGAGTTAAATCTTTTTTAGAATGAGATGCTTTTAATGCATTACAATCAGTGAAAACTTTAAATTTACGCCCGAAGAGATAATGTCTAAAATGCTCTACAGATTTTACAACCGCTAGCGTCTCTAATTCATAGGAGTGATAGCGACTCTCCGCTTCACTTGTTTTGTGGCTGAAATAGGCAATGACATGGGGAAGGTTATTTCTCCTCTGAATAAGGACTGCACCATACCCATCACTACTCGCGTCAGTATGGAGTTCTATAGTTGAATAAGGATCAAAAATTTTTAGAACGGGTTCTGTGACGAGACGATTGACTATATCTGCGTGAATTTTATCGTGTTCTGGAGTCCAACAAATGTTTCCCTTCCCAGCTGTCAAGGGATATAAGGGTTTCATAATTTTTGAAAAATTGGGGATAAATTGCCGGAAATAGGTAGCTAGACCGATGAATTGTCGAACTTGTTTCACAGTTTTAGGTGTAGGGACATTTTTTAAAGCTTCTACTTTACGTGGGTTTGGTCTGACTTCGCCAGCTGATATCACAAAACCCAAATATTCGATCTGTTTTTTCATAAAAGAACATTTTTTAAAGTTAAATGAAAATCCGGCCTTTGACAAGGTATCCAACAATTTGTTAAGACGGACCAACCCCTCTTCTATAGATTCCGATGCAGAGAGTACGTCATCCATATAGACTAAAATTTTACTGTCATTAAGAGGCTTAAGTGCTGTATTTATAGCTCGTTGAAATACTTGTGGAGCATTTCTCAGACCGAATGGCATGGTTAACCATTCAAATTGACCTGTTGGTGTTACGAATGCAGTTTTTTCAACCGAGTCCTCATTTACTTTAATTTGGTGAAACCCAGAGGCCATATCTATACTAGAAAAGAAGTGAGCTCCATATAATTTATCTATTTGATCATTTATTAGTGGAAGAGGGTAGCTATCTGGCTTAGTGTTACTATTGAGCTCTCTGTAATCCACGCACATACGATTAGAACCATCTTTTTTCTTAACTAATAAAATCGGACTTGCAAAAGGTGAAGAGCTTTCCCGAATTATAAACGCATCTAGTAATTCCTGAACGATTGTGCTCACAATATCGGATTCTGTAGGGGATAACCTATATGGGCGTCTGTGTACGGTTTTATTGGTATCAATCAAGTTAATTTTAAGTTCCCCGGTAGATACAAGAGAGGTGGGAAGCTTTTGTATGAAATTCGAAGAATATTTTTTAAGGATCTCAATTAGTTGTTCTTTATTTTTCCCTACAAGATCTGTATCAATTGATGCTATATCAAAGGTCTCCACGACTCTTGAACAGGTATTGAAAGCCTTTGTTTTAGAAAAAGTTAAGCTATCACTATTAATTTTGATAGAAATTCCTTGCTCCAAAATATCACGACTCAGTAAAACTTCTTCACTCAGACAGTTATCGGGTAAAACGTGATAAATAACATCAAATAAGCAACCTTGTACCATGGTTGGACATTTTACTTGTAATGAACAATCCACGCTATTAGGCCCTACACCCTTTAGAACCACTTGTTCATGAAACCTTTCACCTTTGAGAATTTCACAATTATTTTGTCTTATAATACTGCATTCGGAACCAGAATCGAAAATAAAAGGTAGTTGTAAATTATCAATCTGTAAAATACCTCGCGTCACCTTGGAGCATAGGTTCACCTGCTTGCTGCTGTTGCCGCCACTGCTAGTATTGCTGCTGCTTGATGCTGCATCTTCCTTTTTCGGCCAGCGCTTGGGACATTTACTAGCAGCATGTCCACGCTCGTGGCACACGTAGCAGATGACATTCGACTTGGGTGAATCCATACTGTTCTCTGAAACATTTGAATTTTTAAGTAGGTACCGTTGTTTATCTCTACAGTCTTGACCTCGGTGTCCTCGTTTCCTGCAGAAATGGCAATTTCCATGGAAATCTGTTGAAGGACGAAACCTTTTTGCATCACTGTCAGATGCAGCTTGCTCGTCAATTCTTCGCTTCAATGTGAAGCTTCGCAAGGTACGAAAAAGCTGATGTTTATCGTTAATTACAACCGAGTTAAGTTCTCGACGAATCTTGTCATCACATTGTGACAACACAGATATGACAAAACCTGTCACGACTTTGTCTGGCATTTTTGCTTCAGGAATTTTCTCTATTAATTGCCATAGACGCAAACCCGCTTCTGCAGGGCTTTCTGTGTTTTTAATCTGAAACTTAATAACCTGGTCAAAATGATCTTGCATCATCATAGGTTTGCTAAATCTGGAAATCAGAATTTCCTTAATAGAGCTCCACGTGATATTATCTGGTTGTATCTTGGTGAGACAGAGGCCAGCGCGGCCCTTTAGAGCATGAGAAAGAGCCAAAATCAAATCGACTCCATCTAACTCCTTTTTTTTAATTATAATATCGCTGAGCGAACACCAGTTTACTATATCAGATTCTGGTGCATCAGGATCAAAAGGTATCAACTTGATTTGCGTATTTCCCGGAGGTGGATGGGAACTCATGCTTTCAGCAATTTTTTGAAGGATTGCTTCCATTCCAGTAGAGAACATTGTAAAGAAATTGTTTTCAATACTTGCCGAAGTTCTATGTGGTTCCGTTTCATGTGGAGGTGGATCCAGTACTTCTGTTGTAGTGGGGAGGTGGGGATGGCGACATCGCCTGATCGGTCCGTTGCACGTGCCGTTTACAAAAGTACGATGACGCAGCGCCGTCATATATTTTTGACGTGACAACGTCTTATAAATTGGTTTGCCGGGTGACACTTCAAGAAACTGCGTTACGCTCCGCTCACGTTATGCGCTCACAATGAGAGCGAGTGAGAGGCACGCGTCCCTTCCACTCGGGCATGGTTAGCCCGCCTAAGAGCGAGAGAGACAGACATATTACCACTCAAAGTCGTTGTCACGTAAAACTTTCGCCCGTATACCGACTTTACAGGCAACCAATTTTTTTTTTTTTGTTTGTTTTTTTTTTATGTATGACCTCGCATAACTTTTTATTTAGTAGTCCGATTGTGATAATTCTTTTTTTATTGGAAAGGGTATACTCCGAGGGTGGTCCCATATAAATTTGAAAAACAAAATCAAACCCTAAGGATCAGAAAACAGGGGATGATTGATTGTTCACTCACTAATTGTAATGTTTAACCACGCATAACTTTATACAGAGTAGTCCGATTTTGATAATTCTTTATTCATTGGATAGGGTATATCTTGCCAAGTATTATAAGTATATTAAAGCCACAAAAAATTATAAAATAAAAACTTTTTACCAAAAAATTTAACCGCCGAAAAAACTGAAAAGCAAAAAATAATAAACCTTAAAATTTATGAGTCGGCGCTGGATAAAAACTTTTTACCAAAAACTTTAACCACCGAAAAAACTGAAAAACAAAAAATAATAAACCTTAAAATTATGAGTCGGCGCTGGAAAATCAATGAACAAAGATCACTCAAAGCGCCGACTCATAATTTTAGGGTTTATTATTTTTTGCTTTTCAGTTTTTTCGGCGGTTAAATTTTTTTTTTAAAGTTTTTTTTGTGGCTTTAATGTACTAATAATACTTGGCAAGGTATACCCTATCCAATGAAAAAAGAATTATCAAAATCGGACTACTCTGTATAAAGTTATGCGTGGTTATACATTACAATCAGTGAGTGAACAATCAATCATCCCCTGTTTTCCGATATTTAGGGTTCGATTTAGTTTTAGTCGTGACAACTTTTCGTAAGAATTTTTTCCGTCTAGCCCCCTTTCACAACGCGCGATAAGGAACTTCGTTCCAAAAATGCTTTTTAGATGTAAGTACAGTACTTTCGTATTCATTTAGTGAAAATCTGTTAATTTGTTAATTTGAAATCAAAAACAGAGATTTCAATATTATTTATTTGTACAGATAAGTTTATTTTATCTAAGAATATTTTGTCTATGGGCCTTAGTTGCCTGATAATATTGTAATTATTAATATTGTACATGCCTGCTTTCGACTTACTTTCGTCCGCACATTATCTAAACAACTATCTACATTACTTCATCAAATAAGGGATCTTATCTTACATTTTACGGTGAATACAATGCACCCGCATCTTGGATAATGAGCAAGTGGGAAGGGATCAATGGAATGAAGTCCTTTCAACAAAATCCTAGTTTGTATTATCAAATTACATGTCGGGCCAAAGTCTCACTGGCTGTCGAGCACCAATCCGAGATATTTCATGGTAGACTGGATCCGTCACCCCTGAACCCTTCTAGGGGGGCTGGAAGAGGGCGTTATCCGCCCTCCGCCGACGCCCGGTGAGCCTGCTGCGGGCCGGGTGACTGGAAGATATCTCCCGCTCCGTTTCCGCAGCCTCCTTCTGCGAGATGACTGTTTTGCAGAAGGATACCACCGCGTCCCAGGACTCCTCGCTGCCGCCCATCGACTTGACCACGGCCGGCAGCGAAAGGTCATTGCCTACTCCTGAGATGAGGGCGCCCTTTTAACCTAACTTATCCTAATCTTAAAAAACCTGCCTTATCTTATTGTGTAGCTGATGAGCCCTGTCGGCGAAGGGTCCTGTCGGCGAAGTGTCCTGTCGGCAAAGAGTCCCGTCGAAGTAAAGTCTTGTCGGTGTTCAGTCTGGCGGTGTTTAGTCGTATATCCATAAAAGGTAACCGTTACTGACTGACTGATCTATCAACACACAGATTAAAACACTGGACGGATTGCACTGAAAGGAGAAACTCAAACTTCATAGAAACTTGGGCCTGGCGTTACAGGGCTGGAATTTAACCTTAAATTAGAATGTTTAGGAAAATTTCACTAGCCCAATTTTCAGATCTTCTGATAATAGCCAAAGTGGTACAATGAGTCTTTGTTTACCTACATTTGAGGTTATTTCAAAAATCACTTTTTGAGGGTTTGTTTCATACGTAAATTGTGGAATGCACATGGTTTGTGTTGCAGCTCCTGCAGCCTATAACAATGAGATTGTTGGTACATAAAATGCGCTTTCACATTTATCCGATTAATCTTATTTGAAACTTCACAGGCAGGCACATCGGTATGATGACTTAGGCATCAACTATGAGAAGATTTTTCAAAATTCACCCCTTAGGAAATAACATGGGGGTCCAAAGTTTGAATAGAGTAACAACATTGGTTAGATTTATTTATTCAAAACTTCACAGAAGACGAAAAAAAAAAGAGACGGGAAGAGTCAGAGAAGCAAAAATTTAACGCGGACGAAGTCGCGTACAGAAGCTAGTCTACACTAAAATTATAAAGCTGATGAAGAGCTTGTTTGTTTGAACGCAAAATTTTCTCAGAAACTACTGATTGGAATTGAAAAGTTATTTTAGTGTTGAGTAGCCCATTTATTGAGGAAGGCTATAGGCTATATAACATCAAGCTTTTTTTTTTGATGGGAAATCATCAAATGACTTCTCCCGCTCTGGGCGGAGCGGGAGGGCGTGTCAGAATTTTACTGACTAAAACCCACCCGTGTTCCTTCAGTTGCCCATGTGCCAGGGTCACGGTATCTCTTTCGAACAATCTCGCGACCCTGGCAGGCATCGGTCCTAGGAGACCCCTTCAGTGCTGCTGATATCTCCTTGAGGCGCGCGTAGAACACTGCGTGCCGTCGACCCGAGCCTGGTCCTTACCGGGTGGCGAGCTACCCATTGTTCGTCGCCCGCAAGCTCGCGCCTACGGTAGCCGGGAGTCCGCTATAGACTCCCGACGCCCGGGGCGTCTCCTCCTGCGGCGGCTTCCCATGCCCTCTCGCTCCGTACCATGGCTCGCACCATGGCCGGACGCGAGAGGTCGCCGCCGCCGATCGCCTCCACGAGGACACGACGGTGCTCCGCCCAGGCAGGGCACACCTCCACCGTATGCTCCACCGTGAGCAGTGGACGTCTTACGGCTGAAATTAATGAATTAAGGAGGTATGGGAGGACAGTGTAGGACTGTCAACAAGTACCAGGTACTGAATAGAATAGAAAATTTAACACAGTTTGCAACTATCACTTAAAGATATTAATTTAATCATCAAACACTGCAGTACCTTCAATTAGTCATCATAATTCATTAATAGACCGAACATGACTAAAAAGATTATATGTACTTAAACATTTATAAATTCGTTGATAAGAACCTAATTATTAAATGATAAATGATTTAATTTCTGTAAGTAGGTGTATAAAAACACTTTTCCATATCAATCATATTTTTTATAACTAGATGAGGTCGGCGTTTCCTATCTGACTACTCTGAGAAGAAAGGCCGAAACAAACTCAGAGGTCACAGTCTCTTTTAAAGTCCAGACATAATCTTGGTCACATTATGTGAAGACCATGTACATTGATGACTGAAATTATCTTTTGTGGAAATAACCCCACAGAATAAGTGAAAAAGCCATCGAATACAAAAAAAAAACTGTGAAAATTTCAGCAGTTTGATTGTTTCTACTAAACATACAGCCCTAGGACAGACAGATGAACTGACAGACAGAACTGTCTGTCTG
This sequence comes from Aporophyla nigra, assembly GCA_947507805.1. Taxonomy (NCBI): domain Eukaryota; kingdom Metazoa; phylum Arthropoda; class Insecta; order Lepidoptera; family Noctuidae; genus Aporophyla; species Aporophyla nigra. The sequence continues at coordinate 11,322,622 of OX382319.1, read as the reverse complement.
TCTGACGTTGGTTTGGAACAAGATGTTGCCCGACATAGGATGACGTCGCGCGATGTTTCAGACACGTGTCGCGGGACACATGGCCGCCCCGCATTTACAACAGTGCTTGACAGTTATTTTTTCGATTTGATATTACTTACATACATACAATCACGCCTTTTTCCCATGGGGGTAGGCAGAAACTAAAAAACGCCACCTGCTACGATCCTTAAATACTCCTTTTGCCTCGTTTAAGTTCATACATCAGCACCCTAATTGCGAAACGCACAATTTATCAGAATCTGAATGGGATTGAAGATTATTTCTAAACCATTGCGTCATTTTTTCGAATAAATTGTCGGCTCAGTAACGTAAATAACGCAATGAATGTTGTTTAACTATGAATATTAAACCAATTCCTACCGATAAAAAGTTCCACAATTACCCCTCTGGTCTTACACGCACGCCAGTTACCAGTACTACGCATTTGACCCTTCTGAAGAAAATCACCACTAAATGTTCTCCTAGGGCATCCCCTTCCAGCGTGTCCAGTCACATCTGCCTTGTAAATTCCTTTGGTAAGCCGTCCCTCATTCATCATCCTCTCAATATGTATAACCAAAAAATCTATGCATACTCTTTTCAATTTTTGTCACTACATCTTCTTTTACACCACACCGTTCTCTTATCACATCATTCCTCAGCCTATCATTCATAGTCACACCACACATGCTTCGCAAGGAACGCATTTCCACAGCATTTATTCTACTTTCATGCTTCTCTTGCCACACACAACATTTATAAATTTTATTTCTAGATAACTTACCATCTATTAGTTAATACCAGTATAGATTAAACAAATAAAAAACGTGCGTACCAAACGCCTGTCTACATATTATTATAAGTTCATCATACTTTGTATAGTACAAGAGACGGTCTGATAAAAACCTTCACTCATCTAGAAAGAAAGAAACAAAGAAAGAAAAATTGTTTATTCTGCATAAACAAAACGCACAATATAAAATAGTAACAAAAAATAAAAAACTAAAAATACACGCGTACAAAGTTGCCAAAAGCCCCGTATTCAAGATTAAAAAGGTTGTACAATATTGTAAGGTTGTTGGTTATATCTCTCTTTAACCAAAAAAGTTTATGTTTGAGCTCAGCACTACGGATAGGCGTCGTAGCACGTTAACTGCCATGGGTAAAATCAGAAAAAGTCAAAAATGTACTTAGTGTTATTTGATTTTAAGTCGATTATTGATTAAAAACTGTCGGACACATAGTCCGACATGGCAATTAACGTGTTAGTGATTATTTACTATTTGTTGATCGTAGATTCGACCATACAACAGTCTATAACGTTCCCACTGCTGGGACATAGGCCATCTTACTGTGAGAGGTAATGGGAACGTTGCATTGGAATTGCCTATGTAACTCAAAGAAAAACAGATAATTCTTATTAATTGTAATTATCTAGGAAGTTATCAATTAATCAACACTTAATTACATAATTGATGACTATTTGTAACAAATAGACATTGTACTGATAAATTATAAAGGTAAGTAAAAAGATAAAAAAGTATTGGTATTAGAGTTCCGTGAACGAAAGGCAGAAAATGGGGCCGCAAACGTACGCACACATAGCCCCTGGGGCCATTAATCATTCACCATAAGACGTCCAACGCTGGACATAGGCCTCCCCCAATTTGGGGGAGGGGAGGGCTTTGAGATTATCGCCACGATTAGCAGGCGGGTTGGCGATCGCAGTATGGTGGTCAGATGCATAAAGAACGCTGCTGCCAATTCTCTAATAAGTCCCTTAGTCGCCTCCTATGACACCCACGGGAGGAAATGAGATGGTGCTATTCTTTAGGTCCGGCAACACACGGAACCATTGTGGTCCTGAAGTGTATAAATTACTGAGCTCTAAATGGATTGTAGAGTCGGCGCCAAACGCCATAATCAACGCTACAAATCAATTCAATTCAAATTCAAAATTTTATTTCAGACCAGGGATCCATAGAGCGTTAGTAAGAACTTAGCCTATGTTAGTAAACTCAATTATTTAAAAATAGTATAATAATACATTAATTGGCTACATGAACATGTGCACGCACATGCCTGCCAGCCCAGAGCCTGATGAAAGGTCCATCAACCTTGTCCGCCAGTGTCGCTAATATACTGTTCGAGCTACCCCTGAATCACCGCAACATCGATGCGCACCGTTTGCGCATAAATAATGGCATGAAAATCATCTGTTCGTGCATTTTTTTTTTGGGTTCCAGTTTCCGTTCTGTTTAATTTTTTGTTAATAAGTATTTCTTCTAGAGATATTTTTTTCTACATTTAGGACTGGTTTTCGATTTTTCCATTTTAATTGGAACCAACTTCGCAGTACACCCTTTCCAAATAAAAAAACAAAATCGAACTATTTAGGAAAAAGTTTTGCGTGGTCATTAAAGATTTAGATTTAAATATTGATCGCGTCCTCTTGAAAACCTCCTCCTTTTCTTCGTCGGTTAACAAATATTATGCAAAATTAAAGGCACATACTTATTGAATATAGATTAAAAAGATATTCAATCATCTATCTATCGAAAACTTAGCTGCAATGATTTTCATTAAGTTGTTTATCTTAATCCAGATAATGATAAGGACATAAATGGGCCTGTTTTTCCAGGTCTAATTCGAAAACTCCAAGATGGTGTCTCTGACGGTAGCCGTATTAGTTTTAAGTGCAGCTTTGGCATCGGGTAAGTTTATTTGTTTATTTTTAACAGTAAGGAGGTTCTCATTCAAACAGTATTCTGTAAATAATTTATAGCCAAAGCCAAAGCAAATTGAATCTAAGATTAATGTAGTAGGATGTGGGGCTATTAAAAAATAAATTGCCAAAAAACCAACCGACTTCCAAAAAAAAAACACTACATAGTGATAAATACCTAACTTTAATTTCGGAAGTCGGTGGCTTTGGATCTGTATTTTAGGTTTTTAACCGACTTCAAAAAGGAGGAGGTTCTCAATTTGGATGTTAATATGTTTTTTTTTTTATGATGTTCGGCCATAACTCCGTCATATATAAACGGATTTGCAAAATTCTTTTTTTGTTCGAAAGGGGTTTATTCCGAAATGGTCCCATATAATTTTCATATAGATCTGATGATGAGTTCGGGAGACAGACACCGGAAATCTTTAAAAAATGACAGCAAATCAACCGCGATTTCTGCTATCGCATAAATATGCATTGTTTGTTTGGAATTAGTGCGGGGTGAATACCACAACTAAAAATTTTAAAATAAAAAACTTTTTTACAAAAAAAAAACAACCGAGTTCACTAAAAAACACTACAAAGTGAAAAATAACTTTAATTTTGGAAGTCGGTGGCAAAAAACCCATAAATACAGATTCTAAGACACCGACTTTCGAAATTAAAGTAATTTTTCACTTTGTAGTGTTTTTTAGTGAAGTCGGTTGTTTTTTTTTTTTTTTTTGTAAAAAAGTTTTTTTGGCATCGATTTCCGAAATTAAAGTAATTTTTATATTTTTAGAGTTGATGTCAGTTGGTTCTCTTTTTAATTTTCTTTTTTTAGTTATGATATCTATCCTGCACTAATTCGTATACTACTACTGGCCAGAGGGGTAGTTGCGAAACATTTTATCGGTAGGAATTGGTTTAATATTCATAGTTAAACAATATTCATTGCGTTATTTACGTTGCTGAGCCGACAATTTATTCGAACAAATGACGCAATGGTTTAGAAATAATCTTCAATCCCATTGAGATTCTGATAAATTGTGCGTTTCGCAATTAGGGTGCAGGTCAGTAGCACTGAAAAGAAGCATTAGAATATCATTACGATAAACAAAGCCGATTAAATACATATTATCGGAGTTAATGTAAAAACTACCAACGCAACGTCAACAAGTTTGAAGTCGAGTAAAAAAAAAACTTTATTGATACAAAAAGCTTTAACATAGTATGCTAGGATATATAAATTTTTTAACTAAAGGTCACACGGATAAGCCTGACTCCTAAACTAAGTGATCCTAAGACTTAGCACTCAGCGTTCTGCTGTCACTGCCATTAACATTTCTTTTTTTAATAATTCACGAATGATTTTGGATAAGCTTTATAGCGAGCGAAGCAAGTGCGCTTCGCTCGCTCCCAAATTAACGTCGTCTAATGTCGAACGATGAATGTTGAAATGTGAAATGGGCGGTGGCACTTATAAATGAAAATGCTCAGTAACATTGTCAAGCAGAATATTTCGTCTAACGTTCCGTACGTTAGACGAAATATTCTGAATATGAAGGAATGAATTTGAAACTCCCTTTAAGACGCCGTTTACGAAATTTTTAAAGAAAAGATTTTGCTGATTTGCGTCATATCAAATCAAATCAATATATTTTATTTTAAATTAACCTACATGAGCTCTTATGAAACGTCAGAAGCTAGGTGCGTGATTGTATAGACGTATTTTTATCGGTAAAATACTGTATCTCTATACGTTTTAATGCATCGTATGAAGATCATTTCATTTTTGATCAAATGAATGAGCTACGTTTTAATTTTTATTATTGATTTTGATTAATCGACCTCAAACCAGCGACTATTTTGTAAATTTTGCAGTAATAGATTTAAAATAACACATATTTACGAATCATTTTAAGGTCTACACGTTATGTAAAATCACAATGTATTTTGTGAAGGTCATCTAATCTAATAGGTTGGGGAAAAAGTATCTTCGCATTTTTTAAGAAAATTCAAAACATTTTTTAATAAAGTTTATTTACATTTAACTAAAGTATGTAGGTACCATTTTGTTCGATAACTTTTTGCCATCTTGTAGGTAGGGACATGATCCCATTGCTATAGAAATTTTGGGACTTCTGGTCAAAATACCGCGACAAGTGGTTTTGGCAGTCCTCTCGTGATGTTAACCTGACACTGCCTAAAGAATTCTGAAGAGACCGAAACAGGTGGAAATCTGAAGGTGCAAGGTCAGGACTATACGGCGAATGCATTAACACCTCCCAGCCAAACTCTCTTAATTTTTGTTGGGTGGCTAAAGATGTGTGAGGTCTAGCGTTATCATGATGAAAAACCACACCCCTTCTGTTGATTAATTCCGGCCGCTTTCTCTCAACTTCTTGCTTTAATCTCATCAGTTGTTCGCAGTAGAGTTCAGAATCGATGGTCCTGCCTGGTGGTAACAGCTCATAATGAATAATGCCCTTCCAATCCCACCACACACACAGCATCACCTTGTTGCGAGTTAACCCGGGTTTCGCCACAGTCTGTGAAGCCTGATCGGCCTTTGACCACGACCTTTTTCGCACGTTCTTGTCATACGTGATCCACTTTTCATAACCAGTTATCAGCTTCTTCAAAAATGGTTCGGTTTCATTACGTCGTAATAAAGAATCACAAATGAGTACACGGTTCATTAGGTTTCTTTCAGTGAGCTCGTGAGGTGAATGTCGAGCTTTTTTGTGTACCCAGTTTTTTTCAAATGCGCCAAAACTGTTTTGTGGTCAATTTCCAGTTCTTCAGCTACGTTGTAACTACTGGTATATATCTTGCTCCACTTTTTCAAAAATGGCATCCATTTTATCCGTAATAGGGCGACCAGAGTGACGTGCATCTTTGACATCAAAAATTCCGGATTGAAAACGCTTAAACCAAATTTGTGCTACTCTCACAGACACTACACTAGGTCCATAAACATCGCAAATTTTTTTCGCGGCTTGCGTTGCATTTTTACCTTTTTTGTAGTAAAATTTTAAAATGTATCGAATTTCTTCATTAGATTCACTCATCTTGACGGTACGAAAAACAAATGAAAATCACACATTTTCCTAATTTGAATTTGTAATTATGTTCTTTAAAATTTAAACTTTCAATGATACCAAAACCAGCCAGATACACATAGTATAGCCAAAGAGATTTTATTACAAGTTCACATACTGTAATGCGAAAAGACTTTTTCCCCAACCTAATATACTATTTACGAACTACTTTTCACTTTCGTATTAAGTAAAAATAATAATAATTTAGAGAAAATGTGCAATGGGCTTAATTTCATTTTCTATATTATTCTAATATTATAAAGCTGCAGAGTTTGTTTTGTTTGAACGCGGAAATCTCAGAAATTACTGGTCCGAATTGAAAAAATATTTTTATGTTGGATAGCTTATTTATTGAGGAAGGCTATAGGTTATTTAACATCATGCTACAATCAAAAGGAGCGGAGCAGCAAAAAAAATGGACGGAAACTGGCAGGCAATTCGATGCGACGAGAAGGGTCAGGGGTGCAAAAATTTGACGCGAACGAAGTCGCGGGCAGAAGCTAGTTATTAATATGCAGGCATTGTAGGTTCTCCTATTTACTTTGTCTGCTGTTGCATAAATTTGATTGATTGATAAATTGACATAAGCACCATAAGATCGATTTCACATGATTGCCTTTTTCTCCTCAGCGTACCCTGCAAACGACCCTGTCATTGGCAAGTGGTCTGAGGGTCTTCGCTACGACTACCTGGAGGATGATGCTGGCAACGCCCACCTGGTCGACAACTGGCTAAAACTCAGTGACTATGATAAGCTCGCCAGATACAACCCAGACCAGTCCAACAGATACCACTTGTTCACCAGGTTAGTAATAGTCTACCAGGGTCCCGCTCCGCCCAGAGCGAGAGACGTCATTAGATGATTTCCCACCCAGAAAAAAAGGTTAGTAACTCAAAAAACTTCCTTCTTCGGGACAGTTTCTTTGGGTTTCAACTTTCTAACTAACTGACCGACTCCATCATCATCATCTACCTAGCATTTTCCCATCTATTTTGAGTTTGGATTCCAGTCTAACCGGATGCAGCTGTGTATCAGTATTTTACATGAAGCGACTGCCTATCTGACCTCCACAACCCCTTTACTGGGTAATACAATCCCTCTTGGTAAGACTAATTGTCAGATTTTCGGAGAATATGAAGGCCAATTAATAAGGAGTGATATAACGTATTCATAAAATTTTGTGAGTCTCCTATTTTTCACATAAAACCTCAAAAATAAAGCAGGGGGCTACATTAAGACCTTTTCCCTGTACCTATATAGAGAAAAATATCTAATTAAGATTATTAATTTCTTTAACGGCCAACCCCTGAAGCAGTCAACACATTTTTTGTTCTGTTTCATTTTTATTTCAGTTTTCTCTAAATTATTTTCTTTATTTCTGCCCGTCGTGCTTATCTCGGTGACGGAAAACATCGTGAGGAAACCGGTATGTCCTAGAACCAAAATTTCGAAGACATGCGACATCTATCAACTTGCACTGGACTATGGCGCACCCCCTTTAGAGGAGGCGTGTGTCCCAGCAGTGGAGACATTATTGGCTGACTATTATACTTATCTCATCTTCCCTTTCAGATCCAACCCCTCTATAAGCCAGCCCCTGGTCCTCAACAATGCTGGCACAGTCACCAACTCCAACTTCAATCGCAACCGTCGCACCATCATGCTGATGCACGGCTTCGCAGGTTCTATCACCTCCTCCTTCAACACTGTTCTGTTACCAGGTGAGATCTTCGCAACTATTATTTTTCTTTGAAAGAAATAAAAATGCGTTTATTGGTATTACAGCATTAAAAAACCTCGTAAACTATAATTACTAAGAACAGTCGAGACCCAGTGGTAACGGCCGCGAATTAAGAGTAGGGTCGTGAATTCGAACCCAAGCAGGCGCTTTACTATGTATAAATTATTTCATCACCACTGCTGTCAAAACAGTGAAGGAAAACATCGTGAGGAAACTGGCATGTATTAGAACCAAAAATTCGAAGACTTTTTTTATATCCTAATTAAGCTAACCACATTATGATTTTATGATTTTTAAAGATATATCTAAAAAAATTGTTTTCAAATTGTATTTTAACCTGTTATATTGTGATTTAATTAAATTAAATTAATAATAATAATAATATAATAATATTTTACGACAACCAACACAACGTTATCTGATCCCAAACTAGGCAGAGCCTGTACTATGGTAACCAGACAACTGATAAACATACTTATATATTTCTAAATACATACATATTATAGAAAATTACACCCAGACACAGAACAAATGATTGTGCTCATCACACAAAGATTTGTCCTGGGTGGGAATCGAACCCACGACCTCAGTCTTAGCAGTCAGGGTCACTAACCACTAGACTAACAGGCCAGTCAATTAGTATCTTAGTTTAAATTATTTAATGATTTTATTCGTATTTTAGTTTATTATTATGTAATTGTCTTTATTATTATTTGATTTTATGAATGCTTGATTTTATGAATGTTTGATTAATTTTTATTCGATTATTTACTATTTGAGCTTATCTAAACGGTCTTGATGTATGTTTACTTATTTTTAATTACAATGTGCAAGCTGTGGTTGCCTATTATTGAATGTGCATTTAGTGAATGTTATATTGCTGTAATCTAATCTGTGTAATTGTTGAATGTTACATTTGTTGGCGATCCTTAAATAAATAAATAAGACATGTCTCATCTACCATCCCGCACTGGGCCCACTCCCTCCGAAAGGAAGCCTGTGTCCTAGCAGTAGGGACTTTATAGCCGCTGATAATCATAAGTAATACAGAATATGGGAAGAAGCCAGACGTAATGACCATAATGCTTTGGAAATGGGTTAGGATTTTTGTGTGAAATGATACCTGTGTTGAAACCCTCACGCCATCCCATCTTCTTAACACGGCGGGCTCTGCTGGGGCGGCTTCTGAAGGTGCAGAAAACCTCAAACGGCGCAAATATAATAATATGTTTAGGAGCTATAATGTTTGAGCCATTTGGACTTGCAACTAGGCGACTGAAGGAAGACCGGTGGGTTTTAGTCAGTAAAAGTCTGACACACCCTCCTGCTCCGCCCAGAGCGTAAGATGTCATGTGATGATTTCACACCAAATAAAAACTTTTTTGCAAAAAAAAACAACCGACTTCCTTAAAAACACTACAAAGTGAAAAATAACTTTAATTTCGGTAGTCGGTGTCTTAGGATCTGTATTTATGGTTTTTTTGCCACCGACTTCCGAAATTAAAGTTATTTTTCACTTTGTAGTGTTTTTAAGGAAGTCGGTTGTTTTTTTTTGCAAAAAAGTTTTTATTTTTAAATTTTTAGTTGTGGTATTCACCCTGCACTAATTCCAAACAAACAATGCATATTTATGCGATAGCAGAAATCGCGGTTGATTTCCTGTCATTTTTTAAAGAGTTCCGGTGTCTGTCTCCCGAACTCATCATCAGATCTATATGAAAATTATATGGGACCATTTCGGAATAAACCCCTTTCGAACAAAAAAAGAATTTTGCAAATCCGTCTATATATGACGGAGTTATGGCCGAACATACATAAAAAAAAATAAAAAAAATAAAACATATAAACATCCGAATTGATAACCTCCTCCTTTTTGAAGTCGGTTAAAAAAAGGGCAGTGAAATTTTTAGAATGCCGTACCAGTGAATGCAATTTTTATTTGTAATCCTATCTTATATATAAAATTCTATGTTTTCGTTTCAGCATTCTTGGCTGCTGGTGATGTGAATGTCATCATCCTGGACTGGAGTGCTGGATCCAGCTGGGGACCCCGTGCTACTCAAGCTGGTATGTTGATTATTCAGATATTGAAAGTTCCAGTCATTTTACATACATATTTTTTCGTTAATTCGAATTCAACTTTAGATAACCGAAACAAGATTCGAATTCAACTTTAGATAACCGTAGGTCTCTCGTAAACACACAGTCTTTAAGATGTGCAAATCGTGTTAAGTTTTCATTTCATTTCATTTATTCGTGAACAATTTACATTGTGTTGAATATACATGCAATTTACATAAAATTATAAGAACTAAGAATTATTCATTAACATTAAAAAATTCAAAATATAGTACTAACAGTTTCAAGAATAATGTCGAAACAGTTTTGAAATACCTACTACTTGACAGTTCAAAAATAATATAATTATAACGTCAAGTGCAATGTCAAAAACAATTTTAAAACAATATAATTAAAATGTCATACAGCTTTAAAATACAATGTCTTTAAATATAATGACAAACAGTTTTAAATATGACGTCAAGAGATTTTAGATTTTAAATGATGTCAAAGTTCTCATAATCGTCAAAATTCAATTCCATTCTAAAATAATAATATTATGGTTGTCGTTTATCATCGACTTATTGACAGCCCTTACTCAATAAATATGTCTTCAATTTGTTTTTAAATAAGTTTGCGCTATTTATGCTTTTAAATTCTAAGGGAAGCTTCCTGTATAGAAATACTGATTGGTACCTAAGACTGTGACTGTGAAGTTCCGAACCAGCAGGCATACATTTAGGGGATCAGTGGTGGCGATGTGTCTATTTACAAATGCGTACACTGACTGCACAGGTCCTCTCAATCTGTGTGGTTCTTTCCTCAAAAGACCATTTCAGACACCAATCTACGTGGTCTTCACAAGATGTAACCAAGATTATGTCTGGACTTTAAATGAGACTGTGACCTCTGAATTTGTTTCGACCTTTCAGATAGGAAACGCCGTCCTCATCTAGTTTTAAAATTATGATTGACATGTAAAAGTGTTTGTATAAACCTTCATATACGAGTAGAAATGAAATCATTAATGATTTATACACTGTACTAACTGAGCAGACAGCTATGCTGCTGCGAAGTTTGTTGCACCACTTCTTCTTCCCAGCTAAAGCACTAGGTGGTAAATAGCGGGCGTTTTGGGAGACTGTCATACCCGCCAAAGTGCTACAAGTGACTTTTGTCTCTTTTTCGTATTGAGCGTTTTAACAAATCATCAATGTAACAACGGGAATCACACTTCACGCTTGTTCTTATCTGGCGCTGATTGACCTACCCCACTGCGTTCTATTCATAAGTATTGTAGAGAAATACAATATAAAATACGAAAAAATGACAGAGGTCACTTGGTATATCCAACTGATTATGTAATTTTGACGTTCAAAAAGTCTTGACTCTCAGACTAGTTTGAAAATATGATTTTTGATTTCATTTGTACGTTATTTCCAGGTCAAGCTGCTGGTCGTTTTATCAACTGGCTGAACAATCTGACTGGAGCTAACGCGAACAACTACCATATCTGTGGATTCAGTGTTGGAGGTCACGGAGCTGGTCACATCGCAAGGACTATCAACGGCAATGTCGCATATGTTACAGGTAAGTTAAATCTTCTTAGGGTCTGTATTTAAGTTTTTGCCACCTACTTCCAAAATTAAAGTTATTTGTAGTGTTTTTAAGGAAGTCGGTTTTTATTTTTTACTTTTTAGTTATGGTATCTACCTCGCACTAATTCCTTTATCACCACTGGCTAGGTGAAATTTAAGACTTATATGGTGTCTCATGGATCCCATTGTCAGAACTGGAACAAATTGGGACCACACGGAATACACCAGCTTTCAAATAAAAATAAAAAAGTAATCAAAATCTGTTCACCCAGTCGAAAGTTCTGAGGTAACAAACGTTTAAAAAAATACAGTCGAATTGAAAAACTCCTCCTTTTTTTGAAGTAGGTTAAAAAGAGCTTCTCTCTTTTTAGCTTGCTTTTATTAGCTCGGCATGTATCTACGTAATGGAATCTTTGAACGTGATTTTCAACCCCTGCAAAACGTCGTATTAATTTGAATCATTGCATACTTATCAAGGACCAATGACAATACAATAATTTCAAAAATTTGGTCCATTATCGTCGCCAGGATCACCAGGATACCAAAAAACACATCAACATAAAAAAACGAAAAACCACTTTTTGATAGAAAACCAAACTAATAAAAACTTTTTTACAAAAAAAAAAACAACCGACTTCCTTAAAAACACTACAAAGTGAAAAATAACTTTAATTTTGGAAGTCGGTGTCTTAGGATCTGTATTTATGGTTTTTTTGCCACCGACTTCCGGAATTAAAGTTATTTTTCACTTTGTAGTGTTTTTAAGGAAGTCGGTTGTTTTTTTTTTTTTTTTTTGTAAAAAGGTTTTATTTTTTAAATTTTTAGTTGTGGTATCCACCCGCACTAATTCCAAACAATGCATATTTATGCGATAGCAGAAATCACGGTTGGTTTGCTGTCATTTTTTGAAGAGTTCCAGTGTCTATCTCTGGAGTTCATCATCAGATCTATATGAAATTTATATGGGACCATTTCGGAATAAACCCTTTTCGAACAAAAAAAGAATTTTGTAAATCCGTCCGCCGTAATCCGTTAAAATATATGACGGAGTTATGGCCGAACATATATATATATAAAAAAAAAACATCCGAATTGAGAACCTCCTCCTTTTTGAAGTCGGTTAAAAAGTAGAAAATAATTTCTAAAAGATTCAAATTAAGGATAGAGAGATTAATAAATGAAATAAGTTTACCACCTAAGAATACATGTGGAATGCAATTAAAGTATTGAGTATTGTTTAGAACCTAACTAAAGGTTTGCTAATGAAACTGAAAGCGGACTGTATACACATAATATTCTGATTCTAAAGGTAAAACAGTAAATGTTGAAATGAACTTTTGATTGAGTATGCGCGCGACTCCTTGACCGAGTTCGGTGCCGGAGTGAAGGTGCGGGCGGCCAGTGTTGCCAACAGGATTTTTAAAAATCCGCCAAGTTCGTTGTGTACTTCCGTCAAAAATCCGTTAAAAATATTTTTTTATCCGTCAATAATAGCCGTTAAATTTCTAAAGTTATATATTTTCACAGTTTAAATTACAATTTAAATTATAGGTATGTACCAAGCGTACTTGACAGAATACAATAATAACTAATAATAAAATAATAATCAACTAGGTAATTCTACTCTACTTCTTCTCTATTCAAATGTAAACCTATTAATTAGCCTTGAATCATCGTCAAAATTAAAAATCTATAATATCGTCATCATTTTCAGTACTATCATGCTCTGTTGCCATTGTAGAAGCTGCAGAAGTCGAGGGCTGATCATAGCTTTGCAGTGTTCCAACCATGCTAATTAAAGCATCAGGCAAAATATAGGAGTAACAGTTTTATCATTACGTTTAAGCCCTGAGCGTATATTCAAAACGGCATTGACCATGTTTTCTTTCATTTTGTTTCTCAGTTTTGATTTAACACAATTCATAACACTGAAAACTCCTCCCTCCTCAAACTCTTGACCTATCTTATTGCCATCATACAAAATTATTCATATAAAAACATTTGGCTGAAGATAGTTTTTGTTCCGTTAAATATGCCGTCAGCCGTTAGAAAGATTTTTTCCCGTTTTCAACGTATCCAAATCCGCTAGATATGACGGGAAATCCGCTAAGTTGGCAACACTGCGGGCGGCGGCGGCGGTCAGCCCGCTGCCACGGTGTCGTCCCGCGCTTCGCCACGCCCTCCGCGCGTCCCCTGGCCCGGACTATGATTCACGCCTTGTGTGCGTGAACAAGTATTGAGTATTGCATTTTGATAGAGACCTAAAAAGAGACCATGACCCCTAAATTTGCTTCAGCATTTCTTCTCAGAGAACAGTCAGCTAGGGAATGCCAGCGCCATCTAGTATTTAACATATTAACCAACTAAATATTGCCATGTAAAAGTGTCCTATAAGATCTACTTACATATATAAAAATTTCATTTCATAACCAACAGCACAAGCCGTGACTTCACTCCCGAGCAAGAACCGTACTATTTTACGGGGGGTCCTATACAATTAGTATTTCACTAGCTTCTGCCCGCGACTTCGTTCGCGTCAAACTGTTGCTCCCCAGTAGCAGTTTTCGTGCAGTCCCGCACGAAAACTGGCACACAATTTGAAGCAACAAGGGTCCCGTCGGCGTCGTATCAAATTGCCTGCCAGTTTTCATCAATTTTTCGTTGCTGCTCCGCTCATTTTGATAATAGCGTAATGTTTTATAGCCTATAAGCTTCCTCAATAAATAATCTACGCAACACAAAAATAATTTTTCAATTCAGACCAGTCGTTTCTGAAATTTCCACGTTAAACCAAACCAACTCTTCAGCTTTATAATTTATTTATTTAGTATAGATTCGTCATTTACTTGCCCCATTCCAAGTTACCAGTGAAACGCAGTTGTGTTAAACACTTTTGCTTACCATTTTGAGAAATATAGGAATGATTTTATGTTGTTATCTTCCAGGCTTGGACCCCGCAGACCGTTGGGACAACAACCTCCTCTTCAGACCCTCCGACGGAACCTACACCGAGGTTATCCACACCAATGGCGGTGACAGTGGTTGGCTGAACCCCCTGGCTGATGTAGACTTCTACCCCAACGGTGGTAGAAACATGCCTGGATGCGCCACTTCACTGTGCCATCATAACAGGTCGGTAGAGCAGGAACTGTTCAATCACAATCACCCCAAGATGTTGAGAACATTGTAGGCTGCTGGAACACAGGCCTGCTCTCTGTGAGAGGGTGAGGGCCGTAGTTTACCAAGCCGGCGCAGTGCGGGTTAGGTAGAAGCTACATATGAGTTTTTGGTGCTAGGACATACATATCTTCGCCACAGATCTCAAAACGGTGAAGGAAAACTTCGTGAGGAACCCGACATACTAGTATTCCCAAACTAAAAATTTGAAGACACGACCCAAGTAGCACAGAACTGCATTATAAATTGTCACATAAGGCCCACAGCGGTACTCTGAGCATTTAAATAGAGTTATTAGTATTCACCCGGGGTGTTTAGAAAAAAACGTGGCCAACTATAATGCTATTTGCTGTACAGTAATTCTATTAAGCACCACAAACACGCCACAAAGTCACTGTTATTCAGCGCTTAGTAGTGCAGTACCCTATCAGCTGTAAGTTTTCTGAATAATAGCCCACACGTGTGCTATACAACCGTTGCATTTTAAGAGAGAACATGTAACCCACTATAATGTAATCAGTTACTTTGTGAACTTATTTAACAAAAATTTAATGCTTTATGCTGCATACAGGTTCACTTTTCCCCTATTAGTCAGTTGTTACCATACACTCGAATAACAGCATGCATCGAAGTGTCGGCATGCGCGAATGGAACATTGGACGCGACGGGTTCCGTATGTTATATTTATAAAAAAATAAATAAAATGAAATCAATTTATTTCAGACATAACCCATATTACAAAAATTAAGATAAAAGTAACAATGCTGCAGCAGAAAACAATAAAATGTTATTAACAAACTTAAAATATATGTCACTTAGTTGAAATAAAAGCAAATGTCAAATTTACGTCGGATTTAAATTAAAGTAACAATAAATAATAATTGCACATATTGACAAAACAATACAAAAAAGCCTTTATAAATAGAGATCAGTGTGTTTGGTGACATTAGGCTGAGTAGGTACTCTCTGCTACAAAAATCTTCTTATAACCTACACATTTTCGGGACTAATATGGTTGCCACAAAATTAATATTAGTATGTTTCTGGTACTTTCAAGAAATCCAAGATTTTTTTAATTATAATACATAAATTAATTTCGAGAGTTTTTAAGATTTGATTTCGACAATTATTGTCAGAGGTAGTCAGTTAGGAAATACCAGTACAGCTAGCATCTAAAAAAACAACGTAATTTTCTTTATGTTTATTTAATTTTCCCTTTTTAAAGAACAATTTACGGTGTACCACCCTGGTCCAGGCCTTGAATTTTCATCTTTTTATAATTTCAAGGAGTAAGTATAAAAGTACTTCTCGGTGGCCACCATAGAATTTCCTTAGTTTTCCACGATGCAGGAACGACTGTTAGATCGACAACTTCGCTCTCCATAGTCTGAACTATTTTGAAAAGCTTGTTCTGTAAAAAACAAGAGAAATATATTTATTATAATAGAAGTATCAGTTCCTTAAAATGACAACACTACCTATACAGTTTTTGAGGAAAAAAAACCACAAGATATAATAACATATTGAATACCTAAACTTAACGTAACATAATAATTATATACAAAACATCTACAGACACAAACACAGAGGATCCACTTTACTACCTACCAAAATAGCAGGAATTAAGTCGATCGCAACTTATTTACTTTTATTCGCAACCCTAAATTGAAATGATATTGTTCATCTATCGTATAATACGAACGACCAACCCAGTTGCGATTTAGCGATAAACTGATGATCTATGTAAACAAATAATGCGACATGACGTCGTCACCGCGCCGCGCGCCGGCGCGGGCGTGTGAACGATAGCGTTGCATGCACCATGTTGCAGATCAAGCGAAATGTTTCATAAAAAATACTTTTCGCGTCGCATAAATACTGTGCGTATGGCATGTCAATTTCAATTTCATATGGAAGTAATTAATTATTATTAGGCCAGAAGAATACATTATTTTTAGATAGGTATCTACTAAGTTATAGGTATTTCGTCGCATATTGAATAAATCAATAACTTATGTATTATACATACCCATAATTAAATTATAATATCAGCTACTTAAATTACAATTTTAATTAAATACTTATCGTCGAATAACAACTAAAAAAAGGAACAAAATGGCTTTAAACGAACCACGGCGGAACCCTAAAAGCTTGGATCCATAAAGGTAGTTATCAAGGTAACTGATACAAATGTGAACCAATATAACTCTCCTAATCGTTCCATGTCTGATTTGTATTCCACAAGTGCCAAACTATTTTACTCTTTGCTGAATTAAAGGCCACATGTGAACACCCGTACAGACCTTAGCATTATATTAACATTAAAACTGTTCACTTGCCATCCGCCATATTCACTGCGTTACTGTGTATTATTTTAAAATTTTATCTTTAAATTTTTGTTTATTTTATAGGGTATCAATCGTAATTAATTTGGATTACAAATTAATTACACGAAAACAGTTTTTTTTTGTTTTCTTTGTACCAAAACAAACAAATTTATTTTATATTCATTCAATTTTTGTTACTTTTCTTTTAGTATTTAGTGGTATTCCGAAGGCGCGTGAAAATTTTGAACTAAATATGTATGGTATTTGACAGTAAAGTTACCTTCCCAATAAGATTTGAAATATAATAGCAGGAAGTCGAAGTTTAACTTACCTTAAATTTTATGTTTATTTTCACAATAGCTCCTGAGATCTTGCACACAACGATACACTTCATGTTTTACAATTTGACAGTTCATATTAAAGAAAAATAAATAATATTGAGTTATTGCATTCCACAATTTCGCTCAGTGTGTCATTTCAGCTGTTTAAAAGTACACACAATGTACACATTCGTCTTCCTTTCTGTATAGTAAGTCACACGTGCCTTGTTAATCAGGCAATATTCAGCTCTTGAGGTGACTATTACACACATAAATGCTACTATACTGTTATTATAATGCAATTATTTATCAATTGGAACTCTTACTCAGCTATGTGCTGAATAATTTGTGCCCAAATTAGAGTTATATCATCTGAGGATGCGTTGTCTACGCTATTATTCAGCAACTAATGCATTCACTGTGCACTGTTAAAATGCTGTTAACCAGCACTTTTATGCTACTTGGGGACACATCGATCAATCGCTCTGGGCCCGCGAGGTAGATAACAGCCCAGTCCCTGTCACCTAGAGGAGGCCTGTGTTTCAGCAGTGGGAACGATTTAGCCTGATTATGCTTATGTAGCAGTGCTATTCTGTTGGGTTTATTTAAAACCTCTCTCAAGTGAGCGCACATAATTCAAAAGCGAACTCATTTGTTTTTAAAGTGAATCGAAACGGATTCTCTTCGCTGGAATCTCATTGTTATGATTGCCACATATTCACTAAATAGTGGACAAAATATCCCGTGACAAATGTCACCAGAGACCGATCTTATAAAAATTTTGTTTTAAAAAAATGTTGATCTGGTCACCTTCAATACCAGACTCATTCTGTAGGTGAGCAGACATCGTTCCGTGTGAGCCGGACGAATAGCATCCCATTTCTTGCCGTGGGTGTTGTAAGAGGTGACTAAGAAACTTCTCTGTTGACGTATAAAAGTGTTTTATAACATCTACTTACAGAAATAAACATTTCATTTCACTTACTAGAGAATGGGCAGCAGCGTTCTCTATGCATTTTACCACCATACTGCGATCACCCATCCACCTGCCAAGCGTGGCGATTATGGAAAACGCCGCACATTAGGGATGAGGCATTTGTGCAGCAGTAGACGTCTTCGGCTGATAATGATATTTTTTGTGTCTAGAGGTGGTGTTAACCAAACTGTGATAATGTGTATTTTCTTTGTACAGAGCTTACAACTACATGGCAGAATCTCTGAGAACTGGTGGCTTCACCGGCAGACGCTGCGAGAACCTGAACAATGCTTTGAATGGCAACTGCAACGCTGGTGGTACCCTCAGGATGGGAGGACTTCAGCCTAAGACTGGGTAAGTGGCATCAACATTAAATCGACCATGCACTGCTACGTAGTATGTCCACGGAGAGATTTTTCCACGGTTTATTTGTTGGAAAGCGAAGCTAAGTACGTCAGCAAAGAGTTACCGTGGGCCTGGCACAGGCAACTGAAGGAACACGGGTGATTTCCCACCGACAAAAAAAAAGTACGTCACCGTAGCTTAGCCGTGGGCTTCTGTGGAGAAGCGTCTGTACTGTAGTCAGTATTTTCGATATTTCCATATCTAGTCATAAATAAAACTTATCGAAATACACTGTGTCAGAATAATTGTAAAACGGGGCAAGGACAAGTAAAAAAATACTAAGGAAGATATGCTAAGGTAGCCCGGAAGTTGACATTTTCTTATGTTTCATGATTTAAATTTTTGTAATTCTGTGATTTGTTACGATCGTGAATCAAATTTAAATCACTTTACACCCTGTTACCAACTTGACAATTAAACGTAAGAAAAAATAAGATCCTTAACATCTGAGAAAATAGATACGTATAAAAAACGTTTGAAAAACTATGAAAGTAATTTAACTTCAAATTTTGTCACTGACTTGAAAATTACGAATAAGATATAAGAAAATTTTAATTTCACAAGCTATGTTAGGGTTCCGCTTAAAATCTAAGAAAACGGAAATAATTTTGACTTAACCCAAAAACCTCTTTTATTGATTATAATCGTATTTCTATTTCCCTTCCAGAAACTCTGGAATTTACCATTTGGTAACAAACAACAGACAACCTTTCTCCAGGGGATAAAAAGAAAAAATAGAAAGAACGTCAGTATTCACACAGAATATAAAATAAAAATATGGTATATACAAAAAAATGTTTTATTATTTTTGGCTCCTTCAGTATGATGGTTAAGCTTATAATGTGTATAATGCCATCAACATATGGAAGGGAAAATATAATTTAATTATAACGGAGGTTTTTAGGATATAATTATTTAGAAGTGAGGTTGCAAATTGCAAAAACGTAAGAATTTGTTTTAATTTCACGGGATTTTTTTTTTGTGGGTTGGAAATCATCAAATCACGTCTCCCGCTCTGGGTGGAGCGGAAGGGCATGTCAGACTTTTACTGACTAAAACCCACCCGTGTTCCTTCAGTTGCCTGTGCCAGAGCCACGGTTTCTCTTTCGAACAAATCTCGCGACCCTGGCAGAATTTCACGGGCTTAGTGAATGCTAACTAAACTGTATTTGCAATAATAATTGAAAATACAGTTTCTTTGCAATTTTCTGGTCATTCACTTTTCATTATAATTTATTCATTATAAATTAGTAATTAAATACGATTAAGGGAACTTAGAGGGTTGTACTGATTATTTGAATGATTATATTTCTGTAAATACATACTGTACTGTACTGTACCGTGTGGTGCCGGACGTAAAGAATAACACCACCCCATTTCTTCCCGTGGGTGTCGTAAAAGGCGACTAAGGGACTTACTAGAGAATGAGCAGCAGCGTTCTCTATGCATTTTATCACCATACTGCAATCGCCAACCCGCCTGCCAAGCGTGGCGATTATGGCAAAGCCCCCCAAATTGTGGGAGGCCTAAGTCCAGCAGTGGACGTCGTACGGCTGAAATGATGATGATGAAATACATACTTGTTACGATGGCGAATCATGATATTTTGTTCAACATACAACCTGAGACTGACCAAAAAATTGCAAAAAACGTAAAACAATTTCAATTTCTCGGGTTACCCTGACCCTTAAAAGAATTCACAGATTTTTAACACACTTTTATTAGCTTCATAGGTATGTTAGTATGTAATGGCAACTTTGAACATGATTATGACCCCTTCAAAATGTCGGATTAACTCGAAATTTGGTATACTTATCAAGGACCGATGACAATACAATAATTTTATAAATTTGTGCCATTATCCTTGCCGGGGTTACCAGGATAGCAAAAAAATCACAAATAAGTCACAAAATTTGAAACACCCTAAAAATAGAAAATAAATAATAGTTTAAAAAACTAAAAAACACGCTTCCATAGAAAACCAAACTACAAAGTAGAAAATAATGGGAAAAAGCGTGGGGTGCTTTTTGAGGTATTTTTAGGGTTCCGCACCTCAAAAGGAAAAAGCGGAACCCTTATAGGATCACTTTGTTGTCCGTCCGTCCGTCCGTCCGTCCGTCCGTCTGTCAAGACCCTTTTTCAAGTCAAATACTCAAGTCTACTGTTCCTTGGAGCTGTGAAAAAATCAAACTTCTAAGCTAACGCAATTAAAAGATATAGCCGTTTATACCGCAAATTTCCTCAAATTTTCGAAACTTGCAAGGGAATCAAAACCTAAAGGGTACTTCCAGTCGATCTAGAATTTTGAAATTTGGTACGAAGCAACGTCTTATAGCACAGATAAAGGAAAAATTGCGAAAACCGTAAATTTTTAGTTACATCATATAATAAACAGAACAAAACACAGACAGAAATAAAACCAAGCTAAGAAACAGAACAGAACTACGGCTCGATTGTAGTGATGGGTGAACTTTTACTTATATACCTACAGGTTTGTATGGAACCCTCGGTGCGCGAGTCCGACTCGCACTTGTTTTTAAATTGATATCAAGCACCCCACGCTTATTTCTATTATTTTCTACTTTTTAGTTTGGTTTTCTATGGAAGAGTGTTTTTAATAATGGTTCGCTTTTTATTCAACTAAATAGAATTAGCATTGCCATTTAATGTGGCCATTTTGAAGGGCAAACATTTGTATCATTGCCACATTTACTGGCAATGCTAATTCTGTACCCAGAAGTATGGTTGCCACATAAATTATTTAGTTATTGATTACTAGTTTAAGTATTCAAAATAATTATATAGTTGCAACTAGCTACTGCCTGCGGCTTCGTCTGCGTATTATACATATAAACCTTCCTCTTGAATCACTCTGTCTATTGATGAAAACCGCATTAAAATCCGTTTTGTAGTTTAAAAAGATCTAAGCGTACATATGTAATAACACCACCCCATTTCTTCCCGTGGGTGTCGTAAAAGGCGACTAAGGGACTTACTAGAGAATGGGCAGCAGCGTTCTCTATGCATTTTACTACCATACTGCGATCGCCAACCCGCCTGCCAAGCGTGGTGATTATGGCAAAGCCCCCCAAATTGGGGGAGGCCTAAGTCCAGCAGTGGACGTTTTACGGCTGAAATGATGATGATGATGAAGCGTACAGACGCGGGAAACGACTTTGTTTAATACTATGTAGATAATAATTATATTGGGATAGTGTTGAAGGAGTATCGTTTTACCCAGTAACTGGATTGTGGAGGTCAGATAGGTAGTCGCTCTATGTAAAATTCAGCTGCATCTGGTCAGACTGGAAGCCGACCCTAACATAGTTGGAAAAAGGCTTGATTTTGGTACTTTGTTGGTTCTGAAAGTCGGTAGTTACAAAAAAACCTCTTTAATTTATTATTGTATTTTATTTTTTATCTTTCAGAAATTCTGGAATATACCATTTGGTTACAAACCCCATTTGGCCGTTCTCGCGAGGATAAATTTTAAAAACTTATGAAGAAACATTTTGTTGGTCGCCATGTTTATAAAATAAATTATTTGTTTTTTAAACGTTGTATGATTGCTTTGTACCCTGATATCATCACCATCATATCATTTCAGCCGAAAGACCTCCACTACTGGACATAGGCCTCCCCCGATTCGGGGGGGTTTCCCATAATCGCCTCACTTGGCAAGCGAGTTGGCGATCGCAGTATGGTGGTAAAATGCGTAGAGAACGCTGCTGCCCATTCTCTAGTAAGTCCCTTAGTCGCCTTCTATGACCATGGTTTGACTATCTCTTTTGGTAATGGTACCTCTTGAAGAAAGGTTTGAGTATGAATGGGAATGGCTAAAAGATAAGATTATGATAGAGTAGAAAAAGACCAAGAAAATAAAAATAGACTGAATCTATACTAATATTATAAAGCTGAAGAGTTTGTTTGTTTGTTTGTATGTTTGTTTGTCTGGTTGAACGCGCTAATCTCATACCATCAAACGGAGCTGAGCAGCAATGAAAAATGGTCAAAAACTGGCAGGCAATTCAATGCGACGTGAAGGCTCAGGGGGCAAATATTTGACGCGGACGATGTCGCGGGCAGAAGCTAGTGATCGAATGTAATTATTATGGCTAATTGCAAATTCAAAATTTTATAGCATTCTAAGTACATGTTTGCAATGACACAAACACTAAGAATCTCAATGCTTGGTTTCATCTGTATCCAAGGACGTCAAAAACCCACCCTATTTTATTTTCAACTGTCGCCATTTTGTTAAGCGACGACAGTTGAAAATCGCACATCAATCATTTCTACAATTTCTACAAAATGAAAAAAATATAGGTAAATTACTAGCTTTTTCCAGCGGCTTTGCCCGCGTATTATACTTACAAACCTCCCTCTTGATTCACCTTGTCTATTGGTGAAAACCGTGTTAAATCCTTTGCGTAGTTTAAAAGATTATAAGCATGTAAAGAAGATTATCTAGAAATTGAAACCCACACCATCTATTAGGAATTCATAGAACTAATCAATGAACATACACATTGTCCTATAAAAAAACATTTAATTTACAAATATTGAGATCAAAACTATCCTATCTTTTAAGTTGGATCAAACTGCACACGGTCTGCAAATTATATTAAAATCGGATGAGTAGTTTAGGAGTCCATCCCGGACAAACAATGTGACGTGTAATTTATATATATATATTATTAAGATTATGTCATTGCAAACGTAGACTCACGCTTCAACGTTCTAGGTACGCTATATCGACCTCAGTCTTAGCAGTCAGGGTCACTAACCACTAGACTAACAGACCAGTCAATAAATACATACATAGATACATACATACATCCATATAACGAAAATGAACTTTGTCTGGAGACATAACGATCGGTAGAGGAGAAAACGAACCCAGCAAATCAGCGCTGTACTGCTTCTGCCAACTTCTTCCGAATATGCTCTCATACTTTCACCTTAAATGATAACTGACTGTTTGCCGTCCTGATGTTCCGAGGGAGCTTATTCCAGAGAAAGACCGCCGGAACAAAGAAAGAAGAGTAAATGAGACCAGAGCGGTGAGAAGGACATCGTAGAAGGCGATTGTTGGTGGAACGAAGATTTTTACTATACGCAGAGCACAAGTAGTGAGTAATGTTCCCCATGCTGGGACACAGGCTTTTTTTCAGGATCACGACCCACTCCCTAGTGGGTCGTGATCCACCACGCTGGCCCAGTGCGGGTTGGCAGATGTCACATGTCTTCGAATTTTTGTTCTAGGACACGCCAGTTTCCTCAGGATGTTTTCCTTCAACGTTTGAGAGCAGTGGTGATGAAATTATTCACACAAAGTAAAGCGCCTGCCTGGATACGAATTCAAACCCACGCATAAGTTGGGCCCGAAACCACTGGGCCACCACTGGTCTTGATTGGTTGCACCAGCGTTTTTCCTTGTAAGGGGACAAGTCGTCCCCCGAAATGTGTCTGTAGAGATATCGCAAGTAGTCACGCGACCTTGCCCGACGACTCCCGAATTCTACCGATTTACCACAACATAAGTAGCGTCGTCTTTATCAGTCAATGGTGCCGATTCACTTGTTCACAAACTAAACTAAATTTAAGTTCAGTGCATCTTCTTCTTTGTATTTCATTAAGAAGAGGACAAAAGAAAATTTTTAGTTTACTCCTGTCAAATTAATCAGCGCTTCATACAAGTTTAGACGTGATTAAAAACTTGCCTACTAAAATTACGTCAATTTACGTCAAGCGCTGATTAATTTGACAGGACTAAACTAAAATTTATCTTCTGTCCTTTCCTTAATGAAATAGAATGAAAAAGATGCACTGAACTTAAATTTAGTTTAGTTTGTGAATAAGGGAATCGGCACCAATATGGCTTTTAGGCATATAGTACTTTTGACTGGCCTGTTAGTCTAGTGGTTAGTGACCCTGACTGCTAAGGCTGAGGTCGTGAGTTCGATTCCCACCCAGGACAAATCTTTGTGTGATGAGCACGATCATTTGTTCTGTGTCTGGGTGTAATTTATCTATAATATGTATGTTTTTAGAAATATATAAATATGTTTATCAGTTGTTTGGTTACCATAGTACAGGCTCTGCCTAGTTTGGGATCAGATAACGTTGTGTTGATTGTTCTAAGATATTTATTTATATTTAGTACATCCTGCCAGGGTCGCGAGATTTGTTCGAAAGAGTTACCGTGACCCTGGCACATGGGCAACTGAAGGAACACGGGTGGGTTTTTAGTCAGTAAAAGTCTGACACACCCTCCCGCTCCGCCCAGAGCGGGAGACGTCAATTGATGATTTCCCACCCACAGAAAAAGGCATATATTACATACACGCCTCGTGTTTCACAGGTGTCAATAGGCGACTTCACATTATCATTTATTATCTCTACTAGATTGCTATCCTATTAAAATATCACAAAATCTAAACTTGAAAGTGAATCAATTACATAATTTTATGATTAACTAGGTTTTGTCAATGGCTTCTCCCGCGTATTATACATATAAACCTTTCTCTTGAATCGCTCTGTCTATTGATGAAACTGCATTAAAATCCGTTGTGTAGTTTAAAAGATCTAAGCATACAGACATTGGCAGCAACTTTGTTTTATACTATTGTTACGTAGATCGTAAAGTCTAGAAACATCACGCTAACTCCATGTCAGGAGGAGGCAGTGTTACGTAGATCGAAAAGTCTAGAAACGTCACGCTAACTCCATCTAAGGATGGGGCAGTGTTCGAAACTACTCGAAACGACACGCTAACGACATCTGTTATCAAGTAGCAAGTACTACACGAACAATTGTACGTAGACGCCACCGCCATCTATTGTCGAGTAGCGGGATTAAACAGTAAAAAGTTGTCTCTGGAAGTGCCTGGAAGCTTCTACGCTACTTCTGAACTGTGGCAAAGTGTCGAATGTTCGCGAATGTTTTGCTCGGGATACAAACAGTGGATTGTGGGGCTGACGGGCAGTTCGATTACGGAAGCGATCGAATACGATTCAAGCGATACAGTACAAGCAAAACAAATGATTCTGTTTGACGTTTTGATTATTGCGATATTTGTGTTTGGGTAATTAAACTGTTTTGTGTGTTTCGGTAATATTGGTTTTAAATAATTTATCCCGCAACCCAGCTCGTAACACTATGTAAGGATAATGAAGGTTACATCCAAAAGCATTACCTACACGTGCATAAAGAAAATACAATTTTATCAAAACTAGCCCAAAAAGGATTAGATAATCAGAACGTGCCAAGCATAATTGATTTATAATCACCTAAGCAAATCAATTAAAGATAAAACATAATTATTTTAATCGCTGAATTAATTTATTTTTGAAAACAAATATAATTAGGTACGTTGATGACTAACAAACGAATCATCGTAGGGTTTGAATTGATAATTTATTAGCATTTGGGGGGGCGGGGGGGTTGTCATATTCACGGGTTGGCGATCGCAGTATGGTTGTAAAATGCATAGCCCGTAGAATTGCCTAACTTAAGTGGGAGTGGGCAAGGCACGTTGCTCGCAGAGCAGATAGATGGCTGATGGGGCCGGAAGGTTCTGGAGTGGCGACCGCGTACTCGAAGACGTAGCGTTGGAAGGTCAGCCACAAGATGGACCGATGACCTGGTGAAAGCAGCAGGAATACGTTGGATGCGAGAAGCACAGAACAGGTCGAAGTGGCGGTGCTTGGGGGAGGCCTATGTCCAGCAGTGGACGTCTTTGTGACGATGACGATCAGGCTGGCTGTTCTTGCATCCCTGCTGCAGCTGCTGAGACCCTCAAGCGGCGCAATTTATACTACATGATACTATATGGCAGATTTAAGCCGTTCGGGGTTGAAACGCTCGGGTCATGGGACCCAAATGCACATCACCTTTTTAAGGAAATTTAATAATAATAATATCATATCTTACGATAACCAACACAACGTTGTCTGATCCCAAACTAGGCAGAGCCTGTACTATGGCAACCAGACAACTGATAAACATACTTATATGTTTTTAAATGTATACATATAGATAAATTACATTCAGACACAGAACAAATGATTGTGCTCATCACACAAAGATTTGTCCTGGGTGGGAATCGAACCCACGACCTCAGTCTTAGCAGTCAGGGTCACTAACCACTAGACTAACAGGCCAGTCTATTAATAAATTACTACTAATTTCTCGCTGAGAGATCGACATTTCACGTGACTAAAAGGCTGGGTCATTCTTTGGCAAAAGAATTAGCGTTGCCATTGAACGTGGATTTGCTGGCAGTATTCTGTATGTTTCCAGATGACGAAGTTGCGGACAAATATTTCGACGTCTAAGTGACCAACAAACAAAAGTAGTAGGTACCTAGGTACTTACCAGGCATTTATCATCTGTCTAGCTTTTTTCAGATGCGGCTAAATACCAGTATTTTTCAAAAAAAAAGGAGGAGGTTATCAATTCGACTGTTTTTTTTTATGTTTGTTACCTCATAACTTTTGAATGGATGAACCGATTTTGATGATTTTTTTTTTTTTGAAACCTGGTGCTTCCCTAATGGTCCCATTTTAATTTAATTCCATTTGGACAATGGGGTCCATGTGCAAACCACATAAGTCTTAAATTTGCATTAAGTATTTGCGCGACAAATGAACGAATAACGCGATTAGATTAGTGCGGGATATCTACCATAACTAAAAGGTTAAAAATTATTTCCATTAGGAATTTCTTACTAACAGACCGGAGTTTGGAAATTGGCGGTGTGAAAGCAGTTATTGGTCCTACGCCTGATCTCTCTCCGGTCGTGTCGGATTGCCGTCCCATCGGGCTATGAGAGTGACGGAAGAGAAAGTGCTCTGTGTCTGCGCACACACTTAAGCACTATAATATCTCCCGCGCCGATGGCTAGTCTCCGTTGAGATTGACCGCCGTGGCCGAAATACGGTCTGAAGGACTATATAAAATGCGATAAGCTTTGGTAGGACTGGTTGTCAGACTTTCGGGCTTCTGACGACCCGTAACGAATATCAAAGATTAAAATATAAATAAAATAATCGTTTATTCTTTCTTCACAAAGCTGACTTAAAGATAATGTGTACAAAAATAAGGTCTCAGCTGTATTGGTTAAAATGATTAATTACTAATACTTACTATTAATTACTAATATTTCTGCTGCGTATCGTATTGTACTTTGTTACAGTTTAGCGTGCCTTTGTGAGAGACTGGTGCCTGATATACAGGTCACCAGGCCCCATCCACGGCTAGAATTAGCTAGTAGGTACAGGGATACCGTGCAAGAATCGCAGGCAAACAATATGCCTATCGACTCAACAGCCACGGGGTACTCTATTACCCAAAATGAGAAAATTAACATCTACCCTAAAAATTAATAAAAAAAAACCTAATTTATTTCAGCTTTTTAGCTGTATGTGTACCATGTGTATGTAACTGTATGTATGTATTACGAATTTGGATGAAATCGGATTCGGATGTGGTCAAATAATTTTCGCAAGTAAGAATAAAAAACCGGCCAAGTGCGAGTCGGACTCACGCACCGAGGGTTCCGTACAAACCTGTAGGTATATAAGTAAAAGTTCACCCATCACGACAATCGAGTCGTAGTTCTGTTCTGTTTCTTGGCTTGGTTTTATTTCTGTCTGTGTTTTGTTCTGTTTATTATATAATGTAACTAAAAATTTACAGTTTTCGCAATTTTTCCTTTATCTGTGATATAAGACGTTGCTTCGTACCAAATTTCAAAATTCTAGATCGACTGGAAGTACCCTTTAGGTTTTGATTTCCTTGCGAGTTTCGAAAATTTGTGGAAATTTGCGTTATAAACGGCTATATCTTTTGATTGCGTTAGCTTAGAAGCTTGATTTTTTCACAACTCCAAGGGACAGTAAACTTAAGTATATGATATAAATTTCAGCTTGATACCTTTACGCGTTCCTGAGAAAAAGGGTCTTGACAGACGGACGGACGGACGGACGGACAATAAAGTGATCCTATAAGGGTTCCGCTTTTTCCTTTTGAGGTGCGGAACCCTAAAAAGAAAATAAAAATATGCTTAACACAACTAAAGTAGTAATAATTAAAGATTAAGAAAAAAAAAACTGCAGTAGTTATGTTGTGAGACGATATGTGAATCAGTGTTTGTTTTGTGTGAATTGTTAGACTAGAAAGAAATGTATGTGAGTAATTTTGATGAGGAGTGTGTGAGTGTAGGTTTGTGGTGTGAGTTGAGCTGAGAAAGATTCACAAATGACAGCTGGACCAACGGCTTAACGTACTTTCCGAAGCACGGAAATGCAAAGTTCTTGGTATGTAAAGTTGGCCACCCATTTACGAATCAACCGCGGCAAGCGTAGCTTAACGTGATCGCTCGATCCGTACGGCTGTTATTACCTAGCCACAAACCCCCACTAAAATATTGAAATACAGCTGCAACCGGTGAGACTGGAAGTCAACCTCAACATAGTTGGGAAAAGACTAGGCAGACAATTATGATGATGACATGTTTCAACCGAATTGATTCGAATTTTGAATTAGCTTAATTATAAAGAAAGAAAAAGTATTTATTGGGACACTCACAAAAACTATACAAAAACAATACTGAATAAAATAAAAAATCAAATAGGTATAAACAAAAACAAAACAAATAAAAAACAAAATTTAAAAGAAAACAAAAAAAAACGTATTTAATTCACTCGATGTTTGTTTATTTAAAAGATTGTAAAAATCTTACTATCAAGTAGTGGTATACAAATTAATGTGGGAAGATAGTACAATTAAAAAGAATTAAAAAAAAAAAACATTTGACTTCCAAAAATTTCGGAAGGCTGTTTTGTTTTTTTTTTACATTTTATTGAACCCTAAAACTTTGGGGCTACAAATAATGACGTTTAAAGTTATTATCTAATTCCAGATAAGATTAAGACATAAATGGGCCTGAACTGTAAAGTCTAAGTGTAAATCTGTAAAGATGGTGTCCCTGACAGCCGCTGTTTTAGTGTTAAGCGCAGCCTTCGCCGCTGGTAAGTACTAATTCTTCTTTTAGACACACGTCAATGGTGTTGACCTTGATTTGACCTTGCGTAGTGGTAAAAAGTTAGTATAAAGTTGTATATTCGGATTATAGAGAAGTCCGTATAGTCGGCCGCTGTGTCTTGCGTTTGTGGACTATGAGAATGCTTTTGACTCTATCGAGACGTGGTGTGTTTTGGAGTCTTTGCAGCAATGCCAAGTCTACTATTGATACATCCAAGTGCTCATGTATTTATGAAAAACGCGTCAATGACCGTCAATACTCAGGACCAGCGAACTGAACACATCCCCCTGCATCAAGGAGTGAGAAAAGAGGATGTAATCTGCAATGAGCCGGCCATATAAGCCGTAGAAACGATGACCGTTGGGGTAGACGTGTTCTTGAGTAGAGACTGCATATATGCAAACGTAAGGTAGGACGCCCTCAGGCTAGGTGGAGCGACGATCTTTGCAGGGTGGCTGGTATAAGCTGGATGAGAATTGCCGAGAATTGAGTTGAATGGCGTGCAATTGGAGAGGACCATGTCCAGCAGTGCACTGCTATACATAAACCAGCTACAACGATGATGATCATCAATGATGATTCACGTTTGATTCCCAGGCCTGTAGAATTGTTAGTGGGTTTTCTGTCTAGAGTTTCTCAGTAGTCAAAATTGGCGTCCGGTTGTTGGCAATAAGTTCGCTTCCTATTATATGAGACTAAAATATTATATAAAATGTGGGGCTTGAACTCAAGGTACTCTGTCTAACCTTGTGGGAAACGAAGGCGTGATGTTCTGGAATACGATACGTTGTTATGATTGGAGTATGAAATAGTATTTAATTTTAAAATAAGTAGTTAGATAAGCACGGATTATCTGGATTGATTGGTTTTGTAATAATTTTTTGCCAATAGGCGTAACCTCCATCATAGATAGTGAGCATATTTAGAAACAAACAGTGAAGGTAACTAGAGTTATGAGCCGTTTGTGGTTGAAACAAATTCAAATTCAAAATTTTAATTCAGACCAGAGATCCATAGTGTTAGTAAGAACTTAATCTATGTTAGTAAACTCAAACTTAATAAAATAAAATAATAACACCTTAATTAGGCACGTGAACATGTGCACGCACGTGCCTGCCAGCCCAGAGCCTGATAAATGGACCATCAACCTTGTCCGCCAGTGTAGCTAATATACTGTTAGCTCAAACGCTCAGGTCATGGGGCCCGAGTGCACGTATCCTTTTAAGAAAATTTCTCTTTGACTGGTCGACACTTCACGTAACCAGAGGACAGGGTCATTCTTTGGTCAATGAATTAGCATTGCCATTCAACGTGGCAATGCTGCCTCCTGGGCACGGTTCCGGATTAAAGTGATGCGCACGAGTATTCGACGCCTAAGTGTCTTTTTATTTTTAACCGACGAAAAAAAACGGAGGAGGTTATCAATTCGACGCGTATATTTTTTTTTATTTTATGTATGACCACGTATAACTTTTTACATAGTAGTCCGATTGTGATAATTCTTTTTTTATTGGAAAGGGTATACTCCGAGGGTGGTCTCATGTAAATTTGGAATACAAAATCGAACCCTAAGGGTCGGAAAACAGGGGATGATTTATTGTTCACTCACTGATTGTAATGTATAACCACGCATAACTTTATACAGAGTAGTCCGATTTTGATAATTCTTTTTTCATTGGATAGGGTATACCTTACCAAGTATTATTATTATGTTTAAGTATATTTTATAATATATAGATAGTTTAATTAATGTGTATAACATCGTATTGGAAACTTACTGTAAGATGTTGTACTTATTGGTGTAAATAAATAAATAAAAGCTACAAAAAATCATAAAATAAAAACTTTTTAACAAAAAATTAAACCGCCGAAAAAACTGAAAAGCAATAAATAATAAACCTTAAAATTTTGAGTCGGCGCTGAAAAATCAATGAACAAAGATCACTCAAAGCGCCGACTCATAATTTTAAGGTTTATTATTTATTGCTTTTCAGTTTTTTCGGCGTTTAATTTTTTGTTAAAAAGTTTTTTGTATTTATTAGTATAGTTAGTAATTTATTGTTAACAGTTAAGTAATAGTTCAAATCTTCATGATTTCAGTCTAGAGACGTCGACTGCTGGGCCTACCCCAATTTGGGGGTTTGCCATATGAGCCACTCTTGGCAGGCGGATTAGCGATAGTAGTATGGTGGTAAATAGCATAGAGAACGCTGCTGCCCATTCTCTAATAAGTCCTTTAATTACCTTTTACGACACCGACGCGTGACGGGAAGAAATTAGATAGTGCTGTTCTTTACGTCCGGCATCACACAGAAAGTCGTAGTTCAAGAATTTTCTGTTCTCTTTAAGTTTAATACTCACAAGTAGCCTATAATGTTCCCACCACTGGGACACAGGCATCCGCTTTGGGAGAAGTAGAGGGCTCTAATCCACCACGCGGGCAAAGGGCAGGAGAATTAATTAATTAATTTAGGATCTCCAACGAAAAATGTACACAATACATTGACTCATAAATAAAGGGCTACATCAGGTATTAAGTAGGAGTACTCTTTCACTCATAGAAGACCACAGCATGCACAATAGAATTTACAACTAAGCTAACAAAGTTACAGTTTTAATCATAGGTAAAATTTTGAGAGGGCGATGAATCTGTTCAGCAGAAGAATATAACTATTTAAGAACGATCTAATTCACACTTACAATTTTTTACCCACAGCTTACCCAGCAAATGACCCAGTCATCGGCAAGTTTTCTGAGGGTCTTCGCTACGACTACCTGGAGGATGATGCTGGCAACGCCCACCTGGTCGACAACTGGCTGAAACTGAGCGACTATGATAAGCTCGCCAGATACAACCCGGACCAGTCCAACAGATATCATTTGTTCACCTTGTACGTACCTAATCAACAGACGTACGGATGCCAGTACACAAAGCTACAACAGTCGGTCAAATTTCTTTAATAGGTTTTCAACTTTATCGCTAAAGAATAAGGTTCAGTGGTGCAGTTAGGAGCAGTGGTGGTCCAGTGATTACGGCCGCGAGTAACCAGTAGTAGGTCGTGAGTTCGAACCCAAGCAGGCGCTTTACTTTGTGTATATTATTACATCACCACTGCTCTCAAAACGGTGAAGGAAAACATCGTTAAGAAAACAAAAAAACCGGCCAAGTGCGAGTCGGACTCGCGCACCGAGGGTTCCGTACAAACCTGTAGGTATAAAGTTTAAAATTTTAAAAATATTTTTATTATATGATGTAACTAAAAATTTATGGTTTTCGTAATTTTTTCTTTATCTTTGCTATAAGACGTTGCTTCGTACCAAATTTCAAAATTCTAGATCGACTGGAAGTACCCTTTAGGTTTTGATTCCATTGCGAGTTTCGAAAAAATTCGGAAATTTGCGGCATAAACGGCTATATCTTTTGATTGCATTAGCTTAGAAGTTTGAATTTTTCCACAGCTCCAAGGGACAGTAGACCTAAGTATTTGATATAAATTTCAGCTTGAAACCTCCACGCGTTCCTGAGAAAAAGGGTCTTGACAGACGGTCGGACGGACGGACGGACAACAAAGTGATCCTATAAGGGTTCCGCTTGTTCCTTTTGAGGTGCGGAACCCTAAAAACAAGCATGCCTGCACCAAAGCATGTCATGGCATGTCTTAAAACCAACAATTCGATGACATGTGACATCTACCAACCAGTACTGGGCCCACGTG
This sequence comes from Aporophyla nigra, assembly GCA_947507805.1. Taxonomy (NCBI): domain Eukaryota; kingdom Metazoa; phylum Arthropoda; class Insecta; order Lepidoptera; family Noctuidae; genus Aporophyla; species Aporophyla nigra. Next base: position 11,289,421 of record OX382319.1, on the reverse strand, counting down.
GTGGATTATGGCCCACTCCCTCTCACCGAGAGGAAGCCTGTGTCCCAGCAGTGGGAACATTATAAGCTGATGATGATGATAATTCGGTTCAGATTTGATTGGTAAAATTTGACAGTTTCGGGTAGCTTGATGTGCTGGCGTTTGTACTGCTGGGTTCACTTGGAACCGCAATCAATTGAGCGACACTTTTTTTTAACCCGACACAGAAAAAGAGGCGTGTCATAAGTTTGACGTGTCTGTCTGTGGCATCGTAGCTGCCAAATAATAATGATATTTTTTTTTTTTATATTTTTGTTAAAATATTTAAACAGAATGATTGTGCTCATCACACAAAGATTTGTCCTGGGTGGGAATCGAGCCCACGACCTCAGTCAGGGTTACTGACCACTAGATTAACAGGCCAGTCAAGATATAATGATAATATTAGTTCGGACTGCGGGTGTTTGCATCATATCGTTTCTTTAATTAATTTTTCATTTTCTAGTTAATTTATGCCTGTCCTTTTTACTTATTTCGTCTTCCCTTTCAGATCTAACCCCATAATCAGCCAGCCCCTGGTCCTCAACAACGCTGGAACAGTCCAGAATTCTAACTTCAACCCTAGCCATCGCACCATTATGCTGATGCACGGCTTCGCAGGGTCTGTGACTTCTTCATTCAACACTGTTCTTCTGCCAGGTAAGCACATAAGCATATTTCGTAAGGCGTCATCAGAATCATCATCATTATTTCAGCCGAAAGATGTCAAATCAAATCATGATTTGATTTGATTCATTATGAATTCATTATGAGTCATTTATTCGTAAACATAGGTGACAATTATATACAAGATCTTAAGGATTAGGTAGTGCGCTATGTTTTGCCAATTGACATACAAATTATTAAGAACAAAAAAAATATAAGTACTATTAAATTAAAATATAAATTCGTCATAACATGATTATGCAAGCAAGTAACATTAAAATATTCATAATCAATTTCATCTCATGTCAAAATCTATAGTGAATTCAGAAGATTAATTTAAAAATAAAGTAAGTAAAAAAATTTATTAAAACGTTGACGGACAGAACGCCCCTCGACGTTCTCTCTGGATAAAATAATACGACAGTACGCCTATCGACGCGACGTCAACCTTTTGACTTGCATACAATCAGTACGCCTTGCAACGTTATATTACACGCTTTTTTTATATACTAATAAAAGGAAGGGCATTCTGTAGTTTCACGACGGATAGAGTTTTAATCTTTTACTGTCTTATCGTACGATAAAAAAAAAGTTAATAAAAATTAAATTTTGTAGTGTCTCAACACGATTAACCAGTAAGGGAATACTGTCCGTCAACGTGTTAAAAATGTTAAGTATAAGTAAAAATGTCAATATTATAAAGTTACAGAGATTCATCATTAAGAAATTCACCTAGAGTATAATAACATTTTTCAAGTAGTAACCCATTAAGCGTTTTTTTTTAACTTCCATGTCTCACTGCTGGACAGGGGCTTCCCCCAAGCACCTCCACTATGACCGGTTCTGTGCTTCTCGCATCCAGCGGATTCCTGCAGCCTTCACCAGGTCATCGGTCCATCTTGTAGGAGACCTTCCAACGCTACGTCTGCCAGTACGCGGTCGCCACTCCAGAACCTTTCGGCCCCATCGGCCATCCGTTCTGCGAGCAATGTGCCCTGCCCACTGCCACTTAAGTTTGGCAATTCTTCGGGCTATGACGGTTACCTTGGTTCTCCTACGGATCTCTTTATTTCTGATTCGTTCGCGTAGGGAAACTCCAAGCATGTGTAGATCAACCTTATTTAAGGGTTCTCAACTTATGGGTCGATGGTCTGTTTTAAATATTATCCCTTTGTTTCAGCGTTCTTGGCTGCTGGTAATGTGAATGTGATCATCCTGGACTGGAGTGCTGGATCCAGCTGGGGACCCCGCGCTACTCAAGCTGGTAAGTCCATTACATCTTCAGATTGAGTTGAAGGTACTACGTAAAAGATTCTAAGTTTACACACAAATTACAGAGTCAAATTAATTTACCTAGCGAATCGAATGATAAATACAACGTCAAAAAATATTTTGGTCAATGACCTCTGGTGTTGTTACTTGAAGTTTGAGTTGAGGAAACCTGTATTTTTTTTTATCGGCATACATATTAATACTAATCGCGACAGTGAAGTTTACAATTTAACTTTATTTTTAAGTTAAATTGGTCTTATTCCATGCAACTACACAAACTGTGATTGATAACCCCAAAAAATCTATTTTTTGGTATCGATTTAACATATTTACATATCGAAACCTAGCACGTCTCTTAAGTTTGTCTAGCTAATTCAATTTGATCCTGTATACAAAACTGGTTTCAGTTATTTCACCGGTACATATTTGACCAGTTGGTATAATACAAATACAAAATACAAATACAAAATAGTTTATTTCTTTAACAAATACGTGACACTGAAGTTGTGATTGGAGCCTCCTTTTAAGCTAATAAAGCCTGTAGTAGAAGGCTCCGCTCTTCCATAACAAAAGAAATAATTAAATAATTAATACAAAAACATTTGTCTACAATCTAAGGTTAATCAGTGTGTGTGTGTGTGTGTGTATGTGTATGTTAGGGTGTGTGTGTGTGTGTGTATTATGTAACTCGTTTTAAAAGCGCTTCTGTTTCCTCATAAGTAAGTTGTTTAATCCATTCAACTATTGACTTTTTGCAATCATAGTATTTCTTTTTATATACATATATTTCTTTATTTATTTTATTATATAGTTGACCCGACCGTGTATTATACTGGATGGATGCAAAATACACGGTTAATACGACAGTAAAATTAACTTCCTATATCTAATGACGTTTCGAGAGTAAAAAAAAACCAACTATATTCAGGCAAATGGAGTATGTAAGGATCGTAGCTGGTGACGTAATTCTGTAGTTTCTGACTTCCCGCAATGGAAGAAAGCCTCTGTTTATGTATGTATGTACGTTTATTCAGTACTAGCTTTTGCCCGCGACTTCGTTCGCGTAAATGTCGGTTATCGCGGACGCAGATGAAGTCGCGGAATAAAAAGTAGCATATGTCCTTTCTCAGGCTCTAAACTATCTGTGTACCAAATTTCATTTAAATCGGTTCAGTAGTTTTTGAAGGAAAGCGCGACAGACAGACAGAGTTACTTTTGCATTTATAATATTAGTGTGGATTTTAGTTACGACAGCTAGTCAAATATTGGCAAAACCCATAGTTCACCCATGTTTATTTTAAAAAAAAAAACAGTTTTTTCGCTCACGCGATGTTTTTTCATTATTTCAAAACTCTCTCAAACAACTCATTGTATAAGCGTCTCTTTAAGCTTCTGTCCTTTCTACTACAGGTCAAGCTGCTGGTCGGTTCATCAACTGGCTGAACAATCTCACTGGAGCTAATCCTAACAACTACCACATCGTGGGCTTCAGTGTTGGAGGTCACGGAGCTGGTCACATCGCAAGGACTATCAACGGCAATGTCGGCTACGTTACTGGTAAATTTCTTCACCACTGCACTCAAGACGGTGCAGGAAAACATCGTGAAAAAACCGCCATGTCTTCGAACCAAGACAAGACAAGGCAGGACAACCAAGACAAATAAGACAAGACAAGAGACAAGACAAGACAAGACAACCAAGACAAACAAGACAAGATAAGACGAGACATGTGACAGCTTGCAGCTGTCACATATCTCCCGCACTCGGACCGCATGCTGGATTACGGCCCTTTCCCTTTCCCTGAAAGGAGGCCTGTATCCCAGCAGTGGGAATTCATTATTTTATAATACTATACCTTCATTTAAGAGGCTTATGGGTCGCCCTTATCCTAATTTATTTGGGGTTGGCGCTAATATGTATTACTAGCTTCTGCCCGCGCCTTCGTCCGCGTTAAATTTCTTGTTCCCCCGACCCTTCCCGTCGCGTCGAATCGCCTACCTGTGCGATTTTCCCCGTTTTTGCAATATTTTTCATTACTGCTCCGCCTTTCTTAGTTGTAGCGTGATGTTATAAAGCCTATAGCCTCTCTCGATAAATAGGCTACCCAACACAAAAAGAATTTTTCAATTCGGACCAGTAGTTCCTGAGATTAGCGCGTTCAAACAAACAAACTCTACAGCTTTATAATCTTTATTATATCTTTATATATATAATTCTACTGTACGTGTGTATGTCACTGAACTCCTCCTAAATGGCTGGACCATTTTGAATAATTTTTTTTGTATGCGTTTGGGTGGCACCCTGGATGGTTTAGATTCACTAATCAGCCCGACAGATAGCGTTGCTATCGAGTTCTAGGAAACAGGACAACGTCTGTACGGTCAGCTAGTATTAGTATAGATTATTCCATACTTCTCTATTAGGTGTCATCATGTTTGTACCTATATCATCATTGACGCAGTCCATCCATCGTTCTACTCTTAAAGCCATCAACATTATAAGATGTGTCATTTAATCCAGTAACTAGGTTATCGAGGTAAGATAGAGAGTCACTCCATATGAAATACTGGTATTCAGTTGAATCCGGTAATACCAAATTGTTATAAAAGACTACACAAATAATGATGAAGTCATTTTTCTTTCTTGAATACTTCAAAAAAGTCTAGCTTTTTAATAAATTCCAAAAATGGAACATAAAAGGTTGAGCGATTTTTTCTGACTTCTCCAAAATGTTTGTATCATTTATATTTTTTTAGTTTTTCATTTGGTATAGAAATTATGTGTCATAAATTTTAATTAGCCGTTTGTTTAGCAGCCTTTAAACATGCCACTGTCATAGGTATTTCATCCATATTGAAACAGGAGACATAAAATTTAATATCACCATATCATTTTCAACACGATGCTTTGCTTAAATTGACCACGTCTTCATGTATACATATTCTTTCTTCCAGGTCTAGACCCAGCTGACCGTTGGGACACCGACCTCCTCTTCAGACCCTCCGACGGAGTCTACACCGAGGTTATCCACACCAATGGTGGTGACAGTGGTTGGCTGAACCCCCTGGCTGATGTTGACTTCTACCCCAATGGTGGCAGAACCATGCCTGGTTGTTGGTCTACTTTGTGCCATCACAACAGGTCAGTGAAACTGAACGAAGGATATGTTACAAATAGCAAATAGCTAAATTAATTAATTTATTTAAGAACAATAACGCAATTTAAAAACATCTCATTTTTTTTTACTTTCTTTGATTTGTTCTTTCTTTTATTCTTGTATGTTTTATTTTTGTTCCGTTTTCTTTCTTTTATTTTTTCTTTCTTTAATTTTTCTTTGCTTTCTTTCTTGTTTTGTTTTATTTCTTCTATTTATTCTTTCTTTTATTTTTTACTTGTTCTATGTTTTCTTTCCTTCTTAAAATTCTTCTTCTTTTGTTACTTCAGAGCTTACAACTATATGGCCGAAACTCTGAGAACTGGTGGCTTCACCGGCAGACGTTGTGAGAACCTGAACAATGCTTTGAATGGCAATTGCAACGCTGGTGGTACCCTCAGGATGGGAGGACTTCAGCCTAAGACTGGGTAAGTGGCATCAATGTTTAAAGTGATTGTCCTGATATCAGCCTTATGCAGTCCTCTGCTGGCCACAGCCGGTTTTAGTTTTGAAAAACGGATTAAAATAGCCACTAAGTTATTATAAACGAGCTTGCAATGACTGAAATTATAGTAGCAACCTCTGTTATTATTATCCTTTTTATTTTCCTTAAATTCTGGAATTTACCATTTAGTAACGAATTTTGTTCAGATTTAGTTAAAAAGGCGAGTTATAGGAATTATTTACATAAATTCTTTGGCTTATAAGAAATAATGAATATTGAGATAATGATTTATGTCTTGTATAAACCAATAATTAAATTGACATTTGACAAGCTTGCCTTATCTATGGCCAAAAAATCAGCATTGCCATGCAACGTGGCTATGCTAATATTTGGCCAACAATTGTACCTAAAACTCTATAAATTATAATTAATAATTGAATTTTGTTTTTTTTTTTTTCTATTGCAGAAGCACTGGAATCTACCATTTGACTACAAACCCAATCTGGCCGTTCTCGCAAGGATAAATGTACTAGTCACCGTTTAAAATAAATATTTTATTTTAAATATATTATTTTTATTTTATATAACTTTTGACTGGGTGAACCGATTTTAATTATTCTTTTTTTTATTTAAAAGCTGGTGCTTTCCGAATGGTCCCATTTTAATTTGGTTCCATTCGAACAATGGAATCCATGTGAAAACCATATAAGTCTTAAATTTGTATTAAGTTTTTGCGCGATAAATGAACAAATACCGCGATTAGATTAGTGCGGGGTATCTACCATAACTAAAAAGTTAAAAATAAAAACTTTTTACAAAAAAATAACAACCGCCTTCCTTAAAAAAAAAAACACTACAAAGTCAAAAATAACTTTAATTTCGGAAGTCGGTGGCAAAAAAACCTTATATTTAAAATTATTTAATTTCTCAGTTTGGCTACTTGTAACACGTAGTTCTATTTTATAAAGTAACTTTCTCACTAATATCGAGTAGACGCCAGAAAGTCGCCATCTTATGGATTCGTTGTTGTAACTAAATAAATAGAAAGTAGACCTTATTGCCAGAGCTTTAAGATATATTACGCACGCATAGCATTAACCAAATAACCAAGCAAACATTAGCCAAAGTTACGAAATATTCGCTTCATCACTTTTACACCAGTAAAAACTTAAATAGTCACAGCGAATATCTGTTTCGATTTCATATCGCTTGTGATGAAAAGTTTGCGTTTTGTTCGTACTTCGTACGTTCCCAATATTGCAGTTTTGATATAACTTAGACTCGATAAAGTTTTTGTGATATCGGTTATGTAAATTTAGGTATCGATATGATATGTTACTAAACACATATCCGATATAAGTTACGTTATGATATATCGAACTCATGCCTACAAACTAGGCAGAGCCTCGACTATGGTAACCAGACAACTGATAAACATACTTATATATTTCTAAATACATACATATTATAGATAAATTACACCCAGACACAGAAAAAACGATTGTGCTTATCACACAAAGATTTGTCTTGGGTGGGAATCGAACCCATGACCTCAGTCTTAGCAGTCAGGGTCACTAACCATTAGACTAACAGGCCAGTCAAACTTACTTTGGAACCTGGGACCCCATGCTTAGCAGTCGCGTTTGCAACCACGAGACCAACGGGACGGTTATCCTCGACTTTAGGTACCTAGTAAAAAATAAATTATAGTTTAAAAAAACTAAAAACACGCTTCCATTGAAAACCAAAGTAAAAAGTACAAAATAATAGAAAAAAAGCGTGGGGTGCTTTTTAAGGTATTTTTTTATTGATATCAGGCACCCCACGCTTTTTTTCTATTATTTTGTACTTTTTACTTTGGTTTTCAATGGAAGCGTGTTTTTAGTTTTTTTAAACTATAATTTATTTTCTATTTTTTAGGGTGTTTCGAATTTTGAGACGTATGTCAGCGTAGTTTGTGACAGTTTTTCTGCTGTCCTGGTAACCCTGGCAAGGATAATGGCACAAATTAGCTAGATTTTTACCGCTCGAACGCGTCACAGCCGTACGTCAACTAACTAACTAGCGCCCTCTAGCGGACAACATACAAAAGACGCTCAGGCAAGTGAAGCCTGTCCTGGTAATCCTGGCAAGGATAATGGCACAAATTTATGAAATTATTGCATTGTCATCGGTCCTTGACAGGTGTGCAAAGTTTGAATGAAATCTGATCGTTTAAAGTGGGTCAAAATCGCGCTATAAGGAGTCGGTTACAAACAAACATACAAACATACTAACATACAAACATACTAACATACAAGTGAAGCTAATATAAAGCGTGTAAAAAGTAAAATATAGGTTGCCAATCTTTTTTGGGTAACATTAAAACCATCTTTTAAATTAATTTTAATTGATATCCATGTATAGTAAATGCCATAGCTAAACATATTTTTCTATGTAGGTATGTTTTTTATAGGAAGCCTACCACTTAAAGCTCTGCTGATCCTGTAAAGCATACCACAGTATGATATAAGTGACTGCTCTCACGTGCGCGCAATAAAGTGGCGTATAAAACGTCTTTTGAGTTGTACAGTTACACCATTGTATATACAGGCTGTTTCAGTTCCTGCCAGGGTCGCGAGATTTGTTCTAAAGAGTTACCATGGCCCTGGCACATGGGCAACTGAAGGAAGACGGGTGGATTTTAGTCAGTAAAAATCTGGAAACGTCATTTGATGATTTCCCACCCACAAATAAAAGGTGTGTCAGTTATTAAGAAAGTACAATTTTAGCGATATCGCCTTGTTGGCTCGGTATTTTTAGCGACGACATAAGGTATTATTATAAAGTTTGTATCGATTCAAGAGAAGAGATTTTAGTCTTTTTACACGTTTATATTAGCTTCACTTGTATGTTTGTATATTTGTATGTTTGTATATTTGTATGTTTGTTTGTAACCGACTCCTTATAGTGCGATTTTGACCCACTTTAAACGACCAGATTTCATTCAAACTTTGCACACCTGTCAAGGACTGATGACAATACAATAATTTCATAAATTTGTGCCATTATCCTTGCCAGGGTTACCAGGACAGCAAAAAAACTGTCACAAACTACGCTGACATACGTCTCAAAATTCGAAATACCCTAAAAAATAGAAAATAAATAATAGTTTAAAAAAACTAAAAAACACGCTTCCATGGAAAACCAAACTAAAAAGTACAAAATAATAGAAAAAAAGCGTGGGGTGCCTGCTATCAATAAAAAAATACCTTAAAAGGCACCCCACGCTTTTTTTCTATTATTTTGTACTTTTTAGTTTCGTTTTCAATGGAAGCGTGTTTTTTAGTTTTTTTAAACTATTATTTTTAAACTATTATTTATTTTTTACACGCTTTATATTAGCTTCACTTGTATGTTTGTATGTTTGTTTGTAACCGACTCCTTATAGCGCGATTTTGACCCACTTTAAACGACCAGATTTCATTCAAACTCTGCACACCTGTCAAGGACCGATGACAATACAATAATTTCATAAATTTGTGCCATTATCCTTGCCAGGGTTACCAGGACAGCAAAAAAACTGTCTTTGAAAACTTCGCTGACATACGTCACAAACTAATTTGTGCCATTATCCTTGCCAGGGTTACCAGGTCAGCAAAAAAACTGTCTCCGAAAACTACGATGACATACGTTACAAACTACGCTGACATACGTCTCAAAATTCGAAACACCCTAAAAACTAGAAAATAAATAATAGTTTAAAAAAAATAAAAAAACACGCTTCCATTGAAAACCAAACTAAAAAGTACAAAATAATGGAAAAAAGCGTGGGGTGCCTGATATCAATAACAAAATACCTTAAAAAGCACCCCACGCGTTTTTTTTCTTTTTAGTTTGGTTTTCAATGGAAGCGTGTTTTTTAGTTTTTTTAAACTATTATTTTTATTTTTTACTACAGGCATGGGCAACTGAAGAAACATGGGTGGGTTTTAGTCAGAAAAAGTCTGACACGCCCTCCCGCTCCGCCCAGAGCGGGAGAAGTCATTTGATGATGTCCCATCAAAAAAAAAAGGTGTACCGTTGTCATTCGTAGATCTTCTACAGTCGTTACTTAGGTTTTAATATTAATGTTAAAAAAGATATGTTTTAACTATAAATATTTTTTTTTTTTTAACCTGCATAAATATAAATACTTTACTTTTTGTTTATTAAGTATGAAAATCTCTTCTCTTTTATATTACAATAGAAAGTAATTGAAACAAAACCAAACACCCCAAATGGGTCCGTGGCTTACGCCCCCAGTGGTCGAGGCACCCGTGGCCGACGCACCTGATGAATCGCGGAACCTTCCAAAATATTTAGAGCTGAAAATACAATCACAGTGTCCATCCAAAAATTATGTATTTTGTCATACCTACCGCCAATTGAGCCAACGAAAATTCAATCTTATTTTAAGGCAATGAGTCTCAATTTTAAATGCAAAAAGTATTGCTAAGCTGTATTTATTTTAATAATAAGAGTTAGCTTTAAAAAAAATACCAGTTTTCTGCATTGTATTATGGTTTTAACTCAATACTCTAATTGGGGTGTACGGTCTTAATCAGCATCATTCTGTTGGCTTGAGAGATTTCAGTAAAACTAAATTTAATAATTACAAACACTTGTTTGCAATAAAAATTAATTGTCTTTGAAATTTCATCTCTGTAGTATAAGGGGAAGTGGTTTTTAATTCAGTTGCTAGATTTGACCTGAACAAAAATGCAACTATTGTTTAATAAAAAATAAATAAAAATAAAATCATTTTAATTCGGACAACTAAGATCCATAAATTGTTAGTAACAGTTTTCCTTAAACCACTATTGTTAGTAACTTATTCTACAGACATAATAATAAGAAGATCACCCAGCAACTGGACATTGCAAATGGCCACTAGGGTATAAGTCTTCTGACAAATTGCCTTATTATGGCAGAGGAAGTGTCTGCCACCACAGCCTTCAGGATGCTATTATGACTGCCTCTTATTCTGCTCAGTAGTGAGGCCGTTTTTTTTCGAATGATGGCATGAAATCCATCAGTATGGTTCACCGCAAACATTTCTGAGGCACTGCAAAAACGAGGCAGTCGTAACAGCATCCTAAAAACATTATTATATTGGACGCGTAGGACGTCCAGCGACCTTTTCGAACAGTTGACCCAAAGATTACTGGTGTAAAAACTCTGACAGTAAGCTTTAAAAAGCGTAATCTTTACTTGGTTATTACACCGAGCAAATCTTCGTGCCAACATATTACCCCTGACCGCCAGAGCCCTACGCTCCCTCTCAATGTCCATATGGTCACTGAGGTCGTCGGTAAGAAAATGCCCAAGATATTTAAATTTCCTGACTCTACGTACAGGCGTACCGCTAATGACTAGTTCTACTGAACTATCTCGGCACTTACCAGCAACCCCAAAGACCATATACTCACATTTTTTGGCATTATAGATAAGTCCATGTGAAGCAGCGTAGGTGTCACAAACATGAAGCAACTACTGTTGTTGCAACTAACGCCATTTATCCTGCATCCGACACGCATGCTGCTGAGCTCGGCAATGAGGTCGTTGACATATAGATTGAAGAGCCGGGGAGACGACAAACCACCCTGTCTCACCCCGCACTCCAAACCATATGATTCCGAAAGCGCATTTGACCATTTAACATGGTTAGTCTGACTGCGATACCAGAACTGCAATATACCGAGGAGTTCCGCCGGTATACCCCTGCTCCTCAATTTACTCCAAAGCACATCGTAAGAAACGAGATCGAAGGCCTTGGAGAGATCAAGAAAGCAGGCGTAGACCGGCGTCCTACGGTCAGTGTAGTATTTTACAGTATGCTTGACACTAAGGATAGCACTTTCGGTTGATAGTCCAGGACAAAACCCAAACTGTGCGTCGTTAAGATGAACATATTTTTCCAAATGTGAGTCAAGCATACTGTCCAACACCTTGGCTGCAACAGTTGCAAGAGAGATCGGGCGATAGTTGCCTATGTCCGAGATGTCTCCTGTCCTGTTCTTCACGATGGGTACAACAAAGGTCTTGATTAAGTCTGCCGGTAAATACGAATGGCTGAGACACATCGTGTAGAACAAGGACAGGACCCTCGGCAAATGCACGCCTGCATGTTTTAAATGTTCTACGCTAAGCCCGTCATGCCCTGGGGATTTGCCCCTACTCATACTATTTATCACCGACCTCACTTGCTTGGTGGTGAAGCGTAGTAGTGGCTCCTCCCCCCGAACATCAGACGCATAGCCGATTCCTGACATTGAAGGACCAAGTGGCGATCTCACTTTAAAATGATCTTTAAATAAATTGGCAATGTCCCCATGCTCAGTAGCCCCTCCCACATCCGCCGCGAGACCAGGCCTAGCCTCCAGCTTACCTGTTGACTTCCAAAATGCACAAAAATTATTAGTAGCTCGTTGTTCGGCTAATACGTCCATTTTTATTTGATCTTGCCTATTTTGACAGTACTTTAGGCGGCTTTTAAAAATTTTACGCGTCTCGTACATTTGGTCGTAAACAGTCCCTGAAGTTGGTCGATCAGCTAAAACCCAGGCTTGAAATCTAAGCCTGGCCTCTTGGTGAGCGTCTCGAACATATTTGTTCCATCCACATAACGGGTTACCCCGCTTACGTGTCTTATACACTTCATTAGATTCCCTCGCTGCCTCACAAAGGACATCTATAATGTCTTTGTACAGTTTGTCAAGGACAGGTTTATGCTCATCCAACTTGCATGATCCGTGACTGCACACCACAAACTCCTGTGGCAAATGTATCTCCCGCAGTTTATCAGAACACATTTCATGATAATTCTTGATCTCAGCTTTATTTCTGACGCCCCAAACAATAGCACTGTGGGGTGCAGTCCCGGTCATCAACTTTGGCCTAACTACATCCAAGTTACATATAATAGATATCGGTAAGTGATCCGACACATAAACATCTTCATCAATACCTACACTAACAACCGTCTGCCAGGCTGACGTAGAGACTACACAGTGGTCTAACCACCTCCTACAGCCGTGCGCCTCGCTAAAAAAGGTGTAGTGATTGGGATCGTATCCCAACTTCATTGTATCAGCACAGATCCAGGACTGATCATTACAAAAACTTTGTAGCTCAACATAAAATAATTCATGCGGATGTGCATTAAAATCGCCCATTATATATATGTTTTCCACATCTTGTGTCGCAATTATTGCATTTACCTCACTTAAGACCTCGGTAAACAAAGGCAAGTTTTCCGGTGAGTTAGTAGGCATATATACAGAAAACACAATAATAGTGCGACTACCCGCGATCGCTTTAATGGCCACTAACCGAGAACTATTACAAGATATTACCGAGACAGACTCAAAAACACCCTTTCTCCAGAGAATAGCCACTCCTCCGTACGGCCGCCCCCTTAGAAGCCCTACTGATGTGTCTACAGCTGACCTCCCCGTATATTCAAATTCAGGGCTTATCGTTCCTAACATTGATATATCGTGCGGTAACAGCCAAGTCTCCTGTAGGCAGATCAAGTCGGACGATTCACATATTTTTCTAATATTATCAACAGATCTTTTTGCAGATTTACAGTTAAAACTAGTTATTTTCACATTATTTTGACAATCCATATTTAATTTTAATTTAACTAACTATACGAGCCTCTTTATTAGTCCTGTACATAAAATGTACAAAACGCCTAAAAGTTATACCATCAGGCCATATCTGGTCATTTAAAAACATGTCTACCTTATGTTTAGATACATATAATTTGTACGCGTTATACTTTTTATACGACTTGATGTTTAGCTTTCTTAAAGATACACTTTCGTTAGTCTTACTTTTAATGTAGCTAATAATGTCATCATCAGAGGCCTCTGTACTCACGTTCGATATTAATAACGGGACTTTAATATCTGCCGCACGGAATTTACTGTCCGGCACAATAGAAGCACGACCTTTTTGGCTTGCAAAAGTATAAGTTTTCGAACGCGATCGTTTGTTTTGCACTAATGTCCACTCATTATCACTCGGTTGACTTACCACGGGTTTAGTGACAACCTTATCACAATTAACTATCGACGGCATACTATCACATAGCACTGATTGCTGGAGATCACTCGATGTTTTTGCAGCCGTGGCGGCGGCGGCGGGCGCACTGGCGATGGTCACCCGCTTGCAGGAGGTGGGGGAATTGACGAGCGTGTGCGCACAGGTAGCCGAGCCCGGAACACTAGCTGATTTGTGCGAAACCGCGGTGCTTGTTGTGGCCTCCACGCGCGCTAATTGTTGCGCTGTCTCGCTCCCGCATAGACGGCTATCATCAAATTTGCACATCATGCAGTCGGTCTCACTCGCTTCCTTCGGAACCGCTGTGTCTGTTTGGGCCTCCACGTTCTCGCGATGCTCTGTCGCTGTGGTATGTCCTTGCAAGACAGAGAAGTAATTATTACAGCCACTGACTTGTGTTGATGACGCGCCGTTAGCCGAGAGTTCGTTCACCTTGCAATCAGCTGGGTATTTTATAGGTAAATATTGTAATCCTATGGGACCACTGTCTAGGGTAAAGCTGTTTTGCAAACATGCTCCTCTTCTCACATTGATATTACCAGTAGGAGTATCATGTATTAAAGATGCCTGTTTAAGACTGGTCACCTCTAGTTGAAGTGATAGAAATTGCTCCTTCGATACTGTATTATCTTCTAAAACGCTGATCTGGTTTTTCAATTTTAAAATGTCTTTTAGGAGACATGTTACATCCACATGATCAAAAGTGACCGGAGGGAGTTTACTCAGGTCCTTCGCCACAAATATCGGGAATAATTCAGTACTGGTACCTTTCATGAGACAGATCATATCATCAAGATCCCGTGACATTTTCTTCTTTCCCTCCTTTCGGCGCACTGGCATTTTCTTTCCACTGGGGATAGATTCAAAAAGCAGAGTCTTTGCCCGCACAATGTCCTCAGCAGAGAAAGACGAACAACACACTTGATGCACACTCTCTTCATCCATCACGTCCAACACATTACGTAAAAAAGCTAACAGTTCGTTGATCACAACATTGCAATTAGCACAGTTTACAGTATGAGACGACATTATTTTCAATTAGTCACCGCACCGGTATCGGTTACAACGGCATCGCAAACTCGTCCGCTACCTGCCGCGTACGATGCGAGACTCGAAAAAGCTTCTCAATATAGATTTTTATAATCTCTAAGTAATAAAATCGAGATTATTATATCGGTAGACATAAAAATCGCTTATTTTGTAAAAAAAAAAAGAAGATATTCACGATAAGTCGGCTTAATTCGATTTTGTATTTTTAAACGAAATAATAACATCGCACCTTCAGAATGATAAATACCTAATTAGAAATTTGAACTTTGACTCAGAAAAAACTTTAAAAAAAAACAACCGACTTCCTTAAAAAACACTACAAAGTGAAAAAAAACTTTAATTTCAGAAGTCGATGTCTTAGGCTCTGTATTTAAGGTTTTTTGCCACGGACTAAAGAAGTCGGTTCTTATTTTTTTATTTAAGTTTTTATTTTTAACTTTTTAGTTATGGCATGTACCCCGCACTAATCTAATCGAGTTATTCATCCATTTTTCGCGCACATACTTAATGCAAATTTAAGACTTATATGGTTTTCACATGGATTCCATTGTCCGAATGGAACCAAATTAAAAGGGGACCATTCGGGAAGCACCAGCTTTCAAATAAAAAAAGTATCATCAAATTGTTTCACCCAGTCAAAAGTTCTGAGGTAACAAACATAAAAAATAAAAGTACAGTCGAATTGAGAAACTCCTCCTTTTTTGAAGACGGTTAAAAATTATAAAATTCTTACTAAAAAAGGGCCTGTATCACAATAATAGGCCACTTTATTAATAAGAGTTTTTGGAAACACCCTATACATCACAGGTGCATGAACCGCACCCTTTATAGTCCCGCGAATTACGTGCGGCGAATATATACAGCGTGTTTCGAAGATATAAATGTTAAAATATACTTATAAAGTGGGTATAACTCATAGAGAGGCTGAAATGAGTTATAGAAAGTTATTGTAAGCTTGTTTTACGGGCCAGCTTCTTAACAGTGAGGACCCTATTCTTAAAGTTTTTGAAGAGCGTAAAGATTTTGGGTATATCCATAAAGTTTTAAACTTATCATCATAGTCATCATTTCACCCGAAAAACGTCCACTGTTGGATATAGACGTCCCCCAATTTGGGTGGGCTTTGCCATAATCGCCACGCTTGGCAGGCGAGTTGGCGATCGTAGCGTGGTGGTAAAATGCAGAGAGAACGCTGCTGCCCATTCTCTAGTCAGTCCCTTAGTCGCCTTTTACGACACCCACGGGAAGAAATGAGATGGTGTTTTTAACTAGACAATAATAAAAGCATAAACAACACATAACAAAGAGACAAGGTATATTTGACAGCCGAAGCGGCCATATTTGTTTGCCTATTGGCGCAAATTTTTGACAGATAAGTCTTTATATGTTCGGCATATATCAAAATGAGATCTGGCAGACATCAGAACGCCAAATCTTGTCATTATAAACGTTCAAGATCAAATTAATGTCAAAAACTTGTCAAAAATATATGGAAACTCCAGTTAATATTGGTGAGTTAATATTTAATTTTCATAGTTGTTAGGATAATTTTGAACAGTCAAACAAACATTCAGTACATTTGGGCAGTGCCTTAATTTGTGCCAGTCGTTAGAGACACGTGATCGAATCAGGAATGAAGAGATCCGTAGAACCAAAAAACCGACGTAACCCGAAGAATTGCCGAACTTAAGTGGCAGTGGGCAGGGCACATTGCTCGCAGAACAGTTGGACGATGCGTTCGAAATTTCTCGAGTGGCGTGCGCGTACCGGAAAACGTAGAGTAGGAAGGCCTCTCTCAAGGTGAACCGTTGACCATGTGAAGGCCGCAGGAATTCGCTGGCTTTGAGAAGCACAGAACTGGTTGAAGTAGTGGAGATTGGGAGAGGCCTATGTCCAGCAGTGGACGTCTTTCTGCTGGAGTGATGAAGATCAGTTAGACATCCTATTTTTTAGCTAAAAAAATATATTTTCTATTAACTCCAAATATTACAAAAAAAAAACAGAAGAAAATTTGGATCAAAATTAATTTATTTGGAGTACAAGCAATAAACTACAGAATCTTAACTAGCTCAAGAAGTATTCAGCCTAAGTGAATAACCGTGTTACTAACGATACCGACAGATTTATGTGCTACCTTCCCCTTTAGTGAATGATATTTAAAACCATGTGCTTAATAATGTATGCATGTGTGGTGAGAAGAAGATAGATAAATTATTAGTACCTATGTATAACACATTATTTTTTCCTAGTTAATCTAGACAAATAAATAAAATTGGAGTGCTGTTTGTAATATTAAAATAACCGCTTTTTACTAAGTGTATATGGATATATACACGGTTCATTTACCAAAACACCACATTTTTTTAAATTTTTGTCTGTCTGTCAGTCTGTTTATTCCGGCTAATCTCTGAAATGTCTGGACCGATTTTGACAGAACTTTCACTGGCAGATAGCTGATGTAACTAGGAGTAACTTAGACTACTTTTACTTTAGAAAAAAAATTGGAACTCACGAAAAAAAAAACGAATGAAAAATTTTATGTTAAATACCACGCGGACGAAGTCGCGGGTAACAGCTAGAAACAATTAAAAAAAAAATGTTCTTAAAACAGTGTTTATTAAAATATTTCTCCAGCTGTTGATAAACAAAAAACTATTCAATACAATACAGTACTTAACGGTAGTGGAAAAGATCACCTGTATCCTGTACTAGTCAAAAAAAATACTGTATTACAGGAGACAGGACCTTCCATATAAAATGAGTCAGCGTACTGACACAAGATATGACCAAGATTATTTCTGGACTTTAAAAGTGAATGTGACCTCTGAATTTGTTTTGGCCTTTCTTCTCAGAGTAGTCAAATAGGAAATGGGGAGCTCATCTAGTTTTAAAAATATGATATTGACGTGTAAAAGTGTTTGTACAAATCTACTTATAGAAATTTATCATTTACTAGCTTTTGCTAGCGGCTTCACCCGCATATTATAAACTAGTTTTTACCTGCGACTTCGTCCGCGTCATATTTTTGTTCCCCTAACCCTTCCCGTCGCATCGAATCATGATCGAAAAATGGTCGAAATCTGGCAGGCAGCTAGATTTCGACCATTTTTCGTTGCTGCTCCGCTTCTTTCGATTGTAGCGTGATGTTATATAGCCTTCCTCAATGAATAGGCTACCCAACACAAAAAGATGTTTTCAATCCGGACCAGTATTTCTTGAGATTACCGGTTTCAACCAAACAAACAAACTCTTCAGCTTTATAATATTAGTATACCTAGATATAAACCTTTCTCATTAATCACTCAAGTAGGAATTAAACTACCCTCAAAAAACAAATAAAATATAAATATATTTATTCTACTAAAAGTTAAATATAACATAATTCTTAAAAAAATAACATTAAATAAAAAAAAAATAAAAAAAATCGTTTAATATAAATTTTCTCTGGCTATAATTATTAAAATAGAAATTCAAATTCTTAATATAATTAATCCATAAGATATTATATATCATAATATCAGTCTATTAACGAAAGCCGCATTAAAATCCGTTGCGTAGTTTAGAAGATCTAAGCATACACACACGAAATGTGAGTTTTTTATACTATGTAAAGGTGATAATCAGCCTATAATATTCCCACTGCTGGGACACAAGCCTCCTCTCTGCGAGGGGGAGTGGGCCGTAATCCACCACGCGGGCCCAGTGCGGGTTGGTCGATGTCACATGTCTTCGAATTTTTGTTTCCTCGCGATGTTTTCTTATACCGTTTTGAGAGCAGTGGTGATGAAATTAAATCTACAAAGTAAAATCCTTGCCCGGGTTCGAACTCGCGACCTATCTACAACTCGTAAGTCTGGGCCAATTCCAATGGGCATAGAATACAGATTTTATACTACAGTATTACTAACTAAAATATTTCTCAAAAATTCTCTGTCTCGATTTTCCATCTTGATTTTGTATTCCCTAATAAATGATGCATACTATTTCTATTACTGTCTGGCTGCGTAAGTTGCCCCTGAGTAGATAACCAACAGAGACTTAACTCCATTTTTTTATGTCTAAGTGAAAACTTCGTCAATAAAAAATAAATAAAAACAAATCAAAAATAAAATAAAATCTAAGAAAACAAAAATATAAACAATAAAATTTAAATTATAAATTTGAATTTCGAAATCGAAAGAGTAAAATAGAGAGAGTGAGTGAGTGAGAGTGGGTTCGAGTCGAATTCGAATTGATTTCGAACATATATGAAATAAATTCTATTCTTTTCTTCTTCTTCCATTCTAATGACAATTAAGTTGAATGCGCTAAGGTAGCCCCCAAAATTCAAATTCTCCTACGCTTTTTAAATTTGCAGATGTTCTTTCTGATAGTGTCTACGACTTTTTTCTAGAAAAATATTAATTAAGGAAACAATCTATCTCAAGACAAAACATGGGATTTTTCAAATCTTGTTTTTCAAATCTAATTTTCAAAAGGTTTCCGGTTTGCAATGACCCTAAAACCCCACTAAACTGTGGAGTAAACGTTTAAACTTTAATAATATGCAGTTTTTAGTTTTTGCAAATTGTAAATTTTTACAAAATTGAAAAATAATTGTAAGTTTCTTATCGGCTCTTCTCCATATGAATCAACAAATTGGAATTTTGCACCTAGCTTCTGACATTTCATAAGTGCCCATGTAGGTTCATCATCATCATCATCATTTCAGCCGTAAGACGTCCACTGCTGGACTTAGGACTCCCCCAATTTGGGGGGCTTTGCCATAATCGCCACGCTTGGCAGGCGGGTTGGCGATCGCAGTATGGTGGTAAAATGCATAGAGGACGCTGCTGCCCATTCTCTAGTCAGTCCCTTAGTCGCCGTTTATGACACCCACGGGAAGAAATGGGGTGGTGTTATTCTTTACGTCCGGCACCACACGGTACACCCATGTAGGTTATGTGAAATAAAATATTTTGAAACTTCGATTTTGAAAACGTTTGGTCTCTGTCAGCTACTTACTCCATGCTCCTACAGTACAGCACAAACATAAGGGGAGTGTACCGCCGCGGAAAAAAGTCCATGAATAAAATTAGGGTTCCGCAAGAATTTATTACACATATAAACGGAGAGTTCTGTAATATATCTGGTATTACATTTACATATTGTTGGGTTCTCTAGCTTTTATGTTTCGAAGTTCAGTTTTTGGGGATCAGTGCGATTGAAAGATAGGCTCTAAAACCTTAACCAGTGTGCCGGTTTGAAGAGTGTGGACTGTACGTGCCGGTGTAATTTTTAAATTAATAAGAAATTTATTTAATTCAGAAAACTCACCATGTAAAAAATACCATCTATAGAAAAAATGTAGTGTAATAATGTTATACCTACAATTCTAATTTTATGCTTTCTATCCAACCAATGAATAATGGGGGATATGATAGAAGATTTTGCACAACAGAAATTGCGAAAGAAATCATTTTCGGAATAGAAACCACCAGCATACTTATATCTCATTAATAAAATATGTAAGTACTAGCTTTTGCCAGCGGTTTCGCCCGCGTGGAGGTCGGAAATTATCCCGCGGGAACATACTATCGGGATAAAAAGTACCCTATGTGTTATTCCAGGTTATAAACTATCTGTGTGCCAAATTTTATCTAATAGGTTGGGGAAAAAGTTTCTTCGCATTTTTTAAGAAAATTCAAAACATTTTTTAATAAAGTTTATTTACATTTAACTGAAGTATGTAGGTACCATTTTGTTCGATAACTTTTTGCCATCTTGTAGGTAGGGACATGATCCCATTGCTATAGAAATTTTGGGACTTCTGGTCAAAATACCGCGACAAGTGGTTTTGGCAGTTCTCTCGTGATGTTAACCTGACACTGCCTAAAGAATTCTGAAGAGACCGAAACAGGTGGAAATCTGAAGGTGCAAGGTCAGGACTATACGGCGGATGCATTAACACCTCCCAGCCAAACTCTCTTAATTTTTGTTGGGTGGCTAAAGATGTGTGAGGTCTAGCGTTAACATGATGAAAAACCACACCCCTTCTGTTGATTAATTCCGGCCGCTTTCTCTCAACTTCTTGCTTTAATCTCATCAGTTGTTCGCAGTAGAGTTCAGAATCGATGGTCCTGCCTGGTGGTAACAGCTCATAATGAATAATGCCCTTCCAATCCCACCACACACACAGCATCACCTTGTTGCAAGTTAACCCGGGTTTCGCCACAGTCTGTGAAGCCTGACCGGCCTTTGACCACGACCTTTTTCGCACGTTCTTGTCATACGTGATCCACTTTTCATCACCAGTTATCAGCTTCTTCAAAAATGGTTCGGTTTCATTACGTCGTAATAAAGAATCACAAATGAGTACACGGTTCATTAGGTTCTTTCAGTGAGCTCGTGAGGTATCCAAATGTCGAGCTTTTTTGTGTACCCAGTTTTTTTTCAAATGCGCCAAAACTGTTTTGTGTTCAATTTTCAGTTCTTCAGCTACGTCGTAACTACTGGTATGCCGATCTTGCTCCACTTTTTCAAAAATGGCATCCATTTTATCCGTAATAGGGCGACCAGAGCGACGTGCATCTTTGACATCAAAATTTCCGGATTGAAAACGCTTAAACCAAATTTGTGCTACTCTCACAGACACTACACTAGGTCCATAAACATCGCAAATTTTTTTCGCGGCTTGCGTTGCATTTTTACCTTTTTTGTAGTAAAATTTTAAAATGTATCGAATTTCTTCATTAGATTCACTCATCTTGACGGTACGAAAAACAAATGAAAATCACACATTTTCCTAATTTGAATTTGGAATTATGTTCTTTAAAATTTAAACTTTCAATGATACCAAAACCAGCCAGATACAAATAGTATAGCCAAAGAGATTTTATTACAAGTTCATACATACTATAATGCGAAAAGACTTTTTCCCCAACCTAATAATTCGGGTCAGTTGTTTTTGCGTGAAAGAGGAACAAACATCCACACATTCATACATCCATACATACAAACTTTCGCGTTTATTATATTAGTAGGAAGTAGGATATTTGATTTGTACCTACCAATTAACCATCATAAAGAATACATCATAGCAGAAAAATCTTTTTGTTCATTTTTTTACTTGGCACAGGGCCCCATATGCCTGTGTGCTCGGAGGCCCCGGCTAGGCGGCCGGAGCCTAAGACGGCGTTGAGTAAATCTACTTATATTATAAACTTATTACGTCAACTATTTTGCTCGCGTCGAGGTTGAACGTATTACCTGGATAAAAAGTATCTTACGTGGCAATCCAGCAACTTAATTGCGAAACGCACAATTTATCAGAATCTGGATGGGACAGAAGATTATTTCTAAACCATTGCGTCATTTGTTCGAATAAATTGTCCGCTCAGCAACGTAAATAACGCAATGAATGTTGTTTAACTATGAATATAAAACCAATTCCTACCGATAAAAAGTTCCGCAATTACCCCTCTGGTTAAAAACTATCTGAATGCCAATTTATTGCCATTTTAGATGTGTTACGCAGTTACTCCCTAGTCCCCAGGTAGGAATACGAAATCATAGATTTTCATTTTGACAGTCAAAAAACTTTTACCCACCCACTTGACCAGTAACTGAGCCTGAACCAATAAATCTTTAAGATAAACTACGCATGTAACTGATACAAGGATTCTGACACCTGACGGATTTACGAGCCACCGGATATCCGGCGCTTTATCCCGGTAACAGCTACTTACGTCATTTCCTGGAGAAAACGGATTTAGGGTAAGTGTTGAGATTTCAAGGGGTATGGTAAGATTTCAGTAAGGATAGTTTTAAATGTCTTTATTCTTTCTGTTAATTTTTTATTTTATGGGAATCAAAACCAGTGATATTTTTACGGTAATTACTGATCTTCAAATGATGTAAGGTTTGTTTGTAATTAACATAAATAAATAAAAGAAAATCATTAATTTCGGACTAATAAAAGATCCATATTTTGTAAGCAACAGGCTTGCACTTCAAATAATACTAGGTAGGTACTTGAAAGAAAGAATACCGTTTATTTGACACAGTCCGTAAAACACAAAATAAAATAACATGAAAACATGAATTAAAAAAAAAACAACAAGTGTGTGCCTTGACTTCAGGCGCTGCCTAAACATAGAACACCCCCGGGGTTAGCTGGATGGCACCAACGCGGATGTATACGTGCATCCGCGGTGGGGCGACCCAGACTGCCAGGCACTTCTTCTCCTGCAACCGAGCGGGTGGGCAGGTTGCGGATAGCCCAACTCCGGCTGTGGGATCGACCGCCTTGCGGAAGTTCCTCGCACTCGGAGCATCTTGAAAGAGATCCCGGACAAGAGAAGTTCCCGAAGGCCAAAATCCCAGGCATAGGGTAACCAATCACCATTTCCCCCGTGTACCGCCATCCAACCAAACCATCCCTCCCCTTCCGGCTATCCCTTCAATCCGAAATCCCTAGGCCAGATCCCAGACCTAGGGTGACCCCAAACGAACCCATTCCATCCCACAAAGCTCCTCCCTCCTATCCTCACATCCTATCGGTCCCAGAGGAGGGGTAACCTCTGCTCCAAAAAAAGCCCACCCCCCAACAAAAATAAAAAATGCAGCAGGAAAAAGTAATTACCCAGGTGGGTCCCGGCCAAGCCGGGGAATCCCACACCGCCACGGCGGTCAGCCCCCATCGTATTCTGGGGGGGGCAACCGACTGCAACTTTTTGCCGCGCTCCTTAGCGCACTCGGCTGCTGACTCAGCGCCAATCTCACAGGCAGCGATAAACGCGCCCAAACCCACAACATCGGCTGCGACAAACGCGCCAATAACTACACCCACGGCTGCGACCCACGCGCCAAACCCCACGACAAAACATGCGCCTCCCGCGAGTCTCTGGCAACAGAGCATCGTGCGGAATAGCGTGACCAACCCAGGAAACGACACTGACCGACACAGACAGAGAGGGACGGGGAAGGATGGCGAGCCTGGTAGCTCCAAAACTTTCTCGGGTGATGGAGTACGCCTGCTGAACAAGCGCGGAAAAATCACAGCCCGGGAAAAGAAAAAGGCAAGGGCACAGGCAGTACGCGACCAGACGCCGGTCCGCACAGGGGAAACCCCGAGCGAAAAGCGTCCGGACGCGGAGCCACGCGACCGGCCGTCGGTCCGCACAGGGGAAACCCCGAGCGAAACACGGCCGGACGCGGAGCCACACGACCAGCCGCCAGTCCGCACAGGGGAAACCCCGAGCGAAACGCGGCCGGGCGTGGAGCCACGCGACCAGCCGTCAGTCCGCACAGGGGCAACCCCGAGCGAAACGCGGCCGGACGCGCATCAAAGCGGGCGAGGGCAAGTCCGTGCAGGGGAAACCCAGCGCGACCAGCCTCCGCACGCGGCGGGATCCGCCAGGGTCGCCAGTCGACCCCAAACTTCCGACAAGACCGACGACCAACCTGGACCTAGGACGAGGAGGGGGCGGCGGTCTAGACCAACACACGCACAGGCGCCGCCGGCGATACACACCCTGCCAGGGCCCTCCAAGCCGCAGCCTGGACCAAGTGGTACAGGGCCGGTGAAGAGAGGACGCCCGGACGACACGGCCTCGCCGAGTACGTTCCAAGGGGACGCCAAGCGTGTGAGGGTCCACTCTGCTCAGGGGGAGCAGAGAACCTACGCGCGGGCCACGAAGGACATCCCTGCGAGGCTGGCCGTAGCAATCTGCTTCCCTCCCCCCTCCAGAGACCTGACCAAGGAAGAGGCCGAGCACATAAAGACGGCCCTAGAGGACTTCCTAATGGACACCGACCCGACAACACCACTCCCGGCCTTCCGTGGGTACCCACGGGTAGCGGAAGGCACCGTGCAGATGTGGTGTGAGGACGACAATGCCCTGACCTGGCTGACACAAGCCGCACCCAAAATTAGACTCCCCGACACTGACCTAACACTGACCGTACTTAAACAGTCCGACGTGCCCACCCGTGTCCGAGCCTCGCTCTTCGTCCCTCGTTACAGAGGTGACGTGGCCAAGCTCCAGAGTGTTCTGATCCGTCAGAACACTTGGTACGACATTGCCAGGTGGTCTTTGTACAGGGCAACTACCGTCGGTGGCGACAACTACGGGACGTATCTGACCCTAGGTGTACCACCGGAGGAAGTTGATAGGGTCCTAGCCCGGGAGCGACGGATATCGTACCTCCTGGGGTCGATATACGTGCGCTTTTGGCCCACGACCCTACCCTCTGTCACCAAGACCGACAGCACTGACGAGACAGCCGCACAACCACTGACACAGACGACTGACACCGACATTGCCCAACTCGAGCTGGTCATGGCCCGAGCAGCAATGGAGGATGACAGCGACACCTTACCGCCCTCATCACCCGGCTGGAACGAACGATTACTCGCCTCGTCGCCGGGCGACCTACACGAAGACCAGCTCAGGGTGGAGGTAGAGGAGAGACTTTCCGATGGATGCAGCTCCGACTAACTCCACCCCACCACCGTCACCGCCCATACACGTCATCCAGACCAACCTCCAACACAGCCAAACTGCCACGGCCAACTTACGCAGAGCTTTGGAGGTAAAGCCCCGAACCATCGCACTGATCCAAGAGCCGTGGATCAGGAACAACAGAATCTGTGGCCTCAGTAACATCGGAGGTAAGCTAATTCTCAACACACACGGCGCAGACAAACCACGAACCTGCGCCTACATTCCCAAAGACATCCCTACCACACCACTCACACAATTCTGTTCCAGAGACCTGACAGCAGTCAGGCTCCAGACTGATGATAACGTTCCAGACGTCGTACTAGCCTCGGTATACATGCCAGGCGAGGACGCTAACTGCCCGCCAAAGGAGATGGCCGACCTAGTGCAGCACTGCGAACGTGCCAAACTGGACCTGATCATCTGCACCGACTCTAACGCCCACCACCCGCTCTGGGGTAGCGACTCGCCGAACGCCCGAGGAGAGGTACTATCCACCTATTTATTCTCTACTAACCTTAACATTGTTAACAGAGGCTCTGAACCCACTTGGGTCACAGTCCGAGGACAAACAATCATTGACCTGACGCTTGCTACAGAAAGCGCGACAAAACTCATCACAAACTGGCACGTCTCGGATGAACCTTCCTGCTCCGACCACAGAAGAATCCGATTCACACTAACTACTCACACTGGGGAACCTGCACCGAGGCGTAACCCGCGGCGCACTAATGTGCCCGAGTACAAACGCCTCCTTGCCTCCTTACTAGCTAGGCATCTATCACGAGTAACCATAAAAACTTCCGAACAACTGGAATACACCGTGACAAAACTATCTGAATACTTAATCGAAGCATATCATGCATGCTGCAAACTAAGGGTGCCACAAAACAACAGCGAGAGAAATCCCTGGTGGAACGCCAACCTTAGTAAACTCAGAGATACACTACGCAAACAATTCAACAGGGCCAAAAACACTAGGCTCCCTGATGACTGGGAGCAATACAAAGAAACCCAATACACATACAAAAAGCAGATCAGAACTGCCAGAAGGGCAGCATGGCGGAGATTCTGCGAATCCATCGAAACCAACAACGAAGCCGCAAGGGTAAGAAAAATCCTCTCGACTGATCAGGATCGAACCCTTGGTGCGCTCAAAAAACCCGACAACTCATACACATTAAGTGACCATGAAACCAGTAAGGTCCTCCTGGAAACCCACTTCCCCGGCTGTAACCTCCAAGAGGTCAGGACGTGGGAGGCTGAACCAGAATGGACCCCAACGAACCTAGATTGGTCCAGGGCTCAAAGCATGGTAACAGAAGAAAAGATAAAGTGGGCCATTGACACCTTTCAGCCCTACAAATCTGCAGGGCTGGATGGCATCTTTCCAGCCCTCCTACAATGGGGGGCTGACCACCTGATACCATGCTTGGTGGAGATCTACCGGACCTGCATTGCATTTAGATACATACCCCAAGCGTGGCGCGAAGTGAAAGTCATTTTCATACCCAAGCCAGGCAAACCCGACTATACACAACCAAAGGCCTATAGGCCTATAAGTCTCACATCCTTCTTACTAAAAACCCTCGAGAGACTCTGCGATAGACATATCCGAGACGGACCTCTCCGGGTAAAACCCCTTCACAAACAACAGCACGCGTACTCCACGGGCAGATCAACAGAGTCTGCGCTACATAGCGTGGTCTCCAAAATTGAATGCGCAGTGGACCACAAATGCTCAGCACTGGCGGTTTTCATTGACATTGAAGGCGCTTTCGACAAAACTATGTTCAATAGTATCAGCATGGCCCTCGACAGACACAACATAAATCCGACCTTGAGCGGATGGATCACCAACATGCTCAAATTGAGAGCTGTACAAGTCACAGTAAACGACACTACAAGGGCGGTAGTGGCGAAAGGCTGCCCGCAAGGGGGCGTCCTCTCGCCACTTTTATGGAACCTGGTCGTAGACAGCCTCATCAAAACACTCAACGATAAAGGTTACTTCACCGTAGGCTACGCCGATGACATAACCATAATAATAAATGGCACCCATGAAAACACCCTATGCCACCTCATGCGCCAAGCCCTGAAAATAGTAGAGGACTGGTGCAATAAACACCAACTATCAGTAAACCCCACAAAAACCGAGATGATCCTCTTTACAAAAAAGAGGAAACTCGCGAAACTCGAACTGCCACGACTGTTTGGCACCACCCTAAGCCTTTCAACTGAAACCAAATACCTGGGCATATTTTTGGACAAACAGCTGAATTGGGCAAAACACACCAACTACATAACTACAAAAGCCAGCATATCCCTGTGGCAGTGCAAGAGAATGCTTGGCAGGAATTGGGGAATCAGCCCCAAAGTAACCCACTGGCTATACACCACAGTTATTCGACCAATCATCACATACGGCTCAATAGTCTGGTGGCCCAGAACAGACCTGAGCACAGCCCAAAAAGACCTTGAAAAGGTGCAACGATTCGCTTGTGTAGCCATCACTAGCTGCATGAGAACTACACCCACTGCTGCCCTACAGGTAATGCTCGGGCTACCACCTCTACACCTAATCGTGCGGGAGGAGGCTGCCCTGGCTGCCCTAAGACTGAACATAGCAGGGACCCTGAGCAATGACTCGAGGGTCAAGCACTCACGCATTAGGGACGATGCGATCAAGCGACAACCAATGATGGCATCACCCTGCGATAAAACTCCAAAACTACACTACTTTCAAAAGCACTACAACGTTATACTCACAGAAGAACAAAACGACCACTCGGGCCCGGAAGAGCTTAGAGTCTACACTGATGGCTCAAAGACCACCTCTGGGACCGGAGTCGGAGTTTTCTCACACGACCTTAACATAAAAATATCCAGCCCGCTGGGAATGTTCAACACCGTCTACCAGGCGGAATGCGTGGGCATTATACAGGCGGCATATGCCATAGAAGCCAGAAGAGTTACGGACACTCATATACGTATACTCTCCGACAGCGCTTCAGTCCTCCAATCCCTAGCCAAACGATACATAACCTCAAGTCTTACACTAGAATGTCACAACGCATTAGAACGGGTAACAGTTTCTAATCGCAACAAAGTGACACTGCAATGGATAAAAGGACACAGTGGATCACTAGGCAACGACGCTGCTGACGAACTGGCCAGAAAGGCATCCAGCGCGTCAGTCTGCGGCCCCGAGCCCATCGTGCCCATCCCCTTTAACCAGCTACGCAGGTGGCTGCAGGAATTTACCCACTCACAAGCGGAGACCTGGTGGACCTCGGCACCAGGCTGCAGGCAGTCCAGGGAAGCTATGCCATCCCCGGATGGCAGGCTAACCAGACGTTTGCTACGCCTGGACAGGGATGGTCTGCGTCTGATGACGGGCACCATCACAGGACACTGCCCGCTAAACAAGCACTTTCACACAATAGGCATAACGGACAGCCCCCTGTGCAGGGCCTGCATGGAGGCTGAGGAAACCGTTGCGCATGTACTCTTCGAATGTACAGGCGTCACCCAGATTAGGACAGATACCCTCGGGACACCCAAATCATACACGGACGTTCTTAGCAGACCAGGAGACATGATAAACTTCTGGAGGGAGGTGGGCTGGTTGGAGTAAACACCGACGGCCGCCATGGCCCACGTACAATGGTCCACTCAAAGGACTAAGTGCGGAAACCAAATCCCCATAACATAGAACATAGAACATAGAACATAGAACACCGTTAAACTATTTTTTTCTTGTCACACACTGAAGCGTAATGGTACATATTACGAGCTAGGAATTTTTTATTTTTTTATTTATTTATTTTCGATCTCCAACAAAAGATGTACACAATACATTGACACGTAAATAAAGGGTAACATGAGGTATTAAGTAGGAGTACTCCTTCACTTATAGCAGACCACAGCATGCACAATAGTTTACAACTAAGCTAACAAAGTTAAGTTAGTTTTTTTCCATTATTTTGTACTTTTTAGTTTGGTTTTCCATGGAAGCGTGTTTTTTAGTTTTTTTTAACTATTATTTATTTTCTATTTTTTAGGGTATTTCGAATTTTGAGACGTATGTCAGCGTAGTTTGTGACAGTTTTTTTGCTGTCCTGGTAACCCTGGCAAGGATAATGGCACAAATTTATGAAATTATTGCATTGTCATCAGTCCTTGACAGGTGTGCAAAGTTTGAATGAAATCTGGTCGTTTAAAGTGGGTCAAAATCGCACTATAAGGAGTCGGTTACAAACAAACATACAAATATACAAACATACAAATATACAAACATACAAATATACAAACATACAAATATACAAACATACAAATACACAAACATACAAATATACAAACATACAAATATACAAACATACAAGTGAAGCTAATATAAAGCGTGTAATTTGGTAACAGTTTATAGATTATTAAAAGAAGAATATGAAATACATTGAAATACTTAAATTAACACCTAGAGATATTTAAATTAAATTAAATCTAATAAACAATTTTTATATTTAGATAGAGACTCACAGATGTCTAAATTCTTAGTTTTGGCTAATATGTTATATTGCCTACAAAGTCTCGGAACAGCGGCGTAATGACCGAGGTTAGTTTGAGTAGAGGTTATTTAGAGAAAACAATTGATTGTACTGTGAAATGTTCAATAAAAGACTTATCCAAAAATATGACCTACATTAAAATAAAATAGTAAAATTAGTCATACTTTTGCACACTACTTCTATTACACTCACTCTTCTCACTATCCCCAGAAGAGTTGCAACAGCAATGTTACTTATCCACACTACGTCTATCACACTCACTCTTCTCACTATCCCCAGAAGAGTTGCAACAGCAATGTTATTTATCCACACTACGTCTATCACACTCACTCTTCTCACTATCCCCAGAAGAGTTGCAACAGCAATGTTACTTATCCACACTACGTCTATCACACTCACTCTTCTCACTATCCCCAGAAGAGTTGCAACAGCAATGTTACTTATCCACACTACGTCTATCACACTCACTCTTCTCACTATCCCCAGAAGAGTTGCAACAGCAATGTTGCTTATCCACACTACGTCTATCACACTCACTCTTCTCACTATCCCCAGAAGAGTTGCAACAGCAATGTTGCTTATCCACACTACGTCTATCACACTCACACTTCTCACTGTCCGCAGAATAGTTACAACAGCAATGTTACTTATCCACACTACTTCTGTTACACTCACTCTTCTTACTGTCCCCAGAAGAGTACTAACAGCATTGACACGTTTTGACATTAATTTTATTATAAATAATAATAAAATAAATAAAATCATTTTAATTCGGACAACTAAGATCCATAAATTGTTAGTAACAGTTTTCCTTAAAACACTATTGTTAGTAACTTATTCTACAAACATAATAATTAGAAGATCACCCAGCAACTGGACATTGCAAATGGCCACTAGGGTATAAGTCTTCTGACAAATTGCCTTATTATGGCAGAGGAAGTGTCTGCCACCACAGCCTTCAGGATGCTATTATGACTGCCTCTTATTCTGCTCAGTAGTGAGGCCGTTTTTTTTCGAATGATGGCATGAAATCCATCAGTATGGTTCACCGCAAACATTTCTGAGGCACTGCAAAAACGAGGCAGTCGTAACAGCATCCTAAAAACATTATTATATTGGACGCGTAGGACATCCAGCGACCTTTTCGAACAGTTGACCCAAAGATTACTGGTGTAAAAACTCTGACAGTAAGCTTTAAAAAGCGTAATCTTTACTTGGTTATTACACCGAGCAAATCTTCGTGCCAACATATTACCCCTGACCGCCAGAGCCCTACGCTCCCTCTCAATGTCCATATGGTCACTGAGGTCGTCGGTAAGAAAATGCCCAAGATATTTAAATTTCCTGACTCTACGTACAGGCGTCCCGCTTATGACTAGTTCTACTGAACTATCTCGGCACTTACCAGCAACCCCAAAGACCATATACTCACATTTTTTGGCATTATAGATAAGTCCATGTGAAGCAGCGTAGGTGTCACAAACATGAAGCAACTCCAGGATCGCCCCAGGCGACGGGCCCAGCAGCACCATGTCATCGGCATAGCTGATGTTGTTGCAACTAACGCCATTTATCCTGCATCCGACACGCATGCTGCTGAGCTCGGCAATGAGGTCGTTGACATATAGATTGAAGAGCCGGGGAGACGACAAACCACCCTGTCTCACCCCGCACTCCAAACCATATGATTCCGAAAGCGCATTTGACCATTTAACATGGTTAGTCTGACTCCGATACCAGAACTGCAATATACCGAGGAGTTCCGCCGGTATACCCCTGCTCCTCAATTTACTCCAAAGCACATCGTAAGAAACGAGATCGAAGGCCTTGGAGAGATCAAGAAAGCAGGCGTAGACCGGCGTCCTACGGTCAGTGTAGTATTTTACAGTATGCTTGACACTAAGGATAGCACTTTCGGTTGATAGTCCAGGACAAAACCCAAACTGTGCGTCGTTAAGATGAACATATTTTTCCAAATGTGAGTCAAGCATACTGTCCAACACCTTGGCTGCAACAGTTGCAAGAGAGATCGGGCGATAGTTGCCTATGTCCGAGATGTCTCCTGTCCTGTTCTTCACGATGGGTACAACAATGGTCTTGATTAAGTCTGCCGGTAAATACGAATGGCTGAGACACATCGTGTAGAACAAGGACAGGACCCTCGGCAAATGCACGCCTGCATGTTTTAAATGTTCTACGCTAAGCCCGTCATGCCCTGGGGATTTGCCCCTACTCATACTATTTATCACCGACCTCACTTGCTTGGTGGTGAAGCGTAGTAGTGGCTCCTCCCCCCGAACATCAGACGCATAGCCGATTCCTGACATTGAAGGACCAAGTGGCGATCTCACTTTAAAATGATCTTTAAATAAATTGGCAATGTCCCCATGCTCAGTAACCCCCCCCACATCCGCCGCGAGACCAGGCCTAGCCTCCAACTTACCTGTTGACTTCCAAAATGCACAAAAATTATTAGTAGCTCGTTGTTCGGCTAATACGTCCATTTTTATTTGATCTTACCTATTTTGACAGTACTTTAGGCGGCTTTTAAAAATTTTACGCGTCTCGTACATTTGGTCGTAAACAGTCCCTGAACTTGGTCGATCAGCTAAAACCCAGGCTTGAAATCTAAGCCTGGCCTCTTGGTGAGCGTCTCGAACATATTTGTTCCATCCACATAACGGGTTACCCCGCTTACGTGTCTTATACACTTCATTAGATTCCCTCGCTGCCTCACAAAGGACATCTATAATGTCTTTGTACAGTTTGTCAAGGACAGGTTTATGCTCATCCAAGTTGCAAGACCCGTGACTGCACACCACAAACTCCTGTGGCAAATGTATCTCCCGCAGTTTATCAGAACACATTTCATGATAATTCTTGATCTCAGCTTTATTTCTGACGCCCCAAACAATAGCACTGTGGGGTGCAGTCCCGGTTATCAACTTTGGCCTAACTACATCCAAGTTACATATAATAGATATCGGTAAGTGATCAGACACATAAACATCTTCATCAATACCTACACTAACAACCGTCTGCCAGGCTGACGTAGAGACTACACAGTGGTCTAACCACCTCCTACAGCCGTGTGCCTCGCTAAAAAAGGTGTAGTGATTGGGATCGTATCCCAACTTCATTGTATCAGCACAGATCCAGGACTGATCATTACAAAAACTTTGCAGCTCAACATAAAATAATTCATGCGGATGTGCATTAAAATCGCCCATTATATATATGTTTTCCACATCTTGTGTCGCAATTATTGCATTTACCTCACTTAAGACCTCGGTAAACAAAGGCAAGTTTTCCGGTGAGTTAGTAGGCATATATACAGAAAACACAATAATAGTGCGACTACCCGCGATCGCTTTAATGGCCACTAACCGAGAACTATTACAAGATATTACCGAGACAGACTCAAAAACACCCTTTCTCCAGAGAATAGCCACTCCTCCGTACGGCCGCCCCCTTAGAAGCCCTACTGATGTGTCTACAGCTGACCTCCCCGTATATTCAAATTCAGGGCTTATCGTTCCTAACATTGATATATCGTGCGGTAACAGCCAAGTCTCCTGTAGGCAGATCAAGTCGGACGATTCACATATTTTTCTAATATTATCAACAGATCTTTTTGCAGATTTACAGTTAAAACTAGTTATTTTCACATTATTTTGACAATCCATATTTAATTTTAATTTAACTAACTATACGAGCCTCTTTATTAGTCCTGTACATAAAATGTACAAAACGCCTAAAAGTAATACCATCAGGCCATATCTGGTCATTTAAAAACATGTCTACCTTATGTTTAGATACATATAATTTGTACGCGTTATACTTTTTATACGACTTGATATTTAGCTTTCTTAAAGATACACTTTCGTTAGTCTTACTTTTAATGTAGCTAATAATGTCATCATCAGAGGCCTCTGTACTCACGTTCGATATTAATAACGGGACCTTAATATCTGCCGCACGGAATTTACTGTCCGGCACAATAGAAGCACGACCTTTTTGGCTTGCAAAAGTATAAGTTTTCGAACGCGATCGTTTGTTTTGCACTAATGTCCACTCATTATCACTCGGTTGACTTACCACGGGTTTAGTGACAACCTTATCACAATTAACTATCGACGGCATACTATCACATAGCACTGATTGCTGGAGATCACTCGATGTTTTTGCAGCCGTGGCGGCGGCGGCGGGCGCACTGGTGATGGTCACCCGCTTGCAGGAGGTGGGGGAATTGACGAGCGTGTGTGCACAGGTAGCTGAGCCCGGAACACTAGCTGATTTGTGCGAAACCGCGGTGCTTGTTGTGGCCTCCACGCGCGCTAATTGTTGCGCTGTCTCGCTCCCGCATAGACGGCTATCATCAAATTTGCACATCATGCAGTCGGTCTCACTCGCTTCCTTCGGAACCGCTGTGTCTGTTTGGGCCTCCACGTTCTCGCGATGCTCTGTCGCTGTGGTATGTCCTTGCAAGACAGAGAAGTAATTATTACAGCCACTGACTTGTGTTGATGACGCGCCGTTAGCCGAGAGTTCGTTCACCTTGCAATCAGCTGGGTATTTTATAGGCAAATATTGTAATCCTATGGGACCACTGTCTAGGGTAAAGCTGTTTTGCAAACATGCTCCTCTTCTCACATTGATATTACCAGTAGGAGTATCATGTATTAAAGATGCCTGTTTAAGACTGGTCACCTCTAGTTGAAGTGATAGAAATTGCTCCTTCGATACCGTATTATCTTCTAAAACGCTGATCTTGTTTTTCAATTTTAAAATGTCTTTTAGGAGACATGTTACATCCACATGATCAAAAGTGACCGGAGGGAGTTTACTCAGGTCCTTCGCCACAAATATCGGGAATAATTCAGTACTGGTACCTTTCATGAGATAGATCATATCATCAAGATCCCGTGACATTTTCTTCTTTCCCTCCTTTCGGCGCACTGGCATTTTCTTTCCACTGGGGATAGATTCAAAAAGCAGAGTCTTAGCCCGCACAATGTCCTCAGCAGAGAAAGACGAACAACACACTTGATGCACACTTTCTTCATCCATCACGTCCAACACATTACGTAAAAAAGCTAACAGTTCGTTGATCACAACATTGCAATTAGCACACTTTACAGTATGAGACGACATTATTTTCAATTAGTCACCGCACCGGTATCGGTTACAACGGCATCGCAATCTCGTCCGCTACCTGCCGCGTACGATGCGAGACTCCCTTTATTATACCTTTACACTCTTTATTATCAACATTTTGATTTTATTTCTCATTTCACGGTCATAAACTACTAATTTTGAGAAATCTGCTCCGTTTTCAACGTTAAACGATACTATAAATAAATCAGCCTTTCCCAAAGTGTAGAGTCTACACAACGCCCCCCTTTTTTTTCTGGGTCTCTTACCCTTGCCCTTTAAGCCCTTTAAGGCCTGCAGCGCCCACAAGGGAGCGTTATCGCCCACTTTGGAAAGGCTTAAATAAATGAATAATAGTATGAAAATAAATAAATTCCTAAAATACAAAATAACTGAATGAGCAAAAAATTAAATTCTAACACTTACCTTATCAACTTTCCCTTGCTGGACGATATATGGGATCCCCGGCACAGGTCCAAAGATAGATGGCATCATGGCTGGAGCAATAATCACTTTGACAGGTTGATGACACTTCTCACTGTCCGCAGAACAGTTGCAACAGCAATGACACTTCTTCACACTACTCTTGTTACACTCATTCTTTTTACTATTAATTTCACTGTCTTCACTTTGGTCACTTCTCATTTCACTGTCATCGTTGACGTCGTCTTTTTTGTAAAGTTTTGGCTTTTTACTAAATTTTGGTAGTTCAAGTAATGGCTGACGTCTTTTTAAATCTTTTGGCGTTTCTAGTAGGTAGTTTTTTGGTTTGTCACTGTTTTCTTGATTTTGGTTGTTTTGGGTTGTACCCGTTGTGAAAGGGTGAACAAGTAGGGTCTTTGTATTTTTTTGTAGGATTTTTGTGCTTGAGGCCCCTGGGAGGGCCTCAATAAGCCTTTTTGAATCCAATTTGATCGATTTTTTTAGTCTTCACACAAAAATATTGTCAATGTTCATAGCTTTCAAGTTTATTTTTAAGTTGCTGAAGTATGTTTATCTAGAAAAAAAATATGGGTAAAGTTGCGTTGAATTGTATAATTAAATTACGGAAAATATTTAACTGTTCTTAAGACACGGCAGGTGTGTTTTAATTTTTTAAACTATTGTTTTTTATTTCATAACTTTTAATGTTATAACATTTTTTTTCTCTTTACTTTTTTAATGTTCCACACTATAACTGTTAAATTAAAGTGCTTTATTTCAAAAATGTTATAACAATATAGTTAATTAAATTCTAAATGAAAAGTTCGCTTGTTATTGTGTGTATTGTTAGATATTTTCGTAATGTACTAAGCAAGGCCTACACGAAGATCGTATACGTATTAAAATTGAATAAAAAACAAAAAATATTCAGCTTTTTCGTGAAATTTGGCTACCCCATTACATTATTTTTTTTATTTTCACTAGCCATTGTTACCCGGGATAACGTAACGCTTCTAACGATACTGCACACTGATATCAGTAAAGCTGTTTAGAACTTAATATGGAATAAAGAAATTCACAAACATACATGAACCCTGAAACCTTAACACTCCTTTGTTTGGGCAGTCATGTAATACTTGAGTCTCTTATTATTTTCCCGGCCATTTCTTATAATTAGACGCTACGTTCAAGTTAGTTGCAGTTACTTAGCTATTTCGTATTTTTAGGATCACTATACAGGGTGTCCAGTATATAGCACGACATACTGCAGGGGGTGATAGCTTGGGTCACTACCTATCAATACAACACAATATATGTTCAGCAAAATCTTACGGATTTACAGTTTTACAAAATTTTCCGAAATACCGAAAAATCTCTACCTTGAAACAGATTTTTAAGCATCTCGTAATGAAAAAAACCTTTTCTAGTACTTTTTTTTACGTCAAATTATTTGTGAATAGTTACTTTACTCATTGATAAGTCTTTTTTCTATCAAAGAAAAGAATGTTTTCAAGAAATACTATTTTTTGTTTAAATTTGCACAGAACTATTTTCTTATCACTTAAGTTTAACCTACAGTGGTGAAAAAAAAATCCGTAAGATTTTGCTGAACATATATTGTGTGTTACGAAATTACTGGGTTCTTGAGATCTGACAGCAGTCTCTCTATGTAAAATTCTGATATTTAGCTGCATTTGGTGAGACTAGAAGCCGACTCATACAAAGTTGAGAAAGGACTCTGCATGATATAGTGTGGTGCCGGACGTAAAGAATAACACCACCCCATTTCTTCCCGTGGGTGTCGTTAAAGGCGACTAAGGAACTTACTAGAGAATGGGCAGCAGCGTTCTCTGTGCATTTTACCACCATACTGCGATCGCCAACCCGCCTGCCAAGCGTGGCGATTATGGCAAAGCCCCCCAAATTGGGGGAGTCCTAAGTCCAGCAGTGGACGTCTTACGGCTGAAATGATGATGATGATGATGATGATTATATAGCCATAGTCATAGGGAAAATATTTTTTTTTTTTTAGTTTAGATTACAACGCGAACCTTATAAAATTTTCAAGGTCAATTTCAAAAACTGTCAATTCAGCTATGATTTACATAGTGTAAGTAAATGATTTGAACCTTTCATCAGATTTGTCACCTAATCTTCTTCTCGTTTAATTTTTATCGTGGTCTAGCAGTTTGAGTAATTTATGCGGCCGACACAAATATGCCTTCTTTGGTATTATTCGTCAAATCGTTTAAGGCGCGGACTGACTACGATTTTAAATGCTACAACTACATGCTACAGCTCCAACAAATAAGGTTGAAAATTGAATAAATATTTGGATTGACGATGTGACTAAGCTGCGAATTGGCATTTATTTTACGGTTTTATTTAGATTATTCGGACTACACACATTAAATTAAATAATTGTCTGGTTAAAGTTTTAAAGTAATGTTTATTCTATTGAACTCTTTAAAAAAAAAATGTTGTTATCGCTGAAAATACAGAGATGTTCGACGTCAAAGTTTTTTTTGTGAAACAATTTTTATTGGGAATATCAAACAATTTTTCACTATTCTATTCGGTTAGAATTTTTCTTTAAACCCTTCTCTGTCCACTGTATTTTTTGTGTCGTATATTTTCATTGCGTTACGTCATACTCGATTGTCAAAGACACCAGTGTTTTGTGAATATTGAGGTAACACCGCGCCTTAACTCTATAAGTTATGCTGTTAGCTGCATGATTACTAAAATAAATGCGTGCACTGACTGGACAGGTCTACTCTATTTATCTTTCCTCAAAAGACTATTTCAGACACCAATCCACATGATCTGACCAAGCTTATGTCTGGACTTTAAAAGAGACTGTGACCTCTGAGTTTGTTTCGGCCTTTCTTCTCAGAGTAGTCAGATAGAAACGCCGACCTCATCTAGTTTAAAAAAAAATATGATTGACCTGTGTTTGTAAAAACCTATTTGCAGAAATAAATTCATTTTTCAATTAATTATTTATTTCTTTAATGAAATCTCGAAACGGCTGGTGGACACTTCCCGTGACCCAAGAGCTGGTTTTTACCTTGGCCAGAGGCATTGCCATACAACGTGGTAATGCCGCCAGTCTCTTGGGTACATTACCACTCGACAGCGATGCGGATAAATTTATCAACACTATATTTTAGTCTGTGAATAGTTTTAGTTAAGTTAGGATTTAATGTTGCTATTTTTTTTTCTGTTAATCTATACTAATATTATAAAGCTGAAGAGTTTGTTTGTTTGCATGTTTGTTTGTTTAGTTGAACGCGCTAATCTCAGGAGCTAATAGTCCGAATTGAAAAATTATTTTTGTGTTGGGTAGCGTATTTATTGAGGAATATATAACATTACGCTACAATTAAAAGGAGCGGAGCAGCAACGAAAAATGGACGAAAATTGGCTGGCAATTCGATGCGACGGGACGGGTCACGGGAGCAAAAATTCGACGCGGACGAAGTCGCGTATAATATATTTGCTTCTGCCCGCGACTTCATCCGCGTTAAATTTATTAATCCCTCGACCCACCCCGTCGCATCGAATCGCCTGCCCCTACGAGCTTTTCATATTCGTGACTTTTGCTCAGTTTGCCTAGCTCCTAAGGTTTTAGCGTGATGTTATGTTAAATAGACTCCCCAACACTAAAAGAATATCTCAATTCAAACCAGTCGTTTCTGAGATTATCGCGTTCAACCAAACAACCCAACAAACTCTTCTGCTTTTTAAAATAATTATTAGTAGTATAATAGATTTGTTGTGAAGAATTTAAAAGTTTAAGATAAATTTAACAAAAGAAAACGTATTTATTATTATCGATTAATAAAATGAAAAGAAATGTAAACCAATGATAGTTAGAACCTTATTTTCACATTATTTAATTATTGTTTTTGAGACAGGCTTTTTAACTGCACTATTACGTCAAAATTATTAAATGATTTTTCAATTTTTTCTTTTTAATTGAACCCTTAATTAATAACTACAAAAATTTATTTTAGTAACTCTTGTTTTATTCATGGTTTTTATTGTTATTTTTTCTTCATTTATAATCAATCACTTTTCAATCCACAAATATAAAATATTTTCGCGAAATCCAACGTACACAATTCAATTTAATTGAAAACAAACAAAGTCACTCACTGTTTTTAGCAACAAGCGTTTTTAAATGAAACAAAACACAAAATTCAGAGTTCGAACGTTTTGTTTATACAAAGGTCGTTGACCTTATAACCTTGAAAAATCACGTGAAACTTGTTTGTAAACAAACAAACACAAACATTTCGAAAAACAATTGAATAAAACACTAAAAACTACGGAAAAGTTTGAAATACAATTCAATTATACACCACTGTGTCTTTTTACTGCGAAATACACAAAAAATACGACAAATTATGAGAAAATTATTTAAGAAAAATTCGAAAAAATTTCGACACGTCTCTCTCCCGCGAAACCGGAGTGAATACTAAACTTTTCGGGATAGAATTAGGGTAGGCGTGGCTTATTCTGGGAGGGGTTACAAACCACGCCTTCAGACTCTTAAATATAAATTATTTTAGTGTCTAGACTGAGCAAAATGGCGGTTCAAGATACTATGAAATCTAATATCACACCTTTATTCCTGGATAGGCAGATATTTCGGAAGTTATGGTTTAGACCCATGTAATAACATTGTAACTTACTTCCGAAATGAAAGTTATTTTTCACTTTGTAGTGTTTTTTTGGAAGTCGGTTGTTTTTTGGAAGTTTTGTTTTTTGGAAAAAGTTTTTATTTTTCATTTTTTAAGTACCTATGTTACCTACCCCACACTGATTCGTATACCACGAAGGGCTTTTGACTCAATAATAACAGCCGCACGGGTTAATCGTTCAGGTCTTTACCCTTCCGTGCCTCGGAAAGCACGTTAAGCCGTTGGTCCCGGCTGTCTTTCGTAGATCTTAGACAGTCGTTACGGGTCGTCAGAAGCCCGAAAGTCTGACAACCAGTCTTACCAAGGGGTATCGTATTACCCAGTAACTGGGTTGTGGAGGTCAGATAGGCAGTCGCTCCATGTAAAATACTGGTACTCAGCTGCATACGGTTAGACTGGAAGCTGACACCAACATAGGTGGAAAAAGGCTAGACGATACTTGCCTTGTAAGCAATAGTGACAGTAAGGTCTCGTTAGACCCCATATTGAATATCTCGTTGAAATATGGGGAACTGCAGCTAAATCAAACCTCCAAGAAATACAAGTTCTACAAAATAAAGCAATAAAAACTCTTTATAACTATGACTATTTAACACCAACAACCAAAATTTACAATGATACAAAAATACTTAAAATTAGCCAATTATACATACTTAAAACATGCACTCTAATACATAAAATCATAACACAAGATACACATTCACAATTAAACTTTAAAAAGAAAACTTAGACATACAACGCAAGACGACGAGACAAACTAGAATTACGACAACCCAGAACTAACTATGGAAGGAAAAATATACTGTACGAGGGAGCAAAACTGTATAATGCACTACCTGATGACATAACCAATAGTGACACCATATTTTAATTTAAAAAAGCCCTAGAAGAATACGTTAGAATACAACACTAACAATCAATTGTCACCTTTATTGCCTAATTCTCTTATTGTGAGCACAGGGAATCACACTTACTTTTAGTTTTATATTTCTCAATATTTTAAGTGAACTGTAATGTTCTTGTTTTTTGAGAAATAAATGTCTTTAAACCGAAGCAGTGGAATGATATCTAAATATACTTACAAAGTGGATTAAACACGCATTATCAACATTATCGACGCTAACGCCAAAAATAACCAAGCAAAGTAAATAAATTTTATATGGGACCATGAGGCATGAGTATGCCTTAGGGGTATTGCCTGTTTCCAATTGAAAAAAAAAAAAACTAATCTAGATTTAGAACTACAAAAAAATAAGCTACGTTTTATTTTATAATATTGTGTGTGTCAGCTCGTCTCACGACTGGAGTTGACTCCTTACGAACTATTATAAAATATATAGATTATTAAACATAACATAACGTATGCGTTATGTTTCTCCGTTACGTTATGTTACGTTATGACGTAACATAACGTAACGGAGAAAGTTTGATTTTACTCCCCTTACATTTTTATACTTATATATCCTCCTGAGCCCCGGGACGTATTTACGAATATTTAATTGATGGAAGTTAATTTTTATGGCTTAATATAACATAGAGATAAATAAACATCAAATAAAAAAAATCTACCCCGACCCCATTTAGCGTAAGGCAGGGTATACAAGGTATCACCAGTGATACCTTGGGTTCAAAGTGGTATTAAAACAAATTATTTTAGAAGGAAAATTTAATTAATGAAAAATTTAAAATTTAAAAATAATACAAAATTTACGTATAATATTACTTAATTAAAACGAAAAAAACACCAAATCACTAATTAAAATAAATATTTACCTTTACGTAAAGTCGACATGTCGGTAACGGCAAAATGTTCGATTTTAAACTGACTGCAATCGATGTAATTTGACAGCTAGAGAAATGGTGAGTGACTAGAAATATAAAGGATATCTATGCTAACCATCGTACAAAAAAGCTTATACGCGTTTCGATAGACGGCGTGGAAATAAATTTTTAACTAAGTGTAACACTGGTGATACCAGGGGTCTCAGGAAGATATATGAAAATCGATGCTAAAGGTGTAAACTGTGAGGTCTTCGTATTCGTGATTTTTTTTCCTTTTGCTCAGCTCCTAAGGGTTCTAGCGTGATTTTATATAGTCTATAGCCTTCCTCGATAAATAGGCTATCCAAAACTGAACGTAGTTTCTCAGATTAGCACGTCCAATCAAACAAATTCTTCAGCTTCATAATGTTGTAAGACCCTAGGTGCGATTTTATTTAAAAATAAAAATTTAAATTAATCAAAAAAGAAAATTACAAACTAAATTAAAGAATTTACAAAAAAAAACAAAACCAATTATTAACTAAAACTATTTACAAAATTTGAAAAATATCATCGAAAAATTCATTCGCATTGCTGTCGACGGTAATGCAGCCAAGAGACTGGCGGCATTACCACGTTGTATAGCAATGCTTAGCGTCTGGCCAAGGTAAAAACCAGCTCTTGGGTCACGGGAAGTGTCCACCAGCCGTTTGGAAATTTGCTTAAATAGGCCAAGAGCACTCGGACCCCACGGCCCGAGGGTTTTAACCCCAATCGGCTCAAAAATATAATGACCAATTAGGTTATTATACTTACGCCGCTTGAGGTTTTCGGGAAAAGGAAATTATTAGTTAATTAACATAATATTTAGATTCGATCAGAATTAAAAACGTTATTGTGAGCCAACGTTGTAAGATAGACGTATGCTGTCGCGAACCTGCACCCTAAATGCGAAACGCACTATTTATCAGAATCTGAATGGGATTGAAGATTATTTTTAAACCATTGCGTCATTTGTTCGAATAAATTGTCGGCTCAGCAACGTAAATAACGCAATGAATGTTGTTTAACTATCAATATGAAAACAATTCCTACCGATAAAAAGTTACGCAATTACCCCTCTGTTTTTAAAACGTTTTAAGAGGAACAATGCTGAGATACATAATTGTTGCGTTACTTTAACCGTTTAGCACCGGAACCTCTACAAAGGGAATAACTTTTCCTCGTTCTTGCAACATTTTTCATTAATTCTCCACTCCTATTGGTCATAGCGTCATGTTACACATATAAAACCTTTAGCTTTCCTCGATAAATGGGCTACCAAACAATAAAGGTGAATGCTCCAAACCAGCCCGCGAAATTCAAAATTTCTTGCGTTTTTTGCAATTTGCAGGCCAGTGCTAGGTTGTTTGTTGATTAAAATATTATTCGCGCCTGTAAGACGTATGCAGTTACAGAATTATAATAATCAAAATCGCCAATACAACCCTCCAAGTTCATAAAGGCACAGGAACAAAAAAAAACAGAAAAAGTCATTCCTACAGCTTGATGAACTTAGAGCGTTGTATTGATGATTTTGATGATTATAATTCTGTAACTAAATATGTGTTACAGGTGCGAATAATATTTTAATCAACATACAACCTAGCACTGGCCTGCAAATTGCAAAAAACGTAAGAAAATTTGAATTTCGCGGGCTGGTTGAAACATTCACCTTAAAAGATTTTTTCAATTCAACCCCACAGTTTCTGAAATTGGCGCGAGGACTACTGGTCCGAATTGAAAAATTATTTTTGGTTTGGGTAGCCTATTTATTGAGGAAGGCTATAGGCTATATAACATCACGCTACGATCAAAAGGAGCAGGGCAGCAACGAAAAATGGACGAAAACTGGCAGGCAATTCCATGCGACGGTAAGGGTCAGGGGAGAAAATATTTGACGTGGACGAAGTCGCGGGCAGAAGCTAGTGTTAGTATAGATCTGTAGTTTTTTGTTTTTCGATCTATGTTCTATTGTCGGTAAGACACAGCGTTAATTTTATTTATTTTGAATCTGTAATTTTTTGTTTATCTACCTCTGTTCT
Organism: Aporophyla nigra; assembly: GCA_947507805.1. NCBI lineage: Eukaryota > Metazoa > Arthropoda > Insecta > Lepidoptera > Noctuidae > Aporophyla > Aporophyla nigra. The sequence continues at coordinate 11,245,545 of OX382319.1, read as the reverse complement.
ATACAAATTAAATTATTTTGAATTTATCTATCCGAAACTGTTCAACAATACCTACATAATTTTATTCTTTTTAAAGTCGTTTTTACTTTTCTTTCATCTTTGAGTTTATTTCATTTTTACTTCCCCTTATCTCATTAATATTCACAATAGAACTCTTAAAATCAACAAAATGAAACGTTTTGAATAAGTATTTGAACAAAACGCTTTTGATTTTAAATGCTAAAAGGAAACCAGATAATTTAATAAAGTGGAAGTTATTATACTTACACTCTTCGAATATCGTAATTATTGTTCTTTGAATACTTAGCACCCAGTTATAATTACTATTTTAATATTATATTGCATGTCCTAGATTAAGTTATATTTGCATTTATTTATTTATTTAGGATCTCCAACAAAAGATGTACACAATACATTGACACGTAAACAAAGGGTAACATGAGGTATTGACTAAGTGTACTCCTTCACTTATAGGAGACCACAGCATGCACAATAGAGTTAACAACTAAGCTAACAAGGTTAAAATATTAATTATAGGTAAAATTTGGTAACAGTTTATAGATGATTAAAAGAAGAATATGAAATACATTGAAATACTTAAATTAACACCTAGAGGTATTAAAATTAAATTAAATCTAATAAACAATTTTTATATTTAGATAGAGACTCACAGATGTCTAAATTCTTAGTTTTGGCTAATATGTTATATTGCCTGCTTGCCTTGCATTTACGTATTAATATTACCTACGTAAGTCTTGTTGTGGAAGAGCGGAGTCTCCTAACACAGGCATATCTTGCTTAAAAGGAGGCTTCAATCACATATAGTAACCAGACAACATATAGTACCAAAACCTGTATCTATATAATAATATACGAATATTATAAAGCTGAAGAGTTTGTTTGCTTGAACGCGGTAATCTCAGGAACTACTGGTCCGAATCGAAAAAATCTTTTTGTGATGGGTAGCCTATTTATCGAGAAAGACTGTAGGTTATATATCATCACGCTACAACCAAAAGGAGCAGAGCAGCAATAAAAAATGTTGCAAAAACGGGGAAAATCGCACGGGCAGGCAATTCGATGCGACGGGAAGGGTCGGGGGACATGAAATTTAACACGGACGAAGTCGCGCGCTGAAGCTAGTAGCTAATAAAGGTTTTGTTTAGAGCTCACCGAAGTTCTGACGATAATTGAAGCGTATTGGCTCTAGCTAGAACAGGCGGTTCGTGCGCTAATTTACGTCATCATTCATCATCATTATTTCAACCAAAAGACGTCCACTGCTAGACATAGGCCTCCCCCAATATGGAGGGATTTGCCAAAGTCGCCACGCTTGGCAGGCGGGTTGGCGATCGCAGTATGATGGTAAAATGCATAGAGAACGCTGCTGCACGTTCCCTAGTAAATCCCTTAGTGCCAGTCCACACGGCGCGTTGCGTTGCGTTGCGTCGTCGCAACGCAAATATTTTGACGCATAGCCGGCCACACGGGCGCTGCGCCATCGCAGCGTTACTATGACGCAGTCTTAACGTTCCGTCGGTGCAGCGGCGACGCACAGTTGCGGCAAGCATTTTGAAAAAATTTCGCAGTCAGTCTATAGCAAATCATGGATCGGAAAAGACGTCTAGCATTGCTCCTATTACTACGTCACCGCCGAAATCGACGCAAGATCACAAGACGGTACTGGATCAGTCCTTTCATTTCATTAAGAAATCGTGATGGACAGTTTTTTTTTTTAGAATATCGGGAGTTGCTATTAGACGAAAAGAAGTTTTATAATTTTTTTAGAATGAGTGTAAAAGTACGTAGGTAAAAAATGAAATGAGCTTGCGTGTATCCTCCCTATCAACGCACAAGCAACTGAGCGGTGCCTCTCCGTCGCCGCAATGAGTACACCCCCTCCCGCTTCGTCTCGGGGGCTGCTGTCCGTCATGTGTGCGTTGCGACGACGCAGCGCGCCGTGTGAACAACTTGGTTATTTGTATGTAAAACAACGCAACGGCAGCGCTGCGTCGACGCAACGCTGACGCAACGCGCCGTGTGGACTGGCTCTTAGCCTCTCACGACACCCACGGGAAGAAATGGGGTGGTGCTATTATTTACGTCTGATACCATACGGATGAATGCTAATTTAGGTACCTAATATAACAAATACACATTTAAAAATGTGAAGTGTATATCTACGTCATAGAAAACACGTAGTTTTGATATTATTAAAAAAAAACCAGCCAAGTGTGAATCGGACTCGCGCACGAAGGGTTCCGTACCATTATCTATGAAAACAGCAAAAACATCACGTTTTGTTGTATGGGAGCCCCCTTTTTTGGGTGGGAAATCATCAAATGACTTTTCCCGCTCTGGGCGGAGCGGGAGAGCGTGTCAGACTTTTACTGACTAAAACCCACCCGTGTTCCTTCAGTTACCCATATGCCAGGGCCACGGTATCTCGTTTGAACAATCTCGCGACCCTGGCAGGATGGGAGCCCCCTTAAAAAAAAAACGGAATAAAATAAATATTTTATGGAGAGCCCCCTTAAATATTTATTTTATTCTGTTTTTAGTATTTGTTGTTATAGCAGCAACTGAAATACATCATCTGTGAAAATTTCAACTGTCTAACTATCACGGTTCATGAGATACATCCTGGTGACAGACGGACGGACAGCGGAGTCTTAGTAATAGGGTTCTGCTTTACCCTTTGGGTGCGGAACCCTAAAAACGAATGACCTTCCGTGATGTATTTACGCCGTATTATCTTATTTTGTTTTAGAGATTACTTAGTATTTATTTTTCTATACGCAATTAGATAAATTAACACTAGAAGTGCGGGCGTCCCAAATTTGACCCATTTCGATATTCTTCCTGCTCTAATTAATATTTTATTATGCATATAATCGTAACTTTTTATGAGTTTTCATGAAATATGGTGAAATAAAGTCAATATTTGTCAATATTTTACTATGAACTTAGAAAAGCCGTGCTTTTCCCATGGACAATTGTATGTAGCATGTTCGCGTGTGTCCAATGCCCAGAATCTTTACATTCTATCCCCAAATGGAAAGACATATAATATCGTCTACAGTAGCGTATTAAAATAACATTCTGTTTCGAGTTCTCTTCTGTGTTCTAAATCAGGAAAGGAGAACCGTGTTACCCTGAATTTAACGCGAGCGAAGCCGCGGGCAAAAGCTAGTATACAGATAGATCTTTCGATTCGACCCCACAAATTGGATTATTTCCCCAACTCAATCTTAGGGAATCGTCAAAGTTGATCCGAGGGTCAAAACGGTCCCATATTGTTTAATTTAATCGCTTTTTAATGGACGGAGAAGGGTTTAAAGGGTCATACAGAGATACAACAACCTTCCTCACTGTGTGGTAGCGTTTCGAAACTGTGCACTCCATTTTCAACGTAACGCTTAGCACAGAAAGTTGAAATTCCAACAGAGTATTTTTTCAAAGTGTCGGGCAATATTATACTCTGTCGGATTCTCAGTGCTCGGTTCAATACCGAAAGTTGAAATTCCAGTGCGCGAAAATTTCTCGCCCCGATTTTATTATTTACTAGCTTCTACCCGCGACTTCGTCCGCGTTAAATTTCTTGTTCCCCGACCCTTCCCGTCGCGTAAGCTCGCTTACCCGTGCGATTATCCCCGTTTTTGCAACATTTTTCATTACTGCTCCGCTCCTCTTAGTTGTAGCGTGATGTTATATAGACTTATATTTAGCCTTCCTCGATAAATAGGCTACCCAACACAATTTTTTTTTCAATTTGGACCAGTAGTTCCTGAGATTAGCGCGTTCAATCAAACAAACAAACTCTTCAGCTTTAAAATATTAAGTATAGATGGCTCTATAGTATTCTTATTCTCTCCCATTTCTTCTCGTGGCAGTAACAGGCGACTAAGGGGCGCACAGCAGCAGCGTTCTCTATGCATTTTACTATTATACTGCGATCGCCAACCCGCCTGCCAAGCGTGGCGATTAAGGCAAACCCTCCCAAATGGGGGGAAGTATAGATCGACTGTAATGATCATGATGAGTGTTCTTGATGGTACATGTTATCTGAGATCAGTAGCATTACAGCCGTTCTACTAAAAGTATCCTCAAAGCTAGAATCGCTTGTGATTTGAAAACGATTTTGGAGGTATGAGAAATACGGTATATAGTTTACTTAAATAATAATATTATTTTATCTAGGGACAGACGCCTGATGAAGGCGTGAAGGGCTCGTGGCTAAGTAATAACAGCCGCACGGGTTGAACGTTCGGGTTAAGCTACGCTTGCCGCGGTTGGTCCGTGGATGGGTGACCCTCTTTAAATACCAAGACTCTTCCGTGCCTCGGAAAGCACGTTAAGCCGTTGGTCCCGGCTGTCTTTCGTAGATCTTAGACAGTCGTTACGGGTCGTCAGAAGCCCGAAACTCTGACAACCAGTCTTACCAAGGGGTATCGTATTACCCAGTAACTGGGTTATGGAAGTCAGATAGGCAGTCGCTCCGTGTAAAATACTGGTACTCAGCTGCATCGGGTTAGACTGGAAGCTGACCCCTACAGAGTTGGGAAAAGGCTAGGCAGATGAAGACAGACGCCTGTTATGCGTTAGTTATCGATTCTTGGAAGAATGAAGAATAGTGTGCGCGGCGTGGTTGATACTTGATTGAAAACGCAACAGCCGGCGCGCGGTGTCCTGTTTTCACATTTTATTTCGCTGTGGGTAGCAAATATTTGACATATAGTATCTAAGGCGAACAGTCTGACTAAAGCTATATACCCAATACATACAATAATGTCAATATTATTGTGTGTGTGTGTGGACACACAAAGTACCGCCTGATAAATTTGATCGCCTAGTACCATGGTTGCATTCCGAGTTACACTGTTATTGGAGTTGGACGTGCTAACACTCGTTCTGGATTGCTTGAGCGTGATTACGATGTCATGACAAGCGCCATATTGCGATAACGCTGTCGGCGTTAATGTTGTCGAAAATGACAGTTGTATTGTTTGAAAAATTGATTTAGTCAGGGATATTATAATGTTACGGAGTTCTTGAATGACAAAATTTTGAATTATATACTATTATATCATAATTTAATATTCTATTTAAATTTTGGTTGAAGTAATTTTATTGTTTTAATTATTTTAACTTTATTGTTGTAGTTATTTTAATTTTATTGTTTTAACTATCTTTAATTTCTTGACAATATTTTTGTATTGACTGTAATTATGTATTTGAATTGATTGAATTTTGACATTTATATCCGACTATAACTATTTTTGTACGCCGAATATGGCAAAACATGTTGAACCAGCAATTTTAAACTCGTTTCCATCTATATGTGCATATTTATGTATCATGTTACACATGTTTATACAAATAAATGCATCTTTATCTTTCGTTTTGACTCACATCTTAACTTTAAATAACTGGCATTAATTAGAAACTGTGCTTCTGGCTAGAGTCTTTAGCTAACCTAAGAAGAAGAGTTTGTGCTGCCTACAAATTTTACCTATATGGTGTCTAAAAGATGTTGCACGACTCTGTTAGCGCGTTCACGAGCGTTACATATTGTTGACAAAAAAATGACAGCTCTCAACTGTCATAATCGTGTTATCTAAATCGCTGAGCGCTGTGAGCGCGTGTGTTCTAATTTGGAAAGCAGCCCATGCTTCAAAATATTATTTGGTCTGTTTTTTTCTAATCATCAATCATCAAGCACTTCTAGGGTTGAGTGTACTTTCGGTAATACACCTGTCAAATAACCAGAGGAAAGACAAAAAAAAAACAAAAATCTTGATGCATGATATATTTAAAAACTATTAAAATCTACAATCAAATACCATTAAACGTAAGCAAATTGTCGTCATCAATGCAAATGGCGGCGCCAATCGTGCCTCTCGCTTGCACATTCAAGACATTAGTAATGTGCGAGTGAAAAGGCATGTGGAGCATTCGTATGCCCGCATTTTTATGACGGGTTTTTCGTCACGGGATTCATGCAGTTCGACTTTCAAAAGATCTTGATGAGCTGTTACTACCTTTATTGCTGTGTCTAGTGCTTTTACTTCTGGATGAGTGACTAGACCCATCAGCACCGGTCTGTGATTGTTGTTCCTCGACTGACCGCTCTTGGTTCTGCTTTTTTTGTTCTTCGGCCCTCTCCTCACGAATTGACGAACCATCTGCGCCTTTCTGCTCAACTAAGCTAGTGTCCTTTTGAGAACTGCCTGCCGACTCATCTGATTGTTGTCCTGACTTACTATATGTGCTTCCATCTTTATTTTTCCCCTGATTTTCATATGCATCTGAGCCTCCGTCTCCATATGATTCCGACTGATGTGTAGATTCAGCTTTGGTGACTTGTCCTGAACCCGATTTTGACTTGGAAGCACCAGATTTCGAGTCATTTCGTTTGGAATTTGCGTTGCTGTTTTGAGAGTCATTCGAGTTAGATCGTCTATCAGAGCCTCTTCCATTACTTTGGCTTGTATCAGATTTATAAAAGCCAGAACTGCTTCCTTTCTCATCGCTATTGCTTGCACCAGTGGACTTAGATCTTACAGTATTAGAGCCGTATCCATTTCCTTGGCTTGATTCAGATTTGTCATTCTTAGCCACGTTGTTCTGACTATTTTTGTACGATTTACTAGATTCAGTGTTGGAATTCTTGGAGCTGTCTCCTTGAGCGGTGCTCCTTTGTCCAGAAATGCCGGTTTGACCAGAACCTCTGCTTACATTGGAACTGCTGCTTTCGTCTGAACTATTGCTTTCGTCTGAACTGACACTTTGTACAGAACTGCTGCTTTCGTCTGAACTGCTGCTTTCGTCTAGACTGCTGTATTGGTCTGAACTACTGCTCTGGTTTGAACTGCTGCTTTCATCTGAACTACTGCTTCCGTCTGAACTGACACTTTGTACAGAACTGCTGCTTTCGTTTGAACTGATGCTTTCGTCTGGACTGCTGTATTGGTCTAAACTACTGCTCTGGTTTGAACTGCTGCTTTCGTCTGAACTACTGCTTTCGTCTGAACTAACACTTTGTACAGAACTGCTGCTTTCGTCTGAACTGCTGCTTTCGTCTGGACTGCTGTATTGGACTGAAACTGAACTGTCGCTGTGTCCAGAACTTTTGCTTAAATTGGAACTGCCGCTATTTCCAGTACCACTAGCACTTTTTTCACTCGAGCTAGACTTCAACGTGGTAGAACTTTTATCAGTAATAAGAGATCCGTGTGTACTATCGTTTGATGTAGTGTCTTTAGAGGTCTTTGGGTCATCGCCATTATAATTTGAACTATTGGGGTTGTTTCCACTCGATGAAGGACTAGCTTTTTGTGTATCAGAGCTCTTTGTACCGGGTTGTTCAGGTTTTCTTGTGCTTCCGCTTTTCGTTTCTGATCCCTCAGTGTTGTCTTCACAATCCTCTTCGGCATTGCCTGAGCTTATTTTCTTACCTTTTCCTGGTTTATTAGAAACTGTTCTAGGGTTATTTGCACCTAAATCACCAGAAGTAGTTGATTTAGATCCAACTTTCTTTGTTTCAGAGCTCTTTATACCAGATTCTTGACTTTTTCTTGTGATTCCGCTTTGCGTTTCTGATCCCTCAGTGTTGTCTGCAGAATCCTTACCGGTATTTTTACCTTTGCTGGGTTTGTTAGAAACTGCTCCAGGTTCATTCTTACCTAATTCACCAGAAATAACTTTCTCTGTATCAGAGCTCTTTGTACCAGATTGTTGAGTTTTCCGTGCGCTTTCGCTTCGTGTTTCTGATCCCTCAGTGTTGTCTTCAGAATCCTTACCGGTTTTTTTACCTTTGCTGGGTTTGTTAGAAACTGTTCCAGGTCCTAATTCACCAGAAATAGATATTTTAGAAATAACTTTCTCTGTATTAGAGCTCTTTGTACCAGATTCTTGAGTTTTTCTTGTGCTTCCGCTTGTCGTTTGTAATCCATCTGAATCCTTCTCAGTTTTTTTACCTTGGCTGGGTTTGTTAGAAACTGTTTCAGGTTTATTCTTACCTACTTCACCAGAAATAGTTGTTTTGTCTGTATCAGAACTCTTTGTACCTGGTTCTTGAGTTTTTCTTGCGCTTTCGCTATTCGTTTCTGATCCGTCAGTATTGTCTTCACAATCTTCAGCATTACCAGAGCTTATTTTTTTACCTTCGCTTCGTATCTTAGAAACTGTTTCAGGTTTATTTGCACCTAATTCACCAGAAGTAGTTGTTTTAGAAATTACTTTCTGTGTACTAGAGGTATTTGTATCAGGGCTCTTTGTACCAGATTGTTGAGTTTTCCTTGCGCTTTCGCTTCGCGTTTCTGATACCTCAGTGTTGTGTTCAGAATCCTTACCGGTTTTTTTACCTTTGCTGGGTTGGTTAGAAACTGTTCCAGGTTCAGTCTTACCTAATTCACCAGAAATAACTTTCTCTGTATCAGAGCTCTTTGTACCAGATTGTTGAGTTTTCCTTGCGCTTTCGCTTCGCGTTTCTGATTCCTCAGTGTTGTCTTTAGAATCCTTACCGGTTTTTTTACCTTTGCTGGGTTTGTTAGAAACTGTTCCAGGTTCATTCTTACCTAATTCACCAGAAGTAACTTTCTCTGTATCAGAGCTCTTTGTACCAGATTGTTGAGTTTTCCTTGCGCTTTCGCTTTGCGTTTCTGATCCCTCAGTGTTATTTTCAGAATCCTTACCGGTTTTTTTACCTTTGCTGGGTTTGTTAGAAACTGTTCCGGGTTCATTCTTACCTAATTCACCAGAAATAACTTTCTCTGTATCAGAGCTCTTTGTGCCAGATTGTTGAGTTTTCCTTACGCTTTCGCTTCGCGTTTCTGATCCCCCAGTTTTGTCTTCAGAATCCTTACCGGTTTTTTTACCTTTGCTGGGTTTGTTGGAAACTGTTCCAGGTTCACTTTTACCTAATTCACCAGAAATAACTTTCTCTGTATTAGGGCCCTTTGTACCAGATTGTTGAGTTTTCCATGCGCTTTCGCTTCGCGTTTCTGATCCCCCAGTTTTGTCTTCAGAATCCTTCCCGTTTTTTTTACCTTTGCTGGGTTTGTTAGAAACTGTTCCAGGTTCATTCTTACCTAATTCACCAGAAATAACTTTCTCTGTATCAGAGCTCTTTGTACCAGATCTCTTTGTACCAGATTGTTGAGTTTTCCATGCGCTTTCGCTTCGCGTTTCTGATCCCCCAGTTTTGTCTTCAGAATCCTTACCGGTTTTTTTACCTTTGCGGGGTTTGTTGGAAACTGTTCCAGGTTCACTCTTACCTAATTCACCAGAAATAAATTTCTCTGTATCAGGGCCCTTTGTACCAGATTGTTGAGTTTTCCTTACGCTTTCGCTTGGCGTTTCTGATCCCTCAGTTTTGTCTTCAGAATCCTTACCGGTTTTTTTACCTTTGCTGGGTTTGTTGGAAACTGTTCTAGGTTCATTCTTACCTAATTCACCAGAAATAACTTTCTCTGTATCAGGGCCCTTTGTACCAGATTGTTGAGTTTTCCATGCGCTTTCGCTTCGCGTTTCTGATCCCCCAGTTTTGTCTTCAGAATCCTTACCGGTTTTTTTACCTTTGCTGGGTTTGTTGGAAACTGTTCCAGGTTCACTCTTACCCAATTCACCAGAAATAAATTTCTCTGTATCAGGGCCCTTTGTACCAGATTGTTGAGTTTTCCATGCGCTTTCGCTTCGCGTTTCTGATCCTCCAGTTTTGTCTTCAGAATCCTTACCGGTTTTTTTACCTTTGCTGGGTTTGTTAGAAACTGTTCCAGGTTCATTCTTACCTAATTCACCAGAAATAACTTTCTCTGTATCAGAGCTCTTTGTACCAGATCTCTTTGTACCAGATTGTTGAGTTTTCCTTGCGCTTTCGCTTCGCGTTTCTGATCCCTCAGTGTTATCTTCAGAATCCTTACCGGTTTTTTTACCTTTGCTGGGTTTGTTAGAAACTGTTCCAGGTTCATTCTTACCTAATTCACCAGAAATAACTTTCTCTGTATCAGAGCTCTTTGTACCAGATTGTTGAGTTTTCCTTGCGCTTCCGCTTCGCGTTTCTGATCCCTCAGTGTTATCTTCAGAATCCTTACCGGTTTTTTTACCTTTGCTGGGTTTGTTAGAAACTGTTCCAGGTTCATTCTTACCTAATTCACCAGAAATAACTTTCTCTGTATCAGAGCTCTTTGTACCAGATTTTTGAGTTTTCCTTGCGCTTTCGCTTCGCGTTTCTGATCCCTCAGTGTTGTCTTCAGAATCCTTACCGGTTTTTTTACCTTTGCTGGGTTTGTTGGAAACTGTTCTAGGTTCATTCTTACCTAATTCACCAGAAATAACTTTCTCTGTATCAGGGCCCTTTGTACCAGATTGTTGAGTTTTCCATGCGCTTTCGCTTCGCGTTTCTGATCCCCCAGTTTTGTCTTCAGAATCCTTACCGGTTTTTTTACCTTTGCTGGGTTTGTTGGAAACTGTTCCAGGTTCACTCTTACCTAATTCACCAGAAATAAATTTCTCTGTATCAGGGCCCTTTGTACCAGATTGTTGAGTTTTCCATGCGCTTTTGCTTCGCGTTTCTGTTCCTCCAGTTTTGTCTTCAGAATCCTTACCGGTTTTTTTACCTTTGCTGGGTTTGTTAGAAACTGTTCCAGGTTCATTCTTACCTAATTCACCAGAAATAACTTTCTCTGTATCAGAGCTCTTTGTACCAGATCTCTTTGTACCAGATTGTTGAGTTTTCCTTACGCTTTCGCTTCGCGTTTCTGATCCCCCAGTTTTGTCTTCAGAATCCTTACCGGTTTTTTTACCTTTGCTGGGTTTGTTGGAAACTGTTCCGGGTTCATTCTTACCAAATTCACCAGAAATAACTTTCTCTGTATCAGAGCTCTTTGTACCAGATTGTTGAGTTTTCCTTGCGCTTTCGCTTCGCGTTTCTGATCCCTCAGTGTTATCTTCAGAATCCTTACCGGTTTTTTTACCTTTGCTGGGTTTGTTAGAAACTGTTCCAGGTTCATTCTTACCTAATTCACCAGAAATAACTTTCTCTGTATCAGAGCTCTTTGTACCAGATTGTTGAGTTTTCCTTGCGCTTTCGCTTCGCGTTTCTGATCCTTCAGTGTTGTCTTCAGAATCCTTATCGGTTTTTTTGCCTTCGTTGGGTTTCTTTCTTCCCCTACCTTTTTTAACTTTTTCGACAATAATTCCTTGCCCACTTTCTTTAATTGTTTTGTCCCTAGTTACAGTAAGCTTATTGTCATCATCATTATTGCTATTAGAAGCTTTCCTTCTTCCCGTAATCTTCAGTTCTTTATCGTGAATTTTCTTATTTATCTTACTGTGCTTTGGTACGGAACGATTCGGTAAACGAGATTCAGAATCAGTTTGACTACCAACATTTACATAACTACTTTCTGAAGAATCTGATGTGGATTTCAAGGAGTCTTTTTTATTTTTAGTAGCTTCAGTTTTAATTGCAGTTTTCTTATTGCTTACAGTTTTATCTTGGATATCCTCATCGATATTTTCTCTCTGAGAGGAAGATTTTGATTTGTTCTTCTTTTGTGAACCTGTTTGGTTCCGTTTCTTTTTTCCAATATATTCACTCTCATTTTCAGAGGACTGTGCAGATTCTGTGTTTTCACTGGTAGATGAGTTAATAGTCTCATCATTTGTATCATCGTCTCCGTAGTTAAATCCATAGGTATTCTCATCATCGTCATCATTTTCAGTAGGGTTATTGAATTGTTCGTCTGTGCAGACCTTTAATCCTGAATGCCATCTCTTTTTGAAACTGATTGTAGCATCAACTGTGATTCTCTTTTTATGTGCGTCCAAATCTGGGGGAGAAAAGTCTGTGTTAGTTGTTTTTGTTTACGTTAAGTTAAGTCTTGACTAACAGAACATCCTATAAACCCCGAGGGGTCAGGGAGAGTTACGTTTAGGTCCTATATAATAGGGCACGACCCCATTGGCATCAACCAGGCACAACGGATAGGCAGACAGTGTTTCATTCGGATTTGAAATCCACGTCTAAATGAAATTATGGATTGCTACATACAGGGGTGCATTATGCACTTCAACCCTGTACGTAGCAATCCATAATTTGACGAATGTATACCATAAGTTGCAGAAGCCAAATTGAATGACATAACTATACTTAGAGTAAATGATCAGTAATGACGGAAGACGGATCCACAGCAGCCAACATTAGGCAAAGGACGATGTCGGGGTGGAATAAGTGGCGTACCCTAACAAGAGTTCTCTGCGATCCAGAAATGCCGATAAAAATCAAAGGTAAGGTCTACAAATCAACTGTGACGCCTGTTTTACTCTCATAATGATCATCTGCCTAGCCTTTTCCCAATTATGTCAGGGTCAGCTTGCGGTCTAACCGGATGCAGCTGGGTACCAGTATTTTACATGGAGCGACTGCCTATCTGACCTCCACAACCCAGTTACTGGGTAATACGTTACCCCTTGGTAAGACTGGTTGTCAGACTTTCGGGATTCTGACGACCCGTAATGACTGTCTAAGATGCCTATTTTACTCTAGGGGAGCGAAACGTTGAGTTAGAAGTAAACTTTTTGAGCAAAGTAACGTTGGGCGCGTGGAGTTGCTCCTTAAGATAAACATGTCAAGATTACATTGTAGACCGTTCGTCATAGTATTACGGACATTTTCCATATACGGACCATATTCGAAAAAAATAAAAATAACAACCGACTTCCTCAAAAAATACACTATAAAGTGAAAAATAACTTTAATTTTGGAATTCGGTGTCTTAGGATCTGTAATTAAGGTTTTTTGCCACCGACTTCCGAAATTAAAGTTATTTTTCACTTTGTAGTGTTTTTTTTAGGAAGTCGGTTGTTATTTTTTTTTAAGTTTTTATTTTTAACTTTTTAGTTATGGAACATACCCCGCACTAATCTAATCGCGTTACTCATTAATTTGTCGCGCAAATACTTAATGCAAATTTAAGACTTATATGGTTTTCACATGGATCCCAATGTTCGAATGGAACCAAATTAAATTGAGACTATTCGGAAAGCACCAACTTTCAAATAAAGAAAGAATCATCAAAATTGGTTCACCCAGTCAAAAGTTATGAGGTAACAAACATTTTAAAAAAATACAGTCGAATTGATAAACCTCCTCCTTTTTTTGAAGTCTGTTAAAAAGGACATGTTATGCGTAGACTCGATGACCATATTCGGAAAAAAAGAGGCCACGGGGGCCCAGTGCGGGTTGGTAGATGTCACATGTGTTTAAATTTTTGGTTCTAAGACATGCCAGTTTCCTCACGATATTTTTCTTCACCGTTTTGAGAACAGTGGTAACGAAATAATTTACAGAAAATAAAGCACCGATCTAGGTTCGAACCACTTATACCACTGCTCATCTATGGTGTTCTAATTAATTTGTTTTGTGTTTCTACTTACTGAGACCATATGCGCGAGAATAGACGTCGTTCTTGATAAGGTGCAAAATATCTGAAAATAAAATAAAATGTATTCAATATTGGGCCCACAAATGGGGAGCCTTACCAAGCTACATGTTGGCTACAACGCTTGTTAAACCTTCCTGTATGCGTAGCATGACCACCGTAGAAAGGGGTTTTGTCGACGGAAGAATAGACAAAATAACAGATTGTAGAAAGATTTATATCGTTTTATGTTGGCGTAGCATGACAGTTCTATCTCTATTCTACCAAGAATAGACAAAGTTCTTTCTATGGTGGTCATGCTACGCGTGCTGTGATTGTATTTTTGTATGTATGTTTCTCTGTATGTTACTAATATAGTTTTAAGTAAGATGTTATACTCTCTTAATGCCTGTTTTTTTTTTAAATTATTCACTCTAGGACGCGTATGGAAGATACGCTAGAGCAACCCGCGAAATATAATTTTTCAAATTTTTGTCATTTGTAATGACTTTTAGATATTTTATACAAATTTCGAAAAAATATAACGTAACTCAGTCGTTTGGTTGCCTTAATGTTCATGTCGTGGAGGCATTTTGAGTTTTGAACAAAATTCGAATGATGATAGTTTGTTTTAGCCGCAGGAGGACACGCCCCGGGCGTCGGGAATCGATAGCGGACTCCCGGCCACCGTAGGCGCGAGCTTGCGGGCGGCGAGCAATGGGTAGCTCGCCGCCCGGTAAGGACCAGGCTCGGGTCGACGGCGCGTAGTGTTCCACGCGCGCCTCAAAGAGATGTCAGCAGCACTGAAGGGGTCTGCTAGGACCAATGTCTGCCAGGGTCGCGAGATTTGTTCGAAAGAGTTACCGTGACCCTGGCACAGGCAACTGAAGGAACACGGGTGGGTTTTAGTCAGTAAAAGTCTGACACGCCCGCTCCGCCCAGACCGGGAGACGTCATTCGATGATTTCCCACCCAATAAAAAGGAGGTAAGGTTTTCCCAGCTAAGTTGACTCTGTGTAACATTTAATAAATAATAGGTAATAAAAAACAAATATTTACCTCCAACGACGTATCTACCAACTGTAAAAGAAAAAATGAGTTAAAAGTCAGGTTATGTAAGAAAATAGAAAAACAAAAATTCTTTGAAAACGTTCTAGAAAATAATAAAGTACCTAATTATTTAGGTTATCATAATCAGCTTGAAATGTTCCCACTGCTGGTAATCAGGCCTCCCCCCCCCCCCTCCCTGTGAAAGGGAGTGGGTTGTACTCGACCACGCGGGCCCATAGTTTTGGAAAAAAGACACAGACATGACGAATCTATAAGGGTTCCGTTTTTGCCATTTGGCTACGGTACCCTAAAAAAAACGTTTTACAATGTCCTACGTTTACGTAAGGAATAAAAATGTTATGATCGTCGACAATGTTATGATATCGATCCTTATATAATCGTTTTGCCTCGATTAAGTTCATACATCTGGTCATACACACACGCCGGCTGCCAGTACTACGCACCTGACCGTACTGAAGAACATCACCAATAAGGTCACTATATGAAAGTATATTTAACAAATTACTTACGATTTTTATGGTGGGAGTTAGCGAGCCATCCTAAGATCGAAGTCACTGTAAAAAGAAAAAAAAATGTTGTATTATAAAGGATTAAAACTAGGAGAAAAAAAATACAGAATAAATAACAGACTAAGTGCGTGTTCCACAACGCACAAGGAAGGGTTCCGTAGTCGTTATGAATTTATCTCAAGAACCAAAACGAATTTATCATTGTAGTTGAGAAACATGTTTTCCCATATATCGATTTAAGTCGCAATCAATTCGACAACTGCAATTGAAAATTTCTAAATAATCGTACAAAAAATATCGATAAATTTTCGGATATTTTCTTTTACTAGTACCGTGAGACATTGAAATGAAATTTATTTTGCAAGAATTACAGATTACAGTACATTACAGATGGTCGGGTTATTTTACAGTCATCATCATCATCATTTCAGCCGAAAGACGTTCACTGCTGGACACAGGCCTCCCCCAAGCACCGCCACTTCGACCTATTCTGTGCTTCTCGCATCCAACGTATTCCTGCGGCCTTCACCAGGTCATCGGTCCATCTTGTGGGAGGCCTTCCAACGCTCCGTCTTCCAGTACGCGGTCGCCACTCCAGAACCTTCCGACCCCATCGGCCATCTGTTCTGCGAGCAATGTGCCCTGCCCACTACCACTTAAGTTTGGAAATTCTTCGGGCTATGTCGGTTACCTTGGTTTTCCTACGGATCTCTTCATTTCTGATTCGATCGCGTAGGGAAACTCCAAGCATAGCCCTCTCCATTGCTCTTTGGGTGACTTTGAGCCTTCTTATGAGGCCCATTGTGAGCGACCGATATTTTACAGTATCTAATACAATTTGCTAAACCTAGCAGCATTGCTTCTTGGCAAATTTCACGGTCTTCTAGGTCAACGGAAAGTACCTTGAAGGTTCTGATTTACTTGCGGGTGCCGTAAAAGGCGACTAAAGGACTTACTAGAGAATGGGTAGCAGCGTTCTCCATGCATTTTACTACCATACTGCATCGCCAATCCGACATTTGTCGGACGTCTTTCGGTTAATATGATAATGATTGTAATGATAAGCCAATTAATCGACATAAATGACCATATTGTTATGTACCGTTGACTAAGAAGCTTGATTTTTTTGAAGCTCCAACGCTACATAAACCTACGTATTTGATATTAATTTCAACATGATACACGCGTTCTTGAAAAGTGTTTAGTGACTTACCTTTATTCGTTCCGTTTTGTATTTATCATTTTATTTTTGTATGTGACATTTTGAATTTATAATAATAATGTAATTATAATTGTATGTAATTATTGTATGCCCTAAGGGCGGGACGTAGCTGATGTTAATTTAATTATTAATTAAGACCTGTGTTATGCACCTACCTATGATCCACAATAAAGTTTGAATTGACTTGAAAAAGAAAGGACGTAAAAAGAAGTGATCATAAATAAGGTCCGTTTTTTCTTTTGATGTAGGGAACCCTACAAAAATATATTTCGTGTTTAGTAACTATAACCCTTACGCAGAGATGTACCTATGGTACATCCAGATTTTACCAGTTAGTTTAAGTCCCATGTAACCGGGCACAAATCCAGGGCTGCTACTGAGAAAGTCCTGATGAAAAACCCAACAACATATTGTCAGATCCAAAAATCGAACCAAGGACTGCATGCCCATTCGTTGCTACCAACGCACCATTTGCCTTGATCGAGATAACTACGTCATGCCACCAACGTACCATATGCGTTGAGTGTACTTTAGGACGTTTTTTGGAATTACATAAACATGATAGAAATTTATTTAAATAGTTGCCAACATACACGGCTAGAATCAATTGTTAAATGTGGAAATACTGTTGGTTTTTGCTTCGAACTGTCATTCTTGTTTTGGTAAGGAAAAAAGGGTTGGTGCTGTGAAGGTCTTGGTGAAGGAAAAATATTAAGTGGCACCCAGGTGATGTTTTTAAAATTTAAGTGGCAATGAATGGGTTAACAGTAGGGCTTGGAACCACTAGATCTTCGAGGCCAGGCAAGGTAGGTACGTACGTTTTGAAATGACGATGTTAATATCCTGTCTTTTCCATTCCTGTGAGTTACCTGTGGAAAAAAATAAAAATCTTTAGTTGAGACAAATTTAATACAAAATATTTTAAACTAAAATACAGATATACTAAAATAAATAACTAACTATACAAATAAATACAAAAACAAAGGACACTTAGGCGTCGAAGTACTTGGCCGCATCACTGTCATCTGGAAACGTGCCCAGAAGACTGGCAGCATTGCCACGTTGAATGGCAATGCTAATTCTTTGGCCAAAGAATGACCCAGCCAGTCACGTGAAGTGTCGACCAGTCGATGAGAAATTTTAATATACGATTTGTTTCACGAATATTTAATGAAGATTTTATATGCAAAAAGAAAACTCGTCAAAGGAAAAAAAAACACATTTTAGCAGGGAAAGAAAAATATTTTAAACAACAACAAATTTCCAAAAACGATTTTTTTTTGTAAAAACATTTTTTTTTTTTTTAATTTTTAGGTGTGGTAGTAGGTTCCACATAAATTCGTATAGGTCGATACCTCCCACGTAAGTTGTTGTAACCCACAATATGCATGTTTTACGTTTATTAAACCAAACTGCCTATTTTTACAAACTTTATATGTTAAGAGTAATAAAAATAAAGAAATAATTTTTTAAGTATATTTACCAGACGTATAAAGTTGTATCATTATTACAACGGCGGCGTATAACATTGTATCCAACTCCGCAACGGTTTTAGATTGCAAGTAACAATTTTGAAGATACAACAACTTACATGGGAGGTATCGAGGTACCTACTTAGTCTTAATCTTTAGTTTATAGTATAAAACAAAATCGCTTCCCGCGTATGTACGCTTAGGCTTTTTAAACTACGCAACGGATTTTAATGCGGTTTTTATCAATAGACAGAGTGATTCAAGAGGCAGGTGTATATCGACAGTTGGCTTCACCATTTCGTGGACTCCACACTAGAATTGACTGTGTTGTGGGTCCCAGAACATTGAAATTGTTCTTATTCTTTTCAACCTTGAATAATGCCTTATTTTTCTTGAAGAATTAGGCAAAGCCCATACTTTTTAACCGACTTAAAAAAAGGAGGAGGTTATCAAATCGACTGTATTTTTTTTATGTTTGTTACCTCATATCTTTTGACTGGGTGAACCGATTTTGATAATTCTTTTTTTATTTGAAAGCTGGTGGTTTCCGAATGGTCCTATTTTAATTTGGTTCCATTCGGATAATGGGATCCATGTGAAAACCACATACCTAAGTCTTAAATTTGCATTAAGTGTTTGCGCGACAAAGAACGAATAATGCGATTAGATTAGTGCGGGGTATCTACCATGACTTAAAAGTTAAAAATAAAACCTTCTTACAAAAAAATTACAACCGACTTCCTTAAAAAAAACCCTACAAAGTCAAAAATAACTTTAATTTCGGAAGTCGGTTGCAAAAAACCTTAAATACAGATCCTAAGACACCGAATTATTTTTGACTTTGTAGTGTTTTTTTTTTGAGGAAGTCGATTGTTATTGTTTTTTTAATACATGAAAAATACTTACGTTCGAACAGCTTAGCAATGTCCAAAATAGCTAGAACAATATTCTTGGCATGACCTGCAACAAAGTAACACATGGTTAAAGCAAGACAAGATGATTTAGTTAGAAAGGGAGTGACTGGACTGGCTGACTGGGAGTGACTGACTGGAGTGGGAGTGAGATGAGAACTGATGAGACATTAGATTTCCTCACGATGTTTTTCTTCACCGTTTTGAGAGCAGTGGTGATGAAATTCTTTAGCAGAGTAAAAAAGTCACGTTAATAATATTTTTTTGATTGAAAAATGCTACTATACCATTGACGAATTCCTTCTTGACAAAATTTTGATAGTAAACTAAATGATAATTATGTATTTATGCATGAAAATTAAATAATTTGCCATTTTAATCATATTCTAAATATTTATATTTCAAATTGGATGTATGCTTAGTAATTTAATATGTAATAGTAATCTCAGTTATTTTGCATGTAAAATCGATTTAAACTTTTTATATTGTTAAATAGTGTATGCCCTAACGGGTAGTTTTTTGAGCTCACCTTACCTAACTATAAGACCTACTGTATCACCAAAAATCACACTAATAAATACTTTGACTTTGACACGTTGCGTCGAACAACTTTGTTAGCTAAGTTGGTGGTCTCCTATAAGTGAAGGAGTACTCCTACTTAATACCTGATGTTGCCCTTTATGTATGTGTCAATGTTCTGTGTGAGAGACCAAAGAAACGATAGATGGACTGTGTGAATTATGATATGGATAGAAAGGGGGTGACTACTGTGATGACGACTAATAGAGAAGTGTGGAAGAAAAAGACTTGTTGTGTCGACCACAAATAAATTGGGATAAGAGCAGGAAATTGATAATGTATTGTGTACATCTTTTATTGGAGATCCTGTATATGTTGTTACTCAAAAAACTAAAAACAGATGTAAAGGAGATTACAACAAACTATTTTAAATATGTAAAATTCTACCCATTAGTTAGAAACATAAGTACCTTTTAGCAGTTAACCACCATGCTACCCAGGAGCATAGCTTAACTCATGTAATAAACAGTCACAACACACGATCTATGGCTGCTGGCAAATTCAATGTACCCAGAATCACTAATTACTTTGATGACAGAACCCTAAAAAAACGAATACCATATTTATTGAACGGTTTGCCAGCTGACATAAGGAGTGATGTAAACAAACGTAGTTTTAAAAGTAAATTAAAAAAATATTATTTGGAAATGTGTGAAAGTGCTACCTCTTAATAATAATTAACTATAATTACCTTATAAGTATATTGAGTGTATAGAGCTCACCGACCCCACAGTCAAACCACTACTACGGTTTTGTGGGGCTTAGTTTATAAGTTATACTTACCTCTGAATAAATATAATTAAATATTTTTTTTTAATATACCGTGAAATTTTAGCCGTCTTAGGTTTTCCACTCAATGTATCCGAAATAATATACCTCTAGGCGTGATTAAAAAATTTTACCAATTAAGAAAATACGTACTGAAAAAAAAATGCATTAGAATTATGAAACATCGTGTGAATAATGTTTACGTATCATATGTCGAAGGACCGATGGCCGGTGGAGCAGACGAGTCCTGGAGTGGAGACCGCGTATCGGTAAGCCTAGTGTGGGACGCCCCCCAGCTAGATGGACCGACGACCTTAGGAAAGCGGCTGGAGCAGACTGGATGCGGAAGGCGGAGGACAGGGTGTTGTGGCGCAACATGGGAGAGGCCTATGTCCAACAGTGGACTGCGATAGACTGAGTTGATTAATTGATTGATCATATGGTAGAGAACATACATACCTACCCAGCGCACGAGTCGACTAGATCATTCCATCTCCATTTTCCATGAGACAAAATATCAAACGAACTACGTCATGCGTTATCGTAATGAATAATATTTTTATTTTTTAGATATCAAATGTTATTTTTTTCTTATGGATGTGTAGTAGTCATTGGATACCTACATGAAGTGGGCTGCCGTTGTAAAACGGTTAAAATGTCACGCTGTATATACTCCAATACAACATTGGGATAAGGGGGATGATGAATTGGTTATGAGATGCTTACCTTCCAGTGCATTGAGACCTCCCCTTACTTTCAGTAATTCATTGATTTGAGCAACAATGCCCTTCAGTTTATTGCTCAGAATAACTTCTCTTACATTCTTGTAACCACCTTTATAAGCTGCGAGGCCCCATTTTACGCCGTATCTTCCGCTTGAGCAAAGATGAACTGTGAAAATAAAAATAAAAATCTATACTTCTATACTATACTTTAATATTACAAATGCGAAATTAACCCTGTCTGTCTGTTGCGCTTTCACGACTAAACCACTAAACCGCTTTTGATGAAAATTTGTACGGGGTAAGTTTGAACCTCAAGAAAGGACATAGGCTAGTTTTCATTCCGTGACTTTGTCTGCGTCCGCGATAACCGGCATTTACGCAGATGAAGTTGCTGGCAAAAGCGAGTATTTTATAAATGCCTCTTTTTCTGTAAGTAGGTTTGTCCAAACACTTTTACACGTCAATCTTAATTTAAAAACTAAATGAGGTTGGCGTTTCCTATCTGACTGCTCCAAGAAGAAAGGCCGAAACAAACTCAGAGGTCACAATCTCTTTTAAAGTCCAGACATAATCTTGGTCACATCATGTGAAGATCATGTAGATTTATGTCTGAAATGGTCTTCTGAAGAAAAAATCACACAGATTCAGTGGACTTGTCCAGTACAACATGACGTCTTATTTTCTCAAAGGGTTAAACAGAAGTGTACCTATAGTACACCTACATTTCGCCTGTTATGTTTAAGTCCCATGTAATAACGGGCGAGCTTATTGCCATCAACCAGGCATAAATCCTGACTCCGAGCTACTACTCAGAAACTCTAGATGGAAAAACTCAATAACACTTTGAATGGCCCGGGAATTTCAACCAAGGATTTCACGCAGTAGCACTTGCGACCACTGACCAATGAAGCAGTCAGTCAGTTTGTTGTATGAAATACTACTGTTCATTTTTGCGTTTGGAATAATTAATCTAAAATAATGACCAATTCATTTTACTAAGATTAAAGTAGAAAAGATAAAATTATATTTAATCGTCATTAGGTAGAGAAATGAGTTAATGATTCGTTAAATTTTGGTCAAAAACAACTATAAAAGTAAATGAATCAATAACTCATGCATACTTAGAAATTGTCTCAATAAATCTATATCACCAAAAGTTAATGGAACGTCAACTGAGTTAATGGAACATTATCTGTGTTAATGGAACATTAACTGAGTTAATAAACCATTTACTTAAAGTAAATGAACAATTAATTGACTATTTATCAATTTAAGAATTTACGACCGGCGCCTCCTGGCACAGGCATCTATATGCTCAAAAGGAGACGCCACCAACTGTCTAATGTACGTGTAATAATTTAATGAAACAAAACATTTTTGATTTTGATTTACCTTTCGTAGGCTTAGCATTGTGAACTCCTAGAGGTGTGAGGACACCACGGCCGAGTACACAGTCGGTGATTCTAACCGCACTTGTCACCACTGAAAAAAAAAGCAATAAAAATTAGGAAAATTACATACTTAAAATCATAATCAGTATCCCACTGCTGGGATAGAGGCCTAGTCTCACTAAGAAAGAGTAGTCTTTTGAGGAGATCTGGAATATCACGCGGGCCCAGTGCGGTTTGGTAGATCTCACATGTCTCAAATTTTTGGTTCTACGACATGCCGATTTCCTCAACATATTTTCCTGCATCATTTCTGAGAGCAGTGGTGATGGAATAATTGACACAAAATGGCACATGGCAGCCTATCTCTACGGAGACTAGCCATCGGCGCGTGAGATGTTATAGTGCAAAAGTGTGTGCGCAGACACAGGGGTACTAAGTTTTCCCTCACTCTCATAGTCCGATGGGACGGCAATCCGACACGACCGGACAGAGATCAGGCGCAGGACCAACGACTTAACGTACTCTCCGAGGCACAAGGGTATCACACCGACAGTTTCCAAACTCCGGGCTGTTACTAAGTAATTCCTAATGAACCCACAAACAGTTTGTTCGACCTGGGAATTGAACCCAGAATCCCAAAGTTGGGCCTTTTATTGAAAACATATAAAAGCTCTGTAATAAATATTGGCTACTAAAATAGACGATATACTTTTCACACTCATCATCTGCCTAGCGTTTTACCAACTATGTTGGGGTCAGACTCCAGTCGAACCGGATGCAGCTGAGTTCCAGTATTTTATATGGAGCGACCGTCTATCTGACCTCCACAACACAGTTACTTTACTGGGTAATACGATACCCCTTTTGGTAAGACTGGTTATCTGACTGTCTAAGATCTACGAAGAGACAGCCGGGACCAACGGCTTAACGTGCTTTCCGAGGCACGGAAGGGTCTGATATGTAAAAGTGGTCACCCATCCACGGACTAACCGTGGCAAGCATAGCTTAACCTGGCTCATCAACCTGGAAATCGGCTGTTATCACTTAGCCACAAGCCCTTTGACTTCACTTTTCTTTTTATACTAAGATAATAATATAAAATAAAACTTACACTTCGAGAGGGAGGTGCCGACTGGAACAGAAAATTATTAAAAATTAATAAAAAAATTACAAAATACCGAAGACGACCGAAATTAATCACTTATCGCTTTGCAATAGACCTAAGCTTCAAGTTAGGTATTTAAACCTATCCTAGGTATCTAAAAGCCTATTTTTAGGTCAAAGAATTAGCATTGCCATCCAACGTGGCAACGCTGCCAGCCTTTTGGGCACTTTTCCCACCGACAGCGGAGCGGACGAATTCTTTGATGCCTAGTGAGCTCTTCCCTTTTTTTAACCTTTATTTCATTATATATAATATATTTATTTTAGTGTTAGTTTGTATATTGTATTAAGATCCAATCCTACTAATATTATAAATGTGAAACTTTGTGAGGATGTATGAATGCTTGTTACTCTTTCACGCAAAAACTACTGAACGGATTTGAATGAAATTTGGCTCCAAGATATTTTATAACCCGGTTCAACATTTAGGGTACTTTTTATCCCGATAGTACGTTTCTGCGGGATAATTTCCGACCTCCACGTGGGTGAAGCCGCTGGCAAAATGTAGAAAAAAATACTTACGACCAGAAATATATTGGTTGAGAAGACCAGCAGCCCCTTGGGTATAAACGAGTAAGATTTTCGTGACGTCATTGTAACTCTTGATATGCTCTGTAAAAAAAAAAAACATTAATATCATTACATTTTTTTTTTGAGGCTGTTAATCTTGTGGTTGGTGACCCTGACTGCTAATAATGAGGTTGTGGGTTTGATTCCCAACCAAAAGAAATCTTTGTGTGATGAGCACAATCATTTGTTCTGTATCTAGGTGTAATTTATCTAAAATATGTATGTATTTAGAAACATAAAGTATGTTTATCTGTTGTCTGGTTGCCATAGTACAGGCTCTGCCTAGTTTGGGATCAGATAACGGTGTGTTGATTGTCCCAAGATATTATTATAAAAAGCGCGGGCTATACTTGGAGTTTCTTTGAAGGATAAAATCAGAAATGAAATTATCCGGAAAAGAACCGGAGTTACCGACATAGCTCGCAAGGTAAGCAAGCTGAAGTGACAGTAGGCTGGCCATGTATGTCGAAGGCCAGATTTTCGTCATTGAAAACATTTAAAATCTAGACGTAGACTCATCTCGGAGACAATCAAATGTCAAAAATGTACGAAAACTTGAGATATTTTTGAAAGATTGAGACTTGACTGTGCACGTTCTTAAAATTACGAGAAATTCCCTTCAGGAGTGGAGACTGCATATCGACAAGCATAACGTGGGACGCCCTCCAGCTAGATGGACCGATGACCTAAAGAAAGAAGCTGGGACAGTCTGGATGCGGAAGACGGAGGACAGGGTGTTGTGGCGCAGCATGGGTGAGCCCTATGTCTAGCAGTGGACAACAATAGGCTGAGTTGATTGATTTTATCTATACATACCGTCTATATAACCGTGTGGTGCCGGACGTAAAGAATAACACCACCCCATTTCTTCCCGTGGGTGTCGTAAAAGGCGACTAAGGGACTTACTAGAGAATGGGCAGCAGCGCTCTCTATGCATTTTACCACCATACTGCGATCGCCAACCCGCCTGCCAAGCGTGGCGATTATGGCAAAGCCCCCCAAATTGGGAGAGGCCTAAGTCCAGCAGTGGACGTCTTACGGCTGAAATGATGATGATGATCTATACATACATACATACATACAAATAAATAAAATTGGAGTGTCTGTTTTTAATATTAAGATAACCACTTTTTACTAAGTGAATATGGATGTATACACGGTACATATACCAAAACAAGATTTTTTTCAATTTTTGTCTGTCCATCTGTTTGTTCCGGCTAATCTCTGAAATGGCTGGACCGATTTTTAAGGAACTTTCACTGGCAGATAGCTGATGTAACAAGGAGTAACTTAGGCTACTTTTATTTTAGAAAAAATAAATAATAGTTAAAAAAAACTAAAAACACGCTGAATTTTGACAGCGTAGTTTGTGACGTATGTCAGCGTAGTTTTCAAACACAGTTTATATGAAAAACTTTTTGTTAAATACCACGCGGACGAAGTCGCGGTAACAGCTTTTACCCATAATATAACCTGAATTAACAGATCTTACCGCGGTAGTACGTCCTCCTGCGTTAATATCCGACATCCACGCGGGCGAAGCCGCGGGCAAAAGCTAGTTTTTTTAAAATAAAATAGAAACTAAAAGAGTTTTTTTCATCAAATGATGACTCCCGCTCTAGGTGGAGCGGGAGGGCGTGTCAGACTTTTACTGACTACAACCCACCCGTGTTCCTTCAGTTGCTTATGACCACGTATAGTCATAGGCACCCTACTGATCGTAAGTGGTCAGCACCACAAGTGAACATTTTGCAATACCAGTGATATTGCCAATGCGTTGCCTTTGCAGAGGGGAAGCTGAAATGTCATTTACGAGCCTGTCATCACAGAACTAGATAAAATTGCGCCATTCTCCGAAGGGGTAAACAGAGAAAACATTCTGAAATATGTAATGAAGATAATAAGATTCATATATTTTATTTTATTTCTCGTGAGGGCTGGCCTCTTTTTGGGCCAAAGAATCAGCATCGCCAAACAACGTGGCAATGCTGTCAGCCTTTTGGGCCCTTTTTCTGTTGACAGCGATATGGACGATTATTTTTCTATCCTTTTTTATGTACGTACATGTTATTAATATTATCATAAAGAATTATTTAAACTTACTTCTCTTTGATATCCACTTGAACGCTTGGTATGGAGAAGAGGCATGTTCTAGAAAAGAAAATAAAAATTTGTATTTTTTTGAAATTTAGCTTTGAAGTCACTTTGAATGAACAATTTAATTAGCTTTACATACATAGTATAAAACAAAGTCGATACCCGCGTTTGTACGCTTAGATCTTTTAAACTACGTAACGTATTTTAATGTGGTTTTCCTCAATAGATAGAGTGATTCAAGAGGAAAGGAGATGTTTCATTTTCGGCCATCAGATGTACATTTATCGAAAAAAAGGAAAAAATACCACAAATTGTGGAAAAATATTCTCTGGTGAATTTGAAGCTGATTTGTTGTGAACAAAAAATAATAATTTTTCAATTATTGCCATATTTTATTCAACATGGCGTCTCGTTTGCTTGCAGACTTCGTTTGTTCTGAAATCATCTCTCATCAAATCAATGTAACGTAAAAAATAAATGTGTGCATTCTTTTAGTGTTAAAAATTTACTATTATTCTCTTATACATATTTTTGAGTAAACATAATAAAGTGTGACCATTTCATCGTTACAAAAATCTTTAGTCTCCATTTATGAAGTGTGTTTCTAAACGAATTCAAAATAACCACTTGCTAATTCTTAGGACAAACGTCAAACATTTTTAATTTTTATTTTGTTCATAAAAACCATTTGATATTATGAAAAAAATGTTACTTTATTCTATTCAGGGGTAATTTTCCCAGGTTCGGTAAATGGTACATGTTATGGCCGGAGCCCCATATAAAAATGAAACATCTCCTTTGTATGAATATTACGCGGGCGAAGCTAGTTAGAAATAAAATAAAATTCTGCTTACCGATAACTCCATTTCCGAAGAATCCTGTGAAACAAAAATAATTATTACAATCACGTTTTTGTTAAGTTTTGTTTTAATATACATTAATTCAATAAAATAAGAATATTTACCGGTACTTGCGAAGTTCACTCCTAGAGCCTGTAATTAACAAAAACAGACATTGAATTCTACTTCGTAAACCAAACTTCATAAATGATAAATAATTTTATTTCTGTAAGAAGTTTTTTACAGACGCCAGCACATCAAGGTACCCGAAACTGTCAAGTTTACCTAATACTTAAGCGTTAAAGTTGCAAACCTATTAAATAAATTTGACAGATTGTAGTAGCTTCATGTGCTGGCGTCTGTACAAACAGTTTTACACGTCATTCATATTTTAAAAACTAGCGTCGGCGTTTCCTACCTGACTACTCTGAGAAGAAAGGCCAAAACCAAATCAGAGATCACAGTTTCTTCAGATCTTATGAAGACTATGTATATTTGTGTCTCAAATGATTTGAAGAAAGAACTACACAGATTGAGCGAACCTGTCCGCAAAACCCAGATATAACCCAGTAACTGTGCCAGAAAGGCAAGTGTTCATATAAAAAACTGGAATCCAGTGTCAGCCGGTTAGACTGGAAACTGAACTCAACAAATTTTGAGGAAACGCTAAGCAGATGGTGATTGTAGCACCAATTCTATCCAGCAAAATCACGAGCATATGGGGATGTACAGCCGTTTTTTGGCGGGGTACAATGAGATTCTTAAATATATAATAAAGAACAACAATCTTCCTCTTTTTTTTCGTGACCAGCACGCGTAGCATGACCGCCATAGTAACGGAATTTGTTGACGGAAGAGAAGACAAAATGATATATTGTATCGTAGAAAAATTGTGTAAAACTGAAGAAAAGAGATGTTTCTATTCTTCAGTCGATAAGAGTACGATGTCAAGTATGATGACTATTTCTCTTTACTATTGATGAGATAGAAACATTTTTACAGAATTAAAATACATAAGGAACTTTTTTTGTTCTTGGTAGAATAGATATAGAATTGGTCATGCTACGCCGGCAGAGCGTTGGCCTATTTCTTGGCCAAAGAATCAACATTGCCATACAACGTGGCAATGCTGGCAGTCTTTTGGGCACTTTTTCTGTGACAGTGATACGTACGAATTTATTGAAGCGCTGTGATATTTTTTGTCCCGCTTTTCTTATATACATGTATATACATGTTTTATGAATAATTATTTAAACTTACTTTTGAGCGAAATTAATTGTGATTTAAATTTAATTAAAGTCTTTAAATCTAGAGATTATTAATGAAGGACGGCTTACAAAAGGTATTTACAAGGCAGATGTGAGTGGAAACACCGGGAGGGGACGCCCTAGGAGAACATAATTATAGTGATCATATTGGTGAAATTCTTCAGAAAGGTCAGGTGCGCAGTACTCTCTACCGGCGTGTGTGTTTAACCAGAGGGGTAATTGCGGAGCTTTTTATCGGTAGGAATTGGTTTAATATTCATAGTTAAACAACATTCATTGCGTTATTTACGTTGCTGAGCCGACAATTAATTCGAACAAATGACGCAATGGTTTAGAAATAATCTTCAATCCCATTCAGATTCTGATAAATTGTGCGTTTCGCAATTAGGGTGCAGTTCTAAAAACCTAAACGAGAATCGTAGCAGGTGGCGTTCCGTAGTTTTTGCCTACCCCCAAGTGGAAATGGCGTGAGTTTATGTATGTTTGTATGTAAATCTTTACTTACCCCTCCAGCAGTGTGAGTGGTCCCTCCAACTGTTGATTTTACAAGTTTGTGAGTAGCATGCAAGGTGCCTGCAAGACCCTTGGTAGCTTTGTGTACCACTTGACCTGTAGTGCCTGTAGCAGTATTTACCACTCCTTTCACCAACCAGGGTAGTCTAGAAATGTAAGAGCTGGACTTCTTTGCTTTTACAGAAGTCTGTTCTTCCTTAGTATGATGAGGACTTGCAGATACCAACGCCAGCTGAAAACGGGAGTACAATGTTAATGTTAAAAGTCAAAGCTGGATGCTTTAGCCCTACCAGGGTCACGGAATTGTTCGCAAGAGTTACCGTGGCCCTGGCACCGGCAACTGAAGGAAGACGGGTAGGTTTTAGTCAGTAACAATCTGACACGTCCTCCCGAGCAGGAAAAGTCATTTAATGATTTCCCACACAAGCGTATTACTAAATAGTACTTTAATCAGAAAAAAATGGTGTATGTAATTGACAAATGGCCAAAAAAAGACTTATTCAAAAATATTTTCATAAAAATAAAATCACAAAAGAAAAAAAGAGTACATTTTTTTTCCACATAATTCTCACAATTTGAGCGTTAACTATTATATCATACATATGTAATGATAACAAATAACAAACGAAATTCAATCATTTAAGCGTTAACTGTCATATTTTATGTAATGACAACAAAGGGTCAGGGATTCAATCAACTAAAGAATTCGTTAATAAGTTAAATTTTAAAAACCCCGACTAAAACAAAAACGAGTAAATAAATATACGAATTGGTCCTTTAAGATTAAAAGGAAGTTGCAACCGTTGCAGGTAATAATTTGAACAAAAGATCGTCGTGGCGAAAAGACAAAACCGTTTTTATACAACATGTCTCAGCTCCACCGCTATAAAGCCTACTTTCAAATTAAAGAAACCGCACCCAAATCAGTTCACGCTTTTAAGAGTTACGGTGCCACAGACTGAATTAAAACTGTAAAAAACTTTTTAACAAAAAAATTAAACCGCCGAAAAAACAGAAAAGCAAAAAATAATAAACCGTAAAATTTTCAGTCAGCGCTTTGAGCGATCTTTGTTCATTGATTTTCAGCACCGACTCTTTTTATTTTATATTTTTTGTAGTTTTAATGTATTAATAATACTTGGTAAGGTATACCCTATCCAATAAAAAAAGAATTATCAAAATCGGACTACTTTGTATAAAGTTATGCGTGGTCATACATTACAATCAGTGAGTGAATAATCAATCATCCCCTGTTTTCCAACCCTTAGAGTTCGATTTGGTTTTCTAAATGTATATGGGACCACTTTCGGGGTATACCCTTTCTAATAAAAATAGAATTATCACAATCGGACTACTAAATAAAAAGTTGTGCGTGATCATACATTTAAAAAAAAATACGCGTCGAATTCTTTTTTTTTTCGTCGGTTAAAAATATATTTTATTTAAGTGGTTATTCGACTCAACTAAAGTCAGACACATCGCTATTTTGAACTTTATTTATTCGTGCGATGCGTTAAGTCAAATTGCAAGAAAAAAATGTTTCTGACCGCGCCTTAAGAAAATTTTTGACGATTGAAAAGTAACAAAAATCGATAGAAAACTTACCAGCGCGAAGGCTACCAGAATCTTGACGGAAACCATAGTTAAGTTTAAAAATATAAACTTAAGGTAGAATGACCGTTAAAGGTCAAACTCCTACTATGATTAACTCAAAAAAAAATCGAGTATTTATACCAAAATTGTATTTGTATATCGCCAAAATTGTTCATATTGACACATATGGTTTCAATTGTTTAACTATATGATTGGTTTTAATATTAATATTTGATGATACTAAATCACAATTTTCAGCTGTGTAAATAATATGATTTAAACTGTTATTCAGTTTTTGTAAAGATTTTTAGTAATACTTCATTCCTATATTTACAAGCGGATTGGGCGGTTCGATTTGGGTGCTAGAAATATTGACTCAAGTCAAATCATTTATTTAAAAGGCACTTTTCAACAGCACCATCATCTCATCATCTCCTAGCCTTTTCCCAACTCTCTTGGGGTCGGCTTCCAGTCTAACCGGATGCAGCTGAGTACCAGTATTTTACATGGAGTGACTGCCTATCTGACCTCCACCACCCAGTTACTGGGTAATACGATACCCCTTGGTAAGACTGGATGTCAGACTTTCGGGCTTCTGGCGACCCGTAACGACTGTCTAAGATCTACGAAAAACAGCCGGGACCAATGGCTTAACGTGCTTTCCGAGGCATGGAAGGGTTTTGGTATGTAAAGATGGTCACCCATCCACGGACCAACCGCGGTAAGCGTAGCTTAACCTGAACGATCGACGCGTGCGGCTGCCACAAGTTAGCCACAAGCCCCTCCTTTTGAACTGCAACATTTATCTACATTAAAATAGAATTGATTCTTGTTGCCCATTCCAAAGGTATGGAGAAAAATGGGCAACAAACTCCACCGTTACTCTTTTCAAAATGTTTTGACAATATTTTAGATACATTCATTAAATAATTATTTGTGAAACGATATACCTTCAGTAAAATTACTAAGACACAGTAGGTAAAAAGATTTTTTTTAAATAGAGCAGTGGAAATTAATTACATAATAGATACATGGTGCTCACATATTAACAAACATTGTAAAAGTAAGTATACCTACCTACAGTCGTTACGGGTTGCCAGAAACCCGAAAGTCTGACAACCAGTCTTACCAAGGCGTATCGTATTACCCAGTAACTGGGTTGTGGAGGTCAGATAGACAGTCGTTCCATGTAAAATACTGGTACCTACTGCATTCGGTTAGACTGAAAGCCGACCCTACAAAGTTGGGAAAAGGCTAGGCAGATATGATGATGGTTTTGTTTTTAGTATACGATGTTTTAAGAATCATTATTTCAACCGAAAGACGTCCTCTGCTAGACATAGGTCTCCCCGAAGTACCTAACGCTAATATGACACGTACATTTTTTGGGAGGGTTTGCTATAATCGCCACGGTTGGCAGGCGGGCTGGCGATCGCAGTATGGTGGTAAAATGCATAGAGACCGCTGCCGCCCATTCTCTAGTAAGTCTTTTAGTCGCCTTTTACGACATCCACGGGAAAAAATGTGATTGTACGGTGCACGTACATGGGTTTTAAAATATATTTATTTCAACAAGTTAGCCAGTAGGCTCACGTATTTGCACTTTGGACGCGACCAACATTTGGCAGTGCATTAACACTGACATATTGCATTGTTCTATGCATTTTATATATCGTCGTTGCAAATTTAAAATTTCCTATGTAACAATTTTCACAAATACGAGCTATGCATATATTTTAAAAGCGATTTCGTATACCTACCTATTGCAAAAACTCATATGTGAATATCTTAATGTATCGTTAAAATAATCGCTAATTTAATAAAATCTCATGTTTATTGACCATCGAAAACTCCTATGTGCCTGATGTTATAAACTGTAAAACCACTTATGTGACAAAAAGTTGCAACTTAAATCTCCTATGTGCAGAAAAATAATTAAATTTATATAAATATACGCTGAACGACACATTGATATAAGACAAATTCTATCTCAATACATTATAAGTCCTTTACACTTTACATCTAAAAAAAAATAAGAATGTTTCCTCAGTTTCTTTTTCAGGAAACAGTTTTTTTCGTTTTTCTCGAAAAGTTACTTTTTACACATAGGAGATTTTAAATTTGCAACGACGATATATTACATTTTAGTGTTCAATTAGACGTGGTTTGAGTCGGACAACTTGCATTTTTATTTAGATTCATCCCGTTGAGCATTCACTGACATTTTCTGCATTTAAGTTTAAGGCGCGGACTGACTACGATTTTAAATGCTACAACTACATGCTACAGCTCCAACAAATAAGGTTGAAAATTGAATAAATATTTGGATTGGCGATGTGACTAAGCTGCGAATTGGCATTTATTTTACGGTTTTATTTAGATTATTCGGACTACACACATTAAATTAAATAATTGTCTGGTTAAAGTTTTAAAGTAATGTTTATTCTATTGAACTCTTTAAAAAAAAAATGTTGTTATCGCTGAAAATACAGAGATGTTCGACGTCAAAGTTTTTTTTGTGAAACAATTTTTATTGGGAATATCAAACAATTTTTCACTATTCTATTCGGTTAGAATTTTTCTTTAAACCCTTCTCTGTCCACTGTATTTTTTGTGTCGTATATTTTCATTGCGTTACGTCATACTCGATTGTCAAAGACACCAGTGTTTTGTGAATATTGAGGTAACACCGCGCCTTAAGTTTGACATTTTACATCTGCATTGACATTACTTAGGAAAGAATCCTACAGTGATGGTGATATTGTTTACGTCCGGCTCCACACGAAAAAATATTACATACGTCATGTTAATTAAAACTAATTACCATTTCACGTGCGATGACGCAGTAGTCTACTTACAACAATACGTTAATAGAGCGTGAAGAACCGCCAAATCAGACCACGTTTGTAAATCGTGTTTTTATTTGGGTTCCGTAAAATTAATTTTAGAGCAGTGGTGGCCCAGTGGTATTGACCCCACGTACGAGTTGTAGGTCGCAGGTTCGATCCCAAGCAGGCACTATACTTTGTGTAAATAAATTCATCACCACAGCACTCAAAACGGTGAAGGAAACCTCGTGAGTAAACTGGCATGTTCTAGAACCAAAAATTCGTAGACATGTGCCATCTACAAACTCGCACTGGCCCGCGTGGTGGATTATGGCCCATTCCCTCTCACCGAGAGGAGGCTTGTGTCCCAGCAGTGGGAACAAAGTAGGCTGAATATGATGTAAAGTAATTTTCATCATCATCATCATCATTTCATCCGAAAGACGTCCACTGCTGGTCATAGGCCTCCCCGAAGCACCGCCACTTCGACCTGTTCTGTGCTTCTTGCATCCAGCGTATTCCTGCGGCCTTCACCAGGTCATCGGTCCATCTTGTGGGGGGCCTTACAACGCTACGTCTTCCAGTATGCGGTCGCCACTCCAGAACCTTCCGACCCCATCGGCCATCCGTTCTGCGAGCAATGTGCCCTGCCCACTGCCACTTAAGTTTGGCAATTCTTCGGGCTATGTCGGTAACCTTGGTTTTCCTACGGATTTCATCATTTCTGATTCGATCACGTAGGGAAACTCCAAGCGTAGCCCTCTCCATTGCTCTTTGAGTGACTTTGAGTGACCACGTCTCAGTACCATCACTGGTAGTATGGTACTGGTAAAGTAATTTTGATCAAACATTTTTCAGTTAGAGCCCGGAGTCTGAATTTGTTGCCGTTTGAAGGCAATAGGCTCACCCTCCATTCCATGGGACTTAAACATAACAGTCGAAATTTAAGGGTACTAAATAGGTACCAACACCTCTGCCTATACCTTCGGACATTATAAGCGTGTTGTTATGTTATATGTGAAAAGTAGTGTTCTGAGTTGAACTGTATTATTACTGTCAAATGCGTGCACTGACTGGACAGGTCCACTCAATCTGTGTGGTTCTTTCCTCAAAAAACCATTTCAGACATCAGTCTTTAGTAAAATTTGTTTTGTCATAATCTGACTAAGATTAGAAAGAAGGCAAGAAAAAATTGTGTCTCGCAGAGGAATATCGCAAACGTAACAAAATTAACTTAATAAAATAAAAATATAATTTAAACAAAAGTAACATTAAAATAAAACGGAAATTCCTGGATCAGGCCAAAACGCCTCAATCTCAGCATGATGTGCCAGGGTCGCGAGATTGTTCGAAAGAGACACCGTGACCCTGGCACACGGGCAACTGAAGGAACACGGGCGGGTTTTAGTCAGTAAAAGTCTGACACGCCCTCCCGCTCCACCCTAGAGCGGGAGACGTCATTTGATGATTTCCCATCCAAAAAAAAGTTGTGTTCTAAGTTAAACTGCATTTGTCAAATGCGTATTGTGACTGGACAGGTCCACTCAATCTGTGTTGTTTCCTCAATAGACTATTTGATTGCTACATAGTCTTCACATGGTCTGCCCAAGATTAAGCCTGGATTTCAAAAGACACTGTGACCTCTATGTTTATATTTGGTCTTTTTCTTTCCTTCTTTCTTTTATTTAAACCAGGCTTGGATAGAAATCCCATTTTGCTACATAGGAACTTACTAGAGAATGGGCAGCAGCGTTCTCTATGCATTTTATCACCATACTGCGATCGCCAATCCGCGTGCCGAGCGTGGCGATTATGGCAACCCTCTCCCCCTCCAATTGGAGCCCTATATCCAGCAGTGGACGTCTTACGGCTGAAATGATGATGGATGGAAATACAATCTGTTTAGAACCTTCGATTCGACGTTACAGTTCGCACTTGACCGAAATTCAATTCACGTTTCTGTTTGACGTAATTTCATTCAATACAACATATGTTTCCTTTATTTTAATGTTATTAAATATTTCAATAACAATACCTTAAGCCTGAATACATAAGATTTAAAATTATTCATTAGATTATTATCATAATGAATTAAAGTAAGCGTCATTGGTATCGAATAACGTAAATTAACTTACCGTATATTTGTCATTATTTTCAACATCATCATTTCTGTGTTCACATCATCAAATCACGTCTCCCGCTCTGGGCGGAGCGGGAGGGCGTGTCAGACTTTTACTGACTAAAACCCACCCGTGTTCCTTTAGTTGCCTGTGCCAGGATCAGTTTAACTTTTTCTAAAAATTCGTGACCCTGGCAGACATCAGCCCTAGAGGACCACTTCAATACGTGCTGTGATCTCTTTGAGGCGCTCGTGGAAGACTGTGATAAGCAATATTGACTGTTAAAAACGTCACCAGTCGTCCTTTTCCGTAATCGAGTAAAAATAACGGACATTTACACATTAGGTACTTACGCAGTAATATTATTGAAAACAGACGAAACCAATATCCAATAACTTGGTTAATCCTACTTATAATCTATACATCTATACAAATAAATAAAATTGGAGTGTCTGTTTTTAATATTAAGATAACCACTTTTTACTAAGTGTATATGGATGTATACACGATACATATACCAAAACAACATTTTTTACAATTTTTGTCTGTCTGTCTGTCTGTCTGTCTGTCTGTCTGTCTGTCTGTTCGTTCCCGCTAATCTCGGAAATGGCTGGACCGATTTTGACGGGACTTTCACTGGCAGATAGCTGATGTAACAAGGAGTAACTTAGGCTATTTTTATTTTAGAAAGATTCTTTTATTTTAGAAAAAAATAACTATCTTCGAAAACTACGCTGACATACGTCTCAAAATTCGTAAAACCCTGGCTGAATCCTACGAAATAGATCAAAATAATGTACTACAGTATTGTACACCTTAAAAAGGCCTACAAAAATGTCCTCAATGGTATATGTCTATCTCTTAGGGATAACCCACAATAACCATTTTTTTTCTTTTACTTTTTACGAGAAATAAGGGCTTATTTACGAAGCGATTTTAAGCAATACAGCATTAATCCTTATCCAATTAAGTACCTTAAATACATTGTGCATTTAATATAGATCAATATGGCCCTTTACAGCATGTAATTTAAATGAATATCTTAGAAGATATTAGAGATTTAAAAAGTGGGCGCAGAGCGCGTTGGCAGGGGCCGGGTAGTACAGGATAAGTAGGATTGTAATTCATATTACTTTGGCTTCAAAGTAATTGCGAATATCATGTGTGTTCATTATACTCAAAATAAACCTAATAGTATTATTTCAAGTAAGAGACCGCGAAATTGCTTAGATGTTTAGATTTTTGGATGTTTGTTTCTCAATGATGTAAAGACGGCCAAACGGATTTAGATCGAATTTGGCACAAAGATATATTATATCATGGATACGTAACAGATAGGATACCTACTTTATCCCGGTAGTAGGTTCCCGGGTGTTATTTTCCGACAGCTATACGGGCCAAGCCACTGGCAAAAGTACTATTCCTATAATTAAGTTCGGTGTCTGGTAAATGATTGAGTGTCTGTATAGGTAAAATAGGAGCGTTAAGAAAAACCAGGAAGACTTATATTCAACTAAACCAAGCCCTATGTCACAGTCTTCTTACTCTGAATACTATTACTTTTATTTTAAAAACACCAACACACATGATTTTCTCATAAACTATGAATCCTAAGTAATATGAGTTATAATCCTACTACTAATAATATTATATATGTGAAAATATGTATGATTGGGTGTTTGTTTCTCAATCACGCAAAAATGGCTGAATGGATCTGGATCGAAAATAGCACACAGAGTCTATATTACTTATATAAAACATCGAATAACACATTCTTATCGCGGTAGTACGTCCTCTTGCATTAATTTCCGACATCCACGCGGGCGAAGCCGCGGGCAAATAATATTATAAATGTGAAAATATGTATGATTGGGTGTTTGTTTCTCAATCGCACAAAAATGGCTGAATGGATCTGGATCGAAAATAGCACACAGAGTCTATATTACTTATATAAAACATCGAATAACACATTCTTATCGCGGTAGTACGTCCTCTTGCATTAATTTCCGACATCCACGCGGGCGAAGCCGCGGGCAAATAATATTATAAATGTGAAAATATGTATGATTGGGTGTTTGTTTCTCAATCGCACAAAAATGGCTGAATGGATCTGGATCGAAAATAGCACACAGAGTCTATATTACTTATATAAAACATCGAATAACACATTCTTATCGCGGTAGTACGTCCTCTTGCATTAATTTCCGACATCCACGCGGGCGAAGCCGCGGGCAAATAATATTATAAATGTGAAAATATGTATGATTGGGTGTTTGTTTCTCAATCACACAAAAATGGCTGAATGGATCTGGATCGAAAATAGCACACAGAGTCTATATTACCTATATAACCTGGAATAACACATTCTTATCGCGGTTATACGTCCTCTTGCATTAATTTCCGACATCCACGCGGGCGAAGCCGCGGGCAAAAGCTAGTAATATTATAAACGCGAAAGTTTGTATGTATGAATGTATGGATGTGTGGATGTTTGTTTCTCTTTCACGCAAAAACTACTGACCCGATTTAGATGAAATTTGGCACACAGATAGTTTATAACCTGAATTAACACATAGGATACTTTTTATCCCGGTAGTATGTTCTTGCGGGCTAATTTCCGACCTCCACGCGGGCGAAGCCGCTGGCAATAGCTAGTATTTTAATAAATCATTTTCACAAACAACAGCTCTTTATCCAAACGAGATAGAATTGAAATTTGATTGAGCTCATTTAAAATGACTCGAAATAATAATATTTATACATATGTTACTTGACTACGCATTATTTATTTAAACTAGCTTTTGCCCGCGGCTTCGCCCGCGTGGATGTCGAAAATTAACGCAGGAGGACGTACTACCGCGGTAAGATGTGTTAATTCAGGTTATATTATAGGTAATAGCTGTTACCCGCGACTTCGTCCGCGTGGTATTTAACAAAAAGTTTTTCATAAAAACTGTCTTTGAAAACCTCGCTGACATACGTCACAAACTATGCTGACATACGTCTCAAAATTCAGCGTGTTTTTAGTTTTTTTAGTTTTTATTTATTTTTTATAAAATAAAAGTAGCCTAAGTTACTCCTTGTTACATCAGCTATCTGCCAGTGAAAGTTCCGTCAAAATCGGTCCAGCTATTTCAGAGATTAGCCGGAACAAACAGACAGACAGACAAAAATTGTAAAAAATGTTGTTTTGGTATATGTACCGTGTGGTGCCGGACGTAAAGAATAACACCACCCCATTTCTTCCCGTGGGTGTCGTAAAAGGCGACTAAAGGACTTACTAGAGAATGGGCCGCAGCGTTCTCTATGCATTTTACCACCATACTGCGATCGCCAACCCGCCTGCCAAGCGTGGCGATTATGGCAAAGCCCCCCAAATTGGGGGAGGCCTAAGTCCAGCAGTGGACGTCTTACGGCTGAAATGATGATGATGATGATACATCCATATACACTTAGTAAAAAGTGGTTATCTTAATATTAAAAACAGACACTCCAATTTTATTTATTTGTATAGATGTATAGATAAAGCAAGAACTAAGGCATGTTTTGGAGCCTATCTCTACATCTTAACGTAGTATAAAACAAAGTCACTTCCCGCGTCTGTTCGCTTAGATCTTTTAAACTACGCAATGGATTTTAATGCGGGTTTCATCTATAGACAGAGTGATTCAAGAGGAAGGTTTATACGCCCCTTACGTCGCCGCCCTGAGAATGTTACCAATTAATAAGTTTAAATTTTAAATGTTTGATTTTCTCTTAGACATGTGTTTTTATTCCGTTAATGAATTTTTAAATCATACTTTTTAATATAATATAGTTATTAAATAATGACATTAGTACCTTGACATTATCATGAATTCTTGGACATTGTAGTTTTAATTTTGACATTATGATTTATATTTTCGACGTGATTTTTTTGATTAAACAATTAATACTTTGACATTATAAATAATGCATGTACCTATTTTATTATTTTATATTTCTACGCCAGCAATGGTAGTATGTGTGAAACAATGTTTAATGTAAGATCTTAATGTATCATATACTGAGAAATAAATAAATTGAATTGAATTGAATTACAGTATGAGGTTGCTGGTCGAAGCTGGTACATTATAAATTCTATGCTATGCTGGGCCCACAGCACAGTGTTGATTTTCAATGGTCACCCGACCATTTTATAATCAGCTTATAATTTTCCCACTGCTGGGACACAGGTCTCCTCTCGGTGAGAGAGAGTGGGCCGTAATCCACCACGCGGGCCCAGTGCGGGTTGGTAGATGTCACATATCTTCGAATTTTTAGTTCGAAGACATGCCGGTTTCCTCACGATGTTTTCCTTCACCGTTTTGAGAGCAGTGGTGATGAAATAATTTACACAAAGTAAAGCGCCTGCTTGGGTTCGAACTCACGACCTTACTACTCGTAAGTCGCAGCCAGTACCACTGAGCCACCACTACAGTAAAAGTTTATATAGAGAAAAAATGCAAAAAGCTTATATTTATGATTATTGTTGATTATTTTTTTTTAAGAATTATGATCGAATTTCGACCACTGGGCGAACACTGGTAATCATTTAAATCATAAATATAGTCCCCTAAGTTCATTTAATCCCATTAAATGAACAGGTGCAGAAAATCTCAAACGGCGCCAAAATAACAATCTTATTGGGAGCTATATGTTTGAGCCATTTGGGGTTGATAGGGCTTTGGGGTCATAGTGCTCATCGAGTATTCCGGGACATCGCCAAGCGGTTGGTTGATTCTTCACGTGACCAGAGGGCTGGCCTATTTTTAGGTTAAAGAATCAGCATTGCCATACAACGTGGCAACGCTGCCAGACTTCTGGGCACTTTTCCCACCGTCAGCGATGCGGACTCACTAGGCATCAAAGAGATGCCCAGTGAGCTCTTGCCCTTTTTCTTACCTTTATTTAATTGTATTATACATAAATTTATTTATTTTAGTGTTAGTTTGTATTGTAATTATGTAAGGATTAAATACCCTTAAACAAAAAAATAATAAATCCCATTAAATGAATCTTTCATGAAAAATTCTATGGGATTAAATGAACTAAGTGGGCTTTTGATGATTTTACAGGCTGACACTGACTTGCAAAATAGGAAAAATTTTAAGAAAAGTTTAAATTTCGTGGACCCTTGATTTCTATTCATCATGAAATAAAACAGCCGAGTCTTTTTTTTAAGACACTTTTTTTAATTATCACCAAAATTATTTTGTAAGCTGCATTTAACAACAATAAAAGAATATTGGAATCTATGGAAAGAAGGATTTTCGTATCTGATGCCTTTTCGATGGTGCCCTGGAAGCAAAAAAAGATTAAATAAGTGCTTTTTACTAGGGCTTAAACATAGGTGTACCTATGGTACAGACGCCAGCACATAAAGCTACTACAATATGTCAAACTAGCCAGCGGCTTCGCCCCCATGGATATCGAAAAATATCCCACAGGAACGCACTACCGGAATTAAAAGTACCCTAAGTGTTAATCCAGGTAACCGCCGCGCAGAGCAGATCAATTTCCCAGGAACAGGCGGGACCAAACGCAACTATTTGTACTACCCTGTAGGACTGCACTTATGCGCAAAAGCGTTTTTCATATGGCTCCAGTCATATACAATAAGTTACCTAAAAGTTGGAAGGAGCTCAATAACGTGCACTTGAAACGAAAACTTAAGTCATATTTAGTAAATAAAGCTTATTATAACATTAACGAGTTCCTAGACGAAAAAATTGTATTGACATTGTAGCTTATTTTATTTGATTATTATTATTTTATTTGTGTTTATTATTTTCAATGACATTGTTGAGTTATTTTTAGATTTTTATTATTATTTTGACATGATTATTGTATCAATCTTTTACAAACTTATTTTAATTTTAATGTTCTGATTGATTTATTGTTATTTTAAATTTGCCACAATATTATTATTATAATTTAATTGATTCGTTTTTTTTGCTGTTTTAAGAGAATGCTTTAATAATAATATGCTTTTATATTTGCACGTCACATCATGTGGCAAACATGTCAGTACTTTCAATGTTTTGATCATCTTGCATGCGTGTTTTTCTGTATGTATGACACATGTTTAAGCAAATAAATATTATCTATCTTATCTTATCTTATCTTCACCGTCTTAGAGATGGAATTTCAAAAAACCCTTCCTTAGTGTATACCTCCTCCTCACAAAGAACACACCCTCCAAATTTGACGTGACCAGCGGTTTAGGCTGTGCGTTGATATATCAGTCAGTCAGTCACTCAGGACTTTGAATTTTATATATATCATCATCATCATCATTTCAGCCGCAAGACGTCCACTGATGGACTTAGGCCTCCCCCGATTTGGGGGGCTTTGAAATAATCGCCACGCTTGGCAGGCGGGTTGGCGATCGCAGTATGGTGGTAAAATGCATAGAGAACGCTGCTGCCCATTCTCTAGTAAGTCCCTTAGTCGCCTTTTACGACACCCGCGGGAAGAAATGGGGTGGTGTTATTCTTTACGTCCGGCACCACACGGTACCGGTATTTATATATATATAGATTTCTTTAATAGGTTTTCAACATTATCTCTAAAGTATTAGGTGAAAGATTGATTGGGAATATTTCACAGTTTCGGGTAGCCTGATGTGCTGGCGTCTGTACACCCAACACACACATTGCGCCAGTTATATTCAAGTCCTGTATAAAAGAAGGCAAGCCTATTGACATCAACTGGGTACAAATACAGAGTCAGGGCTGCTACTGAGTGGGCTTGCGGGCGGCGAGCAATGGGTAGCTCGCCGCCCGGCAAGGACCAGAGGGGTAATTGTGGAACTTTTTATCGGTAGGAATTAGTTTAATATTCATAGTTAAACAACATTCATTGCGCTATTTACGTTGCTGAGCCGATAATTTATTCGAACAAATGACGCAATGGTTTAGAAATAATCTTCAATCCCATTCAGATTCTGATAAATTGTGCGTTTCGCAATTAGGGTGCAGGCTCGGGTCGACGGCGCGTAGTGTTCCACGCCTCAAAGAGATGTCAACAAAACTGAAGAGGTCAGGACCGATGCCTGCCAGGGTCGCGAGATTTGTTCGAAAGAGTTACCGTGGCCCTGGCATATAGGCAACTGAAGGAACACGGGTGGGTTTTAGCCAGTAAAAGTCTGACACGCCCTCACTCCACCCAGAGCGGACGACGTCAATTGATGATTTCTCATCTACAAAAAAAGGGCATGTACTGAGGAAATTTTAATGGAATTACTTTTACGGAAATCAAATAAAAACACGATTTACAAACGTAGTCTGATTTGACAGTTCTTCACGCTCTATTAGTGTATTGTTGTAAGTAGAGTACTGCGTCATTAGGCACTTGAAATTATGATCAGTTTTAAATAACATGACGTAAATAATATTCTTCCGTGTGGAGACGTACCTACGTAAAAAATAGCATCACCACAATTCTTCCCGTGAGTGTCGTAAAAGGCGACTAAGGGACTTACTAGAGAATGGGTAGCAGCATTCTCTATGCAATTTACCACTAAATTACGATTGCTAACCCACCTGCTAAGCGTGGACTTATGACAAACTTCCTCATAATAGGGAAGGACTTTCTTCAGCAGTGGACATCTTACGGCTGAAATGACGATTTAACTTTACATAGGAAAGTAAAGTCAAAGTGTCTATGAACCTCGCCCATGATAGGAAGAGACAGAGCTGCAGAAAGATGATAGAGGGAGACAGCTGCACACTAATGATAGAGAGACAGCTGTACACAAATGATAGAGACAGCTGCACACAAATAAAGAGAAACAACAACATAGAATAGAGAGATAAAGAGAGACAACTGCTCAAAAACGATAGAGAGATAAAGCTGCAGAAACAAGATGGAGAGAGACAAAGCTGAAGAAACATGATAGAGAGAGACAGCTGCACACAAATGAAAGAGAGACAGCTGCACACAAATGAAAGAGAGACAACAACGCAAAAACGATAGAGATACAGCTGCACAAACAAGATAGAGAGAGACAAAGCTGAAGAAACATGATAGAAAGAGACAGCTGCACACAAATGATAGAGAGACAGCTGCACACAAATGAAAGAAAGACAACTGCTCAAAAACGATAGAGAGATAAAGCTGCACAAACAAGATAGAAAGAGACAAAGCTGAAGAAACATGATAGAGAGAGACAGCTGCACACAAATGATAGAGAGACAGCTGCACACAAATGAAAGAGAGATAACTGCTAAAAAACTATAGAAAGATAAAGCTGCACAAACAAGATAGAGAGAGACAGCTGCACACAAACGATAGAGAGACAGCTGCACACAAATGATAGAGAGACATCTGCACACAAATGAAAGAAAGACAACTGCTCAAAAACGATAGAAATATAAAACTGCACAAACAAGATAGAGAGAGACAAAGCTGAAGAAACATGATAGAGAGAGAAAAAGCTGCACAAATTTGATGGAAAGACACAGCTTCACTAAAACGATAAAGAGATAGAGCTGCACAAAAATGATAGAAAGAAACAGAGCTGCACAAAAATCGTAGAGACGGCTGCACAAAAGTGCTATAAAGAGGCCGTTGCAAAAATGTAGTTTTTATTGTAACTTAACTAAAATAATAGATAAATAAATTTTGGCACTCTTACGATAAACAGTAAACATAAAATCACAATAATAATGAGTAACTTACTCACACGTTGTTTTTTCTGAAATCATTAAAGACTTAATAACATCAGGGAAATGGGTTTTTAACCAATTGCTTATTATTTTTTTAAAGTCATAATAGGTTCTTGAGTAAATATACACGTGTTTATGGATTCTGTTATACAATAAAAAAATAATATATTAACTTAACTAAAACTATATTTATATACACAAACTAAAATAAGGCGTCGAAAAATTCATCCTCATCGCTGTCGACCGGCAATGTACCCAAGAGACTGGCGGCATTACCACGCTGTATAGCAATGCTTAGCCGCTGGCCAAAATAAAAACCAGCCCTTGGGTCACGAGAAGTGTCAACCAGCCGTTTCGATATTTCTTTAAAGAGGCCATGAGCACTCTGACTCCACGGCCTGAGGGTTTCAACCCCAAACGGCTCGAAAATATAATTACCAATAAGGTTGTTATACTTTCGCCGCTTGAGGTTTTCCGCAGCCGCAGCGGCAGCGCCAGCGCAGCAAGCCGAGCTAGGAAGATGGGATGGCGCAAGAGTATCGACATACGTTGCATCCCACACTAAAGGCCTACCCACCTTCCAAGGAAACAAAGACATACCGTCCGGTCTCTTGCCATCGTCGCGTGCCAAGCCAGGGAAATTGATTGTCAACTTAAATTGTCCGTATATTAAAATCACAAGTAACTGACAAAGTTTTAGTGGTTTTTCTATAAAATTGGGATTTTAGTTACAGCTGGGAATCTCTAAAAGCACGTTGAGCTGCTCCTGCTGCAGCGTTCGTGCTGTCATTTGTAGCCCTTTGACCGTTGTTGCAGGTCGGCAATAGTCAACAACTATAGTCTGTGCCAGATTTTGGTAGGCGGGTGTCAACGACTTTCATTTTTTCACATCAGGCACAGACTATAGTCTTAAAATTATCAAAAACA
Source organism: Aporophyla nigra (assembly GCA_947507805.1). Taxonomy (NCBI): domain Eukaryota; kingdom Metazoa; phylum Arthropoda; class Insecta; order Lepidoptera; family Noctuidae; genus Aporophyla; species Aporophyla nigra. The sequence continues at coordinate 11,200,864 of OX382319.1, read as the reverse complement.
CTGAGATACGCATAAATAAATTTTTAATCGTCAGCCTAAACGCTAAATTTGAAGGACCTAGCTTTGAAACTGACGGACTTTCATACAAACTTCCACCCCCTATTTCACCCCTTTACGGTGGGAGTTTTCTCAAATCATGCCGTCTTCTACTCATAATGTACCTCTTTTATAAATTTCGTTTTTTGAGATTTCGTGATTAATCTGTGAGTGAATGAATGTATGAATGAGTGACCTTTACTTTTATGTGTATAGTTAAACTAGCTTCTGCCCGCGACTTCGTCCGCATCAAATTTTTGCTCCCCTGACTCTTCCCGTCGCATCGATTTGCCTGCCAGTTTTCGTCCATTTTTCGTTGCTGCTCCGCTCCTTTTGATCGAAGCGTGATGTTATACCAATAAATTGGCTACCCAACACAAAAATATTTTTTCAATTTGGACGAAGTAGTTCCTGATATTACCGCGTTCAACCAAACAAAAAAGCTCTCCAGCTTTATAATATTAAAATAAGTATAGATTGCATGTACTTAAACAGCATGGTATTAACTACAGCAAACGGCATAGCAGCATAAAATAATAGAAACTATTAAAGCTATTTTTTATTTGCTGTTTTTAGGGTGTTTCGAATTTTGCAACGTATGTTAGCATAGTTTTCGAAGACAGTTTTGTTTGCTATCCTGTAAGTAACCCCGGCAAGGATAATGGCACAAATTTATAAAATTATTGTATTGTCATCGATCCTTGATAAGTATGCCAAATTTCGAGTTAATCCGACGCTTTAAAGGGTGACAAAATCATCACATTCTTTTTTCATCACATTTAATCAAGAGAATCATTTAACCTCATTATAATAATCAGTCTCCAACGTAATAAATTATGACACTGATTTTAAATAATCAGTCTTAAAAATTACTGCAGAGTAACTAACTTTTTATATAGAGTAATGTTCTATTTTTTTTTTTTTGTATTGTTTTTTTTTTAAGTCATAAGTCATTTAATCATTTGTTTAAAATAAGTACAATAATGAAGATATTTAAAGAAAATAAAAAGTGGGCCATGCCATGCCATCATGTTCAAAGTTTCCGTTACATAGGCACATACTGACATACGTGTGAAGCTAAGAAAAGAGTGTTAAAAAGTGCTTCTGAACTAGGGCTTGGTAACGTTACCAAATTCACACTATAAGTATCGTTAAGTAACGTTATTTTCATAAAGTTAATTTTTAACGGTAACACGGGTAACGATACTTTGGTATCGAATCCATAAAATAACGTTACCATTACCGTTACTTGTATCGATACTTTTATCGTTACTTAATGCGTTGTTGTCAACCCGCGCAACCTAAGCGGCACGCCATGGGCGCCGCCACTCTACGGCAACATCGCCAATCAAACGATGCAAATGCAACTTCATTAATGTAGACGAAAGAAAGAGATGAAAGAAAATAAATAAAAATTTAACGTTACTCAGTTACCGGTAAAACGTATGCCAAGTATCGTTACCAAGCATAACGTGACCTCTACTAATAACGTTATCTTCGTCCGATGAAAGTAACGATACCAAATTTTTAACGTTATTCAAAGCCCTGTTCTGAACTACACCCTCAGTCGAAGTTCTTACGGACGTAAGGAAAATTTCTTGTTTGGTATCATGTGCTCAATCCATCGTTACAATTTGCCCGTCCATATCCTAACCACCAAGATTAAATAGTTGAGAAATGGGAAAGCAAATGATAGCTACTGGTAGTCTACCTGAAATCGTATGGTTCCGTTGTAGGAGATGACTCCTCCTGTACTGTATCTTCACCATCTTCGTTGTGAGTTCCCTGAATAAAAAAAATAAACATTGTACGGAAATGATGAAAGAATATTTTTGCAATATAGTCCTCCAGACCGTATTTCGGCCACGGCGGCCATTCTCAACGGAGACTAGCCATCGGCGCGGGAGATATTATAGCGCTCAAGTGTGTGCGCAGACACAGGAGCACTCACTCTTCCCTCACCCTCATAGTCCGATGGGACGGCAATCCGACACGACCGGAGAGAGATCAGGCGTAGGACCAACGGCTTAACGTGCTTTCCGAGGCACGGGGGTATCACACCGCCAACTTCCAAACTCCGGGCTGCTACTAAGAAATTCCTAATGGAAAAACCCAGTAACACTTTGCCCGACCCGGGAATCGAACCCAGGACCCCACGCTCAGCAGCCGCGCTTGCGACCACGAGACCAACGGGGCAGTTAAAAAATTAATTTTTGCAATAAATTGCATTGGGCTGATACTGAAATGCAACATTTGTTTGTTATGTATAGAGATTTGTAACACGTAACAGTAATAGATCTCACTGCTTGCGCTAGCGTCAGGGCCCGGGTTACCTCCTTCCCATGAATATGGCGAGGGGGGTAATGGCTGATCTTAGCGTTATGCTCGTGAACGGTTGCTGCTTGTGGTGCCTGGTCGTCTTGCTGACCATAATGTTGATATTGTTATTAATATTACCTACCTGTTTATTTATTTATTGTACGTCGATTTTCCTAGTTTAACATTTGTGGCCTCGAGTTGTAACTCGGGTCGTTACAGCTATGTGAACATAATTCAGCATTGCATATGTAAGCTGTCACGCCCTTTATGCCACGAGGTTTTTACTTTGGTATTTTGCTTTGTTTACATTTTTATTCTTAGTTTAGATATAGTTTTTCATTTTTTTTGTTGGTATATTGGCATGGCTAGCTGTCATATGGCAAATAAATTAGTTTAATGATCAGTGTCTCGTAATCTAGATTACTTTGCCTACCTACTATTGTTAAGAATCAAGTTTCAGTTCTTTCCAGCTAAAGCACCAGGAAGTAGTGAAGGGCGAATGTTTTGGGGGACTGTTTTATGTTATTTTGATGTTGCCTAATTTGAATAAATAACTTTTGATTTAAGTTCTTCCCAGCTAAAGCACTAGGAAGTGGTGAAAGGCAGGCGTTTCCTGGGACTGACTTATAAAATGTTAACGTTCGAAAATTGCTGATTGTCAGCCTAACTTAAATAAGTGACTTTTGATTTTAATTCTAATAACTTATTATTAAATAAAAAACATTGAGGTATACGTACATGTCTAACCTGCAAAGTAAAAAAAAATATAATTATTAAGAAGAATCTTAACGTTTACACTGAAGTATTTATTGTATCACATAACATAATGTCATGCCTGTGATAACCGAAAGTTAAAACAGGTGACATTTCTAGGGGTCAAGAGTTTTTGAAGTGAAAGCTTCTTTAGCACCGGTGTGATTTGAAAGTCTATGAAACGAAAAAGCAACAGTAAAAAGAGACAGACATCATCATTATCATCAACAACGTCATTATGTTTTGTGTCTCGCTCTAACACGTAGTGGAAATACTTAAGGCGAGGTTGCAGTACTTTTTAACTTTTTTAAACCTCTGTAAATCTAGCAAAATGGCTAGATTCCGTAAAAAAAAATATTTAGGAAAATTGAACATACTGTTAAGCGCTGTGTGAAGATAGAAACGTGAATTAAAACAATTGGCTCGATAAAAAATAATTATAAAGTTGACACTAAATTGCCATTTAAAACGTGTACCTTGAAGAGATTCCATCATTAAACCATGTAAAACTTATACCAAAAGATAGGTTTTATTGTTTTTTAGGGTATGGTGAGAAAATATTTTATAATTTCCTTATCATTTTGTCTCCACGAAACAATTATACACAAAATCTAGCAGCTCAAGCGCTCGCAACGACCGGCCAGTGTTCGCCGAAACGTCTTCAACTACAAGAGGGCCTTAAGTAAGGGTGCTCCTTGAGAAAGTTTACTTTTCTGTTTGACGTTTTTTGAGCAAGCTTTTTTGACAAATAGACATTTGACTTTTTTACATTCGTCTCATTATCTTGAAGCCAAAATTATAAAGGTTTCACTTCTACCACGTGTGAATTGCACACATGTTTTTTTTTTGTTTTAATGGTTGTATTTTACAAACTAGTTTAACTTTTGTCCCGTAGATACACCTCTTTTTTTATCTCGAGGTGGATATCCTCATGGATGTCCTCCGCCCTGGGGTGGGCGGAAGGGTCTGTCAGACTCTTACTGACTAAAACCACCCCGGTGTTCGGTCCCACACCTACGTCAGGGACCACGGGAACCAACATGTCTTCCGCGATCCCCGACTGGTGCCGCCTTTGCGGGCCTCCTCACGTTGGGGGGAAGTGAGGTGTTAAAATCCCCCCGATCCCTCTGCGAGAATCCTAAAGGGTTTACAAGCGCGAACAGTAACGCTATGTGATAAAATAATAGTTTAAAAAAACAAAAAAAGGAAAAAAGCGTGGGGTGCCTAATATCAATAAAAAAATACCTTAAAAAGCACCCCACGCTTTTTTTCCATTATTTTGTACTTTTTAGTTTGGTTTTCAATGGAAGCGTGTTTTTTAGTTTTTTTAAACTATCATTTATTTTCTATTTTTTAGGGTGTTTCGAATTTTGAGACGTATGTCAGCGTAGTTTTCGAAGACAGTTTTTTTGCTGTCCTGGTAACCCTGGCAAGGATAATGGCACAAATTTATGAAATTATTGCATTGTCATCGGTCCTTGACAGGTGTGCAAAGTTTGAATGAAATCTGGTCCTTTAAAGTGGGTCAAAATCGCGCTATAAGGAGTCGATTACAAACAAACATACAAGTGAGCTAATATAAAGCGTGTAAAAAAAGGGGCTAGTGGCTAAGTAATAATCGCTGCACGGGTGAATCCATCAGGTTAAGCTACAGTTGTCGCGGTGATTCATGGATGGTTGACCTTCATCTTCACATACGAAGACCGCTCCTTGTCCCGGAAAACACGTTTAACCCATTAATTGCCACTTAAAAACATCACCTGGGTGACACTTAATATTTTTCCTTCACCAAGACCTTCACAGCACCAACCGTTTTTTCCTTACCAAAACAAGTATGACAGTTCGAAGCAAAAACCAACAGTATGTCCACATTTAACAATTGATTCTAGCCGTGTATGTTGGCAAATATTTAAATAATAATAATATTCCACAACTATCACACAACGCCATCTAGTCCCAAGCTAAGCAGAGCTTGTGTTATGGGTGGTGAAACTTATAACGCCCCCCTTTTTGCGTGGGGGGTTAAAAAAGGGAAAATATTACACAGTGAAAACACTACACATTAAAGTCCTAGTTACTGCTGCGAATATAATATTTTGACACCCCATTAAATTCATTTTAAAATGGACAAGTACTTTCAATAATAAATAAATAAATATATATCTTAGGACAACCAACACACCGTTATCTGATCCCAGACTAGACAGAGCCTATACTATGGTAACCAGACAACTGATAAACATACTTATATATTTCTAAATACATACATAATTATTATTATAGATAAATTACACCCAGACACAGAACAAATGATCATGCTCATCACACAAACATTTGTCCTGGGTGGGAATCGAACCCACGACCTCCGGCATAGCAGTCAGGATCGCTAACCACTAGACCAACAGGCCTGGCAAACGAACACACAAATAAATTTCTATCATGTTTATGTAATTCCAAAAAACATCCTAAAGTAAACTCAACGCATATGGTACGTTGGTAGCAACGAAAGCCCGAAACACTGTCCACCAGTCTTCTACCGAGGGGTTTCATATCACCCAGTTACTGGGTTGTGGTGGTCAGATAGGCAATCGATACATGTACAATACTGGTATTCAGCTGCATAAGGTAGACAGGAAGCTGACCCCAACATGGTTGGGAAAAGGCTAAAAAACAACAGTTAACACTTCAGTACCGCGTGTTCAGACGGATGCGTTGTCGGTGTAGTGGTCGTGGTATCGCCTTCCTTCTCCTCAGACTGCCCACCTTTGGGAAGTTGGGTGAACTTCTCCGTCGTCGTTCCTGACGCTGGCTTCGGACTCATATTCTCAATGATTGAATGTATTATTTTCCTGTGGAAAAGAGTGATTCATTATTATATAAGCTGACATCATCTCATTGTTCGAAAAGTCTATACATTGTGAGGTCAGCTAAAACTCGAAAAAATCTTTTATACAAAAAAAAAACATCCACTGCAGAGTGATTTTTTTTATTTTATTATTTTATACGATTTTATTTCTGTAAAATCATAAAAAGTATTTTTCAGTTTGTAGCATTTTTGAAAGTTGTTTTTTTTATAAATATTTATCAGTTTCTAAATTTTTCAACGGTTCCACATTAACATCCTACTTTACTATAAATTTGAAAGTTTGTATGTTTGAATTTGTGTTTGTTACTCAATCACGCAAAAACGGCTCAACGGATTTGGAACAAAATTTTGCGTACAGATACCTAGTTTTAACACGGATTAACACATGGTGTACTTTTATCCCGGTATTACGTCCCTGTGGGATAGGTTCCGACCTCCACGCGGGCTAAACCGCTGGTAAAATCTAGTAATTTATAAATTAAGAGTTTTTTCTCACCCAGCATATTCAAACCCCACATCTTTTAAGTTGTTTCGTTCAGCTACAGTCAGCTGTGAGTCGAACACTTTGTAGTTGTCCAGGTTCTGTATCTTTAGCATGCTGTCCTCAACGTGCTCAGCCGCTGGGTCCTCCTGCCTCCGATTGCCGTGAGCATGGAAGTGACTGAAATATACATTTTGGACAAAATTGCTATGAGCTAGGGTTCGCGATAAATTAATTTAACTCTTGTTTGTGGGACAGCACCACATTTACACTACAGGGCTGAGTCGTCTATGAATCTCCACTTGTACAGGTTTTCTTTACTCCGGCCTACCTGAGTCCGGAGTCTATTTAAAGACTTCCATGAAAGCCAAGGCAATTCGTGTCCAGTTGCGAGATTTTCAGCAGGTGGAACGAATGGGTTTGGTAGGGTAGCGCCTCAGCCCTGGAGTGTGAATGTGGTGCTGTCCCACAAACGATGAGGCACTTGATATCATTCATATTCATTTATTGCATTTCATGTTGTTTACAGGTTGTTACATTATGATAGTTCCAAACAATGAATCCTGCTAGGGCACAGCAATGTATAGGCGACAGGTTTGAATTAATTTAACATGCTATCATTATTCATTATTAATACAATTTGTTGATATAGATTAATTTAAAAATTATTAATTATTATTATACATTATGTCATTCTTACAAACTAAATAAATAAATTATCATTTTCTGACTGATGTCTTATAGAGTACCTAGTTATGTATGTGTAATGTGTTCGAGTCGATAGTAATTTATTTATTTCTCAGTTAAAAATTCTTTTAGGCTATAATATGATTTTAAGTTTAAGTAGTTTTGTAGTTCATTTTTGAATTTGTTATCGTACTCTGTATCCTTAACTGAATTCGGGAGTTTATTATAGATTTTAACGCACATGGCCAGAGGCCCAGAACGAAACATAGCTAGTCTTGAAGTTGGTACCGCTAATTCGTTTAGATATCGGTTTCTAAGACTGCGTTGCTGTGGGCGTTGCTGTTTTGCTAGCGGAAAAAGCGATGGGTATTTTCTCACAAATTTACTAGTTTCTAGGATATAAATACCTGTTAGCGTAAGAATTTTATGTTCTATAAAGTATTGTTTGCAACTTTCCGTACGTTCTATATTTACTAGGTTTCGAACGTATTTTTTTTTTTGTAAAATAAATAGTCGCTCTATATCTATACTTTTTCCCCACAATACAATTCCATAGTTTAGCCACGAGTATGCGTATGCGTAGTAGGCTGAAAGAGCTGTTTTGAAATCGGTTGCTTTTTTTAGTTCTCTTAAGGCGTATGTAAAGCTAGCCAATTTATTTGATATGGATATCTTGTCCAGCATGTCCTGTTGTTTGCACGTACAGGAGTTGATGGACGCTACAGGAGTTGATGGACGCTACAGAAAATGCTAAGCTCGTAGCCAAATTCTGGGCTAACTCTATTTAGATTACTATCGACACGCTAAGAAGAACAATTTAACGCTTTCATTCACGCTTTTACATTAAGAATATTATGAAATTAAATCTGACATAAATTCAATAAGCCACCACACGATTCAAGCTTTTATGATGATTCAACCAAGGCACAGATTCGCTTATATCGCATTAGGAACCGAACTGTCTTCTCAGTACAACATCATCGTCATTCACCATTTTCCTGCCCTTATCCCGGTTTATTTGTGGTCGGCAACATGTCTTTTTCTTCCACACTTCTCTATTAGTCGTCATCTCAGTAGTCAGCCCTTTCTATCCATATCATAATTCACACAGTCCATCCATCGTTTCTTTGGTCTCCCTCTACTCTTATAGCCATCGACATTCGTACTCAATACTTTCCTGACGAAATTCTCCTCATTCCTTCGTATCACGTGACCATACCAACATTTCAGTTATTGGTTCCACTTTCAGACTTCCTCTTATGTACTCATTTCTTATTCTATCCATTAGTGTAACACCACACATCCCTCTTAACATTCTTTCTCAGTCCAACAATCCGCATTTATAAGCCGAGCTGATCAATCTGGCATAATCGCGATCTTTGCCACTGTTCACAGTTACCGGCGAAGTTTCTAGATATTACCAGAAAGATCTGTCTAATTCCGCTATACGATAATAGATGGCGGTAGCGTCTACGTATAATTGTTCGTGTAGTACCTGGTACTTGATAATAGATGGCGTTAACGTGTCGTTTACGATCTATGTAACAATATCAAAAGCAACTTCATTCGAATTTAAACTAAATTTGCATAATGTGTTATCAACCTATAATATTCCCACTGCTGGGACACAGGCCTCCTCTCTTCGTAAGTAATTTGAAACCATTGCGAATGCCAAATTATTCTAAAAAGAGTAACTGTGGAGTTTCTTGCCAACTCTTGTCCGTATGAAACGGCCAATTGTAACCGTGCACCTAGCTTCTGACGTTTCATAAGTGCCCATGTAGGTAGGTTTATGTGAAATAACCTATTTTGATTTGAATTTGATTCTTTAGTCTTTTATTAACTCAATTATTTAATGAACAAGCCATTTTTATCATTTACCATGAAATCTTCTTAAAATGTAATGAAACAACTATCATTTAAAAAAACCTAACAAAAGCCTGACAGGCAGGACACCGTCTAATATGACCGCATACGCAACCAATAACTAAATTTTATTATGAGCAAAACTACTCTCAGAACTCAGGTCCTGCGAATATGGCGCGTCATACGCATTGCGCAAAAGTACCCATTTACGTGTCATCATCTTCATTTCAGCCGAAAGACGTCTAATGCCGGACATAGGTCTCCCCCAAGCTCCGCCACTTCGATTGGTTTTGTGCTTCCCACATCCAGCGGATTCCTGCGGTCATCACATTGCCAGCAGCATTCTCTATACATTGCAGCCTACCCACGCGCGGTCCGAGAGGGGGACCAAAGACAGTTACGCTGTCGAAACCCTGAACGATTTGCCAGTCTTACTATCTTAAAATTGTTCTCACTTGAGCCACGGAGACTCCGATGGACATTTGCAAAAAGATTATAACCCGGGACATCATTCTGATCAGCAGCGCTTGCGACTACTAGACCAAAGAGGATTTACCTTCCTAAAAATATTCTTCAGTACTCATGGTGACCCGCCCCCAAAATGTTAGGCTGCGACCGCGCCTGAGCCTACCATAATGCGATCGCCATCGCGCCTGACAAGCATGGCGATTAAGGTAACCTCCCCCCCCCCCCCCCAAATGACAAGCATGTACGTTTATGTAAAATAAAATATATTGATTTGATTAACTCACAGTTGTTCCTTTGGCTCGTCTTTCTCTATTCGCGCAGGGCTCCCAGCAACCGTAGTCGTTGTGGGCAGAACTTCGTTCACTCGCTCTTCCAGCTTACCGTGGTAGTAATGAAGAACTTGCAAGCTCATTTCTTTCGCTGAAGTCTTTAAATCTCCCAGCTGAATTAAAATCATAATTTTAAAACAATACAAAAAGCAAAAGATAAATCGATGATAATAATGCCAAAAGGGCTTCAGCTCAGCATAATGCCAGATTACAACATAAGGTGTGCCACCTGACGCTGATTTGCAGCGAAATAGAAAAGTAGAAGCAGAAAAGAAGCACAGTAGAATACGTAACAAAAAATTAAACCGCCGGAAAAACTGAAAAGCAAAAATAAAAAACCGGCCAAGTGCGAGTCGGACTCGCGCACCGAGGGTTCCGTACAAACCTTTTTTTTTTTACATTTGAGTTGACTGAAAAAAACTACTCACTAGATCTCGTTCAAACTAATTTTCGGTGGAAGTTTACATGGTAATACATCATATATTTTTTAGTTTTATCATTCTCTTATTTTAGAAGTTACGGGGGGGGGCACATTTTACCACTTTGGAAGTGTCTCCCGTGCAAACTATTCAGTTTAGAAAAAAATGATATTAGAAACCTCAATATCATTTTTGACCTATCCATAGATACCCCACACGTATGGGTTTGATGATTTTTTTTTTTTAGTTTCAGTTCTATGTATGGGGAACCCCAAATAATTTTTTTTTTCTATTTTTGTGTGAAAATCTTAATGCGGTTTACAGAATACATCTATTTACCAAGTTTCAACAGCATAGCTCTTATAGTTTCGGAAAAAAATGGCTGTGACATACTCGGACAGACAGACAGACAGACAGACATGACGAATCTATAAGGGTTCCGTTTTTTGCCATTTGGCAACGGAACCCTAAAAAGCCTAAGTAATTTTGAGTCGGGGCGGCGGCGCCAAACTAGCAAATTAAATTGGTTTGGTTATTTCTATAAATGTAAGGTAATTTGGTCTAGTAGTCGCAAGCGCTACTGGTGTGCATGAAGTCTTTGGTTTCGATTCCCAGGTCAAGCAAAGTGTTATTGATTTCAATCTAAAATGTCTCAGTAGCACAAACATAGCCGGAATTTAAGAAATTCCACCTATATACAGGATGTCCCAAAAATCAACGTCAAGCCGAAAACGGTTGACAGGCCAGGTGGTGACAATTATCAGAAAAAAAAAAAAAAAACTAAGTTAAGTACTTTTCAAATTATTGACATTACTTTTCATATTTTTTTTGTGAGTGATGTAACCCTGAAAAACCCTTCTGTAAAATTAAAACACAACTACCTCAGTTTTAAAGAAAACATCACTTTTTTGCTCCACCATGTACTAAAAATTATTACATCGCCCAACTTTAACTGACTGTACTGAAAAAAAAATGCTTAACTTAGATTTTTTAAATTATTTTTCTGATAACTGTCACCACCTGGCCTATCAACCGTTTTCGGCTTGACGTTGATTTTTGGGACACCCTATATATTTACAAACCACCCGAGATAGAATTTTCAATCGGCAAAAATGACAAACTTCCATACAAAAGAGATCACACATCTTTTTCGATTGGCAATTTGGGTTTTAATACAAAATCGGCGGTTAGGAATTAATCAGATAATTTGAGTGGTGGCAGTAGTAGAAACTTTTCTTTATAGGGCGACAATGCTGTAATAAATTTGCGAACAAATATATACAACGATCTTTAAATGAAATAAATTGTTTCCTTAATAACTGGTTGTAAAATATTTTAACAAATAAAACAGTCGACTCTTATTTTCGGAAGTTGGTATCTTTGGTGTTTAATTTTAGTTTTTTGCCACCGACTTCCGAAATTACAGTAAGTTTTCACTTTGTAGTATTTTTTTGGAAGTCGGGCTTGTTTTTTTTTTTCAATTGCAGTATACAAATCATACCTTATCCTGTAAAATCTTCAGATAATCGGGTGTCCTCCTAAACCTCTTCAGAACAGATTTGAAGTCTTCGCCGTACAGTTTGTGAGATTCCTGATCCACATTGTATTTACGATAATTAGTTTGAACTGACAAACTTTGTGCTAATGGAATAATAAATTCTTGAATTAAGTATAAATATAAATATCTTAGGACAACCAACACATCCATATCTGATCCCAAACTAGGTAGAGCCTTTACTATGGCAACCAGACAACTGATAAACATACTTATATATTTCTAAATACATATTATATTATAGATAAATTACACCCAGACACAGAACAAATGATTGTGCTCATCACACAAAGATTTGTCCTGGGTGGAAATCGAACCCACGACCCTCCGTCTTCCCAGTCAGGGTCACTAACCACTAGACTAACAGGTCAGTCAAATTAAAAGACTAGTACAGTACAGTTACATCTAAGTTTTGCCCGCCTCGGCAACAATGTACTGGTATTCAGCGGTGTCAGATTAAACTGGAAACTGACGCCATCTTAGTTAGGAAAAGGCTAGAAACACGATGAAAATGATGTACGATCAGGGATAAAATGACTCTCTATGCCAATTTACCGTGTTATAGCCATTTCATAGAACTATCAAAGAATTACAGCTGTAATCTTAATATATATAAATTACGCGTCACGTTGTTTGTCCGCGATGGTCTCCTAAACTACTCAACCGATTTTAATAAAATTTGCACACCGTGTGCAGTTTGATCCAACTTAAAAGATAGGATAGTTTTTTTTTTTTTTTTTGTTATTTCAATTACTGATCTCAATATTTGCAAATTCGTTTTTTTAGGACAATGTGTGTGTTCATTGGTTAGTTCTATGAATTCCTAATAGACGGCGTGGGTTTTAATTTCTACATAATCTTCTTTACATACTTAGATCTTTTAAACTACGCAAAGGATTTAACACGGTTTTCACCAATAGACAGGGTGAATCAAGAGGGAGGTTTGTAAGTATAATACGCAGGCGAAGCCACTGGCAAAAGCTAGTAAGAATATAAAGACAAAAGTTGGTAGTCAATTTAGTGACATTATCGTCTGCCTAGCTTTTTCCCAACTATGTTGAGGTCGGGTCCAAGTGTAACCTGATGCAGCTAAATATTAGTATTATATATGGAACGAGTGCCTAACTAGCACAATCCGCCTTGTTTCCACTGCTGGTACACAGACGTCCTCGTTGAGAAAGGGAGTGGGCTATATAGTATGTTGAGATAAGTTCGGTGCAGGGATAAGACCGTACAAATTCATTTCTCGGCTAAATTGATATAACACAAGGTTACTTAAAATACTGACAGTTGTGTTTTGCGCCATTTTTATCCGCCCCGTCAATCAAAACCAAACAAAATAATAATAACCTAATTATAATTGAATTCATACGGTCTTAACCCAGTGCCGAATTTACCCCCACGTACCTTAATTCATCACGTGAGCATAGTGCGCCGTGTTGAATCAAACATTGAGAATTTAACGGAGTGCATCTCAGGGCGTTAAATAATACACTGTTCAATTTTCATATCTCGGCACAAAGCATAGGCACAGTTTTGATGATCCAGTGCGAACGTGGCCTTAGACTGGTAGGCGACCCCTAACATAGCTAGGAAGAGGCTAGGTTCACAAGGTAAGCAAATGTTATTAAGAATTTTAAAGAGACTTCATTACTCACCAATAGAAAATACAATATATAATTTGAAAATAATTCTGTACATTATTGACTTGAAGATGTATAATATAGATTTATTTTATTACTGAATGCATTTACTTCAATTTAAACATTTTTGTTTCTACCAAAAAAATAATGTTTTAACTTCAGCCAATAATAAAATGGGTGATAAAACAATACAGTATATTTATTTTACGATTTTGTTGAGCGTAATAAAAACGGGGTATTTTATAGTTTTACCAGCTTTTTCCAGCGGCTTCGCCCGCGTACCGTATCAATAAAATCTGTATAGAAGTTTAAAAGAACTAAATGTACAAACTCGAGTTGATTATTTAGAAATCGAAACCCATGCCATCTATGAATATCTACGCAACTTAGGTGTCAAACGATACGATGAATTAAGTTACACCGCCATCTAGTAGGAATTCATAAAACTACCTAATGAATACACACATTGTTCTATGAACATTGAATTAACAAATATCGAGGTCAATAATTATTGTGATGAAAACTATCCCATCTCTTAAGTTGGACCAAATTACGGAATTTGATAAAAATCAGTTCAGTAGTTTTGGAGTTTACCCTTAACATACATCGTGTCACGAGATTTTATATACCTATTGTATAAGGTAAAATAAGAAGATATGCACTAATATTAGGGTTGCGTATTGAAAGGGTAACGGGATTCTATAACCAAGCCACAGTAAGTTAGACACAACACTTGAAGAACAAAAAAAAAATCTGCAGGTCTGTAAATCCGAGAATATGCATACTTGGCTCCAGTCGTTTGGTAACGCTCTATCGAGTTTTCTCGGCTCAAGTTATTCTGAAACTACCGCTTCCTAAAAGACCGATGGCCGCCACATCACGGCCGCGGGGTTGGACTACAAAACAAACACTCTAAGAAAACACAGCAATCTTACTTTCATAGATCACATTTCCGTGACATCATTCGCCGATAAATTGCAGACGCTAAATGGTAGTCACCAGTCTTCTGTAGAAACGGTGCGTCAGCAACCACTAACCCAATGATTCGGTCAAAACAATGCTCCAAAATCATCATCATTTCAGCCAAAAGACGCCCACTGTTGGACATAGGCCTCCCCCAAGTTCCGTCACATCGACCGTTTGTGCTTTCCGCTTCCAGTGGAATACTGCGACCTTCACATGGATGACCATGTGATGTTCCACCTTCCGATACGTTACTCCAGAACTTATAATAAATAAATGGCCCCATCGGCCATCCGTTCTATGAGCATTGTGCCCTGCCCACAGCCACTTTACTTATGCAATTCCTCGGCAATGTCGGTTGCCTTGGTTCTCCTGCGAATCTCTTCATTCCTGATTCGATCACGCAGGGAAACTCCAAGCACAACCTTCTCCATTGCCTTTTAGGTGACTTTAAGACTTCTAATAAGGTCTATGCGCCAAAATAAAAGAATAAAAGGAAAGTATAAGGTTTTTATTTATCTGCGTAAGTAAATATTTTCTAAAGCGTTGGTTTTCTTAGAAAGCGGGCAACGGTTACACAAACACGGCTGTCCAAAGGAGACCAGTCACGTTCCATACAAAGTTGGCCAAAAACCCGAAGTGATGGTCAGAGAAACAGACGTGATAACCTGGTCGGGGAAGTTCTCCTTATCATTTTGAAGTATGGCGCCGTATCTCTACATCCATTCCTTCTGGTGTTTTTGTAAATTGAAACTATGTACTCGTAGTATTTATTATACATTTTAATGAAATATACAGTATTCGACATAATAAACACAAGTGTCTACCTCATACACCGCAATTAGAGTATCGAGTTAAAAACATAATGAAGTTAACTGTTGACAACCTATCATTACTAATTAATTTATGTTTTGTTTTGCATAATATTAATTACTTCCATATTATTGTATAGAATTATATAATAATAATAATATAATAATTATATAATAATTATATTCTTCTAACTTAAAAGACAGCTGTGGTGCTGGGGATTTTGTTTCGCCATTTCTTCTTCTCAGCTAAAGCACTAGGAAGTGGTGACGGGCGGGCGTTTTGGGAGACTGTCTTATGTTATTTTGACGTTCAAAATGTGCTGACTCTCAGCTTAATTTGAATACATGACTTTTGATTTTGATTTTAAAATTTTGTGCCCAAAATATATGATCTCCTTTAACTTTTTTTAGCGCCTTTTGCGGAACCGCTTTCCTAGAAAGCCGTAATTTTGTTAAACTTCAGAATGCCGATTAGAATCATCTTGTTTTCGTTTCCTTCCAACAACTTTATACCTGTCGTGTTTAACACTCATTTCTAAATATTTGTTTTCTCGTTCATATTGTTTTCGATCCCAATCATTTTGGTTCCGGTCATCTAAAGGAGACTTACTTTCTTTCCTAATCCATCCAATGTCTCTCTTATTCCAATCAGTAACACGTTTCTTCGAATCATTGTCTCTCTCATTCCTATAATTTTCTCTCTCACTCCCATCATTGTCTCTCTTGTCCCAATCATGATCTCTCTTTTTCCAATCACTGTCTCTCTTGTCCCGATCATTGTCTCTCTTGTCCCAGCCATTGTCACTTTTTTCCCAATCATTGTCTCTCTTATTTGAATCACGGTCTCTGCTATTAAAATCGTCGTTTTTATCCCATTGGTTGTCATTTTCATTCAAATTATCATTGTCATCATACTGTTGATGTCTCTTATTCCATTCATACTCCATTTTATCATTTCCATTATCTTTCTTGTATCGTTGTTTGTAAATTTTTTTCCAGTCTTTTTCTTTTGTGCTCCAATTATCGCCATTTTTATAGCTTTTCTTTCTATCATATTTGTCTCTTTTTTCGTGCGTGTTTTCAAACTGTTTATTGTTGTTTTCATTTTTGTCTTTATGTGAGTATATAGAATGCTGTTCCGAATGGTCGTGGTTATTATTTTCCTGCGGAGTTCTTAAAGCTGGCTTCTTTATTAATCCCATCAATCTCTCCACCGGTAGATTACTTATTTCGTTTGTACCCCCAGATCCTTTCTCTGGTTTATTGTCGTTTTCACTACTCGTATCCGAGTTTCCATTTATATGTTTGTTCTCACCATTTTTACTATACTCATCTCTTAGACGTGCGATGTCTTCGCTTAGCCTTTCATTGCTATTGTTATCAACTTTAGCTAATTTATTTTCTTTGTTACTTCTGTATTTTTCTTTATTTGATGTCAGTCCATTATTATTCTTGTCTGTCTTAAGAGGAAACTCATTCGTAATTTGACTAGTCTCTCTTGTTTTACCTGTATGAGCTTTTTTCTTTCCATATCTAACTTGGTCATGCTTTCTTGAACCCTCGTTACCCAGTGTTCTTTTTTTAATTCCAACGGTATTATTAACCTCAGGGGGATTGTCGGTGTTACTATCGTGAATTTTTTCGTCCAGTCTTAGTGTATTTATTTCTTTTTCAGTGACTTTCACTTCTATGTCTTCGTCGACAACTTTGTCGTCATCGTCATCATCATCTGGGAAGCTAGGTCGGTATGTAGACTCGATAGTAGTAAATTCTTGAACACCGTCCAGTGAACTAGAGTGGTGTAATCGATCGAATTTCTTTTTGCTGGTATTTTCATGTGAAGCAGTATAGTTGGCTGTAACAATAAATATTAATATTGTATTTAATCTTTCAACATACATTTTGTGATAGTGAGTAATGCTAGACAGTTTTGGTTTGCCATGATCTAGCGCAATCGGGCGACAAAATCTATACTAATATTATAAAGCTGAAGAATTTGTTCATTTGGTTGGTTGAACGTGCTAATCTCAGGAAGTACTGGTTCGAATTGAAAAAAATATTTTAGTGTTCGGTAGCCCATTTATTGAAGAAGGCTATAGGCTAAAGATCACGCTACCATCAATAGGAGCGGAGCAATGAAAAATGTGGCAAAAACGATGTCCACGCACGGGCAGGTTATTCGATTTGACGGGTTGACGGTGCAATAAATATAACGTGGATGAAATCGCGGGCAGAAACTAGTCGAATATAATATGAGGTGAAAAACATAATGATGACGATGATGTTCGAGAATAAGTCGGTTGACGTAGGTCGAATTGTTCCGAGCCGACGCGAACATGATTCGGCGAGGGTAGATGCCGAGCGACACGAGTCAAATGAGAGATAATAATATTACATACTAGCTTCTGCCCGCGACTTCGTCCGTATAAATTTTTTTGTTCCGGGCCCTTCCCGTAAAGACAGACGGATAGAGAAACGATTGAAAAATAAAGGGTCAAATCATATTAGGCGGCCAAACTCCGCAGACGTGATGGGTATTAACTTAACATGATAAAAGAAACAAAAAAATGTGTTTTTTTTTTTTATCACCCGCTGTTTGTATTCACTAAAATTCATCATCTGCCTAGCCTTTTACAAACTATCGACTGTCTATCTGACCTCCACAACCCAGTTACTGGGTAATACGATACCCCTTGGTAAGACTGGTTGTCAGAGTTTCGGGCTTCTGACGACCCGTAACGACTGTCTAAGATCTACGAAAGACAGCCTGGACCAACGGCTTAACGTGCTTTCCGAGGCACGGAAGGGTCTTGGTATGTAAAGTATAGTATGTGTATGTTACACATAAAAATATGTAACATACACATCGAGACACATCTTAAAAAAAAAACCATTCTATCATATGTCTTTTTAAGCTAGTTTTGTTATTTAGTAGTAAGTTTAATATTTTTAATCTTTTGCATGCCTACGTGGTAAGATATAAAAATATCTTAGGACAACCAACACACTGTTATTTGATCCCAAACTAGGCAGAGCCTGTACTATGGCAACCAGACAACTAATAAATATATTTATATATTTCTAAATACATACACATTATAAATAAATTACACACAGACACAGAACAAATGATTGTGTTCATCACACAAAGATTTGTCCTGGGTGGGAATCGAACCCACGACCTCAGTCTTAGCAGTCAGGGGTCTCTGTTATATTTTTCTCATCATTTGCTGTTACCCTATTTGCAAAATTAAGATTATCTTTAACCTTATTATATTTGCGGAGTTTCGCAAGGTTATTTAATTTTCACCCTGTGTAATCTCTCTTTCTCTCTGTCTCTCTCTCTCTCTCTCTCTCTCTCGCTCTGTGTATAATTATATTTGTATAAATATGGATTGTAGAAGCGAAAAATGACTTACACTTGGAGTGATAATATCTCAATTTATTTTCAACGGTACTAAACGACATGGCTTCGGGACTGGTATCAGATTTAAGAGGCACTGGCGTCATGAGAGTCCTGAAAATATAATAAATACAAAATAATACAAATACTCTTAGTAAAAACTTAAAACTCGCGGCTAAGCGACGTGTCCGTGGCTGGGTGACCGTCCATGTCATACCGAGTCCCCTCCGTGCCTTGGAGGGCACGTTAAGCCATCAGTTGACTTGACTTCCAACTCTCCGATAACGGTTTTTGTGGAAGAGTTTTTACAAAGAGACATGACAATTTTGGCAGAATGGTCCCGACTGTCATTCATCTTTGATAGTTGTTGTCATGGAAGTAGTAAGTACTATGTATATGGAACTAGTAAGTTTAGTCTTCCAGACCGTATTTCGGCCATGGCGGCTAATCTTTACGGAGACTAGCCAAGTTTGATGTTTTTTTTTTTTATATGTCTTGCTATTTTTTTCTTACTATTCTATAATTGATGTAAAGGTCGATACCTAAACTTCACATAAACACAATAACATGACGTCAATAAATATTTTAAATTTTCATGACATGGTGTTATTCTTTACGTCCGATAAATTTATTAATATTTTAAATTAATATTTGAAATCGCGTTTGTATACGTTTCTCATCGTTTTTCGTGTAGTTTATGACCCACTTGGTCGTTTGCGAAAATATCGACTTTAAGTAGGTATATGAAACCTGATAAACTCGTCCTGAGGGTCAACTTTGACGGTGCATTTTCCCCCGTAAAAATGTTTTTCCGCCGATAAAAAAAAATACGTGTCTTTAAGAATTCAACGTAGAATAACATATTTCAGCGGCATTAAAATCGGAGAGGAAAGAAGAAGTGGGTGATTTTAACCTGGGTAACATTGATTGGAAATGTGTGGATGGCACCGGAAATAATATGGGACTATGCAGTATCAATGAACTTTTACTGGATTTTGCTTGTGTTAACATTTTGAAACAATATAACTTTATTACGAATGCTGCTGGTCGTGTATTGGATCTTGTGCTCTCCACAATAACGCTATGCTCTGTAAATGAATGTGTTTATCCTCTGAGTATTGTAGATCAACATCACCCGGCTCTTGACATCGTTCTTTCATTTGAAAAGGAGGCTAGACTCCCCTATAATATCCCAAAGGCGACTCCAGACTTCCATAGGGCAGATTATCAACCTATTCGTAAGTTCTTAAAAGAAATAGACTGGAATTCATTATTCAGTGGACAAAGTGGTGTTAATGGGATGATAGAGGTATTCTACGATCTTTTTGGCATAGCGATACAACAGTTCTTGCCATTACGTAAACCAAAAAAACCAAAAATTCCCGTCATGGTTTAGTCGTACGTTGATAAAAATGCTTAACGAAAAGAATAAGATAAGAAAGCGCTTCAAGAAATATAAGAACCCATTAGATGCAATTGAGTTAAAACTAATTGGTAAACGGTGTGAAAATCTCGCTTCTATTTGTTATAAGGATCACATTAAACATTTAGAGGACAATTTAGCATCTAATCCTAAGTTACTTTGGACTTATATAAAGGCAAAACGAGGAGGTTCAAGTGCTTACCCCTTAACCATGACCGACGGAACTACGGCTACTTCGGACGGAACGAAAGTTTGTGACCTATTTGCGGACTATTTTTCGTCCGTTTATAGCCCTGAAAACAAAGTGGATGATGCATGCAACTCCGACTTCTTGCAATTTCTTGAAAATAACAGCTTGTGTTTAACTACCCCAGTTATTTCTAGTGAATCCCTCTACAAAAAATTAAAATGCCTTGATCCAAAAAAAGGGGCTGGGCCAGATGGAATACCTCCAGTATTTCTTGTAGAATGTTCATCTGAGCTGGTTTACCCACTTATGTTGATTTATAACAAATCATTGATAACCGGTATATTTCCGTCTAAGTGGAAAATCGCAAAAGTTGTTCCAGTTCACAAATCAGATGAAAAAGACGTTATAACCAACTACAGGCCTATTTCGATTTTATCATCGTTCGCCAAAGTTCTCGAGTCACTGATATGCCCATATATTCAAGATCATTTAAAGATGTATTTAAGCGACCATCAGCACGGATTTGTCAAAACCCGTTCCACTAGTACAAATCTGGTACCTTTTACAGAACTCCTCACGAAGGCTATCGATGCTGGCCATCAAGCTGACGTTATTTATACGGACTTCAGTAAAGCGTTTGACAAGGTTTCACATAAAATCTTGATTTCTAAATTGCGCGCGTACGGCATCTCTGGGTTCTTGTTACAGTGGCTGAGTTCATATTTAACGGATAGATTTTTCTTTGTCGTCGTGAATGGTTATCAATCAACCCTACAATGCGTTTCTTCCGGTGTTCCCCAGGGTTCTCACTTGGGACCAATTTTGTTTATTTATTTTATAAATGATATATAGAGTGTTTTCTGCACTCTGATTTTTTTATGTACGCGGACGATTTAAAGTTCTTGAGAATTATCAAGGCTGAAGATGACTCAGTACTACTACAGAGTGACCTCGATCGTCTCGTTCTTTGGTGTAACAAGAACGGAATGGAACTAAATTCAAAAAAATGTTACCATGTTAAATTTACAAGAAGGCATATCCCAATAGGCAGCAGTTATCATATATATAGCGACACAATTAAAGAAGTTGAAACAATTAAGGACCTTGGTGTACTGTTTGACAAGAAGTTAACTTTTACGCCGCAACTCGATAGTATAATAAAGAGAGCTTCAAAAATGTTAGGGTTTGTCCTACGAAATTGCAAAACCCTTCGCCATAATAGGACAAAAATTTTACTTTATAACAGTCTCATTCGCAGCATCCTGGAATACAATAGTGTAGTTTGGCGTCCTCACTACGCAACGCATTCATTGCGAATTGAACGTGTCCAGAAACGTTTCGCTTGGCACCTTGCATTTTCCAATGGTGTGGCCAAAAAAATACGTTCTTACACTAAACGGCTTAAGCATTTTAATATGATTTCTCTGGGTAAGCGTAGACATCTAATTGATGTCATGTTTGCCTTTAAAATCATAAAACATAAAATAGACAGTCCTAGCTTACTTGCCCTTTTCAGTTTTCGTGCACCCTCTAGAATCCCACGTAGTGCCATCACACCCCTTTGTCCTCCTTTTAGAAGAACTGTTTTGGGAGCCAATTCGCCTTTTGTAAGAATGTGTAAAGCGGTGAATGGCTACAGTGATATTATTGATCTCCACTTTGACTCTTTTACTAAACAAAAAGCCATCCTTAATCGTTTACCGTCATAATATCAATTTTTACCACAGATATAATCATGATCTTACATATTTTCCTTTATTGTTACCAATTTTATCTATCAATTTAATTCAATCAATTCGATTTTTTTTTTTTTTTTTTTTTTGTTAAAGGTTTTAATCATATTTTTTTCTTTATTGTTACCAATTTTATCTATTTAATTCAATTCAATCAATTCTATTTTTTTTTTTTTTGTTATTAATGTTTTAATCATATTTTAATTATTTTTTCTTAACATCAATCACATCATCGCTATGTTGCTGATGTTAAAATTTTGTAACAATTTATATCAGTATTAATTAGTATTAATATTATTTTATCAGTGATTTATATAGAAAAAAAAAAGAAACATGAAACTTTTATTTATAAAATTCTTAACAATTTTTACCAATGTTATCAGTGTCAACGAATCAGAATTTTATCAATTTTAATTTTGCATGTCTCTGTATTATATAATGTTACTGTTTTTTTTTTTTTTTTTCTACAAATGTTACCATTTTCTTAATGTTAGCGCTTATTACTAAATAAGTTAGCTTATTTCTCGGAATTATTGTTTCATGCATGTGGTGTTTACCTTTAAGTAACTGATGCACTGTTAATTTTTTATTTTCTCAATGTATTATTAATTGTATCGGTGTAATCAATTGTTGGTGAACCTAAAAAAAAAAAAAAAAAAAAACACAGTAAGAGCGTATAGTCACAGAAACTCACGCATGTTTCTTCCGCTTCTGTTTCTCGCTGAACTCTTCTAACACTTCTGGGTTATCAATAACATGGAATCTCACGGTGTCTTTTAGTTTCGCCAATTTATTCTCCATGTCTTCGTTATTTCGTAAGAGATTAATGCCGTCTGGTATTTGGTATCGTCGTAAAAGTGGGACTGAAAGAATTGATTAAACATACTGGGTGACTTTTTTCAGCGTCTTGAAAAAAAATGGGGGTAATAGGTGAACGGAATAGAAGCTTTTGGCATAGAATTTTTTTTATATTTTTATTTTTGAATAACATGTAATTAAATTGATCTAGTAATAAATACTACACATTTAAAGTAACATTTTCATACTAGAACAACAAAAACAGAAATTTGGAAAAAAAAAACAAAAAAAAAATTAAAATCTATCGAAACTCAAATCATACGCACCCTACTCAATGCGCGGCATGTATCATTGATTTCGGAGCGCGGTCCTACCCTTTGAAGCCGGCCGATAGGCAGCGTCATTGATCTTTCGTAGGCGCACGAGCCACACACGCATCCCTGTCCACCCGCGTCCCGCGCTCCTTGAGTCACCTACGATGAATCTGAAGGCCTTCCTGCCTTCTATTCTAGTTACACAACACACCATATGAAGGTCGAGACGGTAAAAAATGTCATCCGGTATAAAGCTGTGATGTGTGCCCCTTTTTTTGGATGGGAAATCATCAAATGACGTCTCCCGCTCTGGGCGGAGCGGGAGGGCGTGTCATACTTTTACTGACTACTCGTAAAACCCACCCGTGTTCCTTCAATTGCCTATGCCAGGGCCACGGTAACTCTTTCGATCAAATCTCTCGACCCTGGCAGACATCGGTCCTAGCAGACCCCTTCAATACTGCTGATATCTCTTTGAGGCGCGCGTGGAACACTACGCGCTGTCGACACGGGTCTGTTCCTTACCGGGCGGCGAGCTACCCATCGCTCACCGCTCGCAAGCCCGCGCCTACGGTGGCCGGTCGACTCTCGACGCCCGGGGCGTCTCCTCCATGTAGTGTCACTTTTTTTTTTTTTTTTTTTTTGGATGGGAAATCATCAAATGACTTCTCCCGCTCTGGGCGGAGCGGGAGGGCATGTCAGACTTTTACTGACTAAAACCCACCCGTGTTCCTTCAGTTGCCCATGTGCCAGGGTCACGATATCTCTTTCGAACAATTACGCGACCCTGGCAGGCATCGGTCCTAGCAGACCCCTTCAGTGTTGCTGACATCTCTTTGAGGCATGTAGTGTCACTTTACATTACAATGTAAAAATTTAGCCGTTGTAAACTGCCACACACTGATTTGACGCGAACGAAGTCGCGGGCAAAACCTAGTTAGATTATAAATCTGAAAAGTTTGTTCGTATGTTTGATTGAACGCGGTAATCTTAGGTACTACTAGTCCGAATTAAAGAATTCCTTTTCTATTGGTTAGCCTATTTATTGAGGAAGGCTATATAATATCACGCTACGATCAAAAGGAGCGGAACAGCAACGAAAAATGGATGAAAACTGGCAGGTAATCCGATGCGACGGTAAGGGTTGCATCGAATTGCGTGCCAGTTTTTGCAGGGAAGCAAATACTGGACGCGGACGAAGTCGCGGGCAGAAGCTAGTATGGAATACGCGGGCGAAGCTGCTGGCAAAAGCTAGTAAAATAAATATTAAGCTAGAGAACCCTGAATTGTATGTTTGTTAAGAAAGGAACCAACCATATCTCCCACTCCGGACTATGCTGCGGCCATCATTACTCAATACTCTGTTGATAAAGTCTATCATATCAGCAGTCTTCGAGTCTTTGCTTGCCGCGTCATCATTTGAACGCAGTGATGATGGCAGAGGCGTCGTAAGCCGTATTCTTGCTGATATCTCGTTTAGTAGATGGGCTGTAAAGAAAAAAAAATAACACGGTATTAATCCCCACACGGGTAGGTAGAAGTATTTATAACACATATGTACATATATTTCGCCATCATCATCAGCCAAAGACTATATAACCACTTGACTGCGCATACAGTGCCCCGACGCTCGAAAACTATTAGTATTTTGTCGCCTATGCATAGGCTGCGGTTCAAGTAGCCATTTTAGTTGTGACCAATTGTTAGACCTCTGTGCACGCTAAATTATTGCAAATAATATAGCTAAATCTGCAATTATAACGCATCAAAATACCTTCATGCGCGGTGAAGTGGTGTGAGAAACATTCCAAGACTTCTAGTTACAAAAATGATCGCATCACTTTTCATCAGTAAATAAACAGTACGAAAAATTATTGTGATTTAATCAGATTATGATCCACCGTAGGGGTCTATTTAAAATGGTGGTTGGGTAAACCAGCACACTGTGTGAGTCCCGCGTTGATGTCTTTTGGAAAAGTCTCGTTCTTTCATTAGACAATTCTAATGCATCTATCCCTTACTTTCACTTTGTATTTTTATCGTAAAAATTAGTGCTGTTTCCTTTAATAGCTGAAAGTCTTTATCGAAAATTTAAATTAAAATGAATGAAAATTTTATTCAATTGAAATACTGTGGCTTCTTTAGCTTCGTCTTGACAATCCGTTTGTAAACTGGCGCCAAAACTACCGAGGCCATAGTACCTTCTGCCTTGGGGATGATATTCGACACCGTTTCTGATTGCTATTTCGTCGAATATGATAGTGGCGAAAGTTTTGTTCTTGGATTCTCTAGTTTTCATTTTATTAGTGATTGATTTTGATTAAATATGATTTCTTTGACTTTAATTGAGTATTTATCACAATTTTAAAATCCATTTTATCGATATCGACTATTTTCCCTTAATGAAGTAGAGCAGCCCTACGAAGGGCATACCTACGCAACTTGACCTTGAATTGACCAATTGCAGCCGCACGTTCTTCCTCGTCCCCCGGCCCGCAGTGGTGAGTCGTGTGCTAAGCAGAAATCGGCCTATACGCTCTCTAGTGGTTTTATTCTCTTTGTCATCAGCCTATATTGTTCCCACTGCTGGGACACAGCTGAAAAGCGCCTGCCTGATAAATTATAACCCATACTTAATATTATAAATGCAAAAGTGTGTGTCTGTTTGTGCATCTTTCACGGCAAAACGGAGTGACAAATTGACGTGATTTTTTAAGTTGAGATAGTTGAAAGGATGGAGAATGACATAGGCTACTTTTTGTCTCTTTCTAACCCGCCACTTCCTTAAAATGGGGGGTGGAACGCGCTAATCTCAGGAACTACTGGTTCGAATTGAAAAAATCTTTTTGAGTCGGGTATTGGGGGGAATGGAATTTAACGCGAGCGAAGCCGCGGTCAGAAGCTAGTTATTTCTATAAATCTACATGTATACATGATAATCAATTGCTATTCGTTAGTTTCACTAGAACTCAAAAATGGCTGAACCAATTAGGTAATGTTTGGTTGACTCTAATACTGGGGTACTAGGTACTAGGGGTGGTCTGAAAAAAAAAACTGAAAACCCAAAGAAATAACCCAAAAATCGGGACAACTGATATGGCATTTTCTATTGGTATAATTGAACAAGACAACGTCTATCTGGGTAGATAGTTGATTCACAAAAACGCTGGTATTGATAAAAAATGGTACTTATGTTTTAAAAATAGATGAGGACACTTGAACAACTCTGAGATGAAAAACCAAAACGAACCAAAACTTCTGACGACCCGTAACCCGTGACAGCCAGGATTAATTGCTAAACGTGCTTTCTGAGGTACGGAGTATAAAAAATAATGTTTAATTTAGTAATGAGTCTTAATACAATATACAAACTAATACTTAAATAAATATATTAATAAAAATTAAAAAAAAGGAATGAGCTCAAAGCAGCAAAGAATTCGTCCGCATCGCTGTCGGTGGGAAAAGTGCTGAAAACGCTGGCAGCGTTGCCACGTTGGATGGCAATACTGATTCTTTGACCTAAAAATAGGCCAGCACCCTGGTCACGTGAAAAGTCGACCAACCGCTTGGCGATGTCCCGGAATACTGGATGAGCTCTCGGTCCCCAAAGCCCTAGTTTTTCAACCCCAAATGGCTCAAATATATAGCTCCAATATGGTTGTTACATTTGGGCCGTTTGAGGTTTTCTGCTCCTGCAACAGCCGCCCCAGCACAGCCTGCCGTGCTAAGAAGATGGGATGGCGCGAGGGTGTCGACACAAGTAGTATCTCACACCAAAGGCCTACCCAACTTCCAAGGCATTTTGGTCAATGGAAGAATTATTTTCAAGAAAATCACAAACCATGCCAGATTAGAATCATCACATAAATTAAGTAGTATGGTATGTAAAAATGGTCACCCATCCAAGGACCTTTTTGACTTACCTATGCAACACAAATAAATAAAAAACTTCATTTTAATTCCCCATCACATCATATCACAATTTTTCATCGTCGAAAATTGTTTAAAAATAAATTCTTATCTCATTTCTTTGAAATTAAATGAACAGCGTGACAAAACAATTGGGTTTTAGAGTTCTGCACCAAATTATTTCTGACATGCAACCAAGTTTAAGTTGTTATTTCAAATGCAAATTACCTGCCATTTTGAATTGCGTAACTAGGTATGTTGTCTTTAAAGATTATTTCTTTCTTTATTTATAGTTCATTAATACGTTACAACACCAATCACCAGAGGTCGGAGTAGGTAGATTGATTTTACGTACTCGCATCATGAATAGTCATAGAAATCAGGATAAGCCTTTTTTCCGGAATTTCATTTTGGTACATACGGGATTGAATCAAATATTATGAAAGTAAGGATTTTTAAACTAGGTACTACATTAGAAATTTATATGAATGCGATAGATAAACATTTAAAATTGTTTTTTCTTACTGTAGAAGGCCGATCACCTATATATTATTAAAAAGACAGCAAAAAGGTTATACATTTCTTATTCATATTGATGTATTGTTTATTCTACACATTACTACATTTGAAATTAATTACAAAATCCCTGAATCCCGTAGGCATATACATACTAATATATACGTGCCAGTTCATTGATCCCATTTCAATCTACCTACTCCGATCTCTGCCAATTATATAATAATAATAATATCTTAGGACAACCAACACACTGTTATCTGATCCCAAACTAGGCAGAGCCTGTACTATGGTAACCAGACAACTGATAAATATACTTATATATTTCTAAATACATACATATTATAGATAAATTACACCCAGACACAGAACAAATGATTGAGCTCATCACACAAACATTTGTCCTGGGTGGGAATCGAACCTACGACCTCAGTCTTAGCAGTCAGAGTCTACCACTAGACTAACTAACATAAATTTATTAATATTTTCCCGTGACTTCGCTTTCGTGGATGTAGCAAAATCCCAAGAGTACGTATTACCGGGTTCTAAAATGCGTTTAGTGACAAATGCTTACAGTGACTGGACGAGTCCACTCAATCTGTGTGGTTCTTTCCTCAAATAACAATTTCAGTCACGAATCTATGTAGATTCGTCAATGTTGGTCTTCACATGATGTGACCAAGATTATGTCTGGACTTTAAAAGAGAGTATGACCTCTGATTTTGTTTCGGCCTGTCTTCTCAGAGTAGTCAGATAGGAAACGCCGACCTCATCAGTTTAAAAAAACCGGCCAAGTGCGAGTCGGACTCGCGCACCGAGGGTTCCGTACAAACCTGTAGGTATTACAGCTTAAAGGTATTATAGTCCTGAGTATTTGATATGAATTTCAATTTAATACCTCTAGGCGTTCATGAAGAAAAGGGTAGTAAGTTTAAAATTATTAAAAATATTTTTATTATACGCTGTAACTAAAAATTTACGGTTTTCGCAATTTTTCCTTTATCTGTGCTGTAAGACGTTACTTCGTACCAAATTTCAAAAGTCTAGATCGACTGGAAGTACCCTTTAGGTTTTGATTCCCTTGTGAGTTTCGAAAATATGCGGAAATTTGCAGCATAAACGGCTATATCTTTTGATTGCGTTAGCTTAGAAGTTTGATTTCTTCACAGCTTCAAGGGACAGTAAACTTGAGTATTTGATATAAATTTCAGTTTGATATCTTCACGCGTTCCTGAGAAAAAGGGTCATGACAGACGGACGGACGGACGGACGGACAACAAAGTGATCCTATAAGGGTTCCGCTTTTTTCTTTTGAGGTGCGGAACCCTAAAAATATCATTGACGTGTAAAAGTGTTTGTACAAACCTAATGACAGAAATAAAATCATTTATCATTTAACTGACTTTGCAGTGCCAGTCAGGTAAGTCCAATTGCGAGAAATAGGTCAATCATCGAATCCAAAACTAGTCCACTGCTGGACATAGGCCTCTTCCAAACTGCGCCACAACACCCAGACCTCCAGCTTTCGCATCCAGTCTATCACAGCGATTATGGAATGGCTTCGTCTTTGAAGTCGGTTAAAAACATACAGACCCTCATTGAAGCGGACTGAAATATTACTTCACATTTTTACTGCGACCTGAATGAAATAAACAAGTAGGTATAACATAAAATGAAGGGGCAAATTTCCACCACATCGCCAAGATAAAAAAAAAAAAAAAATATCTTAGGACAACCAACACACCGTTATCTGATCCCAAACTAGGCAGAGCCTGTACTATGGTAACCAGACAACTGATAAGATAATTGAGAAATGACGTACACCTACGTAAATTGATAATAATTTCTTTATTATATAACAAATACAGGTGTTATTAATCTTGAAAAACTCTATTATAATCGAAATTATTATTAATCAATGAATTTACCTATCAAAGTATCATTGATAAAATGTCATTAAGTGTTATTATTGGTGCAGTTTACGTACCTTTACATAGTATATAACAAAGTCACTTCCTGTGTTTGTACCAGAGATGTTGCGAATATTCGTATCCGCATCCGCAAATGCGGAGCTTCCGCATTGATTTGGACATCTGTATCCGCATCCGCATCCGTAATAATCATTGCGGATGTTCATGCGGATGCAGATGTTGCACAGGTCACGACAAGAAACAAAATAGAGGTAGTTTATAACGACACCACCAGCCAGTGTTCCTAGCGAACAATTGTTTAGTAGTGCGGGTTTAATTTATGAACCTCTGCGTAACAGACTAGACTCCGGAAAAGAGACAATTTTACTATTTATTAAATATAATGCTCTCATTTTCAACTTTAATTACTAAATATTTGATTAAAATATTAATAATTACTCTCTTATTAGTTTATTTCTCCACTCACATAGTTTCTTATAATAAATCTTAAGATCCGCATCCGCGGATGTGAGCGTTCAAATATCCGCATCCGCAACATCCCTGGTTTGTACGCTTTAGAACTTTTAAATTAGCTACGCAACGAATTTTAATGCGGCTTTATACATACAAAGCCAATAGAAACGTGTTAAAAATTTCATTCCAATTCTCATCACCTCTTCTTTTTTTGAAGTCGGTTAAGAAATACGATCTGGTATACAAAATTTTGACTGATAACGCGCGTGAATAATCACAGGTGTTAGCTATCTTTAAAAGATTCATACATTGTCTTATCAAATAATGATAAATTGGCCAAAGATATTGACCATAATACCGAACTATTAAAACTATATGTTGTCTGTCAGTCAGTAAAAAAAGAGGGGCTTTTAGCTAAGAAATAACAGACACACGGTTTGATCGCTCAGATTAATCTACGCTTCCTGCGTTTGGTCCATGGATAGATGACCATCTTTGACTCTATTCAAGGCTTACTGCCAATCCTTATACTCGAACAGTCTGTGGGTACCTTTACTCTTTTATCTTTGTGGGCTGCTAGTGCTCTGCGGGTCCAATACACATCACACACATAAATACAACATCTTCAGGATGCTGATGCGGCCTCGCTATTGTAGTGCGTCCGGAATGTTTGCCGAAGCGAGAACGGACGGCTTTCATGCGGTGATACGCAATAAAGTAGCCTCCATGTTGCAGCGCGTGCGAGGCAGTAGCAACAGTATCCTGCAGATGGTTGTATCTCGTGCAGATTGCCCTCTCCAGAACAAGTGGATGCGTATTATGATGGGTGTTGGCGAACATAGTGCATAAGATTTTACTAACCTATAATTATAATTGTGTTTGAATTTTAATTTCTTATTAATTGTATTTTTGTAATTTCTAATTTTATGGATATTTTTTTATCTGAAGTTGTGGAGTTCCGATAGCCAATCGCTTTATGTGAAACTCTGGCATTCAGCTGCATCTGGTTAGACTGGAGGCAGACCCCAAAATAGTTGGGTAAAGGCTAGGCAGATAATGAGTCAGTCAGAAATAGTTAGAAGCCCAAAAGTCTGACAACCAGTCTTACCTAAGAGTATAGAAAAGGTTTAAATGATGATAATGATGTCAGACAGTCAACACAAACAGAAAGATATAAATTACTGGGTTAACTACAACTCTTGTTATAACTGGTTCTTTGATGTTAGATTTGACTGTCAAAGATCCACGAGAGACAGTCGGGACCAAAGGCTTAACGTGCTTCCCGAGACACGGAGGTGTCCTGGTATGTAAAGATGGTCACGCATCCACGGACCAGCCGCGGCAAGCGTAGCTTAAACTGATCGATCGACCCGTGCAGCTGTTATTACTTAGACACATCTACAGATACAAAGTCGAAATTTAGAATTAATTTCATACTATTGAATGAATTATTAACAATAAAATAACAAGCCACGCCAGATTAGAATCATCACGAAATTGATTCATAATGATTAAGTAGTTATTATCTAAGATAACAATGAAACGACATAATAAAATAACAGTTAATGAATTTCATAATTACTCGGTGTTAAGTCATGTATAAGTCTGTAGCTATATTTTTATGTGGATTAGCTGCTGTTTCAGGTAAAGCCAATATTAATATTTTGTAGCTTTAAAAAGTTTTACTTAATATTATTAGTATTTATTAGCTTCACTTGTAAAACTTGTGTATAAGTGTATAACGGAATCTTTGAACGTGATTTTTATCCACTTCAAAACGTCAAATTGCATTGAAACTAAACACACTTTATCAGCATTTATTAGCTTAACTTATGTGACTTTTGCAAACAAGTGTAACGGCATCTTTGAATGTGATTTTCGCCCACTTTGAAACGTCAGAATAAATTGAAACTTAGCACACTTTATTAGCATTTATTAGAATCACTCGTTTAAATTTTGTATAAGTGTGTAACGGAATCTTTGAATGTGATTTTCACTCACTTCAAGACGTCAGATTAAAATGAAACTTAGCACACTTATCACAGACCGTTGACAATACAAAAAATTAATAACTTTGTCCCATTATCCCGACCATGTCTTCAGGATTACAGAAATCCGAAGAAATGTTACATCTACCAACCACACCCACGCGAGATAGGTTACAGTCCACTCCCTCACACAGAGAGGCTGGAGTCCTAACATTGTCCTATTATTATCCTCCGTTTACTCTACACGTTCATGCTAGGCCCATAACTGTCTCTTTTACCCGACTACGGCGAAATGGAAAGGAGAGTTATAATTTGGATCCGTATGTTTGTATGTATGAACGTGGGCATCTTTGTTCATCTGTTCTCTCGTGACTTCGAAACTGGTATCTTTGGAAACGTCTTGATCTATCGCTAGTTAAATTTGGGGAATATAATGCCCTCTAGAGCCGAAGAACATAAAGTCGAAAAATTAAAACTCGTGGTCGTAGTAAGCAATCATAAACTTTACGGCAGCTGAGAATATTTTCTTGTTAGATACTTTTTAGAGCGTGACTTTACAGTAGTCGGATGATTTTACTTTTTGAACTTACATTTTTCTTTACCATTATTTTATTTTAAACTAGTTTCTGCCTGCGACTTCGTCCGCGTTAAATTTCATGTTCCCCCGACTCTTCCCGTCGCATCGAATCGCCTGCCCGTGTGATTTTCTCGTTTTTGCAACATTTTCATTGCTGCTCCGCTCCTCTTGGTTGTAACGTGATGTTATATAGCCTATAGCCTTCCTCGATAAATAGGGTACCCAACACAAAAATATTTTTTCAATTCGGACCAGTAGTTCCTGAGATTACCGCGTTCAATCAAACAAACAAACAAACTCTTCAGCTTTAAAATATTAGTATAGATGTGCCTAGAAATTGTCTCATTAAATAATAGGATATAACTTTAACATTCGAAATTCCAGCTCTTCCCTATGACCCGGTCATCAGGAAGCTGGATGATGGTCTTCGGTACCAATACGCCGAGGGACCTGATGGAAGTCTTCACCTGGTAGACTTATGGGGGACCGTCAGCGATGTGGCTGAAGCAGCCAGATACAACCCTGATAGACAGAATGTTTACCATTTGTATACGAGGTAAGATTTAAGATTCCTTTTTTTTTTTTTTGATTGTGCTACACGAATAGATAAAATAAGAAATGAGTACATAAGATGAAGTCTGAAAGGGGCACCGGTAACTGAAAAGTTGTGTGTATATTGGTTGTCATGGTATGATCACGTGATACGGAGGAATGAGGAAAATGTCGTGAGTAAAATATTGAGTTTGAATACTCTCGTCTACAAGAGTAGAGGGAGACCAAAGAAACGATGCATGAATGGTGTGAATTATGATATGGATAGAAAGGGGGTGACCTGCCGGGGTCGCGAGATTGTTCGAAAGAGACACCGTGACCCTGGCACATGGGCAACTGAAGGAACACGGGTGGGTTTTAGTCAGTAAAAGTCTGACACGCCCTCCCGCTCCGCCCAGAGCGGGAGAAGTCATTTGATGATTTCCCACCTACAAAAAAAAAGTGGTACTGGCACGGGAGACGGAGGAAAATGTCAGAAGGAAAGTTTCCGAGTATGAATGTCGATGGCTATAAGAGTAGAGGGAGACCAAAGAAACGATGGATGGACTGTGTGAATTATGATATGGATAGAAAGGGGGTGACTACTGAGATGACGAATAATAGAGAAGTGTGGAAGAAAAAAACATGTTGCGTCGTCCGCTAATAAATTGGGATAAAAACTGGAGAATAATGATGATGAAGATGATATTTTTATTTGTTTACTAGCTGTTACCCGCGACTCCGTCCGCGTGGTATTTAACAAAAAGTTTTTCATTCGTTTTATTATTTTTCGTGAGGTCCTATTTTTTTTTTTCTAAAATAAAAGCAACCTTAGTTACTCCTTGTTACATCAGTTATCTGCCAGTGAAATTCCCATCAAAATCGGTCTAGCCATTTCAGAAATTAGCCGGAACAAACAGACAAAAATTATAAAAAATGTTGTTTTGGTATATGTACCGTGTATACATCCTTATACACTTAGTAAAAAGTAGTTATCTTAACATTACAAACAGACACTCCAATTTTATTTATTTATCTAGATTTTTTTTAACACAAATAATTATTTAGACTAGGTACCAAATTCTTCTCCTTTTTGCTGGTACTACATTTATTAAATTCAAACCGATTACCCAAATAGTATGGGCAACCCGGTTCCACACAACTTCTTTGTCACCGCCGTTTTAAGACTCTTCTCGTAAAATTCTTGTCAGATCGGCCGTGGTCCTCGTGAAATTTCCTATCTCGGGGCTGATGTAATTCGCCTCACGATTTTTTGCCATCTGCTCCAATTTTTTTTTTGGACTGACATATCGCTGGTCAACCTATGAGGTTGTCTGCTGCTTAACCGGAATTGCCTGTGGCTACCTTAACCCTTTCACGGGCAGTGACGTGTATATACGTTCCAAGACAGCTACGAGTGGTGACAGAACGTACTACCACGACTATTTTAATTTACTTGTTTTAAGCAGACCGTATACCTACTCACGTTGACTCGCCATACAAAATTGTACTAGCTACGTCTTTCCGCCACAACGCATGAAAATTTCATTTTTTTTTTTTTTCTACTCGACGTCAATAAACGTCTAACCATTTTGTACGAAGAATTGATGTGTTCTACATATACCACGTGATCCAGTACCGTCCGCGAAAGGGTTAATAAATTAAAGCCTCCAGCTAAGGCTTAAAAACTTAAAACTAGAGCGACTACTCGCTAAGGGCATCCCCTGTGAGGTACGGACCTCGGCTTAGGGCATCGCTGATAAAGGGCAACAAGGGACAGGCTTTTTTTTGCCTACAAAATCATCAAATGACGTCGCCCACTCTATGTGGAGTGGAAGGGCGTGTCAGCCTTTTACTAACTAAAACCCACCCGTGCTCCTTAATTTGCCTGTGCCAAGGTCACGGTAACTCTTTCGAACATTTCCGCAACCCTGGCAGAAGCAAGAAATGAGCTAGATCTGAATGATTAATTGTATGTGCACATAAATTTTCAAACTTATACAGGATGTCCCAAAAATCAACGTCAAGCCGAAAACGGTTGATAAGCCAGGTGGTGACTGTTATCAGAAAAATAATAAAAAAAATCTAAGTTAAGTACTTTTCAAATTATTGTGACTATTATATATCATTTTTTTTTTGTGAGTGATGTAACCCTGAATAACCCTTCTGTAAACTACAGTCCAAAATTAAAACACAACTACCTCAGTTTTAAAGAAAACATCACTTTTTTGCTCCACCATGTACTAAAAGTTATTACATCGCCTAACTTTAACTGACTGTACTGAAAAAAAGTGCTTAACTTAGTTTTTTTTTATTGTTATTCTGATAACTGTCACCACCTGGCCTATCAACCGTTTTCGGCTTGACGTTGATTTTTGGGACAGCCTGTATACTAACAAAAAAGAAAACCTCTACACTATATATTCTTTTGTACTTTTTCCAGACAAAATCCAACTGTAAGCCAGCCCATGCTGATCGGCAATGAGGGTCTCCTCGGCCTCAACAACTACAACCCGGCAAGAAGGACTGTTATCTTGCTGCACGGATGGCTCGATGACGTCACTGCAGACTTCAATAGGGTGCTGGTTCCTGGTAAGATTTTTTTATAAGACATGCGTTTCCTCCTTTTTTCTAGATCCCACAATTTTTATAGCCTACCAGAAGATATTAACAGCTGTATCTTAAAAACTGTTTTTAAAAGTAAAATGAGTAAGTACCTATTAGATATGTTTTTCCAAAGCCTCACTGTAAAGAATAGTTAAAAAACTTGCGTATTGTATGTCTCTGTTTATTTTTTGTGTTTAAAGGAAAAGCTGTCAATATAATATTATTATTTTTTTAATCGGAAAAAAGGAGCTTTATCTGCCAACAAACTGCCTTTCAGTTTTGCAGAAGTAATATATTTTGTAAAAAGCCAAAACATTGTGAATAAACACTTTTTCTTTTTTTTTTCATTTTTCTTTTTTTTTCTCCATGTTTTGCTTCACCGTTTTGAGGACAGTGGTGATTTAATAATTAATAATTTACAAAGCAAAACGGCTGTCTGGATTCACACCCTGTAGGTCGTTGGTCGACCTCGATCAGCTGACTCGTACGTCGGGGCCTATACTATATAAGAAAATAATAACCAGTTGGATAAAAACACTTACGTATGATGAAACGGAGGCACTTCTGGAGCACATAAAGTAAATAACACTCAAGATGAACTCTAACATACACTCTCGCATACACTCACATTCACTCTCAGACACTCTCACATACACTCACACTACGAATCACACTCCCGCAGAAATACTGATTTTTATTTGATTTTTTAAGTACCGACGAATTTGTTTTAATATATTAAAATTATTCTGTATTATGGAAGGGCGATATTCTTATCCTTATTGGTGATATTCTTCAGAAAGGTCAGGTGCGTAGTACTCGCAACCGGCGTGTGTGTATGACCAATTGTATGAACCTAAACGAGGCAAAAGGAGTGTGTAGAGATCGTAGCAGGTGGCGTTCCGTGGTTTCTGCCTACCCCCATGGGAAAAAGGCGTGATTGTATGTATGTATGTATTATGGAAGGGCAGAGTCTCCAAACACAGACATTATTTGCTTAAACAGATGCTCCAAACACGAAACCCTATTTTTAATCAATCAATCCTTCAACTCAGCCTAACATAGTCCACTGCTGGACTTAGGCCTCTCCCATATTGCACCACAACACCCTGTCCTCCACCTTTTTTGTAAAATGAAGCATTAATAAAAAACGTTAACGTGTTTGTTGTTACGTTCTGTGTTACGTTCTTCTAACTTAACAGACAGCTGTGCTGCTGGGGAGTTTGTTGCGCCACTTCTTCTTCCCAGCTAAAGCACTAGGAAGACTTCGTTCACACGGCATTGTCCTGCACGTTTTTTTGTAATCGTTTTTTTAACGTATAGTCAACCGGGTGTTCATATGGTAAATTTTCATTCGTGTAAAAACGAATAGCCGCAGTTTCCACACAGTTGTCACAGTGAGTAGACGGCACTAATGGATCGCGATTTTTATAAAGTTCCAAAGTTTTATCCCATAAAACGGGATTTCGTTCCACTAAAGAAATTAATAGTTCGTTATCTATAGAAGATTCCTCAATCATTTTGAATATCAAACCAAATCAAACATAAAATACGTGCCACCCCTCCAAAAGACGCTCAGGTACTAAACGCTTCTTCGGTTGCTATTCGATAAAAAAACGTATGACATCATGTCGTGTGAAGAAGACAAAGCTATACCATATGCCACTGCGAACCGAATACGTCAAAGTTCATTCGATTTGCTTGACAAGTCCGTTGAGTATGCGTTTAAACGTATAAGCGGTACACGTTTTTTTGCAGTACAATCGACGTGTGAATGGATCTATGTACGTTGTATGGTCACTATTTATACGTTAAGACGTATACTGCAAAAAAACGTGCAGGACAATGCCGTGTGAACGAAGCCGAAGTGGTGAAGGGCGGGCGTTTTGGGGGACAGTCTTCAATAACTTTGACGTTCAAAAAGTGCTGACTCTCAGCCTAGTTTGAATAAATGACTTTTGATTTTGTTATTTTTTAACCGACTTCAAAAAGGTGGAGGTTCTCAATTCGGATGATTATATATAATTTTTTTTATGTATGTTCGGCCATAACTCCGTCATAATATAGACAGATTTACAAAATTGTTTTTTTTTAATTTAATACCACCTGAGACCTCTACCTGATTGTGTGTTCTATAAAAATGAGTAAAGCTCTTCCTCCATCTCTTTTTTTTTTTTTTTTTGGGTTGAAGATTATCAAATGACTTCTCCCGCTCTGGGCGGAGCGGGAGGGCGTGTCAGACTTTTACTGACTAAAACCCACCCGTGTTCCTTCAGTTGCCCATGTGCCATGGTCACGGTATCTCTTTCGAACAATCACGCGACCCCGGCAGGCATTGGTCCTAGAAAACCCCTTCAGTACTGCTGACATCTCTTTGAGGCGCGCGTGGAACACTACGCGCCGTCGACCCGAGCTTGGTCCTTACCGGGCGGCGAGCTACCCATTGCTCGCCACCCGCAAGCTCGCGCCTACGGTGGCCGGGAGTCCGCAATCGACTCCCGACGCCCGGGGCGTCTCCTCCTGCGGCGGCTAGGGACGTGAGGGTGCAGAGACTTCCTCCATCTCTTTCAGGTGTCATTAATCAATTTGCACTCTCACAACTTTTGATATACCAAGGCTCATCGTTATTCATAATTCTCTGCCTTTATCCCAATATACAAAGTGCAGTTTTGGATCTGCAAAACATTTCAAGAGGTAGGTAATTATATTAGTGATTCTCGACCCGAATCAACAATAAAATGGGCAGGTATTTTTTTTCATTTTATTCTTATTTACGGAAATCGGTAAGTGTGAACTCCCTTTTTTAAAACGCGGCCAGTCTGTACGTGTCCTTAAACTGCGCTTTCACACACACAAACAAACGCAACCGACATTTCTTTCATAGATCCAAAACCGCGCAAGGAGCGCGGCTTTCCAGAGTTATTCTGAAAAACAATATAATTGAAAAATCTAAAAAAAAAAGTTTTATTGATTATTGACTTGGTATCGTATTGTTATATGATTATTTACGAGTCTCATAACAACCTCCTGAAATGTTTTGCAGGTTCAAAACTGCATCTTGTATTTGTGGTCGGCGCAACACGTCGTTTTCTTCCACAATTCTCTATTAGTTGTCATCTCAGTAGTCACCCCCTTTCTATCCATATCATAATTCACACAGTCCATCCATCGTTTCTTTGGTCTCCCTCTACTCTTATAGCCATCGACATTCATACTCAATACTTTCCTCACGACATTTTCCTCCCTTTTGATATGCAAAGACTAAGCCACTGATATGAATCGTTTTCTTTGCAGCATTCCTGTCGGCTGAAGACCTGAACGTCATTGTGGTGGACTGGAGCGCCGGCGCTGGTACCATCAACTACATCGCTGCGGTGGCCAACACTTTGCCTTCTGGTAGTAAATCCTGCATACTTTAAAGCTTATATATTTATTTCATTAGCTGTGCCCACGGCTTCGCCCGCGTCGTCATAATAATCATTTCAGCAAAAATACATCCACTGCAGTATTTTTCCATATGGTGTCGGAAGTAAACAATAGCAACATCCTATTTCGATGGCCCCGCCGAATAATCGTGTAAGAGAAAATCAACAACTTTTCAGGAAAAAATAAAAACGTTCAAACTTCAATAACACTAATTTCATTGTAAATAGGTATAAACAATGTGTAATCGAAAAATAGGTAAAAAAATTAACTATAGACTTAAATATTTACTATTTTTAAAACATTAACGAGTTTCAGGAAATTCATGAAAAGCCATTTAATGTTTTTGCTCTTGTGAAATTTGCTTGACTAGGTCACATTAATATATCATTACACTTTTATTCGTGTAATAATACACAACGAATAATACGTACTGTAATATTTCACTATTATTCTCCATAAATCAAGTTTATTTTTGAACCCAGCTATAACTATTTACACGCTCGTTTACAGTACATTGTTCTGCTATTATATGATTGGAAAGATCGTATACATTTATGTTAGAGTTAATAGGATCAGATTTCATTTATGTAATAGGTTTTAACATGTTTATTATTGTATACTTGGCGACTCAAAAAGCATGTAATAATAGCATAAACTATTGTTCCCATAAATTTAAAATTAATTATTTCCCCAGAATAAAGAAATTCACTATTATAATAGGAGTATTTTGAGTCCAAAATTCATTAAAAAAAAATTAAGTAGGTGCAGGATAAGCAAAAGAAACGTTTGTTTTAGCCCCACCGAATAAACGTGCAAGAGTTCTTACTCTTGCACGTTTATTCGGTGGGGCCATCGATTTATTCCCGTGGGTGTCGTAAGAGGCGACTAAAGAAATTACTAGAGAATGGGCAGCAGCGTTCTCTATGCATTTTACCACCATACTGCGATCGCCAACCGACCTGTTAAGCGTGACGATTGTGGCAAAACCTTCCAAATTGGGGGAGGCCTATGTCCAGCAGTGGACATTTTTTGCTTGAGACTATGACGGTGACTGCACAAAAAACGGTGAAGGAAAACTTCATGAAGAAACCGGCATATCCTAGAACCAAACATTCGATGATTTATGACATATAGGTACCAACCCGCACTGGGCCCGCGTGGTGGATTATGGCCCACTCCCTTTAATCGTGAGACCTATGGGAACTTTATAGGGTGATTATGTAACTTTTTTTGCACGCTTCACTTGTATGTTTGTTTGTAACCGACTCCTTATAGCGCGATTTTGACCCACTATAAAAGACCAGATTTCATTCAAACTTTGCAAACCTGTCAAGGACCGATGACAATGCAATAATTTCATAAATTTGTGCCATTATCCTTGCCAGGGTTACCAGGACAGCAAAAAACTGTCTTCGAAAACTACGCTGACATACGTCACAAACTACGCTGACATACGTCTCAAAATTCAAAACACCCTAAAAAAATAGAAAATAAATAATAGTTTAAAAAAACTAAAAAACACGCTTCCATTGAAACCAAACTAAAAAGTACAAAGTAATGGAAAAAAAGCGTGGCATGCCACCTACCAAAATACCTTAAAAAGCACCCCACGCTTTTTTTCCATTATTTTGTACTTTTTAGTTTGGTTTTCAATGGAAGCGTGTTTTTTAGTTTTTTTAATCTATTATTTTTGTATTTAATATTCTTACCACCATAAACAAACAAAGTACAAAGCGTTCTTGTGGGAGTCCAACTCACACTTTGCGGCTGTCGCTTAAAACCAGAGCTGGGGCTCTGTCTCGCGTAAGGTCGCAGCATTATGCTGAGCAATGGCCGGGTTCGCGTGGTTATGACGCATGTTTTCTCCTAGCTTTTTATATTTTTGTTGTATTCAGTCTTTCATTGCGTCTTTTCTTTCTTTTACTTGGCCGGTATTTTTTTCTTACTTTCTCCTTCATCTTTTGTTCCAGGTGAGAGTGTGGCTCGCTTCATCGAATGGTTGAATTCAGTGACTGGTGCCAGCCCTACAATGTACCACATCGTGGGCCACAGTTTAGGAGCCCATCAGGCTGGTATCATCGGGAGGAATGTTGGAGGACAGATTGCTTATATTACTGGTAAGATATTGTGATAATTTATAGAAGTTGTGAAGGGGTCTACTAGGACCGATGCCTGCCAGGGTCGCGAGATTGTTCGAAAGAGATACCGCGGCCCTGGCATATGGGCAACTGAAGGAACATGGGTGGGTTTTAGTCAGTAAAAGTCTGACACACCCTTCCGCTCTACCCAGAGCTGGAGACGTCATTTGATGATTGCCCACCCACAAAAAGAAGGTACTACGCACCTGAGTTTTCTGAAGAACATCACCAATAAGGTCCTAGGGCGTCCCCTCCTGAGGATTCCACTCACAAATGCCTTATATGTCACTTCCAGACGAAAATAAAAATGTTGTTTCTTCCGATTCTGTTCACAGCCTTAGAAGCAGCCTACCCCGGGTGGATTACCCACGGTGATAAGTTCAGACCCTCAGACGGAGTCTACACTGAGGTCATCCACACGAATGCCGGTCTTCTGGGCTACATCGGCACTCTGGGAGACGCTGACTTCTATCCTAACGGGGGTATTGACATGCCTGGCTGTAATTCTCAGGAATGTGATCATGCTAGGTAACTTGTAGACTTTTGTTTTACTTTATTTCTAAGGTATAGATAAATGAAGCATTATTTTTGGTTCCGTGTGGTGTCGAACGTAAATTACAGCACCATCCTATTTCTTCCGTGGGCGTAAGAGCCGATTAAGGGAATTTCTAAAGAATAGGCAGCAGCATTCTCTATGCATTTTATCACCATACTGCGATCGCCAACCCTCCTTCCAACCATGGCGATTTTGGCATACCCTCGGAAATTGAGGGAGGCCTATGTCCAGCAGTGGACGTCTTACGGCTGAAATGATGGTGATGGTATGATTTTTGGTTAAATTTTTGCCAACGCCTACCTTAAAAATAAATAGCAGTTTGATGGACGTGGCTTATTTCCACCACGCATGGAGAGTGGCGGTTCGATC
Source organism: Aporophyla nigra (assembly GCA_947507805.1). Classification (NCBI taxonomy): domain Eukaryota; kingdom Metazoa; phylum Arthropoda; class Insecta; order Lepidoptera; family Noctuidae; genus Aporophyla; species Aporophyla nigra. The sequence continues at coordinate 11,158,808 of OX382319.1, read as the reverse complement.
ATCCGAGGTCGGCCGTCACAAACTTCTCTGAAACAGTGGCCAAGAATGGAACTAAGCAAATCACTAATCGGAATTTAAAAACATTTCTTACTTAGCATGGGCATTTGCTAAGCTGGCTTTTACTTCACATCACGACAGTAGTATCCAAAGAGTTAAGCAAGAAACAAAAAGAAACCTTGGGAGCATCGCCATTGAGTATTCTATCTATCTTTCTTTCTTCCAGGTCATATTTCTATCTTGGCGAGTCTCTACAATCTGGTGGTTTTACTGGACGCCGTTGTGCCTCGTTCTTGACGGCCATGACAGGGAACTGCTACCTCTGGGGAACTCTTAGGATGGGTGGACTTGTGCCTAAGACTGGGTAAGTCAATCAGCCGACATAATCAGTTTACATAAGCCTACATGATGAAAGACCAGAGAGTGGTGGCGAGACAACCTGGCCACGTACCGCGACGGCTGGTTCGAGGTCGCACAGAAAAGAGTTCCTGGAAGGACTTGGGGAGGCCATTTCCCAGCAGTAGGACAGCATAGCCAAACAAAAAAAAAAAAAACTACTAGGCCATTTATGAAACGTCAGAAGCTAGGTGAACGGTTCCAGTTGGTCAATTCCTATGGAGAAGAGCCGGCAAGAAGCTCCACGGTTACTCTTTTAAAAATAATTGCCATTAAAAATACTCTAATTACAATCTTAATAGATATGGGACTATGGGCGGACAGTGTGAGTCTGTCAAAAATTATTAGGTACTATCAAAATATAAAATGGTCAGCAAATCGAATCATTTTTGAGTCTACATAACCTTTTTCCCATCACCTCAGTAAGTACAGAACGCCACTTCCTACGATCCTTAGCTCCTTTTGCCTCGTTTAAACTCATACATCTGGTCATACACTCACGCTGGTTACCAGTACGATGCTCCTGATCCTTCTGAAGAACATCACCAATAAGGTCATTATATGTTCTACTAGAGAAGAACCGTGTGGTGCCGGACGTAAAGAATAACACCACCACATTTCTTCCCGTGGGTGTCGTAAAAGGCGACTAAGGGACTTACTAGAGAATGGGCAGCAGCTTTCTCTATGCATTTTACCACCATACTGCGATCGCCAACCTGCCTGCCAAGCGTGGCGATTATGGCACAGCCCCCCAAATTGGGGGAGGCCTAAGCCCAGCAGTGGACGTCTTACGGCTGAAATGATGATGATGATGATGTTCTACTAGGGCGTCCTCTTTCGGCAATTATTTAAGTTAATGTACTCAATATTTTTCTTATCTTATGCTTTCAGACAATCCGGGATTTACTACTTGGAAACCAATGAGTCCCCTCCATTTTCACGCGGTTGAAGATATAGGAAACTAATTAAATAAATGAACCTATTTGGCAACTGTTGTTTTTTATTCCAAAGCCTCATCATCTTCCTTGGCTTCATATTTATTTTATTTTATTTATTTATTGGTCTATCTACAATTGTTACACTTTATAATCTAATAATACAAGCTATAATACACACCAAGTGTACAATATGATGCTATAGACACAGCATGCATGAACTTACTTAAAAATTAATTACAGGGGTTTTACAGTTTTATACAGACTTAATATTAAATACATACTTATTATTGAGACAGTTAAAAGCTTAAAAATGTAGGTTAAAAGTAACACAGTTCAGTGTGGTGTTGATTACTGTTGTGCGTCTGTTGTGTTGTTCAGTGTATTGTGTGTGTCCTAACGACGTTTTTCTTCGACCAATGTCAGTAATGTCCAAGATCAACTCAAAAAGTACATCATCATCGCCATCTACCTAGCCTTTTCCCAAAAATTTTGTCCCATTTTCCATATTTTATGTTATTGATTTATGCAAATGAGTCAATATTGTAGGTAAGGTAATGTTAAACTATGCTGCTAATTCCTGGGTAGTTTGACTCGGATAAGCTTTTACCATCTCCTTAAATTGGGCGTTCTTCACTTGTCTGGACGGTATTCCACGTGGTTCGTTCTTCAAGTCTAAGTTTCCATTACGAAATGAAATTAAATTAAATGTTTATTTCTGTAAGTAGATCTTATAAGACACTTTTACACGTCAACATTTTTTGGTCAATGTTTTATAAAACTAGATGGCGCCGGCATTTCCTAGCTGACTGTTCCCTGAGAAGAAACGCCGAAACAAACTCAGAGGTCTGGTCTCTTTAAAAGTCCAAACATTATTTTATTAGAATTTTATGTGAGTCTAACAATACAGGGCAATGTCTAGAAGAGCTTTTTGAAGAAAGAGTTATTGCAGCTTTGAGCTGACCTGTCCCAACAGATGGCATGTATGTATCAGTAATCGTGTAGCTCAACCCTATTTTAGGGAGCTCAACGACCCGTCACAAGATGCTACCAGAACTGCAATACATTTTCGTAGGCCATATACAAAATACTCAAAGCCGTCAGACAGTTATGTTATAGAGTCATGTATTCAATCTAGCCTGCATGGTATTCACAGTCAGTGTTAGAAAACGTTTCAACCAAAAGCGCACAGTGCGTTCATTAACAGTATCCTCTCCAAACGCAGCATTGATATTGCGAGCCGTTTCTGCCGCGTTAGTTCCGCGTCGGAAATCGTATTAAAAAATTACTCGGTTTTTCTAAGAATCCATCTTTTCTGCTCTAACCTGTTTTTTTTTTTAAACCGGACAAGTGCGGACTCACCCACCGAGGGTTCCGACCCTGTTTTCTTATTATTTAACTACAAATGAATAGTTTTCATATTTTTTCCTATACTTGTAGTATAAGACGGTATTGCATGCCAAATTTCATAGTTCTAGGTCATCGGGAAATACCCTATACATTTTGATTCCCTTGAGAGTGTCGAAATATACGTTTTTTGCGGCATAAACGGCCGTATCTTTTTTTCACGTTAACTTAGAAGTTTGATTTTTTCACAGCTTCAAGATATTTTAGACTTGAGTACATTTTTTTTTAATTTCAAATCAATACCTCCAGGCGTTCCCAAGATAAATAAATAAATAAATAAATAAATAAATATCTTAGGACAACCAACACATCGTTATCTGATCCCAAACTAGGCAGAGCCTGTACTATGGCAACCAGACAACTGATAAATATACTTATATATTTCTAAATACATACATATTATAGATAAATTACACCCAGACACAGAACAAATGATCGTGCTCATCACACAACGATTTGTCCTGGGTGGGAATCGAATCCACGACCTCAGTCTTAGCAGTCAGGGTCACTAACCACTAGACTAACAGGCCAGTCTGGGTCAGGGTCTTGACAGACAGACAGACGGACGGACAACAAAGTGATCCTATAAGGGTTCTGTTTTTCCCTTTGATGTACGGAACCCTAAAAACAATTGAAAAACGAAAATTGTGTACTGCCCATTTTTTTCAAGGAAAATCTCAAAGGTATTGTAAATACCTTTAAAATTTTTCATTAAAAAAATGGGCGTTTAAACGTAAAACATTAAAAAAAAGTTTCACTCGAAAATCTCACACCATGAAGGTTTAATACAATAACGCATTCAGGGTGCTGATGGGATTGCCCCGATACTGCAGTGCATCAGGGATGTTTGCTGAACCTCACGTGGATTGTTTCTACACGGTGATACGGAAACGGTGCGCATCCCTGGTCCGTAGGGTGCGGGGCAGCGCCAACAGCATCCTATCTCTGATAGCTAGTAGGCTGGATAGTGAGTTTGTGAACCACTGCTGCAAGGTTTCAGCTGGGCCTGTCACCTTGCAGCAGTGATATCATAATCTGTTTCTGTTTTTGTCTTTGTAAGTGTGTTACTAACATAGCAGCACATTGTTACTAACACTATGAGTCTTGTTGCTCGAATTAAATGATTAAATTAAAATAAATATTAAATTAATGTCAATTCAGAGTATCTATTACTATAAAATGGCAATTTCATACTTTAACCCCTATTATTTAATTACTATTGTTAGTGTATTACGCAACCACCCCGCCATTTTAGCTCGGTCACCTCTTACATCGCTTCTCTAGCATCGTAATGCATCATATTCTACTATTGTCATGACTTTATGATTTCAGCAGTACAATACGCTATTATTTCGAGAGAATTCATCAATAACATATACCATTATCTAGATCACAATAATACCCTTTTTTATAAAACTTACGTAGATTATGTCTCTCGGTTAGTACGACTTGAACTGCTGAACCGATTAAATGTTTGAAAAGATATGCGTGGTCATATATAAAAATACGCGTCGACTTGAGAATCTTCTCATTCCTTTTTCGTCGTTTAAAAATAATCATGATTGATTTTGGATTCCTGTCCGGTATTTGGACCCTATTATGTCACATTTTGTGACCATCTAAATCAGAATCTGCGACCATGTGATAGAAAGTTGAAACAAAATCAAGTCGAAAAAAAAAACCAGTGCAAATTTCTTGTCTGTCTTTAATCAATATTATAGGGATTGATCGCTAAATTATCAGTAAAAGTCTTAATAAATACAACTGCAGTTTGTCTTAAATATTTATTCTGTTGTGTGAGCGACCGTAATGAAGATATTAGCAGCGGTTATTCTGGAATTCGCTGTAGTGACAGGTATGTTCATTTATTTATTTATATAAGTTACTACAACGACTTATTCACTAATAACATGTTACTTATTACTAACTTATATCTATTAGTATGGTGAATTTGTCACTTAAAGAAGTACACAAAGCTGTGTACTTAAAATTTGTATGTATTTTTTATATGTGTAAGCACACACAAATAAAAAATTCATACAAATTTTTAAAACTATTTGAGATTCGGAATAAACTATTTTTGTTACAATGAAAGATACATAACAGCTACTTAACCACAGGAAGACAGTATAAAAATAATAGTTTAAAAAAACTAAAAAACACGCTTCCATTGAAAATCAAACTAAAAAGTACAAAATAATGGAAAAAAGCGTGGGGTGCCTGATATCAATAAAAAATACCTTAAAAAGCGTGGGGTGCGAGTTTGATTTTCAATGGAAGCGTGTTTTTTAGTTTTTTTAAACTATTATTTATTTTCTATTTTTAGGGTGTTTCGAATTTTGAGACGTATGTCAGCGTAGTTTGTGACGTATGTCAGCGTAGTTTTCGAAGACAGTTTTTTTTGCTGTCCTGGTAACCCTGGCAAGGATAATGACACAAATTAGTTTGTGACGTATGTCAGCGTAGTTTTTGAAGACAGTTTTTTTGCTGTCCTGGTAATCCTGGCAAGGATAATTGCACAAATTAATGAAATTATTGCATTGTCATTGGTCCTTGACAGGTGTGCAAAGTTTGAATGAAATCTGGTCGTTTAAAGTGGGTCAAAATCGCGCTATAAGGAGTCGGTTACAAACAAACATACGAATATACAAACATACAAGTGAAGCTAATATAAAGCGTGTAAAAAAACAACATCAGATTTACTTAATTAATAGATACTAGTTTAATTTTGGTGGTATTTAATTATACGTGAAGCGACTGCAATACACGTGATCAAAATGTTAAGCATGATTAGGGATCAAAAGTTTTTTACGAAATTGGTAAAAATTGTCGGCAAAGATGTCAATGTTGCTGCTATTGTGAATTATATTATAATTATCCGCAAATCGGTTCATATACATTGCGACCGCCGGGAGTCGATTTCGGACTCCCGGCCACCGTAGGCGCGAGCTTGCGGGTTGCGAGCAATGGGTAGCTCGCCGCCCGGTAAGGACCAGGCTCGGGTCGACGGTGCGTAGTGTTCCACGCGCGCCTCAAAGAGATGTCAGCAGCACTGAAGGGGTCTGCTAGGACCGATGCCTGCCGGGGTCGCGTGATTGTTCGAAACAGATACCGTGACCCTGGCACATGGGCAACTGAAGGAACACGGGTGGGTTTTAGTCAGTAAAAGTCTGACACGCCCTCCCGCTCCGCCCAGAGCGGGAGAAGTCATTTGACGATTTCCCAATCAATAAAAAAAAAGGGGCATTGCGATCAAGGTTTGTTCTTGATGAGGACATAGCAAGTATGTCTGTTCTGCGTAAAGATCTCATCATCTCATCTCAAGTTCATCATCAAGAGTACTTAATGCGGCCTACCAATACATCCTTTCTTTGATACTGTTCGTCAAATCATTGAGCTCCTTAAGTTCCGAGTTGAGCTGTACGATTACTGATAAATGCGAGCACTGACTGGACAGGTCCACTCAATCTGTATGGTTCTTTCCTTAAAAAACCATTTCAGACACCAATCCTGTGTGGTCTTCACACGATCTGACCAAGATTATGTCTGGACTTTAAAAGAGACTGTGACCTCTGAGTTTGTTTCGGCCTTTCTTCTTAGAGTAGTCAGATAGGAAACTCCGACCTCATCTAGTTTAAAAAAACCGGCCAAGTCCGAGTCGGACTCGCGCACCGGGGGTTCCGTACAAACCTCTACAGGTTTGTACGGAACCCTCGGTGCGCGAGTATTCACGGTTAATGCATAAGGTTTATGATTCTGTAAATTATTTCTTTATATATTTGAGTTGATTGAATGAAAGGTAATTTGCGGTTTATGATTTATGACGTATTAAAAAAAACTACCGACTAGATCTCGTTCAAACCAATTTTCGGTGGAAGTTTACATGGTAGTGTACATCATATATTTTTTTTAGTTTTATCATTCTCTAATTTTAGAAGCTACGGGGGGGGGACATTTTACCACTTTAGAAGTGTCTCTCGCGCAAACTATTCAGCTTAGAAAAAAAATATGTTCCTCATTATCATTTTTGAAGACCTATCCATAGATACCCCATACGTATCGGTTTGATGAAAAAAACATTTTTGAGTTTCAGTTCTAAGTATGGGGAACCCAAAAAATTTACTGTTTAGTTTTTCTATTTTTGTGTTAAAATCTTAATGCGGTTCACAGAATACTTCTACTTACCAAGTTTCAACAGCATAGTTCTTATAGTTTCGGAATAAAGTGGCTGTGACATACGGCCGGACAGACAGACAGACATGACGAATTCATAAGGGTTCCGTTTTTTGCCATTTGGCTACGGAACTCTAAAAATATGATTGACGTGTAAAAGTGTTTGTACCTACAAACCTACTTGCAGAAATAAAATCATTTATCATTTTAACTGAAACACGTCCACTGCTAGACATAGGCCGACCCATCGCATCGCATTCCATCGCCCGCCTATAGTAAGGGTCGTAGCCTACTGTTAAACAGCCTTCCTTTACCTTCCTCAAGATTGAGCTATCAAATACAGAAAGAAAGTAAAAGAGATTTATTTGTCACAGACACACGTGTACAAAAAAGATAAGATCATTCGAATTAATCATGACAAAACAGATTAATACACACAGAACATAAAAAGTCGGCAGCTGCACGCCGTGACTATGACAAGAAGGCATTCACTTACCAAAAGCAATTTTTTTTTTTCAAGTGTGACTAGTAGTTCTTCTACATACAAACTTTTACTTATTTGTAATCTACACAAACAACTGCCAACAATATAAAACAAAGTCGCTTCCAGCGTTTGTACACTTAGATCTTTTAAACTACGCAACAGATTTTATTGCTGTTTTCAACGATAGACAGAGTGATTCAAGAGGAATGTTTAATGTATAATATGCGGGCGAAGCCACTGACAATAGCTAGTATTAGTATAAATACACTTCTACCTTCAAATGCAAAACTTATTTATCAAAATCTAATTGAAATCAAATCTTTTTGTTCACAGCCAAATCGTGGGTCAATGAACAGCTGCTTCCGAAAGTGGACGATGTACTCACATACCAGTACGTGGCTGGAAGTGACGATAGGCACATCCTGTTGGACAACTGGACCAAGGCCGTTGACCTGGAGGAGGCTTCAAGATATAATCCGGATACCATGAACACCTATCACCTTTTTACTAGGTACGTATGTTAAGATTTTGTGTTTTAATAGTACTTTAAATATATGACTGGCCTGTTAGTCTAGTGGTTAGTGACCCTGACTGCTAAGACTGAGGTCGTGGGTTCGATTCCCACCCACGACAAATCTTTGTGTGATGAGCACGATCATTTGTTCTGTGTCTGGGTGTAATTTATCTATAATATGTATGTATTTAGAAATATATAAGTATGTTTATCAGTTGTCTGGTTACCATAGTACAGGCTCTGCCTAGTTTGGGATCAGATAACGGAGTGTTGGTTGTCCTAAGATATTTATTTATTTATTATATTTTGAAATATGACGTCACAAAAATTCAGGGTCCCCACCCACCCCTTTGTCACACAATGCCACAATTTATAGACAGGGGGTCGACGAATTGTTAGAGAATAGTGAAAAATATGCCAAAATCACATTTTGAGAAGTATGACAGAGAGAACGTGCGCGATACACGCTACGCTCGACGAAGTGTAGAATAAAAAAATAACAGTTTAAAAAAACTAAAAAACACGCTTCCATTGAAAACCAAACTAAAAAGTACAAAATAATGGAAAAAAAGCGTGGGGTGCTCTTTAAGGTATTTTTTTATTGATATCAGGTATTATTTATTTTCTATTTTTTAGGGTGTTTTGAATTTTGAGACGTATGTCAGCGTAGTTTGTGACATATGTCAGCGTAGTTTGTGACGTATGTCAGCGTAGTTTGTGACGTATGTCAGCGTAGTTTGTGTCGTATGTCAGCGTAATTTGTGACGTATGTCAGCGGAGTTTTCGAAGACAGTTTTTTTTGTTGTCCTGGTAACCCTGGCAAGGATAATGGCACAAATTTATGAAATTATTGCATTGTCATCGGTCCTTGACAGGTGTCCAAAGTTTGAATGAAATCTGGTCGTTTAAAGTGGGTCAAAATCGCGTTATAAGGAGTCGGTTAAAAGCAAAAACCAAAAAAAAATATCGTGGGTTATGTCAGCCCCATAAATTACGACACACCAATTTCGATTTTCGTTTGTATTTTTGACGCACACAACGCCCCCCCCCCCCACATCCTTGTCACAGCCGGTCACATTTGTCACAATTCGTTGACCCCCTTAACGTATGACGTAATTAATGGGTGGCCCCTAAGTAACCATGAAAATTGCCGGCAATATTGCCAAAGTTGCCAAAACTGCCGGGAATGTTTCCAAACTTGCCGGCAACATTGCGCAAGAAACGTATAAATTGAAAACAACTTTTACTATTATAATTGCTTAGTAGAATAAAATTGCCGTATGCAGGATGGTAGTTGCTATGCTTATCTATAATATCCAACCTAAAATTTTCGTTTTTACATTTATTTACTTACTGATAAACTAAAGAAAAGAAACAAGCTATCCATGATTGTTCATTGGTGATGAACCACAACTATTTTAGAGATATCGTAATTTTTTTTCTTTTACGTTCTTATAATTTAACTTCACTTGAATGTAAGAAAGTGTATACATCTATATGTATACAAATCTGTATGTATAGAATGGTCAAACCTTGCAAGACGATCAGCAACAACAAGTTGATGTTTTTAACCGATTTTAAAAAGGAAGTTCTTTATTTGATATGAATGTATGTATTTTTGTTTGTTTGCGATTTTCTCAAAAGGTACTGATCCTATTTTGAAAATTCTTTTGATGGCATGATGTGTGCAGTGGGTAAGCGACTACTGTGGGGTACGTATTATTCAACATTTAAGCTATCGTAAACAACATAAGGGTACAAGAAGTAATTTGAACAAAAAAAAATCAGTAGGTCATGCTTATTTATTATAATCAGTAATTAAAGGGGATTTTGATAACGTAAAAAATATTCTGTAATCTATACTAATATTATAAAGCTGAAGAGTTTGTTTGTTTGTTTGATTGAACGCGCTAATCTCAGGAACTACTGATTCGAGTTGAAAAATTATGTTTGTGTTGAATAGCCCATTCATCGAGGAAGGCTATAGGTTATATAACATCACGCTGTGACCAATAGGAGCCGAGCACCAACGCAAAATGTTGCAAAAACGGGGTAAATTATTACGATCAAGAGCTTTCATTGCGTGCGCTCCTTAAACGGTTAAAGTAACGCAACAATTATGTAAGCCATAATTGTTCCTCTTAAAAAGTTCTAAAAAAAGTCCGCGACAGCATATGTCCACCTTTTAAGGTTGGCGAACTATGTTTTTTCAAATTCGTTATAAAAAATGCATTATTTGCGAAGGTGTTTTCATAAGACATGGATATAATCCTTATCCATTGAGAAGTGTTTAATTTGGAACAAAGTTGCCCGTACATTATTTGAGATTAATGAATATCTTACGAGATATAACAATCTGATTGCTGAACACTACGTATGGGCCGACGCGCGGCGATTTGATTCGACGACGGGGTGGGTCGCGGGAGCACGAAATTTGACGCGGACGAAGTCACGGGCAGAAGCTAGTGTAGGATATGTGCACGAGTGCTATAACTTTTCGTTCGGCATAACGAAGGCTCTATGCAAGTTGAGTGAAAAAAGAGGCCATGAAGCTATGCATAAAATACTACATTTTGTCATGGAGAGTACGCGGCAGCAAAACAGTGGCGATCACGATAGTCAATTCTCTAAACTAAACTAAAAATCACTAAAATTTGGTTTATTCCTGTCAAACGACAATGTCCTATTCTGAAATAGACTATAGTGACACAACTTAACTATATTTTAGTTTGACAGCACTAAGATTGCACTGAGTTATTAGTTTAGTGAAAAGGACAATTTTGCTATTCTGAGTTTGCCGGTTTTCACCAAAAATTTTGACAATAATCATTTATTTTGACTAAATCTGACTATTTTTAATTGCGATTAAAAAGGTGTGGAATAAAACTAGTGGTCATGAACAAAAATTCACACCAACAACGCCTCGCCTTCACGTGCAAAAACAGTGCTGTATTTTATATTTTTTCTTTTGCTTATATCTCGAAAATGGCGTGTCCTATCGCAAAAATAATGAAATTTTCGACCCCCTTTGTTAACCCCGGAACATATAAATCTCAACACGTGGGTAATATTTTTTGTATATTTTTAAACAAAAAGTGAAAAATTCCATATAAAACACATCCAGGCTGCCCTCTTGCGCGCGCCTTCGTCTCTAAAAAATTCATTGCGTAGCGCACACAAGTACCACGTTGCGAAACCAAAAGAAAAAAAAAACACGTTGATTGTCAAATTCGTTTTTAGTCGTGTCAAAATAATTTTTAAATTTAAAGACTTTTTCTTGCAGAATAGCGTTAAAATTCTCATAGCCAAAAGTAAGGAATTTTAGAGATAGTTTAGTTAGTTAAGTTCGCTGTACAACAGAATCGGCACCAATATGAATAAATTTTATTGTTTTATTTGTTTTTTTTTTTACACATTAAATTCTCTGGCAGACGGAAGACACAATAGACCTAAAACTCATGTACCCACCACAAGAGACCAATCTAAAAAGCCCAATCTCGTTTGGTTTAACAGAGCGTAGATCCTATGACCACCTTCCAACTCCATCATCAGGCTGGCACAAGGTCATCATAACATTGCGTTCTAACTAGACATACATATATATCTATATATATAATTTTAGCGCTATCAGACTTCAGGAAATAGATTAAAATCGATTTTATTTCAAACAGATGAAGTTCTTGATGACAAGTTGAAAATATTTACAAAATAACACTACACAGTTGTTTGATTTATATTTACTTCATTTGGTATCAATACCCCCTTTCTTTTTGTATAAAATATATAAGTGATATTCTTAAAAAACTATGGGTTTAGCTATCATGAAGTTACCAATGGCATAATTTAACTTTATCTTCACATATAAGCATGGATAATTAAGAAATAATTATAATTATGAATTAATAATACAGGCTTACTAATAATACGTATAATTACACCATTACATAAAACTTCAGGAGCGCACAAACTTTGAAAATGGCATTTGAAAAACCCTATGTAATCTGGCAACTTTGGCAACATTCCGGCAATATTGCCCAATATTGCCGGCAATATTGGAAACTTTCCTGGTAACTTTCGGAAACATTCGGCAATTTTCATCCCTACCCCTAAGCCAAAATCTATTTTAATACTTAGTTATTTTGAAAATACATATTATACACGGCGGGAAGGGACGCTCTAGCTAGACTACATAAAAATTACATTCACGGTTTCACGGCTTTCATGCCATATTTGTTTTAGTGACTACAAACGCCGCGAAACTAAACTAAATTTGAATTACTGAGTCTTGGTCAGTCTATTTCAAAGGGCTGACTTCCAATACGCCAAGTTGTTTAACGTTGAATGATTCTAGTTCAATTTCCTATCAGCCTAGGCATCCAACTACCTAGGCGTACATTTAACTGACTTAACCAGATGGCTGCGATACATATCTGCACCCTAATTGCGAAACGCACAATTTATCAGAATCTGAATGGGATTGAAAATTATTTCTAAACCATTGCGTCATTTGTTCGAATAAATTGTCGGCTCAGCGACGTAAATAACGCAATGAATGTTGTTTAACTATGAATATTAAACCAATTCCTACCGATTAAAAGTTCCGCAATTACCCTTCTGGTCAGTCGATTTCAAAGGGCTGACTTTCAATACGCCAAGTTGTTTAACGTTGAATGATTCTAGTTCAATTTCCTATCAGCCTAGGCATCCAACTGCCTAGGCGTACATTTAGCTGACTTAACCAGATGGCTGCAATACATATCTGCACCCTAATTGCGAATCGACCTATTTATGAGAATCTAAATGGGATTGAAGATTATTACTAAACCATTGCGTCATTTGTTCGAATAAATTGTCGGCTAAGCAACGTAAATAACGCAATTAATGTTGTTTAAATATCAATATAAAACCAATTCCTACCGATAAAAAGTTACGCAATTATCCCCCTGACCTCCACAACTCAGTTATTGGATAACACCTCTTGGTAAGACTGATTGCCAGATGTCCGGGCTTCTGGCTTAGTTCACAAACATAATCATTTTAAACTATTCAAGCTTCATACACTACCGTCGTCGAATATAGGCACCTTGTTCGACGACACTACTTTCCGCTTCGCTGTTTCCCTACGTTTGGGAGCTCCGTGTTGTTCTCCTCATCGCTGTCACTGTGGAGAAGTTGTCACCAGTCTAGGACACCACGGCCTGTCTTGCAGCCGAAGTGCGGGTCGATTAGCGCGGCACGCAAACATTAATGATATAATCCGACGCTCTCTTGTCACCGTCGGCGTCCCAGCTGTATTAGAACCCAATGGCTTGGCACGCGACGATGGCAAGAGACCGGACGGTATGTCTTTATTTCCATGGAAGGTGGGTAGGCCTTTAGTGTGGGATGCGACGTGCGTCGATACTCTTGCGCCATCCCATCTTCCTGGCACGGCGTGCTGTGCTGGTGCCGCTGCTGCGGCTGCAGAAAACCTCAAGCGGCGTAAGTATAGTAACCTTATTGGTCATTATATTTTTGAGCCGTTTGGGGTTGAAACGCTCGGGCTGTGGGGTCCGAGTGCTCTTATCCTATTTAAGGAAATTTCTAAACGGCTGGTGGACACTTCCCGTGACCCAAGAGCTGGTTTTTACCTTGGCCAGAGGCTAAGCATTGCCATACAACGTGGTAATGCCGCCAGTCTCTTGGGTACACTACCAGTCGACAGCGATGCGGATGATTTTTAGACGCTATTTTTATTTTTTTAAATAGTTTTAGTTAATTTAGGTTATAATTTTTTTTTCTTTATTAATTTAAATCTGTAATCCAAATAAATATACTTTAACCTTTAAGTGTTTATCCAAATAGTTATGTAATAAAGTATTCCAATATTTTTCCAGAGAAAACCCCGCACTGAGTCAACCGATACTATTCAACAATGAAGAATGGCTGGGCACTACAAACTACAACGCCAACAGAAGGACTGTTGTACTCATCCATGGCTGGCTCGACAATGTGACTGCTGCCATTAATACTGTACTAGTTCCTGGTAAGAAACTCACCATCATCATTGGACATCAGGTGACTGCCCTGTTAGTCTAGTGCAGCGGATCTCAAACTTTTTTGTTGATGGAACCCTTTTGGAAAGCGAAATATTTGACAGAGCCCATAAACAATGGCCGGTATTTTGTTTTAATAGCTGCATAGGTCGAAAATCCTGTTTCGCATAAGTATGTTGTTGGGAACTGTGAAAAATATTCATCACGGATTCTGCACCAAAAATCTTTAAGAGACATCATTTTGAACAGCGACTCTATACTGCACCCTAATTGTGAAACGAACAATTTATCAAAATCTGAATGGGATTAAACATTATTTCTAAACCATTGCGTCATTTGTTCGAATAAATTGTCGGCACAGCAACGTAAATAACGCAATTAATGTTGTTTAACTATGAATATTAAACCAATTCCTACCGATAAAAAGTTCCTCAATTACCCCTCTGGTGTCTGATGTCATTTCTAATACGATTCATATGCGTCGGTTGACGTATGTCTGTAAATTTTTTACCCAACTTACAAAAGCCCGAAAGTATTTTCGAGCTTTTGTAAGTTGGGTAAAAAAATTTATTCAATCCCTAAATTTGTGGAGCCCCCACAGAGGCTTTGCGGAACCCTAGGGCTCCGCGGAGCACAGTTAGAGTATTTCTTGTCTAGTGGTTAGTGACCCTGACTGCTAAGACTGAGGTTGTGGGTTCGCTTCCCACCCAGGACAAATCTTTATGTGATGAGCACAATCATTTATTCTGTCTGAGTGTAATTTATCTATAATATGTATGTATTTAGAAATATATAAGTAATAGGTTGGGGAAAAAGTTTCTTCGCATTTTTTAAGAAAATTCAAAACATTTTTTAATAAAGTTTATTTACATTTAACTAAAGTATGTAGGTACCGTTTTGTTCGATAACTTTTTGCCATCTTGTAGGTAGAGACATGATCCCATTGCTATAGAAATTTTGGGACTTCTGGTCAAAATACCGCGACAAGTGGTTTTGGCAGTCCTCTCGTGATGTTAACCTGACACTGCCTAAAGAATTCTGAAGAGACCGAAACAGGTGGAAATCTGAAGGTGCAAGGTCAGGACTATACGGCGGATGCATTAACACCTCCCAGCCAAACTCTCTTAATTTTTGTTGGGTGGCTAAAGATGTGTGAGGTCTAGCGTTATCATGATGAAAAACCACACCCCTTCTGTTGATTAATTCCGGCCGCTTTCTCTCAACTTCTTGCTTTAATCTCATCAGTTGTTCGCAGTAGAGTTCCGAATCGATGGTCCTGCCTGGTGGTAACAGCTCATAATGAATAATGCCCTTCCAATCCCACCACACACACAGCATCACCTTGTTGCGAGTTAACCCGGGTTTCGCCACAGTCTGTGAAGCCTGACCGGCCTTTGACCACGACCTTTTTCGCACGTTCTTGTCATACGTGATCCACTTTTCATCACCAGTTATCAGCTTCTTCAAAAATGGTTCGGTTTCATTACGTCGTAATAAAGAGTCACAAATGAGTACACGGTTCATTAGGTTTCTTTCAGTGAGCTCGTGAGGTACCCAAATGTCGAGCTTTTTTGTGTACCCAGTTTTTTTCAAATGCGCCAAAACTGTTTTGTGGTCAATTTCCAGTTCTTCAGCTTCGTCGTAACTACTGGTATGCCGATCTTGCTCCACTTTTTCAAAAATGGCATCCATTTTATCCGTAATAGGGCGACCAGAGCGACGTGCATCTTTGACATCAAAATTTCCGGATTGAAAACGCTTAAACCAAATTTTTGCTACTCTCACAGACACTACACTAGGTCCATAAACATCGAAAATTTTTTTCGCGGCTTGCGTTGCATTTTTACCTTTTTTGTAGTAAAATTTTAAAATGTATCGAATTTCTTCATTAGATTCACTCATCTTGACGGTACGAAAAACAAATGAAAATCACACATTTTCCTAATTTGAATTTGGAATTATGTTCTTTAAAATTTAAACTTTCAATGATACCAAAACCAGCCAGATACAAATAGTATAGCCAAAGAGATTTTATAACAAGTTCATACATACTATAATGCGAAAAGACTTTTTCCCCAACCTAATATGTTTATCAGTTGTCTGGTTGCCATAGTACAGGCTCTGCCTAGTTTGGGATCAGATAACGGTGTGTTAGTTGTCCTAAGATACAGATATAGATATTTTCTTGCTTTTATCATCATCATTTCAGCATCAGACGTCCACAGCTGGACAATGGCTTGCTCCAAGCGCCATCACTTCGAACGGTTCTGCGCTTCTCGCTTCTTTTTACCTAGTTCTCACACTGATAATTTCAACATAAATTATGTAATCAATTCTTTTATCGACTTCAAAATAGGAGATGGTTCTAAAGTATAATTTTTTCGCCGATTTCTCGGCCTACAATGGGTCGATTTTTTTTTTTATGGATAGGTGTTTTGCTTTAGCTTCGATAGTACGTGATGATATTCTAATAGTGCTGTCACTGCTATTAGGTAACCAGCACCCTAATTGCGAAACGCACAATTTATCAGAATCTGAATGGGATTGAAGATTATTTCTAAAACATTGCGTCATTTGTTCGAATAAATTGTCGGCTCAGCAACTTAAATAACGCAATGAATATTGTTTAACTATGAATATTAAACCAATTCCTACCGATAATAAGTTCCGCAATTACCCCTCTGGCCTGTAGGAATAAATGCAGGGTAAACTTGTAACCTTAACTAGAAAGAGACAAAAAAAAACATTTTTGCAAAAAAAAAAGTGTCTTCGTATCTGTATTTTAGTTTTTTGCCACCGACTTCCGAAGTTAAAGTTATTTTTCACTTTGTTGTGTTTTTTTTTTGGAAGTCGGTTGTTTTTTTTTTCTTTGCAAAAAAGAATTTGAAAAAATTAATATTACGATTGAGTGTCCATGGAGTTTCTTGTCCGTTCTTCTCCATAGGGAACTACTAGGTTTTGAAATTGGCACCTAGCTTCATCTTTCTGAATTACCGACTCCTTGACAATTCAAAAAAGCCTCTAAGAGCGCCTTCACACTAGCGTTTGTCCAGCGTAGGCGTTCCATAAACGTATGCGCAGCGCAGACGCCGCGAGAACGCGGCGCAGGCGTCGCGTTGTCACGGCGTTTCCTCAGGAGTCGAGAACGCTGTAATTGCGTTGTCGTTTCGGAAATATCATTAACAAAATGGATTCTGACGAGGAAACTCTATTGTTGGCTTTGCTTTTAAAAAGAAAATTATTACGAAAACGTGAAAATAAAAGAATATGTGAGAACCCATTGAGGAGTGTACGGTCAAGTCAAAGTAATTATTTTGTGCTTGATTGCAAACACATTAAAAATTATTCAATATATTTTTATTGTACATGACACCGCAGTAACGCGGCGCCAACGCAGCGTATTCATTTACCCTTGTACTGACGCCACGACAACGCGACGCCTGCGCCGCGTAGTCACGGCGTCTGCGCTACGCAAACGTTTATCGAACGCCTACGCTAGACAAACGCTAGTGTGAAGGCGCTCTAATTGGTTTTATTCGAAATAATTTGCTTTGAGTTTGGGTAGAATATAAGAATCATAATTGTAACGCGTGGCATAAATGTTTTCCAACAGCCCATTATGTTTAAGAACGTCAATTGACACCAAAAAATCTGTGCTTGGAGTAGTGTATTTTATTTATAATTATTTTCTTTACAGCATTCTTGGAGGCTGAAGACTTGAACGTAGTCGTGGTGGACTGGAGCCGTGGATCTGGCACCGTTACCTACCCTGTGGCAGTCATCAATACTTCTTTTTCTGGTAAGTTAAATGATTAATGATTTTATTTCTGTAAGCAGTTACATTTGTGCAAACACTTTTACACGACAATGATGTTTTAACTAAATGAGGTCGGGGTTTCCTCTGACTATCCTGATCAGTAAACCTGAAACAAACTCAGAGGTCACAGTCTCTTTTAAAGTCAAGAAATAATCATGTGAAGTCCATGAAGTACATGCATGTGTAGCATGATCACTGTAGAAATGGGTTTTGTCGACGGAAGAATAGATAAAATTAGTAGATTGTAGAAAGATTAAAGACAAAATTAAAGATTGTAGAAAGATAAAAAAAAAAAAAAAAAAAAAAATGTTTTATTTCATTAAATTATTACACGTAGACAGTTGGTGGCGTCTCCTTTTAAGCATATAGATGCCTGTGCCAGGAGGCGCCGGTCTTTTATATCCTTCAATTAGTGTAACATGTAACTAAACAAAATAGTAAATTTTTATTTATAGTCATTAGTCTGTTGGTGGGTGAGTATGTGTGTGTATATGTGTACGTGGGTGTGTGTGTGTGTATGTGTGTGTGATTGTTTTATTCGTAAGCGATTTTACTTTATATTTAATAGAAGATTCTCTACGTCATCGTAGCATAAATTGTTTATCCAGTTGACCAGCATCGATTTGCATTCCTTAAACGGTTTAGTATGTATATATATTTGTTTATTTATTTTATTATATAGGAAAGACGAGCGTTTTTCGTACTGAATATTAGCAAATTCTGTTTTTACAAAAGTAGATGAAGCAATTTTGTGTTTCCTTCTTCTAGTTAATATATTATGATCTAAGGGTAGGGTTTTATATTTTTTTAATATTATATGTATAATATATAATTTTCGGACCGATAATAAATTACTTATTTGGTATAGCTCATTGGTGGCAAAGGTCCTTTTTTTGAAGTACATTACTTTTATTAATGTCCGCTGCGCTCTTTCAACATTGAGGAAACGTGTTTTACGCGCGCCCCCCCAAATGGAGATACAATATATTATTACAGATTGTACTAGCGCGATATAAACTTCATTTAGAAGATTTTTTGCTGAGTCACTTATTGGAACTATGTGTCGTAATGTTTTAAAAATCCAAATAAATTTTCGTATTCTCGCAGTAATTTGTTCAATTTGGGGGTACCAGGACAAACTTTGGTCCAACATTATACCTAAGTACTTGACCTGATTAACTTTATTGATGATTGGACAACTGCAGTCGACAACAACTTGTACCGTTTTAGCGTAGCATGACAATTCTATCTCTATTCTACCAAGAATAGACAAAACCCATTTCTAAGGTGGTCATGCTACGCGTGCAGGTGGCGTTCCGTAGTTTCTGGCTACCCCTATGGGAAAATGGCTTAAGTTTATGTATGACAATTCTATCTCTATTCTACCAAGAATAGACAAAACCCATTTCTACGGTGGTCATGTTATGCGTGCAGGTGGCGTTCCGTAGTTTCTGGCTACCCCTATGGAAAATGGCTTAAGTTTATGTATGTACGCTTCAGACAATAAGTCATCATTATCCTCATCATATTCAGCCTATAATGTTACCACTGCTGGGACACAAACCTACTCTATGTGAAAGAGAATAATAACTAGATTCTCATTTCTCTAAAAAAAAACCGGCCAAGTGCGAGTCGGACTCGCGCACCGAGGGTTCCGTACAAACCTGTTTATGGGTTAGGTTTATGTTTATGAAATTAAATGTTGTTTTTTTTTATATTTGAGTTGACTGAATGAAAGGTAAATTGTGGTTTCCGATTTATGACGTATTAAAAAAAACTACTTATTAGATCTCATTCAAACCAATTTTCTGTGGAAGTTTAAATGGTATTGTACATCATATATTTTTTTTAGTTTTATCATTCCCTTATTTTAGAAGTTACGGGGAGGGGGACACATTTTACCACTTTGGAAGTGTCTCTCGCGCAAACTATTCAGTTTAGAAAAAAATGATATTAGAAACCTCAATATCATTTTTGAAGACCTATCCATAGATACCCCACACGTATGGGTTTGATGATATTTTTTTTTGTGTATCAGTTCTATGTATGGGGGAACCCCAAATATTATTGTTTTTTTTTTCTATTTTTGTGTGAAAATCTTAATCCGGTTCACATAATACATCTACTTACCAAGTTTCAACAGCATAACTCTTATAGTTTCGGAAAAAAGTGGCTGTGACATACACGGACAGACAGACAGACAGACAGATAGACAGACAGACATGACGAATCTATAAGGGTTCCGTTTTTTGCCATTTGACAACGGAACCCTAAAAACGTGTCCACAGACAAAATTTAAAAAAAAAACGATTGTTTTCATTTCTTTGAAGAGGTATTCCTCTTGAACTTCAAACCTTGATATCTCAAAAGTAACTGGGTGTGGATTGGATCCTTCGCTTAGCTACGTCCAATTAAAAAAATATATATTATAAGGGGCCATCCATAAATTACGTCACATAAGTTTCATGATTTGTTGTGTTCCCTAGTGTGACGTCACATATTTTGCAATTTTACATCTAGTCATTGAATTTTTTTTTTTAATTTTTCTTTCATAGTGCCTCATATTTCGTGTTTTAATAGTACTTTAAATATGTATATTAAATTTTGAAATGTGACATCACAAAATTTAGGGCCTTTCCCACCCCCTTGTCACACAATGTCACAATTCGTCGACCTCTCCCCCCTCCCCCCTTAACGTGTGACGTAATTTATGGATGGCCCCTAATTGAAAATAAATTTTGAATGTAAATTAAAAAAATATAGTATGAGCACTAACGCCCGCGCGTTAAGATATGTAGGTCCACTTTTTACTCAAAAAAAGAACTACTGAACTACAACACTTCCATGTCTTTCTTTGCTCAGGTGAATCAGTAGCAAGGTTTATAAAATGGCTCAACAACGTGAGCGGGTCAGCGCTGGAGAACTACCACATCGTGGGACATAACCTGGGGGCCCATCAGGCTGGTATCGTTGGCAGACATCTGGGGGGAGAAGTCAGTTACATCACTGGTAAGTTACATTTTTATTTTAAACTAGCTTTTGCCAGCGGCTTCGCCCGCTTGAAGTTCGGAAAATATCCCGCGGGAACGTACTATCGGGATAAAAAGTACCCTATATGTTAATCCAGGTTATAAACTATCTGTGTGCCAAATTTCATTCAAATCCGTTCAGTAGTTTTTGCGTGAAAGGGTAACAAACATACACATACACATACATCCATCCTCACAAACTTTCGCATTTATAATATTAGTAAGACGTATCGGGGCAATCTTCAGATAACTTTTTCCTGGCCTGTTAGTCTAGTGAACTCTAGTGGTTAGTGACCCTGACTGCTAAGACTGAGGTCGTGGGTTCGATTCCCACCCAGGACAAATTTTTATGTTATGAGCACAACCATTTGTTCAGCTGCCTGGTTACCATAGTACGGGCTCTGCCTAGTTTGAGATTAGATAACAGTGTGCTGGTTGTCCATAGATATGATCTGATAAAAAGTTACAGAACAATGAACAAAAACTAGATGAGGTCGGCGTTTCATAACTGACTGCTCTGAGAAGAAAGACCGAAACAAACTCAGAGGTCACAGTCTCTTTTTAACTCCAGACATAATCTTGGTCAGATCATGTGAAGACCATGTGGATTAGTGTCTGGTCTGTTGAGGAAAGAAACTTTCGAAAGTTGCGAAAAGGCTAGACAGATGCTGACATGCTATTTTTCTTTCCAGGTCTGGATCCCGCCTTCGCGGGCTGGATAGCCAACGATGACAAGTTTAAACCCACGGACGCAGTATTTACCGAGGTTATTCACACGAATGCTGGTCTGCTGGGCTACCTGGGTCCTCTGGCTGATGCTGACTTCTACCCCAATGGTGGTATCGATATGCCTGGATGTTTTAGTCAGGAGTGTGACTCTAATAGGTACGTTCTTAATACTGTTACGACCTGGGGTTCAGGATAAATACATTTAAATCAATTTTACCAAAAACACTAACAGATTAATCATCATCATCATCATCATTTCAGCCGTAAGACTTCCACTGCTGGTCTTAGGCCTCCCCCAATTTGGGGGGCTTTGCCATAATCGCCACGCTTGGCAGACGGGTTGGCGATCGCAGTATGGTGGTAAAATGCATAGAGAACGCTGCTGCCCATTCTCTAGTAAGTCCTTTAGTCAGCTTTTACGACACCCACGGGAAGAAATGGGGTGGTGTTATTCTTTACGTCCGGCACCCCACGGTACAGATTAATCGAATCATCACAAATACTGCAATAATCAGAAACAACAGATTAATCGAATCATCACAAATACTGCAATAATCAGAAACATTTATCAGAATCACTTATACTTGTAGCTTGCAGTTTACTATAAGGCATTCGTCACCGAACAGTCTTCTCAGTCCAACAATCCGCTATTTATATGCCGAGCTGAATGTTCTCTTGAATAGTCGCGAAACATTCCAATTAATAACAGATAGCGGCAACGTATATAGAAAGTACCGGACAGATAGTTCCCATATTCAATAATAGATGGCGGTGGCGTTTACATATAATCATTCGTGTAGTACCTGCTACTTGATAATAGATGGCGGTAGTATGACGTTTCAAGTCTTTACGATCTACGTAACAATATTAATTAAACCCTGTGATGTCTCACTGCAGGGTAAAGGCCTGAATGTCCATTTCCCTATGTCCACGTCTCTTTGATTCAAGCTGCAAAGGACCAGTTCTTGATTCAACTCTCTCTCACCATCTCTATGTGGATCTACCGCGATGTAGCTTGCTATTAAGAAGGACCTATTGGGTCATGGTGGCTCACAATAGGCCTCATAAAAAGACTGAATGCCACCCAAAGGGCAAGGGAGTGGGCTATGCTTGGAGTTTTCCTACACAATCGAATCAGAAACGAAGAAATCCGTAGAAGAACCAGGGTAACTGACATAGTCCAAAGAATTGTCTAACTTAATTGGCTGTGGGTAGGGCATATTACTCGCAAAACAGATGGCCGATGGGGCCGGAAGGTTCTGGAGTGGCGACCGCGTACTGGAAGACGTAATGTTGGAAGGCCTCTCACAAGATGGACCGATGCCCTGGTGGACGCCACAGGAATTCGCTGGATGCGAGACGGACAGAACTGATCGAAGTGGTGGTGCTTGGGAGAGGTCCATGTCCAGCAGTGGACGTCTTTCGACTCGTCCAATGGTCTAGCATGCGGCAGATGTGTACAGGTAGTCCAATTCCATTTAATCGTGGTAGCTTTCCGAGTAACAACAGTTATCTTAGTGATGGAAATGATAGTCGCATACCCGGTCTTATTTTGATACTAAGAATACAAGGCCGAGTTAATTAATTTAGAAAAACTTCATAGATGTGATGAGATTCAATATCTAATGGAAAAATATTTTCATAACATTTAAGTACTATCATCCGTTAAACTCATAATTCGTTGTATTTCTTCATATGAAAATGCTAATCTATACATCTATACATACAAATAAATAAAATTGGAGTGTCTGTTTTTAATATTAAGATAACCACTTTTTACTAAGTGTATATGGATGTATACACGATACATATACCAAAACAACATTTTTTACAATTTTTGTCTGTCTGTCTGTCTGTCTGTCTGTCTGTCTGTTTGTTCCCGCTAATCTCTGAAATGGCTGGACCGATTTTGATGGAACTTTCACTGGCGAATAGCTGGTGTAACAAGGAGTAACTTAGGCTACTTTAATTTTAGAAAGATTCTTTTATTTTAGAAAAAAATAACTTTCTTTGAAAACTACGCTGACATACGTCTCAAAATTCGAAAAACCCTGGCTGAATCCTACGAAATAGATCAAAATAATGTACTACAGTATTGTACACCTTAAAAAGGCCTACAAAAATGTCCTCAATGGTATATGTCTATCTCTTAGGGATAACCCACAATAACCATTTTTTATCTTTTACTTTTTAAGAGAAATAAGGGCTTATTTACGAAGCGATTTTAAGCAATTCAGCATTAATCCTTATCCAATTAAGTACTTTAAATACATTGTGCATTTAAAATAGATCAATTTGGCCCTTTACAGCATGTAATTTAAATGAATATCTTAGAAGATATTAGAGATTTAAAAAGCGGGTGCAGAGCGCGTTGGCAGCGGCCGGGTAATAGTACAGGATAAGTAGGATTGTAATTCATATTACTTTGGCTTCATAGTAATTGCGAATATCATGTGTGTTCATTATACTCAAAATAAACCTAATAGACAAGAGACCGCGAAATGGCTTAGATGTTTAGATTTTTGGATGTTTGTTTCTCAATGATGCAAAGACGGCCAAACGGATTTAGATCGAATTTGGCACAAAGATATAATATTATATCATGGATACGTAACAGATAGGATAGCTACTTTATCCCGGTAGTAGGTTCCCGGGTGATATTTTCCGACAGCTATACGGGCCAAGCCACTGGCAAAAGTACTATTCCTATAATTATGTTCGGTGTCTGGTAAATGATTGAGTGTATAGGTAAAATAGGAGCGTTAAGCAAAACCAGGAAGACTTATATTCAACTAAACCAAGCCCTATGTCGCAGTCTTCTTACTCTGAATACTATTACTTTTATTTTAAAAACACCAATACACATGATGTTCTCATAAACTATGAATCCTAAGTAATATGAGTTATAATCCTACTACTAATAATATTATATATGTGAAAATATGTATGATTGGGTGTTTGTTTCTCAATCACGCAAAAATGGCTGAATGGATCTGGATCGAAAATAGCACACAGAGTCTATATTACCTATATAACCTGGAATAACACATTCTTATCGCGGTAGTACGTCCTCTTACATTAATTTCCGACATCCACGCGGGCGAAGCCGCGGGCAAAAGCTAGTAATATAATAAATTTCTTCTCAAGCACCTCAGGAAGTATTGCCCCCTTGTCGCTACAACACTATGTGCT
The DNA here is from genome assembly GCA_947507805.1 of Aporophyla nigra. Lineage (NCBI taxonomy): Eukaryota > Metazoa > Arthropoda > Insecta > Lepidoptera > Noctuidae > Aporophyla > Aporophyla nigra. Next base: position 11,134,100 of record OX382319.1, on the reverse strand, counting down.
AGCGACGTTTCCCAGGGGCCCATTATTGAGTGTGCAAGTCAGACCCTGCCATTTTATCCGTGTATACAAAACATTGATCAGGCAGGGGCCATAGTCCTTCCAAAGTTGCGGTTACCAATCCACTATAGCCATCCAAACCCATAGCCTAATTTGCTTTGTTTCCATATTCTGTAATAGTTCTGCTCCAACCGGGGATTGTCTTTGGGTGCACTTGCATAGTGCATACAGGGATAATCGAAGGTTGGTGTCCCCTCATCATTTAAAATTGTCTAAGGGGCCTCTGCGAGTTGGCTTCGGCCCCTCGTACGCCTTCTAAAGGTCTAGAACCCTAGGGTACTAAGAAATGTCAATAATGAATTTATGAGTTACTAGTTGTTGTCCGGGACTTCGTTTGCGATCCAAGATGAAGAGTTGACTATCTCCTTACCCAGGTCTGTGTCAACTTTCAAGAAAATCCGTTGAGCTGTGTTAATGTGAAAGCGCAACAAACAAACACATTTACTTTTCTTTTATAATATTCAAATCAAATCATTTGAATTCAAATCAAGTAATTAATGTTGACCTTGTAGTTAGAAAGAATGCCTTTCGACAGATTTTTTTTTAATGCGTTTTGGGTCTGCTCTTGGACTACCTTCTCATCTGATGTGTATCCTAACTACAATCTCCTGTTTTTCTGTAATTTCCAGGTCCTTCCATTACTTTGGCGAGTCGATCAGGACAGGCGGCTTCACTGGAACCCGTTGCTACACATTCGCGGCTGCCATGGCAGGGCAGTGCTACCTGTCAGGAACCCTGACTATGGGTGGAATCACGCCTAAGACTGGGTAAGCCATCCAGCATCAACCACCACTTTAAACAGCATCACTATCCACCACTATCTGCAACCATCCTTTTTTTTGTGGGTTGGAAATCATCAAATAACGTCTCCGGGTCTGGGTGGAGCGGGTGAGCGTGTCTGGCTTTTACTGACTAAAACCCACCCATGTTCCTTCAGTTGTCTATATGCCAGGGCCACGGATCTGCAATCATCCCCCATCCTCTAAAATCGGCATTAAATAAATCAGAAAGATAGATAGATTTTTATATTTGCATAGAATAAGCTTTGGATCCTTAGCACCTTGCACTAGGAAGTGTTGAAGGGCGGGCGTTTTGGGGAAGTGCCTTCTGTAACTTTCACGTTCAAAAAGTGCTGACTCTCAGCCTAGTTGGAATAATTGACTTTTGATTTTGATTTTATACATTCTACCTCATGACACGCAAAATTGTATTAACTTACACTACAATTATTCAATATACTTAAAGCTATTGAATCATCTATCTAGACAAATAAATAAAATTGGAGTGTCTGTTTGTAATATTACGATAACCAATTTTTACTAAGTGTATATGGATGTATACACGGTACATATACCAAAACAACATTTTTTACAATTTATGTCTGTCTGTCTGTTTGTTCCGGCTAATCTCTGAAATGGCTGGACCGATTTTGACGCGACTTTCACTGGCAGATAGCTGATGTAACAAGGAGTAACTTAGGCTACTTTTATTTTAGAAAAAAAAATGGATCTCATGAAAAAACTTAAAACGAATGAAAAACTTATTTGTTTACTACCACGCGGACGAAGTCGCGGGTAACAGCTAGTTTAATATATGAACATTATAAATTAAATAGTCTTGTCATTTATGAAATCTAATACAGAGTAATAGCATTTTTAGGGTTCCGTTGCCAAATGGCAAAAAACGGAACCCTTATAGATTCGTCATGTCTGTCTGTCTGTCTGTCTGTCTGTCTGTCCGAGTATGTCACAGCCATTTTTTTCCGAAACTATAAGAGCTATGCTGTTGAAACTTGGTAAGTAGATGTATTCTGTAAACCGCATTAAGATTTTCACACAAAAATAGAAAAAAAACAATAATATTTGGGGTTCCCCATACATAGAACTGAAACTCAAAATTTTTTTTTTCATCAAACCCATACGTGTGGGGTATCTATGGATAGGTCTTCAAAAATGATATTGAGGTTTCTAATATCATTTTTTTTTTTAAACAATAATATTTGGGGTTCCCCATACATAGAACTGAAACTCAAAAATTTTTTTTCATCAAACCCATACGTGTGGGATATCTATGGATAGGTCTTCAAAAATGATATAGAGGTTTCTGATATTATTTTTTTCTAAACTGAATAGTTTGCGCGGGAGACACTTCCAAAGTGGTAAAATGTGTGTCCCCCCCCCCCGTAACTTCTAAAATAAGGGTATGATAAAACTAAAAAAAATATATGATGTACATTACTATGTAAACTTCCACCGAAAATTGGTTTGGACGAGATCTAGTAAGTAGTTTTTTTTTTAATACGTCATAAATCGTAAACCACAATTTACCTTTCATTCAGTCAACTCAAATATAAAAATTTCAAAAAAAAACATTTAATTTCATAACCATAAACCTTATGCATAAACCGTGAGTTCCTGCAGGTTTGTACGGAACCCTCGGTGCGCGAGTCCGACTCGCACTTGGCCAGTTTTTTGTTACTATTTTATACGTATATTTCATATTGTGCGTTTTGTTTGTGCAGAATAAACAATTTTTCTTTCTTTCTTTACTTTGTTGTGATAAGAATGCTAACAAAACAATTCTTAAAACATTGTATTCGAGATAAACATGAATCGTTCTCAGTATTTCTATTTAGAATACATAACAAGGAAACTGCAAAGATTTTGATAGACTTTTGCCTTATTAATTTCAGGAATTCGAGCAGTGATAATAATGTAACCGACATTTAGATAATGTTTCTCTGAATTTTATGTAACGTAAACTAAGTAAACTGAAAATATTATTACACGGAATTACCTAATTACTTTCAGGAATTAAAAAACAAAAATAATTGGACATCGGAAAGTGGTTCTAATTTAGCTTTTAAAATTTGTGCCGAATACATACGTATACAAACATCGTAAGTTAAGTAAAAGCTTGTAAAATAAGCCCAAGCTTACCTAAAATATTCCTTACAGCATTGCACCTTCGCTAGCAGACACATAGACCCGAAAGCAGGTGGTACTTCAGGTGGCACCGACTGGGTACCCTGACAGTCACTGATGGTGTGGTTGTTAGCAAACCCTGCTCCTTCGTTGCAACACAGCTGGATGGTCTCCGCCATGTCATCACCGAGGTAGCCTGAAAACAATAAAAAATGAGATAAGGAATCTGAATTTGTCGTTGCGGGTAACGCTCTGTAGACCTGCCAAGAAGGCGTCAGATACGGAGGTCACACTGAAAGTTTTTAGAATAGGCCAGTAAGAAAAGCAGCCGCTGAAAAAATATATTTAAATTACGAATTAGGAACTCTTTGGGAAACTGCAGATGTGTAATGAATTCATATGTCATTTGTTTATATTTTACAAATTGGCGGTAATTTAAAAAACGTCTATCGTGCGTCGCAATGGATTTGACTCGAGAAAATTTTCGCTGAATGATTAATTACGATGTTCGTTTCTGCCTTACTCAACAACAATATTACGATAGAATTTGATTAGCATTTCGACGAAGTCCCGTCCCGTCGTCTTTCTACGGTGACTACTGAAGATAACGTAGGTACTGTGCGGTTCCCCCCAGTGGGTTCCCGCATTGACGAGGCGGGGGGGCTCAGTAGCCGTGGTTTAGAACCCCACGGTGAAGCTAATAGGAACCCGAGGAGGGGCCGCTCGTCAGGGCTTTTCCGCTCGAAGCCGACGATGTAGCGGCCAACGCGGTGTCGTTTGGCGACATCGCGAGGGTTGGAAGCCGCGGTGTGAGAGGAGTGCCGGTATTGAGGTGCGCCGCTCTCCCTACCTTCCGCGGCCTGAACGGGGTCGCCACCGTCTGATGGCGAACGCGGTGGGGTCGCAGGGGAAGAGGAGTGTTGGTATAGCGTTGGCCACTCTCGCGGCCGAAAACTGGTAGGCGACGTGGCCACAGTCCTGACCCGTCCCAGGGGGACCAAGGGTGCCATTCAAGGGGTCGTCTGGCGCCCATATGCTAATTGGTCCCCGGGGTGGTCACGGCGTGTTATGTGTTCATGCGCGCCGTGAATAAGATTATCCCCCAGAGGTGGGTCCGGCGACGGACAGCCGCGGCGGGTTCGCGGAGGAGTTTTTTCGTTCCCGTCTTCTCGCCATAAGCGGTGTAGGAGGACACGGCGGAGTTTTAGTGGGTTGGAGTCCCACATAACTGCGCTATTTCCCCTTAGTAGCGCAGTATGCATGAGCATTGCTCCACGATAAAAAAAGGTACAGTGCGGTTAAAGATAGAAGCTGGTTGAATGGTATGTATGTATTCTTGCATTGCTTTAGGCAAAGTTCTCTATGAGTTAACTACAAAAAGTCTTATTTGAACATTTAGGCGTCAGAAAGCTTTGTACTAGACGGATATCTCGTAATTTGACGGAAGATCAGAAACACCGTCGGTTAGATTGGTGCCGCTCAATGCTTGAAAAGTATGTCAGAGATGACTCGAATGCTGTATAGGACATCGCCTGGACTGGTCCATCGTCCGGAACTTCCGGACAAGTTGCAGACGATGGACTAGTCCGGGAAAATTGTAACACTCCAGCCGACAAGTTTAAAATTATAACTTCAATAGTTTTGGCAGACCATAGACAAGATAAATTATAAAAAAAGAATAAATACAAACTATAAATAACTGTTAGATAATTGACAAAAGCTTACCACAAACAATAAAAATAGACCCATTACTACACGACCTCGTAACACATTAACGATGCCTACGCGCATAAAGGTCGTAAATTACTTATAATAAAATACATGAAACCTTATAAAATTAATTTATTGTCAGCTCCGCCATATTTGACGCATCGCGTTCATCATAAATCAATTTATGAAAGATGATCGTAAATGCTCGTGATTGCAATTTTAATGAGGTTTCATCACATGAAAGTATTTATGTTTTAGGATAAAATTAATTTATATGCTACTAGGTTCTACCCGCGACTTTGTCCGCATGAATTTTCCAGTTTTATCGAAAGATATGACTCTTAGCAAAACTCGATACATTACCTACATTTCTGCCAGGCGTAGCATGAGCACCGTCTTCTCGACGGCGACGAAAGAACAGATAAGAACGACATTCCGTGTAGACAGCACGACGGCAGCAATGTAGAAAAGGGCAACTGCACTTTTTACGAAATTCAGAATACTTTGTTTTTTGATAGTCGCGACGGCAGCAAAGTAGAAAAAGGTAACTGCACTTTTTACGAAATTCAGAATACTTTGTTTTTTGATAGTCGCGACGGCAGCAAAGTAGAAAAAGGTAACTGCACTTTTTACGAAATTCAGAATATTTGTTTTTTCATAGGGTTTGTTTTTCTGTTTGATTTTCGATTTTTACTAATACTGATATCAATATTTACTTTTATGTGTTGAGAAACTAATCTTGATTAGTAATTAGCAACAAAGAGGCGCCTAATTACTTTGTTACTCTTATGATATTGCTTAATTACCTAATCACTCAGATAATGCTCACATCACATAATCTCAACAGATTTATAACGCTCAAGATAAGTCTCGTTGCATACGCTCATAAACTAACTTCACTTTCTTTGTGCATTTAGCCTTAATTTTTACCAGAAATGTGCTAGATAAAATTAAATAACTATGCTACTAAGGTAACCGACATAGCCCGAAGAATTGCTAAACTTCATTGGCAGTGGGCAGGGCACATTGCTAGCAGAACAGATGGCAGATGGGGCCAAAAGCTTCTGGACTGGCAACGGCGTATAAGACGACGACGTAGAGTTGCAAGGCCTCGCACATGTTGGACTGATGACCTTGTGAAGGCCGCAGGAATCCGCTGGATGCGAGAAGCACAAAACCGTTGGAAGTGGCGGAGCTTGGGGGAGGCCTATGTCCAGCATTCTCTAGTAAGTCCCTTAGTCGCCTTTTACGACACCCACAGGAAGAAATAGGGTGGTGTTATTCTTTACGTCCGGCACCACACTGTACTATTACACAACATTTCTTTACTTCTTTTTAACCAACTTCAAAAAAGGAGGAGGTTCTCAATTCGACAGTATTTTTTAAATTTTAGTTACCTCAGAACTTTCGACTTGGTGAAATGATTTTGATGATTCTTTTTTTATTTGAAAGTTGGTGCTCCCCGTGTAGTCCCATTTCAATTTGGTCCAGTTGTAACAATTACATCCACGAGAAAACCATAATAGTCTTAAATTTCACCTGGCCAGTAGTGGTATAGGAATTAGTGCGGGGTAGATACCATAACTAAAAAGATAAAAATAAAAACTTTTTTACAAAAAATAAACGACTCTCTTAATCCGACTACCGACTTCCTTGGCAATCCTAAAACACAGACCGAAGTTCAAGTTATTTTTCATTTTGTAGTGTGTTTAAAGGAAGTCGGGTTTTTTAGCTTTAAAATTTAAATTGGTCCAGTTCAGAATTTAATAACAAGTATTACGACATGAGTTCCCCGGCTACTTTAGTTGGGATAATAATTAGCAGATCAGGGGTGCTAAAGACGAGAGACACGTGTCATCGGCTACAGCCGAGATCGCTGATAGCTGATGATTAATTAATGTAAAATCCAATTATTTTTAAAAGACTAACAATGAAGTTTCTTGCCGGCTCTTCTCCATAGGAACCAACAAATTAGAACCTGCACCTAACTTCTACACACACACAACACCTAACTTTCAACATTTCATAAGTGCCCATGTAGGTTTATGTGAAATAAAACATTTTAATTTTTTGATTATCTCCCAAAGCTAATGACCGAAGTCAAATAACTTTGTTCTAGTAGGTATTCAATATCCGTCAAACTATCGATCAACTTAACTGAGTTATTGGTACTTGCAAACCTGCAATGGACAATTTTAGTAAACAAACCATAATGCATTGAGAATAACTGTCACAGATTATAGCTCTGATTGCATTACTCTTTATCTATTCTATGGTAGCCATTTAAATATTTACTAGGAAGTTGCGACAGAACGATATCGAATACTTGTGCAAAGATAAACTTGAATTCAGTGTAGTATGGGCGATTTGTTTACATAAATAAATCAAGTAAATCTACAATGATCGATTTCCATGTTTTTTAGGGTTCCGCACTTCAAAAGGAAAAAGCGGAACCCTTATAGGATCACTTTGTTGTCCGTCCGTCCATCTGTCAAGACCCTTTTTCTCAGGATCGCGTGGAGGTATCAAGCTGAAATTTATATCAAATACTAAGTCTACTGTCCCTTGAAGCTGTGAAAAAATCAAACTTTTAAGCTAACGCAATCAAAAGATATAGCCGTTTATGCCGCAAATTTCTGCAAATTTTCGAAACTCGCAAGGGAATCAAAAAAAAATTGCGAAAACCGTTAATTTTTAGTTACATCATATAATTATTATTTTTTTTAATTTTAAAGGTACTACCCCTTTCCTCATGAACGCGTAGAGGTATAGTAGGTATAAATTGAAATTCATATCAAATACTCAGGTCTATAATACCTTTAAGCTGTAACAAAATCACAATACCATAACTATGACTCGATTGTCGTGATGGGTAAACTTCTACTTATATACCTACAGGTTGGTACGGAACCCTCGGTGCGCGAGTCCGACTCGCACTTGGCCGGTTTTTAACTAGTAATAGTACTAGTAAGTAGGATTGTGCGAACAATTTTACACGTCAATCATATTTTTTAAATAAAATAAAAATATTTTTTAAATATTTAAAAAATCACTTAGTTTTCCTAGAACTCAAAATAACATTGAAGGATGGTGCAGAAGATGGAACATGTTGCTTGTTAACGTTGGTTCTTTATGCTAACTGTCTTTATTGAAAAGACAAACGCGATATTGGAAACACCTACTACACAAAAAACCGGCCAAGTGCGAGTCGGACTCGCGCACCGAGAGTTCCGTACAAACCTGCAGGTCATCATCATCATCATTCGTCATCATCGTTTATGAAATTAAATTTTTTTTTTTTAATTTTTATATTTGAGTTGACTGAATGAAAGGTAAATTGTGTTTTACGATTTATGACGTATTAAAAAAACTACTTACTAGATCTCGTTCAAACCAATTTTCGTTGGTAGTTTTCATGGTAATGTACATCATATTTTTTTTTTAGTTTTATCATTCCCTTATTTTAGAAGTTACGGGGGGGGGGGACACACATTTTACCACTTTGGAAGTGTCTCTCGCGCAAACTATTCAGTTTAGAAAAAAATGATATTAGAAACCTCAATTTCATTTTTAAAGACCTATCCATAGATACCCCACACGTAAGGGTTTGATTAAAATTTTTTTTTGTGTTTCTGTTCTATGTATGGGGAACCCCAAATATTATTGTTTTAAAAAAAATGATATTAGAAACCTCAATATCATTTTTAAAGACCTATCCATAGATACCCCACACGTATGGGTTTGATGAAAAAAAAATTTTTGAGTTTCAATTCTATGTATGGGCAACCCCAAATATTATTGCTTTTTTTCTATTTTTGTGTGAAAATCTTAATGCGGTTCACTGAATACATCCATTTACCAAGTTTCAATAGCACAGCTCTTATAGTTTCGGAGAAAAGTGGCTGTGACATACTCGGACAGACAGACAGACAGACAGACAGACAGACATGGCGAATCTATAAGGGTTCCGTTTTTTGCCATTTGGCAACGGAACCCTAAAAAGAGGCGAAACGGATGAAAATGTGATTGAAAAAATATTAAGTAATAGTAACAACACGGATTTAATAGAGTTTCTCTGTGCAATTGCAATTCACACAAAACTTTAAAGTGTACCTTTAAAATTAAAATGTGTTTTATTACTAAATGTTGTGTTTTTCTTGTACTTTATATAAAATGTATTCAGTATATTTATATTTCGCATTTCGATACAGTGAACATGCGATGCGTTGAACGCTCGATCAAACAAACATTCGATATTTTGAACACTCAATGTATTGATTGTACGATATATTGAATGTTCGATTTATTAACCATTCGATCAAGTATTTAGACGTTCGATTTATAGTGGTCGATCAATTGATATTCCATTATTTGGCATTCTCGACTGAGTTTCAAACATAACTACATAATGTCATTTTCTTTGTTTCAGACGTTCTGGCATCTTCCATCTTCGAACCAATATTTTCCAACCATTCTCCCGAGGGTGAACGGGTATGCTTACACGGCTACATTTCCAGTTTTAGCTGGCCTCGCATTGGCATATCGAACAATGAGAGGTCAGCTTATACTGGAACCGTATAGCTTTATTTGTCGCCGTACGTACTCAGAAGCGTTCCTTAAAATAAATCAATCATTTAACTGACAAAAACCGAAAATCTGACAACCAGTCTTACCCAGGAGTATGGTGTTACCCAGTAACTGGGTTGTGAAGGACAGATAAGCAATCGCTCCATGTAAAGTACAGTGGAACCCCGGTAATCCAACAAACGTTTTGCAGGGCAGTGTCGGACTATCGAATTTGTTGGATTATACTGGGTGACATTTTTTAACGTCTTGAAAAAAATGGGTGTAATAGGTGAACAGAGTAGAAGCCTTTGGTATAGAAATTTTTATTTTAGAATAACATGTAATGAAATTGATCTAGCAATAAATAAATGAAAATGTTACTTTAAATGTGTAGACATTTAAAGTAACATTTTCATGCTAGAACAACAAAAACAGAAATTTGGAAAAAAAAAAATAATAATAATAATATTTTAGGACAACCAACACACTGTTATCTGATCCCAAACTAGGCAAAGCCTCTACTATGGTAACCAGATAACTAATAAATATACTTATATATTTCTAAATACATACAAATAAAAAACAATTAAAATCTATCAAAACTCAAATCATACGCACCCTACTCAATGAGCGGCATGTATCAATGATTTCGTAGCGTGGTCCTACCCTTTGAAGCCGGCCGATAGGCGGCCTCATTGATCTGTCGCAGGCGCACGAGCCGCACACGCATCCCCGTCCGCCCGCGTCCCGCGCTCCTTGAGTCACCTGCGATGAATCTGAAGGCCTTCCTGCCTTCTGTTCTAGTTACACAACACACCATATGAAAGTTGAGACGGTAAAAAATGTCATCCGGTATAGTACTGCCTAAGAAGGCCCCCAATAGCCTGGTTTTTTTACAAAAGAGTACCTTGAAATCCGACATTAGGCCTGTCCTTTTATATGGCAGTGAGGCGTGGCCCATACTTCAGCGACACAAGCAAGAATTGCGTGTCACGGAAATCAAAATGTTGCACTGGATGTCCGGAGTTACGCGGAGAGACCGCGTCAAGAACTCACGCATTCGCGGCAGCCTTCATATCCGTGACATAGCAGACAAATTGCAGGAGTGTCGCCTACGTTGGTACGGGCACGTATTACGGAAACCGGCTAGCTATGTGGGGAACAAATGTCTGGCCATGCCACCTCCGCCGGGTCCCTGTAGAAGGGGCAGACCCAAAAAGTGCTGGCTTGACGTCGTAGCGGATGACATGCGTACCAACAAACTCACCAAGGGATGCACAAGACCGTCCGAAGTGGAGAGCTAAAAGTAGGAAAGAAGACCCCGGGCTCCGAAAGGATGCAACCGGGATAACGCAAGGATGATCCGACAAATTACAGATTCATTTTCCGTTCAGTCATGCATTATCTATATTAGCGAAGACTGTGCACCGTGTGGTGCCGGACGTAAAGAATAACACCATCCCATTTCTTCCCGTGGGTGTCGTAAAAGGCGACTAAGGGACTTATTAGAGAATGGGCAGCAGCGTTCTCTATGCATTTTACCACCATACTGCGATCGCCAACCCGCCTGCCAAGCGTGGCGATTATGGCAAAGCCCCCCAAATTGGGGGAGGCCTAAGTCCAGCAGTGGACGTCTTACGGCTGAAATGATGATGATGATGAAGACTGTCAAAAAAATATTCAATGATAATAGACATGTCGGATTACAGGGGGTGCCGGATTAGACAGGGGCCGGAATTACCGGGGGTCCACTGTACTGGTTTTCAGCTGTATCTGATGAGACTGAAAGCTGATTCCAACATAGTTGGAAAAAGGCTAGGCAGATGATGATGAAATTGGAACGCTGTTAGTTGAAAATATGATAGATTAGAAAAACAACCGGAAAAAAAATACACTACAAAGTGAAAAATTACTTTAATTTTGGAAGTCGATGTCTTTGGATCTGTATTTTAGTTTTTGGCCACCGACTTCCCAAATTAAAGTTATTTTTCTATTTGTAGTGTTTTTATTTTCCACTTTTTAGTTATGGTTACTACCCCGCACCAGTGTTTGTATATCACCCCCGGCCCAGTCAATAGCAGTGACAGGGAGTATTAAATGATAAATAACTTAATTTTTCCAAGTAGGTTTGTACAAACACTTTTACACGTCAATAATATTTTTAAAATCTAGATGAGGTCTGCGTTTCCTATCTGACTACTCTGAGAAGAAAGGCCGAAACAAACTCAGAGTTCACAGTCAATTAGAATATCATCACGATAAACAAAGAGGATTAAATACGTATTTTCGAAGCTAACGGGAAAACGACTAAAGCAAAGTCAATAAAATTTATATGGGACCACTCCTGAAGCATAAACTATCCATTAAAAAAAGAATTTTTGATATCGGTCCACAGTTGGCGGAGAAATCGGTGAACATACATAAAAAATACAAATATACAGTGGAAAAAACTTTTTTACAAAAAAAAAACAACCGACTTCCTTAAAAACACTACAAATTGAAAAATAACTTTAATTTCGGAAGTCGGTGTCTCAGGATCTGTATTTATGGTTTTTTTGCCACCGACTTCCGAAATTAAAGTTATTTTTCGATTTGTAGTGTTTTTAAGGAAGTCGGTTGTTTTTTTTTTGTAAAAAAGTTTTTATTTTTAAATTTTTAGTTGTGGTAGGTATCCACCCCGCACTAATTCCAAACAAACAATGCATATTTATGCGATAGCAGAAATCGCGGTTGATTCGCTGTCATTTTTTAAAGAGTTCCGGTGTCTATCTCTGGAACTCATCACCAGATCTATATGAAATTTATATGGGACCACTTCGGAATAAACTCCTTTCAAACAAAAAAGAATTTTGCAAATCCGTCTATATATGACGGAGTTATGGCCGAACATACATAAAAAAAATTAAAAAAATATAAACATCCGAATAGAGAACCTCTTCCTTTTTGAAGTCGGTTAAAAATATAAACTGCTCCTTTTTTGACGTCGTTTAAAGCGTTTCAATTTGGTCACCATGTGCCAAGATCAATAAAGTAAAGGATTGTTTTCTTTTAAGTGACGTCTTAGATAGCAATATTAATAAGAGATTAAGAGCTAAGAGAAAAGGAAAATAAAGTTTTTTTTTTACATATTTGATTGTTTTATTCTACCACATTCCTAGTTCTGGTTTTACTTAGATCTGCTACGCTCTTTAAGGGAGGAGTATTAAGGTAGCCCATCATCAGCAGCCTGTCTTATTCCCACGGCTGGGACACAGGCCTCCTCTCAGTGAGAGGGAGTGGGCCGTAATCCACCACACGGGCCCAGTGTTGGTTGGTAGATGTCACATGTCTTCGAATTTTAGGTTCTAAGACATGCCAGTTTCCTCACGATGTTTTCCTTCACCGTTTTGAGAACAGTAGTGATGAAATTAATCTCACTAAGTAAAATGCCTGATTGAGTTCGAACACACTACCTACAACTCGTAAGCGTGGGCGTTACCCACCACTGCTCTCATGCTAGCCCACAAAACTATTTTATTTTACATTTTCATGACCATTTCATGAAAATATCATTAAATGGGATTATATAAACTTAGAGGGTTTTATTGGTGATTCTAATGATTCTTCACCATCATTTCAGACGAAAGACGGCCACCGCTGCACATAGGCCTCTCTCAATTTGCAGGGCTTTGCCATAATCGCCACGGTTGGCAGGCGGGTTGGCGATTGCAGTATGGTGGTAAAATGCATAGAGAACGCTGCTGCCGATTCTCTAGTAAGTCCCTTAGTCGCCTTTTATGACACCCACGGGCAGAAATGAGATGGTTCTATTCTTTACGTCTGGAACAATACAGAAGCGACCTAAACCAAAACACCATAGCAAGTATTCTTCATGTTGAATAGTGCTAATGCCCGCCACACAGGTCGTAACAGCTATGTGAACATTCAGCATTGCATATGTAAGCTGTCACGCCCTTTATGCCAGTTTTTTATTTTTGCAGCCATGTTTCTATATACATATTTTTTTTTGCTTATGCTTGAGTATAGTTTTCATTTTATTTGTTGGTATATTGGGTTGGCTAGCTGGCATATAGCAAATCATTTAATTTAATTTGTGTCTCTTAATGTTTTACTATATACCATTGTATAGAATCAAGTTCTTCTAACTGGACAGACAGCTGTGCTGCTGGGGAGTTTGTTGGCCACTTCTTCTTCCCAGCTAAAGCACTAGGAAGTGCGCGACGGGTGGGCGTTTTGGGGGGACTGTCTTTTGTAATTTTGACGTTCGAAAAGTGCTGATCCTCAGCCTAATTTGAATAAATGACTTTTGATTTTGATTTTGATTTTGACCATTACCAATGACAGCAAAAATATAATGCAAGCTGGAATTCACAATGGTGACCAAGCCAAAAAAGCGCCGCGATAGTTGTGGAAAATTATATGGCTGCCTTGAAACCCCAACCAAATTGAATCATAAAGGACAGTTGAAGAGTAGGAAATACCAGAACAGGCAGGCTAGGCAGAGATGTAAGTATTTCCACATTTCAACAGTTTAGAACCAATTACAGAAATAAAAGACACTGTAAGTAACACGTGCACAAAAAATAAGACAAAATAATATTAAAATAACCAAAATATAAAGATAACGTTAACAACACTTTCGTACATCCCTCTCGCAGTACTTCTGATATGCCGATAAAATTTTCGTCCATTCGTACGCAAACAGATCGTTTGTTGGATTAGTGTCCAAGAGATCATTAAGCGCAGCCAGAGTACGTGGTACTGGAGACTTAGCACGCGCCACGGTGCGACATAAATAAATAAATACCTTAGGACAACCAACACATTGTTATTTGATCCCAAACTAGGCAGAGCCTGTACTATGGCAACCAGACAACTGATAAATATGTATACTTATATACTTCTAAATACATACATATTATAGATAAATTACACCCAGACACAGAACAAATGATTGTGCTCATCACACAACCATTTGTCCTGGGTGGAAATTGAACCCACGACCTCAGTCTTAGCAGTCAGGGTCACTAACTACTAGACTAACAGGGCATGGAGGCACATCAAATAGCCTGTGCTTTCTTTTGCCGCAGTAGGTAATTGTCTGGGACAAAAAAGCGAGCCAGCACAGCATGCAGATCAGGCGCGTCAATAGTGCCACGGAGCGTCTTACAGGCTATGGTGAGCTGGTCTTTAGATCGCCTTACTTCTAATGAGGTATGTAATAACAGTTATAGTAATAACGGGAGCAGCGCAGTACCGGCCTAATGCTTACTTACGAGTTTTAACTCGTCGATTCGAACCCAAATTGAAGCATAACTTGAGTCCCTACATTATTTCATCACCACTGCTCTGAAAACGGTGAAGGAAAACATCGTGAGGAAACCGGCATGTCTTAGAACTAAAAATTCGAAGACATGTGACATCTACCGACCCGCACTGGGCCCGCGTGGTTGATTATGGCCCGCTCCCTGTCACCGAGAGGAGGCCTGTGTTTCAGCAGTGGGAACAATATACGCTGAATATAATGAATAAATAAATTCAAGACCATTTATGAAGGTCGATAATAAGCAATGTGGAGAGTAATTAAATGAAAGCATGGTATTTTGATACCCAAGAAATAGGAAGAGAAATCGAGGAAGACAGTTCCGAAAATGGGAAGATGAAATAAATATCATAGCAGGGAAAACATGGAGTAGGAGAGCGCAAAGATCAGAGTGGAAAGAGATGGAGGATGCATTTGCCAAAGTTGGGCAAACAGACCGGGTTGTCGGTGTCACCGACTCCAGTGTCGTTTGATTAACTTTTATATTAGGTAAAATTTCTGTGTCTGAATAAAGGCTTATATTATTATTATTTAATAAGCTATTTATAGCCACATCCAGCTTAATATTTGAAAAATAAAACCACATAAGGATAAGAAAGATTAGCAATCTTGATTGATTTACCGACTGATTGTTAATTTGATTGATTTGGTAATGCATTCAAGATAAAAAGTTCCTTTAGTGATAATCATTATTAATCCGAGAGATAAGATAATATCAGCTTGTTTCTATCTTACTGCAGTTTTTTTTATCGGTAGGAATTGGTTTAATGTTCATAGTTAAACAACATTCATTGCGTTATTTACGTAGCTGAGCCGACAATTTATTCGAACAAATGACGCAATGGTTTAGAAATAATCTTCAATCCCATTCAGATTCTGATAAATTGTGTGTTTCGCAATTAGGGTGCAGGGGGTATTGTAACTCAGTGAAAGGGCTGATTAATTTGCCAGTCATTATTTTACTTTTAATTGTTTGTGATGTAGTTATTATATTCCAGATGCATGTCTTCATTAATGTAGATGGGTTTTTTCGTATATCAATGCTGTAGATTATACAATATACTGTAAAAAAGGGAGTTTCTTGCCCGTTCCTCTCAATACGAAACTACATTCTGGAAGGTACACTTACGTTCAAAAGTGAATCAATCAAATTAAAATATTTTTATCTATACTTAATATAATAAAGCTGAAGAAAATGTTGGTTTGTTTGATTCAACGCGTTAATCTCAGGAACTACTGGTCCGAATTGAAAAATTATTTTTGTGTTGGGTAGCCTATTTATCGAGGAAGGCTATAGGCTATATAACATCACGCTACAATCAAGAAGAGCGGAGCAATAATGAAAAATGTTGCAAAAACGGGGAAAATCGCACGGGTAAGCGATTCGACGCGACGGGAAGGGTCGGGGAACAAGAAATTTAACGAGGACGAAGTCGCGGGCAGAAACTAATTTCACATAAACCTACATGGGCACTTATGAAACGTCAGAAGCTAGGTGCACGGTTCCAAATTGTTGATTCCTATGGAGAAGAGCCGGCAAGAAACTCCACGGTTACTCTCTAAATTATTTAAATTTTTATGTGCCTATTTCAAATATATTTTTTTTTTTTTTTTTTGGAGTTGACTTCTAGTCGAAACTAGAAGTCAACTCCGACGACGTTGGGAATAGGCAGACAGCACTAGACCGATAAGAAATCATTTATTTTTAATAATTGTAAACCATATAATCACTACGTAACCGATTCTTAAAACGGATCTTAGATTGTAAATCCTTTGATTATTAAAAATTGATAAACATGCGTTAATTGCTGGATTGGTAATTAAGGCTGACTACAAACGGTCGCGGGTCGTGAGTTTTTGAAGAAGCTCGTCCGGGAAAGTACGGCCGCCATTTTTATTTCAGCCGCCAAGCGTAGCTGTCCGCTGTCATCTTTAAATCGGAATACGATCCTTCGGTCGAAGCTATGATCATTTCCTACTGCTTATCATTTTCGGACATGTTCGGGTCCGGAATAAAGAATTATACAGAAACAGAAATTAATTTATTTAAGGGGATTACCTCGCTCAAATCCTGAAAATACGGTGTGTTTAAAGAAGTTTGTAGATGAATCCTTTCGTGCGTTTTCAATATAAAAAATATATGTTAAACTAAAGGTCATCACAAATACATTGTATTGTTTAAAATTTTAATAAACTTACTCAAATTTTATCAAAAAATCGTAACAAATAGGTCCTTTTTCAACCTAAATTGAAAATTTTCTCTATAACGGCTCAATAAATCGGCATGAATTTTATACCAAAAAATACGTAATGATGTATTTAACAATTTGTATTGATTTTTTTCTCTTATTTCTTTTAATATTTTAAAATATTTTATAAAAACCCGAAATTTCGCGTAAAGCACTATGTCACTCCCGCACTCGTCCCTCTCTCTCTCGTCGTTTCGTCGTAAGTTAGTACGGGGCAGCATGCTCAAGGTCATTGGGCAATGTAATGCCCTTAATTTATTTATTTGAGAGCAGTGGTGGGCCGTGGGCTCCAACTTACGAGTTGTTGGTTCGTTACCCAGGCAGGTTTACATTGTATAAATAGTTTCATCACCTGCTGCTCTTAAAACGGTGAAGGGAAACATCGTAAGGCATGCTTTACATCGTAAGGCATCGTAGTGCATCGTAAGGCACGCCTTTAGGTAGATGTCAATTGTCTTCGAATTTTTGATTCTAGGACATGTCCTAGAATCAAAAATTCGAAGACAAGTGACATCTATCAACGCGCACTGGGCCCGCGTGGTAGATTACGGATCACTTACTCTCACTGAGAGGTGGCCTGTGTCTCAGCAGTGGGCACCATATACAGGCCGGTTTCCTCACGATGTTTTCCTTCACCGTTTTGAGAGCATTGTTGATAAAATTATTTACACGAAGTAAAGTGCCTACCAGGGTTCGAACTCTCGTAAGTCAAGGCCGATACCACTGGGCCACCACTGCTTTAAGGAAGCCACACCAATCGCTTATTATGACTGCAGATAATCCATTCTGCATAACGTCTATCGTGGGAAATAATTTTGTTAAACGTAATGCAATGACAATCGCAGTGAACGTTCTTCAGCTGTTTTACAAAACGGAACTGTTTCGTAAACAGCTAGCGGTTATCTAAAAAATCGGATTTCACAATCCATTTGTCACAACTGTCGCACACGGATAGAGATTTTTTTAATATGTTGTCGACACTTCCATAATCTCTTTTGTAGCGAACCTACCAGAATAACTAATTAAATAAATCCCTATATATTTCACATATAAAATCAACAGTGCCTGATAAGAGACCTCACAGTTTGTTGTCGACCACAAAATGATTGGGTGTGTTATCATACTGACAATTGGATTGGCTGTGTCAACAGGTATGTTCCTTATTCTAGCTTTATCCCTTTTTTCTGGGTAGGAAATCATCAAATGACGTCTCTCGCTCTGGGCTGAACGGGAGGGCGTGTCATACTTTTTCTGACCCGGGTCCTTCAGTTGTGTGTGCCACGGCCACGGTTACTGTTTTTGGGTCAAAAACTGTGACCCTGGCAGGCATCGGTCACAGACCCCTTCAATTGTTCTGACATCTCTTTGAGGCGCGCGTGGAACACAACGCGCCATCGTCCCGAGCCTGGTCCTTACCGGGTGACGAGCTACCCATTGCTCGCCGCCCGCGCCTGCGGTGGCCGGGCGTCCGCAATGGACTCCCGACGCCCGGGGCATCTCCTCCTGTGATTCTAGCTTTATCCATGAGATGGCAGCAGACCCAATGCCTCTTCTTCTTCTTAACATGTCAATAGCAATCTAAACAAAGTCAGTGCAGAATTTAGCTACGAGCTTAGCACTTTCAGTAGCGTCCATCTACTCCTGTAGCGTGCAAACAATAGAAAACGCCTTTTTTGTGGGTTGGAAATCATCAAATAACATTTCCCGCTCTGGGCGGAGCGGGAGGGCGTGTCAGACTTTTACTGATTAAAACCCACCCGTGTTCCTTCAGTTGTCTATGCCAGGGACACGGAAACTTTCTCGAAAAAATCCACAACCCTGGTAGGCATCGGCCCTAGCGGACCCCTTCAATACCGGGTGACAATTATTAACGTCTTGAATAAAAATGAGGGCTTTTTTTTTTTAATACGTCATAAATCGTAAATCACAATTTACCTTTCATTCAATCAACTCAAATATAAAAATTAAAAAAAAAACCATTTAATTTCATAAACCATGAATACCTACAGGTTTGTACGGAACCCTCGGTGCGCGAGTCCGACTCGCACTTGGCCGGTTTTTTGTGTATGCTGTAACATTTTTTTTTTTTTTTCTGAACAGCCTTCCCAGCGGACCATGTGCTCTCCAAACCGGTCCCGGGCCCTCGCTACCAGTACATGAGTGGACCCGACGGACCTGAACTGGTGGACCTATGGATGAAGACCAGCGACGTCCTCGCTGCTGCTAGATACAACCCTGATGTCAACAATCATTATCATCTTTTTACAAGGTTAGTGGTTCAATCTATACTATCTGTACTAACATTATAAAGCTGAAGAGTTTGTTTATTTGATTGAACGTGGTAATCTCAGGAACTACTGGTCCGAATTGAAAAAATCTTTTTGTGTTGGGTAGCCTATTTATCGAGGAAGGCTATAGGTTATATAACATCACGCTATAACCAAGAGGAGCGGAGCAGTAATGAAAAATGTTGCAAAAACCGGGAAAATCGCACAGGTAGGCGATTCGACGCGACGAGAAGGGTCGGGGGAATAAGAAATTTAACGCGGACGAAGTCGCGGGCAGAAGCTATACTTAATATACTTTACCTCCAAAATACTTTACCCACGTATTGAGTTACGATATTGATAACCAATGGAACAAATAAAAAAAACGTGTGTGTCTCGGGACGCCCGACAGAAGTGACAACTTAAACTGATCTAAGTTGAACTATTTAATATTGAAACGGTGATAGGTTTAGGTTAGCGCATATAGCTCACTGTTAACAGTATATAAATGTCTATCGCACACTAAACACTGAGTAGAGAGAGGGGGAAGCCTCTGTCCGAAATACGGCTAGCGCTGTAGGTTAGAGTGAGAGAGGACGAGCCTGCGTACCGCCGCCTTATGCGTGAGAGAAAGGGAAGCGAGACAAACTGGCGCCGTAACGCGTTACGTAACGAAGCGGTTTACCCTCCCATAAGAAATTACTTCAAAAAATTATGAATTATGCCAGCAGTCGATCATAATTTTAATTATTTTGGTTACCTACTGTTGTATAGAATCAAGTTCTTTTAACTGGGCAGACAGCTGTGCTGGTGGCTAGTTTATTGCGCCACTTCTTTTTTCTAGCTAAAGCGCTAGAAATTGGTGGCGGGCGGACGTTTTGGGGGACTGTCTTATGTAATTTTGACGTTTGAAAAATATTGTGTGTTCTAATTTGAATAAAAGATTTTGACTGATTGGATGACCACTCATCCAGCTTTCTTTATATCTTTTTAGGTGAACACGTAGCCAGATACATCAACTGGCTGAACTCGGCCAGCGGGGCGAACCTCGCTAACTACCACATCATAGGACACAGTCTCGGGGCGCACCAGGCGGGTGTCATCGGCAGACAGCTTGGAGGCAGAGTACCTTATATTACTGGTATGTTTACACAGCTACTAGCATAAACATAATAAACGGATAATATTCCCACTGCTGGGACACAGGCCTCATCAGAAGGAATGGGTCGTATCCACCACGCGGGGTGCGGGTTGGTAGATATCATATTCGACTGGCCTGTTAGTCTAGTGGTTTGCGACCCTGACTGCTAAGACTGAGGTCGTGGGTTCGATTCCCACCCAGGACAAATCTTGTGTGATGAGCACAATCATTTGTTCTGTGTCTGGGTGTAATTTATCTATAATATGTATGTATTTAGAAATATATAAGTATGTTTATCAGTTGTCTGGTTACCATAGTACAGGCTCTGCTTAGTTTGGGATCAGATAACAGTGTGTAAGTTGTCCTAAGATATTATTGTTTCTTCAAATATTCGATGCTAGGATATGCCGGATTCCTCATGATGTTTCCTTCACCGTGTGGAGAGCAGAGAGCACAAAAAAAGCGAAAAATAAAAGACTAATTACTTTTTAAAAACCTCCGACTTCCAAATATAGTTAAAAAATAAAAAGAAGTCGAAAGTCAGTGTCCTTAATTTTGTATTTGTCTGTATTGCGAACCCGGTTCTATTTTTTTTTTAACAAGCTTTATTACCTTCACATGTTTGTAACCGACTCTTTTGGTCTCGACTTTGACCCACTTCAAACGGTCAGATTTAATTTAAACTTTGTAGAGTTATCGAGGACAATACAATAATTTTATAAATTTGTGCCATTATGCTTGCCAGGGTTACCAGGATGGCCAAAAAAACTGTCTTCAAAAACAACGCTGACATACGTCACAAAATTCGAAACACAGCCTAAAAAATTGAAAATAATGGAAAAAAGCGTAAAAAATACTTGAAAAGTACCCCACGCTTTATTCCATTATTTTCTACTTTTTAGTTTGGTTTTTTACGGAAGCGTGTTTTTTTAGTATTTTTTTTAACTATTTTTTATTTTCCTTTTTTATTTAATTAACTTTTTGATTTTCTTTATCTCGGCTATCTTCCTCTCCCCAGGTCTAGACCTAGCTCTGCCCGGCTGGGTAACCCACACACAAGCCTTAAGGCGTACGGACGGAATCTACACAGAAGTCATGCATACCGATGCAGGGTTCTATGGTATCACCAACCCTGCTGGTGATGTGGATTTCTACCCTAATGGTGGCGCTGGCATGCCTGGTTGTGGCGACAGGAACTGCAATCACCATCAGTAAGTAGGACCTATTCGGTAGTTTTTGTATATAAGTAACTAGTTTTTGCCCGCGACTTCATCTGCGTAAATGTCGGTTATCGCGGACGCAGTCGAAGTAAAAAAAAATATAATAATAATAAAAAGTCCTTTCTTGGGGTTCTAACTTACCCCGTACCAAATTTCATCAAAATCGGCTGAGTGGTTTAGTTATGAAAGCGTAACAGACAGACACAGTTACTTCCGTATTTGTAATATTAGTAGGGATTAGATAAAGGCTAATTTAGTAGACAATGTTATGACTGCGTCAGTGAACGGAGTTCGTGCAGCCGAATTTTGAGCTACAGATAATAATAATATCTTGGGACAACCAACACACCGTTATCTGATCCCAAACTAGGCAGAGCCTGTACTATGGCAACCAGACAACTGATAAATATACCTATATATTTCTAAATACATTCACATTATAGATCAGTTACACCCAGACACAAAACAAATGATTGTGTTCATCACACAAAGATTTGTCCTGGGTGGGAATCGAACCCACGACTTCAGTTTTAGCAGTCAGGGTCTTAGCACCACTAGACTAACAGGCCAGAACGACAGGACGTTTGAATGTTTTGCCATCGATACGGTAAGAAGAAAAGGTCCAAAATCCAGGCGGGCTAACAATAAAAAACAGTCAATTCTTGATGTGTAACAACGGCTATTTTAGCCAATTTTACAAAGCGGTTAGCTTAGAGGTACGTAATGGGTTAAAAAATGTTTCTACGTACCCTAAAGTACCGACACATTAAAAGCGCTACGATGACGGCGCAACGCGTAATCTTCGGGCATCTTCGGCTGACGATGCCAATTTTTGCTATGCGACGATGTTTTAACTTAATATGTATTTAGATATTTCAACTATTAATTGAAACCACTTTGTACTTTTAACAATATAATAACTTCAATTTATAAAATAAAGACAGAATGACAAGGAAAGTACTGAATACATGAAACGACTGCCTCTTACAGCAGTCTACCCAAAAGTCCCCTGATAGTATCTATTTAACAATGGCCGCAATGCTGCTCTTGTTTATATTCCCACGCTGAATTTGACCCATCTTATCGATGTATACGTCCGGCTCGGGATTCTGCAGCGCCAGCACCTCGTCTGCTGGAGGCCACCATGCCGCTCCGCTTATGTCACTCTTAACTTTGTAAGGAGAGCGCGGCAATCGCCAACACGGCCGTCCTACCAGGTGCCTGTCCCACCAGGTACCCCACGAGTTCAGATAAAATGCTGGAACACAAATGATTAATTTTATCAGTTTGTCTATTACATACGCATTGTTTGAGTGTCGAATGTTCAGGATTATAACTGCCATATTCCATTACAACTTATTTCATCAGTGTCTCCGAGGGTAGGCTTGTATTCAAAGATCAGATTGGACCACTTGCACTTAAAGGCCTTTAACCACACTTAAGTGTCAACGTTCGTCCTAGGACCACTGGCATTCAAAGGGTTATCCTCACTTGAACATACCAAGTTCGATCCCGATACACTGGCATTCAAAGGGTTATCCTCACTTGAACGTACCAATTTCGTCCCAGAACCACTGGCATTCAAAGGGTTATCCTCACTTGAACATACCAAGTTCGATCCCGATACACTGGCATTCAAAGGGTTATCCTCACTTGAACGTACCAATTTTGTTCTCGATTTTAAACCTACCTCTCGGCTTTCAATAGGTATGCAATTTACGATATGTAACTATTATAATCCTTAAAACATTTTATCTTGACTCGCACAAACGTCTACAATAACATTCAAATTACTTGCATCGCCAACACGGGCATGAATGGTTTTAGTTAGAATGTATGTTTGTTTAATCTCCTAATCGTCAACGATTTCATGATCTCAGCAGCGATTAAGCCTCTATTCATTTTAGAGCTCATTTCACTGCTGTTTACATCTGTCATTTCATACCGATCACTCCCCAATACCTTCATATGACAGAGACTTTTATAAATATACATCAACTTTCGACTTTGCCCGTCATTTTTCTGGCTTGTATTTTAATTAGTACCAAACATCGTTTGACGTAAACTTCTGCTTTTGGAACGTTTCTATTAAATAACGCTGTATATCTGATTTCGGACTTAATATTTATTTCTGTCCTCTAAGGTAATTCAGTGAGATCCAATCCAAGCTCTTTGCCAATCATATCAGAGAAAAAATAATCACAAGGAATAGTTTTTGCTGTCGTGTGAACTGTAATTGTTAATACCTTGTTGTGTGTTTGTATGTACTGATCCCACCTATCGTCTGTTTCGTTAGCACCTACTGTTTTTAGTGCTTCTAGAGTTGTTTTGTAAAAACCTTGTCTAGCTATTACAATAAATGCAAAGTATATAGTTTTAAAATATATTTCTTTAAGATATGTCGCATTCTATGAAATCAATACATCTGATGGCTTACTCGTTCTACTGTTTTATCAACCAGTAAACTTCGCCACCGTTTGACTTCATACTTGTTAAAAACATCTGTATTGGCTTCGGCCTCTCCTGATTCTTTTATTGTTATAATACATTGTAACTCAGAATCTTGCATTTTTACCGAAAGTAACCAATCCGTTTTACTAATTGACATTTAATCTCGGTTTCTAATTTTATGTAGCACTTAATTTATCTCAGCACTAAATTGGGTTACGAGACTATTCAAGGCGTCTATGTATTGCATTCGGGTGCCTTCTCCGTGAAAGATATCAAAAGAGAATTCTCGGATAAAACCCAACGCGCAATCAGAGGAATAATCTCCTTTTTTTTTGTTAATCAAATCAAAATCAAATCAATTTATTTCGGGCTACCAAGACCCACATCATAATTACCTTACAGACTAACATACATAAAAATAAAACAACAACAACAACATACGGCGTTGCAATCGGTCACTATTTTAAAAGATGATCAGATTAGGTATAAACTACCCCAGAGAACTAACAATCGTCAATAACTCCACTTCAAACGAGTGGTACTTTTTCTTATCCTCCGTAGTCTACTAGAATAATGGACTGGTTTTTCACCTGTGTTTTTGATTTCCATAAATATACCAGTAACATTATCTTTATTGGTGTTAAAAATGAACAGATACTGTCGACGTATTTTTTGTTTAATGATTGAATTGCGTTTTCATTAACCTTGTCCCATTACAAGACAGTCTTTCTTCAACAGCTTTGAGAGTGGAGCAGTAAATTTGATAAAGCTTATAAAGCCAAGAAACAATTGAAATTGGTGTACTGTTTAGGGACTGGGGTTTCAAATAGCCACCAGTTTGCGCTGATTTGGCATCACACAATCATGTGTGATTTGGAAACCTAGAAATCCTATTTAATTTAAGAAAATATCTACCTATCATATCTATCTATCTTTATAGGTATTCTACGTAAACCCGTTTTCTCTAAAGATTTTGAGAACTACAGCATTTACGTTACTTATCATTTCGTGGCGGTTTAACTTTCCTAGTTCATTGATATTTGACGCCACACCGTCATCATATTTTTGAAAAAGTATTCATATTTAATTCTGATGGGAATTACTACCGAACTCGAAATTACTATTTGTTACAAATCTCTGTAAATGTATCGCATTGTCTAATAAAAGTCTGTCGTCACCCACTCGTAAGTATATCAGTCAGACCGCTCCGTTACCTTTCTTGCTATCAATATTTCTCAGTCTGCCAGGTCGTTGATTACATAAATCAACCTGAGTCACACACACCGAATTGTGTTTCAGATCAGCTGTTATCTTGTAGGTTAAAAACTTAGAACTTTTTTTTTTTTTGAGAAACCGTGTAACAAAACTAGCGCGGCCAGCGCAAAGTTTTCCTTAGATTATCTTTATCTGTTAGCAAACGATTCAGGCATTATTAAACAACTGCTTCCCGTATCAATTAATGCTTCATGATGCAGGTTATTGATACTTAACATTTATTTATTTATTTAAAACACACACAACTATCATCACAGTCTTACCTAATACGATAGTGTAGTTATAGTTATAATAGCTTACAATGATTCGACTTTCAAGTAACTGTATTATTGTGAACAACCAACAGTAATTATACAAAATGCGGCTTGTGTGAATTCGCTCAGAGTACAATTGAAGCAGTCAATCTGTTGTGAGTTGTGACACCATATTGAGTGTAGGTACGTGGGGCGCGCGTCACCATAACATTATCACACATTGGAATCCCGAAGGGTTAAGCAGAGTTATACCTATTAAAGCACATTTACATTCCCCCTATTATTATTAAGTCCAATGTGGTAGGGAGCCCATCCACCGGGCACAAATCCAGACTCAGGATTGTTACTGAGAAATTCCAGATGGATAAACCCAATAACACATTGTCCGACCTGGGAATCGAATCCAAGACCTCATGCTCAGCAGTTGCGCTTGCGACCACTAGGCCAATGAGGCAGTTGATACTTAATATTTTCACAAACTGATTTCGTAGGTCGAGAGTTGAAATACATTTTTTTTTTTTTGTTACTCTGGTTTTATCGCTTTTATTTTTAATGGTAACATTTCAATTCTATATGACCTCGCTTGCCACAATACCAAGTTTATTTGCGTCCACTTCATTTATGATAACCGCCACATAGATAACACTTGATCTATTTCCGAACCTGTGCCTGGTCCACGTCTTGGTTACTGCCAGCAGAAGCGGTTGGACCCATTATGTTCGCTGCGGGCACAGTCGCTAATGTCATAGTCGCAGACATCTGATTCTGACTGATTAGTTTCATCTGGCCATCGCGTGTATTTGCGCCTGTCTGTTTCCCGAATTTTGATGTAGATTTTCGACCATGTAAGAAACTAGCTAAATTGTCGCCTGTTTCAAAATTATTCGCTTCAATCGATGCGCCTATACTGCTGTCTACTATATTGCTGACAATAATAGAATTAATATTTTGTTCCGAAAATTCCAAAGTTAAACGATCTATTTTATAATTTAGTTTACAATAGAACTCGTATCTAACTATTTCCTAAAAGCTCTTTATTAATAATATCTTTTAAAAGATTACACATATTCCAACGGATTTGAAAACTGTAAGTCATCTTACGTGACCAGTACTTCCACTTCCACGTAGCCCAATGACTATACGATCGTAACAATAATTAGTTATCCCGCACTTTTGCGGAACCCTATAGTTTATTGAGAGCTTGATAATGGTTCATTTCATCAGTCCCTGTCCATGTTTGAGAGTAGGACCTGATAATACTAAGCCAAGCGTTAACATCGTCTTTCAGTGGATCATATTCAACTCAGAACTCAAACCACCATCGAACTCAGGTATAATGTTATTCAAAGTAATATTTGTACTCACAGTTGAGGTATCAGCCTTACGTGATATGATACCTGTTTCCTTTGTTCCGAGGGAGGTGACGGAGTCCTGTCACTAGTACTGCTGCTGCGAGAACTTGAGCGTATGCGTTTTTTTGTTTATTTTTAATAATGCGTTTATTACGTTTATTACGTTTACCCATAACAGTGTGCGCGGGTATCACGTGCCACTTCTGATTTTAACTTAATATGTATTTAGATATTTCAACTATTAATTGAAACCACTTTGTACTTTTAACAATATAATAACTTCAATTTATAAAATAAAGACAGAATGACAAGGAAAGTCCTGAATACATGAAACGACTGCCTCTTACAGCAGTCTACCCAAAAGTCCCCTGATAGTATCTATTTAACAATGGCCGCAATGCTGCTCTTGTTTATATTCCCACGCTGAATTTGACCCATCTTATCGATGTATACGTCCGGCTCGGGATTCTGCAGCGCCAGCACCTCGTCTGCTGGAGGCCACCATGCCGCTCCGCTTATGTCACTCTTAACTTTGTAAGGAGAGCGCGGCAATCGCCAACAGATGCAACAATGATTAATGCCGGCCCTATTTGCATAAACTTATGTACATGCTTTTAAGCATTTTACTATCATTTTAAAACATTGAATTAGTTTTCTGTAACATGAAAGAGTTTTTCATTTGTTTGTGTTGACAGCCCTTTTTGTGTTGGAAATCATGGGGGGCTGTCAGACTTTTACTGACTAAAACCCATCCGTGTTCCTTCAGCTGCCTGTGCCAGGGCCTTTAAACAAATACGCTGCCCTGCAGGATGTTGACATGCCTACACCGTACATAACACTGTCATTTGAAACCATTGTAAAAGCCAATTATATTTAAACGTGTAGATAACCATGAAGTGTTTTGTCGGCTCTTCGCAATATAAAGCACCCAATCGGAACCGTGTACCAGTCTTCTGACGTTTCATAAGCATGTAGTTATCTATACTAATATTATAAAGCTGAAGAGTTTGTTTGTTTGTTTGATTGAACGCGCTAGTCTCAGGAATTACTGGTCCGAATTGAAAAATTATTTTTGTGTTGGGTAGCCTATTTATCGAGGGAGGCTATAGGCTATATAACTACAACTAAGAGGAGCGGAGCAGTATTGAAAAATGTTGCAAAAACGGGTCAAATCGCATGGCAAGGCGATTTGACGCGACGGGAAGGGTCGGGGGAACAAGAAATTTAACGCGGACGAAGTCGCGGGCATAAGTGGCTAGTTAGTGAAATAAAATATTTTGATTTGATGTTTCTGGACTTCAGCCAGTGAAACTTAGAAACAAGATAAGTACAAAACTGACGTCAAAAAGCATCATCGATTAGAGAGTTACTTAAAGCTTACATCAAAGCTCTGCTCCTGCAATGGTACAAATATGTTGGTGGGAGGTATGAGGAACAGGGAGTAAATTTCACTCATTCTCAAAAGAGAAAGTAGGATTCTCCGACCAGGGTGCTTACTCTTGATTTTAATTCCGATCGATTGACATTGGAATTGAAACTTTTCGTAATCTTGAGTTCGACGCTAGCGCCAAAATGTATTTAAATTGGGTGTCCATTTTGAGAACTAAGTGGAATCGAGATCGGGCGTTGTTATTGTTTCAACGTTGACACTATTGTTTTCAAGAGTACCGAATTACGTGTATGCAAAATTAACATTGGAATCGTGTTGGCATTAGATTGGAATTAAAATTAGGTTGAAGAATAAGCCCCCAGACCGTGTATGATGGGCTGACCCATGTCGGGACTTTGTATATTTGACTAGCAAATATACAAAATCCCGTCATGTGCGGTAAACTTCGTTTATGCAATGCAGGATTTTGCGTAACGACCGTGCGATGCGTAGATACTCCGTACGAAAATGCCGCTACATGGAACGGGCTGATATTTTTAATAAATAAAGCGTTGTTTTTCAGATGCATCTTCTATATGGCCGAATCTCTGCAACGGGGTGGTTTCACAGGACGCCGCTGTGACAACGTGAACGCGGCTCTGAATGAAAACTGTAACGCATCTGGTACTCTGAGGATGGGAGGCACGGCTGCTAAGACTGGGTACGTAGCCTTTTCAACCTTAAGGCGAATGCGCTAAGGCAGATTGCGAAAAAAAAAAGATGAAGGTATTTAGAGCATTATGGGAGGCCTATGGACGTTGGACGTCTTTCGGCTGACATGATGATGATGATTATGATTTAGAGCATCAACGTAACACCAGTTTGTTTGTTTGTTTTTATATATAATTAAAAAATATTGTTTGTTTATACACACGAGCGACATTCGGCAACGGCAGAGGCAACTGCAACCGTCGACAACTGTTGCGACGATGCAGGGTTCAGGCGCGGTCCGAGGGGAGTCATGACCCCTAGGACCCCCCCCCCCCAAAGACAGTCATGCTGTCGAAACCCTGAAGGATTTGCCTGTCTTACTATCTTAAAATTGTTCTCAATTGAGCCACGGAGACTCCGATGGACATTTGCAAAAAGATTATAACCCGGGACATCATGCTGATCAGTAGCGCTTGCGACTACTAGACCAAAGAGGATATACCTTGCTAAAAATATTCTTCAGTACTCATGGTGACCCCAAAAATAAATGTTAGGCTGCGACCGCGCCTGGCAGGGTTTCCCGTCCATAAAACCAGTAGTAACTGCCCCTACCTACTAGTTGTAGATCGTAAGTTCAAACCCAAACAGCTCATTCAACACCACTGGTCTGGACTGGCCTGTTAGTCTAGTGGTTAGTGACCCTGACTGCTAAGGCTGAGGTCGTGGGTTCGATTCCCACCCAGGACAAATCTTTGTGTGATGAGCACAATCATTTGTTAATTTATTTATCTACTAGCTTTTGCCAGCGGCTTCGCCCGCGTGGAGGTCGGAAAATATCCCGCGGGAACGTACTACCGGGATAAAAAGTAGCCTATGTCCTTTCTCAGGCTCTAAACTATCTGTGTACCAAATTTCATTTAAATCGGTTCAGTAGTTTTAGCTGGAAAGCAAGACAGACAGACAGATAGACAGAGTTACTTTTGCATTTATAATATTAAGTGTGGATAATATGTATGTATTTAGAAATATATAAGTATGTTTATCAGTTGTCTGGTTACCATAGTACAAGCTCTGCTTAGTTTGGGATCAGATAACAGTGTGTTGGTAGTCCTAAGGATATTATATTATATATATATATTATACTGGTCTTAAACAGTGAAAGAAAACATCGTGATGAAACCGGCATGTCTTAGAACCAAAAATCCGAAGACAAGTGACATCTACCAACACGCACTGAGCCCGCGTGGTAGATTACGGCCCACTCCTCGAAAAAAGGCCGTGTATCAGCTGTGGGAACAATATAGGCTAATCTTGATGATGTTGTTGACGCCAGCCGTCGACACTCATCGACGCAATAACCAGCAACAATTCCTGACTACGGGCTCTTACTGAGAAATTCTTATTTGAAAATTTCCACAACACTGCCCAACCGTAGGCTCAAAACAAAGACTGTTGGCAGTACCTAGTACTTTGTTACCATTAGATCTACGAGTGAAAACTTGGTTTACTTATCACTTCTTTATTTTTCAGGTCTTCTGGCATATTCTGGTTAAGAACGAACGCAAACTCTCCGTTCTCGCAGGGATAACTCATGAATGTTCAAAGTACGCTATTATTATTAAAATGATTAAATTATTAACCAAAAGCATAGTTCTTTTTCTACATTTCTATCCATCAGAACATGTAAATAAATAGATACATACATAACTCACGCCTACCGTTCCACAGAAAATCTCAGACCAGCACCCTAATTGCGAAACGCACAATTTATCAGAATCTGAATGGGATTGAAGATCATTTCTGAACCATTGCGTCATTTGTTCGAATAAATTGTCGGCTCAGCAACGTAAATAACGCAATGAATGTTGTTTAACTATGAATATTAAACCAACTCCTACCGATAAAAAGTTCCGCAATTACCCCTCTGGACACGAGTTGCCTTGGCTTACTTGGAAGTCTTTAAATAGACTCCGGACTCAGGTAGGCCGAAGCAAAAAAACCTACTCAGGTGGAGACTCGCAGATGTCTCCGCCCTGTAGTGTAAATGTGATGCTGTCCCACAAACAATGCGGCACTTTGTAACGGGTCCAGCGTGTCCTGTTGTCTGCACGCTACAGGAGTTGATGGACGCTGCTGAAAGTGCTGTCTCTTAGACAAAATCTGAGTTCACTCTATATACATTGCTTTCCACACGCTAAGAAGACCTCACACCCTTTTCCAATGGAGGTAGAAACTACGGAACGCCACCTCATACGATCCTTACTCCTTTAGGTTCATACACACACGCCGGTTGCGAGTACTACGCACCTGACCTTTCTGAAGAACATCACCAGTATGGTCACTATATGACCTCCTAGAGCGTCACCTCCCGGTGTTTCCACTCACATCTGCCTTGTAAATACCTTTTGTAAGCCGTCCTTCATGCATCCACTCAACATGACCAAACCATCTAAGCATACACTTTAATTTTTTTTGTCATTACATCTTCTTTTAAACCGCAACGTTATCTTATCACATGATTCCTTAGCCTATCATTCATAGTCACACCACACATGCTGCGTAAGGAACGCATTTCCACAACATTAATTCTTTGCTTCAAGTATTAATATATAAAGTCTGGGATATATCTGGGGGCGTTCAGTGTCCCGTAACGTAAGATTCAGATGCACGAAAATACGGGTAGAAATAAAACCAAAGTATTTTATATTGATATTATATTGAGTGCAACATACATAGTTGTGTGTTATAGAAATATTAAAAATCACAATAATACCGTACTCATTACTGAAACTGAATCAATCATTAACTTTCATTGACAAGTATAAATTAGAACGCTGTTAGTCAAAAGTATGGAAAATTCAATACATTTTTATCTTAGTAGACATTTGTACTGGTCAACTAAAGTTAATTTCATAATTGATGTTTCTGAGCACGGCATTAAGAGTACGATAAACTTCAGTATCGGAAAGCCTAATATGTCAATCTGCTTTCAAATTTCATGTAAAGTGTTAAAATATATTTTGGCTCTTGAATTACATTGATAGGGGGCACTGTTGGTAAACATTGGTAAAATTGTTTTGAGAAATAGGAAGGGCAAATGTCAAAATGGCGCTGTCGTCGCTAGTTTCTAATACAAGGCGTGTGGTTTTATTTAATTTTTCCAAAATTACACGTTGTTGGGTTCCTAAATACTCCGAAATTGGAGTCTACCATTTCTTGACAAACACTTTAATTAGAAGATTGTGCCTTGAAGTTATTCACCGATTTTTTTACTAAAAGAACTTTGAGGTTATGTCGGAAACATTTTGAAGAAAGTAATTACAAGAACATATCTAATGTTTAAACTTATGACACTTTCCATGTAAAATGCAATTTTTTAAATGAAATCACCGAAAATAACTATGGTGAAATAAAACCAAACAAAATGGAATTAATAAACTAAATGTCAAATTTATTGTAAGGCGGACCTAGCTATGATCACGCCATCTAAAATTTTAGCTTTGCCCGACATATCCCATTGTATTAAAAAACCAAGATGGCCGCGGTAATTCTCAATTGTTTCACGCGCCAAAAGATGCTTGTACAGTTTGCTGTGAATGTTGTGACTGGACGATAACAACAATCAATCACATAAAGTTGATATGAAATTTGACAACAGAGAGCCAATTCTCGTTACTTTAAAAACGTCCACAGTCTGATCTGTTTCAATCTGTCAAAAATGCCTCGAGCTTCTATACATTTTTGACATTTGAATGTCGCCCAGACGAGACTCGGGTAAATTACGAGAATGGGCCTTCATCTAATTTTAGTAACCTATCGACCGCTTTAGTCGAATTAATACAAGTGCCATCATTTGTTCTGTCTGGGTGTAATTTATATATAATTTGTATGTATTTAGAAATCAGTTCACTGTTGTGTTGTGTTGTTGTTGTTCTGTAAGTTGTTGTGTGTTGTTGTGTTGTGTTGTTATCTATCAGTTGTCTGGTTACCATAGTACAGGCTCTGCCTAGTTTGGGATTAGATAACGGTCCTAAGATATTATTATTATTATTCATTCGTTTTCATACAGTCACAACCAAGGCAAATATAGGCGCTATGACACTTTTGACAGGTGCCCGGACCATTTCAGAAAACCCTCGTTAAACTAACCGGTCAATAGGTTAAAAAGACTTTCAGAAACTGAGGCTAACGTTGTAGAATATTAAACAGTAGTTTTTTCGATGTTTTTAAAACAACTAATAGGTAACATTAGATATTTAGCTATCTTCTTTTCAATAATTAGGTTTAAAATAGTAATCACTATTTAGAAGTCATAAAAGATAATTATTTCGTCAATTTAAGTCATTTTTAAAGAGTCATTCATCATTACAGTTATGTTTTCGAATTCGAATCAAACAAAGTCTTCTATGAAAGAAAGGCAAGTTCTATGAAAGAATACAAAAAACAAAGTTTTTTTCCTGTTTTTAAAATAGTAATCATTATTTAGATGTAATTAAAGGTATATATTTCGTCAATTCAATATATTTTTGAAACAATTCTTCATCGTTAATGTAATGTTTTTGAAGTCACACAAAATATTCTATAGTAAATAAAGTTTGTTTTTCTGTTTTCAAAAGAGTACAGTCGACAAAAGTGGCATAGAAAGATACATATAACAACAGTCAAACTTTGTGGAGGCTCTGAAGTGTACTACTGCACAGTGCCGAACTGAGCCACTATAAAAGTTTGCGTCGGGTTATACGTGTATTAATAATACCAATTAAATGTAATGTGGTGCATTAAAGTAGCCACAACTAGTGATGATATTTAATTAATTGTAGAAAAAGCTATTTGGTATACAAGAAAAAATATTTATCTTCCACTATACTGTGAAAGTGTGTGTAATAACTTTTATAGCACTGTATGACTTAACACATACAGTGCGGCAAACGCGCGTTGAGTGCTACAAGTGGCTTTTGTCCCTTTTTCGTATCTTTTGACCCTTTTGCGTATTACGCGTTTTTAACAAAATAATACGAGAAAAATGACCCAAGGTCACTTGGTTGCATCACATTCGGCAACAAATGTTAAGCGTGGGTAAGACACGCATACTATAAAATAGTATACGATACGTTTGACTTCTTTATTCCATTATTGTAGCGTTTAATACCTGACGCACTCACTCATACGTATCGTAATGTACTATTTATTAAACCTTTATGAGTGATCTAAACGAATTGTCTCAGCACACACATAAAATTGTTTAAAAGTAGCAGAAATTAAATTTAGATACCTGTACACTAAATAGTTTGTTCGACGGAATAGTCGACCTCGGCTCTTTTGACAACAATTCAAAGCAAATTAAAACTTCACTAAGATTCAAACTATCTAACAGTCACATTGGTGTTCAAGCGAAAAGAGACCTTAAAGTTTTATTACGTGCAAGTGACAATAAGCCTTAGTGAGATTGACTTAACATTATTTTTGTTTAACGTTCTATACTCAAATGAGTATATAATGTAAAACAACACAGCTACCAAACTATTAAAGCATTTTATCATTGTACTTATATTTATTTGAATAACTTTTGCTCGAGACTTAGAGCTATGGTGGCCCAATATATCGACCCAGTTACGAGTTGTAGGTTGTGGGTACAAACCTATACAGGCGCTTTGTTTGTGTAAATAATTTTACCACCACTGCTCTCAAAACGGTGAAGGAAAACATCGTGAGGAAACCGGCATGTCTTAGAACCAAAAACTCTTTTTTAATACAACCAGCCGAATAATTGCTTAGAGATCGTCAATTTTAAAACGCCCTTCCCAAAATATAGTCTCATTTACTTCTTTACCAAATAATATCTTAGTTTTGGTTATTATTTAGGTTTTTTTTTAAATTTATTAAGCCAGTCAAAGTCGCGAGCAAAAGTTACAAAAATAATTAAATAGATTCTAATCTATATAACAGCTGATCCTTTCGTGAGAGTCCCATCGGAAAAGATACAGCCGATTTCGAGTACCGATCACGCAGTCATAAATAACTAATGTTTTAACACACCATCACATTAACCAAAAAAGATACATTCAATCATTAAAAAAACTGTAGTATTTATTTCCCATTTTCGAGTTGGCGCAAGTTTTCAACTTCAGTTGGACAATGAAAATTGTACTTGGGTCGTTCTTCTTTTCTACCGACAGAGAAACGAAGTTTTTCTGTTTTTTTGGTTTTTGAACTATCCGCAATTGTGTTTTCTGAGTGGGATTAAAAAAAAATTGCATCTGTGTTTTCATTAGGACTAATAAAAATTTTCGTTCCGGCTAGTATTTTTTTAATATTTGTTTTAGAAAAAAAAAATGTAACAAAGCGGCCTATTCTGTGGAGACCACATTTCGGCTTACCACTCTGTCACAGCATTCTACGGGAAAAAGACGTATTAAATATGTTGG
This sequence comes from Aporophyla nigra, assembly GCA_947507805.1. Taxonomy (NCBI): domain Eukaryota; kingdom Metazoa; phylum Arthropoda; class Insecta; order Lepidoptera; family Noctuidae; genus Aporophyla; species Aporophyla nigra. Next base: position 11,098,806 of record OX382319.1, on the reverse strand, counting down.
TTAGAGAAAATGAAAAATGACATTATATTAATAGATAAGAAAAATACGGACGTTTATTTGAACCAAATTAAAAAACCGTGGATATCAATACTCCAACGAGATGCCATAACAAGACGAAGGACAGACCGTTGTCGGTAGAAAAGTAGAACAACCCTCCAAAGTAGGTACAATTTTTATTGTCCAACTGGAATTAAATTGCATCGTGTTATTTAGGCTACAGTAGTCACTGCCATTTAGAGACTAAGGTTTGGTTGCTTTCTTTATTTCTTTCTTTCTTTAGACATCTATACTACCCGAAGCATTGCAGATTCTTTTCTATCCTAGAGACAAAGTTGCAGTGTCTCACTTGCCTATACAGTAGAGACTCGATTAACCGGACTAATTGATGTCGTTAGGCATTCGGATAATCGAAAATCCGGATAATCGAATGAATGAAGAAAAGCAGACATTTTCTAGTAAAGCTAGTTCCGTTCATGTTCGTGCATGTAAGGATTCAACTTGAAAGTACAAAGCTGTTTGTAGTCCGGATAATCGCGAATCCGTATAACTGAGAGCCGGATAATCGAGTTTCCAATGTAGCTACACTGGCACAGATACCCTTTAAACTGAAATATATAACGCTTGGCGGCAGAAAACTGTATATATTTTCTTTATATTCAATCGAAAATTTGTCTATATACAAAGAAAAATTTTGCTACATTACTCTACGTAAGCAAATATATGAGTGAACATAGCTAATTTGTACATATTCAGGGCCGGAGCAGATCTAACGCAACACGGTTTACAATGCCGAACAAATTTGAACTTTGCCGTCATAAAAATAACGTTGAAATTAAGTTATCTTTCTCAAGCCCAAGATTACGAAACGGACAAATAAATTGTAGTCTTTTTTCGACGTTATTTTGAGAGTTACAAAGTTGATATTTGTTGACCGCGTTTCGTCAGGTCTGCGTCGGCTGTAATAATGTATAATAAAAGATTTTCCTAATACCCACAAATGTAAATTTCCTTTATTTTTATTAAATAATGTGCATTGTTAAAATCGAAAATCCTAACCCCTAAACGGTCAAACGACACTACATTCTATTCGCAAAGGGAAAGTTTGCACGACACACACCAAATGATTTTGCACGATGTGTGCAAATACAATAGTTTTGCACGATGTGTGTAAATCAATAATGCACGATGTGTGCAAATACAAATAGTTTTGCACGATGTGTGCAAAATTAATTATGTAGCAATAGTTTAATAACAATATATTTTTAAGAAAAATCACTTGAGTTGGTTGTGAAAAGTGTTTTGTTTTATTTATCTATTTATATTTATAAAAATCAAAGACCTGCACGCGTAGCATGACCACCATAGAAACGGAATTTGTCGACGGAAGAGAAGATAAAATGATAGATTGTATCGTAGAAAAATTGTGTAAAACTGAAGAGAAGAGTTGTTTGTATTCTTCAGTCGACAAGAGTACGATGTCAAGTATGATGAATATTTCTATCTACTATTAAATAAATAAAATAAAATAAAATAAAATCTTTTTAGTTCAGACACATTTGGCCCATAATAGTGTTAGTAGGCAGAAGACTTACAAATTATTTTTAAAATTTACAAATTATTTAAAAAATTTACAAACTATTTTAATAAAGTTAAAAAAAAAAAAATTTAAAGTTCAATTTAAAATTCAATTTAATTTAATGCAATTTAATAATTTTTTTTAATTTAATTATTGATGAGATAGAAATATTTTTACAGAATTAAAATACTTAAGGGACTTTTTTTGTTCTTGGTAGAATAGATATAGAATGGGTCATGCTACGCCGCGCGCCGGCTGAGTGACTGACTGATATATCAACGCACAGCCTAAACCGCTGGTCCTAGAGACATGAAATTTTGAGGGTGTGTTCTTTAAGAGAAGTAGGTACCCATTAAGAAAGGGTTTTTTGAAATTCCATTCCTAAGAGGGTGAAATGGGGGGATCAAATGGTGAAGTTTTCGACATCCACGCGGGCGAAGCCGCGGGCAGAAGCTAGTCGTCTATATAATCTGTTCGTTAGTAATCGTATTACTTGAGAACGGCTGGACTGATCTAGCTATTTCTTATTTTAAAATATACGTCATCGTCGAAATTCGTTTTTCATGGATAGATTTTTCTTTAAATACTCTAGTAATTTTTCAATTTCTGGAAAAATTAAACATATTTTTCTATAATATTTTTGTCCGAGTTATTACAATATCTCTCAAGTCAGCTATTTTAAAATAAAAAATCGGTCATGTCGTGCAAAATTTCCACGACATGTGAGTTGAAAACCATTCTATCGCAAATAAACATAAGTCTAAGACGTTCTTAAAAGTGATTCTGTCGCTACAATATATTTTAAAATGACAGAGATAGCATGAACTTAAAATAATGATAGAGTTTTGTTCAAGGTATGTACGGGAACACTTGAGTAATCCGACCAATGCCTCTGTAACAGAAAAAAACTTAGATTAGTATCGTTATCTTAATAATTCATCTTTAAATATATCGGATGAATGTACCAAGTGTGCGTGGATGGCCAAATCCAGAACAAACATAACAACTACAAACAATTTTACCAAAACAAACAGCCAACTCCCCAATTACTGCTGACTTACTGAATGTTTCTTATAATTTTATTTTTGGAAGACACATATCTATTGACATTTTCCTATTTGTAATTAATCTAATTGTTTTATTATATTTTAACCTAATTTATTTCGTTTAATTTGTGATTTATTTGTGAATTTTAATTTACCACATGAGTTTTGTTAATTGATTTTGAATTTTTACTATTAGTTGATTATTTATTGATTGCAACATTTGTACGCCATTGATGGCAAGACATAGCGTTCTAAATATTATTTTTGACATTTGTACTTTTGTTTACCTATGTTCTACAAATAAAAATATTTGATTTGATTTGACTGCCAGGGTCGCGAGATCTGTTCGAAAGAGTTACCGTGGCCCTGGCATATACTGAAGGAACACCGGTGGGTTTTAGTCAGTAAAAGTCTGACACGCCCTCCCGCTTCGACCATAGCGGGAGAGCTTTTCTACTTAAGAAAACTTTTTTACAAAAATAAAACAACCGACTTCATTCAAAACACTACAAAGTGAAAAATAACTTTAAGTTCGGAAGTCGGTGTCTTAGGATCTGTATTTAAGGTTTTTTTGCCACCGACTTCCGAACTTAAAGTTATCTTTCACTTTGTAGTGTTTTGAATGAAGTTGGTTGTTTTTTTTTTTGTAAAAAAGTTTTTTATTTAAAAATTTTTAGTTGTGGTATCCACCCCGCACTAATTCCAAACAAACAATGCATATTTATGCGATAGCAGAAGTCGGTTAAAAAGTGTGTTCGGCATGGGTCCCACCATATACAACAAAATACCCGATATTATAAAAATTGTTCCAATCCATATATTTGGAAAGAAACTGACAACCCTATTACTTGATAAGTGTTATTATTCTGTAAATGATTTTTTAATTGACAATACTCTTTAGATTTAATTGATGACATTGTATTTATGATTTGACATTGCTTGATTTAAACTTTTCTATTTTACAATAATTAATATTTCATTATTTTTTTTTGTTTTTTTTATTATTTCATGTTTCCATAATATGATATTATTTAAAATTGATTGTCAATATTTGCATGCCTAATTTAAGGTAGATAGTACCAGGATCCCAGTAGTGTAACCATCTTATTTTATGTACCTACTATCTAAGCATATAAACGGTTATGATTATGAGACGTCATTTGATGATTTCCCACCCACAACAAAACTCCCAAATTAAAGTTATTTATCACATTGTAGTACTTTTTTGGGAGTCGACTGTTTTTGAAAAAAGTTTGTGTTTTTCAGTTTTTAGTTATGGTATCTAATAATAATAATATAATATATAATATTCCACAACTATCACACAACGCCATCTAGTCCCAAGCTAAGCAGAGCTTGTGTTATGGGTACTAGACAACTGATAAACATACTTATATATTTCTAAATACATACATATTATAGATAAATTACACCCAGACACAGAACAAATGATCGTGCTCATCACACAAACATTTGTCCTGGGTGGGAATCGAACCCACGACCTCCGGCATAGCAGTCAGGGTCGCTAACCACTAGACCAACAGGCCTGTAAAATCTACCCCACATTTATTCGTATACCACTACTGGCCAGGTCAATAGCAGTGACAGGAAACTATTTGAATTCACGATAAACAAAATATTACCGAACCTAACGCAGAAACTACCAAAGCAAAGTCAAAAATTTATCTGGAACTCCACTCCTGAAAGATAACCGATCTATTAAAAAGATTTTTTGAAATCGGTCCACAGTTGACGGAGAAATCAGTGAACATGTACAAAAAAATATACAGCGGGACATAGAACCCCTCCTTTTTTGTAGTCAGTTAAAAATAGCTCATGCCAAGAGATGATAAAGAGCTATTCCAAGCTATAACCGAAGAACTACAATGCATTATTCATAAGTAAGTATCCTCGCATAGACTGAAATGTCTGTACTAGGGACATTATAGGCTGAAAATGATGAGTTATTTTTAAACGAAGAACAATTACTGACCTGGTGCCAAGTCCTGCCGTGAACAGCAGTCGTCTGCCCCGGACTAGGTACTCGGGACAACGCACGAAGCGGAACAAAACCGACGCTGTCTCGTCAGCTCGCAACACGTTATGGAGAGACATTATACCCTGGAATAACAACAACACTAAATTACAACAACAATAGTACAACAAAGTCCTGCAAAAAACGCGCTTGTACGTAAAGTTGCGGACACCAGCCCGTCTAGCTAGCATAACATCTAATGAAAAACGATCTCTACATAACTAAATAACATTTATAATGTCCATATTGTCATTAAAATAAACACTGGAATATTGATAATAGTCACACATCGTGGAATAGAATAATTTATTTGTAAAACAGTTAATTACATCGCACCCCTAGATCTAAAGGGAACTAACTGACTCAAAAATTAAGAATTTTGAGTTGGTTCCCTTTAGATCTAGGGGTGCGATATAGGTATGTCCGTATTTAAAAAAATGGTCTAAATTCTTATAAGTACAAAAAATAGTATACCTACCTTATTTCCAAGGCAAAAATCATGTGGTTCTTCTTTGTATAAGAATTTAGATCACTTTGCATAAATACGGACATATGTATGTCTTCTACCTACCTAAACATGTAACTGATCTGTTATTAGTACCTACACACGGCTACATAGTTTTATTATCAAGCTATATTTTTCCAGTATAAGCTAATCTCACATCGTATAGGCTAGAGGTTAGTTCCCTTTAGATCTAGGGGTGTGACATATTGTACATTGGCATACTAAATATGAAAACCATTTTTGTTTTTATTTTTAATACCTGTAAGTCCCTGAGATACCACATTTGGTTCCCCGCGTACCAGCGAACTTTAACCTTATTTGTATGATAAAATAAGGCTCTGAATCGTTTGAAACGATGCGAGCATAACGTAGGTAATTTGGCATAAAGAGGTTAAAACCGTACAAATAATAGAAGTGAAAGTGCTTTGAAAACTTAGAATAAGAGAGACCGAAAGAAAGATCGTTTTATCTTTCTTCTCTCTCATGTAACGAAATTTGCCTAAACTTGAAGAACCTTCAAATTTCACTCTCATCCACTTATCAAATCTTAGTTTCTTACATTTTGTTTATCTGTTTTATTAAATACAGTTACAAAGAGAGATGAGTAACCAGGGTCGTCGAATACAGTTTAGTAAGAAACCGATGGATCTTAGCCAAAGTAATTTTCATTTGTTCAATAAACCGTTATTATTTTGTCTATTAATTATATTAATTTTTATTTTAAAACATACAACTGTTTCTTACTAAATTTCAACTATATCCGAGGACTCTGATTATTTATCTGTTTTGGTTACTGTACCTGATAGTGGTAGACAGTCTATATTTTCATATATACAGGATAAGTTTTTAACAAGTGCGCAAGTTTTAACAAATTAAACTTAAACGAGTTATAATAACCATGCAATTTTTATTTTGATATATCTTAGTAAAAAAAAAATGTAGTTATCGTTAACGAAAGATCTGAAACCTGATCCTGATCTCTGATCTGATTTTGAAACTGGTTTTTGTGGTAACTTGCGCGCGGCGCGGCGGCGAAGGTGAACGACCGAGCGTAGCTACTAGTACCTACCACCTGTTCAAACGGTCAAAATTCTAAGAAGTTCGCAGTACCTACGCCGGCGCGCGGTTACTGATCTATTACTATTTCGATATCATATTACTAAATATGTAGGGTGTCCACAGTTTACTGATTTAAGGTCGGATAATATTTTTTTTTAAAGTATTGAAAAAATAATTGAAATGTGTTCTACCACTGATACTGAACCACCAAAAAAAATTAGTTGAGAATTTTTTACAAGCCGATAATTTTTAAAATGGTAAGCGTGGAGTTTCTTGCCGGCTCTTCTCCATAGGAATCAACTATTGGAACCGTGCACCTAGCTTCTGACGTTTCATAAGTGCCCATGTAGGTTTATGTTAGACTAGCTTTAGCCCGCGACTTCGCCCGCGTGGATGTCGAAAAATTCACCATTTCAACCCTCCATTAGGTGAAATGGGGGGTTGAAATGGGACTGACTAACTGATATGTCAACGCACAGCCGGGGGTTGAAATTCCATTCCTAAGAGGTGCTCTTAGGAATGGAATTTCAAGAAACCCTTTCTTAGTGGATACTTACTCCTCACAAAGAACACTCCCTCCAAATTTCATGTCTCTTAGACCAGCGGTTTAGGCTGTGCATTGATATATCAGTTAGTCAGTCAGTCACTCAGGACTTTGAATTTTATATATATAGATAATTTAAATTACATAAGAATTTATCAAGTTAATCCTGGCCACAAATGATGAAAAATATCGTGAGAAAATCTGTTACATATGAATTAGTTTGGTACCATGAAATTAGCAAGTCTGCACTCATACATTTAATCTTGATATACCGGTTGACATTTTTTACCGTCTCGACCTTCATGTGGTGTGTTTTGTAACTAGAATAGAAGGCAGGAAGGCCTTCAGATTCATCGCAGGTGACTAAAGGAGCGCGGGACGCGGGTGGACAGGGATGCGTGTGCGGCTCGTGCGCCTACGAAAGATCAATGGGGCCGCCTATCGGCCGGCTTCAAAGGGTAGGACCGCGCTCCGAAATCAATGATACATGCCGCGCATTGAGTAGGGTGCGTATGATTTGAGTTTCGATGGTTTTTTTTTTTTTTTTTTGTTTTTTTTTCCAAATTTCTGTTTTTGTTGTTCTAGTATGAAAATGTTACTTTAAATGTGTAGTATTTATTACTAGATCAATTTAATTACATGTTATTCAAAAATATAAAAAAATAAAAAATTCTATGCCAAAAGCTTCTATTCCGTTCACCTATTACCCCCATTTTTTTTCAAGACGCTAAAAAAAGTCACCCAGTATATAGGCTAGCTTTTGCCAGCGGCTTCGCCCGCGTGGAGGTCGGAAATTATCCCGCATATATTATATAATTAAAAGTGCCCTATGTGTTATTCCAGGTTATAAACTATCTGTGTGCCAAATTTCATCTAAATCGGGTCAGTAGTTTTTGCGTGAAAGAGAAACAAACATCCATACATCCATACATACAAACTTTCGCGTTTATAATATTAGTAGGATAAAATAGTTTGACATTGATTTAATTCGCCGCCTAAGAAATGTCTTAAAAAATAACTTGAAATACATATTTACCTCTATGATAGCAGTCTGCCTGACATTCCCGACGTGCACGGTACATTGGAAGCCAGGGTAGATGACGGTCGAGTGTCGTAGCACTTGTACTGATGCCTGCAAACAACATTATTTATTAATAACAGGGGCTCATGGGCCTTAGGGGCTTCCTTGTAGAGTGGGTGTAAAAAATAGCACCTTCCCATTTCTTCCCGTGGGTGTCGTAAGAGGCAACTAAGGGATTTACTAGAAAACGAGCAGCAGCGTTCTCTATGCATTTTACTACCATACTGCGATCGCCAATCCGCCTGCCAAGCGTGGCGATTATGGCTGAATCGCCTCTTACGACACCCAGGGCTAGATATGGGACGGTTCATGAATATAATATTTCTATCTTTGGGTCCGGAACCTTAAACACTATCCTATTCGGGCTAAAGAACTGCAGTAATAACCTGGAAATAGATACACCCTCTTGGATCATTCGGGTCTTCCAGCATCACTTTGTCAGCGCACCCGCACTCCTCACACTTGGCCGGGTCATCTTCACCTTCATCGTCTTCATAAATGTTGGTATCGTCCACGTCATCAATGTCCTTCGTCAGACATTCCTCAGCCGTCGCGATGTCTCGCAGAAGGTTCTTGTTTTTCCTTCGAACATTCTTCCGATTTTTCGTCTTCTCCGCTAGGTTCTGTTCGATTAACTGTTTTAACTGTGGATGAGATTTTTTTTAGTTTAAATATAGACATGCCAAAAAAAAAACAAGTGTGCTTTAGACCACACGACTGAAGTAAAACGTAACTGGCTATGATAGAAATAGAGAAAGAAAATGTGTGCTCGCACCTCTCTCTCTTGCCCCTACAGTAATATACGAAACGTAACTCTCTCTCTTTCTATCTTCACTAACTTATAATCTGCCTATCAACGTCCGTTCGCCTCGCCCGATCACACTTTTCGTAACGTTCTCGTCACGCATTCACCAACTTACTCCCCAAGTCAAGCTTGCATAAAGAAGTCAAAAAAACGTCAAAGCATTTATTTCAAATAGACAGATAAAAGGCAGTTTTGAACGTCAACATTTACATTAAAATAGAATTGATTCTAGTCGCCCCTTTCAAAAGGTAGATTCGTATGGAGAACAATGTGCAAGAAACTCCACCGTTACTCTTTCAAAATGTTTAATATCTTTGTATACAATATTTATATGGTAACTAGCTTCTGCCCGCAACTTCGTCCGCGTCAAATTTTTGCTCCCCTGACCCTGACCTGTAACAGACCGGTGTCTGGATTTTTGTCCGGTTGATCCGCGAACCCAATCGCACCGCGAACTTCGCGTGAGAACGTATCCTTCCACACGTGCAAAGTTTCACAGTTTCGTCTGCGATCTTCGTGGAAATGGACGACGAAGTGTCTGTAGCTGCCACTGTGACGCTATGTGCTTATAACGTACTACAATTATCTAAAATAAAATTCAAAGTCCTGAGTGACTGACTGACTGATATATCAATGCACAGCCTAAACCGCTGGTCGTGGAGACGTGAAATTTGGAGGGTGTGTTCTTTGTGAGGAGTAGGTATCGACTAAGAAAGGTTTTTTTGAAATTCCATTCCTAAGAGGGTGAAATGGGGGGTTGAAATGGTGAATTTTTCGACATCTACGCGGGCCAAGCCGCTGGCAGAAGCTAGTCTTTATATTAAAATCACCAAAAATTACCGACACGTTACACCAACTTCTTTTCGAACGAACAGCTGCGAGTGTAGATGCTTTCGCGTTTCCGCGGATAAAATACCGACACCGATCGAGGAGCGGCACGAAGCGTGAAAGTGAAGACGCGAAACTATCTACACTCATGTTTCACAGCTGTCACAGGTAATCTCGCCGCGAGCGTAGAGCAGGCTTGAGATTAAGTATTGAAGGTTTTTTTTATGTATCATACAACAGTCGTGTCTGTCCACTGAAGAGCCCTACGCTAGCGCACTGTCTCTATACTTGTGTGTTGGAAATCATCAAATGACGTCTCCCGCTCTGGGCGGAGCGGGAGGGCGTGTCAGACTTTTACTGACTAATACCCACCCGTGTTCCTTCAGTTGCCTGTGCCAGGGCCACGGAAACTCTTTCGAAGATATCTCGGGACCCTGGCAGACTGTGTCTATACTTACATCTGTGTGTGCCTGCTGGCAGTCACAGAAGACCGGCCTCCTAGTAGCGTGGGGCGGAGGCGCTAGGAGCACCATGCCGGGCCGGGGAGCCCCACTGAGGAGCCCTACGCTAGCGCACTGGCCAGCACGCACTCCGCCGCAGGGCGCGCGGTTGCGGTAGATACTGCGGACGCGACTGCGGGTAAAAGACCCGTCTTCTAGTGGACCTGTAGAAGAAAATACACTTTAAAATGACAAAGTACAACTTTTCACTGTTTAGTTTAAACCCTTTACCAATGACGTACGAATGACAATTAATTGCCGAAACAGGTATTCGTTCTTTATTTCATTTTGTGCGGGAAATGAAATATTTATTTATGTTAGTAAATCTTGTAAGACACTTTTACATGTCGATATTTTTTGTTCAATATTTTAAAACTAGATGGCGCCGGCATTTCCTATCTGACCGTTTGTTGCCTGAGAAGAAACGCTAAAACAAATTTAAAGATCATGGTCTCTTTTAAAGTCTAAAAATGATATTATTATATAATTTTATGTGCATCTAACAATGCAGAGCCATTTCGGAAAGAGCCATTGCAGTATTGAGCTTACCTGCCCCAACAGACGGTATGTATGTATCCGTCATCGTGTAGACCAACCTTATTTTAGGGAACATGTTCACTCCATTTTACGTAGTATCCTAGCTAATTATAATTGTAAAATATCCTTATTGTCTTTGTAATAATATCTAAAACCATAAATGGTGCATGCTGTGTTAGCCTATAATTAATTGTTGCACTTAAGAATGTACTGTTATCGAAATTATATTTAATGTATTGTGTAAACAATTGTTGGCTAGCCTAAATAAATAAATAAATCGGAGACGCATGCATGGCGAGGGAGAGCGTACCCGTGGCATGAGTCACAACTGGTGAATCCGGAGGCCTGACCTATGACATACGTAGGTCAGTGTTAATGTAACTTCTTTGGTAAAATGAATCATAAGCATTGCAACACTCGACTGGGACTCTTCACCGAGAGCCAGTTAGCAGTCATCACCATCATCATCATTTCAGCAGAAAGACGTCCACTGCTGGACATAGGCCTCCCCCAATTTGGGACGGTTTGCTATAATCGCCACGCTTGGCATGCGGGTTGGTGATCGTAGTATAGTGATAAAATGCTCAAAGAACGCGAGAGTCGTTTTTCGCCGGCGCACGAGGAAGCGTGTTCTCGTGCAGCCAAAAATCATAGTGAAGGACCTTTTATTTCGTGTGTGTGAAGTTATCAGTCTCAACATTCCGTGTATTTTGAAGCCTCAAAACGAACTTTTACAAGCCGGAAAACAAAACGTGGAGCTCCTCGCCACCTACCTACAGCTGCACCACAGCTTCTGAACCAGGGCGTACGTAGCCAAAAGGTAAGGGCTTCTTTCTTAGTTGCGGATTTCTTAAGCGTTGCAACCAGCCAATTCGATCAATACTTACTCGTGGTTGCCCCCAAAATGGGCAGGTAATGTCTTGCTGCCACATTTTTTTGGCAGCAGCCAATTCTCTAGTAAGACCCGAGTTCACCAACAGATGGTTAAATTTAAAACATCTGTTTACACCATAAACGGCTGTTTAACAATATTTTGCTGTTCACCATGCACTAACCACTGGTTAAGTGCTGTAATCGAACGATTAGCTTAAACGAACTAGCCAAGTCAATTTAACCATCCGTTAATGCTTCCTAACGTGAAGAATTGCATTGTGGATCACTTTAGTAACAATATAAAGACGCTTTGAATTACATATTTGAAGACAACAATGTGTTATATGATGTTGTTTTTGTTTATTTTCTATTAAGTCTCTGTACTTTATCACGACTTCTATAAGTACTGATTTCTCGTCACTGGAGCAATTTACAATACATTTGCATTTACCTTAAATATTCACTAATTATATTTAAAGAAAAATAACACGAAACGACGATAAACTTAGGAATTTAGTTTCATCTCAAACTACAAACTTTGACAATGAAAATTTATTGACGTTGACATTCAATATTCACAAAATAATGTTAAACCATTCGAACATTCGGTCATTTTCGACACACTCATTCAAAAACGTTCGGTTATTTAACCGTTGTTTAGAATTGAATGGTGAACTCGAAAAAAACGCTGTTTGTGTAAACAACTATTAAGTACTAACAGAACGGTTACGTAACCAATGGTTATGTTGTGGTTGGTGACAAATGATTGATGCTGTCACCACACGGAACCCACAGTTAGCAGTAATTCAAACGAATTATTAGCATCATGGCTGTGTAAATCAGACGAGTTATCGGCAGATGGAGAAATTTGCCTTCAATCAGACCGCAGCAATTCATTAGAAGAAGAAAATGTTGCCTATGGTACATTTTCGGCACACTTTTCTGATGATTACATTCCATTGTCCTCGTTCAGACATATCTTTAACCGTTACTTACCAATGATAACGCTGTCTCCTTCGTGCAGCTGCCCCCTCGCCAGCAGGCCGCCCACCACAGGCCCAGAGTTGTCTCCCACGTGGAAGATCTCGTCTATTTGGAACTCACACGTTTCCTGAAACAATAATGGAATATGCTTATACCATGTTTTTTAGGGTTCCGCACCTCAAAAGGAAAAAGCGGAACCCTTATAGGATCACTTTGTTGTCCGTCCGTCCGTCTGTCAAGACCCTTTTTCTCAGGAACGCGTGGAGGTATCATGCTGAAATTTATAATAAATACTCAAGTCCACTAAGCTAACGCAATCAAAAGATATAGCCGTTTATGCCGCAAATTTCCGCAAATTTTCGAAACTCGCAAGGGAATCAAAACCTAAAGGGTACTTCCAGTCGATCTAGAATTTTGAAATTTGGTACGAAGCAACGTCTTATAGCACAGATAAAGGAAAAATTGTGAAAACCATAAATTTTCAGTTACATCATTTAGTAAAAATATTTTTAATAATTTTAAAGGTACTACAACGTTTTTACGGAACCCTCGGTGCGCGAGTCCGACTCGCACTTGGCCGGTTTTTTTTTGTGGTGATTGATTTGCATAATTAGCTAATATTCCCACTGATGGGACGGCAGTCTCCTGTCGGCGAGGGAGTGGGCCGTAATCCATCACGCGGCCCAAAGCGAGTTGGTTAATGTCACATGTCTTCGATTTCTTATTGAATGTTTTCCTTCACCATTTTGAGAGCAATGGTGAAGAATGAATTAATCATTCTTCACCATTGCTCAGAGCAATGGTGAAGAATGATTAATTCATTCTTCACCACTGCTGTCAAAATGGTCATTTTTTTTTTTTAATAAAGCACCTGTCACGTTTTGTACCAACTACTCTTAACTCGTAGCTGTTACCACTAAGCCACAACTTCTGTAATTGATTTGATACAAATAAAATCAAGAATTCTTAGGTTTTTAGGGGGTTTCATTTAATAACCGCGTTTTGGGTCTATAAGCGTACGATGAATATATGTGTATGACTGCAGCTGGCTGGTATCTATACTAATATTATAAAGCTGAAGAATTTGTTTGTTTGTTTGTTTGATTGAACGCGCTAATCTCAGGAACTACTGAACCGAATTGAAAAAATATTTTTGTGTTGGGTAGCCTATTTATCGAGGAAGGCTATAGGCTATATAACATCACGCTACAACTAAGAGGAGCGGAGCAGTAATGAAAAATATTGCAAAAACGGGGAAAATCGCACGGGTAGGCGATTCGACGCGACGGGAAGGGTCGGGGGAGCAAGAAATTTAACGCGGACGAAGACGCGGGCAGAATCTAGTCTTAAGGATATGTGGTTTGCATTTCAATAAAAAAGCTCACCGTACTTGCACATTATTTTATGAATCCCCGAAACTTATTATTATTATTGCCACATCGGGAAAGGTACTCCCCCTCTTTTTTTTGTCAAGTGTTGCTAGTGTAAACTTTAAATCTGCTAAATTTCTAATTTTGTCAGTAAAAGCAATTGATATACCTACATATCTATACTAATATTATAAAGTTGATGAAGAGCTTGTTTGTTTGTTTGATTGAACGCGGTAATCTCAGGAACTACTGGTCCGAATTGAAAAAATCTTTTTGTGTTAGGTAGTCTATTTATCGAGGAAGGATATATAACATCACGCTACAACCAAGAGAAGCGGAGCAATTATGAAAAATGTTGCAAAAACGGGGAAAATCGCACGGGTAGGCGATTCGACGCGACGGGAAGGGTCGGGGCAACGAGAAATTTAACGCGGACGAAGTCGCGGGCAGAAGTTAGTTTAATATCTATCCACTGATATATGTCAGTGCTTATGACACTGCAGTTAAAATTCAGCACGTGACCTTTGAACCAACAAAAAAAACCATAAAATGAACACAGTAAAGTATTTTGTTTTTTTTTTTTACTTACATCATCAGCCCTCAGCGTGGCCACAGGCTGAGGTGCTCTCAAAGCCAACAAGTATGCATGTAGGGCGCTTAAACCGTTCCCTCGCACACAGCTCACAGGAAATACTGGTATCACTTCGGACTCCACACTGCAACAAAATCACCAGGTTACAATATGTTTTAGGAACACAAACTCAATGCCACACAAGATAAGGTTCAGATTCCATCGCAACTGATTCTTTTTATTTTTTTTGCTGCCCTGCACTGTCCCACTCCTGGGAAAAGGCTTCAACCCACTCCTTACAACTTTCACTTCCAAATTCCTCCTTCTAGTTTTGACAGAACCCATCCAGCTCGTCCCGCATCTCCTACGTGGTCTGCCGCGACCCCGCCTCATCGTATAAGAGTACCAGTTCTGTGCTACTTGCGCCCACAATTTGACCGGTATGCGGCAAACATGTCCTGCCTAGTCCCATTTAAGTTAGGCAGCCTCAGGGTCGCGAGATTGTTCGAAAGAGATACCGTGACCCTGGCACATGGGCAACTGAAGGAACACGGGTGGGTTTTAGTCAGTAAAAGTCTGACACGCCCTCCCGCTCCGCCCAGAGCGGGAGAAGTCATTTGATGATAACCCATCCAAAAAAAAAAAAAAAAGCTAGGCAGCTTTTTGATCCACGTCAGCATCATCTTGTTATAATGCTGACGTGACGTCCAAAACACAAGAATTGCGTTTCGTTAATTTAATCCGTTATCCGTAACCCGCGATCCGTTAATTTAAGAACGTGGCGCCCTAAACTCGCAAACCACGAGCCGACGCAAGGGCAAAATTCGGTCGGAATATTGCTATCTCTGTTTGACAATAGAAGGCCAACGGTGACGCGGTGCGCACCCGTGTGTGAGTGAGTAGTAGTACCTATAGATTCTACCCTTTATTCATAACGACTCGAAGACATTTTTATTTACTTGTAATTAGGTATGTTCGTTATTTGCTTTATTTTTGTTGACTACTTTGGGGAATCGTTAGTAAATGCATAGACTAGTAATGCGTTTTGTGGAAATTTCTTTACAATGTCCGTATCTAGAATTATTACAATTTATCTCGACATCTAGGCCTTTTGTAGAGAGTCTTACATACCTTTCCTAACTTGGTACTTGTAAACTAATTTTAAGCCTATTTATGTTTGTTCATTCCCTATGGAGTGGTCTCAACTTTAAAAAACTGGCCAAGTGCGAGTCGGACTCGCGTACCGAGGGTTCCGTACAAACCTGCAGGTATTCACGGCTTATGCATACCTAAGGTTTATGTTTATGAAATGATTATTATTATTTTTAATTTTTATATTTGAGTTGACTGAATGAAAGGTAAATTGTGGTTTACGATTTATGACGTAATAAAATAAAAAAACTACTTACTAGATCTCGTTCAAACCAATTTTCGGTGGAAGTTTACATGGTAATGTACATCATATATTTTTTTTAGTTTTATCATTCCCTTATTTTAGAAGTTACGGGAGGGGGGACACAATTTTTACCACTTTGGAAGTGTCTCTCGTGCAAACTATTCAGTTTAGAAAAAATGATATTAGAAACCTCAATATCATTTTTGAAGACCTATCCATAGATAACCCACACGTATGGGTTTGATGTTTTTTTTTTTTTTTTTGAGTTTTATGTATGGGGAACCCCAAATATTATTGTTTTTTTTTCTATTTTTGTGTAAAAATCCTAATGCGGTTCACAGAATACATCTACTTACCAAGTTTCAACAGCATAGCTCTTATAGTTTCGGAATAAAGTGGCTGTGACATACTCGGACAGACAGACAAACATGACGAATCTATAAGGGTTCCGCTTTTTGCCATTTGGCAACGGAACCCTGAAAACGAAGGCTTTTTCTGTCATATTTATGTATAAGTAAGTATTCTTTTTACTAATTTTAAAAATTGTTATCACTACATCACTACATATTATAAAACAAAGTCCCCCGCTGCGTCTGTCTGTCTACTTGCGAAGAACTCAAAAAATGTTGAACGGATTTTCATGCGGTTATCACCAATAGATAGAGTGATTTATGAAGGTTTAGATGCATTGTCCAACCTCCACGCGGGCGAAGCCGCCGGCAAAAGCTACCTACTTATAAATAATGAATAAATGTTACTAAAAGTGTTATGCAAAATATTAGTAACAGACAAATATTCCAATAATTTATACATATTTACGCGATAAAAGAGGATTAATAAAAAACTAGGTTTTTTTTACACGCTTTATATTAGCTTCACTTGTATGTTTGTTTGTAACCGACTCCTTATACCGCGATTTTGACCCACTTCAAACGACCAGATTTCATTCAAACTTTGCACACCTGTCAAGGACCGATGACAATGCAATAATTTCATAAATCTGTGCCATTATCCTAGCCAGGACAGCAAAACAACTGTCTTCGAAAACTACGCTGACATACGTCACAAACTACGCTGACATACGACATAAACTACGCTGACATACGTCACAAACTACGCTGACATACGTCACAAACTACGCTGACATACGTCTCAAAATTCGAAACACCCTAAAAAGTAGAAAATAAATAATAATAAAAAAGCGTGGGGTGGTTTTTAAGGTATTTTTTTATTGATATCAGGCACCCCACGCTTTTTTCCATTATTTTGTACTTTTTAGTTTGGTTTTCAATGGAAGCGTGTTTTTAGTCTTTTTAAACTATTATTTTTTAATTAAAATTTATTTGTAATGTTCTTACACGTTACTCTCCTGAGGAAAAAACCTTATAAAATAAAAATCAAAAGTAATTTATTCAAGCTAGGTTTAGAATCAGCACTTTTCGAACGTCAAAATTACATAAAACAGTCCCACAAACCGCCCGCCCGATTTATTTGTAATGTTCTTACACGTTACTCTCCTGACGAAAAAACGTTATAAAATAAAAATCAAAAGTAATTTATTCAAGCTCGGTTTAGAATCAGCACTTTTCGAACGTCAAAATTACATAAAACAGTCCCACAAACCGCCCCCCGCCCGACACCAACTCCCCAGCGGCACTGTTTAGTTACATAAACTTGATTCTATACAATAGTAGGTTGGCAAAGTAATTACGAGACACAGAATAGATAACACAATACATTATTGACCATATCTGCGAGAGCAGTGGTCTGGTGGCCCAGTGGTAATGGCCCCGAGTTACGAGTTATAGGTAGCGGGTTCGAACCCAACCCGCTTTACTATGTATAAATAATGTCATCACCATTGCTCTCACACCGGTAAAGGAAAACATCGTGAGGAAACCGGCATGTCCTAGAATAAAAAAATCGGAGACATCAGACATCTACCAATCCGCACTGAGCCCGTGTGGTAGATTACGGCCCATTCCCTCTCAGAAAGGAGGCTTGTATCCCAGCAGTGGGAACGTTATAGACTGATTATGTATTTGTCATATGTCAGCTAACTATGCCAATATACCAACAAATAAATAAAAACTGGTGAAGTAAAAAATATACAAAGTAGTAGGTTTAAATAGTGTGTGTGTGTAACACAATAAATGAACATTATGATAATAAATTGTTCAGAATCGTTTACAGAATCGATTTCTGTTATTTTCTATACTGGCAATTGTTTATCCCAGAAATAATTAAAACTACGTTAATTATGGTCAAACTCACGTTCCCACGGACGTAATAAGATCGCGGCTGGCTATTTTCGCGCACTGTATTTTCAACTGTCGGTGTTGAACAGAGCATTGAGAATACAACAGAGTGCAGCGCGGGTGAGTCTCAGCGCGTCGAAGCACCGTTGAATTTTCACCTCTTGGCGCTGAGTAGTACGGGCCAGGCCACAACAGTGCGTTGCGGCGTCGCATCGCAAAAATCAACGACGCCGCACAACGCATCGTGGAAATTTCCGATGCGCTGCCGCAGCGTACAAATCTGCGATGCGACAACGCTTTGCCGTTTAGTCGGTGTCCATACTTTGAACGACCTGCACGTGTTTTTTAAGCGATATGGCGCAGTACGATGTCGACCACCTGATATCTTTAATTTACGAACGTCCCGTCCTTTGGGACAAAACTATATCATAATTCAAAGACAAATTTTTAAAAACAGAAGCATGGAGGGAAGTGTGTACAAGTTTATATTCAAATTTTGAGGAGTTAAATAGTGTTGAAAAAACAAAACTCGGTAAGTACTTATAAACATTTATATTTTTGTTAACTGCCAACTAAGACCTCCAATGTTACTATTAAAATAATTACAAAATTCGTTTCTGATTATGTTAGCTCCTGTTCTACTTTCATGTGTTGTTTCGTGTAAAATTTGCAAAGAATCGTCAATAATCATTTCTTCAAACGTTTGTGCGCCATCTCGATTCAATACAAAGTTGTGTAATACACAGCATGCTTTTATAATGTTTATTGTGAAATCGTAAGAAACATTAATGGGTCGATGAAATATGCGCCATTTATTTGCGAGTATGACAAAAGCGCTCTCAACTAGGGCATGCAAAAACCGGGTTGTTTATAAAAACCTGATTGTTTTTCGGGGTTTATGTTTACAAAACCGGTGAAACCGGTCAAATCGTTTTTTTCGGGTTTTTTTATTTGATTTTTAATAAATGAGAAATATGTCTGTACAGAAATGAAAATGCTGAAGTCTAATCAAAATATGATTTTTTTACGGACTGAAATAAGCTAAAAGTACTAACAGACTATACAAAAAGTTTATTTTCTTTATACAAAACATAGAATAATAATCATAAAGCTTATTATTTAGGAAAATAACATATTCTTTAAAACCTAACATACACAATTTGTAACATTTGGTAGGTAGACAAAGGCTTAAAATTACAGAATATTAAATAACAATTGAACTATCATAAAATACAAACAGGCAAAATCAACAGTACGTAAAATGAAATCAAAATAATTATTGAAATATCGCATAAAATGGAAGTCTTATTCCCTAATAAACCAAAACAAAATAAATCTGTCATTGTTATAGATAAAACAGACTAGCTTCTGCCCGCGACTTCATCCGCGTCAATTTTTTCTACCCTGACCTTTCCCGTCGCATCGAATTGCCTGCTAGTTTTCGTTCACTTTTCGTTACTGCTCCGCTCCTTTTAATCGTAGCGTGATGTTATATAACCTATAACCTTTCTCAATAAATGGGCTACTCAACACAAAAATATTTTTTTAATTCGGACCAGTAGTTCTTGAGATTACCGCGTTCAACCAAACAAGCAAATTCTTCAGCTTTATAATATTAGTAAAGATGAGACCTGCCGATAAAAGGCTCTCTCTGATTCCACACTTGTTGGAGGTATAGATTCCAAAGCTTTATATACTTTTATTAAGTGCTCTCCTATTTTTCCTCCACCGTCGTAAAGTGCCATTTCCACCCTGATTTTAGTTTCTAAATCAAGTATGTAGATAGGCTTGCACCAGAGGTATGTTGTTTGAGAGCCTTCTTTAATTCTTGTCGGAGTTGGTCCTTGATGTTCCATGAAACATTTACTAGGTACTGTATAGTCTAAGTTTTCCTGAGTTGTAGTTGCCGTCAGTTTAGGTATATGTAAAATAAATTAATGATACTAAATTGTATGTATGATGTATTTAAAAAAAATACATAATATAATAATAATTTATCAAATAATATAAAAAAAACAAAAATTAAATCAAACAGAAATAATTATAAATAAAATTAAAAACTTAATAAATTTAACAATATAACTAATAATTATTGTTGAAAGAACAACAATCCATATAAATGAATAAACAGAATTATTATAATACATAGATACTTATATAAAAATCATATAAATTATGTTAATACATTTTATAGATAAATAAGCGATATATTGGTTTATGCTAGGACATCTCCTGACCAAATGATTTTCAAAAACAGAGCTTCCTCTCTCCTATCCTTTTGCTGTGCCCTACAGGGTCCATAATGATCTAAATTATATAATTACCACCTAAGTTCACATTATGGTAAAGCAATAAAGATATTGAGTATTGAGTATTAGTAGTCGAAAAATGCTTACTTATAATGTTAACCGAAAAAACCGAAAACTCCGGTTTTTTTATCCTAAAAAAACCGGGTTTCAAATCAGTCGGTTATCCGGTTTTTTCGGTTATCCGGGTATCCGGTTTGCATGCCCTACTCTCAACATATCGTCTGGCTCGGCTCAAACGATAATTAAAAACTCGTTTTTCTATCGATAAAAACTTCCCAGAATATGGGCGCATTATATTATTTGTCAGTGGTAATCCTTCATCCGCCACGAAGACAAAAGGAATTTCTTTTTGAAAGCCAGGTAACGGTTTTGGCGGAGGTATAGATAATTGACCTTTTTTTAATAAGTCGTATAGATTTGAGTTCTGAAAAACAGTGGAGTCACATTCCTTACCATATGCACCTATATCGACATATATAAATTTGTAATTCGTATCAACAAGTGCTAATAGAACAATGGAATTATAATTTTTATAATTGAAAAATAGGGATCCACTGTGATCCGGGCTCAATATACGAATGTGTTTTCCATCTAGCGCTCCTATACAATTAGGAAAGTTGGTCTTTTTTCATACTCTTGAGCAATTTGTTCCATCAGCTCTGTTGTAATTTTTGGTAATTCCAACCTTTTAAGAATGTTCCATACAATACGACAAACAAATTTTATTATTCCTGTTATTGTAGATTTTCCACGATAATATGTGAAATGCATATCTTTAAAAGTATTTCCCGTCGCCAGGTACCTGAAAGAAAACAAAATAAATCATTATTCGTCATATTTTTTTAGGTAACGATGTCATAAAGAAATGGAGAGGAATCAAGGATAATTTTACAAAATACGAAAAAAAATTAACGAGCAATGTAAATCCGGAGCTGGGGCCAAAAAAATTAAACAATATCATCTATACGACCAGCTCCTATTTCTGAAAAAGAATTCTCAAAATAAAACAACATCAAGTCTTGACGATGAAGAAATAAGACCAAGCACCTCAACCCAACAAAGCCAGCAACCTGTCATGCCACGTTACCAGCCTGCATCGCGTAAAAGAAAAATTGACGAAGACGAATTTGAGAAGAATATTATAGCTGCTTTAAAAACACCTGAAAGTAGACATTTATCTTTTTTTAAAGGAATTTTGCCATCATTGGAAAAATTGAATGATAATCAAACAATAATTTTCCAAAGTCGTGTCCTACAGATATTAAGTGATTTACACCAACCATCATACTATCCCAGCCACTATCAAACTTCGCAAACATCCGTCCAAGCAAACTATCAAACATCTCAAACAACTGTTCAGACTGGCTATCAAACAGCTCAAATGTCTATGCAGAGTGGCTACCAATCAGCTCAAATGCCTATGCAGAGTGGCTATCAAACATCCATTCAACGCAGTGCCTTCCAAAGCGGATGCGAAACATCACCGGCACCTATGCAATCGTCTCCACAAACGCCAAGGAATGATGATGTAAATGAGCCAGAACAAATTCATTTCGATGAGGAACTAACAAATTTGACGAATGACACACAATCGGAATACGAGTTTTGAATAACACTAAATTATGAAAATGATTAAACAGTATGATTATAGTAAAAATAGTTTATTTTTTTCTTACCTTACAGTTAATCCCAGCATCTCCAGAGGTTCGATGGGTTTTCTAAATATGTATTTCTTTTGTAAATGAGGCTTTATCAAACTAAGAAGTTCTTCAAAACTTACTACACTCATCCTAAAGTAATCGAAAAATTTAACCTCGTCCACTTTTAGCGCCTCATATTTCCTTTTGAAGTGGTTTCCATCTTTATTCATAATTGTCAGTAATGGGTGCACCCAGTACTTTCTTTTCTGTTTCTTTTTCTTAATACGCCTTAACGCAAGCAGAAGTAGAACACGCGCAGTGCGGTCCATGTCTCACTAGAAACTGAACTGACGGTTAGCGTCTTGTCGTACGATGTCGTATCCGATGAAATTTTTGCGTTGCGACATCGCATCGCATAGCTGTGCAATGTTGTTTTTGCGATGCGACGCCGCAACGCACTGTTGTGGCCTGGCCCTACCTTGAAAATCCAGCGCACGAAAATAACCAGCTGCGATTTTATTACGTCCGTGGGAACGTGTGTTAAATCATAAAATAATTAACGTAGTCATAACATAATTAACGTATACCTAGATAGGTAGGTAAATACCAACTTATACAAAATATACTTAGGTACTTACTACTATTAAACTCGGACCACGAAAAAAAATCTTTATTTTATTGGGCTCGGTTTAAAAATATGTAAGTAAACAATTAGTAGTCAAGCAATATTAGGCAGGTAACTTATAATATATCATTGGGTAATAGAATAGGTTCTCACTTACTGTGAGACACATCCCAATGTTCTGAGTCCATGTTGGCAACCAAACCGAATCGTGAACAATAAATCCAGGTCCGTAAACAAAGTTCCTGCCAGGGTCGCGAGATTCGTTCGAAAGAGTTACCATGGCCCCATATGGGCACCTGATGGAACTAACTAACGGGTGGGTTTTAGTCAGTAAAAGTCTGACACGCCCTCCTGCTCCGCCCAGAGCGGGAGAAGTCATTTGATGATTTCCCATCCAAAAAAAAAGCAAAGTTCATCATCATTGCATTCTCATCAGTCATTCAGTCTCTGTACTCGATACCAGATCAGAAGAAAAATCAAAAACCAAGTTCTATAGCATAGGTCAATAATAGTGTCAGAAATATCACAATACAATTGAATAAACAAATAAAAGTACGCCCAAAATGCATGTTACGCTAGTGTGAATCACACTGGTGTGAATGCATGTCCGAGCGGTACACAAGACACCTACCGCGAGTCGTACGACCGTGCACACATTGACATTTTTGTGAGACGCGATAGCACTACCAGCTATTGAAAATTATGATAAATTTGGATGTGTTCCGTAATACCAAAAATGATGAATGAAAACTTGATGATTTTTCAATTGTTTTTTGTTATTTAGTATCTTGATAATATAATCTGTGTTATGGATAAAACATTATTACAGATATTGTTGTTTTTAATGCAGAAAAAACAAAAAGAAAACATGTCATTTATGTTGTAAAAATGTGCGAAATGCAATTCGCTCAAACTTTGTTTTGGCTTAGTTTTTTTTAAAAAAAACGTCACCATAACCTAGATAAATACTGTCTAAAGCCGAATATCATCTTAAAATGGTGGAAATATGCTCAAATTGCAAATGATTTTGGTATTACGTTTGTATGGACAGACTGTCCGTCGCCGAGCCCTTAATCCGTTATTTTAAACATAATACATATTTATGCTTTCTAAACAAATGTTATAAAAAGAAAAGAAATGTATTTTTGGACGTTTGTTTGTTACGCTCTCACTCTAAAACGACTGAACAGATTTGGATGAAATTTGGCAGATGCGTAGGCCATTAACTGAATTAGGCCATAGGATTCTTTTTATCCCAATATTTCTACGGAATCGAGACTTACGCGAGTGAAACCGCAAGGCGCAGCTAGTGTAGAATAAATTTGATAATGTTATACTTACATAACGTCTTCTTCTTTAGTATGGTCCAGCGCATCTATGATCAGTTTCTGAGGCGCGACACAGTTTCTGGCGAGGTTCTCATCCGTTATCAGTAGTGGTTTCTGTAACAAAATATATAATATACATCTCATTTACACATTTCATGAGAGCAATGGTGGCGTTCTGTCAACGGCTACGACTTACGAGTCGGGTCGCGTCGGATCGAGTCGGGTCGAGTCGGGTTAAGTCAGGTCGAGTCGGGTCGAATCGGGTCGAGTCGGGTCGAGTCGGGTCGAGTCGGGTCGTAGGTATGAACCTTGGTCTGCCAGGGTCGTGAGATTTATTCGAAACAGTTACCGTGTCCCTGGCACAGGCAACTGAAGGAACACGAGTGGGTTTTAGTCAGTAAAAGTCTGACACGTTCTTCTACTCCACCAAGAGCGGGAGACGTCATTTGATGATGTCCCGACCAAAGAAAAGCCGTTAGTCCCGGCCGTCATTCGTAAATTTATGACAGTCTGACAATCAGTAAATGACTTGTGTACGTCAGACAGGGATTCACTCGATGTAAAATACTGGTACTAAGGGGCCATCCATAAATTACGTCACACGTTCAGGGGGGGGGGAGGGGGTCGACGAATTGTGACATTGTGTGACAAGGGGGTGGGAGGGGCTCCAAATTGTGACGTCACATTTCAAAATTGAATATACATATTTAAAGTACTATTAAAACACGAAATATGAACTATGAAAGAAAATTTTTAAAACAATTCATTGTCTAGGTGTAAAATTGTAAATATGTGACGTCACACTAGGGAGGGGGTCTCACAGATGTGACCAGCTGTGACAAGGACGGGGGGGGGGGGGGGGGGGGGGTAAAAAATCATGAAATTTGTGTGACGTAATTTATGGATGGCTCCTAACCTGCATCCAGTAAGACTAGAAGCCGACCCCAACTTAGTTGGGACAAGGCTTGGCAGATGATGTAACCATTTACAGGCACTTATGAACAGACTGACAAAGAGTCGGTCAGTTAATCAGAAAGTTGAAACTAGTTGCCCGTTCCAAAACGTAGATCTCTATGGAGAAGAACGGGTAAGAAGCCCCAAGGACACTCTTAAAATCAGGATTGTACAAACTCCTGAGTACATTATTCTTGTTGCATCTATATGTGAGAACAACGTAAAAAACTTTTTTACAAAAAAAAAAATAAACGACTTCCTTAAAAAAAACGCACTACGTAAAATAACTTTAATTTCGGAAGTCAGTGTCTTAGGATCTGTATTTAAGTTTTTTGCCACCGACTTCCGAACTGAAGTTATTTTTCACTTAGTGTTTAATAATAATAATAATAATAATATTCCATTGTTTTTAAGGAAGTCGGTTATTATTTTTTTTGGTTTTTTTTTTTTAACTTTTTGTTATGGTATGTACTACCCGCACTAATCTAATCGCGTTATTCGTCCATTTTTCGCGCACATACTTAATGCAATTTAAGACTTATATGGTTTTCTCATGGATGCCATTGTCAGAACTGAACCAAATTGAAATGGGACCACACGAGAAGCACCAGCTTTCAAACAAAAAAAGAATCATCAAAATCGGTTCACCCAGTCAAAAGTACTGAGGTAACAAACATTAAAAAAAAAAATACAGTCGAATTGAGAACCTCCTCCTTTTTTTAAAGTCGGTTAAAAAAGAAACAATTCCAAACATAAGATTAAAAATAAGCCTTGGAAGAAGAAGAAAGAACAATATTTTATTTGAGACACGCACAAGACACAAAAACAATAAGAAGAGCATAGAAACTTTTAGGATACAAATAAACAAAATAGTAAAAGATATGAAGATAAAAAGTGAGACTTGTGCGAAGCCAAAAAGGCTTCTATCGCCAAAAAGGCTCGTATCTCAGCATAATGCTGCGATATTTGTAAAAAACATCTCTGCCGTCCTCCTTTCGGTAGCACAGGCGTGATATTTTCCACTGAATGCACACCAAAATTGGTACAGCATTAAATGTTTAATAATTATCTCATTAATACTAATTCCGATTCTGTTTTATTCGACAAAAAATCTCGTAACTGACTAAAACATCCCTTCTTATTAATATTTAATAAATAACAACTGTTTTATTAAGGAATTATCATTTATATTCGTTTGGGAGAGTATAAATACGGTAGGGCGGTTCTATGGGGTACATAGTCAGTTCAGGAATCGTTTTGACAACAATACCACAAGATGGAACAGTCTCACTTTGTTTTGAGTGTTTTCGTAGTTCTTACTTTGGTAATCATGTAAGTACTTCTTTCATCATCACCATTTCAGCCGAAAGAAGTCCACTACTGGACACAGGCCTCCCCAATTTGGTGGGGTTTGCCATTGCACCAACAACCGTCGTAATCGCCACGCTTGGCAGACGGGTTGGCGATCGCAGTATGGTGGTAAAATGCATATAGAACGCTGTTGCCTATTATCTTTTATTATTGACTGGCCTGTTAGTATAGTGGTTAGTGACCCTGACTGCAAAGACTGAGGTCGTGGGTTCGATTCCCACCCAGGACAAATCTTTGTGTGATGAGCATAATCATTTGTTCTGTGTCTGGGTGTAATTTATCTATAATATGTATGTATTTAGAAATATATAAGTATATTTATCAGTTGTCTGGTTACCATAGTACAGGCTCTGCCTAGTTTGGGATCAGATAACGGTGTGTTGGTTGTCCTACGATATTTATTTTATATTTATCTTGTAAGTCCCTTAGTCGTCTTCTACGACGCCTACGTGAAAAAATTGGGATGGCACTATCCCAATTTTTTCCATCCATCTTTCTAATTTTGATTTTATTTTAGCTTACTGTCAAATATGTGTATATTGCTTGCAATAAAACAATTTATTTTATTTTATTCTCTACGTCCGGCACCTCACGGAACAAACGGTCCTCGTGACAATGCACGATATAAGTCTTTTTTACACGCTTTATATTAGCTTCACTTGTATGTTTGTATATTTGTATGTTTGTATATTTGTATGTTTGTATATTTGTATGTTTGTTTGTAACCGACTCCTTATAGTACGATTTTGACCCACTTTAAACGACCAGATTTCATTCAAACTTTGCACACCTGTCAAGGACTGATGACAATGCAATAATTTCATAAATTTGTGCCATTATCCTTGCCAGGGTTCCCAGGACAGCAAAAAAACTGTCACAAACTACGCTGACATACGTCTCAAAATTCGAAATACCCTAAAAAATAGAAAATAAATAATAGTTTACAAAAACTAAAAAACACGCTTCCATGGAAAACCAAACTAAAAAGTACAAAATAATGGAAAAAAGCGTGGGGTGCCTGATATCAATAAAAAAATACCTTAAAAGCACCCCACGCTTTTTTTCCATTATTTTGTACTTTTTAGTTTGGTTTTCCATGGAAGCGTGTTTTTTAGTTTTTTTAAACTATTATTTATTTATATTTAAAATCTTAATATACAGGGTGTCCCAAAAATCAACGTCAAGCCGAAAATGGTTGATAGGCTAGGTGGTGACAGTTATCAGAAAAAAAAATTTAAGTTAAGCATTTTTTTTTTTTCAGTATCGTCAGTTAAAGTTGGGCGATGTAATAATTTTTAGTACATGGTGGAGCGAAAAAGTGATGTTTTCTTTAAAACTGAGGTTGTGTTTTAATTTTGGACTGTAGTTTACAGAAGGGTTATTAGATAAGATAGATAATCGTTTATTTGCCCAAACATGAGTACAAGACATACAATACAACACAAATTGTCAGCATGCAAGAGATGTTAAAAGTGGATATAAATACAGATCATCATGTTCAGGGTTACATCACTCACAAAAAAAAAATGAAAAGTAACGTCAATAATTTGAAAAGTACTTAACTTAGATTTTTTTTATTATTCTTCTGATAACTGTCACCACCTGGCCTATCAACCGTTTTCGGCTTGACGTTGATTTTTGGGACACCCTGTACATAAATTACGCGTCACGTTGTTTGTCCGAGATGGACTCCTAAACTACTAAACCAATTTTAATCAAATTTGCACACCGTGTGCAGTTTGATCCAACTTGTAAGATAGGATAGCTTACATGTCAATTTATGGTCGCAATATTATTTTATTGCAAATTATTTGTTTATTATTTGACAGTCACAATTATCTGTTAACTCTAAACGATTTGAGCAAAAATTGGACGCGGACGAAGTCGCGGACAGAAGCTAGTATATTTTAATTTTTATTTATAATTTCAGTGCTTCTGCCAACCATGGCGAATACAAGATACTGGGCTTCGGTGAGAACTACCCTGCGTATCCATGGAGACGAGTGAACCATCGTGAAAGGGTCCAGCCTACTCCAAAAAGGTTAGACCCAGACTGGCTACTTTAATTATATAGATTAGTTTCTGCCCACGTTTTTTCGCTCGCGTGAAATTTCGGACACATACCCGTTTTATTTTTTGGTGGGAAATCATCAAATGACATCTCCCGCTCTTGGGCGGAGCGGAAGGGCGTGTCAGATTTGTACTGACTAAAATCCACCCGTGTTCCCAAACTTTACCTCTTTATAATAAGAAAAAAAAACCGGCCAAGTGCGAGTCGGACTCGCGCACTGAGGGTTCCGTACAAACCTGTAGGTATAAAGTTTAAAATTTAAAAAAATATTTTTATTATATGATGTAACCAAAAACTTACGGTTTTCGCAATTTTTTCTTTATCTGTGCTATAAGACGTTGCTTTGTACCAAATTTCAAAATTCTAGATCGACTGGAAGTACCCTTTAGGTTTTGATTCCCTTGCGAGTTCCGAAAATTTGCGGGAATTTGCGGCATAAACGGCTATATCTTTTGATTGCGTTAGCTTAGAAGCTTGATTTTTTCACAGCTCCAAGGGACAGTAGACTTGAGTATTTGATATAAATTTCAGCTTGATAACTCCACGCGTTCCTGAGAAAAAGGGTCTTGACAGACGGACGGACGGACGGACAACAAAGTGATCCTATAAGGGTTCCGCTTTTTCCTTTTGAGGTGCGGAACCCTAAAAAGACTAGCTTCTGCGTGAAATTTATTGTTCCCTGTTCCACAGACGGAATTACAAAGGAAATAACGTTCGTCTGAACTGTCTTTCTACAACCTGACATTTTGTCTATTCTTCCGTGGACTAAACTCGTTTGTATGTCGTCTTCACATATAATTATATAAATATTGTATACAAATATTGAAAATTATTTTAATAGAGTAACATTGGAGTTTCTTACCCTTTCTTCTCCATACGAATCTCCTTTTTGGAAGGGGCGACTAGAATCAATTCTATTTTCATGTAACTGTTGACGTTCAAAGGTGCCTTTATACAGGGTGTGGCGTAAGTAATGGTCCACCGTTCAGGGTTCGATGAACCAGGTAATTAACTATAACAATTAAAAATTTTAACCATTTTTACCCAAGGGTTCCGAAAATATTTCATTTTTGTCTTTTATTTACGAAATTTCTACCTTTTATTCCATAATTATTTGTTTGTAGTTTCAACAAAAACTATTATTTTTTCATTCTGATTTCTGTTAATTACTGCTGAATACTAGAGCTATCATTAAAAATTATGATTTTTTATGTAAATTCAGCTCTTTTGAAGAAAAAGTTGGTTCTTTTCTAATTTTAACCCCAATTTTTAACACATCATCAATTCCAAGAGCGATTTTTGTAAAAAAAAACCCTTGGGTAAAAATGTTTAAAATTTTTAATTGTTATAGTTAATTATCTGGTTCATCGAATCCTGAACGGTGGGCCACTACTTACGCCACCACCTGTATATGCATTGACTTCATGGTGGTAATGCTACGCCTAGTAGGGAACCTCATAAACGAATAACTGACAGCAAAAAAGTACTAAAAATCAATGTTTTTTTACAGGTATGATGCTAAAGATGATATGATTCCCGAGGGATCCAACGATGATTTTTATGAACTAATTCCTACGGAGAACTTGCAACCAAATGGAGACGGTACATATTCCAACAAAGAAGAATCAAAGAAATCGAATTCCGAAGAACAGATGACTGAGCTCAATAACTATGTAAGAGTAAGTGAATTTTCTTTTATCTTTTTAACCGACTTCAAAAAGGAGGAGGTTCTCAATTCGGATGTTTATGTTTTTTTTTTTTATGTATGTTCGCCCATAACTCCGTCATATATAAACGGATTTGCAAAATTCTTTTTTTTTTGTTCGAAAGGGGTTTATTCCGAAATGGTCCCATATAATTTTCATATAGATCTGATGATGAGTTCGGGAGACAGACACCGGAACTCTTTAAAAAATGACAGCAAATCAACCGCGATTTCTGCTATCGCATAACTATGCATTGTTTGTTTGGAATTAGTGCAGGGTGAATACCACAACTAAAAATTTAAAAATAAAAACTTTTTTACAAAAAATAAAACAACCGACTTCCTTAAAAACACTACAAAGTGAAAAATAACTTTAATTTCGGAAGTCGGTGGCAAAAAAACCATAAATACAGATCCTAAGACACCGACTTCCGAAATTAAAGTTATTTTTCACTTTGTAGCGTTTTTAAGGAAGTCGGTTGTTTTTTTTTTTTTTTTGTAAAAAAGTTTTTATTTAATCAAGAATACACTAGATGTCATTTTTGGATCTTTGACATTCGTTTCTTTCTTCTTTCTTTATTTATTTCAAGAATCCTATGAAGCCCTAACAGTGAGCATATCCGTTGCTAGATTAATTTGCTGCTATCATCATCATCATCATCATTTCAGCCGAAAGACGTCCACTGCTGGATATAGGCCTCCCCCAAGCTCCGCCACTTCGACCGGTTTTGTGCTTCCCGCATCCAGCGGGTTCCTGCGGCCTTCACAAGGTCATCGGTCCACCTTGTTGGAGGCCTTCCAACTCTACGTCTTCCGGTGCGCGGTCGCCACTCCAGAACCTTTCGGCCCCATCGGCCATCTGTTCTGCGAGCAATGTGCCCTGCCCACTGCCACTTCAGTTTAGCAATTCTTCGGGCTATGTCGGTTACCTTGGTTCTCCTACGGATCTCTTCATTTCTGATTCGATCACGTAGGGAAACTCCAAGCATAGCCCTCTCCATCGCCCTATGGGTGACTTTCAGCCTTCTAATAAGGCCCATTGTGAGCGACCACGTTTCGGTTCCATATGTCATCACTGGCAACACACACTGGTCAAAGACTTTCGTCTTGAGACGCTATATCTATCATTATTTCTCGAGAGTTTCATCATCATCATTTCAGCTGTAAGAAGTCCACTGCTGGACATGGGCCTCCTCCATGCACCGCCAATTTGACCGGTACATTTTTTGGGGGGATTTGCCATAATCGCCACGCTTGGCAGGCGGCTTGGCGATCGCAGTTTGGTGGTAAAATGCATAGAGAACGCTGCTGCCCATTCCCTAGTAAGTCCCTTAGTCGCCTCTTACGACACCCACGGGAAGAAATGGGGTGGTGTTATTCTTTACGTCCGGCACCACACGGTACAAGAGTTTCACCATTTAAGTATTTTGTATATGGCCTACGTAAATGTCGTGCAGATCTGGTAGCGTCTTGTGTCGGGTCGCTCATCATTCATCATTCACACAGTCCATCTATCGTGTATTTTGTCTATAAATCGTTGGCTATAAGAGTAGAGGGACTCTTATAGCCATCGACATTCATACTCAAAACTTTCCTCACTCCTGATTCCTCCTTATCAAGCGACCATATCATGACAACCGATTCCCACGCAACTTTTCACTTTCTATCGTTCTTTTCATCTCAGTTGCATGCAATTCTCCAGACAGAGTTTCCTTACGTTGTATGTATGTATTAGGGATGCCCGATCTACCGATTTTTTTAATCGATTCAACAGGATACGATCTTCGCCAAGGTTGACTGGTAGAAAATGCCTTAGGCCTCGCCTTTGTACAATATTTTTTACTTGTGCATAAATTTTAATAAATATTGTATTGTTTCTTTTTTCTTCTTGTGCATAAAGTTTTAAGAAATAATTGTTCCTTTTTTCAGGTTTCCGGAGCAAAGGTCATCTACGGTAGACTGCCAGTGCGCGTCATTCAGATGTCATCTTATCCCAAACCGAAACAATGAATCAAGAAGAAATCTTTCAACAATCTTTTATACAATGTCAACTGCATTACTGAATAGTCGAGGAACGAAAAGGTTTAGCATCTGTTAATCAATTTTAAGCTCACGCTGTCAACTGTGCACCTAGCTTCTGACGTTTCATAAGTGCCCACGTAGGTTTATGTGAAATTAAATATATCGATTTTAATTTCTGAATCAATGTCAAAAACTTGGCAGAAGTGTAGGAAAATCAGAAATATTTTTGGACAGAATGTCACTGAGATTAGAATGCAAACGTTACCAAACACTTGGGAATTGGGACTCTGATTTTGAAGGAAAAATAATAGTTTAATAAAACTAAAAAACACGCTTTTTTCCATTATTTTCTACTTTTTAGTTTGATTTTCTATGGAAGCATGTTTTTTTAGTTTTTTTAAACTATTATTTATTTTCTATGTTTTAGGGTGTTTCGAATTTTGAGACGTATGTCAGCGTAGTTGTGACGTATGTCAGCGTAGTTTTCGAAGACAGTTTTTTTGCTGTCCTGGTAACCCTGGCAAGGATAATGGCACATAATTATAGTATTGTCATCGGTCTTCGATAAGTCTACAGAGTGTAAATGAAATCTGGTTGTTTAAAGTGGGTCAAAATCGCGCTATAAGGAGTCGGTTACAAACAAACATACAAGTGAAGCTAATATAAAGCGTGTAAAAATAAGGCTAACTATTTTGTTCCTCGAGTGTACATGTAATCGATGTTACTATTAAATAAGAGTATCGATATTTGATACTACTCTAGTATTGATCAATACTAGAGCAGTATCAAATATCGATACTCTTATTTAATAGTTACACGCTTAGATATGTTACGTTAGATGAAACTAATTGTTATTTTATTGGACTTTACAAACTTGGTATCGATGCCAAAATGCCAACGCACAAACGTTATGTATGATATAAGCGAATATATTAATGTTTTAAATTAAATAATAAGTCTTTTCTGTTTTTTCCCTTAGCTTTTATTTTACGCCTTATCCATGTTTACCATATTAGGACTGTTTCAAAGTCTTTTTTTATATATTTAGCGAATTTCAAAAGCTTCTATCTGCTAAACCATTAACCGTAAATACAAAATATTAAACTTTTGAATATATTATTATTAGAAACATAATATTTATTTCAGTCTTTAATTTCTGTAATTGGTTATAAACTGTCATAATTGAAGCAAAAAATGTATCTAATTTCATAATGATAGTTAACATTTTTTTTTAAAGTTTGCCCTGTATATTTACTACATTGTATATGTTATAACTATTTTAGGCAATGACTGTACTTACATGTACACAAATAAATAAAATTGGAGTGTCTGTTTGTAACATTAAGATATCCACTTTTAACTAAGTGTATATGGATGTATACACGGTACATATACCAAAACAACATTTTTTACAATTTTTGTTTGTCTGTCTGTCTGTATGGTCCGGCTAATCTCTGAAACGGCTGGACCGATTTTGACGGAACTTTCACTGGCAGATTGCTGATGTAACAAGGAGTAACTTAGGCTACTTTTATTTTAGAAAAAATAAATAATAGTTAAAAAAAAAAAACTAAAAACACGCTGAATTTTGAGACGTATATCAGCTTAGTTTGTGACGTATGTCAGCGTAGTTTTCAAAGACAGTTTTTATGAAAAACTTTTTGTTAAATACCACGCGGACGAAGTCGCGGGTAACAGCTATTACCTATAATATAACCTGAATTAACACATCTTACCGCGGTAGTACGTCCTCCTGCGTTAATTTCCGACATCCACGCGGGATACTAATATTATATAGCTGACGAGTTAGAACCGTGAGAACTTAGGTGAAGTGATCTAAAAGTGAGCTGTCATTTCAACTCATGCTTGGGATTGACAGTAATCACAGCTCACTTAAGCTCACTTCACCCAAGTTCTCACGGTGAGATTTGTACAGAATAGCACTACTGAATGGAATTGATCATTCACACAATGATGTACTTTATCGAGAAAGGCTATAGGCTATAAAACATCATTAAATAACATCTCCCGCTCTGGGTGTAGCGGGAGGGCGTGTCAGACTTTTACTGACTAAAACCCACCCGTGTTCCTTCAGTTGCCTGTGCCAGGGCCACGGTGTCGAACAAATCTCGCGACCCTGGCAGGGTTTTTACCACGTTGGATGCTTGTGTTCCACAAGCAGTGTATTAACACTGTCTGTAATATGAAACCATTGTAAAAGCCAATTATTTCTAAAAGAGTATTGCCGGCTCTTCTCCATAGGAATCAACAATTTGGAGCCGTGCACCTAGCTTCTGACGTTTCATAAGTGCCCATGGTTTATTTTTCGTTGCTGCTCAGCTCCTTTTGAGCGTAGCGTGATATTATATAGCCTTCCCCAATAAATAGGCTACTCAACACAAGAATTTTTAATTCGGACCAGTAGTTCCTGAGATTACCGCCTTCAACCAAACAAACATACAAAATCTTCAGCTATATAGATAAAAATAATTTGATTTGGGCAAATGCTCCCCCCCCCCCCCCCCAATCCTGACAAAAGCAGTAGTATTATTATGATTTCACGCACCTTATTAGCCGCGCCCAGTAGCTCAGTCAGCCTGGCTGTCAATGTCTTGACAGCGGTAGCCGCCAGCTCGCATTTACTGATGACAGCAAAGAACGGCAGGTCTAACGCTGTCAACAGACTTATGTGTTCTTCTGTTATAGATGTTATTCCCGCGGTCGCTGATATCTGTTGATTAAAAGGGATAATTCAAAGAAAGTTATTACCTTGCAATGTTCGTATGTATATTTATTGGGTCAAATCTTGAAATCGCAACATATTGCTGCAACTGTAGCTCGAGTGAGAAAATTTATTTATATTTTCAAGAAACTCAGAGGCGCTGCCGATTTCAGCTGTTTGATAACAGTCTACTTTGTGCTGGCTCAGTCTGTTCTGGTGTATTGCCTCACGGTCTGAGGTGGTGCCGGTAAAACAGTGATGCTACGGGTCGAGCGAGCGCAGAGATCTGTCCTCAAGGTGCTGGCAAGGAAACCAATCCGATATTCGACATCCTCTCTGTACACCTTCTGCCAGGTCCTCACCGTTAGACTGTTATTTATCCTGCAGACTATCCTTCGCAAACACAGCCAACTTCCGTTTAATCCTAAAGATTGTTCTACACGTCGCTCGAATAGGGTTTGTAACACTGAGTCTCGTAAAACCGTAGCTGCAAGTCGTCGCTTCAAACACATAAGCTCAAAAATCTACAATAAATTAAACAAAAGCTTGCACATCTACCCACTAACAAAGAGCAAATGCAAAATGAAACTTAACTCCTGGTTAAAATCACAAAATTATGATGAAACAGAGAAACTCGTGGAAGTGTAAAATACTCATCACTCCCTCACACACAGAACCACAAACACCCCTCGCACACCTCACTGTCACTCACCTACACACCCGTTCACCCTACACTCACCACATAAACGCAGCGCAACACGACGCCGTCACTTCGTGTGCAATAGTTTTTATGTTTACATTGTTTTTTATTTGTATGTATGTTAGTCTGTAAGGTATTTATATTTATGATATGGGTCTTGGTAGCCCGAAATAAATATATTTGATTAATTGATTGATTGATAAACTCAACGTCAAAATACTTCCCAAATCACATCCTTTATTTTGTATATTTTAGACTAATTTTTATTTTTTGTTTAATTATATTAATTATATAAGTCTAAATTATTAAGAATATTTCGCATGGAACATCATTCTATTCTGTATCTGGAGAAGGGCGTTGTTAGCTGCGCTACAGTTTATACTTTTGCAGCTACCATCGTTTTACTTGTCAAACTTGTCCTGTGTTATTGTTCCGAAATAAAAAAATTTAAACTTCAAACTTTTAAATCTGAATCAAAATCACTTTGGGATCGTTCAACAATTACGTGATCATTTTTGGCCGTTTTTTTAACCCCCCCCCCCCCCCTATGTGATCACAGCGTAATCTTTTGTTTTAACCCCCCCCCCCCTCGCCTTGATTACGTAATCTTCGTCCGTGCTTAATGTTTGCTGTTTTATTAGCACTGATACGTATGATGCTTGGAAAAGTCGATAAAATATGCCGAAAAAGTATAAAAATACTGAATCTGGTCACACTGTTCCACAGTTTGTCTATAGCAGGGGAAATCCCGTTCCATCTATCTAATAGTTAGTGTTACCAGTATAGACTTCAAAATTGGACGTAAATATTTAGTTATATAAATGATGACGTAATCATGGATTCTCTCCCCCCCCCCCCAAATAATCCAGATGTATATACAAGCACCCGACCCCCCCCCTTCGGTGATCACGTAATTGTTGAATGATCCCTTTCTTTTTTTTTTTGTGGGTGGAAAATCATCAAATGACGTCTCCCGCTCTGGGTGGAGCGGGAGGGCAGTCAGACTTTTACTGACTAAAATCCACCCGTGTTCCTTCAGTTGCCTGTGCCAGGGTCACGGTCTTTCGAACAAAGCCTGGCAAAAAAAAACTAGTAACCTGGATTCTGAAGTAAAATGCCTGGGTTTGAAGTCATGACCCGAAAGCCCTATTTTGAAGCCGGATA
Organism: Aporophyla nigra; assembly: GCA_947507805.1. Classification (NCBI taxonomy): domain Eukaryota; kingdom Metazoa; phylum Arthropoda; class Insecta; order Lepidoptera; family Noctuidae; genus Aporophyla; species Aporophyla nigra. Next base: position 11,062,227 of record OX382319.1, on the reverse strand, counting down.
AAAACAGAAAACTTACCACCAGCATAGCATAATGCGGCGAATACCCAGTCAGTCCATGCAGCGTGGTTCTCTGGTATTTACTATGTCCGGCCAGGTCCAGGAACGACACCAGCTTAGCGCTTCTCTCGCCAATCCTCTCTGCTGTCATCAATTCGGAACAGCCGTAATTGACCACGTTACCCTGAAAAGGAGATTTTTGTTAGTCAAAATGGCGGCGGCATTTTAATTGCGCAATGAAGCGGGCGGAGGATTAACAATAGAGTGTAAAATAACTTTAATTTTAGAAGTCAGTGTCTTAGGATCTGTATTTAAGTTTTTTGCCACCGACTTCCGAAATTAAAGTTATTTTTCGCTTTGTAGTGTCTTTAAGGAAATCGGTTATTTTTTTTTTGTAAAAAGTTTTTATTTTTAACTTTTTAGCTATGGTATCTACCCTGCACTCATCATTTCAGCCGTAAGAGATCCACTGCTGGACTTAGGCCTCCCCCAATTCCCCCGAATTTGACATCATCAGCCCATTTTCTAGTAAGTCCCTTGATCGCCTTTTACGACACCCACGGGAAGAAATGGGGTGGTGTTATTCTTTACGTCCGGCACCACACGATACCCCGCACTAATTCGGTAAAATAGGAATAGTGTTTGGTTTTTTCATGGATGCCATTGTCAGGACCAAATTTGTATGGGGCCACAGAGAAGCACCAGCTTTCAAATAAAAAAAGAATCATCAAAATTAATTCACCCAGACAAAAGTACTGAGGTAACTAACATAAAAAAAATGCAGTTGAATTGAGAACCTCCTCCTTTTTTCGAAGTCGTTTATAAATCGAACAATGTGTTTTTTCAATACGCTGATTTTTGTGGGTGGTAAACCATCAAATGAATTGTCCCGCTCTGGGCGTAGCGGTAGGGCGTGTCAGACTTTTACTGACTAAAACCCACCCGTGTTCCTTCAGTTGCCTGTGTCAGGGTCACGGTAGCTCTTTCGAACAAATCTCGCGACCTTGGCAGGTTTTTCGACACGCTGAGACGTTGTATTCTCAATGCTTGGTTCAACATCAACAGCTTTAATCAATATCATTTATTGTGACACAAAATTCCTTGTGGTGCTGAACGTAAAGAATAACACCATCTCATTTCTTCCCGTGAGTGTCGTAAAAGGCGACTAAGGGACTTACTAGAGAATGGGCAGCAGCGTTCTCTATGCATTTTACCACCATACTGCGATAGCCAACCCGTCTGCCAAGCGTGGCGATTATGGCAAAGCCCCCCTAATTGGGGGAGGCCTATGTCCAGCAGTGGGCGTCTTTCGGCTGGAATGGTGATGTTCATTTGTGTAACATAGGTAGGTACTACAGCTCTAAGTAAATATGTTCATAGGTCGCTATGTTATGCCAATAGACGTAAACACGGCTACATAATAATATAATAATAATCGTTTGGGACAAAAGTTCCCGGGAGAAATTGGGGGAGGCCTTTGCCCAGCAGTGGGACAGTATAGGCTAAACAAAAAAAAAATCGTTTATTTATAAAAATGGGCACATTTACAATATTACTTAATAAATTTTTTTTGCAAAAAAAAAAACAACCGACTTCCTTAAAACACTTCAAAGTGAAAAATAACTTTAATTTCGGTAATCGGTGTCTTAGTATCTGTATTTATGGTTTTTTTGCCACCGACTTCCGAAATTAAAGTTATTTTTCACTTTGAAGTGTTTTAAGGAAGTCGGTTGTTTTTTTTTTTTTGCAAAAAAAAATTATTTTAAAATTTTTAGTTGTGGTATTCACCCTGCACTAATTCCAAACAAACAATGCATATTTATGCGATAGCAGAAATCGCGGTTGATTTCCTGTCATTTTTTAAAGAGTTCCGGTGTCTGTCTCCCTAACTCATCATCAGATCCATATGAAAATTATATGGGACCATTTCGGAATAAACTCCTTTCGAACAAAAAAAGAATTTTGCAAATCCGTCTATATATGACGAAGTTATGGCCGAACATACATAAAAAAAAAAAACATATAAACATCCGAATTGAGAACCTCCTCCTTTTTGAAGTCGGTTAAAAATTAAAATAGAGCACAGTTGCTCATTTGCCTGAACTAGATTGAACCTGTGTTTCAGGCTAGTAAGTGCATTAATACTTAATATAATAAATTAATAATGAGTAAAAAGTAAAAACTAAATTAAAATTAGGAAAATAAAAGTGAAATAGGATTTTATGTTAGTCGGTCTATTTGCCGACAACAAGTAGATCTTCCGTCTGTGTATAATCGATGGTTAGTAAATATTTTAATATGATTTGATTACAGCTAAAGTAATTTAGTTTAAAGATACTTAGTTTTCTATTTAACCTATTGTACAGATACATATAAAGCTATCCATTTCCAGTTTAACCTGACCTCTCATTATACGGAAATCCCATACAATGTGAGATCAGTTTATACTGGAAATGCATACCAAGATATGTAGTGTGTACATGCGAAAATAATTTGAAAAATCTATTGTGATGTAAGACCCAATGGGTCCGGCTTAATGGCAAGAGATATCGCGGCAGGCACAGACGGAGATGGCGGGATGAGCTGGACCCTTGTAATAAAGATTGGTCCTTGACTGCTCTGGATAGAGAGACGTGGAAAAAGAGTAGGGAGGCCTTCGCCCAGCTGTGGGACAGCTGGGCGAAGGCCATGATGTGCTCATCTTTACGTCCGGCAACACACAAAACACAGATTAATAATGCCATTTTCCAATACATTACCTGAGCATCGAACCCCAGTATTTCGTGGCTCAGAGACGATGTCCGGCCACTTTTGACTTCGTGTAGATGTCGGAACATATTCAGACGAGCGCTTCCTCTGCCGTTGTCTAGTTCACCTGTTTATACAAACATACATACATGATAAGAGTATTTGGTTGTGTTGAAACATTGCTGTTAAACGAAAAAAAAAAATTGAAAATAATATTCTTTAAGTAAAATTATCAAAAGTTGTGCGTTTGTGTGGCCGGCAGTCAGCTGCCTTTGGGACTATATTGGGGTCGGCTTCAACTCTAAGCTAAGTACCAGTATTTTAAATGAGCGACTGCCTATCTGAACTCCACAACCCAGTCTCTGGGTAATACAATACCCCTTGGTATGATTGGTTATCAGACTTCCGGGCCTTAAGACACCCATAAAGACTGTCACAGTTGCAAGAATAACAGCCGGGTCCAACGGCAACTGAGACACAGACACTTGAATTAATTTTTAGGGTTCCGCACCTCAAAAAGAAAAAGCGGAACCCTTATAGGATCACTTTGTTGTCCGTCCGTCCGTCCGTCCGTCTGTCAAGACCCTTTTTCTCAGGAACGCGTGGGTGTATCAAGCTGAAATTTATATCAAATACTCAAGTCTACTGTCCCTTGGAGCTGTGAAAAAATTAAACTTCTAAGCTAACGCAATCAAAAGATATAGCCGTTTATGCCGCAAATTTTCGAAACTCGCAAGGGAATCAAAACCTAAAGGGCACTTCCAGTCGATCTAGAAATTTGAAATTTGGTACGAAGCAACGTCTTATAGCACAGATAAAGGAAAAATTGCGAAAACCGTAAATTTTTAGTTACATCATATAATAAAAATATTTTAAAACAATTTAAACTTTATACCTACAGGTTGGTACGGAACCCTCGGTGCGCGAGTCCGACTCGCTCTTGGCCGGTTTTTTTAGCGATATCTACACTTAATAATAAATTAATTGTATAAGAGTTTTTTAAAGTACCTTGAGTCAATACTCCTATCAGCGTGGACTTGCCAGCTTCGTTGGCACCCATGACGGCTACTCTTAACTCCACACTCTGCTTAGGGTCCGGTAACTGAAACAACAACATTCATTTATTTAAAACACTTTTACAGGCTCATCCAAAGTGATTTTATAAGTCACTATGTCTATCTAAGTACACAGAACAAGTAAATATCGATTTTGGAAAATTACAAAGAATTAGTACGGGTCAGTAAAAACTACCCAGCTAAAAATAGCTCCCCTTCTAATGATATTAAAAAAGCGAACGACCGTTTGATGGTGATGTCCTTCTCTCATGCAACAACGGACCTACAGATTCGATGAAACCTTTGTTTTATATTTGATGAAAAAAGGCTACTTTTGTCCCTGAAAAATTACCTCCTGTGGGATGAGGCAAAAGCACCGTGAGCCCAAAATCTTGTGTTAAAGATAATCTTTTAATTGTCTGTTTCACCTACCTTCCTAACATACACCTCGGCGACAGCTCTGTGCGGCGCCACTCTCCTAGCCGTGACGTGCGTGAGCGTGGCGCCGAGTGCCTGCGCCATCCTGCGCAGCGCTACTAGCGACCAGCCTTACCTTCCTAACATACACCTCGGCGACAGCTCTGTGCGGCGCCACTCTCCTAGCCGTGACGTGCGTGAGCGTGGCGCCGAGTGCCTGCGCCATCCTGCGCAGCGCTACTAGCGACCAGCCTTACCTTCCTAACATACACCTCGGCGACAGCTCTGTGCGGCGCCACTCTCCTAGCCGTGACGTGCGTGAGCGTGGCGCCGAGTGCCTGCGCCATCCTGCGCAGCGCTACTAGCGACCAGCCTTACCTTCCTAACATACACCTCGGCGACAGCTCTGTGCGGCGCCACTCTCCTAGCCGTGACGTGCGTGAGCGTGGCGCCGAGTGCCTGCGCCATCCTGCGCAGCGCTACTAGCGACCAGCCTTACCTTCCTAACATACACCTCGGCGACAGCTCTGTGCGGCGCCACTCTCCTAGCCGTGACGTGCGTGAGCGTGGCGCCGAGTGCCTGCGCCATCCTGCGCAGCGCTACTAGCGACCAGCCTTACCTTCCTAACATACACCTCGGCGACAGCTCTGTGCGGCGCCACTCTCCTAGCCGTGACGTGCGTGAGCGTGGCGCCGAGTGCCTGCGCCATCCTGCGCAGCGCTACTAGCGACCAGCCTTACCTTCCTAACATACACCTCGGCGACAGCTCTGTGCGGCGCCACTCTCCTAGCCGTGACGTGCGTGAGCGTGGCGCCGAGTGCCTGCGCCATCCTGCGCAGCGCTACTAGCGACCAGCCTTACCTTCCTAACATACACCTCGGCGACAGCTCTGTGCGGCGCCACTCTCCTAGCCGTGACGTGCGTGAGCGTGGCGCCGAGTGCCTGCGCCATCCTGCGCAGCGCTACTAGCGACCAGCCTTACCTTCCTAACATACACCTCGGCGACAGCTCTGTGCGGCGCCACTCTCCTAGCCGTGACGTGCGTGAGCGTGGCGCCGAGTGCCTGCGCCATCCTGCGCAGCGCTACTAGCGACCAGCCTTACCTTCCTAACATACACCTCGGCGACAGCTCTGTGCGGCGCCACTCTCCTAGCCGTGACGTGCGTGAGCGTGGCGCCGAGTGCCTGCGCCATCCTGCGCAGCGCTACTAGCGAACTGCGCAGTGCACGCGCGCGAAGCCCTACTAGTGCGCCGCAGTCTCGCACGCCCAGTACGTATACTGCGCTGCCGCCGCCTGAACGGAGGCGCCATTTTAACTGTGGATTAATAAAGAAAGTTATATTTCACAAGTAATTTATGTGGCGGTTTGGGTATTTTTAAATGGCCTACACAAATGTCGGGGCGTTGAGCTCCTTCAAATGAGGTTGAGCAACGCGATGACAGATGCATCAGTGCCGTCAGTACAGATCAACTCAAAGCTGCAATGACTCTTTCTTCAAAAGGCGATTCCAGACATGACCCTACAATCTCGGCAATATGTTTGTACTTTAAAAGAGAACATTTTTTTTTTTTTTTTTTGTGGGTGTGAAATCATCGAATGACGTGTCCCGCTCTTGGGCGGAGCGGGCCCTCCCGCTCGATGGTCCGAATTGAATAATTATTTTTGTGTTGGGTAGCCTCTTTATTGAGGAAGCCTAAGGGCTATATAACATCACGCTACGATCAAAAGGAGCGGAGCAGCAACGTAAAATGGTCGAAAACTGGCAGGCAATTCGATTTTATTTTTTTGGATGGGAAATCATCAAACGCCTTCTCCCGCTCGGGGCGGAGCGGGAGGGCGTGTCAGACTTTTACTGACTAAAACCCACCCGTGTTCGTTCAGTTGCCCATGTGCCAGGACCACAGTATCTCTTTCGAACAAATCTCGCGATCCTGGCAGAAAAGAGACCATGGCCTCTGAGTTTGTTTCGGAATTTCTTCTCAGAGATCAGTATGCTAAGAAATCCCAGCGAAATCTAGTTTTAAGGCCAAAGTGACTCGTAATAGCGTCTTAGAAGATCTATTTATAGAAATACACATTTGATTGCGACCTCTATCAACGGTATTTCCCTACGGCAAAAACTAAGAACACAAAAATCACGAATTGTCATCCCTTATTGCAGCCCTTTATTTATATATTTCAAAAATACCCGTTTAATCCTCATTTTAACTGACCTGTTAGTCTAGTGGTTAGTGACCCTGACTGCAAAGACTGAGGTCGCGGGTTCGATTCCCACCCAGAACAAATGTTGTGTGATGAGCACAATCATTTGTTCCGTGTCTGGTATAATTTATCTATAATATGTATGTATTTAGAAATATATAAGTATATTTATCAGTTATCTGGTTACCATAGTACAGGCTCTGCCTAGTTTGGGATCAGATAACGTGTTGTGTTGGTTGTCCTAACATATATTTATTTACTATTTTAAATCAAATCTACGTGGGCACTTATGAAACGTCAGAAGCAAGGTGCACGGTTCTACTTGGTTGATACCAATGGAGAAGAGCCGGCAAGAAACTACATGATTACTACCCCTATCAATTTTGTAATAAGAACTTTAGGTTGCTCTGAATAAAGTTTAAAGTACAGCAACGGAATTCGTTTTGTACAAAGACCGAAAAAGTTAAATTTCAACAAACCTGTGTGACTAGATGCTGGAACCTTCTCTCGCACAGTGAAACAAGTTGTAGTTTGTACTCCACATTGCCGAACCTGGGCTCCGGCGGCAGACTGCCGTACACCTCGTCACCAGAGTCTTCAGGTTCTGAGGTTCTGCAGGAAAAAATAAATTAACCCTTAAATGCAGACTACATATTATTGTGGTGGCTGAATGTTATGCACCTTAGCCTTAAAAAAAAATTGTCACTTGTCGATCGAGAACAGACTTTTTTTTTTTTAATTCGGCACTGGATTTCTTTTGCATATTTGAATTTGACAACTGCAACTTTTTGGCGGACTGCGATTTGAAAAAGTTGCTGGCGAATTATTGTTGTGAACACATTCATTGGAGTTTTCATGGTAAGTTATGCTGTTTTATTTGTATATCGTTTTCATAAATGATAAATATTGAGTAGAGAATGACCACATAGTTTAGGCTGCATCCTACAAAGGCACAATGAAGAATTTGACGGACTGAACATTCTCAAATATTTTTTTAATTATTTTTCCATGAATTCGCATACCATAAGACATCACATGCATATTTTTTTGATTATAAATAAAACAACATGCATTTAAGGATTAACATGATTCTTGGAATGAAGGTTCTTATCGCGGCTTGCGGTAGGTGTTGATTGGTAGAAATCGTGTTACGTGACTTTGTCTCTTTTTACACGCTTTATATTAGCTTCACTTGTATGTTTGTATATTTGTATGTTTGTTTGTAACCGACTCCTTATAGCGCGATTTTGACCCACTTTAAACGACCAGATTTCATTCAAACTTTGCACACCTGTCAAGGACCGATGACAATGCAATAATTTCATAAATATGTGGCATTATCCTTGCCAGGGTTACCAGAACAGCAAAAAAACTGTTACAAACTACGCTGACATACGTCTCAAAATTCGAAACACCCTAAAAAATAGAAAATAAATAATAGTTTGAAAAAACTAAAAAACACGCTTCCATTGAAAACCAAACTAAAAAGTACAAAATAATGGAAAAAAAGCGTTTGTAGTTTTTAGTTTGGTTTTCAATGGAAGCGTGTTTTTTAGTTTTTTCAAACTATTATTTATTCTATAATATACGAATGTGTGTACACCTCTTGGGGGGGGGGGGGGGCGTAACCGCAACCGCACAGGTTTTTTTTATTGTTTCAAAGTCATTATAGAAATTAATACATTTGAAAATGTGACAAAACATTATGTCTTCTTCAAAAATTATTATTATTTCAAGAAAAGTGATTTTGATTTTGGCGATCAATGCTCATGCCTTCTCTTTTTGAGTAGAGGCTTTTCCCTTGCAATACTACCAATTATGAAAACAAATGTTTCATACATTAAGCAAGAAAATAAATTCAATCAAACTTTACATTTGAACAACAGTCTATTTTTTGGCCACAGAATCAGCATCGCCATACAACGTGGCAATGCTGCCAGCCTTTTGGGCACTTTTTCCATTGACTTTGAGTCATCGAGTTTTATGATGCCCTGTGATTCTTTTATCACCGTTTTTATATACTTATACATATTATTAATATTATTTTATGTCTGTTAGCTTATTACCTTTAAATAAAGTACTTAATATATTTATTCCAGCACATTTTACGAATTCTGTCTCATCATTGTCATGTATGATAATTTTTGTTTTACATTGGATTTTTATGCATTAACTAGTTTATGCATGACAAGAAAACATTAAAAATAAACAAATAACACTTACGAATCGTCAATATACTCCTCCATATCATCAGAGCTATAGAAGAAATCATTCTCCAGGTCATTGGTGTCAAAATCTCCAGCCAAATACATATCATCCTTAAGTATAACCTTTTCCAGTTTGTCTATGACATTGTAGACATCCCTGTCACGAAACTTGTCTATGCCACCTTCCATGAGTCTATTTTTATTCATGTTAAAATCATTTTTTAAATCGTTGACATTTTTTCCAATGTTTTCGTCACATATTTTTTGTACTGAGAGCTGGTTGTTCCAGTTCTTGATATCGGTATCGACACCGTCTGAAATCCATGCTGAATTCGTAATGTCTTTGGCAGGGGAGATTTTGTTCTTTTTTCGCCTGTATTTCCTGCCTGAGTTCCTGCGTTTTGGTTTCTTGTCGTTGTCTGTTCTATCTGGAAGATGGATAACAATTATTTTTTACCGACGAAAAAGAAGTTCTCAAGTCGACGCAAATACATTTTATATTTATATTTATGTACTCATACATACTCACTCATTGTATCTGGGTCACATTGTCACAGGTGACCTTAAGGACGACGAGGACATCGAGAGGGAGCGCAGGGCTTTGGCGGTGAGAGGCAATATGCTCGCTCGCAGGTTCGCACGTTGCACCAAAAAGGTGAAAATAACCCTTTTTAAGGCGTTTTGCCAATCATTTTACTCGAGCGGCCTGTGGGTGAACCATACGCAGCGACCCTACACAGCCCTACGCACCCAATATAACAACGCTTTTAGGATGCTGTTGGGGCTGCCGTGGCGTTGCAGCGCGTCTGGCATGTTTGCTGAAGCGCGTACGGATGGCTTTCAAGCTATCATGCGCAAGAAAGCTAACTCGCTGCTGCTGCGTCTACGAAGTAGCAGCAACAGCATCCTCCAGGTGATTGCTGCCCGTTTTGACTGCCTTTTCCAAAATCATTGGATAAGGACAGCCATAGGTTAGGTATAGGTAATAACAGTACTAACATAATTTTAAGTCTAATTTTTGTTATTAACACACTAACTTTTTTATGATTGTCACTTTTTTTTTATTGTGTACTATGTACTTTTATGGAGATTTTCTCTGACATAAATAAATTGAATTGAATAACTCCTAACTAAGTAGTCCGGTTTGTTTTTTTTATAATTTAGCTATCATATGCAATATACAACACAATCATTGACCTGCAGTTTCACTTGCGAAAGGAAACTTACTCATTTAAACATACATACATACAATCACGCCTTTTTCCCATAGGGGACGCCCTAGGAGGACATATAGTGACCTTATTGGTAATGTTCTTCAGAAAGGTCAGAGGTGCGTAGTACTCGCAACCGGCGTGTGTGTATGACCAATTGTATGAACCTAAACGAGGCAAAAGGAGTGTGTAGAGATCGTAGCAGGTGGCGTTCCGTGGTTTCTGCCTACCCCCATGGAAAAAAGGCGTTACTCATTTATTTTGAAAGGAAATGGTATCTACCTTACGACATCCCATTGTGGCATGATGCGATGTCTTATCTTGAAAATCTACGACGTGCATCGTAAAAATTCACGAAACGACGTCGCAACATGCCACGATGCGATGTCGTCGGTGTCGTGTTTACATTGTATTCAGTATCATGTTCCGCATTGTATTCAGTAACATGCACTATCCCATTTCTTCCCGTGGGTGTCGTAAGAGGCGACTACGGGATTCACTAGAGCATGGGCAGCAGCGTTCTCTATGCATTATACCACCATACTACGATCGCCAACCTGCCTGCCAAGCGTGGCGATAATGATAACCCCCCAAATTGGGGGAGGCCAATGTCTAGCAGTGGACGGCTTTCGGCTAAAGTGATGATGATTCAGAATCATATGCTAAATTATTACGGTTTGAGCGACAATGTCACCGGGTGGTAGAGATATCGTCGCTTAAACGTATAATAAGTGCGTGTATAGGGTTGCCAGGTGTCCGGATAAAGCCGGACACAGTCAGGCTTTTTGGTTGTGTGTCCGGCCAAATTAGACGGTGTCCGGCCTGTCCAGCTTTTTGTTAGGCTTTTCAAATTTGATCAGTTTTGCCTTGGTTTTCGCTCCACCCGCCTCACCTTGTGTCGCTAGCGCAAGCGAGCGAACGTGCGAACTAGCACTGTCCTCCCCGCCTTATTACTACTCAATTTTAAAGGAATCCAAGCCAATCAAAAATATTAATTCATTTATGTTACTTATTTATTTTAACGTTATTTCATTAGTGTTTTGTTTAATTTTGTTTTAGGATAAGAAAAAGGTCTGATATCTTTAATTATTTATTAAAGATATCAGACCTTTTTACCCAAATGTCTGGCTAAACTGACTGGTCTGTCGGGCTTTTCAGTTTTAAGACCTGGCCACCCTATGCGTGTATAATAAAAATATCACTTACTGTCTTCCTTTTTGTTTATCTCAATGAAGTTTTCAATATAACTAACATCTTTAACTAGGAGATCGGTGCTGAGATCTGGTTCACATAGGAAAGAGGACTCTTCTGGCAATGTTTCGTTCTTCGCATTCGATTTGCGGCCTCTTCTGCGTCCTGGAAGAAGAAAAGGCAGTGTTTAAAGAATAATTACAGAAAAAGTAAGCTTATGCTTTCACCATGACAAAAGGTTTCATGTGCTGAGGATGAATAAGGATAACGTCGTGAAGAAAGTTTTGAATATGATTTTAGATGGCTATAAGAAGACCAAAAAATCGATGAACGGGCTGTGTTGAAAAACTACCGAGTAAATACCGCATGTAGACTAATAAAGCAGTATGGAAGACGAAGACATGCTGTGCCGGCCCCAAATAATTTGGGATAATGAGCGGAGCACCCAATCGACTACTACATACTTAATATGGTGTCACAACAGATTGACTGCTTCAATTGTACTCTGAGCGAATTCACACAGGCCGCATTTTATAAGATTACTCTTGGTTGTTCAGAATAATACAGTTACTTGTGAGTCGAACCATTATAAGCTATATTATAACTATAACTACACTATTGTGTTAGGTAAGACTGTGATGATAGTTGTATGTGTTTTAAATAAATAAAGGTACATCTCAATGCCCCAGAGGCTTTAGACCCGATAAAATTTCTCGGGTGCGTGGATCGAGCTGATCTAGCCAATAGTAACGCCTCCAAAGGAAGATGTAATCTATGGCGGGAGCTGTATAATATAAACCCCTTGTCAATTTTATTGAACCATCTTAGAGCCTTCCGCCAGGGCACGCGTTACCGTCACCGACTTGAAATCTCTAAATAGACTTCGAACCCAAGTCGGCCGGAGCAAAGACAACCCACATAAATGATGGTTCACGGACGGCTCAGATCTCAAGTGTGTATGCGGCACCTCCCCACAGATAATAGCACACCTTCCAACCTGCGCCGCATGCCACCTCTGCATTTGATGATCTGTAAGCGCAGCTTACGCATTTCCATTTAAACCAATGATTCAAATTTCCTGCCAAGGTCGCGAGGTTCGTTGGGAAGAGATACCGTGGCTCTGGCACAAGGGCACTTGAAGGAACACGGGTGGATTTTAGTCAGTAAAAGTCTGACACGCCCTTCCGCTGCACCCTAGAGCGGGAGACGTCATTTGATGATCTCCCACCCACAAAAAAAAGGGGTTCATCTATACTTAATAATAAAGAGGTAAAATTTGTTTGTTTGTATGTAGTTATAGAATCTTTGGAACTCCCAGTCGGATTTGAAAAATTCTTTTTGCAATTTTGATAGCCCAATTCTTCAGGACGGCTATAAGTTAATTAATATTTGGCCGACTTGAAATCTCAAAATAGACTTCGACCCCAAGTCGGCCGGAGCAAAGCCAGTCTCCACAGATGAGGGTTCACGGACGGCTCAGATCTCAAGTGCGTATGTGGCACCTCCCTACAGAGAACGGCACACCTTCCAACCTGAACCGCATACAGGGTCCCGTGCATTTGATGATCTTATGAGTGCGTCAGTGAGCGGAGCTTGCGCAGTTGAATTTTATTTTTATTTCTATTTTATTTTATTTGGGAAAAATAACGATATTACATTACATATTAGATATGAAAAAAGTTATATAAAACAAAATCAATGTAATAACAACAACATTTTTTACGAATTTACAAAAAGGTATGCTATGGTGAGCTGAGGACTCATCGGTAACGTAGTTCTTATTCCTTACAAACCTACCAGTTAGTTACCACATTATTTATCTAATTTTTTCAATATATTAATAACTTGCGAAATGAATTTCTTAGTAGCATTAATAAATCTATATCTAGGAAATGTTCATTGTACATTTGCGTGAGACGCCGAAGAGGTGCACGCCATTTTGGGCCAAAAATGTTTGAACTTCTAACTATGGATACTCTAAGAAGAAAACGGGCAGGAGCAAGGACATAGTCCTAAGAAATTCCAAACTGAAGTGGCAGTGAGTAGAGCACATTGCTCGAAGAACAGATAGCCGATGGAGACGAAATCCTGGATTCGCGAATGCGTACTGAAAGACATAAAGTTGGAAGGCAAGGCAAGGCTCGATCCATCGATCGATGACCTTGTGAGGACCGCAGGAATATGTTGAATGCGAGAACCAGTGGAAATGGCGGTGCATGGGGGAGGTTCTGGTCCAGGTTCCGTTTAGGTGCTAATTTCATAGTACCGGTTCAAAATAAGGGTACCAATATTCGATTTAAAGGTTCTCTATGGAAGAAGGGATATGTCTGACGCGTGCCTAACGTAATTTTTTCTCTGGTCGCTTACGAAATATTGGCGACTACAAGTCTGTACTGTACAGTGTCCGCAAATTAATGTTGTCACTAATTATTAATAGTAGTTTGAATAATCTACACTTACTGTAGCACCGAAGAAGAACTGGTAAAATTAAGGTTCTTAAAGGTTCCAAATTAGGTCCCTGTTCCGGTTCGAGTTCTAGTATATAGTATAGCTTTTACGGATGTTAGGAACCTTTTCGATACCCGGTTATAAAGCACTTACATATAGCTTTGTCATTATATCACTTACCCTTAGGAGCGTTGTCTGGTTTCTTCTTAACAGTGTCCTGTTCAGGTTTGTACCTCTTTTTATTCTTCTGCTTGTTCTGGTTTCCGTCTGAAGGATCAAATAAACTAAAGAAGGAATCCATGGCTCTGTAACAAGAGAATAATTTAACTTTATAAATTTTTCTTACATTTCATTATACTAGTCGTAGCCCAGTGGTCGAAATGAAAATAAAGGTTCTAGAGTGGCGTGAAGAACGCAGGAATCCGCTGGATGCGGGAAGCACAAAACCGGTCGAAGTGGCGGAGCTTGAAAGAAAGAAAGAAAGAAAAATATTTTATTTGGGACACACACAGGAAATAAAACAATAAAAAAGAACATAGAAACATTTACATTTAACATACAGATAACAAAGTATTTCTAAAAGATATAAAATATAAAAGAGTAAGACCTGTGCGAGGCCAAAAAGGCTCCTATCTCAGCATAAAGCTGCGATATATAGCTTGGGAGAGGCCTATGTCCAGCAGTGGACTGATATAGACTGATGATGATGACGATGACATAGAAATATCATGACGGGATCTTTACGCGCACTGGATCTTCAACGTTCTGTATAGCGCGGAAGGTTGAAAATCAAACACTACTTTTCAACAAGAGTTTTTGTCAATGGAAACATTATATAGGCTGGTTGTATTACACATTCGCTGGGTGTCATTTGAAACAATGTGTAGTGTTATGTTGCAATGTGTATGGGGCCGAAAGGTTCTGGAGTAGCGACCGCGTACCGGAAGACGTAGAGTTGGAAGGCCTCCAACAAGGTGGACCGATAACCTTGTGAAGGCCGCAGGAATCCGCTGGATGCGGGAAGCACAAAACCGGTCGAATTAACGGAGCTTGGGGAGGCCTATGTCCAGCAGTGGACGTCTTTCGGCTGAAATGATGATGATGTTGATGTGGAGTGATGTTTATTTTGTGCCACTATAGGCATTGCTATATTTGCCTACCAAAAGATAACAACACAGCCAAATATTTGTCACTGTTTATGGTTGTATTACGTATGTACATGTTTTTGGATTTCCCGATTAAAATAACCTACTTGGCATTGTTGATTTACAAAATTTGCACGACATAAAAACCAAATTATCTTTGAAAAATGTAGGTTGTTAGCAAACAATTTGATTTGGGTCTTCTTAAATATTACCTACACTACGATTTTGAAAATTATTTTTCTATCAGAAAGGGTACCTATACTTCGAAGTTTGTGCTATTTAAAATTGAAAACAAAATCCTGTGCTGTCCTGGTAACCCTGGCAAGGATAATGGCACAAATTTATGAAATTATTGCATTGTCATCGGTCCTTGACAGGTGTGCAAAGTTTGAATGAAATCTAGTCGTTTAAAGTGGATCAAATCGCGCTATAAGGAGTCGGTTACAAACAAACATACAAGTGAAGCTAATATAAAGCGTTTAAAAATAATAGTTTAAAAAAACTAAAAAACACGCTTCCATTGAAAACCAAACTAAAAAGTACAAAATAATGGAAAAAAAGCGTGGGGTGCTTTTTAAGGTATTTTTTTATTGATATCAGGCACCCCACGCTTTTTTTCCATTATTTTGTACTTCTTAGTTTGGTTTTCAATGGAAGCGTGTTTTTTAGTTTTTTTAAACTATTATTTATATTCTATTTTTTAGAGTGTTTCGAATTTTGAGACGTATGTCAGCGTAGTTTGTGACGTATGTCAGCGTAGTTTTCGAAGACAGTTTTTTTGCTGTCCTGGTAACCCTGGCAAGGATAATGGCACAAATTAGTTTGTGACGTATGTCAGCGTAGTTTTCGAAGACAGTTTTTTTGCTGTCCTGGTAACCCTGGCAAGGATAATAGCACAAATTTTTGAAATTATTGCATTGTCATCGGTCCTTGACAGGTGTGCAAAGTTTGAATGAAATCTGGTCGTTTAAAGTGGGTCTAAATCGCGCTACAAGGAGTCGGTTACAAACAAACGTACAAATATACAAACATACAAGTGAAGCTAATATAAAGCGTGTAAAAAGGGGATAGATCAAATCTGTTACGCATTTTTTTGAGTCTGACCTAAGCCAGGATTACAAAGACAGTCGCAACGGGCTACGTATTTCATACACGTGTAAATATATCCACCGACGAAAGATATCGTGCCAAAATACATTACAAAATGTTATCTTTAGAACTCAGACTGTCATATTCTTCTACAATGTTAAAATAATCGCAGAAGGTGAAAACTGCGAGGCGCGTCCTACAAGTACACAGTTACTTTAACGAGTATCTCAAAATAACAAAGTAAGGTTTTTTTTTTCTGGGTGAGAAATCATCAAATGACGTCCTCCCGCTCTTGGGCGGAGCGGGAGGGCGTGTCAAACTTTTACTGACTAAAACCCACCCGTGTTCCTTCAGTTGCCCATGTGCCAGGGCCACGTTGTCTCTTTCGAACAAATCTCGCGACCCTGGCAGTCTCGCGACCCTGGCAGAAATTATGGATTCAATAGTATTATATGTATATTCAACACAATGTAAATTGTTCAAGAATAAATGAAATGAAAAATGAAATGTATTCAGTATTGCAAATATTTTGGTGATGAGTTTATATTTTTCCGATATTTTTAAAACATGTTGGTGATAAGTTTGTAATTTTTGCTATATATTTCAAAATTTGATGATCACTTTTGTATGATTACTGAATTTTTTAAACATGTTGGTAATCAGTTTGTAATTTTTACTATATTTTTTCTTATTTTGGTGATCAGTTTGATAGTTCTACTGTATTTTGGTGATCAGTTTGAATGATCACCAAAATATAGTATAACACAAAAGTTTTATATAGAATAACCGGCTTTCGTTACTTAATACGGTTCAGGAATGAAAAAGTAACCCACCCAAAGCTTATTTTTAGTAATTATTTTCTGGTAACGTATAATGAACACTTTTAATGAGAATGGCTGGGCGGAAATTTGCCGACATTTTCGCATATTCAACGTAAACTGTTTATAAATTCAAAGAAATAAATTTCAAATATTTTTTTTTTACTTTCCTCTTGATACCGTACAAACAGGGCGGGAAATTTAAATTGGTTTTCTTAACTTATCTGTAATGCGAAAAATTCTTCAATATTCGCATGTTTAGCGGCAGTTCATTGACTCTTCGTTTTTATCAAATGACCTCGATTTAGATACGAATGTTATGTAAATCCGTGCCTCGGAAAGCACGATATGCCGTTGGTACCGGTTTACATTCATAGAACTTTGACAGTCGTCACGGGTCTTCAGAAGCCCGAAAGTTTGACAACCAGTCTTACTAATAGGTATCGTGTTACCCAGTAACTGGGTTATGAGGGTGAGATAGGCAATCGCTCCATTTATACTAATATAATGAAGCTAAAGAGTTTGTTTGTTTGTTTGTTTGTATATTTGTTTGTCTGGTTGGTTGAACGCGCAAATCTCAGGAACGACTGGTCCGAATTGAAAAAATATTTTTGTGTTAGGTAGCCTATTTATTGAGGAAGGCTATAGGCTATACAACATCACGTTACGATCATAAGGAGCGGAGCAGCGACGAAAAAGGATCGAAAACTGGCAGGCAATTAGATGCGACGGGAAGGGTCAGGCAGGGGAGCAAAAATTTGACGCGGACGAATTCGCGGGCAGAAGCTAGTATTATTATAAAGAGGTAAAATTTGTTCCTTTGTAAGTTTGTATGTAGGTGTCTCTGGAATTACCAGTCAGATACGAAAAAATATTTTTGCATTTGGTAGCTCAATTTTTGAGGAAGGTTATAGGCTATTTATTTAACATGACGCTACGACCCTGAAGGACCAAGTAAAAAAAAGAAAAAGAAGTCAGAGAGAATGCTAAGAGAAACCGAAACAATATCGCGGACGGGGTGACGCGCTGCTATATTTTATGATAAAATAAGAAGATTCAGGTTAACAAAGATGCGAGCATAAACTGAATTTCGCACACTTCCCCCTTAACCTTATCAACTTTGGATCTTAATTTCTTATCCTGTTTGCGTCATCTGTTTTTATAAACAATCATTCTCATTTTTGGGAATCCCCGAATAAAGTTTATCTCGGTAGGTCGATAGGCTGCTGACGATTACTTATGTAAGGGAAATTCCCTGGGCGTATTTTAGAGCGTTCGCAGACGGCATACAACTGGTAACCGATTTTTTGTAGCAGCTAAATGACACGATATCGGTAAATCAAATGTATGACGCACGATGTACGTAGATCTATCTAAATAACGTTGGGCGAAATAATCAAACCGATTATAGGACCTATGCCGTGTGCGAGCCCGCTTAGCTAGGCTACTTTAAAGAGGACGCGCGAAATTCTACTTTTCTTACGTTTTTTACCACGGCGCGGATTACCCTGGTACTTTCCCCCTTAAACTGTGGGGGGTGTACTATAGATACACCTATGCCTAGCCTTTTGGGGACTTGCGGCATGATAAATGAATTTACAGCTTTTACACGTCGATAGTATATCGTACGGTGCCACAATCTATTTTAAAGTCCAGACATAATATTGGTGATGTTCTTCAGAAAGGTCAGGTGCGTAGTACTCGCAACCGGCGTGTGTGTATGACCAATTGTATGAACCTAAACGAGGCAAAAGAAGTGTGTAGAGATCGTAGCAGGTGGCGTTCCGTGGTTTCTGCCTACCCCCATGGGAAAAAGGCGTGATTGTATGTATGTATGTATGTGTATAATCTTGATCGGATCATGGGATGGCCATGTAGTCTGGAAGCTAAAATGCTCTTTTGAAGAAAGAACCACATAGATAAAATGGACCTGTCCAAAGTGCTATCATCAGCATTTATCAGTAATCGTGCAGCTCAACTGAGACAATTCGACGAACGACCAAAGAAAGGTTGACGTGATATTATTTTTGTGTTTTAAAAGTGTTACTTAATCGGATAAAAAAACACACCTGACGTTCTAATTTTGGTTTATTCCCTAGATAAAGCAGAGACAAAAATAAATTCAATCTGTGGCATGTTTTTTTTTTCAAAGTTGGCAATGGTTTGACGTAAAATTGGCGGGAATTTGGCAATCTTTGTTGTTGTTGACTGTCGCTGAATTTTTTATTAAGTACCTATATTACTAAGATGTAAGTGCCAAATTGAATGATAAAATGATTATGGGTATGTTTTCCTTGTTAAAATAGCTTCTATCATTATCTTCCTGCCCTTTTACATACCATGTTACTTGTGGTCGGCGCAACAAGTTTTCTTCTTCAATTCTCCCCTGCCAGCCAGCGTGACGCTATCATATCACTTCACTATTGCTTTCACATCATTCCTCACACAATCCATCAATCTGTTCTATGGCCTTCGTTATAAAAAACCGTTTAAAAATAGCAACTATGATGTTAGTAAACAATTTAACTTGCAGATCTGGGAAACTTGCGAAAAGACATCTGCGAATGGACTTTTACCGGAATTTGCGCTAATGGAGTTAAGCGCAATAGGACATATGTGCGAATGGACATATGCGAGACAGGCACTTGCGCGAAAAATTGCGGTATATAACCTTCTTTGGAATCACTCTGTTGATAAAAACCGCATTAAAATCCATAGTGAATGAGCTTCTTAGGTGGCGACTCTAGCCAGAATCACAATTTCTAATATATCCAAGTTGTTTTAAAGATATAAACAAAAGAGCATAACTGTCATTTTTGACAGTGCTCACGGTGATATTAATTTATGACATAGTCACCGTTATCGCAACGTCATCTATGACGATTCACGGGACATCGTTGTCGAACTCACGCTAATTATAATATAATTCGGAACGGGTGTTACCTTTTTCAAATCGATTACAAAGTAACTCGAAATGCAGTCTGACAGCTCTAGAACTCGGAAAGATGTGTTTAAGTGAAATTTTCAGCACAACTGGTGAAATTCACCTTCAAATTAAAATTCATTTATGTTCCAGAATGTGGGTTTACAATGTATGGTCTTATAACTATAATGTCCCCTTTCTATAATACCATTTTATATGGTGTGCAAATATTTAGTTATCCTACACAAAGCTACGCTAGCTAAACCAACAACAAAGAAGAGCTGATGCATTCGGATTTTTATGGAATAAATTAATTTATTGATGTTAAAGTAGTTATACCTATGACAGTTCAAGACTTTAATCAATACATATACAGCTCTTTACACTATTTCGCAACAACGGCTTTAACCAACACTGACCTGTTTATTGCAAAAAAAAAGGAAATTTGAATTTCGTGGGCTACCGCATCCTCCTTTATCTTGTTGTCACTACAGTAGCTGTTTATCAACAGTTTGAAATGATTCTACCTTTATTTTTTTCTCGTCTTCTAAGTACCATAGCGTGATAATTATCTTCCTCAAGAATTGGGCAATCAAATGTTTGCTCATTGTTTGTGACTGTAAAAAATGCTACTCGATGCAACTGGTGCAACTAGGGCAGGGGCTTTAGCTGACATCCGTCACCCCCTATTCCTTAGGACCCGAGATGGTGGCGCGAAGTGTTCCACGCGCGCCTCTCTGTGAAGTACGGGGGGAGTTTAAGACGCTGACAACAGCCAAATTGCCTTATCTCAAACAATTTTTTTGCCAAATCTATACAGTTTTTGACGGCGGAAAAAATATATGTTAATCTTGAACATATTTCTGAGAATCCTGTTGTATTCAAAACACGTTTTTGAAAAGTTTTCTCGATACAAAAAAATTGTAAACTTACCTCTTAAAATGATCTTCCAACAAAAATATCTGTATTACTTATCAACGTACATTGATAAAATTTATAACATTAACGTATCATATGTAAATACAAAACTTAGTTGATTTTTATTTTTGACTACTCAACTTATTTTAAAGTTATTAATTTATATTATGGTTTGTAAAACGTTACGAACGTCCCTTCATCACGCTTCTCTTTCTTACGTATACAATCCGACAGTGATCGCATAGACGCGCAGCTAGACGGACGTATGTCGCTTTGCCCCGCTATCCGTTCATTTCATAGTTTGATGTTTGATAACTTCAAACATTCGTAATATTTTATTTTGTTCCTAAAAGTACCTACACTAAATTGTAAAAAATTGGCTCGTAAAGACTTTGGTATAGGAAATAAGTTTAAATACAAATAAAGTTCTAAGTTGTGAAAACATTTGCTGTGCAAAATGGGGAATAAACAAAAAAGCCGGAGGTCAGCAAAAAAGCGCTTCTATAGTAACAAACAAAAACATCTCATGGAAGTAGTAAAGTAAGTACATTTTATATTGACAAAACGAGTAAATAAAATTATAACCAAATAGGTACTATGAAGGCTATTTTGTACCACCGATAGCGTAAATTCATTACCAAATGTAACGCTAGGTTGGTCTAGTGGTATTTGAATGGATCCCGAAAAACGAGTATTGAGTTCGAATCTCAGTTGAGTTTTAGAAAATTGAATTGGATTCATTTTATTTACTTAGCAATAAGAAATTTAATTTGTATTTTTTTCAAATTTATTTTTTATATTTTTAGAATAATTATTAATTTTCTTTACAGTAAAAAGAGACGTTTGGCGAACAGTTCAGAAGCAGGTGAAGCTTCGGAAATTTTTTTTCACCAGTAAGTGTGTAATAAGTACTTAGGTACTAATATAGATAAATAAATGTATAAAAATTGTATCACTTTGATCATAAAAAGAGTCACAAATAAATGAAATAAGTCCAGTGATATAAACTATCGAATTTACATAGACCTATGACTCTCTTAGAACTGGACTTATAGGAAAATACTCGTAGATTTGTCCATTGTTTCTTGCCCACTCTATATAAATCGTCGTGTGAGTTTTGGTATTTTTAACCGACTTCAAAAGGGAGGAGGTTATCATTACGAATGATCGTTTTTTTATCGGGCATAACTCCGTCATGTTTCGACGGATTTGCAAAATTTCTTTTTTTGTTCGAAATGCGTTTCTTCAGAAGTGGTTCCATTTAAATTTCATATAGATCTAATGATTAGTTTCGGGGACAGACAACGGAACTCTTCAAAAAATGACAGCAAATCAATTGCAATTGCTGCGATCGTTTGTCTATGTATTGTTAACAGAATGTAATGGAGTATCACAACTAAAAAATAAAAACTTTTTTACAAAACAAATAGAAACAACTTCTAAAAAAATTGCAAAATAACTTTGAGTTCGGAAGTCGCTTTTTCTGGGTTTGACTTTCGTTTTATGACACCGATTTTTTTTTTTAATACAACTTAGTAGGTAAGTTTAGTGCTGAATAAAGTTCTGGCAAGTTTAAATGTTTTATTTTTTTGCAGATTAGAAAATTTGCCAGTTGCAGTTACATCAGAAAGTGATATTATAGTTACCTCTGAAAATGGTGCTAGGTAAGTACCCAGAATCAGATCTGTACAATTTGCCCAAGTCTGCTGATCGTTCTTACACTTATTTATATGTTACTGTGAGTCATACTTTTATTTCATTACAGATTTGAAGAATCATGCGAGGTGTTAAGAAATGTTATTGATCAAGACTCAAATTGACCATGAAGAGATCATATGCTACGAGATGTACTGCGGCAACCGTGTCATTCAACACAAATAAATCAATATCTCTACTCTATAAACACATCTTGGCAAAAAGTCCACAAGGGAAACTAAAGATGTTAGAAGAAAGAAGAATGAAAAAGAGACACTTAAATAGCAAGTACATGAAGAAAAAAAGACGTATTATGTTCACAAAAACAGATGAAAGTTATGGAGAGCAATTTAATAAACCAGATATGCCAGAAGATATTCTGAAAAAAATTAAAGACAATTTTATCCTTTCGCTAAAAAAAACTGACGAAGAACGAAGTTTGATAGAAAGGAAAACGATTCTTCAAAAAGATAGTAGTGAGTGGATGGAACTTCGGAGGTCGCTGCTGACAGCCTCCAATTTTGGCCGCGTGATAAAGAAAAGACCAAATACTAGATGCATCAATTTGGTAAAAGACATTTTATATAAAAAAAATATGGATCACATTTCCTCAATCAAACATGGCCAGCAAAACGAAAATATAGCTTTACAGCAATTGTCGAAACAAGAGAGTATTGAAATTGAGCCTTGTGGGTTGTTTATAGACGCAGAGTTGCCTTATCTTGGAGCAACACCTGATGGTATCTGTGGCGAAGATGCCATAATTGAAATTAAATGCCCAATCACTGCGTACAAGTTGGGCCTGAATGAGGCTATCAGCAAGAAAAAAGTAAATTTTTGGGTGAAAGACAAAGAAGGGTGCCTAAAAATAAACACGAATCACAACTGGTATTATCAAATCCAGGGCCAGCTCCATATTATAAGACGGAAGAAATGCTTGTTTGCAGTATGGTCTGGAGAAAAAGTAAAATTAAAGATAGAAGTAATAGAAAAAGATGACCTGTTTTGGGAACAGAAAATGAAACAAAAATTACAATCATTTTACCTAACTCACCTACTGCCTGAAATTGTAGACCCGAGATTCACACGGAACCTGCCTATAAGAGACAACATCAAGATGCATGAAATACTTCAGACACCAATCGATCAACCCACATGTTCCAGATACCTCAGTAACACTGACTTGTAATTAAATTTTAAATTCTATTATAAAATCGAAAAACCTATGTAAATAAAATGAAAGCCTAAATACATGTATTCCCCGTGGTCCCTTCGAGCCGATAATGCTGCCGAATTAAAATGGTTGTCTCTGCCGTAAACGCCGAAAGGTACCGTCTCTCCGAGAAATACTGTCTTGTACCCGTGGTTCTACCGATTTGTCCTACTGGTTCCGAACAGTAGGACAAATCGGTATAACAAGTGAAGGTCGAAAAACATTTGCTTCATCATCTTTTTTTATTACTACTATCTTTAATTTAACTTTTTCTTCCGACTTGTAATATGGAGCTGGCCCTGGATTTGATAATACCAGTTGTGATTCGTGTTTATTTTTAGGCACCCTTCTTTGTCTTTTACCCAAAAATTTACTTTTTTCTTTCTGATAGCCTCATTCATTTCAATGTCAATAAGGTCTAAAATCGCTTGAACCTGTTTTTTTAACTTGCTATCGTTAAGCAAATGTTTTCCGACCTTCACTTGTTTTACCGATTTGTCCTACTCTGCCGTCATTATTAAAAAGGGCACAACTAGCATTTTGTAAATGTTGAGAATATCGATTTTAAAATATTTTTTGAATTATGTTAAAAAAACACGACTAAACTATGTTTTTCGAAATTGTGTGAATTTAAATATCTATAGCAATATTTTTTATTATTTTTAATGCATATATAGCTTTTTTTTTTCAACTTAACAAAAAAAATTACATAAAAGGAGCAATATTACGGTTAAAAGGCATATATAACCAAATGTGTCTTTTCAATGTAAAATGTTACAATGAAAAGGCACTTTTATTCAATTGTTCCTTTTCGCTGTATATTATTAAAATAGATAAATACAGTAAAACAGGTCAGCTGGAAGAAATTTCTTAAGAAATAAGCAGTACTTTTGTACTCAATTGTTTTAATATGCCTTATCACTCTGTTTTTTTACTGTGTGTACATAAATAATAAAATAAATAAATAAAATATTAGAATATGTATACTTTATACTTCTTGATGAATAAAAACAATATTATTGTGCACTTTCTTGTGTCGCTGCAGTGGGACGTGTAAATAACTTTGACCCCTCACTTCATCTCCGTTCAGAGATGTTTATTAGTAAAGGCATAACCGCCAGTGAGCCTTTTTTTATAAAAAAATAAGGCATAGGGTAAATAGTAAAGACATAACTGCTAGTTGTAACTTTTCTGCTTCAATAATTGCTAAGGTGTTTGTATAAAAAAAAATAAGCACAATTGCCACGTAAGCCTTTTATATTTCCTACCGGGGTCGCGTGATTGTTCGAAAGAGATACCGTGGCCCTGGCACATGGGCAACTGAAGGAATACGGGTGGGTTTTAGTCAGTAAAAGTCTGACACGCCCTCCCGCTCCGCCCAGAGCGGGAGAAGTCATTTGAAGACTTCCCATCCAAAAAGAAAAGGCTTTTATATTTGACGTAAGCCAATTACGCCTTTTCAATTAAATATATTAAAAATATAAAGGTGAAATAAAAGTAATATCTCACGAAGCGCCCTTTTCCTGGTTAAAAACTTAAAAAATGTTGCAGTTGTGCCCTTTAAGCTTATGGTATCTCTGTTAATTTTATTGCTAAAAATAAAATAAAAAATTGGCAGATAGGCGTTTTTTTCCTGATTATGGTTATATAGTATATATAACTCAATTTCATGAAAAATGTTAGTTATGCCCTTTTTTATTAAAACGGCAGTACTGATTCCCACCAGTAGGACAAAACGGTAAAACAAGTGCAGAACCACGGGTACAAGACGGTATTTCTCGTAGAGACGGTACCTTCCAGGGTTTACGACAGAGATAACCATTTTAATTCGGCAGCATTATTTTTCTCGCAGGGACCACGGAAAATACATGCCCAAATACGCCTGTAAGGTCGGCAGTTTTTTTTTATTTTCTTTACATTTACATTGTTTTTAATTCAGTATCTTAAAATAAATAAAAAAATACATTCGTTTTTTTAATCGCCTGGTCTAATTTGTTTTTAGCTCTTCATACAGAATGAAAATATATAAGAGCGCCATCTGTTGGTTCATTGTTCATTATTATTGACCGCGTCATTTGCGTCTTACTTGGTAGTTCGCTGTTTCGCCGCTTTTAAGAATGGCGCTAGGATATCGGAGAAATTGTGGGCGTGGCTAAAAATACCGAAACAGCGCAGCTCAATAGCGGTTGTCAGCGTCTTAACACCTCACTCCCCCCTAACGTGAGGAGGCCCGCAAAGGCGGGCCGGCACCAGTCGGGGATCACGGAAGACATTGGTTCCCGTGGTCCCCGACGTAGGACGGAACACCGGGGTGGTTTTAGTCAGTAAGAGTCTGACAGACCCCTCCGCCCACCCCAGGGTGGAAGACATCCATGAGGATTTCCACCTTGAGATCAAAAAAAAAAGGGGGCTTTAGCTGACGCTGGGTACAGCCAACGTCGCATCGCTCGTACACTCGGTGTATCTCGAACTACGGTACGAGATGCCATCAGACGATTTCGGGAGACAGGTTTATACACCCGCAGGCCAGGTCAAGGCCGACATCAATGCACTTCAACTCGAGATGAACGCTTCGTTGTCAGCAACGTATTGAGAAACCGCTTTTCGACCGCTACTGAAGTTCGTTCGCGTCTTTTTGAGGTGAGAAATGTCAGTGTAAGTGAACGTACCATTAGAAGAAGACTGCAAGAAAGAAATCTGAGGGATTTTAGTCCAGCTCGCGCCCCACAACTGCTCCTTCAACACCGTAGAGCTAGACTTTGTTTTGTGTGAGAATATGATGACTGGACTGTGGAGGAATGGAAGGACGTACTGTTCTCAGATGAGAGCAGAATAGCCTTAAGAGGTCCAAATGGACGGCAGCGTGTCTACAGGCGTCAAAATGAAAGGTTTGTTCCATACGATATAACCGAAACAGTGGATTACCAAGGAGGGTCCATAATGGTTTGGGGAGGTATCTCTTACAAGGCTCATACTGATCTTGTTTTATTCGATAGAGGCAGTGTGACCGCTCAAAGGTACGTGGAAGAAGTTCTTCAGAGACCATGTCCTTTCGCACCATTTATTGGTGGAAACTTCAGATTAATGCATAATAATGCACTTTGCCATACCGCAAGATTCGTCAGTGAGTACCTTAATGAGGTCGGGATTCAAGTTTCACCATGGCCGGCACGCAGTCCCGATCTTCACCCAATTAAGCACATTTGGGACAACCTCAAAAGACGTGTCCGAGCAAAAGTACCAGACCCTACGACCTTAGGAGAGCTCAAAACGGCTGCGGTAGAGGAGTGGCACAATATCCCCTAATCGGATATCCAAGATATCATGGGTGGACTGCCAAATCGGCTCCAAGAAGTCAAGGGCCAAAAGCAGCAACACCCATTATTAATTTTTATTTTTTCTTGTAATTGGGCCAGTGTTTATGAAATCAAAACTTTTCAATTTTCATCGAAGATTTTCAGAAAATCGATTTTTGGTAAGCATCCTTTAATAAACGACTTTTTTTCCAATACTTTTGTTATTTCTTTTTCCTTAAAGGTAGTTTTTTACGTACAATTTACTTTCATAAAATGTGGTCTAAGTTTGACAATTTCTGAAAATTGAAAGAAATACAAGGTGGGCGGCTAATTCTGCCCCCGTTGTTATAATTACAGTAAGTCGTGTTACTGGTGTTACGACTTTTTTTACAGTACTGTGATTCTTAAATCAAGTCCTACATGGAACATTTTTCTTTTTAATCTACGCAAATTTACCTTTTGTTGTCAGTTTAAATATCTGAGTTATCTGTTATAATCATTATGATACACCAATTTAAAAATAATAGTTTAAAAAAACTAAAAAACACGCTTCCATGGAAAACCAAACTAAAAAGTACAAAATAATGGAAAAAAAGCGTGGGGTGCTTTTAAGGTATTTTTTTATTGATATCAGGCACCCCACGCTTTTTTTCCATTATTTTGTACTTTTTAGTTTGGTTTTCCATGGAAGCGTGTTTTTTAGTTTTTTTAAACTATTATTTATTTTCTATTTTTTAGGGTATTTCGAATTTTGAGACGTATGTCAGCGTAGTTTGTGACAGTTTTTTTGATGTCCTGGTAACCCTGGCAAGGATAATGGCACAAATTTATGAAATTATTGCATTGTCATCAGTCCTTGACAGGTGTGCAAAGTTTGAATGAAATCTGGTCGTTTAAAGTGGGTCAAAATCGCACTATAAGGAGTCGGTTACAAACAAACATACAAATATACAAACATACAAATATACAAACATACAAACATACAAGTGAAGCTAATATAAAGCGTGTAAAAATGTTGAAGGTTTTTGACTTACTGTAATTACAATAACGGGGGCAGAATTGTGCCTGTGAGTGTATATCTATCATATAATTAATTTATCTCTCATTGTTTAATTTTCAGTTCTTTTACCTGTTGGGGTAATTTTTAAGGGACTTCAAAAAAATGAGGAGGTTATCAAATCGACTGTATTTTTTTTAATGTTTGTTTGCTCATAACTTTTGACTGGGTGAACCGATTTTAATGATTCTTTTTTTACTAAAGCTGGTGCTTCCCTTGTGGTCCCATTTCAATTGGTCTAGTTCTGACAATGGCATCCATGAGAAAACCATATAAGTCTTAAATTTGCATTAAGTATGTGCGCGACAAATGAACGAGTAACGCGATTAGATTAGTGCGGAGCACATACCATAACTAAAGTTGAAAATAAAAACTTTTTGCAAAAAAATAACAACGGACTTCCCTGAAAAAAACACTAGTTATTTTGACTTTGTAGTGTTTTTTAAGGAAGTCGGATGTTATTTTTTTTGCAATAAGTTTTTAGGTGCATCGTCTTCACGTATAATTGTATAAATATTGTATACAAATATTGAAAACCATTTTAAAAGAGTAACGGTGGACTTTCTCGCCCATTATTCTCCATACGAATCTACCTTTTAAAAGGTGCAACTAGAATCAATTCTATTTTCATGTAACAGTTGAGATTCAAAAGTGACTTTTTTGGGTCCAATATAAATGAATGCTTTGACTTTGAAATATTTTTTCAACTTTATTTACACTACAATAAAATCGATATTTTGTGTACTGGACACACACACTACATTCCGAGTATTAGATGTGATATATTATTATCAAATGACAATACATTATGTCATACGAAGCAGGAAAACAACAAGTTAGATTATAATTTTCCTTATAATAAATGCCTATCGGCCCAAATAGAATTTGATTGTTTATTAGCTCCTGCCCCCCACTTTCTTCGCGTGGGCTTCAGAATTGTGTCCAGAGAGAAATGGTCATTCTACCATGTCATTTACCAGGATAGAATAGAATAGAATAGAATATACTTTATTTGCTTTGAATGCAGGTACATACAAATAGGATCGTAAATAACATAATAAAGAACCGTGTACATTCTGCCTTGTTGGCATGCAAACACAATAATTATTATACACGTTATCAAAATAGGTTATTAAGATGTATCATTTAGGAAATCCTGAACAGAATAATAACATTTATCTAGAAGTAATTCAGTAAAACATTTTTTAAATTTCATCAAGGGCAAGGTTTTCATATGATCGGGATAAAAAGTATCTTTAGTGTTAATCCAGGTAATAAACTATATGTGTGCCAAATTTCATTCAAATCCGTTCTGTCATTTTTGCATGATTGAGTGGCAAACATACAAACGTTCAATCAATCAATCAACTCAGCCTATCGCAGTCCACTGCTGGACATAGGCCTCTCCCATGCTGCGCCACAACACCCTATCCTCCGCCTTCCGCATCCAGTCTGTACCAGCCACCTATTTGAGGTTGTCGGTCCATCTAGCTGGGGGGCGTCCCACACTACGCTTGCCGATACGCGTTCACATGTATAATATTTCTAGTTCTTGCCCGTGTCCTGGTCTGGGATCCAAGATGAAAAGTAGCTTATGTCCTTAACCAGGTCATGGTCTGTCTGTGTGCCAAATTTCATTGAAATCCATTCAGCAATTTTTGCCTGAGTGATTGGCAAACATACAAACTTTTACACTTATAATATTAATAATAATAGGACAATTTCATTTGTTTATTATTCTCAATACCAATACCTAGAGTATTTATCAGTTTCATATAAATGACTTTTTTATCTGATATCATTGACTACATAGATTGTATACAAATATTTTTATTATGCAGTGACCGCACATGTCAATTACTGCGGTCCAGGGTTGCCACATCTATTATACTAATATTATAAAACTGAAGAGTTTGGTTGTTTGGTTGAATGCGCTAATCTCGGGAACTACTGGTCCGAATTGAAAAATCCTTTTTGTGTTGCCTAGCCTATATATTGAGGAAGGCTATAAAAATATGCTATATAACATCACGCTACGATTAAAAGGAGCGGGGCAGCAACGAAAAATAGTCGTAAGCTAGCAGGCAATTTGATGCGACGGGAAGGGTCAGGGGAACAAAAAATTGACGCGGAAGAAGACGCGGGCAGAAGCTAGTTTTATAATAAAGTACATAACATTACGCTTCGTTTCGCTAAAGAGTTAGGCAGAGGTTTAAGTGCCATTATTACACGCACATTTCGCTAGTTTATTTAAGAACTGGATTCTTGAATGGTTGATGACAACAGATGCTAAGTCTATTGCCATCATGTCCCTAGCCACCGCAGGAGGAGACGCCCCGGGCGTCGGGAGTCGATAGCGGACTCCCAGCCACCGTAGGCGCGGGGTTGCGGGCGGCGAGCAATGGGTAGCTCGCCCCCGGGTTAGGACCAGGCGACGGCACGTAGTATTCCACGCGCGCCTCAAAGAGATGTCAGCAGTACTGAAGGGGTCTGCTAGGACCGATGCCTGCCAGAGTCGCGAAATTTGTTCGAAAGAGACACTGTGGCCCTAGCACATGGGCAACTGAAGGAACACGGGTGGGTTTTAGTCAGTAAAAGTCTGACACGCCCTCCCGCTCCGCCCAAGAACAGGAGACGTCATTTGATGATTTCCCATCCAAAAAAAAAAAGGCTACTACTGCGTGATCTGCCAGAGTGGCAGATTTGTTCGATAGAATTACTGTGGCCCTGACACAGGCAACTGAAGGAACACTGGTGATGTTAGATAGTCTATATCCTCCTTTAAGAATTTGATTATCAAATGCAAAAAGTTTCTTTTAATCTGATTCGTACTTCCCGAGATAAGTGCGTTCAAACAAACAAAATCCTTAGCTTAATATTATTAGTGTATAGATTCCCGCGACTTTGTTTGTTCAACAAATTTCTTGTTCCTCTGACCTTCCCCGTTGAATCACGTTGCTTGCCTGCACTTTTACTTTGTTTTCTCTTAGTGTCCTTTTGACCTTTTTTGCTTTTGCCTTTAAGGGTCCAATTGTGATATGAAATAGTTCATAATCCTTTCTAAACAATTAGACTATCAAATGCAAAAAAGTTTTTCAAATCCAAGAGATTAATTAGTGCATTCAAAAATACTCTTCAGTTTTATTATTACTATAGATATCAAAGTTATAAAACCACAATTAAACCACAGAACGGTATGTTTAGAAATGACTCATTAGAGAATTTGTTACAAAAATAAATTGTGCAATACTTGGTTAATTTTTTATCAGTACAAGATTTTTTGTGTAAGAAACTAGTTATGTACACTTCCATAGAGTATTTTGTAGTACATACACAGTATGTCTTTATCTACCTAATTGCATGGTAATAATGATGCTTTAGCATCTTTTGTGGTCAAATGTAAGTAATATACACGATGGGGACATAAACGTGCAATCTGTTACCATGGATTTAATAAATACGTGATTCAGAAAGGCACAGCATTGAAATTCTGTGTCAGTTAATTTAATTATTTTTATTTAGAAAATAGTACCTACCTAGATTTTGTTTATAACTCTAGGTTTTGCCAGTGGCTTCACCCGCGTATTATACGTACAAACCTTGAATCACTCTATTAAAAAAACTGCATCAAAATCTGTTACGTAGTTTTAAAGATCTAAGCATACATAGGGACAGACAGAGGGAAGCGACTTTGTTTTATACTATGTAGTGATAAGAATTTCAATGCCAGGGGATTCAGAATCATGTACTGAACCCATGTAAGCAGGTTGTGCTCCTATAACTCGGCCACACAGTTTTATTAATATTTAAGACAAAAAAAAATATGGCTCTCAAATCAAATAAATATTTTAAGACAGCACATTTTCATTCATTGCATAATTTCAAGTAAGCTCACATCATAATTTAAATTGAATAGAGGGAAAAACTATTTTTTTTTGAGCGGTGATTTGCAAATTCGCTTTGTTCTTTTTTTTATAATGCAGTAATTTTATCTATAGCATATAAATTCGCTCGTAACTGTTAAAAGTGGACCAATTGCCTTTCTTTTATGCAATAATTACATCCTCATTTCCCTCTTTCATATCTTATTCTCAAGGTCTTTTGAAAGATAACCAAAATAGCCCGCGAAATCATAAACATAAATAAAAACAACATTCCGACATGAAAAGGCACAAGCGCGGAAAGAATGAATTCGTTTTTTAAATTGATTTTTTTTATCCCAATTTTTAAGAAAATATAATGGTGCAAAGGTACTCACACAAACAGCTGTTATGATACCCAAGGTCACTGCTTCACTAGCTTGTTGCCAACGCAAGTTCTAAGAGTATTGTGAGTCAACAAACTCAAACAGAGGAACACAGCCAAATTATTTACAGTGACGTAAAATTACGATTTGTTACAACTGAACAAATATTATTGTACAATACATTGGTAGTCATACGCGACGGACTCTACGCGATTAAACATAACGTCACACGATAAGGAACAAATGTTATTAAAAGGAAATGAATAATGCTTTTGTTTTAATTCCGATAAGAGAATTTCGTTACGGTTGCGAAAATTTCGTCATGAATCGGCTGAATTGCATTTCACTGGACATTTTGACACTTACAACCAATAACATCATTTGTTTTTGAGATGGCAAGGATTCTTGATATAAAGTGACGTTCAGAACCAATTAACCGTAATAAACATGAATTAAACAATTATATAAAACTGCTCCTTTTAATAATTTCTGCACAGTAAATTTAGAATGAACAAATAAAATTTTTATGAACAGGCAAATTTAGGTAAGCAGTAACACTAAAACACATGCATAAATCATTCCTTTGAATGAGTACAATGAAAACTTGGATAAATTATTTGGTTTCAGGACACACCGTACAGTAAAGTTGCCATATTTAAAGTAATTATGAGGTTTTTGTTTTCATACGATAAATCATAAAATAAATGAATATATTGTAAATAAGCATACCGATTAATAGCACAAGTCAGCGCAACATACTTGGAAAAATGAATCATAGCAAACACACACCAACAATTTATAGTCAAAAAGGAAGTCCTGACGTATTTACTTAATTTTTTTGTTATTTGTTAATCTGTGGAAAGCTGACAATCAAGTGTCAATGTCAAATTCAAATTCTTTTGGCGGAAAATCGCAGTTACAGTCTGATCCTGATTCTGATTTGAACTGAAAAACACAAAATAAAAGTTCAAAATGTCTATTCAAGTGGAAAATAACTTAAAAAAAGGTGAAAACACAGAAATATTTGAACAAAAAGCTCATTACATGGCTTGCTCAATTGGAACCGACGGCCTTGCGAACATTAATAAATATTTTGAACCCTATGTTGCTGACGATAATGGAGGTAAACAAAACAATGATAACGTTATTTACTAATAAATCACGCTTGTGTTCTCAAATTCGGATGGTGGAGATATACAGTGTACACAATGCGCCAGTTATGTTAAATTACCTTTATATTTGGGACCAAGTTTGTTGCACTTAACCTGTATTTTTTTTTAACTCATGATAACTCATCATCCACAGCTCGACTTTACCCACTGCTTAACATAGGCCTCTCTTTTCTTGTGCCAATCCCCACACTCCTGTGCCAGCCTGAGCCTCATCAAGATTTTGCCCACGATGGCAACAATGACGTCCGTGGGCGAACATCGACACAACAATGTGTGACCGAAAGATTACATAGAAAGAATGGTGTTAGCATTATCAGGTTAAAGATTTCATGAGATAAATACACGTGGTATAAGACCTCTTTACAAAGGAGCTTGTCTGAAGCCCTATTTATTTTCTACTGCCAAGAACATCATCATTTGGGTGTTGAAGTTTGAAAGATGAGTGCCAGTGTAATATGCTGGAGAGTTGTCACATAAATGTACATGCCAACAATCTGTAGCTTTCGCAACTATGTTACTCAGCTTCCTGTCTAATTAGATGAAGCTCACCAGTTTTTACATGGAGTAACTGCCTATCTGTTCTCCACAGACCACAACCCACATTGATGTTGCGTAAGAAGACTGATTTTTTGAGCTTAGGTAATAGGTAGAACAGGCTGGTGTCTGCAAGTCCATGTCTGAGCACGTATTTTGCGATTTTTGGGCCTGTTGAAGATCTACAAATAACAGCCAGAGCCAATGGCTTAACATGCTTTCCAAGGCACAGAGGGGTTTCAATATCTAATGGATAACCCAACCACAAACTGACTGCAGTAATACGTCTTAGCTACTAGCCCCTACAAAAAAATATTTTAAACGATCATCAGATTATTATCATTTAAGTATATAATTTTTTTACAGAATTATCAGCATCATTTCGTGGATACCCATTGACTGGTAAAAAGATGAGCCTTCCAGAAGGTTACACAGCTGTTGTGGTCACGGAAGCAAAGAGGCCGCTTGCTGAAAATGCTGAAAGGAAGTTTCAGGTAATTATTTAGTTAGAACATCATGTCTGTCGCCCTAAAGGGAATTATACAGAGGTGTAATGTACACCTACATATTTTTACCAGTTATGTTTAAGTGCTTTTTAATATGGGGCAAGCCTATTGCTGAAAACTGAGCACAAATCTAGAAATGCAGCTACTGAGAAATTACTTGAAAACCCATCAAATCAAAAGTCATTTTAAATTCAAACTAGGCTACAAATGTGCTCTTTTTGACATGCTTTTGCTGGTAAGAAGTACCGCAACAAACTCCCCAGTTACACTGCTGTCTTTTCAGTTAAGATCTTGATTCTTTACAATAGTATGCAACCACCATATACCAACAAGGCAATCAAAATCTATAAAACTCTTATCTTATTGGAAATTATATGTTCAAGCCATTCGGGGTTGAAACTCTAGGGCTATGAGGTCCGAGTGCCCACTTAGTATTTCGGAATATTACCAATGGCTGGTTGACTCTTCACGTAACTAAAGGCAGACAATTTTTAATAACAAATAAAAGTCTTATTATTCTATCATTAAAGGTGACTGGTGGTTTCAAAGAATTCACAAATTGGAACTGGGACAAGAAGCCTTCAGAAAATGATAAAATCGTTGGAGCATTAGACTGGATACAGATTGCTGAAGCTGTAAGTACTTACCTCTTTTGAATGCATGTTGCATATATTACTGCCAGGGTCGCGGACTTGTTCCACTTACCATGGCCCTGGCACAGGAAACTGAAGGAACACGGGTTGGTTTTAGTCAGTAAAAGTCTGACAAGCCCTCCCGCTCCTCCCAGAGCGGCAGACGTCATTTGATGATTTCCCACCCCAAAAAAAATAAAATTTCACATGTATTAGCTCCTGAATCAATCTGACGAGCCGTTAAGCAACTATGTCGGGGTCGGCTTCCAATCTGTATGAATGATACTGGCATGGCCCACCATCAGGGATTTTAATTTTGATGACATAAAAATTTACAAGCCAAGCTAAAGGGCCAAGTTGGGGTAAGCTCTCTCCAGGGTGTGTACTCTTGATTTTAATTCTGATTGATTGACATTGGAATTTTGACGTTTCGTAGTCTTGAGTTCAACGCTAGCTCCAAAATGTGCTAAAATTGGGTGTCCATTTTGGAGAACTAAGTAGAATCGGGATCAGGCGTTTGTTGTTGTTCCAATGTTGATAGTGTTGTTTTCAGGAGTACCGAATCACGTGTGTGCAAAATTAACATTGGAATCGTTTTGGCTTTAGATTGGAATTAAAATTAGGTTGAAGAGTCAAATCAAATCAAAATATTTTTTATTTCATATAAAGCTACATGGGCACTTATGAAACGTCAGAAGCTAGGTGCACGGTTCCAAATAGTTGGTTCCTATGGAGAAGAGCCGGCAACAAACTCCACGGTTACTCTTTTAAAAATAATTCGTTTTTACAATTGTTTCAAATTACAGTGTTAATGGGTATGAGAGGACGGTGTAGGCCTGTCAACAAGTACCAGGTACTGAATAAGATAGAAAATTGTCTACAGTCTACAAGGCCTACAACGTTCTCACATTCACAAAGTATAAAATAATCTACATAAATAATATTATTTAAACCAAATGGCATTATTGCCATGACAATTAATATTAAAGAGAGTAAGCCCCCAGATCTGCCGATCTGTCAATTTGTAGGTGGCCTAGAAACCCTTATAACTCTTGAACCTGTGACTGACAGATTCTGATATTGGCCGACTGATTCAGACTAATTAGCGACTTTTGGGAGAAAACAGATCTTCGCTAGGCGCCCTAGTTTTTGTGAGTAAAATGGGTCTAGCTGGGGTAAGCTCTCTCCAGATCGGCCACCTATAAACCCTTATAACTTTGGAACCACTGACGAGACCAATTAAAAATAAAATAAAAATCTTAGGACAACCAACACACTGTTATCTGATCCCAAACTAGGCAGAGCCTGTACTATGGTAACCAGACAACTGATAAATATACTTATATATTTCTAAATACATACACATTATAGATAAATTACACCCAGACACGGAACAAATGATTGTGCTCATCACACAAAGATTTGTCCTGGGTGGGAATCGAACCCACGACCTCAGTCTTTGCAGTCAGGGTCACTAACCACTAGACTAACAGGCCAGTCAATTCTGTTATTTAGTGACATTTTTTTTGTGTTATCAAAATTAAAATCCCTGATGGTGGCTATGCCATTATCAGTCATCTTCATTTATACTTCTTCGCTTACTCTTATAGCCATCCACGTTCATACTCAAAACTTTCGTCATGACTATGATTGCATTATTACTAGCCTCCCCTGTCTCACTCCTGGGCAAAGGCTTCCCTCCACTATTTCCATCTTTCGCGAGCCGGCGTGTCCTCCTTCCAGTTTTGACGGACCCTACCTGGGTCGTCCCGATATCCAATTTAAATTTTACACATATCTTTATTATATAATGTTACTGTTTTTTTTTCTTCTACTAATGTTACCAATTGTTAGCGCTTATCACTAAGCAAGTTACCTTATTTCTCTGAATCATTGTTTCATGCATGTATACCTTTAAGAAACTGATGCACTGTTGTTTTTTTTCTTTTTTATCAGTGTAATCAATTGTTGGTGAACCTAATCAAAATAAAATAAATAAATCACTACATGGTCTGCTGCAACCCTGTCTTAATTGATGATGATTGACATTATATTGTTTTTTTTTTTTGCAGCTACATGGAGATGACAACTGACAAAGTAGAATAAGAAGTTAAAACTATGAACAATCATATTATAAGGTATCCAAATAAAAACAAAACAATCAACAAAATATGTTTTTTATTTTAAAAAGAAATAATATAATTATAACTTTATATTCCATATTCATCCCGTTAGTTTGGTTATTGCAGATCTTAGATAAGTATGGAATTTTGAACACTATTAGGAAAAATAAAAATTATATAGCAGACTCCAGCATTGCACAAAATAAAAGAAAATTCTTAAAAGACCATTACATATAAAAATTTTGCTTTGTTGAAATTTTTCTAGAATATCCGTTCTATTCTACATACTAATATTTTAGTAAACATCGTGAGGAAACCGACATGTCTTACTAGCAAAAATTCTAAAATATGTGACATCTACCAATCCGCATTGGAACCGCGTGGTGAATTACAGCCCACTCTCTCTCCTAAAAGGAAACTCGTAACTGACGCATAATTTGCGATTGGTTTCATCGTGAATACCCGTCTATTTAACAAAATATAAATCTGAACTAAAAGGTAAAGTCGCCAGCACATCAAGCTACCCGAAACTGACAAATTCTGGCAATCAACACTGAACCTAATGCTTTAGCGATAAAGAAAATGAATGAAATGAAAATCTATTAAAGAAATTTGACAGATTGTAGTAGCTTGATGTGCTGACGTCTGTACATATAATACTTCAACACAATTTTCTTCTTACAAATTTTCTTACGCGTATTTATATTATATCTATAATCAAAATTCATATCTACCTACATATTAATCTGTGACAGAAGTGTAAGTTATTAAGCTGTGAATCTGGAGAGTACCCTCCAAATCTACACAAACTCAAAATTCGCTCTGTTTTTATAATATTTATAGTTATTTTAATATATTATGAAGATATTCACAAACCTTAATACTGATATACATACATAGTTATGAAATAGTGAATAAGAATTTGAAATAGATACGACTCTATTCAACATAGTTCTATTTAAAACATCTATATATATAAAAATGAATCCCTATTTCCCTTGGTCACGCCATCACGCGTGAACGGCTGGACCGATTTCACTTTTCCTTTTTTTGTTGTGTTTGTAATTGTCAGGAGAAGGTTCTTATGAAAGAAAAAAAAATAGAAAATTTAAGAACACTTATTTAAGAATACTTAACAACCATATAATAGGACAATGTAAACTTTTTTAATGTAACATTATGACATTTTACATAGAATTGACAGAATGCGTGCTCAAATATC
This sequence comes from Aporophyla nigra, assembly GCA_947507805.1. Taxonomy (NCBI): domain Eukaryota; kingdom Metazoa; phylum Arthropoda; class Insecta; order Lepidoptera; family Noctuidae; genus Aporophyla; species Aporophyla nigra. The sequence goes on along the minus strand of OX382319.1, from coordinate 11,024,160 downwards.
ATCAAAGAGACAGGACAACGTCTGTCGGGTCAGCTAGTAGTTATATACAATATGTAACATAACGTACAGTTTAAAAGAAGATGTAGTGACAAAAATTTAAAAATGTATGCTTAGATGGTTTGGTCATGTTGAGAGGATGAATGAAGGACGGCTCACAAAGATTTACAAGGCAGATGTGAGTGGAAACACCGGGAGGGGACGCCCTAGGAGGACATATAGTGACCTTATAGGTGATGTGTTTCAGAAAGGTCAGGTGCGTAGTACTCGCAACCGGCGTGTGTGTATGACCAATTGTATGAACCTAAACGAGGAAAAAAGAGTGTGTAGAGATCGTAGCAGGTGGCGTTCCGTGGTTTCTGCCTACCCCCATGGGAAAAAGGCGTGATTGTATGTATGTAACATAATTAACGCGAGACCTCATACACCTGCCAGGGTCGCGAGATTTGTTCGAATGAGTTACCGTGGCCCTGGCACAGGCAACTGAAGGAACACGGGTGGGTTTTAGTCAGTAAAAGTCTGACTGCCCTCCCGCTCCGCTCAGAGCGGGAGACGTCATTTAATGATTACAGTATTGACACAATTGGAAGGATTTAATCAAAAATGTTCCACCCTTATCCTCGACAATTTCGAGTTTTTGTGACCTATGCACTCCAAATAAGGTATATTTTAAGATATCAAAGACATGTGGGAACATTTTTGCTTAAATCAGTCCAATTAGGGTATTGAGTTAAAAGCTTAATACAATGTTCAAAACTTATTTTTGTTAAAGCTAACTGTTATTATTAAGAAAATCGTGTTTACCCTAGCATTACTTTATACATTTAAGATTGAATCTTTTTGAAATATAATGTTTTTTTTTTTACTCAATCGGCGGTAGATATGGCAAAATACATAATTTTTGACAAAAAATACTTCAGAAAGCGATTCAGTTGTCAATTATGGAAAACTTACTTTCAGGACTTGTGTTTATTCTGTTAAACCTTGTATAACATATCATTCATAACAGCACGCCTTGTTTCCTCGAAGGGTTGGGCAGAAGTGTATCTATAGTACACCCACATATCAACAATTATGTATAAGACCCAAGTAATAGGGGGCGAGCCTATTGCCATCAACCAGGTACAACTCCAGACTCTGGGCTGCTACTAAGAATTTCCAGAGCGAAAAACCCAATGACAATTTGACCGATCTGGGAATCGAACCCAGGACTTCATGCTCAGCAGTAGCGCTTGCAACCACTAGACTAACGAGGCAGTCACATAATTTTACATAATTAATAATTTATACAGGATGTCCAGTAAATAGCACGACATACTGCAGGGGGTGATAGCTTGGGTCACTACCTATCAATACAACACAATATATGTTCAGCAAAATCTTACGGATTTACAGTTTTACAAAATTTTCCGAAATACCGAAAAATCTCTACCTTGAAACAGATTTTTAAGCATCTCGTAATGAAAAAATCCTTTTCTAGTACTTTTTTTTTACATCAAATTATTCGTGAATAGTTACTTTACTCATTGATAAGTCTTTTTTCTATCAAAGACAAGAATGTTTTCAAGAAATACTATTTTTTGTTTAAATTTGCACAGAACTATTTTCTTATTACTTAAGTTTAACCTACAGTGGTGAAAAAAAAATAAGTAAGATTTTGCTGAACATATATTGTGTTGTATTGATAGGTAGTGACCCAAGCTATCACCCCCTGCAGTATGTCGTGCTATTTACTGGACACCCTGTATGTATACAGGATAGTTTTTAACCAGTGCGCAAATTTTAACAAATTAAACTTAAACGAGTTATAATAACCATGCAATTTTTATTTTGTTATATCTTAGTACAAAAAAAAAGTTATCGTTAACTAAAGATGTTTATTTTGAAACTGGTTTTTATGGTAACTTGCGCGCGGCGCCGACGCGGCGGAGAAGGTGAACAACCGAGCGTAGTTACTAATACCTACCAGCTGTTCGATCGGTCAAAATTCTAAGTAGTTCGAAGTACCTACGCCGGCGCGCGGTTACCGACCTATTCCTATTGTCGATATCATATTACGAAATATGTAGGAACTCCACAATTTACTGATTTAAGGTCGGATAAAAATTTAAAAAAGAAAAAGTATTGAAAAAATTGTTGAAATGTGTTCTATTACTGATACTGAACCACCAAAAAAAATTTGCGCAGTGGTTAAAAAAAGATCCTGTATGAAGGGCTAAGGAGAAGAATCGGCTAAGACACATTTTTTTTTTCAAATTCATTTTTTATTGTCTATAGGACCTATGATGAAAAAAATTCACATTTTACCATACAAGTATCTAAAACAAGACACAAAAACTCGCTGTGTCACTTAAAAAATTGGGCTGCAATTTGGATTTAAAAGGGAATGACAAGCTTAGTTCATGACGAAGCCACTTCTTCCTTGCCAAAGCGAATGTGAAACGGGTAATTTTTATGGAAATGACGATCCCAATATCAATAACATACCATATTTCCTTTTAAAATCAATTATTTATCTATATATATAAAAATGAATCCCTATTTCCCTTGGTCACGCCATCACGCGTGAACGGCTGGACCGATTTCACTTTTTTTGTTGTTGTTGTGTTTGTAATTGTCAGGAGAAGGTTCTTAGGAAAGAAAAACAGAAAAAATTGCGCGGGAAATTAGAAAATTTAAGAACACTTATATGAATACTTAACAACCATATAATAGGACATAGGACAATGTAAACTTTTTTAATGTAACATTATGACATTTGACATAGAATTGACAGAATGCGTGATCAAATGTCATCAAAGAGACAGGACAACGTCTGTCGGGTCAGCTAGTGCACAATAAATATTTTAAAGTTAAAAAAAAATGATATCAAAACTTTAAAAGTCAACACTGACAAATTTGGTGAATGTGACTTAAGCCAATTCTTCACATTAGCATTTCATGTGCGTAACTATCTATGTAGAATTATTGCTTATATACTTGAACGCAGAATCTTATATAAATACATAATCTTGGAACTACAAACTCGATAATATACTTAATAAAGTTCAGATTTCATTGCAACTACCACTATTGACCTATATATTACAAACTAGATTTTGCCCGCGGCTTTACCTGCGCTGAGGGCGTATATTATCCCAAAGAAACATACTACCAGAATTAAAAGACATGTCCTAACATGACCTTCCGAATCCGTTCAGTCGTTAAGGCGTAAAAGAGTAACAGATCAAACAGATACTTACTTTCGATTTAATTTCGAAAAATACACTAGTCACAAAAACCCAAAATCCCTCCATAGATTTCTTATACGATCATTATTTCCAGAGTTATTGATTGAAAAGTTAAAAAGTACTTTTCTGCTTTGACTGACAATAACTCCGCGGCAAATCATCGTACAGGCGTTCTGGATACGTCAAATTAAAGGGCATTAAGTATTCCAAAAGAGATTTTGAGTGTAACAATGGAAAAAAAAATTTTGAAGCCCGTAGACCTTTTTTAAGACGAGAAAATAGTTGTTTTTTTTTTGTAGTTTCCTTGTGATTTCTCCAGACTCAAGCATGATAAAAAATGGTCGTACCTAAAAACTAGACACTTGGAGCTACAATTTGCTTTTTTAATTTTTTGCTGTATGATCATTTTTTTTGGAGTTACAGCTTGTTGAAAATCACCCAAAATGTTGTTTTTTTTTTATATCCCTTAATTTTTGTGACTAGTGTATTAGTGTGGATGGTCAATCAAAAATGAACTTAAGAGTTGCACCAACTAACTTTAACCTTAACCAATGTCTTGTCAGCTTTCAAATCTCCGTTTAGGGGCAATCCATAAATTTAAAAAACCAAATGTTGCTCTCGCCAAACTTTTTGGCCGCCCTGAAGGTGGCTTTCCGATGCGCAAAGCACGGATCGTTGCTGTTTTTCATTCGATTTACTACTGCGCAGTCATTGTAGCCAACTTCAAGGCGGCCAAGAAGTTTGGTAACAACTATAAATTAAACCTAACTAACATTATTCAGAATTTAAGTTTTCGACTGCTCTAACCTTTGTCTCATTTGGTTTTTAATCGCAAGTCTTCTTAGATACTCTTTTTTACTTATCCTAATGACTCTAGTAAACGCTTTCTTCTTTCTTATCCTCTTTTTAGGTAATACCTGGATATCCTCTTCTGTATCTTCTTTATTCGATTCTGTTGTATTTTCATCATACCTGATGATATTATGCATACCAAAGTCGAATCGATTTTCCAAGTCTTTGAAATCGTTGATTTTTTCGCGACTCATTTTGTTGAAAATCTTCAAAAATTGCCAAAATTCTATGTCGCCTCCCTTGATGTTCTTTTGATAGAATTCTATCAGTTCTCTATCGCATTTATGGTTATTTTTGACAGGGCTCGGATCGGCAAAACGATGTGCTACAGGCTCAGTTTGTTTTTCTTTTTTACCGATTCTTTCTAATCTACGGTATTTTTTGGGACTGCTTTCACCGTCATTCTGATTCGTAACATCGCTATTATTGTTTTGTTTCTTATTCCCGTATTTTTTTCTGTTATTTTTCTTGTTAACATGACTATATCTACCCCCTATGCCAATTAAAATCTTATTCTTCCACACTTTAGGTTTAAATCTCTTTGGGTTAGCTTCGTGTTTTCTATTATGCAGTTTTAAAGCGCTCATTGTTAGACAGATTTTGTCACACCCTTGGCAGGGATAAAGAATTTTTAATCCTTTTTTCTTAGCAATAATACTCAAACTTCTAATTTGTTCTAAGTAAGTATCTCCTATAGATTTCAAAGCTTGATAATCTTCCTCATAAAATTCTGGTAGCAAGTAATCATTATTGATATTGACTTTCTGCTTTTCTACCATCCAGTCTCCCCCCTTTTTAACCAACTTCGTCGTTCCCACGAATACGTTTTTCGATTCTCGATTTTTCTCATCTATTTTCATGGAAGCTATTTTGTTTAAATTGCTAATACTTGGTATGACTTCTAGGTCACAGTCTTTATCGATTTCGAAGACGTATTTGGACCCGTTCTGTGTGTCCCGCTCTTTGATTCGCCCGTACGGTATATCGAGAGTTACATTATGAACGAGTTGAATATGTCTTCGTATTGTTAAGTTGGTAACGTAGCCACAAAAAGGACACTTTTTAAGCATTTTTTCGTTACATATATCGAAATGTTCCTTGCAGTGGACTTTTAAGTCTGTCTTCGTTTTGAAGAGCTGTAAAATAAAAGAAAAATATAATTGCATCCTATACTGACTGTTATAGCCTGAGTCGATTGAAGTTACGGCTTCTTAGAAAGGCAGTGGCCGCCACATAACGGCCGCAATCTCGGCGTCATGGAAACGATGGCAGCGGGGTTTCACTTCCCCGGACCGAAGGCGCGAGCTTGCGGTAGCTCGCCGCCCGGTAAGGACCAGGCTCGGGTCGCCGGCGCGTAGTGTTCCACGCGCGCCTCAAAGAGACATCAGCAGCACTGAAGGGGTCTGCTAGGACCGATGCCTGCCAGGGTCACGAGATTTGTTCGAAAGAGATACCGTGGCCCTGGCACAGGCAACAGAAGGAACACGGGTGGCCGGTGGGCTAACTAAATTAGTATAAATCTGACACACCCTCCCGCTCCACCCTGAGTGGGAGAAGTCATTTGATGATGTCACACTCAGAAATGAAAAAAAAAGCAGGGTTGACTTTTACAGTGCCAAAAAAGGCTCTCTAGGGAAAACACATAGATAATATTGTAATGACGTCATTCGACCGTAAATTGCGGACACTATGTGACGGCCTATGCTGTCTTAGGAAATCGTATCTATGCTTTTGTTTCTTCATCATATTCATTTTAGCCGTAAGACGTCCACTGCTGGACTTAGGCCTCCCCCAATTTGGGGGGTTTTGCCATAATCGCCACGCTTGGCAGGCGGGTTGGCGATCGCAGTATGGTGGTAAAATGCATAGAGAACGCTGCTGCCCATTCTCTAGTAAGTCCCTTAGTCGCCTTTTATGACACCCACGGGAAGAAATGCGGTTCTTTACGTACCTTGAAACAAATATAACATTGATGCGTATTGAATGTTAGTTTTCCATTAGGATTAGAATCTTCATCACTATTACTTTCTAAATCACTGTCTTTGTAATCGAGATCTTTTTTATCATCTATTGGTTCATCATTCATTTCATCATCATCATTTTTGTCAGCAATTTCTTCACCATTTATCACTTCATCACCATTTTTTTCAGCAATTTCCTCACCATTTATCAGTTCATCACCATTTTTTTCAGCGTTTTCATCATTTACATGAATCTTTTCACTATTTCTATTTTCTAATTCAATGTTTGGTTCGTCAACATCATCAATTTCTTCTTTATTTATTTCATCATCATCATCGGGTTCCTTATCATTATGGGCAACTTTTTGTAATTTTGTAGATTCTTTACCATTTTCTGGTTTTTTGAAGTATCTAATCGATTTTTGATCTGAAATTTGTAAAATAATTGTTCATTATACAATAGAAATATCTTTATACGAAAGGCGGTCCCCACTAAGAAATTTCGGTGCACCTTATATTTCTGCCTATTTAGGGTTTGGCCAAACGAGCGTAGTTCACGCAGCATTGGCTTTCTTTAAAACTTTTTAAAGTCGGTGGCAAAAACACCTTAATACAGATCCTAAGACACCGAATTCCGAAATTAAAGTTATTTTTCACTTTGTAGTGTTTTTTTTAGGAAGTTGGTTGTTATTTTTTTGTAAAAAGTTCATATTTTTAACTTTTTAGTTATGGTAGATACCCCGCACTAATCTAATCGCGTTATTCGTTCATTTGTCGCGCAATACTTAATTCAAATTTAAGACTTATATGGTTTTCACATGAATCCCAATGGAACCAAATTAAAATGGGACCATTCGGGAAGCACCAGCTTTCAAATAAAAAAAAGAATCATCAAAATCGGTTCACCCAGTCAAAAGTTATAAGGTAACAAACATTAAAAAAATACAGTCGAATTGATAACCTCCTCCTTTTTTGAAGTCGGTTAAAAATTCAATGTTGTCTTTCATTTTTCTTGAGCGCGGCGCCACATAAAACGAACGTGTTCGATCTTTAATTCGTGTGACGCGGCAAGCGTCTCGACACAAATTGCACCTACTACAAATGTGTCCTTGGTGTGCGTGTTTACACACAAATATACGGGGGCGATAAATGTGTCGCGTTTTAAATGTGGCGCCACAATTATTTTAATACAAATGTATGTCTGGTGTGCGGCCCCACAGTCCCTTATTCGTTCATTTGTCGCGCAAATACTTTATGCAAATGTAAGACTTATATGGTTTTCACATGGATCCCATTGTCAGAACTGAACCAAATGGGACCATTCGGGAGACACAAGCTTTCAAATTAAAAAAAAAATCATCAAAATCGGTTCACCCAGTCAAAAGTTATGAGGTAACAAACATTAAAAAAAAATGCAGTCGAATTGATAACCTCCTCCTATTTTTTTAAGTCGGTTAAAAAGTGAAATCGATTTTATAAAATTTCATAAAACAGCATCACCGCTCGTTTCTCCAAAGGGTTGGCCAGCGGTATACCTACAGTACACACACATTTCGCCTGTTATGTTTAAGTCCCATGTAATAGGGGGCGAGCCTGTTGCCATAAACCGGGGACAAATACAGAATCTGGGCTGCTACTGAATATTCCTTATAGCAAAACTCAATAACCCTGCCCGATCTAAGAATCGTACCCCCAAGACCTCACGCTTAGCAGTAGCGCAATTCAATTTCATTTTTAACCGACGAAAAAAAACGGAGGAGGTTATCAATTCGACGCATATATTTTTTTTTTGTTTGTTTTTTTTTTATGTATGACCACGTATAACTTTTTACATAGTAGTCCGATTGTGATAATTCTTTTTTTATTGGAAAGGGTATACTCCGAGGGTGGTCCCATATAGATTTGAAAATCAAAATCAAACCCTAAGGGTCAGAAAACAGGGGATGATTGATTGTTCACTCACTGATTGTTATGTTTAACCACGCATAACTTTATACAGAGTAGTCCGATTTTGATAATTCTTTATTCATGGTATAGGGTATACCTTGCCAAGTATTATAAGTATATTAAAGCCACAAAAAATCATAAAATAAAAACTTTTTACCATTAAATTTAACCGCCGAAAAAACTGAAAAGCAAAAAATAATAAACCTTAAAATTATGAGTCGGCGCTGGAAAATCAATGAACAAAGATCACTCAAAGCGCCGACTCATAATTTTAAGGTTTATTATTTTATGCTTTTCAGTTTTTTCGGCGGTTAAATTTTTTGGTAAAAAGTTTTTATTTTATAATTTTTTCACGTAAATTACTCGACGCGTTGTGACACCCTTTATACAGGATTTACCCATACCATTTGACTTAAATATAAAATAACAGAGCAAGTTAAAAAAATAAAATATTTATAATAAAGAATTTACGCGCGAGAAATGAGCAACGCTACGACGCACAGAGGGGTATTTGACCTAAAAAGTCGATCAAAATTATATGGTGATAATTTTCAATTGGGTATCAAATAAAAAGTAGTTTGGGGTAATAATTTTGTATTTAGAACACCATACACATGTACAATTTTACATAAAAAAAAATATAAAAAAAAATCTCTCTAATCAGAATCGGCTTCACTTGATTCACTGTCCTCCTTATCGTCATACTCTGCAGATGACACAAATGAAGTCTCTGGGAGCAACAATTCTAACGTCTCAACGGAAAATGGCTTACTTTTTTTCCGTTGCCTTTGCCTAGTACTGCTCAAAAAAGGATCGGAAGTTAACAAAAGTCTGTTTAACACGTCTCTGTTACAGTCTTCACGCGAAAACTTTCTTGAAAAATTTTGCCTATACATGCGGAAGTGTTTATTTCTGGCCTCAGCCGCCTCTTCCGACAACTGGCCAATAGGCAGAATAGCATGTTCAATTACCGTAGCCCCATGTCTTAAAACTTTGTGCATTGTAGGCGACATGGGGTGCCACTCGTACAACTCTACATAAAGGTTTGCAGTTTCTTCAGCAAAGATTTCAAATTTCTCTGTATCGATTTTCAATCCACATGAGAGGGCCTCTAATATAACACCGCATTTTTTTATTAAATTAATGTCCACACCTGTGATGCGGGAAGAAGTTTCAGGATTTGAGAAAAATCTCCTTGATGTGTTCCCGTCATTAGTATTCCCAAACCCTGCCTTCGGAATGTCCACTAGCAGCCCCATTTCTTCTTTAAAAGACTCCTGAATTTTCTGTCACTATATTTTTATGTTCTTGACTCCTTGCCTGCCATTTTTTTATAGGTATTTTGTATGCCAGATGAAGGAGTGATTCAAAAAATCGAATTTTAGCATGTAGTGTTGATAGCCCAAATTTAAGAGTATCTGGTTTTTCTACGTTTCTTTTATTCAGGTTGTTGAAGTCCTTTGATGTTTGGCCACATATATAGCACCTCATGGTAGATGACGTGTTTGTCGCAGCATTGCAAACCTTTGCATCAATCATGGTAAAGGCTAATCTGTGCTTTATTTTTATTATGCCACCATTTGTTCTCGGTATATCACTTGGTTTCAGATTTTTTATTTGATTCTCGATGTAGGAGATTTCTTCATTCGTGATGTCTTTTGTTTCGTGAACAAAACGTATTCGTATAGGTCGGCAGTATCTTGCGGAAGAAGGTACTGGATTTTGCCAAATAATCTTATTCTGGTCATTGCAAATCAGTCGTATGGGCACAAACGAACTCTGAAAGATGAATGCGTCACTGTCTGTACTGTTCCCAAATTTTTGTTTATATTGTTGTTGTTGCGAACCATCACAACCCCATTTTGATATTAGCTCTAAATTGGTTCTGTCTTCTTCATTTATAGTATCGAGTACTTCATTTAAATACATACATAACCGAACAGATGTATGATCTAAAAGATCCTGCAAGTTTTATTTCAGCACATGTTTCTGTAACTCTCATTGACTCTTCACGCGGATAACAGTCTTTCTTTGCCTTTCTAACAAGTGAGTAACATGGATAAATATTCTTGTTAGCAGCATGAATAACTTCGTATTGTTTTTTTGTCAAATCAGCTTCCACGAAAATAGCTAATGCTTGTGATGGGGAATGCTTTTTGACTACCTCGTTTTGAGCAGAATTATACCGTGTTCTGTACTTTTTGGCTCTTGTCGGTGTTAAAGTCATATCTTTGATAACTTTAGCCGCATCACCATGCCCTGCAGCACGTTGGCTCATTTGAGCTGCGTAGGTTAACTCTTCACAGGGTGTTTGTTCTCTCAAATCCTTTGTTTTGCGCCTCTTTGCTTGATCGCTCAATTCCTTGAATTCTTTTGTTGGTCGGCCGGCCTTTTTTGTTGTCCACGCAGGTAGTGTAATAAAGGCATTCAGCCATTGCTCATTTTTTGATAAGAAGCGTTCTTCCTTGTTACTGGCCGCAGTCCATTTTTGTTTAAATTGATACTTAAATGATTTTAATGCACTTCTCAATGAACCTTGATTGTTTTCAGGGCATTTCGTGATTATTTTAAGCCGATTTTCTAAAAACTCAAACTTCTGGTCCATTGTTCTGCCCGAACATTGTTTTATGACTTCATAGAGCGATTTTCTAGTCATCTCTATCGACGTCATTAGATGTTCTGAAATAGAAAAATAAAACGTATTTTATAAAAGCTGATTTCGACTTTTCGGTAAAAAAAAATATTTAAAAAAATGGCGTGAATAGGCGGGACATTTTTAAAAAAAAATCTTATCAGGAATAACGAAACTACATGTTTCATCCAAAATCATAAGTTAACTAGGCTTAACTCATAAACAAAAACATCTTTGATTACAGAGTTTACTAAAAAATTGTTGCATTTTTTATGGTGTACATTTAAGGTGCAAAATGTCACTTAAATCAAGTGTAATACCAAAATAAACATGCTTTTATAAAGTAACTACATACCTTCTCGCGAAATATCCATAATGGTTGCCACACAATATCACGAAACACAGACTAAATGGAATTTAAAAATCACGTTTTAACAGTAGTGCCGAGAACAAAGACATACGATTCACACAACGACTGGGTTCCGACTGCTGCTACGGTTAGCGGAGGGGCGGCGCGGGACCAAGATGACCGTTTAGTGACGTAATAGTTATTAGGCTCTCACGATACAATAATTGTAACGCAATATAACAAAATTCGTTTTTTCGACTTTTGATCGCCTTTTTGGGTCAAATACCCCTCTGTGCGACGCGGCGTTACGGGCACTCGCTAGCGAAACTAACAGCTGACTGACTGGGGTCGCGACCCGTGCGTCGGCGTCGGGCAACGCGGCGTATTGAGACGCAAGTTTGTTGCCCTCGCGCATAAGGTGAAATGTTCTTGTGGAAAAAAGCAGATTTTCTTTAAAAAAAGGTTGTTTTTTTTTTTCATTGATTTTACGTTCTATTAACGAAACCAAAGCACTGGTTTCAAGGATAACGGTGTTTACCCTTACATCCTGTATATAATATAGTAAAAGATGGTAGGTGTATTCAGCGCCTTAATGGCGTAACACACTTTCACAACCCGAAATATTTTGTAGAAAATTCATAATCTATTGCTTCATATGTTTGATGGAATCTTCTGCTCAACAAAGTAACTAAAGCAATGAATGTTGTTGGAATTAGTCAAAATGAAAGCCATTCCTACTTTAAATGATTTGGTAATTTAAGGCACTGATATGAATATATAGTTTACATAGTATTCTATTTTTTTTTTTAATTATTGTGAATGTTTGGTTTCTATTCTATTGTCGTTTAGTTTTAATCATGATCTGGCAGTTTGAGTAATTTGTGCAGCCAGCCAACCCAAATGTACTTTCTTTGGTATTCTGCGTCGAATCATTGAGCTTCTTAAGTTCTGAGCTGAGCTGTACGTTACTGACAAATAAATTCACTGACTAGACAGGTCCACTCAATCTGTATGATTCTTTCCTCAAAAGACCATTTCATACAGCTATCTACATGATCTGAAGATCATGTCTGGATTTTAAAAGAGACTGTGACCTCTGAGTTTGTTTCGGTCTTTCTTCTCAGAGTAGTCATATAGGAAACGCCGACGTTATCTACTTTTTAAAATATGATTGTCGAATAAACGTGTTTGTGCAAACCTACTTACAGAATTAAAATAATTTACCACTGCCCCGCTACGTACCTTTTTTATCCCCCCCGCTGTTAGCCGTCTTGATACGTCGGTTGTACTGTCTCCGTAACTTCTCCAGAACAACCCATTGATTGCGTACTCTTGCCTTGACCAGGAGTTGCTCTAAACGCTTTTCAACGCGCTTTTTCTTCTCTTCGTCTACGATTTGTTTCGGCAGTTCTGAGGACAAAATGTTATTTAATTCGCTACATTTTTTAAATGATATAGAGCCTTTGTTTTGTTGAAAAAGATGCACTGAACTTAAATTTAGTTTAGTTTGTGAACAAGGTAATCGGTACCATTCATAGCTATGCCCGACTATGCACGGCGGATGTGCTATTTTTTAAGATAATGAGATCGTATATGCATTCAATAGAACTCTTGTTGAGAGGAGTGGGCTGTAGTCCTTCACTCTCTACTTCAAGGCTAAGAAATTATGAGATTGACTTACCAATCGTCTTCTCAGGCTTGTTCAGCACATGTCCAATGAAGAAGTCATCGAACTCGTCTGCGGTACTGCCACGTTCTATCAGATTTCGAGATATATCCTCTGATAGCACTTTCTTTGAGTAAGTTATGGTGTCGGTGTCTTCAGAAAACTGTTCGGGACTACTCGGCTGTAGAAACTCTATGGCTATGGGTTCGGGGGGAGTCGGCTTTAGGGTAAAAAGTGGTGGGGCTGGTGAAGTATCTGAAAAGGATGATCATTTGGTTAAAGTGCATTTATTTTTTGTTTCCCACAACTGGGCCAATGTAGTGAAGCCCCCTACTCTCTTTCCACGTCTCTGTGTCCAGCATGCATAGCATGCCCACCGGTAGAAAGGGGTTATGTCTACGGAAGAATAGACAAAGTGATGTTTCGTGTAGACAGTACGCTCTCCTATAAAATCATGATTTTGTAGATAACCATAAATATACTTTGTGGCCGTCGAGTAAAAAGTTTTCTGCTGTCTTTAGTATGACGATTATAAAATCAAATTGTTTTCCCTACCTTAGGCGACTGACAGTTGTCAGTGTGATTTTGACAGTTGGGATAGAAAACTTTCTTCTAAAATAGCCTACATCAAAAAGGACCTAGGGAAAGATCTTTACAAACGAAAGACATTTTATGACAGATTGTAGAAAGATTTCTACGATGAGATGTCAAAAATTAAGAACCAAAATGTCATATTGTATGAAAATAGCGTTGTCTATTCTTCGCAGAATAAAAACTTTAAGGAAGTCGGTTGTTATTTTTTTGTAAAAAGTTTTTATTTTTAACTTTTTAATTATGGTTGATACCCTGCACTAATCTAATCGCGTTATTCGTTAATTTGTCGCGCAAATACTTAATGCAAATTTAAGACTTATATGCTTTTCACATGGACCCCATTGTCCGAATGGAATCAAATTAAAATGCCATTTGGGAAGCACCACCTATCAAATAAAAAAAGAATCATCAAAATCGGTTCACCCAGTCAAAAGGTAACAAACATTAAAAAAATACAGTCGAATTGATAACCTCCTACTTTTTTTGAAGTCGGTTAAAAAGAAAGCGTCTTGCTACGCCTGCTGAACTGCCAAAGACCAATCTTTATTAAAAGAGTCCAGCTCATCCCGCCATCTCCGTCTGGGCCTGCCGCGATGTCTCTTGCCATTAAGCGGGACCCATTGGGTCGTAAGTTTGGCCCACTGATCGTCTGACATACGGTAGATGTGTCCAGAGTTTTAATGTGACTGTAGAGACGCGAAATTCTCATAAGAAAGTCGTATGAAACGTGCCAGGCGATTATCGCACTTATGTGTTAACAAAACTTAAGCGAGGAATATCAATTTTAAAAAAAACCGGTCCAGGTCTTATAGCATTGCAGTTTTAGTTCAGCGCCATCTCTTAACCGATAGTGGAACTAATGTAATTTTTGTTGACGATTTCTAAAAACGTCTGCCATTTAGAGACATCGTTTTATTTTTCCTGTAATCTTTACATAAACTTTTATCACAAAGAATAATTTCTGATTTTTCTATGTAAACTTCGGAGATAAGGACGGTATATTTTTTTACATTTGTCGTCAAAAGTCGAAAATTATACGGCCTAAAAATAATAATTGAACTTCAATAGAAAATCCTATGCGCTACGTCATAATAGTGATTTAAGAATTAGTGTTAAACATCACGAAAATATATCTGTACATGTTATCGGCCAAACCCGGTTTTAGGATGAACAAGTTTCACCTAGGCCAGCCCAGTTCTCCTTAGACGCGATAGGACAAACCAGTATCACAGTCTATAAATGACAGGGCAATCGTACGGGGCGTGAGGGGCGAGACGGGGTAAGGGCGCTCCCGAACTGCATACGCTACCATGTAGTAGTTCGGGAGAAAACTTTCAGGGCTATCGTGTGTCACTTTATTTATTTTTTTAAGTAATTTAATTAAAATGGTGCATACGACGTGTGCTATGAAGGATTGCAAGTCGTCATCTTACATTAATAAAGAATTGCGATTTCATCAATTGCCGCGCATGGATGAAAGGTAAACAAATAAGTAAAATATTGTTTATTTGATAGAAAGCCAATATGGCGGCGCAACGTGTAGCCGATATTTATTTATTGTGCGGCGGCCAAGATGGCGCCGACGAAAACTTGCAAATTTTTCGTCATGGGTATCATTTTCATGGTTTTAGAGGTCGCTAAAACCGACTATGGGGTCAAAATTAAAATCCAAGATGGCGCAACGAAAATTTGCAAATTTTTCGTCATGGGTGTCATTTTCAAGATTTGCGAAATCCCTACAAATAAAAATGAGGACAAGTGTCTTTCGTGGAAAAGTCTATCGTGCAAGTAGGACCCAGAAAGGAGGACATTATTTGAAAAAAAATATAATTATGCGTGTCAATTTTGTGATTTCTTGGGGTGAAGATTATGAAAATAACATCAATTTTCAAATCCAAGATGGCAGATTATTCTTTCAGTGCCAAGAACCCGGATCCGGGTCCAACAGAATTACCGTTCGCATCCGAATCCTACGTATAAGTAGTTTGTACCTTGCGACCATGCCGTGCACCCGCCTACCGGGTGCAAATCACAAAAATAAGCTACGTGTGAATAAAGTCTACTTTTGAATAATTCTTTTTTCGACCTGGCACTAAAAGTGTTAAGTACATTGTCTATGTCATTTTAATCTTTATTTTCAATAAACTCTATTTTACTAATCAAGCCCTTTCATTTGATACTTATATTGAGGAAGTAGTGATAAAATATGTAATCGGCCATTTTGTAATTGCGTCCAACTTGGATTTAAAATGATACCGAATTTGTTAAATTATACTAATACTAAACAAATATCAGATAAATCCGTCAAAAGAAAGTAGGTCAAATTTAAATTACTTGATTTGACCCAAACAAATAAACAAACAAACAGCTAAATAAAATTGTTTAAAAAACGGTATTGTTGCTAATTGTTAATTATTGTTAATAATAATGTTGATCTAAAATAAATTAAAAAAAAGTTTACTTGAGACAAGCCTAGCTGTTGCGACAATGCCTACACGTTGTCGGCATTTACAAGGAGATCAAAGGCGTCGTCCTACTGTATGTTTTTATACTGTGCCAGTATAGACGTATGCAGAAAACACAAAAGAAATCAGGGGTGTTTGGCCGGTAACATATAACATAATACAAAAAAAAAATACTTTTAATCTTTTATCTTACCATCATTGTCATGTTTCTGGATTTCCACTTCATACATAAATTCTGGCTGGTCAACCATCTCTTCGATATCTTTGACCTCTTCAATTTCTTCGATAGGTTCCTCTTTTATTGCAACTTGAACTTTCTTCCTATAAGAAATAAGATTCGTTTTATGTAACTTTGAGGTGTAGTATGAATGTCGATAGCTATAAGAGTAGAGGGAGATCAAAGAAACGATGGGTGGACTGTGTGAATGATAATAATATTATCAAAATCAAAATCAAAAGTCATTTATTCAAACTAGGCTGAGAGTCAGCACTTTTTGAACGTCAAAGTCACATAAGACAGTCCCCCAAAACGCTCGCCCTTCATTCACACAGTCCATCTGGTTGAAAGGCTATTTGATCTAAGCGAAATTTTTCCAATAAAAAAATCATTATAAAAGAACTAGTGAGTGGATTTTGGTAAATATAATACAGTTTTTCCAAAATCTACTCACTAGTTCTTTTAAATATATTTATTATTTCGAAATATAAAACTTTGAATCACTCTCCTGCAACTTTCAAAAAATGTTGCTTAGATCAAATCAAATCAAAAGTCATTTATTCAAATTAGGCTGAGGATCAGCACTTTTCGAACGTCAAATAGCCTTTCAACCGTCGATATGGATAGAAAGGGGGTGACTACTGAGATGACGACTAATAGAGAAGTGTGGAAGAAAAAGACATTTTGCGACGACCACAAATATATTGGGATCAGGGCAGGAGAATTATAACTGTATGGTATGCAAGTACTACAAGTACTATCGATGGCAACTAATGGTACCGATTCCCTTGTTCACAAACTAAACTAAATTTAAGTTCAGTGCATCTTTTTCTTTGTATTTCATTAAGAAGAGGACAAAAGAAAATTTTTAGTTTAGTCCTGTCAAATTAATCAGCGCCTGTCACTACTCCATACAAGTTTAGACGTGATTAAAAACTTGCCTACTAAAATTACGTCAATTTACGTCAAGCGCTGATTAATTTGACAGGACTAAACTAAAATTTATCCTCTGTCCTTTCCTTAATGAATAGAAAGAAAAAGATGCACTGAACTTAAATTTAGTTTAGTTTGTGAATAAGGGAATCGGCACCAATGTCACTCATTGTAAGGACTATTCTTCCTTGCAGCGGTCAGCCGCAAACGCTTATGCTCATCAACCAATAGGATTGCAGCCTCAAATTTTTGCTTGACCCTTTGTTTTAGTAAGTGAAAAAACAAAGGCCGTAAAAATACCCGCACGCGTAGCATGACCACCATAGAAAAAACTTTGTCTATTCTTAGTAGAACAGAGATAGAACTGTCATGCTACGCCAGCATAAAACGGTACAAATCTTTCTACAATATTTAATTCTGTCTTTAATCTTTCTACAATCTGTAATTTTGTCTATTCGTCCGTCGATAAAACCCCTTTCTACGGTGGTCATGCTACGCGTGCAGATGAGGCGGTGGGGTTTTTTGCAATGCAAAAAAAAAATACCGCCGAAAAAACTGAAAAGCAAAAAATAATAAACCTTAAAATTATGAGTCGGCGCTTTGAGTGATCTTTGTTCATTGATTTTTATATTATGTCCTCCTGGGGCATTTCACACATCTGCCTTGTAAATTTTGTAAGCTGTCCTTCATTCATCCTCTCAACATGACCAAACCATCTAAGCATACTGTTTCCATTTTTTGTCACTACATCTTCTTGTAAACCGCACCGTTGTGAGGTAGTATTAAATAAATTGATTATACATTCAGCCTATTGCAGTCCACTGCTGGACATAGTCATCTCCCAAGCTGCGCCACAACACCTTGGCCTCTGTTTTCCGCGTCCATTCTGTCCCTGCCAGCTATTTAAATAGCGCTGGTCCATCTAACTAGAGGACGTCCTACAAAGATTATACGGTGGCTGAATCATAGTGTTCACCTTTACCCAAAGTACCCTAAAATTACATTTTTGGTACCCTAGAATTTAGATTCTCCTTGGCATTGTTTGGTAGTAAGTGAGTTGCAGAGGTTAGATTGTGGTCGGGTTGTGTAATTGTTATAACACTTAGGTAACCTGCAATTGTTTCAGTGCAGGGTGAAGGCAAGCCTGGTCATTGCTAGATCTTCTATATTTGAGAAGTGTTTTCAGCGAGGATACTAAAATAACATTGACCAGCGCCCGCACTTCTTCCCGGGGGTGTCACAGAAGGCGATTAAGGGAGATACTAGAGAATGGGCAGCAGCGTTCTCTATGCATCTTACCACCATACTGCGATCGCCAACCCGCCTGCTAAGCGTGCCGATTATGGCAAACCCCCTGTGGAGGTTTATGTCCAGCAGTGGGCGTCTACCAGCTCAAATAATGGTGATGATGATGACCAGCACCCTAATTGCGTAACACGCGATCAATCACAATCTGAGTCATTTTGAAGAAATATTATTGCTAATACATTTCTTCATATATTCCTTCCTATCCAATGAATAAAGAATTATAAAATCGGACTACTCTGTATAAAGTTATACGTGGTTAAACATTACAATCAGTGAGTGAACGATCAATCATCCCCTGGTTTCTGACCCTTAGGGTTTGATTTTGTTTTTCAAATTTATATGGGACCACCCTCGGAGTATACCCTTTCCAATAAAAACAGAATTATCTCAATCGGACTACTATGTAAAAAGTTATGCGTGGTCATACATAAAAAAAAAAACAAAAAAAATATATACGCGTCGAATTGATAACCTCCTCCGTTTTTTTTTTCGTCGGTTAAAAAAATATCAATGGGAACTTGTAGGGCATCGTTTTTTTTTTTTAAGAAACATTCTTCAAAGTTATGAACTTCATTTAGTCAGACTTCTAATCTAAAGGAGAAAGGAACTGTTGTTATAAGAATTTTGTGAAAGCGAAGTTGTTTACCGATTCTTCATTTATCTATACACCGCGGCACCGTGACATTTTAGTCGTCTTACAAATCTTGTCCACTCAATGTATCCCACATAATATACCTCTAGGCGTGATTAAAAAGTTGTTACCATTAATTAAGATAATAGGTACAAAGAAAAATAAATAATTCATTAGAATTACTAAACATACTGTTAATAATGTTTACGTATCAGACGATAGAGAACATACCTACTGCAGCGTAAATCCGCTGCGGACGAAACTTTTTGGTTTCTAAATCAACCTTTTTTTGAAACACTGGCCTTTATATTTTTTTGTTCTACCTCAAATTTCGAACCTGTAAAAATTGAAGGCGAAAATTTTCTCTTGTCAACGGGCAGACTGCAGATTGAATCCGAACGAATCAGATGAATTTTTATTTTCGGAACCTCCACGCTAAAATTTCTATTATTGAGCCTTAAAATTTAAATAAGCCTACGTGTATTAAGTGCTATCCGCTCAAAGTGAAAGTTCTGTGTGCAACTCTCCCGTTTAGCTGGTACGTATTACGTCAGTTCTTTTCCCTTTATTATTCTAATCTGTTCTACCGGCGATTCCCGCTAGCTATATCGAAAATCCTGCTTGTTACCTTGGTCTGATCGTTCTGTTTATTTGTCTTTAGACGACGACCATACAAGCCGAATTTTCGGCTTTTCCCCGACGGGCTTCTGGGAACCGGCTCATTGTGAGGTCTACGACGTGTTTAGTCGACGTTGTCGTAACATAGTTGCGGACATTCGACGCCCGTCGCAGAGTCTTGGTGACCTCGCTGACACCGATCCATTGGCGTCGCTAGACATCGGCACCAACGGCATCCTTCCAGAGCGTCACATCCGGCTAGTTTTAAGGGACCTCTTTACATTACCTATTTTCTCATTTTACTGTAGTAGATTATCTAATAATTATTTTCTACTCTGTTATCTAACTTCGCATACTAATAATTATAACGTGTATTTTACGGTTTAACTTAGTGTACGTTACAAAAGGATCATATTGATCTACGTGCATAGGCCTATATTTTGAATCGATTGCAATCGTTTTAGGGATAGGTCGTGCGCGAAGATAATTTCCGTTATATCTGTTTAACCACTAAGTTTGACTCGTCCCTCTTTTTTAAAATCCATTTTTTTTCTCAATCTACAGTCTAACATATACCTTTTTATATACTATTGTTTTTCTTATTTTTCAAAATTATACAGTAATTTTTAAAAGTAGTGAATTGGTGTTTTTTTTCTCAACCGTTTCGCTACACTACCCAGCGCACGAGTTGACTAGATCATTCCATCTCCATTTACCATGAGACAAAATATCGATTTTAAACTACGTCATGCGTCATCATAATGAATAATATTTTAGTTTTTTAGTTATTCAAATGTAATTTTTTTTCTTTTGAATGTGTAGTAGCACAGAACAAAGAATACAGAGAAGTGCCCCTACACTGGCTAAGCACGGGAACCAGTGTCGCCAAACTCACACATTTGCATATCAAATTGTCCATTACACTCGTAAAAAACAGTGATATGATAGGCTACAAATTACACACGCAACTTTTACAAATCATCTTCGTATTGCTTTAAAAAATTAAGTCGTATTACAACGCATGAAAGTTGTTATTATTTGACATGACACACACAATAAAGACGTTTTTCGTTTAAAAACTTTAGATAGACAAATTTACAACGAGTTCAGCAACTCAATGCTAGATGGCGCTGTAATCAATTCATTCGATTCAGAACGCTAGCTCCTTTGAAATAGATGTCATATTCACATGCACTTGTAATCGCTTTTAGTAAGTACCAAAAAAAAAATTTAGAGATGTAGACATATATCGATATTTTAATATTGACGTTACGTAATTTATTCGGGTGAGCAATGTAATAATTTGTTAACATCATACAAATGTTTAATAACGGAAAAGGTTGATTATCGTTAAAATATCAATGTTAAAGAGGTATTTGTATGTTTGTATATAGGGGGGTAATGTTATTTTCATAAAATCAGGTACGCTGGCGAAACCGCTGACAGAAGCTAACGATAAATGAAATGATAACAGATAGTACCAAAAATATTTACTGACCTTGAAATAACACATATTTATTTAATTACCGTTTTGATAATTTTATGTTTAATTTTAATAGGTGATGAAATCGTATATTAATATATTTTGCCGTGATAGCTTTCATTAAGTCAGTAATATGATTAGACGTAAGAAATTCCCCTAATTGATGATAGCTTATGTTTTGGAATGTCGATGACCCAATAAACTGGCGCATTATTTTAGCCATGATATAATCTTTATTGAATATGTGACCGTCTTTTAAAAATATTTCGGACATCTGACATATCTTAATCACAGATTCTGATGGGTATAATAATCTCCCTCTATCCTTAGCTATAATAAATCTATGTAATTATTGTTTTTTTTCTGTTACTAAAGCACTAACGCAAATATCACACTTCGTTTTTTTTAATCAACTGTCTTATTTTATAACCAGCCATGTGAGCTATTGATTCCTTACTAAAATCAGACAAAATTATCGATACCGACCTACTTTACGGATGTGTCCCATCCCTAATCGAGTAGCGTCGAAGTTACTAGAATTTTGGTTATGATTTTCCAGATGACGACTACGTGCATTAAGACTTTGTGTCAATGAATATAAGGTTGTTTATAGTTTGCATTGAAGTCATAACATGTGGTATTGCAATTAAAATCAATTATATTAAAAATTAACAAAGTTTAGTGCTTACTGATGATAGGATACACCTCCACAAGATACATTTTTTTTTCTGCTTTCGGTTTTGCAGGTCAAAACCGCACAACAAGACATAATTTGTAATATTTCGCGTATTTCTGCGACAACCAATCGCGACAAGTATCTGACGGCGAATAAGCTAAATGCTGCGCATCTGCGCTAAATGTTGACACGCGCGCGATATCTGAGGGGCACTTCCTCTAGTTTTCTTTATTCCGTGTGTAGTAGTCATTGGATACATGAAGTGGGCTGCTGCTGTAAGACGATAATGTCACGGTGTATAATAAAATTCAATGTCCTGACTGACTGACTGATATATCAACGCACAGCCTAAACCTCTGGTCCTAAACACATGAAATTTGGAGGGTGTGTTCTTTGTGAGGAGTAGGTATACACTAGGAAAGGTTTTTTTGAAATTCCATTCCTAAGAGGGTAAAATGGAGGGTTGAAATTGTGAATTGTTCGACATCCACGCGGGCGAAGCCGCGGGCAGAAGCTAGTTATGACATGTAATAATAATATGATAGTGTGCTATCATATTATTATCACATTTGAGTCACGCATTTTTTCATGGTTTTTGTTCCCAAATTGTGAGAAAAATTTGTGACTGCTTGAGTCACCATAGTAGGCCGTACTCGCATCGCAGGTAATGTATTTTCACTTACTTTTTAACCTTGTTATCCAATAATGTGTATTGAAGATTATGATGACTTAAATAATGTTCCTTCAACATTTGGTATTTAAAATAATCCTTTCTGCATATTTGACATTTTGTGTCCTGAAACAAAATACGTTAAGGTGATTGCTCCAAACCAGCCCGCGAAATTCAAAATTTCTTGCGTTTTTTGCAATTTGCAGGCCAGTGCTAGGTTGTATGTTGATTAAAATATTTTTCGCGACTGTAAGACATATGTAGTTACAGAATTATAATCATCAAAATCACCAATATAACCCTCCAAGTTCATAAAGGCCTAAGAACAAAAAAAAAACAGAAAAAGTCATTCCTAGAGCTTTATGAACTTAGAGCGTTGTATTGATGATTTTGATGATTATAATTCTGTAACTACATATGTCTTACAGGCGCGAATAATATTTAATCAACATACAACCTAGCACTGGCCTGCAAATTGCAAAAAACGTAAGAAAATTTGAATTTCGCGGGCTGGTTGGAGCATTAAAGTAACTAAAATTTTGAACCGACTTCAAAATGGAAGGATGGTATGAACTCGATAAGATTCTTTTAAATGTATTTACGAGCTTAACCCATTCCAGCGTATCCCATTTCTTCCCGTGGGTCTAATAATAAGCGACTAAGGGGCTTACTAGAGGATGTGCAGCAGCGTTCTCTATGCATTTTACCACCATACTGCGATCACCAACCCGCCTGCCAAGCGTGGCGATTATGGAAAACCCATAAATTGGGGGAGGCTTATGTGCAACAGTCGACATCATCAGCCCATTCTCTAGTAAGTCCCTTAGTCGCCTTTTACTACACCCACGGGAAGAGTTGGGATGGTTCTATTCTTTACGTCCACACGGAACACAACAATCTTAATCAACATAGAATCTTACACTGACCTGCAGATTGCAAAAAAAAACCTGAAGAAAAATTTAATATCACGGGCTACTTTAAGGGGGCGTCCATTAATTACGTGAGGTGTTCTAGGGGGGAGGGGATCAAGCTAAATCTTTCCAAATCTGACTTAGGGGGGAGGGGGGAGGGGTCTTGGCAAATATCACGTAATTATTTTTCTCGCAGAAAACGGTGTAAAATTGCGTGAAAAAATATTTCTACAATAAAATATGGCCAAATCTGAGACAATAGTACACTGATAAAAAAATTGACTCGACTCAAGAGCCAAAATCTTGAACCAAGAATACCATTTTGAAGAAAAATATTTTCTTGAGTCAAGTGAATAAATTCTTGATATCTTAACTTATTCTTGGTCTAAGAAAATTTTCTTGTTTTTGTTTTTTTTTTTTTCTCAATAATTCAACACGTTTACAGCCCAAATAAAAGTTTTGAAGAATCTCGCGTGAGATTAGGGGAGGGGGGAGGAAGTTGAGAAAAATCTTACGATATCTCACCAAGGGGGGAGGGGGGTCGAAAATTCTCAAAAATGGCTCACGTAATTAATGGACGCCCCCTAAGGCATCCTCCCTCCTGTTAAAAAAAAAATCAAAAACATAAAACTTACTTTCTCAGTGCCATGTCCAAATTTTAAATGCTGTATGATACCTCTTCTACTGTAGGTGACCATATCACAGATGTCACACAGATACTCTCTTGCCTTGGGGTAGGGTCCGTGAGCATCCTTTATGTGTTGAGCTAGGTAGATTTTGGCTGAAAACCTGGAATAAACATAAAAATCAAAGTGAAAGCATTTATTTTACTTTTGAACTTATAACCGCCTTTAAATCGAAAAGGCTCTTTCTGCCTCCAATGAAGTCAAATACTTCTCTCCTTTCACTCCATTAGTTTAACATGCTGTTTGCCTTCTTATCTCGTGTCACGATGTATGTTAAGGGTAAACTCCGTAACTACTGAATTGATTTAGATCAAATTTCATAACCATCTGTAATTTTGTCCAACTTAAAAGATTGAAAAAAGTATGCTTAGATGGTTTGGTCATGTTGAGCGGATGAATGAAGGACTTCTCACAAAAGGTATTTACAAGGCAGATGTGAGTGGAAACACCGGGAGGGGACGCCGTAGGAGATATAGGGACCTTATTGGTGATGTTCTTCAGAAAGGTCAGGTGCGTAGTACTCGCAACCGGCGTGTGTGTATGACCAATTGTATGAACCTAAACGAGGCAAAAGGAGTGTGTAGAGATCGTAGCAGGTGGCGTTCCGTGGTTTCTGCCTACCCCCATGGGAAAAAGGCGTGATTCTATGTATGTAAAAGATAGGATACTTTGTATCTCAATTATTGTCATCTATATTTACAAAACAAATGTTTATTATGCGACAGTAATATTATTTATTTATTTTATTTAACCATTTATGTACACACATATATAGACAGACAAGAAGAAAAGAACAGAAAAAATTGTTTGTTTGTTTAATAGTGTGTATTCATTGGTTAGTTCTGTGAATCCCTAATAGATGGCGATGTTTACTGATCGTATCGTTTGATATCTAGGTTGCATAAACAATAGATGGCGCTGGGTTTCGATTATAAGATAATCTTCTTTACATGGTATAAAACAAAGTCGATTCCACGCTCAGATCTTTAAAACTTTGCAACGGATTTTAATGCGATTTTCATTAATCCTTAATGCATGATTTTTACTATTTAACCAAATTAAATTTCCTTTTTTTTTAATGTGTTGGTGGAAATTTACATCTTCATCTAATCAGAACTAACCTACTGAGAACAAAATGTGTATTGAGATAATAAACCACTTTTTACCACTTACAAAAACAAAAAATTACTGGAATGGAAACGAAAAATGACACTGAATTGGTTGATGGAAATTTCCATCACAATGCATTTAAGTGTTAATAGACAGAGTGATTCAAGAGGAAGGTTTATATGTATTAACTAGCTTCTGCCCGCAACTTCGTCCGCGTTAAATTTCTAGCTCCCCCGAACCTGCCGTCGCATGGAATCGCCCGTGCGCACGCAACGGAAGCTCTCAAATGAATACATTTTCTCCGTTTTTGCAACACTTTTCATGGCATTTCCGCTCCTATTGATCGTAGCGTGATGTTATATAGCCTATAGCCTTCCTCGATAAATGGGCTACCCAACACAAAAAGGATTTTTCAATTCCAGTCAAATACTGACTGGAATTGTAAAACGCGTTCAACCAAACAAACTCTTCAGTTTTATAATATTAGTATAGACTAGCTTCTGTCCGCGACTTCGTCCGCGTCAAATTTCTTGTTCCCCGACCTTTCCCGTCGCATCGAATCGCCTAGCCGTGCGATTTTTCCCGTTTTTGCAACATTTTTCATTACTGCTCCGCTCTTCTTGGTTGTAGCGTGATGTTATATGTAATTCGGACCAGTAGTTCCTGAGATTAGCGCGTCCAATCAAACAAACAAACTCTTCAGCTTTATAATATTAGTATAGATGTATAGATACGCGCTGGAAAAGCTACTTTAGGGGGTAGGAATAAGTACTTACAGCTGCCCACAATAATAACACTGCACTCGGCATCCATTTCGTATGTGTTTGTCCAGCCTGACCTTGCGGGCGAAGCGTCTGTTGCAGCCGGTACATAAGTGTTGCTTCTCTGGGTAGTGTATTATAAGATGGCGTTTTACGTCACCCTGTAAGGACAAAGAAACATTTTGGTTAGGGTTCTAATCAAATTAAATTATTCATTTGATTTAAGTAGGTAGGTATAAACAGATATTACAAATAAATTTATAGTACTCTGTATCATTACCTAATAAGGTGTGCAAATATGTACATTATTGTTAATCTAATAAATAGAAGTTTTTATAAAGATTACAGGAAAACTAAAACGATGTCTCTAAAAAGAACTCTTTTTCAGCAATCATCAACAAAAATTTGATTAGTTCCACGATCGGTCAAGAGATGGCGCTGACCAAAACTGCAATACTATATGCAATAATATAATACTTTCAAATATTTCTATATGATGGTACGGAACCGTCGGTGCGCGAGTCCGACTCGCTCTTGCCCGGTTTTTTTTTAAATTGAAATTACTTCCTTGAGTATTGTTAACACTATTGCGAAAATCGCCTGGTGAACTTTATCTACGAAACTCTTAGGGGCATTCTTGCGTCTCTACAGTCTCATTAATGCTACTCATTTTTTTTTCCTTTTCAGATACAGGTACCCACCACTATATTCCTTACAGCCGACACTCCCCGAACCCATAGCTATAGTTTCTACAACCGAGTAGTCCCGAACAGTTTTCCGAAGACACCGACACCTTCTTTCGTGTCGATGGTACTCGTACACTTTCCTTATTCAATACCGGATGACATTTAGGAAGGGTAGCACCGCGCTACGAAATCATTGATACATGCCGCGCATTGTAAGGGTGCGTATAATTTGAGTTTCGATAGATTTTAATTGTTTTTTTTTTTTTCAAATTTCTATGCCAAAGGCTTCTACTCCGTTCACCTATTACACCCATTTTTTTTTCAAGACGTTAAAAAATGTCACCCGGTATAGTGTGAGCCCAGTAGGTGGTCACGTTTATTGCGGCATCAGTGGCTTTTTTGAGGTCATCTGAGGTGCAGGTGAACGGGCACTTGGGACACTCCAGCAGGTGGGTCATGGTCTGATCAGACGTACCGCACTCGCACTGTGTCTATAATCCCCCACTTTGACAAATTGTGTCTACAGCGGTCTACCTGGGTACGCAATCGATTGAGAGCTTTCCATATAGGCCACTGCAGATCACGGCCGGAAGGCAAGTGTTCCGTCACCATAACATGAGACATTAGATTTAGACAGGCCTGTTGGTCTAGTGGTTAGTGGCCCTGACTGCTATGCCGGAGGTCGTGGGTTCGATTCCCACACAGGACAAATGTTTGTGTGATGAGCACGATCATTTGTTCTGTGTCTGGGTGTAATTTATCTATAATATGTATGTATTTAGAAATATATAAGTATGTTTATCAGTTGTCTAGTACCCATAACACAAGCTCTGCTTAGCTTGGGACTAGATGGCGTTGTGTGATAGTTGTGGAATATTATTATTATTATTATTATAACATACTCAAAGAAAGTGCTATCAGAGAATATATCCCGAAGTCTTATAGAACTGATTCTTACCTGATTTTTGAACCTCTTCCCACAAGGCTTGTAGCTGCATTTATACGGTTTCACGTCAATATGTCGTCTCATATGCGCCTGTATATTGTTCTTAGTAGACAGACGGCCGCAGATCTCGCACTTTATACGATTTAACTCATTGTGGACTGTTTTCTGAAAAGAAATGGCCAATTCATTAATTGTGAATCTATACTATCTATACTAATATTATAAAGCTGAAGAGTTTGTTTGTTTGGTTGAACGCGCTAATCTCAGGAACTACTGGTCCGAATTGAAAAAATATTTTTGTGTTGGGTAGCCTATTTATTGAGGAAGGCTATAGGCTATATAACATCACGCTACGATTAAAAGGAGCGGAGCATCAATGCAAAATGTGGCAAAAACGGGAAAAGTTATTCATTTTGAGAAATTCCGTTGCGTGCGCTGCGTTAACAGTTAAAGTAACGCAACAATCATGTATAAAGGAATTGTTCCTCTAAAAAAAGTCTGCAAGAGCATATGTTTACCTTTTAAGGTTGGCTCACAACGTTTTTAATTGTAATTAAATCTAAATATTATAAAGCTGAAGAGATTGTTCGGTCGAAAGTACTAATCTCAAGAACTACGTTAGTGTTCGATAGCCCATTTATCGAGAAAGACTATATAACATCAACCTAGGACCATTAGGAGCCAAGCAAAAAGAAAAAAAGTCACGGGCACGCGATTCTATGCAACTGGGAGGGTCGAGGGAGCAAGAAGTTTAACGTGGACGAAGTCGCGGGCAAAAGCTATTTAAAATATAATAAGGTATCCGCCAAAGTGCCACAAGTGACTTTTGTCCCTTTTCGTATTGAGCGTTTTAACAAATCATCAATGTAACAGACATGTAACAGACTTCGCTCTGGACACTATCCATCAGCGAAGTTTGCTTATCTTATGAAAAAAGTTGATTCCCCGAATTGCAGAGAATGTAATCAGATTGAAGACGTGCAACATTTGCTGATGGATTGTGTCCGGAACCAGCGTGAGAAGAAGTCACTTTGGAAGGAGTTAGAATTAAATAAAGTTAATGTTGGAATAATACAATCAATTTTATCTCAACCATCTTCAGAAGGTGCCAAAAAGTTATGCCGTTTAATAAGTCCTTCCTCCGTGACTTCCTATCAATAACGAATTTTACCTAAGTTGTGTAATGATTATTATGTAATGCTTTATTTAAGTGTTAATGTTAAGAAATTTAAAGGCACGATGGGGTTGGCATATCTGTTTAGATAAAAACCTCAAAACAAATAAAGATTTAAAAAAAAAAAAAAAAAATACAATGTAACAACGGGAATCACACTCCACGCTTGTTCTTATCTGGCGCTCGTTGACCTACCCCACTGCGTTCGATTCATAAGTATTTTAGAGAAATACAATATAAAATACGAAAAAATGACAAAAGTCACTTGGTACATTCAACCGGGTATCTGTTATTTAATTTGTACATTTTATGATGTAACAACTGTTGGTGAACCTTAATTTTTTTTTTTTATTCTTTATTTAATTTAGGGATTTTTGTACACATATGTGACGATGCCAATCCCATCGTACTTTTACAAATAATCACTTAATCATAAACTAAAGAAACTAACCCTAGTAACACAAAACTTAATCTAATTTATTATCTAATAAAAAGGTATACAATATTTTTGCTGCTTCACAAGTAGGCTTAGCTAAAATACGAACCTTAATTAAATAAATAAATGATAAACATAAAAAATAAATCTTGTACTTACAACATGTGTTCTGAGTTTCACTTTAGATTGAAATGACTTATTACACTGCTCACATGGATATTTCCTGGTGTCCAGCTCCAGGTGTACATCGTCCACGTGCATTCTTAAAGTCTTCTTCTGTTTGAAGCTGTCGATGCGAACAAAATAATAATATCTTAGGACAACCAACACACCGCTAACTGATTGCAAACTAGGCATAGCCTGAGCTATGGTAACCAGACAACTAATAAATATACTTAAATATATTTCTAGATACATTACACCCAGACACAGAACAAATGATTGTGCTCATCACACTAAGATTTGTCCTGGGTGGGAACCGAACCCACGACCTCAGTCTTAGTAGACAGGGTCACTAACCACTAGACTAGCAGGCCAGTCAATAAAATAAACACGAAGGAAGTGAAAGACAAATCACTTGTGTCAAAAGGCATTTTTGAATATGTAAATTTACCAAAAATAAACATTGTATTAGCAGGGCATCGCCGCGCAATTTGAATTCAAGAACTCAGCATACGATTCTAAAACCCCTTTTTTACTAGAGTCCACTGCCTCGCTCCTGGGCAAAGGCCTCCATCTTTTGCGAGGCCGCGCTGTTTTCTTAAACCCGTTAGCGTAGAAATATTTGGTCGTTTACAAAAAAAACAGCTGTTTTATGGAAAGCTGCAATATATACGCGGTCAAAATGAATATGGAACAGATTTTGTTTTTATAACCGACGAAAAATTTCAACTGAAACCATGAATTCAGCATATACTTGCCAGGGTCGCGAGATTGTTCGAAAGGGTTACCGTGGCCCTGGCACAGGCAATTGAAGGAACACGGGTGGGTTTTGGTCAGTAAATGTCTGACACGCCTCCCGCTCCGCCCAGAGCGGAAGAAGAAAAGGGGGGGGGGGGTGGGGTGTTCAGAATCATGTACTGAATCAAAATCAAAAGTCATTTATTCAAATTAGGCTGAGGATCAGCACTTTTCGAACGTCAAAATTACAAAAGACAGTCCCCCCAAAAACGCCCACCCGTCGCGCACTTCCTAGTGCTTTGGCTGGGAAGAAGAAGTGGCCAACCAATCGATGGTTGCGTCCCTCCCAAAACTTACTTTTTGTTACAAATAGAACAAGGATAGTCCTTGGATATTCCTAGATGCCTCTCTATGTGTCGTCTGATCGTCGAGTTATCCCGGCAAGCGTAGTCACAGTACTGACATTGATATGGTTTCTCTCCTGGAAATAAAATAATTTATTGGTCAAAATAGCCCAAGTTGAATCAGCCTTTAATGCTCCCACTTCTGATACGGCCTCAAACTCAAAGCATTAACTTCAGTTAAACCAATTAGAGGCCATCCATAAATTACGTCACACGAATTTCATGATTTTTGACCCCCTCCCCCGTCCTCTTCACAGGTGGTCACATTTATGAGACCCCACCCTCCCTAGTGTAACGTCACATATTTTACATCTAAAAATAATTATTGAATTAAAACAGCAGTTCCGAAATCAGTTTTATTTAAATTTAAATGTTTTTTTTTATTAAAATTAACATCTAATCAAACATTGCAAGAAATTTGATCCTTATATCTCTACAGATAGAGTTGCAAATGTTTTCGAGTTTTTCGTTAATAGTTCAAAGTTAGTGTGTTACTTAACACTTAGATTAAAATAGATTTTGAAATGTGACGTCACGAAATTTAGGACCCCTCCCACCCCCTTGTCACACAATGTCACACTTCGTCAACCCCCTCCCTCCCCCTTAACGTCGGACGTAATTTATGGATGGCCCCTTACTGGCGAGAAGCACAGAATCGGTCGAAGTGGCGGTGCTTGAGGGAGGCCTAAGTCCAGCAGTGGACGTCTTTCGGCTGAAATAATGATGATAGACTAGCACATTTCAATTGTCAAGGAGTCTGACAGATATTTGAAGCTAGTTGGCCATTCCAAAACCTAGATCTCTATGGAGAAGAACGTGCAACAAACTCCAAGGACACTTATTTATATCAAGATATTCCAAAATTCTGTGTACATTATTCTTGTTTATCATTTACCACTAACGAGAGACTGCTGATTTTCGCTGTTGACCTCTAAAATTTAATTTAAAATATTATGGGCCAGAAAATGAAAAGTATGGGGCGCTATTATTTCCCTATCAATTTCTTTTAATCGTTACACAATCTCACTTAGTACTAATTACCATTTTTTATAGTACTTAATAGTCAAATTAACTTTTTATAGCTGTTACGATGACCGTAACTCTTGGCTTTAAAGTACTGAGTGATTCTTCAAAAGATGTTGTTTGTCCTCGTTTTCACGTTCAAAATCTTATTTGCAGGTAAGTAAATTACGTTTAGTAACCTTGGGGTAGGTTCTCAAGGTCATAAGACAGAGAGACTGACAAATTCAATTGTGGTTGTTTAATTTTTATTCCGTATACTGTCGAGCAAGCTGGCGACCGCAGAATGATGGTAAAATGCATAGAGGACGTTGCTGCCCTTTCTCTAGGTCCTTTAGTCACCTCTTACGACACCCACGGGAAGAAATGGTATGTATATTCTTTACGTCCGGCACCACACTGAACAGTAGGTACATCTATACTTAACCCTTTGGGTATTTCAATTGCATAAGATAATGATAAATAGAAGCGCGGAGTCCAAGCATCTCTTTGCTTAAAAGGAGTATCAAAATGCCCTTTGTAAATGATATAAACATTTTTATTTATCGTTAATTTGCAGAAGCGCGAGTTTTCTGCCAGGACAATAACGCGTTATCGTGGAAGCCCTTGGGACCGCCGTGCCCGATCACTTGCAATAGTATTAAAGCGGCCGTGGATAAGTGAGTACTCGGACATTAAAGTGATACATCGACCTTAACAAAGAAGCTGCATTGCCAATAGGGTATTTGACAACTATCTAAAATATTAATGAATGAATACTTATTTTAAAGATGGTACAGACGCCAGCGCATAAAGCTACTTCAATCTGTCAAATTTCATTAATAGGTTTTCAACGCGATAACGGCCATGTCCTAAATTAATATCAGTGTGAGCGCTGCCAAAAAGTTTTGTTTCGAGTTGTATTAAATCTTTAGACTACAACGTGGCATCGACATTATGCTTCTGGCTAAAGTCGCCACCTTACCAAAGGATGAAGAAGAAATTTGTGTTGTATACAAGTTATTTATGGTGTATACCAGTTTTGACTTTGAGAGAGCACTGTAGCGCGCGTACACGTGCGTTCCAAATTGTTGACAGCTTCAATCGGAATTGGAACGCAAATAAGAGCGCTAGTAGCGATTATGACATAATTTGGAAAGTACCGAGAGACAGGAATGAGTGACTTTACTGTACAGCAGGGTAATTGCGTAATACACTAACAGTAGGTATGACTTTAATTTTGATAGTTCAACACCATTCATTTCGTTATTTACTTAATTCAGTAGACAAACTTTTCGAGCACATGAAACAATCAAATCATATCAAATTTACTTCGAATTAAAAAGACCCATAGGGTTAGTAATAATAAACTTAGCCAAAGATTAGTACCTACATTTTTTTTTTAATTTATTTATTAACAGCGAAAATATTAACATTACAACAATCATTTTGCGTAGAGAAAAAAATTGTAGGCTATAATGAAAATAATATAACATGGGTGCTTCTGTAGCCGAACTATGTGAAAACCTGTAATTCGACAACAGCGCCATACCTCGGAGAACAGACTGGGATCTTTGTAGACCCAATGAAATTAATTAATTTAAGCATGCCCCTGACTGAGCCCGCCCTTCGCATGAACACTCATCCACTGCTTCAACAATGGAGAATCCCACCAGCACCCTTATTGCGAAACGCACAATTTATCAGAATCTGAATGGGATTGAAGATTATTTCTAAACCATTGCGT
Source organism: Aporophyla nigra (assembly GCA_947507805.1). Lineage (NCBI taxonomy): Eukaryota > Metazoa > Arthropoda > Insecta > Lepidoptera > Noctuidae > Aporophyla > Aporophyla nigra. Next base: position 10,991,171 of record OX382319.1, on the reverse strand, counting down.
CAATTGGTCGAATAAATTGTCGGCTCAGCAACGTAAATAACGCAATGAATGTTGTTTAACTATGAATATTAAACCAATTCCTACCGATAAAAAGTTCCGCAATTACCCCTCTGTTTGCCGTGCCCCGCATAGACTACACGTGTAGAAGGACTGACCATTCACTTAAATAAAAAAAATAAAAAACACGCTTCCATAGAAAATCAAACTAAAAAGTAGAAAATAATGGAAAAAAGCGTGGGGTGCTTCTTAAGGTATTTTTTATAGATATCAGGCACCCCACGCTTTTTTTCCATTATTTTCTACTTTTTAGTTTGGTTTTCTATGGAAGCGTGTTTTTTAGTTTTTTTAAACTATTATTTATTTTCTATTTTTTAGGGTGTTTCGAATTTTGAGACGTATGTCAGCGTAGTTTGTGACGTATGTCAGCGTAGTTTTCGAAGACAGTTTTTTTTTGCTGTCCTGGTAACCCTGGCAAGGATAATGGCACAAATTTATGAAATTATAGTATTGTCATCGGTCCTCGATAAGTCTATAGAGTTTAAATGAAATCTGATCGTTTAAAGTAGGTCAAAATCGCGCTATAAGGAGTCGGTAACAAACAAACATACAAGTGAAGCTAATATAAAGCGTGTAATAAAAAGCGTGGATTAGCAATATCATTTAAAATGATTTAGAATTGATAACGTGTTACGCAATTATGGTGAACTACATCCTCATCATAATTTCAGCGGAAAGACGTCCACAGCTGGATATAGGATTACCCCACAAAGGGAGGGTTCGCACTTAGCGCCACGCTTGGCAGGAGGGTTGGCGATCGCAGTAAAGTGGTAAAATGCATAGAGAACGCTACTGGCCATCATCTAGCAAGTCCTTTAGTCGCCTATTACGATTCCCACGGGAAGAAATGGGATGGTGCTGTTCTTTACTTATAACACCACACAGAATGGTGCACTAAATCGAATTTTAATTTCCAGATTAAAAATCAGAGACTACCGATACTTAGTCAAAGATAAAGATCGAAAACAAAATAACCTGACGGCAACCGACCTCTTTATCTTAGGCCAAAAACTCCAAGATAATATGTATGGCAGGAGGTCAAACTCCTTACATCCCGACACAAGAAAACACATCAAACTCTATCAGACATACTACAAACTACTATCCAACGAGAATTTCGAACACGCTTTGAAAATAGAAGCGGGAAAAATGACAGTTGAGTTGAATACGACATGTTCGAATATGGCGGCAAAAGATTTGTACAAAAAAATTGTCAATGTTAAATGTACCAGGAAACTCAACAAGAGGACAGATGCTTTAGAAAAATTTACAAAATTTTTGAACGTTTTCGCTGATGCTAAGTACCCTTTTAATGAAGAAATGGCTGGGGTGAGTAAAGCTATAATTTTCATTATCTCCATTTCCTTGGTAAAACCCTATTAACTAATGATGTAAAAAAGGAGAAGATATCTTTTTCTTCTGTTTAATCTATATTTATAATCTATACTTATATTATAAAGCTGAAGAGTTTGTTTGTTTGATTAAACGCGGTGATCTCAGGAACCACTGGTCCGAATTGAAAAAATATTTTTGTGTTGGGTAGCCTATTTATTGAGGAAGGCTGTAGGCTATATAACATCACGCTACGATCAAAAGGAGCGGAGCAGCAACGAAAACTGGCAGACAATTCAATGCGACGGGATGGGTCAGGAGAGCAAAAATTTGACGCGGACGAAATCGCAGGCAGAAGCTAGTAATATTAATATTATAAAGCTGAAGAGTGTGTTTGGTTGAACACGCTAGTCTCAGGATCTACTGGTTCGAACTGAAAACTTTTTTAGTGTTGGGTAGCCCATTTATCGAGTAAGGGTATAAAGTATATAATATCACACTAGGACCCTTAAGAGCTGATTAAAACGAAAAAGTCACGAATACGAAGACTATTTTTTTTTTTTTGGATGGGAAATCATCAAATGACTTCCCCCGCTCTGGGCGGAGCGGGAGGGCGTGTCAGACTTTTACTGACTAAAACCCACCCGTGTTCCTTCAGTTGCCCATGTGCCAGGGTCACGGTTTCTCTTTCGAACAATCTCGCGACCCTGGCAGGCATCGGTCCTAGCAGACCCCTTCAGTGCTGCTGACATCTCTTTGAGGCGCGCGTGGAACACTACGCGCCGTCGACCCATTGCTCGCCACCCGCAAGCTCGCGCCTACGGTGGCCGGGAGTCCGCTATCGACTTCCGACGCCCGGGACGTCTCCTCCTGCGGCGGCTAGGGACGTGAGGGCGCAGAGACTGCCACTCCCTCACACGCCACGCCTATACGAAGACCCATCGGATTCGATGCGATGGGGTGGGCCGGGGGACCAAGAAATTTGAGGCACACGAAGTCACAGGACCAACGGCTTAACGTGCCTTCCGAGGCACGGAGGGGTCTTGGTATCTAAAGATGGTCACCCATCCACGAACCAGCCGCGGCAACCGTAGTTTAATCTGATCGATCGATCCGTGCGGCTGTAATAAATTAGCCACAAAGAGTTTCAACAATATTGGAGCAAAAAGCAGACAAAATAGTCCTGTCTCTTAGTCCCTATCTCTAGAAGGGATGCAGGAATTATGCTATATTAGCTTTTTACCGCGGCTTCGACCGCGTGGATGTCGGAAATTATCCGAAGAGGACGTACTACCGCGGTTAATGTATTAAGAATGCATTTATCCAGGTTATATAGGTAATTACCCGCGACGTCGTCCGCGTGGTTTTTTTAACAAAAAAGTTTTGCGTTGGTTTTTTTTTTCGTGAGATTCTTTTTTTTCTAAAATAAAAGTAGTTACTCCTTGTTACATCAGCTATCTGCCTGTGAAAGTCCCGTCAAAATCGGTCCAGCCATTTCAGAAATTAGCCGTAACAAACAGACAGACAGACAAAAATTGAAAAAAAACGTTGTTTTGGTATATGAACCGTGTATACATCCATATACACTTAGTAAAAAGCGGTTATTTTAATATTGCAAACAGACACTCGAATTGTATTTATTTGTCTAGATTATTTCCAGATGATTCTACAAAAACTAGAAGGCAGTCTCAATCTCCGGTACGGTGTGGTTGACTATAAAAGAATACTAGCCTATTTAAGACAAGCATTGAACTACCACAGGACACAGAGTACAGGTGACCAGATCATAAAACTACAGTCCAGAAACTGTTTGACATTCTTCCAGCCAGGATGTTTCTGTAAAATTGGGTAAGTATGCTTTTTTAATGATACAGGATTTTACAAACACTTTTACACGTCAATAATGTTTTCAAATTAGATGAGGTCGCTTCTAAAAGGAGGTCTACCACTATGTCTCAAACGAAGAACTATGGACATGTGTATTCTCCTCATTCTTACATCATCAGCTGAACCAGGTGCGGTCCGAGGGGGGGGGGGGGGGGGTTCTAGGGGTCATGACCCCCCCCAAAGACAGTCATGCTGTCGAAACCCTGAACGATTTGCCTACCTTACTATCTTAAAATGTTTCTCAATTGAGCCACGGAGACTCCGATGGACATTTGCAAAAAGATTACAACCCGGGACATCATGCTGATCAGTAGCGCTTGCGACTACTAGATCAAAGAGGATGTACCTTCCTAAAAATATTGACCGCACCTGAGCTGAACATAGGTTTCCACCAATTTGGGAGGATTTGTCAGTATCGCCACGTTTGTCAGGCGGGTTGGCGATCGCAGTATGGTGGTAAAATGCATAGAGAACGCTGCTGCCCCTTCACTAGTAAGTCCCTTAGTCGCCTTTTACGACACCCACGGGAAGAAATGGGATGATGCTATTCTTTATGTCCGGCGACACACGGTACAAGTAGGTAAGTAAGTTTATGCAAACACTTTTACACGTCTATAATAATTTCAAACTAGATGAAGTCACTTCTAAAAGGAGGTCTACCATTTTATCTCAAACGAAGACCTATGGACATGTGTATTTTTACATTCTCACGCGTGCACTGATTGGACAGGTCCACTCAATGTGTGTGGTTCGTTTCTCAAAAGACTATTTCATACACTAACCCACAGTGTTTTCACATGATATGACCAAGATTATGCCTGAACTTTAAAAGAGACTGTGACCTCTGAGTTTTTTTTCGGCCCTTCTCAGAGTAGTCAGATAGAAAACGCCGACGTCATCTAGTTTTCAAAAATATGATTGACGTGTAAAGTGTTTGTATGAACCTAATTGCAGAAATACCTAAAACCGTTTCCACTTATTTCAATGGGTTAACCCCCCATTCTGTTTGGAGGAGGCCTATGTCCAGCGGTGGACGTCTTTCGGCTGAAATGATGAATTATGATGATGATATCGCCCCCGGTGGACGTCAGGGACCACCAACTAAAGGTCACGGTCAAGGTCAAGGATCAGATACTTAAGGTCTGACTGATGCGTGCTAAAAAGCCGATTTACGATGGATTTCATCGATACGCACAAAGAGGCCAGTACACACTCTGTGAAAGTCTCTAGCGGTTTTAATACTACGATTCAAAAGATACAGCCCACTGACAAATAGGGTCCCATTGGCACAGTAACCTAATAAATTAATTTCTTCCAGATTTGTTGAAAACCGCGGCCAGTGCGTGAAGCCAGAAGACTGTTTGCACGATTCTATGTTCACTGAGTATTTAGAAAGAATTATATTGTACTAGAAAATACTGTTATACTCTATAACAGCCTTTCCAAAGTTGGCGATAACGCCCCCCTAAAGGGGGGTGGTAAGAGACCCTGAAAAGACTGTGTGGGATGAGCAGACTTTACACAACGCTCCCATTTTTTTTCTGGGTCTTTTACCACCCCCCTTTAGGCCTGCAGCGCCCACAAGGGGGACGTTATCGCCCACTTTGGGAAAGGCTGCTCTATAACCACCACCCTTTCCTTTGCCCTGAATTTATTTTGACGATGGTGGTGCTTGACTTAAAGAAATAATTAAAATAATAGTTTAAAAAAACTAAAAAACACGCTCCCATTGAAAACCAAACTAAAAAGTACAAAATAATGGAAAAAAAGCGTGGGGTGCTTTTTTAGGTATTTTTTTATTGATATCAGAAGAGTGTTTCGAATTTTGAGACGTATGTCAGCGTAGTTTGTGTCGTATGTCAGCGTAGTTTGTGACGTATGTCAGCGTAGTTTGTGTCGTATGTCAGCGTAATTTGTGACGTATGTCAGCGTAGTTTTCGAAGACAGTTTTTTTGCTGTCCTGGTAACCCTGGCAAGGATAATGGCACAAATTTATGAAATTATTGCATTGTCATCGGTCCTTGACAGGTGTGCAAAGTTTGAATGAAATCTGGTCGTTTAAAGTGGGTCAAAATCGCGCTATAAGGAGTCGGTTACAAACAAACATACTAACATACAAACATACAAGTGAAGCTAATATAAAGCGTGTAAAAAGACCATACAAAACTTCAATGCCTAATCGACCCATCGGATTATCGTAGCATAATCAGCCTATACTGTTCCCACTGCTGGGACCCAGGCCTCCTCGCGGTTTGAAGGAGTGGATCGTAATCTACCACACGGGCCAATTGCGGGTTGGTAGATGACACATGTCTTCGAATTTTTAGTTCTAAGACATGCCGGTTTCGTCACGATGTTTTCCTTCACCGTTTTGAGAGCAGTGGTGATGAAATTATTCATACAAAGTAAAGACTGTCCTATACAACGGCACTGGGTGGGAGTAGCTATAGGTATACCGGATGACATTTTTTACCGTCTCGACCTTCATATGGTGTGTTGTGTAACTAGAATAGAAGGCAGGAAGGCCTTCAGATTCATCGTAGGTGACTAAAGGAGCGCGGGACGCGGGTGGACAGGGATGCGTGTGCGGCTCGTGCGCCTGCGAAAGATCAATGAGGCCGCCTATCAGCCGGCTTCAAAGGGTAGGACCGCGCTCCGTAATCAATGATACATGCCGCGCACTGAGTAGGGTGCGTATGATTTGAGTTTCGATAGATTTAATTTTTTTTTTTGTTTTTTTTTTTCCAAATTTCTGTTTTTGTTGTTCTAGTATGAAAATGTTACTTTAAATGTGTAGTATTTATTGCTAGATCAATTTCATTACTTACATGTTATTCAAAAATAAAAATAATAAAAATTTCTATGCCTAAAGCTTCTACTCCGTTCACCTATTACCCCCATTTTTTTTCAAGACGCTAAAAAATGTCACCCGGTATATAAGTAAGTAATGTCATCACTTAATGTCTTGCCTTTGACATACTTATGAAGCTTCCACACGGAGCCTTGAAGGCGGGTTCAGTCAATTTAATTGTATTTTGTGTCCTTACTAACAATACTAATATAAGCTTTAAGTACGTTCTGTTACTACCATCACTAACCAACCTATGGACTATTCATGTCCGAAATAAAGTATTTTTATTTTATTATTTATTTAAGGATGGTATTTAAAAGTACTTCAATTTATTCCCATTTCATTTACCTAATTTTGCCTGTGTTCCACCAAATATAGTGAATGTGCACCAAAATATGTTAATCAAAATATGTCATAACGAGCATCTATTTAACAACTGTTGCAAATTTGTAAAAATAGTTATACACCTAATTTTAAAAACAAGCATTTATTTTTTTAGTTTTACTTCAGACTGCATTGTGCGGCACACAGTCGTTTCTAGCACTCGCCGGCCGCTGCCACACACAGTTTTAACCTAACCTAGTGTACTATGTGAGCTCGAGTATATCGCACAAGCGTGCATTCCCACACTCATTTATCGAGCTCACGTAGTACATTCAGGAATATTTGGTGCACGATCAGTATTTTTCGGGGAAGAATAAAATAGTTATTGTTACAATAGAATATTTGCAGCGCACTACAATAAAAAAGTGTTATATCTTGGTGTTAATTTGGAATTTGTTTGATGTAACATATTTTGTTGGCCGAGTAGTTTAATTATAGTAAAACAATTAAACGGGTTTAAGATCAATATTTTAGAAATGCATACATAGATGTACCTTAAGATTTTTGGTGAACACAAAAATATTATCCTTTATTTAAATCGCCTGCCTAGGTTTTTTTTGTGGGTTCCGGGAAATTATCAAATGATGTCTCCCGCTCAGGTCGAGCAGAAGAGCGTGTCAGACTTTTACTGACTAAAACCCACCCGTGTTCCTTCAGTCCATATGCCAGGGCTACGGTATCTCTTTCGAACTAATCTCGCGACCCTGGCAGGGCCTGCGCTCGAAAGTAAGTCGGTCCTAAAAAATACCACTGGGCGAACACTGTTCCTAGTATAACTATAGATGTCGGGAGTCCATAGCAGACTCCCGGCCACTGCAGGCGCGGGCTTGCGAGCGGCGAGCAATGAGTAGCTCGCCGCCCGGTAAAGACCAGGGTGCTTACTCTCGAATATAATTCCGATAGATCGACACTGGATTTGTCAGTCAAACGTCAGCAATTGGCTGGACTCACTGAGTCTAGCCAATCCCTGACGTTTAACTCAACCAACTGACGTTTGACCAATGTCGATCTATCGGAATTATATTCTATATTCTAGAGTAAGCACCCAGGCACGTGTCGGCGGTGTATTCCACGCGCGCGTCAAAGAGATGTCAGCAAAACTGAAGGGGTCTGCTAGGACCGATGCTTGCCAGGGTCGCGAGATTCTTCGAAAGAGTTTCCGTGGCCCTGGCACAGGCAACTGAAGGAACACGGGTGGGCTTTAGTCAGTAAACGTTTGACACGCCCTCCCGCTCCGCCCAGAGCCGGACACGTAATTTGATGATTTCCCACCCAAAACAAAAAAAAAAGTCATCATCTGCCTAGCTTTTTCCCAACTATGTCAGGGTCGGCTTCCAGTCTTACCGGATGCAGCTGAGTACCAGTATTTTACATGGAGTGACTGCCTATCTGACCTCCACAACAGTTACTGGATAATACGATACCCCTTGGTAAGACTGGTTGTCAGACTTTCGGGCTTCTGACGACCCGTAACGACTGTCTAAGATCTACGAAAAACAACCGGGACCAACGGCTTAACGTGCTTTCCGAGGCATGGAAGGGTCTTGGTATGTAAAGATGGTCACCCATCCACGGACCAACCGCGGCAAGCGTAGCTTAACCTGAACGATCAATCCGTGCGGCTGTTATTACGTAGCCACAAGCCCTTCAAAACAAAAAAAAGTTTAGGTATAGATTTAATGAAACTTACCAGTATGTATCAGCTTGTGTCCTCCCAAAGAGTACCGAGAGTTGAACGCCTTGTCACAAACATTGCATTTGTACGGCTTCTCGCCTGAAAATAACAACACACAATTAATCATCATGTGCCTAGACTTTTCAGCTTCCAGTCTAACCTGAAGCAGAATCCCAGTTTCTGGGTTACTGTAGTGATATTTTTTGTTTTTATACAATGTAAAGCGCTTAATGACAAGAGACATCGCGGCAGGCCTAGACGGTGATGGCGGGATGAGCTGCACTCTTTTAATAAAGATTGGTCTTTGGCAGCTCTGGACAAAGAGACGTGAAAAGAGAGTAGGGAGGCCTTTGCCCAACAGTGGGACAGCAATGGCTAATAAAAAAAAAAAACAAATTTAATATAACATCTAGGAACGATGACAGCAGTGATGGCCCAGTGGTTCGTATCCAGGCTGACGATTTGGCCAGCCTGGATACGACCAACTGGGCCATTTTCAACAGGCCATAACTTCGAGAGAACTGGTCGTACAAGGAATCACAAAAAAGGACATTGTAGCTCCAAGTATCTAGTTTTAGGATTAGAACTTTAAAATTTTGTAGCTTTAGTGGTTTTTGAGTAATTTTAAAAAAGCAGCAACAAAAAAAAAACATATTTCGTATCCACTGGGCCACCACTACTCTCATCGTTCCTAGATGTTATATTAAATTACACTACTGGAAAAAATTAAACGATCACAAAAAAAAAAAATTTTTTTGTTGCTACTTTTTCTAAGATTACTCAAAAACCGCTGAAGCTACAAAATGTTAAAATACTAATCCAAAAACTAGATATTTGAAGCTACAATATCCTTTTTACAAGCTTTATATTAGTTTCACTTGTATGTTTGTTTGTAACCGACTCCTTATAGCGCGATTTTGACCCACTTTAAACGACTAGATTTCATTTAAACTCTGTAGACTTATGGAGGACCGATGACAATACTATAATTTCATAAATTTGTGCCATTATCGTTGCCAGGGTTACCAGGACAGCAAAAAAAGTTTTTTTTGCTGTCCTGGTAACCCTGGCAAGGATTATTTTATTTATTTTATATTCTTTAGGGTGTTTCGAATTTTGAGATGCCAGCGTAGTTTTCGATGACAGTTTTTTTTGCTGTCCTGGTAACCCTGGCAAGGATAACGGCACAAATTAGTTTGTGACGTATGTCAGCGTAGTTTTCGAAGACAGTTTTTTTTGCTGTCCTGGTAACCCTGGCAAGGATAATGGAACAAATTTATGAAATTATTGCATTGTCATCGGTCCTTGACAGGTGTGCAAAGTTTGAATGAAATCTGGTCGTTTAAAGTGGATCAAAATCGCGCTATAAGGAGTCGGTTACAAACAAACAAACATACAAGTGAAGCTAATATAAAGCGTGTAAAAATACCTTAAAAAGCACCCCACGCTTTTTTTCAGTATTTTCTACTTTTTAGTTTGGTTTTCTATGGAAGCGTGTTTTTTAGTTTTTTTTTAAACTATTTTTGTGATTTTTTCTCTCGAAGTTACGGCCTGTTGAAAATTGCCCAAAAATTTGGAAATGTTTTTTGATCCCTGAATTTTTTCCTTTAATGTAGATCTTAACACTTACCAGTATGCACTCTCATGTGATTACGGAGGTTACAATCAAAATGGAAGCATTTCCCACACACAGGACACTGATGACCGGTCGGCTTGGTGTGTGTCTTCTTCACATGACGAGATAAATACTTCTGGACTTTACATTTGTAGTCACAGAACTCACATTGGAACGGTAGTTCATTCGTATGGAGTTTTACATGGTTGAGCCAATTCGAAGAGTTCTCAAAATGCTGGAAAAGGACAGAGTTTTTTTTACATAATAATATGATTATTAGTACATAAAAAAAACAACAACACAGAACATAGCATATGAAAACAATGGGTTGTACTACCATACTTAAAATTATTGTCAGTTTTCTGGGCTCCTAAACAAGGTACGCAGACCTGTATCTTAGATGTCGGAGAGTTGAAAGGCTTAATATTTTAACTCTGCCATGCATATATATACTCGAAATTTTCAAATTTGCTCATAAACACCAAGACTTTTACACTAAACGAGAAGACATACAAACACGATACACACTTAGATACAAAACACGACTAAACATACCAACATCCCGCCTAAAAATACACTCATCAAGCCCTCTGGTTATGTCGATAAAAATATTCAATAAGTTACCAGAATCAATAAGAACAGAGAAAAAAAGCCATCTATTCACGAGTAAATTAAAAAAGCTTTTATTAAATAAATGCTACTATAGTGTCAACGAATATTTAAATGATAAATCCCTGCAACTAATTTAGAAAACTCCAAAGCATGTATTTAATTAATTTAATTTATTTTTAATTACTATTATAGAATAAGTTATATTAAAAGATAATCAATAGGTCCTCATCTCTACCTACTGTATTTTCTTTTGCTGTGCCCGACAGGGTCCATGATTGTTACTAAATAAAATGTTTTACCAACTAAGCATATACATTGTGGAATGCAATAAAGTATTGAGTATTGACTTTGTCAGAATTATGAAAAAATAAAACAACTGATTTCCAAAAAAAACACTACAAAGTGAAAAATAACATTAATTTCGGAAGGCAGTGTTTTCAGCTCTGTATTGTAGTTTTTCCTATCTGTTACCATGGAATGGGTATGATTCTGGACTCCCCTTTGTTGGTCATGCTAAAAATGTTGCTGTACCATACATTTAACTGCATGGGAATGACACTTTTGTAATAAAAAGCCAATATTTTATTTAAACACGATAAGCCCCGGCGCCCACTATCGGTGGGCATCGATGCGGCTCGGTACAGCTCGGGCGCCTTACGGCGGCTTTGGGCGGCTTCGGGCGCCTCAGAGCTGCGTCGGGCGACTTCGGGCTGCCTCGGCAGCCGTAAGCTGGGCTAAGGACGCCGAGGCTGTCTTCGGGTAGCAAGATGAACAATGAGAACTAAGTCCCAATCCACCATTATAAACACACACGCGCAACTGTTTTCACGTAACGTTACGACTGCTCTGCGATGTTTCTGCCGCCCGAACTATTCTGAGGCTACCCAAAATCAGCTACGGCATCTTTAGCCATGCTTACGGCTGCCGAGGCAGCCTGAAGTCGCCCGACGCAGCTCTGAGGCGCCCGAAGCCGCCCAAAGCCGCCCGAAGCCGCCGTAAGGCGCCCGAGCGGTACTGAGCCGAACCGATGCCCACCGATAGTGGGCGCCGGGCCTAACTGCCATGGTTAAAATCAGAAAAAGTAAAAAAAAAAAAAAAAACATTTCTTAGTGTTGTTTCACTTTAAATAGATTATTTATTCCATAATAACATTATTTATTCCAAAAACATGGCAACCTGGCAGCAACGACATGTTCAGATTTTGTATGTGTTGTCCGTCATATAGTCCGACAAGGCCTGAATGGAACAAAAAGTGTCAGTCCAACATGGCAGTTAACGTGTTAATAACCAATAAATAAATAAATATCTTAGGACAACCAACACACTGTTATCTGATCCCAAACTAGGCAGAGCCTGTACTATGGTAACCAGACAACTGATAAATATACCTATATATTTCTAAATACATACACATTATAGATAAATTACACCCAGACACAGAACAAATGATTGTGCTCATCACACAAAGATTTGTCGTGGGTGGGAATCGAACCCACGACCTCAGTCTTTGCAGTCAGGGTCACTAACCACTAGACTAACAGGCCAGTCAATGGTGCAGGGGGCCAACCACCAGCTCTTAAAACAGTATTATTATAATCTTACTTTGACTTTTCGTTATGTATATATTACATAACCTCCTGGTTATGGTACGAAAAGTCAAAGTAAGATTATAATAATACTGTTTTAAGAGCTGGTGGTTGGCCCCCAGGTGGTGGTTTACAGGAGCAGTGGTGTCGGCCCCAAATTGCGAGATGTTGGTCATGGGTTCAAACAAAGGCAGCCGCTTTACTTCATTAAAAAAAAATCATTACCACTGCTCACAAAACGGTGAAAGAAAACACTGTGAGGAAAGCGGCATGTCCAAGCAACAAAACATAAACAAAGACATCTGACGTGCCTGCCAGGGTCCCGAGATTCGTTCGAAAGTTACCGTGGCCCTGACATATGGGCAACTGAAGGAACACGGGTGGGTTTTAGTCAGTAAAAGTCTGACACGCCCTCCCGCTCTGCCCAGAGCGGGAGAAGATATTTAATGATTTCCCATCCAAAAAAAAAAAACACATATTTTGACTTCTACGAACCCACTCTGGGATCGCTCCCTCTCAACGAAAAGAGGTCACTGTCCCAGCGATGGAACCAATATAGATTGATTATGAGAATGAAATATTTCAACTCAGGGGGGTCCAGAATCATGTACTGAAATCAGAGTTCTTACCTTTTGACAATGTGGACATGAATAAACAAATTGTTGTTGTTTCGACCCTTTCTTTTTAGCTTTCTCCTTCATTGTCAAATGTTGATGTGAAGATTGGTCAGAAGGTGGCTCGTCTTACAATATTATGAGTACTTGTATAATATATGGTGGTTTCACAATTTATCTGTAAAAAAGAGCATATTAATATTAATCAAATCATCATCATCATAGGTTTAAATACTTTATTCTCAAAAAGACAAAGAGCCACTTACATGAGAATATAAGATAACATAATGTAATAAACTTATTCTAGGTAACGGACATCAATATAAATTCTAATTTCACTTACAATCTTGTTCTGCCTAATTTTGATGGATTCAACAGTTTTATTTACAACTCAATAATAAAATTTGCAAGTTTTGATTTAAAAGTGCTAAAAGAGCTTACATTTCATCATCAATATTTCAGACAAATTGTGGGAGGCCTCCCACAAGGTTGTGGGCTTTTTTGGCAGGCGGGTTGCCGATCGCAGTATGATGGTAAAATGCATAGAGAACGCTGCTGCCCATAGGTAATAGGTAGAACGGGCTGGTGTCCGCAACTCCACGTCTGAGCGCGTATTTTGCGTACGGGAGGGAAATCGGTGCTGCCCATTCTCTAGTAAGTCCCTTAGTCGCCTCCTACGACACCCACGGGAAGAAATGGGATGGTGCTATTTGTCACCGGATGTTATTGCGCAACACTATTACGACAAGTGGGTCGCCGGAAGGCTCCAATGTAAACACACGTGGCGGGGCACAAAATGCTTGTGTGCAGTTTGCAGTCGGCGATTGAATCGACGTCATCGGCTGTGAAGAATGCAAGCGATGCATCGTGTTCCGCTGATCGCGTCGTACCTGCAGGGGAAGCGACGCGTCACGTGTGTAATAGGTACATCGACCCCTAAGCGTACTTATTCTGCAACAGTCCTCAAGACAAAACTTGCAAACTAAACGACAAGCAGAAAAACCACAATGAGGAAGGCAGAGACGCTCAGCATCAACCACGACTAAAGTTGCTGTGATAGACATTGAACAGCAGGTTCCACCAAAGAACACATGAGATGAGAACGGCTTCATCAAGCTGGAAAGAATAGGAAGCCTACTTATTGCAACCAGTGTAGAACGGCACCGGTAGGATCTAGCATACTACTATGTCTTACAGTACCGACGACCCCTCTATACGTCGTATCGTGTCGTGTCGTGTCGTATCTACAAAGACTGAGGACATCGTAGTCATACCAGTGAAGACCAACTGAACCTTGAGGGTGGAGAAGTTGAAGGCGCGCCATAACACAAATTTCAAGTTGTTTGTGGTGAATGTTCCGACTTACCATTTGGTGACCTTCCAATGAAGAGTTTTGGCCGAAAGGTGTGCTGTATCGGCGTTTTCGCGGCCAGCTACGCGACACCTCGCAGCGTAACACGACACCGTGTCTTCGTGTGCACTCTTTAAGTTTGTTTTATAAAATATGTATTGTGATTTATAGGCCTTAGTTGCCTGAAACAAAAGATAAATATACAAATAAATATCATGGTTTTTTAGTCCATATACATAAGAAAATCTGATTTCACTATGTATAGAAAGAATGACCGTCATTGTGAGGCAACGGAAACCCAACCATTCGACAATCAGTTTTACCCAATGGGTGAGGTAAGATGGGCATTCATCATTTCAGCCGTAAGAAGTCCACTGCTGGGCATGAGCCTCCTCCATGCACCGCCAATTTGATCGGTACATTTTTGGAGGGATTTGCCATAATCGCCACACTTGGCAGGCGGGTTGGCGATCGCAGTTTGGTGGTTAAATGCATAGAGAACGCTGCTGCCCATTCTCTAGTAAGTCCTTTAGTCGCCTCTTACGACACCCACGGGAAGAAATGGGCTGGTGTCATTCTTTACGTCCGGCACCACACGGTACATGGGCACATGGGCAGTCACTCCAGGTAAAATACTGGTATTCAGCTGCGTCTGGTTACACTGGAAGCCGACCTTAACGAGATGTAAACTTACATGGGACTATTTACCTATGCCTACCTCTTTGGAGTTCATTAAATCTGCCTAGCCTTTTTCTTAACTCGTTAAGGTCAGCTGAGCACGGATGAGCACTGGTAGCCCAGTGGTATTGGCCTTGAGTTACAAGTTATAGATTGTGGGTTCGAATCTAGGCAGGTGCTTTACTTCGTGTACCCTGTTCACGAAACCAGTGTGGTACAGCTCCGAGTGGACCCAACATGCTGCTGCGCTCTGCTGTGCCTACGACGCAGCTGTACGTTACACGTCTGCATCACTCCACTTTTGGTTGAGGAAGTTGTGCAGTACTTGAAAGTAAAGGCCAATTGGACAACACCACACCATTGTTAAGATACCACTTATGGGAAGAGTGAGACAGTTCCGACACAAGTACTTTTGTAACTTACTAGAGCTGTCTCAATTTATGCATGACACAATGTTCAAGTTAAAATAAATATTTTTGTATTTAAATATTTTTGTATTTTGTATTTTTGTAATTGGACTCTCGAGGGTCGAAAGGTTGGAATCGCGCCACAACATCATATTTAAGTCGTTTGTGGTACGAGTTCCAACCCACCAACTACAGACCTGCCTGAGAACGGACTTTTGGCCGAAAGGTGTCTTGTATCGTCGTTTCCAAGGACGGTTACTTGACACCACGCAGCGGAACACGTCGCCGTCCAAATTACGTGTTTAGTGATAGTGTAAGAAGAAGAAGAAGTGATAGTTTAAGTTTTGTTTTATAGAATATGTATTAGTTTATAGTTATTGTTTTATATTATTTATTTATTGTGTTTTTATGGGCCTAAGTTGCCTGAAATAAAGGATTGTATTGTATATATAATTTCATCACCACTGCTCTCTAAACGGTGAAGGAAAACATAGCAAGTAACAAAGGATATGCCCGTTGCATGTCCTAGATCCAGAAATTCACCCTTCGAAAACATGTGACTTTGGGCACTGGGCCCACATGGTACATTACGGCCCATTCTCTCTCACGGGAACAATATACGCTGATTAATACGAAACTGTGTACAAAACTACACATGGGGCTGCTACTAGGATACCCCTGACTATTAACCTCTCAAACGTCCTTATGAGCCCCCGGCAGATCATAAGAAAAAATGCTCCAAATGTCCGCGTGTGCACCCGTTGGATCATAAGGAATCGGTTGCCATTGGATGTAATTTTTTGATGTTTATTCATGTAGCAACATCCTCACGACATTTACTTTTTTTTTTCTATTTTTTTACTTTTTATTTACTTTGAATCGAACGCACGGAACCGAACGACGCGCGACGGGTTGAGATTATAACTAAAGTAGTTTGTAGCAAAATGTTTTTATATAAGTAGGTCTTTTAACACTAGAAGAGCTGAACATACCGACTGAGGTAAATTTGGATAAAAAAAGATGAATATTGCAATTACGTGGTTGAAGTCTCGTATAAATAATAATAATCATCATATTTCATGAAAAGTCATAAAAAGTTACGATTATATGCATAATAAAATATTAATTAGAGCAGGAAGAAATTCGAAATGGGTCAAATTTGGGACGCCCGCACTTCTCGTGTTAAGACACTTTTACACGGCAATATTTTAAAACTAAATGGCGTCGGCATTTCCTAGTTGACTGATCCCTGAGCAGAAATGCTGAAACAAACTCAAAGTTCATGATGTCGTTTGAAATCCGAACATTATATACATTATTAGAATTATAAGTGAGTCTAATAATGCAGGGCCATGTCTGCAAGGGATTTGGTGCAGTGCTGGATAGGCCTCTCTGAAGTTGCGGCACAACAATCGGCTTTCCGACCTTCGTAATATCAAAGATGCTAATCGTTTATTCTCTTGGTTATTTTACATGGAGACTTGAATATCTGGGCATCAAAGCGGTTTATAGAATATTCTTCATAAAAACACACAACCTCATAATTTAATTAAAAATTTACCTTCTTTTCTACAGTTTATGGAAGATAAAAACGCAGACTTAAGTAAAATTGCACTATCGGAACAATCTAAGTTAGATAATACATGATTTTAACTGATAAAACGAGCATAATATTATATTATTTCTAATGTTCTCACTCCGAATCAATCTACGAACCCAAAATTGTTTTTTTTTTTCTTTTTATGACAGTGATGTTGACGTGGGTTGCTCCGTCCGGAAAAGTTTCTTTCATAGCCTTCCTTCTTTCTTAGCCCTTTAACCCACGAGCGGTTTTTTCTTTAACGTGTTTTTACCCCAAGACAATGCAAAAAATCATGGTATTCGAGAATGAATTGTAATTTATCGACAACAGAAATCACTTTTCTCTAAGCTCACAAATTAAATGGCCTTCTTTGCTTTATTCACACCTTCCACTGTAACCAAATTTTGTAAAACATTAAACAGTTTAAGGGTCAGGTGCGTAGTACTTGTAACCGGCGTGCGTGTATGACCAGATGTATGAATTTAAACGGGGTAAAAGGAGTATGTAAGGATCATAACTGGTCAACTGGTGGAGTTTTGTAGTTTCTGCCTACACCCAAAGAAAAAATATCGTGAGTTTATGTTTCAATTTATGTTTTAATAGTTATAGGAAGAAGTTTATCACTTGTAAGTAGTGTACAATCTATTCAAACTGTACACTTTTGTATATTTCACGCGCACCTCAAAGAAATGTCAATAAACATTTAAGGGGTCCGTTAGGACTGATGCCTGTCAGGGTCAGGGATTTGTTCGAAAAAGTTACCGTGGCCCTGACACAGGCAACACAAGGAACATGGGTGGTCTTAGTCCGCAAAAGTCTGACAAGCCCACCTGCTCCATCCAGAGCGGGAGAAGTCATTTGATGAATTCACATGCAGAAAAAAAAAGAAACACTGTTGTATGTTTGTGAAGAATTATGTAGTAAACTGCAAATGCCAAGCAAGTTAGCTAAATTTCTAAACGAATGCATGAAAAAATAACTTGTCAACTTGACAGTTGACACAGTTGTCATGTCACTTGTCAGAGTTGTCAGCGTGAAATGTCATGTGCTGGTGTGCGGCACTTAGGGTTTATTTCTTGATTGTATTTAATTATTTACTATTGCAAATATTATGAACATATCTATACTTAACGTAGTACAAACTATCTAAATCTCTATATTAACTTAATTAAATTACACTTATTTATATGTCCTTGAATCTGACAGTAACCTTAGAAAAACAATATAATGATTCGTTTTGGATATATTTTCTTAACGTAAAAGGCGAATTGTCTTGAAATCACGACTTATTTGTCGTTTTCTCACAACTATTAACAAGACAGAGGTGAGTAATGTGTCCATTGTTCAATAATAAAACATTAAAGAGGTTAAGTTCTTTCGGAAGCCGTATTAGGAAAAACAGACTTAATGGTACTATATTTTTTGCCTCTCTCAAAGGCGGAAGATTAAATCGCAATAAAATATGATTACGTAATACGCTTTATTACTAGTGCGAAGGTGAGTGATATAAATTTTTTAAACAACCAGTTTCATCGTTTTCCTCAAATGTAGTTGTTTATTTTCTAAGATGAAAAGATACATAGATCCTTTTGTGGATACTTAGCTATATTTTGTGTCATTTTATGAATATTTGTTTGATAGATTAGCTGGGAAAGTTATGATAAAAAACAAATAATTTATTTAACAAATATTCTAAATTTTTTAAACCGAATGGACCTTTTGTTTCTTCCTGCCCACCTGAAAAAAGGGGTGTACGTTCAGTTCATCATCATTTCAGCCTAAAAACATCCACTACTAGACATAGGGCTTCTCTAATGGGAAGGGGAGGTTTACCATGATCACCACACTTGGCAGGCGGGTTGTTGTTCGCAGTATAGTGGTGAAATGCATAGAGAATGCTGCTGCCCATTCTTGATGACTAAGGGACTTACTAGTCGCCTTTTTCAACACCCATAAGAAGAAATGGGTGGTGCTTTTCTTTACATCAGACACAACACGGAATTCAGTGTGTTCATTTATGAACATGAAACTGATAGTTAAAAAGATGCTTAATTATTTAAAAAAGTGTACATCATTAGAAGGCCGGCCCACGAACAGGTGGCCCTGGAAAAGGATGCACGGAGGGATTTGGGGGAGGTCTTTGCTCAGCATAGAGACGGTGCAGCCTACTAAAAAAAATTAGGTCAATAAGTGTATAAAGAATCAGTACAATAATTCCTTTAACCATTATTTTAATATTTTCAGAACCCAGTGCTGTGAAACTCCACCAAATATGTTAAACAATAGTGTTAAAATGTACAAACTTACACAAATAACTAAACTCCTACAAAAGACAATTACACTCAACGCAAAACGAAAAATATGTGACTACCCACCTAAAGCATACTCTTGTCTATGCGGGCAGATTTATTTAAAAAAACAAAACCATAGATATGAAATCTCTAGGATCTATTCGACACAGAGTGATCAGCATAGACAAAAAGTTGTTATTGAAACGACAACACCGAAGATTGTCTATGATAAGTTGGGTAAAGTGTTGCCAGATAGAGATGAAATTGAAGCCAAAGCTGGATTTTGGAAAGAGAAGGTTGATCCGTATATTAAGTTGGCCAGATGGGATAGACCAATTGGTAAGTGTTCTTTATTTTTAAGTTTTTGTTAGTTTATACTATTTTTCATACAAAACTTTCGGTTGGGATCAGCTCCTTGATATCAGTTTTTAAAATTACTGATGTGCCAGATATCCATATCTGCATTTGCGGATATCCTAGATAGAAAAAAGATCTGTATCCGTTACTTTGTGCCAGATCTTTTGAACGATAGTTGACGCTACTGAGTGGCGTCAACTATCGTTCATCGTCACGCGCATCGACACCAACCTCCGACCTCATCATTTTAAGGACTATGCTGTAAACATTTTTAAATCTAAGGTAACTGCACTACTTTTAGGTAAATGTTACTACTCCTTGAAAGACTTTTTAAATGATACGAATTTATCCAAATTATGAATTTTATAATTAATTGCAAACTTGACTTACATATGTACCTGACTATCATATTACTAATTGACTTCACTTTAATTTATGTTTGGTTGACATTATTTTGTTTGTAATAATATTTTAATTTATTTAATAATTTGCATGCCGTAAGGTAGACTGTAGCCGATCTAATTAATTTATGCATAACATCTTATACCTGTACCTACATTCATAGCAAATAAAGTACTGATTCTGATTCTGATTCTGATTCTGATTCTGAAAAAAGTTAGCATCCGTATCCGTATCTGCGGATCTGACAACAAATATCTGATCTATCTGATTCGAACAAAAGTTTAGCAGGAATATTCTAAATAGTGATCTATTTAGAATTTTCCTGCTTTAATTAAAGAATGCAGGCTTCAGTGTAAAACACACTGATATTTTATGTATATATTTTTTTGTTTCTTTATATATATGTGTGTACTTGTGACATAGTGCCAAATAAATACATTTCTTTTATACATAAAATAGTTGGCAAGCTTATTGCCATCAAGCACAATTAATCCATATTCTGAGTTGCTACTTAGAAATTTCTGATGGAAAAGCCAATAACACTTTGTCCAAGTGGGAACCCTTACGTGCTTCCATCAGAAAGAAAGAAGATAGAAAAATAGTTTATTCTGCACAAAAGAAACGCACAACATGAAATATAAAATAGTTCAACTTCTTATTTATCCATTTTCTCCCCAGGAATATACCTCCTTTATTGGCCATGCGCCTGGTCAATAGCCATCGCCTCAGTAGCAGGCACAGTTCCTCTCCAGTCATCCTTGCAGACAGCCGGCTTGTTCCTAGTGGGTGCCGGCCTGATGCGTGGTGCCGGCTGTACTATCAACGATCTGTGGGACCGCGACGTTGACGCTAAGGTAACGCAGAGATAGTTTAGTGTGATAACTATAGATAGCTGTGGGACCGCGACGTTGACGCTGAGGTAACGCAGAGATAGTTCTAGTGTGGCACTGTAGATAGCCGGCCTGATGCGCGGCGCTGGCTGCACTATCAACGATCTGTGGGACCGCGACGTTGATGTTAAGGTAATGTTGAAGCGTGACAAGAAACATTTAGGCCGAGTTTCTAGTTTGCGCAACGTTGGACTGCACAGAGGTTGGGGAAGCGCCAACGCTTGTAAAACGCCAGTGTGATAGCGGCCTTATAAGTTGATAAAGGAGATGGAATGTTTCTTTATTGAAAACGGGAAATCCACCAGGTAGCCAAATGATTTTATACGGAAGGCCAACTGCCCGCGTGTTGGGAGATATGAAGAATAGGGAACTGTAGAGGTCACTCAACCTCCGTAGGAAAGAGACGATCCCCCACCTGGTGTCGTATCTGGTGGGTATGGGCCCCACGATTGGTGTCGGGACGTTGTATATGCTCCGTGCTCCGTGTTTTGCCGTACGTAAATAATAACACCATCCCATTTCTTCCCGTGGGTGTCGTCAGAGGCTAAGAAACTTACAAGAGAATGGGCAGCAGCGTTTTCTGTGCATTTTACCACCATACTGCGATCACTAATGTGCCTGCCAAACGTGACGATTTTGGGCAAACCCCGCAATATGCTTGGGAGAGGTCTATTTCTAGCAATGTAAAGTCTTTCAGCTGAAAGAATGAAGATGATAATCACCATTGAAGAGCACAACAGAATCGTCACCTATATACCTTTTATTCTTTCCAGGTAGAACGCACTAAAACCCGTCCCCTAGTGACGGGCGCAGTCTCAGAGACACAAGCAGTGGTGTTCCTAGCGGCGCAGTTGAGCTTAGCTCTGGCTGTGCTCTTGCAGCTCAACTGCTATAGTATAGTATTGGGAGCTAGCAGTATGCGTGAGTATTGTTAATTGTTGATGATTCTGCGCAGATAGATGAGCAAAATGCTTCATGAGCATTTTGCTCCAAATAACGTTGCTTATGAAATCGGCGAAAAGAAAACGTGCCTCTTGAACGATATTTTTGACCGACTTCCCGAGGCTCTCATTTCAGCTTTTTTTTATATTTGTGATACGCGATTTTTTCGGCTTTTGTGTATCGTTTTCCAAAATACATTTCTAATGGATAGGATATCAGGCGCGGGACAAATACAAGAGTTGTCGGGCTAGGGCGAAGCGCGAGCGGGGCGCGGGTGAGGTACGGGTGCGGCGCCGGTGCAGCGCAGAACAGGCGCGCTTACGGTGTCGGAAAGGCGAGGCGCGGTGTAACACAGTGGATGCATTTGACTTTAAGTTGACTCCTGCGTACACTGTCCATGCCTCTGCTAACTGCGGGTGCGCCGAGGGCGAGGAAGCGGCGCCCACGCCGCGCCCGCACCCCGCTGTCTCAGTATGTGTCGCGCCGCACCTCTTCTATACATTTTGTACGAAACATTAAAGAAGTGGCGCCGCGCCCGTGCTACGCCCGCGCCTCACCTCCGCCCGACGCCTCTTGTATTTGTCCCGCGCCTCAGGGGTCCCATATACAGATTTTCGATTAATTAGGGCCTCAGGGCTCGCAGTCAGAAATACTAGTTTGCTTTTGTGTTTTCGTTATTTGCCACCGACTTCCGATATAATTCATAATTTTTCACTTAGTAGTGTTTTTTTTTTGTATCGTTCGCTTTAGTTCATACATCTGAGGGGTAATTGCGGAACTTTTTATCGGTAGGAATTGGTTTAATATTGATAGTTAAACAACATTTATTGCGTTATTTACGTTGCTGAGCCGACAATTTATTCGAGCAAATGACGCAATGGTTTAGAAATAATCTTCAATCCCATTCAGATTCTAATAAATTGTGCGTTTCGCAATTAGGGTGCAAGTTATACACGCACGCCGGTTGCGAGTACTACGCACCTGACCTTTCTGTAATCTTAATGCTACCCACTCCTAATAAATAATAGTTTTTTTTTATATTAGCCTACACTGTCCCACTGCTGAGCAAAGGCCTCCCCCAAATCCCTCCAAGTATCCTTTTCCCGGGCCACCTCGATCCAACCCTTGGAGTACGCGTCGAGGTCGTCTCGCCACGTCTCGTCGTGCTCAGACCTGGTCACTCACCGATTCACAAAAGTTCCGGCTTGGGGTCTGCCAAAGAGCAATGGAGCGCAGCATTTTAGGGGTTAAAAGAACTGACAAAATACGAAACACCACGTTGCGCTCCAAATAATAGTTTAAAACACGAAAATACACGCTTTCATAGAATACCAAACTTAAAAGTAGAAAATAATGGAAAATAGCGTGGGGTGCTTTAGAGGTTTTTTTTAATTGATATCAAGCACCCCACGCTTTCCACGGTGTTTCGATATTTGTGACGTATGTCAGCTCAGTTTTCGAAGACAGTTGTTTTTGCTATTCTGGTAGCCCCGGCAAGGATAGTGGCACAAATTTATAAAATTATTGTATTGTCATCGGTCCTTGATAAGTGTGCAAAGTTTAAAATAAATCTGACGTTTTGAAGAGGGTGAAAATTCAAAGTTTCCGTTACATAGATACATAAAAAGTTAATAAAAACGTGTTAAAATTGAATTTCACTAACGAATTTTTTCATTTCTATTCCAGTCCTGGTGGTAACCTACCCACTAGCGAAGCGGTTTACGAACTACCCTCAAATATTTCTGGGCGCTACTTTCAATTGGGGCGCCTTGTTGGGCTTCAGTGCCATACAGGGGACCATAGACCTGGCGATCTGCGCGCCTTTGTACATCGGAGCGTTGGCCTGGACTGTTGTCTATGACACTATTTATGCTCATCAGGTGAGTTTAAATTTGTCCCTGAATCATACAGGGTCAAATTAAATTAGCTGGAAATACCCACCCCATTTCTTCCCGTGGGTGTCGTAAAAGGCGACTAAGGGACTTACTAGAGAATGGGCAGCAGCGTTCTCTATGCATTTGACCACCATACTGCGATCGCCAAACCGCCTGCCAAGCGTGGCGATTATGGCAAAGCCCCCCAAATTGGGGGAGGCCTAAGTCCAGCAGTGGACGTCTTACGGCTGTAATGATGATGATGATGACCCACGTGGATGCTATCGATATATTTATTTGCCATTTCGCTACATGTAAATTGTTCACAAAACATCATGATCATTCTCCAGCTCTTATCCCAATTTATTTGTGGTCGGCACAACATGTATTTTTCTTCCACACTTCTCTATTAGTCGTCATCTAAGTAGTCACCCCCTTTCTATCCATATAATAATCCAATTTATTCACGTGTTCTTTATAAAAGTTAGCACTTTCACTGTAGGCAACAAAAAACAAATGTATCAAAATCTTTCTTCTCACCGCCCAGGATAAAGAAGACGATATGAAAGTTGGCGTGAAGTCCACGGCTCTTACATTCGGCGAGCACACCCGGCCCGCACTCACGGCATGCTTAGCAGTGAGCTCGGCCTCGCTCGCGCTGGCAGGCCACGCCGCCGGCCTGGCACTGCCATACCATCTGGCCATCGTGGCTTATACTGCGCATGCGGCTCAACAGGTAATAAAATCAACAATTATTATTAACATACTAAAAAAAAAGGAAAAAATCGTTTACAGATTTTTTTATTTGATGGCTATTTTGTAGCCTTGACTCGTGTATCTGTATCACAAGAGTCAGACCTCTCTATTTACAGGGAATATGATTTGGAGACATTTAAGGAATTAAAGAGAGACATTTCATCAAATCATGTTACCGCGGTCGCCAGAATAGCAAACCCAGTTATCAGACGAACCCTTTTAACAAACAATATGTTTAACTACCCTTTTCCCATCTATTACAGATATACACACTAGACACCGAAAATCCAGAAGATTGTGCTTCGAAGTTCAAATCTAATTCTCAAGTGGGTGCCATCATTCTGATGGGGATTCTCGCGGGAGGATACAAACAGTACTTGGATAACGTAGCAGATCACGTCAACCATGAAGACACGACAAAAGGCTGTCTGTTAAGTAGCTTAAGTGGTACTTTTAGTACCAAGTGAGTTTTAGCACAAAATTATGTAGCGAATCCTGAAAATGGTATGTAGAGATGATTTTTTAGTTAATTTGAGATGTGGCTTGAAGTGGTACTTTTAGTACAAAGTGAGTTTTAGCGCTAAATTATTTAGAGAATCATGAGGATGATATGTAGCGATAATTTTGTAGTTAATTTGAGATGTGACTTGAACTGGTACTTTTAGTACCAACAAATAAGCGTCAACTAGAGTCAGAGATTGTGACTTGTACGTAACAACAAAATATTGAAAATATAGTTTTGAAGCTAACTGGAACTTTTAGCTACAAGAGTGAATAAAACAATCTCACTGAGGTTTCTTATTCAATGTCGTGAATCTACAAATAATAGAGTGAACGAACTATGGCACTTTTGTACCGAAAGGGAAAGACTTTTATGGAGTCTGAAATTGTTGCTTATCGGTTACAATTGGACCGATTTAAGCAAAAATGTTCCAACCCACGTCCTCGACAATTTCGATTTGTTTTTTGTGCCGTATGTACTCCAAATAAGGTATATTTTAACATATCAAAGACTCATAAGATTTGTGTAGTTTGGAACATTTTTAAACTTAAATCGGTCCAATTATACTTTTAAAGATATTTTTGTTACTCATACTGGTACTTTTAGCAACAAGAGTGAATTAACAAAAGGTCCTTTGCTTGACGTTTGTGAAGCTAACGCTTCGCATACTTATTAAAGTCAAACTCCAAGTGGTACTTTTAAGTACCAACCGCCATTAAGATTCAAAAATGCCTCATGACATTTGTTAATACAGTTACCAATGTCTAGCCAATATAATAGCATTTATTAGTAACTTCACTAAAATTAGAAAATGTATTGATAGAGTACGAACCTTTTTTTTTTGTTTTTTTTTTTTGTGGGTGGGAAATCATCAAATGACGTCTCCCGCTCTGGGCGGAGCGAGGGCGTGTCAGACTTTTACTGACTAAAACCTACCCGTGTTCCTTCAGTTGCCTGTGTCAGGGCCACGGTAACTCTTTCGGACACATCTCGCGACCCTGGCAGGAGAGTACGAAGCTGTCAATATGGCATTTCGAGTTTTAAGACAATTTCAGCTTTGTAGAGCTTCGTCTCTGTCACTCATACTAGTGTGGCTGTGTCTTTGTTAAGCTTGAAGTGCCATTTGAAGCTCGCGTACTTTAAATAAATGATTATACAGGATAAGTTTTTAACCAGTGCGCAAATTTTAACAAATTAAACTTAAATGAATTTGAATAACCATGCAATTTTTATTTTGATATATCTTAGTACAAAAAAATTAAGTTATCGTTAACAAAAGATGTTTATTTTGAAACTGGTTTTTATGGTAACTTGCGCGCGGTGGCGGCGCGGCAGCGAAGGTGAACGACCGAGCGTAGCTACAAGTACCTACCAGCTGTTCGATCGGTCAAAATTCTAAGAAGTTCGAAGTACCTACGTGCGTTTACTGACCTATTCCTATTGTCAATATCATATTACGAAATATGTAGGGTGTCCACAGTTTACGGATTTAAGGTCGGATAAAAATTGAAAAAAAAAAGTATTGAAAAAATAGTTGAAATGTGTTCTATTACTGATACTGAACCACCAAAAAAATTTGCGCACTGGTTAATAATTTTGCTGTATACTTACGTTATAGAATAAAGGACGACATTTTAAGTGTAAAGCCCCGTATTCATGGTAAACATTTGTTTAGCAACAAAGTTGAATCAACGTGTTGCGGAGTTGCTGTCAACATGTTGCTGGCGACACTTTGTGTTGCAGAGTTGATAACAGCATGTTGACAAGCTCTCGCTCGATGAACGACATCAGTTTAGCAACAAATGTTGACGTGTGTGGACGTGTTTGCAACAGTTTATAAACATGGCAGTAGTGTGGAGCAATGATAAAATAATGCAATTAATATAATCATTTCAATCAAAATCATTACTATGGGATTCTTCTATAAAATAATACAAAGATACGAATACAAAAAGAACGATGCATTCGAAGAAATTTCTAAAGCCCTAAATATATCTGAATGTATATGAAAGAGAACTGTATGAATCTCCAGTTGCAAGATACCGTAATGTAATAGCCAGCCTCGCCTAAGGTGAAACTGGCTGACGAATATTTGTTTCCCCTTTGACTATTGACGGACCAATCATTTTCAGAAGATGTTCGAAATCACTTTTCGACATTCTCGTAAAGTTAATAAATGATCCATCTGTCATTCTGAGGTCACTCATCAAATTTTCTCTTTGCAGAAGATGGTTTCGAATCCACCATCTTTTTCTCTTTTTTTTTAAATTAGAAATCCTATACATCAGATACAGAGAACACAATAACACTACTTCCTCGGGCAACATTTTAATGTGGACTGCCGTGTGGACAACCCATACTGATTTAAACAAAGTTTCCAGCAACATTCTCGCCGTTCATCAATAACGTTGATCAACTGTTGCTAAGCAAATGTTTACCATGAATACGAGGCTTTAGCCAAATTTGGCTAAAAGAAGGTGCACTTTATTTCTTATTTAATTTAATTTTGTGTGCTGTGACTAGTCTTAGAAAATGGAAAATAAAGGCTACTTTTGATGTTTACCAACTCGACTATTGCTATCTCTTACTAACAGCGTATATATTGCTAAACGAAAGAGTGAGAAAGAGAATGTGTTTAACACATGAAGATGTAACTTTATCATGTTTTTAAATGGCATGAACAGAGCATATCATTTGCCTTTCCTTTTCCCAACTATCTTGGGGTCGGCTTCCAGTCTAACCGGATGCAGCTGAGTACCAGTATTTTACATGGAGCGACTGCCTATCTGACCTCCACCACCCAGTTACTGGGTAATACGATACCCCTTGGTAAGACTGGTTGTCTGACTTTCGGGCTTCTGATGACCCGTAACGACTGTCTAAGATCTACGAAAGACAGTCAGGACCAACGGCTTAACGTGCTTTCCGTCCGAGGCACGGAAGGGTCTTGAATCTATCTTACCTTTCTTTTTGTATCTGCGAGAAAGAGATAGTTTAGTTGGTGTAACATAATAGTAGCCTGAGTATAAATAATTTGTAAATAAAATAACTAGTTAATATTTGTTTACCTCGCCAGCTATTTGCTGGTCTTACTAACGCCATCGAAAAATCTTACATGTAATAAACAGGGTCAAATTAAACTAGCTAGCGAAACTTAGCAAAAGTTCTAAACATGATAAAACATTTTTTTTTGTGGCGTCATGGACCGCTGGTTGTCACTGTCAATACACCCATTCCCTTGTGAGTGATTGCGTTAGCATGGAACCGGAGCCGTTTGTTTACATTTCCATCGGATAGCTTTTGGACAAACTACAGACGAATGGATATCACATGACATCATCACATTCACAGGAATGTGATAAATATCGTTATGTAAACACGATAAAACAAAAAACATTTTACCAAAAAATAATAAACCTTAAAATTATGAGTCGGCGCTGGAAAATCAATGAACAAAGATCACTCAAAGCGCCGACTCATAATTTTAAGGTTTATTATTTTTTGCTTTTCAGTTTTTTCGGCGGTTAAATTTTTTGGTAAAAAGTTTTTATTTTATTAATTTTTTTGTGGCTTTAATATACTTATAATACTTGGCAAGATATACCCTATCCAATGAATAAAGAATTATCAAAATCGGACTACTCTGTATAAAGTTATGCGTGGTTAAACATTACAATCAGTGAGTGAACAATCAATCATCCCCTGTTTTCTGACCCTTAGGGTTTGATTTTGTTTTTCAAATTTATATGGGACCACCCTCGGAGTATACCCTTTCCAATAAAAAAAGAATTATCACAATCGGACTACTATGTAAAAAGTTATGCGTGGTCATACATTAAAAAAAATATATGTACGCGTCGAATTGATAACCTCCTCCGTTTTTTTTCGTCGGTTAAAAAGAAAATAGATCGTGTGAAATCATACTTCAACTAACAGCACAACCAACGGTCGTTGACCTGTAAAACCGACAAATCTTTTTAATTTTATTGTGTTAAGATAATTTATCAGTAGCCTATTCCATATCTGCAGAGTTTCGCTAGGTAATTTCATATGACCCTGAATACGTTACTGCCGCTGTACTCCTATGCGACTGGAAGGTGAGAGCGTCCATTAATAATATACCGGATGATATTTTTTTACCGCCTCGACCTTCATATGGTGTGTTGTGTAACTAGAATAGAAGGCAGGAAGGCCTTCAGATTCATCGCAGGTGACTCGAGGAGCGCGGGACGCGGGTGGACAGGGATGCGTGTGCGGCTCGTGCGCCTGCGAAAGATCAATGAGGCCGGGGTAGGACCGCGCTACGAAATCATTGATACATGTCGCGCATTGAGTAGGGTGCGTATGATTTGAGTTTCGATAGATTTTAATTGTTTTTTTTCCAAATTTCTATTTTTGTTGTTTTAGTATGAAAATGTTACTTTAAATGTGTAGTATTTATTGCTAGATCAATTTCATTACATGTTTTTCAAAAATAAAAATAATAAAAGTTTCAATGCCAAAGGCTTCTACTCCGTTCACCTATTACACCTATTTGTTTTTCAAGACGTTATAAAATGTCACCCGGTATGATAAAATTAAATACGTCGACTGCCTCGTTGATCTCGCTGTCGCAAGCGCTACTGCCGCGCTGAGGTCCTGGGTTCGTCCCAGGTCGGGCAAAGTGTTTTGGGTTTTTCCATCTGGAACTTCTCAGCAGCCTGGAGTCTGTATTTCTGCCTGGTTGATGGCAATAAGCTCGCCCCCTATTACATGGGACTTGAACATAACAGGCAAAATGTGTGTGTACTAAACACCTCTGGCCAGTTCTTCGCGGAAACAGTGATGTTGTTATAAAAAAAAATGGTGCATGTTGTTAATATCAGATATTATAATTTTTAATAGAATGTTGCAATCTTACAAACCAAAACTTTATTTAGTTAGTTAATTGTCTTTGTAATATAGCATTTTTATTGTTTGCCTAGTTGCAATTCAATTCATTTATTTATTGTAAAACATAAGTACATTATTAGTTCTTATTTGATTAACATTGAGGGCGCTATGTTTTGCCTCTAGGGCATACAGAAGTAGTCATACATGCAATATAATTAAACAAGAAATTAATTTAGACGCATGAACTACAATTAAACAAGTACATTAATTAGATCGCATTAAGAATTTTCAATCACACTGAACAATGTCACCATTGCATCAATATTTAAGATCATTCAAATGTGAAAAATTGTTAAATGTAATGTGTTATATCATTCAGACAGGTACAGTCGTCTTCGTATTTGCGTTACCATTTATTTTTTCGGTGGGAAATCATCAAATGACTTCTCCTGCTCTGGGCGGGGCGAGGGCGTGTCAGACTTTTACTGACTAAAACCCACCCGTGTTCTTTCAGTTGCCTGTGCCAGGGCTACGGTAACTCTACGGCTACTAAACCCTGAGGTTAGTCTTGTAACAAGAATTAAAATAAAAGCATTTAGAGTTATGTAGGTCGCTAAGCGAACCAAATTATTTTGATGTTTTGTATATGTATAGATAGAAATCTCTGTACAGTTTGTTGTGTTAATAAAATGATCTTGCCATTTATAAATGTTTTATTTTTATCCCATATATCCATCTACATTTGCCCTTGCAATACAGGAGACTCCTGGTACAAGAGGCAGAGCTAAACTGATCCTCTATCTGCGAAGCAGTAATGCTCGCGAAGGATGAGGCTGAGCGCGTGAGGGAGAGGCAATCTCTACACCCTCACGCCCCTAGCCGCCGCAGGAGACGCCCCGGGCGTCGGGAGTCCATTGCGGACTTCCAGTCACCGTAGGCGTGGGCTTGCGGGCCGACCTCCAAATTGCTGACGGCGCGTTGTTTTCCACGCTCGCCTCAAAGAGATGCCAGCACATATTGAAGGGATCTGCCAGGACCGATGCCGTTATGGGAAACAATAGCTATATACAGCAAAAAAAAAAACCGTTTAATGAACATCGATTTCCCAGTGAGGCATGACCTTTCCTTGCTCTAATTCCAATCCGAACATAGTTTAGCTGCAATTAACTCTCATTGCACGCCGATAGAGGACGCCCTAGGAGATCATATAGTGACCTTATTGGTGATGTTATTCAGAAAGGTCAGGTGCGTAGTACTGGTAGCCGGCGTGTGTGTATGAGCAGATGTATGAACTTAAACGAGGCAAAAGGAGTATGTAAGGATCGTAGCAGGTGGCGTTCTGTAG
This sequence comes from Aporophyla nigra, assembly GCA_947507805.1. Lineage (NCBI taxonomy): Eukaryota > Metazoa > Arthropoda > Insecta > Lepidoptera > Noctuidae > Aporophyla > Aporophyla nigra. Next base: position 10,960,309 of record OX382319.1, on the reverse strand, counting down.
TTTCTGCCTACCCCCATGGGAAAAAGGCTGAGTTTATGTATGTCATGTATGTAGCTTAAACCTACATGATAATAAAAACACAAAAATACAGTACTTAACCAACTTAAATTTAATTTTAATAAGATTACAAAACAGGTTCCTAAGACAAAATCGATTCTATTTTTTATTTTTATTCTGCTGTGGGTTCCGACCCTGGTTGCTACCACCTCTAGCAAGGGGGGCTGGTCGACCGCGGTTGCCGAAGGCACCTCGGTTGCCACCACGCCCTGTTCTCATGTTCTGGCCACCACCACCACCACGGCCCTTTGACACTTCACTTCGACTTCTGGATTTGACCTGAAATTTAGAATGCTTTATTTGTAAATTGTGTTTTGAGAATGTACATGTGGAGGGATTTTCCAAAATGATTGTTCGCTCTAACGGCTGTTGTACGCTGGGGCAACAATGTACGGCATTGCGGTATGCTACTAATTGAGGCATGCGTCTCGTTGTTGCATACTAAAACTTTTTACAAAAAGAAAAAAACAACCGACTTCCTTAAAAAAACACTACAAAGTCAAAAATAACTTTAATTTCGGAATTCGGTGTCTTAGGATCTGTATTTAAGGTTTTTGCCACCGACTTCCGAAATTAAAGTTATTTTTGACTTTGTAGTGTTTTTTTTAAGGAAGTCGGTTGTTTTTTTTTTAAGTTTTCTTTTTAACTTTTTAGTTATGGTAGATACCCCGCACTAATCTAATCGCGTTATTCGTTCATTTGTCGCGCAAATACTTAATGCAAATTTAAGACTTATATGGTTTTCACATGGACCCCATTGTCCGAATGGAACCAAATTAAAATGGGACCAATCGGGAAGCACCAGCTTTCAAATTAAAAAAAAAATCATCGAAATCGGTTCACGCAGTCAAAAGTTATGAGCTAATTGATAACTTCCTCCTTTTTTTGAAGTCGGTTAAAAAGCGCCAACATCATGCGCCCGATGTAGCATGCGGCAGTCTCTTTCATTTCAGTTTGCCACATGACGCAGGGGTTGCCATTTTTAATTATTGTAGCATTCGGCCTTGTGGTATGCCGCAATGCCGCACAGGGTTGCCCCGGCGTAAAGAGGCCTTAATGTTACGGCTACATTGTCGCGATAAGATTCAGGTCCAGTTGAAAATCAGCGTCAGGCACTAGTTGTCTGGCATTTTTTTGCTGAACTGAACCTTTTTAGCGCAGCCGTGGGGCACACTTAAATGCTAGTTTATAACATCGCACTGCACACTTTTTATTGATTTTCTTTTTAATTTGTGTTTTTTGTTAATATTGTGTATTTTTTTTTGCTGTATTATTTTGTGTGCCTTTTGAGTTTGTGCTAAATAAATGTATTTTCTTTCTTTCTTTCTTTCTATAATGGGAACTACACTACGAACGTCGCGTTCATGTCACTTTTGAAGTAAAACCTACTTTTGGCGCCTTTTGTGCTCTTTTTGAACAGTGATAGAAACTAAACCGTTACGCTGAATCAGGTTTACTCTGCTCGAATCGGTCGATGACGCTGAATCGAGTATACTCGGCTCGAGACTGGGTGACGCTGAATAGGGGAAACGCCTTGGTACGCCGGGTTCACCGAAAATAATGTGACATATCAACTCGACGTTCGCTTTTGATTAGAACATGGTGTAAGAACATAAATAATACAATAAGTAGTATTTTTCTAGAAACAGAATATGAAGAGACATAAAGGGTCTGATTACAAAGACAAAACTTGCTCAGAGCTTTTGACTAGAACTAAAGATTTATTAAGTAAAAAGACAGAGAGAGTTGCATTCTGTAAAATGAAATTAAGTATTCAATACCAACAAAACTTTTTCAACAAGTATGCTGAGGTTTGATTATTGGTAAGTAGCCACTCTTCCAAATTAAAACCTTAGAGACAGCAAACCAGCTCACGAATCCATATGTTTTTTTTTTTTTTCTAAATGAAAATATGTGACTGGCCTGTTAGTCTAGTGGTTAGTGACCCTGACTGCTAAGACTGAGGTCGTGGGTTTGATTCCCACCCAGGACAAATCTTTGTGTGATGAGCACAATCATTTGTTCTGTGTCTGGGTGTAATTTATCTATAATATGTATGTATTTAGAAATATATAAGTATGTTTATCAGTTATCTGGTTGCCATAGTACAGGCTCTGCCTAGTTTGGGATCAGATAACATTGTGTTGGTTGTCCTAAGATATTATTATTTATCTGGACTGTCTTGATGGTCTAGTGATCACAAGCCCTACTGCGGAGCATGAGGTCGTTGGTTCGATTCCCAGAGTGAGCAAAATATTACTAGGTTTTTCCATATGGAATTTCTCAGTAGCAGTCTGATGTCTAGATTTGTGCCTGTTTGACGGCAGTAGGCTCAACATTATAACATGGGACTTAGTCATAACTAGAGAAATGTGAGTGTACTATAGGTACAAGTTGGCCTCTAACCCTTTGGGAAATATAGGTATGATATTATGATAACTATTGATTCTTGTTTGAGCATTATTCTAGCTTGAGAGACTAAAGCTAAACAAAGTAACCAAGAGACATAATTCTAGCCCTAATCTTTGCCATTCCACTTATTGTAGATGAGTCTAATCTTTTCACAAATCTTAGTATAGTTAATTCAAACTCCAATGGACAAGAAAGTTGCAACATATTTCTTAACTTATGTTAATCAAAATTAAACATAACTTTCCTTGAAAGAGGTGGAATAAAATGTAAGTTGATGAAATTTGCTGCAGTTCTGCTGCATATACGTAAACACAAAACAAGAAAATACAAAGAGGCTGAACGTTAAACGTACCTGTGTCTCTTCTTTGACCATGTCGATAACTTCGTCTGGAATACGTAAGTATTTTATAGTGCTGCCTCGTATATAACATTCAGGCATCCTCCAGAACTTGTCACCGTCTCTGGATGTGCAAATGACTTCTCTGAGATTGATATTCATCCAATTATCACAGCTAACGAGATGACCGTTGTATGTTTCGCCATTTTTCAGCTCTACCAGCATTGGATGGTTCTGTGCTGTACGAAGCAGCGATAAAGGCAACATCTTTGCTATTTAAATTTATTTAGATTCTGTTTTTAGATAAATAAATAGCTTTCGCTTCTGTTTGTTTGACGCGTTTTATAGGTTAGGAAATTAGATTTTTATAGTTGACACTTGACTCGTTGCAGATTCTTCGTTGGAAACTGTGAACCACACACTCGCTATGAATTTCTTTCTGTGTTAGAATCGTTTCGCAAACGTTTCTTTATTAATGATAATAACCAGTAAATGTCTGAATACAAGCTTTTGCTGCTATAAGTTAATATTTTAATGGAAAAAATCTAAAAAAATATGAGCCAAATAGAGCTATATAAACAACCCTTTTCGCCTTTAGTTTGACTGACTTTGACATTGACAGTTGAGAACTGTTAGAAAAAAAAAGGAAGGGGCTTATTCCTTTCAGTTCAAAAACTTAAAGACGTAAAAATCCAAAATAATAAATGTAGAAAAAAAAAAATGAAAACGCCGCCCATTGCATGTTTTTATTGTTAACTGTTTTTAGTTGAAATGTTATTTCTGGTGTACAATAAATAAATAAATAAACGTTTTTACCACTGATTGAGCACTGATTAATTGTTAATTTCTTAAACATAAATGGAGGCCAAGCTTTGAATTATGGCTTTAATTAGTTTTAATAACAGTAAAGTCTGGCCTGTTTTATAATTAACAATTTGAACGATGAGTAGAACATACACTGAGTTATCTGTCATTTATCACGTTCCAACAATAATTTATATTTTTAAGCATTCGTTTCAAGTTGTTTCTTTTTGTAACCAAAAAAACGTATGAGAGAGAAGGTGATAACAATTTATTTAGCACCAGCCCGGAACGACCAATTAATGAATTAATTTAATGTCTTCTTGAACGGTTGAATGTAGATTTCGCTTCAAAATTCTGCAATTATTCCGTTTGAACATTACTGAAACTCGTTAAATATCAAGTCTGTTTGAACCGGTAAGTTTTTCATGGATATTTAATATACTTCCTCTTTAAATCTCGAATTTCCAGACCGCGTGTTGCAAATATAAATATATGAAATATATTTATGTTTAACGTCGTGTAATTGTTGCAATTATCACAATATCCCGCAGGATTTGTCTTAAAAGTTACCTGAAATACTTCAGCAGGAGTATCGATAGGGTTTTCAGAGCAAACGTGGTATATTGACAGTTGTTTTTCGGTAATTTCTCGTTATACCGGCGAACGTTGTTTCACTCACCGTACTAACTAATACCTACCTTATTCTTCAGTTATGATATTCTCACCGTATTCATCATTTCAGCCGAAAGACGTCCACTGCTGGACATAGGCCTCCCCCAAGCACCGCCACTTCGACCTATTCTGTGCTTCTCGCAACCAACTCACTGTATTACCAAAGCCCTAAAGTTGAATTAGGACGACTGACTCTTAATCCGAAGTTTAAACCAGTCTCTCCCTTGGTTAAAACTCGTTTTTTTTTTTTTTTTTTTTTTCTTTTGCGTACTTGTACTTTGAGGGTCGTTCTTTTTAATGAAAAATTAAACAAGCCCACACTACCTGTTTGTTAACCTATTATTCTAAAATGCCTGTTCATCACTCCCCTGCCCTTATTCTGATTTAATTGTGGTCAGCGCAACATGTCTTTTTCTTCCACACTCAGGCGCGGTCCGAGAGGGGGGGTTCTAGGGGACTGTCTTTGGGGGGTCATGACCCCCCAAAGACAGTCATGCTGTCGAAACACTGAACGATTTGCCTGTCTTACTATCTTAAAATTGTTCTCACTTGAGCCACGGAGACTCCGATGGACATTTGCAAAAAGATTACAACCCGGGACATCATGCTGATCAGTAGCGCTTGCGACTACTAAACCAAAGAGGATTTACCTTCCTAAAAATATTCTTCAGTACTTATGGTGACCCCCCCCCCCCCCCTCCCAAAATTTTAGGCTGCGACCGCGCCTGTCCACTCTTCTCTATTAGTTGTCATCTCAGTAGTCACCCCCTTTCTATCCATATCATCATTCACACAGTCCATCCATCGTTTCGTTGGTCTTCCTCTACTCTTATAGCCATCAACTAAAATGCCGGTTAAACTATTAAATTAATTTAAAATTTAGGAATTTCTTAAAACAAACTGGAGTCTGGCCTCGTTAAAAAATTGATCAGTTATCCACCATAACTGATGAAATCGACGCCTCCCACGCATAAGGCCGTAAGGCTAAAAAATATTTTTCTCAGGAGAGTATTTTTCGTATACGTTTATTTGGGAGCGTTTAAATGTTAAGACCATTATCCATTAAAAACTCATTATTTATATAAGATATTAAAATTTGGATTTTAGTAATAGATAATACTATACAAGATTGTTGTAATGGCACAAAAAAATGGTTTTAGTCAAAAACAATGTTACGACCATCTGCGTGGGAGACATCGAAATGTAAGTGTACTATCTATAGGTACGTCTCTACCTCACCCTTCAGGTCATTACAAGCATCATGTTATGTTATCTGAAAATAAAGGTCAATGACCCTGAATACTATATTTATTTTTGTTACCATAAATAAAACGCAACAAACGAGATAAGAATAAGTTCATACAAATAGTGTAACAGGTGGTTTTGGAATGCGACCAGTAAATGCAATTATAGTAATCTAATAAAAGGGAAAATAAAAAATCTATATTAATAAAAAGTATTCGCTTTGTACCGCTTTGTATGCGTACAGTTTAAATAAAGCTAAATACAAATATAGCCCAATTATTGAGGATGGTTTAAGTCTGTTATACATCACTCTGTGACCATTAGCAACTAAATAATAAAGATATTTAGGTAATATTTCTCTAACATACACCAGCCTACTTCTGGGGTTAAGGAGGAAGCCCCTGGGTACTGGAAAATTCAAATGTTTTTATGTTTTTTGCAATCTCTAAGTGTCAGGTTATATATTGATAAAAATTTGATTAGCGGCCGTGACAAATATGGGTTTACAGAATTAAAATCAGCAATTAAACTCTTCTAAGTTCATATAATCCCATTGAAACACTTTGTCATGAAATGGCCTGATTTTCTTTTTCATTTTTGCCAATTACAATTTCTTTGAGGAGTTTGTGAGTGCCCACACTCCAAATGTTATTCATGCAATCAGCCTACAGAGCAGCCCTAACACAACGTCTCTAAGACAAATCGCACCTTTAATAATAAACTGAAATAACTACAAAATTACGATTGTTGTAGACTGCACCGTATTTGCAAAACTTTAAACGCTATTTTCCACAAGCACAAAACCGGTCGAAGTGGCGGAGCTTGGGGGAGGCCTATGTTCAGCAGTAGACGTCTTTCGGCTGAAATGATGATGATGATGATGATGAAACGCTATTTTCCAACAATCGTAATTTTGTAATTATTTCAAAAGATGTCCACTTCTGGATGTAGGCCTCCCCCAAGGTCTGCCACTTCGACCCAAAGTCGGTCGTGCTTTCCACATCCAGCTGATTCGAGCGGCCTTTACCAGACCATTGGTCCTCGTGGGAGACCTTCCAACGCCACGTCTTCTGGTTTACGGTTGACACTCCATGGCCGTTGTCCATCTGTTCTGCCCACCGCCACTTAAGTTTGTCAATTCTTTGGTCTATGTCGGTTACCTTGGTTCTCCATGTTATTTTTTTTTTTTCTAGCTTTAATATAATATGCCGCAAGCTCGGCGCAAGACTCCCTTCAGTGGGAAGGCGAAGAAGCAGCAGCTGCAGGGCAAGAAGCAGAACAAGACGCTGTTGATGTCTAGTAAGTATTTATTAGAAGTAACTAGCTTTTATCAGCACATTCGCCCGCGTATTATACACATAAACCTACCTCTTGAATCACTCTGTCTGTTGATGAAAACCTGATTTCTTCCTGTGGGTGTCGTAAGATAAGTGACTTATTGAGAATGGGCAGCAGCATTATCTATACATTTTACCACCATACTGCGATCGCCAATCCGCCTGCCAAGCATGGCGGTTATGGCAATCCCTCCTAAATTGGGGGAGGCCCAGTAGTGGACGAATTTCGACTAAAATGATGATGATTGATGAATACTGCATTAAACCCGTTGCGTAGTTTAAAAAAAAAATACGAGGTTTATTGCAACGGTACCTTTCTTACAAAACACAGACGTTGCAGACGTAGCTCCTCTGCTACGCCTGGACAGGGATAGTCTGCGTCTGATGACGGGCACCATCACAGGACACTGCCCGCTAAACAAGCACTTTTACACAATAGGCATAACGGACAGCCCCCTGTGCAGGGCCTGCATGGAGGCTGAGGAAACCGTTGCGCATGTACTCTTCGAATGTACAGGCGTCACCCAGATTAGGACAGATACCCTTGGGACACCCAAATCTTACACGGACGTTCTTAGCAGACCAGGAGACACAATCAACTTCTGGAGGGAGGTGGGCTGGTTGGAGTAAACACCGACGGCCGCCATGGCCCACGCACAATGGTCCACTCAAAGGACTAAGTGCGGAAACCAAATCCCCATAACACAGAACATAGAACGTAGCTCCTTTTTCTAAGAGAAGAAAACAGATAAAGATCTAAGTGTACAGACGCAAGAAGCGACTTTGTTTTATACTATGTACAGATCGCATCATCAATGCCTCCTACCTGCCAGGGTCGCGAAATGTGTTTGAAAGAGATACCGTGACCCTGGCACATGGGCAACTGAAGGAACACGGGTAGGTTTTAGTCAGTAAAAGTCTGACATCCCTTCCGCTCCGCCCAGAACGGGAGAAGTCATTAGATGATTTCCGACTACTACAAAAAATAAAACATTGTTTCTACTCTCATTTCAACTCTTCTTAGAATATAATAGAATGAACAGAAAACATACCTCCCAAGTCCTATGGTTTGAATTTGTGTGTTATTTTGTAGTGCAAACAATTTTTCAACAAAAAAGTGCAGCCAGTAAAGTGTGCCTGGAAACTACGAAACTGCCCGCCTCAATCTGTTAGCATTTTATTTTTCTGGGTGGGAAATCATCAAATGACTTCTCCCGCACTGCGCGGAGCGGGAGGGCGTGTCAGAGTTTTACTGACTAAAACCCACCCGTGTTCCTTCAGTTGCCTGTGCCAGGGTCATGGTATCTCTTTCGGACAAATGCCGCGACCCTGGCAGAATCTCGCGACCCTGGCAGCAATCTGTTAGCCATAATAATGAACAGAACGAATAAATTTTATTATTATGTATTTTTAGATGCTTCAGGAGGCACAACAGCCTACGACGTGGTGTCGGTGAACTACCAGCCAGCCCGCGGCAAGGGCGGCGGCAGGGACACCAACCGGTACGCTCTCAAGTTCTACCGCGAGACCGAAGAGGAACTGAGGATGAAGAAGGAGGATGCTTTGTAAGTATTAAAAACATATTCGGGTTGTTGCTGAAAATCTAAGCTGTTGATGACATAGATTCGTCCGAAGTCACACGAAGCATGGCGTAATTATTCTTGTGAAGGCGGCTTTCCACGGTCCGTGGTATTGCGGGTTATCAAACACGGCCAACGACCACGGATAGCTTGCCGGGTTAAAGGCAAAACCGACTATCTGCGATTTTTTGAGTTTTTCACTTTGATACACCTTTCGATTCGCCATTTGATTCTTTACCTAATGGTTAAACAAACTAAACCGTAGGACTTATCGTTTCCGAGTTACCTAATGTAAAAACCAATTATATAATTATTAGACTGAATTAAAAAACAAATAGCAAACTTTCTAAATGCGCTCACGGAAAATTTAATATTAACTTTTTAACTAACTAAACAATTGGTTTTGCCTTTAACCCGGCGAGCTACACACCGCACACCAAGGCACTTCCAACGGCGCTTGGCTGCTTGCTTGCTGTGCGGGTCTGATAAGAAAAACATTTACATTTAGTCATTCAAGAAATCATTTTATGTAAAAAAACTTTTTTACAAAAAAAAACCGGCCAAGTGCGAGTCGAAATCGCGCACCGAGGGTTCCGTACAAACCTGCAGGTCATCATCATCATCATTCGTCATCATCGTTTATGAAATTAAATGTTTTTTTTTTTTAAATTTTTATATTTGAGTTGACTGAATGAAAGGTAAATTGTGGTTTACGATTTATGACTTATTAAAAAAAAACTACTTACTAGATCTCGTTCAAATCAATTTTCGTTGGTAGTTTACATGGTAATGTACATCATATATTTTTTTAAGTTTTATCATTCTCTTATTTTAGAAGTTACGGGGACACACATTTACACACATTTTACCACTTTGGAAGTGTCTCTCGCGTAAACTATTCAGTTTAGAAAAAAATGATATTAGAAACCTCAATATCATTTTTGAAGACCTATCCATAGATACCCCACACGTATGGGTTTGATGAATTTTTTTTTTTTGAGTTTCAGTTCTATGTATGGGGAACCCCAAATATTATTGTTTTTTTTCTATTTTTGTGTGAAAATCTTAATGCGGTTCACTGAATACATCTACTTACCAAGTTTCAATAGCACAGCTCTTATGGTTTCGGAAAAAAGTGGCTGTGACAGACAGACAGACATGACGAATCTATAAGGGTTCCGTTTTTTGCCATTTGGCAACGGAACCCTAAAAAACAACCGACTTCCTTAAAAACACAACAAAGTGAAAAATAACTTTAATTTCGGAAGTCGGTGGTTTTTTTGCCACCGACTTCCGAAATTAAAGTTATTTTTCACTTTGTTGTGTTTTTAAGGAAGTCGGTTGTTTTTTTTTTTGTAAAAAAGTTTTTATTTTTAAATTTTTAGTTGTGCCTCCTCCTTTTTGAAGTCGGTTAAAAAGAGTATTTTAGCGTACTCTTTTAGAGTTATAGATTCTAAAGCATACCTATGAGAAAAAGAGTAGGTACAATAGGTAGAATTTTAGAGTACGGTTGGTAGCCATAGACAGTGATAGCGCGGGATGCGGGAGGGTAACGCATGTGTATGGATGGGTTCGACATCCAACTTATATTATAAATGTGAAAGTTTGTGAGTATGTATGTTTGTTACTCGTTCACGCAAAAACTACTGAATGGATTTGGATTCAATTTGGTACACAGATAGTTTATAACCAGGATTAATACATAGGTATACTTATCCTGGTAGTACGTCCCCGCGGGATAATTTACGACATGCACGCGGGCGATGTCGCTGGCAAAAGCTAGTAATATTATAAATGTGAAAGTTTGTATGTATGTTTATTACTCGTTCACGTAAAAACTACTGAACGGATTTGGATGAAATTTGGTACCCAGATAGTTTATAACCAGGATTAATACATAGGTATACTTTTATCCCGGTAGTACATCCCCGCGGGATAATTTACGACATACACGCGGGCGATGTCGCTGGCAAAAGCTAGTGAAGGTATAAAGTAATTTGATCGCGGTATACAGTCCGGATATTCCCGTCTAACTGAGGGCCGGATAATTGATTCCACTGTATTTAATTCAGAAAGGTCAGGTGCGTAGTACTCGCAACCAGCGTGTGTGTATGACCAATTTTATGAACCTAAACGAGGCAAAAGGAGTGTTTATGTATGTATTTAATTTGTCCATAGACGAGAACTAAGACCAGTGCCGGAGAAAGAGTTGGAAGTGAACCCCGTGGACTACTTCCCCACCGACCTGTCCTTCCCCAAGAGACCTCCGTGGGACTTCAACATGACGCCCGCGCAACTAGACGCGCAGGAGCAGAGGTATTTTAAGGTAAGAGTTATGTTTTCCGAGATATAAAGTAGCTTATGTCATTCATAAACTAATTCTATGCAAAAATATCACGTCAATTCGTCGCCCCATAAGGGGGTGTCCATTAATTACGTAAAGGCGAGTATAGACTACAACATTTACTTGTAACAGAACAACGAGCCGCTCTATGATATGTTCTAGTGTATCATCCTTTTACGAACTAAACGTCGAGCACGCTCGCCTCTTTGTTACAAACCAACGAGCATATTGGTGTAACATTTTGTCGAGCGTATTGGTGTAACATTTCGTCGAGCCACGAGTGCGGGCGATGCGCGGTTGCGGGGTGACGCGGAGGGAGAGGGCACACGCAACTTGTAGCTCTGACATTTCAAAAAAGAATGAACGCAAGGTACAACGAAATGTTGGTAACTTCACACTCGCTGTGAGCATTTACCCGTAACATAACGCCGAGCATTCGCAGGAACGTTACATTACATGGAAATGCTTTGGAAACTGAGCTTTTGCCTGTATTATACCATTCGTAAGAACGTTACATTACACAGAAATGCTCCAGAAAATGTTGTAGTCTATACTCACCTTAAGGCGTTTAGTTTTGGGGGGGGGGGGGGAGGGGGTCAAGCCAAATCTCACTCTATCTCTGTAAAATCTGTCTTCGAAAACTACGCTGACATCGTCACAAAATTCGAAGCCCTAAAAAAAACTTTTTTACAAAAAAAAACAACCGACTTCCTTAAAAACACTACAAAGTGAAAAATAACTTTAATTTCGGCAGTCGGTGTCTTAGGATCTGTATTTATGGTTTTTTGCCACCGACTTCCGAAATTAAAGTTATTTTTCACTTTGTAGTGTTTTTAAGGAAGTCGGTTGTTTTTTTTTGTAAAAAAGTTTTTATTTTTAAATTTTTAGTTGTGGTATTCACCCTGCACTAATTCCAAACAAACAATGCATATTTATGCGATAGCAGAACTCGCGGTTGATTTCCTGTCATTTTTTAAAGAGTTCCGGTGTCTGTCTCCCGAACTCATCATCAGATCTATATGAAAATTATATGGGACCATTTCGGAATAAACCCCTTTCGAACAAAAAAAGAATTTTGCAAATCCATCTATATATGACGGAGTTATGCCCGAACATACATAAAAAAAAAACCAACCATGGCCAGGCCAAAATGATTAAGGCTGCTTTTTTTTTTATTAAGCAGACAGTAGAGTGGGTAAGAGCCCACTCTAGTGTCTGCTGAGGAATCAATTCTCGATGTCAACGAGTATGTCTATCTAGGACAAGATATCTTCTAATTCCTGATCGATAAGGAGTTGTACCTTCCATCATCAGCTCAACGGAATATAAGAATACAAGTAACGGTCTAAACGTGCCTATAATATTCAAAGAATTATCCCCTAACCTTCTAACCTTTCACTGTAAGTTCCTATATGTACTGTTCACCGATGAGGAGTTCCATGCGGTATCTTCGAAGACTATAATTAGTTCACCACGGATGGATACACGGAATAAAGAAAACTAGAGGAAGTGCCCCTCAGATATCGCGCGCGTGTCAACATTAAGCGCAGATGCGCAGCAATTAGCTTATTAGCCGTCAGATACTTGTCGCGATTGGTTGTCGCAGAAATACGCGAAATATTACAAATTATGCCTTGTTGTGCGGTTTTGACCTGCAAAAACGAAAGCAGAAAAAAAATGTATCTTGTGGAGGTGTATCCTATCATCAGTAACTACTAAACTTTGTTAATTTTTAATATAATTGATTTTAATTGCAATATCACATGTTATGACTTCAATGCAAACTATAAACAACCTTATTTTCATTGACACAAAGTCTTAATGCACTTAGTCGTCATCGGGAAAATCATAACCAAAATTCTAGTAACTTCGACGCTACTCGATTAGGGATGGGACACATCCGTAATGTAGGTCGGTATCGATAATTTTGTCTGGTTTTAGTAAGGATTCAATAGCTCACATAGCTGGTTATATAATAAGACAGTTGATTAAAAAAATTAAGTGTGATATTTGCGTTAGTGCTTAGTAACAGAAAAAAAAACAATCATTACATAGATTTATTATAGCTAAAGATAGAGGGGGATTATTATACCCATCAGAATCTGTGATTTAAGATATGTCAGATGTCCGAAATATTTTTAAAAGACGGTTACATATTTAATAAAGATTATATCATGGCTAAAATAATGCGCCAGTTCATTGGGTCATCGATATTCCTAAACATAAGCTATCATCAATTAGGGGAATTTCTTACGTCTAATCATATTACTGACTTAATGTAAGCTATCACAGCAAAATATATTAATATACGATTTCATCACCTATTAAAATTAAACATAAAATTATAAAAACGGCAAGTAATTAAATAAATATGTGTTATTTCAGGGTTAGTAAATATTTTTAGTACTATCTGTTATCGTTTCATTACCGTTAGCTTCTATCAGCGGTTTCCCGGCCGCGGCCCGCGTACCTGATTTTATGAAAATAACATTACCCCCCTACATACAAACATACAAATACCTCTTTAACATTGATATTTTAACGATAATCAACCTTTTCCGTTATTAAGCATTTGTATGATGTTAACAAATTATTACATTGCTCACCCGAATAAATTACGTAACATCAATATTAAAATATCGATATATGTCTACATCTCTTACTTTTGTTTTGCTACTCACCAACAGAGATTACAAGTGCATGTGAATATGACATCTATTTCAAAGGAGCTAGCGTTCTGAATAGAATGAATTGGTTACAGCGCCATCTAGCATTGAGTTGCTGAACTCGTTGTAAATTTGTCTATCTAAAGTTTCTAAACGAAAAACGTCTTTATTGTGTGTGTCATGTCAAATAATAATAACTTTCATGCCTTGTAATACGACTTAATTTTTGAAAGCAATACGAAGATGATATGTAAAACTTGCGTGTGTAATTTGTAGCCAATCATATCACTGTTTTTTATGTGTGTAATGGACAATTTGCTATGCAAATGTGTGAGTTTGGCGACACTGCTTCCCGTGCTTAACCAGTGTAAGGGCACTTCTCTGTATTCTTTATTCTGTGGATGGATAGATGGAACCAGCAATTATTTTTGATCATTAGTACAATATCCAAATCACATTACGTGTACTGTTTGTTTTTGAGGAGTTCCTTCGTTTATCTCCCAAAGTATACATCAAATCTTCACAAAATTAATATGGGACCACCTCAGGAGTATACCCTTACGAATAAAAAAAGAATTTTCAAAATCGGTTGACAATTGGCGGAGAAATCGGTGAACATACATAAAAAAAAAAATAAAAAAAATACATACAGTCGAACATATAACCTCCTCCTTTTTTTGAAGTCGGTTAAAAATAGAAAAAAAGCGTTGGTTGCTTTTTAGTGGTATTTTAATTGCTATCAAGCAGCCCGTTTCTTTTTTTTTAACCGACTTCAAAAAAAGGAGGAGGTTATCAATTCGACTGTATTTTTTTTTATTTTTTAAACTTAAGTATTTGCGCGACAAATGACCGAGTAACGCGATTAGATTAGTGCAGGGTATCTACCATAACTAAAAAGTTATAAATAAAAACTTTTTACAAAAAAATAACAACCGACTTCTTAGGACTTAGACTTTTTAGGAAGTCGGTTGTTATTTTTTTTTTTTGTAAAAAGTTTTTTGCTTTTCAGTTTTTTCAGCGGTTTAATTTATTTGTTAATAAGTTTTTAGTTTGGTTTTCTACGAAAGCGAGTTTATTATTAATTTTTAAACATTTTTTTTTATTGTTTTATTTTATTTTATTTTATTTATTCGGAAGAACAAACAATTACACATTATGTTTTACAAATAAATAGAATATAAAAAGTTATACAAATGTGCAACCAACAACGTTCTTCACAGATACACAAAAAGACAAAGACAACGTTGATATAGTAAAATTCGGACGGAGTAAATACGTACATAATTATATGAAATAAAAAATTAATAAATTACAGCTACTGCTAAGGAACATTGGAGAGATTGAATTTAATTCTCATATTTTCTTGACTTTGTCAAGCAATAAGTTTCTAAATTTTCCAACGGATAAATGGAATAGGTCCAAGCTAGAGAAAAACTTATTAAAATTGCTTGTGAGGCGACGCAGAGGTGCCCGCAAGCCTGCATTCGTACGACTAGGCGTGACGGCGAAAACAGGTCGTGCGCGCACCTTACGTCCTTGAATGGTTCTAGGGACAACATAGTACAGCTTGTTACAGATATCCACACAATCATATGAGTTGTTACACAGATCGTATAGAAACATAGTTTCTAAAAAGATACGTCTAGACTTCAAAGACAACAAATTATATTTTTTCAGTAAATCGCTGTAAGGGAGATAGAATCGACTTCTAGAACAACGATAATTCATAGTTTTCAAAAACTTTACTTGTATACGCTCGATACTGTCTGTATATTTATTATAATAGGGACTCCACACCGGCACTGCATATTCTAGTTGAGACCGGATTAAAGATCGATACAAATGTAAATATGTGCTTGGGTTGACGAATTCCGTGGCTGATCTTATCACGAATCCATACATACGATAGGCCTGATTAATGATTTTTTCGATATGTGCGTCCAGGTGCAATTTATCATCGACTAGTATTCCTAGATCACGAATTGTGTTGACTCTGGCTAAGTTTTCTTTTTGTAATGAGTAAGGGTGTTTAAATTGGTTTTTATTTTTAGTAAAGCTGATACAGCAGCATTTGGGAATACTAAGTAGGAGTTTGTTTTTAATACAGTACTCTACTAGGCGGCTAAGATCTTGTTGGAGTAAGTGACAATCTAGTATTGATCTAATGGGTCTAAAAATTTTAAGATCGTCGGCGTACAATAAAAACTTAGAGTTAAGAAAACACATATCGATATCATTAATAAAAATTATAAATAGCAGAGGTCCGAGAATTGAGCCCTGAGGAACTCCTGACGTGACAGTTATGGTGGTGGAATGGAACCCATTTACAGCTACTTTTTGTGTTCTATTTGACACATAAGAAATGAACCATCGTAATAAATCTCCGCGAATACCATTAAAAGCCAGCTTCTTCAAAAGCAATTCATGATCTACCTTGTCAAAGGCTTTTCGAAAGTCAGTGTATACAGCGTCTACCTGTACACGAGAGTCCATATTATTGAACAAATAGTCAGTGAAAGCTATCATATTAGTGGTTGTAGACCTTCTTTTTACAAACCCGTGCTGTTGCTGTAAAATTTTGTTATGGATAATCGGATACAACTGACTATGAACAAGCCTCTCGAAAAGCTTTGACAAGGCCGATAGTATGGAAATGGGCCGATAATTTTCTACGTCCTGTTTTGGACCACTTTTATGAACGGGAGTAATATTTGCCCGCTTTAAAACATCCGGAAAAGTTCCCTGACATAAACATTCATTAAAAATAATACGCAATGGTTCACATAAAGCATGAGCCGTCTTATTGAGGAAAATAGGTGGAATACCGTCTGGTCCTGGTCCTTTCGTACAATCTAAAGATTTGAGGGCACTGAGTACTTCGGCAGTACTAAGTACAAGACTACTTATAGGTGAACAATTCTCAGCATATTCATTGTCCTGGGTTTGAGTATTTGCGAGCGTGGAGGGTTCGTATACTGAATGAAAAAAGTTTGCAAAGAGATTACAAATCTCCTCAGGATCAGTTGACGATTGATTTTTATATTGCATTGTTGAGAGAATTTGAGCTTTAGATTGTCGATTAGAAACATAAGTCCAGAAGTACTTCGTGTTGACTTTTATACTATCTTCTACTGATTTGAGGTATAGACGGTAACAATTCTTTGAATCAGTTTGGAATCTGGACCTATAAAGTGAAAACTGTTCATAGTCAGATATGTTTTTATAGGTCTTCCACTTGTTCCATGCCTTTAATTTATTTTTAAATATGTGGATTAAAGAGGGAGAAAACCATAATGGAAATTTAGTAGACCTAATTGTCTTTAGAGGAACATGAGTTTTAATTACTTGGTAGACAATTTCATAAAAAGTGTTCAGCGCGTCTTCTACAGACTGCCCATAAAATTGATCATCCCAGTTAATTTTAAGTAGGTCCTGATTAATGTGTTCATAGTTCGCCTTAAAATAATTATGTTTTTGAGTCGTCTTACGCATCATTGCACTGCTGTGCAATTTACAGGAAACTAGAATACATAATGGTGGGTGATAGAGATCTGGTTTTAACAATACGTCAGTAGGTGTCAAAATAGAACAGTCGTTGTTACTTATAACCAAATCTAAAATTTTCCCACTTGTGTTCTTGATATTATTGTACTGATAGGCATTAAGCACAGACATAAAAATACTCAAATGCATGCCGACATAGGAATTACGAACACACATTTGTTGCGTGGCAGGTGTGTTGTTGCTACCAGCGACCCATTCAATATTAGGAAGATTATAATCTCCAAGCAAGTAAAAATTTTGAATGCTACCGTCCTCCATCAAAGTTTGTAGGGAATCAATGTAAGCAACATAAATACAATCTGGTGTTTTGGGTGGGATATATGCTGAACATATAAGATCATATTTTCCTCTCTTTGCACTAGGCACGCGTAATATAATATGCTCAATGCTTTTATTAAAGGGGATATTGGGTTCAACTTTACTAGATCTTAGTCCCTTCAGAACTGCAACAAGAGTCCCACCGCCGTCCTTTTTTTTAGTAGCCTCGCGATCCCGGTCGCATCTGTATACTGTGTAACGATTATCAATAAACTCGGAATCTAGTATTTCGGGGGTGAGCCAAGTCTCGGTGAGTATAATAATGTCATAACAGTTTGATAAAATATTCATATACAGAACATGCAGCTTGGTGCGGAGCCCCCTACAATTTTGATAATAAATGGTTAATTTGTCATCAGCCATTTTCTAAGGCCAGGACACCAATACGCATTACAGTAAGGTTACCGATTGTTCCCCACAGAACTACGTGGACACCCTCCAAGCGTCGGAGCACTGGAAGCAGATGTCTTACTTCGAGCTGAACCTGGAGACGTGGAGACAACTGTGGCGCGTGCTGGAGATGTGCGACATTCTGCTGCTTATCGTCGATGTGCGATACGCCGTGAGTATATATTTTATTTATAACCGACTTAAAAAAAAAAGAGGATGTGTTCCACTATATATGTTGCCGGCCAAACCCGATTTTAGGATGAACTAGTTTCGCCTGTACCAAACCAGTCCTCCCTTCTCAGCAACATAAAGACTACATGTTTATTTGTAACAGTTTACAACGGTTAAAGTTTCACATTGGAATGTAAAGTACTACATTACAACTTTTTTTTTTCAGTAGTAAGCTGTACATGCTATTTCTTTTGTCTTTTCTGCATAGGTCTCAGTTTTGTCCTATCGCGTGTTGGGAGAACTGGTTTGGCCTAGGCAAAAAATACTCCATTTTTAAATATAAATATTTATGTATGTTCACCAATTTCTCCGCCAACTTGCCTACCGATTTCAAAAAATATTTTTGAAGTGAAAACTTCTTTAGCGCCGTTGGTTGTGATTTGAAACTCGATGAAACGAAAAAGCGACAGTAAAAAGAGACAGACATAACTTCATAAGATTTAACGTGGGAGAAAATGAGATAGGAAATACATGACGTCATGACCATGGACGAAAGAAATATGGATACGGCAAATATTGTCACATCTGAACTTCAAAAAATTAAAACACATTAAAAACGTTTTATGTACCTGTACATATTAGAATTTAATCAAAAATGTTTTATGTACTTGTACATATTATTATTATTTCAAGTCTATTATCGTACCTATATATTATTTATGTAAATACGGAATAAAAAACGAATGTAGAATATTGTCGCGATAAATCGATGTAATATATTCGAATAATAAAATGTAAAATAATTATCAAACTTTGTATCACTATAATCATTACTAAAACCTACAATAATATCCTCTTCCCGTAATTTTACATTCGTATCATTATCTTGAAGCCAAAAATTTTGAAGGTTTCACTTCTACCACGTGTGAATTGCACACATGCCATTTTTTACACGCTTTATATTAGCTTCACTTGTATGTTTGTATGTTTGTATATTTGTATATTTGTATGTTTGTTTGTAACCGACTCCTTATAGTGCGATTTTGACCCACTTTAAACGACCAGATTTCATTCAAACTTTGCACACCTGTCAAGGACTGATGACAATGCAATAATTTCATAAATTTGTGCCATTATCCTTGCCAGGGTTACCAGGACAGCAAAAAAACTGTCACAAACTACGCTGACATACGTCTCAAAATTCGAAATACCTACCCTAAAAAATAGAAAATAAATAATAGTTTAAAAAAACTAAAAAACACGCTTCCATGGAAAACCAAACTAAAAAGTATAAAATAATGGAAAAAAAGCGTGGGGTGCCTGATATCAATAAAAAAATACCTTAAAAGCACCCCACGCTTTTTTTCCATTATTTTATACTTTTTAGTTTGGTTTTCCATGGAAGCGTGTTTTTTAGTTTTTTTAAACTATTATTTATTTTAATGATAAGCTTCACCGGTAGTCCCATAATGCATTTTACTGACCTTTTTTAGTTTTTTTAAACTATTATTTATTTTAATGATAAGCTTCACCGGTAGTCCCATAATGCATTTTACTGACCTTTTTTAGTTTTTTTAAACTATTATTTATTTTAATGATAAGCTTCACCGGTAGTCCCATAATGCATTTTACTGACCTTTTTTAGTTTTTTTAAACTATTATTTATTTTAATGATAAGCTTCACCGGTAGTCCCATAATGCATTTTACTGACCTTTTTTAGTTTTTTTAAACTATTATTTATTTTAATGATAAGCTTCACCGGTAGTCCCATAATGCATTTTACTGACCTTTTTTAGTTTTTTTAAACTATTATTTATTTTAATGATAAGCTTCACCGGTAGTCCCATAATGCATTTTACTGACCTTTTTTAGTTTTTTTAAACTATTATTTATTTTAATGATAAGCTTCACTGGTAGTCCCATAATGCATTTTACTGACCTTTTTTAGTTTTTTTAAACTATTATTTATTTTAATGATAAGCTTCACCGGTAGTCCCATAATGCATTTTACTGACCTTTTTTAGTTTTTTTAAACTATTATTTATTTTAATGATAAGCTTCACCGGTAGTCCCATAATGCATTTTACTGACCTTTTTTAGTTTTTTTAAACTATTATTTATTTTAATGATAAGCTTCACCGGTAGTCCCATAATGCATTTTACTGACCTTTTTTAGTTTTTTTAAACTATTATTTATTTTAATGATAAGCTTCACCGGTAGTCCCATAATGCATTTTACTGACCTTTTTTAGTTTTTTTAAACTATTATTTATTTTAATGATAAGCTTCACCGGTAGTCCCATAATGCATTTTACTGACCTTTTTTAGTTTTTTTAAACTATTATTTATTTTAATGATAAGCTTCACCGGTAGTCCCATAATGCATTTTACTGACCTTTTTTAGTTTTTTTAAACTATTATTTATTTTAATGATAAGCTTCACCGGTAGTCCCATAATGCATTTTACTGACCTTTTTTAGTTTTTTTAAACTATTATTTATTTTAATGATAAGCTTCACCGGTAGTCCCATAATGCATTTTACTGACCTTTTTTAGTTTTTTTAAACTATTATTTATTTTAATGATAAGCTTCACCGGTAGTCCCATAATGCATTTTACTGACCTTTTTTAGTTTTTTTAAACTATTATTTATTTTAATGATAAGCTTCACCGGTAGTCCCATAATGCATTTTACTGACCTTTTTTAGTTTTTTTAAACTATTATTTATTTTAATGATAAGCTTCACCGGTAGTCCCATAATGCATTTTACTGACCTTTTTTAGTTTTTTTAAACTATTATTTATTTTAATGATAAGCTTCACCGGTAGTCCCATAATGCATTTTACTGACGGTATTTCGGGTACGGTTTTTGCGTTAGCTTTGATAATACGTATTTAATCTACTTTGTTTATCGTGATAATGTTCTATTGCTTCCTGTTACTGCTTTTGACCTGACCAGTAGTGGTTTAACTCAAAAGTGAATAATATAATATTTTTAACCGACTTCAAAAAAAGGAGGAGGTTATCAATTCAACTGTATTTTTTTAAATGTTTAACCGTTGTTCCGTTGTTTTAACTTTTGACTGGGTGTACCGATTTTGATGATTCTTTTTTTATTTGAAAGCTGGTGCTTTTCGAATGGTCCCATTTGGTCCCATTCGGACAATGGGATCCATGTGAAAACCATATTAAGTATTTGCGCGACAAATGAACGAATAATGCGATAAGATTAGTGCGGGGGATCTACCATAGCTAAAAAATTAAAAATAAAACCTTTTTACAAAAAATTAACAACCAACTTCCTAAAAACAAACACTACTTAGTTACTTTTGGAAGTCGGTGGCAAAAAACCTTAATTACAGATCCTAAGACACCGACTTCCAAAATTAAAATTATTTTTCACTTAGTAGTGTTTTTTTTAGGAAGTCGGTTGTTATTTTTTTAAGTTTTTTTTTTA
Organism: Aporophyla nigra; assembly: GCA_947507805.1. Lineage (NCBI taxonomy): Eukaryota > Metazoa > Arthropoda > Insecta > Lepidoptera > Noctuidae > Aporophyla > Aporophyla nigra. The sequence goes on along the minus strand of OX382319.1, from coordinate 10,938,953 downwards.
AACCTGTTGTTTTATTTTTTTGCAAAAAGGTTTAAATATGTTTTAAATTTCCAGGGCATGATGTTTCCCCCCTCCCTGTACACCTACATACAAGAACAGAACAAGGATATGATCCTCGTGCTCAACAAGATAGACCTGGTGCCTCCCTCGGTGGTAGCCGCCTGGAAGCAGTTCCTCACCACGTCATATCCGGCACTGCGAGTGCTCTACTTTACGTCATGTCCGGCATATAATTTGAGGGGGGCTACTAGTGATAAAGCGGGTGAGTTGGTTTATTTTTCTTTAGCTTCCTCTTGACTAAGTATTGCCAGCTAATTTGATTTGATCTGTATTGTCTATATTGTTTATTCCGTTGGTCTCGGCTGTCTTTCGTAGATCTTAGACAGTCGTTACGGGTCGTCAGAAGCCGGAAAGTGACAAAGGAGTATCGTATTACCCAGTAACTGGGTTGTGGAGGTCCGATAGGCAGTCGCTCCATGTTAAATACTGGTACTCAGCTGCATCCAGTTAGACTGGAAGCTGACCCCAACATTGTTGGGAAAAAGGGTAGGCAGATGATGATGTCTATATTGTTTACTAGCTTCTACCCGCGAGTTCGTCCGCGTCATTTTTCTCCCCCGACCCTTCCCGTCGCGTGAATTACTTGCCAGTTTTCGTTCATTTTTCGTTGCTGTTCCGCTCCTTTTGATCGTAGCGTGATGTTGTATAGCCTATAGCCTTCCTCAATAAATAGGCTACCCAACACAAGAATATTTTTTCAATTCGGACCAGTAGTTCCTGAGATTACCGCGTTCAATCAAACAAACAAACTCTTCAGCTTTATAATATTGGTGTTTTTTCTTTTAGGTCTTCAAGTCCGTCGACGTAAGGGTAAGCAGAAGATGTGTGCAGAAGGAGCCACGAAGATTCTAGAAGCTTGCAAAGAGATCGTGAAAGGAGAAGTGGATCTCTCTTCTTGGGAGAAGAAGATTAAAGATGAGACTGATGTTGAGTTTGATTATGATGAGAACGTTGAAATCGGTGAGTGAAACTTTGTGTTAAACGAGATCGAGTATATATTTTAATTCTATGTCAATTAAGTTGATTTTAGAATGATTATTGAAAGTACTTGTCCATTTTAAAATGATGGGATGGGGTGTCAAAATATTATATTCGCAGCAGTAACTAGGACTTTAATGTGTAGTGTTTTCACTGTGTAATGTTTTCCCTTTTTTAACCCCCCACGCAAAAAGAGGGGCGTTATAAGTTTCACAGTTATGTATGTCTGTTTGTGGCACCGTAGCTCTTAAACAGGTGAATCGATGTGGGTGTCTTTTTTATTTAAAAGGGGGTTTTTAGCAGTGGTTCTTAGACATGTTTTATCAAAATCAGTGCAACCGCTTCGACACGACGCTCCCTCGATTAAAATATTACCTACAACTTCTTATTAAACTTAAAGGGCCAATGCATATATTTTACTTTTACAAAAAAAAAAAAAACTTTTTAGAGGTTTTTGTTTTGGTCGAGGGTTTTTTAAATTTTGAAATCTAATTTTTCACTCAGAAATCAGAGCTGAAAAAAAAATTATTTAAAATTAAATGCGTCGCAGAAACCCAAGTAACATAAAATTTGAGTAATAGCGATCAGCGAAACTATAAGCTCAAAACTATTGTCGGGATAATGTCTGAGTAAACGTCTATTCAGCTGTTATTCAAACAATTTGGGCACATTTTTAAATGCTTGAGTCTGTATAACAGCGATGTAATATCTGGGTAAAGCTTAGTAACATCTGAAAAAAAGCTGACATCTCTTTTATACAGCCTTTTAATTTAAAAGCATTTATTCAGACAAATGCATGTAGATATTGATATTCAGAAATTATTAAGAATTAAGTTCATTTGCGTAATACTTTTCAAACGGAATTAAGAGTTAAGTTGTAAAGTAGAAAAAAAGTGGTGTTTAATCTTGCACTGCGTCTTTTTTCTTACACTTGATAGTTGAGAAGCATTAAATAAAATCAAGCACGGTGAAACTGAGAAAATGTTATTATGTATTATAACCATGATACACGTTAAATATTAATGCGCAAGTAGTTTTATCGTGAATAACATATGAATTATCGCAATATTTTTCACGCGCCCCTTAGGTAATCAAGTTTAGTGATGGTAAATAAGACATAAATCTCTCTTTCTCGACTCTTAGAAGTGACAAAAATAGTTAGGATAAAGCAGCTAATGCATATCTTTCAAAAATAAATTATAAATTGTGTTTTTAACTGTAATGAACTACTAAAATTAGGCATTTGATAAACATAATGATTCAATAGTTTACTTAAAAATAAGTTTTAATGGCTATTCATTACAAACTGGATAAAAACTCTCCACGCAGCTATTTTGCAGCACAACTCTGAATAAAAAGTTACGCTTTTCTATTTATTAAGCTATTATTTGAGAAATTGTGATCTAGTAGTACCAATATCTGAATAACACTCGAATTAGTTACTAAATATGATTAATAATGGTTTATCTGGTAATGGTTTAACGTCCCTAATTCAATTACTACCCAGAAAAACTTTGTATAACTTGTTTAAAAATGATACTTTTACAAGTAATTGCGGAATAAGAATACATCATTCAACTTCCATCTGTGTTAGTTGGCTATAAAGTATGACTATATTTCCATTATACCGAAATAAGCTGTATAAAGAACCCAGAAAAGACTTTTATACAGTAGCTGAATAATTAATACCTTATGTGACTTAAAGACAAAATAAAAGCGGTTATTCAAACTCAAGCTTTTTAATAGAAATTAACTACACCAATATTCAGAAGAGAGGTGGTTAGGACACTATTTTATAGTATTTAGTGGTTTCATAAGCAATAAGCTGAGTAAAGTTTGTATAATGGTATTAGTTAACTACGTTTATTCAGCTACTTGTACTATTATACAGATAAATGCTGTCCCAAGCACTCTTTTTCAAATTAAAGTCATCTGTAATGCTTTAGGCTTAATAACATCTGTGTTATACGCGGTATAGAAGTTATTACTAAGCTTTAAGAAAAATAGTCAACTTAACACAACTTTTACTAAACTTGAAGAATTATAAAGCCGAAAGAGAATATTATTCAGAATTTGGCTGTTTCAATATCCATTTACTCACACATTATGTAGCTTATAGCTGTAAAGATTTGCGAATTGCTATTACTCAAACTTTATTCAGCATGTCTGTGTTACTTGGGAATTAACGCGAGCATAGTTTCAGAAGTTTATTATTAAATCGAGTTTTATTTTAACTTTATTGCCAAATCGTTTTTTAAATGGATTTTTTACTTTGTACTCTCCCAGGCGAAACGATCCTAGAAAAGGCAGACACATCGTACTACAGTCACGAGCGCTACAAGTCGGGGGTGTTATCCCTGGGCTGCGTGGGCCAGCCCAACGTGGGCAAGTCGTCCCTGCTGAACGCACTCATGGGCCGCTGTGTGGTGTCTGTGTCGCGCACGCCCGGACACACCAAGCACTTCCAGACCATCTACTTGACGCCCCAAGTGAGTTAACTCACCTACCGACACATATTAGGGGCCATCCATGAATTACGTCACACGTTAAGGGGGGGAAGGGGTCGACGAATTGTGACATTGTGTGACAAAGGGGGGGAGAGGCCCTAAATTTTGTGACGTCACATTTCAAAATTGAATATACATATTTAAAGTACTATTAAAACACGAAATATGAACTATGAAAGAAATTAAAAAAAAAAATCGATGTCTAGAAGTAAAATTGCAAAATATGTGACGTCACACTAGAGAGGGGGGGAGCCTCATAAATGTGACAAGGACGGGAGGTCAAAAATACTGAAATTTGTGTGACGTAATTTGTGGATGGTCCCTTACTTGGCTAAACCTAAATAAGGAGTGCTTACACATACATTCATAATAATACTAAAGGTGCTTACATACACTACAGCCCAACGTGGGCAAGTCGTTGCTTCTGAACTCTAGTAGTTCTTACTTCTAGTAGTTTTATTTATGATCAGGGAGGTTAGTGTCTTTAGTTAATTTAAATATTATTTAGATTATAAGTTTCTTTTTTATTTTCTACTGCAAGGATCCCAGGTTGGTTAAATCCCTCCTCCAAAGTAGTCCATATGTATCTTTCTTGTGCTATTTGGCTCCAATTTGACCAGGCGATTCTTTTTATATCGTCTTCCCATCGTGTTATTAATATTCGTCTGGTTCTCTTTCCTTGTGGGCCTCTCCATAGGGTTTCTCTTACAGTCCAGTTTTGGTATGTAAGCCTCGCTACTATGGGAAGCCATCACCTCCTGCGAAGCAGTAATGCTCGAGCAGGAGGAGGCGGGGCGCGTGAGGGAGTGGCAGTCTCTGCGCCCTCACGTCCCTAGCCGCCGCAGGAGGAGACGCCCCGGGCGTCGGGAGTCGATAGCTGACTCCCGGCCACCGTAGGTGCGGGCTTGCGGGCGGCGAGCAATGGGTAGCTCGCCGCCCGGTAAGGACCAGGCTCGGGTCGACGACGGCGCGTAGTGTTCCACGCGCGCCTCAAAGAGATGTCAGCAATACTGAAGGGGTCTGCCAGGACCGATGCTTGCCAGGGTCGCGAGATTGTCCGAAAGAGATACCGTGACCCTGGCACATGGGCAACTGAAGGAACACGGGTGGGTTTTAGGCAGTAAAAGTCTGACACGCCCTTCCGCTCTGCCCAGAGCGGGAGAAGTCATTAATGATGACTTCCCATCCAAAAACTTGGCCTGCCCATTTCCAATTTAGCTTTTGTGTAAGCACGAGGAAATTTATGGCCAAAGTCAAGCATTAAATCAATACCTTTCAATGAGGAAAGAAGCGATGCAAGCTCAATGTAAAGAAAATAGACGAAATACGACTCACAGAAGTCGTCTCCCAAGTCCAACAATCCGCTCTTTATAACCCGAGCTGATCACTCTGGAATACTCTTGATTCTTTGCCACAGTTCACAGTTAGCGGCGAAGTTTCTAGATAGTACCAGAGAGATCTGTCTAATTCCGCTATTAATTAATAGATGGCGGTGTCGTCTACGTATTATTGTTCGTGTAGTACCTGCTACTTGATAATAGATGGCGTTAACGTGTCGTTTTATGATCTACGTTACGATATTTATCAATATACAACCCGACAGTGACCTGCATATTGCAAGGAACATAAGAAAATTGGAATTCTGCGGTTCTTTAGCAGAATCTTAATAATGTATTAATTTATCCACAGGTTCGTCTGTGCGACTGCCCTGGTCTTGTCTTCCCGTCGACAGTGCCGCGACCCATTCAGATACTCATGGGCTCCTACCCCATTGCACAACTACGGGAACAGTATACTACAATAAGGTAATAAAAACGTTTAGAGGGTCTTGTGTTTGTAGGTTCGAACCCAGACATCCGTGTGGTTAAAAGACCATTTCAGACACCACTCTACATGGTCTTCACTTCACATTATGTCTGGACTTAAAAAGAGACTGTGACCTCTGAGTTTGTTTCGGCCTATCTTCTCAGAGTAGTCAGATAGGAAACGCCGACCTCATGTAGTTTTTAAACTAGGACTGACGTGTAAAAGTGTTTGTACAAACCTACTTACAGTAATAAAATCATATTCGAAATGTATGACACAGCTGCCATATTAAATACATAGTCCACAGTTGGTGTTACAATTATTCATATTCATGACAACTACCCACATACAATAATATCTTAGGTCAACCAACACACTGCTATCTGATCCCAAACTAGGCAGAGCCTGTACTATGGTAACCAGACAACTGATAAATAATAAGTATAATTTATTTAACAAAAAAGGAGAAATACAATATACTTATATATTTCTAAATACATACATATTATAGATAAATACACCCAGACACAGAACAAATCATTGTGCTCATCACACAGAGACTTGTCCTGGGTGGGAATGGACCCCACGACCTCAATCTTAGCAGTCAGGGTCACTAACCACTAGACTAACAGGCCAGTCAACAATTATTATTCAACTCTCTACAATTATTATTATATGTCATATTAGAATCTTGTCTTAAATTCCAGGTATCTGGCAGAACGCTTGGACCTGCCCAAACTGCTCAGGATTGAGCATCCCGAAGGAGACAACACTTGGTCCCCGCGAGACATCTGTGACGGATGGGCCAAGAAGAGAGGCTATTTGACCGCTAAGGCTGCTAGGTACGTGAAAAGAACATAAAAATATATTATTTCTATGTAGATAAATATATTTCAGTGCAAGGGTCGCAATTTGTTGGAAGAGTTACCGTGACCCTGGCACAGGCAATTGAAGGAACACGGGTGGGTTTTACTCAGTAAAAGTGTGACACGCCCTCCCGCTCCGCCCAGAGCGGGAGAAGTCATTTGATGATTTCTATTTTTTTCTTTCATAAGAACCTTCTCCTAACAATTACAAACACAAGAAAAAAAAAAAGTGAAATCGGTCCAGCCGTTCACGCGTGATGGCGTGACCAAGGGAAATAGGGATTCATTTTTATACAGGGTGTCCAAGAACCTGGCGTCCAACTGGATTCCCACGATGCCCCAAGTTCTAACAGTACTCAGAAAAATATTTTAAAAAATCCACCCCATGTACTTACAGAATTATACTGATTTCAAAAAAAAAGGGGAAATGAGCACCCTGTGACATACTTTTGAATGCTGTGACTGCTAATGCTGATAATTTCGATATTTCTTGGAGGTTTTGTAATCTAGGGTATTGCTGTGTCTAAATAGAATGTAAAAATAAAGTACTTATTGTACCATTTTAAAATAAAATATTATTTTAACTAAAGGTGATATGGAAAACTATTGAATTTCGCAACTTTGACCGACTGTAGTGTAAAAAAAATGTACCAAAATAGTATGGCAAGTGACGTCAAATTTTGACGCGTTTATTCCTCTTTTTAAAAAGGTATAATACTTACACATTAATTTGAAAAAAAAAAAATTTGATAATATTTTTACTCAACAACCCAATTTTTACGATGTCTTACAGAATTCTTAGAAAGAAAAATTTACGACGAATTGAATCTAACCTCTAAAGAATTACTATTGTATGCTCATAAAAATAACAACAGGCCTCTCAAAAAACAGGTTAGACCGTAAGGGACGGTATGTGCATGCATCTCACCATAGTGATTCGTTATTACAACAGGAGGGAGCAAGACAGAAACTATCTTTGCGATTTGCTGGTTCTTCTTTATGGTACCCCATTATTCAGGTAAGAGTGAGGGAGAAAAAGGTTAGAGGTGCGAGTGAGATAGATAGTGACGCTATCTGGGATCGTGCTATTTAGGATAACAGTACGGTCAGTACGCGTCACTGCCTCCTGCCGTTACTACGCACCTCTCTCTTATTGTTACCATTGATCACGTACTACGATTTAAAGCTTTGTTTATTGGACTCGATTACTCTTTGTGCTCTGGACTTTGAAACGAACTCTTTACGACGACCTTTGCCTGTGTTTGGACAGTTTGTGTTTTGTGTGTGCTACCATGGCGACCTACACTCCGCAAGAATACGCAAATATGCACTACATTTATGGAGAATGTAGAGGTAATGGACGAGCTGCAGCGAGACTTTACAGAGAAAGGTATCCGAGGGCTACGCGATATCCCGACCATCGAGTTTTCATTAATGTGCACAGATCACTATGTGACGGGCGGTTCCCCAATCAAGTAGCTGGTGAAGGACGACCCGTAAATGACTTCATACGCGATGAAGTTTTAGAGGCGGTGTCGGCAAATCCAAGCATCTCTGTGCGAGGAATAGAAGCTGATACGGGGATACCGAAGAGCACAGCACACAGTATTCTCCAAAAAGAAGAATATCATCCGTACCACGTACAGCGAGTGCAAAGTCTTTTACCTCGAAACTATCCGAGCCGAGTCGCGTTTTGTGAAACAATCCTGCAAAAACATCGAGAAGACGAAAACTTTATCGACAAAATTTTGTGGTCAGATGAATCAACATTTAAGAAGGATGGCTACATGAACCTACACAACTTGCACGAGTGGCATGTGGAAAATCCGCACTTGATGCGAGAAGATAGATCCCAGTACCGGTTCAAAGTGAACATGTGGACCGGTATTCTCTGTGGGAATATTATTGGTCCATTTGAGATGCCCGAGAATTTGACTGGCGAATCATATTTAAATTTTCTTCAAAATGATTTGCCAAACTTACTAGAAGAGACCCCACCAGATATGTGGTTCCAACACGACGGCTGTCCAGCACATTTTCGCGTATCCGTTAGAGAGTTTTTGGACGAGCAATACCCGAACAGGTGGATTGGGCGATCAGGAACAATCCCGTGGCCAGCCCGCTCACCTGACTTAAATCCGCTGGTTTTTTTTTTCTGGGGAACTATGAAGGAGCTCGTTTATGCGAAGCCCATTAATGACATCGCTGACCTTAGTGAGAAGATAACACAAGCAGTGCAGGTGATACGTCAAAAAAGTTACTCGCGAAACATAAAGCGGTCCTTTTTAAGGAGAGTGAGAGCTTGTATTGCCGCGGGTGGTCAACATTTTGAACATTTATTGTAATAAAATATCTTTAAACTAACATTCTTTGCTTTTATTCTACTGGGAACCCATCTACCTGTGTGTATTTCCTTCTTGCTCACTCTTGGAACCGAAGTAAATAATAGTAGTAACATAACAGTTTCTAAGATAAGAAAGGGTCCGACAGTTACCGTTAGTAGGTAGGCACTTCGTAAAAATTGGGTTGTTGAGTAAAAATATTATCAAATTTTTTTTTTTTCAAATTAATGTGTAAGTATTATACCTTTTTAAAAAGAGGAATAAACGCGTCAAAATTTGACGTCACTTGCCATACTATTTTGGTACATTTTTTTTACACTACAGTCGGTCAAAGTTGCGAAATTCAATAGTTTTCCATATCACCTTTAGTTAAAATAATATTTTATTTTAAAATGGTACAATAAGTACATTATTTTTACATTCTATTTAGACACAGCAATACCCTAGATTACAAAACCTCCAAGAAATATCGAAATTATCAGCATTAGCAGTCACAGCATTCAAAAGTATGTCACAGGGTGCTCATTTCCCCTTTTTTTTTTAAATCAGTATAATTCTGTAAGTACATGGGGTGGATTTTTTAAAATATTTTTCTGAGTACTGTTAGAACTTGGGGCATCGTGGGAATCCAGTTGGACGCCAGGTTCTTGGACACCCTGTATATATAGATTTCAGCTTGAGTTTAGTTTTCAGTGTCTAGTTTTTAATGTCTTAAGTAACTCTGTTCAAAAAGTGCTGACTCTCAGCCTAGTTTTCAATAAATGATTTCTGATTTGATTTTATGTTCTCATTACAGATTAGATTCATATAGAGCGGCTAACGCTTTACTAAGGATGGCGCTCGACGGGAGGATCTGCCTGTGGCTCCGACCGCCTGGTTTTACTGAGAATAGAGGTTCGTTTAACTAAGATTAATTATGCTTTTGAAGTCACCATGCCTCACTATTGTTGTCATGTATCACTAAAGGGCCTTGACTGTAGACATTTTTCTATTTTATTAAGTACCTGGTACTTGTTGACAGTCCTACACTGTTCTCCCATACCTATTAACACTGTAATTTGAAAACATTGTAAAAGCCAATTATTTTTAAAAGAGTAACCGTGGAGTTTCTTGCCGGCTCTTCTCCATAGGAATTAACCATTTGTAACCGTGCACCTAGCTTCTGACGTTTCATAAGTGCCCTTGTAGGTTTATAATGTGAAATAAACATATTTCGATTTTGAATAACACCCACAATTTCTTTCCACAGAAAAATACGAAAACTGCGAGGAAATAAAATACATCCGTTGGGTGCAAGCGTTGTCTGAAGATAAATCAGAAGAGGTTCTGACGTCAGACTCCGACGGCGACAGACGGTCTGACAGTGGCGACGACCAGTCAGACAGTAGTGACGAGGAGGAGACTACTGCTATAGCGAATAAGTTCGCTGCGTTAGCTGGAGATAACGACGATTAGGAAGAAAAGGGATATTTTCAAGTAGATTTCCTTCGCGTACTGGATTTTGAAATCTCAGTGTTGGTAAGAGAGTTGAGAATACAATAAAGCTCATTCCAGAACGTCTAGAATACGCATCGGGGGCGTCCATTATTCATGCGAAGCAATGTTGGCGATTTTTCGATTCAATTATAGGACTTTAGTGGAAAATATAATAGTTTCAAAAAACGAAAAACACACTTCTATAGAAAACAAACTAAAAAGTTGAAAATAATGGAAGAAAGCGTGAGGTGTTTTTCTACTTTAGTTTTCTATGGAAGCTTGTTTTTTTTTTTTTCGAATTTTCTGATGTATGTCAGCGTAGTTTTCGAAGACAGTTTTTTTTTGCTGTCCTGGTAACCCCGGCAAGGATGATGGCACAAATTTATGAAATTATTGTATTGTCATCGGTCCTTGATAAGTATGCGTAAATTTCGAGTTAATCCGACGTTTTAAAGTGGGTCAAAATCATGTTCAAAGTTTCCGTTACATAGGCACATACTAACATACGTGTGAAGCTAATAGAAGCGTGTTAATATGATTCAATTATTTAATTAAATTAATCAATTTATTATTTAATTAATTTAATATAAAATTTTACATTGTTTTTTACCAAGACCCTCCACTCCCCTAAGTGAGATAGACTGAGATTCGGCTTGCCCCCCCTCGCCCCCTAAACGTCTCACGTAATTAATGGACGCCCCTTGTTGGATTTTCGACTCTCGACGGTAAGAAGAGCGCTGAAAATCGACTGTGCAAAAGAAATCACCTCTTTTCTTAATTCGTTCACGTATGACAACGTAGTTTTATACAGATATCTTGTTATTCATTTATATTTCCGTCATTGTTTTTATTTTGATACGTAACTTTGACTGCACAAAATTCAACGATTGGTTTTTGAAGTGAAAACTATACTCGGCTCTATTCGGTCGCTGCCTCTGAATCGGGTACACTCGGCTCCAGTCGGTCGGTCTCACTGAATCGGATATACTCGGCTCCAGTCGTTAGTTTTCACTTCTATCGTTTGGTCGTCATATTCTCATTATTATTGTGTCTATTTAATCTCTACATTAACCAGACTTGAAAGACTAAATTACTACTAATAAAAAGTCATTGAGAAGCTAGTTTTAATCATATATTTATGAAATGATTGTGACTTACGGACGAACTGTAACAGAATAGTATAGAAACTTGGCTCTCCACACATAAAATGAACGAAAACATGTGCAGTGGTAATGGCCGTGGAGTATGAGATGACAGGCACTTTTCTTTGTGTAAATAATTTCATCACCACTGCTCACAAAACGGTGAAGGAAAATTTCGTGAGGAAACCGGTATGTCCTAGAACCAAAAATTTGAATACATGTGACTCCGAACAACCCGCACTGGACCTGCGTGGTAGAATGCAGCCCACTCCCTCTCAAAAAGAGGCCTGTATGGGGCCATCCATAAATTACGTCACACGTTAAGGGGGGGAGGGGGTCGACGAATTGTGACATTGTGTGACAAGGAGGTGGGAGGGCCCTAAATTTTGTGACGTCACATTTCAAAATTTAATATACATTTTTAAAGTACTATTAAAACACGAAATATGAAATATGAAAGATACATTTAAAAAAAAAAACAATATCTAGATGCCCCTATGCCAGCAGTGGGAACAGAGGCTGATTATGTGTATGGAGCCAACTTTCTGATCTATTCTTTGGTTTTACGTCAAACCATTACGTTATTATATACGCGTTGTATACGTCTAGCACTTAAATACCAGGTTGCACGGACATCCCTGGATGCGAAAAGGCACAGATTCTCGAAAAAAAAAAATCCTGCTGAGGAAACCGACATGTCCTATAACCGAAAATTCAAGGACATGTGTATTTAGAAATATATAAGTATATTTATCAGTTGTCTGGTTACCATAGTACAGGCTCTGCCTAGTTTGGGATCAGATAACGGTGTGTTGGTTGTCCTAAGATATTTATTTATTTTTATCTACTAACCCGTACTGGGCTCGGTAGTTTACAGCCCACTTCTCGCAGAAAGAGGAGGTTTGTGACCCAACAGTGGCACAAGCAACTAAAGGAACACGGGTGGGTTTTAATCAGTAAAAGTCTGACACGACCTCCCGCTCCGCCCAGAGCGGGAGACGTCATTTGGTGGTTTTCCACCCGCAAAAAAGGGTGCAGAAACTGCAAAAACAAAACAACAACAATAACATCACCAACAACCACCAACAACTGCAGAAACTGTATAACAGTTTGCGCTTGGATGTTCTTGCAACCCTGTATTATAATTATTTTTAATACTTACTAATTATATTATTAAGACAATGACATATTTTTATAATGCAGCTTTTAAATAATTCTTATGTATCCTTGCAGCTAATTTGTTATAGGTATATTAAGTTTTTTTTAAATAATAATACACCATTTTTTTTTTCATTGCCTCATTGATCTAGTGTTCAAAAGCACAACATCTGAGCATGAGGTCTTGGGTTTGATTCCCAGGGCACACTGAGTTTTATTGGGTTTTGCTATCTGGAATTTCTCAGTAGCAGCCCGGAGTCTGAAGTTGTGCCTGGTTGATGGCAATAGGCTCGCCCCCTGTTACATGGGACTTAAACATAACAGGCGAAATGTGAGCGTACTATAGGTACCTACACCTCTGCCTAGTCCTTTGGGCATACAGGCGAGATGTTATATTGTTATTCCATGTCATTAAAGGAATATAAAAATATCTTATTGCATTTATTAAACTGCTTTTAATATGATTAAGAGTGAATAAGGCTTGTAATATTTATAGTATTTTAAATATCAATTTTATGGATTGCTTCGCGTTTTTAGTGCTCTTATCTTAACCCCAGGTCGGCATCCAGTCTAACCGGAGACAGCTGTATTTTACATCAAATAATTGGTGTAGATCGTTGACTAAATAATTCCCAGTAATCCATAAAATTTAATATTAGTTAATAGTTCTCATAATTTATTAAAATTACTGTCGTACAATTAATGTAGAACTAATATTTTGTACGTCCAATGAAATTTTTCTTAAATAAATATTATGTTATTTCTATATCTGTTTTACTGTCTACTACCCCTTGTCTCATTTTTTCCAGTGGCGTAAGACGCGACTAGGGGACTTACTACAGCAGGGCTGTCCAAATTACATACCTTCGCGGGCTAATTAAATTTACTACAAAAGCTGGAGGGCCGCAGAAACAGATATTTTCAGTTTTCAAGTAAAAATAAAAATACAGGGTAACCATTTCTTTATATGTTTATTGGTTCTTAATAAATTAATTTAATAATAATATTCCAGACAACGGCGTGCGGCCCGCGGGCTGTTGTCTGGACAGCCCTGTACTACAGAATGGGCAGCAGCGTTCTCTATGCATTTTACCACCATACTGCGATCGCCAACCTGCCTGCCAAGCGTGGCGATTATGACAAACTTCCTCTAACTGGGGGACACAGCTCTACAGATTCATGGATGACCTTAAATAAATATCTTCTAAATAAATATCTTAGGACAACCAACACACCGTTATCAGATCCCAAACTAGGCAAAGCCTGTACTATGGCAACCAGACAACTAATAAACATACTTATATATAATATTTCTAAATACATACATATTATAGATAAATTACACCCAGACACAGAACAAATGATCATGTTCGTCACACAAAGATTTATCCTGGGTGGGAATCGAACCCACGACCTCAGTCTCAGCAGTCAGGGTCACTAACCACTAGACTAACAGGCCAGTCAAAAGTCCTTGATCGTGACTTAGTAGTAACTTTATCAGCAACAGAAGTATGAAAATTTGTAAACTTAACAAATTTTCATAAGAATTTCTCAATTCTTTATTGCGTACCATACTGTTAAAGCATAGTTGGAAGGGAAATCATTATTTAAGTCGAGAATCATGGACCCTGTCGGGCACAGCCCGTACTGCTAGCCCCTTTGCTGTATATTTCCGCAATTAATTAAGAAAACTGTAATTGTAAGTTACGTCCTGCTCGTAAAATGGAATGCTTGGACATCCCGTTTTTGAGTTTTTGCGAATATCTGATAAACTAGACGTCTTAGGCCAAAATAAAGAATTTTTCATCGATAGTGTCGTCGGGCAAGCGCAGAACGACACTGAACATTTCCACAGACAGGAAAGGCAATCCGCCAGTTAGATTAATTTCTATCCATCGGCAACTAGGATGTCCGTGAAAGTCTATGTTAGCACGGACTAAAAAAATATTTAATAAAGATCTTCAACTCTCGGTGAATCCAACAGAGTGCAGAGTGGTGTCCGGTAAGCCGACCAAAACAATTTCAACATAATTAGAAAAACGAATATTTTACCAGCCAAAAGTAAATTACAATAGGAACAGTCACATGAAGTACTACTGAAAAAAACTCGAGAAATATTTCCATAATCTTTATTAGACATCATTTATTACAAAACATACAAATATAATAATTTCATATAAACACTGATTTCTTTACAGCGATAAACATTGTACATACACATTGATATAGTAAGTATAATATAACGAAGTATATAAAAAATATTGCAACATTTGTAAAAAACAAAAAACATGGTACAGGTCGGTGAAACATGACTGATCATAGACACAGTTTCTCTGAACTTTCGCGCATGCGCTCTCTCTCTTTCTCTCTCACCTTTTTTTTGTGTGAAATCATCAAATGACGTCTTAAGCTCTGGGTCGAGCGGGAGGGCGTGTCAGACTTTTACTGACTAAAGCCCACCCGTGTTCCTTCGGTTGCCTAAATGCCAGGGCCACGGTAACTCTTTCGAACAAACCTCGTGACCCTGACAGGTTTCTCTCTCGCCTCATGTCAGCTTTTCTCTCAGATATCTTCGCGAGTATGGAACTGATATTCCTACACTAGTTAATACCTGGAGTCCGTTGCCACTCCTAGCACATCAAGGTACCCGAAACTGTCAAATTCTCCCAATCAACTTTGAACCTATTGCTTTAGCGATAAAGTTGAAAATCTATTAAAGAAATTTGACAGATTGTACTAGCTCGATGTGATGGCGTCTGTAAAATATTTTTGGAGTAAATAATTTAAATTGTATCTTGTTATTAACTATTTTAAATCCCAAATCAATCAAATTTTGTCTCATCATATTCAGCCTATAATGTTCCCACTGTTGGGAAACAGACCTCCTCTCGGTGAGGAGTCAGCCATAATCTACCACGCGGGCCAAACGCGGGTTGGTAAACAGATGTCTTTGAATTTTAATTTAATTTGAGTTTGATTTACATTTAATTCACCAACATTTGTCTAGTTTATGTATTTTAACCTTATTCTAGGCTTGTATGTGTAATCACCACTATTGTCTGTGCCAGATGTGAAAAAAATAAAAGTCGTTGACACCCGCCTTCCAATGTATTCGAATATTTCAAAACAATACGAAAAAAATGTAAAGAAAATGTCGCTAGCACGGTCAAAACGGTAATTTGAATACATTGGTAGGCAGGTGTCAACAACTTTTATTTTTGTCACATGTGACATAGACTATAGTACTGAACGATAAAATGTATATGTGGTGCAAACTGTAAATATAAGTTGGTTATTAACAAAGAAATAAAAAAATCGATCCTAAAAATGTTATTACCCATCCTTTTATACAAACTTCGGACCATCCATGATTCATCGGCCATATAGTATTTTTTTTTAAGTAATTGATTTAAAAAAAATCTGTCTCATTTTTAAAGCGATAATAGAATACAAACAACAAGCAAATACATAGTTTTTTGTATATTTTTCTACATTGATTAGGTAAATAGTTTTAAAAACTTAGGTATATTTCATTTAGTATATTTTGTACATACTCTTTATATAGCATATTTTCTATAATGTGTATATGGCATTATTTATTATAATTACATTGATAAACATTTTTAAATAATTGTGCAGTTGTTCAATCTCCTTAATGCTTGTATTTGTGACTACATTTAAAGTCAAAGAAAAATCACCTTGCTCTGGTTGGAATAAAGTTGAAAATTAATAAACTTCCATTAGTCCAAGAAAAATATTATATTTTCTACTTTATTTTAAGAGCTGCAATGTTGATATTTGTTTGGTAGGAACACTCACCCTTATGACATACAACGGGTTTATAAAAACAAGTTAGAACCCAAATCTCTCAAATTAAGGAGAACATTGTAGGGATGAGTTATTTCAGGGTATTTGTGGGTTCAATTGGGGTCTAAGTGGGATCTTTCAGGAACTGAGTGGGTTGTTTTGGGATATAAGTGGGTTCTTTTGGGATCTATGTGGGTTCTTTCGGAATCTAACTGGATTCTTCCAGGGTCTTATTGGCTTTAAGAGGATTGTAAGTGTTAGGTATATAGGTAATTTGTATTATATTTGTGTTTTTAACAGTAATCATTAACTTTTTTATCTGGTTAAACCATAGGAACTGTATATATAGAATTATTGGGTACATCGAGCCCGTGAAAAAGTCAACATAATTATATTTCACATTCACATAAAAAATCCGTGTATAATTGATATAATTTTTACATAACATTTCATAGTCTTTACAATGATATTATAAGTAAGGATACGTAGAGTCAAGAAAATAAATTGTTAAGTTTATTTGAAACATTACTTCAATGTGGCGTGTTATACGGACAGATGATACGAACAATTTAAGTTGACTGTCGATTTGCTTAACAAATAATTTCCCTAGCTATACATAAATGTGTAACATTATCATCTGTCTAATCAAATCCTGTTTTCTAATTGACGTTAATTTCGCTTATACAGATACCAACTTTACTACAGTAAAAATAAGGTTGATTTCAGAAGAACAACTGAAAGGTTCATTGAAATGTTAGAGAAAACTAAACTTTATGTCCAGACAATAAAGTTTTATTTCCGTTGATGTAGTTTACTTGTAATATCATTGAATAGTTTGTATAAATATACAATCTTTATTTACAACTTAGATATCGGCAATAATCTATTCGCTTCCCTGAAACCGGTGTCTGTTGCACCATGAACAGTTGAGAAATGGGTGTTATCTGTCGCTTCGCCCGCGAATAGCACTCGTGGGGCTCCGCTACTGTCCACAAGGGGCTGCGCTAACGTAGCCCTAGCGTTGGGGAACTGTGGGGTAAGGACGTTGTCATACGTGTAGCTGCCTCGAGTGTACGGGTTTGAGAACCACGACGACCTGAAAATACAAGTGAAAAGAGATTTTATATTTACAATATCATAGCCAATCTTTTGTTCATCATTTCATTTCTTCCCATTTGGGCCAATATCACTGCTTCTCATTAAGTACCGTTAAATTACTTGGCAGATTCTGATCCATTTTAAATTATATCTGAGGGGCAATTCTCGTAATTTTAAGAACATTCACATTCTAAGCTCATTTTCAATCAGTCAAAAATACGAGTTTATATATTACTGGCTTCAGCCCGCGACTTCGTCCGCGTCAAATTTTTGCTCTACTGACCCTTCCCGTCGCATCGAATTGCCTGCCAGTTTTCGTCCATTTTTCGTTGCTGCTCCGCTCCTTTTAATCGTAGCGTGATGTTATTTAGCCTATAGCCTTCCTAAATAAATAGGTTACCCAACACAAAAATAACTTTTCAATTTGGACCAGTAGGTAGTTCCTGAGATTAGCGCGTTCAACCAAACAAACAAACGCTTCAGCTTTATAATATTGGTATAGATATACAGGATGTCCCAAAAGGTTACGTAGCTGGGATAAGGCGTGATAGGGGTGGTCACAAGGGTCACCAGAAAAATAAAAAAATAAAGCCCCTCTAAGTATTACAAAAAAAAATGCTGTTATGTAGTCGTCAATAACCCTTTATCAAATTGAAATAAAAAAAAAAACAATACATATCTAACCAAGATTTTAAAGAAAATTAAGTTCTTGTCCAGTCAAGGACTTAGTAATTACGATTTCACTCAACTTCCTCCAAGTGTACTGAAAAAAAAACCGATTTATTTTTTTATTTTTCTGGTGACCCTTGTGACCACCCCTATCGACCCCCCCCCTACGTAACCTTTTGGGACACCCTGTATATTTTTGATATTTGACTGTCGCTGAGATGAGTCTGCGACTAAATTCTGAACGTTTTTAATTACAAGAATTGGCGTTCAGACTGTAGTCTTACCTTAACATAGCTATCGGCTCCGGTACAGTCTTGTTCTTACCCATGAACCTCCGAATGACTTCCATCAGCTTCCTCTTAACCACATCTTCGGGGAGGGTTTCAACCTATAATGGTTAGGAACAATATGTAGAACACAGCTCTGTACATAACATTGTGACACTTTGTAGCACCAAAATGACACTTGGTAACACTAAGGTTGGACTTTGAATCCTATTCAGTAACTTGACAGTGGGATACCAGGTTTTGAGAAAAAAAAAAGACAGTGAAGTGGTGCAACAATGAATGAAATTGAATGAACTTGAAATAATGTTCTTACATGCAAACTTTGTAATTTAAAGGAGATGTTTCATTTTTATATGGGGCTCCGGCCATAACGTGTACCGTTTAGCGAAGCTGGGTAAATTACTCATGAATAGAATAAAGTAACATTTTTTTCATAATATCAAATGGTTTTTAAGTACAAAAAAAAATTAAAAATGTTTGACGTTTGTCCTAAGAGTTAGCAAGTGGTTATTTTGAATTCGTTTAGAAACACACTTCAAGAATGGAGACTAAAGATTTTTGTAACGATGAAATGGTCACACTTAATTATGTTTACTCAAAAATATTTACAAGAGAATAATAGTAATTTATTTTTAACACTACACACTACATTTAACACCACATTTTTTAATTATTTTCTACTTAACATTGATTTGATGAGACATGATTTCAGAACGAATGAAGTCTGCAAGCAAACGAGGTGCCATGTTGAATAAAACATGGTAATAATTGAAAAACTATTATTTTTTGTACACAACAAATCAGGCGCAAATTAACCAGGGAATATTTTTCCCTAATTTGTAGCATTTTTTCTTCTTTTTTGATAAATGTACATCTGATGGCCGAAAATGAAACATCTCCTTTAATAACTTGTCTTAAAACACGATGTACACTACATCGATATATATAGTCTATGGCTGCCAGTGGAAATAAAATGACTTTAGTAAAAATAAAGTAAATGACATGATTTTTATATTTAGTTTTGTTTCTATCAGAAGGAAATAAAAAAGGAAATAACTGTTATTACAAATTATTAATTATTCTTATATTCCACACCCTAAAAGCGAACTTTAAACCATTTTTATCATTCATTCTTTACGCGAAATCGTTCACTTCCCCAACAATATTAGTTTTAGAACGGTATCATTATTTCTCTTTGAACTGTCAAGTTACTGAATAGGATAAAAAGTCCAACCTTAGTTTGATATTTGGTAACACCTTAGTGACACTTGATGAGACCAAGAGTGACGTTTGGTAACCAAGGTGACACTTAATCGTTTTGGTAGTGTGATAATTTTATCAACTTTACTCATTTACAAAAACGCTGAAGAAAGGACGAGTCTGAGAAAAGGAGTTAATGGGTCTCCATCATTAATGATGGTTAACTTCAGATTTCGTAGCGATGTCCGTGCTTTCTTTTCTAAACTCAAAATATTTATTTGAATTATACCATTTAAAGGTACTTTTAAATTGACATAGAGTCAGTCAGAAAGCTAAACTATTTGAAAATTTTATAACCTTCACGCTACCTATGAAGAAGAAACTGCATACAACTCCAAAGACATTTTTTTTGTATCAAAAAACAATGTTGCAATTGATAAAATTACCACACATAACTATTTAATTATTATTTTAATTGCATAACACAAAACCCAAACGATCCTTAATTTTAAATCGTTCTGAAAAGTATTTCTGTCGCTACAGTACAGTTTCAAGTGAAAGAGACAGCATAAGACTTAACAAGGACTTAAAATTGAGTTACGTTTGAGTATTAAGCAGAGTTAATTATGTCTACAAAATTATGAATGGGAGAGATCAGTGTTAGTTAAATTATTCATTAAATTATGCAAACACCAGTGTTAGATTAATTAAACATCACATGCATTAAATAAATACAGGGTGACACATTCACGCGCAAACCGTAACAATGAATTCAGCACATGATTCTAGACCCACCCCTTATTTGTGGGTGGGATATTATCAAATGACGTCGCCCGCTCTGGGCGGAGCGGGAGGGCGTGTCAGACTTTTACTGACTAAAACCAACCCGAACATATAAAACAATCAGTTCATTCACCAAATTAAATTTTATTCTAAAACCTCTATCGGCTTCTTCATACACTTCAACAATATCTGACAACCCTGGTTTCTTATGTTTTTTGGTGATTATACTTAATCTGTCGTTACAGGTTTCGTGTCGATGCACAGTGTGTAATTTTGACTTAGATGTGGCCAGATATATTTTATGTATTAATTCGAAAGAACTTGTGATACTTAATAATTGGTAAAAATTCCAACAGTAAAATTATCTATATTTTCAGAGAAAAGATTTTTTTTGTGAAAGTTCAAAGACCTCAAAGAAAAGTTATTGTTTTTTTTTCTCCAAAAGTATTAACGGTATCGTTTTTTCCAATACCACAAACGACGTAATATCAGAATATTTATCCATATAAAAAATTAAGGAGCTGTAGCTTTGATTGTTAATGAAATACATGAACATTTTTGAATTTCACTTTTTATTGATTTTTTTTTACCCCTATAATTACCGCATTTTTTTCTTTGCTATAAATATGTAAATAACTGTTGTTTATCACGTCCTAAAAAATAACATACGTAACTCAAAGGGGTGGTGAGAAAAAGCGTTTCTAAATATTTTAGAAATTTCTATGGAAATAGGGTTGTCCAAACGATAAATAAAAAAGTTATATTTTGTCGTTGCCGTCATTATCGCAATCGATAAATACTTCGTCTGACGATAACACGATGTTGATATCGTCGGAATCACATTCAAATACATCGACAGTTTTTTGCAACAACTGGTCGCCGTGTATGAGTACATTATCCTGAGTCGGCTTTAAAAGTTTTAGAACTTTTTCGGGAATTTTAGACCGCTTATTGTTTTTTTGTCTCTTATCAATTGACATACTCGACAAAAGCGGGTCAGAAGACTCTAAAGCTCGGTGAATCAAGTCAAGGAAGGTTGCTTTAGGCTGAACTTACGAGTGTGATGCTCACGATCGTAGCGCCAAAATTTGTTGCGTGTATCACCGGCTTGTTCTGAGAGCATTCCTATAGGTATAGGAATCGAATCAATAATTGGTGCACCATGCATTAAAATTTTGTGCATGGTGACAGACATGTTGTACCAACTGTATTTTTGTACATATTTTGTTGCGACATCATTGCAGAACTCCTGAAACTTCTTAGATTCTATTTCTAAGCCGCATGATATTGTCACCAGAATTGTATGTAGGTCATTGACGAGCCATTCTGCAATACCTAAAATATTGGCAAACGTCAATCGATTGGAATCAGACAAAGCCGTACGGGCAGTGTTCCCATCATTGGTTGTACCTGAATTTGGACGAACGACGTCAACCAATAAGCCCATTTTTAGGGTTCCGTTGCCAAATGGCAAAAAACGGAACCCTTATAGATTCGCCATGTCTGTCTGTCTGTCTGTCTGTCCGAGTATGTCGCAGCCACTTTTCTCCGAAACTATAAGAGCTGTGCTATTGAAACTTGGTAAGTAGATGTATTCAGTGAACCGCATTAAGATTTTCACACAAAAATAGAAAAAAAACAATAATATTTGGGGTTCCCCATACATAGAACTGAAACTCTAAATTTTTTTTTTCATCAAACCCTTACGTGGGGGGTAAAATGTGTGTCCCCCCCCCCCGTAACTTCTAAAATAAGGGAATGATAAAACTAAAAAAAATATATGATGTACATTACCATGAAAACTACCAACGAAAATTGGTTTGAACGAGATCTAGTTAGTAGTTTTTTTTTAATACGTCATAAATCGTAAACCACAATTTACCTTTCATTCAGTCAACACAAATATAAAAATTAAAAAAAAAAAACATTTCATTTCATAAACGATGATGACGAATGATGATGATGATGACCTGCAGGTTTGTACGGAACCCTCGGTGCGCGAGTCCGACTCGCACTTGGCCGGTTTTTTATATGAAGCTACGTTCCATATTGATATAATTATGTACATATGAATGGGAGTTTTTGCCAGTAAAAACTGTTACCGCCTTCACCACGTGGAGGTACTCCCAGCTTATGTTGTTAAAGTTTTTGTCTTTCACATTTTAGGAAAGTATAACATTATAGGTTTATAAAGGTCTTATAATATCAATAAAATAGAAAAAAAAATATTCTATCGAATTGAAACATCCTTCTTTTTCGAAATCGGTTCAAAATGCTAAGGCTTTTGCGCGTGTGATATATTCATTTAAATAATCTAGTATAATTAAAATCAATCAAATGACGATTTTATTAATGACCAGAATAAATTAATCAAATGGTTAAGAAGGTTAGTGACAACCCTAAACAAAAATTAAAAAAAATTATATCTCATCACCCCTTTATTCTTTTGAGCTGATATTTTTTATTCAAATGTATTATTATGTCGCACATATTTTCCATTAAAAAGAAAATGCGGTAATTTAAAAAGAAACCGGCAAAAAAATATTTGTGTTTTTGCTAAAAACATTGAATAACGTCTTAATTATCAGCGTTTCGAATCTAGTTTTTGGCAATATTATAGTTTTGTATTTTCTTAATGAGAAGATACTTAATTCATTCGTTACTGATGTACCTGAAAAAAGATATTGCATTTCTATGGTATCTATGGGGTTTTCTCGATAATTGCTATGTTGCCAAAACTAATCAAAAAAAATTTGTCATTGTCTTTGATAAACCTCCAAAATAGTAAAAGCTATCAAATAAACACACAAACTGAACCTGGCCACAAGTAAGCCAAAATTACATACTGTGCGATGCCACCTTGTATTTGACACCGAAACTAACATGCTGTATAATGTATATTTGTCAGAGCAAAAGTGGCTTAACCCTTATTAAAGACTGCGTTCACTTCTTAACTCAACGAGCTTCCCACCGTTGATAATTTCTTGACAGAAAAACCCGGGTTTATTTGCCCTGAACCAAAATTCGAACCCTGATCTGTAGCCACTAAGCTGCAAGGCCAACGACACAGAAAAAATAAAACTATACCTAATAAAAATCGTATGACGACTATGGCTGCGTTCCGAGTTATACTGTAATCGATTTGAGCGTGATCCGTTCTGTATTGTTGACAAAACTAACAACTCTCAACTGTCATAATCGTGATATCCAAATCGGAACGCAAATTATTAATAGAGGGGCGATTATGTTATAAACTTATAATTCAGAAAGCAGATTATGTTGAAGCAAGAATCAAAACTTACGCCACTTTTGCTCTGACTTATATATATAAGCCACATATTGGGTCTACACAGACGACAGAATTTCTATGCGTCAATCAATCTCACACATACAGCCAGAAATAAATCAGCAAAGTAATTGCATAACACACTAACAGTCGTTCTGTCCATTTTGACAGCTCAACAACATTCATTGCGCTGTTTACGTTGTTGAGCAGACAAATTTTTCGAACATAACAAGCAAAAGATTAGCAATATTCCTCAAAATGATTCAGATTGTGAATGATAGTGTGTTACGCAATAGGGAAGGTCGGGTTAAGCTAACTGTAGATGGCGTGATCATAGCTAGGTCCCTACGGCTTTTTTTTTGGTGGGAAATCTTCTAATGACGTCTCCCGCTCTAGGGTGGATCGGAAGGGCGTGTCGGATTTACTGACTAAAACCCACCCGTGTTCCTTCGGTTGCTCATATGCCAGGGCCACACTAACTCTTTCGAACAGGTACCAACGGCTTACAATTTTTTTTTTTACAGTTCGTTCTTTCATTCCAGAACGTGTTTATTCATGAGCTAAGTTTTATTTCAATATTTGGTTATTTTCGGAGACATCAATATTTTTTAACTTTGACAAGGAAAGTGTCAGAATTTAAAACCTTAAAGATATCCTTAAAATCACTTCAAAATGTTTCCGAAATAACCTCGAAATCTGTTATATTTTGAAAATCTCTATGAATAGCTTTAAGCCAGTCTTCTAATTTTAAAGTCTTTCGATACATGGTGAACTCCAATTTCAGAGAATTTACGAACACAACAATGGTTTTATTTTATTTTCGCAAAAATAAAATAAAATCACCTCACACCTTGTATTCTCTCTCAGTTCGACGGTAGACGGCAAACCGATCGCGCGCGTACTTACATCTGTCGCAAGTCTGCTACCTGCCCACGGTCAGCGTTTCTCAAACTCCTAAATCAGTTTACCCAAAATGTTTAAGTGCAAACGTTGCGGGGATGAAGCCGTGGACGGCGTTACTTGCTCCGTATGTGAAAGTCAATTCGACTTTCCTTGCTCGGGTATAACGGAACGCGGATATAATAGGCTCGGTGAACGTAAACATACATGGAAATGTGCCAGCTGCAAAGCACCAGTGATAGCCAGTCCCAGTATTAAAGTAATGTCACCAGTTCCAGCGGACCATGAGGCCATTCTACTGGAGTTGAAACGGCTGTCGGCCCAAATGGAGTCCTTGCCGGCGCTAGTTGAGAGTGTGAAGGCCATCCAGAGTGAGCTCGAAGATTTGAAGGCTATAAGGGCAGAATTCTCAGAAGTGAAACACTCCTTTGAGTTTGCCTGCGGCGAAATCAAAGCACTGACTGGTAGGGTATCAATCTTGGAGCAGGAAGCCGAGTCAATGAAAAAGACTAAGGAAGAACTATCCACTTTACAAGATCGTATTATTAAGTTAGAGGAGCAGCAACGTGAGAACGAGCAAAGGTCCCGTATAAATAACATCGAGATTAAAGGTGTGCCGATGTCAAACGACGAAAACCTGTTCGCTATAGTGGCCAAGATCGGGGAGACCATCAACTGTCATATCCCTAGAGAGCAGATCAACTACATTGCAAGGGTGCCAACGCGTAACGATAATCAAAATAAAAATATAATTTGTTCTGTGCACAATAGTTACATGAGGAATGATTTTGTGGCTGCCGCAAGAAAACGTAAAAACCTAAACACCAGTAATCTAGGGCTTCAAGGAGACAGCAAGATCTATGTCAACGAACATCTTACACTGGATAACAAAATTCTCCTCAACAAAACAAAAGCCCTAGCCAAAGAGCGTGGATTTGAATTTGTATGGGTTACTGGTTGTAAAATATTCTTACGTAAAAACACCACTTCTCCTAGCATCATATCAAGACAGAGCGAGATATCAAAAAGTTTTTATGTTAAAAATGTCGTTACGGCTTTCTGGTGTTTTGTTTACTTCGCTAAGTTTGAGAAACACAGGTAACTGTTTTTTATACGCATTCCTTTCTCACCTTCCTTTTGTTCGCTGCACGCTTGGTGACAACCAATTAGTAAATACTTACTTTTATGATTATATGCTCTATTTTCTATCAATTAACGTTGTGTTTTGCTACTTGGTCGAAACTTGTTTATCTTTTATTAATTTTAACTCATTTCTTTACGCATATTCGTTTTGCAACTTCGTCGACATGTCTTATTACCGTAGTTTGAATGTGCTTTATATATTTTTATCTATTCCATTGAATAATAAACCTTTTAGTGAATATAATGGCGCCTATTGATATTTACTATCAGAACGTACGGGGACTACGGACAAAGACAGCTGTTTTCTATAGAAATGTGTGCAGTAACGACTTTGATGTTATCTGTTTGACTGAAACGTGGCTATTAGATGGCATATCTGACTCGGAGTTGTTTGATGACCGGTATCTTGTGTGGAGACGTGACCGGGACTACACTCATACTAGCCAAGTGAGGGGAGGAGGAGTTTTAATTGCGGTTAAGCGTGAACTAGCCGCTGACACTTGTAGGGAATGGTGTTCGTCGGCAGAGGATTTATGGGTTACGTTGACGCTGCATCATAAAAAACCCAGAGTAGTATATAAAATGCACATATGTGTTGTATATATTTGCTGTCAGAATCACGGACATTCTTTAATTGAACAATTGAGCAACTTCTCGGACAACGTACTTGAAATTACCCTCAATCATCCGTCCGATAAGTTTGTTGTTTTAGGAGATTTCAATCAACCCAATATTGTATGGCAGCGGGCCGGCGATGGATCATCATTATACCCTACGAATGTTCATGGCAATGTTCAGACTAGTTTAATTGATAATCTAAATACGAGTAACTTAATGCAATACAATTGTCACTTGAACGTCAATGGTAGAATCCTTGATTTAGTTTTTTCTAATGATAAAGTTATTGTCAGCGGCAATGATGATCCACTTGTGCCGGAAGATTCACATCATAGAGCCTTATGTGTTACCGCGGAATTCGTTGAACTACATACACTACCAAGTCGGCCCTACGTAAAATTTTTGCACAAAATTGCCGATTACGAAAATATAAAAGGCGAGTTAAATCGTGTAAACTGGCAGTCGGAGTTAAGTAGAAGGTCAATGGATGAAGCGGTAACATACTTTTATGAAGTAATTAGGAGGCTACATTTCACGTATATACCGACAAAAACGGTTCTCCCCAATTCAAAATACCCTCTCTGGTACAAAGGTCCGTTGATAAAAATCTTAAAGGAAAAAGCAAAATTTCATTCTAAATTTAAGAAGTACAGGAACTTATCTGACTATTATTCGTTCGTTATACTCCGTCAACGGGCTAAAGACCTAGAGGGGGAGATGTTTGACAATTACATAGCTAAAATAGAATCTGACATACGTGGCAATCCACGGGCTTTTTGGAGGTATGTCAAGACTAAAAAACAATCTTGTTCTTACCCCTCTGTGATGCAATTTGGCCAGGTAACGTCCAGTGATGGCAACGTAATTTGTGATATGTTCGGTAATTGTTTTCGCTCTAATTTTCTTGATGATGCCAGTAATGCCATTAGTCAATCTTCGGCTTGTAGTATGGTTGATGGACTCAATGACAACATGCACGATATAAGTCAAATAGAGATACGGATAAGTGAGGTTCGTAGGCTGCTAAAACAAGTAGATTTAAAGAAATCTGCGGGTCCTGATGACATCTCACCCATATTCATCGTCAACTGCGCCACGGATCTTTCTGTGCCTCTTTCCATACTATTTGAAAAATCTCTTGCTACTGGCGTGGTGCCTATGATATGGAAGTCGGCATATATAACACCGATACATAAAAAAGGGTCAAGGACATTGGTCGAGAATTACCGACCTATTTCAAAGCTGTGTGTGTTTGCTAAAATACTGGAGAAAATTGTGTATGCACAGGTTTATTCGGCACTCAAGCACAGTTTAAGTGAAAACCAGCACGGCTTTGTAAGGGGTCGGTCAACCTCGTCTAACCTTATTGTTTGTAGCGACTATCTCTCTGAGTGTATGTCGCAGAGGTCCCAAGTCGATGTTATATATACCGACTACAGCAAGTGTTTTGATCGGATAGATCATGTGATCCTGTTGCGTAAACTTTTAGAGGTGGGCATCAGGGGTGACCTTTACCGGTGGTTCAAGTCCTACGTGGAGAACAGATGTCAGACTGTGGTTCTAAATGGATACTGTTCCAAGCCTATGAATGTCCCATCGGGGGTTCCTCAAGGATCCTTGCTAGGGCCACTGTTATTTAATATTTTTATCAACGATGTCTATTCTTCTTTCCAGTATTCAAAATTGTTACTTTATGCTGATGACATGAAGATAATGAGACAAATCAATACCGTAGCGGATGCCCATCTATTACAGTCAGACCTTAATAATTTTCAAGCCTATTGTACTCTTAACAAGTTGGATCTGAATGTATCCAAGTGTTATGTTTGCTCTTTTACACGGAAACCTATCCCGCTCGTTTATAACTACACACTTTTGGATACACCACTAAATAGGGTCAGCACTATCAGGGACCTGGGAGTTACCTTTGACGCTAAGCTCCTCTTTGATGCACACATAGACAACATTGTCAAGAAAGCATCAAAAGCACTTGGATTCATTCTCCGAGTGTCCTCGGAGTTCAAAAATATAAAGACTATTAAAATATTGTACTGTTCCTTTGTTCGTAGTCATTTGGAGTATGCCTCTCAAGTTTGGAACCCTAATTATAATGTCTACATAGATCGTATTGAGAGCATACAAAAAAGGTTTTTAAGGCACATTCAATATCGGTCTAAAACGTTTTTAACTAATTATACCTACCGTTGCAAAAAGTTTCATATTCTTCCACTTTACGAAAGGCGTAAAATATCAGATCTTGTGTTTCTTTTCAAAATTGCTAATGGAACAACCGGCGTTAGCGAGTTGTTACATAAAATTGGGCTGCGAGTGCCATCTGTGTTCTTACGTAGACCAGATTTATTGCACACCCCAGCGGCGGCCACTAAGTACAGACGGAACTCGTACATAGTGAGAGCGAGTCGTATGTACAACGCAAACTGCCGGGAAGCTGATATCGACATTTTTAATACTGGTGTTGCTAAATTGAAAAAAACTTTATCTAATAGCTTCTTCGAGCGTAAATAGTATTATTGTCACATTTTGTTTTGTGTTAAACTAGCTTTTTACCGTTTAAGCTTTGCTCGCGTATTGTGCATGTGGGCCATCCTCTTGAATCGCTCCGCCTATTGATAAACCGTGTTGGGATTCGTTGCGTGGTCTGGGGGATGCAGATGCATACATGCAGGCGCGGGAAGCGGCTTTTTTGTACTGTGTAAAGATGGTCTATTGTCTTTTTCATCTGATTTATTACTACATGTGGAAACTTGTAATTGGCCTTATTTTGTAAAAACGTCTACTCACTGTATTTGTTTAGCTGTAAGTTTTCCTAAAATAAATAAAATAAAAAAATAAAAATAAAATTATTAGCTTGTATTTGGAACTAGCTACGACAACGCCATTTTGAAAGTTGCTTTATCCATGATGTTACTGGTGTCAGAAACTTAGAATAACAGTTTCTCCGTCCCCTGTATAAACCCACACAAAAACATGCAATTAAAATGTACCAACCAGCTTAGCATCGTCACCACTAGTCCAAAGGGTCAACGCGGTCGACGACCCCAAAGGAGTGCTAGCCCCGAATATCCGAGTAATCCATGAATCCTCTTTGGACACCCTCTTTCTGTCAAACCCGTTCCATACGAAGCCAAAAAAGGTTGCAGTCGTAGGCCACCATGCTTTAGGGAAGTGCAAGACAATTTTATCGACCACTCCTATCGCTAGATTGTCGATGGCAACCACTTTGTCTTTGGGTAGACTTGGCGAAAATATCGATGTGTGTCTGGAATATATTTTTTGGTGATCAGTGTCAATTTTGCCAGAATCGTTTTTTGTAATTTGCACATGGTTTTTGACAGACAATCTGCTGGCGGATAGTCAAACTGTCAAAGTTTGATAGTCTGTCCATTTTTGTGTTGATTACCCTGACAGATATAAATCGTCTCATCACAATTCTTCAATAAAATATTATACATAATATACCAGCATTTAAAAGAAAACTTTCCAGACACGTTAGATATTTATGCCAGAATGCGAATGCAGAAGAATATGAGCCATAGACAAGCAATGGATATATAATACCCGACTGTTAATGTTTTTTTTTTTTATGACAATCATAAATGCATATTATGCCCCCATGCAATGATTGGCCAGTTGGGTAGCTCGCCTTCTAATAGATACTACGTTAGATCTGTATTAGGTATCCGTGTGTAGGAATAGATGTATCACATATGTTTGAGTTTTTACTATAATTTGATAAATAGACCGTTTCTTTCTTTTCTTAAAAAAAAACAAATTTTTTGATAGTTTTGAAAAAATTACAACAGTATAAAAAAACGTTTATTTCATCACATATTATAATCCCGTGCCCTTACTAAAGCGATTGGTCGCGAGTTCGTGCGCCGATCGCTTCGGTTACAGTTTTTTAATCAGAAAACCAGAGAGCGCCATCTGTTGGAGCGACCAAGCGTTCCGGATCGCCGAACAAAAAGTGACAGGACTGCGACTAGCTTCGATCGCGCGAACGATCGTGCGGCTTTGTGTTAGGACGCGGCCCAAGTTTCTAACCATTTTTAATAATTGATAAATGATTAATGTATACACTTTTTCATGTACCTAATTTGTTAATGTTTTTTATTTGATTTTTATTTTCAGGAAGTAGTTATTTATCTTAATACTTTAAGAATGCTATAAGACGATTCGACTTGGAGCCCTACCAAGTATTATCATGTACTAGTACTTCAAAATATGTGTAGAATTTAAACTATTATTTCGTTCAATAGGTATTGGTAAAATTAGTAGATTATTTATGGTACATGCGCTTAGGTAGCCCGCGAAGTTTAAATTCTGTAAATATATACTTGTTACGGTCGTGAATCATATTTCATTCAACATACAGCCAAACTGCAAACAAATCGCAACTGGCAAAAAAAGTAAGAAAATTTGAATTCGGGTCACCTTAGCGCGTCCTCGTTAACATGAAAAAACAACTTCAAGGTCAAGTAAACTCCTCTTCAAACATTCAGCCCCACACCACTACAACCACCACCACTTATGTTTCTGTTAAGTTTAAAACTGAATAACGTGCACGATCCTTAAACATCCTCTCTTACGTCACCATTCATGTAAGATTTCATGCAATGGTCGGTTGACTTCCGAAAAAGACACTCACATCCAGTTCAATCACTAAATGCAAAACTACCTACCAATTTGGCAACTTCACCACAAGACCAAAAGGTCAAAGCATTGGTATTCCCCATAGGAGGGGAGGCCCCACTGAAGTTCGTCACCCATTCATCCTCCTTCCTCAATCTCTGCCTATCTTCATTCCTCCAGAAAAAAGGGAACGATGTAGTTTTGTTCCACCAAGACTCTTCAAATAAGAATATAACTTTGCCTACGACGCCGATAGACAATTTCTCTATGGCTGTCAATTTTTCTTGTGGCAATGCTGGCGAGAAGAGTTTGTTGTGTCTATGGAAGATAAAATGGGTATGTTTGTAAAGTTTTGTAACAATGTGGGTTGAATGGGGAAACGTAACACTTGGGAGCCTTTCGCAGGGGCTAAAACATGGTTTTAAAGGCAGCCTTTTGCAACTTGATCTTCTGTTTTGTTTTCTCAGTTATATTATATACATATGTTTCTACTCGGTATCAGAGTATATGTCAAATGATAAAAATAATCATCTATAACAATAGCAGTGAACAAGCTATATCATAAATTTATATCTTTTGCCTTAAACACTAAGCTCATCATTTGGACCTTGATGAAGTTATACTCGTTATGTTATGTTATTGTTAGTATATTTTTTTGACATTGAATTTTACATAATATCTGCTAATAATTTGACATTGTATTTTTTTTGACATATTTAAAATTAATTTGATTCTTGAACTAACATTTTACTTCAATTTTGATTTTAATTAAGCTTTTAAATGTTTTGTTTCTGTATGTGTTAATTTTATTTAAAATGTATATTCAACACAATGTTAATTGTTAAAGAATAAATAAATGAATGAATGAAATGAATGAATATCTCTCTGACATCATGTCCAGTCAAAATATTTTATAATGACTACTTTTAGACCATTTTAGACAAGACCATATCAGCAGCCTAGAATGTTCCGACTGCATGACACAGACCTCCTCTCTGTGAGAGAGAGGGGGCCATAAACCCCAACGCGAGACCAGTGCGAGTAGATAGATGTCACTTGTCTTCGAATTCTAGGACAAGCCGCTTTCCTCACAATGTTTTCCTTAACCGTTTTTGGAGCAACGCCTGCCTAGGTTGGAACCTACCACTTATAACTCGACAGTCTTACACAAAGTATAGCATCCTTGGGGAGTGGAACCTACGACCTACACCTCGGTAAGCCGTGGCCAATTCTACTGGTCCACTACTGGTCTTCGACACGTCCATCTAACTGATAATAAAACAAAACAAGTACGAAATCCGTACTTGTTTCGTAATCGTATCCTAAGTATTGTCCTACTAATATTATAATTGCGAAAGTTTGTGAGGATGGATGTATGTGTATGTGTATGTTTGTTACCCTTTCACGAAAAAACTACTGGACGGATTTGAATGAAATTTGGCACACAGATAGTTTATAACCGGGAATAACACATAGGGTACTTTTTATCCCGGTAGTATGTTCCCACGGGATAATTTCCGACCTCCACGCGGGCGAAGCTGCTGGCAAAAGCTAGTATTATATAAAATGTAAGAGTTAAAATTGGAGAGATGTAAAATACTTGTATTCAGTTGCATTCCGTTAGACTGGAAGATCGGCTAAGGGACTTTGGAATGGTTTACATAAACTCAATATTTGTTAAAACTTTTATCATGTTTCATAATTGTCCAATGTAGGTTTAAGAGTGATGAAGTACTCTGAATTTGAAAAAGCAGGTCTATATTTGCTGAAAAGTGTTTGACAAGCGATTTTGAACCATGAGCAGTGTAACTTTTCATCAGCATCATCATCATTCTCCCGCCTTAATCCCAAACTTTGGGATCGGCACAACATGTCTTTATTGACCACCGACTAGACTAGAATACATTTTATTTTATTGTAATTTTGACGCCACCTGCTACGATCCTTACACACTCCTTTAGCCTGGTTTAAGTTCTGCTCATACACACACGCCGGTTACCAGTACTACGCACCTGACCCTTCTGAAGAACATCACCAATAAGGTCACTATATATTTTCCGAGGGCATCCCCTTCCGGCATGTCCAGTCACATCTACCTTTTGTTAGTCCCCGTTCATTCATGCTCTCAACATGACCGGTTTGTTCTAAGCATACTCTTTTAATTTTTTTTTCACTACATCTTTCAAACCGTTCCGTTGTTTTATCACATCATTCCTCAGCCAATCATTCATCACATGCTTCGCAACGAACGCATTTCGACAGCATTTATTCTATTTTCATGCTTCTTTTATCACACCCAACATTCACTTCCATACATAAGCGTAGGCACCAGGATGCCATTGTGAACAACCAGCCGAGCCTTATCGGACATCAACTGGTTGGTCACAATCGCATTTTCCTGTTACTGTCAATTTAATTTGCCTTGCAAAAGAATATGGTACGGGCCCATACCGTAATCATTTATAGGGCAAGTCAAAATGACAGTTGACAGTTGGTACGAACATCATCTACATTTTCCCAACTTTGTTGGGGTCGGTTTCTAGTCTTACCGGATACAGCTGATTACCAGTATATTACATGGAGCGACTGCCTATCTGGCCTCCACAACCCAGTTACTGGGTAACACGATACCCCTTGGTAAGACTGGTTGTCAGACTTTCGGGCTTCTGACGACCCGTAACAACTGTCTAAGATCTACGAAAAATAACCGGGACCAACGGCTTAACGTGCTTTCCGAGGCATGGAAGGGTCTTGGTATGTAAGGATAGTCACCCATCCACGGATCAACCGCGACAAGCGTAGCTTAACCTAACCAAATTAACATGTGAGCACGAAAAGAGTATTAGTGTCATGAAACCTTTTTTCTCTTTTAGAAATATTTAGTGTATGTTGCCAAAAAGGGATATTCTTCTATTCACTATAATAATAGAGAATAATGGAAGAAAAATACGTGTTGCACCGACCTCAAATAAACTGGAGAACAGGAGAATGAGGATGTTATAGATGATGACCGACCTCAAATAAACTGGAGAACAGGAGAATGAGGATGTTATAGATGATGCGCGCTGTTACGTTTTATTTTGACATTACAAAAAGACACCCCATTTTATTATTTCTGTAACATAGATAACCGGGTTTTAATATGGCACTTCCTTCAAGTATATACGGTACTGTCTGTTTGTTCGTTCTGGCTAGTCTCCGTAACGGCTGGACCGATTAAGACGCGACCGATTCTTTATCTTCTTCTCTTTAATATATAAATGGTGAATACATCATGAGGAAAGCCTTAGAAGATTGGGAGGGAGGGGGCTCTGTCGGGAGAGTAAAGATGAGCAACCTGAGATATGCGGACACTACACTCTTTGCATCATCAGGAAAAGAAATGGCTGATCTGTATCGTAAAGTAGAATACGAGAGTGGACTGGTGGGACTCAATATCAATAAGTCGAAGATATAGGGCATGCTCATCGACAGAACCGGTCAACACTCCAGGACGAAAGAAATCGCAGTTTTGGATTTTGTCAGCGAGTTTTTACACCTCGGATCGCTACTTATTGACCAGGGAGGAAGCGGAGAGATCAGGAAGACTCAAATGGCCAAAGCGGCGATGAGTAAGCTGGCACGTATTTAGCAGGACAGAAAGGTCTCCAATGTCACCAAGGTGAGACTAGCCCGGACACTGGTTTTCCCGATATTCCTTTACGGATCTGAGTCGTGGACGATTCGGGCAATAGAACGAAAAAGATATACGTAGAAGCCTTTGAGATGTGGTGTTGGAGAAAAATGCTCCGCATACCGTGGACCGCCAAGAGAACGAATAAATTTATCCTCGAACAGCAGCGCATAAGAGATAGACTACCAACGATCTGTTACCAAAGGATTCTCGCTTACTTTTGGTCACATTGCCCGTCGGGAACCGGATAACCTTGACAAGTTGATGGTGATGGGCAATGTAGATGGAAAAATACCTCGCGACCGGTCACCTAACCGCTGGTCCGACCCTGTAACCGCCCTCACTGGACTCTCTGTTACGACGGCCATGAGAGAAACCGAGAACCGAACGAAAAGGAAGAACATTCAGAAAGCCACGGAAGCTTGTCAGGGACACAACTTTCAGCAATGAAGAATGCGACTTAGAAGATAAATAGAAGGAGCCTTGGCAAACCAACAGCCAGGTAGTTGGGAGCCTACAGAAGTTCTCGATGTAAGTTAAATTATTCATTAAATTATGCAAACACCAGTGTTAGATTAATTAAACATCACATGCATTAAATAAATACAGGGAGACACATTCACGCGCAAACCGTAACAATGAATTCAGCACATGATTCTAGACCCACCCCTTATTTGTGGGTGGGATATTATCAAATGACGTCGCCCGCTCTGGGCGGAGCGGGAGGGCGTGTCAGACTTTTACTGACTAAAACTAACCCGACCATATAAAACAATCAGTTCATTCACCAAATTAAATTTTATTCTAAAACCTCTATCGGCTTCTTCATACACTTCAACAATATCTGACAACCCTGGTTTCTTATGTTTTTTGGTGATTATACTTAATCTGTCGTTACAGGTTTCGTGTCGATGGCACCTTGTATTTGACACCGAAACTAACATGCTGTATAATGTATATTTGTCAGAGCAAAAGTGGCTTAACCCTTATTAAAGACTGCGTTCACTTCTTAACTCAACGAGCTTCCCACCGTTGATAATTTCTTGACAGAAAAACCCGGGTTTATTTGCCCTGAACCAAAATTCGAACCCTGATCTGTAGCCACTAAGCTGCAAGGCCAACGACACAGAAAAAATAAAACTATACCTAATAAAAATCGTATGACGACTATGGCTGCGTTCCGAGTTATACTGTAATCGATTTGAGCGTGATCCGTTCTGTATTGTTGACAAAACTAACAACTCTCAACTGTCATAATCGTGATATCCAAATCGGAACGCAAATTATTAATAGAGGGGCGATTATGTTATAAACTTATAATTCAGAAAGCAGATTATGTTGAAGCAAGAATCAAAACTTACGCCACTTTTGCTCTGACTTATTATGACTTATAAGCCACATATTGGGTCTACACAGACGACAGAATTTCTATGCGTCAATCAATCTCACACATACAGCCAGAAATAAATCAGCAAAGTAATTGCATAACACACTAACAGTCGTTCTGTCCATTTTGACAGCTCAACAACATTCATTGCGCTATTTACGTTGTTGAGCAGACAAATTTTTCGAACATAACAAGCAAAAGATTAGCAATATTCCTCAAAATGATTCAGATTGTGAATGATAGTGTGTTACGCAATAGGGAAGGTCGGGTTAAGCTAACTGTAGATGGCGTGATCATAGCTAGGTCCCTACGGCTTTGTTTTTGGTGGGAAATCTTCTAATGACGTCTCCCGCTCTAGGATGGATCGGAAGGGCGTGTCGGATTTACTGACTAAAACCCACCCGTGTTCCTTCGGTTGCTCATATGCCAGGGCCACACTAACTCTTTCGAACAGGTACCAACGGCTTACAATTTTTTTTTTTACAGTTCGTTCATTCATTCCAGAACGTGTTTATTCATGAGCTAAGTTTTATTTTCGGAGACATCAATATTTTTTAACTTTGACAAGGAAAGTGTCAGAATTTAAAACCTTAAAGATATCCTTAAAATCACTTCAAAATGTTTCCGAAATAACCTCGAAATCTGTTATATTTTTGAAAATCTCTATGAATAGCTTTAAGCCAGTCTTCTAATTTTAAAGTCTTTCGATACATGGTGAACTCCAATTTCAGAGAATTTACGAACACAACAATGGTTTTATTTTATTTTTGCAAAAATAAAATAAAATCACCTCACACCTTGTATTATTAGCTTGTATTGGGAACTAGCTACGACAGCGCCATTTTGAAAGTTGCTTTATCCATGATGTTACTGGTGTCAGAAACTTAGAATAACAGTTTCTCCGTCCCCTGTATAAACCCACACAAAAACATGCAATTAAAATGTACCAACCAGCTTAGCATCGTCACCACTAGTCCAAAGGGTCAACGCGGTCGACGACCCCAAAGGAGTGCTAGCCCCGAATATCCGAGTAATCCATGAATCCTCTTTAGATACCCTCTTCCTGTCAAACCCGTTCCATACAAAGCCAAAAAAGGTTGCAGTCGTAGGCCACCATGCTTTAGGGAAGTGCAAGACAATTTTATCGACCACTCCTATCGCTAAATTGTCGATGGCAACCACTTTGTCTTTGGGTAGACTTGGCGAAAATATCGATGTGTGTCTGGAATATATTTTTTGGTGATCAGTGTCAATTTTGCCAGAATCGTTTTTTGTAATTTGCACATGGTTTTTGTCAGACAATCTGCTGGCGGATAGTCAAACTGTCAAAGTTTGATAGTCTGTCCATTTTTGTGTTGATTACCCTGACAGATATAAATCATCTCATCACAATTCTTCAATAAAATATTATACATAATATACCAGCATTTAAAAGCAAACTTTCCAGACACGTTAGATATTTATGCCAGAATGCGAATGCAGAAGAATATGAGCCATAGACAAGCAATGGATATATAATACCCGACTGTTAATGTTTTTTTTTTATGACAATCATAAATGCATATTATGCCCCCATGCAATGATTGGCCAGTTGGGTAGCTCGCCTTCTAATAGATACTACGTTTGATCTGTATTAGGTATCCGTATGTAGGAATAGATGTATCACATATGTTTGAGTTTTTACTATAATTTGATAAATAGACCGTTTCTTTCTTTTCTTAAAAAAAAACAAATTTTTTGATAGTTTTGAAAAAATTACAACAGTATAAAAAAACGTTTATTTCATCACATATTATAATCCCGTGCCCTTACTAAAGCGATTGGTCGCGAGTTCGTGCGCCGATCGCTTCGGTTACAGTTTTTTAATCAGAAAACCAGAGAGCGCCATCTATTGGAGCGACCAAGCGTTCCGGATCGCCGAACAAAAAGTGACATGACTGCGACTAGCTTCGATCGCGCGAACGATCGTGCGGCTTTGTGTTAGGACGCAGCCCAAGTTTCTAACCATTTTTAATAATTGATAAATGATTAATGTATACACTTTTTCATGTACCTAATTTGTTAATGTTTTTTATTTGATTTTTATTTTCAGGAAGTAGTTATTTATCTTAATACTTTAAGAATGCTATAAGACGATTCGACTTGGAGCCCTACCAAGTATTATCATGTACTAGTACTTCAAAATATGTGTAGAATTTAAACTATTATTTCGTTCAATAGGTATTGGTAAAATTAGTAGATTATTTATGGTACATGCGCTTAGGTAGCCCGCGAAGTTTAAATTCTGTAAATATATACTTGTTACGGTCGTGAATCATATTTCATTCAACATACAGCCAAACTGCAAACAAATCGCAACTGGCAAAAAAAGTAAGAAAATTTGAATTCGGGTCACCTTAGCGCGTCCTCGTTAACATGAAAAAACAACTTCAAGGTCAAGTAAACTCCTCTTCAAACATTCAGCCCCACACCACTACAACCACCACCACTTATGTTTCTGTTAAGTTTAAAACTGAATAACGTGCACGACCCTTAAACATCCTCTTTTACGTCACCATTCATGTAAGATTTCATGCAATGGTCGGTTGACTTCCGAAAAAGACACTCACATCCAGTTCAATCACTAAATGCAAAACTACCTACCAATTTGGCAACTTCACCACAAGACCAAAAGGTCATAGCATTGGTATTTCCCATAGGAGGGGAGGCTCCACTGAAGTTCGTCACCCATTCATCCTCCTTCCTCAATCTCTGCCTATCTTCATTCCTCCAGAAAAAAGGGAACGATGTAGTTTTGTTCCACCAAGACTCTTCAAATAAGAATATAACTTTCCCTACGACGCCGATAGACAATTTCTCTATGGCTGTCAATTTTTCTTGTGGCAATGCTGGCGAGAAGAGTTTGTTGTGTCTATGGAAGATAAAATGGGTATGTTTGTAAAGTTTTGTAACAATGTGGGTTGAATGGGGAAACGTAACACTTGGGAGCCTTTCGCAGGGGCTAAAACATGGTTTTAAAGGCAGCCTTTTGCAACTTGATCTTCTGTTTTGTTTTCTCAGTTATATTATATACATATGTTTCTACTCGGTATCAGAGTATATGTCAAATGATAAAAATAATCATCTATAACAATAGCAGTGAACAAGCTATATCATAAATTTATATCTTTTGCCTTAAACACTAAGCTCATCATTTGGACCTTGATGAAGTTATACTCTTTATGATATGTTATTGTTAGTATATTTTTTTGACATTGAATTTTACATAATATCTGCTAATAATTTGACATTGTATTTTTTTTTTGACATATTTAAAATTAATTTGATTCTTGAACTAACATTTTACTTCAATTTTGATTTTAATTAAGCTTTAAAATGTCTTGTTTCTGTATGTGTTAATTTTATTTAAAATGTATATTCAACACAATGTTAATTGTTAAAGAATAAATAAATGAATGAATGAAATGAATGAATGAAATGAATGAATGAAATGAATGGATATCTCTCTGACATCATGTCCAGTCAAAATATTTTATAATGACTACTTTTAGACCATTTTAGACAAGACCATATCAGCAGCCTAGAATGTTCCGACTGCATGACACAGACCTCCTCTCTGTGAGAGAGAATGGGCCATAAACCCCAACGCGAGACCAGTGCGAGTA
The DNA here is from genome assembly GCA_947507805.1 of Aporophyla nigra. NCBI lineage: Eukaryota > Metazoa > Arthropoda > Insecta > Lepidoptera > Noctuidae > Aporophyla > Aporophyla nigra. Next base: position 10,899,449 of record OX382319.1, on the reverse strand, counting down.
GATAGATGTCACTTGTCTTCGAATTCTAGGACAAGCCGCTTTCCTCACAATGTTTTCCTTAACCGTTTTTGGAGCAGCGCCTGCTCAGGTTGGAACCTACCACTTATAACTCGACAGTCTTACACAAAGTTTAGCGTCCTTGGGGAGTGGAACCTACCACCTACACCTCGGTAAGCCGTGGCCAATTCTACTGGTCCACTACTGGTCTTCGACACGTCCATCTAACTGATAATAAAACAAAACAAGTACGAAATTCGTACTTGTTTCGTAATCGTATCCTAAGTATTGTCCTACTAATATTATAATTGCGAAAGTTTGTGAGGATGGATGTATGTGTATGTGTATGTTTGTTACCCTTTCACAAAAAAACTACTGGACGGATTTGAATGAAATTTGGCACACAGATAGTTTATAACCTGGAATAACACATAGGGTACTTTTTATCCAGGTAGTATGTTCCCACGGGATAATTTCCGACCTCCACGCGGGCGAAGCCGCTGGCAAAAGCTAGTATTATATAAAATGTAAGAGTTAAAATGGGAGAGGAGATGTAAAATACTTGTCATTCATCATCATTTCAACCGTAAGACGTCCACTGCTGGACTTAGGCCTCCCCCAATTTCGGGGGCTTTGCCATAATCGCCACGCTTGGCATGCGGGTTGGCGATCGCAGTATGGTGGTAAAATGCATAGAGAACGCTGCTGCCAAAATACTTGTATTCAGTTGCATTCGTTAGACTGGAAGATCGGCTAAGGGACTTTGGAATGGTTTACATAAACTCAATATTTGTTAAAACTTTTATCATATTTCATAATTGTCCAATGTAGGTTTAAGAGTGATGAAGTACTCTGAATTTGAAAAAGCAGGTCTACATTTGCTGAAAAGTGTTTGACAAGCGATTTTGAACCATGAGCAGTGTAACTTTTCATCAGCATCATCATCATTCTCCCGCCTTAATCCCAAACTTTGGGATCGGCACAACATGTCTTTATTAACCACCGACTAGACTAGAATACATTTTATTTTATTGTAATTTTGACGCCACCTGCTACGATCCTTACACACTCCTTTAGCCTGGTTTAAGTTCTGCTCATACACACGCCGGTTACCAGTACTACGCACCTGACCCTTCTGAAGAACATCACCAATAAGGTCACTATATGTTTTCCGAGGGCATCCCCTTCCGACATGTCCAGTCACATCTACCTTTTTAACCGACTTCAAAAAAAGGAGGAGGTTATATGTTCGACTGTATGTATTTTTTTTTTTTTTTTTTATGTATGTTCTCCGATTTCTCCGCCAATTGTCAACCGATTTTGAAAATTCTTTTTTTATTCGTAAGGGTATACTCCTGAGGTGGTCCCATATTAATTTTGTGAAGATTTGATGTATACTTTGGGAGATAAACGAAGGAACTCCTCAAAAACAAACAGTACACGTAATGTGATTTGGATATTGTACTAAAGATCAAAAATAATTGCTGGTTCTATCTATCCATCCGTGGTGAACTAATTATAGTCTTCGAAGATACCGCATGGAACTCCTCATCGGTGAACAGTACATATAGGAACTTACAGTGAAAGGTTAGAAGGTTAGAGGATAATTCTTTGAATATTATAGGCACGTTTAGACCGTTACTTGTATTCTTATATTCCGTTGAGCTGATGATGGAAGGTACAACTCCTTATCGATCAGGAGTTAGAAGATATCTTGTCCTAGATAGACATACTCGTTGACATCGAGAATTGATTCTTCAGCAGACACTAGAGTGGGCTCTTACCCACTCTACTGTCTGCTTAATAAAAAAAAAAGCAGCCTTAATCATTTTGGCCTGGCCATGGTTGGTTTTTTTTATGTATGTTCGGGCATAACTCCGTCATATATAGATGGATTTGCAAAATTTTTTTTTTGTTCGAAAGGGGTTTATTCCGAAATGGTCCCATATAATTTTCATATAGATCTGATGATGAGTTCGGGAGACAGACACCGGAACTCTTTAAAAAATGACAGGAAATCAACCGCGAGTTCTGCTATCGCATAAATATGCATTGTTTGTTTGGAATTAGTGCAGGGTGAATACCACAACTAAAAATTTAAAAATAAAAACTTTTTTACAAAAAAAAAACAACCGACTTCCTTAAAAACACTACAAAGTGAAAAATAACTTTAATTTCGGAAGTCGGTGGCAAAAAAACCATAAATACAGATCCTAAGACACCGACTACCGAAATTAAAGTTATTTTTCACTTTGTAGTGTTTTTAAGGAAGTCGGTTGTTTTTTTTTTGTAAAAAAGTTTTTGTTAGTCCCCGTTCATTCATGCTCTCAACATGACCGGTTTGTTCTAAGCATACTCTTTTAATTTTTTTTTCACTACATCTTTCAAACCGTTCCGTTGTCTTATCACATCATTCCTCAGTAAATCATTCACAGTCACACCACACATGCTTCGCAACGAACGCATTTCGACAGTATTTATTCTACTTTCATGCTTCTTTTGCCACACCCAACATTCACTTCCATACATAAGCGTAGGCACCAGCGCGCCATTGTGAACAACCAGCCGAGCCTTATCGGACAGCAAATTGTTGGTCACAATCGCATTTTACTGTTACTGTCAATTTAATTTGCCTTGCAAAAGAATATGGTACGGGCCCATACCGTAATCATTTATAGGGCAAGTCAAAATGACAGTTGACAGTTGGTACGAACATCATCTACATTTTCCCAACTTTGTTGGGGTCGGTTTCTAGTCTTACCAGACACAGCTGAGTACCAGTATATTACATGGAGCGACTGCCTATCTGGCCTCCACAACCCAGTTACTGGGTAATACGATACCCCTTGGTAAGACTGGTTGTCAGACTTTCGGGCTTCTGACGACCCGTAACAACTGTCTAAGATCTACGAAAAACAACCGGGACCAACGGCTTAACGTGCTTTCCGAGGCATGGAAGGGTCTTGGTATGTAAGGATAGTCACCCATCCACGGACCAACCGTGACAAGCTTAGCTTAACCTAACCAAATTAACATGTAAGCACGAAAAGAGTATTAGTGTCATGAAACCTTTTTTCTCTTTTAGAAATATTTAGTGTATGTTGCCAAAAAGGGATATTTTTCTATTCACTATAATAATAGAGAATAATGGAAGAAAAATACGTGTTGCACCGACCTCAAATAAACTGGAGAACAGGAGAATGACGATGTTATAGATGATGCGCGCTGTTACGTTTTATTTTGACATTACAAAAAGACACCCCATTTTATTATTTCTGTAACATAGATAACCGGGTTTTAATATGGCACTTCCTTCAAGTATATACGGTACTGTCTGTTTGTTCGTTCTGGCTAGTCTCCGTAACGGCTGGACCTATTAAGACGCGACCGATTCTTTATCCTCTTCTCTTTAATATAATATACTAGCTTCTGCCCGCGACTTCATCCGCGTTAAATTTCTTGTTCCCCCGACCCTTCCCGTCGCGTCAAATCGCCTACCCGTGCAATTTTTCCCGTTTTTGCAACATTTTTCATTACTGCTCCGCTCCTCTTGGTTGTAGCTAACAACACAAAAAGAATTTTTCAATTCGGACCAGTAGTTCCTGAGATTAGCGCGTTCAATCAAACAAACATACAAACAAACTCTTGAGCTTTATAATATTAGTATAGATATGGTTATTACATCATGAGGAAAGCCTTAGAAGATTGGGAGGGAGGGGTCTCTGTCGGGAGAGTAAAGATGAGCAACCTGAGATATGCGAACGACACTACACTCTTTGCATCATCAGGAAAAGAAATGGCTGATCTGTTTCGTAAAGTAGAATACGAGAGTGGACTGGTGGGACTCAATATCAATAAGTCGAAGACAAAGGTCATGCTCATCGACAGAACCGGTCAACACTCCAGGACGAAAGAAATCGCAGTTTTGGATTTTGTCAGCGAGTTTTTACACCTCGGATCGCTACTTACTGACCAGGGAGGAAGCGAGAGAGAGATTAGGAGAAGGACGCAAATGGCCAAAGCGGCGATGAGTAAGCTGGCACGTATTTGGCAGGACAGAAAGGTCTCCAATGTCACCAAGGTGAGACTAGCCCGGACACTGGTTTTCCCGATATTCCTTTACGGATCTGAGTCGTGGACGATTCGGGCAATAGAACGAAAAAGATATACGTAGAAGCCTTTGAGATGTGGTGTTGGAGAAAAATGCTCCGCATACCGTGGACCGCCAAGAGAACGAATAAATTTATCCTCGAACAGCAGCGCATAAGAGACAGACTACCAACGATCTGTTACCAAAGGATTCTCGCTTACTTTTGGTCACATTGCCCGTCGGGAACTGGATAACCTTGACAAGTTGATGGTGATGGGCAATGTAGATGGAAAAGTACCTCGCGGCCGGTCACCTAACCGCTGGTCCGACCTTGTAACCGGCCTCACTGGACTCTCTGTTACGACGGCCATGAGAGAAACCGAGAACCGAACGAAAAGGAAGAACATTCAGAAAGCCACGAAAGCTTTTCAGGGACACGACTTTCAGCAATGAAGAACGCGACTTAGAAGATAAATAGAAGGAGCCTTGGCAAACCAACAGCCAGGTAGTTGGGAGCCCACAGAAGTTCTCGAAGATCACCATCTTGGAGATCGTTTGGATGAGACTCGCAAAGACCGGGAATGAGAAAAGGCCGTCTCATTCCTGGTCTGTCATTCCAAAGTCTCTCATTCCTGGTCAGCATTTTGTGGAACGAATGCTGCAGATGATCACAATGATTTCACCAGATGTTACATGCATATTAGAACCGCACCTCATGATAGTTGATGCAGCAAAATGAATGGACATGCGGTTTATGGGTGTAAGATAGCACATGACCCACCCAATCCCCCAAAAATGCTGTCGGTCCATAAGCCAAACACCTTGTATAATTATGAATCCCAAATTATGATAGCCTTTGTTAAGAAGAAAATAAAGCCTAAAATCGAACCTACCAACTTAGCACGGTCTCCACTAAGCCATAGAGTGATTGCATTACTACAACCCATAGGGACATGAGCTTCATCAACCATCGTGATCCAATGATCCTCTTTGCTAATATCTTTCTTGTCTATGCCTTTCCATAAATACTCGTAAAAGGTGACGTTTGAATGCCAAGAAAGATTGTCAAATAGTAATATAACCTTTCCTTCGACTCCTATGGAGATATTTTCTATGGATGTCACTTTTCCTTTTGGTAGTTTTATTTTATTTATTTTATTTTTTTATTATGTTAAAGGCTGATTATATCCCATTTAATTAATGACTACCCCAATGAAAGCAATTTTTGATTGATGCATTAACTTAATTTGATATAATTAGATCTAATCCCATAAATTCTGATTCTATCATTTACTGACCAATTTTGCTATATCCCCTTTTGTCCAAACTGTCAAAACATCTGCTCCCAAAGGGGATGTCACTCCCAAAATTCGAGCGCTCCAGTCATCCCCTAAGACCTTCTTCTCTGCCGGACTCCAAAGGAACAAAGGAGCATGATTTTTGTCCGTCCCCCACCAATTTTGGGGGAATTGTAAAATAACTTTACCTATCAAACCCATCGATACATTGTCTATGGCAGATATTTTTGTTTGTGGCAACACTGGCGTAAATAGTGTTGCGTGGCTGAAAAATATTTATGTTTTTATAATGTTGGTATTTTTTGGAATCACCGAAATGAAAATACCTATTAAAGTCTTGCAATAAAATTGGTTGTAAAACTTTTTGTTATGTAGCTCGTCCAGGAATTACTACCACCATAGATATTTCTGCCGCCATGATGCTGTGTTCCAAATTTAAAGTTTTGGGGTCCGGTGTGGTTACAGGCACACGAGACATTTCAACATTGTTGCTCAAACTAGGGATCGAACCCAGAACGACAGGGGTCGTCAACTCCCCGCAAAAAATGACAGATTCTAGTCGCCTTCACGTTCGCCTTCGTCAAGTCCGCGTGGACGTAAAAATATCACAACAGGATTTCTTCGCGCACTCGATCTTCAGCGTACTGCTTAGAGCTGAGAGTTGAAAATCGAACAGTTCGTTTTTTCGAGGCGGTGTGATACACTCTGTTGGATTCTAAATGCTCAATTCAACACCACGAATTGAAAATTCTATACGCCATAAACTCTGCTTCGATATTTTTACGTCCGTTCGAACGTGGTTTTATATTAGTTCCCATTTCGTAATGAAAACAGCATATGAGCTCGACCTGGGAATCGGACCCAAAAGCTCACGTTCAGCGCCTTTTTTCGAAAGACATTGTCCGGGGCAGAACTACTACCTTCCATATTTCTGGCGAATAATATAATATAATATATCTTAGGACAACCAACACACTGTTATCTGATCCCAAACTAGGCAGAGCCTGTACTATGGCAACCAGACAACTGATAAACATACTTATATATTTATAAATACATACATATTATAGATAAATTACACCCAGACACAGAACAAATGATTATGCTCATCACACAAAGATTTGTCCTGGGTGGGAATCGAACCCACGACCTCAGTCTTAGCAGTCAGGGTCACTAACCACTAGACTAACAGGTCAGTTACAGCCATGTTGCTATGTTCCATCTACAGGCACATAAGACTTCGCAACTTTGTTTCTGGGATACAACACCGATGCCTCTAGAATTGCAGACGCCAAATAAAACATTTTTCTTTGTTTCTTTAAACCATGTGGAGGCGAGCGCTTCTTAAAACAAAAAAGTTAACTTACCGTTCCTTCAGAACTCCTAAAGACACGGTAACTATTACATTCCTGGCACTGTAAGCGGTACCATCTTTGCAGGTCACCACCACATCCTGTGCGGGATCCTGTGGCCAGGATATCTGGCTGACTTCCTTTTTAAGCTTGATGTCCAGGTTAGGATAGCCGGGGCCGTTGTTGTATGTGTTCTGGGGGATTAAAAAGAGAGGGGTTGTAACTTTTAATTTATAATTTCCCTATAGAGTATTTTGTATATGACGTGCGCAGATGTCCTGCAGATCTGGTAGCGTCTTGTCGGTCTTGACGGGTTGTTGAGCTCCCTAAAATAGGGTTGAGCCTAATTGACCAAAGTGGCTGGCGCCGGCCGCTTTAAAAAAAAAAAAACCACAAGGATGAAATCGCGGACAGAAGCTAATGTTTTATACATACACCCTTTAAGTCGGGGCTGTTACTATTTATGATGGCGGGACGAGCTGGATAGATTCCATGAAAACTGAAAGGAGGACGTACGGGCTCGCGAAAGATGGAAGGAATGAAGGGAGACCTTTGTCCAGGAGTGCGACAGTGAAGGCTAGTGAAAAAAAAAATTGAATTCGCCTCGTCGAAATTATCAAATGAGGATCCCGCAACGCAAAATTTAAAAACATAAAATGCAATACTCACCAACAAAATCTGGAACAAAGTCTTATACCCGTGTCTGTGCCAGCTCATATGCTGATGACCTCCCAGCTCCTCATACTTCGACTGAGTGGACACATCGTTCCAACTGTTAGAGGACTCGTAGTTGTCTATGATCAGGTCTAGGAACTCTAGCAGATTGTCTATGAAATCTTTGTCGTTGAGTAAGTGAGGGTACTTTGTTTTTATGTAGTCTTTTAGCCTGGAATCGAGATATTTTAGAAAGGAAAGGAAGATAGAAACAATATTTTGATATTTATGATCACCGAAAGAGATAAACGAATGAACACAAACAGTTCATTCATTTATCAAATTAAACGTCATTCTAAAACATCCATCGGTTTCTCACAAAATTTCAACTAGTTTTGAAAGAAAGACAGACAACGTTCATGTCCTGTTTTGCCAACTTTGGCTAGGAACACAAAACATTCGATTGAGCAAGAAACACTGACAATAATTATGATTTTACTGAGATAAAAGGTAATATGAATGTTCGTCCTAATTGCTCTCAAAACCACGATAAGAATAATCTGCTTTTATCTATACAAGTCATTTGATAATAACATATTATCACACCCATCTTGTTTACAACCCGGGGTGGCTTCTCTTCCCTAAAATTTCATCAATATTCACATGGTGACCCAGTTTCGTGGCTAAGTAATAACAGTCGCACAGGTCAATCCATCTGGTTAAGCTACGCTTGCCGGGGTTTGTCCAAGGATGGGTGACCATGTTCCGTGTGGTGCCGGACACAAAGAATAGCACCACCCCATTTTTTCCCGTCAGTGTCGTAAGAGGCGACTAAGGAACTTACTAGAGAATGGGCAGCAGCGTTCTCTATGCATTTTACCACCATACTGAGATCGCCAACCCGCCTGCCAAACGTTGCAATAATGGCCAACCCCCCAAACTGGGGGATGCCTATGCCCAGCAGTGGACGTCTTTTGGCTGAAATGATGATGATGGTGACGGTCAAGTTTAGCTCTCTCACCTCCGAGTTATATACTGCCCCAAAGGCTCGGGCGTCTCAGGCGGGTCATCAACAACTCCCAGACTGAAGGTCATCAGGTCATTCAGGACATCCTTGTCGCCAGCGCTCCCATCTGATCGGTACACGTCGAATTCCAGGTCTTGAGGGAGGACCGACACGTTGTTCTGTATCGCTAGCTCGTAGACGCGGGAGTTAAACTGGCCGTGGATCCTGTTGAGCAGAAAATGGTGATTAAAGATGGAAAAATGGTGGACAGCATTTTTAGGTAGAGGCATTGCCAAAGCGTCATGGTTACTTTGACGAGCGATTGACTTTACAAGCGATTTGAGCTCCCTAAAATATGGTTGAGCTACACGATGACTGATACAAACATGCCGTCTGTTGGGACAGGTCAGCTCAAAGCTGCGTAGCTCTTTCTTCAAAAGGCTCTTCCAGACGTGGCCTTGCATTGTCAGACTACATAAAATTTTAATAATATAATGTTTCAAACATTTCAATTTTCCAACAACTTTAAAAGACACCATGACCTCTGAGTTGGTTTCGGCGTTTCTTCCCAGGGAACAGTCAGCTAGGAAGTGCCGGTACCAAAAAGTAAAAATGTCAGTGTAAAAGTATCTTAATAAACAAAATAATAAATAAATATCTTAGGACAATCAACACATCGTTATCTGATCCCAAACTAGGCAGAGCCTGTACTATGGCAACCAGACAACTGATAAACATACTTATATATTTCTAAATACATACATATTATAGATAAATTACACCCAGACACAGAACAAATGATCGTGCTCATCACACAAAGATTTGTCCTGGGTGGGAATCGAACCCACGACCTCAGTCTTAGCAGTCAGGGTCACTAACCACTAGACTAACAGGCCAGTTATAAGATCTACTTACATAAATAAACATTGCACAAAATATACAGAAAGGCAGGGACATTAACACTCAAACTGAAATTACGATTTCCAAATTAGTGTTTTGGTTTTTTTTTTGTTGACATTTTCTTCTCATTTTGACATTATACAACATGTAACATAATTAACGCAAGATCTCATACACCTCCATTAGAGAATTGAAATTGAAGCATAATGCAATGACCAAATTTTTTTTTAAAGCTTATTTCTGTTTAAACGCCCAGACATAATCTTGGTCACATCATTTATTTATTTATTTATACTGCTTAAACTATCATTACAGGGTTTACCCTAATGCGACAGCTAAGAACTTAAACTAATAAACTAAATTACAAAACTAAATACATTATTAAAATTAAAGAATACAAAAAACACAATTAATTGAAAAAATCATATTATGAAGAACCATGTAGATTGGTCTCTGAAATGGATTTTTTGAGAAAAGAACCAAACAGATTGAGTGGACCTGCCCACTCAGTATTCGTGCAGCTTACCTCAGAACTTAGGAGCTCAACGGATGAAATTTAACACATTGTAGACCATCGGGGCCAGTACGGCCTCAGTTATACACTTGAGTCATGCATTTTGTCACGGTTTTAGTTCCCAAACTGTGATAAAAATGTGTGACTCAAGCCTTCCACAGTCACCGTGACCCCGGCACATGGGCAACTGAAAGTCTGACACGCCCTCCCGCTCCGCCCAGGGCGGGAGAAGTCATTTGATGATTTTCCATCAAAAAAATAAAAGCCTACCACAGTAGGCCGCGCTGACCCCGCTGGACCATAGGATACTTTTATTCCGATATTCCCACTAGATAGAGACTTATGCGGGTGAAACCGCAGGGCACAGCTAGTGATAAATAAATACGTTACAATGAATTCGGGGAAAGGAGCTTAGCACTTGTAGGGTATTTCGTATAGGTAACTATACATTTGTGGTAGTCTCATAATTAGAACAAAGAATCAATGAGCTTAATTTGTGAGGCTTCCGATTTTGTTCTGGCTTCCGAAAATCGGTTAACTGATACCTTACATAATAAGCCTATACCGTTCCCACTGCCACACACACACACATAGGACACAGGCCTCCTGTCGGTGAGAGGAATGGGCCGTAATCTACCACGCGGGCCCATTGCGGGTTGGTAGACGTCACATGTCTTCGAATTGTTTGTTTTAAGACATGCCGGTGTCCTCACGATGTTTTCTTTCACCGTTTTGAGAGCAGTGGTGGTGAAATTATTTACACAAAGTAAATCGCCTATCCTGGGTTCCAACCCACGACCCCTCGTAAGTCGAGGCCGATACCACTGGGCTACCCCTGCTTCAACTGCTAACTCCAACGGCAAAAACCGTTGCCTTTTATGGATTCATCCCCCACTCGATTCAAAGTAAAAATGTTTTGGACATATAATGAGGCAGCGCACTCAAAGTGAGCACCAAACTGCTTCAGCGGAGTAATTGCATAACATACTAAAGCATACGCGTACCCAGCTTTTGTCCCAGGGGGGCAAATCAGAGATTCATGAGCCGGGTCCTCCACGCTTGTTTTACCCAACACACTACACAAATACGCCTACACGAATAATTTTATTTAAATAAGATGATAATAAACAGTTATACATTGAACTTATACTCAGTTCTAAACACAATATACAAGCGTTGTAAAATATTTACTCTACGACATTTTCCACAACATATTAATAAAAGTTATACCTAACAGTGCGCTATTCTAAGCTGTGAAAACAGAAAAGTAGTTAATTTTGAAATAAAATATAGACAGGCATACAAACAGCGAAAGAGGAGGTAGGGGGAGGCTGGGTAAAAATTAAACTAACTACTGTAATCTGAAATTATTTTGTAGATTTGACTTCAACATTTAAGAGCAGAGACAGAATAGAAGTCGATGTCCTCTAAGATCTTGTTTTATTCATTGGTAAGGGGGCGTTCATAAGTTACGTTAGGTGAGGCATTTGGTTCTCGCCGCCTGCAAGCCCGCGCCAAAGATGGCTGGGACTCCGCAATGGGCTCCCGACGCCCGGGGCGTGTCCTCCTGCGGCGGCTAGGAGCTTGAGGGTGCAGAGACTGCCTCTCCATAGGGACTATATAGATAGTTACCACCTAAGTACACATTATGGTAAAGCAATAAAGATATTGAGTACTGAATCACTCACCATTCCGCCCCCAGCTCGACCACGCCATCTCCGAAAGGCACCGTGTTCACCCTCCCACCGACCCTGTCCATTGCTTCCAACCCTAGAACCTTCTTCCCAGCCTTCGAGAGAGTGGAGGCAGCCGTACATCCTGCCGCTCCCATGCCAACTATGATGGTGTCATAGGTTTCTGGCATTGTTGCGCTGGAAAAAATAAAAACTTTTATAAGCACAAAATAAAACAACTGACTTCCAAAAAAAATACTAAAACAGAAAATAACTTTAATTTTGGAAGTCGTTGTCAAAAAAACTAAAATGCAGATTCATAGACACCGACATCCGTAAAGTTATTTTTCACTTATTAATGGTTTTTGGGAAGTAATATTTTAGTGCAAAAAGTTTTTTTCTTAGGTTCTTAATTCGACGCTTTTTTTTTTCTTCTGGATGGGAAATCATCAAATGACTTCTCCCGCTCTGGGCGGAGCGGGAGGGCGTGTCAGACTTTTACTGACTAAAATCCACCCGTGTTCATTCAGTTGCCCATGTGCCAGGGTCACGGTATCTCTTTCGAACAATCTCGCGACCCCGGCAGGTTTATTCGACGCTTGTAAGGCGAAATTAACTAAGCGCCATATAGCCCTATGGCGCTTAGTTAATTTCGCCTTTCAAGCGTCGTTATTATTTTGACCAATCTGTTCCTCTCATATACTTTTGATGGTCGTAACAGTCAATGTCCTTCTAATTGGCACTAAGTAAAGTGTATGCGCAGTACAATTGAATTAATTGAGAGTTTGAGAGCAAGACTACTGACTCACGAAATCATGAGGCACTCTGAAATATTTTGATGTCAATTAAACGAAAACGAAGCGTATGCAGACGCCCCATGAAAAAAACACACCGACACCCAAAAAATAATATTTTTATTTCGGAAGTTGGTGTCTTTAGTTCTGTATTTTCGTTTTTGCCACCGACTTTCGAAACTAAATTATTTTTTACTTTGTAGTGATTTTTCTTTAGGTGGTTTGGTTTTTTTAGTTAACTTTTTAATTTCTCCTTATTACCTGCAAGTACGTAATAGGTTGGGGAAAAAGTTTCTTCGCATTGTTTAAGAAAATTCAAAACATTTTTTAATAAAGTTTATTTACATTTAACTAAAGTATGTAGGTACCATTTTGTTCGATAACTTTTTGCCATCTTGTAGGTAGGGACATGATCCCATTGCTATAGAAATTTTGGGACTTCTGGTCAAAATACCGCGACAAGTGGTTTTGGCAGTCCTCTCGTGATGTTAACCTGACACTGCCTAAAGAATTCTGAAGAGACCGAAACAGGTGGAAATCTGAAGGTGCAAGGTCAGGACTATATGGCGGATGCATTAACACCTCCCAGCCAAACTCTCTTAATTTTTGTTGGGTGGCTAAAGATGTGTGAGGTCTAGCGTTATCATGATGAAAAACTACACCCCTTCTGTTGATTAATTCCGGCCGCTTTCTCTCAACTTCTTGCTTTAATCTCATCAGTTGTTCGCAGTAGAGTTCAGAAACGATGGTCCTGCCTGGTGGTAACAGCTCATAATGAATAATGCCCTTCCAATCCCACCACACACACAGCATCATCTTGTTGCAAGTTAACCCGGGTTTCGCCACAGTCTGTGAAGCCTGACCCGCCTTTGACCACGACCTTTTTCGCACGTTCTTGTCATACGTGATGCACTTTTCATCACCAGTTATCAGCTTCTTCAAAAATGGTTCGGTTTCATTACGTCGTAATAAAGAATCACAAATTAGTACACGGTTCATTAGGTTTCTTTCAGTGAGCTCGTGAGGTACCCAAATGTCGAGCTTTTTTGTGTACCCAGTTTTTTTCAAATGCGCCAAAACTGTTTTGTGGTCAATTTCCAGTTCTTCAGCTACGTCGTAACTACTGGTATGCCGATCTTGCTCCACTTTTTCAAAAATGGCATCCATTTTATCCGTAATAGGGCGACCAGAGCGACGTGCATCTTTGACATCAAAATTTCCGGATTGAAAACGCTTAAACCAAATTTGTGCTACTCTCACAGACACTACACTAGGTCCATAAACATCGCAAATTTTTTTCGCGGCTTGCGTTGCATTTTTACCTTTTTTGTAGTAAAATTTTAAAATGTATCGAATTTCTTCATTAGATTCTTTCTTTCTTGACGGTACGAAAAACAAATGAAAATCACACATTTTCCTAATTTGAATTTGGAATTATGTTCTTTAAAATTTAAACTTTCAATGATACCAAAACCAGCCAGATACAAATAGTATAGCCAAAGAGATTTTATTACAAGTTCATCTATACATCTATACAAATAAATAAAATTGGAGTGTCTGTTTTTAATATTAAAATAACTACTTTTTACTAAGTGTATATGGATGTATGCATGGTACATATACCAAAACAACATTTTTTACAATTTTTGTCTGTCTGTCTGTCTGTCTGTTCGTTCCGGCTAATCTCTGAAATGGCTGGACCGATTTTGACGGAACTTTCACTGACAGATAGCTGATGTAACAAGGAGTAACTTAGGCTACTTTTATTTTAGAAAAAATAAATAATAGTTTAAAAAAACTAAAAACACGCTGAATTTTGAGACGTATGTCAGCGTAGTTTTCAAAGACAGTTTTTATGAAAAACTTTTTGTTAAATACCACGCGGACGAAGTCACGGGTAACAGCTATTACCTATAATATAACCTGAATTAACACATCTTACCGCGGTAGTGCGTTAATTTCCGACATCCACGCGGGCGAAGCCGCGGGCAAAAGCTAGTACATACTATAATGCGAAAAGACTTTTTCCCCAACCTAATATTATTGAACCACTTATCAGAACTTGACAAAATTTATTTGGGACCAACCACTCTAGAAGAATACCAGATTTATAATATGCCCCATCCCCATGTAATAGGGGGCGAACCTATTGCCATCAACCGACGGCAAACCCAGACTCCGGGCTGCTACTGAGAAATTCCAGATAGCAAAACCCAATAAAACTTTACCCGACCTTAGAATCAAACCCAGGACGTTACGCTCAACAGTCGCACTTGCGACCACAAAAATGCTGCCAATTTTTTAAGCCTATCAAAAGTCTTGTAACATTATTTGGGATGATGTGTATTCATTGGTTTATAAAGCTTAATGGCAGCTGCTCAGTGTAAAATGATGTTCAGTCTTATCTAATCTTTGCATGCATAAACTAATCTAAAGAACAAATCTTATAATACTGGACTTTGGACTAGCTTACAAAGGTTTCCGTACCTACTACCATACAATATTTAACACTAGGTACTTATGATTTTAAAAACACATTTTATCTTGTATTGTTATTGAAGTTGTAGGCAATATTTTATTAAGCCTCCGTTTGCGGGCTAAAGTCCGAAGTCCAGTGTTATTAGATAAGTTCTTTAGATTAGTCTTATCTAGATTAGTTTAGATAGACTAGATACGGCTAAACATACTTTCCACTGAACAACTGCCACTACCCTGCATTAACTAATGAAAAAACACAACCCAGAAACTGTGACAGGACTTATAAAAGGCTCAAAAAATTTACCGCCTACTGTTCCTCTTGCAGTCGCAAGAAAATTTTACTAAACATTAAAAACCCAGTGCAGGGCACGCCAGTATTGCGGCGGTAAGTCCCCTCTTTTAGGAGTGGCTAGAAAGGCGCCACGGCGTCCCCACCTTCCGCTTTACGCAAGTCCTCACCGGGCATGGCTGCTTAGGGAGGTTCCTGTTCAGGATAAGGCAGGAGGAAACGCTCGGGTGTTTCCATTGCGTGGATCGCCTGGCGGACACGGTGGAGCATACGGTGGAGGTGTGCCCTGCTTGGGCAGAGCACTGCCGTGTTCTCGTGGAGGCGATCGGCGGCGGCGACCTCTTGCGTCCAGCCCTAGTTCTGGCCATGGTACGAAGCGTCAGATTCCCATGCCCTCTGCATGGGAAGCTGACACCTCATTCTGCGAAGCAGTAATGCTCGCGAAGGAGGAGGCGGAGCGCCTCAGGGAGAGGCAGTCTCTGTGCCCTCACGCCCCTAGCCGCCGCAGGATGAGACGCCCGGATGTCGGAAGTCTATCGCGGACTCGCAGCCACCGTAGGCGCGAGCTTGCGGGCGGCGAGCAATGAGTAGCTCGCCGCCCGGTAAGGACCAGGCCCGTGTCGACGGCACGTTGTGTTCCACGCGCGCCTCAAAGTGATCAGGTTAGCAACAATTGAAGGGGTCAGCTAGGACCGATGCCTGCCAAGGTTGCGCGATTTGTTAGAAAGAGTTACTGTGGCCCTGGCATATAGGCAACTGAAGGAACATGGGTGGGTTTTAGTCAGTAAAAGTCTGACACGCCCTCCCGCTCCGCCCAGAGCTGGGACGTCATTTGATGGTTTCCAACCCACAAAAAAAAGGCTCCTGCTGAGCAACATATCTAACAAAACTGTACTTCGGACTCACCCACAATATTATTTTATCTGAAGAATATATCTAAGAATAGTGGACTTCGGACTCATAAACCAACAAAACTTATCATAAGAACAATCTCTTAAAATGAGACTTTGGACTCATACAAAACAAAACTTAACAAATGAACATACCCACGGATATCGATATCTATGTATTTATCTATATATTTATCATGGATATCTATGAACATACCTAATAATACTGGACTTTGGAGTCACACGCAAAACAAAACTTTTATGAAGAATATCTCTGCATAGCTTAAAAGTCCTGTGCCTGTCAGCATACATCTTTTAAACTACGCAACGGGTTTTAGTGCAGTTTTAATTAATACACACTGATTCAAGAGGTACGTTTATATGTATATGTGTTCGAAGCCGCAGGTAAAAGCCAATGTCTAATAAAACTGGACTTCAGACTCACACACAAAGCAAAACATATTTAAAGAACATATGTAATAAATAATACACACACACAAAGGGTTCCGTACCACCGCACAATATTGAACACTACATATTGTTTTTACTTGTGTCTTGTATGTACCCCTTTAAATTTTAACTTCATTTTATTTTTTACCTCTGATCGGTAATAGAAATACACACTGAAAATTCCAACTGTCTATCCATTACGGCTCATGAGATACAGTCCACTGAAAGACAGACGGACGGACAGCGGAGGCTTAGTAAAAGGGTCCCGTTAGCACCCTCTTGAGTAGGGAATGCTGATAAGTGATCTTATAAAGTTGTATTTTTAACTATTAAATTTGGGACACTTAATAAAACTTATTTCCAACAAGTTGGATGTTTAATATTAAAGCAAACTTTGGAATTTGTTACGGTTGATGGCAATAGGCCCGTTTTATGAATACTACATAATGAAATGTGGGTCATCATTAGAGGCCATCCATAAATTACGTGACACAAATTTCATGATTTTTTTACCCTTCCCTCCCCCCTCCTTGTCACAGCTGGTCACATTTGTGAGACTCCTCCCTAGTGTGACGTCACATATTTTGCAATTTTACATCTAGACATTGTATTTTTTTTTAATTTTTCTTTCATAGTTTGTATTTCGTGTTTTAATAGTACTTTAAATATGTATTTTCAATTTTGAAATGTGACATTACAAAATGTAGGGTCCCACCCCCTTGTCACACAATGTCACAATTCGTCGACCTCCTCCCCCCCTTAACGTGTGACCCCTTATCAGCTGAAAGACATCCACTACTGGACAAAGGCCTCCCCCAGATAGGGGGAGATCGGGTTGCCAGTCGCCACACTTAGCAGGCGGCTTGGCGACAGCAGTATGGAAGTAAAATGTGTAGAGAATGCTGGTACTCATTCTCCAGTAAGTCCCTTAATTGTCTCTTACGATACCCACAGGGGATGAAATGGGATGGTGCCATTCGTTTCATATGGCATCACACAGAAAAAAAACATGCTTGCACTATAGCTACTGCCTAAGCCTTTGGAAAATACAGACGTGATATTATATGTGTGTTAAATAAATAATGAAATGGCAGAGATAAAATTTTATTTTTCAATACGCATAAATATGGATTCAGTTATAAAGATGCTAAATAATACCTATTATTTATTCAGAAACATCTGCAACTAAAACAATATCATTTAATCTTAATTGTGTGGAACATTTTAATGTAAACAAACATGAAACATACAACAATGTGAAGTCATAATAATGTAAACAAATTATCAGCTGATCTGCTGTTATGGAAACTTTTAACCTATCTATACATAAATAAATGATTATTCATTATAAAATCAAAAGGGAAGTAACTATTGAAGCATTCTGTAACCATTTTTAAATTTTCATTCACCATTGCAAAGAACAAGAAATGTTTTATAATTCATATTATTCACACACATCTTTTTTCGTGTTTAAAAAAAGAATAATTTAAAGTTAGGTACTCACTCTCAATTCAATTTACCGGTAAGGACAGGAAAAAAAGAATTTGTTTATAGTCGATTTATGGCCTCACAACAAAGTTATCACAATAAACTTTCGCACAGCGCACCTTTAAACCGACTGAGATTAAATACTGTAGGTTATATCTAACGTGCACTATCCATGTGAGGCAATGTGTAAGTAATTATATAATTAACAACATTATCTACTGTTTTCTTATCTAGTTAAGGTGTATTTTTAAATTATCGCCGATTCAGGGAAATAGCAATTTGACGTTTAGTTCATAACACATGGGCTTAAGACTGCCAGTACTAGAATTTAAATTTACCGAATTTTATTATGTCTCACTCAGACGAAACGTCCTGAAGTGTGGCACAAAATACAGGAGGCCTCTGTGCTTTACTCAGCAGTGAGTGGAACAAGGCTGTCAATGAAGATGATGATGCATCATGCATGCTATTTGAGAAAGGGTTTGAAGTATTCAGAATTTCAGTATCCGTGAACATTTTGCAAACAGAAAAACTAGTCTACCTATTTATGAACAAGTAATACTTACATACATAAGTAAATATTGGTAAACAGCTTTTCATAAGGAATATCTATGGAATTATATAAAAACCTTGCCTCATTCATGACTCTTCTGTATAATAGACTGAACAAGTTATTGAGCATCTATAGTTTAAGTTATAAAAAATGTAGTACAATGTTATCCGAATACTTAGCGGTACTTAATTACACAGACACAGAAAAACTTCTAGAAATTATGTCATGATTATAATTTATTCCCTCGTAAGTATTTATTTTGTAGTATTTACACTCGCTTAGTTTTAGGAATTATTGTTTTATTGTGTTGTTTTACTAATGTGCTTTTTCTCATAGTTATTAATAGATTACTTTTATATAAATTATACTTAAAATATTATTGCACCAATTTAATTCAAACGTAAAGTGAGGGCCCGAAACACAGGTTTGAATTAACCTAGATCGGGCGGGTCGCTACCTTACATTTTAATTCCAATAAATCATCATCTGCACTTGTGATAAAAATATTTTAGAAATAGTTTATCTTTAGGCACAATAATTGTATGGAAAATTTAATACTGTATGCTAAATGTACTCTTTTTGTAATCGTTTTTATTAAATAAATTATTATTATATTATATTATAAATTATTATTATTATATTATGACCATTTACGGTTTAAAATTGGCAAAATATGACTATTCTTCTTTTAAAACATAGTTTCTTATCGAGTAAATCAGATTTCAGTCTCTTTCATGTTTTTATAATTTACCCAAGGATGCCAGTAAAATTATACGTGGCAACACTCCAACTGTCAGAATAAAATCTAGCATTGCAAGTCACATAATAATGGATTTTTAACATCACATTTTATGACTGGATTTTTCCACTGAAAGAAGCTAAGGTCGTACAAAAGCTGGCCTATCCAGAGCAGTTGCAGATACAATATTGAGCACATTATACAAGTATATCTATGTTTCCTTATCTTCTGCAGAAAAATCTATTTCAAAATGTAGCATATTTTGAAAAAGCGATAGGTTAATACGTACCAAATCATTAAATAAAAACTTGCTTATAAAACTGTCGAGACAATCGGGGGTCCGCGTATCTCTCGTTTGAATTGAGCGTATGTACTGCATTTGGTAAGATGGCCAACAGGATTTATCTATAAAACCAACAAAAATATTTATGCACATCGTGGTGGCGCTGTTGGTAATGAAAATATGTCAGAATTTTGTCAAACTCCAGTACATTTCATGTTAGTTCTTCATTTTGCCACACACATTACCAAGTTTGTCGGTACTAATCAGCCAAATTGTAATCATGTCGTTAGATTTTGCTTGAATTAGGCTTTATTAACTTAATTAAAGATAGTGGCCCTATTACATGGATAGAAAATGCTCTGTTGTATCCAAAAATTGCCACTTAAACATAAATACTAATAATAAAGCTGAAAAGTTCGTTTGTTTGAACGTGCGAATCTATTGAAATACCAGTTTAAAAAAAAACGAATTTGATAATCCAATTCTTGAAGACCTACGAAAAGTGATGATATTTATGCAGATGTACAGTGAACCCTCTGTATAACCGATGTTATTTTGCCGGGTGACGAAATGACTAGCTCGAACCAACCATAACTTTAAAAAGATTTTATTTATAAAGGTGACCTATATGAACAAAATGTATAGAATACTGAACCACCAGGCTATCAACAACATAACAACACACCTCTAAAAGGGTAGACAGACCGAGGGTGTACCTATAGTACACCTACTAGGTACCTAAGTAGTAACCCAAGAATCCACGTTCAACAGTCGGGCTGAAGCTGCTATTAGTAGAATCTAGGCTCTTATAATATACTGGTCACACTGTACCAGATTGTAGTAGGATATTGCTTGCTCCAATTTAATAGTAATTTACATTTTAACAGGTAAAGTAACGTCTTCCGTTCATAGTCAATTTATTGATGACTTTAATGATCGTTATCAGTCGGTCTGAGGTCATCAGTCAAGATGACTGGGTACCGTCAACAAGAAAAGTAGAGCAATAATCATAATAATATTTTTTTATTTATCTGAGCATCTTATTAGAGGTGCTGGTTATTTGAACGTACAATCTTAAATAGCGAAAGGTACCTGAGGTAGGTAGGGATCTGCGGGGAAATTGCGTAACACCATAAAAGTAAGAATAGCCTTTATTTGTTTTTTTTTTTGGATGGGAAATCATCAAATGACTTCTCCCTCTCTCGGTGGAGCGGGAGGGTGTGTCAGACTTTTACTGACTAAAACCCACCCGTGTTCCTTCAGTTACCCATATGCCAGGGGCACGGTATCTCGTTCTCGTTTCGTATCGGTCCTAGCAGACCCCTTCAGTACTGCTGACATCTCTTTGAGGCGCGCGTGGAACACTACGCACCGTCGACACGGGCCTGGTCCTTACCAGGCGGCGAGCTACCCATTGCTCGCCGCCCGCAATCTCGCGCCTACGGTGGCCGGGAGTCAGCGATCGACTCCCGACGCCCGAGGCGTCTCCTCCTGCGGCGGCTAGGGACGTGAGGGCGCAGAGACTGCGACTCCCTCACCAGCCTTCACGAGCATTACTGCTTCGCAGAAGGAGGTGACGGCTTCCCATGCCCTCTCGCTCCGTACCATAGCTCGTATCAGGGCTGGACGTGAGAGGTCGCTGCCGCCGATTGCCTCCTCCACGAGGAAATGGCGGTGCTCCGCCCAGGCACGGCACACCTCCGCCGTATGCTCCACCGTGTCCTCCAGACGATCCACGCAATGGAAACACCCGGGCGTTTCCTCCCGCTAGTAGGAATGGCCTTCAACAACATTCATTGCGTTATTGACTTTTTTGATGCGGCAATTTTTTTGAAATTATATTGCAATATAATAGCATTATCTTTCAAAATTATTATGATATGATTGATATTGTGTGCTGGTTAAACTGAAAGCCGACCCCAACATAGTTGTGATAAGTCTAGGCTAATGATGTGTTACGTAATTACTGATTAGTCATTAGGTTCACATTGTTAGGTCAAAACTAAGAAATAACTGCTGAGATAAATAAGTAAGTCTACGAATAACATTGTAGTTTGTGTCTTTGTGAGATCTTTAGAATTCGGCTGTCAAGAGCATGCGTTCTTTACAGCTATGGCTTCGTTCACACGGCATTGTCCTGCACGTTTTTTTGTAATCGTTTTTTTAACGAATAGTCAACCGGGTGTTCATATGGTAAATTTTCATTCGTGTAAAAACGAATAGCCGCAGCTTCCACACAGTTGTCACAGTGAGTAGACGTCACTGATGGATATGGACGCGATTTTTATAAAGTTCCATAGTTTTATCCCATAAAACGCGATTTTGTTCCACTAAAGAAATTAATATATATAATAATATAATATAATATTCCACAACTATCACACAACGCCATCTAGTCCCAAGCTAAGCAGAGCTTGTGTTATGGGTACTAGATAACTGATAAACATACTTATATATTTCTAAATACATACATATTATAGATAAATTACACCCAGACACAGAACAAATGATCGTGCTCATCACACAAACATTTGTCCTGTGTGGGAATCGAACCCACGACCTCCGGCATAGCAGTCAGGGCCACTAACCACTAGACCAACAGGCCTGGTATATAAAGATAAAGATATATTTATTGCGTAACTGTGTACATTAAGGTCTTATTAATAATAATAGTTCGTTATCTATAGAAGATTCCTCAACCATTTTGAATATCAAACCAAATCAAACATAAAATACGTGCCACCCCTCCAAAAGACGCTCAGGTACTCAACGCTTCTTTGATTGCTATCTGATAAAAAACGTATGACATCGTGTCGTGTGAAGGAGACAAAGCTATACCATATGCCACTGCGAACCGAATACGTCAAAATTCATTCGATTTGCTTGACAAGTCCGTTGAGTATGCGTTTAAACGTATAAGCGGTACACGTTTTTTTGCAGTAGGTACAATTGACGTGTGAATGGATCTATCTACGTGGTATGGTCACTATTTATACGTTAAGACGTATACGGCAAAAAAACGTGCAGGACAATGCCGTGTGAACGAAGCCTATCACTTTCATATAAACGAATACGTGTTTTGCGAATTTGATCTTTATTCGTTACTAGAACTTAACACACACAACACGCGAGATATGGGTGTACTATAGGTACACCTCTGCCCATCCCTTTGGGGAAACAGGGCGTGATGTTATGTGTGTGTGTGTTAGTTACTAGAATTGTGGCACATAAGCTAATCGACAATCCTATGTATTTTTTCATGGTGTTTCCGTCTTCGTGTAAAAAAACTACCTGTCTACTATTATTATATTTACTTAGAGCTCTTACACACGAGCGGCATGTTGCTAACGGCAGGTATTTCTCTCGTCGCGTCAACGGCTGCCGCCGACACGTATCGACGCGACGGTAGCAATTACCTTTCCCATTGGCAAGATGCTGTTCGTGTGTAGGAGCTTTTAGCAAGGAGTACAAGTTTTTCGTCGAAGCTATACGAATGTGTGGGGTGCTTAAATCCCACAACTACATAAAAGAAAAAATAAAACCTTTATAACAAAAAAAAACAAACCACTTAAAAAAATACAATTAATTTTTGTTGGGAGTCGTTTTTTTTTTTCAATGAAATCGGTAGGTACATAGGTACGGACAGCAACAAAGTCGATTAAACCTTCTGTTTTTCATTGAGCAAAATATTACAAGGTAAAAACATCGGTACAGACAGACATGAAATAAAATAACTCTGTAGTTAATACATAGCCTATGAAACGAACATTTGTGTCCATTTCGGTGACAGTAAAATTGACCACTGTTAAAGGCTTTGGTTGCTGATCGTACGCTACTACCCATGCAGTGGTCTTTAATTCTTGCCATACCTACTCAGTCATCACATTAAATTACCTACTCAGAAAAGGGTACCATAGTCCATAAATTACATTCCAGGGAGGTAGGTAGTCAATACTTTTATCACTACAGACAGACATGATCATTTACTTTTTCGAAACATCAAAATGATGGTACTGATCGAAAATGCACTATGGCGGTCAACTTCGGTCCCTTCCCTCTTCCCTAAAGCGTCACTATCATCTTGACATTAAGGTGAATTCTACTAAAAACCTTACAACTGGCCAATACTTGTTTAAAAGCCCTGTATTCCGCTAACGGTAAATTATGACATTAGTAAAAAAAGTTACTTACGGACCAGCGTTCCCGCGCGCGGCAAACGCACAGAACAAAACAACACTATACCACAACATGGCCGACTGTTACTAGTGCTGCCCTAAGTTGACCATACGCGTGTATTTATACTCACCGGCGAGATAACTGTAACCACTTAGTTAAAGTAAACAACGAAAAAGCTAAAATAATAACTAATAATGTGATACGCTATCTAATCGTCCGCATGGCCATTTGCGTAATACCTATGCTGATGACGGCTTTAAGTCTAGATAGCTAAAAAGTTAAAAGTTGAAATAGATATCCATACTAACGGCGAATTAGACTTGAGGGGAAAGAGAAAAACTTGTTTATTTAATTCTATTGAATTACTATTTCATGGAAAAGTCACTGCATGGAATTACCTAAGAACTTTATTGTAATACCTGTGTTCACAAATAAAGATTGATTGATTGATTGAATTAAATTAACTTGGAAGGCTTTATTGATGATGTGTTACGGTCGTGAATCATATTATAATCAACATGCAACTTGGCAATGACCTATTAATTGCAAAAATACGTAAAAATTAATCCATGAAGTGACCTAATTTTTAAGAAACTTTCCATACAAAAACTGTCAGAAAAAGAACAGAAAAAAATATATCGCAGTTTGAGACATAAAGTAGGTATTGTTTTTTTTTTTAATTAGCCTTCTCTGTCTCACTGGTGAACATAGGCCTCCCCCAAATCCCTCGGTATAGTTTATGTCACAGAAATAAAACGATATGTATTACTTTACAATTAAATTTATTTTCAAATAAACTTATTTTATTAAACAGTTTAAAATAAAATCTGTACATTTTTCTTAGCGAATTCATTAAAGGGAGGATTAAGTTTATCACTCGCTATCAGAGACAGTTCTCGTAATTTTAAGAACGTCCACGGTCAGATCTCAGTCTCAATCTGTCAAAAATACCTCGAGTTTCCATACATTTTTGACAATATTTTGACATTTGAATGTCGCAGAGATTTAGAACGTTTTTAATTACGAGCATTGGCCGTCTGATAGATTGGTTGACAATGCTTTTTCAGAAGATATTATGGAAAACCCTTAAAAATCTTTTGTAGCTCAGAAGTGGTGCGAATTCACAAGAAGTCTATCGTATCGAAAATAACACATTTCGTAATTCTGTAACCCATTAACAGTAGGAAAGGCTGTCATTTTGACATTTCAGCAACATTCATTGCGTCATTTTCATTGTTGAGCTGACAATATTTCGAACAAACCAAGCAATGGAAATAACCTTCAAAATGATTCCGATTCTTATTGAGAGTGTGTTACGCAATTAGGATGCAGTTTCTAAAGTCCAACAACATTGAAAAATGTATGCACTGAATCTAAAATACTCACTCCCGTTTTCTGACTGATGATCAAGTCTAACAGACGTAATTTTCATAACTTTGTAAGCTCACGTCTCCACTAGAACTTCAACGCAATGCTTAGCGACGAGAGTTCAAAATCCAGTACGAGTGTACGTGAACGAACGGGTAAAAGGCTAAAACCGACACATTAACGCAGTAACTACTCCCGGTAGGTACGCTCGGCGACAAATCAAGCGATACATTTCCAGTTTAAGCTGAATTCTCACTATACGAAAAGCCTATACAATGTCAGGTCAGCTAAAACTGGAATCTACCAGGATCGCGAGATTTTTTAGAAAGAGTTATACCGTGGCCCTGGCTTATGGGCAAATGACGGAACACGGGTAGGTTTTAGTCAGTAAAAGTCTGACACGCCCTCCAGCTGCGCCCAGAGCGGGAGACGCCATTTTATGATTTTCCACCCACAAAAAAAAAGCTAAAACTGGAAATGTATAGGTTGATATGTAGCCGTGTGTACTGCGTTCGTGTCGCCTTCAATTTCATTCGATCAAGATTGTGAGATCTTGAACTCTGTTATACTTAGAGGATTGTGACCCAGCGATATGTATCGACGTTATAATATACAGGGTCAAAAATTAAATTAGGTATCGAAACTACGCAGACGTGATGAGTATATAAAAAACTAAATTAAACAAAAAAAAAAACTTTATATTTGAACTTTGTTCAAAACTTTAAATCAAATTGTGACATCTACATTATGGCAACCAAACGACTGTTGTATTACTGTTTTTCAATCAATCAACCAACTCAGCCTATAGCAGTCGACCGACTGCTACTAACACTATCCTCCGCCTTTCGAATCCAAACTGTTCCAGCCACCTTTTTCGGCAGTCGGTCCATCTAGATGGGGTGCGTCCCACACTACGCTACTGTTTACTCTACTGGCCATCGGTCTTTTGACCACCTTGGCCACTTCACCTTGTTTACTTTGCAAGCTATGTCGGTATAACTCCAGTTCTTTTCTGGATAATTTCATTCCTGATTTCATTTAGTCGTTTCCAAAGAAGGAAGTTCTAATTGAGAAGTATGTGAATCTTTGACACCTCGGAACTCGATCATTTTAAGAACTATTTAGAAAAATATTTCTATGTTTAAATATCTATACTCAGGACGTCTGCAGTTTCGCTAGCTGATTTCAATTGAACCTGCACGTTTGCATAATCTAAAATATTTATATTACTAACAATCCGAGGGAGAGTAAATACTGTAGGTACCATTATCAAAGATGATTATATATCTTTATCAATATTTATGTATAAACTTTTGACCTCTGACTGACTCCTGGTATTAAACATTGAAAACTTTGGTAACTAACGATGAGCTCTGTCAATAACAAAGAATATAAATACATTATAATATAGTCACACGACAATAGAGTGATGGAAAAGTATTAAGCAACTTGTAAACAATTTCAAACAATGCATAATCAGAGTTGAAATTAAAATTATATTAAGTCCCAAATTAGTTAAGAAATATAAAACTCGCATGATAAAATATACTGATGTGGTCTTTTTTGTTTTTTTTTTTCCTGCCAGGGTCACGAGATTTGTTCGAAAGAGATACCGTGGCCCTGGCACAGGCAACTGAAGGCACACGGGTGGGTTTTAGTCAGTACAAGTCTGACACGGCCTCCCGCTCCGCCTAGAGCGGGAGAAGTCATTTGATAAATTCCCACGCAAAAAAAAATGTAGTCTTTTTATAACGCTACACTGGCTTACGCTGCCCATGTCACTGATAGCTTTCTGCACTGATTTTTAATTTGCAAGCTAGATTAAAATGACAGTTGCGATCTACCTTTTTGTCAACATGACAGTTAAGCGTTAGTGACAGCTGTCATTTTGGTGTAGCAAATTAAAAACCAGAGTATAGTCTACACCGGGGTGTCGTTGACATTTATTTTGTCGTCAGCGTGAACGTCTTAGAATATTTTTTTAAATGCGAGTGGGCGTTTCATGGAAAGCATTCCAGTACATTCATATTTCAAGTAACTTGACGTACTATTTTGTCATACCTACTTAAGCGACCGATGACGGAGCAGACTTCAGTATTTGAAAATTTTAACCCCATAATTTCATAACATTATAATTACATATCAGGTGGTTGCCAGGTAAGAGCCGATATTTTTATATTTATTTCATGTAGAATGAGCGGACAACTCAGTAGCTGTAGGTGCTGGAACTGTAGCGTAGGGTCTCGCATTCTTTCTCCATTATTGTTGTCTCATAAGTGACCCCAAATAAAAACCCCACAATAATCTATACATTATATTTAGGAAATTACAACAGAGATCATAAATAACGGGGCAAAATAGATCAACTCACATAGATAATAAATTGTATTAGATTTGACAGGTTGTTGACATCTTACAAGCAGCGCCGCTATTACAATACTACAAAGTTCTATTGACGGATGGCTAAAATCGGAACTAATGCCGCCATTTTGTTTTTCAATGCATTTCTCAAAACAATCGCACAAAAGGTAAATGCACAAAGGTTAACTTAAGAGGGTTGCGGTCGCAAATATTATTTTATTCAACATACAGCCTATCACTGACCCGCAAGTTGCAAAAAACCGAAGTAAATTTGAATTTTGCGGGCTACCTTAGTGCATCTGCCATAAGTTTACTAACAGTGCCACCCTGTCAATGTCATCTTCGCGCCAAAAGATCCTTGTAACAATGTATATGTCACCGTCAAATTGTAAATACCGTTAGATAACAATCTAACTAGCGAGATTTTAATCTAACGGTTCACAATCTTCGGCAGATTACAATCTCGCTAGTTAGATTTTAACCTAACGGTATTTACAATTTCACGTTGACATATACATTCTACACCTTTCTACATGTCAGAAGGTGGTTGCCACGTGACAGCAGATATTTTCCTATTAATCTCTTGTAGAATAAGCCGACATCTCGCTAGCTGCGGGGGTCGTAACTGTGGCGTAGGGTCCCGCGTCCTTTCTCCACTGGTGTTGCCAGGCGGAGGTCGTTGTGCGCGACGGAGGGCGCGGCGGCGGCGGGCACGGGCTGGAGGGAAAAGGGTTATGTGAAAGGGCTCGGAAAAGGAGAAACATCTACTTCTAGTCTTTGATGTGATACCCAACCTAGAGCGATCTTGCTGCCTTGTACAGAATGAATAGATGCCGAATTATGAAGCGTTAAAGCTCGTTTCTTAGTTTTATTGCAAAATATAGACGGTAGCCGTCCTGGATGGGTAACCATTTTGAAATTTGATAAGTCCTGACAAGAAGCTGGTCATTTAATTTTTTAATATTTGTTTTTACCATACCAATTTTGCCTTTTCTGTTTTAAGTCGAAATAACTGAACACATGGCAAAGCTGAATTCCGTACTGGGGTCTAACCCGGTCGTGTGCAGACAAATCTGGACGGATACGAGTGGTTGCCCTTGTCGTGAATAGTTCCATAACTCTTTCTCGGAAACAAGAATAATAATACTTCTCAAAGGTCATAATAATACGGCCAGAGTACTCGTGGTTATGGAACATCAAGCTTAAAGCTAGGTCCAGACATGTTTAATGGAATGCAATCAAGTCTGCATGTGGACGGCACACGACAACGGCTGAACAATCAGCTGTCGTAGCGCGAACACAATAGCTATCGACCCGGCTTAATTATAAAGCATTTTGAGTGATGAGCATACAGTTGTTCATATTTATTTATCCTCTGACTGCAGGAACCTTATTGTAATGAGAATAAAGATCACTGTGATATTAACAGACTTGTCAGTGGCAGCAACCAGTAATGAAATCAAAGATGAATTGGATTTTGACAGTGACGCAAAGCCAGAGTCAAAATAAGTGTGAACGGACTGTACGCACGGCTACATATCAAGATTTATTTTTCTAGTTTTAGCTGGCTTCGCTTTGTATAGGTATTTCGAACAATGGGAAGTCAGCTTACACTGGTAATATATAGCTTGATTTGTCGCCGTGCGTACATCGGCTACTAAGAACCGTAATCTACATTTTAATAACAAAGTTGCAAGATCATTCTAGCGCACGCAATACATTCGTAAGTCAGGTTTTTTTTAACAAAGAGGTCTGTTTCACTATTTCCGGATACGTTAGTATACCCAATGAATGAAATTACACTCCCGGAGTCTTAAATCCAGCCATCTTGCACTTTTTATAAACGCGTATTCTGAAGTCCAATCCTCGTAACTAAAATGTTTAAAATCTAGTCTCGACGACAAGCAAATGTTAAAACTTGTAAAAAATGAATGGAAACAAGAAGATATTTTTGACACATTGAGACTGAGATCAAACTGTCAACCCCCCCCCCTGTCCCTGTCAACTGTCAATTACGAGAATAGCCTCTCTGCTGTCCTATCGTACTCGGTAGCGATATAGGGGGTGTACTTTCTAAGTTCGTTAGAAAAAATAAATATCCGTCCGAAAGTAGTTGTTCCATCAAAACAAGTGCCAAATTGCATTTTTCGGACGAGCAAATACACATCGCGAAAAGGACAACTGTCAAATCGTGTTATCACTCATTCATAGTTCGGGCCTCTCTAATTTTACGACCGTAAGTGATACGGAGTAGGAAACACCCGTAATTTCGGCCGAAACTACGGACTTCGTGCTTACGGAGTACACCCCTGCTCCAGATGGCGGAAAAGCACCCTAATTGCGTAAGATTATAAATAATTTTAAAGGATATTGGAAAAATTTGTCAGCTCAGCATCTTAAATAACGAAATGAATGTTGTTGAACTGTCAAAATGAAAGGTATTCTTACTGTTATTGTATAACGCAATTGCCCTTCAGTATAGCTACCGAGCGCGATACCCATATCGCTTATGCCTGAATAGGCCTTTAGCGTCTTCAAATAATATATCGTTAATGCTAATTCGGAACACCAAAACCTAAAAGCCAGTATGTCGGCTTCAAAAGTGCATAAGAACTTTTTTTAATCAATATATTTTGATGCCTTAATATCAAAATATTTAGAGCAAAAAAAACTTTTATAGCTGACACGGAAATGCACGCCTAGTTCGATAAAGGAGTGTATTTGACTAAGAAAACATATCTCCAGAGCTGGTGAAACAGACCCAAAAGTGTAAAGGTATCCCATTTTGGTTTATCCTGTTTCGTTAAGGATCTAATGAATAGTTAAGAGCTTACGGCAGTCGCCCGGGGCGGACGAGCTTGCAGTCGCTCTGCCCATTCGGGCAGTGTCTGCAATGTTGACGTAGTTGAGAATATTAGTCACACACAGTTAGTAACACATGCGAAGCGAGAAACAGAAAAACTGAGGAGTGAGGGGCTTTAAAAGAGAGGGTTGAGGATGTGATCAATGATGCGATAGAAGTAAGAGGATGGATTAATTGATTGAAACATGATAACATGACTAGAAAGAGGTGCCTTCTGAGATGATGGCAAAAGACATTTCCTATGGAATTAGTGTGTTTAGGAGTTACTAATTCCATGCACCCTTCTGTCACTGTCATGAAATTAGTATCTATAATGCATGGAATTAGTAAGTCATTGTTCTTTTTTTTTATTTAAACCCTAAAAATGATCCATTTTTTGGTTTCATTCTTTTTCGATAGAAGGATCTAAGTTAATAAGTTGCAGTCGCTCTGCTCATTTAGGCAGTGTCCTGCAATGTTGAGCAGAGCGATGCACCCGAAACGAGGATGTGAGGAACTGCGGAGTTAGGAGTAAGTAGGTAGTTAGGAGAACCAAAAGAGAATTTAGGAAAGGAGGTGAATATGCGATAGATAAGCAGAAATTAATACACAAATAAACAACATTTTTCAAAAAAAAAAAAATACAACATATAAAACCAAAATATCTCTGACAGACTGTTAAAGCATGGATTTGATTGGCTGTCGTTATTTTAGGTAGCCAATCACAGCATTTAACATGAATTTAGCGATCGGATAATTGCCGTTGTTAGAACCGGTGAAAAGTAGAATGATATTACATTTTGGTTAGATATTTTTACGAATATACATGTCACAGTGTTATTTAAAGCTTTGAACGACATGGAATGGTAAAAAAAGGTTTTTTTTTTGTTTTTTTGTTTCATTACTTTCAAATTCCAACACGCGGGTAAAGTATTGCTAGAAAATTCAATTCGACCTTGTCTAAGGGGTGTGAAAATGGCGCCGGTGACAAAAGTTAATAGGAAATCGCTTAGCTTGGTATGGGCATGTTATACGGAGGACTGAGGAAAATTTCGAGAAGAAAGTTTTGAGTATGAATGTAGATGGCTATAAGAGTAGGGAAAGACCAAAGAAACGATCGATGGACTGTGTGAAAAATGATACGGTTTAGAGTGTGTGACAGAATGGAAAAAATAAAAAAAAATAGTGCGTGGAGTCCCTCCGCGAGGAAGAAGTGAAACTTCGTAATGTAGAAATGAAAATACGAAGGGGTAAACGTTTCTGATAACATTAAAATGTTCGTCTAAAAACTCTATCCGTCAATTCAGGCGTGTGGACGAACACATAGACAATTGTGCTTTCATACCCCTTCCATGGTAGCGTTAAACGTTGTTGGAAGTCGCATTATAAGTTTCACTTCAAAATGACATGTTGCGCCGACAACAAATAAACTGGGATAAGAGTAGGAGAATGATGACGATATGAGGCGGGAAATTTGAAAGTAGCGGCAAAGATAGAAAAGTTGAAAGGAAATATTTTAGGCTTTTGGTATGACCATGTGATTAGGAGGGAACAGACGCATGTCAATAAAGAGTGATGAATATAAACATATCAATATTTTTATTCATCACTCTTTATTGACACATGATGATGAACAGGGAGGAAGGTCAAAGAAAAGATGGATATCCATCCATCTTTTACGTGTGAAATAATAAGAGGGAGAAGAAGGTCAAAGAAAAGATGGATGGATAACGTGAGAAATAATAAGAGGGTGAAGAAGGTCAAAGAAAAGATGGATAGATAACGTGAGAAATAATATGAAAGAGAAGGGAGAAAATTATAGCATGACCGCTGACAAGGTGAATGAAAGAAGAAAATGAAGAAGTGTTGCGCCGAATTTAAGTAATACGGGAGAAGAGCGAGAAAATGATGATACTGAAGACATACAACTAGATAGAACAAGCCAAGTCTACACGAACGAACAATTTTATTGGTGCAGTTACGTAGCCTGCATTAAAATGTAAACCAAGTTGTAGCGAGAACAGTGGTGGTGCCAGGGTCGCGAGATATGTTCGAAAGAGTTACCGTGGCCCTGGCATATAGACAACTGAAGGAACACGGATGAGTTTTAGTCAGTAAAAGTCTCACACGCCTTCCCGCTCTACCAGAGCGGGAGACATCATTTAAGGATTTGACACCCACAAAAAATAAAACAGTGGCCAGTGCCCAGACCCCGTAAAGAGCAGTGGTGGAACCAGACAGACCCTTAAGGCGAGGTTGCAGTACTTTTTAACTTTTTAAACCTCTGTAAATCTAGCAAAATGGCTAGTTTCCGTAAAAAAAAAAAATATTTAGGAAAATTGAACATACTGTTAAGCGCTGTGTGAAGATAGAAACGTGAATTAAAACAATTGGCTCGATAAAAAATAATCATAAAGATGACACTAAATCGCCATTTAAAACGTGTACCTTGAAGAGATTCCATCATTAAACCATGTAAAACTTATACCAAAAGATAGGTTTTATTGTTTTTTAGGGCATGCTGAGAAAATATTTTATAATTTCCTTATCATTTTGTCTCCACGAAACAATTATACACAAAATCTAGCAGCTCAAGCGCTCGCAACGACCGGCCAGTGTTCGCCGAAACGTCTTCAACTACAAGAGGGCCTTAAATTGCAGACAGGCGCTTTCATCATCATCATCATTTTAGCCAAAAGCCGTCCACTGCTGGATATAGGCCTCCCCTAATTTGGGGGGTTTGCCCT
Source organism: Aporophyla nigra (assembly GCA_947507805.1). Taxonomy (NCBI): domain Eukaryota; kingdom Metazoa; phylum Arthropoda; class Insecta; order Lepidoptera; family Noctuidae; genus Aporophyla; species Aporophyla nigra. The sequence goes on along the minus strand of OX382319.1, from coordinate 10,866,507 downwards.
AATCGCCACGCTTGGCAGGCAGGTTGGCGATCGCAGTATGGTGGTAAAATGCATAGAGAACGCTGCTGCCCATTCTCTAGTAAGTCCCTTAGTCGCCTTTTACGACACCCACGGGAAGAAATGGGATGGTGATATTCTTTACGTCCGGCACCATACGGTACGGACAGGCGCTTTACCTTGTGTAAATTATTTCATCACCACTGCTCTCATAAACGGTGAAGGAAAACACTGTAGGGAAACCGGTTAACCGGTATGTCCTAGTATCAAGCATTCGAAGACATGTGACATCTACGAACCCCCACTGGGCCTGCGAGGTGGATTACGGTCCACTCCCTCTCACTGAAAGGAGGCCTGTGTCCCAGCAGTGGGAACAATATAGGCTGATTGTGCTGAAGTCTTAGCAGGTGGAGTTATTGTGTATCTACTGTGCACTGTGTATTGTGCTGTATGTGAGTACTGTGCTGTTAGAAAAACAAAATGCTTTTAACTGATTTAAAAAAGGAGGAGATTCTCAATTCATCTGTATTTTTTTTTTTTGTATGTATGTTCCGCGATGTCGCTGGCATTGTGGTAAGACTTAAAAAATATTCTTGGCTTGGGTAATTTTTGCTTTAGCAAAGGTGATACATATTTAGTCCACTTTGCGTATCTTGAAGATGTTCAAATACTTCCTGTCACTGTGGTTTACATATCAAGTACTGGTATACAAATTGGTGTGAGGGACCAAAAAGTGAAAAATAAAAGTCTTTTTCTGCAAAAAAAGGGCGATCTACTTGCAAAAAAACAAGCGTTACGCAGTTATTTTTTATAAGAAGTTTTTTATTTGTGGCCGGACTGATTGCGGTTTCAGTAGTAAAATCATATAGTATCTATCGTACGGTTGATATTATTGCCCAACCTAATTTAGTTGCAACTCTTACTGGGATATTGATGTGAAAACTATTCCACTAGAGTCAAGCACTAGCTTTCTGGCATTATGCTGAACTGAGCTATTTGGCGTAGCTATAAGGGCCTTATCACAGTAGCGGTTCACGAGCGTTTTCAAAGCGGAGCGAGTGCGCACCGAAAACGTCGCGGACGAACATCGAATACGCCACGGATGTGCCGCAAATACGTCGCGAACGCGCAACGAGATCGCCGCGGATGGAACCGTTAATGAGTGTATTGTACAGACGCCAGCACATCGAGCTACCCGAAACTGTCAAATTTTGCCAATCAATCTTGAGCCTAATACTTTAGCGATAAAATTGAAAACCTGTTACAGAAATTTGACAGATTGTAGTAGTCTGTAAGTCATAAACTCGCCGCGAACAGACGTCGAAAACGTTGCGTAATCGCCACGGGCCCGCGGCAGCTTCGCTGTGCGCCCGCTCCGCTCTGAAGACGGTCGTAAACCGCTAGTGTGATGAGGCCCTAAGGCGTTTTTTTTTTTTTTTTGCAAAATAACTTTTGTTCAAATTTTATATTCTATAGTGTTCGTTCGTGTGGACTAAACCGTGAGAAGCGAGCGAGAATCACTAACGGTACTTACCACTTTCATTCTTGTCTTTTGGCTTGTTATCCTCGTCCATTGACCGGGACAAGGACCGCTTCTTTGGAGACTGGAAGCGGAAATTATACAGGGTTAATACAATGTTTCATTTACATTTGACAAAGCATGTGTTAACAAAAAATAAAACCTATGAAAAAATAATTTTTTTCTAATCGATTCACGTTGCAGATGTATCAGGCTGCCAAAATTTTTACCTGGCACGTTTATATTTATTTGACACCAATTATACAAATTATCCTTTATCCTATTCCAGGTCAGGGTTTACCTATGTGCCTAATTTCATCTAAATCTGTTCAGTCGTTTTAGGGTGAAAGCGTAACAAACAAACTTATTAAAAATCAAATCTTTTCTCTTTAAAATATTAGTATTTCATACAATTCTTCCATTCAAAAGACATCCACCGCTGGACATAAGGTTCCCCCAAGCAGCGCCGCTTCTGCCAGTTTTGTGCTCTTCGCATGCAGCAGGTTCCTGCGGCTTTCACAAGGTTGTCCATCTACCATGACAAAATGTTTAAAAAAAAAACTTTTTTTATTACATAAACCACTCACCCTCCGCTTAATCTGTTTCTGATAATGCTGAGCATCATAAAACTGTGGCTGTGACCTCCGTACCCTCCCCGTCCGTCTCTTAATATCCTCCACAGCAGGCAAGCAGTCCGCACCACGACGAGAGGCAAAGAATGTATGCCCACATTTACAGGATTTTGATGCGACCGCTACCTGCGAGTATTTCTTTATTGTACGAAATAGACGGGAGATGAGTAATGAGTTTTGTGAAATGAGGTTTTATCATGAATGAAATAAACAAAGTAAAAGGAGGATGTGAGGATTGTAGTAGTTCTGTAGTTTCTGCGTAACCACCATGGGAACAAGCCATCAGTTTATTTATTACAAACATAAATGACAAAACATAAGTTCCTCCATTTAAATTTAAGTAAGGCATGCAAAATCTTGCTATCAAATTGTTGATGATGAATGAAAAAAGATTCAAAATATTACACAGATTGATGAAAGTGTGGAATGAGTCAACCCTTTTTTTTGTGGGGGGGTAATCATCAAATGATGTCTTCCGCTCTGGGTGGAGCATAAAGGCGTGTCAAACTTTTACTGACTAAAACCCACTCGTGTTCCTGTAGTTGCCTATATGCTAGGGCCACTATATCTCTTTCGAACAAATCTCGCAAACAGGGCCGGATTTGGGGGAGGGCAACCGGGGCTACAGCCCCGAGGCCTCCACAATGAGAATTAAAAAAAAGAAACATGTTACCACTAACTACTAACAATGATATATTCTTATTATTTAATTATATTGTTGTTAAATATTAAAAAAACAATTTAACCACATTCGTTCACGTCAATCTATCAAACAACAATATATCACACAGCCCTGATAAATGTGTACCATTTTCCATAATTATTCGGTTAAGTACGCCCGTGACGGAATGGGGTAATGCTTACCAATAGGCTCAAAGGTTCAGTATTTGATTCTTCATCGAAGCATTCTTTTTTTCTTCTTATATTACGGTCATGTTGAATATAAATTGATAATTACATGTGAACAATTCATATTCTCTGATTTTTCAACAAATCAATAGTTTTTCATAATTCTTTTATGTAGTGCGGTATATAGTTTGGAACGCAAATTCGCAAATTTTTCGCGATTTCCTATAAACACTGTGAAGTTTTGCCTGAAAACGTTATTAAAGTGTAGCCAAAGTGTTTCGAATCCCGTGTTAATGTTATCGAGTGTTCTAAACAATTAAAAACCACAAAAACTAAATCGAAAGTTTCAAGTTTCTACCAGTGAAAACCATCTACCCACATAAAATCTCATTATTAAAACTTTTTCTGTCTCTCTAAAAATGTCACTGTCAAAGTGTCAATGTCAACTTCAAAGCAGTGTTGCCACATAAAAAGTTAAATTACCCCTGAATCCATGGATTGCCAAATAGAAAATTCTAACAAGAATAATACAACTGCGCCTAAAATATTAAGTCAGCAAATATTCCACAAAAGCCTTTTTATTAGTCGACCCAGATCAAACTCTTGTAGTGCTACGATCCCTACTAGTGAGGCTAGTGCGACGATAGACCTAGTTAGTTCCGACAATGCTCCTGATGGAAACTGGGTGGAAGTGCCCGGACGCAAAAGACCTCGCAGTCCAGATGAACTACTCACTGGTCAAAAACAAACAAAATTAAACAGCTACTGGCTTAGTGCTCCTGTTACTACTTCCAACCGATTCTCCAGCCTTCAGGTCACTAATGATCCTCCTGAAACTGCTCAAAAGCCCATCAGACCACCTCCGTTGTTCATAGACAAAGTCAGCAACATTCAGCCACTCTATGAAATGTTGAATCTCACAGCCGCTGATCAGTATGAAATCAGGATCCTCCGTGGAGAACAAGTGAAAATCCAGCCAAAAACATCAGAAGCTTATACTAAGATCTACAAGGAACTTCAAAAACGAGAAACTGAATTCTACACCTACAAACCCAAAGAGGAAAGGAGCTTTCGAGTAGTCCTTAAAAACATCCACCCGTCTACTGACACCAACGAAATAAAAGCAGCTATTGAGGAACTAGACCACAATGTTACAAACGTCTGGAATATAAAGGACAGGAAAACCAAAACACCTCTTCCACTCCACTACATAGATCTCAAGCCCAATTCAAATAATAAAAACATTTATAACATTAAGCACCTTCTCCATTGCTGTGTTATATTTGAACCGCCAAGACCTAAAAGAGAGATCCCACAATGCTCCAACTGCCAGATATACGGACACACGCGCAGGTTCTGTCACCGTCAGCCCAGATGCGTTAAGTGCGCTGGACCACACGCTACCAGTGAATGCGCGAGGAAAGAGCGATCCGATAATGTGCGGTGCATCCTTTGTGAAGGAAACCACCCCGCAAATTACAAGGGATGTTCGGTATATAAGGAATTGCAAAAAGTTAAGTACCCCCCACTGAGACCAAAAACCCAACTCAACAAAGACACGCAAGGAAAAAATAGTGGTACGGCTAAATATAGCCGGTATGAAAGCAGCAAATCATACGCTGACGCAACAACTGGTATACCAAATAAAGAAACCCAACCAACAACACACTTGCCTCACCCAAAATCAAACCAATCCCATAACATTAAAGATTTTATGCAGTCACTAATGAACCAGATGATGATTATGACTAAAATGCTGGGAGATCTCATGTCCATGCTTTCAAATTCAATGCACTAACACTATGCATCTGGAACGCAAATGGCCTATCACACCACTCAGAAGAGTTAAAACTATTTTTAGAACAACAGAATATTGATGTAATGCTAATATCTGAAACACATTTCACTTCTAGAAGCCATATGGAACTTCCTGGATATAAACTTTATCATACCACCCACCCTGATGGGAAAGCACATGGTGGATCAGCTATCATTATCAGAAGTAAATTAAAACATTACGAATCAGTATCTTACTGCACAGCACCAATTCAAGCAACAACTGTCATAGTTGAAGATTCGGTAAGCTCCATTACTGTGTCAGCTCTCTACTGTCCTCCGAAGCACATCATCAAAGAGAAAGAGTTTAGCGAGTTTTTCAACTCCCTTGGCGATCGTTTCATAGTTGGCGGAGATTTCAATGCGAAGCATAGCTATTGGGGATCAAGACTGACCCTCCCCAGGGGCCGCGAGCTACTAAAAACTGTTGAAAAATTAAAAATGGAAATTATATCAACAGGTGAGCCCACATATTGGCCCACTGACAGAAAAAAAATACCAGACTTAATAGACTTCTGTGCTATTAAAGGTATCTCAAAAAACTACTTTCAATGCCAGAGCAGTTATGACCTATCTTCGGACCATTCACCGGTATTAGTTACCTTATTAAGTCGCTTCAAAGAAACTCCAGAAACTTGTGTGCTTCACACCAAAAAGACAGATTGGGAGCTCTTTAGATCAATGGTCGATCAAGCTTTGTCGCCTTCAGTCAGTCTAAAAACAGAAGATGATATAGTTGCAGCGATTGAATTTTTTAATAACTCGGTCCAAAATGCTGCTTGGGAATCTACTCCTACTAGCAAACCAAGTAAGAACAAGAAATCTATATCCCATACTATACTGGATAAAATATCTGAAAAACGAAGACTGAGAAAACAATGGCAACAATTTAGATGCCCTGATGATAAAAGAAAACTAAACCACACTGTTAAGAAACTCAAAAAGCTTCTGGACAATAATATTAATAATAGTGTGCAGGCGTCCCTGAGCAACCTTGATGCTACAGCTGCTACAGAATACTCTCTGTGGAAAGCTACAAAAAAGCTAAAGCGGCCTAAAACAGTGTCTCCCCCACTTCGGCAAGCCAACGGTTGCTGGGCTCGAAGTAACGAGGAAAAATGTTTAACATTCGCTGAACACTTAAAAGGCGTATTCCAGCCTCACTCCTACGAAGGGTCCCCAGAGCATAAAGAAGAAGTTCTGAGAGAGGTCCAGCTGGATTGTGATCCATCTAAGAGCCCCGTGATAAGTTTTACGAAGCAAGAACTAATCAAAACTATAAATAACATAAAACCTAAAAAAGCCCCTGGCTACGATTTGATAACTGGAAGGATTCTGCAAGAACTTTCCGATTCTGGCCTAACTTTCCTGCTGTCTATTTACAATGCCATGTCAAGACTATGTTTTTTCCCTCCACAATGGAAGACAGCTAAAATCCTGATGGTTCCAAAACCAGGAAAACTTCTTGAAGACCCGAAATCATATCGGCCTATAAGTCTACTTCCAATAGCGTCAAAAGTCTATGAAGCGCTCCTTCTATTACGTTTACTGCCTATAATTGAAGGAAATCACTTAATACCCGACCATCAATTTGGGTTTCGACAGGGGCATGGCACAATAGATCAAGTCCACAGGCTTGTGAGTAAAATTTACAACACATTCGAAGATAAGGAATATTGCGCTGCTGCATTCCTTGACATCTCTCAAGCGTTTGATAGAGTTTGGCATGAAGGTCTCCTCTATAAAATAAAAAACAGCTTCCCAAACAACATCTTCCTTATCTTGATGTCGTATCTGAGAGATCGGTGTTTCTTTGTGCAGAGTGGCGAAACTTCATCAAAACTATGCCCCATTACTGCTGGGGTGCCTCAGGGCAGTGTGCTAGGACCATAGATATCCAGAGATATGCCTTCATTGCGGAATAGTAAGGAATCCTAGTGTCGCCGCTTATCTCCCACCCAAAAAATTACAACATTAACAATTAGTGTAATGACGACACACACTTAAAATTTAAACACGCACACCAAAAAGAAAGCAGCCACACTAAATCAATTTCTAATAGCACACATACATAGAATGGGCGGGGCATTCACTTGTAAACACTTGCTATTTGCGAACATCCAATGCACACGCATGCAATTAGGGAGTCGAAAGCGATGGTCAATTATTTTTATCGATATTTAATTTTAGCACATTATTGTATTATAATAACTTCGTTTACTTTTATTTAATTTTTTTTTTTTATATATCTATCAAAATATAGTTTACTTTTACTAAAATAAAATGGGAATATGTTTTTAAAATTTTGTATTATCGGTTAAAGGGAACGCTCTCTGTTACATATCATGCCGTATAAATGAATAATATATTACTTAATCTTAAAAAAAAATATTATTACTAAGAATATTTTAATATAATACGTTATGTTATATCTATGTGGGCTAAGTTTGTTACTACGTCTGAGACCGGATTGGAGCCGAGAGCGTAATAATACAATTTTCACGCAAGTTATACGACATTTTTAACACATTTGTATAGAAATAAAATAAAATGTGTAACCCTCAGTATTATAGACAAAGATTTGACAAAATAGCGACGGACCGCGAATTTTCTTATTTAAACTTCGAACCTTAGATTGTCGGCCTCATGATTGACTAAGATGGGCTTGCGATTTAGTGATCAATACAATAATGTTGCGGAAAATATTTTTTTATTTTCAACAATATTTTACCATCGCAATCTTCAATATTTATTATTATTTTTCAGAGCAGTGGTGGCCCAGTGGTATCAACCTCGACTTACAAGTTGTAGATCGTGGGTTCGAACTCAGGCAGGTGCTTTACTTTGTGTAAATAATTGCATTACCACTGCTCTCAATAACGGTGAAGGAAAACATCGTGAGGAAACCGGCATGTCTTAGAACCAAAAATTCGAAGACATGTGACATCTGCCAACCCGCACTGGACCCTCATGGTGGATCATGGCCCACTTCCTCTCACCGAGAGGAAGCCTGTGTCCCAGCAGTGGGACCAATTTAGGCTGATGATGTTGATCTTCAATATTATAATATTGCGCAATATTATTAATAGTTTTTAATTTGCTATTTGGTGGTTTTGTAAGGTGGGCCACCTTACGAAACCAGCCCACCTTACGAAACCACCAAATAGCAAATTTTAAAAAAATTGAATATTTTTGTATTTCGAAAACAAATTATTGTAATTTTTTTACCAAATATAAATAATTGGATGAAATGTTATATTTATTTATCATATTACTTATCATATTGTACAATAAATTAAAAACTGTTAATTTGTGAAAATCTTTAGGCATAATATTACTTTAAGTAACCCACACACTTAACTGTATTGGAATTATAATGTTTTAATTTGGTTCAAACAACATTAAATTAATAAGTAATTTAACTGTTTTACTATACAAGTAATACGAGGATATCCATTGAGTTCTGTAAAAAAATATTCAACTGCAATAATACGCATATCGATAAAATCAGCCGCACGCAAACGATTGCACCTCTCTAAGTCGAAAACGTTCGTTTCGTTCGGGAAGATTCGGGCTAGTTCGGGTTAGTTCGTGTCGCTCCGCACGTAAGTTAGTAAATCATTTAAAAATTGATTTAAAATATAAAACAGTGACTTAATTGTTTATTTACCGGTGGTAGGACATGCCATTTGTCTTCAGGTTGATGGTATTTGGTCTATTTTTACAAATAATTACTGCACAACTCGGCATTTTGGCTTTTTACGCATCAATAGTGCACTGTACGCAGTTGCAAAGCGACTGAATGAAGCGTACAGCCGCCGTTCGACAATACTATCAAATTGATAGTATTGAGGCGGCACGTGCCACGCCCCCAAGGCATATCCCTCGATATCCGTGGCTAGGACCCATTTTATACCTGATTCATACTGCTGACCTCCCAATATCCAATTTAGCGACTACAGGGACCTTTGCGGATGATACGGCTGTACTGGTGTCCCATACTGATCATAAAATAGCATCAGCTATGCTACAGTCCTGTTTGGACGATATAGCCCTCTGGCTCAAAAAGTGGAGGATAAAAGCCAACGAAACAAAATCGGTAAATGTCACATTCACTAAGAGGAAGGATACCTGCCCACCAGTACAGTTCAATAGAGTTCAACTGCCTCAAGCTGAACATGTCAAATACCTTGGTGTATACCTCGACAGACGTCTTACATGGCAAAAACACATCTTCACGAAACGGAAGCAACTTGGACTGACACTAAGAAAGTTATACTGGATAATAGGTCGAAAATCTCAATTACATCTGGAAAATAAAACCCTCTTATACAAAGCTATAATCAAGCCTATATGGACCTATGGCATCCAGCTATGGGGAACAGCATCACACTCTAATATAGAGATCATCCAGCGATTCCAGAACAAGCTTCTAAGAACGATTACAAACGCCCCATGGTTCGTACCAAATGAAGCTCTACACCATGATTTGAAAATTCCGACAGTCAAAGAGGAAATAAAAAGCTATATCAAGTCATACAAAGAAAGAATAACTCGCCACCCAAATACCCTGGCAAACCACCTAATGGATAAAGAAGGCATACGCAGGCTAAAACACAAAATTCCACAGGATTTCATTGGACAATCATAGCTACATGCTAAATGAGAACTAGGATGTGTCACAGGACGCATACCAAGCAAGACATCTAAGACGTCATACAGATTACTGAATGTCCTAATAGATAGTGACAGATTGTAAGAAAAAGGAGATAAAAAAAAAAAAAAAAAAAAAAAAAAAATTCGCAAATAACTTAACGCGATAATTTAGTTTCATATAATTCTTGTACTTTACTATACCCACAAATGTTTCTTAATAAAATTTAATTTGTCTTGTAATAAATTATTGAAACACTACAATTCAAAAAATTGATTCATCAATTTGGAAAATTATTAGGGGCCTCCACTCCTTTGTTGCCCCAGAGCTTCCAGACCTCTAAATCCGACCCTGCTCGCAACCCTGGCAGGTCATAAACCCTGATCTATGTCTAACATCATCCTAGCCTTTACCTAACTATGTAGGCGTCGCTGCCAGTGTAACTCTGCCGTCCACAAGCAATATTGCCCTTAATTCGCATCTGGGTGATTTCAACTTTTTGATGCCTTCATAATTTAAAAAAAATTGTCTATATTTCTGTCTAATCAGTATTTTTCTACTATTTATGGATACCGAAATAAAAAAAAAAATTGCCTGTAAGTTGGCTTGTTATATATGTTTACAACGATATAATGCAGGCAGGCAACAATATTAAACTTAAAAGAGATTAAGTCCCGATAGTCTACTAAAGGATACCAAACAATTTTGCTTAGAAATTACAGGTAGGTAGATAAAAAAGATCCATTATAAATTATTCTGCGCATTTTTGTTCATAACTCGAAATATGATTTTGTAGGATAACGGCATTATGGATTGCGGTGGCTGCAGGTCATACAGCAGAATACCAGTTTTTTTTTTTATGAAGCTACAGCCTGTCTGACCTCTACAATCCAGTTTTTAGATAATACGATGTATTAATACTAGTTGTCAGTCCATCGGCATCCTGAACCCTAACAGGCAAGTATCAGGTAATCCGTAATTTACTATTATCTATCTGTACGTAAAATCAATAATATTTTATTGTTACTGACCTGAAGCTCGCATTTTGGGCAGCTTTTCGCGATCATTTTGTGTTTACCCATTTTCCTCATTTGTAACCGGTTATAGCCACATATTATGTAAGAATAATTAAATAGTTCAATGTCTATACTTAATTAAGTTAACAAGAAACAAATGCACATCATTTTTGTTGATTATTTTTTCATTTTCTGTCTTTCTTTGACATTGACAGTTATTTGGACAACTGGCAATGACAGATTCTTGAGATTCTAGTGCCGCATTCCGTATAACACTCACATCGATTTGAGCGTGCTAACATCCGTTCCGTATTGCATACGTGATAACGCTGTCCCATGCATGAATCGTTACAGTTGACGTCGTAACCGGGCGCCATATTGCGGTAACGCCGTTTGTTTTATGTCGCATCATATCTTTAACTACCTTAGATTTATTAGAAGATGTGCTTCTGGCTACAGTCGCCACCCCAATATCTTATAATACTCTTTGGTCGCCAACTAACTTGAAGAAGAAGACATTTGTGGAGTAAAACAATTTTACATGGTGTCTCAAAGTTTTGACGTGGAGCGAGCACTGTTTTAGCGCGCTCACGATCGTTCCGTATCGTAACAGTTCTCAACTGTCATAATCGTGATATCCAAATCACAACGCCAATTTATTGACGTGAGCGCTGTGACCGATACTTTCTTATTCGGAAGGCAGCCTAAGTGACCTGGGGGTCTATTACGAACTCTTATTTCCAGGCAGTTTACGGCGAAAACTGAACTGCCTTGCAATTTCGTATTATGAACTCGCCAAACAAGCCAGTCAGCGGTCACGTGACACCCTGGCCGACTTCTGACCGAATATTGCCTGGCAATACCGTAATTTTTTTCTTCTCTTCGCCTACTTGGGCAGGCAATACCGTAATACGACCGTTCGTTTGACATTTCGTCTTAAAACTGTCAAAAAGTAACGTCACAATCCATTTTGTTTACTTGCGCTGCGGCAGAGGAGCTTTTATTGAATTGTTTTGAGTTTACTTGGCGAAATTATTCGAGTATTATCTAGATTAGCAAAAGAAAATATCATGTGTGATGAATATGAACTATTTGAGTTCCTGGAAAGTGACTTTTCTCATCAAAATAGAGTATCAAAGAACAAAAGAAGACGACTTCGTGATGAATGTAATGCCTTCGACATGGATGATGTGCAATTTATTCAAAGATATCGACTTAGCAAAGACTTGGTACTGAAGCTTTGTGAGGAGTTGAGACCTCACTTGTCTGGGCCTACAAAATCCACGGATTTATCAGTGAAGACTAAGGTATTTGTTTTTATTAGACAACCTTAACATAACATAGGTAATTATGAACTTTACATAAAGTTTTAACTAAACATTATACTCATTTTAGGTTTTGGTAGCATTGTCATTTTATGCCACTGGCTCCTACCAACACCCCACTGGTGATATAGGCTCTCATTCAATATCCCAGTCAACAGTTTCAACAGTAATTAAGCAAATCACTGGGATATTGAATTTGCCGCATATACAGGCAAAATATATTAAGTTTCCAAGCACATCTCAAGAACGCAGAGGTAATGCTGTAAGGTAAAAAGAATTAAAATGTTATTCTCAGAATTATATTTTTTTGTCTTGCCTTTGCCTAAATGCATAACTTTCTTTTAGGTTTTTTAATAAGTTTGGTATGCCCGGAGTGTTGGGCTGTATCGATTGCAGTCATATTGCCATCATACGCCCAACTGAGAACGAAGAGAGATTTCATTGTAGAAAACAATATCACTCATTAAATGTACAACTGGTAAGTATTTACATCTTATAACTTAAAAATAAAATAAGAGGATCATAATAACATGAATCATGAAAATTAAAAATATTTATTTCCAATATACTTATATTTAATCAACCAATCAATCATCATTTCAGACTGTTCTTCTGTCTTCCATCTTCTTTTAATTATTGTGTGAGTGAGAATAACCTGAAACAAATATTTTAGATTAGTAATGCAGACCTTGAAATAATCAGTGTGGATGCTAGCTATGGAGGGGCTACACATGATTCCTTTATTTGGGGTAACCATCCATTGAAGCATCACTTGGAGGAGCTTAGTCAAAATGAGTCCATATAGTTACTTGGTATGTAAAAAGTTTTCTGTTAGTAAATGTCAATAATTATTTGTTGTAAGTTCATAATAATATAAGCCTAAGTCTAAAATATAGGATTTGTTGTTTAAAATAAAAAGATAATACTTAATTGAAAACTTTAGCCAACCATTCTATTTTTAATACAAACTACACATTAATATTCCAACACAATTGTAAAATGTTATTTTGATTTCAGGTGATTCTGGTTACCCTTTGAGGAAACACATGATGACTCCAATAACAAACACTGCTCCGGGTACCCAGGAAGCATACTATACTGGAGTACATGTGAGGACTAGAAATGTTATAGAGAGAACAATTGGAGTCCTTAAAGCTCGTTTCCGATGTTTACTGGTGCATCGAGTTCTCCATTATACACCACAAGTAGCAGCAACTATAGTAAATGCATGTGTGGTGCTACACAACATGAGTGTCCGGTCAAATCTCCCAGTACTGCAGCTCACTGAAGAAGAGGCTGCACAAGAAGCGGCAATGCAACAAATGAAAAACAACAAAACTTTTTTTTTTGCCCTGGCAATACTGGCAGCCGGCCGTCAAAAACTTTGGTGTTAGAATTAAATTGTATAATTAATGTAATTCGCGTTTAAATATTTAAAAACGTGCATAATTTCGATAGATATAGTGATAAATAATAAGGATTTATGTTTGTGAGTTATTTCGCTGCAAAATCAATGAAAAAACAGTAAATCAGTACCAGCTGTCATCGAACGGGCGGATTTGAAATCACCACCTAACCCGGGGAGTATTTCTTTTAATTTAAGCTTATTCAACTAAAATCTTATTAGATTCCGTTGCACCTTTTGCCCTTTAACGTTTATACTACTTGTAACAGTGATCTATGTCGTAAATAACCCTTTATTTCTCCATACTGTGTTTGACTTCAAGTTCAATGCACTATTAGGATAAAATCCCATAAACAACGTTAAAGACCCCATAGAAATCATTGTTGGATATTACTAGACATACTTTTTTATGTTCAATTGCTGAATTAGAACCACTGTAAGAAATTACTGTTAGACACTTAATTTAACAATATAATAGTAGTACCTACCCCCAACCATTTTTATATTTTTTAGTCTTTTCACTTTTTACTGTTATTAATTATTATCTCTTTTTCATTAAATATTGAGATTTCACCCTTTTAATTCTCTTATTTTATCTCTTTACATTTGAACTCCCGTCATTTACTATCCACTTCTCACCCCTCTCTCTTATTCCATTCACACACTTAGCTTTCTCTTCTCTCATTCCAGGGTGCCTCTAGGGTTAGTCTGTCAATATGTTGACCCGTAGAGCTGCATCCTTAGAGGAAAAACTGAGGGCTACATTAAAGGAATTGGAATCTAGTAAAAAGCAGTGCAATCAGCTGATACAGGAAAGGGAAGACAGTGAGGTCGAAATTGAGTTCATTAATAACAAGAACACTGAGCTTAAGAATCAGTTGGCTGAACTACATGTGCAGCATTTGGACATACTTGACCAGCATCAACACCTTCGTCAGCTAGTGTCAAATTTCCAGCATTGTAGTGACACCCATGAACTGGCTTTGAGAAGGATTTCTGAACTCGAACTGGAATTAAGCAGAGCTCACAACTCAATTACCCATCTAGAAACTCTCAAAGCCGGTGAAGAGTCTGCGATCACCTGCAGTCTCTATGATGAGTTGGTTGGTAGCGGATCCAAACCCACATGTGTTGAGCCAATTGTAACGATAGACTTAACTAATGATACAATTACTAAAAACAAATTGTTTACTAGTCACAATAAGTTAAAAAAATACATTAGAATTAATAGACTAATCAGAAAATATCAAAAATCATTGAAATGCCAAAAACTTACTAGATTAAACACAAAACTTAGTCAAATAAATCTAAATTTAAAACAAGAATTAAAGAATTGTTATAGTGATTTACAGTTATGTAATACTATGTATGATACGGACACTCAGCACCTTCGGGATGAATTGTTTGTTAGGGAATATGCTCTAAAGGACATCTTTAGTAAATATGAGGCTACTCAACAAGACCTGAGTAAGCGCATGCACGAAGCCAGTGAGTTGGCAGACTTGGTCAAGTACAATGCGGAGAGGTATGAGTCTCTGACAAATAACTTCTCTAGCTGTGCTTGCTCCCAGACACCCCAGCCTCAACTTGAAACACCCACACCCTCAGCAGCTCACCCAGTAGATAGCTGTTTTGTTGATAATAATAGCATGATAAACACTACTTATATTTTTTCTGACAAATTCGGTCAAGGTTATGGTAGCATATTTAATCAGTGTTCACAACAGTATGTAATTAATAATTGTTCACCCGGTGCCAGTATTAGCCAATTATTAAGTAAAATTAAACTGTCAAAAATAAACCCTGGTTCTACTGTAATATTATTATATGGGGATAGTTTAAATGTTAGAAAAAAAGAAATAATTCAATGTGTCCATTTGATGTTACATCTCAATGAGACCAATCACTGTAAATTTATTTTCTGTGCCTTGCCTTATTCGCAATACTTGTCTGAGGAGCAAAACAGGCACATTTATAATTTAAATATGTTAATTTATAATAGGACTAGTCGTCACAGTGACGCTATTTTATATTTTGATTGTAATCAATTTATTACTGATTACAAACTGACAAATTACACTTTGTATTTGCCACCTAGTTGTAGGAGACAAATTGCTAATCTTTTAGCATACAATTTACACCGTCACACTGGTACCTGTAGTGTACCATCGATTGCTGTTAGTAGTGGTACTAACACCACTTTTGATACACCTGGTAGTTTAAACTGTTAGGTGCGACAACGGGTAAGCTGCATGTGTTGAACGTTGTTCATCAAAATATGCAGGGTTTGTCTGGCAAAGAACTAGAGTTAAGTTTATTTATCGAAAACCATGATGTTCAGGTATTATGTTTGACTGAACACTGGTTGAAAGAACATGAAGTAGTGTTTATGAATGATGATTTTTTTACTGTGCAAAGTGCATTTGTGAGAAAAAGTGCTATACGCGGTGGATCATTAGTTCTTGTTTCAAACAAGTTGAAATGTAAACAACGTTTAGATTTAGTTAATCTTTCCATCGAGCGCACTATTGAGTTGTCTTGTGTTGAACTAGAGCGTTACGTCATAATATGCGTTTATCGTCCTCCCTCTGGGGATTTTATTCGATTCGAGTCAGTCATGGAGGACTCACTCAATAAATTAAAATCAATTAATAAATGTATAATTTTATGTGGAGATTTTAATATTAATATTTTAGATGTTACTCCATTGAGTATTAGACTGCTCAGTCTGTTTAAGTCTTTTAATTTAATAAACTTGTTTTTCGAACCAACTAGGATCACAGCATCGTCTTCGACTTGTCTTGATAATATATTTAGTAGTGTTGTGTAGTTCGCGAACGAACTAGTTCGAAAGAGCGCTCCCATAGATGAACTACGCGAACTAGTTCGCTCATTTCCCGATCCATAGTTCGTTAGTTCATCAGTTCGCGACCGAATGAGCGAGGATGGCGTCAACCAAACTAATACACGGGACAAAATACAAAAAGGTTTTTGTAATCACTAAACTAGTTATTTATTGCAACAATAAACCTTGGTATTTTTTACAATCATGATCATTTTATGAATTATCATTCAAAGGTTTTTGCTGTTTTTAGAGTCCAAAAATTGTAGGTAATAAAGTAGAACATTCCGTAATCTTGTCACATGCAGTACGAGCAAAATCTAAACGAGCGGACGATCTGCCTCTCTTTGATTCGAGCTGGGAGTGGATGAACTAGAAGAGCGGATGAACTAGAAGAGCGGATAAACTAGACGAGCGGATGAACTAGAAGAGCGGATGAACTAGAAGAGCGAACTAGTTCGTTAAGGAGCGGTGAACTAAACTGAGCGATCTCAGTTGCGAACTACTATGCCCAAGCCTAATATTTAGTGATTGTGATGCCAATAATAAGTTAGTGTTAAGTGACTTAACGTCTGACCACTGTGGATTATTAGCCAGCTTCCCTTTGCCATTACTTAAAAAGCCGCATAAAATAGAATGCAGGCCTTATACAGTTAGTCGTTGCAACAAATTTAAAAATAATATTGCTCATAGGATTACACCATCTATAGTAGAACACGAGACCCCTAATGAAATCTATGGAGCCCTTTTTGATATTGTACAAAAAGAATACCAATCTACTTTCAAGACCAAAACTATTGACATTAATAGCACCTCTGTTAGCTTCAACCAATGGGCTACTCCAGGTATTTATAAAAGTAGAGCGAGACTATACGAGTTATATGGTTTAAAAAAATATATATTTGATACTCCTTTTCTAGAGTATGTCAGAAATTATTCAAAGTTATTTAAAAAAATCTGTGCTTTCGCTAAATCTAAATTTTTAAGCGATACCATAAAAAAATCCAGTAATAAAATAAAAACCACTTGGAAAATTATTAACAATGAAACGGGTAAATCGATTAAACAGGAAAAACAACTAGAGATTATGATTGACAACAAATTGGTTAATAAAGCTGCCGACGTAGCTGAGGCATTTAATGAGTTTTTTGCCAACATACCTATAACTACGACTTGCTCCTTAAATTCGTCCCCGTCTAAAGCTGAAAACCTTTTGCATAGTAGTGTGCCCAGATGTAGTCGCTTATTTAGTTTCGAACATGTGACGCCTCGTGACGTGGTTAATATTTTTAACACACTAAAATCAAAAAACACTGGAGATTTCTGGGGCATCTCCGTTAAACTGTTAAGTAATATAATAGACATCGTAGCCCCCTATCTAGCTATAACTTTTAATAAATGTGTTGATTCAGGATCTTTTCCTGACCTCATGAAGAGTAGTAAAGTCATACCATTATTTAAAACAGGTAATAAAAATAACGTTGGCAATTTTAGGCCCATTTCTATCTTACCTGCATTTAGTAAAATATTTGAAAAATTAATACTCAAGCAGTTGCTAAGACATTTTAATTTAAATAGCCTCCTTCATAATGAGCAATATGGCTTTACAAAAGGTCGTTCGACAACAGATGCGGGTGTTGCTCTGCTGAAACACATTTTCAACGCATGGGAGAACTCGCAAAATGCTATCGGGGTTTTCTGTGATCTCTCCAAAGCTTTTGATTGCGTTCACCATGACACACTTTTGCGTAAACTACGTCATTACGGTGTTCAAAACGAAGCTCTCAATGTCATAAGTTCTTATTTGCAAAATAGGCACCAATGTGTAGATGTCAATGGTGTAAAATCTTCCGGGCTACTAGTTCAGTTAGGTGTACCTCAAGGCTCAATACTGGGTCCATTCTTATTCTTAGTGTATATTAACGACTTACCATTCTATTTAAAGAATGTCTGTGACATTGTACTATTTGCTGATGATACCTCACTTATCTTTAAAGTAGACAGGAATAGAAAAGATTTTGATGACGTGAATAGTGCGCTCTCAATGGTTACGGATTGGTTTACCACAAATAACCTAGTTCTTAATGCTAAGAAAACGAAATGTATAAAGTTCGCCTTACCGAATGTTAGGAATCTGGGACCCAATGTCGTTTTAGATAATGAGGTGCTTGAAACTGTACACTCGGCAGTTTTTCTCGGTATAACAGTAGACGCCAAACTTCAGTGGGGATCACATATATCAAGCCTAGCGGGAAGGCTCAGTTCGGCCGCCTACGCCGTAAGGAAAGTTAGACAGTACACGGACGTTGATACAGCTCGATTAGTCTATTTTAGTTATTTTCATAGCATAATGTCCTACGGCATTCTGCTGTGGGGCAAAGCCGCGGATATTCAAAATATTTTTGTTCTTCAAAAACGAGCTGTTCGAGCGATTTACCAACTAGGTGCGAGAGTTTCTCTGAGAGATTTCTTTAAAGATATTGGTATTCTTACGGTGGCATCACAATTCATCTTCGCCAACATCTTATATATTAGGCAAAATATACACCTGTACACTAAAAACAGTGATATTCATAATATTAATACTAGAAGTAGGGATAAACTACGTGCTCCCTTTCACCGGCTTCATAAGGTTCATAATTCTTTTGTTGGTCTTGGTATTACCTTTTATAACAAGCTTCCCTCTACTTTGCTAGATTTGCAGTTTAATGAGTTTAAAGCTAAAGTAAAATCCAACCTTTGTTCAAAGGCATACTATTCTATCAACGACTACTTAAACGATAAGAATAGTTGGTCGCTGTGATCAACTCAAGACAATGTTTATGTTCTTTCAATCCAGAATTAGTCTTCCTACTAAAAGTTTATATGGGTAGTTCATATAATTGTTTTTTTTTTTTTTTTGTTTTTATTTAACTGCTTTTGTTAGTTTATTTTTATTTTCTTTTCATTTCATTTATTGTGTATATGTATCATTTGCATCGTATATGTAAGCGGGCACGCCCTTTATGCCTGGAGGCTTTATTAAGGTTTTAAGTTCTGTTTTCGATTTTGTTTTATTATTTATTTCAGCTTGAGTTTAGTTTTCAATGTTTTGTTGGTATATTGGCGTGTGCTAGCTGACATATGGCGAATAATATATGTTTTGTTTTATAATATTAATAACTTACACAATACTGTATAGAATCAAGTTCTTCTAACTTAACAGACAGCTGTGCTGCTGGGGAGTTTGTTCCGCCACTTCTTCTTCCCAGCTAAAGCACTAGGAAGTGTCGAAGGGCGGGCGTTTTGGGGGGACTGTCTCATGTAACTTTGACGTTCAAAAAGTGCTGACTCTCAGCCTAGTTTGAATAAATGACTTTTGATTTTGATTTTGATTTTGATAATGGATGGTACTCACCATGTCAATCAGCAATCGTCTAGCAGCAACAGGGAGTTGAATGAAGGTTTAGCTGTCAGGCGCGCCCTCGTCTCTCGCCTCTGGTCCTCCCACAGCCCTTCAAATTAAAATAATCAAAATATTATGTATAAGTTTATTTTATTTTTGAGTTAATCTGTTTTAACATTTCTAAGGTCTATCATTAACTAGGTTGCATTTTATATCTAGTTATGTGTAATTTAAATGTAGAAATGCCTTTAGGTCTGCTGTATTAATGGTGTGTATTAGGAAGTGGTGAAGGGCGGGCTTTTTTGGGGGACTGTCTTATGTAATTTTTGACGTTTGAAAAGTGCTGGTTGTCAGCCTAGCTTGAATAAATGACTCTTGATTTTGATTTTTTGTGAATATCAAATCAAATCAAATCAAAAGTCATTTATTCAAACTAGGCTGAGAGTCAGCACTTTTTGAACGTCAAAGTCACATAAGACAGTCCCCCCAAAACGCCCGCCCTTCGACACTTCCTAGTGCTTTGGCTGGGAAGAAGAAGTGTCGGCGGAACAAACTCCCCAGCAGCACTGCTGTCTGTTAAGTTAGAAGAACTTGATTCTATACAATATTGTATAAGTTATTAATATAATAAAACAAAACATACATTATTCGCCATATGTCAGCTAGCACACGCCATTATACCAACAAAACATTGAAAACTAAACTCAAGCTGAAATGAATAATGAAACAAAAATCGTAAACAGAACTTAAAATCCTACTAAAGCCTCCAGGCATAAAGGGCGTGCCCGCTTACATATACAACGATGCAAAGGATACATAGACACAAAAAATGAAATTAAAAGAAAATAAAAATAAATTAACAAAAGAACTTAAATAAAAAAATAAAAAAAAAACAATTATATGAACTACCCATATAAACTGTCAGTGTGTGAGTTACAGTAATTACAGAATGTAAAACAGTGTCATAGAAGAAAAAATAAATATTATCTACACAATTAAGTTAGCAACTAGTTTGATAAACTCTAAGACTGTCCTATGGAGCGAGACCAGCATGTTTCCAAGCGTTCTTATCTTGAATGTAGTCCTCTAATTTGTAATAAGCTCGTTTAAAAAGTGTACTTTTAATATGACTTTTAAACCTCCTTTCATTTAATTGCAATATATCAGAAGGTATTTTGTTGTAACATTTAACACAGTATCCCATAAAAGATGTATGTACTTTTGCTAATCTGAAAAATGGTTGATCTATCTTGTCTTTATTTCTAGTATTAAAATTATGTCTATCGCTTATTTTATTAAAAAGATGTAGATTTTTTCTTACATACATAATATTTTCGTAAATGAATTGGCAAGGTACCGTCATAATATTAATCCTTTTAAATAGTTCCCTGAGGGATTCGCCGCGACATAGATTATAAATGGCTCTGACAGCTCGCTTTTGCAAAATAAAAATGGATTCAATGTCAGCAGCCCTACCCCACAGTAAAATGCCATACGACATAATGCTGTGGAAGTAGCTAAAATAGACCAAACGCGCGGTTTCTACATCTGTTAATAAAAACCTATCATAATACAAACCTATCATCAATTTTCTCCGCTATTTTATTTAAGAGCCCGTGCACATAATTCACTCGCTCGAGTTTAGGTAAATTCCTGCTATGCTATGTTTGTGTGCACCGTTTACGCACACATGCCTAAAGATCGAGCGTAGTGATCGCTTAAAAAGTTTTGATACTATAGTGGTTTTATTTTTTAAGTAATACAGGTATTGTTAAGAAATAAAAGTCTGGAATGTTTGTGTACATTTTATTAGTATATTTATCACAATAAGCATAAAAATGGTACATGTAGGTACAATTAAATAGATAGATTAGATAATGTTGAGGTAAGTGTTTTACATAAATACGAGTAGTTTCCATAATTTTGTAATTAAATATATACTTCATTCAAAAAAAAATCAATTGAATAGGCGAATTGGAATTGGATTGGGATAAAAGATACAGTTTTAGAAAATACAAAACATTTAAATTTGAACATAAGGGCTTTACCTACTTTGAGGAGTGGATAGAGAGGCGCCACGGCGTCCTCACCTTCCGCCTGACGCAGGTTCTCACCGGGCATGGGTGCTTCGATGGGTTCCTGTTCAGGATAAAGCGGGAGGAAACGCCCGGGTGTTTCCATTGTGAGGATCGTCTAGAGGACACGGTGGAGCACACGGTGGAAGTGTGCCCTGCCTGGGCGGAGCAACGCCGTGTCCTCGTGGAGGCGATCGGCGGCGGCGACCTCTCGCGTCCGGCCCTGGTGCGAGCCATGGTACGGAGCGAGAGGGCATGGGAAACCGTCACCTCCTTCTGCGAAGCAGTAATGCTCGCGAAGGAGGAGGCGGGGCGCGTGAGGGAGTGGCAGTTTCTGCGCCCTCACGTCCCTAGCCGCCGCAGGAGGAGACGCCCCGGGCGCCGAGAGTCGATTGCGGACTCCCGGCCACCGTAGGCGCGAGCTTGCGGGTGGCGAGCAATGGGTAGCTCGCCGCCCGGTAAGGACCAAGCTCGGGTCGACGGCGCGTAGTGTTCAACGCGCGCCTCAAAGAGATGTCAGCAGTACTGTAGGGGTCTGCTAGGACCGATGCCTGCCGGGGTCGCGTGATTGTTCGAAAGAGATACCGTGACCCTGGCACATGGGCAACTGAAGGAACACGGGTGGGTTTTAGTCAGTAAAAGTCTGACACGCCCTCCCGCTCCGCCCAGAGCGGGAGAAGTCATTCGATGATAACCCATCCAAAAAAAAAAAGAAAGGGCTTTACCTATAAAATTGTTATTTTATTGTACTGGCCAGAAACCGATGAATTTAGATAACGACCTAGTCAAAAAAAATAAGACTCCGTGGTATAATGAACATTTATATGTATATATTACATTATCTTGTTTCTTCACATGTAATAGGTTGGGGAAAAAGTTTCTTCGCATTTTTTAAGAAAATTCAAAACATTTTTTAATGAAGTTTTTTTACATTTAACTAAAGTATGTAGGTACCATTTTGTTCGATAACTTTTTGCCATCTTGTAGGTAGGGACATGATCCCATTGCTATAGAAATTTTGGGACTTCTGGTCAAAATTCAAAAATGGCATCCATTTTATCCGTAATAGGGCGACCAGAGCGACGTGCATCTTTGACATCAAAATTTCCGGATTGAAAACGCTTAAACCAAATTTGTGCTACTCTCACAGACACTACACTAGGTCCATAAACATCGCAAATTTTTTTCGCGGCTTGCGTTGCATTTTTACCTTTTTTGTAGTAAAATTTTAAAATGTATCGAATTTCTTCATTAGATTCACTCATCTTGACGGTACGAAAAACAAATGAAAATCACACATTTTCCTAATTTGAATTTGGAATTATGTTCTTTAAAATTTAAACTTTCAATGATACCAAAACCAGCCAGATACAAATAGTATAGCCAAAGAGATTTTATTACAAGTTCATACATACTATAATGCGAAAAGACTTTTTCCCCAACCTAATATTTATGCAAAATCGACTGTTACACATAGAAAATTTCAAATAAATTTTGGATGAAAACGAATGATTTTTTTTTCACTGATTATAAGGTTTGATAGTTTACATCCAAATCATTATGGTTTGATATTGATACGGTTATCAATGGTCAAAAAAATATTGGAAATCGACTATTATTCGACCTTTAATAGGTATAGATGAATCTGGTGATTCCTAATACAAGATTGATGACGCTAGATGAAGGGACACTCGAATTAAATAAATTTAAAACAAAAAATAGTCCATTGTAGTGGAAAGTCCACTAGAATTGATTGAATTATCCCAAATGTAAGCATTCCCATGATAACCGAATAAAGTGATACCCTCGAGCTGGTTTGATGATAAAGGATAACGGAACTTTTGAATAGCTTTTTGTAAACCCAGCGAATGTGGGCTCATTAGATGTATCTCAACGAGTCCTGTTCATTTTACCTAATGATGATGACCTAGGTTGTTCTGAAAGGTGTATAACGAATTTCATGTTTGTCATCAAATCTGATGATTTATGACGTATTAAAAAAAAAACTACTTACTAGATCTCGTTCAAACCAATTTTCGGTGGAAGTTTACATGGTAATGTACATCATATATATTTTTTTTTAGTTTTATCATTCCCTTATTTTAGAAGTTACGGGGGGGGGGGGGGGACACATTTTACCACTTTGGAAGTGTCTCTCGCGCAAACTATTCAGTTTAGAAAAAATGATATTAGAAACCTAATATCATTTTTGAAGACCTATCCATAGATACCCCACACGTATGGGTTTGATGAAAAAAAAAATTTGAGTTTCAGTTCTATGTATGGGGAACCCCAAATATTATTGTTTAAAAAAAAAATGATATTAGAAACCTCAATATCATTTTTGAAGACCTATCCATAGATACCCCACACGTATGGGTTTGATGAAAAAAAAAAATTGAGTTTCATTTCTATGTATGGGGAACCCCAAATATTATTGTTTTTTTTCTATTTTTGTGTGAAAATCTTAATGCGGTTCACAGAATACATCTACTTACCAAGTTTCAACAGCATAGCTCTTATAGTTTCGGAAAAAAAATGGCTGTGACATACTCGGACAGACAGACAGACAGACATGACGAATCTATAAGGGTTCCGTTTTTTGCCATTTGGCAACGGAACCCTAAAAACGACACCTTGACAAAAAAAATTGGAAATGATTACAGCCGCCATCTTGGATTTTTATTTTCGCTTCATCATTGGCTTCAGAACCCTCGGAAACTATTAAAACGACACCTCTGATAAAAAATTTCGAAATTTTTGCAGCGGCCATCTTGGATTTTTATTTTCACCTCACTATTGCCTTCATCACCCTCTGAAACCAGAAAAGCTATCTCTTTTTCTACTATAAAATAAAAGATGTTTTACCATTTTTTGTTACATGACAATTTCTACAAGTTTCTTTCACCGGAAGCTGCGTCAAAACACTTCGTTCCAGAAATAAATGTAGGGCGATATAAATATTTAGTTATATCTACTATCTAGCGGATTCGATAGGCAGACGTTGTCGTGCGACAGTTCACCCAACTTCAACAAAAGCTAAGAATGATCCAGATGACGCAAAAATTATTAACATAAAATCACCAAAATCGGTCAAGCCGATAAGGATGAGAAGATTTACGGACACTCGTACACCGGTATTCTGTAAGACATTAACATTTTGCAACAAGCAAAAAAATACACAAGCTAACAACTTAAAAAAGAAATTAATACTTATCGGACCAAAATGTGGTAGTTGGCGTACAATATTTGGAATATGTTTACGTAGATCACGTGGGCTCCTGCGGTGCAAAGTGATACGTCCTCACGCTGGGAAGGCCCGGTCGTTACTGGCGGGATTGGTTTTGCGCGATCGATTATATAGTTCACTTTGACTTTTATTTAACAAATTAAGTTTATGTTAATTAATAAAATAAAATTTGGATTCTATTCAATAGTTAACTTAAGTTTAATATGTAATTTTTAAAATTTCATAAAAGTGTTTCTAAGGTATAGAAAAAAATAGTTATTTGTCGAGAAGTTTCCCAAAAATTACGTTATTTCAACATTTTTTTTCTGCTATATTTCGTATTAAAATCAAAAAAGTGGTTCCGCCACGTCCAATTAGACCATTTAATGATGTTATTTATATTTTTTTAATGTAAAGAATCCTTTGCAGTTTTTCGTAAAACGAAGACAAACGTCACTCGTTCGTTACTTTTCGGAAAAGGGGTTGTGGGTATTGTTGATTTATCAGTATGCTATAAATCTTTTGAAAAATCCCTTTCCGCCACGTACAAGATTAAGAACTCATCTCTTATAATAACAAATAAAAAAACAAATATTCTTCTTCCCTACCTCACAACAAGTGATCAAAATTGGCCAAAATGAGTTAATTATGTGCACGGAGCCTTAATGCATCTAGCATTTTCAGTAAAGTCTGGCTGTTCTTGGTTTCTAAGTCCAATCTGGACTTGCTGATCTATAAAAGGGTGCTTTCCGAATAAGAAAATATCGCTCACGGCGCTCACAGCAATGAATTGGCGTTCCGATTTGGTTAACACGATTATGACAGTTGAGAACCGTCACAATACGGAACGCTTGTGAACGCGCTAACGGTGCTCACTCGACGTCAAAACCCATATACGCCATTTAAAACTTGTTTATACCACAAATTTCTTCTTCTTATTTGGTTTGATGGCGACTGTAGCCAGAAGCACAATTTCTAATTAATCCAAGTTAGTTTAACATATGATGCGACCTAATACCAAACAGTACAACTGTCATTTTTGACAGCGCTCACGGTGATATCGGTTTAGGGCATGGTCGGCGTTATCGCAAGATGGCGCCTGTCATGACGTCATCTATGACGATTCACGGGACAGCGTTATCGCGCTCACGCCAATTCGGTACGGACGTTAGCGCGCTCAAATCGATGTGAGCGTAATACGGAACGCGGCGTAAGTGTACGCCGGGCCGCCTCTTGACTGATGTAACCTTCTCTGCGGTGTCGCTGACGTACAGGACGTGAAGTAGTAGCTTCACTTATGTTACTAAGAACTCCCACAATGTTTCCAGCTGCACATAAGTTACGCGCCGACGACGGCTAGAACTCTCATGCACTGAACTATAATAATTACAATTATATTAATATTATATCATGTTCAAAACTGATTATTAATTAAAAACACTCAATAACACTTACGCCATAATTTTGTTTAAACTCCGAAAATCTTACGAATGGAAGACTAACGAACAATACGTTATCTGTCCTACCTAATGGTGGGATTCCCTGGAATTGTTGAGTACGTTCGGAAACATAATCTCGAGTTACAATTTACAAACAGAAAATGAATTAATTATGTATCACAATAAATATTGTGTTTATATTTTCACCTACTTTTATACTAGTGTAACTAGATTATTATTTTTATCATAAAATAAATGATTTAAATAAAACCGTATCTTACCAATAAATATTTAATTGTATTTCTGAACGTTGCGACGGAGAATTACAAGCCAGCCATAGACAACAACATGTGGGAGTGGCGCGAGGATGCGAAACGCCGGGGCGAAACTCCGCTGCCGCGACAAATCGCGGCACGGCGGACAGAGCTCCGGCAGGATCTCATGGCGACATGGCGGGTACGATTGTCGCAACCCAGCGCAGGGCACGCCACAATTGCGGCGGTAAGTCCCCTCTTTGAGGAGTGGATAGAGAGGCGCCACGGCGTCCTCACCTTCCGCCTGACGCAGGTTCTCACCGGGCATGGGTGCTTCGGTGGGTTCCTGTTCAGGATAAAGCGGGAGGAAACGCCCGGGTGTTTCCATTGTGAGGATCGTCTAGAGGACACGGTGGAGCATACGGTGGAAGTGTGCCCTGCCTGGGCGGAGCACCGCCGTGTCCTCGTGGAGGCGATCGGCGGCGGCGACCTCTCGCGTCCGGCCCTGGTGCGAGCTATGGTACGGAGCGAGAGGGCATGGGAAGCCGTCACCTCCTTCTGCGAAGCAGTAATGCTCGCGAAGGAGGAGGCGGGGCGCGTGAGGGAATGGCAGTCTCTGCGCCCTCACGTCCCTAGCCGCCGCAGGAGGAGACGCCCCGGGCGCCGGGAGTCGATTGCGGACTCCCGGCCACCGTAGGCGCGAGCTTGCGGGTGGCGAGCAATGGGTAGCTCGCCGCCCGGTAAGGACCAGGCTCGGGTCGACGGCGCGTACTGTTCCACGCGCGCCTCAAAGAGATGTCAGCAACACTGAAGGGGTCTGCTAGGACCGATGCCTGCCGGGGTCGCGTGATTGTTCGAAAGAGATATCGTGACCCTGGCACATGGGCAACTGAAGGAACACGGGTGGGTTTTAGTCAGTAAAAGTCTGACATGCCCTCCCGCTCCGCCCAGAGCGGGAGAAGTCATTTGATGACTTCCCATCCAAAAAAAAAAAAAAAAAGCCATAGACAAACTAGCCAGCGTCAAGTCGGGCAGAATTAGAAATGTCATAGTACGAAATTTAACCAGCCAGTGAAATGAATTGCTTGGAACTTGCCTGGTTTTTTAAAAGTTCGTAATAGGCCCCCTGCTAAGCTAGACCACAGAATACAATATACTAGTAATCTAGACTTTGAAATAAGTTATGAAATAGTTATGTATTGTTATAGTATAGTTATGCACACACCAGACGGCGGGCGGGACTCAAAAGCCTAATAATCCTAATATATCAAACGATTTCTCAGGGCTTGTCTATCGTGTGCCCAGCCTACTAGCTAGAAACGCTAGAAATTGCTCTCTTAGTCAGTTGTTATTCGAACGTGGCAAACTTTGCACGTCTAACGTTGTGGCGCTGAATTCATTTAAAATTCAATAAATTGCAATTTTCCTTTTTAATATTTTTGTTGTTCCATTTTCGTCAAAGTTCTTATATAAAAGTCAATGGGCATTTTTGACCAGGTTTAGGGTTAACATTTCACGGAATGTTTGTATTTATTTTAATTCAAATGTATGGGGAAAAATAGTTGTGTGGTTCAACGCAAAACAACGGATATGTGAATAACAAAGTGTTTTACTTCTATTATCCTACTTAACTCCCTAAACATAAAGTAGGTAGGTAACGATTTTCAGAATGGGTGCTTGGAATGACGCTGGAGGAATGCGGGAAACAAGATAGAAAACCTTCTATACATTATTTATTGTACCATTTTAGGAAGATCTTAGTGTATTTAAAAAAAATATTAATTCTAGAAAAAAACTTTCCCAAACTTTTGAGGAATGCGGCTCATCTCATTGGGTAGTCCTTTGAAGAAGAATAATCCTTAAGTTTTTTTCTATAAAGTAGAGCAAGAGAAAGCATAATACGATGACTAAAACACTTTTTAAAAGCTAACTATTAGGCTGGCCGCATACATACGGTTTCCTGATCAGAATTCCTGATTCGGAATTCCGTGAGACTACCACAGTCGTACGATTTTTTGTATTAGGAACTCGCTTCTGCCCGCGACTTCGTCCGCGTGAAATTTTTTCTCCCCTGACCCTTCCCGTCGCATCGAATTGCCTGCCAGTTTTCGACCATTTTTCATCGCTGCTCCGCTCCTTTTAATCGTAGCGTGATGTTATATAGCCTTCCTCAATAAATAGGCTACCCAATACAAAAAGAATTTTTCAATTCGGACCAGTCGTTCCTGAGATTAGCGCGTTCAACCAAACAAACAAACATACAAACAACCTCTTCAGCTTTATAATATTAGTATAGATTTACACTGTCAGTAGGTATAATAGAGTGGTGTTTAGATTGTTAGCACGTCTAACATTTGATAACTCTTGCACTTTCACTGAGGTTAAACATTAAAAATAACATAGCTATAAGGCACACTCACTAAATATTATGATAAATATAAGTGTCAATTCAAATAGAATATGAAAATTGAATCCTTTTATGAGCTTCATAGAAAACGTTGACGTCCAGTCGACACAGCGCAGACGAGATTCGGCTTCTAATTCAGGTTCCTAATCACGATTCCTAATTTGGAATTCCGTGAGACAGCGCAGAAGTTCGTTTTATAACCGACGAAAAAAAAACGGAGGAAGTTATCAATTCGAAGCGTACAGCGTACGGTATATTTTTTTGTATTAGGATTTTACACTGCCATTGACAGTGGGTATAGAGGCGCTTTCATGAAAGCACATATAATATGGACGGCAATGAATTTATTGTTATTGCACTTTTAGTACATTTGTTTATACCGCACACCTCTCCGCTCCCTGTCGCACAGTGGGCTGTAATCGTAAGGAAGGGACTTAAGGATACTAATATATTATACTGAATTAAACCGTAATTAACGCACAACTCATTTTTTTTTTTGGTGTATAATATATGTTTGACGATTAGTCTCAAATATTGATTTAGTAGTGATCCTGAAAGAAAGTGGTAGAGTGGTAGTTTAAAAAATAATAAGATGATATACTATATTGCAATAAAATCTAGGTTATTTACAGAATTAAAAGACGAAGAAGATAAATTACTAAAAGATTTCTGTGTAAATACTGTTAAAACATTCAAAGAAGGTGGAAAAGTGCTCATAGTAAAGAGAATGTATTTAGAATGAATAATAATGAATGGTTAGCATCGGAAATAACTTGGACGGAATTTATAGTAAAAGCCCTAAAACCAAATAACCATGACTCTGTTGCTAGCACATCAAATTAATTAGTGTCTCCTGAAAAAGCGTCTATCAGTACTTACACTGATCTGTACGTCTCTTTTTTTGGTTAGGCCTTAATTCAATTGTTTAGGACTCATACATCAATGACTTCAGAAGAAATATCTCATGCAGATATTATAAAATTACGAGAAAATGGAAATACAGATATTGTTGAAATACTGGATGCCTGCGATCTCAGAAAATATGATCAGTATTGCTCGTTGTGTTTTCTCAAGAAAAGTACCATTATTTCCGATTGGCATGAAACTTTGGTACGTTGTTATGTGCGCACCATAGAAGGGAAGGTAAGGTTCCTAATAAAAAATCATAAAACGAAAAATCATTACAATGCAGGCGCTATTAAAATCTAAAATCGACTAAAGTAACATCTCTAGCAAAATCCGTAGTCCTCTGTCCAGTGTCAAAAATTTAGTACACAAAGTGAAATGGATTGCGAGTTTCGACGCTTTGTTTTGATTTTATTTTTAGAAAAAGTTAAATAAAAATGACCGAAAACATGACCTTTAGTGTTTTTAATATGAAGAATACGTGTCGGGCCTGCCTTCAGGCAGCAGAAAAAGTGTATCCAATGACCACTATGGAGATAAATGGTTATCAAAATCTTGTAGAAAAGGTTAAATTTATAAATTTATTAGCGTTCATTTAAACTGAGTTTTCTGTTTAGTGTTATGACTTGTTTAGTTTCTGTGTTAACTTTAGTTCGCTAAAGTTGTTGGTAATAGGCCCGCCCCCTTATTTTAAGGGGCTTAAACATAACTTGCTTAAGGTGTAATATACATTACTGACTATCCTTTGGGATAGCTAAGCATGATATTATCACAGCTATATTTATGAGCTTGTCAAGTCATTGTGAAACGTGGGGAGGGGACGCCCTAGGAGAACATGTAGTGAACTTATTGGTGATGCTCTTCAGAAAGGTCAGATGCGTAGTACTCGCACCCGACGTATGTGTATGACCAGTATCAGCATATCCCAACGGGAAGAATTCGTGTATGTATTATCTTTTATTAATTCTGAAAATCATTTTTTCAGGTGTCAAGCGAGGATAACAACATGAATCTTTGTTTATTATGTAGATGGACATTAAAAAAATGCATGAAGTTCTCACACCAATGTCGGAAAGCTAAAGAAATATTGAAACAGACTGTGGAAAGGGTATGTATTGTCTTTTTAATACAAACTTTTTTTAAATGTAATAATTAGACTACCTTAATTTATCATCTCATCTGCCTAGCCTTTTCCTCACTTTTTATGGATTCTGCTTCTGGTCTAGTCAGATTTCGACTGGCCTGTAAATCTAGTGGTTAGTGATCCTGACTGCTAAGACTGAGACTGAGACTGTGTGATGAGCACAATTATTTGTTCTGTATCTGGGTGTAATTTATCTATAATATGTATGTATTTAGAAATGTATAAGTATATTTATCAGTTGTCTGGTTACCATAGTACAGGCTCTGCTTAGTTTGGGATCAGTTAACGTTGTGTTGGTTGTCCTGAGATATATTATTACCAGAGGTCGGAGTAGGTAGATTGAAATGGGATCAATGAACTGGCACGTATATATTAGTATGTATATGCCTCCGGGATTCAGGGATTTTGTAATTAATTTCAAATATAGTAATGTGTAGAATAAAGAATACATCAATATGAATAAGAAATGTATAACCTTTTGGCTGTCTTTTTAGTAATATATAGGTGATCGGCCTTCTACAGTAAGAAAAAAACAATTTTAAATGTTTATCTATCGCATTCATATAAATTTCTAATGTAGTACCTAGTTTAAAAATCCTTACTTTCACAATATTTGATTCAATCCCGTAAGTACCAAAATGAAATTCCGGAAAAAAGGCTTATCCATGTTATGATTTCTATGACTATTCATGATGCGAGTACGTAAAATCAATCTACCAGTATTTTATGTGGAACAACAGTATCTGACCTTCACAGCTCAGTTAATGGATAACTCTTTGATAAGACTGGTGGTAAGCCAATGGGGCAGCTAATGACCTGGAACCATTGTTAAAGATCTACTAAACATGCTTTCCGGCTAAAAACTTCAATGGCTCTTTCTTCAAAAGGCTCGTCCAAACATTGCCCTGCATTGTTAGACGCACATAACATTCTAATAATATAATGTTTGGAGTTTAAAAATAATAAACCTTAAAATGATGAGTCGGCTCTTTGAGTGATATTTGTTCATTGATTTTTCAGCGCCGACTCAAAATTTTAAGGTTTATTATTTTTTACTTTTCAGTTTTTTCGGTGGTTAAATTTTTTGTTACAAAGTTTTTTTTTATAATTTTTTGTGGCTTTAATGTACTAATAATACTTGGCTTTAATGTACTAATAATACTTGGCAAGGTATACCCTATCCAATGAAAAAAGAATTATCAAAATCGGACTACTCTGTGTAAAATTATGCGTGGTTATACGAAAAAAAAAAAACTAAAAAAAAATATACGCGTCGAATTGAGAACCTCCTCCGCTTTTTTTTCGTCGGTTGACCGAGACACCGTGACCTCTTAGTTTGTCTTGGCGATTCTTCTCAGGGAACAGTCAGCTTGGACACGCTGGCGCCAACTAATTTTTAAAATATTGCCAAAAAAAAAATGTGATGTGTTGTCTCTAAGATCTAGTTACATAAATAAATATTTAATTTCCTAGGCATGTGGTGTCTTATTCTTCCAGATGGTCATCCATTCACGAGCTGACCTCGACAAGCGTAGCTTAACCTTCGAGCGACCCGTGCGTCTGTTATCAATTAACCATGAGCCACTACAGCTTTTACTAATAAAGCATTCTATTTATCTATTTCCAGGACACGAAATCCGACCTTTTCTTACAACAAACCTCTATGTACGATTTAAAAAGTTGCAGCCTTGAAGTTCATTACTTCTGCCCAACAAACATGGAGGATTTAAACGGAGAAGAGAAGGAAGAACTAATGCCACTAGATGATGCGGTTGAAGATGACGACGATGAAGTACCTCTAGTGATGCTGCAGGGTGAATATAAGAATAATAGGACGAAGTTTGATAGTTATGAGGTATTTATATTAGGTTGCCTAGTAATAATTTAGCCCCATATTTTTTTTTTTTTTTTTAATTAAAAGTAATAAAGCAGCAGTTGAAATTACGAAATATTTGTACCACTATTATTTACGACTTGCTGCCATCTGCTAGGTAGCACCATTATACCGTCGACGTAAAAATCTGATGATTTAAACTTGAAGAAATTGGCGAAGTCCGTTTGCAGGTCATCTTTGCAATCGATTTTTTTTTTTCCTTCAAATGGGCCGCCAGTGACCGGAAAAGTTGATAATCAGTCGCCGCCAAGTCCGAGAAATACGATGGATGGACTAGCAAAATCCAGCCCAATTCCTGTAGTTTTTGGCGAACACAGGTAGCTGTATGAGGTCTGGCGTTATCATGCAAAAAATAAACTCGGTCCTGTAGCCCACGTAGTTTACTTGCTAGACGATCCAGTTGCTCACTGTACACCTCTGCAGTAACTGTAGATCCCTCCGGTAGCAACTCCCAGTACACAACCTCTTTCACATTCCACCAGCAGCTGAGCATTATTTTACGCGAATGGGGCTCAGATTTAAGCACGGAAGTCCCTTTTCTCCAGCACTGAGCCACTGGCGTTTGCGTGTATGGTTGACAAACATTACCCACTTCTCATCACCAGTGACCAATTGCTTCAACCATTCAAAGTTCCGCTTCATTGTCAATAAATGTTGACAAGCGTCAACTCGGCACTGAAACTGGTTTGGGGACAACTCATGGGGAATCCAAACACCATATTTTGAAACTTTTCCCAACTCGTGTAAGTGTTTCTCTATTGTACCATGAACGCAACCTAACTCGTCCACCAGTTCCCGCGTCGTCAGCCGCGGATCTGCTTCAATAAATTGCTGTAAACGTTCTATATCTATTTCTATAGGTCGGCCGGTATGGGGTTTGTCTTCAAGGTCGTAATTTCCATTGTTAAATTTCCTGAACCAAATTTTTGCTGTACTGTAGGATAGCGTGGAGTCTCCCATCGTATGGCATATATTATGGGTCGCGGTCTTTACGTCGTGGCCCTGGCGGAACTCGTACAACAGAAGTGTCCGAATTTGAAATCGGGACAACTCCATTTATCTGATACTCTTCACTCAGCGACGTGCTTTCTATTACTGGCAGTAAATATACGTTCCGCGCTATTTATACCAAACCTATTCGGGTTCTAGAAATTTCTAGAAAATTTAACGAAAAATCGTGAAATCAGGGCTAAAAATATATTAGCCAATCTAATATTATATCAAATACATATGTAGTTTTTTTGCTCCATTGTTAGGCAAAGGCCTCCCCTAAGTTTTTCCTGGAACTCTTTTCCCACGCCACCTCGAACCAGCCGTCACGGGATGCGTCCAGGTCGTCTCGCCACCGCTGTCTGGGCCGACCGCGGCGTCTTTCGTCTTTAGGCACCCAGAGAAGGCCTGGCAGATAATGACTCATTAAATTTTTAAAATTTTCTCAATATTAGAAAACTCCTTAAAAAAGCCAAGGCCAGACAAGAGAGGCCGAAAATCCGGACATATCCGGATAGTTCCGGATCAATGGCAACCTTGGACATAAAACCACCAAACTAAATTTTAATAAAAAATACTTGACTAATTTAATTCCTTACAAATATTTTCAGACAACAATAGAGTTAAAAATTAAAGAAGAACGGGAGATAAAAGAAGAGATCAAAGAAGACTTCTGTCCTAAAGTGAGAAGTAAAAAGAAGAAGAAAGAAGTAAAAGAAGGTTTCTCTTCTAGAATGGTTCAGGAGACCGATGAATATATTGTTATTAAACTTACTAAGAAACAGGTAAATATAATAAGGCAGGGACATCGACGCTCAAACTGTAACCATGAATTCATTACATGATTTTAGACCTCGTAGCCCATAATTTTTTCGTTAGTTATTAAAATAAAAAGTTTGCGTCTCGGGACGCCCGACAGAAGTGATAACTTAAACTAAGTTGAACAATGATAACGTAAGGAAAGGTTATTTATTAATAAAAATCTTTTATTGATTATAAAATATATTTTATACTAGCTTCTGCACGCGACTTTGTCCACGTCAAATTTTTGCTCCGCTGTCCCTTCCCGTCGCACCGAATTGCCTGTCAGTTTTCCTCCATGTTTAGTTGCTGCTCCGCTCTTTTTTATCTTAGCGTGATGTTATACAGCCTTCCTCAATAAATAGGCTACCCAACACAAAAATATTTTTCAATTTGGACCAGTAGTTCCTGAGATTACCGCGTTCAACCAAACAAACCATCAAACTCTTCAGCTTTATAATATTAGTATAGATATCACTTTCAATAAAAACTTTTTTACAAAAAAAAAACAACCGACTTCCTTAAAAACACTACAAAGTGAAAAATAACTTTAATTTCGGAAGTCGGTGTCTTAGGATCTGTATTTATGGTTTTTTTGCCACCGACTTCCGAAATTAAAGTTATTTTTCACTTTGTAGTGTTTTTAAGGAAGTCGGTTGTTTTTTTTTTTGTAAAAAAGTTTTTATTTTAAAATTTTTAGTTGTGGTATCCACTCCGTACTAATTCCAAACAAACAATGCATATTTATGCGATAGCAGAAATCGCGGTTAATTTGCTGTCATTTTTTAAAGAGTTCCGGTGTCTGTCTCCTGAACTCATCATCAGATCTATATGAAATTTATATGGGACCATTTCGGAATAAATCCCTTTCGAACAAAAATAGAATTTTTCAAATCCGTCTATATACGACGGAGTTATGGCCGAACATACATAAAAAAAAAAAAAATATAAACATCCGAATTGAGAACCTCCTCCTTTTTGAAGTCGGTTAAAAATGGTGATAGATTTAGGTAATATGCTCACTGTCAACAGTATAAATGTCTATCGCACACTAAACACTGAGTAGATAGAGGGGGAAGCGTCTGTCTGAAATACGGCTAGCGCTGTGGGTTAGAGTGAGAGAGGAGAAGCCAACCGCTGCTGTATGCGTGAGAGAAAGGGAAGCCAGACAGGCTGGCGCCGTAACGCGTTACGTAACGAAGCGGTTTACCCTCCCATAAGAAGTTATCACTTCAAAAATAATCCATGGGAACAATTTTTTTTTTTTTTTTAACGTAAACCTACATGGGCACTTATGAAACGTCAGAAGCTAGGTGTACGGTTGCTTTTGATTTGAGAAGGTTCCGTGTCGATGGCACCTACAAATAAGAATATTTTTTTAACACGCTTTTACTACCTTCATATTTGAATGCATGATTGTAAAAACCCTCCTCAGACCACTTTATCCGAAAAACTTTTTATGACGGATTTGTTTTCTCTATGGCGAAATAGCAGTGGTGGCCTAGTGGTAACGACCGCGACTTACGAGTAGTAGGTCGTGAGTTCGAACCCAAGCAGGCGCTTTACTTTGTGTAAATTATTTCATCATCACTGCTCTCAAAACGGTGAAGGAAAACATCGCAAGGAAACCGGCATGTCTTAGAACCAAAATTCGAAGACATGTGGCATCTACCAACCGCACTGGGCCCGCGTGGTGGATTATGGCCCACTCCCTCTCACCGAGAAGAGGCCTGTGTCCCAGTGGGAACATTATAGGCTGCTAATGATGATGATAATGATGGCAAAACAAACCTTTTGAGTGTAAAAACACACCTTGTACAAGATGACTGTAAAAACCCACCTCATCCCAAAACTTTAACAATAAATTTCAATAAAACTATGTAATATTTATGCAACCACCTTTTAACATACCATATTTTAAATGCTTTTTAATGAAAAATAGTTTTTTTTTTTAAGATCCAGTAATATTTTTTTACACCAGACGGTTTTCTTTGATTTTCTGAAACTTTTGCATTTGGTCTGAGGTGGGTTTTTACCATCATGCATTCATTTATGTTAGTAAGTGCCTATGTAACGGAAATTTTGAACATGATTTTGATCCCCTTCATAACGTCGGAATAATTCGGCCTTTGTGCCGTTATCCTGTTACCAGGATAGCCAAAAAAACTATCTTCGAAAACTACGCTGACATACGTCACAAAATTCGAAACACCCTAAAAAATAGAAAATAAATAATAGTTAAACAAAAACCGGTCAAGTGCGAGTCGGACTCGCGCACCAAGGGTTCCGTACAAACCTGTAGATATAAAGTTTAAAAAAAAATATTTTTATTATATGATGTAACTGAATATTTACGGTTTTCGCAATTTTTCTTTTATCTGTGCTATAAGTCGGTGCTTCGTACCAAATTTCAAAATTCTAGATCGACTGGAAGTACTCTTTAGGTTTTGATTCCCTTGCGAGTTTCGATAATTTGCGGAAATTTGCGGCATAAACGGCTATATCTTTTGAATGCGTTACCTTAGAAATTTGAATTTTTCACAGCTCCAAGGGTCAATAGATTTGAGTATTTGATATAAATTTCAGCTTGATACCTCCATGCGTTCCTGAGAAAAAGGGTCTTGACAGACGGACGGACGGACGGACGGACGGACAACAAAGTGATCCTATAAGGGTTCCGCTTTTTCCTTTTGAGGTGCGGAACCCTAAAAAGAACTAAAAAAAACACGCTTCCATAGAAAACCAAACTAAAAAGTTGAAAATAATGGAAAAAAGCGTGGGGTGCTTTTTGAGGTAGTCTTTTGTAGGAAAATGATAAAATCTAAACGTAGAACTAACATAGATGTTAAGAAAATTGTTACTAACACTTATATGGATTCTGTCCGAAATAAATGAATTATAATAATAAACGTAATAATTATAAAGAGAAAACATAATAATTTTTTGTATGTTTAGTATCACAATTTTTTTTTTTTGTAATAAGTACCGTATACTGGGTTTCAGTCAAAAATGTCTACACTAGGGGGTCTAGAATTCGAAAGAGTTACCGTGGCCCTGGCATATAGTCAACTGAAGGAACACGGGTGAGTTTTAATCAGTAAAAGATTGACACGCCCTTCCGCTCCACCCAGAGCGGGAGACGTCATATGATGATTTCCTACCCTTAAAAAAAGGGGGGTGCAGAATCATAATTATGCTAAATTCATTGTGCGTGTGTCCCCGTTTTTTCTTCTGTGTGGGAAATCATCTAATGAGAGAGAGAGAGAGAGAGAGACTTTTACTGACTAAAACCCACCCGTGTTCCTTCAGTTGCCTATATGCCAGGGCCACGGTAACTCTGTCGAACAGATTCACGACCATGGCAGGTCTGCGTTTCTCCTCCTGCCTGAATACTTTCCTAAGCATTTAGTAAAAAGCGGTTATTTTGACTTTACGAACATTTACTTCAATTTTATTTATTTGTATTGTTACAGGTCCTAGCAGAACTGGCAGAGAGAGCCAAAGTGGACTCTTACATTAGATCTCCTTACAAGTGTGAGAAGTGTGTAAAAGGGTTTAATTTTGAAGAGGTGCTGTCCGCTCATATGGTGAAACATACTCGGGTGAGTGTAATAAAACTTTATTTGTTAACATTTAGTATTTTCAAGATGCTTATGTTTGTTATAGAATTTATATTATCATCTCCATCAGCCTATAGCAGTCCACTGCTGGGCATATTCTGAACGATTCCTGGCAACTTTCATCCAGTTGCTACCAGTGACCCTGCTGGTATCGTCGCTCCACCTAGCCTGAGGGCGTTCTACCTTACGTTTGCCGATTAGCGGTCTCCACTCAAAAACACTTCTACCCCAACGGTCATCGGTTCTACGGCTAATGTAGCCGGGACATTGCCACTTCAGCTTGCTAATTGTATGAGCTATGTCAACAACTTTTGTTCTCTGCCGGATCACCTCATTTCGGATTCTATCCCTCATATTTCATTATAACGAATTAAACTATTAACGTAATTTAAAAAGTGAAAATCTTAAAATAATAATCATCTGCAGCCTATAATATTCCCACTGTTGGGACACAGGCCTCCTCTTTGTGAATGGGAGGGGGCTTTAATCTATCACGCGGGCCCAGTGCGGGTTGGTAGATGTTACATGACTTAGAATTTGGTTCGAAGATTTCACTATTTTAAAAGTAGTAGTGATGAAATAATTTACTCAAAGTAAGGTGCCTGCATTGTTGTTCGAATCCACGACCTTACAACTTGTAAGTCGCGGCCGTTACCACTGCTCTAAAATAATGTATACTAATATTATAAAGCTGAAGAGTTTGTTTGCTTGTTTGGTTGAACGCGGTAATCTCAGGAACTACTGGACCGAATTGAAAAAAATATTTTTGTGTTTGGTAGCCTATTTATTGAGGAAGACTATAGGCTATATAACATCACGCTACGATCAAAAGGAGCGGAACAGCAACGAAAAATTGACGAAAACTTGCAGGCAATTCGATGCGACGGGAAAGGTCAGTGGAACAAAAATTTGACGCGGACAAAGTCGCGAGCAGAAGCTAGTACTATGTACAAATAGAAATTTAAAGAATCATAGGGCATGAAAAAATTCGTATGCATCGTTGTCAATGGGAAAAGTGCCCAAAAGGCTGATTATTTATTTTAAAACATTCTATAATGCCCGTATTTACGAGTGCCATGCATTCCTTCATGAATCATTTAATTTGTTTGTATTTGTCCTGTTTCAGGAGCACGGCACATATGAATGTGAGTTGTGCACACAGTACTGCCCTAGCCCTGTATCTTTGAGAGGCCACATCAAATCACATACCACGAGGTAAGATATTCTTCTGCCCTTATTCCAGTATCAGAGGTCGCCGCAACGTATCCTCTTCTTCCATACATCTCTATCAACCGTCGTCTTGGGAGACCCATCGTCATCAGCCACCGCTGGGACACAGGCCTCCACTCGGTAAGAGATAGTGCGGTTTGGCAAATGTCACATGTCTTCGAATTTTTGTTTCTAAGACATGCCGGTTTCCTCACGATGTTTTCCTTCACCGTTTTGAGAGCAGTAGAGATTAAATATTTATAATTTACACAAAGGCCACAGGAATACGTTGGATGCGAGAAGCACAGAATAGGTCGAAGTGGCGGTGCTTGGGGGAGGCCTATGTCCAGCAGTGGACGTCTTTCAGCTGAAATGATGATGATGAAGCGCCTGCTTGGGGTCGAACTCACGACCTACTAAAAAAAATTAAAAAAAATGCAGTCAAATTGATAACCTCGTCCTTTTTTTGAAGTCGGTTAAAAAGGAGGAGGTTCTAAATCCGACAGTTTTTTTTTTATGTTTGTTACCTCATAACTTTTGACTGGGTGAACCGATTTTGATGATTATTTTTTTATTAGAAAGCTGATGCTTCCCGTGTGGTCCCATTTTCCAATTCAATTTGTTTCCATTCTGACAATGAAAACCATATAACTCTTAAATCTGCATTAAGTATGTGCGCGACAAATGAACGAATAACGCGATTAGATTAGTTCGGGGTACATACCATAACTAAAAAGTTAAAAAATAAAAACTTTTTACAAAAAAAATAACAACCGTCTTCCTTAAAAAAAAAAAAACACTACAAAGTGAAAAATAACTTTAATTTCGGAAGTCGGTGGCAAAAAACTTTAAATACAGATCCTAAGACACCGACTTCCGAAATTAATTTTTCACTTTATAGTGTTTTTTTAAGGAATTCGGTTCTTATTTTTTTTTTGTAAATTTTTTTTATTTCCCTGGTCCTAAATTATTTATAACTTACATACATACTAATAAACTCTCGCCTTTTTCCCATGGGGCTAGGCAGAAACTACGGAACGCCACCTGCAACGATCTCTACATACTCCTTTTGCCTCGTTTAGGTTCATACATAGTTGTAACTTTTCAGATATAAATGCAAGCTATGCGGACATATCCGTTTGTCTCGCCAGCATCTACTGGAACATCATGCGATTACCCACACGCAAGGAGCTACGACTTATACTTGTGACAAGTGCCACTTTACTACCAAGTGAGTATGTTCTACATCCTACCAGGGTCGCGAGATTGTTCGAAAGAGTTACCGTGGCCCTGGCATATGGGCAACTGAAGCAACACGGGTGGGTTTTAGTCAGTAAAAGTCTGACACGCCCTCCCGCTCCGCCCAGAGCGGGAGACGTCATTTATTGATTTCCCACCCAAAAAAAAAACTGGCCAAGTGCGAGTCGGACTCGCGCACCGAGGGTTCCGTACAAACCTGCAGGTATTCACGGTTTATGCATAAGGTTTATGTTAATTAAATTAAATGTTTTTTATTTAATTTTTATATTTGAGTTGACTGAATGAAAAGTAAATTGTGGTTTACGATTTATGACGTATTAAAAAAAAACTACTTACTAGATCTCGTTCAAACCAATTTTCGGTGGAAGTTTACATGGTAATGTACATCATATATATTTTTTTGTTTTATCATTCCCTTATTTTAGAAGTTACGGGGGGGGGGGGGGGGACACACACATTTTACCACTTTGGAAGTGTTTCTCGCGCAAACTATTCAGTTTAGAAAAAAATGATATTAGAAACCTCAATATCATTTTTGAAGACCTATCTATAGATACCCCACACGTATGGGTTTGATGATTTTTTGAGTTTCAGTTCTATGTATGGGGAACCCCAAATATTATTGTTTAAAAAAAAATGATATTAGAAACCTCAATATCATTTTTGAAGACCTATCCATAGATACCCCACACGTATGGGTTTGATGAAAAAAAAAATTTTGAGTTTCAGTTCTATGTATGGGGAACCCCAAATATTATTGTTTTTTTTTCTATTTTTGTGTGAAAATCTTAATGCGGTTTACAGAATACATCTACTTACCAAGTTTCAACAGCATAGCTCTTATAGTTTCGGAAAAAAATGGCTGTGACATACTCGGACAGACAGACAGACAGACATGACGAATCTATAAGGGTTCCGTTTTTTGCCATTTGGCAACGGAACCCTAAAAACTACTTACTAGATCTCATTCAAACCAATTTTCGGTGGGCAAACTATTCAGTTTAGAAAAAAATGATATTAGAAACTTCAATATCATTTTTAAAGACCTATCCATAGATACCCCACACGTATGGGTTTTATGAAAAAAATGTTTTTGAGTTTCAGTTCTATGTATAGGGAACCCCAAATATTATTGTTTTAAAAAAAAATGATATTAGAAACCTCAATATCATTTTTGAAGACCTATCCATAGATACCCCACACGTATGGGTTTGATGAAAAAAATGTTTTTGAGTTTCAGTTCTATGTATAGGGAACCCCAAATATTATTGTTTTTTTTCTATTTTGTGTGAAAATCTTAATGCGGTTCACAGAATACCAATACTTACCAATTTTCAACAGCATAGCTCTTATAGTTTCGGAAAAAAGTGACTGTGACATACTCGGACAGACAGACAGACAGACAGACAAACAGACATGACGAATCTATAAGGGAAAGAAAAATAGAAATAAATAGAAGAAAAAATGTTGTTCTTCATACATAGTGTAACAGAATGTTTTGTATCGGTCTGAATGTTGGGTCACAAAAGGGATGAATGAAAGGCAATTGCATGCAGCTGAGATGAGAATGTTAAGAGGGAAGTGTGGTGTTACACGAATGGTTGGAATAAGATATGAGTACATAAGAGGAAGTCTGAAAGTGGCACCGATAAGTGAAAAGTTGAGTAGAAATCGGTCGCGTGGCCTCAGCTGTTGTACAGAGAATTGTTATTTAGTTTACCAACTCGAATAATGTGTTATAGTGCTTTTCTAACTTATTTCCAGAAATAAATATGATTTATGTTCCAGTAAGCGAACAATAATACAACGCCACGTGAAAACGCACGCAGTCACTGCCCGACACGCGTGCCACCGATGTGGGAAACTGTTCAACACTATCGAGTCACTCAGGGTGCATACAACGTGAGTATCTACCAATCTGCCCAGCCCGTTACAAACTATGTTGGGGTCGGCATCTAGTCTTACCGGTTGCAACTTCTTCTTCTTCTTAGCGTGTCGATAGTAATCTAAATAGAGTTAGCATTTTCGGTGACTGACCGAACTGTGAACGTGGTCGCTCACAATCGGCCTTATTAGAAGGCTGAAACCCAAAGGGCAATGGAGAGGGCTATGCTTAGAGTTTCCCTACGCGACCGAATCAGGAATGAGGAGATCCGTAAGAGAACCATGGTAACCGACATAGCCCGAAGAATTGCAAAACTTAAATGGCAGTGGGCAGGGCACATTGCTCACAGAACAGATGGCCGATGAGGCAGGAAGGTTCATGCAGAGTCCACGTCCCAGATGTCGACAACCTCGAGTGCTAGTCTAGATACTTGGTTCTTTTATAAGATACTAGCTTCCGCCAGCGGCTTCGCCCGCGTGAAAATTCAACCCCCCAATTCACCCTCTTAGGGATGGAATTTCAAAAAACCCTTTCTTAGTGGAAACCTACTCTTCACAAAGAATACACCCTCCAAATTTCATG
Source organism: Aporophyla nigra (assembly GCA_947507805.1). Classification (NCBI taxonomy): domain Eukaryota; kingdom Metazoa; phylum Arthropoda; class Insecta; order Lepidoptera; family Noctuidae; genus Aporophyla; species Aporophyla nigra. The sequence goes on along the minus strand of OX382319.1, from coordinate 10,823,352 downwards.
TCTTTAGGACAAGCGGTTTAGGCTGTGCGTTGATATATCAGTCAGTCAGTCAGTCACTCAGGACTTTGAATTTTATATATATAGATAATTATTATTACGACTTTACGAGCTGGGGTTCGGGATAAATAAATTAAAACCAATTTTACCGAAACACAAAAAAACAGTTTAATCAACTAATTACTTACAACACATACATACATACATAGAATCACGCCTTTTTCCCATGGGGGTAGGCAGAAACCACGGAACGCCACCTGCTACGATCTCTACACACTTCTTTTGCCTCGTTTAGGTTACAAAACAATTACTAACAAATACAACAGTAATCAGAAACGTCAAACAGAATCACTTGTCTCGCTTGAATCACATTTGTTACCGTGAAGGGTGGGCGTTTTGGGGGACTATTTTATATAATTTTAACGTTCGAAAAGTGCTGATCCTCAGCCTAATTTGAATAAATGACTTTGATTTTAAAATTTTGTGCCCAAAAATAATTTAATTAATTCGTTAATTTAATTACTTCGTTAACTGTCCTCTCAGTCCAACAATCCTCTATTTATATATTCTTCGTTAAACATTCTCGAAAAATCACGACTCTTTGCCACAGTTCACAGTTAGCAGCGAGGCTTCCAGATAGTAAAAGAAAGATCTGTTTAATTCCGCTATTCGATAATAGATGGCGGTGGCGTCTACGTATAGTTGTTCGTGAAGTACTTGCCACTTGATAATAGATGGCGTTAGCATGTCGTTTCTAGACTTTACGAAAAAATAATAGTTTAAAAAAGCACCTCACGGTTTTTTCCATTATTTTCTACTTTTTAGTTTGGTTCTCTATGGAAGAGTATTTTTTTTAAATATTATTTATTTTCTATTTTTATTTATTTTATCCTTTATTTCAGGCAACTAAAGGCCCATAAAACACAATACACATATAAATATAAAACAATAATAAACTAATACATATTTTAAACAATATACTTAAAAACTACTGCACATGAAGTGACGGCGTCGTGTTACGCTGCGAGGTGTCGCGTAGCCGGCCTCGGAATCGCCGATACAGCACACCTTTTGGCCAAAACTCTTCCTTGAGAAAGGTCACCAAATGTTGGGTTGGAACGCGCACCACAAACGAATTAAAGTTGGTATTATGGCGCGCCTCCAACTTCTCCACCCTCAAGGTCCAGCTGGTCTTCACCCGTATGTACTCGACGATGTCCTCAGTCTTCGTAGAGTGGTGTAAACGGGACACGTACAGCTGCGTCGACGGTACTGCAGGACGTAGCAGCATGTTGGGTCCTGCCAGCGCTGTCCCGCACTGGTTGCGATAAGTAGGCTTCTTTTTCTTTCTCTCCACCTTGATGAAGCCGTCCTCATCGCACGTGTGCTTCGATGGTCCCTGCTGTTTTTGGTCCACCATAGCGCCTTTCGTCGCTCTCAATACCGAGCGACTCTGCTCACCCTTCTTGGATCTTTCTGCTTGTCGTTTTGTTTCCGACGTAGCAGGTTTCGTCTTGGCGACTATTGTAGAATAGGCACATTTGGGAGTCGATGTACCTATTACACGCGTTGCTTCCCCGGCAGGTGCGACGCGATCAGCCGAACACGATGCAACGTCTGCATTCTTGATAGCCGGCGACGTCGATTCACTCGCCGACTGAAAACTGCAGACAGAAGCATTTTGTGCTCCGCGACGTGTGTTCACGTTGGAGCCTTCCGGTGACCCACTTTTCGGAATAGCGTTGCGCAACAACGCTACTTCGGCTCGTAAATCACCAATGATGACATCCGATGACTCCAACTTGGATTTCATTTCTGTCTAATTTTGTGACGTATGTCAGCGTAGTTTTCGGAGACAGTTTTTATTTTTTGCTATCCTGGTAACCCCGGCAAGGATAATGGCACAAATTTATAAAATTATTGTATTGTCGTCGGTTCTCGATAAGTATGACAAATTTCAAGTTAATCCGACGTTTTGAAGGGGGTCAAAATCATGTTCAAAGTTTCCGTTACATAGGCACATACTAACATACGTGTGAAGCTAATAGAAGTGTGCTAAAAATCAATAAACGGTAAATTATCCCTTACAGACGCCACGACAAATCGAAGCGGTTCCAGTGTTCTCAATGCGACAAGCACTTTATCTACCCGTCTCTCTTGCACAAGCACGTGGTAGCCGTGCATGAGAGAAAGGACTACTATTGTGTCGAGTGTGATGTCAAATTCAAGTCGGCGGTAAGTTGTTTTGGATTATTTCTGTACTGTTAAGGTGAAGCGCTAAGGTAACCATAGGATTCGCGAATGAGGAGGTGGAGCGCGTGAGGGAGAGGAAGTCTCTACGCCCTCACCCTCCTAGCCTCCGCACGAGACGCCCGGACGTCGGGAGTCCATAGCGGACTCCCGGCCACCGTAGGCGCGGCGGCGAGCAATCGGTAGCTCACCGCCCGGTAAGGACCAGGCTCGGGTCGACGGCGCGTAGTGTTCCACGCGCGCCTCAAAGAGATGTCAGCAGCACTGAAGGGGTCTGCTAGGACCAATGTCTGCCAGGGTCGCGAGATTTGTTCGAAAGAGCTACCGTGGCCCTGGCACAGGCAACTGAAGGAACACGGGTGGGTTTTAGTCAGTAAAAGCCTGACCAGAGCGGCAGAAGTCATTTGATAATTTCCCACCTATTTTGCCCCTAACGGTACTTCTCTCTAATCTGTTACTGTCGTTGAAGTTTATTTAAAAAAAATGTAATTAATAGCTTCTGCCCGCGACGTCGTCCGCGTCAAATTTTGCTCCCCTGATCCTTCCCGTCGCATCGAATTGCCTGCCAGTTTTCGTCCACTTTTCGTTGCTGTTCCGCTCCTTTTGATTGTAGCGTGATGTTATATAGTCTATAGCAGGCGCGGTTGCAGCCTAACATTTTGGGGGGGGGGTCACCATGAGTACTGAAGAATATTTTTAGGAAGGTAATTCCTCTTTGGTCTAGTAGTCGCAAGCGCTACTGATCAGAATGATGTCCCGGGTTATAATCTTTTTGCAAATGTCCATCGGAGTCTCCGTGGCTCAAGTGAGAACAATTTTAAGATAGTAAGACAGGCAAATCGTTCAGGGTTTCGACAGCATGACTGTCTTTGGGGGGGGTCATGACCCCTAGAACCCCCCTTCTCGGACCGCGCCTGGTCTATAGCCTTCCTCAATAATTAGGCTACCCAACACAACGATTTTTCAATTTGGACCAGTAGTTCCTGAGATTACCGCGTTCAACCATACAAACAAATAAACTCTTCAGCTTTATAATATTATAGTATAGTATAAATTTCCTTACTTTACAGGAGAGTTTAAGACTGCACTTCAAAAAAGCCAAGAGACATCGAGACTCGTCATCTTACAAGTGAGTGAGTATGTTTCATTTAAACACATGACAAAGACACTTACTAATGATACTTCCAAAGGACCCTTTATGCGACCTACTCAAATGTCCTTTTTAGGGTTACGTTGCCAAATGGCAAAAAACGGAACCCTTATAGATTCGTCATGTCTGTCTGTCTGTCTGTCTGTCCGAGTATGTCACAGCCATTTTTTTCCGAAACTATAAGAGCTATGCTGTTGAAACTAGGTAAGTAGATGTATTCTGTAAACCGCATTAAGATTTTTACACAAAAATAGAAAAAAAAAGAATAATATTTGGGGTTCCCCATACAGAGAACTGAAACTCAAAAAAAAAATTTCATCAAACCCATACGTGTGGGGTACCTATGGATAGGTTTTCAAAAATGATATTGAGGTTTCTAATATCATTTTTTTCTAAATTGAATAGTTTGCGCGAGAGACACTTCCAAAGTGGTAAAATGTGTCCCCCCCCCCTCGTAACTTCTAAAATAAGGGACTGATAAAACTAAAAAAAATATATGATGTACATTACCATGTAAACTACCAACGAAAATTGGTTTGAACGAGATCTAGTAAGTAGTTTTTTTTTAATACGTCATAAATCGTAATCCACAATTTACCTTTCATTCAGTCAACTCAAATATAAAAATTTAAAAAAAAAACATTTAATTTCATAAACATAAACCTTATGCATAAACCGTGAACCCTCCGTGTACGGAACCCTCGGTGCGCGAGTCCGACTCACACTTGGCCAGTTTTTTTGGTATTGTTCGTAGAATCGTTGAGCTTCTCAAGTTCTGAGTTGAGCTATACGATAACTGATAAATGCGTGCACTGACTGGAGAGATCCACTCAAATCTGTTTAGATTTTTCCTCAAAGGACAATTTCAGAGATCAATCTACATGATCTGACCAAGATTATGTCTGGACTTTATATAAAATTCTCGTGTCACAGTTTTCGTTGCCATACTCCTCCGAAACGGCTTGACCGATTTTGATGAAATTTTTTGTGCTTATCCGGTATCTATGAGAATCGGCCAACATCTATTTTTCATCCCCCTAAATGTTAGGGGTAGTCCATCCCAAAGTTTTTTTTTTTTTTAGACAAAATTTTTAATTTATATTTTTTTTTTTTATGATACAACATACAAAAATACATACAATCCTCAATTTTCACTCTTTTTCACCCGGCAAAACAACGTTTGTCGGGTCAGCTAGTGTATTAATAAAAATGTAAATAACTATTATTGTATTAGGTAATCTGCGACATTGTTTAATTCATATTTAAATCGTGAATGTGTAATTATTTTGCATGCAATTAATACAATTTTTGTATCGCTAAACATGTGGACATTATATAAAAACCAAACTGTAACAACTTTATACCATGTTTAAAGCAAATAAAGACTTATCTTATCTTTAACCCATTCGTTGCTACCAACGCACCATTTACGTTGATCGAGATAACTACGTCATGCCACCAACGTACCATATGCGTTGAGTGTACTTTAGGACGTTTTTTGGAATTACATAAAAATGATAGAAATTTATTCAAATATTTGCCAACATACACGGCTAGAATCAATTGTTAAATGTGGAAATACTGTTGGTTTTTGCTTCGAACTGTCATTCTTGTTTTGGTAAGGAAAAAACGGTTGTTGCAGTGAAGGTCTTGGTGAAGTAAGTGGCACCCAGGTGATGTTTTTAAAATGTAAGTGGCAATGAATGGGTTAAAAGAGACTGTGATCTCTGAGCTTGTTTCGGCCTTCTTCTCAGAGTAGTCAGATAGAAAACGCCGAACTATTCTAGTTCCTTAAATATGATTGACATGTAAAAGTCTTTCTGCAAACCAACTTCATCACGATAATCATTTCAGCCATGAGCCGTCCACTGCTGAGCATTGACCTTTTTTTTGGAACGAAGTTCCTTATCGCGCGTTGTGAAAGGGGGCTAGATGGAAAAAATTCTTACGAAAAGTTGTCACGACACAGCGACCATATGACTCATAGACGCCTAATAACAGGCGACCGATGTCTGTCAACACATCAGACTTATAGATCTGATACAGGATACCACTCAACAATTTCGTTTCAGTATTGACCACTTCTGTGAGCCGTAAACACTTCCGCGTTAGTAAATTAAAATTGGTGAAAATAAATATTATAATGGCCCCTTGCACAATACGTTGGTGTGATAACAATAGCCAAACTTCGAGTTTCCGTAAGGATGGCATAACATTTCATCGGTAAGTCAATAGTTATTTAATCATAATTACAAAAAAAAAAACCTATTATATATCGGAGTTCATCTTATACTGGTCAAACTTGTAGGTGAAAAAAGGTGCAAGGACTCTCGTTGATGTCTTTTATGGTTGCGTCTCTTTCTTCTGAATGTAATTTTTTAGCTATCTCTTTTCCTCTATTATTTGGTAGACATAACTAGTGATGCACCAAATCTTATGACACAAATAAAATTGTTCGATAAAGCAAAATCCTATACATACTATTTATACGAAGATCTTTTGAATCACTAATTACAATAGACATTAAATTAATTGTGAAACTATGATTGATTTTAGGTACCCACAAGATCCTGATGTAAAAAATAAATGGGTTATTGCAACCAAGCGAGAGAACTGGTTCCCATCAACACATAGTGTAATATGTTAAGAAATATAAAAAATAATATCTTAATATTAAAAAAAGAAAAAAAAATAGGAAGTTAGAAAGCCAATTTAATATAGGTATTAATAAACGTTTTACTATTTACAATACAATTTTAACAGAAACATCGATACCTTCGTGCTTTATTTAAACCTGTCCCATCTCTAGTGATACGTAATGACCTTGGTAGGGCCAATCAGAATGCAGTACCCCGCTTCCTCATACCTCAGCTAGTTGACAGAATTGTTTTGGTGCATTAGATCAAGCATTAGGCGTCTATGGGTTATATGGTCGCTGTCACGACACTTTTTAACCGACTTCAAAAAAAGGACGAGGTTTCTCAATTCGACTATATATATTTTGTTGTTTGTATATTGTTGTTTTTTTTGTTGTGAGTAGAGAGAGAGAGAGACAGGGAGGGAGAGAGAGAGAGAGATAGAGAGAGAGAGGGAGATAGGGAGAGAGAGAGAGAGAGAGAGAGAATATTTTTGTTGAGTGTATACAGGTTTTTTGTACATAAAAAATAATAAAAAAAATATAAAAATTATGAATCCTGGAAAGGAACTTCGTTCCATCCGGGTGTCCCTTGACACCTTTAAAGATTTTTTATCTCGAGGTGGAATTCCTCATGGATGTCCTCCGCCCTGGGATGGGCGGAGGGGTCTGTCAGACTCTTACTGACTAAAACCACCCCGGTGTTCCGTCCCACACCTACGTGTGGGACCCGACCACGGGAACCAATATGTCTTCAGCGATCCCCGACTGGTTGCTGAGCTTAGGCCTCCCCCAATTTGGGTTTTTCCATAATCATCACGCTTGGCATGCGTGTTGGCGATCGCAGCATGGTGTAAGTCCCTTAGTCGCCTGTTACTGAGACCCATGGGAAGAAATGGGATGGTGCTTTTTTGTTCATCCGTCACCACACGGACATCCGGACAAAAGTAATAACCTGCCTAGCCTTTTCCCAACTACTTTGTGGTCGGCTTACAGTCTAAGTCTTATGATGATGAGTTTCCTCACCACATTTTTCTCATTCCTCCGTATTACGTGACTATACCGAGTACCGTGTGGTGCCGGACGTAAAGAATAACACCACCCCATTTCTTCCCGTGGGTGTCGTAAAAGGCGACTAAGGGACTTACTAGAGAATGGGCAGCAGCGTTCTCTATGCATTTTACCACCATACTGCGATCGCCAACCCGCCTGCCAAGCGTGGCGATTATGGCAAAGCCCCCCAAATTGGGGGAGGCCTAAGTCCAGCAGTGGACGTCTTACGGCTGAAATGATGATGATGATGACGTGACTATACCATGACAACCGATTCCAAAGAAGATATCCTTTCTTCTAGATACTCGTGTCCGCAATGTCCGCAGCGTTTCGTGAGCACGTCTAGTCTGTCGGTACATGAGACGAGCGCGCACGCCGCACCCAGACGACATGCGTGTTCTGTCTGTCGCCGCCTTTACAGCAACCGGGAGGCGCTGCGGGCGCATGTGTGGAGGGTGCATCATGCCCACGCTGGGGACTGCTGAGATGTAAGTGTACACTTGTGTGTGTCGCACGTACAGCAACCGGGAGGCGCTGCGGGCGCATGTGTGGAGGGTGCATCATGCCCACGCTGGGGACTGCTGAGATGTAAGTGTACACTTGTGTGTGTCGCACGTACAGCAACCGGGAGGCGCTGCGGGCGCATGTGTGGAGGGTGCATCATGCCCACGCTGGGGACTGCTGAGATGTAAGTGTACACTTGTGTGTGTCGCACGTACAGCAACCGGGAGGCGCTGCGGGCGCATGTGTGGAGGGTGCATCATGCCCACGCTGAGGACTGCTGAGATGTAAGTCTACAGGTTTCGACTAGGCCTTCCAAGGCCAAAAAGGCAAACGGGATCCCGGGATCCCGGTTATTTTTGAGTCATGTTTCAATACCGGGATTCCGGTATTATTGATTTAAAGAAGAAGGAGACTTAGTGTATTTTTTTTTTTATCATTTTGCCTATTCGATCATGTTTTATTTTTCAGCAAGAAGACTTGGTGCAACTGAAATCGTTCAAATAGCAGATTGGACTATCCATCAGGAATTTCTCAGTAGCAGCCCGGAGTCTGGCTTTGTTCACGGTTGATGGCAATAAGCTCGCCCCCTATTATATGGGACTTGGCATAACTGGCGAAATATGGATGACCCTCTGCCTACCTCCTGGAGAATACTGTCGTGGTGTAGAAAGATTTTTGTAAATAAAAGATTTTTAATTAATTTTTTTATTTTTATTAATAAAAATATACTTTAACAAGATTCAAATAATTTCTTACATTATAATTACAAGTAACAATAGAAATTAAACAACAGCACGCGTAGCGTGACCATCATAGAAAGAACTTTGTCTATTCTTGGTAGAATAGAGATAGAACTGTCATGCTATGCCAGCATTTGGTACAAATCTTTCTGCAATCTTTAATTCTGTCTTTAATCTTTCTACAATCTGTAATTTTGTCTATTCTTCCGTCGACAAAACCCGTTTCTACGGTGGTCATGCTACGCATGCAGGTGCATTTTATGACATAGTTCTCTACTCTTATATTTATTGATTGAAGAATTTATTCACATAACGCAGTTTTTAGGGTTCCTTACGCAAAGGGTGCCCACAGGATCATATTACTAAGCCTCCGCTGTCTGATTTATTAATGATTTTATTTAATGACATTCACATAACGCATTGTTTAGGGTTCCGTAGCTAAAGGGCGGCAACGGGGTCCTACTAACCCTCCGTTGTCCATCTGTCGGTCTATCAGCGGGCTCTATCTCATCTAGACAAGTAAATAAAATTGGAGTGTCTGTTATATTAAGATAACCACTTTTTACTAAGTGTATGTGTTGTTTTGGTATATGTATACATGCTACATATACCAAAACAACATTTTTTTCAATTTTTGTCTGTCTTTTTGTTCCGGCTAATCTCTGAAATGGCTTGACCGATTTTGACGGGACTTTCACTGGCAGATAGCTGATGTAACAAGGAGTAACTTAGGCTACTTTTATTTTAGTAAAAAAAAAATAGGATCTCACGAAAAAAAAGTAAAACTAATGAAAATCTTTTTTGTTAAATACCATGCGGACGAAGTCGCAGGTAACAGCTAGTGAATCATAAAAAGGTAGACAGTTCAAATTTTCACAGAGTGTATAATTCTATTGCTGCTATAATATCATTATAATTATATCTTTTCCCAATTATGTCAGGGACGGCTTCCAGTCTAACAGGATTCAGCTGAATGCCAGTACAGTGGACCCCCGGTAATCCGGATCCGGTAGTCTTGTGTAGTTCACGAACGAACTAGGTCGTAAGAGCGCTCCCATAGATGAACTACGCGAACTAGTTCCCTCATTCCCCGATCCGTAGTTCGTTAGTTCGTGACCGAATGAGCAAGGATGGCGCCAACCGAACTACTACACAAAATACAAAAAGGTTTTTGTAATCACTAAACTAGTTATTTATTGCAATAATAAACCTTGGTATTATTTACAATTATGATCATTTTATGAATTTTCAAAGGTTTTGGCCGTTTTTAGAGTCCAAAAATTGTAGATAAAAGTAGAACGTTCCAGAATCTTGTCGCATGCAGTAGGAGCAAAATCAAAACGATCTGCCTCTCTTTGATTCGAGCTGGGAGCTGACGAACTAGAAGAGCGAAGTAGTTCGTTAAGGAGCGGCGAACTAAACTGAGCGGTCTCAGTCGCGAACTACTATGCCCAGGACTATAATCCGGCCCCTGTCTAATAATAACCCCCTGTAATCCGACATGTCTATTATTATTGGAACGAAGTTCCTTATCGCGAACCGACTTTAACCGACTTCAAAAAAAGGACGAGGTTTCTCAATTCGACTGTATATATTTTGTTGTTTGTATTTGTTTGTATGTTGTTGTTTTTTTTGTTGTGAGTAGAGAGAGAGAGAACGAGGGAGAAAGAGAGAGAATATTTTTGTTGAGTGTATACAGGTTTTTTATACATAATAAATAATAAAAAAATTATAACAGTTATGAATCCTGGAAAGGAACTTCGTTTCATCTGGGTGTCCCTTGACACCTCTAAAGTTTTTTTAAAATATTTTTGACAGTCTTCGCTAATGTAGATAATGCATGACTGAACCGGAAATGGATCTGTAATTTGTCAGATTACAAGGTACTCTATTGTAAAAAAAAGCCTTCGTAGGCAGTACTCTGTAATCCAACAAATTCGATAGTTCGACACTGCCCTGCAAAACGTTAGTCGGATTACCAGGGGTCCACTGTATTTTTCATGGAGCAACTGACTGCCGCTATAACAACATTTTTCTTTTATTACACGCTTTATATTAGCTTCACTTGTATGTTTGTATGTTTGTTTGTAACAGACTCCTTATAGCGCGATTTTAACCCACTTTAAACGACTACATACAGGGTGTCCAAGAACCTGGCGTCCAACTGGATTCCCACGATGCCCCAAGTTCTAACAGTACTCAGAAAAATATTTTAAAAAATCCACCCCATGTACTTACAGAATTATACTGATTTCAAAAAAAAAGGGGAAATGAGCACCCTGTGACATACTTTTGAATGCTGTGACTGCTAATGCTGATAATTTCGATATTTCTTGGAGGTTTTGTAATCTAGGGTATTGCTGTGTCTAAATAGAATGTAAAAATAATGTACTTATTGTACCATTTTAAAATAAAATATTATTTTAACTAAAGGTGATATGGAAAACTATTGAATTTCGCAACTTTGACCGACTGTAGTGTAAAAAAAATGTACCAAAATAGTATGGCAAGTGACGTCAAATTTTGACGCGTTTATTCCTCTTTTTAAAAAGGTATAATACTTACACATTAATTTGAAAAAAAAATTTTTTGATAATATTTTTACTCAACAACCCAATTTTTACGATGTCTTACAGAATTCTTAGAAAGAAAAATTTACGACGAATTGAATCTAACCTCTAAAGAATTACTATTGTATGCTCATAAAAATAACAACAGGCCTCTCAAAAAACAGGTTAGACCGTAAGGGACGGTATGTGCATGCATCTCACCATAGTGATTCGTTATTACAACAGGAGGGAGCAAGACAGAAACTATCTTTGCGATTTGCTGGTTCTTCTTTATGGTACCCCATTATTCAGGTAAGAGTGAGGGAGAAAAAGGTTAGAGGTGCGAGTGAGATAGATAGTGACGCTATCTGGGATCGTGCTATTTAGGATAACAGTACGGTCAGTACGCGTCACTGCCTCCTGCCGTTACTACGCACCTCTCTCTTATTGTTACCATTGATCACGTACTACGATTTAAAGCTTTGTTTATTGGACTCGATTACTCTTTGTGCTCTGGACTTTGAAACGAACTCTTTACGACGACCTTTGCCTGTGTTTGGACAGTTTGTGTTTTGTGTGTGCTACCATGGCGACCTACACTCCGCAAGAATACGCAAATATGCACTACATTTATGGAGAATGTAGAGGTAATGGACGAGCTGCAGCGAGACTTTACAGAGAAAGGTATCCGAGGGCTACGCGATATCCCGACCATCGAGTTTTCATTAATGTGCACAGATCACTATGTGACGGGCGGTTCCCCAATCAAGTAGCTGGTGAAGGACGACCCGTAAATGACTTCATACGCGATGAAGTTTTAGAGGCGGTGTCGGCAAATCCAAGCATCTCTGTGCGAGGAATAGAAGCTGATACGGGGATACCGAAGAGCACAGCACACAGTATTCTCCAAAAAGAAGAATATCATCCGTACCACGTACAGCGAGTGCAAAGTCTTTTACCTCGAGACTATCCGAGCCGAGTCGCGTTTTGTGAAACAATCCTGCAAAAACATCGAGAAGACGAAAACTTTATCGACAAAATTTTGTGGTCAGATGAATCAACATTTAAGAAGGATGGCTACATGAACCTACACAACTTGCACGAGTGGCATGTGGAAAATCCGCACTTGATGCGAGAAGATAGATCCCAGTACCGGTTCAAAGTGAACATGTGGACCGGTATTCTCTGTGGGAATATTATTGGTCCATTTGAGATGCCCGAGAATTTGACTGGCGAATCATATTTAAATTTTCTTCAAAATGATTTGCCAAACTTACTAGAAGAGACCCCACCAGATATGTGGTTCCAACACGACGGCTGTCCAGCACATTTTCGCGTATCCGTTAGAGAGTTTTTGGACGAGCAATACCCGAACAGGTGGATTGGGCGATCAGGAACAATCCCGTGGCCAGCCCGCTCACCTGACTTAAATCCGCTGGATTTTTTTTTCTGGGGAACTATGAAGGAGCTCGTTTATGCGAAGCCCATTAATGACATCGCTGACCTTCGTGAGAAGATAACACAAGCAGTGCAGGTGATACGTCAAAAAAGTTACTCGCGAAACATAAAGCGGTCCTTTTTAAGGAGAGTGAGAGCTTGTATTGCCGCGGGTGGTCAACATTTTGAACATTTATTGTAATAAAATATCTTTAAACTAACATTCTTTGCTTTTATTCTACTGGGAACCCATCTACCTGTGTGTATTTCCTTCTTGCTCACTCTTGGAACCGAAGTAAATAATAGTAGTAACATAACAGTTTCTAAGATAAGAAAGGGTCCGACAGTTACCGTTAGTAGGTAGGCACTTCGTAAAAATTGGGTTGTTGAGTAAAAATATTATCAAATTTTTTTTTTCAAATTAATGTGTAAGTATTATACCTTTTTAAAAAGAGGAATAAACGCGTCAAAATTTGACGTCACTTGCCATACTATTTTGGTACATTTTTTTTACACTACAGTCGGTCAAAGTTGCGAAATTCAATAGTTTTCCATATCACCTTTAGTTAAAGTAATATTTTATTTTAAAATGGTACAATAAGTACATTATTTTTACATTCTATTTAGACACAGCAATACCCTAGATTACAAAACCTCCAAGAAATATCGAAATTATCAGCATTAGCAGTCACAGCATTCAAAAGTATGTCACAGGGTGCTCATTTCCCCTTTTTTTTTGAAATCAGTATAATTCTGTAAGTACATGGGGTGGATTTTTTAAAATATTTTTCTGAGTACTGTTAGAACTTGGGGCATCGTGGGAATCCAGTTGGACGCCAGGTTCTTGGACACCCTGTATAAACTCTGTAGACTTATCGAGGACCGATGACAAAACTATAATTTCATAAATTTGTGCCATTATGTTGTTGCCAGAGTTACCAGGACAGCAAAAAAGCTGTCTTCGAAAATAACGCTGACATACGTCACAAACTATGCTGACATACGTCTTAAATTTCGAAACACCCTAAAAATAGAAAATAAATAATAGCTTTAAAAAACACGCTTCCATAGAAAATGTGGCGTGGGGTGCCTGATATCAATAAAAGAATACCTTAAAAAGCACCTCACGCTTTTTTCCATTATTTTCTAGTTTTTAGTTTGGTTTTCTATGGAAGCGTGTTTTTTAGTTTTTTTTAACTATTTTTTTTAATAGCTATTAATTTTCCACTGCAGGACGAACGCCTCCCTACTCCGTTTCCATATATTTCTGTCCTGAGCTGCCAAGTACCAATCCAAATTAAAAGACAATAACAACTAATAAACATTAAAATGACAAGAGACATCGCGGCAGGCCCAGACGGAGATGAGCTGGACTCTTTTAATAAGGATTGGTCCTTGGCAGCTCTGGACAGAGACGTGGAAAGAGATTAGGCCTTCGCCCAGCAGTGGGACAGCAACAGCTAATAAAAATAAACTTAAAAGATATTGTGAAATAGTGTACGGTGGTACGGAACCCTTCCTTAAAAACTCCCGACTTCCTTAAAAACACTACAAAGTGTAAACTATAAAAAAATATAAACATCCAAAATGAAAACCCTTCTCCTTTTCGAAGTCGGTTAAAAAACAAAACCATTAAAATAAAATAACTCTTATTATTTCGATATTATTCATAAATATCGGATGCGCACCTCTAGTGCCGAGGCGGGCAAATTAAGAAAAGCCGTGCCAGCTACGCGTGTCATCATAAGATGACAAGAAAGTACGTCATGACTGAACATAGTGCTGTGATGGTATTGACTTGCTTTTATCGACTGTTTCTTTGAATTGGGAATTTAACGCCGAACCCTTCATGTGTGAGTCCAACTCGGACTTGGCCGGGTTTTTATTAAGTCGTTTAGCTTAATAATGAACTTACATTCAGACAGCATGAGGCGGGAATGTCTCATATGACTGGCCTGTTAGTCTAGTGGTTATTGACCCTGACTACTTAGACTGAGGTTGTGGGTTCGAGTCCCACCTAGGACAAATCTTTGTGTGATGAGCACAATTATTTGTTCTGTGTTTGGGTGTAATTTATCTATAATATGTATGTATTTAGAAATATATGTATAAGTATAGTTATCAGTTGTCTGGTTGCCATAGTACAGGCTCTGCCTAGTTTGTGATCAGATAACGGTGTGTTGGTTGTCCCAAGATATTTATTTATTTTATTATTTATTTATTTTATTATTTATTTATTTTATTATTTATTTATTTTATTATTTATTTATTTATTTACTACTAATGGTTAAAATCCTTTATCTCAGTCTAGACATGTCTTAAAAGCATTACATTCCTTTCACAGTAATTCACTTCTGAATTTGCAACATCATAATTAGCCTATAATATTCCCACTGCTGGGACAAGGAGTGGGCTGTAATCCACTACGCGGGCCCAGTGCGGGTTGGTAGATGTCACATGTCTTCGAATTGTTGGTTCTAAGACATGCCGGTTTCCTCACGATGTTTTCCTAGTGTTGCAAAGGACTCGAGTCCTCGAGTCGTAATTTTAAAGACTCGAGTCAATTATGCAAGACTCAGTGTGCTTAATAGGCTCGAAGTCTAGAGTCAAGCACTCGAGTCTTAAAAAGGACTCGAGTCTTTAAATTAACTTGAGTCTTAAAGAAAAACTTGGAGCATGAAGATGAAACTTGTAGCTCATCATTCGAAAAGACTCGAATAGAAGAACGATAAGTTCTAATGAGTGGTTATGATGTAATTATGCGTACAAATAATCTGACGAGTTATTTATAGACTCGAATTCATTTTAAGATTCGGGTCTTTTTTGACGACTCGAGCCTTTTTTAAGACTCGAGTGGCTTGTAATGACTCGGGCTCAGCTTGACTCTAGACTCCGAGCCTTTTGAGCACACTGAGTCTTGCACAATTGAGTCGAGTCTTTAAAATTACGACTCGAGGACTCGAGTCCTTTGCAACACGTTTTCCTTCACCGTTATAAGAGCAGGTGATGAAATAATTTACACGAAGTAAAGCGCCTGTTTGGGTTCGAACCCACGACCAACTACTCGCAACTCGCAGCCGTTACCACTGGGCCACCACTGCTGGATTTTGCAACAATGATCTTTACTATCATTGTCATAAGGTTTAAGGTTATTAATATTTCACAAAAGTCCTTGATTCGTATGCTAGCACCTTTATCAAGAACTTGCGATTAGCACCGCTAAAGACTTACACGCCGAATCCACTAAGAAGCTTACCCGGGAGGTAATCTGCCCTGATGGGTCAGATAACCTCCCGGGTAAGCTTCTTAGCTTTAAAAATATCGCGCTGAGATGCACTTTTAACTATGTCCAGTACAGTCGACCTCACGACTGTGGGAACACTGACCTAGAACTGGTTTTCTCACGATGTTTTCCTTCACTGTTTTGAGAGCATTGGTCGTGAAAATACCCTCATTTACACTATGTTGATCAGTGCTATATTTTTTGTATAATTTTGGGACCACATGCCACTTTCATAGTGCTTTTATTTAACTTGCGATGTTTGTATGTATGTGTGATAGGCACGAATCTTGGAAGCTAAATTAGAACCACTTCCCGATGTTCTATTGAGCTCAAATTTGCTGTACATATGTATATTTGGTGACAATACAATAATATGGTACCATGAAGCTGTTCTGACGATGGAGCTGGAAGAAGACCGTAGGAACTTCTTAAAAAAACAAAATAAACCCATCGAGTTTGGGCTCATTTGTTTTGTTCTGGTGAGTATTTTTGTTATTTGCTAGCTTGGTTTAAAATATATTTTTTTAAACAATTATCTTATTTTTAACTATATATATATGTACAGTAGGACTTTGACGTGTGATCCCAAAATTTTATTGAAAAATATTGTTCAGTCCGTTATCGTTTGAACACATTACATGGTACTCCGGGTCAACTCACACTAAACAGCAAAATAATTGAGCAATTTTAATTGATAAGAAACTCAATCACAACTAAAATACAGTAGATAATTGTTCACCACAGATACTACACTGTAGCTTGTGTATGCTATTTTCAACTTTATACCAGTTGCAATTAAGTTCTTTATCAATTAATCATCTCACCCCCAAGAAAACTTATGTCATTCTTTTCTCATACATTTTCTCCTTTCCAATACTATCAGGCTCTTCAACGCACTGGCTACTGTATACCTCAGTTCATGGAACTTCTCGTATGACAGACGATATGTGTGTGTCTGTCCATCTGTCAGTTGTAGGATGAGGATTATGTGGGTGTCTCGGTGCATCAATGATCTGGTACGTTCTGGGGACGGGTGCTCTGATGCTATTGAGGATTGGCTGTGGAAAAATGGAAGGTTATTTTAGATAAGTAAGAAACATTACAAACATTGTTTGTAATGTTTCTTACTTATCAAAATAATGGACCCAAAATTTACTGTATCAAATATAAACCGATTTGTTTTTCATATATAATCTAATCCGGAACCAGACTAAGCCCATCCATTATATAATGAAATTTACCGTAATTACTGAAATATCATCATTTGCCGAATGGGCGTCACAGGGACAAATCTTTGTGTGATAAGCACAATCATTTGTTCTGCGTCTGAGTGTAATTTATCTATAATATGTATGTATTTAAAAATATATAAGTACAATATATTTATCAGTTGTCTGGTTACCATAGTACAGGCTCTGCCTAGTTTGGGATCAGATAACAGTGTGTTGGTTGTCCTAAGATATTATTTAAAAAAAACAGGCAACTAAGGGATTTACTAGAAGAAATGGGGAAGTGATAGTAGTAGGCACTCCATGTAAAATACTGGTACTCAGCTGCATCCGGTTAGACTGGAAGCCGACCCTAACCTACTTGGGAAAAGGATAGGCAGATGATGATATTTCAGTCATCATAATCAGCCTATATTGTTCCCACTGCTGGGACACAGCCCTCCTCTTGGTGAGAGAGAGTGGCCCACAGTGATTCCACCATGCGGGCCGTCTAAGTTATCAGAAACAAACGAACCTCAGTGAGATATCTATCTTCCACTGCATGCTGACCAGGCCGGGCTTCACTCTCAGATGTATTGGTACATTCTCATACATCTTATCTGTACATAATAGTGTTGTGAACTCGGAAACGCAGTCTGGGGAGAACCTGAAATTTAGTAACAATATTAAATTATTTTATAATCTTACTAGCTGTACCAAAGGGTTCGCACGTGTGGATGTCAGAAACTATGAACATGTTCTAGGGGTATAATTGCCTACTTTTTGTGCTGGTAGCATGCTACCAGAATAAAAATATTTGTGATTAGTCTTTATTCAAGTTTGAGTTTGTTTATAAAGAGTTTACACTGTAATTTATTCTGAATAATGTTAGCAATTCTTCACTCCATATAACAAAAACACTATAGTAAAAAAATTTACTCGGTCCCTTGAGTTTGTTTATTAATAGTTCACACAGTATTTTGGTATAAATAATGTTAGTAAATAATAGATATTTCTTCACTCCAAACATACAATATTCTTACAGGCTAGACCCAATACGATATTGCAGTTCACTTAAAAAAAGGTTCACTACTTTTATCTACCTTAATCCTTCTAAAAACGCCCTAACATCTTCTTGTCCCCACGGTCCTTTGGTAGCAGATCGTAGCCTAGTAAAGTGTCTGACCACTTCTCTGACTGCTGAGAACTTGTCTGCATTCATTAAACTCGATGTTCTGCTGTCCGGATTGCCTTCTAGCTCTTTGAGTGCCACTGGAGAAGAGTTAAGTAAGAATTAGTGGGAGGAACTCAATTTTAAACGTACGCCATTCATAAGATCCTGTAGGAAACGGCAAGTTGCTAAAAACCTACGTATATTTGTTGAGCTACCTCGGAATATTTAACGTAGTGCTTTAAAGACAAAATTTCAATTAAACGTAGTTATTTTAGTTTCAAAAGTCCACTTACGAATTACAAACGGTTTTATTTCCTTCTTTTGTATTTCTGGAGTTAACAACGACACAGTAGTCCATTGCGATGGACTCTCTGTTAGTAATTCTAATTGTTGAGACATTTTGTTGCAGTTATAATTAAATAAAAACTTAACAGAAAACTCAAAAACAACACGAACTTTTCGTGTACGAAATTGACATTTTGTGACAGATTGACAATCATGTGTATGTGACAGATGACAATGTCACTTCTGCTGTAATTTGTTTGGGTTCCGCTTCCGTAGCGTATGGCATGTCCGTCTGAGTACGTCCATCCCTCCGTTGGTATAAGGCCTATTACATTAAAAGATTTCTCGGGCACTACGTTCGTTACACGCGGGATAAAAAAGTTAAATGCACATATATGCGCGTGGATACCCTTCAAACTAACATGTTGGATAACAAAATCATTAAGATTATACGTTAATATTTATCCAACTACGGAACTCTACGCCGCTGTGAGCAGGCGCGGTCCGAGGAGGGGGAGGGTCCTAGGGGTCCCCCATGACCCCCCCCAAAGTTAGTCTTGCTGTCGAGTCCATGTACAATTTGCCTGCCTTACTAACTTAAAATTGTTCTTACTTGAGCTACGGAGACTCCTATTCATGTTGAAAATATAAACAAAATCGAACCTTTACCAGGCGGGTTGTAAGATGTTCGAGCTTGCTTCGCTCGCTCTCTTGCATTCATAATTCTTCTAGTTACCTGGGCTTTCCTGGCATAAATCGACTATGTAACTTCTATTTATGTTGAAAATGTAAACAAAACCGATCCTAAACGAGGCGGGTTGTTAGAATTTTCGAGCATTCATAATTCTCATAGTTACCTGGGCTTTCCTGGCATAAATCGACAATGTAACACTGAGCCTTCTGAGAAATTTCTGATGTTAAAACCCAATAATACTATCCGACCTGGGAATCGAACCCGGGACCTCATGCTCATTAGTAGCGCTTGCGACTCCTAGAACAACGAGGTCATGTACCTTCCCAAAAATATTCTTCAGTACTCATGGTGTACTCACCCCCAAAATCTTAGGCTGCGACTGCGCCTGGCTGTGAGTGGTCTGACATATAACTGGCGGGGTCGTTTTTCAGAGTAGGATCCCGTGCATCTGGTTAGAGTGGAAGCTGACCCCAACATAGTCGATAAAAGGCTAAGCAGATGATGATGAACCTTAAAAATACGACTCCTATTTATTAAACAATTACTCTCAGTTTTTTTCATATTATGCGTTTCGTTAGTGCAGAATAAACAATTTTTCTTTCTTTCTCGGTTTTTAGAAATCGACTAAAATCTCAAAAACCGATAAAATATTTGAAAAACAAACCGTATATACACTTGTATGTACACTTTATCTGATCTCATCACTACAAATTCTAATGGCCGCCGCTTGTTTGGCGTTATCAGGCGTTATCGTGATAACTTCAGTTTCATTCGACGAAAACTAACCAAAATACCACTACACTTTGACCAAGAACTATTTCAGTTTTAGTTAAGTTTGTTTAGATTAAAATGGCTGCAGTGCAAGGCGCTCCGGGAAACAAAAACTGGCCGGCTCGGCCCGGTATGCAGCATCAGAACAGCCAAGGGCCACCCTCCAGTATGACGCTGAATAGAACTATTAATCTATATCCGCTCACTAATTACACGTTCGGGACCAAGGAGCCTCTATTTGAGAAGGATGCGTCGGTTCCCGCCAGGTTTCAGAGGATGCGGGAGGAGTTTTCAAAAATCGGCATGAGGAGGTTAGTTTTTACAAAATCTATTAGCATTATCACAGTGAATTAAGTAGTAGTTGGAAGTGTATGTGAGATGTTGGCAGAGTCCTGGGTTGGGCATTCATATTTGATTTATATATTAAGCTAATATTGAGCTTCATATCTGCAGACCATAAATTCATTCACCAATCATTTTAAGAGGCAACGGAGTGGGTTAAAAGAAGATGAAGTGAAAATACTTTATAATAGTATGCTTAAATCGTTTGGTCATGTTCGGAGGATGAATGAAAGATGGCTAACAAAAGGTATTTGCACATGCGAGTGGACGTACAAGGCAGATGTGAGTGGAAACACCGGAGGGGACATCCTAAGAGGAGACAATAGCAACCTATTTGGTGATGTTCTTCAGAATGTTTAGTTTTGCAGTACTTGCAACTGGCATACAAGAATGACAACATAAACAAGACAAAAGGAGTGTGTAAGGAGCATAACAAATGGCATTCTGTAGTTTCTGCCTACCCCCATGGGACAAAGGCGTGAGGTTATTTATGTATCTATGCTATTAACTATATTATCACAGCCAAAAGTTTATAAGAAAACACAGACATTGCATTATGCATGTGCTCTTAGGAATTATCGAGATTAGAACCAAAACCTATGGTACCCAGATCTTTCACAGGTGTTCTAAGCAGACTAGGAGACATAATTAGCTTCTAGAGCAGCCTTTGTGTGTTTTGTGTCACACAATGTCACACTTCGTCGACCCCCTCCGCCCCCTTAACGTGTGACGTAATTTATGGATGGCCCCTAAAGGCAATATTTTTCTAAAACTTTCGTAATTGTGAAACTGTTGAAACTACATGACAGTCATACAACCTATCTCCATATCTTTCAGGTCAGTTGAAGGAGTATTACTAGTTCATGAGCATGGACTTCCACATGTGCTGCTGCTGCAGCTCGGGACTGCGTTCTTCAAGTTGCCGGGTGGAGAATTGAACCCTGCAGAGGTGAGGAGTTGTTTTGCTAAATCTCTTAACCCTTTCGCGAGCATTGGCAAAATATTTTCCAAGTGGATTTTTTTAAATGCAGCCAAAAACCTTCAGTGTATTGGCTTTACGATATTTGATACACCTAGTGCCATCTCTTATTAATTGTGGAGGGTAAGTATGGAGGTAAAATTCATCTTCAATATTTTAGGAATAATTTATATCACCGTTTAAGGCAGTCGAAATTAGTACTGTCCGTGAAGGGGTTAAAAAGGTTGTATCCTCAAGTACCTACATCGAGCTCAAACCTTTGAAAAATATAATATAATATAAGTATTTATTCACATCAACAGGACAGCTATTTAACATTACATACATAAGACTTAAATGTAAAAAGCACACTGAATGTTGTCGTAACTAGCACCCTTGCTAAGTTATCAAGATAACTTGTATTAAGGGTACAAGTCCCAACCCTTGGTTCACATATTTTAAGGCATTGCAAAGAACGAAAAAAGCATTCAAAGGTCTATACAAAAAAAAAATCACATGGATATTTCTTAAACATAATAATAATAATAAAAAAAAAAAAACAATGAGAAGTAAGCAAAAGCCAAAAGCATATTGAGTTTAATGTGGTGGTGAGTGTGAGTGATGTGAGTGTTTTGTGTAAGTGAGAGAAGGTTTTAAGCGCTTTATCAGGCTAGTAATTTTTTTCTCCAGAAAGTAGAATCCGCTCTGTGTCTGTGTAGTCTTGTTCAAATAAATAATTTGTTACAGTTTTTTTTAAAGTGTTACTCGGAAATGAGTAAAATTTTAATTTTTTATTTAGTCTGTTATATAAATGAGGGCCTTGGAAACAAAAGAATCTCTTCGTGAATGCGAACTTACATCTATGTGGTTGACAGACTGTGTCTCTGCGTCTTTTGGTGATATTGGCATAAGGAGTGTTAAGATGTTGTAGGACGACTGTGTGGAGGATGAAAAGTTGTCTCACAGTTAGGACTCCACAGCATTTATATAGCTCAGCTGTTGGGAAGAGAAGGGGACGGAAAGTGCTTACCTTTAAAACGGCTCTCTGGGCTCTCTCTAACTTTAGAAGATGGGTTTTAGGCGCCCCACCCCACGTGGTGATACAATATGTTAAAAGAGATTGGCATAGAGCAAAGTAGACTCTTTTAACAATGTTAGCCTCAGCGACATGGCGGAGGGTTTTTAAAACAAAAATCAGTTTCCTGATTCTTGAGGTCAGGAGGTCTATATGCGAAGAGAAGGTCAGACCGTTGTCGAGTGTTACCCCGAGATATTTTATAGAGCACACTCGTTGAAGCGCAGGACAAGTACAAGTGACGTAAGATGATTGGCAAGAGTGTGCAACGAGGACAAAAGTATCAGGGGGTTGTGTGGATTGGTGTAAAGTGTAGGTTAAGATTTTTGTTTTATCCGTGTTTAAGGTAAGGAGATGTTTGTTAAGCCAATCAACTACAATGTTCATCCCTGATTGTGCCGCCTCAAAAGTTTCATGCCAGGTATCACCAGAAAAGGTAAGGACAGTGTCATCGGCAAATACAGTTATTTTCCCATTTGCCAGAACTAGGTTGCACAGTTGATTGATATAAACCAAGAAGAGGGAGGGGCCAACCACACTTCCCTGGGGCACACCGAATGTGACAGGGAGGTCACTGCTCAGATAATTGAGTACTTTAACACACTGAGTCCTATTTTCCAGGTAGTCTTTAAAAATATCAAGAGCAACACCTCGTATGCCCAGCTCCTCAAGCTTTGAAAAGAGGATAGGAATAGAAACTGTGTCAAAGGCCTTTTTGAGATCTAGGAAAATAGACAGAACTTTTTTTTTGGAGTCAATTTTATTTATTATGTGAGAGGAAAGCTCCAGAACAGCACTACTAGTAGAGGTCTTATGCCTAAAACCAAACTGATTTGGAGACAATAACCCCTTGCTCTCAAGGTAATTAACAAGTCGATTATTGATAATGCGTTCTAGAATTTTTGAAATGGATGGCAATACTGCTATGGGCCGATAGTTATCGACACAGTTCCTACTCCCACTCTTGTGTATTGGGTGTATTATAGCTTTCTTAAGTGACCAAGGAAAAGTACCCGTACGTAAGCAGAGGTTAAATATGTACGTAAGAGGTGGGACGAGAAGCTGTTTGTAACGCTTGAGAAAGTTGGACGGTATGTTGTCCCAACCAACGGCTGAGTTTGATTTTAAGGACGTAATAAGTGTGGTAACCTCAGCTTCGTCCGTATCCAACATAACAAAAGAATCAAGGACTGCGTTCGCAGATTCTTGGAGCAATTGTACGTCAGGATGGTGTTGAAATTTAGCAGCGAGGTTAGCGCCGATGTTTGCAAAGAAATAGTTGATTTGATTCACGGACTCTTGAGGGGAAGATGCAGTTGTAAGCAAATCAGTGGTAAAAGTTTTTTGCTTTACAGTATTAGTGACTCTTTTTATGACCTGCCAGATCTTTTTATTGTCACCTGCAGCTTCCCTAATTTGGGCACTCTCATACTCTCGTTTGAGCTTTTTGAGGACTTTAGTACAAAAGTTTCTGTATCTTTTATACGTTATTTGGAGCACAATGTTATTTGGAGTCAACTTGAGTTTTTTGTGCATTTCATCACGATTACGCAAACAACGGAGCATTCCCAAGGTCATCCAGGGCTTGAGCAAGCGATTCTGATTGGAGACTCTAATGATTGATGAGTGGGAGTTTATGACAGTAGAAAGCGTATTGAGTAATAAGTCGGTGGCAACGTCTGAGTCAGTACATTCATAAATGGGTTGAAAATCTAAGCAATCTATGCTTTTGTCAAGAGCGAGATAGTCAATTTTGGAGATGGTGCTTCCTTGCGCTTTATAAGGTTTTTTTAACTGAAGGCAGAGCAACACGCAATTGTGATCCGTAACTGAGGAGTCCATAACTATTGTGGTGGCTGACATGTTGGTCTTTAGCATAACATGGTCCAGGCAGGCAGTTTCACGAGTAGGGAAGGAATGTGCCGGGAGAAGGCCATGAAAAGCCATGAGATTGAGATAGTCAGCAATGTGGTTGGGGCAGGGTGTACTACTAATGTTAAGGTTTATATCACCTACAACAACTATATTTGGATATGACGAGAGGGTCACTAAGAGTGAGTTAAGGGAATTTAAAAAGTTGCGTGGATCGCTAAAAGAGGGGGACCTATAGATACATATAAATGCCTTTTCAGAGCCAACCTTAAGGACAAGACAGGTTGCATCCATAAGTTTAGGTTCAAACACAGTATAGTTATCGAGATTTTTAACACAAATAACAACTCCGTCATTCTTATTTGTGACAAGCATTGACTGATATTGGGAATAGCTCGCGATCGGTGGTATAACAGAATTGCTATTTTTTAACCAGCACTCAGTCAGGACGATGATGTCAATATCTAAATTAACCCTGGATAAGAGAGTCAAAAAAGAGTCAATATTTGCGTTGATCGATCGAATATTCTGCGTTACTAATTTTAACTGATTACGAGGGTCACTAATATGTAGCAAACAATCCTCCGGTTTACAACTTATTGAACTCGAGACTGAGATCTGATCAATGTTATTGCTTAACTCAAAAGTATTATCCAACATTATTACAAGTATATGAATTACGTATAATAGTGGGCTCATTTATATAAAGATAAAAATTGATATGGACCGATTTGACAGGGAAGTTATCCATGTTGTAGCAAGCATCATCTCTTATAATAGAGGGAGAAATACTAATCGAGGGAGAGCAAGTGAGATAGTGTATATCAGGTGTGTGAGCGTGTACAGGAGCGAGTGGGTGTGTTGTATGGGGTTTATGAATATGGGTGGTGTTGAATAGTGTTATTTGAATGAGTTTAGCATTTTGACAACGTGGCAACTTAAAGTTAAAATTTAAGTGTATCGCAATTTTTAGAGGGTGAAATGTAATAGAAAATACTAAACCAAAAAATTTGAAAAAGTAAACAAAAAGTAAAATTAAAATGAAAATGGATTGGATACATAGTCAGGCGGCTTTTGACAGGCCTTCAAACTGAGTTTCAGATTTGATGAGAATTGACTGATCTGATGAAAAAATATGAGACATTGATATAATCTATACAAATAAATAAAATTGGAGTGTCTGTTTTTAATATTAAGATAACCACTTTTTACTAAGTGTATATGGATGTATACACGATACATATACCAAAACAACATTTTTTACAATTTTTGTCTGTCTGTCTGTCTGTCTGTCTGTTCGTTCCCGCTAATCTCTGAAATGGCTGGACCGATTTTGACGGGACTTTCACTGGCAGATAGCTGATGTAACAAGGAGTAACTTAGGCTATTTTTATTTTAGAAAGATTCTTTTAGTCTTCCCCAAAGTCTTTAAAAAATCTCTTATCACGCCAGTTCACAAGGGTGGGAACCGTGATGAAGTTAAGAATTACAGACCCATATCAGTTTTACCGACACTATCAAAAATACTAGAAAAGATATTGAATACTAGGCTCGTTAGTTTTTTAGATAAAAACAATTTACTGTCTGAAGGACAGTACGGTTTTAGGTCTGGGAAAAGCACAGAAGAGGCTGTTGGTCAACTAGTTGATCACGTTGCTGAAAAGGTCGATGCTAAACAGAAATGCATAGGAGTTTTTCTCGACCTAGCCAAAGCCTTTGACACCGTCTCTGTTCCCACTCTCGTGACTAAACTAGCCCACATAGGAATCCGGGGAGAAGCACTCAGTATATTTACGGAGTTTCTGAGTGATAGGACACAAAGGGTAAAGATAGGTGGAATCGTCAGTAGCGAAGCAGACGTTACCTGTGGTGTGCCGCAGGGCAGTGCCCTCTCTCCGAGTCTCTTCCTGGTATATGTAAACGATCTGTGTCAGCAACAACTTTTTAAGGGTAGAATATTTAGCTACGCTGATGACACCGCGCTCATATTTCATGGAGAGACTTGGGAGGAGGCGCAGCGTGTGGCTGAGCTGGGACTTTGTAAAGTCAGTAACTGGCTGGAAGAAAACTTACTTACCCTTAACATTGCCAAAACTTCATACTTGCAGTTCAGGTTTGCCAATACCAAACCAGTAGCAGTAACCCTTAAGGTACATTCTTGCAACTTTGCTGGAAATAGGCTCCAGTGTGCATGTCTTACAATATCACAAACAACAAACATAAAATACTTAGGTGTAGTACTGGACGAAAAATTGAGCTGGCGGCCTCAAGTCGAATTAACTGCCTCCAGAGTGAGGAAACTTATTTGGGCCTTTAAGAAACTTCGACTTGTGGCTGATTTTGATCTTCTTCGCACTTTATACTTCTCTTTAGCCCAATCGATAATTGGTTACTGTATTACGGTGTGGGGAGGAGCCTGTAAAACAATTATGATCCACCTTGAAAGAGCTCAAAGATCATTGCTCAAAGTCATGACCTTCAAACCATACCGTTTCCCGACCGTAACTTTGTACCAAAATTGTACAGTGCTCACAGTAAGGCAGCTATATGTTCTCAATATCACATTGAAGCAACACCTAATCACACCTATAAACAATAGTTACAAAAGTAAACGAACAGTCACTAATGTTTGTAAATACGTCAAATGTAAGACTGCCTCAGCTAGAAGGCAACATCTTTTTCTTGCTACGCATATCTACAATAAGTTAAACAAGACCCTAGATATCAACCCATTTCCCAAAAATGAAATTAAAAAGAAAATAAACACCTTTCTACAAACACTAGATTACATACAGACAGAAAACTTAATAACATAAACCCTGCAATTAGCGCTTCCCATTATAAACATGCAAGATAAATATATAAATACCACGATACCCACTATACTCACACACACACACACACACACACCCTTGTTTGTACAGACACCCTTACGAGGACCTTGGTAATTCTTGACCGTACCGAGGACCCTCCGAAAAACTGGTTTTAATACTTCGTTGGCCTTTTTGAATAAGATAGAAAGAGACAGATGACTAAATATATAGTGATAAGCTTATTGGCATAATGCTATCTCAACATTTTTCTGTATGAATTGCGGCTATCATACCGAGGACCTGAAATACACAGCCAAATGTGACCAGCGATGCACATACGAGGACTTTGTGTATGCCAACCGAGGACCCCTTAAGTCAGCCCTGCGACACCCTTCCGAGGACGTATTTTTACACAATATTTCTTATATCTTGTACTAACTGCGGACGCTGTGTTACACTTTATATCACTAAACTGAGGACAGTTTTCCGAGTAGAACTTGAACACAGCGAGGACATGAAAAAACTTCCTACCTAAATACCATTAGATAATTTATTAATGTAAGTAGAATGTTCCGAATTATTCCTTACACACATTTTCTAAAAATGAAGTACCAAGCGAGGACGAGTCGATTATCTTTACGTTTGTAGGCGCTTTTCAAAGTATTATGTTATACCAACATAACTGGCGAAACGTAGGTGTACTTTTGGTATACCTCTACCCAACCCTTCGGGGAAATAAGGCGTGATGTTATGTTACGATTCAATGTTTATTTACACAATATTTTCACGGAAAGTCTCTTTTCTCTAACATTATACATAAACAAACTGGCCAAGTGCGAGTCGGACTCGCGCACCGAGGGTTCCGTACAAACCTGCAGGAACTCACGGTTTATGCATAAGGTTTATGTTTATGAAATTATTATTTTTTTTTTTTAATTTTTATATTTGAGTTGACTGAATGAAAGGTAAATTGTGGTTTACGATTTATGATGTATTAAAAAAAAACTACTTACTAGATCTCGTTCAAACCAATTTTCGGTGGAAGATTATATGGTAATGTACATCATTTTTTTTTTTAGTTTTATCATTCCCTTATTTTAGAAGTTACGGGGGGGGGGGACACATTTTATTTATTTATTTATTTATATTTATATATACTTTATTGTACACCATTAAAATACAAAACAAAAAAACATTACAAAGACTACAAAATATACAATGGACGGCCTTATCGCTTTATGCGATCTCTTCCAGGCAACCATGGAATGGACAGTAATAAGTCTGGACATAAAATGGGTATGTCAATGGTGTAAACATACAATTTACTAAAATTGCTACACAGATATTTATATTCTAAATAATAGATACATAAATACATACATACTAAATATATAAGGCACAAAAATAAATGAAGACAGTACATAGAAAATTACAGTTAGATTAGGAGAACAAGATCACAACGACAAGTAGTGTTCCTTTACAAGTCTTTTAAAAACATGTAACGTCTGCGCGCGTTTAATTTCAACAGGCAATGCATTCCAACAAATTTTACCACTTTGGAAGTGTTTCTCGCGCAAACTATTCAGTTTAGAAAAAAATGATATTAGAAACCTCAATATCATTTTTGAAGACCTATCCATAGATACCCCACACGTATGGGTTTGATGAAAAAAAATGTTTTTGAGTTTCAGTTCTATGTATGGGGAACCCCAAATATTCACAATACACGTAAATTTGATCACGAAGGAGCTTACATATCAAATACTATTAGGTCGTTTTATGCATATAATACAAACTGGCAAGATACTACGCGATGCATCCGCCTACCGCCTGATCTTATAGGCGCATATAAGTCCGAGTTACCGGAGTTATTACTCTTGAGTGCAATTACTCTTGTTTCATGCTTTCATAGGAGTCCAGATCCTATGTTTGCCAGGAAATATGATCCCATATACCGATATAAGTACAAATTATAGGATTATGCGTACTTGAGTAAAAACAGCATCTATTTATGCTGTTAAAAGCGCAGTAGCAACCACCAAAACCATCATCGGAGCTTTATAAGTCCGCGTAGCATTATAAAATCGCCATCCAGGATTATTATGCTAGTTGGGTACTTAATGTTATGTTAAGTTTTTAGCCCAAATTATGTCGATCTAAATATTTTCTCTGTAATTCGTTTTGTTTGAGTCGAATAGTTTGTTTAATTTTAAAATAAAACTTTCTTTATTTCGTTGTACTTGTTTACTTCAACATGTTGTTTGTGTCCCATGACCGTGAATATTTTATGGTTGAAATGATAATGTTGTGTAATCTAGAAGGCCTAGGTAGTTAGCACAAACAGCAAAAGAAGCCTCCTTATTCCTCGTGCGCCAAGTAGCTACTAACGATTTGCTTAAGGGTTCAGTATACCTTCGATGTTTTCCTCCATAATTTTATTTAAATGATAGCACATAACTCGTCTTCTACACACGAGGAAAACTGTCTAAACGAGGACTAGAATACACATTGTTCGGAAAATCTAGCAAACCGAGGTCTCAAATACACATTGTTTGGAAAAGCTACCTAACCGAGGTCCTTTGTGTTAAAGTTAACACAAAAGTCCTCGAATAATACAACCAACGTGAAATGAGTGTAAAGAGGCTGTGTATGAGGTGACACAGGCGCCACCTGGTGGATACACAATGCGTGTGTAAGATTATGAAATATTTTGATCAAACCGAGGTTCAGACAACTTTTTCCTATTAAGTATACAGAAAGGCTCAAAATGGCTTGCAGAATACGAATCTTTGGTCAAATCAAACCGAGGACCCTCGAAAAAGTCCTCGCTTTGAAAAGGTCCTCGGTCGTGCCTTGTGTATTCATACGCACGTCCTCGGATGGTACTTAAAACAAACACACACACACACAAACACACACACACACATACATTTATACGCCTTAAGCAGATATTGTGTGATGTAAAACTGTTTAAATCTTATTGCATAATTTTTGTGTAAAACTACTGGGAGAAGACACTGATTCCTGTAACACAGGTTACAACCTAGCGCAGGAGTCAGGGTTTCCATATAATAATGTAACATACTTCTATGTCAATAAAGATTATTATTATTATTATTATTATTATTTATTTTAGAAAAAAAATAACTATCTTCGAAAACTACGCTGACATACGTCTCAAAATTCGAAAAACCCTGGCTGAATCCTACGAAATAGATCAAAATAATGTACTACAGTATTGTACACCTTAAAAAGGCCTACAAAAATGTCCTCAATGGTATATGTCTATCTCTTAGGGATAACCCACAATAACCATTTTTTATCTTTTACTTTTTACGAGAAATAAGGGCTTATTTACGAAGCGATTTTAAGCAATACAGCATTAATCCTTATCCAATTAAGTACCTTAAATACATTGTGCATTTAATATATAATGATCAATATTGCCCTTTACAGCATGTAATTTAAATGAATATCTTAGAAGATATTAGAGATTTAAAAAGTGGGCGCAGAGCGCGTTGGCAGGGGCCGGGTAGTACAGGATAAGTAGGATTGTAATTCATATTACTTTGGCTTCATAGTAATTGCGAATATCATGTGTGTTCATTATACTCAAAATAAACCTAATAGTATTATTCCAAGTAAGAGACCGCGAAATGGCTTAGATGTTTAGATTTTTGGATGTTTGTTTCTCAATGATGCAAAGACGGCTAAACGGATTTAGATCGAATTTGGCACAAAGATATAGGTATTATATCATGGATACGTAACAGATAGGGTACCTACTTTATCCCGGTAGTAGGTTCCCGGGTGATATTTTCCGACAGCTATACGGGCCAAGCCACTGGCAAAAGTACTATTCCTATAATTATGTTCGGTGTCTGGTAAATGATTGAGTGTCTGTATAGGTAAAATAGGAGCGTTAAGAAAAACCAGGAAGACTTATATTCAACTAAACCAAGCCCTATGTCACAGTCTTCTTACTCTGAATACTATTACTTTTATTTTAAAAACACCAACACACATGATGTTCTCATAAACTATGAATCCTAAGTAATATGAGTTATAATCCTACTACTAATAATATTATAAATGTGAAAATATGTATGATTGGGTGTTTGTTTCTCAATCACGCAAAAATGGCTGAATGGATCTGGATCGAAAATAGCACACAGAGTCTATATTACCTATATAACCTGGAATAACACATTCTTATCGCGGTAGTACGTCCTCTTGCATTAATTTCCGACATCCACGCGGGCGAAGCCGCGGGCAAAAGCTAGTATCTATTATAATACTTGGAGATCATGAACTGGCACTTTCTTTCTTTAAAAACTCAATAATTCTCTTAAAACTCAATACTCTCGCGCAGAGCTGCTTGCAAAAGCTAGTAATAGGTAATAGGTAGAATAGGCTGGTGTCCGCAACTCCACGTCTGAGCGCGTATTTTGCGTACGGGTGGGAAATCGGTTATTCGATCCACCCCAGCTCCTCGAGAAAGGCCAGCAACGCCTTGATGTTGCTGACTATCTCACGTAGGGTACCACAAATAAATAAAGCTAGTCTTAAATAATAAGAAATATTGTATTTGTCCGTAGGATGAAATTGAAGGTCTGAAGAGGTTACTGACTGAGACTCTCGGCAGACAGGACGGAGTCAAACAGGAGTGGCTCATAGAAGACACTATTGGTAAGTGTTGCTGTACTAAAACAGGACGTAAGAAGACCCCGATGGGTCTTTTTAGTGATCTAAACCAAAATCTATGCAAGCTGTACTTGTCAATAATTGTAACATTGTTGAAAAATAATTATAATTTATTTCAAATAGACAAATAAAAGGACTTTTGAATGTCAACATTTACAAAAGAAATGGAATTTAGTTGCGCCTTCCACAGGGTAGTTTCCCAAACATGCGGTTTCTTCATTTCCAACAGCATAAGCGACCCAGCTTTGCCGCCCCCAAGATATGTTATTTTAGGTCCCCATTGTAATTTCTCGCCTACCGTGATTCCTAGGAAAACCGTCTGATTAATACATTCGGGATTTTTCTCCATTCAATATGGTGTCACTTTCGCTACTTCGAATAGCTCTCGGTCATCCATTCACTGACCAACCGCGGCAAGCGTACCCTGTTCGATCGACCCAGGCGGCTGTTATTGCTAAGCTGTCTCAACCAATTTTTACAGATTAAGATTAATTTGAATAAATTACTTGTAATTTTAATAAGTTTTCATTTTCCTTCCAGGTAACTGGTGGCGTCCCAACTTCGAGCCTCCCCAATACCCATACATTCCTCCTCACATCACAAAACCAAAAGAGCATAAGCGTCTGTTTTTAGTACAACTGCAAGACCGAGCTCTATTTGCTGTGCCAAAGAACTATAAATTGGTTGCAGCACCACTGTTTGAGTTATATGACAATGCTCAGGGATACGGTCCGATTATCTCTTCTCTGTCTCAGAGCTTATGCCGGTTCAATTTTGTGTATATGTGAAGATTTTCTAAAGTCTAATAGTAATAATGTGGAGTATTTTGTCCGGTGATAGTATTTTATTCAATTCTGCGAAAATTTCAAAGGGGTTTTGCAATTTCCAGGTCTGTCGTTATGGTAAATGATTTTATTTCTGCTAGTAGGTTTGTATTAGTGATGTCCCGGATAACCGTATCCGCGGATATCTGAAGGAGGAGAAAGATCCGTATCCGTTACTGTTTACAGCTATTTCAAGGTCACGCACATTGACACTGATTGAGTAAGAAAGTTAAGATCCGTATCCGCATCCGCGGATCTTGACCCCAAATATCTGTATTCGGATCCGTATCCGCGAATAAACATTTTTAACGATCACACATCACTAGTATAGTACAAAAAAAAAACAGTTACACGTCAATCATATTTTTTTAAACTAGATGAGGTCGGCGTTTCCTATCTGACTACTCTGAGAAGAAAGGCCAAAACAAACTCAGAGGTCACAGTCTCTTTTAAAGTCCAGACATAATCTTGGTCACAACATGTGAAGACCATGTCGATTGGAGTCTGAAATGGTAATTTATAGTTGTATGTTTATTCAAAATCAAATCAAAATCAAAAGTCATTTATTCAAATTAGGCTGAGGATCAGCACTTTTCGAACGTCAAAATTACAAAAGACAGTCCCCTCAAAACGCCCACCCGTCGCGCATTATTAAAACATTCTTCACGATATGTGTATTTATAGAGCAATACTAATAAAATGTATATTTCGTATCAAATAAAATGAAATTAATTATATTTATGTAAGTAGATCTTTTGGACATCAATTGTATGCTGGACAATATTTTAATACTAGATAGCGCTGGCATTTCCTAGCTGACTGATCACTGAGAAGAAATGCCGAACCAAAGTCAGAGGTCATAGCCTCTTTTTAAGTCCAAACATTATATTATTAGAATTTTATATGAATCTAACAATGCAGGGCCTTGTCTGGAAGGGCTTTTTGAAGAAAGAGCCATTGCAGCTTTGAGCTGAGCTGTCCTAACAGACGGCATGCATGTATCAATCATCATTTAACTTAGAAAATTTGAATTTTTCGCGAATATTAAATTGAATAGCATAAGGATGAAATTTTGTTCGGCATAATTTGTTTATAAATACTATCTACTGTTCAAAATAATGGCATTATTATTGTTAGACTTTATAAAGTATTTATGGTGTATATTTAAATGGTGTAAAAGTTTAGATATTTTTGTTGTTATTGAGTAGTTAGTGAATGGAATGTTAAGTAAAACTATCTGACTAGGAATTCATTCAACCGAAATTAGATTCAGACCAAATTCGAGACCAGCTAATAATTTTCCCACTGTTGGGACACAGGCTTCCTCACTGTGAGAGCCATACAGGCCCAGTCAGGGTTGGTAGATGTCATATGTCTTCGAATTTTTGTTTCTAAGACATGCCGATTTCCTCACGATGTTTTCTTTCACCGTTTTGAGAGCAGTGCTGATGAAATAATTTACACAAATTAAAGCGCCTGTCTGGGTTCGCACCTACGACCTACAAATCGTAAGTTGCGACCGTTACCACTGGGCCACCACTGCCAAAAGTAATACAGGGCGTGGCGTAAGTAGTGGTCCACCGTTCAGGATTCGATGAACCAGATAATTAACTATAACAATTAAAAATTTTAAACATTTTTACCCAAGGGTTCCGAAAATATTTTATTTTTGTCTTTTATTTACGAAATATCTACCTTTTATTACATATTTGTTTGTAGTTTCAACAAAAAACATTATTTTTTCATTTTGATTTCTGTTAATTACTGCTGAATACTAGAGCTATCATGATAAATTATGATTTTATGTAAATTTAGCTCTTTTGAAGAAAAAGTTGGTTCTTCTCTAATTTTAACCCCAATTTTTAACACACCATCAAGTTCAAGAGCAATTTTTGTAAAAAAAAAAATGGGTAAAAATGGTTTAAAAATTTAATTGTTATAGTTAATTATCTGGTTCATCGAATCCTGAACGGTGGACCATTACTTACGCCACACCCTGTATATTGCACAAATACAGGTCTGGTTTGTTCATAGTCCAATGAGGCTGCAATCCGACAATATCTCAGATATCAGAAGAGTGATTGCGTGGGACACTAAAAGTAGGATTGGCTTTCTTTGTGACAGTTCAAAAACATTCATTGCATTTTTTACCTTGCCGAGCAGACAAATTTGTCGAACACCTGAAACAATGGAGTTACGCAATTACTCTTTAGACGCGACATCTAATCAACTGATGCAATAATATGTACTCTTTTTTGTGGATAGGAAATTATCAAATAATGTCCCCCGGTCTGGGTGGAGCGGGAGGGCGAGTCAGACTTTTACTGACTAAATAGAATAGAATAGAATATTTTTATTTCAGACCGGAGTCCATAAGGTTAGTAACAATTTTTCTTAACGTCTAGTGTTAGTAGATTACATACACAGGTACAAACATATAAATTAAAATTCAGCATGGAGCCGCATCCATCTCCGCAGCATCGGGGAATCCCACCGATCTGCGAATACACTGAGAATACTGTTGGTGCTGCCGCGAACACGAGTCATCAGGGATGCACACCTTTTTCTAATAATGGCGGCAAAACCATCAATATTATTATCTGCAAACATCCCTGACGCACTACTACGCCACGGCAGCCGCAGCAGCACTCTCAGTGCATTGTTATATTGAACGCGTAGGTCACTGTACAAACCACCCGTGTTCCTTCAGTTGCCTGTGCCAGCCAGGAGGTAATATGAACTCTTGACATTCCATTTCTGAATTATTCTTTGGTCAATATTATTATTTAAAATGATTTACATTATTTAAATCTACACCGACTTAGTATGTGTAATAGAGTAAAGTATGTATGTGTGTGTGTGATATAGTTTTTATTGATAGTAAATTACAAATTTTACTTGGCAAAGGGTTTAGAACCGGTCTGGCATATCGACCCGCCGCCATTTTGACTGTCGTGTCGTGGTTTTGACTGTTGTTGAACTCATATTGATGTTTTCCTTCAAATATCTCGGTAACGTGACACTTTCGGGTACCGTGTTTCTGACATTTTTTGTTCGTCTATGTGTCCTCTACCGATACATACCACTTTCATCGTGCGCCGCGATTCGACAAAAAATCAAAATGGCGGTGGGTCGATATGCCAGCTTCCATACAAAAAGGTTCGAACCCCTTTGTCCAAACTTTTGCGTTATTTGACTACTACAAAAAGTACTTTAATTTCTTTTTAAAGTCATTTATTTTTTCTTCTAAATAACGTTGTAATTTTTGAAAAATATGCCCCAGCCAACTTTTAAGGTGAAAACGCGAAGGTAGCCCCGAAATTAGAATTTTCATCCGTTTTTTTGCAATCTGCTGGTCAGTCTCAGATTGTATGTTGATTAAACTAGTCTTACCAAAGAGTATCGTATTACCCAGTACCTGGGTTGTGGAGGTCAGATAGGCAGTCGCTCCATGTAAAATACTGGTACTCAACTGCATCCGGTTAGACTGGAAGCTGACCACAACAAAGTTGGGAAAAGGCTAGGCAGATGATATAATGCAAATTGCAAAAAAATGAAAATAAAATTCAATTTTGCAGTCTACCCTGACGCTTTCACCTTAACATTGATAGAAAATAGTTTTAAATTTTACACCATTTATCAATAGTTAAAATACTAAAGAAGAAATCATTTATTTTCCCCAAACTTTTTTCTGTAAAAAATTTTTTATGTTAAAAGTGCCCCTGTATGTCAGTTCCAGCTTTCAATTAATAAGGACTATATTGTATTGTTAGTTATAAGTGAAATTTACAAAAAAATGAT
This sequence comes from Aporophyla nigra, assembly GCA_947507805.1. Classification (NCBI taxonomy): domain Eukaryota; kingdom Metazoa; phylum Arthropoda; class Insecta; order Lepidoptera; family Noctuidae; genus Aporophyla; species Aporophyla nigra. The sequence goes on along the minus strand of OX382319.1, from coordinate 10,787,233 downwards.
ATAAACCTCTATTTCAGATGCGTTTTATTTCATTGTACCTCAAGAAAGAAGATTGTTTATAGTTTTAAGTGTAGTCTTAGATATTAATAGGGATATTAACTATTTACTAAACTGTTAGAATTAAACTTTTGATCTATAACGTTCCCACTGCTGGGACACAGGCCTCCTCTCTGTGAGATGGAGTGGGCTATTATCATTCACGCGGTGGGCCCGCGTACGGGTTGGTAGATGTCACAGTCATTTCTTTGAATTTTTGGTTCTAAGACATCCGGTTTCCTCACAATGTTTTTCTTCACCGTTTTGAGAGCAGTGGTGATGAAATAATTTACACAAAGTAAAACGCCTGTGTCGATTCGAACCGACGAGTTACAACTTGAAGTCGCGGACGTTACTACTGGGTCACCACTGCTATCCCCTTCGAAGAGGGGATGCCCAGCAGTGGGAATATTATAGGCTGATAATGCTGCCGTTTAAATATACAATGGACCCCCGGTAATCCGGCCCCCGTCTAATCCTCCCGCCCCCCTCTAATCCTCCCCCCCCCCCCCCCCCGTCTAATGCTCCTCCCCCTGTCTAAACCTGGCGTTGTCAACTTGTTTTTTACAAGAAATAAAGTATATTGAGGCCTGAGAAGAATATTAAACAGTATTTTAGAAAAAATAACTTAAATGTTTTTAAATACATATTTTTAAGAGCTTCTCGCACAACTTATTATTATTGAACATTTTTTTGACAGTCTTCGCTAATGTAGATAATGCATGACTGAACGGGAAATGGATCTGTAATTTGTCGGATTATAAGGTACTCTTTAGTGAAAAAATCCGGACTATAGAGGGTCTTCTTAGGTCTCTATAATCCGACAAATTCGATAGTTCGACACTGCCCTGCAAAACGTTTGTCGGATTACCGGGGTTCCACTGTATCATATTTATTTCTGTAGTTAGGTTGATACAAACTCACTCCTCAATTTTAATCTGTTGAAAGACAACGAGTCACACTCGGAAGTTTTATTTTCATTTGGGGGCATTTAGTGTCTTGCAGTGTTAAAAACGAATGGTTTTGTAATGAAATAAATAATTTAATAAGTCAATGTGTCCTAGTCCAATTAGTCTGAGAATTAATATTGAAACAAACTCAGAGATCAGTCTCTTTTAATCTAGACATTATCTGGGTCAGATGTAGTTCAGACAAAAATTGTAGACCATTTTGTATTTTACTTGATACTTGTTGACAGGCCTACACTGTCCTATATACCTATTAACAGTGTATAATCTAAAAACATTGTAAAAGACATTTATTTTTAGAAAAGTAACCGTGAAGTTTCTTGCCGGCTCTTCTTCATAGGAATGAAGAAATTGGAACCGTGCTAGGTACACGGCTCCTGACGTTTCATAAGTGCCCATTTCTGTTAGTGTCTGAAATGGTCTTTTGAAATACTCATTTTTTATATTATACAGGATGTAAGGGTAAACACCGTTGTCACTTTACCCATGGGTAGTTTGACTTAAATATAAAATAACAGAGCGAGTTAAAAAATAAAATATTTTCCTGAAAAGGTTAAAAATGAATTTACGCGCGAGAAATGAGGGACGCTACGACGACGCGGCGTTACGTGCACTCGCTAGCGAGACTGACAGCTGACTGACTGGGGGCGCGACCCGTGCGTCGGCGTCGGGCAACGCGGCGTATTGAGACGCAAGTTTGTTGCCCTCGCGCATAGGGTGAAATGTTCTTGAGGAAAAAAGCAGATTTTCTTTAAAAAAAAAAATGTTTTTTTTTCATTGATTTTACGTTCTATTAACGAAACCAAATCACTGGTTTCAAGGATAACGGTGTATACCCTTACATCCTGTATAAAATAAATAATACATTTTTTGGTCCAAAGACACTGGTTGTAAATAAGTTACATGCTAAGAGTTTATCAACTAACAACAGACTAAATGAGAAGAAAAAGTAATTGTTTATATTAACATAAAATTAAATCTTGCCTCCTAAACTAGGGAAGGCCTGTATTTTAGGGAAACAATGTTTCGACCAAGATGAACTGTAATGATGAACCTTAGGTTTCGAGTTCAGTATATAATAATAGTATACTTATTTGTGTCCAATCTATACGGAATTCCCGCAATTTAAAATATTCCGGGAAACTATTTCAATTTTTCTTTTAATATAAACGTAGTTCGAAAAGTGCTGACTCTCAGCGTAGTTTGAATAAATGACTTTTGATTTTGACTACTGAATCAATTTTAGTCATTTTTACTATAGGTATTTTTTTAAATATGTACCAATTATTATTATGTACCACACCTATCGCCGATTGAGCCAAAGAAAATTAAACCTTATCTCAAGGCAATTAGACTCCATTTTAAATGCATAAACTAATGCTAGGGTCAACACGATTTTCTTAAAAATACAGTAAGCTTTATAAAAAAGTTTTGGTCATTGTATGCTTGTAACTCAATACTCTAATTGGGGTGTATGAGATCTTGTGTTGTCTCGTTGTATATATATTTACGTAGTCTAAATCAGGAATCAAGCTTGTTAGCAGTAGGAACTAGTAAAGACTGACTCAATTTGTGATATTTAATTATTTATTGTAAACACATTATTTTTTTTGTGTTTGTATTCTAGTCACTACACATTTATATAATCTTTACTTTGTACTTGAAGTCAGAATAATAATAATAAATTTAAGAGAGAGAAAATGATGGCTGTTCTATGTACAACTCCGAGGCATACATATGTGAATTATTTATTATTTTATTTATTTATTTATTTACACCAATAAGTACAACATCTTACAGTAAGTTTCCAATACGATGTTATACACACTAATTAAACTATCTATATATTATAAAATATACTTAAACATAAAATTGAACAATAAACACAAAACCCAAATAAAATAAAAATATTATTTCACATTTTAATGCCTTCTTCAATGCACCTTTGTGCTCCCAATACAAATTTCGGCAGGCTATCAAACACATCTTCTAACGGCATATTATTTATAAGACGTGCGGCCCTTGACAAAGGGGCAAACTTTAGTAGGTTCGTCCTAGCCCATGGTACATCTAATAAAGTCGGGCGGCGGCGCGCCCCAACATACCCGTCCGGGACGCGCAGCGGCAGCGCCTCCAGCACATCTGGGTGGTGCACCAGCCCGTGCAGCACCCTCGCCACGTATTTTACTAATGCGATGTCTCTCCTAACCGCTAGCCTAGTGTACCCGACCATGCCCAACACAAACAGACTCGGATACATCAACGGGTAGAATGGGTAAATCCCATAGAGCTTTAAATATAAGTACCTCGCGAATTTATTTTGTATTTTTTCAACCATTAGACTATACTTTTCTTCATGCGGATTCCATATAACGGCACTTGTCTCGAGATGACTACGAACTAATGCATTATAAAGTAGTTTTACTACCGCTACACTTTTAAAATCCGTACATTGTCTTAAAATGAAACCCAAATTTTTAAAGGATTTGCTACACAAATCTATAATATGGTGGCGAAACGTCAACTCGGCTACCATATGAACCCCAAGATCACGCATATGCGTGACCCGCGGCATTACACCTACCACCGTACTATATGTGAGTTAAGGGGCGAGAGGGCATGGGAAGCCGTCACCTCCTGCGAAGCAGTAATGCTCGCGAAGGAGGAGGCGGGGCGCGTGAGGGAGTGGCAGTCTCTGCGCCCTAGCCGCCGCAGGAGGAGACGCCCCGGGCGTCAGGAGTCAATAGCAGACTCCCGGCCACCGTAGGCGTGAGCTTGCGGGCGGCGAGAAATGGGTAGCTCGCCGCCCGGTAAGGACCAGGCTCGGGTCGACGGCGCGTAGTGTTCCACGCGCGTCTCAAAGAGATGTCAGCAGAACTGAAGGGGTCTGCTAGGACCGATGCCTGCCAGGGTCGCGAGATTGTTCAAAAGAGATACCGTGACCCTGGCACATGGGCAGCTGAAGGAACACGGGTGGGTTTTAGTCAGTAAAAGTCTGACACGCCCTCCCGCTCCGCCCAAGAGCGGGAAACGTCATTTGATGATTTCCCATCCAAAAAAAAGTGAAACAAATTATGATTCGCGACAGCAAAAATACAGGCTGTACATGATTATAATTATTCAATTCATCAATGGCATTAAAATAATGAACATAGCTTTTATTGAAGATTTTAATTATTATTCTAGTTCTGTGTGTTGCCGGACGTAAAGAATAGCACCATCTCATTTCTTCCCGTGGGTGTCGTAAGAGGCGACTTACTAGACAATCGGCAGCAGCGTTCCCTATGCATTTTATCACCATACTGCGATCGCCAACCCGCCTGCCAAGCGTGGCGATAATGGCCTAAGTCCAGCAGTGGACGTCTTTTGGTTGAAATTATGAATTCTCTAATTTAAACTGACGTGGTTGTGAATCATATTTTAGTCAACCTGGCACAGACCTGCAAAATACCTACCCATACCATATTGTCATTCCAAATAAATACATGTTTATATTCATTTAAGAATTGCTACATAAAAGTTCCATATATTTTGTAATTCAATTTAAATTTCCAATACCCACACAATTCTCATAAAAAAAAAACGTAAAAATGCAGTGACAGAAATCGATAAGAATTGAACAATAAACAGTTTCTTTAACACGAGAATAATGCTTTTCTTTTTTTGTGCTTTTTTCCTATTGATTGATTATGGAGAAAGTAAGTGGAGTAAGGGTGTCGTTCATTACGCTATCAATAAGAAAGATTATGGTGAGTTTTTTCAAGATGATAATATGGTTAGAAAAAAAAAATGAGACGTCGCGGGACGCCTGGCAGATGTGAAACATGTTTTGTAAAGATAATATTTATAAAGCATACTTTACGAAAGGAAATAAATATAGTGTAATCAAAAATAACAAATTAATTATATGTTAATTATCAAAATTCGGACTATTCTGTACCACCCTATTCTGAAGCACCAGCTTTCAAATAAAATAAGGATCATCTAAATCGGTTCACCCAGTTGAAAGTTACAAACATAACATCATATAGCGTGGCGATGCGTCGCCACGGCCATTTTCACCACGCCAAAATTTTGGTTTACCCTCATCTAAGATGTTTCACATCAAAAGGTGACTTGATGTTCTGTGTCGTGCCTGACGTAAAGAATAGCACCAACTCATTTCTTTCCGTGAGTGTCTTAGAAGGCGACTACGGGACTTGCCTACTAGAGAATGGGCAGCAGCGTTCTTTATGCACCTTACCACCATACTGCGATTATCAACCTGCTTGGCAAGTGTGGCGATTATGCATTCATTTATTAGACTTCCCTTTGGGGAGGCCCTTGTCCAGCAGTGGACATCTTTCAGCTGAAATGGTGATGATTGATGGGCTCTGTGAAGATTGCGGAAATCGCTGGGGTAGCAAAGCAGTTCGTCCGCCTATGTCCAATAAGTGTATGATCATACAGATCGGCTGTGCAATATCGAAACCTAGTATCTGCGTAAAACTAAATTTTATAGGAGAGCCGAAAATTGATTTCTGTGTACAACTACCTAACTTTTGCTCTAGATACTGGATTTCCGACTGTGTAACTTCGTATTTGACTATTTTTTTAAAGAATTTGCTAGCCTAGTATACATGGAGGGCGGTCTATAAGGTCGAAAATGCAAAGAAAAACACCCGTTTAAAAACAAAATGATGAAATCCAGATTCTAGGTTTTAAGATTGAACAGCCGGGATGACGGACGTAATAAAATCGTGGCAATATTTTTCGCGCACCAGATTTTCAACGCTCTGCTTAGCGCACAGAGTTTAAAATCGAACAATAAACATTGTGTTTCAATAATCCTCGCGCTGAGATGCTGTCTTTTGGATTTTCAATGCTCGGTTCAACATGGAGAGATGAAAACATAGCGCGCGAACAATACCTGCGCGGTTTTATCATGTACAAATGTATGTACGTCGAATACACATTATTTGCCACTCAAACAAGTGACGCATTTTATCATGGTTTTTATTCCCAAACTGTGATAAAAATATGTGACTTAAGCCTATTACAGTACCTGCCAGAGTCGCGAGATTTGTTCGGAAGCGATACCGTGGTCCTGGCATATGGGCAACCGAAGGAACACGGGAGGGTTTTAATCAGTAAAAGTCTGACACGCTCTTTCGCTCCACCGAGCGGGAGACGTTATTTGATGATTTCCCACCCACAAAAAAGAAAATCTATCACAGTAGACCGCAATCGCCCCGCTGACGCTTTCATTGCGAGAATCACGACTGTTCCAGAACCAGTAATGTTATTGGGTGGAAAACAAATCAGTCGGTCTTGCTGATAATTAATGAGTGGTCACCGTCACCGCTTATGGACATCAGCAATATCTCCAGAGGCACCGACAAGACGAAGCTGAATAAAATTGTCCCTTGGAAACACAGCCACGCTTGGCGGTAGAAATATTTGTGATGGGAGTACAGCAGAGATGTGACATTTAAAAAATAACAGTATTTGAAATGCAAAATAGTAAATACAAAATACCTATTTCCATTTTGTATTTAAATACTTTTTTTAGAAAAGCATTTTATATTTTATTTGAAATACTTTTTAGGACATATTTTGTATTTGCAAAATGCAAAATACTTTTTGGTAAGTTTTGTAAACATCAAAGAATTAATAATTAATGTGATGAGAAATGGTACTTGTTTTTCTCACTATGGCAACACTGAATTGAACTGCTTTCTTGTTAGGCCACTTAGATAATTAGTTTTACTTTTTTCTTATGGTGGCATGATTATGAGACCACACAGGAGAAAGATGAGCGACAGTGTATTTGAGCAAATTATTTTATTAAAATATGTTAAGTAAATTTAATTTAAGTAAGTTATCACAGTAAATTTACAAGCCTGTTAGCTGACTGAAATAAATAAACTTTTTAACAAAATAAAGATACTTTAAAACTAAAAGTATTTTATTTTAATAAAGCATTTTGTAAATACGTATTTTGCATTTAGTATTTTAAATATAAAATGAAAAACTATTTTTGTATTTTGTATTTGAAATAAGAAAATACAAAAGTATTTGCATTTTGCATTTGAATACATTTTATAACCTATTTTGCACATCTCTGGAGTACAGAGGCTTAAGGAACAGGGAGTAAAGAGGAGTAAAGTTTACTCATCCTCCATAGAAAAGGGAGGTTCCTCCGAACAAATTGGTGTCGCGTCTGGTAGGCAAGTTCCCGACGACCGATGTCGGGACGTTTGTTTAAATGATAGTTGCGCGGTCAACTCTGCCTTCACGATGCAGGACGCTGCGTGACGTCAGTCTGTTGCCTTGTAGATGCCATTACAGTTAGGGTTACCATCTGACCGGATAAATCCGGTCTTGACCGGATTATTAGGTCTTAGACCGGACTCCGCCCGGATTTTACGTCAGACCGGATTTCTTACATACACATCCTCCCACTTGAGCAACGGGTGCTACACTAAGCGATTTGTCAGTATTTTTTTAGTATTTTGCCGCACAACGCAAATGTGGACTGGTCTTTTCTCTTATGACTACACAGTGGACCAAAGAAAGAAATAGACTTTCAGTGGAGTTAATAAGAGCCATATTGCTTACGCAATACAACTACAAGCATGTGTCATGTGAGCAATATTTTTGTGAAATAGCTGTAAAAACTATTTTTTTGAAAGCGGTTGTTAGCAATCGGAAATATAAGAACTTATAAAATATAATTTGAATAAAAAGAGTAATAAATACGTTAATTTTTATTTGAAACATTATGACCGGATTTTTTTTTCAAAATCAGGAATTTTAGACTTGGCAGACAGGTTTTTGCATTTTTAGGCCTGGTAACCCTAATTACAGTAGGTAGTAATAATAATATCTTAGGACAACCAACACACTGTTATCTAATCCCAAACTAGGCGGAGCCGTTTATTCCCGGTCGTCCCCACCCCGTCGTCCCCACTGGGTACGAGTGGGGAAATAAAGTTTCGTTCCTCCCCAGTAAATAATTCCCCATTTTAACAATCCGTGAAATCACAATCCAACAATCATTTTGACCCTCGGTGCGGAACGAGTGGGAAATAAAAATTTCCAATCGTCACCACTACTGGGGAGGAACGAATAGTAGATTATTAACCAAGGGGATAAAGCAGTGTCTTCTGTCGCGGGTGACGATTTAAATCGCGAGCGTAACGAAGGACTCGAGGTTTACTCCCGGAGGGATTTAAGTTCACCCAAGACTAAGACAGCTTTATCACCGAGGAAAATACTCTACTTTTCATACCATTTGCGAAAATATTAACACAATAATAATATGAGACAAGCATTTATTAAAAATAATGACAATTAAAAATAAATTAAAATAAACTTAACGTTTATGTATTTGAAGAAAATAAAAACGCGGCTAATTCCTAGACTAATATTTTTTTGTCGGAACAGCAAAGGCATCAAGTTCATACGGCCTCATCGGTTTTCGTAATTTTATTTAATAATCATAACTGCATAATAAATGCGTATTCCTTTTTCAAAAAGATGTATAATGCTTTATATACAAACTCAACGGTGTAAACACAGATGTAGTTCAGTATAAATTTCGGTAAGTACTCCCCCTAGAGGATGAATGAAATTCAGTACAATAAATTTTCTTTCTCTGTTTTTAACAGATTATAAATGACTATTGTTATGTTCACTTTTTGTGGCATAGAATGTCACTTTTTTGAGCAAGTGGTACGAAAACTTTTTTTTCCCACTCGTACCCAGTGGGGACGACGGGATGGGGCGACCGGGAATAAACGGGCAGAGCCTGTACTATGGTAACCAGACCACTGATAAATATACTTATATTTCTAAATACATACTTAAAATAGATATATTACACCGAAAGACACAGAACTAATAATCGTGCTCATCACACAAAGATTTGTCTTGGGTTGGAATCGAACCCACGACCTCTGTCTTAGCAGTCAGGATCACTAACCATTAGACTAATAGACCAGTAGTATGAACTTCCCCGGACGACCTCCTCAAAGAATTCTAGTATGTACCTATCTCTTACTTGACTGGATTTTTTCTAGATCTCCACTCCCAAGACATCATAGCATCGACATTTAACCAACTAGAGAAAGAAATCTGTGTGAAATTCTTCAACACACCCATGAATCATACCGTGGCCGGTAATGAGAGGGTCCTCTATGTCTCCAACCCTGATAAACGGAAGAACTGTCCACCTGAAAGCTATAATTTTGATAAAACTGTAGTGGTAAGTACCTGTACTTATTTTCTTTAAATAATTAAAGAACGCAAAATTCGAAACTTCTTACGTATTTATAATTTGCAGGCTCAATTTTTGTACAGACGCCAGCACATCAAACGATCCGAAACTCTCAAATTTTCCTAATCAATCTTAAACCTTATTCTAAAGCAATAAAATTGAAAACCTATTAAAGAAATTTGAATGATTCTAGTAGCTATTTGTGCTGGCCTCTGTACCTACGTTCATCAAAATGAAATGTCACTAACGTAAGAAAAAGCTGAAAACCTAGTACTTAATTAGATAGGTACTAAATTATAATACGATATTTCTCGACGAACTTTACATTGACAAATCATAGCATCGCCTTCTTCTGTTTTGTAGGTAAGTATCTCAAAAGATAAAATTCTTAAAGCAATTCTTGTGGAGGTTCTATAATACATGGACGTCGGGCATCATCTCTGAATATTTGCCCTTGTCCTTTTAGAGATTGAAAAGTCAAGCAGGATTCGTGAGTGCAGTCCACTTGAATGTTCTGAATAGTCCACGTTCGGACAGACAAAAAAATTACGCGGTGGCATTTTTTCAAAGCAGTGGTGGCCCAGAGATATCGGCCCCGACTATGTAGTTGTAGGCCGTTGCGAACCCAAGCAGGCGCTTTACTTTGTGTAAAAAATTTCATCACCACTGCTCTCAAAACGGTGAAGGAAAACATCGTGAGGAAACCGGCATGTCTTAGAACCAAAAATTAGAAGACATGTGACATCTACCAACCCGCACTGGGCCCGCGTGGTTATGGCCCACTCCCTTAGATAGGAGGGCTGTGTCCCAGCTGTGGGAACAATATAGGATGATTATGATATGATGATTTTTTTGCACACTGAATTTTCTACACTTTGCTTTAGCACAGAGAGTACAAAATCGAACAGTGTGATTTCCGACGCGCTGGTATGCACTCTGTTGAATTCTCAATGTTTGGTTCAACACCAAGTGTTTAAACTCCAGTGCACAATAAAATCCCCCTGCGATATTTTTACGTCGAGTTTCTATTGTGCCAAACTGCTATAGTACACACGGCTACATATCAAGTTATACATTTCCAGTTTCCAGTTTTAGCTGACCTCGCATTGTATAGACTTTTTGTACAATGAAAGGTCCGCTTATATTGGAAATGTATAGCTTGATTTGTCGCTTGCGTATCTTTGCGTATCTACCCTCCAATGATGGCCATACACTATGTAGGGTGTTCCGGAGAAAGATATTCCAATCCGGTCTACTAGACCGAATAGAAATAGATCTGTGTAGTACCCGTGACCCAAGGGCTGGTTTTTATCTTGGCCAGAGGCTAAGCATTGCCATACAACGTGGTAATGCCGCCAGTCTCTTGGGTACATTATAGTACAGTCGACAGCAATGCGGATGAATTTTTCGACGCTATATTTTAGTTTGTAAATACTTTTAGTTAATTTAGGTTGTACTTTTTTTCATTAATTTAAATCTTAATTTTCTCATATTATTATAATTTAACCAATTAATAGTTCTTGGAAAATAGACGTGCCATCCAAGATCAGAGTTAGACCTCGCGCCCGTTGCGTGTAGGACTTACCTACATTAAAGCTGTCTAATGTATCATATTTGCTCTCAATTTCACAGGACATGCCGATAGGCTACAAGTGTCTGAACGAAGTGGATATATCCAAGATAGTACTCGACATGCTAAAAGCCAGCATTGAGCTTACAACTAGTTAGTATTTTGATCAGTATTTGCTTGACCCAGGCGTAACCTACAGCTTTGCTTTCGAGTTAGATAAGCCTGTGGAGATCCAACATAAACCACAGGTAATTGTGTAACACAGTAGCAATGACAATGTCTTTCATTTCGACAGTTTAACAACATTAATTGCGTTATAAAACGTTGTAAAGTAGACGAATTTTTAAAAGTTTGCAAACATACGAACGAATGGATTTGCAATTACATTCAATCTCCTGTGACTGAATGTGTGTTACGCAATTCGGGTGCAGTAGCATACAGGGGAAGAGCCTGCTTGAAATAGAAGGGCAGAATAGACTGTACAGTTGGACAAGGATCGTTTGGCGCGTGGTCAAACTCGGAACTAACGCCGCCATCATGTTTTCATGTCATTGTTGGACAACAATTTGACAAATTATATTTGCCTACAGGGCCTCCCTGCCAATGTTATTCAAGCGCTAAAAGATCTCTGTAGCGCTCTAATAGAGACTAGTATGTTTTTACACCCCAAAGAGCAATTTGACATTTGAAATCGTTTGTGTTTAGAAGTTTGACATTACATGTGTCAAATTACTATCTGGGTTTAAAAACGGACTGTAGAAAGAGTGCAACGTAGCCTATGAAAGCTTATTCTAATGGACTCCTAGCGATCCTGCGATGTACAACGTAGAGTGTAATACCAAATTCATTTGTTTATATACCATACCTTCCTACTCTTCTTAAATTCGTTTGTTAATTATTTTTGCTTGCTTTCTTTACAGGCAAACCGAACAGTAACGATTTATTAAGAACGTTTCAAGAGCAGGTAATTCATAAGTTGACTTCAATAAACAAGGTGTAAAAAGACCCAACATCTATTCAGCTGCCATTTATGCATTCAGTCCATGAAACTAAGAAACATTGAACAAAAATGATTGCTGGGAAATTATTTCTCTCTGGTTCGTTATGTTTATGTATAGCGAGTGTTACTTGAGCATGCAGGTTCGATTCTCAAGTCGGAAATTATTGGGTTTTTAGAAATTTCTCAGTACCCGCCGGTTTTGCACCCGGTTTTTGGCAGTAGGCTCGCTCCCCTATAACATGGTCCTGAAACATAACTGGTGAACTGTGGCTGGTACGATTTTGTCTGCTTAGACAAGAACAGGCGGTCTAGTGTCTACCTATACAGAAAACCAATACACGCCACTGCTTATGCTATTCACAGACGCAGCTTTTAGATGGTGGATGGGGTACTTAATAAATAATACTGGCAAATTTGTTGCAGCACTTATTGGTAAGTAGTACAAATTAGCTCACTAGGTAACGTAGGGTGTGAAGAGCAAGCGAAACGAGCTCGAAAATTTTAATAACCGGCTTAGGTTAAGTATTGTTTTGTTTTTTTTTTTTGTTATATTTTCAAACAGAAATAGGAGTTACATTGTCGACTTATGCCTGAAAACCTCAGGCAACTATGAGAATGATGTATGCCAGACCGAGCGAAGCGAGTTCGAAATTTTTAAGAACCTGCTCGATTATGTCTGCTTTTGTTTTACACAAAAATAGGGTCTACATTGCCAATTATGCCAGAAAAGCCCAGAATAGGTCCTTCTCGAATAGGGTAGATTTTCTTTTCATATTCCAAAAGAACTAGGAATTAGTTACTTTGTTGATTTACGAAGGAAACCATAAGGTTAAGCTAGTCTGAAAATTAGCAGCCTACATTATCGTTCTGTTTTCTGTTGACCTTTATACAGAACAAGAACTTGCTTTTTTGAGTGAGTTATGACGTAAAGCTTCTCGTTTTACAGCAGTCTAGGTTTTGGCACCTGACCTTAATTAGCCTTTCAAACCCCATGTACGGGCGGCATGCCCAAATTAGAGTCTGCTTCGATCGCTCTTGCATTCTAGATTATATATTTTATAACAGGCTTATTGAATTAAAAAATTCTTAAGATACATACGTTGAGCTATATTTGATAGGAGAAAATCTTATGGGTCACCGGAATGCTAATGTTAACAGTTTATCTAGTACGTATCTTTGCAGTCAATACAGGTAACATTAGTCAAATCAGAGCACACGCCTAGTGACACCACTATAGCCGAAATTGGCTGATATGAATCAGCCAAATGCGTCTACTGCTGAACATAGGCCTCCCCTAATTTGAGGGGGTTTCCCGTAATCGCCACGTTTGGCAGGCAGGTTGGCGATCGCAGTATGGTCGTAAAATGCATATAGAACGCTGCTGCCCATTCTCTAGTAAGTCCATTACTCACCTCTTACGACATGCACGGGAAGAAATGGGATGGTGCACGGAATAATAATGGAATGATATGTATCAATATACCTAATCATAAATAAATAAAACCGCCTTATTTCACTCCCTTTTCCCATCAGAACGAAGACAGTGACACCCTCCTCTCAGCACAGGACCGTAACTACATCAACGCACATTATCTCGAAGAGTGTGGCGACTTGGTTCAGAAACCGATCGACGCGAGGCGTTCACATGGCGGGAACATGGAGCTGACTGCTGATAATGAAAGATTTTATAAAGATAAATTGTGGCCGCTTGGCATTGTCATGTATGGAGTTGACCGACGGTTAAGTAAGTATCAATTCTATGAAATATTTTAAATTTAAGTCCTAAGTAAGAAGGAGTCTGAAAAAGGGACCGGTGATAGAAAAGTGGTGTGCAATCAGTTCTCATGGTATGGGCAAGTAATGCGGAGCCCAATCAGCCTATTATGTTCCCACTGCTGGGACACATACCTCTTCTCTGTGAGAGGGAATCGGCCGTAATCCACCACGCGGGCCCAGTGCGGTTTGGTACATGGTACATGTCTCCGATTTTTTGGTTCTTGGACATGCCGGTTTCCTCACGATGTCTTCCATCACCGTTTTGAGAGTAGTGGTGATGAAAGAATCATGCCCACTTTCCATACATTGAATGACCTGTCACTTGATTCGTTTTACAGGTCGCGTCTACCTACAAATAGTGTTCTATAAAATCAGTTATTGTTTATAATAACACAATAAGTTATCATCTTCTCATTTAGAGGCCAGGGAAAAGTGCTATTACGTAAATAAGTTTTTGAGGTTATAACAGATTCTGACGTTATTCAGATCAGGTTTGACAACTGTTGTAACCTCGAAAACTAGATGATTATTAAAATGAAATTATTTGTTAATCGCTGAGAGAGTTGCACTCACTCAGAAATAAATCCGTCTTCAATTTAATATCATCATCAAATCGGCGCGCAGTGGTAAACAGCAGTTATATTTTCGTAATAGCCCGACGATGCTGAGTTTTAAACACTTCACGTGTGATGTTAAGCCATCCTTGTTTTCTACACTACCTACAGCAAGTTAGAACAATTTAGGTATAGTTCATTGAAATGTCGGTCAAAATCTGTCGTCGAAGTGGACCAGACTCCAGGAGGACGATGTTTTTAGCCATCGAACTCTAAGAGGCTGATTCACCTTGTCTGTCCGGATAAAGTAAATAATAATACCAGCCCTTATACTTTCCCACTGCTGGGCAAAGGTCTTTTCTCATGCAGAGAAGGCACGAGCAGTAATCACCACGTTTGGTCAAGAAGAGGTGGCGATTTCTGACTTTCATTGATTAATTATACATGTCCAGGTTTTCTCGTGATGTTTTCCTTCACTGTAGTTCCTACGAAGGTATTGAAACAAAACACATTGGCCCGGTATTGAACTCACGCCTCGTGCATGAGGTGAAGTGTTAACCTCTGGGCCATCACGACATAAATATATAACTAAGTGCTGCATGTTTTTAGAGAGGTAGGGAAAATTAAATAAAAAACAGGATATGATTTATTATTATTTATTCAATGTCTTCTCGTACAACCATTTCAGCTAAAAATGCCGCAGGAGCCACAATGTTAGTTTCATGCCTAGCCCAACCTAAGTACCACACCAAAGTCAAAACATGCGCACAACAACCTACAGTGCTAGTTTTCTTTGAGAATGTGGTCACTTTGACGATTGAGCAATGATCGACGACAAATGAGGCATACTTAAGTATGACCACGGCGAGATGAACCAGCAGATGGGTCACACTCATTGTTTCTATAAATCTGAGCATTAACAGTCTGCATGGATACATCAAAACACTCTTTACAAATGTAATCTTCTTCCATTATCTGAATAACAAATCAATTATGAGATTTTAAAGCCTGCAATGGAAATAAGTATATTTAATTTGTATTTTTACATGTTTCGCTTTAAACAGCTGCCTAAAAGAACACTTAAGCTAAACATGGGGAAAAGCTACATGCAACTCACACATTCGGTCAGCGGTTCGTCTTAGGGGCGTCACCTATTTCTAGTAGTACTAGTTCTATATTTCATAAAACTTGAAAAATATACATTAGCACTTCTAAATATCAATCATTTTATAAAACAATCATTCCACTCGCATCTGTTGACTGGATACTAAATAGTTAGGTAATTCATTGTTATTATACTTACTATTACTGGAGATATCCAACTGCTAATTAGCGAGATGACTCTGCTATGAAGCTGAAGGGTCCGATAACGCCGGAAGCGTATTAACACTTATGTTACAGGTTAAAGGCAAAGCCATCTCGTAGAAGGCTCATGTCCATAGCTCTTTCCAACAAAAGCGATAACGTCTAGATCCCAACAAAAAGGACTAAATCGGTATCCGTGTAACACAGGCCAAAGTAATCGTATGTGGTAGATATCGGAGTCCGTGGAAAATGAAAAACTTGTTAGGCTATCAGAAAATCCAAAATCGCTCAGTGACAGCAAAGGAACGACTGCAAAACGTCAAACAAGTGACAGCCTGTCATTCACGTAAAGAAGTTCGTTTTACGCGCCCTATCCACTGTACGTTTATTTTTCTTTCCACACCCTAATATAAAACTATAAAAAATCATAGATAGTCATAAATTAAAAATTGAAGTAAAAAAAATACCACTTCGTTATTTTGAACATTTATTAACCTCATGAACGAACAAGTTTTTTCGTATTATGTGAAACGAAACGTGTGTAAAACACGTTACGTTTCAAAAAGTCTTTTGAGAATAATAAACATTTTTTAGAATTTCTTTTTTTCCTGGCTTTCTTTGAAAATTCAATTATGTGATACGAAATAAGCAAAAAATTAGCAATTTTTTAAGATATTTTACATCACTAGACGCGTTAAAAAAAAATCAGGTCAAGATTGGACATGATTCTTTACACAAAGTAGCGCCTGGCTGGATTCGAATTAACGACTTTACAACTCGTAAGTGGCGGCCGTGCGTGACTACTGAGTCAACAATGTTTATGACGTTACCTCTGATGTGGAAGAATGACGAAAATGTAGTGAGGAAATATTGTGTATGAATATCTTCATTTATAAGAGCTTTCACAACTTTTATGAACGTAACCTTTACAGTGACCTCACCAAGCTTCCCATTACTCCAACTCGCTATGACAACCATTGAGTTGGCGAGCTGCGTGGTCTTCCAGCACATCACTGAAGAAGAGCCACTGCAGCCGAAGAACCTGCTGTGGTTCGGCCTGGAAGGAGAGGAGGTCCCACACCTTGGGTTTATGGAGGGGAACCAGGTACGAGTAGAAATGTTTGTCTTACTTTTCACCTTTCTAAGGGACATGGGCGCCGGAAACCAAACTGAAGTGATAGTGGGCCGGTCATGTTTGTCGAAAGACCGATTGTCGTTGGAGCAGAGGAGCCCTGCAAAGGAAACCGCGTACCTATGGGGAAGAAATACCCTTTGAAATAATTCAGAGTGTGATTGATCGAGTGGTACAGAATTACGGTGCAGATAGGCCGTCACAGGCAACTGAAGGAACACGGGTGGGTTTTAGTCAGTAAAAGTCTGACACCGTTCCGCCCAGAGCGGAAGACGTCATTTGATGATTTTTTCCCAAACAAAAAAATGATCGTCGATTTGTTAACTATCCAAATAACACCTAGTAATATTTTTTCACAGACTGTTCTCCTCTCTGGAATGGTAGACGGAGCTCCAGGTCACAATGCCCACACCCTCAATCTTCTGATGAGGATCCTGGGCGTACCCATGATGTCAAACCGTTATGATAGGACCAACTACGTGCGGATCAAGTGGGACAAAGTTGCTAAGAGTGAGTTTATTTGTTATTTTTTGACTGTTTTGACTAATCTGTCAAACTCCAGCTAAAGAAACAATGTACAAAAACCCTCTGTTGTTTGTAACTTTATGCTGCAATATTTTTAACCATGGCCCGGACATACTGGCAACATTTTTATGGTTGTTGTTTTTCGCAATGTAACTTTGTTTTCCAACGAATACGAAACTTCAGGATAATAACGACAAAGCCCAATTATACAGTAGGTATTGACTTTCAGACCGTATTTCGGCTATGGTGGCCAATTTCAACGGAGACTAGCCATCGGCGCCGGAGATATTATAGTGCACAAGTCTGTGCGCAGACACAGGGGCACTCGCTGTTCCCTCACTCTCATAGCCCGATGGGACGGCAATCCGATACGACCGTAGAGAGATCAGGCGCAGGACCAACGTCTTAACGTGCGCACCGAGGCACGGGGGTATCAACCAACTACCAAATCCCGGGCGCTCTTACTAAGAAATTTGATACTTTTTCCGACCTGGGAATCGTACCCCACGCGCCACGCTCAGCAGTCGCGCTTGCGACCACGGGACCAGTGGGGCAATTATAAAATAGGTTTAGTAGGTACCTTTTGCAAATTAGCAATGCCTGCATAATTTCAGAGTCATGGGTCGCGAGATTTGTTCGAAAGAGATACCGTGACCCTAGCACATGTGCAACTGAAGGAACTCGGGTGGGTTTTAGTCAGTAAAAGTCTGACACGCTCTCCCGCTCCGCCCAGAGCGGGAGACGTCATTTGATGATTTCCATAACACAAAAAAAAGTCAAGTATAATTTCGGAGTACTGAATTAATAAAACTTGCTCTTTTATTCCTACTTTTGATGTTGTAGACACTGGTACCGATTCCCTTGTAAACAAACTAAACTAAATTTAAGTTCAGTGCATCTTTTTCTTTATATCTCATTAAGAAGAGGACAAAAGAAAATTTTTAGTTTAGTCCTGTCAAATTAATCAGCGCCTGTCACTACTCCATACAAGTTTAGACGTGATTAAAAACTTGCCTACTAAAATTACGTCAATTTACGTCAAGCGCTGATTAATTTGACAGGACTAAACTAAAATTTATCTTCTGTCCTTTCCTTAATGAAATAGAAAGAAAAAGATGCACTGAACTTAAATTTAGTTAAGTTTGTGAATGAGGGAATCGGCACCACTGAACGCCATAAAATAATGACATAAACATCTATAAAAGCAGTGTTTCTCGACCCTTTAAATTGTTCATTGTTTTTCTGTCCTACAGCGAAGGAGCACTATCTAGAACGCACTCCGCAAGAGGCCTGGCTCAAGAACACGGAGGGCGAAGGCGCCGCGTATGACTTCGATAGCGTCACACACGCTCCTGCTAACTACATGTGTGAAGACTGTTCGCTTGGCGAGCAGACTGTGGAACCGATACAGGTAACCGCGAAATGGTGTATTACAGGGATATTTTCATGCGTGACCAAATTTGGAACTAACGTCGCCATATTGGTTTTAATCTGTCAATGTCATTCAGGCACCATAATCATGACAGTGACTTAAAAAATGATGTACCTACTTTCACAGTTATTTTATCTCTGACAGCAGCAACCCAATAACAACCTTATTTACCCTATGATAAAGATCACTGCCATATTTACAGACTTGTTGTTGTGGCAACAACCCAAAAGCCACCTTATTTTAACAATTGCAAAGATCACTTTAATTTTGACAGTGACGCAATTCCGAGGTAAAATAAGTGTGGACGTATTGTAGGTAGGTATATACAATACCATAAAAACTAAGCATACTTTTGTTTTGTGTAAATTAGATGATATACTATGGAGCGACTGCCTATTTGCCTACCACAACCCAGTTACTGGGTGATTCGACATTCCTTGGTAAAACTGGTTGGTAGACTTTCAGGTGTCTGACGATCCGTAACGACTGTCTAAAATCTACGAAAAACAGCCGGGACCAGCGGCATAACGTGCTTTCCGAGGCACGGAGCGGTCTTGGTATGTAAAGATGGTCACCCATCCACGGACCAACCGTGGCAAGCGTAGCTTAACCTGAACGATCGATCCGTGAGGCTGTTATTAATTAGCTACAAGTCCTTGTATATTACAATGCTGTCCAATACTATATTGCAGGACCACCTCTGGGAGAGGACGCTTTCAATGGGCCACCGGACAGACCTGAGTCCCGCAGACATCGAGATGCTGACCCTGCTATACAGTAGACAATGCCAGCTACGGTTCATGAGCAATACGAGGAAATAACACAGTCATTACTGAAATTAACATACAAATAAATAAAACTGAAGTTTCTGTTTGTAATTTGAAATTAATAGCTTTTCACTAAATGCATAATGAAAGTATATACGGTACTTACATTAAAATAAAACATATTTTTTAAGTTTTGTCTGTCTGTTTGTTCCGGCTAATCTCTGAAACGGCTGAACTGATTTTGACGGGACTTTAACTAGCAGATAACTGATGTTATCCAAGGTCACTATTATGTTTCGGCACGTCCAGTCACGCCTGTCTACATTCGCCAGCCAGCTGCCCTTCATTCATCTTCTCAACATGACCAAACCATCTAAGCATACCTACCTACTCTTTTCAATTTTCGTCACTACATCTTATTTCAAACCGCACCGTTATCTTATCACATCATTCCTCAGTCTATCATTCATAGTCACAGTACACCATTGTGAACAGCCAGTCAGCTGTGTTTTCATAGTACGGAAAGTCTATACAATGCGAGGTCAGCTTAAACTGGAAATGTATCCATGTATACTGGGTGACATTTTTTTAACGTCTTGAAAAAAAATGGGGGTAATAGGTGAACGGAGTAGAAGCCTTTGGCATATTTTTTTTAATTTTTAATAACATGTAATGAAATTGATCTAGCAATAAATACTACACATTTTCATACTAGAACAACAAAAACAGAAATTTGGAAAAAAAAACAATTAAAATCTATCGAATCTCAAATCATATGCACCCTACTCAATGCGCGGCATGTATCAATGATTTCGTAGCGCGGTCCTACCCTTTGAAGCCGGCCGATAGGAGGCCTCATTGATCTTTCACAGGCGCACGAGCCGCACACGCATCCCCGTCCGCCCGCGTCCTGCGCTCCTTTAGTCACCTGCGATGAATCTGAAGGCCTTCCTGCCTTCTATTCTAGTTACACAACACACCATATGAAGGTCGAGACGGTAAAAAATGTCATCCGGTCATGTCCCATATCTTGGTCATGTAGTTGTGTGTAGTACTACTAGTAGGTACAGACGCCAGCACTAAAAGCTACTACAATCTGTCAAATTTCTTTAATAGGTTTTTAACTTTATCGCTAAAGTATTAGGTTGAAGATTCATTGGGAAAATTTAACAGATTCGTCACAATAAGTCAGTACGTGGATCAAAAGAAAAACGTCATTTAAATATTTATTATTTTACATGTTCATTAGCTCTGGCTACATGATACAGAGTTCATATCACAACATTTGAAACGACTATCTTACAATGCATTCGTTAACCATAAAGTGTCTCTGGATGAAATGCAATAACGAAAATGGGGGGAAATATACCCTTATTAATTGACAAAAATTTTTTTTGTCATTTATTATTGTTTTTGATTTAAACCAATTGCCACACTCAAGTCATGTTTTTTAGGGGCTTTTTTTTTAATTTGCCATGCAATATCAATTATTATCAGCAATCATTATTATTCCTATTTTAAATATACCCGTAATTAATAGGCAAGAAAAAAGCAAAAAAATCGACAATAATATGTATTCGGTTTTTTTTTCTTCATTGTTTTCGGTAAACAACGGTTTAGTTTCTCCCTATTTTCGTTTGTACTTTTCTCCAGGACACTGTAGTAATGTAAATATACACAATAGAATTATGGCGATTTATTCACCGATACACAGGTTTGAGAAAAAAGGGCAAAGATGGGCAAACAAGCACCTTAAAATATTGATGATATCTACTTTGACTCGAAAATACAGACATTTTTCCTTCCATTATATTTAAATGATGACTTCGTAATACATTTCTGAAAATTTTCTTAAGGGTAAAGCGCCAGGGTAACGGTACAACAGAGTTTCCTCAGAATCCATTTTATTAATGATATTTCCGAAACGACAACGCAATTGTGTGACGTCTGCGCCGCGTTAGCGCAGCGTTCAATTGAATCCAGAGGAAACGCCGCAACAAGCGCCGCCGCGGCGTCTGCGCTGCGCATAAGTTTATCGAACGCCTACGCTGGACAAACGCTAGTGTGAAGGCGCTCTTAAGCCCAACAGTGGCAACATTAGGTAAAGGCTGATCTATACTTCTATACTAATATTATAAATGCGAAAGTAACTCTGTCTGTTACGCTTTCACGACTAAACAGCTGAACCAATTTTGATGAAATTTGGTACGAGGTAAGTTTAAGCCCTCAGAAGGGAAATAGGCTACGTTTTGTTCCGCGACTTCGTCTACGTTGCGATAACCGACATTTACGACGAAGTCGCGGAAAAAATCTAGTTATAATTATGTACAAATACATACAATGACAATATGATGAAAGATTTCATTTATATTCACAACTGTATGAGCAGTAAAGATTATATTCTAGATATTTACAATCACGAGCCCAATATATACCACGGTCTGCACTACATTACTCATGAAGTTGATCAAAGATAAGACGGATGTACTAAAGTTCCCGCGGAATTAAAATTTTCTTTACGTTTTTTTTTTTTGCAAATTTCAGGTCAGTGTCAGACTATATCATCATAATCATCAGCCTAGCCTTTTCCCAACAATGCTGGGGTCAGCTTCCAGTCTAACCGGATGCAGCTGAGTACCCGTATTTAACACTAGCTTCTGTCCGCGGCTTCGCCCGCCTGGGTGTCGAAAAATTCACCATTTCAAACCCCCATTTCACCCTCTTAGGAATGGCATTTAAAAAAACCCTTTCTGAGTGGATATCTTCTCTTCACAAGGATAGATAGATAGATAAATCGTTTATCACACAAAGAATACACCCTCCAAATTTCATGTCTCTAGGACTAGCGGTTTAGGCTGTGCGTTGATATATCAGTCAGTCAGTCAGGACTTTGAATTTTATATATATAGATGGAGCGACTGCTTATCTGACCTCCAGAACACAGTTACTGGGTAATATGATACCCTTTGGTAAGACTGGTTGTCAGAGTCTCGGACTTCTGACGACCCGTATCGACTGTCTAAGATCTACGAAAGACAGCCAGGACCAACGTGCTTTCTGATGCTATATGTTCAACAAAATATGATTCGCGTATGTATTTACATAATTATACTCATCAATACAACCCTCTAAGTTCATTTAATATCATTGAACGACGAGTCCTGACTCTGACTTGCAAAAAAAAAACTTAAAAAAAAAAATGTATTTCGCGGGCTTTTCTAGAGCTGTCACCTTGATGTTTTTATTAGGCTCACCTCGGGCGACTTCGATCGTTGTCGGTTTTTGCGCTCGAGTCAAAGAACTCTAAGCCTCCCCGTAGTTCTTAGCAGTCACGCACACACGCCAGCATATCGAGCTACTACAATCTGTCAATTTCTTTAATAGATTTTCAACTTAATCGCTAAAGCATTAGGTTCAAGGTTGATTGGGAGACTTTGACAGTTTCGGGTACTTTGATGTGCTGGCGTGTGTACCTCGGACTTCAGTCAATTTCGACAGTACCTATTTCGTCGAAGTCACTTCTTGAGTAATGTAGTGCAGAGGGATAATTACGTAACACAACAGAAATGGCTTATTTAGCGAATTCATTGTGTTATTTACATTGTTGTATAGATAAATTGTTCGAACATATGAAGCAATGAAATGAAATGAAATGAAAAATGATTCAGATTCCAATTGATTGTGTGTTACGTAATTTGGGTATTGGTTTTACACTCGGCATAGATAAGCAATTTTTTCTTGGAAAAAAATAAAAACATTATATAGTTTGTTTTTCAGAATACATTGTTCGTAATATCATAAACATTTTAACTATACTTTGGGAGAAAAATTGCTTTTGAATCTTGCGTAGATAAGCGTACTTTTCATCTCATATTTATAAGTTCAAAGACATATACGCAAAAAAAAAAAACGCGTAGATTTGCGGACACCAGCCCGATTTATACAGGATAAGTATCCAGTGCGTAAATTGTAACCACGAATTCAGCATATCGTTCTAGACCCCCTTGCGCAGAAATTTTTCGTCGGTTACACAAAAAAAAATTATCAGCTGTTTCATAGCAAAAAGCAATACCTATGGGGTTAAAATGTATGTAACAACAGATTTTTTTTTTTTTTTTTTGTATAACCGACGAAAATTTTCTACGCTGGGGGGTCTAGAATGATATGCTTAATTCATGGTTTCAGTTTGCGCACTGGAGACAAACTGATCCTGTATATACCAGTTCTAAGAATTAATGCATATTTCTTTCGTTGTCAAGGAAAAAAACTTTGCAAATATTAGTTTTTAAAGTACATATAATAAAATATTTCTAAGTCTGATTCAGCACATAATTATGACTCCAAGATATTCTAGCAACATCTTTACAATAGGAGACAGGTTTCTTAGTAACCTCTGTAGTATCAGTAAGAATATTACACAAACCACAAGGCAAAATTTCACATTTGTCACATGAAAAGTCGGTTTCACCATTTTCGTTTTTATTAAAACAGTAATCGCAATTCTTTAGTCGATTTTCGTCGCCTTCCAAATCGATTTTGGTGTCGCCATTTTCTTTTTCAATCTCTATGGTCTCTTTGACATCTGTCACAGGAACGGCGGGAATAGTTTCTTCTGTCTTTTTTATACGCTTAATCGTTTTGCATTTTTTGAAGAAATCATTGAGTTTTCCTCGTACAGTATCTAATTTAGTCATTTTAGTGTTTTCACCCGGTTTTGATTCGTTATCTGGATTATTACCGGTTTTAAATTGTTCTGGTGTTATTTTGTACACAGTAATGAGATCTTTTGTCTTTTTAGTGGGAATAATTTCATTGTTGTTTGAAATATGCGCGTTGTCAACATTTGATGAACTTTCTTTTGGGGTTTCGATCCTCCTCATCTCGAAATTAGAACCATCATCTACATCTATTATAGATATTGTATCATTATTATCTAAACTAGAATTTGTACAACTATCTACAGTAACAATTTCATCAGATTTTATATCCGAATTTGAAATAACTTCTTCTAAACTAGAATCACTTTTAAATTCAGAACTTGTAATAGGGATGCTCTCTTTATAAAAAACCGGACTTTTTATCGAGAATTCTTCTTTTATTTCCGGTTTAATTTCTATTGTTAAAATTTCCCTGTCAACATTATCGTTTTTTGGCGCAACTATTTCGTTTTCATGAATATCGATAGGTTCTTCTTTCACTTCAATGTCATCTATTTCACGTTTAATTTCTAATGGCTCCTCGGATTCCATAGTTAGCGTTTGTTCAACTGGTATATCCATATTCTCAAGATTTTTCAGAATTTCTTCCTCATTGAAACTCAAATCGGAAAAATCTTCACTTTCGGAAGGCTTCCGAATTTTAATGTTATCTGCATTATCTACAACATTTATAGGTTGAACCGTTTTATTCTTTATATTACCCAGTATGTGCTCTAACTTCTGTTTCTTCTTGACGAATCTATCGTCTTTTTTGTTTTCGATTACTTTTGGCTGTTCAGTGTCGAGTTCTGTTGTAAGTTTACTGTCATTTTTCGATTTATTTGATTTTTTGTTTTCTGTGACCTTTTTCTTCTTAGTTTCTTTAGTTATCTTTTCTGGCGGAGGGTCTGGTGATCTGGTATGTACTGAACCTGGAAATAATAATTTATTTAAACTTTTCGCACACAAAAAGGTACAAAGACGGACATAATGCCTTAGGCATTCTCTATCAGTCAACCAAACGTGGTGAAGAGATTAGATGGCAGGTACTTTGGTTGAGAGGATTCTGTCGTCAAATGTTATATCTGCTAATATTACGTCTATTTTAAATTATTTTATTCTGAACACCAACAGCAATACATACAGGGTGGTGGCACGGTCATCGAAGGCACAACCTGTTAATATGGATTCAGTACATGATTCTTAACCCCCTTGCGATATATTTTTTTCAAAGATTACATACATACATAAGCTCACGCCTTTTTTACATAGGGGTAGGCTACGATATCTATATACTACTTTTGTCTCGTTTAAATTCGACGTTTAATTAAAAAAAATATGTTTGTACCATACACTTTAACCGCGTAGGTATTTGCACTTTTCTGTGAAAGAGCAGATATTTTTTTGAAAACCACCGAATTATTTCTACGCTAAGGGGTCTAAAATTTTGTGCTGAATTCGTAGTTACAGTTTGTGGGTCGCCCTGCGACCCTGTAAAATTTGTTACAGAAATTATGTGCCTTGCTATATTTTCCACAATCCTCCCATGCATATTAACACTGTATTTTGAAACCATTGCAAAAACCAATTATTTTTAAAAGAGTAATTGTGGAGTTTCTTGCCGGGTCTTCTCTATAGGAGTCAACAATTTGGAACCGTGCACCTAGCTTCTGACGTTTCATAAGTGCTCATGTAGGTTTATGTGAAATAAAAATATTTTAATTAGATTTAGGGTAAATTATAGCTTTCCCCTATAACCAAAATACGTGTCGTTCGTTCGTTCGTTCGTTTCGTTTCGTTCGTGTCGTTCGTTTTACGAACTGTGTCAAATAAACGGTATTCTTTCTTTCTTTCTTTCTTTATAAAGTAAAACCAAAGCCTGCTTCGTTAATCTAAACGTACAAAGCGCTTCTGCTGAGCATGTGGTCCTGGGTTTGATTCCCGGTTGGGCAGTGTTATTGTGTTTTTATATCTGGAATTTTACAGTAGCAGCCCAGAGTCTGAAATTGTGCCCGGGTGATGGCAATAGGCTCGCCCCCTATTATATGGGCCTTAAATATAACAGGCGAAATGTGGGTGTAGTATAGGTATGTACATCTCTGCCCAAGCCTTTGCGGAAACAAGGCGTGATGTTATTACGGCAAAGCCATAAGGCAGGGTTATGTTTTTAGGTATACAAGGTAATTTTTTATCCAGTGCGCAAATGTTAACAAATGAAACTTAAACGAGTTATAATAACCATGCAATTTTTCATTTTTTTTTTCATCTTACTACAAAAAAATTAAGTTATCGTTAACGAAAGATGTCTATTTTAAAACTGGTTTATATGGTAACTTGCGCGCGGCGCCGGCGCGGCAGCGAAGGTGAACGACCGACCATCTGTTCAATCGGTCAAAATTCAAAGAATTTCGAAGTACCTACGCCGGCGCGCGGTTACTGACCTATTATTACCTACCAAATGTTCGATCGGTCAAAATTCTAAGAATTTCGAAGTACCTACGCCGTCGCGGTTACTGACCTATTACTATTAATCGAAAATAGTATTACGAAATATGTATGTCCACAGTTTACTGATTTAAGGTCGGATAAAAATTAAATAAAAAACGTATTGAAAAAATTGTTGAAATGTGTTCTATAACTGATACTGAACCACCAAAAAAATTTGCGCACTGGTTATAAAATTATCCTGTATGTGTGTATGTTTGTTCCACCGTAGCGCCTCAACTACTCATCCTATTTTGATGAATGAGGCATCAGTTGATTCGTTATTAACTCATCATTTTAGCCGAAACACGTCCACTGCTGTACATACGCCTCCCTAAATTTGGGGTTGGCCATAGTCGCCACGTTTGGCAGGCGGGTTAGCGATCGCAATATGGTGGTAAAGTGCTTAGAAAACGCTGCTGCACATTCTTTCGTAAGTCCCTTAGTCGCCTCTTACGACAACCACGGAAAAAAATTGTAGATATATTAATTACAGTAAAATAAATACCTTCAAAAAATCCAACATCAGGCGGATCCTCCCACCACACAGGACTGGGGCAGGTCAGGATCTCCATGAAATCCTCATCGCTAAGACTCCTGGTATCCTCCATCATCCGGACCATTTCTTGCATGCTCAGTTCGGGACTGCTGCAAGGTCTAGGGGATATCTTAGATCTCTTGCGAGATTTGGGTCCGTTTTGTGGTGAACTGTGTTTGGAGGCTGGTGATTTAATGCCTGTAAAATGGTTATTTAAAAACTTATATTAAATCAAATCAAAATATTTTTATTTCATATAAACATACAAGGGCACTTTTGAAACATCAGAAGCTAGGTGCACGGTTCCAAATAGTTGATTCCTATGGAGAAGAGCCGGGTAGAAACTCTTTTTACTATACTCATTTATAAGCTTCGTATTATTAAAGTGATATCCTGCACTTATTCAAGTGTCATGATCTGCCTAGCCTTTTCCCAACTATGTTGGGGTCAGGCGCGGTCGCAGCCTAAGATTTAGGGGGGGGTCACCATGAGTACTGAAGAATATTTTTAGGAAGGTACATCTCCTCGTTGGTCTAAAAGTCGCTAGCGCTACTGATGAGCATGAGGTCCCGGGTTCTTTTCCCAGGTCGGGTAGTTTTATTGGGTTTTTCAGAAATTTCTCAGAAGCAGCCTGGAGTCTAGATTTGTGCCCGGTTGATAGCAGAAAATTTTAACAACCCGCCTGGTTTAGTTTTGTTTATATTTTCAACAAAAATAGGAGTTACATTGTTGATTTATGCCAGGAAAGTCTAGATAACTAAGCGAATTATGAATGCAAGAGCGAGATAAGAGCGCTCGAAAATTTGAGCAACCAGCCTGGGATAGGTTTGGTTTTGTTTTATATTTTCCAACATAAATAGGAGATACATTGTCGATTTTTGCCAACAAAGTCCAGGTAACTAAGAGAGTTATGAGTGCAAGCGAGCGAAGCGAGCTTGAAAATTTTAACAACCCGCCTGGTTGGTGTTCGGTTTTTTTTATATTTTCAAACAGAAATAGCAGTTACATTGTCGATTTATGCCAGGAAAGCCCAAGTAACTATGAGAATTATAAATGCAAGAGCGAGCGAAGCGAGCTAAAAAATTTGAACAACCCGCCTGGATTAGGTTCGGTTTTTAACCGACGAAAAAAAACCAAGGAGTTTATCAATTCGACGCGTATTTTTTTTTTTGTTTCATTTTTTCCAACAGAAATAGGAGTTATATTGTCGATTTACGCCAGGAAAGCCCAGTTAACTAAGAGAATTATGAATGCAAGAGCGAGCGTAGCGAGCTCGAAAATTTTTCACACGCTCCGATAGGTTAGATTTTCTTTGATCGCTCCAAAAGCAAAGCTCAAGTATCAAGAAAATGTAGAATGCAAGAGAGAGCGAAGCAAGTCTGATAAATTTTTGCACCAGGTAAGGTGCAAAAAAATTATTTTGACCATTATTTAGCAAGAGAACTTACTTTGTCGAGTTAAGACGAAAAACTCAAACTCGTTTTACGCCAGCTTAGGTTTTGGAATCTGGCCTTAACCTTAGCCTTTCTAACCCTACGTACGAGTGGGGTGCATTCGAGTTTACTTTCTAGATTTTACCCTAGGTACTAAAATTATAAACGAAAGTTTGTGAGGATGTTTGTTACTCTTTCACGCAAAAACTACTGAACGGGTATGATCAAATTTGACAAACAGAGAGTTTATGAACTAGATTAACACATAAGGTACTTTTTATCCAGATAATACTTTCCCGCGGGATAGTTTCCGACCTCCACGAGGGAAAACCACGCCGCAGACTGCTGCGGTACCACCGCAGCCAGTCACAACTTACGCTGACGAGGGAAGGGATGACGGCGCTACAAACGTAAGTACCCATTGCAATGATGAATTGAGGAGTGCTTTGGAGTGTGCGATTCGGGAATATCGGTTCATGACTCCCGAACTTAGACCACGCTTACCTCGTTTGCCCATGCATAACAAAAATAGGGCACTGGTGGCGGCTTTGGATTCGCAGTTGTCAAACTATTTTGATGACTGCGAAGACCTCGCCGATACTCATTCGATTCTGTACTGCGCGGCTGTAGCGGCATGTCGTGTAGCTCACGTCAAATTCCCTAATGACTCTAGAGCTACACGACCAAAACCAGCCGTACCAGCTTGGCAGTGCAGAATTGAACGTCGTATTGGTGGGGCCAGAGCCCTCATCGGGAAACTAATCTGCTTCAGGGAGGGCAACACTCGCCCTAGAGTGATGCGCTTTGTGAGGCGGGCATTCTCGGGGACTGATATCAGCCCTCGGGACTATATGTCCCGTGTCACAGAGCGCATAGACTTCCTGAAGCAGAAAGTATATGCATGGGCAAACCGTATTCGTAGGTATAAGCGGCGAGTGGACCGATATACTCAGAACCGCACCTTCCAGAGTGATGAAAGGTGGGTTTATAGGGCTTGGGAGCGACCGGTCCAAGGTGTGGCGGACGCGCACCTGCCGGATAATGATGCTATGTGTTCTTTTTGGCGCAGTATCTGGTCGGTGCCTGTCAGTCACACCGAAGGGGATTGGGCTCGAGAAGTCGAGCGAGCCTGCGAGCCAATACCAGAAATGGGGGCTATTACCATCTGCCCCCAAGATGTAGCTCGTGCAGTCCGCCCACTGCCCAATTGGAAGTCTCCAGGGCCGGACGGGCTGCACAACTTCTGGATTAAATGGTTCATTGGATCGCATGCTCGCTTGGCGGCTCAGTACCAGACTGCTTTGGAGTCTGGTTCGCTACCCCAGTTCCTAACAACAGGAATTACCCACCTGCTCCACAAATCAGGTAGTACCGCGGAACCCAAAAATTATAGACCGATCACGTGTTTGCCGACGGTCTATAAAGTTCTTACATCCATTTTGAGAGCTAAAATTTACAATCATATTGACACCAACTCCATCATGTCTGTCTCTCAAAATGGATGTAGGAACGGGTCTCGCGGTACTAAGGAGCTGCTCCTCATTGATATGGCCATTAGCCAACAGGTTCGTCGTTCCCGAAAGGATCTGTCGACATGTTGGATAGATTATAAGAAGGCCTATGACTCGGTACCCCATACATGGCTTAAGAGGGTGCTGGAGTTGTATAAAGTCGATGCAACTCTGCGCACCTTCCTGATTTCATGTATGGAGCAGTGGAGGACGGTCCTTCGCTATCCAGGATGTCGAAATATCCAAAGGAACAGCGAACCGATAAGGATCGAGCGAGGCATATTTCAGGGCGATAGTTTGAGTCCGCTTTGGTTCTGCTTAGCCCTGAATCCTCTAAGCACACTGCTGGAGGATTCAGGTATTGGCTATCGGTTGAGGAGAGGTGGTCAGGTTATATCTCACCTCCTTTACATGGATGACCTTAAACTCTTTGCCCCCAACAATTTTCAACTGATGGAGCTACTGAAAGTAACTGAAACCTTCAGTAGCGCCATCAGGATGGAATTTGGTGTGGACAAATGTGCGGTCATGCATGTAAAGCGAGGGGAGATTGTGGAATCCGCGGGAACCCAACTCTCGGATTCCATAAACCTCCGAGCCCTCTCCGCATCCGAAACCTATAAGTATTTGTGTATGTCGGAAGCATTGGGCATCAATGTTACTGACATGAAGCAATCGTTGAAGGAGCGCTTCTTTGGCCGCCTGAAGAAAGTATTTAATAGTCTTCTATCAGGCGGAAACAAGGTGCGCGCCTTCAACGGTTGGGTCATGCCGGTTTTGATGTACTCTTTCGGCATACTCAAATGGACTCAGACCGAACTCGACGCCCTGGACAGGAGGGTCCGTACGTTGCTGACTGCATATCGAATGCATCACCCACGGTCATCGGTAATGAGGCTGTATATCCCGCGAAATTGTGGAGGTCGAGGCTTTTTAAACGCTAAGACTCTCCACAATCGCGAGATATGCAGTCTCAGGGAATATTTCCTAGAAACCGACGTGGGGATGCACCGAGATGTGGTCGCTGTGGACAAGGGCCTCACCCCGCTCTCCTTGGCTAACGAGAACTGGCGCAAACCTCTAGTACTTGACACTAATGAACGCATGGAAGTATGGCAGAGTAAGGAGCTCCACGGACGCTTTTTCCGGGCCCTACATGGACCCGATGTAGATATACTAGCGTCCGTAGCCTGGCTGCGTTTCGGTGACCTCTTTGGGGAAACCGAAGGTTTTGTCTGTGCAATTATGGACGAAGTTATGATGACGAACAATTACCGGAGATTTATTGTGAAAGACGGCACGGTTGACATCTGTCGGGCATGCCACCGTCCAGGCGAATCAATTAGGCACATAATCTCCGGGTGTTCGCGTCTAGCTAACGAAGAATACTTGCATAGGCACAACCTAGTAGCCAGGATTATCCATCAGCAACTTGCTCTTAAATACAGCCTTGTGGAATCGGAAGTGCCGTACTACAGGTATGTGCCCGACCCAGTTCTCGAAAATGGACATATCACATTGTACTGGGATCGATCCATCATCACTGATAGGACTATTGTCGCAAATAAGCCTGATATAGTGGTGGTGGATCGAGTAGAGCGGCGCACAATGATTGTTGACATAACGGTCCCACATGACGAGAACCTCGTGAAAGCTGAGAAAGATAAACAGATCAAGTATCTTGACTTGGCTCGCGAGGTTGTCGACATGTGGGATGTGGATTCAGCGATCATTGTGCCGATAGTCGTCACTGCCAATGGCTTGATAGCCAAGAGCCTCGACCAACACCTAAGGAGGCTCTCGTTAGGCAGCTGGGTCAAGGGCTTGATTCAGAAAGCGGTACTTCTGGACACGGCTCGCATTGTCAGGAGGTTCCTCTCTCTGGAGCCCTGACCACCGGTAGCTTGGACCCTGTTCCCGATACCGGTGGGCTACTATTTTTTATATTTTTAAATGTTTTTATTTTATATTCTAATATTTAAAAATATAATTTATAAGTTTTTAAAATGAATAAAGGAAATAATAATAATATATTTTTAAATGTTTTGATAATTTTTGTTATTTTAATATTTAAAAATATAATTTATATGTTTGTAAAATGGAATAAAGGATAATAATATCTTTGGACAACCAACACACTGTTATCTAATCCCAAACTAGGCAGAGCCTGTACTATGGTAACCAGACAACTGATAAATATACTTAAGTATATATTTCTAAATACATACATATTATAGATAAATTACACCCAGACACAGAACAAATGATTATGCTCATCACACAAACATTTGTCCTGGGTGGGAATCGAACCCACAACCTCAGTCTTAGCAGTCAGGGTCACTAACCACTAGACTAACAGGCCAGTCAATGAAGAATGGTTGTCAGACTTTCGGGCTTATGACGATCCGTAACGACTGTCTAAGATCTATGAAAGACAGCCGGGACCAACGGCTTAACGTTCTATCCGAGGCACAGAAATGTTTTGTATGTAAATATGGTCACCCATCTACGGACCACCTGCGGCAAGCGTAGCTTTACCTGAACGATCAACCCGTAGTATTACTTAGGCACAAGCCGTTATCTACACAACGTATTCCAATAAAAATTATAAGTAAAGATTTTGATTTCAAAATTCAATGTTGCAATTAATCCTGACTACTGACCTTTCTGTGGTGTTGCCAGCTTCCTTTTATTCGTAGCTGCGATAACTTTGAAATTATGTTTAGGTTTCAACATAATTTTCTTTGTGGTAACATCGCGTTTTAACGTATTGGGATAGAATTCTACTTGTTCTTCAACTTCTCCAGCTGACTCTTTGACATTAGCTTTAAGTAGAGACACTTGCGGGTGTTTTACGGTTTTGGTAACTTTAGGCGATTTTACTTCTGGTTTAGTAAGTTCCGGTTTTTCGGTTTTCTCTTTCTCTTCTCTGTTTCTTAGCTGTCGAGATTTGGTTCTCGTTATTATTGGCTCGGGAGCTTTGGCTCTTGGATTCTTGGCCTTTCTTGACGTCTTCGTTTTTGATGACATTTCTTTCTGAAAATATAATGATAGAGAAATTAGTTAGTTCATTGACCTATAGAATCCCCACTCCCGTTTCTGGCATAGACACCAAAAGAAATAAGTATTCAGGGTCGTCGGATATAGTTGAATTTCTGTAGGAAACCGATGGATGTTCCAAATTAAAGGACATAATTCAGGTTTCGAACATTTTGTGCCTAAAAATCGAAGTGGCCCACCAGAATAAAAAAACGGTCTTCTATTAAGAAATAACATCATTCAACATTTTTACCACTGCAATGAGAGTGTACAGCTAAACCTTCCGTTGCAATTTAAGTGTGAAAATACGAAAAAAAATATTTTTAGCCGTCTTCAAAAAAAGGATGAGGTTTTCAATTCGACTGTATTTTTATTTATTTTTTTATGTTTGTTACCTCAGAACTTTGACTTTATTTGAAAGCTAAAAATGGAAAAAAACAAAAAAACAAAAATGGAATGGAGACTCCTCGACATACACTGTAAGCTAAATGATATGTAAGCTGGTCCTTCTCGTGTGGTCCCATTTTTAACCGAGGAAAAAAAACGGAGGAGGTTATCATGAATTCGACGCGTATATATTTTTTTTGTTTGTTTTTTTTTTATGAAAGACCACGCGTAACTTTTTACATAGTAGTCCGATTGTTATAATTCTTTTTTATTGGAAAGGGTATACCTTGCCAAGTATTATTAGTACATTAAAGCCACAAAAAATTACAAAATAAAAACTTTTTAACAAAAAATTAAACCGCCGAAAAAAACAGAAAAGCAAAAAATAATAAACCTTAAAATTTTGAGTCGGCGCTGAAAAATCAATGAACAAAGATCACTCAAAGCGCCGACTCATAATTTTAAGGTTTATTATTTTTTGCTTTTCTGTTTTTTTCGGCAGTTTAATTTTTTAATTTGGTTCCATTCTGACAAATGGTATCCATGTGAAAACCATTTAAGTCTTAAATTTACAGTAAGTATTTGCGCGACAAATGGACGAATAACGCGATTAGATTAGTGCGTGGTACATACCATAACTAAAAATTTAAAATAAAAACTTTTTAAGAAGAAGTAACAACCGACTTCCTTAAAAAAAACACTACTAAAAATAACTGTAATTTCGTAAGTCGGTGGTAAAAAAACCTTAAATACAGATCCTAAGACACCGACTTCCGAAATTTAAAGTTATTTTTCACTATGTAGTGTTTTTTTTTTAAGGAAATCGGTTGTAATTTATTTTTTTATTGTATATATGGAAAAATGTCGTGAGGAAAGTTTTGAGTATGAATCTGTACCTGTTTGACTTTTGAAAACGATAAATTTGTCAGAATACTTTTGTTGAGTGCCTTACCAATAAAATAGCATGTGTATCTGTTTGTATATCTGTCTATCTGTTTGTTCTGGCTAATCTCCAAAACGTCTGGACTGATTTTGACGGGATTTTAACTGGCAGATAACTGATGTTATAAGGAGTAACATAGGCTACTTTCTGTCTGTGTAGCACATTCTCCTTGGATAATTTCCAACATCCACGCGGGCACAGCTAGTAGACAAATATATTCAATAGCAAACTTTTATTACGTCCACCAATTCAGAGAGGTAAATGAAAATATGAGCAACCCGCCAACTCTTCCAAAATCCTTTCGTTATTTAGTGCATTCGGGAATGTACCTTAATT
Organism: Aporophyla nigra; assembly: GCA_947507805.1. Lineage (NCBI taxonomy): Eukaryota > Metazoa > Arthropoda > Insecta > Lepidoptera > Noctuidae > Aporophyla > Aporophyla nigra. The sequence continues at coordinate 10,752,540 of OX382319.1, read as the reverse complement.
CGTTTTTTATTGAACTTCTCTATTCTTTTCACTTCAGGTTTGTTACCGAAATAACTCTTTAGTAAACGCTAAAATGGTGGGGGGATAATATACATAATATTTTTGTTTCCTTTTTTTTAACCGACAAAAAAAACGGAGGAGGTTATCAATTCGACGCGTGTTTTTTTTTCTTTGTTTTGTTTTTTTTATGTATGACCACGCATAACTTTTTACATAGTAGTCCGATTGTGATAATTCTTTTTTTTATTGGAAAGGGTATACTCCAAGGGTGGTCCCATATAAATTTGGAAAACAAAATCAAACCCTAAGGGGCAGAAAACAGGGGATGATTGACTGTTCACTCACTGATTTTAATGTATAACCACGAATAACTTTATACAGAGTAGTCCGATTTTGATAATTCTTTTTTCATTGGAAACGGTATACCTTGCCAAGTATTATTAGTACATTAAAGCCACAAAAAATTATAAAATAAAAACTTTTTAACAAAAAATTAAACCGCCGAAAAAACTTAAAAACAAAAAATAATAAATAAGTTTTTTCGGCGGTTTAATTTTTTGTTAAAAAGTTTTTCATTTTGTAAGCCTAAGATATGTATTGCCTTTAGTCAACAATGTTTTGTCTTTGTTAACGATAATACATTTTCTCTTTTGACTCATTAGTAACAACAAGTAGTTCATACCTACAAAATGTAAATGTAATTAGTACCTACACGAGTGTTAAATTTTGCATAGTTCATTTTATGCGAAAGTATAAATTATAATTATTGAACGTAAAACCTGATACATTATTATAAAGTATGGTTAGCAACCTTAGGTACTGCTGTAAAAAAACCATTTTAAATATCTTGAATTTATTAAATAAAATAAGATTCAAGATTAACAGTGAATAGAAAAAATATTTAAATCTCAAACTCTCCCCAAGTTAGAGATTTAAGCTCTTTTTATCTTATTCATCATTATAATACTGAAACTCTTTTTTAAATGTATGTAAGCATCACAATAATTTAACACATACATCGTTCTTATTTATAAACTTCTCTAAAAACATAAAGATTAAAAACTCCTTTCAAGAAAATATACGTACTATTGCATTAATAATGAATCAATGTTTACAGAGATATTAAAACAATTAACATGAAAACAAGCAAAGTACACAGCTTTCATTCTATAAATAGATAAGAAAGAAGTACCTCAGTACTCAGTGAGGATTCAAATTAATCGTGTAATTCAACACTACTGGCAAACAGCACAGCTCCAGTATGTTGATACCTATATGTGAATGTATGTATATGAGAACAACATGTGGACATATGCTCACAGACAAACACAGTTGCATATGCCAATAATAAGACAGTAGACACAGATTTTAACACTTTTATTCAATCAAAGGCAAGGTTTTCTCCCTAATTCATGCATAGAACACAACAATAAGGAAATGAACAGCCTACAGCCTACCTTTTTTTTGAGAACCTTCAAGTTTTCTGCTTCTACATTTAGCATACAGATGGCGCTACTTGTATCAACTAGATTATCACGATATTCGGGACTTGTATGCTTTTGCTAATGTTATCAAGACAAGGCTAGTACATAACTCAGTAGGAGGAAATAATTAACGCTAGAATCAACAGAATAAGACCCACGTGCGTCTGAACCCGTGGGATAGCGAGTATTATTGATAACTGTCTTCCATCCTTGTCGCAACTCGTAAGTTGGATGGAGAGAGAAATAAGAGCTTCTACGGATGTTAAAACAGACGGAATTACACCTCATGGTACCTAGATTCATAATAGACCCTAGTCTTTCTCATTATCATACATTATTTAATACATGAACCACTCGGTAATCTATCGACAATAGACGGAACCTTGTATAAAAATTACGCAAAAGATATCATATACATTTTTACCTGCAGAACTGGACCCAGGTGGGATGCTGTCCTCCAAATCACTATTATCCAACTTGTTTATCTGCTTTCTGAACTGTTATATCACAAAATTATAGTAATTTCAATTGTATAGATACGTTATTTCCTTTATTTTATTTCATTACATTCGACACGGACCACATACGACGGTCGACGGGTCGGGGATTCGGAGAATAGTGCTGCGAAAAGCTCACAGCGTAATTTAGTCAAAATATCGACTAAAATATGATTGATGTGGTAAGGATGTCATGTTTAGTAAGTTCAATAAAAAAATTGTAAACAGTGAGTTTGATAAGCAATTTTACACGAATAATTTCAGGCTACAATGCGAATGGATTCAATATTTTCATACCCAGTTCAAGTGTTACCACTGACTCAGTTTTTCAGTTCACTGTCTCAGTTTTTTAGTTTGTGTGACTTTTGCCTTCTATTGAAGCCAACAGTTTCTAAACAACGCGAACGATTACATAAACACACACCGAAACATTACGACTGTATTAACAATGGGATGGACTGAGTTGCAGGCATAAAGAAAAAATATAGGTAGAGATATAGTTTACCCATATTTTCCGCTTTATATTTCTCCACTTTAATTTGATTACCGTTTTATTTTTATTATATATCAAAAAAAAAAATTGTTAGATCCGATTTTGTATTATTTATGTTAAGCTGTCAAAATGAAGGACGCATGTGTGTGCCAGCAGTAATTCATAATGAAAACCCCATTAGCACTTTGACACTCCCACTACAATCTACCAGGTGGGTAAAAACCTGAAAAATATCATGCTGATCTCGTTCACGAGACTAACGAGCTCATGACGATATTTCATAGTTTTTCTTTAAGATTTAGTAAATAGTCGAGTAAAGTGAAATCGGTTTCACATGACTATCGACTAAATGAAAAATTAGATCAGTACCGACCAAGGAAATTATATACGTACCGACTACTCAACTCTACCTTTACTTGAATAAATTTATCAAATTACTTACATTTTCAAAATTTATAATACATAGATACATAGTTGCGGATAGACAAACCTTGAGTTGATCGGGCAGTTATCGTGATCGTGTCCTAGATAGGAAGCGGCCAAACGCTTGTATTTGGCGAATTTTGTATGACAGAATAAAAAATCAACATCAAAATGGTGATCTCAGAGATGGTGTTGGTTTTTTTCTTTTTACAGTATTGTTCTTCGTATTTTCTAGGAACACAACACTGCGTTGCGTCATCACATCATGTTTGATCGCCAAATATTCATAAAAGGTTGCTATTATTACTTACATAGTAATAAAGCCAATAAATTTTAATTCTCACCTCACTGCACCGAGCACGGATACGACTAGGCAGTAGGCAGAAGACGAACGCGCTGCGCGTTTTCTTTGAGAAAAGATACCTACGTTGGCGTGTTCTCAATGCATTTAATTCATCGCTGTTTGTTTACTTAAAAGTTAAAAAATGAATGAAGTAGTGGTCCTTCTTTGTGATTCTGTAGGTACTTATGATTGAAGTAAGTTAATAATCCCCGGTCTATTGTATCTTCGGAATGTCGCCATGTCGGCAACATTTTTATTGATAGGTACTTATACTCCTGTTGGTCGGCAACAGAATCATGGGTCGGCATGCAATGTAAAGTTTAATTTAAAGGGTCATAGGTACAAGTAGCGATGTCGGTCGGGTCGTGAGTTCTTGTATTTGTGTGTGGAAAAGTACCTACTCAACGGGGCGGATCAATTTAATCTCACGCGGGCTGCTTTTGGCTAGAGAAGCAAGATGGCGGCCCTATCGGTCCCGTTTGACATAGACCCCTATTACAATAAACTACATGATATTTTGGGCCTGATATTTAGGTTTTAAACTACATGATATTTTGGGCCTGATATTTAGGTTTTATAATAGGGAATCTTCTAAACGTTTTCTTACTACATATACTTTATGGATTTAGGGAAAAAGTCCCGAATATCGCGTAGTGAAATAAGGGTAAGCATATAATACGGCATACGATGCAGAATCTGTAGATGGAATGTTCCGTTGAAGTAAGACGATACGCTAACAAGAAGAATTGACGAATATGCGTCGCTTATCATGATAACTATCGAACATAACGTCGAAACACAATAAAAGTCAATCACCATGTTAATTCAATTATAACTTTTTTTTAACAAAACCACCATTAGGATCATTTCAAAATGGTGGCAGATTATTTTTCGTACTCAGTTATAATAATTGTTTTATTGATAAAAGATACAAAAACAATAAATATACATTTTAAAATGCCAAATGAGGATAAAAATTTAACAATGCAGTCACATTTAAAATTTGTGATCGTTTTGAAATATTGTTCTCAAAGAGACGCTGCTTGCAGGTCACATAATACGAATGTCTGTGGTGTAAAAATGGTGAATGAAAAAAAGTTTTACAAGGATTTTGAAAACGGATGCTTTTTATTTTTGAGTAACATGTGTGATCATCCTGAAGAAGGTAAGCTGTTGTATTTATGAATGGGTTTCATTTTGACAGTTCGACAACATTGCAGATACACACATACATTACATACATCGCATTTAGATTGTTTGTTGAGCAGACGTTTTTTTCTAACATGAGGAAGCAAAGGAACCTAGCCATAACTTTTAAAAGGGCACAAGTTATGCAATATGCATGGATGCTGGGTGATCTCGTGGATATCGTACAAGGATATTTTGGGGCTTGGCCGAAGTCAGAACTCGTAGCGCCATCTTGTTTTTTAACATGTCCCTTTCAATGTTTACATACAGCGCCCTCTATTAGCGCCATTCGAGTTAGATGACTACTTTATCTGTGATTCTAGCGCCTATTTATTATAAGGGAAACACCAGGGTAGCCCGCGAAATAAATTACACAAAATAACGCGCCTGACTGAGTTCGAACCCGTTACTACTGGACCATCTACTACCTACCTACTTTATCTAAATTCCCTTTCAGAAAAATTAAAGAATTACCTAATCCTTTTAACTTTTTCAGAGTACTTCATTGCAGCCGCTGGCAGTTGCGAACAGTATTTGGCTATAAGACGGGACGAAGAGCCAGAAGATATACCTACTACCGCACCTGATGACGAAATAGTAAACGATACTAACTCTACTGAGACCAATTCTGGTGATAACGATACAGGTAAGTTAAATACTTCACCTACTCTTTATGCCCATGGAGGTTTTTGTGCGTTCTTCTCCATAAGAAGTTACAACGCTTTGTAATGCACAACTAGCTTCGTCTTTCTAAAAGACGACCACTTGACAATTTTGAAGTTTTTTCGAATTTATGAAACTGTTATTGGGATAAATCATCCCAACTAAGGAACCCTTTATTATGCGCGGTCCGACATGCAATTGGCCGTTTTTTAACCGACTTCAAAAAGGAAGAGGTTCTCAATTCGGTCAAATTTTTTAAATATATCTTATATTTAAAAAATTTGACCGAATTGAGAACCTCTTCCTTTTTGTGTTTCCTCCGAACTCCGTCGTAGATGTTTAAACAGATTTGAAACATTCTTTTGCAATCATCATATTCCATATTCATCCGGAGTTCTGATTAGTGGTTATTAAATTAGGATTGATAATACGTATTTATATTGAAGAAATAAGCTTTTGTATGGGCTGGGTAGGTTAAAAAAAAAAAATTTGCACAAAGAGAAAAATAACTTTAATTTCGGACGCGCGCCGGTTCCGTAAAAACGAAAATACATATCCAAAGACATCGACTTCCAAAATTAAAATTATTTTTCAATAATGTAGTTTTTATTTTTCCTTTTTTTTAACTCACATGCAATCGTTTTTGTTCTTTTATCTAGTTACCGACGCTGACGCTCTGCGGCAGAACACGTTAAGCACCTTGTATGACATAGACACGTCTTTCGACTACCACATCTGTCCTCATTCTTGCCCGAAGGTCTACTCTCCAGAATGCGTCAACATCAACAGAGGATTTGGAAAATACTTCAAGATGCTCAACTTTATCAACCATTGTTCCGCTGATGTTTACTATTGCAAGTTTTGGAGAGGTAAGGATCACCTTCTACTTAACCGCATAAGAGGGCGTCCTTTAATTACGAGAGGCAATATTGGCGAATTTCCCCTCATAATCTCACGTGAGATTTTTCAAAATACACAGTTTAGTGTAAATAAGTACGTTAATTTGTGCTTATTTGTGTTGAATTTATGAGTTGCGTTTGACTAGCTTGGCTGGCCGGTGGAGGCCTAAAAATCAAGGGGCTACTGTGCCACATTACCGCGTAAGCACCTATTGTTTTATATGATTTAGCCATATTGTAGTGGAAAAATATATATTTACAAAGTTTTTTGCGAAAAAAAAAACAATAATTACGTGGTATTTGTCAAACTGGTTTGACAAATTACACTTAGACTCGGCTTGTCTCCCCCCAAACGCCTCGCGTAATTATTAATGTCTACCCCCTAACATCATTTCACACGAAATAAATGGGCTTCATAATAAGGCTGAAAGTCACCCAAAGGGCAATGGAGAGAGCTATGCTTGGAGTCTCCTTACGCGATCGAATCAGAAATAAAGAGATCTGTAGGAGAACCAAGGTAACCGACATAGACCGAATAATTGCCAAACTTAAGTGGCAGTGGGCAGGGCACATTGCTTATAGAACAGATTATTAATTTTATTATTTTTTTAAAATCGGTACATAACATCCTAACAGCTATGATTCGCCAATGCGATGTTATTACTAGGTATATGATAGAAAAAAAACAAAACTAGCATAAGTACTTAAATTAACAAAAAACACCAGAAATGGTCCTTTAAATATTTTCGATGCACTTCAGTGCTACTTCTGCGAACCTCGTCAGGCTGTACTGAAATATATCTACCTCTGTTGAAATAATATTTACCAGTCTTATGGCTCGTGACAAGGGGGCATACTTGTTCATGTTTATCCTGGAGCATGGCTCCAGTAGAGTAGGCGTCGGGCGACGCGCGATAGATGGCTAATGGGGCCGGAAGGTTCTGGAGTGGCGACCGTGTACTGGAAGAGGGAAGGCCTCCCACGATGGAGCGAAGACTTGGTAAAGGCTGCAGGAGTCCGCTGGATGCGAGAAGCACAGAACTGGTCGAAATGGCGGTACTTGGGGGAGCCCTGTGTCTAGCAGTGGCAGTCTTTTGGCTGAACCACATAACATCACACCTGTAGGTAATCCCCAGAGGGTTAGGCAGATACAGAAAGGGTGGCAGGGATTTCTATGTTCTTTTAATTGTATTTATGTTCTGTGCGTGTCGCAAATAAAATGTTTTTCTTTCTTTCTTTTCTTTCCACGCGTAACCTGTAACCAAGAACTCAGCACGTGATTGTATTGGCCACGAGCCCCCCCTTTTTAATTATTTGGGTGGGAAATCATCAAATGACGTCTCCCGCTCTAGGGTGGCGCGGAAGGGCGTGTCAGACTTTTACTGACTAAAACCCACCCGTATTCTTTCAGTTGCCCATATGGCAGGGCCACGGTAACTCTTTCAAACGAATCTTGCGACCCTGGCAGGACGAGCCCCCCTTGAGTAGAAAATATTTATTGATTTCGTTCATTTTCAGAGTTCCAGCCACCACCAAATGAGGATGAGAGTGTTAGAACCTCACCTTTAGCTTGGTCGTTCTGTGGAGCGCACAGGTAACGGTTGACTTATCTATTGCATACCTTCGCCTCATCGAAGGGGACCCCTGAGTGTTTTTCAGCAAGCATGTTCAGGTTTCCATCACCGCTGTTCTCAAAACGGTGAAAGAAAACATCGAAAGCAAACCTGTTCTTAGAACCAAACATTCGAAGACATGTGACATTTAGACACCAGCACTGGGCCCACGTTACGACCCACTCCCTTTTACTGAAAGGAGGCCTGTGTCCCAGCAGTGGGAACAATATAGGCTGATTAAGATTATGATGATGTTCAGCAGAAGCAAAAATCTATACAAATAAATAAAATTGGAGTGTCTGTTTTTAATATTAAGATAACCACTTTTTTCTAAGTGTATATGGATGTATACACGGTACATATACCTTTTTTTATTTTTTTATCGTGGAGTAATGCTCATGCATACTGCGCTACTAAGGGGAAATAGCGCAGTTATGTGGGTCTTCAACCCACTAAAACTCCACGGTGTCCTCCTACACCGCTTATGGCGGGAACACGGGAACGGAAAAACTCTTCAGCGAAACGGTACATATACCAAAACAACATTTTTTACAATTTTTGTCTGTCTGTCTGTTTGTTCCGGCTAATCTCTGAAATGGCTGGACCGATTTTCACTGGCAGATAGCTGATGTAACAAGGAATAACTTAGGCTACTTTTATTTTAGAAAAAATAAATAATAGTTTGAAAAACTAAAAACACGCTGAATTTTGAGACGTATGTCAGCGCAGTTTTCAAAGACAGTTTTTATGAAAAACTTTTTGTTAAATACCACGCGGACGAAGTCGCGGGTAACAGCTATTACCTATAATATAACCTGAATTAACACATCTTACCGCGGTAGTACGTCCTCCTGCGTTAATTTCCGACATCCCCGCGGGCGAAGCCGCGGGCAAAAGCTAGTATTATACTAATAATAGTCTACCGGACCGAATTTCGGCCATAGGAACCGATTTCAGGTTGCGCATGATGTCGGACGTAAAGAATAGTACCATACCATTTCTTCCCGTGAGTGTCGTAAAAGGCGACTAAGGGACTTACTAGGGAATGGGCAGCAGCGGTCTCTATGTATTTTACCACCATACTGCGATCGCCAACCTGCCGACGAAGCGTATACATTATCATTCATTCATCATTTCAGCCATAAGACATCCACTGCTGGACTTATGCCTCCCCCAATTTGGAGGGCTTTGCCATAATCGCCACGCTTGGCAGGCGGGTTGGCGATCGCAGTATGGTGGTAAAATGCATAGAGAAAGCTGCTGCCCATTCTCTAGTAAAGCCGCGTTTCCACTAGGCAACATTTGGCGCGCGACATGTTGCATAACATGTTGCCCAATATGTTGAAAGTCAGCGCAGAACTTTTGTTTAACAACGTTGTCTGTCTACGCATTTACTACTTACTACGTCAGTCGTCGACAACATGTCGCCAGAGGAACTAGTGTTGATTTCAGCGGCAGTGGTTATAATTTTATCGAAAAATTTATAAAAAAGTTATTATTTTTTGTATTCTCGGTGAGCAGTATCCCATAAACATGCATAGTTTGGTACAATTCGATTAATTTGAGCAATCGCTCGTTACACTACACTATGGACATTGTTGCGCGTCACGTCTCCAGTCGACAACAATTGATGCTCAACTACCGATCGTCGTTGCAAATTTAAAATCTCCTATGTAATAATTTTCACAAATACGAGCTATGCATATATTTTAAAAGCGATTTTGTATACCTACCTATTGCAAAAACTCATATGTGAATATCTTAATGTATCGTTAAAATATTCGCTAATTTAATAAAATCTCATGTTTATTGACCATCGAAAACTCCTATGTGCCTGATGTAATAAACTGTAAAACCACTTATGTGACAAAAACTTGCAACTTAAATCTCCTATGTGCAGAAAAATAATTAAATTTAATTAAATATACGCTGAACGATACATTGATATACGACAAATTCTATCTCAATACATTATAAGTCCTTTACACTTTACATCTAAAAAAAAAATAAGAATGTTTCCTCAGTTTCTTTTTCAGGAAACAGTTTTTTTCGTTTTTCTCGAAAAGTTACTTTTTACACATAGGAGATTTTAAATTTGCAACGACGCGATGCTCTCTAAACAAACAACAAGCCGCGCGTCATGTTGCGCACCAGCTGGCAACATCGCGCGCTGTTGTGCAACGTTGCCCTACATGTTGAGCGTCACGTGTTACGCGTCAATTGTTGCCTAGTGGATACGAGGCTTGAGTCCCTTAGTCGCCTTAACGACACCCACGGGAAGAAATGGGGTGGTGTTATTCTTAAAGCGTGTACGAACCCCCCAAGTTTTCATTTGCTTATGTCCAGCAGTGGACGTCTTACAGCAGAAATGATGATGAAGAGGTTCGGAGAATAATGGTATCATTCATTTTCAGATATCTGCAATTCGCGCGTTTCTCGGAGGCTGCATCTTCTATGGGACATTTCGGCTGGCTGGCCGGCGACTACAAGTATTCACATATCATGGAGCCTCATCAACGAATACCAGGATATGGAAAATAATATAATATGGTCAATATGGATAATATATCTTATCTTAGGACAACCAACACAACGTTATCTGATCCCAAACTAGGCAGAGCCTGTACTATGGCAACCAGACAACTGATAAACACATACATATTATAGATAAATTACACCCAGACACAGAACAAATGATTGTGCTCATCACACAAAGATTTGTCCTGGGTGGGAATCGAACCAACGACCTCAGTCTTAGCAGTCAGGGTCACTACCCACTAGACTAACAGGCCAATCAGCCATGGGTAGTGCCATGACATGAAATATGCAATTCCTTACCTTTGTGCTTCTTTTTATCTTGAGGTTTTTCTCTATTAAGTGTTTTTCCAAGGTGTAACAGAATAAACTCAATTCCTGAAGTAGTTTGTTCATAATTGACTACTAAATTGATTTCAGTCACTATTAAAATTGTTGGTTTTTACAAACATTGTATGTTTTGCCATAACTAACGCCGAGAGAGCCAAAGAAAATTAAGTTTTATTAAAACGCTGTAAGACTAAATTTTAAATGCATAAAGTCAAGCTATGGTCAACACGATTTTCTTAATAAGTCTTGGTCATTGTATGCTTGTAACTCAATACTCTAATTGGGGTGTATGAGGTCTTGCGTTCATTATGTCTGCTACAGGTATCTTCATACTTAAAAGTAGTCGAACCTAATATTAGTATTCATAAGTAATAGTTATGTTTTTATTGAGAATAAAGTTTCTTTAAACCTAAAAGAAGGCCAAAACCGGAAACCTGTTGTTTATGTAATAAATAAACTTAAAATAAAAAAAACTTAAAAAATAAAAATTATGTTACACTTTGTATAAATAAATAAAAATCCAGATTAAGTTACATAAGTAATATATTTTCAATTATTTCTATATTTACATATAATATTTACAGTATTTAAAGAAAATTAAAGTGATAATTGATTGGTTTCTGTATTTTTTCTCGTAAATAAATAAATTACAGTTACTAATCACATTCAGATCAATGATATTATAAGTAAAAAAGAGGTAGATAGGTTATACACGCTTCGCAAGAGGCACGTCAAAATTTGGCTAATTAGCCACATTTTCTTCGTCTTGTCTCTTTTTCGCTCCCGATAATTACGACATGCTGTCCTACTTACACGTGTCATCTAATAGCGTGACATTGTGCCGTTTTTGAAGAATGAATATACGGTAGGTAACCTATCTACGTCTTTTTACTTAAAATATCATTGATTCAGATCAACATATCTATAACCTATTTAACATTTCAGCCGTAAGACGTCCACTGCTGGACTTAGGCCTCCCCTAAGCTACGCCTCTTCGACCGGTTCTGTGCTTCTCGCATCCACCGGATTCCTGCGGCCTTCACCAGGTCATCGGTCCAACTTGTAGGTTTTCCAACGCTACGTCTTCCAGTACGCGGTCGCCACTCCAGAACCTTTCGACCTCATCGGCCATCTGTTCTGTGAGCAATGTGCTCTGCCCACTGCCAAAGTTTGGCATTTCTTCCTCCGGGCTATGTCGGTTATCATGATTCTTCTGCGGAATTCTGCTGGAAATGCCTGATATCTCGCACATTCACTTCCTCTTTTTTTCTGGTTGGAAAATCATCAAACGACGTCTCCCGCTCTGGGTGAAGCGGAAGGCCGTGTCAGACTTTTACTGACTAAAACCCACCCATGTTCCTTCAGTTGCCTGTGCCATGGCCACGGTAACTTCTAACAAATCTCGCGATCCTGGCAGGTTTACATCCCCCTGAAAGCTACATATCCATCTACCTCTTTATTTATAAACGTTAAATAAAGAAAAGCGACCATTTAACTCCACATTTTTGACGTTTAAACAGCTCACAACGTAATGAAAAGTTTAAGAATAAACCTCCTAATCTTTATCCTTTTTTGGCTCCGACATAATCCCTAACTCTCTCAAAATCAACGTATCTACTACACTCTCATCGACCTCCTGATCCGGGTGATGTATCAAATGCAACAGTATCCGAGGCTTGGTATTTCCCTCCCATTTGCAAATGGCGCAGGTGAATAAAAACTTTTTTGTTGGTTGTTTTCTTTCTTTTTTCTTCACTCCGTGCGTATCCAAACGATGTCGGTCGTAAAGGCTAGCGCAGAACATTTTTTTGCATTCTGGACATCTGTAAAATAAAATTAAAATAAGCGTTTAACTTTAAGAGCACAAAAAATCGGTCAAGTGCGAGTAGGACTCGCGCACGAAGGGTTCCGTACAGACTATTTAGAGATCTCTAATAGAAAGATGAACTATACTGAGGGACAAACTTAACTTTGCCGTTGGAAAACTGTTCCCATACACCGACATAGGTCTCGGTTCGTTTACCAACTGCAAATAAATTTATAATCGCCAAAAAGTCATTATTTGTGGCGTTCCGCGCATAAAGGTACCAGTAGGGAGGTATTGAGTTAAGGCCGGATGTAGAATCTAGAAGAGTCCCTTTATTATGCAGATTACAAAAAAAAAAAAAAAAACCTATTACTTTTTTGTAACAGACATCCAAAATTCCGAAAAAACTAGTTTCGAGAAAATGGAGTTTGAAAGTTAAGGTTACAAAAAAACAATGTTTTACTTGTTTGTTACATAGATTTTTCCACATAGATCCCAACACATTATATGCATCAATGTATCACTAACATAACCGATACTGTACTGCCAATATACAAATAGTATTAAAATTATGGAAATATCGACATTTTATAAGACCTACCGACATCTGGTAACATTTTAATAAACATTTCCTTTTAAAAAAAAATCTGTTTAGAAATGTTGTCTGTAGATGTTAATTGTATCAAATTGTAGCAAAGTTGTAAAACAATAATCAGTAAAAATCACAAAATGCCATATTTTCACCCGATTTTACAAAAACGCAAATGACTCGGAAACTAATTGCCGACATCTGGTACCTTTTTTTTTTTTTTTTTTTTTGGATGGGAAATCATCAAATGTCTTCTCCCGCTCTGGGCGGAGCGGGAGGGCGTGTCAGACTTTTACTGACTAAAACCCACCCGTGTTCCTTCAGTTGCCCATGTGCCAGGGTCACGGTATCTCTTTAGAACAATCACGTGACCCCGGCAGGCATCGGTCCTAGCAGACCCCTTCAGTACTGCTGACATCTCTTTGAGGCATCTGGTACCTTTATGCGCGGAACGCCACATATTGTGATGAAACTACATATGTATTTACGGTTTAGATTTTTTTCTTTTACTTGTGAGTTGTGCTACATGGCTTTCGTTCTTGCCAAATTTCAAGATTCTAGGTCAACGGGAAGTCCCTTATAAGGGATTCCCTTGTGAGCGTCAAAAATGCGCCATAAACTAAGCTTAAATGGTAAGTCTATCGAACAATACCGCGACCCTTGCAGGCATCGGTCCTGGTGGACCACTTCAGATGTGCTGATATCATTTTGAGACGCGCATGGAACACTACGCGCCGTCGACACAGGGCTGGTCCTTACCGGGCGGCGAGCTACCTATTGCTCGCCGCCCGCAAACCCGCGCTTACGGTGGCCGCGAGTCCGCTATGGACTCCCGACCCCCGGGGCGTCACCTAGAATACATACCTTTTCTTACTTTTCCGATGAGCAGTATAACTCTTGACACTACTGAAGATGTCATTACATACAGCGCATTCCTTCACCACCTCCTTGCCATGGCTCAGTTTATGGTGTTTGAGGGCCTTAGCGTGTCTGGCTATGAAGCTACATTGATCGCATTTGTGTGGGTTGTCTGGTCGGTGTATTAATTCGTGCTTTTTCGTGTTTTTCTTTGAGACACTGCGGTAAGAACAGTGTGAACATTTGTAGGGTTTTATACCTGTTGAGAGAAAAATAATGTTATCTAGTTTATTTTCGCGTTGTCGCCATCTAAATCTATACTAATATTATAAAGCTGAAGAGTTTGTTTGTTTGATTTAATGCGGTAATCTGAGGAACTACTGGTCGGAATTGAAAAATTATTTTTGTGTTGGGTACCCAATTTATTGATAAACTAATACTAATATAATATTATAAAGCTGAAGAGTTTGTTTGTTTGGTTGAACGCGAAAATCTCAGTAACTAGTGGTTTGAATTGAAAAGTTATTTTTGTGTTGGGTAGCCTATTTATTGAGGAAGGCTATAGGCTATATAAAATCACGCTACGGTCAAAAGGAGCGGAGCAGCAACGAAAAATGGACGAAAACTGGCAGACAATTCGATGCGACGGGAAGGGTCAGGGGAGCAAAAATTTGACGCTGACGAAGTCGCGGGCAGAAGCTAGTTAAAAATAATGGTTTTACAATCTCATGCATTTCGCCTATAACACGGATGCTCTTGAATCTGCGTCCAACGATTCGACGGTATATAGTGTTTTTCATCTAAATACATAATGTAGGTTTTTGTTTTTATTTTCTCATTTACCATGCGTTCGTGTGGGTTATACGTTTTTTCGACTGTGATAGTACTTTTTGTAAATACAATGTTATTTACTTATAAATGTTTTTTGTCCCAAATAAATAAAAACAAAATTACATATTTATTTTAGGATAGAAGATAAACAGAAAAATGATACATAAAAAAATTAAAAACTCAATCGAGATGAAGATTCTCGTTCGGACTACGTCTATTATGGTCTTTTATGGGCCACCAACGTGTCTTAGACCCACTTAGGGCCGGCGTAGCACGGCATGGCACGGCAGTTTATGCTGCGGCATCCCGGGGCGTTCCGTGGCATGCCGGGGCATGCCGTGGCATCCCGTGGAATCCCCGCGCACCGACCGGACTGCGCCCCATTAACCGAAATGACCGCTGCACAAGTTACAACCTTATTTCAACTAGCTTAGCAATCATAATTCCTCGACACAAAGTGTCCCATACGTCTCGCGAAATGCAATGTCGTGCCGCGGCAACCCGTGGAATGAAACGGCATGACTCGCCATGCCGCAACATCCCGCGGCACGTCGCGGCATCGTGGTATCGAAATAAAGTAACATGAACTCTAACCTCATTGAAATAAGATTCAAAATAACTTGATTAGTAATAAAATCCTTTGCCGTGCCGTGCCGGCAGTAAGCGCCAGCCCTTAGGCTTATTATAAGCCACCAGTAATCTTGTATGGGTCCCCAACAGCCTATTATAGCTCCATGTAGTATCACTAACCTTGATGAATCCGCACATGTTCTTCAAACAGAACTTTGTTGTACGTTGAGTAGTCACACATGAAGCATTGGAACGGGTTCTCTCCTCTGTGCATCTTGCGAACATGTCGTAGCATCTTCTCTTCTGTTTCTGCTGTGTATCGCTTGCATTCTGGACAGCTGATGCGACGTGGCTGTGTTGCGAGGAACGCTTCTAGCGGTGATGTTGAACGGCTAAAGAAGAATAATTGTCTGTATTTATGCAAAATGGAACCACACGACAAATTTAGTTTTTTACTTTTTTTGAAGAATACTCATTTAAAAGTGGTCTAAATTCTTATACAAAAAAGAAGCACATGTTTTTTCCCTTGGAAACAAGGTATACTATTTTTTGATTATTGAGTTTATGGTGTCATTCCATGAGAATACAAATGGTAAATGACTATATTTTTGTCAGTAGGTTTGGTTAGTGGTGACCGCGTACTGGAAGACGTAGCGTTGGAAGGCTTCCCACAAGGCCGATGACCTGGTGAAGGCCGCAGGAATCCGTTGGATGCGAGAAGCATAGAACTTGTCAAAGTGGCGGTGCTTGGGGGAGGCCTATGTCCAGCAGTGGACGTCTTTCGGCTGAAATGATGATGAAAATGGATGTGCGGGATTTCATCAGGTCTTTTAGCGGGAGATGTAATAAAAGCGTCTTGATTGTTCAGTAAAATGGTATGTAGGTATTCAATTTTAATTTTAACAGCGTCTAATATCCTAACGATACCTGCCTTCTAATACCTACATGTGAAAATATAAACTAACTGCTAACTTTAATGTTCATTACTTAATATCTAATAATGACTGGATTATTAAATGAATATCAAACGTTTTAACAATAACAAAATCAGTACAAAACCTAACAATTTTACTTTCACAATGCAATTATGAACCTATCTAACTTTTAATGTGATTACATGAATAAATGACTCAGTAACTGTTACCTACCTAAGAAAGTTATAATAATAATGCAGCTTTTCATAGCTACTCTTTAAAAGGTACGAATAACTGTGATTATCACAAGATTATGATGCTAAAGTCTGATCAATTATAACAATTTGTAAGCACTGATAGGGTTTTACAACGACGGTTTTACAGGTTTGTACCCAGTACCTGGGTTGTGGAGGTCAGATAGGCAGTCGCTCCATGTAAAATACTGGTACTCAGCTGCATCCGGTTAGACTGGAAGCCGACCACAACATAGTTGGGAAAAGGGTAGGCAGATGATGATGAAGGAGGTTTGTAGAAACACTTTTACACGACAATCATATTTTTAAAACGGTCGTAGAGTCGGATAAGAAACGCCGACCTCATTTAGAGGTCGGCGTTTCTTATCCGACTCTGAGAAGTAAGGCCGAAACAAACCCAGAGGTCACAGTCTCTTTTAAAGTCCAGACGTAATCTTGGTCAGATCATGTGAATACGTGTGCATTACCCCATTTCTTCCCATGAGTGTCGTAAAAGGCGACTAAGGGACTTACTAGGGAATGGGCAGCAGCGTTCTCTATGCATTTTACCACCAAACTGCGATCGCCAACCCGCCTGCCAAGTGTGGCGGTTATGGCGAACCCTCCCAAATTGGGGGGGGGGGGGGGGGGGCTATGACCAGCAGTGGACATCTTTTGGCTGGAATGATGAAGACGATGAAGCTGGGTTCATGGTGTTATTGCCTGAGCATGCAAATAATAAATGATTTTATTTTGAACCGACGAAAAAAAACGGAGGAGGTTATCAATTCGACGCGTATATTTATTTTTTTATTGTTTTTTTATTTTTTATATGTATGACCACGCATAACTTTTCACATAGTAGTCCGATTGTGATAATTCTTTTTTTATTGGAAAGGGTATACTCCGAGGGTGGTCCCATATAAATTTGGAAAACAAAATCGAACCCTAAGGGTCGGAAAACAGGGGATGATTGATTGTTCACTCACTGATTGTAATGTTTAACCACGCATAACTTTATACAGAGTAGTCCTATTTTGATAATTCTTTATTCACTGGATAGGGTATACCTTGCCAAGTATTATAAGTACATTAAAGCCACAAAAAATATAAAATAAAAACTTTTTACCAAAAAATTTAACCGCCGAAAAAACTGAAAAGCAAAAAATAATAAACCTTAATATTATGAGTCGGCGCTGAAAAATCAATGAATAAAGATCACTCAAAGCGCCGACTCATAATTTTAAGGTTTATTATTTTTTGCTTTTCAGTTTTTTTGTAACTAGGTTTGTACAAACGCCTTTACACGTCAATCATAATTTTAAAACTAGATGAGGTTCGCGCTTCCAATCTGACTATTCTGAGAAAAAGACAGATAGAAACTCAGCGGTCACAGTGTTTTTACAGTTCAGACATAATCTTAGTCAGACCATGAGCAGACCCAGATTGAGTGGAACTGTCCATTCAGTGCACGCATTTAGTCTTGTCACAAAAATAACGATTTTACTATCATTATTATACAGGGTGTGGCGAAGTAATGGTCCACCGTTCAGGATTCGACGATTACGATTTAACACACCATCAAGTTCAAGAGACATTTTTGTAAAAAAGAAATTTGGGTAAAAATGTTTAAAATGTTTAATTGTTATAGTTAATTATCTGGTTCATCGAATCCTGAACGGTGGACCACTACTTACGCCACACCCTGTATATCTAAGGTAAAATGTAGGAAACCGGTAAGTACTCACTTATTTTGTTCCACTTTGACATTCTCAGTAGTTTCAACTATTGGGAACTGAGAGCTAGACGCTACGTCTATGAATACTGTGTTTGAAAGGTCATTGGATTCTGCCTCTGCCATGATTTAACTGAAAGTAGAAGATGGTATTACATACATATACAGGATAAGTTTTTAATAACAAATTAAACTTAAACTAGTTATAATAACCATGCAATTTTTATTTTGATATATCTTAATACAAAAAAAAAGTGATAGTTAACGAAAGATGTTTATTTTGAAACTGCTTTTTATAGTAATTTGCACGCGGCGCCGGCGCGGCGGCGAAGGTGAACGTCCGAGCGTAGCTACTAGTACCAATCAGCTGTTCGATCGGTCAAAATTCTAAGAAGTTCGAAATACCTACGCCGGCGCGCGTTTACTGACCTATTACTATTTCGATGTTATATTACGAAATATGTAGGGTGTCCACAGTTTACTGATTTAAGGTCGGATAAAAATAAAAGTATTGAAAAAATTGTTCAAATGTGTTTTATTAGGAACTGATACAGAACAACCAAAAAAAAAATTTGCGCTCTGGTTAAAAATAAATCCTGTATATATAAACTCACGCTTTTCTCCCATAGGCAGAAACTACAGAACGCTACCTGCTACGATCCTTACATACACCTTTTGCCTCGTTTAAGTTCATACATCTGGTCATACACACACACCGGTTACCAGTACTACACACCAGACCCTTTTGTAGAACATCACCAATAAGGTCACTATATGTTCTCCTAGGATGTCCCCTTCCGGTATGTCCAGTCACATCTGCCTTGTAAATACCTTTTGTTATAAGATGGTACTGTTAAAAAAATGATCTTGTATGTTATTGAATGATAAACAAGCCAATGGCGGTTTGATATTACCCAGTTACTGGGTTGTAAAGTCAGATAGGCAGTTCCTCTATATGAAAAATGTTTAAGTCTGTATGTAAAGGGGCGAGCCTTTGTCAGCAACTGGGCACAACTCCAAATGTCAGAAAGGGACTAAGAATGCACGGGCGTCGCCGAAATTAGGGCAGAGACCCCGAATGCCCTCATATCTCAAATGGACATTCTCAACAGACCAGGACATATAGTCAACTTCTGGATGGTGGTGGGCTGGTTGGAATAACCACACATATTGGTCCACTTAAAGGACGACGCTCAGAAACCAAACCCACTAACATAGAACATGTGGCTAAAAAATTACTGAATTTGTTGTTCCCCCGACTTTTCCCGTCGCGTCGAATCGCCTACCCGTGCGATTTTTCCCGTTTTTGCAACATTTTTCATTACTGCTTCGCTCCTCTTGGTTGTAGAATGATGTTATATAGCCTATAGCCTTCCTCGATAAATAGGCTACCCAACACAAAAAGAATTTTTCAATTCGGACCAGTAGTTCCTGAGATTAGCGCGTTCAATCAAACAAACATACAAACTCTTCAGCTTTATAACATTAGTATAGATGTTCTTCAGAAAGATCGGGTGCGTAGTACTCGTAAATGGCGTTCGTGTATTACCAAAAGCCAAAGAAGTATATTAGGATTTCGAAGCAACGACCTACAACTCGTAATTCAGGACCACTATCTCAGGCCCACAACTGCTCTCGCCGTATGACGCCATAGGAGCACATTATTATAGTGACCCTATTGGTGATGTTCTTCAGAAAGGTCAGGTGCGTCGTACTCGCAACCGGCGTGTGTGTATTACCAGTTGTATGAACGTAAACGAAGCAAACGGAATTTGTAAGGATCATAACAGGTGGCGTTCTGCGGTTGAAGGCGTAAGTTTATGTATGTTTATTTGTACTGTAATGGTATGGATGGAAGCAGTGGACTGTATTATTTTACATCAATGGGCTCATGGTAAAACAATAGACTTTTTACTAACCCAATTGATTGTCTACGCTCCATGAAATACAGTTAGCGCGTGCACAGGTTGTCGCCAAGTTGAGACGACATGAGTAGCATGATAAAATATTACCTAGCTTATACTAACTATTAAGAAATCACCGTTTTAATTATCGAAAGTTGTATTTTTATTTAACAACAACAGAAATAAACAAACAAGACCTCTACTACAATACTGACATTTTCTTGATTGAAATTAGACCACAGAACAGAACACATATAATCATATCGGAAGGTGAGAATGACCGACACATTTAGTCGAGTTGTACTGTTCACTTCATTTTTTTTTTAATGCTCTAAGTAATAGTATGATAAAATATTACACAAATAGTTTTTTTTTTTATGGCAATTTGCCGAAGACTACGGCAATTTCTGCCAGTGTCGCGTAGTGGCTATACATGGGTATTACAATTAATTAATTAATATTTACAGAGAGAGAGTATGAACTTAAACTTTTTGTGGCAATCTTTTTAGCACAGAAATAGTTCATCACACCAAGTTTTTTTTTTGTCACACGGTTTGTTCATTGCCAATTTTACCTTTAGATCACACTAAGCTAACACACAAAATTCAGAATAAAGTCGTGGTTCCATTGCTGCGTGTGTCCCTTTTTTGGATCCATATTTTTCCAATCGACCAGAAGGATAATTGCGTAACACACTATCAGTAGAAATCGCTTTCATTTTGATAGTTCCACCGCATTCATGACGTTTTTACTTTGCTAGGCAAACATTTTTTCACACAAATATGAAAGAATGATGGCAAGTAAGCTTCAAAATGATTCAGATTCTGATTAAATGTGTTAAGCACACATAAGGGTGAAGTTCAGTCCTTACGGTATACGGCTATTGACAGTGCTGGCCCCCTGAAGCAATGAAAGTGTGCAAAGAATGGGTAGAATGAAATATAAATCGATTTGCTGCTTACGTTGTCTAGCTAGGCTATAGGTAATTTATAAAGCAACATAACAACTAATTTATTATTAATCAAGTTACAAATTCATTTTAAAAAATCTGCAGGGTTATCTGGATGTTTTTTTTGCCATTTAGTCAACTTCTCATGATAATCCGCGTATTCAGGGGCTCTTTCATATGTATACAGCTTGTCTCCTTCTTTCCTGATCACTGACTTGAACCTGCTAGAGTGTGAATCTTCAGCGGATTGTTCTTTCGAGCTCTGGTCTTCTGGAAACCGTTTTTCAGAGCTGCGATCATTTGAAGCCTTACTTCTGTAAACGCCTCCGTATGGATTCTTTTCAAAAGTCACTTTATTGTCCTCGATGCTGTCTTCATGTGCTCTAAATTGTGGAAGAACATTTTCGCCTCCATTAATGTACCCCGTGGCACGTTTTACAGGCTCTTCTTCATTTTTTTCCACTTCCCCAATCTTTTCTTCTGAACGTGTCAGATGTTTCTGATTCTCTTCTTCCAAACTGGAAAGCTTATCTTCTCTTTCACTGCCCACGCGACTCGCCTCTTTTTTTACAATACCCTTAACTTCTGGCCCTGATATTTGTGCCTCGCGGAAAATTGGCAGTTCCTGTCCCGGAAAATTTGGTTTCTTACTGCTGTTGTTTGTTTCACCATCCGTACCGCTATGAAAATATTCACTATTCATTTTGGGACTTTTGTTTCGATCGTTATCGTCTCGAGAACGTTTGTTTTCGTCGGTTAATACTTTTATGGTATCGTTTTGGTTTTTCTCAGTTGCATTTCTATTTAAGGGACGAACTTCTGTTTTGTTATGTTGATCTATAAAAACCCTGGGTCCGGTTGCCTTATTTTCTTCTTTTGTATCGTTTTTGGGAAGTAGATATCGATTATTTTTAATTTTTTTGTCAAGTGCGTTTTTCTTTAGGAATTTGTATTTGAGCCGAAGGTTTTCTGATAGTGAAGTGGACGCATTTATGACTGCTTGTGGATTGATCTTGCCTGCGAAATCTTTTCTTAATTTCACACGGTTTAATTGGTTGTTAACGTTTTTCTTTCCGTATTCCTTATTCGACTGGTTCTGATTAACTTCTTGTGTATTTTCAGTGCTAATGTCAACGTCTTTATCATCCGTGGCCCTTTCTACGGGGGATGGTTCTGCGTCTATAAGTATTATTCTGTTGGCAGCTTTTTCAGCCAATCTGTCAGCAAGGACATCAAACTTCCTTGATGCAAGTAGTTGACTTATAAAACCATCTATATCATAGCGCGTGCCTTTTGATTCGTGCTTTATCGGGTCGGCTGATATTTTTATGTAACACAGATGCACCATAACTGAAAAATAAAACGATGTGATAACATACCCACTTATTAAATGCGCTGCATTTATAGCTAGTTCTTAGGAGATATCAATAAAAAATAACATACACACAATGTTCAGTAAGTGCTTTATGTGCAGTAACATGTAAATATATAAACACAATAGGGTTCGGAGCGAAGATGGAAGGTTCGGAAATTATAAAATAATCCTTTTACGGGCGCCCAGCCCCAGTAGGCGGAAGTTAGAGGATTCAAATGAAAAAATAAGGTGCGCGTTGTCTATTTGTCACACGGCATTTAGAACATTCTGGAAGTTGCACTCTTATATGACGAGCGGATTGAAGCAAGCGGCGGCGGGCAGTTCAAATTATACTTTGTCATGCAGGAATTTCAGTATATTATACTTTAATGGTGACAATTCAACAACTTTCATTGCGTTATTTACGTTGTTGAGCAGAGACATTTTTAGAACTTATGAACTAACTAGCTTCTGCCCGGGACTTAAATTTCTTGTTCCCCCGACCATTCCCGTCGCATCGAATCGCCTACCCGTGCGATTTTCCCCGTTTTTGTAACATTTTTCATTACTGCTCCACTCTTCTTGGCTGTAGCGTGATTTTATATAGCCTTCCTCGTTAAATAGGCTACCCAACACAAAAAGATTTTTTCAATTCGGATCAGTAGTTCCTGAGATTAGCGCGTTCAATCAATCAAACAAACAAACTCTTCAGCTTTATAATATTAGTATGGATTTAAGATTAGCAATATTCTTCGAAATTATTCAGATCGTGATTCATAGTGTGTTACGCAATTAGGCTCCTGACTTTAATTGTCTAGCTTTATACAGAACTTCGTTCAAATCCGTTTAAGCATGATGTAACAAACATCCAAATTGAGAGCCACATTTTTCTTTTCTTTTTTTCTTAAAAGCTTGGGGAGCGAAAGAAGTGGAGGGAAGCTTTTGGCTAGGGTGGAACAGTGTTTGCTAGTATAAAAACAGAAGTAAAATTAATTATGTGAAGAGGTTCGTTCGGATAAGAATCGTAGAAGATAGTTTAGCTAGGAGGCATACTTACAAAAATAATAGAGAATCACATAATTCATTGTAGCAAATACAGAAAAGTTGAAACTGTTCGATTTTCTTTAAACGACTACGATGGGCATAAAAAATAATAAAACCCATAAAATTACACTTATTTTTAGTGATAAGGCGCACTGCCTTATGGCAGGTAAAACACATGAACGTGTTTAGAAAATGTTTCCTTGAGTATGTGTTAATTTTATTCTAAGGTTTTTTTAATGCCTGTTTTAAGATTATAATACGATACATCCACAGGCTGAAGTAAGATGAAAATATCAAAGGAAATGAATATTGGCAATTCTACCGCATTCGTTTATGCATCTAGGTAATGGCGGGCAAGAGTGTAGAATCCCGTTGATTCCGTATTTAAGTTGAATAATATCACTTCACTAGCACACCACCAAATTAAGCGCTACCTTGTAGACCTGCTTCACCTTCTCTGTTTCCCGCCATTTCTCGTGACTGACAGATGTCATTAGTGACAGCAACTACCTCCGCTTGTGTGCATGAGACAGTGTTTACTCATCTATTAAACATACACTACAAAGAGGAAGTAAATTCGGACCGCAGTCTTCAAGGGAAGGGACGGGAGTACGCATATCCGGATTCTGAATTGTTAGAAACATCATTCAGTCAATAAATCTACTCAGCCTATCGCAGTCCACAGCTGAACATTGGCGTTGCCAATGATGCGCCACAACACCCTGTCTTCCACCTTCCGCATCCAGTCTGTCCTAGCCACCTTTCACAAAAACAAAAAAACATCAACACACAAACAAATCATTATCATTATATAATACTAGCTTCTGCCCGCGACTTCATCCGCATTAAATTTCTTGTTCCCCTGACCCTTCCCGTGGCGTCGAATCGCCTACCCGTGCGATTTTCTCCGTTTTTGCAACATTTTTCATTACTGCTCCGCTCTTCTTGGTTGTAGCGTGATGTTATATAACATATAGCCTTCCTCGATAAATAGGCTACCCAACACAAAAATAATTTTTCAATTCGGACCAGTAGTTCCTGAGATTAACGCGTTCAATCAAACGAACAAACAAACTCTTCAGCTTTATAATATTAGTATAGATATAGCCATTTAATCAGATCACATCACATTTCTAACAAATATTACAACATATATAATTTAAGAAAAATAAAATAGTTCACACAACTTAGTTTATTATTTGTTGCTTAACAATTTTCTGTTTGCCAATCGGCAAAGGCCTTCTCTAACCTTATCCATTCAGACCTTTCTTGAAAACGGAACTCAAAACATCTTTGCTCACCTTTTTTTTTGTCTGGGTGGAGCGGAAGGACCTGTCAGACTTTTACTGGCTAAAACCAACCCGTGTTCCTACAGTTATATACGCCAGAGTAACGGTATCTCTTTCGAACAAATCTCTCGACCCTGGCAGATCATTGCTCACCTTCATTGCTCTATTTTTTTTAAAACACTTACATCACTTTACTTTGAAATTGTAATTGCTTTTAACACTTTGAACCACCTGCGAACAGGGCCGGATTTGGGGGAGGACAACCGGGGCTACAGCCCCGGGGCCTCCACAAGTGAGAGCCCCCACAATGAGAATTAAAAAAAAAAACATGTTACCACTAACTACTAAGAGTAATATATTCTTATTATTTAATTATTTGTCTTGTAATAAATTATTGAAACACTACAATTAAAAAAAAAAAAAAACATCAATTTGGAAAATTATTAGGGGCCTCCACTCCTTTCTTGCCCCAGGGCCTCCAGACCTCAAAATCCGGCCCTGCCTGCGAACCGCTTTGAACTGATTTAAATAAACATGTGAGCATACGGTTCATTCAAGGTGCATCCAGTTACAGGTCAAACTATAGTTTTAGCTGACCTCGCATTGGCATTCGCTTTTCGTACAATGAGATGTCAGCTTATACAGGAATTGTATAGCTTTTTGTGTGGCCCTGCGTACATACTTCAGTTATGTGAGCAGCTCAGCTTGGAGCATGAAGGCTTGGAGTATATGCATTCTGTGGTGCGGTGACTGGTGCGCAATTCACGGGTTGTTGCAGTTAACTGGCAACATCGTGTTCGGAAAACCATGGCGATCAGTGGTGCCAGACTGAGAGACTTGTAGCCAGCTTAGCTATTTCTCATATCGTAGGGAAGGTACAGTAGTACCTTAAAATAAAATCGCCCAAGAAGTTTTAGTTTAGTAAAATTGAAACTTCTTGGGCAATATTATTGCACCTAATCCATCACTGTTATTATTACTGTTGCGTTCATAATTATAACTTCTTGTCTTTTAAATAATAGGTTGGGGAAACGGGTTTTTCGTGTTAATGCGTAGGTGGTAAAGACTTGAAACGTCATGCTATGGCTATCTTTTATCAATTAGCTGGTACTACACGAAGTGGATTATCTATAAACGCCATCGCCATCTATTGTCGAATAGCAGAGTTGTCTGTTACGGTACTTCCTGGAGACGTCGTCGTCGTCATCGACCTAGATTAAAATAAATGCTCCAAGTTTTTGAAACGCAGTGTATAAATTGTGTTTCCACACGAAAACCTTTTCAAACAACAATCACACAGACTGGACTTTAATAGAGACTGTGACCTCTGAGTTTGGTTCGACCTTTCTCCTCAGAAAAGTCAGATAGGAAACGCTGATCTCATCTATTTTAAAGAAATATGATTGACGTGTAAAAGTGTTTGTTGTACAAACCTACTTGCAGAAAGAAAAAAGTTTATCATTTTCAAATTTTATTTTTTTCTGATTTTTAAGTTTTGTCGGATTGCTGTCCCATCCAAATTCGTTTAAATAACAAATGTTTCTCCATTTGTTACTAAATAAAAAGCAATATCCATTGATATGAATACTGGCAGCCAATAATTCATTGTCACCTATTTATACAATTTACTCCAAACTTACTAACAATTAGCATAAGTCGTGCTCGTAGCAAAGATCCTCCTTGAAGAGCTCTTTCCATTGATGTATAATTTATTACTATAGTCTTTTCGCCATAAGATGAGTTCCTGACAGTTCTTGTCTGACAATTGTAGTGACGTGACCTAACGAAATATAATCGATTTTTTTATAATATCGATTCAGTTAGCAAAGAAAATGGAATCGGATTATCGATTTTAGATTTTCAAAATATTTTTTTAATAAACTGGTTATCCTACTTCCTACTAATATTATAAATGTGAAAGTAGTATGTGTGTGTGTGTGGATGTTTCTTACTCTTTCACGCTTAAAGTACTGTACGGATTTTGATGAAACTTTACAGTAATATAGCTTATACATCAGAATAAGACAGGCTACATAACGTCACGGGAGCAGAGCAAAAACCTGACATAACACACTCGTACTGACGCGACGCGATCGCGATTACAAAATGGCCGCTCCGATTCATCTATTTTTTTGTCGATTAGTGTATTGAGTAGTGGCAATCTCTATTGGCTGACGTTCCGTTCAACGCATTAGACATTTTTAAGATTTATACTTTTTTATTTTATTTACTTAATTTATTAACAGTTAATTATAACTACAATAATTTACTTAGTAATTTACGAAAGGCATATTTTTTATCATTTCTTTTTTAATTTTTTTGCCAGTTTATTTTTTATTCGTTTAAAGTAGTATGCGTGCCACGGAAAAAAATGAACTGTCAGGGAACTCATCTTATGGCGAAAAGACTATAGTGGGTGTCAAGACTTCCAGAACTTCAGTGCCCAAGTTGTCATCTATTTAAGTGATTAAGTCCGAAGTGACCTGAAAGATTTGGACTTTTGGGAAGAAATCTTTTTTTTCTTAGAAAAAAAAGGGCTAACATTTTGGTTAAATATCTAATACGATAAAATGGCAACATTGCTGTCTGGGCAACACTTGGCGGCTGATTTCAACTTCTACCCTCTGTTATTGTTTTATGAGATCATTATTTCTGCCAGTTTTTACAAAAGCAATCAGTGAAAGTAATTTCAGACAAACTTTTTCAAAGATGTCCGTGCCAGCATTGAGACAACCAAAAATAACTCACATAGAAGTGAAAAACACGCCACCAAATGCAAAGTTAACAGAACCGCAAAATTTTCTCATCGTAACTTTAAAAGATGGTAAAAAGCTTGTGGTGTCTTCTGATGCTTACCACGGCATGTTAACGGCTGGGGAGCTGTTCAGATGCGTGTTTTGTGAGACGGAAATGGTCCGAGACGTGATTTGTAAAGAGCGACACAAGAGTTCCGAAAATCATCGTAAAATGTTGGAAAGTTACCCACATGTGGAAGAATTCAAGGAGAATTTAATCAGAAAGGTCAGTTTAAGTTCCTATTACGCGTAAATCAGATAGCCCAGGTGAATATTTTGGACGCTATGAACAACAAATTGTTGCTAAGGACTTTGTTTAGCCACTTTTTAGTAATGCATTTTTAGTAACCAAGACTATGTCTGGACTTTAAAAGAGACTGTGACCTCTGAGTTTGTTTCTTTCTTCTCAGAGTAGTCAGTTAGGAAACGCCGACCACATCTAGTTTTTAAAAATATCATTGACATGTAAAAGTGTTTGTATACACCGACTTACAAAAATAAAATCATTTAGTTAGTGATTGCAAATTATGTCTAGGTCTCCTATAGTAAGGGTACAGTTTCCAATAGCCAGCTATAAATTAAGGTTCTGGCTGTTATTAATAAAAAACCCTATTAGCATTTTTCTAATAATACTTATGTGTTTATTTTCAGCTAAATGGATCCGACCACTACTGCACAGTTTGCAATGTTGTAGTAACATCCCATTTCCTCCACAAACATATAACCACAGAGGTTCACACCAAGGAGTTACAGATGGCCATAGGTCGGGCTCTTGCGTACAAACCGCTTAACTGAAATTGAATCAAGAATGTCTGTGTACCTACTTATTGTTATTACTATCGTTGTTAATATTACATAACTATGGCTGTTGTTTTTTAATGTGTTTGTTCTCCATTTATTATTGATTTGAGACAAATAAGACCTAGTTTTTAGCAAGGAAATAAAAAGAAAATCTATAAATATGTCAATTTAGATGAGCTGGTACTTAAAACTGTTTAATACATACAGGATGGCAGGCAATCTGTGCCTTTGGATTCTATACATGATTCTAAAATCCCTGCATTGAAATTTTCATAGGTTATTAAAAAAAACTTCCATATGTTTTGACCGTGTGGGTATTACTCGTCTACAAATCAAATAGCTAACTTTCTCTCCATAACCAATTAAAATGTAGGGTGGATGTTTAACTCAAGGTCAAGTTTCGTATTTATGGTAAACTAATATACAATTTCATCATCTTCCTGCTCTTGTCTGATGTTACTTCAGGTCTTCGTAACACATTCCTTTCTTCCATTCTCCCCTGTCAACTGTCACGCTATCATTTACTCCTTTTTCTTCCATATCATTCCTCACACGAGCCATTCATATTTTCTTAAACCTTCCTATCTCTCTCCATCTATCAACATTTATATCCATCCCTGCAATACTTGCTAAACATTCTGTCCAGTAGCTTTAAGAAAGTTATTTACAGTTTATATCAACCTTTTGTTTGCCACAAACCTTCAGATAGAGACCTAACTAGATTTTTCAACATTTCAGCTTTGACTCATAGTGTTAAAACTCTTCTCTCTTTTTTTAATAAAAGTTTTATCATTTTATGAGTAAAAGTTGAAATCTTAAAATTTCTAATGAGTTTATAAATTCTGAAGGTGCAATAAGTCTAGATTATATCTTTATTATTGTATAATGAAACAAAAAGAAAATCTGATAAAACGCATTGATTTAATAATATTGAATTCACTTCCTGAAATAATTTGACCATCTGTTTCTGTAAAAATACAAATTGTAAAAACAAAATAACCCACAGCTATTTCTGCCAACCCTGCGATTCACACAGGTGTGATGTTGGTCTGTAAGCTAACAGTTATTTTATAATTATTATTTAGAAAGGGTTTTTTGCCTTCACTTCCCCAATACTGAGTGAAGACCTCCCCAAATCTTTCCAGATATCTTTTTCTAGAGCCACCTCAATCATTGTATGGAGAGGTTTCTAAAAAGTTACTATTATTAGAACTGTAATGTCAAAATCAAAAGTCATTTATTCAAACTAGGCTGAGAGTCAGCACTTTTTGAACATCAAAGTTACATGAGACAGTCCCCCCAAAACGCCCGCCCTTCTTATTCAAACTAGGCTGAGAGTCAGCACTTTTTGAACGTCAAAGTTACATGAGACAGTCCCCCAAAACGCCCGCCCTTCGACACTTCCTAGTGCTTTAGCTGGGAAGAAGAAGTGGCGGAACAAACTCCTCAGCAGCACAGGGTAGGGGGTATATTTACATTTCTATTGTTGGCCTCTAAAACCCTGATCAAATATCGGAACACAAGAAATCTGCTAGTTAGTTACAGTACATCTATTACACTAACCAATTGCATGAATGTTCCTCCGGACGAATTGTTCTCCTCTTAAAATATGGTATATGACGTTAATATAAATGTAATGAATGATTTGTTAAAAAAGTAATAAAAGTTGTTTATTTAAAAAGAATGCATGTTTATTTGTTACTTAAACTGACCTAACTTCTCGTGATCATAATCAGCCTAGAACATTCCCACTGCTGGGATACAGGCCTCCTCTCTGTAAGATTTATGAGAGAGAGTAGGCTGCAATACCACGGAGGCCCAGTGCAGATTGGTACAAGTCACCAGTTTCTACTAAATAAAAGCTGCGATTTTGTAATTATAATTTGAATAACCATCACTTTTGATCCATAGTATTGCTTAAAAAAAAGAAGCGTTTGTTTGTGATGACCTCAGTTTTATATAAAACATTTACTTCTACCAAATGGATGGACAGCAGATGTAACTCCACATATTTTACAGCAGCACAAGGGCTGACTATAAACACCATGGGAAGGTGAGTTTCTGTATGTGTTTACAATCAATTTTGTCAAGGTCACAGATTGAACATTGATGATAAAATGAGTCTAATGGTGTGTCGTGTAATTGATCCAAAATGCGTAGCATGACCACCGTAGAAAGGGGTTTTGTCAACAGATGAATAGACAAAATTACAGATTGTAGAAAGATCAGATTGTAGAAAGATTAAAGACAGAATTAAAGATTGTACAAAGATTTGTATCGTTTTATGCTGGCTTAGCATGACAGTTCTATCTCTATTCTATCAAGAATAGACAAAGTTCTTTCTATGGTCATGCTACGCGTGCAGGTGTGTATTATATAATATACAGCACATATCAATATACAATATGGCCAATCAAATCATGGGCAGTGTGAGTGCACAAAAGGCCTGTTAAGCCTCTTTGGCATGCTACAGCTGCTAGCTGCAGTGACTTAAAAAATATGTCTCAATGGTGTGTCAAGTGAACCTAAATGAGGCAAAAGGAGTGTGTTAGGATCTTAGCAGGTGGCTTCCCGTAGTTTCTGCCTACCCCCATGAGACAAAGTTGAGTTTATGTATGTGTGTCAAATGGATTCTGTAGGTCTACTCCCTTGAAGACTTTCAAAGGTATTATAATATTTTCCATTTAAGTATTTTACTGAAAAGGTACCTTTAATTCGACAATTACGACCCTGGTTCGTCGGTCGTATTATAAAACATGGTGCAACAAAATTAAACACAAATTTCTAAACACATATTTATTATAACCTTTTTCGTTTCTTATTCTTAGACCGTTTCTTCGTATTTTTCTTGCCAACTTTGTTGATTTTAGCGATCTTTCTCTTATGCAGCCACACAGGGTACTGTCCGTTCTGATCCTTAAGAGTTTTGGTACTAAAAACTCGTTTCTTACCGTCGTCGTCGACTTCGATTTTTTCGTCGTCTGAACTCATTTCAACGTCTTCTGCAGCCTTCTCAGCTTCAGCTTTCTCAGCTTCTTCCTGTGCCTTTTTCTTGTTCTTTTTATCAGCCTTCTTGCTTATAGCTCCAGCATCTAAGAATATTACTTGGTCAGATTCCATAACCTCTTCCGTGGTGATTTCTGCTGGTTTGTCGTCTTCTTTTACGCCCAACATCTTCTTCAAACGTGCTAATTCTTTGACGGCGTAACGTTCGCGCTTTACAGCCCTGCATTTTCGCTTCCAACGGCTTCTTAGTGATTTCGCCATCGTTTTTTAATAAACAAAAATATTGCGCGACGTGCTTTTTGACACAAAGCACATGAAAGAACGAAATGTCAAAATAGGATAGTGTTGTCCGTACTTTTTTTATAGTGTTGCAATAAATCTATACATCTTCTATACTCTATACATATAAATAAAATGTATACACGGTACATATACCAAATCAACATTTTTTACAATTTTTGTCTGTCTGTCTGTTTGTTCCGGCTAATCTCTGAAATGGCTGGACTGATTTTGACAGGACTTTCACTGGCAGATAGCTGATGTAACAAGGAGTAACTTAGGCTACTTTTATTTTAGAAAGATTCTTTTATTTTAGAAAAAATAACTGTCTTCGAAAACTACGGTGACATACGTCATAAACTACGCTGAAATACGTCTCAAAATTCGAAAAACCTGGGCTCAATCCTACGAAATAGATCAAAATAAAGTACTACAGTATTGTACACCTTAAAAAGGCCTACAAAAATGTCGGAATGGTATATTTCTATCTCTTAGGGATAACCCACAATAACCATTTATTATCTTTTACTTTTTACGAGAAATAAGGGCTTATTTACGAAGCGATTTTAAGCAATACAGCATTAATCCTTATCCAATTAAGTACCTTAAATACATTGTGCATTTAATATAGATCAATATGGCCCTTTACAGCATGTAATTGAAATGAATATCTTAGAAGATATTAGAGATTTAAAACGTCCGTCCCGTCCATCCGTTGGCAGCGGCCGGGTAGTACAGGATAAGTAGGATTGTAATTCATTTTACTTTGGCTTCATAGTAATTGCGAATATCATGTGTGTTCACTATACTCAAAATAAACCTAATAGTATTATTCCAAGTAAGAGACCGTGAAGTGGCTTAGATGTTTAGATTTTTGGATGTTTGTTTCTCAATGATGCAAAGACGGCCAAACGGATTTAGATCGAATTTGGCACAAAGATATATTATATCATGGATACGTAACAGATAGGATACCTACTTTATCCCGGTAGTAGGTTCCCGGGTGATATTTTCTGACAGCTATACGGGCCAAGCCACTGGCAAAAGTACTATTCCTATAATTATGTTCGGTGTCTGGTAAATGATTGAGTGCCTGTATAGGTAAAATAGGAGCGTTAAGAAAAACCAGGAAGACTTATATTCAACTAAACCAAGCCCTATGTCACAGTCTTCTTACTCTGAATACTATTACTCTTATTTTAAAAACACCAACACACATGATGTTCTCATAAACTATGAATCCTGAGTAATAAGAATTATAATCCTACTACTACTAATATTATAAATGTGAAAATATGTATGATTGAGTGTTTATTTCTCAATCACGCAAAAAATGGCTGAATGGATCTGGATCCAAAATAGCACACAGAGTCTATATTACCCATATAACCTGGAATAACACATTCTTATCGTGGTAGTACGTCCTCATTGCATTAATTTCCGACAACCACGCGGGCGAAGCCGCGGGCAAAAGCTAGTCAGGAATATGTTCAGTGGATTTTTTTAACGAGTTTTATTTATCAATATCAAATACCTAGTTCATTATCTTCTATTTACATTAGATACTTCTAAAATGAAAGGTCCTTCAAGTGCTGAAATACTCATCTGCGTCGCCTAATGAATTAGGTCTGTTGACATTTATTTATCAAAGATGTTAATATGAAACTATCACAACAACCAGACCCATAAATCAAGACCACCTTTTCCAATATTTGTTAATTCATATTTACCATACTATTCGTAGTATACCAAAATAAATTACGCTGTTTTTCATGTCCAATTCAAGATTGTGAGAAAATGTAAATTCTTCCAAAAATCTAGGAAATATAACTACAATAGCAATTCTAATCAGTGGCTGTCCAAGCGCAAAACGATTATTTTTAGAGTCAGCTTTAGTCTTTATTAACTTATCCGTAACCATGTCCGTAACCAATGATATAAATGGTAGGTATTGGACCACAGAACTTAAAAATGGAAGAATTTTTAAACCGATTATTCCCGAATGTTACTAAGTTTGCTGCTGAAATGACGCCATGAATTTGCAATCGACTGCCGATCAATATTCTGCTACTAAAACCAGTGTAGCCATTTTAGCGACTTCGTCTCTAGAAATGGTGACTTTTGCTCAAAAAATAAGTTTTGACGTCATAAATTACTTAGCGACTTATCTGACGACTTTAGAAGCAAACAACAACTATGATTTAAACAACAATTAATGTGATTGTTACATTTTTTTTTTCAAGTAGCACTCACCTTTTCTATCAGGCCTCCATTGGCTTCATTCGTGTGCCCCTCCCAGAACGTAGTATAAAGTCCGCTTTTGGTGGAATCAGTTTTAGCGACTTTCTAGCGACTTTTGATATTGAGCCTAGTGAGTTGGGTTTTTAGGAGTTGGCAACACTGACTAAAACCTAAAACATCTCTAGTTGTTTTCTTCAGTCAACACCCGAGTTTTCGATTTTGTGATTATTGTGATTCCTTAAAAAATATTTTTGGAATTGCTCCAAAATCCGAAAAATCGTGTGTTTGTGTGTATACTGCGGTTCATAACATCGTTTATTCTCGTTTTCCTTTGTCTAATGGCGGTTCTTGTGTTGTTTTAATTATTTCCGATGTGAGGGTCTTTGGAGGCCAGTGATTATTTCTTCAAACCAATTAATTCAGTGAAAATGGGACCGCTGAATCCTGAAAATAGTTCGAAACAGGATCTGGATGATAGCGGATACGTTCAGGATGGTGAGTTTTACGTTCGACGTAATATATCTTTGTAATTATTGCCTTTTTGTTTAAAAATATTGCGTTCTCCGATAATAATGATAAAAATAGCATTTAATTTTGAATTATTCATGTAAGGACATAAATAGCACAAAGGAGTGAAAGATTTCGTCTCAGAGTCTTTATGACTCTTTCAGGGTCCTTGGGTATGGGTCTGGTCACCATCACAATATAAAAGTTGAGTCCGAATCTTGAAATATTTACTAAAAAACGTTGAGGACGTCATTTAGTCTCCTATTAAAATTCTAGTGTTCAGCGGCGTCCGGTCAGACTGGAAGCTGACCTCAACATAGTCGGGAGATGACCAGTTAACACCAAATGTAAACCATTCCTAGGATCTTATAGGCTGATTTAATAGTAGTAGATGTTATTGTAACAAAGTTTATCATAGGACATAGTACCATAAATTTTTGCTGCCAACAATTGGTGCTGGGTTCCAGTTTAAAAGGGGTAAAAGTGCTGTTAGAATTATTAATATACTAGCTTTAGCCACGCAACTTCATCTGTGTAAATGTTGGTTATCGTGGACGCAGACAAAGTCACGGAATAAAAAGTACCCTATGTCCTTTCTTGGGGTTCAAACTTACCTATTTTATTGTTATAATTTCCTATTTACTAGCTTCTCTCTGCGACATCCTGCACATGCAATGTCTTTGTTCGCCCGGCCCACTCTGTTGCATTGCACAGCTATTGTTTGCGTAGATGGGCAATGTGATGCAACAGGGTTATATGTTATAGGGGTTTGGTTTCTGCATTTAGTCCTATAAGTGGACAATTGTGCATGGGCCATGGCGGCCGGTGTTTTGTCCAACCAGCCCACCTGATGCAATAGGGTTTTAACAGGCGTTTTCTATCTTGCGTTCTTTTAGGTTGGCTCCTAAGAGTCGCAATGTGATTTTAAATAGCATATAGTCTTGTTCAAGAATTCGGGTAAAATAGTTTTCAATTCTGACCGATAGTTCCGGAGATTTATGGGTATAAATAAAATCTTTAGCTTTAGTACTAGTATAGATTTATTGTTTACTAGCTATGCCCTGCGGTTTCACCCCAATAAGTCTAATTTATATGGGAATATGGGTTTAAAAATTATCCCATATCCACGGTCTACCCATGTGCCGAATTTAATCCAAATCCATTTAGTTGTTTTAGCATGAAAGCATAACAAAGAAACATGTAAATTTCATATCTTTTATTTTAATAATATTAGCTTACAATATTAGGTTTTGATGAAATTTGGTATGGGTTAAGTTTGAACCCCAAGAAATTACTTTTTCTTCCATGAGTTCGTCTGCATCTGGGAAAACCAACATTTACGCAGATGAAGTCACAAAAGCTAGTATATTAATAGTTAATCTATACAAATATTGTGAGTTTCCTGTGGTGTAGGACGTAAAGAATAATACCATTTCTTTGCGCGAGTGTTGAAAGATATAAGCGACTTAATAGAGAATGAGCAGCAGCGTCTCTATGCATTTTACCACCATACTGCGATCGCCAACCCGCCTGCCAAGCGTAGTGATTTTGGCACACTGCCCCAAATTGGGGGAGGCTTCTGTCCAGCATTCTTCAATATTTGCATCATTTCAGTCTTTTGGCTGTAATGATGCAAATATTGTAAAACATTTTCAAAGAGTAATAAACATTGGAGTTTCTTGTCCATTCTTCTCTATACGATAGGTTCGTATCCTTTTGGAATGGGTGACAAGAATCAAATTTATTTAAATGTAAATTTTGTAGTTCAGTGCCTTTTATGAGCCTATCTAAACTAATATTAAAAAGCTTAACAATTTGTTTGGTTGGACGTGCCACTCTGAGGAACTACTGGTTGGATTTGAAAAATTCTTTAAGTGTTGGGTTGCCCATTTACCAAAGAAGGCTTTAGGCTATATAACATCATGCTTAGGAGCCAAGCAAAAAGAAAAAACTCACAAATATTAAGTACAGTAAGTAAGTAGGAGAGAGGAAGCTTTGTGAAACTTAGCTTATCAGCCTTCAAATCAAATCTAAAGCAAACACACTAACAAGACCATCATCAGACTATTTAACATACTCAATGATGGCAAATTATAGTGTAATTTACGACTGATTGATTTGAATAATTTTTAAGTGGGGAACAATGTGTATGAGATTGATAGCTCTGAGATTGCTGAGAGTTGTAGCTATCATTGTGTCTGTAATTGCTCCCTACAATTGGGTTGAGTTACACAATAACTGATACATACATGCCATCTGTTGGGACTGGTCCGCCCAAAGCTGCAATGGCTCTTCCTTCAATAAGCCCTGCATTGTTACAACTCACATTAAATTTTAATATAATAAAATAAATAAATATCTTAGGACAACCAACACAACGTTATCTGATCCCAAACTAGGCGGAGCCTGTACTATGGCAACCAGATAACTGATAAACATACTTATATATTTCTAAATACATACATATTATAAATAAATAACACCCAGACACAGAACAAATGATCGTGCTCATCACACAAAGATTTGTCCTGGGTGGGAATCGAACCCACGACCTCAGTCTTAGGAGTCAGGGTCACTAACCACTAGACTAACAGGCCAGTTCGGTTCGGATATAATGTTTGGACTTTAAGAGAGAAAAGACACCCCTGAGTTTGGTTCGCCATTTTCTTTGTGACTTAAGAGTTGTTGGTTGTAGGTTCGAACTCAGACAGGCATTTTACTTTTTGTAAATAATTTCATCACCATTGCTCTCAAAATGGTGAAGGAAAACATTGTGAGGATACCGACAAGTCCTAGAACCAATAAATTTGAAATCATGTGTCACTTACCCCCCGGCCCGCTGGATGGACCGATCCCAATGTAATTGTGAAAGGCTAGACAGATTGATCCACAGCTTAGGCCCGTAAAGCAACCGACAACCTCCTAAATTGATCTGCGAGATGCCATAAATGAAACTAAGCTTGTAATTAGGTGCAAAGTTCACTCATGCTCCATAAAAGAGGGAGGATCCTCCGACCGTCAGGTGTCTGGTGGGCAATTGCCCGATGATTGATGTCGGGACGTTGTAAATACACCGTGACATTTTAATCGTCTTTAACTGCAGCCCATTTCATGTATCCAATGACATCACATCCATAAGAAAGAAAAACTTTTTTACAAAAAAAAAAAACAACCGACTTCCTTAAAAACACTACAAAGTGAAAAATAACTTTAATTTCGGTAGTCGGTGTCTTAGGATCTGTATTTATGGTTTTTTTGCCACCGACTTCCGAAATTAAAGTTATTTTTCACTTTGTAGTGTTTTTAAGGAAGTCGGTTGTTTTTTTTTTTTGTAAAAAAGTTTTTATTTTTAAATTTTTAGTTGTGGTATTCACCCTGCACTAATTCCAAACAAACAATGCATATTTATGCGATAGCAGAACTCGCGGTTGATTTCCTGTCATTTTTTAAAGAGTTCCAGTGTCTGTCTCCCGAACTCATCATCAGATCTATATGAAAATTATATGGGACCATTTCGGAATAAACCCCTTTCGAACAAAAAAAGAATTTTGCAAATCCATCTATATATGACGGAGTTATGCCCGAACATACATAAAAAAAAACCAACCATGGCCAGGCCAAAATGATTAAGGCTGCTTTTTTTTTTATTAAGCAGACAATAGAGTGGGTAAGAGCCCACTCTAGTGTCTGCTGAAGAATCAATTCTCGATGTCAACGAGTATGTCTATCTAGGACAAGATATCTTCTAACTCCTGATCGATAAGGAGTTGTACCTTCCATCATCAGCTCAACGGAATATAAGAATACAAGTAACGGTCTAAACGTGCCTATAATATTCAAAGAATTATCCCCTAACCTTCTAACCTTTCACTGTAAGTTCCTATATGTACTGTTCACCGATGAGGAGTTCCATGCGGTATCTTCGAAGACTATAATTAGTTCACCACGGATGGATAGATAGAACCAGCAATTATTTTTGATCTTTAGTACAATATCCAAATCACATTACGTGTACTGTTTGTTTTTGAGGAGTTCCTTCGTTTATCTCCCAAAGTATACATCAAATCTTCACAAAATTAATATGGGACCACCTCAGGAGTATACCCTTACGAATAAAAAAAGAATTTTCAAAATCGGTTGACAATTGGCGGAGAAATCGGTGAACATACATAAAAAAAAAAAAAAAAAAAAAAATACATACAGTCGAACATATAACCTCCTCCTTTTTTTGAAGTCGGTTAAAAATGAACATTTGCTAACTAAAAAAAAAATATTATTTCATTATGACGAAGTTTGAAATTTGATATTTTGTCTCATGAAGAATGGAGATGGAATGATCGAGTCGAATCGTGCGCTGGATAGGTATGTTCTCTACCGTCTGATCCGTAAACATTATTAACAGAATGTTAATTAAATCGAATGCATTATGTATTTTTCTTAGCACCTATTATCTTTATTAATCGTAACAATTTTTTTATCACGCTCATAGAGGTTATATTATGTCGGATAAATTGAGTGGACAACTTTTGTAAGACGACTAAAAGTGTCACGGTGTACACTAGTTGCGCGGTAAACTTTGCTTGCGCGATGCAGGATTTTGCATGACGTCATTGTGATGCGTAGTTCGCATGTCGCGGTGTAGATGTCGCTACGAAGCTCTTGGAGGCGGATTTAGGCCTTATTGTACATCACTATAAAGTCGACTTTACTTCCGCAGCATCAGCGACTGAGAACGGCAGCAAGGGCTACGCACAGCTGCTGGATCTCTCCGATGACGTCCTGCTTTATATCCTGCAGTATCTAACTCCGAGGGATCTGAAGGCGTTGGGCCAGTGAGTATACTCTATAATATGATATATTACTTTTTACTTTTTTCGGCGGCTTAATTGCTTTTAATAGACAGAGTGATTCAAGAGGAAGGTTTATATGTATAGCGAAGCCCCTGGCAAAAGCTAGTAACATATATTATGAAATTAGGGTATAAGATGAGCAAACTCATGTTTTTTTAAGATATTTCGTTTATCATTAGAAATTTCTTAGTAGCAGTCCTGGTGCACCTAGCTTCTGACGTTTCATAAGTGCCCATGTAGGTTTATGTGAAATAAAAATATTTTGATTTGATTTCCTCGTGAGAACGCCAGTTGCTAGCTGCAAGGCTTTACTCGCCTTTAATGGGGAGGTGGGGTGGAGCGAATGATCGATTTTCCCACCCTTACGCAAATTGGCATGGAGTTCCGAGCACCTGCCCTTTATACAATGCAATTGCAAAAGGGTTCCTTAGTCAACGAGGAACCATTTTAGTTTACCATGTGCGCAACTTAGCTCAGAAACTCTTAGTACTAGAACGCTGTAATTTGGCATGGATATACACAGACAAAGTGATAAAATAACATTTTTAAGGTAACTCCTTTACACGTAAAGTGGGGAAGTTTTTTTTTTTTTTTTTAGGTATACCCCATGGTGTGGGGTGTCGTTGGATATGCCTTTCAAGAATATTACGGAATTTTGCAAAACAAATTTTCAATTATGGTATCCGTTTGAGAAATATTAAGGTTTAAAGGCTCATTTTAGCACTGCAGGGGTCTGCTAGGACCGATGCCTGCCAGGGTCGCGAGATTGTTCGAAAGAGATACTGTGACCCTGGCACATGGGCAACTGAAGGAACACGGGTGGGTTTTAGTCAGTAAAAGTCTGACACGCCCTCCCGCTCCGCCCAGAGCGGGAGAAGTCATTTGATGATTTCCCATCCAAAAAAAAAAGTGCTCATTTTTGTTGGATTCAAAAAGTCTGGGTGTCATTCGTTAATCTATGACAGTCGTTGAGGGTCCTCATAGGCACTGGTGTGCATTGCATATAAGCAGTGTCAACCTTGAATAATCATCGTCCTGAAATTATTAAGAAAAAGAAATAAATTATCATAACTAAAAGAAACTACCGTGGTACCGTGTGGTGCCGGACGTAACGAATAACACCACCCCATTTCTTCCCGTGGGTGTCGTAAAAGGCGACTAAGGGACGTACTAGAGAATGGGCAGCAGCGTTCTCTATGCATTTTACCACCATACTGCGATCGCCAACCCGCCTGCCAAGCGTGGCGATTATGGCAAAGCCCCCCAATTTGGGGGAGGCCTATGTCCAACAGTGGACGTCTTACGGCTGAAATGAGGATGATGATGATGAAAAGAAACTCGCGTTTCTCATCCCAGACAAGAACAGGCGGCCTACTGTCTACCAGCACGCGTCGCATGACCACCGTAGAAATGGGTTTTGTCTATCCTTGGTAGAATAGAGATAGAATTGTCATGCTACGCCCGCATAAAACGGTACAAATCTTTCTACTATCTTTAATTCTGTCTTTA
This sequence comes from Aporophyla nigra, assembly GCA_947507805.1. Classification (NCBI taxonomy): domain Eukaryota; kingdom Metazoa; phylum Arthropoda; class Insecta; order Lepidoptera; family Noctuidae; genus Aporophyla; species Aporophyla nigra. Next base: position 10,712,007 of record OX382319.1, on the reverse strand, counting down.
ATCTTTCCACAATCTGTAATTTTGTCATTTCTGCGGTGGTCATGCTACGCGTGCTGTACAGTAAAGCAATGCACGCTATTGGTCAGAAGCCCGAAAGAATGACAACCAGTTTCACCGAGGGGTATCGCGTTACCCAGTAACTTGGTTGTGGAGTTCATATAGGCAGTTGCTCCATGTAAAATACTGGTATGCATCTGCATCCGGTAAGACTGTAAGCTGACCCCAGTCACTAGGTTTATCTATTGGGAATTTCTTAGTAGCAGCCCAGATGCTCTAAGTGAGATCGTCAGTTGCTTTCTGCCTGTTGTAGCCTATTATGGGGGAGGCGGGGTGGATCGAATGATCGATTTCCCCACCCCCCACGCAAATGACACGCCTTGTCGTGGAGTTACGGACGTTACGGATCTACCTTTAATTGAGTAACCGCATATTACATAGGACTGAAACAAAACTGGCGAAATCTGTACTTTAGCTACTCCTCTGCCAAAACCTTTGGAGATACAAGGCGAGATGTGATGTTATCTACACATCCATACAAATACATAAAAATGAATTGTCTGTTTGAATGTTTAAATTAACAGCTTTTCACTGAATGCATATGAAAGTATATACAGTACTTACATCACAAAAACATTTTTAAAATTTTTGTCTGTGCGTCTGTGATCCGGCTAATCTCTGAAACGGCTGTACCGATTTTAACGGCATTTTAACTCTCAGATGGCTGATGTTTTGAGCTGCATAATCATAAAGCTCAACTCTGAACTTCTATCCAGTCAGTGCACGCATGTATAATAATATAATAATGTATCATGTATCTATACTAATATTATAAAGCTGAAGAGTTTGGTCCGAATTGAAAAATTCTTTTTGTGTTGGGTAGCCTATTTATCGAGGAAGGCTATAGGCTATATAACATCACGCTACAACCAAGAGGAGCGGAGCAATAATGAAAATTTTTGCAAAAACGGGGAAAATCGGACGGATAGGAGTGATTTGACGCGACGGGAAGGGTCGGGGAAACAAGAAATTTAACGCGGACGAAGTCGCGGGCAGAAGCTAGTCACTAATAAATAAAATCAAAATAATGTAATCACTGATAACCGCGTGCACTGACTGGACAGGTCCAGAAATCTATGTGGTTCTTTCCTCAAAAGTCCATATCAGGCACCAATCTACATGGTCTTCACATGATGTGACCAAGATTATGTCTGGAGTTTAAAAAAAAAACTAAAAAACACGCTTCCATTGAAAACCAAACTAAAAAGTACAAAATAATAGAAAAAAGCGTGGGGTGCTTTTTAAGGTATTTTTTTATTGATATCCCCCACGCTTTTTTTCTATTATTTTGTACTTTTTAGGGTGTTTCGAATTTTGAGACGTATGTCAGCGTAGTTTGTGACAGGTTTTTTGCTGTCCTGGTAACCTTGGCAAGGATAATGGCACAAATTTATGAAATTATTGCATTGTCATCGGTCCTTGACAGGTGTGCAAAGTTTGAATGAAATCTGGTCGTTTAAAGTATGTCAAAATCGCGCTATAAGGAGTCGGTTACAAACAAACATACAAACATACAAGTGAAGCTAATATAAAGCGTGTAAAAAAGGATTTTGCCCTCTGAATTAGTTTCGACCGTCCTTCTCAGAGTAGTCAGTTAGGAAACGCCGACCTCATCTAGTTTTAAAATTATGATTGACGTGTGTATTCGAAAAGTATTTGTACAAATATACTCACAGAAATAAAATCATTTGTCAAACATACATACATTCACGCATTCCCATGGCGGTAGGCAGTTTCTACCGAACGCCATCTGCTGTAATCCTTACATACTCCTTTTGCCTCGTTTAGGTTCATATAACTGGTCATCCACGCACGCCGGTTGCGAGTATTACGCACCTGACCTTACTGAAGAACCTCGCCGTCCTCACCCGGCGTTTCCACTATTCATACCTTTTGTTAGCCGCTTTTCATTCATCCTCTCAACATGACCAAACCATCTAAGCATACACTTTAAAATTTTTGTCACTACATCTTCTTTTAAACGTTTATGGCAATTGATTCCAGCACCTGTCCTCGCCTTGGGATCCTGATCTGCGACCGCACTCTCTGGGTGAAGGTAGACCACAGGTCTTGGCCAGTCGGTGAGCAGAGGCTTCGGTGGCTTCTAACGCACGGCCTATGTGCGACTACAACTGAGCTCAAGTTATCCGGTTACGCCAATAAGTATAGCAGGTAAGGCATTTCTAATTTTTATAATTAATGAATATCTTAGGACAACCAACACACCGTTACCTGATCCCAAACTAGGCAGAGCCTGTACTATGGCAACCAGAGAACTGATAAATATACTTATATGTTTCTAAGGAGGGGCTTGTGGCTAAGTTACAACAGCCGCACGGGTCGATTGTTCAGGTTAAGCTACGCTTGCCGCGGTTGGTCCGTGGATGGGTGATCTTTACATACCAGGGACCCTTCCGTGCCTCGGAAAGCACTTTAAGCCGTTGGTCCTGGCTGTCTTTCGTAGATCTAATATAGTATACAGTCGTTACGGATTGTCAGAAGCCCGAAAGTCTGACATCCAGTCTCACCAAGGGGTATCGTATTACCCAGTACCTGGGTTGTGGAGGTCAGATAGGCAGTCGCTCCATGTACAATACTGGTACTCAGCTGCATCCGGTTAGACTGGAAGCTGACCCCAACATAGTTGGGAAAAGGCTAGACAGATGATGATGAGGCATTTTTAATTTTTATAATTTTTTGGGTTAGTATAATATACATACATAAACACACGCCTTTTTCCCATGGGGGTAGGCAGAAACGACGGAACGCCACCTGCTACGATCTCTACACACTCCTTTTGCCTCGTTAAGGTTCATACAATTGGTCATACACACACGCCGGTTGCGAGTACTACACACCTGACCTTTCTGAAGAACATCACCAATAAGGTCACTATATGCCCTCCTAGGGCGTCCACTCCCGGCGTTTCCCCTCACATCTGCCTTGTAAGCCGTCCTTCATTCATCCTCTCAACATGACCAAACCATCTAAGCATACGTTACTATTCTAGTTTTTTTAATTAAGTGGTGTATAATTGATTGTTTGTTTACAGATGTCTGGGCATTCAAGATACGCTTTGGCCTGAAGAGGTGGATCAAAGTAAGAAATAAATTGTTTTTGCTTAGTTTTGTGGTACGATGATTTTTAATTATGACGCGCTTAGGTAGCGTGCAAAATTCAAATTTTCTTGTTTTTTTGAAAAATCAAACATTAAAAAAAAACAAAAACAAACATAAAAAAACATACACAAATGAATGGTTAAAAATAAACATATTTTTATTCGTTTCTCATTTGCTAAATAGCTGGGCAAACGTCATCAAAAACTATTTCAAGTTGATAGCATTAGTAGTTCTTGAGATATCCAGCTGTGACAGACAGACGGACAGACAGAGTCTCACCATATGGGTTCCTTTTTACCATCTTGGTATGGGACCCTAAAAGCGTACATCACAAGGTCAAAAAGTTTTTAGAGAATTCATTAGTGATGTTAAAAATGTATATTCGCAGATACGGTTCCGAATACGGATATTTGGTGTCAAGATCCGCGGATACGGATACGGATCTTAACTTTCTTAATCGGTGTCCATGCGTGCTACTTTTTTTAAAATGGGAAATCATCAAATGAGTTTTCCCGCTCTGGGCGGAGCGGGAGGGCCGTGTTCCTTCAGTTACCCATATGCCAGGGCCACGGTATCTCGTTTGAACAATCTCGCGACCCTGGCTGGATGCGTGCTACCTTGAAACGTTAGTTGGCGCCACTTGACGCTTTGCTTGACAGGACACGTTTCGACTTGCATTGCGCGGCTGTTGATTTTGTTTTGTTTATAGTTTACTCACGAAATATTTGATATTAAGAAATAAAAAAGAATCTGAACGAAATTTGATAGTTTCTCATTGCTACCTAATCAAGTAATCACTTATACATATTTAGAATTTCATCTATGTATGTAATTAATAAAGTAAAAGATCCGCCATGAAAGTAACGGATACGGATCTATCTTTTCCCTTGGATATCCGCGGATACGGATACGGATATCCGACACATCGCTAGAATTAATAAGAGAGCAGTGGTGGTCCATGGTATCGGCCCCGACTTAAGAGTTGTAGGTCGTGGGTACGAACCCAGGCAGACTTCATCACCACTGCCCTCAAAACGGTGAAGGAAAACATCGTGAGGAAACCGGCATGTCTAAGAACCAAAAATTCGAAGACATGTGACATCTACCAACCCGCACTGGGTCCACGTGGTGGATTACAGCCCCACTTCCTCTCACCTAGAGGAGGCCTGTGTCCCAGCAGTGGGAACAATATAGGCTGATGATGAAGATGATGATGATGAAATAATGTCAATAAAATTAAATAATGTCAATAATAATAATAATAACCCGGGAGAATTCTTGTTCCTCATCTCTGGCTTGCCTTTATTGGCCGGCTGGAGTGAACACTGACGAGGTTCAGAGCTCCCACCTCATTCTTGCCTTTATTGGCCGGCTTGAGTGGAGATTCGCAAGAGCAAACGTGCTCGGGGAAAGGAAGTATTCCAGTAAGTGCTCGTAGGGATCTTGACCATCTTCCGGGCTCTGGGATTGTTCTGAAAGCCGTGGAATACCTCTCCACTTCTCAAGCACCTCAGGAAGTGTTGCCCCCTTGTCGCTACGACACTATGTGCTAGCGACGTTTCCCAGGGGCCCATTATTGAGTGTGCAAGTCACCACCTGCCATTTAATCCGTATATATTCAAAACATTGATGCGGCAGGGGCCATAGGCCTTCCATAGTTCTTGGTAACCAGTCCATTTTAGCCAGCCAAATACATAGTCCAGCATCTTGGTTTCCACATCCTGCAATAGTCCAACACCAACCGGAGGTTGTCCTTGGGTGCACTTGCACAGTGCATACGGGGATAATCGTCGGTTAGTGCCTCACTTCATCTAAAATTTCTAAGAGGCCTCTGCGAGTTGGCTTCGGCCCCTTGTAAGCCTTCCAAAAGACCGGGATCCTAAGATCCCGAGATATATTAACATATATGATGATAATAATAATAATAATCTGAGCTGTCAAAGTCACAACGCAAAATTTACGCTCTACATTTTTTACATTGATTATATATAAAATTACAGTATAGATTTAATAGTGTCAGTAAAAAAAAAAACCCTACAACAATAGCAATCAATAAGTTAAAATGAAAAACTCCAATACTCCAATAAAAAAAATGAAACCCATACAATGCAATAAAAAACTAATATACCTACACATACAGGGTGTCCAAGAACCTGGCGTCCAACTGGATTCCCACGATGCCCCAAGTTCTAACAGTACTCAGAAAAATATTTTAAAAAATCCACCCCATGTACTTACAGAATTATACTGATTTCAAAAAAAAAGGGGAAATGAGCACCCTGTGACATACTTTTGAATGCTGTGACTGCTAATGCTGATAATTTCGATATTTCTTGGAGGTTTTGTAATCTAGGGTATTGCTGTGTCTAAATAGAATGTAAAAATAATGTACTTATTGTACCATTTTAAAATAAAATATTATTTTAACTAAAGGTGATATGGAAAACTATTGAATTTCGCAACTTTGACCGACTGTAGTGTAAAAAAAATGTACCAAAATAGTATGGCAAGTGACGTCAAATTTTGACGCGTTTATTCCTCTTTTTAAAAAGGTATAATACTTACACATTAATTTGAAAAAAAAAATTTGATAATATTTTTACTCAACAACCCAATTTTTACGAAGTGCCTACCTACTAACGGTAACTGTCGGACCCTTTCTTATCTTAGAAACTGTTATGTTACTACTATTATTTACTTCGGTTCCAAGAGTGAGCAAGAAGGAAATACACACAGGTAGATGGGTTCCCAGTAGAATAAAAGCAAAGAATGTTAGTTTAAAGATATTTTATTACAATAAATGTTCAAAATGTTGACCACCCGCGGCAATACAAGCTCTCACTCTCCTTAAAAAGGACCGCTTTATGTTTCGCGAGTAACTTTTTTGACGTATCACCTGCACTGCTTGTGTTATCTTCTCACGAAGGTCAGCGATGTCATTAATGGGCTTCGCATAAACGAGCTCCTTCATAGTTCCCCAGAAAAAAAAATCCAGCGGATTTAAGTCAGGTGAGCGGGCTGGCCACGGGATTGTTCCTGATCGCCCAATCCACCTGTTCGGGTATTGCTCGTCCAAAAACTCTCTAACGGATACGCGAAAATGTGCTGGACAGCCGTCGTGTTGGAACCACATATCTGGTGGGGTCTCTTCTAGTAAGTTTGGCAAATCATTTTGAAGAAAATTTAAATATGATTCGCCAGTCAAATTCTCGGGCATCTCAAATGGACCAATAATATTCCCACAGAGAATACCGGTCCACATGTTCACTTTGAACCGGTACTGGGATCTATCTTCTCGCATCAAGTGCGGATTTTCCACATGCCACTCGTGCAAGTTGTGTAGGTTCATGTAGCCATCCTTCTTAAATGTTGATTCATCTGACCACAAAATTTTGTCGATAAAGTTTTCGTCTTCTCGATGTTTTTGCAGGATTGTTTCACAAAACGCGACTCGGCTCGGATAGTCTCGAGGTAAAAGACTTTGCACTCGCTGTACGTGGTACGGATGATATTCTTCTTTTTGGAGAATACTGTGTGCTGTGCTCTTCGGTATCCCCGTATCAGCTTCTATTCCTCGCACAGAGATGCTTGGATTTGCCGACACCGCCTCTAAAACTTCATCGCGTATGAAGTCATTTACGGGTCGTCCTTCACCAGCTACTTGATTGGGGAACCGCCCGTCACATAGTGATCTGTGCACATTAATGAAAACTCGATGGTCGGGATATCGCGTAGCCCTCGGATACCTTTCTCTGTAAAGTCTCGCTGCAGCTCGTCCATTACCTCTACATTCTCCATAAATGTAGTGCATATTTGCGTATTCTTGCGGAGTGTAGGTCGCCATGGTAGCACACACAAAACACAAACTGTCCAAACACAGGCAAAGGTCGTCGTAAAGAGTTCGTTTCAAAGTCCAGAGCACAAAGAGTAATCGAGTCCAATAAACAAAGCTTTAAATCGTAGTACGTGATCAATGGTAACAATAAGAGAGAGGTGCGTAGTAACGGCAGGAGGCAGTGACGCGTACTGACCGTACTGTTATCCTAAATAGCACGATCCCAGATAGCGTCACTATCTATCTCACTCGCACCTCTAACCTTTTTCTCCCTCACTCTTACCTGAATAATGGGGTACCATAAAGAAGAACCAGCAAATCGCAAAGATAGTTTCTGTCTTGCTCCCTCCTGTTGTAATAACGAATCACTATGGTGAGATGCATGCACATACCGTCCCTTACGGTCTAACCTGTTTTTTGAGAGGCCTGTTGTTATTTTTATGAGCATACAATAGTAATTCTTTAGAGGTTAGATTCAAATCGTCGTAAATTTTTCTTTCTAAGAATTCTGTAAGACATCGTAAAAATTGGGTTGTTGAGTAAAAATATTATCAAAATTTTTTTTTTTCAAATTAATGTGTAAGTATTATACCTTTTTAAAAAGAGGAATAAACGCGTCAAAATTTGACGTCACTTGCCATACTATTTTGGTACAATTTTTTTACACTACAGTCGGTCAAAGTTGCGAAATTCAATAGTTTTCCATATCACCTTTAGTTAAAATAATATTTTATTTTAAAATGGTACAATAAGTACTTTATTTTTACATTCTATTTAGACACAGCAATACCCTAGATTACAAAACCTCCAAGAAATATCGAAATTATCAGCATTAGCAGTCACAGCATTCAAAAGTATGTCACAGGGTGCTCATTTCCCCTTTTTTTTTGAAATCAGTATAATTCTGTAAGTACATGGGGTGGATTTTTTAAAATATTTTTCTGAGTACTGTTAGAACTTGGGGCATCGTGGGAATCCAGTTGGACGCCAGGTTCTTGGACACCCTGTATATAATGTGAGCAAGTAAATCATGCAGACCAGAGCCAGGACAAGACGACAGGCACACCCACCATCTCCGGACTCGTCGCTCAGCTCCGCCTCGCAGCCGCCGGGACGCGCCTCAACCGTGAGCGTCGTGTCACCGGTCGCTGCAGTTGCGTCGAGCTCGAGCGACGAGTTTTTCTCCCCACCGTCGTCACCAACATCACAACGACGGCGAGGAAGAGGACGGCCACCAGCGGGCTTGGGACCTCGAAGCCATCAGGCCTCGAGCAGGGTCCCCGCTGCTGGTGGAAATGTGTCGCGCATGCGATGGACCCAGTCCATAAATGAAAATGTGATGCGCGCATATTATGGGGCTACAGAGGGAGGAATTAACCTGACAGCGTACCGAGTTCGGATGCTCTCTCTGTTTCAGGTGCTTGAACCAGCCGTCAACGTCTCGGCCCAACGATTGTCGGATCAGGTGCGCGTCATTCAACACAATCATAGATTGGATGACGCTACACTTGATCGGCTGCGCTCGGAAATGCAGAATAGCTCTGCTAGTAATCCTCCCCCATCCCAGAATGTCATGCATACGCCTGCCGATGTTCTGCTGCAGGCAAACCAGTATGATGAGGAGGAGGAAGTCAGGGCTATATCTGCAGATAACTTGTGCAATGTGGACATAAGGAGCAATCTGGAGGATGCGATTCGTGAGTACCGGTTCATATCACCTGACCTTAGACCACGGCTACCACGTTTGCCCATGAATAAAAAAAACAGAGCACTGGTGTGCGCCCTGGATGCACTGCTGCCAAATTTTATTGACAGCAGTGCAGACCTTTGCGATACACACTCAATCTTGTATTGCACAGCTGTTGCGGCTTGTCGTATAGCTCGAGTCAAATTCCCAAACACTGATCGAGCTGTACGACCAAAACCTGTCGCACCGGCCTGGCAATGCAGGATTGAGCGTCGTATTAATGAGGCCAGGGTGCTCATCGCGAAGCTCATCTGCTTCAGGGAGGGCAATACACGCCCAAGGGTGATGCGCTTTGTGAAGCGGGCGTTCTCGGGAACTAATATTAGTCCCCGAGAATATGTATCCCGTGTCACAGAGCGCATCGACTTCCTGAAGCAGAAAGTTTATGCATGGGCAAACCGTATCCGTCGGTATAGGCGAAGAGTGGACCGGTTCACTCAGAACCGCATGTTCCAGACCGATGAAAGGTGGGTGTACAGAGCCTGGGAGCGACCCAACCCAACTCAAGGTGTGACTGACGCGTGTCTACCAAATAATAACGACATGAGTGAATTTTGGCGAAGCATTTGGTCGGTGCCCGTCAGTCACACTGAAGGACACTGGATGCGTGCTGTTGAGCAGGCATGTGAGTCAATACCAAACATGGAGGCTATTATCATCAGTCCTCTGGATGTGGCCCGTGCAGTCCGTCCGTTGCCTAACTGGAAATCCCCAGGACCGGACGGACTGCACAATTTTTGGATCAAATGGCTACAAAGGTCACATGCCTGCTTAGCCTCACAATTCCAGTCATCTTTAGAGACTGGGTCGCTACCACTGTTCTTTACGACAGGAGTTACCCACCTTCTTCATAAATCGGGTAGTACTGCGGAACCTAAAAATTATAGACCCATAACTTGTTTACCGACGGTCTATAAAGTTCTTACATCCATTCTTAGAGAAAAAATTTCACACCATATTCAAAATAACGGAATTATGTCGGTGTCTCAGAATGGATGTAAGAATGGGTCCCGTGGTACTAAGGAGCTGCTCCTTATAGACATGACCATTAGCCAACAGGTTCGTAGATCTCGGAAGGATTTGTCGACATGTTGGATAGATTATTTTATTTTATTTTATTTCTTTTAAGAAAGCTTACAGACTAATAACAGAATAATAGGTAACAAAAATATATAATTAAGTTGCTAATAACAAGCCTCCACAGATATTATAAAAAATTACGATTAACTAATGCCTAAAAGTTAAAGTTACGGTTATTTATTTTATTTTATATTTTACTTTGCTACATGTGTGTTTGAGTACCACCAGCCGGTGCTTCATTCGCGAAAAATGATTTGGCTAAAAGTTTTCTTGCTACGCTCGTCTTAGTGCAAAATAAGTCAATGTCATGCTCGTGAGATAATTCATTAAAGCAACGAGCGCTTCTCATAAGATAAGCATTACGTCTATAATTAGTTGAGGCAGAGGGCACACTCAGAAGAGGCCTCCGACGCAACCCAATAAGGTTAGTTCGAAATGCCAGTTTTGAAACGAGCTCAGAGCAGTCAATCGAGCCATTCGCTATGTTAATCAAAAAACAAATATCATTGATGAGCCGCCTGTAATGAAGTGGTAGAAAATGGTACTTCTTGCAACGGTGCTCGTAATCTATAGATATTTGGTGCGCTTTGTAATCAAGATATCTAAGAAACTTTTTCTGGATTCCCTCAATACGTAACTTATGGGTCTCATATTGAGGGTTCCAAACTTGAGATGCATACTCCAAGTGACTGCGTACGAACGAGCAATATAAAACCTTGATTGGCTTTAGAGAACGGAAACAGGCTGAGGCTCTAATTATAAATCCTAATGCTTTCGCAGCTTTTTTTACAATACCCTCGATGTGTTGATCAAATAGTAATTTGCTATCTTGTACAATGCCTAAATCCCTGATACTGTTAACTTTACATAAGGTGTGTTGGTTGAGAGTATAGGTTGAATTCACCGTAGACTTCTGACGCGTGAAGGTCATATGGAAGCATTTAGATACATTTAGCTGAAGCAGATTACGTGCACAATATTCCTCAAATCTATTAAGATCAGCTTGCAACTGGTGAGTATCGGAGATGCCACGTATAATTTTATGAACCTTCATGTCGTCAGCGTATAGTAACACGTAAGAATGCTTAAAGCAGTTTATTACGTCAGCAATAAACAGCGTGAAAAGTAGAGTCCCCAATACTGAACCCTGCGGTATACCTGAGGGAACCGAAGTCCAACCCGAAGTGTACCCCTGGAGAACCACAGCCTGACTACGATTCTCGATATAAGACGAAAACCATCTATACAGGTCCCCGTGTATTCCAGCCCTAAGCAACTTTTCCAGAAGCAGCCGATGGTCAATACGGTCGAAGCACTTGCTGTAGTCGGTGTAGATGACGTCCACCTGAGCACGCTGTTCCATGCCCCCCGATATAAACTCATGCGATAACACCAAGTTAGACGTGGTGGATCGTTTTTTGATAAATCCGTGTTGTTCATCCCCGAAGTTACTTTCCATTGCAGCGTATACATTCTCATACACAATACGCTCAAGGACTTTTGAAAATAGACATAACTTAGATATTGGGCGATAGTTCGTAATCGTCGTATAAGAAGGCCTATGACTCGGTGCCACATACATGGCTCATGAGGGTGCTAGAATTGTACAAAATAGATGCAACTCTACGCACCTTCTTGATGTCGTGTATGAGGCAGTGGAGGACGGTCCTTCTGTATCCAGGATGTCCACAAATCCAGCAGATCAATGAACCGATCAGGATTGAGCGAGGAATATTTCAGGGCGACAGTTTGAGTCCGCTTTGGTTTTGCTTAGCCTTGAATCCTCTAAGCACACTGCTGGAGGATTCAAGTCTAGGCTATCGATTGAGAAGAGGTGGTCAGGTGATATCACACCTCCTTTACATGGATGATCTGAAACTCTTTGCCCCCAACAATTTGCGACTGATGGAGCTACTGAAGGTAACAAAAACGTTCAGTAGCGCCATCAGGATGGAATTTGGTGTGGACAAATGTGCAGTCATGCATGTAAAGCGAGGGGAGATTGTAGAATCCGTGGGAACCGAACTTACGGATTCTATACACCTTAGATCCCTCTCCTCAACCGAAACCTACAAATATTTGGGTATGTCGGAAGCATTAGGCATCAATGCTACCGACATGAAACAATCGGTGAAGGAACGTTTCTTTGGCCGCCTGAAAAAGGTATTTAATAGTCTTTTATCAGGCGGCAACAAGGTGCGTGCCTTCAACGGTTGGGTCATGCCGGTTTTGATGTATTCTTTCGGCATACTCAAATGGACTCAGACGGAACTTGACGCTCTGGATAGGAAGGTCCGTACATTGCTGACGGCAGATCGGATGCATCACCCACGGGCATCAGTGATGAGACTGTACATCCCGCGGAAGTGTGGGCGTCGAGGTTTCTTGAACGCTAAAACCCTCCACAACCGCGAGATCTGCAGTCTCAGGGAATATTTTCTTCAAACTGACGTGGGGATGCACCGAGATGTGGTCGCAGTGGACAAGGGCCTCACCCCGCTCTCCTTGGCGAACGAGAACTGGCGCAAACCTGCAGTACTGGATACTAAGGATCGTAAGGAAGTATGGCAAAGCAAAGAGCTTCACGGTCGCTTTTTCCGGGCTCTCCATGGGCCTGATGTAGACTTTTTGGCGTCCGTATCCTGGCTGCGTTTCGGCGACCTCTTTGGGGAAACCGAAGGTTTTGTCTGTGCGATTATGGATGAAGTTATCATGACGAATAACTATCGGAAATACATTGTCAAGGATGGTACGGTTGACATCTGTCGGGCATGCCACCGTCCCGGTGAATCAATCCGACATATTGTTTCCGGTTGTTCTCGTCTCGCTAACGGCGAGTACTTGCACAGACACAATCTAGTAGCTAGGATCATCCACCAGCAACTTGCTTTGCAATACAACCTTGTGGAATCTGAAGTACCATACTACAGGTATGTGCCCGACCCAGTTCTCGAGAATGGTCACGCCACATTGTACTGGGATCGATCTATCGTCACAGACAGGACTATTGTAGCCAATAAGCCTGATATTGTGGTGGTAGATCGACGAGAGCGTCGTGCAATGATTGTTGATATCGCTGTCCCTCATGACGAGAATCTCGTGAAAGTTGAACAAGATAAAAAAATCAAGTATCTTGACTTAGCACACGAGGTTGTCGACATGTGGGACGTGGATTCTGCAATCATTGTACCGATAATTGTTACAGTAAATGGGCTAATAGCGAAGAGCCTCGACCAACACCTCAGGAGGCTCTCACTGCGCGGCTGGGTCAAGGGCTTGATTCAGAAGGCAGTACTCCTGGACACGGCACGCATTGTCAGGAGGTTCCTCTCTCTAGAGCCCTGACCACCGGCAGCTTGGACCCTGCTCCCGATGCCGATGGGTCACTATTTTTTATATTTTTAAATGTTTTTGTAAGATTTTTGTAAAAATATTTAAAAATATACTCAATATGTTAGAAAATGAATAAAAAAATAATAATCTTCTCCGTAGCCTAAAATTACTAGATTTAGAAGAATCTGTTTATATTAATCTGCAAAAAGCTGCCATCTTAAACACCTGCAGAATAGTAAGGAAGTTCATGCAATTAGAGGAAGAAAACACACCGTCATCATAAATACACACCACACGCTGCTATTACTTGGCTTTGGCCCGTAAATGCAGCAGAAACCAGCCTGACAGCTGAGAAAAAGAACACTCAAAATAATAATAATATTCCACAACTATCACACAACGCCATCTAGTCCCAAGCTAAGCAGAGCTTGTGTTATGGTTACTAGACAACTGATAAACATACTTATATATTTCTAAATACATACATATTATAGATAAATTACACCCAGACACAGAACAAATGATCGTGCTCATCACACAAACATTTGTCCTGGGTGGGAATCGAACCCACGACCTCCGGCATAGCAGTCAGGGTCGCTAACCACTAGACCAACAGGCCTAAAATTAAATAATGTCAATAAAATTAAATTGTGTCAATAAAATTAAATAATGTCAATAAAATTAAATTGTGTCAATAAAATTAAATAATGTCAATAAAATTAAATTGTGTCAATAAAATTAAATGTCAATAAAGTTAAATAATTTCAATAAAATCGAATAGTAACAATTCTTCGTACCAACAGATTGCATCCGAGGAACCTGCGTGGGTCCTCAACAAGATGGTAGCGTGGATAGCGTTGATGTGGAGCACTTCCTGCTCCGAATGTGGTACCCTCACCTGCCACGGTAAGTTGCCAACCATATTTATTCATTTAACAGCTTTTCTGTGCTTTTATTTAGTCGGCTGGTTTTCTTTTTTTGGTTGACAAACGGTTGCAGTTATGCTAAAATGTACTAACGCATGATTTGACGTTATTTTTGTTTATGTCAAAATATATTTCTACGGGATCGATATTTATGTGGGTCAGAATCTCGGGGCGGCGCTTATGTAAAATATGTACTTTAGCTGCGTCCGGTTAGGCTGGAAGCTGATCCCAAAATAGTTAGGAAAAGGCGTTGGTGACATAAAATCAAAATCAAAAGTCATTTATTCAAACTAGGCTGAGAGTCAGCACTTTTTGAACGTCAAAGTTACATGAGACAGTCCCCCAAAAACGCCCACCCTTCGACACTTCCTAGTGCTTTAGCTGGGAAGAAGAAGTGGCGGAACAAACTCCCCAGCAGCACAGCTGTCTGTTAAGTTAGAAGAACTTGATTCTATACAGTATTATGTAAGTAATTAATAGTATAAAACAAAACAAAACATACATCAAATTATGCGTCATATGTCAGCTAGCACACGCCAATATACGAACAAAACATTAAAAAACTAAACTCAAGCTGAAATAATAAAATCGTAAATAGAACTTAAAACATACAAAACTTATGCTTATAATAGACTAGCTTTTGCCCGCGACTTCGTCCGCGTCGATATTTTCTCTCCTGACCTTTCCCGTCGCATCGAATTGCCTGCCAGTTTTCGTTCATTTTTCGTCGTTGCTCCGCTCCTTTTGATCGTAGCGTGATGTTATATAGCCTGTAGCCTTCCTCAATAAATAGGCTACCCAACACAAAAGTATTTTTTTAATTTAGACCAGTAGTTCCTGACACAACCAAACAAACAAACTCTTCAGCATTATAATATTAGTATAGATTAATAATGAATCACCTTTAAAAAAATACGTTTTAAATTATTCGGAAGAATGTGAGTTGGTATATTTTGGCATAATCAGCGGGGTAATTGCGTAACACACTAACAGTAGCAATGGCCTTCATTTTGACAGTTCAGCAACATTCATTGCGTTATTTACGTTGTTGAGCAGATTGTTTTTTCGAATATATGAAGCAGTGGATTAGCAATATCAATCAAAATGATTCAGATTGAGAGTGATAGTGTGTTACGCAATTAGGGTGTGGGCAATTTGTGTTTTTATTTTCTGAGGCCATCGAACGCAGTTATTGTAGTTACTTGAAATATGAGTTTTTTTTTTCTTATGTAAATATTATACACTTGATGGGTATCGGTTGATGTATCTGATGATGTAAACACTATAAAACTATAAATTTAATAATCCGAATGTGTGTTTTTGCGAGGCCATCGAACGCAGTTATTGTAGTTACTTGAAATATGAGTTTAAAAATATATTTTTTTTTGCTTGTGTAAGCGTTATAGACATGATGGGTATCGCTTTATATATCTAAAGACGATAAAACAAAAAAAAAATAACATCGATGTTTATTTTTTGTGAGGCCATCGAACGCAGTTATTGAAGTCACTTGAAGTATCAGTTAAAAAAAACATTTTTTCTTGTGTAAACATGATGAGTATCGCTTTTGATATCTCATCACGATAAAACAAAGAAATAAAATTATTCTATCAGGTATTTTTGGCGCGTCATCGAACACATTTATTGTAGTTACATGAAATATCATTAAAAAAAACTGTATAAGTTTATCAGACGCAATGGGTATCCTTATAAAAAAAAAACAATAAAAAAAAAAGGAACAGTTTTTCACAATTCTTATTTCAAGTATATGAACCACCAGATGTATAAACTTAAACGAGGTAAAATTAAACCGCCGAAAAAACTGAAAAGCAAAAAATAATAAACCTTACAATTATGAGTCGGCGCTTTGAGTGATCTTTGTTCATTGATTTTTCAGCGCCGACTCAGAATTTTAAGGTTTATAATTTTTTTCCTTTTCTTTTTTTTCGGCGGTTTAATTTTTTGTGAATAAGTTTTTATTTTATAATTTTTTGTGGCTTTAATGTACTAATAATACTTGGCAAGGTATACCCTATCCGATGAAAACAGAATTATCAAAATCGGACCACTCTGTACAAAGTTATGCTTGGTTATACATTACAATAAGTAAGTGAACAATCAATCATCCCCTGTTTTCCGACATTTAGGGTTCGATTTTGTTTTCCAAATTTATATAATAATATAATATAATAATATTCCACGACTATCACACAACGCCATCTAGTCCCAAGCTAAGCAGAGCTTGTGTTATGGGTACTAGACAACTGATAAACATACTTATATATTTCTAAATACATACATATTATAGATAAATTACACCCAGACACAGAACAAATGATCGTGCTCATCACACAGACATTTGTCCTGGGTGGGAATCGAACCCACGACCTCTGGCATAGCAGTCAGGGTCACTAACCACTAGACTAATAGGCCAGTCTATGGCACCACCTTCGGAGTATACCCTTTCCAATAAAAAAAGAATTATCACAATCGGACTACTATGTAAAAAGTTATGCGTGGCCATACATTAAAAAAAAATACGTGTCGAATTGATAACCTCCTCCGTTTCTTTTCGTCGGTTAAAAAGGAGTATGTAAGGATCGCGGGTGGCGCGTTAGCAAGTGTCGTTCTGTAGTTTCTGTTTACCCCCATGGGAAAAGGGCGTGATTTTATATATGGATGTAACAAAACTAACACATACCTGACATACTGGGTGTAAGGGACAGCCCTCCACAAACTGACAGAGTGCATTCAGCTCCTTATTTTGAATCATATTCCACCGGATTTTTTCTCCGGTTTTTTTTCCTCTTTTTTTCAGCTTTTTCAGTTTTATTTCAATGTAACATTACATTCTCTGAAAGCAGCACTCCATTTATGTAAACAATACGGCTACAATCAAAAAAGCAGCAATGGATGTTGAAATAATCTAACGAACGACGGGTAAAATCAGCTGTTCACTTCCCGTCTAACTACAGAGTTCATCGAACTCGTCGTCGGCGATTGCACAAAGGCGGCTATCCGAATTGATCCGAGATACATTGCGTGTGAGAAAATAAAACAAATCAGGTTTATTGGATTCCCATAACGGTCCTTTAATAATTTCTTGTACTGGTCATCTTAGTATGATATACTGAATCCACCCCATCAGTTTGTGGAGGGCTGTCCCTTACACCCAGTATGGCAAATAATTTAATTGAATGTTTTTTATATTTTTTCGTTTGTTAATCCTACTTATATTATAAACGCGAAAGTTTGTATGTATGGATATATGGATGTTTGTTCTCCTACTATAATAATATTATAAACGCGAAAATTTGTATGTATGGATGTATAGATGTATGGATGTTTGTTCCTCTTTCACGCAAAAACTACTGATCCGATTTAGATGAAATGTGGCACACAAATAGTTTATAACCTGGAATAACACATAGGGTACTTTTTATCCCGGTAGTATGTTCCCGCGGTATAATTTCCGACTTCCACGCGGGCGAAGCCGCTGGCAAAAGCTAGTTACTTAATATATTATTGTATAGAACCAAGGTCTTCTAACTTAACAGACAGCTGTACTGCTGGGCAGTTTGTTGCGACACTTCTTCCCGGCTAAAGCAATAGGAAGTAGTGAAGGGCGGGGTTTTGGAGGACTGTCTTATATAATTTTGACGTTCAAAAAGTGCTGACTCCCAGCCTAGTTTGAATAAATGACTTTTGATTTTGAACAGCGATCGGTTACTTGCCAAAATTTGGTTTTATCATGTTTATAAATTTCGATACCCATCGGGTGTGTGGAGTTGAACTAGTCAATTTTAAATAACCCTGTATAAATAACAAATCATATTTCATCTGATGTCAAAGTCATACTACTGACATAAAAACAAATGTATATGTCAACGTGGAATTGTAAAAACCGTTAGATTATAATCTAACTAGCGTGATTGTAATTTACCGAAAGATTGTGAACCGTCAGATTATAATCTCGCTAGTTAGATTGTAATCTAACGGTATTTACAATTTGACGGTGACATATACATTATGTAGCTTTATGTATAGCTTATTTTAAATAACCTATTGGCTCGCTTGAACGCTTTTATTTGTTTCTTGGTTTATTTGCGATACTAAGACCAGCTCCTAATCAAATATACCCACCCGTTCATATGTCACTTATCCGCGGTGAATTGGAATGCATGTTAGACGCCCTCTGTGGGTGCGCTTTCCAGTTTTCGGGGGGGTCGGCATAACATTTCTTTTTCTTCCATACTTCTCTGTTATTTATTAACTAGTGATGTGCCGGATCGTTTAAAATGTATATCCGCGGATACGGATCCGAATACGGATATTTGGTGTCAAAATCCGCGGAGACGGATCAATCAATCAACTTTATTTTCTCGCCACAATATACATAACTTTATTTACATTGGTCAGATTCGACAATAATACACAATTCAGGTAAGTATATACTATGGGGGACTGGATCTGAATGAATACGGATATTTGACGCTTTGATAGTCAATTTAGTACTTTTGAGTTGTGTACTATTTAATATTTATTGGTGTTATAACTCACTATGATAAATATTTTTAATATAAAGGTGTCGAATATTTGATTTGAAGAAATAAGAAATAATCTGAATGGAATGTAATAGTGTTTCATCCGGATATACCCGATGATATACGGATATTCGGCACATCAGTATTATTAACATTGAATAGATTTATTGCCATTAGTCGCTTCCTCACCCCTCTCCCCACTTCCCCTTAATGTGTCAAGCTGCTTAACAATTATTTTATCGTTAACGTGTGCATGGTAAAAATAGAAGAAGAAAACATTTCATTTTTCCTTCCTTTTTTTCATGCTTATTTTAAAATGGAAAAAAGGAGAGATATCATAGTGGCTAATGTGGCTGAACAAACCCATCGCCGGTATGAACAGTAAGTTTTTTATTCAAGATTCTAGCTATTTAAACAGGGTGGCAGGGAATTCGAGGCTTTATTCGGATATTCGGATCAAGTGCCCTTGAAACAACACTACACTGACCGGGTGCATCGAATCTCTCAGACGTTTCCACCAAAGTCGGTTTATAGTCTATAGCACTTTGTTAAGTTTATAGTTATTTAAATATCCTTGAATTCAGCACATGATTCTAGACCACCTAGCGTAGTAATTTTTCGTCGATAAGTAAAAAAATGTTTCATTGACAAGTCCAGTATACCTCATCACTTCAGCCGTAAGACGTCCACTGCTGGACTTTGGCCTCCCCCAATTTGGGGGGCTTTGCCATGATCACCACGCTTGGCAGGCGGGTTGGCGATCGCAGTATGGTGGTAAAATGCATAGAGAACGCTGCTGCCCATTCTCTAGTATACCTACGTGGTCAAAATGTATAGAACATTTTTTTTTTAATAACAGGTAAATATCAACGCATGTGGTTTCAGATTCATGTACTGAACAGTGGCATGCATTGCATATAGGCACAAACGCAGTGCCTATCTTTAAAAAAAAAAAAAAAAAACGAGTGTTCTTTAGACCACACGACTGAAGTAAAACTTCTTCAGCTCCATCAATATGTTAAAGAGAGAAATAAAATGTGTGCTCGCAGCTATCTCTCTTGCCCCTACAGCAATTTACGAAATGTAAATCTCTAACTTTCTACACTAAAGGAAAAACTTAAGGAATCAAAAAAAAAAAAAATTGGAGCTACAATTTGTTTTTTTTTTTTATTTCTTGTACGACCATTTCTCTCGAAGTTACGGCCCGTTGAAAATTGCCCAAAAATTTGGAATTATTTTTTTGATCCTTTAATTTTTTCCAGTAGTTTAATTTCACTAAATTATATCTTCCTCTCAATTACCGTTCGCCTCTCCCGATCACACATTTCGTAACGCTCTCGTCACGCATTCATCAGTTTACTCCCTGAGTCAAGCGTGCGTAGAGAAGTTTTACTTCAAAAATCACCATAAGTCTATCAATTACATTTTAATGCGTGTCCCGAAATTATTAAGAAACTAACTAAATTATCATACATAAAAAACCGCGTTTGTCGTGCGGCCTAGTGCCTACCTGCAATGCATGCCACTGGTACTGAATTAGGTAACAGATCGCTCGTCGATATTCCTGCCACCCTTTTTTTTTTCTTGTGGGTGGGATTTCATCAAATGACTTCTTCCGCTCTGGGCAGAGCGGAAGGGCGTGTCAGAATTTTACTGACTAAAACCCACCCGTGTTCCTTCAGTTGCCTATGCCAGGGCCACGGTAACTCTTTCGAACGATTCCGCGACCCTGGCAGGTATCGGCCCTAGCGGATCCCTTCAAATTTCTTCCACCCTGGATGTCTTTAAAGCCTGTTTGTACCTGAAATCACTAAACAGATCTAGGCTCGCTTATATCTCTAAACAGGTTGGAGGAACAGGGTTAACTCATCGTCTCCTTAGAGAAGGGAGGATCCTCTGTCTAGAAAGCTGTCATGAACAGCTGCTTACGATCAATGACGGGACTATACTCGAAAGGTTTAGGTAGTTAAAAAAGGGTAAACAAATCGTAAAAAGGGTTTTTTATAGTTGACACTTTCTTCTTTAAAAATGCGTTCTAACAAAATTAAATGTATTTTCGATCAGACGATAATTTCCTCTTTTATTATAGTATGTTCAACTTTATCATTTATTCTTAAACTACTCTTCGTAGATGGAACTGCTTGATCACAATTTTTTATTTAGATTTATTATAATAATATAATATTTTGTAATCTGTCCCTTGTAAAGAGCCCAAAAAGACAGGTTCCCCAAACCTTTTAGATAATACAACGCATTAGAAAACGTTGCTAAATTGAAGAGTACAACTGTGACGTAGTCTGGCAACTGAAGTGGCAGGTATTACGTTTAGTCGGTTATCCAAATGCCTTTGTTGACAGTGCTCTCGACATTTGCGAATTTATGCGTGTGTTTCGTATCGATTTAGTTGAATTGTGATATTATTAGCTTGTTTCTTTGTTTTGTTTTTGTTATTTAGTTATTGTTAGTTTTTGTTATTTATCTTTATAGGTTTTTAAATTCGTATCGTGAAAGGTTTTGCATCTATGAGTCACGTGGTTTTATTTGTTTACCCTTTTTTAACTACCTAAACCTATGGAGTATATACAAGTCAAATTTAATTAGCTAGCGAATCTTCGTCTGTCTTAATCATCCTAAACACGATAAAATAAGGAGAGTAAAAGAAAAAATAGAGTGATATTTCAAGTGACAACACTACCGGAGGTTGATGATCTAAAATAAAAACATTTTATTACCCATCTAGTCTGCGGAATTTTGCTAGCTAATTTAATATGGCCCTTTACATGCTAGTCGCGTGGGCCACACTTCAAATCAGTAAATACGTCCAGCGCTAAATTATTAAAACTGTACAGGTTGATGAGGGTTGTGCCACTAAACGGGTACAAATAAAAACACAGATTTTAGACCTCATAATGCTTTCACCACGGCTTTGGTGACAGGTGGTGGCAAATGGTAATGATTGGTAGTGGTTGGTGATAGTAATTTGACTTTTGTTAATTGATTGATTATATTTATATATGTCACCGTCAAATTGTAAATACAGTTAGATTATAATCTGTCGAAAAATTTGTGATTGTGATTTGTAAAAACCATTTACATTCCTAACGCATTATTTTTCGAGAAATCTATCGAAAAATAATGCGTTAGATTGTAATCTGTCCATGGCAAACTCTGAACCGGTATCAAATTTCCGTGCGAAGCATCGCATCTTGCACTAATACAAGTAACTGCCATCGGCTTGGAAGTAGCGCTTGCCGGCCGCGACATTTACATTCGACAGCAAACAAATTAACAAACAAATATGGCGACGCAGTGCACATGACGTTCAACCAATCAGCGCGAGGTGCGTTTCGTCGCATGCCATTTCACAATTTGACGGTTTCACTTCGATAGATTGTAATCTAACGAATGATTGTAATTAAACAATTGTAATCAGTATGTTACGGTTTACAATCTTTCGATAGATTATAATCTAACTGTATTTACAATTTGACGTTGACATATATATACAGTACCGTATGGTGCCGGACGTAAAGAATAACACCACCCCATTTCTTCCCGTGGGTGTCGTAAAAGGCGACTAAGGGACTTACTAGAGAATGGGCAGCAGCGTTCTCTATGCATTTTACCACCATACTGCGATCGCCAACCCGCCTGCCAAGCGTGGCGATTATGGCTAAGCCCCCCAAATTGGGGGAGGCCTAAGTCCAGCAGTGGACGTCTTACGGCTGAAATGATGATGACGATATATATACATAAACGTACACTTTTTTCCCATGAGGGTAGGCAAAACCTACAGAACACAATCTGCTACGATCCCTCACATACCTCCTTTTGTCTCCTTTAGCTGCAGGCGTAGCATAACCAATTTTCCTGCCTGCGGATTTGTTTGGAAGACTTACCGTGGCCTTGGCACAGGTAACTGAAGGAACACGGGTGGGTTTTAGTCGGTAAAAGCCCGACACGCCCTTCCGCTCCCCGCAGAGCGGGAGATGTCAATCGATGATTTCCCTCCCACAAAAAAAAAGAACAACAACAGCATTACCAATTATACCTCAATTTTACCAAGAAGAGACCAAAAGATTTCTATCCAACTTGACATCTCTTCTGCCCGAGCACAGGGCGACCTGTAGACTCACGTTTCTATGAAGACAAAGACAATTATTCTTTCCATAGCAACGGGGAGATAGCCAATATGTATATAAGGCGGATGCGGTAAAATATTAGCTTTTTGCATTAAATACTCATTCAATGGGATTAAAAGAACTTGTTTCATGTGTTGTTCGACGTAAAGAATAGCACCATCTCATTTCGTCCGTGGGTGTCGTTGAAAGCGACCAAGAGACTTACTAAAGAATGAGCAGCAGCGTTCTCTATGTATTTTACCACCATACTAAGATCGCCTGCTAGCCTGCCAAGCGTTGTGGCTTACGTTCAGCAGTGGACGTCTTTCGGCTGAAATGACGATGATGAAGTAAACTTCAAGGGTTTTCATTGATTTTAATGAGCGTCAAAAGTTGTACATTTACATCGTAGACTTTTGTCGATTGAAGAATAGAAAATTTTCTTTCTTCAATTTTAACATCGCCGTGCTTAAGATGGTAGAAATCTTTCTACAATCTATCGTGTTGTATATTCTTCCGTCGACAAGACCCGTTTCTATGGTGGTCATGCTACATGTGCAGATCTTCATGAGCTGCATCTTGTACACCATGAGGTTGATGAATTTACCTTTTTTTTGTGGGTGGGAAATCATCAAATGAAGTCTCCCGCTCTGGGTGGAGCGGAAGGGAGTGTTTTCGCAGACTAAAACCCACCCGTGTTCCTTCAGTTGCCTATGCCAGGGCCACGGTAACTCTTTCGAACAATTCCGCGACTCTGGCAGGTAATGAATTTACCTGAAGGCAAATTCTAATAATTTATTACCTTGATTCAAAAGTCAGGCTGAGATGTGGTATCTATTTCCCTATTTTTTCTTTATTTACCTGAAGGCAAATTCTGATAATTTATTACCTTGATTCAAAAGTCAGGCTGAGATGTGGTATCTATTTCCCTATTTTTTCTTTATTTACCTGAAGGCAAATTCTGATAATTTATTACCTTGATTCAAAAGTCAGGCTGAGATGTGGTATCTATTTCCCTATTTTTTCTTTATTTACCTGAAGGCAAATTCTGATAATTTATTACCTTGATTCAAAAGTCAGGCTGAGATGTGGTATCTATTTCCCTATTTTTTCTTTATTTACCTGAAGGCAAATTCTGATAATTTATTACCTTGATTCAAAAGTCAGGCTGAGATGTGGTATCTATTTCCCTATTTTTTCTTTATTTACCTGAAGGCAAATTCTGATAATTTATTACCTTGATTCAAAAGTCAGGCTGAGATGTGGTATCTATTTCCCTATTTTTTCTTTATTTACCTGAAGGCAAATTCTGATAATTTATTACCTTGATTCAAAAGTCAGGCTGAGATGTGGTATCTATTTCCCTATTTTTTCTTTATTTACCTGAAGGCAAATTCTGATAATTTATTACCTTGATTCAAAAGTCAGGCTGAGATGTGGTATCTATTTCCCTATTTTTTCTTTATTTACCTGAAGGCAAATTCTGATAATTTATTACCTTGATTCAAAAGTCAGGCTGAGATGTGGTATCTATTTCCCTATTTTTTCTTTATTTACCTGAAGGCAAATTCTGATAATTTATTACCTTGATTCAAAAGTCAGGCTGAGATGTGGTATCTATTTCCCTATTTTTTCTTTATTTACCTGAAGGCAAATTCTGATAATTTATTACCTTGATTCAAAAGTCTGGCTGAGATGTGGTATCTATTTCCCTATTTTTTCTTTACTTTTTCTACTGTGTTAAGTCCGCGAACAGTGTTCTGACTGCAGTTGAGCTTACTTGCTATTTCATGCGTGTTTGAATATGGGTTAGCTTAGAAAAATACACGTAATCGATCAAGATCTGTGTGGTTCTTTCCTCTAAAGACCATTTCAGAGAGCTGTCTACAGGGTCTTCACATGAAGTGACCAAGATTATGTCTGGACTTTAAAAAAGACTGTGACCTCTGAGTTTATTTCGGCCTTTCTTCTCAGAGTAGTCAGACAGACAACGCTGACCTCATCTAGATTAAAAAATTTTTTTATTGAATTTAAAGGTGTTTGTGAAAACCTGCTTATAGAAATAAAATCATTTATCAAGATCCAGTTCAGGTGGTCTACCTGACTTGTGCTTATCCTCAACGCTGTAGTCTCGCAAACAAGATCTAACAAACCACCTCTTGCATGCTGCTACACTGGGGGCATCGCCACGGAATACAGTCACTATGTTTCCATGTGCTTCAGCCGCGCTCTAACCCAAACGGAACTCATATAATAGAGCATATTGTATCTCAATCGAAACTTCAGTCATTTTTAGGATACTCAAATTGTATTCCGTTCTCATATTAACTGTATTGGTACACCAAAGTGTGTCCTTTACCCCACCACGAAACGGAAAGTTCTCAAAAAATGGAGACGTTTCAGGAAAATGGCTAATTAGTTTTGAATCAAGGTAATAAAGCATTCGAAATCTATTACCAGCCTCATCTAAGCGACAATGAAAAGTCAAAAAAAATTCATAAATGTATGGAAACTCGAGGTATTTCACAGATTGGGACTGAAGTCAGACTGAACGTTCTTAAAATTACGAGAATTGCCGCCTCTGTTCAATATACCTCCGACACATAGACAAATTGTATTTAATTTAGGTTTCCATCCACTGGGCCTCTTTGTTATTCTATTGCTTGAAGACTTTGAAAAGGGAAGCTTAGTGGGGCTAGAAAGATATAAACTTTTTATCCAAAAATCGATGTGTTATGGCACCCGTGTACTGTACGTTGTAGATTTCTAAATAGACTAATTCCGTACTCCTAGATCTCGTTGTCCGTAATAGAGGGCATAAAAGTCCCGTGACATATCTTCAGACATCGCTAGAAGTCGCGCGACATCGCCTTACTTCGCACGAAATGCAAAAGCAAAAACGTTGAAAGAGTTCGTAAGTTTAGCTAAAGGATTAAATAGTAACTATCAAAGATTTCGGATGTGTCACGTGACTTCATGCGATTTTTAGGCAGACATTTCTCGCGGGACTTTTGTCTCCTAGACTACGGCATATGCGAAAAGGTTAATCGTATCTGTATTGAAGTAAATCCACCAGATGCTTGATCTCTCCCCGCTGGCCAGACAAAGCAGAAGTTGACAAAAGAAAAGCGAAGGTCGAAGAAGAACGCAAGAAAACTGCAGAAGCCGCGGCTTCCAAATCCGGTGAAGCTTCGACTAGCTCGGGCAAAAACGAAGGCAGTTCGCCTCCGAGCTCGAGCAGTTCTACCCAAAATTTGAGCAGTATTGAATATGATTCTGGTAAATGCGACGAATTGCCCGTCAGTTCGAGCTCTGACAAATTAAACCAGGCGGGCTGCTCGAGCGAAAACTCGAGCAAATCAGATCAAAAGCCGAGCTGCTCGAGCAGGAACTCAGGAATCAACACGAGCAATGCAAGCCAGTACTCAGAAAGTTCTGAATCAAAGAAGGAAAAAAATGCATTTCTATTTGAAGACGACAATTGTAAAGGTCCTCAGTTCTCCCTGACTATGAATCTGATGAAGGATCTTAAGAAGAAATGCTCACATTTGACTTCCTTGGCTCTTGAATACTGTAATTTGGATTATAAAACGGTAAGTACTTTAAAAAAGTACTTTATATTATAAAAAAAAACTTTATACTGTAAAAGTGGTGAAGGGCAGGCGTGCCGGGGATCTTATGTCATTTTGACGTTCGAAAAGTGCTGTCTCTGAGCCTAATTTGAATGAATAACTTTTGATTTTGATAGATACACTTCTTCGAATTTTCGGTTCTAGGACATGCCGGTTTCCTCACGATGTTTTTCTTTCACCGTTTTGCGAGCAGTGGTGACAAAAGCAAGGTAGTATAATTGCTGTATTTTCCTCCACAGACGAATATTCGACATTTCCCGATACATCTCAAGAAGCTGTCTCTTCGCGGCTCCAGGTGCTATAACCTACCGCTAAACGTTTCTTACTTGGGGAAAGTGCAGCAACGCTTACCGGAGTTGGAGGTAAGAAAAAAGTTCTTTGTAACCCGAAATAAATGATTTGATTTATTGATTTATGGAGGCCTGCAGGCCTGGAGGCTTTTATTTAAGTTTTAAGTTCTGTTTACGATTATGTTTTTTTTTTCGTTATTTCAGCTTGAGTTTAGTTTTCAATGTTTTGTTGGTATATTGGCGTGTGCTAGCTGACATATGGCAAATAATTTCATGTGCGTTTTGTTTACATAATATTAATTACTTACATATTATTGTATAGAATCAAGTTCTTCTAACTAAACAGACAGCTGTGCTGCTTTTGATTTGATTGATAAAAGTAACGTTTTCATTTCAGTACCTCGACGTGTCGGAATGCGAGTGGTTTGAGCCAGCCTCCCTGATGCCACTGAGCAAGCTGCCGGTCCTCGCTGAGTTGTACATGAGGGACTGCCGGCGTCTGAATGAGTGTGTCGCTTACGCGTCTCTTTCTTCCCGATACGGATTCAAGAAACTAAAGGTAAGTCCGAAAATGTAGGGAAGTTGAGGGAAGGGAAAATTTGAGATGTCCACTGTTGGACATAGGCCTCCCACAATTGGGGGGGGGGGGGGGGGTAAAAATCGCCACGCTTGGCAGGCGGGTTGGCGATCGCAGTATGGCGCCATTCTCTAGCAAGTTCCATAGTCTCTTACGACACTCACGGGAACAAATGAGATGGTGCTGTTCTTGCTTTACGTCCGGCATCGCACGAAACACTCCACACACGTCTGCACTATAATGTCTTTCGCGCCGACGGCTAATCTCCGTTGAGATTGGCCGCCATGGCCGAAATACGGTTCGGAGGACAGACTACAGTAGACTCGGTTATCCGGCTCTCAGTTATACGGATTGACGACTATCTGGACTACTAACTGCAATCAAATAACTTTATACCTTTGAAGGTACACTTGAGTGTACTTCAAGTGTAGTACCTTCTGCATGATCTTCCCAAGCTTGCTAAATATAATAAAAGCTGCTTGTATAATTGTGTTTGTATATAATAGGTTGGGGAAAAAGTTTCTTCGCATTTTTTAAGAAAATTCAAAACATTTTTTAGTAAAGTTTATTTACATTTAACTAAAGTATGTAGGTACCATTTTGTTCGATAACTTTTTGCCATCTTGTAGGTAGGGACATGATCCCATTGCTATAGAAATTTTGGGACTTCTGGTCAAAATACCGCGACAAGTGGTTTTGGCAGCAGTGTTGCCAACTTAGTGGAATTTCCACTAGATCTGGTGGTTTAGACGTACTGTTTAGTGGGCAAATTTTGGTTTTAGTGGCTAGTGGATTTTTCTAGTGGCTTTGGTTACTTCTGTTAGTGGTAAGGTACGAAATTCAACCACTAGCACGGTTAACATATTTTGGGAAGTAACTGGAACGTTTACGTTATAAGTGTATATTTTTTATGTGTAGGTAACACTGAGAACTAAGGATGTTGTTTTCAGGGATTCCCCGAAAATAGTTTGTCAATTTCTTGAATAATTCTGATTATAGACTTTATTTATATGAAAACTGGTTCAAGTTTGATGTTTCCTATGCATGCACAAACATATAAATACAACGGACAGTACAGTACAGTTTGGAGTTGGCGTTGGGTGTTTTATTTGTTTTGGTTCATTTTGTAAAACGAATATGCCTAAACCACAGTACACCCAAAAGTTCCGTGAAAGTTGGTCACGTGACTCTGATTTAAAGGGCTGGTTACAAGTGGCGGAAAGTACTACTGGTCCAGTTACTAAGTGCACGTTATGTGGTTCAATTCAAGTTTTACCTCATTCTAGCGCCGACGTAGAGCGATTATTTAGTATGATGAACGTTATCAAGACGAAACAAAGAAACCGAATGAACTTTAATTTGCTATATTCAATTCTCACAGTTCATGCTGGTTTAAAACGCGAAGGAAAATGCTGCAACAACTATATATTGCCCAATAGCGTAGTACAAAAAATTGGAACCAAGGAAATTTATGCTGCAAAAACAGAAAAAATAGAAGGAACCGATTCTTCCGAAGCCTTTAAGTTTTTTTTTTTGTACTTAGCAAAAATAAACTATAATTTTATAATAAAATGCGGTTGTTTTATTTTCAAATAATATTTAGGTATTATTTGTAATATGTTAGTGATTTTCTGGTGGTTTGAGGGATCACCAAATTTAGTGGTTTTCTGGTGGGGTACGATACCACAATTTGTGGTTTCGTTAAAATAAAGTTGGCAACACTGTTTGGCAGTCCTCTCGTGATGTTAACCTGACACTGCCTAAAGAATTCTGAAGAGACCGAAACAGGTGGAAATCTGAAGGTGCAAGGTCAGGACTATACGGCGGATGCATTAACACCTCCCAGCCAAACTCTCTTAATTTTTGTTGGGTGGCTAAAGATGTGTGAGGTCTAGCGTTATCATGATGAAAAACCACACCCCTTCTGTTGATTAATTCCGGCCGCTTTCTCTCAACTTCTTGCTTTAATCTCATCAAAATCAAAATCAAAAGTCATTTATTCAAATTAGGCTGAGGATCAGCACTTTTCGAACGTCAAAATTACAAAAGACAGTCCCCCCAAAACGCCCACCTGTCGCGCACTTCCTAGTGCTTTAGCTGGGAAGAAGAAGTGGCCAACAAAGTTGTTCAGTTGTTCGCAGTAGAGTTCAGAATCGATGGTCCTGCCTGGTGGTAACAGCTCATAATAAATAATGCCCTTCCAATCCCACCACACACACAGCATCACCTTGTTGCGAGTTAACCCGGGTTTCGCCACAGTCTGTGAAGCCTGACCGGCCTTTGACCACGACCTTTTTCGCACGTTCTTGTCATACGTGATCCACTTTTCATCACCAGTTATCAGCTTCTTCAAAAATGGTTCGGTTTCATTACGTCGTAATAAAGAATCACAAATGAGTACACGGTTCATTAGGTTTCTTTCAGTGAGCTCGTGAGGTACCCAAATGTCGAGCTTTTTTGTGTACCCAGTTTTTTTCAAATGCGCCAAAACTGTTATGTGGTCAATTTCCAGTTCTTCAGCTACGTCGTAACTACTGGTATGCCGATCTTGCTCCACTTTTTCAAAAATGGCACCCATTTTATCCGTAATAGGGCGACCAGAGCGACGTGCATCTTTGACATCAAAATTTCCGGATTGAAAACGCTTAAACCAAATTTGTGCTACTCTCACAGACACTACACTAGGTCCATAAACATCGCAAATTTTTTTCGCGGCTTGCGTTGCATTTTTACCTTTTTTGTAGTAAAATTAAAAAAAAAAAAAAAAAATTGTATCGAATTTCTTCATTAGATTCACTCATCTTGACGGTACGAAAAACAAATGAAAATCACACATTTTCCTAATTTGAATTTGGAATTATGTTCTTTAAAATTTAAACTTTCAATGATACCAAAACCAGCCAGATACAAATAGTATAGCCAAAAAGATTTTATTACAAGTTCATACATACTATAATGCGAAAAGACTTTTTCCCCAACCTAATATAATAACATACCGAGTAGCATAAAAAACTTAAACTCCAGATTGTTTAAGGGAAAATTGTTTGACTGGTTAAACTTGAAAAATTTCTATAGTCTTAAAGAATTTATGGATAACAAATTCTCATGTTAGTATTAAGTGAACATATGCATGCTAAGTACAATTCTGGCAAAACATGTAAGATCTTTATTGTAAATTATTGTAACACCATGTATACTATGTTTTATGCAAATAAATACTTACTTACTTACTTACATACTTAAAAGTCGAATCCATGCATGCACGGACATGTTGGATCTTGCAGTACTAGGAAATATTATGTCATGACGTAATAATTTCTTGCTTAACACTGATTTTTGTTGTTTGATTATGCAATAATATGTAAAAAAAATCGGTTTTCTTCATACATTAAATTACCCGGATTTTCGATTATCCGAATACCTAACGACAACAATTAGTCTGGTTAATCGAGTCTCAACTCTATATCTTTATAATAAGTTATAATAATAATAAGTTATTTATTTATTGTTCACTTCAGGTTACAGACATCATTGTAGCCCTGGCTCTTGTACTAGGAGTTCCTGTAACACAAGAGCCAAACCTCTCTATTTACAGGGAATAAGATTTGGAAGCGAGATAGACAAAATTAGACACTAAGGTTAACGTTATGACATGCAATAAAAGGTAGGTTTGAAAATATAAAAGAGGAAAAAAAATAATAATAAAAGAACAGAATAATAACAATAAAGAAGACAGTAATTATTAATCGCTGCGTACTAAGGAGGGTGAGGCTAAGTGTGTGTGGAATGTGTGTACGTATGAATGTGAGATGTGAGGGGGTGTGTATGTGTGTGCGAGGAGTGTATGTGTGCGTGTGAGGTGTGTGTGAGGAATGTGAGTGTGAATCATGTAACACTACCGATTAGATCTTCAGTTTCTTCATAGTCGTAATTTTCTAGCCAGTAAATAACAGTTTTTTTTAAATTGGTGGTTGTTGAGATTTTTTAGAAGTCTGTTCCCCTTTTTTGGCCGATTTTATTGTATAGACGTGGGGCAACGTAGTGGTAATGTTAGCTTGCGAAAACGCTCCTGGTACCTACAACTGGGCATCTGTCAATCCTATTGGATGAGGTCCCCTTTGATTGGTCGTAACGGTCCCCGTTGTCACTCAGGTGATAGACGTGCGAGGCTCCCCCCTTGCCGACTCGGAGGTGTCAGCGCTGGGCTGGCTACCACTCCTGGAGGAGCTGTACATGTCGCCGCCCGACGACTTCGCCGGCCTGTCGGAGCACACGCACACCTGGGCCGACATTAACACTGTCTTCACGGAGCTGGACAGCTGGGAGACCGAGGTATGTATAATGAAACTGGTTCTCTTCATCTTTCCAGCCGAAAGGCTCCTGAGAAGACGGCTAATAGAGAAGTGTGGAAGAAAGAGACATGTTGCGTCGACCACAGATAAATTGGTATATATGGGCAGAAGAAAGATTATTCCAGCCGAAAGATGTCCTCTGCTGCCCATAGACAGATGGTTTTATTAAAATGACATGAGTTTCAGATGAAGCTTCTGGGTGGTTTGCGAAATACATTTCTTTTCTCCATTTTAGGGTTCCATACCGAAATGGTAAAAAAGGAACCCTTATGGTGAGATTCTGTCTGTCCGTCTGTGTGTCACAGCTTTTTAGAGAAAAACAACAAAAATTACATTAGTTCCACTATGGGTCAAGAGATGGTGCTGATTTTAAAATGCAATATTATATGCAATAATATCATCATCTGCCTAGCGTTTTCCCAACTATGTTGGGGTCGCCTTCCAGTCTAACCGAATGCAGCAGGATTACCAGTATTTTAAATGGAGCGACTGCCTATCTGACCTCCACAACTGGTGCGTGATGCAGCGTGATGATATATAGCCTTCCTCAATAAATAGACTACCAAACACCAGATAATTTTTTCTCGATAATTTTTCAATTCGAACCAGTAGTTCCTGAGATTAGCTCGTTCAACCAAACAAACAAACTCATCAGCTTTATGATATTAGTATAGATGTTTAATGCAAATAAATATTATTTCTGTTTTGTCCATAGGAGCCAGACTACTACAAAGTGAAGAGTCCGGAGCCGGAGCATGAGGAGGAGGACAAAGAGGACGAGACAGATAACGATCGGCAAGGCGAGGTTATCTTCAACAACCCGTGGTGGGCGCACGAGAGACGGTAAGCTGATCAATAATAATATAATAATATCTTGGGACAACCAACACACCGTTATCTGATCCCAAATTAGGCAAAGCCTGTACTATTTCAACCACACAACTGATAAATATACTTATATATTTCTAAATACATACATATTATAGATAAATTACACCCAGACACAGAACAAATGATTCTGCTCATCACACAAAAATTTGTCCTGGGTGGGAATCGAACCCACGACCTCAGTCTTAACAGTCAGGCTCACTAACCACTAGACTAACAGGGCAGTCAAGCTGTGAATGATTATATTAAAATGATTTTATTTCTGTAAAAAGGTTTGTACAGACGCCAGCACATCAAGGTACCAGAAGTTGTCAAATTTTCCCAATCAATTTAGAACCTAATAATCTAGCGTTAAATTTGAAAACCTATTAAATAAATTTGACCAGTAAACACTTTTACACGTCAATGATATTTTTTTAAACTAGATGAGGTCGCCGTTTCCTATCTAGCTACTCTGAGAAGAAAAGCCGAAACAAACTCAGAGGTCACAGTCTCTTTTATAGTTCAGACATATTTCAGTTTTTTTTTGCTTTCCTGGTAACTCTGGCGAGGATAATGGCACAAATTTATGAAATTATTGTATTGTCATCGGTCCTCGATGAGTCTACAGAGTTTAAATGAAATCTGACCGTTTGAAGTGGGTCAAAATCATGTTCAAAGTTTCCGTTACATAGGCACTTATTAACATACGTATGAACCTAATAAAAGTGTGTTAAAAAGAATTGAGAAACCTCCTCCTTTTTTTGAAGTCGGTTAATAATGAAAACAGTTCTATTGTTGACACCGGATGTCTCGGTCTGTGTGCCCATTGGCAAAGGCCTCCTCCATTCTCTTCCATTTGTTAACCGACTTCAAAAAAAGGACGAGGTTCTGAATTTGACTCTATTTTTTTTTTAATCTATGGTACCTCGGAACTGTTGACTGGGTGAACTGATTTTGATCGATTCTTTTTTAGGGTTCCGTTGCCAAATGGCAAAAAACGGAACCCTTATAGATTCGTCATGACTGTCTGTCTGTCTGTCTGTCCGAGTATGTCACAGCCACTTTTTTCCGAAACTATAAGAGCTATGCTGTTGAAACTTGGTAAGTAGATGTATTTTGTAAACAGCATTACGATTTTCACACAAAAATAGAAAAAAAAAACAATAATATTTGGGGTTCCCCACACATAGAACTGAGACTAAAAATAAAATTTTCATCAAACCCATACGTGTGGGGTATCTATGGATAGGTCTTCAAAAATGATATTGAGGTTTTTTATATCAGTTTTTTTCTAAACTGAATAGTTTGCGCGAGAGACACTTCCAAAGTGGTAAATGTGTCCCCCCCCCCCCGTAACTTCTAAAATAAGGGAATGATAAAACTAAAAAAAATATATGATGTACATTACCATGTAAACTTCCACCGAAAATTGGTTTGAACGAGATCTAGTAAGTAGTTTTTTTTTTTAATACGTCATAAATCGTAAACCACAATTTACCTTTCACTCAGTCAACTCAAATATAAAAAATAAAAATAATTTCATCTGCATAAACCGTGAATACCTGCAGGTTTGTACGGAACCCTCGGTGCGCGAGTCCGACTCGCACTTGGCCGGTTTTTTTGAAGTCGGTTAATAATGAAAACAGTTCTATTGTTGACACCGGATGCCTCGGTCTGTGTGCCCATTGGCAAAGGCCTCCTCCATTCCCTTCCATTTGTTAACCGACTTCAAAAAAAGGACGAGGTTCTGAATTTGACTCTATTTTTTTTTAAATCTATGGTACCTCAGAACTGCTGACTGGGTGAACTGATTTTGATGATTCTTTTTTTATTTAAAAGCTGGTCCAATTCTGACACTGGCATCCATGAGAAAACCAAGCACAATTCCTATTTTCCGAATTAGTGCGGGGTTATCTACCCCGCACTAATTCGGGAAATAGGAATTATAACCAAAAAGTTAAAAGTATAAACTTTTTTCAAAAAAATAACAACCGACAGGAAGTCGGAACACTACAAACACAAAGTGAAAAATAACTTTTATTTCTGAAGTCGGTATCTTAGGGTATCTGTATTTAAGTTTTTGCCATCGACTTTCGAAATTAAAGTTATTTTTCACTTTAT
Organism: Aporophyla nigra; assembly: GCA_947507805.1. NCBI lineage: Eukaryota > Metazoa > Arthropoda > Insecta > Lepidoptera > Noctuidae > Aporophyla > Aporophyla nigra. The sequence continues at coordinate 10,677,403 of OX382319.1, read as the reverse complement.
AGTGTTTTATAGGAAGTCTATTATTTTTTCCTCTCGATTGCTATTCGAGTCCACAGTTTACCTCCTGCGGTTTCTAGCTCATCGAGCCAGCGTTTCCTCTGCCTTCTTCAATTTTGTTTGCCATTTGGCGGGTACCAGACTGTTACCCTGTTGCTCCATTTATCTATGCCTCTGAGGGTGTGACCAACCCACTTCCATTTAAGTTTTCTGTCTTTCTGTGTGTTATACAGTAACTAGCTTTAGCCAGCGGTTTCGCCCGCGTAATATACACTAGCTTCTGCCCGCGACTTTAAATTTCTTGCTACCCCGACCCTTCCCGTCGCGTCGAATCGCCTACCCATGCAATTTTCCCCGATTTTGGAACATTTTTCATTACTGCTCCGCTCCTCTTAGTTGTAGCGTGATTTTACATAGCCTTCCTCGATAAATAGGCTACCCAACACAAAAATAATTTTTCAATTCGGACCAGTAGTTCCTGAGATTAGCGCGTTCAATCAAACAAACAAACTCGTCAGCTTTATAATATTATATAGTATAGATATAAACCTTCTTGAATCACTCTGCTTATTGATGAAAACCGCATTAAAATCCGTTGCGTAGTTTAAAAGATCTAGTCGTACAGACCCGAGTACCGACTTTGTTTTTTCCTGTGTAAAGAGGGCTACCGAAATTTAAATCTATTAATTAATGTTTACAGGATCATCGTGATCCAGCCGAACGCCCGACAGGAGTTGGAGCAGCGTTTCCCACCCAGGCCGAGGCAGCCAGGGAATGAAGAAGATGAGAACGGTCCTGGAGAAGCTCGACAGGCTCCCAGAGAACGTCAACCGGACCCACGACCGGGTCCAGTAGAGCCGCAACCGGGTCCCGTAGAGCCGCAACCGGGTCCCGCGGAGCCGCAACCCGGTCTCGCAGAGCCGCAAGCGGGTCCCGCAGAGCCTCAACCCGGTCCCGCCGAACCGCAACCGGGCCCTGCAAACCCTCGACAGGCGGTCCTCTACCCTCTCCCCTACCAGATGGGTAATATAGATATTGTACCTATAGGTAACCCTCCAAAGCCATTACAGGATGTTCTGGACGAAGTTCTGTTGCCTATAGCCTTTAACCCACGCAGCTTACGCGAAGATGGCTGGGGCCCTGCGAGCCCCGAAAACCCGCAACCGGGTCCGTCGAACCAAGAACCAGGTCCCTCCAGTCCTCAGCCAGGTCCCGCCAGCCCTCAGCCCGGTCCCTCAAACGCTCAACCGGGCCCAGAAAGTCCGGGAGAAGGAACTTCAAAACGCCGTCTCTCCGGCGATGATGCCATCGACCTGGCGAAACGCCGTCGTCTCGTAGATGACGACGAAGGTGAACAACCAGTACCACCACCGGTAGAACCAGTACCCGCGCCAGCTCCTGCAAACTTCCCCCCATATAACCCTTTGTTATGCCGAAGATTTCGTATTGCAGAGGTTCCTGCAGCTCCTGAAAACGAACCCGAACGGCCCGATATGCTACCTGGGGTTCGATTCCGACGACATGACCTACGTCACGTAATGCAAATAGATGTAGACATCCATAGGCAATCGAGTGTCACTGTCAGCAGCCATGTTGGAAATCAGCTTGTTACCGATTCGTCGTTACTACGCCTCGGTAGGGCGGAGAATGAAAACGTAAATTATATTCATATTGGTAGGTATGGGGTCCACCATGGGTCCGAGTCGGGCAGTCGGCCTGATAGGTCCAATCTGCGCATATTGTCGGTTACCGGTTATAGAGGTATAACAGACAGGAGCTTGGAACACTTGGTGACGGCAGCACCAAACTTGGTTTATCTTGATTTCACTGAGACCAATGTTACGGCGAGAGGTGTCGAGATGTTCAAGGCCATTAAGCCTGACTGCGAAGTCATTTTCAGCCAATTCGGGCGGATGATGTAGGTTTGAAAATTTTCGGATATTTTTTTTCGGATTTTCGGATCTTTGTTCGGATTTTCGGATATGTCAAAAAAATGTTGGAATAAATTTTTTGAGGATGGTCGAGTATTATGAAATTTTCGGTACTAGTTTCGTAGATGGGAGGTTCGGATATTTATAATAATGTCGGATCTAAGCATACCTAAAGTCATATTTATAAAATAATGCTTGTAAGGACGTAAGTGCCGGATATAATTAAAATTGTCAGATATAAGGATAGTATTTGTCGGATATTTATGAAATGGATTGATCTCTTTCTCTTGATATGATGGAGGGTTTGAAAAGTCTCGAATGTCCGCAGCTCGGATACTAGGATATCGGATATTTAATAAATTTCCGAAAGTCAGGGTCAAATTCTCGTAAAATAAAAATCACAAAATTAATTAAAATCGCAAAAGTCGGATTCTTAATTGAAAAAAAAAAGCAGTTTGACTTATGACTCTTATAAAGTCGGATTTTGGTATCGTGTATCTCGGATAAAGTCATATCGATACAAACATGCAAATAAGATTCACCTACAGCACTGTCTTGTATCTCTCTCCTTTTCTGTCTCGCAGAATTGCAATTCACTAGACCGAGATGTTAATTCCTTAGTGACAGAAATAGATAAAAATACTTTTAAAAAATGCTGATTATTTCATACATCACCTGCAGCGTGTCAAAGAATCAATCATAAATTTTTTGATTGATAAATATAAAAATATATTAACTTTTCGTAGTGATATATTTAATAGCTTAACGAATTTTAGATTCGGCGTAATGCGGCATTTTTACTAATTTGCAAAATTATTAAAAATGTATTTGCTTCTTAAAGAATATAACACGTTAACTGCCATGGTCAAAATCAGAAAAGTCTAAAAATGTACTTAGTGTTATTTTACTTTAAATAGATTATTTATTCCATAAATACATTATTTATTCCATAAATACATGATTTATTCCAAAAAAATGGCCGCCAGGCAGCAACGAAATCTTCAGATTTTGTATGTGTTGCCGGTCATATAGTCCGACAAGGCCTGAATGGAACAAAAAGCGTCGGACACATAGTCCGACATGGCAGTTAACGTGTTAATATTATCTGTAACTTGCAGTCTCACAAACCTTTAAAAAAAAGTCGATATTTACACAGACATAAGAAAATAGCAGTAGAGTTTTCTCGCTCACTGGATTTTCAGCTTTCGGTGTTGAACTTAGGGTTGAGAATCCAACAGTTGCAGGGTGACAATCACTTCAAATGCGACGTTGCCATTCCGCGCGGGATGATCGCTCTTTAGATTTTGCTTTTTTAAGTCAACAACTAAAAATACACCAAAAAATTTGGCCTAAGACATTCTTCTACATTTTCTATCACTAAAAACTACGAAGTTTTTTTTTTTTGGAAAATCGCGGTGACGAGACAAAAATCGTTCTGCCTCTTTCCCTCTCACGTTACCCGTGTATATGTCTATCCTTTTTGTGAATTATGTGAAGGTGTAAAAATATATTTTCGCCTCTTAAGAATATAACTTATATTTCAAACGATTCTGTATGCTTTAAGTTTTTGAATATAATTAAATGGGGTATCTTATTTAATTTTCGTGTTAGATTTAATGTAATAATAACGGTATGTCTATTTAGATTTAATATTTAAATGTATTGTAGGTATAGAATAAGGTATGTCAGAATTTCAAGTAATATTAAGTTTTTTTCGCGTTACTCCCAGACGCTCTTATCCTCGTTTCAGCTTTTTCACAACTCTTTTGGGAATTCCCGTCTTGATGAGACGGTAGGGTGTTAAAATAGTAGTTCGTTATCGTCATACTTGGTCTACCTTCCAACTGCTGGAACCCAGACCTCCTCTCTGTGTATATCAGCCTTTCCCAAAGTGGGCGATAACGCCCTCTTGTGGGCGCTGCAGGGCCTAAAGGGGGGTGGTAAGAAAGTGGTAAAAAATGGGGGCATTGTGTAGAGTCTACACAACGCCCCCATTTTTTTTCTGGGTCTCTTACCACCCCCCTTTAGGCCCTGCAGCGCCGACAAGGGGGCGTTATCGCCCACTTTGGGAAAGGCTGGTGTAGATGGTGGACGGTAATTCACCTCGTGGTCACAGTCCGAGTCGGTGGATATGCCATGTCTTTAAACCGTTTTTAATAGAATTTTGTCGACTGAAGAATAGAAATATTTCCTCTCTTCAGTTTTAACATCGCCGTGCTTAAGACGGTAGAAATCTTGCTATTTTGTCTATTCTTCCTTCGACAAACCTCGTTTCTATGATGGTCATGCTACGCCTGCAGATGTCCATTTATGTAAGAAAAATGGGTTTCTTAGCCATATCTTTTTGGGATTCTCAAATGACGGCACTGGTTCGGCAAACCCTTTATTATTCATCTTCATTCTCCTGTCCTTATCACAATTTATTAGTGGTCGGCGCAAAGGAGGAGGTTATCAATTCGTTTTTTTTTTATGTTTGTTACCTCAGAACTTTTGACTGGGTGAACCGATTTTGAAAATTCTTTTTTTATTTGAAAGCTTCTCGAATGGTCCCATTTTAATTTGGTTTCATTCGGACAATGGGATCCATGTAAAAACCATATAAGTCTTAAATTTGCATTAAGTATTTTCGCGACAATTGAACGTATAACGCGATTAGATTAGGTGCGGGGTATCTACCATAACTAAAAAGTTAAAAATAAAAACTTTTTACAAAAAAATAACAACCGACTTCCTTAAAAAAAACACTACGAAGTCAAAACTAACTTTAATTTCGGAAGTCGGTAGCAAAAATACCTTAAATACAGATCCTAAGACACCGACTTCCAAAATTAAAGTTATTTTTGACTTTGTAGTGTTTTTTTAAGGAAGTCGGTTATTTTTTTTTTTCTTTTACACAGTCCAATTGTGTTAAATAAGTCTATAGGCAGGCAATCAGGTGGCCTATATTCCAAATCTTCAAATGAACTTGATCATCATCTACCTACTCCAAATATGCTGGGGTCGGTAGCGTATTTTACATAGACCGACTGTCGATCTTACCTCCACAACCCAGAAAAGTAACTGAATATTCCTTGAAATTCTTTCTTAATTATAATTAAGTTAGACTGTGATTTTTAAGAATTACCCAAAAAAATATATCTCAGAATTTAGTTGTTTGCATCTTTACTATGTTTAAGTCTTATAATATTAATACATATTTTTTATGAATGTGTTCTATTTCGTATGTCTTTTAATACCGCAATTAGGTTTTTGGGTCTTTTTTATAGATATAGTTCTTACTTGCACAAATAGAGGGACGAATCAGCTATCTGTGGGTCTTCTTCGCCCTCTGTGGTTTACGAGCTCCCTTATTATAGAACAAAACTCAAGCATTTGATCAGAAATTCATTCTGTGATATCTTTAAAAATCTGGTCGTTACAAAGACGAAAGACCATCACTGCTGAACATAGGCCTACCCCAAACATTGCCCCATCGACCGGTACTTCTCACACCCCACTCCCCGCTATCTTCACCAGGTCTTCGATCCACCTCGTGGGTATTCCAACGCTGTACCTTCAGGTACGTGATCCACACTCCAAAGCCTTTCGGCACCATCAGCCATCTGTTCTGCGACACTGCCATTTTAGTTTTGGCTTCAAGATTTGAAACAATTCTTGATTATCATCCGCCAAGCCTTTTTCAGCCCGCAGTCTTACCTGAATATCAGTATTCTACATAGAGCAAAATTTTACATTCCTCACAAACTAGATGGTCGAGGTGGCCAAATGGTTCTGGATTACCGACCGCGTTCCGGAAGACGTAGAGTTGGAAGGCCTCGTACAAGGCGGACCGATGACCTGGTGAAAGCCGCAGGAATCTGCTGAATGTGACAATCACAGAACCGGTCGAAGTGGCAGTGCTTTGGGGAGGGTTATGTCCAGCAATGGAGGTCTTTTGGCTGACATGGTGTGACCCAGTTACGGGATAAATCCCGTATTACGTTTATACGGGATATAATATCGACTCGTCGACCAATGCTTGGGTTCTGTTTTAAAACAGGGGTTGTTATATTCAAACCCATAAATGTTGCCATTATATTTATTTCACTATGTTAAAGCCTATGATTTTCTAAGATCTCGGATAAGTAAATTGTTAGTATTAAGCATTATACTATTAGTAATTTAAATTAAAAAAAACTAATTCAATGTAAATTAAGCGCTACAGTTTTAAGGGGGTGTTAAACACGGAAAATGGGATTTGTAGCGAACGCTACAAATGAATGGTAGGGGTGAAGTCACTTTATAAACGATATTTGTGACAACCTAGGAAAAAATGAATAAAATACCCCGACCTCAGCGTGGTTTGACCAGACTCGACCAATCGACTTTACCAAAAGATTTGCTCCAGCCCCTAAACTCTCATGTTTCATGCTGATGCAGAAACCATGGCATATGAAGGAGTAGACCGCGGGGCGCTGTAATGGTAGGGAAGACGTAGCCTTAGGATAGGGTAAGATTGCGAGACCGTACTGGATATGCATCCTAGAGTAGGAATTGGGACTAGTGGAGAGACGGGTGATATTTTTCTATGGGAGGTATCCTTTAACGAACAAGGCATAATTTGGAAGGACAATTTGTCAATATTACAAAAAGCTACTACAATCTGTCAAAGTTCTTTAATAGATTTTCAACTTTTTCGCTACAGTATTAGGTTTAAGATTGTTTGGGAAAATTTGACAGTTTCGGGTAGCTTGATGTGCTGGTGTCTGTAGGTACATGTAGCGGCATCTACACTGCCACATTCGAACTACAAATCACTGACGTCACGCTAAATCGTGCATCGCGCAAGCAGAGTTTACCGCGCAACTAGTATACAGGATGTCCCAAAAATCACCGTCAAGCCGAAAACGGTTGATAGGCCAGGTAGTGACAGTTATCAGAAAAATAATTTAAAAAATCTAAGTACTTTTCAAATTATTGACATTACTTTTCATATTTTCTTTGTGAGTGATGTAACCCTGAATAACCCTTCTGTAAACTACAGTCCAAAATTAAAACACAACTACCCCAGTTTTAAAGAAAACATCACTTTTTTGCTCCACCATGTACTAAAAATTATTACATCGCCCAACTTTAACTGAGTGTACTGAAAAAAAAAATGCTTAACTTAGATTTTTTTTACTATTTTTCTGATAACTGTCACCACCTGGCCTATCAACCGTTTTCGGCTTGACGTTGATTTTTGGGACACCCTGTATACACCGTGACATTTAAATCGTCTTACAACGGCAGCCCACTCCATGTAACCAATGACTACTACACATCCATAAGAACAAAATTAACATTTGAATGACTAAAAAATAAAAATATTATTTATTATGATGACGCATAACCTAGTTTGAAATTTGATATTTTGTCTCATATAAAATGGAGATGGAATGATCTAGTTGACTCGTGCACTGGGTAGGTATGTTCTCTACCGTATGATACGTGAACATTATTAATAGGATGTTTGATAATTTCTAATGAATTACTTATTTTTCTTTAGTAACTATTATCTTAATTAATGGTAACAATTTTTTAATCACCCCTAGAGGTATATTATGTCGGATACATTGAGTGGACAATTGAGTGTATTTACAATCTTTTTCTTATACCTCTAAATATTTTCTAATTACAGTATTACTGGGTTTGGGAGGACAGTGTAGGTCTGTCAATAAGTACCGTTTATAGGCGACTTCTCCCCAGAAAGTGATATGTATAATTCGTAGCGCTATAAATAAACTTTAAGGTATAAGTTTGGTATGAATTTTTGATAAAAAAGCATGTGTATAAAGTTTGTATGAAGTAAAAAACGTCGGCATTTTTATCTGCGTCAGTCCTGGTTAGCATTGGCGATTTCGTGCATTGGATTTTCGACTTTCTGTATTGAGCCGAGAATTGAGAATTCAATAGTTTATATACACGCTGTTTGATTATCAACTTTCGGCGTTTAGGAGAGCGTTCAAAATCGAGTGCACGACAAAAAATCGCCCATTGTTCTCTGAAGTAATATAAAACAAGTATGTATAATCTTTATAATGTGTGTAACCTACGAATATTGTAATAGAAATAATGTAACACGGTTTGGTAGCACTACATAGGTAAATAGGTCAACTCGTTGAGATAATGTCATGGAAAATTACAAAATTAAATCTACATGGTCAGTTTTATCTTCAGATCTGTCTGACAACAAGTCAGTTGGGATCCATTAATTACGTAAGGCATTTTTGAGAATTTTTCGACCCGCCCCCTCCCCCTTGGTGAGATATCGTAAGATTTTCCTCAACTCCCTCCCCTAATCTCACGCGAGATTCTTCAAAACTTCTATTTGGGCTATAAACGTGTTGGATTATTGAGAAAAAAAAAACAAGAAAATTTTCTTAGACCAAGAATAATTTCTTAACTCAAGAATTTATACTCTTGACTTAAGAAAATAATTTTCTTCAAAATGGTATTCTTGGTTCAAGATTTTGGCTCTTGAGTCAAGTTAATTTTTTTTATCAGTATACTATTGTCTCAGATTTTGCCATATTTTATTGTAGAAATATATAATATAATATATTTTCTACGAGAAAAATATTTGCCAAAACCTTCCCTCCCCCCTAAGCGAGATTTGGAAAGATTTAGCTTGATCCCCTCCCACCCCCCCAGAACACCTTTTTTTTCTGGATGGGAAATCATCAAATGACATGATCTGCACAGAGCGGGAGGGCGTGTCAGACTTTTACTGACTAAACCCCACCCGTGTTCCTTCAGTTGCCCATGTGCCAGGGTCACGGTATCTCTTTCGAACAATCTCGCGACCCTGGCAGGCTGCAGTTACCTGCCGTTGGCAACGTGCAGCTTGTGTGTAAGAGCTCTTAGCGCTTTCGGCTTAATCTGTGTATTGAGAATCTTATTTTTTTTTTTTTGTTTCCATGAAATTATCTCAGCGAGTATAGGGTAAAAAGGCAAAATCCAAATTTTGTAAAATGCGCTACAAATACCTGTAAAGTGTAAGCAAACGATTAGCAACGTAGTGGTACACACGGCTACAAGTCAAGCTATACATTTCCAGTTTTAGCTGACCTCGCATCGTTTAGGCTTTTCATACAGTGCGATGTCAGCTTATGCTGGAAATGGCTTGATGTGTGGCCGTGCGTACGGTTGAGGAACAAAATGATGTATACACTTTGTGAAAGTCAACTACGATTTTCTCGTAAAATTAAACAACTATGTTGAGGTCAGCTTCCAGTCTTACCTGATCCAGCTAGTATTTTACATGGAGCGACTGCTTATCTGACCTTTATAACCCAGTTACTGGGTAAAACGATACCCCTTGGTAAGACTGTTTGTCAGACTTTCGTACTTCTGACTACCCGTATGACAGCCGAGACTAACGTTTTAACGTGCTTTCCGGGGCACGAAGGGATGTTGTTGTGTAAAGATGGTCTCCCATCCACGGAACAACCGCGGCAAGCGTCGCTTAACCTGAACGATCGACATGTAGGTAGCCACCCCCTTTTCTAGCCATAGCATCTACTCTGCAAGCACGAATTTTGACATTAGCAAAGTGTATACATATTTTTGTCCTCAACAGTAGAAAATGTTAGGTTCTCTGTAAGTGTTACAAGATGTAAATATCTTTTTAAAGTGATGGCTAATGAAGGCGCCGGTATTTGTAGTGAAATCTGTCCCTAGGAAGTCTGTAATCACTTTATGAAAATTGTGCTTTTGTATTAGAGAAAACTGCCTGACGAGTTATCGAGGATGCGTCAAAATAGACCACAAAATTCAATTTTTCTTACTTTTTTTTTGTAATTTGTAACCCAGTGTAAAGTTGAATGATGATTAAAATTGGATTTATGATTGTGACAAATATGTGTTAACAGAATTATGATCTTTTAAAAAACAACAACACACATACACAACAACAACACAACACACAACAACTTTACACATACAACAACAACAAGATACAACTCTAAGTTTATATAATTTCCTTGAATTTTAATTTTTCATGAAATAGGAATTTAGAGTATTGTATTGATGATTTTTATGATTATAATTGTTTAAATACATACGTGTCATACAAAATATCAAAAATTGTTAGTTACAAGCCGAGACAGTTAGGCACTTGAAAGACGAGCGCTAAGATCGTGTAAACAAGTCAGAAGAGTTCTTGTACTATACTCCATTTGTTTAGGTAGGTAACTAAAGGTAAACAATCTTGATATATCTTTTTATATAAAATAAATCGTATAAAAGACCAACAAATATTATTTAAATTAAGTTACTTACCTAACATCGGTTTAAGTAAATACCTAATTGTAAACATTTTTAGATTCAATTTTTAGACAGTTTTTTAGATAAAAGACATGTTAAGATTGTTTACATTTAGTTAACTACCTAAACAAATGGAGTATAGTGATAGTTTATTTGTTTTAAAAACCAAACTTAGATGGGATAAATCATAAATAATAATATATATCAATCAATTTTTAATATGGATAAGTTTGACAGCCAAGTGAATAAGTAAGTAGCTTTTGTAATGGTTTCTTAAAAGCCAAAATGCATATGTAAGTCAATTTTGGACATAATATTAGTTGGATCACTTGCCGAGTTATCTTTGCAGGGTCAAGTTAAAATGGCTAGTGAAATTCTGCATAAGTCAAGGTATCGTATATATAATGACCATAAAAGTATATATTTTCTTAACTCATAATTTAAAGAAATGAAAAAAAAAATGTTTAAGTGAATCGATTTGAAGGAATTGAGAGTGAAATTTCAATGACGCGTCACGTTTAGGCACATTTCGTTACATGAGAGAGAAAGAAGATATAACTTTCTCTGTCTCTCACATGAAATCTCTCTTATTCTTAATTTTTAAGGAGTTTCTCTTCTATCACGTGTATATGTTTTTTGTTTTATCGTCATTATTAACCTATCTCATCTGTGGAGTTTAGCGAGCTAGTTTAATTTGACCCTGTATAGCTCACACTTTTTTCAATGTATGTCATAATTATACAGGCTGTATCAGAAAGGTGTGGTGAAATGTAAGAATGTGGTTCAGACCGTCTTTCTTCATGGAAGCAACATCGTAGTAGCGAAAAAAAAATGTGTTTTTAACCGTCAAAAAAAAAAATGAATTTGACAGTAGACCCCTGTTTGGTTTGACGGTCTGTAACTTTGCACCACAGTTTTCTGAACACTCTGTATACGTAGTCAACACTTTTTTCTATGTCGTATTTTATAATTATATCAAAAACCATATAGTATTCCGTTATAATGAATATAATATGTAGATTTTCATGTATCACTTTCCAAATTCAATTATGTTGTGTGGTAGAAAATTGCCTTTGTATCAATAGAATGGTTATGGAAAATATCATTACGACTGTATAGGTACTCCGAAGGGTAAAACAGAGCTGTCCTTTACACATTGCAGTTATGGTTGCGTCCGATGTAATAGAGGGCGTGCCTCCTAAACATCATTATATTGGTCAGAGTACTTTTGTGTTGATACAAATTCAATGTAAAATAGGCCGTATTATTAGGTGCTTAAGCATTTAATTTCCGTGATTTTTTTGTAGACATGAATGTTTTCAACTTTTGAACTTCTGAATGTGTAAATGATGTAAGATTAAATAAATAAAGTCTTTGAAAATTAAATGTTTGTTTTTTATTTATTTATTTAATTAACGCTTTAGGGGCCATCCATAAATTACGTCACACGTTAAAGGGGGGGCGGGGGTCGATGAATTGTGATATTGTGTGACAAGGAGGTGGGAGGGGCCCTAAATTATGTGACTTTTTTTTTTTTTGGATGGGAAATCATCAAATGACTTCTTTCGCTCTGGGCGGAGCTAGGGCGTGTCAGAATTTTACTGACTAAAACCCACCCGTGTTCCTTCAGTTGCCCATGTGCCAGGGTCACGGTATCTCTTTCGAACAATCACGCGACCAAATTTTGTGACTTCACATTTCAAAATTGAATATACATATTTAAAGTACTATTAAAACACGAAATATGTACAATGAAAGAAAAATTCTGTCTAGTTGTAAAATTGCATAATATGTGACATCACACTAGGGAGGGGGAGGGGGGGGGGGTCAAAATATCATGAAATTTGTGTGACGTAATTTATGGATGGCCCCTTACACGAATCATCAAAATGTCAATTGTAAAATTAGCCATTGTAGCCCATGACAGGGTGGGTCAGGTAACAGCTATCGCAGACCCTATACACAGCGACATATCGACCAGATATATCCAGTATAAGCCGACTTCTTATTTTACGAAAAGCCTACAATGCGAGGTCAGCTTAAACTGGAAATGTTTAGCTTCTTGATATGTACGGTTTTCTTACGACCTGTAACGAATGTCAAAGATAAAATGTTGTATTAAATGAAAATAAAGAGCTTTTGCTTTACAAAACGTAGTTTTATTTTGAGAGATTATCAAAGACACAGAATGACAGCTTGATGTCATTTATGGTAAGTATGAAGTAGAACCTCATTATGAGTTGTTAAACTAGGGTTCAATTTTCTATTTTTAACACTCTCACCAAATTTGAACCCTTTCACATAAATACATACTTAACTTTAGAACATAAACAACAATCTGAACTCAAAAATCTAGACTTAAAACACAACTAAGTTACCAAACTCTGACCAAAATTAATATTAAGTTTAATACAGTAGTCACAAAACTATTTTAATTTCTTAATACCAATTTTACTTCTAAGATACTGAAACTTATCTCTAGGCAGAGCTTTAGTAAATATATCAGCATATTGTTCTTTAGTACAAACATAATTTAAATCTATATGTTTTTCATTATATTTTTCTTTAATGAAATTATACTTGACATCAATGTGCTTACAACGTTTGTGATAGTCCACATTTTTAATTAAACAGATCGCACTTTGATTATCAATATTTAAGCATATAGAATCCTGATTAAATTCACCAATATCTAGTAACATTCTTTTTAACCACAAAGCTTCTTTTGTCGCAGAACAAGCAGCCATAAATTCTGCCTCTGTGGTGGATAAAGCGACGCTTTGCTGACGTTGTGTTGCCCATGTTATGGCGGCTCCATTTTTAATGAACACATACCCAGTTAATGACTTTCGAGTGGCAGTGTCTTTAGCAAAGTCTGCATCACTATAAGCTTCAATTTTATTGTGCTTAGATGATGTATAACACAGGCCATAGTCTTTGGTTTCCTTTAAATATTTCATTATTTTCTTGACAACGTTCCAATGAGTGTGATTAAAACAATTGAGATATCTGCTCACCAAACTAACTCCATACATGATGTCAGGTCTGCTTACCACAGCTAAATGCATTAATGATCCTACTGCCTCTCGGTATGGAATATTCTTATCCATAGATTCAGTGCTCTTCTCCAGTGTGGTGTGTGGGTCTACTGGGATATTATTGCAGTTAGCTTCTTGCATGTTATATTTATACAACAGTCTCTCAATATATTTTGACTGATGAATAAAAATATGTCCTTTAGATTTCTCAAATTGTAATCCTACAAAGTTCTTTGCATCACTCTGTTTCATTTCGAAATGTTGCTTTAGTTCATGCATTACTGTATCCAATGAATCCTTTGACTTAGAAAGCAGAAGCCCATCATCAACATACAATAATAAATAAACTTTGTTGTTGTTTACATTTCCAACATACAAACACCTATCTGCATGACTATTGTTGAAACCAAATTTCTTCAGTGTGGTGTCAAACTTCTGGTTCCAACACCGTGGTGCTTGTTTAAGGCCATAAAGAGAACGATTGAGTTTACATACCATATTTGGATTAGCATCCAAACCTTCAGGCGGTGACATATATATGTCTTCTTTAACATCACCATATAAGAATGCAGTTTTGACATCAAATTGAATAATATTCAAATTATGTTGCGCTGCTTCTGAAAGTAAAACTCGTACTGAATCGTACCTTACTGTAGGAGAGTATATCTCTTTATAATCAATGCCTTGTTTCTGACTACACCCTTTAGCACATAATCTTGACTTATAACGCGGACCGGATGGCTCATCTTTTATTCTGAAGACCCATTTACAGCCAATCACCCGCACCCGTTCAGGTTTCTCAATCAATTGCCAAGTTTTATTCTTTGCATGTGCCTGTAGCTCTTCCTCAATTGATTGCTTCCATTTGGTAGCATTAAAATTTTCATTAGATAGTGCTTCATCATATGTTTGTGGGACATTTGCCTGTCCTGCAATTTCTTCTGTACACATATAGGTATTTTCTTGCATTTTACATAATCTTGCTTTAGATCTTGTAGTTACATTTGACATTAATTCCGTATGATCTATGGTTACTTCTGGATCATACAAAGATCCTTCATCTGAGTAAAAATCATCACTGGATTCATCTTTAGTATCTTCAATGCTTTCAGATAAATTCTGTAAAGTTGTATCACTGTCAGAAGTACTTTCTACAGCTATAGAATGATCTTCACAGGTATTTGGGGCTGACTCTAATAATGGTAACACAGCATAATTTCTTTTTACTGAGTTTTCTAGAAAAATCACGTTTCTACTTATTGTGACTTTTCTTGTTTTGGGATCTATTAGCCTGTATCCTTTGGTTTGTTCACTGTAACCAATGAATATCATTTTATTTGTCTTTGAGTCCCACTTCTTAGCTTTTTCTTTTGGAACGTGTACCAATGCTTCACAGCCAAAGATTTTCATATGTTTGATATCTGGCTTTTTACCATTCCACATCTCTTCCGGTGTTAAAAAGGCTAAAGCTCTTGTTGGGCATCTATTTGTAATGTAAGCTGCAGTTGACACAGCTTCTGCCCAATAATGCTTCTGTAGTTTTGCATTTAAGAGCATACATCTGGCTCTTTCTAACAATGTACGGTTCATCCTTTCCGCTAAGCCATTTTGCTGTGGCGTGTACGGAGTGGAGGTTTGATGTATAATTCCAAATTTCTTAAGAAAAGCTTGAAATTCATTGCTTAAATACTCAGTCCCATTATCTGTGCGGAGAGTTTTTATTTTCAAATCAAGTTGATTTTCAACTAATACTTTAAATTCTTGAAACTTTTGGAATACCTCAGATTTTCTTTTTAATATGTATACAAATACTTTTCTGGTTAAATCATCAATGAAAGTAAGAAAGTAGCGAGCTCCTCCAAGAGATGGTATCTCCATTGGACCACAGACATCAGAGTGAATAAGTTCTAGCTTTGCTTGTGCACGGGAACCTTCTGTAGGAAATGGGAATCTTGTTTGCTTCCCTTCCAAACATGAGATGCATATCACTTTATCTGTATTTTCTAGTTGGACTCCTGCACTTTCTGACAGTCTATTCAAGTCTTCAAAATTTAAATGTGCCATTCTCTGATGCCATAAATAAGAATCATTCTCTGTTGAAGCAGATATGTATGCTAGAGTACTGTGTGTAACTAGCCTGTACATATTATTTATCTTTTTAGCAGCTGCAACTTGCTTGTTTGTTTTATTCAAGATTTTACAGCCTTGCTTGTCAAATTGTACTTGACAGCCACTATTTATTATTTGACTGACAGAGAGAAGGTTGGTAGCCAACTCAGGAACATAGAGAACATTTTGTACCTTGATAGTTTCCAACTGGCCTTGCAGGTTGACAACATTAAGATTTACCTTTCCACAGGCCTTCACAACTAGCTTCTTGTCATTAGCTACTCTTATTGTGGAAATTGGAGGTGTAATTTCATCATAAAGTAAGTCGTGGTTCATTGTCATATGCATAGACGCTCCAGAATCAATGTACCAATTATTGTCGTTGTTTGTTGTTGCAGAAAACACGGCGACATAACCAGTATCGGTGATCTCTTTAGACTTTTGTTCCTTTTTCTTATTGCGGCAATTTTTACTTATGTGCCCATATTTATTGCACACGTAGCACCTTGGACCTTTACCAGTTTTATTTTTATCTTGAGCTTGTTTGACAAAATGATTCCCCTGGTTTTTAACATACAAAGCACTAGACTCAGAGTTTCTCACATCTTGAAGAAGCTTAGTCTTCACGGAATCAGCTGTTATTGTCACACCGGAGCTTTCAAGTGCCATGATCATTGGCTGATACATTTCTGGTAAACCGGCAAGTAATAAAGTCCCGAGCCATTCGTCATTGACCTCAAAACCAATGTTCCTTAACTTATGAGCAGTGGTCATGATCTTGTTAACATAATCTTCTATGTTCAGACAATTTTCAAGCGATGTATTGATCAGATCTCTCAACAGACCAACTCGGCGTGTCAAACCTTTGTCATCGAAAGCTTTGGCTAAATTATTCCAAACTTCTTTAGCTGTTTTGGCTTCTTGTATATGTACATAATTGATGGGATGAACCAATAAAATAATTTTCGACTTCGCTTTTGTATCGAGTTTGGATTCAATTGTTTCATTGTCTTTCACCGTGACACAACTCCATAATTCTTCATGTTCGAGGTAGGTTTGTACTGCAAATCTCCACGTAGGATAGTTTTCTCTTCCAGTCAGCTTTTCAATCAGTGCCATCGTATTATTTGACGACATTATTGCTGATGAAGAATACTGAAAACGTGTGCCGAGTACTGAGGTTATACTGAACTGCTTTTGTTTTTTATTGATTTTAGCAATTTAGCACTTTTCACTTTCACTCTTGCTTTCTTTTTAGTTTTAAGCGAAAAACAGGCGGCCTGGGCCCATAACCTGTTGTATTAAATGAAAATAAAGAGCTTTTGCTTTACAAAACGTAGTTTTATTTTGAGAGATTATCAAAGACACAGAATGACAGCTTGATGTCATTTATGGTAAGTATGAAGTAGAACCTCATTATGAGTTGTTAAACTAGGGTTCAATTTTCTATTTTTAACATAAAATAATGACAGTGGGACCCACGACTTAACGTGCTTTCCGAGGCACGGAGGGGTCTTGGTATGTAAATATGGTCACCCATCCACGGATGAGCTACAGCAAGCATAGCTTAACCTGATCTATTGACTGTTATAATTTAGTCACAAGCCTCTCAGAGCCCCCGTGTCGACGGCGCGTAGTGTTCCACGTGCGCCTCAAAGAGATTTCAACAAACTGAAGGGGTCTGCTAGGACCGATGCCTGCCGGGGTCGCGAGAGCTGTTCGAAAGAGGTACCGTGGCCCTGGCATATGGGTAACTGAAAGAACACGGGTGGGTTTTAGTCAGTAAAAGTCTGACACGCCCTACCGCTCCAACCAGAACGGGAGACGTCATTTGACAATTCCCCATCCACAAAAAAAAAGCTCGAGCGGTTGTTGGAGAAAAAACAGCCAGCCTGAAGTGGGAGCGGGCTGGACACATCGCGCGTATGCACCCGGGGATATGAGCAGAGATAGTCACTCACTGGACGCCTGAGGAAGGACGTAAGATGTCCACCGCTGATCATAGGCCGCCCCCATTTTGGGGGGGTTTTTGCCATCATCACCACGCTTGGCAGGCGGGTTAGCAATCGCAGTATATAATATAATATAATAATAATCGTAGTAAAATGCATAGTATACACACACACATACACACACATACACACACACACACACACAGATAAAACTAAGATTGTAGACAAATGTTTTTGTATTAATTATTTAACTATTTCTTTTGTTATGGAAGAGCGGAGCCTTCTACTACAGGCTTTATTAGCTTAAAAGGAGTCTCCAATCACAACTTCAGTGTCATGTATTTGTTAAAGAAATAAACTATTTTGTATTTGTATTTGTATAGAGAACGCTGCTGCCCATTCTCTAGTAAGTCCCTTAGTCGCCTTCTACAACACACACGGGAAGAAGTGGGGTGATGCTATTCTTTACGTACGACACCACACGGACCCCGGTGGTTCATGAGACATTGTAAGCTTCCAAAAAATGTTTAGAGAAAAACATTGTCTTCCTTTGACGCCTTGAAGGTTGGCCATCAACTCCGAATAATTCCTTGTTCTTTTAGAAGGAACAGCTGTAGCAGTACCTCCTCGTGACTCCGGCTACGGTCCAGTCGCTAACAACTCTCCTCTCGTCAACATTGCCATTTTTAGGGTGCCAACGAGCTGCCAGGGTCGCGAGATTTGTTCGAAAGAGTTACCGTGGCCCTGGCATATAGGCAACTGAAGGAACACGTGTGGCTTTTACTCAGTAAAAGTCTGACATGCCCTCCCGCTCCGCCCAGAGCGGGAGACGTCATTTGATACTTTCCCACACACAAAAAAAAAGGGTGCTGACTAGACCGTATTATTAAAGCTCCGCTGTCCGCCCGTCTATCATAGGGTTGTATCCTTTGAACCGTACTGAATAGGTAAACAGTTAGGCACTTGACATTTTTTACAGAGTATACAGTACTACTATGACCGCTGTAACAAAAATAAAGTTTAAGACTAAAAAAGAGGGGGTCTGAATTTAAGAAAAGTGTTATTTCTTGCGTATGTTGCCCTACTTTTTATAAAGAGATTAAAATAATATAGGCAGTCATGGGGATTGGTGACAGATGTGATCATCTGTCACCACTGTGTTTTTTATCCCCACTAAACTTAGAAAAAAAACAAAAACAAGGCGACATAATTATAAGTTTGTCGGTAAAGCGAACCCATAAGTTTTCCCCTACCAAAAATCGCTCAGAGCGGCGCGGCGGCTAAAGAAGTTTTGACTTCAAAAATTTTGGGTTCAATATCGTACAGAGCTACGGAACCCTTCGTGTGCGCCTCGCATTTGGCCGCTTCTAATTCTAGTCCTAGTCCTATGATCCCACGGACGTAATAAACGCGGCGAGGTTTTTCCGCGCACTGGATCTTTAACGTATAGAATAGCGTGGAGAGTTGGAAATCGAACAGTGTAGGGCTTGTGAACACCACTTTTTTTTAAACGCGCCGTTGTTGCGCGTTTGTTGCGATACAGATGCGCGTATGTAGCGATACGGACGCGCGTTAGTAGCGATATAGGCGCGATGCAAACGTGCGTGTGTAGCGATATAGACGTGCGTATGTAGCGATACAAGCGCGATGCAAACGTGCGTGTGTAGCGATACAGACGCGATCCAAACGCGCGTGTGTATCGATAAAAACGACAACAAACTGCTCTGTAGGATAAAAGTGCGCCGTCGACGCATTTTTCTAAAATGGCGGCGCGTTTATAAAACGTGGTGAGCACAGGCCCTTAGACGCGCTGAGAGTGCTGAGACTCACTCGTGCTGCGCTCTGTCGGATTGTCGATGCTCGGTTCCGCACCGAAAGTTGAAAATTCAGTGCGCGATAAAAAGTCGCCGCGATTGGATTACATCCATATGAACTTGATAAAAGATTTTATTTCTGTAAGTAGGTTTGTACAAACACTTTTACACGTCTATCATACCATGTGTCGTTCCGCGCAAAGGTACCAGATATCGGCATTTAGCTTCCGAGTTATTTGAATTTTTGTATAAACGGTTGAAAATATGGCATTTTTTCATTTTTATTGATTACTGTTCTATAACAAAGCTACAATTTGATACAATTAACATCTACAGACAACATTTCTAAGCACATTTTTTTTTTTAAAGGCAATGTTTACTAAAGAGATAGCAGATGTCGGTAGGTCTTATAAAATGTCGTCATTTTTAGGGTTCTGTTGCCAAATGGCAAAAAACGGAACCCTTATAGATTCGTCATGTCTGTCTGTCACAAAAAAAGTATGTCACAGTCACTTTTTTCCGAAACTATAAGAGCTATGCTGTTGAAACTTGATAAGTAGATGTATTCTGTGAACCGCATTATGATTTTCACACAAAAATAGAAAAAAGCAATAAATTTTGGGGTTCCCCATACTTAGAACTGAAACTCAAATTTTTTTTTTTTCATCAAACCTTATACGTCTGGGGTATCTATGGATAGGTCTTGAAAAATGATATTGAGGTTTCTAATATGATTTTTTTCTAAACTAAAGGGTTTGCGCGAGAGACACTTCCAAAGTGGTAAAATGTGTGTGTGTGTCCCCTGTAACTTCTAAAATAAGAGAATGATAAAACTAAAAAAAAAATATGATGTACATTACCATGTAAACATCCACCGAAAATTGGTTTGAACGAGATCTAGTAAGTAGTTTTTTTTTTAATACGTCATAAATCGTAAACCGCAATTTACCTTTCATTCAATCAACTCAAATAAATATCAAAAAAAAACATTATATTCATAAACATAAACCTTATGCATAAACCGTAAATACCTACAGGTTTGTACGGAACCCTCGGTGCGCGAGTCCGACTCGCACTTGGCCGGTTTTATAATTATTATGTTGAATTTTTGAATTTTAATACTATTTCTAAATTGGCAGTACAGTATCGGTTATGTTAGTGATACATTGATGCATATAATGTGTTGGGATCTATGTGGAAAAATCTATGTAACAAACGATTAGAAAATTGTTTTTTTATAACCTTAACTTTCAAACACCATTTTCTCGAAACTAGTTTTTTCAAAATTTCAACTTTGGATGTCTGTTACAAAAAAAGTATGAGAAAAAAAATATTTTTTGTAATCGGCATAATAAAGGGACTTATAGATTCTACATCGGGTCTTAACTCAATACCTCCCTACTGGTACCTTTATGCACGGAACGCCACATATTTTTTTAAACTAGATGAGGTCGGTGTTTCCTAACTGACTACTCTGAGAAGAAAGGCCGAAACAAACTCAGAGGTCACAGTCTAAACCATCGATTAACGATTGTGTATATGCGTGATTTGAGACAAAAAACCTCGCATAACATATTACACAAACAGCTATACCCGGAACAAATGTCTGTAGGTCATACAATGACCATAGGTGTGGGTAGGGTTGCCAGGCATCCGGATAAAGCCGGACACAGTCAGGCTTTTTGGTTGTGTGTCCGGCCAAATTAGACGGTGTCAGGCCTGCCTGGCTTTTGTTAGGCTTTTCAAATTTGATCATTTTTGCCTTGGTTTCCGCTCCACCCGCCTCACCTTGTGTCGCTAGCGCAAGCGAGCGAACTAGCACTGTCCTCCCCGCCTTATTACTACTCAATTTAAAAGGAATCCAAGCCAATAAAAAATATTAATTCGTTTATGTTACTTTATTATTTTAATGTTATTCCATTAGTGTTTTGTTTAATTTTGCTTTAAGATTAAATAATTAAAGATGTCAGACCTTTTTACCCAAATGTCCGGCTAAACTGACTGGTCGGTCCGGCTTTTTGGTTTTAAGACCTGGCAACCCTAGGTGTGGGAATCGAAAAGCAGCCCATTGCGCAGTGCTACCTACTTACCATTTTAAAGAAAATTCGTAAGAGAAGCGTTTGTTTGACTGCTTCCTTGGTCAAGAAACTTTCCTACTGAGCAAGTGGTCTTAGGATCGATTCCCAGTGTCTTTGCCAGGGTCGCGGATCCGTTCGAAACAGTTATCGTGGTCCAGGCACAGGCAACTGAAGGAACACGGGCGGGTTTTAGGCAGTCAAAGTCACACGCCCTCCCAGAGGAGAGAGAAAGAGACTCCGGGAGACGACATTTGATTATTTCCCACCCAGAAAAAAAAGGTTGAACGAAGTGAAATCGGGTTTTTCCATTAGGGAATAAAAATAAGAATATCTTATTAGCAGTCCGGTGTCTAGATTTGTGCCCAATTGAAAGCAATACGCTCGCCCCAAAAAAGAAAGATCTAAATGATGTTTTATTGTACTCCACCAAAATCCCCATTACCTATACACCTAAATGGTCTAGTCTTAAACATGACTGGCGAAATATGCGTGCAATTTACACCTCTGCCCACTTCTGGGAATACAAACCGTGAAGTTATGTTAAGTAGTAATAATTTTAATGCAAACATTGCAAACTTTTTATACACGAACTCCGTACACTACTTTCGCCGGCATACAGACAGAAATGCGAAATATAACTGTGCTCGGAATTTTAGTAGCATTCGTGGAACCAAGGCGAACGCACGCATGTTTAAATTAAGACTGAGTGCGTCGTAAAAATATTTTGACTTAATAAAAAGTGTTTTTATTGTTCTACTTCATTGAGCAATATTGATTTAAAATAAGTGAATTTCCGGTTCGAGTGTTATTGTTGTAGTTAGTGGCGATTTTGATTTAAATAAAAGATTTTTTTTTATTTACGTTGTGTTGGGGCGAGTAGGTAAGTTGTATTGTCACTTATTTTGTACTCTGTATGTGTTTATTTGTTTAGAGACAATGTTGACGGGTAATTTTTATTAGTGCTAAGTACCCGTTAAGTGTGGCCGGGCTTAAATAAGCACCACCCTATTTCTTCCCGTGGGTATAGTAAAAAGCGACTAAGGGACTTGCTAGAGAATGGGCAGCAGTATGCATTTCATCACCATACTGCGGTCGCCAACCCGCCTGCCAAGCGTGGCGATTATGGCAACCCTCCACAATTTTATGGGGAGGGCTGTATCTTGCAGTGGACGTCTTTCGGCTGAAATGTACCCGAATCCTATAAATTTTATCTGAATACAATATTTGAATTATGGCTGGTAGGTACTTATATCGGAATATGGGTCATAATTTTATTGGTGTGTATCTATTTAGCGAATTTCAAAAGCTCTTTCCTGCAAAATTGTAAGATATTAGACTGCCTCATTGGTCTAGTGGTCACAAGTGCTACTGCTTAGCATGTAGTCCTTGGTTCAATTCCCAGGTTGAGGAAAGTGTGATTGGGTTTTTCTATCAGGAATTTCTCAGTAGCAGCCCGGAGTCTGTATTTGTGCCCGTTTGATGGCAATAGGCTCGCCCCCTATTATATGGGACTTAAACATAACAGGCGAAATGTGAGTGTAATATAGGTACACCTCTGCCCAACGCTTAACGGGAAAAAAGGTGTGATAGGTATTATGATATTAAACGGACAGGATCTGCCGAAACATAGGTACTAACTATCACGGTGAAATTTTGTTTTGTTTGTTTTTTTGTGTATTTTGTTGTTTTGTTTTGTTTTGTGTTTTTTTGTTTTTTATAAGGTCATGTTTGTGCGCTTCATCATCATTAGTCTATCTATAATGTTACCACTGTCTACTGCTGGGAAACAGGCCTACTCTCTATGAGAGGGAGTCCCTAATCCACCACGCCGACCCAGTGCGGGTTGGTACATGTCACATTTCTTCGAATTTTTGATCCTAAGACAGTGGTGATTAAATAATTTACCCAAAATAAAGTGCCTGCTTGGGTTCGTACCCACAACCTACAACTCGTAAGTTGGCCGTTACTATTTGGTCACCATGACTGCTCTCAGTGGGCCACCACTGGTCTGTTTTTGTCCTTAATCTGCCGAAATCCTTAATCTGTCTGCAATCGCCGCATATTTCCTGTAAGGCGGTTATCACACTGCATCGGACACAACTCCTCCGGTATGCGGTGTTGCGGTTGTTAAATTTGACTGTATAGAATTTTGATTGGTTAACAACAACCGCAGTATACAGGCTATTTGGCGCATGGACTGACATTTTTTTTTTATTATACTAACAAAATATGTCGCTTTAAAGACGATGATTCAGATAATTTTCTAAAACAAACAAAAATAAATTCGTATGAGTGACAGTTAGCACATGACCCACCCAAACCCCCAAAAAAATGTGTTGGTCCATGCGCCAAACATTCTGTATAAGCCCACGTATCCACGAACGTAAGAAAATCGCAATAGGATTTTTTTGCGTACTAGGTCTTCAACGAACTGCTTTGCGCCGAAAATAAAACAAAAACTGTGTTTGTTCAAAACGCTGAGACTCACGCGCGCTGCACTCTGTTGGATTCTTAATGTTCGGTTCAACAACGGAGAGCAGAAAATCCAGTGCGAAAAAAAGGCCTGGTCGCCTCGATTTTTTTGGGTACGTCCACTCGCATAGGTCCATTTTGTTAAAATCTCACCGTAAAAGCAGTCCTGAGGAAAATCGCAGAACATAGATTTTGGTTCCGTTGATTTTGAAGCCCACATTCTCCAGCTTCTGTTGTCATTTCTTCAATCTGCTCACATGCCATTAGAAGAGTGACACATGGATGAAAAGGTCGACGAGCCATAAGTACCTAGGCGTACTTACTCGTGTGTTTATCAGTCACTTAAGACATGTCATACTGTGTGGTATGACGTAGTATGAGTATGAATTGTAGTGGTTGTGACAGAGCTGAGGAGTGACTAAGGGTACATTTATAATTTTTTTAACAAAGAGATACTGTGGCGCTGGCAACTGAAGGAACACGGGTGGGATTTAGTCAGTACAAGTCTGACAAGCCCTCCCGTTCCGCCCAGAGCGGGAGAGACGTCATTTGATGATTTCCCTCCCACAATACATTCCGAATGATGCCATAATCGCTCACAGCGCTCACATCTATTTGTGTTCCGCTTTAGATATTACGATTATGCCAGGCGAGAGCTGTTAAAAATTCGGAACGCTTTTGAATGCGCTCACAGTGTTAACGCTTGTTAACGTTAAAATCTCGACTAAAACATTACAACTAAATAACATCATTAATAATAGGTTGGGGAAAAAGTTTCTTCGCATTTTTTAAGAAAATTCAAAACATTTTTTAATAAAGTTTATTTACATTTAACTAAAGTATGTAGGTACCATTTTGTTCGATAACTTTTTGCCATCTTGTAGGTAGGGACATGATCCCATTGCTATAGAAATTTTGGGACTTCTGGTCAAAATACCGCGACAAGTGGTTTTGGCAGTCCTCTCGTGATGTTAACCTGACACTGCCTAAAGAATTCTGAAGAGACCGAAACAGGTGGAAATCTGAAGGTGCAAGGTCAGGACTATACGGCGGATGCATTAACACCTCCCAGCCAAACTCTCTTAATTTTTGTTGGGTGGCTAAAGATGTGTGAGGTCTAGCGTTATCATGATGAAAAACCACACCCCTTCTGTTGATTAATTCCGGCCGCTTTCTCTCAACTTCTTGCTTTAATCTCATCAGTTGTTCGCAATAGAGTTCAGAATCGATGGTCTTGCCTGGTGGTAACAGCTCATAATGAATAATGCCCTTCCAATCCCACCACACACACAGCATCACCTTGTTGCGAGTTAACCCGGGTTTCGCCACAGTTTGTGAAGCCTGACCGGCCTTTGGCCACGACCTTTTTCGCACGTTCTTGTCATACGTGATCCACTTTTCATCACCAGTTATCAGCTTCTTCAAAAATGGTTCGGTTTCATTACGTCGTAATAAAGAATCACAAATGAGTACACGGTTCATTAGGTTTCTTTCAGTGAGCTTGTGAGGTACCCAAATGTCGAGCTTTTTTGTGTACCCAGTTTTTTTCAAATGCGCCAAAACTGTTTTGTGTTCAATTTCCAGTTCTTCAGCTACGTCGTAACCACTGGTATGCCGATCTTGCTCCACTTTTTCAAAAATGGCATCCATTTTATCCGTAATAGGGCGACCAGAGCGACGTGCATCTTTGACATCAAAATTTCCGGATTGAAAACGCTTAAACCAAATTTGTGCTACTCTCACAGACACTACACTAGGTCCATAAACATCGCAATTTTTTTTCGCGGCTTGCGTTGCATTTTTACCTTTTTTGTAGTAAAATTTTAAAATGTATCGAATTTCTTCATGAAAACAAATGAAAATCACACATTTTCCTACTTTGAATTTGGAATTATGTTCTTTAAAATTTAAACTTTCAATGATACCAAAACCAGTCAGATACAAATAGTATAGCCAAAGAGATTTTATTACAAGTTCATACTGTATACTATAATGCGAAAAGACTTTTTCCCCAACCTAATATGTACACCATAAATGCATGCGACCGATAAAAGTGTTAGAAATTGAAACTCAAACCAATTATTTCAATTTAATCATTTGCCTGTAAATAGTTTAATTACAAGAATTGATTTTTTATCTTATTTTTTTGTACTGAATTATTTATTTTTTATTGTGCTGCGGTTGTTAACTTTAACTGTATAGAAGCTTGGCTTTTAAACAAAAACCGCAGAGTAGCCAACTGCCCTCCGTTGGATTCTCAATGTTCGGTTCAACACCTAGAGTTCAAAATACAATGCGCGATAAAATCCCACCGAGATTTTATTACGTCCTTGTTGAAGACTTCATAATCATCATCATCATCATCATCAGCCTATATTGTTCCCACTGCTGGGACACAGGCCTCCTCTCGATGAAGGAGCGGGACGTAATCTACCACGCAAGCCCAGTTCGGGTTGGTAGATGTCACATATCTTCGAATTTTGGTTTTAGGACATGCCGGTTTCCTCACGATGTTTTCCTTCACCGTTTTGAGAGCAGTGGTGATGAAGTTAAAAGTAGTTGAAGCGCCTGCCAGGGTTCTAACCCACGACCTACAACTCGTAAGTCAGGGCCACCACTGCTCTTACACTTGGCATAGGTAATTTTTCAGTCGTCCTTGTTTCTTTTTTACTTATAATAATAATATCTTAGGACAACCAACACAACGTTATTTGATCCCAAACTAGGCAGTGGCAACCAGACAGACAACTGATAAACATACTTATACATTCCTAAATACTAATATTGGCACGAAGTTCCTTATCGCGCGTTGTGAAAGGGGGCTAGACGGAAAAAAATCTCACGAAAAGTTGTAACGACACTTTTTAACCGACTTCAAAAAAACTGGCCAAGTGCGAGTCGGACTCGCGCACCGAGGGTTCCGTACAAACCTGCAGGAATTCACGGTTTATGCATAAGGTTTATGTTTATGAAATTATTTTTTTTTTTTTTTAATTTTTATATTTGAGTTGACTGAATGAAAGGTAAATTGTGGTTTACGATTTATGACGTATTAAAAAAAAACTACTTACTAGATCTCGTTCAAACCAATTTTCGGTGGAAGTTTACATGGTAATGTACATCATATATTTTTTTTTTAGTTTTATCATTCCCTTATTTTAGAAGTTACGGGGGGGGGGGGGGGGGACACATTTTACCATTTTGGAAGTGTCTCTCGCGCAAACTATTCAGTTTAGAAAAAAATGATATTAGAAACCTCAATATCATTTTTGAAAACCTATCCATAGATACCCCACACGTATGGGTTTGATGTTTTTTTTTTTCGAGTTTGAGTTCTATGTATGGGGAACCCCAAATATTATTGTTTTAAAAAAAAAATGATATTAGAAACCTCAATATCATTTTTGAACACCTATCCATAGATACCCCACACGTATGGGATTGATGAAAAAAAAATTTTTGAGTTTCTGTTCTATGTATGGGGAACCCCAAATATTATTGTTTTTTTTCTATTTTTGTGTGAAAATCTTAATGCGGTTTACAGAATACATCTACTTACCCAGTTTCAATAGCATAGCTCTTATAGTTTCGGAAAAAAATGGCTGTGACATACTCGGACAGACAGACAGACATGACGAATCTATAAGGGTTCCGTTTTTTGCCATTTGGCAACGGAACCCTAAAAAGGACGAGGTTTCTCAATTCGACCGTATATATTTTGTTGTTTGTATTTTGTTGTTTTTTTTGTTGTGAGTAGAGAGAGAGAGAGAGGGAGAGAGAGAGAGAGAGGGAGGGAGAGAGAGATAGAGAGAGAGAGAATATTTTTGTTGAGTGTAGTTTTTTGTACATAATAAATAATAAAAAAATTATAACAATTATGACATTACCAACACACTGTTATCTGATCCCAAACTAGGCAGAGCCTGTACTATGGTAACCAGACAACTGATAAATATACTTATATATTTCTAAATACATACATATTATAGATAAATTACACCCAGACACAGAACAAATTATTGTGCTCATCACACAAAGATTTGTCCTGGGTGGGAATCGAATCCTGGAAAGGAACTTCGTTCCATCCGGGTGTCCCTTGACACCTCTAAAGTTTTATAGATAAATTACACCCAGACACAGAACAAATGATTGTGCTCTTCACACAAAGATTTGTCCTGGGTGGGAATCGAACCCACGACCTCAGTCTTAGCAGTCAGTGTCACTAACCACTAGACTAACAGGCCAGTCAAACTTAGAATACTGACACACTTAAATACCTACTTTCACCCTTTGTAGGTATTACCTATTAGACCCTGGTTAGACCTACCGCTACAATTGAAGAGCAAACGAGGTCTATATCCATATTGGCCACAGATGTGGTCGCGCCTTTCACCAGTTATCACCAAAAGTCACGTGAACTCAATTCTGTTGCTAAACAGGCTGACCTTTTGACATTTAGCGGTTTGAAAATGACATGTTCTCTTTTTAAACTGAGTTCGAAAATGTTGCCCTAGTTTGAAGGAGGCTTTCGGGACCGGATAAGATTTATTTATTTTTTCTCGTAAGTTTTGTTGTTCACTGTGTACTTTAACATGTTTCTTGTGGTCCCAAAATACTACTGCAAAATAATTATTGTATTTTAAGGCGGAATCCCGGACCGCGGTCCCGGTCCCGAAAGCCCCACGACACGAAGGAGGTTCTTGTTTGGTTTATGGAGTTCGTTTTTTGTTTTATAACGGACTTCAAAAAGGAGGAGGTTCTGAATTCGATTGTAGTTGTTATCTTGGGATTCCGTAATTTATAAACCGACTATTTTTCTTTCGTCCAACCGTTTTATTCCCACAGGAACGTTATCACATTTTTCTATAAATATCGCTGGTTTCAAGTACCAATTAAATAAAGAGGAATCATAACTGCGAGGCAATTATGGTCTTGAATTAAAGAAAATATAGTCGTTTTCACAATGACACCATAAAACTGTATAGCTTCATACATTTTCACACGTTTTCATCACCACAAAAATCGCAAAAATCACAGATATTTAAAAATAATGGGGTCTGGATAGAGGAGTAACTACGTAATACATTATCAGTAGGCATCGTTGTCTTTTTCGCATTTCCGCAACATTCATGTCGTTGTTTACGTTGCCAAGCAAACAATTTTTTGAAACATCTATATATATAAAAATGAATCCCTAAAGCCTATTTCCCTTGGTCACGCCATCACGCGTGAACGGCTGGACCGATTTCACTTTTTTTTTGTTGTGTTTGTAATTGTCAGGAGAAGGTACTTATGAAAGAAAAAAAATAAAAAATTGCGCGGAAAATTAGAAAATTTAAGAACTGAAATACTTAACAACCATATAATAGGACAATGTAAACTTTTTTAATGTAACATTATGACATTTGACATAGAATTGACAGAATGCGTCAATGCGTGCTCAAATATCATCAAAGAGACAGGACAACGTCTGTCGGGTCAGCTAAGTAGTATAATTATAAAAATGGATTTTAAAAAAAGCTTCACAATTATTCAGAATCTGAGTTACGCGGTATAGGTGCAAAACTTCAAAAGCTTTGCTTGCTTGTGGCGCGGGCATCGCATCGGCTCCTACATTAGACATAACGGAATAAGATACAGGTTTCTAAGGCATTCAGTAATATTCTGAGCTAACGGAACGCTCAATACCTAACTACGTAAGTAAATACTTACGTTACAATATTTCCTTTTCAACGTAGACGGGTTCAGTCAGAATCATAAGCTGAATTTATCGGAACAGGTGGCGGGTCGATGTATAAAATATGTCATTATCATCATTTCAGTCGAAAAGCGTCCACAGCCAGACATAGGCGTCCCCCAATTTGGGCCGGGTTTGCCAAAATGAGGAATCAAAAAACCGGCCAAGTGCGTGTCGGACTCGCGCACCGAGGGTTCCGTACAAACCTGTAGGTATATAAGTAAAAGTTCACCCATCACGACAATCGAGTCGTAGTTCTGTTCTGTTTCTCAGCTTGGTTTTATTTCTGTCTGTGTTTTGTTCTGTTTATTGTATGATGTAACTAAAAATTTGCGGTTTTCGCAATTTTTCCTTTATCTGTGCTATAAGACGTTGCTTCGTACCAAATTTCAAAATTCTAGATCGACTGGAAGTACCCTTTAGGTTTTGATTCCCTTGCGAGGTTTCGATAATTTGAGGAAATTTGCGGTATTAACTGCTATATCTTTTGATTGCGTTAGCTTAGAAGTTTGATTTTTTCACAGCTCCAAGGGACAGTAGACCTGAGTATTTGTTATAAATTTCAGCTTGATACCTCCACGCGTTCCTGAGAAAAAGGGTCTTGACAGACGGACGGACGGACAACAAAGTGATCCTATAAGGGTTCCGCTTTTTCCTTTTGAGGTGCGGAACCCTAAAAATCAAAAGTCATTTATTCAAATTAAGCTGGCAACTTTTCGAATGTCAAAATTACATAAGACAGTCCCCCAAAACGCCCGCTTCACCACTCCCTAGTGCTTTAGCTGGGAAAAAGAAGTGGCGCAACAAAGAATGAGGACAATGAGGAAAATAAACGATGGCTAGATTGTGTGAATGATTAGGGACGGTTAGAAAAGCGAAATTAAGATGTTACCTATTAGAGAAGAGTGGAAGATAAAGACATGTTGCGCCGGCCAGGCGCGGTCCGAGGGGGGGGGGGGTCCTAGGGGTTATCACCCCCCCCCCCCCCCAAAGACACATCATGCTGATCAGTAGCGCTTGCGACTACTAGACCAAAAAGGATGTACCTTCCTAAAAATATTCTTCAGTACTCATGGTGACCCCCCCCCAAAATAATAGGCTGCGACCGCGCCTGGTGCCGCCCACAAATAAATTGGGATAAGGGTAGGTCATTCGATGATGAATAAGTGGTATTCTATCTAAGCTATTATAGTTTTTATCCATGACAGTACACAATTTGAATAAACGTGTGTAAAAATATCAACCGACCGTGAACTGCAAAGGGCATAAGGAATTTAAGTATTCAAACAATAGACAATGAACGTTATTTTTATTACTCATCGCTGTTCTGGACTTCTACATATCTTACCTACCTTAGGTAGTTAATTTACTACTTGTTATAGTTCATCATCAGTACCATCATTATTTCAGCCAAAAGACGTCCACTGCTGGACGTAGGGTTCCCAGGTCATAAAACCTAAAAGCCGGACAGACCTGTCAGTTTAGCCGGACATTTGGGTAAAAAGGCCGGACATCTTTAATTGTTTAGTCTTAAAACAAAACTAAACATAAGACTAATGAACTAAATACACTTTAAAATCTTTGTAACATAAACTAATTAATATTTTTCAAAAATTTTATAAGCTGATTTTCCTTTAAAATTGAGTAGTAATAACGTGGGGAGGACAGTGCTAGTTCGCTCACTTGCGCTATCAATACAAGGTGGCTGAAGACAGAAATTATCATATTTCAAAAAGCCTATCAAATAGCCGGGCAAGCCGGACACCATCTAATTTAGCTGGACATGCAGCTACAAAGCCTGACTGTGTCCGGCTTTATCCGGACGCCTGGCAACCCTAGCTGGACATAAGGCTCCCCCAAAGCCCTGCCCTTTTAGGGTAGCCTCGATTTCCAGCCTCCCAGGTCTGGCAAAGTGGCAATAAGTTTTTTTACCTAGAATTTCTCAGCAGCAGCCTGGAGCCTAGAGTTTGTATTTGTTCTCGGTTGATGGCAATAGTCTCGCCCCCAATTACATGGGACTTAACCATAACTGGAGGACACGCTTCTATTAGCTTGGCATGTATCTAAGTACCGGAATATTTGATCGAGATTTTCACCCCCTTCAAACGTCGGAATGATTTACAACTTTGCATCAAGGACCGATGACAATACAATAATTTCATACATTTGTGTCATTATCCTGGCGAGGCAGGGTCACCAGGATAGCAAAAAACTAAGTACCCGCTTTTCTAGCTAGCCGAACAAAAACTAGAAAATAAATAATAGTTTAAAAACACGCTTTTATAGAAAACCAAAATAAAAAGTAGGGTCCTTCATAAGTGTGCTTGATATCAATTAAAAAAATACCTCAAAAAGGGGATTCTAGAGATTACTTCCTAAAAACAAACTCACAAAGTTTAACTCTTTATAACATTACAATATAGATAAGCTATATTATTAGTAGGTTATTCACTTATATTACTGTTTTTATGCAGTTGCAACACCGGTACGTTGGTTACGATGGCAACACTTCCTCATAGTCTTAGTTATTATGTCATAATTACCTGTTACATGTTCGTGAGTCTCGACTCACTGAACTTCTTCGTAGCTCTAGTGGTCGCAAGCGGTACTGGGTCATGGGTTCATATCTAGTGATGCAACGATACGTCTATACGATACTATCCAAATGAGTACATCGTAATGGTCAAACACGATAACGAATTACGGTACGAATGCATTACGATAGAAATCGTAAAAAAAACGGTAAAATACTTAAATAAACTGAATATTTTTGTTTTTCATAACAATTTGAGTATCCATACTAATATTATAAATGGGAAAGTGTGTGTGTCTATTTGTCCGTCTTTCACGGCAAAACGGAGCGACGGATTGACGTGATTTTTTAAGTGGAGATAGTTGAAGGGATGGAGAGTGACATAGGCTACTTTTGTCTCTTTCTAACCCCCCACTTCCCTAAAATAGAGGGAGTTGGGTGAAATTTAACGCGAGCAAAGCCGCGGGCAAAAGCTAGTAATATTATAAATGTGAAAGGTTGTATGTATGTTTGTTACTCTTTCACGCAAAAACCACCTTACGGATTTAGATGAAATTTGACACACAGATAGTTTATAACCAGGATTAACACATAGGGTAGTTTTTATCCCGGTAGTACGTTCCCACGGGATAATTTTCGACCTCCACGCGGGCGAAGACGCTGGAAAAAGCTAGTGTAAACTATTATCGTCTAGAGTTCTAGAACTTGCTTAGTAGGTACATAACAAAAATATATAAAAAATACACATAATAACTAGCTAACATTTTAAGAATTTTATTTTCTTATAATGATTTGTAAAACAAATCACTTTTATTTAACAGTTTTGATACGGAACCCTAAAAAGTAATAAGAAAAAAAAAAACGTTATATCACTAAAAGGTATGACATGAAAGATATATTTTTTTTTTGTAAAAATATTTTAAAATATACTTGGTATGTAAGAAAGAATTATGTTATCCCGAAATCCTCTCGTCGACTCTATAGGTACATTGTTGGCATAGCGGACTTCTGTGCTTGAGTACGGACTGTCTACACCACTTTGAACCTTAATAGTCCCACATTGCTGCTGATAGTAGGTGCTTCTTCAGCGTTCCTCATTGAAAGAAAAGAAAGAAAAACCGTTTATATGCTGTAAACATGACGCAGAAAAAGACTAAACACAACAAAAAAAATAAAAAATCCATGCGTCACATCCACGCAAGACGGCCATCGCTCAGCATAATGCTGTGACCCTATGCGAGACAGAGCCCCAGCGCTGCTATTCAGCGACAGCCGGCGCTGACGTAATGACGTCGAACGGAACGGATTGAGTCAACTTCTTGATGGCAAA
This sequence comes from Aporophyla nigra, assembly GCA_947507805.1. Classification (NCBI taxonomy): domain Eukaryota; kingdom Metazoa; phylum Arthropoda; class Insecta; order Lepidoptera; family Noctuidae; genus Aporophyla; species Aporophyla nigra. The sequence continues at coordinate 10,644,126 of OX382319.1, read as the reverse complement.
TGCATTAAGTCCTTTGTGACAACTCAATTTTATTTTACTTAAACCTCAGGATCCGCCCTTTACCATTATATGGGGCTTGAATTGCTTGAAATTTGGGTACTATGGTCAATTCCAAAAATGTTTGATGATAATATAAACAAACTAGCTTTTGCCCGCGGCTTCGCCCGCGTGGATGTCGGAAATTAATGCAAGAGGACGTATAACCGCGATAAGAATGTGTTATTCCAGGTTATATAGGTAATATAGACTCTGTGTGCTATTTTCGATCCAGATCCATTCAGCCATTTTTGTGTGGCTGAGAAACAACAACCCAATCATACATATTTTCACATTTATAATATTATTTGCCCGCGGCTTCGCCCGCGTGGATGTTGGAAATTAATGCAAGAGGACGTACTACCGCGATAAGAATGTGTTATTCCAGGTTATATAGGTAATATAGACTCTGTGTGCTATTTTCGATCCAGATCCATTCAGCCATTTTTGCGTGATTGAGAAACAAACACCCAATCATACATATTTTCACATATATAATATTATTAGTAGTAGGATTATAACTCATATTACTTAGGATTCATAGTTTATGAGAACATCATGTGTGTTGGTGTTTTTAAAATAAAAGTAATAGTATTCAGAGTAAGAAGACTGTGACATAGGGCTTGGTTTAGTTGAATATAAGTCTTCCTGGTTTTTCTTAACGCTCCTATTTTACCTATACAGACACTCAATCATTTACCAGACACCGAACATAATTATAGGAATAGTACTTTTGCCAGTGGCTTGGCCCGTATAGCTGTCGGAAAATATCACCCGGGAACCTACTACCGGGATAAAGTAGGTATCCTATCTGTTACGTATCCATGATATAATATATCTTTGTGCCAAATTCGATCTAAATCCGTTTGGCCGTCTTTGCATCATTGAGAAACAAACATCCAAAAATCTAAACATCTAAGCAATTTCGCGGTCTCTTACTTGAAATAATACTATTAGGTTTATTTTGAGTATAATGAACACACATGATATTCGCAATTACTTTGAAGCCAAAGTAATATGAATTACAATCCTACTTATCCTGTACTACCCGGCCCCTGCCAACGCGCTCTGCGCCCACTTTTTAAATCTCTAATATCTTCTAAGATATTCATTTAAATTACATGCTGTAAAGGGCCATATTGATCTATATTAAATGCACAATGTATTTAAGGTACTTAATTGGATAAGGATTAATGCTGTATTGTTTAAAATCGCTTCGTAAATAAGCCCTTATTTCTCGTAAAAAGTAAAAGATAAAAAATGGTTATTGTGGGTTATCCCTAAGAGATAGACATATACCATTGAGGACATTTTTGTAGGCCTTTTTAAGGTGTACAATACTGTAGTACATTATTTTGATCTATTTCGTAGGATTCAGCCAGGGTTTTTCGAATTTTGAGACGTATGTCAGCGTAGTTTTAGAAGATAGTTATTTTTTTCTAAAATAAAAGAATCTTTCTAAAATAAAAATAGCCTAAGTTACTCCTTGTTACATCAGCTATCTGCCAGTGAAAGTCCCGTCAAAATCGGTCCAGCCAATTCCGAGATTAGCGGGAACGAACAGACAGACAGACAGACAGACAGACAAAAATTGTAAAAAATGTTGTTTTGGTATATGTATCGTGTATACATCCATATACACTTAGTAAAAAGTGGTTATCTTAATATTAAAAACAGACACTCCAATTTTATTTATTTGTATAGATGTATAGATGAACACCCTTGCGCCATCACAATATGTTCCTAACACGGCGGGCTGTGCTGGCGCCGCTGCTGCGGCTGCTGAGACCCTCAACCGGCGCAGCAAATACTGTAACCTTATAGCTAATTACAGTTTTGAGCCGTTTGGGGTTGAAACGTTCGGGTCATGGGCCCCGAGTGCGCGTCTCCTTTTAAGGAAATTTCTCATCGACTGGTCGACACTTCACGTGACCAGAGGGCCGGGTCATTCTTTTGCCAAAAGAATTAGCATAGCCATTCAACGTGGAAATGCTAACAGTCTTCTGGGCACGTTTCCGAATGATAGTGACGCGGACTAGTACTTCGAACCCTGAGTGTCCTTTTGTTTTTGTATTTATTTGTTTTGTGAGTCATTTATTTTAGCATATAAAAGTAATTTAAACCAACAAATGAATCAGAATACGTACATGTGGATGCCAATTGGTAGAGCCCCTTACAAATTGAGTGGTGTGTTGGGTTGATGCCCCGATACAGTTTGCAACTTTTTATTTTACAATCCCATAACGTGGACCAATGGGCTGGTGAAGGCCGAAGGAATCTGCTGGATCCGAGAAGCACAGAATCTGTCGAAATGGCGGTGCTTGGGGGAGGCCAGGAGGCTTATCTCCAGCAGTGGACGGCTTTCGGTAATGATGACGATGATTTGACAATTAAGGATTTTTATCATCAATTTTCTTTGATCGTATTTCAATGGTAATTAACAGAGGAGTGATTGTGTAATATACCATCAGTACGAATCGAATTTCATTTTGATAGTTTCACAACATTCATGGCGTTGCTTTTGTCCATTCTTTCATATTTCATTTCATTGAAGTCAGGGGCCATCCATTAATTATGCCATACTTTAAGGGGGACGGACGGGGTCGACGAAGTGTGACATTGTGTGACAAAGGGGTGGGAGGGGTCCTAAATTTCGTGACGTCACATTTCAAAATCTATTTTAATCTAAGTGTTAAGTAAAACACGTATCCTTATGATATATGGGCTCTTGCCCCAGTGTCGAGGTATACTTGTTTATTTTATTTTTTATTTTTATTGAAATGAACAGCAAACAGTTACATTATAAGAACTTACAACAAATTGAACAAAAACAATTTTAGTAATGATGTAACCCACGACGCTGTCCACAGGTAGACATAGTGGTTTAGAAAAAACCGGCTAAGTGCGAGTCGGACTCGCGCACTGAGGGTTCCGTACAAACCTGTATGTATTCACGGTTTATGCATAAGGTTTATGTTTATGATTTTTTTTATTTTTGTATTAGAGTTGATTGAATGAAAGGTAAATTGCGGTTTACGATTTATGACGTATTAAAAAAAAAACTACTTACTAGATCTCGTTCAAACCAATTTTCGGTGGAAGTTTACATGGTAATGTACATCTTATATTTTTTTTAGTTTTATCATTCTCTTATTTTAGAAGTTACAGGGGGGGGACACACATTTTACCACTTTGGAAGTGTCTCTCGCGCAAACCATTCAGTTTAGAAAAAAGTGATATTAAAAACCTCAATATCATTTTTAAAGACCTATCCATAGATACCCCACACGAATAGGTTTGATGAAAAAGAAATTTTTGTGTTTCAGTTCTAAGTATGGGGAACCCCAAAACATTGTTTTTTTTCTATTTTTGTGTGAGAATCTTAATGCGGTTCACAGAATATCACATATTTACATCTACTTACCAAGTTTCAACTCAACAGCATAGCTCTTATAGTTTCGGAAAAAAGTGGCTGTGACATACACGGACAGACAGACAGACAGACTGACGAATCTATAAGGGTTCCGTTTTTTGCCATTTGGCAACGGAACCCTAAAAAGGAAAAAAAGTGTAATCGCTAGGCGCTTTAGTAGCAGTACATGCAGTAGTAAGTTTTGTAATGATCATCAATAAAATTAAAAAGACAAAGATTACACAATACAAAACAAACCGATCATGTGGCGTCTGTGGTCTATATTGTGCATCATACAAAGCCGCTAATCAACACAAGCAATTACATAAGAAACAACAAGAAGTTTTGCGCATCGTGAAGATTCGTCCTCAAAGAATTGCTGCTAGACGTGCCAGAGAAATTCTTTGTTTGGATGTTGACAATGATGCTAACGCCCACACAAACGGACTATCTGCCCCGGCGGCTATCGAGTGCAGAATGATGTTGGGACTGTCACGCAACCTGCGAAGTAGCGAGGCAGATTTTTGCGCCATACTGCGTCAAAGCTGTCAGTGCGCGCGGCGGTAAACATGGCCGACGCACTGCAGAAGCGTGGCAGTCGCAACAGCACCCTGAACGCATTGTTATAATGGATACGCAGAGCATTGCCAGCCCTTTGGGTATATCTAGACAACAGAGCCCCCGCGTACAGTGTTGTGCAATATGCCTTAAAAAGGGCTATTTTAACCGGGACTGTACAACGAGAGAACCTGCGGGCCAGCATGTTCTGTTCACTCGGACTGACAACGCTGTGCGCTCCCTCTCCAGATCTGAATCGAATAACAGAACAATAATAAACCTCTGCCTCTCCTTCGACTATAAACTGGTGTGATGTTACGATCAAACGTTTAATGAATGTATATAGGCGAGTAAGGTTCAAATGTATTGCTATTTCGAATTTTAATCGATTCTCATTTGTTATTTAAATGAGTGAATTTCTATTCTGAAGTAAGAAATGAGTCAAATGTTTGGTTTTGTTGTTGCGGCCGTAACGAAAACATGTTGAGGTAATCGACATATATCTGTAAAGGTCGTCATTATCATTCCAAAAGACGTCCACTGCTGGACAATGGACTCCTAAATTTGGGTGGGTTTGTCATGGTCTCGCTTGGCAGGCGGGTTGGCGATCGCAGTATGCAAATCCCTCCAGGTATCCTTTTCCAGGGCCACCTCGACCGATCCCTTGCTTTACGCGTCTAGGTCGTCTCGCCACCTCTCCCTCGGCGTGGGCGGCGCCATCGTCATCCATCCTCAGGCACCCACTGTGTGGAGACTATTACCTAATGGTCACTATGCATGTAGCTGGTGTGACCTGCCCGGTTCCATTTAACACTTTCGCGGACAGAACGTAATTGTACGTCATCATTTGAGATTTTGGTACGGCACAACGTATGATGACGTTCAAAAACTGAATATTATTTACGGCAGGACTTTGATTTTCGTTAAATTACTATCACGTGAACATTGTTTATAACCGTTTCAATAATGTGCTGTTGATAACAATGTGCCGCGACACCCACACTCACACCGTGTTTATACGTCAAATTTATTTGTATGGCAATTTATTGTGTCATTCTATACTCCATTTGTTTAGGTAGTTAACTAAAGGTAAACAATCTTGATATGTCTTTTTATATAAAATAAATCGTATAAAAGACCAACAAATATTATTTAAATTAAGTTACTTACCTAACATCGGTTTAAGTAAATACCTAATTGTAAACATTTTTAGATTCAATTTTTAGACAGTTTTTTAGATAAAAGACATGTTAAGATTGTTTACATTTAGTTAATTACCTAAACAAATGGAGTATAGAACACAATTTAAACTGAGACCGCCCGCGAAAGGGTTAAGTTAAGTGTGGCAATAAATAAATTACACTTAAATATTTACTTACTAAACTAACTAACTTTGGTATTGTTCTGAGTTGAGTTGCATGATTACTGATAAATGAGTACACTGATTGGATACTCCACTCAATCTTCTTTATTTAAAAGACCATTTCAGACGCCAGTCCACATGGTCTTCACATGATGTGACCAAGATTATGTCTGGAATTTAAAAGAGACTGTAACCTCTGAGTTTGTTTTGGCCTTTCTTCTCAGAGTAGTCAGATAGGAAACGCTGACCTCATCTAGTTTTAAAAATATGATTGACGTGTAAAAGTGTTTGTACAAACCTACCTCCAAAAATAAAAACATTTATTATTGAACACAATAAATATTTGAAATAATTGCCAATACATCTAGCGTGCGAGTGTGGTATTAACTTATTTATTTGGTAATTTTTATCAATCGTAATCCTACCTACTAAGCTACTAAATAAAGGTCAAAAGAGAATGTACCTAACCGTTTTTCATAAGTTTTAGAAATATTTGTTTTTTTTTAACCGATTTCAAAAAAGGAGGAGGTTGTCAATTCGACTGTTTTTTTAAATAATTTTTTAAAATGTTTTTTAGCTTTTGACTGAACCGATTTTGATGATTCTTTTTTTTATTTGAAAGCTGGTGCTTTCCGAATGGTCCCATTTTAATTTGGTTCCATTTGGTCAATGGGGTCCATGTGAAAACCACATAAGTCTTAAATTTGCATTAAGTATTTGCGCGACAAATGAACGAATAACGCGATTCGATTAGTGCGGGGTATCTACTATAACTAAAAAGTTAAAAATAAAAACTTTTTACAAAAAAAAAAAAAAAAACAATCGACTTCCAAAAAAGTTTTTTTACATAAGGTACGTACCATAACTCTTCACTTAAAGGGTCTAGACAGAACTGCCAGGGTCGCGAAATTTAGATTGGGTTACCATGGCCCTGGCATATAGGCAATTGAAGGAACACGGGTGGGTTTTAGTCAGTAAAAGTCTGACACGCCCTTCCTCTCCACGAAGAGCGGGAGAGATCATTTGATGATTTCCCACCCACAAAAAAAAGGGTATAGACAGAGATACGGTCATTTCGTTATGTTAAATGTGGAAGCATTTTTGTAATTTTTAGGTTAGTGTCAGGCTACATGTTGAACAAAATATGAGTCTCGACCGTAACAAATATATGGCTTACATCATCAGTATCAGCTTATATTGTTCCCACTGCTGGGACACAGGCCTCCTCTCTGTGAGAGGGTGGGCTGTAATGTACCACGCGGGCCCAGTGCGGGTTGGTAGATGTCACATGTCTTCGAATTTTTGGTTCTAGGACATGCCGATTTTCTCATGATATTTTCGTTCCGTTTTGAGAGCAGTGGTGATGAAATTATTTACCCAAAGTAAAGCGCCTGGCTGGGTTCAAACCCATGACGTTTACAACTCGTAAGTCGAGGCCGATAGCGTTGGGCCACCACTGCTCTCAATAATTTATTCATTTTTTAAATCCGAATGTTGCTAAAAATTATCGTAAAAATTTAACCGCCGAAAAAATTGAAAAGCAAAAAATAATAAACCTTAAAATTTTGTGTCGGCGCTGAAAAATCAATGAACAAAGATCACTCAAAGCGCCGACTCATAATTTTAAGGTTTATTATTTTTTGCTTTTCAATTTTTTCGGCGGTAAAAATTTTTGTTAAAAAGTTTTTATTTTATAATTTTTTGTGGCTTTAATGTACTAATAATACTTGGCAAGGTATACCCAATCCAATGAAAAAATTAATATTAAAATCGGACTACTCTGTATAAAGTTATTCGTGGTTATACATTACAATCAGTGAGTGAACAATCAATCATCCCCTGTTTTCTGACCCTTAGGGTTTGATTTTGTTTTCGAAATTTATATGGGACCATTTTCAAAGTATAACCCTTTCCAATAAAAAAAGAATGATCACAATCGGACTACTATGTAGGAAGTTATGCGTGGTCATACATAAAAAAAAAATATACGCGTCGAATTGATAACCTCCTCCGTTTTTTTCGTCGGTTAAAAATACATTCATTATACCAACAATAAACCATAAATAAATGACGTTTTATTTCTTATCATTTCGTATTAATTTGTCTTATCAAGCAAGTCTAATGGTATCTAGAATTGTTGAATGAAATATCTTATATGAAATAGGACCACACCCTATTTGACATAATAGGTACTTCTTGTTCTAGCGATATACAAAACTGCATTGTTTCCAGTGTGTGCATTGTCTGATAGAGTGCAGTTTTACAACTAGATCTTGATAAATCAACCAGTACATATCGGCGGGGTTATTGAGTAATACCTTAAAACTAAGAATGATGCATGGTCTAGGTCAAAAACAGGCTCACTCACTAATAAAAAAAAACATGTGTGCAATTTACACGTGGTAGAAGTGAAAACTTCTAAAATTTTGACTTCAAGATAATGAGACGAATGTAAAATATCGAGAAGAGGATAATTGTAGGTTTTTAGTAATGAAATCATCTCAACGTTAAGTCACGTGGTTAGAACAAACGAATAGAAAATTCGTAGCCAAGTTCACATCGTTCAAAATGATAGAATTAACTGTTATCGTTTCTACAATGTTCAACGCTACATCCTTTGTTATAATGTCGTTTTTCTAACGCCATCGTAGAACGAGCGGCAGACTCAGGCGCGGCAACATGGCTACCAACTTATCGTTTTCTACCACAGAAATCTAAATAATATTAGATTTCTGTGTTTTCTACAATTGCTGACACCAACGCGTTACTGATTGGAGAACGCAATTTGACTCGAAACGGTTGTAACTTGGCTAGGGGGGCAGAGGGCTGGCCTATTTTTTGGCCAAGGAATCAGCGTTGCCATACAACGTGGCAATGCTGCCAGCCTTTTGGGCACTTTTCCCATTGACAGCGATGTGGACGAGCTTTTTGATGTCCTGTGATTCTTTTATCTCTGTTTTTAGATACTTGTACATATTATTAATATTACCCATAAGTTATTTTGCAAAATAACCTTTATTATAAACCATAGTTTCCGCAGTATTGAATCATTCACAAAAAAAAAAAAAACAATAGCCTCAGATTTACAAAGATAATAATAAACTGTAATCACTTAAATTTAATTAATCACAAATGTTAAAAACTCCATTGTTTCCCATTTCTTGAGAACGGAAGCCATTTTGAATTTCGTTTGACATTCGAACTGCCTTTTTTACACGCTTTATATTAGCTTCACTTGTATGTTTGTATATTTGTATGTTTGTATATTTGTGTGTTTGTATATTTGTATGTTTGTTTGTAACCGACTCCTTATAGTGCGATTTTGACCCACTTTAAGCGACCAGATTTCATTCAAACTTTGCACACCTGTCAAGGACTCATGACAATGCAATAATTTCATAAAGGAGATGTTTCATTTTCGGCCATCAGATGTACATTTATCAAAAAAGAGGAAAAAATACTACAAATTAGGGAAAAATATTCTCTGGTTAATTTGCGCCTGATTTGTTGTGTACAAAAAATAATAGTTTTTCAATTATTGCCATGTTTTATTCAATATGGCGTCCCGTTTGCTTGCAGACTTCATTCGTTCTGAAATCATGTCTCATCAAATCAATAAATATAGTAGAAAATAATTACAAAATGTGTGTATTCTTGTAGTGTTAAAAATAAATTACTATTATTTTCTTATAAATATTTTTGAGTCAACATAATTAAGTGTGACCATTTCATCGTTACAAAAATCTTTAGTCTCCATTCTCGAAGTGTGTTTCTAAACGAATTCAAAATGACCACTTGCTAACTCTTAGGACAAACGTCAAACATTTTTAATTTTTATTTTGTACATAAAAACCATTTGATATTACGAAAAAAATGATACTTTATTCTATTCATGAGTAATTTACCCAGCTTCGCTAAACTGTACACGTTATGGCCGGAGCCCCATATAAAAATGAAACATCTCCTTTGTGCCATTATCCTTGCCAGGGTTACCAGGACAGCAAACAAACAGTCACAAACTACGCTGACATACGTCTCAAAATTCGAAATACCCTAAAAAATTGAAAATAAATAATAGTTTAAAAAAACTAAAAAACACGCTTCCATGGAAAACCAAACTAAAAAGTACAAAATAATGGAAAAAAAGCGTGGGGTGCCTGATATCAATAAAAAAAATACCTTAAAAGCACCCCACGCTTTTTTTCCATTATTTTGTACTTTTTAGTTTGGTTTTCCATGGAAGCGTGTTTTTTAGTTTTTTTAAACTATTATTTTTTAATAATATGGAATACACCAGACTGCTCCGCTCCGTAGTACGTGTATTGCTGGATATAAAGAATAGCACCATCGCATTTCTTCCCGTGGATGTCGTAAGAGGCGACTAAAGGACTTACTAGAGAATGGGCAGCAGCGTTCTCTATACATTTGACCACCATACTGCGATCGCCAACTCACCTGCCAAGCTTGGCGATTATGGTAAATTGGGGAAGAACTATATCCATCAGTGGATATTTTTCGGCTGAAATGTGCTGAAAATTAACAATTAATTGCATGGCTAAAATGGGACCGGACGGGTCACGTCAGCCGCATGCACAGCGACCGCTGGGCATTAGGCTCCACACAGTGGGTGCCTGAGGATAGACGGCGCCACCGAGGCAGGGCCAGGGAGATGTGGTGGGATGACCTATTTCAAGGGCTGGATCGAGGTGGCCCTGAAAAAGGACTATTGGAGTGATTTGGGGGAGGCCTTTTCTCAGTAGTGGAAAAACGTAGGCTAATAAATAAATAAATGTAACTAACGTCAGATAAGATAAGATAAGATAAGATGGTTTCTCATCCATCGATAGACCCGTGGGCCCGCCTTAACTTAGCCACAATCCGTCACTCATAACGTTAGCTACAATTTGTCATCTGTAATTCACTAACAGTCTCACGTGCTACTTACGCAGCTTGTAACTTGAGCGATCTTCAGCACGCTCTGTTTAACAGCCATACTTTAATGATATTATCTTTCGTCTTGCATCCGGAAGAGTTCGTTGACTCCAAGGTGCATTTACAGAATCTTGTCTCGACATCTACCTTTTTTTTGTGGGTGGTAAATCATCTAATGACGTCTCCTGGTCGTCGTATCAGACTTTTACTGACTCAAACCCACCCGTGTTCAGTTGCCGGTACCAGGGCCACGGGAACTCGAACAAATCTCGCGACCCTGGCAGGCTCGTCATCTACCTAACATTTTTTCAACTAACGGAAACCGAGCGGCAGTCTTACTAGCGGGATAATCTATACTAATAATATTATAAAGAGGAAAGATTTGATTGTTTGTTAGTATTGAATAAGCTCCGAAACTACTGGTGCGAATTGAAAAATTCTTTTAGTGTTGGGTAGCCTATTTATTGAGGAAGGCTATTGGCTATAATAACATCACGCGAAAAATGGACGAAAACTGGCAGGCAATTCGATGCGGCGGGAAGGGTCACGGGAGCAAAAATTTGACGCGGACGAAGTCGCGGGCTTCTGCCCGCGACTTCGTCCGCGTCAAATTTTAGTTAGCGTAGCTGGCGTTAGCTAGTTGCGTAATACACTAAAAGTAGAAATGGAGCTCATTTTGACAGTTCTGCAACGTTCATTGCGTTATTAATACTCAGTTGAATATGTGAAGCAATGGATTTATAATATCGTTCAAAATGATTCTGAGTGATAGTGTGTTACGTAATTAGGAAGCAGGGCTGCACTCCGACCCTATTAGTGTTTTTTCCATGTCCTAAATGTGTTACTTTCACCAGCCGTTATAATCATAAGAGCAAAAGTCCATTTCAGACACCGATATACATGGTTTTCACATGATGTGACCAAGATTATGTCTGGACTTTAAAAGAGACTGTGACCTCTGAGTTTGTTTCGGCCATCTAGTTTTAAAAATATGATAGCTTTCAGCCTAGCCATTGCCCCTCTATGTTAGGGTCGGCGTCCAGCCTATCCGGATATAGCTGAATAGCAGTATTTTACATGAAGCAACTGCGTATCTGACCTCCACAACCCAGTTACTGGGTAATACGATATCCCTTGGTAAGTCTGGTTGTCAGAATTTTGGGCTTCTGACAACCCGTAACGAACAAACCTACTTACAGAAATAAAATAATTTATCAATATTATTAAGCTCATCGTTCAAATTTTGCTGAAGTGAGCAACTCAATTCAACAGGTTAAATAGAGAAGTCAGTTCTTACTATGATAATATGTGGCTACTGTAAGGTTCGCTAGTTTTTTTATGTGTTACATACTCCGATTTTGATTTTTTATTGGATGGGTACATTCGTAAGAGAGTTGTAGCTTTTTGTCAACCTTTACAGAACTTTGCTCCTTATTCATCCACACATTGTGAAGGCAGTATTGCACAGAAAACACGTAAATGCCTTGTTGCACATTAAAATAAGTTATAAAAATAATAGTTTAAAAAAAACTAAAAAACACGCTTCCACTATTGATATCAGGCACCCCACGCTTTTTTTCCCATTACTTTCTACTTTTTAGTTTGGTTTTCTATGGAAGCGTGTTTTTTAGTTTTTTTAAACTATTATTTATTTTCTATTTTTTAGGGTGTTTCGAATTTTGAGACGTATGTCAGCGTAGTTTGTGACGTATGTCAGCGTAGTTTTCGAAGACAGTTTTTTTGCTGTCCTGGTAACCCTGGCAAGGATAATGGCACAAATTTATGAAATTATTGCATTGTCATCGGTCCTTGACAGGTGTGCAAAGTTTGAATGAAATCTGGTCGTTTAAAGTGGGTCAAAATCGCGCTATAAGGAGTCGGTTACAAACAAACATACAAACATACAAACATACAAGTGAAGCTATTATAAAGCGTGTAATAAATAAAGTTTAAAATCCCATAGCATCAAGAGGTAAGACATCCTGTCTTTACCGTTTCTCACGGAGGTAGATAAGGCTTCACGGTAGGTGAACGTAGATAAAGTATCTGTGACAAAGTAAGATCCCATGGACTTAATATGAGTGAAAGATAAGTAGAGGTAAAGAAAACTATAGACTAGGAAGTATTATGCCATAATGGCCACGTTTGTCAGGCGGGTTGGCGATCGCAGTTAGGGTTGCCACCCGTACCTACTTTATAATAAAGTACTGTACGTTATTTCACATAATTGTACTTTATACTTTATGAGAACAATAAAGTACACGAAAATACTTTATTTTGCAAGATTTGATTTCTTTGGGATTTTGAAAAGTTTAGTCGTCAGTACCTTTTCGTTAAACAAAATTTATTTGATACAAACTGCAATTTAAATATATTAATAAAGACAAATAATAAATTACACTTTATTTTTATACTATGTACTTTATTTTTCTTACCTATAATAACCAATGTACTTTAATTGCAAGAAAAAAAGGTGGCAACCCTTATCGCAGTATGGAGGTAAACTGCATAGAGAACGCTGCTGCTTATTCTCTAGTAAGTCTCTTAGCCACCTTTTACGACACCCACGGGAAGAAATGGGACATTATTTGCATAACAGTGGATGGCAAACTTCAGTGGGGCCCACATATTTCAAGCCTAGCGGGAAGGCTCAGTTCAGCTGCCTACGCCGTCAGAAAAGTAAGACAATATACTGACGTTGATACAGCTCGGTTAGTCTATTTTAGTTATTTCCACAGCGTTATGTCTTACGGTATTCTACTGTGGGGTACTGCAGCTGATATTCAAAATATTTTTGTCCTTCAGAAACGAGCTGTTCGAGCAATTTACCAGCTAGGTGCCAGAGTTTCCCTAAGGGACTTTTTTAAAGATATTGGTATTCTTACGGTGTCATCACAGTTCATTTTCGCCAACATCTTATATATTAGGCAAAATATACACTTATACGCTAAAAACAGTGATATTCACACTGTTAACACTAGAAGTAAGGACAAACTACGTGTTCCCTTTCACCGGCTTCATAAGGTGCATAACTCATTTGTTGGGCTTGGTATAACATTTTACAACAAGCTACCACCTTCTTTACTAGAATTACCTTTTAATGCGTTTAAAGCTCAAGTAAAATCCAACCTTTGTCAAAAGGCGTACTATTCCATCAACGATTATTTAAATGATAAGAATAGTTGGTCGCTGTGATTAACTCAAGACAATGTTTATGTTCTTTCTCCAGTATTAGCGTACCTAGTGATAGGTTCAATATAATTGTTTCCATATTTTTTTTCCTGTTTATGCCAATTTTATTTTATTAGTATTGCATAATGTGGTTAGCTAGCGACCTCGACAAGTAATCATTCAATTCTTGCTTGAGCAACCGGCAGCAAGTTCGTCATGCTCCCTTAGATGTCAATGCTTGCGGTAGCGTCGGGGGTCGGGTTGCCCCCTTCCCTCAAATATGGCGAGGGGGGCAATGGCTGATCTTTGCGTTATGCTCGTGAACGGGTGCTGCTTGTGGTGACTGGTCGTCTTGCTGACTTTGATGTTGATATTATTATTAATATTACTTACCTGTTTAATTTATTTTACGTCGATGGTCCTAGTTTATCATTTGTGGCCTCGAGTTGTAACTCAGGTCGTAACAGCTATGTGAACATTCAGCATTGCATATGTAAGCTGTCACGCCCTTTATGCCAGTTTTTTATTTTTGCAGCCATGTTTCAATATACATATTTTTTTTTGCTTATGCTTGAGTATAGTTTTCATTTTATTTGTTGGTATATTGGGTTGGCTAGCTGGCATATAGCAAATCATTTAATTTAATTTGTGTCTCTTAATGTTTTACTATATACCATTGTATAGAATCAAGTTCTTCTAACTGGACAGACAGCTGTGCTGCTGGGGAGTTTGTTGGCCACTTCTTCTTCCCAGCTAAAGCACTAGGAAGTGCGCGACGGGTGGGCGTTTTGGGGGGACTGTCTTTTGTAATTTTGACGTTCGAAAAGTGCTGATCCTCAGCCTAATTTGAATAAATGACTTTTGATTTTGATTTTACGTCCGGCCCCATATGGACCCCATATATAATATATCTCAAATAATGTACACAGCTGCTGAGCTGCCTGCTTCCTGAGAGGCAATGGGCTGTAATGTAAGATTTCACTTGTAGGAAAATATCGTGAAGAAACCGGCATGTCAAAGAACCAAAAATTCATAGATTTTTGGTTCTAGAACATGTTTCCTCACGATGCTTTCCTTCACCGTTTTGAGAGCAGTGGTGTAGAAATAATTTACACAAAATAAAGCGCTTGTCTGGGTTCGAACCTACGATTTACAAGTCGTCGCGACTGTTACCACTGCCTGGGCCACCGCTACTTTCCCACTGCGTTCCCATTGGGCCTCCACTGTCATACGTAGATCTTTGACATTCGTTACGGGTCGTCAGAAGCCCGAAAGTCTGACAACCAGACTTACCAAGGGGTATCGTGTTACCCTGTAACTGGGTTGTAGAGGTCAGAAAAACAGTTGCTCCATGTCGTCATATCGTTTAGCCTGTATTGTTCCCACTGCTGGTACACAGGCTTCCTATCGGCGAGAGGGCGTGGGCCGTAATCTATCACACGAGCCCATTGCGGGTTGGTAGATGTCAAATGTCTTCGTGTTTTTGGTTCTAGGACAAGCCGGTTTTGTCACGATGTTTTCCTTCACCATTTTGAGAGCAGTGGTGACGATAGAATTTAAACAAAGCAAAAGCCTTCCTGACGCGACCTTGTTACTACTTAATTTTAAAATAATGTTCTGTCTTCAGTTGTTCCAGATAATGTTTCAATACGAATACGAAAAGCGGCCGCCATCTTCAACATCGTGCGACAGTCGCGCCACGATGACTACCGACTGGAGCCGAACGTACCCGAGTGTTCCCGAGCGCATGCCGAATGCTCGCCGACCGCTGCCACCGAGACCAACCGTCATTCACCGAGTCCCGGACAAAACTACCGTGAGTTCATCATCATCATCATTTCAGCCGAAAGACGTCCACTGCTGGACATAGGCCTCCCCCAAGCTCCGCCACTTCGACCGGTATTGTGCTTCCCGCCCGCATCCAGCGGATTCCTGCGGCCTTCACAGGGTCATCGGTCCATCTTGTTGGAGGCCTTCCAACTCTACGTCTTCCGGTACGCGGTCGCCATTCTAGAACCTTTCGGCCCCATCGGCCATCTGTTCTGCGACCAATGTGCCCTGCCCACTGCCACTTCAGTTTAGCAATTCTTCGGGCTATGTCGGATACCTTGGTTCTCCTACGGATCTCTTCATTGCTGATTCGATCGCGTAGGGAAACTCCAAGCATAGCCCTCTCCATCGCCCTTTGGGTGACTTTCAGCCTTCTAATAAGGCCCATTGTGAGCGACCACGTTTCGGTTCCATATGTCATCACTGGCAACACACACTGGTCAAAGACTTTCGTCTTGAGACACTGCGGTATGTGGGACGAGAAGATATTGCGTAGCTTCCCAAACGCTGCCCAGCCGAGTCGGATTCGACGACCGTGAGTACGAAATAGTTAATTGTTTGATGAGTTGAGTGTGTGGAATGACCTCTCAAACCTGGATATTTGGTTTCTTTTTCTTCTCATATAGTTTTTTTTTTATCATAGTCTGGCAGTTTGAGTAATTTATGCAGCCAACAAAAATGACCTTTCTTTGGTATTGTTCTTCAAATAGTTGGGCTCCTTAAGTTCTGAATTGAGTGGCATGATTACTGATAAATGCGTGCTCTGATTGGACATGTCCACTCAATCTGTGTAAGACCATTTCAGACACCGATTCACATGGTTTTCATTTGATCTGACTAAAATTATGTCTGGACTTTAGAAGAGACCTCTGAGTCTCCTCATCTAATTTTAAACAATATCCAAATCAAAAGTAATTTATTAGGTCATTTATAGGCTGAGAGACAGCACTTTTTGATCGTCAAAGTTACATAAGACACAATAAACATATTACATAATAAATAAATAAGACAGTCCCCAGGCACGCCCGCCCTTAACCACTTCCTAATGCTTTAGCTGGGAACAAGAAGTGATTCTACACCGTAATATATCGTAAGTAATTAATGTTAAGAAAACAAAACAAAAATTTAATTATTTACCATAAATGTTACGCTAGCACACGCCAATATACCAACAAAATGACGTGTAAAAGTGTTTAAATAAACAGGGATAAAATCATTTATTATTTATTCCAAGATCATTTCACTTATATGTTTTAGGGTGATAGTTTACAAAAAAGACCTGCTGTTTACAAAATTTTCCTAAGAGGTTTCAGTACAATGACCTGCTCTATGGATTGCTACAGATTTGCATGATAACTGTCATTCTAAGTTCCGTGTGTGGCTGTTTATGTCAGTAATATGTTGTAAGATTTGTGTCTGCACGCCATACTCAGGAGAATTTGCTCCATTTCACTTTTAAAAGAGTTCGATTGTTAAAAGATAAAGCACTAAAAATTGGTGAAGGGCTGGAGTTTTGTGGGACTGTTATAGGCACAGAACAGATATATTTTATCTGCTTTGTGGTCTAATGCAATTTTAACGTTCAAAAAGTGCTGACTCTCAGCCTACTTTGAATAAATAACTTAAGGTTTAGGGTTACCAAATTTTGATAAACTCAAACTAAAAGCATATATTTCAAATTAGCTTCCACCCGCTATTTTCTTCCTCAAGGTCTCCCCATACCAAAAATCGGTACAACCGTTCCGGCTATTAACCGGAACACACAGACAGACAGACTACTACTGGGTTGCTGCTGAAATTCAGTGTCAGTGAAGTTCTGCAAAGCAGTAATGCTCGCGAAGGAGGAGGCGGGGCGCGTGAGGGAGAGGCAATCTATGCGCCCCCACGCCCTTAGCTGCCGCAGCAGACGCCCCGGGCGTCGGGAGTCAATAGCGAACTTCTGGCCACCTTAGGCGTGGCCACCACTCCGCCCAGAACGGAAGACGTCATTCGATGATTTCCCGTCCCCCCAAAAAAAATAAAACAAAACTGTATATTGTGCGCATTTTAGTCTGTGCTAAATTAATGTATTTTCATTCTTTCGTTCTAAATTTAAGTCGCAATCAGAAGGCCAATTCTCGTAATTAAAAATGTTCTAAATCTAGTCGCAGTTTCATCTCAGCGACAATCAAATGTCAAAAACTTGTCAAAAATGTATGGAAACTCGAGGTATGTTTGTCAGATTGAAACGGAATCAGACTAAGCGTTCTAAATAAAAACTTTTTAACAAAAAATTTAAAACAAAAAAATGAGTCAGCGCTGAAAAATCAATGAACAACTCAAAGCGCCGACTGATAATTTTAAGGTTTATTATTTTTTGCTTTTAAGTTTTTTCGGCGGTTTAATTTTTTGTTAAAAAGTTTTTATTTTATAAAAATTTTTTGTGGCTCTAATGTCCTAATAATACTTGGCAAGGTATACCCTATCCAATGAAAAAAGAATGATCAAAATCGGACTACTCTGTGTAAAGTTATTCGTGGTTATACATTACAATCAGTGAGTGAACAATCAATCATCCCCTGTTTTCTGACCTTTAGGGTTTGATTTTGTTTTTCAAATTTATATTTGACCACCCTCGGAGTACCCTTTCCAATAAAAAAAGAATGATCACAATCGGACTACTATGTAAAAAGTTATGCGTGGTCATACATAAAAAAAAAACAAACAAAAAAAAATATACGCGTCGAATTGATAACCTCCTTCGTTTTTTTTCGTCGGTTAAAAATTACGAGAATTGCCACTCTTATCTCAACGACAATCAGTGTCAAAAATGTAGGTAAATGAGAGGTATTACGCGACGTCCTGCGTGAGCGATCTAGACGCGAACGCGAAGCGGCGCGGCGCGGCGCGAAAACAACAAACAGTCGGAACCTATTGAAGTGTCCTACGTGACCAAACGCACATGCGTGCGGTGCGGAGCGGCGCGAAACGAAGCGAACGCGATCAGTTGGCTTGATCATGCCCTGGTAACTTAGAACATTAATTTAAAATCGTGAACAGCGCCATCTATCCCGTATACTGGGGACTTTTTATTACAGTGTTACCACTTTTTCCTCTTAAGAGATTTGGTATTGTACTCGGTTTGTTATTTTTTCTATTTTTTATTAATTAGTCCAGGTGCACAAATAAAAATTATTTGACAACCTTGTGTAATTTATTTTCAAAATATTTTACTAAACAATGTACTATTTAAGTGATGATTTTTTAAGATGATAGAATCAGAGTAGTTTACGGATATCAAACGCTAGCAACATTTAATCTTAACGTCACAAGAATTTTTCCACCGGTGTTTACATGCTCGTGCGCATTTTTCTTGTAATTTTTTGGTGTTTTTGTATTATTACGTCGAGTTGAGCTTTCGTTCCTCCGTATATTTCAGAAATACTGAAATTCCAGCATAGGCTGTACTTTGTGAAAGTGTTTGTGACATACATGTGTAGATAGGCCCTCCATACGGAGTTTGGACCATATATCCCGTGTAGTGTTATTTTACATTTTACACAATGCCTCGAAACGTCTGCTGTGTTCCTGGGTGCCCAGTAGTAGCAGATGATGGTAAGTGAAGTGTGTTTTTATATTCGGAACTTAATGATGTTTTAAGCAAATGGTCAGTTCTGACCTCAGATCAAGTAAAAAAAGGTAGATAACGCACTTAGAATAAGAAAATGCAACCATTTTTTTAACTATGTGTGAGTCAATGAAGTGTTGCCACTTTTTTTTTAAATGTCCCTCAAAATTGCGTAAAAATAGGTAATAATTATGTAAGTAAATGCGAAAATATATATTTTTTATACCTAAATTAGAAAAAGATTATAAATATGTAGGAGGCGTGTAGGATCACTTTATAAATCGTCTCAATAGATGGTCTCATCGTGGGTGTGGGAGTAGCGAAAAAAAATACAATTAAGTTTATGTGAAGACTGTTTATTTAAAAATAACATAAAACAAAAAAAAACAAAAACGGAATTAATCAGTACAGAAAAAAACCTTTCCATGGAATTTAAATTATTCTTTCCCAGATGAAATAAAAAAGTACAACATAGAGCATTGACTTGTAACATAATAGTATAGGTACATACAGCATAAATTAATCTCTGATCCCAAAATCAAATCAAATCAAATCCAATCAAAAGTCATTTATTCAAACTAGGCTGAGAGTCAGCACTTTTTGAACGTCAAAGTTACATGAGACAGTCCCCCAAAACGCCCACCCTTCGACACTTCCTAGTGCTTTAGCTGGGAAGAAGAAGTGGCGGAACAAACTCCCAAAATCTCATGCAGTCGTGGTAGTTAAATCTGAAAAAACATTATACGCCTAATTACAATATACTCACAGGAACAAGTGGAGGCAATATATTCGGCGATAATATTTCACTAACAACTGCATTGGAAGGGGGAAATAATTTCTGTAATAGAAACATAACTGACTGGCCTGTTAGTCGAGTGGTTAGTGACCCTGACTGCTAAGACTGAGGTCGTGGGTTCGATTCCCACTCAGGACAAATCTTTATGTGATGAGCACAATCATTTCTGTCTGGGTGTAATTTATCTATAATACGTATGTATTTAGAAATATATAAGTATATTTATCAATTGTCTGGTTACAATAGGACAGGCTCTGCCTAATTTGGGATCAGATAACGGTGTGTTGGTTGTCCTAAGAAAATAATACTATTATTTTTAAACTGTACCTATCTTAATACATATAAACAATTTGGTATAATAACGCAAGATATACTATATACTGAGAAAATATAGGTATATATTTTTCATAACATAATTATGCAGGAAGAATAGAGAACCTCCTTTTATTTGAAGTCGGTTAAAATACTTTTTTTGGATATCCTGTTCTATGAATTCGGCGAAGTCCACGTTGTGTATCGTACAAAAAAAAAAAAACAACTGCCAAATAAAAAAACAACCTAGCACACTAGAATAGATGAGGATGGCTGCCATTGAGGGTAATTTCGACTCAGTCTTATAGCAGCTACCCATTCATCTCTTATTAAAATATTCGTTGGCAACCTAAAACTAATAATATTTGATAGTAAAAATAAAAGGTAACTCGAGAATGTAAAAAGAAACGAGTAAAATTATTATTATTTTACATAAATTCCGTGATTTAAAAAAACAATAATGATGTTCACTCTGTACTTAATTATTTTGTAATGAATTTGCCTACAATTTACTTACCCACATTTTTGGGCTATTAGAAATACGAACTCCTGGCAACACTCTCCTGATACGTCATTTCGGGACATTGACATTATATGTGTCGAATAACCTCAAAATTGTGTTAGAATAACATAAAAAAATATAGTATTATGTGTACTTACGTGTGAAACGATATTTCTTCAGACTTTTTGTTCACTTTTGTATTTTTTTAATACTATTTAATTACACAGGACGGCATTTTTTAGGCAAACTTACTGCACGACGACCCGTAAGATACTAACGAAAATGAGCGTAGTTTGATGCATGTGTGTGCGTGAGCGCGTATGTTTACGTGAAGGAGCTGAGTTTTGTGGCTTCAGTATTAGCAAAGGCCGTGCGTTATCTACCTTTTTTTACTTGATCTGAGGTTCTGACCATAAACTTTGTATTGTTACCGACCTCGAGAATGTCGCTCAACAGATAAGGGTATAAGGGGATAAGGGCAGACACACCATATCGTCGGCCTAGTATTTAAGTTAACCTGCACCCTAACTGCGAAACGCACAATTTATCAGAATCTGAATGGGATTGAAGATTATTTCTAAACCATTGCGTCATTTGTTCGAATAAATTGTCGGCTCAGCAACGTAAATAACGCAATGAATGTTGTTTAACTATCAATATGAAACCAATTCCTCTCGATAAAAAGTTCCGCAATTACCCCTCTGGTTAATCCGTGTTTTGAACTTTATAAAGCAGTGATTAGTAGTAGAAAGTGATTAGAGGTCATTTAAAAATCATAATACTTCATAATCATAGACACACACATAGTCTGTTGGCTTAGTTTACCTGTAGGTCACTTGTAGTAAACCTTAGAAAAACGACTAAAGCATGATAAACTTGTAAACAATCTTGACATGTCTTTTTTCTCAATTTACGCTTAAACTATCAACAAACTTACCTACTAATAAAATTTATTAAAGTCATAAAGCTTACAGATTTTTTAAAGTTCATAACACGTTTATTTGTATTTTATTTGTACACTAGCTGACCCGGCGAACTTCCAATAATCTATATATATAAAATTCAAAGTCCTGAGTGACTGACTGACTGATATATCAACGCACAGCCTAAACCGCTGGTCGTAGAGACGTGAAATTTGGAGGGTGTGTTCTTTGTGAGGAGTACGTATCCACTAGGAAAGGGTTTTTTGAAATTTCATTCCTAAGAGGGTGAAATGGGGGGTTGAAATGGTGAATTTTTCGACATCCACGCGGGCGAAGCCGTGGGCAGAAGCTAGTAGCTAATAAAGTTTGTCTGAACTTTTTGTGAGACTAACAAATATGAATAAATTTATATAATAGATTTTCTTTATATTTTCTTACCTTTTAAACCTTCCGTGGACTCCTACAAATATTTGTCAACCAGAGTTAGCCAAATCTGTCCAGCCGTTCTTGAGTTTTTGTGAAATTAACAAATGTCAATTCATTTTTATGTAATTAATATATAGATTTTCAGACATTTTAAATGCAAGTTTAGGTAAAGTGAATAGATTTGTCAAGATTGTTTACCTTTTGTAAATTTTGATGTATTTTTTATGATAATATATTTTTTAAACAAAACATGTATAACGTATAATAAAAAAAAACTAAAATACTTCTTAGTTTTTTTTTTACTATATTTAAACTGTATTATTATTTGTTTTGCAAAATAATTTATAGTTACTAGATTAAAAATCAGATATCAGTCAGTCCCTACATTTAATACTTTATTTTTTCAGGTGTACCTCTTCATTACTTTCCTTGTCCTGAGAAAGATGCAGAAAGGTTTCAACATTGGGTAAAGATTGTTGGAGGTGATATTGTGAGTCTGGACAGCACCACTCTCCGCAAAACTCAAAGAATCTGCCGTCGGCACTTTCAGAAAGAGTTCCTTTACCCAAAAAACAGACTTTGTAAATTGGCTGTACCATCTTTGCTTTTATCCTCTACAAATGTATCAGGTAAATCTATTTTTGATTAAGTTTATTTTATTCTAGCAACTGCAGTGGACATTTCTCTTAAAAACAAAGAATGAGCTGCTTATACTATTCCAATACAAGACAATAATGTTTTCAATGTTTCATACAGTAGTTTTTTCTAAGTGAAAATATTAACCTCTTTTATTCTGTACTTTTCAGCACCAACTATGTGTCCATTAATTTCGGATTGTGTACCATCTACATCTCAAGAAGCTATTATGCATCGTAATGTAATGCAACCTATGACCACCAGAACTGTTGAATACTTCAAGCCTTCTAGTTCAGGTTGTTATCAATATCTTTTTGATCACTTATCTAAGTCTGTCTACAATTGCTAATCCTTTAAAGTTCAAGGTTAAGCATGACATTCACTTAAGCCGAAATTTACTTTTCGATGCATCTTCCATAAACAACGTTGTTTAAACTGTATTTTATATTTTCAGTACCCTTTTTGAAACGGAAGTATGAAGAAAATAAGGTGCAAAAATTGGAACAAACACTTCATCGGGTTCTTAGTGACAAGCAGACCTTTCGCAAAAGATATCTGCTAGCAAAGAAAATAAGAAAATCGAATGCTTTCGAAATTGTAACCAAAAAGATGTCATCGGCTGCTAAGTCATTATTTTACATGCAAGTAAAAGGAAGTGGTAAAAAACCTAGAGGAAGGCGTTTCACGCTTGATGAAAAAATCTTAGCATTATCGCTTTATAAACCATCACCTAAAGCATATCGTTTGCTAAGCCAGCTTTGTGTTTTGCCAAGCCGAAGAACACTTCAAAATATTCTACAGAAAGTAGATCTAAAGCCTGGCATTAACAAAAAAATATTTGATCACCTAAAAAAAAAAAGTATCCAAAATGCCAGACAAACATAAGTTTTGTTGCATACTGTTTGACGAAATGTCAATTGCTACAAATTTAAGTTATGACAAGGCACACGACAATATAAATGGTTTTGTCGACAATGGCAGCAAAAGAGACCAAATATTCGCTGATCATGTACTTGTTTTTATGGTGAGAGGCATAGTGAAAAAATATAAACAGTTTTTGCTCAGGCACAACAAAGACTACAGATCTGAAATCTGAGTTGAGAAATATTATAGAAAAAGTCGAAAGCTCAGGTCTAAAAGTTGTGGCTACAGTATGTGACCAGGGAGCCACAAACCTTGCTGCAATCAATCAGTTGATGCAAGAAACAAAAGAAAAATACATAAGAAAAAATGAGGGTTACAGAGGTGGATTTTTTGAAGTGGGTTGTGTTAAAATTGTGCCTATATACGATCCACCTCATCTAATGAAGGGTGTACGCAACAATTTGTTAAATAAAAATTTAAAATATGTAATGGATGGCAAGGTACGCATGGCTAAATGGTGTCATATAGAAAACCTATTCCAAAGAAGCCCTTCTTTCCGGGGTGTAAAGTTAGCCCATAAGCTGACAGCTCAACATGTGGTACCCTCAATGATACCGAAGATGATGGTTAAGTATTGCACACAAGTGTTCAGCAAGTCTGTTGGTGTGACACTTGGATGTCTGGCAGGTATGTCTCTCTTAACCATAAAAAGTCCCTATCAATTTATAATCATAAAACAAAAAATAACATCATCATCACCACAGTTAGAATGTGAATCCCTAACTCACATTATCTAATAAGTCTACAAATTTTCATATTTGCTACTAGTCAATTAAAAAATGCAATTGATAAGCAATGTAATATATTTTTCAAGTAGATTATAGATAAACTACTGGAAGTTTAGGGTGGCCAGTTAAAAAAAAACGACCATTTTAATGACGTACTTAACATTAAATTTTCATTTATAGAAACTGGGTGCTTGCCAGAGGAAAGTGTGGACACGGCAGAACTTATAATGCTGTTCGACGACCTGTTCGACTCCGTCAATGCAAATTTCCATAAAGAAGAAGGAAAAATATACCGATCAGCGGTCACACCAAATTCACCACATTTAAAATTTTGGAACAAAACGTTACCGATATTAAAGTCGATGAAATATGTTAATTACAAGTGTAAAGAGGTAACTGTACCATCTCTCACCAGTTGGGTAAAAACATTAGAAGGATTTAAATTAATCACTAATAGGTTAAGGTCAGAAGGCATAAATTCATTGTTATTACGCAATATAAACCAAGACCCTTTGGAAAACTTTTTTGGGGCGATAAGAGCTCATGGCTATAGTAACGTAATGCCCAACTCGACAGCTTTTGAAACGGCATTTAAAACATTATTAATAAATAATATAACATCCCCACACTCCCTACAGGGAAATTGTGAAAAAGATGACAGTACTTGTTTAAATTCATTAAAATCTTTAATATACCAAAATTGTAATGTAGGGGATGTTAATGATATTATGGAAGTTATGGATGAACATTTATATATGAATATAATAAATACACAAGACATTCTGGAAAGCCGTTCTCGAGTTCATGTAGAGAAGTGCGCAGCCATAGCATATTGTAGTGGGTGGATGGCAACCAAAGCAAAAAAGTTTGTTTTTCAAAAATGTAAAATTTGTCGAGTTAATTTAATTTCTCCAAATACAGAAGATTTCCACAATTTTATTATAAAAAAAGAATATTGTGGCAAAAGATGGTTATGCTATCCTACCCGGGCATTGTTCGACTTTTTTGCCCAAGTAGAACACATCACATTAGATATTTTAAATAAATATGGACATTTAGAAAAAATTGTCGAATACATAGTGCTAATTGCAACAGTCCATGTAGACTTGAATTTTATAAAATGTAAAAAACATAATGAAAAATTAAATCGTTATTTGCTCCATAAAAGTGTTGTGTTCTTCACTATGAACTGGTGCAAAGAAGTCAGCAATGTCCTCACTGGCAAGAGCTATCATAATTTTTGTAATGAAAGTGACGAAATTGACCCCATCTTCCTACGGGCTCGAGAATATTACAATAAAACAAAGGGTGCGAAACGAAAGAGGCAAACAGGAGTCGAAATAAATGTTTAATAAATATATTCATTCAATAACATATTTTTGTATTATTAGTCTTATTTTCTTCATCCCATTACCCAAGGTACACTTGTGTATCTAAAAACATCCATAAAAATATGCTTGCATATTTATATCTATGTTTTTAGATACTCAATTTATGTATCGAACAAAATTAATTTAAATAGTATCTATAAACATCGACATAATATACGCACCTACCTACATAGATAGATATTTAGTTCATTGCGTGGCGTTCAGAGGGCGTTGGTCGCTAACTAAAGTCAATAACGTCAGTTGCCAGTCTATCTCATTTTATATATATTAGTCTATGGGCTTGATATTTTCGCGCGAACTGGATGCGGTGCCGTCGTATTTTTTTTTTTTTGGTTATAATTTCGGATTTATAGAAATTTTAATTAATGCTATCCAAGAACGTCCTATATTATAGGATAAAAGGAATAAAAAATATCACAACCGGTTATTATCATACCGCGAATGGGAAGATTGGGCCAAATTAACTGGGACCTAAGTATACAATATTAGTCTCACTTCTTCGCCGTTCATACTTCTTGAGTATTTGATATTTAACATATGAATTTTCCAATAATATTTGTTTCCATCCGTCCATGACAAATCCACAGTGCCCACTGAACGTAGGACGTAGCGTTTTATTGCCAGATTGTCGATTGAGATTAGGATTAGAATGCTTAATTTCTTAAAATACGGTACTCCGCCCTTTGAGCCGCTGACACGATGTCACGAAGTTTCTGTATCCGAGGAATTTGCGAAATAATTGCGTTTCTTTTGATCCCTTGGTGCATCGTTATTCAAGCCTTTTGAGCAAACTGAGTCTTGCATAATTGAGTCGAGTCTTTAAAACTATGCGGAAGGCGGAGGATAGAGTGTTGTGGCGCAACATGGGAGAGGGTGATGTGCAGCATGCGTAGCATGACCACCATAGAAAGAACTTTGTCAATTCTTGGTAAAATAGAGATAGAACTGTCATGCTACGCCAGCATAAAACGGTACAAATCTTTCTACAATCTTTAATCTGTCTTTAGTCTTTCTACAATCTGTAATTTTGTCTATTCTTCCCTCGACAAAACCCATTTCTACGGTGGTCATGCTACGCATGCAGGAGTGGATATATATATTTTTTTATTTTTTTAAATAATAATAATAATTTATTTATTTCCAAAAAGGATTAAGTACAGACTTAAATTATTAGTTTAACAAAATGGTTTACAACTAGTGGTAAGAAGTAGATACAAATTGAATGTTCTATGCTGTAGAAATGTATAGACAAATTGGTGAGCCCTGCCTCTTAAAACTAGGGATGCCTTGGAATTTGGAACTGTATAAAATTGAAGCTTCTAAGTAAACGCAATAAAATATAATAATAATATCTTAGGACAACCAACACACCGTGATCTGATCCCGAACTAGGCAGAGCCTGTACTATGGCAATCAGACAACTGATAAATCTTTATACAATATAATTTTACTGTACGTGTGTATATCACTGGACTCCTCCTAAACGGCTGGACCGATTTGAATGAATTTTTTTGTATGCGTTTGGGTGGCACCTTGGATGGTTTAGATTCACAAATCTGCCCGACAGATGGCGCTGCTATTCTAGGAAACCGGACAACGTCTGTACGGTCAGCTAGTATACTTATATATTTCTAAATATATTGTGGCCATTTAACCAAAAACTAACGGGATGCATCTGAATACCAGTATTTTACATGGAGCGTCTGTCTATCTGACCGGTTATATCCCGGTTACTCGGTAATACAGGTACACTTTGGGTAAGATTGGTTGTCATACTCTTGGGCTTCTGACGACCCGTAACTATTGTCAGAGATTCACGAATGACACCCGAGACGTACTTCACTCGACGACACGTTTCAGTATGCACGAATGGTCACCTACCCTCGAACCAACAGCGGCAAGCGAAGCTGAAACCGAGCGATCGAGCCGAGCGGCTGTTATTACTTAGCCACGACTGTGGCCATTTACTCATGACTCGTATTTTGAATCGCAAAAAAAAACCGTACATTACATACCCCTCATCATCATCATCATCATCATTTCAAACGAAAGGCGTCCACTGATGCACATAGGCCTCCCCCAAAAGGGAGGATTTGCCATAATCGACACGCTTGGCAGGTGGGTTGACGATCGCAGTATGGTGGTAAAATGCATAGAAAACGCTGCTGCCCATTCTATAGTAGTTAAGTCCCTTTGTCGTCTTTTATGACACCCACGGAAAGAAATGGCCTGGTGCTATACTTAAGGTATCACACGGATCCATTACCCTTAGAAGCAAGAAGCAAGTTGGCGGCAACACTTCGAATTCGATCATTATTTTTAGAAAACTTTATTTTTCATAGTTATTGCGTTATTTTTGCGTTGTCCGACACGCAACTTAGTCGGTTTTTTTTTCTTATATTGTAGCTGTGTTGTTGTCTTAACATCATATTTTTCGTTTCGGTGCAATTTCAAACGGTTTATCTTTAAATTCCAGGTACCTCTTAAGGTGTGGATTATAGCGAGCGCCTCGTGCTTCGCTGTCTGCGCCGCGCTGGTGCTCGCCACCGTCGTCATCACCAAGTGGGGAACGTCTGATGCCTTCACCACACGAGAAGTGTATCAATCACCGGTAATAACCGAGTTTTTATTCTATTACCAACAGTTAGATAAAATTGTCACAGATAGTCTTCAAGAGTGGCCCTGGCATATGGGCAACTGAAGGAACACAGGTGGGTTTTAGTCAGTAAAAGTCTGACACGCCCTTCCGCTCCACCCTAGAGCGGGAGAAGTCATTTGATGTTTTCCCACGCACAAAAAAAAGGGCGGCGTTCCTCGCGCAAGAGTGGAAATGAAAAACAAAAATAGTTTTATTCCTAGCTTACTAGTGGCTTTGTCTGCGTGGAGATTGAAAAGAATACCATAGGAACGTTCTACCGGAATAACACTTGTATCATAATGTGTTAATTCAGGTTACAAACACCATAATAGCCACGCTTGGTAGGCGGATTTGCGATCTCAGCATGGTAGTAAAATGTAAAGAGAACACTGCCGTCTAGTAAGCCACCACACACAAGTCCAATACTTTCTAGATAGATATGAACCCGTGATATGAACGATTGATGATGTTGCTAATATATTTACATTTTTACAGGAACCAATCCATGCACCACAGTACCCCAAAACAACAGAATACACTACAGATTCAGACGAAACTGAAGAGAACGCTATTCTAGAAAAACTATCAATTTTCAACAACATAGTCGCCAATAGACAACATAAAAATTTGATCTCAAAAGCACAAATACATCCAGTCCACGACGAAATACCACATGAAGAGAGGAATATAAAGAAAAAAGATAAAGCGGTCATTGAGAATGTTCCAGAGGAAAGAGGTTTAAATATAAAAGATAAAGAAATAAAACAAACTCCTTTAGAAGACTCTGTGGTAGAAAATGTTGTAGTCAATGATCCTAAAATGAAAATAGTTGAAGATGATGTTCCGAATTTTAAGCCAATTTTACCTGGTTTTGGGAAGAACATGGATTTGGAAATTCCTTACGGTTATATGGATGGTGAGTATGAGTTTTAAGAGACTTCCTGGATGGCCTAGTAGCTACAAGTGTGTCGGGTGAGCATGGGGTCCAGGGTTACGATTTCCTGGTCAGGAAAAGCGTGAATGATTAATGGTTTTATTTCTGTAAGTAAGTTTGGTACAAAAACGTTTACACGTCAGTTATATATAAACTAGATGAGGTCGGCGTTTCCTATCTGACTATTCTAAGAAAGGCCGAAACAAACTCATAAGTCTCTCTTTTAAAGTCCAGACATAATCTTGGTCAGATCACGTAGATTGGTGTCTGAAATGGTTTTTTGAGGAAAGAACCACACAGATTTCTGTGTCAGTAAAGCTCAACTCCGAACTTGAGGAGCTCCACGATTCGACGAACAATACCAAAGAAAGGACATTTGGATAGACAGCTTACATTACTCAAACTGCCAGACCATGATTAAAATTAAGTGAGAAAAAAGACACTAATCAATAAAAAAATATAACACCCACGCGTACTTTTCGGTTGGGTTTTCCATTAGGAATTTCTCTGAAAAATAAGACAGAACCCAACCCTGCCTGCACTTCCTAGTGCTTTGACTAAGCAACGGAAAAACAGCAACTCAATTTCTTGGCAAATTCATAATAACCACTTAATTTCTCTTCCAGCTAAAGACGACTACTTCTACAACGATGAGAATCTCTACGACGACTATATGCAAAGCAACACAATGACAAGCTACCTTATTGAAAAAGTTCAGGAGCTCCACGAATGGGTTTCATCCGATCCTGATCTTTCCGTCAATGAGACTAGAAGCGACAATGACTTTGGAAGCCTTCTGAAAGCACTGAACGAGAGCCTTGTCGAAGGCAATGTAACCATAGTTATGCATAAATTAAGAGATATGTATTTTGGAGAAAACTATACACATTTCAATAGTAGCAGAAAGGTTATAGTAACAAATAGTACTGATTTGTTGTCGTTCGGAATTTTGACGCTGGATGTGATGTTGTTACATAATATTCAACTTATGGCATGGGAGAATCAGGTATGTCACTTAAAGCTCTTTTCATCATACATTAATTTCAGACGTAAGACGTCTACAGCTGGGCATAGGCCTCTCCCAATTTGGGGGTTTTGCCATAATCGCCACGCTTGGCAGGCGGGTTGGCGATCGCAGTATGGTGGTCAAATCCATAGAGAACGCTGCTGTCCATTGTCTTGTATGTCCCTTATTCACCTCTTATGACACCCACAGGATGAAATTGAGATGGTGCTATTCGTTGCGTCCGGCAACACACGAAGACAGGAAGCTCTTGTACATCATTCATCGTCATTTCAGCCGTAAGACGTCCACTGCTGGACTTAGGCCTCCCCCAATTTGGGGGCTTTGCCATAATCGCCACGCTTGGCAGGTGGGTTGGCGATCGCAGTATGGTGGTAAAATCCATAGAGAAAGCTGCTGTCCATTGTCTTGTATGTCCCTTATTCACCTCTTATGACACCCACAGGATGAAATGAGATACACACGAAGACAGGAAGCTCTTGTACATCATTCATCGTAATTTCTGCCGTAAGACGTCCACAGCTGGACTTAGGCCTCCCCCAATTTGGGGGACTTTGCCATAATCGCCACGCTTGGCAGGCGGGTTGGCGATCGCAGTATGGTGGTAAAATGCATAGAGAACGCTGCTGCCCATTCTCTAGTAAATCCCTTAGTCGCCGTTTACGACACCCACATGAAGAAATCGGGTGGTCGTATTCTTTACATCTGCCACTACACGAAGGAAGTAAGCTCTTGTACCGTTCATAATTTTATCAGTCTATGATGTTTCCATTACCGGAAAACTGGCCTCCTCTCTGTGAC
This sequence comes from Aporophyla nigra, assembly GCA_947507805.1. Taxonomy (NCBI): domain Eukaryota; kingdom Metazoa; phylum Arthropoda; class Insecta; order Lepidoptera; family Noctuidae; genus Aporophyla; species Aporophyla nigra. The sequence continues at coordinate 10,613,182 of OX382319.1, read as the reverse complement.
CCAGTGCGGGTTGGTAGATGTCTTCGAATTTTTGATTCTAGAACATGTCGGTTTCCTCACGATGTTTTCTTTTACCGTTTTGAGAGCAACGGTGATGAAATTTTTTACACAGTAAAGTGCCTGCCTGGGTTCAATCCTCTTTGAGAGGCATCTATAGTTAATCCATTGATTCATAATATTTATATTTTCAAAAAATTAGTCAGCTTAACAAAGTAAATAAACCAATGAAGGTTGTTGTAACTCAAAATGCCATTCCTAATGTAAGTGTGTTCCTCAATTACCCCACTAATATGTCGTACGCCTGTTTTAGGATTCACCTCTTTCTTGGCGCAAAATTCTGCTGCATCTTTCTTTTTTCTGGGTGGGAAATTATCAAATGACTTCTCCCGCTCTAGGCCGGGAGGGCGTGTCAGACATTTACTGGCTAAAACCCACCCGTGTTTCTTCAGTTGCCTGTGCCAGGGCCACGGTAACTGTTTTGAACAAACCGTGACCCTGACAGATATCGGCCTTAGCGGACCCCTTCAATTACATGATAGCAAGTCACACCGTAGATCTTCACATTAAGTAAAAAAAAAAAATGTGTGTGTTGCTGATTTTTTTACTGTCAAAAATAGTTCCCACGATTTGCCACATTTCAGCTAACTCATGTTAATTCTGTGTTTTGCATTTGCAGGAATTAGCCAGGACCAAGATGATGAAAGACCCTGATGTATTTGCGTTCAACGCGCTGTTCCTGGACCCTGGCAAAGTGGAGACGAAACAAAATGAAGTGGCTCACGATGGATCTCTGTTTTTGTAAGTCATGAATCGCGGGTGAATTGAACAGCTACGCTTGCCGCGGTTGGTCATACATGCGTGACGATCTTATATATCTACCTCTCCGTGCCTGTCTTCCGTGTTTCGGCAAGAACGCTAATCTGTTGGTCCTCATTCGTAGATCTTTTACAGTCGGTACGGGTCATCAGAAGGCCGAAAATCTGACAGCCAGTCCTTACCAAGAGATACCGTTGCGTTGTACCGAGTTACTAGGTTGTAGATTTCAGATAGGAAGTTGGTCCATGTAAAATACTGGTATTCAACTACATACAGTTAGCATGGAAGCCAATCACAACATAGTTGGGAAAGGGTAGGGCAGTTACACTGTTCGATTTTCAACTCTCGGCGCCTTGAAGATCCAGTTCGCGGAAAAATCCCACCGCGATATTCGTGACTAGTAGACCACAGACCAGATGTGTTATCGGACGTAAAGAATAGCACCACAACATTTCTCAACTCTCGGCGCCTTGAAGATCCAGTTCGCGGAAAAATCCCACCGCGATATTCGTGACTAGTAGACCACAGACCAGATGTGGTATCGGACGTAAAGAATAGCACCACAACATTTCTCCGAGTAGGTGTCGTAAAAAGCGACTAAGAGACTTATTAGAAAATGGGCAGCAGTGTTTTCTATGCTTTTTGCCACCATGCTGCGACAGCCACCATACCCGACTGCCAAGCAGGCGCGGTCGCAGCCTAAAATTTTGGGGGGGGTCACCATGAGTACTGAAGAATATTTTTAGGAAGGTACATCCTCTTTGGTCTAGTAGTCGCAAGCGCTACTGATCAGTATGATGTCTTTTATAATAGTAGTATAGTAAGACAGGCAAATCGTTTAGGGTTTCGACAGCATGACTGCCTTTGGGGGGGGGTCATGACCCCTAGGACCCCCCCCCCCTCGGACCGCGCCTGCTGCCAAGCGTGACAATTATGGCAAAACTCCCCAAATTTAAGGGGAAGGTTTATCTCCAGCTGTGGAAGTCTTTCGCCTGAAATGGTGATAATGAGACCATAGAAGAAGACATACTTGTAAAGGAAGCAAAACTGGGTATTAAGTGCAGTTTACTTCTATTCTTTCAGAAAACGCTTGAATCCTCGCCAAGATGATTTAGATTTCGGAAAGAATCTTCTAGAAAATATTATGGAAATTGGCATGAGTACCGCGCGCGCTGCGATACATCTTGGGAGGGCTTACAAGAATACTAGGTGAGTTTCATTTTGTGTTTATTGGATTTTTTACTCATTAATTTTTACTTTTTAGTTATGGTAGATACCCCGCACTAATCTAATCGCGTTATTCGTTCATTTGTCGCGCAAATACTTAATGCAAATTTAAGACTTATATGGTTTTCATTGGATCCCATTGTCCGAATGAAGCCAAATATAACCATAAATAAAATGGGACCATTCGGGAAGCACCAGCTTTCAAATAAAAAAGAATCTTCAAAATCGGTTCACCCAGTCAAAAGTTATGAGGTTACAAACATAAAACATAAATTAAAAAAATACAGTCGAATTGATAACCTCCTCCTTTTTTTGAAGTCGGTTAAAAATGAAATAAATGTAGCTCTAGACCGCTCTAGAACTCGGTGTCACCTGATGGAAACCGCTGGATGAGGTCGGCGATTTAACTATTCTTTAACTTTTATTATTTATTAGCTTTTGCCAGCGGTTTCACCCGCGTAATATACATATAACCCTTCCTCTTGAATCACTCTGTCTAGTGATGAAAACCGCGTTAAAAGCTGTTGCGCACGGATGTGGCAAGTGAATTTGTTTTATACTAGGTAAAGATTTGTTTAATTTTATTCTTTGTTCATAAATAAATGTAGTTCTAGATCGCTCTAAACCTCCGTCTCATCTGCTGGAAACTGATGGATGAGTTCCAAGATTTAAAGATCCTTTAACTTTTATTACTTTAAATAAGCTAGCTTCCGCCCGCGAGATTTTGGCCCCCGACCCGTCGCGTGGTAAAGAATAGCACGATATAGCAAGATATAGGTATCTTCACGTGGTTGTCATAAAATGCGACTAAAGGACTTACTAGAGAATGGGTAGAATGCTTAGAGAACGCTGCTATACTCCATTTGTTTAGGTAGTTAACTAAAGGTAAACAATCTTGATATGTCTTTTTATATAAAATAAATCGTATAAAAGACCAACAAATATTATTTAAATTAAGTTACTTACCTAACATCGGTTTAAGTAAATACCTAATTGTAAACATTTTTAGATTCAATTTTTAGACAGTTTTTTAGATAAAAGACATGTTAAGATTGTTTACATTTAGTTAACTACCTAAACAAATGGAGCGCGCAGCAGCGTTCTCTAAGCATTCTACCACTATAGTGCAAACGTCAATCCGCCTATCAAGCGAGGCGATTATGATTACCCCCTTCCCCTTCTGGGGAAGCATATGTCCAGCAGTGGAGGTATTTTGGCTGAAATAATAATGATGATGATGAGATTAGGTATAATTTTAATAAAAACTGTTTTCTTTTACAGAAACATCCTCAATCAAATTTCAAATAAAGAAGTGCAAACCACCAACATACAGAACCAACTGTCACGCAATCTTGATGCCAACACACACGCGCTAAACCATTTACAAACGTCATTTGACAGCACGCACGGTGTTGCCAACAACGGTAGTTTTTACACAGAGTTGGATTGTGTTTGGTTGCTGTATTGTAGAAATTTGGTAGCTACTACCAAGTTAAACGCACCTTATGGTACCATGGCTAGAATTAATGGGTAAGTATTTTTTTTATTTACATTCCTTTAAAAACCGGAAGTTCCTTCGGAAAGTTCGTAAAATCTACGAGAGAGGTAACAAACTGCCATACTCACAAACTTTCACATTTTTATTATTAGAAGGACTAACATTTCTCCTGCTATTTCAGGGTGGCGCTAAGAATGCTTACTGGCGAGCTAGCAGCCAACAAGGCGCTTGACACAATGTTGTTCGAAGTACTAACTGGCTGGACTGAACTTAAGTGCAATGACATGTTTCCTAGGTAAGTCCGTGTAAATTAGACTGTTACGATAGTTTACCTACAGATGAAAGGAGAAAACAGTATTTTCAATAAACAGCTCTTATTTACTTCCGCCTCCTTTTGTTTTAATCAGAGAGAAAAAGATGGCAAATTAAGTTTATCTCTGAACTAGAATTAATCAGTTAATTTATTAATATGTCTCATTTTCAATTAAGATAGACTAGTGGGCTGTTGTATGTAATAACAACCGCACAGGTCACTCGATCAGGTTAACCTACTACTACTACCCTTGCCGTGGTTGATCCGTGGACGGGTGAGCATCTTTACATATCACGTTAGCGCACTTGTTACGGATCGTCAGATGCCCGAAAGTCTGACAATCAGTCTAACAAATATTGTGTTACCCAGTAGCTAGGTTGTAGAGGTCAGATAGGCGGTCGCTCCATGTTCAATACCGGTATTTAGCTGCATCCGGTTAGACTGGAAGCCGACTCCGACACATTTGGGAAACGGAATAATGATAAGTTAAGACATTAATTTTACAAATATCTTTCAACAGATGCAGTAAGGTGAATGCTGCCTCAGTAGTTGTTGACACAATTCTTCAATCGCACCGAAAATCTTCAGGTTCTAACAGAGGATGATAAGAGGTTGCAGAAATAGTAAAATTTGAATAAGTTTCATATGTTAGAAAAACCAGTTAATGAACGAATTTCCCAGTAAATTCAGCCAGTAATGTAACGGCTTATTGCCGATCCCTCTCACAAAATAATATACTTCGAACATTAGTGTTGTTACAAAAAACTACTAAATTAGTAGAACTTTTGTTAAACTGGCAACATTTTTGCTAACATCGTTAAGTTGGTAGGTAATTGTTAAGTTTTAAGATTTATTTTTTTAGTTATTATTTTGTATTTCTCGGTTTTAAGTTTTCTCGTCGTTTTTAAGAAATTTTCTTTAAATAATGATAATTTCTTATTAATGCATTAAATCCAGGGGCAGTAACAAGAAATTCCTATTGGAAAAAAACCCAGGACCTAAAGTACTTACTTTAAATATTAAAACTGAAATGTACTTTTTAAAGTACAGAATTACTTTTATTATTAAGTACAAACATTAAGTTATTATTATTATTAAAATCTAATAATGTTGAGGCTTCATGTTGTTAAATGATAGACTGATAATTTAAAAATAAAAACTTTGATTTAAAAAATGTGTGGTTTTATTTATTACTTGCGAAAGCTCCTGCTTTGCACGGATATATTGCACAGATGTTGCAACGACATGTCTGTGCTATAAAAAAAAAACAATAAAATAAATCCTTTTACGCACTCTTGAGGCCAAACGCGTGGGCCGACTTTGATCATTCTTGCGTCAATCGAGTTTTTAATCTCAAATAACAGCCGGGACCAACGATACGTAGGGGTATGTAAAGATGGTCACCCATCCACGAATCAACCGCGGCAATCTTGTGAGTGTCACTATAGACATTATATCTATAGTGTTCATAAGTTTTAACCTAATTTAACTCGTAATTAAATTGGAACCATCCATACTAATATTATAAATGCGAAAGTGTGTGTGTCTGTTTGTCCGTCTTTCACGGCAAAACGGAGCGACGAATTGACGTTTTTTAGTTGGCTGAGGAGACCTTATAAAAAGTCGTGCTTTTCCTATGCACAATTGTATGTAGCATGTTCGCGTGTGTCCAATGCCCAGAATCTTTACATTCTATCCCGAAATGGAAAGACATATAATATCGTCTACAATAGCGTATTAAAATAACATTCTGTTCCGAGTTCTCTTCTGTGTCCTAAATCAGGAAAGGTGAACCGTGTTACCCCGAATTCAACGTGAGCGAAGCCGCGGGCAAAAACTAGTAAAAAAAATATAATTAAAATTAAACGAAGCCTCTAAGGTGAAATGCAGTGTAATGCTCCACTTTTTGATTTTACTTCAAAAGATGTAATAGAAACCACGAGAAACTGATCAAAATCAGGACAAAATCAATCAAAATAAAAAACTTTAACGCGCACAAAACGCGTTCCTGCAGTTTACTTCGGTGTGACTAAGTCAATGGTGGTAAAAACTTAACAGGTATGCCACTATGGCTGGCGTCACATAATATAGTCCTCCAGACTGAATTTCGGCCACGGCGGCCAATCTCAACGGAGGCTAGCCATCGGCGCGGGAAATATTATAGTGCTCAAGTGTGTGCGCAGACACAGGAGCACTCACTCTTCCCTCACTCTCATAGTCCGATGGGACGGCAATCCGACACGACCGGAGAGAGATCAGGCGTAGGACCAACGGCTTAACGTGCTTTCCGAGGCACGGGGGTATCACACCGCCAACTTCCAAACTCCGGGCTGCTACTAAGAAATTCCTAATGGAAAAACCCAGTAACACTGCCCGACCCGGGAATCGTACCCAGGACCCCACGCTCAGCGGCCGCGCTTTTGACCACGAGACCAACGGGGCAGTTAACGGGCGTCACATAATAATATGACAACTGCAGGATTATAACCCACCAATTTCGAAAAAAGGGCGGTGTGTCATTTTGTCCGTAAATGTAATTTTGGACTTCCCCTACCTAGTGAAATGTGGGTGTAAGTATTATAGGTACACCTTTGTTCAACCCGGCGGGGAGAACAAGGCATGATGCTAAGATATTGGAACGAAGTTTTGGAACGAAGTTCCTTATCGCGCGTTACGAAAGGGGGCTGACGGAAAAAATTATGACCAAAAGTTGTAACAACACTTTTTGCTATAAATTGTTATAAGCCGTGCGGCGTCTGCCGGGGTCGCGTGATTGTTCGAAAGAGATACCGTGGTCCCGGCACATGGGCAACTGAAGAAACACGGGTGGGTTTTAGTCAGTACAAGTCTGACACGCCCTCCCGCTCCGCCCAGAGCGGGAGAAGTCATTTGATGATTTCCCATCCAAAAAAAAAAGCCGTGCGGCCTGCGCGTGTTTCTCCGTCTGTCTCTCTCTCTCTCTCATAGAAAGCAAGCCAGTTATTTTCGTTTCGTCTTTCTATTTTGCATTGAACAGTGTGGTATCGCGACGATTTTTTTTTTTTTGTTGAGTGTATACAGCTTTTTTGTACATAATAAATAATAAAAAATAATACATTACTGATTAAGTTTATATTACATTATATTTGATAATAATAAAAAAAAATTATTATAACTTAAAAAAAAAACATTATTACAATTCCTTCACTAATTAATCGAAAGGAACTTCGTTCCCTCCGGGTGTCCCTTGACACCTCTCAAGTTTTTTTTTCTCTAAAGATGGAATTAAAAAGACAGACTATTCAAAATAAACTTTATTAATTAATTACAATTAAAAACCTAATTTATTTCCTAGGTAAGTACTTCTTCAATGATTCTATCAAGCTCGTCGCTACAGTATTAGTAGCTTTGATTCTATCGAACAAATCCAAAATCTTCTCATCGTCCCAGATATGTTGATGCAAATTCATATCGTTTTTCAATTTCTTCAAATTCACTTCTAAAGTATCAATTGTAGCTATAATGTAGCCGATTCTATAGTGATCATCATTGGATAACGCAATTTTGATATTCGTCAACGGTTTTATTTTCCTTTCGACTTCGTTAAATGTATCTTCCAAATATGAAAGCAGTTTGTCTTTGACTCTTGAAGTCGTAGTCACAAACTCTGGTGGAGGTGCCATTAAAGGAATCATTCGTCGACCACTAACAGCAGAATCCGTTTTGTTATTTGCACGCAAAACTTCAGCAATCACAGTATCGTTCTTAGCTCTTAACACTTCAACTTTATCAATAACCGTTGCAGGTTTACCCGTTGAAGTAGCGGTTACTGTAACGTTATTTTCCGTTACGGTAGCATTTGTAACTGTATCGTTGGTTACAGCTCTTTTATATCTTCTTTCATTTTTAGCAACTGGCAACTCGGCGGCTAAGACGCCTTCATTGTTGAATTTTATTAATTCTTCTTTGATTTTGTCTAACGCACTCGTGACTTCGACTAATACTTCATCAAATTCTTTCTTATCTACGTTATTATGGTTGTGATTAAAGTCATTATAATCATCAACGCTTTTACTGTTGTCGTTGTTGTCAGCTGATCTTTCTTTGAATAAGGAATGGAGGTTGGATAGTATCTGATCGTATCTCTGTTGTTTGGACTGCCTGCCATAGTTTGTGAACTCCTGGTCGTCCAAATCTCGTTCGTAACCATATTCCATGGCGCTGGTCGCTGCATGTAACAGGATGTCTGAAAATAATAGTAATTTTAGCATTTTTTTTAGAAAATCTAGTTGTACATGGCATGCGCGCCAAGTGGTTCAGTTTTGTAGCTATTCACAACCATTCGGCAGATTGTCGAATCGATATTGTCACCTTTTCAATTATTAATTCCATTATCCTGGCCAGGATTACCAAACCATTAAAAAAAAAACGATGAAGCCGCTGTTGTAGCTAGCTATTTTCGTCTTTTGGGTTTGTGAACAGCTTAGAGAATTATTTTGGTAACATTCGGGAAAGTGACGTGCATAGCAGATAGGCACTACGCCACCTGTTCTTGTCTAGACAGACAAGCGCAGGTTTCTTTTACGTATGATAACTGAGTTAGTTTCTTAATAATTTCGGGACATACATTAAAATGTAATTGACAGACTAATGGTGATTTTTCGAGGTAGGCACTGCTTATGTGCGTATATGCAATGCTCGCCGCTGATTCGGAAAGTAACCTTTTGGATGGTTGTGAGTACCCATGCTGATGGTAAATGGTCACTGCTGGATGTTTACATCAGTCGATCTATTCACCGTGAACTGAGCTGTCATTGTCATTGCCACCTGATGCTAGAGTTTAACACTGTTGACAGCTCAGTTCAAACCCACTTTACCCAAGTTTTCAGGGTGAGAGGTTTACAGAATGAATTGCATAAGCAAAATCAGCCTATAATATTCGCACTGCTAGAACACATTCGTCCTCTCTGTGAGAGAGAATGGGCTACAATCCACCACGCGACCCCAGTGTGCGTTGGTAAACGTCACATGTATTCGAATTTTTGGTTCTGAGACATGCCGGTTTCCTAATAATGTTTCTTTTCACCGTTTTGAGAGCAGTGGTGATGAAATAATTTACGTTAATTACTAGGTATGGAATGTGGATGTTTCCATCCAAAGATGTTGCCAACAAAGGTAAAGAAGGGCAGAACTCAAGGAAAAAATATGAATGCCTCATTCTTTGGACGGACGGGTCATTTAGCAACAATTCTTCTAGAAGATAAAAGTACTACAGATTGTTGTGACAGTCATTCTTAACCAATTGTCTTGGAAATTGTTGGACAGCAGTGCGCAAGAATAAGGATTCTCCTCCACCACGACAACGCTCCAGCTCACTTCGACGGACGGCCAATCGAATATAATTGTGTATCCAAGGTATGAGTGAGTTAGAGAGTCATCCTCCTTATAGTCCCGACCTGGCACCTTCTGACTTTTATTTATTTCCAACAAAAAAAAAGATAAACTTAGAGGAATTCGTTTAATAAGCCCTGAAGATGTCGTGGCTGCGTTTGAAAAAGACATGAAAGAAATCCCGAAATAATAGTTGGCCCATTACTTCAGTCAATGGTTCCAGCGCATGCGACAATGTATAGAAAGGTCCGGAGACTACTTCTAAAAGCAATAACAATATTAACAGGTTTCTACATCACATATTTTTTATTTTCTAAAAATTTCCAGTGTGACCCACGCCTCTTGTGAAAATTTTCATGCTTCTAGACCCACAGTGGTTTAGGTTTGCGTTTGAGAATTTGTGGAGTGAGTAAATTTAAGAATTCTATAAAATAGCTAGAAATTTAACTTACAGAATATAAACAGCTGCAGCATTCTCTCTATATAAAATCTTAAACTATCCATGAGTATTTACAAAAGCTAAATGAAATAAAATGCACATTGTTAGCAGAAAATGTTGCCTATTTAGAAAAACATATAGCAATTAAATTGAACGTGATCAAGTACAATCGCGAACACAGATTTTCGAGTACAATATTTTAAAAACAATTGTTTCGTTTCGGATTTTATCCCAAACCGATTTGGAGTTAGTCAAATTTTTGTATAACATTAAAAATTATGTCTAACCAGCTGTAGTGACCACTTGTTAACACCCAATTGTTAGTATTGTTACCTAGATCGTAAAGACTTGAAACGACACGTTAACACCATCTTCGTCAAGTAGCATTATACTACACGAACAATTATACGTAGACGCCACCGCCATCTATTATCGATTAGCGGAATTAGATAGATTTGTCTACTCTAGGATATTCTTGAAACGTCGCGTCGCCGCTGACTGTGAACTGTGGCAAAGAATCGCGTGTATTCGAGAATGATCAGCTCGGCATATAAATAGCGGATTGTTGGACTGAGAAGATAGGTAGTTCCGTTACGAATGCGATGAAACAGTGAAGTAAAAGCAAGACAAGTGATTTTGGTTGACGTATCTGATTATTGCGGTATTTGTGTTTATTAGATTAAACTGTTTTCGTGTGTTTGGTAAAATTAGCCAATTCATTTTTCCCGAACACCAGCTCGTAACAGTTACATTTACACACACATTTGACATATCGAGTAAGTCCTTACTATGTCAAATTACTCTTGGCGCACTGTTTAGGGCGAGGTGTCCCCACGTCCTAACTGGCGACTGAGAGGCCAACGCAAGTTCGTACGAACTAGCGTTAGAACGCACCGAAGTCGAACAGAACAGCTGAATGAATAGCTATGCTAATAAAATAAACGATGTAGTTTATATATTGTGAATGTGAGAACGTTGTTGGCCTTGTAGAATATAGATTTGTGGACCATTTTCTATTTTATTAAGTACCTGGTGCTTGTTGATAGCCCTACACTGTCCGCCCAGACCATTAACACTGTAATTTCGAAACATCGTAAAAGCCATTTATTTTAAAAAGAGTAACCGTGTAGTATCTTGCCGGCTTAATCCTCCATAGGAAACGAACAACTGGAACCGTGCACCTAGCTTCTGAAGTCTCATAAGTGCCCATATAGGTTTATGTGAAATAAAATATTTTGATTTTGAGTTGAAAATAACACATTTTCGGTAACCTGATTTGCCGCAAATAGCCGACGGAAGAATAGTCGTCCATTTGGTTAAACTGTCAACATTTACGGGTTTTGGATTTGTAAACAGCGATAAGAGGAGTCTTTCAATAACATTAAATGGTGTTCGATTCGGCACGGAACCGTATCGAATGGTTGTGACTAGCTATGATGGAGTCCTAATTGACATTCGTACAGTGCATTCACGCGAACAATATGTCTGAATGTTCGCGCGAACCGACTTCGTCCGAATACGTGATCAAAATACTGATGGCCACTTGTTTTTTACAAGTTTGCGAAAACGCGGTGCAACCATCAGTAGGTACCTACTATTAGTCTGTGAAACCACCCATCCTCGATGATCGCATATACCTACAAATTATAACGCACATTATACCATCGAGCGAATAAGCGATTTCATTCGAGCGACGATCGCATTCTTTAGGACGCAGCCTTAGGTCGGGAGCGAATAAACGTCAGATTTAATTTCCAATTGTTTAATTAGACTGTCGGGACGGATTCCCCGAAATCCCGGATATCTTATTAAAAACTCTTCAATTTTTGGAACGAAGTTCCTTATCGCGCGTTGTGAAAGGGGGCTAGACGGAAAAAAATCTTACGAAAAGTTGTCACGACATGCTTTAACCGACTTCAAAAAAAGGACGAGGTTTCTCAATTCGACCGTATATATTTTGTATGTTGTTGTTTTTTTTGTTGTGAGTAGAGAGGGAGGGAGAGAGGGGGCGAGGGGGAGAGGGGAGTGTGGGGAGGGGGAGAGGGGGAGAGAGGGGCTGAGGGGGAGAGGGAGAGAGGGAGGGAGGGAGAGAGGGAGAGAGAGGTAGAGAGAGAGGTAGAGAGGGAGGGAGAGAGAGGCAGAGAGAGAGGGAGAGAGAAGGAGATAGGGAGAGAGAGAGAATATTTTTGTTGAGTGTATACAGGTTTTTTGTACATAATAAATAATTAAAAAATTATAACTATTATGAATCCTGGAAAGGAACTTCGTTCCATCCGGGTGTCCCTTGACACGTCTAAAGTTTTTGACAATGGTGCCGATTCCCTTATTCACAAACTAAACTAAATTTAAGTTCAGTGCATCTTTTTCTTTCTATTTCATTAAGAAAAGGACAGAAGATAAATTTTAGTTGAGTCCTGTCAAATTAATCAGCGTTTGACGTAAATTGACGTAATTTTAGTAGGCAAGTTTTTAATCACGTCTAAACTTGTATGAAGCGCTGATTAATTTGACAGGACTAAACTAAAATTTATCTTCTGTCCTTTTCTTAATGAAATAGAAAGAAAAAGATGCACTGAACTTAAATTTAGTTTAGTTTGTGAATAAGGGAATCGGCACCAATATGTAGTATTTCTAGTAGTGGACATTTGACATTTTCAACCACTTACGTCCATTGACTTTTTCGGTCATAAGGAAACCTATTTGTTGGTTGTATCCGGTAACAGAGATGGCAGAAGGAATTCTTCATTCTTCCATCTTTGTCACAACCTGCACCCTAATTATGAAACGCAGAATTTATCAGAATCTGAATGGGATTGAAGATTATTTCTAAACCATTGCGTCATTTGTTCGAATAAATTGTCGGCTCAGCAACGTAAGTAACGCAATAAATGTTGTTTAACTATGAATATGAAACCAATTCCTACCGATAAAAAGTTACGCAATTACCCCTCTGTTAAACGGTGTCTTTCTAAAACTTAGTGCGCCATTGTTTTGCAGCAGTAGTGGCCTAGTGTTACCGGCCCCAAGTTACAAGTTATAGGTCGTGAGTTTGAATCCAGGCACTTTACTTTGTATATGTATTTAATTTCATCACCACTGCTCTCAAAACGATGAATAAAAACATCGTATAGTAACCGGCATGTCCTAGAACCTACGAATTCGAAGACATGACATCCACCAACCCGTATTTGGCCCACACCATTTTTTTTTTTTGGATGGGAAATCATCAAATAACGTCTCCCGCTCTTGGGCGGAGCGGGAGGGCGTGTCAGACTTTTACTGACTAAAACCCACCCGTGTTCCTTCAGTTGCCCATGTGCCAGGGTCACGGTGTCTCTTTCGAACAATCTCGCGACCCTGGCAGGCATCGGTCCTGGCAGACCCCTTCAGTTCTGCTGACGTCTCTTTGAGGCGCGCGTGGAACACTACGTGCTGTCGACCCGAGCCTGGTCCTTACTGGGCGGCGAGCTACCCATTGCTCGCCGCCCGCAAGTTCGCGCCTGCGGTGGCCGGGAGTCTGCTATTGACTCCCGACGCCCGTAGCCGTCTCCTCCTGCGGCGCCTAGGGACGTGAAGGCGCAGAGACTGCCACTCCCTCACGCGCCCCGCTTCCTCCTTCGCGAGCATTACTGCCTTGCAGAAGGAGGTGACAGCTTCCCATGCTCTCTTGTTCCGTACCATGGCTCACACCAGGGCCAGACGCTGTATCGTTCCAATTTTAGTATATGTACTGCCGAAGCAAGTACTGGCCCACTCCCCCTCACGGAAAGAAAGCCTGTGTGCGTCCCAGCAGTGGGAATGTTATACGCTGATTATGATGCCCTTATAAACTGGAAAAATATATAATTACGCACAATTTTAGTCATTCGCAACTTGATGACGCACAGACCGTGTTTGACAATGAACGTGGAATTTTCCTTGAAATACAAATTAACTTCGCCAAATAAACACGATATCTTGATTGAACATTGACTCACGATGTTTCTTATCGCTGAATAACTTAACGGTATGAGTCTGCGTTCATAATTTCGTATGCTGTGATAGAAAACATAGTGAGGAAGAATGTCTTCCAACAAAAAATTTGAAAATTCGTGATATCCACAATACGGCCCACTCTCTCTCACAGAAAGGAGGCCTGTGTCCCAGCAGTGGGAATTTAATGGGCTGCAGTTGCAGTCGCACTTCGTAAAGAAATAACTGAATTACAAACCGTTATTATGAGTTGGCAGTACCTACACAAAATTACAAGGATTTGCTCCGACCCCATACATGTCTAGTTTTTAAACGCTATAAATTAGCTTCACTTGTATGTTTGTATGTTTGTTTGTAACCGACTCCTTAAAGCGCGATTTTGACCCACTTTAAACGACCAGATTTAATTTAAACTCTGTAGACTTATCGAGGACCGATGACAATACTATAATTTCATAAATTTGTTCCATTATCCTTGCCAGGGTTAAAAGGACAGCAAAAAAAATACGTCACAAACTACGCTGACATACGTCTCAAAATTCGAAACACCCTAAAAAATAGAAAATAAATAATAGTATAAAAAAATATTTTTTGCCTCATTTTCCTATGATGGGGTCGCCTTTTAGTGTCACCGAATGCTGATGAACGCCAGTATTTTTACACCTCCACAACCCAGTGAACGCTGTAGGCCTTTTAAAATTGATTTGTAGACTATTTTATAGGTATTTTATTAAATACCTGGTACTATTCTGTGTGATGCCGGATATAAAGAATAGCAATAGCATCACCCCATTTCTTCCCGTGGGTGTCGTAAAAGACTAAGGGACTTATTAGAGAATGGGCAGCAGCGTTCTCTATGCATCGATCATGCGATCGCCAACCCGCCTGCCAAGCGTGGCGATTACGGTAGAGCTCCTAAATTGGGTGAGGTCTATGTCCAGCAGTGGACGTTTTACAGCTGAAATAACCGATGGTTATCATCAGATCTTAAATAAATATCTTATATCTTAAGACAACCAACACAGCGTTATCTGATCCCAAACTAGGCAGAGCCTGTACTATGGCAACCAGACAACTGATAAACATACTTATATATTTCTAAATACATACATATTATAGATAAATTACACCCAGACACAGAACAAATGATCGTGCTCATCACACAAAGATTTGTCCTGGGTGGGAATCGAACCCACGACCTCAGTCTTAGCGGTCAGGGTCACTAACCACTAGACTAACAGGCCAGTCTGGACCATCGGTTGTCTGTACCTACACAAACTTACAAGGATTTGCTTCAACCCCATACATTATCACCTGTCCAATGTTTTGCCTCGTTTTTCTATGTTGGTGGTCGCCTTTTGTCAAACCAGATGCTGATGAACATCAGTATTTTACAAAGAGCGACTGCCTGTCTGACCTCCATAACCCAGTGCAGCTACCGCGGGGCCTGATGAAAATTCCGCCCAAAGGGATAAATCTTGGTTTGTTTTGGATTCTATAGCTCAGGAGATAAAAAAGAGGTTTTTTTCCTTCTACGACGAAGGTACCGTGTAGGTACCAACATTTTTTTTTTTGGAAGGGAAATCAACAAATCACTTCTCCCGCTCTGGGCGGAGGCCGGAGCGGGAGGGCGTGTCACACTTTTACTGACTAAAACCCACCCGTGTTCCTTCAGTTGCCAATACGCCAGGGCCACGTTAACTCTTTCGAACGAATCTCGCGACCCTGGCAGTACCAACTTAGCTTCGATTGTAGCAAAATGTAGCCAGGATTGTCTAGTACGACCGACAGATTGATTTTTGAGTTTTTGACTCGAATTACCCACAACAAACGCAATCTTCTTCTTAGAGTGTCGTGGTTAAAGTAAATATAAAATAGATTGTTGGAAATAGTTCGGTGCTTTGTTGACTAATGCAAAAAAGCATTACAATTGAGAAATGTCAGAATACAAGAGCTTGCAAATTTTAAGATATCGCCTCGAAAAGTTTAAAGTTCTCTACATTTTCTTTTAGTTTTGAATATTAAATACACCGTGTGGTGCCGGACGTAAAGAATAACACCACCCCATTTCTACCTGTGGGTGTCGTAGAAGGCGACTAAGGGACTTACTAGAGAATGGGCAGCAGCGTTCTTTATGCATTTTACCACCATACTGCGATCGCCAACCCGCCTGCCAAGCGTGGCGATTATGGCAAAGCCCCCCAAATTGGGGGAGGCCTAAGTCCAGCAGTGGACGTCTTACGGCTGAAATGATGATGATGATGATGATTAAATACACCTACCTTTTATTTCGAAGCCAGACTGTCTTGCACCTCGCTCCTGGCGCCCATGTTCTTTGTAAGGGCGTTCTGAAACACTCCCATGTACCTACATATTTGGGAATCAGTAGGCATAGTATATACTTCAGTGACGCAGCTTTCATAAATACAACCCGATTCCTACAGGCTTTCCTTCGGAACAACCACTCTAGCCAGTGTCTACTATTGACAAATAATATACTATCACATTACTTTACACATATTCAATACATCATAGATTAAGAACGAGTTAGGATATATCAGTCGATCTTATCTATACATCTATACAAATAAATAAAATTGGAGTGTCTGTTTTTAATATTAATCTTATACAAATAAATAAAATTGGAGTGTCTGTTTTTAATATTAAGATAACCACTTTTTACTAATTGTATATGGATGTATACACGATACATATACCAAAACAACATTTTTTACCATTTTTGTCTGTCTGTCTGTCTGTCTGTTCGTTCCCGCTAATCTCGGAAATGGCTGGACCGATTTTGACGGGACTTTCACTGGCAGATAGCTGATGTAACAAGGAGTAACTTAGGCTATTTTTATTTTAGAAAGATTCTTTTATTTTAGAAAAAAATAACTATCTTCGAAAACTACGCTGACATACGTCTCAAAATTCGTAAAACCCTGGCTGAATCCTACGAAATAGATCAAAATAATGTACTACAGTATTGTACACCTTAAAAAGGCCTACAAAAATGTCCTCAATGGTATATGTCTATCTCTTAGGGATAACCCACAATAACCATTTTTTATCTTTTACTTTTTACGAGAAATAAGGGCTTATTTACGAAGCGATTTTAAGCAATACAGCATTAATCCTTATCCAATTAAGTACCTTAAATACATTGTGCATTTAATATGGATCAATATGGCCCTTTACAGCATGTAATTTAAATGAATATCTTAGAAGATATTAGAGATTTAAAAAGTGGGCGCAGAGCGCGTTGGCAGGGGCCGGGTAGTACAGGATAAGTAGGATTGTAATTCATATTACTTTGGCTTCAAAGTAATTGCGAATATCATGTGTGTTCATTATACTCAAAATAAACCTAATAGTATTATTTCAAGTAAGAGACCGCGAAATTGCTTAGATGTTTAGATTTTTGGATGTTTGTTTCTCAATGATGCAAAGACGGCCAAACGGATTTAGATCGAATTTGGCACAAAGATATATTATATCATGGATACGTAACAGATAGGATACCTACTTTATCCTGGTAGTAGGTTCCCGGGTGTTATTTTCCGACAGCTATACGGGCCAAGCCACTGGCAAAAGTACTATTCCTATAATTAAGTTCGGTGTCTGGTAAATGATTGAGTGTCTGTATAGGTAAAATAGGAGCGTTAAGAAAAACCAGGAAGACTTATATTCAACTAAACCAAGCCCTATGTCACAGTCTTCTTACTCTGAATACTATTACTTTTATTTTAAAAACACCAACACACATAATGTTCTCATAAACTATGAATCCTAAGTAATATGAGTTATAATCCTACTACTAATCATATTATATATGTGAAAATATGTATGATTGGGTGTTTGTTTCTCAATCACGCAAAAATGGCTGAATGGATCTGGATCGAAAATAGCACACTGAGTCTATATTACCTATATAAAACATCGAATAACACATTCTTATCGCGGTAGTACGTCCTCTTGCATTAATTTCCGACATCCACGCGGGCGAAGCCGCGGGCAAATAATATTATAAATGTGAAAATATGTATGATTGGGTTGTTGTTTCTCAATCACACAAAAATGGCTGAATGGATCTGGATCGAAAATAGCACACAGAGTCTATATTACCTATATAACCTGGAATAACACATTCTTATCGCGGTTATACGTCCTCTTGCATTAATTTCCGACATCCACGCGGGCGAAGCCGCGGGCAAAAGCTAGTATATATATAAAAATGAATCCCTATTTCCCTTGGTCACGACATCACGCGTGAACGGGTGGACCGATTTCACTTTTTTTTTGCTGTGTATGTAATTGTCAGGAGAAGGTTCTTATGAAAAAAAATATTTAAAAAATTGCACCGAAAATTAGAAAATTTAAGAACACTTATTTAAGAATACTTGACAACCATATAATAGGACAATGTAAACTTTTTTAATGTAACATTATGACATTTGACATAGAATTGACAGAATGCGTGATCAAATATCATCAAAGAGACAGGACAACGTCTGTCGGGTCAGCTAGTAGGTAAACTATATAAAAAGTCCACATTCTCAATTGCAATAGTCAATGCGATACACAGATACTAAATTCGCAACTAGAACGCTCTCTCTCCGCAGGAGGAGACGCCCCGGGCGTCGGGAGTCCATTGCGGACTCCCGGGCACCGTAGGCGCGGGCTTGCGGGTGGCGAGCAATGGGTAGCTCGCCGCCCAGTAAGGACCAGGCCCAGGTCGACGGCGCGTTGTGTTCCACGCGCGCCTCAAAAAGATGTCCTCACAATTGAAGGGGTATTAAGACCGATGCCTGCCAGGGTTGCGGATTTGTTAAAAAAAAGTTACTGTGGCCCCGGCACAGGCAACTGAAGAAATACGGCTGGGTTTTACTCAGTAAAAATCTGAAACGCCCTCCCGCCTCACCCAGACTGGGAGACGTCATTTGATGAGTCAGAAAAATATGGCACCGTCCCTCGGAAAATAAAAATCCATGAACAGAAAGAAATTTAATCAACTAAGCTCTAATGATAGAATCATATCCAGATTTTTAGAGATAATTCTCTGAGTCTTCTCGTCCAAGTTCTTCAGATTGACTTTAAGATGCTTCACCAGAGCTGTCATTACTTCTAAAATGTCATATCTTTTACCAGCTCCGAAGTCTTCAAAACTATTCTTCATATCAGACCATTCCAATGCATTTGATTCGCTTCTCGGAATCTTTGTGTCTAGCAAATCAATGATTTCTAGAAGCGCTAGTGTCGAGTTCACGATACGTTGACGAGCACTGAAATTATTCACACTCATTGGCTTATTTTGATTCGTTATTGTATTTTTTAATATCAGAACTATCGCCCTCAGTATAACAACGTTCTGCATTTCAATCTTTTCAATGACTTTTTTCAATTTTTTCTCAGTATGTGACTGTAATACGTTATGGTAGTTCATGTATTTGATTACCTCTGTGAAAGCATCTATGCTTTGTTGGAATTTCTTGTCGTCATATTTAAGTAATGTGGCCAATACATCGGTTGTGAACGCGGAAAACCCCGTTCCACTTCGACAGATACCGAATTTCTTGCAAGCTCGGACCAATTGTAGTTTTTCCTCAGTTTCTATAGCTTTTTGGAATATATTGGCGCTTGCTGCATTGTGTCTTAGTACTCCTTTTTTATCCAAATCACCGACCAGAAAGTTCATGAGTCTCCTCAGAATTCTATTAGACATATCAATGGTATTCAAAATTACTTTTTGTGTTCCCAACCTAGTCTTAATTTTCTGTTTACTTGTATCTCTGAGGAATTCTTTGAATTTTTCTTCGTAGCTTCTTGAGAGACGGTCGATTTGACTCTTTAGTTTGTCTTGGTTAGTCTTTTGTTTGACAGTATCGAACACTTTCAATGTCTGTTTGTAGAGGTGGTTTGTGAATTCAGTTATCTTTGCGTCGTCTTTGACTTTGTGTGCGTCTGTGTAAATATCTTCCGTTCTAACCGTTGTTACTTGGGTGGTAGTAGGTATTGTAGGTACAGTTTGACTAACCGTAGTATTGAGACTTTCTATAGTTTTATTTAAAGTAATTACCAGTGCTTTATTTGTGCTGCCTCTCGGGGCTCTGGGATTTGACAAATGATTTACAATTTTTATTTTGGTGTCATGAGTAAATGCAGCATCATCATCAGTAGTAGCATGTCTTGTTTTATCTTTCCAACTTGCTGATCGTTCTGAAGAGCCACTTGCATATGAGGATTCTTTTGTTTCTGAATAATCTCGAAATCTTAGATGTTTCTTGGTTTTTTTCGTTGTTTCATCGTAAATCATCATTGTGGCCATATTCTGTTCGGGTGGGTCGCTGTCAGATGAACTGTTTTCATTACTAGACGTGTCACTACCTTTTGTTTTGTCTTCTTCGTCATGTTTTGTGTTAGAAATGGCTGAAATTTCAAGACCTTTATTTTTTTTACTTTTGTGCTGTTTATCCTTAGTTTCTACATCTTTCTGAACTTCTTTTCGATGTTTCACTGCTTCGTTTCGCAGCCGTTCTTCAAGCGAATTCAATTGCTCTTCATTCTTCTGCGTCAGCGCTTTGTTTTCTTTCTGGTGAGGTGAGTCTTTTACTCCAGATCTAAGAACGCGGTACTCATAGCTCCAATTTTCACCAAAGTTTATCAGCCCATCTATCTTTAAGCCCACTGCTTTTACTAATGGAATGGTACCTGGAAAATATTACTTGAATTTAATTCTCTTCGTGGGCCCGTTTCAGTATCTCTAGGGGAAAAGTAAAAAACTGCCTAAATAAAAGCTGATTTGGGCAGGCCACTTCTGCCTTATGCCCAATGGGCAAAAATAGACATTATGTGGAGCCTGACATAGCCAGAAAGGGTCGCGCCAGACCCCCAGACCAAAGATAGTGCGACAAGCTGCAAAAACCAAACTACCAGTGGTCCACATTAACCCTGGACGGAAAGTGCTGGAATTCATCGGGTGAAACGTTTGCCCACCAGTAGAATGCAGGCTCACAGTAACTATGTTAGATTTTATCTTCAAAATCAATCAAACTAGCCTTTTTCTAACTACGTTGGGATCGACTTCCAGTCTGGATGCAGCTAAATACCAGTATTTGCCCTGGAGCGACTGCCTAGCTGACCTCTACAACCCAGTTACTGGATATCACGGTCTTTTGAGCTTCTACCCAAAAGGAGTGTCAAAGCCGGGACCATCGGCTTAACGTGCTTTCCGAAGCCCGCAGGGGTCTTTTTTTGTGGGTGGGAAATCATCAAATGATGTCTCTTTCTCTAGGGCGGAGCGAGAGGGCGTGTCAGACTATTACAGACTAAAACCCAACCGAAGGGGTCTCGATATGTGGAGGCGATCGACGGCGCGACCTATCGCGTCCGGCTCTGGTGCAAACCATGGTACGGAGCGAGAGGGCATGGAAAGCCGTCACCTCCGTCTGCGAAGCAGTAATGCTTGCGAAGGAGGAGGCGGGGCGCGTAAAGGAGTGGCAGTCTCTGCGCCCTCACGTCCCTAGCCGCTGCAGGAGGAGACGCCCCGGGCGTCGGGAGTCGATAGCGGACTCCCGGCCACCGTAGGCGCGAGCTTGCGGGCGGCAAGCAATGGGTAGCTCACCGCCCGGTAAGGACCAGGCTCGGGTCGACGGCGCGTAGTGTTCCACGCGCGCATCAAAGAGATGTCAGCAGCACTGAAGGGGTCTGCTAGGACCGATGCCTGCCAGGGTCGCGAGATTGTTCGAAAAAGATACCGTGACCCTGGCACATGGGCAACTGAATGAACAGGGGTGGGTTTTAGTCAGTAAAAGTTTGACACGCCCTCCCGCTCAGCCCAGAGCGGAAGAAGTCATTTGATGATTTCCCATCCAAAAAAAAAGAAAGGGGTTTCGATATGTAGGTACATAAGTAATGGATGGTTACGCGTGACGAGGTTGGTCTCTGGATGGGTATCCAGAGACCAACCTCGTCGAAGCTTAACTTTCGGTCAACTGTGCGGTTGATATTTTTGTGCCAGGAGCTACTACTCCTCGTCTCCTATATCAAGGCACCATAACTGGCGAAAAATATCGGTGTAAGATACAGCTCTGCCAAGAACCAACCCCTTCACTTGGCTTGCTATTTATGTTGAAAACTACCCCCCGTTGGTCTCGTGCTTGCATGCGCGACTGCTGGTCCTAGGTTCGATTCCCAGGCCGGACAAAGTGTTATTAGGTTTTACCATTAGGAATTTCGTAGTAATACCCCGGAGTTTGGAATTTGGCAGTGTGATACCCCCGTGCCTGGGTACGCACGTTAAGCCGTTGGTCCTGCGCCTGATCTCTCTCCGGTCGTGTCGGATTGCCTTCCCGTCGGACAATGAGGGTGAGGGAAGAGTGAGTGCCTCTGCGCACACACTTGAGCACTATAATATCTCCCGCGCCGATGGCTAGTCTCCATTGAGATTGGCCGCCATGGCCGAAATACGGTTTGGAGGACTATAAAAATAATAAAAACTCACTCACACAATATCAAACAGAATTTCAGTATACAGCACATTCCATGTCCTTATCGAATCGGTACAATATCAACGACTACAAGGGAAGTAAAATAATTTTATTATTTGTTTTATTAGGTGCTACCAATTTTAGCAATAACTTTGTTGAATTTTATGATTTTTAGGGTTCCGTTGCCAAGTGGACAAAAACGGAACCCTTATAGATTCGTCATGTCTGTCTGTCTGTCTGTCCGAGTATGTCACAGCCACTTTTTTCCGAACCTATAAGAGCTATGCTATTGAAACTTGGTAAGTAGATGTATTCTGTGAACCGCATTAAGATTTTTATACAAAAATAGAAAAAAAAGCAATAATATTTGGGGTTCCCCATACATAGAACTGACACACAAAAAAAAATTTTTCATCAAACCCATACGTGTGGGGTATCTATGAATAGCTCTTCAAAAATGATATTGAGGTTTCTAATATCATTTTGTTCTAAACTGAATAGTTTGCGCGAGAGACACTTCCAAAGTGGTAAAATGTGTCCCCCCCCCCCCGTAACTTCTAAAATAAGAGAATGATAAAACTAATTTTTTTTTTTTTTATCTCCTTTTTCTTACAATCTGTCACTATCTATTAGGACATTCAGTACCTAATCTGTATGACGTCTTAGATGTCTTGCTTGGTATGCGTCCTGTGACACATCCTAGTTCTCATTTAGCATGTAGCTATGATTGTCCGATGAAATCCTGTGGAATTTTGTGTTTTAGCCAGCGTATACATTAGGTGGTTTGCCAGGGTATTTGGGTGGCGAGTTATTCTTTCTTTGTATGACTTGATATAGCTTTTTATTTCCTCTTGCTGCTGCTGAGAAATTCCAGATGGAAAAACTTAATAACTCTTAGCCCGACGATTATGAAAAAAAATACTTGAATGCCAAAGAACTAAAAAAATTAATACTGCGTAGTCAACCAAAAATTGTAAAAACTATTAACAAATACAAAATTGATCCTAAAGGAACAATCCCATATTACTTTGCACGAAAACAGCTCAAATCTGATGTTATAAATCCGTACCTGGCGTGAATAAGTTGATATGTCATTTATGCATACTTTTCAGGACAGCCAATTTAAAGTTTACGATCTTCTGGTAAATCGAAAATAATGATGATTACTTTTTTAATAGTTGAATTTAGGTTCTTTAAGGAGCTGTTTTAAGTCCACGTTACAAAATAAATGTAATATTTGTTAATGCATTTAAAAACAGACTTATCCAATTGTTCACCGACGACTTATCAACTTATTCCCTGAAGGAAGATAAAAATTCTAACTGTCATAATTGAATTTAAATAAAAACCAAATGAAGTAATAACAAAGTTTAATCGCAGAAACAAATTAAGATCCTTTATTCTTTTTTAAATTTATGAAATTTAACCAAATGACAAGAAAAAACACTTTAAATTACTTATTCTTCTGTGTTTTCTTCTTTATCAGGATCTTCTTCGTCAAGATCGGGGTCGATATTTTCTGTATCATTATCCGTTTTTATATTTCTATAAAATTCATGAAATACTGGATCTATTAGAGGCACATTGAATAGCAATTAAGACCGTCACTCCAGAAAACCGGAAACACTGCACCCTCTAAAATAAATTACAAACCGAATATTTTGAACAAAAACACGAAACCCACATATCCTCCGCCAGAACGGCTCGTCACCGCGGGGGTTGTAGACGACCACCCTCCAAACCTAAAAAAATACTATATATCTACATTCAATCTCAGATCATTAGCAAGTGAAGCAAGAGTAGTCGAATTGGAATACGCGATATCGCAAATCAACTGGGATATTATCGGTATAGCTGAAGTGAGAAGACTAGGTTATAAAATTGAAGACAGGGGAAGATATCTTCTATACTACTATGGGGAAACAAAAGGAGAAAAAGGTGTTGGATTCCTAGTAAGAAAACAATACAATACAGAAGAACATGATTTCATCGCAGTATCCGAGAGAGCTGCCGTATTACAAGTAGGCATAAATGGAAAGAAATTCTCTATTATCCAAGCCTATGCGCCTACTAAAAGAGCCAGTGAAGAAGAAATGGAAAACTTCTACGCCGATCTTGACAGAGCTGTGAACAAATGTACAAGAAATATAATCTTCCTAGGAGACATGAACGCAAAAATAGGAAACCCAAAAGAAAATGAAGAATTAGTAATGGGTAGGTATGGCTACGGAAAAAGTAACGATAGAGGAGAAACGTTCATAAAATTCTGTCTTCAATACAACCTTAAAATTTCTAATACACTTTTCAATAAATCTAACAAGCTACGGTGGACCTGGAAAACACCTGATGAAAAATCGAAAAACGAAATCGACTTCATAGCTACAAATATCACAAAAATGATACAAAACGTAAATGTGATGAGTAAATTGCAACACTCTAGTGACCACAGAATGCTAAGAATTACTCTGTGTATGGAAGAAAGCAAAAAATCTCGGGCGCATTATCGAGGAAAAGTACATACCAATATAGAAACCGATGAAGATCTATTATCCTTGTCCGACTGTGAAAATGACACCGTGTACCAACTCAACAAGAAAATAGAGACATATTTACTACAAGGCTACAAAAAACAAACTAAAGAAAACACTGAAAAAAGAAAGAATGAAATTATAACAGAAGAAATAGAAACATTGAAAAACGAAAAACACTTATTAAAAAACAAGAAAAACAAAACAAGGCAAGAAAAGAAAAAACTGAGTAAACTATACAGGACAATACACAAAAAAATAAAACAAAACATTAAAAACAGAAGACTCAATATAATTAGCAAATTCATAGAAGAAACAGGCGGAATAAAAAAGGCTTATAAAAAGTTAGACACTACCAAACATGTCATGACACAACTTCAAAATGCCTCAGGAAACACAATCACACACAGAAAAGACCTAATGGCGATAGCTACACAGTTTTACAAAAACCTCTACACATGCGCATATAAAAGTCAAGAGAAAGTTATCATCGAACGGTATATGGAATACGACCTCCCCTTATACGTGGCTTTTATAGATTACTCGAAAGCTTTTGACTCAATTTCACATGACTCCATATGGCGAGCTTTACACCAGCAAGGGCTAGACCATGACTACATAGAACTGATCAAAGCGATTTACTCGAGAAGTACACAAGAGGACCAACTTTTCAAGTCGAGAGGGGGGTAAAGCAAGGCGATCCACTCTCCCCAAAGCTTTTCATCGCAGTCCTAGAATCCATATTCCAAAATATCGATTGGAGTGATATACGAATAAACGTCAATGGCAAATACCTCTCCCACCTTAGGTTTGCGGATGACATAGTACTGCTGGCGGAAAATCCCCGAACACTGAACCATATGATAGAGTCCCTTAGTCGTCACAGCGAGACTGTAGGGCTACATATTAACTGGGATAAAACCAAAATTATGACTAATCGTGAAGAAATACCTATATCCATACAGTCTAAACCCATTGAATATGTCACTGAATATATCTACCTTGGACATCTAATCGCAACAAAATCTTGTACAGAAAAGGAAATCGATCGTAGAGTGAAGAATACGTGGAACAAGTACTGGGCTATGAAGGAAATTTTCAAAGGTAGCATACCCACAAAACTGAAAACGAAAGCGATGAACATCTGCCTAACACCGGTTCTTACCTACGCATGCCAGACATGGTCGCTCAAAAAATCACTTTTACATAAAATCAGAAGCTGTCAAAGAGGAATAGAACGGAGCTACATGAACATCAAACTGAAAGACAAGGTCAAAAGTTCGCTCATAAGAAAAAGAACAAACGCGAGAGATGCGGTCAAACAGGTTCTGACATTAAAATGGAAATGGTCAGGCCATATTCAGAGAGCCATGGATGAAAGATGGTCACAAATAATTTTAACCTGGTACCCCAGAGATAAAAAAAGAAGGAAGGGTAGACCATCAAAAAGATGGAGTGACGACATCGTACAGATAGCAGGAAAGTTATGGCCCAGACAGGCAAAAGACAGACACATCTGGAATGATTTGGAAGAGGCTTTCACCGCAATAGGCGGCCCTTACACCTAATCATACTAACCTTATTTAAGTACAAAACTAACATTACTAACAAATAAATAAATAAGTATGCATCATAAAATCATGTAAGGGATAAAAATAAAGCTAATAAATAAATAAATATGTTTACAATTGAGTTCAAATTACCTTGCGCTTAAAGTTTTCCTAAAAGTTGATTTTGAGTCAAATTCGGTCATCAAACTCTTAAAACGATGAAATGATTTTATTTTTATAAAAGTTAAATTATATGCGTATTTTAAGTATTCACAAAGTAAGTAAACGTAACAATTCACGCTTTGTTATTATAAACAATATAATGTCCATTTTAAAGAGTTTCATAAATGACTCGTGTGATTTTATAATGATAAAACTAGACAATTCGAAATGTTCTAAAATATCACAACTTTTGATAGCGTGCATAACTAGACGATTCGAAATGTTCTTAAATATCACAACTTTAGATAGCATGCATAACTAGATAACTCGACATATATGTGCGTGTTTCGTACTCAAAGACGTTCATAACTTGATAACTGATTTTGTCATATTACACTCGCAAATCCACAAACGTATATGTTGATATATTAACTAATGCATGTTCTGACTTATGTTGATAAATCGAAATGCAATCATATAAACGCTGTCAGATAAGTATTATTAATTTGACATGCCGTTTTATCAAATATTTATTGCCATAATTGTAAATACTCACTTATGTACGAAAGCAATAATTTGATTTTGTTTGAGTATTTCGAGTTGAGTTTTTAATACCGGTAGGGTATAAGGTCACAGAAGCGTTTAAGCTAAAAATAAAAAAAAAACGACATGTCGAGTTGTCAACGTATTCACGCGTGGTACGGAAATAAACCCTATGAAAAAAATCTCTCTACTACAAAAATAGGTACTATACCCCACTATTTTAAGGTTGTAGACAGGAATCAGCTTTTTCGTTAAAAATATTAGTAAATCCAAGACTTTTAAAATATTACATCAAAATATAGCGAGTATCTTATCAAAACAGGAAATAGTAGAACTAACACTACTGGAATTACGAGACGGGAATAAAGAACCCGACATTCTATGTTTCTCTGAAACCTTTATGCGTGCCGGTAATGAAAAATATTTAAAATTAAATAACTATATTTTTAACCGACTTCAAAAAGGAGGAGGTTATCAATTCGGATGTTTATATTTTTTTTTTTTTTTTTTTTTATGTATGTTCGGCCATAACTCTGTCATATATAGACGGATTTGCAAAATTCTTTTTTTGTTTGAAAGGGGTTTATTCCGAAATGGTCCCATATGAATTTCATATAGATCTGATGATGAATTCCAGGGATAAACACCGGAACTCTTTAAAAAATGACAGCAAATCAACCGCGATTTCTGCAATCGCATAAATATGTATTGTTTGTTTGGAATTAGTGCGGGGTGGATACCACAACTAAAAATTCAAAAATAAAAACTTTTTTACAAAAAAAAACAACCGACTTCCTTAAAAACACTTCAAAGTGAAAAATAACTTTAATTTCGGAAGTCGGTGGCAAAAAAACCATAAATACATATCCTAAGACACCGACTTGCGAAATTAAAGTTATTTTTCACTTTGAAGTGTTTTTAAGGAAGTCGGTTGTTTTTTTTTGTAAAAAAGTTTTTATAGCAACTGCGTTTAGTAGAGACAAGCAGAGAGGGGGAACCTGTATTCTCATAAAACAGGGTATTAACCACAATGAGCTTACTTACATACAAAAATATGCAACGCAAAAATCCTGCCAAATTTGAAGCCTGTGGCATTGAAATCCCATTGCACAAATTGTTAATAGTATGTGTATATAGAACGCCAAAGTCTGACCCCAATGAATTTTTGAATAATCTAGACCAATTTATGTGTGAAACACATAAAAAATATGGACCAAACACGAAAATAGTTATTGCTGGTGATTTTAATATCAATACCTTAAAACCAGGAAAAGTAACCACCTATTTAAAAGATTTATGTAATACCAACAATCTACAAATGCATATTAATATTCCTACTCGTAAAGACGCTTGTATAGACCACATTCTAAGTAATATAAAGACAACATCAGCAGATGTTTTGCCTCTTTATTTATCTGACCATGATACTGCCCAATTATTAGAATTTCCGGTAAAAGAGAAAAATTCGGAGTCTAAATCCTACTACATTTACAAAAAAGACTACTGTATCGATAATATAAAAAAATTCAGAGAATGTCTGAAAAGTTTGTCGTGGTCAGAAGTACATCTAAAAACTGATCCAAATAAGGCTTTTAATAAATTTCATGATCTACTATGTCTGTTATACAACTTGTGCTTCCCAAAAATAAAAATAAAAATTAATAACTATAACACATACAAACAAAAATGGATAAGTAAGGGTCTAAGAAATAGTTGTAAAACTAAACGATCTTTACGATATCTTTACTTCAAAAATAAAACAGCAATATTCAAAACAAAATATAAAAAATACTCACATATACTGAAAAAGTGCATTGAAAAATCAAAAATGAATTCTAATATTAATTACATTGAAAAAAGCCAAATAAATGTAGAGCAACGTGGTCAGTCATTAAACATGAGATAGGTAATACAAAATGTGACAATAATATATCTGAATTACAAGTAGATAAGCAGACACTAACGAATCCCACTGACATGGCCAACGCTTTCAATAACTATTTTATTGACTCAACAAATACATGTAATCATTTAACTAAAGACTCTTATACGGTTTCAATTTCTAATTCTATGTTCTTTAGTTGCATGACTGAAGATGAAGTTAAAAAGGAGATAATGAGCTTAAATAATACTAACTCCGAAGGTTATGATGGAATTAGCACAAAAATTATTAAAGCGTGCAGCAGCGAACTAATTTCCATATTGACATATTTAATTAACCTTTCTTTTTCATCAGGTATTTTTCCTGATGCTTTAAAATTATCAGTTGTGAAACCACTTTACAAAAAAAGCAATAAAAATGACGTACAAAATTACCGTCCAATTACTCTTATTCCTATTTTATCAAAAGTATTTGAAAAATGTATGCTCAACAGACTTGTCAACTTTTGTAGCAAATTTAATATTATAGCAAATGACCAGTTTGGATTTCAAAAGCAAAAATCGACAACTCAGGCAATATTTTCTCTTTTGAGCAATATCCTGAGTAATCTAAATAATAACCACATAACAACAGCGCTTTTTTTCGATTTGTCACAAGCATTTGACTTTGTAGCACATGACGTTTTATTTAAAAAGTTAGAAAGTGTTGGTATAAGAGGACTAGCTTTGCAGTGGATTAAGTCTTATTTAAGTGATCGGAAGCAATACGTTGTCATAGATAAAGTACATGAAAACTTGCTTACATCGTTTTCTTCTGAGTCCAGGGAAAAAAAATGCGGCGTCCCTCAAGGGAGTGTCTTAGGACCCCTATTATTTATATTGTACATAAATGACATACCAAGAGTGACTAATCATAAATGTATATTATTCGCAGATGACATTTCAATTATAGTGACGTCTGATAAGAAGCATCAATCAGTATCTGAACATGAAATTGAGATTAATAATACTATCCACTATATTTTAGAATGGCTACAGACAAATAAACTAAAAATCAACTTAGAAAAATCTAATTTTATACAATTTAATCAATCTAAACACGTTAAATACAATTTAAAATTTAAAATTAATAGACTAAAAGAAGTTGTTCAAACCAAATTCTTGGGTGTTCTTATAGACCAAGACTTAAATTGGAAAGTACATGTAGATAATTTGTGCAATAGGATCAATAAATTTGCTTATGCTCTCAGACAAGTGAAGAATGTGACAAACAGAAAAACGGCAATAACTACTTACCACGCATATAAAGAATCCATTTTACGCTACGGGCTTATTATATGGGGGAACAGTACAGAGAAAGATAGAGCATTTATTGCGCAAAAAAAATGCATCAGGGCCATTTGTGGTCTCCAACCTGATGAGTCTTGCAAACCGTTTTTTAAAAAGCTGGGTTTATTACCACTTCCCTCACTTTACATTTATGAAATCTGTAAATATGTGTACAGTAATAAGGGGTTGTTCAAAAAAGCATATGAAGTAATCACTCGACCAACAAGGGATCCACACAGACTTGTTTTAAAGGATAATCCTAAATCAGCCAAGTATGCTAAAAGCTGCCTTGTAATGTGTGTACGTATATATAATAAAATACCAAACGAACTAAAATTATTAACAAACACAAACTCATTTAAGCACCAATTATATTAATGGCTGAATGGACACAACTTTTATGATTTTAAGGATTTTTTTAACTTCAAAATATAAATATGTTGTACATGTATTAATAAAAATGTAAATAACTATTATTGTATTAGGTAATCTGCGACATTGTTTAATTCATATCTAAATTGTGAATGTGTAATTATTTTGCATGCAATTAATACAATTTTTGCATCGCTAAACATGTGGACATTATATAAAAACCAAACTGTAACAACTTTATACCATGTTTAAAGCAAATAAAGACTTATCTTATCTATCGACCTGGGAATCGGATCCCGGACCTCTGTCGGAATTTTCAAATCATGGTGTAGAGCTTCATTTGGTACGAACCATGGGGCGTTTGTAATCGTTCTTAGGAGCTTGTTCTGGAATCGCTGGAAAATCTCTATATTAGAGTGTGATGCAGTTCCCCATAGCTGGATGCCATAGGTCCATATAGGCTTGATTATAGCTTTGTATAAGAGGGTTTTATTTTCCAGATGTAATTGAGATTTTCGACCTATTATCCAGTATAACTTTCTTAGTGTCAGTCCAAGTTGCTTCCGTTTCGTGAAGATGTGTTTTTTCCATGTAAGACGTCTGTCGAGGTATACACCAAGGTATTTGACATGTTCAGCTTGAGGCAGTTGAACTCTATTGAACTGTACTGGTGGGCAGGTATCCTTCCTCTTAGTGAATGTGACATTTACCGATTTTGTTTCGTTGGCTTTTATCCTCCACTTTTTGAGCCAGAGGGCTATATCGTCCAAATAGGACTGTAGCATAGCTGATGCTATTTTATGATCAATATGGGACACCAGTACAGCTGTATCATCCGCAAAGGTCCCTGTAGTCGCTAAATTGGATATTGGGAGGTCAGCAGTATGAATCAGGTATAAAATGGGTCCTAGCACACTGCCCTGAGGCACCCCAGCAGTAATGGGGCATAGTTTTGATGAAGCTTCGCCACTCTGCACAAAGAAACACCGATCTCTCAGATACGACATCAAGATAAGGAAGATGTTGTTTGGGAAGCTGTTCTTTATTTTATAGAGGAGACCTTCATGCCAAACTCTATCAAACGCTTGAGAGATGTCAAGGAATGCAGCAGCGCAATATTCCTTATCTTCGAATGTGTTGTAAATTTTACTCACAAGCCTGTGGACTTGATCTATTGTGCCATGCCCCTGTCGAAACCCAAATTGATGGTCGGGTATTAAGTGATTTCCTTCAATTATAGGCAGTAAACGTAATAGAAGGAGCGCTTCATAGACTTTTGACGCTATTGGAAGTAGACTTATAGGCCGATATGACTTCGGGTCTTCAAGAAGTTTTCCTGGTTTTGGAACCATCAGGATTTTAGCTGTCTTCCATTGTGGAGGGAAAAAACATAGTCTTGACATGGCATTGTAAATAGACAGCAGGAAAGTTAGGCCAGAATCGGGAAGTTCTTGCAGAATCCTTCCAGTTATCAAATCGTAGCCAGGGGCTTTTTAGGTTTTATGTTTTTTATAGTTTTGATTAGTTCTTGCTTCGTAAAACTTATCACGGGGCTCTCTCAGAACTTCTTCTTTATGCTCTGGAGACCCTTCGTAGGAGTGAGAAAAAAATATATGATGTACATTACCATGTAAACTTCCACCGAAAATTGGTTTGAACGAGATCTAGTAAGTAGTATTTTTTTAATACGTCATAAATCGTAAACCATAATTTACCTTTCATTCAGTCAACTCAAATATAAAAAATAAAAAAAAGACATTTAATTTTATAAACATAAACCTTATGCATAAACCGTGAATACCTGAAGGTTTGTAAGGAACCCTCGGTGTGCGAGTCCGACTCGCACTTGGTCGGTTTTCAGACATACTTTAAGGTGCTGTTCTAGAGAAGCCAACGGGTAAGCTACGCACGAGTACCTACTTAGCTTCGCATTGTATGAAAATGTAGGTGCGATCGTCCACTACGAATCACGGCCATGCTCGCACGAATGTAAGACTGTCAGACAAACGTGGCTAAATCCTCCATGTACATCCTACGTTCGTGTGGCTTTACAGTATTATAATAATTGAAAACATTTAAACCCAATGAATGACTATTTCATGGAAAAGTCAATCAATGAGATTAAATAAACTTAGAAAAGTTTAAAATAGCGTCCTGTTCCTATCTGCTCGCGACTACTTTTTGGACTGTAAAGGACAAGCTCGAGCAATGTTTCTTTAATAAATTTATAGAGAACAAAATCACGACTGGAATAAAGTTTAAAATAAATAATAGTTAAAAAAAACTAAAAAACACGCTTCCATGGAAAACCAAACTAAAAAGTACAAAATAATGGAAAAAAAGCGTGGGGTGCTTTTAAGGTATTTTTTTATTGATATCAGGCACCCCACGCTTTTTTTCCATTATTTTGTACTTTTTAGTTTGGTTTTCCATGGAAGCGTGTTTTTTAGTTTTTTTTAACTATTATTTATTTTCTATTTTTCAGGGTATTTCGAATTTTGAGACGTATGTCAGCGTAGTTTGTGACAGTTTTTTTGCTGTCCTGGTAACCCTGGCAAGGATAATGGCACAAATTTATGAAATTATTGCATTGTCATCAGTCCTTGACAGGTGTGCAAAGTTTGAATGAAATCTGGTCGTTTGAAGTGGGTCAAAATCGCACTATAAGGAGTCGGTTACAAACAAATATACAAACATACAAACATACAAATATACAAACATACAAATATACAAACATACAAGTGAAGCTAATATAAAGCGTGTAATAGCGTGCAATAGATGATTCCCTCGCGGACCCTTTGTACTCCTTGACTGCAAAACATGCTCGATCATTTTTCTCAGTAGAGGTTGTCTGATTATGAGCTCATCACTGTCTGATATAGTGTTGTGTAGTTCGCGAACGAACTAGTTCGAAAGAGCGCTCCCATAGATGAACTACGCGAACTAGTTCGCTCATTTCCCGATCCATAGTTCGTTAGTTCATCAGTTCGCGACCGAATGAGCGAGGTTGGCGTCAACCGAACTAATACACGGGACAAAATACAAAAAGGTTTTTGTAATCACTAAACTAGTTATTTATTGCAACAATAAACCTTGGTATTTTTTACAATCATGATCATTTTATGAATTATCATTCAAAGGTTTTTGCTGTTTTTAGAGTCCAAAAATTGTAGGTAAAAGTACAACATTCCATAATCTTGTCACATGCAGTACGAGCAAAATCTAAACGAGCGGACGATCTGCCTCTCTTTGATTCGAGCTGGGAGTGGATGAACTAGAAGAGCGGATGAACTAGAAGAGCGGATGAACTAGACGAGCGGATGAACTAGAAGAGCGGATGAACTAGAAGAGGGAATGAACTAGAAGAGCGGATGAACTAGACGAGCGGATGAACTAGAAGAGCGGATGAATTAGAAGAGGGAATGAACTAGAAGAGCGGATGAACTAGAAGACCGAACTAGTTCGTTAAGGAGCGGTGAACTAAACTGAGCGATCTCAGTCGCGAACTACTATGCCCAAGCCTAGTCTGATACATACATACATGCAGATGACTGATACATCATCAGCAGCCTATATTGTTCCCACTGCTGGGACACAGGCCTCCTCTCGGTGAAATGGAGCGGGCCATAATCCACCACGCGGGCCCAGTGCGGGTTGGTAAATGTCACGTCTTCGAATTTTTAATTCTAAGACATGTCGGTTTCCTCACGATGTATTCCTTCACCGTTTTGAGAGCAGTGGTGATGAAATAATTTACACAAAGTAAAGCGCCTGCTTGGGTTCGAACTCACTACGTACTACTCGGTAAGTCGCGGCAGTTACCACTGGTCACTGGACCACCACTGCTCTCGACTGATACATACATGCAGTCTATTAGGACATGTCAGCTCAAAACTGTAAATACTCTTTGTTCTATAGGCTCTTCCAAACATGGTCCTGCATTGTGAGACTCCATAAAATTCTAATAATATAATGTTTGGAGTTTAAAAGAAACCGTGACCCCTGAGTTTGTTTCAGCGTTTCTTCTCAGGGAACAGTCAGCTAGGAAATGCCGGCGCCATCTAGTTTTTATTTAGACTTAAACATAACTGATGAAATGTAGGTGTTAATTTGAGAACGTTGTAGGCCTTGTAGACTGTGGACCATTTTCTATTTTATTATGTACCAGTTACTTGTTGACAGGCCTACACTGTCCTCCCATACCTATTAACACTGTAATTTGAAACAATTGTATTTTTAAGAGTAACCATAGATTTACTTGCCGGCTCTTCTCCATAGGAATAAACAAATTGAAACCGTGCACCTAGCTTGTTTTAATTGATTGATTGTTCGGCTCGATATTTTGACGTTGACTCTTGGTGAACGGGTCCAACAAAACTTATGTTCGAAGATGTAAAGTGTTTTAGGAATAAAATAAAAAAGAAATCTTTAAGAAACATTATAATTATTTTCATATTTACAAAAAATAGTTAAAACTAATATAGCCTTAAGCTAATTTACTATGTATTAAAATATTAGCTAAGATTCCCTACGCCAATAATGTCGGAACAGACCTGGTGAAGCGCAGGGGAATATGAACCTTGTATTGATTGAAATAAAGTTGAAAATCAATCTTAAGTCAGAGAGACCATCAATGCAGATAGTAAGGTTATTTATTTTCAGCTTTATTTTATGAGACACAAAGTTGATATTTGTTTGGCAGGGAAACCGAGCGTTACTGCGTTTCGCCAGGTCTGCGCCGGCCGATAAAATTCTTACAGTTACATACATATATACTCATTTCTTTCCCACGAAGCAATTACAGAAATATGTCAAGAAAGAGACAGAACTATAAAAAGAAAAAACTGTGTGAATGAATCTTATATATTATACAGGGTGTTTGGCGCATGGCCCGACAAATTTTTTGGGGGATTGGGTGGATCATGTGCTGTTTTTCACCCATAGACCCCATGTCCTAAGTGTCACTGTAATCGAGATACAATTTTTTTTTTTTGTTTGTACTTGAATCATTATCTTTAAAAACTACATGTCTTTTTTAGTTTATTGTTGTATTTGCACTAAATTACTTTTATTGCATTCTCTAATGTATGATTATTCCAAATAAATTTTTAGCACAGATACTAAACAAATACTTGACGACATTAAAAATGAATTAATCTATGAAAAACAGCGACACTTAGGGGTCTCATCTAGGAGTCGAAAAGTCGCCATGTTATCATAGTCACGACGTGTATCTGCCGACAATTTCTGTTCAGCGTTCGAAGATCTATTTTATTTATTTTTCCTTTATTAGACATTCGAGTTATATCTTTTTATGCACATGTTCCTGTGACAAATATACATATTTTTCTTACCTTATATTTGGGGCTAATTGCAATAATTTAGTCTCTTTCACAAATCTCTAAATTACAATTTGAAAATCATAACTACAAGAGATATTTTTACAAAATAAACATGACTGAAAAATAACGAATATTACTTTAAGGCAGCCTTTCCCAAAGTGGGCAATAACGCCCCCTTGTGGGCGCTGCAAGAGACCGAGAGAGAAAAAATGGGGGCGTTGTGTAGAGTCTACAGCGCTCACAAGGGAGCGTTATCGCCCACTTTGGGAAAGGCTGCTTTAAGGCATTATGCATTGACCGAAAATTCAGAATCAATCTGCCTACCCTTTTCCCTTATAAAGGGGTACCGTGTTACCCGGTAACTGTGTTGTGGAGGTCAAATAAGCAGTCGCTCCATGTAAAATTTTGGTACTCAGCTGCATCCGGTTAGACTGGAAACCGACCCAAAATAGTTTGAACAAGGCTAGGCAGATGATGACACTAATGCTATATGATTATTGACATTCCTCTTGAAGAATTTCTTAACACGTTGAGTGCCGATCACGCGATATCGCGTGATTCGTCGGCTCTGCATTATGGCCGATCACGTGATATCGCGTGCTTGCTACTAACAATTTTGTATGCGCTCTAAATCTGTGACCATATGGGATTAACCATCAATCTGTGTTCGGCACTCAACGTGTTAACAGATTCGACTAAAACACCAGTATGTTTATTTCTTTTTATTATATCCGGATTTATAATCAGCATGTAACCTTCCCACTGCTGGGACACAGGCCTCCTCCCAGTGGGAGAGAGTGGGCCCAGTACGGGTTGGTAGGTATCACATGTCTTCGAATTTTTCCACACTTTTTTTTCACACTATGTTTTCCTTCACCGTTTTGAGAGCAGTGCTAATAAAATTATTTACACAAAGTATAGCGCCTGTTAGGGTTCGAACGATCTACAAGTCGTAAAACAGGGCCGTTATCACTGGGCCACCACCATTTCTCTAATAAAACCGGATACGATATTAAATCATATTACATTGTAAATAAAACTGACATTCAAATTGCAGGATAAGCTGCCCACAAGCAACATAGAACTAAAAAAACATTTAACAAAAATATAAAATTCTTATTTCTCTAATTAGAAACATTATTTATTTTGAATATAGTATTTTAGGCGTAGCGCGAATGATTTTGACGTAGGAACAGTCGAATTTGTAATCTTATTAATACCTATAAAAATCTCGTGCGACAATGTTTGTTACGGATAAACTCCGAAACTAATGAACAGATTCTTATCAAACTTCTTAATTATTTGTATTTTGGTCCAACTTAAAAGATAGATAGCTTTTATCTCATTTTTTGCATTTTTTTTTTTAAATATAGTTACATGTGTTTATATTTTGGTTAGTTTTATGAATTCCTAATATATTGCGACATTAGTTGAAAAAAACATCTGCTCTTCAATGTAAATAACGCAATAAATGTTGTTGACTGTCAAAATGAATGCGATTCCTATTGATACGTGTATTACGCACTAACCCCTCAGTGTGACAGTTACATATTTTATAGGTAAGTGAAATTTTTGTTAGAAAATACATTCTAATTTGATTTTGATTTTAACTAACATGCTTATTTTGTCAAAATCATTCGCGCTAGTCTTTATCTATTCAAAATCATATACAGTTTTACAGCGTTCCAAATATTTCATTGACATGCATATCTACGATATAATAGCTACGTTAGAAATTATAAAAGCGAACATTGACTGAATGATATACAGGGCCAAATTAAATTTGCTGACAATACTAGGTACCCACATTTTGGGTGTTGAAAAAAAAAATAATGGAACAAAAAAAAAACATTTTGATGATAGGCGAAGATAAATTTTTGTTTTCATAATATTAATTACTTACACATTATTGTATAGATCAAGTTCTTCTAACTCAGGGTTACTCAAAGTGGGGTTCGCGGACCCCTAGGGGTTCGCCATGCGAAGGGGGTTCGCGACAAAATTTACGCAATGGCGGCTGGGTGACTGGCAGGCGCGTACGGAAAGCATGAAGGCACGCGACTGTCGCTCGCTCGTGGCGTGACACGGTGCGCGTGACCTTTTATTCAATTAACACGTTGAGTGCCGAACACAGATTGATGGTTAATCCCATATGGCCACAGATTTAGAGCGCAAACAAAATTGTTAAAAGCAAGCACGCGATATCGCGTGATCGGCCATAATGCAGAGCCGACGAATCACGCGTCAACAAACCCATACATACAAACTTTCGCGTTTATAATATTATAGTAGGATACAATGTTATTCTTTTCTTATTAGGGGGGGGGGGGGGGAGGGGGGAGAGGTTGGAGGTTCGCTGTCATCTGGAAACTTGAATGTGGGTACGTGGAGCCAGAAGTTTGAGAAACCCTGTTCTAACTGAATAGACAGCTGTACTGCTGCACAGTTTGCTGCCCCACGTCTTCCCAGCTAAAGCACTAGGAAGTGGTGAAGGGTGGGCGTGCCGGGGGACTGTCTTATGTAACTTTGACGTACAAAAAGTGCTGACTCTCAGCCTAGTTTGAATAAATGACTTTTGATTTTGATAATGCCCGTAATCGGTCAGTGAACCGCAACCAAAACATAACAGTTGTTTGGTTGTCTTAATGTTTCAGTGTCATTTAAAGGTTTTGAACAAATTCGATTATTGAAGAAAAAAAAAAATGTTTTTTTTTGTTTCATTAATTTTCGATAGTAAATACCTTACACGTGAACTGCCAACTAATTTCATTTGACCCTTTAAAGTAATATAAACTTATACATATTGCGTTGATTCTGCTTAGTCAACTAAACTTAAGGCTAAGTATTTCTATCTTTTTCTCGCACACAAAACGAGAAAGAGATGGAAAATTTATAACAGTTTTCGATTTAGGAAACATACAAAATCATAGTATTTTCAATAGTTCTTATCAATAACTCCTGAGATATTGAAATTATAAAAAAAAAGTTGCGCGTGCAGCACCATAGTTAAAAGAGAAGTGAAACTTCTTAAAAAGAATAATAAAGATTTAATGTGGGATAGAGAGAGAGAGTTCCATCTTTCTTCTCTCTCATGTAACGAAAAGATCCAAAACGTGACCTCATAATCAGCCTATATTGTTCCCACTGCTGGGACACAGGGCTCTCTCGGTTCGAAATTACCGTGGCCCTGGCATATAGGCAACTGAAGGAACGCAGGTGGGTTTTAGTCAGTAAAAGTCTGACATGCCCTCCCGCTCCACCCAGAGCGGGAGACGACATTTGGTGAATACCCACCCACAAAAAAAAAAGACGTTACAAGTCTTCGAATTTTTAGTTCAAGGACATGCCAGTTTCCTCATGATGACGTGACACTCAAAATTCTCGTTCAATTAATTGAATCTCCGTCTAAGAGGTATCACTTTAAATAGAAAATTAATATTAACAATAATAAACGACTATGACGAGGAATACCAAAGAAACGATGGATGTACTGTGTGAATGTGTGAAGTATGATATGGCTAGAAAGGGGGTGACTACGGTCGTAACGATCTTCAACTCACTGACTTAGCGCCGAAGGTTGAAAATCTAACACGCTGGGATCGACGCGCTAGGGTGCACTCAGTGGCGTGCATTACTTTTCTGTATAGGTAGGCATTAGACCGCCTGTTCTTGTCTAGGCAGACAAACGCGGGTTTCTTTTAGGCATGATAATTTAGTTAAGTTTCTTAATAATGTTACGTAGATCGTAAAGTCTAGAAACGACACGCTAACTCCATCTATTATCAAGTAGCAATTACTACATGAACAATTATACTTAGACGCTACCGCCATCTTTTATCGATTAGCGGAATTAGACAGATATCTCTGGTAGTATCTGGAAGCTTCGTCGCTATCTGTGAACTGTGGCAAAGAGTCGCGATTTTTCGAGAATGCGGAATTAATAGCGGATTGTTGGACTGGGAGTTCAGTTCGATTACGAATGCGATCGAATGCGATTCAAGCGAGACAAGTGATTCTGTTTGACGTTTATGATAACTGCGGTATTTGTGATTAGTTTATTAAACTATTTTTGGTTAAATTAGTTTAAATTAATTTATCCCGAACCCCAGGGTGCTTACTCTCGAATATAATTCCAATAGATCGACATTGGAATTGTCAGTCAAACGTCAGTGATTGGCTGGACTCATTGAGTCTAGCCAATCCCTGACGTTTAACTCAACCAACTGACGTTTGACCAATGTCGATCTATTGGAATTATATTCGAGAGTAAGCACCCAGGTCGTAACAAATTCGGGACACACATTAAAATGTTATTGACAAACTTATAGTGATTTTTCGAGGTAGGCACTGCTATTATGCCTATATGCAAGGCACGCCACTGAGTGCACAATGTTAGACTGAATGCTCGGTTCAACAACGAAGCTTGAAAAGCCAGTGAGCGATAAAACCCCACCAAGATTTTCTTACGACGTGGTCTAATAAAGAAGTGTGGAAGAAAAGACATGTAGCGCCGACCACAAATAAATTGGAATAAGGGTAGACTTTGATTAAAATAAAACTAATAGATATGTAACGTTCTTACGTTAGGTATTCAAACAGTGACTCTTATACGTACACATACACATTTACTCACACAAACAATCGTTATTATTACACGCCAACAAAGAAAGAGACAGAATAATGCACAAAGGTGGCGTGCGACCAAGACGGAGCATCACCGCTCTTCGTATTATTTCGTTAGAAACGCACGTCACGCCGAGCGACGACGGCGACGCGGCGCCCTGTTCTAGCCGGACGTGTCGCACACTAACGCATTGTATGTTTCTATCCCGCTCTACAAAATGGCGAACAAATTCGAACGGGTACAAATTTATTTAATCAAATCTTAAAAAAATAATAAGAAAAATGTACTTATGAGTGAAATGTGATGCCGAGTGATTATTTTTTTCTTTTAGAGTGGTTCATGCACCCATTGAAGGCACACGAAGGCATTGTTTTTATTTTTAGTGCGTTACTAGCGTATTGGAATATACACGCACGCACGTCTCAATCGAAAACTAGTCGTAATGCGACTGAGAACAATTGGGCCCCCGGGGCCTAATTTATACGGTCCATGCGCTATCGTCTAGTGACACATCTTCCGCTAGTTTTATTTTAATCAAAGAGGGTAGAAGA
The DNA here is from genome assembly GCA_947507805.1 of Aporophyla nigra. NCBI lineage: Eukaryota > Metazoa > Arthropoda > Insecta > Lepidoptera > Noctuidae > Aporophyla > Aporophyla nigra. Next base: position 10,572,179 of record OX382319.1, on the reverse strand, counting down.
ATGATTATGATGAAATGACTATTGAAGAACCGAAACAAACGTTAAAATTTTCGACTACTTTTGCATTAAATCAGAAAATATGTGTACTTGTAGAGCAAACATTCTAAATTGCTTGGCTTTTAAACAAGAGTGTTTGGCGCAAGGACTGACAATTTTTTTGGGGGATTGGGTGGATCATGTGCTGTTTTTCACCCATAGACCCCATGTCCTAAGTGTCACTGTAATCGAGATACAATTTTTTTTTTTTTTGTTTGTACTTGAATCATTATCTTTAAAAACTATAGTGAGTCATGTGTTATCTCTACCCGTAGACCCCATGAGCTTTAAGTTTTTTTTTTATAATTACTTTTGAATTTGATGTTTTCATAGATTAATTCATTTTTAAGAATTTGACTGCTCGTCGAGATTTTTATTTAAGTATATATTATTTAGAATAATCATACATTAGAGGATGCAATAAAAGTTATTTGTTGCAAATACAACAAGAAACTAATACCATGTCGTTTTATAGACGATGATTAAAGTAATTTTTAAAAACAAACAAAAAAAAATCGTTTCTCGATAACAGTGTCACTTAGGACATGGGGTCTATGGGTTAAATATAGCACATGACCTACCCAATGCCAAAAAAAGAAAAATTGTCGGTACATGCGCCAAACATCCTGTACACATATTACGTACACATATTAACAAAAAATCTTTTGAGAATTACAATAATTCTCCCATTTTTTGGAGAAAGCTTACTAGAAAATATTCACTCGATAACTAATATATTTTTTCAAGCATCAAAATTAAAATCCTCAGGAATCATTCCCATATCATCGCTTTTAGCCGAAATTAAATCATCCAACGCAATTTTATCATTAAAATTATCATTTAACTGTACTCTAGAATTATCATTGATCTCTACTCTAGGATTATCATTTACCTGTTCCCGGGAATTTTCATTGCCGTCTCCGATTTGAGCGTCCAGGGCCGCCATGAGTCTTGAATCTTCTAATTCTTCAGATTCTGTTGAAACTTTACTTTTACCACTATTCACTATAACACTGATCGCGTTTGTATAATCATTTTCATCGACATCTTCATTTGTTTGGTTAGAATCGTTCATTTTTAACTCAGAAGCCGTAGATTCTTGACTTAAATCTTCATTTTTCTGGTTAGTATCACTCATTTTTAACTCAGAAGCGGTCGATTCTTGACTTAAATCTTCATTTTTATGGTTATTTTCATTCATTTTTAACTCAGAAGATTCTTGGCTTAAATTATCGATTGAAAATTCTGTTATTTGAGATTTATTTTCATCGACATCGGTATTTTGTTCCGATAGTGTTGTAGCATTATCATCGATAGGTTCTTTGTTTTCGGCTTCATCAGTATCGTTTAGTAAACTTTCGCTGCCAGCGCCAACAGAATTCGAATCTTGATTGTTTTCGAAATCCATTTTGAAATTAATTTCGTCATTTTTCGCTTCGCTACCATCTTTCTGGTTCTCATCTGTACTGTCAGATGTGTTATCATTTACATTAGACTCACTTTTGTTTTTATTTATAACCGTACCGTCATCATAATCAAAGCTAAAACTATTAAGACTATTATTAACATTACCTTTTTGCGATAAATCGTCATTATTATTACTATTACTTAAATTATTATTTGAACCTTCCGTAACATTGCACACACTATTAAAGTTTTTAGAAGCACCATGAATGTCTTTTTCTTCTTGTTTTGATACTTCATCGTCACACGTAGCATTATTTTCTTTTTTGTCATTAGTACCGTCAATCACATTACTTAATTTATCATTTTGTGCTTTTTGATCATTTTCTTCAGCTTCTTTGCCAACATCAGTGTCTTTATCAACAACACTATCATTTTCTTTCCCACCATCAACATCACCACCTTTGTCATCACTGACATCCATACTTTTGTCTTCATCAGCCTTCTGACTTTCATCACCGCTCTTCTGACTTTCATCACCAGCCTTCTGACTTTCCCCATCCAACTCGTCATCATCACCCAAATTATCGATGATATTATTGATATCTCTCGTCACATCATCTTGTGTCTCGCCCAGAAGGGAATCAAACATACTCTTCTCTTGTATGACTCTTCTTTTCCTTTTAGGAACTTTGCCCAAGCATTTTTTAGAGAAGAGAGTTTTTAGAGTGAGGTTGGCTAACGTATCAACCTTCTTTTTGGGGTTAAGAACGGTACTGCAGGTTATTTCGTCAGATTCACTGTCTTCTGAGTCCCAATGTACGTAGTCTTCTTCTATATAGAATTCATCTTTAATTTCGTCTTGTATGTCTACCATACGGTCGAGTTCGTCCGGGTCGGATTTGATTCTGAGTCTCGAAACTGAAGAGATGTATGGGTAAACGCAGTTTTTGTCCAAGCCGAAGTCCTGTGGAAAAAGAGAATGTTATTAGATGTTTTTAATAAAATATTTGTGAGGTTCCTCACGATGTTTTCCTTCACCGTTTTGAGAGCAGTGGTGATAAAATTATTTACACAAAGTTAAGCGCCTGTCTCCGTTCGAACCTACACTATGTAAGTGGCTACTAGGTGCCGGATCGTTAAAATTGTATTTCCGCGGATCCGGATCCGAAAACGGATATTTGGTGTCAAGATACGCGTATAAGGATCTTAACTTTCTTACTGAATCTGTGTCGATGCGTGTGACCTTAAAACGATGGTTGACGCCACTTGACGCTTTGCTTGACAGGACATGTTTCGACTTGCATTGTGCGGGTCTTTCTTTTGTTGGATACGGGAACATATATACGGAAGCAGTGGTAGTCCAGTGGTAACGGCCGCGACTTACGAGTAGTACGTCGTGAGTTCGAACCCAAGCAGGCGCATTACTTTGTGTAAATTATTTCATCACCACTGCTCTCAAAACGGTGAAGGAAAACATCGTGAGGAAATCGGCATGTCCTAGAACCATGTGACATCTACCAACTCGCACTGGGCCCGCGTGGTGGATTACGGCCCACTCCCTCTCACCGAGAGGAGGCTTGTGTCCCAGCAGTGGGAACATTATAGGCTGATTATGTGGATACACATCCTGCTTCTCCCTCGGATATCCGCGAATACGGATATCCGGCAAATCAAAAGTCGCAATCGTTACCACTGGGCAATTTTTTTTTTGTGGGTGGGAAGTCATCAAATGATGTCTCCCGCTCGGGGCGGAGCGGTGTCAGACTTTTACTGACTAAAACCCACCCGTGTTCCTTCAGTTGCCTGTGTCTGGGACACGGTAACGTTTTCAAACAGATCTCGCGACCCTGGCAGGACCACTGGGCTTCCATCGCTTCGAGTCAGCGTTACCGATGATACATAGTACATAGTATTTACTATGGTACTTACCTCTGTAACATTAGACACGTCATAGTGTTCTTGTCTGTGGTTCGACAGTAGCGGATCGCAGCGGGACATTCGGATTTGTATCGGCTTCACCTTGCCAAGTAACACTGGGTCTATCACCAATTCACCTGTGAAAGAGATAAGTAAATTTTAATGTTTTATCGAAAGTGAAGTCGAAAAACTTTTTAACAAAAAATTAAACCGCCGACAAAACAGAAAAGCAAAAAATAATAAACCTTAAAATTATGAGTCGGCGCTTTGAGTGATCTTTGTTCATTGATTTTTCAGCGCCGACTCAAAATTTTAAGGTTTATTATTTTTTGCTTTTCTGTTTTTTCGGCGGTTTAATTTTTTGTTAAAAAGTTTTATTTTGTAAATTTTTGTGGCTTTAATGTACTAATAATACTTGGCAAGGTATACCCTATCCAATGAATAAAGAATTATCAAAATCGGACTACTTTGTATAAAGTTATGCGTGGTTAAACATTACAATCAGTGAGTGAACAATCAATCATCCCCTGTTTTCCGACCCTTAGGGTTCGATTTTGTTTTCCAAATTTATATGGGACCACCCTCGGAGTATACCCTTTCCAATAAAAAAAGAATTATCACAATCGGACTACTATGTAAAAAGTTATGCGTGGTCATATATAAAAAAAAAAAATATACGCGTCGAATTGATAACATCCTCCGTTTTTTTTCGTCGGTTAAAAATGAGCTGGATTTTAGATATCCATATACATATACATTATACATCTCTATATATATAATTCTACTGTAGGTGTGTATGTCACTGAACTCCTGCTAAACGACCGGACCTATTTGAATTAATTTTTTTTTTCTGCGTTTGGGTGGCACCGTGGATGGTTTAGATTCACAAATCAGCCCGACAGATGGCGCTGCTATCGAGTTCTAGGAAACAGGACAACGTCTGTACGGTCAGCTAGTATCCATATATATAGACAGATATACAGGGTGTCCCAAAAGATTACGTAGCTGGGAAGGGGGGTGATGGGGGTGATAGGGGTGGTCACAAGGGTCACCAGAAAAATAAAAAAATAAATCCCCTCTGGGTATTTAAAAAAATAAATGGCATTTTTAAAAAAACTATATTGCAGTATTAAAAAAAATGCTGTTATGTAATCGTCAATAGCCCTTTATCAAATTGAAATAAAAAAAACAATACATATCTAACCAAGATTTTAAAGAAAATTAAGTTCTTGTCCAGTCAAGGACTTCACTCAACTTCCTCCAAGGGTACTGAAAAAAAAACCATTTTATTTTTTATTTTTCTGGTGACCTTTCTGACCACCCCTATCACCCCCCTTCCCAGCTACATAACACATACATGCACATACATTTTCTCCCTTTTGCTGGTCAGTGTAAGGTTGTTGCACAAAATTTAATTAGCGACCGTAACAAGATTTTTCAGAATTATATGTACAAATAAATAAAATTGAAGGGTCTGTTTGTAATCGCAGTATGATAGTAAAATGCATAGAGAACGTTGCTGCCCATTCTCTAGTGAGTCCCTTAGTCACCTCTTATGTCACCCTTGGTAAGATCTGGGGTGGTGCTATTATTTATTTCCGCAAACATACACAATATTAATTTTCAAAAATGATATCAATGTTTTACCTTTTTTCTTCGCAGTACAGCTTTGTTCATGCCTCTTCAAATTTCTCAGTAACGCGTAACTTTTTTTGCATTTACCGCATTTGCCTGTAACATAACAATAATTAAAAAAAAAACACTCAAGTCTCGACAAAGAAACTGGAACAAGAAACGATATAAAATAGAAAACCAGTCAAGAGCGAGTCGGGCTCGCCCACCGAGGGTTCCATACCATCATACATAAATATTTATTTCAGTTTTAGGTTTTTAATTTTTCGTGAAAAGTCGAAAACAATGCGTTAAAAAAAATAGAATAATGTTCGGGGGGTTCGCCATAATCGCCACGCTTGGCAAGCGGGTTGGCGACCGCAGTAAAATGCATAAAGAACGCTGTTGCCCATTCTGTAGTCCCTTAGTCGCCTGTTACGACACCCACAGGAAGAAATGGGAAATGGCAGTATAGTACATACTATGAGAGAGCAGAACTCACCTCCAGGCCGATGGTCTTCTCCCAGACACTTGTGCTTATCGAGTAAGTTGTTGGTCGCGAACAGATGCCAGCAAACGTCACATTTGACGTCGGGAACCTCCTCGAATGGTACGCACGTATTGTTGTCAAAGTGCCTGAAAACAACATAAATATATTTTACATACCTAAAGGGTCATCATCATTTTATTTTATTTTATTAGGGAAAATAAACGGTTACACATTACAATATTATGGAATAGAACTTAAAACTAAAACGGAAGTGTTAATGTAAAACCAACGACATTTTCCACATAATATAAAAAAGTTAAACAAACATGAACGACGTGCGATACAAATTACTTAGATTAGTGAATCAGGTATGTCACTTAAAGTTCTTTTCATCATACAATAATTCCAGCCGTAAGACGTCCACTGCTGGAGTCAGGCCTCCCCCAATTTGGGGGGCTTTGCCATAATCGCCACGCTTGGCAGGCGGGTTGGCGATCGCAGTATGGTGGTAAAATGCATAGAGAACGCTGCTGCCCATTCTCTAGTAAGTCCCTTAGTCGCCTTTTACGACACCTACGGGAAGAAATGGGGTGGTGTTATTCTTTACGTCCGGCACCACACGGTACATAAAGGGTGGCTGGTAGCAGCTGGATGAGAGTTCCCGTGAATCGAGCTGAATGGCGTGCAATTGGAGAGGCCTATGTTCAGCAGTGGACTGCTGTAGGCTGATGATGATATATAAACTCAAGCCTTTGTCTCATACGGGTAACCAGAAACTACAGAACGCCAACTGCTACGATCCTTACATACTCTTTTTGCCTGGTGTAAGTTCATACATCTGGTCATACACACACGCCGGTTGCGAGTACTACGCACCTGACAGTTCTGAAGAACATCACCAATAAGGTCACTATATACAGGGTGTGGCGTAAGTAGTGGTCCACCGTTCAGGAATCGATGAACCAGATAATTAACTATACTTAACAATTAAAATTTTTAAACATTTTTACCCAAGGGTACCGAAAATATTTCATTTTTGTCTTTTATTTACGAAATTTCTACCTTTTATTACATATTTGTTTGTAGTTTCAACAAAAACCATTATTTTTTCATTTTGATTTCTGTTAATTACTGCTGAATACTAGAGCTATCATGATAAATTATGTTTTTTTTATGTAAATTCAGCTCTTTTGAAGAAAAAGTTGGTTCTTCTCTAATTTTAACCTCAATTTTTAACACACCATCAAGTTCAAGAGCAATTTTTGTGAAAAAAAATTGGGTAAAAATGGTTAAAATTTTTAATTGTTATAGTTAATTATCTGGTTCATCGAATCCTGAACGGTGGACCATTACGCCACACCCTGTATGTTCTCCTAGGGCCTAACCTAACCTTTTTTTTTTTTTTTTTTTTGATCACGAGGTGGAAATCCTCATGGATGTCCTCCGCTCTGGGGTGGGCGGAGGGGTCTGTCAGACTCTTACTGACTAAAACCACCCCGGTGTTCCGTCCCACACCTACGTCGGGGACCACGGGAATCAATGTGTCTTCCGCGATCCCCGACTGGTGCCGGCCCGCCTTTGCGGGCCTCCTCACGTTGGGGGGGAGTGAGGTGTTAAACTCCCCCCCATACATCACAGAGAGGCGCGCGTGGAACACTACGCGCCACCATCTCGGGTCCGTACAATAGGGGGCGACGGATGTCCCCAGATCCGTCGCCCCTGAACCCATTTAGGGGGGCTGGAAGAGGGCGTTGTCCGCTCTCCGCCGACGCCCGGTGCGCCTGCTGCGGGCTGGGTGAGCGGAAGATATCTCCCGCTCCCTTTCCGCAGCCTCCTTCTGCGACATGACTGTTTCGCAAAAGGATACCACCGCGCCCCAGGACCCCTCGCCGCCGACCATCGACTCGACAACGGCCGGCAGCGATAGGTCACTGCCTACTTCTGAGACGAGGACACGACGCGGCTCCTCCCAAGCGGCACATTCTGCCAGCGTATGCCGCGCCGTGTCCTCCCGGCAGTCGACGCAGTGGTGACACCGGGCGTCCGGCTCCCTGTTTATGCGACACAGGTACTTCCCGAAGCAACCATGCCCCGAGAGCACCTGCGTCGCCCGAAACGACAGGGAGCCGTGCCTCCTCCCGAGCCAGGGCCCGAGTACTGGCCGGACCGCCTCGACGGTGGCGAGGTCGGCGGTAGGGCGTGAAAGCCTGTCCTGCCAGCTCGCCACCAGGGCTGCGCGGAGCTGCGACCGACGAAGCTCCATGTGTCGCTCCGTCAGTCGCTCGCCTCGCTCCCGCGCTTCCTCGCGCCACCGATACAGTGACGCGAGTACTTTCGCCTCGAGGTCCCACGGTGGGGATCCAGCCAGTACACAGGCCGCCTCGTAGGAGATCGTGCGATATCCCCTGATGACTCTGACGGCCATCGCTCGCTGCGGTCTTCGCAGAACAGCGATGCTACCGGCCGTCAGGTCAGCCGCCCAGATCGGGGCCCCATACAGGGCCATGGATCGCACGATCCCCACGTAAAGCCGCCTACAGGCGGCGCTCGGGCCCCCCAGATTGGGAAGCAGCGTTGACAGCGCCCCAGCCGCGCCCATCAACTTGGGCGCCAGCCGCCGGAAGTGGGGGCCGAAGTCCCACCGGCTGTCGAGCACCAATCCCAGATATTTCATGGTGGACTCGACAGCGATCCGACATCCCCCGACCACGATGTGTGATCCGGCCGGCGGCGCCCGCCGGGGGCCATGAAAGGCCATCGCCTCCGACTTGTTGAGGGCCACCTCCAGGCCTAGGCGCCGTATGCGGCTCACCACCAGTGAGACCGCAGCCGTCGCCAGCAACGCTGCATCCCTGTACGAGCTCCCCCGGGCCGTGACCAGCGTGTCATCCGCATAACACGTCAGTTCCACGCCCGGCGGGAGCTCGCCCCTCAGCACCCAGTCGTACCCGATGTTCCACAGGAGCGGGCCAACGACCGAGCCCTGTGGAACACCGCACGACATGCGGCGCTGGTTTCCGCCATCACGTCCCATGTAGGTGACACCCCTATCCTCGAGATAAGCCCCAACGATGTGGCAGAGGTAGGGAGGCACCCGATGGTACAGCAGTGCCTCCCGAATGCAGCTCCAAGGCAGGGTGTTGAAGGCGTTGGATATGTCCAAGGACACCGCCAACATCACCCCACCCTGGGACACTGCTTCCTCTGCCAGGACTCTCACACGCGATATCGCGTGGATGGTGGAGCGCCCTTGCCGAAAGCCAAACTGACTCTCGGCCAGGTCAGGCCCCTCCCTACACAAGTGGTGGACGAGGCGGGCAGCGATAATTCGCTCGAATAATTTCCCGACCTCGTCCAGCAACACTATGGGCCTGTACGCGGACGGTGAGTCCGCTGGGCGCCCCGCCTTCTTGAGCAGGACCAGACGACCTGATTTCCACAAACTGGGAAACCGGCCCTGCTCAAGGCACGCTGTGAAGAGTCCTCTCAGTTGGGGCTCTAGCTCCTTCAGAGCGAGGGCCAACGCGCAGCCGTGTATACCGTCGGGCCCCGGAGCCACGTTCTTGGCCCGGAGCCGCAACACGGCCGCCCCCATCTCTCCTTGTGTCACCTCTGGGACGCTGATGGCGTTCCCTTCTGTAGGCTCTGCGGCTGTGGGCAAAGCCATCGGCGGCGGAGTGTGCTCCGCTCTTGCTGGGAAGAGGGCTGCGACGACCTCCTCCAGCAGCTCTGGTTGGAGCCTAACCTAACCTAACCTTCCGGCATGTCCAGTCACTTAATATATTTTATCTCTCTCTTAACGTAAGATTCGAAATATAAAATTCAAAAAGAATTTACACTGACATACTTTATAAACAAAATTTTAAAAATCGAATCAAATTATAACACTTTTTCTGTAACAATTTTCAATCGACATTTTTTTAATTTTTTTGTATGTCTGTTCCACAATATCATTCAAGTCAATCCAGCAAAAATCCTGCTAAATGGTAAACGATTCTAGATTTCAATCCCTAGCATCAATATCCCCAACTGTATACTCACTCATCATACGCCGACAGATGTATGAAGTCAGCCTCACATCTCCTGCAGGTGTAGGGGTTCGATTTGTTTCTGTGATGCCTGTGATGCGTTGACGCTTCCTCTGGCGACGCGAACCACAAGCCACACGGGTTGCATGCTAGCCTGCGAACAAGAATATAAACATCAGTAATATATTCCCTGTACCATGCAGTGCCGGACGTAAAGAATAACACCACCCCATTTCTTCCCGTGGGTGTCGGAAGAGGCCACTAAGGGACTTACTAGAGAATGGGCAGTAGCGTTCTCTATGCATTTTACCACCATACTGCGATCGCCAACCCGCCTGCCAAGCGTGGTGATTATGGCAAAGCCCCCCAAATTGGGGGAGGCCTAAGTCCAGTAGTGGACGTCTTACGGCTGAAATGATGATGATGATGATGAATAAATATATTCCTTAAAGAGGTATTTATACCTGGACGTTTAATCGTATTCAGTAACTTGACAGTTGGAGGGATATCTGATTTGGACAAAAAAAAAAAGAAAATGTGGTCGTGTAACAATGAATGAACTTGAAATAATGTACTTAGTTGCAAACTTTTTATTTTAAATTTAACAACTTAGTCTTAAAACACGATATATACATCACCTATGGTTGCCAGAAGAAATAAAATGACTATAGTAAAAAATATCGAGGAAGGCTTTAGGTTATATAACATCACACTAAGACCCTTAGGAGTCAAGCAAAAAAAAACCACGCACTTTTTGTTTTGTATAGGAAATCATCAAATGACTTCTCCCGCTCTGGGCGGAGCGAGAGGGCATGTCAGACTTTTACTGACTAAAACCCACCCGTGTTCCTTCAGTTGCCCATGTGCCAGGGTCACGGTATCTCTTTCGAACAATCTCGCGACCCCGGCAGGCATCGGTCCTAGCAGACCCCTTCAGTTTAGCTGAAATCTCTTTGAGGCGCGCGTGGAACACTACGCGCCGTCGACCCGAGCCTGGTCCTTACCGCAAGCTCGCGCCTACGGTGGCCGGGAGTCAGCTATCGACTCCCGACGCCCGGGGCGTCTCCTCCTGCGGCGGCTAGGGACGCGAGGGCGCAGAGACTGCCACTCCCTCACGCGCCCCGCCTCCTCCTTCGCAGAAGACCACGCACTAGCAGGAGATTTGATGCAACGGGGAGGGTCGAGGGAGCAAGTTTAACGCGGACGAAGTCGCGGGCAGAAGCTAGTATTTACATATGATGGTACGGTACCGCATTACCCAGTTACTGGGTTGTGGAGATCAGACAGGCAGTCACTCCATGTAAAATACTGATATACTCAGCTGCATCCGGTTAGCCTGGAAGCTGACTCCAACACAGTTGGGAAAAGACTAGGCAGATGATGGTACGATACCCTCTAAGCGCAAGTCCGACTCGCTTTAGACTGGGTTTTTTTTCTAGAGCATAGTATAAAGTTATCAAACTAACCTCGGACTGGTGAATCCAACACAGTGCACTTTCATATGACTCATATTTCCTTGTGAAGTCTTGTTGGACTGCCCGCACACCGCACACTTGTATACACGAGGTGGCGAGACCGCCCTCTTCGGTAATGTTCTGGGTGGTGGTTTCACTGGAGTGTTGGTACGAAGAGACGGTGTCGTAGCGAGACGTGGTGACGACTTCGGTGGAGACTTTGGAATTTGTGGTGACGGTGTTTTTGTCTGTATCCTGTAAGAACAAAAGATGTTAATGAAATTCAAATGTTTCCGGTGAGGTTATAGATATGACTGTCTCGTTGGTCTAGTGGTAGCAAGCGCTACAGCTGAGCATGAGGTCCTGTATCTAGACTCGCCCCCTATCACATGAGACTTAGACATAAAAGGTGAAATGTGAGTGTACTATAGGTACACCTCTGCCCAACCCTTCGGGGGAACAAGGCGTCATGTTATGTGTTAGGTAGAACGGGCTGGTGTCCACAACTCCATGTCTGAGCGCGTATTTTGCGTACGGGTGGGAACATCGGTTATTCGACCCACCCCAGCTCCTCGAGGAAGAACAACGATTTCTGTAGAACTAACTTTTGCTCTAGATACTAGGTTTCCAACTTTGTATAACTTCGTGTTTGACTAATTTCTGGGAGTTTTTGCTAGCCTAGTATGTAGAGGGCCTATAAGGTTAGTCTAGTCTAGTCTATAAGGTTGAAAAATGAAAAACATCTGTTAAAAAAAAAAGGTTTTGAAATTGAACAGCCGAGCATGATCAAACTTCTCAGCCTGAGTAGAAATAACCTTAGAATAATCATAGGAACAATTACAAGCCATAAACCTCGTAACAAACATGTGGGGACAAAAGAATTATGGAAGAAAAAGACATGTTACGCAGACCCCAAATAAATTGGGATCAGGGCAGGAGAGTGATGACTAACCCTCTTAATAAAAACCTTGAGGATTCAACCGGCCATATCATCCTAGAATGAGAGACCGTGGTTTCTTAACGCGAAGAAATCCTCGGAACAATGAGGTCGCTCTAAAAAGCCTGTGAACGTCCCAGGAAGCTTCTGTGCTTTTGGGCGGAATTAGGCTGGCTTTGTTAGCCAGAACCCTCACGCACAACGGACCGAATGAGACTCTAAGTGCGGAAAAGGGAGTCTCCATTATCCTCATCATGTATGGAAGCGATTTTGGGCGTATGATTTTTTTTTATGGATGGGAAATCATTAAATGACGTCTCCCGCTCTGGGCAGAGCGGGAGGGCGTGTCAGACTTTTACTGACTAAAACCCACCCGTGTTCCTTCAGTTGCCTGTGCCAGGGCCACAGGAACTGTTTCGAACAAATCTCGCGACCCTGGCATGTACGCGTATGATACGCCCGAAAATATGAAACTAGGCAAATAGTTTTACGAACTACTTTACAGTACATACTTGACTTTCTTCGGTGTCTCCAATTTCACAGGCTCCTTATCTCTGGAGCGCTTCAATCGCGGCGTTAGCAACGAGTTTTCTTCACTCTGTAAACAATCATTGTAAAATTACTTCAATATTTTTAACTCACGAAGCGGAGCGCGCTTTACTTGTGGTAACCAAGTGGACCACTGTGCATGTGTGTGTAAGCTCTCGGCACTGTAAAGGTATAAATAGAAAGAAAGAAAAATATTTTATTTGAGACACGCACAGCACATAAAACAATAACAAAATAGTACTAAAAGATATAAAAATGAAAGAGTAAGACGTGCACCCTAATTGCGAAACGCACAAATTATCGAGTGTATCCCATCCACCCCGGTCGTCCCGTCCCGTTAACGGGGTGGTTGGGAAAAATTGTTGCATCGACCCCGGTAGTGGCGACTCGGTCGTTTAACAGGGTGGATGGCACAGATTTAGTCTCATCTACCCCGGTGTGTTTTTAATGAAGCGGACAGCACAGATTGAGTAGCATACACCCCGGTAGTGTTTAAAGAGATTTTTCATTTTCTTACACATTTTGTATGTCAGCTAGAAAACACTTTGTGTCTTTGAAGTACCAGGTGGTCATAACTCTATAGGAGCCCACCTAACCCGTTGTGTCAGCTAGAACACGCCTTATGCCTTCGAAGTACCAGTATGTTATAACTGGGTAGGAGTTTGCTAAACATAGGAGTGTCAGCTAGAAAACGCTGTATGCCTTTGAAGTACCAGGTAGTCATAACTTGGCTGTAGCTTATCAGACAAAGGAGTGTCAGCTAGAAAACGCTTTATGCCTTCGACGTACTAGGTTATCATAACTTGGCAAGAGCTTACCAAACAATGGAATGTCTGCTAAAAAACGCTTTATGCCTTCAAAGTACAATTAATTGATTCTGAGGCGGTAGGAAGTTCGCTGGGTCAGCTAGTTATTGGTATAAAAATAAATATGAAGTGTAATTATAATATTTAATATTCTCGAAAATGTTATGTTACTATTTTTAATTAAATTTTTATTACTTTTTACATCTAAATTTAGAGACCAACATGTTCATTACTAGTAAGCACTAAGAAACAAATACTGGAACATAAGTACTTTCTTCTATGCGGCGCGTATGCTACTCAATCTGTGCTGTCCGCTTCGTTAGAAATACACCGGGGTAGTTGCGACTAGATCCGTGCCATCCACCCCGTTAAACGACAGGGTCGGCTCAACCGGGGCCGATGGCACAATTTTTCCCAACTGCCCCGTTAACGGGGCGGGACGACCGGGGTGGATGGGATGCACTCCAATTTATCAGAATCTGAATGGGATTGAAGATTATTTCTAAACCATTGCGTTATTTGTTCGAATAAATTGTCGGCTCAGCAACGTAAATAACGGAATGAATGTTGTTTAACTATGAATATTAAACCGCAAAAAGTTCCGCAATTACCCCTCTGTGCGAGGCCAAAATAAGATATCTCAGCATAAATAAGACTACGTCAAATGGAAGGATCCATCATTCAGATCACGCCCGCCCCTTGCTGCCCTCTACCAGCGATGCCCTAAGCCGAAGGTCCGTACCCCACAGGTGCCTTTAGCGAGTAGACGCCTTAGTTTTAAGTGTTTTAGCCCCTGGCTGGAGGCCTTTTTTTTTTTTGGATGGGTAATCATCAAATGACTTCTCCCGCTCTGGGCGGAGCGGGAGGGCGTGTCAGACTTTTACTGACTAAAACCCACCCATGTTCCTTAGGTTGCCCATGTTGGCACATGGGCAACCTAAGGAACATGGGTGGGTCACGGTATCTCTTTCGAACAATCTCGCGACCCTGGCGCATCGGTCCTAGCAGACCCCTTCAGTGTTGCTGACATCTCTTTGAGGCGCGCGTGGAACACTACGCGCCGTCGACCCGAGCCTGGTCCTTACCGGGCGGTGGCTGGAGGTCTTAATTTATTAAGGTAGCCACAGGAAAGTCCGGTTAAGCAGCCGACAACCTCATAGGTTGACCTGCAAGATTTCATTAAAAAAGGGAAGATTCCATTCAAGGCTTCGCTTTGTTTTGCTTTGTCATTTTAAAAGCGAAAATATCTAATTTATTGTAACTCAAGTCGGTTTAATAAAATATTATTAACTGAGAACGACGAATACTGTCCCACCGTAATACAGTTTATAACTAGTACGGGCGTCAGAGTGAATCGGTTTCGTAATAACCTGAACTTATTATTGTGCCCTGGGTTACTGATTGGTTATCTTATCTTTTGGATTCATAGAATTAAGTACTTGTGTAATTCTTAAATTTTGTAAGGTATTCTTTTGGCAAAATATAGATTTTATTTATTTATTTAAGGGTGGGCGTAGCTCTTGTAAAGCTTAAGGGTAATTGCGGAACTTTTTATCGGTAGGAATTGGTTTAATATTCATAGTTAAACAACATTCATTGCGTTATTTACGTTACTGAGCCGACAATTTATTCGAACAAATGACGCAATGGTTTAGAAATAATCTTCAATCCCATTCAGATTCTGATAAATTGTGCGTTTCGCAATTAGGGTGCTTGTTTGTTATAGACGACCTTATGGATGCATTTTTCTGTTATAATTTGAATGTGATTATTATCATCCGTTTTCTACACTTACACTACACGCACACACCCAAGTACACGCACACACACCCCACATACACACATACTTTTATTCACTACTTGCATTTTCTTTTTAATAAAAATAAATATATACATACATTTACTAATAATTTAAAAAACACAATGTTTTTTAGGTTACAAAATAATATAATTGTCAGCTGAACGCTATCTTCTGAGATACAGGCCTCGCCTAGTTCAGAAGATAGAGTCTATTTACCAAACCTCTTTTTACCACCACAAATGCCGCTGGATTATTGTTGTTTATTGTATACGACATTAGTATTAAGTTCGTTTAATATGTAATCGTGGTTGCTATGATGGTGAGAAATAAACTCTTTTTATTTTATTTTTTATTTATTTTAGCCGAAAGACGTCCACTGCTGGAAATAGGCCCCGCTCAAGTGGAAGGGTGTTTGCAATAATCACCACGCTTGGCAGGCGGGTTGACGATCGCAGTATGGTGGTAAAATGCATAGAGAACGCTGCTGCCCATTCTCTAGTAAGTCCCTTAGTCGCTTTTTACGACAGCCTCGGGAAGAAATGGGAATTTGAATGTAATTTAAATAAAATCTATATAGTTTTAAATAATACTAACCCTTGTTTCCCTTTTCAGTATCGATTTTGGAGGAACCTTCGGTGATTTAGGTTTTTCCTGTAAGAAATATGAACATATTTTAACTGATATTTCAAGTAACTACACTAATACAACAGCACGCGTAGCATGAACACCGTAAAAATGGGTTTTGTCGACGGAAGAATAGACAAAATTATAGATTGTAAGAAGAAATATTAAAGACAGAATTAAAGATTGTAGAAAGATTTGTACCGTTTTATGCTGGCGTAGCATGATAATTCTATCTCTATTCTACCAAGAATTGACAAAGTTCTTTCTATGATGGTCCTGCTGCATCTACTCCGTGACATTTTAGTCGTCTTGCAAACGTTGTCCACTCAATGTATCCGACATTAATATACCTCTAGGCGTGATTAAAAAATTTGTTACCATTAATTAAAATAATAGATAATAAGAAAAATAAATAATGCATTAGAATTATGAAACTTCATGTTAATAATGTTTACGTATCATACGGTAGAGAACATACCTACCCAGCGCACGAGTCGGCTAGATCATTAAATCTTCATTTTCCATGAGACTAAATATCAATTTAAAACTACGTCCTGCATCATTATATTGAATAATATTTTTATTTTTCAAATGATAATTTTTTTCTTATGGATGTGTAGTAGTCATTGGATACATGAAGTGGGCTGCCGTTGTAAGACATTTAAAATGTCACTGTGTATAAATTAAATAAATTTATATCAGACAAATAATTTAACAGTTACAAATATGTACTTAAGTAGTGTGATTTTGATATAGTTAGTAATTTAATTTAGTACCTAGTATAAATAGTTATTTGTATTTAGTACCTAGTATAAATAGTTATTTGTATTAAGTACCTATTGAAAAAGTTATGTAAGTAAAACAATATACCTTTAGATATTACAGTGTGATATTGAATAAGATTGCAAAAAACAAAACAAATTGCCTAGTAAATAAATCAATGAAACGGATGCATGGAAAATAAATTGAACTGAACTACAACAATACCTCACTTGTAAATTATGAAAAGTAGTTTAGAAGTGACGAGGGGACAGATGAACATACATACACACCGGTCAAAATCTAAACCCTCCGTTTTGCTTCGACGTTGGGTAAAACTGAAAAATAGAAATCTTTCGTTCTTACCTTCAAGCGACTGAGAGACACATTGTCATCTTTCGAGCTCGTACGATGGCGCGTTATTCGGGGTGGCGTGGGAGGTCGCTTAGTAATGCGGCTGGGCCGAGTCTCTATAAGTACTTTGTTCTCCAGCTGAGGAAGAGATGAAAAAAAAATATTTTCTACAACATACAATACAGTACAGCATCATCATCATCATTTCAGCCGAAACCCCACCACTTTTGGGGGAGACCTGTGTCCAGCTGTGGGTGGACACATGTCTCCCCCAAAAGTAGGGGGGGTTGCCGTAATCGCCACGCTTGGCAGGCAGGTTGGCGATCGCAGTATGGTGGTAAAATGCATAGAGAACGCTGCTGTCCATTCTCTAGCTAAGAACTGTAATATATACAACTAGCTTTTGCCAGCGGCTTCGCCCGCGTGGAGGTCAGAAATTATACCGCGGGAACATACTACCGGGATAAAAAGTACCCTATGTGTTATTCCAGGTTATAAACTATCTGTGTGCCAAATTTCATCTAAATCGGGTCAGTAGTTTTTGCGTGAAAGAGGAACAAACATCCACACGTCCATACATCCAGACATCGATACATACAAACTTTCGCGTTTATAATATTATAGTAGGATAGTAGGATTTATATACAGGTTGACATGGTTCTACACTATTTGTCAATCATGCCTGCTATGATTGACAAATAGTGTAAGCAGTGATCGACCACGCAGACCCAGTGGTGGTTTATTAAGTATTTTTTTATATAGTTATTTCTCCCTACACAAGATAAATACATAAAGTATAAATAAATTTTACTATTTCGTGGAACATACCTTGACTTTCAACTCCGGTTCCCTCTTGACTTTGACCTTGGGATTCAGTTTCTTCTGCTTGGACAGCGGCTCCCCGTCGGAGTCATCATTCACATACACCGGCTCTGTAAGCCCTAGGATGCAATCACCAGCGTCCGGCTGCAAAATTATAATTTTAACAATCAGTAACAATTCGTTATATTTTTTAGATGTAAAGGAACAGGGCGGGACGTAGACATAAAGGCTGCCAGATTAATATGGGACTGGGCGAGTTACGCCAGCCGTATGCACAGTGACCGCTGGGCTAGTCTCCACACAGTGACTGCCTGAGGATGTACGGCGCGGCAGACCAACCAAAGAAGGTGGCGAGGCGACCTAGACGCGTACTGCAAGGGTTGGATCGAGGTAAAGGCTGCCTGGAGGGATTTGGGGGAGGTCTTTTAACTCTAGGTGTTGAAACGAGCATTGAGAATCCAACAGAGTTCATTCCCTCGCGTCGAATAAAACACACTGTTCGCTTTTAAACTTTCGGCGCTGAGCACTGCATTGAAGATACAGTGCGCGAAAAATCTCGCTGCGATTATATCGTGCGAACGTGGACTAACAGTAGGGGAAGGTCTTGTTAGAGAAAGCCTATTACAGCACTAACGAGTTTTTGACTGATAAAATAACATAACCCTGACTTATTTATGAAACATGGACTATTTTCATTATTATTATTTTTGATCATAAAATTAATTTATTATTTTGACCATTATTATGATTATTTATGTAACATACCATACATTTGACATTTGCAGTTCAGAACTTTTTGTACCGTTTATTATTGTTGTTTAGTAATGCATGTGTAACTGTGATGATTCAGATCTTCTTGATCAGTAATATTTTGTACGCCATCAAGGCAAAACATGACAGTGATTCAAACGAACTTTTATGTAACATCTTGCATTTATGTGTATACTCATGTTTTAGCAAAATAAATATATTGTATCTTGTAAAGAAGTGTGAGAAAAGATGATATGGCCTTAAAAGGTCTTCTACTGAGTTCATCGCTGACAGATATGTTAGGAGTTTTGCGTGACTGTGTAATTTTAAAGTTCAAAAAGTGGTGATCCTCAGCGTAATTGGAATAAATGTTTTCTTTTTCTCATGGCAGGTTAGTTTGGTCATGTTGAAAGGATGCATGAAAGACAACTAACAAAAGAGGTATGTAAAAGGGAGATGTTAGTGGAAACACGGGGAGTGGTCGTCTAGGAGGACTTATAGTGACCGATGTTCTTCACAAAGGTCAGTAGGCATGTATGTTCGTCCAAATGTATGAATGAACGTAAACGAGGCAAAAGGAGGAAATAAGGATTGTAGCAGACGGCGTTCTGAAATTTCTGCCTGTAACAATGAGAAGACGGCTTAAATTTACCTATTTATGTATGTGTGTATGATCGATGGAAGTATGCTGCGGAACCCTAACTAAATTAGCATAACCACAGGGGGACGAAGATTTAATTATATGCTTACCGCTCCTCTTGGCATGGATTGCGGAGGCAGGCCGAGCCGCAGTCGCGTTCGCTTGTTGGTCTGCCGACACATCTCCAGGAACTCATAGAAATCATTCACTTTATCGACACACAGCTCACAGATGAGGGGAGGCATCTTGTCATCTTGGTGTACCTGAAAAAAGAAGGTTTGATTTATTTAATAAGTTTTATTGCCATTTAGCAACCGTTGTAGCGGAAGACGTAGAGTTGATAGGCGTCCCACAAGGTGCACCGATGACCTTGTGAAGGCCACAGGAATCCGATGGATGCGAGAAGCACAGAACCGGTCGAAGTTGCGGAGCTTGGGGGAGGCCTATGTCCAGCAGTGGACGTCTTTTGGCCGAAATGATGATGATGGAGGTTGGGGATGAAATAATTGATTCTCCCATGTACGCAAAATACGCGCCTTGTCGTGGATTTACAGACACAAGCTGGTATTAGAGGGCGTCCATTAATTACGTGAGGCATTTTTGACAATTTTTTAACTCCCCACCCCTCTTGGTGAGATATCGTAAGATTTCCTCAACTCGCCCCCCCCCCCCCTAATCTCAGGCGAGATTCTTCAAAACTTCTATTTGGGCTCTAAACGTGTTGGATTATTGAGAAAAAAAAAAACGAAAACAAGAAAATTTTCTTAGACCAAGAATAATTTCTTAACTCAAGAATTATCTTGACTCAAGAAAATAATTTTCTTCAAAATGGTATTCTTGGTTCAAGATTTTGGCTCTTGAGTCAAGTTAATTTTTTTATTAGAGTACTATTGTCTCAGATTTGGCCAGGTTTTATTGTAGAAATAATTTTTCACACAATTTTAAACCATTTTCTGCCCCCCTCCTCCCTAAGTGAGATTTGGAAAGATTTAGCTTGATCCCCTCCCCCCCTAGAACGCCTCACGCAATTAATGGACGCCCCCTTACCAATATCTGGCTGCAATCTGCGCTGCCACTGAAGATGGTGGTGAAGAAGAAGAGTAATATTTGTAGTTTCAAAACAAATTTAATATCAGTTTTGAGTCTGTGTGCCTTTGACAAACGCCTCCTACAACCCCTACCTATTCCTTGCTCTAGTTCTTTTGTTGCAAGTCTTTCTCACCAAGTAATCCATCCTTCTTTTCTTTCCTTTTTAGTCCCTAATCCCATGAAGAGAATGGATCGGTGTGTGATTTAAAAATAAATGATAAGAGTGTGGAGCAAGTGAGTTCATATATTTGGGGAGTTTGTTTACAAGGTACAGAAAGATTGATTATTTTATTTTATTTTATTTATAAATATATGATATAGATAAAGATGTGGAAAGAAGAGTAAATGCAGGAAATAAAGTATACATAGACTGTGACCAACCAATTAATCTATACATATAAAATTCAAAGTCCTGAGTGACTGACTGACTGACTGACTGACTGATATATCAACGCACAGCCTAAACCGTTGGTCCTAGAGACATGAAATTTGGAGGGTGTATTCTTTGTGAAGAGTAGGTATCCACTAAGAAAGGGTTTTTTGAAATTCCATCCCTAAGAGGGTGAATTGGGGGGTTGAATTTTCACGCGGGCGAAGCCGCTGGCGGAAGCTAGTGTCTAATAAGGCTCGACTGGCTGTTCACTGGTGTACTGGTGCCTACGCTTATGTATGGAAGTGAATGTTGGATGTGGCAAAAGAAGCATGAAAGCAGAATTAACGCTGAGGAAATGCGTTCCTTGCGTAGCATATTTGTTGTGACTGTGAATGATAGGCTGAGGAATGATGTAATAAGACAATGGTGTGGTTTAAAAGAAGATGTAGTGACAAAATTTTTAAAAAGTATGCTATGATGGTTTGGTCATGTTGAGAGGATGAATCAAGAACCGCTTCAAATCAAATCAAATCAGCCTATCGCAGTCCACTGCTGGACATAGGCCTCTCCCATGCTGCGCCACAACACCCTATCCTCCGCCTTCCGTATCCAATCTGTCCCAGCCACCTTTTTGAGGTTGTTGGTCCATCTAGCTGGGGGGCGTCCCACACGTCTCCACTCCAGGACTCGTCTGCTCCATCGGCTAAGAACCGCTTACAAAAGGCAGATGTGAGTGGAAACACCGGGGGCGGGGACGCCCTAGGAGGGCATATAGTGACCTTATTGGTGATCTTCCTCAGAAAGATCAGATGCGTAGTACTCGCAACCGGCATGTGTGTATGACCAATTGTATGAACCAAAACGAGGCAAAAGAAGTATGTATGGATCGTAGCAGGTGGTGTTCCTCGGGTTCTGCCTACCCCCCCCATGGGAATAAGGCGTCAGTTTATGTATGTATTCAGCTGTATCCAGTTAGACTGAAAGCAACTTCAATCTAGCTGAGAAACGGGAATTAAGATTTAAATAATAGTTTTAAGAAGTTTGAAAGACATACTTAAGTTGAAAGGGTATTGTTTGTCTTGGTAAGGGCATAGCCCATGTGTGTGACTAAAATTTGAAGATGATTCTTAACCTATCCTCCATAGGTAACACCAAAGCAAAGATGTATGCACAGATTTTTTCTAATTGACGAATGGATCTGGTCTTGACCTCGATCATGCCTGATAGTGTCAGGAATGGACTTTTAACATAAAACCACTATTTAGTATTACAATATAATATAGCTGCATGTTACACATAGACAAATTGTTATGTTTTTCAATGAGAAAATTGACTATTAGGCTTTGGTTAACCTATAATCAAAGTAGATTTTAATGGGTAACAAAATGGAGAAAATATGTGAAATATATCAAAACTGTGCCTTTGTCAGCACTCTTTAAAGTATTCCACTGTAGTTAAGTGTTGTTTCGAATAGTTTTTATGCAATTTTATCCAACTTTCACTCATTTGTTTGACAACAAACAATATATTTTCAAATGCAATTATTTAATGGAAGACATGATTGGGAAAGCTTGAATTAGGTTCCAATTATGAGCTTAATTGTTATCAGTGAAGTATATTTGTTTTAATTACCTCAATTTGAACACATTCGCGAACTTTTTGCCTTAGTTCCACATCGGAGTCATCCATGTCAACTACATTCTGAATTATCGGCATTTTGTAGCCGGCACCAGCTCCACACAGGCGACATGCTCTGTATATCTCATAAATCATCTCCTTGTCCTTTTTAGAATTCAATTGGCGATCCATTTTGGACATTGTAGCATTTCTATGTAGTTAAAACAACTATGACGACGATTGCCGCTTTTCCGCCATTAGAAATGATACCACAAACGAAAAATATGAAAATCACAGCAATCAATTAATATAACTGTTCATTTATGAAAATCGACTAAACATACAACTAGCGCCTCTGTAGCAGGCCCTGTCAGTAGACAAATCAAAATGTGGCAGATTTTTATATTTTTTGCGTATTTTATATTATAAGGGTTCCACAGCTAGTTTTGCTAATATTGTCAGTATGTCAGTCCTTGCCTTGGTGTTAGAAAGCTGTAATTTGGCATACTTAAATATCGTAATTACGACGATTCACCCGGCGTACAAAGTAGTGTAATACAATCTTTAACCCTGCAGTGGTCGCGCGGATTACAATTGTAATCCTGGGTTAATTTGTAATACTTAAACAGCCTCTCCAGCCACAACCACGCATCGGCAATGCGCGAGCGCAACTGAGTGGCGGCGGGGACTATCGAACTTAAAATACATGGAGTCTCGGCTAACACACTTGAATTGTTTACCTATTTTTCTACCCTCGATTACAGTTGTAATCCGCGCGACCACTGCAGGGTTAAAGGCGTTTTTTGGCACTTCCTACTATGTGGGACAAAGTCATCATCATCAGCCCATAATGTTCCCACTGCTGGGACACAGACTTCTTCATGGTGAGAGGGGGCTGGATCATAATCCACCGCGCGGGCCCAATGCGGGCTGGTGGATGTCACATGTCTTCGAATTTTTGGTTCTAAGATATGCCGGTTTCCTTACGATGTTTTCCTTCACCGTTTTAGAGCAGTGACGATGAAATAATTTACACAAAGTACCTAATAAATAAATAATATCTTAGGACAACCAACACACCGTTATCTGATCCCAAACTAGACAGATCCTGTACTACGGTAACCAGACAACTGATAAATATATGTACTTACATATTTCTAAACACATACTTATTATAGATAAATTACACCCAGACACAGAACAAATGATTGTGCTCATCACACAAACATTTGTCCGCGGTGGGAATCGAACCCACGACCTCAGTCTTAGCAGTCTAACTAAGACTAACAGGCCAGTCAAAGTCAGGCCAGTAGGCCAGTCAGTTCAGTAATGCGCCTGCTTGGGTTTGAACTCACGACCTATTACTCGTAAGTCGCGGCCGTTACCACTGGGTCACCACTGCTCTCTGAACAAAGTACAACGCAATATTCTCAATCGCAAACAAACGAAAAATATTGTTTCCACCCCAAGTATAAAAAGTTTTAGTGCCCGGCCAGGTTTTTTCTATTCACACAGAAATAGGAAAGCTTACTTTGTCGATTTAAGTAGAAACGTCTTAGCTCATGTTCAGCAATTAAGTATTACAAAACGTTTTGAGTTTTGATATGATTTAGTATGAGTACTTTGAATTTCTGACTCTGCTTCGTTCGTCTTATAATTATCAGGATATTATTTCTTTAACTTGTGTTATCTCATTGCAATCCAAACGCTTCCTGCCTTTGGATTGCAATGAGATAACACAGGCTGATTCAATATAAACGACTATAACTCTACGCTTGAAATCGCAAACAAACGAAAAATATTGTTTCCACCTCAAGTATAAAAAGTTTTAGTGCCCGGCCAGGTTTTTTCTATTCACACAGAAATAGGAAAGCTTACTTTGTCGATTTACGTAGAAACGTCTTAGCTCATGTTCAGCAATTAAGTATTACAAAACGTTTGAGTTTTGATATGATTTAGTATGAGTACTTTGAATTTCTGACTCTGCTTCGTTCGTCTTATAATTATCAGGATTTTAATTTCTTTAACTTGTGTTATCTCATTGCAATCCAAGCGCTTCCTGCGTTTGGATTGCAATGAGATAACACAGGCTGATTCAATATAAATGACTATAGTTTTACGCTTCAAATTGACCAGTTAAAAAACGTAAATTACACAGACTCTCAACTTATTGAATGATTTCAGAGATCACAGTAGTTCTAACGGAGGGTCACGACCATTGTTGTTGTGAATATCTATACTGGTCTGTATTTTTCTATTTTCCTTAAATATGATGAAATACAAACTTATTTTTGCGGTCAATCAAAACAATATACTGCATGCTTGAATAAATATACGAGTAGGTAGATACATCCCAACCACGAAACTTATTTATTTATTTATTAAAACTTTATGCACAAGTAAAAAATACTGTACAAAGGCGGACTTAATGCCTGAGGCATTTTCTACCAGTCAACCTTAGGGTAATGCAGAAACAAAACATGGCAGGTGCAACATAGTGATAGATAATTCGGAAAATAATACATACAAATACATAGATATATACATAGATACATACATACATATATATATATATATAACGAAAATAAACATTGTCTGGAGAAATAACGATAGGTAGAGGAGAAAACGAATCCAGCAAATCAGCGCTGGGATGATTCTGCCAACTTCATATGAATATGCTCACGTGCCTTCACTTTAAAGGATAACCGACTGGTTGCCAACCTGATATTCAGAGGAAGCGAATTCCATAGAAAGACCGCCTGCACAAGGAAAGAAGATTTAATGAAACCAGAGCGGTGAGAAGGACATCGTAGAAGACGATTGTTAGTGGAATGGAGATTTTTAGTATGCGCAGAGCACAAGTATTGGAACTGGGAAGTCAGGTAAGAAGGAGAAGTGGGCTTGTCCAGTATGGAAAACAGCATTAAAGAGCCCTTAACTCTCTGCGCTGACGGATGGGTAGCCATTTTAAAAGCAACCGGTGCTCGGACACATGATCGTACTTACGAAGATTGAAAACGAATCGAATGCAGTTATTTAGAAGGCGGTCAAGTTTATTGAGGAGATCTGCATTCAGGTCGTAGTAACACACATCGCCATACTCGATTATGGGAAAGATTAGGGACTGTACAAGCAATGCCTTTATGTGTGATGGAAGAAGATTTTTCAACCGATAGAGCGACCGCAAAGTTCCGGTGACTTTTCTACTGACAGTCGTGACCTGCTTTCGCCAGTCAAGACAAGTGTCGACATGCAGACCAAGATCCTTAACATCGGAGCTAAACGGGATTACTGAGTTATCGAAAATTACAGGTGGCACAGTTAAGCCATTCAACTTCTTTATACTGTGTGGGCTCCCTACAACGACCGATTGACACTTAGCAGGGTTAACCGCCACCCCAAATCGATCAGACCAGCTTTTAACCATTTCTAAATCCCGATTTACCTCCTCAATCGCATCCGATATGTTGCCAACACTTGCCTGGCAGTAAAGCTGCAAATCGTCTGCATAAAGATGATACGCATTCACTTATCCATGTTCTTGGTCTAGTACATATATTAAGAAAGTTTCTGAACAAAAAAAATGTAATAAATGTTGAGAGTACTCGATAATAGCCTACTTCACTTCTTCACGTTGCCAAATTACCTTTAATGACTTTTTTTTTACACGTCTATTTTTTTTGGAAATAGTAGTGAAATCGTTACATCAGTTTTAACCGGCTGTTTATGCCCAGCACAAATTTTCCATAGATAGATTGATACAACATTACTTCTGTTTGAGTTTTGACCTATATTCTATATTATCTGTGGTTTGTCAATGTGCAGTGGTTTTGCGTGGTGTTTATTCGCTGAATTTATCAGAAAAGTGCTAAAATAACCGCGTTTCTGTATTATTTCATCAAGAAAGTGTCGGCGTGTGCCGATTCCACGTTTTTCAGTGTACTGTTTCTTGTAAGTATTACGTTTTTCAACTGAAAACTGCGTCTGTTTGTATAAACCTACCGATTTGAACGGTGTAACCGCCTTTCGGTTTGCACACAATTTTTCGTGTCATGACTGTAATATTTACTGAATTTTCAATGATCTTGTGGGTATTACAAAAAACATACACCTCTTACAGATATTTTTCGGCTAAAAAATATTTTTATAACCTTACATCTTGAACAAAATGCGACATTTTACGATTTCTTTTGAAATAATTCATCTCTCCCCCACTGTGTTGAATTTAGTCGTGTAATATGTCATATTTTGGAATGTCGGATCAAATTCTTGTGTTATTTATTGGTATTCAATCAAAATTAATAAAAATAAACAATTTTACAAAACAAAATTGCAGTGATATTTTCTTCAGTTTCAAGTTTGGAAAAATTGGAATAGTTTACAATTCTTTCTAAGTAACTTCACAAAATAAGGTTATATTGCAAGCTGGCCTTGACCTAATAAGAAACTGAAATTCCTTGAATATAGTGTAGTTTAGGTTTCGCGCTAAAACTACCCTGCTTTTTCAAAATGTCGAAGAATAATATCAATTTAATACCTTCGTAATTTGCGTTAGACGCGGATGCGGAAAACAAAATCGGTCGAAGTGGCAGAGCTTGGGGAGTCCTATGTCCAACAGTGGATGTCTCGGCTGAAATGATGTTTTTTTTTAGCCATTGATGTCCCACTGCTGGGCGAAGGCCTCCCTACTCTCTTTTCACGTCTCTCTGTCCAGAGCTTCAGACCAATCTCTATTGAAAGACTCCAGCTCATGAAATGATTTTTTTTGTTTTTGCTTTACATCGTCTCACACTTTTTCGTCTGTGTGTTGCATGTCGCGTGACGGTCGGCCGCGGAGTCACTGGTGCATGTTGTTGTTTATTTATTTTATTTATTTATTTAACCATTTATGTACACACATATATAAACAGACAAGAAGAAAAGAACAGAAAAATTAGTACAAAGGTGATGCTTATTTCTAAAGAAATCTCTTCCAGCACACCTGCGATAGGAGAGAAGATACAGAGATGTAGACAGCGTGTGTAAGAGTATGAGAAAATAAAATATATATAATAAAAAACTATTAACTTAATAAAATTAAACTATTAATATAAAAATATACTTACATACATACAAACAAACATACATACATAGATACATACATACAGTCTACTAAAATAATAACATTAAATTGTAATTAAAACAATAAATACAAACACAACTATGTCGATACGGAAAGATAGTGTTCTTTCACTCTTCTTTTAAAATTTGCAACTGTTTGGCAGTCCCTAATGTCAGGCGGAAGTGCATTCCATAACCGCACCGCGTGCACAGTGAAGGAGTAGGAGTAGAAGTCAGTGGAGTGGGGAGGGGTCTTCAGGAGGTTTCTTAGATGCGACCTACAAAGCGCATCTGGAGAACGGGCGTAGGAAAAACGGTCCCGCAGGTAAGATGGTGTTTTAGGATTGTGGAGAAGGTTGAATAGCAGACATAATATCCGAGAGTTCCTGCGAAGTCGAATAGGGAGCCACTTGAGTGTCTTGCGAAATTGGGAAACATGATCATACTTTCTGAGATTAAAAACAAAACGAATACAGATATTTTGTAAACGCTCAAGTTTATTTAAAAGCTCCTCGGTGGCATCCAAATAACAGGCGTCAGCGTAATCAATGATGGGCTGAATGAGTGTTTGAGCAAGAGAGATTTTGGTGTTCAAGGGCAAGAATCTCTGGAGACATTTCAAAGAATGGAATGTGTAGTGTACTTTCTGACTGACTAGAGCAACATGGGCAGACCACGATAAATAAGAGTCCATAATCACCCCTAGGTTTTTAACAGAATGTGCGTATTCAATCTGAACTCCATTCAGACAGAGTGGAGACAGAGACGCAACATCAAGCCTATTCCGCATATATCTGCCGCCAATCACAATGGCCTGGGATTTCCTAGGGTTGATTTGCAGTCCAAAAGACCGCGACCACTCACTAATCAA
The DNA here is from genome assembly GCA_947507805.1 of Aporophyla nigra. Classification (NCBI taxonomy): domain Eukaryota; kingdom Metazoa; phylum Arthropoda; class Insecta; order Lepidoptera; family Noctuidae; genus Aporophyla; species Aporophyla nigra. The sequence continues at coordinate 10,544,144 of OX382319.1, read as the reverse complement.
ATCCAGGTCACTGTTCATAGCAGACACGGCGGCTTCTGCATCATCCCTCAAGAAGTGACTGTAAAGCTGCAGATCGTCGGCATAGAGATGGAAGTAGGAAGAGATGATTCTGGTGACAGAGTTAATGAAAGTAGAAAAGAGAAGGGGAGAGAGAACGCCACCCTGAGGTACACCAGCGGTAAGAGAACACCAATCAGAACTCGTCTAGACGAACCCGCTGCGAGCGGCCCCGAAGATACGAGTCAAACCACCCAATGGCGGAAGATGAGAAATTTAAAGATTTAAGAATCCCTAGAAGGATATCGAAATCAACTGAGTTAAACGCACTACTAAAGTCGAGAAGTACAAGTAAAGTAAGAGATTTGTGATCCATAGCCCAGCGGATGTCATCAGTAACCTTTAGAAGTGCCGTTACTGTGCTATGACCAGGTCGAAAACCAGATTGAAGAGGAGAGAGTAGATCATTTGAAAATAGAAAGGCAGAAAGTTGTTGATGAACAATATGCTCCAGAACTTTAGAGAGATACGGTAGGATAGAAATAGGACGAAAGTCGGTGAGTGAGACTGGCTTCGCAATTTTGGGTAAGGGGATGATATGAGCTTGTTTCCAGGCTTCAGGAAAAGTACACGAGAACAAGGAGAAATTAAAAATGTGGGTCAGGACAGGAAGAAGCGAGGGGAGGATAGGAGAAATCATTCTTGAGCAAAGTTCATCGTTACCAACAGCAGTAGAGGAGATAGCAAGAAAAGATTTTTTGACCTCAGTTTCACCCACTGGCCTTAATTCAAAAGAAGAACACTGAGGCAATGGCAAACAAGAAAGTTTGTATAATGAAGCTGATTTGACGTGTGGATCAAAAGTAACAGGGGAACGAGAGAAATGTTTGTTAAGAGCACACACGTCTGTGTCATTAGTAGGAACGCCTGGAGATTTGCCAATACCAACAGTTTTAAGAAACTTCCAGACTTCAGAGGAGTTACGGTTGTCGAGAGAATTGTGAAAGTAGCGTCTCTTTGCATCTCTACACAAACGTCTGCAGCGATTACGCAGCACCTTATATGCATTCAGGTTACGCTCAGAAGCACAACGCTTAAACCTTCTCTTGGCTCTGTCCCTACAAGCCATCGCATCTTTTATGTCCGCAGTAAGCCAAGGAGCCGGAACATATTTGACCTTGACTCTACGGATGGGGGCATGACGGTCATATAAACTGAGCAAAGTGCTGTTAAACAAGTGAACCATATCGTTTATACATGAGCCCTCCAAGACGTCCGTCCAGTCGATGCTATCAGCATCACGCAATAATGCCTCCAGATCTATACCCTTGTAGTTCCGAAGGAAAATATATTTCGGCTTACGCTTGGGAGGGCGAATCCTGTAGGACATAAAGATAAGGTCGTGGTAAGAAAAACAAGCAGTGAGCTGTCCGTGGACTGATACATTATTCGAGTTCGACACAATCATCAGGTCCAACAGAGAAGGAGTGCAGTTAGGGAAATGATGAGTAGCTGAAAGAGGCAGAATACTAAGGTTAAAAGACGATAAAAGAGATTTGAGTTTGTGAGTACGACTGTCGTTTTTAAGTAAACAAGTATTAAAATCGCCCATCAAGACTACGTGATCATAAGAGGGACAAAAATCATTTAAAATCGTATCAAACGAGTCAAAGTAATCGATACTGAGGTGAGGACTATAAACGACTCCAAGGAGCATTTTAGTGTGATGTAAAGAAATTTCGAGAAATAGATGCTCCGCTGACCCCGAGTAGGAAGAAGGTGATGTGCTGATAATCTTGTAGGGAATATCAGTACGCAAATAAACGGCAACACCACCCCCACCGTTCCCAGTTCGATCATTACGAATAAGGACATAACCAGGAAGGGCAAACTGGACAGATGAGAGAGAGGGTTTGAGAAAGGACTCGGAGATGAGCAAAGCATCAATATGTGCACAGTTAAAGGAAGCCAGAAGATCAGAGTAATGGCCAGGAACACTCTGGGCATTGATGTGAGCTATGTTGAGATTTTTGGGAAGGTGGGACAACAAAGAGGAAATATGATCGCCGAGGGTAAGAGGAGAGGAGGAACCACTCGCCGCACTAAGGAAACTGCTAGAAGAGGAAGAACAGGAGAAAAAATCATCGTCAATATCGACATCGATCATAATTAACAAAAAATAAATTAAAAATAAATATATACGAATAAAATGAAATACAAAAACTAAATAATACTAACAATGTTAAAACAATTACTACTTAAGTGCATACAAACACTCAACCAATAAAAACACCTATTCGCTGTTGTTGGCAGAGATTTCAACACAACAATTTTATGCGTAAGTTTAAGGTACGGAAAAAATAAGTGAAAAAATAAATAATAATAATCAGAGCATACATTAGAATAACAAAGGACGTAAATAAAAATTAAATTAAATTTCGATAACGCCAGCCACAACATTCACAAAGACTAAGACGAACACAACGTGTAACGAAACGTAACGTCAACATAAAAACAAAACATGACTCTGACACACGTCAATGTCATGCATGTCAATAAAACGAATACCGGCACGACTGACCTCACGACTAACAGCATCTGTAAACCTTCCACAAAGTACAAAATCAACAGCTCGCCGCTGCGCTACCGTCTAAACGTGACTCTGGCAGAATAGTCGACATCGGCTCAATTGCCAAAAGTAAAAAAAACAAAAAAAAAAAAAAAAGCTAAACATAGTTATGGGAAAAATCACAGAACAAAGAATACAGAGAAGTGCCCCTACACTGGCTAAGCACGGGAACCAGTGTCGCCAAACTCACACTTGTCCATTACACACATAAAAAACAGTGATATGATAGGCTACAAATTACACACGCAACTTTTACAAATCATCTTCGTATTGCTTTCAAAAATTAAGTCGTATTACAACGCATGAAAGTTGTTATTATTTGACATGACACACACAATAAAGACGTTTTTCGTTTAAAAACTTTAGATAGACAAATTTACAACGAGTTCAGCAACTCAATGCTAGATGGCGCTGTAACCAATTCATTCGATTCAGAACGCTAGCTCCTTTGAAATAGATGTCATATTCACATGCACTTGTAATCGCTTTTAGTAAGTACCAAAAAAAAATTTAGAGATGTAGACATATATCGATATTTTAATATTGACGAGCAATGTAATAATTTGTTAACATCCTACAAATGTTTAATAACGGAAAAGGTTGATTATCGTTAAAATATCAATGTTAAAGAGGTATTTGTATGTTTGTATATAGAGGGATGTTATTTTCATAAAATCAGGTACGCGGGCGAAACCGCTGACAGAAGCTAACGATAAATGAAATGATAACAGATAGTACTAAAAATATTTACTGACCTTGAAATAACACATATTTATTTAATTACTTGCCGTTTTTATAATTTTATGTTTAACTAGCTGACCCGACAGACTTCGTCCTGTCAAAAAGATTTGTAATGTGGCAGTTTTTGTGCCTACGTATTTTAAAAAATTCTCCTGAACAGAACCGTCACCCTGGTGATAGGGCGTTGTGAATAAAAAATAATTAAATAAAACATATATAAGGATTTAAAAGTAAGTAATCGCTTTATTGTTAATCATGTGAATCATAATTATTATTATTATCATTGTAGTGCTTTGTGGTATACGATGTTTTTTGTTTGATTACCTGGCGCATAGATAAACAAATCTGATGGTTTTCCAACACGGGAACAGGCAACATACAATTGACCGTGTGAGAAACATGGGTTTTCTAGATTAATACCACAAACACTTAATGATTGCCCCTGGGACTTGTTTATAGTCATAGCAAAAGCAAGCCGCACTGGAAACTGTAGTCGTTTAAACTCAAATGGCACATCAGTCGGAATCATTGGGATGCGCGGTATGAGAACATCTTCTCCTTTATACTTTCCTTTGAGTATAGTTGCTTCTATCACATTGTTTAGTAATTTTTTTATCGCTAACCGTGTACCGTTGCAAAGACGCGGTTGGTTGATATTTCGCAACATTATAACCACCGATCCATCCAACCTTTAATTGAAGATTGTGAGGTGGCAATCCTGGCAAATCCAGCGAGTTTAAAAATTCCGGTGGATAGTTGACTACATCATCTTGATTAGTAGCCGAATCAACTGATTTATATATCCTCAATTCGCCTGTAATTTGTTCTTGAATTTTGAAATTTAATTCATTTACATCTATGTTTTTTGCAGCCAGTATAGCTCGTTCGCTCAACCAATCATGGTTTCTGTAATTTTGAGAAACATCTGGAAACACCTTCTGAATAAGTTCATCTTTTGATCGAGTTAACTGACAAAAACTTTGAGGAAAGTTAATGCAGCCAGTCAACATGTCTATAGGAAATTTGCCATTACCAATGTCAATGAGTTGTTTAGAGAATATGTTTCCAGATTGGTCATTTTGCAACTCGACACGCATATTCTTGCTTTCTTTGCTGCTAAGAGTTTCAAATACATACTTCTGTTGTTCATTTAACAGTGGAAGATTTGTTTGAATTAATTCTTTCAAAGCGTTGAGATCATACAGTCTTTCTCGATGCAACTCATAAGATATATATATTTATATTTAGTTTGAACTAATATCTATCAAATATAATAAAATATAATAAAAGTGTCACTGAAACTGAATCACCATATAATATGATGACTAAGTGATATATTTCGTAATGATTAAGAAATTGAAGATTAGTGACACATCTTAACTTTAGTGACAGAAAATTTTATTCGCTAAAATAATTATGAGTAACTGCTATAATACATACCTTGAAAGTTGGCATAAAATTTTCCCGAACTACATTTGTTGCCCCAAATGAAGTCATTTGAAAGCAATTGTTATATTGTTGGATATGTGTCAAAAAGTGTATAGAATCTGTTCCTATTCCTGAAACCAATGAGTACAATGGTTCTGGTGGTGGATCCAATGGTATCAATTTCACTTTACCATTTGCGCAACACAATCCATTGGCTTCGTTTTTGTATTTTAATGCCTTACAGTGTGAGCAAACCGAGTTCATAGAACCAATAACAACACATTGGTAGTTACTGTAGTCAATTGACACATCGTAACTGAAAGCAGCTCGATTCAAACTTGCGCGATTATTAATTGAATGTCGCGCTCGCGCTTCACGCGTTTGTGATATCCGAATTCTTTCACGTTCATTTCCGTCGTCACGTTCTTGTGCAGTACGATTAGATCAGTAATTAGCTTGGTTTGTAGCATTTCTGGTTCTTCTACCTAAATTGCTTCGTCTTATAGGAGGCATATCAAATATAAATTATTTTTTCACTAATCACGAACTAAACAAACACTAACTAACTAAACACTCTGCACAAAACACGTTATACGAATTTGTTTCGTGTATCAGTTGTCAAAAGCAAACTCAGTAGATTAGGTAACAGACAACTTTTTTTTTTTTTTAAATTTGATATGACTTGAAGTCAAATCCTTTTAAGCCGTACGAATTGTTTTATTTATTTAAAATTTGTATATTAAAAATAATAAAACACTGTTGGTAACGCGATTTTTGTTTGACTGATGTAATGACGTGGAAACTGATGCATTTTATCTCGCGTGCCGAAACTAATACAAAAGAAACGCGAGTTTCGGAACGCGACATTAAACTCCTCCAACTATGTATTCTGTGCTCCAACGCACACACGCACATTATTTTGATAGATATGATCTTTGACGTTAGGAACACACCTACATTGCTTAGACAACAGTGAGTGCTTGTAATTTAATATGAACTTTATACCATAGCAATAAAACTCAAATTGACTACGTTTTAGTTAGAAATCATTTGTATGGGAAAAAGAAAAGGGCTATTTTTAGGGTTTTTCCAGCAATAATTCTAATTTTTCTCCGGCCGTAAAAACCATCCTTGAACTTCAACGAACATTTAAAAAAAAGATTTGGCCAAATTGGTCCAGGCGTTGTTGAGTTATGCGCTTACCAACACATTTTGCGATTCATTTTTATATTATAGATTTTAATAGGTGATGAAATCGTATATTAATATATTTTGCCGTGATAGCTTTCATTAAGTCAGTAATATGATTAGACGTAAGAAATTCCCCTAATTGATGATGGCTTATGTTTTGGAATATCGATGACCTAATAAACTGGCACATTATTTTAGCCATGATATAATCTTTATTGAATATGTGACCGTCTTTTAAAAATATTTCGGACATCTGACATATCTTAATCACAGATTCTGATGGGTATAATAATCCCCCTCTATCCTTAGCTATAATAAATCTATGTAATGATTGTTTTTTTTCTGTTACTAAAGCACTAACGCAAATATCACACTTAATTTTTTTTAAATCAACTGTCTTATTTTATAACCAGCCATGTGAGCTATTGATTCCTTACTAAAATCAGACAAAATTATCGATACCGACCTACTTTACGGATGTGTCCCATCCCTAATCGAGTAGCGTCGAAGTTACTAGAATTTTAGTTATGATTTTCCAGATGACGACTACGTGCAATAAGACTTTGTGTCAATGAATATAAGGTTGTTTATAGTTTGCATTGAAGTCATAACATGTGGTATTGCAATTAAAATCAATTCGATTAAAAATTAACAAAGTTTAGTGCTTACTGATGATAGGATACACCTCCACAAGATACATTTTTTTTCTGCTTTCGTTTTTGCAGGTCAAAACCGCACAACAAGACATAATTTGTAATATTTCGCGTATTTCTGCGACAACCAATCGCTACAAGTATCTGACGGCGAATAAGCTAAATGCTGCGCATCTGCGCTAAATGTTGACACGCGCGCGATATCTGAGGGGCACTTCCTCTAGTTTTCTTTATTCCGTGGGAAAAATAATTAACTAAAATTAAATATTATGGGTAGTTTGACAAAAGGAACAATAACATTTTATAGTGTACCGTCACTACACGATTGTGTTACAAAACAGACAATGTAAGATATGCAAGGGGACATCCAACTCGGTAAATTCAACGACGAGCCTTCCTCACAACCTTCTTTTTGGGGGTTGCGGATACAGCCGATGTAGATGCCACTGCCGGCGAGTTAGAAGCTGCAGGCACGGGATCAATGGGGCGGCAGCACTGGCCGGAGCGGGGAACAACGCGATTAATGTTTCGAGCTCAGCCATGGACGATATCTTACGGCGAGCCTTGTCAGGCGTTAAAACAATAATCTTACCCTCTGCAGACCAGCAGCTATTGATATTAAAGTGCTTGCGGGCGGCAATAAATACCTGGTGCCGTGTTTTTGTCAGAAACTCCGAAATGGTGAAGCCGCTGCCTTTGAGTGTAGTTTTGCCGTCCCAAACCAAGCGACGATGCTCCATGTCATTAAATCGCACCAACACTGGCCTCGCTTTGCCCTGTGGAGCTCCCAGTCGGTGGCATACGTCTAAGTTCTCCAACTTAATTTTTTTTTTTTTTTTTTTTTTTTTTTTTCCTTGTCCTAGGGTTCAATAATAGGATGGACCCTAATCTTATTACAATCTAGCCTTATAAGTAGACTAATAAGTAATTTAATTATAACCTAAACTAATAAATTGTCTTTACTAAGAATGTGTCCAATAGCACTTTTCTTATTGTCTCTATTAAGGCGAATACACTTCGTTCTTGTGTTTGTTTGGCACTTTTGTACTTTACACTATTCACTAACACTAAACACTGGCTCGAACGGTTTTGTTCTTTTTAGTCTTCTAACTATGTTTGTGTGGTCAAGAAGCTGGATGGCCTCGACGTTCACATGTTGATGAAGTCTCTTTTCGTGAGCTTCTGCAAATTTCTGGATCACTCTTTCGATGAACTCAACTTTTAGGTCCCTGTGGAGGTCATCATTTCGTATGTACCAAGGTGCATTTACAATTTCCCTTAGCACTTTGTTCTGGAATCTTTGTACTATTAATACATTGGTCTGTTTGGTGCAGCCCCATAGCTGAATACCATAAGTCCAAACTGGCATCAGGACTTGTCTATATAGCAATAATTTGTTTTGCACGGACAGCACGGAGTTTCTTCCAAGCAGCCAATACATTCTTTTGAATCGGAGGTCGAGTTCATCTTTTTTCTTCTTAACGTGGGCTTTCCAGCGTAGCTTGGCGTCAAGGGTCATACCGAGATACTTGGCTGTATTCTCGTATGGGATTTGTTTGTTATTTATGTAAACTGGGGAATACTGTCGTTTTTTGTTGGTAAAATCTATGTGAACAGATTTGGATTCATTAAGTTTAATCCTCCATTTTTTGGTCCAGTCATAAACTTGATTAACAGCCATTTGAACCTTTTCTACTGCTTCTTCATGGCTGTTTCCTACAGCCATTATGGCTGTATCATCAGCAAAGGTCCCAATTGTGTTTTGCTCTAATTCAGGAATATCGCAAGTGTATAGTAGGTACAGGACCGGACCTAACACACTTCCTTGCGGTACGCCAGCTTTAATTTCTTTCAGCTCTGAGTAAGCATCTTCTTGTCTTATTCTAAAGACTCTGTTCAGGATGTAGGATTCTAATATATCTGCAAACTGCTTTGGTAAGAGGCTGTTCAGTTTATGTATAAGGCCTTCATGCCATACTTTATCAAATGCTTGCGCTACGTCTAGGAATACAGTAGAACATACTTTCTTGTCTTCAAGGGCATTTTCTATTACGTTTGTGATCCTATGCACTTGATCTATGGTAGAGTGTTTGTCTCGAAAACCAAATTGGTGCTCTGGTATTATGTTTTTGCTATCTATTATTGGTTTAAGCTGTTTGAGTAACAGCTTTTCAAATAGCTTGGACATGATTGGTAGCAAGGAAATAGGCCTATAAGATGACGTTTCGTAAGCTGGTTTCCCTGGCTTAGCTATCATTATTACTTCGGCCACCTTCCATAAGTCTGGTACATATTTAAGCCTTAGTGCGGCATTGATAAGGGTCGTTAACTTAACCAGACCCTTTCTTGGGAGGTTATGAAGTACTTCTCCTGTTATTAAATCGTAACCTGGTGATTTTCGTGTACTTATATTACGTTTTATTTCTAGTGCGACTTCTTTCGGTGTAACTAGTTTTATGGTAACTTCATTTTCTGATGTCATCATATTAGCCAAAGTGTGATCTTCAATGATTTCCCCGTCGTTTGGTTGAAAGATATTTTCTAGGTGCTCTGCAAACCTCTTTGCTTTTTGTTCGTTAGTAACTGCCCATTGCCCATTTCCACATTTGATAGGTGGGATTTGGGTAATCGGCCTTTTCAGGTGCTTAGTAGCCTTCCAAAGGGAGTAGTCTGTCCTTTGGTCGTTTCTTAGGCTCTGAAGATAGGTTTTGGTTGAGTCGTCTTTAAAGTCTTGGATTAGTCTTTTTACTTTTTTTGTCAGATTATTTAGTTTTCGTTTGTCATCAGGGCACCTAGATTGATGCCACGTTTTTCTCTGCCTTCTTTTCTCCATAATGAGTTGCTTGATTTTGAGCGGGTATGTATTGCCCTTAGTCCTCTTGTTGAAGTCGGGTGTATTTTCCCACGCTGCTTGCTGGATATGCATTATGAACTTTTCTACTTCGATGTTTAGATGTTCGGGTGTTTTTAACACGTTAAACGCCGATAGAAAAAATTAAAAATCGTAAAAATACTTTTGGTCGTAATTTGTTTATTATGTTACGATACGTATAGAAAATAAGTTTTATTCAATTCTGTACATGGGTTACATAGTTACAGTCAAATACATAGCTGAGGTCACCGGTGCACCCCATGGCGCACAAATACAGAAAATATATTTTCCGGTACCAGGCGCCGCGCCGCCCACCCCGCCGGCCACCCGCTACACCAGTAGTGCGCTCGCGCTTACGGTGATAGAACGTGTGTTACTAGTTCAATTACGTGCCTACTATCTTAGCTGTCATCATTTTCTTATTGAATAGTTAATGTGCGAGCCATTAGATATGGATTTAGCTATGGAGGACTTCGAATTTACGCAGGATGAATGGAAGCAAATCAACGCGTTAGAAATTTCTTTTTCGAACGCTTCTATAAACAATGACTGTCTCCTAGAATCGGATAGTGAACCCATGCAATTACCGAAAAAGAAAAGACGTTTGGTTATCGCGAGTGATAGTGATAGTGATAGTGAGTCGGCTGAAAATTTTGTTGCCGCCAATATATCACAAAATGACCTTATTTCCGCAAAATGGTCGAGGCCAAAAAGACGACAGCCATCAGTGATTCCTTTCACCGAGTTTGAGGGTATGAAACCCCCATATTCTAATTTGCTGAAAGAAGCTGGCCCTGACCAGTATTATGATCTATTGGTGCCTGAAGAAATTCTTGAAATGATTGCTGAGCAGACAAATTTGTTCGCAAGTCAAAACATCACAGCCAGGCAAACAAAGCCTGGATCAAGGTCTCATTCATGGAAGCCAACAAACAAGACAGAAATAAAACAGTTTCTTGGGCTGGTCTTGTTTATGGGCGTAGTAAAGCTGCCGAAATTAGCTTATTATTGGAGCAAAGACAAGATACTTGGACAAACTTTTCCAGCCACCGTTATGAGTAGGAACCGCTTCGAGTTACTACTGCAATACCTACACTTTAGCGACAATTTATCTGCCGACAGAAACGATCGTATTGCCAAAATAATTCCTTTAATCGATGCTCTCAATGCTACTTTCCAGAAATATTATTCGCCTAAAGAAGATATTTGTGTGGATGAAAGCCAAGTACCTTTCAGAGGTCGAATAATATTCAGGCAATACAATAAAAGTAAGCGACACAAGTATGGCATGAAGCTATTTAAGTTATGTACTGTTCCCGGATATACTTGCAAACTTAATTTGTATAGTGGGAAAAACATTGACGCAATAAATACTACGCCAACAAATGTGGTGATGGCGCTATGTGAAAATATATTTGACAAAGGTCACACGCTAGCTACTGATAATTGGTACACTAGCTTGGAACTGGCTTATCGGTTATTGGAGAAGCAAACCCATTTAATTGGCACATTGCGAAAAAACAGAAGAGGATTGCCTAAGGCTGTTGTTGATTCGAAACTGCAAAAAGGTGAAACAATGGCTATGGAAAATGAAGATGGAGTAACAGTGCTTAAATGGAAAGATAAGAGGGACGTGCTTATGCTGTCGACAAAGCATTCCGACAAAATTGCTGTGGTGGTGAAAAAAGGTAAACAGATTCGTAAACCAAAAGTTATTTTGGATTATAATAAATCGAAAGGGTCTGTAGACATGAGTGACCAGATGGGTGCCTATTCTTCGCCATTGCGGAAAACCGTAAAATGGTATAGAAAATTGGCAATAGAACTACTTCTAAATACGGCAGTTGTAAATGCTTGGGTCATGTACAATGAAAATAAGCAGAGCAAATCTTCAATTGTTGACTTTAGGAGGGCTCTCATAGATTATTTGACTCGGCCAGCAGATTCCCAAGAAATAATTATCAATGAAAGACCTAAAAGACTCAAGCATGTTCTAAAATTAAAGGAAGGAAAAGTAAGAGACACGCGTCGTTTTTGCGTGCAATGTTATAAAGATTCAGTACAGGAATTTGGTCGTAAAGTAGCTAAGAATAAAGCTAAGAAAGTGAGTACGTACTGTGTGCAATGTAAGGGGGAGCCTCACTTTTGTCTAAAATGTTTCAATTATGTCCATCGCTAATATGTTGATGCTATAAAAGGTTTCTTACCTCATCTTTTACAGCATGTTTTGTCAAATATTATGGCTAATTATTTATATTCCTAATGGTTGTTCGTAATTATGGTCACTAATGAGAACTTTATTTTATTTTTCATAAAAACTGATTGTATAGTTTGTTTCGTTAAAAAATAAAGACTGCTAATTTTCGTTTAAATAATAAAGACTGATTTGAATTATATATCCTGAATTTTTATTTTCGTTACTTTTTTCGCTATCTTTAAATTTTTTCAATTCCTTACAAGGTATGTTTGTCCCACTGCGCAGTATAGTTCTACAGCGCCGTGCCGGTCACGGAGTACGAATAAAGTAACAGTCAGTATGGCCGGCGGCGAGAAAAAGTAGTTTGAATATGACTATACGTTGAGGTCACCGGTGACCCCCATGGCGCTATGATAGAGGAAGGGTGAGGTCACCGGTGACCCCCACGGCGTTTAACGTGTTAACGGTATTTTAAGGTCTATTTTATCATTCAATCTGGTCTTGAAGCTCTCCCAGTCTGTACACTTATTAACAAGAGTGGGTCTGATTTCTTTATACAAAATGTTCTCGCTAATTTCTAGATAGATTGCTGAGTGATCTGAGTTCATGTCATAGCTTTGTTCTGATTTCATATAGCTGGTTGATAGATTCTTGGTTACAAAAAAATCTATTAAGTCCGGAATTTTATTTGGATCTGTTGGCCAATAGGTGGGCTTTCCAGTTGATATGACATCACATTTCAGCTCTTTTATGGCATTCAGTAGTTCTTTACCTTTAGTAGTTGTTAGTCTGGAGCCCCAATACGTATTTTTAGCATTGAAGTCACCTCCTAAGATAAATCTACTTCCAAGGCGAGTTAGAACTCGTGGAGGCGATCGGCGGCGGCGATCTCTCGCGTCCGGCCCTGGTGCGAGCCATGGTACGGAGCGAGAGGGCATGGGAAGCCGTCACCTCCTTCTGCGAAGCAGTAATGCTCGCGAAGGAGGAGGCGGGGCGCGTGAGGGAGTTGCAGTCTCTGCGCCCTCACGTCCCTAGCCGCCGCAGGAGGAGACGCCCCGGGCGCCGGGAGTCGATTGCGGACTCCCGGCCACCGTAGGCGCGAGCTTGCGGGTGGCGAGCAATGGGTAGCTCGCCGCCCGGTAAGGACCAAGCTCGGGTCGACGGCGCGTAGTGTTCCACGCGCGCCTCAAAGAGATGTCAGCCACACTAAAGGGGTCTGCTAGGACCGATGCCTGCCGGGGTCGCGTGATTGTTCAAAAGAGATACCGTGACCCTGGCACATGGGCAACTGAAGGAACACGGGTGGGTTTTAGTCAGTAAAAGTCTGACACGCCCTCCCGCTCCGCCCAGAGCGGGAGAAGTCATATGATGATCTCCCATCCAAAAAAAAAAAAAAAAAAGGCGAGTTAGAAAGCTCATATAGGTAGTGGTCTTTTTTTATCACATACCGAGGTGGACAGTAAATGGCAGATACTGTTACAGGATATTTTTTTGTTTGTAGGCAAATCGCCACTGCTTGGATGTCTTTCTCTTCATGTTTAAACTCTTCATAGTGCTGTAGGTTTTCTTTTACTATAATGGCACTACCGCCTCTTGCTGAATTGTCTGGGTGAAGTGCTTGGTATACTTTGTACCCTTTAAACTTAATGTGAGATTGCTTTGTGAAGTGAGTCTCCGATATCAGGCGCACATCAATTTTTTCTATGTCTAATACTACTTGTAACTCATTTTGGTGTTTTTGTAACCCATTTGAGTTCCACGCCATAATTTTTAGTGTAGTATTCATTTTTTTGGCTTAGTAGTAGCAGCTTTATTGCTATTTTCAATTTTTTTCAATCTCTCGTCAAATGATGACATTAACTTTAAGATTTCATCCAATTTTTTGTCACTGTTCAAATCAACCAGGGGCGCCTTTGATATGCCTGTTGTAGCTACTTGGGCAAATGAAACGTCTTTTGTTGTAGTTTTAAAAGTGTTTTGACTTCGTCTGTATTGTCTCGGGTCTTCGACTCTTCCAGTAGGTGTATTTTGTTGAGGGGCAGTAGTATTACCCTTTAATTTTTTGTTTCGAATCTGCTGGATTTCTTTTGCTACGATACATCCCCTGTAGTTAGCTGGATGTGGAGCTCCGCAGTGGACGCACTTTGGCTTCTCTTCTTTGGATTTTCTGCAATCCTTCGTCAGATGTTTACCTGTGCACTTCACGCACCTCGGTTCTTTGGAGCAATACTTTTGCGTATGGCCATAAGCCTGGCAGCGTTTGCACTGAGGTACCAGTTTTGTGGATTTTAGCGGTTGTATTTCCACATTACATCCCAATACAGTTTTGATGTTAAATATTTTGCTGTTTTCTTCATCATTTGAGAATGTCAGCATGAAGATGTTGAGTGGCTCTTTGGTTTTCCAACTCAATTTATTGACTGCTTCAAGAATTTTGTAGCCTTTGCCACGCAAGTCTTCAACAATTCTCTCCGGAATGCATGTGAAATGCAATTTTTTTGCCATAACTCTAATTGGTCTCTCTTGCTTGTTCTCATAGGAGTGCCATAGGCAATTGTTTAGAGAGAGAGCCTTTGTGATTGCTCTGTACGAATCTTCATTTTTGGCATTAACTTTGACTGTATCGCCGTTCATCATTTTTATGCTGAACGCGTCAGCTGATTGACCCTCAGATAGAAAATCAAAGAATTTCTGGTAATCCTTGATACCATCGACTACAATAGGTGGTGGCAAGGGAGTTTTAATTGATTTTTCCTTACCTTTATTCTCTTCACTTCCGTGTTCATCCAGAGTGGGTTGGGCGGGGGAGGTGTTCAATTTTCTTTTCTTCCTGCTTTTTTGCCGTATCCATCCTGTTTCTCAAGCTAGTTCTTCTTCGTCCGTGGTATATTCGACACGCGGGGGAGCAGTCTCAGTGGCGGTTTTAGCGGTTGCAGTAGCTGATTTCGGTGGGTTTTCCGATTGAAGTTTCAGCTGTTGCTGGAGATCTTCTATTTGACTTTTTAGGTCATTTAAGTGTTTTTGCAGCTCTTCACGTTCTTTTCGTTCTTCACAAAAGTACTTGTACAACAGTTGTTCGGTTTCTGTTTTTAAGTTTACGCCAATAGTGTTCAGTGTTGGTTTTTTCGAACCCATTGTAAAAGTTAAGCGAGTATTAACTTCGCCTTAACTATGATATTCGCTGACAGCCGTCAGCATTACGCAATAACTAGGTCATTGCGATGCATCCGACTGGACGGCGTTATTTTGCGTAAGCACTTTTACACTGTGGTACGCGCGCGGTCGCATGTAACACAATGCAACGAATGACATCCAACTTAATGTCATCAATCAATAGTTGCTTGGATATAATGTTAAGAATTTCATCACACAGCTTTTCATTAGACTTCTCGGGAATACCGTGAAACAGCAGAATCTTCCTCCGCATTGCAGTTTCTTGTCTGTCCAGACTCAAAGACAGGAGTTCTATTTGAGTTTTGAAGTGAGTGAGAGTTTTGCAGACAAAAGATTTAAACTCGGAGAAGTCCAGGGAAAGTGCAGCAAGATCCGAGTGGACAGGGTCAGTTCCAGCTGTAGCTCTCTGCAGCTTATCTTCATATTCGTGCATGCGGGAGCTAAACAATTTCTCCAGTTCCTCCATACTGTGCACAAGTTTGCTGTCCATGTTTAGTTAAAGAATTTGAAGTGTTGTGGTAGTGGAAGAGTGAAAGTGAAAGGAAATTTAAAAGCGAAGGTGGATTTACTAGTTAATTAGTACATATATATTGTGAAAAACTACAATAAACTATTTTAAAATCAATATTAAATGAGGAAGCTAAAAAGTAACTTATGTATGTTAAGCCTACCCACATAGGAAAAAAAACGCTTTATTTCATTTTTATGGATTTATTTCAATTTTGAGTGCTTGAATTTATTATTTAACTTATTTCGTATGAATATTAAATTAAGTCTTTTTATTAAGCTATTGCATATATTCCGGAATTTTTTAGTTAAATGTCTATAATGTGAAAAATGTTTCACTTTTACCGCAGTTTCATAAAAACCACACAATCCTTTCATTTGCTTTACAAAATATCACATTAGATGATACTTTATCCACATTACAATCTAGCTAATAAGTAATTTAAATATAACTTCTGCTAAGTAACTACAACTAAGAAATCGTCCAATAACATTTTTCTTATTCACTATAAGTTAAAGGGAAGTCACTTGATTCACTTGTTCTTTATAAAAGTTAGCACTTTCAGATGAAATGTTGATGATGATGAATTTATGTTAGCATATTTTGACAGGAAATATACCCTAGTTTCACAGCCATCAATTTTATAGGGATACAACATTTCTACTATTCATGTAGATAGTCACAGGGTTTCCCTAGTTTAGGAGGCAGGGTTTTCCACTATTTGTGCAGCCTTTTTCCAAAAACCAATTTAACTACCTATGTGAATTGTTATTGTATACAAAGGTTTTTTTGTGTCAATAAACTTATTTTATTATTATTATTATAGTGAGATTTTGAACGCCCACAGACTATACCATACTTTACTGGTATCTGGTCAGACTTTAATCCACACCCACAGTCTGTTTGAAAGTCCAGACATAATCTTGGTCAGATCATGTGAAGATCTTGTGCATTGGCGTCTGTAATGGTATTTTGTGGAAAGAACCACACAGATTGAGTGGACCTGTCCGATCAGTGCATGCAGTTATCAGTGATCTTGCAGCTCAACTCCGAACTTAAGGAGCTCAACGATTTTAAGAACAATACCAAAGAAAGGACATTTATGTCAGCCGCATAAATTACTCAAACTCAACGTCAGACCATGATAAAAACTAAATAAGAAGAAAAAAGAAACCAAGAGCACCCACTTAGGGCCCTATCTCACTAGGACACCACGGTGGAGCAACCATGGTCACGCTATCAGCAAAATATACACAGCACTATGGTGGGTATCTCACCAGGTGTCTGGTTGGTTGCACAGCCAACCATACATTTTCTGGCAGTGGGTCTATGGTTGGGCCTCCACTGGTATCCCAGTGAGATAGTCTGTGCTAAATAAATGTATTTTCTTTCTTTCTTTTCTTTCTATAGGGCGCTTAGTCTTCACATGCACAATAATTAAAACAATACAATATAATACTTTAAAAGTAACTATTCATGTCATTTGTTTAAATAAAATTCATCAATGTCAATGTGTTTTTGCAACATTTCTCATTGGTGCTCCACTCCTATTGGTTGATAGCCTTCCTCGATAAATAGGCTAGGTACCCAACACTAAAAGAATTTTTCAATTTGAACCAGTAGTCCCTGAGATTAGCGCGTTCAACCAAACATACAAACAAACAAATGCGTTATTATATTAGTATAAAGTAAATTCTCTGACGGTAACACTGCCCTTAATAGAAGTCAATATAAATCTAAGCAAGTACTTATGGTTAAGTAGCATAAGTCAAGGAACACAAGTGGGTAAAAGGGGGGGGGGGGGGTGGGTGAGTAAAAGTCTGACACGCCCTCCGGCTCCACCCAGAGCGGGACACGTCATTTGATGATTTCCCATAAGAAAAAGGTCTGCTATTGAGAAATTCCAGATAAAAAAACAACCAACTTCCTTAAAAACACTGCAAAGTGCAAAATAACTTTAATTTCGGAAGTCGGTGTCTTATGATCTGTATTTATGGTTATTTTGCCACCGACTTCCGAAATTAAAGTTATTTTGCACTTTGCAGTGTTTTTAAGGAAGTCGGTTGGTTTTTTTTTTGTAAAAAAGTTTTTAATTTTAAATTTTTAGTTGTGGTATTCACCCCGCACTAATTCCAAACAAACAATGCATATTTATGCGATAGCAGAAATCGCGGTTGATTTGCTGTCATTTTTTAAAGAGTTCCGGTGTCTGTCTCCCGAACTCATCATCAGATATTTATATGAAATTTACATGGGACCATTTCGGAATAAATCCCTTTCGAACAAAAAAAGAATTTTGCAAATCCGTCTATATATGACGAAGTAATGGCCGAACAAACATAAAAAAAAAAATGTATAAACATCCGAATTGAGAACCTCCTCCTTTTTGAAGTCGGTTAAAAAATCTCTGTAACACTTCGCCCGTCCTGAGAATCGAACCCACAACCTCATTCTCAGCAGTAGCACTTGTGACTACTAGACCAATGAGGCAGTCACCGTACCGATAGTATGTATTGTATATGTGGAAAAACCCAGAGAGGATCAGCCGGAAAATCGGGAAAATGAAACATGCAATTCTATATGAATTTTGTCTGAATTATTGAAATTTGGACAGGATAAAGTCTGTTGGGTCAGCTAGTAAGCAAAAAAAATAAAATGTATATATTATATTAACTTAAAATACGTTTAAGCAGTAAAGTTCTTTGCCAAGGTCGCGAGAATTGTTCGAAAGAGATACCGTGGCCCTGGCATATGGGCTAGTTACTGAAAGAATACGGGTGAGTTTTAATCAGTAAAATTCTGACAGCTGGCAGCAGCGCGGGAGACGTCATTTGATGACTTCCCACACAAAAAAAAAGCAATAAATTTCGTCTGTTTTACTATCTTTTGTTGTTCCGTAATGAAGTTGGTTAACTTGTTTTAATTGTATTATGGTATGATTGATCCTACTTGACTGTCTTATTGGTCCAGTGTTTGTAACACACGGAATAAAGAAAACTAGTTGTAACCGCTACTGGTTAGCCTGAAGACCTTTTCTTTTTTTTTGGATGGGAAATCATCAAATGACGTCTCCGGCTCTGGGCGGAGCGGGAGGGCGTGTTAAACCAAAAAATCTAGGTTTGACGTCGTAGCGGATGACATGCGTACCAACAGACTCACCATAAAGGCCGTAGAACACCGTTCGAAGTGGAGGGTTAAGAGTAGAAAACCGGACCCCGAGCTCCGAAAGGATGCAACCAGAGGGGTAATTGCGGAACTTTTTATCGGTAGGAATTGGTTTAATATTCATAGTTAAACAACATTCATTGCGTTATTTACCTTGCTGAGTCACAATTTATTCGAACAAATGACGCAATGGTTTAGAAATAATCTTCAATCCCATTCAGATTCTGACAAATTGTGCGTTTCGCATTAGGGTGCAGGATAACGCAAAGGTAATGATGATGGCCGATAGGCTCGGCTCCTAGTACATGGGACTTAATCATAAAATACTATACATATATAAAATAAAAAAAATAAAAATAAATATATCTTAGGACAACCAACACACCGTTATCTGATCCCAAACTAGGCAGAGCCTGTACTATGGTAACCAGACAACTGATAAACATACTTATATATTTCTAAATACATACATATTATAGATTATTATTTTTTTTTTTATTTTTTTTTTTTTTTTTTTTATTATTATTATTATCTCTGCTTACCACTTCAAACATCACAGGTATGTTGTTAATCACATTTTAGAAGACAAGAAACAAATACAAAGATTTACAAAAAACCGGCCAAGTGCGAGTCGGACTCGCGCACCGAGGGTTCCGTACAAACCTGTAGGTATACTTATAAGTAAAAGTTCACCCATCACGACAATCGAGTCGTAGTTCTGTTCTGTTTCTTGGCTTGGTTTTATTTCTGTCTGTGTTTTGTTCTGTTTATTATATGATGTAACTAAAAATTTACGGTTTTCGCAATTTTTCCTTTATCTGTGCGATAAGACGTTGCTTCGTACCAAATTTCAAAATTCTAGATCGACTGGAAATACCCTTTAGGTTTTGATTCCCTTGCGAGTTTCGAAAATTTGAGGAAATTTGCGGTATAAACGGCTATATCTTTTGATTGCGTTAGCTTAGAAGTTTGATTTTTTCACAGCTCTAAGGGACAGTAGACCTGAGTATTTGTTATAAATTTCAGCTTGATACCTCCACGCGTTCCTGAGAAAAAGGGTCTTGACAGACGGACGGACGGACGGACGGACAACAAAGTGATCCTATAAGGGTTCCGCTTTTTCCTTTTGAGGTGCGGAACCCTAAAAATGTACGAGAAATTAAAATTCGCGAACGACCTTAAAACTCTCGCCAAAGGAAAGGTTGGATGCTTAATTTGAGACATCATTCATTCTCCTGCCCTTAACTCAATTTATTTGTGGTCGGCGCAAAATGTCATTTTCTCTGTTAGTCGTCATCTTAATAGTCCCCTTTCTATCCATATCATAATTCACACAGTCCATCCATCGTTTCTTTGGGCTCCCTCTACTCTTATAGCCATTGACATTCGTACTCAATACTTTTCTCACACCATTTTCCTCATTTCTACATCACGTGACCATGCCATGACAACCGATTCCCAAACAACTTTTCAGTTATTGGTGCCACTTTCAGACTTCCTCTTATGTACTCATTTCTTATTCTATTCTATTAAAACTAAAAAATAACCTTGAACTCTATACAATGTTTGTAAACATAAATTGTTTAATCATTATTAGCATTCTAGGTAGGTATATAAAATTCTCAGAAAGGATTGCACAATGTGTACAAAATATTGCGTAATACTTATGCAACAATAACTTTCAAATATCGAACTCAGTTTCTCTCTTGTTAAGAAATAGTTTAAACTATATTTATTTTCTATTTTTAGGGTGTTTCAAATTTTGTGACATATTTCAGCGTAGTTTTCGAAGGCAGTTTTTTCGCTACCCTGTTTGTGCCATTATCCTTGCCGAGGGTAACCTCTAATACTGGCACAAATTTATAAAATTATTGTATTGCCATCGGTCATTGATAAGTACGCCAAATTTAGAGTTAATCTGACGTTTGAAAGGGGGTCAAAATCATGTTCAAAGTTTCCGTTACATAGGCACATACTAACATACGTGTGAAGCTAGTAAAAGTGTGCTAAAAAATATCAAGTCTCTTAAAGACGGTCAAATTAAATCACCAAATTATTATTAAGTCATTTTACCGAAGGGTTGGGCAGAAGTGTACCTATAGTTCACCCACAACTCTCCAGTTATGTTTAAGTCCCATGTAATAGAGGGCGAGCATATTGCTATCAACCGCGCACAAAGCCAGACTCCGGGTTGATACAGAGAAAACCCTGATAAAAAAACCCCTAACACTTTTCCCGACGGAATCGAACCCAGGGCCTCAAGCTCAGAACGCTCTCGACCACTAGACCAACGAGGTAAAAGCTTATATCGATAAAAATAAAATAAATAAATATCTTAGGACAACCAACACACCATTATCTGATACCAAACTAGGCAGAGCCTGTACTATGGCAACCAGACAACAACAAACACACAAATAAAAAACAAAACAAATACATACATATTATAGATAAATTACACCCAGACACAGAACTAATGATTGTGCTTATCACACAAAGATTTGTCCTGGGTGGGAATCGAACCCACGACCTCAGTCTCAGCAGTCAGGGTCATTAACCACTAGACTAACAGGCCAGTCATCAATAAAAGAGGTTTTGTCATTAAACTTGCAGTATCTTTCTTTCATATCGAAATATGTATAGTATTTTCAACATGTTTTATCATTTTGCACACCTCCCTTTTGTTGCACAACATTTCATTATAAGGAAAAACTGGCCACTATAAATAATTTGCACGACGCGAATTTTGCTCAGTACGACCGTGTCACTCTGTGATGCTGGTCGGTTTCACAACGTTGTATGAGGTTGGAATTATACGCAATATATATTTCGACATATACACGACAAAAATAATTTCAAACAAACAAAAACAAACTCTTTAAAAAAGAATTTAAAAAAAAATTGTGAAAAAGTTAAAAAAGAATATTTCAAAACAAGTTAAAATATATTCGAATACGTTGTTCAGTTCCAATATAAAAAAAAATTATCATAACTTTAAATTGTTATGTAATCTACAAGTAAGTCATTTTCTTCAATCTTCATAGTATTTATTATAGTCTAATTATTTTATATTTATCGTAATATTCTATATATATTTTATCATAATTCTCCTGGCCAATTCATCTAAGTAGTCACCCCCCCCCCCCCCCCCTTCTAACCATATCGTCATTCACACAGTCCATCCATCGTTTCTTTGTATATATTTAATTGAATCTCAATATTACATCGTAAGTCGTTGTCCTTTGCAAAACTTCAAAAGTCGTACATAAGATAAACTCACGACTTCTTCCCATAGGGATAGGCAGAATAACAAAGCCACCTGCTACGATCCTTACATACTCATTTTGCCTCGTTTACGTTCATACATCTGGTCACACGTCGCGTCGGTTGCAAGTACTACGCACCTGACCTTTCTGAAGAACATCACCAATAAGGTCACTATATGTCCTCGTAGAGCGTCCGTTCCCGGTGTCCACTCACATCTTTATCTTTTTTTTACGTTTTATAACTACAAATACAGTTATTTTGTTTAACAGTAGGTCAAGTTGAGTTTGATCAACTAACTTACTTTGACCAGCTTTGAATAATAATTACTAGAATAACCTGAATTTAAGGTTATTAATAACGGCTAAGTAGTAATAGCTTGTCCCGTGTGGTGCCGAAAGTAAAGAATACCACAATCCCATTTCTTCCCGTGGGTGTTGTAAAAGGCCACTAAGGGACTTACTAGAGAATGGGCAGCAGCGTTCTCTATGCATTTTAACACCATACTGCTATCACCAACCCTCCTGCCAAGCGTGGCGATTATACAAACCCCGCCAAATTTTGAGAGGCCTATGTCCAGCAGTCGACGTCTTTTGGCTGAAATAATGAGTAATAGCCGCACAATTCGATCGATCAGGTTAAGCTTCGCTTGCCGCGGTTAGTCCGTGGATGGGTGACCATCTTTACATAACAAGACCCCTCCGTGCCTTGGAAAGTACGTTAAGCCGTTGGTCCTAGAAGTCCTACGTAGATCTTAGACAGTCGTTACGGGTCGTCAGAAGCCCGAAAGTCTGACAGCCAGTCTTACCAAGGGGTATCTTGGTACCCAGTAACTGAGTTGTCGAAGTCAGATAGGCAATCGTTCCATGTAAAATACTGGTATTCACCTTTATCCGGTTAGACTGGAAGCTGACAAAGATGCAGTGTCTCTATGCGCAGTATTGATAGGTTTCCGTATACATATCGCTCTGACGTCATCCCACATCATTGCGATTTGACGTCATGTCAATTGTCATTACTGCGTAATAAAACGCTTCGAAACCAAGAGGTCTAATGCGGGTTCGATTCTCGTACATTATAAACTAGATTTTCCTAGCGGCTTTGCCCGCATATTAAACGCTAGCTTTTGCCAGCGGCTTCGCCCGCGTGGAGGAAATTATCCCGTGGGAACGTAGTACCGGGATAAAAAGTACCCTATATGTTAATTTAGTTTATAAACTATCTGTGTGCCAAATTTCATCCAAATCCGTTCAGTAGTTTTTGCGTGAATGTGGAACAAACATCCACACATCCATACATACAAACTTTCGCGTTTATAATATTAGTAGGATAGGCCCGTTGGTCTCGTGGTCGCACGCGCGACCGCTGAGCGTGGGGTCCTGGGTTCAATTCCCGGGTCGGGCAAAGTGTTCCTGGGTTTTTCCATTAGGAATTTCTTAGTAGCAGCCCGGAGTTTGGAAGTTGGCGGTGTGATACCCCCGTGCCTCGGAAAGCACGTTAAGCCGTTGGTCCTACGCCTGATCTCTCTCCGGTCGTGTCGGATTGCCGTCCCATCGGACTATGAGAGTGAGGGAAGAGTGAGTGCTCCTGTGTCTGCGCATACACTTGAGCACTATAATATTTCCCGCGCCGATGGCTAGTCTCCGTTGAGATCGGCCGCCGTGGCCGAAATTCGGTCTGGAGGACTATATATATATTAGTAGGGTAGGATTTAATATGCCTTTCTCTTGAATCACTCTGTCTATTAATGAAAACCGCATTAAAATCCGTTGCGTAGTTTAAAAGATATAAGCGTACAGACGCGGGAGGCGACTTTGTTTAATACTATGTAAAGAAATTCGCAAGACTTATAAAGGTTGTTCACTGGGTGTAATTGAGTTTATTGGCCCCTTCAAGGGCTTTTTTTTTTTGGATGGGAAAGCATCAAATGACTTCTCCCGCTCTAGGGCGGAGCGGGAGGGCGTGTCACACTTTTACTGACTAAAACCCACCTGTGTTCCTTCAGTTGCCCATATGCCAGGGCCACGGTAACTCTTTCGAACGAATCTCGCGACCCTGGCAGGAATACATCCATACTAATATTATAAATCTTATTGTAACTATTGTCTGTCTGTTTGTTACCTTTTGACGCCTTAGCGGCAGAACGGATTTAGATGAAATTTTTCACACAGTTAGACTATGAACAGATAACTAATTGCTTAACACACTATCAGTAGAAATGTGTGTCATTTCGACAGTTTAACAACATATCTACATTGCGTTATTTACGTTGTTGAGCAGACCATTTTTTCGAACTTATGAAGCATTGGATTAGTAACTAAGATTCTGATTGAAATGAAATGATGTTGATGTTATATTTCTGGTTTTAATCTAACTAGCATGTACTGCACTATTGCTAGCAAAGGCCTCCCTCTCCCATCTCCACAGAATTCTGTCTTTTGCTAGTCCGGCCAGTGCTTTCGATAGGAGTCAAAAGCTCGTCTCGCCATCTTCGTCTCGAACTGCCGCGATATCGTCGTGCGTTTTGTGCAGCCTTTCCCAAAGTGGGCGATATCGCCCCTTGTGGGCGCTGCAGGGCCTAGAGGGGGGTGGTAAGAGACCCAGAAAAAAAATGGGGGTGTTGTGTAGACTCTACAAAACTTTGGGAAAGGCTGGTTCAGTGGGATCCAATTGGTGGTTCTATTAGCCCATTTGTCATCTGACATGTCCAGCCCTGTCCTGCTGAACAGCTTTCTAGTTTTTAATAATAATAATTTTGTTTTGTTGCAGAAAATGATGGTGAAAATCTAATATAGATTATAAGCGAAGTGAAAAGTCAGTTATAAGCAAAACCAATAAGGAAAACTCTTCAAAATGTTCCAAAAACCAGCTTTTGGAGCCACGACCGCCAACTTTGGTAAGTACTCATAATTATATGTTTATTCTAATATCTACACGAACCAATACAAGGTCAAATTAAATTATCCAGCGAAACTTCGCAGACGTCATGTGTTAATACGATAAAACAAAAACAAAAGAAAGAATGACTTACTAGAGAATGGGCAGCGGCGTTCACTATGCATTTTACCACCATACTGCGATCGCCAACCCGCCTGCCAAGCGTGGCGATTATGGCAGGCACCATTTTTAGGGTTCCGTTGCCAAATGGCAAATCACGGAACCCTTATAGATTCGTCATGTCTGTCTGTCTGTCGGTCTGTCTGTCTGTCTGTCTGTCTGTCTGTCGGTCTGTCTGTCTGTCTGTCTGTCTGTCCGAGTATGTCACAGCCACATTTTTCCGAAACTATAAGAGCTATGCTGTTGAAACTTGGTAAGTAGATGTATTCTGTGAACCGCATTAAGATTTTCACACAAAAATTGAAAAAAAAGAATAATATTTGGGGTTCCCCATACATAGAACTGAAACCCAAAAAAAAATTTTTCATCAAACCCATACGTGTGGGGTATTTATGGATAGGTCTTCAAAAATGATATTGAGGTTTCTAATATCATTTTTCTCTAAACTGAATAGTTTGAGCGAGAGCCACTTCCAAAGTGGTAAAATGTGTCCCCCCCCCCCCCCCCGTAACTTCTAAAATAAGGGAGTGATAAAACTAAAAAAAATAAATGATGTAAACTTCCACCGAAAATTGGTTTGAACGAGATCTAGTAAGTAGTTTTTTTTTAATACGTCATAAGTCGTAAACCACAATTTACCTTTCATTCCGTCAACTCAAATACAAAAAAAAAAAAAAAATCATAAACATAAGCCTTATGCATTAACCGTGAATACCTGCAAGTATGTACGGAACCCTCGGTGCGCGAGTCCGACTCGCACTTGGCCGGTTTTTTTTACACTTTAGGGGAGTCCTATGTCCAGCAGTGCACGTCTTTGGACTGAAATGATGTGTGAAATGTGAAATTGGAGTCTGACAAAGAAGAATTACGATGCAATTTTTGCGTAGAACTTGAAAATGACGTATGTATGAAAACATTGATGATTCATAAAAATATTTGCACGTATGAGTCATGTTTACTTATGACGTAGTCGTGAGCAATGCTTACTGCGGTATACAAGTTCGATTGCCTTGTTGAGGAAAACTGATTCTGATTATGTTTTTTTGCTAAGTAATATCAGCCGCTCGTATCGATCGATCAGGTTAAGCTACGCAATCTACAACCGCACTGGGCCCGCGTGATGGATTACGGCCCACGCCCTCTCATCGAAAGGAGGCCTGTGTCCCAGCAGTGGGAACAATATAGGCTGATTATCATGATGACTATCTGACTTTGACAACCCAGCTGGGTAACAATATACCCATGGTAGGGCTGGTTGTCAGACTTTCGGTCTTCTGACTACCCGTAACGACTGTCAAAGATTTACAAATCACGGAAGTGTCTCGGTTAGTACTGGATGGTCACCCATCCAAGAACTGACCTCGGCAAGTGTTGCTTAACCTTGAAGTTCGATCCATGCGGCTGTTATTACTAAGTTGATTTTATTTCGGTCTCAGTTTGCAATGGATGGTCACCCATCCAAAAACTGACCTCGGCAAGTGTTGCTTAACCTTGAACATCGACCGTGCGGCTGTTATTACTAGGTTGATGTTATTTGGGTCTCGGTTTGCAATGGATGGTCACCCATCCAAGAACTGACCTCGGCAAGTGTTGCTTAACCTCGAACATCGACCGTACGGCCGGTGTTATTTGCCACGAGAGTGAATAACATCGCTTACAAATTCCTCAGGATCCTTCAATTCGGCGACTTCCACGGCTTCGCCCTTCGGGGGCTTCAAGCCGACGACCGGTACGAGTGCGTTTGGGGCTCCGCCGGCCTTCGGGGCTTCTACCTCGACGCAACCTGCTACTGGTGGAGGTATGTACTCTATAATACAGTTACAAATTATTTGATTTTTAATAATGCGTTGACATAAAGTTTAATTTATGCTGCACCTATAATTACTTTTATGACCTTTTTTAAAATACTATGTTCTGATTTATAGAAGG
This sequence comes from Aporophyla nigra, assembly GCA_947507805.1. Lineage (NCBI taxonomy): Eukaryota > Metazoa > Arthropoda > Insecta > Lepidoptera > Noctuidae > Aporophyla > Aporophyla nigra. The sequence continues at coordinate 10,517,339 of OX382319.1, read as the reverse complement.
TAGCACAGTAGAAATCAGCACATATGTATTTATAGATCAAGTACTTATCGTTGGTTGTTAAAAAAAAAATTAGCCCTGTCTATACATTTTGACTTGTGATAGGCCGAATATCCGGTTCGGTAAACTGAATGTTCGGCAGGATTTGGCGCGCCTTATCGTGGATCTTAAAAGTCTGTGCTTGTCAAGCGCGTTAAAGAGCACTTCCCTTCCACTCATTGACGCCGCTACAAAATCAAAAGTCATTTATTCCAACTAGGCTGAGAGTCAGCACTTTTTGAACGTCAAAATTACATAAGACAGTCCCCTGGCACGCCCGCCCTTCAAAACTTCCTAGTGCTTTAGCTGGGAACAAGAAGTGGCGCAACTAACTGTCCAGCAGCACAGCTGTCTGTTCAGTTAGAAGACCTTGAACTACCCCCAGAAGACCTCAAATATTAGCATTTGTTGGTCACAAAAGACATAACACAACATACAAAAATCGCTATGAAATAATAACTAAATTACATTACAGGAAATAGCGAAGTAGATTCAGCATCAATAATATCTGGACGAACACACTATGCAAAATGATCGTAACAACTATGAAAATTTAATGTTAACTCAATGACATACGGAATGTTTTAGAATGAAGACGGTAAACGACAACTGTCATTCTAATTAGAACTTTCTCCAATTGAGATAAAGTTTAACTTTCTAAGTTGTTGAGATCATTTCGAACAGTCTATTCGTCCCGAAATTTTTGACGCTGAGGTGCTAATATAGATATCTGTAATATATACAAACTTAAGGTGGACAGATGATTATCTCAGATGCCATTTTGTCGCTAGATGGCGCTAGATCCACAATTTGGAACATTTTCAATTTTTACGCCTAACTTAGAAATCTTTAATAGATAACTTTATTGTATGCGAAACCTAGGGCATTAACTTGATTTTTTTAGATAGTCACTGTGCTTGTTAACTGGTCTCATACAAAGATTTGTACATTCTAAAGATTTAGCCGCTTGACTTTACTCTTTACACACACATACAAAGTAAATAGTAGTAACTTTCGACACCACTAGATGTCGTTTTATTCAAACAGTTTAAAATGAAATTAATATAGGTACACTGTCCCTATAAGTTGTAGTAATGTGACTGAACCTAAATTGTAATGTGTAAATAGTCATCATCTCAGCCGCAAGACGTCCACTGCTGGATATAGGCCTCCCCCTATTTGGGGGGCTTTGCCATAATCACCACGCTTGGCAAGCGGGTTGGCGATCGCAGTGTGATGGTTAAATGCATAGAGAACGCTGCTGCCCATTCTCTAGTAAATCCCTTAGTCGCCTTTTACGACACCCACGGGAAGAAATGTAAGGCAGAAGAAGGAATGGAAGTGTAAATAGTGACGTGTACTAAATAAATAAATAAAAGACTATTTATTACATTGTAAAGCTTTTTATTGTACCTTACTATAAATTAATAATATTTATTTAGTAAAAAGGGGTTAATATTTTCATAAAAATAATCGTTTTATTTACTCTCACTACATTTACTTAGATAGTTTCCGTTTGGATTCAAACCATCGAGTCATACCACCATACAAAGATAACATACTTTTTAAAATATTTTGATATTTACAATTATGATTTTGAATTTAGTATTAGAAAGAATTATGTATGTAGATTACAATATAAATAACATCATACGTAAGTATATATAACGGCACATGTATCTTACACAACAACACAAAGGGGTTGCTAGCTAACCATAACATTTATTAATGTTTCAAGAATACCTACTTATGATACAATTTTGAACTGCAATAAATATTCTTTTACAATTGAATTGTTAGGCTGGTACCTAAATACATGAGTGAAACTTATCTACACAGAAAAATCTTATGAACTAACAAAATAACACAAACTATACATCGCTACGTGCAAAAATAGCTTATTAATTATTCTATAATGTTCCCACTGCTGAGACTCAGGCCTCCTCTGAACTGTGGTGATGAAATAATTTACACTCAGAAAAGTGCCGGCTTGGATTCGAACCATCGACTCGTACCACCATACAAAGATACTTATAAATATTATAATAAAATATCTTCTTTTCTACGCGCTACTTTTTGCAGTCGCCGCCGCCGCCGCGCCGTATCAGTCTTCTGCTTGTCACTTTTTACTTCCATTTATATAATTTCCGTGCGATCTGAATCAAATGCTGGAAGACGCAGTTTTCGCTGCAACAAATGAATTTACACAGTTTTGTTAGACTATTCTTACTGAACCCACACCTCAGAGACCTGCGGAATAAGTTAGGAAACGAGTAAGACTTATATTTTTATACCTTTTAATTCCTTGATGTCTAGACATTTAGCATTTTTCTCAACTCTTCTCAAAATAATTTCCAGCAGTACACATGTTTTAAAAAATGTTACCAACTTCGGCATCATAGCGTTGATAACTTCCTCATCCCGGTTAACTTTTATGACAGTCAATGGTTGGGTGACAGATATAAAGCAAATGAAGTAACATTTATTCATTTTGGTAATTCGCAATTGACCCTGGACCTAGAATCAAAATAATAATAGCTGTTAAAAAGAAACAATCCAAGAAATACATTATTTTTATACATACATACCAAGAAATAATGATATTTGTTACACTGAACATTGTGTAAAATATGTTGTACTTTGGTATTGTCAAACAAAAACTTCATCACTACAAACAAGCAAAAGCGTACTAATGTAATGAACACAAAAATATGGTATCAAGTTGGGACTTACCATTCCAGATGAAGAATCAAAGTTGTGACCATATGACCTTCTTCAAGTCAACAATACGGTACCCTACCAAACCTGATAAGTTGTCACTTGATGTTCTTTCCACAGTTAGTTGATAAGCTTCAGTCTCTGAATCGGGTTGTGGCCAATCAAAATCAACAGTCTCTACTTGCTCTGTAACAGATTCAACTGTATTGAAGCTAGAGCTGCAGGCTATGGCTTCGTATCGAATTTCTGGTATACCACGCGAATAGGTTTAGGGCGTATCTTCAGCTGTCGAATGGTTGGACAGCTGATGATGATCTTGAGTTGAATGTGGACTGAAATAAAAGATAAATAAATGAAATAGGTACAGTTAAAAGTACACAGTTAAGACACAACACGAACCAACGAGTATCAAATAACCTCCACTCACGTAAATCTGATTCGAAATCTTATGGGAATCTAATTTACTCACTATAGATCACTAAAAGAACTTCCATGATGTCTTTTGAATACTGCTTGCACTTTTTTCCGTGATTTTCGCGGTCCTGAATACACATGTCGTATACATTTATGCAAGTTTATTAGTCGGGTTTATCTTAGGCAGTTCAGTTGCAATTCAATCTGTAATCAAAAAGAATAATAACAAACAACAGCAAATGTATCTTATTTATGAAATGTTTCAAGAAACAGAAATAACACCACCACCAAGCTGTTGTTTTCAGAGAGAATATTTGAAATTTGTAGTATGTCATGTGACGACAATCAACGAGTGTTGCTAACGTTTGATTTTGTATTTCATCTTCTAAATCTTACACTTTTGTAAAGTTTTAAGGGTAATTAATTACCATTATAATAATACTCTATATCACCTTGAAAATCATTCATTGCACATAAAAATAACACTTACCGTCAATAAAACACAAAAACACTTCACTTTTCAATAAAAACCAGGGCTTTGAATAACGTTAAAAATTTGGTATCGTTACTTTCATCGGACGAAGATAACGTTATTAGTAGAGGTCACGTAATGCTTGGTAACGATACTTGGCATACGTTTTACCGGTAACTGAGTACCGTTAATTTTTTATTTATTTTCTTTCATCTCTTTCTTTCGTCTACATTATTGAAGTTGCATTTGCACCGTTTGATTGGCGATGTTGCCGTAGAGCGCCGCCGCCCATGGCGTTCCGCTTAGGTTGCGCAGGTTGACAACAACGCATTAAGTAACGATGTGATAAGAGAACGGTGTGGTGTAAAAGAAGATGTAGTGACAAAAATTGAAAAAAGTATGCTTAGATGGTTTGGTCATGTTGAGAGGATGAATGAAGGTCGGCTCACAAAAGGTATTTACAAGGCAGATGTGAGTGGAAATACCGGGAGGGGACGCCCTAGGAGGACATATAGGGACCTTATTGGTGATGTTCTTCAGAAAGGTCAGGTGCGTAGTACTCGCAACCGGCGTGTGTGTATGACCAATTTTATGAACCTAAACGAGGCAAAAGAAGTGTGTAGAGATCGTAGCAGGTGGCGTTCCGTGGTTTCTGCCCATGGGAAAAAGGCGTGATTCTATGTATGTATGTATGTAAAAGTATCGATACTAGTAACGTTAATTGGTAACGTTATTTTATAGATTCGATACCAAAGTATCGTTACCCGTTTTACCGTTAAAATATTAACTTTATGAAAATAACGTTACTTAACGATACTTATAGTGTGAATTTGGTAACGTTAACAAGCCCTGATAAAAACTGTTTCACGGATGGCACTCATTTGAATGGTTCTCAGTAGTAGGTAGCACAGTTTCTTTAAGTAATAATAAACATGGTAAATATCCCGTTTTAAGTTCTAATGATACTGGTGTTTATTGTTTCGTGTGGATTTCATGACAAAGTCTCTTCCAAGCCCCTTTTCTTTAATAAAAAAAACCTCGTCGTAAAGTTTAGTTGCTAAATTGGTGTCCAGATTCTTAAATATTATACCAAAATGTTAAATTTTGCGTTGAAGTTTTAGTAACACCCACCACATTTGTTTACCATTTATTTTATTGAAATTTCAATGCATACTATTTTTATTTTTGAATTCTTAGCAAAGTACGATCTTTTAAAATGTATGGTACGATCTTCTAAAAAATAAAGTTGGCAACCCTGCTTGACGCATTTTGTGTGTGCTAATAATACTAGTAAAATAAGCAATTATGAAAAATCAAAGTGGTTTGTCTGTGTATTCACTAATCTTGCTGGTTTCACATGAATGAAATATGATTCAATCAATAGATGTACGTAGTACCTACGTTTCACCATTGTGTAGGTAGCTTCGCTGATCGCCTGATTTAGTCATAACTTACTTATACATCAAATTCTATTCTCTGATTTTAGTCAACCCAAACCAATGGATTAGTACCTAAGCGTATCAGAATGTTATCAGTACCTACTTACATACATTAAAAAGATTTTTAAATCTGGAAAGTCGTGTACTAGTAACTACTTACTACATATTTAAACTAGATAATACAATAATTACATTAGTATTGTATCTGTGTGAACCAAGGGCAGATCGCAGAGATATTTTTTTCACTTTATGTAAAGCATTCTTTCTCATTCCATAAAAAAAACATTTTATCAATCATAAAATGTTAACTGCGCGGGCAAACCCGCGCGCCCGGCGCTAACTTGCTAGAAACACAATATTCTGGAAACGATTCGCAAGTTTTCAAGACTCAAGCAATCACGCTTTGACGGAATGGCAACAACGCGGGGTGCGAGCGCTGCTACTTGAATGGCAACGTCGCATTATCGAATTTAAAAGATAAATTCTTTTAAAATGTTCGAATATCGAACAGCGCCATCTATTATGAATGTTTACTAATCGTAAACTCGTAACACAACAGCAACCAACTTTCTCGGTGGTTCTATAAATTTCCGTCAGATGGCGCGATTCAGGTCACTCACACATGTAAAGATTTTTCGTTTTTTATTCGGTCTAATTCTCCTAGAAATACTGTTTTTTTTTATAAAATTTGGGCCATACGCGAACATAATACATTATAAAGTCTCATTATACTTGCTTTTATTCTGCAGAAACTGTTTATTTACCGAGATTTCCACACCTGAAAAATGTATGGCGAGGGCTATCTAGGCATTCACCTTAACTGACCAAATCTCCCCATCCCTAGGGCTATTCGGCACCACCAACACAACCGGAGGCCTATTCGGGGGCTCCACAGCCTCAACGTCAACCGCAGGCTTCGGTGCCAGCACCTCGGGCTTCGGCTTCGGGGCTGCGCAGCCGGCCACAGGAGGCCTGTTCGGAAATACTTCGACTGTTGGTGGAGGACTGTTCGGGGCCACGCATAATCAGACCGCTTTTGGGGCTAAGCCTACTGGTGAGTTTTATAAATGACTAGCTTCTGCCCGCGACTTCGTCCGCGTCAATTTTTTGCTCCCTTCCCGTCGCATCGAATTGCCTGCCAGTTTTCGTCCTTTTTTCGTTGCTGCTCCGCTCCTTTTGATCGTAACGTGATGTTATATAGCCTTCCTCAATAAATAGGCTGCTCAACACAAAAAAATAATTTTTCAATTCGGACCAGTAGTTCCTGAGATTACCGCGTTCAACCAAACAAACAAACTCTTCAGCTTTATAATATTAATAAAATATAGATACAATTTCAGTGTGGTGTGGGACGTAAAGAATACCATGTTCCAATTTCTTCCTGTGAGTGTCGTAAGAGACGACTAAGGGACTTACTAGAGAAAGGGAGGCAGTGTTCTCGATGTATTGTACCACCATACTGCGATCGTCAACCCCAGGCAACCCCAAACGTGGCGATTATGGAATTGAGCGAGCCCTACGTCTAGCAGTGGACATTTTACGGCTGAAATGATAATAAGGAACACACAGTGTGGCAGGGACATTGACGTGCAACCTGTTTTGGATTCTAATCGATTCATCAAATGACTCTGAACCAAAAAAATTGGGTCAGTTATAAAAATAAAATAGGTGTTCCAAACTTTTGGACTGCATATTCGTACTTTTCTACGAAACACCTTTTTTATATTGACGTAACACTTCTACGATAGGAGTGAAGCTCAAATTCAAAAAAGCTTCTTGCTAGCTACAGTTGCCAGGGTCGCGAGATTCGTTCGAAAGAGGTACCATGGTCCTAGCATATAGGCAACTGAAGGAACACGGGTGGGTTTTAGTCAGTAAAAGTCTGACACGCCCTCCCGCTCCACCCAGAGCGGGAGACATCATTTGATGATTTCCTACCCACAAAAAAAAAAGCTAGCTACTGTGAGCGTACTGCTTATTTTGTTTTCCACAATTGTCAAAGAACTTATTTAAATTCTCTTTCACCAGGCTTCGGCTTCGGCGGAACTACCACAACAGGCGCCACGACCGGTAGTCTCTTCGGATCCACTCCATCCACGGGGACTGGGCTGTTCGGCCAGCAGACCAACACCCTCGGGGGTGGAGGACTGTTCTCTACTAATACTGGTAAGACGAGAGATTCTTAACGTCATCATGTGTGTCTAGTCAAGTCCTAACTTTGATGCCTTCCATTCTTAACGGATGCAGCTGAATATCAGTGTTTAATATGGAGTGGCTACCTATCTGACCTCCACAGCCCAGTTACTAGATACCACGATACCTTTTGGTAAGACTGGTTAGGGGGTATCACCCAGTAAGCGATACCTCTGCTGTTTTTTACATATTGTTTTAGTTTTCACTAGCATTTTCCAAAGACAACGGATCAATTTCACCAACGTCAGATAATTCGCCGAACTTCAAATAATTTATTTTAATTTTATTCGTGGTTTAAAAGATATACTGCTGCCCTACTAAGCGCAAAAGCGGTATCTCAAGAAAATTGTAAAGTTGATTTTAATGCCATCGGATAGCTGCAAAAAATACGCATTTAATTAAATAAATATATGATAAAATCCTTTAGAAAGATTTCTCTATCTCATCATGTAATTTAATATAATTTAAAAATTGAATACTCTGTTATAAGAAGGCGTCACCATCGTCAGCTCATTAGATGCGTATTTTTAACCGACGAAAAAACGGAGGAGGTTATTAATTCGACGCGTATATTTTTTTTTAACATAGCTAACTTTTTACATAGTAGTCCGATTGTGATAATTATTTTTTTATTGGAAAGGGTATACTCCGAGGGTGGTCCCATATAAATTTGGAAAACAAAATCAAACCCTAAGGGTCAGAAAACAGGGGATGATTGATTGTTCACTCACTGATTGTAATGTTTAACCACGCATAACTTTATACAGAGTAGTCCGATTTTGATAATTCTTTATTCATTGGATAGGGTATACCTTGCCCAGTATTATAAGTACATTAAAGCCACAAAGAATATAAAATAAAAACTTTTTACCAAAAAGTTTAACCGCCGAAAAAACTGAAAAGCTAGGTTAATTTTTTTGGTAAAAAGTTTTTAAAGCTATCCGATGGCATTTTGACTTTTTAAATATTTAATTTAATATTGAAACAGAAGTTTAGAATACTTATAGGAGTTCATAAAACATTTCAAAAGTTTTTAACATGAATTTGTTATTTCTATAATAATAATAATAATTTATTTAATAAAAACGATTACAAAAAGAGTACATTTAGCATACAGTATTAAATTTTCCATACAATTATAGTGCCTAAAGATAAACTAAAACATTAAAATGAACTTTACGATTTTTTTGAGATACCGCTTTTGCGCTTAGTAGGGGAGTATAATACTACATCAGCTTATAATAATCCCACTGCTGGGACACAGGTTACCCAACTATCGGTAAGGAGTGTGCGATAATCCACTACGCAAGCCCAGTTCGGGCTAGTATAGGAAAGCGAACCAAAAGGAAATTGTTTCCTTTTTTTTTAGACAAACATGTGTTTCCTTCACCGTTTTGAGAACAGTGGTGATGAAATAATTTACACAAAGTAAACCATCTGTGTGGGTTCACACCTTCGTAGGTTTGAAGCCAACACAAGCTTTACCTGTAAGCTACTTATTTTTTGGGCTAACTGTTTTATTTTAATCAAAAGAAACAGCTACAATATAAAACATAGATATAAGATAAACACAAAACTAGACAATATTACAGCCCACAACGCTGATCACAGATTAAGTAAAATAATTATCATTGAAAGTAATAATAATCGCTAGAGTTACAATTTTTTTTTCTACTGTCAGTAACTAAACGGGTTAACTAGTTGTAAATGCTATATTATGTTTTGAAATTATTTCTAGCGGGTGCATTCGGTCAGCAACAACAGCAGCAATCGGGCACAGCGCACGTGAAATACAATCCAGTAGTGGGCACAGATGTAGTGGTAAAGTCTGGCACCTCGCAGAGCGTCAACATCAAACATCATTGCATTACTTGTATGAAGGTAAACCATCAACATATGTATTGATAGTGTCATACGTTTGACTGACCTGTTAGTCTAGTGGTTAGTGACCCTGACTGCTAAGACTTAGGTTGTGGGTTCGGTTCCCACACCTGGGTGATCCGGGTGACAGGACAAATCGTCGTTGCAAATTTAAAATCTCCTATGTAACAATTTTCACAAATACGAGCTATGCATATATTTTAAAAGCGATTTTGTATACCTACCTATTGCAAAAACTCATATGTGAATATCTTAATGTATCGTTAAAATATTCGCTAATTTAATAAAATCTCATGTTTATTGACCATCGAAAACTCCTATGTGCCTGATGTAATAAACTGTAAAACCACTTATGTGACAAAAAGTTGCAACTTAAATCTCCTATGTGCAGAAAAATAATTAAATTTATATAAATATACGCTGAACGACACATTGATATAAGACAAATTCTATCTCAATACATTATAAGTCCTTTACACTTTACATCTAAAAAAAAAATAAGAATGTTTCCTCAGTTTCTTTTTCAGGAAACAGTTTTTTTCGAAAAGTTACTTTTTACACATAGGAGATTTTAAATTTGCAACGACGAAATGATTGTGCTCATCATACAAAGATTTGTCCTGACAAATCTTTGTGTGATGAGCACAATCATTTGTTCTGTGTCTGGGTGTAATTTATCTATAATATGTATGTATTTAGAAGTATACAAGTATATTTATCAGTTGTTTGGTTACAATAGTACAGGCTCTGCCTAGTTTGGGATCAGATAACGTTGTGTTGGTTGTCCTAAGATATATTATATATAAACTCACGCTTGGCTCCCATGGGGGTAGTCCGAAACTACAGAACGCCATCGCCAGCTGCTACGACCCTTACTTATATTATTATTGTTGTTTGTCTCCAGGAATATGAGAACAAATCACTAGAAGAGCTTCGTCTCGAAGACTATTTGGCCGGCAGGAAAGGCAACACCAGCGGCGTGTTCGGAGGGTTTCAACAACAGACTGAGAACAAATCGCTCTTTGGGAATACTTGTGAGTAATACATTTGTTGAATATAGAACACTAACTTTTGCCCGCGACTTCGTCCGCGTAAATGTGGGTTATCACAGATGCAGACGAAATCGCGGAATAAAAATAGGCCCATGCCCTTTCTTGGGGTTCAAACTTACTCTTAACAAATTTCATCAAGATTGGTTTAGTGGTTTAGTCGTGAAAGCGTAACAGATAGACATACTTACTTTCGCATTTATAATATTTGTATAGATATTAGTATAGTATAATCGATACTATTTCTTCCTTCTTTCTGTTTTATTCCATGCATTTTTTTTTTTGTATCTGTTACCGGCAAAACCCAGTTTTAGGACGGATACGTAATTAATGGACGCCCTCTAATACGATAACCTTTGGTAAGGCTGGTGGTCGGACCTGTAGAACAATTTCGCGGTGTAAGAGTTAGATGAACGTATCAACATTTTCTCAATTTTACAGGAGAGCTAAAATTCTATGAAAATCCTCTCCGCGCCACACCTCAACTCTTCAATTTTACCAGCTATTTATAAAAGATAAAACAATTGAATAAAGAAAAAGCTGACAATTTACAATCGCATGTAAAGCACCATTTACTTTATTTCCCGCATTCACTCTTCTTTCCACATCTTTATCAATCTTTCCATCCCTTGTAAACAAACTCCCCAAATATAAGAACTCACTTACTTGCTCCACACTCTTATCATTTATTTTCACATCACACACCGATATGTTCTCTTCTCTTTCAAACACCATGACCTTCGTCTTATTCACATTTATATTCATCCCCTTCATCTGCTTCATCCATTACAGTCACCATGTCTTGCAACTGTTCTGCTGACGATGCAAGTAGAACTTGATCGTCTGCGTAGAGAAGGCATTTGACAGGCAACTCACTCATTGTCAATCCACACTCACCCTCTTTCAAATCTGTCAGACAACTATCCATGTACAAGTTGAACAGCCACGGTGACGCTACACTATCATAAAAAGCTGGTAAAGCTTGAAGAGGTGAATTTTCACAAAATTTTTGCACTCCTGTGAAATTGAGAAAATGTAGATACGTTCATCTGACTCTTACACCGCGATTTATTAAGTAACATTGCCCCCCCAGCATTCGGGCAGCCGGCTACTACGAGCGCCCCGTCAGTGTTCGGCGGCGGCAGCCTGGGCGGCGCGGGCTTCGCGCAGCAACCCTCGTCCTTCTCGTTCGCCAACAACGCGCAGACCACCAACACTACAGGCTTGTTCGGGGCTAACAAGCCGGCCTTCGGGGCTGCGCCTACCACTGGTAAGTCCAAACTCATTAACCGACTTCAAAAAGGAGGAGGTTCTCAATTCGGATGTTTATATGTTTTGTTTTTTTTTTTTATGTATGTTCGGCCATAACTCCGTCATATATAGACGGATTTGCAAAATTCTTTTTTTGTTCGAAAGGGGTTTATTCCGAAATGGTCCCATATAATTTTCATATAGATCTGATGATGAGTTCGGGAGACAGACACCGGAACTCTTTAAAAACTGGCAGCAAATCAACCGCGATTTCTGCTATCGCATAAATATGCATTGTTTGTTTGGAATTAGTGCAGGATGAATACCACGACTAAAAATTTAAAAATAAAAACTTTTTTACAAAAAAAAAAAAAACAACTGACTTCCTTAAAAACACTACAAAGTGAAAAATAACTTTAATTTCGGAAGTCGGTGGCAAAAAAACCATAAATACAGATCCTAAGACACCGACTTCCGAAATTAAAGTTATTTTTCACTTTGTAGTGTTTTTAAGGAAGGCGGTTGTTTTTTTTTTTGTTAAAAAGTTTTTTTAAATTACCACATGAAAGTGTAAACAATACTCTGTTCAAGATTACTTCTTAAGCGATCACTTAGTGAGTGATAAGATTATGAAGTCATCTTGGATATTTGTAACACTTTCTTCTGTATTTAGAAAGTTCCAACTTTACAACTCACCAATTTCTGCGAAACACATGCGCACAAACACACACACCCACACAGATACACGCATAAACACACACACACACACAAAAAAAAAAAAACAACTGCTATTAAAAAATAATAAAAACAGCTGTAAGATAAACTAGAATTTTATTTTTACACTAGCTTCTGCAGGAGACTTCGTCCGCGTCAAATTTTTGCTCCCCTGACCCTTCCCGACGCATTGAATGGCCTGCCAGTTTTCGTCCATTTTTCGTTGCTGCTCTGGATTGTAGCGCGATGTTATATAGTTTATAGCCTTCCTCAATAAATAGGCTACCCAACACAACAATATTTTTTGTATTCGGACCAGTAGATTCTGAGATTAGCGCGTTCAACCAAACAAAAAAAACTCTTCAGCTTTTTTAATATTAGTATAGATACGCGGGCAAAGCCACTGGCAAAAGCTAGTAGACAATAACAAAACATTTTGTTGCAGGTGGTACAGGACTGTTCGGTGCCACCACCACTCAAGCGTCTACGTTTGGTACCAACACCTCCACATTTGGTTTCGGTGCTACCACACAGAACCAGGTAAGTCCCTCACTATGCTTTGACGTGCTTTCTTGGTGGAACCTTCAAAAAACTCTTATGTAAGACTTAAATAACATTGTTTCTTCTCTTTCGTCTCATTTCAAAGCAACAACCAGGCGGACTTCTGTTTGGAGGGGCGAAGCCAGCTACCACAGGCTTCGGAGCCGCCCCGGCCAGTACGGGCTTCGGCGCCTTCGGCTCCAGCGGAGTGTTCGGCGCCAAGACACAGGCGCCTACCTTTGGCACACAGGCTCCCGGTGAGTTTATATAGCAGGCTGAGGAGCTGCCCCGGGTTACGGCTCCAGCGGCGATTTCGAGGCATAAATCTGCATTAAAAAATCTTGTATGTTCACTTAGTTTTCATAACCACACCACTCCCACCACCTAAGCTACGCAACACAAAAATATTTTTTCAATTCGGATCTTTAGTTCCTGAGATTACCACATTCCAAACAAACAAACTCTTCAGCTTTATAATATTAGTATACATTGTCATCGTCCATGTGAATAGAATATTCTTACTACGAGAATTGATCTTCAGGGCTCCTTACAAGTCAATAACATCGAAAACTGTTTCCTATAGCTTTCGGCTCAATGACAACGGGAGCATTTGGCACCACGACGTCCAGCGCCGGCGGCCTGTTCGGAGGACACCAGGGCTTCGGCAAGCCCACCACAGCTCCTACCTTCGGATTTAATACTCAACCGTCTGGTCTGGGTAAGTCACTATCATCCAACTACGGGTACTCGGCATCCACTCTAACCAGCTATCAGTTAAATTATTAGTTAAGTATGAAAATATCGACATTTTATAAGACCTACCGACATCTGGTACGTTTTTACTAAACATTTCCTTTTAAAAAAATGTGCTTAGAAATGTTGTCTGTAGATGTTAATTGTATCAAATCGTAGCAAATTTATTGTAGAACAATAATCAGTAAAAATCACAAAATGCCATATTTTCACCCGATTTTACAAAAACGCAAATAACTCTGAAACGAAATGCCGACATCTGGTACCTTTATGCGCGGATCGCCACATATTTCCTGTTGTCCCTATAAACTTGAAACTTTTGACTACTAAACCGTCATATTGTTCACAGGTACAGGTCTAGGTGGAGGTTTAGGTTCGAACCAGTTCCAAGCCAAGCCGGCCGCGCCAGCCTTCGGCCAACTAGGAGCCACCATGTTCCCGCAACAAACGCAGAATACTTTTAAAACTGGTGAGTACAGTTCAAACAGATCAGGGTACTTATTATCGAATATAATTCCGATAGATCGACATTGGAATTGTCAGTTAAACGTCAGGGATTGGCTAGACTCAGTGAGTCCAGCCAATCCCTGACGTTTAACTCAACCAACTGACGTTTGACCAATGTCGATCTATCGGAATTATATTCCAGAGTATGCACCAAGGTCTGCATTTCGGTAATCTTCGTGTTTCCGAATTAGAACGAACGCTTCGCCATAGAGTAAGATCAGGCGGTCTTTCAGTCTCTGCCGAAGTTATTGCTCCCGAAACAGTGAAGGAAAACATCGTGAGGAAATCGTAGGACCAATAGTTCGAAGACATGTGACATAGACCAACCAACCCGCATTGGGCCCGCGTGGTGGCTTACAGCCCACTGCCTCTAACAGATAGGAGGCGTGTCCCAGCAGGCTGGTAGCAGTCGGAGATCGCGGAAGACGCAGTAGTTCCCGTGGTCTCCGACGTAGGTGTGGGACGGAACACCGGGGTGGGTTTAGGCTGTAAGAGTCGCAGACCTCTCCGCCCACCACAGAGCGGAGGACATCCATGAGAATTTCCAGCTCAAAATACAAAAAACCGGCCAAGTGCGAGTCGGACTCCCACACCGAGGGTTCCGTACAAACCTGCAGGAATTCACGGTTTATGCATAAGGTTTATGTTTATGAAATTAAATGTTTTTTTTTTAATTTTTATATTTGGGTTGACTGAATGAAAGGTAAATTGTGTTTTACGATTTATGACGTATTAAAAAAAACTACTTACTAGATCTCGTTCAAACCAATTTTCGGTGGTAGTTTACATGGTAATGTACGTCATATATTTTTTTTAGTTTTATCATTCCCTTATTTTAGAAGTTACGGGGGGGGGGGGGGACACATTTTACCACTTTGGAAGTGTCTCCCGCGCAAACTATTTGGTTTAGAAAAAAATGATATTAGAAACCTCAATGTCATTTTTGAAGACCTATCCATAGATAACCCACACGTATGGGTTTGATGAAAAAAAATTTTTTGAGAGTCAGTTCTATGTATGGGGAACCCCAAATATTATTGTTTTTTTGTTCTATTTTTGTGTGAAAATCTTAATGCGGTTCACAGAATACATCTACTTACCAAGTTTCAACAGCATAGCTCTTATAGTTTCGGAAAAAAGTGGCTGTGACATACTCGGACAGACAGACAGACAGACATGACGAATCTATAAGGGTTCCGTTTTTTGCCATTTGGCAACGGAACCCTAAAAATGGCCTATGAGAACACAGTCGTGGTGTGATGTGATGTACATAATAATCTAATATTATATTCTTGTTACCAGGGCTGGACAGCGGTCTGGGCGGCGGAATGTTCGGCAACACCAGTTCTCTGGGCGGCATGGGAATGGGTATGGGCAGTATGCTTAACAATCCTGCTGCGGGGATGAAGTAAGTACAGACTTATTTATAGTCTTTTCGCCATAAGATGAGTTCCCTGACAGTTCTTGTCTGACAATTGTAGTGACGTGGCCTAACGAAATATAATCGATTTTTTTATAATATCGATTCAGTTGGCAAAGAAAATGGAATCGGATTAACGATTTTAGATTTTCAAAATATTTTTTTTAATAAACTGGTTATCCTACTTCCTACTAATATTATTAATGTGAAAGTTAGTATGTGTGTGTGTGGATGTTTCTTACTCTTTCACGCATAAAGTACTGTACGGATTTTGATGAAACTTTACAGTAATATAGCTTATACATCAGAATAACACATAGGCTACATAACGTCACGGGAGCAGAGCAAAAACCTGACATAACGCACTCGTACTGCCGCGACGCGATCGCGATTACAAAATGGCCGCTCCGATTCATCTATTTTTTTGTCGATTAGTGTATTGAGTAGTGGCAATCTCTATTGGCCGAAGTTCCGTTCAACGCATTAGACATTTTTAAGATTTATACTTTTTTATTTTATTTACTTAATTTATTAACAGTTAATTATAACTACAATAATTTACTTAGTAATTTACGAAAGGGAATATTTTTTTTATCATATTTTCTTTTTTAATTTTTTTGCCGGTTTATTTTTTGGTCGTCTAAAGTAGTATGCGTGCCACGGAAAAAAATTAACTGTCAGGGAACTCATCTTATGGCGAAAAGCTAGCTAGCTAGCTATTAGCTTCTGCCCGCGACTTCGTCCGCGTAAAATTTTTTGTTCCGGACCCTTCCCGTCGCGTCGAATCGCCTACCCGTGAGATTTTCACAGTTTTTGCGACATTTTCAATACTGCTCCGCTGCTCTTGGTTGTAGCGTGATGTTATATAGCTTATATCCTTCCTCGATAAATAGGCTACCCAACACAAAAATAATTTTTCAATTCGGACTAGTTGTTCCTGAGATTAGCTCGTTCAATCAAACAAACAAACTCTTCAGCTTTATAATATTAGTATAGATTATTTTGGTCTTAGTCTGTTTACAAATTCAAAACCCGAAAATTTTGTCAGTTTAAATCAAGACAACTGCTATTCTTTCGGGTCAAGGCAAATTGGTTGTCGAAACATGACTGTCATTTTGGATATCAAAAATTAAAATTAATAATTATGATTCTGACAATCTTTCAGCAATGTTTTGTGTTGATCGCTTTTTCAAAAGCCCGTCGTAAAAAACATTACTTACATTCAATATGTTTCAAAATATTTCATTATTGATGTTTTTTTTTAAATGTTAAATGATTTTATTTCTGTAAGTAGGTTTGTACAAACACCTTTCTAAGTAAATAATATTTTTTTAAGTTAACTAAGGTCGTAGTTTCCTATCTGACTACTCTGAGAAGAAAGGACGAAACAAAATCAGAGGTCACAGTCTCTTTTAAAATCCAGACATAATCTTGGTCAGATCATTTAATTGAACACATTGTAATCCTATTTTATATCACACAAAACTAGTTTGTGCTAGCGTATTATACATATAAACCTTCTTCTTAAATCACTCTGTCTATTGATAAAAACCGCAATAAAATCCGTTGCGTAGTTTAAAAGATCTAAGCGTACAGACGATGGAAGAGACTTTGTTTTATACTATGTAAAGATTTATTGCAAAAGCGCCCTAAGAAGTGAAACTGACAGTGATTGAGGTTAAGGACAGGCTCATACAAATATAAATTTTACGTTTAACTATCTTACCAACACAATATTTCTCTTACAGTAACAGTTTATCCGGTTCTTCAGCCGGTGGCAACGTTCATGAACAAATACTAACGTTGGCAGCCAGACCGTACGGCGACTCGCCTCTCTTCAAGGATTTGTTGCCGGATTCATGTGAGTATTTATAATTTACTAGCTGACCCGACAGACGTTGTCCTGTCTCTTTGATGATATTTGAGCACGCATTCTGTCAATTCTATGTCAAATGTCATAATGTTACATTAAAAAAGTTTACATTGTCCTATTATATGGTTGTTAGGTATTCTTAAATAAGTGTTCTTAAATTTTCTAATTTTCCACGCAATTTTTTAATTTTCTTCTTTCATAAGAACCTTCTTCAGACAATTACAAACACAAAAACAACAAAAAAAGTGAAATCGGTCCAGCCGTTCACGCGTGATGGCGTGACCAAGGGAAATAGGGATTCATTTTTATATATATAGATAGACTAGCTTCTGCCCGCGACTTCGTCCGCGTCAAATTTTTGCTCCTCTGACCCTTCTTGTCGCATCGAATTGCCTGCCAGTTTTCGGCCATTTTTCGTCGCTGCTCCGCTCCTTTTGATCGTAGCGTGATGTTAGCCTTCTTCAATAAATAAGCTACTCAACACAAAAAGTTTTTTTTTCAAATCACACCAGTAGTTCCTGAGATTACCGCGTTCAATCAAACAAACTCTTCAGCTTTATAATATTAGTATAGATTTGCTGCAAGATAATAGTGACTCATTAGTGCAACTGTAAAGGCGTTATCAATCCATCATTTCAGCCGAAAGACGTCCACTGTTGGACATCGTCATCATCAGCCTATACAGGGTGTAAGGGACAGCCCTCCACAAACTGACAGAGTGCATTCAGCTCCGTATTTGAATAATATTCCACCGGAATTTTTCTCAGGTTTTTTTTAACCTTTTTTCAGCTTTTTCAGTTTTATTTCAATGTAAAATTTCATTATCTGAAAGCAGCACTCCATTTATGAACAATACACCTAAAATAAAAAAAGCAGCAATGGATGTTGAAATACTCTAACGAAAGACGCGTAAAATCAGCTGTTCACTTCCTGTCTAACTACAGAGTTCATCAAACTCGTCGTCGGCGATTGCACAAAGGCGGCTTTCCAAATTAATCCGAGTTGCATTGCGTGTGAGAAAATAAAACAAATCAGGTTTATTGGATTCCCATAACGGTCCTGAAATAATTTCTTGTACTGGTCATCATAGTATGATATACTGAATCCACCCCATCAGTTTGCGGAGGGCTGTCCCTTACACCCTGTATTGTTACCACTGCTGTGACACATGCCTCCTCTTCTTTCAGAGGGAGTGGGCCATAATCCACCACGCGGGCCCAGTGTGGGTTGGTAGATGTCATATGTCTTCGAATTTTCGATTCTAAAACATGATGTTTTCCTTCACCGTCTAAAGCTTGAAAGATGCAAACTTAGAGATATTTTGTAACGATTTTGACAGCTTTTAGACAGAATCGAGAATGTGCAGCAGCGTTCTTTATGAATTTTACCACCATACTGCGCTCACCATTTAACCTCCCAAGCGTGGTGATTAGGGGCCATCCATAAATTACGTCACACAAATTTCATGATTTTTTGACCGCCCCCCCCCCCCCCCCCCCCCCGTCCTTGTCACAGATGGTCACATTTGTGAGAATTTTTCATCTAGACATTGAAATTTTTTACATTTTTTTTTCAAGTTCATATTTCGTGTTTTAATAGTACTTTAAAAATTAAATTTAATGTTGAAATGTGACGTCACAAAATTTAGGGCCTCTCCCACCCCCTTGTCACACAATGTCACAATTCGTCGACCCCCTCTCCCCCCCATAATGTGTGACGTAATTTATGGATGGCAGACCCCATGTCCAGCAGTGAACATTTTTCGGCTGAAATGATGTAGATAATTAACCTTTAAACGCGCCGTTATACTAATTTTCTATTCTTTCCTCAGCAACAACAGCAGAAGATGTACTGAAGCCAACGAACCCGGCGGCTGTGAAGGCAGTGTTAGACAGTAGTAGCAGCGCTGCATACCGCGTGTCTTCGCCAACCGCTCTACGTCTTACTGTCACTCCTCGGACGACGCGCGATGATAAGGTATCGTATAGCTATCATGCTTGTATTTCTCTGTGGGGATAGGTAGGCAGAAGTGTATAGGATAATTTGAAAACATTGTAAAATCCAATCATTTTTAAATGAGTAACCATGGAGTTTCATGCCGGCTCTTCGCCATAGGAATAAACAATTTGGAACCGTGCACCTAGCTTCTGACGTGTTATAAGTACCCATGTAGGTTTATGTGAAATAAAAATATTTAGAACATAACCGTAATTAAAATACAGTTCTTTATACAAAACTTACAACATAGTCTGCTACTAAGTTCTCAGTTTTGTATTATTAACTTTACCATAGTCAGAGTACAGTTCAGAATTCAAAAATGGATCTATGTAATACGGTATTTGACTTAAAGATGGAACTGTAGATGTGACCATAGACCATCAAATATTAAATAATGTTTTTCTTCCACAGAAATCCCTGTTCGACGGGTTGGAAGAATCCGACGCTAGTTTAGAAGACAAGCTATGCCTGAAGCCGTCTCGCAAGCGTCTCGTGCTGCGACCGAACCAAAGAGCCAACGACAGCCATCACGACTCTGTCGACCACACTAATGATACCGGCAGGTTAGATTCCGCCCTCATCTAGTTTTTTTTTTTTAAATTTGATTGACGTGTAAAAATGTTTGTACAACCTATTTACAAGAATAAAATAATTTATCATAGTTATTCTGTGGCAGAGAATATAGCCAGAATTAGTAGACTGAATATCGCCAAATAGTGTATTGGAATATTGCCAGAGTGACTGAGGAAAAACCATTTTTTTTAAATTGTTTTTGGCTTTGGTGGTTCTGTAGATAATATTTGCAAAATAGGGTGCTTACTCTCGAATATAATTCCAATAGATCGACATTGGAATTGTCAGTCAAACGTCAGTGATTGTCTGAACTCACTGAGTCTAGCCAATCCCTGACGTTTAACTCAACCAACTGACGTTTGACCAATGTCGATCTATTGGAATTATATTCGAGAGTAAGCACCCTGGTCGTAGAAACTACCAGCTAAATTTGTAGGGTAATATTGCCAGAATAGTTACAGAATATTGTTCAAAAAGTATTGGGGAATATTACGAGAATGAGTGAGCGAATGTTGAAATCGTTAAGTTCTTTGTTGAGCTGCATGATTAGAAAGAAAGAAAGAAAGAAAAAGTATTTATTGGGACACGCACAGAAACTATACAAAAAACAATACTTAATAAAATAAAAAATCAATTATAAACAAAAGAAACAAATAAAAAACAAAATTAAAAAAAAAAAAAGAAAGTCCTGTGCGAGGCCAAAGGGCCCCTATCTCAGCATGATGCTGCGACATTTAAAAATAAGTATCGCAGCGCTGGTATTCTGATAGGACCCAGTGTGTTGTGATGTCACGAACGAATACAGAAATAAATAAAATTATAATAGGATAACGTATGTGTGTAAAGTAACATAAAATAAAATAAAAATAAAAAATATGTCATCAATGATACATTGAGCGTGCCAGTACCCGACGTAGCATCAAGTTACTTGTCTATACCCTAGCGTGTCAAGATATGTGACACTCTATGGGATCGTCATGACAAGTAAATAGACGCAAGCGCCGACGACGCTACCGTAAAACATAAACAAGGGCAAACAAAAGTTAATTGAATGAAAGTGAGTGATAAAGTGTTACGACCGTTTTGAAATACAGTTCTTTTGTGGCAATTGAAGAATTAAAGATAAACGAAGGTTATAAGACTTAACAGAATTACGGTTTTTACAAATGACAAACGACAAGAAACTAGGTACTAGAATCAAACCCAGAATGCTTAACAAATACTGTTGTGCCAATATAATTGCTTATAATTGATTACTCATTAATGCGTATACTGACTGGTCAGGTCCACAAAGATTGAGTGGCTCTTTCCTCAATAGACACAGTCTACATTGTGTTCACATGATCTCACCAAGATGATGTCTGGACTTTAAAAGAGCCAGTGACCTCTGAGTTTGTTTCGCCCTTTTTTCTCAGAGTAGTCAAATAGGAAACGCCAACCTCATTTAGCTTTAAAAATATGATTGACGTGCACAAGTGTTTGTACTTACAGAAATAAAATCATTTATCATTTACAAAACTTATTCTATTTTCACAGATCCTTAGAAGACCATCGAGAGTCGAACGGGGGACTGCCTTCAAGAGAAGCGCCTTCCGAACAGCCGAACATGGACGAAGTGGACAGAAGACAAGACGAATTTGTTTCGTTAAAGAACGCTTCTGCTGGAAGACGTAAGTGATTTAATATGACATTAAAAAGTTATACAATATTGTTCATTGATTGTTGCTGGACAACTGCCAGGGTCGCGAGATTTATTCGAATGAGTTACCGTGGCCCTGGCATACAGGCAACTGAAGGAACACGGGTGGGTTTTAGTCAGTAAAAGGCTGACCCGCCCTCCCGCTCCGCCCAGAGAGGGAGACGTCATTTGATGATTTCCCACCCACAAAAAAAAGGCCTAAGGACCAAAGACGATACAAATATATCTGCATTACGACACTGACAATTATAGGTAGTAAGGTCTAAAAGTTTCTTGCCTGAACTAAAAAATTGGCTTGAGTTGACTGGCCTGTTAGTCTAGTGGGTAGTGACATGACTGCTAAGACGGAGATCGTGGGTTCGGTTCCCATCCAGGACAAATCTTTATGTGATGAGCACAATCATTTGTTCTGTGTCTGGGTGTAATTTATCTATAATATGTATGTATTTAGAAATATATAAATATATTTATCAGTTGTCTGGTTACCATAGTACAGGCTTTGCCTAGTTTGGGATCAGATAACGGTGTATTGGTTGTCCTAAAATATTATTATAGTTTGGAACAAGTCTTACTAATATTTTACTTTTTTTTGCAGAGGCTGACATTAGCTCTAACTCCGATAGACATGGCAGTTGGTAAGTGACATTTTTAATTACAGTATCAAATTAAATCAACTTTAGTAACTCCACAAATGTGATGAACTCTTCTAACTAAACAGACAGCTGTGCTGCTGTACAGTTTGTTGCGTCACTTCTTCCCAGCTAAAGCGCTAGGAAGTGGTGAAGGGTGGGCGTGCCGGAGGACTGTCTTATGTAACTTTGACGTTCGAAAAGTGCTGACTCTCAGCCTTGTTTAAATAAATGACTTTTGATTTAAATATTAGGTTAAGGTAGGTTAGGTTTTAAGGTATTTACAAGGCAGATGTGAGTGGAAACACCGGGAGGGGACGCCCTAGGAGGACATTAGTGACCTTATTGGTGATGTTCTTCAGAAAGGTCAGGTGCGTAGTACTCGCAACCGGCGTGTGTGTATGACCTATCGTATGAACTTAAACGAGGCAAAAGGAGTGTGTTGAGATCGTAGCAGGTGGCGTTCCGAGGTTTCTGCCTACCCCCATGGGAAAAAGGCGTGATTGTATGTATGTATGTATGTATGATTTAAATATTATAAAATAAACAAGAAATTTAATTATATAATACTTCATGTAAAAACATTACCAGTGGAGTTACGCTTGCTAATTTAATTTGGTTCTTTGTAACTCGTTCTCATTCATTAAAGAAAAGTCCATTTATAGGTAACTTCCAATTGTTAGAATCAATCCTCTCAATTTATAGGGGTCTACTAGGACCGATGCCTGCCGGGGTCGCGAGATTGTTCGAAAGAGATACCGTGACCCTGGCACATGGGCAACTGAAGGAACACGGGTGGGTTTTAGTCAGTAAAAGTCTGACACGCCCTCCCGCTCCGCCCAGAGCGGGAGAAGTAATTTGAAGATGTCCCATCCGAAAAAAAAAAATCCTCTCAATTAGACCAAACCATCGAAGCATACTCTTCTAAATTTTTGTCACTTCGTTCGTCGTTCACTCGTTCTTTTCCGTGCGTTCCATATGAAGCCATTTCTTCTCGTGGGTGTCGTAAGAGGCGACTAAGGGACTTACTAGAGAATGGGCAGCAGCGTTCTTTATGCATTTTACCACCATACTGCGATCGCCAATCCGCCTGCCAAGCGTGGCGATTATAGCAAAGCCCGCTTTGGGGAGGTTTATGTCCAGCAGTGGACGTCTTGCGGCTGAAATGATGGTGATGACGTCATATTTTAGACTTTTTATTACAGTATAATGATAATTACAACTAACTGTAACGGCCGCGAGTTACGAGTAGTAGGTCGTGAGTTCGAACCCAAGCAGGCGCATTACTGTGTAAATTATTCCATCACCACTGCTCTCAAAACGGTGAAGGAAAACATCGTGAGGAAACCGGCATGTCTTAGAACTAAAAATTCGAAGACATGCGACATCTACCGACCCGCACTGGGCCCGCGTGGTGGATTATGGCTCGCTCCCTCCCACCGAGAGGAGGCCTGTGTCCCAGCAGTGGGAACGTTATAGGTTGCTGATGATGATGAATAATAATTATGTTATGTTTTAGGCTCAGCTCTAACAAACTGTCGTGGAACGATAAGGAAAAACCTATGGACGGAGAGTCAACACCACGCCTTTATCCTAACTTAGGTGAGTATCAAAAACTTACTTAATATTTCTTTTTTCTGGTTCCTCAAAAGGTAAATACGGAACCCTTACAGGATCACTTTGCTGTCCGTCTGTATGTAAAGGTCCTTTATCTCAGGAACGCGTGGAGGTATCGAGTTGAAATTAAAACAGTGTACTCCGTTCTATAGTCAAAATTAAAAAGGGAATCAAGATTTATAGGTTACTTTCCGTTGACCTAGAACTATAGTCCTTATTTAAAGTACGTGATTGTTTAAATAAAAACTATATTTTTTACTAGCTTCTGCCCGCGACTTCGTCCGTGTTAAATTTCTTGTTCCCCCGACCCTTCCCGTCGCGTCGAATCGCTTACCCGTGCGATTTTCCCCGTTTTTGCAACATTTTTCATTACTGCTCCGCTCCTCTTGGTTGTAGCGTGATGTTATATAGCCTATAGCCTTCCTCGATAAATAGGCTACCCAACACAAATATATTTTTTCAATTCGGACCAGTAGTTCCTGAGATTAGCGCGTACTATCAAACAAACAAACAAACTCTTCAGCTTTATAAGTATAGATTATTTAATTACTAATGTACAGTTTTCTAATTGTTCCCTCTTCTTGTAGTTTAAGACGACATTACTTGCCAAATTTGATTAATCAACGAGGTTAAGCCAGTAGATTAAAAAAAAAAATTAGCCTGCACTGTCTCACTGCTGAGCGAAAGCCGCTCCCAAATCCTCTAGGTATCTTTACCCAGGGTCACCTCGAGGTGGCGAGACGACCTAGACGCGTATTGGGTTAGACCCTTGCAGTACAGAGGGGTAATTGCGGAACTTTTTATCGGTAGGAATTGGTTTAATATTCATAGTTAAACAACATTCATTGCGTTATTTACGTTGCTGAGCCGACAATTTATTCGAACAAATGACGCAATTGTTTAGAAATAATCTTCAATCCCATTCAGATTCTGATAAATTGTGCGTTTCGCAATTAGGCTGCAGGTCTAGGTCGTCTCGCCACCTCTCCCTGGGCCGGCCTCGGCGGCGCCGTCCATCTTCAGGCACCCACTTTGTGGAGACTATTGCCCAGCGGTCACTTTGCAACAAATAATGTATTTTTTACACGCTTTATATTAGCTTAACTTGTATGTATGTTAGTATGTTTGTTTGTAACCGACTCCTTATAGCGCGATTTTGACCTACTTTAAACGACCAGATTTCATTCAAACTTTGCACACCTGTCAAGGACCGATGATAATACTATATTTTCATAAATTTGTGCCATTATCCTTGCCAGGGTTACCAGGACAGCAAAAAAACTGTCTGCGAAAACTACGCTGACATACGTCACAAACTACGCTGACATACGTCTCAAAATAAGAAAAACCCTAAAAAATAGAAAATAAATAATAGTTTTAAAAAAACTAGAAAACACGCTTCCATAGAAAACTAAACTAAAAAGTGAAATAATATAAAAAAAGCGTGGGGTGCCTGATATCAATAAAAAAATACCTTAAAAAGCACCCTACGCTTTTTTTCCATTATTTTTTACTTTTTAGTTTAGTTTTCTATGGAAGCGTGTTTTTTAGTTTTTTTAATTATTAGTAAAGTTCCATTTTGGGTCATCTACACACCCCATCATTTTTAAATTTAGCTATTAGCCTCATAAACAAAATAACATGATGGTGATTCATGAAACTGCCAGGTTCGCGAGATTTGTTTCAAATAGTTACCGTGGCCCTGGCACAGGCAACTGAAGGAATACGGGTGGGTTTTAGTCAGTAAAAGTCTGACACGCCCTCCCGCTCCGCCTAGAGCAGGAGACGTCATATGATGATTCTCAGCCATAAAAAAAAGAAAGAAAAAGTTGTGATTCATGAGCATTCTCTCTTTTAGACAAAGACATCCAGACACAAGTGTCGGAACGTCGCTCCAGCTGGCTCACCACGAAGCCCCTACGTCCTCCATTGGTGAACAACCCGGAGTCTGCTGAGAACTCGGTCAGAGAACTGGCTGTGAGGTCTGACCGCTCTCATGACAAGGAGAATATTGATACGCTGTCCAGTAAGTAGAGATTGATGTTAGTAGGAAATAGTATTACAAAATGTGAAGGGAATATTGTCACAATTATAGAGTGAATATTATAAAATTTATTGGGGAATCCACCAGATGTGGGGTAATAGTGTCAAATCATGTTAGGGAATATTGCTAGTGTGTTGGGGAATATTGCCAGAATTTTAGATGATATTGCCATTTTTGTTTGGGAAGATATCCCGAATGAGGGGGGAATGTTGGCAAATCATGTTAGAGAATATTGCCATGTGTGTGGAGAAATATCCCCCAGATGAGGGAGGAATGTTGGCATATCATATTAGAAAATATTGCCAAATGTGTTAGGGAATAATGCCAAACGGGATAGAGAATATTGCCAGATGTGTGAAGAAATATTGCCACACATGTGAGGAAATATCTCCCAGTTGTGAAAGGGAATAATGTCAAAAGATGTTAAGGAATACTGCTAAGTGTGTTGGGGAATATTGCCAAACGGGTTAGAGAATATTGCCAGAATTTTAGATGATATTGCCAAGTGTGTTAGGATATATATCCCCCAGCACGCGTAGCATGACCGCCATAGAAACGGAATTTGCCGACGGAAGAGAAGACAATGTCTTCTCTTCCGTCGGCAAATTCCGTTTCTACAATCATTATACAATCGATCAATTATGTCATAATGATCGATTGTATCGTAGAAAAATTGTGTGAAACTGAAGAAAAGATGTTTCTATTCTTCAGTCGACAAGAGTACGATGTCAAGTATTATGACTATTTCTTTTTACTATTGATGAGATAGAAACATTTTTACAGAATTAAAATACATAAGGAACCTTTTTTGCTCTTGGTAGAATAGATATAGAATTGGTCATGCTACGCCGGCTGGTGAAGGGGAAATATTGCCAAGTGTGTTGGGGACTATTGCCAAACAGGCTAGGGAATATTGCTACGTTTGTGAGAGAATATTGCCAAGAGTGTGAGGGGGAATATTGCCAGATGTATTGGGGAATATTGACAGATGTGATGCTATTTTCATACCATACATTTCTGACTCCTTTTCCACTCATCCCTTCCCCTCCCTCCCACCCCAGTAACATCGCTCTGCACAGGCGGCGGCGATCGGCTACAGTTCTGCCGACACCGTTGGGGAGAGCAAGCGGGGTGCTCCCGCTGTGAAAAGATAGCGCATCAAATTGGTGGATTATATGGTTATTTAAAAGTTCAGTTTGTTTGTAGATAGTGGTTTGTAGACTAGATTTGTATACGAATTTCTATTTTAGTTAGTACCTAGTGTTGCAAAGGACTTGACTCCACAGAGTCGTAATTTTAAAGACTCGACTCAGTTATGCAAGCAATACGATACTCAAGCTTTAAGACAAGCCGGTTTTCTCACGATGTTTTCCTTCACTATTTTGAGAGCAGTGGTGATGAAATTATTTAAACAAAGTAAATCGCCTGCTTGGGTTCGAACTCACGACCTTACTATTCTTAAGTCGCAGCCGTCACCACTGGGCTACTATTGCTCTACGACGACGTACTACCGTACTCATACGTAAACTTTCATCCCCAATATCAACCCCTGTAAGACTGAAGTCAACTTAACCCTTTCAATCTCATCAAAATCGGTTCAGTGGTTTAGGCGTAAACACGTAGCAGATAGATAGAATTACTTTCGCATTTATAATATTAGTAGGCAAGTAGGAATTATGGTAAATACATGGTGCTCACATATTTTTAGGGTTCCGCACCTCAAAAGGAAAAAGCGGAACCCTTATAGGATCACTTTGTTGTCCGTCCGTCCGTCCGTCCGTCCGTCTGTCTGTCAAGACCCTTTTTCTCAGGAACGCGTGGAGGTATCAAACTGAAATTTATAACAAATACTCAAGTCTACTGTCCCTTGGAGCTGTGAAAAAATCAAACTTCTAAGCTAACGCAATCAAAAGATATAGCCGTTTATGTCGCAAATTGCCGCAAATTTTCGAAACTCGCAAGGGAATCAAAACCTAAAGGGTACTTCCAGTCGATCTAGAATTTTGAAATTTGGTACGAAGCAACGTCTTATAGCACAGATAAAGGAAAAATTGCGAAAACTGTAAATTTTTAGTTACATCATATAATAAACAGAACAATACACAGACAGAAATAAAACCAAGCTAAGAAACAGAACAGAACTACGACTCGATTGTCGTGATGGGTGAACTTTTACTTATATACCTACAGGTTTGTACGGAACCCTCGGTGCGCGAGTCCGACTCGCACTTGGCCGGTTTTTTTCTTCATTTTAATTGTCCATATCTGTCCGAATGATTCCGATATATTTTGTGCGTACCTATGAATGTGCGTGCGTACGTACCTAGCTATAGCTAATATTAAAACAGTCCACACATCAGAAAGAATTGATTTTTTTGTGTGAATGTACGAAACGTGCAAAAAAGACATTGTTTCTGTTAATTATCAACCCTTTAAACGAAAATTAACCTAAACTGCCTTCCATATCTGTCTACTTACTTACCCGTAACTTTGTTGAACAGTGTCGGAAGAAGAGCACGTATCCCCTTGCGAGGCGGCGCCGCACGCGACGCGCGTGAAGCTCACCCGGCCCGGCTACTACACCATACCCAGCCTCGACGACATGATACGTGAGTACTTACTTCTGTATATATAAAAATGTTATGTTGATTTGTGTACGCTTCAAAAACTCAAAAAGTTCTGCATCGATCGAGCTGAAATTTTAGCATGATATATAATCCGCATCAAGGATTGTTTTTATCTATTTTTTGCATCAGTCACATATCAGCGACCGCGAAAAAACTGTTTTTTTTAACGATCAGCTGTGTACCAGTGACCGCGCCATCTGCCGGAAGCGAGGAAAACACTCGAATGTGCGACAGCGAAGCGTGGCAGGGTACAGCTAGTAATTTATATATAAACAATCACATTAATATTTACTTTGTAAAGTATCATATTGTTTTAATTATTGTGAATGTGAAAACTATGTGGGTCTTTTTTAACACGCTTTTATTAGCTCTCCTTTGGACTTATTTTGACCCACTTCGAACGGTCAGATTTCATTTAAACTTAGTAGACTTATCGAGGACCGATGACAATACAATAATTTCATAAATTTGTGCTATTATCCTTGCCATGGTTACAGGATTTAAAAAAAAACTGTCACCAAATTCGAAACACTAAAAAATTTAAAATAAATAATAGTTTAGCTTTTTGAGGTATTTTTTAATAAATATCAAGCACCTTACGCTTTTTTCTATTATTTTCTACTTTTTAGTTTGGTTTTTTACAGAACCTTTTTTTTAAGTTTTTTAAACTTTTATTTTTATTTTGTTTTCTTTCTTTCTCAGTAAGTTTTAATCATGGTTTGGCAGTTTGAGTAATTTATATGGCCTACCCAAATGTCCTTTCTTTGGTATTGTTCGTCAAAGCGTTGAGCTCCTTAAGTACTGGGTTGAGGTGCACAATTAGTGACAAATTCTTGCACTGACTGGACAAGTCCACTCAATCTGTGTGGTTCTTTCCTCAAAAGACCATTTCAGTCAGATATCCACATAGTCTTCACATGATGTGACCAAGATTATGTCTGGACTTTAAAAGAGACTGTGACCTCTGAGTTTGTTTCGGCCTTTCTTCTCAGAGTAGTCAGATAGGAAACGCCGACCTCATCTAGTTTAAAAAATATGATCGACGTGTAAAAGTGTTTGTACAAACCCTACTTACAGAAACAAAAAAATAAAAACTGACGTCCTTAAAAATAACTTTAATTTCGGAATTCGGTGTCTTAGGATCTGTATATAAGGTTTTTTTGCCACCGACTTCCGAAATTAAAGTAGACTTTGTAGTGTTTTTTTAAGAAAACGGGTTTTTAATTTTTTTGTAAAAAGTTTTTATTTT
This sequence comes from Aporophyla nigra, assembly GCA_947507805.1. Classification (NCBI taxonomy): domain Eukaryota; kingdom Metazoa; phylum Arthropoda; class Insecta; order Lepidoptera; family Noctuidae; genus Aporophyla; species Aporophyla nigra. The sequence goes on along the minus strand of OX382319.1, from coordinate 10,487,643 downwards.
TAACTTTTTAGTTATGGTAGCTACCCCGCACTAATCTAATCGCGTTATTCGTTCATTTGTCGCGCAAATACTTAATGAAAATATAAGACTTATATGGTTTTCACATGGTTTCCAAATTAAAATGGGACCATTAGGGAAGCACCAGCTTTCAAATAAAAAAAAAATCATCGAAATCGGTTCACCCAGTCAAAAGTAATGAGCTTACAAACATAAAAAAAAACCAGACGAATTGATAACCTCCTCCTTTTTTTGAAGTCGGTTAAAAATCATTTATACGTTTCTAAGTATTGGTTGATTATTACTTGATACAAACAAATGTAATTCGTTCCTCAGCCTACATGCGTCCGGACGGCTCGTGCGTGATCCCTCACCTGACCATCGGCCGTAAGAACTACGGCAACATATTCTATGACTGTGAGATCGACGTCGCTGGCATGGATCTGGACAGCCTGGGTAAGTTCCAGTTTGATGGCTATAATCTTCTTACAGAGCAATATTGCATCACCGGTAAGTTTAGAACCAGTGGTGGCCCAAAGATAACGTGGTAAGGAAAGCTTTACTTTGTGTAAATAATTTCATCACCACTGCTCTCAAAACGGTGAAGGATAGGCGAAAAACATCGTGAGGAAACTGCCATGTCCTAGAACTGTTGAAGTTGATCGCAGAGTATGTATTTCTATTGCTGATATATCAACAAATAACAGAAATATAATAAAGTTACGAATTAAAAGGTGGTGGCGATACATGTATTTTTTTTCAGCATTTTTTAGCTATGGCATGTGAGTTCGACCCGCAATTAAAATTCAATTCAATTTATTTATTGCTGATCATACCAATCTACCGATTAAGGCATCTAAAATAGTTGTTGCACATGTGACCCTGGCACATGGGCAACTGAAGGAACACGGGTGGGTTTTAGTCAGTTAAAGTCTGACACGCCCTCCCGCTCCGCCCAGAGCGGGAGAAGTCATTTGATGATGTCCCATCCAAAAAAAAAGGCATGTAAAATATGATTATTTATATTAACAAGAAAATATTAAGGAGAAAAAGAAATTTACGAGAAGAGGAAACAGTTAAAAATCATACAAAAGATCAAATAAAGTCAAAGAACCAGATGAAGTCAAAAAGAGTCATCTTTATTTATTTTTTCTTTCCTTTTTCCAGTCCACTTCCTCAACAAAGAAGTAATAGTGTACCCCGAAGAGTCTGAGAAGCCTCCTTTAGGCACGGGTCTGAACAGGCGCGCGATAGTCACCCTGGACAGAGTGTGGCCGAGAGACAAGAGCGAGAAGAGGCCCATCACATCACCGGAAAGGTAACATCATCATCATTTCAGCTGCAAGACGTCCACTGCTGGACAAAGGCCTCCCCAAATTCGGGGGTATGTCATAATCGCCACGCTTGGCAGGCGGGTTGGCGATCGCAGTATGGTGGTAAAATGCATAGAGAATACTGCTGCCCATTCTCTAGTAAGTCACTTAGTCGCCTTTTGCGACACCCACGGGAAGAAATGAGATGCGAGCCGCCCAGACATAAATGTAGGCTGAGGAAACACGTCAACTGCTGCATCTATATGCTGCCTCCCCCAAGCTCCGCCACTTTGACCGGTTTTGTGCTTCTCGCATCCAGCGGATTCCTGCGGCCTTCACCAGGTCATCGGTCCATCTTGTGTGACGCCTTCCAACGCTCCGTCTTCCAGTACGCGGTCGCCACTCCAGAACCTTTCAGCCCCATCGGCCATCTGTTCTGCGAGCAATGTGCCCTGCCCAAATTAATTTTAAATCGTCAGCCTAAACAAAATTTGAAGAACCTAGCTTGAAAACTGACGCGACTTTCATACAAACTTTCACCCCCTATTTCACCCTTTACGGGGGGAGTTTACTAATTTTTTGTTGATGCTGATGTCTCCTACTTGTAATTCACCTCTGTGCCAAATTTCATCATCGTATGTTCAGTAGTTTTAGAGGTTCCGTGATTAATCGGTGAGTGAATGTATGAATGACCTTCCTCTTTTATATGTAGAAGATGTAGTAGCTTTTGCCATCGGCTTCGCCCGCGTGGTGGTCGAAAATAACCCGTGGGAACGTACTACCGGTATAAAAAGTATCCTATCTGTTAATTCGGGCTATAATCCAATTTATGTGCCATATTTCATTCAAATTCGCTCAGTAGTTTTTGCGTGAAAGAGTGACAAATATCCATTTATCCTCACAAACTTTCACATTTATAATATTAACTAGCTTCTGCCCGCGACTTCGTCCGCGTTAAATTTCTTGCTCCCCCGACCCTTCCCGTCGCGTCGAATCGCCTACCCGTGCGATTTTCCCCGTTTTTGCAACATTTTTCATTACTGCTCCGCTTCTCTTGGTTGTAGCGTGATGTTATATAGCCTAAAGCCTTTCTCGATAAAAAGTCTACCCAACACAAAAATATTTTTTAATTCGGACCAGTAGTTCCTGTGATTAGCGCGTTCAATCAAACAAACAAACAAACTCTTCAGCTTTATAATATTAGTATAGATAGGAGTAGTCCCCTTTGGGAACTACAGACTTGTATCTCAAGTTATTGGACCAAAATTAAACTCTTATTTTACAATTTGTTTACAGACTCCTGAAAATGGAATACGAAAGCAAACTCCGCCGTGTTTGCGACAAGCACAACACGAAGTTCATCGAGTACCGCCCTCAGACTGGCAGCTGGGTGTTCCGGGTGGAACACTTCAGTAAATACGGACTCACTGATTCTGATGAGGAGGAGGACGTACCGCAGTTGATGAAGAGACAGCTCGTGTCGCAGACCTTGCAGGGGACTTCAGCTCCTGGTGAGTACCATTGAACCGAAGAGTTGTGCAGAGGCGTAGTGTCTATACACACTATGCCGAAGGTACGCGACCGAAGTTCGGCATGATTACGCCTGCAATGCAAACTGAATTACTGATGACACATTATGCTGAAATTACGTTGCGTCATACCATACAGCCGAACTTCGGTTCGGCGTAAGTTCAGCCGCAATTTGGCGGCAACGTATTCTGTAGAGCACACATTATACGCGACCGAAGTTCGTCAATTGCCGACGAAGATCCTGTATTTGTCGTCTTGTAAAGCCTCTGCAATTGCTATTACTGTAAAATTGTCTATTTGTCGGGTTTCGCACCTCAAAATTAATAACGGAACCCTAACAGGATCACTTTGTTTTGTCTGTCCGGCTTTTTATACAGGACCAATTTTTATCCAGTACACAAACTGTAACCATGAATTCAGTATATCATTCTAGACCCCCCAATGGAGAAAATTTTCGTCGGTAATACAAAAAAAAAAATCTGCTGTTCCATACATTTTGACCCTGTAGGTATTGCATTTTTTTATGAAACAGCTGTTTTTTTTTTTTTTTGTAAAACCGACGAAAAATTTCTTCGCAAGGGGGTCTAGAATGATATGCTAAATTCATGGTTACAATTTGCTCACAGGATAAAAACTTATCCTGTATAACACGACACGATGCCACAACAGCGCTCGAGACACTGAATACACACAAAGTTCCGCAATTGAATTTCTGCCACATAAGTTCGGCACTTATGATGTGTCATATCAGCTGATTACGTCGGAACGTAAAATCAGCCGCGTAACTTCAGTCGCGTACCTTCTGCATAGTGTGTTTAGACCCTTAGGTGTGAGTTTCTTGTAACCTTCTCGACTTAACGTATCGACCATGTTCGACGCTCCGATTGGCCCTTCACCAATCCAGTACACTAATTTAGTTTATCATGGTACTGTTACGAGCTGGAGTTGGGGAATTGGGTTAAATAAATTTTAACCAATTTTACCAAAACACACAAACACAGTTTGTTTCCGACGCGCAATGGTATCTTGATTGATCTGCGTTGTTTGTTTGGCGTCGACTCAAGATTTATAATTTACGTAAATTTAAGAGTTTAAATTTAGTTTTTCAATTTGATGAATGAATCAACTTCGATGTTTTCCAATGTAATTGTCAAACTCGGAATACTCAAAAAAAGAAATGCGTCTCATGTGAGTCAAGTGTGTCGAAAAGGGAACCACCATTTTTTTTCGTCGGTTAAAAAGTGCAAAGAATTCCATACTTTTTACTAATCCCCTGAAAACCTGATGTCAGAAACCAACCATCTCACAATACCCATTTGTCTGCACAGCTCCCAAGCAGCCCGTAGCGGTCCCGTCAGCGGGTCTGGGCGGGCTCGGCTCGTCAGCCGGCCTGGTACCCGAAGACAGCCTGTTCGCGATGCAGCAGACTTCGCTTAACCTACTCAACGGAGCTGCCAAAGGTATGTAAAACAAAGAAACTGCATGAGAAATTCCTCATACTCCTTTGAAGAGGGTGTAGGGAGGAGAGAGGGGAGTTTTTGATTACCATAAAAAATATATGAATTAAATAACCTTTGCCACCGGCTTTGCCCGTGTGGAGGTTGGAAGTTGACCCACGAAAACAATACTGGGATGGGACGTACATAGGATAAAAAATATCCCATGTTATTTGGCACACGGACAGTTTATAACCTAGATGTAAATCCAGGTTTGGGGCCGTCCATTAATCACGTGATGTTGTTTTTTTGGCATTCCCCCCCTCCTCCTTGTGATATTTCGTGATTTTTTATGGACCGCCCTTTCGAGCCTCACGTGATTAATGGACAGCCCCTTTAAATAAAGAGGAGCTTGTGGCCAAATACAAACAGCCGCACGGATCGACCGTTCAGGTTGATTCTTGGATGGGTGATCGTTTTTTGTATACCAAGACCCCTACCAGAAAGTACGTTAAGCCGTTGGTCCCGGCTATCTTTAGTAGATCTTGGACAGTCGTTACGTGACGTCAGTACACCGAAAAACAGACAACCAGTTTCACCTAGGGGTGTCGTATTACCCAGTAACTGGGTTGTGTATTACCCAGTAACTGGGTTGTGTAATACCCAGTAACAGGGTTGTGTATTACCCAGTAACTGGGTTGTGGAGGTCAGACAGACAGTCGCTCCATGTAAAATACTGGTATTCGCCTCTTACGATACTCACGGGAAGAAATAGGATGGTGAAGGTTTTACGACTAGCACCACGCGGATATTACCACCTAATTAAATATTATTGTATAGCAATAAAGATATTGAGTATAATCAAAATAAAATACTAATTTAAACAGTTTGATTCCTCCAACCCGACAGGCAACCAATCAACGACGTACCGTTTTAACCCGACATACGAACCCCATTGTGGGGTACAATACTATCCCGTTGGGGTACCTCAAGCCCCTAATATTATACCTCACACCCAGAATAGGGTACCAAACGACCTCGAGATGCCGTCAGCGCCATACAACGAAGAATATGTACTACAAAAACAAGTGGTTAAAGTTATGCTATGTACCAATATGTGTTTGATAACTATAGTTTTAACTGTAGTTCTTGTATCTTTCGTTTTCGTGTTTTTGTTTTTTATGTATTTCGGTTTGTGAGTTCTTGGAGTCTTGTGAATGAGAAAAAGGGTGACTACTAAGATGACGACTGATAGAGAAGTGTGGAAGACAAAGACATGTTGCCCCGACTGCAAAATAAATTGGTATAAGGGGAGGAGAATCTTGCCACGGTTGCGAGATTAGTTCGAAAGAGATACCGTGGCCCTGGCATAAGGGCAACTGAAGGAACACGGGTGGGTTTTAGTCAGTAAAAGTCTGACACGCCCTCCCGCTCCACCCTAAAGCTGGAGACGTCATTTGATGATTCCCACAAAAAAAAAAGGTTAGTTGTGTGATAAATGATGAGATAATATTAATAGAAAGAAAAATGTGTTTATTGTTTGTTTCTACATAACAATGAGTACATTAGAGGGAGTCTGAAAGTGGCACCGGTAACAGAAAAGTTGTGTGGGAATCGGTTGTCATGGTATAGTCATGTGGTACGGAGGAATGAGGAAAATGTGGTGAGGAAAGTATTGAGTATGAATGTCGATGGCTATAAGAGTAGAGGGAGACCAAAGAAACGATGGATGGACTGTGTGAATTATGATATGGATAGAAAGAGTGTGACTACTGAGATGACGACTAATAGATAATTAGTGTGGAAGAAAAAGACTTGCGTCGACCACAAATAAATTGGGTTAAGTGCAGGAGAGTGATGATCTTAAGGGGCCATCCATAAATTACGTCACACAAATTTATGATTATTGACCCCCCCTCCGTCCTTGTCACAGCTGGTTACACGTGTGAGATCCCCCTCCCTAGGGTGACGTCACATATTTTGCAATTTTAGTTCTAGACAATTTTTTATTTTTATTTTTCTTTCATTGTTCTTATTTCGTGTTTTAATAGTACTTTAAATATGCATATTCAGTTTTGAAATGTGACGTCACAAAATTTAGGGTATCACACAATGTCACAATTCGTCGACCCCCCCCCCCCCCCCTAACGTGTGACGTAATTTATGTATGGCCCCTAATTACATCTGCAAGGTGAAATTAAGTTACTTAGCGAAACTGACAGACGTGATGCGTTATCTTATGATTATTAAGCCCTAAATTAAATAAGAAAATATTATTAGAATTTTATTATTTCATCAAAACATACGATATATTTTAAAATTGCTTAAAATGTTATGGATGTCTAGAAAATAGACTTAATGGAAATGATTTTTTCATTGCCATGTAATTCTTGCTATTCTTAAATATCATTCCTATACTTAATAATTATTTTACCTTTTTGTTTATTTTCAATATAGTTTATGACCTTAACAAAAATCCTTTACTTATGTGATCTATTGAAGTAAATATTATTTATTATTACGTAGATTTATGTATTATTAATAAACAAATGTAGTTTTTAGAGATAAATATACCCATTGTGAAACCCCTTGTAAAATTTCTACAATTATATCTGTAATTTTGATTCTAGTAAACAGAATTCTATATATCTAACTGATAAAATTAATTTTAAATATACTTATTAAATCTAAATAGTTTTACTATAGTTTGTACTTACTTTAAAAATATAAAAGTACATTTACTGTAAGATCATATTTTAATTCTAATTTTAACTTAAATATTACTATAATAATTAATTAATAATTTGTGATGAGATTTCAAATAAACAATTGATAAAAAAGAGTTGATAAAAAAAAATTGTTTAATATCATTGAAGAGATTCCTACTGCCTAATAATGACTATCCTACACTTTTTGGTAAACAACACAGACCAATATAACATTATCATTTACCTAGCTTGTTGCGGTCGGATTCAAGTCTAACCGGATGCAGCTGGTTACCAGTATTTTATATGGAGCGACTGTCTATCTGACCTCCACAACACAATGACTGGGTAACCCGGTACCCCTTGCTAATACTAGTTGGTAAGACTTTAGGGCTTCTGACGACCCGTAACGACTTATAATCCACGGACCAACTGAGCAGATAAATACCAATGAACATATTTGATACTAAGTAGCTTTTGCCAGCGGCTTCGTCCGCGTGGAGGTCGGAAAGTATCCCGCGGGAACATTCTACCGGGATAAAAAGTACCCTATGTGTTATACCAGGCTATAAACTATCTGTGTGCCAAATTTCATGTAAATCGGGTCAGTAGTTTTTGCGTGAAAGAGTAACAAACATCCATACATCTATACATCCATACATACAAACTTTCGCGTTTATAATATTAGTAGGATTTATACATTCCAATAGGGAACATGCAATTATTTTTATTTTTGTTTTCACTTTAAAGAATTCCATGTAGAATAGACCACAAATATATTAAAAAATTAAAACATTGTAATTTCTCGGAAAAAATGCGGTTTCAAATTGACATTTTAAATTTTCCCGCGGAAACGGACCTATAGGTCCGATGACGTCATTCTTGTCTGTCACTGGCCGTATTTGGTCGTCGGCTTTCATACTTTTGCATATTTTTTCGACTTTCGAGATATATTTTGTAAATATTTAAAATGGACTTTCCATCAACATCAGGTGATCATAACAATACCACTAATAATCCGAAAAAAGCCGCGTTTATTCATGTTTTGTGCCAATGAGTCCGTGACTACTTCAACAAAGTTACCAAATATTTTTTTTTTGACTAGACGTTCTGACCCAAAATTGAGAAAAAAGTGATATCAAGCTGCAAAAAGAAATGACAATTATTCTCCAAAGACCCCTATTCGATGCTGTGAAGAACACTTTGAAGTAAGTCATAAGGCGAATATACTTGAATGTCGTGTGTGTTATACGTCATAAGGCGAATATACTTGTTATACGAGTATGCTTAGTTAATCTGCTTGTACGTAAAAACACGTTAGTTACCTACCTAATACTTACAAAACTTGTCTATAGTAGATTTTTAATTTTACAGCTTGAGATCGACGTCGATAATTGGTAAAAGTTTAAAATGTCTGGAGGAAACATTTTTCTGAAAAAAAATCTCATGTCAACACTGTTCACTAACTCTTGTTAAATAAATTCCTGGAGTCTGTTTTGATAATCCCAACTATCATTTTTATTTAAAAAACGCAATTAATATTCCCCTAAAATAATATTCACTTTTACAACCATAACCTCAACAAGTCGTCGTAGCGGGAGTGACGTCACTAAACGCTGATTGGTGTTTTGAAATACGTTTCGTTTCAAGTAATTTTAATACGTAATTATTGTTAAAAATCAACATTATGTAAAATAAAAACATTGCAGTGGCCCTTCTTTTATGCTTTTTTAACATTTAAATCATAAATTTTTCATAAATATTATATTTGCATCTTCCCTATTTGATAGCAACTGTAAAGCAAATACATCGTTAGTTAATCGGTAATAAATATATAAAACAAGACTTTAAGACTCCTTCAATGAGGTTTAGATCTTCATAATTCATCATTTCAGCCATTAGACGTCCACTGCTGAACTTAGGCCTCCCCCAGTTTGGTTTACCATAATCGCCACGCTTGGCAAGCGTATTGGCGATCGCAGTATGGTGGTAAAATGCATAGAGAACGCTGCAGCCCATTCTCTAGTAAGTCCCTTAGTCGCCTTCTACGACACCCACGAGAAGAATGGGGATGGTGAAAGAAAGAAAGAAAGAAAATACATTTATTTAGCACACACTAAAAGGCACACAATATATAGGCTAGAAAGAGGATATAAAAAATATTACCTAAAAGTGTAAGGTGTGATGACAAACTAGTATTAGACAGATGTGCAAAATAGGTTATAAAATGTATTCAAATGCAAAATGCAAATACTTTTGTGTTTTCTTATTTCAAATACAAAATAGTTTTTCATTTCATATTTAAAATACTAAATGCAAAATACGTATTTACAAAATTCTTTATTAAAATAAAATACTTTTAGTTTTAAAGTATCTTTATTTTGTTAAAAAGTTTATTTATTTCAATCAGCTAACAGGCTGGTAAATTTACTGTGATAACTTACTTAAATTAAATTTACTTAACATATTTTAATAAAATATTTTGCTGAAATACACTGTCGCTCATCTTTCTCCTGTGTGGTCTTATAATCACCATAAGAAAAAAGTAAAACTAATTATCTAAGTGGCCTGACAAGAACGCAGTTCAATTCAGTGTTGCCATATGGAGAAAAACAAGTACCATTTCTCATCACATTAATTATTAATTCTTTGATGTTTACAAAACTTAGCAAAAAGTATTTTGCATTTTGCAAATACAAAATATGTCCTAAAAAGTATTTCAAATAAAATATAAAATGCTTTTCTAAAAAAAGTATTTTTAAATACAAAATGGAAATAGGTATTTTGTATTTTCTATTTTGCATTTCAAATACTGTTATTTTTAAAATTTCACATCTCTGGTATTAGAGTGTGCCTCGCGGCTGCGCCAAAAAGGGCCAGTTTAGCAGTGCTATGTTTAACTTCCGGTACCACTCGGTATCTCCTCTCTAGCCGGCCAATAAAGACAAGAACGTACAGACCACGACGTCAATGTTGAGATACATCGGTTTTTTTTGGTGGGAAATCTTTAAATGTCGTCTCCCGCTCTAGACGTAGCGGGAGGGCTAGTAATTGCTCGTCGCCTGCAAGCCCGCGCCTACGGTGGCCGGGATTCCGCAATGGACTCCCGACGCCCGGGGCGAGAGATACCGCGTTGGGCTTATCTAAACTAATATTATAAAGAGTAAATATTCGATTTTTTTATATTTATGTTTGTAATGGATAAACTCAAAAACTACTGAAATGATTTTAAAAATTCTTTCACCTATACAAAGCTACATTATCACCAAGTAATAGTAGACTATATTTTATCTATACATCTATACAAATAAATTAAATTGGAGTGTCTGTTTTTATTATTAAGATAACCACTTTTTACTAAGTGTATATGGATGTATACACGGTACATATACCAAAACAACATTTGTTACAATTTTTGTCTGTCTGTCTGTTTGTTCCGGCTAATCTCTGAAATGGCTGGACCGATTGTAACGGAACTTTCACTGGCAGATAGCTGATGTAACAAGGAGTAACTTAGGCTACATTTATTTTAGAAAAAATAAATAATACTTAAAAAAACTAAAAACACGCTGAATTTTGAGACGTATGTCAGCGTAGTTTTCAAAGACAGTTTTTATGAATAACTTTTTGTTACATCCCACGCGGACGAAGTCGCGGGTAGCAGCAGCTATTACCTATAATATAGCCTGAATTAACACATCTTACCGCGGTAGTACGTCCTCCTGCGTTAATTTTCGACATCCACGCGGGCGAAGCCGCGGGCAAAAGCTAGTCCCAAATAAATGCACAGTACCTGTGACTGTTGCGGGCGCAGTACTTGTTATTATTATTTGGCTAGACACAATATCAGCAAATTCTCCGGTGCGTGTGTATCAAATAGCATGGAGATATTTAATATATCCAGTTGATTCTTGAAACAGTTCAACGTAAGAGCCGTCACAACATTTTCCGGGAGCTCATTCCATGCTATTACAGCTCGATTAGACAAGAATTGCTTCAAAGGATTTTTTCCCATAACTTTAGGGTATGCTCACGCTAAAGTTTGATGGTGATAAGGGAGACTGAGATTAGAATGAAATAATTCGAGATTACACTCACTAGGACCGTGATTTAATTATGATAAGTATGTAATACTGTCGACTGGCCTGTTAGTCTAGTGGTTAGTGACCCTGACTGCAAAGACTGACGTCGTGGGTTCGATTCCCACCCAGGACAAATCTTTGTGTGATAAGCACAATCATTTGTTCTGTGTCTGGGTGTAATTTATCTATTATATGTATGTATTTAGAAATATATAAGTATATTTATCAGTTGTCTGGTTACCATAGTACAGGCTCTGCCTAGTTTGGGATCAGATAACGATGTGTTGGTTGTCCTAAGATATTTATTTTATTTTATTTAATAGCTAGGAGAAATAAAGAAAAAAAAAACACCCAGAATATAGCAGGTGACCTGAACTTCTAAATCAAAGGACCTTGAGAATGTATAAATAAATGCCCTTGACCTCTTAAAATAGCCTTGACCTTATTTAAATAAATGACCTTGACCTACTTAAGCACTAAACCATTTGATAAAAGGTGATATTGGATATGGATTCCATACATAAAGATTTATGAAGACTATCACCCTTTATTTTTCTTCTTCTTTCGTGTCGATGGTACTCGTACACTTTTTATTATATCGTTTGAGCCCAGTAGGTGGCTACGTTTATTGCGGCATCAGTGGCATTTTTTAGGTCATCTGAGGTGCAGGTGAACGGGCACTTGGGACACTCCAGCAGGTGGGTCATGGTCTGATCAGACGTACCGCACTCGCACTGGGTGTCGGGTGAGTCTATAATCCTCCACTTTGCCAAATTGTGTCTACGGCGGCCTACTTGGGTACGCAATCCATTGAGAGCTTTCCATATAGGCCACTGCAGATCACGCCCGGAAAGCAAGTGATCCTGGGGTTCAACGAAGTCGGGAGGCAGTGGATATTTCTCTCACAGTAACCCTTTATCTACTGATTAGATAGGCGAACTAGCTTTTGCCAGTGGCTTCATCCGCGTGGAGGTCGGAAATTATCCTGCGGGAACGTACTTCCAGGATAAAAAGTACCCTTCGTGTTAATCAAGGTTATAAACTACTGGTGTGCCAAATCTCATCAGAAATCGTTCAGCAGTTTTTGCGTTAGAGTAACAAACATCCTTACATCCTCACAAAGTTTCACATTTATGGTATTAAGTTGGATATTCATCAGGTAAGATTTCTTCTCCCACCGGATATCCGCGCATACGGCTCATCACTAAAAAATATATTTAAAATATTCTCATTTGTTACAGCTTTTGAAATGGACACCACTGAAGATAATAACGAATCGCAGAGCCTGTATTTAGATAACAAAGGTAAGACATTATCATTTTATCCTACATGCTCTCCAAACGGTAAAGAAAAACATCGTGAGAAATCTGGCTTTTAACAATCTTCACGATGTTTTCCTTCACCAATATTGGAGGTACTGTGTATTGTCTTCATTCTGAAATTTTCCTTTTGCCATTGAGTTAATTCATAGTTGTTTAAATCATTTTGAACAGTCTGTTTTATTAAATAATTAGCAATTTTTTTAAATGATTAATTATTTTATTTCTGTAAGTAGGTTTGTACAAACACTTTTACACGTCAATCATATTTTTAAAACTAGATGAGGTCGGCGTATTCTATCTGACTACTCTGAGAAGAAAGGCCGAAACAAACTCAGAAGTCACAGTCTCTTTTAAAGTCCAGACATAATATTGGTCACATCATGTGAAGACCAAGTATATTGTATCTTTAAAGGAAAGAACCACTCAGATTGAGTGGACCTGTCCAATCAGTGCACGCATTTGTCGGTAACCGTGCAGCTCAACAGAATTTGAAATGATACAATTATTTTCAATATTGGAAGTAATCAAAATTGAATAGCGTACGCTTAGATGGTTTAGTCATGTTGAGAGGATGAATGAAGGACGGCTTACAAAAAGGTTAAGGTTACAAGGCAGATGTGAGTGGAAACGCTGGGAGGTGACACCCTAGAAAAACATATAGTGACCTTATTGGTGATGTTCTTGCGAAAGGTCAGGTGCGTAGTACTGGTAACCGGCGTGCGTGTATGACCGTAAACGAGACAAAAGGAGTATGTAAGGATCGTAGCAGGTAGCGTTCTGTATTTTCTGCCTACCCCGTGGGAAATAGGCGTGAATTTATGTATGTATGTTATTAGTCGCTTCACGGCACAAATGCTTTTATTATTGTAGTTTGTTAGTCACAAAAGTATTCATTAATGCACACTGCAATCGGCATTTTAACCCTAGATTACTAAACTATCCAAGTGACGTTCTTACTAAACATTCGTAAAAAATACGACAGGAAAATAAAACAATAAACCTACGAATTATAAATTTTAATTATTTTAGAAATTACAATTTCTTATTCTTTGGGTTTAAGAGATCACATAATAACGAAAATAGTTTAAATTTTTTTTTTTGCTCTACACAGTTTGAACGGGGCGCGGGTTTGCGATAGTTTAGTAATCTAGGGTTAAAAAAATGCAGATAAAAAACGCAGATCTATTTGTATTGTCTTTGGTTCCTAGCCCTGACATCAACAAGCAATGGACAATATTGTAATTTTTTTTACTACTCGATTATACGGGGCTTTGACTACTTTGTACGTGTGCATTTTTTGTATAAATTTTATTTTTTCTTAATGGGCGTTTTGCTTGTGCACGTTTTTTTTTTCCATTATTTTCTAGTGTGGTTTTCTATGGAAGCGTGTTTTTAGTTTTTTTAAGTATTGTCTATTTTCTATTTTTAGGGTGTTTCAAATTTTGAGACGTATGTCAGCGTATTTTGTGACGTATGTCAGCGTAGTTTTCGAAGACAGTTTTCTTTTGCTGTTCTTGTAACCCTGGCAAGGATAATGGCACAAATTTATGAAATATCAGTATTGCCATCGGTCCTCGATAAGTCTACAGAGTTTAAATGAAATCTGGTCGTTTAAAGTGGGTCAAAATCGCGGTATAAGGAGTCGGTTACAAACATACAAGTGAAGCTAATATGAAGCATGTAATAAAAAAAAAATAGTTTAAAAAAAACTAAAAAACACGCTTCCATTGAAAACCAAACTAAAAAGTACAAAATAATGGGAAAAAGCGTGGGGTACTTTTTAAGGTATGTTTTTATTGATATCAGGCACCCCACGCTTTTTTCCATTATTTTGTACTTTTTAGTTTGGTTTTCAATGGAAGCGTGTTTTTTAGTTTTTTTAAACTATTATTTATTTTCTATTTTTTATGGTGTTTCGAATTTTGAGACGTATGTCAGCGTAGTTTGTGACGTATGTCAGCGTAGTTTTCGAAGACAGTTTTCTTTTGCTGTTCTGGTAACCCTGACAAGGATAATGGCACAAATTTATGAAATTATAGTACTGTCATCGGTCCTCGATAAGTCTACAGAGTTTAAATGAAATCTGGTTGTTTGTTGGGTCAAAATCGCGGTATAAGGAGTCGGTTACAAACAAACATACAAGTGAAGCTAATATAAAGCGTGTAATAAAAAAAAATATTTCTTTCATAGTCATGTTGTTTGTTGTTCCAGCCTACGGTGTGAAGAGTCCGACGAGCGAGTTGGCTCGTCTAGAACATCGTCAGAGCCATAATGTGCAACTAATGAAGGCCTCACTGTACGCTGATACCGGTATGTATATTCATATTATTATTTCAAAAAGATTTGCTTCATTTAATAGCGTTACGAGTTGGGGTTCGGGATAAATAAATTGAAATCAATTTTATCATTACTACTCCGCTCCTCTTTGTTATAGCGTGATGTTATATAGCCTATAGCCTTTCTCGATAAATAGGCTACTCAACACAAAAATATTTTTTAAATTCGGACCAGTCGTTCCTGACATTACCGCGTCCAATCAAACAAACAAACTCTTCAGCTTTATAATATTAGTATAGATGTGTGTGTCACATAGCGCAATGACGTTATGCTTGCATTTTAGTGTTTAATATTAAACTATTCTCCCTACAGAAATGGAAGACGACGTATCAGTATCGACTGGAGACCAGCTCGTTCCAGTATCCGTACCGTTATTATCGGTACCTTCACACCCTCCCTCTGTGATTAGAGAGGATCAGCAGATATCCGAGATTGAAGCACCGCCCACCGAAGGTAAATAGTCCTTTTAGCCTCACTATTGAAATCGCGTTTTACTTTGTGTAAATCATTTCAACACTCAAAACGGTGAAAGAAAACATCGTGAGGAAACCGGCATGTCCTAGAACCGAAAATTCGAAGACATGTGACATCTACCAACCCGCACTGGGCCCGCGTGGTAGATTATGGCCCACTCCCTCTCATCGATAGGAGGCCAGTGTCCCAGCAGTGGGAATAATATAGACTGATTGTGATGAACTAAAGTTTCCCAACTTCTGAAAAGAAATGCCAAAACTTTCATTAGAAGCACTTTCATTTAATACACAACAGTGGTGGTCTAGTGGTATTGGCTCCACGAGTTTTAGGTCGTGAGTTCGAACTTAAATAGGGGCTTTAATTTGTGTAAATAATTTCTACACCACCACTCTCAAAATGGTGAAGGTAAACATTGTAAGGAAACCGGCATCTCCTAGAACCAACAATTCGAAGAGGGAAAATTATAGGCATGCATTTAATACTTAACACGAAATCATTGAAAAACATAATTGTTTAGTTCTCTATAGCGCGCCATATTCAATTTAATGTGACGTCACTTTAAAATGTATTTCAACTTTTAAATTAAAAATTTAATTCTATATTTCATTAATAGACAGTTCATATTTTATCCAATCTTCCACTTTTTTTTTTTTTTTGGATGGGAAATCATCTAATGACTTCTCCCGCTCTGGGCGGAGCGGGAGGGCGTGTCAGACTTTTACTGACTAAAAACCCACCCGTGTTCCTTCAGTTGCCCATGTGCCAGGGTCACGGTATTTCTTTCGAACAATGACGCGACCCCGGCAAATCTTTCACTTTAGAAAGAAATTACGTTTCTGTTAAGTTATACAAAAAAAAAAAAAAACCAAGTCTACACTGTCCCACTGCTGAGCAAAGGCCCCCATATCTCCCCAGGCATCCATTTTTGCGGCCATTTCGGTCCAACTCTGCAAGAGTTACACTTATACGCGTCTAGGTCGTCTCGCCACAAGCACAAAATTAAAATACAAAAAAATATATATACTGGGTAACATTTTTTAACGTCTTGAAAAAAAATGGGTGTAATAGGTAAACGGAGTAGAAGCCTTTGGCATTGAAATTTTTGATATTTTTATTTTTGAATAACATGTAATGAAATTGATCTAGCAATAAATACTACACATTTAAAGTAACAATTTCATACTAGAACAACAAAAACAGAAATTTGAAAAAAAAAAAAAAACAAAAAAACAATTAAAAACCTATCGAAACTCAAATCACACGCACCCTACTCAATGCGTGGCATATATCAATGATTTCGTAGCGCGGTCCTACCCTTTGAAGCCGGCCGATAGGCGGCCTCATTGATCTTTCGCAGGCGCACGAGCCGCACACGCATCCCTGTCCACCCGCGTCCCGCGCTCCTTTAGTCACCTACGATGAATCTGAAGGCCTTCCTGCCTTCTATTCTAGTTACACAACACACCATATGAAGGTCGAGACGGTAAAAAATGTCATCCGGTATAAATTGTAAAATATCTTTTTCTATTGTCAGCGGAAGATCAAGACGCTTCCAACGTTCTCTCTCTATTCTATATCTATTTTACTATAACAAATTTAGAGGACGTAAAGGAACAGATAAACAGACATACAATAGCGACAAAATCATAACCTTCTTCTTATGGCTCCTATATCATTATCTTAATATTGTCCACAGAAATACCGATGAGGCCTTTAATCGTTCGTCCTCACACGATCGTGCTCAAGTACCATAGAAAAGTGCCACCCTTCAGACAGACTATTGCTGGTAAGTTCACGAATAAAAATATTACAGTAAAACCTGCACCCTAATTGCGAAACGCACAATTTATTAGAATCTGAATGGGATTGAAGATTATTTCTAAACCATTGCGTCATTTGTTCGAATAAATTGTCGGCTCAGCAACGTAAATAACGCAATGAATGTTGTTTAACTATGAATATTAAACCAATTCCTACCGATAAAAAGTTCCGCAATTACCCCTCTGGTTAAGTGGGATCTGAAAGGCAGAGATGTGACATTTTAAAAATAACAGTATTTGAAATGCAAAATAGAAAATACAAAATACCTATTTCCATTTTGTATTTAAATACTTTTTTTAGAAAAGCATTTTATATTTTATTTGAAATACTTTTTAGGACATATTTTGTATTTGCAAAATACTTTTTGCTAAGATTTGTAAACATCAAAGAATTAATAATTAATGTGATGAGAAATGGTACTTGTTTTTCTCACTATGGCAACACTGAATTGAACTGCTTTCTTGTCAGGCCACTTAGATAATTAGTTTTACTTTTTTCTTATGGTGGCATGATTATGAGACCACACAGGAGAAAGATGAGCGACAGTGTATTTGAGCAAATTATTTTATTAAAATATGTTAAGTAAATTTAATTTAACCCCTTATTGCATGAATTATGAAGGAGATGAAGAAAAAATTTTTCTTTACTAAAAACATCTTTTATTTTGAATGTATAAACAGTCTGAATAGGAAAAAAAATATTTGTGTACTTATTTTAGAAATTACTACTCGAAGCCATATATGGCTTCGTATGCATTAATTAAAAAATGAATTTATGTTTTATGGAAATCTTTGAAACAATTTATTTTATCATTGTAACATAAATTAACTTTATATTTCCTACATATGGTAAAAAAACGGAATTTCGAACAGTTCTGACAAATTTGTCGACTTGATTTCATCCACTCGGGGAAATGGTCGACGTTATTTGAACGTACACAATCTAGTGGTAGGTCTTGATGCCTGGATGGAGTTATTCGTGCTTTTTTATTGGGTACGGGCGAGTCCGGCAAGCTGGTTAGAGTGGCGCCTCGGCTTGTTGGGGTACCAACTTGGATACGACGACCACGGAGTGAGTATGGTTCATAGCCAGGATCAGAGTCAGAAGCCAGATCGTCGTCACTCAAGAAACCATCGCCCGGAATAAGATTTACGTGCTTGGAAGTACCATAGAAGCGAGAAGGGTTCATTGCTGCAAAGGAAAGAAAAAGCATCTGAGTGCATGCGAAGTCATATATGACCCAAAATGTTTTGACAAAAATGCATACGAAGCCAAATATGGCAATATCAAAAGAAAGCTCAAAAACAAACCAAAAACACAAAAAATGCCGAAACGAGAACTATTTCTTATTAAAGTATATGTAAACATTGTATTTTGAAATTCTAAGGATTTTTACTTATCGTTTATTGCTATTTTCCCATTTATAAAACGAACACTAATTAATTGCACTCTAACGGTCGGACACGCTGCACATATCCTCCAATATTTTGACTGATTTCACTTACTATAGACAACAAAAAATATCTTCCGTTAAACGAAGATATTATGTATACGGATTCAATGTTGGTTGCGAAAAAACAATATTTTAATAAATAGAAAAAAATAATTAACTTTTAAAGCCATATATGGCGTTGTATGCAGTAAGGGGTTAAGTAAGTTATCACAGTAAATTTACCAGCCTGTTAGCTGACTGAAATAAATAAACTTTTCAACAAAATAAAGATACTTTAAAACTAAAAGTATTTAATTTTAATAAAGCATTTTGTAAATACGTATTTTGCATTTAGTATTTTAAATATAAAATGAAAAACTATTTTGTATTTGAAATAAGAAAATACAAAAGTATTTGCATTTTGCATTTGAATACATTTTATAACCTATTTTGCACGTCTCTGCTGAAAGGACCTATATTTTTGATCACTTAATTATCAGCTTTTCATTTACCCAGTAGCCCAAATAGGCAGGTTAACATGACAGTTGTGTTATTTATAGATGTCACTATGAGATACTCTTAGACAGTACTGACAAATAAAGCTAGTAGGTACGCCGGATGCGTTGGAAGGCCTCCCACGAGTTAGACCGATGACCTGGTGAGGAATCTGCTGGATGCGGGAAGCACAGCCTCTCGAAATGACGGACGTCTTTCGGCTGAAATGATAATGATGATCATCATCATCAATAAGCAATGCACATTATTGTAAAACTTATTTTTATTTGAATACGGGGCTTTTGGCCACTTGTACATGTGCATTTTGTGTATCTGTTTTATTTTTCATAATGTGCGTTTCGTTTGTGCAGAATAAAGGATTTTTCTTTATTTTTCTTTATGATTGTAAAGTTACCAATTATTCTTTGTTCCCACAGGTCGTCTTGACGCGGCCTACATATCGGACATGTCAGTATGTCGCGCGCGACACTCGCGGGTCGGCTTCGGTCCGGCCGGCGCTCTCACCTTCACCACCTCATACGACTCTGTCCATGATCTACCGAGATGTGAGTATCGTCTTCATAATCAACCGTGCGTTCCTACTGCTGGGGCACGACCAGTGTAGTAACATTATATGTCTTTTTACACGCTTCACTTGTATGTTTGTTTGTAACCGACTCCTTATAACACGATTTTGACCCACTTTAAACGACCAGATTTCATTCAAACTTTGCACAAGGTGTCAAGGACCGATGACAATGCAATAATTTCATAAATTTGTGCCATTATCCTTGCCAGGGTTACCAGGACAGCAGAAAAACTGTCTTCGAAAACTACGCTGACATACGTCACAAAAAACGCTGACATACGACATAAACTACGCTGACATACGTCACAAACTACGCTGATACACGTCACAAACTACGCTGACATACGTCTCAAAATTCGAAACACCCTAAAAAATAGAAAATAAATAATAGTTTAAAAAAACTAAAAAACACGCTTCTGCTTTATAAGGTATTTTTTATTGATATCAGGCACCCCACGCTTTTTCTCCATTATTTTGTACTTTTTAGTTTGGTTTTCAATGGAAGCGTGTTTTTTAGTTTTTTTTTAACTATTATTTATTTTTGTAACATCTTTCAAACCTAATATCGACGATTAAATGGTAATAAGCGCCATTTTGGACGAAAATTACTTACGAATTCCATCCTACTTAAAATTTTCTGCTTTTTCGAATGCACTTACTCCCATGGCTCTACGATGTCTTTAAAATATTCACGATATGACAATAAACAAAAAAGTTATGTCAATTGTTCTACAATTTAAAACTTTATACCGCTCTCCTGAACAATTTGGGTTTTGTCGCTTATACCCTATTACATTTTAACCGTCGATATTATAAATGCGAAAGTAACTCTGCCTGTCTGTTATACTTTCACGACTAACCCACTGAACTGATTTTGATGAAATTTGTTACGGGGGGTAAGTTTGAACCCCAAGAAAGGACATAGGCTACTTTTTATTCCGCGTCTACTATGACATTTTATTCCGCGTCCGCGATAACCGACATTTACGCGGACGAAGTCGCGGGCAAAAGCTAGTAAGTATTACTTCATTTATATTGTAGGTAGTAGTCAAATAGCCTATTAATTTCTACATTTTCAAGTAGGTTTATTAGTTTTCTATATTCATTTGACTGCGTTGTTGGTCCAGTGGTAGCAATGCTATTTTTGAGGTCCTAGATTCAATTCCTTGGCCGGGCAAAATGTGATTATTTTTCTATCAGGAATTTCTCAGCTGGGGTCTGGAGTCTGGTTTCTTGCCTACTTGATTGGCAATAGGCTCAGCCCCTATTCCATGGGACTTAGATATAACTTGTGAAATGTGGGAACATAATGGACACATCTGTCATCTGTCACGACTGGCCTGTTAGTCTAGTGGTTAGTGACCCTGACTGCTAAGACTGAGGTCGTGGGTTCGATTTCCACCCAGGACAAATCTTTGTGTGATGAGCCACAGTCATTTGTTCTGTGTCTGGGCGTTATTTATATATAATATGTATTTATTTAGAAATATATAAGTATACTAGCTTCTGCCCGCGACTTCGTCCGCGTTAAATTTCTTGTTCCCGCGACCTTTCCCGTCACGTCGAATCGCCTACCCGTGTGATTTTTCCCGTTTTTGCAACATCTTTCATTACTGCTCCGCTCCTCTTGGTTGTAGCGTGATGTTATATAGCCTATAGCCTTCCTTGATAAAAAGGCTACCCAACACAAAAATAATTTTTCAATTCGGATCAGTAGTTCCTGAGATTAGCGCGTTCAATCAAACAAACAGAAACAAACAAACTCTTCAGCTTTATAATATTAGTATAGATTTATCAGTTGTCTGGTTACCATAGTACAGGCTCTGCCTAGTTTGGGATCAGAGAATGGTGTGTTGGTTGTCCTAAGATATTTATTTATTTATTTCTGCCTAACCCTCCGGGTATGAAGCCGTGATGATGATGTTATATTGATTTTATTAACATTACCCTAATATTCGAATTTAAACGAGGCAAAAGGAATATGTAAGGATCGTAGCAGCTGGCATTCTGTAGTTTCTGCCTACCCCCATGGGAAGAAGGCGTGAGATTATGTATGTATGTTATCCTAATAATCAGCCTTTTTTTGTGGTTGGGAAATCTTCTAATGACGTCTTCCGCTCTGGGCGGGGCAGGAAGGCGTGTCAGACTTTTACTGACTTTAGGTTTAGGTTTAAAGAAACTTTATTCTCAATAAAAACATAACATGTCGCTTACTTGAGAACAATAACTATTACTTAAATTAATACTAATATTAGGTTCGACTACATCCGTCACAAACGAATTAAAAACTACACGAAACTCGACCCACCCAACGCATTCATTTTTTAAGTAATGTCTGGTTTGCGATTAAATATTGGCTAAGCTGAGTTTTGAATGCATTGAATGAGTGTAGGTTTGTTATGCATGAGGGTAACTTATTGTATAGCTGTGCTCCTTCAAATGTAAGCATTTTTTTTGCCATAGTTGGTCCTGGTTTTTGGTAGCACTAATAGACAAGCTCATCGTGTGCTTCGTTGGCTAACTTGTCTATGTTGCGTAAATGTGATATTTGTGTGGATGGTTTTGTTAAGAACTTTTCTGATAAAGATTGTGTTATAAATGTAAAGTTGCTTTTCTGTTCATTATTTTTGTGTCTCTGTATATTTTTGTCGTTGATGTTAAGTATGGATAGTTGAAGAGCATTTTTACTTTAGTCAGTAAAAGTCTGACACGCCTTCCTGCCCCGCCCAGTAAAACCCACCCGTGTTCCTTCAGTTGCCTGTGCCAGGGTCACGGTAACTCTTTTGATCAAATCTCGTGACCCTGGCAGGCAGATGACTGCCCTGGAGTGTAAATGTGGTGCTGTCTCACAAACAATGCGGCACTTGATATCTTATCCAGCATGTTCTGTTGTTTGCACGCTACAGGAGTTGATGGACGCTACTGGAACTGCTAAGCTCGTAGCCGAATTCTGGTCTAACTATATTTAGATTGCTATCTACACAGTATGAAGAACATTACCTCATTAGTAATCCTAATGTTCTTATATTTGTCCACAGCCGCAGAACTATCAGAGCTCGGTCAATACGTGCGAGGCAGGTCGCAGAACGATTGGTCAGAACCATTGCTTGTGAGAATGGCACTCGGACAACCTGAGAAAGACGATGGCATGCTGGTAAGTAAAGCTACTTTTTGCTTACAGATTTCCCAAAATTAGTATAGATATAAGAATAGAGAAGAAAGAAGTTTGTAAGAATGTTGCAGGCCTTGTAGACTGTAGACAATTTTCTGTTTCACTAAGTGTCTGTTACTTGTTGACAGTCCTTTTTTTTTTTTTTTTTGTTGGGCATCTCGTAGTTAATCTGAAAAAGATTCTGACTACTTAAACGGATTTTTGCCCGGCGATTTCTAAAAAGTAAACTTTTTAGACCTCCAGCCGGGCCATAGTAAAATTACAAACTAAAGCGAAAGTCCTAAGGGTAACCCCGAGGGGGGTTCGCACCTCGGCTTAGGCAATCACTGGGGGAGGGCAGCAAGGGACATGCTGGAGCTGGGTTAAATTATTTAGGGGCTAATTTAAAGCTACAGGCGCAGCATCGCGGGCTGGCTCATGCAAGGGTCGGGAGGGACTGTTAAGTCGGGGTCGCGACGACGGACCTCGGCGGCGAGGTCGGTACGATTTGTGTCTGTGTGTTGCTCTCACTGTACTGGTCTCTTTTCGACTCTCCTGGAGGAGAGTAGTGGGATCATCGGGTTCGCTGAGAATGTGCCGCGGACGGCGGACTTTACTGATACGGGAGGGGGTATAGCTAGCTGCCGCGACAACCAGAGGGTTGCGGTGGGTCACTGCTTTATGTTGACAGTCCTACACTGTTCTCCCATACCTATTAACACTGTTATTTTAAACCATTGTAAAAGCCAATTATTTTTAAAAGAGTAACCGTGGAGTTTCTTGCCGGCCCTTCCCCATAGGAATCAACACGTTGGAACCGTGCCGAGCTTCTGACGTGACATAAATGCCCATGTAGGTTTATGTGAAACAAAAATATTTTGATGAGCTGTTTCATACATTTTGGTCGAGTAGGTATTGAACTTTTGAATGAAACAGCAGATTTTTTTTTCGCGATTTCAGGTTTGGTCCCATAGTAAAAGTTGTTCATAATGATGAGTACAATGACCCCTTAAGAGGATGTGCGTTAAATACGGGACATGTACTTTTTATTTCCGGTAGTACGTTTCCGGGGGATATTTTATGGGCATCCACGCGGGTAAATTCTAAGTTAATACAAAATCAGGAGCTCATTTATTCTTTTTCTTTTTTTTCTTTTTCTTTATTGCCATAAAAAACAGGTTACAAAAAACTTGAGACCCTGGCTCCAGAGCTAGGTTAAAGTACCTGTATTTCAGGAGCCAGTGACTTCTTCCATTTAGGTTGTTAATATTAATGTTTTATGCAGCAAATGGTGACAAATTTATATTACTTAAAATTACATTCAATACTAATCATTTAAATTAATTACCAAAATAGAATCGTACAAGCAAATTAACATTAAAGAAAATTTGACAATCTCAATAAAATAAAATGAAAACAATTATATATTATTAGAATTATGACAAATATTGATAAAAAAAATAATTTGAATTGAAAATTAAAAACAATATTAATAATAAAATCAAGATAAAAACAAAATAAAATTAGGGCAAAAACACAATTACAATAAAGAAAGATTAAATAGTAAAACAACACTGATTTTAATTTGGGTGTGCTGATATGAGTGTAAATGTGTGTTAGGGGGTGTGTGTACTTGTGTGTGAAAGTGTGTTGTGTGAGTGTGTGTATCTGTGGGTGTACGTGTGTGTGTGTTAATTGTGAATACCAATTACTTATGTTCTAATAATTTTATATCGATTGCAATAAATTTTCAGTTTCGCTGTAGTCCTGTGTCAGTAGCCAGATCTTTACCTTCCTTTGTGTTTCACGAATCGTAAGGGGATTGATGTCCAGAATTTTGTTCAATTTATTGTATAGAAAAGGTGCAAGATATATTCGCTGTCTCCTGGCTGACGCCGTATGACAACGCAACGGTTGGCAAACATTTGTTCTGGTGCGCTTCTTATTGTAATCTGTATTAAATGGTGTAATTCTATGCTGTTTGGTAACAACTTGCAGTATATAAATCTGTCTCACTGTCAGAACTTGGCACTTCTCGTATAGGACGCTGGTGGGAAATCTGAAGGGTCTGAAAGTCATTACTTTAAGAAGTGATCTTTGGGCCCTTTCCAAGCGAATCGTGAAAGTCTTACATGCACCACCCCACACAGTAACACAATATCCCACGACTGATTGCACGAGCGCATAGTACACAGTACGAAGGAGTTGGAAGTCGGCCACGTGTCTAAGTTTTTTAAATGCCCAGACAAGCTTCCGTACACGTGCTGTGGTGAGATCCATGTGTTGTCGCCAGCCAAGCCTATCATCTATAGTCACACCAAGATATTTCACGTGTGTAGACTTAGTGATAGCTGTGCAATTACATGTAGTTGACGAAGAAGCCAAGTTGCAATCATGTAATCTAATATCTAAGTTGATGTTTTTAAGTTTCGAAAAGGAGAATTGGAGATATGAAGATTTAGAGAGGTTCAAGGTGAGGCGGTTAGACCTTAGCCAATAGCTTACTTTATGTAATCCCAATTCGGCGCTTCGTCGAACTTCGTCCCAAGTCCCCCCATGAAATACTAATGCCGTATCGTCCGCGTAGGTAAATATCTTACCGTTTATAAGTGGCAGCTGACACAGGTCATTTATATAAATCAAGAAGAGACTCGGGCCAAGAATACTGCCTTGTGGGACGCCAAAGGTAACCC
Source organism: Aporophyla nigra (assembly GCA_947507805.1). NCBI lineage: Eukaryota > Metazoa > Arthropoda > Insecta > Lepidoptera > Noctuidae > Aporophyla > Aporophyla nigra. The sequence goes on along the minus strand of OX382319.1, from coordinate 10,462,266 downwards.
AAGCATCAGAGCTAATGTATTCTTTTATCTTAACCCTTTGCGTACGGTCACAGAGAAAATCCTTAAATATTTTTAGAGCATTTCCGCGAACGCCGATCTTATCCAACTTGTCCACAAGGAAAGGAATCATAACGGTATCGAATGCTTTGGCCAGGTCGAGGAATATGCCGACACATTTCTGTTTTTGATTTATTTTAGTTGTGACGTGATCAACCAATTGGCTAACGGCATCTTCAGTGCTTTTCCCCGACCTAAAGCCAAACTGGGCTTCCGACAGTATCTTATTGTGTTGCATAAAGTTTGTGAGTCTTTTGTTCAACACCTTTTCTAATATTTTTGATAAGGTAGTAAGAACTGAGATGGGCCTATAGTTTCCAACATCGTCCTTTTTCCCCCCCTTGTGGACAGGAGTAATAAGAGACTTCTTGAACACTTTCGGGAAGACACCCTGGGTAAGACAGATCTCAATTAGTTTAGTTAGATGAGGGACAATAATGAGTTTAGCAAATTTAAGGAACTTGGCCGAAATAGAATCCCAACCAGTAGCACAGTCATTCTTGAGATTTATTATCAACGCTTCAACCTCGGCTTCGTCTGGTGGGAGTAACACGATTGAATTTGGGACGGGGGTTATGTCAAATTTATAACAGTTTTGAACTGGTGTAATTTGATCTGCTAGCTGCTTACCAATGTTAGAGAAGAAGGTGTTTATCTCATTTACAGCACTTGAACCACTTTTCTGTGGGACTAAAAGGTCATCCCCAGCAGTTTTTTGTTTGCAGGTGCTGATAATAGATTTTACGGCATTCCATTTATCTTTATTACAATTTGTATTTTGTAGTAAAGACTTTTCGTAATTCCTTTTCAACCTTTTCAGGAGAGCGTTACAAAAGTTTCTATACCGTTTGTATACATGTTCAGCAGATATATTTTGTGGGTTTTTTGTAAAGAACTTGTGAAGCTTATCTCTGTGGCGGATACATCGCAGTAAGCCAGGTGTAAGCCAGGGTTTGAGTAATCTTTTCCTACAGGGGCGAGAAATCGTGATCGTGTGTAGTGTTAATGCACTTGAAATATGATCAACAAAAAGAGTAGCGGCATCATTTGCGTCAGAGTCTTCGTTGACAAAAGAAAAATCAACAGTCTGCAAGTGTGCAAGGGCAGCGTCATAATCAACTTTCTTGCTCACATTACTTCGGCTGATGTCAGGATTTAGGCAGCATAGGCTTAGGAGGACTGAGGCGTGGTCAGTTACGGTTGAGTCTATCACAAAGGCTGCAGCAGAGACGGATGTATTTAACATAATATGATCCAGACAGTTTGCAAGCCTTGTAGGATAGTTGTGTGCCGGAAGTAGCCCTAGTTCTGCAGTTAGATTTAGGTAAGAAGCACTATTTCTGTCAGTATTGTTCGATTTAATATCAATATTGATGTCGCCAGCAATAATAATGTGTTTAGATTTAATTGGCCGTATGATCGATTCCAATGAATCGAGAAAATTATTCGTGCAGTGTGCTGATGGGGATCTATACACAGCCAATATGTTAATATCAGGATAGACTTGGAGCAAAAGAAAACTAGCGTCATTTGACTTAGGCTCTTCAAGAGTGCATTTTATATTTTTCCTGACATAAATAACGATGCCTCCATTTTGATTGAGTCTGGTCTTGGAAGAAAAAGATTCATAGTTGTCAATAATAGGAATAGGTTTGTGTTCATTAAGCCAGCATTCAGTTAGGATTATAATGTCAATGTCGAAGGAAAACCTGGATAGTTGTGCCTGAAAATTATCGAAGTTCTTGTAAATACTACGAATGTTTTGTGTTATTATTTTCAAAGATTTCTCAGAGCTATGTAACACAGTGTTACAAGTTTCAGGGTCACAGAAATAACTATTTGCCACAGAGATAGTATCTAAATCTGATAAAATTGAATCAAAATTATTAGCCATTGGGAAAAGAATTGAAAACTATGTCACATAATATTATTGGTGCTATATTAAATAAAAAGTGGTGATTAAGGAATGCTTGATTGAATTTATCACTCTTCTCGCCACTTCATATTCATAAACGACAAAAAATATTAAAGTTTCACAGTGGAAAATATAGAAAAACCGCAGTAAAACGTAATCACTTGTCACTTCACTCTGAAAAGTCAGTTTATGTAAAAAGAGTAATTTTGCATACTCAATTTAAAGTCAACGCATTTATCTCAAATAGGTACATAAAGGCACTTTTGAACGTCAACAGATACATGGAAATAGAATTGATTTTAGTCGCCCCTTCCAAAAGGTAGATTCGTATGGAGAAGAATGGGCAAGAAACTCTACCGTTACTCTTTTTTAAATGTATTTCAATATTTGAAAACAATATTTATATAATTATATGTATGTTAGGATGCACGTAAAATAAAAATTACCATACCACAACAGGTAATACCTGTTGTGGTATGGTAATTTTTATTTTAAGTTTATCCTTTGTCGTCGTTTCAGCCGTAAGACGTCCACTGCTGGACATAGGCCTCCCCCAATTTGGGGGGCTTTGCCATAATCGCCACGCTTGGCAGGCGGGTTGGCGATCGCAGTATGGTGGTAAAATACATAGAGAACGCTGCTGCCCATTCTCTAGTAAGTCCCTTAGTCGCCTTTTACGACACCCACAGGAAGAAATGGGGTGGTGTTATTCTTTACGTCCGGCACCAGACGGTACCCTTACATACTATAAAACAAAGTCGCGTCTGCACGCTTAGATCTTTTAAACTACGCAAAGGATTTTAATGCGGTTTCATCAATAGACAGAGTGATTCAAGAGGAAGGTTTATATGTATAACACGCGGGCGAAGCCGCTGGCAAAAGCTAGTATTAATCTACAAATCGTAAGTCGCGGCCGGTTGGTCCACAACTGCTCTCTGATATACACCGTGACATTGTAGTAGTCTTACAAAGGCTGGTACCGAGTGGTACCGGACGTAGCCAGAAAGTCTGACAACCAGTCTTACCAAGGGGTATCGTATTACCCAGTAACTGGGTTGTGGAGGTCAGATAAGTAGTCGCTTAAAATACTGATAACCAGGTGCATCCATTTGGACAGAAAGCCGACCTAAACATCTCGCTAATGTTTAGGGTTTTGTATTAAAGTAGGAAGGTTGTACCGTGTGGTGTCGGACGTAAAGAATAACACACCACCCCATTTCTTGCTGTGGGTGTCGTAAAAGGCGACTAAGGGACTTACTAGAGAATGGGCAGCAGCGTTCTCTATGCATTTTACCACCATACTGCAATCGCCAACCCGCCTGCCAAGCGTGGCGATTATGGCAAAGCCCCCCAAATTGGGGGAGGCGTAAGTCCAGCAGTGGACGTCTTACGGCTGAAATGATGATGGCAAAGGCTGTCCACTTAATGTATTCGACATAATATACCATTAGGGTTGATTAAGAAAAATGTTACCATTAATTAAGATAATAGGCCTAAGAAAATTAAATAATGCATTAGAATTATGAAACATCATGTTAATAATGTTTACGTATCAGATGGTAGAGAACATAACTACCCAGCGCACGAGTCGACTAGATCATTTCATCTCCATTTTCCATGAAACAAAATATCAATTTGAAACTACGTCATGTGTCATCATAATGCATAATATTTTTATTTTTTAGTTATTCAAATTTTCTTTTTTTTTTTCTTATTGATGTGTAGTAGTCATTGGTTACATGAAGTGGGCTGCCGTGAAACTTAAATCTTATTTGTTTCACAGGTAGTCCTCAAAAAGCACCTAGCAACGCTACTAGAATACTCAACGTTTACTGAGGCAGAAGAAAACCAGTGTGCTCGACTGAGTCTGTCACAATGTCCTCACGACAGACGCGAAGTCCTGTCCCAATATCTACGAGACGCTGCCGACAACCAGGCCAGATATAAGGTAACTAGATAAACATACTCTATCATCATCATGATCATCATTTCAGCCGAAAGACGTCCACTGCTGGACATAGGCCTCCCCCAAGCACCGCCACTTCGACCTGTTCTGTGCTTCTCGCATCCAACGTATTCCTGCGGCCTTCACCAGGTCATCGGTCAATCTTGTGGGAGGCCTTCCAACGCTCCGTCTTCCAGTATACAATCATACTCTATACAAACACATAATTCCCAAAATACATGTAATCTATAGATACAATTGAAGCATTGGGTGCAACAAGGGCGTTACACAAAAAAGTGAGTTTTGAGATAATTGAAGTTAAAGTTTTCAATGTGTTATAAATTCTAAATAAATTAAGATAAGTATCTAGCGCTTTTAAAATTAAGGGTACAATGAGTCAGTTATAAGATTTTAATATTATTAATTTTTTAAAATAGTTAGAAACTTCAGAATAACATTTTTTTTAATACATGAAATCCGCCCTTGTTGCATCCAACCCGTAAATTAATTGGGCGTTCATATTTTAAGAGGTTATTAAGGCATAAATAAAAGTTGGGTGGTTAAGAGAATCATTTTTATTTTAAAGTAAATCACAGCAATCATTTGGTTTCATTATTTAAAGTTTAAACATATTTGTGTGTGTATGTTTTAATATTCCCCGAATTCGCTCGACGCAACAGAATTGTCAGACTCATCATCTGCAGGTCTCACTGACCTCCTAGATGATGGTCCAGGTAGAGGTTCCTCTAGGTCCTGCCCTTGGAAGGTCAAAATCTGTTTGAGCCATTCCGCATTTTCTGCTTTCATGTAAGGCGTCAACGATAAAACATCTTTAATTTTGACGTCCTTTATTTCTGGCTTTTCTACTGGTTGCAAATTTAAATCTTCTTTTCTCACTGGCAAATCATTTTTTTTAAAGATATATTCTTGATCTGGAGCTGAATAAAATCTTGAAGTTGTTATTATTCCTAAAGGACTGAACTCCAGTTTTACATATTGTTGGATACCAAAACGTTTTTTTTTTGCCGTCGGTGTCTTAGACAAAAAGGCCTGCAGACTTTTCTGCCAATCTTCGATGAGGTATCCTGCCATCTCTACTTTAAATGGGCTTGGGTTGCTTCTTGCTGATGACATAATATTTATATACTGTTCTGCTGTCTCAATAGTTTCTAAGGATTTTAACAAAATGCTATATCTCCCAAAGTTTCTGTCACACTGGTTATAGGAATGTCCTCTTACTGGAAATATGTGTTCAATGGATATGTTTAAGCTTTTGGCCAACCAGATGGAGAACATGACCATTGTTATGTTCTTATTTTGGCCTCCACAAGCATCAGAGAATAATACTATCTTCTTGATATTAACCAAATCTTTTAGCGTTTCCATAATAAAATGATATAAGAATGAACAGACAGTGTTAGGACCCTTATTGGAATCAATTTCTAGAAAACAATAAAAGGAACTTGATCCATCATTATGACAGTGAACATTAAAGTTGAAAAGCCACAATAATCTCTTGTAAAACTGTGAAGTTATATTGAGTTTTGGTATAGGCAAATTTTGGGCATAATCAAACTCCAACACAAGTGTCTCTGCGTCTGAAATATTCTGAACTGACTGTATAATGTCTTTTTTGAGTGCATTATATGATTCAATTTTTTTTTGATGCAACATATACTGAATCTTACATGGGTCTTCAGGGTTAGCTTCTAATAGAATTTTGCACTTTGTACAATAATCACAAACATCTGTTCTGGGTTGTCTGAATGAATAAATGCTATTTTCCCGAAAATATCTGTGATATGTGTTATAAGTCATTCTTAAAACGGTTTTCGTTTGCTCAAAATAATACAGTTGAAAGGCTTTGTATAGTTTTATTATAGATAAATCAGGATTTTCAAAATATTTCCTCTCACTAGCTCGACCATAGTGTGATTTCTTACTGGGAAATTTTGCCCAGTGTTCTTTTATCATATTATACACATCCTGAGAAATTTTATTAGGTCGGTTGGCGTGTTTTCCTCTTTTATCATTGATAGGCTCTCCAGATAACTTATATTTCTGAATCATTCTTAGTCGCTTTTCGGATATTTTTAATACAGACAATAACAATTTTCTACAAACTGGTATCTTTATACTTTCTATGGTAAAATAATATTTCCATTGATTATCTCTTTTCTGCTTATCAGGCCCAACATTCTCTCTCAATTTTAAAACTTTTTCTAAACACGACAATAAAAAAGTATCTTGCTGTACTTTGTCGCCAATATTCCAGAACTCAGTGAAAATCTTGTTCTGAGCGTTCTTATCGATGTTAACAGCACACTCTTTAGAACAACACTTATTAATATATTTAAAAACCTTTTTAGGTACTCTTTTACCTCGAGCTGATGTGTACTCTTCACCCAAACTTCTCTTAGACTTGCGCACATTTCTCTTCCATAACTTTATAGTCTGCAACTTCTTTTTTCCTCCATTTTTTGGGGGTACATAATCAGTCTGATCATCATCTGCACTAAAATCACTGATTTCGGACATGTTTTAACATTAAAATAAACTTTCGCAAGCTGCAGGTCGTAACGTGTTTGAAATTCAAACGCATATCAAAATCCGTGCAACAACGGCGTAGCGAAACCCTCTTAATAATTAACTATCACGCCATCTAGGATCAATGAATCAAAATAAGTTTTTGCCATATGAAAATAGATGGCGCAATGCTTAATTTGATGCAATAATATAAAAACGGACATTAGGTGCCGAACGCCCTTGTTGCACCCAGTGCTTCAATTTGTTCCGTGTGATGCCGGATGTAAAGAATAGCACCATCCCATTTCTTCCCGTGGGTATCGTAAGAGGCGACTAAGGGACTTACTAGAGAATGGGCAGCAGCGTTCTCCATGCATTTTTAACCGACGAAAAAATGGAGGATGTTCTCAAGTCGACGCGTATATTTTTTTTGTTTGACCACGCATAACTTTTTACAAGGGTCCGATTTTAAAATTCTTTTTTTATTGGAAAGGGCGGTCCCATGTAAATTTGGAAAAAAAACAATCCTAAGGGTACGGAAACAGGAATGATTGATTATTCACTCATTGATTGTAAAGTATGACCACGCATAACTCTTACAGAATAGTCCGATTTTGCAAGCATATAGTAAATAGCAGATTATAAAATAAAAAACTTTAGAGGTGTCAAGGGACACGCGGATGGAACGAAGTTCCTTTCCAGTATTCATAATAGTTATAATTTTTTAATTATTTATTATGTACAAAAAACCTGTATACACTCAACAAAAATATTCTCTCTCTCTCTCCCTCTCTCTCTACCTCTCTCCTCCTCTCCCCCTCTCCCTCTCTCTCCCTCTCCCTCTCTCTCCCTCTCCCTCTCTACTCACAACAAAAAAAACAACAACATACAAAATATATACGGTCGAATTGAGAAACCTCGTCCTTTTTTTGAAGTCGGTTAAAGCATGTCGTGACAACTTTTCGTAAGATTTTTTTCCGTCTAGCCCGCTTTCACAACGCGCGATAAGGAACTTCGTTCCAAAAACTTTTTAACCAGAAATTAGACCGCCGAAAAAACTGAAATAAAAAAATAAGAAACCTAAGTAATATTGAGTCAGCGCCAAATAATTAATGACCAAGGATCACTAAATTACATTAAATTTATAGAAATAACCAAACCAAATTAGTTAATTAACTTGCTTGTTTGGCGCCAAAGACTATATAACCACTTGACTGCGCATACAGTGCCCCGACGCTCGAAAACTATTAGTATTTTGTCGCCTATGCATAGGCTGCGGTTCAAGTAGCCGTTTTAGTTGTGACCAATTGTTAGACCTCTGTGCACGCTAAATTATTGCAAATAATATAACTAAATCTGCAATTATAACGCATCAAAATACCTTCATGCGCGGTGAAGTGTTGTGGGAAACTTTCCAAGACTTCTAGTTACAAAAATGATCGCATAACTTTTCATCAGTAAATAACTGTGTACGAAAAATTATTGTGATTTAATCAGATTATGATCCACCGTAGGGGTCTATTTAAAATGGTGGTTGGGTAAACCAGCACACTGTGCGAGTCCCGCGTTGATGTCTTTTGGAAAAGTCTCGTTCTTTCATTAGACAATTCTAATGCATCTATTATAATAATAATAATAATAATATGGCAACACCATGTCAACATCGACTGTCACGTTTTCCAATTTTTAATGATTTAATTTGTGAAAGTACCTAATTTTAACCCAGTTTTGAAACAGTGCTATATATTAAACGAAACCAAGAGTTATAAAATCATCCTGTAACGCAAAAAGAGACCAGTCACACCATAATGTAGAAAAATAAATTAAAAACTGCAAAATCGGGGGTGACATGACAGATGTCACCTCCGAACATAATGAAAAAATAATAATGGAAAAGTGAGAAAAATGTTGACCAGAGCCGCAGCACGCAAGGCACGACTACCACCACCGGACTCCTCGCTCAGCTCCGCCTCGCCGCCGCCGGTACCCAGCCCCACTGCGGGCGCTGTGACGACACCGGCCGCGGCAGTTGCGTCGAGCTCGAGCGACGAGTACTTCTCCCCGCCCACGACGCCACCACCTGCTCGTCGACGGGGAGGACGCCGGCCGCCGGATGGTTTAGGACCTCGAGGCCCACCGGCCTCTGATAGGGTCCCAGCTCCCGGCGGAAGTGTGCAGCGCATGAGATGGACAAGATCCATCAATGAGAATGTCATGCGCTCATACTATGGGGCTACAGAGGGAGGAAATAATCTGACTGCGTACCGTGTTCGGATGCTCTCTCTTTTTCAGGTGCTTGAGCCAACTGTCAACGTTTCAACCCAACGACTATCGGATCAGGTGCGGGTCATCCAGCGTAATCGTATGTTGGATGACACTGTGCTTGATCGCCTACGAAATGAAATGCTGAGTAGCCATGTCATCGCACCTCCGTTGCAGACTGTTGTGGTCCCACCACCGTACGTCACAAATCAAGCTGACGAGGAGAGTGATGACAGGGCTTCAAACGTAAGTACCCAGTGCAATGAGGAATTGAGGATTGCTTTGGAGAGTGCGATTCGAGAATATCGGTCCATGGCACCAGAACTTAGGCCACGTTTACCTCGTTTGCCCATGCATAAAAAAAACAGGGCGCTGGTGGCGGCTCTGGATTCGCAGTTGTCAAACTATTTTGATGACTGCGAAGACCTCACTGATACACATGCAATTCTGTACTGCGCGGCTGTAGCGGCATGTCGTGTAGCTCACTTCAAATTTGCTAGTGACTCTAGAGCTACGCGACCAAAACCAGCCGTACCAGCTTGGCAGTGCAGAATTGAGCGTCGTATTAATGGGGCCAGAGCGCTCATCGGCAAACTAATCTGCTTCAGGGAGGGCAACACTCGCCCTAGAGTGATGCGCTTTGTGAGACGGGCGTTCTCAGGGACTGATACCAGCCCTCAGGATTTTATGTCCCGTGTCACAGAGCGCATAGACTTCCTGAAGCAGAAAGTTTATGCATGGGCAAGCCGTATTCGTAGGTATAAGCGGCGAGTGGACCGATACACTCAGAATCGTGCTTTCCAGAGTGATGAAAGGTGGGTTTATAGGGCTTGGGAGCGACCGATCCAAGGCGTGGCTGACACGCATCTGCCGGATAATGACGCCATGTGTTCTTTTTGGCGCAGTATCTGGTCGGTGCCTGTCAGTCACACCGAAGGTGATTGGGCTAGAGAAGTCGAACGAGCCTGCGATCCTATACCAGAAATGGGGGCTATTACTATCTGCCCCCAAGATGTTGCTCGTGCAGTCCGTCCGTTGCCTAACTGGAAGTCTCCAGGACCGGACGGACTGCACAACTTCTGGATAAAATGGTTTGTAGGATCGCATGCTCGCTTGGCGGCTCAGTACCAGACTGCTTTGGAGTCTGGTTCGCTACCCCAGTTCCTTACAACAGGAGTTACCCACCTGCTCCATAAATCAGGTAGCACCGCGGAACCTAAAAATTATAGGCCGATCACGTGTTTACCGACGGTCTATAAAGTCCTCACATCCATTTTGAGAGCTAAAATTTACAATCATATAGACGCTAACTCCATCATGTCTGTCTCTCAAAATGGATGTAGGAATGGGTCCCGCGGTACTAAGGAGCTGCTCCTCATTGATATGGCCATGAGCCAACAGGTTCGTCGTTCCCGAAAGGATCTGTCGACATGTTGGATAGATTACAAGAAGGCCTATGACTCGGTGCCACATACATGGCTCATGAGGGTGCTGGAGTTGTATAAAGTAGATGCAACTCTGCGCGCCTTCCTGATATCATGTATGGGGCAATGGAGAACGGTCCTTCGCTATCCAGGATGTCGAAATATCCAGAGGAATAGCGAGCCGATAAGGATCGAGCGTGGCATATTCCAGGGCGATAGTTTGAGTCCACTTTGGTTCTGCCTAGCTCTGAATCCTCTGAGCACACTGCTTGAGGATTCAGGTATAGGCTATCGGTTGAGAAGAGGTGGTCAGGTTATATCTCACCTCCTATACATGGATGACCTTAAACTCTTTGCCCACAACAATTTGCAACTGATGGAACTACTGAAGGTAACTGAAACCTTCAGTAGCGCCATCAGGATGGAATTTGGTGTGGACAAATGTGCAGTCATGCATGTAAAGCGAGGGGAGATTGTGGAATCCGTGGGAACCCAACTCTCGGATTCCACAAACTTTCGAGCCCTCTCCACATCCGAAACCTATAAGTATTTGGGTATGTCGGAAGCTTTGGGAATCAATGTTACTGACATGAAGCAATCGTTGAAGGAGCGCTTCTTTGGCCGCCTGAAGAAAGTATTTAATAGTCTTCTCTCAGGCGGAAACAAGGTGCGCGCCTTCAACGGTTGGGTCATGCCAGTTTTGATGTACTCTTTCGGCATACTCAAATGGACTCAGACCGAACTCGACGCCCTGGATAGGAGGGTCCGTACGCTGCTGACTGCATATCGAATGCATCACCCACGGTCATCGGTTATGAGGCTGTATATCCCGCGAAAGTGTGGAGGTCGAGGCTTTTTAAACGCTAAGACTCTCCACAATCGCGAGATATGCAGTCTCAGGGAATATTTCCTGGAAGCCGACGTGGGGATGCATCGAGATGTGGTCGCTGTGGACAAGGGCCTCACCCCGCTCTCCTTGGCTAACAAGAACTGGCGCAAGCCTGTAGTACTTGACACTAATGACCGCATGGAGGTATGGCAGAGTAAGGAGCTCCACGGACGCTTTTTCCGGGCCCTACACGGACCCGACATAGATTTTCTAGCGTCCGTAGCCTGGCTGCGTTTCGGTGATCTATTTGGAGAAACCGAAGGTTTTGTCTGTGCAATTATGGACGAAGTTATGTTGACGAACAACTACCGGAGATTCATTGTAAAAGACGGCACGGTGGACATCTGTCGGGCATGCCACCGTCCAGGGGAATCAATTAGACACATTATCTCCGGGTGTTCTCGTCTAGCTAACGAAGAGTACTTGCATAGACACAATCTTGTAGCCAGGATTATCCACCAGCAACTTGCTCTGAAATACAACCTTGTGGAATCGGAAGTGCCGTACTACAGGTATGTGCCCGACCCAGTTCTTGAAAATGGCCATATCACATTGTACTGGGATCGATCCATCATCACTGACAGGACTGTTGTTTCCAATAAGCCTGACATCGTGCTGGTGGATCGACTAGAACGGCGCACAATGATTGTTGACATAACGGTCCCGCATGACGAGAACCTCGTGAAAGCCGAGAAAGATAAACAAATCAAGTATCTAGACTTGGCTCGCGAGGTTGTCGACATGTGGGATGTGGACTCAGCGATTATTGTGCCGATAGTCGTCACAGCCAATGGGTTGATAGCCAAGAGCCTCGACCAACACCTGAAGAGGCTCTCGTTAAGCAGTTGGGTCAAGGGCTTGATTCAGAAAGCGGTACTTCTGGACACGGCTCGAATTGTCAGGAGGTTCCTCTCTCTGGAGCCCTGACCGCCGGTAGCTTGGACCTTGTTCCTGATACCGGTGGGCTACTATTTTTTATATTTTTAAATGTTTTGATAATTTTTGTTATTTTAATATTTAAAAATATAACTTATATGTTTGTAAAATGGAATAAAGGATAATAATAATAATAAATTTTATTCAAAGTAAAAGTTGGTAAATAACAGCATAAATCTTAGAATAAAATAAAGGTAATACAAATGAATGATGCCTGTACTAGGATAAACCTGTATCACAGGCGGCATGTGTGCTTACAATTAATATAAGTTCAACTGATGTCTTAACAATATTTAACTTAAGTTTTATAAAAAGTGATATAGTTTGCTAATTTACTATGTTATAATTTACTTAAACACTAATAACTAAGGTTGAAAACATGTAGATAATTTCTATAATATTTAGGTGCGGGCAAAATGTAGTTGTTAGCACTTAGTTTACGAATATGATTGTATTATTATCTGGGTTGAAAACAAAATCACTACAATCGATATGTGAAGCGCGCGTAAAAATGTGCTTAGACAGCGGCAAATCGATGTAAGTAGGACAGCGCAGTGGTCAGGTATTTCTTTGAGTCAGCAACAAGCGATACGGAAGTTAGCCTTGAGTTTGACTGACTAGGTGCCCTCATAATCGATGGAATTAACATATCTATATTCTGCTATTTTTCTAGCAGGGCAGTTTGCGTCCCCCGTTTTGTGGTTATTGGGCTTTTTAAAGCGAGAGCAAGTCGCGCATTTCGGGATGTCAGCTTTCTTCGTGCATTCAGTTATCGAATGGCCAGGGTCAGCACAGTGACCACACGTAATGACAATCTCTCGACAAGTTTTAGCTGCATGGCCATATTGTTGGCATTTATAACACCTTGTTACTAATGTGAAGTCCCTGACAGGACAGGACGTCCAATTTATAAAAAGTCTTGATTGAGGGATTATGGCTTTACGTATATCAGCTGAAACTTCGACAACGTAGTTACAGGTCATAGCATCTCGTTTCCCCGATTTGTGGCTTAATTTTATGCAGGTCAAAAAGGATTCCAAGGACATCGCTGGTAACTTGTCGGACACGTTTTGTTCGAAAATGCACTTGAACACCTCATTTTCAGCCAAGGAAGTCGGCACTCCTACAACCACGATCCGAGGTTTGCGTTTGCTGGGTTCGTCGGCGGTAAGTCCAGATGTAGAGAGCTGGACTGCGTGCTTCAGTTTATCAGCGTCATGTTTTGTCTCGGTACTGACAATTACGCCTCCATTTTTAGTTTTCCGGACACCACGAACGTGCAGCTTCATTTGCTCGGGTTGTATGATTTTTTGTACAAGTTGTTTCGTCTCGTCACTTGATTTAAATTTATCATTGGGATAAATGGCAACAGAGCTCAGATTATTGGGTCGAACAAAGTCATTTGATCCCTTTTTTACCATATCGGCAAATGAAGCATTTCCTGTACAACCAGAGTCCTTTATTGTCTGCTTAAGCTCCGAAATATGTTCCATAAGGTCGCGCTTTTCTTGAAGGGCATCAACCGCGTTGTATGCCTTAATGGCCTTCTGCTTGAGCGACTGATAAAGGACTGCCATTTGTGAGGTGCCAGATCCTACTTTACGACACAGGGTAGATATTTTCATTTTCTGCTCCGAGTTTAGTTTGCCCTCCGCGGCAATAGAGCAAACTTCATTCAAGTGCTGTTCGATGGTTGACATCCATTTTTGAATATCTGGCGTTGATACAATATCAGCGGTGACTGACTCGAGGGCTGCGTTGTGCGTCATCGTCTTCGACGGTGAGGCGGAAGGTTGCACTGGGCCCCTTGGAGTAGAGGGGTTTTTATCCATTTTGTTTATACCAGTTCACTATTTCGTGTCCATCATTAACATAACAAAACTACACAATATGCACAATTTTACACATGCATTACGACAGTAATGCACAAAGTAGGTCAATATTATTAAATAAATTATTTATCAAATATTGCTGGCGAGCACGTCTGAACGCTACAAGTGTGCACGACGATCTATTCCTTACTTTCACTTTGTATTTTTATCGTAAAAATTAGTGCTGTTTCCTTTAATAGCTGAAAGTCTTTATCGAAAATTTAAATTAAAATGAATGAAAATTTTATTCAATTGAAATACTGTGGCTTCTTTAGCTTCGTCTTGACAATCCGTTTGTAAACTGGCGCCAAAACTACCGTGGCCATAGTACCTTCTGCCTTGGGGATGATATTCGACACCGTTTCTGATTGCTATTTCGTCGAATATGATAGTGGCGAAAGTTTTGTTCTTCTCTATAGCCTTCCTCAATAAATAGGCTACCCAACAAAAAAATAAAATTTCAATTCGGACCAGTAGTTCCTGAGATTACCGCGTTCAAACAAACAAACCGCCTCTAAATATTAGTAAAGATAAAAAGTCCACAAATCACGGTTTAAACTCCCACATTCATCCGCACTACGTGAATCAACATCATAGTTTCTGACTTTCCATAAGTGGCCATGTAGGTTTATGTGAAATAAAAATATTTGGATTATTTGTCCACAGTTTGGCGTGTCGGGCGCTTATTGCTACGAAGTATGGCGGCTGTGCGACGCTCTGTGGGGAGCTGATCTTGAAAACGATGGTATGTACTGGCGAAATATATGTGTACGTATATAACACAACTACTGATCCACACTAATATTATAAATGCGAAAGTAACTCTGTCTGTCTGTCTCGCTATCCTGTCAAAACTACTGAACCGATTTAAATGAAATTTGGTACACAGATAGTTTAGGGCCTGAGAAAGGACATAGGCTACTTTTTATCCCGGTAGTAAATTCCTGCGGGATATTTTCCGATCTCCACGCGGGCGAAGCCGCTGGCAAAAGCTAGTTAAAAATAAATGTTGTGGTATTTCTAACTTGTCCTGTATTTTCTATGTTGATAATTGTAATTTTCACAAAACTTGTATTTCTATTGCAGCTATAACAACATATCGCTGGTTTGCGAGAATAACGACGTAATTCGTAATTGATATTATCAAAGATTTATGTTCGTTTGGCAAACAGTATTCAATTTGACAGAATTTTGAATAACATCGCCATTCTAGCAAACCAGCGATATAATAAAGTTGAAACTTAAAGGGAAACCCCTTTACTACTTATTACTTTACCCCCTTTATTACTTCCTACAAGTTTTTTTTTTTTTCGTTCTTTTTTACCTGTGTGAGTCCGGTTTTATAACCCATCTTGAAAAATTACGAATATCTTCTCTTATTTATCACTAACTTTTACCAGCGGCTTCGTCCGCGTATCTATATATATAAAATTCAAAGTCCTGAGTGAGTGACTGACTGATATATCAACGTACAGCCTAAACCGCTGGTCCTAGAGACATGAAATTTGGAGGGTGTGTTCTTTGTGAAGAATAGGTATCCACTATGACAGGGTTTTTTGAAATTCCATCCCTAAGAGAGTGTATATTGGGTGTTGAATTTTCTGTGAAACTTTTTATTCTCTGGGTCGGTTGACACGCGGACGAAGTCGCAGGCAGAAGCTAGGCTATATATAAAATTCAAAGTCCTAACTGACTGACTCACTGACTGATATATCAACGCACAGCCTAAACCGCTGGTCCTAGAGACATGAAATTTGGAGGGTGTGTTCTTTGTGAGGAGTTGGTATACACGAAGGACGGGATTGTTTTAAAATGTCATCCCTAAAAAGGTTAATTGGGGGGTTGAAATGGTGAATTTTACGAAATCTTTGCGGGCGAAGCCGCGGGCAGAAGCTAGTTATACATACAGGGTGTCCCAAAAATCAACGTCAAGCCGAAAACGGTTGATAGGCCAGGTGGTGACAGTAATCACAAAAATAATTTAAAAAAATCTAAGATAAGCATTTTTTTTTCAGTACAGTCAGTTAAAGTTGGGCGATGTAATAATTTTTAGTACATGGTGGAGCAAAAAAGTGATGTTTTCTTTAAAACTGAGGTAGTTGTGTTTTAATTTTGGACTGTAGTTTACAGAAGGGTTATTCAGAGTTACATCATTCACAAAAAAAAAAAAAATGAAAAGTAATGTCAATAATTTGAAAAGTATTTAACTTAGATTTTTTTTATTTTTTTTCTGATAACTGTCACCACCTGGCCTATCAACCGTTTTCGGCTTGACGTTGATTTTTGGGACACCCTGTATAAACCTTACCCTTGAATCACTGCCTATGGATGAAAACCGCATTAAAATCCATTGTGCAGTTTAAAAGATCTAAGCGTACAGACGCGGGAAGCGACTTTGTTTTATACTATTTATTTTTTCTTTCTTTTTTTGGATGGGAAATCATCAAATGACGTCTCCCGCTCTGGGCGGAGCGGGTCAGACTTTTACTGACAAAAAACTCACCCGTGTTCTTTCAGTTGCCTGTGCCAGGGCCACGGTAACTGTTTCCAACAAATCCGTGACTCTGCCAGAATTTATACTATCTAAAGATTAAACGAGATGTTTCATTTTTATATGGGGCTCCGGCCATAACATGTACCTTTTAGCAGGCCTGTCTCACTTCCATACAAGCGGCCCAAAATCCCCGAGATATTTACCTACTATTCTGGAAAACAACCTAATTTCAACCTTTTGCATTGCGTATAGCGTTCATAGTACAATAACTGTCTGCCGTCTCGCTTCAATCTGCTAGGGCTGTCAGAGAGGTAGAATATACAATAGTAGGTACTTTACGGTATTAACAGTTTACTTTTGATCCGCGGGTGCGTGCGCTGCGTGTGCGACAAGTCGAGCGAGTGCAAGCCTATTGAGACTAGTACGGTGGCCGGACGCTTGCGTTTATCATACCTAAACTCGGGAGTGAAACTTCTGTACCGTAAGGTACTAATATATATTCTGTGCTTTTAGCGAAAATGGGAAACTTGCCCCTGAATAAAGTAATTTTTTTTTCATAACATCAAATGGTTTTTATGTACAAAATAAAAATTAAAAATGTTTGACGTTTGTCCTAAGAGTTAGCAAATGGTTATTTTGAATTCGTTTAAAAACACACTTCAAAAATGGAGCCTAAAGATTTTTGTAACGATTATATGTGACCATTTAATTATTAGTAATTATGTTTACTCAAAAATATGTATAAGAGAATAATAGTAATTTATTTTTAACACTACAAGAATGCACACATTTTTAATTATTTTCTACGTTACATTGATTTGATGAGACATGATTTCAGAACGAACGAAGTCTGCAAGCAAACGAGACGCCATGTTGAATAAAATATGGCAATAATTGAAATACTATTATTTTTTGTACACAACAAATCAGGCTCAAATTCATCAGAGAATGATTTTCTCCAATTTGTAGTATTTTTATCTCTTTTTCGATAAATGTACATTTGATGGCCGAAAATGAAACATCTCTTTTCAATTGCAGGTGTACCCGGCACAGACCCGCTATCAATAGTGAACCGACACAGAAAGTTCCTCGACTGGCTCAAGACGGCCGTCGCGGAAGCTACAGATGAGGACCTGTCTAAACCGACACTAGGAGAGAAAGAAGATGGTAAGGAACATTTGACATTGCTGGTATTTTTCTTGATCGATATTTAAAACCGTAAAATAAAAGAGAAACTTCTATTGTAACTTTAAACTGACGGCATGGTGTGGCTAAAGCTGCATTGCAGGCCAATCTATGAATCGGTCGCTTAACCTAACTTGCCTGTGGCTACTTTAATCATCATTTCAGCCGTAAGACGCCCACTGCTGGACTTAGGCCTCCCCCTATTTGGGGGGATTTGCCATAATCGCCACGCTTGGCAGGCGGGTTCGCGATCGCAGTATGGTGGTAAAATGCATAGAGAACACTGCTGCCCATTCTCTAGTAAGTTCCTTAGTCGCTTTTTACGACACCCACAGGAAGAAATGGGGTGGTGTGTTATTATTTACGTCCGGCACCATACGGTACAACCTTCCTACTTTAATACAAAACCCTAAACATTAGCGAGATGTTTAGGTCTGCTTTCTGTCCAAATGGATGCACCTGGTTATCAGTATTTTACATGGAGCGACTACTTATCTGACCTCCACAACTCAGTTACTGGGTAATACGATACCCCTTGGTAAGACTGGTTGTCAGACTTTCTGGCTTCTGACGACCCGTAACAACTGTCTAAGATCGAAGAAAGCCGGGATCAACGGCTTAACGTGCTTTCCGAGGCACGGAAGGGTCTTCGTATGTAAAGATGGTCACCCATCCACGGACCAACCGCGGCAAGCTTAGCTTAACCTGAACGATCAACCCGTGCGGATTTTATTATTTAACCACAAGCCCAAATTATAAATACACTATAGAAATGTGGCCCATCTATACTAATATTATAAAGCTGAAGAGATTTTTTGATTGGTCGAACGTACTAATCTCAGGTAAGGAAAGAAAAGAAAGAAAGAGGTCCCACGTTTAGTTTTGGATCTTCCATTTATCGAGGAAGGCTATACAGGGTAAGTTTTTATCCAGTGCGCAAACTGTAACCATGAATTCAGCATTTCATTCTAGACCCCCTAGCGAAGAAATTTTTCGTCGGTTATACAAAAAAAAATCAGCTGTTTCATAGAAAAATGCAATACCTACAGGGTCAAAATGTATGGAACAGCTGATTTTTTTTTTGTAAAACCGACGAAAAATTTCTACGCGGGTCTAGAATGATATGCTGAATTCATGGTTACACTTTGCGCACTGGATAAAAACTTATCCTGTATAATATTATACTAGGCCCCTTAGGAGTGTTCGAAAGAGACACCGTGACCCTGGCACAGGCAACTGAAGGAACACGGGTGGGTTTTAGTCAGTAAAAGTGTGACACGCCCTCCCGCTCCGGCAAGAGCGGGAGTCGTCATAAAAAGAAGGCCCCTTAGGAGACGAGCAAATAGATAAAAAGTTAATAATACGTAGACCTCGCACGGGCAGGCGATTCGATGCGACGGGCGGGGTGGGGGGGAGGGGTCGGATGGGCAAGAAATTTGACTTGGATGCAGTCGCAGGCGAAAGCTAGTAACAGATAAACTTGTGCTGTTACTTCGAACTCAGGGCATGGTATGGCTAAAGCCTTTCTATCTTAACTACACGATGACCAATATTTTTTATTATTGGAAATGATATCTCAGGTCAACCTATGAGGGTGTCGGCTGCTTAACCGGACTTGCCTGTGGCTACCTTAATAAATTAAGGTCCAAATCCAGGGCTTAACCTGTAAGTCACTGAGATACCACATTTGGTTCGCCGCGTACCAGCGAACTTTAACCTTATTTGTATGATAAAATAAGGCTCTGAATCGTTTGAAACGATGCGAACATAACGTAGGTAATTAGGGATAAATAAGTTAAAATACTTGAAACTAGAGCGACTAAGTACCGTGTGGTGCCGGACGTAAAGAATTGCACCATCCCATTTCTTCCCGTGGGTATCGTAAGAGACGACTAAGGGTATCACTAGAGAATGGGCAGCAGCGTTCTCTATACATTTTACTACCATACTGCGATCGCCAACCCGCCTGCCAAGCGTGGCGATTATGGCGAACCTTTTGGGGAGGCTTATGCCCAACAGTGGATGTCTTTCGGTTGAAATGATGATGATGAGTAGGATTATTCAGTTTGCTCAAAGATTGACTGGCCTGTTAGTCTAGTGGTTAGTGACCCTGACTGCTAAAACTGAGGTCGTGGGTTCGATTCCCACCCAGGACAAATCTTTGCGTGATGAGCACAATCATTTGTTCTGTGTCTGGGTGTAATTTATCTATAATATGTATGTATTTAGAAATATATAAGTCAAAATCAAAAGTCATTTATTCAAACTAGGCTGAGTCAGCACTTTTTAAACGTCAAAGTTACATAAGACAGTCCCCCCAAAACGTCAAAGTTACATAAGACAGTCCCCCCAAAACGTCAAAGTTACATAAGACAGTCCCCCCAAAACGTCAAAGTTACATAAGACAGTCCCCCCAAAACGTCAAAGTTACATGAGACAGTCCCCCCAAAACGTCAAAGTTACATAAGACAGTCTCCCTAAAACGTCAAAGTTACATAAGACAGTCCCCCTAAAACGTCAAAGTTACATAAGACAGTCCCCCTAACACGCCCGCCCTTCGACACTTCCTAGTGCTTTAGCTGGGAAGAAGAAGTGGCGCAACAAACTCCCTCCAAGTATATTTATCAGTTGTCTGGTTTCCATAGTACAGGCTCTGCCTAGTTTGGGATCAGATAACGGTTTGTTGGTTGTCCTAAGATATATTAATGTGTCGATATTTATCTCCCACAGAGGCGGACGGTCACAGCGCCAGGATCTGGACGCTTCTGCTCGGCGGACGAATATTGGAAGCGTGCAAGGTGGCCAAGGAACACGGCGATCTGAACATGGCCATACTGATCGCGCAGGCGGCTGGTAAGATACACCAATCAACTATTAAAAAAAAAAAAAAAAAACAAATGGAAGCTTGTTTTTTTTTAACTATTATTTATTTGGGGGAAGTATAAGAAATGACCCACGAAAAGGAGGACTGGAAGGATTTTGGGGCGGCCTTTGCTCAGCTGTGGGACAGCGTAGAGTAACAAAAAAAAAATACATTTTCTATTTTTTAGGGTGTTCGAATTTTGTGAAGTATGTCAGCGTAAAAAACTCGGTTACAAAGATAACAAAAAAAAAAATTTATAAAATTATTGTATTGTCATTCGTCCTTGATAAGTATGCCAAATTTCGTTTTGAAGGGGGTCAAAATCATGTCCAAAGTTTCCGTTACACAGGCACTTACTTTACATACGTGTAAAGCTAATAAAAGCGTGTTAGAAACTCTGTATGTTCTTCTCAGGTGACCCAACATTCCGTTCCCTGATCACCCGCCAACTGTCTCTCTGGCGTGAGTGTGGAGCCGACACTCTCATATCGTCGCACCGCTGGGCCACTCTCCAGCTGATAGCAGGGCAGGCGGCGCCACGGGACAAACTGATGGAGACCGACTGGTTGAGGGCGCTGCATGCTACTGCTAGGTAAGTGGCTATGATTTTTTGGAACGTAGTTCTTTAATACAGCTTGCGGTAGGTGTGAAATTATGGACATTGTCACGTAACGTATAGGATAGAAAGAAAGAGAGTGAGTGAGATAGTTTATCTCGTTTTCGAGGGTGCTGAATTCAATAGTGAGGTTAAAATGAAAATCCAAGATGGCGGCTACGAAAATTTTCGTCATGGGTGTCGTTTTCATGGTTTTCGAGAGCTCTGGAGCCAATGGGAAGTTAAAAAGAATATCTGAGATGGTGGGTGCGAAAATTTTCGTCATGGGTGTCGTTTTTATGGTTGTTGAGGGTGCTCGTGAGAGACTTAAGAGTGTAGAGTGTGTAGGAGTTGAAGAAAAGGCGTAAGAAAGGATCGTTCTTGTCTGGCTACCTTGGCACCACGTTTTTTTCTTTTCTCGGTTATCTATTAAGTTGAATGCTCCAAACCAGCCCGCGAAATTCAAAATTTCTTACGTTTTTTGCAATTTGCAGGCCAGTGCTAAGTTGTATATTGATAAAAAAAAAATACGCGACTGTAAGACGTATGTAGTTAAGAATTATAATCATCAAAATCACCAATACAACCCTCCAAGTTCATAAAAGCCTAGGAACAAAAAAAAGAGAAAAAGTAATTCCTACAGCTTTATGAACTTAGAGCGTTGTATTGATGATTTTGATGATTATAATTCTGTAACTACATATGTCTTACAGGCGCGAATAATATTTTAATCAACATACAACCTATCACTGGCCTGCAAATTGCAAAAAACGTAAGAAAATTTGAATTTCGCGGGCTGGTCGGAGCATCCCCCTTAAGACACAGTTTGGTTAACAGCCACTTTCGAAATAATTGGGGAATGAAAATAATGTTCAACATACCACCCCAATGTTGTCTGGCATTGAATGCCTTGCGGTATTAAGATTACGTTTGCATGCACGTACAAATATCACGGAAAAATCTTATCGCGCATTGGATTTTAAATTCACTGAGAGTTGAAAATCCAGTTGAACCCAGTACTGAAAAAACTTTTTTACAAAAAAAAAAAAAAAAACGACCGACTTCCTTAAAAACACTACAAAGTGAAAAATAACTTTAATTTCGGCAGTCGGTGTCTTAGGATTTGTATTTAAGGTTTTTGTCACCGACTTTCTTCGGTTGTTTTTTTTGAAGTGAAAACTTCTTTAGCGGCGTTGAGCACTTTTTCTGTAATGGGTATAAAATCTTAAACTCGCGTCAGGACACGTGACCTGATCGAAAAAGCGTAGGACGGATGGTTTTAATTTGGAAAAGCGCCATCTATTAAAACGAATACGAATCACTTGGCTAGCCTTGGTTAGTATGGTTATGGAATCATAGATGACGCTAATATAAACTACTAAACACGAAGAGTTTACAGTAAAATATATGTCATTAAAAGTGTGTCTAATTCTAAAAAAATAAAATCGTAATATAGCATAAGCCATAAAATAAATATTACTTATGAATTAAATAATTGTAACAAATAACTTTTTCTAAGACAGCAACTCGATTATAGATGGCGCTCAAACTAATCATTCAATTTTTGAAGTGAAAACTTCTTTAGCGGCGTTGAGCACTTTTTCTGTAATGGGTATAAAATCTTAAACTCGCGTCAGGACACGTGACCTGATCGAAAAAGCGTAGGACGGGTGGAGAGTAGACAGCTATCCCCTCTCTACGGCGCGGCGAAAATGTATGCCTGGGCCTACTGTTTCGTTTAGGCGGCGCAGGGCGCTTGCGCGAATGTTCGTCTATGTTACAGCGTGCCACGCGCATCCATGGATGGTGACAGCTGATGGCTCGACCGTCTGTGTAGTGATCACATTGTTGTGTATTCGTAAAATTCGTGAATATAAAGTGCTTAAAATATGGAAATTGAACAACAAATTATTCCCTAACCATTCCAAAATATCAAACATGCTCAACGTTAACAATCAAGTTTTCACTTCTGCCGGCACTCCCGGAGTGCAATTTTTTTTTTTTTGTAAAAAAGATATTTTTAGTTATGGTATCTACCCCGCACTAATTCCAAACAAACAATGCATACTTATGCGATAGCAGAAATCGCAGTTGATTTGCTATCATTTTTAAAGAGTTCCGGTGTCTGTCTCCGGAACTTATCATCAGATCTATATGAAATTTAAATGGGACCATTTCGGAATAAACCCCTTTCGAACAAAAAAAGAATTTTGCAAATCCGTCTATATATGACGGAGTTATGGCCGAACATACATAAAAAAAACATCCGAATTGATAACCTCCTCCTTTTTGAAGTCGGTTAAAAATCCAGAAAAAATACACTGTTCGACTTCCAACTCTCGACGCACTACAGTGAAATGATGATCCAGTACGTGAAAATCTTGTCTTGTGTGTTGTGAATTTATATTTACACAAACACATTTCTTACAGGCTTTTAAACGTAATATTTTCCTTTCCAGATACCTGTGTCCCTACATACCGTCTCTGGAACAAGTGACCCGCACCTACGAGGGTTTCTTCACGAACTCCACACAAGATGGCGACGATGACGTAGACCTGTCGCTGATAGAGAACGACGAGATGAGCATGAGACTACCTCTGCCGCCCTACGTCACGCATTATGACATCACCGTTGTCAATGTAAGTGTTATTTTTATGTACAGACTAGCTTTTGCCCGTAGCTTCACTCGCGTTGTAAATAACATTTTTTTTTTTTTTAAAGATAAAAAAGTGTCCTGGTTTACCTCTAATACCTCCAAGAATATGTGTACAAAGTTTCATGATGATCGGTTAAGGACGCTATAACATTTTTCTACAAATATCGGTGGTTTTTGGGTACCAATTAAATCAAGAGGAATCACAACTGCGAGGTCAGTTAAGGTCTAAATTAAAGATAATTTAATCATCTCCATGATAGAACCATTAAAATTGTGTAGTCCCATCCAATATTTTCACAAAAACACGTTTTTCCCACCACAATAATCGAAGAAAATGAAAAATAATGGGGTCTGAAACGGTACCTGTATAATGAGATAAACTGCATATTTTAACTTCAAAATGACAAGACATTATGGCTAATATAATCTTCTACGTTTTGCCTACATATTTTGTAATTAAATACATAACTTTTTAATTTATGAGAAAAATAAAGAATGCTCTCAAATTTCTTCATACATTTTCTACTCGCGGTTTGTCATTCCGCGCTCAGACGCGCCCTAGGAAGCACGGGCGCATCGCTTTTTTCTACGAAATAAATACGATCAAAATAATAATAAAGTGAGTGCCGTGCTGTATACTTGGTTGAAAAATGTTGATACTTTTCGAACCAAAAGTATGAGTACCAAACTTATTACCAGAACTTGGTTTAGAAATAAATAACTCAAATTCTATTGGGAATTATGGAGTAGTGATGATTACGAATATGTATTCATTTACAAGAATTCAAGATGGCGGATGATTATTCAATAAAAAGTTATATGAACATCTATTTTCAATTTGGTAATTAAATTATGCTAGTGTCGTCTATTTTCGGAACGAAATTCTTTAATGTAGCTTGCGGTAAGGGGTAAACAAGGGTGCTGAAGCCGATTGTGAGGTCAAAAAAAAATATAAAAAAATGGCGGTTGCGAAAATTTTCAAAGCTTTCATCATGGGTGTCCATTTCAATATTTTCGAAGGTGCTGAAGCCGAAAACTCCATAAAAAGGCTAAGGAACATACTACGACGACGATAAAACGACGAATATTTTAATTTTTACACGCTTTATATTAGCTTCACTTGTATGTTTGTTTGTAACCGACTCCTTATAGCGCGATTTTGACCCACTTTAAACGACCAGATTTCATTCAAACTTTGCACACCTGTTAAGGACCGATGACAATGCAATAATTTCATAAATTTGTGCCATTATCCTTGCCAGGGTTACCAGGACAGCAAAAATAAACTGTCTTCGAAAACTACGCTGACATACGTCACAAACTACGCTGACATACGTCTCAAAATTCGAAACACCCTAAAAAATAGAAAATATAAGCGTGGGGTGCTTTTTAAGGTATTTTTTTATTGATATCAGGCACCCCACGCTTTTTTTCCATTATTTTGTACTTTTTAGTTTGGTTTTCAATGGAAGCGTATTTTTTAGTTTTTTTAAACTATTATTTTAAATAAAAAGTGGGCATAGCTATCAACTTCGGGTAATTTTAGGATAGTGATTACGAATGTTTCATCCAAAAACGGCGGGTATTGTTTTTTAGAAAAAGATTATTATCCATATTGGGGGTAGGGATTATGAAATCATCGATTTTCAATTTAAAATGGCTGATGTACTGTTACGATGAAATGTCGACATGGGTATCTGTTTTGGAGGTTTTGCTAGTATGTAGTCAAAATATTTAACGTAACTTTCATTAGTTACATAAATTGAAAATCATGTAGTTAATCATCATCTCTCAAAAATGTTACAAGTCATTTCGAATTATAAATACATAGTAGAGTACAAAAACAGCCTTCATACAAAAATGAAGGCCGCCTAGGGTTCCTACTGTGTATTAAAAATTCTGAATACGCTCTCCAATCTCAAAGGCTAAGTTCGGGCGTCACACAATTTTTGCTTAGTTTTATTTAGGGAATATCCTGTATATTTTCACCGATAGTCCTCGATCACCATCCGTTATATTTGTTTATTATCCAAAAATATTATTTAAAAAAAAAAATTATAACACCTCATTTTTTTTTTTAATTGGCAAATTATATACGTTAATCCAAAAATAACGATGATCATGATAATAAAACTTCTTGACTGTCATCAAATGCAAAAAGTAAAGTTAGTTTACTACTAATTTTACTCAACATTGCTAGTAAAATAAAATAAATAATACCTTCGAGTATCAAGATTAGTTATGTAATGTTTAAAATCGAGCAAACAATGGTTTCAATGTGTGCGTGCGCGTAATGTTGTTGTGTGGCGACTCAGATACCTAAACTTGAGCGATTCAAAAATGTTATAGCGTCCTTAAGGTGAATGCTTCGACCAGCCCGCGAAATTCAAATTTTCTTACGTTTTTTGCAATTTGCAGTGCTAGGTTGTATGTTGATTAAAATATTATTCGCGCCTGTAAGACGTATGTAGTTACAGAATTATAATCATCAAAATCACCAATACAACCACGGAATAAAGAAAACTAGAGGAACTGCTCCTTAGCTATCGCGCGCGTGTCAACATTTAGCGCAGATGCGCAACATTTAGCTTATTCGCCGTCAGATACATGTCGCGATTGGTTGTCGCAGAAATACGCGAAATATTACAAATTATTCCTTATTGTGCGGATTTGACCTGCTGCTGTAACTTTTGGAGATGTATTGTAACATCGATAAGTACTAAACTTTGTTAATTTTTAATATAATTGATTTTAATTACAATACCACATGTTATGACTTCAATGCAAACTATAAACAACCTTATGTTCATTGATACAAAGTCTAAATGCACTTGGTCGTCATCTAGAAAATCATAACCAAAATTCTAGTAACTTCGACCCTACTCGATTAGGGATGGGACACATCCGCAAAGTAGGTCGGTATCGATAATTTTGTCTGATTTTAGTAAGGAATCAATAGCTCACATAGCTGGTTATATAATAAGACAGTTGATTAAAAAAAATAAGTCTGATATTTGCATTATTGCTTTAGTAACAGAAAAACAAATAAATAATTACATGGATTTATTTTAGGTTGGGCTAGAGGGGGTTATTATGCCCACCAGAATCTGTGATTAAGATATATCCGAAAGATATCAGAAATATTTTTAAAAGACACACACACACACACACATCACATATCACACACATATTGTCACATATTTAATTAAGATTATATCATGGCTAAAATAATGCACCAGTTTATTGGGTCATCGATATTCCAAAATATAAGCTATCATCAATTAGGGGACGTCTAATCATATTATTGTCTTAATGAAAGCTATCACGGTGAAATATATTAATATTCGATGAAAATAATACTACCCCCCTACATACAAACATACAAATACCTCTTTAACATTGATATTTTAACGATAATCAACCTTTTCCGTTATTGTTATTGCATGTGTATGATGTTAACAAATTATTACATTGCTCACCCGAATAAATTACGTAACATCAATATTTAAAAAAAATCGATATATGTCCTCATCTCTACCTTTTTTTTGGTACTCACTAAAAGATATTACAAGTGCATGTGAATATGACATCTATTTCAAAGGGGCTAGCGTTCTGAATAGAATGAATTGGTTATAGCACCATCTAGCGTTGAGTTGCTGAACTCGTTGTAAATTTGTCTTTTTAAAGTTTACAGACGAAAAACGTCTTTATTGTTTGTGTCATGTCAAATAATAACAACTTTCACTCGTTGTAATAAGACATAATTTTTGAAAGCAATAAGAAGAGGATTTGTAAAAGTTGCGTTTGTAATTTGTAGCCAATCATATCACTGTTTTTTATGTGTGTAATGGACAATGCGATATGCAAATGTGTGAGTTTGGCGACACTGGTTCCCGTACTTAGCCAGTGTAAGGGCACTTCTCCCTATTCTTTGTTCTGTGAATACAACCCTCCAAGTTCATAAAGGCCTAGGAACAAAAAAAAAACAGAAAAAGTCATTTCTACAGCTTTATGAACTTAGAGCGTTGTATTGATGATTTTGATGATTCTGCAACTACATAATGTCTTACAGGCGCGAATAATATTTTAATCAACAAACAACCTAGCACTGGTTTGGAGCATTCACCATAAGTACTTTTCGCGTGAAAGCGTAATAAACAAACTTACATTCACATTTATAATATTAGGATGATATCCCAATGAAAGTTTGCACTTCAAAAATCTTCTTGTAGGAGCGGTGGTGGTCCAGTGGTAACGGCCGCGACTTACAAATAGTAGGTCGTGGGTTCAAACCCAAGCAGGCACTTTACTTTGTATAAATAATTTCATCACCACTGCTCTCAAATCGGTGAAGGAAAACATCGTGAGGAAATCGACATGTCTTGGAACCAAAAATTCGAAGACATGTGACATCTACCAACCCGCACTGGGTCCACTCCCTCTCACCGAGAGGAGGTCTGTGTCCCAGCAGTGGGAACAATATAGGCTGCTGATGAATCTTCGTGTTTCCGAATTAACACTCACGACGTCATGATATGAATATTTACTTTGTAAATTATTAATTAACTAGCTGACCCGACAGACGTTGTACTGTGTCTGATGATATTATAGCACGCATTCTGTCAATTCTATGTCAAATGTCATAATGTTACATTAAAAAAGTTTACATTGTCCTATTATATGGTTGTTAAGTATTCTTAAATAAGTGTTCTTAAATTTTCTAATTTTCCGCGCAATTTTTTACACGCTTTATATTAGCTTCACTTGTATGTTAATATATTTGTATGTTTGTTTGTAACCGACTCCTTATAGCGCGATTTTGACCCACTTTAAACGACCAGATTTCATTCAAACTTTGCACACCTGTCAAGGACCGATGACAATGCAATAATTTCATAAATTTGTGCCATTATCCTTGCCAGGGTTACCAGGACAGCAAAAAAACTGTCTTCGAAAACTACGCTGACATACGTCACAAACTAATTGGTACCATTATCCTTGCCAGGGTTACCAGGACACCAAAAAAACTGTCTTCGAAAACTACGCTGACATACGTCACAAACTACGCTGACATACGTCATAAACTACGCTGACATACGTCACAAACTACGCTGACATACGTCTCAAAATTCGAAACACCCTAAAAAATAGAAAATAAATAATAGTTTAAAAAAACTTGGTTTTCAATGGAAGCGTGTTTTTTTAGTTTTTTAAAACTATTATTTTTAATTTTTTTCTTTCATAAGAACATTCTCCTGACAATTACAAACAGAACAACAAAAAAAATCGATCCAGCCGTTCACGCGTGATGTCGTGACCAAGGGAAATAGGGATTCATTTTTATATATATAGATAATCAGCCTATAATATTCCTACTGCTGGGACACAGGTCTCTGCTTCTCTGTGAGAGGGAGTGGACTGCAGCACGCGGGCCCAGTGCGGGTTGGTATATATCACATGTCTTCGAATTTTTGGTTCTAAGACATGCCAGTTTCCTCACGATGTTTTCCTTCACCGTTTTGAGAGCAGTGCTGATGAAATAATTTACATAAAATAAAGCGCCTGCCTGGAGTCGAACTCACGACCTACACCTCGTTAATCAGGGCTTATCTGATACCATTGGGCCACCACTGCTCAAAGTATAATAAATAATAATATCTTAGGACAACCAACACACCGTTATCTGATCCCAAACTAGGCAGAGCCTATACTATGGTAACTAGACAACTGATAAATATACTAATACATTTCTAAATATATACATATTATAGATAAATTACACCCAGACACAGAACAAAATGATTGTGCTCATTACACAAAGATTTGTCGTGGGTGGGAATCGAACTCACAACCTCAGTCTTAGCAGTCAGGGTCACTAACCACTAGACTAACAGGCCAGTATGCGCTACTATATTATATCTTCAACAGAACGGCAAAAGACGTCGCGTGTTAGATCTGCGATACGAATTGATCCGAGCGCGCGCCTTCAACTCGCGACCGAAGCTACGCCCGGCCGCCTACACGCCCGACCCCTTGGACTACAGTTTATGGTAAGTTACCTCCTATATACACATCCACAGAGGTTTGAGGAACGGGATGTCATCATCATTTCAGCTGAAGACGTCCACTGCTGGACATAGGCCTCCCCCAAGCTCCACCACTTCGACCGGTTTTATGCTTCCGCACCCAGCTGATTCCTGCGGCCTTCACCAGGTCATCGGTCCATCTTGTGGGAGGCCTTCCAACGCTCCGTCTTCCAGTACGCGGTCGCCACTCCAGAACCGTCCGACCTCATCGGCCATCTGTTCTACGAGCAATGTGCCTACTGCCACTTTAGTTAGCAATTCTTCGGGCTATGTCGGTTATGTTGGTACTCCTACGGATTTCTTCATTTCTGATTCGATTACGTAGGGAAACTCATTCAACGTAGTTTTAAAAGTAAATAAAAAAAATATTATTTGGAAATGTGTGAAAGTGCTACCTCTTAATAATAATTAACTATAATTACCGTATAAGTATATTGAGTTTATAGAGACTCACCGACCCCACAGACAAACCACTACTACGGTTTTGTGGGGCTTAGTTTATAAGTTATACTTACACCTATCTAAGTTATACTTATAACTATCCTCTCCTTATCCCAATTTATTTGTGGTCGGCGCAACGATTTTCTTCCACACTTCTCTATTAGTCGTAATTTCAGTAGTCACCCCCTTTTTATCCATATCATAATTCACACAGTCCATCCATCGTTTCTTTGGTCTCCCTCTACTCTTATAGCCGTTAAGGAACAGGGTGTAAACTTCACTCAATCTGTATAGAAATGGGAGAAGTTTCCGACCAAACGGGTGACGCGTCTGATGGGCAACTGCCGGACAATTTTTTTTTTTGTGCGTGTCATTTCCCACGTCAATCTATGAAGTTTTCGACTGCATAACCGGACTTAGCTGGGACTACATTAAATAAATTAAGGCCTACAGCCAGGGCTTTAAACTTAACCCTGAGGACACGGTGGAGCATACGGTGGAGGTGTGCCCCGCCTGGGCGGAGCACCGCCGTGTCCTCGTGGAGGCGATCGGCGGCGGCGACCTCTCGCGTCCGGCCTTGGTGCGAGCCATGGTACGGAGCGAGAGGGCATGGGAAGCCGTCACCTCCTTCTGCGAAGCAGTAATGCTCGCGAAGGAGGAGGCGGGGCGCGTGAGGGAGTGGCAGTCTCTGCGCCCTCACGTCCCTAGCCGCCGCAGGAGGAGTCGCCCCGGGCGTCGGGAGTCAATAGCAGACTCCCGGCCACCGTAGGCGCGGGCTTGCGGGCGGCGAGCAATGGGTAGCTCGCCGTCCGGTAAGGACCAAGCTCGGGTCGACGGCGCGTAGTGTTCCACGCGCGCCTCAAAGAGATGTCAGCAGCACTGAAGGGGTCTGCTAGGACCGATGCCTGCCAGGGTCGCGAGATTGTTTGAAAGAGATACCCCGTGACCCTGGCACATGGGCAACTGAAGGAACACGGGTGGGTTTTAGTCAGTAAAGTCTGACACGCCCTCCCGCTCCGCCCAGAGCGGGAGAAGTCATTTGATGATTTCCCATACAAAAAAAAAAAACCCTACAAGGCACCCAGTTCCATAATGTGGAACACTGTCTTTAATCGTTTCTATAGCTATAAAACGAGAAGTAGCAACATCTTTAACATCTTAATAGAAGCTACAGACATTTTGCAATGTTGTAATACGAAAGTCTACCTAAAGATGTCGTTCGTGTAAAAATATTAAAAAAATAGTTATTGAACTGTTTTGACTCGAAAAAAAACTTACAATTCAAAAAACTTACAAAGGAAACTATTTCCTAAACAATTCAATTGTACTAGTTTAATACCAAAAAGTATAGTTAAGGCTCAGTGCACCATTATATGTGGAATTAAAATTAAAATTTGATTTTCTTCTAAAATATTTGGTTTTGATTTTTGTAAATATTTTTCCCTAAGTATTAACGACCAACTACATCACATATATTTTTATCAGCTAGAGAAAAAAAATTGAGCCTTGTAGGGTTAATACTAAGTGACTACCCTTTTGTAAGCCGTCCGTCATTCATCTTCTGAACATGACCAAACCATCTAAGCATACCCTTTTCAATTTTTGTCACGACATCTTCTTTTAAACCGCACCGTTGTCTTATCACATAATTCCTCAGTCTATCATTCACAGTCACACCACACATACTTCGCAAGGAACGCATTTCCACAGCATTAATTCTGCTTTCATGCTTCTTTTGCCACACCCAACATTCACTCCCATTCATCGTAGGCACCAGCACACAATTGTGAACAGCTAGTCTAGCCTTATCGGATATCAACTGGTTGGCCATAAATGTCAATATTTAAATAAAAAAACCGGCCAAGTGCGAGTCGGACTCGCGCACCGAGGGTTCCGTACAAAGCTATAGGTATAAAGTTTAAAATTAAAAAAAATATTTTTATTATATGATATAACTAAAAATGTACGGTTTTCGCAGTTTTTCCTTTATCTGTGCTAAGACGTTGCTTCGTACCAAATTTCAAAATTCTAGATCGACTGGAAGTACCCTTTTGGTTTTGATTCCCTTGCGAGTTTCGAAAATTTGCGGAAATTTGCGGCATAAACGGCTATATCTTTTGCTTGCGTTAGCTTAGAAGTTTGATTTTTTCACAGCATCAAGGGACAGTAGACTTGAGTATTGGATATAAATTTCAGCTTGATACCTCCACGCGTTCCTGAGAAAAAGGGTCTTGACAGACGGACGGACGGACGGACCGACAACAAAGTGATCCTATAAGGGTTCCGCTTTTTCCTTTTGAGGTGCGGAACCCTAAAAAAGAAATTATTGTATTGTCATCGGTCCTTGATAAGTATGCCAAATTTCGAGTTAATCCAACATTTTGAAGGGAGTCAAAATCATGTTCAAAGTTTACGTTACATAGGCACATACTAACATACGTGTGAAACTAATAGAAGCGTGTAAAAATGAATTGATGAGTCGCCCCTTCCAAAAGGTTGTTTCGTGTGGAGAACAACGAGCAAGAAACTTCACCTTTACTCTTTTAAAATCTCTGTATATTTTACATTTTATTTTATTTTTATTACACGCTTTATATTAGCTTCACTTGTATGTTTGTTTGTAACCGACTCCTTATAGCGCGATTTTGACCCACTTTAAACGACCAGATTTCATTCAAACTTTGCACACCTGTCAAGGACCGATGACAATACAATAATTTCATAAATTTGTGCTATTATCCTTGCCAGGGTTACCAGGACAGCAAAAAACTGTCTTCGAAAACTACGCTGACATACGTCTCAAAATTCGAAACACCCTAAAAAAATAGAAAATAAATAATAGTTTAAAAAAACTAGAAAACACGCTTCCATTGAAAACCAAACTAAAAAGTACAAAATAATGGAAAAAAGCGTGGGGTGCTTTTTAAGGTATTTTTTTATTGATATCAGTTTTTTTTAATTTTATTAGGAATAACAAACAGCAGTATACATAAAATAATCACAACAGTCTGTAGGAGTAGCATATACATGATATATTTCTTCCAACAGTTTCCTCCTCGGGACTTGGTTCGGCAACCCCACAACGGAGAGCATCACGGGTATAGCTGACCAGTTAGAGGCGAGCGGCGCCTGGCACCTGGCCGTACAAGCCCTGTCTTACCACCCCGATGATATAGCGTGAGTATACATCTATACTAATATTATAAAGCTGAAGAGTTTGTTTGTTTGATTGAACGCGGTAATCTCAGGAACTACTGGTCCGAATTGAAAAATTCTTTTTGAGTTGGGTAGCCTATTTATCGTGGAAGGCTATAGGCTAAATAACATCACGCTACAACCAAGAGGAGCGAAGCAGTAATTAAAAATGTTGCAAAAACGGGGAAAATCGCACGGGTAGGCGATTCGACGCGACGGGAAGGGTCGGGGAACAAGAAATTTAACGCGGACGAAATCGCGGGCAGAAGCTAACTAACTAAACATTGCAAATATGGCTTTACCTCTTCCCAGCCGGGGAAGAGGTAAAGCCATATTTGCAATTTTTAGGTCCGTGTCAGGGTGGTGACCGATATTTATAGAATTATCAAAATTAAAATCATCTATACAGCTTAGTCCAAATTATCTTATTTAATGACTATTTCACGAAATTATGACATTAGCAACCAATTCTGTTGTATTGATAATACTTTTCGATTCCAAAGAAAACTATGTTTTGAAAGTCATTTTAATTATCTTTTCTTCATACTTGTCACCTGCAAAAAATAACCGTTTAAAAAACTAAAAAACACGCTTCCATAGAAAACCAAACTAAAAAGTACAAAATAGTTGAAAAAAAAAGCGTTGACTACTTTTTGAGGTATTTTAATTGTTATCAACCCACGCTTTTATTTTTTTCAATAATTTTCTACTTTTTAGTTTAGTTTTCTATGGAAACACGTTTTTTGAACTATTATTTATTTCCTATTTTTAACCGACTTCACAAAGGAGGAGGTTCTCAATTCGGATGTTTATATGTTTTTTTTTAATGTATGTTCGGCCATAACTCCGTCATATATAGACGGATTTGCAAAATTCTTTTTTTGTTCGAAAGGGGTTCATTCCGAAATGGTCCCATATAATTTTCATATAGATCTGATGATGAGTTCGGGAGACAGACACCGGAACTCTTTAAAAAATGACAGGAAATCAACCGCGATTTCTGCTATCGCATAAATATGCATTGTTTGTTTGGAATTAGTGCAGGGTGAATACCACAACTAAAAATTTAAAAATAAAAACTTTTTTACAAAAAAAAACCACCGACTTCCTTAAAAACACTACAAAGTGAAAAATAACTTTAATTTCGGAATCGGTGGCAAAAAACAATAAATACAGATCCTAAGACACCGACTTCCGAAATTAAAGAACTTATTTTTCACTTTGTAGTGTTTTTAAGGAAGTCGGTGGTTTTTTTTTGTAAAAAAGTTTTTTTTACTAAAGCGTTTATCTCTTTTTTTTTTTGCTATTGTATCCTGCAAGAATTTGCAGGACAATGGCACATTTTTTTTTTTTTTTTTTGAATTTCGGCCACTACTTTTATTTATGAACTCTACCCATATCAAATTATTTCTTGATAACATTTCCTTTTGTCCTCAGTCGCGGCCACCTCATCCGCGGAGTACTATCACGCCATGCCCCCGCTAGGGCGGACACAGCAGACTTGAAGGCCAGACTAGACCTCATTAGAAGATTAAAAGTCCCAGAGGAGTGGCTACTGCTAGCTCAAGCACACAGAGCTAAATATGAGGTAAGAAAGATGTTAATTTGTATACTAATCTACATAGAATCAATGTTATCATCATTATTTCAGCTGAAAGACGTCCACTGCTGGACTTAGGCCTCCCCCAATTTGGGGGGCTTTGCCATAATCGCCACGCTTGGCAGGGGGTTGGCGATCGCAGTATGGTGGTAAAATACATAGAGAACGCTGCCGCCCGTTCTCTAGTAAGTCCCCTGCCCACTGCCACATCAGTTTGGCAATTCTTCGGGCTATGTCGGTTGCGTTGGTTCCTACAGATCTCTACATTCCAGCACGCTTGCTGAAATGAAGAGATGCAGCATGCGTTCGTTCATGCAGCGTAGCATGAACAATTTTTTCTCTATTCTTCTAAGAATAGACAACATTCTTTATCTATACAAATAAATAAAATTGGAGTGTCTGTTTTTAATATTAAGATAACCACTTTTTACTAAGTGTATATGGATGTATACACGATACATATACCAAAACAACATTTTTTACAATTTTTGTCTGTCTGTTTGTTCCCGCTAATCTCTGAAATGGCTGGACCGATTTTGACGGGACTTTCACTGGCAGATAGCTGATGTAACAAGGAGTAACTTAGGCTACTTTTATTTTAGAAAGATTCTTTACTTTTAGAAAAAAATAACTGTCTTAGAAAACTACGCTGACATACGTCTCAAAATTCGAAAAACCCTGGCTGAATCCTACGAAATAGATCAAAATAATGTACTACAGTATTGTACACCTTTTTTTTTTTTTTTTTGGATGGGAAATCATCAAATGACTTCTCCCGCTCTGGGCAGAGCGGGAGGGCGTGTCAGACTTTTACTGACTAAAACCCACCCGTGTTCCTTCAGTTGCCCATGTGCCAGGGTCACGGTACCTCTTTCGAACAATCGCGCGACCCCGGCAGGAGTATTGTACACCTTAAAAAAAAAAAGAGTATTGTACACCTTAAAAAGGCCTACAAAAATGTCCTCAATGGTATATGTCTATCTCTTAGGGATAACCCACAATAACCAATTTTTATCTTTTACTTTTTACGAGAAATAAGGGCTTATTTACGAAGCGATTTTAAGAAATACAGTATTAATTCTTATCCAATTAAGTACCTTAAATACATTGTGCATTTAATATAGATCAATATGGCCCTTTACAGCATGTAATTTAAATGAATATCTTAGAAGATATTAGAGATTTAAAAAGCGGGCGCAGAGCGCGTTGGCAGCGGCCGGGTAGTACAGGATAAGAGTAGGATTGTAATTCATATTACTTTGGCTTCATAGTAATTGCGAATATCATGTGTGTTCATTATACTCAAAATAAACCTAATAGTATTATTCCAAGTAAGAGACCGCGAAATGGCTTAGATGTTTAGATTTTTGGATGTTTGTTTCTCAATGATGCAAAGACGGCCAAACGGATTTAGATCGAATTTGGCACAAAGATATATTGTATCATGGATACGTAACAGATAGGATACCTACTTTATCCCGGTAGTAGGTTCCCGGGTGATATTTTCCGACAGCTATACGGGCCAAGCCACTGGCAAAAGTACTATTCCTATAATTATGTTCGGTGTCTGGTAAATCATTGAGTGTCTGTATAGGTAAAACAGTAGCGTTAAGAAAAACCAGGAAGACTTACAGTCAACTAAACCAAACCCTATGTCTCATGTCATCGCAGTCTTCTTACTCTGAATACTATTACTCTTATTTTAAAAACACCAACACACATGATGTTCTCATAAACTATGAATCTTAAGTAATATGAGTTATAATCCTACTACTAATAATATTATAAATGTGAAAATATGTATGATTGGGTGTTTGTTTCTCAATTCACGCAAAAATGGCTGAATGGATCTGGATCGAAAATAGCACACAGAGTCTATATTACCTATATAACCTGGAATAACACATTCTTATCGCGGTAGTACGTCCTCTTGCATTAATTTCCGACATCCACGCGGGCGAAGCCGCGGGCAAAAGCTAGTCTATTATAATTCTTTTAAAATGTTTCTACCTCAAGAGTCAAATCAAAAGTAGAGAAAAATGGTCGTCATACTTGACATCGTATACTCGTGTCGATAGAAGACTAGAAACATCAATCTATTCTCTTCAGTTTTACACATATTTTTCTTTTCGTCCTTCTACAAAAGCCGTTTCTACGGTGGTCATGCTACGCGTGCTGATTCGATACACAGGGAAACTCCAAGCATAGCCCTCTCCATTGCCCATGTAAAACAACTTTTGTGATAATTTTTTTTTTTTTTTTTTTGTTTCAGCGGTTACCTTCGGTGGAGGCGGAACATCTAGTCGGCGCGAAACAGTGGAACGCAGCACACAAAGTATTGTTAGAAGAATTACTGCCCGAAGCTGTATTAGCAGGTAATAATAATTAAAAAAATAGTTTAAAATAACTAAAAAACACGCTTCCATAGAAAACCAAACTAAAAAGTAGAAAATAATGGAAAATATCGTGGGGTGCTTTGTACCAATTAAAAAATACCTCAAGAAACTATTTTTTATTTTGTATGTTAGCGTAGTTCTCGTACCCTCGAAAACCACGAAAATAACACCAATGATGAAAATTTTGAATAAATTTCGCAACCTTGCATTTACATTTTGACAGCAATTCAAAAAGGCGTAAAATTGGCGAAATGTGGCTAGTGTATCACCATCATGATCATCATTATTAACCTATATTGTTCCCACTGCTGGGACACAGGCCTTTCGGTGAGAGGGAGTGGGCCGTAAACTACCACGCTGGCCCAGTGAGGGTTGGTAGATAGTGCAGCTAGTATATCATCATCATCATTTCAGCCGTAAGACGTCCACTGCTGGATTAGGCCTCCCCCAATTTGGGGGGCTTTGCCATAATCGCCACGCTTGGCAGGCGGGTTGGCGATCGCAGTATGGTGGTAAAATGCATAGAGAACGCTGCTGCCCATTCTCTAGTAAGTCCCTTAGTCGCCTTTTACGACACCCACGGGAAGAAATGGGGTGGTGTTATTCTTTACGTCCGGCACCACACGGTACAGCTAGTATATAAATAAATATAATTTTCTTCCACAGATGACTTACAAAGCATAGCACCAATTTTAGAAAAAATGAACGAAGCCGCGGAGCGACACGAGGTCAGTGGCTGGGAGTACGGCGGGCAGGCTCTACATCTGTACCTACACGTCTGTGATGAGGTACGTAACCAGTCTATAACGTTTCCACTGCTGGGACACAGGCCTCCTCTCTGTGAGACGGGTTTTTTTTTTGGTGGGTGGTAAATCACCAAATGACGTCTCCCGCTCTGGGCGCAGCGCGAGGGCGTGTCAGACTTTTTACTGACTAAAACCCACCCGTGTTCCTTCAGTTGCCTGTGCCAGGGCCACGCTAACTGTTTTGAACAAATCTCGCGATCCTGGCAGTGTGAGACGGTGTGGGCTCAGTAGCGTACATTGCTTTACTGTATAGCTCCCAGCACGCGTAGCATGACCGCCATAGACACGGAATTTGTCGACGAAAGAGAAGATAAAATGTCCGTATTTATGCAAAATGGAACCACACGACAAATTTAGTTTTTTTATTTTTTTATTTAAGAATTCTAATTTAAAAGTGGTCTAAATTCTTATACAAAAAAAAAAAAAAACATGATTTTTCCCTTGGAAACAAGGTATACTAAAAGCAATAATCGTTTGTTCAAACAAATAAACGATATTACTACTATGTCATTTTATACAAAACAGATATACTTGGTACCATTATAAATTACACATATTTCTATTATTAACAATTATTTTGAATACAGCTAATGGAACCAAGTTACATAGTTTCATTATTATCAGTAAATCCCTGGGTTCTTTTTTTTGTATGAGAAAACCTATCAATTAGTAAATGTTAAAAGGAACCACATGCACATTTTCTTATTTATCTATTACGTTTAAGAGTATTTAGAGCAAATTTATATACGCATACTTAAATAAGTAATTTATCAATAAATTTAAATAAAATAAATAGTAATTATACAGACATATAACAGAGCTGCACATGTTTTTGTAAATCCTTTGATATCTCAGAAGTGCGTTTTTGCTGAGTGGTTCCTTTTTGCATAAATACGGACAAATGATAGATTGCGTCGTAGAAAAATTGTGTAAAACTGAAGAGAAGAGATGTTTCTATTCTTCAGTCGACAAGAGTACGTTGTCAAGTATGATGACTATTTCTCTCTACTATTGATGAGATGAAACATTTTTACAGAATTAAAATACTTATGGATTTTATTTTTGTTCTCGGTAGATATAGAATTGGTCATGCTACGCCGGCTGCACGCATAGCATGACCACCGTAGAAATGGGTTTTGTCGACGGAAGAATAGACAAAATTACAGATTGTACAAAGATTAAAGACAGAATTAAAGATTGTAGAAAGATTTGTACCGTTTTATGCTGGCGTAGCATGACAATTCTATCTCTATTCTACCAAGAATAGACAAAGTTCTTTCTATGGTAGACATGCTACGCGTGCTGTTCTTGTCTAGGTAGACAAGCGCGGGTTTCTTTTAGGTATCATGTTTTAGTTACGTTTCTTAATAATTCCGGGACACATTAAAATGTAATTAACTGAATGTAATTATAATAATAAATATCTTAGGACAACCAACACACCGTTATCTGATCCCAAACTAGGCAGAGCCTGTACTATGGCAACCAGACAACTGATAAATATACTTATATATTTCTAAATACATACATATTATAGATAAATTACACCCAGACACAGAACAAATGATTGTGCTCATCACACAAACATTTGTTCTGGGTGGGAATCGAACCCACAACCTCAGTCTTTACAGTCAGGGTCACTAACCACTAGACTTGCAGTCCAATTGACTGAATGTAATAGAGTTATGGTGATTTTGCGAGGTAGGCATATTAGCAGTGCCTTATACGCAAAGACTATATAACCACTTGACTGCGCATACAGTGCCCCGCCGCTCGAAAACTATCAGTATTTTGTCGCCTATGCATAGGCTACGGTTCTAGTAACCATTTTAGTTGTGACCAATTGTTAGACCTCTGTGCACGCTAAATTAATGCAAATAATATAACTTCATCTGCAATTATAACGCATCAAAATGCCTTCATGCGCGGTGAAGTGGTGTGGGAAACATTCCAAAACTTCTAGTTATAAAAAGGATCGCATAACTTTTCATCGGTACGTAAACAGTACGAAAAATAATTTTGATTTAATCAGATTATTATCCACCGTAGAGGTCTATTTAAAATGGTGGTTGGATAAACCAGCACACTGTTGAGTCCCGCGTTGATGTCTTTTGGAAAAGTCTCATTCTTTCATTAGACAATTCTAATGCATCTATCCCTTACTTTCCCTTTGTATTTTTATCGTAAAAATTAGTGCTGTTACCTTTAATAGCTGAAAGTCTATATCGAAAATAAAAACAAAAATTAATGTAAGTTTTATTCAATTCGAATACTGTGGCTTGTTTAGCTTCGTCTTGACAATCCGTTTGTAAACTGGCGCCAAAACTCACGTGGCCATAGTAACTTCTGCCTTGGGGATGATATTCGACTCCGTTTCTACACCAAATATGATAGTGGCATAAATTTTTTTCTTGGATTCTCTAACTTTAATTTTATTAGTGCTTGATTTTGATTAAATATGATTTCTTTGATTTTAATTGAGTATTTTTCACAATTTTAAAATCCATTTTATCGATATCGACTATTTTCCCTTAATGAAGTAAACCAGCCCCACGACGGGCATACCCACGAAACTTGACCTTGAACTGACCAATTGCAGCCGCGCATTCTGCCTCGTCCCCCGGCCCGCAGTGGTGAGTCGTGTGCTTAGAAGAAATCGGCGTATACGCTCTCTAGTGGTTATATTCTCTTTGCTTATACGCCTAAGTGCTCGGTGTTTTGGATCTGTATTTTAGATTTTTATGTCACCGATAGTTCAAGTTATTTTTCACATTGTATATTGGTATTTTCGGAAGTCGGTTGTTTTAAAAAAAAATATTTATTACATACGTGTCGCGGGTCGCTAGTCTGTTATTAAAATAATCGTCGAGTGGTATTTTTAGGGTTCCGTTACCAAATGACAAAAAACGGAACCCTTATAGATTCGTCATGTCTGTCTGTCTGTCTGTCCGAGTATGTCACAGCCACTTTTTCCGAAACTATAAGAGCTATGCTGTTGAAACTTGGTAAGTAGATGTATTCTGTGAACCACATTAAGATTTTCACACAAAAATATTAAAAAAAAACAATAATATTTGGGGTTCCCCATACATAGAACTGAAACTCAAAAAAAATATACATACCTGCAGGTCTGTACGGAACCCTCGTTGCGCGAGTCCGACTCGCACTTGGCCAGTTTTTTATTTGACAATAACTAAAATACAGATTTATAGACTTCGACTTCCGAATTTAAAGTTATTTTTCACTTTGTAGTGTTTTTTTCTCGGAAAACGGTTGTTTTCTTTTTAAGATTTTCGTTTTTCGCTTTTTAGTTATGATACTTACACATCAATTTGTATACCACTATTTGCTATGGAAGTGTAGAATTTCAATTTCATCAAGATACCAAGTGGTACCTAGTAACGAATTGCAGAGGTCAGATAGATAGTCGCTACATGTAATACACTGGTAAGCTGCATCCGGTTAGACTGGAAGCTGACTACAAAATAGTTTGGGAAAAAGATTTAAACTAAGGACCCAAAGGAGCTACCTTCTTTATTTTCATGGTGTATTTTTTCTTATTTTCAACAGATCCGTGGGCTAGTATCGTCGGCAGAAGCACAACGCGACAGGACGAGTGTACACGCGCGACTAGAAGCGTTGCGACCGAAAGTC
Source organism: Aporophyla nigra (assembly GCA_947507805.1). Taxonomy (NCBI): domain Eukaryota; kingdom Metazoa; phylum Arthropoda; class Insecta; order Lepidoptera; family Noctuidae; genus Aporophyla; species Aporophyla nigra. The sequence goes on along the minus strand of OX382319.1, from coordinate 10,420,469 downwards.
GCAGCCGCGTGTCGCGCATTAGGCGGGCTGCAACCTAAGTGAGTTTATTTTCATTAGTGCACATACCGGAGATAATTTAATACGTAGGTCTACGGTCCCTTGTAGCTTTTAAAAATGCGTCTAAGTGAACACAATAAGAAAATACGTTCATTATGCGACATAATATTTTGGGTCTCCCAAAGTATTCGAAACCTTAAGGGTAATTGTCGGTGACCTAGAATCATAAAATTTTACAAGAAGCAAGGTCTTACAGCACAAGCGGCTAAGTCCGAACATCGTTAATTTGTTGTCCTGTTACATAAAAAATATTTTTGTACCACTTGCTCAAAAAAGTGACATTCTATGCCACAAAAAGCGAACATACCAATAGTAATTTTTTATCTGTTAAAAACAGGGAAAGAAAATTGTACTGAATTTCATTCATCCTCTAGGGGGAGAATGTGATTTAAATTTGGAATACTTACCGAAATTTATACTGAACTACATCTGTGTTTACACCATTGAGTTTTTATATAAAGCATTATACATCTTTTTGAAAAAGGAATACGCATTTATTATGCAGTTATGATTATTAAATAAAATTACGAAAACCTCGAGTCCTTCGTTCCGCTCGCGATTTAAATCGTCACCCGCAACGGAAGACACTGCTTTATCCCCTTGGTTAATAATCTACTATTCTTTGCGATTATAAACTACATTAATTTGCAGTTGGTTTGATTTCAAAAAAGGAATTTTACATCACCGATGGAAGCATGGCTGTTATCGATTCTAGTTCAGAGAAAAAAAAAACAGCTAAGGCTATCATAATGAGCTTGCGGGCGGCGAGCAATGGGTAGCTCTCCGCCCGGTACGGACCAGGCTCGGGTCGACGGCGCGTAGTGTTCCACGCGCGCCTCAAAGAGATGTCAGCAATATTGAAGGGGTCTGTAGGACCGATGCCTGCCAGGGTCGCGAGATTGTTCGAAAGAGATACCGTGACCCTGGCACATGGGCAACTGAAGGAAAACGGGTGGGTTTTAGTCAGTAAAAGTCTGACACGCCCTCCCGCTCCGCCCAGAGCGGGAGAAGTGATTTGATGATTTCCCATACAAAAAAAAGGCTATTATAATGACATGTCTTCACCTGTCCATCCGTCCCACCTTCTATACGAATTTTTTGTCTCTTCCCCAGGAGTGTAGGAGTCCGCTTCGCCCGCACAGAGATGGGTGCGCGTCTAGTACAATGCACGTTAGCCGCACAGGAGCCTCCCGCACATCTAGCGGCTTTATTACGTGCCCTGAAACTACCGCCCGACACTACGCACGCGGCTAGCCATAAGGTAACGTCATCATCAGCCTATATTGGTCCCACTGCTGGGACACAGGCCTCCTCTCGGTGAGAGGGAGTGGGCCGTAATCCACCACGCGGTCCCATGGCGGGTTGGTAGATATCACATGTCCTTTGATGAATTTTTGGTTTTAACACATGCTGTTTTCCTTCACCGTTTTGAGAGCAGTGGTGATGAAATTATTTACACAAAGTAAAGCGCCTGCTTGAGTTCGAACCCATGACCAACAACGACCACGACACCCCCCCCCCCCCCCCCGGGCTCGACTGGTAAGTCGAGGCCTATACCAGTGGGCCACCACTGCTTACTAAGGCAACGTACTGACACCATAAGGTAACGTATTGGGTCGCGAGATTTGTTCCAAAGAATTACCGTGGCCCTGGCACAGGCAACTGAAGGAACACGGGTGGGTTTTAGTCAGTAAAAGTCTGACACGGCCTCCCGCTCCGCCCAGAGCGGGAGAAGTCATGTGATGATTTCCCACCCACAAAAAAAAAACTGCCGCCCTACACTACGCAGGCGGCTGTTTAAGTTAATAGGGGGCGAGCCTGGTATATATCTAAAGTCCGGGCCGAAAGACTCAATTACATTTTGCCTGAACGAGGAATCAAACGTTGGACCTCATTCTCAGTAATAGCTTTTGTGATCACTAGACAAATGAGGCAGTCAGGATATTCTTATTACTAGCTGGTCGCTCAGTGGTGGAAATTCAACCATAATTCGGTTTAAAGATTATTTATTTATTCTAGAAGAACATAAATTATTCACTTATCGAATAAATACATAATTAGGGTAAGTGTAGTCTAGTAGCTAACAGTTTTGTTTTTAATGCAGTTAGGTACGATGTCACTTCATTCGAATTCATTTTAAACTCATCATTTTAGCCGTAAAACATCGGCTGATAGACATAAGCCAAATTCTCCATCCCCCCATTTTGAGGAGGGTTTGCCATAATCGCCACGTTTGGCAGGCTGGTTGGCGATCGCAGTATGATGGTAAAATGTATAGAGAACGCTGCTGCCCATTATCTAGTAACGGTGACTTCGACCTACTACTAAGAAATTCCGGTTAGAATAACCCCATAACACTTTTCTCGGCCTAGTAATCGAACTTAGGACCTCATGTTCACCAGTAGCGTTTGCGACCACGAGATAATAATAATAATATCTTAGGACAACCAACACAACGTTATCTGATCCCAAACTAGGCAGAGCCTGTACTATGGCAACCAGACAACTGATAAACATACTTATATATTTCTAAATACAAACATATTATAGATAAATTACACCCAGGCACAGAACAAATGATTGTGCTCATCACACAAAGATTTGTCCTGGGTGGGAATCGAACCCACAACCTCAGTCTTAGCAGTCAGGGTCACTAACCACTAGACTAACAGTCAACAAAGAAAGTCAAAGATCGTACAAAGGCAATCAGGAGTTTTTTTTTTTGTCAGTCTAATCTGTGTCCCACTGGTGGACAAAAGCCTCCTCTTTTTTCCTTCAAAATCTCCCTGTCTTATACGTTCTCTGGCTACTGCAAACCCCTCTTGCTCCTGTAAACGTTATCAGATTGTCACACCACTTTATTGTTACGTTTTATTTATTTTTACAAAAGAATACTAATAAAACTTTAAAAAAATACAAATAAAAAAAGTTATTTTTCACTTTGTAGTGTTTTTTTAAGGAAGTCGATTGTTATTTTTTTGAAAAAAGTTTTTATTTTTAACTTTTTGAGTTTTGGTTTGTACCCCGAACTAATCTAATCACGTTATTTGTTCATTTGTCGCGCACATACTTAATGCAAATTTAAGACTTCAGAATGGAACCAAATTGAAATGGGACCACACGGGAAGCACTTGCTTTCAAATAAAAAAGAATCTTCAAAATCGTTCACTCAGTCAAAAGTTCTCAGGTAACAAACATTTAAAAAAATACAGTCGAATTGAGAACCTTTCCTTTTTTTGAAGTTGGTTAAAAACATTTAAAAATATAAAAAATAATGTGATCCACCGGTATCTAGAGTAGTGTCCAAGCTACCACACCACATTTGTATTACTATTTTATTAAATAATTATGATCTAAGAAACTCCTCTCTCACTCTTCTATCTTTCCTTTACAGATTAGTACTCTACTAGCATCACGCGCCGCAGAGAGCTGCGGGGTATCGGCAGAAAGTCCTACATCTGCGCGCGCTGTTGTCAGCTAGTACAAACACTTCTTATAGACAACACAAACTTTGTATACAAGTAATCTGAACTGAATTTTTAAGAACATCAGAGAGAAAAAATACAATTTGTGTCGCGACAGTTCATGGGATATTATTATTGAAGGTCAAATTTAATTAGTTAGCGAAAATTTTAAGAAATTAGCTGTGTTGGGTATCGATAAAGAAGTAAGATCAAAAAATTTACTGAAAAATCATGCTCTAAAAACAGAGATAAATGAATCACAGGGCATCAAAAAACTCGTTCGCATCGCTGTCAATGGGAAAATTGCCCAAAAGGCTGGCAGCATTGCCACATTGTATGGCAATGCTGATTCTTTGGCCTTTCTGATTTTTATTGACAGCGATGCCCTGTGATTCTTTTATCTCTGTTTTTTAGATACTTGTACATATTATTAATATTACCTTTAAAATCGAGAATATGACTTGTAATAATTGCTCTAAAAAGTATGAAACAAGAAAATATTTTCATTTGTAAACCCGAGGTCTTCGTTAGCGTAACGCGCTATCAAATAGAATCTGAGTTATTTAGAAAATAATTTTTAAACCATTGCTTCATATGTTCGGCAAAATTGTCTGCTCAACAACGTAAGTACCGCAATGAATGTTGTTGAACTGTCAAAATGAAATAGATTCCTATTGATAGTAAGTTACGCAATTTCCCCGGTGAACTGAATTAAAAATATCATTAACTAACTTCTTCCCGCGACTTCGTCCGCGTTAAATTCCTTGCTCCCCGACCCTCCCCGTCGCATCGAATCGCCCGTGCGCACGCGCAACGGAAGCGCTCAAAGGAATACATTTTCCCCGATTTTCATTTCATTTTTATTTATACAGTTTTTTTTAAATTAAAACCTTTCGTGGGCCTTAAAAGACATACAAAAAAAATATTGCTGAATTGGTGGTGGTTATTTATATAGATAGAGAAAGAAAGAATAGAATTTGTTTGGCGTCAGTTCATGGGATATAAAAAAATATTGAAGGTCAAATTTACCAAGTTAGCGAAACTGCAGCTGTGATGGGTACCGATAGTTAATAAATCAAATCATCTTTTTTGCAACATATGTAGGTTAAATTAAAATACAGGTGGAGTAGATAGGAGCGCGCCGTTTACATTCTGCCTGGAGATAGACACGAAAAAATGTATTAAAAATTGTTAAGAAGCTATACAAAAAAAAAAAAAAAATATTAAAACTCGACTACAGAAAATCACGCTCTTAAAAATTGGGGATGTCCTTTTCACAATACTGTTTATTCTATGTTATTCTCAACTTTGTTTCAAATTACTAACACTAGTAAAAAGTTGTAATATTGTTTACTAACACGCTGGATCATTGTTATCCGTAAATAAAGAAAATAATAAAAAAATATGGAACAAGAAAATATTCTCGTTTAAAAGCCGTATGTATGAATGTGCCAACATTTACCAAAAAAAATGTTGGTTGTCACTTTGTCCTCTAGAGGTCGTCATTTATATAAATTGAATGACTAATAGAGAAGTGTGGAAAAAATAAATAATAGTTTAAAAAAACTAAAAAACACGCTTAAAAAGTACAAAATAATGGAAAAAAAGCGTGGGGTGCCCAATAAAAAATACCTTAAAAAGCACATTGTAGCAGCATGTTTGTTTGTAACTGACTCCTTATAGCGCGATTTTGACCCACTTTAAACGACCAGATTTCATTCAAACTTTGCACACCTGTCAAGGACCGATGACAATACAATAATTTTATAAATTTGTGCCATCATCCTTGCCGCGGTTTCCACCGATAGCAAAAAAAAAAAACTGTCTTCAGAAACTACGCTGACATACGTCACAAAATTCGAAACACGAAAAAGAATAGAAAATAAATATAGTTTTTCAAAAACTAATAAACACGCTTCCATAGAAAACCAAACTAAAAAGTAGAAAATAATGGAAAAAAGCGTAGGTTGCTTGATATCAATTGAAAAATACATCAAAAAGCACCAGGTTTTTTAAACTATTTTTTTTTTATTGTCTATATATCGATACCCATCGCATAGTTTCTAATTTCATTTGACTCTTAAGAACATGATTGATAACTGTAACGTAACGTTCCACAAAGAATCGGGTCTGTGTAAATCCACGTTCGCGATTTTCCCGTGCATTGCATCTTCAACGTTCTGCTCAGCGGCGAGAGTAGAAAATCGAACAGAGTGTTTTTTTTGACGCGCTGAGATTATTGTTGCAAAGGGCTCGAGTCCTCGAGTCGTAATTTTAAAGACTCGACTCAATTATGTAAGACTCAGTGTTCTCAAAAGGCTCGAAGTCTAGAATCAAGGCGAGCCCGAGTCATTCTTAAAAATGACTCAAGTCTTAAAATGAACTCGAGTCTTAAAGAAAGTGTCTTGCATAATTGAGTCGAGTCTCGAAAATTAAGACTCGAAGACTCGAGTCGTTTGCAACACTAGCTGAGATACACTCTGTTGGATTCTCAATGCTCGGTTCAACACAGAGAGTTGTAAATTCCGTACGCGATAAAATGTTGCGAACGGTAGTCTACTGTACTAGTGTTAATTTTTATTATTTTATGTAAAACTACCGAATATTTAATTAATAATAATTTGTATTTCCAAAAACCAACGTGATAAATGTTTATAGTGCAACATTCTTGATACTTGCATGTCTTGAAGAGCGTTTGACCAAGACTACCGGGATGTCATCGGAAAACTAGATTAAAAATAAATAAATGAAAATCTTTGTTGCAGACATCTTCTTACATAGTATAAAACAAAGTCGCTTCCCGCGTCTGTACGCTTAGATCTTTAAAACTGCGTAACGGATTTTAATGCGGTTTTCATTAATAGACACAGTGATTCAAGAGGCAGGTTTATATGTATACGCGGGCGAACCGGCTTGCTATATGTAAATGTAAAAGTGGATTTTTCTTGATGTTATAAAATACTAAAAATTGTGAATTTGGACGAGCTTGTAAAGGCGTATATTACGCCGGATTGAAAACGCAGGCGGAAATTTAGAATTAATTTTAATTTATTTGGTTGTTAAGATACGCTATGTCGGAAATCAATGAATGAATCTAAAATATTATGTTGTACGTACAGCTGGCTAATAGTCTTATTTTTTTTCAAATTATAAGAAAAGAAAATCTCTTGAATATTAATTGGATAGCAAAAAAGCAGTTTATGTAATAAGATATTATAGAGTTACAAGTTAAATTCACGCTTTCTTCCCACGGGGCTAGTCAGAAACTACAGAATAGCAAATAAATAGCTGAATGAAATAAGGCTATAAGACTCTCCAACTCTTTCTAGCACCTGTATGTAAGTAAAAGATAGCAATAAACTACATTCGTTTTAATTAGTGTAAAACAAAAAGTCCACTTTCGCAAGGAAGTAAAAATATCGTGCACTAGATTTTCGACTCCCGGTGTTGAACCGAGCGTTGAGAATTGAACAGTATAGTCACCAAAAGAGACAGTTACCAGGATCGTCGAATATAGTTGAAGTTTAGGAAGTAACCGATGGATGTTTTCGGATACATTTTTATTCAATTAATAGAAAATTCCATCTTGTGGGAGGCCTTCCAACGCTACGTCTTCCAGTACGCGGTCGCCACTCCAGAACCTTCCGGCCCCATCGACCATCTGGGGGCTTACTCTTCAACCTAATTTTAATTCCAATCTAAAGCCAATACGATTCCAATGTTAATTTTGCATACACGTGATTCGGTACTCTTGAAAACAATAGCGTCAACATTGGAACAACAACAACGCCCGATCTTGATTCCACTTAGTTCTCTAAAATGGACACCTAATTTAAACACATTTTGGCGCTAGCGTCGAACTCAAAAATACGATACGTCAAAATTGCAATGTCATTCGATCGGAATTAAAATCAAGAGTAAGCAACCTGTTCTGCGAGCAATGTGCCCTGTCCACTGCCACTTAAGTTTGGCAATTCTTCGGGCTATGTCGGTTACCTTGGTTCTCCTATGGATCTCTTTATTTCTTATTCGATTGCGACCTGGTAAAGGCTGCAAGAGTCCGGTAGATGCGAGAAGCACAGAACTGGTCGAAGTAGCTGTGCTTTGCGGAGTCTAATGTCCAGCAGTGGACGTCTTTCGGCTGAAATGATGATGATGAATAGAAAATTAAAGGTTAATTTATCAAAGTATTTTTTTTTTAAACAACCATCTGTTTCTTACTAAACTTCAACTATATCGGACGACTCTGCTTACTTACTTAATCTCTTTTGGTGACAGTACATCCCAGCGCGTCGGAAAAATCACCGTTTGATTTTCAGCTCTCGGCATCTAGCAGAGCGTTTAAAATCCAGTGAGCAATAAAATCTAGCCGCGATATTTTTACGTATGTAGTAGTGATGTGCCGGATCGTTAAAATATATATCCGCGGATACGGATCTGAAAATGGATATGGATCCGAATACGGATATAGATCCGAATACGGATAAGGATTTGAATACGGATATTTGGTGTCAAGATCCGCGGATACGGATCTCAACTTTCTTACTCAATCGGTGTCAATGCGGGTGACCTTAAAATGTTTCGACTTACCTTGTGCGGGGTCTTTCTTTTGTTTTATTTATAGTTTAGTCACTAAAGATTAGATTTTAAGAAATAAAAAATAATCCGAATGGATTTTAATCATTTTTCAATGGTAGAATTTCATCTGTATATTGAAAATTAATAAGGTAAAAGAACCGCCAAAAAGTAATGGATACGGATCTATCTTCGCCCGCGGATACTGATCCGGATATCGGCACATCAGCCGGACTATAAAATGTAATTAAATCTGTATTAAATAAGACATTTTTGTAAGAGTTCAAACAATTTTCCCATAGTCAGTATGTATTGTTTTGTTTTCGTCTATATTGAATGCGAACATCGTTCGGACTCCAAATATTTGTAGAATGTAATTGTTAATATTTTTAAGACATTAAGTAAACGGTTTTCAATTAAATAAATATTTTTTTAAATTATTTGTTTTTGTTTTATTTAACTAAACATTTCAATCAAATTATGGTAATAAACACACATTCATAACATTACAACTATACTTCATTTGAAATAAGATTATACAAAATTCTTTGAGCTCCTTAAGTTCAGAGTTCAGCTGCACGATTACTGATAAATGCGTTCACTGCACACGCAAATTGTACACGGAGGAACTCATCCATTCTACTAACTAACAACGAATGCACCAACATAATAATTATAATAACATTCATAAATTAATTAATTATTATGATTACTTTTCATTTCTTTGACAAATCTTTTCCAAGCAAACCACACACACACACACACACACACACGCACACATTCCTCACTGTTATCTCATAAGCCTTTTTAATAAAATGTTCATCAGAATTATTACGCAATTATATATATTTTTGTAAAAATGTGTACAATCCACCTAAAGAACACTGTCCTCCAAGATACAGGACTCTCCTAGTTTGAAGGGCAGGGGTCTTACTCATATGTAATAGCCATACCTATCTATAACTGAGACACTACTGATGTTACCTACGCTAAGTGTTTTGTTAAATAAATGATTACTTACTTACTTACTGACTGGACAGGTCCACTCAAGATTGAGTGGACCTGTCCAGTATGTGGTTCTTTCCACAAAAGACCATTTCAGACACTAATACACATGGTCTTCACATGATCTGACCAAGATTGTGTCTGGACTTTAAAAGAGACTGTGACCTAGTTTGTTTCGGCCTTTCTTAGAGTAGTCTTCATACGTAGTTGATTTCACATTTATTATTATAAACAGCCTAGGTATATTGTTCCCACTGCTGGGACACAGACAGGCCACCTCTTGGTGAGTCAGAGTGGGCCGTAATCTACCACGCGGGCCCAGTGCGGGTTGTGTCTTCTTATTACACGCTTTATATTAGCTTCACTTGTATGTTTGTTTGTAACCGGCTCCTTATAGCGCGATTTTGACCCACTTTAAACGACCAGATTTCATTCAAACTTTGCACACCTGTCAAGGACCGATGACAATGAAATAATTTCATAAATTTGTGCCATTATCCTTGCCAAGGTTAACAGGACAGCAAAAAAAAACGTCTTTGAAAACTACGCTGACATACGTCACAAACTACGCTGGCATACGACACAAACTACGCTGACATACGTCACAAACAACGCTGATATACGTCGCAAACTACGCTGATATACGTCTCAAAATTCGAAAAACCCTAAAGAATAGAAAATAAATAATAGTTTACAAAAACTAAAACCTGATATCAATAAAAAAAATACCTTAAAAAGCACCCCACGCTTTTTTTCCAATATTTTGTACTTTTTAGTTTGGTTTTCAATGGAAGCGTGTTTTTTAAATTTTTTTTGGTTCTAGGACATGCCAGTTTCCTCAGATTTTTTCCTTCACCGTTTTGAGAGCAGTGGTGATGAAATTATTTACACAAAGTCAAGCGCCTGTTGGATTCGAACCCACCCTCGTAAGTCGGGGCCGATACCACTCCCACTGAGCCACCACTGCTCTTACTCACATTTATAATGCGCACAGCTAGTGTGGAACTTTGCCAGCCTCTGTTCCCTTCCACATTTAACTCGTCAGCCTTCAAAGCAGGAGTGAACAGCCATCTTCTGGGCATGCTCGTTCCATCACAGACCTCATCCATCGCTTTCTAGGCGTGATCGAGGTCAAGAACAGCCCTATTCAGCAAGAAAAAATTTAATAAAAAGACATAAGATTTCGTCATACATTTATTTGTCTTAGTATGAGTAGAAATAACATAATTTGGGAATTTAAATTGTACGAATATCTAATATTGTATACAAGGTTGCAGACATCAACGCGAATCTATTGCATTCAGTACATGATTATGGAAAACCCCTGCATTTAAATTTTTAGCAGGTTATTAAAAAAAAAATGTGTGTGTCAGCTCCGACGCACGACTGAAGTTTACTCCTTACGAACGATTATAAAATATATAGATTAGTATACATAACGTAACGTAACAGAGAAAGATTGATTTTCCTCCCATACATTTTCATTACTCCCCAGGGTTAAAAAAAAGACATATATGCATTGACATATTATATTACTGCGTAAGGACAGGGCGGACCGCATGTTACAATGACGCCTCGAACTTGGTCCCAAAATGGTCTTCCCTTTATCGAAGTGAACTAGAACGCGATCGGCTGTCTTCGGAACGGTCGTATATTTTGCAAGCAAAAATGCCAAGTTTTGCCGTGAAGGGTTGCGTGAACCACGACAAAAAGCACAATAAAAAAAATGATAACATTTCATATCACCGGTAAGTTAAAAATATGTCATTAAATCCACTGCTAACATTATTTAAAACAATTTTCTTTCATATTTGTCTCAACCTATGACAAAGACGAAGCGAAGCCGCGTAAAAGTACGACATAACTTTGCAGCGGCGCTCGTTGTAGCCGGTAGCCTATGAAATGGAAAGATTTAATAATATTACTATAAATAATTTAAAAAAAAATGTTTTATTCGAAGGCCAATGAAAACTTAATAACACCAACAAACTGCAACAAATATAAATTTTCAAAAATAAAAAGTTTTTTTTTTATTTCTTTGTACCTCGAAAAATACCTCACCCCGCTCTTACAAGGTTACGTCTAGGAGCAGACCACGCGGATTGACATCGTAGTTCATACTAGTTCTAATAGATGACGTTAGTGTTTTTTGTAGGGCGACCGCGTCCGTCAAATGTTCGGACGACCGTATCTTTACTATTTAAATCAATGCATATATGAAAATCGATTCATGTGGAGTAAACTCGTCATTGTCGCGTGATTTATAAATTACTAGCTGACCCGACAGACGTTGTCCTGTCTCTTTGATGATATTTGAGCACGCATTCTGTCAATTCTTTGTCAAATGTCATAATGTTACATTAAAAAAGTTTACATTTATCCTATTATATGGTTGTTAAGTATTCTTAAATAAGTGTTCTTAAATTTTCTAATTTTACGCGCAATTTTTAATTTTTTTTTCTTTCGAACCTTCTCCTGACAATTACAAACACAACAAAAAAAGAAAAAGTGAAATCGGTCCAGCCGTCACGCGTGATGGCGTGACCAAGGGAAATAGGGATTCATTTTTATATATATAGATTATAATTAAATTACTGTGTAGTTTTTTAGTACAGTAAAGAGTAATAATTAAATATTGATTTTAAAACAAAATAGATGTTGTCTAACATGTCTTAACCATTCAGCTATTAAAATTAAGGATGTGCTAAGTTAGCCATCGAAATTAATATTTTTCTTATGTATTTTGCAATATGCAGGTCAGTCTCAGGTTGAATGTTGAACAAAATATGATTCGCGAATGTAAAAAAATATCAGGAAATCGTCATTCAATGGGATTAAATGAACTGAGAGGGTTGTATTGATGATTTAATTGTTATAACCAGAGGTCGGAATTAGGTAGTTACTTATGTACTTACATTGATTTCATGCAACGAAAGAATAAGGTGGATATGCCCCAAATACCGGGATTAATTTTGAAGAGCAGAAAAATCCCGTGATCTATTTATAAAAAAGGCGAAGTATAAGTATGAGAATTTGCTTAAGACTATTAATAATTTGTATTTTGAATTTAATACTATTAAAAATTGTATGTTAATTATCTTTGTTTTATTTGTCTTATCTATTGAGATAGATAAGACAAATAAAACAAGGGTACAAATAAACGAGGTTTTTATTATTATTTATTTGTAATATTGTTGGTCACACGGGGTTGTCTATTAGAAATCCCGGGAAGATCGACTAGTGACGTGCCGGATCGTTAAAAATGTATATTCGCTTATACGGATCCGAATACGGATATTTGGTGTCAAGATCCGCGGATACAGATACGGATCTTAAATTTCTTACTCGATCGGTTGAAACGATAGTTGACGCCACTTGACGCTTTGCTTTTTGCTTTGACAGGACATGTTTCGAATTGCATTGCGCGGGTCCGTCTTTTGTTTTGTTTATAGAAGTCACTAAATATTTGATTTTAAGAAATAAAATAATTTGAATGGAATTATATTGAAATAGTATTTCATTGTAGCAAAGCTATTTAATACCATTCAGATTATTTAATTAAATTTAATCACCTAGAAATTTAGAATTTCATTTATGTATTAAAAATGTATAAGATAAAAGATCCGCCACAAAAGTAACCGATACGGATCTTTCTTCTCCCTCGGATATCCGTGGTTGCGGATATCCGGCATGACACTAAGCCTGACCCTGACCTACAAATTGCAAAAGTGCAAAGTTCGACAGCTGATCTTGCTTTGCAACTGTCACTCCATGACACTGGCAGAACAGTCAACAAAAAACCATTTACAAATTAATCTTCTATATTACTCCCTACTTCTGTCACAGACTGTTCAGCTTTCATCTTCTTCTTCTTAATCACCGGCTTATCCAAGTTACTAAGCGCTTGAGCCAGCATTCCTTGAAAATTTGTAACCTTAGACTTATAATACTTATTTTTCATCGGTTCCAAAACTTTCTCTATAGGAGTCTCACCTAACAAATGCGCTAACGGATTCGTACTCACCAATTTCGTACCATCTGGTAATTTAAGATCAATCGTTTTATGATTGTCAATGATTAATATATCATTTTGCTTATTCAAAACTTCATGGACTTTGACAATTTTATAATAAGGTGCTTGAGATTGCAAATGAGCGATTCTCAAGTCTTTGAACTCCGCTGGTAGCTTTGGTAAAACAATTTTGTGTGGAATTTGGTCTACTCGGCTCGGTATTTCTTCTGTTCCTTCTAACATTACTTCTTCTGCAACTTCCGGAATTGAATCATTACGGTCCATGAAATTGTAGTTGTCATCGTCATAGTTTTGGTAATCATTATTGTCCTGACTATGACTATCTTCTTGCATTATAGGCACTGCTTGTACCATTTTAATAGTTGCACGAACTTTTTCAAATTGGCTCGATTTGAATTTAACAGGCATTGATAATTTGACAATTTCTGGCTCACGTTGTTCTTCGAATTTAGTCATTTTTATAACCGGTTCTCTCGGAACACCTTCAACCATTTTAAAAGTTACCGCATTTGTTATTATAATTTCTGACTTATTCTCAGCTTCAGGAGTAAAGTTCTCAATGAACTTTTGCACGGAGAGACGGTTATCAATTTCCTCAATCGTTGCAGATGATTGAGTTTCCTCACATTGAACTTTTCGGATAGTCTTCCTAAATTTCTCAGACATTGGCCGATCATCACTGATTGTTTCGCCCTTCTTACGTTTTTCCAACATGCATTTTAGTGTGTCTGTCAATTTAGACGATGAATGCTGTAACGTTATATGTTGATTTAACTTTTCCTTGCTTCGGAAGATCTTGGAACATTTGATGCATTTTTTGTATTCGTTCTTAGAATGTAAAGATATATGGTGATTGTAGTTTTGGTATGTGTAGCAATATTTATGGCATATGTCGCAAGTGAACCTCTTTCTATTATTATCTAATTGGTTTTTTTTCCACTTGCCCCCCACTCGTGGTTGTTTTGTGATTAGCTTCTGCTGCTTCAACACTCTTTTCTTAATAACTAAAAGAGATTCATCATCTGAAGACTCCACAGTGATAGTCTCTTCTGGTTCCTTTTTACGGGCCTTCGGACCTCTCTTACGCTTCAATGTGGGCTTTGGTGCCGTCTCTACCTCAGTCTGGTTCCCCTCAGTCTCCGTAACACTCATCTCAGAGTTCATATTCAATAGGCTGATGTTAGAGTCTTCGCTCCTACCAAGAACTGAGTTTTCCTTTTGTTTATCATCATACAAGCATTTCGGTACAAACGGATTCAGAGATTTCTTATCTGTGAAAAATACATTGTAATTCTTATCAAATTCAACATAACCAATACTCTTGTGTTCTAACTTTATGTGAAGAGTAAACCTCTTGCGTAATCTGAACTTTGTGGTGCAAATCCTGCAGGTATATGGCTCAATTTCCTTATGTTTTGTGAAGAAATGTCCAAACAATTTCTGCGGGTGTTTAAAAGGAGTTTTGCAATAAACACACATGTATTTATACAAGTGTAGCTCACTCTTGTGTGCCCTGTTCAAATGTTTCTGCAACGCAACATTCCCAACGCACTGTTTCCAACAAAAAGTGCATGATTTTAGTTCTACAGACAGTGGGTGCACTGTCGACTGATGTTCGGACAGCTCGTACATTGAATCGTAGTGAGTGTTGCAGGTATGACATTTGATCACCTTGCAAACTTTCTTATGTTTATTGAATGCAATCCTATTGAAAACTAGCTTACAATCGGGACACTGTTTTCTCACAAAATTGTACTGCTTCCCACAGTAGTTTAAAACATGCTGATTTAACGAGTATCTCTTCTTGTACACATTGGAGCATATATCACAAACAAATGTCTGACATTTCTTGGAAGACCGTGAATGCTCAATGAAATGTTTTATGTCCGACGTAGAATAACTACAGTAAACGCACATGTAGATGGTATCGCTGTGTAGTGAGAGTAAAACAGTCTCAGCTTTTATATTTAAAACGGCTGATAGGTATTGAAGAAGAGGCTGGATCATAACCCCGTCATTACTGTCGTTATGATTTTCTAAATCATGTTTCTTTAAGTCACGAAGGTGGCCGTACTTCTCAGGGCACTGCGTGCAGCTATATGCAGTCTTAGAGACTCGCTTATGTTTTTTTGAGTGTACTCTATGCTCATTCTCGTCAGAAAATGCTCGTAAGCAATAGAGGCAGTAGAACAAACTGGCGAGATGGTTGTCTCGAAAATGCTCCGCGTACTCAATCAAATCCGTGTATTTGTGTGTACAGAACAAACACAGCTTCGAACCGGCGCTTCTTATTTTATGTATTTGGTCTAAATGTACTGTTAAGTCGTCAGGATCCAAGAATTCTGCTTGACATATAGTACATGTCGTATCAACATCAGCGCTGTATGTGTTTATGAATTCCTCGTCCAACACTTCCACTACTTCCTCGTGCTGCTCTTCCTCTACATCTTCGTGCTCATTCGCAGACATAATTGTGGCTTTTTAATCAACATAACATGTATTTTCAGTTATTTCGCTTCCCATTTTGCCATCAACAAGAAAGACTGAGAAAGATTATCTGTATCTGACGTTTGTGTAATAAATTTTGACAACTAAAGCACATAAAACAAAAATAGAGGCTAGAGGTGGGACATATCACAGCGTCTAACCAATAAATCAACTAATAGCATTTCATTAGTCGATTTTTTTAAAAGAATCGGCCCTGAAAATTAAAGGAGATGTTTCATTTTCGGCCATCAGATGTACATTTATCAATAAAGAGGAAAAAATACCACAAATTAGGGAAAAATATTCTCTGGTTAATTTGCGCCTGATTTGTTGTGTACAAATATAATAGTTTTTCAATTATTGCCATGTTTTATTCAACATGGCGTTTCGTTTGCTTGCAGACTTCATTCGTTCTGAAATCATGTCTCATCAAATCAATGTTAAGTAGAAAATAATTAAAAATGTATTGTGTATTCTTGTAGTGTTAAAAATAAATTACTATTATTCTCTTATAAATATTTTTGAGTAAACATAATTAAGTGTGACCATTTCATCGTTACAAAAATCTTTAGTCTCCATTCTCGAAGTGTGTTTCTAAACGAATTCAAAATGACCACTTGCTAACTCTTAGGACAAACGTCAAACATTTTTAATTTTTATTTTGTACAATAAAGAGTAAAATAATATACAGTACATAAAAACCATTTGATAGTATGAAAAAAATGTTACTTTATTCTATTCATGAGTAATTTACCCAGCTTCGCTAAACGGTACACGTTATGGCCGGAGCCCCATATAAAAATAAATAAATATTGGTACCGATTCCCTTGTTCACAAACTGAACTAAATTTAAGTTCAGTACATCTTTTTCTTTCTATTTCATTAAGAAAAGGACAGAAGATAAATTTTAGTTTAGTCTTGTCAAATTAATCAGCGCCTGTCACTACTCCATACAAGTTTAGACGTGATTAAAAACTTGCCTACTAAAATTACGTCAATTAACGTCAAGCGCTGATTAATTTGACAGGACTAAACTAAAATTTATCTTCTGTCCTTGTCTTAATGAAATAGAAAGAAAAAGATGCACTGAACTTAAATTTAGTTTAGTTTGTGAATAAGGGAATCGGTACCAATATTCCACAACTATCACACAACGCCATCTAGTCCCAAGCTAAGCAGAGCTTGTGTTATGGGTACTAGACAACTGATAAACATACTTATATATTTCTGAATACATACATATTATAGATAAATTACACCCAGACACAGAACAAATGATCGTGCTCATCACACAAACATTTGTCCTGGGTGGGAATCGAACCCACGACCTCCGGCATAGCAGTCAGGGTCGCTAACCACTCCTTTAAATGAAACATCTCCTTTTCTTTTAAATAAATATAAATTTATTCTACAATATTCGTTCGCGTCCACTGTAAGTCTCAGCATCTCTCAAAGGATAACTGGTAGAAAATGCGCATTGTCGCGTTATCACGAATCACATCGTTACATCGAGATGTCGATCTATGTGCCAGAGAGAGCGCCCTATTTGTAGTTCGCGATAACGCGAAAAGCTACGGCTTAAACTCTGTTAAATTATAACTTGACCAAAAATGCTATTTCAACTATGAAACCGAGATCGCACTGGCGTCAAACCTGAGTGGCATTCGGGACGCAATTTCACTGAAAGAATCACAGGATTCTTATAATTTGCAATTTCAATTTCACAGACGAGTCACAACATTTCGTTACATTATTTCAAACTATAATAAGAGTCGTCTTACAACTCTCTCTCTCTCTATTTCCTACGCGACTTTAGCTGTCAAAAATATTTCTGTATAAATAAGAACTCGATAGTCTTCACTCCCTCACCCCATTCACGCTGAAGTCACTCAAGGCTCCGTGATATCTCCTCTCATCTTCCTGCTTTTCACCAGTGATATTCTGAAAGGTAAAACGGCCCTGTTGGCCAATGACACCGCCGTTTACGACACCGAGCACCGGGCACTGCTAGGAGAATGGAGAGTCGAGGTCAACCCCGACAAGAATCAGGTGGTTCTCTTCTTGAAACCGCGAGTACTTCCTTAGGCGAAGCAAGTCAAATACTTAGGTGTGATACTTGACCACCGCTTTACCTTCAGGCAGCACATAGAGCAACAGCACGTTCGCGCGCTGCTTTTACTCTCAGTAGGCTTCACTTCATTTTGACCGCCTGCAGCAAATCATCCCTTTTTTTGAGTGGGAAATCATCAAAGGACGTCTCCCGCTCTGGGTGGAGCGGAAGAGCGTGTCAGACTTTTACTGACTAAAACCCACCCGTATTCCGTCAGTTGCCCATGTTTCAGCGCCACGGTATCTCTTTTGAACGAATCTCGTGACCCTGGCAGAATTGTCCCATATGTGCAAATTACGCATCCACACAGTCATATCATTATGATCACAACATCATGATTTATGGCTGCATCGTCTTCGCACTCGTTAAGCTCCACCATATCCATTGGATGCAGACCCTACAAATCCATTTTCTTAGAAAGATAATGGGAGCCCCATTTCATGTCCGAAATGGGAATACCATCTGAATTTCAAAATGCCTACCATCCAGCAGTACATGAAGCGGCTTTCCAAGCGTTTCTTTGAATTTCATATAAATCAACACAATCCCCTGACCGCGATAGCCGCCAGCTACACTTCCTGCCGCATTAGTAGCTTTCGACAACCGAGGCATACCCTAACCATTCCTGATGCCACTACAACCCTCCTCTAGCAGAGTAGTACGCTCACCAGTATTCTCTAGATTCACCGTCGCAGAGCATCGTCTTTCTGTCCTCTGTGCCGAGGTCCACCGCGACACGACATCCCAATCCATTTCCGCCCAACCCTTGCTCGAGCCAGCTCGCGTCGCTGAGCCTGTAGCATTATTTTTCCTCAAATAATAATCATTTCAATCCAGCCCGTTCCTTGCTGCCTTTCAACGATGCCGTAAGCCGAGGTCCTTATCCCACAGGGGGTGCCCTTAGCTTTTAGTCACTCAACACGTCTACTTCGTCACGTTTTTAGGGTTCCGTTGCCAAATGGCAAAAAACGGAACCCTTATAGATTCGTCATGTCTGTCTGTCTGTCTGCCCGTGGTCCGTCGTCGCGACCCCGACTTAATAGTCCCTCCCGACCCTTGCATGAGCCAGCCCGCGATGCTGCGCCTGTAGCTTTAAATTAGCCCCTAAATAATTTAACCCAGATCCAGCATGTCCCTTGCTGCCCTCCCCCAGTGATTGCCTAAGCCGAGGTGCGAACCCCCCTCGGGGTTACCCTTAGGACTTTCGCTTTAGTTTTAATTTTACTATGGCCCGGCTGGAGGTCTAAAAAGTTTAACTTTTTAGAAATCGCCGGGCAAAAATCCGTTTAAGTAGTCAGAATCTTTTCAGATTAACTACGAGATGTCCTTCAAAAAAAAAAAAAAATGTCTGCCCGTGTATGTCACAGCCACTTTTTTTCGAAACTATAAGAGCTATGCTGTTGAAACTTGGTAAGTAGATGTATTCTGTGAACCGCATTAAGATATTCAAACAAAAATAGAAAAAAAACAATAATATTTGGGGTTCCCCATACATACAACTGAAACTAAAAAAAAAAACATCAAACCCATACGTGTGGGGTATCTATGGATAGGTCTTCAAAAATGATATTGAGGTTTCTTATATCATTTTTTTCTAAACTGAATAGTTTGCGCGAGAGACACTTCCAAAGTCGTAAAATGTGTGTCCCCCCCCCCCCCCCTTAACTTCTAAAATGAGGGAATGATAAAACCCCGAAAAAAAAAAAAAAACCCGAAAATTGGTTTGAACGAGATCTAGTAAGTAGTTTTTTTTTAATACGTCATAAATCGTAAACCGCAATTTACCTTTCATTCAATCAACTCAAATATAAAAATAAAAAAAATCATAAACATAAACCTTATGCATAAACCGTGGTAAACAGGTTTGTACGGAACCCTCGGTGCGCGAGTCCGACTCGCACTTGGCCGGTTTTTCTAGCGAGACGCGAAGAAATACCTCTTTTAAACGGAGTTATTTGCATGCGCTGCGCCGCTGCCTAAGCAATTGTTAACAAGGTATGGGACCCAGCAGGGTCCGCCTTAAATAGTTCTATACAAAAGTCCGCGACATCATATTTCTATTTTTATATTTATGTGGATATACTTAGTATCTTTTATGTATTAAGAAATAATTTTTCGACGTTTGGATGTTTTTTTTAAACAACAAAATATGTGGCGTTCCGCGCATAAAGGTACCAGATGTCGGCATTTATTTTCCCAGTTATTTGCGTTTTTGTAAAATCTGGTGAAAATATGGCATTTTGTGATTTTTAGTGATTATTGTTCTACAACAAAGCTACGATTGGATACAATTAACATCTACAGACAACATTTTTAAGCACATTTTTTTTTAAAGGAAATGTTTAGTAACAGATGATGGGATGTCGGTAGGTCTTATAAAATGTCGACATTTTTATAATTATTATGTTGAGTTTTTTTAATTTTAATACTATTTGTATATTGGCAGTACAGTATCGGTTATTTTAATGATACATTGATGCATATAATGTGTTGGGTTGGGCGTTAGCTAGGAATTGCCGAGAGTATTGTAGAACCTTGTTTTTTTGTAACCTTAACTTTCAAGCTCAATTTTCTCGAAACTAGTTTTTTAAGAATTTCAACTTTGGATGTCTGTTACAAAAAAAGTATAAAGATTTTTTTTTTAAATATAATAATCAGCATAATAAAGGGACTCTTCTAGATTCTACATCCGGCCTTAACTCAATACCTCCCTACTGGTACCTTTATACGCGGAACGCCACATATTAATTCCTATCAATAAACAGATATTTTATAGTATGGTCACAAAGACATCATAGGGGTCTAAATAGTTTCGGAGATACTATAAAATTAAAAATGCCGTCTAACTTCACTAACCGGTTTAGAACATAACACCTGCTAGTAAAGTCACGGGCTGCTAGAAGTCGCGGGCTATATATTATTTTTAATTTTTTTATCTCAATATAAAATTTAAAAATATATTTGCAAGTCGCATCATATCCATTTTTTAACTTCTCTTTGTGTTATGAAAAGAGATCAATGAGTTATTTACAATCAACGCGAAAACCAGTTCTTTAAGAACAACGCAGATACTTGGTAACAGGTTCAAAACAACAATAATAATAACGGTAATCGTCATCACTGCCAAACAAAGCCAAAACAATGCCATGAAATGACATTCATTATATTCTGTTAATACCGTACGTACCCTACAAAAAGATAAACAATATTGTTTTTATTAATACATGTGTTAATTAAATGAATCATCGACAAATAAACCGTCTTCTGATAACAAGGTCATCCATTATAAATACCATGGCTAATTTATGACGTAAATAGCTTTGTGATCTGATTATTTTTCTTAATGTTTACTTTGATACACGACACGTAGCTAAATATGACGCAGTGATTATTATCTGTGCCAAGGAATTGTGGGGAGATTCTGTTTTGTGGCTGGTCATTTTTAGGGAGATTTTGTATTGTAGTTTTAGCGATATTTTTCCTTTGTTTTCTTGCATACAATTTTCTCAAGGGGATTGGGGCGTTAATTAGCCCGTTCATCTTTCGCGTAGAGTGTGACATGGATTAAAATGAACGTTATCCATTAGAGAACATACTTGAAATGTATGTTCAAATTTTTTGTCATAAAAAATCGTGACTTGGAATTTTCTTTTATGGCGATAATATTTCAAATTTACTGTCTGATTTGTATAGAGATTCCGTTATAAAGTTCAACAACAAGGCAGCCTTGAAGTGTTTATTTCTTTATTTATTCCTTCAAAGTTTCTTGCCAGTGCTGGCAACGACTGGCCTGTAAGTCTAGAGGTTAGTGATCCTGACTGCTAAGACTGAGGTCGTGGGTTCGATTCCCACCCAGGACAAATCTTTGTGTGATGAGCACAATAATTTGTTCTGTGTCTGGGTGTAATTTATCTATAATATGTATGTATTTAGAAATATATAAGTATGTTTATCAGTTGTCTGGTTACCTTATTACAGGCTCTGCCTAGTTTTGGAT
Source organism: Aporophyla nigra (assembly GCA_947507805.1). NCBI lineage: Eukaryota > Metazoa > Arthropoda > Insecta > Lepidoptera > Noctuidae > Aporophyla > Aporophyla nigra. The sequence goes on along the minus strand of OX382319.1, from coordinate 10,398,741 downwards.
CAGATAACGTTGTGTTGGTTGTCCTAAGATAAAAAAAATGCTTAAATAAATTCAGTAGATTAAGATTAATTTATAATCTTAAAAAACATGATTTAGAAAAATTAAATTATGTTTCAGATTACATAAGAGAAGAATGAACACAATGCATTTATTTACAGTACAATTTTATTTTAACATCGTATTCTAGTAGTGTTTATACCTCTTCACCCGTTGTTATGGCAAATCTCAATAACCTGACCACCCAATGATCCCCTGCATCGGATCACGTTTGAAACGTCAAAAAATTCTAGTCTGTCATGTCACCACAGGCTGTCAGTTTTTGCCCGTACTAAATAAAAAAGAATTAGGCTGCAATACGCTGCCATGCACAAAATCAAGACTTTCAGGTAAGAAACAACATATTTTTCACATTCCCCTCACGTTTTTTACATAAAAATGTATTTTTATGATATTTGCCTCATCATTATAACCTAAAAGTTTTCGTGTTTTTTTTTAAGTGTTTATTTTAATTTGTGAAGCAAAGATATTTGTGTAACAGTATTTTTCCGAATTAGGTCCAAACAGGTATTATTACTCATTAATTTGCCGCTCGTTACAAAACTCTTTTCTATACGTTGTGAATATTTTATGTAGGTGTAGGTATGTACTCTATCATGTCTTTGTTATGCACATAAACTTATATATTATATCCGGGCTTTGTTTTTTATCCGCATTGAAACTCAGCAGTCAAACTTCATTTTCCTCATATTTCTAGATCTCTCTGTCCAAGTATCCTTTGCTTAAATTGATTTTTTATTTAAAATTATGGGCATTATCATTCAAGAATTCTGCCTTAGTAGCCAATGAAAGTGATATTCAGATGGTTTTGTTGAGTTTAACATATTTATAAAGATCATGTTGTAAATAATTTATGATATTAGATCTACAATGTTCTATGGTATTTTTGAATTGAGATAAATGAGTATTTCTTCAGGCAGAATGAAATGTTGCCTTAGTCCATCTTTGCAGATTTTAAAACTGTAAAATGTCTTCTATAGTCTGTTTAGCCAAATTCAATATTTGGGTTGTAACAGCTTAATAGATATAATTTTTATTACAAGGAGATAACTTTTTATCTCCTATCATATATTTTTATTGATTTCCATGTAACTGGATGTTGATTCTTATGTTTCATGAACACCATCAAAATTATCTATGCCTGTCATAAATTTGAAAATGCCCACCACACTGGCTATTTAAAACTATCTGAATACAACTAGACATTGATTGTCTTCTCTCCGTCAAATATTTTCGAGTCACACCCTATTCGTATCAAATGTTATGAGGAAAGTTTTGATGCTGATGGCTATAAGAGTAGAGATAGACCAAAGAACGGGTGGAAGGGCTGTGTGCATGATGGTATATTATGGGTAGAAAGGGGATGACAACCAAGATAATGACTAATAGAGAAGTATGGAAGAAAAAGACATGATGAACCATCCCCAAATAATTTAGGATAAGGGAAGGAGAATTTCATAAGTATAGCCTATTATGTCCCCACTGCTGGGACACAGGCCTCCTCTCTGTGAGAGTGGACTGTGATCCACTATGCGGCCCCAGTACAGGTAGAAGTCTTTTTTGGTACTAGAACATGCAGTCCTCATGTTTTCTGTGAGCAGTGGTGATGAAATAATTTCTACAAAGTAATGTGGTCACAAAGTAATGTGGAGGTCAAACCCTGTCAGGGTTTGACCTCACAAACTACAACTCGTAATCCGTGGCCGTTACCACTGGGCCACCACGGCTCTTATTGGCCTACCAGTTCTCTTTAAGATGCAAAAAAATGCAGTCCCCAATTAATAAAATAATAAAGCAAATAGGGTCATTTCGCCTGTTCGCGTCCATTTAGTGCAGTTGGCAAGTTTGACGGCGATAATAAAAATATCCCAGCACTAATTTCTATGAAAAATGTATGTAATTTGTTCATTATATAGTCTATTTTAAGATTAACTTTCAGTTTGGTTCCAAACATCTTGTGTTTTTATTGTAAATAGATAAACTTCAGATTTAGGCGTTTTATCCAGTTTGCGTCCACAAAATCCAAATTGCGTCCACCCGTGGACCACTTTGCGTCCACCAGCTAGAAAAGGAATATACGGGTGATATTTTTAAGAATTTGTAAAGAAAGATTGTATTTTAACAATTTCTTTATTTAAGTATATAAATATTAAAATCAACATTATTATCATTAAAAACATCACTTTAAAAAAAAAAAAAATCTTCTCAACATTGATTGAACTTAAAATTAGGTAAGTAGTAGGTAAATAATGATTGCACCTTTAAGAATAAACAGTAATCAGTTCTGTTAATTTTACCCTAAATCACGAGGTATATTATTATTGCTAAAGATGAGCCTTGATTAATAATAAGTTTTTGGCTATATTATAGCAACAAAACAATACAACAATTTTAATTTCAAACTCCCCTTCTTGAATTATTTTCTGAACAGTATCCAACAATTCTTGCTTTTTCACTGGAAATCCACATTTGGAAATGTTAAGAAGCCACTCCTGGTGCTGGTTCTGGTCTCGCTTTCTTTACTCCATCTGGTCTGCGCGCACTGATTTAGTCCAATAATGTGGTCTTGGGAATAGCATATTCTTTATATATTTATCTTATCGACTTATTCTACTCTCGAATTTCATTTAACGCTTTCCTTAAATCGTCTTCTGTGTATGTTCTCTTTTCCTTCTTCTTTCTTGTCTCCGAAGCACTCATCTTAAATAGAAAAAAAAGAATGAAATAAATTACAAAATTCATTTAAAAATAGAATTATAAACTCGTAGTCTTAATAAAAAATGTACAATAATAACAATCAATACATTTTAAATTATTTTTACAAGCAAGTCAGTTGTATTTACCTAAAAATAGTGGACGCAATTTGGTTTATTATTATCTCCTGTAGGTATAGTTTGCGTCCATCGCGGACGCAAAGTGGAAGTTTTGTAAATTCGATGTAGTAATTCGCGTCCACCTTATTTTATATGACAAATATAAAAAACATAATCAAATTCATAATTAATATTATTCCTTTTTTCATTATATAAGTCTAGAAACAGCTATGTATCCTAAAATTCACATAAACAATAAAAAACTTACCATCGAACACGCCGCTGCACACTATTTATTATCTAAATATCCCGCGCGTACGCACCCCTTGATGAACAGCCGAGACTAACTATTTTATCTAAACGGGATTGGTTTGGCGCACGGACCTGTTGTCCATGTGTACGTGCCTCTTATACATTGAGGTATTAGCGGTAAACACTTTTCGTTTGATTGGTGTATTAGTTTACTTATTTTCGAGGATTTTTAAAGGGAGATCCGTAAAATGGACGCGAATTGGGCGATGGACGCGAACAGGCGAAATGACCCTAATAAGCAATAAGCAATTAATATTATAAAGCTGAAGAGTTTGTTTGTTTGATTGAAAACGGTAATCTCAGGAACTACTGGTCCGAATTGAAGAATTCTTTTTGTGTTGGGTAGCCTTTTTATCAAAAAAGGCTATATTAAATCACGCTACAACCAAGAGGAGCGGAGCAGCAATGAAAAATGTTGCAAAAACGGGAAAAATAGCACGGGCAGGCCATTCGATGCGACGGGAAGGGTCGAGGGAACATGAAATTTAACGCGGACGAAGTCGCGGGCAGAAGCTAGTTATAGAATAAAATGGTAAAGTTTGTGAGTTTGTAAGAAATAATTTCTGGCAGTACCAGTAAATAGTCGGATTTGGAAAATTCTTATTGCAAATGCAATGAAATGAATGATAAGATATGATTTATTATTGCATAAGATAAAAAGATTTGATGTATTTGTGAGGGGGTCAAAGGGGGCTTGAAGTTGAGAAAAACTGTTTTCTTTTTTTTCTACTTTAAAAAGAAGGAGATTCGCAATTCGTTTGTAGGTTTTTTTTTGTATGTATGTTCCGTGATATCTCCAGCAATTTTTGACCTATTTCGAAAATTCTTTTTTAATGGATTGGGGTGCCTCCCATATAAATTTTATTAATTTTGCTTCGATAGATTATGCGTCAGCTTCGATGAGACGTTTTTAAATCCACTTTGTGTATTTTAATGATGTTCTAATACTTGTTGTTTACATATACCATGATGATTGATGTTTAGACCATGACCTCTGAGTTTGTTTCGTCGTTTCTTCTCAGGGAACAGTCAGCTTGGAAATATCGGCGCCATATAATTTTTAAAATAATTATTGACTAAAAAATGTTGACGTGTAAATGGTTCTTATAAGCTCTAAAACATTTCAAGGGTAGGTGCCATAACTAAAAAATGAAGCTTATCTGCCTCTACAACCCAGTTATTAAGTGATACAACAAACGTTGGTAAGGGGGTCAACTGAAGGAACACGGGTGGGTTTTAGTCAGTAAAAGTATGACACGCCCTCCCGCTCCGCCCAGAGCGGGAGAAGTCACTTGATGATTTCCCATCCAAAAAAAAAAGGGGGCGTCAGTTAATTAAGTGAGGCATTTTTGAGAATTTTTCGATCCCCTTGGTGAGATATCGTAAGATTTTCCTCAACTCCCTCCCCCCTCCCCTAATATCACGCGAGATTTTTAAAACTTCTATTTGGGCTGTAAAAGTGTTGGATTATTGAAAAAAAAAATATACAAAAGCCAGAAAATTTTCTTAGACCAAGAATAATTTCTTAACTCAAGAATTTATTCTCTTGACTCAAGAAAATCACTTTCTTTTAAATAGTATTCTTGGTTCAAGATTTTGGCTCTTGAGTCAAGTTATTTTTTTTCACACAATTTTACACCGTTTTCTGCGAAAATAATTACGTGATATTTGCCAATATTTGCTCCTCTCCCGTAAGTGAGATTTGGAAAGATTTAGCTTGATCTCTTTACGTAATTAATGGACGCCCCCTAACACTGATTGTCAGACTTCGGGGCTTCTGACGACCCGTAACGACTGTCGAATGACAGCCGGGAGCAACGGCTTAACGTGCTTTCTGAGGCACGGTGGGGTCTTGTTATGTAAAGATGCGTCACCCATCCACAGACCAACCGCGGCAAGCGTAGCTTAACCTGACCGCGACACGTATGGCTGTTATTACGTAAACCGACCTTAATATTTATAGGAAAAGAAAAGGTTATGCAGATTTATTCACTAATGTGACAATAGATGGCGCTTTTCAATGTCAATGAAGCGTTAAAAATTGAGTCATAACAGTTATTTTAGTTAATGATGTCGTTGACCTTTCGTTCGCGTTGTTTATCAACACTATTTATTTTTAATACTGTTTTGTTTTCGTACAATGCTGATGACTGTATGCCGAGAACTGTGGCTTTTTTTTTGGATGGTAAATCATCAAATGACTTCTCCCGCTCTGGGCGGAGCAGGAGGGCGTGTCAGACTTTTACTGACTAAAACCCACCCATGTTCCTTCAGTTGCCCATGTGCCAGGGTCACGGTATCTCTTTCGAACAATCTCGCGACCCTGGCAGGCATCGGTCCTAGCAGACCCCTTCAGTGCTGCTGACATCTCTTTGAGGCGCATCAAGCAAATCATCGGGACGACGGCGCGGCGCCGTCTACCCGATGCTGGTCCTTACCGGGCGGCGAGCTACCCATTGCTCGCCGCCCGCAAGCTCGCGCCTACGGTGGCCGGGAGTCCGCTATTGACTCCCGACGCCCGGGGCGTCTCCTCCTCGTGAGGGCGCAGAGACTGCCACTCCGTCACGCGCCCCGCCTCCTCCTTCGCGAGCATTACTGCTTCGCAGAAGGAGGTGACGGCTTCCCATGCCCTCTCGCTCCGTACCATGGCTCGCACCAGGGCCGGACGCGAGAGGTCGCCGCCGCCGATCGCCTGCACGAGAACTGTGGCTTAACTTGAAGTACGAGTGCTCGTATTTTTAATCGTCTTTAAAAAGTAGGTTCCTAATTATTTATTTTTGTTTGGCTCGCTGGGTTCGGTAGTGACGCTGAATTGGGTATACAATTCCCATCCATAAAAATTTCCCCACGTCTTTTTTATGTCTTATTTCATACACACGGGCCGAGTTACTTATCTAAAATCTTTTACACTAGTTTTGTGGATATCATCTGTCCCTTTTCCCCCACTATGTTGTTGTCGGCTTCCTGATGCAGCTGAATACCAGTATTTTACATGGAGCAACTGCCTAACTGACCTCCACAATCCAGTTACTAAAACCAGTAACACAGTTACTTTAGTACCTGTTACACTTTACTGTTCTTTATTTTGACCTTCTCTTCAACAATAATTATTCGTTAGTCGTCCATTTTCTGCCAGGGTCGCGAGATTGTTCGAAAGAGATACCGTGACTCTAGCACATGGGCAACTGAAGGAACACGGGTGGGTTTTAGTCAGTAAAAGTCTGACACGCCCTCCCGATCCGCCCAGAGCGGGAGAAGTCATTTGATGATTTCCCATCCAGAAAAAAAAAAGTCGTCCATTTTTAGGGTGACATTTTTCTATAATCTTTTACTACTCAGACACATTAACATCATTCTCCTGCTCTTATCCCAATTTATTTGTGGTCGCCGCAACATGTCTTTTTCTTCCACACTTCTCTATTAGTCGTCATCTCAGTAGTCACCCCCTTTCTATCCATACCATAATTCACACAGTCCATCCATCGTATCTTTGGTCTCCCTCTACTCTTATAGCCATAGACATTCATACTCAATACTTTCCTCACGACATCTTCCTAACTGTACAGATTATAAATTAAAATCGTATGGTAGTAGTAAGTACTGTAAGATTTTTTTTTGTGTAATTACTACAAAATCTATGAGTTCAACAATTACAAAAGTTGATGCTATAATTATTTATTAGAATTATTAATCATACAGATAAAACATTGTTTAAAAATAATAAAAAAAAGGAATTATTTATGGACTAATAAAAAATGAAAAATAATAAAAAAACGTAATAAATCATTTACTAAGAAACAAACTTATCCATTTTTCCAAAGTAAAAATTATTAAATATATCTAATAATGTTTACTTTAGAAATTAATGATTTTTCAGCTCTTCTGGAGTAGAATGATCAAAAACGCTGAGATACGTATATTACTTAATTTTTAATTGCCAGACTAAACACCCTTTACGGGGGGAGTTTCCTAAAATCCTTTCTTAGCTGACGTGGCCTACTCATAATCTACCCCTGCACCAAATTTTATCTTAGTAGGACCAGGAGTTTTTGAGATTTCGTGATTAATCAGTGAGTGAATGAATCTATGAATGACCTTTCGCTGTTATAGATTATCAATATCAACGGCAGAAAAGTGCGTAGTAGGCGTTCGCCCACGGCTTGGTTACGTAGCAATGCGGGCTTCCTCCCACAGTCTAGCTATGTGGGTGGGCCGCCCACAACTTCCCATTTTATAGGCTTCCAAGCTTCAAACAAATCTCTCGTTTACATAACAGAGCTTTCTTTCAAGGTACTTTTTTCCCTCGTTATGCTGGGGCCGTACCGTTTCTGCGTTTAATCTATACTTAAAATATTATAAAGCTGAAGAATTTGTTTGGTTGAACACGCTTATCTCACGAACTACTGATTGGAATAGAAAAAATATTCTAGTGTTGGTTAGCCCATTTATCGAGGAAGGTTATAGGCTATATGACATCACGCTACGGACAATAGGAGCGGAGCATTAATGAAACAAGTTGCAAAACAGGAATAAAATATTCCTTTTGAGAGCTTCCGTTGCGTGTGCTGCGTATACAGTCAAAGTAATGCAAAATCATGTATGACGGAATTGTTTCTCTTAAATAGTTCTAAAAAAAAAGTCTGTCAATTTTAGTGTTGGATAATCAATTTATCGAGGAAGGTTATATTATAGGCTATTAGTAAAGAATGCTAAGTATAACGGAGCATAGCGCGGGCGGGCAATGGGATACGATACGACGCGACGCGACGCGTCGGAGGCCAAAATTTCATACGAAAGAAGTCGCGAGCCGAAGCTAGTTGTAAATAAACTGTTTTAAACCGAAATAATCATTTTAAAACCCGTTTCGAATTTGTTTAAAATCACGACTAGTTGAACCATATATTGAATACGTATTAATTAAAAAATTAAGCTTACTGAAATATTTCTACTTTTCAGTTATTAGTGCCACTTTTAGACTGCCTCTTATGTGCTCATTTCTTATTCTATCCATTCGTGTAACATCACACATCCCTCTTAACATTCTCATCTCAGATGCACGCAATTGCCTTTCATTCATCCTTTTTGTGGCCCAACATTCTTATTTCAGTAACTTTTATTATGGGTATTATATACGTTGTATATTCCGTGTGGTGCCGGCACCATCCCTTCTTTTCCCGTGGGTGTCATAAGAAGCGAGTAAGGGACATACTAGAGAATGGGCAGCAGCGCTCTCTACGCATTGTACCACCATACTGCGATCGCCAACCCGCCGGCCAAGCGTGGCGATTATGGCAAAACCACCGATTTTCTGTCGTTCGGCTGAAATGACGATGATAACACGTTGTATATAGGGTCAAAATAAATTAGCTAGCAAAACGTGATATAGATATAGGGTATCGATTTAGGCATGGTAGAACGACAAATAAATTAATGAGATGTTTTTGGTAGGGACAAAACTTATGGGTGCGCGTCAGGTAATGTGACCCGTTGTATTTTGTACTGTATTCAGCTTTCACTTCTGTCGGCAATCCCCATGATTGCCTATTTTTTTGTGGGGTCAACGACCGCTAGCGCTGGTAGTGTAGTTCCTTGAAGTATAAGTTAAAAAAATACGTATTTATGTTTTGTTTATTTGTACTTTGAGCCATCACGTCTCTGCAGTTTACACAGCAAAATACAAAAAAAAAACTGTCATTTCTGGTAATATGTACTACAGAATACCTAAGGTCATTGAACCTAAAACAAATATCATGATGCATTTTTTTATTCATTGTGTTGAGTAACGGATGTCATCGTCTGCGGAGTTTCGCTAGGTGATTTAATTTGACCCAGTATACTAACAAACGTGTGGTGTTACACGGATGGATTGAATAAGAAATGAGTACATAAGAGGAAGTCTGAAAGTGGCACCGATAGCTGAAAAGTTGTGTGGGAATCGGTTGACATGGTATGGTCACGTGATACGGAGGAATGAGGAAAATGTCGCGAGGAAAGTATTGAGTATGAATGTGGATGGCTATAAGAGTATAAACTAGATGAGGTCGACGTTTCCTATCTGACTACTCTGAGAAGAAAGGCCGAAACAAACTCAGAGGTCACAGTCTCTTTTAAAGTCCAGATATAATCTTGGTGACATCATGTGAAGACTATGTAGATAGGTGTATGAAATGGTCTTTTGAGGAAAGAACCAACACAGATTGAGTGGATCTGTCCAGTCAGTGCACGCGTTTGTTAGTAATCGTGCAGAACTCGAAACAAAAAAAAAAAAAAAATAGTTTAAAAAAAGTGCTTGATATCAATTAAAAAATGCCTCAAAAAGCACCTCACGTTTTTTTCCCCATTATTTTCTACTTTGTAGTTCGGTTTTCTATGGAAGCGTATATATTATTTTTAATTTATTTATTTTCTTTTTTTTTTTCATCATCATCATCATTTCAGCCATAAGACGTCCACTGCTGGAGTTAGGCCTCCCCCAATTTGGGGGGCTTTGCCATAATCGCCACGCTTGGCAGGCGGGTTGGCGATCGCAGTGTGGTGGTAAAATGCATAGAGAACGCTGCTGCCCATTCTCTAGTAAGTCCCTTAGTCGCCTTTTATGACACCCACGGGAAGAAATGTGGTGGTGTTATTCTTTACGTCCGGCACCACACGGTACAAATTTTGTGACATATGTCAGCGTAGTTTTCGATGACAGTTTTTTTGTTTTATCCTGCACCCTAATTGCGAAACGCACAATTTATCAGAATCTGAATGGGATTGAAGATTATTTCTAAACCATTGCGTCATTTGTTCGAATAAATTGTCGGCTCAGCAACGTAAATAACGCAATGAATGTTGTTTAACTATGAATATTAAACCAATTCCTACCGATAAAAAGTTCCGCAATTACCCCTCTGGTAACCGCGGCAAGGATAATGGCACAAAATTATTGTATTGTCATCGGTCCTTGATAAGTATGTCAAATTTCGAGTTAATCCGACGTTTTAAAGGGGGTCAAAATCATGTTCAAAGTTTCCGTTACATAGGCACATACTAACATACGTAATGAAGCCAATAGAAGCGTGTTAAAAACATAGTATACAGACATACTGTGAATTCGCGATACAATTGATGTTATTATTTTCCTTGTAAATTTCCTCAAACACACGTTGTCACAGATTCAGTGTTGTCACAGATTCCCTGAAATCTACGCTGAATTAATTTGAAATGCATAAGGAAACTTACAACATTGCACACAGGAAATAGTCATAAAACCATATATATGTAAAGTCTATAAATAGTCATCATCATCTGCCCTGTTCCCTGCAATGTTGGGGTCAGATTCCAGTCTAACCTGATGCAGCTGGATACCACTATTTTACATGGAGCGACTGCCTATCTGACCTCCACAACCTTGTTACTGGGTAATACGATACTCCTTGGTAAGACTGGCTGTCAAACTTTCGGGCTTCTGACGACCCGTAACGACTGTCTAAGATCTACGAAAGACAGACGGGACCAACGGCTTAACGTGCTTTCCGAGGCACGGAAGGGTCTTGGTATGTAAAGATGGTACACCCATCCACGAACCAACCGCGGCAAGCGTAGCTTAACCTGCACCCTAATTGCGAAACGCACTATCTATCAGAATCTGAATCGGATTGAGAACTATTCCTAAACCATTGCGTCATTTGTTCGAATAAATTGTCGGTTTAGCAACGTAAATAACGCAATGAATGTTGTTTAACTATCAAAATTTAACCAATTCCTACTGATAGTAAGTTACACATTTATCCCGCTGATCGATTGATCTGAGCGGCTATTCTTACTTAGTCACAACTAGTCACAAGCGTACTAGTCTATAAATAGTATGTAATACAACGTATTCTGTAGAGAACAGTGGTGGTCGTGAATTCGAACCCAGGCACGCGCTTTTAGGCGCGAGCTACCGGGCGGCGAGCAAAGGGTAGCTCGCCGCCCGGTAAGGACCAGACTCGGGTCGACGGCGCGTAGTGTTCCACGCGCGCCTCAAAGAGATGTCAGCAGAACTGAAGGGGTCTGCTAGGACCGATGCCTGCCAGGGTCGCGAGATTGTTCGAAAGAGACACCGTGACTCTGGCACATGGGCAACTGAAGAAACACGGGTGGGTTTTAGTCAGTTAATTTTGACACGCCCTCCCGCTCCGCCCAAGAGCGGGAGACGTCATTTGAAGATATTCCACCCACAAAAAAAAAAAAAAAAATCATTACCACAGTACTCAAAACGGTGTACTAATTATATACTGCTCTCAATTTACTAATTAAATAATGTCAAATGGTTAAAAAGTAAATATAAAAAGTCAATAAATACACAAAGTATTGATAAATATAATGTCAACATTGTAAAATACCTGAATTCTATGCGAATAAATGATTTGATTTGAACATTTATAATTTTAAAAATTCGCAAACTGATTAGAAACAGTTGCCAGGCAAATATTGTTTTTCTGAATTTAATAATTGGCAACACTCTGATGGGCGAGGGTAAATTGTCGAGGATCGAAAATCCAGTGCGCGATAAAATACCGCCACGATAGTTTTACGTCCCAAAGTCGACTTATAAACGAATTCGCCTTTGTCTTTCAGACATGACATCACAATCTTCCGGCACAGTGTTATCATTTCCAATAATAGTTCAAATGTTGAATGTTTTTACAATAGGAAAACTATTTACCTCAAGTCCGCGTGGACTGTGACTGTTTTTCCTTATAAAGGCAAATGAGTTACATTATGTTTGTTAAAGTTTTATCTCTATAAATATATACGTTCAGTAAACATGAGCCAGGGCCGGACTAAGACAGAGCACTTTATCATTTCAGCCGTAAGATGTCCACAGCTGGGCATTGGCCTCCGCCATTTTTGGGGAGCCAGAGCACTTAGGGGCCCCTTAATATACGTTTGATTATAGTATTCTTGAATTTGATGTAGATAGTAGATTTTTGTGCTTTATAAAACACTAGCTTCCGCCCGCGACTTCGTCCGCGTGACATAATTGCACCCGTTTTGTTCAGTTTTAGTCCATATTTCGTTGCTACTTCGCTCCTTTTGATCGTAGCGTGATGTTCAATAAATAGGCTACCAAATACAATATAATTTTTCAATTCGGACCAGAAGTTCCTGAGATTACCGCTATCAACCAAACAAACAAACAAACTCTTCAGCTTTATATAATATAAGTATGGATAGAAAGAAAGAAATAATACCAGTTTTTTTGGACACAGATCCTTAAACACAAAATAAAATAACAGGAAAATAAAAATAGGAAACAACAAACAAACACACAAAATATCATAATTGATGATACTTTATTTACATTACTATCTAGCCTATTAGCTAATAAGTAGGTAATTTAAATATAACTAAAACTGCTAAGTAAATATAAAACTAAGAAATCATCCCATAACTATAACGTCTTTCTTATTCACGGACAGTTAAAAAAAAAAAACAAATGTCATTCAAACTAGGCTGAGAGTCAGCACTTTTTGAACGTCAAAGTTACATGAGACAGTCCCCCGAAACGCCCGCCCTTCGACACTTCCTAGTGCTTTAGCTGGGAAGAAGAAGTGGCGGAACAAACTCCCCAGCAGCACAGCTGTCTGTTAAGTTAAAAGAACTTTGATTCTATACAGTATTGTGTAAATTATTAATATTATAAAACAAAACATACATTATTCGCCATATGTCAGCTAGCACACACCAATAAGGGGAAGGGGAAGACACTTGATTAACGTGTTCTTTATAAAAGTTAGCACTTTCACTACAGTTTAAGAAGAGGAGGTTAAGGGTCTACCCACACTTATTCAGCTTATGCCTATAACAACAACGATTTTGTAAGGAGACGCGTACACATCCGTTCAGCTTAACGGATGCGTACGCGTCTCCATAAAAAATCGTTGTTTTCAATGGGCAAAAGATGAATAGAGGTTTATAAGTGTGAGTAGTATAGACTTTTTTCTTTTTGTAGACTTAAATCTTTTGTACACAAGCTGTTTTTATGCTCACTGTATTCCTATCGTATTGTTTTGAACTGTGTCTGTGTGTATTATTTATTGGGATAAATAAACAATATTATTTATTTATTTAGTAGTCCCTAAGATAGTACAATATTATTTATTTTCGAAAAACACTACATATTTAATAACCTAATCAGCTTACAATGTTCCGACTGGTGGGAATTGGGCCGTAATTGACCACGCGGGGTCAGTGCGTGTTGATAGACATCACAAATTTTCGGTTCTAGGACATGCCGGTTTCCTAATGATGTTTTCCTTCACCGTGTTAAGAGCAGTGGTGATAAAGTAAATGATATAAAGTAACCCGCCTGTCTGACCCACGACGTACAACTCTGTAAGTCTGGGCGAATACTGTTCGAAGACATGTGACATCTAACAACCCGCACTGGGCCCGCGTGGTGGATTATGGCCCACTCCCTCTTACCGAGAGGAGGCCTGTGTCCCAGTAGTGGGACCATTATAGGCTGCTGATGATGATACGTGTTACGATCACGAATTTCATTTTAATGACCTACAAATTGCAAAAACGGCAGAATAATTGAATTTCGCGGGCTATATTGCGGGCTTCCAATTAATAAGTCACTTTACCTAACGTTTCACGGTGATATTTTTACAGAATACACCGGCTAATCCGGCCCTGAAATAAGCTTAACATAAAATAATATGAATAAATAAAATAGTGAATTTAAACAGTATCTACAGACAGCGGACGGCTGCATAAATGGCACGTGTAAAACGGGTTTTAAACCATACATACATATATATACTCACGTCTTTTTCGCATGGGGGTGGGCAGGAGCGATGTCCTATTAATCGTTGTATGAATTATATTTTTTCCCGTGGGTGTTGTAAGAGGCGACTAAGGGACTTACTAGAGAATAGGCAGCAGCGTTTTTTGTGCATTTTACCACCATACTGCGATCGCCAACCCGCCTGACCAGCGCAGCGTGGCGAATATGGCGAACCATCCCAAATTGGGGGAGGCCTATGTCCAGCAGTGGACGTCTTTCGCTTAAAATTATGATGATGATGATGATGATGATGATGATGAATTAGATTTTTTATTTTATTCCCACTGTGTTTTAGCGACAGACGATTAACTCTGTCATGCTTTTACATTAACGGGTTACATCTAGTTAACGGCCGAAAAAAAACGAGTGTTTTTGTGATTTTTCTTTGGTAAAATGACTGCAGGTTTCAGTTCAGTTCAGTTCAGTTTATTTATTTGTTAACATAGGTAAAAAAATACAGATCTTATTTTGATGAACAGAGCGCTACGTTATGCCAGGAGGCGTACACATATGGTGTCCAAATTAAGATGAGGATTAGAAATAACCATTTACTAAAAAATATCAAATAATCATGCATTATGGTATCAAAATAGAAAATGAATTGAAACAGTTATTGAATATTTTAATTATGTATGTCAGACCTAAATGAGGAATTATATAAACGTCAGAATTCGTATGTCAAAAAAATAAAAAATAATAATAAGAACATGTCAAAATAATTGAAATGTCGAAATAATTAAAATGGCAAAATAATTTAATGTCAATATTAATGATTTTAAATTAACTCGTCATTTAAGTATTCGTCAATGGTATAATAACATTTATCAATTAAGAACAATTTCATTTATTTCTTTAACTATTCAAACTATTTATTTTTTTTCATAGTAAAGGGTATTTTTTATTATGTTTCGTAATTTTTTTATTGCAAAAAATTTACAAATGTGTCCAAACTTGCAATCATTGTACCAAAAAAAAAAAATCACAAAGACACGCTTTTTTTCGGCCGTTAACTAGATGTAACCCCTTAAGAATATTTTGAAACTAAAACTGTCATAAATTCAATAAACCACCAATCGGTTTCTACTTGTTTAGTATGATTCAAGCTTTTATGATGATTCAACCGATTGTGGCTACATGGCAAAGATTTTAATTTAAAAAAAAATCGGAAAGAGGTGGTTCGTGACACTAACCACCAAGACTAAAAGAGTTAAATTTTACGTTGACCGTATCTCTTAGAGAGAGCGTGTCTTCTCTTACAGACGAGGTCCCGTATCCCAACATTAGGAACATTATGGACCGATTATATTTATTAATCAAACTTAACTATTAACTGAGAATTAATATATGTTTTATTGTTTTTTTTTTTAACCGACTTCAAAAAGCAGGAGGTTCTCAATTCGGATGTTTATATATATATATATTTTTTTAATGTATGTTCGGTCATAACTCCGTCATATATAGACGGATTTGCAAAATTCTTTTTTTGTTTGAAAGGGGTTTATTCCGAAATGGTCCCATATAAATTTCATATAGATCTGATGATGAATTCCAGAGATAGACACCGGAACTCTTTAAAAAATGACAGCAAATCAACCGCGATTTCTGCTATCGCATAAATATGCATTGTTTGTTTGGAATTAGTGCGGGGTGGATACCACAACTAAAAATTTAAAAATAAAAACTTTTTTACAAAAAAAAAAACCGACTTCCTTAAAAACACTACAAAGTGAAAAATAACTTTAATTTCGGAAGTCGGTGGCAAAAAAACCATAAATACAGATCCTAAGACACCGACTTCCGAAATTAAAGTTATTTTTCACTTTGTAGTGTTTTTAAGGAAATCGGTTGTTTTTTTTTTTTGAAATTTTTTTTTTTTATATCCTGGGTTCGATTCCCAGGTCAGGCAAAGTTCAAAACTCATTTATTCAAACTAGGCTGAGAGTCAGTACTTTTGAACGTCAAATTGGGTTTTTCTATCCGGAATTTCTTAGAGTCTGAATTTGTGCCTAATTGATAGCAATAGGCTCACCCCCTATTACATGGAACTTAAACATAACAGGCGAACTAAATAATAAATAATAATAAATATCTTAGGACAACCAACACACCGTTATCTGATCCCAAACTAGGCAAAGCCTGTAATATGGTAATCAGACAACTGATAAACCTTCTTATATATTTCTAAATACATACATATTATAGATAAATTACACCCAGACACAGAACAAATGATTGTACTCATCACACAAAGATTTGTCCTGGGTGGGAATCAGTCTTTGCAGTCAGAGTCACTAACCACTAGACTAACAGGCCAGTCAAAAATGTGAAAATGTGGGTGTACTATATGTACACCTCTACCCAATGCTTCGGAAACGAATCGTTTTTATTTTCTTATAATAACCAAACCTTTTCTCTTCTTTCCAGATCTTGAAATGCAGTGATAATCAAATCAAAAATTCACCATTTTATTTTCAAGTCCAAATCCTAACAAACTATTTTTGGGAACCCAAAATTACTATTCGGCAAAGTACGGGCAGAACGAGACAGCGTATTACTTCAAAACTGTTATTATAAGCTTCTATAAGCGCAGCCAATATTCTTGGTATCAAGATACAGGGCATTCAGTTGTGGGTTGGCAGAAAACTTCATCACAACCATGGAGAACCTCACTGTGTTATCTTTTCGAAAATCTGAAGACATTAAACGTCTCGCGAGACACTTCCAGAACGTCGTTAACCACCCTCTGACGCAGCAAAACAAAACTCTACTCACCTACCTAAGGAGTCTAGACTCTACGCACAAAAAGATTTATTTACAAAAACGAGATTATGTCCAAGTTGAATATATATTTACTACGGAAAAGAAGAGTAACCTCCAACGCCAGAGGTTCAACAGTCTTCCCGTGAGCGAAGTTCCTGAATTGTTGAAAGCTGAGTTATTTAATTTTACTTCTGAAGACGCGAAACAGGTGCATATTTGCACCGATTGTAATATAGAAATTGAACTGAATGATGAGGAGCCTTTGATGGAATCACTTCAGAAACACTTCAATTCAGATGCCCACTTGCCTAAGCTGAAACGAGCGAGTATCGATGTGGCCGAGCCAATCCTTCTGCCAAACATGTCCCGACGTCTTTCCGCTATGGGAGAAACTCCACTCCCGAAGATCAAAGAACTCAGCATTACGAAACCGGTCGAAAGATTGGAACGAAATTTCTCATCGAAACTTAGCGCTGCTTTGATGAAGCATCTCCCGGACGCTTCGGAAGCAACCGTCGATGCTGCGCTCAAATTCTATCAAGATATATACGACAAGTTATGTTCCGATGTCTCAGCTATTGACTTCTCAACACAAACGTCTTCTGTAGCTCCTATAATTATGAGTATTAAGGATAATGTTTACCAGAACTTCGCTGCCGATGCCAACAAGAATATTGATAACGATGAAAACGAGCAGGCGGCTGAGAAGCCGAAGAGTCAGGCGAAGAAGTATCGTTACTATGGCCCTATTGAGGCCCTGATTGTCAAGTTACTCGTCAACCATAAGTTGTTGTCCCTAATCGATGACAGAACTGGAAAGTTAGCGTTCTTTTGCATCGCATGCGAATATTATACTCTACGATTCCATTATGATAGTGTTTTGAACCACGTGTTCAGTGAAAATCATATTCACAACCTTTCCTGTATTTTACAATCTGATAAGAGCATTTCTTTCTCAATGACTGAACCTTCTATCGAGAAAATTAAAGAGATGAACGACAAGTTTCTTCTCAACCATGATATCACTTACACTCCCAACGGATTGTATTGTCGTCTATGCAAAACTTCTATTGATTCCATCGAAGCTTCCATTTTGCATATCCTTGACGAGAAGCATCTTGCTAAACTTTCTGACGACCTATACATCCGTATTAAGGAGACTGACCCCGATCGTTCGATCCCTGAAGAATGGGGCCCGAAAGACTTGAATTGGACTAAGTACTTAGCTAGCGTCGGTAAGCCGCACAATAATCGTGACCATGTCATAATAGAGAACTTTATCAAGCCTTCGGGGAAGATCGGAAACTATTGTACCTGCTGCGATATGACTCTGAAGGGCCCGAGACAGGTGCTCTTCAACCATATTCGCCAAAAGAAGCATCTGAGGAACGCAGCGCCTCGGAAGCTTTCCATGCTTTACAAAAATCATTGCCGCCCTTCCGAATACTTTGCGAGCTTCGGCAATTTTTACGTTTGCACCATCTGCCCGGATTTCGTGGCCGTCCCATCGATCTCAGCGATGGTGGAACATTTCGAAGGCGCTTCCCATTTCGAGACGATGTCGAAATTGATCCGTTCTGCTTTATACAATGAGGTTGATCAAGAACTTTTGACTGCGAACAAAGTGAACGCTGACTTGAAATGCGAGGTTTGTGATGTTACGTTCCAAGATGCGAATGAAGCTGTAAAGCATGTTTTGAGCAGCATTGACCACCAAACCGCTGTTGCTGATGCCAAAATTAACGCGAACAAGGGAGATATCATTAGCGTTTATATGAAAGGGAACCACATCCTGCACAGTGAAGGTTCCAGCTTCACATGCGTTGAATGCAAGGGAGTTTTTAACTCTATCCGTTCTCTTTTAACTCATTTAGTCTACGCTGGACATTTCAAAGAGAAGCCAGCGATTGAGAGCGTCTTCCGCTTCTACTTGGAGCTAAAACATAACATAAATATGTTGCTTCGGAACAAATATGTGTATTATCAATTTGGGTGTCTGAAATGTGGTGTTTGTGACTCTGATGTCGAGGAGGGGGAGACTGCGAAGAAACATGTAGTTTCTACGCGTCATAGGGAAAATATGGGGGCCAGTTATGTTAGCCTGGATGCGTCGGCTGTTGAATAAGGTTAGTGGGTCCTACTTAAAATACTTTGCAGGGCATAAACACATAAACTGCCATTTCGGACTACGTGTCCGACACTTTTTGTTCCATTCAGTCCTTGTCGGACTATATGTCCGACACTTTGTTCCATTCTGACCTTGTCGGACTATATGACCGACAACACATTCAAAATTTGAACATGTAGTTGCTGCCTGGCGGCCATGTTTTTGGAATAAATAATGTGTTTATGGCGTAAATATTCTATTTAAAAGTGAAATAACACTAAGTACATTTTTTGACTTTTTCTGATTTTGTGGTTTTTCTGAGTCTGGCCCTGTGGTATCGACCCCAATTTACGAGTTGTGAGTTCTAGCTCAGACACGCACGTTAGTGTATTCTATTTCATCGTCACTGCTCTCAAAACGGTGAAGGAAAACATCGTGAGGACCGGCATGTCCTAGAACCGAAAATTCGAAGAGATGTGACATCTATTTACCCGCACTGGGCCCGCGTGGTGGATTGCGGCCTAGTCACTTTTACTGAGAGGAGGCCTGTGTCCCAGCAGTGGGAATGGTATAAGCAAATTTTTTTTTCTTTACTATACCTGTTCCACTATGTTCATTAATATATTTTGGGTTAACGTTTTAATTAACAATAACAATTAATATAATAACTTCACGGGATATCCAGAAGCGTTCACTTTTAAGAAACTGACGAAATGTTTGTGTACTTCCCACCTCTGCCTACTCTTTGTTGGGAGACAGGTGTGATGATATCTGTATATAATACTAGATTCTGTCCGCGACTTCGTCCGCGTCAATTTTTTGCTCCCCTGACCCTTCCCGTCGCATCAAATTGCCTGCCAGTTTTCGTCTATTTTTCGTTGCTGCTCCGCTCCTTTTGATCGTAGCGTGATGTTATATAGCTTCCTCAATAATTAGGCTACCCAACACAAAAAGATTTTTTCAATTCGGACCGGTAGTTACTGAGATTACCGCGTTCAACCAAACAAACTCTTCTGGTTTATAATATTAGTATAGTTTTCTTTCTTTCTGTTTCAGGTAATGAGTGTCTGCCAACGTTTGTGTAAGTGTTAAAATGACGGAGTGGTGTGATGATAAATCATGATATATAAGAGTAATTTCCAAATGAGAAATCATTATACAATGAAATTTTAATAAATGAATTAATTTTATAACTATTAGATTGGTGTTTTATTTATATAAATAGATCCTCTGAACGTATCTTGATCTTCTTTCTCTTTCTTCTTAACTGAACTCGGTGAAGGAAAACATTGTGAGGAAAACTGAACTCTATTACATATATTCAAATAAATCTAAACAGACATACAAACAATTTTTAACAGCATAAACTCAAGTCCTGTTTGTTCGTCTACTGAATCGATTTTAGTCATCTATATATATAAAAATGAATCCCTATTTCCCTTGGTCATGCCATGACGCGTGAACGGCTGGACCGATTTCACTTTTTTTGTTGTTGTGTTTGTAATTGTCAGGAGAAGGTTCTTATGAAAGAAAAAAAATTAAAAAATTGCGCGGTAAATTAGAAAATTTAAGAACACATATTTAAGAATACTTAACAACCATATAATAGGACAATGTAAACTTTTTAAATGTAACATTATGACATTTGACATAGAATTGACAGAATGCGTGCTCAAATATCATCAAAGAGACAGGACAACGTCTGTCGGGTCAGCTAGTGTTTAATAAAGATTTTGTTTTTTAATTATGTATTTTGTTTGCCATACCTACCGCCGATCGAGACAAAGAAAATTCAACTTTTTCAAAGGAATAAAAATCCATTTTAAATGCATAAAGTAATGCTTTATAATCCACACTAATATTATAAATGGGAAAGTGTGTGCCTGTTTGTCCGTCTTTCACGGCAAAACGGAGCGACGAATTGAATTTAAGGCGAGGTTGCAGTACTTTTTAACTTTTTTAAACCTCTGTAAATCTAGCAAAAATGCTAGTTTCCGTAAAAAAAAAATATATTTAGGAAAATTGAACATACTATTAAGCGCTGTGTGAAGATAGAAACGTGAATTAAAACAAAAAAAATAATAATCATAAAGTTGACACTAAATCGCCATTTAAAACGTGTACTTTGAAGAGATTCCATCTTTAAACCATGAAAAACTCATACCAAAAGATAGGTTTTATTGTTTTTTAGGGCATGCTGAGAAAATATTTTATAATTTCCTTATCATTTTGTTTCCACGAAACAATTATACACAAAATCTAACAGCTCAAGCGCTCGCAACGACCGGCCAGTGTTCGCCGAAACGTCTTCAACTACAAGAGGGCCTTAACGCGAGCGAAGCCGCGGGCAAAAGCTAGTGATTAATAATTTTGATGGGACGTACGCTGACAAATAGCTGATGTTATAAGGGTGTACATACAGGGTGAAATTAAATTAGCTAGCAATACTTTACCTAAGAGTTGGGCATCGATAGTGAAAACTAATGAAATACACAATTAACTAATTTTATTAAGTGAATGGTTTTAAATTATATGTATTTTATTTTCTCTTTTACTCTTACGCACGCTGTCTACATCTCTTCATCTTCTCTCCTATCGTGGGTGTGCTGGAAGAAATTTCTGTAGAAATAAGCATTACCTCTGTATCATTTTTCTTTTATTTTCTTCTTGTCTGTTTATATATGTGTAAATAAATGGTTAAATAAATAAATACAACTGAACGCAATATTTTTATTCATCATTCCATGGACGAAGGTGTATTCGGTCACCTATTTTTGTGATTTTTCATGGAACTTAGATATTTTTAACGAATTTTCAAAAGTTAACAGTCGTTTGGTTGCCTTAATGTATCAAAAATAATGATAAAAGCGAACCCACAAAGACAATGTCACAATATCACAATGTCATCAAAAGTTTTGAATAAAGTTGGAATGAAATGAATTTTTTTGTTTCATTAGTTTTGTATATCGATACCCTAATACGTGGATAAAGTAATGCTAGCTAATTTAGTTTGACCCTGTATATTATAAAGGGTACTTTTTGTCCCGGTATCACGTTCCCGTGGGATGACTTCTGGGGTTGTCCCCACTATTCTTACCACGAACTCTAGTGGGTATAGTGTGCATTTTCTTCACGGTTTACCTACGAATTATATCGGTTGGTGGGGATATTAATTATACATGGATTTCACATAATTACCACTACAGTGAAACCTGGCTGACTGCCTCGTTGGTCTAGTGGTAGCAAGCGCTACTGCTGTGCGCACCTCATGGTCCTGGGTTCGATTCCCACGTCAATATTATTGGCTTTTTAGGGTTCAGCACCTCAAAAGGAAAAAGCGGAACCCTTATAGGATCACTTTGTTGTACGTCCGTCCGTCAGTCCGTCTGTCAAGACCCTTTTTCTCAGGAACGCGTAGAGGTCTCAAGCTGAAATTTATATCAAATACTCAGGTCTACTGTCCCTTGGAGCTGTGAAAAAATCAAACTTCTAAGCTAACGCAATCAAAAGATATAGCCGTTTATACCGCAAATTTCAGCAAATTTTCGAAACTCGCAAACGAATCAAAACCTAAAGGGTACTTCCAGTCGATCTAGAATTTTGAAATTTGGTACGAAGCAACGTCTTTATAGCACAGATAAAGGAAAAATTGCGAAAACCGTAAATTTTTAGTTACATCATAATAAAAAAATTTTAAACTTTATACCTACAGGTTTGTACGGTAACCTCGGTGCCCGAGTCCGACTCGCACTTGGCCGGTTTTTCTATCTGGAACTTCTCAGTAGTAGCCCGGAGTCTGGGTTCGTGCTCGGTTGATAGCAATAGGCTCGCCCTCTATTACATGGGACTTAAACATAACTGTCGAAATGTAGGTGTAATATAGTTACACCTCTGCCCAACCGTACGGGGTAACAGGGCGTCATGTTATGTTATGTTATGAAACCTGCACCCTAATTGCGAAACGCACAATTTATCAGAATCTGAATGGGATTGAAGATTATTTCTAAACCATTGCGTCATTTATTCGAATAAATTGTCGGCTCACCAACGTAAATAACGCAATGAATGTTGTTTAACTATGAATATTAAACCAATTCCTACCAATAAAAAGTTCCGCAATTACTCCTCTGCACCCTAATTGCGAAACACACAATTTATCAGAATCTGAATGGGATTGAAGATTATTTCTGAACCATTGCGTCATTTATTCGAATAAATTGTCGGCTCAGCAACGTAAATAACGCAATGAATGTTTAACTATGAATATTAAACAAATTCCTACCGATAAAAAGTTCCGCAATTACCCCTCTGGATAAGTGAGGAACCTCTCTTATTGGTCAACAATGAGGTCCTGACACTTTTGCATTGAAATAACCCAGTTACTGGAAACAAACCTTTGTAACTGACTCTTGATTTCTTAGATTTTGTTTTGACTTTGTAGCCCAATAAATAGCCCGTATAAGTGGGAAAATTTATCAAATGCGGACAAGTTATGGCGCGTTTGTTTACAAACGGTCTAATCCGTTCTGTACTTGCTTTGTTTGTCCCGTTGGTGTCGTGGTCGCAAACGCGGCTGCTGTCGATTCCCGGGTCGTGCAAAGTGTTACTGGGTTTTTCCATTAGGAATTTCTTAGTAGCAGCCCGGAGTTTGGAAGTTGGCGGTGTGATACCCCCGTGCCTCGGAAAGCACGTTAAGCCGTTGGTCCTACGCCTGATCTCTCTCCGGTCGTATCGGATTGCCGTCCCATCGGACTATGAGAGTGAGGGCAGAGTGAGTGCTCCTGTGTCTGCGCACACACTTGAGCACTATAATATCTCCCGCGCCGATGGCTAGTCTCCGTTGAGATGGCCGCCTTGGTCGAAATACGGTCTGGAGCAGAGGCGTAGCGTGCCCTGGCGGGGCCCCGTATAAAAATTTGTTTGGGGGCCCTTATGAAGGGTAACGATTTCTCACAATAGGAAAAAAAATGTTTGCATAAAATTAAAAGAAATATTTATTCATCATAATTGTCTATCTGTCACTTTTTCCAAAACTTTTAAAAACAATTCAAATTAAATAACTCTCCTTGCCTTTTTTTCGGCAAACTGGTGATAATACATAATTCTACTGTTATCCAATTTTAATAAGTTATTTTACCAAGTGTGTATATTTTTAAAAACGAGAAAACAAAAAATAACTTAAGCGTTTGATGCGTGAAATGAGCCGCCCAGTAATAGAGATTGACGCACCATAATCGATAAAAAAAGATCGGCTATTTTACGAGTGCGTCTGCTTCGAAAGTTCGAATGCTTTCCGTGTGTTTCTTATTGTGCAAGTTGTTTAAATTGAATGCTGTTAAATTGTCAAGTTTTGTTATCTGTGCAGGACGACTTTACTAGAGCGGAGATGAGTTTATTATTGACTTAGGTGATTCGGATGACTGTTCGTCTTTGCCAATGCAATCTGACAACGAATTAGACTAAAATGATTTTTATGAATTGTTGTGTTTTTCTTTTTACATCCATAATCTTTATTAGAAATTATTTATAATTAACCAGATCTATTTAAAAAAATCGATTAATGTTCAATTGCAAAACTTCTCGATTTTTGCTAATAGTCGCAAGGAGACCTCACTATTTAAGTCATTTGACTAAGTGTCACTGTACCCAACCTATGTGAAAAAGACCATAAACGGGGAAATCCCGCAGCCCGCGATAACCGATGTAGGGTGTTGCCAACTTTGGAACGCACGCTTTACGCGGGAAAAGGAAATTGATTTTGTGACTTTTGTCATTTCTGAAATAAAAAAAGGGGACATTTTTATGAATTTTTGCTTACGCACGTTGGGGGCCCCCGTAGCCCGGGGGCCCCGTATAATTGATACGGCAGATACGGCGGTAGCTACGCCCCTGGTCTGGAGGACTATATATGTTTGTCAGTACTCTCTCAGAGTATTTTATAGTGTGGGACCATGAAGTATTGCACCTTCAGAATTATAGAGAGTTAATTAGAAATTTAAAGATTTCAACATCAGAAGCCTATATCACAGTAATAATAAGGTCTCTATAATTCTGAAGATGCGATATTTAAAGAAGGAGGATAGTAGAATGAATTGGGCTCTCAATTCAGACGCCTGCGCAAAGTGACATAGCAATAATCACAGAAAGTACTATGATTGTGTTAATGATTTTTATTTTATTAGATAGTACATTTTGTGAAATACGGGTAGCCCGACACGAACATAGTTTTGAAAAGGCATGCAGATGTTTTACCTGAAAACCTATAGACTACTTTTTATGCTCAGTAGGCCATACGTCAGGGGTAAGAGGTAATAAATATGTAGAACCGATTATTGTGACCCTGACCCGAAATCTTAACCCGATCGCAGGTTAGGTTAGTAACTCGAAAAAAAAGATATTTGTACCGGACGTAACCTTCTTACTAACCTGACTTGAAGTATCGTTCCTATCATAACCCGAATTGCGACATACTGTGAAGATAGCAGTATTTTTTGGAATATTTGTTCTAGGCATATTGGCATTTCTATAAAAAAGCATTATAAACATTAAATTATAATAAAATATTGTCTTAAAAAGTCTATATGATGTTGTTTTTAACCGACGAAAAAAACGGAGGAGGTTCTCAATTCGACGCGTATATTTTTTAAGTTTTTTTTTTATGTTTGACCACGCATAACTTTTTACATAGTTGTCCGATTGTTAATTGTGCGACCGGATTAGGATTTCGGGTCAGGTTCGGAATAATCGGATAGAATGGCCTGGTGTCCGCAACTCCACGTCTGAACGCGTATTTTGCGTACGGGTGGGAAATCGATGGATGGGTGGACCCCAGCTCCTCGAAGAAGGCCAGCAACGCTTTGGTGGTACTGATAATCTCACGTAGGGTACCTGGATTACCGAACTACATAGCCTTTTACGTCAGTGGTAACGAAACCAGTAAAAGTTGGCCTCATATTCTTTAGAACCTTAGTAGGCTTACGCTAGGCCAGCTCAATGACAGTGATTCAAGTCACCGACGTACCTACAGTCGACTACGACGCCGTTGATATTAGTTCAGTCATTTCGTCCGAAAAAAAAGGCAAATAAAAGAAAATGAATTTGCGCTTCTAATTTTTTAATATGTTGTAGGGGATACCTAGAAAAGCTTAACTTGAGATTGTCGACCATGCTTTCCTAGGAGCTTTCGCCGCCATCTTGGAAAACGCTTAAAATTTGTTTTTCGGCAATAACTCGGCTATCCGATGAGATTCGAAAATTTTTGTAAGACACTTTTTGTAGCTTTCTTTGTGCTCTACAATAACGCCTGAATCATTTTTAGCGTATCATGCATCGTTATCGAGATATCGATCGATAAAGTCAAAAATTTAGGACACAATTTTTGATGTTTCCTTTTTTTTTCTTTGGGTCTTAATAAATATGAAAAATTGTGGAATTCAAACTTGTAGAGCATATTCAGACCTACAATTTCCTTCTTGGATTTTTTTATGTTGGACAAAAATTACGATCTCCAGCGCGCCGCAAAGTCGGTGAATCCACGCTCAGCGTCGAGCGAGCTGCTCGCTCGGTTGTGTCTGGATGTCGAATCGAATGGGAAATTGTTCAGGAAATTGATGGGATAAAAAATAAGTACATAGAGCAACAAATTAAGGATCACACAATAGTAATTTATTAAACAAATAATTTGTTTGTGCAGTAAAAAATATTATTTTTTTACAATACAAAATAAACAAAACAAAATAAACGGAAAGAAAAATATTTTTTTCTGCACTCGAGACACGAACGATGGACTTTTTTCATGTCTTGAGAGGGTAACCCTAACTGAGGCGGTAACAACATAGTCCGTATAAAAAGTTATTTAAAAATATAATTAAAGTGAATTTATTGATAAAAAACTGTACAAGTGACAATAAGCTAGTGAATATGACTATATAGTGAAGACAAGGTTCTATGTGAACGAATAATACATAAAAAACCTAAAAAAGTGAAGTATAAACAAACAACAATCTACGAACTTTTTCAAGTCTATTCTCGCGAATTCAGGAACTTAAATTGTATCAGTGTTAATATACGAAAGTGCCGGAGTGCAAATAAATGAAAAATCGTGAAAGATATCCCTTTTTTTTGGAAAAACATACTCTCATATTCGAATGAGTCTGCAATTTCGCCTACCTGTCATAGTAAAATAAACTGTGAAACAGCGCCATCTATTAGAAAAGAAGCGCACTACGTTCGACTCACGCACAACGCGAAACAATACTATCTAGTTCTACTAGAGGGCGCAAAGAGTATCAAAACAAAACAGACACTATGGAGGAAATTATGAAAGCCTTACAAAATATTCAAAAAGAACTGAACGTACAGAAAATAGAAATTCAGAAAAGTGGCGAAAAAGTGACAGAACGAATAACACTCAACATAACTAACAAATTAGAAGAAAAATTTACCATATTGGAAGAAAAACATCAAACCTTGAAAGAAAATGTTGAATATCAAGAAAAAAGAATTCAATTTATGGAAAAACAAGCAAGACAAAGAAACATAATTTTCTTCGGTATTGAAGAGAGTGAGACACCTTATCATGACTTGGAGAACAATATACTGCAATTCATAAGTGAAAAATTGTCCATAAAATTGGATCGTAGAGATATTCAAGAAATAAAGAGAGTGGGGAAAAAAGGTGATAAACCGAGACCAATAATTGTAACCTTTTCAACCCTTGGTTCAAAGATTAGCATTCTCAAGCAAAAAAGATTATTAAAAGACACCCAATATTACCTGAATGAAGATTACCCTAAATACATATTAGAAAAAAGAAAAGAACTACAGGAAGAAGCAAATAGAGAGCGCGAGAAAGGAAATAAAGTCACGATAAAATACGATAAACTTGTTATATTAAAATCAAACAACAAAAGAACACTGATGACATCACCAGAGTCAGATACCAATTCTCAAGCACTAGTTGGTAATAATACAAAAAGACCAATCAAGAAAAACAAAATAAAACAATCAAACTCATCTATACCCAGATCAAACAGTGTCTCAGAAGGAGTTCTAAAACCAAGCATTCTAAGCTACTTAATAAACAATAACGTCAACACACCACATAACCAAACCAACGATAATACAATCAATAACTTACATTCATAGCAACCAACACCCCCCTCCCTCAACGATGCAACATTCAATCAATTTCAACTAAGCAACGAAAACCATCTTCCAATCCGGCTGGTCACCGTGGAAGATCAAGACCAAAACCCTCTAAAGAAGACACTTCAAACTTCTTCAATAATAAGAAATGAAACACAAAACCAAGAAATACTTAACTCAACTAAAAAGAAGAAAGATCAGCTCTACATATTAACTTACAACGTCAGAACTTTATCTACTTACGAACGCATAATCGAAATTAGCGAAGCACTCATTAGAGTCAAATACGACATAATTGGATTGTGTGAAATAAGGAGGACGGGCACCCGGATAGAAGAATATAATAATTTCATACTATGCCATACGGGACACACACCTGGCAAACATGGAGTCGGTTTCATAATAAATAAAACCCGCAAGAACTGGATTGAAAGTTTCATGGGCATAAATGACAGAGTAGCATTATTGAACTTAAACATACAAGGATTGCCCATGTCAATTATACAAATATACGCACCGACTGAAGCAGCGTGTGAAGAAGAGATTAACACTTTCTACTCAAATGTCAATAGAGCCCTAGACCAAGCTTACAAGAACTATATAATAATGGGTGATTTTAACGCGAAAATTGGTCAACCAAGAAAAGATGAACATCTAATAATGAAACCAAACGGGTATGGTGAAAGAAACCAGAGAGGTCAGAGGCTAATTGATTTCGCCCTCGAACACAAACTTGCCATCTTAAATACTTTCTTTCATAAAAAACCAAACCAAAGATGGACCTGGCGATCACCGAACGATAAATACAAAAATGAAATAGATTACGTACTGTCAAATCAACCAAACATCTTCCAAAACATAGAAGTCTTAAATCTGAATTACCCGTCAGACCACAGAGCAATCAGAGCAACAATGTCTATTACAAAGCAGAAGAAAAAACGCACAGCGTATAAAAACAATCGATATTCATCACTGAAAACTGAACAAGAAATAATATCTTATAAACAAAATATTTCATCTCAGTTACAGGATTTACATACATGCCAAGAAAAAACATCAGTACAGGCTTTCTATAACACATTAACCAAGGCCATAACCCAGAGCTTACAGGACGCTCGAACCCCCTACGAAATATCAAAAGGTAATCATAAAGTTCTAAAAGAGCGTACACTGGAACTTATCAAGAGACGACAAGAGTTACAGCATGCTAAGATAAAAACTCGAGCCACAAAAAATGAATTAGCAGCTTTATATAAACTAATAAGTAAATACATTAAACATGACTACAAAAGCTACAAATCGAAGACTATCAAAAAACATTTGGAAAAAGCAGGAAGCTCAAAAAAGGCCCTTAAAGAACTAAGACCAAATAAATATTGGATAGATAGCTTAAACTGTAAGGACAAAACCGTAAATAATCGAAAAGAAATCACAGATGTAGCTACCCATTTCTATAAAACACTATATCAAGCACAAGGAAACGAGTGTACCAGCCATAGCAATGCAAATGATATTAACTCTACAAACAAAAGCGGAAACATAACACCAATAACTGAAAAAGAAGTCACACAAGAAATAAAAAGGCTAAAGCTAGATAAGAGCCCAGGACCAGACGGCATTACAAATGAAGCTATTAAGGCTGCCTGGCCGCTACTGACTCCCCCATTAACACACTTATTTAACCTTATAATAAAAACTGCTGAAATACCATCGGAGTGGGTAGAGTCGGAAATAATTTTAATTTACAAAAAAGGTGACTCAAAAGATATCACAAACTACAGGCCTATAAGCTTACTCTCATGTATCTACAAACTGTTTTCCTCTATAATTAACAAAAGAATAAGTGTCACAATAGAAGCAAACCAATCAATAGAACAAGCAGGCTTTCGCAAGCAATTTTCAACAATCGATCATATACATACTCTAGAACAAATAATGGAAAAATACCAAGAGAAGCAAAGAGCGCTCTACATCGCATATATTGATTATAAAAAAGCTTTTGATACCGTGTCACATTCAAGTATATGGGCCGCCCTGCAAGCTCAAAAAGTTGAACAAGATTATATAGATATAATCAGAAACATTTACAAAGATAGCACAGCAAAAATAAAACTAGAATCCACTGGTCCTACGTTCCCCATCGGAAGAGGCGTGAAACAAGGCGACCCGCTGTCTCCAAAATTATTTATATCTATCCTAGAGTCAATAATAAAAAGATTCAACTGGGAAAAGACAGGATTAAACATCAATGGCAAGTACTTATCCCACCTACGCTTCGCAGATGACTTAGTTCTGCTTTCAGAATCTAGCACACAATTACAAAACATGATCGATTCACTAAACACAGCTAGTAAGCAGGTAGGACTAGAAATGAATCTTTCGAAAACAATGGTCATGACAAATAGTATACAGAGAAGAATATCAGTGAACAGTGAAACTCTGAAATATACAGAGAAATACATCTACCTTGGAAAACAAATTGGCTTCAACAGAAAACAAAATGAACTAGAAGTAGAACGAAGAGTACAAAATACTTGGAACAAGTACTGGTCCTTAAAGGAGATATTCAAAAGTAACATGCCAACAAATATTAAAACAAAAGTCATGATGTCATGCCTCCTACCTTGTCTAACCTACGCCTGTCAAACTTGGAAATTTACAGCCAAATTAAAAAGCAAAATCATTACCTGCCAACGCGGAATAGAACGAAGTATGCTCAATATTAAAAAGATGCAAAAAATTCGTCACACAAAAATTAGAGAAACCACCAAAGCGACAGATGCTCTTACCTACGCTAAGAAACTAAAATGGAAGTGGGCTGGGCACGTAGCGAGGCTAAAGGACGAGAGGTGGACCAACAGGGTAACAACGTGGAAGGGACCAATCGGCAAACGTCTCAAAGGCAGACCCCACACGAGATGGGCAGACGAGCTGATAAAAATAGCTGGCACTTGCTGGCCGCAAATAGCTCAAGATAGAGACACATGGAATTCTTTAGAGGAGGCCTTCACCTTCACTTGAGGAGGGGTTCATGCAAACTTTTATATTATTATCTAGATTTAAACAATTTTTTTCTAAAACAAGTGAAATACGTGCAAACAATATTATTATTTTTTTTTTCTTTTTTTCTTTAAACTATGTATGCATCCTACTTTTTGCATGGAATAAAAGGCTTATTATTATTATTTCGTTTATTTAATTTTACAAACATATAAATTATATTTTTAAATATTAAAATAATAAAATCATAAAACATTTAAAAATATAAAAAATAGTAGCCCACCGGTATCGGGAATAGGGTCCAAGCTACCGGTGGTCAGGGCTGCTGAGTGAGGAACCTCCTCACTATGCGTGCCGTGTCCAGTAATACCGCCTTCTGGATCAAGCCCTTGATCCAGCTGCCTAACGAGAGCCTCTTAAGGTGTTGGTTGAGGCTCTTGGCTATTATGCCATTGGCCGTCACGACTATCGGCACAATGATTGCTGTATCCACATCCCACATCTCGACAACCTCGCGAGCCAGGTCAAGATATTTGATCTGCTTATCTTGTTCAGCTTTCACGAGGTTCTCGTCATGCGGGACTGCAATATCAATAATCATTGTGCGACGCTCTGATCGATCTATCACCACTATGTCCGGCTTATTAGCAACAATAGTCCTATCAGTGATGATAGATCGATCCCAATACAATGTGATATTGCCATTTTGGAGAACTGGGTCGGGCACATACTTATAGTACGGTACTTCTGATTCCACAAGACTGTATTTCAGAGCAAGTTGCTGGTGGATAATCCTGGCTACAAGGTTGTGCCTATGCAAGTAGTCTCCGTTAGCCAGACGAGAACAGCCAGAAATAATGTGTCGGATTGATTCCCCCGGACGGTGGCATGCCCGACAGATGTCAACCGTGCCATCCTTCACAATATATTTCCGGTAGTTGTTCGTCATCATAACTTCGTCCATAATTGCAAAGACAAAACCTTCGGTTTCTCCAAATAGATTTCCGAATCGTAACCAGGATACGGACGCTAAAAAGTCTACATCGGGTCCATGTAGGACCCGGTAAAAGCGTCCGTGAAGCTCCTTGCTTTTCCATACCTCCCTGCGGTCATTAGTATCCAATACTTTAGGTTTGCGCCAGTTCTCGTTAGCCAAGGAGAGCGGGGTGAGGCTCTTGTCCACTGAGACCACATCTCGATGCATCCCCACGTCGGCGTCTAGGAAATATTCCCTGAGACTGCATACCTCACGGTTGTGCAGGGTCTTAGCATTCAAGAAACCTCGACCTCCGCACTTCCGCGGGATATACAGTCTCATCACCGATGACCGTGGATGGTGCATTCGATTTGCGGTCAGCAGTGTGCGGACCCGTCTATCCAGGGCTTCAAGTTCCGTTTGAGTCCATTTGAGTATGCCGAAAGAGTACATCAAAACTGGCATAACCCAACCGTTGAAGGCGCGAACCTTATTTCCGCCTGATAAAAGACTTTTTAACACTTTACTCAGGCGGCCAAAGAAGCGCTCCCTCAACGATTGTTTCATGTCAGCCGTGTTGATGCCTAACGCTTCCGACATACCCAAATATTTGTATGTTTCGATTGAGGAGAGGGATCTTAGGTGTATGGAATCCGAGAGTTGGGTTCCCACGGATTCCACAATCTCCCCTCGCTTTACATGCATGACAGCACATTTGTCCACACCAAATTCCATCCTGATGGCGCTACTAAAGGTTTCAGTTACTTTCAGTAGCTCCATCAGTTGCAAATTGTTGGGAGCAAAGAGTTTTAGGTCATCCATGTAGAGGAGGTGAGATATAACCTGACCACCTCTCCTCAATTGATAGCCTATACCTGAATCCTCCAGCAGTGTGCTAAGAGGATTCATGGCTAGGCAGAACCAAAGTGGACTCAAACTATCGCCCTGGAATATACCTCGCTCGATCCTTATCGGTTCGCTATTCCTCTGGATATGTCGACATCCTGGATAGCGAAGGACTGTCCTCCATTGCCCCATACATGACATCAAGAAGGTGCGCAGCGTTGTATCTACTTTGTACAACTCCAGCACCCTCTTGAGCCAGGTATGTGGCACCGAGTCATAGGCCTTCTTATAGTCTATCCAGCATGTCGACATATCCTTTCGGGAACGACGAACCTGTTGACTAATGGTCATATCGATTAGGAGCAGCTCCTTAGTACCGCGGGACCCGTTCCTACATCCATTTTGAGAGACAGACAAGATAGAGTTTGTGTCAATATGATTGTAAATTTTTGCTCTCAAAATGGATGTAAGAACTTTATAGACCGTCGGTAGACAAGTGATCGGTCTATAATTTTTGGGTTCCGCGGTGCTACCTGATTTATGGAGCAGGTGGGTTATTCCTGTTGTTAAGAACTGGGGCAACGACCCAGACTCTAAGGCTGACTGGAACTGAGATGCCAAGCGAGCGTGCGACTTTTGGAACCACTTGATCCAAAAGTTGTGCAGGCCGTCCGGTCCTGGAGATTTCCAGTTAGGCAACGGACGGACTGCACAGACGACATCTTGGGGGCTTATGATAATTGCCCCCATTTCTGGTATTTGACCGCACGCCCGCTCGATCTCCCTAGTCCAATCACCTTCGGTGTGATTGACAGGCACCGACCAGATGTTTCGCCAGAACGAAGACATGGCGTCATCATCCGGAAGGGGCGTGTCAGCCACACCTTGGTCCGGTCGCTCCCAAGCTCGGTAAACCCACCTTTCATCGCTTTGGAATGTGTGATTCTGGGTGTACCGCTCCACCCTCCGCCGGTACCGACGAATACGGTTTGCCCATGCACAGATCTTCTGCTTCAGGAAGTCGATGCGCTCTGTGACACGGGACACATAATCTCTAGGACTAACATCCGTCCCGGAGAACGCCCGCTTCACAAAGCGCATCACTCGAGGGCGAGTATTGCCCTCCCTGAAGCAGATTAGCTTACCGATGAGTGCTCTAGCCTCACCGATACGACGCTCAATCCTGCACTGCCAAGCTGATACGGCTGGTTTTGGTCGTGTAGCTTTGTCACTGTTAGGAAACTTAACACGAGCTACACGACAAGCCGCTACAGCTGCACAGTACAAGATCGAGTGGGTATCTGCGAGGTCTTTGCTGCCGTCAAAATATGTTGACAGCTGTGAGTCTAGAGCACACACCAGTGCCTTGTTTTTCTTGTGCATGGGCAAACGAGGTAAACGTGGTCTAAGTTCAGGCGGAGTAGAGCGATACTCCCTGAAAGCATCCTCCAAAGCGCTCCTCAATCTTGCATTGCATTGGGTACTCACGGATATAGCCCCGTCATCATCTTCTTCACCAACGCAGTTGGGTCGCGGTGAAACACTGGGTAAATTTTGCAGTTGCACCGCGACCAGTGGCGAAGCAGGCGTAACATAGCTATTCCGTGATTCGAGGCAAAGTCGATCAAGCACGGCGGCATCCAGCATATGATTACGCTGGATGACCCGTACCTGATCCGACAGTCGTTGCGACGACACGTTGACACCTGGTTCAAGGGCCTGAAACAGAGAGAGCATCCGACCACGGTAAGCAGTCAAGTTAATTCCCCCCTCTGTAGCCCCATAGTATGCGCGCATGACATTTTCATTGACAGCTTGTGTCCACTTCATGCGCTGCACACTTCCACCGGGAGCGGGGACCCTATCAGAGGCCGGTGGGCCTCGGAGTCCCAAGCTGGCCGGTGGTCGGCCTCGTCCGCGCCGACGTACTGGTGGTGGTGTCGTCGGCGGCGAGAAGTATTCGTCGCTCGAGCTCGACGCAACTGCAGCGGCCGGTGTCACTGGACTCACGTCTGGAGCAGGATCCGGCAACTGCGAGGCGGAGCTGAGCGACGAACCCGAAGATGTTAGGTGTGTGTTTTGTTGCAATCGTGCCCGACTTCGTGTCAACATTTCTCTATTTCCCGTGTATTGTTTTTATACGTCTTTTCTTGCATCCTGCAGATTTTTGGTTACAGTACCAATTTTTGGCACACCACTGCTGTTGTTTAAACATGTTATAAAACATTTTTGCATTACTAATCTTTAAAAATACTAGAAAAATATACGGTGAAAAAAAATGTTGTTCGGTCAAGTTGACAGTCGGGCCACAGATTATTATTATTATTATTATCTCGATAACGATGCATGAAACGCTAAAAATCAGCTCAGCGCAGAGAGTTAAGGGCTCTGTTAATGCTCTTTTCCATACTGGACAAGCCCACTTCTCCTTCTTACCTGACTTCCCAGTTCCAATACTTGTGCTCTGCGCATACTAAAAATCTCCGTTCCACTAACAATCGTCTTCTACGATGTCCTTCTCACCGCTCTGGTTTCATTAAATCTTCTTTCCTTGTGCAGGCGGTCTTTCTATGGAATTCGCTTCCTCTGAATATCAGGTTGGCAACCAGTCGGTTATCCTTTAAAGTGAAGGCACGTGAGCATATTCATAAGAAGTTGGCAGAATCATCCCAGCGCTGATTTGCTGGATTCGTTTTCTCCTCTACCTATCGTTATTTCTCCAGACAATGTTTATTTTCGTTATATATATATATGTATGTATGTATCTATGTATATATCTATGTATTTGTATGTATTATTTTCCGAATTATCTATCACTATGTTGCACCTGCCATGTTTTGTTTCTGCATCACCCTAAGGTTGACTGGTAGAAAATGCCTCAGGCATTAAGTCCGCCTTTGTACAGTATTTTTTACTTGTGCATAAAGTTTTAATAAAATAAATAAAATAAATAAAAATGATTCAGGCGTTATTGTAGAGCACAAAGAAAGCTACAAAAAGTGTCCTACAAAAATTTTCGAAATCTCATCGGATAGCCGAGTTATTGCCGAGAAACAAATTTTACCCCTTTTTTCAACATGGCGGCGAAAGCTCCTAGGAAAGCTTGGTCGACAATCTCAAGTTAAGCTTTTCTAGGTATCCCCTACAACATATTAAAAAATTAGAAGCGCAAATTCATTTTCTTTTTTGAATGTACGTAATGACTGGACTATATGGCACATCTTCAAATAGGGCAGTCCCTCCGTGTGACTGACACTGGCATGGCTACCATAAGGGGTTTTAATTATGAAAACGAAAAAACTTTAGAAGTGTCAAGGGACACCCGGATAGAACGAAGTTCCTTTCCAGGATTTATAATTGTTATAATTTTTTTATTATTTATTGTGTATAAATAACCTGTATACACTCAACAAAAATATTCTCTCTCTCTCTCCCTCTCCCTCTCTCTCCCTATCTCTCTCTCTCTCTCTCTCTCTCTCTCTCTCTACTCACAACAAAAAAACAACAACATACAAACAACAAAATATATGCGATCGAATTGAGAAACCTCGTCCTTTTTTTGAAGTCGGTTAAAAAGTGTCGTTACAACTTTTCGTGAGATTTTTTTCCGTCTAGCCCCCTTTCACAACGCGCGATAAGGAACTTCGTTCCAAAAAAGTGTCGGAATCAGTCGCCAAATATCAGAATCTGTCAGTCATCGGTTCAAAAGTAATAAGGATTTCTAGATGGCCGATCTGGAGAGCGCTTACCCCAGGTTGGCCAATTTGAATCGCAAAAACTAGGGCATCTAGCGTATATCTGTTTCCCCCCAAATTTAATCGGTAATTAGTCGCAGTTTTTGCCAAGTCACTCATTTAGTCGGGTCATAGTTTAGAAGAAATAATGAGTTCAATTTTTAAGGTATAGTCCAAGAGCTAAAATTGTAAATTTTTTGTGTTATTATTTCCATCCTTGATGGTGTCCACATACGTAAAAATATCGCGACGTAAAAAATAATGTTAAAAAATACCGCTCTCCTCCTCATCTCCGAAGTTTGTATATAGAAAAATTATGTATAGATTACTGAAAAAATAAAACAATGTCTCTAAATAAATAGGGTCAAGTGGGGGACAGTGTAACATCAAGATTAACTCTGTCTTTTTGAGAGATCACGTAAGCATTCAAAGCTTACAGACGTGCACATCAATGCATTTTAAACATTAAATAAATTAATGTTCGCATAAATAGTGACCTAGTTTTAGTGTATTAGCGTGTTATACAGAAAACATTTTAAGTGATAAGTTAATATAATGAACTAACTGGATTATTTTTTTCAATCTTTTATGGTTTATGGAAGGCAGCCCCTTTAATCGGAGCGTGATGATACATCGCAGCCCTCCACCGACGCCAACCACGATCCCGGTACCGGCCCCGGCACCGACACCGCCGCGACAAACAAGAAAGGACCAAGATGAGGGTATTGAAGTAGTGTCCACTCCGGAGATCCAGTCCTGGATGGGATCTATTGAACAGTGTCTCAATGAAGTATGTGCTATTACTTCTGAAGGAAAACTGAACACTGAGCAGAAGTTAAAAATTAGCAATCTCTGCCGCAACATTGGCCATGGAGCTGCGCAAATGGCTGTTAAATACCAGTCGCTTAAGCAAAAAGCCATACAGACCCATGGCTCTCTAAAAACAATGGCCGAAACTCGAGACCTGTCTGACGGCCTAACCGAGATGAACCGAACAATTCAGGAGTCCTGTTCAAAACAGGGTGCGGCTACTGCATCTTTTGCCGATATGGTGAAGAAGTGGTCCAACAACTTTGTGCGCCCCAATTATTTTAGCTCCGTGGCGATTTATCCCTGTGATAACTCGATAACCAGTGATGAAACCAAAAACATGGTCCAGAAAATTATAAGTCCCGGAGAAATGAAATTAAAAGTTCTAGGCGTGCGCAAAATAGGAAAAGGAGGCCTGATAATCAGCACTGAGACCAAAGATGACCTCGATAAGCTAAGGCAAACAGTACAACTCGCTTCGTCAGGCCTTACCGTGCCTGCCAGGGTCGCGTGATTGTTCGAAAGAGATATCGTGACCCTGGCACATGGGCAACTGAAGGAACACGGGTGGGTTTTAGTCAGTAAAAGTCTGACATGCCCTCCCGCTCCGCCCAGAGCGGGAGAAGTCATTTGATGATTTCCCATCCAAAAAAAAAAAAAAAAAAGGCCTTACCGTAGATGATCCTCAAAAACGCAAACCACGCATTATAGTCATAGGAGTGCCCACTTCAATGGTTGAAAATGAAGTTTTCAAATGTATTTTTGAACAGAACTTGTCTGAAAAACTGCCGACTATGTCCCAAGATATATTTTTGTCCTCTGTTAAACTGAGTCACAAGTCTGGTAGGAAAGATGCAGATAATTGCAACTTTATAATAGAAGTTCCAGCCGTAATTCGTAAAGCCCTCATCACACAGGATAGACTATTTATAAATTGGACGTCCTGCCCGGTACGAGACTTCACTCTGGTAACTAGATGCTACAACTGCCAGCAGTACGGTCACGCAGCCAAGACTTGCAAATTAACTGTCCCCACCTGTGGGTATTGCGGCGAAGAAGGACACTCAACACAAGACTGCGCAAAGAAAGCCAACCCGCCTAAATGTGCTACATGCTCTCGTTTTAAAAAACAAGCCAACCACAAAACGGGAGACACAGATTGTCCGGCTAAAAAAGCTGCCGAATACAGGTATATTAATTCGATAGATTATGAAGGCGCCTAAGAGCGCCGCATACTTGATTATATTTTAGACTTAATTTTATTATTATTTATAGTTAAATATGGATGATAAATTAATTACAGATATTGATAATACATTTTTAACAGTATCAAAGACATGTGACGTAGAGGACTGCATAAAATATCTTTCCGACTATCAAAATTCACTAACTGTACTAACTCAAAATATTCGTAGTATTTTTAAAAACATAGATAACTTTAACATTTTTCTTCATAGACTTAACTTTGACTGTGATATAATGGTACTTACCGAGTGTTGGCTAGCCAACCGCTACGATAATATTCCAGTAATACCTGGGTACAACGTATTACATTCCACAGTAAACCATAATCAAAATGACGGTATCGTAGTATTTGCTAAGGAATCATTAAAGGTCACAGTCGAGGAACATAGTCTACAAGAGTGTATGAGCATTGTTTAGTCATCAAAATTGGTACAATTACAGCGGTAATCGCTATGTATAGGTCCCCTTCCACTAGAAACTTAGATTCTTTTAACAAATCCTTAAACCAGATTCTCCAAGCACTCAGTTCATTTAAGAATGTTATACTAACAGGTGACTTAAACATAAATATTGGTTCTGAGAACTGCGATGCAGGGATCCAGGATTACCTTAACATCTGTTTATACCATGGTTTTCTTCCCGCTCACACGTTGCCTACACATCAGAGCGGTTCCTGCTTAGATCATATGATGATCAAAACTAGCCTATCATATATTACGCTTGTTACTAACTCAACAATTACTGACCATCACGCAGTTCTACTAACACTAAATTTATCGCTGCCTAAGCTAAATCGTCCTCCGACAATTAGCAAATTAAATACAAACAAACTCGAATATGATTTATGCAACATAGACTTTAGCGTAGTTTACAATACTGCTGACGCTAATTTGGCTTTATTGTACTTAATAAAACAGGTCCAACAAGCAATATTACATAACACGACAGTTTCTACAGTAAATAAGAAACTTTATAATATTAAACCGTGGATTACTTCTGGATTAATTCGCTGTATAAGACACAGGGATAAACTTCATCAGAAAACTAAGAGATACCCTGATAATGTTATAATTCAAACTACTTATAAAAGATACAGGAATTTCTGCAACAATCTCTTAAAGAAGGTAAAAACTGATTACGATAAAACACAAATAAATAGAGCAGCTAAGAATAGCAAACAACTTTGGAAAAGTATTAAAAATATCACCAATATGTCAAAACAGCGTGAATCAAGTTCGAGTTTACTACTTGCAAATTCGTCACCACTCATAACAGCTAACAATGTAAATAACTTTTTTATAAATGTTGGGAAAACTCTTGCTGAGCAGATTTTACAATATTGCGTCCAATCATCTGTCCAAAAATCAAGCAATAGCCGTATCTCAAAATCTTTTGCTCTGTTGGACACTGATGAAGATGAAATATCCCGAATAATTTCCGGGCTAAAGGATGATTGTGCAGCTGGCTGGGATAATATAAGCAATAAGATCCTTAAACTCTTTAAGCATATTTTGATACCTCCCTTAACGCATATTTTTCGAATCTGTCTTTCCGAAGGAATTTTCCCGAGTTGCCTAAAAAAGGCAGTTGTAATCCCTATCTTTAAAGACGTAGTTAATAATTATAGGCCAATATCCTTACTACCATCGATTTCAAAAATACTAGAGAAAATTATAAACACTAGACTAGTTAATTACCTAGAAAAAAAATAACATCTATTTCCCTGCGCAATTTGGTTTTAGAGTGAAATTGTCGACTGCCGATGCGGTGCATAGCCTGACTGATTTAAATCAGTAATATAATTATATTTCACGTGAACTTGGCAAAGGACACCAGACCCTGGGAGTCTTCCTCGATGTAGCCAAGGCGCACACGGTATCTGTTTTTCTTCTTCTGAACAAATTAGAAACCATAGGAATAAGAGGAACGCCGCTGAAACTTTTTACTGAATATTTAGACGGCCGGTACCAATGTGTTAAAATAGATAATATTATGAGTAATGAACAGAAAAATACTAGTTTTGGTGTACCCCAGGGGAGTATTCTGGGCCCCACACTATTCCTAATTTATATGAATGAATTGTGTAATCTAAATATTAAACACGGTAAAATAATATCATATGCCGACGCGCCGTGTCGTCGGCATATGATATACGACACGGCGTTAATATTTACCGCAAAAAGCAGAAGCGAACTGTTCGAAGTCGCTCAAATAGGATTAAATTCTGTGACTAACTGGCTTCAAAGCAATTTATTAACATTAAATGCCGACAAGACAAAATATATTCACTTCTCCATGCGCAAACCTCAACCTAACAGTACTAACCCTCATCTATATGCCCATAATTGCGGGAACTGTGCAGTTAGTACGTGTAATTGTCCTTCTATCATCAAAACGACCAACATTAAATACCTGGGGGTCATAATGGACGAAACACTCTCTTTTAAAATACATATTGAAAGCCTTAGTAAAAGAGTGCGTAAACTTATATATGTTTTTAAGAAATTACGAACATTAGCAGACAAAAAATTAATCACACAAGTTTATTTGGCCCTATGTCAATCTATTATTCAATACTGTATCACTTCTTGGGACGGTGCACCAAAAACGAATTTGCTTCCTCTTGAAAGAGCTCAGAGAGCAATTTTGAAGGTAGCAAACTTCCATCCCTTCTTTTTTCCCACAGATCTACTTTATAAAACTTGCAACGTGCTGACTGTTCGGCAGCTTTTCATTATGCAGTTAGTATTAAAACAGCACACCATGCTTACCTACACTGCTGACAATACTAACAAGAGACGGAATGATATAGTATGTATAACAAATGAGACCTCAAAACATGTCTTTGTAGAAAGATTCTATACATTTTTAGGCCCATTTCTGTACAATAGATTAAATAGAAAACTAAGTATCTTTAAATACTACTAAAAAAAGTACTATAGCTGTAAAAAAAATATACTTCAATATTTACTAACCATAGATTATGCACAGACAGAAGATTTAGTAAATAAAACCGCTAACACGCTATTTTACTTTTGTTACCTAAGTTTTAATTTTAGTTATTACTACACATTGTTAATTTATTACATTATAAGAATTTGTGCATTTGTAGCCTGAAACATAGTTCAGGCAAATTAGCAAATCTGCTCTATTTTAATTGTTTAACGTATTTATTTTAAATGTGACCCTTTTTAATAATAAACAATTTATTATATTATTATGTCTAATTGATCAATGGTGTCTCTTTACGTGTTTTGTCAGTCTCATGCGCCGCTATCTTAAACAGCTGTCATCGGACGACAAATCACTTGATGAACGGAAGAATGCTCGAATTTATGTTTTTCGTAAAAAAATTGTTAAAAATTTAGAGAGCGAAGTTTTGTTTTTATTGGAAAAGTAATAAGTTCTGGTGAGTAAATATATGATCCTCTTAATCTTCAATTAGTGGGTGTTTAAATAGTACACAAAGTCTATTGCAATTTTTAATCTAGAAATTTTAACGAATTTTTGTTTGACACAATATCGCGTGGGGTACAGTGTACCGTGTGGTGCCGGACGTAAAGGTACCGTGTGGTGCCGGACGTAAAGGTACCGTGTGGTGCCGGACGTAAAGAATAACACCACCCCATTTCTTCCCGTGGGTGTCGTAAAAGGCGACTAAGGGACTTACTAGAGAATGGGCAGCAGCGTTCTCTATGCATTTTACTACCATACTGCGATCGCCAACCCGCCTGCCAAGCATGGCGATTATGGCAAAGCCCCCCAAATTGGGGGAGGCCTAAGTCCAGCAGTGGCCGTCTTACGGCTGAAATGATGACAGTGTAACGGGGTGCAGTGTAACATGTTATAGTGTGCCCCCTTTGAATATTACTTTATTTTTAGGTGTGCTTCATCGAAAATGGTTCGGAATCGGAAAAGGAAGACGCGAATCGACCTACACAATGCTAATGATATGAAAGAAGCCATTGAGCTGGTTGAAAAGGGAGTACCTTTGAGAAAAGCAGCCGACAGAATGAAAGTGAATTACGGCATTTTATATCATTATGTTAAGAAAAAATGTCTGTTCAGCCGAGAAAGCTGCACATCTGCGATTGACTCCAAATTACGCGGTTAATCAGGTATTTTCAAGTGCTCAAGAAATAGTACTAAAAGAAAATCTTATAACATGCTCGAAAAAGTGTTACGGTCTTGATACGATTGAAACTAGAAAACTAGCTTATGAAATGGCTACACACCACAAGCTGAAGATGCTTGGGAAGCTAGAAATATCGCAAGAAAAGATTGG
This sequence comes from Aporophyla nigra, assembly GCA_947507805.1. Taxonomy (NCBI): domain Eukaryota; kingdom Metazoa; phylum Arthropoda; class Insecta; order Lepidoptera; family Noctuidae; genus Aporophyla; species Aporophyla nigra. Next base: position 10,355,827 of record OX382319.1, on the reverse strand, counting down.
ATGGATGGATTTCGAAAAAGGAATCCTGATTTAACTTTGCGAAAACCAGAAGCCTGCAGCCTTTCAAGAGATTTTTTATAACAATTTAGAAGAGGTAATGAGAAGGTTTTGGTGACGGTACAAAACTATTTTGCCTTGATGAGACCGGTACGACTAAGGTACAAAAACCAAAAAGGGTTTTAGCATCAAAAGGATCAAATCAACTTAATAAAGTAACAAGTGGTGGACGAGGTACCCTTGTGACATGGTGCGCAGTTTCTGTTACAGGTACCTATTACCCTGCCGCCCACGAAATAAAATCAAATCACACATCTTGAAGGGAGCACCTACCAGCACATTGGGTTTAGCGCAAACTACGGGCTGGATGAACTCTCAAGTTGTTTCCTGTGGTTATAAAGTATTTTGTAAAGAAGATAAGCTAAAGAAGAAGCTCAAAAGATAATCCATCGCTTTTTATACTTGATAATCATGACAGCCACTTAGCTCCGGAGGCTTTGAACATACCTAAAGAAAACGGCATGACTTTGCTTACCATTCTGCCTCATTCCAGCCACAGATTACAGCCGCTTGATGTATCAGTGTTTGCACCTTTACAGACATATTTTATTTCGTATGATGTATGTTTAGTCTACTGTTACAGTGTACCCCATCTTGTTATACTGTACCCCTATGACTGTTAAACTGTGCCCCACCCCTGAGGTCACATTTGTGATCTCAGAAAACTAAAAAAAAAATTAGTTTCTAAGCGTAAATTCGATTTTATATCAAGCCTAATATGAAGGTTAAAGACTGCTGATTTTATGGTAAATGAGAAGGAGACGATATAATAAAGGTTTTTTTTTTCTAAAATTCAAAATGCTTTTTTTGTTACACTGTCCCCCACTTGACTCTAGCATACTTTTTCAAATTATATTAGTTCCACTATCAGTTTACAGATGGCGCTGACCATGGCACCCGGTACGCGAGTCTTGCCGCTCTGACCGGGTTTTTATTATTTCATAAAAGTGAGTAAAATATTGCCTAATTAATTTGACACTGTATACCCGTAGATCTGAGCACCTATTTTTATCTCAGTTTAAAAAAACAAATCGGAAAAAATACATACACAATTATATTTCACAAAATACAGTACATACAATAACACATAATTATTACATCTTAATTATACACAAAATCTACTCCTCAACCTCCTCATCTTGGGGTAACTCGTCCAGAGGGATAATGGCTGGAGGACTTGTATTGTCACATGTACAGTAGCAGTTCTTGCCGCTAGGTCCCTGTGGTACTAGCAGGAATTTTAGACGCATATTCGTTTCTAGGGCGTTCATTATCTCTGTGGAAAGAAAGAAAATGGAATTAGTGTCATACCATGCCTTCACCAGTTATGGGTAGGTACGCTAAGGTAGCGTGCTAAATTCAATTTTTTTATTGACTACAAAAACGAAGGAGGTTCTATGTTCCACTTTATATGTACCTGGATGACCGAGCTTTGCTCGGTATTTTTTTTTGAGGTTAATTGTGTTTTACAGAAATTATATTTAAATACAAATGATACATATTTTCTTCCAATAAAATAAACATAAGTTTATGTTTAAGTTGATTATCGATAAAGTTGATTATTTGAAAACACGAATAAAACGTCATTTAAAAAAAATGAATCCTAGCTAGATCGATTTATCGCCCCCGAAACCCCCTGTATACAAATTTTCATGAAAATCGTTGGAGCAGTTTCCGAGATTCAGATTATTTATATAAATACAAGAATTGCTCGTTTAAAGATATAAGATAAATTTTATGTATGTGGTCCGATTTTTCCACTAACTGTGGACCGATTTCAAAAATAATTTTTTTAATGGATCCCATATTTTTTTTTATTATTTTGTTTTAGTCGGTTCGCGTTAGCTTTGAAAAGACGTATTTAATCCAATTTGTTTATCATGATGATATTCTAATACTCCCAGTCACTGCTATTGACCTGTATGCTAATCTGTAAAAATCTCAGTGTTTTTTTTTTTTTGGATGGGAATTCTTCAAATGACTTCTCCCGCTCTAGGGCGGAGCGGGAGGGCGTTTCAGATTTTTACTGACTAAAACCCACCCGTGTTCCTTCAGTTGCCCATGTGCCGGGGTCACAGTGTCTCTTTCGAACAATCTCGCGACCCTGGCAGGCATCGGTCCTAGCAGACCCCTTCAGTTCTGCTGACATCTCTTTGAGGCGCGCGTGGAACACTACGCGCCGTCGACCCGAGCCTGATCCTTACCGGGCGGCGTTACCCATCGCTCGCCGCCCGCAAGCTCGCGCATACGGTAGCTGGGAGTCCGCTATCGACTCCAGACGCCCGGGGCGTCTCCTCCAGCGGCAGCTAGGGACGTGAGGGCGCGAGACTGCCACTCCCTCAAGCGCCCCGCCTCCTCCTTCGCGAGCATTACTGCTTACTCGCAGGAGCGAAGATTTCGCTCGGTGACAAGATCCGACGAGATTGTTATTGTAGAATGTGTATCATTTGTTTTTGGTAAGTAAATCAGTCGTATGGTGTTGATTAGTTGCGCTTATGGTATAAACATTTAAGGCTTCGAGTGTATTGTAAAATTATGATTATACACAGCATTGTGCTCTTAAATGGTGGAGCGTACATCGAGAAGAATTTAAACTATTATCAGTTTAAGCATGTAGATTTTTATCGACACTACCAGCCAGTGTTCCTAGCGAACAATTGTTTAGTAGTGCGGGTTTAATTTATGAACCTCTGTGTAACAGACTAGACCCCGAAAAGGCGGCAATTTTGATATTTATTCAATATAATGCTCTCATTTTCAACTTTAATTAGGTACTAAATATTTGACTAAAATATTAATAATTACTCTCTTATTATTTTATTTCTCCACTCACATAGTTTCTTATAATAAATCATAAGATCCGCATCCGCATCCGCATCCGCGGATGTGAGCCTGCAAATATCCGCATCCGCATCCGCATCCGCGGATGTGAAAAAATCGGCATCCGCAACATCCCTGATCCAAAGACATTTATTAATTGAAGTAATTTTCCACTTCGTAGTGTTGTTTGGAAGTCGGTTGTTTTTTTTTGCATAAAAGTTTTCTTATGTTTTTTGAATTTGCAGGTCAGTGTTGTATGTTGATTGACCCTGGGGACGTGTCCAATTTCTTCCCGTGGGTGTCGTAAGAAGCGACTAAGGGACGGCAGCAGCGTTCTCTATGCATTTTACCACGAAACTGCGATCACCAACCCAGCTGCCAAGCGTGGCGATTATGGCAAAGACCCCCAAATTAGGGGAGGCCTTTGTCCAGCAGTGGTCTTACGGCTGAAATGGTGATGATGATATAAAAAAAAAGCAGACAAGAGAAGTCAAACACGAACTTACCCTTACGACCTTGAGTCAGACACAATTTTCCTCCCGCCTTCGGCATTTGAACTTCAGTTTCGAATTTGACAGCTTGCAGTCCCGGGGGTTTAGGCTCTGCTTCGTACGTTGTAGCTTCCAAATATGTTGATCCAAAGTTGTCTTGTTGTTGGGTTGTTAGTTGTTCTTCTGTTGTTGAAGCTGATTTAGCAGGAACTTGTTTATATGTAGTTGATTCTAGTTCAGCAGTTGCTGTTGTCTCTTCGGTAATTTTTTGTTGATCTGTAGTAGTTGTTTCTACATCAATTGTTGGCAATTCCGTTGTTTTGATATGTTGTGTTGTAGTTGTTGGTTGTGGCTCAGTGGTACTCTGCTCCGTTGATGATTTCTGAGTTGTTGTTGGTTCATCCGTTGGTTCTTCTGTTGTTGAAGTCTCTTCATCAATTACTGTAGTGTCTGGTTGCTCACTTGTGCTATAATCTTCCTCCACTTCGTAGTCATCATTTACTTTATCAGCCTTTGGTTGATCTGTAGATTCATCTCCATATTGATACTCATAGACTTCTTTTTCTTTCGTTGCTTTATACTCTTTGAATGTTTCATCTTTAGAACTGTCAGCTTTAGTAGTTGTCGGTTCCGTAGCTTTTTTTTCAACTGTTTCTGGTTCTTCTTCATAATATTCGACGGATTCTTCAACATCAGTTGGTTTTTCTTTAGATTCTTGTTGCTTCGATTCTACTTCCTCTGAATCGTCACCTTCTGTTGTTGTCTCTTGCGAAGCATCAGCTTCTGTGGTGGTTGGTTCTTCAGCAGTATCTGATTCTTCTTCAAAATCTTCGACAAATTCTTCAACATCAGTTGGTTTCTCATTAGATTCTGGTTGCTCTGATTCTACTTCTTCCGAATTATCAGCTTCTGTGATTTTCACTTCTGTAACAAGACCTTCTGTGGTTATCTTTACATTACTGTCTGCTTCTGTGATAGTTTCGTCCTCCACATTATCTGGCCCTTCTTCATCATAATTAAGGTCTTCAATAGATTCGGGTTGATCTGATTCTAAATCTTGCTGTGATTGAGGTTTCCCAATTGATTTTGCCTCTTGTTGAGAATCAACATATTCGTATGTTTCTTGCTTTTCTGATTCTGGTTTAACTACTCCGGTTGCTGTTTGTTCAGTGGTTGGTTGCTCAGCAGTTTGTTTCTCATATTCACCATATTCTCTTTCTTCTGATTCTGGTAAGTCTATGTATTCTTCAGTTGTTGATTGCCCAGTTGTTTCCTTATCTATTGTCATATCCTTAGTTGTTAAAGATTGGTGTGTTGAAGTTATTTCTTCCGTTGTTGAAGATACCTCATGAGCTATCTTTTCTGTAGAAATTACGTTTATTAGTTTCTCAGTAAGATTTTCTGTTCTTGTATGTGATTTTGTAGTAACTTGTTCAGTAGTTGTAATTTGTTCCTTTGTTGCTGTTTCAGACTTTTCTGTAATTGTGTTAGTTACTATAGGTACTGTTTCGTCACCATAAGAATCAAATTGTTTGATAGATTCTGATGTGGTTTTAGAATCCGGTTGGTCAGATGAATCGTCTTTGTATTCTAATTCGTCTGGTAAGCAAGTTGTAACTTCTGCCGAAGATTCTAATGTAGTTTCAGATTCTTCCACTGATCCTTCAGTTTTCGATTTTGTTTTAGTTGTTGTTGACTGTAGTTTTTTTGTAGATTCTTCTCCTACTGTCACTTTTGTGAAAAATTCTTCCGTAGATCCAGATTCGGTTGTCGAGTCTTCTTTTATTGATGACGTCACTGGTTTTGTAGATGATTGTTCTAAAGCTATCAATTTCTCAGTTGTATATTTAGTAGATTCTTCGGAAGCAGAATCAGTAGTTACTGATATGAATTGTTCATCAGTAGATTCTTCTGAGATATCGTCGATTTTGGATTCCTCTGCAGAACTAAATTCATCATTAGTTACTGACGGTTCTCCTTCAATGTCAATTTCACCAGAAGATTCTTCTTCTGAATCATAATCCTCAGGTAGACAAGTAACTATTTCTGCTGTCGAATTTTCAGAAGATAATGGTTCTTCTGTACCTTCTGGTATGAATTCCGTATCAAATGATTCTGTTGGAGGTAAATCAAATTGTGGTTGAGTTGTTAGTTGTTCTGTTGTAGGTTCTGTAACAACTTCAGTTGTAGTTCGTTGCTCAGTTTCAGCTATGCTAGCACTTTCTGCATGTGCTTTTAAATTATATGAAGTGAATTCCGGTGTTTCAGGTTGTTGGTTTTCAGTTGATGCATCAATTGTAATTTCTTGTGTAGATGGTTGTAGAGTTGTTGCCTCTTCTGTGTCTGTGGAAGTAAAAGCTTTTGTTGTTGAAGCAATAACTTCTGTTGTTGAAGCAGCAATTTCTGTTGTTGAATCTACAGCTTCTGTTGTTTCTCGCTTAATTGTTGAAGTAACACCATCTGTTAGATATTTTTCTGTTGTTGGAGCAACAACTTCTGCCATTACTTGCTCAGTTGTTTGAACAACAATTTCTGTTGTTGAGTTCTCTGTTGTTGGGGTACCATCTTCTGTTATTACTTGCTTAGTTGTTGAAGTAATAACTTCTGTTGTTACTTGCTCAGTTGTTGAAGAAACATCTTCTGTTGTTAGTTGTTCAGTTGTTGCAGTAACACCTTCTGTTGTTACTTGTCCAGTTGTAGGAGCAATACCTTTTGTTGTTACTTGCTCAGTTGTTGTAGTATCACCTTCTGTTGTTAATTGCTTAACTTCTGTTGTTGAAGCTTCTGTAGTAGACAAATCTTCCGTTGTTGGCTGTATTGGTATTTCTGTGATAATTCCTGAACTTGGATTTTCAGTTGTTTTCACCGGTAATACAGTAGTCACTAGTGATTCCGATATTAATATATTATTTTTAGTCGTTTCCCATTCAAGCCATTCTTCTGATTCTATTGTCTCTGTAGTTGGTTTTACATCTTCTTCTTCTATCCCTTCTTCCGATTCTGGTTTCTGGGTACTCAGTTGTGCGTCTTCTACCGATTTCGATTCTTCTATATTTGGTTCGCCATCTGTGTCTTCAATCGATTGTTCTGACTCAGATTCCTTAGTACTTGGTTCTAAATCTTCCTCCGATTCAGATTGTTCAGTAGTCAATTTTACTTCGTCTACAACCCATTCTTCTGAGTCAAATTTCTCAGTTGAAGGCTCCCCAGATTCTTCATTCAGTTTATCTGATTCCGATTTGCTACTTGTCGCTTCATCGATGTATTCGAGCCATTCTTGAGACTCAAATTTCTCAGTGGTTTCTTCCCCATCACCGTATTCAACCGATTCTTCCGACGATTTCTCAGTGCTGAGCTCGCCATCTGTGTATCCAGGAGATTCGTCTGATTCCGATATTTCTGTAGTCGGAGTTTCATCTTCTTCTATCCATTCTTCTTCAGTTGTTGTTTCAGAAGTAAGTGATTCTATTGTTGAAGTAGTTTCTTCTGTGTTAAATTCAGTTGTCGATTGGACGGTTGTTGGTTGTTCAGTTGTAGGTACCTCTTTGGTTGATACTTCAGTTGAAGGTCCCTCTGTGATTGGTTCTTCAGTTGAAAGTACCTCTGTGATTGGTACTTCAGTTGAAGGTACCTCTGTGATTGGTTCTTCAGTTGAAGGTACCTCTGTGATTGGTTCTTCAGTTGAAGGTACCTCTGTGATTGGTACTTCAGTTGAAGGTTCCTCTGTGATTGGTTCTTCAGTTGAAGGTACCTCTGTGATTGGTTCTTCAGTTGAAGGTCCCTCTGTGATTGGTACTACAGTTGAAGGAACCTCTGTGATTGGTTCTTCAGTTGAAGGTCCCTCTGTGATTGGTACTTCAGTTGAAAGTACCTCTGTGATTGGTTTTTCAGTTGAAGGTACCTCTGTGATTGGTTCTTCAGTTGAAAGTCCCTCTGTGGTTGGTATTTCAGTTGAAGGTCCCTCTGTGATTGGTTCTTCAGTTGAAGGTATCTCTGTGATTGGTTCTTCAGTTGAAGGTCCCTCTGTGATTGGTACTGCAGTTGAAGATACCTTTGTGATTGGTACTTCAGTTGAAGATACCTCTGTGATTGGTTCTTCAGTTAAAGGTACCTCTGTGATTGGTTCTTCAGTTGAAAGTCCCTCTGTGGTTGGTATTTCAGTTGAAGGTACCTCTGTGATTGGTACTTCAGTTGAAAGTCCCTCTGTGGTTGGTATTTCAGTTGAAGGTACCTCTGTGATTGGTTCTTCAGTTGAAAGTCCCTCTGTGGTTGGTATTTCAGTTGAAGGTACCTCTGCGATTGGTTCTTCAGTTGAAGGTACCTCTGTGATTGGTTCTTCAGTTGAAGGTACCTCTGTGATTGGTACTTCAGTTGAAGGTCCCTCTGTGATTGGTTCTTCAGTTGAAGGTACCTTTGTGATTGGTTTCTCAGTTGAAGGTTCCTCTGTGATTGGTTCTTTAGTTGAAGGTCTCTCTGTGATTGGTACTTCAGTTGAAAGTACCTCTGTGATTGGTTCTTCAGATGAAGGAACCTTTGTGGTTGGTACTTCAGTTGAAAGAACCTCTGTGATTGGTTCTTCAGTTGAAGGTCCCTCTGTGATTGGTACTGCAGTTGAAGATACCTTTGTGATTGGTACTTCAGTTGAAGATACCTTTGTGGTTGGTACTTCAGTTGAAAGAACCTCTGTGATTGGTTCTTCAGTTGAAGGTCCCTCTGTGATTGGTACTTCAGTTGAAGGTACCTCTGTGATTGGTTCTTCAGATGAAGGAACCTTTGTGGTTGGTACTTCAGTTGAAAGAACCTCTGTGATTGGTTCTTCAGTTGAAGGTCCCTCCGTGATTGGTACTGCAGTTGAAGATACCTTTGTGATTGGTACTTCAGTTGAAGATACCTCTGTGATTAGTTCTTCAGTTGAAGGTCCCTCTGTGATTGGTACTTCAGTTGAAGGTCCCTCTGTGATTGGTACTTCAGTTGAAAGTACCTCTGTGATTGGTTTTTCAGTTGAAGGTACCTCTGTGATTGGTTCTTCAGTTGAAAGTCCCTCTGTGGTTGGTATTTCAGTTGAAGGTACCTCTGCGATTGGTTCTTCAGTTGAAAGTCCCTCTGTGGTTGGTATTTCAGTTGAAGGTACCTCTGCGATTGGTTCTTCAGTTGAAGGTCCCTCTGTGATTGGTTCTTCAGTTGAAGGTACCTCTGTGATTGGTACTTCAGTTGAAAGTCCCTCTGTGGTTGGTATTTCAGTTGAAGGTACCTCTGTGATTGGTTCTTCAGTTGAAAGTCCCTCTGTGGTTGGTATTTCAGTTGAAGGTACCTCTGCGATTGGTTCTTCAGTTGAAGGTCCCTCTGTGATTGGTTCTTCAGTTGAAGGTACCTCTGTGATTGGTACTTCAGTTGAAAGTCCCTCTGTGGTTGGTATTTCAGTTGAAGGTACCTCTGTGATTGGTTCTTCAGTTGAAAGTCCCTCTGTGGTTGGTATTTCAGTTGAAGGTACCTCTGCGATTTGTTCTTCAGTTGAAGGTCCCTCTGTGATTGGTTCTTCAGTTGAAGGTCCCTCTGTGATTGGTACTTCAGTTGAAGGTATCTCTGTGATTGGTTCTTCAGTTGAAGGTATCTCTGTGATTGGTACTGCAGTTGAAGATACCTCTGTGATTGGTACTTCAGTTGAAGATACCTCTGTGATTGGTACTTCAGTTGAAGATACCTCTGTGATTGGTTCTTCAGTTGAAGGTATCTCTGTGATTGGTTCTTCAGTTGAAGGTCCCTCTGTGATTGGTACTGCAGTTGAAGATACCTTTGTGATTGGTACTTCAGTTGAAGATACCTCTGTGATTGGTTCTTCAGTTAAAGGTACCTCTGTGATTGGTTCTTCAGTTGAAGGTACCTCTGTGATTGGTTCTTCAGTTGAAGGTACCTCTGTGATTGGTACTTCAGTTGAAGGTCCCTCTGTGATTGGTACTTCAGTTGAAGGTACCTCTGTGATTGGTACTTCAGTTGAAGGTACCTCTGTGATTGGTTCTTCAGATGAAGGAACCTCTGTGATTGGTTCTTCAGTTGAAGGTCCCTCTGTGATTGGTACTTCAGTTGAAGGTCCCTCTGTGATTGGTACTTCAGTTGAAAGTACCTCTGTGATTGGTTTTTCAGTTGAAGGTACCTCTGTGATTGGTTCTTCAGTTGAAAGTCCCTCTGTGGTTGGTATTTCAGTTGAAGGTACCTCTGCGATTGGTTCTTCAGTTGAAGGTCCCTCTGTGATTGGTTCTTCAGTTGAAGGTCCCTCTGTGATTGGTTCTTCAGTTGAAGGTATCTCTGTGATTGGTTCTTCAGTTGAAGGTCCCTCTGTGATTGGTACTTCAGTTGAAGGTACCTCTGTGATTGGTTCTTCAGTTGAAGGTCCCTCTGTGATTGGTACTGCAGTTGAAGATACCTTTGTGATTGGTACTTCAGTTGAAGATACCTCTGTGATTGGTTCTTCAGTTAAAGGTACCTCTGTGATTGGTTCTTCAGTTGAAGGTACCTCTGTGATTGGTTCTTCAGTTGAAGGTACCTCTGTGATTGGTTCTTCAGATGAAGGTGCTTTTGTGATTGGTTCTTCAGTTGTAGGTACCTCTGTGATTGGTTCTTCAGTTGAAGGTACCTCTGTGATTGGTTCTTCAGTTGAAGGTACCTCTGTGATTGGTACTTCAGTTGAAGGTCCCTCTGTGATTGGTTCTTCAGTTGAAGGTACCTTTGTGATTGGTTTCTCAGTTGAAGGTTCCTCTGTGATTGGTTCTTTAGTTGAAGGTCTCTCTGTGATTGGTACTTCAGTTGAAAGTACCTCTGTGATTGGTTCTTCAGATGAAGGAACCTTTGTGGTTGGTACTTCAGTTGAAAGAACCTCTGTGATTGGTTCTTCAGTTGAAGGTCCCTCTGTGATTGGTACTGCAGTTGAAGATACCTTTGTGATTGGTACTTCAGTTGAAGATACCTTTGTGGTTGGTACTTCAGTTGAAAGAACCTCTGTGATTGGTTCTTCAGTTGAAGGTCCCTCTGTGATTGGTACTTCAGTTGAAGGTACCTCTGTGATTGGTTCTTCAGTTGAAGGTACCTCTGTGATTGGTTCTTCAGATGAAGGTGCTTTTGTGATTGGTTCTTCAGTTGTAGGTACCTCTGTGATTGGTACTTCAGTTGAAGGTACTTTTGTGATTGGTTCTTCAGTTGTAGGTACCTCTGTGATTGGTTCTTCAGTTGAAGGTACGTCGGTGATTGGTTCTTCAGACGAAGGTACCTTTGTGGTTGGTACTTCAGTTGAAAGAACCTCTGTGATTGATACCTCAGTTGAAGGTCCCTGTGTGATTGGTACTTCAGTTGAAAGTACCTCTGTGATTGGTTCTTCAGTTGAAGATACCTCAGTGATTGTTACTTCAGTTGAAGGTTCCTCTGTGATTGGTTCTTCAGTTGAAGGTTCCTCTGTGACTGGTACTTCAGTTGAAGGTACCTTTGTGGTTGGTACTTCAGTTGAAGGAACCTCTGTGATTGGTTCTTCGGTTGAAGGTTCCTCTGTGATTGGTTCTTCAGTTGAAGGTACCTCTGTGATTGGTTCTTCAGTTGAAGGTTCCTCTGTGACTGGTACTTCAGTTGAAGGTCCCTGTGTGATTTGTACTTCAGTTGAAGGTACGTTTGTGATTGGTTTCTCAGTTGAAGGTTCCTCTGTGATTGGTTCTTTAGTTGAAGGTCTCTCTGTGATTGGTACTTCAGTTGAAAGTACCTCTGTGATTGGTTCTTCAGATGAAGGAACCTTTGTGGTTGGTTCTTCAGTTGAAAGAACCTCTGTGATTGGTTCTTCAGTTGAAGGTCCCTCTGTGATTGGTACTTCAGTTGAAGGTACCTCTGTGATTGGTTCTTCAGATGAAGGAACCTTTGTGGTTGGTACTTCAGTTGAAAGAACCTCTGTGATTGGTTCTTCAGTTGAAGGTCCCTCTGTGATTGGTTCTTCAGATGTAGGTACCTTTGTAGTTGGTACTTCAGTTGAAGGTACCTCTGTGATTGGTTCTTCAGTTGAAGGTCCCTCTGTGACTGGTACTTCAGTTGAAGGTACCTTTGTGGTTGGTACTTCAGTTGAAGGAACCTCTGTGATTGGTTCTTCGGTTGAAGGTCCCCCTGTGATTGGTTTTTCAGTTGAAGGTCCCTCTGTGACTGGTACTTCAGTTGAAGGTACCTCTGTGATTGATTCTTCAGTTGAAGGTACCTCTGTGGTTGGTTCTTCAGTTGAAGGTACCTCTGTGATTGGTTCTTCAGTTGAAGGTCCCTCTGTGATTGGTACTTCAGTTGAAGGTACCTCTGTGATTGGTTCTTCAGTTGAAGGTCCCTCTGTGACTGGTACGTCAGTTGAAGGTACCTCTGTGATTGGTTCTTCAGTTGAAGGTACCTCTGTGATTGGTTCTTCAGTTGAAGGTCCCTCTGTGATTGGTACTACAGTTGAAGGAACCTCTGTGATTGGTTCTTCAGTTGAAGGTCCCTCTGTGATTGGTACTTCAGTTGAAAGTACCTCTGTGATTGGTTTTTCAGTTGAAGGTACCTCTGTGATTGGTTCTTCAGTTGAAAGTCCCTCTGTGGTTGGTATTTCAGTTGAAGGTCCCTCTGTGATTGGTTCTTCAGTTGAAGGTATCTCTGTGATTGGTTCTTCAGTTGAAGGTCCCTCTGTGATTGGTACTGCAGTTGAAGATACCTTTGTGATTGGTACTTCAGTTGAAGATACCTCTGTGATTGGTTCTTCAGTTAAAGGTACCTCTGTGATTGGTTCTTCAGTTGAAAGTCCCTCTGTGGTTGGTATTTCAGTTGAAGGTACCTCTGTGATTGGTACTTCAGTTGAAAGTCCCTCTGTGGTTGGTATTTCAGTTGAAGGTACCTCTGTGATTGGTTCTTCAGTTGAAAGTCCCTCTGTGGTTGGTATTTCAGTTGAAGGTACCTCTGCGATTGGTTCTTCAGTTGAAGGTACCTCTGTGATTGGTTCTTCAGTTGAAGGTACCTCTGTGATTGGTACTTCAGTTGAAGGTCCCTCTGTGATTGGTTCTTCAGTTGAAGGTACCTTTGTGATTGGTTTCTCAGTTGAAGGTTCCTCTGTGATTGGTTCTTTAGTTGAAGGTCTCTCTGTGATTGGTACTTCAGTTGAAAGTACCTCTGTGATTGGTTCTTCAGATGAAGGAACCTTTGTGGTTGGTACTTCAGTTGAAAGAACCTCTGTGATTGGTTCTTCAGTTGAAGGTCCCTCTGTGATTGGTACTGCAGTTGAAGATACCTTTGTGATTGGTACTTCAGTTGAAGATACCTTTGTGGTTGGTACTTCAGTTGAAAGAACCTCTGTGATTGGTTCTTCAGTTGAAGGTCCCTCTGTGATTGGTACTTCAGTTGAAGGTACCTCTGTGATTGGTTCTTCAGATGAAGGAACCTTTGTGGTTGGTACTTCAGTTGAAAGAACCTCTGTGATTGGTTCTTCAGTTGAAGGTCCCTCCGTGATTGGTACTGCAGTTGAAGATACCTTTGTGATTGGTACTTCAGTTGAAGATACCTCTGTGATTAGTTCTTCAGTTGAAGGTCCCTCTGTGATTGGTACTTCAGTTGAAGGTCCCTCTGTGATTGGTACTTCAGTTGAAAGTACCTCTGTGATTGGTTTTTCAGTTGAAGGTACCTCTGTGATTGGTTCTTCAGTTGAAAGTCCCTCTGTGGTTGGTATTTCAGTTGAAGGTACCTCTGCGATTGGTTCTTCAGTTGAAAGTCCCTCTGTGGTTGGTATTTCAGTTGAAGGTACCTCTGCGATTGGTTCTTCAGTTGAAGGTCCCTCTGTGATTGGTTCTTCAGTTGAAGGTACCTCTGTGATTGGTACTTCAGTTGAAAGTCCCTCTGTGGTTGGTATTTCAGTTGAAGGTACCTCTGTGATTGGTTCTTCAGTTGAAAGTCCCTCTGTGGTTGGTATTTCAGTTGAAGGTACCTCTGCGATTGGTTCTTCAGTTGAAGGTCCCTCTGTGATTGGTTCTTCAGTTGAAGGTACCTCTGTGATTGGTACTTCAGTTGAAAGTCCCTCTGTGGTTGGTATTTCAGTTGAAGGTACCTCTGTGATTGGTTCTTCAGTTGAAAGTCCCTCTGTGGTTGGTATTTCAGTTGAAGGTACCTCTGCGATTTGTTCTTCAGTTGAAGGTCCCTCTGTGATTGGTTCTTCAGTTGAAGGTCCCTCTGTGATTGGTACTTCAGTTGAAGGTATCTCTGTGATTGGTTCTTCAGTTGAAGGTATCTCTGTGATTGGTACTGCAGTTGAAGATACCTCTGTGATTGGTACTTCAGTTGAAGATACCTCTGTGATTGGTACTTCAGTTGAAGATACCTCTGTGATTGGTTCTTCAGTTGAAGGTATCTCTGTGATTGGTTCTTCAGTTGAAGGTCCCTCTGTGATTGGTACTGCAGTTGAAGATACCTTTGTGATTGGTACTTCAGTTGAAGATACCTCTGTGATTGGTTCTTCAGTTAAAGGTACCTCTGTGATTGGTTCTTCAGTTGAAGGTACCTCTGTGATTGGTTCTTCAGTTGAAGGTACCTCTGTGATTGGTACTTCAGTTGAAGGTCCCTCTGTGATTGGTACTTCAGTTGAAGGTACCTCTGTGATTGGTACTTCAGTTGAAGGTACCTCTGTGATTGGTTCTTCAGATGAAGGAACCTCTGTGATTGGTTCTTCAGTTGAAGGTCCCTCTGTGATTGGTACTTCAGTTGAAGGTCCCTCTGTGATTGGTACTTCAGTTGAAAGTACCTCTGTGATTGGTTTTTCAGTTGAAGGTACCTCTGTGATTGGTTCTTCAGTTGAAAGTCCCTCTGTGGTTGGTATTTCAGTTGAAGGTACCTCTGCGATTGGTTCTTCAGTTGAAGGTCCCTCTGTGATTGGTTCTTCAGTTGAAGGTCCCTCTGTGATTGGTTCTTCAGTTGAAGGTATCTCTGTGATTGGTTCTTCAGTTGAAGGTCCCTCTGTGATTGGTACTTCAGTTGAAGGTACCTCTGTGATTGGTTCTTCAGTTGAAGGTCCCTCTGTGATTGGTACTGCAGTTGAAGATACCTTTGTGATTGGTACTTCAGTTGAAGATACCTCTGTGATTGGTTCTTCAGTTAAAGGTACCTCTGTGATTGGTTCTTCAGTTGAAGGTACCTCTGTGATTGGTTCTTCAGTTGAAGGTACCTCTGTGATTGGTTCTTCAGATGAAGGTGCTTTTGTGATTGGTTCTTCAGTTGTAGGTACCTCTGTGATTGGTTCTTCAGTTGAAGGTACCTCTGTGATTGGTTCTTCAGTTGAAGGTACCTCTGTGATTGGTACTTCAGTTGAAGGTCCCTCTGTGATTGGTTCTTCAGTTGAAGGTACCTTTGTGATTGGTTTCTCAGTTGAAGGTTCCTCTGTGATTGGTTCTTTAGTTGAAGGTCTCTCTGTGATTGGTACTTCAGTTGAAAGTACCTCTGTGATTGGTTCTTCAGATGAAGGAACCTTTGTGGTTGGTACTTCAGTTGAAAGAACCTCTGTGATTGGTTCTTCAGTTGAAGGTCCCTCTGTGATTGGTACTGCAGTTGAAGATACCTTTGTGATTGGTACTTCAGTTGAAGATACCTTTGTGGTTGGTACTTCAGTTGAAAGAACCTCTGTGATTGGTTCTTCAGTTGAAGGTCCCTCTGTGATTGGTACTTCAGTTGAAGGTACCTCTGTGATTGGTTCTTCAGTTGAAGGTACCTCTGTGATTGGTTCTTCAGATGAAGGTGCTTTTGTGATTGGTTCTTCAGTTGTAGGTACCTCTGTGATTGGTACTTCAGTTGAAGGTACTTTTGTGATTGGTTCTTCAGTTGTAGGTACCTCTGTGATTGGTTCTTCAGTTGAAGGTACGTCGGTGATTGGTTCTTCAGACGAAGGTACCTTTGTGGTTGGTACTTCAGTTGAAAGAACCTCTGTGATTGATACCTCAGTTGAAGGTCCCTGTGTGATTGGTACTTCAGTTGAAAGTACCTCTGTGATTGGTTCTTCAGTTGAAGATACCTCAGTGATTGTTACTTCAGTTGAAGGTTCCTCTGTGATTGGTTCTTCAGTTGAAGGTTCCTCTGTGACTGGTACTTCAGTTGAAGGTACCTTTGTGGTTGGTACTTCAGTTGAAGGAACCTCTGTGATTGGTTCTTCGGTTGAAGGTTCCTCTGTGATTGGTTCTTCAGTTGAAGGTACCTCTGTGATTGGTTCTTCAGTTGAAGGTTCCTCTGTGACTGGTACTTCAGTTGAAGGTCCCTGTGTGATTTGTACTTCAGTTGAAGGTACGTTTGTGATTGGTTTCTCAGTTGAAGGTTCCTCTGTGATTGGTTCTTTAGTTGAAGGTCTCTCTGTGATTGGTACTTCAGTTGAAAGTACCTCTGTGATTGGTTCTTCAGATGAAGGAACCTTTGTGGTTGGTTCTTCAGTTGAAAGAACCTCTGTGATTGGTTCTTCAGTTGAAGGTCCCTCTGTGATTGGTACTTCAGTTGAAGGTACCTCTGTGATTGGTTCTTCAGATGAAGGAACCTTTGTGGTTGGTACTTCAGTTGAAAGAACCTCTGTGATTGGTTCTTCAGTTGAAGGTCCCTCTGTGATTGGTTCTTCAGATGTAGGTACCTTTGTAGTTGGTACTTCAGTTGAAGGTACCTCTGTGATTGGTTCTTCAGTTGAAGGTCCCTCTGTGACTGGTACTTCAGTTGAAGGTACCTTTGTGGTTGGTACTTCAGTTGAAGGAACCTCTGTGATTGGTTCTTCGGTTGAAGGTCCCCCTGTGATTGGTTTTTCAGTTGAAGGTCCCTCTGTGACTGGTACTTCAGTTGAAGGTACCTCTGTGATTGATTCTTCAGTTGAAGGTACCTCTGTGGTTGGTTCTTCAGTTGAAGGTACCTCTGTGATTGGTTCTTCAGTTGAAGGTCCCTCTGTGATTGGTACTTCAGTTGAAGGTACCTCTGTGATTGGTTCTTCAGTTGAAGGTCCCTCTGTGACTGGTACGTCAGTTGAAGGTACCTCTGTGATTGGTTCTTCAGTTGAAGGTACCTCTGTGATTGGTACTTCAGTTGTAGGTACCTCTGTGGTTGGTTGTTCGGTTGAAGGTACCTCTGTAGAAAGTTGTTCAGTTGTAGGTACCTCTGTTGTTGGTTGTTCAGTTAGTGCCTCTGTTGTAGCTTTGTCAATAATTGTCACTTGATCAGTAGAAGCGGCTTGATTGTCTGTGGTACTGGCTTGTTCGGTAGTACTGCTAGCTTTTTCTGTTGTTATATCTTGATCAGTTGTCTGTGTATCTAGTTCCGTAGTAGTTTGATCAGTTTTGGCAGCGTCATCAGTAATAGTACTAGTTTTCTCAGTAGTAGGGATCTCTGTTGCTCGTAGTTCAGTTATTGGTAGGTCTGTTATAGCTTTTTTCGTCGTAGCTTTATCAGTAACTACCACTTCATCAGTAGAAGCGGCTTGATTGTCTGTGGTACTAGCTTGTTCGGTAGTATAGCTAGCTTTTTCTATTTTTGTATCTTCATCAGTTGTTTGTGTATCTTGCTGCGTGGCTGTTTCATCAGGAATGGTTTCTTGATCAATTGAGGCAGAAGCATGACTACAAGGTCCTACTGTGGTAGAAGTGTACTCAGTTGTATAATATGGAGGTATAAGTGTAACTCTTTCCAGGTCTTCTTCATAATAATCATCTTCATTATATTCTTCTTCGCTTGAGTAGTCGTCTTCTGTTGTTGTTGTGGGTTTAGGAGTTGTTGTTGTCGTTGTTGTTGAGCGTTCTATGCGTGGTTTGTTCTGTTTTATGTAGTAAATTGCTTCGAGTATGGCTGGAAAAATAGATTTTGGTGTAAATAAATGTAAATTAGGATTTACAAAATTTCTGTCCTTTTTTTGCAATTTACAGGTTAGTGTCGGGTTGTGTTGTTTACAATACAATTCGTGACCGTAACAAATATGACTTTACGTAATTATTATCATTTAAATATCAATAAGATCCTCTCAGTCTCTGATTTAATACCAATGAATGACTTTACCATGAAATTAAAAAAAATAAAAGATATTTTTTATTTCGTCCGCTGCCTGACGCTTCTCCTTTACAAGATAGAATACTGTTTATTGCAAAGTGAACAAAGGAATATAAAATAACGCTGATAAATATAACAAATTAAAAAATTAAAAAAAAAAACATAATTTATTGAAATTTTGTGAATTTTAAAACAACAATTGCGATACTTACTTTTCTGACCAGTCGCTCTTCTTAGATCTCTCAAAGCATCTATGAAATCTGTAAATAAATTCATACAATTAGCACTATTGAATTTAATTTGAATTGTTTATTGGTTTACTAACGTACATACATACTACGATTCTTACATACTCCTTTTTAACCGACTTCAAAGAATGGAGGAGGTTATCAATTCGACTGTATTTTTTTTAAATGTTTGTTTCCTCGTAACTTTTGACTGTGTGAACCGATTTTGATGATTCTTTTTTTATTTGAAAGCTGGTGCTTTCCGTCCCATTTTAATTTGGTTCCATTTGGACCATGTGAAAACCATATAAGTCTTAAATTTGCATTGCATATTTGGGCGGCAAATGAACGAATAACGCGATTAGATTAGTGCGGGGTATCTACCATACCTAAAAAGTTAAAAATAAAAACTTTTTCCAAAAAAAATAACAACCGACTTCCTAAAAAAAACACTACAAAGTAAAAAATAACTTTAATTTCGGAAGTCGATGGCAAAAATCCTTAAATACAGATCCTAAGAAACCGACTTTCGAAATTAAAGTTATTTTTCACTTTGTAGAGTTTTTTTTAGGAAGTCGGTTGTTATTTTTTTTGTAATAAGTTTTTTTGCTTCGTTTAAGCTCATACATCTGGTCATACACACACGCCGGTTGGGAGTACTACGCACCTGACCCTTCTGAAGAACATCACCAGTAAGGTCACTATATGTTCTCCTAGGGCGTCCCCTCCCGGCGTGTCCAGTCAGATCTGCCTTGTCCGACCTTCATTCGTCCTCTCAACATGACTACTAACAAAACTCTTATAATATTTAACACAAATATTTATGTACTAAATTAAATTGTTGATCTGTGAATGGGTGACCTTCTTTATATACCAAGACACTCTGTGCCTCGGAAAGCACGTTAAGCCGTTTGTCCCGGCTATCACTCGTAGATTTTTGACAGTCGTTACGGGTCGTCAGAAGCCCGAAAGTATGACAACGAGCTTGCTTAGCATGACCACCGTAGAAAGGGGTTTTGTCTACGGAAGAATAGACAAAATGACAGTTCAGAAACGAATGACAAGATGACAGATTGTAAAAAGATTTCTATGGTGCGATGTCAAAATTAGAGAAACGAACTGTCACTTTGTATAGAAAGAGCTGCGTCCATTCTTTGTAGAAACGAAAGCGCCATGCTAAGCCTGCATAAAACGGTAGAAATCTTTCGACAATCTGTAATTTTGTCTATTCTTCCGTCAACAAAACCCGTTTCTATGCTGGCGTAGCATGACCAGTTCTATATCTCTATTCTACCAAGAATAGACAAAGTTCTTTCAATGGTGGTCATGCTACGCGCGCAGTTTACCAAGAGGAGTCGTATTATCCGGTACCTGGGTAATACTCCATGTAAAACACTGGTATTCTCTATCTGTATCCGGTTAGCCTGAAAACCGACCCTAAGTTGGAAAAAGGCTAAAAATGACTAACTATTTAATTTAGTGTGACCAGAAAATCATTGCCTTCCAAAACTTCATCCATAAACTAACGCCTTTTTCCCATGGGGAATCCCATGGCGATCCTGACATACTCCTTTTCCAAAACTATGCATGTGAAAAAAAAAAACAAATAAGTATAACTTACTGTCTGTTGAAGTGTACTCTTCAGTAACAAACACAGCTTCTTCCAAATCTGTTGACAAAATAAATTTAAGTTGAAAAAATATTAAATTAAAATCACACATCAGAATTGAACAATATAATTATATTAAAACTAGCTTCTGCCCGCGATTTCGTCCGCGTCAAATTTTTGGTCCCCTAACCCTTCCCGTCGCATTTCATTGCCTGCCAGTTTTCGTCCATTTATCGTTGCTGTTCAGCTCCTTTTGATAGTACCGTGATGTTATGTAGCCTATAGCCGTCCCCAATAAATAGGCTACCCGACTCAAAAAGATTTTTTCAATTCGAACCAGTAGTTCCTGAGATTAGCGCGTTCCACCCCCCATTTTAGGGAAGTGGAGGGTTAGAAAGAGACAAAAAGTAGCCTGTGTCACTCTCCATCCCTTCAACTATCTCCACTTAAAAAATCACGTCAATTCGTCGTTCCGTTTTGCCGTGAAAGACGAACAAACAGACACACACACTTTCCCATTTATAATATTAAGTATGATATCCCAGCGGAATTCTGTGTTAAATCTTAAAACCATAATGGCCCAAAATTATAATAAATCATTAACCGGTTTTATCATAGTTTCTGTGAATTGCTGACTTAAATAACAGTAGCCAATTAAATGAGTTTAACAGTTTTTCAGCTAATAAACCTGTGTGGAAACTGTTTGTAATTTCTAATTCATTTATTTGCCATAATCTATATTCTGCCATAATATATAATTCATTTTATATTATCATCTTTATTTCATTGAGATTAACATATAAATTATATTTTTAAATATTAGAGTTAAAAAAAAAACAATTAAAAAATATAAAAATAGTAGCCCACCGGTATCGGGAACAGGGTCCAAGCTACCGGCGCTCAGGGCTCCAGAGAGAGTAACCTCCTGACGATGCGAGCCGTGTCCAGAAGTACCGCTTTCTGAATCAAGCCCTTGATCCAGCGGCCTAACGAGAGCCACTTCAGGTGTTGGTCGAGGCTCTTGGCTATCAAGCCAATATTATCCTTATTTTTAATGAAACTTTTAATAAAATAGCAATTGGTACTTACAGAATGCTTTGCTAATAGTGATGATGTTCTCGAAGAATTTTACCACATCTGTAAGAACAAGTTTCTTAATTAGCATAAATAGTTGTTTTAAAGAATTTTAGTTAACATAACGATCCATGTGATTTATGTAAGTAGTAGCTTTAAGTCACAAGTATCGTGAACTATTTTGTAGCTCTTATGACATAATATATACCTGCGATTAAGCCACATTTTTCGGTGACTTAAGTAGTGTAAAAAATGGATTACTTAAGTCACAGAAAAGCGTGACTTAAGTAGTAAAAAAGTGGACTACTTAAGTCACGGAAATGCGTGACTTACAAAAAATAGTAAAAAATGGACTACTTATGTCACTGAAAACCGTGACTTAAGTAGTAAAAAAATGGACTACTTAAGTCACTGAAAATCGTGACTTAAGTAGTAAAAAATGGACTACTTAAGTCACAGAAAAGTGAGACTTAAGTGGTAAAAAAATGGACTACTTAAGTCACAGAAAAGTGAGACTTAAGTGGTAAAAAATGGACTACTTAAGTCAAAGAAAAGTGTGACTTAAGTCTGGGTTAAGGTCATACGGTGCTATAAAAGCATTAAAGAATTTGTGCATATTAAATTCTTGTAAATCGATACTATGTAAAAACATACATACCCATCTCAGTAATATCATATAACAGCTGAATTATGCCGAAGAAATCTGAAACCGAAAAGAAAATATATTGTAAAATAATATAAATAAAATCGGTGCCCATACCTTCATGAAAAATATAAAAAACTACTATACTTTTCCCCGATCTATTTGTTTTGAAATGTAGTCTTTTCATTGTAGTAGGTACTAATTTTGACTTACCATCAACTCCACAGATCTTCTTGAGCATAGAGGCTGCAACTCGAATATTAGTGGCGTTGGTGACGCGCAGCAAAGTTTCCAGAAACACTATGATCTCCACTTCAGTGTACTTGTATACTTTCTCGAAGAATACGAAGATATCTGGAACAAGAGCGGTATTTAAATTAAAAATAATACATAGTTAAAAAAAAAAAAAAAACATGCTTCCAAAGTAAACCAAACTAAAACGTAGAAAAATTTATTTATTTTCTATTTTTTAGGGTGTTTCGAATTTTGAGAAGTATGTCAGGGTAGTTTGTGACGTTTGTCAGCGTAGTTTGTGTCGTATGTCAGCGTAGTTTGTAACGTATGTCAGCGTAGTTTTCGAAGACTGTTTTTTTGCTGTCCTGGTAACCCTGACAAGGATAATGGCACAAATGTATGAAATTATTGCATTGTCATCGGTCCTTGACAAGTGTGCAAAGTTTGAATGAAATCTGGTCGTTTAAAGTGGGTCAAAATCGCGGGAGTCGGTTACAAACAAACATACAAGTGAAGCTAATATAAAGCGTATAAAAAAGAGATAAAAGAATTAAAAAAACTCGTCCACATCGCTGTCAATGGGAGAAAGGCCAAAAGGCTGGCAGCATTGCCACGTTGTATGGCGATGCTGATTCTTTGGCCAAAAAATAGGCCAGGCCTAGGGTCACGTGAAGAGTCGACCAACCGCTTGGCTATGTCTCGAAAAACCAAGTGGGCACTCGGACCTAATTTGAGCCGTTTGGGGTTTAAACAACCCCAAACGGCTCAATATATATAACTCCCAATGAGATTGGAATATTTAGGTACTACTTTTTTATTTTTGTCGGGTATTATAATGCGAGATTTAGGTTGTTTTAAAAGATTTTTTACTACCAATTCTTTTTTTTTCGTCAGGAAATAGTTTGATTTTGAACTGAAATTTATTTCTGCTTTTCTCATTTTATGAACGAGAGTTCTGAGTAGCCGAAATCAAAACCAATTCATCGACTATTTTAACTAAAATGACTAAGTTAAATATTTTTTTGCTATATTTTTGTAGTATGAAAGTGGTAAAAAAGTGATTCATACATGGTATAGATGACTTTCCCAACAATACATTGTAATTTTTACATACCATTTAGACGTCAAAACGATTCATAAATAATAATATGTGATATTTTTAAAGCTCAGGTTAATCAAAAATAAAAAGTAGCTTATTCATTTGAACAGAATTGAAATGATCTTATTTGTTTAGCAATTAAATATTATTTATTTTGCTTAAAATACGTCGGTTTTATCACGTAAATCAGCGAATTCGATTAAAATCGTATGCGTCCGCTTGTATTAATTTCACTCATAAAATTAGGCAAAACTAGGAGGCCAGAATATGAAAATGTTAAAAAGAAGGTGAGCATATCTGTAGGAAGGTCACATCTTTTTGGCAGATCTAAGCTCAACTGTAATTGGACCAAAATGCGCAACAGTGACCGATAGTGTCAAAATAACAATTAAAACCCACCTTTTATTGAAGTCACAGTGATCATGACTTGCCATGCCTCTTGGATAGCTGAAAACAAAAGAAACATAAATTATATAAGAAAGAATATAATGCGGAATACATATTATTATTATCAATATAGGCTATAATTTATATAAGGGTACAATTATTCTAAAGGCTATAATTAAATAAAAGACTATACTTAATATTATTATGTGACCACAGTTATTTATAAGGCTATAATTTATAGAAGACAACAAGTATTCCAAAGGCTACAATTAACTAAAAGACTAAACTTATTATTTTAATATTTTTATGAGATTACAACTATTTAAAAGGCTATAATTTCTTTAAGGCAACAATTATTCATAATGTTATAATAATTATTAAAAGGTTATAATTTATATGACACTCTAATTAGTATAAAGCCACATTATTATACTTACACTTAGTCCCAGTGATAGACATGAGTCTTTTGAAGAATTCTATGATGTCTTCGTGTCCCGATTTGATGCGGATTTGTTCCAAAACATTGAAGACAGTCACTGGAAATATACAAAATATTATTATAAACCAGGTTCTGCTTGTGTCTAATTTTACAAAATAAATAAAAAATTAAGTAGTTAAGTAATAACAGCTACACGGGTCGAATAGACAGGTTAAGCTGCGCTTGCCGCGGTCGGTCGATGGACGGGTTCTTCTCGATCTTAAACCGAGACTCTACCGTGCCTCCGAAAGCATGTTAAGCCGTTGCGTTGGCCTCGGCTGTCTGAGTCACAGTTAAAATCTTACATTTCTAATTAGGTATCTATAACTTTGAAGGTGCGATAGGTAGACAAGGCATTCCCAGAGATTTTTAGTGATTTTTTTAGTCAGTAAAAGTCTGACATGCCCTTCCGCTCCACCCAGAGCGGGAGAAGTCATTTGATGATGTCCCATCCAAAAAAAAAGGGGGGTTTTGGATTGATCTTTTGAGAGGTAACGGTACCCCTTCCATGTCTAGATAGTGCCCACTAGGGTGGTTTTAGTGAGGTAAAAATCCCACACTCTTCGGCCATATGCCCAAAGCCCAAGAGGACAAAAAACCCTTTTTTTTTAAAATAAATAATAGTTCATAAAAACTTAAGAAATTAAATACGCTTCTGTAGAAAACCAAACTAAAATGTAGAAAATAATGGAAAATAGCGCCCCATGCTTTTGAAGCGTGTTTTTTTAGTTTTTACACGCTTTATATTAGCTTCACTTGTATGTTTGTATGTTTGTATATTTGTATGTTTGTATGTTTGTTTGTAACCGACTCCTTATAGCGTGATTTTGACCTACTTTAAACGACCAGATTTCATTCAAACTTTGCACACCTGTCAAGGACCGATGACAATGCAATAATTTCATAAATTTGTGCCATTATCCTTGCCAGGGTTACCAGGACAGCAAAACAACTGTCACAAACTACGCTGACATACGTCTCAAAATTCGAAACACCCTAAAAAATAGAAAATAAATAATAGTTTGAAAAAACTAAAAAACACGCTTCGATTGAAAACCAAACTAAAAAGTACAAAATAATGGAAAAAAAGCGTGGGGTGCCTGATATCAATAAAAAATACCTTAACCCTTTGTAGCCCAAAAGCATAAAATTTTAAATAACTTTGGTATAAGATAGGTTTTAACATATAAAAAAACACATATTTCTCAAAAATTAAAAAATATTTATTATTATTTATTTATTTCACATTTTGGGGAGTGTAACATTACTGTAACATTGAGTTAAAGTAAAAGAAAATCTACTTATGTGGTATGAAAGGATCTAAAACAATTATTTTGTTTATTGTAGCATAACGCTACTCCGCATTTTTCGCAAATAGTTTGTGA
Source organism: Aporophyla nigra (assembly GCA_947507805.1). NCBI lineage: Eukaryota > Metazoa > Arthropoda > Insecta > Lepidoptera > Noctuidae > Aporophyla > Aporophyla nigra. The sequence continues at coordinate 10,331,298 of OX382319.1, read as the reverse complement.
TACACCAGTACATTTGGGAAACTTGTACCGAACCCTTTTTACACGCTTTATATTAGCTTCACTTGTATGTTTGTATATTTGTATGTTTGTATGTTTGTATATTTGTATGTTTGTTTGTAACCGACTCCTTATAGTGCGATTTTGACCCACTTTAAACGACCAGATTTCATTCAAACTTTGCACACCTATCAAGGACTGATGACAATGCAATAATTTCATAAATTTGTGCCATTATCCTTGCCAGGGTTACCAGGACAGCAAAAAAACAGTCGCAAACTACGCTGACATACGTCTCAAAATTCGAAATACCCTAAAAAATAGAAAATAAATAATAGTTTAAAAAAACTAAAAAACACGCTTCCATGGAAAACCAAACTAAAAAGTACAAAATAATGGAAAAAAAGCGTGGGGTGCCTGATATCAATAAAAAAATACCTTAAAAGCACCCCACGCTTTTTTCCCATTATTTTGTACTTTTTAGTTTGGTTTTCCATGGAAGCGTGTTTTTTAGTTTTTTTAAACTATTATTTATTTCTACCCAAATCGGCCAGTGGCCAATTTGATCCTGCCTTACTGCCAACGGGGGGACATGTTGCGCTGGCCCCTTGTGTTTTTTGGTTTGTATTTCATTTTCAGTTGACCTTCGGTTCTTGATATTAGTAATCATGCCTAGCTTGCATAAAGTCACACCGATCTCAAGTCGAAAATCTGCTGAAGACAATTGTTTGTCATTGCAGTTTTTTGCCTGCCTTACTCTTCGACATAACGGCCAAGAATTTGCCATAGTCAGGTCTAACTAAGTTATAATCGTCTTTTGCTGGTGAATTGCCGAAGGCCCTAGTCAGAAGTTACGATAAGGCCAATAAGAAGTACATCAACATTGATCGGCCCCATATCGTCGGAGAATATAATCGGCATATGGGAGGCGTAGATTTGATTGACAGTATTATGGGAAGGTATACAATTTTGATACGAAGTAAAAAATGGCAGATTTGTTTGTTCAGTAATAAAAGTTATTAACTCTTTGGAGAAAAAATATAAAAAGAATTGCATTGGTGTATTAAGGTCAAATAAATTAGTCGGTAAAATAGTATTTCCTGTAAATCGTAACTGCTGGTCGTTTAGAACTAGGTTTTTCTTTTTCCATTGTAATTGCCGCTTTTTTCGTTTTTATTTAGTGGAAGCTTTATTTGAATGGCTATCTTGCTGTCCAGGATCTGCAGATGAGGGGCCAGCAATAGGCTCACTGCGTTCACATTCTTCAATAATTGCATCTACATCAACTGCTTCATCTACATCTTCTTCACAATCAGAAAAAAGTTCTAAATCTTCAAATAACGGCTGAAAATCTGGATCAATTACGCTATCATCATCGTCCTCTAATCTGTCTTCGCTATCATATTGGTGCAATATGTCACATATTTGACTATCCCTCAGTGAGTTTGACCCCATTCTGGAATAATATGACATAATTTTACATCAACATCCACATACTTTAGTTGCAATTAATATTTCTATCGTCACTCAATGTAACAGAAATGTTACAAACATATAAAGTTACGTTTTTCACATAAAAAAGCAAATATATGCTTCGGTAACAATATATGAACAAAATCATTCACTTACCGATAGGTTTCGACGAAAGCAATACAATTTTATACACTTTTAGCATATTTTTATAAGATTCAAACTTTCAACGAGTTTCAACTTGTTACTTTCGTCAATACACGAAATTTAAACTCGCTAAAATCAACAAATTACGCCATCCATGATTTGTATTTCATACTAAAATGTTCGGTGTGGTATGATACAATGCAGTGACACTGATTTGAATGTACTAAAAATTTTAGTATCTATTTTAGCGGGATTATTGAGGTTTGTTACAGAAATGTCACACGAGTCTACAAAGGGTTAAAAAGCACCCCACGCTTTTTTTCCATTATTTTGTACTTTTTAGTTTGGTTTTCAATGGAAGCGTGTTTTTTAGTTTTTTCAAACTATTATTTATTTAAACTATTATAATTGTGAATTTTTTAGGGTGTATCGAATTTTGTGACTTATGTCAGCGTAGTTTTTGAATTTTTGTTACGTATGTCAGCGTAGTTTTCGAAGATAGATTTTTTTTGCTATCCTGATAACCCTGGCAAGGATAATGGCACAAACTTATGATATCGATAAGTCTATAAAGTTCAAATGAAATCTGACCGTTTGAAGTGGGTCAAAGTCGTGTCCAAAGGAGTCGATTACAAACATACAGCTTAGATGAAGCTAGTATTTATTTATTCATATAACAATTCGCATTGCGTTTGAATTTTGTAGTACATTAATTAATATTTTACAGCTAAAAACTTTTAATAAAATAATATAATAATAAATAAACGCTAACAAAATGGTGATGTAACGTTACTCACTGTCTCTCGCCGTCAGACTCAGTATGACGGCCGCAGCGTCTCTGACACTACTCGTCTGCGTCACGTCGAGTAGGGAGCTGAGGAAGTACAGCGCGTCCTGACGCTTTGTCACTTTGTTGATTTTGTGTATAACATTCACTATGTCTGTAGGAGAAAAGTTTATATTTTTAATAAATAGAACGTCCGAAGCAAATTACACTATTTAAACATATGAGTAAAAAACCGGCCAAGTGCGAGTCGGACTCGCGCACGAAGGGTTCCGTACCGTTATAAAAACGGCAAAAAATCACGTTTGTTGTATGGGAGCCCCCTTAAATATTTATTTTATTCTGATTTAATTTTTGTATTTGTTGTTATAGCGGCAACAGAAATACATCAACTCTCTAACTATCACGGTTCATGAGATACAGCCTGGTGACAGACGGACGGACAGAAGGACAGAGGATTCTTAGTAAAAGGGTCCCGCTTTACCCTTTGGGTAAAGAATCCTAAAAAAAGAATTATCAAACTCGAACTACTCTGTAAAAAGATATGCGTGGTAGTACATAAAAAAAAATACGCGTCGACTTGAAAACCTCCGCCGCGTCGTGTCCATAATGTATATTATGAAATGCTAATAGTTGAAATAGCCATATATCTGGTTATAAAATAAATTATACTTACTATCAGTGCCAAAGACATCTTTGAAGATCTCTTGAACCTGCAGCAAGCTCTCACAACCACCTATTTTGTACAGGTTTTCTATGATTACCCTCAAACCTGGAAAATAAGGGAAACAACAATTAGGATTAAAGTAAAAAACGCTGTTTCACAACGTTTAAAATGAATAATAATTTAATCAGTCACTATAAAAAATATACAAACAATATTTATACATTTTAATTTTATGATTATTTTATTTTCAATCACATTCAAATTTTAAATTATAAAACATTTATGTCAATCCATTTAAGAATATAATTGTTGAAATAGATAAAATGGTTTTATTTTTGAAGAAGTAAGGGTTTCAAAATTAAACTCCAGGTTTCAAAATTACGCTAAGTCAAGTGATCTGATTGGCTGTTCATAATGCAGTCAACCAATCACAGCAGTTGTAATTTTTTTGTTCAAAACCTAGACGGTAAAATCAAAAGTAACAAATGAATTCTAAAGAACTTATACCTATAATATTACCTTAAATTGACTAATATTAATATATAGCAAATATTCTGAAATAATTATATTTTATTGCAACGTATATGGGAAGCTTCGTCGAGTTTTCTCGTCGCGTATTCCGCAGAGCCTAAAGACTAAAGTATTCAATCAGTGCGTCCTGCCTGTTATGACTTACGGAGCTGAAACGTGGACACACACGCTACGTCTGGTCCATAAATTCAAGGTCGCTCAGCGAGCTATGGAACGAGCTATGCTTGGAGTCTCTCTGAGGGACAGAATCCGGAATGTAGTGATCCGGCAGAGAACTAAAGTTGTCGACATAGCTCACAGAATTAGCAAGCTGAAGTGGCAATACTGGCAATGGGTCGGCCATATAAGCCGTAGAACCGATAACCGTTGGGGTAGACGTGTTCTTGAGTGGAGACCGCGAATCGGCAAACGTAAGGTAGGACGCCCTCAGAATAGGTGGAGCGACGATTTTCGCAGGGTGGCTGGTAGCAGCTGGATGAGAGTTGCTTAAAATCGAGCACAGTGGCGTGAAATTGGGCAGGCCTATGTCCAGCTGTGGACAGCTATAGGCTGATGATGATGATGCATCGTATATTCACACACCGTATATTACACCACGAAACACTTCACCACACCACACTTCAAAATACTACACCACACCACACATCAGCACACCGTGTGGTGCTGAAGTGTGACACCACACTACACTTTAACTGACAATGTTGAAAACAGTTATCTTTTTTTTTAAATTTTGTATTCCTTTTTCTTTCTTTATTTTTGCTGTATGTGCTCTCATGCCAAAGGCTAAAATTATTTTATTTCGTTATATTATCGCTAAGATTAAATCCTCAAACACTGTTTTTTGGGGGGGGGGGGGGGGTTTCCTAGTGTCTCCCACAAAGGATTTATGCTGCTGTTATTTCTTCGTAATTTTAAGGAGCCTTTGTGGAAGAGAAATAAATGTTTATTTATTATTATTATTCATTACCGCTTCAGCTAATAAAATTATCTTACTACTAATCAAGTACGTCTATACTTACTGCCTCGATTCAGCGATTGAGTCAACTCCTCCAAAGCATATTTTGTTTCTGAGACATAAAAAAACAACATCGTTAATATTTTCAAAATGAATTACCCTACAATCAACTTCACGTAGCTTATTGTAACAATTTGACTGTGACATTGGCTTTGTGACGCCGCAATAAGGGTGGTTTTCGTAGTCCAAGTGAGCGTAATAGCGACCGCTCTTCAGCGTAATAAAATCACGGCGAGTCTTATTCGCGCAAGGGATTTTCAACTCTAAGTACTTCTCAGCACGTTGTAAACCGAACAGTATGTTTTACTGGACGGAACTTCACTAAGAAACAATTGAAGCACCACAATGGCGGATGCGTAACTATTTGTGCGTGTGTAAAGGGATGCCAGATGAAGGAAAATTACCCATTTTTAAATAATATTTCAATAAGATCTCTCTAGCACTTGGTTTTATTACAAATTTTTGTGGCGTATATTGTTAAAATAAAGGTAAAATAAATAAAACACATTGGATTTAAAAAATATTCACAACTCATTTAATGTTAATAAAGAAGAATACAATGACGATAAAAAGTAACATAAAAAAATAAATCTCCCACTTTTAAAGGAATTTGAAACTTGAAATAGTTGGAACACTGATTGATTTCGAGATTTATTAAATATATTGACGTAAAATCGAGAAATAAGCTTTAAAATTACATGCTTGCCTATGAAAAGTGATACCCTGGCTTTTTTTAAATTGAACCACTTTGGTTTCGACAACTTTTCACAACACACGATGGGATACTTTAATTTTTATTATGCAAAATAACACCGAATAACACGCGAGCACCGTTCGAAGCGTATTGGCCGATGACTGACTTACTATGGTGTGAATGTGTGCGTGCTGGCTTGTCTACATTATTGCACTGACTTACTATGGGTGCTTCAGTTATTGTTAAAGGAGACGGCGTCCGCTCTTTTTTTTAGGTCCATGGTTTTACTATTCAACCTTCAACATTCAGCGTGTGTGCAATGCATTCAAAACCATGATATGTCATACATACAAGATAAGTATTTAACCAGTGCGCAAATTATAACAAATTAAAGTTAAACGAGTTATAATAACCATGCAATTTTTATTTTCATATATCTTAGTACAAAAAAATTAAGTTGTCGTTAACGAAAGATTTTTATTATGAAACTGGTTTTTATGGTAACTTGCGTTCGGCGTCGACGCGATGGTGAAATTGAGCGACCGAGCGTAGCTACAAGCAGGGCTTTGAATAACGTTAAAAATTTGGTATCGTTACTTTCATCGGACGAAGATAACGTTATTAGTAGAGGTCACGTTATGCTTGGTAACGATACTTGGCATACGTTTTACCGGTAACTGAGTACCGTTAAATTTTTATTTATTTTCTTTCATCTCTTTCTTTCGTCTACATTAATGAAGTTGCATTTGCATCGTTTGATTGGCGATGTTGCCGTAGAGCGCCGCCGCCCATGACGTGCCGCTTAGGTAGCGCGGGTTGACAACAACGCATTAAGTAACGATAAAAGTATCGATACTAGTAACGTTAATTGTAACGATAGATAGATGTAGTTTTTGGATACGATACCAAAGTATCGTTACCCGTGTTACCGTTAAAAAATTAACTTTATGAAAATAACGTTACTTAACGATACTTATAGTGTGAATTTGGTAACGTTACCAAGCCCTGGCTACAAGTACCTATCAGCTGTGCGATCGGTCAAAATTCTAGGAAGTTCGAAGTACCTACGCCGAAGCGCGGTTACTGACCTATTCCTATTGTCGATATCATTTTACGAAATATGTAGTGTGTCTACAGTTTACTGATTTAAGGTAGGATAAAAATTTAAAAAAAGTATTGAAAAATAGTTGAAATGTGTTCTATTACTGAAACTGAACCACCAAGAAAATTTGCGCAAGGTTAAAAAAAAATCCTGTATAATGCCAGGAAACAGTTCTAGTGTTATACTTACGTGTCTGCTTCGTGACTCTTTTCAGTAGGATTATACTCTCCGTCAGTGATTTCGTCTTCAATAAACGATTAACAGCAGTTATAGCATCGCCGATATCTGAAATAATTGTGTGTTACTTGGATTTAGCCCTGTTATAATTATAAAGAACAATTAATATTATATGGTTTTCTTTTTCGTGGGAAATCATCAAATGACGTCTCCCGCTCTAGGGCGGAGCGGGAGGCCGTGTCAGAATTTTACTGACTAAAATCGACCCGTGTTCCTTCAGTTGCCTATATGCCAGGGCCACGGTAACTCTTTCGAACAGATCTCGCGACCCTGGCAGACATTATATGGATCATCGGCTTAGTATTGTAGCATTTTCTAACCTAACTTAAAATAAAGATTCGAATCATCTCATCAGCCTATATTGATCCCACTGCTAGGACGCAAGCCTCCTCTCAGTGAAAGGGAGTGGGCCGTAATATACCACGCGGGCCCAGTGCGGGTTGGTAGATGTCACATGTCTTTGAATATTTGGTTCCGAGACATGCCGGTTTCCTCACAATGTTTTCCTTTACCGTTATGAGAGCAGTGGTGATGATTTTATTTACACAAAATAAAGCCCCTGTCTGGGTTTGAACCCTACGACATACAACTCGTAAGTCGAGGTAGATATTACGGGGCCACCACTGCTCTCTTAAATAATCCCGAATAATCTCAACATTTTACTAGAACATGGCACAGCTCTAAGGGGCCATCCGTAACTTACGTCACACATATTTCATGATTTTTTGACCCCCCCCCCCCCCGTCCTTGTCACAGCTGGTCACATTTGTGAGACCCCCCCCCACCCTAGTGTTACGTCACATATTTTGCAATTTTACATCTCGATATTGAAATTTTTTTAAATTTTTTCTTTCATAGTTCATATTTCGTGGTTTAATAGTACTTTGAATATGTATATTCAATTTTGAAAATGTATATTCAATTTTGAAATGTGACGTCACAAAATTTTATTCCCACCCCTTGTCACACAATGTCACAATTCGTTAACCCCCTCCCCCCCTTAACGTGTGACGTAATTTATGGATGGCCCCTAATGAATTAAAAAAAAACCCTTTCTTCTTTTTCATCACTACCATAGAGAAATTCCTAAATGTACTTCACTAGTAACGCTACAGTATGCTCTGTAGTCTGTGAAAAAAAAAAAACAAATAAATAAACGTTGTAAATGATTTTTACTTGCTTATTTTAATAAATAGAACATAGAAAATATTGTAATAATAATAGGAAGTACTGAAGACCGCATCTGAAGCGTTTCGAGTAAACGAGATACCGTGGCCCTGGCATATGGGTAACTGAAGGAACACGGGTGGGTTTTAGTCAGTAAAAGTCTGACACGTCCTCCCGCTCCGCCCAGAGCGGGAGAAGCCGGAGAAGTCGATGTTGATGATTTCGCAACCAAAAATAAAGAAACGTTTCGAGTAAGAAGTTTTTTCTTCAAAATACTACAAAGTTAGCGCCAATTTGATTATTTTGACATACTCACCAACAGTTCGTGTTCCTAGTATTAGAAGGTTGAAGGCTCCTTTCAAATCTGTAAAAAGAGGAAAACCATAATTAACTAACTTTAAGGGTTAAGCGTCAAGGAGACCGCGAAATTAACATTTTCTACCGTTTTTTTGTAATTTGCAGGTCAGGCTGTATGCTGAACAACATAAATGATTTGCAACCGAAACAGATATGTAGATATACATTATGTCACCGTGAAATTGTAAATACCGTTAGATTATAATCTATCTCGTGAGATTGTAAACTGTCGAAAGATTGTGAACCGTAACATACTGCTTACAATTTAACGCATTATTTTTCGTTAGATTAAAATCTATCGAAGTGAAACCGTCAAATTGTGAAATGACATGCGATGAAACGCACCTCGCGCGCTGATTGGTTGAATGTCATGTGCATCGCGTTGTTATATTTGTTTGTTGACCATGACCCGCACGTTTCAACCCCAAATGGCTTAAAACTGTAGTGTACCTATAAAGTTCAGTATTTGCGCCGTTTGAGGGTCTCAGCAGCTGCAGCAGCGGAGCCGGAGACACAGCCCGCTGTGCTAGGAACATGAGATGGCGCAAGGGTGTCGACACAGGTTTCGTCCCACACCAGACGCCTACCCACGTTCCAAGGCAACAACGTTATATCGCCTGGTCTTTTGTAATTTAATAAGAAATAAACCATTTTCCCTTGTATTTGCTGAAAACTGTTCTTGAATTAAATGAATTTTATACCTATTTCAGGTAGCAATACTTCTAAAAGTTTCGGGAACTCTGCCGGACCGACGCCACTGGTCAGCTTCAATATCTCCAGTTTCACACCTTCCAAACCTGAAATAAAGACAAAACAAATGTTAGCATACAGGTGGTGATGAGTTTATTGTGCACCAATTGAATTTAATTTAGGCTGTTCATATCTTGTTATTGATTTATTTAAATTTTTCGCATAAAAAATTACAAACAGACTTAATGCTTCATACCTACTTAGGCTTATGTTTTCCTTCTAATGAAACAAAAAAAAACTTTTTTACAAAAAAAAAAATAACCGACTTCCTTAAAAACACTACAAAGTGAAAAATAACTTTAATTTCGGAAGTCGGTGTCTTAGGATCTGTATTTATGGTTATTTTGCCACCGACTTCCGAAATAAAAGTTATTTTTCACTTTGTAGTGTTTTTAAGGAAGTCGGTTGTTTTTTTTTTTTTTGTAAAAAAGTTTTTATTTTTAAATTTTTAGTTGTGGTATTCACCCCGCACTAATTCCAAACAAACAATGCATATTTATGCGATAGCAGTAGTCGCGGTTGATTTGCTGTCATTTTTTAAAGAGTTCCGGTGTCTGTCTCCCGAACTCATCATCAGATCTATATGAAATTTACATGGGACCATTTCAAAATAAACCCCTTTCGAATAAAAAAAGAATTTTGTAAATCCGTCTACATATGACGGAGTTATGGCTGAACATACATTAAAAAAAAAAAAAACATAAGCATCCGAATTGCGAACCTCCTCCTTTTTGAAGTCGGTTAAAAAGAGACCGAATTAAATAAGAGGTGTCAATTTTAGTTTAACAAAGATGAGACGCAAATACGACGAACTAATTTCCAGGACATACAAGTGAAGTTTAATTATTTTTTTTAATAAAAAACATTTTTTTTTAAATTCTGAGTACAGCATAATATTAATAGGACTTACCGGTAGTATGAGCGACGTGCATGAAGTAATCAGCTATCTCATGCGGATCTGAAAATATTGCAATAAAAATTTAAATACTTAAATCTACACAGCCAGTTATGATTAAGTCCCTTGTAATAAGGGGGGTAAAAAAACCCAAGAACACATTGCCCGATCCAGGAATCGAACCTAGGACCACATGGTCAGTAGTAGCATTAGCGACCACTACACCAAGGAGGAAGTCATTTTTCTCTTCCTGTATTAAAATAGTTTTCGATAGTTGTCACGAATAGTCAGAAAGCTGAAAGACTTTGTTTAGTAGATAAGCACCCCTAGCCAAGTTGATAATCTGCAATCGTTAACGCTAGTCGAAAACTAATCAATTGTATGGGAATGTAATCATCTCAACGTTAAGTCACGTGGTTAGAACAAACGAATTGAAAATTCGTAGCCAAGTTCACACCGTTCAAAATGATAGAACGAATTGTTATCGTTTCTACAATGTTCAACGCTACATCCTTTGTTATAATGTCGTTTTTCTAATGACTTTGTAGAACGAGCGGCCTACTCAGGCGCGTCAACATGGCTACCAACTTATCGTTTTCTACAATTGCTGACACCGAGGCGTTACCGATTGGAGAACGGTATACGACACGAAACGGTTGTAACTTGGCTAAGGGAGCAGTAAAGGAGGTCAAATAGGTAGTCGTTCTATAGAGGTATATGACACAGGGTGTAAAAACTTCGCGCATCCTTCATAGACAAGGTAGGTCTTCCAAACAGACGAGTGTGGTAGCTGGTGGGCTATGGCCCAACGACAATTTTTTTTTTTTTGTTTTGTCGTAGTTTAACTTGAGAGGTCATCACTGCTTAACCGAGCTATCCTGGCGACCTCACAGCCTCCAGCCAGGGGCGAACTTCTTACAATATAGTAACCGACTACAGGCTATGGATACCCCTTGTGGGGTATGAACTTCGGCCTAGGGCGTCATTGGGGGGGGGGGGGGGGGGACAGCAAGATGGGACAGGCTGTAATCTGAACTGGATAATAATTATCAGGGAAAAAGCCACAGGCTTAAAGCTACAGGCTCAGCTACGGCGCGAGCTAGCACTTGGTCGAGCAAAGGTCAGGGAGGAGGCCCGAAGATTGATGTTGGGTCGTTATATATATTCTAGTTGCGCAGTAAACTCTACTTGCGGGATACAGGATTTTTCGTAACGTTAGTGTAGTAATAACAGCCGCACGGGTTGATCGTTCAGGTTAAGCTACGCTTGCCGCGGTTGGTCCGTGGATGGGTGACCATCTTTTCATACCAAGACACTTCCGTGCCTCGGAAAGCACGTTAAGCCGTTGGTTCTTGCTATCTTTCGTAGATCTTAGACAGTCGTTACGGGTCGTCAGAAGTCCGAAAGTTTGACAACCAGTCTTACCAAAGGGTATTGTATAACCCAGTAACTGGGTTGTGGAGGTCAGATAGGCAGTCGTTCCGTGTAAAATACTGTTACTCAGCTGCATCCGGTTAGACTGGAAGCCGACCCTAATATAGTTGGGTAAATGATGAGCCGGATGATGTTTAAATGTCAAAGGAGATGTTTCATTTTTATATGGGGCTCCGGCCATAACGTGTACCGTTTAGCGAAGCTGGGTAAATTACTCATGAATAGAATAAAGTAACATTTTTTTCATAATATCAAATGGTTTTTATGTACAAAATAAAAATTAAAAATGTTTGACGTTTGTCCTAAGAGTTAGCAAGTGGTCATTTTGAATTCGTTTAGGAACACACTTCGAGGATGGAGACTAAAGATTTTTGTAACGATGAAATGGTCACACTTAATTATGTTTACTCAAAAATATTTATAAGAGAATAATAGTAATTTATTTTTAACACTACAAGAATACACACATTTTTTAATTATTTTCTACTTAACATTGATTTGATGAGACATGATTTCAGAACGAATGAAGTCTGCAAGCAAACGAGACGCCATGTTGAATAAAACATGGCAATAATTGAAAAACTATTATTTTTTGTACACAACAAATCAGGCGCAAATTAACCAGAGAATATTTTTCCCTAATTTGTGGTATTTTTTCCTCTTTTTTGATAAATGTACATCTGATGGCCGAAAATGAAACATCTCCTTTATGAATCGATGAATGATGAATACAAAATGGCAATACAGCTCACCTTTTTCCCCGGATATCTTTTGAAGACTCTCAAAAATGGCATCAAAATCGTCGTGTCCGATCAATGGTTTCATAGTAGCAAACGCTTTCAGGACATCTGAAATAAAATGTTTATTATTAAGTATTGTTACGTAGATCGTTAAGACTTGAAATGTCACGCTACCGCCATCTATTATAAAATAGCAGGTACTATATGAACTGGATTATCTGTAAATGCCACCGCCATCTATTATCGAATAGCGGATTTATGTGTTCTTGTATTTTCTATTTTCTTCTTCAGAAAGGCCAGGTGCGTAGTACTCGCAACTGGCGTGCACGAACGTAAACGAGGCAAAAGGTATGTAAGGATTAGCAAGTGGTGTTCTATAGTTTTCATTCTTTACTGCCTAGTCTCTTGGGAAGCAGGTGTGACTTTATTGGAGATATTTCAAGCAAATATGACACTAATAGGATGATAAATATATGATATAAAAGGCCTTACCTTATGTCATATATTTATCGTCCAATTGTACAACATACATACATTTATATGGAAGGTTATAAACAAAACAGTAATATTCTTACCATTTTCGTTTGTCAATTGTCGCAACAGCTCCACAATTGTACTTATATCTGTAAAGTAAAACAATTTTATAAAATAATAATAAGTAACTAAACAAAGAATTAACTAATCTGTATTTTAGAAAAAAAAAAAAAACTTAGAAAATACTGAAGTTGTTCTTATGAAAATGAATAAAAAAGGAAATACAAAACCTAAAACACGACTACTGACAAACTGATAATATTTTCATCAGAAAGACGGTCGTATGCCACTTTGCTCTATAGCTTATGATCGCTTACTACCTACTGTTTTCTGAAGTCTATAATTAGCGGACGATCAAGACGCTTCCAACGATGCCTTATTTGTCAAAGTATGATAATTAATTTTGAAGTTATGAAGGAACAGATTAACTTACATACCGGTCCTTCTTTTTGCTTCGCAGTGGTTGAGTATAAAAAGTATACATTTTTTTAAATTTTGAGTAACGTCTAAAACTAATTATATTTTTTTGTAAAGGCTGACGCGACAGCGCGACGCAACAGCGCGACGCGACAGCGCAGCGCGACTCGACAGCGTGACGCGACACTTGTAGAACAACATTTATAATATTTTTATTGATTTATTTCGATGAAAGTCGCGTCGCGCCTGTCTGAAGCCATCTAAAGCCTAAAATAAAGCATAAAAAAAATAATAATTGATTCTTATCGTCCCTTCCAAAAGGTAGTTTCATATGGAAAAGAACGGGCAAGAAACTCCACCGTACTCTCTCTCTTTTAAAATGCCCGGAGTCTTAAATGTTGACGTTCAAAAGCGCGTTTTAATGTGCCTATTTGAAAATAAATTATTTGTCTATGACTTTAAATATTTATTTAGATTAACATCATAAATACTCACGCGGAGATTCATCCATAAGCTTCAAGAAGCCCACCACAGAGTGCCAACTCCTGGAACCTTTGCATTTTCTCAGGAATTCGAAGACATGGTGCTGATCTGTGGATATAAATAAACCAGCTATAATAAATAAATATCTTAGGACAACCAACACACCGTTATCTGACCCCAAACTAGGCAGAGCCTGTACTATGGCAACCAGACAACTGATAAACATACTTATATATGACTAAATACATACATATTATTATAGATAAATTACACCCAGACACAGAAAAAATGATCGTGCTCCTCACACAAAGATTTGTCCTGGGTAGGAATCGAACCCACGACCTCAGTCTTAGCAGTCAGGGTCACTAACCACTAGACTAACAGGCCAGTCGAAGCTATAGTCATCATCATCTTCCTCTTCCATCATAACCTAGCCTTGTCCCAACTATATTGGGTCAGCTTTCAGTCTGACCGGATGTAGCTGGATACCAGTATTTTACATGGAGGGATTGCCTATCTGGCTTATATCATCATCAGCCTATAGCAGTCCACTGTTGGACATAGGCCTCCCCAATTGCACGCCATTCAGCTCGATTCTCGGCAACTCTCATCCAGCTGCTACCAGCCACCCTGCGAAGATCTTCGCTCCACCTAGCCTGAGGGCGTCCTACCTTACGTTTGCCGATTCGCGGTCTCCACTCAAGAACACGTCTACCCCAACGGTCATCGTTTCGACGGCTAATGTGGCCGAACCATTGCCACTTCAGCTTGCTAATCATATGAGCTATGTCGACAACTTTGGTTCTCTGCCGGATCACCTCATTCCGGATTCTGTCCCTCAGATATACTCCAAGCATAGCTCGTATCGCTATATCTGGATTACACAAAAAAGATACGATACCTCTTGGTTGTCAAACTTTCGGGCTTCTGACAACCTGTAACGACTGTCTAAGATCTACAAAAGACAGCCGGGACCAACGGCTTAACGAGCTTTCCGAGGCACGGAGGGGGTCTTTGTATGTAAAGATGGTCACCCATCCACGAATCAACCGCGGCAACCGTAGCTTAACCTGATAGATCGAATCGTGTGGCTGTTATTACTTAGCCACAAGCCCCTCTGTCAATAAACTACTTATTTATAAGTAACTAGCTTCTTCCCGCGACTTCGTCTGCGTCAAATTTTTACTCCCCTGAGCCTTCCCGTATCTTAGTTGCTGCTCCGTTCCTTTTGATCGTAGCGTGATGTTATAGCCTATAGGCTTCCTCAATAAATGGGTTACCCAACACAAAATGATTTTTTCAATTCGGACTAGTCGTTCCTGAGATTAGCGCGTTCAACCAAACGAACAAACAAACAAACTCTTCAGCTTTATAATATTAGTATTTATAGATAATAATAACACTCTTGATCAATAGGTACCTATTGTGTTACCCAGTAACTGGATTGTGGAGGTCACATAGGTAATTGGTTTTAAAATACTGGTTTTTCGCTGAATTCGGTTCGACTGGAAATTGACACTAACATAGTTTGGAGAGCATGGCGAAAGAAGTCCACAGCTGGATATAGTGATCCCTGTTTGAGGGCGTTAGTCATTATCGCCACACTTGGCGTGCGGGTTGGCGATCGCAGTATGGTGGTAAAATGCATAGAGAACGCTGCTGCCCATTCTCTAGTAAGTCCCTTAGTCGCCTCTTACGGCACCCACGGGAAGAAATCGGATAGTGTTCTTCTTTAAGTTACGTCCGTCACTACAAAGAAAACAGCATAATTTATCCGTAATTTATTGTTTAAAAAATGATAGTATTTTAACTCTTACGTACCCGTTAGTCCTGTTATATTTTCGATGTATTTCACAGCGGACGCTTCATCTGAAATAGAAATTACATCCAATTATTAATAAGTTTACTAAAAACTAACCACTAACCAAGATTATGTCTGGACTTTAAAAGAGACTGTGACCTCTGAGTTTGTTTCGGCCTTTCTTCTCAGAGCTCAGAGTAGTCAGATAGGAAACGCCGACCTCATCTAGTTTTGAATATGATTAACGTGTAAAAGTTTTTGTACAAACCTACTTATAGAAATAAAATCATTTATCAAATAGAACTAAACTTAGTTTATTGGTTATCTTAAAACGATTAGCATAATCAGCCTATAATGTTCCCACTGCTGGGACATAGGTCGCCTCTCTGTGAAAGGGAGTGGGCCGTAATCCACCACGCCAGCCCTGTGCGGGTTGGTGGATTTCAAATGTTACATATCGTCTTCGAATGTTTGGTTCTAATACATGCCGATTTCCTCACGATGTTTTCCTTCACCGTTTTGAGAGCAGTGGTGATAAAATGAAATATCTATAAAAAGTAAAGTGCCTGTTTGGTTTTGCATCGAACTGATGATCTACAACTCGTAAGCCACAAAATGTGAACCTTCGCGGGACGCCTGGCAGATGTGAAACATCGAAATTATTTTGTATAGATAATATTGTATAGATAATATATAGTCCAGTGGTTAGTGACCCTGACTGAAAAGACTGAGGTCGTGGGTTCGATTCCCACCCGGGACAAATCTTTGTGTGATGAGCATAATCATTTGTTCTGTGTCTGGGTGTAATTTATCTATATTATGTATGTATTTAGAAATATATAAGTATATTTATCAGTTGTCTGGTTACCATAGTACAGGCCAGTGGCGTGCAGTCCATATAGGCAAAAAGACACTGCAGACCCTAGGGTCTAAACCCTAGATAAGGACTAGTTACTAATATTTCAAAAATAAAAGAATTATACTAACAGTAAGTAATAAAACCATTCAAAAAGTTTAAACGCCTAATGTAAATATAATAGCAACGTTCATACCGTTCTATTTACTACGGCAACGCATTCATAACAGATCGCAACGTAAGCAGGCAGCGAACGATCGTGTCTTTATTTCATTCATAAATGTACGCATGTAGTGGTAATTTCTTCTACATTTTCGTGTCTATACATTGCACACATAAAGCGAAGTCCTGCCGCAGGATAACCAATCACAGGCGTCCGTGCGCCATTCAATAATGGCGCATGGACGCCTGTGATTGGTGAGTATTATCACAGCGCGCTGTGAGTATTATGCGATCAAGTTGAATATGTACGTAGCCTCAGCAACATTACGATTCGCAATGATGCAATTTTATTTGTCAACGTTTTAGTTATCAAAATTTAGAAATTGTTTGTTTACGAAAGGATCCATATTGATTTCGTACATGTGAAGCGCGCTGTTTTATGTTTTTATTTTGATTGAGTTTTCTTGTGATTAATTCATTTACAAACGTTAATATTTAGGTAGATTTGTTGCTTATTTCAATTAGTTTTTTGAATTGTTTTAATTTTTACTTACTACGCTGTTTGTTTGTTTTTTTCAAAATGTTGTTCGATTGTGAGGTTTGTGTTGAAAATGTGTGTTTGTTAAAAAGTGTATCTAAATGGAAATGTGTACCTGAGTAACGAGAATTATAACCCAGCAAAGAGGTAATGCAACTCGTAAGTTTCATAGTAATTATTAAGCAACTAAAACCGGCTATGTTGTTGTTTACACACATTAAATTTTTTTTTTTCCTTGCTAGTTTAGTAGTTCGAGTACAGTGTGGAATTGTTCGGGATTTGCAGATTTACATGATTACTATCCCACGGCTTGCTCAAAGATTTTGGTAATTATCGTATTGAGAGAAGTATTACGAAGAAGTTTTTCATTAAAACGTATTCTTACGTACCTATTTAAGAAACACACAAAGTCAACAACAAGTACCTACACATCTTTCTGTGCTTTCGACGGAAAAAGAATTATTTGTCGAATGAAGACGCATACCAACTTTTTATGACGATGGTTTAAAATCATATTTAAAAAAGGATAGGCGCGTATATGTCATTTATAAATGAGTTTGTTTACTTTATTATTTTTGCTGTTACCCGTACTAAATTTACCTATTAAATATATTTACATATACGAATCACATGAAGGGCCTTTTTCAACTATCACTCACCTGGATCAGATATTTGAGGTGGCCGAAATCATTTATTAGCATTATCAGGAAATCGCCATTTCAAACTTTTAAACCACCTAGTGAGTTTTTCTTCACTAACTTGAGCAATTACGAAAGACGTTTTTTTTTTTTGAACTGCCTACCCGATCATAAAACCCTGTGCACGCCACTGGCTACTGCCCGCGACTTCGTCCGCGTTAAATTTCTTGTTCCCCCGACCTTTCCCGTCGCGTCGAATCGCCTGGCCGTGCGATTTTTCCCGTTTTTGCAAAATTTTTCATTGCTGCTCCGCTCCTCTTGGTTGTAGCGTGATGTTATATAGCCTTCCTCGATAAATAGGCTACCCAACACAAAAATATTTTTTCAATTCGTACCAGTAGTTCCTGAGATTAGCGCGTTCAATCAAACAAACATACAAACAAACAAACAAACTCTTCAGCTTTATAATATTAGTATAGATTTATATCTTTTGTTATTTGTAACTTAAATGTTTCAATGATCTTTTTATTGTTTGTATTTACTGTGCGTCTCAAATAAAATATTTTCTTTTTTTATACATTATTTTTGTTTTAAAATGCATGATTACATAGTCAATATTTTACTACGAAATATATCAAATATTTATTGGTAAAATTAAGTGCACAGATGAAATAAAAGGAATATATAGCTCTTATGCATATTTGCTTGGAACACACGTTTTTGTATTTATGGTTGTGAGGTTGATAACCTTTTGTATTTGTGGAGTTATTTTGTCAGTAGTATTTTATATTATGACTAGCTTTTGCCCGCGGCTTCGACCGCGTGGATGTCGGAAATTAACGCAGGAGGACGTACTACCGCGGTAAGATGTGTTAATTCAGGTTATATTATAGGTAATAGCTGTTACCCGCGACTTCGTCCGCGTGGTATTTAACAAAAAGTTTTTCATAAAAACTGTCTTTGAAAACTACGCTGACATGCGTCTCAAAATTCAGCGTGTTTTTAGTTTTTTTTTTTTACTATTATTTATTTTTTCTAAAATAAAAGTAGCCTAAGTTACTCCTTGTTACATCAGCTATCTGCCAGTGAAAGTTCCGTCAAAATCGGTCCAGCCATTTCAGAGATTAGCCGGAACGAACAGACAGACAGATAGACAGACAAAAATTGTTAAAAATGTTGTTTTGGTATATGTACCGTGTATACATCCATATACACTTAGTAAAAAGTGGTTATTTTAATATTAAAAACAGACACTCCAATTTTATTTATTTGTATAGATGTATAGATGACGTGAGTGTATGATACATTTGCAACAATTAAACGCCACATAAGGCCTAGGCGTAAATTCATGAGGTTCGTCAACACCTGAACTGTTATAGGAATTAGAAAAAAAAAACAAATTTCGTAACTAAATATCACTTTTCGCAAAACTCTCAAATTTTAATGGCCTTCATTGCTGTTTCATTGGCTAGTTAATCCAATATAAAACTTTCAATGTATCCAAATACATGTAGTGGTCTTGGGGTCCGAGTGCCCACTTGTTTTTTAACCGACTTCAAAAAGGAGGAGGTTCTCAATTCGGATGTTTACATGTTTTTTTTTTTTTTAATGTATGTTCGGGCATAACTCCGTCATATATAGATGGATTTGCAAAATTCTTTTTTTGTTCGAAAGGGGTTTATTCCGAAATGGTCCCATATAATTTTCATATAGATCTGATGATGAGTTCGGGAGACAGACACCGGAACTCTTTAAAAAATGACAGCAAATCAGCCGCGATTTCTGCTATCGCATAAATATGCATTGTTTGTTTGGAATTAGTGCAGGGTGAATACCACAACTAAAAATTTAAAAATAAAATCTTTTTTACAAAAAAAAAAACAACCGACTTCCTTAAAAACACTACAAAGTGAAAAATAACTTTAATTTCGGAAGTCGGTGGCAAAAAAACCATAAATACAGATCCTAAGACACATGTTATATTACTTTTATTGTTTATAATTAAGTTTTATTTATTTATTAATATTGTAGTAATATTTAATTAATGTTTTGTTATTACTAAATAAATTAAATGATCTATAATCAGAATATTAGTGCGCCGTCAATGGCAAGACATAGCTAGCGTTCATTTTATTATTAACTAGCTTTTGCCCGCGGCTTCGCTCGCGTTAAATTTGGGGTAACACGGTTCCCCTTTCCTGATTTAGAACACAGAAGAGAACTCGGAACAAAATGTTATTTTAATACGCTATTGTAGACGATATTATATGCCTTTCCATTTGGGGATAGAATATAAAGATTCTGGGCATTGGACACACGCGAACATGCTACATACAATTGTCCATGGGAAAAGCACGGCTTTTCTACGTTCACCCCAGCCACGTAAAAAAGAAAAAAAAAGTAGCCTAGGTCACTCTCCATCCCTTCAACTATCTCCACTTAAAAAATCACGTCAATTCGTTGCTCAGTTTTGCCGTGAAAGACGGACAAACAGACATACACACTTTCCCATTTATAATATTATTAGTATAGATAATGACATCTGTATTTATTTATTTATTTATTTAACCATTTATGCACACATATAAATAGACAAGAAGAAAGGAACAGAAAAATATGTACAAAGGTAATGCTTATTTCTATAGAAATCTCTTCCAGCATACCTGCAATAGGAGAGAATATACAAAGAGATGTAGACAACGTGTGTAATAGTAGAAGAAAAATAATACTATAATTTAAATATAAACATACAAAATAAAAATATACATACATACAAACATACATAAATACTTCTAGAATAAATATCACTAAATATATATTATACTAATAATGTAATTGAAATAAAAACATTCATGAGCAATTATGACAAAGTGGAGAGATAGTGTTCTTTCACTCTTCTTTTAAATACAGCAATAGTAGGGCAGTTCCTTATGTCAGGCGGAAGTGCATTCCATAACCGAACCGCTTGCACGGTGAAGGAGTAGGAGTAGAAGTCGGTTGAGTGGGGAGGGAACTTGAGGAGACTTCTAAGATGCGACCTGCAAGGTACATCTAAAGGACGGGCGTAGGAGAAGCGTTCCCGCAAATAGGATGGGGTCTTAGGGTTGTGGAGAATGTTAAATAACTGACACAATATCCGAGAGTTCCTGCGAAGTCGAATAGGGAGCCACTTGAGAACTTTGCGAAAGTTAGAAACGTGATCATATTTTTTAAGATTAAAAACAAAACGAATGCAGATATTTTGCAAACGCTCAAGTTTATTTAAAAGCTCCTCGGTGGCATCCAAATAACAGGCATCAGCGTAGTCAATAATGGGCTGAATAAGAGTTTGCGCAAGGGAAATTTTGGTTTTGAAGGGCAGAAAGCTCTGGAGGCATTTCAATGAATGAAACGTGAAGTGCACTCTGCGACTGACTTGAGCAACTTGGGCACTCCACGATAAGTAAGAGTCCATGGTCACCCCCAGATTCTTAATCGTTTTCGCGTATTCTATCTGAACTCCGTTCAGACAGAGTGGAGACAGCGACGCAGCATTGAGCCTATTCCGCATATATCTGCCGCCGATAATCTGTACCTAATTCACGTAAGTTCTTCAAGTAAAACTATTTGAATTTGATTTCCTCTCGGATTGCTAAACTCATGTTAACTCTTATGATTGGCTGGCCTGTGAACAATAGTTACCCAGTCACGTAACTTGACAATTTGACATGAGCTGACATACTGCCAACAAATTCTTGCATAGTCAAAACAAAACATATTAGCCAAAACTACAAATTTATATATCTGTGAGTCTCTATCTAAATATAAGAATAGATTAGTAGATTTAATTTAATTTAAATATCTCTAGGTGTTAATTTAAGTATTTCAATGTATTTCAAATTCTTCTTTTTAGTGTATGTCCTTTAATAATTTATTACCAAATTTTACCTATAGTTAATATTTTAACTTTGTTAGCTTAGTTGTAAACTTTATTGTGCATGCTGTGGTCAGGAGACCACAGCATGCACAATAAAGTTTAAAGGAGTACACCGACTTTTACTATTACCCTTTGTTTACGTGTCAATGTATTGTGTACATCTTTTGGCGAATAATGTATGTTTTGTTTTATAATATTAATAAATTACACAATACTGTATAGAATCAAGTTCTTCTAACTTAACAGACAGCTGTGCTGCTGGGGAGTTTGTTCTGCCACTTCTTCTTCCCAGCTAAAGCACTAGCAAATATCGAAGGGTGGGCGTTTTGGGGGGATTGTCTCATGTAACTTTGACGTTCGCAAAGTGCTGACTCTCAGCCTAGTTTGAATAAATGACTTTTGATTTTTGAAAAAAAAAAAAATTGTTGGAGATCCAAAATAAATAAATAAATAGTCTTTTAAAATCAATCAAATGAGCAATTAGCCTTTATCGTTCCCACTGCTGGGACACAAGCCTCCTCTCGGTGAGAGAGTATGACGTAATCTAGGGTCCAGTGCGGGTTGGTAGATGTCACATGTCTTCGAATTTTTGGTTCTAAGACATGCCGGTTTCCTCACGATGTTTTCCTTCACCGTTTTGAGAGCAGTAGTGATGACGTAATTTACTCAATGCTCAATTCTTTATTGCATTCCACAATGTATATGCTTAGGTGGTAAACATTGGATTAAGTCACAATCGTGGACCCTGTCGGACACAGCAAAGGAAATGTAGAAGGAGAACTTATCGTTAATCTTATCTAACTTATAATCTTACTAGCTTTTGCACCCGGCTTCGCTCGCGTTAAATTCGGGGTAACACGGACAATTGTCCATGGGAAAAGCACGGCTTTTCTAAGTTCACACCACCCACGTAAAAAAATTAAAAATATTGCCTATGTCACTCTCCATCCCTTCAACTATCTCCACTTAAAAAATCACGTCAATTCGTCGCTCCGTTTTGCCGTGCAAGACGGTCAAACAGATGCACACGCACTCTCCCATCTATTAGGTTGGGGAAAAAGTCTTTCGCATTATAGTATGTATGAACTTGTAATAAAATCTCTTTGGCTATACTATTTGTATCTGGCTGGTTTTGGTATCATTGAAAGTTTAAATTTTAAAGAACATAATTCCAAATTCAAATTAGGAAAATGTGTGATTTTCATTTGTTTTTCGTACCGTCAAGATGAGTGAATCTAATGAAGAAATTCGATACATTTTAAAATTTTACTACAAAAAAGGTAAAAATGCAACGCAAGCCGCGAAAAAAATTTGCGATGTTTATGGACCTAGTGTAGTGTCTGTGAGAGTAGCACAAATTTGGTTTAAGCGTTTTCAATCCGGAAATTTTGATGTCAAAGATGCACGTCGCTCTGGTCGCCCTATTACGGATAAAATGGATGCCATTTTTGAAAAAGTGGAGCAAGATCGGCATACCAGTAGTTACGACGTAGCTGAAGAACTGGAAATTGACCACAAAACAGTTTGGGCGCATTTGAAAAAAACTCACTGAAAGAAACCTTATGAACCGTGTATTCATTTGTGATTCTTTATTACGACGTAATGAAACCGAACCATTTTTGAAGAAGCTGATAACTGGTGATGAAAAGTGGATCACGTATGACAAGAACGTGCGAAAAAGGTCGTGGTCAAAGGCCGGTCAGGCTTCACAGACTGTGGCGAAACCCGGGTTAACTCGCAACAAGGTGATGCTGTGTGTGTGGTGGGATTGGAAGGGCATTATTCATTATGAGCTGTTACCACCAGGCAGGACCATCGATTCTGAACTCTACTGCGAACAACTGATGAGATTAAAGCAAGAGGTTGAGAGAAAGCGGCCGGAATTAATCAACAGAAGGGGTGTGGTTTTTCATCATGATAACGCTAGACCTCACACATCTTTAGCCACCCAACAAAAATTAAGAGAGTTTGGCTGGGAGGTGTTAATGCATCCGCCGTATAGTCCTGACCTTGCACCTTCAGATTTCCACCTGTTTCGGTTTCTTCAGAATTCTTTAGGCAGTGTCAGGTTAACATCACGAGAGGACTGCCAAAACCACTTGTCACGGTATTTTGACCAGAAGTCCCAAAATTTCTATAGCAATGGGATCATGTCCCTACCTACAAGATGGCAAAAAGTTATCGAACAAAATGGTACCTACATACTTTAGTTAAATGTAAATAAACTTTATTAAAAAATGTTTTGAATTTTCTTAAAAAATGCAAAGAAACTTTTTCCCCAACCTATTATACTAATATTATAAAGCTGAAGAGTTTGTTTGTATGTTTGTTTGATTGAACGCGCTTATCTCAGGAACTACTGGTCCGAATTGAAAAAATCTTTTTGTTTTGGGTAGCCTATTTATCAAGGAAGGCTAAGGCATCACGCTACAATCAAGAGAAGCGGAGCAGTAATGAAAAATGTTGCGAAAACGGGAAAAATCGCACGGATAGGCGATTCGACGCTACGGGAAAGGTCGGGGGAACAAGAAATTTAACGCGGACGAACTCGCGGGCACAAGCTAGTTACATATTAGTATGGATAATCTATATATATATTAGAAAAAAAAACATGCTTTGGGTACTCTAATTTATACAAAGTATAGTGTCTGCTTGGGTTCTCACCCACAACCTACCAAATGTAAATTGGAGCTATTTATTACCACTTCGCTAGTATTGCCGTTTCAGACGGGTAATTGCGGAACTTTTTATCGGTAGGAATTGCTTTAATATTCATAGTTAATTTATGTTGCTGAGCCACAATTTATTCGAACATATGACGCAATGGTTTAGAAATAATCTTCAATCCCATTCAGATTCTGATAAATTGTGCGTTTCGCAATTAGGTTGCAGAAACCTCATAACAAGCTCCAAGTCGTAATTTTTTCCGCCATTGGCGTGCGTCTCGTAATTTATGTATTTTTCCTGCCGTATCGAAAATTTATTTAAACAAGTGGGTAACTACGTAGGTTGCCCTCGAATAAACAATTGTTTAAACTAAACGACGGGTCATTGGTAAATACTTCATGTTTGTTCATTAGGTATCTGATTATCGCTAATTTTGATAATTGATATTGGTTATTTCGTTTCGGAAGAGAATATTTTTGATTAATTTGAAAGAAAGAAAGAAACACTTCGAATTGTGATTCGCACAGGAATATTACAGACTTACTAAACACACTATACTTCATCATCATCATCATTTCAGTCATAAAGGCGTGCTCTGTTTGGCGTTTGTTTGTCTATTTATCTTCGGACCACGATTTTGTATTTCTTTTATATACTGTTACTGACAATTTTAATTTTAATTTAACATGGGTATAATGTAATAATTTGATATTTTTAATGTAAATTTGAATTTTAATCATTTTATTTAATTAGAATGACATAACTAATTTAATGTTCCAATAAGAATTTAAATTTCAACAATTTTATATAATGAAAATGTTTGTATGCCGAATGGTGAAATATGGCAGAACTGATGAAACCCTACTAATACCTACTTATGTATAACCCATATTTGCAAGTAAATGCTATTCTATTCTATTCTGTAGGCCTCCCTCGACTGGCGGGCTTTGCCAAATACGAGTAAATTCTAAAGAAAAAAAGCGTGGGGTGCTTTTTAAGGTATTTTTATTGATATCAGGCACCCCACGCTTTTTTCCATTATTTTCTACTTTTTAGTTTGGTTTTCTATGGAAGCGTGTTTTTTAGTTTTTTTTTAAAGTATTATTTATGTTCAATTTTTTAGGGTGTTTCGAATTTTGAGACGTATGTCAGCGTAGTTTGTGACGTATGTCAGCGTAGTTTTTGAAGACAGTTTTTTTGCTGTCCTGGTAACCCTGGCAACGATAATGGCACAAATTTATAAAATTATAGTATTGTCATCGGTCCTCGATAAGTCCAGAGTTTACATGAAATGTGGTCGTTTAAAGTGGGTCTAAATCGCGCTATAAAGAGTCGGTTACAAACAAACATACAAGTGAAGCTAATATAAAGCGTGTAAAAAGCTGTTATTTTGACATTACAAATAGACACTAACTTCATGTATTTGTAAAGATTCAATATTATCAAAGGTTCACAACCCTGGCACTATCAGGTCAACTATTGTTACCACGGCGTGACATATTGTCATATAGTTTATGACGACATAAGAGAAAAATAATGCCAGAACTCACCACGGTGCCCCGTCAATTGTTGCAGTAACTGACTGCTTTCCTTGTGACCTGAAAACGTACAAAAATATTTAATTATTCTTCATAACACCTTTTTTTCTGGAAGGGAAATCATCTAATGACGTCTCTCGCTCTGGGTGGAGCAGAAGGGCGTGTCAGACTTTTACTGAATAAAACCCACCCGTGTTCCTTCAGTTGCCTGTGCCAGGGACCGTGGCCCTGGCACAGGCAACTGAAGGTCTGAAACTGAAATTCTTTCGAAAATACCGCGATCTTGGCAGGCATCGGTTCTCGCGGACCCCTTCAATATGTGCTGACATCACTTTGAGGCGCGCGTGGAACACAACGCGCTGTCGACCCAGGCCTGGTCCTTACCGGATTCTTTATAAGGCTTTTTTTTTGGATTGGAAATCATCAAATGACTTCTCCCGCTCTGGACGGAGCGGGAGGGTGTGTTAGACTCTTACTGACTAAAACCCGTGTTCCTTCAGTTGCCCATGTGCCAGGGTCACGGTATCTCTTTCGAACAATCTCGCGACCCCGGCAGATTCTTTATAAGGCTGACAATCTAATTTCCAGGTAAATAATGTACATTTAGCACGTCTTACAGTTGCCATATATACAAGGGTCCTACTACCACAAGGTTAAATAGAGGGAGGCAGGGAAATTGACGTCCAAACTGTAAACACGAATTCAGCACTTCATTCTGATCAAATAAAAAATGTCGATGGTTATTAAAGAAAACATAGCTGTTTCATACATTTTTCGCGCAGGTATAGCACTTTTCTTCTATGAAACAGCTGTTTTTTATAACCGACTAACTGTTTCTCCGCTAGGGAGTCTAGAATCCCTGCCACCCGATATTTATAAATATCTATCCACTAGCTTCTGCCCGCGACTTCGTCCGCGTCAAATTTTTGCTCCCCTGACCCTTCCCATCGCATCGAATTGTCTGCCAGTTTTTGACCATTTTTCGTTGCTGCTCCGCTCCTTTTAATCGTAGCGTGATGTTATATCGCCTATAGCCTTTCTCAATAAATAGGCTACCTACCCAACACAAAAATAATTTTTCAATTCGACCGGTACTTCCTGAGATTAGCGCGCTCAACTAAACAAACAAACATACAAACTCTTCAGCTTTATAATATTTAAAAAAAATATAATTTATAATATTAATAAAAATAAACAATAAAGTCTAGATTTGAGTTTCATGTGGAAAACTCAGTAACATTGTCCAACTTAGGGCTCGATTGCATAGACCCAAAGGGTATTTTATTAGATTTTTTTTTGGATTATAGAAGTCCATATTTACGTAGATTCTTCTCGTAATGATAGGTCGTAGACCTTCGGTAATTGACCTCTTTTGTCCATCTTGTGGTATCTAACCGGCCGAATTAAAAAAATTGTAGATTCACCAAAAACGACCTACTTTTGACTCCCAAGATTTGTCTCAATTCATCGGAGATGTGATGTTCTGCACCTGAAAGTAATATTAAAATGATTAATTTAACAGCTCACTAATAATTAATATCTAAAATAAGTAGAAAGTAGAATAAAATAGACGGTTTGTGTAAAGTTTTTTGAATGACCTGGATATTTGCAATACCAGAGCAATCGCAGATGTGTTGCCCTCTCATATCCCTGCTGTGCAATTTCGAAACCCAGTATCTGCATAAATATAAATTTTACAGGAGAGACGAAAAGCGATTTCTGATTTCTCTAGATCGGTTCGGTCGGGTCGGTTTCCGACTTTGTGTAACTTCGTATTTGACTAATTTCTGAGAGTTTTTGCTAGACTAGTAAGTGAAGGGTGGTCTTTAGGGTCGAAAAATGCAACAATACACGTTTTAAAAAAAAGTCACCTATATACAGGGTATCCCAAAAGGTTACGTAGCTGGGAAGGGGGGTGATAGGGGTGATCACAGTGTCACCAGAAAAATAAAAAATTAAACTTTTTTTTTTCAGTACACTTGGAGGAAGTTCAGTGAAATCGTAATTACTAAGTCCTTGACTGGACAAGAACTTAATTTACTAGCTACGATACCTACTAGGTTTTTGAAATTGAACAGCCGATCCAGTATATGACGTTCCGTGTGGTGCCGAACGTAAAGAATAACACCATCCCATTTCTTCCCGTGGGTGTCGTAAGAGGCGACTAAGAGACTTACTAGAGAATGGGCAGCAGCGTTCTCTATGCATTTTACCACCATACTGCGATCGTCAACCCGCCTGCCAAGCGTGACGATTATGGCAGACCCTCCCAAATTAGGAGAAGCCTGTGTCTAGCAGTGGACGTCTTTAGGCTGAAATGATGATCCAGTGTATAATATTCCCACTGTTGGGAAACGGGCCTCCTCTCTGGAAAAGAGTGAATCCACCACGCGGGCCCAGTGCGGGTTCGTAGATGTCACATGTCTTCGAATTTTTGGTTCTCGGACATGCCGATTACCTCACGATGTTTTCCTTCACCATTTTGAGGGCAGTGGTGATGAAAGATTTGTTTTAAATGCTTTTCTTTTTCTTTCTATGTAATTCAACTTTTAATTGATTAAAAAAAAAAATCCGATACTAATATCGGAATTCCGATACAGAGAAATACTTTAAGAAATCAATTCTGATATGGTTTTAATACTTTCCCGGACCAGATTCTTCACAAATACCAATTACGATAGTCTTCTTCACTATTCGAAACCCAACAGACAAACTCACCGTTCGCTCCTAAGATGTTACCGTCTCCAATGCCACTCTTCTGGTTCCTCCCCGGAGGGATACTCGTTGTGTTCGTAGTGCTCAGAGTTCCTTGTGTACTCACTCAAAACCTACAAAAAAGCTTTGCTCACCATCCTCTCTTCTCCTATGATGTTTTCGTCTCCCATGCCACTCCGCCCCTTCTTCCTCAGAAGTATACTCGTAATTGTGTTCGTGAGAGTGTTTCCTAGGTCTATGATGATGGTGCCGTCTTTCGTTGTCATCGTCTTCTGTAAGAAAGATTGAGTTATGAGTATTCCCGGATGCGGTAGCTAGTGGTTTCTACACCTTTTTTTTTTGGATAGGAAATCATCAATTGACTTCTCTCGCTCTGCGCGGAGCGGGAGGGGAGTGTCAGACTTTTACTGACTAAAACCCACCCGTGTTCCTTCAGTTGCCCATGTGCCGGGGCCACGGTATCTCTTTCGAACAATCACGTGACCCCGGCAGGCATCGGTCCTAGCAGACCCCTTCAGTGCTGCTGACATCTCTTTGAGGCGCGCGTGGAACACTACGCGCCGTCGACCCGAGCCTGGTCCTTACCGGGCGGCGAGCTACCCATTGCTCGCCGCCCGCAAGCTCGCGCCTATGGTGGCCGGGAGTCCGCTATAGACTCCCGACGCCCGGGGCGTCTCCTCCTGCGGCGGCTAGGGACGTGAGGGCGCAGAGACTGCCACTCTCTCACGCACCCCGCCTCCTCCTTCGCGAGCATTACTGCTTCGCAGAAGGAGGTGACGGCTTCCCATGCCCTCTCGCTCCGTACCATGGCTCGCACCAGGGCCGGACGCGAGAGGTCGCCGCCGCCGATCGCCTCCACGAGGACACGGCGGTGCTCCGCCCTGGCAAGGCACACTTCCACCGTATGCTCCACCGTGTCCTCTGTGGTTTCTACACCTCAATCCAGTTTTTTTTAACGTAGTTAAAATCCTGTTCAATCCCATTTCTTTCCGTGGTTGTCATAAGAGGCGACTAAGGGACTGACAAAAGTCTTTAACCAGTGTGTGTTGCCAGTGACGACATATGGCACTGAGACGTGGTCGTTAACAATGGGCCTCATAAGAAGGCTAAAAGTCACCCAAAAAGTAATGGAGAGGGCTATGCTTGGAGTTTCCTTACGCGATCGAGTCAGAAATGATGAGATCCGTAGGAAAACCAAGGTAACCGACATAGCCCGAAGAATTGCCAAACTTAAGTGACAGTGGGCAGGGGAAATTGCTCGCAGAACAGATGGCCAATGTGGTCGGAAGGTTCTAGAGTGGCGACCGCGTACTGGAAGACGTATCGTTGGAAGGCCTCCCACAATATTGACCGATGACCTGGTAAAGACCGCAGGAATACGTTGGACGCGAGAAGCATAAAACAGGTCAAAGTGGCGGTGCTTGGGGGAGGCCTATGTCCTGCAGTGGACGTCTTTCGGCTGAAATGATGATGATGATGATGAAGGATGACTTACTAGAGAATAGGCAGCAGCGTTCTCTATGCATTTTACCACCATACTGCGATCGCCAACCTGCCTACCAAGCGTGGAGATTACGGTAAACCCCCTCATATTGAGGGAGGCCGACCTCCAGGAGTGGACGTCTTACGGTTGAAATTATGTAAGAAAATGAGAATTTTCGGGCGACGCTGGCGCTGCCCCTTAATATTGAAAATCGACCCGTACGACTGTAATTATCAAGCCGCGAGCGGGCAATACTGCCCTGGTAATCGATATAGCAGTAAGTCAAAAAAGGCGGTTTCGAGAAAACAGCGCGCAAATATTTTGGTTACAACTATACACTCGATTTGTATGTTCTACTAGCTTCTGCCCGCGAATTCGCCCGCGTTAAATTTCTTGTTCCCCCGACCCTTCCCGTCGTGCGTCGCGTCGAATTGCCTACCCGTACGATTTTCCCCGTTTTTGCAACATTTTTCATTACTGCTCCGCTTCTTTTGATTGTAGCGTGATGTTATATAGCCTATAGCATTCCTCGATAGATAGGCTACTCAACACAAAAATATTTTTTCAATTCGGACCAGCCGTTCACGCGTGATGGCGTGACCAAGGGAAATAGGGATTCATTTTTATATACCGGATGACATTTTTTACCGTCTCGACCTTCATATGGTGTGTTGTGTAACTAGAATAGAAGGCAGGAAGGCCTTCAGATTCATCGTAGGTGACTCAAGGAGTGCGGGACACGGGCGGAAAGGGATGCATGTGCGGCTCGTGCGCCTGAGAAAGATCAATGAGGCCGCCAATCTGCCGGCTTCAAAGGGTAGGACCGTGCTACGAAATCATTGATACATGACGCGCATTGAGTAGGGTGCGTGTGATTTGAGTTGCGATAGGTTTTTAATTATTTTTTTTTTGTTTTTTTTTTTTTAATTTCTGATTTTGTAGTTCTAGTATGAAAATGTTACTTTAAATGTGTAGTATTTATTGCTAGATCAATTTCATTACATGTTATTCAAAAATAAAAATATCAAAAATTTCTATGCCAAAGGCTTCTCTCCGTTCAGCTCAGTTATCAAACTAGTTGCTAACTTAATTGTGTAGATAATATTTATTTTTTCTTCTATGACACTGTTTTACATTCTGTAATTACTGTAACTCACACACTGACAGTTTATATGGGTAGTTCATATAATTGTTTTTTTTATTTAACTGCTTTTGTTAATTTATTTTTATTTTCTTTTAATTTCATTTTTTGTGTCTATGTATCATTTGCATCGTTGTATATGTAAGCGGGCACGCCCTTTATGCCTGGAGGCTTTAGTAAGATTTTAAGTTCTGTTTACGATTTTTGTTTCATTATTCATTTCAGCTTGAGTTTAGTTTTCAATGTTTTGTTGGTATAATGGCGTGTGCTAGCTGACATATGGCGAATAATGTATGTTTTGTTTTATTATATTAATAACTTATACAATATTGTATAGAATCAAGTTCTTCTAACTTAACAGACAGCAGTGCTGCTGGGGAGTTTGTTCCGCCACTTCTTCTTCCCAGCCAAAGCACTAGGAAGTGTCGAAGGGCGGGCGTTTTGGGGGGACTGTCTTATGTGACTTTGACGTTCAAAAAGTGCTGACTCTCAGCCTAGTTTGAATAAATGACTTTTGATTTTGATTTTTTGATTGAGCTATTACCCCCATTTTTTTTCAAGACGTTAAAAAATGTCACCCGGTATACAGATATGTCAAAAGGAAGTACGTAGAAATATAAAACCTAGATAGGAAGAAAGCTCGTTTGACGTACATTCCAAATCGATATTTTCTTTTAAATTGCCACCTTCGACTTACTGCCCTCTCGATTACCAGGGCAGAATAGTAGGCCAAGAATTAAAATTAAACGAATAGTATTCTTACCTGGTTGTTCGGCTCCTGTTAGCGTCACTTGGACCTAGAACAGAACAATAATATTGGTACACAGGCTACATACATATCATTTCCAGTTTTAGCTGACCTCGCATTATATTAGGTGTACAAATAAGTTTTAGGACACTTTAAAAAAAAAAAAAAATATTTAAAAAATAAACAGAACTCGTTTATTCATCAAAATAATCTCCATCACTTTGTATAACCTTGAGCCATCTGTTAGGTAATTTACGGATGCCTTCTGCAAAGAAAGTTTCATCTTGCGAGGCGAGGAAAACTTCCACCCATTTTTGCACTTCTTCAAATGTTTTGAAACGAATATCAGACAATTCGTTTTGCATTTTCCGAAACAAGTGAAAATCGGTTGGAGCGATGTCCGGTGAATACGCCGGGTGTGGCATAACCTCCCATCCAAGAGTAATTAACGTATCCTTGACCAGTTTACTAACATGAGGTCTGGCATTGTCATGGAGCAGTATTACTGGACGTTTTCCTTTGCCAGTAAAAGGACGTTTTCGTTCGATTTCTTGGTTTAGTTGTATCAATTGTTGATGATAGCGATCGGCAGTAATTGTTTGGCCAGATTTAAGAAGTTCATAATAGAGTATACCTTTCATGTCCCACCATACACACAGCATTACTTTGTTACAGTGAATACCGCGTTTTGCCGTCGACGTTGTCGGCTCGCCGGGGTCGACCCAGTGATACTTGCGTTTTGGGTTTTCAAAATAGACCCATTTTTCATCGCCGGTCACAATTCCACAAAAAAGATTTTCTATGTTGCTTGTTATAAAGACTTAAACAGATGTCAAGATGGCTATTTTTATTTTCTTGAGTCAAATCGTGTGGCACCCATTTTGTTCCTTTTCGGATCTTTCCCATTGCTTTTAAGCGGTTGGAAATAGTTTGCTGAGTTACCCCAAGCTGTTCTGCAAGTTGTTTTTCCGTCTGACAAGAGTTTCCATCCAACAACGCTTGCAGTCCTGGTCGTGCACCCTTACAGGAGCTCCGGTACGTTCACGATCCGTAACGTCGAAATCCCCTTCTTCAAATCGTTTAAACCAATACGCACATGTACTTTTAGACACTATGTTGTCCCCGAGAACAGAGCAGATAGATTCACATGCTTTTCGAACACTTTTTCTTTGATGGAATTCATAGCGAATGCAGTGTCTAATAAAAAGCTTATCAGTTTCCATGTTTTATTCACAAATTTAGAGGTTATGACCAAAATTCTTTTACGTTCCGATACTACATAACTAGCGCCACTATATTATATGTGAGCGGTAACTTTTAATTTAATTTATAACACGGAACGTATGTGTCCTAAAACTTATTTGTACACCTAATACAAGGCTTTCCGCACAATGAAAAGTCAGATTATACTGGAAATGTATAGCTTGATTTGTCGCCGTATGTACATGACAGAGGCGCAATAAAACAGCAGTTACGTAACACACTAAGTATCAATCAGAATCTTAATCATATTGAAGGATATTGCTATGGCTATTGTTCGATTTTTTTTTACTAACGCAAATTCTAGAATACACTTCAGTGGTATGGAATCCATATTACGAGGTTTAGGTACTTCAAGCGATTAGAGTGTCCAAAAGCGGTTCCTTTACCATCTGTGTTACGGAGATCACTTGGCTAAACAATGCACTAGCTACACTGATAGGTTGAGACACTACCACATCAATACACTAACCTCAGGCATAAATAAATAAACAATATTTATTTCAGAATTTCTTTCATACGTGTTAGTAACAGTGAAAAGTTATAAATTAGTGTTAGTAACATTTATTCTAAGCTGTGTGAGGCTCGCCGATCCTGGGGAATGTCTACTTGACTGCGTGCAGTCGTATCGCCGCCGCCGCCGTCATCATTACGTGTTTAGTGATAGTTTTAGTTCAGTTTAGTTTTATAGAATATGTATTAGTGTATAGTTATTGTTTTTTATATTATTTATGTATTGTTTTTATGGGCCTTAGTAGCCTGAAATAAAGGATTGTATTGTATAACATATATATTTTACATTATGTGTTTTTGTTTTAATAACACTTATGAAATATCTAAAGTAGCCTATTCTAACTATAACCGCCACGTTTCAATTAGCGGCAAAAATTCGGTGCACTCTTAAAGGAAGCCCTAGGGTGGGTAGCCCATTAAAATCAAATTCTATTAGGTTTTTTTGAATTTGTAAGTCAGAGTCAAGTTGTATGTTGAAGAAATCGATGGTCCCTAATAATGTCGGTTATGCATTTTTACCAATCCTATTCACTTTTTTACATAAATAGAATCACAATAAAAAGGTCTACCGTACGTTTTTTTTTTTTTGATATCATTATATTTAGCCAGTTTTAAAGATAATATTGTCGGTTGTCCGCGCAACAGTGTTAGTAGTAAAACAAACTTTGAACTGCTCTACTGAACAGTAAACTTTTTACAGAACCGACATTGTTAATAGGGACCATTGAAATATAATTCGCGACCGTAACAAATATGTATTTACAGAATTATAATATGAATTATAACGTTAATTCCATTGAAAGACTATTTCATCATAATCAGCATATAATGTTCCCACTGCTGGGACACAGGCCTCCTCTCTGTGAGAGGGAGTGGACACCACGCGTGCCCAGTGCGGGTTGGTGAATGTCACATCTCTTCGATTTTTGGTTCTAAGACATGCCGGTTTCCTCAAGATAGTGTCCTTCACCGTTTTGAGAGCAGTGGTGATGAAATTATTTACATAAAGTAAAGCACCTGTCGGGGTTCGAACCTGCGACCTACAACTCGAAAGTCGCGGCCGTTGCCAATGAGCCTACGCTGCTCTTTACTATCCCTGTCCCTAAGGAAAAGTAATATTTCTATCAACATACAACCATGCACTCCCTTTTTTTCTGGGTGAGAAAATCATCAAATGACTTTTTCCACTCTAGGCGGAGCGGGAGGGCGTGTCAGACTTTTACTGACTAAAACCCACCCGTGTTGTTTCAATTGCCTGTGCCAGGGCCACGGTAACAATTTCGAACAAATCTCGCGGCCCTGGCAGGCATCGGTCCTAGCAGACCTCTTCAATGTGTGCTGACATCTCTGAGGCGCGCGTGGACCATTACGCGGGAACACGGGCCTGTTACTAACACTGACCTGCAAACCCTTAAGAATAACGTCTTCAATTCTTCATAATTTATTTTGAAACTTGTTTCCGTCCATTCAACAGCTAGCTTGTCTATCTCTTTTTATACACACTGTATTTACACACACACCGCCAACTTCGAAACTCTGGGCTGTTACTAAGAAATTTCTAATGGAAAAAAAACCCAATAACACTGCCCAACCTGGGAATCGAACCCGAGACCCCACACTCAGCAGTCACGCTTGTGACCACGAGACCAACGGGGCAGTTCTCCCGTGCTTCGGAAAGCACGTTAAGCTCCTGCGCCTGATCTCTCTCCGGTCGTGGCGGTTATCTTCTTTTTTTTAAATTTATTTTATTATAATTTTGATTTTAATTTTAATTTGGATTTTAATTTTGATTTTAATTTTGATTTTGATTCTGATATTGATGTTATTTTAATTTTGTTTTCGATTTTGATGTTTATTTTAATTTTGATTTAATTTAATTTTTTGTTTATATAGTCTCAATTTTGTTTAGCATACTGGGAAGGAGCGAGGCAACCCCAACACAAGTATTTTTAATTACTTACTGGGGCTGTTTCATTTAAAATTTTGAAAGTGTAATCGTTTGAGACCCAATAAACAATTATTTATTTATCGGACTATAAGAGTGAGGGAACAGTGAGTGCCCCTGTGTCTGCGCACACACTTGAGCACTATAATATCTCCCGCGCCGATGGCTTGTCTCCGTTGAGATTGGCCGCCATGGCCGAAATACAGTCTGGAGGGCTATATACAGGATCAGTTTTAATCCAGTGCGCAAACTGTAACCATGAATTCATCATATCATTCTAGACCGTAGAAAATTTTCGTTGGATATAAAAAAAAACAGCTGTTCCATACATTTTGACCCCGTAGGTATTGCATTTTTTCTATGAAACAGCAGATATTTTTTTTTAAACAGACGAAAAATTTCTGCGCAAGGGTGTCTAGAATGATATGCTGAATTCGTGGTTACAATTTACGCACTGGATAAAAACTTATCTTACTGGATAAACATGTCCACAAACACACAAAACAAACAATAGAACATCAGGTACTTACAAGCAACAGAGTCAATAACAATCCAAATATCAAATGCATTTCGTTAATTTATAATTAAAACACGTTTCAAGTGGACAGATTAAAACTATCTGCTAACCACTGTGGGTTTACATTAATTTTGACAAGATTTATATGATTTTAATAAACAAATATAAGGCAGCTGTGCAAACGCCATATTGTACTTTGTTAAATACTAATTTTCATTACGTTTTTGGGTTGTGGTTGTGACGTGTTTGTAATAATTTTTTTTAGATTTTGGGTTCTTGGCTTATCATTATCAGCCTATTCGTTTCGTTTCGTTGGGTGTCGTAAGAGGCGACTAAGGGACTTACTAGACTTAGAGTTCGGGCAGCAGCGTTCTCTATGCATTTTACCACCATACTGCGATCGCAGCACCGATAGCGGTTTTCGACTCAATGTGTTTTCGAACTAGCGTACCACTCGTAAAGTTTTTCGAAATAGCGTGCGCCACAATAACGTCATTCGAATCGAATCGAATTCGAATTCGAGTGAGGGAAGACAGAGAGAGTGCCCCTAAGCTGTGTCTGCACACACACGCCTGCATTATAATATCTCCTGCGCCAAAGGCTGGTCTCTGTTTAGATTCTCTAGGTTGGCAGCAGTTATAATATGTCATGGGCGACTAGTGAGCTAAGAAGACAGATCACGCAGTATCCTGGATCGCGATACGACATCCGTCTGATCAGAGTCGGGAGATCGGGTTCTCCTTTTTCTGCGAAGGTTGAGTGAAATTTCTCAATTCTGAACTGAATTCTCTCTCTCTGTTCCTCATACCTCCAAACAAGTTACAAGTCGTAGGTTCAAAAGCAGACAGACGCTTTACTTTTTGTAAATTATTTAATCACCACTGCTTTCAAAACGGTTAAGGAAAACATCGTGAAGAAACCGTCATGTCCTAGAACCAAAAACTCGAAGAAATGTGACATCTACCAACCCGCACTGGGCCCTCGTGGAGTCCCACTGAGAGCAGGCCTGTGTCCCAGCAGTGGGAACATTAAAGGCTCATTATACTCTGGATTGGAACTTATCTTTTATTTTATACTAGCATTGCCAGCGGCTTCGCCCGCGTATTAGACACTAGCTTTTACCCGCGACTTCGTCCGCGTAAAATTTCTTGTTCCCTGGACCCTTCCCGTGGCATTGAATCGCCTACTCGTGTGATATTCCCCGTTTTTGCAACATTTTTCATTACTACTCCGCTCCTCTTAGTTGTAGCGTGATGTTATATAGCCTATAGCCTTCCTCGATAAATAGGCTACCCAACACAAATGAATTTTTCAATTCGGACCAGTAGTTCCTGAGATTATCGCGTTCAATCAAACAAACAAATAAACAAACTTTCAGCTTATAAAATTAGTATAGATATCGACCCTTCTCTTGAATAACTCTATCCATTAATGAGAACCACATTAGAATCCGTGGCGTACTTTAAAGGATCTAGGAAGTCTGAAAGTGGCACCAATAACTGAAAAGTTGTGTGGGAATCGGTTGTCATGGTATGGTCACGTGATACGGATGAATCAGGAAAATGTCGTGAGGAAAGTATTGAGTATGAATGTCGATGGCTTCCAAAGAAACGATGGATGGACTGTGTGAATTATGATATGGATAGAAAGGGGGTGACTACTGAGATGATGACTGATAGAGAAGTGTGGAAATAAAAACTTTTTTACAAAAAAAAAAAAACAACCGACTTCCTTAAATACACTTCAAAGTGATAAATAACTTTAATTTCGCAAGTTGGTGTCTTAGGATTTGTATTTGAGGTTTTTGCCTCCGACTTCCGAAATTAAAGTTATTTTTAACCGACTTCAAAAAGAGGAGGTTCTCAATTCGGATATTAATATTATTATTTTTTATGTATTTTCGGCCATAACTCCGTCATATATAGACGGATTTCCAAAATTATTTTTTTATTCGAAAGGAGTTTATTCCGAAATGGTCCCATATAAATTTCATATAGATCTGATGATCAGTTCCGGAGACAGACACCGGAACTCTTTAAAAAATGACAGCAAATCGATCGCGATTTCTGCTATCGCATAAATATGCATTGTTTGTTTGGAATTATTGCGGGGTGTATACCATAACTAAAAATTTAAAAATAAAAACTTTATTACAAAAAAAAAAACAACCGATTTCCTTAAAAACACTACAAAGTGAAAAATAACTTTAAGTTCGGAAGTCGGTGGCAAAAAAACCTTAAATACAGATCCTAAGACACCGACTTCCGAACTTAAAGTTATTTTTCACTTTGTAGTGTTTTTAAGGAAGTCGGTTGTTTTTTTTTTTGTAAAAAAGTTTTTTCACTTTGAAGTGTATTTAAGGAAGTCGGTTGTTGTTTTTTTTTAAACGATTTAATTTTAAAATTTTTAGTTATGGTATCTACTCTGCAGTCATTCCAAACAAACAATGCATATTTATGCGATAGCAGAAATCGCGGTTGATTTGCCGTCATTTTTTAAAGAGTTCCGGTGTCTGTCTCCCGAACTCATCATCAGATATATATGAAATTTATATGGGACCATTTCGGAATAAATCCCTTTCGAACAAAACAAGAATTTTGCAAATCCGTCTATATATGACGGAGTTATGGCCGAACATACATAAAAAAAAATATAAACATCTGAATTGAGAACCTCCTCCTTTTTGAAGTCGGTTAAAAAAGACATGTTGCACCGACCACAAATGAATTGGGATGGCAGGAGTATGATGTTGATGAGTTTAAAAGATCTACTAAGTGTACAGAGGGGTAATTGCGTAACTTTTTTATCGGTAGGAATTGGTTTAATATTCATAGTTAAACAACATTCATTGCGTTATTTACGTTGCTGAGCCGACAATTTATTCGAACAAATGACGCAATGGTTTAGAAATAATCTTCAATCCCATTCAGATTCTGATAAATTGTGCGTTTCGCAATTTGGGTGCTAATTCGGGAAGTGACTTTTTTGTTGAAGCGACTTGTTTTATACTCTGTAAAGATAAATAGGTAGGTAATTTCAACCAAGCATTACAAATACGACCAAGCTTAGTAAAACAAATGATAGTGACGTAGTCATTTAATACAAATAGTTACGGCTGTTACAATGTCAATATTTAATTGTATTTACCATAATTATTGGTCGAGGAAGCGCAGGTTTTTATACATTATATTATCTACTAGCAGTTCATCCGCGACTGAAACTATTCTGAAAGCCAATTATTGTTTTTGAAAGAGTAACCATGGAGTTTCTTACCGGCTCTTCTTCATAAGAATCAATAATTTGGAACCGTGCACCTAACTTCTGAGGTTTCATAAGTGCCCATGTAGGTTTATGTGGAATAAAAACTGATTGACTTCATTTGATTTGACTTCTTCTGCATGAAACAGCTCATGTTACTCCGGAAACTACTCATAAAAGCCTTCTATAGGTGTAAGAATTTTTTAAATTGGTTAACAATGGAAAAAGCCTTGCCGAGCAGTGGGACAGTATAGGCGAAAAATAAATAATAAAACAGTTGAAAAAATTCTTACACTTATTCGTTCCATATAATTTACAAACAGTCAAATCTTTCCTCTTTATAATATTAGTATAGAAGTGTAGATGTATTACAGTGGACCCCCAGTAATACGGCCCCTGTTTAATCCGGCACCCCCTGTAATCTCACATGTCTATTAATATTGAATATTTTTTTGACAGTCTTCGCTAATGTAGATAATGCATCACTGAACGGGAAATGGATCTGTAATTTGTCGGATTACAAGGTACTCTTTTGTAAAAAAATCCGGACTATATACTTAATCCGACATATTCGATAGTCCGACACTGCCCTGCAAAACGTTTGTCGGATTAAAGGAGGCCCACTGTAATGCGTAGAGCAAAAACAATGTAGGTACCCCTTTTTACGAAAGTATGATATATAATAATATATCTTAGGACAACCAACACACTGTTATCTGATCCCAAACTAGGCAGAGCCTGTACTATGGTAACCAGACAACTGATAAACATCATCATCATCATCAGCCTATAATGTTCCCACTGCTGGGACACAGGCCTCCTCTCGGTGAGAGGGAGTGGGCCATAATCCACCACGCGGGCCCAGTGCGGGTTGGTAGATATCACACGTCTTCGAATTTTTGGTTCTAAGACATGCCGGTTCACGGTGGAGCATACGGTGAAGGTGTGCCCTGCCTGGGCGGAGCACCGCCGTGTCCTCGTGGAGGCGATCGGCGGCGGCGACTTCTCGCGTCCGGCCCTGGTGCGAGCCATGGTACGGAGCGAGAGGGCATGGGAAGCCGTCACCTCATTCTGCGATGCAGTAATGCTCGCGAAGGAGGAGGCGGGGCGCGTGAGGGAGTGGCAGTCTCTGCGCCCTCACGTCCCTAGCCGCCGCAGGAGGAGACGCCCCGGGCGTCGGGAGTCGATAGCGGACTCACGGCCACCGTAGGCGCGAGATTGCGGGTGGCGAGCAATGGGTAGCTCGCCGCCCGGTAAGGACCAGGCTCGGGTCGACGGCGTGTAGTGTTCCACGCGCGCCTCAAAGAGATGTCAGCAGCACTGAAGGGGTCTGCTAGGACCGATGCCTGTCAGGGTCGCTAGATTGTTCGAAAGAGATACCGTGACCCTGGCACATGGGCAACTGAAGGAACACGGGTGGGTTTTAGTCAGTAAGAGTCTGACACGCCCTCCCGCTCCGCCCAGAGCGGGAGAAGTCATTTGATGATTTCCCACCCAAAAAAAAAAAAAAGACATGCCGGTTTCCTCACAATGTTTTCCTTCACCGTTTTGAGAGCAGTGATACACAAACTTATATATTTCTAAATACATACATATTATAGATAAATTACACCCAGACACGGAACAAATGATTGTGCTCATCACACAAAGATTTGTCCTGGGTGGGAATCGAACCACACGACCTCAGTCTTAGCAGTCAGGGTCACTAACCACTAGACTAACAGGCCCGATGGATTTGTGTATGTCAAG
The DNA here is from genome assembly GCA_947507805.1 of Aporophyla nigra. NCBI lineage: Eukaryota > Metazoa > Arthropoda > Insecta > Lepidoptera > Noctuidae > Aporophyla > Aporophyla nigra. Next base: position 10,290,432 of record OX382319.1, on the reverse strand, counting down.
ATGGTCACCCATCCACGGACGGGCTGCGGTAACCGTAGCTTAACCTGATCGATCGACCCTTGCGGGTGTTGTAACTTAACCAAAAGCCCTTGCAATGGAAAATTAGGCTAATTATGAGTGAACTCAAGAAATACGTTGTTAATTTGATTCTACGTAAAAGTAGAAACAGTTGTTTAAACAAGACGATGTTTTTCTGCAATATAATTAATATATAATTCCCTTCGGTTGGTAAATATGCGTTTTAACGTTCAGAGCCGTAAGGTCAGACAGGTAGTCGCCCAATGTAAAATGCTGGTACATATGTATACAGGATTAGTTTTTATCCTGACAGACCTGTTGGTCTAGTGGTTAGCGACCCTGACTGCTATGCCGGAGGTCGTGGGTTCGATTCCCACCCAGGACAAATGTTTGTGTGATGAGCACGATCATTTGTTCTGTGTCTGGGTGTAATTTATCTATAATATGTATGTATTTAGAAATATATAAGTATGTTTATCAGTTGTCTAGTACCCATAACACAAGCTCTGCTTAGCTTGGGACTAGATGGCGTTGTGTGATAGTTGTGGAATATATTATTATATTATATTATTATTATTTTTATTTATGTTAACATAATCTCGGGACCCTAGGATCCCGGTCTTTTGGAAGGCGTACGAGGGGCCGAAGCCAACTCGCAGAGGCCCCTTAGACAATTTTAAATGATGAGAGGGCACCAACCGACGATTATCCCTGTATGCACTATGCAAGTGCATCCAAAGACAATCCCCGGTTGGGGCAGAACTATTACAGAATATGGAAACAGCAAATTAGGCTATAGGTTTGGATGGCTATAGTGGATTGGTAACCGCAACTATGGAGGGACTATGGCCCCTGCCTGATCAATGTTTTGTATACACGGATAAAATGGCAGGGGGTGACTTGCACACTCAATAATGGGCCCCCGGGAAACGTCGCTAGCACATAGTGACGTAGCGACAAGGGGGCAACACTTCCTGAGGTGCTTGAGAAGAGGAGAGGTATTCCACGGCTTTCAGAACAATCCCAGAGCCCGGAAGATGGTCAAGATCCCTACGAGCACTTACTGGAATACTTCCTTTCCCCGAGCACGTTTGCTCTTGCGAATCTCCACTCAAGCCAGCCAATAAAGGCAAGAATGAGGCGGGAGCTCTGAACCTCGTCAGTGTTCACTCCAGCCGGCCAATAAAGGCAAGCCAGAGATGAGGAATAAGAATTCTCCCAGGAGATAGGGTCCGTGGGGTCGCTACTGCCCAACAGCTCGCCACAAGCTGCCCTGCGGGTTATTATTATTATTATTATCCAGTGCGCAAACTGTAACCATGAATTCAGCATATCATTTTAGACCTCCCAGCGTAGAAAATTGTCGTCGGTTATACAAAAAAATATCAGCTGTTCCATACATTTTGACCCCGTAGGTATTGCATTTTTCTATGAAACAGTATTTTATTTTTTCGTAAAACCAATGAAAAATTTCTGCGCAAGGGGGTCTAGAATGATATGCTGAGTTCATGGTTACAATTTACGCACTGGATAAAAACTTATCATGTATAGTTGCATCCGGTTAGATTGGTAGTCAGCCCCCCTATACAAGATGAAATTGAATGGATGCGCCAAATTAAAATATATAATTCAAAGTGCCGATGCCGTGACGACCGTGTGCCGGGCACAAAGAAAACCATCACCCCATTTCTTCCCGTGGGTGTCGTAAGAGGCGACTAAGGGACTTACTAGAGAATGGGCAGCAGCGTTCTCTATGCATTGCACCATCATACTGCGATCGCCAACCTGCCTGCCAAGCGTGGCGATTATGGCGAACTCCCCAGTTTGGGAAGGGCTATGACAAACAGTGGACGTCTTTCAGCTGAAATGTTGATGACATGAATTCAAAGTGTTATAAAGAAAAAACTTTTTAACAAAAAATTAAACCGCCGAAAAAACTGAAAAGCAAAAAATAATAAACCTTAAAATTATGAGTCGGTGCTTTGAGTGATCTTTGTTCATTGATTTTTCAGCGCCGACTTAAAATTTTAAGGTTTATTATTTTTTGCTTTTCAGTTTTTTCGGCGGTTTAATTTTTTGTTAAAAAGTTTTTATTTTAATTTTTTTTTTGTGGCTTTAATTTACTAATACCTAATACTTGGCAAGGTATACCCTATCCAATGAAAAAAGAATTATCAAAATCCGATTACTCTGTATAAAGTTATGCGTGGTTATACATTACAATCAGTGAGTGAACAGTCAATCATCCCCTGTTTTCTGACCCTTAGGGTTCGACTTTGTTTTTCAAATTTATATGGGACCACCTTCGGAGTATACCCTTTCCAATAAAAAAAGAATTATCACAATCGGACTACTATGTAAGAAGTTATGCGTGATCATACATAAAAAAAAAAAAAAAAAATATGTACTTACGCGTCGAATTGATAACCTCCTCCGTTTTTTTTTCGTCGGATAAAAATGTCATCAAGGAAAGGGATACTCATACTTGCGCGTAGGCAAGCGATTTGGCAACGTCTACGCACGTCCATTTTTACACGCTTTATATTAGCTTCACTTGTATGTTTGTTTGTAACCGACTCCTTATAGCGCGGTTTTGACCCACTTTAAACGACCAGATTTCATTTAAACTCTGTAGACTTATCGAGGACCGATGACAATACTATAATTTCATAAATTTGTGCCATTATCCTTGCCAGGGTTACCAGGACAGCAAAAAAGCTGTCTTCGAAAACTACGCTGACATACGTCACAAACTACGCTGACATACGTCACAAAATTCGAAGCACCCTAAAAATTGAAAATAAATAATAGTTTAAAAAAACGCTTCCATTGAAAACCAAACTACAAAGTAGAAAATAATGGAAAAAAACCGTGGGGTGCCTCATATCAATAAAAAAAATACCTTAAAAAGCACCCCACGCTTCTTTTCCATTATTTTCTACTTTTTAGTTTGGTTTTTTCGTTGGAGAAACGACCGCTTTCTCGGTAACGCGTTACCCAATTTGCTTTATGCTGCTACTCTGCGAGAGATTCCTTAGGGCGTGCGCTAAAATTGATACCTTACTTTTTTATTAATATTGATAGATTCGTCCTACAGCAGCCATAACTGGCCATGGGTCATTTAATAAACATCTCTTTGTCATAACAGTAACAGACAGTCCGATGTGCAGGGCCTGAATTGAGGACGACGAGACAGCAGCGCACGTGCTTCTAAACTGCCCGGCGATCGCCACATACAGGGCGAAGTACTTCGGTAACCCAGGTACCCTACGTGAGATAGTCAGCAACATCGAGGCGTTGCTGGCCTTCCTCGAGGAGCTGGGGTGGATCGAATAACCGATTTCCCACCCGTACGCAAAATACGCGCTCAGACGTGGAGTTGCGGACACCAGCCCGTTCTACCTATTACCTATAGTCAGTAAAAGTCTGACACGCACTTATTTTTTTTATTTTTTTGGAAGGGAAATCATCAAATGACGTCTCCCGCTCATGGGCAGAACGGGAGGGCGTGTCAGACTTTTACTGACTAAAACCCACCCGAGTTCCTTCAGTTGCCCATGTGCCAGGGTCACGGTATCTCTTTCAAACAATCTCGCGACCCTGGCAGGCATCGGTCCTAGCAGACCCCTTCAGTGCTGCTGACATCTCTTTGAGGCGCGCGTGGAACACTACGCGCCGAACCGAGCCTGGTCCTTACCGGGCGGCGAGCTACCCATTACTCGCCGCCCGCAAGCTCGCGCCTGCGGTGGCCGGGAATCTGCTATTGACGTCTTACACGCCCTTCCGCTCCGCCCAGAGCGGGAGACGTAATTTGATGATTTCACACCTAAAAAATAACCTTGGTTCTTCCCCCTTAACTATACCTGGTGAAATGCAGGTATACTTTGCAGGTCTGGCTAGACGACCCTTTAGTGCACCTGCGTGATGCTAAGAAAAGGTAATGGCGAATAAAAGAAACAAAATATACATCTTAAAATAATTTATTTTCTTTAATACACTTTGGTACATGTCTATAGGTACACAATTATGTATTTAAATTATTTATCTTTGATTAAATATCAATCTTTCAACGTCTGTTTAATGCAATTGTCAATTTATATTCAAAGACATTACCCTCCGTTTGGGCTCGGCCGCAGTCGGGTAAAAAGAACTTAATATTTGAACGAAATTTTCTTGTGAATTTTTTTCCCTTTTTTCCGCTTGAATTTTATGTAAATTGACAATTACAAATAACATTAATTTTCTACTAAATACACTGACAAGTCATTATTAAAAAATGACAGCGGTAAAATGGTCTATCTCACATCTGAAGTTCGACATAAGACGAATATAAAGGCACCTCTCCAGACAAGCCCACGGCTAAGCAACAAGAACCACGTATACATAGCTGCGTTTTGTATGAAAATGTAAGCGGGTTCATCCATATTAGTGTTTATCATTAGTTAAATAAATATCTTAGGACAACCAACACACTGTTATCTGATCCCAAACTAGGCAGAGCCTGTACTATGGCAACCAGACAACTGATAAATATACATATATATTTCTAAATACATACATATAGATAAATTACACCCAGACACAGAACAAATAATTGAGCTCATCGCACTAAGATTTGTTCTGGGTGGGAATCGAACCCACAGCCTACGTCTTAGCAGTCAGGGTCACTAACCACTAGACTAACAGACCAGTCAGTTATCTCGTTAGCAACCCATACTGGGCCCGCCCGGTTGATTCCGGCCCACTTCCTCTCACAGAGAGGAGGCCTGTGTCCCAGCAGTGGGAAAATTATAGGCTGAATTAGCAGTTAGACCTCATTAACATTACGTGGCAGCGCGCTATGAAGCGAGCTCTACTCCTAGATTCTAGAAGGATAAATCAGAAATGAAATTATCCAAAAAATAACTGGAATTACCGACATAGCTTGCAGAGTAAGCAAACTGAAGTGGCAGTGGGCTGGCCATGTCCGATAGCCGGTGGAGCAGACGAGTCCTGAAGTAGAGACCGCGTATCGGTAAGCGTAGCGTGGGATGCCGCCCAGCTAGATGGACCAATGACCTAAAGAATGTGGCTGGGACAGACTGTATGCGGAAGGCGGAGGACAGGGTGTTATAATAGGTTGAGTTGATTGATTAGACAACTGTCCTCCCATCTGAGATTAGCGAGAAGCAATTAGAGCTTGTAATTGAAAATGATTTGACGAGAAAGGAGCAGCGAGTACGCGACGACCGATTACTCGCTCAGCTCATCGAGCGTTCTGCCCGCCAAGCGAGTGTCGCTGCGATAAACCAGTACTCGCCAGCGGTCTGAACAGTCACCGATCAACTATGAATACATGTATCTCTTTTACTTTCACGAGATCTTTTGTACGTTTCATGAGCGAGAAAACCGTTGATAGGTAGTTTCTTTCTCGTCAGCGGTGAGACAAGTTCTTTAATTAGACCGTTTCTTACGATGCAGGATATGCATGGACAGATTTCCGATGTTAGCAGTGCAGTTAATTTATTTTTCACCATGGACAACGTCGGCAGCATTTTTATATAAAGCGTAGCTTCGCCGTGGGCTGCTGTGGTGCACCACCTTTTTATTACTTAGTAAAAATGTGATGTAGACCATTTTAGCACAGTTTTAACAAGCCTTTCAATAAGCAACTACCGATATTTAATCAACGATTGCAAGATATGATTCAATAATTAACTTGAATTACATAAAAACTATGTTTGACTAAAAAATAGTCTAAAAATAAAGAGAAAACAAATGCGTTTTGAGACTAATAATTTTTAAATAAATTCAGCTAAGCGTAATGAGTGCACATTTTTGTGCATTTTGATAACTTGAGTTTTGATTTTGTGCAAAATTGTGCAATGTGGCGGAATTAGTCATCAGTAATGTAAGATACAATTTAATTTATTTTAATTAATTTGTGACAAATATATTTAGCAGTTTAAAATTACAGTGATCAAAAAATGTTTTGCAATAATGTGCAATATTGCGACTTGTCTTTTGATCAAGGCTAAATATTTCACATTAAATAACTTGTAACGGTTTTTTTTGTTTCTTGTCTTATTTGAGACCATACATATCACATTTAGACTGGATTTTTTAACCTTTAATTTATATAATTTAGAAGTTGTGCAATACACTTCTTGATCAGTGAAATTTAAACAAATTTTACAGAATAATACAGTCTATCATAATTAAACACAGGATTTTGTGCAACTCAACAATTTTCGTGCAATCTGACAAAATTACACTAACAGATACATTGAGATTTGTGCAAATTGTGCACTCCGGCTTAACAACCAAAACTACAGCTAAAAAAGAAAAAAATATAATAAAAAAATAAATTTCTAATAAAAAAGTATAATAACTTTGGTATTTTCTTGTCATAATCATTAAAAATAGAGAGAAGTCTGAATTATTAATTAAAAATATGCTAGTACTGTGGCTTGGTAGCTGACGATCTTTTATGAGGCAACCGACATGTCCTAGAACCGGGTATTCGAAGACATGTACCACCAACCCCCACTGTGTGCGCGTGGTGGATTACGGCCCGCTCACTATCACATAGCCTGAGTTCCACTAGTAGGTACACTGAGGGCTGATTAGCTTTTTACATATACAGACTATTGTAAACTATTCAGAATATGCAGTTATAAGCATCAGGCTTATATCAATAGGGTTGTCCCCTTTTAAATGGGTCTTAAACATAACTGCGAAATGTATAGGCTGAAATTATTCCATATAAATATTACTTTTGTGTTTGACTCCAAAAATCCCGTACTGAAAACAAGTGGTTTTCAAAATCAAAATATTTTATTTCACATAAACCTCCACTGGCACTTATGAAACGTCAGAAGCTAAGTGCACGGTTACAATTGATTGTTTCCTATAGGGAAGAGCCGGCAAGAAACTCCATGATAACTCTTTTTTTTAAACGGCTTTTACAATGTTTTCAAATTACAATGTTAATAGGTATGGGAGGACAGTGTAGGCCTGCCAACAAGTACCAGTTACTTAATAAAATAGAAAATGGTCTACAATCTACAAGGCCTACAACGTTCTCACATTCACAAAATAAAAAAAATCTACATATTTAGTAGATAAATAAAATATAAAAACCTATTTAAACCAAATGTCATGACTGCCATTAATAAAGAGTTTAAATTAGAATTGTATTTATATAATGTCAAATAATGAGAAAATAATCTCAAAGAAGTATGTAAAAAATTTAAACATAAATTAACATTATCATTTGGGAACAGTTAATAGACGTAGACATAGTTATGAGGTACCAAGAAAGACAAATGTGCAGAAGGAATTATTGCCAAACTTCTCAAGTTCGGGATTTTAAAGATGGACCAATATTTTTAATACAAAAGACTGCCCATGGAGTTTCTTGTCCGTTCTTTGACGTAGGTACCAACTACTCTTTCGAATAGGCAACAAGCCGTATCTTTCTGACTCACCGCCCCATGACCGTTCGAAAGTGCCTGTAATTGATTTATTTGAAATAAATTCTTTGAGTTAGGAGTTTTAAAACTCCGGTTATAAATTATCCCTTATAACTATCATACCACAGTACTAGACAATTTTCGGCTTATTCCTTCCTAATTAAATACAATTTGCTAACATCAATGGTTTTACACTGAGGGCGAAACATTTGAATAAAAATTAAAGAGTAGACTAGATGTTCAGGAAGACTAAGAACTGAGATATGTATGGAAATAGCGACCTGGAAGTTGTTTTTAAGAATTGATAAAACAAAATATCGAGATTTAAGTTATATTTAAGTTTAATATTTAAAATGTTAGAGAATAGTGGTGGGCCAGAGGTATATTCAATACTCAATATCTTTGTTGGTTTACCATAATGTGTATTTAGGTGGTAACTATATAATTTAGATCATTATGGACCCTGTAGGGCACAGCAAAAGGAGAGAGGAAGTCCTGTTTTGTGGATTAGGAGAGGCCGATGCCCAGCAGTGGACTTAAGCCCCAATTACTCGATGCAAATGCAAATGATTTGCATCATAAGTATAAATACTGTTTTAAATGTCTTTTTAAATAACATTTGGTCCGTTTTATAAATCGGTGGGTTTTAATTATTTGGGTTGTAGTAAAATCTTTGGTTAGGAATCTTTTAACAAATACAATAAATACGTTAATAGGAAAATATAATTTTCTCCGTTGTATTTTGTACTAAAATAACAGTAATTTTCAAATGTTTTCGCCATCAGTGTGTTTCTACTTAGCCTAGTTTTTAACAAACGACGATATGATTACTATTCGACAAAATTTTCTTTTTTTGGGTTTTGGAGAACCAAATATTCGAAGACATGTGATTATGGCCCACTTCCTCTTACCAAGAGGTCTGTGTCCCAGCAGTGGGAACATTATAGGCTGCTGATAATGATGAAGGGGTCAACGGCCGTATTAGTGTAGTAACTTGAAAAAATTAGTGAAGTTTCATGAACTTATTTAAACTTTTGACCACTTGGTTTTAAGTCAGCTTTTTATATTCATTTCTTTGTATTTCAGACGTATCGTAATCGTATCGCCGTCGTACCGTCGAAGCTAAAATCTTAAAATACCACAAAGATATAACAATACCTTTGAAGGAAGCGACTGTTACCTACTTTATATAGAAGATTTTATACAAGAGAAGATAATATGCGTCACTCTTTGGTTAGATTCCGTGGTTCTGCATTTTTTTAAATGGTAATACGGGAAGTACCTGTTCTAGTAGGTAGGTATTTTATGTTGGTTTACGAGGCGTCCTCTTTTAGTGTTGGTCGCCATTACGTAATTTCTATAGCAGTTAAAATACTCTTAGAAATATTTAGCTGTCGAGCAACAGACTCCGGCAGAGAATAAGTATGTTCTAAATCTATATCTATGTTCCAACTATGTTCCTGCCAGGATCGCGAGATTTGTTCGAAAGAGATACCGTGACCCTGGCACAGGCAACTGAAGGAACACGGGTGGGTTTTAGTCAGTAAAAGTCTGACACGCCCTTCCGCACCACCCTAGAGCGGGAGACGTCATCTGATGATTTCCCATCTACAAAAAAAAAAAAACTCTCTATGTTGGGGTCAGCTTCCAGTCTAACCGGATGCAGATCAATACCAGAATATTACATGGAGCGACTGCCTATCTGACCTCCACAACCCAGTTACTGGGTACTACGATACCCCTTGGAAAGACTGGTTGTCAAGACTATCAGGTTTCTAACTACCCGTAACGACTGTCGATTTACGAACTACCCTCTCTTGCATAAATCTTTTCAATTTAAATTCCATTATCGCCTAGAATCTAAACACAACTATAATAAAAGACATATTTACAACAGTAATATTCAATTTTAAAAAAAAAACTCGAATTTTACTTTTTGAAACAAAAAAATGGGCAGTATCTTTTTTTAAACAGTCTTTTTTTTGTCAATTTTTTTTTAAACAATAACTTTGGCTGCGCAAGTCTCTATAGGATTATTAAAAGAAATAAAAATGTTTCTTTTTTTTGTTGCTAAGATTTTTTTGAGATGCAACTGATTGGTCCAGTACTGGGCAAAATATATTTGACTGGCAAAACTTAGATATTTTTATTTTTATTTATTTATTCACACCAAACATACAACATCCTTACAGGCTAGACCCAATGCGACATTGTAGTACACTTAAAAATTAAACAGTTTCACTATTTATCAAGTACCATAGCAAATTTTATAGGCAGCCATTCTATCAAATTCACCCAATCATATGGGCGTATGAATCATCATCAGTAGCCTATAACGTCCCACTGCTGGGACCCAGGCCCACTCTGGGTAAGAGGGCCACGCGGGTCCAGTGCGGGTTGGTAGATGACACATGTCTTAGAATTTTTAATTCTAAGACATGTCGGTTTCCTCACGATGTTTTCCTTCACCGTTTTGGGAGCAGTAGTGATGAAATAATTTACACAAAGTGCAGAATTACTTTAAATTATGAGTTAATAAACATTATGTTTTTTTCATCATGGTATTCATACGGTAATGTGGCCCAGTGGTGACGGCCGCGAATTACGAGTAGTAGAGCGTGGGTTCGAACTTAAGCAGGCACTTTACTTTTTGTAAATTGACGAATTCGTCACCACTGCTCTCAAAACGGTGAAGGAAAATATCGTGAGGAAACCACCATGTCGTAGAACCAAAAATTCAAAGACATGTAACATCTACCAACCCGCACTGGATCCGCGTGGCCCTCTCACCGAGAGGGGGCCTGTGTCCCAGCAGTGGGAACAATATAGGCTGATTATATTTGTGACTTCTTGTTAAATTTCGCTAATAAATTTTATCTGATCCTGTAGAACAGCTTTTGGAGTTGTTTTAGGTAGTGCTTTATAGACAAAGTGCATTTTTAACACTAGAAGTGCGGGCGTCCCAAATTTGACCCACTTCCAATGTTCTTCCTGCTCTAATTAATATTTTATTATGCATATAATAGTAAAACGTAACTTTTTATGACTTTTCATGAAATATAATGATTATTATTATTTATTATTTATGCGAGACTTCAACCACGTAAATGCAATATATTTTTTTTTATCCAAATGTACCTCAGTCGGTATGTTCAGCGCTTCTAGTGTTAAATTTTCTAAAATGACGATACTAACGGCCATAAAAATAAAATGTATGGAAAAACATGAGGACGCTTTTTTTTTCCTACACGATAAAGTTATCGCATACGCGATAAATTGGACCGATTAAGCAAAAATGTTCCAAACTACAAAAACCTTATGAGTCTTTGGTATGTTTAAATATACCTTATTTAGAGGACATAAGTCACAAAAAAAAAACTCGATTTGTGGGTTGTAACATTTTTGCTTAAATCGGTCTAATTGTGACGTTAGAGTTTATAGAAGTACACAATCAGTTGCAATCTCCATTTTTTTTTAAACAATTGTTTAATACTAGGTACTTAACATAATATTAATTATTGCAGTTTAGAGCATACACAATAACAATCGTCTGTCTTTCTAATATCATTATTTTGTTTTACTAACGAAAGACTATATCCTCCTTATATTTGAGAAATGCTCCCGGCTTCTGAACTGGCCTTAGAGTCAATTTTACCCGACTCGGTTATTAAAGGTAATGTAAAGGCCTGATTTGGGGTTTACATGGTGGAAATGAGAAGGGACGCCCTAGGAGGACATATAGTGACCTTATTGGTGATGTTCTTCAGAAAGGTCAGGTGCGTAGTACTGGTAAACGGCGTGTGTGTTTGACCAGATGTATGAACGTAAACAAGGCAAACAAAGGCAATTATCTGTAGATTACGATAATTTTAGCCATTTGTCACTAATTAACTTGAAAAACCGGCCAAGTACGAGTCGGGACTCGCACACGATGGCATATTGTAACCGTCCGGCAATGGACATACCCATTTTGTGAAAATATCTAATGTCTACCTATTAAATATCATGAGATACAGCCCGCCGACAGACAAACGGACGGACGGACAGCGGAGGCTTAGAAACAGGGTTCCGTTGGCACCCACTGGGTACGGAACCCTAAAAAGGTAAGGGTTATTTTATATGTATTTTCTGTCACCATGACATATTGTTGTTTTTCACTAAAGAAATACTAAAAGCTAATCAAGACAGGCAACTGTTATTGCTTCGACGATCTTTAAAACCGTAATCGAATCACATTTATTTATTTATTTTTATAATATATATAAATATTTATGTATTATTTAACTTTTTTTTTTCTATAGAGAGCTTAAGAAGACTTTTTATGATATTATTTAAATTATATTTTAACTACCCCCTTATTTATTTTTCTGTTATACAGGGTGTAACGACAACGTAAATTGTTATACGGTCAGAAAAAAACATATTTTTCATGTATTATAAACAGTGATCGGATATTCGGATGCATATTTACCTAATATTACTATTTAGCTGTGTAAGCACGGAAGCGGTTTGGTTTTTTTTTTATTAAAGCTGGGTTTCTTGGTTTATCATATTTATTTATAACTAGCTGACCCAGCGAACTTCGTATCGCCTCAGATTCAGTAAATGTTGTAATAAACCTACCAAGTTTGACAACCTCGTATGCGGTGGTGATCTGGTAAGCGTTTTCTAGCTGACACTCATCTGTTTGGTTAGCTCCTACCCAGTTATGATAACCTGGTACTTCGTAGGCATAAAGCGTTTTCTAGCTGACAATCCTTTGTTTGGTAAGCTCCTGTCAAGTTATGATAACCTGGTACGTCGACGGTATAAAGCGCTTTCTACCTAACACATCAATCTCAGAGGGTAATTGCATAATACACTATCAGTAGTAATCTCTTACACTAAAACCCACCCTTGTTCCTTCAGTTGGCTATGTCAGGGCCACGGTAACTCTTTCAAACAAATCTCGCGACCCTGGCAGAAAGTTATGACCACCTGGTACTTCGAAGGCAAAAAACGTTTTCTAGCTGACACTGCTGTTTGATAAGCTCCTACCAAGTTATGACCACCTGGTACTTCAAAGGCAACGTTTTTGTCATACCACGTTTTAAAGTGACTTGTATTCTCTTTGACGTTTTATGTCACGTCACACGGGAATACGGTCGAACGGGATAAATAAAAATCTTGGTAAAAATGCCGGGGTCAGAACGGGATAAAAAGTATCCTATGTCCTTCTCCTGGCTCTAAACTACCTCCCTGCCAATTTTCAGCTAAATCGGTTCAGCCGTTCTTGAGTTATAAGTGAAGTAACTAACACGACTTTCTTTTATATATATAGATTAATGTTTAACCCCAGATGCAAATACATATGTGTGTAGGGTGGTATGTGTTAGTTAAAACAACACACAAAACACGGTAAAAACGCGCATTCCATATTAGCCAACATTTCAACTTTAGGTGAATATGCATCTGAATATCCGATCTCTAAACATGACATAACATAACATTGCGCCTTGTTTACCCGGGTTGGGCAGAGCTGTACCTATAGTACACCTACATTTCACCTGTTATCTTTTAGTCCCATGCAAAAGCATTTTCATATATTTGTTACTAGCTATTGCCACGACTTCGTCCGCGTAAATGTCGATTATCGATGCGGACGCAGACGAAGTCGCGGAATAAAAAGTAGCCTATGTCCTTTTTTGAGGCTCAAACTTACCCCGTACCAAATTTTAACAAAATCGGTTTAGTTGTGAAAGAGTAACAGACAGAGTTACTTTTGCATTTATAATATTAGTATAGATTAATACTATAATAAGATGTTTACTGTGTAAGACAGCTACACGATCTAAATCTATACTAATATTATGAAGCTGAAGAGTTTGTTTGTTTGAACACGCTAATCTCAGGAACTACTGGTCCGAATTGAAAAAATATTTTTGTGTTGGTTAGCCTATTTATCGAGGAAGGCTATAGGCTATAATATAACATCACGTTACAACCAAGAGGAGCGGAGCAGTAATGAAAAATGTTGAAAAAACGGGTAAAATCGCACGGGTAGGCGATTCGACGCGACGGGGAACAAGAAATTTAACGCGGACGAAGACACGGGCAGAAGCTAGTATTAGTATAGATTAATACTATAATAACATTTTAACCGTGTAAGAGAGCTACACAGACAAAATGTATGGTAAATCCGATTTCTTTTTTAATTAACGACGAAAATTTCCTCATTTTTGGGTCTATTTTGATGTTCCTTACACCCTGTTATGAGGAATTTCTCAGTAACCACAGTCTGGATTTATGCCTGATGGCAATAATCTCGCCCCCAATTACATGGGACTTAAACATAACTGGAAATGTGGGTGTACCGTCAAACACACATCACTGGTAACTATTCGATATTGACAGCGTCTTTATTTCGTAGCAGTAAGGTTTATTTTCGTGGTAAAAGATAATTGTACCTTAGACTGCCGTCTCCGACAGGGAACACAAGCGATATTAAGTTATATTATTACCACATTAAGTGTCATTTTTAAATAGTTCGTGCTGAAAAGGATGTATAATATAAAAAGTAAAGGGGTATATTTTAAAATTCCGTAGTTTTGCTTTTAATAAATTACTACGTTATTTATCCGTCTTTTTTGTTCAAGAAATACGCAGAAGAATAGTTAATCTAAAAACTCGATATTTCACTTACAGTGAATAACTGTTTCTAAAAGTCATTTCTACTTACTCGTAATTGAAGCAAGCAGTAAAAATCTTTATTACTCTTCTCCAGCCTTATAAGTTTGTAAAGATGAATAAAGTGAATAATAATATCTTTGGACAACCAACACACTGTTATCAGATCCCAAACTAGGCAGAGCCTGTACTATGGTAACCAGACAACTGATAAACTTACTTATATATTTATAAATACATACATATTATAGATAAATTACACCCAGACACAGAACAATGATTGAGCTCATCACACAAACACTTGTCTTGGGTGGGAATCGAAACCATGACCTCAGTCTTAGCAGTCAGGGTCACTAATCACTAGGCTAACAGGCCAATCAAAGCCTATTTGGAGTTGAAGAGAAGAGAATCAATCTGCCTAGTTTATCTCAACTATGTCGGCGTCGGCTTCCAGTCTAACCGGATGGCAGCTGAATACCAGTTTTTTTAGATAGAGCAACTTCCAGTTACTCGACCTGGGTTCCAGTTACTGTGTAATACGATAACACTGGTTGTCAGACTAAGGTTTCTGATAACATCAAAGGTCTGACATGACAGCCGAGATCAACGACTCAGCGTGCTTTCCGTGGGACGAAAGGGTCAAAAAATGGAACATGACCAGTTATCAGATAATAGGATGCATATTTACCTAATGTTACTATTTAGCTGTGAAAGCACGGAAGCGGCTTCGCATTTTTTTTTATTAAAGCCGGGTTTCTTGGATCATCATATTTATTTAAAAGTAATGTTTAACCCCAGATGCAAATTCATATGTGTGTAGGGTGGTATGTGTTAGTTAAAACAAATCACGGTAAAAACGCGCATTCCATATTAGCCAACATTTCAACTTTAGGTGAATATGCATCTGAATATCCGATCTCTAAACATGACAATTACATTATACAGCTTTTTAAAAACAGTTTTAGATAAAATATCGAGTTTTCAGATCAAAAGTGAAGCCTAAAAGATTAGTCTATTTTTAGTAAGTATACATAATTCTATTAGAGTTATATGCTTTGTTCTAATACACATTTTAAGCTATAAGTCTATATAAAGAGTATGTTGATAGGAATTAAGTTCTACTGAGTAAAATGAGATGACTTTCGTGGCCATTTTCACTACAAATAGATATAATATTTATTTTTATAAATACAATGTTGTTTAAAACAAATATACAGTGTTATTTGTAAAACACCGGAAACCTCTCAGGACTGTGTTACTAACATCATAATCAACAACTTTTGTTCTATGACTTTTAAAAATTCGCCATATTTTAGTTCATCAGATTTTCATACAAAAATCGGCCGCCCGTAAATAGGTCGAGTTCAAGCGCCCCCGCCGCCCTAACCCCGCTCCCCTCGCTAATGTACTATCGCTTTCTATTATTTCGCATAGACTTCGTAACATTTAGAGCGTTAAATTTAAATATTTTTATTTTTGTATGAAGATCTGATGAGAAAATATATGATGAATTTTTTAAAGTCATTTAACAAAAGTTGTTGATTATGATATTAGTAACATAGTCCTGAGACGTTGCCGGTGTTTTACAAATAACCATGTATAGACACTAAGGGATATCTAAATTAATTTCAGTGGCGTGCATTACTTTTCTGTATAGGTAGGCACTAGGCCGCCTGTTCTTGTCTAGGCAGACCAACGTGGGTTTCTTTTAGGTATGATAATTTAGTTAGTTTCTTAATAACTTCGGGACACACATTAAAATGTAATTGACAGAGTTATGGTGATTTTTTCGAGGTAGGCACTGCTTCTATGCCTATATGCACTGATTAATATCTAAATAAAAATTCGCTGTTAGATTTTAAACGCTCGGCTCAGACCCTAAAGTTGAAAATCCAACAGATGATGTTAGTGAAAATGAGCATTATCCTTTATCAGAATATGCTTAGAGCATATTGTGATTCTGAGACGCCATTTTAAAATTATTCTGGAAGTCAGTTAAATATTTAAATTATTTAGTGTCACAGATTCCTATCAACATATCTACACAAAAAAATATCAACATACGAATCAGAACTTAATTTTACAATGAGTATTTTCAATATTTCACCGCTAGCGCCACAGTGGCGAGTGGGAGAATTAAACATATAGCACATTGGCGCCACAGCGGCGAGTAGTGGAACAAAATATACTTACTACTAGTGCCGCGGGGATTAAGAATCATAACTGCAGTCTGTTCGCACTTATTTTACCTCTGATTTTGCGTCAATGGCATATTCAAAGTGATCTTTGTTGCCGTTGCAATAAGGTTGTTTTTGGCTTGCTGCTGATTACAAGTTTGTCAATATTACAGTGACCTTTATTCTTGTTATAATAAGGTTGCGGTTGGGTTGCTGCTCTTGTGAAACAACTCATTTTAGGTGTATAATGCCCGTTATGATCGGGCCTCACATAAAATGAGTAGTTTCACAGGAAGTCTGAACTTGCCTGAACTCGGCGGGTCCGCCATTGTAATGGCTTACTTTCTCAGGAACATTTACTGTGACTTGTTATTGTAGAAAATTTTCACGGCGGGTAGTAGAACTATATATCTTGCTTCAGTGGCGCCCCGGTGCGGATAATAGTTTAACTAATAGAGTGATTTCAATCCTCCATGGTTGTTTTTTCTTTAATTTGTTTATTAATTCGCTGAAGCCTCTTTGCGTGCTGTAAAGGATACTATAGAACGTATACCTTTTACTGAAGTCTGAAAGAAAAAAATGAGAAATTCTGAAAATGAGAATATGCAGAAATTGGTTAGTTATGTAGTCTAATGAGAGGATATATGTATGAACGAAGCAACTTCAAAGAAAAGTTGAGAAGCTATGGAAGAGAAAAGTTGCGAAATTTAGAAGCCATGGAACTGAAGAGTCACAAAATTGAGAAGCTGTAAAACGAAAGTTACGAAATGGAAAAGCTGTGGAAGTAAAAGTTACGAGGTTGAGAAGCTATGGAAGAAAAAAGGTTGCAACATTGAGAAGTTATGGAAAAGTTGTAAAGTTGAGAAGCCATGGAACAAATTTACGAAATTGAGAAACTATGGAAGAAAAAAGTTTGCAACATTGAGAAGTTATGGAAAAGTTGTAAAGTTGAGAAGCCATGGAACAAAAGTTACGAAATTGAGAAACTATGGAACTGAAAGTTAAGAAAGAGAGAAGTTATGGAACTAAAAGTTACGAACTTGAGAAGCCATGGAATTGAGAGCCATCCATAAATTACGTCACACGTTACGGGGGTCAACGAATTGTGACACTGTGTGACAAGGGGGTGGGAGCTAAATTTTGTGACGTCACATTTTAAAATTTTATATACATATTTAAAGTACTATTAAAACACGAAATATGAACTATGAAAGAAAAATTTTAAAAAATCAATGTCTAGATGTAAAATTGCAAAATATGTGACGCCACACTAGGGAGGGGGGGTCTCACAAATGTGACCAGCTGTGACAAGGACGGGGGGGGGGGGGGGGGAGGTCAAAAATCATGAAACTTGTGTGACATAATTTATGGATGGCCCCTTATAGAACTAAAACGTTTAGAAAGCTATGGAACTGAAAAGTTACGATATTGAGAAGATATGGAACTGAAGAGTTACGAAAACTGAGAAGCTATGGAAAGTTAAGAAATTTACAAGCTATGAACAGCTATGGAAGTAAAAGTTACGAACTTGAGAAGCTATGGAATTGAGAAGTTATGGAACTGAAAAGTTGAGAAAGCTATGAAAGAGAAAAGTTTCGTAATTGAGAAGCTATGTAACTAAAACTTACGAAACTGAACAGATATGGAAGTAAAAGTTATGGAACTTGAGAAGGTGTCGAACTTAACACATTGAGTGCCGATCACGCGATATCGCGTGATTCGTCGGCTCTGCATTATGGCAGATCACGCTATATCGCGTGCTTGCTACTAACAATTTTGTACGCGCTCTAAATCTGTGGCCATATGGTATTAACCATCAATCTGTGTTCGGCACTCAACGTGGCTACGATACTGAGAAGCTTGGAAATTAAATTTACGATATTGAGAATTTATGGAATGGAAAATTCATAGAATTAAAGTTACGAAACTGAAAAGTCACAGAATTAAGAAACTATGAAATTAACATAAAGTTAGGAAACTGAACTCATAGAATAAAAAACTTATAAAAAGGTTTACAAGTACAGTTACAGAAATGGACTATAGTCTGTGCCAGATCTGAAAAAAATAAAAGTCGTTGACCTACCAATGTATTCAAGTTACCGTTTTGACCGTGCTAGCGACACTTTCTTTACATTTCTTTCGTATCGTTTTGAAATATTTGAATACATTGGAAGGCGGGTGTCATCGACTTTTATTTTTTTCACATCTGGCACAGACTATACTTATCTATTCCAATATGGAATGAAATGACAAAATTGGAAGATATTGCGAAATTGAGAGGTAACACAATAGAGCTATGGAATTAGGAAATTCATCATCTGCCAAGCCTTTTACCATTTATATCAGAGACAGTTTCCATTATAACCAGATTCAGCTGAATACCAGTATTCCACATGGAGAGACTGCCTATCTCGCCTCCACAACCCAGTTAGGGGCCATCCATAAATTACGTCACACGTTAAGGGGGGGTGGGGGTGTCGACGAAGTGTGACATTATGTGACAAGGGGGTGGGAGGGCCCCTACATGTTGTGACGTCACATTTCAAAATAGAACATACATATTTAAGGTACTATTAAAACACGAAATATGATCTACGAAAGAAATTTAAAAAAAAATTCAATGTCTTGATGTAAAATTGCAAAATATGTGACGTCACACTAGGGAGGGCGGGGGGTCTCACAAATGTGACCAGCTGTGACAAGGATGGGGGGGGGGGGTAAAAAATCATGAAACTTTGTGTGGCGTAATTTATGGATGGTCTCTTACTGGGCAATACGATAACCCTAGGTAAGACTGAATGTCAGACTTTCGGGCTTTTCGACGACATGTAACGACTATCAAAGATCCGCGAAATATAGCCGGGACAAACGGCTTAACGTGCTTTCCGAGGCACGGAGGGGCATGGAATGAAAGAGAATGTGTGGAGAAGTTATGAAAAATTATGAGAATAATGAATTAATTATTGACTCTAATTTGCACAAATTAATGATGCAACAAAACTGAAAAATCATTCCAAAAAGAAGTAATGAAATGCGAGATTGACAAGCTAGTGATGTAAAGCGTATTTCTACAGAAGAGAACTAGAATTCAAACTCTTCAAAACATACGTACCTTCTTCTTAGATCCGTTCAGATAGTCTTTGTACATTTCAGATCTTAAATATCTTGAGTAACTGTCTGACTTCATCAGATGGTATACGTGGGCCTGAAAAAAAATTATAATAAAAAATTATAAAGGATCAATATACACCCAAAAATCTACGACTCCCACATCCCCCTTAAATTTTAGAAGAGGATATACAAGATAAGTTTTTATCCAGTGTGTAACTTGTAACCATGAATTATTCAGCATATCATTCTAGACCCCCTGGCGCAGTTTGGCGAGGATATACAAAAAAAAAAAAAATCTGCTGTTTCATAGAAAAATGCAATACCTACGGAGTCAAAATGTATGGAATAGCTGTTTTTTTTGTATAACCGACGAAAATTTTCTACGCTGGGGGTCTAGAATGATATGCTGAATTCATGGTTACAGTTTGCGCACTGGATAAAAACTGATCCTGTATAAAAACCATGGTCGGACCTGCTGTTTTGTATGGGTTAGAATGTTCGGCCACAAAAGGGATGAATGAAAGGCAATTGCATGCAGCTGAGATGAGAATGTTAAGAGGGCTGTGTGGTGTTACACGAATGGATATAATAAGAAATGAGTACATAAGATGAAGTCTGAAAGTGGCACGGTAGCTGAAAAGTTATGTGGGTATCGGTTGTCATGGTATGGTCACGTGATACGTAGGAATGAGGAAAGTTTTGAGTATAAATGTCGATGGCTATAAGAGTCGAGGGAGACCAAAGAAACGATGGATGGACTGTGTGAATTATGATATGGATAGAAACGGGGTGTCTACAGAGATGATGTCTAATATAGAAGTGTGGAAGAAAACAACATGTTGCGCCGACCACAAATAAATTGAGATAAGGGCAAGAGAATAGTGACATTTACACCCACGAAATAATTGCGTACACGCACAAAATGGCAATCGATGATCATCATCATCATTTCAGCCGTAAGACGTCCACTGCTGGACTTAGGCCTCCCCCAATTTGGGGGGCTTTGCCATAATCGCCACGCTTGGCAGGCGGGTTGGCAATCGCAGTATGGTGGTAAAATGCAAAGAGACGAAATGGTCATGCCTACATTTAATTTATTTACTAGCTTTTGTCCGCGGCTTCACCCACGTGCATGATGGAAATTATGCCACGGGAAACGGACAACCGGGATGAAAAGTATCCTATGTGTTAATCCAGGTTATAAACTACCTATGTGTAAATTTCATTCAAATACGTTCAGCCGTATTTGCGTGATTGAGTGACAAACATCTAAACATCCGTTGTCTTGCATTCCATTTCAAAAAACGGGTGAAAATGACAAAAAATATCGAGAAATTAAATGATTTTACTTACTTACAGTCCTTTAATAATAAACATAGGTACCTGGGCTTGGTCAAAGCAATATCTGTCTGGTGTTCCAGACTCCACTTTCTGACGGGTCAGTTCCCTGAAAATAAAAAATACATACTTAAATATTCTGCTTTGTTATTTTTCAGGCTCATTGTCTCCGAGTCACCCGACAATCTCAATTATCGATACAGGGTCAAATTAAATTAGCTGGCAATACTTTACTCACATGTTGGGTATCAATATTGAAAATTAATTAAACAAACAAAAACTAAAAGCATTGCCAACTATTTTCATTTGACCATAATATGTAAATATACAGCGAGATAATTAATCGAGATCGTACATTTTTTCGTGTTTGTAAGCGACTACACGCTACGGACACCTCCTGTGGGAACAGAGGGTGTCCTTAGCGTGTAGTCGCTTAGGGGGCGTCCATTAATTACGTGAGGTGTTCTAGGGAGGGAAGGGATCAAGCTAAATCTTTCCAAATCTCACTTATTTTTCACACAGAAATGGTGTAAAATTGCGTGAAAAATTATTTCTACAATAAAATATGGCCAAATCTGAGACAATAGTACACTGATAAAAAAATTAACTTGACTCAAGAACCAAAATCTTGAACCAAGAATACCATTTTGAAGAAAATTATTTTCTTGAGTCAAGAGAATAAATTCTTGAGTTAAGAAATTATTCTTGGTCTAAGAAAATTTTCTTGTTTTTGTTTTTTTTTTTCTCTCAATAATCCAACACGTTTACAGCCCAAATAGAAGTTCTGAAGAATCTCGCGTGAGATTAGGGGAGGGGAGAGGGAGTTGACGTAAATCTTACGATATCTCACCAAGGTGGAGGGGGAGTCGAAAAATTCTCAAAAATGCCTCACCTAATTAATGGACGCCCCCTTAGTTTTAAGTTTTTTTTTTGCCCAAGTTGGATGCCTTATTTTATTAAGGTAGCATATGCAGGTCCGGTTACGGTAAATTTTACCGACAACTTCATAGGTTGACATCATCATCATTTCAGCCGAAAACGTCCACGGCTAGATATATACCACCTCTAATTTGGAGGGGTTCGCCATAATCGCCACACTTGGCGGTTGGCGATCGCAGTCAGTCAATTCAGCCTATCGCAGTCCACTGCTAAACATAGGCCTCTCCCATGGAGTGGTCGTCGCTGGCGTGTGTCTTACTTGCTGGCTGCGTCGATGTTGATGGGCATGGCGGCGTCGCTGGTAGGTACTCCTTCCGGATCTCCTTCAGCTGGGCAAACGTGTGTCTTACCTGCTGGCCGCGTCGATGTTGATGGGCATGGCGGCGTCGCTGGTAGGTACTCCTTCCGGATCTCCTTCAGCTGGGCAAACGTGTGTCTTACCTGCTGGCCGCGTCGATGTTGATGGGCATGGCGGTGTCGCTGGCGAGATACTCCTTCCAGATCTCCTTCAGCTGGGCAGTCGTGTGTCTTACCTGCTGGCCGCGTCGATGTTGAAGGGCATGGCGGCGTCGCTGGTAGGTACTCCTTCCAGATCTCCTTCAGCTGGGCAGACGTTTGTCTTACCTGCTGGCCGCGTCGATGTTGATGGGCATGACGGTGTCGCTGGCGAGATACTCCTTCCAGATCTCCTTCAGCTGGGCAGTCGTGTGTCTTACCTGCTGGCCGCGTCGATGTTGATGGGCATGGCGGCGTCGCTGGTAGGTACTCCTTCCAGATCTCCTTCAGCTGGGCAGACGTGTGTCTTACCTGCTGGCCGCGTCGATGTTGATGGGCATGACGGTGTCGCTGGCGAGATACTCCTTCCAGATCTCCTTCAGCTGGGCAGTCGTGTGTCTTACCTGCTGGCCGCGTCGATGTTGATGGGCATGGCGGCGTCGCTGGTAGGTACTCCTTCCAGATCTCCTTCAGCTGGGCAGTCGTGTGTCTTACCTGCTGGCCGCGTCGATGTTGATGGGCATGGCGGCATCGCTGGCGAGGTACTCCTTCCAGATCTCCTTTGCGCGCGCAGACACGCGCCGGATGGGCAGCGCCTTCAGCTCCTGGACTGCCAGCCAGAACCTGCGGAGCAAATCAAAAAAGGAGATTTTTAAAATGCTTGCACCACATTGCTGGCAGAACAGATGGCCGATGGAGCGGTAAGGTTCTGGAGTGTCGACCGCGTACTGGAAGACGTAGCGTTGGAAGGTCTCCTAAAAGATGGACCGATGACCTGGTGAAGGCCGCAGGAATACGTTGGATGCGAGAAGCACAGAACCGGTCGATGTAGCGGTGCTTGGGGGAGGCCTATGTCCAGATCAAATATGCACATAAAAAAGTAACAACCGACTTCCTTAAAAAAAAAAAACACTACAACGTCAAAAATAACTTTAATTTTGGAAGTCGGTGTCTTAGGATCTGTATTTAAGATTTTTTTGCCACCGACTTCCGAAATTAAAGTTATTTTTGACTTTGTAGTGTATTTTTAAGGAAGTCGGTTGTTATTTTTTTGTACAAAGTTTTTATTTTTCACTTTTTAGTTATGGTAGCTACCCCGCACTTATCTAATCGCGTTATTCGTTCATTTGTCGCGCAAATACTTAATGCAAATTCAAGACTTATATGGTTTCCACATGGATCCCATTGTCCGAATGGAACCAAACTAAAATGGGACCATTCAGGAAGCACCAGCTTTCAAATAAAAAAAAAAATAAAAAAATTGATTCACCCAGACAAAAGTTATGAGGTAACAAACATTAAAAAAAAATACAGACGAATTGAAAACCTCCTTTTCTTGAAGTCGGTTAAAAAGCACTTTTGAACGTCAACATTTATATTAAAATAGAATTGATTCTCGTTGCCCCTTCGGTGGTTTTGTATCAACTCTCACACATCGCCATCTGCCGAACCTTTTTCCCAACGATATTAGACCACATCCAAACTAACGTAAAAACCAACGGCCAACGGTATTTTATGACGTACTGTATTTTCAACTCTCGGTGTTGAAAAAAAGCGCAATGAAAAAATTCTGTTCTATTTTCAATTCTCGGCGCTTATCAGTGCATTAAAGACAATATTGTAATGTCTGTGGGAACGTGAGCTTTTGGTCGGCGTCCAGACTTACCGGATGCAACTAAATACCTGTATTTCACATGGAGCGTCTGCCTATCTGACCTCTAGAACGGTCTACTTACTTGAGATTCTCTCCACTGAACTCCTTAGAGAGAAACTTCGCGAAGTGCTCCTTGCCGGCGTTGTCTTTGAGTAGCTCTCGCAGACTGAACGACCAACGACGCACGCGCCGGAGAGGGAGCGGCTCCTTGCTGTAATAGAAGAAAATGTTAGTAACTAGGTATTGCTAGAGGCTTCGTCCGGGTAGAGGATGGAAATGATCCCACAGGATAAAAAAATATATATCTTAGGACAACCAACACACCGTTAACTAAAACAACCTAGGCAGAGCCTGTACTATGGTAACCAGACAACTGATAAATATACTTATATATTTCTAAATACATACATATTATAGATAAATTACATTCACCCAGACACAGAACAAAATGATTGTGCTCATCACACAAAGATTTGTCCTGGGTGGGAATTGAACCTATAATAAAACGGCGTGCTTGTTCAAACTAAATCGAACTGAACCTTTATTCACTCTTTGAAATTAATTACAAATACTTACAAGTTTTCTTAACGTTAACAATAGATGGCGTTAGTTGTAATAAAAATAACCATTTTAGATGTAATATTCAACAGAACCCACGATCTCAGTCTTTGCAGTCAGGGTCACTACCACTAGACTAACAGGCCAGTCAAAGATCCAGGTTATAAACTATCTGTATGCCAAATTTCGGTAATTCAGTAGCGTGCACTGAATACTGCATTATTAAAATAAAAAAAAAATAAAAAAATAAACAGTGCCTACCTCGAAAAATCACCATAAGTCTGTCAATTACATTTTAATGTTCACCCCGAAATTATTAAGAAACTAACTCAGTTATTATACCTAAAAAAAAAACCAGCGTTTGTCTGCCTAGACAAGAACAGGCGACCTAGTGCCTACCTATACAGAAAAGCAATGCACGCCACTGAACCAAATCCATTCGGCCGTTTTAGTGAGACTGAGTAACAAACATACAAACTTTATAATATTAGTAAGATTTATCTATCTATTCTATATATATAAAAATGAATCCCTATTTCCCTTGGTCACGACATCACGCGTGAACGGCTGGACCGACCGATATTTTTTTACATTCGCGAATCATATTTTGTTCAACATACAACCTGAGACTGACCTGCATATTGCAAAATACATAAGAAAAAAATTAATTTCGATGGCTAACTTAGCACATCCTTAATTTTAATAGCTGAATGGTTAAGACATGTTAGACAACATCTATTTTGTTTTAAAATCAATATTTAATTATTACTCTTTACTGTACTAAAAAACTACACAGTAATTTAATTTTAATCTATATATTTAAAAACGAATCCCTATTTCCCTTGGTCACGCCATCACGCGTGAACGGCTGGACCGATTTCACTTTTTTTTTTTTGTTGTGTTTGTAATTGTCATGAGAAGGTTCTTATTGAAAGAAAAAAATTAAAAAATTGCGCGGAAAATTAGAAAATTTAAGAACACTTATTTAAGAATACTTAACAACCATATAATAGGACAATGTAAACTTTTTGAATGTAACATTATGACATTTGACATAGAATTGACAGAATGCATGCTCAAATATCATCAAAGAGACAGGACAACGTCTGTCGGGTCAGCTAGTTTAAAAATAATTATCATCATCATTTTAGCCAGACGTCCACTGCTAGACAGACACCTTCACCAATGATGGGTAGCTTTACCATAATCGCAACGCTTTTGATTTTTATTTTTTATGGGAAATCATCAAATGACTTCTCCCGCTCTGGGCGGAGCGGGAGGGCGTGTCAGACTTTTACTGACTAAAACCCACCCGTGTTCCTTCAGTTGCTCATGTGCCAGGGTCACGGTATCTCTTTCGAACAATCTCGCGACTCTGGCAGGCATCGGTCCTAGCAGACCCCTTCAGTGTGGCTGACATCTCTTTGAGGCGTGCGTGGAACACTACGCGCCGTCGACCCGAGCCTGGTCCTTACCGGGCGGCGAGCTACCCATTGCTCGCCGATAATCGCTACGCTTGGCAGGCGGGTTGGCAATCGCATATGGTGGTAAAATGCATAGAGAACGCTACTGCCTATTCTCTAGTAAGTCCCTTAGTCGGCTCTTACGACACCCACGGGAAGAAATGGCATGGTGCTATTATTTACGTACGGCACCACACGGACAATAAAATCATTTATAATTTATCACTTAGCCGGACCTGGGAATCAAACCCAGAACCTAACGGTCAGCAGTAGCGCTAACCACCACTAGACCAACGTGACAATCTGTAGTGATAATGTATGTTTGTTCATTACCTCTGTTTCTCCTGGTCCCACATGTCGGTAGACTCACTAAGCCAGGGGTTGGGCCACTCCGGCGCTGTGAAGAACGCGTCGTATTCTGTGTACTGTTCGCAGTACGCTATCAGCCTGTGGACAAACATAGTGTGAATTAATTGAAATCTATACTTAATACTAGCTGACCGTACAGACGTTGTCCTGTTTCCTAGAACTCGATAGCAACGCCACCTACCGGGTCCAATAGTGAATCTAAACCATCCAGGATGCCACCCAAATGCATACAAAAAAAATCATTCAAATCGGTCCAGCCGTTTAGGAGGAGTTCAGTGACATACACACATACAGTAGAATTATATATATCTAATATATAAAATTCTCGTGTCGCAGTGTTTGTTACCAAACTCTTCCGAAATGGCTGGACCGATTTTTATGAAATTTTGTGTGGATATCGGGTAGGTCTGAGAATCGGCCAACATCTATTTATCATACCCCTAAATGATAAGGGTGGCCTACCCCTAAATATTTTTTTTTATTGTATTCACAATTTTTTTAAACTTTTATTTTATTATGATTTGGCATTGAAAAATACATACAACTTTAAATTTTCAATCTTTTTCACCTGGCAACACAACGTGTGCCGGGTCAGCTAGTAAAGATTCTAAAACTGAAGATTTCAAATACATTTATTATTCACCGAAAACAGAAAATACAGTGGATTATACATACTTATGGTCTAGTACTTGGTGGTGCATAACATGTTAGGATTTGTAGTCGAAATAGGACGAGTTCTGTATCCCGAAATACAGCAGTTTGTTTGTTTGGTTGAACGCGGTAATCTCAAGAACTGCTGGTCCGAATTGAAAAATCTATTTGTGTTGGGTAGCCTATTTATTGAGGAAGACTATAGGCTATATAACATCACGCAACGATCAAAAGGAGCGGAGCAGCAACGAAAAATGGACGAAAACTGGCAGGCAATTCGGTGCGACGGGAAGGGTCAGGGGAGCAAAAATTTAACGCGGACTAAGTCGCGGGCAGAAGCTAGTATATATACATATAATAAGTATAAACTTACAAAAGGTATTTACAAGGTAGATGTGACGACATATAGTGACAAGCACGAAAGAATTTACGATCCCGAAGACAAATAAATAAAATTGGAGTGTCTGTTTGTAATATTAAAATAACCGCTTTTTACTAAGTGTATATGGATGTATACACGGTTCATTTACCAGAACAACATTTTTTTAAATTTTTGTCTGTCTGTCTGTTTGTACCGGCTAATCTCTGAAATGGCTGGACCGATTTTGACGGGATTTTGATTGGCAGATAGCTGATGTAACAAGGAGTAACTTAGGCTACTTTTATTTTAGAAAAAAAAATAGAATCTTACGAAAAAAAAAACGAACGAGAAACTTTTTTGCTAAAAATACCACACAGACGAAGTCGCGGGTAATTACCTATATAACCTGGATTAATGTATTCTTAATAAATTAACCGCGGTAGTACGTCCTCTTTTGTTTTTTTTTTTTTTCTTGTTGTGAAATCATCAAATGACTTCTCCCGCTCTGGGCGGAGCGGGAGGGCATGTCAGACTTTTACTGACTAAAACCCACCCGTGTTCCTTCAGTTGCCCATGTGCCAGGGTCACGGTATCTCTTTCGAGCAATCTCACGACCCTGGCAGGACAATCTCTTGCGATAATTTCCGACATCCACGCGGGCGAAGCCGCGGGCAAAAGCTAGTCTCTCACTATACACCGTGACATTTTAGCCGTCTTACAAAAGTTGTCCACTCAATGTATCCGACATAATTATACCTCTAGGGGTGATTAAAAATTGTTACCATTAATTAAGAAAATACGTACTAAGAAAAATAAATAATGCATTAGAATTATGAAACATCCTGTTAATAATGTTTACGTATCATTTGGTAGAAAACCTGCCATGTTCCGGAATGTCGAAAGAAGTCCTGCAATTCAATCAGGGGTTTTTACTAGAAAAGTGCTATTACAGCGTAGATGACTTTTAAAATGATAATCTTCTGCAATAGAATTTGGAATGTGTACCTGTGTTATTATTTTTTCTAATATGTATTTTACTTAAATTGAATTTTAATAGTTGACATTTTAAATTACTCCTATGTTTTTTTTTTCTTTTAAGTCATTGTTTTAATTTGTTATTAACGATTTTTATAATTATTGTAATAGTTGTCTTAGTGCGACTAATTTTGTACGCCATGGTTGGCAAAACTTGTAAGCTACCTCTCATTATTTTTAAGACCTGTATAATTCTGCACTCATGTTTTACAAAATAAATATCTTGTACGTTGAAAAAATAATAATAATAATTCCCTGAGCACTTTTTGGGAAATATTTTTGCATACATGGGGTTCAGGGGTCCATAAGAGGTCCAGTTTTGAGTTTCGAAAGGTCAGGGGGTGTGGTTACCTACTTAGGGTCACGGTTGACCCTTCTCGCCGAAACTCGGAGCATAGAACCCTATTAGTATGTAGAAGACAAATTCCAGGTTTCAACTCTCTAGGTAGACGTTGACCTTTGATATCTGGGTCAAACATAGCAATTTTGGCTATAATTGACAAGCTCCTAGGGTCAAATACCACACATGGAGGTGAAATGTGGTAAATTTCTAATTCTAAATAGAATTATAGGACAGTAGACTACAAGATAGGGTAAGTCTGACCTCTGGGAAAGGCTGAGAAGTGCGTTAATTCTGTTGTCTAAAATTCCCGAAAAAAATAAAATTCGAATTTTCAGACCTTTTTTTGCTCTTATTACGCTTCTAGCAACACCTGAAATTTTGGCCCCGACTCGACGCGTCAGATCCCATCCCGCCCGCGCTATTACTTCGTTTACACTTAGCGTTCTTTTCGATTATTTTGCATTTTGCTCGGCTCCTAAGGGTCGTAGCGTGGTGTTAAACAGCAGGGCACTATGTTCCGGAATGTCGAAAGAAGTCTTGCAATTCAATCAGGGGTATTTACTAGAAAAGTGCTATTACAGCGTAGATGACTTTATAAATGATAATCTTCTGCAATAGAATTTGGAATGTGTACCTGTGTTATTATTTTTTCTAATATGTATTTTACTTAAATTGAATTTAAATTGTTGACATTTCAAATTAATCCTAAGTTTTTCTTTTTTTCTTTTAAGTAATTGTTTTAATTTGTTATTAACGATTTTTATAATTATTGTAATAGTTGTCTTAGTGCGACTAATTTTGTACGCCATGATTGGCAAAACTTGTAGCTACCTCTCATTATTTTTAAGACCTGTATAATTCTGCACTCATGTTTTACGAGTACAAAATAAATATCTTGTACGTTGAAAAAAAAAAAATATTATTATTCCCTGAGCACTTTTTGGGAAATATTTTTGCATACATGGGGTTCAGGGGTCCATAAGAGGTCAAGTTTTTAGTTTCGAAAGGTCAGGGGGTGTGGTTACCTACTTAGGGTCACGGTTGACCCTCCTCGCTGAAACTCGGAGCATAGAACCCTATTAGTATGTAGAAGACAAATTCCAAGTTTCAACTCTCTAGGTAGACGTTGACCTGAGAATCCTGAGATATCTAGGGTCAAACATAGCAATTTTGGCAACTTTTTTAACAACTTGCTAGGGTCAAATACCACACATAGAGGTGAAATGTGGTGAATTTCTAATTCGAAATAGAATTATAGGACAGTGTACTACAAGATAGGGTAAGTCTGACCTCTGGGAATGGGTGAGAAGTGCGTTAATTATGTTGTCTAAAATTCCCGAAAAAAATAAAATTCGAATTTTCAGACCTTTTTTTGCTCTTATTACGCTTCTAGCAACACCTGAAATTTTGGCCCCGACTCGACGCGTCAGATCCCATCCCGCCCGCGCTATTACTTCGTTTACACTTAGCGTTCTTTTCGATTATTTTGCATTTTGCTAGGCTCCTAAGGGTCGTAGCGTGGTGTTAAACAGCCTGTAACCTTCGCTAAGAATTGGGCCATCAAGTGCAATAAATATTTTTGTTGAATGTATTGTGTGTGTGTGTGTGAATTGTTTGCGTGTGTGTGTATTGTGTACATGTGTGAATTGTGTGCGTGAGTGAATTGTGAGCAAGTCTGGGAATTGTGTGTGCGTGTGTGTATTGTGTGTGTATTTTGTGTGTGTGTGTGAATTGTGTGCGTGTGTGAATTGTGTGCATATGTGAATTGTGTGCCTGTGTGTGTATTGTGGGCGTGAGTGTGAATTGTGTGCATGTATGTGTATTGTGGGCGTGAGTGTGAATTGTGTGCGTGTGTGTGTATTGTGGGCGTGAGTGTGAATTGTGTGCGTGTGTGTGTATTGTGGGCGTGAGTGTGAATTGTGTGCGTGTGTGTGTATTGTGGGCGTGAGTGTGAATTGCGTGTGTGTGTGTGTATTGTGTGCGTGTGTGAATTGTGCGCGCGTGTGAATTGTGTGCGTGTGTGTACTGTGTGTGTTATCTTCATGTACTTACATGTCTTGTACTTTGCTCAGCCGCACGTTGCGTCGCTCCAGACGAGCTCGCAACATGGACACTTGTCGCCTGGCCGTGTCTATCTGTTGTTCGATGCTGGGAGTCTTTGTAGGCTCCGGGATGCAAGTTACGGAGATGTCTGCTTGGGAGGTTTCTCCTGTGGAGGGCATTAAGTTTTATTAGCAAAAGAAGGAGGGGCTTGTGGCTAAGTAATAACAGCCGCGCGATCGCACAGGTTAAGCTACGCTAGACGCGGTTGGCTCGTGGATTGGTGACCATGTTTACATACCAAGATTATTATTTAAGATCATATTTATTATTTAAGACTTAGCTTTTAAATTATGTAAATACTAGCTTCTGTCCGCGACTTCGTCCGCGTTAAATTTCTTGCTCCCCCAACCCTTCCCGTCGCGTCGAATCGCCTACCCGTGTGATTTTTCCCGTTTTTGCAACATTTTTCATTACTGCTCTGCTCCTCTTGGTTGTAGCGTGATGTTATATAGCCTATAGCCTTCCTCGATTAATAGGCTACCCAACACAAAAGAATTTTTCAATTCGGACCAGTAGTTCCTGAGATTAGCGCGTTCAATCAAACAAACAAACAAACTCTTCAGCTTTATAATATTAGTATGGATTGAAGAGACTATAATTCAAGTATAAAAAGGGTTTTTGAAGGAAAAAAAAACGAATTTAATAAGGCAGGGTCAATTATATGTTATATAATTATCTCACCATTCTCTTTGATAGTATTCTCATTCTTTTTTTGTATCTCTTCCTCGCTCTCCTGAGGATTCGTGATCGTCACTATCGGGTTGTTCTGTAAAGACAAAAATATTAAGTGTCAGCGTCAGGTACGAGAATACAGAGGAGCATGGCTATTCACAACCGTTCGATACGCTTCCGTACCAATTAAATTCAATTCATTTATCTATTGTAAAACATAGGCACAGAAGCCAGCACATCAAACTACCCGAAACTGACAAATTTTCCCAATCAATCTTGAACTGAATACTTTGGCGATAAAGTTTAAAACCTATTAAATAAAAACTTTTTTACAAAAAAAAAAAAAACAACCGACTTCCTTAAAAACACTACAAAGTGAAAAATAACTTTAATTTCGGAAGTCGGTGTCTTAGGATCTGTATTTATGGTTTTTTTGCAACCGACTTCCGAAATTAAAGTTATTTTTCACTTTGTAGTGTTTTTAAGGAATCGGTTGTTTTTTTTTTTTGTAAAAAAGTTTTTATTTTTAAATTTTTAGTTGTGGTATTCACCCTGCACTAATTCCAAACAAACAATGCATATTTATGCGATAGCAGAAATCGCGGTTGATTTGCTGTCATTTTTTAAAGAGTTCCGGTGTCTATCTCCCGAACTCATCATCAGATCTATATGAAAATTATATGGGACCATTTCGGAATAAACCCCATTCGAACAAAAAAATAATTTTGCAAATCCGTCTATATATGACGGAGTTATGGCCGAACATACATAAAAAAAAAAACATATAAACATCCGAATTGAAAACCTCCTCCTTTTTGAAGTCGGCTAAAAAATTTACAGATTGTAGTAGCTTTAAGTGCTGGCGTCTGTACATTATAAGTTCTTATTTGGTAAACATTGAGGGCGCTATGTATCGCCTCTAGGGCGTACAAGAGTAGTCATATAATGCAATATAATTCAAAAGAAATTAATTTAGACACTGTACCGAACGAATCGATCAACGTTATCGGATTCCTATGGTATTGTGAACAGCCTTTATAGAACTCGTCTCATAAATAAATGCTGTTCACAAATACAAAAAATGAAAATTTTGACAGTTTAAGCTGTAGACATGTCCATATCAACATCATCATTTCTACCGAAAGGCTCCCCCAATTGGGGGGCGGGGTTGCCACGCTTGGCAGGCGGGTTGGCGATCGCAGTATGGTGGTAAAATGCATAGAGAACGCTGCTGCCAGTTCTCTAGTACTCCCTTCTCATCAACATAATGACTCTACATGTTTATGTAACAGTTTACAACGGTTAAAGTTTCACATTGGAATGATACCATGACACTACATCGCTACTTTGGAGCTGTAGTAGGTTGTACATGCTGTTTCTTTTGTCTTTTCTGCATAGGTCTATACTGGTTTGTTCTATCGCGCGTGGAGAGAACTGGTTTGGCCCAGGCGAAACTAGTTCATCCTAAAATCAGGTTCGGCTGGTAACATATTGTTACGTAGATCGTAAAGTCTGGAAACATCACGCTAACTCTATCTCAGAAAGGGGCAGTGTTACGTAGATCGAAAAGTCTAGAAACGTCACGCTAATTCCATCTAAGGATGGGGTAGTGTCTAGAAAGGACACGCTAACGCCATCTGTTATCAAGTAGCAAGTACTACGAACAATTGTACCTAGACGCCACCACCATCTATAGGGTAATTTCCGTTTTTTTTAAAACAGTTTCTTTTTGAAGACTGGGAAGAAATATTCAACAGAAAAATAAAATTTATCTTATCAATGTCCATTTTACGCGTTAGAAGTGAAAAAAAATCTAATTTGTTTTAATGGTTTTGAATTTACCGCCAAAACGCTCGGTGCGCTGACGTTTACCGTGTGACGTCACTTTTGTGTGTATTGAATTTTGACTTAGGTATGTGATCTGTGCTCGATCTGTAAATCTCGGAGTGGATTTAGGATATATTTAGGATTTTTGGAATGGATTAATGGAAATACAATGGAAGCTGGTTTTATAAAAGCCGATAGTGCAAATCTGCCCACAGTAGATGTTTTTATAGTTGGAAATTTCTTTGCAAACAACCCCGATTTTTGTGCTACGGAGTAGGTATAAATAGTTTATGTGGCGCATTTTTAAAAGTATTTGTACACAGAGGCACCACACACCAGTAATAACATTTTCTATCCATTTGAGATACGAAATTACTTGATCGAAATACTGTTTACATCGTGTTTACACAAAGATGACGTCACGTTATCGTACGGAGCGTTTTGGCGGTAAATTTAAAACCATTGAAAATAAATTAGATTTTAATCACTTCTAATGCAGAAAATGGAGATTAATTACAAAAAAAAATATTTTTCTGTTAAATATTCCTTCACAGTCTTCAAAATTAAATAGTTTTTAAAAAAGTGGAAAATACCCTATTGGTGCCGATTCCCTTATTCACAAACTAAACTAAATTTAAGTTCAGTGCATCTTTTTCTTTCTATTTCATTAAGGACAGAAGATAAATTTTAGTTTAGTCCTGTCAAATTAATCAGCGCTTGACGTAAATTGACGTAATTTTAGTAGGCAAGTTTTTAATCACGTCTAAACTTGTATGGAGTAGTGACACGCTCTGATTAATTTGACAGGACTGAATTAAAAATTTTCTTTTGTCCTCTTCTTAATGTAATACAATGAAAAAGATGCACTGAACTTAAATTTAGTTTAGTTTGTGAACAAGGGAATCGGTACCATTGTCGAATAGCGGAATTAAATAGTAAACAGTTGGTTCTCGAAGCTTCTACGCTACCTGGAACTGTGGCACAGAGTCGAATGTTCGCGAATGTTCTGCTCGGGATATAAATAGCGGATTGTCGGGCTGACGAGCAGTTCGATTACGGAAGCGATCGAATACGATTCCAGCGATACAGTACAAGCGAAACAAGTGATTCTGTTTGACGTTTTGATTATTGCGATATTTGTGTTTATCTAATTAAACTGTTTTGTGTTTCGATAATTTTGGCTTAAATTAATTTATCCCGAACCCCAGTTCGTAACAATATATATTCAATTTCACCTATTCTATGTGCGAAAAGCGCTGGGTTAAAGTGGCCGTGTCGCATGTATTCTTTACTTCTATCACCACATGGATCTCGTTTTCACCTTATAGTAGGCAAAAATATGATTTTGAGTATACGCTACGATTGAAGACCGATAAATAAGATGGTATTAAGTTCACTTACCTTCAAATTATGTTGCAAGATCAGCTCCTGACATTGTCGCACGCGTTTCATTTTCAAAGCATTGATTCGAGACAGCTTCTTCGGATCTATTTCTGTTGTGTTCACGCAGCCGGGCTGAAAAATAATAAATAATTTTAAAAACGATGTTATTATGCAAAATATTAGATGAACCCTAATATTTTTTTCTAAAACAAAACATGTTATTACTTTTTTTTTTTGTAGGTGGGAAATCATCAAATGACGTCTCCCGCTCTGGACGGAGCGGGAGGGCGTGTCAGACTTTTACTGACTAAAACCCACTCGTGTTCCTTCAGCTGCCTGTGCCAGGGCCTCGGTAACTCTATCAAACAAACCTCGCGACTGTGGCAGATGTTACTCCTTATAACATCAGCTATCTCTCAGTCAAAATCGGTTCAACCGTTGTGGAGATTAGCCAGAACAAACCGACAGACACACAAAAATTTTAAGAATTGTTTTTTGGTATAACTATCGTATATGTATACTTTCGGATATGTTATCAGCCACAATGTGCCCACTGCTGGGACACAGGCTTCATCTCTGTGAAAGGGACCGGTGTGTAATCTACCACGTGGGCACCATAGTGCAGGTTGGTAGATAATGAATATTAAACAACTTTATACTTACAGTACATGTATTATCATCAGAAAAATTCTTAATAAGAGCATTCACACGAACATAACACTCACCCAATACAAACAAATCAGTCAACGTAGCACCCGGCGAGCTAGCTTGCTAGTTCTGCCCAAAACTAGAACTAAGTATGGCAAAAAAATGCTAACTTTTGAAGGAGCACAACTTTATAATAGAACACCGGCTAGTATAAGAAATCTACATTGTTTCAGTATGTTCAAAACTCAACTTAGTGAGTATATAATTGCGGATCGATCTCTTTTGGAGAAATGAGAGCATTGTATGTATAAATATATAATATCTAGTATTTAACTGATGACAACGAGCTCTCTATAATTAATGTCTTTTTAGTATTGTGTAACTGATCACGACGAACCTTGTATAAATTATGTACCTATATGTTTTAATATTGTTCTCAAGTGAGTGACGTATGTCTTTATTGAGAATAAAGTTTCTTTAAACCTAAACCTAGATGTCACATGTCTTCGAATTTTTGGTTCTAGGAAATGCCAGTTTCCTCACTATGTTTTCCTTCACCGTTTTGAGAGCAGTGGTGATGAAATAATTTACATAAAGTAAAGCGCCTGCTTGGGTTCGAACCCATGACATCCTGACTCGTAATACATAATATATTATTAACTCCCTTTAACAAAAAAATCAAAACTAAAAAAATCTAAATATAAGGTAGATATTGATCGTGAGCGCAGGGCACTAGCAGCTAGATGCAACATGTTGGCTCACAGATTCGCTCGTTGTAGTAACAAGGTCAAAATAACTGTGTTTAAAGCTTATTGTCAAACGTTCTACACAGGCAGTTTGTGAGTCAACTGTACGCGGAGGGCAGGGTGCTGTTGAGGTTGCCCAGGTTCTGCAGCGCGTCTAGCATGTTTGCTGTAGCCAAAGAGAATAAAACCACTAGAGAGCGTATAGGCCGATTTCTGCTTAGCACACGACTCACCACTGCGGGCCGGGGGACGAGGAAGAACGTGCGGCTGCAATTGGTCAATTCAAGGTCAAGTTGCGTAGGTATGCCCATCGTAGGGCTGCTCTACTTCATTAAGGGAAAATAGTCGATATCGATAAAATGGATTTTAAAATTGTGATAAATACTCAATTAAAGTCAAAGAAATCATATTTAATCAAAATCAATCACTAATAAAATGAAAACTAGAGAATCCAAGAACAAAACTTTCGCCACTATCATATTCGACGAAATAGCAATCAGAAACGGTGTCGAATATCATCCCCAAGGCAGAAGGTACTATGGCCACGGTAGTTTTGGCGCCAGTTTACAAACGGATTGTCAAGACGAAGCTAAAGAAGCCACAGTATTTCAATTGAATAAAATTTTCATTCATTTTAATTTAAATTTTCGATAAAGACTTTCAGCTATTAAAGGAAACAGCACTAATTTTTACGATAAAAATACAAAGTGAAAGTAAGGGATAGATGCATTAGAATTGTCTAATGAAAGAACGAGACTTTTCCAAAAGACATCAACGCGGGACTCACACAGTGTGCTGGTTTACCCAACCACCATTTTAAATAGACCCCTACGGTGGATCATAATCTGATTAAATCACAATAATTTTTCGTACTGTTTATTTAATGATGAAAAGTTATGCGATCATTTTTGTAACTAGAAGTCTTGGAATGTTTCTCACACCACTTCACCGCGCATGAAGGTATTTTGATGCGTTATAATTGCAGATTTAGTTATATTATTTGCAATAATTCAGCGTGCATAGAGGTCTAACAATTGGTCACAACTAAAATGGCTACTTGAACCGCAGCCTATGCATAGGCGACAAAATACTAATAGTTTTCGAGCGTCGGGGCACTGTATGCGCAGTCAAGTGGTTATATAGTCTTTGGCTGTAGCACACACGGACGACTACTATGCTATTATGAGGAAAAATACCGCATCCTTATTAGGCAGAATGAGGGCTAGCAGCAACAGTATCCTGAAAACCATAGCCGAACAACACGATGCACCAATACTGGGACACTTTGTCAGGTTGCTCGTGCGGCAGGTATGAATATAAATACTATTATTTATTCTAATTAATTAATACTAACCCTTAGTTGATAAGTCTTTACTAACCAGTGGACCAATGTTGTCAAATTAAATAAATAAATAATAATAATAGAGCCCTGACCACCGGTAGCTTGGACCCTGTTCCCGATACCGGTGGGCTACTATTTTTTATATTTTTAAATGTTTTTTAACTTCTGTTTTTCTAATATTTAAAAATAAGATTAATATGTGTATATTACGAAGTAAAGGAAATAATAATAATAATCTTCAATTAATTAAATAACAATAAAGTGATAAACAAAAAAAAAAAAAACGTGACAAAGCGTGCAGTGCTTTTATAGTATTTTCATTATTACTGCTTTTACCAATATCTGTCAAAAAAATATTAATAAACACAAAGTCAAGCGCCTGTTTGGATTCGAACCTGCGACCTACTTCTCGTAAGGCTCTTCTCTGTGGTATAGTTGATTAAAAAACAATACAAAAGTATAGTAATGGTATTAATTAGTTACCATAGGTCGGTGCACATCCCAGAATGCTCGCTCTTGGCTGTCCAGCACTTTCCTCTCCAATTTATCACGTTTCTTGTCCACCTGGAAATGGAAAAATTTACTTGTAAACCTGAAACCAAATGACTGATGGAATATTACCATTTTATAAACACTAGTGATCGACATTCGACCATTATTAATTTAAATAGTAATATTAGGTTGGGGAAAAAGTCTTTTCGCATTATAGTATGTATGAACTTGTAATAAAATCTCTTTGGCTATACTATTTGTATCTGGCTGGTTTTGGTATCATTGAAAGTTTAAATTTTAAAGAACATAATTCCAAATTCAAATTACGAAAATGTGTGATTTTCATTTGTTTTTCGTACCGTCAAGATGAGTGAATCTAATGAAGAAATTCGATACATTTTAAAATTTTACTACAAAAAAGGTAAAAATGCAACGCAAGCCGCGAAAAAAATTTGCGATGTTTATGGACCTAGTGTAGTGTCTGTGAGAGTAGCACAAATTTGGTTTAAGCGTTTTCAATCCGGAAATTTTGATGTCAAAGATGCACGTCGCTCTGGTCGCCCTATTACGGATAAAATGGATGCCATTTTTGAAAAAGTGGAGCAAGATCGGCATACCAGTAGTTACGACGTAGCTGAAGAACTGGAAATTGACCACAAAACAGTTTTGGCGCATTTGAAAAAAACTGGGTACACAAAAAAGCTCGACATTTGGGTACCTCACGAGCTCACTGAAAGAAACCTAATGAACCGTGTACTCATTTGTGTTTCTTTATTACGACGTAATGAAACCGAACCATTTTTGAAGAAGCTGATAACTGGTGATGAAAAGTGGATTACGTATGACAAGAACGTGCGAAAAAGGTCGTGGTCAAAGGCCGGTCAGGCTTCACAGACTGTGGCGAAACCCGGGTTAACTCGCAACAAGGTGATGCTGTGTGTGTGGTGGGATTGGAAGGGCATTATTCATTATGAGCTGTTACCACCAGGCAGGACCATCGATTCTGAACTCTACTGCGAACAACTGATGAGATTAAAGAAAGAAGTTGAGAAAAAGCGGCCGGAATTAATCAACAGAAGGGGTGTGGTTTTTCATCATGATAACGCTAGACCTCACACATCTTTAGCCACCCAACAAAAATTAAGAGAGTTTGGCTGGGAGGTGTTAATGCATCCGCCGTATAGTCCTGACCTTGCACCTTCAGATTTCCACCTGTTTCGGTCTCTTCAGAATTCTTTAGGCAGTGTCAGGTTAACATCACGAGAGGACTGCCAAAACCACTTGTCGCGGTATTTTGAGCAGAAGTCCCAAAACTTCTATAGCAATGGGATCATGTCCCTACCTACAAGATGGCAAAAAGTTATCGAACAAAATGGTACCTACATACTTTAGTTAAATGTAAATAAACTTTATTAAAAAATGTTTTGAATTTTCTTAAAAAATGCGAAAAAACTTTTTCCCCAACCTATTATATGAGTTTATAACAATATTATCTTCCTGCAGTCCGTCAAATTTCAAACTCAGTACAAAGTTTTTGTTTCCCATATTAACGTACTAGCTTTTGCCACCGGCTTCGCCCGCGTGGAGGTCGGAAATTATCCCGCGGGAACATACTACCGGGATAAAAAATACCCAATGTGTTATTCCCGGTTATAAATTATCTGTGTGCCAAATTTCATCTAAATCCGTTCAGTAGTTTTTGCGTGAAAGAGGAACAAACATCTATACATCCATACATACAAACTTTCGCGTTTATAATATTAGTAGGATAAACATTCAGAACTAATTGTGTATTAAAATTGTTTTTAATTAACTTAAAAAAATGAACAGGTCTAAATTTTTAATTCGTCTGTGTGTTTTTTTTTTCGTATGTTTGTTAGGAATATTTCGAAAATTCTTTTATAATTGGTAATAACGGGTAGGTGATGTGATACCCAACACGAGGGTAAAGTATTGTCAGCAAATATCGATACCTCCCACGCATCGATCTCTAATAAAGAACTAGATACACAATCAGCGGCAAAAAATGGCCTCACCAAATGAGCACCCACTTCAACATTTGGGTGCGCTTTTGATTTAGTAGCATTCGAACGCTACGACGGTAAACATGTCTCCGTGCTCGAAGAAAATTGTAAAAATCACACATCTAGGACGCTAAAACAGGATGGGAGTTTAATTT
This sequence comes from Aporophyla nigra, assembly GCA_947507805.1. Classification (NCBI taxonomy): domain Eukaryota; kingdom Metazoa; phylum Arthropoda; class Insecta; order Lepidoptera; family Noctuidae; genus Aporophyla; species Aporophyla nigra. The sequence goes on along the minus strand of OX382319.1, from coordinate 10,250,408 downwards.
TTTCGATAAGTATTAATATTATCATTATATAATTGTTATCACTGTATTAAAAGTGCTGATATTTTGTCAAGAAAGCATCGAAAAAACATTTTTTTAATTAAGTCGTAATAAACAGCAAGAGATATAAACCATCTCAATTGTAAAGACTCTCACTAAACCTATTAGTCCTACTATCGCATGCCCACTTAAATTGTTCGAGTTACGTGCGTTGACTCTGTTCCATTTGTAGAGACGCTATTGTTTTAAAAGAAAATATTATTAAATAATATATTTTTTTATTTAATGCGAGAGTTTTGCTGTTTCTTTCAATACTATAGCAACATTTTTATAGATTTCATTTAGATCAAGTGCATGTAATAAAAATGAAGACGTGAGTTTTATTAGCTTTCTTCGAGATCTTTTGAGGTGTGGAGAATGGATATCAGTTATAGCACGTCAAAGATCCGAAGAATTTTCCAAACCGACCGAAGGAAGCGTTGTATGTTTGAAGCATTGCAACTACTCAGAAGGCATCATTTTATTTCAAGAAAATTAAGAGCGTTTATTAAGAAAGTGGACAACATCGGAAATAGCTGTCAAATATTTCGCTGTTTTGATTAATTCGGCAATATTATTGTATGGAAATAAGAAATATGGCTAACTAGTGACCTAAAATATGAAACATAAAATTCAATAATAATATCGTATCGCGGAATTTTTAGTTTTAAATGTAAAAAAAGTATTTGGAAACTTTCCAAATTCCTTTTTACACCTAAAACGGTTACAACATCAAATTCAGTGTTATAAGAAATTGCAATTCATTATTAATATTCTAATTACTAGTTGGCAAAATTTCATATTTCCATACACTATTGCCTAATTAATCAAAACAGATAAATATTTGACCGCTATTTGCAACGTTACTTGTAAGTTTAATAGTTTATAACAACAAAAAAAGAAAGAAAATGAAGAATAAATAAATGAATTTGGCTACTACATATTAGTTTCATTAATAAATAAATGTGATGCCCTATCCAAAAAAAAAAAAAAAATCATTACACATATACACTATAGAATAGAATAAAAACATGCTTTAATATGTACACTTTTCTTTGAAATACATTAAATTATAAAAGGCCATTTATTATTGCAGTTTAAAGAAAAAATATTGGACAGTTTGACTCCACTCATTCCTTGTCCTAGCGGACAGCCTGGATCGTATGACTGTATTGTTATTAATTGGCACTTTTTAATTCGAACTTTAAGACATGCGTCTAAGGTTAAATTTCTTTTGGTGTATGTTGACCAGTGAGTCGGTCGTAGGATTTTATTGCTTTTTTTTGTACATAACTTTGTGAAATAAACTTTAAGCATTGCGAATAAGGTTGAATTTACATGAATGTATATTTATTTCAACTAGCATTACAATAACACAATTTGGTGACAGTTTTAAGAGAACTTTTGCTTGGGACTGTGTATCTAGTTCTTTATTAGTGATCGATGCTCCCACGTAAGTTGTAACCCACAATATGCATGTTTTACGTTTATTAAACCAAACCGCCTATTTTTACATACTTTATATGTTAAGAGTAAAAAAAATAAAGAAATATTTTTTTTAAGTATATTTACTAGACGTATAAAGTTGTATCATTATTACAACGGCGCGGCGGCGTATAACATTGTATCCAACTCCGCAACGGTTTTAGATTGCAAGTTACAATTTTGAAGATACAACAACTTACATGGGAGGTATCGATATAATTTGACCCTATATAGTATCATTTGCGATTTTTTTAAGAACCTACGTCACGATAGTAACAATCATTTACCTTGCTCTGAGCCTCCGCCTGCATAAAGATGAACTCCCATTTCCTGCTGAACATCTTCTGGAGTCTCGCTAGAGATTCCGCCTCGTAGTCCGCCAGCTCCAAGCGTGCTTTGTTCTGCATTGTACGCTTGCACAGGTATACCGCTGAAAACATTAGACACAATGTGTTATATCACGCCTTGTTTCCGCAATGGGATGGGCAGAGGAGTGCTTGTAGTACACCCACATTTCGCTATTATGTTTATTCAGTGTGAGGTTGTATATTCATTAAAATGTAAATAAATATGTTAGGACAACTAACACACCGTTATCTGATCCCAAACTAGGCGGAGCCTGTACTATGGTAACCAGACAACTGATAAATATACTTATATATTTCTAAATACATACATATTCCGAATCTCAAATAGTTTAAAAAATTTGTATGTATTTTTTATTTATGTGTAAGCTGTGTACTTCTTTAAGTCACAAATTCACCATACTAATAGATATAAGTTAGTAATAAGTAACATGTTATTAGTAAAGAAGTCGTTGGAGTACCTTATATAAATAAATAAATATTATAGATAAATTACACCCAGACACAGAACAAATAATTGTGCTCATCACACAACATTTGTCCTGGGTGGGAATCGAACCCGCGACCTCAGTCTTAGCAATAATAGCTTAGTGTAATTCGCGACGGATCCGAATACAGATATTTGGTATCAAGATCCGCGGACACGGATACGCATCTTAATTTTCTTACTCAAATCAAATCAATTTATTTGCAATAAGTGTTGGTACAATTACGGTCTTAACATAAATAATTACAGATCCAAAACACTTAGTCATAATATTGTGTAATGTATTGTGCAAATTTAGTAACTACAGTTTCGTTTCTTTTACAATCCCCGACTGTAGTCTACGTAATTCATGCAAACATTTGGGTTTATACACATTTATGACAAATTATATTCATAGTTAAAATTAAATTAAACTCGCAATATTATTATAATTATAAAACACATGAAAAGGAAAAAAAAATATCAGAGAAATGTCAGATTGTTATTAATTTTTCAATCTCTTATTAAATATGTCGCTTACTGAGTAGAAATTCTTTTCCTTTAACCATACTTTAAGACTCCTTGTAAATTTATTAACATGCGACCACACATTGCATAGCTATTCTTGCTATATACTCAGTCGGTGTTGCACGAGACCGTTGAAACGATAGGTGACGCCATTTGACGCTTTCCTTAACAGGACATACTGCATTGCGAGGGTTTTTCTTTTATTCATTACTTTAATATAATAGGTTGGGGAAAAAGTTTCTTCGCATTTTTTAAGAAAATTCAAAACATTTTTTAATAAAGTTTATTTACATTTACCTAAAGTATGTAGGTACCATTTTGTTCGATAACTTTTTGCCATCTTGTAGGTAGAGACATGATCCCATTGCTATAGAAATTTTGGGACTTCTGGTCAAAATACCGCGACAAGTGGTTTTGGCAGTCCTCTCGTGATGTTAACCTGACACTGCCTAAAGAATTCTGAAGAGACCGAAACAGGTGGAAATCTGAAGGTGCAAGGTCAGGACTATACGGCGGATGCATTAACACCTCCCAGCCAAACTCTCTTAATTTTTGTTGGGTGGCTAAAGATGTGTGAGGTCTAGCGTTATCACGATGAAAAACCACACCCCTTCTGTTGATTAATTCCGGCCGCTTTCTCTCAACTTCTTGCTTTAATCTCATCAGTTGTTCGCAGTAGAGTTCAGAATCGATGGTCCTGCCTGGTGGTAACAGCTCATAATGAATAATGCCCTTCCAATCCCACCACACACACAGCATCACCTTGTTGCGAGTTAACCCGGGTTTCGCCACACTTTGACCACGACCTTTTTCGCACGTTCTTGTCATACGTGATCCACTTTTCATCACCAGTTATCAGCTTCTTCAAAAATGGTTCGGTTTCATTACGTCGTAATAAAGAATCACAAATGAGTACACGGTTCATTAGGTTTCTTTCAGTGAGCGCGTGAGGTACCCAAATGTCGAGCTTTTTTGTGTACCCAGTTTTTTTCAAATGCGCCAAAACTGTTTTGTGGTCAATTTCCAGTTCTTCAGCTACGTCGTAAATACTGGTATGCCGATCTTGCTCCACTTTTTCAAAAATGGCATCTATTTTATCCGTAATAGGGCGACCAGAGCGACGTGCATCTTTGACATCAAAATTTTCGGATTGAAAACGCTTAAACCAAATTTGTGCTACTCTCACAGACACTACACTAGGTCCATAAACATTACAAATTTTTTTCGCGGCTTGCGTTGCATTTTTACCTTTTTTGTAGTAAAATTTTAAAATGTATCGAATTTCTTCATTAGATTCACTCATCTTGACGGTACGAAAAACAAATGAAAATCACACATTTTCCTAATTTGAATTTGGAATTATGTTCTTTAAAATTTAAACTTTCAATGATACCAAAACCAGCCAGATACAAATAGTATAGCCAAAGAGATTTTATTACAAGTTCATACATACTATAATGCGAAAAGACTTTTTCCCCAACCTAATATGATTTTAAGAAATAAAAAATATTCAAATTGAATTTAATAGTTTTTCATTGCTACGTGTTACATAGTACTAAGTGGTTAGCACTTATACAGGATAAGTTTTTATCCAGTGCGCAAACTGTAACCATGAATTCAGCATATCATTCTAGACCCCCCAGCGTAGAAAATTTTCGTCGGTTATACAAAAAAAATCTGCTGTTCCATACATTTTGACCCCGTAGGTATTGCATTTTTCTATGAAACATGGACATGGACAAACGATTCTGGAGCGTCGAGTCTGGGTACATCGTGTATTTAAATATTAATTGTTACTAAACTGTTTTCATTAATTTTTTAGTATATTTGATATTTTTTTTATATATATTTTATTTTTTATGTAATACTTTTTCAATGTGGGATACATTGTCATGTCCGTAAGTGTGTCCGTGGCATCACAGTGGGCCCTATCGGAAGACCAGCGCTGCGGTACTTGTTTTTTACAAATATCGCAGCATTATGCTGAGATAGGAGCCTTTTTGGCCTCGCACAGGTCTTACTCTTTTATTTTTATATCGTTCTGTAATATTTTGTTATTTGTAGCTTAAATGTAAATGTTTCTATGTTTTTCTCATTGTTTTTATGTCCTGTGCGTGTCCCAAATAAAATATTTTTCTTTTCTTTCTTTCTTTCAAACAGCTGTTTTTTTTTTTGTAAAACCGATGAAAAATTGCTACTCTAGGGGTCTAGAATGATATGCTGAATTCATGGTTAGAATTTGCGCACTGGATAAAAACTTATCATGTATAGGTACAGAATTTCATCTATGTATTGAAAATTAATAAGGTATTATAGGTACAGAATTTCATCTATGTATTGAAAATTAATAAGGTATTATAGGTACAGAATTTCATCTATGTATTGAAAATTAATAAGGTATTATAGGTACAGAATTTCATCTATATATTGAAAATTAATAAGGTAAAAGATCGGCCAAAAAAAAACCGAAAACGTATCTTTTTTTCTCCCTCGAATATCCGCGGAGATGAATACGGATATCCTTGTTGTAATCTGTGGTAAATTTGATAATCTTGATTTATAATATGGCAACATTGCCGCCCTTTTTCTAAGCTAAATAAATTGTGTCGTGGCGGCGGCGCTTGCTTTTTCTCCGTAACACGTTACAAGATGTAAAATTAATTTTAAAGGTAATAAACTAACTACCACTGGCCTAATTAATTAGTATCCACCACTCCTTCATCCAAGAATCCTCACAGTACTTACCATAGTCAGTGTTTTCGGGTTCCCATTGGTTGGATGGCCAAAAATACGGTGTCTGGAATCTGCAAAAAGATAACATTGCCTTTTTTAGGGTTCCGTTGCCAAATGGCAAAAATCGGAACCCTTATAGATTCGTCATGTCTGTCTGTCTGTCTATCTGTCTGTCTGTCCGTGTATGTCACAGCCATTTTTTTCCGAAACTTATATAAAAGCTATGCTGTTGAAACTTGGTAAGTAGATGTATTCTGTGAACCGCATTAAGATTCTCACACAAAAATAGAAAAAAAAAACAATAAATTTTGGGGTTCCCCATACTTAGAACTGAAACTCAAAAAAATTTTTTTTCATCAAACCTATATGTGTGTATCTATGGATAGGTCTTCAAAATGATATTGAGGTTTCTAATATCACTTTTTTCTAAACTGAATGGTTTGCGCGAGAGACACTTCCAAAGTGGTAAAATGTGTGTGTGTCCCCTGTAACTTCTAAAATAAGAGAATGATAAAACTAAAAAAAATATATGATGTACATTACCATGTAAACTTCCACCTAAAATTAGTTTGAACGAGACCTAGTAAGTAGTTTTTTTTTTAATACGTCATAAATCGTAAACCGCAATTTTACTTTCATTCAATCAACTCAAATATGAAAATTAAAAAAAAAAATCATAAACATAAACCTTATGCATAAACCGTGAATACCTACAGGTTTGTACGGAACCCTCGGTGCGCGAGTCCGACTCGCACTTGGCCGGTTTTTTTTATTGTTTCCTGGTTTCCAGGTCGCGCAGCTGCCCCGGATTTACGCCTGGACGCAGGGTACATGCCTAGGAGCCCAGCTAGCCTAGGGGCCCCAAAGTTACCCCGACCAAGTAACTTGCCTACCTGACAATAGGCGGAAAGTGGTGGATAGCAAATGCTACAGGTCCCGCGGTTTGCGGGGACACATTCTCATATCATGGTATCTAAGCAGGGTAGCAGCAAGCGAAAACTTGTAAGAATTTAATAGTAATAATGTAATCTCGTGCACCTATCTACACAAACATAATAATAATATGTACTTATACAATATAATTATATACCAAACTAGCTTCCGCCAGCGGCTTCGCCCGCGTGAAAATTCAACCCCCCATTTCACCCTCTTAGGGGTGGAATTTCAAAAAACCCTTTCTTAGTGGATACCTACTCTTCACAAAGAGCACACCCTCCAAATTTCAAGTCTCTAGGACCAGTGGTTTAGGCTGTGCGTTGATATATCAGTCAGTCAGTCAGTAACTCAGGACTTTGAATTTTATATATATAGATGAAAGACAGTAAATGAGAATATTGATTTAATTAAATTGTAACTCAGCCCTCTTCCTCTCTCCTAATTTTTGCGTGCCCGACAGGGTCCATATTTTGATCTTGTACCATTTTTATTTTTTACCATCTATGTAACATATGGAATGCAATAAAGAATTCAGTACTGAGTAAATTAAATTATTTGGCAATAGATGACCCACGTGTTGGGAACCGATATCAAAAACGAATTAAACAAAAACTTAACAAAAAAGTCATGAAAATTTGATTATTCCCGCAGTGTGCGAGCGAGACAGCGACATAACTCGCACTACTCCCACCTGTAGTAAGTGTTGTCGTTCTTGACTGAGAGGTTGTGGTCATCTATCGGGAACAAGTATCCGTGGGCCGCTAACAGGTTCGCCATGTGGATCGGTTCCCAGGCCTCGTCCAGGTTTAGGTGGCGAGTTATCCAGGCTATCAGGTCTGTGCCGGTGAATACCTGTGGACAAAACAATTAGTACATATTACTGTTTGTCCCTATTGTGTAGTATACTCCATTTGTTTAGGTAGTTATAATAATAATAATAATAAAAGCCTTTATTAACAATCTTACAATTTATAATTCATCTTATCTCTAAACTTATTTTTTACTAGGAATGTTTAGATATTTTTTTTCTTATTTGACACCGGTTCCTCGATTGTCTTGCTTTCCAGCATAGGCCTCCCCAAGTGATCTCCACAAGCAACGATCTCTTGCTTTCCTCATCCAATTCGTACCTGCTAACTTTTGAATATCGTCTTCCCATCTACGATACTGTCTGCCTTTTCTTCTAATTTTATATTTTGGACACCATTCTGTCACTTCTTTGGCCCATTTCCCCATCTGACTTCTAATTAAATGGCCTGCCCATTTCCACTTCAATTGTTTTATTGTGTATTTTATATCTATAATTTTGGTTTGTTTCCTTATTGTTGTTAATCTTATTCTGTCTTTTAATTTTATGTTGAGTATACTTCTTTCCATTCTATGTTGGCAAGTTTCAAGCGCTTTCATATTTTTGTTTGTGCAACTCCATGTCTGACACCCGTATGTGATACTCGGCAGAATACATGTATTAAATACTTTCTTTTTTGTTCTTAGCGGTATATCTGAGGTTTTCATGACTTCTTTTAAAGCCCAGTATTTCTTCCATCCTAAGGTTATTCTATTGTTAATTTCTTTTGTTGTAAGATCTGTGGGAGATATTATTTGACCAAGATAAGTATACTCTTTTACATACTGCAGATCAGTAACGTTACGCGGTTTTATTGGGATGTTAGTGTGGTTTGTCATCAACTTGGTTTTACTTGTATTTATTGATAATCCCACCTTTTCGCTTTCATATACTAGTTCCTCAATCATGATCTGTAATGTCGCTGGGTCTTCACATATCAGGATAAGGTCATCCGCGAATCTTAAATGGTTTAGTACAACTCCATTAACATTAATTCCGTAATTACTCCATTCTAGTTGACGAAATATATGTTCTAAGGTTGCAGAGAACAGTTTTGGTGATAAGGGGTCTCCCTGTCTAACTCCACGTCTGATGGAAAAACATTCTCCTTCCCTTTCTGTGCGTATTTTAGCCGTCATATTTTCGTATATGTTTTGTATTATACGTATATATTTATTATGGACTCCTTGTTTGGTGAGGGCCTCCCATATTTTCGAGTGTTTTAAAGAGTCGAAAGCTTTGTTGTAATCTATAAACGCCAAGTAATAGTTTATTCCATATTCGTTGCACTTCTGAATTAACTGTTTTATAGTATGAATGTGGTCCATAGTTGAGAAGCCACTTCTAAACCCTGCTTGTTCTTTTGGTTGGTTCTCGTCCAAAGTCTTTGTTAATCGTTCTAGTAGTATCTTAGAGAATATTTTATACACATTAGACATTAGTGAGATAGGTCTGTAGTTAGAAATGTCATCTGTTTTCCCCTTTTTATGAAGTAAGATTATAGTTGATGTCGTCCATTGATGCGGTATATATTCAGTCGTTAGAATTTCGTTAAACAAATTTGTTAATGTTTTCAGGGTAATCTGTGATGTTCCTATCAAGATTTCGTTTGAAATGCCATCTTCACCTGGTGCTTTCCCTCTCTTTTGCGATTTAATGGCTTTTGTATCTTCATCTTTTAGTATGTTCGGAATTGGTTCTTCAATGTCCAAATAGACGTTTGTTTGAGGTCTTGTTCTCTCTGCATTGTAAAGCTCACGGTAGAAATCAGTCGCTGCTTCTAGTATTTCAGTTCTTTTAGTGTTATGTTTTTTTGTCTTATGATGTGTTACGTTACCAATCCAACTTGATTTGTCTTGAAGCTCTTTCCATGCTTTATTTAGTCCTCCTGATTTTTCTATATGTAATTGTATTGTTTCGGTTCTAAGTTTCTTTCTGTATTTTCTAATTTCTAAATTAATTTCTTTACTTAGTTTTGTTATTTTTTGTTTATTGTTCTTCCTATTGTCTAATAAATCAGCCCTTTTTACCATTAATTCTCTTGCTTTTGGTCCCAATCTATCTTTTGATGTTTTTTCTCTCTCTACTTTTTTGTTGTTTACTTTGAGTTCTTTTTCAAAACCATCGTATTTTTCCTGGATCGTTTGGAGTTCATTTATTTGGTGAAGTTTAGTTTCTAAAGTTTTTAAGACGTTATTTGGTAATGGTAGTGTAATTGGTAGCTTCTTATTATAGATATCTTTTCTTGATTTCTTTGGCTCGAACATGTATAACTGACCCCGAAGCAATCTGTGGTCAGTATTGTAGTTGAACTGGTTCACAACTTTGACATTTAAAAATAGTTTTGGCTTGTTTGTAGTTATGAAATCTATTTCGTTTTTTACCAGTCCATTTGGAGATTCCCAAGTCCATTTTCTGTTTAATTTTCTCTTATAAAAACTATTCATGATGTGCAAGTTATTTTCTAAGGCGTAATTTATCAATCTTTGCCCGTTATCATTTCTTTTTCCAGATGTATAGGGTCCAAGTATTTTATTTTCGTTTTGTTTCCTTTCACCAATCTGGCTATTAAAGTCTCCCATAACGATAACAGTGTTATGTAGATTTTCCATTGTTTTGTTCAAGTGGGCATAGAAGTTATTTTTTATTTCCTTTTTGGCTACCTCAGTAGGGGCATATATCTGCACTATTGAAGTGGGATGCTTGTGACCAGGTAGCATAATGTTTAAGACGGCTATTCTATCTGACACTCCTATAAATTCTATTATTTTATTTTTCAAGTATTTCTTAACTAAGAAACCCACGCCATATAATCCTGGTATTTCATTTTTATAGTATAAAATATATTCTTTGTGTTCTTCGATATTTTCTGTTGATCTACGTACATCACATATGCCAGGGATATCCCAATTCGTGCGACTAAGTGCTTCTTCTAGTTCTGTTAAATATTCCTGCGACTTTAATGATCTTGTGTTTAGTGTTGCTACATGAAATTTCCTTTTTTGTGTAGTTCCTGATTGGGTATACATTAATCTAAGATCTTGGGGGGAGCGGTCATTAACCCCGCGGTGACCAACCGTATTGGGGCTTTTGTTAGTTATTGTTAGTGTTTTGGTTACATTATTTGTTTCATTTTCGTTACCGGTGTCTGCTGATTCCTATGCCTTATGTTGGTTTTTTTCATTCAAAGAGAAAGATCTGGCCCTCATATATGCAAATGCATCTGTTTTATGTATTTTAGATGGTGCGATAATATTTTCCGATCCTCTGAAAGGTGGTGGTGTGTGTATATTGTTTGGTGACGTTGAGGCCTGTCTCTTTCGTTTTTCGACATCAGATACTTCGTTTATTACTATTTTATTGTTTCGAATGTATGCATCTTTACCCTGTTCTTTTTCTAATTTAAGTTTTTCCTGTAGGTTCTTACGTACTTCCATAGTTTCCTTCGAAAAATCTTCGGTAATATATACTGGTTTTGGCATTTTTTTCTTGTTCTTAAGTATTGCTAGCTTTTTAAGATATGACGTAAAGCTGACGAGTATCGGTCTTTCTTTTTTCTCATTCACTTTTTTCCCCAATCTATAGTAATTGTTTATTTCGTACATTTCTATGCTGATATCTACATTTTCCAGGGATTCTTTGATTATCTTGAATAAATCCTGGTGATTGTTTTCCGTCTCTTTTACACCGTGTATAATCAAGTTATTTTTTCTGGTTTTGTCTTCTAAATATTTTATTTTCCCTTTCAATGTTTCCATCTCCGATTTAAGGCATTTATTTTCCTCGAGTATAGGTATGAGTTTATCATCTATACTGCGCATGATACTCTCCGTGACACTATGTGTAATTGTTACGGTTTGTTTGTCGAGTTCGGTTTTCATCAACTGGAATAGTTTTGCCATATCTTCCGACACTCCAGTACTCATGTTGCAATAACAAAACGTTTTATTAGCGTGTATCCGAACGTAATTCGCTCGTTAAGTTGGCAATGCTGGATGACGTCTTGTCTCTGTCAGTCAATGACAGATTGGATAGATGTTAAAGAAATATTTTCTAACCTCACTTGAATCGATGTCGTTTAGGTAGTTAACTAAAGGTAAACAATCTTGATATGTCTTTTTATATAAAATAAATCGTATAAAAGACCAACAAATATTATTTAAATTAAGTTACTTACCTAACATCGGTTTAAGTAAATACCTAATTGTAAACATTTTTAGATTCAATTTTTAGACAGTTTTTTAGATAAAAGACATGTTAAGATTGTTTACATTTAGTTAACTACCTAAACAAATGGAGTATAGTCTAGTAAAAGTCAGACACGCCCTTCCGGTACACCCAGAGCGGGAGACGTCATTTGATAAATTTTCAAACCTAAAAAAAGTATCCGAAATTCATCATCATCACCATTTCAAGCGACAAACGTCCACTGCTGGACATAGGCCTCCCCCAAAGGGAGAGGTTTTGCAATATTCGCCACGCTTGGCAGGCGGGTTGGCGATCGCAGTATGGTGGTAAAATGCATAGAGTACGCTGCTGCCCATTCTCTAGTAAGTCCCTTAGTCGCCGCTTACGACACCCACGGGACGAAATGTGATGGTGCGATTCTTTACGTTCGACACCACACGGAACCAACCTACTATAACACACACGCCGTGCTAGCCCGTGATAGTGAATAGAAGACACTCACCGAAGGAATCTTCGTCATAAAACTCTTCACGGTCTTGACTGGGACACCGGTGCTCTCATCCTGCATCTTCTCAATGATGGCTTCCATCTGCAACCAATAACATTACTTCTTTAGTTTGAACTCCATATCCTCATTCCGTGTTCTGACATTATACCTGGTTTTTCACCCAACTACCTTTTAATTGATAGGGACTAATGAATTCTACTGGAGTGCTTTGGTCAGACTCTAAGCGCCTATTTATTCATAAATCACTTCTGAATCTATTAATCAATCAATAACTTTTAATATGAGTATTTTTCTCACTTTTTTTTTCATATTATGTATTTTACCTACCGCCGATTGAGCCAAATAAAATTGAAACTTCTATCAAGGATATAAGACTAACTTTTAAATGCATAAAGTAATGGTATGGTCACCACTATTTTCTTAATAAAAATAGATAATGCTGCCAGCCTTTTGGGCACTTTTGCCGTTGACAGCGATGCGGACTTTTAGATACTTTTCTTTTTCATATTATTATCTTATGTCTGTCACTGAAGAATAATAAATCTATTATTATTTTAAAATATTAGTTTAAAAAATATCTTTAGGACATTGTATTATGCTCCGAACTCAATACTCTAATTAGGGTTTATGAGGTTTTATACAACGTGTAATATAATGTGTTACACGTTGTATAAAACTTTTCAATGCAACAATAAACGAAATGAAATAGTTTACTAACCTAGAATTAGAACACTCAATTTAGTTATTAAAATGCACAAATAAAATACCATTTACTACTGACCCGAATGCCCAACGAACTACAAAGAAATCGTTTAACTAATAAATGACATGAATGAACCACGTTCGCGAGAGACTAAGCAAAAGTGATTGTATTTTGTTTTTAAAACACGAAGAAAAAATGTATAGTAAACATTTATGGAGACAATAGGATTGTTCTGGTATGAATAAGAAGATATTACAGGGTCAACTAAATTCCACATCAGTGAGTATTGATATCAAAATCCTGATTAAACAAACAAAAAATCAGCTTTCTCAACTCATACTTCCAAGTAAGAAAACTCCATGTAAAAACCTGGTACTCAGCTGCATCCGGTTAGACTGGAAGCCGACCACGACATAGTTGGGAAAAGAGTAGGCAGACGATGATATGTGAAATTAGGCAGATGATTTTATTAAGAAGCAAGGGAGGTGCAGGTGCACCCTCTTGCAGCCCGCTCGTGGACCCCATGTATGAGCCTACAGGCACAGAAAAATATCAAATGCTTTTTATTTATTTACTACCAGTGCCCGCGGCTTCACCCGCGTGGTGTTCAGAAATTATCACACAGGGACGTGCTACTCAGATAAAAAGTAGCCTATGTTACTCCTTATAACATCAGCTATCAGCCAATGAAAGTCCCGTCAAAATCGGTCCAGCCGTTTCAGATATTAGCCGGAACAAAGAGACAGACAAAATTTTAAAACAATGATTTTTAGGGTTCCGCACCTCAAAAGGAAAAAGCGGAACCCTTATAGGATCACTTTGTTGTCCGTCCGTCCGTCCGTCCGTCTGTCTGTCAAGACCCTTTTTCTCAGGAACGCGTGGAGGTATCAAGCTGAAATTCATATCTAATACTCAAGTTTACTGCCCCTAAGAGTTGTGAAAAAATCAAACTTCTACGCTAACGCAATCAAAAGATATAGCCGTTTATGCCGCAAATTTCAGCAAATTTTCGAAACTCGCAAGGGAATCAAAACCTAAAGGGTACTTCCAGTTCCTCGTGGAGGCGATCGGCGGCGGCGATCTCTCGCGTCCGGCCCTGGTGCTAGCCATGGTACGGAGCGAGAGGGCATGGGAAGCCGTCACCTCCTTCTGCGAAGCAGTAATGCTCGCGAAGGAGGAGGCGGGGCGCGTGAGGGAGTGGCAGTCTCTGCGCCCTCACGTCCCTAGCCGCCGCAGGAGGAGACGCCCCGGGCGCCGGGAGTCGATTGCGGACTCCCGGCCACCGTAGGCGCGAGCTTGCGGGTGGCGAGCAATGGGTAGCTCGCCGCCCGGTAAGGACCAGGCTCGGGTCGACGGCGCGTAGTGTTCCACGCGCGCCTCAAAGAGATGTCAGCTTTATTGAAGGGGTCTGCTAGGACCGATGCCTGCCGGGGTCGCGTGATTGTTCAAAAGAGATACCGTGACCCTGGCACATGGGCAACTGAAGGAACACGGGTGGGTTTTAGTCAGTAAAAGTCTGACACGCCCTCCCGCTCCGCCCAGAGCGGGAGAAGTCATTTGATGATTTCCCATCCAAAAAAAAAAAAAAAAAAAAAAAAAAAAAAAAAAAGGGTACTTCCAGTCAATCTAGAACTTTGAAATTTGGTACGAAGCAACCTCTTATAGCACCGATAAAGGAAAAATTGCGAAAACCGTAAATTTTTAGTTCCATCATTTAATACAAATATTTTTTTACATTTTAAACCTACAGGTTTGTACGGAACCCTCGGTGCGCGAGTCCGACTCGCACTTGGCCGGTTTTTTTTTTTTTGTAAGTACCATATATATATTTCCATATATTTAGTGAAAAACTGTTAATTTGAAATTACAAACAGACACTTCAATTTTATTTATTTGTATGTATTGTATAGATGTATAGATGTGTAGCGGCATCTACTACCACTACATGCAAACTACACATTACACTGACGTCACGCGAAATCCTGCATCGCGCAAGCAGAGTTTACAGCGCAACTAGCAAATATACAACGTCCCGACAACAATCATCGGGCACTTGTCCATCAGAATACGACACTCGTCTCCCTTTTTATGCGGAGGTTGAGTGAACACCCTGTTGCTCATTTCTCTAAATATGTAAGTAGATCATAAAAGACACTTATACACACTACATTTACACATTCGTGCAAAACGCGAAGCGAATGGCGAGGCGGATAACGAACACGCATATGTAAACAGTGCGCTCGCTATTCGCCTCGTGCCTCGCCTCTAGGTTCGAGCATTCGCGTTGAGAGCGGTTTTTTGGACGCGAATCAAAAGGCACGAATGGCGAACACGAACTTACTGTTTACACAGTCGCCTGCATTCAGTTGAAAAGCTAACGCCCGACTCAACAGGACGTGTAGACGCAATTATTTTCATGTCCTCCATGTTCGTGTGCGAATGACAAAATAATTCACACTACGAATGTGTGAACAGTAAGTTCGCGACGGCACTCGTTTACGAATGTGTCGTCGAATGTTCGCCGAGTGACGAGACGAATGGCGAACACGATTGTGTAAATGTAGGGTTACACGTCAATATTTTTCATTTCCTAGCTGACTATTCCGTTGAGAAGAAATGCTGAAACAAACTCAGAGATCATAGTCTCTTTTAAAGCCCAAACATTGTATTATTCGAATTTCTTGTGAGTCTAACAATCCACAGCCATGATTATTGTTTTTATTTTTGGGCTCGAAATCATCAACAAACAAACAAACAAATCCGCAACCCTGACAGACGGCCATGTCTGGAAGGGTCTTTTGAAGGAAGAGCCATTGCAGCTTAGATCTGACCTTTTTTTTTTGATCTCGAGGTGGAAATCCTCATGGATGTCCTCCGCCCTGGGGTGGGCGGAGGGGTCTGTCAGACTCTTACTGACTAAAACCACCCCGGTGTTCCGTCCCACACCTACGTCGGGGACCACGGGAACCAATATGTCTTCCGCGATCCCTGACTGGTGCCGGCCCGTCTTTGCGGGCCTCCTCACGTTGGGGGGGAGTGAGGTGTTAAACTCCCCCCCATACATCACAGAGAGGCGCGCGTGGAACACTACGCGCTACCATCTCGGGTCCTAAGGAATAGGGGGCGACGGATGTCCCCAGATCCGTCGCCCCTGGACCCATCTAGGGGGGCTAGAAGAGGGCGTTGTCCGCCCTCCGCCGACGCCCGGTGCGCCTGCTGCGGGCTGGGTGAGCGGAAGTTATCTCCCGCTCCCTTTCCGCAGCCTCCTTCTGCGACATAGCTGATTCGCAGAAGGATACCACCGCGTCCCAGGACTTCTCGCTGCCGACCACAGAACAGATAAAGAGGTTAGAAGGGCCTTGTGGGCGGGGCGCGCGCGCCGCTCATATTGTGAACGCTCATATGTCGACCGAAATTAGCGTCACCGGCCAACAGTCGCGCTCACAGAGTACATTATTATTTTAACTGGGTCGCGCTCATATTGTGACAACGTACGAAGCTCCGCGAAAAAATAATAATTATGCCGTCTTGCGCTATCATAACGTGTCGGAAAAGAAGCCAGATGTGTAGTGTAGCCCGAGAAGGGATTTCTTTTCACCGGTAAGTCCTAAAACCTTATAATACGAGTGTTATTTGTAATTATTACAATTGTATTATGTAGTTTGTAGACAAAACGACACAATCGAAAAAAAGATGCAAAATTATACATTGCTTGCAACGGATGGGTACCATCTTGTACTACGCGAGTGATCGCGCGATGTATTGCGATCATTGCGAGAGTCGCGTGTGCCGAGCCAATGCTTGAATTCCGCGAAATTCCATGCGTATCGATAGTGTTGCACCAAGTTGTAAACACTGTCGATATTACGAATGTATTCAATTGATTATTATCAGTAATATTGGAATTAAAATACCTTTGTTAATTAACACCAATTATTGTTAATTGTGGTTATCAATATAGTTTCTGAGTGGGGTTTTCGTCTAAAATTTGGTTTGAGGTTAGCTGTTTATAATGAAAACATATATTTTATTATTAGGTTTCCAACAGATCCAGATATAAGGAAATTGTGGATTGAGGCAACCGGTAGAATACAATGGATACTGTAGCGAGACGGTTGAGAAAAAAAACACCAATTCACCACTTTTAAAAATTACTGTATAATTTTGAAAAATAAGAAAAACAATAGTATATAAAAAGGTATATGTTAGACTGTAGATTGAGAAAAAAATGGATTTTAAAAAAGAGGGACGAGTCAAACTTAGTGGTTAAACAGATATAACGGAAATTATCTTCGCGCACGACCTATCCCTAAAACGATTGCAATCGATTCAAAATATAGGCCTATGCACGTAGATCAATATGATCCTTTTTGTAACGTACACTAAGTTAAACCGTAAAATACACGTTATAATTATTAGTATGGGAAGTTAGATAACAGAGTAGAAAATAATTATTAGATAATCTACTACAGTAAAATGAGAAAATAGGTAATGTAAAGAGGTCCCTTAAACTAGCTGGATGTGACGCTCTGGAAGGTTGCCGTTGGTGCCGATGTCTAGCGACGCCAATGGATCGGTGTCAGCGAGGTCACCAAAACTCTGCGACGGGAGTCGAATGTCCGCAACTATGTTACGACGACGTCGACTGGACACGTCGTAGACCTCACAATGAGCCGGTTCCCAGAAGCCCGTCGGGGAAAAACCGAAATTCGGCTTGTATGGTCGTCGTCAGCTAAACGGATGAGTTGCACACAGAACTTTTCACTTTGAGCGGATAGCACTTAATACAACGTAGACTTATTTAAAATATAGGGCTCAATAATAGAAATTTAGGCCTGGAGGTTCCGAAAATAAAAAATTCATCTGATTCGTTCGGATTCAATCTGCAGTCTGCCCGTTGACAAGAGAAAATTTTCGCCTTCAATTTTTACAGGTTCGAAATTTGAGGTAGAACAAAAAAATATAAAGGCCAGTGTTTCAAAAAAAGGTTGATTTAGAAACCAAAAAGTTTCGTCCGCAGCGGATTTACGCTCCCATACTAATAATTATAACGTGTATTTTACGGTTTAACTTAGTGTACGTTACAAAAAGGATCATATTGATCTACGTGCATAGGCCTATATTTTGAATCGATTGCAATCGTTTTAGGGATAGGTCGTGCGCGAAGATAATTTCCGTTATATCTGTTTAACCACTAAGTTTGACTCGTCCCTCTTTTTTAAAATCCATTTTTTTCTCAATCTACAGTCTAACATATACCTTTTTATATACTATTGTTTTTCTTATTTTTCAAAATTATACAGTAATTTTTAAAAGTGGTGAATTGGTGTTTTTTTTCTCAACCGTCTCGCTACAAAATGGCGCCCGAACTAAAGGTAAGTTCATTACTAATAATTTATTTTTTTTGTTACCTTGTGTGTGGTTGCTCCATATGAGCAAATTTTAATTTTATTGTGAGTTTCAGATTTTACAATCGGCAGAAACCGGTGTGGAACTAGAAAGGATTTTTGTCTCGGATGCTTCGTTGAATATACCTCATACGCGTGTGGACTACGGAACTGCTTACTGAAGTTTATTTTCCTTGTTTTAATGTGATGTTTGTGCATTATTATTTCAAAGAATAATTTTGTAACCATACCCAATATCTATCTCTTTTATTTCTCCCCCAAAGAAATACATATTTAACCCGTGTTTTATTCCATTCCTATAGGTAGCTGTAGTTAGTTTCCCGTAGTGTGTGTTTGATGTGTGGATGTTTAGGCGTCGCGATAATAAGGTAAGTTTTTTGAATGTTGGTTTGCTAGTGTCTATTTTCCTTTTTTTAGATTCTGAGCCCAGCTGTTACCTTTGTCGTTTATTTGTCGTCCTATTTCCCTATTGATCTTACTACTTGGTATCTAACGCGTTCCAGCTAGTTTCAGCAGACTTGACATTTATTCCTGATATTTCCTTTGCGTTATAAACATGGCAGAAGAAGCTTCTATTAGTGAGACACCCCTTCGCCAAAGCCCGATTATTTCTAGACCACCACCGATCCCACCTAGGGCAACTCCAGGTTCTAGTCTTCCATCTCCTATGAAATCTGAAGATTGTCCGCCTTACCCCCAAAAAAGATTCTCACCTATGAAATGGCACGTTGGTTTCTCTGGCGATAGGTCTGTATGGATTCATTTCGCGCTAGTAGCCAGACTCTAAGCACTAATTTAGCTGAAAGTCGGGAACAACACGCGAAGAATCTGACTTCTCTGGCTGAGATTTATGCGAAAGTGGCAGACAATCTCTCTTCTGCTTTTCTACGAAATTCTCGAACTTATAATACAAACCGGACAGCAATTACACTTAACACTGGTGACATTGTATGGAGACGTAATTTTTCTAGTCTTCAGCTAGTGAATATTTTTCTGGAAAGCTTGCTCCTCGTTTTATTAAATGCCGAGTGATCAGGGTCGTCTCTAGGACTTACATATGTCCTACAAGACTGTGATTCCTCTCATACCGGCAAATATAAAAGATATTCTTAAATGATTAATTACGTTAATTTAACCTGTTTTCTTAGTATCCATTTTTATCTGACTGCATGTCGTTTTGTCTGACTGCATGTTGTTTTGTCTGACTGCATGTCGTTTTGTCTGACTGCATGTCGTTTTGTCTGACTGCATGTCGTTTTGTCTGACTGCATGTCATTTTGTCTGACTGCATGTCGTTTTGTCTTACTGCATGTCGTTTTGTCTGACTGCAGGTCGTTTTGTCTGACTGCATGTCGTTTTATCTGACTGCATGTCGTTTTGTCTGACTGCATGTCGTTTTGTCTGACTGCATGTCGTTTTGTCTGACTGCATGTTGTTTTGTCTGACTGCATGTCGTTTTGTCTGACTGCATGTCATTTTGTCTGACTGCATGTCGTTTTCTCTGACTGCATGTTGTTTTCTCTGACTGCATGTCGTTTTGTCTGACTGCATGTCGTTTTGTCTGACTGCATGTCGTTTTGTCTGACTGCATGTCGTTTTGTCTGACTGCATGTCGTTTTGTCTGACTGCATGTCGTTATGTCTTACTGCAAGTCGTTATGTCTGACTGCAAGTCGTTTATTTTTCTTTGTTCTTGTATATATTTAGGGGATTTCCAGGATTTAATTAGGTCGTTTATTTTCATTAATTAATTCCTAGATTTTATGTCTTTCGTTATTGTTAGGTTTAGTGGACACATCTGGAGCTCGCACTGATAACGTTTAAGTGAAGGTCGACTTTCAATTTTATTCTGTATCAGCTGCACTGCGATGTTGTTAGTTTTTAATACCTTTGCTGAGTCATATTATTTATAGGTTTATTAAGTTAGGTTATTTAGGTTAGTTTATTTCAGTCCTCCCCTGTAGGGTTGTCTCCTGCTTATACATTTGAGTGTTATTGGTTTGGCACTCTTATATGGTGTCACTCACTTAGGGTTGTCACTTCCTTTAAGGGTTGCCACACACCTTTTTTTTTTGCTGGAAAAGGGGTACTGCAGCGTAAATCCGCTGCGGACGAAACTTTTTGGTTTCTAAATCAACCTTTTTTTGAAACACTGGCCTTTATATTTTTTTGTTCTACCTCAAATTTCGAACCTGTAAAAATTGAAGGCGAAAATTTTCTCTTGTCAACGGGCAGACTGCAGATTGAATCCGAACGAATCAGATGAATTTTTTATTTTCGGAACCTCCAGGCCTAAATTTCTATTATTGAGCCCTATATTTTAAATAAGTCTACGTTGTATTAAGTGCTATCCGCTCAAAGTGAAAAGTTCTGTGTGCAACTCATCCGTTTAGCTGACGACGACCATACAAGCCGAATTTCGGTTTTTCCCCGACGGGCTTCTGGGAACCGGCTCATTGTGAGGTCTACGACGTGTCCAGTCGACGTCGTCGTAACATAGTTGCGGACATTCGACTCCCGTCGCAGAGTTTTGGTGACCTCGCTGACACCGATCCATTGGCGTCGCTAGACATCGGCACCAACGGCAACCTTCCAGAGCGTCACATCCAGCTAGTTTAAGGGACCTCTTTACATTACCTATTTTCTCATTTTACTGTAGTAGATTATCTAATAATTATTTTCTACTCTGTTATCTAACTTCCCATACTAATAATTATAACGTGTATTTTACGGTTTAACTTAGTGTACGTTACAAAAAGGATCATATTGATCTACGTGCATAGGCCTATATTTTGAATCGATTGCAATCGTTTTAGGGATAGGTCGTGCGCGAAGATAATTTCCGTTATATCTGTTTAACCACTAAGTTTGACTCGTCCCTCTTTTTTAAAATCCATTTTTTTCTCAATCTACAGTCTAACATATACCTTTTTATATACTATTGTTTTTCTTATTTTTCAAAATTATACAGTAATTTTTAAAAGTGGTGAATTGGTGTTTTTTTTCTCAACCGTCTCGCTACAATACCTACTAAATGTAGCACAATTTTCAACAAATGGATTCTCTTTGATAACCGCAAGCGCTCAGCAAGTTGGTTGGATCCTGGTTCAGCACCTAAACAATGCCCTAAACGAAAACTTACCCCTAGAAAAGTGATGGTCACTGTCTGGTGGTCTAGCGCCGGTGTGATTCATCACAGCTTCTTACCAAATGGGGTGAGCATTACTGCAGATGTGTACTGTGAAGAACTGAACTCAATGATGGAGAAGCTGGCACATCTCCAACCAGCATTGGTCAATCGCTCGTCTCCGCTGCTCCTGCACGATAACGCGCGACCTCATACTGCACAGCAGACGGTCTCCAAGTTGCAAGAACTGGGGTTGGAAGCTCTCCGTCATCCGCCCTACTCACCAGACTTTGCGCCTACAGACTACTACTTTTTCCAGAATTTGGATAACTTCTTGGCGGGAAAAAAATTCAATACCCGAGAGGCAGTACAAAATGCCTTTGAAGAATTTGTTGCCTCCTGTCCAGCTGATTTTTTTAAGAAGGGCTTCAATAAACTGCCACTGCGTTGGCAAAGATGCATTGATTGCATGGGTGAATATTTCGATTAATACAAATAAAAATACAGTAGAATCCGGTTATAACGACGGTGAAGGGACCGGTGATATTACGTCGTACTAACCGGAGGTCGTACTAAACGAAATGACAATTTTTGATTTTTATTCAAATCACATTCATATATAGACATACATACATTATGTATTTAATAATATTTACGTGACCAAGAGAAAAAATAAAACTGAATCAAAATTTTTATTTATTTCACATAATGTACATATAATCTATAATAATAATGATACTTTTTTCTTCAACAGAGAAACTTTTTCGTTTTATAGAAGTCATTCTTGTACGCGAAATCACGCATCACCCGCAAATTAACGCCGTAAACTAAACAGTCGCATTCGAATCAGCGACGTGCAGGCAAGGGGGAAGCGCGGGGCGGAGATAGTTTCTTACCTACGATTTATTTGTAAACACGTCAACGCTCGTCGTCGTTGTAACCGGACAATTTTGTGTGAAATTCCGTCGTTAAAAGCGGTCGGTCACTGTAAGCGGAGTCGTAATAAACGGATGTACTTTCATAGTGGCTTGTATTAAAACCAAACACGCGCCTATACTTACGTCGCTAAAAACGGTTGGTCGTTACATGCGAAGTCGTCCTAAACG
The DNA here is from genome assembly GCA_947507805.1 of Aporophyla nigra. NCBI lineage: Eukaryota > Metazoa > Arthropoda > Insecta > Lepidoptera > Noctuidae > Aporophyla > Aporophyla nigra. The sequence continues at coordinate 10,227,973 of OX382319.1, read as the reverse complement.
GACTCTACTGTACATGAAAAAAATTCGTTTAATTTTTTTCATACAAAACGGCAATTTCATAGGTAAAGACCTATTATTATGTATTTAGAATGTCCACACTATTCCAACCCCGTCCCTCTCCCGATATTATAGCAAAAAATTGCAAAACTTAAATAACAAAAATTTTAAGAATTACAGTAATTTTATCGATATCGATTATCGACTTTTTGTTCACCGTAACATGTATGAGAAATAAATTGCTTTTCGTGTGTGTGCTCGTGCACGTCAAGTACAGTGTTTGCGTTAGTGTGACAATCAATAGCAAGCTCGCGATCTAAGTGTGTGTAATTTATTAGTGTGCGTAATTCGCGTACGTTCGGGACCTTTGCTTGTAGTGGAATTAAAGAGTGGGAGACAAGCGGCGACACGCGTTCTAATACAAATCAGGAACTATTTCCTTTCTAACCTCTTTATCTGTTCTGTGCTGCCGACCATCGACTCGACCACGGCCGGCAGCGATAGGTCACTGCCTACTTCCGAGAGCTTTGATCTGACCTGGCCCAACAGACTGCATGTATGTATCAGTCATAGTGTAGCTCGCCTCGGTGTCAGCAGTTGTAGAAAACGATAAGTTGGTAGCCATGTTGACTAGGGTTGCCACCTTTTTTTCTTGCAAATAAAGTACATTGGTTATTATAGGTAAGAAAAAAAAGTACATAGTATAAAAATAAAGTATGATTTATTTGTCTTTATTATTAAATATCTAAATAAATATCTTAGGACAACCAACACACCGTTATCTGATCCCAAACTAGGCAGAGCCTGTACTATGGCAACCAGACAACTGATAAACATACTTATATATTTCTAAATACATACATATTATAGATAAATTACACCCAGACACAGAACAAATGATCGTGCTCATCACACAAAGATTATACTAGCTTCTGCCCGCGACCTCGTCCGCGTTAAATTTCTTGTTCCCCCGACCCTTCCCGTCGCATCGAATTGCCTGCCCGTGCGATTTTACCCGTTTTTGCAACATTTTTCATTGCTGCTCCGCTCCTATTGGTCATAGCGTGATGTTATATAGCCTATTACCTTTCTCGATAAATAGGCTACCGTACACAAAAATAATTATTCGATGCCGATCAGTAGTTCTTGAGATTAGCGCGTTCAACCAAACAAACAAACTCTATAATATTAATAATAAATAATATATAAATATATATTATAGTATAGATTTAAAAACCTATTTTTTATTGCTTTTTGCAGTTTGTATCACATAAATTTCGTTTTGCGAAAAAGTACTTACGACTAAACTTTTCAAAATCCCACAGAAATCAAATCTTGCAAAATAAAGTATTTACGTGTACTTTATTTTTCTCATAAAGTATAGAGTACAGTTATGTGAAATAACGTACAATACTTTATTATAAAGTACGGGTGGCAACCCTAATGTTGACGCGCCTGAGTCGGCCGCTCGTTCTACAATGTCTTTAGAAAAACGATTTTATAACAAAGGATGTAGCGTTGAACATTGTAGAAACGATAACAATTCATTTCTATCATTTTGAACGGTGTGAATTTGGCTACGAATTTTCTATTAGTTTGTTCTAATCACGTGACTTAACATTGAGATTATTTCATTCCCACATTTGATTAGTTTTCGACTTAACGATGGCAGATTATCAACTTGGCTTGGGGGTGCTGGTAGCGACTTGTGACGGCACAAGACGCTACCAGCACCCTAATTGCGAAACGCACAATTTATCAGAATCTGAATGGGATTGAAGATTATTTCTAAACCATTGCGTCATTTGTTCGAATAAATTGTCGGCTCAGCAACGTAAATAACGCAATGAATGTTGTTTAACTATGAATATTAAACCAATTCCTACCGATAAAAAGTTCCGCAATTACCTCTCAGATCTGCAGGACATTTGCGTAAGCCATAAACAAAATACTCAAAACCACCACACAGTTATAAAGTCATGTATTCAATCTAGCCTGCATGGTACTCACATTCAATCAGGTTTATCGATTTCACTCACGTCTACGGAAATTCGCTAGCTAATTCAATTTGACACTGTGTGCACATCCAGACCTCGGCCTGCTGTTGCGTGTTAGAGTTACCGTGGCCCTGGCACAGGCAACTGAAGGAACACGGGTGGGTTTTAGTCAGTAAAAACTTTTTACCAAAAAATTTAACCGCCGAAAAAACTGAAAAGCAAAAAATAATAAACCTTAAAATTATGAGTCGGCGCTTTGAGTGACCTTTGTTCATTGATTTTCCAGCGCCGACTCATAATTTTAAGGTTTATTATTTTTTGCTTTTCAGTTTTTTCGGCGGTAAAATTTTTTGGTAAAAAGTTTTTATTTTATATTTTTTTTGTGGCCTTAATGTACTTATAATACTTGGCAAGGTATACCCTATCCAATGAATAAAGAATTATCAAAATCGGACTACTCTGTATAAAGTTATGCGTGGTTAAACATTACAATCAGTGAGTGAACAATCAATCATCCCCTGTTTTCCGATCCTTAGGGTTCGATTTTGTTTTCCAAATTTATATGGGACCACCCTCGGAGTATACCCTTTCCAATAAAAAAAGAATTATCACAATCGGATTACTATGTAAAAAGTTATGCGTGGTCATACATAAAAAAAAAAATCAAACAAAAAAAAAAAAAATACGCGTCGAATTGATAACCTCCTCCGTTTTTTTTTCGTCGGTTAAAAAGTCTGACACGATGAGCGGGATGGATTTCGAAAATTCTTTTTTAGTAGATAGCGTGTGCCTCAGGGGTATTCCCATAAAAAAAAAACTTCTCTTGACAATTTTTTTCCGTTGATGTATCCCCGCATTCCTTATATCAAACTACATACTTTACTAAGACAGGATAGAAAGCCCTTTAGGAAATAGGCAGACACCTGCAGTCATAGTTATTTTGTATCGGAAATGAAACGTTCCAATTTAGTAACTTCTTCCGGCGCGCATACTATAGCGTTAGGGTTGGCAACCGTACTCTTAAATAAAATCATTCGTCATCATTTCAGCCGTAAGACGCCTACAGCTGGACATAGGCGTCCCCCAATTTGGGGGGCTGCCATAATCGCCACGCTTGGCGTTGGGTTGGTGGTAGCAATATGGTAGTAAAATGCATAGAGAACGCTGCTGCCCATTCTCTAGTAAGTCTATACAAATAAATAAAATTGGAGTGTCTGTTTTTAATATTAAGATAACCACTTTTTACTAAGTGTATATGGGTGTATACCACTGCGAACCACTGCGAAGGGTGGACAAGTTTAAATATTTGGGCCACTGGGTCACTGAAGATCTAAAAGATAATTGTGACATTGAAAGGAACGTAGGTCGCTGGCTGTCCGTTGTAACATGCTGGCCCGCAGGTTTGCGCGTTGTACGAAACCAGTGAAAGTAACGCTGTTCAAAGCTTACTGTCAGTGTTTCTACACGTGCAGCCTGTGGGTCAACTACACTCAGCGGACATACAGTGACCTACGCGTTCAATATAACAATGCACTGAGAGTGCTGCTGCGGCTGCCGTGGCGTAGTAGTGCGTCAGGGATGTTTGCAGATAATAATATTGATGGTTTTGCCGCCATTATTAGAAAAAGGTGTGCATCCCTGATGACTCGTGTTCGCGGCAGCACCAACAGTATTCTCAGTGTACTCGCAGATCGGTGGGATTCCCCGATGCTGCGGAGATGGATGCGGCTCCATGCTGAATTTTAATTTATATGTTTGTACCTGTGTATGTAATCTACTAACACTAGACGTTAAGAAAAATTGTTACTAACCCTATGGACTCCGGTCTGAAATAAAAATATTCTATTCTATTCTATACACGGTACATATACCAAAACAACATTTTTTACAATTTTTGTCTGTCTGTCTGTCTGTTTGTTCCAGCTAATCTCTGAAATGGCTGGACCGATTTTGACAGGACTTTCACTGGCAGATAGCTGATGTAACAAGGAGTAACTTAGGCTACTTTTATTTTAGAAAGATTCTTTTATTTTAGAAAAAAATAACTGTCTTCGAAAAATACGCTGACATACGTCTCAAAATTCGAAAAACCCTGGCTGAATCCTACGAAATAGATCAAAATAATGTACTACAGTATTGTACACCTTAAAAAGGCCTACAAAAATGTCCGCAATGGTATATGTCTACCTCTTAGGGATAACCCACAATAACCATTTTTTATCTTTGACTTTTTACGAGAAATAAGGGCATATTTACGAAGCGATTTTAAGCAATACAGCATTAATCCTTATCCAATTAAGTACCTTAAATACATTGTGCATTTAATATAGATCAATATGGCCCTTTACAGCATGTAATTTAAATGAATATCTTAGAAGATATCAGAGATTTAAAAAGCGGGGGTAGAGCAGCAGTAGGCGGGTCGTACGTCCGTTCCGTCCATCCGTTGGCAGCGGCCGGGCAGTACAGGATAAGTAGGATTGTAATTCATATTACTTTGTCTTCATAGTAATTGCGAATATCATGTGTGTTCGTTATACTGAAAATAAACCTAATAGTATTATTCCAAGTAAGAGACCGCGAAATGGCTTAGATGTTTAGATTTTTGGATGTTTGTTTCTCAATGATGCAAAGACGGCCAAACGGATTTAGATCGAATTTGGCACAAAGATATATTATATCATGGATACGTAACAGATAGGATACCTACTTTATCCCGGTAGTAGGTTCCCGGGTGATATTTTCCGACAGCTATACGGGCCAAGCCACTGGCAAAAGTATTATCCTATAATTATGTTCGGTGTCTGGTAAATGATTGAGTGTCTGTATAGGTAAAATAGGAGCGTTAAGAAAAACCAGGAAGACTTATATTCAACGAAACCAAGCCCTATGTCGCATTCTTCTTACTCTGAATACTATTACTCTTATTTTAAAAACACCAACACACATGATGTTCTCATAAACTATGAATCCTAAGTAATATGAATTATAATCCTACTACTACTAATATTATAAATGTGAAAGTATGTATGATTGGGTGTTTGTTTCTCAATCACGCAAAAATGGCTGAATGGATCTGGATCGAAAATAGCACACAGTCTATATTACCTACATAACCTGGAATAACACATTCTTATCGCGGTAGTACGTCCTCTTGCATTAATTTCCGACATCCACGCGGGCGAAGCCGCGGGCAAAAGCTAGTAAGAAATAAAAAATAAACGATTCATCATAGAGTTAAATAGAGTATTATACTCTTTTTCTTATGAGTGTACTTTATAATCCATATCACTAATAGAATACGCTAAACTACTCTTCTTCATTATATAAACGTAACTTTACGCACTTCCCGCGTCTGTACACTTAGGGTCTAAACACACTATGCCGAAGCTACGCGACCGAAGTTCCGCGGCTGATTTTACGACGTATTTGGCTGATATGACACACCATAAGTGCCGAACTTCAGCTGCGGAACTTTGTGTGTATTCAGTGTCTCGAGCGCTGTTGTGGGATCGTGTCGTGTTATTTAAAAAGCCGGAGAGACAGACGCAATACAAAGTGATCCTGTTAGGGATCCGTTATTAATTTTGAGGTATGAAACCCGACAAATAGACTATTTTACAGTAATAGCAATTACAGGGGCTTTACAAGAGAAAAAATACAGGATCTTCGTCGGCAATTGAACCGAACTTCGGTCGCGTATAAGGTGTGCTCTACAGAATACGTTGCCGCCGAATTGCGGCTGAAGTTACGCCGCACCGAAGTTCGGCTGTATGCTATGACGCAACGTAATTTCGGCATAATGTGTCATCAGTAATTCAGTTAGCACTGTAGGCGTAATCATGCCGAGCTTCGGTCGCGTACCTTCGGCATAGTGTGTTTAGACACTTAGATCTTTTAAACTACGCAACGGATTGTAATGCAGTTTTCATCAATAGACAGAGTGATTCAAGAGGAAGGTTTATATGTATAATACGAGGGCGAAGCCGCTGGCAAAAGCTAGTTTTATAAAAATGTACTTTTTTGAGGCAATTGATTTCGTTTTTCTGCGATTTTTCTATATTTTCCATTGCGAGAGCTGATTATTATTTGTCAGTTATGAATGTGAAACGGTGAGAAGAGAGGAATAGGGCTTTATATAGAATTAAGGTATGAATCCGTTGGATGCGAGAAGCACAGAAACGGTCGAAGTGGCGATGGTTTGGGGAAGTCTATGTCCAGCAGTGGAGTCTTTCGGCTGAAATGATGAAGTTCTTCAACATGTTTTGAGTCCTACAATTCTTGTAAAATCAATAAAAGTGTAATTTATGTAACGCAAAAACTGCTAGAAAATACATAAAAAAAATACTCTTCCTCCTCTAGAAAAGTGGCAGCCCTATCTAGCGTGCATTGTTGCATGGCTAATGAGAATGTCCTGTAGAACAATATAGTGCTAAACAGTGGTACAAATTATAATAGTGTTCATACGTTTTGCATAATCTATCATCAGTTTTATGACGATAGTGGTGGCCCATCCGTGGCTAACAACAACTATCTTTATATGCCACGAAAGACCCCTCCGTGCCTCGAAAAGCATGTTAAGCTGTTGGTCCGAGTCCTACCAAGAGATATTTTAGTACCCAGTTAATGGGTTGTGGAGGTCACTTTATCTATACTAATATTATAAAGCTGAAGAGTTTGTTTGTTTGATTGAACGTGCTAATCTCAGGAAGAACAGATTTTTTTAATTTTTTTTTTTTTGGGTGGGAATTCATCAAATGACTTCTCCCGCTCTGGGCGGAGCGGGAGGGCGTGTCACACTTTTACTGACTAAAACCCACCCGTGTTCCTTCAGTTACCCATATGTCAGGGCCACGGTATCTCGTATGAACAGGAAGTACTGGTTCCATTGAAACATTAATTTTGTGTTGAGTAGCCCATTTATTGAGGAATAGGCACATCACGCTGGTAGCGTAGCAATAGGAGCGGAGCAGCAATGAAAAATGTTGCAAAAACGAAGACCACGCACGGGCAGGTTATTCGATGAGACGGGATGGGTTTGGGGATCAATAAATATAACGCGGACGAAGTCGCGGGCAGAAGTTAGTGTAAAATACTCGTATTTAGCTGCATCCGGTTAGACTGGAAATCAACCCCAACATAGTTGGGAAAAGACAAGGCAGATGATGATGGTGACGACTATTTATCTATTCCGTGGTGGTGACGACGACTCAGTGGCCTCTCATGCACGATGTTGCGGGTTGCCACGATTTATACGTAACTACCTACTTTCTTAGTTTATCTTGTTCATTACTGACATGGACGGAACGAGCTGGAGAAAACAAATGACCTGTGGTGCTCTTTTTTTTTTGGTTGGGAAATCATCAAATGACTTCTCCTGCTCTTGGGCGGAGCGGGAGGGCGTGTCAGACTTTTACTGACTAAAACCCACCCGTGTTCTTTCAGTTGCCCATGTGCGTCACGGTGTCTCTTTCGAACAATCTCGCGACCCTGGCAGGACCTGTGATGCTCTTAAGTGGTTCTCTTAAGCCCTTGATAGAAAGAGATGCAGGCTAGCAGTTAGCTACACCGGTCGACGTCATCGCATCACCGCCATTTTTTTGTGTGTCTTTCTTTGCGTCATGTTTATTGCAAATAAACGCATTTTCTTTCTTTCTTTCTTTCAGCTACGGTAACTAATTATTGACATCGGTGAAGGAAAAATCGTGACATTATCATAATGATATTGTTATGATTTCAGCCGAAAGACGTCCACAGCTGGACATAGGCCTCCCCCGAGCTCCGCCACTTCGACCTGTTCTGTGCTTCTCGCATCCAACGTATTCCTGCGGCCTTCACCAGGTCATCGGTCCATCTTGTGGGAGGCCTTCCAACGCTACGTCTTCCAGTCCCCAAACCCATAAAAAAGAAAGCCTTTTGTTTTTTCACTGTTGAAATTCGAACTTCCGACTGTCTAATCATGACAGCGATTTTGTCTTCACGGTGCAAATTTGATACAGTATTTGGGAAACATTTTCCCAGTGGGACAACATGGGTTAGTGAAATAATACGTTACAGGTACCTATATTAATAATAATATTTACGTTGACTAACCCTCGCGGTTTTACCTAGGTTTTTATTTCTGGTTAGCTTGACTAAGACAAGTTTCGAACTCGCACAAAGCTCTTAGTCATGGTTTTATGAACTCATAACGCGAACGTTACCTACTAGCGACTTTGGCCTATAATGAGAGTTCTTAGTAAAACTCATAATCTTCTTTAACTAGTATGAAACAAAATTGTTTCCCGCGTCTGTACGCTTAGACCTTTTAAACTCCGCAACGGATTTTAATGGTGTTTACATCAATAGACAGAGTGATACAAGAGGAAGATTTGTATGTATGACACGCGAGCGAAACCGTTGGCAAAAGATAGTTAATATCATATGTCCCTAACCTGCGCCCTAATTGCGAAACGCACAATTTGTCAGAATCTGAATGGGATTGAAGATTATTTCTAAACCATTGCGTCATTTGTTCGAATAAATTGTCGGCTCAGCAACGTAAATAACGCAATGAATGTTGTTTAACTATGAATATTAAACCAATTCCTACCGATAAAAAGTTCCGCAATCACCCCTCTGAATAACACTTACTATCTTACGTACGTCTGGGCCCCTGTATTCCTGTTTTTCCCTGTCCTTATTTCTTTCAATCTATGGCATCGGATCTAAACCTGACCTTAGGTTGTCTTTCTAGTCTCTTTTTTACTATTTTTCCCCGAACCCTCTTTCTCTTTTCGTGGCGAGGGAGACCAAAGAAACGATGGATGGACTGTGTGAATTATGATATGGATAGAAAGGGGGTGACTACTGAGATGACGGCTAATAGAGAAGTGTGGAAGGAAAGGACTTGTTGCGCCAACCCCACATAAATTGGGACGCCAGAAGAATGCTGATGACATGAACAACATACCTTCTTGTACACCAGGTAATTAGGTGACTCCTCCGGCGAGGGAATGGTCGACATCAGAGCCTGCACCTTATACCTCTACCAGCGGTAAGCTCGATATTGGGTTCTCTTTTTTGTCCCTGTTCCTTTATTACGCACTTTATACCTCTATTTCTCTCGTTGTTACCATATTTGAATCTTTTGTACCCTATTTCTCGGGTTTGCACCTTATTTCAATCTTTTGCACCCTATTGTACTTTATTATGCACCCTATATCTCTATTTTCACTCTATTCCAATCTTTTGCACCCTGTTTATCTCATTTTTACTGTATTTGAAACCTATGTACCATATTTCTCGCGTTGGCAACCTATTCCAATTTTGTGCATCCTTTTTCTCGCGTTGGCACCCTATTCCGATCTATTGCACCCTATTCTAATGTTTTGCAAATAACATACCTTCTTGCACACCAGATAATTAGGTGACTCCTCCAGCGAGGGAATGGTCGACATCAGAGCCTGTACCTAGGCCGGTAAGTTCGATGTCGCGTTCTCTATTTTGTCCCTGTCTCTTTATTGCACACCCTACATTTCTATTTCTGATTCCAATCTCGTGCACCCTATTTCTCGCATTTGCACCCTATTCCAATGTTTTGCCATGTATTTCTCCCGTTTGCACCCTACACCAATCTTGTGCACCCTATTCCGATCTATTGCACCCTATTTTAATGTTTTACAAACAACATACCTTCTTGTACACCAGGTAATTAGGTGACTCCTCCGGCGAGGGAATAGTCGACATCAGAGCCTGTACCTGGGGCGGTAAGCTCGAAGTCGCGTTCTCCTTCTTGTCTCTGTCCTTTTCTTTTTCTTCTTTTATACATTTTGAATTGTCTCTGGAACAAATAAGAGATGTGTTTAGATTTTGATGTCTGGTAGAAAAGGTGCATAAACATCATCATTTTAGGGGAAAGACGTCTACTGCTGGACATAAGCCTCCCCTAAAGGGGGCGTTTGCCATAATTGCCACGCCACGCTTGGCAGTCGTAGTATGGTGGTAAGATTCAAAGAGAACGCTGCTGCCCATTCTCTATGTGATGTCCTTTAGACGCCTTTTACACCCATGGGAAGAAATGGCATGGTGCTCTGATGGTGGTGATCTTTACGTCCGGCACCACACAGAACCTACTTACTACCTAAGTACCTACGTCAGAAACTTTTAGTTTATTGGATGAGAACGTTTTTTCCTACGTGGGTAGGCCTGTCAGAAACACATAATTTTGTAGCTTCCTTAAATAATATTTATTTTAAAATAGTTATTTGTTCTTTTTAACTATATTTATGTGCTAATTAACTTTTAAACCCACCTTCGCTTGAAACTTTCCTTTCACTTTCACTCTTCAACAACCACAACACTCAAAATATTCCAACTAACTATGGACAGTCAGCTTGTGAACAGTATGGAAGAACTGGAGAAGCTGTTTAGCTCCCGCATGCGTGAGTATGAAGATAAGCTGCAGAGAGCTACAGCTGGAACTGACCCTGCCCACTCAGATCTTGCTGCACTGTCCCTGGACTTTTCTGATTTTAAATCATTTGTCTGCAAAACTTTATCTCACTTTAAAACACAGATCGAACTCCTGACATTGAGTCTAGACGCACATGAGACTGTGATGCGAAGAAAAATCCTGCTGTTTCACGGTATTGCTGAGACACATAATGAAAAGCTGGGTGATTCAATTCTTCAAATAATTTCCAAACAGCTGATGATTGACAACTTTAAATTGGATCATTTGGACGTATGCCACAGACTAGGAGCCCCCCAGGGTAAAACTAGACCTGTGCTGGTTCGATTCAATGGAATGGAGCATCGTCGGTTAGTTTGGGATAGTAAAACTACACTGAAGGGCAGTGGCATCACCATTTCAGAGTTCCTGACTAAAACACGGCACCAGTTATTTATAGCGGCTCGCAAGCACTTTAGCATTAATTGCTGCTGGTCTGCAGAGGGAAGAGTTATTGTCTTGACACCAGACAAGTCTCGCCGGAAGATAGCATCTATGGGTGAGCTAAATTCATTAATCGCGCTATTCCCGACTCCAGCCAGTGCTACTGTCCCTGATGATCCCGTGCCGGTTGCCTCTACCTCGTCTATCGCGGCATCTACATCGCCTGTAACAGCAACCCCCAAACGAAAAATTGTGAGGAAGGCTCGCCGCTAAGTTTTCTTATTTTTTATAATATTGTTCCTCATTCACGCTTTACTTTGACTGTTTTGTGTTACAATCGTGCGGTGTCGGTACACTTTAGATTATTATTTCCTTTTTGTTAATTTACCCACAGTATTTATTTGTAGTTATTCTTTGCTAAAATCTTCATGTAGTTTGCCGGTACATAAATGTTAATATTTTTCTGTTAATGTCAAATGTGACGTGACGTATGACGCCTGTCAGTGTACTTTTTTGTTCGTAATGACGTTACGTTTCGTTTCACTATCCTTTTGTTATAGTATGTTTCTAAATGTTGTGGTTGATATAACCGTTAGTTAGCTTTTAATATTTGTTTTTTTTTTTTTTTTGTTGATTAAGTACCTTCTGTGTCTCTTGTTAACATAATATTTTATGTCTTGATTTATTCCATTCACATTGTAATGTTCATTCTTAGTTTATATAAACGGTATGTGAAAATCTCTACCAACAACAGCGAATAGGTGCTTTTATTAGTTGAGCGTATTTAATAATTAGTAATATTGTTTTGTTTTTATGTAGATTAGTAGTTTTTGATATTGTTAACTATTTATTTTATTGGTATTATTTTTAGTCGTTAATTTATTCATATACATATTATTATTATTTTTGCAAATTATGTTCGATGCGGACATTGATGATGATTTCTTCTCCTGTTCTTCCTCTTCTAGCAATTTCCTGAGTGCGGCGAGTGATTCTTCCTCCCCTGTTACTCTTGGCGATCAGATTTCCTCTTTACTTACCCACCTTCCCAACAACCTCAACATAGCCCACATCAATGCCCAGAGTGTTCCGTGCCATTTTTCTGATCTTCTGGCTTCCATTAACTGTGCACATATAGATGCTTTGCTGATCTCGGAGTCCTTCCTCAAGCCCTCTCTTTTATCTATTCACTATGCCCTTCCTGGCTTTGTTCTTATCCGTAACGATAGAACCGGGAAGGGGGGTGGTGGTGTAGCCATTTACTTGCGTAGTGATATCCCCTATAAGATTATCAGTACATCACCATCTTCCTATTCCGGGTCAGCGGAGCATCTATTTCTTGAAATTTCTCTGCATCATGTTAAAATGCTCCTTGGAGTGGTGTACAGTCCTAATCTCAGTATTGATTACTTTGATTCTTTTGATTCGCTTTTAAATGATTTCTGTCCCTCCTATGACCACGTAGTCTTGATGGGCGACTTTAATACCTGCCTTCTTAAAAACGACAGTCGTACTCTCAAACTTCAATCTCTAATATCTTCTTTTAATCTTAGTATTCTGCCTCTTTCTGCTACTCATCACTTCCCTAACTGCACCCCTTCTCTTCTGGATTTGATGATTGTCTCTAATCCCCATAATGTATCTATCCACGGACAACTTACTGCTTGTTTTTCCTATCACGACCTCATTTTTATGTCCTACAAGATTCGCCCTCCCAAGCGTAAGCCGCAATATTTTTACCTTAGGAACTATAAGGGCATAGACTCGGAGGCATTGCTACGCGATGCTGGTAGTATCGACTGGACGGCCATCTTGGAGAGCACTTGTGTTAATGACATGGTTCACATATTCAATAGCAAAATTCTCAGCTTATACGATCGTCATGCCCCCACTCGTCGAGTTAAAGTAAAATATGTCCCGGCTCCCTGGCTCACTCCGGCCATCAAGGAGGTGATGGCAAGAAGGGACAGAGCCAAAAGGAGGTGGAAACGCTGTCCTTCCGAGCTTAACTTGCATGCGTTCAAGATACTGCGTAATCGTTGTAGTCGTATGTGTAGAGATGCAAAGAAACGCTACTTTCACAATTCTCTTGACAATCGTAACTCTACAGAGGTCTGGAAATTTTTAAAAACTGTCGGCATTGGTAAGTCTCCAGTTATTTCCAGTAACGACACTGACGTGGGTGCTCTGAACAATTATTTCTCACATCCCCCTGTTACGTTGGATCCTCACGTCAAATCAGCTACTTTAAATAAACTCTCCTGTATGCCAGCGCCGCAGTCTCCTTCTTTCGAATTCAGGCCTGTAGATGAAAGTGAGGTTAAAAAATCTATTAGTGCTATCTCTTCTACAGCAGTTGGTAATGATAATCTTTGTTCAAGAATGATTTCTCCTATCCTCCCCACTGTACTTCCTGTTTTGAGCCATATTTTTAATTTCTCCTTGTTTTCTTGTACTTTTCCTGATGCTTGGAAACAAGCCCATATTATCCCCTTACCTAAAATTTCAAACCCCGTTTCAGCAACCGATTTCCGACCCATTTCTATCTTACCATTTCTCTCTAAGATTCTTGAGCACATTGTTTATCAGCAACTTTCTGCTTTTTTATCTTCTAATGACGTTCTTAGTCCTTTTTAATCTGGTTTTCGACCTGGTCATAGCACAGTAACGACTCTTTTAAAGGTTACTGATGACATCCGCTGGGCTATGGACCACAAATCTCTCACCTTACTTGTACTTCTGGACTTTAGCAGTGCCTTTAATTCTGTTGACTTCGACATCCTTCTTGCGATCCTTAAATCTCTCAATTTCTCTTCTTCTACTATTGGGTGGTTCGACACTTATCTTAAGGGCCGCTCGCAGCGGGTTTGTCTCGAAAAGTCTTCTTCTGACTGGTGCTCTCTTGCTGCGGGTGTGCCTCAGGGTGGCGTTCTCTCTCCCCTCCTCTTTTCTATTTTTATTAACTCTGTCACCAGACTCATCTCTTCTCACTTCCATCTCTACGCCGACGATCTGCAGCTTTACACTCACTTTTTGGCGCAAGATGCGGATGCCGCTGTATCTGCCATGAACAGAGACCTGGATGTAATTAGTGAGTGGTCGCGGTCTTTTGGACTGCTGATCAACCCTAAGAAATCCCAGGCCATAATTATCGGCGGCAGATATATGCGGAATAGGCTCAATGCTGCGTCGCTGTCTCCACTCTGTCTGAACGGAGTTCAGATAGAATACGCGAAAACGGTTAAGAATCTGGGGGTGACCATGGACTCTTACTTATCGTGGAGTGCCCAAGTTGCTCAAGTCAGTCGCAGAGTGCACTTCACGTTTCATTCATTGAAATGCCTCCAGAGCTTTCTGCCCTTCAAAACCAAAATTTCCCTTGCGCAAACTCTTATTCAGCCCATTATTGACTACGCTGATGCCTGTTATTTGGATGCCACCGAGGAGCTTTTAAATAAACTTGAGCGTTTGCAAAATATCTGCATTCGTTTTGTTTTTAATCTTAAAAAATATGATCACGTTTCTAACTTTCGCAAAGTTCTCAAGTGGCTCCCTATTCGACTTCGCAGGAACTCTCGGATATTGTGTCTGTTATTTAACATTCTCCACAACCCTAAGACCCCATCCTATTTGCGGGAACGCTTCTCCTACGCCCGTCCTTTAGATGTACCTTGCAGGTCGCATCTTAGAAGTCTCCTCAAGTTCCCTCCCCACTCAACCGACTTCTACTCCTACTCCTTCACCGTGCATGCGGTTCGGTTATGGAATGCACTTCCGCCTGACATAAGGAACTGCCCTACTATTGCTGTATTTAAAAGAAGAGTGAAAGAACACTATCTCTCCACTTTGTCATAATTGCTCATGAATGTTTTTATTTCAATTACATTATTAGTATAATATATATTTAGTGATATTTATTCTAGAAGTATTTATGTATGTTTGTATGTATGTATATTTTTATTTTGTATGTTTATATTTAAATTATAGTATTATTTTTCTTCTACTATTACACACGTTGTCTACATCTCTTTGTATATTCTCTCCTATTGCAGGTATGCTGGAAGAGATTTCTATAGAAATAAGCATTACCTTTGTACATATTTTTCTGTTCCTTTCTTCTTGTCTATTTATATGTGTGCATAAATGGTTAAATAAATAAATAAATAAATAACGTTTATTCACTTCAACAGGGAAATTTCATAACACTAGTAGGAATGACTCATTTCGCCAGTTCAACAGCATCCAACGGAAATCATGCCCAATTTTGTCTTTTAAACTTAAATTTAACTATACGAATTGATTTGAATTTTCCCTTAATTTAATTAATTTGTTTGTTTATGTATTTAGTTCTGTAGTGTCGATGAGGCTAACTAGCTTCACTGTAGATTTTATTTTTTTTAAACTTAAATTACCAAAATATTGTATCCATTTATTCATTTATTTATTCATTTATTCATTTATTTGCGTAAAACATGGTATAAAAGGGTCTTATGGTAACAAAATAGAGCAGACATGTTTTGCCAAGATTAAACATAGCATGCAAATATTCAACATTATAATAAAATTATAGTAACAATTTCCTAAGCATAATTATTACTACTACTACTAGAACATTACAACAATACTATTTTCGCTCGAGGAATTGCTTTATACTGTAGAAGTTGTTATCATTTAACCATACATACAATTTATTCTTAAAAGCATATCTTGAGTTTAACATTTTCAGATCAGTAGGTAATTTGTTATAGATTCGTACACACATAGTTAAGCAGCTTTTATTGTACTTAGCAAGCCTGGGAGCATTGTTAAGCATGAGCCTGTGAGGATCTCGTCGACTTCGAGGATTTACATCGTTTGCTATTTTAAATAATTCCTTATGTTTCCATACAAACATGCATATTTCATTAATGTACAGACAAGGTAGCGGTAACAAGCCAAGTTTCTTAAATATTGGCTGACATGATTCCTCAGGATGAAGTCCGTGTAAAGCCCTAATGCATTTTTTTTGAGCAACAAATGTTCTATTCTGGTCGGTACTGTTACCCCATATTATAAGTCCATAACGTAATATAGATTCCACATATGCATGGTAAGCTAACATAGCTGTTTTTAGATTAGTACTTTTTTTTACTTGTCTAAGAGCATACACAAATTTGTTTATCTTGCTTGAAACACTGTCTACATGCACTTTCCAATGTAGATCTTCATCAATAGTTACTCCCAGGAACTTGGTATGCGTAACTGGTTTAATTTTGGGTATATTTAATTTGAGGTTAAATTTATGATTATTTGATTTATTAAATTGTATATAAACGGATTTGTTAAGGTTTATTTTTAAATTATTTACATAAAGCCAGTGAATTAAAATGTCAATTGTATTGTTAATGTCAGTTTCGTGGTCACAAACTGTATTTTTTTTTTATTGGATGTCACAATAATAGAGATGTCATCAGCAAACAATATGCACTTATGTTTCGTTATTTTAATGATGTCATTTATATATATCAAGAATAAGATCGGCCCTAGTATGCTTCCCTGTGGGACACCAAACTTGTTACATCTATATTTCGACGAGTGTTGTGTTATTTCTTTATTTTCATTAATATTTGTTATGGTAACGCATTGTTGCCTATTATCTAGGTACGATTTAATCCACTTTAAAGTAGGCCCTCTAATCCCGATTGCTTCTAGCTTTTGCAGTAGTAGATCGTGTGATACTAGGTCGAAGGCTTTCGATAAATCAAAGAATAATCCTGTGGTTAGGTTGTTGTCATTGACGTTAGTTAATATATGATTTATGAGGGCATAGATTGCTAATGTTGTAGACTTCCCCTTTTGAAAGCCATACTGCTCTTTTTTTATAATATTGAACTTTGTACAGTAGTTTGAAATTCTTTTGTACATGCATTTTTCGTATATTTTAGATAAAATGGGTATTAGGGTTATAGGGCGGTAATTGCTTAGGTCATGTCTGTCTCCTTTTTTGTAAAGTGGTCTAACAATGGAAAGCTTTAAAGCTTCTGGAAAAAATCCCTCATAGAATGACAAATTGATCAAGTGTGTTAGTACTTCAACAATTTCGTCGACACAGTCTTTAATGATTTTGGTGTTAATTTCGTCGTGCCCTTCAGAATTTGTATTATTCAAAAGCAGTATTTCCTGCTTAACTTCAGCTATCGACATCGGTTTGAGGAACATGGAGCCAACAGTTACACTATTGCTAGAGTTACCTGAGACATTCGGCGGCATTGATTTGTTTGTTGAATCGATGTAATGGTCATTAAAGGCAGACGCTATTTCTACTGGATTGGTAATAAGTGTGTTGTTATATTTGATACTGTCTATATTATGTCTAGGCTTTGTATTATTTAGCTCGTCTTTTATAACATTCCACGTAGCTTTGCATTTATTATCGTTTTTAGCTATGTATTTGATATTTGCGTTTTTCCTGGAATTAAATATGCATTTTTTAAGGAGATTAGCATACTTAAGGTATTTAGTCTTATTAATCGCAGTTTTGTTTATATAAAATTGATGGCGCAATGACCGTTTTGTTTTACAACTTTTTTTTAAGCCCTTGCTTATCCAACTTTGCTTCTTTTTGTTATTTAAATTTACTTTTACTTTTAATTTAGGGAAACAAAGATTGTAAAGTAGGCAAAACGTTTCATGAAAATGATTGAATGCTGAGTTTGCGTTGTTAGCCGTATGTATATTAGACCAAGAAAGATTACTTAAGCATTCCTTAAACTTGTGAATATTATCTGAACTATAATCTCTTTTGTATGTATAATATATTGCTTGACTTTGGGTTTTATGTTTTAAGGGAATAGTCAACATTTGTGCTGTATCGTGGTCAGACAGGTGAAGTGGCAAAACTGCAGCAGTAGCGTCGTGAATGTTACTCAGAATGTGATCTATACATGATGACTTACGTGTTGGTACATCAATGTGAATTTTCAGATTATAGTTGTATGCTAGATCCTGCAATTGAGTAGTAATGTTGCCTTTTTTTAGGGTGTTAATATTCAAATCACCCGCTAAAACCACTTTAATTCTAGATTTATATTGTTGAAATAAATTATGCATGAGACTATTTAATTTGATTAAGAATTGGTTCGGGTCTGATTGAGGTGTTCTGTAGACACAAATTATTATTAAATTTTGATGTGTAAGTTCAATTCCGCATACTTCGAAAATGTTTTGCGTGGCGTAGCTTTTTATTAGTGGCAAGTCTTTGAATAATAGGTGTTTTTTTACAAGAATACAGGTACCACCTCTTTGTTTTTCTCTACAGTAGTTAGAAGCCATCTCATAACCGTAAATTTTAATGTAGCTTTCGTAGTCTCTTTTGATAAAGGTTTCGGAAAGACATATTATGTCTGGGTCGTTATGTTCTTCTTGTAGTTCTTGTATGGTTAATTCTAGAATTTCTTTTTTTGATATGATACTGGCAATATTTTGGTGAAGTATTTTAAGGTTATGAGTTACTGGAGGATCAATTTTGGGCAAGAAAAAATGTGCTATTTCGTATTATTTTCGGAAAATAGTACGGAATAGTTCCTTTTTGAGGTTTTTCTACGGGATGTATAGAGTTTAGTGTTTGTGGTGTTGAATTCTTAAGTTGAAAATAGAAAGGAATTGTTCCTTTCTTGGGTTCATTAATATTGGCTTTTAATTTAAGGCTTGGTTTGTTACTCGCTATCTTCTTAATTAGTTCTCTTGGATTTAGATAGTTCTCGCTGTAGTCATTATAGTCTATAAGGAAATTTATTTTGTTACATAATATGCCGTATGTGTTAGAAGTTCCACATTCTAAAAATTTACACTTTTTGTAGTGTTTACACAAGTTTTTAATACGATAGTTAAGATTATTAATATCTAAATTCTCATTTTTAAACACATTCAGGACAATAATCATGTTGTTATAAAATGTATCTAGCACAATCCGTAGTTGCGATAAAATAAATTTTAAATTATGGTCGTTTTCTCCCACACAAATTACAAGTTTGTCGTTAGGGTTTAACTTCATTACGACGACAGTTCATTATGATTTGGTGACTTAAAGCATTAGGTTTTGTTTCAGAGATTGTTTCATACCTTTCGTACTGAGTATTTTTCCTTGATTGAATGATAGCTGCTGCTAGGCCGACGCATTGTTGAGAGCCAAAGATTAGGATTCTATTTGGCAATTCACATTGTTGTTCCAGAGTACACGCAGACATTTGTGAGCAGATTTTCGGCACCCGGGGTTGTTGATGGTTGTTATCATTATAGTGTTTGAGCGCGTCTATTTGTTTTTTGTAAGTTGTAAGCTGTTCCTGTGCGTTTTCCAATTCTTTTTGTAGGTCTGCAATTTTCTGTTGTAACAAAACAATTTTGTTGCTTTTGTAGTCACTTACATTAGTTTTGCTAGTAAAAGGAGTGGAAGGTGTAGAGAATGTCTGTTGTAGTAGGGACTGTTTTCTTCCTCTAATCATATCTGCGTTGTTTTCGATGGTGGGAGAATGGCAAATTGTTTTTAACATTTTTATTTCCGTAGTTAGCTTATTTATTTGTTGACGAAGATTGTTATTTTCTAATATTGTATTTTCTAGCTCATTCTCCGTGCTATCGAGCTTATTTGTAAGTCCCTTTATTGTGTCTTTCATTTCTAAAATTGTTATAGTTTCAGAAATTGTCCCGTCTACGCTTTTAGACAGTTTACTAGGAGTGTTGTACGATTCCGTTGATGTTTCGTATTCGGACAGTATATGGGAGTCTAGTACTTCGGACATATTAAGAGTTGCTGTTTGTACAGCTTCAGACTGCTGGTTTTTCTCAGCAGATTTGCCTATCTGTTCCGGGGGAGAGCGGCTTGCTATCTTCTCATTAGTACCCAAGATACAGACTATGCCTATTGTGCCGGTTTCCTCATGATGTTCTCCTTCACCGTTTTGAGAACAGTGGTGATGAAATAAGATACACAAAGTAAAACGCATATCTGGATTTGAACGTACAACTCGTAAGTAGCAGCCGATTCTACTAGGCTACCACTGTTCTATATTGAACCATAGCGCTGCCAGGGTCGCGAGAGTCATTTTTGTGAAAAGTACCGTTGCCCTGGCATATGGGCAAATGAAGGACCACGGGTGGGTTTAAGTCAGTAAAAGTCTGACACGCCCGCTCTACCCAAGAGCGGGAGACGTCAATTGATGATGCCCCACCCACAAAAAAAAACCATAGCAGGATATGATGATAAGAACTTTGTTGGTATAATAACTAACAACTAATCAATTGTGCACAATTAATATTCGTACTTGACATTATGTATAATTTAAATAGGATGAAGACCTTGTGGCTGTGTACTAACAGTCACACAGGTCTATCGATCAGGTTAATCTGCGCTTGCCGCAGATGGTTTGTGGATGGGTGACCATCACTTGCATACCAGACCACTATGTTCTATGTTATGGGGATTTGTATATAAACAATATCTTACAATATTTACATAATTTAAAATCTAAGATTAAATCGAAAGAAAAAAAAAATATGTACATGTGTATTTAAAAATAAATAATTACAAAGCATCAAAAAATTCTTCTGCATCGTTGTCAACAGGAAACGTGCCCAAAAGGCTGGCAGCATTGCCACGTTGTATGGCAATGCTGATTCTTTGCCCAAAAAATAGGCCAGCCCTCTGGTCACGTGAAGAGTCGACTAGCCGCTTGGCAATGTCTCGGTATATTATGCGGGCACTCGGACCCCATGGCCCTAGAGTTTCAACCCCAAACGGCTCGAACATGTAATTTCCAATTAGGTTGGAATATTTGCGCCGTTTGAGGTTTTCCGCACCTGCAGCAGCCGCTCCAGCACAGCCCGCCGTGCTAAGAAGATGGGATGGCGCAAGGGTGTCGACACATGTTGCATCCCACACCAAAGGCCGACCTAACTTCCAGGGCATTATGGTCATTCCATCTGGTCTCTTCCCATCGTCACGTGCCAAGCCATTGGGTTCTAGAACAGCTGGCACCCCGGCGACAACAAGAGCACGACGGATGATGTCATTGATGCTAGCGTGCCGTGCTATCCGCCCTGCGCTTCTACTGCAGGATAGGCCATGGTGACCGAGGCAGTCGACACCTTCACCGCATTGGCAGCGATGCAGAGCCACGCAAGGTGCACCCAGACGCAGGCTAGTAGCAAGCCGAAAGGTGGTGTCACTCAACATAGTTCCTATGTTGGGTGACGGTAGTGCCTGAAGCCAGAGGCCCGACTCCCACTCGCCCACAGCCAGAAGGCGGGCACGCTCAGCAGTATTGGTGGACGTATTTATAAGATTATTCCGTACCAACCTGCAGAGCGGCTCATCCCACTGTCTCTGGGAGTATGGGTTCACGGGGCGATCTGTATCCGGGCAAGTCATTTTCCAGGCATTCACTGCATCGGTGAACCACGGCACTTCAGAGTCAACCAGGGAAGGATTTGGTTTCTGCACTTAGTCCTTTGAGTGGACCATTGTACGTGGGCCATGGCGGCCGTCGTAATATACCAGACCACTCCGTGCATCAGAAAGCACGTTAACCTGTTGCTCCTGGCTATCATTTGTGGATCTAAGCGTTACGGGTTATCGGAACCCTGAAAGTTTTAACAACCTGTCTTCCCAAGGGGTATTGTTTCACCCAATAACTGGATTGTGGAGATCAGATAAGCAGCTCCATTTAAAATACTGGTATTTTACTGCAAATGGTTAGACTGGAAGTCGACCCCAACATAGTTGAGAAAAGGCAGATTTATATATAGTTGCTAATTCTTTACGCAATGTTTATAAACAAACTGCGCCATAGCCCTGTGTTCACCAATATTTAAATCAAGTGATTAAATATTGAATATGTTCCATATTAAAAATTTCGTTAAGAACTTCAGACGCCAATCTACATGGTCTTCACATGATGTGACCAAGATTATGTCTAGACTTTAAAAGGGACTGTGACCTGTGACACCGACCTCTTCTGTACCTCAGTTTTAAAAATATGACTGACAAGTAAAAGTGTTTGTACAAACCTACTTACAGAAATAAAAATAATCATTTAACATATGATCTGACCAAGATGTCTAGACTTTAAAAGAGACTGGGACCACTGAGGACTTTCTTAATACTTAGATAGGATACACCAGCCTCATTTAGTTCTAAAATATGTTTTTGTTTTTAATATGGGAAATTTGTTTTTAAAACCAAATTGCGGAATTTAGCATCATATCATTTTAAATTATGTATTTTCTTAGGACAATATTAAAATAAGTAAAATTTATTATTTATGTATGTTAACTTTAATTTTATTTTCTTGTATCAAAAGTTATTCCTATTCATAAACAATATGTTTTTTTTTTATTGTGTGTACTTTTTAAGTGACTATAGCTAGTGAAACTCACCTGGATGGC
Organism: Aporophyla nigra; assembly: GCA_947507805.1. Taxonomy (NCBI): domain Eukaryota; kingdom Metazoa; phylum Arthropoda; class Insecta; order Lepidoptera; family Noctuidae; genus Aporophyla; species Aporophyla nigra. The sequence continues at coordinate 10,205,683 of OX382319.1, read as the reverse complement.
CCTTGCTGACAGGCCTTCGATGCCGCCTTTTCCGATGAATTCATCGTCACCATTTTAATTTTCAAAATTTAAATTCATCACACAATAAAATAATAACTTTTCGAAATTGTTTTTGATTAGCGCCAAAATATTATGGCATTTAATAATTTTTTTACGATTCTTTGGCAACGTTACTGTTTTGTGAACGCTTTAGGGAACGCTTCAGATTGTGGCTTATTTTACAACGCCACAAATAGCTAATTTATACTACAGAATGTGAAATTATCTAAACACTGTTCACTTCAAATAGACGTCTAAACAAACGATAAACTATGTAGATATTACACCTAACACCAATATGAATGCACGTAAAATTCACTTCATAACTTATTTACGAAAAAATCGGCACTGTTCAAGTCACAAAAAAAACATTTTCTCTATCAAAACTGAAGCGTAGAGTATTCTTACAGCATCTAAACGGATCAAGACAGCGAATAAATGTTAATAATCGCCAGTTTCAAACATATTTTTTGGTTTTATTTGTGATTATTTGACCCACTTGGCTAGGTGTTTTCCCTTCTTGTTTTTACAGTTCAAGCACTTCAAACGGTCAGCTGGCAGTCACAGGGATCTAACTCACACGGAAAACCATCTTGTTTTATTTATAAAACGTAAATAATAACAACCGATAACAGAATTTAACATTTTGATAATAGCACGAAATGTCAAGACTGTTCGCCATTTATCATCATCCCAAGTGCGAGAGCTTTTTGAAAAGAGACAATAGATGTAAAGGCACCGTGTGCGAACGAGACAGCAAATATATGGCAACATAATGCGAATAAAGTGAAAAGTCGATGCGTCCGTAATTGAAATACGTATGGAATGTCCTACTCAATTTTGTCGTTTGAACAAATGAATAGATGGCGCATGTGTTTCGAAGTTTATCGAACGCCGTATTTGGTGCTATTTTTAGATCATAAAAAACAGCAGGAAAAGTTTTTACTGTATTTATTCAATATTACACGAGTTCCCGATAAACATAAAATACTATAAAGTACTTCCTTGTAAAATAATATTCACTTGTCTCCATTATTTTACGGAATTCGTGTAACTTTTTATAAAGACAAAAGATGGCAGCACTTGTTTCTAAAGATATTAAATATCGTTTTTGAAATGATTATTTCTATCGTTATTCCATTAATATTGTTTGCCAAATTAATTGTATGTCAGTTATGAAACAGGTACCTAATACTAGTAATCCACAAGTTTTACATCGATATCACCCCAGTTTACATTAAGACATCAACTTGTTGGATTCATGACGAAAATATTTTGAATTCAGTAACGTCACACAAGTCACTTGTGTTCCCAAAGGGATTATAAGTCAAATTGTAGGTAGGTATCTAATACACTCAACTGCATGAGGGTCATTGACAGGCCACAAACTCAGACTACAAGCGGCTATTAAGAAATTCCCAATGGAAAAACCCGACCTATTTTCCTATCAGCTATCTGGAAAAAACTGAACGTTATGTCGGACTCCTACCGACTAAAACCCCACTATTCCTTCTTCTAGTACTCTCTGTCTGTGGCCCGAAAGATACATGAAGGTTGATTCGCGGCAGCCCCGTCTGGTATCAACCCGCCATGGACGCCGGTCAGTTTATTTTCAGGGGGCTGCAGCTTCAGCTCCACAAATCGAGCTCAATTATATTGTACTACAGCTCGGATTTGTTAGGTTATCGTTTGTCCATTCATACAAAGATTGACTTTGATGACTTATGCAGAACAGCTTAATCATTTAAAGAATGTAGGAAGCAAGAGCGCGCAAAGCGAGCTCGATCATTTTAATTCAGCATTGCATATGTAAGCTGTCACGCCCTTTATGCCAGGAGGCTTTTATTTTGGTGTCCATTTTATATTTTTTATATTGCTTGAGTATAGTTTTCATTTTATTTATTGGTATATCGTGTTAGCTAGCTGACAAATAGCAAATGGTTTCATTTAATGGTTTGTGTCTCTTAATGTTAACTACTTACTAATTGTATAGAATCAAGTTCTTCTAACTGGACAGACAGCTGTCTGTTGGGGAGTTTGTTGCGCCACTTTTTCGTCCCAGTTAAAGCACTGGAAAGTGTTGAAGGGCGGGCGTTTTGGGGGACTGTCTTATGTAATTTTGACGTTCGAAAAGTGCTGATCCTCAGCCCAATAACTGTGGAGGTTCTTGCCGGCTCTTCTCCATAACAAGCTACCATTTGGAACCGTGTACCTACCTAGCTTCTACGTTTCATAAGTGCCCATGTAAGTTTATGTGAAATAAAATATTTTTATTCCTTCGTTTATAAATGTGAACTGCCTTTTGTCATGTTTGTAAACGGTATTCTTTTCTTTATGTTCACACATTCATACACGCACGCCGGTTACCAGTACTACGCACCTGACCTTTCTGAAGAACATCACCAATAAGGTCACTAAAACTATGTAAGGATTTTAGCAGGAGGCGTTCTGTCGTTTCTGCCTACCACCATGGGAAAAAGGTGTATGTTTATGTCAGTTTGTGTGTAAATGTTTATATTTTCTGATCCAGCTGAGCCTACTGTAAATAAATATCATGTTTACAAACAAAATAATGGCCGAAGAATGTGTAGAATGCAGCGTGAAGGTCGTAAGAGAATGTTGATTGCGTCGTAGACACGGAACATTTAATAAGTTGCCACAATGCGTCTAGATTGCTTTTGACTTGTCTATCTACAATTAAATACTTCATGTTCTGTTACTTTTGATTTTCAAGGTCTTTAGCCTTTTACTAGTGATATTATCAAGGTTTATTTTTTTGTTGAAGGAATGTAGCCTTTTAGCTAGATTAGATATGTCAGTACTTGCTATAGAATGGGCAGCAGTGTTCTCTATGCATTTTACCACCATATTGCGATCGACTAACTGCCTGCCAAGCGTGGTGATCATAGCAAATCCTCGCAAATTGGGGGACGCCTATGTTCAGCAGTGGATGTCTTTTTTATTGTCACAATTTATTGGTATTTTTTTAAGTCGGTTTTTTTCATTTTTATTTTCTCTTTTTGTTGTGGACCTATCTATACATCTATACCTACCTACATAGAAATAAATAAATCAGAAGTGTCTGTTTGTAATTTCGAATTAACAGTTTTTCACTAAATGCATATGAAAGTATATAAATGGTACTTACATCAAAAAATCATTGTTCTTAAATTTTGTCTGTCTGTCTATCTGTCTGTCTGTTTGTTCCGGCTAATCTCTGAAACGGGTGGACCGATTTTGACGGGACTTTCACTGGCAGATAGCTGAAGTTATAAGGTGTAACATAGGCTTTTTGTTTGAGTAGCACGTCCCTGTGTGATAATTTCTGAACACCACGCGTGTGAAGCCGCGGGCACAGCTAGTCCTACATAAATTCATATACCTCGACTTGCATAAAGTTGTTACAACTAAGCTAACACAAAAAACCACTAATCAGAATTTGACCATTGTAAGGGGACCACTCTATAAGTACCTACACCCTTTGAAACAAAACAAGAATTTTCCAAATAGGCTTATAAGTGACAGAGTTCTGAGGAAAAAAAAAACTTAGAAAAGGAAGGTACCGTGTGGTGCCGGACGCAAAGAATAACACGATCCAATTTCTTCCCGTGGGTGTCGTAAGAGGCGACTAAGGAACTTACTAGAGAACGGGCAGTAGCGTTGTCTATGCGTTTTACCACCATACTGCGATCGCCAATCCGCCTGCCTAGAGTGGCGATTACGGCAAACCCCTCCAAATTTGGGTACGCCTAAGTCCAACAGTGGACGATTTTCGGCCAAAATGATGATGATGACAACCTAATTGAAAACGTCCTCCTTTGCAGAACGATAAATAGTCACCCCTGCCTAGGGTTGCCAGGCGTCCGGATAAAGCCAGTCACAGTTAGGCTTTTTGGTTGTGTGTCCGGCGAAATTAGACGGTGTGCGGCCTGTCCGGCTTTTTGTTAGGCTTTTCAAATTTGATCATATAATATAAGGCTTGGTTTTCGCTCCACCCGTGTTACCTTGTGTCGCTAGCGCAAACGAGCGAACTAGCACTGTCCTCCCCGCCTTATTACTACTCAATTTTAAAGAAAAAATAGCTTTTAAAGCAGTGTCTGACAACCAAACCAAAAATGTTAATTCGTTTATGCTAAAAGGATTTTAAAGTGTACTTAGTTCTGCCAGAGTCGCAAGATTTGTCCGAAAGTGATACCGTGGCCCTGGCATATGGGCAACTGAAGATACACGGGTGGATTTTAGTCAGTAAAAGTCTGACACGCCCTTCCGCTCCACCCAGAGCAGGAGACGTCATTTGATGATTTCCCACCCACAAAAAAAAGCCTTTTTACCCAAATGTCCGGCTAAATTGACTGGTCTGTCCGGGTTTTTCGGATTTAAGACCTGGCAACCCTACCTCTGCCTAACCCTCCTTGAATAACAGCCGTGATGTTATGTTGTATATTAAAATTTGTTACAAAAAGACAAAGGAAGTTTGTCAAGAGAATGCGTTAGCGACTGACCACAGACTAAGGTCATTTACTTTCGACCAGCGAGGTCACCGGCCTGCATCGGCAACTTGAGTTGCAATGCAACCCTTTCCTTATCGTACCTACCTATACAGGGTGTTTGGCGCATTGACCGACAACACTTTTTGGGGGATTGGGTGGGTCATGTGCTATCTTTCACCCATAGACCCCATGTCCTAAGTGTCATAGATTAGACCCCTAAGTGTAGCTGTTGTTAATAGATTAATTCATTTTTGGGAGTTTGAAAGCTCGTCAAGTATTTTTTTGTTATCTATGCTAAGAATTTATGTTTTATATATTTAGAATAATCGTAAGATGAATGAAGACCATGCAGGCCTCTATTCATCCTAAGATTTCACGGTTAATATTTTACAGAATAGAACTGCTGAATCCTATTCTCGGGGGCGTCGCATTATCACGAAACTTGTCATCAGTCAACAAATGAGGTAGTAGTTCGATATATAGGCAAGTAAAACATATTCTACGACATTCTTCAGTTAGGCGTAGCAAATTGACGATTTGAATTGCTAATTTGTCCACGACTATTACCGTTGATCTATTTATAACAAATAAATAAATAAGAATGTTACCTAATTTTCGTAGTAAAACTGGCTATAATGTTCCCACTGCTGAGACACACACCTCCTCCCTGTGACACGGAGGGGAATGTTGAAAAAAAATAAACCACCGAAAAAACTGACAAGCAAAAGCCTTTTTCTTTCTTTTTTGGATGGGAAATCATCAAATAATGACTTCTCCCGCTCTGGGCGGAGCGGGAGGGCGTGTCACACTTTTACTGACTAAAACTCACCCGTGTTCCTTCAGTTGCCCATGTGCCAGGGTCACGGTATCTCTTTCAAACAATCTCGCGACCCTGGCAGGCATCGGTCCTAGCAGACCCCTTCAGTTTTGCCGGCCGCTAGCTAAAGGGCGTGCCTGGGTTCGAATTCGAAAACTGAAAAGCAAAAAATAAGAAACCTTTTTTTATTGACCCTTAATAATTAAGTTCTTAAACTAATATAAGTATACCTAAGTAATTTTGAGTCGGCGCCAAACAAGCAGATTAATTAATTAATACGATTTGGTTATTTCTATAAATTTAAGGTAATTTAATGATCTTTGTTCATTGATTATTTGGCGCTGTGCTTCTCCGTGTTTTTTTCGTCCGTTAAAAAATATTTTCTTTACATCAATGACTCGGCTGTTACGGCGGCAGACGGTGACGGAAAATACCGTGAGATAACCGGAATATCCTAGAAGACAAGTGATATTTACTGCACTGGGTCCGCGTGGTGCAATATGGCCCTCTCCCTCTCACAGGAAACATTAACCCGCATCCTAATTGCGTAACACACCATAAGTCAGAATGTGAAACATGTTGAAGGATACTGGTAATCTATTACTTCATATGTTCAAAAAATGTGTGGGTCCAACAACGCAAATAACGCAATGAATGTTGTTGAACTGTCAAAATGAAAGCCATAGCTACTGTTAGTGTTTTACACAATGTCCCTTTTAATTATGTCTCTTAGCGATAAAGGTTTTTTTTAGGGGTGGGAAATCATCACAAGACTTCTTCCGCCCTAGTCGAGGAGCGGGAGAGCGTGTGAGAGTTATAGTAAGTAAACCCCACCCGTGCTCCTACAGTTGTCTGTGCCAGGGCCACGGTAACTTTTTCGAACGAATCCGTGACACTGGCAGGAGCGATAAAGGCTAGTGATGATAATTAACACGAACACAAACGTTGTTAAAATTGCATTGTTTTCAACAAAACATAGGTACTTTTCATTCTTATCGGATCCATAGCAAATCAAATGTACTTTCAGCGATAAAAGTTACGATTATTTTCATTGTTTATTTTATTACTAGACCTGCCATAATAACTGTTGCCCGCGTCTTCTCTACATATAAAGTTATGGTTTCAATTGCTACTGAATATCAAGCCTATTTTTTCCCGTAAGGGGAGGGAGGAAGGGTGTAATGCGTACGTATAAGCTGCAGGGTAGTGGCGTTCATTTTGATAGTGTCTAGAGGCATAAGGAACAGGGTATAAATTTCACTCAACCTCCATACAAAATGAAGGATTCTCCGACCAGACAGACGTGTCTATGAGGTTGTCGACTTCGTCGTCTATCTTATTCAGTACCTGGTACTTGTTGACAGGCCTACACCGTCCTCCCATACCCATTAACACTGTAATTTGAAACAATTGTAAAAACGAATTATTTTTAAAAGAGTAACCGTGGAGTTTCTTGCCGGCTCTTCTCCATAGGAACCAACTATTTGGAACCGTGCACCTAGCTTCTGACGTTTCATAAGTGCCCATGTAGGTTTATATGAAACAAAAATATTTTGATTTGATTTGATTTGATTAACCCGACGTGCTTGTTGCTGTAATAAAAGAGGGCAGCCTCCAGCCAGGGCTTACAAAGTTTGAACTAGAGTGACTACACGTCCCTGTCAGACTGCCAGAATCTCGGATTTGTTTGAAAAAGTTATCATGACCCTGGCACAGGCAACTGAAGGAACACGGGTGGGTTTTAGTCAGTAAAGTCTGTCACGCCCACCCAAAGTAGACAAAGATTTTTTGAAGAACTCCCACCCAAAAAAAAAGAGCGTAAGGGCAAAATCGGAGTGAGGCCAGACGATTGATGCGGTAAACTTTGCTTGCGCGATGCAGGATTTTGAATGACATCACTGTTATGCGTAGTTCGTATGTAATGTTCTAGATGTCGCCGCTACAAACTAGTATGTTATGCAGTAAGGAAGTCGGCCTCTCATTCTATTGAAATTTCGTAATACGTAGGGCCTACTCTAGGTCAGTGTTCCGACTGACGATGAGCGGCGTACCAATTCGCCAGTTAACTATATTTAAATTTGAGGTAATATTTACTTTCAAGTATTATAGACTCATGACGTTAGTAACAATTTACTTATATGTATATACTAATATTATAAAGCTGAAGAGTTTGTTTGTTTATTTGATTGAACGCGCTTATCTCAGAAACTACTGGTCCGAATTGAAAAATTATTTTTGTGTTGGGTAGCCTATTTAACGAAGAAGGCTATATAACATCACGCTAGAACTAAGAGGAGCGGAGCAGTAATGAAAAATGATGCAAAAACGGGGAAAATCGCATGGGTAGGCGATTCGACGCGGCGGGAAGGGTCGAGGGAACAAGAAATTTAACGCGGATGAAGTCGCGGGCAGAAGCTAGTAAACTATATTAGTCAACAACTTCATTTCAACCGAAGGATATCCACTGTTGGACATAGGCCTCCCTCAAAAAATGGAGGGGTTTGCCATAATCGCCACGCTTGGCAGGCGGGTTGGCGATCGCAGTATGGTGGTAAAATGCATAGAGAACGCTGCTGCCCATTCTCTAATAAGTCCCTTACCGCCTCTTACGACACCATCGGGAAGAAATGGGATGATGCTGGTCTTTACGTTCGGAACCACACGAAATACTATATTAGTAAAAACAAAACACTAGATTAAGGGACTTACTAAAGAATGGGCAGCAGCGTTCTCTATGCATTTTACCACCATACTGCGATCGCCAACCCGCCTGCCAAGCGTGGCGATTATGGTAGAGCCCCCCCAGACAGGGGAGGCCTATGTTCAGCAGTGGACGTGGTCCGGCTGAAATGATGATGATGATGCTCGGAGTTTCTTTGAAGGATAAAATCAGAAATGATACTATCCGGAATAAAAACTTTTTACCAAAAAATTTAACCGCCGAAAAAACTGAAAAGCAAAAAATAATAAACCTTAAAATTATGAATCGGCGCTTTGAGTTCCAGCGCCGACTCATAATTTTAAGGTTTATTATTTTTTGCTTTTCAGTTTTTTCGGCGGTTAAATTTTTTGGTAAAAAGTTTTTATTCTATAATTTTTTGTGGCTTTAATATACTTATAATACTTGGCAAGGTATACCCTATACAACGAATAAAGAATTATCAAAATCGGACTACTCTGTACTTATAAAGTTATGCGTGGCTAAACATAACAATCAGTGAGTAAACAATCAATCATCCCCTGTTTTCTGACCCTTAGGGTTTGATTTTGTTTTTCAAATTTATATGGGACCACCCTCGGAGTATACCCTTTCCAATAAAAAAAGAATTATCGCAATCGGACTACTATGTAAAAAGTTATGCGTGCTCATAGATAAAAAAAAAAAAAAACAAAAAAAAAATATACGCGTCGAATTGATAACCTACTCCGTTTTTTTTCGTCGGTTAAAAACTGGAGTTACCTACACAGCTCGCAGAGTAAGCAAGCTGAAGTGGCAGTGGGCTGACCATGTGTGTCGAAGGCACTCGAAGGACCGATGGCCGTGGAGCAGACGAGTCCTTTTTTTTTGTGGCTGCGAAATCATCAAATGTCGTGTCCCGCTCTGGTTAGAGCGGAAGGGCGTGTCAGACTTTTACTGACTAAAACCCACCCGTGTTCCTTCACATGCCATACCAGGGCCACGGTAACTCTTTCGAACAAAACTCGCGACCCTGGCAGGCATCGGTCCTAGCAGACCCCTTCAATATTTGCTGACATCTCTTCGAGGCGCACGTGGGACACAACGCGCCGTCGACCCGAGCGTGGTCTTTACCGGACAGCGAGCTAAGCAGATTAGGCCTGGAGTGGAGACCTCGTATCGGTTAGCGTAGTGTGGGACGCCCCCGGCTAGGTGGACCGACGACCTAAAGAAAGTGGCTGGGACAGACTGGATGCGGAAGGCGGAGGACAGGGTTTTGTGGCGCAACATGGGAGAAGCCTACGTTCAGCAGTGGACTGCGATAGGCTGAGTTAATTGATGTTATCGTTAGTAGGCCTAAAGTATTTCAAGATCACTTAATATAGGGGACGCCCCACGCATAAGCCTAATACTTCAAAATAGATAGGAAGGTACTTAACTAAATATCTATGGTTATCTTTATTACTTTCATATCTTTTGTTGCAATAAATGTATTTTTATTTATCGACTGTAAGACCGTATTTATCAATACACAGATTTTTTAATGATAAGAGTTTGATAAGAATTGGTTACGTCAACTACCAAATAATAATAAGACTATTCTTGGAAATTATCGGTTTCTTTTAATGAAAATGTTATTTCAAGTTTAAATCCTAATCAAAGAGAAGGAAAATCAAAATGGCGATGTGTGGGCTGTGCCTTAGGCTGCCTGTCTACCGGAGCGGAGCAGAGCGGAGAGGAGCGGAGCTGTGCCAATATTAACTAATAGAATTCCAAAAGGATGCAAAAAATGCAATTGGTTAATACAGGCATAGCTCCGCTCTTCTCCGCTCCGGTGGACAGGCATCCTTAAAGCCCGCTAGCATCACAAATTACATGCGTAGGATGCGATGCGGTACGGCCCGTAATTCAAATCTACTTGCGTTTTTAACCCCTGACGAAAAAATAGGGTTGTTATAAGTTTGACGTATCTGTGTGTTTTTCTGTCTGCGGCATCGTAGCACCCAAACGACTGAACCGAATATGTTGTTTTGTTAGAAATGTGACTTAATCGAGAGCGTCGTTGTGTCGGAGGACGACTCTTGGAAACGCCAAACCGACAAGGATTTGTTGCTAGATATAAACCTCGTCTGTTATTGAATGAGTTCCGCATGAAATAAGTTTTCAGTAATATTTAGTTTAACATACACCCTGTCACTGACCTGAGGGTAATTGCGTAACACACGTACAGTAGGAAAGGCTTTCATTTTGACAGTTCAACAATATTCATTGCGTGGTAACCCAGACATTTTTTTCGAACATATGAAGCAGTGGATATCCTTCATAATGTATCAGATTCTGATTGACAGTGTGTTACACAATACTAGTTTGCTGCAAATTGAAAAAACGAAAGAAATCAGCGGCTTACTGATCTGAGGCATGGAATTAGTATGTACAGATGCCAGCACAAAAAGCTACTACAATCAACTTTACGTTTTCAAGTTTATCGCTATATTATAAGGTTCTAGATTGATTGGGAAAATTTGACAGTTTCAGGTAGTTCTTTATGCTGGCGTCTGTACTATATTCCTGAGGTCGCTGACCTCAGGTCCTGTTAAAGGATGTCAGTCATACATTTTGCACACAATGAAATCAAAAGCACATTTGTCTATGATGAAACAGTTCACATAATTTGCGATATCTATTTATGATGTCATTTCCGTTCCCGTTGATAATGTAATTAAATAATAGTGTTTAATTATTTTCCATTACGCTAATTGCTATTGCGCGCAAGTAATTTACATTTCTTAGTAAGTTCCGTGTGGACAGATGTAAAGAATAGCACTATCCCATTTCCTCCCGTGGGTGTCGTAAGAGGCGACTAAGGGACTTACTAGAGAATGAGTAGCAGCATTCTCTATGCATTTTACCACCATACTACGATCGCCAACCCGCCTGCCCAGCATGGCGATTATGGAAAACCGCTCTCATTTTGGGCGAAGCCTATATCCAGCAGTGGACGTCTTATGGCTGAAATGATGTTGATGAATGAGTAGGTAAGTACCTACCTTTAAAGTTAGTTAAAATCCTCCAAATAATCGATTTGCCCACACGTACCCAAAATACGCGCTTTGACGTGGAGTTGCGAACACAGGGGTAATTCCGTAACACACTAACAGTAGGAATGGCTTTCATTTTGACAGTTAAACAGTATTAATTGCGTTATTGACGTTGTTGAGCAGACAAAGTCGAACATATTTAGGAAGCATTGGATCAGCAACATCCTTCAAAAGGGTTCGAACTGTGATTGATTTCGTGTTACGAAGTTAGAGTGCATCCCGTATCTTCTTTACATAGTATAAAACGAAGTCGCTTCCCACGTTTGTACGCTTAGATCTTTTAAACTATGCAACGGATTTTAATGCGGTTTTCATCAGTAGACAGAGTGACTCAAGAGGAAGGATTATGATTTATGAGTATAATAAATAAAATAAAAATATTTAATTTTATTATGGTGTTAACAATCATAATACGCGGGCGAAATCCATGGAAAAGGTTAGTAAACAAAATCAAAAGTCATTTATTCAAACTAGGCTGAGAGTCAGCACTTTTTGAACGTCAAAGTTACATAAGACAGTCCCCCTAAAACGCCTTCACCACTTCCTAGTGCTTTAGCTGGAAAGAAGAAGCGCTGGGAAGTGGTGAACGGCGGGCGTTTTGGGGGACTGTCTTATGTACCTTTGACGTTCAAACCCTTTGCCTACCTCATCCGGGAATACAGGCATAATGCAGTCTTCACATTTTAATCAGTGTTGAGTTTATTGACTGCTTCTTCAAGCAAGGACAAGAATCTTAACAACAATTAATACGTTTACAATCAATTATATTTTGAAGTGTTTCGATATCAAAAGATAATGGTAACTCTTTGTTATTTAGGTTAACAATTTCACAATTGTTGTTCAATTGTAATTACATTAAATTTGTTATCAATTTCTATGTTTACAAGAAAGGTGTTTTGAAGGAAAGGTATTGACTTGAGGTGTTTGTTTTGTACAAACCTACTTACAGAAATAAAATCATTTATCAAGACAAATGTGAGTGTACGCCGAGAAAGGACACCCAGGAGACCATTGTGATCTTTTTGATGATGTTAGTGATGTACCAGCCAAACCCCTTTTTTTTGGAATAACATATCGCAAGTCAATCTAGGAGGTTGTCAGCTGCTTAGCCGGACTTGCCTGTGGCTATGTTAATAAATGAAGGCCTCCAGCCAGGGCTTAAAAACTTAAAGCAACTACATGCTAAGGGCACCATGACTGCATGGGAGGACAGCAAGGGACGGGCTGGATCGAAATGCAGGCTCAGTGGCGAGGGCAGTCGGGGTAGACATGGATTGGGACGGTGGCGGACCTCGGCGGCAAGGATGGAAGGACAGCGGTCTGCGGTGAATCTGGAGCGTGCTGGTGAGCTTGCTACTCTAAAAATCCAGCCACGATATTTGACGGCCGTGCGAACAACGTTACAAAATGTAAATGAAATAACTGAGGACCGCTTAACTCTTCATTATAAACAACAATTATGAGACTTAGATAGGTACTCTAAAATCACGAGAAAAATATTTATTCCTGGAACAGTTTCTCAAGAATTATACGAACATAAATTGTATCAATATGGTGCATTGTAGGTATTACATGGGAGAACGAGAAGCATTTGTCCAGCAGCGGAGTACTATTGATAAGCATATTCAGCCAATAATGTTCCCAATGCTGGGACACAGGTCTCCACTCTTCGAGGAGTAGGCCATAATGCACCACGCGGGCCCAGTGCCTTGGTAGATGTCACATGTCTTCGTTTTGGTCCTAGGATATGCCGGTTTCCTCACGATATTTTCCAACACCGTTTTGAGAGCAGTGGTAATGAAAGCGCCTGCCTGGGTTCGAAGTTACGACAGACTTGTAAGTCGGCGCCGTTACGACTTTGTCCTGCTATTGATTGATTGAAATTGTATGCACAAGCAAAACTATTTTTCACGGTTTCTAGATTATTCAGCTTCTAAATCCACATTCGGACGCACGTAAATAAATGTCGCCGAGATTTTTTAGCGCACTGCATCTTCAACGTTCTGCTTAGCGCCGAGAGCTGATAATCGAACAGTGTGTTTTCTTGACGCTCTGAGATGTACTCTGTTGAATTCTCAATGCTCGGTCCAACACCGAGAGTTGAAAATCAAGTTCGAGATATAGATAAATAAATAAATAAAATAAATAAATATCTTAGGACAACCAACACACCGTTATCAGATCCCAAACTAGGCAGAGCCTGTACTATGGCAACCAGACAACTGATAAACATACTTTATATTTCCAAAAACATACATAAATTATAGATAAATTACACCCAGACACAGAACAAATGATCGTGCTCATCACACAAAGATTTACCCTGGGCGGGAATCGAACCCACGACCTCAGTCTTAGCAGTCAGGGTCACTAACCACTAGACTAACAGGCCAGTCAAAGATAGAATCCTGCTGCGATATTTTTACGTCCGACATGGCCTAACTAAAGTTTCGCTGCCCGTGCCCAGTAGGTAAGCTAATTTTATCATCATCATCATCATTTCAGAGACGACCACTGCTGGACATAGGCCTCCCCCAATTTGGACGGATTTGCCATAAACGCCACTCTTGGCAGGCGGGTTGGCGAGCGCAGTATGGTGGTAAAATGCATAGAGAACGCTGCTGCCCATTCTCTAGTAAGTCCCTTAGTCGCCTCTTACAGAAATAATACTTCTTGCCGTGGGTGTCCCACGGCAAGAAGTGAGATGGTGCTATTCTTTACGTCCGACAGCACACGGAGGTAATTTTATACAAAAATAATTTTAAATAATCGTGATATTTCGCAAGCAGGATATATATTAATAGGTATATTTTAATCAAAATATGACCTTGACAGAGCGACTTCGTAACATAATTTTGCAGAAACCGATAAGATGGTATTTAATCATTATTGTTTATAATTTAATAAATATTTATCGATGCATCGTAACTTTATACGTAATTATTATTATACCTAATAAGTATAATTAACCTTTTCGAGATTATCTCTGAATAGGTGAAAGCAGTGATAGGTTAGCCGTGGCAGCTAGGGTTGCCAAACCTAATATTTAATATAGTTATCGTTTCAGCCGTAAGACGTCCACTGCTGACATAAGCCTTATTCGCCACGCTACCGCTAGGCAGGCGGTTTTAGTCAGTAAAAGTCTGACACGCCCTTCCGCTCCAACCAGAGTGGAAGACGTCATTTGATGATTTCGCAGCCACAAAAAAAAAGGACTCGTCTGCTCCACGGCCATCGGTCCTTCGACACACATGGTCAGCCCACTGCCACTTCAGCTTGCTTACCTACTCTGCGAGCTATGTCGGAAACTTCAGTTCTTTTCCGGATAGTATCATTTCTGAGTTTATCCTTCAAAGAAACTCCGAGCATCATCATCATCATTTCAGCCGGACCACGTCCACTGCTGAACAGAGGCCTCCCCCTGTCTGGAGGGCTCTGCCATAATCGCCACGCTTGGCAGGCGGGTTGGCGATCGCAGTATGGTGGTAAAATGCATAGAGAAAGCTGCTGCCCATTCTCTAGTAAGTCCCTTAGTCGCCTTTTACAACACCCACGAGACGAAATAGAGCTACTACTAGACGAAACAAAGATAGGTACTTATCCTACTATATTAGAGGCCTCAACACTATCATCGTCAGTTCAGCCGAAAGACGTTCACTACTGGACCCCCCCAATTTGGGGACCCCAAGCTCCGCCACTTCGACCGGTTCTGTGATTCTCGCATCCACCAGATTCCTGCAGCCTTCACAAGATCATTGATCCACCTTGTGGGAGGCCTTCCAACTTTACGTCTTCCGGTACGCGGTCGCTACGCCAGAACCTTTCGGCCCCATCAGCCATCTGTTCTAAAAGCAATGTGCCCTGCCCACTGCCACTTAAGTTTGGCACTTCTTCGGGCTATGTCGGTTACATTAACACTTTTTTTTTTTTACATGTGGCTGACTAAACTACTTTATTTTCATTGCAATAAAAAATGGCTGCAGGTCACTGGAACAATTTGCCACTCCCACATTACCCTTAAACTTTAAGGTGGAGATTAATAATATACATATATAGGTGCAGATAATTACTATCACACTCTTATTGAACAAAGTCCATCAGAAAAGTGGTGTTGATAAATATCTGTATGAAATTAAGCAGTTTCTAAGCAATAACGTAACTGTTTATCACGCTGCTAAAGTTCATAGTGTCCTTTTTATTTCCATTAAAATGCAATGGCTATAGAAAGATCGATATGTATTATATTCAATGCTTTGTATGTTCACCACATTGCATTAATAAATAAAATTTTAAAAAGAAAATGGATACTTGACATGTATATAATCAAAGGGATATTTATACCAATTTCGCGGGCTTACTAAGGCACAGCTGCTGACAGCTGATGCTGAGCGCATCCGTGTATTTAATATATTACAGGAAGTTTAAACAACTAAAAATAACTGTAAGGAACTTAAAATAACAGTAGGTATTATTACAAGTAAAAATCAATAAATTAATATTTTAATAGTCTCGTCGCCAATGTCCGCCACTCGATCCTCAATAATAAAAGAGCGTCAATTGACCTTGACATTTCCCTCCATTAACTTTGACATTTATAAGCGCGCGAAAGTATCATTTTTTAAAGAGCATAGACTAAAGGATGACACGTTTGCAAATGAGGTCGTGTTTACGAAGGTGTTCTATTGGAACGGAAAATACCGATCGGGTTACTTCGTGATAAATGGAGCGTAAATTGAAAGTGATGATTTTATTTTGAAAAGGCGTCTTGCTTCGTCGCTTGGCTGTCCGGTTCCTTTGTTGTTTGGGTCATCCACCTTGGCTTCAAATATTTATTGATTCCTTAGAAGGATTTATACAAAAAAACAAACAGGTGTTCGCAGTCTGATGTCACATGGGGGTGTGTGTAAACGTTGACGCACATAAAGAAGATCCTTTTTTTCTTTTATTGCGCCTTACCCTGCAGTGGCCATGACATTAGAACGTCGCTGCGGCATTTGACATTTGATTGTGAACTTTAAAATTCTGTTCACGAACCCACGATCTATCGAGAATCCGAGACAGCACTTAGGACGATTTTAGAAAACTTTTGTGTTGGCTTTGATTTTAATTTGGTGGTTGTTTTAAGATTGGTTCTGATCTTTATTAGTTTTTACATAATATCACGCCTCTAATCTCCGAATGGTTAGGCAGAGATGTATTTATAGTACACGCACAATTCGCCAGTTATGTTCAAGTCCTATGTAGTAGGGGGCGAGGCTATTGTCATCTGCCAGGGTCGCGAGATTCGTTCGAAAGAGATACCGTGGCCCTGGCATATGGGTAACTGAAGGAACACGGGTGGGTTTTAGTCAGTAAAATTCTGACACGCACTTCCACTCCACCCTAGAGCGGGAGACGTCATTTGATGATTTCCCATCCAAAAAAAAAACCTATTGCCATCAACTGTACAAATTCAGAGTCCGGGCTACTATTGAGAAATTCCTAATGGTAAAACCAAATAACATCTGACAGAGGGGTAATTGCGTAACACACTCACACTACCAATGGTGCCGATTCTATTGTACAAAATTCTCTAAACTAAACTAAAAATCACTAAAATTTGGTTTATTCCTGTCAAACGACGATTTCCTATTCTGAAACAGACTAAAGTGACACACCTTTACTATAATTTTAGTTTGACAGCACTAAGATTGCACTGAGTTATTAGTTTAGTGAAAATGACAATTTTGCTATTCTGAGTTTGCCGGTTTTCACCAAAAATTTAGACTATAATAATTTATTTTGACTAAATCTGACTATTTTTAATCGCGATTAAAAAGGTGTGGAATAAAACTAGTGGTCATGAACAAAAATTCACACCAACGCCTCGCCTTCACGTGCAAAAACAGTGCTGTATTTTTTATATTTTCTTTTGCTTATATCTCGAAAATGGCGTGTCCTATCGCAAAAATAATGAAATTTTCGAACCCCTTTATGAAACCCCGGAACATTTAAATCTCAACACGTGGGTAATTTGTTTTTTTTTTCAAACAAAAAGTGAAAAATTCCATATAAAACACGTCCAGGCTGCCCCCTTGCGCGCCTTCGTCTCTAAAAAATTCATTGCGTAGCGCACATAAGTACCACGTTGCGAAACCAAAAGAAAAAAAAAAACCATATTGATTGTCAAATTCGTTTTTAGTCATGTCAAAATAAATTTAAATTTAGAGATTTTTCCTTGCAGAATAGCGTTAAAATTCTCATAGCCAAAAGTAAGGAATTTTAGAGATAGTTTAGCTAGTTTAGTTCGGTGTACAACAGAATCGGCACCATTGTCTGTCATTTTGACAATTCAACAACATTCATTGCGTTATTTACTTTGCTGAGCAGCCAAATTTTTCGAACATATGAAGCAATGTATTAGGAATGTCTTTCAAAATGTTTCAGGTTCTGACTGATAGTGTGTGACGCGACTAGGGCGAAGGTTCTAGCTACAGGAAGGACGCCCTGCAATTCTGATGTTTTTTCGGAAGTCAGTATGTCTTATAAACAGCCCGAATTCGCTCCCCGCGTCTGTACGCTTAGATCTTTTAAACTTCTCAACGGATTTTAATGCGGTTTTCGTCAATAGATAGAGTGATTCAAGAGGAAGCTTTATGTGTATAATACGCGGGCGCTGGCAAAAGCTTATTTTACAAATTTTTGCTCCCATCGCATCGAATTGCCTGCCAGTTTTCGTCCATTTTTCATTGCTGCTCCGCTCCTTTTGATCGTAGCGTGATGTTATATAGCCTATAGCCTTCCTCAAGAATTTTTCAATTCCGACCAGTAGTTCCTGAGATTAGCGCGTTCAACCAAACAAACAAACAAATTCTTCAGCTTTATAATATTAGTATAGATGGGAAAGTTTGTGAGGATGTATGAACGTTTCATACTCTTTCACGCAAAAACTACAAAACGGATTTGAATTAAATTTGGAACACAGATAGTTTATGACCTGAGTTACCACGAAGGGTACTTTTTTATCCCGGTATAACGTTCCCGCGGGATAATTCCCGACCTCCACGCGGGCGAAGCCGCTGGTAAACGCTAGTTTGTTATAAAACAACATTCTAGTCTACCCATATCAATTTTGATCAAAGTGTGTCCAACATTGGCCGTATATGTTTGTAACATACAACCATACGTGTTTAGAATTTCATCCAACCTTCGCCGCTTCGCTTAGGGCACTGAACTGTAGGTTATGCAGGTACTTGTTGCAGCGACGCGTTGGCTTTTGTAGACAAAATGGCTGACAAATTATCATGTTTGTTTATTCCGAAGAGTTAGTTGAAGTAGTTGAAGAGGAGGTTAAAAGAAAAGGTTGCGGAATCGTTCCAAAGAGTTACCGTGGCCCTGGCACAGGCAACTGAAGGAACACGGGTGAGATTTAGTCAGTAAAAGTCTGACACGCCCTGCCGCTCCACCCTGAGCGGGAGAAGTCGTTTGACGATTTCTCAGAAAAAAAAGAAGGAAGTGTTGACATTTCGGCAGTAATGTTTAAGTCTCATGTAAAAGAGCCTATAATTGTCTCACTACTGGTACGTATGCCTCCTC
The DNA here is from genome assembly GCA_947507805.1 of Aporophyla nigra. Lineage (NCBI taxonomy): Eukaryota > Metazoa > Arthropoda > Insecta > Lepidoptera > Noctuidae > Aporophyla > Aporophyla nigra. Next base: position 10,186,987 of record OX382319.1, on the reverse strand, counting down.
TCTAAAAGGGACTGGGCCATAATCTACCACTGAGCCCAGCACGCGTAGCATGCCACCATAGAAAGCACTTTGTCTATTCTTAGTAGAATAGAGATAGAACTGTCATCAGGCGCGGTCGCAGCCTAACATTTTGGGGGGGGGGGGGGGGTCACCATGAGTACTGAAGAATAGATCCTCTTTGGTCTAGTAGTCGCAAGCGATACTGATCAGCATGATGTCCCGGGTTATAATCTTTTTGCAAATGTCCATTGGAGTCTCCGTGGCTCAAGTGAGAACAATTTTAAGATAGTAAGACAGGCAAATCGTTCAGGGTTTCGACAGCATGACTGTCTTTGGGGGGGGGTCATGACCCCTAGGACCCCCCCCTCGGACCGCGCCTGACTGTCATACTACGCCAGCATAAAACGGTACAAATCTTTTTACAATCTTTAATTCTGTCTTTAATCTTTCTACAATCTGTAATTTTGTCTATTCTTACGTCGACAAAACCCCTTTCTACGGTGGTCATGCTACGCATGCAGTACGGGTTGGTATTTGATACATATCTTTGAGTTTTTAGTTCTAGGACATGCCGGTTTTCTCACGATGTTTTCTTTCGCCGTTTTGAAAGCAGTGGCGATGAAATAATTTACACAAGGTAAAGCTCCTGTCTCGGTTCGAACCTACAACTCATAATTCATGAGCATTACCACTAGGCCACCACTGCTCTCAAAGAGCAAGAGTAAAATGCAAATAAATATTATTTTTAATTCCATTAAAACGGTCATCAAAATAAATGTACCCACAAAGAACATTCTTGAACTGGAAGCTATAAAAAAAACAAGTGACAAATTACCAGTTTAGCTAATAAATATTTTCAATAACAGACCAAACAGGTTTCTCCTAAGCGACAAACCGGCACTCTAAAAGCGTACGACCTTCGTTCCCTTTCACTTTCCGCCACCTATGCTTAGCTAAGTAATGTTATTATGTGCTAAGACTTTACAGTTCTATTGATATGAGCTCTAGTGACTGCCAAGCCCCCAGCATCACGAGTTCCATGACCACCATAGAAGCGGGTTTTTTTCAACGGAAGAATAGACAAAATGACAGATTTTAGAAAGATTTCTGCTTCAACCAGCCCGCGAAATTCAAATTTTCTTACGTTTTTTGCAATTTGCAGGCCAGTGCTAGGTTGTATGTTGATTAAAATATTATTCGCGCCTGTAAGTCATATGTAGTTACAGAATTATAATCATCAAAATCATCAATACAACGCTCTAAGTTCATAAAACTGTAGGAATTACGTTTTCTCTTTTTTTTTGTTCTTAGGCCTTTATGAACTTGGAGGGTTGTATTGGTGATTTTGATGATTATAATTCTGTAACTACATACGTCTTCAAAAACCAAACTGACGACGTTGGCTAGGTTTAGTCACTTCAAGCCGTGATTTATTTACAACTAGATTTTGCCCGCGACTTCGCCCACGTATTATACATATAATATAAACCTTCTTGGATCACTCTGTCTATTGATGAAAACCGCATTAAAATCCGTTGCGTAGTTTAAAAGATATAAGCGTACAAACGCAGGAAGCGACTTTGTTTTATACTATGTAAAGAAGATAATCGCTAATTACCTATGTTATCGCGGAATTACGCAAGGAATATTTTGTACTAGCTTTTGCCCGCGGCTTCGCCCTCGTGGATGTCGTAAATTAACGCAGGAGGACGTACTACCGCGGTAAGATGTGTTAATTCAGGTTATATTATAGGTAATAGCTGTTACCCGCGACTTCGTCCGCGTGGTATTTAACAAAAAGTTTTTCATAAAAACTGTCTTTGAAAATTACGCTGACATACGTCACAAAATTCAGCGTGTTTTTAGTTTTTTTAAACTATTATTTATTTTAAAAAATAAAAGTAGCCTAAGTTACTCCTTGTTACATCAGCTATCTGGCAGTGATAGTTCCGTCAAAATCGGTCCAGCCATTTCAGAGATTAGCCGGAAAAAACAGACAGACAAAAATTGTAAAAAAATGTTGTTTTGGTATATGTACCGTGTATACATCCATTTACAGTTAGTAAAAAGTGGTTGTCTTAATATTAAAAACAGACACTGCAATTTTATTTATTTGTTGTATAGACTAGATTTTGCCAGCGACTTCAACCGCGTATTATACATATAAACTAGGGTTCATTCCCGGGAATTCTCGAGCCGAGAATTCCCGGGAAATCGTGGGGTTTTGTTCCCGGGAAATCAAGCTCGAGAAAAGTCGAGAACTCGAGAAATCATGTACCTATATAGAAATTAAATTGCCCTTTGTTGTGTTGCGTGGCCAAAGCGTAGCGGCACCCTTTGATCTCGTTGCAAGCGCTCTACGGCGTCGTTTTTACACGTTCATTCGTGTTTCGACTCTAGCCAAGTATAGTTTACGTAGTGAGTGTTTCACAGATTACGTGATAAATTGAAATCAATCAGGTAAGTCTTTTCACTTTTATTGACACATCATCGCTTTATTATTATCAATAATATAATCTAAATATGATCTTAAATTTTACTCGGTACGATTTTTTAGTCAAACTTTAATACATAAAATAACTAACGATACATTAATTATACTACTTAGTCTAATTATATTTCCTACTTTTGTAAAGCAACAACACACAAGCTTGAGTTTAATTATTCTAATATGTTTTTCATATGTAAGTAATTTGAAATTAATTGATGTGTTATTTTAAATTTGTGAGACGAATATTGCCAGTTGTGTTTTGTGTGTATCACATATTAATCCAAGGGCTTATTATTAATTTGAATTGCGTTTGTTATAGATTTACCCGAAACGTCACTATAACAGTAAAGATGGAAGCAACAAAAGTATGGAAATATTAAAATAAAAGGAATCTGCAAATGCGCAATGCCTAAAGTGCCCAAAAACCATTGCTTGCAAAGGTTCAAATACTAGCGGGTTGGTGAGACATTTAGCACATGTGCATAAAATCAATATTGCTAAATGCGGGACCCAAAAAGAATCCGAATCTGAAGCATCTACAAATTCAGGTGTGAGTACATACACCCAAAAAAAGCAGGCCTGGGTATAAAAGTAAAAAACCAGCCAAAAATGGTGCTGTCATTATAGTTATGAGTCTGAATAATATTATTTCTGTATTTAAAAAAAAGTTAATTAGCTTATTCATAAGCTTAACGTTTTTGAATATAATCAATAAAAGTTTTATAATTAATTTGATACTTTTATTTGAGAGGAATACTACTGAATTTGTTGACGTTATTGGAACCAAATAATATGAGTAAACGTACGCAAATGTAAATTTCTCGACAACCCGAGAAGCCCCGAGAAATTAGCCTCGAGAATTCTCGAGACCCGAGAAATTAAAAAGCTCAAGAAATCATGAACCCTAATATAAACCTTCCTCTTGAATCTGTCTGTCTATTGATGAAAACCGCATTAAAATCCGTTGCGTAGTTTAAAAGATCTTAGCGTACAGACGCGGGAAGCGACTTTGTTTTTTTACTATGTAAAGAAGATAATCGCTAATTACCTATGTTATCGCGGAATTACGCAAGGAATATTTTGTACTAGCTTTTGCCCGCGGCTTCGCCCGCGTGGATGTCGGAAATTAACGCAGGAGGACATACTACTGCGGTAAGATGTGTAAATTTAGGTTATATTATAGGTAATAGCTGTTACCCGCGACTTCGTCCGCGTGGTATTTAACAAAAAGTTTTTCATAAAAACTGTCTTTGAAAACTACGCTGACATACGTCTCAAAATTCAGCGTGTTTTTTGTTTTTTAAACTATTATTTATTGTTTCTAAAATAAAAGTAGCCTAAGTTACTCCTTGTTACATCAGCTATCTGCCAGTGAAAGTTCCGTCGTCAAAATCGGTCCAGCCATTTCAAAGATTAGCCGGAACAAACAGACAGACAGACAAAAATTGTAAAAAAAATTGTTTTGGTATATGTACCGTGTATACATCCATTTACAGTTAGTAAAAAGTGGTTGTCTTAATATTAAAAACAGACACTCCAATTTTTATTTATTTGTATTTATGTATAGATAGCACTGTGTGACCTAAACCCGCACTTAAGTCACAGAAAAACGTGACTTATGTCACACGAGCTATACAATAGTATACGATAATCGTGACTCTATCTGTAAGTCACACATATCGTTATTATCGCGGAATTGGAAAAACAAAAAAACGTAAATAACGCAATTAATGTTATTGAACTGTCAAAATGAAAACCATCCCTACTGCAGGCGCGGTCCGAGGGGGGGGGGGGGGTCCTAGGGGTCATGACCCCCCCCAAAGACAGTCATGCTGTCGAAACCCTGAACGATTTGCCTGTCTTACTATCTTAAAATTGTTCTCACTTGAACCACGGAGACTCCGATGGACATTTGCAAAAAGATTATAACCCAGGACATCATGCTGATCAGTAGCGCTTGTGACTACTAGACCAAAGAGGATGTACCTTCCTAAAAATATTCTTCAGTACTCATGGTGACCCCCCCCCAAAATGTAAGGCTGCGACCGCGCCTGCCCTACTGTCAGTGTGTAACGCAACTACCCTGTCGGTCTGTATATGAGCAAATGCAGGGTTATTAAAGTTTTTAAATAAGCTCTCAATTAAAATATTTTTTATTGCTAATTGGGCGTGCCGCCGATCTGTTCTGTAAAACTCTCACCGTGAGAACTTAGGTAAAGTGACCTAAAAGTGAGCTGTCATTTCATACAATGGTAGGGATTGACACTATTGACAGCTCACTAGGTCCCTTTTTTATCTCAAGATGGAAATAATCGTGCATGTCCTCCGCCCTGGGGTGGGCGGAGGCGTCTTTCAGACTCTTACTGACTAAAACCACCCCGGTGTTCCCTCCCACTCGTACGTCGGAGACCACGGGAACTAAAGCGTCTTCCGCGATCCCCGACTGGTGCCAGCCCGCCTCTGCGGGCGTCCTCACGTTAAGGGGTGAGTGTGGTATTAAACTCCCCCCCTTATTTACAGAGAGGTTCGTGTGGATAACTACGCGCCGCCACCTCAGGTCCTAAGGAATAGGAGGCAACGGATGACTTTAAGCTCTCTTCACCTAAGCAATCACGGTGCCATTTTTACAGAATAGCATTACTGCTCTTGACTTCGATCACGCCTGATGGAAAGCGATGGATGAGGTCAATGATGGAACGAGCGTGCCCAGATGATGCCTGTTCACTCTTGCTTTGAAGGTAGACGAGTTAAATGTGGAAGGGAACACAGACTCTGGCAGATAGTTTCACACTTTGGTTGTGCGCATAATGAATGTGGCAGAGAAGCGCTGAGTACGACTGGTCGGGATATCAAGCAAGGGCGGATGGTAACGCTGCAGTACGTCTTGAAGTAAAAGGGCGGTGGTGGGATCAGGTCGTCTCCTGCCCATAGTAGGTAAGTAATCATTTTATTTAACAAAAGACTTAACCTAGGTAACAACAGTATTGTCTAAGTTATCAATAGGTATGGTTATTACACTTATTACAGATGAGTAAGACCCCTTTTTTGTGGCTAGGAAATCATCACATGACGTCTCCCGCTCTGTGTAGAGCAGAAGGGCGTGTCAGACTTTTACTGACTGAAACCCACCCGTGTTCCTTCGGTTGTATATGGGCAACTGAAGGAACACGGGTGGGCCAGAGCCGCGGTATCTCTTTCGAAAAAATCTCGCGACCTTGGCAGGCCTCCGCGACCCTGGCAGGCATCATGAGTGAGACCCCTGCCCTTCAAAAAAAATTGCACTCCGGGAGTGCCGGCAGAAGTGAAAACTTGATTATTAACGTTGAGCATGTTTGATATTTTGGAATGGTTAGGGAATAATTTGTTGTTCAATTTCCATATTTTAAGCACTTTATATTCACGAATTTTACGAATACACAACAATGTGATCACTACACAGACGGTCGAGCCATCAGCTGTCACCATCCATGGATGCGCGTGGCACGCTGTAACATAGACGAACATTCGCGCAAGCGCCCTGCGCCGCCTAAACGAAACAGTAGGCCCAGGCATACATTTTCGCCGCGCCGTAGAGAGGGGATAGCTGTCTACTCTCCATCCGTCCTACGCTTTTTCGATCAGGTCACGTGTCCTGACGCGAGTTTAAGATTTTATACCCATTACAGAAAAAGTGCTCAACGCCGCTAAAGAAGTTTTCACTTCAACTAGGAGAGTCCTGTATCTTGAAGGACAGTGAACTTTAAAGGGATATACTACTTTACAAGGCAGTTACTTATATTTGATGTTCTTACGTCTGCGATACTGATAAGAAACGCAATACTTACCAACGATGTAACAACTAAAATTGCATATACCTAACTAAGTAGTTGTTTACACAATTGTTTCAAGTAAGTGAGATGACCTTCGGAAACGATGACTGCATATAATACGGTTGATACACATTTACATAAGACTCTCGCCTTCTTTCCATTGAGGGTAGGTAAAAACTACAGAATGTCACCTGGTACAATCCTGGAATAATATTTTCAGGGTTACTTGTTCATTAGCCTTTATTCGTAAGAGCAGAGCAAATTGTGCGGAACAGTCACCAAGCTCCGTTGCTGTATTTCGGTTTGAAGAGTTTGGTTACGCTGAAAGGTCTTTTGTGCCTGTTGGGCTATACATGGGCGCTGGAGTGCAAGAGGGTGTTCTTGCGCCCAACTTTTTTTTTGGTGGCAAATCATCAAATGACGTCTCCGGCTTTTGGCGGATGGTGACTTTTGCTGACTAAAACCCACCTACAACCTTATAGGCTTAAAAGGACAAACATCATCCGCGTATAACGTACCTAGTTCACTGCGTCAACTAGCGTCAACTTTTTATCTGACTGACTTTTGACTGTCCAAAAGTGCCTGTAAAATGTTTAACTGAAATAGATGCTTTCTATTTTTTATTTTTATAGTTTATTATTTATTAGTCACATTAGCCGTCTGAAAAATGACCGTTGGGCAAATGTCTCCACACAATGGGTGCCTGAAGATGGGTGACGCCGCCACGGTCGGCCCAGAAAGCGGTGGCGATACAACCTAGATGCGTACCGCTACGGCTGGTTTGAAGTGGAGCAGGACAACAGTTCCTGGAAGAAATTCGGGGAGGCCTTTGCCCAGCAGTGGAAAAATATAGGCTAAACAAAAAAAAATATATAGTGCAGATTGGCCAAAAATAAAAATTGATAATAGTGCTACTATTAAAGTAGATTACTTACTAGTACTACTACTTACCTAACTAATTCCTAAGAATAGCGTGATAATTACCAATGGTACTCTATAATTTTATTACCTAAACCAATTTGGTTTAATGATTATTAGGATAAACATGACTGGCTAAGCAGGCCGATAAGCGAGTAGGTGCAAACAATAGATAACTTTTTATTTTGTAATGCATGCACTCACCCAGCAAAAATAACACTCTTTTTTTGTGAGTGGGAAATCATCAAATGAAGTTTTCCGCTATGGGTGGAGCGGAAGGCCGTGTCATACTTTTACTGACTAAAACCCACCCGTAATCCTTCAGTTGCCTGTGCCAGGGCCGCGGTAACTCTTTCTAATTGTATAACACACTATCTGAATAATTTTGAAGTATATTGCTTTATATGTTCGAAAAATTTGTCTTCCCGACAACGTAAAGAACGCAATGAATGTTGTTGAACTGTCAAAATCAAAGCCGTTCCTACTGTTATTGTGTTATACAATTACCTAGTTCCGAGTGGTACCGAACGTTAAGAATAACACCATCCCATTTCTCCCAGTGGCGTGGATGTCGTAAGAGGCGACTAAGGGACTTACTAGAGAATGGGCAGCACTGCAGCAGCGTTCTCTATGCATTTTAACACCATACTGCGATCGCCAACCCGCCTGCCAAGCGTGGCGATTATGACAAACCCTCCCAAACTGGGGGAGGCCTATTTCCAGCAGTGGACGTCTTTCGGCTGAAATGATGGTGATGACTATTACCTACCCCTCATATAATGTGAAAAAAAAAACGCTTCCAAGTGCGGAGAATATCAAAGGATTTAATTCTCATCTATCTAGTCGCTTCATTGATGCTTTGAACTTTAAAATCTAACCTTATGAACTTCAAAATTCCATAGACAATAAACTCTTGCATATTATTGACATTTGGGTCGTAATCGTAATGTAGGTATTTATTACAAAACACGCTAAACAGGTTTCTCAACACGGCTCAAACCGCAGCCGAGCATAAATTACGAAAATGTCTTGCAACATTTTGAATTTGCAAACTTATTAAGTTCGTAATACTAAGTTTTGAATCTCGAATATTGTTTTGTGTTCGATCTTTTTGTTTAACGACCCTAAAGTTCTGTGTTTAAAAATGCAAGCATGCAAGGGTTGTCTACGAACGTTCCAGACCTCGACATTTTTCTTTCTGCTTAATTAATCAAACAATTATTATTAATTTATCAAACATTGTTAATTAATTTAATTGTGACTGTGTAGTACAAAATATACAGCGAAAGGAACTTCGTTATATCCGGGTGTCCCACGTCACCTCTCTTTTCTTTTTTACTTATGGGGAAAGCGCCAGAATACCTAGTGAAATTCTAAACTAAACCTATGTCCAGCAGTGGACTTCTTTCGACTGAAATGATGAATTAAAGAATTATTTATTTTATCATCATGATTATATTGGGTTAAAACGAGTAAGAAAAAATAAAATGCAAAAAATGTTTATAAAAGGTACTTTAATAATCGTATCATTAAAAGGAACGATATAATAATTATATATAAAATCTCATTTATTTTATTATGACTAAAATTTTAAGTACACATTATAATACGAGCTTCATGACTAAAATTGTTCCGACTAATTTAGTTGACAAAAAAAAACAACTCTTTTTTTAAATAGTAATAGTTTTTTAATAGTAATAGTATTTATTGTCTTAATAGTTATTTACAGTGGTTCTCTAGATCCCACACTAGGATTCCATGTGTCGTGGGATCTAGTTACTTCGTTCCGTTACATTAAAAGACAAAAATTTGTTAACGTTTTGAAGGCTGGATTGCTTAATAACACAGTTACAAAATAATTGAGAAAAATTAACAATAATAGATTTAAAAATATAACAAAAATGCTGGGTGAGTGTATGAGTGGAAACAAATAAAATGTTTTTTTTTTTAACTTTCAGACACAGGGTGTTATTCAGTTTGACAATCAGTGATCAAATTGTTGTGTTCACACAAAAATCAGATGACAGAATGTCAAAATAAATCATGATAAGTGATACTACCGAAATTTACCGGTACTGAATACTTAGTCGAAACAATTTCAATAACAATCTTAATTAAAACTAGTTTCCTCGCGCTCTGAAATCATCCCTTTATAATAACAAAAATAGGAATGCTAATTATAATTTTTTTTTTCGCAAAATAAACTCAATGATATTTATAACAGAAAATTACATTAATCCATATAATTAACAAAAAAAAAAATGCTAAAGTATAATTTAAAATAATGTGTAGGTACAATAATTGAAAACAAAATATAATATCATACTTTTGTAAATGTTTAAATGTAAAGGATATCACTCATTTCGTACCCAAAAATTAAAGTGCCGAAAGAAAGAAAAAAATGTTTTCTCATTGAAAATTTTATTGGAACAATTTTTAATTTTTGGGTACAATATGTTTGAAACGTAAATGATGTTCTTTAATAGTAATTTAATTTAGATATTGCTATTTTAAAGCTAGGCCATTCGTAGGCTCAGACTACACTAATATTATAAGCGAACGTACCCACGGACGTAAGATAATCGCGGCGCGATTTTTTCGCGCACCGGATCTTCAACACACAATGAGATTTGAAAATCGAACACTGTTTTTCGACGCGCTGAGACTCAAGCGCATTGCACTCTGTGGGATTCTCAATGCTCGGTTCAAAACGGACAGTTGAAAATCCCCGCGATTTTATTACGTTCCGTGAGGACATTGACTAAAGCATGTATCAAGAAAGTGTGGGCATATTTAAGAGTGTGGTACAGACCATCTAACTGAACAGCTTCCTCCATGGTACTACAATTGTAACTGCGAAGAAATTATGAACTTTCCCATACACAATTTCAATACCTACCCGGCCTAAATGTGTGGGACGGCTGATTATTTTTTTCACGATTATTAACTTATCCAATTTGTAGGTCTGTACCACACTAATTTATATGAACCATGTTTTACTTTATTTCATACATAGGCTATAATTCTTAAATTATTTTAAGCTATATCAGCAAAGGGTTACATTTTAAAACAATTACTTCTAAATTGTTCCCTATAATTTTGACGTTGCTGCCATAAAACTTACTAAGTAAATAGCTCAGCGGGTTAGTTACGTAACACACTAAACTACCAATGGCTTACATTTTGACAGTTCAACAACATTCATTGCGTTATTTACGTTGTTGAGCAGACAAATTTTTCCAACATATGAAGCAATCGTTAAGCAATATTCTTCAAAATGATTCAGATTCTGATAAACAGTGTGTTACGCGATTAAGTGCCACACAATACAGTTGTTCAATTAAAGAGCGTTGACAATGACAGTGACAGATTGTCATGATGGCCGTTATGTAATGTCGGAACCGCTCTTTAGGAAACAATAACTCCAGTCTGTTTGATTTAAAAAAAAAAAAATATTGTGATGCTTTCTTTATATGTACATATTAAAATTAAAATGTGACAGTACATGCAAAAAAATAAAAACTTTTCTGTCAAATTGGCAGTAACGTAGCTTTATCTATATTGTCTTTTATAGGAGAAGCGCTAAGGTAGTCCGCGAAATTAAAGTTTTCTTACGTGTCTCGATATTCGTTAGACATTTTCTCGCTACCCCTTGAGTGACGTCATATAGTCACGTCGGCAGCAAACTTAGCGTGAATGCGTAGTACTGTAAATATACATGACATATCATATGGAGATACTTAGTGATTTATGCAATTTGAAAACAGTTGTGTTATAGTATTAACCTATCGCCTGTACATAAATTGTGTAATTGGAAATAAAGTAATTATTATATTATTATTATGTTAGAAGGGCAGTCTGTAAAAAAATAAAATATCAATCGCGACAAGAAGAAAATAATCGGCAATATTTCCTATTTAGATAGCAGTAGCTTCGATGTCATACAAAAATATATTTGTGCGTCTATTCTAGTTGTCGTAGAGAAATACTTTCTAGTTGTAGGTCATGGGTCCAAACCCAAACAGGCACTTTACTTTGTGTAATTAATTTCATCACCACTGCTCTCGTCCGACTTAGAACCAAAAAATTCGAGAGACATGTGACATCTACCAAACCGCGAACGGATGTGCGGTGGTTTACGGCCCACTCTCTCACAGGGAGGAGGCATGTGTCCCAGCAGTGGGGACATTAAAGGCTGTTATGTGTCTATCCTAGTCAGGGTAAAAAGTACTAAAGATAAACTTGAATAGATACTAAAACGAAATATTTACAATTTATGAGTGTTCAGTACCTATTTAATACTCCATCAAGAAAAAAATATTTGCAATTTCTCTCCGTCATTTATGGCCGTTTTCAATAATACTACACGAGAACTAAAAATATTGCTCAGTAAAAGCGAACTGTTGGTTTTTCAACGCTCGGCTCAGCGCCGACAGTTGAAAATAGAACAGCGCTCTTTCTTTCTTCTTTTTTACATCCGTGTTAACAACGACTAAATGACCTTTAAAGGTACGCAAATCATTTTTGTGATGCAATAGTATTCTTGGTGAAAAGTAAATTATCTATAGCTTATTATTTTAATTAAAAAAAACAGTAATCTAGTCTATCAAAAAATCATTGATAAAAATCAAATTTAATCTAGCTATTTTATCTTTAGAGATATAAATAACATAAATTTGTATTTTATCACCATGTCGTTTTTTATAATCAAAACTGATTTCGGCATGATTATGAGAATACGTAATATTATCGCGCCTGATCGAAAGGGGGTCAGCGACGAAACAGGTTCAAAGAGTCCAAAACAAGATTCGCTAACGACCTTGAAAATAAAGCGAAATTGTGGCGCGGAATTCAATCAGTAACATACACAAGTTTCAACAGAAAAAAAGTTTGATAGTATAAAAATTGTCGATGGTTTAAAAAGTAAAATGACAGGGCAGAATATGTTCCAATTCTAAAAATAAAATCTTGGATTTTTCCCGCGAAAAGCGTCGGTATGTATTAAGCTAACTAAAATAAAGTTATTTTATTTCCCTATTTACCTTGTTAATATCGATATATGTAGTATCATTGCAAATGATTATTATTATTTATTGCCAATTTTAATACATACTAGCATTTCATGTTCCCGGGACACACTTCGTCGCGTCGCTTTTCCCGCTCGCGTTATTTTTTCTTTTTGTTCGGCTACTAACCGTCGTAAAATTGTATCAGTCGCTAGCTCAAGAATTTTACAAATCTAAGTGATACAGTTCCAAAGAGTAGCGCGTTCTAAATAACAAATTGTTTAGTTTTATTATATAATACTAAAGATTACCTATTGGATTTTGTCCCGCGAAACGATATGTGATAAGCGCGACAAAAAACTAAAATAAAGTTATCTTAAATTTTATTTCCTTATTTACCTTGCTATGATCGATTTTATGTCGACAAATAGTTTAATTAATTATTGCTCATTTAAAAACAAAAGCTAAGCTTTTTGATTTCGAAATATAATTGGAGAAGTAACACTAAATGAGTTGCATAAACTAATTACAAATAATGCGTAATAAGCTAATTATTGCTATAATTGCAAGCAAATTATAAAATACTTAATTACATTTCTTAATCAATAATGACTTAAATTTCACATCACTTAGTCCTTTCAATAGAGAATTTGAAAAAAAAAAAATAATTAATAAATTCATTGAATTCTTCAACACAAATAAAATTTTCTTTTTTTTATAGTAGTCCGAGAAATGTCACCAGTACACTTTCATGTGACCAGAATTTTTTTAACAGTAATTTTTTGTAACTTTTATAAATTTTTAACAACTTTCACACAATTTCAGCACAATACGGTCCTAATGATTACCGTTGGCTCCATTTGTTCCATTCGTTCCATTCACTCCATTCCCATTCATAGCAGATTCTTGCATACTCTTAAGATGATACGGACTTATAGTAAACACCTCTCCACCAACCAAGTCTCTCAGATTCTCCCCTCCATAGGAGAGCAGCGGTGAAATCTCAACATCAATGTTGTCTTCCACAATTCCACCAGCTTCTCTAACATATTTTCGGTGTAACCTCAAGAGATCCTCCCTTGCGGTTGACGGACAGTCTTTCTTTGCAGCATCTCCATTCTTCAAGGCAGAGAATTCAACATCTCTGGCAACTTCCAAGCATATAAAGTTCTCGGCAAACTCAAACACATCAAAAATGAACTTCTCCATTTTTATTCCATTCGGCTCTGTAGGCTTTTGACGTACACCTTCATGGTCTACGTAGGGAATCTTCTTTTTGGCAACGTGGAGCTTAAGTTTAGATTCAAAGTTGCAGATTTTCGACAGGAATTCTGAAGAGAAGTAGTGGTTGCAAATGTTTCCAGCTGAGAAAGTCAGTCTACCATCTGCTGTGCGACTTTCGGCAGCCTCATCCGTTAATTCTGAGTACTCCACAACCTTGTAATGTCCATTCACACGGCACACAACACCAACTGCTTCACTTGGGGTCGATTTCTGAACAACTTTGGCAGCACAGTCTGCATTTTTACTTTTACAGTAACCAATAAACACAGGATCCGCAACTTTAATAAGAATATTGTCGACCGAATGAGCATGTAAGTGCTCCACACCACGCTTAGCAATATCTGCTAATATACCCTGAGCTTTCAGTGCTCTGTACAGTCCTCCATTCCCATCCGGAGCTGATGAAACATGGTGTTTCTCATCCAGGAATATTTTTCCTTCAAAGTCAAAACAGGGTAGTGTTCCCTGTTCGAAGTAAACAATATCGTCCTCGTTTAGGCCAAAGTAGGAATGACTTTTAAAGTAGTCAGCGGTTGGTCCCTTGGTGTGTTCCGAAGTCATAATATACCAGGTAATCTTTCCTTCTTTTCCGTACTTTTCAGCAGCCATTTGTTGCACCCTCACGATCCTTTCAGCCTGGATTTGGAATAATGTCTTCTTCGATGGTAATCCAACATTGTACATACCTTTCGGGTGACCGAATCCAAGTCTGGTTGCTTGCCCACCAGCGAGCAGTAACACTCCAACTTTCCCATCACTAATTTCTTTTAAACCAATATTTTCGTATTCCTCAATTTTTTCGTTGCTCAAATTAGGAACTGCTTCATAATGAGAATCAGGAATGGGTTTTAAATCTTCAACTTTTTCTGAAATAACTTTGCTTGTATCGTTTGCGCGCCTAAACAGTTCATTCACTTCGGCGAAGTCGATTTTTTTTAAATCACTGATTAGTTGGTCCCGCTCTTTTTCGCTCAGTTCCGGCCAGTATTTTATCAGATGTCCTTGGCCATGGGAATTTAAGTTTTCGAAAATATTATCGTAAGACATTTTTTATCGTGTTATGTCTGCCCGGCGCGATTAGAAAGCGAACACTGGCTCATGAGTCATGGTTACGTTACGAACAAGATAACATTTTCACTAATTCTCCCACCACAGCTCTTCAACATACACGTCGGCTCGTTTTGACAGCTGCAGACATTTTTGTATACAAATCTTGTATTTACATTTTGTGGCTATACCACTATGCTGAGGAATCGATGGTTTGGAAATTGTTGCATACATTGCTGGCTTTGTACAACTTTGCATGAAAACTTGAGACGGAAAGCAACATTGTATTGTGTCCTTTGCACTTGAAAACGATGTTTTAGTTTATTACCAGCCTTTGGGTGTGTTCTGAAACTGTATATTTGGAATAATCAATTAATCTTTAGACAGTTTTAACTTTCCTGTGTATGTATAATTTCAAATGGAATAAAAATGTTATACATGTATTACATGAAACATTTAGCATATTTATTATATTTTTTTATTTGCATTATTTTCACTTTAGAGCCATTGTTTTTAGCCATGTTTTTTTCTATTTGAATGTTTTTTTAAGGTTTCGAACGTACGTCGTAGTTTTGTCTATGGGGCTTTTTTGACGTATGATGTTTTAATAGAGTTCCTTAGTAATAAAAGGAACCCATTTAGTTCATTAAATTGTTTTTTATGTTTTGGTTTATTCAAGACATTTCAAAAATATTGTTCCTAGTGTGCACTTAAAACAAGAATAATTTTATTAGGTCGAACAGGGTTCCTGTTACTTGATGCATACATTTAAGGGACACTATCATAACTATGTAGGCTACGCAAGTTAACGAGTGATAGTCAACCAATTTATAAAAATGTACATAATTATAAAAATGTAGGTACCAAATTATAAAAATCTAACAAATTATAAAAATGTACTTAGGTAAGTAAACGTTCCATAAAAACACATAAACGAGTTAAAGTCTGCGAGATTTTTGCGTTACACACCTAAAATGGCAATCAATCGTAGTGCCTTTTCTCCATCAAAACCCAAGGATTGTGATTGAAAGTGTGCACAATTATGGAGCAGAAGAATTATAACTTGGTAATGTTAATCGATTGAAAATTGGAGAAGATCGGGTGGAACATTAGCGTGTAAGATATTGTTGGATACGGGAACTATTAAGATTACGACCTTTCTAAGTGACTTGTTAAACTTATAAGTAAATAGTTTGTGGACATATTTTTGCTTGCAAACGCAGAGCTGAATTTAAATTAAAACAATTTTTTTTTTTAAATATTCTATGAAATATAAACATATTTTAGTATCTTGCCTGTAAAATAAGTAAAAACTTCTATTGAGTACATACTTATTTGGCTATATTTTTGCGCTCAACGAAAATAGTAAATATTAGTAAAGTAAATATTCATCCTAACTACAGAACCCGTCACTGTACGCGGTCCGACATACACTTGGCTGGTTTTTTAATTAACAGAAACGTTGTGAACTCAACTCTGTGGAACTCTCCGAACTCACCTTATCAAAACTAAGAAAATAAAACATGTTCAATCAAAACGATTGAGTTTTTCTTGTTGTGAATTAGTGTTTATTTTAGAAATCCGTACCATACAACGCATGTCGCCGACCTCCTTGTGAGTTTTAGATGTCAGAAAAATTGAAATTTATTTAGTCTCTGGCCGCCATGCGGGCGTTCTGTCAAAAAAGATGTCAAATGGCTTCATTCAGGAAGCACTTTATTTACTATTGATCGTTAATGAATTCGTACTTAGCATTGTGTTTAGTGTTATAAACAGAGTATTTTTTATACTAAAATTGTTATTACATTACGTTCTTAATGTAAATATGACAGAATCAACGAAAAAGCGGAAGAGAAATTCAAATGAACAACATAACCAAACTGTTGGATTGCGAGGTGTTATAGATGCTAACTGGCAGAAATTCTTATCAAGCAACCTTATAATGGACAAGAAAACTGAAAAACCAGTACAGGAAAACAACAAAGCCCAATTTTCAGGCACGTTCCGTCGCGCCAGAAAGAAAAAGGCTAAAGACCACGAGAACGTTCAAAATATGAAAACTTTAAACTTGGCATCAAATGCGGATACCTTAGTCAATAACGTAGATTTTAAAAAAAATAGTGAATCCAAAAACGTAAATGGTGTTGTGAAAAATAATAATAAAAATCGAATAACGAAGTTTTTAGCGATGGATTGTGAAATGGTGGGCATAGGTTTTGATGGTAGTGACCACATGTTAGCTAGAGTGTCTATAGTCAACAAATTCGGTGACTGTATTTACGACAAATTCGTGAAAGCGCGGGAAGAGGTCAAAGACTATAGAACTGACATTAGCGGAGTTAGAAAAGAGGATTTACTAAATGGTGAAGATTTTACAGTAGTTCAGAAAGAAGTCTCTGAATTAATGAAAGGCCGTATTTTAGTTGGTCATTCGTTGAAGAATGACTTGTCTGTACTGTTCCTGTCACATCCTAAAAGAAATATTAGAGATACTTCAAGATATAAACCGTTTAGGAAGGTAATTATTATGAAGAAGTTTATTGTTTTTTTTTTTCACTGTGGTAGCATCTGTTGTCTTAGAAATTGATTGATATAATTCACCCTGCCATCACAAAATTCTTCTCAGCCACTGCACTAAACAGACTCTCAAAATATTCTCCAAAAATGTTATCATCTATATTCTATACTAACTTTTTCATGTTAGAAAAAGTGCTTCTGCCTGCCTAGGTTCTTTACTTAAGTATTCGTTACCACTGGGCCACCACTGCTCTCATTTCTACATGGCCTATGTAAACTCTTATACCATTACATTTTATTAGACTGCAGAAAATGACTAACTTCACCATTTTCTCCATTTCAGATCACCAAAGGCAGCACACCGTCGTTGAAACGCTTAGCAAAGGAGATCCTGGGTATTGACATCCAGTCAGGAGAGCACAGTTCCGTAGAAGATGCCAGGGCAGCTATGCAACTCTACTGCAGCGTAGCTCGGCAATGGGAGCCCACGCTTGTTGATAAACGGGGGAAGAAGAAGGTTAACCCTGACGATGATTAGATGTAATTGTTCCTATGCTCCAGTCTAGTCTGACTTTTCACCAAGGAGCGAGGTAGCTAAGAATTTAGCTGAAATATAGTACAGTGGAGCGTCGATTATCTGAACGTCGATCAACTGAAGAACCACTTATCTGAGCTACTACGCCAGCCCAACTCGCGCATGCTATCCTCCTCCCGCGCTATACTCATATGTCACCTCATATGTAACCGTTATTTGATAAACTATATTTCACCGTGTGAAAGAAACTATTTGTCACTAAAGATATGTTAAAACATAAGGTTTTCATTCACCTGTACAGAAATATGTATGGTTGAATCAATACAATCCAATTAGTTGGGATAATCGACGCTCCACTGTATGTATTTTAGGTGGATGTGCTAAAGTAACCGGTGAAATTCAAATTTTCTTCCGTATTTTGCCATTCTTTGAAAGTCAGTGTCAGGTTGCATGTTGACCAAAATATGATTCGCAACCATAACAAATATTATCACCTATATTGTTCCCACTGCTGGGTCACAGGCCTCCTCTCGGTAAGAGGGAGTGGGACATGATCCACCACGCGGGCCATGTGTGGGTTGTTAGATGTCACATGTCTTCGAATTTGTGATTCTTAGACATGCCGGTTTCCTCACGATGTTTCCCTTCATCGTTTTGAGAGCAGTGGTGATAAAATAATTTACACACAGAAAATCTCCTGCTTGGGTTTGAACTCACGACCTACTGTGTAGTCGCGGCCGTTACACAAGAAGCCCCAACAACCCACCCAACCCACAAACAACCCAACCCTCAACCCACAAACAATAACAACCAACCAACAACAAACCACAACCCTCAACCCATACAACAACACAACCCACAACAACCCAACCAACAAACAACCCAAACATCCACCCAACCCACCCAACAACAACCCCAACAACCCTCAAACAACAACAACCCTCTAAGTTCATTTAATCCAATTCAATCATGTTCATGAAACAGCCATTCAATAAGATAAAAATGAACTTGAAGTATTTTATTAATGCTTATAATCCTGTAAATACGCATTCGTTACAGTCACGAATCATATTTTGTTCAACATACAAATTGACTCTGACCTGCAAATTGCAAAAAAACGTAAGGAAATTTTAATTTTACGGGCTACCTTGGCGCTTCGCCGTTAGACCACGAGGCACGTACAGACGCCAGCTCAAAAAGCTACTACAATCTGTCAAATATCTTTAATAGGTTTTCAACTTTATCGCTATTTTGTTTCGGTCCAGTACTAACCCCACAAGATCAACATTAAGCCCAACTGTATCATCGGAGATTATAATCGTTATTTTTTTATTTAAGCACGCACACATGCTATCTCAATTCACTTTAGACATTGACAGAATAGTCGACATCGGCTTTGTTTGCCATAATTAAAAATAGAATAGAATAGAACTTAATCTCTAAAGTATTAAGTTCATGATTGATTCGGAAAATTTGACAGTTTCGGGTAGATTGTAGTACTGGCCTCTGTACGTAAAATTATCGCGGCGGTATTTTATCGAGCACCGGATTTTAAACTCTCGGTGTTGAATTGAGCATTTATAATAGAATCCAATAGTAATACTGCATTCCAGGGCGTTAAAAAACACACTTCGATTTTCGACTCTCGGCGCTTGAAGATCTAGTGCTCGAAAATTCCCGACGGAATGTTTTTTACGTCTGAAGGAACGTGGTCACACGTGGCGACATAGGCCTGATTTATTAATACTAGTTTAAAAAATCTATGAAACCTGTGAGAAGTACTTCTTTGAATATACAGGTTTTTTTTTTAACCAGTTTGCAAATTTTTGTAGTGAAAACTTCTTTAGCGGCGTTGAGCACTTTTTCTGTAATGGGTATAAAATCTTAAACTCGCGTCAGGACACGTGACCTGATCGAAAAAGCGTAGGACGGATGTTAGTTTTATTTAACGCCATCTCTTGGCTTGCGTCAAAAGTAACAATGTTAAAGATGAATCATCATTCAGCCATCGTTAGTACGCTCAAATAAACTATTGTACAAAATCTAGATGTCGTTAGCAGCGATTTTGCAAATTTGTCTATTCAAATCATGTGAAAACGTTGGAAAAATAGTTGTATTCATATTCAGATATTTTTGTCTTCAAATTGTCTAATTAATTTTAATTCTATATTTTTGGTTTTTGTGAATAACCGATTGGTAATTTTATCGCGCTCAAATGTCATGACAAAGTTGAAGACGGAGGCGAACACGAACCAGTGATGCCAACTTAGCAACTTTATAGCTAGATCTAGCTATTATTTGGTGACAGACAGCTACAATTTAATAAAACTTGTAGCTAAACTTTTTAGCTACTTTTTCTAGCAACTTTTCATTTCATTATGAGACTTGAGTCTATCGAAATTCGTCGCGTAGTGTGCCGAGTTGAATGAAAGAAAAAATCTATGGTCATACATGCTACGGTAAGTACAGGTCCAATTCCCCGTTTCCTCTGCGTTGTTGGGCTACATGTTTGAAACTGCTCAACATAATTTAGCCTCCGAAATTTTAAATGCAATACGACAACGCTGCTCCGCCTTCTTACTGCAATTACTTAAGGAATTGCAACAAAGGCTTCCAGACAACTACAAGCAGCTAGAATCAATGGCGTTGCTAAGTCCAGAAGAGGCAATAAAACCAATCAAGTCAAACACTATCATCGACGTTGCTGAAATTTTGGGATTTACACCAGAAATAATAGAGAAGATAACGCAACAGCGGCACATTCTGCATATAAATAAGTGGCGTTCTGAAGAAATAGTTCAGTTTTGGGTCGAAGTAAAAAAAATTAGAAATTCTTCCGGTGACAACATAATATATCAAGATATTAGTACTCTTGCTTTAACTTGCCTTTCACTGCCATATTCTAATGCAGAGGCAGAAAGGTTATTCTCTCAAATGAATTTAGTTAAAAATAAGCAAAGAAACAGAATGAGTTTGATAACTCTGAACTTCAATCCTCTTCATTAGACTCCCTCAGGAAAAGTGGTAAATGCTGCTATAACTGTGTTTTGCCTAAAGACGTACTGCATAAAATGGGCACCGTTGAAAAATATTTAAAATCAATTAAAGATACTGAACCCCAGCCATCGACATCTTCCTCTTTAATTGTTTTATTGAAGTGAAAACTTCTTTAGCGGCGTTGAGCACTTTTTCTGTAATGGGTATAAAATCTTAAACTCGCGTCAGGACACGTGACCTGATCGAAAAAGCGTAGGACGGATGGAGAGTAGACAGCTATCCCCTCTCTACGGCGCGGCGAAAATGTATGCCTGGGCCTACTGTTTCGTTTAGGCGGCGCAGGGCGCTTGCGCGAATGTTCGTCTATGTTACAGCGTGCCACGCGCATCCATGGATGGTGACAGCTGATGGCTCGACCGTCTGTGTAGTGATCACATTGTTGTGTATTCGTAAAATTCGTGAATATAAAGTGCTTAAAATATGGAAATTGAACAACAAATTATTCCCTAACCATTCCAAAAT
Organism: Aporophyla nigra; assembly: GCA_947507805.1. Lineage (NCBI taxonomy): Eukaryota > Metazoa > Arthropoda > Insecta > Lepidoptera > Noctuidae > Aporophyla > Aporophyla nigra. The sequence continues at coordinate 10,165,861 of OX382319.1, read as the reverse complement.
ATCAAACATGCTCAACGTTAATAATCAAGTTTTCACTTCTGCCGGCACTCCCGGAGTGCAATTTTTTTTTGGTGGTGCACTATCAGTAATAGAACACATTTCAATTATTTTTCAATACTTTTTTAAAACTTTTATTTCGTAATATGATATTGACAATAGGAATAGGTCAGTAATCGCGCGCCGGTGTAGGTACTTCGAACTTCTTAGAATTTTGACCGATCGAACAGCTGTTAGGTACTAGTTAGTAGTTACGCTCGATCGTTCACCTTCGCCGCCTTACCATAAAAATCAGTTACAAAATAAACATCTTTCGTTAACGATAACTTAACTTTTTTGTACTAAGATATATCAAAATAAAAATTGCAAGGTTATTATAACTCGTTTAAGTTTAATTTTTTTAAATTCGTGCACTGGTTATAAACTTATCCTGTATAAGAAGCAATGGGTTAGTATCCAAAAAAAAATATTCAGTTTGTGATTGATAGAGTGTTAAGAAATGCTGTACCAATATAATATTGGCAAAATATTTAATGGGAAAACTTTTAGCACGTTAAAATTATAGTCATTCGTTAAACTACATATTACTGAGTAATAAATTATGTAATTTTCTAATACACTCAAGGAAATTGTTCCTTAAGCAAATTGACAATCTGTTTAGCAAAGTTACTCAGTTTGGTTAATAATAAATAAATTTGTCTGACTACAAAAAATAAAGTTGTATTTTTAGAAAATTAAATTTGCGACTTTGTAATGACAATAAACTGTTTATGTGAATAAGGAGCGAAATCATACTAACACAGATCAGCATTTCTCTTTCTCTTGCATCCCTATAGAGGTGTCGTTTGCTAGGGAGAGAGGTCTGCTTTCGTACTCGTTCGCAACAAAAGCTTGACATGACTGCTTGACCATCACCATTTTGAGAGAATTGATGATAAAATTAATTAGGTACACAAATTAAAGCGCCCGTCTGGGTTTCAACCCACAACTCGTAAGATGGAGCCGATATTACTAGGTCACCACAGCTTTCTGCGCGCAAAAGACGGGGTTATAAGTTTGACTGCTATGTCTGTCTGTGACACCGTAGCTCTGAAACGGATGAACCGATTTGGGTGCGTTTTAAAAAGCTTTCTAGCGGTGGTTTTAGACATGTTTTTATCAAAATCGGTTCACCCGTTTCGACATGACGATCCTTTCATCAAAATATTTTATACAACTCCTTATTAAACTAAAAAGGCCAATATGAATGGTTTTTTCTACTTTTAAAGAGGTTCCGCCATATAGTTTACCTATGAGTAAAAAATGAATTTGAATTTAATTATATCGCAATTACTAAAAATCTTGTACAAATAGTCGAATTTTCTTCTTTTGTATCGCTTTGAAATTAAATGGCGGATACAGATGTTAAGTAATTGAGATATTTTTAAGTACTATTCTCATGGGTAAAGTTGCTCATAGAAAATAAAGATGCCACAGTTGACTGTTTTTGTTTTGGTCGGGGGTTCCTTTTTTATTTGCATTGTATGATTTCACCCTAAAACTGTTTATTTGATGTTGTACGCTCCCTATATCGAAGATATTGATAGTTTCTACGAAAAATAAACAATTGTGTTCCCTAAACGTTGATATTACAAATATATTTTTTTATTACGATTCTGTTTATTTATTTATAATACCTGTAGTTGTTATACTGATATCCAGCTGCATCTGGTTAGACTGGAGGCTGATGAACATGGACATGGTTAGGCAGATGAGTTGATGACCTGTAGGGTATACTGGACGTAAAGAATAGCACAATCCCATTTCTTCCCATGGGTGTCGTAAAAAGCGACTAATGGAGTTACTAGAGAATGGGCAGCAGCGTTCCCAATGCATTTTATCATCATACTGCTATCACCAACTTGTCTGCCAAGTGTGGCGATTGTGGCAAACCCCCCCATTTTTATGGGGCCTGTATTCACCAGTGGACGGCTTTAGGCTGAAATGATGAGGGTATACTGCGTTCGCGACATAGTTTTCATAGACGTAAACAACTGCTACTGAAAAAATAAATTGTGTTATACAATGTCGATATGGAGTCCATTGCATGGAACTTGTCTGGTTTAATCTCTGCGTCAATGTTGGTCCAACTTTGTACTTAATACTGCTAACCATAAAGTCCATTACACAAAGTCAACAGATAACCCATTGCGTTGCTCTCGCCCGGTTCTCCGCAGCATCGATGTTGATACAATTTTGTACTTAATAGCATTGATAATAAAGTATATACAAATGCCGATGGAAAAGCGGAGTTGTAGAAAAAAAGTGCAACTTTTTAGAGCGTTTATATCTGTCGATACCTGTGTGATTCTCTGTTACCGAATATTCCCATATTTATTGCCACCAGGTGGCGACTGGGAATTCTTATTGCCCCCACATCAAATCGCTGTACACTGCGGTGTGGATCGCCAACCCCCCTCATCCTATCTGACTTACGGCTGAGATGAGGGGGTTGGTGGTCAGACTTTTCCATTGTGATTTTATTACACGCATGCATGCATGCATTAACACGCATGCGTGCTAGTAGCAACAGCATCCTGTGTGTATTGTCAGACCGGTGGGATTGTCCGATGCTCGAGCGCTGGATACGACTGCACGCAGTCAAGTGAACACGTGCACGTGTATCGGATTATCCCATGATGTCTTTGTGTTATTTTTATTATTATTTTTTTGTATGTAGTTCTTAGCGTCTTGTCTCATTACTAACATTAGTTTATCATAAGCATTTCTGTGTTACTAACAATTTTATGGATGTAAATCTGAAATAAATGAATATAATAATAATAATAATTAGTCGATTAGATGTTGATATTATTAAGAACATTCAGCGTTCTGAAGTGGGGACAATAAGTTCCCGGTCACCAGCTGGTGGCAACTGGGAATATTCGGTAGAACTGGGTACTGTAATAAAATAACAAATATCAAAACGAACTGCACTTTATTATGTCAATTATTTTATTACAAATTTTTATAATATATTATGCCACAGTTAAAATTTAATTTTTACATGACGCTAACTATATTATAAACTAGCATTTTTTTTTTATTTTTCGTTGCTTGCTCAAAATGTATGGATGGACATTTTATGATAATAGTAATTCAATATTTCACGTCATTAGCACGAAATGTCTTGGTTTCCGGCTAAGTTAACGTGAGTGAATTTTGAATCGAAAATATTTATTAAGGCATTCTTGAACCACAAACCACTAAGTCACTTTATCATCTTAAAACCATTGACAGAAATACGTAAAAAATAAAAATTAAATACTTTTAAATACATAAATTCACGCCTTTATCCCATAGGTGTAGGAAACAACGGAACGCCAACTGCTACTATCCTTTCTTCCTTACTATGTTTTAAATACATTAACGGTTAATGCAATTAGTAATGTGATTTGGGTGCAACTAGACCTTAATACAAAATATTTGTTTAAATGAAAGATTTTATTCATATCTCTATGTCATACAAAGTGTATGTTACAAAAAATGAAACTAAAGTCAAAGGTTTTAGTCAGTAAAAGTGTCAGACTTTTACTGACTAAAACCCACCCGCGTTCCTTCAGTTGCCTATGCCAGGGCCACGGTAACTCTTTCAAACAAACCCTGGCAGGACAACAAATGTCCTTGGCTTTACTTTCGATTCACAATTCACTTACGTTATCGATATATAGTCAAAATTATTTGTGCTAATAGGGTATTTTATCTCCATAATATTGTGGTTTTTCTAACACTTACAAAACCCTGAAATGAGCATTAATGTAGGTAAATTCGAATTCGTAATTGTTTAACGACTTTTGACCATTTAGTTTGCATATTTTATTAAGCCGTGAATACCATGTGAGGCAGTGGAGGGTCGTTTGTTTACAAGGTCGACTGTACCTACATCAAAGCAAAATTTCAGAATGGACTTATTTCAGTCATCTACGGGACATTTTCACTTAAATTGTGCTTAAACAAAATGTACTCTTTGTCGTACAGTTATCTCCTATATTAAGGCATTTGGGCATTTTTGGTTATCAATATATTTCAAGACTTGAAAGAAATTACATACATTAGGGCCTGCTTGCACCATTAACACTGAATAACCACACCACCAACCAAACCAAACCAAACCAACTATAACCAAATTTTTTTAATGTGCTGTTTCACTCAGTTCTCTTAAGATGACAGAATTTTGTTTTAAGCGTTTACACGTTTTTAGTGTCTTGTAGTGCAAGCGGACCTTAAAGCCAGGAATACACAGTCAGTAACTTGCATAAAAGCATGCAAATAGCTTGCATGGAATTGTGTCATTCCCCATTTATAATTTGTTACGTCATAACATGCAAGATACGGCTAAACGGGCCAGGAATAGGTTTTGCATGGACTCACCATAAGGGACAGAATCCGGAACGAGATGATCCGACGGAGAACCAAAGTTGTCGACATAGATCACAGAATAAGTAAGCTGAAGTAGCCATGGGCCGGCCATGTTAGCTTTAGAACCGAAGACCGTTGCGGTAGACGTGTTCTTGAGTGGAGACCGGGAATCGGCAAACGTAAGGTAGGACGCCCTCAGGCTAGGTGGAGCGACGATCTTCGCAGAGTGGCTGGTAGCAACTGAATGAGAGTTGCTGGGAATCGAGCTGAATGGCGTGCAATTGGAGAGGCCTATGTCCAGCAGTGGACTGCTTGTACAAGTTATTAATATGCGTATTACTGGCTTTTTGAAGAAAAACAAAAAAACATTTGAAGAATTTTGAAGACGGGATAGCAGAGCTAAAAAGAGTGTCTTCGGGTAAGTTCGGCACTAGGATGAGACCGTACGAATTAAATACATGGCTGATATGGCAATATTTTAAACTGCTGATAAATATTGTATTCTGCGCCCTATTTTATCGCCCGGATCTAGGGGGCTGCAGAGAGTGCTCCTGCACCGGGCAAAAATGATTGAAGGGTGGCGGCCAGCCAGTTTTTCTTCAAAATAATTTAACCACAGTCAATAATCTCGTTTAATTAAGAAGAATTAACATTTAGAATTGTTTACCTACCATCGAAAATTTAAAAACATTTTTAGTATATTATTTGTTTAAAAAGAAATTGCCTAGAGGGCGGCAAATTTGTAGACTCTTTTAAAAATAAAGATCCGGGGCTGCCCTAACCGTCCGACCGAATAGAATATGATTCATACGGTCTTACCCTGGCACCGAACTTACCCCAACATACTTTACGTATTCGAACCAGCAACTGCAACACATGCTCAAATACCCGCATTTGAATGAAGTATATCTGATGCTGAAGCAGCAAGAGTTATTGTCAGTAAGACATTGTATATTCTTTATGTAAGTATCAATGACATCTGTTTTACGTACTAGTCGCCTAAGTTTAACACGTTCACTGGCCAGCGACTCCATTTGGAGTCACATTTGTACCAAACTCAAACGTCCATGACTCTAGTTGGGGTCATAATCCAAAAGTATATTTCATGTTTTTTATTTGAATGAACGCAATGAATGAGAGGAAAAGATTTTCATGGACGTTAGATAACAGAGGTACCGAAAATTTAAAAGAGCCGCCGTAAAATGTTGCCAGTTAAATGTTCAAGTTAGGGCGAAATTGTAGGTGGACCGGACGTACCAATACATTTTATAACTTTGTACTGGGACAGGAAACGTGGATTTGCTAAGGTAGCGCGAAATTCATATTTTCTTACGTTTTTTTCTCAATTTGCAGTTTAGTGTCAGCTTGATTCTGATTAAAATATGATTCTCGACCGTAACATGTATATTTTACATGTATAATTATATCGTCATTGGAAATGCTAAATTACTTAGGGTCGCTATACATCTGACGGAAGATGCGTCGCGTATTATCGGTCGTGTAACGCCAGAACAGACGATTATATGAGCTTAACCGATGATGCGTTAGTGCGTACAGCGTCTGTTCCGTTTCCGTCAACGCATTGTCGGCCGACGTAAAGAGCGGCAACGTCGCGCCACGTGTATTTTGACTGATGCATTCAGACTAGACAGACGCATCTTCCGTCAGATATGAAAACACCCTATTTGACCGAATAGACGCGACCGATGATACGCTCGACGAATCTTCCATCAGATGTGAACCGACCCTTAACCGCCCATTTGGGCATATTTGAGTTACCGACATATTCGGAATCAGCGAATTTTTCTGCATCGATCTGTTCAGGTAGCATTGCAATCGAAGCACATTTGTGGCGTTTCAGAAAACCGTTTGTTTTTTTAAATTACTGAAGCGTCTATGTATGTATGTTCATTTTGGTTACCTTTTAGTCTGTAGTTTTAGTGAAATTTACTAAACTGTTGCTTTTGTTTATCATAATTTCAAATAATATGTCGAAAGAGACTGGATCCTGCGACACAGGGTATCCTAGTGCGGGATGCACTACTGTAAAACCTCAATAGTGTAAAACTTTTATGAACCAACTAGCTTTTGCCCGCGGCTTCGCTCGCGTTAAATTCGGGGTACCACGGTTCCCCTTTCCTGATTTAGAACACAGAAGAGAACTCGGAACAGAATGTTATTATATTTTAATACGCTACTGTAGACGATATTATATGTCTTTCCATTTGGGGATAGAATGTAAAGATTCTGTCCCCAATTCATCGCACCGTTTTGCCGTGAAAGATGGACAAACAGACACACACACTTTCCCATTAATAATATTAGTATGGATAAACTAATGTAACTCAATATGCACAATTTGGCGGTTAAGTAATTTTGCCTTTCCAGTGACGATATGTATATATTTGTGTTGTTAAGAGAAGCGCTGAGTACGTAGAACATTAATTTATCATTGATAGACCCAATTATTCTCTGAAGACCTGGCTTTCAGGCTATTTTTGACGATGAAATACAGTATAGGAATTGCAAATATAGTAGAAGCCCACTTTCTTTCGGACATAATAAAATAGAGGCAGGATTTTATCGTGCATTGAATTTTGAACGTACTGCTAACCGCCGAGAGTCGAAAATCGAACAGAGTGTTTTGTCGACGAGCTGGTATGTACTCTGTGGGATTCTCAATACTCGGTTTAACACCAACAGCTATAATAATATCTTAGGACAACCAACACACCGTTATCTGATCCCAAATTAGGCAGAGCCTGTACTATGGCAACCAGACAACTGATAAATATACTTATATATTTCTAAATACATACATAATATTATAGATAAATTACACCCAGGCACAGAACAAATGATTGTGCTCATCACACAAAGACTTGTCCTGGGTGGGAATCGAACCCACGACCTGTCTTAGCAGTCATGGTCACTAACCACTAGACTAACAGGCTAACCAAACGGTTGAAAATATAATGCGCGATAAATTCCCGCTGTGATTTTTTTACGTCCGTGCGAATAAGACTTATAGACAAAAAGACATTATGATTTAAAAATAATAATATACATAATTACTAAATAATATAATATCATATTTCGAGTTATTTTCATAACGTTTAGGCGTTTATTGTCATAGAACGCTAGGGGGCGCTGAAATCAACATTTTAATGTACAGGGTCAAATTAAATTAACTGGCAAAACTGTACCAACTTGATGAATCAAGTCACTGTTGTCACTTTTTCTTATTGACTGTTTGATTCCTGTTGTTACATTGTTGATTTTTTATCAACAATGTAACAACAGGAATCAATCGTTAAATTTTTGATGATTAAAACGCCCAATACGAAAAAGTGACAAAAGTGACTCGGTGCGTTCGAGCGGATATCGAAATCAAGAAAGAAAATCCTCAGTTTTTGGCCGAAATGAATCTGCTAGTTTTGTGTTTTTCAAGGATTTATTGATTTTGTTACGAATTTCCAAAAACCATAACATAACATTCGTTTGGTTGTCTTAATGTAGATATCAATGTCATTTAAAATTTTGAACAAAGTTGGAATGAAGACTTTTTTATTTCATTATTTTTCGATATCGACACTTTACCAACACGTGGGCAAGTATTTCTAGCAAATTTATTTTGACCCTTATATATATTTTTTAATATATATTCTATATATTCAGCACAAGCAACGCAATGACTAGGTAGAACAAATTCTTGAGAGTCATCGACACTATGGGCCAGGCTGGGCAAACTGCTGTAGAAGAAAATGTTCTTTTCACTGCACAATAAGCAATAATAATGTGTGAACTGTTATAAGATGTTAGGACAACCGTTATCTGATCCCAAACTAGGCAGAGCCTGTACTATGGCAACCAGACAACTGATAAACATACTTATAGTTCTAAATACATACATATTATGGATAAATTACACCCAGACACAGAACAAATGATTGTGCTCATAACACAAAGATTTGTCCTGGGCGGGATACGAACCCACGACCTCAGTCTTAGCAGTCAGGGTCACTAACCACTAGACTAACACAGCAGATAATGTGTAACGATACAAACGCTCCCCAAGTTATGTTTAAGTCCCATGTAGGACCGGGAGGGGGGGGGGGGGCAAGCCTTTTGCGTATTACATTATCAATATGATACATACAGGCTATCTGTTGGGACAGGTCAGCTCAAAGCTGCAATGGCTCTTTCTTCTTAAAACCTTTCCAGACATGGCCCTGTATTGTGGGGGTGGAGTTGTGGTGGTGGTGGTCTCTTGTCTTCTCTGTGTAAGAAGAGGCCCTTGCCCAGAAGAGGGACAATAATACACTTTATAACTTTAGAAATGGTAAGCCAGCCTGACCCATTACGAAAACGACGACTTTTCATATAAATAAAAAGTTTTATTTTTATAACTTTATACAATACTTTTTTTCTACTTATTGTGCACGAATAACGTTCTTAAAATTGTTCTTAGAGTTTAGATTTACATGTTAAATCGATATAACTGGCATCATTTACACAAAATTCCCTATTAGAGATATTCAAATCAGATATATACTACATAGTATAAAACAAAGTCTCTTCCCGCGTCTGTACGCTTAGATCTTTTAAACTACGCAACGGATTTTAATGCGGTTTTCATTAATAGACAGAGTGATTCAAGAGGAAGGTATAAAATCTAGTATGTATTGTCAAGCGTGCGATGGTATGGAACCGTTTTTCTGCGAGTCTAACTCACACAAGGTTGTTTTTAGTGTTCCGTACCCAAAGTGTAAAACAGGACCCTATTACACTCCGCTGTCCGTCCGTCCGTATGTCACCAGACTGTATCTTATGAACCGTGAAAGTAAGACATTTGAAATTTTCATAGATGATGTATTTCTGTTGCCGCTATAAAAACAAATATTAAAAAACAGAATAAAATAAATATTTAAGGGGGCTCCCATACAACAAACGTGATTTTTTTGCCATTTTATAGATAGTGGTACGGAACCCTTCATGCGGGAGTCCGACTCGCACTTGGCCGGTTTTTTAACGTCTTTAACATGTAAATCTTTGCTCTGTTAAATAGGCAACAGTATTTCGATGCTATTTTTATTACTTACATTCAATATCTTAGTGATACGCACCATTTTTGAAAAATACACAATTCAGAATTTTCGACAGAAATATTAACCATTCGAGACAAAAGAATTTTGAGGAAAATTTCGAGTTTTTATTTTAATATTGTTGCCATTTCTGGTACAAGGTTAAGAGACGCGCGAAAATGACGAACTTGCGTTGTTCGGGTTTAAAAACGGGTCTGAAAACCAAATCGAAGAAGTTTCAGTCCATCAGTACATACAACGTATATTCGAGAAGTAAGAGAGAGATAGAGTTATATGACACTCATTATTCAACATAATTTCAGCCGAAAGACGTCCACTGCTGGACATAGGCCTCCCCCAATTTGGGGGGGGGGGGGGGGGTCCTGCCATAGTTGCTGCGCTTGGCAGGCGGGTTGCGGGTTGAAATGCATAGAGAACGCTGCTGCCCATTCTCTAGTAAGTCCCTTAGTCGCCTCTACCCACGGGAAGAAACGGGATGGTACGTTCCGTGTGGGGCTCCACATGTAAAGAAAATGACACTGTGTTAGAAAGATACCGACCGTCTTATTCGCTAGTCGTGTCTTTCGTGTCAATTTTATCTGATTTTTTTTTTCAAAATGACAACAATACTAAAAGTCTATAATAGCATAGGACGGTATCGTAAGATCTAAATAAAAAAAAAATAATCGTCAATATTTCTGTCAATACAGTGTAAATATAAAAAAAAATCACAACTTTACTATTAAATAACAGAAAACAGTGTAAACGCACCGATTGTCGGCTTTCAGAATATTAACTACATTAAAGCATCACTTTTCGAATTTGTTTTTATGTACGACAATCGGTGCGTCTACCCTATAGACTTTAAATAATACATCGTTATTAACAAATTATATACAGCTAAGTTATAAGTACATTTTTAATACGTTATGTTGCTATCATTAAAAAAAAGTAACACTATAGTAGCATTTTTCAATTAGTGGCAACACCTAACAAAATTGGTCTACAAAAACGTACATACGCCAGTGCACAAGGCTACAACAATCTGTCAAATTTCTTCAATAGGTTTTCAACTTTATCGCTAAAGTATTAGGTTCCAGATTGATTGTGAAAATTTGATCGTTTCGGGGAACTTGATGTACTGGCTTCTGTACCATTATTCGAGTCAAAAAAGAAAAAAATAATGAGTTTTTTTTTACGATTGAGCGTAAATAAAATATGCAGACCAAAAAGTAAAATATTTCTTTAAACATTACAACATTTTGACTTACCTGCCACCTTTAGTAGGTTTATTTTTCTTTTAATATCTTGATGCGCCATTTTACACAATATACCTTATGTTGTTTTGTCTTAATAATTAAGATAAATTTATACTTACAAACGGTTTTAAAACGCATTTCTGAATGTCGCCTTAAAAATTGAAGTAACCAATTTTCTTTGTCTAGTTTCGAGTTTGAAGAAACTAATTACATATATAAGGTGTATCTATTCAACGCGAAATATTTAAAGAGGTACATCTGTAGGTGGTATAGAAGCTATAGCAACGAAAATGTTTTTTTATCGAAATGTAGTTTTTTCAAAATTTGATATTTATAAATTATTTGACGCACGTAGGAAATATTGGCTTCTTCTTATTTTTAACATCCATTACTCTAGTTTCTATAGTGGCCGCGCTCGCGCTGTCCAGTCGCCGCCCTCGCAGCGTCAGGCGGGCCATTTATAGAATTTGGAGTAAAGGTTTTATGCAAAACGTGTCAAGCAGTTTTAAAATTATAATAATTACGAAAATTCAAAAACGCTCTGATAAAAAAAATATTTTTGCTTCTATAGCTTCTTTACCACCTACAGGTGTCCCTCTTAAAATATAATATTTCGTGTATGAATAGATACACCTTATATTCTATAACTATTAAAGATGGCAGTAAAGTTCACATTAATAATTTAATTTGTGCAAAGCTAGTGAACGGCCATATTACATTTATTCCATAAACATCATACAATATGACTATACTTTTTTTACACTTTATTTCACCATAGAGTGAACTTACTTTGGTTTTTTTTTTGTCAAGCTAAGTACAGTAGTGTTTCATTCGAATATGAATAGTAACGTTATGCGAATAAGGTTCATTTTCGTATGGAACGTTAAGGTACTTAAGTTTATTTGGATGTGTTCAGTATAAAAGCTCGTGGAATGTATGAATGTAGATGTTATGCGTAGTATATGTTCCGACGCGGCTGGCGGCCTATCTTCGTCATGTTGGCGCATAGCTCTTGATCTCTGGAAGTCAAAAAAGAATTTATTAGGCACGAGAAATTAAAATATCTTGCGCACCGACCACACTTACGCATAGGTTCTCAACATGAGCGACAACGCCCCCTCGTGGGCGTTTGGGACTTTCTTCTTTATTCTCAGAAATAGGATAGGGCCCTCACGACTGTACAATATCACACGTTTAAATATAATCGTGGTAATTGCTGTTTCAGATACGCGACAGACAGTAAGTAAAAAAATAAGGGGGGGCGAGGGCGCTTGAAAAATAATATTTTCACAGTGGGGTGGCTAACCTGTGCTCTAACCGATCGATATCATGTCCAAACGTGTGTATAGAGTATACCTCTAAGATAAATTGCTCGTGCGCGTGGTAGGAGTGGATGTTGGCTGGCTGACTTAAAACATGACCTCTGCATTCATTTCGGTATTTATAGGAAACAAATATAGAAAAGAAAACAAAAAAAAAAACACAGGATCGTACTTCTGGGATAAAAAAGTATCAATCAATCTTTATTTGTGAAAAGTATCCTGTTGGCAAATTTCATTCAAATCCGTTCAGGCAATTTTGTGTGATTGAGTAACAAACTTACAAACTTTCACATTCATAATACCTATAAGTAGGATTTGACAGAAATAAAAAAATATTTGGAAATGGCGTCTCGCAGGTCAACCCAGCCGGGCTCTTGCTTAGCCAATTCGTTGCGGATGGCACGTTTCCCGGGCCATCATTCTTTTTTGCATGTGGCGTTAGGCACGGGAGCCGTATCATTCTGAAATCGATGGTAACTCCTTCAAATTAACTTAGAAAGAACTACTCGAAAAAAAAATCTATCTTCGTTTTTCACGTAAATTAAGTTCGTATCCTTCGTTTCTGGATATTGTACATCGCAACGAATCGGTTAACCGGACTAACCTGTGAACGCCTTAATAAATTGAGGCCTAGAGTCTGGTAAACGCATAAAACTTACAAACTAAGCAACTACAGGCAAAGGGCATCCCTGTGGGGCACGGACTTCGGCTTGAGGCATCGGTGGGAGAAGACAGCAAGGCTGTATCTGCTCGTTTAGAAAGCAGTCGCCCCATTCTACTACAATTATAAAAATATCCTCACCTAATATCCCCCCACCCGCCATTTCCCTTAACAAGTTTCTTATTATGCTTCGCGCCGCCGGCGGTGACGGTCGCGCTCACTCGCGTCGGGAACATGTATGGTTTGGCGTTCTTTAGCAGTTTTTGTACTTTACTGATCACTGTTGAAGCATTGCAGTTCGATTTCTTGTGGTGGAAACCGCTGGAATCGTGGAAAGATATTATTAATTGATTGTGCCCCCTAAACTAAAGCAATTTAAAAATTAAAACGTAGCGTCGAAAAATTCATCCCCATCGCTGTCGACTGGCGGTATTACCACGTTGTATAGCAATGCTTAGTCCCCGGCCAAGGTAAAAACCAGCCCTTGGGTCACGGGAAGTGTCAATCAGCCGTTTCGAGATTGTGTTTTAGTTCGAGGCCATTATGTATGAAACAAAAGGGCAATGAAAGAATCGTAACTGTCGTGAATGGCGTTTGAAGTTAACTCCCATTGGAAAATAACGTGAGGTTGTGTATACGAATATAATTTTCATGTAACAGTTGACGTTCAAAAGTGCCGTTTTGGGCCTAATTGAAATAAATGCTTTGACTTTTGACTTTGAATAACATCACGCCTTCATATCAGAAGTGGGAATACTACAACCACATTTCAACAGCTATGACAAATTCCATGTAATAGGAGGCGAGCGTATTGCCATAAACCACGCAGAAATCCAGACTCCGGACTGCTACTCAGAAATTACTGATGAGCAAACCCGATAAAACTTTTCCCGACCTGAGAATCGAACCCAAGACCCATAGAATAGAATTTTATTTTGCAAATATGGGTAATACACAAGTTGTTATGTTATGATACATTAAAGCTCAGCCATATTTTACCATGCGGCATGCAAACATTTACATTATTTATATAATTTTTCCTTACATTTTGAGGAACAGATCAATTGAAAAATATAACTATCTTTCAATAGTTCAGTTATAAATTATCATTAACAATACAAAAAAAAAAAAACATTACAAATACAAGTATTAAAATTATAAATACAATTATTTTCATTATAAATACAATTATTATTGCATTTATGCTCAGCAGTATCGCTTGCGACCACTAGATCAGCGAAACGGTCATCATCATTTTTTTCCCTGGTTAGCGACAATAAGATCGTGACTTACGTTCGCATAACATTCAACCTATTTTGTTCCCACTGCTGGAACACGGGCTTCCTCTATGTGAGAGGGAGTCGGCCATAATCCAGCATACGGGCTCAATGCAGGTTGATAGATGTCACATGTCTTCGGAACTTTTCGTTCTAGAACATGACGGTTTCCTCACGATATTTTCCTTAGCAATTTGAGAGCGGTGGTGATGAAATGAAATACACAAAGGGCCTGCATGTATTCGAACTAAAGAGAATTTTTGTGTCATGATGATATTTCTTTCTTTACCTATTCTCCTATTTTATTCTCTACCAGTCAAAGGGTGGACCCCCTGGTAGAGAATGCCTACGGCATTAAGTCTGCCTTTGTACCTTTTTGTGTGCGAGAAGCTTAAATAAATAAAATAAATAAATTTCTTGTGTCGTTCGTTTTTCTACCTCACTCTCAGACACAACTGAAAAATAAAAGAATTTTAATACTAAGATTCAACTCACCATTCTCCAATATGAAATACTCTCGGCCCCTTACAGACAATAACTTTGAACTTCTCCCTTCCAGGCATGTTTTGAGACAAATGTAACAACGAATAGTCCCAATTATAATCGTCGTACGCACAAAATTGACTTTGTTGCTTCATTATATGACCCCAAACCGTCCTATTGAATGCGAAACCCATGTTATGCATGCTAGAATGCCATGGTGTTATTTCCACCTGAAAATATAATTTTTATTTATTTATAATGGTAGAAAATATAGTTTTGTGGTTGGCAATATTTTTGGGTAAAATGGTAGAATTTTGAATTGGAAAGTGGCAACATTTGTGTTTATTTTTTGGTCTGACAATATTGGATCTGTCAAAATTTGGAGGGAATTTTAACAGTAAATATTATGTAATTTGATATTACATAATATTTTCAGCAAGGGAAAATTCTACGATACTATTTACAATACAATTTAACTACATAAAGTTATCTTCTAAAACCAAATAATATAAAATATTTACATTAATCTTAAAACTAAGCATGCTTTTAAAAAGCAAGGCATTACTATTTACAGCTTAGAAAATAATATTTTTAATATACAAGGTGTATTTCAAATAATTTACAACAAAAACCTTAGTGTTTTAGAAATAACTAAAAACCTGAAAAGAGGTCATTGTACCCATAATTATAAACTACCGTCACTAAGCAAAAAATATTCAGCTACAGTATGTTTATCTCACGAATCGACGTACGTTTTACTTGTGATAACTAAGTGTACAAACACTGTGAATGTGTGCTAAAAGAGGATTAGCGTATGCACATAACACACTCACACACACACACTTCTGACTACACCATTGTGTCGGACGGTATTGAGAGCTTACACACATTACAGCGTGATTGTACATTTGTTTACCACAAGTAAAGCGCGCGTCCCTTCGTTTTTGTTTCGTTATATCAGTGTTGGTCCCACAGGAATCGTTGTTCATATAAAAGTACACTGCCAACTTTCAGGCCATCCATTAATAATTATGAGAAATACACCTTGCATCGTACCAGTTTAAAATTATTAATAAAATATTTATTTACATGCTTTTCAACCACAACCAATGATATTACTTTAACATACATTTGATTAAGCGCTTCGTCATTGAGAAACTATTTTATAACACATGGTGACGAAAAATGTGTTAAATACCCGAGAATGCAAGGTTCAAATTCAATTAGCCAAACTCCAAAGACGTGATCGTTATCGATATCCAATCTACCCAGCCTTGTCCCAACTATGTGAGGGTCGGGTTCCAGTCTAACTAGATGCAGCTGAGTACCAGTATTTTACATAGAGCGTCTGCTTATCTGGCCTCCACGACCCAATTACTGGGTACCCTTTGGTAAGACTGGTTTATCAGGCTTTCGGGCTTCTGACCATCTGTAACAACTGTCAAAGATGAATGACAGCCAACACCAACAGCTTAACGTGCTTTCCGAGGCACGGAGGGGTCTTGGTATGTTAAGATGGTCACCCATCCAATTCCCATCGATCGACCAATGCAGCTGTCATTATTTAGCCACAAGCCCTTGGATATTGATAAAACAAAGACAACGCCTTCTCTAAACTCATACTTTTAGTAACTACACCACCCGAGGCAGTTGAGTCCAAAAAAAAAAACCTTCAATTCATTTCGTTTTTGTTTTTTCATGATTCAATATGGATACCGATTACGTCTTCTATGGATTTTCAGCAGCTAATTTCATTTCACCGTTAACGGGCGTGATTTTATGTTTTACTAGTTTAATTAGTCTGTCAATTACGAAGCACTTAAGAGCAGAAAACCAATTTACATCTATATGAGCCGCCATGCTCAGCAAAGCGTTACGCGAGTATTAATTCCTCTGTTAAATGTTACCATACATGGTCCGTTCTACCTTCAAATCCATCATCATCATCTACCAAGGCTTTTCCCAGCTGTGTTGGGGTCAGCTTCGAGTCTAACCGGATGCAGTTGAATACCAGTATTTTAGATGGAGTGACTGTCTATCAGCACCCTAATTGCGAAACGCACAATTTATCAGAATCTGAATGGAATTGAAGATTATTTCTAAACCATTGCGTCATTTGTTCGAATAAATTGTGGGCTCAGTAACGTAAATAACGTAATGAATGTTGTTTAACTATGAATCTTAAACCAATTCCTACTGATAAAAAGTTTCGCAATTACCCCTCTGACCTCCATAGTTATTAGGTGATTGATACTCCTTGGTAAGAGTGCTTGTCATATTTTGGGGCATTTGTGTATCCGTAACGACTTATATCTACGAATAACAACCGGGAGCAACGATTTAACGTGCTTTCCGGTATCCTCCATGTTTCGGGACGGTCCCGTATCGACGGAATGATCTCATAAAGCAATGCTTAACCTTGATCTAAACACTAGTGCAGTTTTTAGGGTCCCACATTAATTATTACTATCAGACGCAAATAGAACTAAACAACCTCGTTTGATGTATGTGATGTATCCAGTCATATTCTTTAGTTTGGATTAATCTTCTCATGTATGGTAACTTTTAGAGACCTCTTATTCATAAAAAACTGCTGTTATCTACTCGATGGTAAAATAAACCATTTTTTCTTAATGAATATGAGGGCGGAAAAAATACTCTACGCTCTTCAGAAGTATGCTATGCTATGTATGTATATTTACAAAGTATTTAGAATGAATGGTAAGCTAAAGATAATACTTAAGAAATCATTTCCATACTTGAATTTAGAATCTTTGATAAGTTACATACAAATAACTCAACTATCTACTTTAACGTTATGTAGTTTAAGTCGTTTTTTGAGTGACCATTTTAATAGAATGGTCTTGAATAAATGGTTGCAAAGGAATTTGAACTTTGTCATGTATAACATTGAGTTTATAGTCCGAAAACTAGATACTTTTCTAAGATTCTGAATAGAAGTTTAAATAAATATTTACAGGAGAATTATTATGATAATAACGACCGTCAGTTTCAAAAGCAAATTAATATTGAATTTAACTCAAACAAATTATGCTAAAATATCAAAACAAAACAAAACTGGGAGCAGGACGCGCGGCTTCGCGATAGTTGGAAGAAGTGGAGGGAGGCCTTTGCCCAGGAGTGGGACAGTGCAGGCTAGTAATAATAATAATAATAATGTATGTTCTTTAAAGAAACTCAATTAAAAATATATTATTTTAATATGCTTTAGCTAACTGTACAAAGAGAGAAATGACACAGGGCACAGAGCACGGAGAAGCATCGGCAGCACGGCATGATCTCCGTAGTTACTAGTCTAATAGAACTATAGTCTATTCGCGTTAAGAAAATAGTGACTCATCGTTGTCACTCAGCTTAGCCACGCCCCTTGACCAATTAGATCATAGTAAATTAAAACGTACTGTCTAAAGGCTTACTTCAACTGGTCAATGTGAACACGGCTTTCTAATTCCATCATCATCATCATTTCTGCCGAAAAACGTTCACTACTGAACATAGGCCTCCCTCAAAGGGAGGGCTATAGCCATAATCACCATGCTTGGCAGGCAGGTTGGCGATCACAGTATGGTGGTAAAATGCATAGAGAACGCTGCTGCCCATTCTCTAGTAAGTCCCTTAGTCGCCTCTTACGACACTCACGGGAAGAAATTGGATGATGCCACCACACGGAAGTTAATTGACTCTGATCTAATTGATCTAGGGGCGTTTTAAGCTGAGTGACAACGCTGAGTCGCTATTTTCTTAAAGCGAATAGACTATAAGAATGACGACAACACGGTTTGACAGTTGTCCTTACTCTCGAAATATATTTTCCCGTCCGAGAAATTTAATTTGACACTAGTATTGACGTATCAACTACTCTCTGACGAGTCCGTTCGTTCGGTGATGGATGTGTGAGAGTAACTCCGTGACGCTGCCGGCGTGGCGATACTGTGCTCTGTGATACTGATGAAGGCATAGCAACCAAAAAGCTTTCTAATTTAACTCTATCATTCATACCTGTGTAAGAGGTGTTGTATTTACGCTCGGGTACTGTACAGACACTGTCAAATTAAATAACCTGGTGTTATTTTACCCAGGTGTTGGATATCGAAAGCATTAAAAAATGCATCGTTTGATGGGTGGTTGCCCGTCATCGATCAGCGAATCGCGTCGGCTGTGCGCGTGTAGATGGGAACAGCTTTTTTGAAATTTTTCGTGAATCAACTTACGATATTTTTTACGATTTTCCAAAACTCATAACATACCAGTCGTTGCCTTAATACATGTTACAGTGCCATTTAAAGTTAATGATAAAAAAAACCTCTGTCGTTTTTTTTTGTTTTGTTCGTTTGCCATATCGATACCCAACACGTGGGTAAAGCATTACCAGCTAATTTAATTTGATTTTTTCGCTAATTCGTGCGCTTCACCACACCACCCCATGCTTCAGAAGATTCAAGCAAAGCAATATGTTAAGAAAACGTGTACTGCAACTGGCATTCTTATAATGTAATGTTTAAACAAAAAGCGCACTTTAGAGTTTTCAACTCAAAGCTTAACGCCAAGAGTTTAAAATCCAACATGGAATAATATTTAGCCATTACATTTAGGCGATACTTAGTGAAAACCGACAAATACACCCACCGCGCATTGTACAGTCAAAACCGCTACCACCATGCATGAATATCTTATGACTGACTAGCTAATATTTTAACACGGCATAAGATTTCTCATACAGTATATGCCAATACGAGAGGAGAAGAATTAAAAAGCTTTTTGTTTTGATCAGTTTTCTATTTTAAACTATTATAAATACCAATCTCCAAAAGGCATTGCTTGAAGCTGTCATGCCATTTAAGTTCAATGCAAAATGCATTAGCAGGAAATAAAGCTTACTGTAAAGAAAATGGTTGATAGCCGTATATTTATTCAAAACTAACAAAAATTGGGTAAAAATGCTATTTTCACGATTTGTATAGTTCGTATAATATAAAACAAAAAAATATATTTCACTAACAGAATTAATTTTAAACCTAGCATGTCTAATTATTTTTTGAATTAAAATTTTCCCGCGTCATCATCTATTGACATTTGACAGCTAGTAGAATGTTGCCAGGTAAGGAAAATAATGGTAGTTTCTACGTTTCTTGATTAAAATTGAAAATACTATTAAGCATTTAAATTTATATTACATATGGCTATCAACCAACCACATCTACATAACTAATTAAGGTAACAACATAGTTCATATAGTTTTAATATAGTACATGTCAAAATACGTGTTCAATTTAGTAAACTATCATGTTTAATATGTTGCTAATCTAAAGGCTGATTTTTCAATCGTCGGATAACTTTTAACTTAACAATAAAAATGGCGGATTGACATTGGCGTTTACGATGATTAATAATCAGTCATAGTTCACATTTTTTTTCTTCTGAATATCTAGTTGATGTGAAGTAAAAAGTTCTACTTTGTGAAAAAAATAAAAAAAGATTTTTCTGGAAAATAATTCTTAAATCAACGACGATTGTTTACTAAACAGAATATTATCATAAAAATATCTACAATGTGGAGAAGACAATACGGCAATGAATAAAAACACAGGTAATATAGGTGTATAGAAGAACATATTTTGAAACTCTGAAACTACTTGTTGCGCTTCTTGTTGTTCCCAGCTAAAGCACTAGGAAGTGGTAAAGGGCGTGCGTTTTGAGGGACTCTCTTATGTAATTTTGACGTTCAAAAAGTGCTAACTCTCAGCCTAGTTTGAATAAATGACTCTAGATTCGATTATCAAATTAATCCTAACATCGAAATTAAAAAAAATTGTACCCCTTTTTACGAAAATTATGCGAACGGAGGAGTATGAAATTTGGCACAGTTTATATAGAGAAAGAATGTTGGACCATAAAAGGGATTAATGAAAGACAATTGCATGCAGCTGAGATGAGAATATTAAGAGGGAAGTGTGGTGTTACACGAATGGATAGAATAAGAAATGAGCACTTAAGAGGAAGTCTGAAAGTGGCACCGATAACTGAAAAGTTGTGTGGGAATCGGTTGTCATGGTATGGCCATGTGATACGGGAGAATAAGGGAACCGTCGTGAGGAAAGTATTGAGTATGAATGTCCATGGCTATAAGAGTAGAGGGAGATCAAAGTAAAGATGGATAGTCCATCCAGTGTGAATTATGATATGGATAGAAAGCGGGTGACTATTGAGATGACGACTAATAGAGAAGTGTGGAAGAAAAAGACAGAGAATTATGAATATGGAGGAGGGCAGCAAGTTAATATTTTTATATAAATAAAAAATAAATAAAAATTAGGACAACTAATACAATGTTATCTGATCCCAAACTAGGCAGAGCCTGTACTATGGCAACCAGACAACTGATAAATATACTTACATATTTCTAAATACATACATATTATAGATAAATTACACCCAGACACAGAACAAATGATTGTGCTCATCACACAAAGATTTATCCTGGGTGGGAATCGAGCCCACGACGTCAGTCTTAGCAGTCAGGGTCACTAACCACTAGACTAACAGGTCAGTCAAAATCAGTATATAATCATGCAATAGAAATATTTCGAATTAGGGCCTAATTTGCCCACTAGTCAACCTGTATTTGATTACATTTTAGTATGTAGTCCGTGAACATCATTACATAAACAAAGTTTACTCTATTGCCGTATTGTCACCTCCAGCTTATATGAAGAAATTAAGTATCAAAACCTTTTGCGTTGTCGTATAAAGGTGTGGATACACTTGAAAGTTCCAAGTGGGTAGATTCTCATGTTTCTTCCTTCGTTCTTCGTTCGCTGCCTTGACTTGTTGAATGTAGTTCAGATTTAAATTCTTCTTTCGCTGTTTTTGTGGGAAGAATTTTAATGATCGAAGAAATTGTTAAGAAAAAGTTTTTCATATTGGGGCGGAGCTACCGTTCTGTATCTCTTTCTATCACTGACAGACGTCATATTAGTTAGAGTGAGAAGTCCGCTCGCAAACCGTCACAAATTAACAATGAAAGTGGTTTTATGTTAGAATGTATTTTGATCTCGCTCTAGTGAATTGTAAATCTGTGTGTGACAGAAAGGGATAGAGATAATTCCAAGTTTCGCTCCAATACGAATTTACGATCATTTTTCTATAATAGTTGAATAATTAATATGATTAATATGAAATTAAGTTGATTTGACGAAAGATTGTTGAAGACTTTCGGTGTTATAAATTGTCTTCACTTGTTGTAATAATTTCGAAACAGTTTTTTTCGTAATTACAATCTTACCTCTGAGTCAACAAGGTTGTTTTTTATTTACCTCTAAAATTACAGTCATCAAAAGAGATAATGATCCAGGGTCGTCGTATACAGTTGTAGTTTAGTAAGAAACAGAAGAATATTTTCGAATTAAATTAAATTTGATAAATGAACTGTAAATTAAATCTCTGTTGGTGTGTCCCCCTGTGTAGGGACTGCATGGAGGCTGAGGAAACCGTTGCGAATGTACTTTTTGAATGTACTGGCGTCACCCAGATTAGGACAGAAACCCTCGGGACACCCAGATCTTACACGGACATTCTCAACAGACCAGGTGATATAGTCAACTTTTGGAGGGAGGTGGGCTGGTTGGAGTAAGCACCGAAGGCCACCATGGCCCACGCAAAATGGTCTACTCAAAGGACTAAGTGCGGAAACCAAACCCTTCTTTCTAACATAGAACATAGAATCTCTTTTGATGACCGTACAAGGTATTATTTTTGTATCTGTCAAATCGAACATCACTAAATGAACACAGTATACAACAATGGCCACACACAAAACAACTTTAGTTGCCGGGAACTCGCTGGCGATTTCAAAAAGCACACAGATTTTGCCAGCCTATTTTCGCTAGGGCTGTAAAAATTTATTGGTGGACTTGAAATACTGGTACTAAAGCTGATCTCCGTACATAATCAGCTTATAACTTTCCCACTGCTAGGACACAGGCCTCCTCTCAGTGGGAAAGAGTGGGTTGATTCACCACGCGGTGCCAGTGCGGGTTGGTAGATGTCACATGTCTTCGAATTTTTGATTCTAGGACATGCCGGTTTCCTCACGATGTTTTCCTTCACCGGTGATGAAATAATTTACACAAAGTAAACCGCCTGTAAAAATCTCATCGTGAAGATTTAGGTAAAGTGACCTTGAAGTGAGCTATCATTGATTCTGAAATCGCCGGCGAGTTGCTGACAACTATAGTTACTCTGGCAAGTAAAGTTACTCTAGCAAGTAAAGTTACTCTGGCAAGTAAAGTTACTCTGGCAAGTAAAGTTACTCTGGCAAGTAAAGTTACTCTGGCAAGTAAAGTTACTCTTGCAACAAAAGTTACTCTCGCAACTAAAGTTACTCTGTGTGTGTCTAACATCACATAATTACCGTCATTAGTCAAAGTGAACTTACCTTATCCCCATTAACATGGTATTGATATGTCTTAAGGTAAGTCCCGAGACTGAGTATATCGCACTGAGGGCAGCTCTTGTCTGCCGTCGACTTCAGAAGACTGAGGATGTGCAAGAAGTCTTCTGCTACGTAGTGGTCCTCTTCTAGGAAGAGGACGTAACCTGGAAATGGAGAATTGGGCAAAATTAATCTCTCTGCCAGAGTATGTGTTTCATTCCACATTTAATTAGTTGGCCTTCAAAGCAAGAGGGTACAGGCATCTTCTGGGAACGAGCGTTGCCAGATGCCTGTTCATAATAGACGTCATCCACCCCATCATTATTTGGCTTATGTTTAACTTACCAGCAGATATAGTAACATATAACAGACAAAAAGAGTAAATGATCACCAAAATTAAACCCGCATTTTAATGTAAAATTATAACCAAAGTTTTAACATCTCGATATTCTATTTAAGCAAAATGACTCCAAATAAATCATTGTTAATCCAAAAGTAGTAAATGATCACCAAAATTAAACCAGCATTTCAATGTAAAACTATCACCAAAGTTTTTACATCTTGCTATCCTATTTAAGCAAACTGACTCCAAAAAAATCATTGTTAACCCAAAAATAGTTAATGAACACCAAATTATTAAGAGTGTACTACGTGAGCTCGACAAATGGATGTGCGAATAACGCTTGTGCGACAAAACTGTACTGCAACTCACCATAGTTCGAATGCACGCTTGTGCGACACACTGAATCTAGTCGTTTCAAGCACTCGCCGGCCGCTGCCGCGGCACCGCTCGCTTCGCTCGCTCGGCTCGTGCATAGGAGGTCACAGTTTTAACCTAACCTAGTGAGCTTGAGTGTGTCGCACAAGTGTTATTCGCACATTCATTTGTCGAGCTCACGTAGTACACCCAATTATTAAGATTTGGTGATCATTTACTACATTTGGTGTTCGAATACATTTTGAAGTGCAGTCGTGACTAAAATAGCTAGTACTATTATAATTTTAGACTTTATTTTTCTGGTGTCAAGTATATATTTTAATGATAGATTGTATCGTAGAAAAATTGTGTAAAACTGAAGAAAAGAGATGTTTCTATTCTTCAGTCGAAGAGTACGATGTCAAGTATGATGACTATTTCTCTTTACTATTGATGAGATAGAAACATTTTTACAGAATTAAAATACGTAAAGAACTTTTTTTGTTCTTGGTAGAATAGATATAGAATTGTTCATGCTACGCCGGCTGGAAAGCCAAGGCAACTCGCCTTATCATCGATGAGAATCCCTTATACTTAGATTACTTATATTTAGATTATAGATATACTTATACTTAGATTAGACTGGTCGTCTTGCTGACTTTGATGTTGATATTATTATTAATATTACTTACCTGTTTAATTTATTTTACGTCGATGGTCCTAGTTTATCATTTGTGGCCTCGAGTTGTTACTCAGGTCGTAACAGCTATGTGAACATTCAGCATTGCATATGTAAGCTGTCACGCCCTTTATGCCAGTTTTTTTTATTTTTGCAGCCATGTTTCTATATACATATTTTTTTTGCTTATGCTTGAGTATAGTTCTCATTTTATTTGTTGGTATATTGGGTTGGCTAGCTGGCATATAGCAAATCATTTAATTTAGTTTGTCTCTTAATGTTTTACTATATACCATTGTATAGAATCAAGTTCTTCTAACTGGACAGACAGCTGTGCTGCTGGGGAGTTTGTTGGCCACTTCTTCTTCCCAGCTAAAGCACTAGGAAGTGCGCGACGGGTGGGCGTTTTGGGGGGACTGTCTTTTGTAATTTTGACGTTCGAAAAGTGCTGATCCTCAGCCTAATTTGAATAAATGACTTTTGATTTTGATTTTGATTACCACCAAAAACCAAAAACCCAAAAAAAAGGGCGGAGACATCTTTGAATCTCCACCTGATCAGGTTTTCTTTACTGCGGTCTACCTGAATCTGGTCAATTCGTTTATTTCAATAAATATATTTGTTGAAGCGTCAATGCTTATACCAATATAACATTTAAAAAAAAATTAAATAACAATATTTTACGATTCTCCCATAGAACATAATAGTTTATTATTTCAAATTAAATATTTTAGTTTCTCAATTGATGAATCCCCGCACCAATGTTTGCTATTGCAGCGCCCATGTATCGAAACTTTCTTGAGTATTCTCGCAACATTGCCGATAGATGGCATTAGCGGGAGAAAAAGATGAGTGCTCTGTACGCCTCCGCGCGGTCGGTTATGTGTGCGCGCCGACCCGCCCTTTAAAAATTCCATTTTTGGTGAAACCTTGAAGATATCCGTAAAATAAATGGACCTACATCTGTGCTTCATTGAGAACTTATAGTGCAGTGTTGATTTTTGGAATTTGAACCATTCTACCGGTGGATTTATCAAGATTTAGATCGCCGGCCGGCATCACGTACCCCCGCCATTACGCGCCCATGAACGAGTCACCTGCCTGGGTTTGACTGGATCTCTGGATTGTTAAGGTACGTGGGCAAATTACTGCTTTTAATTCTTTCATATTGGTTTCACGAGGATTCATCAAATGTGGAAATTTGAGGCTCCCGCCATTACTTATATTTTTAATTCAAATTTAGGTTAGTTCCTAAAAACAACCTAGAAAAAGGTGCAGGCTATTTACACGCTTCACCAATATTGTTAAATTTAAGAAGACGCTTCGGGATCTTTTTACATGTGACATCCACCAACCCGCATTGGGGCCGTGTGGTAGATATCGGCCGATATCTGCATCCCAACAGTGGGAAGATTATAGTCTGATGATGATATTTACCTGTATGCCCAACAGTGCACTGCAGCTGGTTGAAGATCCTGTTCGCCTTCCACCACCAGTGGTGTTTGGTCTGCGTGTACTTCGCCTCCCGGTAGTGACCGTGAAGATCCGGGTAGAGGGCGTTGTTGCACTCTTGTTTTACGGCCCTGAAAGTGGAAGAACGATTGTTGAAAGATGGTTGACTTAGCCCTGCAAGTTCTTGAGGGAAATTATCCTGTTTTATTTTGGGTCTAGTCAAAAATCGATTTTCAATCAAAAATGAAAAAGAAGCTCCGGCTTTAATCTTATTTACGGCCGAAAACGAAGAGGAAGCTTCGGCTTTAATGTTATTTTCAGATAATAACGATAAAGAAGCTTCGACTTTAGTCTTCTTTTCGCCCAAAAAAAGACGAAAGAAGCTTCGGTTTTAATCTTATTGTTAACCAAAAACAAATTTCAAATTTTATTTTCAGTCGAAAACGAAGCTTCGGCTTTTGTCTTATTTTCAGCTGAAAACGAAGAGGATGCGATGGCTTTTGTCTTATTTTCAACTAAAAACGAAGAGGATGCTTCGGCTTTTATTTACAGCCAAACACGAAAAAGAAGCTTTGGCTTTAGTTTTATTTTCAGCCGAAAATCAATTAGTAGAAGCATCGATTATTTCGTCAATTTATTTTAATAATTACGTTTGAAAAAAATCTTGATGGAATTCTGTCAGGAAAAAAAAAACACTGTTCATTGATCATTTCTTATTGAGAACTATAGAAATAGAATTCCTATAATACTCAAACGCTGATGGGCATGTGATACAGAGGAATGAGGAAAATAACGTGTGGAAAGTATTGAGTATGAATGTCGATGGCTATAAGAGTAGAGGGAGACCAAAGAAACGATGGGTGGACTGTGTTAATTATGATATGGATAGAAAGGGGGTGACTACCGAGATGACCACAAATAGAGAACTGTGGAAGATCAAGATATGTTGCGCCGACCACGAATAAATTAATGATGAAGAAACCTCAAAGTTTATTAAGTATCTATTACTTACTGATCAAATTTGGTGTCTCTGGGACAATCGTTGGGGTCCATCCCAGGAAACTCGTGGGGATGTGTCTGAATGGAGTATGGGTAGAATATCTGCATCACCTGGAAAACATACAAAAATAGATCTTAATATTTAAATAAAGTCCCGTGTGGTGCCGGACATAAAGAATAGCATCACCCCATTTCTTCCCGTGGGTGTCGTAAAAGGCGACTAAGGGATTTACTAGAGAATGGGCAGCAGCGTTCTCTATGCATTTAACCATCATACTGCGATCGCCAACCCGCTTGCCAAGCGTGGCGATTATGGCAAAGCCCCCCAAATTGGGGGAGGCCTATGTCTAGCAGTGGACGTCTTGCGGCTGAGATGATGATGATGATGATTTAAGTAAATTATCATGTTTTTGTATGACAACCAAGCCTAAAAACATGTTGCCAGGGACAAAGGTGTAGTGTTTAATTACATTAAATTCACGCCTTTTTCCCATGGGGGTAAGGCAGAAACTACAGAACGCCACCTGCTACGATCCTTACATACTCCTATCGCCTCGAAGTTCATATATCTGACCATACACGCACGCCGGTTACCAGTACTACAAACCTGACCCTTCTGAAGAACATCTTTACTTTAATATTATAAAGCTGAAGAGTTTGTTTGTTTGATTGAACGCGGTAATCTCAGGAACTACTGGTCCGAATTGAAAAAATCTTTTTGTGTTGGGTAGCCTATTTATCGACAAAGGATATAGGCTATATTACAATCACGCTACAACCAAGAGGAGCGGAGCAGTAATGAAAAATGTTGCAAAAACAGGTAAAATCGCACGGGTAGGCGATTCGAAGCGACGGGAAGGGTCAGAGAAGCAAAAATTTGACGCGGACGAAGTCGCGGGCAGAATCACTAATAAGTCCACTATATATTCTCCCAGGGCGTCCCCTTTCGGCATGTCCAGTCACACCTGCCTTGTAAATACCTTTTGTTAGCCGGTCTCCATTCATCCTCTCAACATGACCAAACCATCGAAACATACTCTTTTAAATTTTTGTCACTACATCTTCTTTCAAACCGTAATGTTTCATAAATAATAATAAATAAAATATAGTCTCATAAAAAAATATATGT
The DNA here is from genome assembly GCA_947507805.1 of Aporophyla nigra. Classification (NCBI taxonomy): domain Eukaryota; kingdom Metazoa; phylum Arthropoda; class Insecta; order Lepidoptera; family Noctuidae; genus Aporophyla; species Aporophyla nigra. The sequence continues at coordinate 10,137,972 of OX382319.1, read as the reverse complement.
TATATAAAATTTGTTGCAATAGAATTTGAACCTTATCACGTATGACATTAAGTATATAGTTCTGATTGATGAATCTTACCTTAGTAAAGTCGATGCTCCTCACTAGGTTATTGATCTCCTCGTCGTAGTAATCGTGTGAGAAGATAAGGAGGGTTCTGTCTATCTCCCTCGCTTGGGCGAGCGACACTATAAGGTGCCGGAGATACGTTAGGCGGGTATGTACCTGGGGAGAAAGAGACAAGTATATTATTATCATCTTCTATTCATTGAAAGGCTCATTGCTGAGAAATTACAACTACCAATAAATAAAGAAAAATGTGTTTGTTGGTTTGTATAATATTTAAAAACCTTAAGACTAAAAAATAAAGCAGAAAACAATGATATAATAATAATACCAAAAGGGCCACAACTCAGCATGGTGTCAGATGACAACACAAGGTGTACCACCTGACGCTGATTTTTCACCTGCAACCCACGCGTACCATACGCTAACTAGAATAATAAATATATAGGGAAGTGTGTGTCCGTAACGATAAATTAAGAAAGTCAAAAACATTACGAAACACAAAACATTAAATTAGATCTAAAGGGAACTAACTCAAAATTCTTAATTTTTCAGTTATGCACACCTTCGAGTCTATCATTTCAATACCTATCGACCAATAAACCAGATTCAAAACTATTTCCAATATTCGACTCCAAACAATGGAAATAGTTTTGAATCTGGTTTATTGGTCGATAGGTATTGAAATGACAGACTCGAAGGTGTGCATAACTGAAAAATTAAGAATTTTGAGTTAGTTCCCTTTAGATCTAGTGGTGCGAATTATGTCAGCTACCACACACCACAATACCAACAAAAACTAACGTTCGATAAAACGTATTTCGTTGATCATTTAAATGGATTTTATTTTAAGAAACTTAAATAAATATAAATAACCATCAATGTCCCTGCACGCGTAGCATGACCACCGTAGAAATGGGTTTTGTCCATTCTTGGTAGAATAGAGATAGAATTGTCATGCTACGCCAGCATAAATCGGTACAAATCTTTCTACAATCTGTAATTTTGTCTATTCTTCCGTCGACAAAACCCATTTCTACGGTGGTCATGCTACGCGCGCTGGTCTGGCCTTACAGCAAGAATGTAACCAAGTAGGTTACTAACATTTTATCAATCAAAAAGAGGTTTCAACCCAAAACTGTTGACATTGACATAACAAGATTTATTTGAAAAAAAAAAAACACATGACAGCTATCAAACCAAATGATAGCGAAAGTTACGAAGTATTATTTTTCGTTTAGAACTATTTATTATTATTATTTTATCACATAAAGATGTACGATGAGGACGAGGGAAGTAATTTGACGTCAGTAAGTACCCTTCTTTCGAATCGTCAGGAATTATCAGAGTAGATATAGCTCATGCACACACTATAACTCCGACTTCTACTCCTACTCCTTCACCGTGCATGCGGTTCGGTTGTGGATTGCACTTCCGCCTGACATAAGGAACTGCCCTACGATTACTGTATTTAAAGGAAGAGTGAAAGAACACTATCTCTCCACTTTGTCATAATTGCTCATGAATGTTTTTATTTCAATTACATTATTAGTAATATATTTAGTGATATTTATTCTAGAGGTATTTATGTATGTTTGTATATTTTTATTTTGTATGTTTATATTTACATTATAGTATTATTTTTCTTCTACTATTACACACGTTGTCTACATCTCTTTGTATATTCTCTCCTATTGCAGGTATGCTGGAAGAGATTTCTATAGAAATAAGCATTACCTTTGTACATATTTTTCTGTTCCTTTCTTCTTGTCTATTTATATGTGTGCATAAATGGTTAAATAAATAAATACAAGAGTTTATAATGTTCCCACTGCTGCGGCACAAGCCTCCTCTCCCTGAGAGGGAGCGGGCCGTATTCCACCACGCGGACACTACGGGTTGTTGGATGTCTATAAACCATTAACTATGGCATCTTTACTTTTCACGAGCAAGTTTACTCATGAGTAAAATATGAAAGTTTAGTTACCAAAAATTTTGTACAAAAACTCGAGTTTTCCACTTTTATCATTTCAGCCGTAACACGTCCACTGCTGGACTTAGGCCACCCCCAATTTGGGGAGCTTAATCGCCACGGTTGGCAGGCGGGTTGGCGATCGCAGTATGGTGGTAAAATGCATAGAGAACGCTGCTGCCCATTCTCTAGTCAGTCCCTTAGTCGCTTTTTACGACACCCACGGGAAGAAATGAGGTGGTGTTATTCTTTACGTCTGACACCACACGGCACGGCATCCACTTTTATATCTCTTTAATATTAAATGGCGGCAACGGATGTTTAGTAATTGAGATATATGTAAGAACAGTACTCATGGGTAAAGTTGCTCATAGAAAGTAAAGATGCCACAGTTGATCGTACTTTAACATGACTACTTCCCATGGGGGGCACCCCCTGAAACTGCAGAACGCCACCTGCTACGATCCATACTCTTAAAATCATCTTATGGTCATACACTTACGGCTGCGCCAATTAATAATATAATATATAATAATATAATATAATAATAATATAATATTCCACAACTATCACACAACGCCATCTAGTCCCAAGCTAAGCTGAGCTTGTGTTATGGGTACTAGACAACTGATAAACATACTTATATATTTCTAAATACATACATATTATAGATAAATTACACCCAGACACAGAACAAATGATCGTGCTCATCACACAAACATTTGTCCTGGGTGGGAATCGAACCCATGACCTCCGGCATAGCAGTCAGGGTCGCTAACCACTAGACCAACAGGTCTGTCAATTAGGGCCAGTTCAGCATAACTGCAAGACAACTAGTGCCTGACGCGGAAGATGCGTGGGATATGCCGGTCCAATTACAAGGAGGATGAGATGAGCAGTGGTAAACTGCTACTGTTCCAGTCCACATGCAGCTGCGCCCTGGTGTGCCTACGACGCAGCTGTATATTTCACGTCTGCATCACTGCACGACGTTTGAGGAAGTTGTGCAGTACTTGAAAGTAAAGACCAATTGGACTCTGAGGGTAGAAAGGTTGGAATCGCGCCACCACATCAATTTTAAGTCGTTTGTGATACGAGTTCCAACCCACCATCTACAGACCTGCCTGAGAGAGGACTAATTTTGGCCGAAAGGTGTCTTGTATCGTCGTTTCCGAGTACAGTTACGCGACACCGCGCAGCGGAACACGTCGCCGTCATCATTACCTGTTTAGTGATAGTTTAAGTTTTGTTTTATAGAATACTAGCTTCTGTCCACGGCTTCGCCCGCGTGGATGTGAAAAAGGCTTTATGAAGAATGTTCTTCCATTTCGGTCGGATTTCGGCTTCTCTCATGGCCGAGAGTCCAGTGAAGGCGGTTACGTGGTCGGACCAGCGGTTAGGTGACGGGCCACGAGGTCTTTTCCCATCTACCTTGGCCATGACCACCAACTTTTTAAGGTTATCCGGTTCCCGACGGGAAACGACCAAAGTAACCGAGAATCCTTTGGTAACAGATCGTTGGTAGTCTATCTCTTATGCGCTTTCTCTTACAGATACAGTCAAAAACGGAGGCGCCCAAAATAAGACGGCCCAGAAAGATAATAATACCACATCGGGAGCCGTCTGTGGAGATACCAGAACCGAAGGTACTCGTCATGACTGCCGGTATTAAGCCCAAGCCTATGTAAGTAAAAATTTGTAACCGACAAAAAAAATGATAATTCGGCCATGTTTCTATTTTCGGCCATAAACCAGCGAAAGCTTTGGTTAGTCGAAATTCGGAAGTTCGTGAATATTGTCGCGCATCATTCAGCCTACTTCGTAAAGCTTGGTAATATCAAATGACGGTTAACTTCGGGGAGATTCGAGTCCGCTCGTGGTTTTAATCAGCTGATAATTATAAACTCGAATTTATTTTAAAGTTGTATAGCGAGGTTATGTTGTTTTTTTCACTCCCATACCGCAGAAATATTAATATTTTGTTATGCCTAAATCAATTACGTTTTCGGCCAATAGGACTGAAGCCGCAATTTCTTTTTTTTGGCTGTATATCCATTTTCAGTCGGACACTAGTGGAATAAAGGATGAAATTAAATTAGCTAGCGAAACTCCGCAGACGTTTCGGGCATCGATGTCTAAACATGATTAAACAAAAGCAGAAATTAACTGTACTTTTTTCGTGTGGTCATGTACTGTAATTTGTGAAGTTTCTTGAAATAACGTAATAAACATTCACAATCAGAATTATTTGAACAATATTGCTAATCATTGCTTCATATGTTCTAAAATGTGTCTGCTCAACAAAATAAATAACGCAATGCATGTTGTTGAACTGTCAAAATGACAGCCACCACTATTAGAGTAATACCACTGACTTCAACCGAATTTATTGGGTTGCCCTTTTTTTTAGTGGGAAATCATCAAATGACGTCGTCATTTGATTTGTGTCAGACTTTTACTGAACTAAACCCACCCGTGTTCCTTCAGTTGCCTTTATGCCAGGGACACGGTAACTCTTTCTAACAACCCCCTACACCCTTATTTTCTTTATATCCGTTTCAGAAAACTAAACCAATGCCTGGTGTCTCCCCTGAGCCTGTATGAGCTTTCTGCAGCAGTTGTGGATAATTTGCCTTACCCTAACCCCTTCGAATGGAATGAGGAACAGGTCGCTGCTTGGATGGAAGAAGTGGTTGGCTTACCTCAATATAAGGTCATCATTTGCCTAGCCTTTATCCAACTTTGTTAGGGTCGGCTTCCAGTCTTACCGAATGCAGCTGAGTACCAGTATTTTACATGGCGAACGACTGCCTATCTGACCTCCACAACCCAGTTACTAGGTAATACGATACCCCTTGGTAAGACTAGTTGTCAGACTTTCGGGCTTCTGACGACCCGTAACGACTTTCTAAGATCTACGAAAGACAGCCGGGACCAACGGCTTAACGTGCTTTCCGAGGCACGGAAGGGTCTTGGTAGGTAATGCACCTCAATATGAGGTACTTACAGATAGAACATCAAACAACTTTTTAGTAAAATTATTAGTTTGTTGTCAGTATTCAGGGTTGACTATCGAGATGCCGACTGATAGAAAAGACAGACATTTTGCGCCCGTAAAAAATATGGTTTTACAGGCTTATGATCATCAATTCAACCCACAAAATTAATTTAATGAGAAATGAATTTAGAGACTTGTATTGATGACAGCAGTGGTGGCTCAGTGGTAACGGCCGCGACTTACGAGTTGTAGCTCGCAGATTCGAACCCAAGCAGGCGCTTTACTTTGTGTAAATAATTCCATCACCTCTGCTCTCAAAACGGTGAAGGAAAACATCGTGAGGAAACCGGCGTGTCTTAGAACCACAAATTCGAAGACATGTGACATCCATCAACCCGCTCTCGGCCCGCGTGGTGGATTACGGCCCACTCCCTCTCACCGAGAGGAGGCCTGTGTCCCAGCAGTGGGAACGTTATAGGCTGATGATGATGACTGATGATTATAATTTTGTAAAGCCATATTTCTTCACAGCCGCGAATCATATTTTGGTCAACATACAAACTAACACTGCATATCGAAAAAAAACTAACAAAATTTGAATTTTGCGAGTACGAAGATATGAGGTAGACCATCTTCTGGGTCCGCACAAAAATTCATATCCGCCTGCTGAATGCAGTTTCCCGAATACGATTGAAACCACGTGCAACAAACAAAATTGTTTTGAAATTTATGGATTAGCCTAGCTGCCCTAATATACTCTTATTTGATTACAGGAATGTATCTTCGATAACCACATAAATGGAAGAAGACTACTCCGACTAGAAAACCCTTCAATTTTACCAGAAATTAACATCCGTGACTTCACACATATCAAAGTAAGTGGCAGTTCTGGGGAAACATCAACAGCCACCACCCAACTTCGTCCAGCCCAGGTGCACCCGTCACCTGGACATGCAACCGCAGTGGCCTATAGCATATTCAATCATTAATGTTCCCACTGCTGGGACACAGGTATACTCTCTCTGTGAGAGGGAGTGTGCCGTTATCGCGAGTGCGCGGACACAGTGCGGGTTGGTATGTCTTCGAATTTGGGCATGCCGGTTTCCCCACGATGTTTTCGATCTAAGTTAAGTACTTTTCAAATTATTGTGACTACAAATCTTTACTTTTCATATTTTTTTTGTGAGTGATGTGAACCTGAATAACCCTTCTGTAAACTACAGTCCAAAATTAAAACACAACTACCTCAGTTTTAAAGAAAACATCACTTTTTTGCTCACCATGTACTAAAAATTATTATATCGCTCAACTTTAACTGACTGTACTGAAAAAAAAAATGCTTAACTTAGATTTTTTAAATTATTTTTCTGATAACTGTCACCGCCTGGCCTATCAATCGTTTTCGGCTTGACGTTGATTTTTGGGACACTCTGTATATCCCCACCCCCATTGGGTGAGGCCTATGTCCAACAGTGGACGTCTTAAGGCTGAAATGTTGATGATGATAACCTGTCTTGTGGGAGTACGGTCAATGAAAACGCCAAGCTGATAAGTCCAGCAATAATTAATGTAAGCTGTTGTAGGAAGGATAACATTGTCATTATAATAAATATAAATAAATAAATATCTTAGGACAACCAACACACCGTTATCTGATCCCAAACTAGGCAGAGCCTGTACTGTGGTAACCAAACAACTGATAAACACACTTATATATTTCTAAATACATACATATTATAGATAAATTACACCCAAACACAGAACAAATAATTGCGCTCATCACACAAAGATTTGTCCTGGGTGGGAATCGAACCCACGACCTCAGTCTTAGCAGTCAGGGTCACTAACCACTAGACTAACAGGCCAGTCGTTCAGCCGGTCAGTCATTAGCCGGCCCTTGACGCCAAGATGCTTTGATCAAAATAATGGGGGTTAAAGTTTTCTGCCAGGGTCGTGGAATTGTTCGAATGAGTTACCGTGGCCTAGGCACAGGCAACTGAAGCAACACTGGTGGGTTTTAGTCAGTAAAAGTCTGACACGCCCTCCCGCTCCGCCCAGAGCGGGAGAAGTCATTTGATGATTTCCCATCCAAAAAAAAAACCCACTTTTTATTAAACTTATAGCAAAGCGTATTATGTTTTACTTTTTAAAACTTTTTGTAATCGGGTTCTTTTTTTCTTTTTTTTTAACTTTTCGTCTAGTGGTTAGTGATCCTGACTGCTGAGACTGAGGTCGTGGGTTCGATTCCCACCCAGGACAAATCTTTGTGTGATGAGCACAATTATTTGTTCTGTGTCTGGGTGTAATTTATCTATAATACGTATGTATTTAGAAATATATAAGTATGTTTATCAGTTGTCTGGTTGCCATAGTACAGGCTCTGCCTAGTTTGGGATCAGATAACATTGTGTTGGTTGTCCTAAGATATTATTATTTTAATTTATTTCCAGAAAATAACCGCAGGAGTTAGAAAATTATATATGACAGACTACATTCTTTTCGCGAGAAGCATCGGTCTGCCTATTCGGAAACCTCTGACTCACTGTACGTGGTTCAAATCTAGGACAGGACCCAGCTGGGGGATCCGACAGAACTGGACCAGGTGAGCTATGAAATTAATTATTCTGGTAATATTCAAGGCATTAGAAGTAATTTAGTTACTATTAATCATAATCTGGCAGTTTGAGTACTTAACGCGGTCTAACTAAATGTCCTTTCTTTGGTATTGTTCGTCGAATTGTTGTGCTCCTCATGTTCTGATTTGAGGTACCTGATTATTGACAAATGCGTGCACTGAATGGACAGGCCCACTCAATCTGTATGGTTCTTTCCCCAAAAGACCATTTCAGACACCAATCCACAGGGTATTCACATGATCTAACCAAGATTATGTCTGGACTTTAAAAGAAACTGTGTAACTTTTTCGGCGTTTCTTCTCAGAGTAGTCAGATAGGCAAGGCTGACCTCATCTAGTTTCAAAAATATGATTGATGTGTAAAAGTGTTTGTACAAACCTACTTGTAGAAATAAAATAACCTACGCAGTCAAAATAAATGGCTGAGCTAATTTTTCTACCACCGTTACCATAGATTTGATATACGATTCTGAATCCACTAGCGTAGAAATGCGTCAGTAATTTTAAAAAAAGTGCTTTCCCATATATTAAGATATAGATATACCACGAACTGCACTTTTCTGGGAAACAGCAGATTTGTGTTTTTGTACTGCTATCCGGAAAAGAACCGTGGTAGTGGCCTGGCCATCACCCCGGGAGTGGACCGCGTATCAGTTAATCGCAAATTCCGTTTCGATCCACGCCAATGCATTAGCGTGTAGTGTAGTCTATCGAACACTTTCCGTCAGATGTCAATCGGATTTAACTCGGTCCCGGTCTATTACGCTCACTTCGGAAGTGAAGTTTCAACCAACTACCGCCATTTTAATTTCAGGTCCGATATACTTCGATGGATGAAGATTATAATGCCGAAACCCGTCTACTTGGACCATTGGGATTTAGTATGGTAACTCGATGTTTTCTTTAAAAGTACAGAATGTGTTAGAAAGCATATTAAGCCTATAACGCTCCTATACTGAGACACAGGTCTTCTCTCTGTGAGAGGTTGTGATCTACTACGCGGGCCCAGTGCGGGTTGGTAGATGTCACGTGTTTTTGAATTTTTGGTTCTAGGACATGCCGATTTCCTCACGATGTTTTCCTTCACTGTTTTGAGGCCTGTGATGATGAAATGATTTACACAATTAAAGCATCTGGTTGGGTTCTATCTGATGACCTACCAATCGTAAGTAGCGGCTGTTACTAGGCTTAGACTACCATTGATACACTCTGATGCACGTTGTACATTGATCATAGTCATTTTGAAGGTTTTATGATGCCCAGCAGTGGAATAGTTGTGGCTAAAACTGAAAAGTTTTACACTTCGGTAATGGAGCGCAGTATATTCGGTGTTAAAGTAACGGATCGCGTCCGAAACACAATACTGCTCTCCAAAACAAAGATTGCTGACGTGGCTCAAAAGGCTGCCCAAATTAAATGGGACTGGGCAGGACGTGTTTGGCATGCCGACCAAACTGTGGGCCCAAGTAGCACAGAGCTAGTGTCCTGAGACAGTGAGGTGGGGTCGCGGCAGACCACGTAGGAGATGGCGGGACGAGCTGGATAGGTTCCGTCAAAACTGGCAGCAGGACGCGTGGCTTCACGATAGTTGGAAGAAGTGGAGGGAGGTAAAAAAATGTTCGCGTTTCCGAATTAGCACGAACGAGTAACCCGGCGTTACCCGGGAGTTAGAGGCAATGTCACTATACACCTCCAATGTCTCTATCAGCGTCTGTGTTCCTTTCCGCATTTAACCCACCTGCCTTCAAAGCAAGAGAGAACAGATATCTTCTGGACACGCTCGTTCCATCATAGACCTCATCCATCGCTTACCAGGCGTGATCGAGGTCAATATTAGACCCATTCAACAATAAAAATAAAGTATTTACATGGTGTACACATGGTGTATACATGGTTACATGGGGGGGTACCGTGTGGTGCCGGACGTAAATAATAAAACCACCCCATTTCTTCCCGTGGGTGTCGTAAAAGGCGACGAAGGGACTTACTAGAGAATGGGCAGCAGCGTTCTCTACGCATTTTACCACCATACTGAGATCGCCAACCCGCCTGCCAAGCGTGGCGATTATGGCAAAACCCCCCAAATTGGGGGAGGCCTAAGCCCAACAGTGGACGTCTTACGGCTGAAATGATGATGATGATTTACATGGTTGTAACAGCTCCTTATTAGGTCTTTACATAGCGCGTTCGTATTTCCGAAGAGAGACGATGATTGCCGAAGCGCATATACTTTATACGCTACATCTTTTTTGTGGGTTGGGAAATCATCAAATAACGTCTCCAGCTCTGGTGGAGCGGAAGGGCGTGTCGGACTTTTACTGACTGAAACTCACCCGTGTTCCTTCAGTTGCCAATGCCAGGGCCACGGTAACTCTTTCAAACAAATGTCGCGACCCTGGCAGGCATCGGTCCTAGCGGATCCCTTCACAACAATCCTTTAACAACGCGCTGTCGACACGGGCCTGGTCCTTACCGGGCGGCGAGCTACCCATTGCTCGCCGCCCGCAAGCCCGCGCCTACGGTGGCCGCAAGTCCGTAATGGATTATCTGATACAGCTGTACTACAATTTTGGCGTTAATACCCAGGTACCAAAAGCCGGACTGGCCGAAAGTGTTATTGGCAAGAATAGCAAAATCAACGCACGAAGATCCCCTGAGGCATACACCACATTATGAACCTCCTGTGGAGGAACCCTGCTATGAATATTTGGTAAGAACATTCAATCAATCTGCCTAGAAATTTCCCAAGCTGATGTTACTGAAGAGCATCACCGATAAGGTCACTATTGTCCTCCTAGGGCGTCCCCTCCCGGCGTTTCCACTCACATATGCTGTGTAAATGACTTTTGTTAGTCGCCCTTGATTCATACACTCAACATGACCAAACTATCTAAGCATACTCATTATTGTCACTACATCTATTGATATTAATAAATAATAGTTTAAAAAACTAAAAAACACGCTTCCATTGAAAACCAAACTAAAAAGTAGAAAATAATGGAAAAAAAGCGTGGGGTGCTTTTTAAGGTATTTTTTAAATGATATCAGGCACCCCACGCTTTTTTTCCATTATTTTCTACTTTTTAGTTTGGTTTTCAATGGAAGCGTGTTTTTTCGTTTTTTTAAACTATTATTTATTTTCTATTTTTTAGGGTATTTCGAATTTTGAGACGTATGTCAGCGTAATTTGTGACAGTTTTTTCGCTGTACTGGTAACCCTGGCAAGGATAATGGCACAAATTTATGAAATTATTGCATTGTCATCGGTCCTTGACAGGTGTGCAAAGTTTGAATGAAATCTGGTCATTTAAAGTGGGTCAAAATCGCGCTATAAGGAGTCGGTTACAAACAAACATACAAATATACAAACATACAAATATACAAACATACAAATATGCAAACATACAAGTGAAGCTAATATAAAGCGTGTAAAAAAGCGTGGGGTGCCTGATATGAATAAAAAAATACCTTAAAAAGCACCACACGCTTTTTTTCCATTATTTTCTACTTTTTAGTTCGGTTTTCTATGGAAGCGTGTTTTTTAGTTTTTTATTAAACTATTATTTATTTTCTATTTTTTAGGGTGTTTCGAATGTTGAGACGTATGTCAGCGTAGTTTGTGACGTATGTCAGCGTAGTTTTCGAAGACAGTAGTTTTTTGCTGTCCTGGTAACACTCGCAAGTATAATGGCACAAATTTATGAAATTATAGTATTATCATCGGTCTTCGATAAGTCTACAGAGTTTAAATGAAATCTGGTCGTTTAAAGTGGGTCAAAATCGTGCTATAAGGAGTCGGTTACAAACAAACATACAAACATAAAAGTGAAGCTAATATAAAGCCTGTAAAAAAAAAGAATTATCAAAATCGGACTACTCTGTATAAAGTTATTCGTGGTTATACATTACAATCAGTGAGTGAACAATCAATCATCCCCTGTTTTCTGACCTTTAGAGTACGATTTTGTTTTCTAAATTTATATGGGACCACCCTAGGAGTATACCCTTTCCATTAAAAAAAAAGAATGATCACAATCGGACTACTATGTAAAAAGTTATGCGTGGTCATACATAAAAAAAAAAATCAAATAAATATATACGCGTCGAATTGATAACCTCCTCCGTTTTTTTTCGTCGGTTAAAAAGCGGTCATTTGCCTAGTTTCTTCTTCTCAACTGTGGTCAGCTTCCATTCTAACCGAATCTAGCTGAATACCAGTACTTTACATGGAGCTCCTGCTTATCTGAACTCCACAACTCACTTGTAACACGATACCCCTTGTTAAAACTGGTTTTCTGATTCGGGCTTTTGACTACCAGTAACCACTCTCATCCACCAATGAGAACCAGGGCCAACGGCTCAACGTGCTTTACGGTGGCGTCTTGGCATGTAAAGATGGTCACCCATCCACAGACTAACCGAGCAAGCGTTGCTTAACCTGATCGAGAGACCCATGCTGGTGTGTGATTTAGCAACTGGGACAGTATACGAAAATTGTTTTTAACTTTTGTGAAAAAGAGCACCTGCCATATCATACATAACCCTTGGTTGACTGGTAGAGAATGCATAAGGCATTAAGTGCGTCGATTGTACCGTATTGTTTGATAAGTTTAAATAAATAGAGATGTCAAAGGACACCCGGATGGAACGAAGTTCCTTTACAGGATTCATAATTGTTATAATTATTTTATTATTTATTATGTACAAAAAACCTGTATACACTCAAAAAAAATATTCTCTCTCTCCCTCTCTCTCTCTCTCCCTCTCTCTCTCTCTCTCTCTCTCTCTCTCCCTCTCCCTCCCTCTCTCTCTCTCTAGTCACAACAAAAAAAACAACAACATACAAACAAAATCAAACAACAAAATATATACGGTCGAATTGAGAAACCTCGTCCTTTTTTGAAGTCGGTTAAAAAGTGTCGTTACAACTTATCGTGAGAATTTTTTCCGTCTAGCCCCCTTTCATAACGCGTGATAAGGAACTTCGTTCCAATAAATAAGGTGAACAAGGGCTGCGCATGATATACCCTTTGGAAAGGGCGACTCGGATCAATGCTATTTTAATGTAAATTTTGACGTTCAAAACCAGCTTTTTAAATGCCGGTTTGAAATAAATGCTTTGACTTCGACTAAGGTCGGCTATACAAATTTAACTTTGTTTTGCGTTTCAGACGCCCAGAAAGTTCCTACTGCGACCAAATACGGAAGAGGACATCCAAATGATCTGGATGGAACATCTACCAGGATCCCCTTCCAGGGCAGAATCAAAGAAGACGGAAGAAGAAGATAGAGACCGCAAGAAAAAAGTTTCCAAGTCCAAAGTTTACCCTAAAACTTCGTCTTTCACCGGATTGGCTGGCAAAGATTTGATCCTAGCGAGGAGAAAAATGCCTAAACCCAAGTTTTTGGCTTGATTTATCACATTTTATGTCAACTGAGGGCATATATACAGGGTCAAATTATAATATTAGATCGATATCGAAAACTAATGGAAAGAAGAATATTCGTTTTTTTTTTTAATCATCATTCGACGGCGAAAACTCAATAATCGATTTTGGTTTTGGTGGTTTTGTAATTCTTCGTGGAACATATATATTTTTGGTTTGTTTACTAGTAGATCATGGAGATCCTTTTTAAATTTTCCGATTTCCGTAATTATTTTAATAGGCCTCGGAATATTATTAAAGATGGATGAAGCAGTACAAAAGATCATCATCATTTCAGCCGTAAGATGTCCACAGCTGGACATAAGCCTCTCCCAATTTGAGGGGCTTTGCAATAATCGCCACGCTTGGTAGGCGGGCTGGCGATCGCAGTATGGTGGTAAAATGCATAGAGAACGCTGCTGCCCATTCTCTAGTAAGTCCCTTAGTCGCGTCTTACGACACCCACGAGAAGAAATAGGGTGATGCTATTCTTTACGTCCGACACCACACGGGGCAAAAGATACTATCATGCAATAGATGAGTCTTGCTATCTGCTGTTCGCAATTTGTCCTTACGCCATATACGTGTTTAGTAATTATACATGTCAATATTATTTATGACAATTACCGGTGCCTCAAATATATGCCGTTGCCTTAGAAAATGTCTTACAGCAGTCAATTTCAGTTTCTTTTAAGTTTATGCAACGTTTTTGAGCAATAAAACCACGCTCCTTGCCCCAGAATATTATACCGTATCTGAACATAGAGCTAACGTGTCCGTGGTAAGCTCTTAGTAAAATAGTAGATTCGCTGTTTTACCCTATCTATGAAGTGTATTATGAAAACTGTTCTCCAGCTCAGGTAACATAATCAATATGTAATTTCCAAATAAGTTTGTTATCAATATGTAATCCTAGAAATTTGTTTACTTCAGTTTCTTTAATGTAACTATCTAGATAATGGATGTAAAAAGTATCCGTACGTCCAGTTCGTATTTTAAAATTCATTATTTTAGTTTTATAAATGTTAATAATTAAATTATTCATTTTAAGCCAGTCTATAATTAATAATATAGTTTGATTAATGTCAGTTTCTAGATCAATTGTATTATCATTAACGGATAAAATAGTGCTATTATCAGCAAGTGTTACGTCATGATTTTGTACCAAAAGCATGTCATTTATGTAAACACAAGGAAGAATAAAGGACCCACGATACTCCCTTGAGGAACGCCGAATTTTGCAGTTTCAGATTCAGAATCATAAATTTATTTTGTTTTAGTCGTTGACTCCTACCGAAAGGACTAGCCAGCACTAGCAAAATACAGAATTCTGTGGAAAAGGGGGAAGGAAACCTTTGCCCTGCAGTGGAACAATATAGGCTACTTAGTTAGTAGTAGTCTATACCGGTAGACTATACCTCCTTACTTCTGTAAATTGTTGTCTGTTGTTAAGTGATTCTATACGTTTGTACACATTACCTCTCACACCATAATGCATACATTTTTCTTAAGAGGATCTTGTGGTCGACTTGGTCGAAAGCCTTCGACATGTCCACGTTTAGTGCGACAGCCGGCAGCCCTTTGTCCAAGTTAGTCATTACTTTATGTAAAAAGTTATATTTTTCCACATTCATGATTCCTTATTTTTGAAATCATATTGTACCAAATCTATAGCGCTCTAATCATGTTGATTGCTCTCTCTATATTATGCTCTGTTTGCTTTCTCACCTGTATCGCTATAACAACAGTGTCGTTTTGTACTGCTCCGAAGATGTCCTCGTTGTATATCGTCTGCGCGTCATTGTACCTTTTGATTGCTCTCTTGATTTCTGTTATATTCTTAACTGCTATGCGCTCTGTGGAGTTTGCTGAAAAATAGAAAGGAAAATGTTATTAGGAAGCTAGAAATTGACTGTTTTTTGTTTGTATGTACATAATTTATCTACAGGATGACACTGATCCATAACCAGCAACCTAATTGTGCTACGCGCACATGATTGATCAGAATTCGAATTATTGCTTATCCATTTATACGTTTGAAAAAAATTGTTAGATTAGCAACGCAAACAAAGCCATGAATGTTGTGCAACCGTCAAAAGGAAAGAGATTTCTACTAATAGTGTATTACGCCTAATGACCCCCTCTGGAACCATGGATTCAGTATATGATTCTGAACCGAACGTTGAAATTTTTCGTCGGTTATTCATTGCCATACAAATAACAACATTACTTATCTCAAAATAGTGTCAAAAATAAACAACCTTAGACGCAGATCTCTTTTCCACTTTGATGCGTCGTACTTATGGCAGTTTATTTATTTCCAACTTAATTTCAACTGCGGAAGGGATGATATTTCTATAGCAGTGAAGACTAGTCAGGTTCAAAAGAGAGGTTTAAATTTTCAAATCTATCATTAAGTTTAAACTTAAGCCCGATTTCGCGCCATTGGATTTTCTACTTTCGGCGTTTAAGCTAGTGTTGAAAATCTAACAGCGAGCTTTTATTTAGGTATTGCCTAGTGATAGTGAAAACGTTAAAAAAAAGTCAGACCCACCTGTAAAATTCCTAGGATGTACCGTCAAGTACTTATGTAACTCAGGAGGCACCAGCGCCAGCACCTGCTCTGACGTGTCGTTAGCATTCATCAGCTCTTCTGAAATCAACCGTTTTCTTTTAAGAATAGAGTTCAAATTACTTGTGCTGTAGCTAGCAGTTGCAACGTTTTGGAAGACATGACTAAGATGGCTGATAAGGTGAAAACGATCTTAAAACTAAAGTGATTGAGTTGAATTTTGATTGTTATGTAGGCTAGTAATCTTAAAGTTTTAACACTACCTATTTGAGCTTGGCTTACGAGGTATGGACTGTGAAGCGATCGTAATGTCAAAACAATAGAATCGAAATTAGATTATATTGTAATATAGAGTGGTTTGGAAGAAATGACGACGTATGCTAGACTCGTGAAATCAATCGTAACACAATGTTAATAGAGTTCAAATTATATTGTTAGACACTAAGTATTTTTTTTAATTCGATTTATACATCAGATGCAAATCTAATATACAAAAAAAAAAAACAAGTAAAAGATAACATCAAATCTGTCAAAACAAATCTAGTTCTCAATTCTCTCAACAGATGGCGTTACCTGTACCCAAACAAGTCGAAAAACTATTGAATTACAAAACGATAAAAACTTTTTTACAAAAAAAAAAAACAACCGACTTCCTTAAAAACACTACAAAGTGAAAAATACCTTTTATTTCGGAAGTCGGTGGCAAAATAACCATAAATACAGATCCTAAGACACCGAC
This sequence comes from Aporophyla nigra, assembly GCA_947507805.1. Lineage (NCBI taxonomy): Eukaryota > Metazoa > Arthropoda > Insecta > Lepidoptera > Noctuidae > Aporophyla > Aporophyla nigra. Next base: position 10,121,566 of record OX382319.1, on the reverse strand, counting down.
TTCCGAAATAAAAGTTATTTTTTACTTTGTAGTGTTTTTAAGGAAGTCGGTTGTTTTTTTTTTTTGTAAAAAAGTTTTTATCGTTTTGTAATTCAATAGTTTTTGGAAAAAAGTTTTTATTTTTTAAAATTTTTAGTTGTGGTATTCACCCCGCACTAATTCCAAACAAACAATGCATATTTATGCGATAGCAGAAATCGCGGTTGATTTGCTGTAATTTTTTAAAGAGTTCCGGTGTCTGTCTCCTGAACTGATCATCAGATCTATATGATATTTACATGGGACCATTTCGGAATAAACCCCTTTCGAACAAAAAAATAATTTTGCAAATCCGTCTATATATGACGGAGTTATGGCCGTACATACATAAAAAAAAAAAAACATATTAACATCCGAATTGAGAACCTCCTTCTTTTTGAAGTCGGTTAAAAATAATGTTTCTTGTACCATTCATATTTGTGGCATATGTCTCAAGTACCCTAAATAACGTAAACGTAACCATGAATTCAGCATATCATTCTAGACCCCCTTGCGCAGGAATTTTTCGACGGCTTTACAAAAATAAATCAGCTGTTTCATAGAAAATGCAATACCTACGGGGTCAAAATGTATGGAACAGCTGATTTTTTTTTTGTATAACTGACTACAATTTTCTACGCTGCGGGGTATGATATGCTGAATTCATGGTTACAATTTACGCACTGGATAAAAACTGATCCTGTATAGTAAAGAAGTGGGTATTTTGTGGGTAGCAAATTCTTAGGTGACAATTCATCATCTGCATAACCTTTTCCCAACTATATTGGGGTCGGCTTCCATTCTAACCGGTTGCAGCTGAATACCAGTATTTTACATGGAGCGACACCCAACCCAGTTACTGTATAACACGACACCCTTTGGTAAGACTGATTGTCAGATTTTCGGGCTTCTGACTGTCAAAGACTTTGCAGTGCTTTCAGAGGCACGGAGGAGTCTTGAAATGTCACCATTACTTATTTATTTGTAGCCATTACAGTTTTTTTTATCTCGATAAGAGTAGTAAAAAGATAACAGTATTGATAATTTTTTTAGTGGATCAGGTTTTCAAGATAAATAATATACACAACAGTGCAATATTTCAATCAAGAAGAATCTGAATCATTTTGAAGGACATGACAATTGTAGACACCACCACCAGATCATGTAGATTGGTCTTCACATAATCTGACCAAAATTGTCTGGGCTTTAAAAGAGCCTGTGAGACTTCCCTCTCAGAGTAGTCAGACAGGAAAAGCCGACCTCGTCTGTTTATACAAACCTACTTACAGAAACACAATCTTTTATTTATCACAAATTCATCATAAAAACAACTTCAATCTAAAATGGGGAAATAGCGCCATCTATGGGTAGTTTACGCGAACTGCTAGCAGCACAACAAATTATTTTTCTTAAACATACAACACACGTACCATGAAAAATAAGGTCCAGGTAAACACTACAAGAAAGGGTAATTTAAACAAATATGTTTTACAGTACCCGGCCGCAAATAGTACACATCCCTAAACTTCAAAATAGTTTTTATATTTCGCCAATTTCGGTAAAGTTCTCAATACAACATTGACAACCTTAAGCCGGACTAATTTGTTAGTTTTGTAAAAGGAACTGTATTTTTATCAGGTTCTTATTTCAAAAACAGGCTCGGTTTAAATGATGCCTTAAAAATATCTTGTTTTTTGTAATAAGACTGAACAAGTTTAAGAAAAAAAGTTGGGCTTTGTTGAGACGCTGTCACTAATACTAGTGTGCGAATTTTGTTCTAAAGTTTGAAATGTCATATATTATTTAATACCGGGTACCGTACATTGATTTTAACAAATTGGTTAACCTACACTTTCCTAGAAGAACGGTGATACCGATAGCAGCCGACATGAGCATGGATGGCGAGGCGGATTGTGAAGCAATCTTAATACTAAATTAATAGAGTTCAAATTAGATTGTTACAGGCTAAGTCAGTTTTTTTTTTAACTTACTACGAATTTTATAGGCATGTGGTGGCCACCGTTTTTTTTTAAGAAACTGTAGCTTTAGTAACAAAGACAATTTTATTTCAGTAGAAACTTATTGAGATTTGTACATCTAGGACCGTTATTTTTCATGGATTTACAAACATAAAAATAGCATATTTAGCGTCACCGGAAACTGAGGCAGACCTGAAATGGCAATATATAAAATAGTATTATGTTACAGGAGTTATTTACATGATTATACAGGGTGTATGGTTGAACGAGGAATAAACTTTAAGAAAGTGTGGCACTCATTAAAATGATATAATTCGTATGGGATCAACTTTCAACGCGCAGAAATGACAGCTGGAGTAAGGTAGTGACTGAGTGGCGTCCCAGGACTGGAAGACAAACTGTCGGTCACTCGGCGGCGACATGGGCGGACAAGATTGATACCATCACGTGTAGAATCTGAATGAGTCTTGCCCAGAAGCGTGAAGATTGGCAAAATAAAAAACAGGTCCAGCAGTGAGTAAAGTTGGCCTGTGCATGATGATAATATGACGTGCTTGTATAACGATCGAAATTCAAATAATCTGCTGTTTTCTACATTTTGATGTACTAGAGCTTGGCTTTGTAGGAAACAGCAGATTCTTCTATGTCGTTGTTGGTACCTTAATAAAAGCTTTCATATTCATGAGTACTACACTCCCTTATAGTATGTCCCTAGTTTTACCAAAAACTCTGTAAGGAAAGCCATTATTATTTTGATTGGCATTATTATTTTAATTTAAGCACAGTATAAAGCGGATCCACGAAATTCATATTTTATTCAAATTTTGCAAATTGCAACTGTAATGGGTATGATGAGAAAAAATGCGCAATTTTTAGCAATCATTTATGACATAAGGCAACTCCGAGCAACTAAAGTGATGTCCGAGAAATTGCCAAGACTTACTCAATATGTCGGTGAAAATGTGATTCATTTCAGAAATTATACATGTATACAAAAATATCGAGAAACAAAGAAGACATTTCTTTAAAATATAAGATATGTACAAAAATTTAGCAGTACACGGTTTAGCTCATTTTTCACAATATTTATAGACAAAATACGAAAAGAAAAAAAAAAAACGTTTGTTTTTGCAATCTTAATCACTTTTGATAGCGCCACATATACAATTTAGAAAAGACAAACACAGAAAAGAATATAAAATAATAAAAAAAAACCTTTATATGGCAACATTAGAAGAACTGAATCCAATATTGGGTTAGTATCGGAAACGGAAACGTATTCGTTATCTGAAAAGTTTTAAAATTATGCTTAGTAAAGAAATATAAAAATATTATTAAGATATAGCTGACTTTAGGAAAATCAACCCTAAGTAGAATAAATCTTACTCCTACATCCTCTCTCATATAAGTACAATATTGAGGTTGAAAATGAAGGTTGTAAAATAATCATAAATAAATATTTCAAACATTGGTAATGGTACCTATAGATTTATGACTTAATTTAATTTAGTACTTCAAACTTAATGAACAGATACAAAAATATGCCCAGAACTCTTCAATGCAAAGCTTCCTTTTTTATAAGTTACAGAAACTCACAATTAAAAGTAAAATCAAAACAAAATCGAAAAAGAAAATCAATTAAAGAAACAAGTAGGAATGAAAAAAGATAATTGAAAACGGATTCCCAAAAATTATTTAAAATGAGACCATTATTTACTACTTAATTGAAACAAAACATTTAAAAACCTTTTATAACATCGCTCGTTAAATGTTTAATCAACAGGCCTCGTAATTTTATTTCGAACCGATTTAAATCTGAAATTATAAAAAAATAAAATCTGTAAATAAAAGTTAAATCGATTACATTCTCAATGAAGATGTCCGATTTTTCAGTCTGTGGGCTATTTTGAGCATTTCTAATGGTACTGTAGTGTATTTATTTAATAGATATGTAAACACTATCTCATGCAGTCTTCCATAGTAAGGTAGCTGTCACTAATGACAGCTATCAGTATACAACGAATGGCGGGAAACAGTTGTAGAGTCAAGCGTGCCTGCACGAGCGACTCGGTGTGGTTTCTACAAGTACCTTTGATAATTGGCTATTTGATTAGTAGACTAAATTTTGCGCATGATAGAGAGCGTCAGTCTATAATTTCGTCTTCTTGGACGCCTGTTCCCCCAGCAGGGTTAGACAACGGTGTACCTCGTAAATAATAGTTTACCCATCTAAAGTTGGTAACTTGTTGAGCATTCCGTTACTAAACTAATATTTCGTTGCATCCAATCAGTGCCTGCTGAAGTCAATTTTGCACCCTGTATTTAATTTATAATTAATTACGAAAAATAAATTTTAAAATCTCATACCTCCGTCCCTATACATGCCCCCGCTAGACGCCGAGAGCATAATCTGTAGCCACAGACAAAATAGCCCGAGTATAACAACAACTCTGGCAACCGACGCATATTTTAAGCGTGGCATCTCGTTTAGCACTCAACAGATGGCGCTAGTTGCATCTTACGTAGTCCGCCCATCGGCCGCTAGATGGCGCTGTTTCATATTTTGTTCAGGTCATCCTTTCTTGGTTGTTGTTCTGGGGAAAAAAGAAATACAAAACGTTAACAAAAATACAGTACAAGAAAGAATGGTTAGCGGTTGCTGTTAGTAATTGAGTCAGTAATTAAAGATTAATGATCAATGTAAGGTTCCCTGATTAAAGACGCAATTAAAGTAGATAAGAAAATCAATTAATATAGGTACCTATGTGAAGTACATAAATGGCTATAAAACCCCTTGCTTCGCACGGATTTAGCGACTTGATAGAACATCGAAATTTCATTATTATACAAGTTAAGTTTGTATCCAGTGGGCAAATTGTAACCATGAATTCAGCATATCATTCTAGACCCTCTTGCGCAGAAATTTTTCGTCGGTTTTACAAAAAAAAAAATCAGTTGTTTCATAGAAAAATGCAATACCTACTGGGTCAAAATGTATGGAACAGCTGATTTTTTTTTGTATAACCGACAAAAATTTTACTACACTGGTCGGTCTAGAATGATATGCTGAATTCATGGTTACAGTTTGCGCATTGGACATTGGCAACTTATCCTGTATATTAACGTATGTATAATACGTTAATATCGTGTGTCAATTTGTAATCTGAAATTACAAACAAACTGACGCTTCAATTTTATTTATTTGTATAGAGAAGATATGCAAGTTTTAATGTTTAAAGATGGACAAAATATGATAATTTATTCTCAGACCTTCAATGACCCGATGCGTTCGACGTGGAATAAGCTAAGGTAGCTTAGATGTGGTGTTTGCGAACGCTAACCTAGTTGATGTTCGTGCTACCAATTCCCATGCATTTGTCCTGTAACCTCCGCATTCATTTGTTTAAACACATGTCTGAATCTAAGATGGCGTTTATTTTGACAGCTGTTTTTGAGACGCCATATTGTTTTCTTTACAAAACGTGCAAAATATCGCGAGCGTACGTAGGTATATTTTGCACATGGGAACTGTTATCCGATAATGTTAATTTTTAGATTTCATTGAAACGGTTCAAAACGAATAAGTAACAATAATTAAACACATAGTTTATACATAATAAATAACAGAAGAGATAAAAGCCGGGACGCCCTAGGAGAACATATAGTGACCTTATTGGTAATGTTCTTCGGTGTGGTCAGGTGTGTAGTACTGGTAACCGGCGTTATGACCAGAGGGGTAATTGCGTAACTTGCTATCAGTAGGAATTGGTTTCATATTGATAGTTAAACAAAATCCATTGCGTTATTTACGTTGCTGAGCCGACAATTTATTCGAACAAATGACGCAATGGTTAAGAAAAAACCGGCCAAGTGCGAGTCGGACTCGCGCACCGAGGGTTCCGTACAAACCTGCAGGTATTCACGATTTATGCATATGGTTCATGTTTATGAAATGAAATGTTTAAAAAAAAAAATTATATTTGAGTTGACTGAATGAAAGGTAAATTGTGGTTTACGATTTATGACGTATTAAAAAAAAACTACTTACTAGATCTCGTTCAAACCAATTTTCTTTGGTAGTTTACATGGTAATGTACATCATATATTTTTTTTAGTTTTATCATTCCCTTATTTTAGAAGTTACGGGGGGGGGACACATATTTTCACTTTGGAAGTGTCTCTCGCGCAAACTGTTCAGTTTAGGAAAAACTGATATTAGAAACCTCAATATCATTTTTGAAGACCTATCCATAGATACCCCCCACACATATGGGTTTGATGAAAAAAAAAAATCGAGTTTCAGTTTTATGTATGGGGAACCCCAAATATTATTGTTTTTTTTTTCTATTTTTGTGTGAAAATCGTAATGCGGTCCATAGAATACATCTACTTACCAAGTTTCAACAGCATAGCTCTTATAGTTTCGGGAAAAAAGTGGCTGTGACATACTCGGACAGACAGACAGACATGACGAATCTATAAGGGTTCCGTTTGTTGCCATTTGCCAACGGATCCCTAAAAATCTACAATCCTATTCAGATTCCGATAAATAGTGCGTTTCGCAATTAGGGTGCAGATGTTTGAACATAAACGACCCTAAAGTATGTAAGGATCGTAGCATGTGATCGATCTGTAGTTTCTATCTCGTGGGAAAGCGTGAATTTATGTATACACTTATGCTTATAAGAGAGAATTAACACCAAAAAAGTTAGAGTTGAGGTCGATAGAGTAGAGATTATTAACCTAAAAATACTATAAAATAAACTAGTTTACCATAATAATACCTTAGGACAACCAACACACTGTTATCTGATCCCAAACTAGGCAGAGTCTGTACTATGGTAACCAGACAACTGATAAATATAAATACATACTTATTATAGATAAATTACACCCAGACACAGAAAAAATGATTGTGCTCATCACACAATGATTTGTCCTGGGTGGGAATCGAACCCACAACCTCAGTCTCAGCAGTCAGGGTCACTAACCACAAGACCAACAGGCCAGTCGTAATATTATGTGTTTCCTATTACCTGGAAGTTTTAACAATACCAAGGTATCGCGTTAACCAGTAACTGGGTTATGGAGCTCGGATAACAGGTGGTCCATGTAAAATACTGGTACTCAGCTGCATCCGGTTAGACTGGAAGCCGTCCCTAATATAGTTGGGAAAAGGCTTTTGCAAATGACGGTGACATAGTTGTCTTCAAACGAGTGGAGGTAACTTCAATCAATTTAGAAAATAAATCTATAGGTACTATAATATTATAAAGCTGAAGAGTTTGTGTGTTTGATTGAACGCGCTAATCTCAAGAACTACTGGTCCGAATTGAAAAATTCTTTTTGTGTTATATACCCTATTTATTGAGGAAGGCTATAGGCTATATAACATCACGCCACGGTCAAAAGGAGCGGAGCAGTAATGAAAAATGTTGGAAAGACGGGGAAAATCGCAAGGGTAAGCGATTCGACGCGATGGGAAGGGTCGGGGAACAAGAAATTTACCGCGGACGACGTCGCGGGCAGAAGCTAGTTTATTATAAAACTGAAGAGTTTTTTTGTTTGTATGGTTGAATGCGGTAATCTCAGGAACTACTGGTCCGAATGAAATAAATATTTTTGTGTTGTGTACCCTATTTATTGAGGAAGGCTATAGGCTATATAACATCATGCTACGATCAAAAGGAGCGGAGCAGCAACGAAAAATGGACGAAAACTGGCAGGCAATTCGATACGACGGAAAGGGTTAAAGGAGCAAAAATTCGACGCGGACGAAGTCGCGGGTAGAAGCTAGTGTTTAGATATAAAAGAAGATAACTTTCTCCTTTTTTTGGAGTCGGTCCGTCTATTACTTTTCATGGCAAAAACGCTGAACTCTGGTTTTACTTTATTAATCAGAAAAATCAGACCACAAAGAAGGCACCGCACTTTCTTAAACTTAAAGAAAATCCTCCCTGAAAGGGGTCATAAGCGATGTTGAAGTTTGTATGGGAAAATTTTAAATCCAAGTGTTCGAAATCGCGGACCGAATGCTAATAAATAATAAAAAAAACTTTTTTACAAAAAAAAAAAACAACCGACTTCCTTAAAAACACTACAAAGTGAAAAATAACTTTAATTTCGGAAGTCGGTGTCTTAGGATCTGTATTTATGGTTTTTTTGCCACCGACTTCCGAAATTAAAGTTATTTTTCACTTTGTAGTGTTTTTAAGGAAGTCGGTTGTTTTTTTTTTGTAAAAAAGTTTTTATTTTTAAATTTTTAGTTGTGGTATTCACCCTGCACTAATTCCAAACAAACAATGCATATTTATGCGATAGCAGAAATCGCGGTTGATTCGCTGTCATTTTTTAAAGAGTTCCGGTGTCTGTCTCCCGAACTCATCATCAGATCTATATGAAAATTATATGGGACCATTTCGGAATAAACCCCTTTCGAACAAAAAAAGAATTTTGCAAATCCATCTACATATGACGGAGTTATGGCCGAACATACATAAAAAAAAAAAAAACATATAAACATCCGAATTGAGAACCTCCTTTTTGAAGTCGGTTAAAAATATAATAAATGGCCAGGCCAAAATGATTAAGGCTGCTTTTTTTTTTATTAAGCAGACAGTAGAGTGGGTAAGAGCCCACTCTAGTGTCTGCTGAGGGATCAATTCTCGATGTCAACGAGTATGTCTATCTAGGACAAGATATCTTCTAACTCCTGATCGATAAGGAGTTGTACCTTCCATCATCAGCTCAACGGAATATAAGAATACAAGTAACGGTCTAAACGTGCCTATAATATTCAAAGAATTATCCCCTAACCTTCTAACCTTTCACTGTAAGTTCCTATATGTACTGTTCACCGATGAGGAGTTCCATGCGGTATCTTCGAAGACTATAATTAGTTCACCACGGATGGATAGATAGAACCAGCAATTATTTTTGATCTTTAGTACAATATCCAAATCACATTACGTGTACTGTTTGTTTTTGAGGAGTTCCTTCGTTTATCTCCCAAAGTATACATCAAATCTTCACAAAATTAATATGGGACCACCTCAGGAGTATACCCTTACGAATAAAAAAAGAATTTTCAAAATCGGTTAACAATTGGCGGAGAAATCAGTGAACATACATTAAAAAAAAAAAAAAATACATACAGTCGAACATATAACCTACTCCTTTTTTTGAAGTCGGTTAAAAAATAGGGCGACCATGAGCAGTATAACTGAGAAAGGGCAAAAAGTATTTAAAGGAGGTCATTTTAAAATGGGGTAAACACACGCACATTAGGAGTTAATTTAATTAATAATTTTACGTATATCGCTAATACGTAAAACGCTACCTATTAGGCTTAGCGCGCACTGCAATGTTTTTTTTACCGCCTAATCTGTGAAGTATGAAATATCATAGAAGTGCGCGCACCGCGATAAAAAAAAGAATCATCCGCGGTTGATTCACAACAGGCCTCCCGCTGAAGGGGTTCGAACCTTTTTGTATGGAAGCTGGCATATCAAGCCGCCGCCATTTTGACTTTTTTTAGAACACGTCGCGGCGCACGATGAAAGTGGTATGTATAATAATATAATATAATATCTTGGGACAACCAACACACCGTTATCTGATCCCAAACTAGACAGAGCCTGTACTATGGTAACCAGACAACTGATAAATATACTTATATATTTCTAAATAAGTACATATTATAGATAATTACACCCAGACACAGAACAAATGATCGTGCTCATCACACAAACATTTGTCCTGGGTGGGAATCGAACCCACGACTTCAGTCATAGCAGTCAGGGTCACTAACCACTAGACTAACAGCCCAGTCATGTATGGGTAGAGGACACATAGACAAACAAAAAATGTCAAGTAACACGGTACCCCAAAGTGTCAAGTTACCGAGATATTTGAAGGTAAACCAGACTATAACCAGTTACGGTAACCAGGTCGATATGCCAGATCGGTTCTAAGCCTTTTGCGGCGAGTCCACCACATGTATTTTGTATCGCTTAGAGATATATGAAAGACCGCGCACTGCAGTGAAAGAAACGCAACGAGAAACCGAACAAGCAGTTTCTATCCAGAAAGTAGAACTTAATAGGCATTTAGACGACGACATTTCACGACTGGCCTGTTAGTCTAGTGGTTAGTGACCCTGACTGCTGAGACTGAGGTCGTGGGTTCGATTCCCACCCAGGACAAATCTCTGTGTGATGAGCACGATCATTTGTTCTGTGTTGGGTGTAATTTATCTATAATATGTATGTATTTAGAAATATATAATTATGTTTATCAGTTGTCTGGTTGCCATAGTACAGGCTCTGCCTAGTTTGGGATCAGATAACGGTGTGTTGGTTATCCTAAGATATTTATTTTAATTTTATTTATTTTATTTAGGCCTCTAGGGATGTTCCATACTATTCGATAAACTCGACTCTCGATCTATCAGCAATGCTCTAAGCCGAAGACGCAGTAAGCAGTCGCATTAAGCGTCGGCTTAAGTCCGGTCAAAATGTATGGAACAGCAATTTTTTTTTTCCACGTACAGAAGCAGAAGCAAGACCATTGCTGGCCCAGTGTTATAGGCCCGGCTAGCGAGTTTGTAGGTGGTGAGTTTGATATCAGACAGGACACTTGTTAGGGTTCCGTTGCCAAATGGCAAAAAACGGAACCCTTATAGATTCGCCATGTCTGTCTGTCTGTCTGTCTGTCTGTCCGAGTATGTCACAGCCACTTTTCTCCGAAACTATAAGAGCTGTGCTATTGAAACTTGGTAAGTGGATGTATTCAGTGAACCGCATTAAGATTTTCACACAAAAATAGAAAAAAAGCAATAATATTTGGGGTTCCCCATACATAGAATTGAAACTCAAAAATTTTTTTTTCATCAAACCCATACGTGTGGGGTATCTATGGATAGGTCTTCAAAAATGATATTGAGGTTTCTAATATCATTTTTTTTTAAACAATAATATTTGGGGTTCCCCATACATAGAACTGAAACACAAAAAAAAAATTTAATCAAACCCTTACGTGTGGGGTATCTATGGATAGGTCTTTAAAAATGAAATTGAGGTTTCTAATATCATTTTTTTCTAAACTGAATAGTTTGCGCGAGAGACACTTCCAAAGTGGTAAAATGTGTGTCCCCCCCCCCGTAACTTCTAAAATAAGGGAATGATAAAACTAAAAAAAATATATGATGTACATTACCATGAAAACTACCAACGAAAATTGGTTTGAACGAGATCTAGTAAGTAGTTTTTTTTTAATACGTCATAAATCGTAAACCACAATTTACCTTTCATTCAGTCAACTCAAAATATAAAAATTTAAAAAAAACCATTTAATTTCATAAACGATGATGACGAATGATGATGATGATGACCTGCAGGTTTGTACGGAACCCTCGGTGCGCGAGTCCGACTCGCACTTGGCCGGTTTTTTTTAATTCAATTATTATTATCTTTATACAGGGTGTCCAGTAAATAGCACGACATACTGCAGGGGGTGATAGCTTGGGTCACTACATATCAATACAACACGAAATATGTTCAGCAAAATCTTACGGATTTTTTTTTCACCACTGTTGGTTAAACTTAAGTGATAAGAAAATAGTTCTGTGCAAATTTAAACAAAAAATAGTATTTCTTGAAAACGTTCTTGTCTTTGATAGAAAAAAGACTTATCAATGACTAAAGTAACTATTCACGAATAATTTGATGTAAAAAAAAACCGGCCAAGTGCGAGTCGGACTCGCGCACCGAGGGTTCCGTACAAACCTGCAGGTCATCATCATCATCATTCGTCATCATCGTTTATGAAATTAAATGTTTTTTTTTTAATTTTTATATTTGAGTTGACTGAATGAAAGGTAAATTGTGGTTTACGATTTATGACGTATTAAAAAAAAACTACTTACTAGATCTCGTTCAAACCAATTTTCGTTGGTAGTTTTCATGGTAATGTACATCATATATTTTTTTTAGTTATATCTTTCCCTTATTTTAGAAGTTACGGGGGGGGGGACACACATTTTACCACTTTGGAAGTGTCTCTCGCGCAAACTATTCAGTTTAGAAAAAAATGATATTAGAAACCTCAATTTCATTTTTAAAGACCTATCCATAGATACCCCACACGTAAGGGTTTGATTAATTTTTTTTTTGTGTTTCAGTTCTATGTATGGGGAACCCCAAATATTATTGTTTTAAAAAAAAATGATATTAGAAACCTCAATATCATTTTTGAAGACCTATCCATAGATACCCCACACGTATGGGTTTGATGAAAAAAAAAATTTTGAGTTTCAATTCTATGTATGGGGAACCCCAAATATTATTGCATTTTTTCTATTTTTGTGTGAAAATCTTAATGCGGTTCACTGAATACATCCACTTACCAAGTTTCAATAGCACAGCTCTTATAGTTTCGGAGAAAAGTGGCTGTGACATACTCGGACAGACAGACAGACAGACAGACAGACAGACAGACATGGCGAATCTATAAGGGTTCCGTTTTTTGCCATTTGGCAACGGAACCCTAAAAAGTACTAGAAAAGGATTTTTTCATTACGAGATGCTTAAAAATCTGTTTCAAGGTAGAGATTATTCGGTATTTCGGAAAATTTTGTAAAACTGTAAATCCGTAAGATTTTGCTGAACATATATTGTGTTGTATTGATAGGTAGTGACCCAAACTATCACCCCCTGCAGTATGTCGTGCTATTTACTGGACACCCTGTATATATAATTCTACTGTACGTGTGGTGCCGGACGTAAAGAATAACACCACCCCATTTCTTCCCGTGGGTGTCGTAAAAGGCGACTAAGGGACTTACTAGAGAATGGGCAGCAGCGTTCTCTGTGCATTTTGCCACCGTACTGCGATCGCCAACCCGCCTGCCAAGCGTGGCGATTATAGCAAAGCCCCCCAAATTGGGGGAGGCCTATGTCCAGCAGTGGACGTCTTACGGCTGAAATAATGATGATGACTGTACGTGTGTATGTCAATGAACTCCTAAACGACTGGACCGTTTTGAATGATTTTTTTTGTATGCGTTTGGTTGGCACCCTGGATGATTTAGATTCACTATTGGACCCGGTAGGTGGCGCTGCTATCGAGTTCTAGGAAACAGGACAACGTCTGTACGGTCAGCTAGTAATAATATATATTCAATTTCATCACCACTGCTCCCAAAACGTTAAAGGAAACCATCGTGAGGAAACCGGCATGTCCTAGAACCAAAAATTCGAAGACATGTGACATCTACCAACCCGCACTGGGCCCGCGTGGTAGACCTGTGTCCCAGCAGTGGGAACATTGTTCGCTGATTAAAGGCTTATCACGAAGGGCTTGTGGCTAAGTAATAACAGTCGCACGGATTGATCGTTCAGGTTAAGCTACGCTTGCCGCGGTTGGTCCGTGGATGGGTGACCATCTTTACATACCAAGACCCTTCCGTGCCTCGGAATGCACGTTAAGCCGCTGGTCCTGGCTGTGTTTCATAGATCTTAGACAGTCGTTACGGGTCGTCAGAAGCCCGAAAGTCTGACAACCAGTCTTACCAAGGGGTACCGTATTAACCAGCAACTGGGTTGTGGAGGTCAGATAGGCAGTCGTTCCCTGTAAAATACTGGTACTCAGCTGCATACGGTTAGACTGGAAGCCGACCACAACATAGTTGGAGAAAAAGGATAAATGCTTATCACAACAACCGCATTTGTCAGCAAATTTACTTATCAATGTTCTAAATGAGGCTTTTAATCGGTAGTAAGTGAAAAAATTGGCAAATGGCCAATATCCAACTGGTGACCTCTGTCTACCACTGCAGTGTATCTCAAAGGTCACGTAAACCTAGAATTGTAGGAAAAACACTGCGTATACAGGGTGTCCAAGAACCTGGCGTCCAACTGGATTCCCACGATGCCCCAAGTTCTAACAGTACTCAGAAAAATATTTTAAAAAATCCACCCCATGTACTTACAGAATTATACTGATTTCAAAAAAAAAGGGGAAATGAGCACCCTGTGACATACTTTTGAATGCTGTGACTGCTAATGCTGATAATTTCGATATTTCTTGGAGGTTTTGTAATCTAGGGTATTGCTGTGTCTAAATAGAATGTAAAAATAAAGTACTTATTGTACCATTTTAAAATAAAATATTATTTTAACTAAAGGTGATATGGAAAACTATTGAATTTCGCAACTTTGACCGACTGTAGTGTAAAAAAAATGTACCAAAATAGTATGGCAAGTGACGTCAAATTTTGACGCGTTTATTCCTCTTTTTAAAAAGGTATAATACTTACACATTAATTTGAAAAAAAAAATTTTTGATAATGTTTTTACTCAACAACCCAATTTTTACGATGTCTTACAGAATTCTTAGAAAGAAAAATTTACGACGAATTGAATCTAACCTCTAAAGAATTACTATTGTATGCTCATAAAAATAACAACAGGCCTCTCAAAAAACAGGTTAGACCGTAAGGGACGGTATGTGCATGCATCTCACCATAGTGATTCGTTATTACAACAGGAGGGAGCAAGACAGAAACTATCTTTGCGATTTGCTGGTTCTTCTTTATGGTACCCCATTATTCAGGTAAGAGTGAGGGAGAAAAAGGTTAGAGGTGCGAGTGAGATAGATAGTGACGCTATCTGGGATCGTGCTATTTAGGATAACAGTACGGTCAGTACGCGTCACTGCCTCCTGCCGTTACTACGCACCTCTCTCTTATTGTTACCATTGATCACGTACTACGATTTAAAGCTTTGTTTATTGGACTCGATTACTCTTTGTGCTCTGGACTTTGAAACGAACTCTTTACGACGACCTTTGCCTGTGTTTGGACAGTTTGTGTTTTGTGTGTGCTACCATGGCGACCTACACTCCGCAAGAATACGCAAATATGCACTACATTTATGGAGAATGTAGAGGTAATGGACGAGCTGCAGCGAGACTTTACAGAGAAAGGTATCCGAGGGCTACGCGATATCCCGACCATCGAGTTTTCATTAATGTGCACAGATCACTATGTGACGGGTGGTTCCCCAATCAAGTAGCTGGTGAAGGACGACCCGTAAATGACTTCATACGCGATTAAGTTTTAGAGGCGGTGTCGGCAAATCCAAGCATCTCTGTGCGAGGAATAGAAGCTGATACGGGGATACCGAAGAGCACAGCACACAGTATTCTCCAAAAAGAAGAATATCATCCGTACCACGTACAGCGAGTGCAAAGTCTTTTACCTCGAGACTATCCGAGCCGAGTCGCGTTTTGTGAAACAATCCTGCAAAAACATCGAGAAGACGAAAACTTTATCGACAAAATTTTGTGGTCAGATGAATCAACATTTAAGAAGGATGGCTACATGAACCTACACAACTTGCACGAGTGGCATGTGGAAAATCCGCACTTGATGCGAGAAGATAGATCCCAGTACCGGTTCAAAGTGAACATGTGGACCGGTATTCTCTGTGGGAATATTATTGGTCCATTTGAGATGCCCGAGAATTTGACTGGCGAATCATATTTAAATTTTCTTCAAAATGATTTGCCAAACTTACTAGAAGAGACCCCACCAGATATGTGGTTCCAACACGACGGCTGTCCAGCACATTTTCGCGTATCCGTTAGAGAGTTTTTGGACGAGCAATACCCGAACAGGTGGATTGGGCGATCAGGAACAATCCCGTGGCCAGCCCGCTCACCTGACTTAAATCCGCTGGATTTTTTTTTCTGGGGAACTATGAAGGAGCTCGTTTATGCGAAGCCCATTAATGACATCGCTGACCTTCGTGAGAAGATAACACAAGCAGTGCAGGTGATACGTCAAAAAAGTTACTCGCGAAACATAAAGCGGTCCTTTTTAAGGAGAGTGAGAGCTTGTATTGCCGCGGGTGGTCAACATTTTGAACATTTATTGTAATAAAATATCTTTAAACTAACATTCTTTGCTTTTATTCTACTTGCTCACTCTTGGAACCGAAGTAAATAATAGTAGTAACATAACAGTTTCTAAGATAAGAAAGGGTCCGACAGTTACCGTTAGTAGGTAGGCACTTCGTAAAAATTGGGTTGTTGAGTAAAAATATTATCAATTTTTTTTTTTTCAAATTAATGTGTAAGTATTATACCTTTTTAAAAAGAGGAATAAACGCGTCAAAATTTGACGTCACTTGCCATACTATTTTGGTACATTCTTTTTACACTACAGTCGGTCAAAGTTGCGAAATTCAATAGTTTTCCATATCACCTTTAGTTAAAATAATATTTTATTTTAAAATGGTACAATAAGTACATTATTTTTACATTCTATTTAGACACAGCAATACCCTAGATTACAAAACCTCCAAGAAATATCGAAATTATCAGCATTAGCAGTCACAGCATTCAAAAGTATGTCACGGGGTGCTCATTTCCCCTTTTTTTTTGAAATCAGTATAATTCTGTAAGTACATGGGGTGGATTTTTTAAAATATTTTTCTGAGTACTGTTAGAACTTGGGGCATCGTGGGAATCCAGTTGGACGCCAGGTTCTTGGACACCCTGTATAAGCGATATTACACTGCGTGTGTCGTCCATATAAAAGTTCTAGTTTTTGCAACCTCTTCGCTTGTATAGAGTTCGGAATTTATACCATATGGGAACCTACTGTCGGATAATAAGTATCCTATGTGCTAATCTAGGCCATGGTCACCATGTGGTCCAGATTTCGTCGAAATCAAAGATGGCTGCGCTAAGGAAGGCCGTTGAATTCTTCCGTTTTTTTTTTTTTTTGTAAATTGTAGGTCATGTTGATTAAATTATTTTTTTTCGTGAAATAGTGATTCAATAGAATAGAATATGTTTATTTCAGACCGGAGTCCATAGGGTTAGTAACAATTTTTCTTAACGTCTAGTGTTAGTAGATTACATACACAGGTACAAACATATCATTTCAATTAAAATTCAGCATGGAGCCGCATCCATCTCCGCAGCATCGGGGAATCCCACCGATCTGCGAATACACTGAGAATACTGTTGGTGTTGCCGCGAACACGAGTCAACCTGCGGGCCAGCATGTTACAACGGACAGCTAGCGACCTACGTTCCCTTTCAATGTCACAATTATCTTTTAGATCTTCAGTGACCCAGTGGCCCAAATATTTAAACTTGTCCACCCTTCGCAGTGGTTCTCCACAAAGTGCGACAGTTGGAATACTCGCATATGTGACACTGCCTGCTTTTCAATGGGATTAAATGAACTTTAATGTTAAGAGCACGAATTAAGGGCGGCTAACAATAGGTATTTACAAGACAGATGTGACGGGAGACGCCGGAAGGGGACGCCCTAGGAGAGGAGAACATACGTATATTTTACTTTATTGGAAATGCTCTTCAGAAAGCTCAGATGCGTAGTACTCGCAACCGGCGTGCGTGTATGACCAGATGTACGTCTGAACTTAAATGAAGCAAAAAGAGTACGTAAGGATCGTAACAGGAGGCGTTCTGTAGTTTCTGCCTACTCCCTCATAGGAAAAAGACGAGAGTTCACGATGTATATATGTATGCATGACTAGACCGATCCACTGAATCTGTATTGTTCTTCCGTCAATAAACCAATCCACATGGTCTTCACATGATCTCATCAAGATAAGAAACACCGAATTCATCTAGTTTAAAAAATATGATCGACCTGCACCCTAATTGCGAAACGCACAATTTATCAGAATCTGAATGGGTTTGAAGATTATTTCTAAACCATTGCGTCATTTGTTCGAATAAATTGTCGGCTCAGCAACATAAATAACGCAATGAATGTTGTTTTACTATGAATATTAAACCAATTCCTACCGATAAAAAGTTCCGCAATTACCCCTCTGTAAACGTCTTTATAAAAAAACTGGCCAAGTGCTAGTCGGACTCGTGCACCGAGGGTTCCGTACAAACCTGCAGGTATTTACGGGTTATGGAGTTGACTGAATGAAAGGTAAATTGTGGTTTACGATTTATGACGTATTAAAAAAAACCACTTACTAGATCTCGTTCAAACCAATTTTCGGTGGAAGTTTACATGGAAGCGTACATCATATATTTTTTTTACACGCTTTATATTAGCTTCACTTGTATGTTTGTATATTTGTATGTTTGTATATTTGTATGTTTGTTTGTAACCGACTCCTTATAGCGCGATTTTGACCCACTTTAAACGACCAGATTTCATTCAAACTTTGCACACCTGTCAAGGACCGATGACAATGCAATAATTTCATAAATTTGTGCCATTATCCTTGCCAGGGTTACCAGGACAGCAAAAAAACTGTCACAAACTACGCTGACATACGTCTCAAAATTCGAAACACCCTAAAAAATAGAAAATAAATAATAGTTAAATAGAACTAAAAAACACGCTTCCATTGCAAACCAAACTAAAAAGTACAAAATAATGGAAAAAAAGCGTGGGGTGCCTGATATCAATAAAAAATACCTTAAAAAGCACCCCACGCTTTTTTTTCCATTATTTTGTACTTTTTAGTTTGGTTTGCAATGGAAGCGTGTTTTTTAGTTTTTTTAACTTTTATTTATTAGTTTTATCATTCCCTTATTTTAGAAGTTACGGGGACACACACACACACATTTCACCACTTTGGAAGTGTCTCTCGCGCAAACTATTCAGTTTAGAAAAAAATGATATTAGAAACCTCAATATCATTTTTGAAGACCTATCCATAGATACCCCACACGTATGGGTTTGATGAAAAAATTTTTTTGAGTTTCAGCTGTATGTATGGGGAACTCCAAATATTATTGTTTTTTTTTTCAATTTTTGTGTGAAAATCTTAATGCGGTTTACAGTATACATCTACTTACTAAATTCCAAAAGCATAGCTCTTATAGTTTCGGAGAAAAATGGCTGTGACATACTCGGACAGACAGACAGACAGAGATGACGAATCTATAAGGGTTCCGTTTTTTGTCATTTGACAACGGAACCCTAAAAACCTACTTACAGAATTAAAATCATGTATCATACATAGCTGTGTCTTGATTTCTGACCGGTAGATGTCAATACGCTCGCCCTTTCTACATGAGATTTCAACATAACTCGCGATAAGTGGGTGTACTGTACCTACACATCTGCCTACACCTTGACGTAATACAAACGTGACGTAATTATGTTTGCTTCGAATGAAACGCTTCGCTTATTAAACCCACTTAAGATATTGACAAACAAATGCTCTCACTTACAACCAAATAATATTAATTGGTTTAACTCCAATTATTTGATTACCGTAATTGCATTGTTTACCCTAAACTCCACGATTACGACGCACTTTGTTTGATTTTCAATGCTTGGTTCAACACTGAGAGTTGAAAATCAAGTGCACGTTACCTGCCGCGTTATTGTGACATACAAACTTAACCATGCAGGTCATGGCGGCGCCACTTGCAACGTGAATACGTCTAACAGCTGTCAAATTTAGTACATTTTAACTTAGTTCCGCATTTCGCCGCACGTACGTATAAGTTTGTCGTATGAATGACGTTACATTACTATCTTTACTGTTTTAGTACTTTAATGCATGCGAAGTTTTTATTGTACTTGTATGTAATCCTTCGTTAATTATGCTATGTTAATTTTATGACTTTCATGTCTATTCGTGACTACATAACTTAAAACGCTGATTTTTTTTCTATGCCATAATATGTTGCGAGGGGCCAGTGGCTAAGTAAAAACAGTACGAGTGGATCGTACAGGTTAAGCGACGCTTGCTGCGGTTGGTCCGTGGATGCGTGACCATCTTTACATACCAAGACTCCTCCGTGCCTCGAAAAGCACGTTAAGAACTTGGTCCTGATGTCCGTCATTCCTTGATCTCAGACAGTCGTTACGGGTCGTCAGAAGCCCGCAAGTCTGGCAGCCAAGTCTTACCAAGAGGCTCCGAAGCTTTTTAGTGGCTAAAGGATATTATAATATTAAGGACTTCCTAGTTGAGAAAGTATTTTTAAGTTAGTGTAATATTTAGTTTAGTTTAGTTTTTGAAATTGTATTTAATTATTTAGTTTTAAGATCAATGTTTTAAATTTTTTGCATGCCTACGTGGTAAAATATGGCTCATATATTTTTTTTGTCATCATTTGCTGTTACCCATATTTGCAAAATAAAATTATCTTTATCTTCAAGGGCGGGTTTTACCCAGCTGGGTTGTGGAGATCAGATAGGCAGTCGCGACATGGAAAATATTCACTCAGCTGCATCCAGTTAGACTAGAAGTCGACCCAAACATAATTGAGAAAAGGCTATGCAGATGGCGATGTGACTTAACTACACTTAGCCGAAACGTGATTAATAATAAATTCTTTATTTTCTCTTCCACAAATAAAAGAAGTACTAACTAAATACATACTATTGAACCATACTAAGGAATCAACTTAAGACATAAGTATTTTTTTAGTAGTTCTAGTTACATACAAATGCTAAAATATTTTATTGGTGGGAGACTGGCGCCTAAACTAAGCCGAAGCCTGTATTTTAGGACACCAGGTCCCCACCAAGAAACTTAATTACAAGGATGGGACATAACATACATATTTAGTGCAAGGACACATTTTGCAATTTGATGTTGGCATGGCATGATTTACAAAAGGAAATCACGGTTGGAGGCTGCAATGACAAAATCAGTCTATAATGTTCCCACAGCTGGGAGACAGGCCTACTCTCTGTGTGAGGGAGTGAGCCATAATCTACCACGAGACCATAGTGCGGATTGATCGATGTCACAACTTCGAATTTTGGCTTCTAGGACAGGTTCCTCACACTGTTTTCCTTTGCCGTTTTGTGAGGAGAGGGACAGTACCTGCCGGGGTCGCGTGATTGTTCGAAAGAGATATCGTGACCCTGGCACATGGGCAACTGAAGGAACACGGGTGGGTTTTAGTCAGTAAAAGTCTGACACGCCCTCCCGCTCCGCCCAGAGCGGGAGAAGTCATTTGATGATTTCCCATCCAAAAAAAAAGGGACAGTAGTGGAACTTAATATGAAGTAGGTGACGAAATGAGTGTGTACTATAAATGATTTTTTTTATGTAAGTAGATTTAACACTTTTACTCGTCAATTATACCTTTTAAAACTGGATGAGGTCGGCGTTTCCTATCTGACTACTCTGAGAAGAAAGGCCGAAACAAACTCAGAGGTCACAGTCTCTTTTAAAGTCCAGACATAATCTTAGACACGTGGAGACCATGTAGATCGGTGTCAGAAATGGTCTTTTGAGGAAAGCACCACACAGATTGAGTGGACCTGTCCAGTCAGTGCACACATTTGTCACTTACTTTAGCTATGTAGACAGGTGACTGAAATGGTCTTTTGAGGAAAGAACCACACAGATTGAGTGGACCTGTCCAGTCAGTGCATTGTCACTTACTTTAGCTATATAGACAGGTGACTGAAATGGTCTTTTGAGGAAAGAATCACACAGATTGAGTGGACCTGTCCATTCAGTGCATTGTCACTTACTTTAGCTATATAGACAGGTGACTGAAATGGTCTTTTGAGGAAAGAATCACACAGATTGAGTGAACCTGTCCAGTCAGTGCATTGTCACTTACTTTAGCTATATAGACAGGTGACTGAAATGGTCTTTTGAGGAAAGACCCACACAGATTGAGTGGACCTGTCCAGTCAGTGCATTGTCACTTACTTTAGCTATATAGACAGGTGACTGAAATGGTCTTTTGGGGATAGAACCACACAGATTGAGTGGACCTGTCCAGTCAGTGCATTGTCACTTACTTTAGCTATATAGACAGGTGACAGAAATGGTCTTTTGAGGAAAGAACCACACAGATTGAGTGGACCTGTCTAGTCAGTGCATTGTCACTTACTTTAGCAATGTAGACAGGTGACTGAAATGGTCTTTTGAGGAAAGAACCACACAGCTTGAGTGGACCTGTCCAGTCAGTGCACGCATTTGTCACTTTATAGCTTTACCTCTGTCGCTTCGGGGCTATAAAGGCGTTATAAAGGTACATAAGTACTCCCTGATCGGTTGTTGAAAGATGAGAGTGGCGAGGAGCCAAATATTCAAGTACCGCGACCCGATTGGCTCAAGAGATAAGTGTTAGAATACCGCGCTGACACCAGTTCGAATACTGCACCGAATAAATAATTGTTTGGCCCCATCGCTGTCAAGATGGCGAAGAAAAAATAATCGTTTAAAAAATTAATAAAAACACGCTTTCGTAGAAAACCAAACTAAAAATCAGAAAATAATTGAGTAAAAGCGTGGAGCGCTTGGGCAGGGCACATTGCTCGCAGAACAGATGGCAGATGGAGTCGGAAGATTCTGGAGTGGCGACTACGTACTGGAAGACGTAGCGTTGGAAGGCCTCCCAAAAGATGGACCGATGACCTGGTGAAGGCCGCAGGAATGAGTTGGATGCGAGAAGCACAGAACAGGTCGAAGTGGCGGTGCTTGGGGGAGGCCTATGTCCAGCAGTGGACGTCTTTCGGCTGAAATGTGATGAGCTTTTCTCAATTATCTACTTTTTAGTTTGGTTTTCTATGAAAGTGGGTATTTTATTCGTTTTTTTTTAGTATTATTTTTCCTTCAGCATTTTGACATTTTGTTAGTTTTTCCAAACTATCATTTATTTATTAGTTTTTAGGGTTCCGCACCTCAAAAGGAAAAAGCGGAACCCTTATAGGATCGCTTTGTTGTCCGTCCGTTCGTCCGACCGTCCGTCCGTCCGTCTGTCAAGATCCTTTTTTTCAGGAACGCGTGGAGGTATCAAGCTGAAATTTATATCGAATATTTAAGTCTACTGCCCCTTAGACCTGTGAAAAAATCAAACTTCTAAGCTAACGCAATCAAAAGATATAAGTAGCCGTTTATGGCGCAAATTTCCGCCAATTTTCGAAACTCGCAAGGGAATCAAAACCTAAAGGGTACTTCCAGTCGATCTAGAATTTTGAAATTTGGTACGAAGCAACGTCTTATAGCACAGATATAGGAAAAATTGCGAAAACTGTAATTTTTTAGTTACATCATATAATAAAAATATTTTTAATAATTTTAAACTTACTACCCCTTTCCTCATGAACGCGTAGAGGTATTAAACACTACAGGTTTGTACGGAACCCTCGGTGCGCGAGTCCGACTCGCACTTGGCCGGTATTTTTTAACCTATTATTTATTGGATACTTTTAGTTCGGCTAGCTACAAAAGCGTGTTTTTCGTTTGTTTTTTTTTTTTGCTATCCTGGTGATCCTGGTCAGGATTATGGCACAAAGTTATGAAATTATTGTATTGTCATCGGTCCTTGATAAGTGTGTAAAGATTCAAATTAATCCAACGTTTTGAAGAGGGTGAAAATCACGTTCAAAGATACCGTTACATACATACATACATAAATACCAAGATAATAAAAGCATGTTAAAAAAAAAACTAAAAAACACGCTTCCATTGAAAACCAAACTAAAAAGTACAAAATATGGAAAAAAGCGTGGGGTGCTTCTTAAGGTATTTTTTTATTGATATCAGGCACCCCACGCTTTTTTTCAAGCGTTTTTTAGTTTTTTTTAATTATTATTTATTTTCTATTTTTTAGGGTGTTTCGAATTTTGAGACGTATGTCAGCGTAATTTGTGATGTATGTTAGCGAAGTTTGTGACGTATGTCAGCGTAGATTTCGAAGACAGTTTTTTTTGTTGTCCTGGTAACCCTGGCCAGGATAATGGCACAAATTTATGAAATTATTGCATTGTCATCGGTCCTTGACAGGTGTGCAAAGTTTGAATGAAATCTGGTCGTTTAAAGTGGGTCAAAATCGCGCTATAAGCAGTCGGTTACAAACAAACATACAACACAAACATACATACAAACATAAAAGTGAAGCTAATTTACAGCGTGTAAAATGGTGAGGAAACTGAGTTTTCCCAGAACCAAATATTGGAAGACTTGTGACATCCACTTAAGTATTTATTTGTCTTACCCAGTAAACTGGGTTGTGGAGGACAGATAGGCAGTCACTCCATGTAAGCTACAGTAGGTGTAAGTGATGGCGTGGCATCCACCAACACGCACTGCGCCCACGCGGTGGATTACGTCCCGCTCCCTCACTCAGAAGTTGTAGGTCGTAGGTACAAACCCTGTCTGGGTCAACTTTGTGTAAATTATTTCATCACCACTGCTCTCAAAACGGTAAAAGTAAACATGCATCATGGGGTAACCGGCATGTCTTAGAACCAAAAATCCGATGTGTCATCTACCAACCCGCACTGGGCCCGCGTGCTGGATTACAGAGAGGCCTGTGTCCCAGCAGTGGGAACATTATAGGCTGATTAAATATGATGTTGTATCTATCTATCCATACTAATATTATAAATGGGAATGTGTGTGTGTCTGTTTGTCCGTCTTTCACGGCAAAACGGAGCGACGTATTGAATTGACGTGATTTTTTAAGTGGAGATAGTTGAACGAATGGAGAGTAACATAGGCTACTTTTTGTCTATTTCTAATCCCCCACTTCCCTTAAATAGGGGGTGGAACGCGCTAATCTCAGGAACTACTGATTCGAATTGAAAAAATCTTTTTTAAGTCGGGTAGCCTATTTATTGAGGAAGGCTATAGGCTATATAACATCACGCTACGATTAAAAGGAGCGGAGCAGCAACAAAAAAATGGACGAAAACTGAAGCTAGTCTTCTATATTTATAAAATTCAAAGTTCAAAGTTCCTGCCTGACTGACTGATATATCAACGCACACCCTAAACCGCTGGTCCTAGAGACATGAAATTTGGAGGGTGTGTTCTTTGTGAGGAGTAGGTATCCACTAAGAAAGAGGTTTTTTGAAATTCTATTCCTAAGAGGGTGAAATGGGGGGTTGAAATGGTGAATCTCTCTCTCTCTGCACGCAGGCGAAGCCGCGGGCAGAAGCGACTTACGTATATCTGTCATTTTTTGATAAAAATTACCGTAACACCGTAACTATAGTATTATCATAACAATTTGCATATACATGTTTTTGTTCCTCTGCCTTATGTATATTTTAAATAGCCGGTTTTACAGCTCATTTAGTAACTCGTTTTTCAAGTTTATTAACTTGTTCTACGCGATGAGATAGCGTGGTAATCAATAGCCGTTCTTCTGTGTGCGAAGAGGCCTTAAAAAAAACTAGCCCCGGCTATGTAAAAATAAAAAACCGGCCAAGTGCGACGGACTCGCGCACCGAGGGTTCCATACAAACCTGCAGGTATTCATGGTTTATGCATAAGGTTTATGTTTATGAAATTAAATGTTTTTTTTTTTTAATTTTTATATTTGTGTTGACTGAATGAAAGGTTTAAGTTTATTTTTAAAACTACTTACTAGATCTCGTTCAAACCAATTTTCGGTGGAAGTTTACATAGTAATGTACATCATATATTTTTCTTAGTTTTATCATTCCCTTATTTTAGAAGTTACGGGGGAGGGACACACACACACACATTTTACCACTTTGGAAGTGTCTCTCGCGCAAACTATTCAGTTTAGAAAAAAATGATATAAGAAACCTCCATATCATTTTTGAAGACCTATCCATAGATACCCCACTACCATAATATTTCAAACACATGGTGCAAAAATTGTTCCGTGTGGCGCCGGACATAAAGAATAGCATCACCCTATTTCTTCCCGTGGGTGTCGTAAAAAGCGACTGACGCACTTACTTGATAATGGGCAGCAGCGTTCTCCAAGCATGTTACCTCAATACTGCTGCACTGCGATCGCCAACCCGCCTGTCGAGCGTGGCCTTTATGGCAAAGCCCCCCAATCTCGGAGAGGCCTATGACCAGCAGTGGACGTTTTATGGCAAAAGAAGTTACTAGAGAATGGGCAGCAGCGTTCTCTATGCATTCTACCACCATACTGCGATCGCCAACCCGGCTGCCAAGCGTGGCGATTATGTCATAGCCCCCCAAATTCAGGGAGGCCTTTGTCCATTGGACGTCTTATGGCTGAAAAGATGATGATCATGATGATAGCAGACAGAACGGAATGTTGCCACTTTGAAATATTGTATTTAGAATTTAGTCATCATCATCATTTCAGCCGTAAGACATCCACTGCTGGACTTAGGCCTCCCCCAATTTAGGAGGCTTTGCCATAATCGCCACGCTTGGCAGGCGGGTTGGCGATCGCAGTATGGTGGTAAAATGCATAGAGAACGCTGTTGCCCATTCTCTAGTAAGTCCCTTAGTCGCCTTTTACGACACCCACGGGAAGAAATGGGGTGGTGCTATTCTTTACGTCCGGCACCACACGGTACCGTAGAATTTAGTATTTGTACTTATTTAACCGAAGGCCGCAGGAATCCGCTGGATGCGGGAAGCACAAAACCGGTCGAAGTGGCGGTGCTTGGGGGAGGCCTATGTCCAGCAGTGGACGTCTTACGGCCGAAATGATGATGATGATGACGTATTTAACTCATCGTTTGCTTCACCTAGGGTTGCCACCTTTATTTCTTGCAATTAAAGTACATAGGTAAGAAAAAAAAGTACAGAGTATAAAAATAAAGTATGATTTATTATTATACTAGCTGACCCGACAGACGTTGTCCTGTCTCTTTGATGATATTTGAGCACGCTTTCTGTCAATTCTATGTCAAATGTCATAATGTTACATTAAAAAAGTTTACATTGTCCTATTATATGGTTGTTAAGTATTTTAAAATAAGTGTTCTTAAATTTTATAATTTCCCGCGCACTTTTTTAATTATTTTTTTCATAAGAACCTTCTCCTGACACACAACAACAAAAAAAAAGTGAAATCGGTCCAGCCGTTCACGCGTGATGTCGTGACCAAGGGAAATAGGGATTCATTTTTATATATATAGATTTAATAACAATTTTTTTTGTACTTTTTGCAGTCTGTATCACATAAATTTCGTCTAACGAAAAAGTACTTCTGACTAGTCCTAAAGAAATCAAATCTTGCAAAATAAAGTATTTTCGTGTACTTTATTGTTCTCATAAAGTATAAAGTACAATTATGTAAAATAACGTACAATACTTTATTATAAAGTACGGGTGGCAACCCTAGCTGCACCGGTCGACGTTATCACGTCATCGCGTCAGCGCCGGCTATCTCTGAAAACCAGCGCTGGGGCTCTATCTTTCATAGGGTCGCAGTATTACGTTGAGCGATGGCCGTTTTGCGCGGAAGTGACACATGTTTTCTCCATTTTTTTTTTATATTTTTGTTTTTTGTAGTCTTTCTCTGGGCCTTATTTATCGGAAATAATCGTACTTTCTTTCTTATATTTTTTTGTTTCATACTTTTTAGAGCGTGATTTTTCAGTAGTCGGGTTTCAGTTTTTGAACTAACTTTTTGTATATAAACTCAAAGCATTTTTCAAACAAACCAATTACGACGATGGATGGGCTGTGTGCGACCGTCTGGTGCCGGACGTAAAGCCACCCACCCCATTTCTTCCCGTGGGTGTCGTAAAAGGCGACTAAGGGACTTACTAGAGAATGGGCAGCAGCGTTCTCTATGCATTTTACCACCATACTGCGATCGTCAACCCGCCTGCCAAGCGTGGCGATTATAGCAAAGCCCTCCAAATTGGGGGAGGCCTAAGTCCAGCAGTGGACGTCTTACGGCTGAAATGATGATGATGATGGGCTGTGTGAATGATGATATGGTTAGAAAGGGGGTGACTACTGAGATGACGACTAATAGAGTAGTGTGGAAGAAAAAGACATGATGGGCAGACCACAAAAAAAAAAAAAAA
This sequence comes from Aporophyla nigra, assembly GCA_947507805.1. Taxonomy (NCBI): domain Eukaryota; kingdom Metazoa; phylum Arthropoda; class Insecta; order Lepidoptera; family Noctuidae; genus Aporophyla; species Aporophyla nigra. Next base: position 10,093,798 of record OX382319.1, on the reverse strand, counting down.
TGGGATGAGGGCCGAAGAGTGATGAAATGAGTATTTTAATGGTGTAAAGTGAAAGTGTTAAGAGTCTCGTTAGCACCGCATCATGGTCCATTGCGCTGTTATACAATTTGTTGATGACGCAACCAATGTGATGCGTGTTCACGGTGACGGTTGGAACGGGCCCTATGTGCCAACAGTGGATCGAAACTGCTATATGTTTTTACAAAGGCATTTTTTTTAAATACCTATCGAAAGCTCTCATTATTTTGACGAATAATTGTCATTAAAAGGTTTTCTCTAAAACTGATTAAAAACAAAAAAACTAAATCAAAAATCATTTATTCAAACTAGGCTGAGAGTCAGCACTTTTTGAACGTCAAAGTTACATAAGACAGTCCCCCCAAAACGCCCGCCCTTCGACACTTCCTAGTGCTTTAACTAGGAAGAAGAAGTGGCAGAACAAACTCCCCAGCGGCACAACTGTCTGTTATGTTAGAAGAACTAGTTAGTTTGCCGGGAATAAATATTTTAGCTTTTTTTGTATGGAGTGAAACAGAAACTGCTAAAATTTGGTCATGTCTTGAACGACCAGGCTTTCAAACTACTATATTATTTTTCTTTGACTTGTTGGCTATAATTCGACGCTATAAGCGTGCTCTCATAGTTGCCCGTACAAGAGTTATGAGGTTCGGAAAAATAACAAAAAAAGTAAGTCAAAAGTACTTTTTCATTAATAATATCATAGATAGAACATTAAAATATTTATAATTAAGGAATGATGAATGAATGAATGAACAAAAACGAATGTCCCTCATATAGCACTTTCGATTCATTGTGCTATCAATCAATCATTTCAGCCGAAAGACGTCCACTGCTGGACATAGGCCTCCCCCAAGCACCGCCACTTCGACCTATTCTGTGCTTCTCGCATCCAACGTATTCCTGCGGCCTTCACCAGGTCATCGGTCCATGTTGTGGTAGGCCTTCCAACGCTCCGTCTTCCAGTACGCGGTCGCCACTCCAGAACCTTCCGACCCCATCGGCCATCCGTTCTGCGAGCAATGTGCCCTGCCCATTGCCACTTAAGTTTGGCAATTCTTCGGGCTATATCGGTTACCTTGGTTTTCCTACGGATCTCTTCATTTCTGATTCGATAGCGTAGGGAAACTCCAAGCATAGCCCTCTCCATTGCTCTTTGGGTGACTTTGAGCCTTCTTATGAGGCCCATTGTTAGCGACCACGTCTCAGTGCCATATGTCATCACTGGCAACACACACTGGTCAAAGACATATGTCTTGAGACACTGCGGTATTTGGGACGAGAAGATATTGCGTAGCTTCCCGAACGCTGCATTGTGCTATGTACGAAGTGAAATTATTATTTTGTAAATAGGTTAACGGAATCGCTTTTCCGCGTCTTATAAATAGCTTAATCTTTCAGACCCACCATGACCCCTTTTTTTTTGGGTGGGAAATCATCAATATCCCACTCTGGGTGGAACGGGAGGGCGTGTCAGACTTTTAGTGACTGAAACCCACCCGTGTTCCTTCAGTTGCTCACATGCCAGGGCCACGGTATCTCTTTCGAACAAATATCGCGACCCTGACAGGCATCGGTCCTAGCAGACCCCTTCAGTTGTTGCTGACAATACAAAAGTTTCTGTAAATAGTTTGAGTTTGTACATCTATATAAAATTCAAAGTCCTGAGTGACTAACTGACTGACAGCCTAAGCCGCAGGTCCTAGAGACATGAAATTTGGAGGGTGCGCTTTTTCTGAGGAGTAGTTATCCATTTTTCGACATTCACGCGGGCGGAGCCGCAGGCAGAAGCTAGTTTTGATCATAAAGTGATGATGCTAGTTTTGACGATTAGTGAATCTAATGCTCTCACTCACCTCGATAGTAACTAGTAAACAAAGTAATTTCTCACGTCAAGATGACATTTACGTTACGACGCAAGTACAATAGGGCGATGATACATTGTGATGTTCTAAGTAGTACAAATTGTTCTAACTGTTGTGACATTGAAACCTTCGGCTTTTTATTGCACATTACTGTGACTATGTCGCGTTCATTAATGTTTATTAGTTAGATACTTGGATAAGCGTATTTCCATTCTGTACAAGGCCAAATCGCAACCATAGGAATCTGCTCGCGTATATTTTGTAATGCATTTTTTAAACTTGTGATTACAATGTAATACACGAATTTTGCGTACTACTTGTATATAGTTTGTAACGTAGACGCGCACGTGCATCTTTCCAATTTATACAAGGCCAGAATGCCACCATAGGAATTTGGTAGGACTTCTGATTGCCGGGCTTCGATTTAAGGGGTGTTACGGGAGGAGGGGGGAGGTGTAGAGCCTCTCCTGTGAAGGAAAAGTTTCGAACCCCCCCCCCCCCATTTTTGAGAAATATGTTTGTTAATATCCTAACCTAACTTTCGAATTTTCGTGTATCGATATCGATTTAAAGGCCGGAAGAGGTGTGGGGTTGACGAATAAAATGAAGGGGAAGTAGCAACGCTCGACAGGACACTTCGCTGACAGGGCTCGTCAACAGAATCAAGGCGTTTCCATAGGGGGTCACAGTTTTAACTTAACCTAACCTCCCCAAACCATGTCGTTTCTGACACTCGTCGGCCGCTCGTCTACACTTACAGGTTTAGTTTGGATGCGGAGTAGCACTGTATATTATGGAACAATTTAGTTACTTTGGCCACTACAAAGTATACACGAGTATTTGCGTACTACTCTTGTATAGATTGGAAGACCTTGATTAAAAAGTGATTTCCAATCTATACGCGACTAGTTTCACACCCTTGCGTTCTAGCCTTGTACAGATTGGAAATACGCCTTACGTAACTGGTGGTGAGCAGTGATCACTAGTACACAGTCCATAAAGAGGATTTCGCTGCCCATTTTTAGGGTTCCGCACCTTAAAAGGAAAAAGCGGAACCCTTATAGGATCACTTTGTTGTCCGTCCGTCCGTCCGTCCGTCCGTCTGTCAAGACCCTTTTTCTCAGGAACGCGTGGAAGTATCAAGCTGAAATTTATATCAAATACTCAAGTCTACTGTCCCTTGAAGCTGTGAAAAAATCAAACCTCTAAGCTAACGCAATCAAAAGATATAGCCGTATATGCCGCAAATTTCAGCAAATTTTCGAAACTCGCAAGGGAATCAAAACCTATAGGGTACTTCCAGTCGATCTAGAATTTTGAAATTTGGTACGAAGCAACGTCATATAGCACAGATAAAGGAAAAATTGCGAAAACTGTAAATTTTTAGTTACATCATGTAATAAAAATATTTTTAAAAATTTAAAACTTTATACCTACAGGTTTGTACGGAACCTTCGGTGCGCGAGTCCGACGCACTTGGCCGGTTTTTTTTTAATTTTTAACACGCTTTTATTAGCTTCATTCGTATGTTAGTATGTAACAGAAACTTTAAACATGATTTTGACCACCTTCAAAACGTCGGATTAACTCGAAATTTGGCATACTTATCATGGACCGATGACAATACCTGTCTTAGAAAACGACGCTGACATACGTCTCAAAATTCGGAACAGTAAAAAATAGAAAATAAATAATAGTTAAAAAACTCGCTTCCATAGAAAACCAAACTAAAAGTAGAAATAATGGAAAAACGCGTGGGGTGTTTGATATCAATTAAAAAATACTTCAAAAAGCACCCCACGCTTTTTCCATTATTTTGTACTTTTTAGTTTGGTTTTCTAGTTTTTGAGTTTTTTAAAACCATTTTTTTACATTTCATTCGGAGTGTAAAGTCTGAACACAAAATGAATCATCATTTCTTAGAGCGTTGGCTGATAGGTGGGACTCTCTGATCTTGGGGCGGTGGATACGACTGCACGCAGTCAAGTAGACATTCCCCAGGATCGGTGAGCCTCACAGCTTAGAATAAATGTTACTAACATTAGTTCATAAGTTTTCACTTATGGAAGGAATTCTGAAATAACTGTTTTATTATTTATATTATTAACAATCTTTCTCCTGACATTTTATTTTTTTGCTTTCTGGGTGGGAAATCAACGAATGACTGAATGAACAACAAATGATGAAAGGGCGTGTCAGACTTTTACTGACTAAACCCACCTGTGTTCCTTCAGTTGCTTGTGCGAGGACCACGGTAACTGTTTCCTACAAATCGGCGACACTGGCGGGGAGGTTTGGTGCCTAAGTTCGAGCCAGCGACCATATAGCTGGTAGCGACCATATATGGTCGCTGGTTCGGGCACTAGGAAGTGGTGAACGGCGACCGTTTTGGGTGACTGTCTTATGTAATTTTGACGTTCGAAAAATGCTGATCCTCAGCCTAATTTGAATAAATGACTTTTTGATTTTGATTTGATCCCGAGAATTTACAACTTCTACTTCCAACGACAATTTAGTCAGTAAAAGTCTGACACGCCCTCCCGCTCAGCTCAAAGCGGAAGAAGTCATTTGACGATTTCCCATCCAGAAAAAAGGGTGCTGTTATAAAGTTCCAAATAAAAGACGGCGAGCCAACCATTCACCGGGAACAAATCCAGATTTCGGAGGATGCGAAACTGCATAATGGAAAAACTTAGTAACAGTGCCCGAATTGGGAATTCTCGGGATCGAACTTAGGAACCAACGCTAAGCTACGTTTCGGTGTAAAAACTGCTATTCTGCCCTTCTAAGCGCAAATATTTATTTTTTCTTCTATGACACTGTTTTACATTCTGTAATTACTGTAACTCACACACTGACAGTTTATATGGGTAGTTCATATAATTGTTTTTTTATTTTTTTTTTATTTAACTGCTTTTGTTAATTTATTTTTATTTTCTTTTCAATTCATTTATTGTGTATATGTATCATTTACATCGTTGTATATGTAAGCGGGCACGCCCTTTATGCCTGGAGGCTTTAGTAAGGTTTTAAGTTCTGTTTACGATTTTGTTTCATTATTTATTTCAGCTTGAGTTTAGTTTTCAATGTTTTGTTGGTATTTTTGGCGTGTGCTAGCTGACATATGGCGAATAATGTATGTTTTATTTTATTATATTAATAACTTATACAAATTGTATAGAATCAAGTTCTTCTAACTTAACAGACAGCAGTGCTGCTGGGGAGTTTGTTCCGCCACTTCTTCTTCCCAGCTAAAGCACTAGGAAGTGTCGAAGGGCGGGCGTTTTGGGGGGACTGTCTTATGTAACTTTGACGTTCAAAAAGTCCTGACTCTCAGCCTAGTTTGAATAAATGACTTTTGATTTTGAAAAGCGGTATCTCAAAAAAAATCTTAAAGTTCATTTTAATGCCATCGGATAGCTTTAAAAAATACGCATCTAATGAGCTGACGAAGGTGACGCCTTCTTATAACAGAGTATCCAATTTTTAAATTATATTAAATTACATGATGAGATAGAGAAATCTTTCTCAAGGGCTTTTCATATATTTTAAACAATATAGCGCTAAAATGCTTAGTTAATTAAATGTGTATTTTTTAAAGCTATCCGATGGCATTAAAATCAACTTTACGATTTTTTTGAGATACCGCTTTTGCGCTTAGTACGGCAGTATTTGGCCTGGCCTGTTAGTCTAGTGGTTAGTGACCCTGACTGCTAAGACTGAGGTCGTGGGTTCGATCCCCATCCAGGACAAATGTTGTGTGATGAGCACAATCATTTGTTCTGTGTCTGGGTGTAATTTATCTATAATATGTATGTATTTAGAAATATATAAGTATATTTATCAGTTGTCTGGTTACCATAGTACAGGCTTTGCCTAGTTTGGGATCAGATAACGGTGTGTTAGTTGTCCTAACATATTTATTTATTATGAGCAGCACAATGATCTCACATGTCTACCCGCTACTTTTTTTGCGCTGACGCACCAAATAATTGACTCAAATAATGTTAATTTGGATAGGCTCACCATAATGAGCAAGATATATAGGGACCTGCCAGGGTCGCGAGATTAGTTCGAAAGAGGTTCCGTGGCCCTGGCATATGGGCAACTGAAGGAACACGGGTGGGTTTTAGTCAGTAAAAGTCTGACACGCCCTCCGCTCAGAGCGGGAGACTTCATTTGATGATTTCCCATCCAAAAAAAGGCACCAAGGTTCAGCTATATTTTGGTGTATAATCTGCTATTATGAACAGCACAATGATGTCACATACCTACCCGCAACTTTTTTTGGGCTGACGCATCAAATCATTGACTCAAATAATGTTAATTTGGATAGGCTCACCATAATGAGCAAAATATATCGGGACAGGGAAAACTAAATTATCGGATAAGAGAAGCAGTAACTTCGCTGCTGGTGGAGTGTGTTGGATAATTTTGAAGGGAATTTATCCCTTCAAAATCCTCTCAGTGAGCGGGAGCGGTACCGTGTGGTGCCGGACGTAAAGAATAACGCCACCCCATTTCTTCCCGTGGGTGTCGTAAAAGGCGACTAAGGGACTTACTAGAGAATGGGCAGCAGCGTTCTCTATGCATTTTACCACCATACTGCGATCGCCAACCCGCCTGCCAAGCGTGGCGATTATGGCAAAGCCCCCCAAATTGGGGGAGGCTTAAGTCCAGCAGTGGACGTCTTACGGCTGAAATGATGATGATGAGCGGGAGCGGGCCATAATCAACTACGCGGGCCCAGTGCAGGTTGTTAGATGTCACATGTCTTTTTGGTTCTAGGAAATGCCGCTTCCCTAACAATGTTTTCCTTCACCGTTTTGAGAGCAGTGGTGATGAAATAATTTACACAACGTAATGCACCTGTCTGGGTTCGAAACCACGATCTACAACTCGTAAGTCACGGTCGTTACCACTGAGCCATCACTGCTCTGCACCCAACCATTAACCGGGCACAAGTCTAGACTTCGGAGGATGCGAAACTGCATAATGATAAACCTAGTAACAGTGCCCGAGTTGGGTATTCTCGGGACCAAACATGGGAACCAACGCTCAGCAACATGATGTCGCATAACAAATGATCTCACATACCTACCCTCCACTTTTTTTGGGCTGACGCATCAAATAACTGATGCAAACAATGTTCATTTGGATAGCCTCACCATAATGAGCAAAATATCGGGACAGGGAAAACAAAAATATCCGAGGAGAGAAAAATATTATAAGTTTGTTAGTGGTAGCGTGTAGGATCATTAGGTTTCCTTCAAAATGGTTGAGCTGAATAGTGCTGCTCCATACGTCATGATCGTGAACGGGCGCCGTGAGTAGGGACGTGTCATATCTTAGCTGCTACGGCTAAGTTAGAAATGACATTCATCATCTGCCTATCCTTTTCCCAACTATGTTTAAGGTCAGCTTCCAGTCTAGTTACATGGAGCGGCTGCCTATCTGACCTCCACAACCTAGTTACTGGGTAAATACCATCATTCATTCATTTCAGCCGCAAGACGTTCACTGCTTGACATAGGCCTCCCCCAAGCTCCGCCACTTCGACCGGTTTTGTGCTTCCCGCATCCATCAGATTCCTGCGGCCTTCACAAGGTCATCGGTCCACCTTGTGGGAGGCCTTCCAACTCCACGTCTTCCGGTACGCGGTCGCCACTTCAAGAACCTTTTGGTCCCATCGGCCATCTGTTCAGCGAGCAATATGCCCTGCCCACTGTCACTTCAGTTTAGCATTACTTCGGGTTATGTCGATTAACTTGGTTCTCCTACGGATCTCTTCATTTCTGATGTGATCGCGTAGGGCAACTCCAAGAATAGCCCTCTTCATAGTCCGCCCTGCCCGAAGAATTGCCAAACTTAAGTGGCAGTGGTAAATACCATACACCTATAAAAATCATGCAGACGAAGTCACGGTCAGCAGTTAGTTAACAATAAACGTTGTCAACCACAACATCCTAATTTTAAACAAACAACATTCTATTTGCTCTGAAGTGTCCCAAAAATTTACGAATGCGTGGTAATGCTACACAAAATGTGAATCATTTTAAAATTAGGTAGGTATGTTTGGGTAGTTATGTTGACCGAACAAATTTGATACTTTAGAATGGTTTAAATTAGATGGCATTATGTCAATTATGTTGTGATAAAATAGTCGTTACTGTAACTACTCTAGTAATAATGGGTAATCAGCCTACCATTTTTTGTTGGGTGTGAAATCATCAAATGACGTCTCCCGCTCTGGGCGGAGCGGGAGGGCGTGTTACACTTTTATTGACTAAAACCCACACGTGTTCCTTCAGTTGCCTGTGCCAGGGCCACGGTTACTCTTTCGAACAATTCCGAGACCCTGGCAGGCAACGTTCCTAGCGGAGCCCTTCAAAAATGCTGACATCTCTTAGAGGCGCGCGTGGAACACGACGCGCAGACGACCCGGGCCTGGGGGCTTACTCTTCAACCTAATTTTAATTCCAATCTAAAGCCAATACGATTCCAATAGTAATTTTGCATACACGTGATTCGAAAACAATAGTGTCAACATTGGAACAACAACAACGCCCAATCTCGATTCCTCTTAGTTCTCCAAAATGGACACCCAATTTAAACACATTTTAGGCGCTAGCGTCGAACTCAAGAATACGAAACGTCATTCCAATATCAATCGAGCGGAATTAAAATCAAGAGTAAGCACCCAGGGCGGAGTGCGTGTCAGACTTGTACTGACTAAAAAACTTTTTAACAAAAAATTAAACCGCCGAAAAAACTGAAAAGCAAAAAATAATAAATCTTAAAATTATGAGTCGGCGCTTTGAGTGATCTTTGTTCATTGATTTTTCAGCGCCGCCGACTCAAAATTTTGAGGTTTATTATTTTTTGCTTTTCAGTTTTTTCGGCGGTTTAATTTTTTGTTAAAAAGTTTTTATTTCACATTTTTTGGTGGTTTTAATGTACTAATAATACTTGGCAAGGTATACCCTATCCAATGAAAAAAGAATGATCAAAATCGGACTACTCTGTATAAAGTTAAGCGTGGTAATACATTACAATCACTGAGTGAACAATCAATCATCCCCCGTTTTCTGACCCTTAGGGTTTGATTTTGTTTTCCAAATTTATATTGGACCACCCTCGGAGTATACCCTTTCCAATAAAAAAAAGAGTTAACACAATCGGACAACTAAATAAAAAGTTATGCGTGGTCATACATAAAAAAAAGAAACAAACAAACAAACAAAAATAATAATATACGCGTCAAATTGATAACCTCCTCCGTTTTTTTTCGTCGGTTAAAAACCCACTCGTGTTCCTTCAGTTGCATATGGCGGCTACGGTTACTCTATCGAACAAATCCGAAGTCCTGACTAGGGATGAAAATTGCCGAATGTTTCCGAAAGTTACCAGGAAAGTTTCCAATATTGCCGGCAATATTGGGCAATATTGCCGGAATGTTGCTAAAGTTGCCAGATTACATAGGGTTTTTCAAATGCCATTTTCAAAGTTTGTGCGCTCCTGAAGTTTTATGTAATGGTGTAATTATACGTATTATTAGTAAGCCTGTATTATTAATTCATAATTATAATTATTTCTTAATTATCCATGCTTATATGTGAAGATAAAGTTAAATTATGCCATTGGTAACTTCATGATAGCTAAACCCATAGTTTTTTAAGAATATCACTTATATATTTTATACAAAAAGAAAGAGGGTATTGATACCAAATGAAGTAAATATAAATCAAACAACTGTGTAGTGTTATTTTGTAAATATTTTCAACTTGTCATCAAGAACTTCATCTGTTTGAAATAAAATCGATTTTAATCTATTTCCTGAAGTCTGACAGCGCTAAAATTATATATATAGATATATATGTATGTCTAGTTAGAACGCAATGTTATGATGACCTTGTGCCAGCCTGATGATGGAGTTGGAAGGTGGTCATAGGATCTACGCTCTGTTAAACCAAACGAGATTGGGCTTTTTAGATTGGTCTCTTGTGGTGGGTACATGAGTTTTAGGTCTATTGTGTCTTCCGTCTGCCAGAGAATTTAATGTGTAAAAAAAAACAAATAAAACAATAAAATTTATTCATATTGGTGCCGATTCTGTTGTACAGCGAACTAAACTAACTAAACTATCTCTAAAATTCCTTACTTTTGGCTATGAGAATTTTAACGCTATTCTGCAAGAAAAAATCTTTAAATTTAAAAATTATTTTGACACGACTAAAAACGAATTTGACAATCAACATGGTTTTTTTTTTCTTTTGGTTTCGCAACGTGGTACTTGTGTGCGCTACGCAATGAATTTTTTAGAGACGAAGGCGCGCGCAAGGGGGCAGCCTGGACGTGTTTTATATGGAATTTTTCACTTTTTGTTTAAAAATATACAAAAAATATTACCCACGTGTTGAGATTTATATGTTCCGGGGTTAACAAAGGGGGTCGAAAATTTCATTATTTTTGCGATAGGACACGCCATTTTCGAGATATAAGCAAAAGAAAAAATATAAAATACAGCACTGTTTTTGCACGTGAAGGCGAGGCGTTGGTGTGAATTTTTGTTCATGACCACTAGTTTTATTCCACACCTTTTTAATCGCGGCTAAAAATAGTCAGATTTAGTCAAAATAAATGATTATTGTCAAAATTTTTGGTGAAAACCGGCAAACTCAGAATAGCAAAATTGTCATTTTCACTAAACTAATAACTCAGTGCAATCTTAGCGCTGTCAAACTAAAATATAGTTAAGTTGTGTCACTATAGTCTATTTCAGAATAGGAAATTGTCGTTTGACAGGAATAAACCAAATTTTAGTGATTTTTAGTTTAGTTTAGAGAATTGACTATCGTGATCGCCACTGTTTTGCTGCCGCGTACTCTGCATGACAAAATGTAGTATTTTATGCATAGCTTCATGGCCTCTTTTTCACTCAACTTGCATAGAGCCTTCGTTATGCCGAACGAAAAGTTATAGCACTCGTGCACATATCCTACACTAGCTTCTGCCCGCGACTTCGTCCGCGTCAAATTTCGTGCTCCCGCGACCCACCCCGTCGTCGACTCAAATCGCCGCGCGTCGGCCCATACGTAGTGTTGAGCAATCAGGTTGTTATATCTCGTAAGATATTCATTAATCTCAAATAATGTAAGGGCAACTTTGTTCCAAATTAAAAACTTCTCAATAGATAAGGATTATATCCATGTCTTATGAAAACACCTTCGCAAATAATGCATTTTTTATAACGAATTTGAAAAAACATAGTTCGCCAGCCTTAAAAGGTGGACATATGCTGTCGCGGACTTTTTTTAGAACTTTTTAAGAGGAACAATTACGGCTTACATAATTGTTGCGTTACTTTAACCGTTTAAGGTGAATGCCTAGATAGCCCTCGCCATACATTTTTCAGGTGTGGAAATCTCGGTAAATAAACAGTTTCTGCAGAATAAAAGCAACTTTAATGAGACTTAATAATGTATTATGTTCGCATATGGCCCAAATTTTATAAAAAAAACAGTATTTCTAGGAGAATTAGACCGAATAAAAAACGAAAAATCTTTACATGTGTGAGTGACCTGAATCGCGCCATCTGACGGAAATTTATAGAACCACCGAGAAAGTTGGTTGCTGTTGTGTTACGAGTTTACGATTAGTAAACATTCATAATAGATGGCGCTGTTCGATATTCGAACATTTAGACAAGAATTTATCTTTTAAATTCGATAATGCGACGTTGCCATTCTAGTAGCAGCGCTCGCACCCCGCGTTGTTGCCATACCGTCAAAGCGTGATTGCTTGAGTCTTGAAAACTTGCGAATCGTTTCCAGAATATTGTGTTTCTAGCAAGTTAGCGCCGGGCGCGCGGGTTTGCCCGCGCAGTTAACATTTTTTGATTGATAAAATGTTTTTTATTATGGAATGAGAAAGAATGCTTTACATAAAGTGAAAAAAATATCTCTGCGATCTGCCCTTGGTTCACACAGATACAATACTAATGTAATTATTGTATTATCTAGTTTAAATACGTAGTAAGTAGTTACTAGTACACGACTTTCCAGATTTAAAAATCTTTTTAATGTATGTAAGTAGGTACTGATAACATTCTGATACGCTTAGGTACTAATCCATTGGTTTGGGTTGAATAAAATCAGAGAATAGAATTTGATGTATAAGTAAGTTATGACTAAATCAGGCGATCAGCGAAGCTACCTACACAATGGTGAAACGTAGGTACTACGTACATCTATTGATTGAATCATATTTCATTCATGTGAAACCAGCAAGATTAGTGAATACACAGACAAACCACTTTGATTTTTCATAATTGCTTATTTTACTAGTATTATTAGCACACACAAAATGCGTCAAGCAGGGTTGCCAACTTTATTTTTTAGAAGATCGTACCATACATTTTAAAAGATCGTACTTTGCTAAGAATTCAAAAATAAAAATAGTACGCATTGAAATTTCAATAAAATAAATGGTAAACAAATGTGGTGGGTGTTACTAAAACTTCAACGCAAAATTTAACATTTTGGTATAATATTTAAGAATCTGGACACCAATTTAGCAACTAAACTTTACGACGAGGTTTTTTTTATTAAAGAAAAGGGGCTCGGAAGAGACTTTGTCATGAAATCCACACGAAACAATAAACACCAGTATCATTAGAACTTAAAACGGGATATTTACCATGTTTATTATTACTTAAAAAAACTGTGCTACCTACTACGGAGAACCATTCAAATGAGTGCCATCCGTGAAACAGTTTTTATCAGGGCTTGTTAACGTTACCAAATTCACACTATAAGTATCGTTAAGTAACGTTATTTTCATAAAGTTAATATTTTAACGGTAAAACGGGTAACGATACTTTGGTATCGAATCTATAAAATAACGTTACCAATTAACGTTACTAGTATCGATACTTTTACATACATACATACATAGAATCACGCCTTTTTCCCATGGGGGTAGGCAGAAACCACGGAACGCCACCTGCTACGATCTCTACACACTTCTTTTGCCTCGTTTAGGTTCATAAAATTGGTCATACACACACGCCGGTTGCGAGTACTACGCACCTGACCTTTCTGAAGAACATCACCAATAAGGTCCCTATATGTCCTCCTAGGGCGTCCCCTCCCGGTGTTTCCACTCACATCTGCCTTGTAAATACCTTTTGTGAGCCGACCTTCATTCATCCTCTCAACATGACCAAACCATCTAAGCATACTTTTTTCAATTTTTGTCACTACATCTTCTTTTACACCACACCGTTCTCTTATCACATCGTTACTTAATGCGTTGTTGTCAACCTGCGCAACCTAAGCGGAACGCCATGGGCGGCGGCGCTCTACGGCAACATCGCCAATCAAACGGTGCAAATGCAACTTCAATAATGTAGACGAAAGAAAGAGATGAAAGAAAATAAATAAAAAATTAACGGTACTCAGTTACCGGTAAAACGTATGCCAAGTATCGTTACCAAGCATTACGTGACCTCTACTAATAACGTTATCTTCGTCCGATGAAAGTAACGATACCAAATTTTTAACGTTATTCAAAGCCCTGGTTTTTATTGAAAAGTGAAGTGTTTTTGTGTTTTATTGACGGTAAGTGTTATTTTTATGTGCAATGAATGATTTTCAAGGTGATATAGAGTATTATTATAATGGTACAAAAGTGTAAGATTTAGAAGATGAAATACAAAATCAAACGTTAGCAACACTCGTTGATTGTCGTCACATGACATACTACAAATTTCAAATATTCTCTCTGAAAACAACAGCTTGGTGGTGGTGTTATTTCTGTTTCTTGAAACATTTCATAAATAAGATACATTTGCTGTTGTTTGTAATTATTCTTTTTGATTACAGATTGAATTGCAACTGAACTGCCTAAGATAAACCCGACTAATAAACTTGCATAAATGTATACGACATGTGTATTCAGGACCGCGAAAATCACGGAAAAAAGTGCAAGCAGTATTCAAAAGACATCATGGAAGTTCTTTTAGTGATCTATAGTGAGTAAATTAGATTCCCATAAGATTTCGAATCAGATTTACGTGAGTGGAGGTTATTTGATACTCGTTGGTTCGTGTTGTGTCTTAACTGTGTACTTTTAACTGTACCTATTTCATTTATTTATCTTTTATTTCAGTCCACATTCAACTCAAGATCATCATCAGCTGTCCAACCATTCGACAGCTGAAGATACGCCCTAAACCTATTCGCGTGGTATACCAGAAATTCGATACGAAGCCATAGCCTGCAGCTCTAGCTTCAATACAGTTGAATCTGTTACAGAGCAAGTAGAGACTGTTGATTTTGATTGGCCACAACCCGATTCAGAGACTGAAGCTTATCAACTAACTGTGGAAAGAACATCAAGTGACAACTTATCAGGTTTGGTAGGGTACCGTATTGTTGACTTGAAGAAGGTCATATGGTCACAACTTTGATTCTTCATCTGGAATGGTAAGTCCCAACTTGATACCATATTTTTGTGTTCATTACATTAGTACGCTTTTGCTTGTTTGTAGTGATGAAGTTTTTGTTTGACAATACCAAAGTACAACATATTTTACACAATGTTCAGTGTAACAAATATCATTATTTCTTGGTATGTATGTATAAAAATAATGTATTTCTTGGATTGTTTCTTTTTAACAGCTATTATTATTTTGATTCTAGGTCCAGGGTCAATTGCGAATTACCAAAATGAATAAATGTTACTTCATTTGCTTGATATCTGTCACCCAACCATTGACTGTCATAAAAGTTAACCGGGATGAGGAAGTTATCAACGCTATGATGCCGAAGTTGGTAACATTTTTTAAAACATGTGTACTGCCGGAAATTATTTTGAGAAGAGTTGAGAAAAATGCTAAATGTCTAGACATCAAGGAATTAAAAGGTATAAAAATATAAGTCTTACTCATTTCCTAACTTATTCCGCAGGTCTCTGAGGTGTCGGTTCAGTAAGAATAGTCTAACAAAACTGTGTAAATTCATTTGTTGCAGCGAAAACTGCGTCTTCCAGCATTTGATTCAGATCACACGGAAATTATATAAATGGAAGTAAAAAGTGACAAGCAGAAGACTGATACGGCGCGGCGGCGGCGGCGACTGCAAAAAGTAGCGCGTAGAAAAGAAGATATTTTATTATAATATTTATAAGTATCTTTGTATGGTGGTACGAGTCGATGGTTCGAATCCAAGCCGGCACTTTGCTGAGTGTAAATTATTTCATCACCACAGTTCAGAGGAGGCCTGAGTCTCAGCAGTGGGAACATTATAGAATAATTAATAAGCTTTTTGCACGTAGCGATGTATAGTTTGTGTTATTTTGTTAGTTCATAAGATTTTTCTGTGTAGATAAGTTTCACTCATGTATTTAGGTACCAGCCTAACAATTCAATTGTAAAAGAATATTTATTGCAGTTCAAAATTGTATCATAAGTAGGTATTCTTGAAACATAAATAAATGTTATGGTTAGCTAGCAACCCCTTTGTGTTGTTGTGTAAGATACATGTGCCGTTATATATACTTACGTATGATGTTATTTATATTGTAATCTACATACATAATTCTTTCTAATACTAAATTCAAAATCATAATTGTAAATATCAAAATATTTAAAAAAGTATGTTATCTTTGTATGGTGGTATGACTCGATGGTTTGAATCCAAACGGAAACTATCTAAGTAAATGTAGTGAGAGTAAATAAAACGATTATTTTTATGAAAATATTAACCCCTTTTTACTAAATAAATATTATTAATTTATAGTAAGGTACAATAAAAAGCTTTACAATGTAATAAATAGTCTTTTATTTATTTATTTAGTACACGTCACTATTTACACTTCCATTCCTTCTTCTTCCTTACATTTCTTCCCGTGGGTGTCGTAAAAGGCGACTAAGGGATTTACTAGAGAATGGGCAGCAGCGTTCTCTATGCATTTTACCATCACACTGCGATCGCCAACCCGCTTGCCAAGCGTGGTGATTATGGCAAAGCCCCCCAAATAGGGGGAGGCCTATATCCAGCAGTGATCGTCTTGCGGCTGAGATGATGACTATTTACACATTACAATTTAGGTTCAGTCACATTACTACAACTTATAGGGACAGTGTACCTATATTAATTTCATTTTAAACTGTTTGAATAAAACGACATCTAGTGGTGTCGAAAGTTACTACTATTTACTTTGTATGTGTGTGTAAAGAGTAAAGTCAAGCGGCTAAATCTTTAGAATGTACAAATCTTTGTATGAGACCAGTTAACAAGCACAGTGACTATCTAAAAAAATCAAGTTAATGCCCTAGGTTTCGCATATAATAAAGTTATCTATTAAAGATTTCTAAGTTAGGCGTAAAAATTGAAAATGTTCCAAATTGTGGATCTAGCGCCATCTAGCGACAAAATGGCATCTGAGATAATCATCCATCCACCTTAAGGAGCGCACGCAATGAAAGCTCTTGAACGTAATAATTTACCCCGTTTTTGCAACATTTTGCGTTGGTGCTCGGCTCCTATTAGTCACAGCGTGATGTTATATAACCTATAGCCTTTCTCGATGAATGGGCTATTCAACACAAACATAATTTTTCAAATCGAATCAGTAGTTCCTGAGATTAGCGCGTTCAATCAAACAAACTCTTCAGCTTTATAATATTAGTATAGATTACAGAATATTTTTTACGTTATCAAAATCCCCTTTAATTACTGATTATAATAAATAAGCATGACCTACTGATATTTTTTTGTTCACATTACTTCTTGTACCCTTATGTTGTTTTACGATAGCTTAAATGTTGAATAATACGTACCCCACAGTAGTCGCTTACCCACTGCACAAATCATGCCATCAAAAGAATTTTCAAAATAGGATCAGTACCTTTTGAGAAAACCGCAAACAAACAAAAATACATATATACATACATTCATATCAAATAAAGAACTTCCTTTTTAAATTCGGTTAAAAACATCAACTTGTTGTTGCTGATCGTCTTGCAAGGTTTGACCATTTTATACATACAGATTTGTATACATATAGATGTATATACTTTCTTACATTCAAGTGAAGTTAAATTATAAGAACGTAAAAGAAAAAAAATTACGATATCTCTAAAATAGTTGTGGTTTCATCACCAATGAACAATCATGGATAGCTTGTTTCTTTTCTTTAGTTTATCAGTAAGTAAATAAATGTAAAAACGAAAATTTTAGGTTGGATATTATAGATAAGCATAGCAACTACCATCCTGCATACGGCAATTTTATTCTACTAAGCAATTATAATAGTAAAAGTTGTTTTCAATTTATACGTTTCTTGCCCAATGTTGCCGGCAAGTTTGGAAACATTCCCGGCAGTTTTGGCAACTTTGGCAATATTGCCGGCAATTTTCATGGTTAGTCCTGACAGGCAACGCACCCCTTAAATTTTTGCTAAGATCTCTTTGATGCGGGCGTGAAACACAACGCGCTGTCGACCCGGGCCTGGCCCTTACCGAGCGACGAGCTACCCATTGCTCGCCATTCGCAAGCCCGCAATGAGTCTGGGTAGTCCACTTTTCAAAACTATTTACACTTTTTTTTTTCCTTTTAGTCTAGTGGTTAGTGACCCTGACTGCAAAGACTGAGGTCGTGGGTTCGATTCCCACCCAGGACAATCATTTGTTCTGTGCCTGGGTGTAATTTATCTATAATATTATGTATGTATTTAGAAATATATAAGTATGTTTATCAGTTGTCTGGTTACCATAGTATAGGCTCTGCCTAGTTTGGGATCAGATAACAGTGTGTTGGTTGTCCTAAGATACTTTATTTAGTTTTGAATCATAAGTCACATTCATTCATACAATAATGATGATATCTTTTGTACACAGTCGCTTCCCGCGTCAGTACGCTTGATCTTTTAAACTACGCAACGGGTTTAAATGTGGTTTTCATCAATAGGCAAAGTGATTCAAGTAACAGTATTTTACACTAGCTTCTGCCCGCGACTTCGTCCACGTTAAATTTCTTGTGCCCCTGACCCTTCTCGTCGCGTCGAATCGCCTACCCGTGCGATTTTCCCCGTTTTTGCAACATTTTTCATTACTGCTCCGCTCCTCTTAGTTGTAGCGTCGGTCAGTCGTTACGGGTCGTCAGAAGCCCAAAAGTCTGACAACCAGTCTTACCAAGGGGTATCGCATTACCCAGTAACTGGGTTGTGGAGGTCAGATAGGCAGTCGCTCTATCTATACTAATATTATAAAGCTGAAGAGTTTGTTTGTCTGATTGAACGCGCTAATCTCAGGAACTACTGGTCCTAATTGAAAAAATATTTTTGTATTGGGTAGCCTATTTATCGAGGAAGGTTATAGGCTATATAACATCACGCTACAACCAAGAGGAGCGGAGCAGTAATAAAAAATGTTGCAAAAACGGGGAAAATCGCACGGGTAGGCGATTCGACGCGACGGGAAGGGTCGGGGGCACAAGAAATTTAACGTGGACGAAGTCGCGGGCAGCTAGTAAACAATAAATAGCAATAGAAATTATTGTACATACATTGCATATCTACAGACAGACTGAAAACAAGACTAAATACAATACTAATGTACTGTACTAGGAACAGGCCGATTGCGAGAGGAAAATAACCTGAAGTTACGAAGCTACGCAGAACATTGTATGTAATAATTTTCTTCATTTCATATGCAAATAGCTTAGACAAAGGTCACCGGTAAACGTCTGCCCATTAGCATTACAATGCCTGACTTAGGCTGGGTGCACACAAGACTTTTTATGATTATTGACGGCAAACAGCTGTGGTGAGTAGTAGGTACCCTCTAATAGATACTAGCTTCCAACCGAATAGTACGTAATGTCTGAAGACTAAGGTCTTCAACCAGTGCGTCCTGCCCGTAATGACATACTATAAGTTGCCGAAACGTAGACACTGACAGTTGGGCGCTTCCACAAATTCAAGGTCGCTCAGCGCGCTATGGAGATTATGCTCAGAGTTTCTTTGAGGGATAAAATCAGAAATGAAATTATCCGGAAAAGAACTGGAGTTACCGAATTAGCTCGTAGAGTAAGCAAGCTGAAGTGACACTGGGCTGGCTATGTCTGTCGAAGGACGGATGGCCGGTAGAGCAGACGAGTCCAGAGGGGTAATTGCGGAACTTTTTTATCGGTAGGAATTGGTTTAATATTCATAGTTAAACAACATTCATTGCGTTATTTACGTTGCTGAGCCACAATTTATTCGAAAAAATGACGCAATGGTTTAGAAATAATCTTCAATCCCATTGAGATTCTGATAAATTGTGCGTTTCGCAATTAGGGTGCTGGAGCGGAGACCGCATATCGGTAAGCGTAGCGTGGGATCCCCAGCTAGGCGGACCGACTACCTAAAATAAGTGGCTGGGGAAGACTGGATGTGGAAAGTGGAGAAGAGGGTGTTGTGGCGCAACATGGGAGAGGCCTATGTCCAGCAGTGGACTACGATAGGTTGAGTTATGAGCTTCCAACTGCGACTACATCTGTGTGAAATTTCTTGTTACTTCCGACCCACCGCGTCGCCGACCCACGCTACTGCTTCGATTTCACTAACCGTTTTTCTCACTTTTTTTCAATTTTCGGCTACTTATGATCGTAGCGTAAACCATTTCTTCATAAACTGGGCTACCACGTGCGTTTTATTTTTTCAAAGCCAACTGTTAAGGCCGGGTGGCACCGTTTTCACCTGTTTTAGAATTGGTTTTTAATAGGCAAATTATTACGTCCAGAATCTGAAAAAAATATATATTTAAGATACATTCTTTCTCCTTAGCTTGTACCCGATCAAAACACGATACAATCAAATTTACTCGATAGAAAAAAAAGCCGAACTTACTTCGATTTGCAGTTTTTTAACAAGCCTAATTTCATTTTAAAGAAGTACTAATACTCCTATTTTTCTATAATTAGTATCAATGTATAGGTAATTTATTTTAGAATCGATTGAACCCGATCAATTTTTCTCATTTTATTTCTAAAAAAAAATATCGATCGTTCAAGTGATTTCTGATCGGCGCGTCGCTTGCCACTACTTGCCAGTGTCCTGCGAGACGTTATCGAGGTGAGACCTGTGACAAATTTTAGCGCGCGCGCTTCCTTTCTGCTGCGTAAGTAATAATAAGAGAAAACAAAATAAATTGTAAATAAATATTGTTTTCAAGAATTTATTTAGACCATAGTTGGTTAAGCTTTTGTTTTGTGTGTGGTTCTCATTGTGTAAATATTTGTAAAACTTTAAAAACAATGTTGCAATCCAATGCAATATTATTATGACATAGAGCTGATCTGATGATAGAGCTGGAAGTTGTCCATAGGATCTCTGTAATTAAACGACGCAGCCCCATCGAGATTGGGCTCGTTTGATTCGTCTTGACGAGTACTTTGATACTATAGGTATGGTAACCAGGGTCTGATGATGGAGTTGGAAGGGGCCATAGGAACTCCGTAATTAAACGACGCAACCCCATCGAGTTTGGGCTCGTTTGATTCGTCTTGATGAGTATCTTGGTAGGCGTGAATAGAAAGAGGTCGAACATTATTCCGCGGCAACGTACTACCGGGGTAAAAGGGACCCAATGTGATAATCCAGATTATAAACTATCTTGGTGCAAAATTTCATCCAAATCTGTTCAGTAGTTTTGCGTGAAAGCGTAACATACATCCATCCATACTTCCATACACCCATACTCACAAACTTTCATAATAATATTAGTCCACGTTATAAACTATCTGCTTGCTAATTGGAACGAAGTTCCTTATCGGGCATTGTGAAAGGGAGCTAGACGGAAAAAAATCTCACGAAAAGTTATAACGACACTTTTTAACCGACTTCAAAAAAAGGACGAGGTTTCTCAATTCGACCGTATATATTTTGTTTGTATTTGTTTGTATGTTGTTGTTTTTTTTGTTGTGAGTAGAGAGAGAGAGAGGGAGAGAGAGAGAGAGAGAGAGAGAGAGAGGGAGAGGGAGAGAGAGAGGGAGAGAGAGAGAGAATATTTTTGTTGAGTGTATACAGGTTTTTTGTACAGAATAAATAGGTAATAAAAAAATTATAACAATTATGAATCCTGGAAAGGAACTTCGTTCCATTCGGGTGTCCCTTAACACCTCTAAAGTTTTTTTTTTTTTCATTCAAATGCGTTCAGTAGTTTTTGCGTGACAGAGTAACAAACATCCATCCATACATCCATACACACAAACTTTCGCAATTATAATTTTTTTTTTTTTGTTTTTTGTGTGACTAAGTCTTTTGTGTAAGTAAGTTATTTGTGTGTTTTGTATTATTCCAGGTTATAAACTATCTGCGTGCTAAATTTCATCCAAATCCGTTCATTCGTTTTTGCGTGAAAGAGTAACAAACATCCATTTATACTCACAAACTTTCGCATTTATAATATTAGTCCAGGTTATAAACTATCTGCAAGCTAAATTTAATCCAAATACGTTTAGTAGTTTTTGCGTGAAAGAATAACAAACAGCCATCCGCGTACTTCCATACATCCATACTCACAAACTGTCGCATTTATAATATTAGTCTTGTATTATCGTTTCTTCTGTGGTTTCTAATACTGTGGACATACTGATGTCGCTACACTATGACCTGTCTGTGCTACGCCCGCCGCCGCCGCGCCGCCCGAACTTTTGGCGCGCTATCGTGTCCGACAAGAAGGACGCGCGGGAGGCGCCCCGCGGATTTCCACGCACCTCACCCCCTCAAATCTGTATGAGTGTCGAATCACCTAGCCTTAATTCCAAAGATTCGCGTGTTCATACAAACAAACTATTCACCTTCGTTCTTTATCTTCCTTACAAAATATAAAACAAAGTCGCTTCCCGCGTCTGTACGCTTAGATGTTTAAAACTACGCAACGGATTTTATTGCGGGTTTTATCAATAGACAGAGTGATTCAAGAGGAACGTTTATATGTATAATACGTAGGCGAAGCCGCTGACAAAAGCTAGTATGTCACAAAACCCGACATAAAGGTTGAAGTTCATAGAATTTAAAGCAAGTTAATATGGCACTGGGCCACGTATTTGCACAAACAGACTAGGGTTGGTTTTAGAGATGTTGAGTCATACAAACACGAGGGTAAGTCAAGGTCTCGCATGCTAGCTTTATGCAAATAGGAAGTTCTTATAAAATAACATCTATACTATATATTAATATTATAAAGCTGAAGAGTTTGTTTGTATGTTTGTTTGATTGAACGCGCTAATCTCAGGAACTACTGGTCCTGAATTGAGATTTTTTTTTTGTGTTGGGTAGCCTATTTATCGAGGAAGGCTACAAGCTATAAAATAAAAAAATAAAAAATAAAAAAAGAAAAAAAAAAGAAAAGAAAAAAAAAGAAATAAAGGATTGTATTGTATTGTATTGTATTGTATAACATCACGCTATAACTAAGAGGAGCGGAGCAGTAACGAAAAATGTTGCAAAAACGGGAAAAATCGCATGGGTAGGCGATTCGACGCGACGAGAAGGGTCAGGGGCACAAGAAATTTAACGTGGACGAAGTCGTGGGCAGAAGCTAGTACCTAATAAAATAACACAACTGTATTTCTATGAATGATAGGGTAAAGAATTAATTAATGCTGTGGAAATGCGTTCCTTGCGTAGCACATGTGTTGTGACTATGAATGATAGGCTGAAGAATGATGTTATAAGACAATGAGACAACGGTGCGGTTTAAAAGAAGATATAGTGACAAAAATTGAATAGAGTTTGCTTAGATGGTTTAGTCATGATGAGAGGATGAATGAAGGACGGCTAACAAAAGGTATTTACAAGGCAGATTACAGAAAGAGAGACTGTTCACGCCGGAAGGGGACGTCCTAGGAGGACATGGTCATCATTTTATCTGTCTTTAAGTCTTCTGGTACGCGGTCGCCACTCCAGAACCATTCGGCCCCATCGGCTATCTGTTTTGCGAGCAATGTGCCCTGCCCACTGCCACTTCAGTTTAGCAATTCTTCGGGCTATGTTGGTTGCCTTGGTTCTCCTACGGATCTCTTCATTTCTGAGTCGATCGCGTAGGGAAACTCCAAGCATAGCCCTCTCCATTGTGGAGGCCATATGTGGTGTTTGATTGGTAGTGACCTTATTGGTGATGTTCTCAAGAAAGCTCAGGTGCGTAGTACTGGTAACCGGCGTGTGTGTATGACCAGATGTATGAACGTAAACGAGGCAAAAGGAGTATGTAAGGATCGTAGCAGGTGGCGTTCTGTAGTTTCTGCCTACCCCCATGGGCAAAAAGATGTGAGTTTAAGTATGTATGTATTTCTCTAAAGTCGAAATTCGTAAAGCAGCGGGATTTTTTCGCCCACTGCAATTTCGACGCAGTACTTAGCGCCGAAAGTTGAAAATCGAACAGTGTGTTTTTTCCACGCGCTTAGACTCACTCTCGTTAGGCAGGTATGTGTTGACATTACTGATTAGAAGGTATTTCCAAACTTTCAACATTTTTTTTTAACTCAATCCTAACAATGTTAATACTAACTGAACACCATAAGTGTATTATTTATTGACTAGCTTTTGCCCGCGGCTTCGCCCGCGTGGATGTCGGAAATTAACGCAGGAGGACGAACTACCGCGGTAAGATGTGTTAATTCAGGTTATATTATAGGTAATAGCTATTACCCGCGACTTCGTCCGCGTGGTATTTAACAAAAAGTTTTTCATAAAAACTGTCTTTGAAAACTACGCTGACATACGTCTCAAAATTCAGCGTGTTTTTAGTTTTTTTAAACTATTATTTATTTTTTCTAAAATAAAAGTAGCCTAAGTTACTCCTTGTTACATCAGCTATCTGCCAGTGAAAGTTCCGTCAAAATCGGTCCAGTCATTTCAGAGATTAGCCGGAACGAACAGACAGACAGACATATATTAAAAACAGACACTCCAATTTTATTTATTTGTATAGATTTATTTAGGATCTCTAACAAAAGTTGTGTTATAATATAACACATTGGACTAAGGGACTTACTAGAGAATGGGCGGCAGCGTTCTCTATGCATTTTACCACCATACTGCGATCGCCAACCCGCCTGCCAGGCGTGGCGATTATGGCAAAGTCCCCCAAATTGGGGGAGGCCTAAGTCCAGCAGTGGACGTCTTACGGCTGAAATGATGGTGATGAAGTATATTTTTATATTATTAGTTTAATTTTATTAAGTTAATAGTTTTTGATTATTATATTTTATTTTCTCATACACTTACACACGCTGTCTACATCTCTGTATCTTCTCTCCTATCGCAGGTGTGCTGGAAGAGATTTCTTTAGAAATAAGCATTACCTTTGTACTAATTTTTCTGTTCTTTTCTTCTTGTCTGTTTATATATGTGTGTACATAAATGGTTAAATAAATAAATTGGCACATAAATAAAGGGCAGCGTCAGGTATTAAGTAGGCCAACTCTCCTGCCAGGCAATTATGGCAAGCCTCCCAAAGGAGAAGGGGACTTCTGGGCCCAGCAGTTAACTAGTTCAAATGTATATAAAAAAAACCGTGAAATTTTTCTAAAGGAAATCACAGAATATGGTACCATGTTTCTACCTAGAAAGCAAGAAAACTTAAATTAATGAAACTAAATAATCGATTAAATAATGCCTGAATTACTACTAATCGATTATGAATAAATCGGTAAAATCTGAGAATATGTATGAAAATCGAGTGACAAGTGCATATCAAGCTTTCGTGGAATCGATTGAATCGATTCATAGTAAATGTTTTTCTTCCGGCAACACTAGTGCCTGACATCCGTCAGTCACTGACTGACAGATGCACTCGTTTGTTTTCTTTCGTTCTGAGCACAAAGTACTATTTTTAAAGCGGGGTTCTGAGTGTGTACGTATTTTCCTTGTTTTATTGTTTAACTCCACGACCTTACGGCTTTGCATATTATAACGGACTATTTCACGGATCTCTAAATTACCTGGCTCTCTATTTTGGACAACTGTTTATGCTTATCGATTGGATACTGACGACATGGATTGCTGTGTAAACCTCGCTTTTACTATAATTCATATAACTTGGTTCCTCTTGGCACCCTAATTGCGAAACGCACAATTTATCAGAATTTGAATGGGATTGAAGATTATTTCTAAACCATTGCGTCATTTGTTCGAATAAATTGTCAGCTCAGCAACGTAAATAACGCAATGAATGTTGTTTAACTATGAATATTAAACTAATTCCTACCGATAAAAAGTTCCGCAATTACCCCTCTGGATAGCCAAATTTCACCAAATTTTCTGTGAGACTTTGTTATTATATCGTTTTACAGTTTGATTCAGTTAACACCTGGGCCCAGGAATCTATGGAGTCATTCCCTTCTCCTTTGGGAGACCTTCCTTCATTGGCTGTCTTTTAGGCTAAAAACTTCAAGGCTGTCAAAAAAAAAGGGCCCAGTTCAACAAAAAATGCCAGACAACTAATACCTTTTTTTTGTGGGTGGTAAAACATAAAATGACCTCTCCCGCTCTGGGCGTAGCGGAAGGGCGTGTCAGACTTTTACTGACTAAAGCCTACCCGTGTTCCTTCAGTTGCGACCCTGGCAGGAGACAACTAGTGCCTGACGCTGGTATTCAACGGGACCTTGTACCTCCGTTACTTTAGTGTGTAAACAGCCTTAAAACGCATAAAAACCTTTTAAACATGATTGCTTACTGATAAATTTGTTATGACAATGACGGAGACATATTTCAGCGTTTTTTTTTTCTGTTGGAAGGCTATCAGCTTATCAGCCTCTAAGGTTGTATTGCTTTTTTTTAGTCGGTGGTAAATCATCAAATGGCGTCTCCCGCTCTGTGTGGAGCGGGAGGGCGTGTCAGACTTTTACTAACTAAAAACTTTTTACAAAAAAATAACAACCGACTTCCTAAAAAAAAAAACACTACAAAGTGAAAAATAACTTTAATTTCGGAAGTCGGTGGCAAAAAAACCTTAAATACAGATCCTAAGAAGTTATGATAGATAGGTACCCCACACTAATCTAATCGCGTTATTCGTTCATTTGTCGCCGCAATACTTAATGCAAATTTAAGACTTATACGGTTTTCACATGGATCCCATTGTCAGAATGGAAACAAATTCCAGAACCAGACCATTCGGGAAGCACCAGCTTTCAAATAAAAAAAGAATCATCAAAATCGGTTCACCCAGTCAAAAGTTATGAGGTAACAAACATAAAAAAAATACAGTCGAATTGATAACCTCCTCCTTTTCTTGAAGTCGGTTAAAAACCCACCCGTGTTCCTTCAGTTGCCTGTGCCAGGGCCACGGTTACTCTTTCGAACAAATCTCGCGACCCTGGCAGAGGTTGTATTGCTGAACTAAGTGTTATCCTGAACAGACTACCCATAAAACTTCATCATCATCATCATCATTTCAGCCGTAAGACGTCCACTGCTGCACATAGGCCGCCCTCAATTCGGGTCTGTTTGCCATAATAGTCACGCTTGGCAGGCGGGTTGGAGATCGCAGTATGGTGGTAAAATGCATAGAGAACGCTGCTGCCCATTCTCTAGTAAGTCCCTTAGTCGCCTCTTACGACGACCACTGGAAGAAATGGGATGGTATTATTTTTTACGTCTGGCACCACACGGTACCCAAACCATACTAATACGATTTTTCGAACCCCCCAAAACCTTGGTGATTACGTGATGTTTGCCAAGATGCCGCTCTCCCACACTTGAGATAGAGTGCGATTCGGCTTGACCCCCTCCCCCGTTAAACGCCTCACGTAATTAATGGACGCCGCCTAATCAGCTCATAAAAAACATTTACTTCTAGCAAAACCCATATTATCAAAAAAATGCACAATGCTGCAACAAAATAGAATCAAATTTTATCAAAGGAAAAATATAAACCCTATACATTAAAAAAAAGCGGTCGGGTTTTAAAAATCCCCTTTTTGAAGTCTGTTAAAAAGAATACGGTAGGGGAAATCTGTCGATCTGCAGTATCTGCTTACCTCCTTGGGCAAAAGCGTGAATTTAAGTACGTATGAATAAGTGGCACAGTAACCATTAAAATACGACCTTCCATTCATTCGTATGTATGTTTATACCACCTACATCGCGAACTGATGGACCGATTTGGATGGTTAGAATGTTGTCAAGTTCTAATACGGTTCCGAGATGAGTTTCTGAGAAAACTAGATAGATGGCGCCTTTTACGTGTGCTAGAGTACATCACGCTGATATCCCCTTAGAGGTTAGGCAGTGGTGTACTTAAAGGACACCCCCATTTCACCAGTTATGCTTAGGGGGGAAATGCCAGAATAGCCCATGAGATTCAAATTTTCTTAAGACTTTTGCAATTCGCAGGTCAGTCTTCGGTTCAACATTATCAGCCTAAATTGTTCCCACTGCTGGGACACAAGCCTCCTCTCGGTGAGAGGGTGGGCTGTAATGTACCACGCGGGCCCAGTGCGGGTTGGTAGATGTCACATGTCTTCGAATTTTTGGTTCCAGGACATGCCGGTTACCTCACGATGTTTTCCTTCACCGTTTTTGAATTCCACCTTAAGGCGAGGTTGCAGTACTTTTCAAGTTTTTTATACCTCTGTAAATCTAGCAAAATGACAAGTTTCCGTAAAAAAAAGGGTAAAATTAAGCATACTTTCAAGCGCTGTGTGAAGACAGAAACGTGAATTAAAACAATTGGCACCATAATACAAAAAAAAAAAAAATGACACTAAATTGCAATTTAAAACGTGTACCTTGAAGAGATTCCATCATTAAATCATATTAAACTTATACCAAAGGATAGGGCTTGTTGTTTTTTAGGGCATGGTGAGAAAACATTTTATAATTTCCTTATCTTTTTAGGGTTCCGTTGCCAAATGGCAAAAAACGGAACCCTTATAGATTCGTCATGTCTGTCTGTCCGTCTGTCTGTCTGTCTGTCTGTCTGTCTGTCTGTCTGTACGAGTATGTCACTGCCATTTTTTCCGAAACTATAAGAGCTATGCTGTTGAAACTTGGTAAGTAGATGTATTCTGTAAACTGCAAAACAATAATATTTGGGGTTCCTCATACATAGAACTGAAACTCAAAAAAAAATTTTTCTTCAAACCCATACGTGTGGGGTATCTATGGATAGGTCTTCAAAAATGATATTGAGGTTTCTAACATCATTTTTTTCTAAACTGAATGGTTTGCGCGAGAGACACTTCCAAAGTGGTAAAATGTGTGTGTCCCCCCCGTAACTTCTAAAATAAGGGAATGATAAAACTAAAAAAAATATATGACGTACATTACCATGTAAGGGATCGTTCAACAATTGATTCCCTATGTGATCACAGCGTAATCTTTTGTTTTAACCCCCCCCCCCTCGCCTTGATTACGTAATCTTCGTCCGTGCTTAATGTTTGCTGTTTTATTAGCACTGACACGTATGATGCTTGGAAAAGTCGATAAAATATGCCGAAAAAGTATAAAAATACTGAATCTGGTCACACTGTTCCACAGTTTGTCTATAGCAGGGGAAATCCCGTTCCATCTATCTAATAGTTAGTGTTACCAGTATAGACTTCAAAATTGGACGTAAATATTTAGTTATATAAATGATGACGTAATCATGGATTCTCTCCCCCGCCCCCAAATAATCCAGATGTATATACAAGCACCCGACCCCCCCCCCCCCTTCGGTGATCACGTAATTGTTGAATGATCCCTAAACTTCCACCGAAAATTGGTTTGAACGAGATCTAGTAAGTAGTTTTTTTTTTAATACGTCATAAATCGTAAACCACAATTTACCTTTCATTCAGTCAACTCAAATATAAAAATTAAAAAAAAAAAACATTTAATTTCATAAACATAAACCTAATAAATAAACCGTGAATACCTGCAGGTTTGTACGGAACCCTCGGTGCGCGAGTCCGACTCGCACTTGGCCGGTTTTTTTTTTTCTACGAAACAAATATGCAAAGAATCTAGCAGTTCAAGCGCTCGCAACGACCGGCCAGTGTTCGCTGAGACGTGTTCAACTACAAAACGGCTTTAAGTAGGATTATTCCCCACAAAGGGGACTTGGTATATAAAGATGGTCACCCGTCCATAGTCGACCGACCCGTGCAGCTGTTATAACTTAGCCACAAATCACCTGTAACAGAGAACAGTGCGGCTGTCCATTTCCCAGAAAGCTCGTAACGACACCGACCGGAAACTCATTAATTTTGATGTAAATAATGTTAGGTACTGCGGTGGTCAGTCATTAGGAGAATTAACTGTAAATTACGGTTGACGAGCGGATATCAGACTCGCGGGTTAACAAGAGCAACAGAATACAAAATGATGGCTACAAGTACTGTGTAATGTCAAGCCTGTAATTTTCCAAATGCACTAGCCTTTTCTGAGTTGCAAGACATTTGATCGATCGGATTTCTGATCGGCGGCGATCGCAGTATGGTGGTAAAATGCATAGAGAACGCTGCTGCCCATTCTCTAGTGATACCCTTAGTCGGCTCTTACGACACCCACGGGAAGAAGTGAGATGGTGCTATTCTTTACGTCCGCTCATCATCATCATTTCAGCCGAAAGACGTCCACAGCTGGACATAGGCCTCCCCCAAGCTCCGCCACTTCGACCGGTTTCGAAATGGAACTATTTATATGAAAACTTAATGGAATTTGTTCTACAAGAGTCGCATAGGGCCTATCTGAAGAAGCCTAAACGATGTAATCATCCCATTTTCTTTTATTCAATTTTAAGGTATTTCTTTAGTTGATTGATGATGCTCAGAATTTTGCAAATTATAATACGAAAAAAAATTTAGAGCTCTGTTTTACGATTGTTTTATCATGATGAAACTCTATTTTATATTTTTGAACTAGGTATTGCCAACAGCTTCGCTCACGAGGAGGTCGCGTGGAGCCTCTGACAAAACGTAGTGTTTATTTAAGGTGAATGCTCCAACCAGCCCGCGAAATTCAAATTTTCTTACGTTTTTTGCAATTTGCAGGCCAGTGCTAGGTTATATGTTGGTTAAAATATTATTCGCGACTGTAAGACACATATAGTTACAGAATTATAATCATCAAAATCATCAATACAACGCCCTAAGTTCATAAAGCTGTAGGAATGACTTTTTCTGTTTTATTTTTGTTCCTACGCCTTTATGAACTTGGAGGGTTGTATTGGTGATTTTGATGATTATAATTCTGTAACTACATACGTCTTACAGTCGCGAATAATATTTTAATCAACATACAACCTAGCACTGGCCTGCAAATTGCAAAAAAACGCAAGAAATTTTGAATTTCGCGGGCTGGTTGGAGCATTCCCCTTAAGTAAGTAAATCTTTTAACACACTTTTACAATATTTTGTTGGTCACAATACAATACAATCCTTTATTTCAGGCAACTTAGGCCCTTAAAAACACAATCAACAAATAATATAAAACAATAAACTATGTTAAAACCAGTTGGCGCCAGCATTTCCCAGCTGACTGATCCTTGAGAAGAAATGCCGAAACAAACTAAGAGGTTCACAATTTATTAGAATTTGATGAGTGTGGCAAAGCAGGGCCATGACTAGAAGAGCCTTTTGAAGAAAGATCTATTGCAGCTTTGAGCTGACCTGTCCCAACAGACGGCATTTATGTATCAGTCATCGTGTAGCTCAACCCTATTTTCGGGAGCTCAATGACCCGTTAAACACATGTGTATGTATACCTAAGGCCCTCTTGTAGTCGAAGACGTCTCGGCGAGCACTGGCCGGTCTTTGCGGACGCTTGACAACAGCCTTATCTTTTGGTAAAAAATTGACATGGTTTAATGATGGAATTTCTTCAAAGTACACGTTTTAAATAGCGATTTAGTGTCATCTTTATGTTTTTTTTTTTTTTTTATAAAACCAATTGTTTTAATTCACGTCGCATACATTTTGCCAGATTTACAAAGGTTTACAAAAGTTAAAAAGTACCTACCTACGAACCTCGCCTTAAACCATTGCTTATCTAACCCACATAACTACCTACATACTAGAAATATGTTAGTATTTAGAACAACGTTTAGTAATTTCCTGTGTACAATTATTTTGTTATTTCAAACATTTTGATTGAGGTATGTTCTGGTAAATGCATGGAAATGGTGCCGATTCTTATGTTCAACACCTTTTTTCTCCTTTTCTATGTGGGTGGGAAAACATCAAATAATGTCTCCAGCTCTAGGTGGAGCGGAAAGGCGTGTCAGACTTTTACTGACTAAAATCCACACATGTTCCTTCAGTTGCCTATATGCCAGGGCCACGGTAACTCGTTCGAACAAATCTCACGGCCCTGGCAGGCATTGGTCCTAGCAGACCCCTTCAATACTGCTGAGATCTCTTTGAGGCGGCGTGGAACACTTCGCGCCGTCGACACGGGCCTGGTACTTACCGGGCGGCGAGCTACCCATTGCTCGCACCACTCTTACTAACAGACCGCGAAAGAAAAAGACAAGTGACGCTTTTGAACTGTCATACTAAATTGCGTGTTGATTTCCTTGAATTTGGCATGTTGAATTTATTTTGTCGTAGTTGCCCCATTTCTACCCGTGGGTGTAGTAAAATGCGACTAAGGGACTTACTAGAGAATGGGCAGCAGCGTTCTCTATACATTTTACCACCATACTGCGATCGCCAGCCCGCCTGCCAAGCGTGGCGATAATGACAAACCTCCCCAGGATTATGTCCAGCAGTGGACGTCTTTTGGCTGAAATGATGATAAGTTGCCTCGAAGAAATCCTTAGTTCAACTAAAGACAGCTCTTATTCATTCCGTCTCTTCTTGTTCCATTAGAAAGAAGAAGATAGAAATAACCTAAATTAAGTTTTAACAAAAGCAGCCGTGCGAGTGTTTTTGAGGTGTTTTTAGGGTTCCGTTGCCAAATGGCAAAAAACGGAACCCTTATAGATTCGCCATGTCTGTCTGTCTGTCTGTCTGTCCGAGTATGTCGCAGCCACTTTTCTCCGAAACTATAAGAGCTGTGCTATTGAAACTTGGTAAGTAGATGTATTCAGTGAACCGCATTAAGATTTTCACACAAAAATAGAAAAAAAACAATAATATTTGGGGTTCCCCATACATAGAACTGAAACTCAAAATTTTTTTTTTCATCAAACCCTTACGTGTGGGGTATCTATGGATAGGTCTTCAAAAATGATATTGAGGTTTCTAATATCATTTTTTTTTAAAACAATAATATTTGGGGTTCCCCATACATAGAACTGAAACACAAAAAAAAAATTTCATCAAACCCTTACGTGTGGATCTATGGATAGGTCTTCAAAAATCAAATTGAGGTTTCTAATATCATTTTTTTCTAAACTGAATAGTTTGCGCGAGAGACACTTCCAAAGTGGTAAAATGTGTGTGTCCCCCCCCCCCCCCCGTAACTTCTAAAATAAGGGAATGATAAAACTAAAAAAAATATATGATGTACATTACCATGAAAACTACCAACGAAAATTGGTTTGAACGAGATCTAGTTAGTAGTTTTTTTTTAATACGTCATAAATCGTAAACCACAATTTACCTTTCATTCAGTCAACACAAATATAAAAATTAAAAAAAAAACATTTCATTTCATAAACGATGATGACGAATGATGATGATGATGACCTGCAGGTTTGTACGGAACCCTCGGTGCGCGAGTCCGACTCGCACTTGGCCGGTTTTTTTTATATTGATATCAAGCACTCAACGCTTTTTTCCATTATTGTCTACTTTTCCGTTTGGTTTTCTATAATTTTTTAGTTTTTAAACTATTATTTATTTATTTTCTACTAGTTTTTGCCAGCGGCTTCGCCCACGTATTTTACGTATAAACCTTCCTCTTGAATCACTCTATTTATTGATGAAAACCGCATTAAAATAGGTTAAAAATCTAAGCGTATAGACGCGTCGCGAGATTTGTTCGAAAGAGTATTATCGTGGCTCTGGCATATAGGCAACTGAAGTAACATGGGTGTTAGTCAGTAAAAGTCTGACACGTCGAGAAGGAGAAGTCATTTCGCACCCCTAGATCTAAAAGGAACTAACTCAAAATTCTTAATTTTTCAGTTATGCACACCTTCGAGTCTGTCATTTCAATACTTTTCGACCAATAAACCAGATTCAAAGGTTCCAGGTTTTGAATCTGGTTTATTGGTCGATAAGTATAATAATTTTAAGTTAGTTCCCTTTAGATGTAGGGGTGCGATTTGATGATTTCCCACCCAAAAAAAATAATAGTAAAGTGTACATGGGAAGCGACTTTGTTTTATACTTAAAGATACATTTTCAGTGTGACCAACGTAGTGTGTATTGACTGGTCTAAAGAACAATTTAAACCATTAAATTTTCATTACGCTGTACAATTTAGCGCATCAGTTACAGCTCCAGCCTTGTAACCAATTGGCCTCAATGAATAAGGACGTAAAACAAACAAAAAAAAACGTATTGATTCGGATGAAAAAAGACAGTTACGCCTGCATTCATTTGTGTCAAGGATTGAATGGGATTTAGACTAGATTTTTCGCTTGATTGAAGACTCCTTAGGGGTATCGTTGTTGATCTCCACAACTCAGGTACTAAGTAAACCATGAAACCGCGAATATAGGCAAATTCTATTTAATTTTCTTCTTCTTGACTGCGGAGGTGGACACAAACACACTTAGGGCACTTGCGTAAGCCTACGTACGGACGGACGTACAAATATCGCGGTGGTAATGAACGAAGCTCGAACCCTTTGTCGCGAGACAAAAAAGGGACACCGATCAGAGGCCCTATTATGAGTTTCTTTAAAGCACGCGTCGACAGAGTTCGGCGCTTCGATTGGCCTTAGATTGGACCTGCCAGGGTCGCGAGATTTGTTCGAAAGAGTTACCGTGGCCCTGGCATATAGGCAACTGAAGGAACACGGGTGGGTTTTAGTCAGTAAAAGTCTGACACGCCCTCCCGCTCCACCCAGAGCGCGAGACGTCATTTGATGATTTCCCACCCACAAAAAATTAAGGCCCTAGATTGCTGAAGAACCAATGGGAACGCCCAACGCGTTCGATGCGTTAAGTAAAGATGGATAAATGAAATTCACACACATTCCGATCCAGGCCGTCCCTTGCTGCCCTCTACCAGCGACGCCCTAAGTCGAAGTCCGTACCCCACAGGAGGTGCCCTTAGCGAGTAGTCGCTCTAATTTTGTTTTTTATTATTTTTGACCCTGGCTGTAGTCATTAATTTATTAAGGTAGCCATAGGCAAGTCCGGTTAAGCAGCCAACAACCTCATAGGTTTACCTGCGAGATGTCATTAAATAAAATAATAGTT
Organism: Aporophyla nigra; assembly: GCA_947507805.1. Taxonomy (NCBI): domain Eukaryota; kingdom Metazoa; phylum Arthropoda; class Insecta; order Lepidoptera; family Noctuidae; genus Aporophyla; species Aporophyla nigra. The sequence goes on along the minus strand of OX382319.1, from coordinate 10,059,556 downwards.
AAAAAAAACTAAAAAACCGGCCAAGTGCGAGTCGGACTCGCGCACCGAGGGTTCCGTACAAACCTGTAGGTATATAAGTAAAAGTTCACCCATCACGACAATCGAGTCGTAATTCTGTTCTGTTTCTTGGCTTGGTTTTATTTCTGTCTGTGTTTTGTTCTGTTTATTATATGATGTAACAAAAAATTTACGGTTTTCGCAATTTTTCCTTTATTTGTGCTATAAGACGTTGCTTCGTACCAAATTTCAAAATTCTAGATCGACTGGAAGTACCCTTTAGGTTTTGATTCCCTTGCGAGTTTCGAAAATTTGCGGAAATTTGCGGCATAAACGGCTATATCTTTTGATTGCGTTAGCTTAGAAGTTTGTTTTTTTCACAGATCCAAGAGACAGTAGATTTGAGTATTTGATATAAATTTCAGCTTGATACATCCACGCGTTCCTGAGAAAAGCGGTCTTGACAGACGGACGGACGGACGGACAACAAAGTGTCCCGCTCCTATAAGGGTCCCGCTTTTTCCTTTTGAGATGCGAAACCCTAAAAAACACGCTTCGAAGAAGAAAATAATGTAAAAAGCGTGGGGTACTTTTTGAGGTATTTTTTAATTGATATCAAGCGCCTCACACTTTTTTTTGTATTTATTTATTTTCTATTTGTAGGGTGTTTCGAATATTGTGACGTATGTCAGCGTAGTTTGTGACGTATGTCAGTGTAGTTTTCGAAGACAGTTTTTTTTTGTTATCCTGGTTACCCTGGCAAGGATAATGGCACAAATTTATAAAATTATTGTTTTGTCACCGGTCTTTGACAAGTATGCCAAATGTCGAGTTAATCCGACGTTTTGAAGGTGGTCAAAATCATGTTCAAAGTTTCCGTTACATACTGACATACGAATGAAGCAAATAAAAGCGTATTAAAAAGAAACACACTAAGGCCATTGGGAACGACGCGAATGCGCAACAACACTCGTGTTTCATAGCATTCGCGGTATATCTATATCTGTGTTCGCGGGTGTTCGCGCCGTGAGTGTAAAGAGGGCTTAAGCGCCTCTTGACCGGATTCTGAAGCCTGTATCTTTGTCTCTCTGACGACAGTTACGTGATCAACGGTTAATTTTATACACGTGTATAGGGTTATTGATTTAAGCGACCGGTTCCTTGTGTTTGTAACCGACTTCAAAAAAGGAGGAGGTTTCTTAATTCGACCGTATATATATAATTATTTTTTTACGAAAAAAAAAAACTATTTTCCTTAAAAAAACTCCAAACTGAAAAATAACTAAGTTCGGAAGTCAGTGACGAAAACTTAAATACAGATGCTAAAACACCGACTTCCGAAATTAAAATTATATTTCAGTTTGTAGCGTTTTTAAGGAAGTCGGTTTTTTTTTGTAGAAAGTTTTTTTCCTGTACTGTTTCGTTGAGGGTTTAAATTCATCATCATCATTTCACATCATCATCATTGACTGGCCTGTTAGTCTAGTGGTTAGTGACCCTGACTGCAAAGACTGAGGTCGTGGGTTCGATTCCCACCCAGGACAAATCTTTGTGTGATGAGCACAATTATTTGTTCTGTGTCTGGGTGTAGTTTATCTATCATATCGCACCCCTAGATCTAAAGGGAACTAACTCAAAATTCTTAATTTTTTAACAGTTATGCACACCTTCGAGTCTGTCATTTCAATACCTATCGACCAATAAACCAGATTCAAAACTATTTCCAATATTTGGAGTCTAATGTTGGAAATAGTTTTGAATCTGGTTTATTGGTCGATAGGTATTGAAATGACAGACTCAAAGGTGTGCATAACTGAAAAATTAAGAATTTTGAGTTAGTTCCCTTTAGATCTAGGGGTGCGATATGTATGTATTTAGAAATATATATGTATGTTTATCAGTTGTCTGATTACCATAGTACAGGCTCTGCCTAGTTTGGAATAAAATAACGGCGTGTTGGTTATAAAAAAAAAAAAACAGCCGAAAGACGTCCACTGCTGCACATAGGCCTATCTTAATTTGGGTGGGGTTAGCCATAAACGCCACGCTTGGCAGGCGGGTTGGTTGGCGATCGCAGTATGGTGGTAAAATGCATAGAGAACGCCGCTGCCCATTCTCGAATAAGTCCCTTGGTCACCTCTTACAACACGTATGGGAGGAATGAGATGGTGCTATTCTTTACGTCCGTCACCAAATGGTTCCACAACCACACGTAGGGTTTAATTACTTCCATTGAAATCAAGGTGCACAGTGATGCTTCGCTGGGTTCCTGTTCAGGATAAAACGGGAGGAAACGCCCGGGTGTTTCCATTGCGAGGATCGTCTGGAGGACACGGTGGAGGTGTGCCCTGCCTGGGCGGAGCACCGCCGTGTCCTCGTGGAGGCGATCAGCGGCGGCGACATCTCGCGTCCGGCCCTGGTGCGAGCCATGGTACGGAGCGAGAGAGCATGGAAACCTGTCACCTCCTTCTGCGAAGCAGTAATGCTCGCGAAGAAGGAGGCGGGGCGGGTGAGGAAGTGGCAGTCTCAGCGCCCTCACGTCCCTAGCCACCGCAGGAGGAGACGCCCCGGACGTCGGGGGACAATAGCGGACTCCCGGCCACCGTAGGCTCGGGTCGACGGCGCGTAGTGTTCCACGCGCGCCTCAAAGAGATGTCAGCAGCACTGAAGGTATCTGCTAGGACCGATGCCTGCCGGGGTCGCGAGATTGTTCGAAAGAGATACCGTGACCCTGACACATGGGCAACTGAAGGAACACGGGTGGGTTTTAGTCAGTAAAAATCTGACACACCCTCTCGCTCCATCCAGAGCGGGAGAAGTCATTTGATGATCTCCCATCCAAAAAAAAAAGGGGCACAGTGATGTGCGTCGTATCCGGTTTCAGTTATTTAGTCAGCCTAATTTTTCTACTTGCATCTCACTCCGGCTATTGTATACGTATATATATCCCTCAATTATATACCTCAATTTATCCGAGAAACGTCACAATCGATACTATAAAAATATTGTAACGGAAAATGCGCTGAGATAGCCCGTGAAATTAATCATATGCAAGGCCAATCGGAAAAAGTGTATGGGAGTTGGTCCAAGCACCAATAACAACCGCACATGCCATAGAGCGTCACAGACACTCAAGGCATAGACAAGTAGTAGATGCTACGTCGGGTACTGACACGCGGCTAATAATTTTAACATAAATGTACAGACGCTAGCGTTTCAAGGTGCCCGAAATGACAAAACCTTGAACCTAATCCTCTGAGGATAAAGTTGAAAATCTATTTAAGAAATTTGACAGATTGTAGTAGCTTGACGTGCTGGCGTCTGTACCTTATTTTTTACCATACTTTTTTTTTGTGGATGGGAAATCATCAAATGACGTCTCCCGCTCTTGGGCGGAGCGGGGGCTTTAATTCAGTCCGGGCATTTCACAGACAACCGGCACTCTGCCATTCGTAAAAGAAAACTATTGGTATAACCTATTGGTTTGACTGGCCTGTTAGTGTAGTGGTTAGTGACCCTGACTGCTTTTTTTTTTTTTTTTTTTGGATGGGAAATCATCAAATGACTTCTCCCGCTCTCTGGGCGGAGCAGGAGGGCGTGTCAGACTTTTACTGACTAAAACCCACCCGTGTTCCTTCAGTTGCCCATGTGCCAGAGTCACGGTATCTCTTTCGAACAATCTCGCGACCCTGGCAGTGACTGCTAAGACTGAGGTCGTGGGTTCCATTCCCACCCAGGACAAATGTTGTGTGATCAGTACAATTATTTGTTCTGTGTCTGGGTGTAATTTATCTATAATATGTATGTATTTAGAAATACCAACCCGCACTGGGCCCGCGTGGTGGATTACGGCCCGCTCCCTCTCACCGAGAGGGGGCCTGTGTCCCAGCAGTGGGAACAATATAGGCTGATGATGATGATGATGATGATTTAGAAATATATAAGTATGTTTATCAGTTGTCTGGTTGCCATAGTACAGGCTCTGCCTAGTTTGGATCAGATAACGTTGTGTTGGTTGTCCTAAGATATTATATTATATTATTATATTATAACCAGCAGCCCGACCGGCCCATCGGGCATTTGCCCGATTTGCCCGTATGGCCTATCCGGGCCTGACTAAGCATGAGGTCCTGAGTTCAATTTTCAGGTCGGCCAAAATGTTATTGGGTTTTTCTATATAGGATTTCTCAGAAGCAGCCCGGAGTCTAGATTCGTACCCGGTTGATGGCAATAGGCTCGCCCTCTATTACATGGGACTTAAACATAACAGGCGAAATGTAGGTGTACTATTGGCACCTCTGCACAACCATTCCAAGAAACGAGGCGTGAACGTTACTAATATATCTTATCTTAGGACAACCAACACAACGTTATCTGATCCCAAACTAGGCAGAGCCTGTACTATGGTAACCAGACAACTGATAAATATACTTATATATTTCTAAATACATACATATTATAGATAAATTACACCCAGACACAGAACAAATGATTGTGCTCATCACACAAAGATTTGTCCTGGGTGGGAATCGAACCCACGACCTCAGTCTTAGCAGTCAGGGTCACTAACCACTAGACTAACAGGCCCGTCAAGACTACTAGACTAGTTAGTACAAATACAGTCTGTTGGTCCTACGTGCCTTCTAAAGACGAGTCAGCTGTTATTTTGTTTTTTCAAATCAGCATTTTTTACATGCGTAGCGACAAACTCGCGCGTGACAAAATGTCAATTTGAGACATCTCTTGAATTTTAATTAAAAGTGTCTTTGCTGTGACCAAACCAATCAACTGTAAGTGGTAATCAATGGCTATCGGGTGCTGAGAAAGATAACTTATAAATAACATCACGGCTATATTGCAACAAGGGTTGTGCAGAGGCGTTTCAGTACACCGATTAATAAAAACCGGCAGCGGCGATAACGTGTCATGGCGTACGTGACAAATAATAGTCAAGACTAGGCACATGTATTGAATTTTAAGCACAAGTTTCCTTACACCACTATCCTGTACCTCTTTGTATTGACTTTATAATCTATTCTATTCTATACAAATAAATAAAATTGGAGTGTCTGTTTTTAATATTAAGATAACCACTTTTTACTAAGTGTATATGGATGTATACACGGTACATACACCAAAACAACATTTTTTACATTTTTTGTCTGTCTGTCTGTTTGTTCCCGCTAATCTCTGAAATGGCTGGACCGATTTTGACAGGACTTTCACTGGCAGATAACTGATGTAACAAGGAGTAACTTAGGCTACTTTTATTTTAGAAAGATTCTTTTATTTTAGAAAAAAATAACTGTCTTCGAAAACTACGCTGACATACGTCTCAAAATTCGAAAAACCCTGGCTGAATCCTACGGAATAGATCAAAATAATGTACTACAGTATTGTACATCTTAAAAAGGCCTACAAAAATGTCCACAATGGTATATGTCTACCTTTTAGGGATAACCCACAGTAACCATTTTTTATCCTTTACTTTTTACGAGAAGTAAGGGCTTATTTACGAAGCGATTTTAAGCAATACAGCATTAATCCTTATCCAATTAAGTACCTTAAATACATTGTGCATTTAATATAGATCAATATGGCTCTTTACAGGATGTAATTTAAATGAATATCTTAGAAGATATTAGAGATTTAAAAAGCGGGCGCTGAGCAACAGGTCGTACGTCCGTCCCGTCCATCCGTTGGCAGTTTGGATCCGTTGCAGGATGTTTGTTTCTCAATTATGCAAAGACGGCCAAACGGATTTAGATCGAATTTGGCACAAAGATATATTATATCACGGATATGTAACAGATACCTACTTTATCCCGGTAGTAGGTTCCCGGGTGATATTTTCCGACAGCTATACGGGCCAAGCCACTGGCAAAAGTACTATTCCTATAATTATGTTCGGTGTCTGGTAAATGATTGAGTGTGTGTATAGGTAAAATAGGAGCGTTAAGAAAAACCAGGAAGACTTATATTCAACTAAACCAAGCCCTATATCGCAGTATTCTTACTTTGAATACTATTACTCTTATTTTAAAAACACCAACACACATGATGTTCTCATAATATGAATCCTAAGTAATATGAATTATAATCCTACTACTACTAATATTATAAATGTGAAAGTGTGTATGATTGGGTGTTTGTTTCTCAATCACGCAAAAATGGCTGAATGGATCTGGATCGAAAATAGCACACAGAATCTATATTACCTATATAACCTGGAATAACACATTCTTATCGCGGTAGTACGTCCTCTTGCATTAATTTCCGACATCCACGCGGGCGAAGCCGCGGGCAAAAGCTAGTAATAAAATTAAAATAAAAAAGCCTTTATTTCCCATTACCGTTAAAGATATCGTTATAAATCTAATTTATTTGTGGGTTTACTTCTTCTTATAATCTAAGTTATTATTATTATTATGTGATATGGGCCCCTCCGCGGGTGAAGGCCTCCTCCAGTTCCTTCCATTTGTCCCTGTCCTTTGCAATATTCTGCCAATCGTTTCTTGCTGTATCAGTGAGGTCGTCAGCCCACCTTCTCTTCGGTCTGCCTACTCTTCGTTTTCCCTCTGGCCCTTTCCACGCTGTAGCTTTAGTTGTCCATCTACCGTCTTTGTAACGTGATACATGGCCAGCCCATTGCCATTTCAGTTTTAGAGCTTGCGTGAGAGCGTCCGTCGTAGTGTTTTTTTAGGGAAATCGGTTGTTATTTTTTTGTAAAAAGTTTTTATTTTTAACTTTTTAGTTATGGTTGATACCCCGCACTAATCGTGTTATTCGTTCGTTTATCGTGCAAATACTTAATGCAAATTTAAGACTTATGTGGTTTTCACATGGAACCCACTGTTCAAATGAAACCAAATTAAGCACCACCTTTCAAATAAAAAAAGAATCATCAAAATCAGTTCACCCAGTCAAAAGTTATGAGGAAACAAAAAAAAAAAAAAGAAATACAGTTAAATTGATAACCTCCTCTTTTTTTTGATGTCGGTTAAAAATACTGGTACTCAGCTGCATCCGGTTAAACTGGAAGCCGACCCCAAAATAGTTGCGAAAATGCTTGGGAAATGATGAGGTTCCTACAGACACCGACGTGCAACGTGTAACCATGAATTCATGGGGTTTAATTCCTAAGCGCGAAGACCGTACTTTCAATGAAGTTAGTGACGTACATTGTCATGATTATTATTTGGGGACAAATTGAATGCTACATGCCCAGCGACCGTGTACCGTGTGGTGCCGGAAGTAAAGAATTGCACCTAGAGGTTGCAATCGAATATTCGAATATTCGAATTATTCGAATTTGCTTTCCAAATTTATATTCGAATAGCAAATAAATATATATTCGAATACTACCAAAAAAATTACTGGGCTAACTAAAGTCTATGTTGGTACAACTTAAAATTTGTAGTTGAAATTCAAAAAAAATTTTTAAATAAAGACCTTCAACGACAACTTATACTGGCGCTTCTGATGACGAAGATGACATGTTTCTAGCAGACCTACAGCATTGTCAAAATAAAGAAGCATCTAGAATCTCAAATATGTCAATAAAAGAACAGCTGCAGAAAAAGATAAATGATGAAATGTGTGCAAGGCCTTCTACGTCCACAGCAACTTGCGAAGATGATCTAGAATCATCAATAAAAATGCAGATGGCTTTATATGATGCAGAAGCGCCAAGACAAATACACCTAACTCAGGCTTATGACGTGTTAATGTGCATTCCACCAACTAGTGTAGAGTGCGAAAGGGTATTTTCAAATTCGAAGTATATCTGTAATCATCTCAGATATAAACTAAACGATGATTACATAGACGCTTTAAGTTTCCTCAGGTCTCCGTTTACGTATTCTTTGAAAGTAAAATAAATAAATAAAGTATAAATATTATTATGCGCTGTGACTGTGATGATTTAATATTTTTTTTTAATGGCTTAAAAAAGGTACCCATTTGTTAATTATTTTAATATTGTTTTAATTTTATGTGTCCAATTTTATCATGTTTTGATTTTAATTTTCTAATTGACGCTATTACATTGTTGTTGTTTTTTTAAATTTTATTTGATTTTTCCAATTTTAATTTTATGTGTCCAATTTTATTATGTTTTGATTTTAATTTTATAATCGTTGCTAAGACATTGTTAATAAAAAATAAAAAAATATATATAAATAAATAAAAGGCAGATTTTTAAGTGTTTTTTTATATTTTGAAAATATTCGAATATTCGAATAATATTCGAACATCACTGAAAAAATATTCGAATATTCGAAAATCAAAATTATCGAATATTTGCAACCTCTAATTGCACCGTCCTATGTCTTCTCGTGGGTGACTTACTAGAGAATGGGCAGCAGCTTTCTCTATGCATTTTACCACCATACTGCGATTGCCAATCCGCCTGCCAAGCGTGAAGCGTGAAGCGTGATTAAGACAAAGCCTACCAAAATGGGGGAGGCCTATGTCCAGCAGTGGACATCAACCATAAGGTTTAAATGATGATGATGATGCTGCTCAGCAGCGCGGGCTGGCTCGAGCAAGGGTCGGTGATTGGGGCGGACATGGATTGGGACGTCGCGGCGGCGAAGACGGAAGTACGGCGGTCTGCGACGGTGTGTCCTGAGAGTGCTGGTGAGCTTACTACTTTCCTGGAGGAAGGTGGTAGTGTCCTCGGGAATCGTTCGGGTATGTCTCAGTTTTGGTCTTTGACTAACCATCCAGAAATCCAAACTCAAGGTCTGCCAACGAGCAATGGAACGCAGTATTCGTGTTCGAAACAGAAAATTGCGCTCCAAAACAAACATAGCTGACGTGGCTCAAAAGGCTGCCCAACTTAAATGGAACTGGGCAGGACATGTCTGCCGCATGCCGGTCAAACTGTGGGCCCAAGAAGCACAGAACTGGTGCCCTGAGACAGTGAGGCGGGTCGCTGCAGACCATGTAGATGGCGGGACAAGCTGGATAGGTTCAGTCAAAACTGGAAAGAGAACGCACGGATTCGCGAAAGATGGAGGAGTGGAGGTAAGACTTTGCCCAGGAGTGGGACAGTGGAATTGGAATCCTACTAATGTGGGAGGGCTTGGCAAAAGACGACTCCTCAAGGCTATTTAGTTAATCCCACGGCCCAAATGAAACCTAAATCAAATAGTTAGGTTTATAAACTTACAGAACACACGGCTACAGGTCAAGCCATATATTTCCAGTTTAAGCTGACCTCGCATTGTATAGGCTTTTCGTACAATGAGATGTCAGCTTATACTAGAAATCGATGTGATGTGTGGCCGTGCATACTAAATCCCGAACTAACAAAATGTACCAAAACACAATGATAAGAGATTTTATCTCACTCAGCATTTGGCTGATAACTGGCTGAAAATATAGCGCCAGAGCATTTTTAGATAACTAACTTCGATATAACTGTAGGTACATTTTTATCTGGATTTTTCTTGCACAGGTTTTAAAGGTCAAAAAGGTATTCAGTCGCTTTATATTCAGGGTCAAATTAAATTAGCCCCACCAAACTGGGGGGGATGGGGGCTATGTCCAGCAGTGGACGTCTTTCGACTGATATAATAGTATCTATACTAACATTATGCGGCGAAGAGCGCCTACGGTGGCCGGGAGTCCGCTATTGACTCCCGACGCCCGGGGCGTCTCCTCCTGCGGTGGCTAAGGACGTGAGGGCACAGAGACTGCCACTCCCTCACGCGCCCCGCCTCCTCCTTCGCAAGAATTACTGCTTCGCAGCAGGAGGTGACAGCTTCCCATGCCCTCTCGCTCCGTACCATGGCTCGCACCAGAGCCGGACGCGAGAGGTCGTCGCCGCTGATCGCCTCCACGAGGACACGGCGGTGCTCCGCCCAGGCGGGGCACACCTACACTGTATGCTCCACCGTGTCCTCTAGACGATCCTCGCAATGGAAACACCCGGGCGTTTCCTCCCACTTTATCCTGTTTCCTCACGATGTTTTCCTTCGATCGATTGACCCGTGCGACTGTTATTACTTAGCCACAAGCCCCATAAATTCTAAATATTATTCTGTATTCATGCATATTTCGCGCGTGTGCGTTGAAGCCAGCTAAGCCATACATTTCCAGTATAAGCTGACATCTTATTGTACGAAAAGCCAATACAATGCGAGGTCAGCCAAAACTGGAAATTAATAGTTTGACCTGTAGCCGTGTGTACAGTCAACGGCACGTACATGTGAATAGTTTCACTTTGACACAGAGCAGCGCCCTTATGTTGTAACAATAAGTTCGGTTTTCGTAGTTCCTTAATGTCGTGTAGTTGATCTTACCACGTGTGAATGTTTTGTAAATAGTGTTACGGTTATTATGGAGAAATGGTCTAACGTATGAAGTATGTAATCAATATATCAATAAAATAATGGCATTGAACGGAATTGTAATGAATGTAAATACTTGCATACTTATGGTATTCAACAAGGCTGAGTTGTGAAGTCAAAATTAAATAATCTGCATTTAGTACTACGAGGTGAATCATAAAATTCTTGACAACAATATAAAAAAATATCATCATTTCTGCCGAAAGATGTCCACTGCTGGACATACACAATGCCTCCCTCAATTTGAGGGGGTTTTGCCATAATCGCCACGCTTGGCAGGCGGGTTGGCGATTGCAGTATCTATAGTGATAAAATGCATAGAACGCTGCTGCCCATTCTCTAGTAAGTCCCATAGTCGCCTCTTACGACACCAACCACGGGAAGAAATGGGAAAAAATATCAAAAAACAAAAATATTTTATTTCTGACATTTTCTTTTGCTTTGATCTGTGTGGTACCGGACCGCTCCGAGTAGTGTCGGCTGTAAAGAATATCACCTCCCCATTTCTTTAAATACCTGTAACTAGCGGACGATCAAGACGCTTCCAAACGTTACCTCATTTGTTAAATTATGATGAGTAGTTTAGAAGTTGAGGGCATGGATGAACATTACATACACTTTCACATACATACTACTATAGTCCTCCAGACCATATTTCGACCATGGCGGCCAATCACAACGGAGACGAACCATCGGCGCGTGCAATATAATGCAGGCGTGTGTCAAACATAGGACTCGCTCGTTCTTCCCTCACTGTCATAGTTCGATGGGACGTCAATCCGACACGACCGGAGAGAGATCAGGGTCCTTACTCTCGAATATAATTCCAATAGATCGACATTGGAATTGTCAGTCAAACGTCAGTGATTGGCTGGACTCACTGAGTCTAGCCAATCCCTGACGTTTAACTCAACCAACTGACGTTTGACCAATGTCGATCTATTGGAATTATATTCGAGAGTAAGCACCCTGGCGTAGGACCAACGGAGACACGTGCTTTCCGAGGCTCGGGTGTATCTAGGGTTGCCACCCGTACTTTATAATAAAGTATTGTACGTTATTTCACATAATTGTACTCTATACTTTATGAGAAAAATAAAGTACACGAAAATACTTTATTTTGCAAGATTTGATTTCTTTGGGATTTTGAAAAGATTAGTCGTAAATACATTTTCGTTAAACGAAATTTATTTAATGCAAACTACAAAAGCAATAAAAAATATGTTTTGAAATAAAGAAAAATAAATCGTATTTTATTTTTTTACCGTGTACTTTTTTTTCTTACGTATAATAACCAAAGTACTTTAATTGCAAGAAAAAAAGGTGGCAACCCTTGGTGTTTCACACCACCAACTTCCAAAATCCGGGCTTCTACTAAAAAAATCCTAATGGAAAAACCCAAATATCCAGTGCCCGACTTTGGACTGCGGAACTTTTTATCGGTAAGAATTGGTTTAATATTCATAGTTAAACAACATTCATTGCGTTATTTACGTTGCTGAGCCGACAATTTATTCGAACAAATGACGCAATGGTTTAGAAATAATCTTCAATCCCATTCAGATTCTGATAAATTGTGCGTTTCGCAATTAGGGTACAGGAGTCCACGCATTCGCGCTTACGGCCAAGACACAACACAACCAATTAATAACCCACATACATACATAACATACAGACATGTCAAAATCATAACTCTCGTTTTTGCATCGCCGTAGTCGGGTAAAAGAGCCAGTTATCAACACGCTAATTAAAATTATCTTATCGGGCTAATAATTGGATATAAGCAGTAGGTATTTTTTAGGGTTCCGTACCCAAAAGGTGCCTACGGGTCCTTATTACTAAGCCTCCACTGACCGTCCGTTCGTCCATTCGTCTGTCTGTCTGTCAGCGGGTTGTATCTCATGAATCGTAATAGGTAGACAGTTGAAATTATCACAGTCTATTGCCACCATTCCTACAAAAATGAAATTAAATAAAGTAAAAAATTAAAGAGGTTGTGCTTGTGGTACGGAACCCGTCGTGAGCTAGTCCGTCTGCCTGCCAAGGTCGCCAGATTGTTAGAAAGAGATACCGTCACCGTGGCACATGGGCAACTGAAGGAACACGGGTGGGTTTTAGTCAGTAAAAGTCTGACACGCCCTCCCGCTCCGCCCAGAGCGGGAGAAGTCATTTGATGAATTCCCATCCAAAAAAAAAAAAAAACAGAGCTAGTCCGTCTCACACTTTTCTACTTTTTATTAATTTATAGGTACTATAGCATAAGTATTTATATACTAACCTATTAACATATATACATAAATTCACGTCGTTTTCCCATGGGGGTAGGTGTTATTTCGACTGGCCTGTTAGTCTAGTGGTTAGTGACCCTGAGTGCTAACACGGAGGTCATGGGTTCGATTCCCACCCAGGACAAATCTTTGTTTGATGAGCACAATCATTTGTTCTGTGTCTGGGTGTAATTTATCTATAATATGTATGTATTTAGAAATATAATAACTATGTTTATCAGTTGTCTGGTTGCCATAGTACAGGCTCTGCCTAGTTTGGGATCAGATACCGGTGTGTAGGTTTTCCTAAGGTATTATTATTACTACTAACCTTTTACAAATTTAGTTTTTCCTGTTTTTGTATTGTACTGTTATAAAAATGGTTCATTATCAACATAGGTTTTTCTGTTAAGCATTTTATTCATGTTTAATTAAAAAAATAACTACATTATCCTTGTTTTTGTACATAGAAATTTTATTAATAATACTGATAATCAACTGAAACATAATTATTTATAAAAGGTAGGTAAAACCACGTACGGACCACACATCAAGCTACAATTTCCAGTAAAAGCTGACATCTCATTGTACCAAAAGCCTGTACATTGCGAGCTCAGCTAAAACTGGAAAAGTATAGCATGACCTTTACCTGTTTTGTATGGACGGACGTAAAAATATTGCAGCGGGATTTTTTCTTGGACTAGATCTTCCACTCTTTTTTTTTTTTTTGCTGTGGGTGGGTAATTATCAAATGACGTCTCCCGCTTTGGGCGGAGCGGGAGTGCGTGTCACACTTTTACTGACTAAAACCCACCCGTGTTCCTTCAGTTGCCCATGTGCCACGGCCACGGTAACTCTTTCGAACTAATCTCGCGACCCTGGCAGATTTTCTATTCTAAAAGTTGAACCGAGCATTGAGAATCCAACAGAAAGCATCTCAGCTCGTCGAAAAACACACACTGTTCGATTTTCTACTCTCGACGCCTATGCAGAACGTTGAAGATGCAGTGCGCGAAGAAATACCAACGGGATTTGACTACGTCCGTGTTTACTCATCACCAGAGGTCGGAGTAGGTAGATTGATTTTACGTACTCGCATCATGAATAGTCATAGAAATCACAACATGGATAAGCCTTTTTTCCGGAATTTCATTTTGGTACATACGGGATTGAATCAAATATTGTGAAAGTAAGGATTTTTAAATTAGGTACTACATTAGAAATGTATATGAATGCGATAGATAAACATTTAAAATAGTTTTTTTCTTACTGTAGAAGGCCGATCACCTATATATTATTAAAAAGACAGCACAAAGGTTATACATTTCTTATTCATATTGATGTATTCTTTATTCTACACATTACTACATTTGAAATTAATTACAAAATCCCTGAATCCCGGAGGCATATCCATACTAATATATACGTGCCAGTTCATTGATCCCATTTCAGTCTACCTACTCCGACCTCTGCTCATCATCATCATTTCAGCAGTAAGACGTCCACTGCTGAACGAGAAGGCATGGGAAGCCGTCACCTCCTTCTGCGAAGCAGTAATGCTCGCAAAGGAGGAGGCGGGGCGCGTGAGGGAGTGGCGGTCTCTGCGCCCTCACATCCCTAGCCACCGCAGGAGGAGACGCCCCGGGCGTCGGGAGTCGATTGCGGACTCCCGACCACCGTAGGCGCGGGCTTTTGGGCGGCGAGCAATAGGTAGCTCGCCGCCCGGGCCCATGTCGACGGCACGTAGTGTTCCACGCGCGCCTCAAAGATATGTCAGCAAACTGAAGGTGTCTGCTAGGACCGATGCCTGCCAGGTTCGCGAGATTAGTTCGAAAGAGGTACCGTGGCCCTGGCATATGGGCAACTGAAGGAACACGGGTGGGTTTTAGTCAGTAAAAGTCTGACACGCCCTTCCGTTGTTCCCTTACGTCATTTGATGATTTCTCACCCCAAAAAAAAAGACACGTCCACTGCTGAACATAGGCCTCCCCCAATTTAGAAGGCTTAGCCATAATCGCCACGCTTGGCAGGCGGATTGGCGATCGCAGTATGGTGGTAGAATGCATAGAGAACGCTGCTACCCATTCTCTAGTAAGTCCCTTAGTCGCCTTTTACGACAGCCACGGGAAGAAATGGGATTGTGCTATTCTTTACGTTCGTACAGAGGAATGAATGTTGACTAAGTTCATTTAATTCCTTTGAATGACGAAGAAGAATTAATTTAATGGCTTGTATTGTTGATATTATTGATTAGCATATTGTCCTAGGATAATCAATCAGCGTGACCTTATACATACTGGTATTCCTCTGCATTCGGTTAGACTGGAAGCCGACGTAAACATGGTTAGGAAAAGGCAACCTATTCATCATCTGCCTGCCTTTTCCCAACTATGTTGTGGTCGGCTTCCAGTCTAACCGGATGCAGCTGAGTACCAGTATTTTACATGGAGCGACTGCCTATCTGACCTACACAACCTAATTACTGGGTAATACAGTACCCCTTTTTTTGTTGGATGGGAAACCGTCAAATGACGTCTCCCGCTCTGGGTGGAGCGCAAGGGCGTGTCAGACTTTTACTGACTAAAACCTACCCGTGTTCCTTCAGTTGCCCGTGTGACAGGGCCACGGTATCTCTTTCGAACGAATCTCGAGACCCTGGCAGGGGTAGGGTTGCCAGGCGTCCGGATAAAGCCGGACATAGTCAGGCTTTTTAGTTGCATGTCCGGCTAAATTAGATGGTGTCCGGCGGTCCGGCTTTTTGTTAGGCTTTTTAGATATGATCATTTTTATCTTCACCCGCCTCATCTTGTATTGCTAGCGCAAGTGAGCGAACTAGCAATGTCCTCCCCGCGTTATTACTACTCAATTTTAAGGAAAATCAGCTTTTATAGGTGTCTGCCAACCAAAAAATATGAATTCCTTTATGTTACAAATATTTTAAAATGTAGGGATTTAGTTCATTAGTCTTATGTTTAGTTTTGTTTTAAGACTAAATCATTATAGATGTCCGGCCTTTTTACCCAAATGTCCGGGTAAACTGACAGATCTGTCCGGCTTTTCGGTTTTATGACCTGGCAACCCTAGGCAGGGGTACCCCTTAGTAACACTTCCGCGCCTCGGAACGCACGTTAAGCCGTTGGTCCCGGCTGTCTTTCGTAAATCTTAGACAGTCGTTACGGGTCGTCAGAAACCCGAAAGTCTGGAAGCCAACGTCAACATGGTTAGGAAAAGGGAACCTATTATAAAAGGTAACCTATGTTACTCCTTATAACATCAGTTATCTGTCAGTAAAAATCCTATCCTGACAGGGTCGTGGAATTCTTCGAATAGAATAGAATTTTATTTTGCAAATATGGGTAATACACAATAGTTGTTATGTTATGATACATCAAATCTCAGCAATATTTTACCATGCGGCATGCAAACATTTACATTATTTATATAATTTGTCCTTACATTTTGAGAAACAGATCAATTGAAAAATAAAATTATCATTCAAAAGAGTTACCGTGACCCTGGCACAGGCAACTGAAGGAACACGGGTGGGTTTTAGTCAGTAAAAGTCTGACACACCCTCCCGCTCCGATCAGAGCGGGAGACGACATTCGATGATTTACCAACCAGAAAAAAAAGTATAAGTCCCGTCAAGTCAAAAACTTTTTTACAAAAAAAAAAAAAACAACCGACTTCCTTAAAAACACAACAAAGTGAAAAATAACTTTAATTTCGGAAGTCGGTGTCTTAGGATCTGTATTTATGGTTTTTTTTGCCACCGACTTCCGAAATTAAAGTTATTTTTCACTTTGTAGTGTTTTTAAGAAAGTCGGTTGTTTTTTTTTGTAAAAATGTTTTTATTTTTAAATTTTTAGTTGTGGTATTTACCCCGCACTAATTCCAAACAAACAATGCATATTTATGCGATAGCAGAAATCGCGGTTGATTTGCTGTCATTTTTTAAAGAGTTCCGGTGTCTGTCTCCCGAACTCATCATCAGATCTATATGAAATTTACATGGGACCATTTCGGAATAAACCCCTTTCGAACAAAAAAAGAATTTTGCAAATCCGTTTATATATGACGGAGTTATGGCCGAAGATTTAAAAAAAAAACATATAAACATCCGAATTGAGAACCTCCTCCTTTTTGAAGTCGGTTAAAAATCGGTCCAGCCGTTTCGGAGATTAGCCGGAGCAAACCAACATTTTTTTCTTATTGCTTCGTCAAAATAACAGCTAGTTATTTTGACATTACAAACAGAAAGGAGACGGATACGCTTTCATACAATCTTGGGCCTGGATGTAAAAAGATGAAATTAGTGTCTATTGATAGGTACTATATTATTAAACAATCACTGAAAATTTTGCAGGTTTTGGCAATCTGAGAACCGAGTTAAATAAGATTTAGGAAAAGTGAGGTTACGTAACAATCTACACTTAACAGCTGATTTTTGAAGTGCGATTCTCATTCTTTAAAATACAGTTAGGGTGTTAAATATAAAGAATATTATTATAATTCATCATCATCATCATCATTTTAGCCGAAAGACGTTTACTGCTGGTCATAAGTCTTCCCCGATTCGGGGGGGTTTGCCATAATCGCAACGCTTAGCAGGCGGGTTGGCGATCGCAGTGTGGTCGCAAAATGCATAGAGAACGCTGTTGCCAATTCTAAGTCCCTTAGTCGCCTCTTACGACATCCACAGGAAGAAATAGGGTGGTGCTATTCTTTACTATTCTTAATCATTATATAAGTATTTATATAGTAGCTGGTGGCTAAGTAATAACAGCCGCACGGGTTAACCGATCATGTTAAGCTACGCTTGCCGCGGTTGGTCCGTGGATGGATCACCATCTTTACATACCAAGACCCTTCCGTGCCTCGGAAAGCATGTTAAGCCGTTGGTCCCAGCTATCTTTCGTAGATCTTAGACAGTCGTTACGGGTCATCAGAAGCCCAGTCTGACAACCAGTCTTACCAAGGGATATCATATTACCCAGTAACTGGATTGTGGAACTCAGATAGGCAGTCACTCCGTGTAAAATACTGGTACCCAGCTGCATCCGGTTAGACAGGACGCCGACCTCAAGATAATTGGGGAAAGGCTAAGCAGATGATAATTTATATAGGTATTTCTAGAGTGAGGGAGAGAAAATAAAAATGTTCTTAGTAATATTTTTTATTTATCTTCAATTATGATTAAATTGTCATCTAGAAACTGTGCAGGTGGTACTATATTATCTTGGTACCTAGCCCAACTAAGGTACCATATTATTTTCATAACAAGAGGTGGTCTTTGATCCAACTACCAGCAAGCTTGGCAAACATGGTCACTGCGTTTTACCTGAAAGATGTAAAAAGTGGTTAATAACAGATAACATGATTAAGTACTTTTAAAAAATCTTGGTCCGATAGTTACTTAGTTCTATATAATGTATCTACATGGGCGTTTTAAATGTTTACCTATACTTTATTATATTAATTAATACCGAACTACCTGCTAAATATCTCAAATATTATGTTCACTGATAGCTGCATGTGTGATTATTGGAAAGCGAGGAATACTGTCCTACCGTGATACAGTTTATACTATGATGTAGTACAGAGGTCAGTGTGAATTACTCTCTAACAACCAAACAACCATTTACGTTTGATATGAGATCTTATTTGTTTGTTTTTTAACTCGTTATACCTAAGGTTGTTATTATGCTACTAGAAATAAGAATGTTGCCCCTAAAACGACCCACTGACCTTTTATTTTTTATTATTATTTTGTTAGTATAATGGTGAAGGAAAAAATATTGTAAAGATTGCAAGCCAGCGTGGTAGACGTTGGTGAGGTAAACAAGAAGTGAGTAAGTACTTACAGATTGTGGTGTACGCCATTGACGAATTACTGCTAATATCATTTTGTCATCCAAATCTCGACGATCTGTTGTATTACAGCGATTAGTCGCTATGCGACAATTTACACAACGATCCATGGTGTCGCTTTCCAATCGGTAGGCTGTTCGTAGAATCCAAAATGACAAGTCCAAGTCCAACGTTTAAGCGGGGTTCTCCGTGTTGGGTATGGTGGCAAGGCAAGGGTTATACAAGAAAGTAGCTCCGAAGTCCGTAGAATGAAAGCAGGGGTTGAGGAAACATCAATAAAACTATGGGTGGAAACACGATACGCACATGCAATAAACAATATGAAACGAGTGAGTGTCAGCGTTATGTCATGCATGTCATGTCAGAGTTAGCACAGACTAAACATACATTAATCGATTAACAAACGTGGATCAATTAATGTTAATTATATAAATATTTAATTGGTTTAAGCTGTGCAGTATGTTATTTCTAATAGATTTAATTATTTTAATTGAATTAATCATCTGGTGAAGGCATCTTCTTAAATAGTATGAACGTTAATCGATTATAATTTAATCGATATTCCATTTACTTGGGAACCTGAACATAATTTTAGGATTTCTCATTTTCCAGATTGTAAATTGAGTTGATTTTTCAGATTTTGATATAGAATAATATAAGCTTTTTTTTAAACCATTTCTCCACTTATTACATTTTGGCCCAGAAATGCCCGTCTCCTTTCAATTTTATTTATTTGTATTGAAGATGTTCAGATTCTCGCTTTCATCTCTAAAGAGGTTCTTATTAAAAAATTAGGAAATCCTCTATGGTATGAAAGTGATTCTCAATTCAAAAGGTTTTATTTTTTTTATGAGCGGAGTTAAGTGCGTATCCGAGCACCCATGCTCTGTTCCCAAAGGATCTGTTGAAAATATAAACAAGTGGATTAGAGAATGTATCAGTGGATGCTAATTTGTAGTGCCACTTACTAATTGAGTGATCAGATTTGATTCAAATAAGCACTTGTTCCGTGTGATGCCGGAAATCTTGCGACCCTGGCAGGCATGGGTTCTAGCGGACCCCTTCAGTTTTGCTGAAAACTCTTTGAGGCGCGCGTGGAACACAACTCACCGTCGACACGGACCTGGGTGCTTACTCTCGAATATAATTCCAATAGATCGACATTGGAATTGTCAGTCAAACGTTAGTGATTGGCTGGACTCACTGAGTCTAGCCAATCCCTGACGTTTAACTCAACCAACTGACGTTTGACTAATGTCGATCTATTGGAATTATATTCGAGAGTAAGCACCCTGGTCTTTACCGGGCGACGAGCTACTCATTGCTCACCGCCCGCAAGCCCGCACCTACGGTGGCCGGGATCCGCAATCGACTTCCGACGCCCGGGGCGTCTCCTACGGCGGCTAGGGGCGTGAGGACTGCCTCTCCCTCACCCACTCCGCCTCCTCCTTCGCGAGCATTCTCAAATGCTTCGCAGAAGGAGGTTACGGCTTCCCATGCCCTCTCGCTCCGTAACATGGCCTGTACCACGATCGGACGCGACAGGTCGCCGCCGCCGATCGCCTCCACGAGCACACGGCGGTGCTCTGCCCAGGCAGGGCACACCTTCACCGTATGCTCCACCATGTCCTCCGTGGCGCCTCTCTAGCCACTCCTCAAAAAGAGGACTTACCGCCGTAATTGTGGCGTGCCCACCACTGGTACTTTGCCTTACCTGGGAATCGAATCCCGGGCCTCACGCTCTCAGTAGCACTTTCGACAACTAGACCATGGTGCTATTCATTTGAACCAATAGCTTTGTAATTTCATCATCTGCCTAGCCTTTTCCCAACAATGTTGGGGTCGGCTTCCAGTCTAACCAGATGCAGCTGAGTACCAGTATTTATCATGGAGCGACTGCCTATCTGATCTCGATAACCCAGTTACTGGGTAATACGATACCCCTTGGTAAGACTGGCTGTCAGGCTTTCGGGCTTCTGACGACGCGTAACGACTGTCTAAGATTTACGAAAACAGCCGAGACCAACGGCTTAATATGCTTTCCAAGGCACGGAATGGGCTTGGTATGTAAAGATGGTCACCCATCCACACACCAACCGCGACAAGCGTAGCTTAACCTGAACGATCAACCTGCGCGACTGTTATTTCTTAGCCACAAGCCCTTCCTTTGTAATAATATTATAATAATTCTATTCTAACAGCAATTAATTGATAGAAAAATGGTGAGATACTAAAGTTAAAACCTTCTTAATATGGATGAATGATCAGCGCAGTGGTGGCCCATTAGTAACGGCTGCGACTTACGAGTTCTAGATCGTAGGTTCGAATCCAGACCGGCATTTTACTTTCTGTAAATTATTTCATCATCACCACCACTGTGGTGAAGAAAATCATCGGGAGGAAACCGGCATGTCCTAGAACCAAAAATTTGAAAACGTGTGGCAATCTACCAACCTGCAAGCTGGATTACGGCCATCCTGTTAAAAGGAAGCTAGTGTATCCAACATTATAGACAGATTATAAATATAGATCAATACAGAACAAATTCCGTTCAGTCAGAGACTGTACAAGAATTTCACCTGAAAGGGTTTATGTATAGTTTCCTCAAATACTATCAAAACAGACTTTACTCCTGAAGTGGAGTAAAGAGGTACCACTCTACCACAAGTGGCAGTGGTACTTCTGATAAGAGCCAGTGGTAACACTACTGGTACTTGTGATAAGGACTGCTCAAATCATTGATTGTATGATCATTTTCAGTGGCGACTATCCCACGGTAACATTGGCAGATACAAGTCTACAAACAGATTGTGTTAAGTATCTAGGTTTAACCTGGATAAGAGTCTCACCTAAAAGCCGCACATCTATACTAATATTACAATATAAAGCTGAAGAGTTTGTTTGTTTGGTTGAACACGCTAATCTCAGGAAATACTGGTCCGAATTGAAAAATTATTTTTGTGTTGGGTAGCCCATTTATTGAGGAAGGTTATAGGCTATATAACATCACGCTACCACCAATAGGAGCGGAGCAGCAATGAAAAATGTTGCAAAAACGAACACCACGCACGGGCAGGTTATTCGATGCAACGGGATGGATTGGGCAATAAATATAATGCGGACAAAGTCAAAGGCAGAAGCTAGTAATACAAAAAATGGAACCACCAAAGTAAGGGTAGAATTTTCTATTAAAATCTATAAGGTTGTTCATTATCATTATATTAGCTTAGTTTTTAACTATATGGTGCATGCTGTGGACTCCTATATGAAGGTGTACCATATTTAAAAGTGTAGTCCAAGCGGGCCTGTGAAGTTAGAGTTTTTTTTTTCCGTATTTTAATTAAAGCGTTGGTTGTAAAAATTCAAATAACTGGCAGTAAATTACTAAAGACAAAGAGATTGTTAAGAGTACAGGAAAGGAGAGACTCCACTCTTTCTCCACGAATCTGGACGATAGTCCCGAAATGGTTGCCAAATTCAGACAATATGGATTTAATCCAAACGTCGGACAACCCTGTCTATATGTGATGGAATACACCTACATAACACCTGATTTGCCTTTACTTTTGTTTAATATATTGTATATATCTTTTGTTATAGATCCCAAATAAAATATTATGGATTTTAATTTTATCATAAGAATTCCTCTTACTAATACTAACAGGTCAGAATTAAGGTCTTAATACTAACAAGTTTATTATGATGTTAACTTAAAGAATGGAATGGAACAATGATAATAAAAAAAAATGATTAAAAGATAATTATCTATTAATATAGTATTATGTGCAGCAATAACTTTGTTACGAAAATTACAGGGACGGAAGATAATATTTTAACATAATAATGCATTATACATACATTCAGTTTTAAATTAATTATGATTGAAATTCATCCACTGTGCGACCACTAGTCATATAAAATAAGATAGGTACACTATAAAGTACGTAAATAGTGTTTTCCTTAGCTAGAGCTTTTACGAGAATTTTATAAATAAAAAAATTAAAAATCTTGAACACTTTAAGGTGAGGTAATTTAAATTTTAAAACAATATGCTGACTAATAAATCACAAAACAGCCAATAATATTACGATATTTAAATTAAAGTCTTACCGCAACATAAGACATAAATTGCCCGTTTCCTTAAAAGTGTATTCAAAACAAAAATTTACTTACATCACACACTCTTGACCAAACTGGTCGCAACGAAATGAATAAATTTAATCCATTATTTCTCAGTTTGACCTACTTAATCTATTAATAATGTACTTAAAACAAGTTTACTTACCAGATAAACAACACTGTCATGCTTTCCCTGCACTTAAACTCGAAACAACTTTAATATTACGTAAAAATAACAATATCAAATAGTTCAACAGTATTCTGTATAAATTCACCGTACACCACACAGCACTGCGTTTTTTACGCGATAATAACGTTCCAAAACAGTTATACGACACTATTACAACTGTTTACAACTGTATCTCGTAATTCTACCGATTATTTATTGATTGGTTTAAAGTCAATGAAAAAATCTGTTTTATTCTCCTAATTTGTATGTTTTCTTTTGTAATATGGGTATCGTGTTGTGTTTATTGTTTTACTGGCGTCTATTTTAGGCCGTGCAGTCAGTCACATGATGCTAATTGTGTGAATACAGTTTTAAATTGAATAAAAAGTCGATGCAGGCCAGAAGCAAGTGGCAAAATATGTAGGTATTTTTCGACCTACTTTCGTTGGTAGAAAAATTGACAGTTATGTTGTAGTGTTGCCACTGACGTTACAAATAAATTAAAATTCTGACGTGAAAATAAGTTAGTCTCGTTTCGAAACTTTAGAACGAACTAAGATTGGAAAGAACTGTATAAAAATAATGACTGTGGTACAAAGCTCGTCCCCCAGGCGATGTAAAACATTTGTTTGCGTTGTCATATTTATCAGAAAATGAGTATTTATGCCAAGATGCATAATCATTGATTTTACAATAAGTAAAGTGTTTCGTATTTTCCTGTGTCTAAAATTCACCTCTATGCACGAGGTTGATTCAAATACAGGGAAGAACACATGTGAGTTTAAAATTCATATGTACCTACTTAAGAGTTTATTAGTTTAAGTTCTTAGCTGTCGCATTAGGGTAAACCCTGTAATGATAGTTTAAGCAGAATAAATAAATAAATAAATCATGAACATTACTAATACTATCAGTGAAGGAAAACGTCGTGAAGAAACATACTAATATTAGAAATTCGAAAGTAATTCTGTCTGGGTGTTATCTTTTCACGCCTGAGCTGGGCTAGTACATACATAAACTCACGCCCTTTTCCCAAATGGGTAGGCAAAAACTGCAGAACACCACCTGCTACGATCCTTACATACTCCTTTTGGGCTGTTAATAACATACAATAATTAAGATATGTCTAAAGAAAGTGAAATTTCATTTAATTGTTGCTTATTTCGAATTTGAAAATCTCCTTAATTTGTTCAAAAAATTATTAAATTCTACTCTAACAGAAGAATTTTAATTATGTAGAAATACATGATCCCAAATGTCGTTAACGTTCCTTTCTACGAAGAATTTATATTCACCGTACCAGGAAAATCGCAAAGCGTGTTCGTAATATATCGTCAACTCCACATTGCTACACAATCTTTGCAAACTTTGATTCCTTTTGCGAATACAACGATCAATATCGTTTTTATTATGTTAGAGTTGTAATTACTTCCTTAAGATTATCTATTTAGAAATATAAAATATTCATACTAAAACTAGAATAAAAATAAAGTTTGATAAATGGACCTCCCTTTCAGAACGCAGTGACATTTACGAAAAAAAAAAGAGGTCAATCCACTTCAATTTTCTGTCGTACTACCCCATGATTTCCGTGTGTTATTTCAATTAACGAGCTGAAAATTAGTGTTTGTTACACGTTAATTAAACGCATGATATAATCATTTGTCTAAAATGGCGTCGCCGGCGGAAGTTAGAGCGTTATTCGAGGCAAGATTGAAAGAAACTTCACCACCTCCGGATTTTCATCCACTGGACTTAGATCGGACGAAAGATGAAAAATACCTTAAAAGGGTGCTTACTCATGTGGATAAAGATGCTAAAGCTGCTGCAGACATGCTGTGGGACATCCTAACGTGGAGAAAATCTGTCGGCGCAAGTGATATCAACGAAAGCAACATAAGATTAGATTATGTTCAAGAGGGGGTATTTTTCCCAAGAGGCAGAGATACCGATGGTAGTCTGTTACTAATCTTCAAGGCCAAAATGCATGTAAAAGGCCAAAGAGACTATGACGAGCTGAAGAAAATCATGATTTACTGGTTTGACAGAGTGGAAAGAGAGGAAGGCGGTAAGAAGATTACTATGTTTTTTGACATGGACGGCAGTGGATTGGGTAATATGGATATGGAGCTTGTAAAATACTTGATTACGTTATTCAAAGTGTACTATCCATATTTCTTGAACTACATTGTGATTTATCAGATGCCCTGGGTTCTTTCCGCTGCTTTTAAAGTAGTTAAGACGTTATTACCTGCAAAAGCGGTTGAGAAAATGAGATTTGTTACGAAAGACAGTTTGAAGGATATTGTAGCGCCCGAACAAGCTTTAGCAGTTTGGGGTGGAAAGGATAACTACACATTTGAGTTCATTCCTGAAAATAAGTCTGAGCATACTCCGAAGAAGGTTACGTTTGCCGAGCAAGGCGATGGCCAGCATTCCCCTGGAGAGATGTTACGTCTTGTGCCTAACGATACTATCCTCTTCAAAACCGATGGAGATGAAATTTCCGGTCAATTTATTATTACCAACATGGATGAAAGTGCCGTTTCCTTCAAGATCAGGACCACAGCTCCCGAGAAGTTCCGTGTCAGACCTAGCTCTGGTACTCTTGCCAGTGGGGCTTCACAAACTGTCCTGATTGTAGTCCAACCTGGCATTCAGCTACGCACAGTTACGAAAGATAGATTCTTGGTCATGTCAATTCAGATCCCGAAAACTGATCTTACACCAAAAGAGCTTACTGATATCTGGCAAGCATCAACCGGAAGCAAGACTGATGAATACCGTCTCAAATGTCAATTCCCCGAAAAAGACATACCTAAGAATGGTAACATTATCGACGGAAAGATACTAGAAAAACCTGATTGCGTTACTTCAACGTTGAGCAATTTAGAGAAGAACTACGCAACGTTGCACCGTGATATGAAGCAGTTAAAAATGCTGCAATTCGTAACTTTAACGATGACCGTTCTAGTTGCGATGCTCGGATACCTGTTGTACGAGAATGTGAGTGAGGACGCGAAGTACTGTGATCGTTTGTAGCCGTTACAGACAGTGGTGTTGAACGCCACTTTCAAAATCGACTATTTAATGGCGTTTTATGTGCTACTACTGGTTGTAAACGTCATTCTTTATATTTTGTATAGTAAGTTGGTGAGTAAGTTGAATTTATTGTTTGTTAGGTAGGTTTCTGGTTAAATGGGGGTAGTTGGGAAAAATTATGGGATGGTTTATCTAGCTAGGGTGAGCCATGGGTGAGACTTCTGCGGTCCCCAAAAAGATCAGTAAAGAAGTTCATTGAATACAGTTGAAATTTAGTAAGGAACCAATGAATGTTTTCGAATTATAATTCGTTATATAAATTAACTGTATTCTAATAAGTAAATAAAATTTCATTTTTATTAGACAACTGTATCCGATGAACCTGGTCACTTATCTTTTTTGCTGATAAAATTTTATGAACTAGGATCATTGCAACCGCTTCACAGCCAAGTAAAAATTCTAATAGAACAAATTCTAGTCTGTAGCTTGCCCATGCCTCTAAACCTGGCTCAGTCTAGGGCAATGATTTCCTCTTTAGCATGTTTCATTACCGCATGAAACGTGTTTTGATAAGCATTTGTATTCATTTTAAACTGAAAATGTGTATGGTTCAAGAATTTAGAAGTATTACACTTAAGTGTCCGACCGAAGATTTGTTTTCGGCCAAAAAAATGATCGGATGAGTCGGGCCATAAGCGGGTTGCAGACCAAGAGCTAAGCTAAGTTAGTTTAGCTTAGCTCGCATAGCTGACGCAGTTTTCCATACATATCGCATAGTTTTCGGTCTGCACACAAGTATGGAAAACTGCGTCAGCTATGCGAGCTAAGCTAAACTAACTTAGCTTAGCTTTTGGTCTGCAACCTGTATTCGACCAGCCGAAGCTTCGAGTCGAAAATCAGAATCGTGTCTTTCGGCTTACTTTGTAAAGCTAAACGCTAACCAGCTAACGTCTATATTGCCGATATCAGAAGGCCAAGGTCCAAAATCTATTTGCAACCTCATCTCGGCGACACTTAAATGTCAAAATTGTGTAGAAACTCGAGGTATTTTTGACAGATTGAGACTAACAATAAGACCAGAGTGTGAACGTTCATAAAAATACGAGAATTATCTTTCAGATGACATTCGGGTAATTTCGGGGCAAATCAAGTCCGCTCGGGGTTTCATTCGGTTTTGTTTTGAAGTTGTAAAGTTGTAATTTTTCTTCATGCGCGTAAACGTCATTAGTATTTTTTTTAAATGTTTGTATAATTTTCGACTGAAAATCCATTTTCGGCCGGACACTATTTACAATACGGCAGATGAATCATAACTAGTCTGAATATAGGCTCTCCGAACTTCGCGCCTGTTGTCGCACTCAGACTATTGCGCAGGCTTCTGCGCGAAGTTCAGACCGATATGATTCATCGGCTGTACTAAAGGCCTTGTTAATAGGTAGGTATATTACAATGCTGTGTATATTTATGCTAATCTAAACAAAAAACAACAATACTGCATTTATTGAATAGGAGTTTCTATTGGAAAATAATTTCTTAAATGTAAAAAAAAACATTCCTTGATTTTTTTTTAAATACTGCAGTTATTTATTTTAAATTGCGTTGAGTCATTTGCATAAGTACTTGGAAATGTAGATTAAAAAAAACTAATTAATTATGGATAGGTAGGTAGGTACTGTGGCGGTCTGAAATATTAGAAGGAAACAATAATTATTTACTTGTCACAGTAACATAGTACTAAAAGACTAGCTTTTGTTCCTAACTTCATCTATGTGTATTCTGGGATTAATTTAAAAAAAAGTTACACTTGTCCTTCTATAGGTCCCAGGGTATCTGTCCCATAAAACAAATAAAAACGAACGAACGGCTTAGTGGTTTAGGCGTGATTATTTTTACTCCTACCCTAAGCAAAATCGATTAAAATTAAAAGTCTTTTAATCAAACTAGTCTTAGAAATGAGAATCAGCATTGAACGTCAAAATTACATAAAAACATCTTCCAGAATTCCCGTCCTTCATCACTTCCTAGTACTTTAGCTGGGAAGAAGTGGCGCAAAAAGTCCTTAGAAACACAGCTGTCTGTTTAGTTAGAAGAACATAAATATGCAAATCGCCTGTATCTTGTGTTCGAATATCCCCGTATATAGTCGGCCTAAAAAACCCAATTTACTACTCGCTGTCGGCTGTTCCCACGTCACTTGTTCTAGAGCTAAATTGCTTACGGGGCGTTGTCATGGGCACTGTTCAGTCTCCCACTCAATAATTCGATAAAACGAACGACTGTGTGGGTGTGGTACGTATAGCTAGGCAATGGGGCTTGATCAGTCTTCGATTAGCTGGTTATTGTCTTTTGTTTTTATCTGTAGCAGTTTTAAAAACATTTTTGGCAATTTTTGACAGTCGTTACGGGTAGTTAGAAGCCCGAAAGTCAAAATCAAATCAATCAAATCAAATCAAAATATTTTTATTTCACATAAACCAACATTGGCACTTATGAAACGTCAGTAGCTAGGATTCCTATGGAGAAGAGCCGGCAAGAAACTCCACGGTTACTGTGAGTGCTAGAGGTCAAATCTAGATTCTCGCTCTATGTAAAATTCTGGTATTCAGTTGCATACGTTTAAACTAAGAGCCGATCCTAAGATAAATGGAAAAAGACTATGCAGATGATGAAATTTGAAACCAAACCGATCAAAATTAAATCAGATTTCTAGTTACCAAAGGGTTCTCTAAAAAAAATACTCTATTATAATTGCTTTCTATTTACTTACTTATGTATAATATCTAGGTACATCATCTGCCTAGGTTTTCCCAACTATATTGGAATCGGTTTTCAGTCTAACCGGCCGCAGCTGAATACATAGAGTGACTGCTTATCCTGACCTCCACAACCTACGTAGCAGTATTGCATTCCATCTACATTATGTTAAATATATTCGTATGTATTTTGCATTTCCATTGAAAATTAGCTCGTTACCTAATATTTACTTTGCCGTTTGATCTTTGCAATCCCTATAATAAGTGGTCTAAAGATTTTCGCTTTCAACTCGGTAGCCAACACCAAATATTTGTTTAAGTCTCCAACGTCAGTCGTTTGGTCATTATTGACGTCATTTCACTTCCGCGGCGAGGTTTGTGTTTCATAAATTTGAAGAATCAATAGTAAGATTAAATATGAGTTTAATTGTCAATTCAACCGGAGAACACTTTTCTTTGATTGTTCATACGTGATTGTTCATCATTTGAGACGTCAGACGTCTATTGTTACAAAATGTATTTATGGCCAGGCTCTCTTAGGCGCCTCCACATAGTGCGTCGGGATAGAATAAAATGGCGCAGAATTTTATTCATACGGTCTTAACTCACCGCTGAGCGAACCTAATATACTCTCCTAGGAACCTACTTTGCTGCTTGTGTATAAGCAATTTTGGATTCGAATGATCCGAATTTTTCTGACAATTTTATCTTCTTCGTTAACGAATAGGTATAATAAAACGCATAACACAGTCTATTTTTCCTGTTTTCAAACAAATCTACTAGAAACGTTCTCCTGCCTCCAAAATCAGTAAATAACCCATATAAAAGACTATAAATCACATTTTATAGTTGGTTGGACTTAGGCTAACTCCAAGTTTTGGCCACAAAGATCGGTGCTGTGCTTCTTGTATCCAGCGGAGTCCATCATCGGTAAACCTCGGTAAAATCCGGTATGCTATCTCCTCTCCAGCATAGCTGTTCCGTGCCTTAAATAAATTAATGTCATCAAACGAGTCTTCTAAAACCTGTTCCCAAATAAATAACCCGAAAATGTTGTCAGATTAAATGAAATAGACGACCCCTATTCATTTTACAGTTATTTGCTGTCGTGGGCAAGGCAAATTAGTAATTAAAAACGTGCCATTTTCTATGCGACACTCTGTCGTACAGCTATGCGGAAACGTTCAGCCTCATCGGTCATTCGTTCTGCATGCAATGTGCTCACTGCTCCCAACATTGGTAATTCTTCGTGTTATGTTGGTTACCTTGGCTTTGCGGTTTTGACGTCTATCACAAATACTGGGTGACTTTTTTTAGCGTCTTGAAAAAAAATGGGGGTAATAGGTGAACGGAATAGAAGCTTTTGGCATAGAAATTTTTATAATTTTTATTTTTGAATAACATGTAATTAATTGATCTAGTAATAAATACTACACATTTAAAGTAACATTTTCATACTAGAACAACAAAAACAGAAACTTGGAAAAAAAAAACGAAAAAAAAATTAAAATCCATCGAAACTCAAATCATACGCACCCTACTCAATGCGCGGCATGTATCATTGATTTCGGAGCGCGGTCCTACCCTTTGAAGCCGGCCGATAGGCGGCCTCATTGATCTTTCGTAGGCGCACGAGCCGCACACGCATCCCTGTCCACCCGCGTCCCGCGCTCCTTTAGTCACCTACGATGAATCTGAAGGCCTTCCTGCCTTCTATTCTAGTTACACAACATACCACATGAAGGTCGAGACGGTAAAAAATGTCAACCGGTATAAATTCTTCGTTGTCGGCCTGTCCTTTCTTGCTTGGGGTCTACGCAAAATGCTTTCTTCTTTCATTTAGTACCTTCAAAAGTGGCGCCACTGAAAAGGTCTTTCATTTTTTTGTATAAGTATTTTGGCTCATGTGCAAGTCATTTGTTTTTATAGGTATTTGGTAGGCTCGGTTTTGCAACTATCTCACACCTGTAGCGATGATTATATGAATGATTCACACACTTGATAGTATATTGCTGTAGATATGTAGTAATCAAACTGACGTTTAAGCATTTATATTGATTAAGGGGTCGTACCGGAATGGTATAAATCCTCCTGCGTCGAGTTTTGTATAAAACACTTCTGCCTGCGACTTTGTCCAAGTCAAATTTTTGCGCCCCTGACCCTTCCCGTCGCATCGAATTGCCCGTCAGTTTTTGTTTAATTTTCGTTGCTGCTCCGCTCCTTTTGACCGTAGCGTGACGTTATATAGCCTATAGCCTTCCTCAATAAATAGGCTACCCAACACAAAAATAATTTTCCAGTTCGGACTAGTAGTTCCTGAGATTAGCGCGTTCAACCAAACAAAGAAACTCTTCAGCTTTATAATTTTAAGTATAGATTGCACACATAAGGAACGCTAAGCTAGCTCGCGAAATACAAATATTTCTTACGTTTTTTCTAATTTGCAGGTCAGTGCTAGGTTGTGTGTTGATTAAAATATGATTCGCGATCGTAAAAAATATGGCTTTACAGAAATATAATGATCAAACTCAACAATACAACCCTTTGTTCACATTATCACATTGATTGACTTTTTCATGAAATGTATACTATCTCTACTTTAATATTATAAATGCGAAAGTAACTCTGTCTGTCTGTTACGCTTTCACGACTAAACCACTGAACCGATTTTGATGAAATTTGAAACGGGGTAAGTTTGAACCCCAAGAAAGGACATAAGCCTATTTTTATTTCGCGACTTCGTCTGCGTCCGCGTTAACCGACATTTACGCGGATGAAGTCGCGGGAAAAAGCTAGTAGGATTATAATGAACCCGTCAAGGGAGGGCACAACACTTTTTGTATTGGATTACCGCCCGTTGTAGCTGTTACGTGCGTATTTTTTGTTTGTAAAAATGTTAAAAATTTCAACCATTGTATATTTAAACAAGTAAAAATTGTAGTTGTAACTAGGTGCCAAGCACCGTAGTTTGTCGCTTACATGCAAATTAGTAAGCGTCATCATTTGTGTAATTTATTCAAATTAATATCATTGAAAAAAACGTTAGCAAAAAGATTTTTATAAAAAAAGTGTCTTAAGAAAAATATTTAGATATTTTGGCATTCATGAAATTAAGAAAATTATATTTAACTAGGTATTTATAAATGTATTAACTTCAAGAAATTGCGAGAAAAGAACGTGTTAACTCATTTTTTTTAAATAAAAACTAAACTGTATAAATTGAAATTTCTTTTTTGTGGTTTTAAAGTGTGCATACATACACTTCCGGACCTCCCAGCCAGCCAGTATTTTTTTTGTACAAAGTCTGTAACTTTTTAGATGGTTGTGAATTCAAATTTGGAATAACACTTAAATATTTTTCAGTGTCTTTGCTTCTTAACTACATTCTGTTTCTTTTTTTTACTTACCATTATTTTGATGTTTTAAACATGTATATAAACACGATGGCTCGATTTAGGAATCCGGGAGTGTATTTCGGGGAGTGTCCGATTAATTTCTAATTAACTAGATTAGAAACTAAAAGACATTTATAAATTCATGCATTGTGTATTGAACGAAACCTCTTTTTGCAGTAGGTAATAGTAATAGATGTGTTAAAATAAAATTCGACATAATTTAGTGTGAATGCACATAATTATAATATACACGTATTTAAATGAACCTCTAAAATTCTCATAATGCTCTTCTAAAAATATGGTGGACCCTCTAATCTAATGACTGCACCTCTTTTTATGTACTTTAAATAGTTTATATATTGGGTTCCTCATAAATACTAAATTAATGTAAAACAGCCAAGTAACTTTGACAAACTTGGGGTGTGTGGTCACTATTGATCGTTTAAAAAAAAAAAAAAAAAGCTTTTATTTAACTTCACTTGTATGTCCTGGAATTTTGCAATCAATATTTCACCCATTTCCACTAAAGCTTTAATTTGGTACACACGTTTGTTTCTCGTGACAATGCACGACAAAAGCATTATTAAAAAATAAAATAATATCTGACCCAAATCTGACATTTCAAGTCATATGTGTTTGCATTTTTGGTATAGGAGTTTGACATTACACCTGTCAAATTAGTATCCGAGTTTAAAAAACGAATTGTAACACATTTGACAGGGGTACCCTAGCTTAGTTACTACAACCAACTGTGAGGAAACGCCCGAATATTAAATAGAGGATCAATCATTAAAAAAGGTGAGCATTATTAGAAGAATAGTAAGTTTTTAGAGTATCAGTTAAATATTTCCCCATATGTTATACTGTGTGAATTAATTATCCCGGCAAAGGTATGCTTCTAGTAATATAAATTAAAGTAAAATGGTTATTTCATACATGACTGGTATAATAATAAGCATTTTTCTAAGTATTTAAGGCCTATTTGCTACTGTCTAGTGACTTGTGATATTTTCTATGGTAAAAAAAAAACGTTGCATTGATTTCAGCATTTTTTTTTTTAAACTAATAAAAATGTAAGAAAATAAAATTATAATTGGAACAAAGATGCTTTTGCTGTGTATTAAATAACAGGTAGAATGAAATAAATTACAAATGTTTGAGATTAAATAAACGAAAAAAAAATTGCGTGACGGTTTCACTTCAATGCGGTCAACTGTGGCATCGTTACTTTCTATTAGCAACTTTATTCACAAAAACTGTACTGGTCAAATTAAACGGTATTGATATTGAAAACTAATGGAACAAACAAAATTCATGGGCAATACTGAAAGCATTTATTTCAAATAAACCAATTACAGGCACTTTTAAATTGGCAAAGAAAGGCGAAAGTCAATGACCGTAATCTATGAGCTGTTTTTGTAATTTTTCGTGGAACACTGACATTTTTTTACGAATTTATCTCAAATTATTTGTGGTCGGCGAACATGTTTTTGTCTTCCACACTTCTCTATTAGGTAGTCATCATCTCGGTAGTCACTCCCTTTGTAATCATATTATCATTTAAATACAAAAAACAAACATAACAGGTTCAAAGTCCCCAGCCAAACCTACCAAAAGCCAAAAGCAACGATATTTCGTTCCGATTGTTATACTACAAATAACTGTCATAAAAAGTTCCGCTACTCGAATAGCGACATAATGTCTAAGCGGCGGAGGTGTGCTAAAATCAGTCAACATCAAAAGTCATTTAGTCAAACTAGGCTGAGAGCCAGCACTTTTTGAAAGTCAAAGCTACATTAGACAGTTCCCCAAAGCACCCGCTCTTCACCACTTTCTAGTGCTTTCGCTGGGAAGAAGATGGCCCGAATGAAGAAGTCCGCTTACTTAAAAAACCAAAGCTTTAAATGAAACACCGTCAATTCGATAATATTTGTATGCAACATTTCACTGACAATCAAAGTAGGTAATTCTAAATCATGTGCTGTTATCAAACATATTAGTTTTGGCCTAAATCTATCATTGATAAGCTGATAATTACGCAATTGTTTAATTTATTTATCTTTGAACAAAGTTATTTTTAACCTAGTGTACCTATGTATAATCTGTTTAAATATTATGTCAACTTTTCAAAACCTTTTTTTATATCAAAAGATTCCAATTTCAAAAACAGACTATTAATGTAGCCTACGAAATTCAAATTTTGTTACGTTTTTTTTTTGTAATTTGTCAGGTTGTATGTTGAAGAAATATGATTCACGACCGTAACAATACGTTACAGTATTATAATAATCATTAAAATCATCAACCGTCTTAACTACTTTAAATCCCATTTAATGACTGCGAAATGGTAATTGGGGTTCACACAATGAGAAATTTGCATTTCGCGGCTACATGAGTATATCTACCTTAATTCCGGCTTCTATAAAGTCCCATAAACACGATTCAACTATCTTGTCTATGGCATGCAATAAAATTGAAGGAAAAATGATTTGCAACGTTTAAATCCTGTTTATATAGTGCAACTTCTTAAACGACGTGCCCAAAAAGGAGTGTTATGTTTTTATTAGTAATATTAGCTTCGACATATGGTACTATGGTATGTCTCGGCCAATTAAATCGTTCTGTGTGAAATCAGGGTTTAAAGTGCGCAATAAAGTAATCTACTATGATTGTACAAACAAAAAAACATTCCTTACTTAAACTGGCCATAACTAAAACCAAAAATAATGTAATCCTAGTCTTTAGTTGTTTTTTTTCCTTTTTTGCTCAGAAAACCATTTTTTTTTTAAATTATTTATTATGAGTTGTGATCTACGATTAGCCGTAATTAGAAATTGCTTTAAATAAATTCGGGTTTTTAATAACCTGTGCATAATGTGTGAAAATATATTATTGTAAAATTAAATATTAGATGTGTAACCATTCCTTTAAAAAAACTTTTCATTAAAAAAGAATGAATAACAATTCTTAAAATTATTTTTAAATGCTTAGTACCTGTATAAAATTAAATTTGTAAAAAAACATTTTATTGATGGAAGAAAAGTCTTTCCCCCTACCTAATATAACATGCACAATTATTAATATTACTAGTTTTTAAGGGTCATGTAGATACCTATTATAATCTTTTTTTATTTAATTTGGGTTGGCCTTTTTCATATTGGATTTAAAACGCAAAATCGCGATTTAAAAAAAATTAAATGTATTCTTGCTGTCAAAAAGCTATCTATTTTTCCCGCCACTTTTTTAGAAAAAAAAAAGGCGCGGGCACTGCATGTTAAATCCAATGTGAATAAGGTTTTAGTAATAAGGTATGGCTATTGAATTACGTTCATATTTACAAGTTTAAAATGCTTCGTTCATGTAACAGCGATTTTTGGAAAAGGTTGGTTATTGTAAAGAATATTTAATAAATAAAGTATAGTAATGAATTGGGTTGTTTTTTTTTTTCTCAGAAATAAACGTGTAAACACTGGCATGGTCACCATGAAAGTTATTAATTTTGAAAACACATAAAAATTGACGCTAATTATTATTAGTCGAAAACATTTAATCAATATTTTACCTTGCTCTTAGTCTATTTGGTGTCAAGATGTACAGTCGCATGCAACTGTTTTATCAAATTATAACGTTAGGTTTTTTTTTTGTGGGCGGGGAAATCATCAAATGACGTCTCCCGCTCTGAGTGGAGCGCAAGGGCATGTCAGACTTTTACTGACTAAAACCCACCCGTGTTCCTTCAGTTGCCTGTGCTCTGTCTAAACTCCAATGCTGTAAGCTAATAACAGCTTTACTTTAAGCACTTAAAACTGACTCTTATTTCCTTGGAATAAGATTGAATGTTGACTGACACTGGCATGGCCACCATCAGGGATTTAATTCTTAAAAACACAAAAAAAAATGTCGCCAAATATGAAAATTAGTTGCGTCACAGGTTCGAAGTTATAAGAGTTTATAGGTGGCCGATCTGGAGAGAGCTTACCCCAGCTTGGCCCATTTAAATCTCAAATTTAGGGCACCTAGCGAAGATCTGTTTCGTCCCAAATTTAATCGCCAATCAGTCGTAGTGTTGCAAAGGACTCGAGTCCTCGAGTCGTAATTTTGAAGACTCGACTCAATTAATAAACTCGACTCGACTCATTTAAATTGCAATTATGCAAGACTCTTGTGCTTAAAAGGCTCGAAGTCTAGAGTCAAGCACTCGAGCCTTGAAAAAAAGAACTCGAGTCAGGAAAAACTCGGAGCATGAAGATGAGACTTGTAGCTAATCATTCGAATGGCCTAGAATAGAAGGTGATAAGTTCAAATTAGTATGTATCTAAATATGCGTACAAAAAAATCTGATGAGTTATTCATGGACCCGAATTAATTTCAAGACTCGAGTCCTTTTCTAAGACTCGAGTCCTTTTTTAGGGTTCCGTTGCCAAATGACAAAAAACGGAACCCTTATAGATTCGTCATGTCTGTCTGTCTGTCCGAGTATGTCACAGCCACTTTATTCCGAAACTATAAGAGCTATGCTGTTGAAACTTGGTAAGTAGATGTATTCTGTAAACCGCATTAAGATTTTTACATAAAAATAGAAAAAAACCCATAATATTTGGGGTTCCCCATACATAGAACTGAAACTCAAAAAATTTTTTTTCATCAAACCCATACGTGTACATCTATGGATAGGTCTTCAAAAATGATATTGAGGTTTCTGATATCATTTTTTTCTAAACTGAATAGTTTGCGCGAGAGACACTTCCAAAGTGGTAAAATGTGTCCCCCCCCCCCCCCGTAACTTCTAAAATAAAGGAATGATAAAACTAAAAAAAATATATGATGTACATTACCATATAAACTTCTACCGAAAATTGGTTTGAACGAGATCTAGGAAGTAGTTTTTTTTTAATACGTCATAAATCGTAAATCACAATTTACCTTTCATTCAGTCAACTCAAATATAAAAATTAAAAAAAAAAAAAACATTTTAATTTCATAAACATAAACTTTATGCATAAACCGTGAATTCCTGCAGGTTTGTACGGAACCCGCGGTGCGCGAGTCCGACTCGCACTTGGCCAGTTTTTTTTTAAGACTCGAGTGGCTGTTAAATGACTCGGGCTCGGCTTGACTCTAGACTCCGAGCCTTTTGAGCACACTGAGTCTTGCACAATTGAGTCGAGTCTTTAAAATTACGACTCGAGGACTCGAGTCCTTTGCAACACTAATCA
The DNA here is from genome assembly GCA_947507805.1 of Aporophyla nigra. Lineage (NCBI taxonomy): Eukaryota > Metazoa > Arthropoda > Insecta > Lepidoptera > Noctuidae > Aporophyla > Aporophyla nigra. The sequence continues at coordinate 10,022,369 of OX382319.1, read as the reverse complement.
TTCGCCAAATATCATAATCTGTCCATCATTCGTTCAAAAGTTACGAGCGTTACTAGGTGGCCGACTTGAAGACAATCTCCCCAGCTTGGCCACATTTATATAAGGCACCAACTAACACCGCGGCGTAACTAAGGCACCTAGTGGAGATCTGTTTTCTGCAAAATTTAGTCGCAATTTTGCGCCAAGTCACAGATTTAATAATAATATCTTGGGATAACCAACACACCGTTATCTGATCCCAAACTAGGCAGAGCCTGTACTATGGCAACCAGACAACTGATAAATACAGGATGTAAGGGTAAACACCGTACTTCTTGAAACCAGTGATTTGGTTTCGTTAATAGAACGTAAAATCAATGAAGAAATACAATGTTGGAACCTTTGTATCTGGTTGTCGAGGGGTGTAAATGAAATGCCGGAGTCCAATATAAAGTATATTAATAAAACAGGAGTTATGTTACATTGGCGTTTCTTACAATATCTGATAGTACACAAGTTAACGCTAGGGCGCGGCGGGGACGACTGTCCGCTCGACCTGTATGCGCGGGGCTCATTGCAAATTGCCTCGTTTGCATTGTTGCTACTGTAGTTCCTACAAACAACCTTTTTTTAAAGAAAATTTGCATTTTTCCACAAGAACATTTCACCTTATGCGCGAGGGCAACAAACTTGCATCTCAATACGCCGCGTTGCCCGACGCCGACGCACGGGTCGTGACCCCAGTCAGTCAGCTGTCAGTCTCGCTAGCGAGGGCACGTAACGCCGCGTCGTAGCGTCGCTCATTTCTCGCGCGTAAATTCATTCTAAACCTTTTTAGGAAAATATTTTATTTTTTTAACTCGCTCTGTTAATGGTGCCGATTCCCTTATTCACAAACTAAACTAAATTTAAGTTCAGTGCATCTTTTTCTTTCTATTTCATTAAGAAAAGGACAGAAGATAAATTTTAGTTCAGTCCTGTCAAATTAATCAGCGCTCCATACAAGTTTAGACGTGATTAAAAACTTGCCTACTAAAATTACGTCAATTTACGTCAAGCGCTGATTAATTTGACAGGACTGAACTAAAATTTATCTTCTGTCCTTTTCTTAATGAAATAGAAAGAAAAAGATGCACTGAACTTAAATTTAGTTTAGTTTGTGAATAAGGGAATCGGCACCATTTTATATTTAAGTCAAACTACCCATGGGTTAAGTGACAACGGTGTTTACCCTTACATCCTGTATACTTATATATTTTTAAATACATACATATTATAGATAAATTACACCCAGACACAGAACAAATAATCGTGCTCATCACAAAAAGATTTGTCCTGGGTGGGAATCGAACCCACGACCTCAGTCAGCCTAGCAGTCAGGGTCACTAACAGGCCAGTCAAATCAATCGATTTAGAGTAGTCAATTAAGAACTACTTTTATTCACTCACTACTTTTGTTACACCTTGTATAAGAGGGTTAGCAGTGAAAGCATTATGTCAAGTCTTGGAAACCTACTTTACACTTAATAGTTTTGGTGGGTACTGGTATTCAGTTGCATCCGGATAGACTGGACGCTGACCCCAACATAGATGGGAAAGGCTAGACAAGTGATTTCAAAGAATGGGCTGCCTGGACTCCGACCCCAATAAATGTACCAGAAAAAAAAAACAATATTAGGTCGGTATTTACGTACAGACGCCAGCACATCAAGGTACCCAAAACTGTCAAATTTTCCAATAAATTTTTAACCTAATACTTTAGCGTTAAAGTTGAAAACCAATTGAAGAAATTTGACAGATTGTAGTAATTTTAAGTGCTGGCGTCTGTACATCATAATTAAATAATTTGTATATTAAGTGATGGACCAAGGTATGCCTCATTGGCTGATGAAGTCAACGCTCCGACCAGCACCGATCCAACTTCAGAACCCCGAGAGCTTTCAGCTCGAACTCCAGAATCGTTTTGAGTGCCTAGGGAGCTCCGTGGACGATTATAACGATGGGTTTGTGGAAACTGTCCATACGGTTGGGTCTAAGTTCTTCAAGACCCGCCGTACAAATAGAAAAAAGAAACTCTCAGATCCAACATTACAGCTCATGGAACAGAGGCGCGGAATGATCCTGCAGTCTTCAGAAGCTGCACTCGAGTACCGGCAACTCAATAGACGGATCTCTAAGTCCTTGAAAAGCGACCTTCGCCTATTTAATACGGAACGTATTAAAGACGCGATAGAGCGAAACAAGGGCTCCAAAGTCTTTGCAAGAGATCTGTCTATTGGGCAGAGTCAGCTTGCGAAACTGAAGACCGACGATGGCAGAATCGTGTCCGCCAAACCTGAGCTGTTTAAGGAGATTGAGAGGTTCTACGGACAGTTATACACGTCCACCAGAAACCCCGTTATGAATCTAGCTAACGACCCGAGAGCTAGGTTGACTCGACACTACACTGAAGATATCCCGGACGTCAGCTTGTACGAGATTAGGATGGCTCTGAAGCAGCTCAAAAACAACAAGGCGCCGGGTGATGATGGAATTACAGCCGAACTCCTGAAGACCGGCGGAAAACCCGTTCTAAAGGCCCTTCAGAAGCTGTTTGATTCCATCATACTCGAGGGCAAAACGCCACAGGCATGGAACAGAGGTGTGGTGGTACTTTTCTTTAAGAAGGGTGACAATACCCTGCTTAAGAATTATAGGCCCATCTCACTTCTGAGCCATGTCTACAAGCTGTTTTCAAGAGTCATCACGAATCGTCTCGCGCGCAGGTTTGACGACTTCCAGCCTCCCGAACAAGCTGGATTCCGTAAAGGCTTTAGCACCGTAGACCACATACATACGCTGCGGCAGGTTATACAGAAGACCGAAGAGTATAACCTGCCTCTCTGCTTAGCGTTTGTGGACTACAAAAAGCCTTCGATTCGATCGAGACCTGGGCTGTACTGCAGTCTCTTCAACGGTGCCAGATTGACTATCGGTACATCGAGGTGCTGAAGTGTTTGTATGAAAACGCCACTATGTCAGTCCAGCTCCAGGACAAAGCCTCGAAACCTATCCTTCTGCAGCGAGGGGTGAGACAGGGAGACGTAATCTCTCCGAAACTGTTCACCGCTGCACTGGAGGATGTCTTCGAGGTTCTGGACTGGAAAGGGGCTGGCATCAACATCAATGGCGAGTACATCACTCACCTTCGATTTGCCGACGATATAGTAGTCATGGCTGAGACTATGGAGGACCTCAGTACAATGCTCGATGACCTCAGTGGAGCTTCCGAAAGAGTGGGTCTTAGGATGAACTTGGACAAGACAAAGGTCATGTCCAATGCTCGTGTGATACCCACTCCAATGAAGATCGGAGGCGCTACACTCGAAGTTGTGGACGAATACGTGTACCTAGGACAGACTGTCCAGTTAGGTAGATCCAACTTCGAGAAAGAGGTCAATCGTCGAATCCGACTCGGCTGGGCAGCGTTCGGGAAGCTACGCAATATCTTCTCGTCCCAAATACCGCAGTGTCTCAAGACAAAAGTCTTTGACCAGTGTGTGTTGCCAGTGATGACATATGGCACTGAGACGTGGTCGCTCACAATGGGCCTCATAAGAAGGCTCAAAGTCACCCAAAGAGCAATGGAGAGGGCTATGCTTGGAGTTTCCCTACGCGATCGAATCAGAAATGAAGAGATCCGTAGGAAAACCAAGGTAACCGATATAGCCCGAAGAATTGCCAAACTTAAGTGGCAGTGGGCAGGGCACATTGCTCGCAGAACGGATGGCCGATGGGGTCGGAAGGTTCTGGAGTGGCGAACGCGTACTGGAAGACGGAGCTTTGGAAGGCCTCCCACAAGATGGACCGATGACCTGGTGAAGGCCGGAGGAATACGTTGGATGCGAGAAGCACAGAATAGGTCGAAGTGGCGGTTCTTGGGGGAGGCCTATGTCCAGCAGTGGACGTCTTTCGGCTGAAATGATGATGATGATGATGATGCCTCATTATGTTTATTGTAACAATTTGATCAATAAAACAATCAAACCCAGTATCAATTATTATTATTTATTGTTAGTAAAACCAATCATTTCTTCCCCTGGGTGTCGTAAAAGGCGACTAAGGGACTTACTAGAGAATGAGCAGCAGCGGTCTCTATCAGGCGCGGTCACAGCCTAACATTTTGGGGGGGGGGGGGGGTCACCATGAGTACTGAAGAATATTTTTAGGAAGGTACATCCTCTTTGGTCTACTAGTCGCAAGCGCTACTGATCAGCATGATGTCCCGGGTTATAATCTTTTTGCAAATGTCCATCGGAGTCTCCGTGGCTCAAGTGAGATCAATTTTAAGATAGTAAGACAGGCAAATCGTTCAGGGTTTCGACAGCATGACTGTCTTTGGGGGGGGGGGAGGGGGGGTCATGACCCCTAGGACCCCCCGCTCGGACCGCGCCTGGTCTCTATGCATTTTATCCCTGTACTGCAATCGCCAACCCGCCTGCCAAGCGTGGCGATTTTGGAAAGCCAAGGAGATTTTGTAATTGGGGGGAAGGGGGCTTAGTCCAGCAGTGGATATCTTTCGGCTGAAATGATGTTGATTGTGAACAATATGAACAATAAAACAAACAAGCATAGTATCAAATATAGCTATATTTTAAATTTATTTCTTAGTGAAGACAACGGAAGACACCACACTGCCTACTTTCCCGCCAAATTTGAATTGAGGCGTCGGTATAACTCGTTTGAGTTTCATTTTTTCTGAGAAATGTTTTAATAGTTCCCCTTCGGTCCAGTTGCATGATGTTATTATAAACAGGCCTGGAAATAAAATAAAATTGTGTACATATAGCACCTATACATGAACATAAACTCACGCCTTGTCATGGGGGTAGCACTATGTTCCGGAATGCCGAAAGAAGTCCTGCAATTACCTGAGCACTTTATGGGAAATATTTTTGCATACATGGGGTTCAGGGGGCCATAAGAGGTCAAGTTTTGAGTTTCGAAAGGTCAGGGGGTGCGGTTACCTACTTAGGGTCACGGTTGACCCTCCTCGCTGAAACTCGGAGCATAGAACCCTATTAGTATGTAGAAGATAAATTCCATGTTTCAACTCTAGGTTGACGTTGACCTGAGATATCTAGGGTCAAACATAGCAATTTTGGCTACAATTGACAACTTCCTAGGGTCAAATACCACACTTGGAGGTGAAATGTGGTGAATTACTAATTCGAAATAAAATTATAGGACAGTGGACTACAAGATAGGGTAGGTCTGACCTTTGGGAAATGGTGGGAATTGCGTTAATTATGTTGTCTAAAATTCCCGAAAAAACTAAAATTTGAATTTTCAGACCTTTTTTTGCTCTTATTATGCTTCTAGCGACACCAGCAGTTTCAGCGAGGAGGGTTAACCGTGACCCTAAGTAGGTAACCACACCCCCTGACCTTTCGAAACTCAAAACTTGACCTCTTATGGACCCCTGAACCCCATGTATGCAAAAATATTTCCCAAAAAGTGCTCAGAGAATTGCAGGACTTTTTTCGGCATTCCGGAACATAGTGGGTAGGCAGAAACTACAGAACGCCACCTGCTACGATCCTTACATACTTCTTTTGCCTCGTTTACGTTCATAAATCTGGTCATACACGCATGCAGGTTACCAGTACTACACACCTGACCTTTCTGAAGAACATCACCAATAAGGTCACTATATGTTCTCGTTGGCCGTCCGCTTCCGGCGTTTCCACTCTTATCTGCCTTGTAAATACCTTATACTAGTCGTTCTTCATTCATCTTCTCAACATGACCGAACCATTTAAGCATACACTTTTAAATTTCTGTCACTAAATCTTTCAGACCGCACCATTGTCTTATCACATCTTTCCTTAGCCTATCATTAATAGTCACACCACACACACTTAGCAAGGAACGAATTTCTACAGCAGTTATTCTACTTTCATGCTTCATTTGCCACACCCAAATGTGTAAAATGGATGACTAACTTCTGCTCCCAGCTTCATCCGCGTGACATTTGCTGTTTTAACATATAACATAGAGTCGCAGTAAGTTACTTTAAAAAAATGTTTGCTGTTCCATATATTTGGACCGCGTAGGTATGATATAAAAAAAACAACCGACTTCCTTAAAAACACTACAAAGTGAAAAATAACTTTAATTTCGGAAGTCGGTGTCTTAGGATCTGTATTTATGGTTTTTTTTGCCACCGACTTCCGAAATTAAAGTTATTTTTCACTTTGTAGTGTTTTTAAGGAAGTCGGTTGTTTTTTTTTTTGTAAAAAAGTTTTTATTTTTAAATTTTTTGTTGTGGTATTCACCCTGCACTAATTCCAAACAAACAATGCATATTTATGCGATAGCAGAAATCGCGGTTGATTTGCTGTCATTTTTTAAAGAGTTCCGGTGTCTGTCTCCCGAACTCATCATCAGATCTATATGAAAATTATATGGGACCATTTCGGAATAAACCCCCTTCGAACAAAAAAAGAATTTTGCAAATCCGTTTATATATGACGGAGTTATGGCCGAACATACATTAAAAAAAAACCACCCACTCTAGTGTCTGCTGAGGAATCAATTCTCGATGTCAACGAGTATGTCTATCTAGGACAAGATATCTTCTAACTCCTGATCGATTAGGAGTTGTACCTTCCATCATCAGCTCAACGGAATATAAGAATACAAGTAACGGTCTAAACGTGCCTATAATATTCAAAGAATTATCCCCTAACCTTCTAACCTTTCACTGTAAGTTCCTATATGTACTGTTCACCGATGAGGAGTTCCATGCGGTATCTTCGAAGACTATAATTAGTTCATCACGGATGGATAGATAGAACCAGCAATTATTTTTGATCTTTAGTACAATATCCAAATCACATTACGTGTACTGTTTGTTTTTGAGGAGTTCCTTCGTTTATCTCCCAAAGTATACATCAAATCTTCACAAAATTAATATGGGACCACCTCAGGAGTATACCCTTACGAATAAAAAAAGAATTTTCAAAATCGGTTGACAATTGGCGGAGAAATCGGTGAACATACATAAAAAAAAAATAAAAAAAAAAATACATACAGTCGAACATATAACCTCCTCCTTTTTTTGAAGTCGGTTAAAAATAGCAATACTTGTTTTTTTTTTGTTATGACATTTTTTTTACGAAAAATGGTGCTAAAAATGTCTTGAATCATTTGCTGAAACCATGGTAAAGTAAGCGCGTCCATGTCCCTGCCAGTCTGTATATCCTTTTTTTTCCTGGGTCATCATCAAATGACGTCTCCCGCTCTGGGTGGAGCGAAAACCCACCCATGTTCCTTCAGCTGCCCATATGCCAGGGCCACGGTATCTCTTTCGAACAAATCTCGTGACCCTGGCAGGAAAGATTACCCCTTACATGCAACTGTCTGTATGTAATCGTCGTAAAGAGTTTATCAAAGTAGTTGCTAACTTAATTGTGCAGATAATATTTATTTTTTCTTCTATGACACTGTTTTACATTCTGTAATTACTGTAACTCACACACTGACAGTTTATATGGGTAGTTCATATAATTGTTTTATTTTTAATTTTTTTTATTTAACTTCTTTTGTTAATTTTTTTTTATTTTCTTTTAATTTCATTTTTTGTGTCTATGTATACTTTGCATCGTTGTATATGTAAGCGGGCACGCCCTTTATGCCTGGAGGCTTTAGTAGGATTTTAAGTTCTGTTTACGATTTTTGTTTCATTATTCATTTCAGCTTGAGTTTAGTTTTCAATGTTTTGTTGGTATAATGGCGTGTGCTAGCTGACATATGGCGAATAATGTATGTTTTGTTTTATTATATTAATAACTTATACAATATTGTATAGAATCAAGTTCTTCTAACTTAACAGACAGCAGTGCTGCTGGGGAGTTTGTTCCGCCACTTCTTCTTCCCAGCCAAAGCACTAGGAAGTGTCGAAGGGCGGGCGTTTTGGGGGGACTGTCTTATGTGACTTTGACGTTCAAAAAGTGCTGACTCTCAGCCTAGTTTGAATAAATGACTTTTGATTTGATTTTGATTTAATGTCAAAGTAACAGATTTATACGGTACTTATGACAAAAAAAAACAGTATTTCTTGTCTGTCTCCCTGTTTGTTCCAGAGTCAAAAAAATGTGCCAGTAAAAGTCCCGTTAAAATCGTAGACCGATTTTGACGGGACTTTTACTGGCACATTTTTTTATTTCTTTTGTGGTTTGGAAATCATCAAATAACGTCTCCCGGCGAAGTGGAAGGGCGTGTCAGACTTTTACTGACTCAAACCCACCCGTGTTCCTTCAGTTGCCTATATGCCAGGGCCACGGTATCTCTTTCGAACAAATCTCGCGACCCTGGCAAGCATCGGTCCTAGCAGAACCCTTCAGTTGTGAATTCTCTTTGAGGCGCGCGTGGAACACTACGCGCCATCGACACAGGCCTGGTCCTTACCGGGCGGCGAGCTACTCATTGCTCGCCGTCCGCAAGCTCGCGCCTGCGGTGGCCGGGAGTCCGCAATCGACTCCCGACGCCCGGGGCGTCTCCTCCTGAGCGACAATCCTCGTAATTTCAAGAATGTTCACAGTCTGATCTCAGTCTCAATATGTCAACAATACCCCGAGTTTCCATACTTTTTTGACATTTCGCCGAGGTGAGAATGTGACTAGATTTTGAAGGGGCTTTACAACGAGAATTGGCTTTCTGATGTTATAGGGAGCAACATAGGCTACTTTTAACAGACATTCACGCGGGTAAAACTGCGGGTACAGCTAGTTTGTAACATTGTTGATATACGATTACAATATAATCTAAATAGTTTTCTACCTTCTTCATCCAACATATTCACAACTTGATCGATATATTTCTCTCTGCACTTCTTTGGGTCTTCAGGATTGAGTCCTATGGCATCGTAGGTCCCTTTGTCGTGAACTATACCGAACTTACCCAGCTCGTTGCCACATTCTTGAGTTATATCGAAAACCTGGAAAATAAAAACAATATTTTTAACACGGTTTTATTAGCTTTGTATGTATGTTAAGGTATCTTTGAGCGCGATTTTCACTCCCTGCAAAACGTCGGAATAGGGTCACAGCACACGTCAACTCGTAAACCGTATCAACTCGAGCCGTTTAGTATTCTTTGTATGCAACTCCCTACTGAAAATCACACTAATCAGAATCGTAACGTAAGTGATTCGGCTCGAGAGCAGCTCACGAACCGCGGTGTGGCGCGTGGCAACGAGCGGTCCCCGCGCTTACGGCTCGTCGTGCCCGCGCTTACGGCTCGTCGTGCCCGCGCTTACGGCTCGTCGTGCCCGCGCTTACGGCTCGTCGTGCCCGTGCTTACGGCTCGTCGTGCCCGCGCTTACGGCTCGTCGTGCCCGCGCTTACGGCTCGTCGTGCCCGCGCTTACGGCTCGTCGTGCCCGCGCTTACGCCTCTCCGTCGCCGACCTTGCGTCTCTTCGTCCACCCTTGCCCCCACCCGCGCCACAGCGCACACATGCTGTCATTGACAAGGCAACTTCAAACTCGATTCAAACTGATCTGGTGCCAGCCAGGTCAACCAGCGGTCGGCGAGCCGTAAGCGCGGCGTCACCTAGCTGTAGCCGAGTCGCCGTATCGAATCGGAGCTTCTGTTCCGCTTTGGTTACGTGCTTACGTTAGGTTGACGCCTGTTTGGTGGCGAGGCGTAAGGCGATACAGTGACGATCCGAGTTGATATGTGTGCTGTGACCCTTTCTTTTTTTTTTTGGATGGGAAATCATCAAATGACGTCTCCCGCTCTGGGCGGAGCGACTCGTGTCAGACTTTTACTGGCTCCCGAAACCCACCCGTGTTGCTTCAGTTGCCCATGCGCCAGGGTCACGGTATCTCTTTCGAACAATCTCGCGACCCTGGCAGGCATCGGTCCTAGCAGACCCCTTCAGTGTTGACATCTCTTTGAGTTATCAAGGACATGACAATACAATAATTTCATTTTGTGCCATTATCCATTAGTTAGACAATAATGGAAAAAACAGCGTGGGGTGCCTTTTGAAGTATTTTTAATGGATATCAAAGCTTTTATTTATATGAAAGGGTGATTTTTAGTTTTTTTTTTAAATATTATTTATTTAATTATATTTTGATTTAACTAGCGGGTTTGAAGATCAACATGCATCTCCACTAAAATATGGCTAAATCGTAAAACGTATTTCAGAAAAGGGGGAGCCAAATCTCACCAGAATAAAATCAGCAAAGTTGCCGCTCGTAACTAATAGACACTAAACGCGATGAAATAAAATTTATGGAAAGAAATAAAATTATAATGGAAGTTTATGGTAATAAAAACTGTTTTTTTTTATTGTCGTCGTGAAAATACCACATAAAAAATGTCTGTTTTTCAAACTGATATTTCAAAAGACAGGGACAAAAAAAAAATCCATCAAATTAATTTAATTTTGTTTTATCATGTTAAGATTATTAATTCAATTTAACCCTGTTTTGGGAGAAGAATAACGACTATGGTTTTGCTGGGAAGAAGAAGTAGCGCAACAAACTATCCAGCAGCACAGCTGTCTGTCCAGTTAGAAGAACTTGATTCTGTACAATAGTAACTAGTAAACATACAGCTAGCTGACATATGACAAATGATATTAAATTAAATCATTTGCCATATGTCAGCTAGCCAACCCAATATTCTTCATTTTTTTAAATGAAGTTTTGGAATAATAGTATCATAAAAGAAAAATGAAGTTTTGATATAATTTGAGTGGTAGAATTTTTCACACATCAAAATAATGATCTAAACTTACATACCTTATATTTAATATGAGGAAACTCAGTGTTGGACACTTTCTCAGCAAGAGTGATAGCTTCCTGACAGTAGTCGACACCGAGCAGGTTTGTGAACCCTTCTCTAGCTAGCTCTGATAGAGTGTAGCCATTACCGCAACCTGAAATTTTACAAGCATATTTTGAAGAAAAACAATAATAAAATTGATCAAAATTAATTTAACACAGTGGTGCCGATTCCCTTATTCACAAACTAAACTAAATTTAAGTTCAGTGCATCTTTTTCTTTCTATTTCATTAAGGAAAGGACAGAAGATAAATTTTAGTTTAGTCCTGTCAAATTAATCGGCGCTTGACGTAAATTGACGTAATTTTAGTAGGCACGTTTTTAATCACGTCTAAACTTGTATGGAGTAGTGACAGGCGCTGATTAATTTGACAGGACTAAACTAAAATTTATCTTTTATCCTCTTCTTAATGAAATACAAAGAAAAAGATGCACTGAACTTAAATTTAGTTTAGTTTGTGAACAAGGGAATCGGTACCAGTATCTGTCTTGGTTAAAAACAGAAAAAGTCAAAAAATGTACTTAGTGTTATTTCACTTTAAATAGATTATTTATTCCATAAATACATTATTTATTCCAAGAACATGGCTGCCAGGCAGCAACAACATGTTCAGATTTTGAGTATGTTTTGTAAGGCCTCAATGGAACAGAAAGTGTCAGACACATAGTCCGACTTGGCAGTTAATGTGTTAAACAGGAAAACAATGATGTTGTTGCAAGAAAAGAGAAGGCCGTGTCTAGCAGAGACTGTGAATAAAATGGATTTAAAACACCATAATTTTTATAATGTTGGTAACTATTTAATATGGTGGTAAAAATAGGAGTTACAACGTTTTTGGTACTTTCCTGCATCCATAAGTTTTAAGTTTATGCAGAGGAGCCTTTTTACACGCTTTATATTAGCTTCACTTGTATGTTTGTATATTTGTATGTTTGTATGTTTGTTTGTAACCGACTTCTTATAGCGCGATTTTGACCCACTTTAAACGACCAGATTTCATTCAAACTTTGCAAACCTGTCAAGGACCGATGACAATGCAATAATTTCATAAATTTGTGCCATTATCCTTGCCAGAGTTACCAGGACAGCAAAAAAACTGTCTTCGAAAACTATGCTGACATACGTCGCAAACTAATTTGTGCTATTATTCTTGCCAGGGTTACCAGGATAGCAAAAAAAACTGTTTTCGAAAACTACGCTGACATACGTCACAAACTACGCTGACATACTTCTCAAAATTCGAAAAACCCTAAAAAATAGAAAATAAATAATAGTTTAAAAAAAACTAAAAAACACGCTTCCATTGAAAACCAAACTAAAAAGTACAAAATAATGGAAAAAAAGCGTGGGGTGCCTGATATCAATAAAAAAATACCTTAAAAAGCACCCCACGCTTTTTTTCCATTATTTTGTACTTTTTAGTTTGGTTTTCAATGGAAGCGTGTTTTTTAGTTTTTTTTAAACTATTATTTATTTAATAATAATAATATCTTACGACAACCAACACCATTATCTGATCCCAAACTAGGCAGAGCCTGTACTATGGCCACCAGACAACTGATAAATACTTATATATTTCTAAATACATATTACACCCAGACACAGAACAAATGATTGTGCTCATCACACAAAGATTTGCCTGGGTGGGAATCGAACCCACGACCTCAGTCTTAGAAGTCAGGGTCACTAACCACTAGACTAACAGGCCAGGTGTTTGTAAACTCACCTAAATCTATGACAGCAGTATCCTTAGTAGCGCCACAGTCACAGATCCAGTTGATAACCCGGTTAGCGCTGTCCTCACCGAACCACACATCCCCTGGGTCTCCATGTTCATCGAAGTTCTCTATCCCTTTTGTGTAAGCCTTCTGCCAATAGTCTTGTGTGCCTAGTTCGGACGGGTCCAGCTCTGGGTCATCCATTAGTCTGAAATATGGGTAAAAAAAGAAAATAGTGGAATTTTTTCATGTCATTTATTGAGGTATCTGGTTTATCACCAGTGGTCGGAGTAGGTAGATTGATTTTACGTACTCGCATCATGAATAGTCATAGAAATCACAACATGGATAAGCCTTTTTTCCAGGATTTCATTTTGGTACTGACGGGATTGAATCAAATATTGTGTAAGTAACGATTTTTAAACTAGATTCGGGCGGCGACCTCTCACGTCCGGCCCTGGTGCGAGCCATGGTATGGAGCGAGAGGGCATGGGAAGCCGTCACCTCCTTCAGCGAAGCAGTAATGCTCGAGAAGGAGGAGGCGGGGCGCGTGAGGGAGTGGCAGTCTCAGCGCCCTCACGTCCCTAGCCGCCGCAGGAGGATCTGCCCCGGGCGTCGGGAGTCAAAAATTTATAGAATGCGATAAATAAACATTTAAAATTGATTCTTTTCTTACTGTAGAAGGCCGATCACCTATATTATATACTATTAAAAAGACAGCAAAAGGGTAAAACATTTCTTATTCATATTGATGTATTCTTTATTCTTCGCATTACAACATTTGAAATTAATTACATAATCTCGGAATTCCGGAGGCATATCCATACTAAAATGTAAGTGCCAGTTCATTGATCCCATTTCAATCTACCTACTCCAATCACTGTTTATCACTTTTAACTAGCTTTTTGAATGTTTTGTAGTGCTTTAAAGTGACTTTTATCTCCAGTAGTATATTAGCTAAGACTATTAAAATCTCATAGCATTTAAACTAATTACAGACACTTTTGATTATCAGCGAGGGTCGCAGAGTTTCTCGAAAGAGTTACCGTGGCCCTGGCAAAGGCAACTGATGGAACACGGGGTTTCAGTCAATAAAAGTCTGACACACACTCCCGTTCCGCCCAGAGCAGAAGAAGTAATTTGATGATTTCCCACTCAAAAAAACCGGCCAAGTGCGAGTCGGACTCGCGCACCGAGGGTTCCGTACAAACCTGTAGTGTTTAATAACTCTACGCGTTCATGAGGAAAGGGAAAGAAGTTTAAAATTATTAAAAATATTTTTATTATATGATGTAACAAAAAATTTACGGTTTTAGCAATTTTTCCTTTATCTGTGCTATAAGACGTTGCTTCGTACCAAATTTCAAAATTCTAGATCGACTGGAAGTACCCTTTAGGTTTTGATTCCCTTGCGAGTTTCGAAAATTTGCGGCATAAACGGCTATATCTTTTGATTGCGTTAGCTTAGAAGTTTGATTTTTTCACAGCTCCAAGGGACAGTAGACTTTAGTATTTGATATAAATTTCAGCTTGATACCTCCACGCGTTTCTGAGAAAAAGGGTCTTGACAGACGGACGGACGGACGGACGGACGGACGGACGGACGGACAACAAAGTGATCCTATAAGGGTTCCGCTTTTTCCTTTTGAAGTGCGGAACCCTAAAAAGACACTTTTGATTTGTCAAGGGGCCAGTAAGTTAAAAACATGAAGCTGGTTGACCATTTTTGGAATGGCATAGAAATATATAAGTATGTTTATCAGTTGTCTGGTTTCCATAGTACAGGCTCTGCCTAGTTTGGGATCAGATAACGATGTGTTGGTTGTCCTAAGATATTTAGAGACCAGCTCACGAACCGCGGTGTGGCGCGTGGCAACCAACAATAATATCTTAGGACAACTAACGCACCGTGCGTTAGTTGTCCTAAGATATTATTGTTGGTTGTCCTAAGATATTATTATGGTGGACTGGCCTGTTAGTCTAGTGGTTAGTGACCCTGCCTGCTTAGACTGAGGTTGTGGGTTCGATTCCCACCCAGGACAAATCTTTGTGTGATGAGCACAATCATTTTTTCTGTGTCTGGGTATAATTTATCTTTAATATGTATGTATTTAGAAATATATAAGTATGTTTATCAGTTGTCTGGTTTCCATAGTACAGGCTCTGCCTAGTTTGGGATCAGATAACGTTGTGTTGGTTGTACTAAGATATATATATATACTATACTAGCTGACCCAGCGAACTTCGTATCGCCTAAGATTCAAAATGTTGTAATAAACCTTCCAAGTTTGACAACCTGGTACGCGGTGGTGATCTGGTAAGCGTTTTCTAGCTGATACTCATATGTTTGGGTAGCTCCTACTCGGTTATGATAACCTGTTACTTCGAAGGCATAAAGCGTTTTCTGGCTGACACTGCTGTTTAATAAGCTCATACCAAGTTATGACCGCCTGGTACCTCGAAGGCAAAGTTTTTGTCATACCACGTTTTATAGTGAAATGTATTCTCTTTGACGTTTTATGTCACATCACACGAGAACGCGGTCGAAGGGGATAAAAAGTATCCTTTGCCAAAAGCAAAAAAAAAAAAAAAAAAAAAAGTATCCTATGTCCTTCTCCTGGCTCTAAACTACCTCCCTGCCAATTTTCAGCTAAATCGGTTCAGCCGTTCTTGAGTTATAAGTGAAGTAACTAACACGACTTTCTTTTATATATATAGATTATAGTAGGATCTTAAGAAGAAGAACGGGCAAGAAATGATTTTCTATGCAAATTAAAGTAAATAGAACATATAGATTGCGATCCTGGCGAATCAGAAAACGAGATTTGTCGTTAGAAAACCTAGTTAAATTTAATAATCATCTTAGCTGCATTTCGTTTTCCGAAATATACAATACGGAGAATGTAAATGAAGCATATGATATTTTCTTGGAGGATTTCCGTTTATTGTATGATCTGTGCTTTCCCTATAAATCTGTTACTATACAACCGTATAAAAGAGTTAAATGGGTCTCTCGAGGAATACGTGTTTGCAGTAAAAGGCAACGTCACCTTTTGTGGCGATATAGAGTTAGGCCAACTAATGAAAATAAAAATAAATTTAAGAACTACTCAAAAAAAATTCGAAAAATTATCAAATTAACTCAAAAGTCACAGAATAACTATTTCATACGAACCTCGGATAATAAATCGAAAGCATCTTGGCAAGTCATAGATAACGAAACACAAAATTACGATCCAATTTCTCAAATTAGACTTCATGATACAACAATCTCAGATCCTCAAAAAATTGCTAATATCTTTAATAACTATTTCATTGATCAGATTCAACAGTCACCCCAAGTGTCATTTGAAACTAGTAATATTTCGAAGAACATAAACTCAATGTTTATGGCACCAGTTTTACCACAAGATGTAATTAGAACAATAAAATCTTTAAAAAACAAAAATAGCGTTGGGCATGACGGCATAGCAACGAAGGTTGTTAAATTTGTGGCGAAAAATATAGCTGTACATCTTAGCCATATTATTAATCTCAGCATTAATTCTGGGGTGTTCCCTAATAGCTTAAAAACTGTTATAGTTAAACCACTTTACAAGAAGAATAAAAAAGAAGAAATATCTAATTACAGACCAATAGCCTTAATTCCGGTATTGTCCAAAGTAGTAGAGAAGTTAATCTACGAACTACTTAACAATTTCTTAACTAAATGTGACATTTTGTGTAATGAACAAAAAGGTTTTAGGAAAGATAAAAACATTAATGCAGCTATTTTCGATTTATTTAATATTATCATACAAAACGTAGACAAAAAAGTACCTATTTGCGCAATCTTCACAGATATGTCAAAAGCTTTTGATAGAGTCGATCACAAAATTCTACTAAACAAGTTAAGCGCTTATGGAATACGGGGAAATGTGCTCTAACTTATTAAATCATACCTTGGCGATCGTAAACAGTACACGGAAATAACTAGAATTTGCCCTAAGACGAAGTGTGAAAGAAAATACCGATCCGAGGGGCGAACAATAAAGTATGGTGTACCACAGGGCAGCGTCCTAGGGCCACCCCTTTTCTTAACTTATATCAACGATTTGCCACGTCATATTGATAATCCAATGGTATTATTTGCCGATGACAGCACCGCGTTAGTAAAATGTAAACATCCGGATAGCTATGAACAGGACATAAATAAGACCCTGGAAGATATCATACATTGGCTTGACAAAAACAACTTGGTTATAAACCTACAAAAAACTAACATAATGCACTTCCATCAACGTACAATTTTAAGAGAAGTAACTGTTGAATACAATAAACAAAAAATTAACCAAGTTAAAGTAGCAAAATTTTTAGGAATTTACATTGACAGACAACTAAATTGGCAAGCACAAGCAGAGGATATTTGCAAACGAATGAATACGGCGGCATATGTCCTTTCAAAATTGTCCAAAAAAGTTGACATTCAAACTATCTTAGTAGCTTATCATGGTCTGGTTGCATCAATTCTAAGATTTGGTGTTATTTTTGGGGAAATTGTAGCTCAAGGGAGTACATATTCAAGGCGCAAAAACGATGCATTAGAGCGATGTGTGGCTTGAAGACTACAGACAGTTGCGAACCGAAGTTTAAATCCCTTAAAGTGCTTACATTTCCGTCATTGTATATTCTGGAAACGGCCATGTTTGTAAAAACCAATAAAAGCCTATTTCCCACGATTACAGAAACTAGAAAACGACCTGTCAGAAACCAATACAAAAATTTATTACACATCGAGTCTTATAATACAGCATTATTGAAAAAAAGTGTTATTTGTATGGGTCCTACCATATACAATAAATTACCAGATGCCATGAAAACTGACACAATTAAAAACTTTAAAAGGAAATTAGTGGCCTTCCTAATAGAAAAATGTTATTATTCAATTAATGATTTTTTAATGGACAAAAGTTTTTAATATCACATGCTAATCTACGTTTATTTTTTAATTTATTTTAAAGTTATATTTCGATTTGACAATTTTCAATATTAATTTTTGTATGTGTATTTGTAATAATTCTAACTGTGACATTTTTTTTAAAATTTATATAATAATTCCAACTGTGATAAAATTTGTAATTTAATTATTTGATATAAGTTAATAGGATAGCTTCTAAATATATATTATTGTTTATAAATTTTTGCGTGCCTATTTCCAGGCAGAATGGACATGGCTCACTTTTATCTACTCCACCTGTATTTTAATTTAACCTACATTCGTTGCAAATAAATTATTTGATTGATTGATTGATATGAAATCTCTGGAATTATGATCAGTGTAATTTTGAAGATAATATGACAGTATAGGTTATTATAAAATGCTAAAAGATAAATAGTAAAATACACCTCGATTATATTAACTGATTTGAGTTTAATGAATGTACACTGAAAATTACTGTAAGCACAAAAAAAAAAGTTTGTTTTCGTTAGAGGTTAGGTTTTAAATTGTACTGCATTTTGATAAATAAGTACGAGAGAAATGGAGATATAAGATTCATTAAGACTAAATTGAAATGAAAATTTTTAAAACATACCTATTTTGTTAGTAGATTATTAAATAGAATAAATTGGAAAAACAAAGTATTTGTATTTTGACATTCGAATTTATTGTCCTCAATAGTGTTGTGATGAATAGTTGTCTGTCACAAATGTAATTAGACGATTCCATAAACTAAAGTTACATATCGATTCACTGTTTCGATTCGCTATTTATAACAAATCTGTAGTTTACAATTCACGACATGTTCACGACAAAGCACTTTGTACTGCAATCATGAATTATTTTCACCGTTATATTATTGTATTCATCATTAAGTAATTGCAGATTTTCATAATGATTAATAGTTTACCCCGTTGCGAATACTGTAGGAATCCACTAACTGACATTGTGCCTTCAGAAATTCGTAGGACCTTAGCCAGCTACGTCAAACATAAGCCTAAGTCCGTATCCCACAGGTGGTGACCTTAGCGTGTAGCGTGTAGAAAAAAAACGTTTCTAGTTGCTTAGTTTTTAGGTTATCACTTTACAAGCCTGGGCCTGAATTAATTGCGGCAAACACAAGCAAGTCGAGAGAAACAATATTGCTAGCAGAAAAAATAAAAACAAGCTCCACATGTGAGGATTTCATGTACGGCTGAAACCTGCGGTGTGTATACGGTATCTCTTCACAGACAGTGGCTCAAATCTTGCACGGTTGCACCACATGCAATTGTCACCTGCACTGCACGTGAAGAAATAACAAATTGCAGGTCATAAAAAAAAAACTGTACACATTTTTTCATGTTATTTTTGCCATTGACATGCTAACGGCTGAAATTAATAATCGATCTAATCCAAAACTTTTGGATTGAAGACCAAAAAATAAATCCATATTGGTAATAAAATGTACCAAATCGCAAATATTATATACCTTGAGTTTTGTTTGAAAACTAGCGGACCTTGAGAGGTCGGATCACAGATTTTGGATTGATCTCTGTTCGGAAATGACAGTTTGATAGAGTTTATATATTCTGTGGTTTGAGCGTGACAATAACCTATCGTATCCATTGAATTTGACAATTGCTTTGATCGGTGTAACTGTAAACAATCTCAATCGTAATCTTAGAATTTCGTGAGATTTAAGATTTGGTTTACGGATTTGATTAATAAAAATGGCAGTGTCAATATTCTCCAGTGATAGTGACAGTGATATGGAGGTCCTGGCTGAGTTGTCAGATTGGGATAGCACAGATAGTGAAACGGGTGAAGAGTTACGACGCCGACGCGCAACTTCAAGGAGAATGAAAAGGGTGAAGGTGAACTATATGCAGAGTCTGGATGATGGTGACTTTACATTTAGGTTCAGGTTATCGAAATCAGCAGTTAATTTCCTGTTGACTGAAATTATGCCGGTCGTCCGTGTAACCTCATCAAGGTGAGTTCAAAAGTTAGTGACATAAAATGCACAGTAAAAAGTTTTACAAATTTTGTATTAAGTACAGTATAAAAATGTGTAAAAATGATTGCAGAAACCATGGTGTGCCACCACTTCATCAGCTCTTGATGACTTTAAGATTTTACGCATTAGGCACTATGCTGATTTCTGTAGCTGACTTTGTTGGAGTATCAAAATCAACAGCAGGCCGAATAATACGGGACATTTCATCAGCAATAGCCTACTTCTATGATAAATATATTTTTATGCATAGTGGGGCTTCAGAAAAATTCTATGAGATGGCTGGATTTCCCCGGGTTCTAGGAGCAATAGATTGCACTCATATTCGTTTACAATCTCCATGTAAGGAATATAATTTTTAACTTTATGGAGTTTTATTTTTAATGTAATTTAATATGCTTATTTAAATGACATTCAGGTTTAAAATTAGGTGAGGAATATAGAAACCGGAAGGGCTACTTTTCTCTCAATGTGCAAGCTGTTTGTGATGCTGATTTGAAGTTCATGAATGTGGTTGCTCGCTGGCCGGGTTCTACCCATGATGCAACTATTTTCAACAATTCTATTCTTAGAGGTAACATTTTCACTGCATGGTTTATAACTAATTAGTGAAATATAACAATGAAATATGGTTCTATATTTTTACAGCTCAATGTGATGCAGGCCAGTTAAACGGCCGCTGGCTACTTGGGGATAGTGCCTATCCAAACAGAAGCTATCTACTAACACCTGTATTAAATCCAAGTAGTGAAGCTGAGTGCAAATACAATGAAGCACACATTCGGACTAGAAATACAATTGAAAGGTAATCGTATTATTATTATAAATATGAGTTTGTGAATATGTTTGTTACTCAACCTTTGAAAATCTTTGAAAGGATTTCAATGACATTTGGCACACAGACGGACCATATCTTAGATTAATTATGAGTTAATTTTTTTCCTGGTAATACATTAATTTAATGTACCCATTTGGATATTGTTTTGTTAATTATGATCTAATCAAATTGTATGTTTGTTTGCAGAACATTTGATGTTTGGAAACGTAGATTCCCAGTTGTGGCACTCACACTGCGTGTTTCATTGCCACTTGTCCAGGCTATTATTACAGCTACTGCAGTATTGCATAATATATGTAGGAATCATAATATTGCAGAAGTTCCTCCAGAGGTTAACTTTGAAATAACAAATACAAGCAATGAAAATAATAGCCAAAATATGGATGACCAAGATATCCAAACAAGAACGGATCTTATTATCAATTGTTTTACATAAACAAATAAAACATAATGTATCAATTCAGTTTTATTTTTTAATTATAAAAAAAATAACACTATTACATTTACATGCTACCAAGAAACTTTGTTTAAAAGCAAAATAGGTACACAAGTAATTCTGTTTTTCTTTACACAAATGTAACAAAAAAAAATTACTTGTGTAACTGCTCTAATTCTAGTTTCAGTTTTTTGTTTTCTTATTTCATATGTTCATTTTCTAATTTTAAATTTTCATTTTGCAATGAAATATTTTGTAACTTTGCATCTGAACAAAGTTTCATAACTGTGTAATATTCAGCTAGAGCAAGATACCTGGCCACCTTTCCATCGTCTGCTATTTTAGATTTCTTCTTCCCTGGAAAAGAAATAAGTTTTATGTAAATTTTCAGAAATATATCTATCTCACCACATACCAGTTCCCTTGTTATTTGGTTTTAATTAAAATGTGTAAACACATGGACGCTATTCACAAAGCAATATTAGTAGCTATATTCTGGCACGGATTCAATTTAGATTACCATCAAAACTAAGAGAAAGTATTATGTGAGAAACTTCTTAACATAAGCATACCTACGTCTACTACAAACTGTTAAACGGACAATAATACTGGTTGCTATTTCATTTGATCACTATTTCATAAACCAACTGCCTATAAGGCTTAGTTTTAGTTTGCCAGCCCACGAGTCAGAAACGACATGGTTTGGGGAGATTAGGTTAAAACTGTGACCTTCCATGCACGAGCCGAGCGAGCGAAGCGAGCGGTGCCGCGGCAGCGGCCGGCGAGTGCCAGAAACGACTAGATTACGTTGATAAGCCCTATCGGCGAAAAGTCTGTCGGTGTTTAGTCGTACACTCCCGGCCCAAACCCGAAATGGTTTATGTGTAATTAGGATGTGATTATTTATATTTTAAGCCTTGAAAATCCTTAAACTGATGCAAAGGGTGAGTCATTCGTTTTATTCGTCAATCCCACACCTTTTCTGGCCTTTAAATCGATGTCGATACACAAAAATTCGAAAGTGAGGTTAGAATATAAAAAAAAAAAATTCTCAAAAACGGGGGGGTTGCGCAACTTTTCCTTCACAGGGGAGGCTCTACACCTCCCCCGCCTCCCTTCCCACCCCCCTTCACCCCTTAAATTTACTGCTGGCATACTAAAACTTAACCAGGTTCACAACTGGACCAGCCGGCGTAGCATGACCAATTCTATATCTATTCTACCAAGAACAAAAAAAGTTCCTTATGTATTTTAATTCTGTAAAAATGTTTTTATCTCATCAATAGTAAAGAGAAATAGTCATCATACTCGTTTATTCCCGTTGTCCCCGTATGCCATATCCCCGTCACGGGGACAGCGGGACGTGATTAAATTTATTTCCAGTTGTCCCCGTAACGTATATTCGGCTAACGGGGACAACGGGAAGTAAACTTTTCACGAGTCGTTGTCCTCTTAAATCTGCATTGTTTAAGCTTAGTTTTTTAGCATGGGAAAAAGAAAAGGGAAATAAAGCAAAATTTATTTATTTGTATTCGAATTTTAATTTGAGGTAAAAAAAAAAACAATTATTTACACAAATAACACAACTTGAGCATTATAAATATAGTAGTAGTAGTATAAAATCAACAAAAATATCACAATTACTTGCCTAAAAATAAAAATCATAGTAAATAGCTACATATGTAATTACAAAAAATATCACAATCATATGCCTAAAAATAAAAATCATAGTAAATAGCTACATATGTAATAACAAAAAATATCACAATCATTTGCCTAAAAATAAAAATCATAGTAAATAGCTACATATGTAATTACAAAAAATATCACAATCATTTGCTTAAAAATAATAATCATAGTAAATAGCTTTTTTGCCTTTGCCTAAAAAAAATCAACATGGTAAGTAGCTACATACATCTTACTACAAAAAATATCACAATCACTTGTCTAAAAAATAATCAACACAGTAAATAGTTTCATACCTCCAAAATACGTTACAATAATTTACTTATCATTATTTATTTGTTTATCATAGTTACTAGAAAACTTAATTTGGAATGTACGATACATTTCAAACAATAAACATGTAATAAAATCGATTAAATTTATAAAAAAATACTACTTGAAAACAAGGTCTAAATCCCTAATATTAATCTACCGCGTACCAAGACCAATCTACCAATATTTCCATACACTTTGTTTGTTGGGTAAAAGATGCCAACGCACACATTCATAATACTACAGAAAAATGAAAAAACGGGGACTGTGGGCAATAATTTTTACTTATTTTATTCAACTATATTAACGGGGACAATGTACGGGGACAACGGGAAGTATTTTTGAATATTTAATTGAAGTACCGCTGTCCCCGTAGGACGGGGAAAGTGTACGGGGACAACGGGAAGTATTTTTAAATATTTAATTGAAGTACCGCTGTCCCCGTAGGACGGGGACACGGTGTACGGGGACAACGGGAATAAACGATCATACTTGACATCGTACTCTTGTGGACTGAAGAATAGAATTATCTCTTTTCTTCAGTTTTACACAATTTTTCTACGATACAATCTATCATTTTGTCTTCTCTTCCGTCGAAAAATTCCGTTTCTATGGCGGTCATGTTACGCGTGCTGTACCACATAGCAGTACCACTTAGCGCATATGCAGACACTTCATTCAAGACAGACACTAGGACTGAAGTGTCATATTAGTGTCTATAAATACCGGTATTAATGTACTCATACCTGTGTCTATTGACACTGGTACAGATAATAAGTTTTGTAACCCTTGCTTGTTTATAGGTTATTGGTAACACCTCAGCCTGTCCCCCAATAAGCCCATCACCACTACCACTACACAAAAGCGTAAGTAATTGAATGAATTCGACTAAAAATATTTTGCATGAATAGGAAATCCCTATCGCATCTGACTTACAGTGCGTTCGTTTCATTGACAAAAATGTTAAAGTAGTCGGTGAACAAACACAAAAAATATGCGGTAGAACATAGAACCTCCTTCTTTTTTGTAATCGGTTAATCAATGAATTTAAACAAAAATAAACCCAATATTATATCCGTTTATTACTCAAATAATTCTAGAAACTAATATAACAACACAAGGAACATTAGATACAAGTACATTTACAAATATCTTGAGCTCTTAATTTATAATATAATTATTTATTAATTTCATGCGAACTACCCAAGCAATGTCCAAAACGCAGTAGGTTAAGTTAATAAATTACACGAATAATTATGAATGATTATAGTTGTGGCCCCAATAACATAATAGTGACCACCTGTCTGATATATCAATTTGCAAAGCGTCGACCTAATTGCGTAAGACATTTTCAATCACAATCCAAGGGTTTTGAAAGAAATCTCCAATCCATAGCTTCATAGGTCTGAAAAATTCTTCTGCCCTATGACGTAAATTACGCAATGAATGTGGCGGAACTGTCAAAATGGAAGACATTAATTTAGTGTGTTTCGCGATTACCGCACAGACTCAATTTGGCAACTGATATCCCGATCCCGAGTAACTAAGTAAAACAATGTTGGTGTGGCTGCAACGCATGTTACTTTAAAGCTAAATTATGTTTGTTTTTCCAACATTAAATAAACCTTTTATAGCCAAAGGTAATAACAACCCACAATTAATTAGATTTAACTACAATTTCCTAAGAGGTGTATCATCAAATCCTCGAAGCCACGTAATCAGGCTGAAAAGAAAGAAATACTTTATTAGTTAATTTATTTTTTTAGACTATGGGTTAAGCGCAGATGGTGAAATATCGTCAAACAAAAGATGACTTCTCGTTGGTAAAAAAAGAAATACGTAACAGATAAAAAGCATTGTCTATACAGCAATGTGACGATTGAAAAATCGGCCCTATGAGGTTTATCAGGCCACAAGTGATTGGTATTGGTGATCAATCGAATCCGGCCCGTCTCTTGCTGCCCTCTACCAGCGACGCCCTAAGCCGAGGTCCGTATCCCACAGTGGGTGCCGTTACCGAGTAGTTGTTGGTTTTTTCAGTTTATAAGCCCTGGCTGGAGGCCTAAATTTATTAAGGTATTTGCAGGCAAACCCGGTGAAGTAGTAACGACCCCTCAAGGTCAAATAAGAGAAGTAATTTAAAAAAAATGGGGTTGGTGATGACTGCTGACCCTGTGACAAATGACACATTTTGAAAAGGTGGACATTAAATGAAATACGGTATACTTACAGAAACAAACCAATAAGAATCCGGCTTGAATATGAGTCGAGAAATGAATCCCATTTCAGACGCGGGAGCGATTGCGTGCAAGTGAAGATGTCTGACGCTACGGAAAGGGGGCCAATGGTATCCTAGACGAGCGTCGGTCAGCGTGAGATTATTTTTCGCCAACTGCTCGTGAGCAATCAACAGCATTTTTTCAACTGAAAACAAATACAGAAAAATATTTTAGTTTGTTGGCAAATTGAACTATAATGTGAATAAACATTTAATTGTTTTTCGATTATGTCAAAAAATGTTTTGGTGGACCGAACCTTACCTTCACATGTTTAAGTGTTGCCATTTATTTCATCACAAAATTACCGCATATTATGGAATATATTAAAAAAACTGTGTAGGCAAAACTTGGAATCTTTACTATGGACTTCAACAGAACACGTAATATTTAAAGACGAGAAAAACAACTGCTCTCTCGAAAACAAATGTCATGAAATCAAGATGACCTTTATAATGTTCAGCATTAGAAATTGAATTACTAAACAGATTCAAATAGTTGGAAGAGATAACTCTATAGACTTACTACAGGTAGATTATGCTTATAGTTATACTCCATTTGTTTAGGTAGTTAACTAAATGTAAACAATCTTAACATGTCTTTTATCTAAAAAACTGTCTAAAAATTGAATCTAAAAATGTTTACAATTAGGTATTTACTTAAACCGATGTTAGGTAAGTAACTTAATTTAAATAATATTTGTTGGTCTTTTATACGATTTATTTTATATAAAAAGACATATCAAGATTGTTTACCTTTAGTTAACTACCTAAACAAATGGAGTATAGTTTATATTTTTTTTCAAAAATCGGGGAGATCGTGATTTTGAACCATGCTACCCCACGCACTATCAGATAAGTTGATAACAGTTTTCAATTTTAATCACTTTCTAAAGCTAATTAGTAATTAAATTCTAGCTATTAAATCACTTACCGAGAACCTTATCAGTCGCCGTTAAGGATTTAACGTCTTCAATATGATGTTTAGGTATAATTAGAAGATGTAACTTGCTCGCAGGTTTAATATCGGGAAACACACAAACATCGTCATCTTCATATATTATTTCCGTAGGTTCGAACTTGTTAACTATATTACAGAATATACACGATGACCTCTGGACAGCGGGCGCCGTCATTTTTGAATAAAATGCTAAGAAATTCCGCGTTTTGGCAATGTTGTTTTGCCTTCATGAAGTTCTGAAGTGAAGTGTGTTTGGTTTATGTTGTCAGTTGTCACTGTCAAATGTCTGTTTGACGTATCTGAACTTGCGTGCGTTCAATTCACTTGAATTCATGCCAATGATATAAAACTGAATGTTTATTCAACGGTCTTTTTATTACAAGACGACGTCTACACTACAGCTTTACGATAACACGGAAATAAAATGTTTGGATTTATAGGACACCGTGACGTTATAACAAACCTAAACGTCACGAAAGACGAAGTTAAATGTATGAAAACATTTAAATTCGTGCTTCATAGACGTTGAGGATAATAAATAAGCGCACGTTGGTATTTTTAACGGAAACACCAACATTCTTCACACACATTATGGCGGTATGTTACGAATGGAGAATTACTGCAGAGCGTTCTCACCAGTCCAAAAGGAAAAAGAACTTGCTTGATTTTTAATGGAATTATGATGTGCGACTTTATTGATATAAAAAAAAAAACCTATGAATGTTAATCGTACTTCCTTAAATCCTAACTGCATAAAAAATAAAACCATCTGCTTAGCCTTTCATCAATTATTTTGGGGTTGGCTTTCAGTCTGCCTATTTACGTATTTTTTGCAGGTCAGTGTCAGGCTGTCATCATCATCATCATCATCATTTCAGCCGTAAGACGTCCACTGCTGGACTTAGGCCTCCCCCAATCTGGGGGGCTTTGTAATAATCACCACGCTTGGCAGGCGGGTTGGCTATCGCAGTATGGTGGTAAAATGCATAGAGAACGCTGCTGCCCATTCAAGGTCATTGTCAGGCTGTATGTTGAACAAAATAAGAGTCGTAAACATAATGAATATGGCTTTAGATAATAATAATAATTTAAGTTATTAATACCTCAATCTAAACTTATTTAATAATTCCATTGAATTACTTTTTCATGAAATAGGTAGTCTGAATGACTGAATGTGTTCACCTTACATGTTTTCCGTGGCCCGGAGGAGCCTAGATAAAAAATCGGAAGACAAATAATATTTTAAACAATATTTTTAAAGACCAAATGATATCTAGACTACACCGTAATGTCTATAATACATGTTTGTCATTATTATTATACCCAGTGACGTCACAATAATTAATTGCCGTGAAAAATGTGCACAACTTAGCGATATACAAATATTTTTATACAAAACATGTGTACTTTGGTGTTTTTAAAATTAAATAGGTAAGTAGTTAGTTACGCATATCAATGCCAATGTTTTTTCTCGGCTCTTCTCCATAGAAATCAACAAATTGAAATCGTGCACCTAGCTCCTGACGTTTCATAAGTGCCCATGTAGGTTTATGTGAAATAAAGATATTTTTATTTTTATTTAATGTAAAAAAAATACAGTTTTCAACCAACGAAAAAAACGGAGGAGGTTATCAATTCGACACGTATATTTTTTTTTAATGTAGATATGACCACGCATAACTTTTTACATAGTAGACCGATTGTGATAATTCTTTTTTTATTGGAAAGGGTATACTCCGAAGGTGGTCTCACATAAATTTGGAAAACAAAATCGAACCCTAAGTGTCGGAAAACAGGGGATGATTGATTGTTCACTTACTGATTGTAATGTATAACCACGCATAACTTTGTACAGAGTGGTCCGATTTTGATAATTATTTTTTCATTGGATAGGGTATACCTTGCCAAGTACTATTAGTATATTAAAGCTACAAAAAAATATAAAATAAAAACTCTTTAACAAAAAATTAAACCGCCGAAAAAACTGAAAAGCAAAAAATTATAAACCTTAAAATCCTGAGTCGGCGCTGAAAAATCAATGAACAAAGATCACTCAAAGCGCCGACTCATAATTTTAAGGTTTATTATTTTTTGCTTTTCATTTTTTTTGAAAATAAAATTAAAAAAAATAATTAGTTTAATATTTGAAGTCGGTGGTAGAAAAGTAAAATACAGATCCAAAGACAGCGACCTACGAAAATAAAGTTATTTTTCTCTATTGTTTTTTTTTTTGGAAGGCGGTTGTTTTATAGAGATTAGTTTAACATCATAATTCTCCTGCTCTTATCCCAATTTATTTGTGGTCGGCGCAACATATCTTTTTCTTCCACACTTCTCTATTAGTCGTCATCTCAGTAGTCACCCCCTTTCCATCCATATCATCATCCACACAGTCCATCCATCGTTTCTTTGGCTTACCAAACAGCGTAACAGTGAATGAATTATTTAATTACTCAGTATTATACGTGTTTAAAGTTTCCATTGATTTATAATTTATTATGTTTATACAATTGGTTGGTTATTAATTAAATGAATCATTAGAAAACTAGCTTATGCCCGCGGCTTCGCCCGCGTGGAGGGCAGAAATTATTCCATATGAACGTAATTCCGATTTAATAAGTTTTTTAGGTCCGAAGACAAGTCATAGTCTGAGAGTATTTGTGTGCCAAATTTCCTTCCAATCTGTTCAACCGTTTTTAACATCCAAACCAGAGATGTTGCGAATATTCGCATCCGCATCCGCAAATACGGAGCTTCCGCATTGATTTGGACATCTGCATCCGCATCCGTAATAATCATTGCGGATGTTCATGCGGATGCAGATGTTGCACATGTCGCGACAAGAAACAAAATAGACGTACCCGGCGACTGGCGCTTCCATACACACGTGATCATTTAATTATTTAAACTTTTCGCACACAAAAAAAAGGTACAAAGGCGGACTTAATGCCTTAGGCATTCTCTACCAGTCAACCAAGGGTGGTGAAGAGATTATTATATATTAATCATTGGCCAATAGGAGCGAAGATTTCCCTCGGTGACAAGATCCGACGAGATTTTAATTGTGTAATGTGTATCATTTGTTTTTGGTAAGTAAATCAGTCGTATGCAGTTGATTAGTTGCGCTTATGGTATAAACATTTAAGGTTTCGAGTGTATCGTAAAATTATGAATATACACAGCATTGTGCTCTTAAATGGTGGAGCGTACAAACTACGTAGATTTTTATCGACGCTACCAGCCAGTGTTCCTAGCGAACAATTGTTTAGTAGTGCGAGTTTAATTTATGAACCTCTGCGTAACAGACTAGACCCCGAAAAGGCGGCAATTTTGATATTTATTCAATATAATGCTCTCATTTTCAACTTTAATTAGGTACTAAATATTTGACTAAAATATTAATAATTACGCTCTTATTATTTAATTTCTCCACTCACATAGTTTCTTATAATAAATCTTAAGATCCGCATCCGCATCCGCGGATGTGAGCCTGCAAATATCCGCATCCGCATCCGCATCCGCGGATGTGAAAAAATCGGCATCCGCAACATCCCTAATCCAAACATACAAAGTTTCACATTCATAGTAGTGTAGCTCGGCGCGCGATTTCGTCCGCATTTGTTACCCGATCCACCGCGTCGGATCGCATCGCCTGCCCGTGCTGTTACTTTGTTCTTCCTTAGCGTTGTTTCTGCTTATTTTATTTTTACTCGGCTCCTAAGAGTTCCAGTGTGATATTAAATAGCCTTCCTCTTGAATCGGACAATCAAATATAAAAAGAATTTCCGAATACGACTGGTAGATTCAGAGATTCATAATCAGCCTATAACTAATGTTCCCACCGCTGGGACACAGGCCTTCTCTCTGTGAGAGGGAACGGGCCGTAATCCACCACGCGGGCTCAGTGCGGGTTGGTAGATGTCACAGGTCTTCAAATTTTAGGTTCTAAGACATGTCGGTTTCCTCACGATGTTTTCCTTCACCGTTTTGAGAGCAGTGGTGATGAAATTATTTACACAAAGTAAAGCGCCTGCCTGGGTTCGAACCCACAATCTGCAACTCGTAAGTCGAAGCCGATACCACTGTACCACCACTGCTCTCATGATGATTCAGAGATTAGCGCGTTCAAATTAACTCTCCAGTTCCTTTATTAGAACACTAGCTTCTGCCCGCGACTTCGTCCGCGTCAAATTTTTGCTCCTCTGACACTTCCCGTCGCATCGAATTGCCTGCCAGTTTTCGTCCATTTTTCGTTGCTGCTCCGCTCCTTTTGATCATAGCGTGATATTATATAGCTTTTAGCCTTCTTCAATAAATAGGCTACCCAACACAAAAAAAAAAATTCTATTCGGATCAGTAGTTGCTGAGATTACCGCGTTCAACCAAACAAACATACAAACTCTTCAGCTTTATAATATTAGTATAGATGATGATAGTTTTTGCCAGCGGCTTTGCTTGCGTATTATAGGTACATACAAACCTTCCTTTTGAATCACTCTGTCTATTGATGAAAACTGCATTAAAATCCGTTGCGTAGTTTAAAAGATATAAGCGTACAAACGCGGGAAGTGACTTTGTTTTATCTACACGAAAAATAATCTACACTAATCTACACTAATATTATAAAGAGGAAAAATTTGTATTTTTGATTGTTTGTTTGTAATGGATAAACTCAAAAACGACTGGACCTTTTAAAAAATTCTTTCACAATTAGAAAGCTACATTATCTGCAAGTAACATAGGCAATATAACATCACTCTACAACCAAGAGGAGCGGAGCAGTAATGAAAAATTATGCAAAAACGGGGAAAATCGCACGGGTAGGCGATTCGACGCGACGGGAAGGGTCGGGGGAACACAAAATTTAACGCGGACGAAGTCGCGGGCAGAAACTAGTACTATGTGAAAAGAAAAGTAAAAGAACGATGAATTATAATATTGTTTGGGTGCGTACCTACGTCATTCGATGGCGAGGTTATACGTAAATTAAACCATCGTCACCACAAGAAAATAATCATTTAATTGGCACAAAACACAAAGACGACAAAAACAGCCCAGCCTTTTCTCAATTACTAGCTTCTGTCCGCGACGTCGTCGTCCGCGTTAAATTTCTTGTTTACCTGACCCTTCCCGTCGCGTCGAATCGCCTACCCGTGCGATTTTCCCCGTTTTTGCAACATTTTTCATTACTGCTCCGCTCCTCTTAGTTGTAGCGTAATATTATATAAACTATAGCCTTCCTCGATAAATAGGCTACCCAACACAAAAATATTTTTTCAATTCGGACCAGCCATCCAGCCATCCTCCTCCTCCTCCTGCGCCGCCCCTTGTCAGCGCAGGAGGAGTAGGAGGATGTGCGGTGCATGGCTGTCCGTGGTGGTCCGCAATA
The DNA here is from genome assembly GCA_947507805.1 of Aporophyla nigra. Classification (NCBI taxonomy): domain Eukaryota; kingdom Metazoa; phylum Arthropoda; class Insecta; order Lepidoptera; family Noctuidae; genus Aporophyla; species Aporophyla nigra. The sequence goes on along the minus strand of OX382319.1, from coordinate 9,990,960 downwards.
TCACGGATCGTAGAAAGCCGCCTTGATAAGATAAAGATCTTAATTATCCATTATGTCATTCTAAAATGCAAAATGAAACACAAGACTCGAGGCGGATCCGGCGCATTGCTATGGACTTGCCTGCGCTTCCACAGACTCTTCTGATGGTGCCTCGGTGCCAACCTGGTCTGTATCCCTCCGCAATATCGCAGACCGTGGTGGTTTTATGTTTACATGGTTTTTATTTGTTTGTAAGGTATTATGATATGGGTCTTTGTTGCGGGAATTAAATTGATTTGATTTAACGGTTCAAGTTTGGTTATGGTGTGCAAACGGCATTTAGAACGGCAAAGCATGGGAAAAACAGGCACAAAACAAAATATTTCTTTGAAAAAACAAGGATATTATTTACACATCGAAAACAAAAGAGCCCATATATTAACTCTTATAAATCTTTACGAAAAATCAACAGAGTTACAAAAGACAATACGTACATAAAGTAATTGAAATTGGTGTAATTTCGACCATATTTCATGTCTGTGTTGATTCAGCTTGGGATTAGACAAATAATTTTTGGCAGGTTGTGTGTTGCGGTGTACTTATAAAACTGATTGCGCATTTCATTTAGTAAATCATTTTCAAAATGAAGTGGGTAGCGGTTTTACTTGTCGTGGTAAGTGAGAAAATATTATTCTAAATTCATGACTAGATCTCTAAAATTTGTTTCACCCGTTCACCCCTTTGAAAATGTAGTTTTCGAAAATTAATATTTATGATTTTAATCCTTTACTTAGAAAAATGATAGAGACTTAATAAATTTAGGTCAAAGAACTTTATGGATTAAAGAAATTAGATTTTTTAAATATATTGTATCCTTCCTTTTCACAACGATAGGGCCTAACCCTATTAAAACAAGCGTTTGGATTTTAACATTATTAAATTTATACTCATTTTCGAGTTAATCGAATTAAGTAGCCCTCAAACTTTATTACCATATTTCACCCCATTAGGAGTTGATATTTAAAAATCCGGAAACATTTCTGTACCAAGTTAACCGACAGCGCTTCTAACTTTGATACTTCTTTATATGATGTTTTTTTGCTTATAACTTAAAGTTATAAAACTTATAATCTTTGTTATTTACTGATGCCAATATTACCATGTTTTAAGTTTGTTGACCAAATGAATAAGGTTTTTCATTTAAACTATAACCTCTCTTTTCACCCCACAGGTGTGCAATTCTGAAAAATCGTTTGGGTTGTTTCTGTAAAAATAGAAAGATTATTTATACCATTTTTTGGTTAAACAAGGCAGGCAGAAAAATCCTCACCTCTATAATTAGGTACCCCTTTTCACCCCATTATGGGAAGATTTTCCCAACCCTTTAAGCTTTTAACTGTCTTAATAATAAGAATGTCTTTAATATTGAGTAGGTTTATAACTGGAAAACCCCTGCAATTAATTTTTAAGTAAGTTCATGCATGCTGTGTCTATCGCATCATATTGTATACTTGGTGTGTATTATAGCTTGTATTATTAGATTATAAAATGTAACAATTTTAGATAGACCAATAAATAAATAAAAAAATAAGCAATTCATACAGACTCAGATTAAATTACCTGTTAATCCTCTCCCCGCATTAGGTATCGATATTGAAACTTAACAGTCCTTTGTTTGATTAAAAGTTTTGAATGTCATCATTTTGAATTGTCATGTAAAGACTTACCAGCTCCCGGTCACCGCGAGGCGCGAGCTTGCGGACGGCGAGCAATGGGTAGCTCGCCGCCCGGTAAGGACCAGGCTCGGGTCGACGGCGCGTAGTGTTCCACGCGCGCCTCAAAGAGATGTCAGCAATACTGAAGGGGTCTACTAGGACCAGTGCCTGCCAGGGTCGCGAGATTCGTTCGAAAGAGTTACCGTGGCCCTAGCATATGCGCAACTGAAGGAACATGGGTGGGTTTTAGTCAGTAAAAGTCTGACACGCCCTCCCGCTCCGCCCAGAGCGGGAGAAGTCATTTGATGATTTCCCATCCAAAAAAAATACCAGCTAATTTAATAAAAAATAAATAAAAAAAACTACACCTATTTTTTTCAAAGTGACGATGTGGACACAGACTTTACTCCGTTACCACCAAACCCGCGCTTTAGCTCTGTCTCGCATAGAGTCGTAGTTACTGTTGCAAAGGACTCGAGTCCTCGAGTCGTAATTTTAAAGACGCGACTCAAATATGCAAGACTCAGTTTGCTCAAGAGGCTCGAAGTCTAGAGTCAAAAAGACTTCAATAGAAGGTGATAAGTTCAAATTAGGGGCCATCCGTAAATTACGTCACACGCATTTCATGATTTTTGACCCCCCCTACCCCGTCCTTGTCACAGCTGGTCACATTTGTGAGACCCCCCTCCCTAGTGTGACGTCATATTTTTACAACTTTACATCTAGAAATAATTATTGAATTAAAACAGCAGTTCAGAAATTTATTTAGTGCAATTTAAATGATTAAAAAAAAATAACATCAAATCAAACATTGCAAGAAATTAACAAAACAAAAAATGATTAATTATATTGATTAAAGATTAAACTTAATCATCTTGAGTCTTTATCAGTTTAGTGACATTTATCAAAGGGTGGTCCGGTCGGCGCGTACACTCGTAAAGCGAGTGGCCCACAAAACTATTTGAACCTTATGTTTCTACAGATAAAGTTGCAAATGTTTTTGAGTTTCGTTAATCGTTTAAAGTTCGTGTTTTACACTTAACACTTAGATTGAAACAGATTTTGAAATGTGACGTCACGAAATTGAAGACCCCTCGCACCCCCTTGTCACACAATGTTACACTTCATCGATCCCCTCTCCCCTTAACGTGTGGCGTAATTTATGGATGGCCCTTTAGTGTAACTTTGCATACAAAAAATCTGCGAGAGTTATTCGAGTTTTTTCGAATGATGAGCGACAAGTCTCATCTTCATGCTCCGAGTTTTTCTTTAAGACTCGATTTCATTTTAAAACTCGAGTCCTTTTTAAGACTCGAGTCCTTTTTAAGACGCGAGTGGCTGTTAAATGACTCGGGCTCGGCTTGACTCTAGAATCCGAGCCTTTTAAGCAAGCTGAGTCTTGCATAATTGAATCGAGTCTTTAAAATTACGACTCGAGGACTCGAGTCCTTTGCAACACTAGGCGTAGCATTATGTTGAGCGATAGCAGTTTTGCATATTCTTCCCCAACTTGTTCTTTTTTGTGTTCTTTCTCTGCGTCATATTTACTGTAAATAAATGTATTTTCTTTCTTTCTTTACTTTTTGTCTATACGTGGGACAATTGGCGTATTCACCTGTTGTAAACAAATATTTTAGTCATACTTAGCCATTTTAATAAAATGGCGGCGGGATTTTTTCGTGCACTGTATTTTCAACCCTCGGTGTTGAACCGAGCATTGAGAATCCAACAGAGAGCATCTTAGTGTGTCGAGAATCGAACAATGTTTTACTGTTCGATTTTCAAATCTAAGCGCTATGCATTGCGTTGATAGTCAAGGGCGCCAAAAAAAAAATATAGTTCGACTTCCATAAAACACTACCTACTAACCTACCAAGTGAAAAAATAATTTAATTTTGGAAATAGGTGGCAAAGAACTATAATTCAATTATAAATTCAATTTATTTCAGAAACAATTTACATTGTGTGTGAAAACATAATAAATAAAACAAAACAAACTCATTAAAATTATAACTGTAATTTTCTATGTACTGTCTTCATTTATTTTTGTGCCTTATATATTTAGTATGTATGTATTTATGTATCTATTATTTAGAATATAAATATCTGTGTAGCAATTTTAGTACATTGTATGTTTACACCTTTGACATACCCATTTTATGTCCAGACTTATCACTGTCCATTCCATGGTTGCCTGGAAGAGATCGCATAAAGCGATAAGGCCGCCCATTGTATATTTTGTAGTCTTTGTAATGTTTTTTTGTTTTGTATTTTAATGGTGTACAATAAAGTATATATAAATAAATAATAAACTAACACATACAATAAAATAATGAAAAAAAAAATTCAATACAATAAAAAATTCAATGTGAAAATTCAATTCACAGCTGCTATTACATTATTAATATTACCCAGTCTCACATTAACTAATATAAAAAAATTAAAATCTGGATATGTCATCGTCTATCGAATCCATACATTTCTCCAATAGGAACACTTTGAGTTTTGATTTAAATGAGCTCTTGTAAATTAAAGTCTTTAAGTCGAATAGCAACCTGTTAAAAATCCGCACTGCTTGATATTGAGGACTATGTTGAACAATGTTCAGTTGGGGTTTTATTTTGTTTTTAAAATCTTTCCTGCGCATACTCTCCCTCAACTGTCTCTCCTCATCTGTTTCATAATCATGCAGATATTTTTTGAAATTCACCAACAATACTAAAATATAGAGGCTGGGCACAGTAAGAATTTTTAAATTGATAAAATGTGGCCTACAGCTCTCCATTTGTGATATCCGGACCATGGTTCGTATGGCTCTCTTTTGGAGTACAAAGGCTCTCTGGTTATATTTAAAACTATTTCCCCAAAACTGGACACTATATCTCAACCTTGATTCTATTAGAGCATAGTATACCATTTTAAGATGTTTTATGTCAGTGTCATCCCTAAGACTGCGTAAGGCATAACACGCTGAGGAAATATATGAATCAATTGCTTGCAATTCCTTTTTCCAATTTAAATATTTATCAATGTATACCCCTAGAAAAAACATCTAAAGTAAAGAAACCATTATTCTCCTCCCCTTATCCCAATTTATTTGTAGTCGGCGCAACTGCTTTTTCTTCCACTTTCTCTATTAGTCATCTCGGTAGTCACCCCCTTTCTATCGATATCATAATTCACACAGTCCATCCATCGTTTCTTTGGTCTCCCTCTACTCTTATAGCCATCGACGTTCATACTCTCCTCATTCCTCCGTATCACGTGCCCATACCATGACAACCGATTCCCACACAACTTTTCAGTTATCAGTGCCACTTTCAGACTTCCTCTTATGTACTTACTCATTTCTTAATATTGGCTTTCAACATACTGACCCATATTTATCACTTTGTAGTGTATTTTTGTTTTTTTTTTTTTTTTTTAAATTATTTATCTTATTTATCTAAGCGTGTTCTTTCTTTTTCAGGCACTAGTGGCCATCGACGGTTTGACAGGTAAGCTTCCTTTATTCCTGCCAGGGTCACGAGATTTGTTCGAAACAGTTACCGAGGCCCTGGCATATAGGCAACTGAAGGAACACGGGTGGGTTTTAGTCAGTAAAAGTCTGACACGCCCTTCCGCTACGCCCAGACTGGGAGACGTCATTTGATGATTTCCCACCCACAAAAAAGCTTCCTTCATTGGTTCTGCACAGATTTATTGTCTGCTTTCCTACTTCTACTTCCCAGCTTCTGTACCGTGTGGTGCCGGACGTAAATAATAATACCACCCCATTTCTTCCTGTGGGTGTCGTAAAAGGCGACTTAGGGACTTACTAGAGAATGGGCAGCAGCGTTCTCTATGCATTTTACCATTATACTGCGATCGCCAACCCGCCTGCCAAGCGTGGCGATTATGGCAAAGCCCCCCGAACTGGGGGAGGCCTAAGTCCAGCAGTGGACGTCTTATGGCTGAAATGATGACTTCCCAGCTAAAGCACTAGGAAGTGCTGATGGGCGGGCGTACCGTGGGACTGTCTTATGTAACTTTGACGTACAAAAGTGCTGACTCTCAGCCTAGTTTGAATAAATGACTTTTGATTTTAATAACGATTAACTTAGTGGACTGCCTCGCTGGTGTAGTGGTCGCAAGCGCTATTACTGTGCATGAGGTAGGTACTGCGTTCGATTGCCGGTTCGAGCAAAGTGTTATTGAGTTCTGGAACTTCTCAGAAGCAGCCTGGTGTCTGGATTTGTATCCGGTCGATGGCAATGGCAGAATCTGAAAAAAAAATAAAAGAGATTGCTAAATCATTGTTTCACATGTTCGAAAAATTTGTCTGCTTCCTCAACGCAATGAATGATGTTGAACTGTTAAAATCCATTCCTACTTTTAGAGTGTTTCGCAATCACCCTCTGTTTCCATTGTACCCATACAAAAGCTTCCAAAATTACCATTCCATCGTTGAGCTGCACGATTACTAACAAATGCGAGCACTGACTGGACAGGTCCACTCAATCTGTGTGGTTCTTTCCTCAAAACACCATTTCAGATGGTCTCTGGTCTCTTTCAGGTCTTCATATGATTTGACCAAGATTATGTCCGTACTTTAAAAGAGACTGTGACCTCTGATTTTGATTCGTTTCTTCTCAGAGTTGTCAGATAGGAAACGCCGACCACATCTAGTTTAAAAAAAATATCATTGACGTGTAAAAGTGTTTGTACAAATATACTTACAGAAATGAAATCATTTATCATTTCTCATCTTCCACAGCGCTAAACTTACACGCCCCACTAGGCACTTCTAGAGACTCTGGCAAACAGAGAAGCAGAAGTGCCACGGGCTTAGACGTTGGCGTCTCCAAAGAAGATGGTTTGAAGCTGACCAAGACGGAATCTCAGGAGCAACACTCTGGAGCGTCCAACCAGCAGAACAGCAAAACAAGAACAGCGAGTAAGTGTTATTTTGTGACATAGATATAAGAAAGATCTCTTCTGAAATTTCTCTAACAATTAATTACAATTAAAATAATTGGAATACAATAATAACTATATTTTTATAGAATCAAGTTCTTCTAACTTAACAGACAGCTGTGCTGCTGGACAGTTTGTTGCGCCAATTCTACCCAGCTAAAGCACTTGGAAGTGGTGAAGAGCGGGCGCTTTGGGGGACTGTCTTATGTAATTTTGACATTCAAAAAGTGTTGAGTCTCAGCCTAATTTGCATGAATTTTTGATTACATACAATACATAAAACATTCTTGTCATTAGAACAACAACAATTATATAGAACTAAATTAAACCAAAATAGGAACCGCAAAATGAAGTATGTAATCAAGAAACTGAATAAATACGCAATATCATTGTTAAAAATACAGACCTACATTAAGAATTTGTAGGAAAACTAGCTTTTGCTGCGACTTCGTCTGCGTCAATGTCGGTTATCGCAAACGCAGACGAAGTCGCGGAATAAAAAGTAGCATACCTATGTCCTTTTTTGGGGGTCAAACTTATCCCGTACTAAAATTCATCAAAATCGGTTCAGTGGTTTAGTCGTGAAAGCGTAACAGACAGACAGAGTTACTTTAGTACTTATAATATTATTATTTGTTAAATATAGTACGGAATTATTAAAGCGCTCTTCCTCTATTCTACTTGCAATTTAAAATGTTGCTGTGCGCGACAGGGTCCATAATTGTTACTATTTATAGTAATACCCACCACCTGTATACATTACTAGCTTCTGCAAGTGACTTAGTCCGCGTCAATTTTTTGGTCCCCCGACCCATCCCATCGCATCGAATCGCCTGCCCGTGCGAGGTGTTTATATTCGTGATTTTTTTTCTTTTTGCACGGCCCCTAAGTGTCCTAGCGCGATTATATAGCCTTCTTCAATAAATAGGCTACCCAACACAAAAATATTTTTTAAATTCGGACCAGGTGTTCCTGAGATTACCGAGTTCAACCAAACAAACAAACTCTTCAGAATGCAGCAGGACATAATATGCCCGATATTTGAAAATGTATAGGAACCCGTTGTTCCCAGTTTGCCCCTACCAAGCGCCACAACCACATATGCAGTTCGGTAAAAGCAGTCGATACGAAGTCGCGCACACACTCGCAAACCAACCAAAACGTACTACACAACCGATTAAAAAAATATCCCCACTATACGGAGAGAGGAAGTACACAAAAAACATATATCTTTAAGATTTTATTTTACCACTTTTGCAGCGTGAATAATATGTATATCCAGGCCAAATACAGCTTTATAGTACCTAAAACTAAGCTGCGAACAGACAGAATAAATCCCGCCGAGGTTTTCTGATGTCCAGGAACGTGCACTTGCAACTGAAGCGCGAATTTCGCTTGACGCAAGTAGCGTCAGGTTCCGTGTGCTGCTGTACGTAAAAATTACACCATCCCATTTCTTCTAGTGGGTGTCGTAAGAAGCGATTAAGGAAGTTACTAGAGGATGGGCAACACCGTTCTCTATGCATTTTACCATCATACTGCGATTAACAAGTCGCCTGCCAAGCGTGGCGACTATGGCAACCCCCCCCCCCCCCCCCCAAATGAACCAGTCAAAGTTCTTGGGGGAGGCGTATGTCCAGCAGTGGACGTCTTTTGGCTGAAATTATGATGATGAAGTAGCATCACCAGTCAATAGTATGCCACTGGTATCGGGAACAGGGTCCAAGTAACCAGCGGTCCCGGGTCAGGGCTCCAGAGAGAGGAACCTCCTAATAATGCGAGCCGTGTTTAGAAGTATCGCTTTCTGAATCAAACCTAGGGTTTGCGGGTTTGCTTTGAGTTTGTTTCGGCATTTCTTCTAAGAGTAGACCGATAGGTCCTTATCGCTGCCATGGTCGAGTCGATGGTCGGCAGCGAGGAGTCCTGGGACGCGGTGGTATCCTTCTGCGAAACAGTCATATCGCAGAAGGAGGCTGCGGAAAGGGAGCGGGAGATATCTTCCGCGCACCCAGCCCGCAGCAGGCGCACCGGGCGTCGGCGGAGGGCGAACAACGCCCTCTTCCAGCCCCCCTAAATGGGTCCAGGGGTGACGGATCTGGGGACATCCGTCACCCCCTATTCCTTTGGACCCGAGATGGTGGCGCGTAGTGTTTTATGCGCGCCGCTCTGTGATAGCGGAGGCCTGCAAAGGCAGGCCGGCAGTCGGGGATCGCGGAAGACATATTGGTTCCCGTGGTCCCCGACGTACGTGTGGGACGGAACACCGGGGTGGTCAGTAAGAGTCTGACAGACCCCTCCGCCCACCCCAGGGCGGAGGCCATCCATGAGGATTTCCACCACGAGATCAAAAAAAAAAAGCTGATAGGTCCTGTGATGCTGACCTTATTTAAAAAAAAAATTGTTGACGTGTAAAAGTGATTGTATAATCCTACTCACAGAAATGCCAACCAAGCTAAATGTTAAATAATTTTACACTTCAGTAGCTCAAACATGTAGGTTTTGCTGCCTGAAATCAGTGAGCAAAATCGCATTTTGCTCACTGAGTGAGACAAAGTAACTTTTTAATTTTTGTTTTCAGAAAATCGTGAATATCTTATTCAGCCTTGGGTTAATCATACAATTCGAAACATTTACACTCTATCTCTTTCCCGCCATTAGAAAGAGAGAGAGACAAAGACCAGCCCTTTCGAAGTTCCGATTTTGAATTCGACCTCAAGAAAATTTTAATTAGTCCTAATGAAAACACAGATGCAAATTTTTTTTTATCCCTCACATTAACCACAATTGTGGATAGTTCAAAAACCAAAAAAAAAAAAAACAGAAAAACTTCGTTTCACTGTCGGTAAAAAAGAAGAACGACCCACAAACACTTTTACACGTCATCATGAGATATGTTGTACCAAGGACAGTAAATTTAAATAAAAATAAAGAAAATCAAAGAAATCTTTTAAATGAAATTTATGTATCTTTGGTCCAGTCTGTTCTAGTTTATTGCATAACTGTATGGGGTGGAGCAACAAAATCTAGTTTTCTAGAGTTGGAACGCGCTCAAAGAGCGATACTTAAGGCTTTAAAAAAAGAATATTCTCCACTGAAAAGCTTTACAAATTATGTAATCTGCTGTCAGTGAGAAAATTGTACATCCTTCTTATCATCCTCAAAACGCACAAAGAGACGCAATATGATCCTAAAATACTAGAAAAGAGGAAAAAGCACTGCATAGTAAATGTTCCCACAACTAAAACAGAATTTGCCAGCAGACAGTATAACAAACGTTCAGCCTTTTTATACAACAAAGTAAATAAACTCATATACATATACGATAAAAAAAAAAACAATGCAAAAAAGAATGAACAATATGGTTACACAATTTAAATTATGATGATACAGAGTTACTTTTGCAACGGATGACTTAATAAAAAAAATGATATATGTAGTGATGTTATTAGCATATTTAGTCACACCATGTACAATCAAAATTTCCTTCTCTCTCACACACACACACACACCCTCACACACACACACACACTTAGACACACCACCGCACTCTAACACACATACAATGACACTCACGCACATATACAACAGATCGTATTTTCTTTCTTATTGTTTCTCTTTTGTTATTTGTATATTTATAATGTAAGGGAAGAGCGGAGCCTTCAACTACAGGTATTTCTATGCCTAAATGGAGACTCCTCGACCAACACTGTAAGCTAAAATGATATGTAATAAACTTATTTTTTTTTATTTTTTATTTATTTATCATATTTTTACAAACTAGAGGTCGGCGTTTCCTTACTGTCTACTCTGAGAAGAAAGGCCGAAACAAACTCAAAGATCACAGTCTCTTTTAAAGTCCAGACATAATCTTGGTCACATCATGTGAAGACCATACAGATTAGTGTCTGGAATAGTCTTTTGAGGAAAGAACCACACAGATTGAGTGGACCTGTCCAGTCAGTGCACGCGTTTGTCTCTAATTATGCAGCATAGCTTAGCCATGCTACCAAAGAGCAGAATATTTTACACTCTTTTTTTGCTTCTCAGGTCAAGATGGCAACAGCCAAACCGACTTAGAAAGGCATCGTTCTGAGGACACTGAGACGAACAATGCTCGTCAAGATTCTCAAACTCTGAGCTTAGCAGGCCAGAATGGTCTTCTTCAGAGCAAGGAGACTACAAGAAGGAACGGAGACACGACCAAGAACACTCAAGAGTCTGAAAGAGTGCATTCTACTAGTCACGGTAATACTTTTGAGGATTTTAATGTTTATGTTTTAAAAAGGAAAGAATTAAAAAAAAAAATCGATAAGGACATCTGTTTGCTTGGTGATTGAAATAAAGAAATGAAAACGTATGACTGGAGCCAAGTAGTGTTGTTGGTCGTAAAGAATAATAGAACCACCCCATTTCTTCCACTCAGTGTCGTAAGAGGCGACTAAGGGACTTACAAGAGAATGGGCAGCAACGTTCTCTATGCATTTTAACACCGTACTGCGATCGTCAACCCGCCTGCCAATTGTGGCGATTATGGCAGAGACAATTCTCCTTACCTCTACCCTTTTTTTTTTGGATGGGAAATCTTCTAATGACTTTTCCCGCTCTGGGCGGAGCGGGAGGGCGTGTCAGACTTTTACTGACTAAAACCCACCCGTGTTCCTTCAGTTGCCCATGTGCCAGGGTCACGGTATCTCTTTCGAACAATCTCGCGACCCTAGCAGGCTTACCTCTACCCTTCAGAATACGAACGAATATATTGACGTGACAGTTTTTTAGCCCCGAAGAAGAAAAAAAAAGAACTTTAATATCATATTAATTTTATGTCAGCGGCTGTCGCTGAAAACCGGCGCTGGGGTTCTGTCTCGCATAGGGTCACATCATCATGTTGAGCGACGGCCGATTTGCGTAGATGTAGCGCATGTTTGTCCCCAGCTTTTTTATATTTTTGTTGTGTTTGGTCTTTCTTTGCGTCTTGTTTACCGCAACAAAACGTATTTTATTTCTTTCATTTCTTTTCTATTTACCTCATCGGACGGTATTGAAAAATGACAATGTCTTGCCAATCTTTTGACTTTGACTCCTCAAGTGTACAGATAAAATAATCTACTTTTAAAAAGTAATATGGCTCTCAGTTTCTTTTTAAATATTCGAATTGGTATATTTTCTTATCTGGTATTGTAAAAACCTCATTTCAGATCAAAATGGAGGTAACTCCCGTGACGTAAACTCTTTAAATGAACGCGGCAACAATCACCAGACACAGAGTACATACGATGAGCAATCTTCTAGCGGATTTGGTTTAGGCAATGGAGGACTAACTAGCAGTCGGTCTGGGTCTAGATCTGCTACAAACACCGATACTGACAAAGGTTTTAATAGGAATCAGCGCACAGAAGAGGGTGAGTATCTACCTGCAATTGATTATAGAATAGTATTTATTGTCTTAATAGTTATTTACAGTGGTTCCCTAGATCCCACACTAGGATTCCCTGTGTCGTGGGATCTAGTTACTTCGTTCCGTTACATTAAAATACAAAAATTTGTTAACGTTTTGAAGGCTGGATTGCTTAATTACAGAGTTACAAAATAATTTAGAAAAAGAAAAAAAAATAACAAAAATAAATTAAAAAGAATAACAAAAATGCTGGGTGAATGTATGTGTGGAAGCAAGTGTGTGGATGTGAGGGAGTGAGTAGATGTGAGTGTGTGGATGTGATGGAGTGAGTGGGTGTGAGTGTGTAGTGTATGTTGTGTGTAATGTTTATAAATCTCGAGATAGTGTTTCCGGGTGTAAGTGTAAAGTTCGTTATTGTGTGATCTTTAGAATCTCTTCTTTGCTTTCATAATCTAACTCCAGTAGCCATTTGATGATCTTTTCCTTACATTTATGTTTTGTTAATTGGGCAATTTTGTGTTTTGCGTTTAATTATAATATTATGTTGTGAAATAGAGATATTTACGTGTGGTGCCGGGTGTAAAGAATAACACCATCCCGTTTTTACACGCTTTATATTAGTTTCACTTGTATGTTTGTATGTTTGTTTGTAACCGACTCCTTATAGCGCGATTTTGATCCACTTTAAACGACCAGATTTCATTTTAACTTTGCACACCTGTCAAGGACCGATGATAATGCAATAATTTCATAAATTTGTGTCATTATCCTTGCCAGGGTTACCAGGACAGCAAAAAATCTGTCTTCGAAAACTACGCTGACATACGTGACAAACTAATTTGTGCCATTATCCTTGCCAGGGTTACCGGGACAGCAAAAAAAACTGTCTTCGAAAATTACGCTGACATACGTCACAAACTACGCTGACATACTTCTCAAAATTCGAAACACCCTAAAAAATAGAAAATAAATAATAGTTTAAAAAACTAAAAAAACACGCTTCCATTGAAAACCAAACTAAAAAGTACAAAATAATGGAAAAAAAGCGTGGGGTGCCTGATATCAGATCAATAAAAAAATATCTTAAAAAGCACCCCACGCTTTTGTTCCATTATTTTGTACTTTTTAGTTTGGTTTTCAATGAAAGCGTGTTTTTTAGTTTTTTTAAACTATTATTTTTCATGTAGGTGTCGTAAAAGACGACTAAGGGACTTACTAGAGAATGGGCAGCAGCGTTCTCTATGCATTTTACCACCATTTTGCGATCGCCAACCCGCCTGCTAAGCGTGACGATTATGGCTAAACCCCCAAATTGCCCAAATTTGGAGGCCTATGTCCCCCTTGTAAGGACTGGTTGTTGGACTTTCGGGTTTCTGACGACCCGTAACGGCTGCCAAAGCCCTGACTGCTAAGACTGAGGTCGTGGGTTCGATTCCCACCCAGGAAAAATCTTTGTGTGATGAGCACAATTAATAGGTGTAATTTATCTATAATATGTAGGTATTTAGTAAGAATATCCCGAAATTTGTCAAGGTTTTCTAAATTTATTTCTTTTTGCAGAGACCTCTCAGCAAGGTGGAACTGTCGTACATCGAAAGTCCCAGTCAGGGTCTAATGAGGAAAATGAACAATTCCAGCAGACCAGTTCACAATCAGGCTATAGTGACCACGGGCAGGGTAACCGAGGTGGCGGACAGCAAGGTAAGCCTCAAAGTTTGATAAATATCTACAAGTATCGCTGCAGACAAATACAGTATTATCAAACACGTGTGGTCAAATTAAAACATAAGTAGCCTATAATGTTCCCACTGCTGGGACACAGGCCTCCTCTCGGTAATCCACCACGCTTTCGAGTTTGAAAGCTGGCGTTGTGATACCCCTGTGCGTGGAGCCGTTGGGCCTGCGCCTGATCTCTCTCCAGTCGTGTCGGATTGCCGTCCCACCAGACTATGAGATTGAGGGAAGTGCGAGTGTCCCTGCGTCTGCGCACGCCCTTGTGCACTATAATATTTCCCGTGCCGATTGCTAATCTCCGTTGAGATTGACTGCCATAACCGAAATACGATCTAGACGAGCTAGAAAAAAATAGGGGCGTTGTGTAGAGTCTACACACGCCCCCATTTTTTTTCTGGGTCTCTTACCACCCCCTCTTTAGGCCTGAAGCGCTCACAAGGGGGCGTTATCGCCCACTTTGGGAAAGGCTGATCTAGACGAACATAATATGGGGCATGCCTATTGCCATCAACCGGGCTCATTTCTAGATTCCGGGTTGCTATTAACACATTGACGGACAGAACGCCTCTCGAAATTTTCTCTGGATAAAATAATACGACAGTACGCCTATCGACGTCAACCTTTTGACTTGCATGCAATCAGTACGCCTTGCGACGTTATATTTTATATACTAATATGATACTAATAAAAGGAAGGGCATTCTGTAGTTTCACGACGGATAGTTTTAACCTTTTACTGTCTTATCGTACGTTAAAAAAAATGGTAATTAAAATGGAATTTTGTAGTGTCCCAACACGATTAACCAGTAATGGAATACTGTCCGTCAACGTGTTAAGAAATTCCAGATGGAAAAATCCAAGATCACTTAGCCCGATGAGTAAGAGGCTCTAGGGTCCTCGAGCTCAGTAGCTATTGTAACCACTAGACGAACGAGTCAGCCTGTCGTCATCCTGCCACGATGTCGTTTAGTATCGTTAATGGGACCCTATTAGACAATAGCGCTGTTGCTAGCCCACTGCTCATCGTAAATGCGGCAGACGTATCGGGCCTAATCCCACTTAATTTTGGCAGGTTTCCGGGTAACATCCATGATTTTAATATAGACTTATTTCTCCTTTTCTCAGGTCTCCTGAACACTGCAAACCATGACAAACCAGGTCAGTACAAGTTTAAAAGAGCAGTTCCCATAAGACACAAACCTATCTCCCATATACCAAGCCATGGTACTTTTGAAAAGTTTTCTAATCACCAAAACGGAAACGTTGGAAGTAAAACTGGAAATCATGGTGTTTTCAATAGACCTATTGGACACTTAAGTAGGCATTCTGGAGGACATGTAAATGAAGTTTGGAATCGAGGACAAAATATTGAACAGTTGCTTAGAGGGGCTGGCAATCAGCGTCCCAACCACATTGTAAGTGGTACTGGAATCCAACACCAAAGAGCTAATTCTGCTGAGTATGTTGATCAAAACCATGGAATTGATACTTTAAAGCATTTGACTGGAAGTGAATATCCAGGTATTGATCTAAACCAGGATTTAACTGAAGTTCACAATCAGGGCCGGAACAAAGTTCATTTTGTAAGTGGAAGTGAGTATCAAGATTCTGACGTGAACGAAGGTTTCAATAGAGTCCTTACTGACGATTTGAATACTGCTAATTTTGGCAGCGGCTCTGAAAATCAAGGGACGAATTCTGGTGAATACGTTAGTGGAATTATTGCAGATGACTCTGGATATGAAAGTGTAAACGACGATCTCGGTCAAGTGGTTAATCGGGAAATACATTCTGATCAATTTATAAGTGGGATTGATAATCAAGGAGCTAATGCTGGACAGTATGCAAACAAAATTGGTGCTCATGGTAATGGATACCAGCGAACTGATGAGCCTGGAAGTCTGAGTGAAATTCTTAGGCGACGACTAAACAAACCTCATTATATAAGTGGCTCTGGAAACCAAGGAATTAATTCTGGAAAATATGTAAACGGTATTTTTACTCCTAATGATAAGTATATATCTGGAAACGGATACCGTTCTAATTCAAACGAATATTTAAATGGACTCCTTCATCGTGGTAGAGTCAACTACCACCCAGTAACAGCAAGCCAAGCTAATGTTGCTGGTAAGTACATAAACAGAGATTTTGGCCAAGAAGGAGTAAACACTGACCAATACGCTTTTGTAGATGAAAACGAAGACGTAAATTCACAATACATAAGTGACATCTTAACTCAAGCACAGCGTCTTTTGAAACATGGAACTGTGCCTAATGGTTTCGGAACCACCCCTATTCATTATCGTCCCATTTCCAGTAATAGAGGCCCTGTATATAGAACTCCTAATTCTGGAAGAAGGTTTTATGATCAAGGGATTGGTTCTTATATGGCTAATCCTTCATCTGCTGCAGATGATGATACCAGTTACGGAGAAGTTGCTCCTGAATACGTCATTCCAACAGGAATTCCTCAAGGATTTAATAGTTATCCAAATGGACATATCAGTAGACCTAGCTACTACAGAAATGGTGGTTTCGGCACAGGAATAGGCTACTTACCCGGCACTGATGGTACAGCTCCAACTACTATCTTTGGTAGAAGTCCAGGTTTCAATCATGTCTCCCCAGTTACTACATTACCAGTAAGCCATGTTGCCAATGAAGATAATGCTGGAGTTTTAGTTGACAAAACTTTGACATTTGCACCTTTGAGACCTTTGACACCGTTGTCACCGTTATCACCGTTGATACCTAATGATAATGACTATGAAGGAACTAGTGAGGATGCCGCTGATATTATCATAGATACAGAGCTTTTATCAAGACGAAACACTAAGGCACCGAGAACTGATGGTTTAGTCAAAAAAGTTGGGATTACAAATGTAATCAACCAAGATTTTACAGATAAAACCACCCATGTAAGTCATGTAGATAGTAACAATAGTGGTACTAGTAGAAATATCAATGAAGCTATTATAGATAAAACTGTGCTAGTTAAACACACTAACAAAAATGGACAAGATAACGGAAAAATAGATAACGCTTCAACTAAAACTACAACAATAATTGGAAATAATGATGGTTCAGTCGTAAGTGGTAATGGATCTTCCAAACCTAGTAAATCCATAGTGATTGATAAAACTCCAGTGTTTAATAAATCTGATAAAGATGGAAAATTTAACGACAACAATGGTAAAGGAGTTGATAATAAACAAAAAAGTTTGGGAAAAGATGTGGGCTCTGTCGTCACTGGCAAAGATAATGAAGGAACTACAAAAAACGACCAATCAATCGTAATCGACAAAATTACGGGTATCATAAAGTCTGTTAAAGATGGCAAAAAAGATAAAGGCAAAAAAGATAAAACTGTCACGAATATTGAAAAGGTTTTAGGAACTGATGTCAAGTCTGGGCCCATTGACAATAAGGATAATAAACCTACCACAAACGGTAAATCTATTGTGACTGACAAAACTACTGTGTCTAAAAAAACGGATTTTGATGGTAAGGATGACGTATCCAACAAAAAATATAAAGATGTTGATAATACTACTAAACCTGTAACATCAGTTGTTATAGAGAAAACAACAGTAATAAACAAACCCTTGGAAATAGATGGTGCACCAGATAGCAATGGTAATACGGTAACAACGGTGCCTAGCAAATCTTCAGTGGACAAAAGCACGGATAAGAATTCAAAAGACAAAAGTCTTGAGAACATTAAAAGTGGTTTAAGAAAAGATGACGGATCTGATAAGAAAGATAAAGATATTGACAGTAATACAAAACGTGTTCAGACAATTAACAAAATCTTGGGAAAAGTTGGTGGATCAGATATCAATGATAATACTGTAACAACTGCGACTAAAATATCTTCAGGGGACAAAACCACGGACAATATTCCAAAAGATGATAACAAAAAAGATACAACTGTTGAGAAAATTACAAAAGTTTTAGGAAAAGATGACGAGTTTGAGAACAATGGTAAACATGTTGATAAAACTATGAAACCTGTCAAACCAATTATTATTGAGAAAACAACGGTGATTCACAAAATCTTGGACATAGATGGTGGATCGGATACCAATGGTTATAAGAAAATAATTGGAACTGATATATCTTTAGAGGGCAAAACCTCGATTTCGAAAGATGACGACGAAAAATATAAAACTGTTAAGAAAATTACAAAAGTTTTAGGAAAAGAAGACAGATCTGACAAGAATAATAAATATGTTTATGATACTAGAAAACCTGTTAAATCAATTGTTAATGAGAAAACATCAGTGATAAACCAAATCTTGAGAAAAGATGGTGAATCGAATACCAATACTAAACTAACAAAATCGACTGATAAATCTTCAGAGGACAAATACACGTATAAGATTTTGAAAGATGACAAAAAAGATAAAACTGTTGAGAAAATTACAAAAGTTTTAGGAAAAGAAGACAGGTCTGACAAGAATAATAAATATGTTTATGATACTAGAAAACCTGTTAAATCAATTGTTAATGAGAAAACATCAGTGATAAACCAAATCTTGGGAAAAGATGGTGAATCGAATACCAATACTAAACTAACAAAATCGACTGATAAATCTTCAGAGGATAAATACACGAATAAGATTTCGAAAGATGACAAAAAAGATAAAACTGTTGAGAAAATTACAGAAGTTTTAGGAAAAGATGACAGGTCTGAGAACAATGGTAAACATGTTGATAAAACTATGAAACCTGTCGAACCAATTATTATTGAGAAAGTGACAGTGATTAACAAAATCTTGGGAGAAGGTGATGAATCGGATACCACAAGTTATAAGAAAACAGTTGTGACAGACAAATCTTCAGAGGACAAAACCACGGATAAGATTCCAAAAGATGATGACAAAAAAGATAAAACTGTTGAGAAAATTAAAAGAGTTTTAATTAAAGATGACGGGTCCGACAACAATTATAAAAATATTGACAAAACTACAAAACCTGTCAAAACAAATATTTTTGAGAAAAAAACTGCGATTAACAAAAATTTGGGAGATTATGATGTATCGGATACCATAGGTTATAAGAAAACAATTGGGACTAACAAATCTTCAGAGGACAAAACCACGGATAAGACTTCAAAAGATGATAACAAAAAAGATAAGACTATAGAGAAAATTAAAAACGGTTTAGGAAAGGATGACAGGTCCGACAACAAAGATAAAGATGTTGATAGTACTAAAAAACCTGTTAAATCAGTAGTTACTGAGAAAACATCAGTCGCTAACAAAAACTTGGGAAAAGATGTAGAATCAGATAAGAATGACAAAAAAGAAACAATTGTGACTGAAAAATCTCTAGGGCACAAAAACACGGATAAGAATTCAAAAGATGACACTATTGAGAAAATTAAAAGAGGTTTAGTAAAAGGTGGCGGGTCCCATAACAATGATAAAGATGTAGATAGTACTAAAAAACCTGTTAAATCAGTAGTTACTAAAAAAACATCAGTCACTAACAAAAACTTGGGAAAAAATGTAGAATCAGATAAGAATGATAAAAAAGAAACAATTGTGACTGACAAATCTCTAGAGGACAAAAACACAGATAAGAATTCAAAAGATGACACTATTGAGAAAATTAATAAAAGTTCGAGCAATGATGATGGATTAGAAGACACCGATGACGATGATGATAGTGACGATTGTGCTGATGACGATAGTAACGACGAAGCTGTTAAATTAATTGGTATTGAAGAAACAACAGTGAATAAGAAACCTTTGGAAAAAGATGACGGATCATATAGTAAGGATAATACAGTAACAACTATGACAAACAAATCTTCAGGGGACAAAAATACAGACAAAACTGGAACAAAATACCAGAAAAAAGATAAGGCTACTGAGAAAATTAGTAAAGCTTCGACCAATGATGATGGATTAAATGACACTGATGACAATTATGATGGTGGTGATGACGAGAATGATGCGGAAGCTGTAAAATCAATTGGTATTGAAGAAACAACAGGGAATAAGAAAGATTTGGGAAAAGATGACGGATCAGATAGTAGTGAGAATAAAAAAATAACAGTAACCAACACAGCTTCAATGATCACTAACAGTGACAAAGAAAACAATAAAAAAAATGAAACTGTTAAGAAATATGAAACGAATGTAGAAAATGACGAAAACGCTGATGATGATGAGGATGACGATGATGATGATGACGTCAGAATTGACGAAAGTGGTCAACCAAAAGTATCTAATAAACGTGTTACTAATACTAAAAGGGATGGAAGCAATGAGGAAGATAAATCTGTTGATAAAAATAAACAACCTCAGAACATAAATGGAGATGAAAGTAATGGCGGTAATAAAGATGAATCAGAAAATGGTGATGGCTCTGGAAATGATGATTGGGATGACGATGATGTTGCACCAGTCAAGTCTGGCGAAGAACGTAAATCTGGGACATATGTTGGCAAAGAAGGTAGATATTCCACCAAAACAGACAAAGTTCTAGGGCAAAAAGGACAAAAAAATTATCACGTAACAAACTCTAAAGTAACTGGAAATGATGGAGCATCTAAAGATGATAAATTAACAGTTTCCAACAAAACCGGTCAAGATGATAGCAATAACGGTAAGAATGAAGTATCAAATGGTGATAATGACTTGAGCTTTGAATATTGTGATGATTATGATGATGAGGATTATCTATTTAGCGAGCCGGGCAGAAAAGGTGATGAGAATACAACCGCGAAGTCAGACAAGGATATTAAATCTACAACAGATGGTGGTAACACACAGAAAGATCTTACGGAAATTGGTAAAGTTGCAGGGCGAAAAACACAAAAGAATGATCATGGAACTAACTCTAAAGATAATGGAAATGATGGAGTATCTAAAGATGATAAATTAACTGTCATTATGAAAAAACGTGGTTCCGACAAAGCTGGTCAAGTTGATAACAATGATCGTAAGAAAGATGAATCTAATACTGATGATAATACAAGCAATGGAGATTCTGATGATGATGAGGATTATCTATCTAGCCAGCAAGGCAAGGAAGGTGATGATAATACAACTGTCAAGTCTGACAAGGATATTAAATCTAGAATAGATGGTGGTGATAAACAGAAAGATCTTATTAAAATTGGCAAAGTGGCGGGACAAAAGAATGATCATGGAACTTACTCTAAGGAAAGTGGAAATGATAGAACTTCAAAAGATACTAAAGTAACTGACATTAAGAAAAAACGTGGTTCCAACAAAACTGGACAAAATGATAGCAATGATGGTAAGAAAGATGAATCTAATAGGAATGATGACTCAAGCAATGGAGATCGTGATGATGATGATGATGATGAGGATTATTTATCTGGCAAGCCGGGCAGGAAAAGTGATGCTAATACAACTGTCAAGTCTGACAAAGATATTAAATCTAGAACAGATGGTGGTGATAAACAGAAAGATCTTACCAAAATTGGCAAAGTGGCGGGACAAAAGAATGATCATGGAACTTACTCTAAAGAAAGTGGAAATTATAGAGCTTCAAAAGATACTAAAGTAACTGACATTAAGAAAAAACGTGGTTCCAACAAAACTGGACAAAATGATAGCAATGATGGTAAGAAAGATGAATCTCATAGAAATGATGACTCAAGCACTGGATATCGTGATGATGATGATGAGGATTATTTATCTGGCAAGCCGGGTAAGAAAGGTGTTGCTAATACAACTGTCAAGTCTGACAAAGATATTAAATCTAGAACAGATGGTGGTGATAAACAGAAAGATCTTACCAAAATTGGCAAAGTGGTGGCACAAAAGAATGATCATGGAACTTACCCTAAAGAAAGTGGAAATGATAGAGCTTCAAAAGATACTAAAGTAACTGACATTAAGAAAAAACGTGGTTCCAACAAAACTGGACAAAATGAAAGCAATGACGGTAAGAAAGATGAATCTAATAGGAATGATGACTCAAGCAATGGAGATCGTGATGATGATGATGATGAGGATTATTTATCTGGCAAGCCGGGCAGAAAAAGTGATGCTAATAAAACTGTCAAGTCTGTCAAAGATATTAAATCTAGAACAGATGGTGGTGATAAACAGAAAGATCTTACCAAAATTGGCAAAGTGGTGGGACAAAAGAATGACCATGGAACTTACTCTAAAGAAAGTGGAAATGATAGAGCTTCAAAAGATACTAAAGTAACTGACATTAAGAAAAAACGTGGTTCCAACAAAACTGGACAAAATGAAAGCAATGACGGTAAGAAAGATGAATCTAATAGGAATGATGACTCAAGCAATGGAGATCGTGATGATGATGATGATGATGAGGATTATTTATCTGGCAAGCCGGGTAAGAAAGGTGATGCTAATACAACTGTCAAGTCTGACAAGGATAATAAATCTAGAACAGATGGTGGTGATAAACAGAAAGATCTTACCAAAATTGGCAAAGTGGCGGCACAAAAGAATGATCATAGAACTTACCCTAAAGAAAGTGGAAATGATAGAGCTTCAAAAGATACAAAAGTAACTGACATTAAGAAAAAACGTGGTTCCAACAAAACTGGACAAAATGATAGCAATGATGGTAAGAAAGATGAATCTCATAGAAATGATGACTCAAGCACTGGATATCGTGATGATGATGATGAGGATTATTTATCTGGCAAGCCGGGTAAGAAAGGTGATGCTAATACAACTGTCAAGTCTGACAAAGATATTAAATCTAGAACAGATGGTGGTGATAAACAGAAAGATCTTACCAAAATTGGCAAAGTGGCGGCACAAAAGAATGATCATGGAACTTACCCTAAAGAAAGTGGAAATGATAGAGCTTCAAAAGATACTAAAGTAACTGACATTAAGAAAAAACGTGGTTCCAACAAAACTGGACAAAATGATAGCAATGATGGTAAGAAAGATGAATCTCATAGGAATGATGACTCAAGCAATGGAGATCGTGATGATGATGATGATGAGGATTATTTATCTGGCAAGCCGGGCAGAAAAAGTGATGCTAATAAAACTGTCAAGTCTGTCAAAGATATTAAATCTAGAACAGATGGTGGTGATAAACAGAAAGATCTTACCAAAATTGGCAAAGTGGTGGGACAAAAGAATGACCATGGAACTTACTCTAAAGAAAGTGGAAATGATAGAGCTTCAAAAGATACTAAAGTAACTGACATTAAGAAAAAACGTGGTTCCAACAAAACTGGACAAAATGAAAGCAATGACGGTAAGAAAGATGAATCTAATAGGAATGATGACTCAAGCAATGGAGATCGTGATGATGATGATGATGATGAGGATTATTTATCTGGCAAGCCGGGTAAGAAAGGTGATGCTAATACAACTGTCAAGTCTGACAAGGATAATAAATCTAGAACAGATGGTGGTGATAAACAGAAAGATCTTACCAAAATTGGCAAAGTGGCGGCACAAAAGAATGATCATAGAACTTACCCTAAAGAAAGTGGAAATGATAGAGCTTCAAAAGATACAAAAGTAACTGACATTAAGAAAAAACGTGGTTCCAACAAAACTGGACAAAATGATAGCAATGATGGTAAGAAAGATGAATCTCATAGAAATGATGACTCAAGCACTGGATATCGTGATGATGATGATGAGGATTATTTATCTGGCAAGCCGGGTAAGAAAGGTGATGCTAATACAACTGTCAAGTCTGACAAAGATATTAAATCTAGAACAGATGGTGGTGATAAACAGAAAGATCTTACCAAAATTGGCAAAGTGGCGGCACAAAAGAATGATCATGGAACTTACCCTAAAGAAAGTGGAAATGATAGAGCTTCAAAAGATACTAAAGTAACTGACATTAAGAAAAAACGTGGTTCCAACAAAACTGGACAAAATGATAGCAATGATGGTAAGAAAGATGAATCTCATAGAAATGATGACTCAAGCACTGGATATCGTGATGATGATGATGATGAGGATTATTTATCTGGCAAGCCGGGTAAGAAAGGTGATGCTAATACAACTGTCAAGTCTGACAAAGATATTAAATCTAGAACAGATGGTGGTGATAAACAGAAAGATCTTACCAAAATTGGCAAAGTGGCGGCACAAAAGAATGATCATGGAACTTACCCTAAAGAAAGTGGAAATGATAGAGCTTCAAAAGATACTAAAGTAACTGACATTAAGCAAAAACGTGGTTCCAACAAAACTGGACAAAATGATAGCAATGACGGTAAGAAAGATGAATCTAATAGGAATGATGACTCAAGCAATGGAGATCGTGATGATGATGATGATGAGGATTATTTATCTGGCAAGCCGGGCAGAAAAAGTGATGCTAATAAAACTGTCAAGTCTGTCAAAGATATTAAATCTAGAACAGATGGTGGTGATAAACAGAAAGATCTTACCAAAATTGGCAAAGTGGTGGGACAAAAGAATGACCATGGAACTTACTCTAAAGAAAGTGGAAATGATAGAGCTTCAAAAGATACTAAAGTAACTAACATTAAGAAAAAACGTGGTTCCAACAAAACTGGACAAAATGATAGCAATGATGGTAAGAAAGATGAATCTCATAGAAATGATGACTCAAGCACTGGATATCGTGATGATGATGATGATGAGGATTATTTATCTGGCAAGCCGGGTAAGAAAGGTGATGCTAATACAACTGTCAAGTCTGACAAAGATATTAAATCTAGAACAGATGGTGGTGATAAACAGAAAGATCTTACCAAAATTGGCAAAGTGGTGGCACAAAAGAATGATCATGGAACTTACCCTAAAGAAAGTGGAAATGATAGAGCTTCAAAAGATACTAAAGTAACTGACATTAAGAAAAAACGTGGTTCCAACAAAACTGGACAATATGATAGCAATGACGGTAAGAAAGATGAATCTAATAGGAATGATGACTCAAGCAATGGAGATCGTGATGATGATGATGATGAGGATTATTTATCTGGCAAGCCGGGCAGAAAAAGTGATGCTAATAAAACTGTCAAGTCTGTCAAAGATATTAAATCTAGAACAGATGGTGGTGATAAACAGAAAGATCTTACCAAAATTGGCAAAGTGGCGGGACAAAAGAATGATCATGGAACTTACTCTAAAGAAACTGGAAATGATAGAGCTTCAAAAGATACTAAAGTAACTGACATTAAGAAAAAACGTGGTTCCAACAAAACTGGACAAAATGATAGCAATGATGGTAAGAAAGATGAATCTCATAGAAATGATGACTCAAGTACTGGATATCGTGATGATGATGATGATAAGGATTATTTATCCGGCAAGCCGGGTAAGAAAGGTGATGCTAATACAACTGTCAAGTCTGACAAAGATATTAAATCTAGAACAGATGGTGGTGATAAACAGAAAGATCTTACCAAAATTGGCAAAGTGGCGGCACAAAAGAATGATCATGGAACTTACCCTAAAGAAAGTGGAAATGATAGAGCTTCAAAAGATACTAAAGTAACTGACATTAAGAAAAAACGTGGTTCCAACAAAACTGGACAAAATGATAGCAATGATGGTAAGAAAGATGAATCTCATAGAAATGATGACTCAAGCACTGGATATCGTGATGATGATGATGATGAGGATTATTTATCTGGCAAGCCGGGTAAGAAAGGTGATGCTAATACAACTGTCAAGTCTGACAAAGATATTAAATCTAGAACAGATGGTGGTGATAAACAGAAAGATCTTACCAAAATTGGCAAAGTGGCGGCACAAAAGAATGATCATGGAACTTACCCTAAAGAAAGTGGAAATGATAGAGCTTCAAAAGATACTAAAGTAACTGACATTAAGCAAAAACGTGGTTCCAACAAAACTGGACAAAATGATAGCAATGACGGTAAGAAAGATGAATCTAATAGGAATGATGACTCAAGCAATGGAGATCGTGATGATGATGATGATGAGGATTATTTATCTGGCAAGCCGGGCAGAAAAAGTGATGCTAATAAAACTGTCAAGTCTGTCAAAGATATTAAATCTAGAACAGATGGTGGTGATAAACAGAAAGATCTTACCAAAATTGGCAAAGTGGTGGCACAAAAGAATGATCATGGAACTTACCCTAAAGAAAGTGGAAATGATAGAGCTTCAAAAGATACTAAAGTAACTGACATTAAGAAAAAACGTGGTTCCAACAAAACTGGACAAAATGATAGCAATGACGGTAAGAAAGATGAATCTAATAGGAATGATGACTCAAGCAATGGAGATCGTGATGATGATGATGATGAGGATTATTTATCTGGCAAGCCGGGCAGAAAAAGTGATGCTAATAAAACTGTCAAGTCTGTCAAAGATATTAAATCTAGAACAGATGGTGGTGATAAACAGAAAGATCTTACCAAAATTGGCAAAGTGGCGGGACAAAAGAATGATCATGGAACTTACTCTAAAGAAACTGGAAATTATAGAGCTTCAAAAGATACTAAAGTAACTGACATTAAGAAAAAGCGTGGTTCCAACAAAACTGGACAAAATGATAGCAATGATGGTAAGAAAGATGAATCTCATAGAAATGATGACTCAAGTACTGGATATCGTGATGATGATGATGATAAGGATTATTTATCTGGCAAGCCGGGTAAGAAAGGTGATGCTAATACAACTGTCAAGTCTGACAAAGATATTAAATCTAGAACAGATGGTGGTGATAAACAGAAAGATCTTACCAAAATTGGCAAAGTGGCGGCACAAAAGAATGATCATGGAACTTACCCTAAAGAAAGTGGAAATGATAGAGCTTCAAAAGATACTAAAGTAACTGACATTAAGAAAAAACGTGGTTCCAACAAAACTGGACAAAATGATAGCAATGACGGTAAGGCTGATGGATTTAATAGTAATGATGACTCAAGTCATGAAGATTGTGATGATGATGAGGATTATCTATCTGGCAAGCCGGGCAGGAAAAGTGATGCTAATACAACTGTCAAGTCTGACAAAGATATTAAATCTAGAACAGATGGTGGTGATAAACAGAAAGATCTTATCAAAATTGGCAAAGTGGCGGGACAAAAGAATGATCATGGAACTTACTCTAAAGAAAGTGGAAATGATAGAGCTTCAAAAGATACAAAAGTAACTGACATTAAGAAAAAACATGGTTCTAACAAAACTGGACAAAATGATAGCAATGACGGTAAGAAAGATGAATCTAATAGGAATGATGACTCAAGCACTGGATATCGTGATGATGATGATGATGAGGATTATTTATCTGGCAAGCCGGGTAAGAAAGGTGATGCTGATACAACTGTCAAGTCTGACAAGGATATTAAATCTAGAACAAATGGTGGTGATAAACAGAAAGATATCAAAAGTGGCAAAGTTGCAGGACGAAAAACACAAAAGAATGATCATGGAACTGACTCTAAAGAAAGTGGAAATGATGGAGTATCTAAAGATGATAAATTAACTGACATTAAGAAAAAACATGATTCCAACAAAACTGGTCAAAATGATAGCAATGATGGTAAGGCTGATGGATTTAATAGTAATGATGACTCAAGCACTGCAGGTCGTGATGATGATGATAATGAGTATGATCTATCTGACAAGTCGGGCAAAGGCGAAAAATCTGGAGGGAATGATGCATCTAAGAATTCTAGGAAAGGAAGTAAATCAGGAAGAAATGGACATAAAGTTCTTTCCAAAATTGTCAAAGATGTAGGACGAAAACAAAAAAAAAAGAATGACCAAAAAACTAACTCTTATATCAACGAAACTGATGGAGAATCAAGAGTTATAAATAAAGAAGCAGTTTCTTCCAAAACTGACGAAGTTGAAAGCGCTAATGTAAAAAAAGTTGAAACCATTAAGCTAATTAAAAAAGAAGTCGCATCTGACAATGATGACAATTCTAGCAATAATGATCGAGATGATGATAATGATGATTCTTATGACAATTTTGGCAACAGTGCCAAAAAAGACAAAAAAGCTGTAGGATCTGACAACAGGGATGGTACTAGCAATCAAGCAACTGATAACTCTGGCAAAGTTGATAAATTTGGAATTAATGAAAAAAAGGATACAACCGTTACAAATACGAATACAGGTGGAAGTATCAGACATACTAATGAAACATTCAAAACTAAAAACCGCAGAACAATAAATAAGGTGGGCAAAAAAGATATAAAGAAATCTAAAAAACATTTAAAATCCAGGCATGCCAGCGATTCTAGCCTTGAAGTTTCTCATGATAATAATGGCAAAAACAGTAACGATGATATAAATACAACTACCAGGCATGAACATAACATTCGTATCAAAACTGTCAAAGCTCTTCAAGAAAAAGAACATAAGAATGGTGATGATAACTCTGCTGACAGCAAAAATGTTGGAACCACGAGTACATCAACAAATTCTAAAAGAACAATCACTAAAATCCCTAATATCAGTAAAAACAACAGTAATCCTTCTATAAAAAATGGTGAACATTCCGGTCGTGACGATAAATCTAACAAAGACGATAACTCAGCTGTCAATAATGAAAAATCGAAATCAAATAGGCACGCAAATGTAAAAGGCAATAAAAATAAATCTTCAAAGGTAACAAGGAAACATACAGCTTCCAGTAATAATGAAGAATTTACTGATACTAATATCAGTGAAGATAAAATTCATAGTGAAAAACATATAGGCTCAGGTTCCAAAAATAAACCAACCGATGACAATGACGGTCAATACGAATCCGACAAACACTCTAAACATGGTTCGACTAAGAAAAGTAATACACTCCAGACCATTCATGATTTAGGACAAAAAGATACAGCCTCAGTGACTGATGATGCTGATAGCAATAAATCAGATATAGGTACCACCTCAACCACTGAAACTATAACAACCAGTAGATCAACAGATAATGCCCATAAAAATACCAAATCTAAAAAAAGTAAGTTAGCACAAATCACAATAAAAATAATACAACATAAATCAAAAGAATCAAAAACTAATATTGAAGATGCTAATAATAATTTTACAGGAAGCAAGACTACTACAGACTCCAGAGAATCAACCAGAACTGATGATGGAAAACATCAGGATAAGAACAACGGCGGTACAGCAAATGACGACGGTTCCGAAAATTGTGGCGAAGGAAAACCTGGTGGCTCTTCCACTAATGAAAAAGAAACAGGTACACAACTAAATGACAAAACAAAACGTAATGCTTCCAAAAAGCGGGAAGAACAATCCCGTCAATCAGCTTCAGGGTACGGATCTGGCTCAGAAGAAGAAAGTTTTAAAAAAAAGGGTGACAAATCCACTTACAATAAAAAATCAGATGACAATGAGCATTCTGAACAACAAAAAGACTCTAAATTTACCGAAGTAACTCAAGGTTCTAAAGGCAAAACTGTGCAAACAGGACAAAAAAGCGCTTCTGAGAAAGAAAACCAGAGCTCTTCTGACAATTATACTGAAGAAACTGATGGTAAAAATAAGAAGTCACAGAAAGAATCTTCGAATAGTGAAGATAAGGCGAAAAAGGAAGCTGCTAGTGGTGGATCTGAAAGGGTATATTCAAATGGAAATATGGGAAAGAATAAATCCAGTTCCAGAAATAAATCCACTAAATCCACGAAATCCTCCTTTACTGAAGAAAAATCACGCAGTACCAGTTAGATTTTTAAAATTCGCACTTTATTTTGAATTTTAAAATTTTTATTTGTCTCTTTTTCGATGTTCTTATACTTTTATTCAATAAAATGAAATAATAATATTAGTTTTTTCTTTTGTTCCTTACCATCCTGCCTTGTCAGTGTAGTACCGGACGTAAAGAATAGCATCAACCCAATTCTTCCCGTGGGTGTCGTAAAACGCGACTAAGGGACTTACTAGAGAATGGGCAGCAGCGTTCTCTATGCATTTTACCACCATATTGCGATCGCCAACCCGCCTGCCAAGCGTGGCAATTTTGGCAAACCTCCCTTAATTAGGGGAAATTTATGTCCAGCAGTGGACGTCTTAGGCTGAAATGATTATGATCATCCTGCCAGTGCTAACATATACAGGAAGATTTTTTAGTCACCGTCCAAATTATGATATATTAATATTTTGCGAAAATCATTTAATACGTGTTTTTTCTTTTAGTATCACTCAATACAAAAATATTGAGATATCACATCACAAAGTTATCTATAAAAAGTTGATGATTCTGGACACCGCCGCGCGCTAGGTAATAGTGCGGGCTATTACCTAGTGCGTATGCACCGCGCTAGGTATTAATTTCGGCGGCCCACCCCGCCGAAATTAATTGAAAACAATAATAAACAAAGTTGCAAATTTTTCCTTCATACTCTCACGGGCGGCAAGTGTAGTATTATTAACGTTTAACTTAGTGACCACGCAGAGCGGATAATTCTTTCGAGAAAATGATTTAAAATGAAAATTTCATGTATCGTTTTTTTTTTTCAAAAATGGTTTTATTGAATGATACCTAATGCCTAGAAAAAATTTAGACAGTGACTAAAAAATCTTCCTGTATACCTACATGAGCCATAATACATACTGCTATGATACATACATAACGTACAACATAGACATAAGAAGCTCGTGGCCAAGTAATAACAAGCCCGAGGCAGGGCCGTAGCTAGGGGGGGGCATTGTGGGGACAATGCCCTACCTTGAAATCACAATGTCCTACCTTAAAAATAGCAAAAACAAAGATAACCTATTAGAATTGGATTGCATGTTTATAGTTTTAGATAAAAAATTGTAACAATAGGTATCTAAACTTTTCCGAACATACGACAGTTTGGGACATTCATTTCATATTATAATAATTCTTTTCTCTGTGTATAGATGGCATTTGAAGCGCCATCACATGAAGCAATGGGTCTATTTAATTATAATGTAGGAACTCAATCCAAACTCAGAAATGAAACAACGATTGTCAAGATATTCTTCGATTTAATTATCACTTCAAACATCAACGTTCTGTTCGACGGTTCGAACTCAAGTGCCATGCAAGGCACAAACTGACATAATTTATAGGTTAGCCTGACAAACGTCTCAACCCTCAAATCGCCAAAAACACAAACGTACTAATCTAGTGACGGGTATCTGTCAATGTTACCAGACGAAAAATACTAAACTGTTTATCGTGTCTATGACAGCTGACAGATACGCGTCACATTTACAATAACAATTGGATAACCTAAAACGTGAAATAATATTAGTCTTACAGCTCGGCCATCCTTTAATAAGTGAGTCCTCTCACTTAAACAGAAATAAATTAATCGAGAAGAGGAGAAAAAAAAATTTATCTAAGTACTTATACAATAATAAATCTAAATATTAATTTAGTTACAAAAATTATATCTCATACATTTTAATCCAATCAAACATTCAATCAATCATCATGTTATTAATTCTTTACTCGCATCTTGCATGATCCACTATGATACAATCATCTGTGCGATATCTGTACTCGATATCATTCGTTTCTGCACTAATTGCTCATAGTCTATGCTCATAACAAAGGTATCTTAAATACACATACATCTTGCACGGTCTGCTATAGTCTACAATCATCTGTACGATACCAATTACTTGATACCATTCGTTTCTGTACTGATTGTTCATAGCCTGTGCTCATAACTCAATTTAATCTATGTCATAATCTGTGCGGAACTATGTCACAGTTCCAATCACTGAAAGAATCAATACAATCAAACAACATACGGTCAATCATCTTAATAAATCATACATTATTTAATAACCTCACAATGTAATAAGGATAGTAGCGTAATTAAAGAATACTTCAAAATTTATTAATTTCAATTTTGCTGCCAAAATCAGTTTCATTATTCATTATCGGTATCACTGTCATTATTACTATTTCTGTTGTCGTCGTCACTAGAATAATCATTAAAATTAAGCCAAGGATAAATTTTATCAATTGCTACTATGTTTTCGTATCGTTTATTTCCTTTCCTAGTAAGTGGGGTGTCCTCTACTAAGAATCTGTCGTTAGGTAAAGATTTTACGATTCGATACGGGCCATGAAATTTTGGTATAAGCTTTTTAGATTTACCTATATGCTCTTTGTCAATGATAGTCCTCTCAATTCTAACAAGATCTCCTACGTTATATGCCTTAGGTTTCTTTCTGTTCTTGTCAAACCTAGATTTCGCCCTTTCCTGATCCCTATCGATTTTATTTTTAGCATCGGATCTCAGTTGCATTAGGTCGTCGCCACTAACTAATTGAGTTGTTTCGGAAATCGCGTCTCCCAACATATTCTCCGATGTCGAAGTTAATTTGAACCCAAATAACAATTCTGATGGGCTCTTGCCTGTGGCTTTACTCACTGTCGTATTTATACCTAATTGAATATCTCCTACAAAATCATCCCATGTATTTTCTTTGTTGCCATGGCATTTGGTGCTCAACGCATCAGATATAGTTCGATTGAACCTCTCGACCTGCCCATTCGCTCTAGGAGTAGCTACCGCGTTCAATATGTGTTTTATGTTCAATTTTTCTGTAAACTCTTTGAACTTCCCACTAGTAAAACAAGTACCTCGGTCTGTAATTAGCCTGGACGGAGCACCAAAGTAACTAAAGTATTCATGAAATATTTTGATTGCAGTTGACGTTTTTGTATCCTTCACAGCACGTATATTAACAAATTTTGTGAATGCGTCAACAATAACCAAAATATACATATTGCCCCTCCTAGAACGAACAAATGGACCGAGATGATCTGCATGCAATGTATGGAATGGGATTTCTATTTTTGGGATAGGGTGTAATAACCCTTCCTGTTGGCCTGCAGGGGCTTTATGGTGAGCACATTGTAAGCACGATGACACATATTTTTTTGTGAATCGACGCATCTTTGGGAACCAAAATGTTGCTCTTAACCTACTCAGCGTTTTATCAAAACCAAAATGCCCTACATCGTCGTGGTTCATACGCAAAATTTGCCACCTTACACCTCTCGGTACCACCCAACGAATTCCATCATCTAAGATACGGTATACATAGTCACCCTTCAGCTGATAATTCTTTCGTACATCGGCAACGAATTTAGTTTCATCGTCTAGAAGAATTTCTCGAATTCGCTTTATCTCTTCGTCATTACTCTGTACGGTCGCAATCCAATCGGACGTGTCTACTTGCAATACGTCAATTACATGTGCATTAGTATCGTCAGTGTGTTCAGCCACTGGAGCACGACTTAGAGCATCCACATGAGCCATACGTGATCCTGATCTATATTCAATGGTACAGTCGTACTCCTGTAGCTGAACCCACCATCGTGCGATCCTGGGTATAAGGTCTCGCTTCGTCAACGTCGTTCTTAAAGCATTACAGTCAGTTATTATTTTAAATTGTAATCCTAGCAAATAAACACGGAATCGACTTAAGGAGGCAACGACAGCCAACGTCTCGAGATCAAAAGAGTGAAGTTTTTGCTCATCCTCTGAATTTTTCCGACTGTAGTAGGCTACAGGCCGTAACTGGCTGTCACTACCTCGCTGCATAAGAATGCCTGCGATACCTATCTTAGACGCATCGGTATGTAACTCAGTCTCTAATCGAGCATCAAACAAGGCTATTATAGGTCGTTCTATTAGTTTCTCTTTTAGCGTGTTAAAAGCAGATGTACATTCTTCTGTCCATCTCCACTGAAATTTCGATTTCAAGAGATTCGTCAATGGGCAAGCTATTATTGCAAAGTTCTTGACGAATCGACGAAAAAAACTTGCAAGTCCTATAAAACGTCTTACATCATGTGCGTTTTTGGGTACAGGAAAATTTGAAATTGCAACTGTTTTACGTGTTCCAGGACGTATGCCATCTCCAGATACACAAAACCCTAGAAAATCTATCTCCTTTTGGAAGAAATGGCACTTCTTTAATTTGAGAGTTAGCCCTGCATTGGCCAAATGCTGGAGAACTTCCTCTAAACGTATTAAACCTTCATAGAATGTACTAGCAGGAATCAGGATATCATCCATGTAAATAACAACGTATTTCAAGTCAGAGAGAACTTTATTCATTACCCTTTGGAAAAGCGAAGGAGCATTCGCTAATCCAAAAGGCATTCTTTTATACTGGTATTGACCGTCAGGTGTTACAAAAGCCGTGAGCTCTTGTGAACCCTCCGATATTGGAATCTGGTAGTACCCAGATGCGAGGTCAAGATTAATGAAAAGAGAATTGCCTGATAACCTGTCTAATTGATCGTCGATCAGCGGTAATGGATAGTGCTCTTTACGAGTCTTATTGTTTAAGGCTCTGTAGTCGACGCAAAGCCTCTTCTCACCCGTTTTCTTCTTCACAAGAAGGATAGGACTCGCATACGGTGAGTTAGACTCGCAAACAATATCGGCATCGATCATTTCCTGTACCATTGCTCGGACCAATTCACGTTCCGGATATGAGAGTCTATAAGGACGGTAAACCACTGGCTTCGCGTCATTTAATTCTATCTCCATCTGTACTATGTTAGTATACCCTAAGTCAGCTAAACAAGAGGAAAAACAACCCTCGTACCGCTTTAGTAGAGACTTCAATCTGGATATCTCATCATCAGATAAGTGACCGCCATAATTCAAATCGGAATTAGTATCATGGGTGCTAAAATCTAACATGTTGATTTCAAAACCTTTTACAGATCTGTAAACCCGACTAACCAATATATCTTTATTTAGCAAGAGTAAATGATCGCTAAAATTTTGGACAAGAAGTGCTCCAAAACTGTTTTCAAGGTAATATTCACCCGGCAATAAGTAGAATTCCTTACCAGGCGGACCTCTTAACGAACCCCTGACATATACAGACCCTGAGTAGCTTCTATCGGAAAAAACGGGAATCATAGTCATTTGTTTTGGTTGAATTTCAACATCTGCCTTAAGAAATAATCGCAATTTGTTAATCTCTTCCTTGCTAAAGATTAAAGAATTTGTGGTTTTTGTAATAATGATTCCGGGTTTTTCCGTATAACTGTGACCAACTAACACGGGATATTTCATTATGCCATCGTCAACTACATAAACATCAACCATCTCTATGATATTATTAATATCTATTTTTACACGCGCCATTCCTATCGGTATAACAACATTATTACCTATTCCTCTCATAACGGGTAACTCACCTACTGTCCAAATAATTCCTAATGATTTTGCAACGCTGTGTTGTATCAATGTGCACTGACTGCCTAAATCTACATACCCTTTTACCAGGATACCGTTAACCTTTAGCGAGATCATATATTTTTCATTACTAGTATCATCAATATCGACTTTCATAACTTTTTTTTCTGTACTAGAAATATCTTTACTCTTTTCGTTGGACAACTGCGGGCAATCAATCGTTACATGGCCAAGCCTTTTACAAATGTTACATCTCAGCAACTTTTGTGTACACTTATTACTAAAATGACCTACTTCTTTACAGTTAAAACAAGTAACAGATGCACTGGATTGTGGCCTGGATAACTTTGAATCATTTCCACCTAACTGCTTAGTATTCGAATTCGTATTACTTGATGGTAAATTCCTTTTATCATGGCTAATCTTAGATTTGTCAAGATCGTGACTTTGTTTAATAGATTGAAAGTAGTTAAGTACCTCTTCAGGCTCTTGACACTTGGCTGCTTTAGCACCAAGTCTCAAGGAACGATCCTCAATGCCATAGAGCAGGCAATCAACGGCACGTCTCCCGAAAATCTCGCATCGATTTAACAGATTTAATTTTTCATAATAATATAATTCTAACGATTCATTGTATTTCACGCGTTTATTTAACATTTCGGTAAGTAATTCCGCATAATCGTCACTGCTAGGAAAAGAATCAATTAGTTTAGTTTTCCACTCAGGCCACGAAAAAGACATTGAAGGCAAGGCCTGGTACCATGTACGAGCCACACCTGCAAGTCTGGGCAATGCGTAGTGTATAACCTGATCATCACCCCAGCGGTACAGCTTCGCACATTCGTCGACCTTGTTGAGCCACATGTGGACCGTCTGGCCCTTGACCATGGAGTCAAATTCAGGAATAACGTTACCCAACATCGGAAATTTATTGCCTTCTGGCTTTGCATTCGACAAAGATTTAACTAACTCGTTCAAAAATAACTGAGTCTCACTATTAGCAAACATAGATTTGTTTACCTGATCATTCCCGCGTGGTTCATCACTTACTGCGGTGTTTGATGAGCTACGTCGGTTAGACGGCCGCCTTCGGCGTCCGGTATGCCGCTGCTCACTCCGCTTCCTCATCAGGCTTCGGCGCGAGTGATGCTCTTCCTCACTGCTACGTTCCCGGTTTCGTCGACGCCGCCCATCAGTCCGTCTCCGAGGTCGACTCCTCTCTTCCTGGTCACTTGAATCGCTAGGCGTGCTTCTATTTCGCCTGCGACGTTTCTTCTTACTCAGGCGATTCTCACTGGCTTCATTATCACGGCGATGCTTACGGTTTATGCTCACAACGTCCGGAGTATAACGAGACCGACTCCTAAGCGATTGGTTACTGTCACGGTCCATAATCACTGATATTTTCTAAAACTTGTGGGTGTGCTGTATAAATCCCACTTCTGAGTTGTAGGAACTCAATCCAAACTCAGAAATGAAACAACGATTGTCAAGATATTCTTCGATTTAATTATCACTTCAAACATCAACGTTCTGTTCGACGGTTCGAACTCAAGTGCCATGCAAGGCACAAACTGACATAATTTATAGGTTAGCCTGACAAACGTCTCAACCCTCAAATCGCCAAAAACACAAACGTACTAATCTAGTGACGGGTATCTGTCAATGTTACCAGACGAAAAATACTAAACTGTTTATCGTGTCTATGACAGCTGACAGATACGCGTCACATTTACAATAACAATTGGATAACCTAAAACGTGAAATAATATTAGTCTTACAATAATATGCCGATGCAGAAAAAATTCAACCGTCTCGCAACCGGCGCGCGTGGAACATTACGCGCCGTCGACCCGAGCCTGCTATCTATGCCGAGTCCGCTATAGACTCCCGACGCCCGGGGCGTCTCCTCTTGCGGCGGCTAGGGACGTGAGGGCGCAGAGACTGCCACTCCCTCACGCGCTCCGCCTCCTCCTTCGCGAGCATTACTGCTTCGCAGAAGGAGGTGACGGCTTCCCATGCCCTCTCGCTCCGTACCATGGCTCGCACCAGGGTCGGACGCGAGAGGTCGCCGCCGCCGATTGCCTCCACGAGGACACGGCGGTGCTCCACCCAGGCAGGGCACACCTCCACCGTATGCTCTACCGTGTCCTCCAACAGAATGCGTGCTCAAATATCATCAAAGAGACAGGACAACGTCTGTCGGGTCAGCTAGTATAATATAATAATATCGTTTATTTATGAAAAGGGGCACATTTACAAAGTAACTTAATAATTAAAATAGGGCACAGTTGCTAATTTGCCTGAACTAGGTTGAACCTGTGCTTCAGGCTAGTTAGTGCATAAATACTTAATTTAATAAATTAACAATGAGTATAAAGTAAAAACTAAATTCAAATTAAGAAAGTAATAGTAAAATAGCATATTATGTTAGTCGTTCTATTTGCAGACAACAAGTAGACCTTCTGTCTGTGCAATTGATGGTTAGTAAGTATTTAAGTAAAATTTGTTTACAGCTAAAGTTATTTAATTTAAAGATACTTAGGTTTCTATTTAACCTATTGTACAGGAAAGGGCCTAAGATTGTAAAAAATCTTTCTACAAAAACATGTTTTGAGGTGCATTAGATGTGCATACTATATCATTCCGCCTTTTGTTAGTATTGTCAGCAGTGTAGGTAAGCATGGTGTGCTGTTTTAATAATAAGTGCATTATGAAAAGTTGCCGCACAGTCAGCACGTTGCAGGATTTATATAGCAGATCTGTGGGAAAGAAAAATGGATGGAAGTTTGCTACCTTTAAAATTGCTCTCTGAGCTCTTTCAAGAGGAAGCAGATTCGTTTTTGGTGCGGCACCCCATGATGTGATGCAGTACTGAATTATTGATTGACATAGGGCCAAATAAACTTGTGTGATTAGTTTTGAATCGGCGAATGTACGTAATTTTTTAAAAACATATATTAATTTGCGCACTCTTTTAACTAGACTTTCGAAATGTATTCTGAAAGACAGAGTGTCGTCCATTATTACGCCAAGGTATTTTATGTTGCTCGTTTTGAGGATAAAAGGACAATTAAACATGCTGACTGAACTGTTACCACATTGATGGGCATACCTACCTAGTAACTGGATTGTGGAGGTCAGATAGACTGTTCCTTCAGGTAAAATACTGGTAATTAGCTGCATCCAGTTAGGTTGGAAGCGGACCTCAACATAGTTGGTAAAAAGCTGGGGAGGTGGCTTTGGATACAACATTTAAAACTTTGAAGTAACATTGGGATTTTTTAGGCTTTCAAACCGAGACAAACAAACGTGATCTAAAATTATTAACGTTTTTCTGGTTTTCACATCAATCAGCGCTACAAGGACATATTAAAGCCTATAACGTTCCCACTGCGTCCCAACACACGCCTTGTTTTTTTGAGACGGATTGGGCCAAAAATCAGCGTTGGTAGATGTCATTTGTCATTGATTTTAAAGTCGTGTATTTTCATTAAAATACATTTTCTATGACTTTCTATCATCAAAAGTAAACTTAATATAAATTCAAATAAAAAGTAGGTATTAATAACGTCGGTTAATAATAACATGGCCGACAAACATTATATTTCGCTTTCGAAGAAAGAATGCCGCTTTTTCAGTCAAAAAGTTTAAAAATCTCGCTTTGCCCGAAAAAGAATCTAGCAGCACTTACTTCTGCCCAACTCTTTGGGGAAACAAGGCGTTACGTTATGTTCTGTTTATTTCCAAATCGAATTTCCATCATGGCGGCCTATGTCAGTAGAGACTAGTCAATTACGCAGAAGATACATAAATCGCACCCCTAGATCTAAAGGGAACTAACTCAAAATTCTTAATTTTTCAGTTATGCACACCCTCGAGTCTGTCATTTCAATACCTATCGACCAATAAACCAGATTCAAAACTATTTCCAATATTTGGAGTCAAATGTAGGAAATAATTTTGAATCTGGTTTATTGGTCGATAGGTATTGAAATGACAGACTCAAAGGTGTGCATAACTGTAAAATTAAGAATTTTGAGTTAGTTCCAGTTAGTTCCCTTTAGATCTAGGGGTGCGAAATGACATCGCACAATCATGGTCAATTCACAATCACGGTCAATTCACATAACAAACAAAAATCTCCGATACCACCGCATCTTAAAACACAATTTCACAAATAAACGCCCTAATCGAAAATAGCAAAAAAGGTGTCAAATTTTAATTGCCATTTCCTTCCCGCTTTTATTTTTAGATAATTTTACACATAATTAACATCTCTTTACATGGATAAGTTGCAATGAATTATCTGTGGTAAAAAAAGGCGGACACTTTGGCAAGAGAAATTGATACTTTAGGCGGGTGTCACACTGAGTTGGCATTCTGTGTGAGAATCAATATATTACTATACTTTGGTGAGAAAGAAAAAGTAGTTTTATCATGATAACTTCACAAGTATGACGAAGTAAGAGGGAATTAAGAATTGCCTTTTGTTATTATACTACCTTTTGCCCGCAGCTTCGCCTTTGTGTAGGCCTGTAATTATCCCATGGGATCCTACTAACTTATAAAAAGTATCCTTATATTAATCCAGGCACAAGCTATCTGTGTGCCAAATTTCATCCAAATCTGTTCAGCCGTTTTAGCGTAATTGAGTTACAAATAAAAACTTTCACACTTACAATACTTAATTATATTTTTAAATGTCTGACTGTCTGTCTGTTTGTTCCGATTAATCTCCGAAACGGCAGGACCGATTTTTACGGGTCTTTAACTGGCAAGATTCCAGGTAATATTAAAAAAATCGGAAAATACTGAACGTCCCTTTTACCATGGGGTTCCTGTATGAACTTTTGAAATTTGGGTAGGGTAAAGCTTGTCGGGGCAGCTAGTAAATTATAACGATAGAAACCATTCATTTAATAAAATACTTAAGATTAAAAGACTATAGGAAATAGTGATTAAAATAGCCCTGTGCATCAATTTCTTTATCGCACAAAAAATGCGGCAAAACTGACAGCTGAACTGTCATTCGACACGAGCCGTGTCAAAGTTTTTTTTTTGTAATTAACAGGGCATGGGCGTGATAGGACCCAAGGGTGTAAACGCGTGCCGCGAGCGAGAATATCTGTTTTTAGGGAATAATTTAACTTTCGTTTAATTTGTTGGAATGTTGTTTACTTATTATTTCGGGGATCATTCATTGTTAATATGTTTGTAGTAATGGTTTCAAGCTTGTTAGCTTACTAGCTGAACTTAAAACCCTAGATTCTACGATGGATAAAATTATTTTATAACATTTATCTGGCATTTATAGCGGTATACATTCATCATTTCATCTCAATACGTCCACTGCTGAGCATAGGCCTCCCTAAAAGATCGCCATTTCAACCAGTTCTGTCCGTCTGATTACCCGGTTTCTGCGGATTTCACCAGGTTATTAGTCAACCTTGTGAGGGGCCTTCCAAACTACGATTTCCGGTACTCGGTCACCACTCCAGAATCTTACACTTACGTAGCTTCATAATTATCATCATCATCATTTCAGCCGCAAGACGTCCACTGCTGGATTTAGGCCTCCCCCAATTTGGGGGGCTTTGCCATAATCGCCACGCTTGGCAGGCGGGTTGGCGATCGCAGTATGGTGGTAAAATGCATAGAGAACGCTGCTGTCCATTCTCTAGTAAGTCCCTTAGTCGCCTTTTACGACACCCACGGGAAGAAATGGGGTGGTGTTATTGTTTACGTCCGGCACCACACGGTAATATAATGTAATGTTCATAATTATAATCAGCTAATAATGTTCCTACTGCTGGGACACAGGTCTCTTCTCCGTGAGAAGTAGTGGGTCTATAAAATCTACCACGCGGGCCCAGTGTGAATTGATTGATGTCACGTATCTTTTGAATTGAATTAAATTTTTGGTTGCAGGACATGCCGGATTCTTCATGACTTTTTCCTTTGCGCTTATCCCATTTATTTGTGGTCGGCGCCACTTGTCTTTTTCTTCCACACTTCCCTAGTAGTCGTCATTTCAGTAGTCACCCCTTTTCTCTCCTTATCATCTCTTTCACACAGTCCATCTATCGTTTCTTTAGTCTTCCCCTACTCTTTTGACTGGCCTGTTAGTCTAGTGGTTAGTGACCCTGACTGCAAAGACTGAGGTCGTGGGTTTGATTCCCACCCACGACAAATACTTGTGTGATGAGCACAATCAATTGTTCAGTGTCTGGGTGTAATTTATCTATAATATGTATGTATTTAGAAATATTTAAGTATATTTATCAGTTGTCTGGTTACCATAGTACAGGCTCTGCCTAGTTTGGGATCAGATAACAGTGTGTTGGTTGTCCTAAGATATTTATTATGATTATTATTACTCTTATAGCCTTATTTAACACTATCATGCACGTGCCAGTAATTATCGTTCGAAAAAGGAATCCACAATCAAATTACGGCGCGCATGTCAAATGTCAAAATATTGACAATAAAAATAAATTATCTGCAACCACAGATCATTAGAGCGATTGCGATATCGTGTACCACAGATAATAATGTAATTACATAGATAGGGCGATGAGATGGGGAGGGCAATGTAACTCGATTATGTTCTCATTATAATCGATTTTTATTTAGTTTCAGATTGTGGTTTTGTTAATTGTTTTGTTTCTTCACGCCTTCTTTTGTGGGGTTGAATAAATTCCGAAAGAGTTGCCGACATCAATGAGATAAAACTAACACTTAGTGTAATTATATTTGCTAATTAATTATAATAAACGTGGATTTTTGAGAGCGAGTTTGGAAGAAGATCCTATCATTCTTGGATAATCTTAGAAAGGGTTTAAGTGTGAATCTGTCTAAAGGAATCTGTCTAAAGGACCATAAGACAAGGATAAGTTATTTTAAAAAGGTGGTTGATATATGAGACACATAAGTTTTATGTAAAATGGGTGAGCGTTCTGGCCCTAATCCGGGCTGCTACTAAAAGATTCCAAAAAGAAATAATTGATAGATTCTAAGAGTCGACGTAAATACACACTTGATAAATGGACTGACTTGGACTACCATGGACTTCGCCAACGTTCATAAATCTAGTATTACACTCACGCCAAGTAAGTACCTACTACGCGTCTGGCCTTTCTGAAGAACATCACGAATAAGGTCATATTACGTGGGCATTCCCATTCATATCTGCCTTGTAAATATCTTTTGTTAATCGCCTTTCATTCATACTCTCACTATTGACCAAACTATCTAAGTATAAATGGTACTCTTTTCGATTTTAGCCCCCGCAAATTGAATAACAATAAAACAAAATGATAGAATTAAGCAAAAATATTGCAATTTTCACTTAGCTTAATCAAGTTAAAGGTGGATATTCATCTGTAACGGGAATAACTGAGAGCAAAGGACGGATAGATCGCTTGTCAACGGACAAGACGGAGACAAAAAGAGTTTACAAGCTCCTCCCTAGTTGGGCGGTATGAAAAATTTCTACTCTCGTGTTGACCAATGAAATGAGGTTGCTGAAATTAGAAAGGTAATAAGCGACGTTTATTTTCGTTTATCAAGCTTTTAAATCCTCTTATTTCAATGGTTTATCTTATTCTGAGACTTTCCGTATCTCTGAAATTGAATAAAGGCTGTTTTTTTTCTTTTAAATTTTGTTTTTTATTTGTTTCTTTTGTTTATAATTGATTTTTTATTTTATTAAGTATTGTTTTTTGTATAGTTTCCGTGCGTGTCCCACAATACTTTTTCTTTTTTTCTTTATAAATAAACAACCGCGTTTAAAAAAGAATACAATTTTTTTATTTTATTTTACACTTATGTTATTTATCCCACATCTTGGAAGGGCTTGTAGCTAAGTAATAATAACCGCACGAATTGATTGTTCAGGTTAAGTTACGCTTGCCGCGGTTGGTCCGTGGATGAGTGACCATCTTTACGTACCAAGACCATCCGTGCCACGGAAAGCACGGTAAGCCGTTGGTCCCGGCTGTCTTTCGTAGATCTTAGACAGTCGTTACGGGTCGTCAGAAGCCCGAAAGTCTGACAATCAGTCTTACCAAGGGGTATCGTATTACCCAGTAACTGGGTTGTGGAGGTCAGATAGGCAGTCGCTCCATGTAAAATACTGGTACTCAGCTGCATCCGGTTAGACTGGAAGCCGATCCCAATATAGTTGGGAAAAGGCAGGATGGTATGTATCCCACACTGATTCGTATACCACTACTTGCTATGTAAACAACAGTGACAGGACGTATTAGAATATCATCACGATAAAGAAAGTGGATTAAATACGTATTATCGAAGCTAACGTAAAAACTACTGAAGCAAAGTTGATACAATTTATATGGGACCAACCATTTCCATTTAAAAACAGAACTTTTGAAAATGATCCACAATTATTGTCAAAGATATCACGTAACATACCTACTTATACAAAAATGTACATACAGATGAATTAGAAACCTCCTCTTTTTTGAAGTCGGTTAGGTAAATTGTACAACAAATAGACAAGTCTCACAATGACACTATGGTAGAATATCATGGTCAACAGTGAAATTCGTAGACTTTTCTAAATTAGAATTAGAATCTTTGATAGAAACTGACTTTCGTAAAACCAATTTTTTTTAAAAACTTCTTTAAAAAAATAATAGTTAAAAAAAACTAAAAAACACGCTTCCATGGAAAACCAAACTAAAAAGTACAAAATAATGGAAAAAAAGCGTGGGGTGCTTTTAAGGTATTTTTTTATTGATATCAGGCACCCCACGCTTTTTTTCCATTATTTTGTACTTTTTAGTTTGGTTTTCCATGGAAGCGTGTTTTTTAGTTTTTTTTAACTATTATTTATTTTCTATTTTTTCGGGTATTTAGAATTTTGAGACGTATGTCAGCGTAGTTTGTGACAGTTTTTTTGCTGTCCTGGTAACCCTGGCAAGGATAATGGCACAAATTTATGAAATTATTGCATTGTCATCAGTCCTTGACAGGTGAGCAAAGTTTGAATGAAATCTGGTCGTTTAAAGTGGGTCAAAATCGCACTATAAGGAGTCGGTTACAAACAAACAT
Organism: Aporophyla nigra; assembly: GCA_947507805.1. Lineage (NCBI taxonomy): Eukaryota > Metazoa > Arthropoda > Insecta > Lepidoptera > Noctuidae > Aporophyla > Aporophyla nigra. The sequence goes on along the minus strand of OX382319.1, from coordinate 9,946,980 downwards.
ACAAATATACAAACATACAAATATACAAACATACAAGTGAAGCTAATATAAAGCGTGTAATGAATGTGTAGGTATCAGCGAGAAGTGGTATTTATTGGATGAAATGTTTACGATGCATTTAATTTGTATAGCTACATTTCCCTTTAGATTCATCCCCTATCAAATTCTAAAAGAAAAAACAACAAATAAACAGCTTTGTAATCATGTATTTAGATCTGATTAACGCTTTTCCCGAAACAAAACTTCCACCTAATTTGCTTTAAAAGAAAACATTGAACATAAGTCCATTCGCTTTTACATCTGATTGCTCCCTAATAAAGAAGCTCCGCCCACAGTCCCGAGCCAAAGAGTCGACATGAAAAGCGCCCAGTCACTAAAAACGCGCGAAATAGGATGTCACTCGCCTGTCAAATTGTTTGACAATCGTTGATGATTTTATTTATTCTTAAATTATTAAAATAAATAAAAAAATCTGTGTTGGTGATTATTAAATTAAATGGAACATTTTATTTAATTATTTATGAGAATATATTGTGTTATAGTAGTGATTTAAAAAATAAAATTTTTAAGTTCTATTATTGAAAGGAGTGACTAGTGATGTGTGTGTAAAATTGTGATTACATTTTTTCATCGTTAATCGATCGATTTGAAGGTAAGTTTTTAATTAATTAGTGGTTAGTTATTGAAAAAAAATATATAAAAATAGATTATTTTCAACGGAATTAAACAGAAGTAATTGCTCCAAAATATTGTTTAAAAGTTGGGTATTTTTATCAGCTAGGTCAATCGTTAGAATTACTTAACATATTATTGGAAAAAAAAATATAAATTTTCAAGCCGTTTGGGGTTGAAACTCTAGGGCTATGGCCTATGGGGTCCGAGTGCCCTCGACTCTTCACGTGATCAGAGGGCTGGTCCATTATTTGGCAAAGGGATTAACGGAGACGTTGGATAAGAACGGTTAAGAAACAACGCAGACACTCATTTAAATCAAAATATTCTTATGATAATATTGCCTACATAATTCTCATTAAAATTCTACTTGCATGTGAAGCCCGCAAATCTGACAATCGGTGTTACTGAGGGGTATAGTGTTACCCAGTAACTGGGTTGTGGAGGTCAGATAAGCAGTCGGTCAATGTATATAAAACAACTGACCGCCAAAAAATACTAAGTACAAAGTGAAAAATAACTTTAATTTCGGAAGTCAGTAAAATACAATGCAAAGACAGTGACTTCCGAAATTAAAGTTATTTTACACTAATTCGTGTTTTTTTTTTTCAATTTTTACTTATGGTACCTTCTCCACACCAATTCGTATATACAACCACTTCTTATGTAAACAACAGTGTAAAAAAGAATTAAAGAATGTTTGAAATCGATCCACAATTGCCAGAGACATCGCGGAAGAAACAAAAAAAAGACTAACCTTTTTATAGTTTTTCTAATTAAAAATACTGGTACTCAGTCAGACTCGAACCCAACCTCAACCTAGTTAGTAAAAGGCAGATATTTACCTAGTAACCAACTCAATAGACCCAAATCCTTTCGTTAAAACTAAAAATATCAACATAAATAATTTGTATACTCTTTGGGAACCCAAAAACTATAAAGTTTGTAACACACGTGCGCCATATTTGGGTATCAAATGAGTATAATATAAACAATATACATTATGAAGACAATATGTCATGAGTGCTGACCTTAATAACATAATATTTTTGGTATAACCTCCTGTTTCAATAAATAATTAATTAAAAATTCTTCAGGGATTCGTCAGGCTGTTTACTGTCCCGCAAGGGTCGCGAGATTTGTTCGAAAGAGATACCATGACCCTGGCACATGGGCAACTGAAGGAACGCGGGTGGGTTTTAGTCTGTACATGTCTGATGCCCTCCCGCTCCAACCAGAGCGGGAGACGTCATTTGATGATTTCCCACCCAAAAAAAAGGCTGTTAACTGAGCCTCCATGTTGCATCATTTTTTTTTTTAATCCTTTATTAAGGAGCTTTCTCACAATACTGACTATGTCTCTCCATCATAGCCAAACTTTGAATTTTACATTATTTTAAATGATTGTAATAAGTATATTTTGTACAGAGTTTTAGCCTCGTCCGACATAGGCTGAGCTAAAACACTATTTAATAAACCAATTCCATATACATTTTGGGAACCGAACAGATTTATCCTGAGGCGTTCACCTCGCTCACACTCCATCAATACGTCCTCGATTATTCCACATTTGTCGCAATTAGGTGATGGTGTGATACCCATACGGAACGTAAACTTCCTCGGTGGAATGTGACCGGATCGAAGCCTCATGGCAGTAACAATATCTTTTCTATTAAGTGAACAGTTATCAATCCAGGGAATTATTAGAGGCTCAGGCTGAATGGTGTTATACCAGATACCTTTTTCTCTTGATCTCTCTCTCTCTCATTCTTTCCACAGTTTATGGCAATATTTTTTTACTACATAGAAGTTATCTGAGAAAATTGGAACTGTGTCTAACGGAATACCCTCCACACAGGCCCTCTTAGCATACATATCTACCACCTCATTGCCTTGTATCCCGATATGTGAAGGAATCCACTGCAGTATTAGATACTAATTTAGAATTCTGTTGAAGTTCCAGAATCTGATCAATTATTACGTAAGCTATCGGAGCTCCTCGAAAAGTCGAGGTACAACGAGCCACATGTTGTAAAGCACTCCTGGAGTCAGTCAGGATTATAATATTACTGTGATTTATTGATTGAGTATAAGATAAAGCTTCACTAAATGCCAACAATTCAAGATACATTATGGACACATTTGAGTCAATATTAAAACCGATAGATATATTTTGTTGAGGGTCATAAAAAGCTGCTCCGAAATTATTATTTTCTTTGGAACCATCTGTGAATATTTGATAAAAATTTGGATATTTTCTTTTTAAATACTGACAGCATTGTTGCATCATTGATCGAGTTAAGTCCCCCAGTCATCGTTATCATCATCATTTCAGCCGACAGACGTCCACTGCTGGACATAGACCCCCCCCCCTCCCCTGTTTGCAGGAGTTTGCCATAATCGTCACGCTTGGCAGGCGGGTTGGCGATCGCAGTATGGTGGTAAAATGCATAGAGAACGCTGCTGCCCGTTCTTTAGTAAGTCCCTTAATCGCCTCTTCTCTTACGACACCCACGGAAAGAAGTCCCCAGTTCCACGTACTTACTCTGGCCGTAATAAATGATTTCTTGGACACTAACCCAACAAACAATTTGGCGCCATTTTTTTCTGGGAATGACATCTCGCTGGTCATCTATGAGGTTGTCGGCTGTTTAACCGGACTTGCCTGTGGCTGCCTCAATAAATTTTGACCTCCAGCCAGAACTTACTTAAAACTAAGCGACTATTCGCTAAGAGCACACGTTGTGGGGTGCGGACCTCGGCTTAGGGCGTCGCTGGAAGAGGGCAGAAAGAGACGGCATGGGTCAGAATGTACGATCTGAGGCCCTAGTGTGAGTTTGTAAATGTTGGTAGTCCCATATAAATTTTAATTCTTCTTGTCACTGCTATTGACCTGGCCAGTAGTAGTGTGGAGTAGGTAGGTAGAAATAAAAATAGAAAAATTAAAACTTTTTGCTTTTTTCCAAAAAAACGTGTAAATTGAAAAATTACTTTAATATCGCAAGTCGGCGGCACAAACATTAAAATACAGATCCAAAGACACCGCATTCCGAAATAAAAATATTTTTTCACTTTGTAGGGTTTTTGTTTGGGAATCGGTTTAAGAATCGATTTTCATAAATATTTTTATTTATATTTTGCGTGCCTTAATTGGTAGGACATAATGAACTGGTATTTATTTGTATGTTCTGCAATAAATGATAATTTTTCTCCGTTACGTTACGTTATGCATTATGTTATGTTTACTAATCTATATATTATTAGGAATCAGAAGTGAAATAAGTTAAAATAAACAATCTTTAATTCTTTTAAATTACACAATGCACAAATTTATGAAAATAATCTTAAGAAACACCGTAAATATGAATCAAATATTAATTACACGAGCCTAAAGGAATAATCAGCAATTGAACAAAGACATAACTTAAAAATAGCTAAGCACATGATAATGGTCAGGTAGCAAGTCCGTTCCGAGCGCCGGCCGAGTAAGAAAAAGGACCGTTGCCCACCGCGTGCCTCCTTTTATAACCTTCCAGCCGTTGACAGCTGCTCGCGTGACATTTTTAAGATGTCAAACCGTCTCCAGTTGCCAACAATATTTTATAGTCGTTCATAAGGAGTGAACTCCAGTCGTGCATCGGAGCTGACACACACATTTTTTTTTGTCTTTTTCACGATTCATTATTTCTTTGTCCAAATCTGTCTGCCACAGTCTACTCACCATACAGTTACACCATAATCACTGGCGTTTCAAGTGCCCACTTGAGCCCAAACCCAAGATAAAGCTACCGTTGTAGTTCATAATATGTTTGAGCATGTGTTCTACCATTTTTTGCAGCGAGTCAAGTTCCTGGCTTCGTGTGTAGATCCATATGGGACTGATAATATAATTACTTATTTATTTATAAATCTAGTAAACCGTTTCACGACCGTTCTTCCGTAAATATCTAATATTTTTATATATAAATGCCTAAATAAAGGCAAACCGACTAAATACACACAAAGACATTCAAAGTAAATATCATTTTCAAAAATTAAAATCTTACAATACAATAATTAATATAAAAATTGATAACAAAGTAATTAGAACTAATATGAAGAACATTTTATACTAGAAAAATATTTGTAACAAATAAAATAAAACTGAATTAAATAACAAATTAAAAACGTAATAAAAAAGAAAGAAAAGTCACATTACTGAGCAAAAGTGACGTATTATTGAGCACAGCTTTTTTAAACTTATTCAACATAACCAATGATTATTCAACATAACCAATGATGTTATATGTACCTATACATAATATCATTGAACATAACCGGAAAATATGTCGAAGTCAAAATCTTGAAAAATATCGTTACGTCTTCTGAGAATAGTTTAAAGTTGCTTTTCGCCTGTCTGTTTCTTCGCTTATTTCTTGTACACCACGCAACAGATTTTGATATGGTTTTCACTAGATATCATTTAGAGAATTTCCGAGAAGGTTTAAGAAATTTTATATATTGGGGTCGGCTTCCCGTCTAATTGGATGGGACTGAATACCAGTATTTTACTTAGACCGACTGTCTATCTCATCTCCGCAACCCAGTTACTGGGTTGCACGATCTATATACGATATTTGGTAAGACTGGCAAAACTTTCGGGGTTCTTCCGACTCGTAACGTTTGTCAAAGATGTATAAATGACAACCGGGAACAACGGCTTAACGTGCTTTCCGAGGCACGGAAGGATATTTATCTTGGTACGTAAAAATAGTCACAGATCCACGGACCAATCGCGTAAAGCGCAACTTAACCTATTCGAACCACTCGTGCAAATGTTATTACTGGTATTGATAAATGATTTCATTTCTGTAAGTAGGTTTGTACAAACACTTTTACACGTCAGTCATATTTTTAAACTAGATGAGGTAGGCGTTTCCTATCTGAATACTCTGAGAGGAAAGGCCGAAACAAACTCAGATGTCACAGTGACAACTCTGAGAAGAAAGGCCGAAATAAACTCAGGTGTCACAGTCTCTTAAAGCCAGACATACCTAATGTTGGTCACATCATGTGAATACCATGTGTATTGGTGTCTGAAATGGTCTCTTGAGGAAAGAACCACACAGATTGAGTGGACCTGTCAAGTCAGTGCACGCATTTGTCACTGATGAAGAATATTTATGATATATTATTATTTGGACTTACATACATAAAATTACGCCGTTTTCCCATAGGGGTAGGCACTAGGCAGAAACTACAGAACGCCTGTTACGATCCTTACATACTCATTTTGCCTCGTTTAGGTTCATACATCTGGTCATACACGCACGCCGGTTACCAGTACTACGCACCTGAGCCTCCTGAAGAACATCACCAATAATTAATTGTAACAATATATGTATATATATTGTAAATAATATTAATATGATTAAAATAAAATAATAAAATTTTTATTAAAATATAGAAACTAAATATACGAATTACAATATAAAATATGTAGATAAAAACGTAATAAACAATAATAATATACAATTTAATATACTATTGTTTAAAATACAGACCAATATTAAGAATTTACAGGAAAATAATTAAAGCACTCTTCCTCTATTCTAACTAGAATTTAAAATGTTGCTGTGCCCTACAGGGTCCATAATTGTTTACACATAGGTATATTAATACCCCCCACCTGTATACATTATGGAATGCAATAAAGATTTAAGATTTGGTCACTATGTTCTCCTACGGCGCCGGCGTCCCCTTCCGGCGTGACCAGTCACATTAGCGTTGTAAACACTTTTTGTTAGTTTTTTATTTTGTTATTTGGATTTCTTACTAAATAATGGGTAGTAGCGTTCTCCATGATGATGATGATTGTTATTATTTGTGCAGGTGCAGCTCAATGTCAAGTTATGGCAGCATGTCCCCTTCAGATGAAGGTTTCGACAGATACGAACCTCCTTACTACTGCCAGCCTTCACATCAAGGTAAGAAAAATACACTTATTCAGCCAGACAGCATTGGTAGGTATTAGGGATGTGCCGAATCTTCAAAACTGTATATCCACGGATACGGATCGGAATACGGATATTTGGTGTCAAGATCCGCGGATACGGATCTTAACTCTCAATCAGTGTCGATACGTGCGTGGCCCTGTAACGATAGTTGACGCCACTTGACGCTATTTGCTTGACAGGACATGTTAAGACTTTCATTGCGCGCGTCTTTCTTTTGTTTTCTTAATAGTTTAACAATAAAAAAAATATTTTAAAAAATCGGAAAGGATTTTAATCCTTTTTCAATGTTACCTAATGCCTTAAACCTTTTTATACCATTTCACCTTTGTATTGAAAATGTATGAGGTAAAAGATCCGCCAAAAACTAACGGATTCGGATACAGATCCTTCTTATCTCTCGGATATCCGCGGATACGGATATCCAGCACATCACTAGTATGTATATTGACAAAGCACCGTTTCGTAGCGACACACCTCCCGAGGTAACATTGGCACGGGCGTCGCCGTAACTCGGCTGCAAAATGTACGGTTTGCAGTGAGGGCAAGATTCAAAGACCATATTTTGAATTTACTTTATAGAGAATAGTAAATTTTGCTAGGGGCTTCGCCCGCGCGGAGTTAAAAAATAATCCCTCGGAATCGTAAAACCGGGATAAAAGTATTCTATCTGTAAATCCAGATGAAAAACTATCTGTGTGTCAAATTTCGTCCCAATCCGTTCAGCCGTTTTTGCATGATTGACTAACAAATATCTAAACACACTTTCACAATTTTACATAAATAGTATGAAACAAAGTTGCTTCCCGCGTCTGTACGCTTAGATCTTTTAAACTACGCAACGGATTTTAATGCGGTTTTCATAAATAGGCAGAGTGATTCAAAAGGAAGGTTTATATGTATAAAACGCGGGCGAAACCGCTGGCAAAAGCTAGTTAAATTTACAATTGAATATTGACAGCCTAGTGCAAAGATGAACATTTTTGCCTTTAGCATAAAAAATAACTCCTGCAGTACGACCACCCATGTTCCATCTAATGTAGGTTAATAATACCATAATCTTTTTCCCAGGCAGCCCCATGGATGGTGGAGTCTACTGGCCGGTTACCAACGGAGAAGCACACGAGTTTGATACCCAGGACATGTACCATGACACGACGCACTACATAGGACGAGGATATGGTAAGGTTACATAAATCAATGCTGTTATGGAGAGATTCTTCTTCTTCTACTCTTATTACTTAAAACAGTTAAAATCTGAATAAGTGGGATCTGAAGGGACCTATATTTTTATTCGCCCACGACATCGTCCGCGTCAAATTTTTTCTCCCCTGACCCTTCTCTGTCACATCGAATTGCCGTCCACTTTTCGTCCATTTTTCGTTGCCGCTCCGCTTTTTTTTACTATAGCGTGATGTTATACAGGATGTCCCAAAAATCAACGTCAAGCCGAAAACGGTCGATAGGCCAGGTGGTGACAGTTATCAGAAAAATAATTAAAAAAATCAAAGTTAAGTACTTTTCAAATTATTGACATTTAAAAAAAATTGAGAAAATTGCCACCCAGTGATGATCTTTTAAGTACTGTGACTACAAATCTTTACTTTTCATATTTTTTTTGTGAGTGATGTAACCCTGAATAACCCTTCTGTAAACTGCAGTCCAAAATTAAAACACAACTACCTCAGTTTTAAAGAAAACATCACTTTTTTGCTCCACCATGTACTAAAAATTATTACATGGCCGAACTTTAACTGACTGTACTGAAAAAAAAAGAGATTTTTTTTATTATTTTTCTGATAACTGTCACCACCTGGCCTATCAACCGTTTACGGCTTGACGTTGATTTTTGGGGCATCCTGTATAACCTATATCCTTTCTCAATAAATAAGCTACCCAACACAAAAATATTTTTTCAATTCGGACCAGTAGTTCCCGAGATTATCGCGTTCAACCAAACGAACAAATTCTCCAGCTAAATAATATTAGTACAGATTACTTATAGAGGCTTTTAATTTACTCAGTTCTCCAACAAATAGGCAGGTTAACATGACAGTAGTCTAATTTATAGAGGGTCTCACTATGAGAAACTCTTAGATAGTACTGACAAACAAAGCAAGAATGCGTGTGATTAGACTGTTTGTAAACAAACGCGTCATAACTTGTACGGGCCCACTCACTTATACGGGCTATTGAACAAAAACGTCCCAATTATAGAGGAAAACGTCGAAAAAATTAGGATAGATCTCAAATACAAAGGTTTGAAAATCAAAAATTTCTTCGTAAACAGTGAACGAAACTTGAACTGTCACGCTCGGGTAGGTGACGCTGAATGGGGTATACTCGGTCTCTTCTTTTCTAAAGCTCGGTTTAACTACTCCGTTGGTCTCGTGGTCACAAGCGCGACGGCTGAGCGTGGGTTCCTGGGTTCGATTCCTAGGTCAGGCAAAGTGTTATTATATTGGGTTTGTCCAATAGGAATTTCTCAGTAAGGCCCAGAGTTTGGAAGCTGGCTGTGTGATACACCCGTGCCTCGGAAAGCATGTTAAGCTGTTGGTCCTATACTTGATCTTTCTCTGGTCGTGTCGGATTGCCGTCCCATCGGACTATGAGAGTGAGGGAAGAGTGAGTGCTCCTGTGTCTGCACACACTTGTGCACTATAATATCTCCCGCGCCGATGGCTAGTCTCGGTGGAGATTGGCCGCCTTGACCGAAATACGGTCTGGAGGACTATACTCGGCTCCAGTCGGTCGGTGACGCTAAATCGGGTATACTGGGCTCCAGTCTGTCAGTGACGCTGAATTGGATCTACTCGGCTCCAGGGGCAGACGCTAAATCATGTATATTCGGCCTCAGTTAATTGGGTAGACTCGGTCTCTTTTTGTCCAAAGCTCGATATAACATAACATAATATTTATTCAAAAAATAAAAGGCTTAAAAATATGTACAGTTTGCTTATATGTAAATTATATTCTAATATTTACGTGCCTGAACTAGGTTATCATGTGTTTCAGGCAAGAAGAGCCTAAATAGTCTTATGAAATAAATAAATAACCAAAAGTTGTGAATAGACAAATTATTGTATAAATGTTGAGTAGCTTACAAAATAGTTTCTAAAATTTTATAGAATTAAATACTTAACGTAGGTGAATACTTACTTTAACAGAGTTAGTAAATTCTCTGTTTATTCGTAAGAAATACTTTGGAGAGCGTCATTGAGAGTTCTCTTACAATTTGTATAGATATGATATGTATTTACTCCTTGGGTACATTGTATATGATTTCTTCATAGAATTTTCTTTTTCCAGGCTACGAGGAGATGCAGATGACTGGAAACGAACCGTATGACACCTACCATCACAATATGGTGCACAGCTTCGCGCCAAATAACACAGGTAAGACAAAATATATTTATTTCATCGTCATTATTTCAGCCGTAAGACGTCTGGCCTGGACATAGGTTCCCGCAATTTGGGGGGTTTGTCACCACCACGCTTGGCAGGTGGGTTAGCGATCGCAGTATGGTGCTAAAATGCATATATAACGCTGCTGCCCATTCTCTAGTAAGTCCGTTAGTCGCCGTTTACGACACATACGGGAAGAAATTGGAAATTTTTCCGAGGCACGGAGGGATCTTGGAATGTACAGGTGGTCCAATCCTGCCAGGATCGCGAGATTTATTCCAAAGAGATACCATGGCCCTGGCATATAGGCAACTGAAGGAACGCGGGTGGGTTTTAGTCAGTAAAAGTCTGACACGAAGAGCGGGAGACGTCATTTGATGATTTCCTACCCACAAAAAAAAGGTCGTCCCATCCACGCACCAACCACGGGAAGTGTAGCTTCACCTGATCGATCGACCCATGCGGCTGTTACTACTTAGCCACGTACCCCAATACTACTACTAAAGGACGTAAAGTCGTGATCATTTTTTTTTTTTTTTAATATGGTTATCAAATGAGAAAACATATTTCAAAAATAATAATAAACTGTTAGCTAACCCCAAAATTATTTAAATTAAAAGTAAGCTAATTAATTAAATCTAACTACTGAAGAATTACGCCCTAAAAAGTATAAAACAATGATCGTGAATATTTTCTTGTTTCATAATTTTTAGAGCAAGATTTTTTTCAAAAACTAGATTTTAGTTTTTCTTCTAATTTCTCTTCTCCTAGGTCTAGACTGCGACCTACAATCCCTCCCCCTGCGCTACGACCGCCCCGCACCCCCGTCCTTCGTGAGGGTCGCTAAGAGAAGGACCACAGCCAACAAGAAAGAGAGGAGAAGAACACAGAGTATCAACACAGCATTTTCAGATTTAAGGGATTGTATACCTAATGTACCGCCGGATACGAAACTTTCTAAGGTGAGCATACTGTTTTTTTTATACTGTGTACATTTTTCTATAGATACACTTATTACTCAAGCTAGGAATTGGCACTTTTTAAACGTCAAAAGTAGTGATGTACTAAATATCCGTATCCGAATCCGCGGATATCTGATGGAGAAGAAACATCCGTATCCGGTACGTATCCGTTACTTTTTGGCAGATCTTTTACCTAATTAATTCTCAATACATAGATGAAATTATTGTATAGTAATGAATAACTATTAAATTCCATTCAGGCTGTTATTTTTTATTTCTTAAAATCAAATATTTAGTGACAAAACTATACTTAGACAAAATAACAAAAAAGAAAGACCCGCACAATGCAAGTCGAAACATGTCCTGTCATAGGACCGATGCCTGTCAGTGTCGCGAGGTTGTTTGAAAGAGATACCGTAACCCTGGCACATGGGCAACTGAAGGAACACGGGTGGGTTTTAGTCAGTAAAAGTCTGACACGCCCTCCCACTCCGCCCAGAGCGGGAGAAGTCATTTGATGATTTCCAATCCAAAAACGTCAAGTGGCGTCAACTATCGTTTTAAGGTCACGAGCATCGATACCAATTGAGTAAGAAAGTTAAGATCCGTATCCGCGTATCTTGACTTTTCTTGATAGTAAAATAGAAATAGATCTGTTATAGTTGTTAAAGTACAGACCTTTTTAACCGAAGAAAAAAAAAGAGGAGGTTCTCAAGTCGATGCGTATACATTTTCTTTTTAAACTTTTGCCATGCATTCGTTTTTACTGAGCAGTCCGAATTAAAATGTTTTTTTTTTATCACATTTAAATTAGAAACAAAATGATTCACCCCAAAGTGTACAAAAAAAGAAAAATAGAAATAATTAATTAAACCGTCGAAAAAGAGAAACAGAAAAGCAATCAAATATATATTTTTGTCTAACTAAGCCCCTAAATCAATGTACCTATATAAATAACTAATTTTGGGTCGCTACTACGTGAGAATTACTGGTCAGAAATTAAGTGAATCTGACAGACCTAAGACCAACTTCCTAGATCCTGTCCATGTCTGATTAAAAGAGTAAAAATTATAAGGCTGAGTGACACTAATTATACCATCAAAAACTAAAGGGGAAATTAAAACAATTAAAATTTAAGTTCAAAAAGATTGGGGAAAAACCACGATTAAGCAATGATATTCCGGTTATTTTTCAATTCATAACCTAGTATGTAATTGGACTGCATTTAAATCATGTTAATTTTGACAGTTAAATAAAGTTCCTCTAAACGCGGGCCCTATCCTTTGAAACCCGCACCGACGGACATACCTCCGTCTCACTCTTGCATCTGACATTGCCAGATGGTGCGAAAGAGATCGCAGAGCATCAATAGCGCGTTCTCGAGTCTCAGACAGCATATCCCTAACGTCCTTCCCGACACAAAGATGACCAAGGTTAGTACGACTTCTGGGATTGAGAAGTTTCTGTTGGTACTTATTAGGTTGATTGTCCACTGTTGGGCATAGAATTTTCTTAGACTAAGAAATGTATAGTAAAAATCTATGGGTCAATTGCGTCACACACTCACACGTCATAAAAAGGCAATTAATTACAATGCCTTTCATTTTGACATCTATTTTTCCAAGGTTGTAAATGACGCAATGAACGCGGCTGTGCTGTCAAAATGAAAGGCATAGCGATCAATTGCTATTTTATTTGTGTTTCGCAAATACTCCGCGGGTCAAAGTTGGCCTGACTTTGCCATAATCGCCACGCTTGGCAGGCGTGTTGGCGATCGCAGTATGGTGGTAAAATGCATAGACAACGCTGCTGCCCATTCTCTAGTAAGTTCCTTAGTCACCTCTTACGACACCCACGGGACGAAATGGGATAGTGCTATTCTTTACGTCCAGCACCACACGGTACAGCGCGAGCAGTTAAAATAAATAATAAATTTCCTCAAAACCCAGTGCGCGATATGAAACTCGATCGGATCTCGATTAAGCTTCTAGCGTATCCCTCTTCTGATTACAACGAAAGTACCAACAAAAACTCCGAAACACCCTAGAAGTCACAGATCCATTCTCAATTTTTAATCGGACATTAACATTTCCTTTCCTGTTAGATCAAGACTCTTCGGCTGGCGACCTCCTACATCTCCTACCTGCTGAAGGTGCTGGAGACGGATGGAGAGCCCGCCGGGGGGTTCAGGGCAGACCTGCATCATACGCCGCCGAGGAGACGGACTGTTGAAGGGAACCAGGTGAGCTATTGGTCTTTTGTAGTAGCCTAGTACTTTCCAAACTATCGGAAGTCTTTTAAAGAAGCTCAGGTGACTTCTTTGTTTTTATAATCGCCTAGTACTTTTGTACCGCTTTTGGGATCCCAAGGTGAGTTTACTTTCTGGGTCTTTGGTGTTATACTCATACTAACTTAAGCTCTTGGCTACTTACTAACTTAAGCTCCTGCCGGGGTCGCGTGATTGTTCGAAAGAGATACCGTGGCCCCGGCACTGGGCAACTGAAGGAACACGGGTGGGTTTTAGTCAGTAAAAGTCTGACACGCCCTCCCGCTCCGCCCAGAGCGGGAGAAGTCATTTGATGATTTCCCATCCAAAAAAAAAAAAAAAATCATCTACACATGGAAAGGTTAAAGTTATCTCTCAAAAGACCAATCTGAAACCCCCTACATCCTACGGCGCCATGAAGACGGATTGCTGAAGGGAATCAGGTGAGCTCTTGGTCTTTTATAGTCCCCTGGTACTCTTGAACCCCTTTTAAAATCCGTCAAAGTGACATTCTAGATTTCTTTTGGTTTTTCGGTGTTTAATGAAGTTCTTGATGCGTATGAAGCGCTGGTACTTTCATGCTGAGGAAATTACTTTTTCTCCAAACTATATCTGTGTTGATGGTAAGTTGATACCGCTGCAAATGGATCCTTTAATGCCACAGGCTTAGTAGGTGCGTTGCCATCCCAGAGAAAAAGTTAAAATGCTTCATATGTGTCACTTTGCCTGGTGACTTCGTACATCCCCTACTCACCAAGAGTGTTCGGAAACTTATGAACCCGGGTGTGAAGTTCAGGGCAGACCTGCATCATACCTCTCTGACGAGTAAGATTGTTGAAGAGAGTCAGGTGGGTTTTTTTTGTTTTGTGGTCACCTAGTACTTTTGGAAACCTACAATGTAAAATTACTTGATTAAATAGTCTTCGTAAATACTAAGAATATATTTTTTTCGAGAAGGCCTTAGGCCTTACTATATCTATGTAGAAACTGTTCCATGACACTATAATATAAAAGACTACATGACGTCATCGTCATGAAGTCAACTCAAGTCTTTTTCCGTCATCATGAACTTTACCCTTAAATAATATTTTCCTTTAGCGTCGCCTTTCGTTATCTTATTATAGTTTCAGTCTAAAGCTCTGAGCCAGTTTTTTGCATGTACAACTTTATTTCTATTTGGTTAAAGTTCTTAATACAAAAATGACAACTTAGTACCGTATAAGTTGTCTGTTTTGTAAAAAGAACTGCATTGCTACATATTGGGTTCTTAATTCAAAAAATGGTGTTTTAAACGTGGTCCAAATAAATACCATGTAAAAACTATATTGAAAACAAACCGCGGAATTATAAAAAATTCTAGAACATAATCCATAAAATCATTTTTATGGCTGTTTAAAGTAATTTCCTGTCATAATACACAGGGTATAAAAATACTGCTATAACAGTTTTGTTGGACATCTGTTTCTTTTATATTCGTCGGTGTTGTAATTGTAATAAATCAATACTATGGTAATTTCTGGAAATTTTTGAATCATTGTTTTTTAACTTAATTTTTCGTTGATCTATCGTCGACGAGAATGCGACGACGCGGCGAATGCGAGAATGCCACAAACAATTTCCTAGTTCATGAACCGTAGGTGCGGTGACGTAAATAATAGCACCGTCCCATTTCTACCCGTGTGTGTCGTAAGAGGCGACTAAGGTACTTGCTAGAGAATGGGCAGCACCTTTCTCTGCGTATTCTGCGATCGCCAACCCTCCAGCCAAGCGTGGCGATTCTGGCAACCCGTCCATTTGGGGGAAGCCTACGTCAGTTCAGTCTCTCAGCTGAAATGATGATGATGATGAGGTGAGCACGCGTAGAATGAACACCATAGAAACGGGTTTTGTCGACGGCAGAACAGACAAAACGACAGATTGTAGAAAGATGTCTATCGTTACGCACGGCGATGTTAAAACTGAAGAGAAGAAATGTTTCTATTCTTCGGTCGACAAAAGTTTACGGTATCATGCCTGACGATCATTTTCATCATCATCATCATTTCAGCCGTAAGACGTCCACTGCTGGACTTAGGCCTCCCCCAATTTGGGGGGCTTTGCCATAATCGCCACGCTTGGCAGGCAGGTTGGCGATCGCAGTATGGTGGTAAAATGCATAGAGAACGCTGCTGCCCATTCTCTCTCTAGTAGGTTCCTTAGTCGCCTTTTACGACACCCATGGAAAGAAATGGGGTGGTATTATTCTTTACGTCCGGGGCCACACGGTACCGTCCGACTGAACTTCAAGGATCCGATTAGATGATCCTTTTGTTATTGAGCACCGTTTTTGTTATCGCTTTTTGCAAAAAGTGTTTTATGATATTAAAGAACCAGTTGTTGATATTCGCTTGCGACCCGTGTATGAGTGTATGAGTGTTATGGTAATTGGACTATGGAGGTTTGTATGTGGTGGAATGATTTTTTGAAGACCGTTGGTTTTAAAAGGAAACAATTGTATTTGTACGGTCCTTCTAATGTTGGTAAATCAACTTTTATTGAATCTTTGATTGGACGTGTGAATATGAAGTATGTTTTTTATCCAGGGATGGGTAAATTTTTTATGCAAGGTTTCAGGTTGGGTTTCCATAAAGTTATTTTATTTGAAGAATTTTCTTACAAGTTTTCTGTTCCTAGTATGTTGAAGAGATTGTTGGAAGGTCGAAAGTATATATAGTCGACGATCATTTTAATACGCTTTAATTCTTTGTGTGTATGTCACTGAACCTCCTCCTAAACGGCTGGACCGATTTGAATGATTTATTTTTATGTGTTTGGGTTGGCACCCTGGATGGTTTAGATTCACTATTGGACCCGGTAGGTAGCGCTGCTATCGAGTTCTAGGAAACAGGACAACGTCTGTACGGTCAGCTAGTATGTATATAGATATTTTTTTTATGTAACGTAATCTTTGAACGTGAAGGGCTTGTGGCTAAGTAAGCTACGCTTGCCGCGGTTGGTCCGTGGATGGGTGACGATCTTCACATACCAAGACCGTTAAGCACACGACGACACGTTAAGCCGTTGGTCCCGGCTGTCTTTATCAGATCTTAGACAGTCGTTACGGGTCGTCAGAAGCCCGAAATTCTGACAACCAGTCTTACCAAGGGGTATCGTATTACTCAGTAACTGGGTTGTGGAGGTCAGATAGGCAGTCGCTCCATGTAAAATACTGGTACTCAGCTGCATCAGGTTAGACTGCAAGCCGACCCTAACATAGTTGGGAAAAGCCTAGGCAGATGATGATGTAATCTTTGAACGTGATTTTCTTCCTCTTCAAAAGGTCGGAAGTTATTCTTTCCATAGCAACGAAGAGGTAGCTAGTGATGTAGTGAAGATGGATGAGCTAAGGTATTAGGAGAATAGTCATTCAATTGGGTTGTATTGATGATTTTAGTGATTATGATTCTGTAAAAATGTCCCCCAAGTGTCAAAAGTATAGACAATAATTTAAAAAAACACGATTTCATACAAAACCAAACTAAAAAGTAGAAAATAATTAAAAAACAGCGTGCTACCTGGGGTGCTTTTTAGGTATTTTTAATTGATACACGTTTTTCTACTTTTTAGTTTGATTTTCTATGAAACCGTGTTTTTTAGTTTTTCAAAGTATTATTTATTTTCTATTTTTTAGTTTGGCTAGCTACAAAAGCGGTTCTTCGTTTTTTTGCTATCCTGGTGATCCTGGTCAGGATAATGGCACAAATATTGTGAAATGATTGTATTGTAATCGGTCCTTGATAAGTGTGTAAAGTTTCAAATTAATACGACGTTTTGAATAGGGGGAAAATCACGTTTAAAATCAAATCTACATTCTTTCAGTATGTTCAAAACTCAACTTAGTGAGTATATAATTGCGGATCGATCTCTTTTGGAGAAATGAGAGCATTGTATGTATAAATATATAATATCTAGTATTTAACTGATGACAACGAGCTCTCTATAATTAATGTATTTTTTTGTATTGTGTAACTGATCACGACGAACCTTGTGTAAATTATGTACCTATATGTTTTAATATTGTTCTCAAGTGAGTGATGTCTTTATTGAGAATAAAGTTTCTTTAAACCTAATCAAATCAATTTTCATAAATACCTTACAGACTAATATACATACATATAAAAATCACGTAAACATGATTATTGTACGCGAAGTGACGGCGTCGTTCGTGTTGCGCAGCGTGGTGTCGCGTAGCCTTCCTCGGAATCGCCGATACACGACACCCTTCGGCCAAAACTCTTCCTTGAGGGAGGTCTCGATTTGATGAGTTGGAACTCGCACCACGAAAGACCTGAAAAGACCTGTTCGGGTTGTGGCGCGGTTCCAACTTCTCGACCCTCAAGGTCCAGTTGGTTTTCAAACGTACATACTCCACGATCTCCTCAACCTTCGTGGTGTAATGTAGACGGGAGACATAGAGCTGCGTAAGATTCCATTACATAGATCTACACACCAAGCTAATAAAACTGTGTTAAAAATGTAGCTACATAGGTAGGTATGTGTGCATTTGTGTGCAAGCCGACATTCACTGGGGAATCAAGTCTTATCTTCTAACATATGGAGTTCAAGTGCAGTACTCACTGGCGCCAGTGGCTGGCGAGTGACGGGGCTAGTAACATGTGTAACTTGTTGTTGTTGGTATATTTTTAACTAGCTTCTGCCTGTGGCTTCGTTCGCTTGAAATTTTGTAAAATACAGGGTCAGATTCATCATCAGCAGCCTATATTGTTCCCACTGCTGGGACACAGGCCTCCTCTCGGTGAGAGGGAGCGGGCCATAATGCACCACGCGGGCCCAGTGCGGGTTGGTAGATGTTATGTTGACTGGCCTGTTAGTCTAGTGGTTAGTGACCCTGACTGCTAAGACTGACGTGGGTTCGATTCCCACCCAGGACAAATCTTTGTGTGATGAGCACAATAATTTGTTCTGGGTCTGGGTGTAATTTATCTATAATATGTATGTATTTAGAAATATATAAGTATGTTTATCAGTTGTCTGGTTACCATAGTACAGGCTCTGTCTAGTTTGGGATCAGAACGGTGTGTTGTTTGGTTGGTTTGTGATTGGTTCTAGGACATGCCGGTTTCCTCACGATGTTTTCCTTCACCGTTTTGAGAGTAGTGCTGATGAAATAATTTACATAAAGTAAAGCGCCTGCTTGGGTTCGAACTCACGACCTACTCAGATTAAATATCGAAAACTAAAGAAATAAAAAATGTTTTTTTACCATCCCGACTGCGTTTAAATCTTTAAATGACACTGAATTGTCATCATCGTTCATCATTACAGCCAAAATACGTCCACTGCTGGGCATAGGCCTCTCCCAATATGGCAGGGTTTGCCATAATCACCACGCTTGGCAGGCGGGTTGGCGATCGCAGTATGGTGGTAAAATGTATAGAGAACGCTGCTGCTCATTCTCTAGTAAGTCCCTTAGCCGCCTCTTACGACACCCACGGGAAGAAATGGGACACACAGACATGTACACTCAGGCAACCAAACGACTGTTCTGTTTTGATTTTTGAAAATTCGTTAAAAATATTTATGTTCCGCGAAAAATTTCAAAAACAGCTGATCGATTACCTTCGCTCATCGAAAGATGAAAACAGTCTTTTGTTTTTTTCCATTAGTTTTCGTTATCCATACTCAACACGTGGGTAAAGTAATGCCAGGTAATCTTCATTCCTAAATTCATACTTCTTTTTTATTTTTATTTATTTGTTTGGGCACAATTTATTAGCTTAAGATACTGTTCACATTACAATATATAAAGCCGCCAGTAACAGTTACAATACCCCCCGTACTAGTTGGTACTGTATTACAGTGGGGTATTATTCCTCATTGCTGTGACCCGTACATTAACAAAGTAACAAACGAGTGAGAACTTAAGATAATAGGCTCCAAAAAAGAAAGAAAAAAGAAACAATTGAAAAACTTAAATAATTTAGCAATTAAATTAATACACTTATTACTATTTTGGCTTGTCTGTGATTGTGATGTTTGATAGTGTGTCTATATGTATGAATGTATGTGTGTATGGAGTTTTATTTCAGAATTTTAAATGTGCCTTCAGTGCTATTATAGTCTAAGCGGAGTAAGTGGTTTCGTAAAATCTTTTTAAATAATTATGTGAGAATTATATTTCCGAAAACCTAGAGTTAAGTACATTAAATTCAATCTAATATGACGCTCCATATCCCAAGCAAGTAGGGTGACCCTGTGGTACGGCTTCACGAGTTGTAGGTCGCATTACATTGTGAAAACTATTTCATCACCACTGCTCTCAAAACGGTGAAGGAAAACATCGTGAGGAAACTGGCCTCCAGTGTAACACGATGCAGCTGAATACTAGTATTTTACATGGAGCGACTGCCTTTCTGACCTCCACAATCCAGTTACTGGGTAATACAATACCCCTTGGTAAGACTGGTTGTCAGACTTTCGGGCTTCTGATGACCCGTAACGACTGTCAAAGATCCTCAAATGACAGCCGTGCTTTCCGAGTCTCCATAAGTAATGGATTGCCACCCATCCATAAACCAACCGCGCTAAGGGTAGCTTAACCTTCGGCTATTTTCATTTAGAAATGATCCCAAAAAAAAAACATGTATGTAGGTACGGAAAGGAAACCATGACTGTTGTATATAACAGTCATGGTTTCCTTTCCGTACCTACATACATGCATGGCGCGTTGGGTAAATAACCATTTCGTTTAGTATTAACCGGAAACCGTTCCCAACATAGTTGGGAAAAGACTAGGCAGATGCTGATGATGCCAGCAGTTTCGCCTGCATAGAGGTCAGAAATTATCACACAGGAATATACTACCCGGATAAAAATAAATTATTCAAAGACCATATTTTGAATCAACTTTACACAACACTAGCTATTTTTTTGTCGGTTGAGAAATCATCAAATGACGTCGACGGAGCGGGAGGGCGTGTCAGACTTTTACTGACTCAAACCCACCCGTGTTCCTTCAGTTGCCTATATGCCAGGGCCACGGTAACTCTTTCGAACAAATCTCGCGACTCTGGCAGGAGAACACTAGTTTTAGCCAGCGTTTTCTCCTGCGAGGAGGTCAAAAATAATACTACGGGAACGTACCTACTACTGAGATTAAAAGTATCCAATGTGACTAAACTTGTACAAAATACAAATACAAATGTTTTTACACGCTTTATATTAGCTTTACTTGTATTTTTGTATGTTTGTTTGTAACCGACTCCTTATAGCACGATTTTGATCCACTTTAAACGAACAGATTTCATTCAAACTTTGCACACCTGTCAAGGACCGATGACAATGCAATAATTTCATAAATTTGTGCCATTATCCTTGCCAGGGTTACCAGGACAGCAAAAAACTGTCTTCGAAAACTACGCTGACATACGTCACAAAAAACGCTGACATACGACATAAACTACGTTGACATACGTCACAAACTACGCTGACATACGTCACAAACTACGCTGACATACGTCTCAAAATTCGAAACACCCTAAAAAATAGAAAATAAATAATAGTTTAAAAAAACTAAAAAACACGCTTTCATTGAAAACCAAACTAAAAAGTACAAAATAATGTAAAAAAGCGTGGGGTGCATTTTAAGGTATTTTTTTATTGATATCAGGCACCCCACGCTTTTTTTCCATTATTTTCTACTTTTTAGTTTGGTTTTCAATGGAAGCGTGTTTTTTAGTTTTTTTTTTAACTATTATTTTTATTTTTTGAACATAGAGGTAGGTTAGGTACAGATGTTGTAATATTTAAATAACGCTATGTCTAGCCGCCATCGGCGTACAAATATTATATTAAATTAATCAAACAATTATCACTCATTATTAAATAATTCTAATTACAATAAAACATTCCAATAAATAATAATAAATTCTAGTATAAAATGTCAAATAAAAAAAAAATAAAAATAAAGTAGTTATAATATGTATAAAATTTCAAATAAAAAATAACGTAATTATAATGTGGTCACAAACTATGTGTGTGTCTCATTTTTCATCCAAATCCATTTAACCGTTATTGCGTAACCAACATCCAAACATACATATACATTTATAATATTAGAAGGATAGTAGGATTTATCGAGAAAATGTTACTAAAACAGATTGTATATCCGAGTACATTTCAGCTATAAAATATTTGATAGCGCTTGATTCGTACGGCCATGTGGCGTAATTATATTAGGAAATCGGCCCAAGCTATGAGCGAAGAGCGGGCAACAGGAAGATCGGAATCACTTATTGATAATTTTTCTAGATGACCTCATAAACATACCAAGGCCCTTCCGTGCCTCGGAAAGCACGCTAAGCCGTTGGTCCTGGCTGTCTTTCGTAGATCAGTCTTACCAAGGGGTATCGTATTACCCAGTAACTGGGTTATGGAGATCAGGTAGGCAGACACTCCATGTGAAATACTGGTACTCAGCTACATCCGGTTAGACTGGAAGCTGACACCAACTTTATTACCTCATTGTTAAAAGGTTGGGCAGATGATGATGCTGAGATTTTTAAAAACAAACCATTGTGCACGACAGTATTATTTTAGAAATTAGATGAGGTCGGCGTTTCTTATCTGCCTACTCTGTGAAGAAAGGTCGAAACAAACTCAGAGGTCACAGTCTCTTTTAAAGTCCAGACATAATCTTGGTCACATCATGTGAAGACCATGTAGATAGCTGTCTGAAATGGTCTTTTGAGGAAAGAACCACACAGATTGAGTGGACCTGTCCAGTCAGTGCACGCATTTGTCACTAATCGTAGAGCTCAACTTAGTTTACCTCTAATTGTAATTTAGTGAAAAGAGAATTCCGAAAACATCTGTTTATCTCAGTTGTAAATTATTTGATAGCTCGCGAATGGTAGGGCCATGTGGCGGAATGTAATTTTATCAAAAGGAATGGTCTTAGTTAGCGACGGTCGCGGGTTTGTCAATTATGAAGGGGAAATATTTATCCAGTTCGCTAAAAAATATTGATTTTCTAATCTTCTGATATACTGTTTGTGCTTCTAATGGTACACACTTTTCTGAATAAAAGAGCTTCTTTTAAATTTTCTAGCCTTTCCTCACAGTTACACATACAGCAGCGCATAATGGCCCCACAGCTGGGACACTGACCTCCTCTCTGTGAGAGGGAATGGGCCATAATCCACCACGCGGGCTCACAGTTGGCGGGTTCTTACAGTTGTGAGGTGGTAATATAACTAGCGTTCCCGACATAGAGCAACACGGACCAGAGTATTTATAAGAGACTAACAGTAAAATGTTGACGATTAAAATACCCATCACAATTTCTTGTCAGTTTCATAGGCCATTTAAAAATAGGTTTTTCGCTTTTACTTCCAGAAAATTACAACAATTATAATAAGTAGTACTACTGTCCGTGTGGTGCCGGACTTAAAGAAGCAACCCATTTATTCCCGTGGCTGTCGTAAGTGAAGCTGGTCCCGCTATTTTCACCTTCACATCAATTCAATGTCTAAAGAAACGTTTCCTATTTCTTCCCGTGGGTGTCCTAAAAGGCGATTAAGGGAATTACTAGAGAATGAGCAGCAGCATTTTTTATGCATTGTACCATCATACTGAGATCACCAATCCGCCTGACAAGCGTGGCGATTACGGCAAAACCCCCCCAATCTGGGGGAGGCTTATGTACAGCAGTGGAAGTTTTTCAGCTGAAATGATGAGGAAGCTAAAAGTAAAATTTTGTCGAGTTAAATACCCAGCACAATTTCTTCTTAGTTTTATAGGCCATTTAAAACTAGGATTTTTGCTTTTAGTTTTTTAGAAAATTACAACTACTAGTGAAACTGTATGATAACGCTCACTAAACCGCTACCTCTTGTGACTTGTTCCATTAACTCGCCACGCGCTAAACTGTACATAATTACAGAATGATACAGAACTTTATATATAAATACATTTACTGCCGTACCTGGTATCTATCTAAACGTGACGTGGTTCCGTCTGCAATAATATAATGTGACGTAATACAAACATAACTTCACACCTCATTTCCCCGAAGAGATGATCAGAGCTGGGTACCTATCTATACAAATAAATAAAATTGGAGTGTCTGTTTTTAATATTAAGATAACCACTTCTTACTAAGTGTATATGGATGTATACACGGTACATATAACAAAACAACATTTTTTACAATTTTTGTCTGTCTGTTTGTTCCGGCTAATCTCTGAAATGGCTGAACCGATTTTGACGGAACTTTCACTGGCAGATAGCTGATGTAACAAGGAGTAACTTAGGCTACTTTTATTTTAGAAAAAATAAATAATAGTTTAAAAAACGAAAAACACGCTGAATTTTGAGACGTATGTCAGCGTAGTTTGTGGCGTATGTCAGCGTAGTTTTCAAAGACAGTTTTTATGAAAAACTTTTTGTCAGCTTATTACTTACTATAATATAACCTGAATTAACACATGTTACCGCGGTAGTACGTCCTCCTGCGTTAATTTCCGACATCCACGCGGGCTCGCTGCGGGCAAAAGCTAGTTAATAATAAATTTCCAGTTTTACAGTACGTTTTATAAATTGTAGGTTCATACAGAGTTATAAACCTCAGTCACCCAAGCTAAGATTCAACTTGTGTTTATGGGTGACGGTGACAGGGCTCTCAAGTTAACATCAGTGATACAAGAACAAAATTCGAAACTACAGTGTAGGCACAACGTAGACAGAGAAGATAGAAAATAAAGATTTTATACCACAAATAAAACAGACTAGTTAAGGAGAGAGACATTTGTATTGTGTGTATTCTGTATGTAGGAAAAGAATACCTACATTTCGCCTGTTATTAACCGACTTCAAAAAAAGGAGGAGGTCGTCTGTATTTTTTTTTAATGTTTGTTAGCTCATAACTTTTGACTGGGTGAACCGATTTCGATGTTTTTTTTTTTTATTTGAAAGCTGGTGCATCCTGAATGGTTCCATTTTAATTTGGTTCCATTCGGACAGTGGAATCCATGTGAAAACCATATAAGTCTTAAATTTGCATTAAGTATTTGCGCGACAAATGAACGAATAACGCGATTAGATTAGTGCGGGGTATCTACCATAACTAAAAAGTTAAAAATAAAAACTTTTTAGAAAAAAAATAAAAACCGACTTCCTTAAAAACACTACAAAGTCAAAAATAACTTTAATTTCGGAAGTCGGTGGCAAAAAAATCTTAAATACAGATCCTAAGACACCGAGATCCGAAATTAATTTTTGACTTTGTAGTGTTTTTTTTAAGGAAGTCGGTTTTTATTTTGTTTAAGTCTCGTGTAATGGTCGTCCCTTACGAACCTTTTGCCATCAACCAGCCACAAATTCAGACTACGAGTTACTACTGAGTAATTCCTAATGGAAAAACGGTTGTCAGACTTTCGGGCTTCTGACGACCCGTAACGACTGTCCAAGGTCTACGAAAGACAGCCGGGACCAACGGCTTAACGGTGAAACCGCTGGCAAAACGTGGGGCTTACTCTTCAACCTAATTTTAATTCCAATCTAAAGCCAATACGATTTCAATGTTAATTTTGCACACTCGTGATTCGGTATTCTTGAAAACAATAGTGTCAACATTGGAACAACAACAACGCCCGATCTCGATTCCACTTAGTTCTCCAAAATGGACACCCAATTTAAACACATTGGCGCTAACGTCGAACTCAAGAATACGAAACGTCAAAATTCCAATGTCAGGCGATCTGAATTACAATCAAGAGTAAGCATAACAGAATAAGAAAGAAAGAAAGAAAGAAAAATATTTTATTTGGGACACGCACAGCAGGACATAAAAACAATGAGAAAAACATAGAAACATTTACATTTAAGCTACAAATAACAAAATATTACAGAACGATATATAAAAATAAAAGAGTAAAGACCTGTGCGAGGCCAAAAAGGCTCTTATCTCAGCATAATGCTGCGATATTTGTAAAAAACAACTACCGCAGCGCTGGTCTTCCGATAGAGCCCACTGTGATGCCACGGACACACTTACGGACATGACAATGTATCCCACATTGAAAAGGTATTACATTAAAAAAAAAATGTATATAATTTTTTTAAATCAAATATACTAAAAAATTATCAAATATCCTAAAAAAATAATGAAAACAGTTTAATTACAATTAATATTTAAATACACGATGTACCCAGACTCGACTAAAAGAATAAAAAAGTAACTTGAACAAATTGAGGCCAACAGCAGTGAATAATAAGTTTCATCCATCCGGCGCAAGTGTAAACAAGGGAAGTAGTTAAATAATAATATAAACACACGTCGCGTGCTACAGTAAACAGATACACAGGTGTACCAGTGTTTTTATATATTTATAAGTAAGTTAGGTATTTGGAGGATGCAGACTTTTCGGCGCGGGCGGAACGCGGGCATAGAATATTTCAATATGGCCGTCTGCGCCATCGCTTACTTCAAACTAACTTTGAATTCTGAGCCAAACTGTAGCCAATGTCATGTGTCTGGAACAATGTGTTTCATATGTTTAGACGGGCGTTGATAGCTGCGACACAGTTTATAACTTTTGTAGCTATCATCGTTTCTATTGTAATTTATGTCAATGTGTTTTTGTTCCTAAATAAAAACTTATACAAACTAAATATTAGCGCTACTGACACGCGTCAGTTGGTTTTTAATAATATCTAGTGATGGGCCGAATTCAGGTTTTACTTACCGAATACGAATAATCGGCCGAATATTCGGTTAAAAGTTTAGTGAACTGAATATTCGGCAGGATTCGGATGTTGAAGCGCACGTCCCTACGGCCTGCTGTCGCCGCTACCCCCGGACATACCGGACTCATGTCAAAAAATCATTTTGTTTTTGTTTTATGGGCCCACTTAATAATGGAGAAACTTCATAATATGCTGATGGACTTCTTTAATACATTATTATTCGATAGAATGTTTGGTTTCTGCCGAATTACCAGCCAAATACGAATGTTCGGTAAACCTGCCTAATACCGTACATAGACCGGATTCTTGGTCCATCCCTAGTAAAATCAAAGATGGAACCAGGTAAACTGGTTGGAACCAGGTAAAAGGAATGTACTGTAGAATCTTTTTAGTCCAGTGTTTACGCTGGTTATATCACTAGATCGGTTCGTCACCACACCGAATCTCTCGTGCAGGCTGTCTTCAATCTTCCAATTTGTTCACTGTTCAAAGTTTTTGCGTAACTGCACTATATGCATAGTAGGGACATAGATTTTATTTAAAAATAAGTAAAAAAATACAGATCAAAAACGTTCACCATTTTTTATTAAAATAAGAGAAGTCATTATCGTAATTTTACTACATTTTTAGGATTAAACGTAAGTACTGAAAACAATCTTGATATAATATGTGCATTTATCAAAAAATACATTTTAAAATAATATGTCGTAGCTAAGTATCAATAAAAAATGTCTACTATTGTTTTTACTCCGCTTCCTATTGCAAATTTTTTGAGTGTACATTCGATAAAGAATTGCCCTTGATATATCCTCAATCAAGGAACTGGTCTGGTCTAGATCACTCCTTATGAAGCATATCAGTGCATTCTATTTAAAAAATCTTTCATCATCACATTTTAAATCATTATTAAAACGCTAAGTGTGATTTTAAATCGTTAAAGACGGTCTAAATCGTAAAAATCCGTATCTATAAACGAGATGGACACACAGGAGAAGCGCTTGCGATGACCCTTAGGGCAACGAAACAGCCCCCCTAGCCAAGTTACAATCGTTTCGTATCGAATTCCGTTCTCCGATCAGTAACGCCTCGGTGTAGAAAACGATAAGTAATGTCTTTAGAAAAACGACACATTATAACAAAGGATTTAACGTTGGACATTGTAGAAACGATAAAAAATCATTCTATCATTTTGAACGATGTGAATTTGGCTACGAATTTTCTATTCGTTTGTTCTAACCACGTGATTTAACGTTGAGCGACTAGCGTTAACGATTGCAGTTTATCAACTTGGCTAGGGTTGCAGGTACTATTACCCAACTGAGTAATTTATGCGACCTACCCGAATGCCATTTCTTTGGTAGGTATTGTTCGTCGAATCCTCCTTAGATTCACAGTTGATCTGCACGATTAGTAACAAATACGTGTACTGACTGGACAGGTCCACTCAATCTGTCTAAAAACTACTTAGGTATATATAAAACTTTCCTCAAAAAACCATTTCAGACACCAATCTCAGTGATCTTCACATGATGTTGCCAAGATTTTGTCTCGGTTTTAAAAGAGACTGTGACCTCTGAGTTTGTTTCGGCCTTTGTTCTCAGATAGGAAACGAATATAATAACTTACAGAAATAAAATAAATCATTTACTTGTCAAAGAAAGGTACTTTTTGTAAATAACTGTTACTTGCAAAAAGTTTCTCTGTTTTTCAACCCCTAACTAAAAACATCACGTTTTCAAGTTCAATCCAAAAATAAAATTCTCAAGTACAGTCAAACAAAAAAATTCGGCCAGCTACCGTGGTGAACAGTTCTAAACTTTTTTCTACTAATTTCTTTACGAGCGCGTTAAACTATCGTAATCTAAAACACGTGCCACTACAAAAAGATACATTTGCCAGTAAAATGTAAAATTACTTTGTGTATGGGAAAAAATATTTGAGGAAGATCTTGTCTGTGGTCGTTTTTTTTTCGGTCTTTTCCGGTTTTGAGTATGGAATTTTGGTTTTAAGGTGGATGAACAATTGAGTTGAATGAACTTACTGTGTTGTAGTGACGATAAAAATTATTATAATTCTATCAAAGCATATTTGTTACTATAGCGAATCATATTTTAATCAACATACAACCTGACACTGACTACAAATTGCAAATAAACGTAATTTTAACTACGCGGGAAAGCTTAACGCTTCCCCTTAGGCCCAGCGCACACCGCTGGAGGCGCGGCGGAGCGCATTTTCTTGAAATTCGCGGGCGGATTCCGCGGGCCCCGAGCGGCGCCAAGTCCCTTTGAGAGCCCTCGAGAGTGGTAGTGCGGCGGAGCGCAGAGCAGCACGGCGGCGACTGGAGCAGTCGCGCGCATGCTCTTGTAGTAGCTTGAGGGCGCTCCGAGCACCGCATGCGAATTTATTCTTATATATTGACCGTATGTCAAGGTAGTTAAGGTTTATATTAAACTAGCTTTTGCCCGCGGCTTCGCCCGCGTGAATGTCGGAAATTAACGCAGGTATTTTTCTAAAATAAAAGTAGCCTAAGTTACTCCTTATTACATTAGCTATCTGCCAATAAAAGTCCCGTCAAAATCGTACAAACTTTCATCCCCTATTCCCTATTGTTATTTTACCCCCTTAAGGGTAAAAATTTAACAAACTTTAAATATAATTCATAAATATATATTATGTAATAAAAGCCAAATAAAAAAGTTTCATCATTCTAGCTTTAAAAATGACAATACTTTCCTATAACCTTTCATCCTCCCTTTCAACCCCTTAAACCCCCTTTTCTGTAATAAAAAGTAGCCTATGTCCTTTCTCAGGCTCTAAACTATCTGTGTACCAAATTTCATTTAAATCCGTTCAGTAGTTTTAGCAGGAAAGCGAGACAGACAGACAGACAGATAGATAGACAGAGTTACTTTTGCATTTATAATCTTATGTATTATAGTGTGGATTGTTGTCTTCAATTGCTGTCCACCGCGCCTCTAGTGGTGTGCGCTGGGCCTTAACACATTCAATGCCAAATGAATTGTATTGCATCTCTGTATTACAGTTTTGGCAATGTATGTACTACTGTGGCCATACATTTTAAGTGTTTTAATTATTTGTAATTAAGTATTATATGTAAGTTTTGATAATATTTTTAGCGGAACTTTATTTATTTTAAAAAAAGCAATTGCACGGCGCCCGCGCCGTGTACTCGGCCATATACATCTCCACGGCGCCGTGTAGTTGGCATTGAATGTGTTAAACATAACTGCCAAAATATGGGTGTCCTATAGGTATTTACATTTCTACCTACCCATCTTTGAATTACAGCCCCGATATTATGAAGAAGGTGTATTAATGTCACTGTCTCCTTTGTTACAGCAAAATATAACGGCAGAGAAGAGAGGCAAGGGACGCACCGGATGGCCGCAACATGTTTGGGCATTAGAACTCAAGAGCGAACAGAATTTACAGACTTAGAGCCAATTTATTAATTCATTATCATCATTATTTCACCCGTAATACGTCCACTGCAGGCCATAGGCCTCCCTCAAATTGGGGGGCTTACTATAATTGCTACGCTTGGCAGGCGGGTTGGCGATCACAGTATGGTGGTAAAATGTATAGAGAACGCTGCTGCCCATTCTCTAGTAAGTCCCTTAGTCGCCTTTTACGACAATCACGGGAAGAAATGTACGACTGCTGCTTCGCACGGATGCAGATCTATGGCTGTGACATGTCAAATATCAAGATTTCTGTGTTTTAAATAACTAACTTAGTTTTGGATACTTTACCGACATACTTAAACCTTACATAATTGCATTATGGTGATAATTATGAAGTTTTCAATATACTCAGATAAATTTTATTCTCATTCAGTGTGGTGTGTTCCTAACGTAAATAATAGCACCACCCCATTTCTTCCCGTGGGTGTCGTAAGAGGCGACTAAGGGACTTTCTACAGAATGGGCAGCAGCGTTCTCCATGCATTTTACCATCATACTGCGATCGCCAACTAGGGTTGCCACCTTTTTTTCTTGCAATTAAAGTACATTGGTTATTATAGGTAAGAAAAATAAAGCACATAGTATAAAAATAAAGTATATTTTATTTGTCTTTATTATAATATTTAAAAACATATTTTTATTGATTTTTGCAGTTTGTATATTATCAAATAAATTTCGTGTAGCGAAAATGGTTTAACTTTTCAACATCCCAAAGAAATCAAATGTTGCAAAATAAAGTATTTTCGTGTACTCTATTGTTCTCATAAAGTATAAAGTACAATAAAATTATGTGAAATAACGTACAATACTTTATTTTAAAATACGGTTGGCAATCCTATCGCCGACCCGCCTGCCAAGCGTGGTAATTATGGACCCCCCCCAAGCTGATGGATGCCTAGCATTGGACGTCTTTCGGCTGTAATGATGATGATGATGAAATATAAATTTAAATCATATAAAGGTAACTTTCGTACGCAGACGTTGTGAGGCAGTCACAGTTCGTCTAGGAAACCGTAGCTCATTCGACGTTCAAACAAACGTAAAAATATCGCGTCTAACTTTGGCCGCGCACTGGAATCTCATCTCTAAGTGTTGAACCGAATATTGAGAATCCAACGGAGTGCATCTCAGTACGTCGAAGAAACACACTAAACTTCGATTTTAAACTCTCGGTGCTTAGCAGAACGTTGAAGATGCAGTGCGAGGAAAATCCCGCCGAGATTTTCTGACGACTGCTAAGTATTTATGTAGATGTCATGTCAGCTACCATGTGTACCGTATAACGAATAACACCACCCCATTTCTTCCCGTGGGTGTCGTAAAAGGCGACTAAGGTACTTACTAGAGAATGGGCAGCAGCGTTCTCTATGCATTTTACCACCATACTGCGATCGCCAACCCGCCTGCCAAGCGTGGCGATTATGGCAAAGCCCCCCAAATTGGGAGAGGCCTAAGTCCAGCAGTGGACGTCTTACGGCTGAAATGATGATGATGTCAGCTAGGACTACATTAAATATAGTAATTATATTAATTTTAAGTCATGAATATACACCGTGACATTTTAATAATCTTACAACGGCAGCCCACTTCATGTATCCAATGACTACTACACATCCATAAGAAAAAAAAAAAGATTTGAATAAATAAAAAATAAAAATTTATTATTCATTATGATGACGCAACACCTAGTTTTAAATTGATATTTTGTCTCATGTCAAATAAGATGGATTGATCTAGTCGACTCGTGCGCTGGGTAGGTATGTTCTCTACCGTCTGATACGTAAATATTTTTAACATGATGTTTCATAATTCGAAAGCATTATTTATTTTTCTTAGTACATATTATCTTAATTAATGGTAATATTTTTTTAATCACGCCTAGAGGTATATTATATTGGATACATTGAGTGGAGAACTTTTGTAAGACGACTTAAATGTCACGGTGTGTACAGAGGGTACACATCAACGCGCAAAATATAGGTAACCATGAATTCAGCAAATAATTCTAGCACCCTTAGCATAGAAATATTTCCTGCCAGGGTTGCGGAATTGTTCCAAACAGTTACCGTGGCCCTGGCACAGGCAACTGAAGGAACGCGGGTGGGTTTTAGTCAGTAAAAGTCTGACACGCCCTTCCCCTCCACCCAGAGCGGGAGACGTCACTTGATGATTTCCCACCCATAAAAAAAGTGTAGTATGTTTCGTCAGTTATCAAAACAAAAAATTCTGTTTCATAGAAAAGTGCAATATTTATTC
Source organism: Aporophyla nigra (assembly GCA_947507805.1). Classification (NCBI taxonomy): domain Eukaryota; kingdom Metazoa; phylum Arthropoda; class Insecta; order Lepidoptera; family Noctuidae; genus Aporophyla; species Aporophyla nigra. Next base: position 9,915,191 of record OX382319.1, on the reverse strand, counting down.
AAAATGTATGGAACAGCATTTTTTTTTTTTGTTAGTATGCACGTACCACCCTTTCGTCAATCAATCAATCAACTCAGCCTATCGTAGCCCACTGCTGGACATAGGCCTCTCCCATGTTGCGCCACAACCCTGTCCTCCTACTACCGCATCCAGTCTACCCCAGCTACTTGCCTTAGGTTGTTGGTCCATATAGCTGCACGCGTAGTATGACCACCATAGAAAGAACTTTGTCTATTCTTGGTCGAATAGAGATAGAACTATCATGCTACGCCAGCATAAAACGGTATAACTCTTTCTACAATCTTTAATTCTGTCTTTAATCTTTCTACAATCAGTAATTTTGTCTGTTCTTGCGTCGACAAAACCCCTTTCTACGGTGGTCATGCTACGCATGCTGGGGGACGTTCTACGCTACACTTGCCGATACGCGGTCACCACTCCGCTCCGCTCCACTCACTCTTATTGATTCGCTGAATGCGAGAAGCACAGAATTGGTCGAAATGGCGGTGCTTGGGGGGGCCCATTTCCAACAGTGGACGTTTTTCGGCTGAAATGACGATGATAACTGAATCTGTGGTAAAAGATGCGCGTTGGTGCCCTGCATCCTAATTGCGGAAGACACTATTAATCAGAATTTCAATCATTTTGAAGCTTATTTGTCATCCATTCCTTCATATGTTCGAAAAAATTGTTTGCTTAGCAACGTAAACAACGCCATGAATGTTGCGGAACTGTCAAAATGAAACCAGTAAAACACTATCAGTAGGTATCTACTGATAGTGTAGTTTGCAATTACCCCTCTGTATATCTGCTAGGTATTGTAAGATGTGTGTACTTAATATTAATGAACTATACCAAAGACTTTAGTGCCAAATATATCTATGTAAATACTTTATATTTCGTTTTATTTTCCTGTTTAGGAACCTCAGCAATAATTATTTGCACTATTAGGCTGTTTAAATCTATACTATTATTAATAATATAAAGCTGAAGAGTTTGTTTGTTTGTATGTTTGTTTGTTTGGTTGAACGCGCTAACCTCAGGAATTACTGGTCCGAATTGAAAAAATCTTTTTGTGTTGGGTAGCTTATTTATTGAGCAAGGCTATAAGCTATATAACATCACGCTACAATCAAAAGGAGCGGAGCAGCAACGAAAAATGGACGAAAATTGGCAGGCAATTCGATGCGAAGGGAAGGGTCCCGGGAGCAAAAATTTTACGCGGACGAAGTCGCGGGAGAAGCTAGTAAGTAAATAAACAGTTTGAATCTCACCGTAAAATTGTAAACTCCATTAGATTACAATCTATCTCGTCAGATTATAAACTGTCGAAAAATTGTTAACTGCAAAAACCATTTACAATTTAACGCATTATTTTTCGATAGATTATAATCTGTCCTTGGCAAACCGACAAAATGTGAACCGGTGTCAAATTAACATGCAATGGGTTGCATCTTGCGCTAATAGTAAACAGCCAATTAACTGCCATCAGCTTGGAAATAGCGCTCGCTGGCCGCGTAGATTATAATCTAACGGTCAATACAATTTTACGGTCATCATTTTAGCCATAAGGCGTCCTCTGTTCGATATAGGCCTCCACCAAATTGGGGGGTTCTGCCATAATCAACACGTCAACACGTCAGGCCTGTTAGTCTAGTGGTTAGCGACCCTGACTGCTATGCCGGAGGTCGTGGGTTCGATTCCCACCCAGGACAAATGTTTGTGTGATGAGCACGATCATTTGTTCTGTGTCTGGGTGTAATTTATCTATAATATGTATGTATTTAGAAATATATAAGTATGTTTATCAGTTGTCTAGTACCCATAACACAAGCTCTGCTTAGCTTGGGATTAGATGGCGTTGTGTGATAGCTGTGGAATATTATATTATTATATTTATTATTACGTTTGGCAGGCGAATTGGCGATCGCAGTATAGTGGTAAAATACATAGTGAACGCTGACGGGAACTACAACGGGACTAACGGGAAGAAATGAGATGGTGGTATTCTTTACGTCTGGAACAACGTGGACGATACAATTTTACGGTGACATATAAAAATAAATAATAGTTTAAAAAAACTAAAAAAACACGCTTCCATTGAAAACCAAACTAAAAAGTACAAAATAATGGAAAAAAAGCGTGGGGTGCCTGATATCAATAAAAAATACCTTAAAAAGTACCCCACGCTTTTTTTTCATTATTTTGCACTTGGTAAGACTGGTTGTCAGACTTTCAGGCTTCTGATGAACCGTAACGACTGTCTAAGATCTACTAAACACAGCCGGGACCAACGACTTAACGTGCTTTTGGAGGCACGGAGGGATCTTAGTATGTAAAGATAAAAATGGTCACCCATCCATGAACAAACCGCGGCAAGCGTAGCTTAACCTGAATGATCGATCCGTGCGCCTGTAATTGCATGCAATATGCAATATTATTGTAGGTGGACTCCCTAAAAAAGCACTACAAAGTGAGAAATAACTTTAATTTCGGAAGTCGGTGTCTTAGGATCTGTATTTAAGTTTTTTTTTTGGAAGTCGTTTGTTTTTTTTTATTTTTTGTAAAAAGTTTTTATTTTTAACTTTTTAGTTATGGTAAATACCCCGCACTAATCTAATCGCGTTAAAATTCGTTCATTTGTCGCGCAAATACTTAATGCAAATTTAAGGCTTATATGGTTTTCACATAGATCCCATTGTCCGAATGGAACCAAATTAAAATGGGGCCACACGGGAAGCACCAGCTTTCTAATAAATATAGAATCATCAAAATCGGGTCACCCAGTCAAAAGTTATGAGGCAACAAACATTTTTAAAAATACAGTCGGATTGATAACCTCCTCCTTTTTTGAAGTCAGTTAAAAAGGAATTATAGATATAAATGGAAGGGAGTGAGGCTTTAGCCCTGCAATGGGACCGTGGGACACAAAAGCTGATAATAGTGACTGGCTTGTTAGTCTAGTGGTTAGTGACCCTGACTGCGAAGACTGAGGTCGTGGGTTCGATTCCCACCCAGTACAAATATTTGTGTGATGAGCACAATCATTTGTTCTGTGTCTGGGTGTAATTTATCTATAATATGTATGTATTTAGAACTATATAATTATATTTATCAGTTGTCTGGTTACCATAGTACAGGCTCTGCCTAGTTTGGGATCAGATAACGGTGTGTTGATTGTCTTAAGATATTATTATTATCATTAAATAATTGGCATAATAGCCAAGAGCCTCGACCAACATCTCAGGAGGCTCTCGTTAGGCAGCTGGATCAAGGGCCTGATCCAGAATGCAGTAATTCTGGACACGGTGCGTATAGTTAGGAGGTTCCTCTCTCAGCAGGCCTGACCGCCGCCCGGTAGCTTGAACCCTGTTCCGGATACCGGTAGGGCTACTTTGTTTAATATTTTTAAATGTGTTTTTATTCTAATATAAAAAAAAAAATGTTTAACTTAATAAAGGAAATAATAATTGAAAATCGGTCAGACAGGGGTCTTTTAATTGAAGGAGTTCGCTAGGACAAATGCCTGCCAGGGTCGCAAGATTTGTTCGACAGAGTTATCGTGGCCCCGGCATAGCAACTGAAGGAACACGGGTGGGTTTTAGTCAGTAAAAGTCTGACCTCCGCCCTCCCGCTCCACCCAGAGCAGGAGACGTCACTTGATGATTTCATAACCAAAAAAAGGGGTCTTTACATAGTACTCGATAACCAGTTTACTTTAGCCATTTTCCACAGCCAACATGGCCCGCCCATTGCCACTTCAGCTTACCTAATTCTGTGAGCTATGTCGACAGCAATCTGGCTGACTGTCTGATATCTCTTCATCTATAAATAGTATTTAAGGTGTCTGTATATATATGTAGGTATGTGTAACAGTTTAAAACTCTGTATCCGCTGCCGGGCCATGTGGCTTGTGCGAGCGCGTGCGCATAAGGTGACGATGTTTCAAAGAGACTTTGGGATAGTCTACCTATTTTTTAAACTTGTAAACTAGCTTTTGTCATCGGCTTCGCCTGCGTATCTATACATACAAATAAATTAAAATTGAAGTGTCTGTTTGTAACGTCAAAATAAATGCTTTTTACTAAATGCATAATAAAGTTTATAAGGTAGATACCTAAAAGAAAAAAACAGTTTTCAAAATTTTTGTTTGTCTGTCTCTTGGCTCCAGCTGTGTCTTCGAAACAGCTGAACCGATTTTGACGGGACTTTCACTAGCAGATAGATGATGTTATAGGGAGTAACATGGTTATATTATTGTCCCAGTAGCACGATCCCGTGGGATTATTTCTGACATCCACGCGGGCGAAGTCGCTGGCAACAGCTAGTTATACATATAAACCTTCCTCTTGAATCACTTGGTCTCTTGATGAAAACTGCATTAAAATCCGTTACGTAGATGTAAGTGTTCAAACACGAAATGCTACTTTGGTTTATACTATGTAGAGATGAATATGACCACGGCTTTCAGATGAGAAAAATTTCTTGTTTATGGTTTTTAGAGAATAGAATAGAATATATTTATTGTAAAAACATGAGTATACATCAAATAATATGTGCAAGGTCTTAAAATAACAGGTTGATCTGCATGTTTTGCCATTGTGGCGTACAAAATAACATTTTTTTTTTGGATTAATAAATCCATAAAAAAATTAAAAAATCTTGATTCTACACAGTAAACTAATAAAAAATATTCCTAATGCTAGTTGAAAAATAAAACAAAGTATTTTTTTTACAAACACGAGGGGCAAATTGTGAAAGTGTCGTAATTAAAGGAATCTATTTAATTAATTGCGTTCATTTGAAAATTCCATATCGGTAATAGCACTTGGCTATAAGATATTTATTTAAATTTATTTTAAACAGGGCAGTCGCCATTTGTCTAATAGGTTTTGGGATTTTATTATAAATGATTGGTGCTAAACAAAAAATACTTTTACGCATCAATGCCGTGGTTGATCTTGATACGCATTGTTTGTTATTATCCCGTCGATTACGAATAGAAACATCTGATAGTTTTTTAAATATATATAGTCCTCCAGACCGAATTTCGGCCACGGCGGCCAATCTCAACGGAGACTAGCCATCGGCGCGGGAGATATTATAGTGCTCAAGTGTGCGCAGACACAGGAGCACTCACTCTTCCCTCACTCTCATAGTCCGATGGGACGGCAATCCGACACGACCGGAGAGAGATCAGGCGTAGGACCAACTGCTTAACGTGCTTTCCGAGGCACGGGGGTATCACACCGCCAACTTCCAAACTCCGGGCTGCTACTAGAAATTCCTAATGGAAAAACCCAGTAACACTTTGCCCGACCCGGGAATCGAACCCAGGACCCCACGCTCAGCGGTCGCGCTTGCGACCACGAGACCAACGGGGCAGTTGATAGTTTTTCTAAATAGGTTAGGATTGGTTCGTATAAAATTTGCTATTTCATAAATGAATAAGGAAGGGAGACTTAAAATGTTATATTTAATAAAATACTGTTTGCAACCATCAGTTATTTTTAAACCAAACATAGCCCTAATACACCTTTTTTGCGACGTAAAGATGATTTCCTAATATAACTCCATACCTCAATATGGAGCCGACAATACCATGGTAGGCAGTTATAAGCGCATTGGTACTTATAATAGGTTTTAGTTTATAGAGGGCATAGGCAGAAGAACATATTCTTTTATTTAATTCTTCTATGTGTGCTTACCAGTTCAAACGTTTGTCAATGGTTACACCCAAAAATTTAACTGTGTCTACCTTTTTTTTTAGAGCGTGATCTTTTAGGAATCGGGTTTTGAGTTTTTGAACTTACTTTTTATTTCTATTATTTTGGAGTTAGCTTAAAAAAAAAATTTAAGTAAAAGAAAGATTCCCAAAAGGATAATATGGAAAAGAGAAGTCTATGATTGTATGTCCTCTGGAGGTCGCTATATTCAGTTTATAAATGCCTATATCTAGCGGACGGTCGAAGCTGTGAAGGAACAGATGAAAATATATATCCTCAGACAGGGCCTTTGGCTAAGTAATAACAGCCGCATGGGCCGATCAATCAGGTTAAGCTACGTTTGCCGCGGTCGGTCCTTAGATAGGTAACCAATTGCATAACACACTAACACTTCTTTTTTCTTTTTTTTTTTTTCTTTAATATAATTTATAAACTGTTACACAATTTTACTTATAATTAATATTTTAACTTTGTTAGCTTAGTTGTTAACTCTATTGTACATGCTGTGGTCTCCTTTAAGTGAAGGAGTACTTAAGGAATACTAAAGGAGTACTTAATACCTGATGTTACCCTTTATTTATGTGTCAATGTATTGTGTACATCTTTTGTTGGAGATCCTAAATAAATAAATAACAGTAGATATGACTTTCATTTTGACAGTTCAACAACATACATTGCGTTATTTACGTTGTTGAGCAAATATTTTTTTAAACATCAGCAAACAGTAGTGTACTAGTATTGTCTTTCAAAATTATCCAGATATTGATTGATAGTGTATAACGCTATTAGGGCGCATTTCTAAACGTTTTTCTAGACCAGTGATGCCTAAAGTGCTCCAAATGGACGCCCAGGGGTCCACGGGAGTCTCAGAGCGTCAACATTGACTTGAGAAAAAAAATTGTAATAAAGTAATAATAAAATACTCGAAAAAAAAATAAGGGAGCAAAAAAATGCAGTAAAATTTTGAAACTGATCTATGGGAACCGCTGCTCTAGACTGTCCCACCTTTCCCGAACACATGGTCACAGTAAAACCAGAAATACGTGTAATTTGTTTTATAGACTATACAAATTGAGATAAACAGCATCTTTGATGTTCCGCCGAACTATTAGCGAAAACAGATACACTAAATATAGTATTTATTGAACTTTCTGGAATTTAAAGCTAGCGTTAAGAAGGACAAGACAGTGGTATCGTGGATTCGAACCCAGGCAGGCGAGGTTGTTTATACTTTGTGTAAATAATTTCAACACCACTGCTTTCGAAACGGTGAAGGAAAACGTCGTGAGGAAATCAACATGTCCTAGAACCAAAAATTCGAAGGCATATGACGTCTACCAACCCGCACTGGGCCCGCGTGGTGGATTACGGCCCACTCTCGTTTACCAAGGGGAGACCTGTGTCTTAGCAATGGGAACAATATAGGCTGATTTTGAGTTAAGTAGGATCTTTTTAGGGTTCCGCACCCAAAAATTGCCAAGGGGTTACTAAGACGTTCTGCTGGGGAGTTTGTTGCGCCACTTCTTGTTTCCAGCTAAAGCACTAGGAAGTGGTCTGTCTTATGTAACTTTGACGTTCAAAAAGTGCCGAATCTCAACCTAGTTTGAATGAATGAGTTTTAATTTCGATTTTGATTTCGATTTTTCCGGTTTTAGTCCGTCTGTCTGTCACAGGGCTGTCTTCAATCTTGCAGCGTTGTGTGGTTTTTCAACAATCGACTGATGCTAAATCATTCACAATTTTGTTTTTTTTTTTAAATAAAACTTGGCAGTATGAGTAATTAATGGGGCCTACCAATCTGTCCTTTCTTTGGTATTGTTCGTCGAATCGTTGTGCTCCTTATATTCAGAGTTGAGCTGTACGATTAGTCACAAATGCGTTCACTGACTGGACAGGTCCACCCAATCTGTGTGGTTCTTATTTCAAAAGACTATTTCCGACAACAATCTACATATGGTCTTCACATTATCTGACGAAAATTGTGTCTGGACTTTAAAAGAGACAGTTACCTCTGAGTTTTGTTCGGCGTTTCTTCTCAGAGTTATCAGATAGGAAACGCCGACCTCATCTAGTTTTAAAAAATATGACTGACGTGTAAAAGTGTTTATACAAACCTACTTACAGAAATAAAATCATTTAAATAGTAAGTTGCTGAATAACCTTGAAAAGTTGGTGGTGATGGGCAAGGTAGATGGGAAAGACCTCGCGGCCGGTTTCCTAACCGCTGGTCCGATCAAGTAACCGCCCTCACTGGACTCTCTGTTACGACGGCCATGAGAGAAGCTGAGAACCGAATGAAATGGAAGAACATCGTTCATAAAGCCACGAAGGCCTTTCAGAGATTCGACCTTATTTATTTATTTAACCATTTTGCACACATATAAATAGACAAGAAGAAAAGAACAGAAAAATATGTACAAAGGTAATGCTTATTTCTATAGAAATCTCTTCCAGCATACCTGCAATAGGAGAGAATATACAAAGAGATGTAGACAACGTGTGTAATAGTAGAAGAAAAATAATCCTATAATTTAAATATAAACATACAAAATAAAAATATACATACATACAAACATACATAAATACTTCTAGAATAAATATCACTAAATATATTTTATACTAATAATGTAATTGAAATAAAAACATTCATACCACCAACCATCATACCATTCAACCTTCAGTAATGAAGAACGCGACTTAGAAGAGAACAACTTGCAAACATCGTGAGGAAACCGGCATGTCCTAGAACCAAACAATTCGAAGACATGTGACATCTACCAACCCGCACTGGGGCCCGCGTGGTGGATTACGGCCCACTCCCTCTCACTGAGAGGAGGCTTGTGTCCCAGCTGTGGGAACAATAGGTAAAGGGCGAGTGTTTTGGGGGACTGTCTTATGTAATTTTGACGATCGAAAAGTGTTTATCATCAACCTAATTTGAATAAATGACTTTTTTTTAAAGGTAAATGAATAATTATTTACTTTGCTTTTATTCTTCAGTGATAGACTTTTTTTTTTTTGGATGGGAAATCATCAAATGACTTCTCCCGCTCGGTGAGCGTAGCGGGAGGGCGTGTCAGACTTTTACAGACTAAAACCCACCCGTGTTCCTGCAGTTGCCCATGTGCCAGGGCCACGGTAACTCTTTCGAACGAATCTCGCGACCCTGGCAGTACAGTGACAGACATAAGATAATATTAATAATATTTAAAAACAGAGATAAAAGAATCCAGTGCATCAAACAACTCGTCCGCATCGCTGTCAATGGAGGAAGTGCCCAATAGGCCAGCCCTCTGGTCACGTGAACAGTCGACCAACCGCTTGGCTATATCTCGAAAAACCAAGTGAGCACTCGGATCCCATGGCCCTGGTGTTTCAACCCCAAACGGCTCAAATATATATTATAACTCCCAAGGAGATTGGAATGTTTTCGCCGTTTAAGGTTTTCCGCACCTGCCGCAGCCGCCCCGGCACAGCCAGGGAAGATGGGATGGCGCTAGGGTGTCGACACATGTAGCGTCCCACACCAGAGTGGGCAAAAGAAAAAAAAAAAACAACAAAATTATAATGTTCGTCAATTTATTATCTAAACCGAAACACAATTTTGCAATAAAAAAAAAAATTACAAACAGTACCTAATAAAAAAATGGAATTTCGAAATACTTAAAATTAAATCGCATCGGAGTCAATAAAATACGTTATGTCGGTCGTTTTACTTTATATGAAGTGTAGTAACATTGAACGCTGATATCCTCAAATTATTATGAAACCAAAAAAACTTTTATTTTTGAGCGAAAACTTACGTCTGTAGCCGAGTTTACGCGATTCGGCGTCGGATATACTCGGCTCCAGTCGGTCGCTGACACTGTATAATCGGCGCGCCGATTCTAAATTATTAATTTACATCAATTTAAGAGAATTTGATGTAAATTAATCATTTTAATGAAATTGATGTAAATTAATAATTTAGAATCGGCGCCAAACAAACAAGCTGCCATTATTTTGTGTCGCGCCTTTATATTCGTTTGGCGCCGACTCAAAATTAGTAATTAACATTATTACAAAAAAAAAAAAACTTTTTTTCATTTTTTTTTCATCGGTTTAGTTTTATTTTTTATTTTAGGGCATTTTTTACACTTAGTCGACCTTTGCACGGACGTAATAAAATCACGGAAGGATTTTTTCGCCCAATGAAATTTCAACTCTATGTGTTAAACCGAGCATTGAGAATCCCACAGAGTGCATCTCAGAGCGTTCAAAATTGGACAGTGTGTGTTACTGTTCGATTTTCAACTTTCGGCGCTTAGCAGTACGTTGAAAATTCAGTTCGCTAAATAATCCCGCTGTGATTTTATGTTACGTTATGAATGGAATTTATTTTTCCAATTTTAAATGGGACCAACTTCAACGTAAGCAACCAAACGTCGATAAAAATGTAGTTAAATTAGAGAGGTATTTTTGACACATTAAGAATGAGGATAAAATGAGGACGTTCTTAATGGGAATAGCCCCACAGATATGAAAGATTATTCTTGATCAAAATCTGTTCTTTGATAACCGAACCGATTCTCGTAACCGCCTTCGTCAGCACTACTGCTTCCTACATCAATGTTTTCATAGGGACCCCTAACCTGCTTGCTATAGTCTTCTGAACTTTTAAAATTGCCACGGTCTTCTTGGAGCAGCACTTCTTCCCTCTTTATCGCTCCATTGCAATCACGACCCACCTTAGATGCTTGGAATTTGCTCCCTTCTTGATTTGCTTCATCGTCTCTATGATAAGCCTCAGTAATTCTTGTTTCCCCATCATTGATCTCTGACCTGCTATCTTCTGATCTCTTGGCTGCAGCATTGTATGTGTCCAATTCTTTAGTCGTGACAGTACCATCACTGCCTCGAGAACTAATCATTTTTTTAGAAGCGTGTTTACTGTTTGCTGCATGAACGCTAGAGCGGCTCAAACGACTACCACTACCATGCCCATTGACATTGGTTACCTTCGTTCCAGATGTGTTAGCATTTTCGTTGTTGCTGGTTGAATCAGAGCTCGAAGTGGCAGAAGAAGACTCAGATCCGTCTGAACTTGTAGCTGTTCCAGTGCTGCTTCCACTTGCAGTGGCACTACCATTGCCTGAACTTTTAGCTTTTGCGGTTGAATTAGAGCGCGAAGTGGCAGTAGTAGACCCAGATTTATCTGAGCTTGTAGCTGTTCCACTGCTGCTTCCGCTTGCAGTTGCACTACCATTGCCTGAACTTGTGGCTTTTGCGGTTGAATTAGAGCTCGAAGTGGCGGTAGAAGACCCACATCCTTCTGAGCTTGTAGCTGTTCCAGTGCTGCTTCCACTTGCAGTTGCACTACCATTGCCTGAACTTGTGGCTTTTGCGGTTGAATTAGAGCTCGAAGTGGCGGTAGAAGACCCACATCCTTCTGAGCTTGTAGCTGTTCCAGTGCCGCTTCCGCTTGCAGTTGCACTTCCGCCATCATTGCCTGAAGTTGTCACTTCTGCAGTTGAATCAGAGCTCGAAGTGGCAGAAGAAGACTCAGATCCGTCTGAACTTGTAGCTGTTCCAGTGCTGCTTCCACTTGCAGTGGCACTACCATTGCCTGAACTTTTAGCTTTTGCGGTTGAATTAGAGCGCGAAGTGGCAGTAGTAGACCCAGATTTATCTGAGCTTGTAGCTGTTCCACTGCTGCTTCCGCTTGCAGTTGCACTTCCGCCATCATTGCCTGAAGTTGTGACTTCTGCGGTTGAATTAGAGCTCGAAGTGGCGGTAGAAGACCCACATCCTTCTGAGCTTGTAGCTGTTCCAGTGCCGCTTCCGCTTGCAGTTGCACTTCCGCCATCATTGCCTGAAGTTGTGCCTTCTGCGGTTGAATTAGAGCTCGAAGTAGCAGTAGTAGACCCAGATCCATTAGAGCTTGTAGCTGTTTCAGTGCCGCTGCCGCTTGCAGTTGCACTTCCACCATCATTGCCTGCAGTTGTCACTTCTGCGGTTGAATTAGAGCTCGAAGTGGCAGTAGTAGACCCACATTCCTCTGAGCTTGTAGCTGTTCCAGTGCTGCTTCCGCTTGCAGTTGCACTACCGCCATCATTGCCTGAAGTTGTGACTTCTGCGGTTGAATTAGAGCTCGAAGTGGCAGTAGGAGATCCAGATCCGTCTGAGCTTGTAGCTGTTCCAGTGCTGCTTCCGCTTGCAGTTGCACTACCGCCATCATTGCCTGAAGTTGTGACTTCTGCGGTTGAATTAGAGCTCGAAGTGGCAGTAGGAGATCCAGATCCGTCTGAGCTTGTAGCTGTTCCAGTGCTGCTTCCGCTTGCAGTTGCACTTCCGCCATCATTGCCTGAAGTTGTGACTTCTGCGGTTGAATTAGAGCTCGAAGTGGCAGTAGGAGATCCAGATCCGTCTGAGCTTGTAGCTGTTCCAGTGCTGCTTCCACTTGCAGTTGTACTACCGTCATCATTACCTGAAGTTGTCACTTCTGCGGTTGAATTAGAGCTCGAAGTGGCAATAGTAGACCCAGATCCATCTGAGCTTGTAGCAGTTCCAGTGCCGCTTCCACTTGCAGTTGCACTTCCGCCATCATTGCCTGAAGTTGTCACTTCTGCGGTTGAATTAGAGCTCGAAGTGGCAGTAGGAGATCCAGATCCGTCTGAGCTTGTAGCTGTTCCAGTGCTGCTTCCGCTTGCAGTTGCACTTCCGCCATCATTGCCTGAAGTTGTGACTTCTGCGGTTGAATTAGAGCTCGAAGTGGCAGTAGGAGATCCAGATCCGTCTGAGCTTGTAGCTGTTCCAGTGCTGCTTCCACTTGCAGTTGTACTACCGTCATCATAACCTGAAGTTGTCACTTCTGCGGTTGAATTAGAGCTCGAAGTGGCAATAGTAGACCCAGATCCATCTGAGCTTGTAGCAGTTCCAGTGCCGCTTCCACTTGCAGTTGCACTTCCGCCATCATTGCCTGAAGTTGTCACTTCTGCGGTTGAATTAGAGCTCGAAGTGGTAGTAGTAGACCCAGATCCATCTGAGCTTGTAGCAGTTCCAGTGCCACTTCCACTTGCAGTTGCACTACCACCATCATTGCCTGAAGTTGTCACTTCTGCAGTTGAATTAGAGCTCGAAGTGGCAGTAGTAGACCCACATTCCTCTGAGCTTGTAGCCGTTCCAGTGCCGCTTCCGCTTGCAGTTGCACTTCCGCCATCATTGCCTGAAGTTGTGACTTCTGCGGTTGAATTAGAGCTCGAAGTGGCAGTAGTAGACCCACATTCCTCTGAGCTTGTAGCCGTTCCAGTGCCGCTTCCGCTTGCAGATGCACTTCCGCCATCATTGCCTGAAGTTATCACTTCTGCAGTTGAATTAGAGCTCGAAGTGGCAGTAGTAGACCCACATTCCTGTGAGCTTGTAGCTGTTCCAGTGCCGCTTCCGCTTGCAGTTGCACTTCCGCCATCATTGCCTGAAGTTGTCACTTCTGCAGTTGAATTAGAGCTCGAAGTGGCAGTAGTAGACCCACATTCCTCTGAGCTTGTAGCCGTTCCAGTGCCGCTTCCGCTTGCAGTTGCACTTCCACCATCATTGCCTGAAGTTGTCACTTCTGCGGTTGAATTGGAGCTCGAAGTGGCAGTAGTTGACCCAGACCCGTCTGAGCTTGTAGCTGTTCCAGTGCCACTTCCACTTGCAGCTGCACTACCGCCATCATTGCCTGAAGTTGTAACCTGTGCGGTTGAATTAGAGCTCGAAGTGGCACCACTAGACCCAGATCCGTCTGAGCTCGAAGCTGTTCCTGTGGTGTTTCCGCTTGCAGTTGCACTACCAGACTCTTCATCACTCTCATCGTCATCATCATCATCGTCATCATCGTCATTATCATCATCATCGTCATCAGACTCTTCGTCACTCTCATCATCTTCTTTGTTACCATGCTTACCTTCGTCACCATTGTTTACCACCTGGCTTGTTGCATTTGAATTAGAGCTCGACGTTGCAGTAGTAGACCCACATCCCTCTGAGTTTGTAGCTGTTCCAGTACTGCTTCCGCTTGCAGTTGCACTACCGCTATCATTGCCTGCAACTGTGACTTCTGCGGAAGAATTAGTGCTTGAAGTGGCAGTAGTAGTCCCAGATCCGTTTGAGCTTGTAGCTGTTCCAGTGCTGCTTCCACTTGCAGTTGCACCACTAGATTCTTCGTCACTCTCATCGTCATCATCATCATCGTCATCATCGTCACTATCGTCATCATCGACATCAGGCTCTTCGTCACTCTTATCATCTTCTTTGTTACCATGATCACCATTATCGCCGTTGTTTTCAACCTGGCTTGTTGCATTTGAATTAGAGCTTGAAGTTGCAGTAGTAGACCCAGATTCATTTGAGCTTGTAGCTGTTCCAGTGCTGCTTCCGCTTGCAGTTGCACTACCAGACGCTTCGTCACTCTCATCGTCACCATCTTCATCATCATCATCATCGTCATCTTCATCATCATCGTCATCCGACTCTTCGTCACTCTTATCATCTTTGTTACCATGATCATCAACATCACTATTGTTTTCCACCTGGCTTGTTGCATTCGAAATAGAGCTCGAAGTTGCAGTAGTAGACCCGGATCCATTTGAGCTTGCAGCTGTTCCAGAGCCACTTCCGCTTGCAGTGGCACTATCACCATCATTGCCTGAAGTTGTGACTTCTGCGGATGAATTAGAGCTCGAAGTGGCAGTAGTAGTACCAGATACGTTTGAGTTTGTAGCTGTTCCAGTGCTGTTTCCGCTTGCAGTTGCACTACCAGACTCTTCGTCACTCTCATCGTCATTATCGTCATCATCGTCATCGTCATCTTCTTCACTCTCATCATCAGCGTCGTCGTCTGACTCTTCGTCACTCTTATCATCTACGTTGTTACCATGACCGTTGTTTTGAACTTGGCTTGTGGCATTTGAATTAGAGGTCGACGTTACAGTAGTAGACCCAGATCCGTCTGAGCTTGTAGCTGTTCCAGTGCCGCTTCCACTTGCAGTTGCACTACCGCCATCATTGCCTGAAGTTGTAACGTCTGCAGTTGAATTAGAGCTCGAAGTGGCAGTAGTAGACCCACATTCCTCTGAGCTTGTAGCCGTTCCAGTGCCGCTTCCGCTTGCAGTTGCACTTCCGCCATCATTGCCTGAAGTTGTGACTTCGGCGCTTGAATTGGAGCTCGAAGTGGCAGAAGTAGACCCAGACCCATCTGAGCTTGTAGCTGTTCCAGTGCCGCTTCCGCTTGCAGTTGCACTTCCACCCTCATTGCCTGAAGTTGTGACTTCTGCGGTTGAATTAGAGCTCGAAGTGGCACCACTAGACCCAGATCCGTCTGAACTCGAAGCTGTTCCTGTGCTGTCCCCGTTTGCAGTTGCACTACCAGACTCTTCATCACTCTCATCGTCATCATCATCATCGTCATCATCGTTATCTTCGTCACTCTCATCATCATCACCATCATCAGACTCTTCGTCACTCTTATCATCTACGTTGTTACCATGATCACCTACATCACCGTTGTTTTCAACTTGGCTTGTGGCATTTGAATTAGAGGTCGACGTGGCAGTAGTAGATCCAGATCCGTTTGAGCTTGTAGCTGTTCCAGAGCCACTTCCACTTGCATTTGCACTACCGCCATCATTGCCTGAAGTTGTAACTTCTGCAGTTGAATTAGAGCTCGAAGTGGCAGTAGTAGACCCACATTTGTCTGAGCTTGTAGCCGTTCCAGTGCTGCTTCCAGTTGCAGTTGCACTTCCGCCATTATTGCCTGAAGTTGTCACTTCTGCAGTTGAATTAGAGCTCGAAGTGGCAATAGTAGACCCAGATCCATCAGAGCTTGTAGCTGTTCCAGTGCCGCTTCCAGTTGCAGTTGCACTACCACCATCATTGCCTGAAGTTGTGACTTCTGCGGTTGAATTAGAGCTCGAAGTGGCAGTGGTAGACCCAGATCCGTCTGAGCTTGTAGCTGTTCCAGTGCCGCTTCCAGTTGCAGTTGCACTACCACCATCATTGCCTGAAGTTGTCACTTCTGCAGTTGAATTAGAGCTCGAAGTGGTAGTAGCAGACCCAGATCCATCAGAGCTTGTAGCTGTTCCAGTGCCGCTTCCGCTTGCAGTTGCACTACCACCATCATTGCCTGAAGTTGTGACTTCTGCAGTTGAATTAGAGCTCGAAGTGGCAATAGTAGACCCAGATCCATCTGAGGTTGTAGCAGTTCCAGTGCCGCTTCCAGTTGCAGTTGCACTACCACCATCATTGCCTGAAGTTGTCACTTCTGCAGTTGAATTAGAGCTCGAAGTGGTAGTAGTAGACCCACATTCCTCTGAGCTTGTAGCCGTTCCAGTGCCGCTTCCGCTTGCAGTTGCACTTCCGCCATCATTGCCTGAAGTTGTGACTTCGGCGGTTGAATTGGAACTCGAAGTGGCAGTAGTAGACCCAGACCCGTCTGAGCTTGTAGCTGTTCCAGTGCCGCTTCCGCTTGCAGTTGCACTTCCGCCATCATTGCCTGAAGTTGTGACTTCTGCGGTTGAATTAGAGCTCGAAGTGGCACCACTAGACCCAGATCCGTCTGAACTCGAAGCTGTTCCTGTGCTGTCCCCGCTTGCAGTTGCACTACCAGACTCTTCATCACTCTCATCGTCATCATAATCATCGTCATCATCGTTATCTTCGACACTCTCGTCATCATCACCATCATCAGACTCTTCGTCACTCTTATCATCTACGTTGTTACCATGATCACCTACATCACCGTTGTTTTCAACTTGGCTTGTGGCATTTGAATTAGAGGTCGACGTGGCAGTAGTAGATCCAGATCCGTTTGAGCTTGTAGCTGTTCCAGAGCCACTTCCACTTGCATTTGCACTACCGCCATCATTGCCTGAAGTTGTGACTTCTGCAGTTGAATTAGAGCTCGAAGTTGCTGTAGTAGATCCAGATCCATTTGAGCTTGTAGCTTCTTCGTCATCAGACTCTTCGTCATTCTCATCATCGTTTTCGTCACCATTATCTTTGACGATTTCATCATGTTCTCCAGTATCAGGCTCTTCATCACTCTCATCATCAGAATCTTCATCGTCTTCATTATCTTCTTCGTCACCATCCAGTTCGTCACTCCCATATTCTTGTTCGTTATCAGACTCTTCATCATTTTCATCATCTTGGTCTTCACTCTCTTCGTTATTCTCATTGTCTTCTTCATCACCGTTGTCTTGTTCCCTTTCATCATCGTCTTCGTAACTCTCTGCTTCTCCATCTCCATCAGACTCATCATCGATATCGATGTCAGCATCGGACCAGCTGTCAGACTTTAAAGGACTAACATGGCCCTTGCGGTGATAGATATCGTGGGCCCTATTTCTTATGATTTCAGCGCGAGTCCAAGTATGACTTTGGGAATTGTGACGTCTATGGTGACAAGTTTTGCGTCTTCTGCCATGGACATGAACTGGATAGTAACCTCTTCTTCCACGAGGATGACTTCTTTTGCCATGTCTATCAATATGGCTACCAGAATGGCTACGGGCTAAAGTTCGATGTCTATTGCCGTCGACTGCAACATTACTTCTACTCTGGGTTCGAATTGATGCATGCCTTGGTCTCCTGCGGATACTGCACTTTTTACAAAGCCTACCGATGTGGCTATTGCCATTACCACCACGAGTATGGTCTTGTCGATCACATGTCTCTCCTCGATTGCCATGCCGGTCTACATAGATACGGAGTCGTCTACGGCAGATTTTGCACCTTTTGATGTTCTTATCATTCGAACTTGAGGCTCTACCATTTGCGCCTGCAGTTGCACTACTGCCATCATTGCCTGAAGTTGTGACTTCTGCGGTTGAATTAGAGCTCGAAGTGGCAGAAGTAGACCCAGATCCGTCAGAGCTTGTAGCAGTTCCAGTGCCGCTTCCGCTTGCAGTTGCACTTCCTCCATCATTGCCAGAAGTTGAGACTTCTGCGGTTGACTTAGAGTTTGAAGTGGCAGTAGTAGACCCACATCCATCTGAGCTTGTAGCTGTTCCAGTGCCGCTTCCGCTTGCAGTTGCACTTCCGCCATTATTGCCTGAAGTTGTCACTTCTGCGGTTGAATTAGAGCTCGAAGTGGCGGTAGAAGATCCAGATCCATCCGAGCTCGTCGCTGTTCCAGTGCCGCTTCCGCTTGCAGTTGCACTTCCACCATTGTTGCCAGAAGTTGTGACTTCTGCAGTTGAATTAGAGCTCGAAGTGGTAGAAGTAGACCCACATCCATCTGAGGTTGTAGCTGTTCCACTGCTGCTTCCGCTTGCATTTGCACTTCCGGCATCATTGCCTGAAGTTGTGACTTCCGCGGTTGAATTAGAGCTCGAAGTTGCAGCAGAAGACCCAGATCCATCCGAGCTCGTCGCTGTTCCAGTGCCACTTCCGCTTGCAGTTGCATTTCCGCCATTATTGCCTGAAGTTGTCACTTCTGAGCTTGAATTAGAGCTCGAAGTGGCGGTAGAAGATCCAGATCCGTTTGAGCTTGCAGCTGATCCTGTGCTGGTACCACCTGCAGTTGCACCACCAGACTCTTCGTCACTTTCATCATCATCTTCATCGTCAGATTCTTCATCACCGTCATTATCTTCTCCGTGACCATGATGACCTCCATCGCTGTTGCTATTGATCTGGCTTGTTGCAGTAGAATTAGTGCTGGAAGTGGCAGTAGTAGACCCAGATCCATCCGAGCTTGTAGCTGTTCCAGTGCTGCTTCCGCTTGCAGTTGCACTTCCACCATTGTTGCCAGAAGTTGTGACTTCTGCAGTTGAATTAGAGCTCGAAGTGGTAGTAGTAGACCCACATCCATCTGAGGTTGTAGCTGTTCCACTGCTGCTTCCGCTTGCATTTGCACTTCCGGCATCATTGCCTGAAGTTGTGACTTCTGCGCTTGAATTAGAGCTCGAAGTGGCGGTAGAAGATCCAGATCCGTTTGAGCTTGCAGCTGATCCTGTGCTGGTACCACCTGCAGTTGCACCACCAGACTCTTCGTCACTTTCATCATCATCTTCATCGTCAGATTCTTCATCACCATCATTATCTTCTCCGTGACCATGATGACCTCCATCGCTGTTGCTATTGATCTGGCTTGTTGCAGTAGAATTAGTGCTGGAAGTGGCGGTAGAAGATCCAGATCCATCCGAGCTTGTAGCTGTTCCAGTGCCGCTTCCACTTGCAGTTGCACTTCCACCATTGTTGCCAGAAGTTGTGACTTCTGCAGTTGAATTAGAGCTCGAAGTGGTAGAAGTACACCCACATCCATCTGAGGTTGTAGCTGTTCCACTGCTGCTTCCGCTTGCATTTGCACTTCCACCATTATTGCCTGAAGTTGCGACTTCTGCGGTTGAATTAGAGCTCGAAGTGGCGGTAGAAGACTCAGATCCGTTTGAGCCTGTAGCTGTTCCTGTGCTGCTACCACTTGCAGTTGCACCACCAGACTTTTCGACACTTTCATCTTCTTCATTCTCATCAGACTCTTCGTCATTTTCATCATCTACTTCATCGTCAGATTCTTCATCACCGTCATCATCTTCTTCGTGGCCATGATGACCTCCATCGCTGTTGCTATTGACCTGGCTTATTGCAGTAGAATTAGTGCTGGAAGTGGCAGTAGTAGACCCAGATCCATCCGAGCTTGTAGCTGTACCAGTGCTGCTTCCACTTGCAGTTGCACTTCCGTCATCATTGCCGGAAGTTGTGACTTCTGCGGTTGAATTAGAGCTCGAAGTGGCAGTAGTAGACCTACATCCATCTGAGGTTGTAGCTGTTCCAGTGCCGCTTCCACTTGCAGTTGCACTTGCACCATCGTTGCCTGAAGTTGTAACTTCTGCAGTTGAATTAGAGCTCGAAGTGGTAGTAGAAGACTCAGATCCGTTTGAGCCTGTAGCTGTTCCTGTGCTGCTACCACTTGCAGTTGCACCACCAGACTTTTTGACACTTTCATCTTCTTCATTCTCATCAGACTCTTCGTCATTTTCATCATCTACTTCATCGTCAGATTCTTCATCACCGTCATCATCTTCTTCGTGGCCATGATGACCTCCATCGCTGTTGCTATTGACCTGGCTTATTGCAGTAGAATTAGTGCTGGAAGTGGCAGTAGTAGATCCAGATCCATCCGCACTTGTAGCTGTTCCAGTGCTGCTTCCGCTTGCAGTTGCACTTCCGTCATCATTGCCGGAAGTTGTGACTTCTGCGGTTGAATTAGAGCTCGAAGTGGCAGTAGTAGACCCACATCCATCTGAGCTCGTAGCTGTTCCAGTGCCGCTTCCACTTGCAGTTGCACTACCACCATCATTGCCTGAAGTTGTCACTTCTGCAGTTGAATTAGAGCTCGAAGTGGTAGTAGTAGACCCAGATCCATCTGGGTTTGTAGCTGTTCCAGTGCCGCTTCCGCTTGCAGTTGCACTTCCGCCATCATTGCCTGAAGTTGTGACTTCTGCGGTTGAATTAGAGCTCGAAGTGGCAGTAGTAGACCCACATCCATCTGAGCTCGTAGCTGTTCCAGTGCCGCTTCCACTTGCAGTTGCACTACCACCATCATTGCCTGAAGTTGTCACTTCTGCAGTTGAATTAGAGCTCGAAGTGGTAGTAGTAGACCCAGATCCATCTGGGTTTGTAGCTGTTCCAGTGCCGCTTCCGCTTGCAGTTGCACTTCCGCCATCATTGCCTGAAGTTGTGACTTCGGCGGTTGAATTGGAGCTCGAAGTGGTAGTAGTAGACCCAGATCCATCTGAGTTTGTAGCTGTTCCAGTGCCGCTTCCGCTTGCAGTTGCACTTCCGCCATCATTGCCTGAAGTTGCAACTTCTGCGGTTGAATTAGAACTCGAAGTGGCGGTAGAAGACCCAGATCCGTTTGAGCCTGTAGCTGTTCCTGTGCTGCTACCACTTGCAGTTGCACCACCAGACTCTTTGTCCCTTTCATCTTCTTCATTCTCATCAGACTCTTCGTCACTTTCATCATCATCTTCATAGTCAGATTCTTCATCACCGTCATCATCTTCTTCGTGGCCATGATGACCTCCATCGCTGTTGCTATTGACCTGGCTTATTGCAGTAGAATTAGTGCCGGAAGTGGCAGTCGTAGACCCAGATCCGTCCGAGCTTGTAGCTGTACCAGTGCTGCTTCCACTTGCAGTTGCACTTCCACCATCGTTGCCAGAAGTTGTGACTTTTGAAGTTGAATTAGAGCTCGAAGTGGCAGTAGTAGACCCAGATCCATCTGAGCTTGTAGCTGTTCCTGTGCAGCTTCCGCTTGCATTTGCACTTCCACCATCACTGCCTGAAGTTGTGACTTCTGCGGTTGAATTAGAGCTTGAAGTGGCAGTAGTAGACCCACATCCATCTGAGCTTGTAGCTGTTCCACTGTTGCTTGCAGTTGCACTTCCACCATCACTGCCTGAAGTTGTGACTTCTGCGGTTGAATTAGAGCTTGAAGTGGCAGTAGTAGACCCAGATCCATTTGAGCTTGTAGCTGTTCCAGTGCCGCTTCCGCTTGCAGTTGCACTTCCGCCATCATTGCCTGAAGTTGTGACTTCTGCGGTTGAATTAGTGCTCGAAGTGGTAGTAGTAGACCCAGATCCATTTGAGCTTGTCGCTGTTCCTGTGCTGCTTCCGCTTGCAGTTGCACCATTAGACTCTTTGTCACTTGTATCATCTTCTTCATCTTCAGAGTCTTCTTCACTTTCATCATCATCGTCATTACCACCATGACCTACATCGCTGTTGCTCTCGACCTGGCTTGTTGCATTGCTATCGGCTGAAGCGTCGCTGGTGGTGCCATTAGTCTCAACATGACTTCCAGTTTGTGTTTTAGTTGAAGTGTGATGTCCTTTACCACAAGGTTTTCTTTTACGCCCGCTGTGTTTGACACGACTACCAGATTTGCCATGAGATTTACATTTTCCATCATTTCCTTTGGTCTCAACACGAGTTTCAGAACTACTGACTGCTGTTTCATCGCCGTTGCTGTCCACCTCACTAGTTGCATCAGCATCAGCTGAAGCGTTGACTATGGTGTCATTGGTCTTAACACAACTTCCAGAATGAGAGGAAGTTATAGTGTGATGTCCTTTGCGACAGCGCTTGGAATCCTTGTCATGTCCGTGGTGTTCAATATTCGTGGTGCTACTAGAATTGCCTTGAGCTGAACTTGAGCCATCACCACCGTTATTTTCGATATGACATTTGCTATTGGTGTGACTTGTTTTGTGATCTTTTTTACTACATTTTTTGTGTCCACCACTTCGTGTATTAGAATGGCTATTGGCTTTGCTTTCTACTTTACTGTGATCAGTTCCACCACTTTTTTTGCCTCCACCGTTGTGTGTACTAGCGTGGCTATTAGCTTCGCTTTCGGCTGTAGTGTGATCTGTTCCACCACGTTTTTTGCGTCTTTCGCGTCGTGTACTGGCGCGGCTATTGGCTTCGCTTTCAGCTGTCGTATGATCTGTTCCACCAGATTTTTTGCCACCACCGTTTCTTGTACTAGCGTGGCTATTGGCTTCGCTTTCAGCTGTCGTGTGATCTGTTCCACTACATTTTTTGCCTCCACCGTCTTGTGTTCTAGCGCGGCTATTGGCTCCGCTTTCAGCTTTAGTGTGATCTGTTCCACCACGTTTTTTGCGTCTTTCGTGTCGTGTACTGGCGCGGCTATTGGCTTCGCTTTCAGCTGTCGCGTGATCTGTTCCACCTGATTTTTTGCCACCACCGTCTTGTATACTAGCGTGGCTATTGGCTTCGCTTCCAGCTGTCATGTGATCTGCTTCACCACATTTTATGCCTCCACTGTCTTGTGTACTAGCGTGGCTATTGCCTTCGCTTTCAGCTGTAGTGTGATCTGTTCCAGTACGTTTTTTGTGTCTTTCTTGTCGTGTACTGGCGCGGCTATTTGCTTTGCTTTCGGCTGTCGTGTGATCTGTTCCACCACATTTTTTGTCTCCACCGTTTTCTGTACTAGCGTGACTACTGCCTTCGCTTTCAGCTGCGGTGTGATCTGTTCCACCACGTTTTTTGCGTCTTTCGTGTCGTATACTGGCGCGGCTATTGGTTTCACTTTCAGCTGTAGTATGATCTGTTACACCACATTTTTTGCCTCCACTATTTTGTGTACTAGTGTGACTATTGCCTTCGCTTTCAGCTTTCGTATTATCTGCATCACCAGATTTTTTGCCTCCACCGTCTTGTGCACTAGCGTGGCTATTGGATTCGCTTTCGGCTGTAGTGTGATCTGTTCCACCGCGTTTTTTGCGTCTTTCGTGTCGTATACTAACGCGGCTATTGGCTTCGCTTTCGGCTGTTTTATGATCTCCATCACCACATTTTTTGTCTCCACCGCCTTGTGTACTAGCGTGGCTATTGGCTTCGCTTTCAGCTGTAGTGTGATCTGTTCCACCACATTTTTTGCCTTCACCGTCTTGTGTACCAGCGTGGCTATTGGTTTCGCTTTCTGCTTTAGTGGTGCCTCCATTGCCGTGTTTTTCAACACGACTTCTAGATTTGGAATTAGCTGTACTTAAATTGTCTTTACCACTACATTTTTTGCCTTCATTATCTTGTGTACCAGCGTCGTTATGAGCTGTAGCTTTTCCTCCAGTGTCGTGATTTTCCACACTGGTATGGGAATTAGTTTTAGTCTTGCCTCGACAGCCTCCAGAGGCAGTTTTTGCTTTAGTTGGTGATGAACTCTTCGTCTCATGTTTTGTTCCACCACCAGAACAAGCTGCAATACAAATAAAGTTTAGTTTTTGTTTAATTTCTTTTATAAAAACACACACACACACACACTCACACACTCACCACTCACTCACTCTCTCTTTTCTTACTTTTCTTTAAATAAAATAAAATAAATAAATAATAATATATAAACATAGAAGAACGAAAACATATATGACAATTTCTACGCTAGAAGGCACCTCGTAGCGTAGTCTTTTATTTTATTCTATTATGCTAGGGTAGGCTTACAGCTATGACAATAGGCCCTGTCATTTATAATAAAATACCTCATTGTTTTTTGTAAAATACATCATTATTTTTATATTATTTTACATAGTAAGTTTCCTAATGCAACAAAATTAACAAATGCTTCCTCTCTCCTAACTCACTTATTTTGCTGTGCCCGACAGGGTCCATGTGATCTAATTATAAGTTTACCACCTAAGAATACATGTGGAATGCAATTAAAGTATTGAGTATTGTGTTAAGGACTGTGCTGTAAACATTTTTTAATCTAAGGTAACTGCACTACTTTTAGGCAAATGTTACTACTCCTTGAAAGACTTTGAATTAATAAAAAATAAATGAATGTTATAATTAATTGCAAATTTGACCACATAACAATACAAAATTAGTAGTGAGGTTATTCACGGTAAGCCATTAACAAGCCTCCACAAATAGCAATAGAGTATTGTTGTACGAGTTTTTTTTTTATTTCATTGCGATTAACTAATTAAGAATAAAATTAACACAGTATAAAATTATACTATTACATTAACAAAAGAATGTAGCTACATTGGCAGAAATGCATGCACAACCACTACTAATGGACGCCAAGCTGCTTGCAAACAAATCGATGGATTGATGTTCATTTAAAAAAAAAACTATTAAATGTCTTGACTGCGCCAATGATGTAGGAATTACTTCGGTAAATTGTGCGAGCTTATGGAGCATGGAGAAGATTTCTCGAACGATAATGTCGAGGTGGAACATTCAGATACAGCTTAGAAAGAAGTTCAGGACACTCAATTCTTGATTGAGCTATTCTCACCAAGAACGGTATGTCAGATATATCTCCGAGTTATAAGTGGGATTAAGTGGAAGCGTGTACATCGTTCATTGTAGCTCAGATAAGGGATATAAAATTTGTAACCTAAGTATCGTGTGAATTTCCTTTGTATTCGTTCCAATCTGTCTGAATGCACTGCATAATTCGGATTCCAAATTTGACTACCTTATTCAAGGTGACTGTGGACGACGCACAGTACAGGATTTTTAAGGTTTTCATTCTATTAAACAAACTAGCATTACGGATAATGAACCCAAGGATTTGGAAGCTTTTATGGCGATATGGTCGACATAACAATAAAAAGTGAGCTTACTCCAGTAGAATTCCAAGATCTATGGTGACATGAGTTCGAGATAAGGGCTGATTTGCAATTGAGCAGTTAAAAATGATTGATATGTTCTTCCGGGTGAAAGTGATGACTAAGCATTTGTGTTAATATCTAGTTTATTAATTCTACAATAACTTTCCAACCTAGAAACTTCTGCCTTTAAAAGTCTAGCGTCATTTAAACTTTTAACGAATATATAGATTTTCATGTCATCTGCAAACGTTAGGTGCTTAGAATATTTGAAACACTTGCCGATATCATTAATGAAAATTACAAATAATAACGGCCCTAGTAAGGAGCCCTGCGATACCCCTGAAAGGAAGGTTGACCAGGAGTGCATATAGCCACTGAGAACAACTGCATGTGTACTATTATTCACATAAGGCGAGAACCATCTATATAGGTCTCTCCTAATGCCCAATTCAAAATGCTTCCTCAGTAGAATGGCATGGTCGATCCTATCAAATGCCTTGCTGTAGTCGGTATAGATTGCGTCAACCTGGGATCCATTATCCATGTGCTCTGAAATATAATCCGTGATCAGAATCAGGTTGGAAACTGTAGACCTTCCTTTCTGAAAACCATGCTGTTGGGGACTCAAGCTAGCCACCACACTGCTATATAACTGATTGTAAATTATGCTTTTCAAGACTTAAGCTAGCAAGCAAAGCTTTGAAATTGGCGCATAATTATCGATATTATCTTTGGCACCCTTTTTATGGATGGGTGATATGGAAGCTAATTTCCATAGAGTAGGTACCACACCTTCATAAATTGAACTACTGAACTATGAACACAGCAGGCAGAGTGTCGGAGCCGGCAGATTAAGGGATTTTAAATGTTTATGAACGACTGCTATGTCAATTTCGATTGTACTTAAATCAAAGTTTGAAATACAGTCGGTTGAACCACAGCTGTGACTAGCAGACAGAGGAAGCGTCTAGAAAGATTGTGAGAAAGTAATAAGCAAAGAGTTCACAGATACCTCCACCTGAGTCACTTCTATTATCACCATATAACATACTTGATGGAAAATTACTTTTAATGCGTTTACTTTACACATACGACCAGAATAGTTTTGGGCGAGTACCTATTGAGGACTCAATCTTAGTCATGTAGGCCATATAACAAAGATGTTCTATATCATAAGCTCTATCGCGGAGTAATTGATATGATAAGCGATAAGAAATATTACCGTACACTTTAAATTTCTTATAATGTTTCAATTTTGCCTGGAGTATCTTTTTTGAGCGCTGAGTTATACCACAGTCTATAAATCATACAGTCGTCCGACGAAGACGTCTAGACAGGGCAATCGTGCGGGGTGTGAGGGGCGAGACGGGGGAAGGGCGCTCCCGAGCTGCATACGCTACCGTGTTAGTAATTCGGGAGAAAACTTTCAGGGCTATCGTGTGTCACTTTATTTTTGTTTTAATAATTTAAAATAATTTTATTAAAATGGTGCATACGACGTGTGCTGTGAAGGATTGCAAGTCGTCATCTTACATTAATAAAGAATTGCGATTTCATCAATTGCCGCGCATGGATGAAAGGTAAACAAATAAATAAAATATTGTTTATTTGATAGAAAGCCAACATGGCGGCGCGACGTGTAGCCGATATTTATTTATTGTGCGGCGGCCAAGATGGCGCCGACGAAAACTTGCAAATTTTTCGTCATGGGTATCATTTTCATGGGTTTAGAGGTCGCTAAAACCGACTATGGGGTCAAAATTAAAATCCAAGATGGCGCAACGAAAATTTGCAAATTTTTCGTCATGGGTGTCATTTTCAAGATTTACGAAATCCCTACAAATAAAAATGAGGTCAAGTGTCTTTCGCGGAAATGTCTATCGTGCAAGTGTACCTGACCCAGGATGGAGGACATTATTTGAAAAATAAAAAAATATAGTTATGCGTGTCAATTTTGTGATTTCTTGGCGTGAAGATTATGAAAATAACATCAATTTTCAAATCCAAGATGGCAGATATTTCTCTAAATGAAATTTAATTTAGAGAAATATCCGCCATCTTGGATTGTGACATGTGTTTGTCTCAACCTCAATCTAGAATTGTATATTTTTGCGTGTCAGACCATAGACGAAGCACATTAATATAATAGTTCCTGTGTTATAAATTTCTGATTCAAATTATGTTTAGGCAATAATGTTGATCTAAAAAAAAATTTTAAAAAGTTTACTTGAGACAACCCTAGCTGTTGCGACAATGCCTACACGTTGTCGGCATTTACAAGGAGATCAAAGGCGTCGTCCTACTGTATGTTTTTATACTGTGGTTATACCAAGGTAGATACCAGGCCACTCAGAAAGTATTGCAAAAAAAGTTTTTTTGTATGAGAGACTGGCCAGTTATAAACTATTATAAAAATAATGATTATTTATAAGTAAAAATAGGTACGTTCCAATTTCAAAATTTCTCTCCACATTTTTTGCGAGCTAATTAAATTATCGTGTCTCATTGGTAAATAGATTTGCGCCGGGAACATTTTCGCGCTAAGATTTTTTACGATTTTAAGTGTCGACTGAAACCGGACGAATCATACGATAGACTTCAAATTGCATTCATGGATGAAGGCCCTTCCAAGGCAACTGGGTATCGTTGGTATAAAGAATTCAAACGTGGTCGACTAACTTTGGGGGATGAAGAAATACGTGGTCGCCTTTTGACAGCTGTTACGGAGGAAAACCTGCAAGCAGTGAAAAATTTAATCCAAGACAATAGGCGAATTACGTATCAGGAGATTCAACACATACTGCAGATTGGATCGGGAAGCCTTCACGAGATTCTACACGTGCATCTTCGCGTGAGGAGGACAGTTTCACGCTTGGTGCCACACAACCTCACCGATGCTCAGAAGCTGGCCCGGGTGGAATGGTGCCGTGATATTTTTTTGTACTTTATTAGTAAGAACAGAATTCTTTAATTACGATCTAGCCAAAAAGGCTAATAAGCAATTTAACTCTAACTTAATATGTTACTTAATAGATTATGTTAAAACTAAGAATAGTGTCCATTTGCACTTTTATACAAGTCCGTAGAACTTTCTTAGAGTCTAATACAATTTTTAAGCACTATGTTCATGTGTTATATAGCACAAAATTGTTACTATTATTAACTCACTTTTTACATGCCGTGATATGATAAACAAATTTGAAGCAGGCTCGTCTCGGCGTGTTTACGATATTATTACAGGTCATGAGTCCCGGATTTATCAATACGATCCAGAAACGAAGCGCCAGTCGACGGTTTGGGTGTTTCAAAACGATTCAAAGCCTACCAAAGTGAAGCGATCTAGAAGTGAGGGGAAGATTTTGATCGCGAGCTTTTTCAATTTGACTGGCTACTTGGTGTCAATCCCTTTACGGAACCAAAGGAGCATTACCGCCGAATGGTGTACTACCAAATGCTTGGCAGAAGTTTTCTCTGTTGTGAGCAACAAGCGACCAAACACAGGGCTCCGCGGGCTACTGCTCCGCCACGACAACAAAAACGCGCCCACGTACACCGCGCTCAAAACGAGGGACTTCTTGGACAGCACGCCGGTCAAACTTCTGGGTTGCCCTCCTTACAGCCCTGACCTAGCACCGTATGACTTCTTTTTATTCCCAAAAATTAAAAATCAGCTCAAAGGGATACAATTTTCGTCGCCAGAAGATGCGCTGTCAGCGTTCGAGCAGGTTGTAAACGATGTGTCTGCGGCGGACTAGAAAAAGTGTTTCGAAAACTAGTTCAGACGCATGAAACTTTGCATAGAGGCTAGTGGAGAGTATTTTGAAAAGATTTAATAAAAAAAATATTTACTTATAGAACACTTCTTTTTATTTTCGCAAAATTTTCTGAGTGTCCCACGTATTTAAAGACATTAAACCGACCCAGAGGGGCTTGTTTTTCTCTGATCTCGAATAACGTTGAATAAAAGTTCCGCTTTTTAATAGCCGTTTCCCTATGTTGGGGTCGGCTTGCAGTCTAACCGAAAGAGTGACTACCTATCTGACCTCCACAATCCCGTTATTGGTAATATGATACTCCTCAGTCTAGTTGTCAGAGTTTCAAGATTCTGACGACCCTTGTCGACTACCAAAGATCAACAAACGATAGCTGGGACCAAACAGCTCAACATACTTTCCGAAGCACAGAGGGGTAAAGATAAAGGTAAAGTCTTATCAACGGACTTGCGATGTCAAGCGTAGCGTCACCTGAACGATCGACACGCACGCCTCAAAAAGATGTCAGCACACACTCAAGGGGTCCGCTAACCTGCCAGGGTCGCGAGATTGTTCGAAAGAGATACCGTGACCCTGACACATGGGCAACTGAAGGAACACGGGTGGGTTTTAGTCAGTAAAAGTCTGACACGCCCTACCGCTCCGCCCAGAGTGGGAGAAGTCATTTGATGATTTCCCATCCAGAAAAAAACAACACGCCCTCCGCTCCATCCATAGAGAGATCTTATTTAATGAATTCCTTTCCAAAAAAAAAATGGATTTAGTGAAGATTTTGTTTGTATGCGGGGTGCAACTAGTATTACATATTTCCCTTAAACGACATTTATGTGTTAGACGCCGTAAGCACAGACATAAGAATATCGTGGCCGGATTTTTTTGTGTACTGGATCTTCAAAGGACTGCTAAGCGTCGAGAGTTGATAATCGAACAGTGTGTTTTTAGACGCTCTGAGATGCACCCTGTTGGATTCTCAATCCTCAATTCAGTAACTAAAGTTGAAAATCCAGTGCGCAAAGAATCCAGCCGCGATATTTTTACCTACGTGTAATAGTTGAGTTATTTTAGTTGCATAGACGCCAGCACTTCGAGCTACTACAATCTGTCAAATTTCTTTAATAGATTTTCAACTTCATCGCTAAAGCATTAAGTTCAAGGTTGACTGCGAAAATTTGACAGTTTCGGGTACCTTGGTGCGCTGACGTCTGTACCCTATAATATACACAAAAAAAAACTTACGTTGCGGGAACGCGTGCTGGACGGCTACCAGAGCCTGAAAAAAAAATGTTTGTGTCAGCTCTGACGCACGACTGGAGTTTACTCCTACGAACGCTTATAAAATATATAGATTAGTAAACATTACGTATAATGTAACGTAAGGTAAGGGAGAAAGTTTGATTATACTCCCCATAAATTTTCATACCCTGGGCTTATACACCGTGACATTTTAATAGTCTTACAACGGAGCCCACTTCATGTATGTATGACTGGCCTGTTAGTCTAGTCCCCCCTGACCCTGACTGCAAAGACTGAGGTCGTGGGATCGATTGATGAGCACAATCATTTGTTCTGTGTCTGGGTGTAATTTATCTATAATATGTATGTATTTAGAAATATATAAGTATGTTTATCAGTTTTCTGGTTACCATAGTACAGGCTCTGCCTAGTTTGGGATCAGATAACGGTGTGTTGGTTGTCCTAAGATATTTATTTAAAAAAAAAATGTATCCAATGTATACCTCTAGGCGTGATTTTTTTTTTTCTTTAGAAATTTTGAATTTCGCGGGCTGGTCGGAGCATCCCCCTTAAGGACTAAACTCCAACAGACTCCAAAAAACTTTAGAATAATCTGTGCAACAAGGAGATGATCGGGTCTATGTAACAGGGTCGGGGAATCTATACTAATATTATAAAGCTGAAGAATTTGTTTGATTGAACACGCTAATCTCAGGAACTGCAGGTCCGAATTGAAAAATTATTTTTGTGTTGGATAGCCTATTTATTGGGGAAGGCTATAGGCTATATAACATCACGCTAAAACTAAGAGGAGCGGAGCAGTAATGAAAAATGTTGCAAAAACGGGGAAAATCGCACGGGTAAGCGAGCCTACGCGACGGGAAGGGTCGGGAGAGCAAGAAATTTAACGCGGACGAAGTCACGGGCAGAAGCTAGTGCTAATATAAAGTCCACAGTTGATTTTCTCGTGATTGGCCTTGTGATAGCAAGCGCGACTGCTGAGCGTAGGGTACGGAGTCTGTTTCCAAGGTAGGGCAAAGTGTTGAAGGGTTTTTATCAGGAATTTCTTAGTAGCAACCCGGAGCCTGGTCTGTTTAGATCATTTTGAATAGTCTGTTCGTCCCGATTTTTTTTATGCTGACTGTACCACAACTGTTATTTCGGCAGTCAGTGTCTTTGGTTCCATATTTTCGTCTTTTTTTTTGCCACCGACTCTCAAGTCCCAGTTTTTTTTTTTTTGTGAAACTTTGTAATCCCACTGCTGGGCAAAAGTAATAAAATAAAATAAACACATAGGTACTCACCGCCAGGAGAAGCAGCACTGCTAAAGCCTTCATGTTGAGTTTATACCTTCCAACCACCACTTCAGGTTTATATACCAAATAAAAACAATATAGAAAAGTAAAAACACCACTTGAACAAATATTGTTATTTTAAACCCTTTTATTTATTTATTTACGTAGTAAGTGTGCGATTCATAGTTATTGAGCGTAATAAATATTGACAGCTGTTATTTAATAGAAAATAATAGTTAGTAGAATTCTTTGTTGCGCTAATGAATTATGAATTAATTAACTGTATCAGTGTTGTGTTGAAAGAAAGTAGATTTATTTTTTACATAAATATTTTTATTAGTTTATATACAGGATTAAATTAAATTAGTTGGCCTAACTTGTTAGTTGGTAATCAATTGCGCGATAAAATCCCGCCGCGATGTTAGTACAGACGCCAGAACATAAAGCTACTATACTCTGTCAAATTTCTTTAATAGAATTTCCACTTTATCACTAAAGCATTCGGTTCAAGAATGATTGGGAAAATTTGACAGTCTCGGGTAGCTTGATGTGCTGGCGTCTGTACGTCCATGCGAACGTGGGTTTAAAGCGGGCCGCACCGGAACGTATCGCACTGCTATAATTCTCCTTCATCATTTTCGTATTTACCCCGGCCGCACCGGAACGCAGCACAACGCACTGGTTGAGAGCTCAATTATTTTCATAATCAGGCTATAATATTCCCTCTGCTTGGATTAATAATATAATAATAATATAATATTCCACAACTATCACACAACGCCATCTAGTCCCAAGCTAAGCAGAGCTTGTGTTAAGGGTACTAGACAACTGATAAACATACTTATATATTTCTAAATACATACATATTATAGATAAATTACACCCAGACACAGAACAAATGATCGTGCTCATCACACAAACATTTCTCCTGGGTGGGAATCGAACCCACGACCTCCGGCATAGCAGTCAGGGTCACTAACCACTAGACCAACAGGCCTGTCGAAATTACAGATTGTCGATTACAGGCCTCCTCTCTGTGAGAGATTGTGGACCGTAATTCACCACGTGACGCAAACTACGATTTACAATTCGTAAGGGTCCGTTCACACAGACCGGCTCGGAGAGGAGAGCAGATTTTTATCACGTTGAAAACAGAGTTTTTTGTAATTGTAGTAAGGATTATTTTTGTATGTGCACTGATTTTGTCATTAAGAATGCTTGAACGCGCTTGGTGTGAAATAATAAGAGGAGCTGACCGGCTCCGATCGCGTACTTTTCTCGCTCGCGCTGCCGATCGGCTCCGATTGCGTGCTCTCTCTCGCTCGCGCAGCCGATCGGATATTTTAAAATAATATTTTTCCAAATATTTTTTGCCCATATTTGTCTCCGCTTGCGCTTTCGTTTCTTTTGTTCTGATTCGAAAAATCTTGCTAACAAATATATTTCTTCAACGGACCTATCTAAATCCATGTTCCGAAAAGCACACGTTAACACCGAAAACAAAACTTGGACTGCGTGGAATACTGGTACTGCCTTTGTAGTGTATCCACCGGGCTCCGAGCGTATCCGACCGGCTGCGAGTGCATCCGACCGGCTGCGAGCGCATCCGACCGGCTCCGAGCGCATCCGCTTTCAGATCGCTTCCAGCCGGTCTATGTGAAATAGTTGGTGGCTCCGCTCCGACCAACTCCAAGCGTATACGATCCGGTCTGTGTGAAAAGAAAAATGCGCGCCGATGCTCTCCGAGCCGGTCTGTGTGAACGGACCCTAAGTCGCAGCCGTAACCACTAGTAGTACCGTAGGATCGAACCCAGACAGGCGCCTTACTTTGTGTAAATAATTTCATCACCACTGCTCTCAAAACGGTGAAGGAAAACATCGTGAGGAAACCGGCATGTCTTAGAACCAAAAATTCGAAGACATGTGACATCTAACAACCCGCACTAGGACCCAAGTGGTGGATTATGGGCACGGTCCATTCTCTCTCACAAAGTGGGGGCCAGCGACCTAATTCCCACTACTGGGACATAAATTAAAATTATTAACCCAGAGATGAGATAGTCTTTAGTGAGATTTAGGCTCTGCCACTTTATGCATGCGTCTCGATTGAGGGCCCAAGTTATTTAATCATAATAGTTTTAATTCACGTTTAAGAAATCCATGACTCTTTGCTTTAAGTGTTTACTATTTTTAACTAATTTCTCTATAAGTCTTATTTCGTTTCGCAAGGGTTAAAAAAATGGGCCCTCAATCCAGATGCACATGGAGTACTCTAGCCTAATTATATTATTTACACAAGTATGTTTACATATTTCCATACACCTTAACGTCTATATCAGTAGATATTAAATTGAAATGATAATAACCATGATCTTATTTACGTAAATAAAACTGCAACTGTTTCAATAAAAAGATGTTAATATTTTTATTAAATTATTGTTTATTGTCGTTCAACTTTAATCATTTCAACCTTAGTCTGCATGGCCTTGAGAGGGTATTTTTTTTTGCTGGGTGGGAAGTTATTAAATGACGTCTCCCGCTCTGGGCAGAGCGGAAGGACGTATCAAATTTTTACTGACTAAAACCCACCCGTGTTCCATCAGTTGCCTATATGCTTTCAGGGTCTTGTAAGGGTGGGGCGTCGTCTTCATCGCCATATTCCGAATTAGGCGTTATACTGACATCACGCAAATGCCTGCATCGCGCAAACGAAGTTTACCGTGCAAGTGGTATGTATCCAACGTCACGACATCAATCGTCGGGCCCCAGTCCGATCATTATCTATACAAATAAATAAAATTGGAGTGTCTGTTTTTAATATTAAGATAACCACTTTTTACTAAGTGTATATGGATGTATACACGATACATATACCAAAACAACATTTTTTTCAATTTTTGTCTGTCTGTCTGTTCGTTCCCGCTAATCTCGGAAATGGCTGGACCGATTTTGACGGGACTTTCACTGGCAGATAGCTGATGTAACAAGGAGTAACTTAGGCTATTTTTATTTTAGAAAGATTCTTTTATTTTAGAAAAAAATAACTATCTTCGAAAACTACGCTGACATACGTCTCAAAATTCGTAAAACCCTGGCTGAATCCTACGAAATAGATCAAAATAATGTACTACAGTATTGTACACCTTAAAAAGGCCTACAAAAATGTCCTCAATGGTATATGTCTATCTCTTAGGGATAACCCACAATAACCATTTTTTATCTTTTACTTTTTACGAGAAATAAGGGCTTATTTACGAAGCGATTTTAAGCAATACAGCATTAATCCTTATCCAATTAAGTACCTTAAATACATTGTGCATTTAATATAGATCAATATGGCCCTGTACAGAATGTAATTTAAATGAATATCTTAGAAGATATTAGAGATTTAAAAAGTGGGCGCAGAGCGCGTTGGCAGGGGCCGGGTAGTACAGGATAAGTAGGATTGTAATTCATATTACTTTGGCTTCAAAGTAATTGCGAATATCATGTGTGTTCATTATACTCAAAATAAACCTAATAGTATTATTTCAAGTAAGAGACCGCGAAATTGCTTAGATGTTTAGATTTTTGGATGTTTGTTTCTCAATGATGCAAAGACGGCCAAACGGATTTAGATCGAATTTGGCACAAAGATATATTATATCATCATGGATACGTAACAGATAGGATACCTACTTTATCCCGGTAGTAGGTTCCCGGGTGTTATTTTCCGACAGCTATACGGGCCAAGCCACTGGCAAAAGTACTATTCCTATAATTAAGTTCGGTGTCTGGTAAATGATTGAGTGTCTGTATAGGTAAAATAGGAGCGTTAAGAAAAACCAGGAAGACTTATATTCAACTAAACCAAGCCCTATGTCACAGTCTTCTTACTCTGAATACTATTACTTTTATTTTAAAAACACCAACACACATGATGTTCTCATAAACTATGAATCCTAAGTAATATGAGTTATAATCCTACTACTAATAATATTATATATGTGAAAATATGTATGATTGGGTGTTTGTTTCTCAATCACGCAAAAATGGCTGAATGGATCTGGATCGAAAATAGCACACAGAGTCTATATTACCTATATAAAACATCGAATAACACATTCTTATCGCGGTAGTACGTCCTCTTGCATTAATTTCCGACATCCACGCGGGCGAAGCCGCGGGCAAATAATATTATAAATGTGAAAATATGTATGATTGGGTTGTTGTTTCTCAATCGCACAAAAATGGCTGAATGGATCTGGATCGAAAATAGCACACAGAGTCTATATTACCTATATAACCTGGAATAACACATTCTTATCGCGGTTATACGTCCTCTTGCATTAATTTCCGACATCCACGCGGGCGAAGCCGCGGGCAAAAGCTAGTATACAATAAGCCGATCCCTTGGGTGAAGCAAGCCAAATACTTAAATGTGATCCTCGATCACCACCTTACCTTCAGGGAACACATAAAGACGGCTCGTTCGCGCACCCTTTTCGCGTTCAGTAGGCTCCGCTTCATATTTACCTGTCCCTTGCTGCCCTCTTCCTTACCTTACCTTGCCCTAATCCTTAGCGTGTTGTCACTTAGCTTTAAATTTCTATGCCTTGGTTGGAGGCCTTCATTTATTAAGGTAGCCACAGGCAAGAAGGGAACACTTTCAGTGCCCAGTCGAAAAAAGAATTATTCAAAAGTAGACTCTATTCACACCTAGCTTATTTTTGTGATTTGCACCCGGAAGGCGGGTGCACGGCATGGTCGCAAGGTAC
This sequence comes from Aporophyla nigra, assembly GCA_947507805.1. Lineage (NCBI taxonomy): Eukaryota > Metazoa > Arthropoda > Insecta > Lepidoptera > Noctuidae > Aporophyla > Aporophyla nigra. The sequence goes on along the minus strand of OX382319.1, from coordinate 9,879,304 downwards.
ATAACTACTTATACGTCGAACTCGGATGCGAGTCGTAGGCGTGCGAACGAATTACCGTTCGACCCAGGAGCGGGGTGCTTGGCACTGAAAGTGTAAACAGCCGAAAATCTCTTCAGTTGACCTGCTAGATTTCATTCCCAAAAAGAAAAAAACCTTACACAACAATGAGGTTGAGTGAAGTTTACACCCTGTTTTTTTATGTTATCAAAATTTTAAATCTATATTGGAGGCCATGCCAGTGTCAGTTACATCTATTCTTAGAAACTCTCATCCAGCTGCTACTAGCCACCCTGCTCGTATCTTCGTTCCACCTAGTCTGAGAACGTCCTACCTTACGTTTGCCGATTCGCGGTCTCCATTCAAGAACACGTCTACCGCAACGGTGATTGGTTCTACGGCTAACATGGCCGACCCATTGCCACTTCAGCTTGATTATTGTGTGAGCTATGTCGACAACAATCTGGCTAATCCACTGATACCTCTTCATCTAACTCAAATTTTGTAAATCTACACTAATATTACCTATAATAAAGTTTGTAAAATTGTTTCAATTCAATTCAATTTATTTATAAAACAGTGTAGGGTTAAATCAAACAGAAAGAAAGTAACATTTGAATTTGTGTGTGTGTTTTGTGATGTAGCTGTGGTGTGTGTGCGTAAACGGAAATAAAACAGGTTGAGTAATGGTTTAACTCAAAAACTCCTAAACCGATTTTAATATTTTTTTACTTATGGAAAGCTACATTATTCCGAAGTAACATGAATTATAAACTTCACGCCGATGAAGTCGTGAAAAAGAAATAAAACAACAAACTTTAATTGTATAATGTTTATTCCGTTACAATAATAAGCTTAACATTTTATTAAATACACATTACATTTAAAAGGGCAGTGATCCATATAATTACATATTTCACTTAAAAGTACTACTATTATATTATACTACTATTATTTTTCGCGTACTGGATAATCAACTTACTGCTTAGCGCCGAGAGTAGAAAATCGAACAGTATGTTTTTTCGACGTCCTGAGATGTACTCTGTTGGATTCTCAATGTTCGGTTCAACACCGAAGGTTGAAAATGCAGAGCGCATTATAATTCTGCCTTGATATTTTTACGTACACGGGGCTACACATCAAGCTATACATTTCCAGTATAAACTGATCTCACAATGTATTGGATTTCCGAATAATGAGAGCTCAGCTAAAACTGGAAATATATTATTAGAATAAAATTTGTTTAGTTATAAACAGAGGTCGGAATTAGGTAGAGTTATTTATGTACTTGCATCGAAATGTTGATATTAATATGGATCTTCCCGGGATTTCTAATAGACAATCCCGTGTGACCAACATTTTTCATCAGTTTTTTTTTTTTTCATTGTTTTATATGTCGCGGAAATAACACAAATATTCTGTAAACAAAATAAACTAAACATCTAAAAGTTTTACATATACTATGTGAACTCACGCTACTACCTGCAATGTAAAAAAAACAATTTTATTATGTGACACATTTTACCCACAGTTTTGCTTTGTCATTTTAAAAACGAGAATATCTAATTTATTGTATCTCAAATCGGCTTAATAAAATATTATTAACTGAGAATGACGAATACTGTCCCACCGTAATACAGTTTATAACTAGTACGGGCGTCAGAGTGAATCGGTTTCGTAATAACCTGAACTTATTATTGTGCACTGAGTTACTAATTGGATATCTAACCTTTTAGATTCATAGAATGTAAGTACTTGTGAAATTCTTTTTTTGTAAGGTTCTTTTGGCAAAATAAAGATTTATTTATTTATTTAACAATATTACAAATAAATAATAATAAAAACCTCAGGGATAGACAAGACAAATAAAACAAAAATAATTAACATACAATTTTTATTAGTATTAAATTCACAATACAATTACAAATTATTAATAGTCTTAAGCAAATTCTCATACTTATACTTCGCCTTTTTTATAAATAGATCACGGGATTTTTCTGCTCTTCAAAATTAATCCCGGGATTTGGGGCATATCCAGTTTATTCTTTCGTTGTATGAAATCAGTGTAAGTACATAATTAACTCTACCTAATTCCGAACTCTGGTTATAAATAAGAAATAAAAATAAGTAACACACATCTTTGAATAAATTAAAATAATTATTAATGATTATTTATTCCATAAATACATTATTTATTCCAAAAAAATGGCCGTCAGGCAGCAACGACACGTTCAGATTTGGTACGCGTTGTCGGTCATATAGTCCGACAAGGCCTGAATTGATCCAAAAGTGTCGGACATATAGTCCGACATGGCAGTTAACGTGTTAAGTACCGTCTCAAAGTGCGGCTGCTAGCCTACGTTCGTCGGAACGTAAAAAATCGCGACGTGATTTTATCGTGCACTATATTTTCAATCTTCGGTGTTGAACCGTCGCCGCGATATTTTTACGTCCGTCCAAACGTCGGGTTAGTCCTTCCCCAGACTGAATGAAACTCATTCTTGTTATTCGGATTGAACCTAATTTCATTCACTTTCAATTCTATGAGCGTTTGATAATGAATGAATGGTTTAATTGTGAAGAAAGAATTGTTTAGTTTCATTTAGTCTGTCTGTTATATAAGCTTAGATTAAGAAGAAATTTATAATAATATAATATCTTAGGACAACCAACACACCGTTATCTGATCCCAAAGTAGGCAGAACCTGTACTATGATAACCAAACAACTGATAAATATACTTATATATTACTAAATATATACATATTATAGATAATTTACACCCAGACAGAAAAAATGATTGTGCTCATCACACAAACATTTGTCCTGGGTGGGAATCGAACCTAACAGGCCAGTCAAAATTAAATAAAATAAAATTACAAAATAAAAATTAAATTAAAGACAATATGACGGAAAATGTCAGAATTCGGGTATGAAGATCTTGAAGGCATCCGATTTTGAACGCTCGGCTCATCCCCGAGAGTTCAAAATCAAACTGATTGTTTTCTTGACGACCTGGTATATGGTCTGTTCGATTCTCAATTCTAAGCTTAATACATAGAGTTGAAAATGCAGTACCAACCCAGGCTGTAAGTTCCGCTCGCGTTGAGCTTAATATTCTTGATCTGGCTAAAGAAAGTTACTAACAACGGTTATCACGAACGATTTAATTGAGAAAATATATGTCTAATATTTTTATATCCCGAAGTGACGCGCTCTTTACTTGTGGTCACCAAGTATACAAACACGCTGTGAATGTGTTAGCTCAGGAGCTGTTGGTACCGTTGTAGACAATGGCTAAGTCTTACGTAATGAAATGTTTATGTAAGTATATCTTTTATGACACTTTAACAGGTCGATATTTTGTTGTTCAATATTTTAAAGACTTGATGGCGCCATGTGCTGAAGCTAGTCGTCTTCACGCACACATTCACACCGTATTTGACCGTATTAGACTGGCCTGTTAGTCTAGTGGTAAGTGACCCTGACTGCAAAGACTGACGTCGTGGGTTCGATTCCCACCCAGGACAAATATTTGTGTGATGAGCACACAATCATTTGTTCTGTGTCTGGGTGTAATTTATCTATAATATGTATGTATTTAGAAATATTTAAGTATATTTATCAGTTGTATGGTTACCATAGTACAGGCTCTGCCTAGTTTGGGATCAGATAACAGTGTGTTGGTTGTCCTTAGATATTTATTTATTATTATTATTTATTTGTACAATAAGGTTACCAAAAGTATAGAGCGCGTCGCTTCATGAGATAAAATACTGTACTGGCTTACTATAAGTTCGATAAATCATGACCGGTCCAAGTCGGGCAAAGTGTTATTGAGTTTTTCCACTAAAAATTTCTTAGTAACAGTCCGGAGTTTGGAAGTTGGCGGTGTGATACCCCCCGTGCCTCGGAAAGCACGTTAAGCCGTTGATCATGCGCCTGATCTCTCTTCGGTTGTGTCGGATTGCCGTCCAATAGGACTATGTGAGTGAGAGAACAGTGAGTGCCCCTGTGTCTGCGCACACACGCCTGCACTATATTGCACGCGCCGATGGCTAGTCTCCGTTGAGATTGGCCGCCATGGCCGAAATACGGTCTGGAGGACTATATTTATTATTCAACCAAGATGTTAATAGCAGTCATGTATTGTACCCTAAATATTCCGGTAGTAATTAATCAGTATTTATTTTAAGATACATCAAATGAGGGTAGTTTTAGAGAAATCGGTAGTTAAAAAGAATCTCTCTTGCTAGCATATCCGGAAAAGAATATCGTTGCAAGTCACTTTCTCATAGAGTTTATTTTTCAATGTATTCACAGTTAAATCTCAAATAAAAATATTTACATAAGCTTAGAAGTAATTCTGCAATACTCAACCCATTTAAGCATTTTAGCTTACTATTATCTCACTAATACATACACTCACGCCTTGTCCCATGGGGTTAGGCAGAACCTACTGGACGCCACGTGTTACGATCCTTATACACTTCTTTTGCCTCGTTTACGTTCATACATCTGGTCATACACACACGCCAGTTGCGAGCTCTCTTAGACTCTAATAATTATTAAATTTGTTGTTAGCGCATGTCAGCTGTTGTTGCTTACTGTACACATTAGACGAGTCTCAAACGGAAGTCTTTGACCAGTGCGTATTGCCAGTGATGACCTACGGCACCGAAACGTGGTCGCTCACAATGGGCCTCATAAGAAGGGTGAAAGTCACCCAAAGGACAATGGAGAGGGCTGTCCTTGGAATTTACCGACGCTATCGAAACAGAAATGAAGAGATCCGTAAGAGAACCAAGGTAACCGACATAGCCCGAAGAATTGCCAAACTTAAGTGGCAGTGTGCAGGGCTCATTGCTCGAAGAAGAGATGGCCGATAGGGCTGAAAAGTGCTGGAGTAGCGACCGCGTACTGGAAGACGTAGAGTTGGAAGGCCTCCCACAAAGTGGACCGATGATCTGGTGAAGGCCGCAGGAATACGTTGGATGCGAGAAGCACAGAACAGGTCGAAGTGTGGTGCTTGGAGGAGGCCTATGTCCAACAGTGGACATCTTTCGGCTCAAATGATCACTGTACACAGTTAACCAAGACGTCCAATAAGCTCAATTATGACATGCACAAATACACTTCGTTAAGTATTTTACGTAATAAATTCATTGAGCTGCCATTTCAATTTTAGTTGAACACTTTGTTGATTAAATGGAAAATAATTTATTTAAAGTACATAGTATTTATCAAAGACACCAAAAAAAAACTTTTTACCAAAAAATTTAACCGCCGAAAAAACTGAAAAGCAAAAAATAATAAATCTTAAAATTATGAGTCGGCGCTTTGAGTGATCTTTGTTCATTGATTTTTCAGCGCCGACTCATAATTTTAAGGTTTATTATTTTTTGCTTTTCAGTTTTTTCGGCGGTTAAATTTTTTGGTAAAAAGTTTTTATTTTATATTTTTTTGTGGCTTTAATGTACTTATAATACTTGGCAAGGTATACCCTATCCAATGAATAAATAATTATCAAAATCGGACTACTCTGTATAAAGTTATGCGTGGTTAAACATTACAATCAGTGAGTGAACAGTCAATCATCCCCTATTTTCCGACCCTTAGGGTTCGATTTTGTTTTCCAAATTTATATGGGACCACCCTCGGAGTATACCCTTTCCAATAAAAAAAGAATTATTACAATCGGACTACTATGTAAAAAGTTATGCGTGGTCATACATAAAAAAAACAAACAAAAAAAAAAAAATATACGCGTCGAATTGATAACCTCCTCCGTTTTTTTCGTCGGTTAAAAAAAGGTTGAGCATTGCAGATAATCGAATTATAAGAGTTATAACAATAAAAAATACATACATATTACAATCAATTATTAAAATTAGTAGCAAAATTAATTGGAGTCATCATATTGGCTTCATTTACTTATTGGCTTATGGCTTTACAAAAGGTCGTTCGACAACAGATGCGGGTGTTGCTCTGCTGAAACACATTTTCAACGCATGGGAGAACTCGCAAAATGCTATCGGGGTTTTCTGTGATCTCTCCAAAGCTTTTGATTGCGTTCACCATGACACACTTTTGCGTAAACTACGTCATTACGGTGTTCAAAACGAAGCTCTCAATGTCATAAGTTCTTATTTGCAAAATAGGCACCAATGTGTAGATGTCAATGGTGTAAAATCTTCCGGGCTACTAGTTCAGTTAGGTGTACCTCAAGGCTCAATACTGGGCCCATTCTTATTCTTAGTGTATATTAACGACTTACCATTCTATTTAAAGAATGTCTGTGACATTGTACTATTTGCTGATGATACCTCACTTATCTTTAAAGTAGACAGGAATAGAAAAGATTTTGATGACGTGAATAGTGCGCTCTCAATGGTTACGGATTGGTTTACCACAAATAACCTAGTTCTTAATGCTAAGAAAACGAAATGTATAAAGTTCGCCTTACCGAATGTTAGGAATCTGGGACCCAATGTCGTTTTAGATAATGAGGTGCTTGAAACTGTACACTCGGCAGTTTTTCTCGGTATAACAGTAGACGCCAAACTTCAGTGGGGATCACATATATCAAGCCTAGCGGGAAGGCTCAGTTCGGCCGCCTACGCCGTAAGGAAAGTTAGACAGTACACGGACGTTGATACAGCTCGATTAGTCTATTTTAGTTATTTTCATAGCATAATGTCCTACGGCATTCTGCTGTGGGGCAAAGCCGCGGACATTCAAAATATTTTTGTTCTTCAAAAACGAGCTGTTCGAGCGATTTACCAACTAGGTGCGAGAGTTTCTCTGAGAGATTTCTTTAAAGATATTGGTATTCTTACGGTGGCATCACAATTCATCTTCGCCAACATCTTATATATTAGGCAAAATATACACCTGTACACTAAAAACAGTGATATTCATAATATTAATACTAGAAGTAGGGATAAACTACGTGCTCCCTTTCACCGGCTTCATAAGGTTCATAATTCTTTTGTTGGTCTTGGTATTACCTTTTATAACAAGCTTCCCTCTACTTTGCTAGATTTGCAGTTTAATGAGTTTAAAGCTAAAGTAAAATCCAACCTTTGTTCAAAGGCATACTATTCTATCAACGACTACTTAAACGATAAGAATAGTTGGTCGCTGTGATCAACTCAAGACAATGTTTATGTTCTTTCAATCCAGAATTAGTCTTCCTACTGAAAGTTTATATGGGTAGTTCATATAATTGTTTTTTTTATTTTTTTTATTTAACTGCTTTTGTTAGTTTATTTTTATTTTCTTTTCATTTCATTTATTGTGTATATGTATCATTTGCATCGTATATGTAAGCGGGCACGCCCTTTATGCCTGGAGGCTTTATTAAGGTTTTAAGTTCTGTTTTCGATTTTGTTTTATTATTTATTTCAGCTTGAGTTTAGTTTTCAATGTTTTGTTGGTATATTGGCGTGTGCTAGCTGACATATGGCGAATAATATATGTTTTGTTTTATAATATTAATAACTTACACAATACTGTATAGAATCAAGTTCTTCTAACTTAACAGACAGCTGTGCTGCTGGGGAGTTTGTTCCGCCACTTCTTCTTCCCAGCTAAAGCACTAGGAAGTGTCGAAGGGCGGGCGTTTTGGGGGGACTGTCTCATGTAACTTTGACGTTCAAAAAGTGCTGACTCTCAGCCTAGTTTGAATAAATGACTTTTGATTTTGATTTTGATTTTTTTTGATTTTTATTATATTTCATCAAGAATAAGCTGTTTTCTCATTTATTCCGTGGTAAAATATGTCTTAAAGATTGATTTTACAATTCATATAACTTGAATCATAATTCTCATGTCCTTATCTTTATTTAATAATAATAATAAATAAATATCTTAGTACAACCAACACACCGTTATCTGATCCCAAACTAGGCAGAGCCTGTACTATGGCAACCAGACAACTGATAAACATACTTACATATATATTTCTAAATACATACATATTATAGATAAATTACACCCAGACACAGAACAAATGATTGTGCTCATCACACAAAGATTTGTCCTGGGTGGGAATCGAACCCACGACCACAGTCTTAGCAGTCAGGGTCACTAACCACTAGACTAACAGGCCAGTCGGTAATATATTTCATTAAGAAACTATTAGCTGTTTTCTCATTTATTCCGTGGTAAAATATGTCTTAGGGCGAGGTTGCAGTACTTTTTAACTTTTTTAAACCTCCGTAAATCTAGAAAAATGGCAAGTTTCCGTAAAAAAAAAATATTTAGGAAAATTGAACATATTGTTAAGCGCTGTGTGAAGATAGAAACGTGAATTAAAACAATTGGCTCGATAAAAAATAATCATAAATTTGACACTAAATCGCCATTTAAAACGTGTACCTTGAAGAGATTCTATCATTAAACCATGTAAAACTCATACCAAAAGATAGGTTTTATTGTTGTTTAGGGCATGCTGAGAAAATATTTTATAATTTCCTTATAATTTTGTCTCCACGAAACAATTATACACAAAATCTAGCAGCTCAAGCGCTCGCAACGACCGGCCAGTGTTCGCCGAAACGACTTCAACTACAAGAGGGCCTTAAGGATTTATTTTACAATTCACTCAACTCATAATTCTCCTGCCCATATCCCAATTTATTTGTGGTTGGCCCAACATGTATTTTTCTTCCACACTTCTCTATTAGTCGTAATCTCAGTAGTCACCCCCTTTCTATCCATATCATTATTCACACAGTCCATCCATCGTTTCTTTGATCTTCCAACTCGGATAAATTGGATTTGAGTTCGTTAATTCAGATAAATTAAATCTGAAGAACAAATTTGATAGTTTGACAATGTCTATTTACAAAACCGGTCAATCTGCAACTGTTTTACCTCAGATGAAAATTATTTGACTATTGAAAAATTGGGGCTTAACATTAGTTAAACATACTTGGAAAACCTTGCTTATAAATCTTAGAGACTCACTGCAGGCGATTAGTGAGAAGCGAGCAGAGCTAGGAAGTATTAAAACAACAGAATTACAAAAAAAAAAACTGTTTGTGTTAGGTCCGACGCACAACTGCAGTTTACTTCTTACGAACGATTATAAAATATATTGATTAGTAAACATAACGCGTAACGTAACGGAGAAATTTTGACTTTACTAATAAGAGTTTTAAACTAGAGGAACTCCAAAAACATACTACAAAGAGCAAAAAAAAAAGCTTAATTTCGGAAGTCGGTGTCTTTTTTTTGGGTGGGGAATCATCAAATGACGTGGAGGGCTTGTCAGACTTTTACTGACTAAAACCTACCCGTGTTCCTTCAGTTGCCTGTGCCAGGGCCACGGTAAATCTTTCAATGATTCTGTATTTTAGTTCAAACTTCAGAAATTAAAGTTATTTTTGGAGTTTACTCTTTAAGAAATATGAAAATTTATTTAGTAAAATCAAACTTTCTCCGTTACGTTACGTTATGCATTATGTTATGAATACTAATCTATATATTTTATAATCGTTCATAAGGAGTAAACTCCAGTTGAGTGTCGGGGCTGATACATAATTTTTAATTTTGTAGTTTTTTTTTTGGAAGATTGTTGGTTTTTTTTTTAAATAAAATTCTTAATTAAAAAAACAGGCAATGTGGTTTAATAAAAACCCTTATTTCGTTATAGTGGATAAATTTTAATTCATCCACAGTTGGACAAGTCATATTCAACCACAATTCCATACAAAAATTACAAATTATCAATATATTGAGTTCCTTGTCACTATTTCGGCTTTAACTTCATCATAGTTTAAAAAATTATGGTAAAATTATTCTAGGAGTACACACGCCTACACATCATTCCCAGTTTTGGCTGATCTTGCATTGTATAGACTTTTCGTACAGTGAGAAGTCAACTTATACTGGAAAGCTTGACCTGTGGCCGTGCGTACCACTTTAAGTATTTATAACTTAAGCGTATTAAAAACAGATTCCATTTATATAGATAAAATTAATATTAATTTCATCTATAGTTGACACATTTTTGCATGCTAATATCGGTCATCGCCCCTCAATATCTCTCCGTAAGAAACTTAACAATAGACTGAAAGGAAAAAACTACCCTTAAGTACCCCTCACAAAACCGCCTTCGCTCAACACCAATACTACACATTAAGTACATACGTCTACAAACAAATTCACAAAAAGCTAAATATTGTCGATGTTAATAAATATGAAATTAAATCAAAATTAACGAAATGGCTTCTGGAACAGGACTATCAACAAACAGAATCCCTACTCAAGTACGTCACCTAACTTCACATCTCCAATCATACGCACACACACACGCACGCACACACATGCACACACCATACACACACACACACACACATAGACTCTCATACGCACACGCGCTCACGCACGCACACACATACATCACGTAAATACATACAAAAATTTGTTTTTATTATATTCAATCGCTCAGGTAGATCGACACAGTCTACTATTATACTATAGCATCATATTCTAAGCTGAATCACTGTCTCTCAAGATACAGGTTACCTAGTTTGAGAGGCAGGGTTTTTACATAATTGTGTACAGAATTCAGTTCCTAGATTTGTATTACATTGTGTTACTACCGAAGCTCATTTAAACTGTGTTTATACAAAATATGTAAATCTGTACTTGTTTATGAAAATAAAGTTTTTATTATTATTATTATATTATGTATTTTTTTTCGTTATTGGAGCATGTTGAAGATGTTGCATGTTGTTGTTTAAGAAAATTAAACTTTATCTGAAATGGATAAAATTCTTGTCAGAATAACAGTTGTCGTGTACTGTCTTCATACTGAAACATTCAATGTGTCATTGAGTTAATATTTAATTTTCATGGTTGTTTAGATCATTTTGAAGTCTGTTCGTTCCGATATTAATGACGCTGACTGTATAGGACGTTCACGGACTTTCAAACTTTTGAAACAAAAAATATGGTTAGGTCAATGACCGATATTGCCATGCTAAAACGCGCCAACTATAGTCTTTTTTTTGCGCGTTAGTGTCTTTTCTCGAGTTTATAAAAAGTTGATTTTCGTGTTTGTCTGAGTGACCACTTAAAATGCTAAGATCTCCTTGACTACACAATACAATTTGATGTGGTTTAAACCATCATTAAAGTAGAAGAGATAAGGTATTTCGCGAAATCCGAATTTTCTAATGCTTTTTTGCTATTTGCAGGTCAATGTGTCATGTTGCATGTTGAACAAAGTATGATTCGCGATCGTAGTTAACACGTATGTATTTAAAGAATGATACTCTTAACAATCATTAGTACAACTCTCTAAGTTAATTTAATCCCATTGAATAAGTTTTTCATGAAATAGTTCTATGGAATTCAATTAAATCAACAAATTATTTAATTACGGCAACAACCTGATACTGAGCTGCAAAATGCAAAAAAAAACGTAAGAAAAATTTAATTTCAGACGTATACATATACAGCTATGCATTTCCAATATAAACTGAACTCACATTGTATAGGAGTTCCGTATAATGAGAGGTCAGCTTAAACTGGAAATGCATAACCGTGTGCACTTATTTCGAAAGGATTTATGTTTTTTTTTTTTTTACATTTATATTTAACTTAAAAATAACACAGGATTCTCGGTGTTTTGACATATCGCCGCAACTGTTCGAAGTTGGGGCAGTTTGGTAGTATTATAAAACAAAAATAAAATCTTATTTAATTTTAATTAAACGAATTGAATTAAAGATAAACGAAACGTCGTCGGCTATGAGAGGAAGAAAATGTGTGCTCGCACCTCTTTATCTTGCCCCTACAGTAATTACGAAACGTAACTCTCTTTCTATCTTCACTAACTTATATCTCCCTCTCAACTTCCGTTCACCTCGCCCGATCACACTTTTCGTAACGCTCTTGTCACGCATTCACCAGCTTACCCCAAAATCAACCGTGCGTAAAGAAGTTTTACTTCAAAAAAAAAAAAGCATTTACTACATACAAAATTGACTACGAATATTTTAACTAAAAAATAAAACATTATAAAAATCATATTAGCATGTAAATAAAATAAAAATACTTATAAAAAATCTCTTAGAGAGAAATAAGTTTTGTGCATAGACATTTTAAAAGCAAGGAGGGTCATATTCTTATAAACTTTTTTTTTGTATAGATGCGAACTAAGAATTTCATAAGAGGAATTCTGAAAGTGGCATTGATAACTGAAAAGTTTTCATATAAATAATCTACCTGATAAGCAGAGATCGGATAATAGGGCGCTAATATACCTAAACTTCACTTTTTATTCCCACAAAAGAATAATACGGACATGCCTTTCAGAATCCCGGATCATGGAATCGTTTGAGATTGCAAAAAATGTTACATGCATACAAAATATAGTAGAACTCGTTGTGAAAATGAAAAATTTTCATTGAATAATGCATACATACTGACTCATACTTTCAAGATGGCTGTTCCTTGTTAAATTCTCATTGTATTTTTTTTTAGATTTAAAAAGCCGATTCTGATGAAAGTTTTTATGAGAACTGGTTTAATTTTCTTGATATTCCATTTGTTTCGAATGAAATAAAGATACTAAATCAAAATAACCAGTGCTACAATTTCATTAACATTTTTATGGTAGTTTTTACAAAATTGTTCAATCCCGGGAACCCGGATTACTTATTTATTCAGAAAGGAATGTCCAGATTATTCCTTCGAGGGATGAAGTTTAGGTAGATAAGCGCCCGATCCGATCACTGCTGATAAATTAACCAGAACTTATCAGTAAGAAGTGAAATATACCTTAAGAGTTTAAAACTAATTGCCCTAATAAGGGTACCCATTTTAAGCTTATTATTAACACTAGAGACAATAGACATTAAAATTAAGACACTAAAATGCTATACATAGGTACATACATACAGGGTTCTTTTTTTTGTGGGTGCAAAATCATCAAATGACTTCTCGCACTCTGGGCGGAGCGGGAGGGCGTGTCAGACTTTTACTGACTAAAACCCACCCGTGTTCCTTCAGTTGCCCATGTGCCAGGGTCACGGTATCTCTTTCGAACAATCTCGCGACCCTGACACGCATCGGTCCTAGCAGACCCCTTCAGTGCTGCTGACATCTCTTTGAGGCACGCGTGGAAGAACTCAACTGATAGAAACACTGCATTTAAGGCCCAAAAAAGATGTCTCCGATCATTGTTTAAACAATACAATATCTTGACACTTCCCTGTATATATATTTTCGAAGTGTCTCTGTTTGTAAAACAAAATCCACGTCGTTTTGAATGTCTAGTTGATGTATTCTTAAGGAATAGACGTGACAATAGCAAACTATGTCAAGTCTCATGGCAAACCACTCTGATGCGCAACAGTATTTATTGCATGGCCCTAATTATCTATACTAATATTATAAAGCTGAAGAGTTTGTTTGTTTGATTGAACGCGCTACTCTCAGGAACAACTGGTCCGAATTGAAAAATTCGTTTTGTGATGGGTAGCCTATTTATCGAGGAAGGCTATAGGCTATATAACATCACGCTTCAACTAAGAGGAGCGGAGCAGTAATAAAAAATGTTGCAAAAACGGGGAAAATCGCACGGGTAGGCGATTCGACGTGACGGGAAGGGTCGGGGGAGCAAGAAATTTAACGCGGACGAAGTCGCGAGCAGAAGCTAGTTTACAATAAATTAGCAAGTGGTTGGAAAGATTAAAATACAGTACTGTTAAAAAGTAGACTACGTAAATTTTTGGTAGATAAAACTTACTACAGTGTAACTGAGTTTCTAACAGAGAAAAATATATTTGCGTAATACTACTGAATGATAAATGTAAGGTGAATAATTGTATTCATAATGATAATAATTGCATTGATAATGATAATAATTGTATTGATAATAATAATAATTGTATTCATAATAATAATAATTGTATTCATAATAATAATCATTGTATTGATAGTGATAATAATTGTATTTATAATTTTAATAATTGTATTTGTTTTTTTTTTTTTTTTGTATTGTTAATGATAATTTATAACTAATCTTTTGAATGATAATTTTATTTTTCAATTGATCTGTTTCTCAAAATGTAAGGACAAATTATATAAATAATGTAAATGTTTGCATGCCGCATGGTAAAATATGGCTGAGCTTGTGTGTATCATAACATAAAAACTATTGTGTATTATCCATATTTGCAAAATAAAATTCTATTCTATTACAATTTAAAATTTATACAAATATACAAAATGCCTTATTTTTCTTGTTAATAACAAACATATTATGACCTAATATGTCTTATAACAAAACACGAACTAAAAAGTTTTTGCATTAACAACTTTATTTCCTTTTAGGTAAAGTCCTTTATATAAAATTTACAACTTAGCACCAACTAAAAACTGGACTAAGATGACAGTTTTGTAAGAGAAGTCTCCGCAGAATTCCCGTGGTCCTAGCACAGGGATTTGAAAGAACACGGGTGGGTTTTAGTCCGAGCGAGAGACGTCATTTGATGATTACCCACCCACAAAAAAAAGCAACAAAATTTGACAGCTCTTACTTACATCCGTCTCTTTCTTGCTCCATTGGAAAGAAAAAGATAGCAATAGCCTAAGTTAAGTTCAGTTGGTACATACCAGGATCTTCACAATTGTCATTTCGAATGAGTTACGACACAAATTCATAAATACAGTGATCGGATATTCGGATGCATATTTACCTAATGTTACTATTTAGTTGTGAAAGCACGGAAGAGGCTTCGTATTTTTTTATTAAAGCCAGGTTTCTTGGATCATATTCATTTGAATGAATGAAAATGAATGTTTAACCCCAGATGCAAATATATATGTGTGTAGGGTGGTATGTGTTAGTTAAAACAACACACAAAACACGGTAAAAACGCGAATTCCATATTAGCCAACATTTCAACTTTAGGTGAATATGCATCTGAATATCCGATCTCTATTTAAAACCTATGTTACACATTTACCGGTCCTTTAAAATGTCTGATCACTAATTTCACTGTGGGTTCTTGAACTCACCGATCTACTTGAGCTCCCTGAAAATCTTGAGCTCAATGATCAACTCGAGTTCCCTGAAAATAGAAAAAAAAAACAGCGTTAATATCTTAGGTTTTCATGGATGGATGAAATGGCGGCAGGGCACAGGAACAATCTGCGGCTCCCACATCCCCCTTAAACTTAAGGGGAAGATATAAAACCCTGGTCAGACCTGCAGTCTTGTATGGGTCAGAATGTTGGGCCACAAAAGGGATGAATGAAATGCAATTGCATGCAGCTGAGATGAGAATGTTAAGAGGGCTGTGTGGTGTTACACGAATGGATAGAATAAGACATGAGTACATAAGAGGAAGTCTGAAAGTGGCACCGATAACTGTAAAGTTGTGTGGGAATCGGTTTTCATGGTATGGTCACGTGATACGGAGGAATGAGGAAAATGTCGTGAGGAAAGTATTGAGTATGAATATCGATGGCTATAAGAGTAGAGGGAGACCAAAGAAACGATGGATGGACTGTGTGAATCATGATATGGATAGAAAGGGGGTGACTACTGAGATGACGACTAATAGAGAAGTAGGGAAGAAAAACACATGTTGCGCCGACCACAAATAAAGTGGGAATAAGGGGGCAGGGAAATGAATATGATTACTACGCCCTAATCTGTGGGATGTGTGCCTTTACACGAGCCTTTCCCAAAGTGGGCGATAACGCCCCCTTGTGGGCGCTGCAGGCCTAAAGGGGGGTGGTAAGAGACCCAGAAAAAAAAATGGGGGCGTTGTATAGACTCTACAGCCTAGGCTTTAGGCCTGCAGCGCCCACAAGGGGGCGTTATCGCCCACTTTGGGGAAGGCTGCTTTACACGAATGGTTATAATAAGAAATGAGTATATCAGAGGATCCAGTTCCTAAAATTCGTAAAGTAATCTAAGTTCCGCGAAAAATTACAAAAACCTTCGCGCAAAGAATTTTTTTGTTCAAATTATTTTCGATATTGATTCCCAATCCAAAGGCCGAAAGGTTCTGGAGTGGCGACCGCGTACCGGAAGACGTAGAGCTGGAAAGCCTCCAACAAGGTGGACCGATGACCTTGTGAAGGCCGCAGGAATGCGCTGGATGCGGGAAGCACAAAAGTGGTGGAGCTTGGGGGAGGCCTATGTCAAGCAGTGGACGTCGTTCGGCTGAAATGATGATGAAGAAAAAGCTAGAACAATTATGTAAGCCCATTACCTTGAGATGTCGTAGCGCGCATCTAGCGGCTGTGCCCTTAGCGATGCGGTAGTTTCTGCCGACTCCCTTGAACGTGCCGCGGCCGAACACTTCCACGCACACGCGGACGCGACGACCGTCGGCCAGACGCTCCGGTTTACTGGAAAAAAGATGGAAATAATAAGATTATTTAGAAACACATAGGTACATGAATAATCATAACCAACCTATATTGTTCCCACTGCTGGGACACAAGCCTCCTCTCGGTGAGACGGAGTGGGCCGTAATCTACCACGCGGGCCCAGTGCGGGTTGGTAGAAGTCTCATGTCTTCGATTTTTGGTTCTAGGACATGCCGGTTTCCTCACGATGTTTTCCTTCACCGTTTTGAGAGCAGTGGTGATGAAATTATTTACACAAAGTATAGCGCCTGCCTGGGTTCAAACCCACGATCTGCAAGTCGTAAGTCGGGGCCGATACCCCTGGGCCACCACTCTTGGTCACTTTGGTCACATTACGATACATGTATATTTGTTACAAATAAGAAAACAACAGACGTCTAATTTATTTGATTAATTTCTGAAGCGGTAACTTTGGATCTGTATTCTAGTTTTTTTTGCCGCCGACTTCCGAAAATAAGAGGCCGTAATTGTTTTATTCTGATTTCGCTGATTATACAGTTAAAATACTGAATGAAACATCATTTGAATGATTTCATCTAACTAACTTTTGCCAGCGGCTTCGCCCGCGTTTTACACATATAAACTGTCCTCTTGAATCACTCTGTCTATTGATGAAAATCGCATTAAAATCCGTCGCGGAGTTTAAAACATCTAAGCGTACAGACGCGAGAAGCGACTGTTATATGCAGAAAAAATTATAGTTTAAAAAAACTAAAAACACGCTTCCATTGAAAACCAAACTAAAAAGTACAAAATAATAGAAAAAAAGCGTGGGGTGCTTTTTAAGGTATTTTTTTATTGATATCAGGCACCCCACGCTTTTTTTCTATTATTTTGTACTTTTTAGTTTGGTTTTCAATGGAAGCGTGTTTTTAGTTTTTTTAAACTATAATTTATTTTCTATTTTTTAGGGTGTTTCGAATTTTGAGACGTATGTCAGCGTAGTTTGTGACAGTTTTTCTGCTGTCCTGGTAACCCTGGTCAAAATCGCGCTATAAGGAGTCGGTTACAAACAAACATACAAATATACAAACATACAAGTGAAGCATATATAAAGCGTGTAAAAAAGTCTTGACAAACTCACTTATTAGCTAGATTTTTACCGCTCGAACGCGTCACAGCCGTACGTCAACTAACTAACTAGCGCCCTCTAGCGTACAACATACAAAAGACGCTCAGGCAAGTGACGCCTGTCCTGGTAATCCTGGCAAGGATAATGGCACAAATTTATGAAATTATTGCATTGTCATCGGTCCTTGACAGGTGTGCAAAGTTTGAATGAAATCTGGTCGTTTAAAGTGGGTCAAAATCGCGCTATAAGGAGTCGGTTACAAACAAACATACTAACATACAAACATACAAGTGAAGCTAATATAAAGCGTGTAAAAAATGAGCTCATTTTTACACACTTGAGTTTCACCCCCTTCAAAGCGTCGGATTCATTTGAAACTTTTCGCACGTATCCATTTTTTTTACACGCTTTATATTAGCTTCACTTGTATGTTTGTATATTTGTATGTTTGTATATTTGTATGTTTGTATATTTGTATGTTTGTTTGTAACCGACTCTTTATAGCGCGATTTTGACCCACTTTAAACGACCAGATTTCATTCAAACTTTGCACACTTGTCAAGGACCGATGACAATGCAATAATTTCATAAATTTGTTCCATTATCCTTGCCAGGGTTACCAGGACAGCAAAAAAACTGTCACAAACTACGCTGACATACGTCTCAAAATTCGAAACACCCTAAAAAATAAAAAATAAATAATAGTTTAAAAAAAACTAAAAACACGCTTCCATTGAAAACCAAACTAAAAAGTACAAAATAATGGAAAAAAAGCGTGGGGTGCCTGATATCAATAAAAAAAAAACCGGCCAAGTGCGAGTCGGACTCGCGCACCGAGGGTTCCGTACAAACCTAATAGTGTTTAATACCTCTACGCGTTCATGAGGAAAGGGGTAGAAAGTTTAAAATTATTAAAAATATTTTTATTATATGATGTAACTAAAAATTTACGGTTTTCGCAATTTTTCCTTTATCTGTGCTATAAGACGTTGCTTCGTACCAAATTTCAAAATTCTAGATCGACTGGAAGTACCCTTTAGGTTTTGATTCCCTTGCGAGTTTCGAAAATTTTCGGAAATTTGCGGCATAAACGGCTATATCTTTTGATTGCGTTAGCTTAGAAGTTTGATTTTTTCACAGCTCCAAGGGACAGTAGACTTGAGTATTTGATATAAATTTCGGCTTGATACCTCCACGCGTTCCTGAGAAAAAGGGTCTTGACAGACGGACGGACGGACGGACGGACAACAAAGTGATCCTATAAGGGTTCCGCTTTTTCCTTTTAACCCTAAAAACCCTAAAAATACCTTAAAAAGCACCCCACGCTTTTTTTCCATTATTTTGTACTTTTTAGTTTGGTTTTCAATGGAAGCGTGTTTTTTAGTTTTTTTTAAAACTATTATTTTTTTCACTATTTTCTCCTTTTTATTTTTGTCGAGAATTTACATGCGAGATTTAGGTTATTTTGAAAAGTATATTTTACTAGCTATTTCCGGCGGCTTCGCCCGCGTGGAGGTCGGAAATTATCCCTCGGGAACATACTACCGGGATAAAAAGTACCCTATATGTTATTCCAGGTTATGAACTATCTGCGTGCCAAATTTCATCCAAATCCGTTCAGTAGTTTTTGCGTGAAAGAGTAACAAACATCCACACATCCATACATACAAACTTTCGCGTTTATAATATTAAGTAGGATTTGCTTTTTTTTTCGGCAAATGAATTGATCTTGAACTGAAGTTAATTTCTGTTGTTTTAATTTCATTAACGAGAGTTCTGAGTAGCCGAAATCATAACCAAATCATTGCCAAAAAGCAAATTGCAAAAACTTCTGCTATTCAGCCTAATTTAAATAACCAAAGTTCAATATGTACGGATCGTAGCAGGTGGCGTTCTGTAATTTCTGCCTACCCACAGGAGAAAAAGGCGTCAGTTTATGTATGTCATCATCTGTCTATCCTTTTCCGAATTATTTTGTGGTCAGCTTCTAGTCTAACCGGATGCAGCTGAGTACCAGTATTTTACATGGAGCGACTGCCTATCTGACCTCCACAACCCAGTTACTGAGTAATACGATACCCCTTGGTAAGACTGGTTGTCAGACTTTCGGGCTTCTGACGACCCGTAACGACTGTCTAAGATCTACGAAACACAGCCGGGACCAACGGCTTAACGTGCTTTCCAAGACACGGAAGGGTATTGGTATGTAAAGATTGTCACCCCTCTACAGATCAACCGCGGCAAGCGTTGCTTAACCTTTAAAATATACTAATATGTAAGAAAATAAATAAATGAGAATAGCAAAATACTAATAAGTGAAAAAAAAAACTTAGACAACGCAAGTCGGTATCTTTGGATCTATATTTTAGTTATTTGCCATCATTTTCCTAAAGTAATTTGATACGTTTTAGAGCTTTTTTTGGAGGTCAGCTATTTATTTTCTTTTTCGAAATTAATTTATCTTTGTTCAGACACATCGCCCATAATTTTGTTAGTATTGCTCAAACTATGCTAGTATAATTAACTAATATACTCGTAAAATAGAGCAAATATTGTTTCAAGTTTTGCTTTTCACCCAATTGGCCAGACTGAACTGTTATTGTAGTGGTTAGTGACCCTGACTGCTAAGACTGAGGTCGTGGGTTCGATTCCCACTCAGGACAAACTTTGTGTGATGAGCACAATCATTTGTTCTGTGTTTGGGTGTAATTTATCTATAATATGTATGTATTTAGAAATATATAAGTATATTTATCAGTTGTCTGGTTGCCATAGTACAGGCTCTGCCTAGTTTGGGATCAGATAATGGTGTGTTGGTTGTCCTAAGATATTTATTTATTTATTTATATAAATGACCATTTCTTTGATATTGGGAAGGTCAACTCACCCAAACTTGGCAGTGTCAGGCTCTGCCTCTAACAGCTCTCGTACAGGCGACTTGGGTGCGGCTGCGCTGAACGCTTCCAATTCAGCTCCCATCAGATTCACGTAGGATTTCCATACCGCGCCTAGAGACATACCTGTAGGAGAAAAAGTCATTTATACAAATTCAAATCAAATCAAATCAAAATATTTTTATTTCATATAAACCTACATGGGCACTTATGAAACGTCAGAAGCTAGGTGCACGGTTCCAAATAGTTGGTTCCTATGGAGAAGAGCCGGCAAGAAACTCCACGGTTACTCTTTTAAAAATAATTCGTTAATAATTAGACTAAGAATCTGCAGTTTTCGAACTTCAAAATGACATAAGACAGTTCTCCGGCACGCCCGCCCTACACCACTTCCTATAGTTCAGATTTTAAGTGTATTCAGTAAACTGTGACAGTTCAAAGAAAAATAATGTTACCATACTAAAACTAATAGTGTTGTGGTAGTGAACGATTTTGCGTAAATAACGAATGATAAAAATGGTTTAATTAAAATGAAACTTTAAAAATGCTTCTGTAACATATGGAATATAACAATAATTAGTTATTTATTAATTTCCTTTGTTTGTTTTCTAACACCATTTCAAAAAGATGCCAGTCGCCAATTTTCTCAAGAGAACTTGAACCTTAACCCTAATTGCGAAACGCACAATTTATCAGAATCTGAATGGGATTGAAGATTATTTCTAAACCATTGCGTCATTTATTCGAATAAATTGTCGGCTCAGCAACGTAAATAACGCAATGAATGTTGTTTAACTATGAATATTAAACCAATTTTCTACCGGTAAAAAGTTCCGCAATTACTCCTCTGATTGGTGATAACCCAGCAGTTTTTTTTTTTCAACTACTGGTGACGGGTGACAAAACTTGGGTCTATCATACAGATCCTGAGTTCAAAATAGAGTCCATACAGTGGAAACACAGGTCATCACCCCTAAAAAGTTCAAAGTCGAGGAACCTGCGGGAAAGGTCATGGCAACTGTATTTTGGGATGAAGAAGGGTATTTGCTGTTGGAATTCATGCCACGTAATACTACAATAACAGTATGAGAGCACTACGCGAATCCATCAAAGCGACAAAGCGCTGAAAGCTCACTTCGAACGTTCTGCTTCTTCACGACAATGCCTCTGGTGCACATATGTGTGAAAGAACAGGCTGCCATCCAAGATTGCGGGTTCCAACAGCTGAACCATCCACCGTACAGCGCTGACCTAGCCCCGTCAGACTATTTTCTATTTAGAAACCTTAAAAAAATCTCAGAGAGAACCAATTTTCAAGCGATGAAAAAAGATTGAAGACAGAAAAATATTTTTTCAACGGTTAGGTTGGTTTAATGTCCTTACAGGAGAAATGGACCAAGTGTATTGAGATCGGAGGGGACTACATCGAACAATAAACACATTTTGTTTCCGATATTTTCTTTTTTGGCTGAGGTGGACATATTCACCAAAATATTGCTGAACGGATTAAGATTTAATCTATACTTATAATATTATAGAGCTGAAAAGTTTGTTGAATTGAACGCGCTAATCTCAGGAACTACTGGTCCGAATCGAAATATTATTTTTGTGTTGGGTAGCCTATTTATCGAGGAAGGCTATAGGCTATATAACATCACGCTACAACCAAGAGGAGCGGAGCAGTAATGAAAAATGTTGCAAAAACGGGGTGAAAAAGGTTGCAAAAACAAATTCGACGCGACGGGAAGGGTCGGGGGAACAAGAAATTTAACGCAGACGAAGTCGCGGGCAGAAGCTAGTTTGGCATATTTATTTATTTATTAAAACTTTATGCACAAGTAAAAAAATACTGTACAAAGGCGGACTTAATGCCTGAGGCATTTTCTACCAGTCAACCTTAGGGTGGTGCAGAGATAAAACATGGCAGGTGCAACAAATGGGATAGATACATCGGAAACAACTATAAAATACAAGTATAAATACTAATACATATATACATACATATATATAAACAAAAAATAAACTGTGTCAGGAGAACTAACGATCGGTAGAGGAGAAAACGAAACCAGCAAATCAGCGCTGGTATGTTTCTATCAACTTCTGACGGATATGTTCACGAGCCTTCACTTTAAAAGATAAGCGATTGGTTGCCATCCTGATGTTCAGAGGGAGCGCATTCCAAAGAAAAACCGCTTGGACAAAGAATGAAGAATTAATTAAGCCAGAACGGTGAGAAGGACACCGTAGAAGACGATTATTGGTGGAACGAAGACTTTTAGTATGGGCAGAGCATAAATATTGAATTTGGGAGGTCAAGTAAGAAGGAGAAGTGGGTTTATCGAGAATAGAGAACAGCGTTGTCAGAGCCCTCAACTCTCTGCGCTGACGAATGGGTAACCACTTTAAAAGCAGACGGTGCGCGGATACGTGGTCATACTTACGAAGATTGAAAACGAATCGAATGCAATTATTGACCCTTTTATTAACCTTGATTAACACATAGGATACTTTTTATCTCGGTAGTACGTTCCCACGGGATAATTCTAACCTCCACGCGGGCGAAGCCGCTGGCAACAACTAGTAAGAAATAAAAATGAAATAGTAATAAAATACCTGAATCCAAGAATATAGCGCCCGCAACAGACTCAAACAAGTCTCCTAATGCCTTAGGCACTTCCACATCCTCTGCTTGCTCCATCTCATCTTCTTGAATCAAATAGTGCTGCAACAATACAATAGGATTATATACATAAATTACGCGTCACGTTGTTTGTCCGGGATGGACTCCTAAACTACTTAACCGATTTTAATAAAATTTGCACACCGTGTGCAGTTTGATCCAACTTGAAAGACAGGATAGCTTAAATCTCAAAGTATAGTCGCAATATAATTTTATTGCAAATTATTTGTTTTTTATTTGACAGTCACAATTAGCTGACGCGGACGAAGTCGCGGACAGAAGCTAGTAGATTATAAATTTGGAGCTACAAATAGTAGATTATTAACCAAGGGGATAAAGCAGTGTCTTCCGTCGCGGGTGACGATTTAAATCGCGAGCGTAACGAAGGACTCGAGGTTTACTCCCGAGCGTAGCGAGGGTGTTAAAAGACGAGTCCTGAGTGTACCGAGGGATTTTAAGTTCACCCAAGACTAAGACAGCTTTATCACCGAGGAAAATACTCTACTTTTCGTACCATTTGCGAAAAAATTAACACAATAATAATATGAGATGAGCATTTATTAAAAATAATGACAATTAAAAATAAATTTAACGTTTATGTATTTGAAGAAAACAAAAACGCGGCAAATTCCTAGACTAATATTTTTTTGTCGGAAAAGCAAAGGCATCAAGCTCATACGGTCTCGTCGGTTTTCGTAATTTTATTTAGAAAGAAAGAAAGAAAGAAATTATATTTAATACTCATAACTGCATAATAAATGCGTATTCCTTTTTCAAAAAGATGTATAATGCTTTATTTAGCTTCAAGGAGGAGGAGATCAGTAGTGCCAAGCTGCTGCTGTTCCAATCGCTCGGCAAAGTCGAGCAGATGCAGTCCCGCCGCAGGGATGGTGGCCAGAAGTGTGTGCAAGACATCATCACGATGTTGAAGAGCACCGACCCGGACGACGTTCCCGCTTTTGTGGCGAAGGAGCTACATAAGTTGCCCCCAGTCACGTTTGACCACGTCGATGTCACCAGGTTGCTGAAGGACATTACAACTCTGAAGGCAAGCCTGGCCGAGGTAAAGTCAACATTGGAGGTGTCGAATAACACCATTAGTGAACTACGTGCCGAAGTAGAGTTGTTACGCAACTCTGTCAAGGTAAATAGGTCGCCTGTTGCCTCCAACGTGGGCACATGTCGCGGAGCTAGTAACGCTAGCGTCGGCAGTTTCGAGTCGGCGAGCTCCACTGCGTCACCCGATGCTGATATTGCGCGCGTAGCAACATGCGCCGCCGCCGTCGCTGACTCGACACCGGTCGAGGTAGTGACTCGTGTAGGTACGTCGACCCCTAAACGTGCCTACGCTGCTATCGTTGCCACGCACAAACCTGTGTCGCGAACCAGGAAGGGGGATGAGAAGAGCTGCTGTGAACCTGACAACAGGGGTTCGAAACAGTTGGGCCCGGTTTCAGGCACGTGTGATAAGGATGGCTTCGTGAAGGTGGAGAGGAAGAAGAGGAGGAAGCCTCCTAGTCGGAACCAGTGCGGGACCGCGCTTGCAGGACCCAATATGCTGCTGCGTCCAGCTACACCGACGACGCAGCTCTATGTGTCCCGTCTACATTACACCACGAAGGTTGAGGAGATCGTGGAGTATGTACGAGTGAAGACTAACTGGACCTTGAGGGTCGAGAAGTTGGAACCACGCCACAACACGAACTTCAAGTCTTTCGTAGTGCGAGTTCCAACTCTTCAAATCGAGACCTTCCTCAAGGAAGAGTTTTGGCCGAAGGGTGTCGTGTATCGGCGATTCCGCGGAAGGCTACGCGATACCACGCAGCGCAACACGACGCCGTCACTTCGTGTATAATAGTATCATGTTTACATTGTTTTTATTTGTATGTATGTTAGTCTGTAAGGTATTTATGATATGGGTCTTTGTAGCCCGAAATAAATTAATTTGATTTGATTTGATTTGATTTGATTTATATAAAAACTCAATGGTGTAAACACAGATGTAGTTCAGTATACATTTCGGTATGTATTCCAAATTTAACTCACATTCTCCCCCTAGAGGATGAATGAAATTCAGTACAATTTTCTTTCCCTGTTTTTAACAGATTAAAAATGACTATTGTTATGTTCGCTTTTTGTGGCATAGAATGTCACTTTTTTGAGCAAGTGGTACGAAAAATATATTATTAATGACATTTGCTCCGTCGGTACAAAGTTAGCAGGCCTAAAGGATGAAAACCAGTTCTTTTTTTGAATCTCTATTTAGGACGGCTTTTTCTGGTCCGTCATCATCCCAGACGAAACACGTCCACTGCTGGACATAGGCCCCCTCCCAATTTGGGGGGGTTTGCCATATTCGCCACGCTTGGTAGACAGATTCTATAAATATAAATGTGATAGTTTGTATGTTTAGATGTTTGTTGCTCAATCACATAAACAGCCTAACGGTTTTTTTTTTATTTGGATGGGAAATCATCAAATGACTTCTCACGCTCTGGGCGGAGCGGGAGGGCGTGTCAGACTTTTACTGACTAAAACCCATCCGTGTTCCTTCAGTTACCCATATGCCAGGGCCACTGTATCTCGTTTGAACAATCTCGCGACCCTGGCAGGAGCCCAACGGATTCGGATGAAATTTGGCGCACTGATAGTGTATAACCTAAATTAACACTTAGGGTTCTGCCTACCCACATGGGAAAAAGGCGTGATTGTATGTATGTATGTAACACTTAGGGTACTTTTATCCCGTTAGTACGTTGCCGTTAGATAATTTCCGACTTCCACGCGGACGAAGCCGCTGGCAAAAGGTAGTATTTTATATTAGAACACCTCTTGTTAAACTGTTTTCATGATTACCACCATTGCTTCATCGTGTCTGTAGTTGTGAATATGTTTTGAGTGCGAGATTGAATAATAATAATATTTTAGGGGGTTCCCTCTATCTGGCAGAAACTTGATGCTCCGAATTTTATTTGGCATAACACACTTGGCATAATCTTCTTTAAACGAATATTTGTAAAGCATAAAAAATGTTTAGCATAATCATTGTTTGGCCGAATGTTTATATGTCCGACTTTACGCTGGCATACTTTTAAGATGGCAGAATTTTACTAAGCATAATTACCTTTGGCAGACTTAAAATTCCGCAGAATTTCGTTTAGCATAACATTTATTTAGAGCAATGATTATTTGGTACAATTTCACTTGGCATACTATAAAGATGGCAGAATCTCATTTAGAATAATTTTGTTAGACATATTGTCATTTCTATAAAATTGCATTTTAACCTTAAATTAAAATTAAAATAGTGTCTCAAAAAGTCAATATATGTTGTGCTACAAAAGTTATTGACAGAAACGAATCGCTGCAGAACCGACTCCACGTAGTCTTGTCTGCCCTACCCCTAGAGTGTAATTTAAGCCCGCGTAGGCGCGGAGGGGCGAGGCGGCCCGGAGTGCGGTGGTGAGCGTAAAACCATCTGCGACGATGAGCTCGTGTGGGACCGCTGGAGCCACGCAGCACCGGAGCCGTGACAGAAAGCATGCATGCTGCATGTTGCATGCTCGCCTGCATGCTATGAGCTTGCTTGCATGCTACTTGCTTGCTTGCATGCTGCATGCTTGCTTGCATGCTGAATGCTTGCTTGCATGCTGCATGCTTACTTGCATGCTGCATGCTTGCTTTCATGCTGCAAGCATGGTGTATGCTTATTTGCATGTCTGCATGCAGTGTGCTATGATTTTTCTGTAATGTAATATATGGGCGATTCAATTATTATAGATATGAAATGTATGCCAAAAGATGATTCTAACTGTAAAGATTCTGAGATATGACAGTTCTGCCTTTTAAGGACTATCGATATGAAATAATGCCAAGAGACGATTCTGACTGCGAACTTTCTCCGATATGATAGTTCTCCTTTTTAACTATTATGGATATAAAATTTATGCCTATAGATGATTCTGACTTATAAAATTATGCGTTGTGAATGTATGATAAATGAGTGTATGCCAAACGATTTTCTGCGAAATGAAGTTTATGCTATCCGCTGCATTGCAAAATAATATTATGACGAAAAAAATTCTGCCATAAAGGGTGGACCCTATTTTAGGACAATTATTGTATATATGCGAGATCGAATATTGTAAAAAAAAAACAAACCACGGATACTACACCAGAAATCGCAATAAACTCGAACTCAGACCACCCAGAACCAATTACGGGAAGAAAAATATTTTATATGAAGGAGCGGTACTGTACAATAAATTGCCAGAGACAATTGTGAATGTAAAAACTGGAAATATTTTTAAAAAAATGTTAAAAAATCATGTTCAAAATAAAGTAACCTTTAGTTAGTTAAAAAAAATAAAAATAGTATTTGCTTACGATAATAAAATAACTTATTGTATAGATTTTAAGTATTTAGAACAATAATATAAAATACTTTGTTTAACTTTTGTCGACTCATGGAGTCATTATGTTATTTTAAAACTGGTATGCTTTATTTTTATATGTCATATTGTAAGTGAACTGTTTGTGTTCTTTATGAAAATAAATTCTTTAAACCGAAACACGTAAAATCTGTAGGAACATACCTCTTCACTAATAGAATGCCCATTCTCTTCTTGTATCTTAACATATTTTGTGAGGACCTCGTTCAATCCTGGAGACATATGCCTGAAGTACCTGGAACATGGAAAAACATATAATAGACTCATCAATGCAGTATACCCTAAAACGATACAAGGGGACTGGCCACTATTCCCGTAGACCAAGCAGTGCACCGGGGTACCGTGTGGTGCCGGACGTAAAGAATAACACCACCCCATTTCTTCCCGTGGGTGTTGTAAAAGGCGACTAAGGGACTTACTAGAGAATGGGCAGCAGCGTTCTCTACGCATTTTACCACCATACTGCGATCACCAACCCGGCTGCCAAGCGTGGCGATTATGGCAAAGCTCCCCAAATTGGGGGAGGCCTAAGTCCAGCAGTGGACGTCTTATGGCTGAAATGATGAAGCAGTGCAGGTGTCAGAAGCATGTGGGCCCGGCTTTCGGCAAAAAATCTCACCCATTTTTAGGGTACCGTTGCCAAATGGCAAAAAACGGACCGCTTATAGATTCGTCATGTCTGTCTGTCCATGTATGTCACAGCCACTTTTTTCCGAAACTATAAGAGCTATGCTGTTGAAACTTGGTAAGTAGATGTATTCTGTGAACCGCATTAAGATTTTCACACAAAAATAGAAAAAAAAAACCAATAAATTTTGGGGTTCCGCATACTTAGAACTGAAACTCAATTTTTTTTTTTCATCAAACCTTTACGTGTGTTTTATCTATGAATAGGTCTTCAAAAATGATATTGAGGTTTCTAATATCATTTTTTTCTAAAGCGAATGGTTTGCGCCAGAGACACTTCCAAAGTGGTAAAATGTGTGTTCCCCCCCTCCACCCCTGTAACTTCTAAAATAAGAGAATGATAAAACTAAAAAAAAATATATGATGTACATTACCACGTAAACTTCCACCGAAAATTGGTTTGAACGAGATCTAGTAAGTAGTTTTTTTTTAAAACGTCATAAATCGTAAACCGTAATTTACCTTTCATTCAATCAACTCAAATATCAAAATTAAAAAAAAAAAACATAAACATAAACCTTATGCATAAACCGTGAATACCTACAGGTTTGTACGGAACCCTCGGTGCGCGAGTCCGACTCGCACTTGGCCGGTTTTTGTGTGGGATATCATCAAATGACTTCTCCCGCTCTGGGTGGAGCGGAAGGGCGTGTCAGACTTTTACTGACAAACCCACCCGTGTTCTTTCAGTTGCCTATATGCCAGGGCCACGGTAATAATTTTTTACTTACTTGTGGAAACCATGCCGTGCCGCTAGAGTAGCGAATATCGTGTTGTTGACGAGAGCCGAGCGCAGATCTGTGAGAGCGCCCGGCGAGTGACGCCGCGGGTCTTCGTAGAGGTGGCGGGTTATTAGGTAATCTGAAACAAGATGTAGGAAACAATGTACAATGTTTAAGGCGACCCATAATCAATCAATTAACTCAGCCTATCATAGTCCACTGTTGGACATAGGCCTCTCCCATGCTGCGCCACAGTACCCTATCCTCCGCCTTCCGCATCCAGTCTGCCCCAGCCACCTTTTTGAGGTCGTCGGTCCACCTAGCTGGGGGGCGTCCCACACTACGCTTGCCGATACGCGGTCTCCACTCCAGGACTCGTCTGCTCCACCGGCCATCGGTCCTTCGACAGACATGGCCAGCCCACTGCCACTTCAGCTTGCTTACTCTGCGAGCTATGTCGGTAACTTTAGTTCTTTTCGGGCGCCCCACAGATTTACGTTATCTCTTATATCTTTACATAGTATAAAACAAAGTCGCTTCCCGCGTCTGTACGCTTAGATCTTTTAAACTACGCAACGGATTTTAGTGCGGTTTTCATCAGTAGACAGAGTGATTCAAGAGGAAGGTTTATATGTATACACAGGCGTAACCCGCTGGCAAAAGCGATATTGTAAAGTAGACACGTTTTTTTGTTTGTTTGTTTGGTTCAACGCTCTAATTTTAGGAACTCTTGGTTCGAATGAAAACATTATTTTAGTGTTATCAAGGAAGGCTACAGATTTAACATCATCATCTAGGACCCTTAGGAGCCGCGCAATGATAAAAAAAACCGGCCAAGTGCGAGTCGGACTCGCGCACCGAGGATTCCGTACAAACCTGTAGGTATATAAGTAAAAGTTCACCCATCACGACAATCGAGTCGTAGTTCTGTTCTGTTTCTTGGCTTGGTTTTATTTCTGTCTATGTTTTGTTCTGTTTATTATATGATGTAACTAAAAATTTACGGTTTTCACAATTTTTTCTTTATCTGTGCTATAAGACGTTGCTTCGTACCAAATTTCAAAATTCTAGATCGACTGGAAGTACCCTTTAGGTTTTGATTCCCTTGCGAGTTTCGAAAATTTGCGGAAATTTGCGACATAAACGGCTATATCTATTGATTGCGTTAGCTTAGAAGTTTGATTTTTTCACAGCTCTAAGGGACAGTAGTCTTTAGTATTTGATATAAATTTCAGCTTGATAACTCCACGCGTTCCTGAGAAAAAGGGTCTTGACAGACAGACGGGCGGACGGACGGACGGACGACAAAGTGATCCTATAAGGGTTCCGCTTTTTCCTTTTGAGGTGCGGAACCCTAAAAAGTTACGAATAGGAAGACCTCGCACGGGCAGGCGATTCGATGTGACAGGGAGGGTAGGGCAAGCCAGAAATTTAATGCGGAAGAAATCAGATGCTAGTTATTTAATACCAGCTTCTGCCCGCGACTTAGTTCGCGTTATATTTATTGCTCCGCCAACCCGTCGCATCGAATAACCTGTCCGTGCGTGGTCTTCGTTTTTGCAACATTTTTCATTGTTGCTCCGCTCCTATTGGTGGTAGCGTGATGTTATATAGCCTATAGCCTTCCTCAATATATGGGCTACCCAACACAAAAAGATTTTTTCAATTCGAACCAGTACTTTCTGAGATTAGCACGTTCAACAAAACAAACAAACAAACTCTTCAGCTTTATAATCTTTATATATATAATTCTACTGTACCAAAACCATTAGCTTTGGATATTCTGTATAATGGTGAAAAGGTACAACAAGTTGATCAATTAAATTTTTTAGGAATTAATGTAGATAAAAACCTGAATTGGAAAAGCCATGTAGAGCATGTAGGTCAGAAACTAGATCGGTTCGTGTTTTCATTAAAAAAGCTGAGACAAAATGTATGTGTAGACGCTGCTCTTGCAGCTTACCATGGTTACGTGTCATCTGTTCTGAGCTATGGAATAATCATGTGGGGTAACTCGACCGATATCGACAGAGTTTTTAAGCTCCAAAAACGCTGCATCCGGGTAATAAACAGGGCATGGTTCTTAGATAGCTGTAAACCACTATTTCAAAAAATGAATATTCTTCCATTGCCCTGTATGTATATTAGAGACATCTGCACTTTTACAAAGAGACACATGCATTATTTTAAGCAACATACCGAGGTTATATCACGTCAGAAAAGGGCTATATTTCGCAACCTCTTATATCATCCAGTTCGACATAAAGATATTTACTTATAAGAAAAATATGTTCAATTTGTGTATCCTTATTTATAATACCACACCAAATGATTTTAAATTGTTGCAGGGTAATGTTTTTAAAACAAAATTGTCAGAGTGGTTACAAAAAAAGTGTTTTTGTAGTATTAAGGAATTTTTAGAACATAAAAATATTTGATTACAGTATTAATTAATTGAAGTAATTTGATGTATTTTTGTATATAATAATAATTTGTGATAATTAATGTAATAATAATGTCATAATAGTGTAATAACAATGTCATAATAGAGTAGTAATATTAGGGTAATAATTTTCATGATAATTAGGTATGATATTTAAACCATAATAATTTGCACGTTTGCTTGCAGGCAGAATACAATGACTTTTAGGCTGGTAAGATCTTCCCTTGTAAACTATTTATTTTCTTGCAAATAAACAATTTGAATTTGAAAAATGTCAAAACAAAAGCTGAAGAGGTTTGTTTAGATGAATTTCAATAATTTCTTCTGGCAATATTACGTACCTAGTATAGCGTCTCCCAAGAACTCGAGGCGTTGATAGCAGTCCGTGAGTCTGTTGCTGTGGTGAGACGCGTGCGTCAACGCTTGTAGTAACAGCGAGCGGTCCTTGAAACGGTACTGTAGGGTCCTTTCAAGGGCGTCGTAACCTGTGGAAAAGAATTTATAGTCTAGTAGTGAATGGTCAATAGACCTCCCACAATTTGGTGAGGTTTGACTGACTGTCTGGCTGTATGACTTTAATTACTAGAGAATGGGCAGCAGCGTTCTCTATGCATTTTACCACCATACTGCGATCGCCAACCCACCTGTCAAGCGTGGCGATTATGATAAAGCCCCTCAATTTTGGGGAGGCCTGTATGCGTTGGCATACTGCACTGTTGAGTGGCAACGGTATAGACTGATGGTATGTTTTTTTTTTTGGATGGGAAATCATCAAATGACTACTCTAGGGTGGAGCGGGAGGGCGTGTTAGACTTTTACTGACTAAAACCCACCCGTGTTCCTTCAGTTGCCTGTGCCAGGGTCACGGTATCTCTTTCGAACAATCTCGCGACCCTGGCAGATGCTATGCTTATGCTACGTTCATACATCAGACGGCAAATTCTCGTTACTAATAAATAATAGTTTAAAAAAACTAAAAAACACGCTTCCATTGAAAACCAAACTAAAAAGTACAAAATAATGGAAAAAAAAGCGTGGGGTGTTTTTAAGGTATTTTTTTATTGATATCAGGCACCCCACGCTTTTTTTCCATTATTTTGTACTTTTTAGTTTGGTTTTCAATGGAAGCGTGTTTTTTAGTTTTTTTAAACTATTATTTATTTTCTATTTTTTAGGGTGTTTCGAATTTTGAGACGTATGTCAGCGTAGTTTTCGAAGACAGTTTTTTTTGCTGTCCTGGTTACCCTGGCAAGGATAATGGCACAAATTAGTTTGTGACGTATGTCAGCGTAGTTTTTGAAGACAGATATTTTGCTGTCCTGGTAACCCTGGTAAGGATAATGATAACAAATTTATGATAACAAATTTATGAAATTATTGCATTGTTATCGGTCCTTGACAGGTGTGCAAAGTTTGAATGAAATCTGGATGTTTAAAGTGGGTCAAAATCGCGCTATAAGGAGTCGGTTACAAACAAATATACAAACATACTAACATACAAACATACAAGTGAAGCTAATATAAAGCGTGTAAAAACGTTCAAAATCTAGTCGCAGTCTTATCTCGGTGACAATCAAATGTCAGAAACTCGTCGTTTTTTTGACAGATTGAAACTGAGATCAGACTGAACGTTCTTACAGTTATGAGAATTGTCCCTCCTCTGGTCATACACACACGCCGGTTGCATTTACTACAACCAGTAGCCCTAATGTTTGTTTTTCTAACCATCTCGATCAGACGCATCGAACACGTTTGGCGCTCGAATTGGCCCTGGATTGGTGAAGGACCAATCGGAGAGCGGAAAGCGTTTATTGCACTAGATCGATATGGTTCAATAAGCTAACACTAGGAACACAGGTGTGTAGTGTACGCAACCAGCGGCATGTGTGTATGATCAGAGAGGCAATTCTCGTTATTTTAAGCTTTTCAAAGAACTTCTTTAAACTCCAAATAAGAGAAATTTTAGTGTTTGTTTGTAATGTAAAATAACAGCTTTATACTGAATGCGTATAAAAGTAAATGCAAGCACCGCAAGAAACAAAAAAAGGTTTAAATTTTTTGTTTTTATTAAGTTTTAAAATTGTATTTCTTTTACTCTTTATTTGCCTTTTAATATTGTGTTATTTATTATTAAAGATTAGGATTGTTACTTCTTTTTAGTCATGACTTGCTGCACCGTCCGAGGTCACACGTCAGCGCCGGCTATTGCTGAAAACCAGCGCTGGGGCTCTGTCTCGCACAGAGTCGCAGTATTATGTTGAGCGATGGCCGTTTTGCGTGGATTTGATGCATATTTTCCCCAGCTATTTTTTAAAATATTTATGCTGTGTTTAGTTTGTCTTTGCGTCATATTTACCACAAATAAACGTATTTTCTATCTTTCTTGTTTTCTTTCTATTTAATCAGGCTAATCTCCGTAACGCACCGATTTTCGAGACTTTCACTGGCAAATAGCTGATGTTATAAAGAGTAAGAATCATGATATGGATAGAAAAGGGGTGACTACTGGGATGACGACTAATAGAGAAGTGTGGAAGAAAAAGAAATGTTGCGTCGACCACGAATAAATTGGAAAAAGGAATAAAAACCTGTTTGCTAAGGTTTCGGACACCAAGAAAGGTCCCGTCAGAAATCAGTACAAAAACCTTCTAACTGTCGGTAGCTATAAAATAGCACTTCTCCAAAAAAGTGTTTTTTGCATGGCTCCAGTCATATTTAATAAACTCACAGATAGCATAAAAAATTACACACTGCAACAATTTAAAAGTAAACTTAAGGCTTTCTTGGTGCGTCAGGAGTCGATAGCTGACTCCCGGCCACCGTAGGCGCGAGCTTGCGGGCGGTGAGCAATGGGTAGCTCGCCGCCCGGTAAGGACCAGGCTCGGGTCGACGGCGCGTAGTGTTCTACGCGCGTCTCAAATAGATGTCAGCAAAACTGAAGGGGTCTGCTGGAACCGATGCCTACCAGGGTCTCGAGATTTGTTCGAAAGATTTACCGTACCTCTGGCACAGGCAACTGAAGGAACACGGGTGGGTTTTAGTCAGTAAAAGTCTGACATGCCCTCCCGCTCCGCCCAGAGCGGGAGAAGTCATTTGATGATTTCCCATCCAAAAAAAAGGCTTTCTTGGTACAGAGATGTTATAACTCATTAAATGACTTTTTTAATGACACTATGTGTGGCATATCAACTGTGTAATTATATTGACATTTCTTAATTCTATTGACATTATTTAATTTTATTGACACTATTTAATTTTATTGACATTATATAATTTTATTGGCATTATTTAATACTCCTTTGTGCATGACCTAGACTTGTATTAATAATTTATTAATTGATTAACTTTTCATAATTTTTTTCAAGATTTGTTTGTTTGTAAATTTTTTGCATGCCGAAACTCAGACAGAATGTACCCAGCTCATTATATTTCTGTAACAGCTATATTGTAAAATACCTGCATTCTATGCGAATAAATTAATATTTTAAAAGTATGAAAATTTTAACAGTGCCCTCATTGTACATATACCAGACTTCTATGTTCGTCAAAAATAATATGTATAAATTTGACCGAGTAGGTAGTCAGCGTCGAGCGGACCGACTACAAACTGTTGGATCTAAAACTGCTTTATACAAGAACAGTATTTTCGTAATGGCTCCAAAATTATACAATAAATTGCCAAAGTGTATCAGAAGTGAGGAAAATGTCAGCCATTTAAAAAAAAAAGTTGTTCCTGTTTTTAGTTGAAAAGACGTATTACTCGATTGAAGACTTTTTAAATGACAAATTGTGACTAAATTTAATTTTCTTTGACATTCTTAATAATTAATAATATGGCTTATGTTTAACTTACCACCAGATATAGTAACATATAACAGACAAAAATAGTAAATGATCACCAAAATTAAAACCCGCATTTTAATGTAAAATTATAACCAAAGTTTTAACATCTCGCTATCCTATTTAAGTAAATTGACTCCAAAAAAAACATTGTTAACCCAAAAATTGTTAATGAACACCAAATTATTAAGAGTGAGCTCGACAAATGGATGTGCGAATAACACTTGAGCGACAAACCTGTATTGCGACTGACATAGTTCGAATGCACGCTTGTGCGGCACACTGAATCAAGTCGTTTCTAGCACTCGCCGGCCGCTGCCGCGGCACCGCTCGCTTCGCTCGCTCGGCTCGTGCGTAGGAGGTCACAGTTTTAACCTAACCTAACCTAGTGTACTATGTGAGCTCGAGTGTGTCGCACAAGCGTGCATTCGTACATACATTTGTCGAGCTCACGTAGTACACCCAATTATTTAGATTTGGTGATCATTTACTAAATTTGGTGGTCGAATACAATTTAAAGTGGAGTCGTGACTAAAATAGCTGGTACTATTGTATTTTTAGACATTATTTTTCTGATGTTAAGTAGATATTTTTGGTTACAAAACTAAGGGTATCAAAGCATTTTATGGTGGTCATTATATTTATCCCCTAATGATATATATAATTCAATTACTTTATTTTATGCGGCTCATGACATTTTTCAATTGCTTCATTTGTTTTATCCTAGAGTTTAATAATTATGATAGTAAAAATAACCTGCTTATAATATTATATTTGTATGCCGATTATTGGCCGAACATACAGATCAGCTAAAATGTATAAATAACACCTTTTTGTACTTATGTTCACAAATGAAGATTGATTTGATTTGATTTGAAATTATTTGATTTGATTTTGATTTGATTTGGAATAAGGGCAGGAGGATGATAATGATAATAAGTAGTAACATAGGCTTGAACCAGTAGCACGTTCCCATGGGGTAATTTAGACACGCAGGCGAAGCCGAGGGCACAGCTAGTCTAAACTAATATTATAAAGAGGAAAGATTAGATATTTGTATGTATGTTTGTAACGGATTAACTCGAAAACTAATGAACCGATTTTAAAAATTCTTTCACCTATTAAAAGCTACATTATCACCAAGTAACATAGGCTACTTTTTATCCCAAAAAAATGCACAGTTCCTGTGAGTCCCGCTGACGAACTTGCAAGCGAAGTGCAAGTCACAAATAATCAAAAAAAAAAAACACAAACAAACAACAAAACAACAAATAATGTCACTTGTTCTTCTACGATTACATAAGAGTTTACCATCTTACACTTATTTCAATACTTACCAGAGAGCATTTGGTTCAGCTCGCCTTCTGGATCGTCAATGTACCGTAGGAGAGGCGAGGGAGGCGCTTTCAACTCTCCGAATATTGGCTGTGGATAAAAAAAGGCTATTTTTAAGACTCACACTCGAGGTGTACAAAACTTATATGCAAAAAAAAACCGTCTTCCAAAAAAACACTACAAAGTGAAAAATAACTTTGTAAGTATGTGCGGTGACTTCAGATTCTTATTTTAGTTTTTGCCATCATGATCCCAAATTAAAGCAAGTAATTACATAATTACATTAAGTTAAGTTTAGACTATAACAGAGACCATCTCTATAAAAGTCCTAACATTATATTAGAATTTTATGTGACTCTAACAATGCCGGCCTATGTCTGGAAGAGCCTTTTGAAGAAAGAACCATTGCAGCATTGACTTATCCCAACATGTATGTATCAGTCATCGAGTAGCTCAACCTATTTCAGGGAGCTCAACGACCCGTCACAAGACGCTACCATATACAAAATACTCTAAGCCGCCAGACAGTTATACAGTCATGTATTCAATCTAGCCTGCATGGTGCTCACATTCAGTTTTCTTTTATAATGTCATCAAAAATAATAAATCAGTAAATATGTCAATACTATTCACTAATACACTTAGCAGGCATATTTAATAGTTCGTTGGTTGGTGGTACTTTGGAGTTAAACTCTGATATTAAGCTTCCGGTTAGACTGGAAGCTGACCCTAAAAAAGCTCGGAGAAAAGGCTAATGATGACGATTACCTGCATCCATCGCCCTTGAGAATCTTTATAGGGTTGTAAGGACCCCACAGCTCGCCCAGGCCACGACCAGTCTTCTTCAGGGTACATCTCCTGGTGCGGAGGCCCTTCATCATCAGAGCACGACGAAGAAGATGACGAGGCACGCTTCCGATCCGATGTTAGTGGGACTGGCTGTAACAAGGTTTAAGAGTTAGTTAAAACACCAAAAAGATCATACTATCTTGCTGACTCGGCGTGCTGTGCTGGCGATGCTCCTGCGGTTGCAGATAACCTCAAACACCGAAAATATTATAACTACGAACGAACGTAAAAAACGTATATCCGCGGATTCGAAACCGAATACGGATATTGACTGGCCTGTAGTATAGTGGGTAATGACCCTGACGGCTAAGACTGAGGTCGTGAGTTCGATTCCCACTCAAGACAAATCTTTGTGTGATGAGCACAATTATTTGTTCAGTGTCTGGGTGTAATTTATCTATAACATGTGTGTATTTAGAAATATACATGTATATTTATCAGGTGTCTGGTTGCCATAGTACAGGCTCTGCCTTGTTTGAGATCAGATAACGGTGTGTGGGTTGTCCTAAGATATTATTATTATTATACTAGCTTTTGCCAGCGGCTTCGCCCGCGTGGAGGTCGGAAATTATCCCGCGGGAACGTACTACCGGGGTAAAAAGTACCCTATATGTTAATCCAGGTTATAAACTATCTGTGTGCCAAATTGCATTCAAATCCGTTCAGTAGTTTTTGCGTGAAAGGGTAACAAACATACACATACATCCACCCTCACAAACTTTCGCATTTATAATATTAGTAGGATTTGGTGTCAAGATCCGAGGATACGGATACGGATTTTAACTTTCTTACTCAATCGGTGTCAATGCGCGTGACCTTGAAACGATAGTTGACGCCACTTCACACTTTGCTTGACAGGACATGTTTCTCTTGGTTTATAGTTTAGTATGTAAATATTTGATAATATGAAATACACGATAAGTTTTTATCCAGTGCGTAAATTGTAACCATGAATTCAGTATATCATTCTAGAACCCCTTGCCTCAGAAATTTTTCGTCGGTTTTACAAAAAAAAATCAGCTGTTTCATAGAAAAATGCAATACCTACAGGGTCAAAATGTATAGAACACCTGATTTTTTTGTATAACCGACGAAAATTTTCTACGGTAGGGGGTCTAGAATGATATGCTGAATTCATGGTTACAGTTTGCGCACAGGATAAAAACTGATCCTGTATAATAATCTTAATGGAATGTAATAGTTTTCATTGCTACACCTAATCACCTGTTCTTTTATTGACTAAAATCCACCCTTGTTCCTTCAGTTGCCCATATGCCAAAGCCACGGTATCTCTTTCGAACAAATCTCGCGACGATGGCAAGATGTGAGTTTATGTTACACTAGCTTCTGCCCGCGACTTCGTCCAGTCAAATTTTTGCTCCCCTAACCCTTCCCGTTGCATCGAATTGCGGGCCAGTTTTCGTTCATTTTTCGTTGCTGCTCCGCTGCTCTTGATCGTAGCGTGATGTTGTATAGCCTTCCTCAATAAATAGGCTACTCAACACTAAAAGATTTTTTCAATTCGGACCAGTAGTTCCTGAGATTACCGCATTCAATTAAACAAACAAACGAACTCTTCAGCTTTATAATATTAGTATAGATATGAGATTGAGGTGGAGATTCATCCTGCCAGGGTCGCGAGATTTGTTCGAAAGAGATACCGTGACCCTGGCACATGGGCAACTGAAAGAACACTGTTGGGTTTTAGTCAGTAAAAGTCTGACATGCCCTCCCGCTCCGCCCTAGAGCGGGAGAAGTCATTTGGTGATTTCCCATCCAAAAAAAATAATGGTGGAGATTCATAGACGACTCAGCCGTGGAGTGTAATTGTGGTGCTGTCTCACAAACGATGAGGCACTTGATATCTTGTCCAGCATGTCCTGTTGTTTGCACGCTACAGGAGTTGATGGACGCTACTGAAAGTGGTAAGATCGTAGCCAAATTCTGGGCTAACTGTATTTAGGTTGCTATCGACACGCTAAGAAGAAAAAGAAGTATACATCGTGACATTTTAATTGTCTTACAACGGCATCCCACTTCATGTATCCGATGACTACTACACATCCAAAAGAAATAAATGAACATTTGAATAAATAAAAATAAAGTATATTATTCATTATGATGCACATGACGTAGTTTGAAATTGATATTTTGTCTCATGGAAAATGGAGATGGAATGATCTAGTCGACTCGTGCGCTGGATAGATATGTTCTATACGGTATGATACGTAAACATTATTAACAGGATTTTAATGCATTATTTACTTTTACACGCTTTATATTAGCTTCACTTGTATGTTAGTATGTTGCTTCGCCCGCGTGGAGGTCGGAAATTATCCCGCGGGAACGTACTACCGGGGTAAAAAGTACCCT
The DNA here is from genome assembly GCA_947507805.1 of Aporophyla nigra. NCBI lineage: Eukaryota > Metazoa > Arthropoda > Insecta > Lepidoptera > Noctuidae > Aporophyla > Aporophyla nigra. The sequence continues at coordinate 9,839,555 of OX382319.1, read as the reverse complement.
ATATGTTAATCCAGGTTATAAACTATCTGTGTGCCAAATTGCATTCAAATCCGTTCAGTAGTTTTTGCGTGAAAGGGTAACAAACATACACATACATCCACCCTCACAAACTTTCGCATTTATAATATTAGTAGGATTTGGTGTCAAGATCCGAGGATACGGATACGGATTTTAACTTTCTTACTCAATCGGTGTCAATGCGCGTGACCTTGAAACGATAGTTGACGCCACTTCACACTTTGCTTGACAGGACATGTTTCTCTTGGTTTATAGTTTAGTATGTAAATATTTGATAATATGAAATACACGATAAGTTTTTATCCAGTGCGTAAATTGTAACCATGAATTCAGTATATCATTCTAGAACCCCTTGCCTCAGAAATTTTTCGTCGGTTTTACAAAAAAAAATCAGCTGTTTCATAGAAAAATGCAATACCTACAGGGTCAAAATGTATAGAACACCTGATTTTTTTGTATAACCGACGAAAATTTTCTACGGTAGGGGGTCTAGAATGATATGCTGAATTCATGGTTACAGTTTGCGCACAGGATAAAAACTGATCCTGTATAATAATCTTAATGGAATGTAATAGTTTTCATTGCTACACCTAATCACCTGTTCTTTTACTGACTAAAATCCACCCTTGTTCCTTCAGTTGCCCATATGCCAAAGCCACGGTATCTCTTTCGAACAAATCTCGCGACGATGGCAAGATGTGAGTTTATGTTACACTAGCTTCTGCCCGCGACTTCGTCCAGTCAAATTTTTGCTCCCCTAACCCTTCCCGTTGCATCGAATTGCGGGCCAGTTTTCGTTCATTTTTCGTTGCTGCTCCGCTGCTCTTGATCGTAGCGTGATGTTGTATAGCCTTCCTCAATAAATAGGCTACTCAACACTAAAAGATTTTTTCAATTCGGACCAGTAGTTCCTGAGATTACCGCATTCAATTAAACAAACAAACGAACTCTTCAGCTTTATAATATTAGTATAGATATGAGATTGAGGTGGAGATTCATCCTGCCAGGGTCGCGAGATTTGTTCGAAAGAGATACCGTGACCCTGGCACATGGGCAACTGAAAGAACACTGTTGGGTTTTAGTCAGTAAAAGTCTGACATGCCCTCCCGCTCCGCCCTAGAGCGGGAGAAGTCATTTGGTGATTTCCCATCCAAAAAAAATAATGGTGGAGATTCATAGACGACTCAGCCGTGGAGTGTAATTGTGGTGCTGTCTCACAAACGATGAGGCACTTGATATCTTGTCCAGCATGTCCTGTTGTTTGCACGCTACAGGAGTTGATGGACGCTACTGAAAGTGGTAAGATCGTAGCCAAATTCTGGGCTAACTGTATTTAGGTTGCTATCGACACGCTAAGAAGAAAAAGAAGTATACATCGTGACATTTTAATTGTCTTACAACGGCATCCCACTTCATGTATCCGATGACTACTACACATCCAAAAGAAATAAATGAACATTTGAATAAATAAAAATAAAGTATATTATTCATTATGATGCACATGACGTAGTTTGAAATTGATATTTTGTCTCATGGAAAATGGAGATGGAATGATCTAGTCGACTCGTGCGCTGGATAGATATGTTCTATACGGTATGATACGTAAACATTATTAACAGGATTTTAATGCATTATTTACTTTTACACGCTTTATATTAGCTTCACTTGTATGTTAGTATGTTTGTATGTTTGTTTGTAACCGACTCCTTTTAGCGCGATTGTGACCCACTTTAAACGACCAGATTTCATTCAAACTTTGCACACCTGTCAAGGACCGATGACAATGCAATAATTTCATAAATTTGTGTCATTATCCTTGCCAGGGTTACCAGGACAGCAAAAAAACTGTCTTCGAAAACTACGCTGACATACGTCACAAACTAATTTGTGCCATTATCCTTGCCAGGGTTACCAGGACAGCAAAAAAAACTGTCTTCGAAAAATACGCTGACATACGTCTCAAAATTTGAAACACCCTAAAAAAATAGAAAATAAATAATAGTTTAAAAAAAGCGTGGGGTGCCTGATATCAATAAAAAAAATACCTTAAAAAGCACCCCACGCTTTTTTTCCATTATTTTGTACTTTTTAGTTTGGTTTTCAATGGAAGCGTGTTTTTTAGTTTTTTTTTAAAACTATTATTTATTTTTAAATAAAATTTGCATTTTTCCACAAGAACATTTCACCCTACGCGCGAGGGCAGCAAACTTGCGTCTCAATACGCCGCGTTGCCCGACGCCGACGCACGGGTCGCGACCGCAGTCAGTCAGCTGTCGGTCTCGCTAGCGAACGCACGTAACGCCGCGTCGTAGCGTCGCTCATTTCTCGCGCGTAAATTCATTCTAAACCTTTTTAGGAAAATATTTTATTTTTTTAACTCGCTCTGTTATTTTATATTTAAGTCAAACTACCCATGGGTTAAGTGACAACGGTGTTTACCCTTACATCCTGTATTATGTCGGATACATTGAGTGGACAACGTTTCAAGACGACTAAAATGTCACGATGTAGATACATAAACTCACGTGTTTTACTCACCTGTTCACTGTGTCGCCGCACGTAGCTATGCTCGGGCTCCAACGGCACGTGGTGACAAGGTAGTACTCGGATGCCCAGCCATGACATGAACAGAAGGGCCCCGCGGGGTCCACACTCGAGGAGGTAGGCCCCAATCAGGGCTTCTACGCAGTCAGCTATTGACTTGTCTGGCAGAGAAAGAAATATCCATCGGTCTCCTGCACTATCCCAATTTATTTGGTGTCCGCACAATATATCTTTTTGTTCCATACTTCTCCTTCTCTATTTTTAACCGACTTCAAAAAAAAGGAGGAGGTTATCAATTCATCTGTATTTTTTTTTAATGTTTGATACCTCATGGGATCCATGTGAAAACCATATAAGTCTTAAATTTGCATTAAGTATTTGCGCGACAAATGAACGAATAACGCGATTAGATTAGTGCGGGGTATCTACCATAACTAAAAAGTTAAAAATAAAAACTTTTTACAAAAAAAAAAAAACAACCTTAAAAAAACACTACAAAGTCAAAAATAACTTTAATTTCGGAAGTCGGTGGCAAAAAAAATCTTAAATGCAGATCCTAAGACACCGAATTCCGAAATTAAAGTAATTTTTGAGTTTGTAGTGTTTTTTTAAGGAAGTCGGTTGTTTTTGTTTGTAAAAAGTTTTTATTTTTACATTTTCTAACACGTTAACTGCCATGGTTAAAATCAGAAAAAGTAAAAAAATGTGCATAGTGTCATTTCACTTTAAATTGATTGTTTATTCTATTAATACATATATATCGTATTTATTTCATTATATACAGCCTATTTTTTATAATTTATTTCCTTACTTTTATTTTGACTTCATACTTTGCACAAAGTGTATGAAAATAAATTTAAACAAAAGTGAAATTGACAGTGATTTTACGGGACACTTAATATAGCTGATAGAGTAATAAACATGGCCGCCAGGCAGCAACGACACATTCAGATTTGGTATATGTTGTCGGTCATGTAGTCCGACAAGGCCTGAATGGAACAAAAATTGTCGGACACATAGTCCGACATGGCTAACGTGCTAATCTGAATATTTTGGATCTTATCGGTAGCTATTTCTAATCTTACCTGGTATACTGTGTTGTGTGATCAAGTTGTAAGGTATGAAGCAACCCGCAGAGTCGAGTGGAGTTTCAAGGTGCTGCATGATGTCTTTTCCTTCACCCTGCAAATTAAATTATAGATTAAGAGCATTCATCCGCCGCGGGCTGGCAACTTCGCATTTTGAATAGTTGAACATTTTATTAAGTTTTTTTTTACTATACCCGCGTATTAAAATCGCCCCGTATTAAAGTTTACAGGTTAACCGGTCGGTGTACGGCCAAGGTCAAGATACTTTTTTTTTGCCAAACACTAGAGCGTTCATGATGTTAATTTCAACAGTAAGATGTCCACTGCTGGACATAGGCCACCCCCAATTTACGGTGCTATGCCATAATCGCCAAGCTTGGCAGGCGGGTTGGCGATCGCAGTATGGTGGTAAAATGCATAGAGAACGCTACTGCCCATTCTCTAGTCAGTCCCTTAGTCGCCTCTTACGACTCCCATGAAAAGAAATGGGGTGGTGTTATGGTTTACGTCCGGCACCACAAGGTCTGATTGTTGACTGAGCGTTGGAATTTCTAAAATTAAAAAATTAAACCGCCGAAAAAACTGAAAAGCAAAAAATAATAAACCTTAAAATTATGAGTCGGCGCTTTGAGTGATCTTTGTTCATTGATTTTTCAGCGCCGACTCATAATTTTAAGGTTTATTATTTTTTGCTTTTCAGTTTTTTCGGCGGTTAAATTTTTTGGTAAAAAGTTTTTATTTTATATTTTTTTGTGGCTTTAATGTACTTATAATACTTGGCAAGGTATACCCTATCCAATGAATAAAGAATTATCAAAATCGGACAACACTGTACAAAGTTATGCTTGGTTATACATTACAATCAATGAGTGAACAATCAATCATCCCCTGTTTTCCGACCCTTAGGGTTCGATTTTGTTTTCCAAATTAATATGGGACCACCCTCGAAGTATACCCTTTCCAATAAAAAAACAATTATCACAATCGGACTACTATGTAAAAAGTTATGCGTGGTCATACATAAAAAAAAAAAAAACAAAAAAAAAATATACGCGTCGAATTGATAACCTCCTCCGTTTTTTTCGTCGGTTAAAATTACTTTTAACTAAAAATATTTGTTTGCAATAAGTACTTACTACAAATAGAATTTAATTGACAATATGTCTATTTTTATGAGTAAAAACAAAAAAATATGAAAAAATGGCATGCAAACTTATAAATACTAACGACCTCGTTAGCTAAAAAATATTACTTTGATTTACAATTTTTACGAAAACAATGAGGAGTATGAAATTTGGCAAAATTCAAAACTATATTAAGAAGCAGTGCATTAAACCAATATTTTTTATTAATGTTGATTAAAATTTAAATGAATTATGTTTGAAGTTCGACCACTGAGCGACCAATACTTTTACATAAATACTTTCTTCTTTATTTTATCAAATAGTAGCTTCTGCCCGCGACTTCGTCCGCGTCACATTTTTGCTCCCGCGACCTTCCCGTAGCATCAAATTGCCTGCCAGTTTTCGTCAATTTTTCGTTGCTGCTCCGCTCCTTTTGATCGTAGCGTGATATTATATAGTCTTCCTCAATAAATAGGCTACCCAATAAAAAAGGTTTTTTTCAATTCGGACCAGTAGTTCCTGAGATTAACGCGTTCAACCAAACAAACATACAAACAAACTTTTCAGCTTTATAATATTAGTATAGATAGATGTTATGTATACTTACATTGATCCTAGGATGCAATGTAGGCGGTGGTTTGTGGCAGGGAGGTAACCAGTTGTCGTGTGGTTCAAACTTGGACGCTATCATTCGCGCGCCGAGACGTTTGTTACGTCCCAAGCGGTACAGGTTTAAGTTTGACACCTGTGGAAAATCAAAATCATAAGTAATTTATTCAGATTACGCTGAGGATCAGCACTTTTCGAACGTCAAAATTACATTAGATAGTCCCCCAAATCGCCCACTATTCACCACTTCCTAGTGCTTTACCTGGCAACAAGAAGTGGCGCAACAAACTCCCCAGCAGCACAGCTGTCTGTTCAGTTAGAAGAACTTGATTCTATACAATTGTAAGTAGTAAACATTCAGAGACACAAAACATTAAATTAAATCATTTGCCATTATATATGGATTCTGTCCGAAATAAATGAATAATAATAATAATTATGGCAGCTAGTCAACCCAGCGAGGGTGTGATGACAACAAACTCGTGTGATATGTGAGTGTGGATGGTGTGCGAGTGTGGATGATGTGTGAGTGTGGGCGGATAGGATCTGAGTGTTGATGGGGTGTGAGTGTAAATGCTGTGTGTGTTTGGTTGGTATTTAAGTGTGGAAGGAGTGTAAGTGTGAATGGTGTGTGAGTGTGGATGATGTGTTACTGTAAATGGTCGGTGAGTAGGTATGCAGTATGAGTGTGGTTAGTGTGTGAATGTGATGGTGTGTAGAAGAATGATGGACATGTGCGTGGGGTGTTTGAAGATTTGTGTGTTTTATTATAAGTGGTAGTAGTCTGTGAGCACAATGTGTGAGGGTGAGTATGTGTATCTTTCGTCACTAGACGCTCTACATCGATGTGTGCGTATGTGTGTCAGTTTGGTGTGTGTGTGTGTTGTTCTATCTCACCTGTTTGCTCCTCATATGGCTCAGCTTGCCCTCATGCACGGTGGGGTGCGCGCAGTACAAGTACGCGGTGATAGCGAACTTTAAGAAGCTGTCGCCTATCGTTTCTAGACGCTCTAAGTTGATACCATCGTTCGCGTTCGACATTGTTAGTGCCTATAAAAAACATTTACCCTTAATACAAAACTAGGTTTTTCTTTACTTATGGTTTAAACCATATAGAGATTGTTTTTGAAATAACATCTAACAGAAATCGAAATAATAATGTGCCTTTTTATCTGGGTGAGAAATCATCATATGACTTCTCCCAGTTGTCATTGTTTGTATTAAGAACTTTAACTGCCGTAATAAAGATCTATGTATTGTGGTTGGTCCCAGCTCTAAATTCAAACAAGTAATGGAATGGAATATTGTAAACCTTTTTATTGTAACTTGAATACGTGGCTTTTGGCTACGTGTGCATCTTTTTGTTTCATATTTTGCGTTTTGTTTGTGCAGAATAAACAACTTTTCTTTCTTTTATTTTTTTTTACGACTACAATTCTATAAATACATATGTGTAACGAGCGCTGATCATAATATTAATCAGCGGGCAACTTTATTTTTGCATTACCTAAGTAGTATGAAACCCTCCGGTTTTAATATTTTATTTGTTACAAAATGTAAATCTAATTTATTTGTTAATCTTTCTTACCTGCAGAATAACACTCGGACTAGGCCCCGGATGTCCTTCTAACGTCGGCTGATAATCAAAATCGAAGTCTTTTCCACTCAACAGAGACGGCAGGGGACTAAAGTCAGCGTAATAAGGTTCAAATTCCCCCTCTCCTTTACAGATCTTCTCGTATCCCTCCTTGGTATCAAAACCTACATTTACAATCTTCTCATTTACATAATTTTTATCATCAATATTTATATCTTTCATAGAGAAACAATTCATGCTTTTTATTTCATCTATGGTCATTTTTTTCTTTATTTTTGCTAGCAACACTCTTTTGTTCCTCTCAATGCTTTCGACGTCAATTTGTCCGTTTTTGACGGTTAATTCTTGAGTTTCGAACGGAAATAGCTCGTTTATAGCTTCTTGCTCGCTATTTCTGCAAATTACTGAGCTATGGTACGATTCTTTTGTCTCTGGTAAGACTTCGGTGATGTAATCCTCTTTGGTTATGAGGTGGGACTTTTCTATGATTTCTTGTTTATGGTGTGCGACGGAGGCGCGGAATTTGTCGATGTACTGTGGAAGAAAAAAACGTACCCTGAGTTCAGTTGAAGTTTTAGAGTATGAATTTCAATGGCTATAAGATTAGGGGAAGCCCAATGAAGCGATGAATGGACTGTGTGAAAGATGACATGGAAAAAAGGGGCTGACTACCAAGATAACGACTCATAGAGAATTATGGAAGAGAAATATACAAGGTGATCCTATTGATATCGCATAACTCTGGGGTATTAATTCCATGTCAAGGAATCAACTGGCATACGTTTGTTTTTTTTTTTAAGCTCTATTCGTGCGTCGGAGCAGACACAAATATTTTATTTTTCTATATATTCTTACCTCTTGAGGAGCACTTCCCTGCCGGATCAGCTCGTCGTGTGCAGCCCTGTCATTGGCGTCATCGTTTTCATCCGGCATCGGCGCAGGATTCACCTTCTTGGTGCGCTCTATATCGAATGCTTCTGCTTCGTGAGCTGTTTTGTATTCTATTCTAACGCCCATTGACGCTGTGGAGAGAAAGGAGGGTTGTTAATAAGGTTACCTCGTGTGTTCATGGCTTAAAAAAATATAATTTGAAATCTACTTATTGCCAAGTGGCGCATGATAACAACTGCAGAACTTAAGGGGGGAAATAGGTGTAGAACGGCGTATTTTTTGTGATTTTCATGATTTTTTTTTAACACATAAAGAATACATGCATTTTATTTATACTTTGGGGTCTTTTACACGTATATTCAAAAGTATATTTTAAAATTTTCAAATATTTTTCTAAAAAAAATAACGGAGATATCAGCTACCGCGCGTTGTAAGTCGTCATTCGGCTGGGCAATATGTGTTCATCGTGGAGGTTACAATTATCATCGAAAACAATTTTTCAAAAAAAAAAAAAAAAAAATGACCATAATCGGTCAGCTGCATTTTTTTAATTTTTCATGGAACTTTGATATTTTGTACATAATTTCAGCCGTAAGACGTCCACTGCTGGACTTAGGCCTCCCCCAGTTTGGGGGGCTTTGCCATAATCGCCACGCTTGGCAGGCGGATTGGCGATCGCAGTATGGTGGTAAAATGCATAGAGAATGCTGCTGCCCATTCTCTAGTAAGTCCCTTAGTCGTCTTTTACGACACCCACGGGAAGAAATGGGGTGATGTTATTCATAATGGGGCGGTACCGTGTGGTGCCGGACGATATTTTGTACGAATCACCAAAAACCATAACAGTCGTTTGGTTGCATTACTGTACAGTCACCAAAACAGATAAGTAATCAGGGTTGTCGGATATAGTTGAAGTTGACAGTGACCGCTGGGCAATAGTCTCCACACAGTGGGTGCCTGAAGATGAACGGCGCGGCAGACCGGCCCAGGGAGAGGTGGCGAGACGACCTAGACCCGTACTACAAGCGTTGGAGCTAAGTGGCCCTGGAAGAGGATGCGTGGAGGGATTTGGGGGAGGTCTTTGCTCAACATCATTCTCCTGCACTTATTCCAATTTATTTGTGGTCGGCGCAAAATGTATTTTTCTTCCACACTTCTCTATTAGTCGTGATCCCAGTGGTCACCCCTTTTCTATCCATATCGAATCCATAGAATTTACGGACGGGAAACATTTTTAAATGTAACCAATAATATTTGCATGCTTTAATATAAGTTAAACATGTGTGCTCTATATTTCATCTTTAACACCTTTATATACCATGTTTTATGCAAATAAATATTATTTATATTTGTATTCCTAACATAATTCACACAGTCCATACATCGTTTCTTTGGTCTCCCTCTACTCTTATAGCCATCGACATTCATACTCAACGTCACGAAATTTTCCGATTGGTTGGCGATCGCATTATGGTGGTAAAATGCACAGAGAACGTTGCTGCCCATTGCTGACATTCATACTCAATACTTTCCTCATTTCTCTGTATCTAATGTCCATACCATTCCCACATAACTTTTAAGCTATCGCTGCTACTTTCAGACTTCCTCTTATGTACAATTTTTTTTATTTTATCCATTCGTGTAACACCACACATCCCTCTTAACATTCTCATCGCAGCTGCATGCAATTGCATTTCATTCATCCATTTTGTGGCCCAACATTCTGACCCATACAAGACAGCAGGTCTAACCATGGTTTTATACAGGGTGTCCCAAAAATCAACGTCAAGCCGAAAACGGTTGATAGGCCAGGTGGTGACAGTTATCAGAAAAAAAAAAATCTAAGTTAAGTACTTTTCAAATTATTGACATTACTTTTCACTATTTTTTTTGTGAGTGATGTAACCCTGAATAACCCTTCTGTAAACTACAGTCCAAAATTAAAACAACTACCTCAGTTTTAAAGAAAACATCACTTTTTTGCTCCACCATGTACTAAAAATTATTACATCGCCCAACTTTAACTGACTGTACTGAAAAAAAAAGCTTAATATTTTTTAAATTATTTTTCTGATAACTGTCACCACCTAGCCTATCAACCGTTTTCGGCTTGACGTTGATTTTTGGGACACTCTGTAAAGGCTAATAAAGGAAATTTAGGAAAAACAATAGATACTCACTGTTGGTATTCTTGGTGCTACAGAAGCTATTGTCCATATCATCACCGCTGCCATCAAAATCTAGGTCGGTGTCATCAGAATCTAGATCGCTGAGAAACATAGTTTTTTTGAAGTTATTTATTTCTAGATTTTTGATAAAAATTCGATGAAGTGGTCAAGTACGCTATTTTGTGCGTAAGTTAATAAACATTTGTGAGAATAATAACTTAAAAAACATTTTATACACACACTACGCAAAACTTTCACACAAGCATTTTTTTTAACAAAATATATTATTTGTTTTTTAATTTAAATTAAGTTTTGCTCTTCAAATGCATTCGTAAATCTTTCAGAGTCGTAGAAGAACAAATCTGTTGTATGTCGCATTAAATCCTGTGATTTTCGACGTAGGTGTGGGAGGGCACACCGGGCTGGTTTTAGTCAGTAAGAGTCTGACAGACCCCTCTGCCCACCCTGGTGTGGAGGACATCCATGAGGATTTCCACCCGGACATAAAAAAGGAGGTTATCGGCTGATTGAGTATGCTGTGGATGTCACTTAACACTAGAAGTGCGGGCGGCCCAAATTTGACCCATTTCGATGTTCTTCCTGCTCTAATTAATATTTTATTATGCATATCATCGTAACTTTTTATGACTTTTCATGAAATATGATGATTATTATATTTATTGTTTGTACGAGACTTCAACCACGTAATTGCAATATACATATTTGTTTATCCAAATTACCTGCTTCTCTGTTTAGCGTTTGTGGTCTATAAAAAAGCCTTCGATTCGGTCGAGACATGGGATGTAATGCAGTCTCTTCAACGATGCCCAGATCAACTCAGTATATGCTTTGTATACATATTTTGTTATTTGGCCCTATATGTTATATGAACCACTACTCGGGGCAGGCATTTATCACCTAGTGCAGCGGTTCTCAAACTTTTTTGTTGACGGAACCCTTTTGGAAAGCGAAATATTTGACGGAGCCCTAAAATAAACAAAAATTTATTCGGTATTTTGTTTTAGTAGCTGCATAGGTCGAAAATCCTGTTTCGCAGAAGTATGTTGTTGGGAACTGTGAAAAATATTCATCACGGATTCTACACGAAAAATCATTGAGAGGCATCATTTTCAACAGTGACTCCATACTGGTGTCTGATGATATTTCTAAAACGATTCATATGCGTCGGTTGACATACTTTCAGGCTTTTGTAAGTTGGGTAAAAAAAGATTTTTAATGCCTAAATTCGTGGAGCCCCCACAGAGGCTTTACGGAACCCTAGGGCTCCGCGGAGCACACTTTGAGTATGGCTGACCTAGTGTATACAAGGTCAATTTAGGTTATCAAAAGTTCATTCAAGAGAAGAAGAGTTAACATACCTGGAGAATGAGTCGTCACTATCCGCCATAGAGAAGTTCTTCCCCGGGTTGTATTGGCTGAATTTCGGCCGGCCTATAGGATCGCACCTATTTTTACCACCTATAAGAACAATTCAGAAACCTTTATGGTTTGAGTATACCGTAGTTAGTGTTAGTCCCGCCACCGTATACAAGAACACAGATAAGCAAAATACAGATCATAATGTAACTACCCTTATTGTAAATACCTACAATTTATCAATGGCCAAAATACTGAATAAAATTATTTTGACTTATACAACATGTCCCGTAATTAACGCACACCCTCTTAAGGGGTCATTGTACTCATCATTATGAACAACTTTTACTATGGGACAAAACCTGAAATCGCGAAAAAAAAATCAGCTGTTTCATTCAAAAGTTCAATACCTACTCGACCAAAATTTGTGAAACAGCTGATTTGTTTTTCGCGATTTCAGGCTTGGTCCCATAGTAAAATTGTGTATCCGACATAATATACCTCTAGGCGTGATTAAAAAATTGTTACCATTAAATAAGATAATAGGTACGAAGAAAAATAAATAATGCGTTAAAATTATGAAACATAATGATAATAATGATTACGTATCAGACGATAGAGAACGTACCTACCCAGCGCACGAGTCGACTATATCATTAAATCTCCATGTTCCATGAGACAAAATATCAATTTAAAACTACGTCGTGCGTCATCATAATGAATAATATTTTTATTTTTCAGTTATTCAAATGTTCATTTTTTAGGGTTCCGTTGCCAAATGGCAAAAAACGGAACCCTTATAGATTCGCCATGTCTGTCTGTCTGTCTGTCTGTCTGTCTGTCCGAGTATGTCACAGCCACTTTTCTCCGAAACTATAAGAGCTGTGCTATTGAAACTTGGTAAGTGGATGTATTCAGTGAACCGCATTAAGATTTTCACACAAAAATAGAAAAAAAGCAATAATATTTGGGGTTCCCCATACATAGAATTGAAACTCAAAAATATTTTTTTCATCAAACCCATACGTGTGGGGTATCTATGGATAGGTCTTCAAAAATGATATTGAGGTTTCTAATATCATTTTTTTTTAAAACAATAATATTTGGGGTTCCCCATACATAGAACTGAAACACAAAAAAAAAAATTAATCAAACCCTTACGTGTGGGGTATCTATGGATAGGTCTTTAAAAATGAAATTTAGGTTTCTAATATCATTTTTTTCTAAACTGAATAGTTTGCGCGAGAGACACTTCCAAAGTGGTAAAATGTGTGTCCCCCCCCCCCCCCGTAACTTCTAAAATAAGGGAATGATAAAACTAAAAAAAATATATGATGTACATTACCATGAAAACTACCAACGAAAATTGGTTTGAACGAGATTTAGTAAGTAGTTTTTTTTTAATACGTCATAAATCGTAAACCACAATTTACCTTTCATTCAGTCAACTCAAATATAAAAATTAAAAAAAAAAAACATTTAATTTCATAAACGATGATGACGAATGATGATGATGATGACCTGCAGGTTTGTACGGAACCCTCGGTGCGCGAGTCCGACTCGCACTTGGCCGGTTTTTTTTCTTATGGATGTGATGTGTAGTAGTCATTGGATACATGAAGTGGGCTGCCGTTGTAAGACGACTAAAATGTCAGGGTGTATATTTAGGAAATTATTTTTCAACAGGACTTGTATAACCAGCAGATAATGTTCCCACTGCTGGGACACAGGCCTCCTCTATGAGAGGGAGTGGTCAGTAATTTACCACGCGTGTTAGATTACAGACCAAGAGACCCAAGGTTAGAACCCGGAAGGCGCTTTACTTTGTGTAAATTAAAATAAATAAATATTTTAGGACAACCAACAAACCGTTATCTGATCCCAAACTAGGCAGAGCCTGTACTATGGCAACCAGACAACTGATAAACATACTCTTAAATTTCTAAATACATACATGTTATGGTGAGCAGTGGTGGCCCAGTGGTAACGGCCGCGACTTACGAGTAGTAGGTCGTGAGTTTAAACCCAAGCAGGCGCATTATTTTGTGTAAATTATTTCATCGCCACTGCTCTCAAAACGATGAAGGAATACATCGTGAGGAAACCGGCATGTCTTAGAACCAAAAATTCGAAGACATGTGACATCTACTAAACCGCACTGGGCCCGCGTGGTGGATTATGACCCACTCTCTCTCACCGAGAGGTGGCCTGTGTCCCAGCAGTGGGAACATTAGGTATAGGCTGATGATGATACATATTATAGATAAATTACACCCAGACACAGAACAAATGATCGTGGTCATCACACAAAGATTTGTCTTGGGTGGGAATCGAACCCACGACCTCAGTCTTAGCAGGCAAGGTCACTAACCACTAGACTAACAGGCCAGTTGATTATTTCAGTCGAATTATTTCATCACCACTGCTCTCAAACCGGTAAAGGAGCATGTACTAGAACCAGATATTCGAACACATGTGACATCTACCAACCCGCACTGAGACCGCGTGGTGGGTTACGGTCCATTCCCTCTCACAGAGGAGACCTGTGTCCCAGCAGTGGGAACATATGATGATAAAAATGTTTTAGTGCCTTCTGTGTGAAAACAAAGATAGAAAATACGTTTATTTGCGGCAAACATGACGCACAGAAAGACCAGAAACATACAGAAATAAAAAATAAGGTGTGGGAAAATTTGCGTCACATCCACGTAAAACGGTCATCGCTCAGCATAATGCTGTGACCCTATGCGAGACAGAGCTCCAGCGCTGTATCAGTGATAGCCGACGCTGACGTAATGACGTCGACCGGCGCAGCCAACAATTAGTAAAATAAATACTAAAAACACTATTGTTACATGTAATGAATATTTAAAAATTAAAAATTAAACAAAAGTGGCAACATCTCATCCCGACTGCAATCTGACGCAGGCGCCGCAAGCTTTAGTAATCTGTGGGAAAACTGACAGACAACCAAAGAGAAGAGGCCTTTGCCCAGCAATGGGCAAGAAATTGGCTTGAATGACAGCCCATCCCACCGCCCACCATACTCACACACCATCTTCACATACCAAGTCCTCTCCGTGCCTCGGAAAGCACCTTCAGCCGTTGGTCCCGGCTGGCAATCATGAATCCTTGACAATAATTACGGCAGGTACCGTGTGGTGCCGGACGTAAAGAATAACACCACCCCATTTCTTCCCGTGGGTGTCGTAAAAGGCGACTAAGGGACTTACTAGAAAAAGGGCAGCAGCGATCTCTATGCATTTTACCACCATACTGCGATCGCCAACCCGCCTGCCAAGCGTGACGATTATGGCAAAGCCTCCCAAATTGGGGGAGGCCTAAGTCCAGCAATGGACGTCTTACGGCTGAAATGATGATGATGAATGAATTACGGGTCATCTTCTTCTTCTTCTTAGCGTGTCGATAGTAATCTAAATAGAGTTAACCCAGAATTTAGCTACGAGCTTAGCACTTTCAGTAGCGTCCATCAACTCCTGTGGCGTGCAAACAACAGACATGCTGGACAAGATATCAAATGCCTCATCGTTTGTGAGACAGCACCACATTTACACTCCAGGGCTGAGTCGTCCATGAATCTCCACCTGTACAGGTTTTCTTTACTCCGGACTACCCGAGTCCGGAGTCTATTTAAAGATTTCCATGAAAGCCAAGGCAATTCGTGTCCAGTTGCGAGATTTTCAGCAGAGGTGAAAATCTGAAGTCATCGGAAATCCGAAAGTTTGACAACCAGTCTTACCAAGGGGTATCGTATTACCCAGTAACTCGGTTGTGGAGGTCAGATAGGCAGTCGCTCCATGTAAATACTGGTGATCAGCTGGATCCGGTTAGACTAGAATCCGACCTCAACATAGTTGGGGAAATGCTAGTCGCATTATGATGATGACAGTCGGGTCCAACAGCTTAAGGTGAATGCTCCAACCAGCCCGCGAAATTCAAAATTTCTTGCGTTTTTTGGCCTGCAAATTGCAAAAAACCTAAGAAAACTTGAGTTTCGCAGGCTGGTTGAAGCATTCACCTTAACGTGCTTTCCAAGGCACGGAGAGGTCTTTCTATGTAAAGATGGTGACTACGGATGTTATGGATATGAAATTTCGGATACGGATTGGTATCCGGTATAATAATCATTCCTACATCCGTAATGTAGGAATGATTATTATACCGGATACGGATATGAAATTATTTCGGATTATCCATTAGTTTCGGATAATTCGACTGACCTGTTAGTATAGTGGTTAGTGACAATCATTTGTTCTGTGTCTGGGTGTAATTTATCTATAATATGTATGTATTTAGAAATATATAAGTATATTTATCAGTTGTCTGGTTACCATAGTACAGGCTCTGCCTAGTTAGGGATCAGGTGACGGTGTATTGGTTGTCCTAACATATTATATATTTATTTTTTTATAATTTCGGTTACGGATATTAAATTTTTAAAGAATTTCAAAAGTATAATAAAAATAGCTAATAAAATGGTTTTATTTATATGTCACCATTTGGTAGGAATTACAATCAGTCTGTGAGTAATTATTACAGCTATTTAAAATATCACAAGTTAGTTACGAGTTACGAGTATGATAAGACGACAACAGAAGAAAACAAACAATGCGCGCGGCTTGTGTGTCGGCTGCGCCCGGCCGATCAAAACAACTCGTCATAACGTGTCTCAATTAGTCTCCGCCCCTATCCGATATTATCCGAAACTTTTATTTCGGATTCGGTTACTGTTACGGATAATTTTTTATATCGGATATCCGATAGTTTCGGTTACGGAGCTTCCTAACATCCCTGATGGTGACCCATCCACAGAGCAACCGCAGCAAGAGTAGCTTAACCTGGTCTAACGACACTTGCTGCTATTATTACTTAGCCCCAAGCCATTCAAGTCAAAACCAATATTATTTTATTAGTTATCTATATGACACATACCTGAAGCCGAAGTGCAGAATGTCAGGTTAGGAGGCAACGGTTCCCTCAGGTCATCATATTCCGATGTGTCCGGTATTGAAGACGCCATGTCGTTGCTCCATGTGCCTATTTCAAACTGGAAGGGACACAAAATTATATTATTATTTAACTGGCTTCAGAAAAAGGAAGTCCCCCACCCCCCGTCCTTATCACAGTTAGGCACATTTGTGAGACCCCCCCCCTCCCTATTGTGACGTCAGATATTTTTCAATTTTACATCTAGACATGGAATTATAACAGCAGCTCCTGAATTCGTTTCATTTCCATTAAAATTATTAATAAAATCAATAACAAAAAAAAAAAAGAAATGTAATGGTGTAATATAAAAATATTAGATTTCGAAATGTGACGTCACAAAATTCCCACCCTCTTGTCACACAATTCATCGAACCCCCCTCCCCCTTAACGCGTTACGTAATTTATGGATAGCCCCTATTGCTCCCACTGTTGGGAAGGCGTGTTCGTGTACACCCTGTATATTCTAGAGAATACTTACAGCAGCCTCAGCCGCGGCTTCTTCCTTCTCCTGCAATATATCGTTTATGGTCTTCTCTTTTACTTCTTCATCCGACTTCTCTTCTGAGCTAATCTCTTCGCCTTCTGAATTCTTTGCTTTTTCATCATTTTCTCTGGAAGAATCATAAAATAGTCGTTAGAGTTCTCTTTTTGTATACAGTGTGTCTGGTCACCGGTGTCCAACCCGTTAAGGCGAAGCAATATGACAAATCCACAACGATAAGGCATTTTGCCCGTACTGTTTTGAAATGACGGCCATATTTTATTTACTGAATGCGCTTTGGTTCATTTATTTTGCCCTATCTACCAATATTAGAGGTCCTACAGGCATAAAAGTGGTTTCATTCGATAGCTACAAAAGTAGGCAATAAGTTCACACTAAAAACTTGACGGTAGAGAAATGAAACCAAAGGCACACAGTAAAAAAAAAATGTCCGTCATTTCAAAACAGTGAGGGCAAAACGCCTTATTATGGTGGATTTGTCGATAAAATTGATCATATTTTCATCGGTTATGCAAAAAAAATCTGCTGTTTCATAGAAAAATGCAATACCTACGGGGTCAAAATGTATGGAACAGCTGATTTTTATTTGTATAACCGACGAAAATTTTCTACACCGGGGGGTCTAGAATGATATGCTTTTTTTTTCTGGATGGGAAATCATCAAATGACTTCTCCCGCTCTGGGCGGAGCGGGAGGGCGTGTCAGACTTTTACTGACTAAAACCCACCCGTGTTCCTTCAGTTGCCTATATACCAAGGCCACGGTATCTCTTTCGAACAATCTCGCGACCCTGGCAGGCATCGGTCCTAGCAGACCCCTTCAGTGCTGCTGACATCTCTTTGAGGCGCGCGTGGAACACTACGCGCCGTCGACCCGAGCCTGGTCCTTACCGGGCGGCGAGCTACCCATTGCTCGCGCCTACGGTGGCCGGGAGTCCGCTATAGACTCCCGACGCCCGGGGCGTCTCCTCCTGCGGCGGCTAGGGACGTGAGGGCGCAGAGACTGCCAGTCCCTCACGCGCCCCGCCTCCTTCTTCGCGAGCATTACTGCTGCGCAGAAGGAGGTGACGGCTTCCCATGCCCTCTCGCTCCGTACCATGGCTCGCACCAGGGCCGGACGCGAGAGGTCGCCGCCGCCGATCGCCTCCACGAGGACACGGCGGTGCTCCGCCCAGGCAGGGCACACCTCCACCGTATGCTCCACCGTGTCCCCTAGACGATCCTCGCAATGGAAACACCCGGGCGTTTCCTCCCGCTTTATCCTGAACAGGAACCCACCGAAGCACCCATGCCCGGTGAGAACCTGTAGAATGATATGCTGAATTCATGGTTACAGCTAGCGCACTGGGCAAAAAATTATCCTGCATAGACTAGTGATATGTATACGTGTGATAAAACTAACAAGGAAACATTCCCAGGTGTGCCTTTCCGATTTTGATGCCGCATTAATAAATTTATCTGACAATCATATAAATTTATTAGGGCATGATATAGGTACTCATATATGGGGGTCATTTACAACTTAACTTCTAATATTTTTTTGGCAAACGCCAGAAGACGTATTCTTTATTTTTTCTGCTCTTTTGATTGCCGTTGGTCCCGTGAAAAAATATATATAAAAAATAATTATTTTTAATGAAAATAAAAACAATTAAAAATTAATATTTGAAATCGCGTTTGTATACGTTTTTCATAGTTTTTCGTGTAGTTTATGACCCACTTGGTCGTTTGCGAAAATATCGACTTTAAGTATATGAAACCTGAAAAACTCGTCCTGAGAGGGTCAACTTTGACGGTCCATTTTACCCCCTAAAAATGTTTTTCGGCCGATAAAAAAAAAACGTGTCTCTTAGAATTCAACGTAGAATAACATGTTTCAGCGGCATCAAAATCGGAGAGGCTCACCTGGGAATGTTTCCTTGTAAGAAATCGTCCAATAACGTCTTTCTTATTCACTATAAGTTAAGGGAAAGGAAGACACTTGATTGACATGTTCTTTATAAAAACATGCCCTTGTCTTTTTTTTTGTGGGTGGGAAATCATCAAATAACGTCTCCCACTCTGGGCGGAGCGGAAGGGCCTGTCAAACTTTTACTGACTAAAACCCACCCGTGTTCCTTCAATTACCCATATGCTAGGACCACGGTAACTCTTTCTAACAGATCTCGCGACCCTGGCAGGACTAATGAGAACTCAGTTCCTTGCCCAGTGCTAAATACACTTTCATTACAGTTTAAATTCACTTACACTGCACTAACTCAAAGGGTTTTACCGTTTTAAGTCTTCGCACTAATTCAGTGAATATGACAGCTAAGCGGTATGAAGAGCTGTTATTTTGTCCTAGCAAATAAAAAATTAGAGTATGGAGTCAGATCCTATCTTACGAGCCCCGAGAAGAAATTATGAGTTATTTTTTTCTTTACAACCTTTTTATCGACAGGTCGCATTCGATTAGTGCGGACGTAAAAATATCGCGGCAAGATAGCGCAGAATAGCGCATTGGATTTTCAACTCTCGCTGTCGAAGCGAGCATTGAGAATCCAACAGAGTACATCCCAGCGGTCCGTAAAAACACACTGTTCGATTTTCAAACCTCGACGTTAAGCAGTGAGTTGAAGATCGAATGCACGAAAAATTAATACCACGATATTTTTATGTCAGTGCGAACAGGGATTTAAATCATCATCAATATTTCAGCCAAAAAACGTCCACTGAAAGACATAAGCCTCTGCCAATAACCACCACTTTGACCGGTTCATTTTTTTTTTGGGATTTGCCAATATCACCACGGTTGCCAGGCGGGTTGGCGATCGCAGTTTGGTGGTAAAATGCATAGAGAACGCTGCTGCCCATTCTCTAGTACGTCCTTTAGTCGTCTCTTACGACACCCACGGGAAGAAATGGGGTGATGCTTTTTTTTACACTATACGGAACGGACGGATTTAGATATGGATAACCATTACGTTTCTAAAGTTACGCTAGCTTATTTTAAAACCCTATTTTAGGTACATTGTTCAGTAAATCTCACCCTATTTCTTTCTTAGATTCTTCATCTTCCTTCCTTTTTTCATGTTTTTCAGAGTCCTGGCTTAAGACCTGAAAGAAAACAGAAATAAATTTATCATAATAATATACGTATATGATACTTTTTATCTCGATAGTACGTCCCCGTAGGATAATTTTCTAGCAACAAACGGGCGAGTACATAATCAGCCTATATTGTTCCCACCGCTGGGACATAGGCCTGCTCTCTATGAGAGGGAGTAGGCCGTAATACACCACGCGGGCCCAGTGCGGGTTGGTAGACGTCACATGTCGTCGAATTTTTGGTTCTAGGACATGCCGGTTTCCTCACGATGTTTTCCTTCACCGTTTTGGGAGCAGTGGTGGTGAAATTATTTACATAGAATAAAACGCCTGCCTGGGCTTGAGACCACAACCTACAACTCGTTAGTCGGGGTCGATACCATTGGGCCACCACTGCTCTCACAAGCTAGTGTAGTAGACTAAATAAATAAATAATGACGAAATAAGATGAGGATACTATTGGTACAACCTAATTACTATATTGGTTACTGACTTTTGCCTGCGGCTTCGCCCGCGTAGATGTCGGAGATTTTGTTCCGATAATTTCCAACCAAATGTCTAAATTATAATTTTAATGATGTTTACTTTCATTTTCAGAAGGACTTTCCACACAAGTTCAACCCCTTTTTCAGTCCTTCGGGACAAGAATTATCAAAAACGCTGAGATACGTACACAAAATAAAGCGCCTGCTTGGGTTCGAACTCACGACCTACTACTCGTAAAATAATAGTTAAAAAAAACTAAAAAACACGCTTCCATTGAAAACCAAACGAAAAAGTACAAAATAATGGAAAAAAGCGTGGGGTGCCTGGTATCAGTAAAAAAATACCTTAAAAAGCACCCCACAACTTTTATTTTTATATATAAATCGCAGCAGAGCAGTCCTTGACAGGTGTGCAAAGTTTGAATGAAATCTGGTCGTTTAAAGTGGGTCAAAATCGCGCTATAAAGAGTCGGTTACAAACAAACATACAAATATACAAACATACAAGAGAAGCTAATATAAAGCGTGTAAAAAGCAGTACCTAACATGTCTAAAAGTGTTTTATTTAATAAACCATATCATAACACATACCTCAGCCAAACTCCATCCGAAGTCCAAGGGCGGCCATTGGAATTTAGGCGTGACTGTGTCATTGATCTTAGGTATACCGAGGCCGACGTCTATCGCGACCGCGCGACGGATCTCGTCTGCTATGAGAAGCGCATTGATTCTGTGGGTAAATATATTGTATTTTATGACGGGTAAAGGTGTTTGTATAAACTTACTTACAGAGAAAAAAACATAATCTTTACATAGTAATAATAATAATATCTTTGGACAACCAACACAACGTTATCTGATCCCAAACTAGACAGAGCCTGTACTATGGCAACCAGACAACTGATAAACATACTTGTATATTTCTAAATAAATACATATTATAGATAAATTACACCCAGACACAGAACAATAGATTTTTTCGGGGGTAGGTGTTAAAAAAGTGAAGACGTTTTTTGAATTCGGAATTTTATTTAAAATATATAATCAATTAGAATTATTGATTAAGTTACATCAGTACTTAGTCTACAAGAGTAATATATTTAGTACTCACGTTTGTGGCACATAAATGTGACATTTACACTACAAACACAACACCACCTGCCAGCTCATCATCTGCACTATCACAAAGCATCTATTAGCACTGCACATCACAAAATGTCTCAACTAGCCGAAGTCCTTGTTGCCCAGAAAACCCTGGAGGATAATTTTTTGAGGAAAATGGGTGAACTTGAAACACAAATCCAGTGCGCGGGTCCTACCAAGGACACAGTGGCAAAGATAGCTGAAGAGTTCCGCACTTTCCGGGAGCTCATATTTTCCATGCTTGGTCTGCTGCGAAGTCAAATCAGTGAGTGTGCCAAACAAATTGATGGTCTGGAGACCAGGCACCGGCGGAAAGCCTTGGTTTTCCAAGGTCTTGCTGAAGTGGACAATGAAGACAGTGCAGCAGTCATTCTGGAGATTCTCAATACAAAGCTTGCCCTCAAGAACCTCACGGTGTCCTCAATTAAAGCTTGTCATAGGCTTGGAGTTCAAGGCAAGGAGCATCACAGGCCTATTCTCGTTAAGTTCGCCAGTGTGGACATCAAGGCCTCAGTTTGGAAGGCAAAGACAGGCTTGAAAGGATCTAAAATATCTGTGAAGGAGTTTTTGACCAGAGCGAGGCAATCT
This sequence comes from Aporophyla nigra, assembly GCA_947507805.1. Lineage (NCBI taxonomy): Eukaryota > Metazoa > Arthropoda > Insecta > Lepidoptera > Noctuidae > Aporophyla > Aporophyla nigra. The sequence goes on along the minus strand of OX382319.1, from coordinate 9,817,325 downwards.
GTCTTCGGAAGGGCGCGTGAACACTTTAGTATGCGGTCGTGCTGGACTCAAGACGGCGTTATCTGCATAAAGGCCTCTGATGGAAGTCGGCACAAGGTTACTTCCATCGACGAGTTAAAGCCTTTGATAGCTAAGTATCCTAAGGCGCCAGGCGCGACTCCATCAACCAGATGAACAAGTATCGTTGCTGCCGGGAGCCTGAAAAACACATTATGTCATTATGGTGAATGTTTACTTTGTTTTCTTATTGTTGTTTCATATATTCATAATCTTTACTTACCGCTTTGTAGTTGTCCCGTGTAACTCTTCTATGTGTTTTATGCCCCGATTGTTACATAATTTCTGTTTTTAATATTGAGTAGTGAATTGGTTATACCCTCTTCAATGTTTATTTTGCTCAACCTCAACTCATGTTATTTTGTTGTAAATGTCATCTTGTCAAAATAGACAGTAATGTTAAGTTGACGTTGACGTTCCAAGTATTCGTTCTGAAATAACTGACTTCTTAATATTACTAACGTTTCGTTTTTCCATGCGCTTTACTCAATTTGCTGTTGGGTCTTGGGTGTGCCATGGATTTTAATTATTATTATTTTTTTTCTTAACTTCTACAGTTTTTATATTTTGGAACTACGGTTTTAGCTTTGTAAAGTAAACTTAAAATGTGAACAGGTTTTGTTATATGTAATTTGTGCTGAATATTATGTTTTAATTGCTTTTAGTGTATGTGTTGGCTGGCGGGTGGTGCAATTGCACTAATTAGTTACTCCGTTTTTAGCAATAGCATATTTATTTTTATATATATATATATATTTCTTTAACTTAACTTCTTATATTTATGTCAGACAATGAGTCTTATTTTTCTGCCAATCAATCTACTGCCTCTTCTAGCGATGAAAGTTTTTGTTCTTTTAGCTACACCCTTGGTGACTTTATGCAGCAAAATTTCAATGATCAGTCTAATCGGTTGGTGAATGTGTGTCATATTAATGCTCAAAGTTTACCTAGCCACTACAGCGAGCTGTATGACTCATTTAATAACAGCAACGTTCACGCCATCTTGATCTCTGAAACTTGGCTCAAACCACATCTCCCGTCCACCACGTACCCCCTTACTGGTTTCATTCTTATACGGAATGATCGAATTGGTAAGGGAGGGGGTGGTGTGGCCATATACCTTCGCAATGACTTTCCGTTTAAAATACTTGCTTCTTCCTCTTCAAATTATTCTGCTTCTGCTGAGTTTATTTTCCTTGAAGTCTGTGTCAAAGGTGCCAAAACCATTATTGGTGTTGTCTACTGTCCTCCCACTGTCGATTACTTCACTGAATTCGAATCAGTACTTGAATCTTTGGGTTCGGAGTACGCACATCATATCATCATGGGTGATTTCAACACAAACATCCTTGCCCAAAACTCCCTTCGGTCCCGTAAGCTCCTTCACCTGATCGAGTCAGCTAGTCTGCACGTGTTGCCACTCAAACCTACTCACCATAACACTGTTGGCGATGACACCTGGCTCGACCTGATCCTTACCTCGAATCCTTCCCTTGTTTCCTCCCATGGTCAATATGACGCTCCTGGCTTTTCTCATCACGACATGATTTTCCTTTCTTATATCCTGAAACCTCCCAAACCTAAACCCAAAGTTCTGTACAGGCGTTGTTTTGCTCGGATGAATGTCGAGAAGCTGAAGGAAGATGCGTCTGCGGTCGATTGGGAGCCTATGACGGAAGCCACTTTAGTTGATGATAAGGTTGCCATCTTCAATGAGGTTGTAATCAACCTTTATAACATCCATGCTCCCGTCAAAAAGGTAAAGTTAAAACGCCCACCGGCACCATGGATGTCTAAAGGTATACAGATGGCAATGCGACGCAGAAACCGCGCGTTCCATAAATTTAAAAGGGATCGTACTGACGAGAACTGGACATTGTACAAGGCCGCAAGGAACAGATGTAATCAGATGATACGCAATGCTAAACGCCGCCACATCTTTGATACTATCAATTCTTCGTCTTCTGCCGATATTTGGAAATTCCTTGGAACTCTTGGTATCGGCAAATCGCGACATTTAGATCTTCCTAGCTCAATTGACTTAGACGATCTCAACCGGCATTTCTCCACTGTTCCAACCATGGATCGTCTAACCAAGCAGCAAACTATTTCTCTGATCTCAGATCTAACGCGTCCTCAAATTAATCCTTTCAGTTTCATTCCAGTTGACCCGGGAGAGATCCGAAAAATCATTCTCTCTATCAAATCCAAAGCAGTAGGATGTGACAATATCACCCGTGGTATGATCATAACTATTCTGGATCAGCTGCTACCCTCGATTACCCATATAATAAATTTTTCCTTGTTCACCGGAGTATTCCCTTCCCTATGGCGTAAAGCCTACGTTCGCCCACTACCTAAGGTTTCTAACCCCTCTCTTCCCACTGACTTCCGTCCAATTTCTATCCTTCCCTTCTTATCCAAAGTGCTTGAGGCCTGTGTGCACAAACAATTCTCCAACTTTGTCCATCTTAATTCTATCATTAGTCCGCTTCAATCTGGGTTTAGGCCCGGGCACAGCACTGTTTCCGCCCTCCTTAAAGTGACTGGCGATATAAGGGCAGGATTAGAAGACACCAAAGTTACTGTTCTAGTATTGGTTGACTTTTCGAATGCCTTTAATACCGTCAGTCACGATATCCTCTTAGCCATTCTATCATTTGTTATGGTCTCTCCCAAAGCACTGGAATGGTTCTCCTCTTACCTACAGGAACGTCAGCAGTCTGTTCATGCTGGAGATTCTTCTTCTTGCTGGCGTGAATTGAGAACTGGCGTTCCTCAGGGCGGTATACTTTCTCCTCTTCTGTTTTCTATTTTTATTAATCTTATTATTTCCGTACTTCAGTGTGCGTATCATCTGTATGCAGATGACTTGCAGCTGTACTCTCAAGGGAAGGTTGATGAATTACCTGACGCTATTGGCAAAATAAACAGGGACTTGATAGCCATAAAATCCTGGGCTGATAGATTTGGTGTAGCTGTAAACCCTACGAAGTGTCAGGCGATCATCATTGGCAGTCCTCGTAGCATTAGCAAGATGGTTGGTACAATCTTGCCACCAGTTCTTTTCAACGGTACGATCGTTCCTTTCAGCACTGACGTGAAGGATCTAGGCTTGCATATAGATAATTCTCTGAACTGGCATACTCAAGTCGCTAGGGTAAGCCAAAAGGTTACAGGAACGCTGCGGGCTCTGTACCGATTAAAAAACTTATTACCATCGACCACGAAGACAATGCTTGTGCAGTCCTTAATTTTCCCCATCATCGATTATGGGGATGTGTGCTACTATGACCTGAATGCAGATCTCCTCAACAAACTTGACCGTCTTCTCAATAACTGCATTCGATTCGTTTTCAATTTGCGTAAATATGATCATGTCTCTGCGCATCGGTCCCTTCTTAAGTGGTTGCCCATACGCCAGCGCAGAGAGCAAAGGGCGTTGACCACATTGTTTTCATTTCTTGTTTCTCCCTCTTCCCCTGTTTATCTAGCCTCACACTTTCAGTACATTTGCGCCAACCACAATAAAAATCTACGCTCATCGCATAATCGTCTTCTTCAGTGTCCCACTCATCGCACAGACTTCATTCATTCTTCCTTCTTTGTCCAGTGTATCTCTCTGTGGAATGCGCTCCCCCAGGAAATCAGGATGGCATCCAACCGATTGACCTTCAAAGTCAAAGTTCGCGAGCATATTCGCAAGAAGTTGGCAGTATCATCACAACGGTAATGTTTCGTCATTGTTTGTCTCGTTTGTTTTAGTAAATTCGGTTATTTATGTATATTTATTTATGTGTTTTTATGTTTATATATAGTTAGGTATATATATTATGTTTATGATTTAAATATGTTAAGCGTTTATATTTATATGTCCTCATAGTCATTGCACCTACCACTGTATGTCTCTGCATCACCCAAAGGTTGACTGGTAGAAAATGCCTATGGCATTAAGTCCGCCTCTGTACATTTATGTGCTTAAAGTATTAAATAAATAAATAAATAAATAAATAAATAAATAGATTGTGCTCATCACACAAAGATATGTCCTGGGTGGGAATCGAACCCACGACCTCAGTCTTAGCAGTCAGGACTGTCAGCAGACTAACAGGCCATTTAAGTTAGGGACAAATGAGAGCACAAAACGCGAATGTAAGTACGGTACAGGCGGGTTGGCGATCGCAGTATGGTGGTAAAATACATAGAGAACGCTGCTGCCCATTCTCTAGTAAGTCCCTTAGTCGCCTCTTACGACACCCTCGAGAAATAATGGGATGGTTCTATTATTTAGGATCGGCACCATACGGAACGGAACGTAATCATCATCATTTCAGCCGTAAGACGTCCACTGCTGGACTTAGGCCTCCCCCAATTTGGGGGGCTTTGCCATAATCGCCACGCTTGCCAGGCACTTGGCGATCGCAGTATGGTGGTAAAATGCATAGAGAACGCTGCTGCCCATTCTCTAGTAAGTCCCTTAGTCGCCTTTTACGACACCCATGGGAAGAAATGGGGTGGTGTTATTCTTTACGTCCGGCACCACACGGTACCGGTACGGTACGCACGGTACGTACGGAACGTAATAATAATATTCTTTTCTTTTTTTTTTGCAGTTTTACAATTCGTCTTATAAATTATATGTTCATACAGAGTTACAAACTTCTCTCACGCTCAGATTCAACTTGTGTTATGGGTGACAGGTGGCTCTAACAGTAGTTAGACTAGTACAATTTCCGGACATTACAGAGTAGGCACAGCGTAGACAGAAATTAGAGAAAATAAAGATTTTAAACCGACAATAAAGCAATTAGTATTGTGTGCGTGTTTTAGTGCATGTGTGTGCGTGTGTCTTCGTGTGTGTGTGCGTATGTGTGTGCGCATACACATGTGTACGTGTGTGTGTGCGTGTACGTGTATGTGAGCGAGTACGTGTGCGTGCGTGTGTATGTGTGTGTGTGTGTGTGTGTGTGTGTGTGTGTGTTTGTTTTAAGTACCATCCGAGGACGTGCGTATGAATACACAAGGCACGACCGAGGACCTTTTCAAAGCGAGGACCTTTTCGAGGGTCCTCGGTTTGATTTGACCAAAGATTCGTATTCTGCAAGTGATTTTGAGCCTTTCTGTATACTTAATAGGAAAAAGTTGTCTGAACCTCGGTTTGATCAAAAATTTTCATAATCTTACACACGCATTGTGTATCCACCAGGTGGCGCCTGTGTCACCTCATACACATCCTCTTTACACTCATTTCACGTTGGTTGTATTATTCGAGGAGTTTTGTGTTAACTTTAACACAAAGGACCTCGGTTAGGTAGCTTTTCCAAACAATGTGTATTTGAGACCTCGGTTTGCTAGATTTTCCGAACAATGTGTATTCTAGTCCTCGTTTAGACAGTTTTCCTCGTGTGTAGAAGACGAGCTATGTGCTATCATTTAAATAAAATTATGGAGGAAAAAATCGAAGGTATACTGAACCCTTAAGCAAATCGTTAGTAGCTACTTGGCGCACGAGGAATAAGGAGGCTTCTTCTGCTGTTTGTGCTAACTACCTAGGCCTTCTAGATTACACAAAATTATGATTTCAACCATAAAATATTTTACGGTCATGGGACACAAACAACAAGTTGAAGTAAACAAGTACAACGAAATAAAGAAAGTTTTATTTTAAAATTAAACAAACTATTCGACTCAAACAAAACGACTTACAGAGAAAATAATTAGATCGACATAATTTGGGCTAAAAACTTAACATAACATTAAGTACCCAACCAGCAAAATAATCCTGGATGGCGATTTTATAATGCTACGCGGACTTATAAAGCTCCGATGATGGTTTTGGTGGTTGCTACTGCGCTTTTAACAGCATAAATAGATGCTGTTTTGACTCAAGTACGCATAATCCTATAATTTGTTCTTATATCGGTATATGGGATCATATTTCCTGGCAAACATAGGATCTAGACTCCTATGAAAGCATGAAACAAGAGTAATTGCACTCAAGAGTAATAACTCCGGTAACTCGGACTTATATGCGCCTATAAGATCAGGCGGTAGGCGGATGCATCGCGTAGTATCTTGCCAGTTTGTCCCTACAAACTGGTAGAAACTGGAGATACCGGGTTCCAAAACATTTTCAACTACTCTTCTTATTTCATGGAACTATTTTGCAAATATTATATGCATAAAACGACCTAATAGTATTTGATATGTAAGCTCCTTCGTGATCAAATTTACGTGCATGGATACCGACAATGAAAAAAAACTGTGAGAGTATGAATGATACACATCTAATTTGGTATCTCTTTCTAACTTGAATAGATTGTAATATTGTCATTCGCTCACTCGCGACTTGCGAGTCACTGTAGTTGTTTGTTTTATTTAGTTCTAAAAAGACTTTCAGTCGGAGCAATAATAGCAGTGTGCTGTTGAAACTTGGTAAGTAGATGTATTCTGTGAACCGCATTAAGATTTTCACACAAAAATAGAAAAAAAAAACAATAATATTTGGGGTTCCCGATACATAGAACTGAAACTCAAAAATTTTTTTTTCATCAAACCCATACGTGTGGGGTATCTATGGATAGGTCTTCAAAAATGATATTGAGGTTTCTAATATCATTTTTTTCTAAACTGAATAGTTTGCGCGAGAAACACTTCCAAAGTGGTAAAATGTGTGTCCCCCCCCCCCGTAACTTCTAAAATAAGGGAATGATAAAACTAAAAAAAAATATATGATGTACATTACCATATAATCTTCCACCGAAAATTGGTTTGAACTAGATCTAGTAAGTAGTTTTTATTTAAGACGTCATAAATCGTAAACCACGATTTACCTTTCATTCAGTCAACTCAAATATAAAAATTAAAAAAAAAAAACATTTAATTTCATAAACATAAACCTTATGCATAAACCGTGAATTCCTGCAGGTTTGTACGGAACCCTCGGTGCGCGAGTCCGACTCGCACTTGGCCAGTTTGTTTATGTATAATGTTAGAGAAAAGAGACTTTCCGTGAAAATATTGTGTAAATAAACATTGAATCGTAACATACGTCACGCCTTATTTCCCCGAAGGGTTAGAGGTAGAGGTATACCAAAAGTACACCTACGTTTCGCCAGTTATGTTGGTATAACATAATACTTTGAAAAGCGCCTACAAACGTAAAGATAATCGACTCGTCCTCGCTTGGTACTTCATTTTTAGAAAATGCGTGTAAGGAATAATTCGGAACATTCTACTTACATTAATAAATTATCTAATGGTATTTAGGTAGGAAGTTTTTTCATGTCCTCGCTGTGTTCAAGTTCTACTCGGAAAACTGTCCTCAGTTTAGTGATATAAAGTGTAACACGGCGTCCGCAGTTAGTACAAGATATAAGAAATATTGTGTAAAAATACGTCCTCGGAAGGGTGTCGCAGGGCTGACAAAGTCCTCGTATGTGCATCGCTGGTCACATTTGGCTGTGTATTTCAGGTCCTCGGTATGATAGCCGCAAATCATACAGAAAAATGTTGAGATAGCATTATGCCAATAAGCTTATCACTATATATTTAGTCATCTGTCTCTTTCTATCTTATTCAAAAAGGCCAACGAAGTATTAAAACCAGTTTTTTGGAGGGTCCTCGGTACGGTCAAGAACTACCAAGGTCCTCGTAAGGGTGTCTGTACAAACAAGGGTGTGTGTGTGTGTGCGTGTGGTGTGGTTATGTTGTGTAGTGTTGTTTTGTGTTGGAAGGTGGGTGTGTTCGAGGATGTGCCAAAGGGGGTGATTTTAGATGCGCTTAGATCTTTTAAACAAACGCAGCGGATTTTAATGCAGTTCTCATCAATAGATAGACTGATTCAAGAGGAGTATTTGTAAGTATTATAAGCGTGCGAACCCGCTGGGAAAAGCTAGTTCTCATATAAAGACACAAATAACATATAAATAAACATTTAGTTTTATTTTATTTCGATTACCTGTATAGCACGCACGGTAGCGCCACAGTCGCAAACCACAGAGGCGCCGCGAACGGATGCACTCTGCACAGTTCTGGTATCAGTATCTGTTTCTGGTCTAAACGGTCTCGTTTCGCCCGACGAGTCCGTTCGGAAGATACCGGCAGAGCAACGCCTTTACGGTTTACATATCTGTGAAAAGAGAATATAAAAAAAGAGTAACATACAATTAGGTTTGTTTGCACTACGTAAGAACAGAAACCGAATTTATTGTCATCGCCCTTATCGCCCACACTCATGTATGCTACAATATAGTATTTATTGAACTTTCTTAATTTCTTATTACAGACACATACTTCCCTATGTATTATTTTTTGCTTACTGAAAATCAGCGTCAGGTGGCACACCTTTTTTTTTTTTTGGATGGGAAATCATCAAATGACTTCTCCCGCTCTGAGCAGAGCGGGACGGCGTGTCAGACTTTTACTGACTAAAACCCATCCGTGTTCCTTCAGTTGCCCATGTGCCAGGGTCACGGTATCTCTTTCGAACAATCACGCGACCCCGGCAGGCATCGGTCCTAGCAGACGCCTTCAGTGCTGCTGACATCTCTTTGAGGCGCGCGTGGAACACTACGCGCCGTCGACCCGAGCCTGGTCCTTACCGGGCGGCGAGCTACCCATTGCTCGCCACCCGCAAGCTCGCGCCTACGGTGGCCGGGAGTTCGCAATCGACTGCCGGCGCCCGGGGCGTCTCAGGTGGCACACCTTGTGTTGTCATCTGACACTATGCTGAGCTGAGGCCCTTGTCGCATTATTATCAATGATTTTTGCTTTATTTTTATTAGTTTTAAGGTTTTATTTTAAAATGATATAATGCCAATAAACGCAATTTTCTTTCTTTCTTTTTTTGTGAGTGGGAAATCATCAAATGACGTCTCCCGCTCTGGGTGGAGCGGGAGGGCGTGTCAGACTTTTACTGACTAACCCACCCGTGTTCCTTCAGTTGCCTATATGCCAGGGCCACGGTAAATCTTTCGAACAAATCTCGCGACCCTGGTAGGCGTCGGTTCCAGCGGACCCTTTAAATTTTTGCTGACATCTCTTTGAGGCGCGCGTGGAACACGACGCACCGTATATGACTGTATACATCCTGTATACGGTTTTAACATGCTTTTGTTAGCTTCAAACGTAATGTTAGGACGTGCCTATGTAACGGAAACTTTGAACATGATTTTGACTTCGTAACGTCGGATTAACTCCAAAGGCACACTTATCAAGGACCGATGACAATACAATAATTTTATAAATGTGTGCCATTATCCTTGCCGGGGTTACCAGGACAACAAAAAAAAAACTGTCTTTGAAAACTACGCTGACATACGTCAAAAATACGAAAACTACGCTGACATACGTCCAAAATTCGAAACAACCTAAAAAATAGAAAAAAAAATATTAAAAAAAAAACTGAAAAAACACGCTTCCAAAGAAAACCAAACTAAAAAGGAGTGTTTGTTAGTAGTGCTTGATATCAATTAAAAAATACCTCAAAAAGCTTCTCACGCGTTTTTCCATTATTTTCTACTTTTTAGTTTGGTTAAACTATTTTTGGTAACGCCCTATATGTATTACTAGCTTTGGCCCGCGGCTTCGCCTGCGTGGATGTCGGAAATTAACGCAGATATTTTTCTAAAATAAAAGTAGCCTAAGTTACTCCTTATTACATCAGCTACCTGCCAATAAAAGTCCCGTCAAAATCGTGCAACTTTCATCCCCTATTCCCTATTATTATTTTACCCCCTTAATTGTAAAAACTTAACAAACTTTAAATATAATTCATAAATATATATTATGTAATAAAAGCCAAATAAAAAAGTTTCATCATTCTAGCTTTAAAAATGACAATACATCTCTACAATCTTTCATCCTCCCTTTCAACCCCTTAAAACCCCTTTTCCGCAATAAAAAGTAGCCTATGTCCTTTCTCAGGCTCTAAACTATCTGTGTACCAAAATTTCATTTAAATCGGTTCAGTAGTTTTAGCAGGAAAGCGAGACAGACAGACAGAGTTGCATGAGTTTGCATTTATAATATTAATATAGTGTGGATGTTTTTGTGTGTTTTGTGTGAAATACAGTACCTTGGTGTGAGCAGGTTGAGCCTGGCACTGGTGTGGTCTACATCCAGGAGTGGCTGGTCTCTCTGCGTGAGACTGACACCGTACTTGGTACTGTAGTAGTCTCTGAAGCTTTGCTGCGACGCAGAAGGGAATGACGAGTCGGGAGACAGGTTCCAGCATATTTCAGCGACTAGGAAGAACTGAAAAGAAGAAAATCTAATCAAAATTTCACATAAACCTACATGGGCACTTATGAAACGTCAGAAGCTAGGTGCACGGTTCCAGTGTGTTGTTGATTCCTATGGAGAAGAGCCGGGAAAAAACTCCACGGTAAATCTTTTAAAAATAATTGTATAGTAAAGAATAGCACTACCCCATTTCTTCCCGTAAGTGTCGTAAGAGGCAACTAAGGGACTTACTAGAGAATGGGCAACAGCGTTCTATATGAATTTTATATGCTGCTATACTGCGATCGCCAATCCGACTGCCAAGCATGGCGATTATGACAATCGCCCCACAAATGATGAATCGCTGAGTGGTTGACTTATTTTGATATTGATTTATTTTATTATTGTTATAGCTGCTACCAATTATCCTGATTGACATACTTATTATTATTTTTTGACAACATAAAATCAATGTCAAAAAATGTCGGACTGACATGAAAATTCATTATGTAACCAGCCCATTTTTTTTTGTTGTACCCTTATATCATGACATTTAATTAACTAAATTTGACATTTATCTTAATTCGTATTGTTTTTTAATTCGATTTTAATTCCAGAATTGAATATTATTTGGATGCCCATGTGTCGGTAAAATATGGACGACTTTATTATGTAAAAAAGAACATCTATGTACCACTTACCAATGTTTGAAAAAAATTAATGATTTGAGTTGAACACAGTACATCAAATATCTTAATCAATAAAAATGGTATAAAAAAAACTGACCTGAGGTTGATCTTGATTCCTATACCACGGTGTTACAACAGCTTCTCGATACTTTTCCGCATCAAAAACAAAAACCTCCCCTTTCTTCAGCAAAGGATTCGCCATCCTTTTCTTCCCCTTCCTCCTCCTATTGCCCTCTCTTTCTAACTTCTGATCGTCTTCGGGCGCTTCTGTCCAGATTATCGGCTTTTCAATGTCGGTCATTTTCTTTTCTTCCGTGTGCTGGTAGATGAGTTCTAGGAAAGACCAGTCGATATCTATTTTGGTGGTACCGTCTGCTTGGGTAGCTGGAATGAAGGTTAAGCTGGTTAGTGAGGTTTAGAAAAATGATGGGTGGATGCTGTGAAGGTGGTCTGATTTTGGGGTGTTTTATTTATTTAGCAACGAACAGGCTACTAATGCACCATTTGTGTTGATCGAGATAACTACGTCATGCCACCAAAACCTTTGACGTTTTTTGGCATTACATAAAAATGATAGAAATTTATTTAAATATTTGCCAACATACACGGCTAGAAACAATTGTTAAATGTGGAAATACTGTTGGTTTTTGCTTCGAACTGTCATTCTGGTTTTGGTAAGGAAAAATCGGTTGGTGTTATGAAGGTCTTGGTGAAGGAAAACAAAAACAGAAAAGCAAAAAATAATAAACCTTAAAATTATTAGTCGGCGCTTTGAGTGATCTTTGTTCATTGATTTTTCAGCGCCGACTCAAAATTTTAAGGTTTATTATTTTTTGCTTTTCTGTTTTTTTCGGCGGTTTAATTTTTTGTTAAAAAGTTTTTATTTTGTAATTTTTTGGGGCTTTAATGTACTAATAGTACTTGGCAAGGTATACCCTATCCAATGAAAAAAGAATTATCAAAATCGGACTACTCTGTACAAAGTTATGCGTGGTTATACGTTACAATCAATGAGTGAACAATCAATCATCCCCTTAGGGTTCGATTTTGTTTTCCAAATTTATATGGGACCACCCTCGGAGTATACTCTTTCCAATAAAAAAATAATTATCACAATCGGACTACTATGTAAAAAGTTATGCGTGGTCATACATAAAAAAAAATATACGCGTCGAATTGATAACCTCCTCCGTTTTTTTTCGTCGGTTAAAAATATTAAGTGGCACCCAGGTGATGTTTTTAAAATTTAAGTGGCAATGAATGGGTTAAGCAAGACACACAAACGACAAGCCTTAGCTGGACGCCTTTATCTATTAAGGTTGGTTACCTTAATCCGTTTCGGACGAGAATGACACTGTTAGTACACCGCTCTTTAACGGCTCATAACGAACTCTATTCGTGACTAAAAAATTCGAATCATACATATTTTTATAATGCAAACTGTGCTCTTTCTGAAAGAAACATGATTTCTTCCTCAAAAATTAAAAATTACGGAAAAAATCAGCTTAAATGGATAAAAATTGAATTTTTTCGAACCTTTTGTTTTATTGTTTCAAATCGAATTTTCAAAAGCTTTCCGGTTTGCAATGAACCCTAGAACCCCACTAAACTGTGGACTAAATGTTTAAAATGTACATTTATTAAAAATGGCGCCTAAAATGCAAAATTTCAGGAAAAGAAAACATTCAGGATTTTTTTTTTACTTTTCCAAAATGGCCAGAACAAAAAGTTCTTACAATCACTCAATAAATGCACTTGATTTTATTGAAAATAGAGCTTTTTTTTTTTGTTTTTGCAAGCAGTAATTTTTTATGTCCAGCAGTGGACTTCTTTCGGCTGAAATTATGCTGTTAAACTTACTTTTAACAGTAGGCACAATATAATAATTATTGTGTGTAGACCCTTCGCTTTGTAGCTTCATACCGCGTCGACGGACTCTCAGTACCTCGGCAAACACGAAGCGCATGAACCTATAGGAATAAAAACAATGTTATCATCTACAATAATTATATAATACAATATCTTAGGACAACCAACACACCGTTATCTGATTCCAAACTAGGCAGAAACTGTACTATGGTAACCAGACAACTGATAAACATACTTATATATTTCTAAATGCACATCAGTTCAGATAAGTTTTTATCCAGTGCGCAAACTGTAACCATGAATTCAGCATATAATTTTAGACCTCCCAGCGTAGAAAATTTTCGTCGGTTATACAAAAAAAAATCAGCTGTTCCATACATTTTGACCCAGTAGGTATTGCATTTTTCTATGAAACAGCTGTTTTTTTTTTTGTAAAACCGACGAAAAATTTATGCGCAAGGGGGTCTAGAATGATATGCTGAATTCATGGTTACAATCTACGCACTGGATAATAACTTATCCTGTATGGTTTTCACATGGATCCCATTGTCCGAATGGAACCAAATTAAAAGGGACCATTCGGGAACCACCAGCTTTCAAATAAAAAAAAATCACCAAAATCGGTTCACCCAGTCAAAAGATATGAGGACACAAACATTTAAAAAAAATACAGTAGAAATAACCTCCTCCTTTTTTTGAAGTCGGTTAAAAAGACTTGTTGCGCCGACCACAAATAAATTTGGATAAGGTCAGGAGAATTATGACTGCGATCGCCAACCCGCCTACCAAGCGTGGCGATTATGGCAATAACCCCCTTTAAGGGAGGCCTATGTCCAGCAGTGGACGTCTTACGGTTGAAATGATGTTCTTACCTTCTAACAAGCTTCGCTCGTCGCGGAGACATCCTCACATCAGCGTCAGGGACATGCTCCACAGACACTCTCACTTCACCAGAACGAGTATATACAGGAAACGATGGGATCTGCAAACTGAAGAATATACAAATAAGTTTATAGTGAAGGAACTGAAAAGAGTAATAGATGCACGAGTTGATCGTTCAGATTAAGCTACGCTTGCCGCGGTTGATCAGTGGATGGGTGACCATCTTTACGTACCAAGACCCCTCCGTGCCTCGGAAAGCACGTTAAGCCGTTGGTCCCGGCTGTGTTTCGTAGATCGTAGATAGTCGTTACGGGTTGTCAGAAGCCCGAAAGTCTGACAACCAGTACTACCAAGGGGTATCGTATTAATCAGTAACTGGGTTGTGGAGGACAGTTAGGTAGTCGCACCATATAAAATACTGGTACTAAGCTGCATCCAGTTAGGCTGAAAAGGCTAGGTAGGTGAGGATGCTTAGATGGTTTAGTCATGTTAAGAGGATGAATGAAGGGCGACTAACAAAAGGTATTTACAAGTCAGATGTGACTAGACATGCTGGAACGCCTTAGGAGAACATATAGTGACTTTATTGGTGATGTTCTTCAGAAGGATCAGGTGCGTAGTACTGGTAACCGGCGCGTGTATGACCAGATGTATGAACTTAAACGAGGCAAAAGGAGTTTGTAAGGATCGTAGCAGGTGGCGTTCTGTAGTTTCTGCCTACACCCATGGGCAGAAGTCGTGAGTTTATACAGGATCAGTTTTTTTTCCAGTGCGCAAACTGTAACCATGAATTCAGCATATCATTCTAGACCCCCCAGTGTAGAAAATTTTCGTCGGTTATACAAAAAAAAATCAGCTGTTCCATACATTTTGACCCTGTAGGTATTACATTTTTCTATGAAACAGTTGATTTTTTTTTTTAAAGCTGGTGCTTCCCTATTGGTCCCATTTAAATTTGGTTCCATTCGGACAATGGGATCCATGTCAAAACCATATAAGTCTGAAATTTGCATTAAGTATTTGCGCGACAAATGAACGAATAACGCGATTAGATTAGTGAGGAGTATCTACCATTATTTATTTTCTCTTTGGCAATGATAGACAATATTGGACTCACTTGTCAGGCTCGTGTCGAGATATACGGATGCCTATCGCTTGGCTCGCTAGCTGCGGGGTGTGGAGTCTTCTACCGCGAGTGTTGCACCTTTGGTAAAGCTAGGAATAAATGATGATATGCAATATTCGACTCACTTGTCAGGCTCGTGTCGGGACATAAGGATGCCTATTGCTTGGCTCGCTAGCTGCGGGGTGTGGAGTCTCCTACCGCGAGTGTTGCACCTTTGGTAAAGCTAGGAATAAATGATGATATACAATATTCGACTCACATGTCAGGCTCGTGTCGAGATATACGGATGCCTATCGCTTGGCTCGCTAGCTGCGGAGTGTGGAGTCTTCTACCGCGAGTGTTGCACCTTTGGTAAAGCTAGGAATAAATGCTGATATACAATATTCGACTCACTTGTCAGGCTCATGGCGGGACATAAGGATGCCTATCGCTTGGCTCGCTAGCTGCGGGGCGTGGAGTCTTCTACCGCGAGTGTTGTAGTTCTGATAAAGCTAGGAATAAATGATGATATACAATACTGGACTCACTTGTCAGGCTCGTGTCGGGACATAAGGATGCCTATCGCTAGGCTCGCTGGCTGCGGGGCGTGGACTCTTCTGAGGCGAGTGTTGCACCTTTGATAAAGCTAGGAATAAATGATGATATACAATATTCGACTCACTTGTCAGGCTCATGGCGGGACATAAGAATGCCTATCGCTTGGCTCGTTAGCTGCGGGACGTGGAGTTTTCGACCAGGAGTGTTGCACCTTTGGTAGAGCTAGGAACAAATGATGATATACAATATTCGACTCACTTGTCAGGCTCGTGTTGGGACATAAGGATGCTTATCGCTTGGCTCGCTAGCTGCGGGGCGTGGACTCTTCTGAGGCGGGTGTTGCACCTTTGATAAAGCTAGGAATAAATGATGATATACAATATTCGACTCACTTGTCAGGCTCATGGCGGGACATAAGGATGCCTATCGCTTGGCTTGCTAGCTGCGGGGCGTGGACTCTTCTGAGGCGAGTGTTGCACCTTTGATAAAGCTAGGAATAAATGATGATATGCAATATTCGACTCACTTGTCAGGCTCGTGTCGGGACATAAGGATGCCTATCGCTTGGCTCGTTAGCTGCGGGGCGTGGAGTCTTCTACCGCGAGTGTTGTAGTTCTGATAAAGCTAGGAATAAATGATGATATACAATATTCGACTCACTTGTCAGGCTCGTGTCAGGACATAAGGGTGTCTATCGCTTGGCTCGCTAGCTGCGAGGCGTGGAGTCTTCAACCGGGAGTGTTGCACCTTTGGTAAAGCTAGGAATAAATGATGATATGCAATATTCGACTCACTTGTCAGGCTCATGGCGGGACATAAGGATGCCTATCGCTTGGCTCGTTAGCTGCGGGGCGTGGACTCTTCTGAGGCGAGAGTTGCACCTTTGATAAAGCTAGGAATAAATGATGATATACAATATTCGACTCACTTGTCAGGCTCGTGTCGGGACATAAGGATGCCTATCGCTTGGCTCGCTAGCTGCGGGGCGTGGAGTCTTCTACCGCGGGTGTTGTATCTCTCTGGTAAGGCGCACCACAGTTTTGATACAATCGCGTAGAGCATGTTGCGTTTTTTTGCTGTGGACATTAAATGAATATCGTTAATGAAATGAAATGTTTATTTCTGTAAGTAGATCGTTTTGTCACACTTTTACACGTCAATATTTTTTGGTTAATGTTTTTAAAACTAGATGGGGCCGGATTTCTTAGCTGACTGATCCCTGAGACGAAACGCCGATACAAACTCAGAGGTAATGGTCTCTTTTAAAGGCAAATTTTTGAGATGTTGAGTAGATGCGCAGTTAATTATATCCTACCGATTAAGGCATGCAAAATATTATTTATAATTATTAATAGACACAAGACAATTTAAAAAATTGGTTACTTATATCAAAGATTAGACTTAGATCTAAATTATACAATTCAATAAATCGAAATTGAAAAAAAATATAAGTAGCGCCATAAAAAAATAAAAATTGCGGGTTCTAAATTATTGATAAAATGTCAAATCTCAAATAAATTTACGGTCGGAATATAATCTCGTCAAAAATAATATGTATAGCATGTGTATCCAAACATTATATTATTAGCATTTTATGTGAGTGTAACAAAGCAGGGCAATGTCTGCAATGTGAGGAAACCAATATGTCCTAGAACCAAAAATTCTAAGACACATGTGACATCTTACAACCCGAACTGGGTCCGCGTGGTAGATTACGGCCCACTCTCTCACACAAAGAGGAGGCCTGCGTCCCAGCAGTGGGAACATTATAGGCTGCTAATGAAATTAATTTAAACAACTTACGTGTCCCCTCTTTAAATTTCGCCTCCTTATATTTCTCCTTGTGTTTGACATCCTTCTTTGGAGCTTCGGTGTCACTATCGATGTCAATCTTCTCCGGGTCCTGACCAGGGAATATCTCGGCATCGGTCGCGTCTATGACTGGCTGGCAGTCTGTAAAGGCCCAGGCAGTCTGGAAATAAAGAAATGTTTTAGGCATACGCATCATCGTCGTCGAAAGACGTCCAATGCTGAACCTTGGCCTACCCCAAAAAGGGGGGGGTTTGCCATAATCGCCACGCTTGGCAGGCGGGTTGGCGATCGCAGTATGGTGGTAAAATGCATAGAGAACGCTGCTGCCCATTCTCTAGTAAGTACGGGAAGAAATTGGAGTTTAATGGTTTGTTAACACCATACAAAAACACTGGGAACAACAGAGTTGAAACACACTCTCGGGCGACACTTCACGGCTAGCGTTAAGTTTATTCACTAAAGTGTTTTAATATTTTTAATGTTAAGGGTAAATTTTGGTCACTCATGTATAGATTTAAGTTTAAACAATAATTACTATACCGGATGACATTTTTTACCGTCTCGACCTTCATATGGTGTGTTGTGTAACTAGAATAGAAGGCAGGAAGGCCTTCAGATTCATCGTAGGTGACTCAAGGAGCGCGGGAAGCGGGCGGACGGGGATGCGTGTGCGGCTCGTGCGCCAGCGAAAGATCAATGAGGCCGCCTATCGGCCGGCTTCAAAAGGTAGGACCGCGCTACGAAATCATTGATACATGCCGCGCATTGAGTAGGGTGCATATGATTTGAGTTTCGATAGATTTTAATTGTTTTTTTATTTTTGTTTTTTTTTCCAAATTTCTGTTTTTGTTGTTCTAGTATGAAAATGTTACTTTAAATGTGTAGTATTTACTGCTAGATCAATTTCATTACATGTTATTCAAAAATAAAAATAATAAAAATTTCTATGCCAAAGGCTTCTACTCCGTTCACCTATTACCCCTATTTTTTTTCAAGACGTTAAAAAATGTCACCCGGTATAAACACTGCACTTGCGTACTAGAAAATGTTTCGTGTGCATTAGTATGATTCTCCCAGTTATGATTTTAATACATTTACATTGTCAAACTTACAAGGAAGCACCAGCTTTCAAATAAAAAAAGAATCATCAAAATCGGTTCACCCAGTCAAAAGTTATGAGGTAACAAACATTTTAAAAAATACAGTCGAATTGATAACCTCCTCCTTTTTTTGAAGTCGGTTAAAAAACAGTTGTCTCATCATTCGACGGGCGAAGGTCACTGGCCCGTAATCGAAAGTTTACTTAAGAAAGTTAAGGTAAGGAACTTAAGAAAGTTTAGTTAATCCAAATCCATATCTACAGATAATAGATACAGACTGCCGTATCCTTTTTTTTTTTTGTCGGTGGGAAGTCATCAAATGAAGACGTCATTCCCGCTCTGGGTGGAGCGGAACGGCGTGTCAGACTTTTACTGACTAAAACCCACCCGTGTTCCTTCAGTTGCCCATATGCCAGGGCCACGGTAACTCTTTTGAACGAATCTCGCGACCCTGGTAGGCATCGGTCCAAGCAGACCCCTCCAGTACGTGCTGACATCTCTTTGAGGCGCGCGTGGAACACTACGCGCCGTCGACACGAGCCTGGTCCTTACCGGGCGGCGAGCTACCCATTGCTCACCACCCGCAAGTCCGTGCCTACGGTGGCCGGGAGTCCGCTATCGACTCCCGACGCCCGGGGCCTCCATATCCATATCAGACGGATATACATTTTTAACGATCCACAACATCACTAGTCTGTCCTCTTGTTTAGTTTATAACTAACAGTATTCTAACTAATTTATTTAAATGTAACTCACTCTCTTATAATAATACTGCCGTCTCTTTGTGGAGCCGGGTCGTGCGGAGTCGTGAGTGTCCGTGTGATCGCCTCCGATGTAGGCACACATCGTATTCACAGCCTCGAGTTCCACCGCTTTAAAGTTTTCTTTACCTGCGAAGTAAAGGAAGTAAGATAGAATCCTTATCATCAATTCAGCTGAAAGACAGTCTCATAATACCTTAGAGTTAGGGGGTATCCATAGGAACATCTTGTATAGCTGTGATATTTATTAGTTACTGCGTGATTACGCAAAGCATGTTTTACGGATTTGGACGAAATTTCACATATAGATAGACCATGACCTGGGAAAGGACATACGCTACTTTTCGTTCTGGATCGCAGACAAAGTCATCATCATCATTTCAGCCGTAAGACGTCCACTGCTGGACTTAGGCCTCCCCCATTTTGCGGGGCTTTGCCATAATAGCCACGCTTGGCAGGCGGGTCGGCGATCGCAGTATGGTGGTAAAATGCATAGAGAACGCTGCTGTCCATTCTCTAGTAAGTCCCTTAGTCACCTTTTACTACACCCACGAGAAGAAATGGGGTGGCGTTATTCATTACGTCCAGCACCACACGGTACCGCAGACAAAGTCTTTGGTATCAATTAGTGCTTAATAAATGTATTATCTTTCTATCTCCCAACGGGTGTCACGAATTCCTTAGAATCTAGGTCTAGGTTAGGGTCTTAGCTTAGGTCTAGGAATTAGATCTAGGTTTAAAAATGTAGGAGCAATAGGTAGATCTTGTATGAGTAAGAATTTTGAACCACAAAAGGGATAAATGAAAGGCTTTTGCATGCAGCTGAGATGAGAATGTTAAGAGGGATGTGTGGTGTTACACGAATGTGTAGAATAAGAGATGAGTACATAAGAGGAGAACCAAGGTAACCGACATAGCCCGAAGAATTGCTAAACTGAAGTGGCAGTGGGCAGGGCACATTGTTCGCAGAACAGATGGCCGATGGGGCCGAAAGGTTCTGGAATGGCGACCGCGTACCGGAAGACGTCGAGTTGGAAGGCCTCCAACAAGGTGGACCGATGACCTTGTGTAGGCCGCAGGAATCCGCTGGATGCGGGAAGCACAAAACCGGTCGAAGTGGCGGAGCTTGAGGGAGGCCTATGTCCAGCAGTGGACGTCTTTCGGCTGAAATGATGATGACATAAGAGGAAGTCTGAAAGTGGCACCGATAGCTAATAAAGTTTCAGGGGAATCGGTTGTCATGGTATGGTCACGAGATACGGAGGAATGAGGAAAACGACGTGAGAAAAGTATTGAGTATGAATGTCGATGGCTATAAGAGTAAAGGGAGACCAAAGAAACGATGGATAGACTGTGTGATATATGATATGGATAGCAAGGGGGTGACTGCTGAGATGACGACTAATAGAGAAGTGTGGAAGAAAAAGACATGTGGCGCCGAGCACAAATAAATTGGGATTAAGGGCTGGAGAATAATGATAATGATGGGAATGTAGGAGGAACCTTACCTATAGGCATGAGCTGGTTATCCAATTCTCCAGACTTGTGGAGTATCCTGCAAGCTTGGAGCGCTACCATCCTTCTGGCTAATACCTTTGTTGGCATTGGATGACCCTGGGAAGAAAATAATGCTAAAAGGCTTTTGAAAATACACACACACACAACACACACACACACAGTTCACAGTTAGTGGCGTAGTTTCCAGATAGTACCAGAGAGATAATTCCGATCATCAAAATCAAATATTTTTTTATTTCACCTAAACCAACTTGGGCCCCATTTCTTCCCGTGGGTGTCGTAAAAGGCGACTAAGGGACTCACTAGAGAATGGGCAGCAGCGTTCTCTATGCATTTTACCACCATACTGCGATCGCCAACCCGCCTGCCAAGCGTGGCGATTATGGCAAAGCCCTCTAAATTGGGGGAGGCCTAAGTCCAGCAGTGGACGCCTCGCGGCTGAAATGATGAACATGGACACTTATAAAACGTCAGACGCTAGGTGCATCATCATCAGCAGCCTATAATGTTCCCACTGCTGGGACACAGGCCTCCTCTCAGTGAGCGGGAGTGGGCCATTATCCAACACGCGGGCCCAGTGCGGGTTGATAAATGGCACATGACTTCGAATTTTTAGTTTTAAGTCATACCGGTTTCCTCACGATGTTTTCCTTCACCGTTTTGAGAGCAGAGGTGATTAAATTATTTACACAAAGTAAAGCACCTGCTTGGTTTCGAACCGACGACCTACTACTCGTAAATCGCGGCCGTTACCACACCACCACCACATAATTCCACTATTCAATAATAAATGGCGGTGGCGACTACGGATAATTTGTTCGTGTGGTACCTGCTACTTAATAATAGATGGTGTTAGCGTTTCGTTTCAAGTCTTTACGGTCTACGTAACAATACAATAACTTGTACAAAACAGATGCCATTTTGTTTAACCCTCCAACTTTGGGACAATTCTGACCAGTTGCAGTAACAACTTTTAGGACAGAGAATATGACAATATATTAACGCGGTTGCGTATGGTTGAAAATTGAAATAAATATAATTAATTTGAACGTAATATAATTTGAATTAAGTTACACGATTGAAGAATGCGGATTCTAGGACCCGTTACACAATATTATTTAAAGCGTGCGCTCGACGGTGGCCCGTGAAGGCAAGTCAGTTATTATTGTTTTAGGCAATGTCGTTATTATTGTTTTTATTAACTCACCACTATATTATACTTGACGGGACAGTTGAGAGGCAGTCGCAGTGTGCAGATGTAAGCTGTCTTAGTTTCCTCAGATCCTGAGATTGGTAGCTGAACCTCCTCCATCCACCATTGAGGAGCAAGCCGGGTGAAAGTGTCTGAGGGAAGTTTGCCGCAGTATCTGAGAAGAAGAAGAATACCATAATTTAAGGGATGATAATATGCTTTCTTTTTATCACGCTTTATATTAGCTTCACTTGTATGTTTGTTTGTAACCCACTCCTTATAGCGCGATTTTGACCCACTTTAAACGACCAGATTTTATTTAAACTCTGTAGACTCATCGAGGGCCGATGACAATACTATAATTTCATAAATTTGTGCCATTATCCTTGCCAGGGTTACCAGGACAGCAAAAAAACTGTCTTCGATAACTACGCTGACATACGTCACAAACTACGCTTTTTTTTTTTTTGGATGGGAACTCATCAAATGACTTCTTCCGCTCTGGGCAGAGCGGGAGGGCGTGTTAAAGTTTTACTGACTAAAACCCACCCGTGTTCCTTCAGTTGCCCATGTGCCAGGGTCACGGTATCTCTTTCGAACAAAGCGCGTTTTTTTAGTCGTTTAAACTATTATTCATTTGTATAGGCAGCAATACAGGGTCACAGGAACATTAACTACCGTTGCCATAGATTCAGTACATCTACCTAGCCTTTTCTCAACTATGTTCGCACAAATTCCTGGCTGCAAAATGTTCCTATTCAATTAATGATTATTTAAATGAAAGATGAATAAAGCTGGGGGCGTTTGATATCAATTGATGAGAATATTTTCATCGACAGTAAAAGTAAAAGTAGAGAAATTATAAAAATTGCTCAAAAAAGTAACCCACCCTTCTTTACCTTATTATGGTTTATTTTATTAATCACTACTTTACTACTAAATTATTTTATCCTTTTTAGTTTCCTTTTTAGTTTGGTTTTGTAGTAAGGAATGATTTTTTAGTTTGTTTTAACTATTGTTTACTTCTAGTTTTAATTTGGCTAACTAAGGGCCGATTTTTCAATCCTCAAATAAACAGACAGATAGGGTTTATTCAATAGATAATAAAAAAACCTGTTGTTCAATCGTCAAATAGGCTTTATTCGTCGAACAATTTCCTTAACTGAGGAATAAATCTATTTGGCTCTTTGGCGGCCAGATAACTGCTTATTCCATTGATAAATGACGTTAGCGTTACTAAATTTGAGGTTAGTTTTCGTTTTTAACAAGTGTACTTAATTAAAATTTATATTTTCGATAGTATTGGCGAAATGGCAATTGAGGATGAAGCCATAATTAATTAATATACGTTTATTAATGAAAATAAAGAAAGAATATGAAAGAAAAGAAAGAATTGTAAGATCAAGTGTCAAACACTTTAAAGTGTGGGATTTATCTTTGCTTTCCATGATTATTTTAATACAATTAAAAATCACAGAATTATAAATAAAAATACCACACAACCAAAAAAACAACGTCTCAACGTAAAAAAAGGGACATCTGGCTGCCGCACACTGTTTTTATAACATTGACAGTGAAATAGTCCGTCCCGTTCTAACATTCGATTATTTTGTATATTTGTTTCACCTCTCTGAAGTTAGCGTATTCACAGATGTGATATTCGGTCAGGTAGTTATTCTTAAATAAAATAACGATTGAAATCTGACAACCACTTATCCGACGAATAAAGAGTCTAATAACTTTACTCTTTAGGTAGCTATTGGTACTTTTATCTGAGGATTGAAAAATCGGCCCTAAAGCGTGTATTTTCGTTAAATTTTGCTATCCTGGTGATCCTAGCCAGGATAAGCACACAAATTTATGAAGTTATTGTAATGTCGTTGGTCCTTGAGAGGTATGTGAAATTTCAAATTAAACTGATGTCTTGAAGTGGGTGCAATTTGGGTTCTAAGTTTCCGTCACATACATAGATAGATACAACCGAACCTAATAAAAGCGTGTTAAAAAGGTGTGTCTATAAATTATATTCTAATGAGTACATAAGAGGAATTCTGAAAGTGGCACCGGTTACTATCACATGATTCGGAGGAATGAGGAAAATGTCGTTAGGAAAGTATTGAGTATGAATATCGATGGCTATAAGAGTAGAGGGAGACCAAAGAAACGATGGATGGACTGTGTGAATTATGATATGGATAGAAAGGGGGTGACTACTGAGATGACAACTAATAGAGAAGTGTGGAAGAAAAAGAAATGTTGCGCCGACCACAAATAAATTGAGATTAGGGCAGGAGAATTATGACCTGTAAAAAAAATATACTAAAATATTTACTAACCATTTAAATGATCAAACTTACCTATTAATCAGTGCAATAGCCGAACTCAGATCCACACTCGCCGACCCATCAGAATCACTAAAATTCTTCCTACTATCACTCTTACTTAAATTAGCTTTAGCATATAACTGATAATAAAGATTCACATTTGAACACAGGCATACACCGTCTAATTTCACATTAAAACACTTAATACAATATGCATTAGGTTCATTTTCTTTTACAACTTCAGTATCTTGATTCTCAGTATCGTTGCTGGTCAATTTTTCTGCAATATCCTCAGCATCGTTCGAATTTGGAATATCGTTGCGATTTATTTCGATATTACTGTCATGAGGTTTGTGATACTCTTCAATATTTTGTTCCGTTCTTTGATTTTGATCTTTCGATTCGATTTCTATTTTAGTATTATCAGAATTAACTTCTATTTCTCCAGTTTCACTGTTTTGTTGTATTTTTTCTTCATTAAAACTCCCACTGGCGGTTAAGTCTTCCATTTGGTTTATGAGATCGTCTATTCCATCTTTTTTTATGGCTTCATTGACTGTATTTATTGCGTCACTAACGGTTGTAATCGTGGTATTAACTATATCCATAGCTTCATTAATTTTCTCATTTTTAATGATATTAACATTGTCATTGTCTATACTGTTTATTCTATTATTATTTTCTATACAATTATCTTTTGGTTTATTGTTATTTCCTTCACAGTTTTCTATTTTATTATCATTGTTACTAAGATCGTTGTCTAAACATATATCTTGATTACTTTTACTAATTTCTGTATCAATTTTATTACTGACCACGTCTTTACAATCTTTATCTTTTTCTAAATCATTTATTTTACTAGTTTTCTTACCAGTATCACTATTTCCATCTTTTGCATCGCCTTTACTTGTCCTTTTAGATTTACTTTTTCTTTCTTTGACGCCGTCAGTAACTGATTCTGACTTAACAAAGTTAGTGGCAATGCCATCTTTACTTTTGTCAGTATCTTCAAAGTCAGTAATCTGACTAGTAGTTATAGTATTCAAGTTGGTGACATGATCATTAGGAGAGTAAGGTTTGATAAAGTTTGTGAAAGCGTCAGCGTGATCTTCTTCCGTTTGTGGAGGTTCGTCTTGAATGCCACAGCCGCATTTTCTGCTAATAATCTGTAGGGGAGGGAAAGAAAAGGTAAGTGTGGATTTTTTAACAGTGTGGTATCTTTTTTGTATATTTAGGAGAGAGGGAGAGAAAGTATAGGTACTTTATTAACAAGTTGAATGCATTGAGAGTTCACTCATATATACAGGGTGGCAAGGAAATCAACGCGCAAACTGTAATCTATACTACTATTATAAAGCTGAAGAGTTTGTTTGTTTGTTTGTTTGATTGAACGCGCTAATCTCAGGAGTTACTGGTCCAAATTAAAAAAATCTTTTTGTGTTGGGTCGCCTATTTATCGAGGAAGGCTATAGACTATATAACCACGCTACAATCAAGAGGAGCGGAGCAGTAATGAAAAATGTTGTAAAAACGGGGAAAATCGCAAGGGTAGGCGATTCGACGCGACGGGAAGGGTCGGGGGAACAAGAAATTTAACGAGGACGAAGTCGCGGGCAGAAGCTAGTCATGAATACAGCAAATGCTTCCAAACCCGCTTATATAGCCATTTTTTACCAGTAAAAAAAATTAAATGCTGTTTCCTACAAAAGCGCAATATCTATCAATATCCGAGGCACGGAGCCCGTACAACGTTGGGATATAAACTTAATGAATTGTTTAATACCAGCCGGATATTGACCAACTATCCAGGCCGGATACTGGATATTTGCCAAATAGTTTTGTCATCTCTACTTTTTTAGCAAAACAAATCTTTTATTTTTTACAGTTTTTACTACATTTATTGAACAGTTTCCTACCTGATCGAGCTCTCTATAAGTAGCAACGTTGTCTAGTAACATCTGCGTGGTCTCCGCATTGTCGCTGCATAGCAGGGCGGCTGTGGATCTAGTTGCCCGAGCTCGGCCTCGACAAAGGCCGTAGGAACGATATCTAGAGAGGAAATAGAGTAACATTAATATATCACTACGACTGTATTCTCCGGAGAGGCAGGCGGGGTTGTAGTTGAAATAACTGAAACTAGACAGACACCCATTTTTTGGATGGGCAATTATCAAATGACTTCTCCCACTCTGGGCGGAGCGGGAGGGCGTGTCAGACTTTTACTGAGTAAAACCCACCCGTGTTCCTTCATTTGCCCATGTGCCAGGGTCACGGTATCTCTTTCGAACAATGTCGCGACCCTGTCAGAGACAGACACACTTACTTATAAATTGATAATAACTGTGTCAAAATTTATGTATTTCCTTGCATTCTGTGGTTGCCCTCAAAGATTAGAGCAACTAACTCCTTTAGACTAAGTCGTGCAATCGTGCCCAAAAGCGAAAATCTGGAGACAACCAATTAAGTTTGAGATCGAATAGTCTAATTTAAAACCTTTTTTTAAATACTTACGATACAGGTATGTCCCATCTCAACACAAGGTTACATCGAGGCAAGTCGATACCTTCTTCCAACGCCGAAGTAGCAAGGAGTAAGTTGCATTCGTGCATACGGAACCTGGAGACAAAATTTAGTTCTGTGATTTATGTCGCTGTAAGTGGAGAATGAGAGTTCTAACCTAATTTTGAGATAAAAGATTATTGATGTTTTATTTATTATTTATTTATATATACTTTATTGTACACCATTAAAATACAAAACAAAAAAAAAAACATTACAATGACTACAAAATATACAATGGGCGGCCTTATCGCTTTATGCGATCTCTTCCAGGCAACCATGGAATGGACAGTGATAAGTCTGGACATAAAATGGGTATGTCAATGGTGTAAACATACGATGTGCTAAAATTGCTAAACAGATATTTATATTCTAAATAATAGATACGTAAATACATACATACTAAATATATAAAGCACAAAACAAGAACAAGAACAAGATCACAACGACAAGTAGTGTTCCTTTACGAGTCTTTTAAAAACATGTAACGTCTGCGCGCGTTTAATTTCAACAGGCAATGCATTCCACAACCGAGCGGCTTGGACAGTAAAGGAATGGTCGAAGAAAGTTGTGGAATGCATAGGCATTTTAAGCTTCAAGTTATCTGATGACCTTAAGAATTTCGTGTGGGAGTCACAAAGAAACTGAAAACGTTTTTGATTTGGATGAAATTTGGTAAATGGGTAGACTATGGCTTAGAGTAGGACATAGGATAAGTTTTCTCTCGATATTCCAAAAGGATCGAGACTTATGAGGGTGAAACCGCGAGGTGCAGCTAGTCTTTTACAAATGGGAAAGTAACGGAGAAAGTATCGGCCCAAGGCAGTAAGGGAAAGTTCAGTTAACAACATAACGACAGACCCAACAGTTACTATATGCTGTGCGGCGAGCACGGGCTACTGTGACAAGTTTGACTCACACATTTTTATCTCAGTTTGGGAACAAAATCCGTAATAAAATGTCCGCTCGTAAAAGCTAGTCTATACATCTATACAAATAAATAAAATTGGAGTGTCTGTTTTTAATATTAAGATAACCACTTTTTACTAAGTGTATATGTATGTATACACGGTACATATACCAAAACAATTTTTTTTACAATTTTTGTCTGTCTGTCTGTCTGTTCCGGCTAATCTCTGAAATGGCTGGACCGATTTTGATGGAACTTTCACTGGCAGATAGCTGATGTAACAAGGAGTAACTTAGCCTACTTTTAATTTAGAAAAAAATAAATAATAGTTTAAAAAAAACAAAAAACACGCTGAATTTTGAGACGTATGTCAGCGTAGTTTTCAAAGACAGTTTTTATGAAAAACTTTTTGTTAAATACCACGCGGAAGAAGTCGCGGGTAACAGCTATTACCTATAATATAACCTGAATTAACACATCTTACCGCGGTAGTACGTCCTCCTGCGTTAATTTCCGACATCCACGCGGGCGAAGCCGCGGGCAAAAGCTAATTATAAATAAAGAAATAGCCAAATCGATCCAGCCGTTCTCAAGTGAAGTGGTTACCAACAAACAGGTTTTTTTTTAACAGAAGTTAGATCACCATGTTTTTTGGTTTGTTCCTTTTCATGCAGCAACTACTTTTCATCGCAGAAATATACGCAGTATACTTTCAGTAAAGATTCTATACGTCCGAACCAAGCCTTAACGGTGCACGGCGTCGCTGCCTGGCAGTAGAAATAGGTCGGTATGCTTTTTGAGGTGTTTTTTCATTGATATCAAGCACCCCACGTATTTTTCATTATTTTCTACTTTTTGTTTGGTTTTCATGAAAGCATCTTTTTAAACTATTTTATGCGGGTTTTTCGTCTTTGCTATCCTGGTGATGCTGGCCAAGATAATGGTAGAAATTTATGAAATTACTAGCTTGTGCCCGCGACTTCGTCCGCGTTAAATTTCTTGTTCCCCCGGCCCTTCCCGTCGCGTTGAAGCCCGTGCGATTTTCCCCGTTTTTGCAACATTTTTCATTACTGCTCCGCTCCTCTTAGTTGTAGCGTGATGTTATATAGCCTATAGCCTTCCTCGATAAATAGGCTACCCAACACAAAAAGATTTTTTCAATTCGGACCAGTAGTTCCTGAGATTAGCGCGTTCAATCAAACAAATAAACTCTTCAGCTTTATAATATTAGTATAGATTATATTGTCATCGCTCCTTGATAAGTGTGTATAATTTCAAATTAATCCGACGTTCTGAAGGGGAGGAAATCAAGTTCAAAGATTCCGTTACATACATATAGACGCCAGCGCATGCTGCATGCAGCTACCCGAAACTGTCAAGTTTTCCCAATCAATCTTGAAACTTATAAATAAGCGATAAAGTTGAAAACCTTTTAAAAAATTTGACAGATAGTAGTAGCGTGTAGTAGCTGTGGAGTTTATGTGCTGGCGTCTGTACATAAATAAGACTAGCTTCTGCCCACGGCCTCGCCCGCGTGGATTTCGAAAAATTCACTATTTCAAACCCCCGTTTCACCCTCTTAGTAATGTAATTTCAAAAAACCCTTTCTTAGTGGTAACCTTCCTCACAAAGAACACACTCTCCAAATTCCATGTCTCTAGGACCAGCGGTTAGGCTGTGCGTTGATATATCAGTCAGTCAGTCACTCAGGACTTTGAATTTTATATACAGGGTGTCCCAAATATCAACGTCAAGCCGAAAACGGTTGATAGACCAGGTGGTGACAGTTATCAGAAAAATAATAAAAAAATCTAAGTTCACCATTTTCTTTTTCAGTACAGTCAGTTAAAGTTGGGCGGTGTAATAATTTTTAGTACATGGTGGAGCAAAAAAGTGATGTTTTCTTTAAAACTGAGGTAGTTGTGTATTAATTTTGGACTGTAGTTTACAGAAGGGTCATTCAGGGTTACGTCACTCACAAAAAAAATATGAAAAGTAAAGATTTGTAGTCACAATAATTTGAAAAGTACTTAACTTAGATTTTTTTTATTATTTTTCTGATAACTGTCACCACCTGGCCTATCAACCGTTTTCGGCTTGACGTTGATTTTTGGGACACCCTGTATACATATAGATAGATACATACCAAGGTAATAAAATCGTGTTAAAATAGGTATGGAAGTAGTATAACTCACTTCTTTAACACGTCCTCTTGTCTCTTCCCCTGTCGCTGACACTCTCGCGGCTCCGTGCCAGGGTCGGCAGGAGTCTCCGTGGCGCAGTACTGAGCGCTGATATAGCTGAGCCGGCTGTTACAGCGGGACATGTCCTAGAAATTAAGTATAGTGAATGCGAAAGCCGGATGGTTTAGTATTAGTTTAGCAACATAGTCTGATAACCAGTCAATTCAAATAAAAAAAAAAACAAACCTACATGGGCAAGTGTTAATGTTAAGAGGGATGTGGGTTACACGAATGGATAGAATAAGAAATGAGTACATAAGAGGAAGTCTGGAAGTAGCATCGATAGCTGAAAAGTTGTGTGGGAATCGGTTGTCATGGTATGGGCACGTCCTGCCAGGGTCGCGAGCCTCGTTCGAAAGTGATACCGTGGCCCTGGCACAGGCAACTGGAGGAACACGGGTGGGTTTTAGTCAGTAATAGGCTGACACGCCCTTCCACTCCACCCAGAGCGGGAGAAGTCATTTGAAGATTTCCCACCCAAAAAAAAAAGGTATGTTCACGTGATACGGAGGAATGAAGAAAATGTCTTGAGGAAAGTATTGAGTATGAATGTCGATAGCTATATGAGTAGAGGGAGACTAAAGAAACGATGGATGGACTGTGTGAATTATGATATGAATAGAAAGGGGGTGACTACTGAGATGACGACTAATAGAGAAGTGTGGAAGAAAAAGACATGTTGCGCCGACCACAAATAAATTGGGATAAGGACAGGAGAATGATGAAAAACCTACAAGGTCACTTATGAAACGTCAGAAGCTAGGTGCACGGTTCTAATTTGTTGATCCCTATGGAGAAGAGCCGGCAAGAAACTCCATAGCCAGTCTTACCAAGGGTTATAGTTCTACCTGACACCTTAATGATCATTCATCATTTCAGCAGAAAAAAGGCCACTGCTGGACATAGGCCTCCCGCAATTTGGAGGAGGTCACCATAATCGCCACGCTTGGCAGGCGGGTTGGCGATCGCAGTATGTTGGTAAAATGGATAGAGAACGCTGCTGCTCATTCTGTAGTAAGTCCCTTAGTCGCCTCTTACGACACCCACGGGAAGAAATGGGATGATGTTATTCTTTACGTCCGACACCATAAGGAAAACCACAACCAAACCCCAACTTCCTGCCAGGGTCGCGAGATTTGTTCGAAAGAGTTACCGTGCCCCTGGCATATAGGCAACTGTAGGAACACGGGTGAGTTTTAGGCAGTAAAAGTCTGACACGCCCTCCCGATCCGCAGGAGACGTCATTAGATGATTACCCCACCCACCAAAAAAAAATCCCCCCCCCCTCCAACTTAGACGGGATAGCCTTTTATCCAAATTTAGACTTACCACCATAATGCTGAACATGATCTTCGCGATTAGCGGCTCCTTCATATACACGATGCCACATAAAGCATCTGGGTTCTGTTGCATCTGTAGTACTCTGGCCGCGTTGTTTCTTTGAAGTCTGGTTTTACCCCTAAAAGATCAATATGATTGTACACGTTAATTTCATCCAGACTTAGTTTATTTATTAAAACTTTATGCACAAGTAAAACTACTGTACAAAGGTGGACTTAATGCCTGAGGTATCTTCTACCAGTCAACCTTAGGGTGATGCAGAGAATAAAATAATAGTTTAATAAATAATGGAAAAAAGCGTGAGGTACTTGATATCAATTAAAAAATACCTCAAAAGCACCCCACGCTTTTTTCCCTTATTTTCTACTTTTTATTTAGGTTTTCTATGGAAGCGTATTTTTTAGTTTTTTTTAAACTATTATTCATTTTCAATTTTTTAGGGTGTTTCGAATTTTGTGACGTGTCAGCGTAGTTTTCGAAGACATTTAATTTTTTTTCCATCCTGGTAACCCTGGCAAGGATAATTGCACAAATTTATGAAATGATTGTATTGTCATCAGTCCTCGATAAGTCTACAAAGTTTAAATGAAATCTGGCCGTTTGAAGTGGGTCAAAATCAAGTCCAAAGGAGTCGGTTACAAACATACAGGTGAAGCTAGTAAAACCGTGTTAAAAACATGGCGGACGCAACATATGGGATAAATAACTCGAAAAAGGAAGAATACTAGAGTTTACGATCGCTCATGCGTAAAAATATCAGATTCACTGGATCTTCAACCTATCTGCTCAGCGTCGAGAGTTGAAAATTGAACAGTGTGTATTTTAGATCCGCTGGGATGTACTCTGTTGGATTCTCAATGCTCGGTTTAACACAGAAAGTTGAAAATACAATGCACGATAAAATCCAGCCACGATATTTTTATGTCTAACTAATATAATTTTATTCGAAAGTGTCTGTCTGTTGGTTACTTTGGCACGAAAAAACCAATTTTAATGATATCTTCAAGTCTGAACTGATACTGAAAAACGCGAATGGTGCCGATTCTTATGTTGACCGAATAACAGTATTGCTATCTCTTACTGCCGAACCGTGAAAGAAAAAGACAAGTGACCCTTTGAACTATCAAAGTAAATTACGTATCGATTGCCTTGAATTTGGCGTGACTTTTGACAGCTCTTATTTATTTTTATCTCCTTCTTGTTTCCTTAGAATGAGTCGCGTGATGGTCCAAGTCGCCAGACGCAGACCGTTCCTGTCCAGGCGTAACAGACGTCTGGTCAGCCTGCCGTCCAAGAATGGCATAGCATCCCTGGACTGCCTGCATCCTGGTGTTGAACCGCCAGGGTCGCTAGATTTGTTCGAAAGAGATACCATGGCCCTGGCATAATGGGCAACTGAAGGAACACGGGTGGGTTTTAATTCAGTAAAAGTCTGACACGCCCTCCCGTTCCGCCCAGAACGGGACAAGTCATTGGAAAATTTACCACCCAGAAAAAAAAAGCCCTAGTGTCGAGGTGCACCAGCTCTGTTTGTGCGTGAGTAGTCCTGCAGCCACCTGCGTAGCTGTTATAAGGGGAAGGGCACAATGGGTTCGTGTCTACAAACAGATGCGCTGGATGTTGTTAGTCAGTTCTTAAATCCCAGTAGTCTAAATTAAGTGTAGTTGGTGCACAACAGAATCATAACCAATAACTACACTAAACGACCCGAAAAACGAACCCAAGACTTCTCAACCCGGACGTACAGCAGTCGCGCTTACAACCACTATACCGACTAGACGTAAGTCATAGACATAATTAATTTTCTCTAACACTAGCTTCTGCCCGTGACTTTGTTCGCGTTAAATTTCTTGCTCCCGCGACCCTTCCCGTAGTATGAAATCGCCTGCCCGTGCGAGGTCTTCGCATTCGTGACTTTTTACACGCTTGTATGTTTGTAACCGACTCCTTATAGCGCGATTTTGACCCACTTTAAACGACCAGATTTCATTTAAACTTTGCACACCTGTCAAGGACCGATGACAATGCAATAATTTCATAAATTTGTGCCATTATCCTTGCCAGGGTTACCAGGAGAGCAAAAAAAGTGTCTTCGAAAACTACGCTGACATACGTCACAAACTAATTTGTGCCATTATCCTTGCCAGGGTTACCAGGACAGCAGGAAAACTGTCTTCGAAAACTACGCTGACATACGTCTCAAAATTCGAAACACCCTAAAAAATAGAAAATAAATAATAGTTTAAAAAAAACTAAAAAACACGCTTCCATTGAAAACCAAACTAAAAAGAACAAAATAATGGAAAAAAAGGGTGAGGTGCCTAATATCAAAAAAAAAAATACCTTAAAAAGCACCCCACGCTTTTTTTCCATTATTTTGTACTTTTTAGTTTGGTTTTCAATGGAAGCGTGTTTTTTAGTTTTTTAAAACTATTCTTTTCTTTTTGGTCGGCCTCTAAGGGTCTTAGCGTGATGTTATACAGTCTATAGCCTTCCTTGATAAATGGTCTATCAAATACTACCGTAGCCACTAACGTAGTTCCTGAGATTAGTACGTTCAACCAAACGAACTCTTCGTCTACACTATACAGGATAATTTTTTATCCAGTGCGCAAACTGTAACCATGAATTCAGCATATCATTCTAGACCCCCTTGCGCAGAAATTTTTCCTCGGTTTTACAAAAAAATATCAGCTGTTTCATAGAAAAATGCAATACCTACGGGGTCAAAATGTATGGAACAGCTGATTTTTTTTTGTATATCCGACGAAAATTTTCTACACTGGGGGGTCTAGAATGATATGCTGAATTCATGGTTACAGTTTGCGCACTGGACAAAAACTGACCCTGTATAATAATATAATATTATAAAGAGGAAATATTTGTATTTTTGTTTGTTTGTTTGTAATGGATAAACTCAAAAACTACTGGCCCGATTTTAAAAATTCTTTCACCATTAGAAAGCTACATTATCTGCGAGTAACATAGACTATATAACATCACGCTACAACCAAGAGGAGCGGAGCAGTAATGAAAAATGTTGCAAAAACGAAGAAAATCGCACGGGTAGGCGATTCGACGCGACGGGAAGG
Source organism: Aporophyla nigra (assembly GCA_947507805.1). Lineage (NCBI taxonomy): Eukaryota > Metazoa > Arthropoda > Insecta > Lepidoptera > Noctuidae > Aporophyla > Aporophyla nigra. The sequence goes on along the minus strand of OX382319.1, from coordinate 9,783,089 downwards.
GTCGGGGGAACACAAAATTTAACGCGGACGAAGTCGCGGGTAGATGCTAGTTGTACAATATTAGTATAGATCACGATATTATTGAGACCTAAAATATAAGACGAAACGCTTATTAAAATAATAATATGGAATACTATACCTCAGTCTATATCCGGAACGCCTTGTAAAACCTATTAGACCTCTCTGTTGCACCATAATTTCGTTGCCACGAATATCCATTCCACATACACGAGTATCCGTCTTATTTATGGTGTTTTCGGCTTTATCTGTAGTATCACTCTCACTTAGGGTAGTATTCGATGGGCTATTTGAAATATCATTGCTATTATCAGTATTTTCCTTAATATCCGTCTGACATAGTTGAGTATCCGGATTGTTCTCATCGGTTGGAGAGCCAAGATCTTTTAAATTAGACTCGTAAGTGTTAACTCTGTCTTGTATTTTATTGCCTAAAGTCGTGAAATCACATTGTTCAATATCATTTAACATTTTCTTAATGCTTTCTTTATATATAGTATCACAACCAACGTTACCAGTCTCATTGTCGTCTTTAGTATCCGTCGGGATATTACCAGTATCATGTCTAACTAAATTCTGGTTTCGAGTATCCGGCGGTTTGAATTTCTCTAAAATCTCAGCGAATCTCATTATTTTCGGGGAAGAGAATGTCTTAATTCTTTCCCATTCATTATCAATTTGGCCGAATAATAATTCGGTGTAACAACGAATTTTTATAAAGACTGTTGTACATAAACACATTAGGATAAAATGTCTTTCGTAAGGTATTTTAATTTTTAGTTTTTCTAGCTTTATTAGTAAACATATAGCTGCTTTGTCGGCTGCGTAGGGGCCTGAAATACGACAAATGATAATGTAACATCAGGAAGAGGTAGGCAGTACTTTATAGTAGGTACACCTACCAAATATCGACGCCTCCCACGCATAAGGTCGTAACGCTAAAAAATCTTTTTCTCAGAAGAGCATTTTTCGTATACGTTTATGCGCGGGAGCATTTAAATGTTAAGACCATTATCCATTAAAAAATTCATTATTTATATAAGATATTAAAATTTAGATTTTAGTAATAGATAATACTATACAAGATTGTTGTAATGGCACAAAAAAACGGTTTTAGTCAAAAAAAATGTTCCGACCATCTGCGTGGGAGCCATCGATATTTGTGTCGACATTAAAGAAAAAAAAAAACATTTATTTGACTCTTAAAAATACATGCTTACAAGCCAGTCATAATGAGATAGCACATGAATGTATCGCCACAAAAAAGATCTTAACCCCCAAACTACGCCTGGGCCTGTATTTTAGGGGTCAGCGTTCAGCCATGGGTTCAAGAATCAATTTATAAAGTTGACAGCCTTGGTTGTTTCCATTTAGGTAACGCGTATAGTTAAAAAAAAAATACTTATAAACATGGACCTAAAAAAAAGAGCGGACGGAACTTCATTAAGAAATAATTGAAGCACCACAATGGCGGATGCGTAACTATGTGTGCGTGTGTAAAGGGATGCCAGATGAAGGAAAATTACCCATTTTTAAATAATATTTTAATAAGATCTCCCTTGCACTTGGTTTTATTACAAATTTTTGTGGAGGATATTGTTAAAATAAAGGTAAAATAAATCAAACACATTGGATTTAAAAAATATTTACAACTCATTTAATGTTAATAAAGAAGAATACAATAACGATAAATAGTAACATAAAAAATAAATCTCCCACTTTTAAAGGAATTTGAAACTTGAAATAGTTGCAACACTGATTGATATTGACGTAAAATCGAGAAATAAGCTTTAAAATGACATGACATGACATTTTCACAACACACGATGGGATACTTTAATTTTTATTATGCAAAATACACCGAATTACACGCGGGCACCGTTCGAAGCGTAATGGCCGATGACTGACTTACTATGGTGTGAATGTGTGCGTGCTGGCTTGTCTACATTATTGCACTGACTTTCTATGGGTGCTTCAGTTATTGTTAAAGGAGACGGCGTCCGCTCTTTTTTTTAGGTCCATGCTTATACAAATAGAAGGTATAACACGCATATTATGTAGGAATTAGAATTACAGAAACAAAGTATGATGCTAAAGAGTTATGTGTGTTTGCATGTCTGACATTAATAGCATTATATTTTTAACCCCCTGTTAGTTTAGTAGTTAGTGACCCTGACTAACCCCCTCCCCCCTGGCTAAGACTGAGGTCGTGGGTTCGATTCCCACCCAGGACAAATCTTTGTGTGATGAGCTCAATTATTTGTTCTGTGTCTGGGTGTAATTTATCTATAATATTGTTGTAACATCACTATTTAGTAAGTAATTAGTGTGTACACCACTAGATATAATCTATGGTTCCGGTTTATACCTGTCACTCCGGACTGCTATGTCTGATCCCGTCTGAGATACCACGACCTAAATGTCTCTGTATAAACTGTGATCCTAGTCTCAATAAACCAAGTCTACTCAACATTATCTTTCATTTATAACAAACACAACAAATTTGTATGTATTTAGAAATATATAAGTATGTTTATCAGTTGTCTGGTTACCATAGTACAGGCTCTGCCTAGTTTGGGATCAGATAACGGTGTGTTGGTTGTCCTCAGATATTTATTTATTTATTCTTATTTAATGCTGGGACTCAGGTCTCTGAGAAATGAAGTAGGCCTTGTAATCCACCACCTGTGTCCCAGTGCGGGTTGTGAGATGTCACATGTCTTCGAATTTTTGGTTCTAAGACATGCCGGTTTCCTCACGATGTTTTCCTTCACCGTTTTGAGAGCAGTGGTGGTGAAATCGTTTTTACATAAAGTAAAAGCCCTGACTGGGTTAGAACCTACAACTTATAACTTGTAAGCTACGGCCGTTAACACTGGTCCGCAACTACTCACTGGACGACCACCAGTCAACAATAATTATAATAATACTGGAGTGAACACTGATGAGGCTCAGAGCTCCCACCTCATTCTTGCCTTTATTGACTGGCTTGAGTGGAGATTCGCAAGAGCAAACGTGCTCGGGGAAAGGAAGTATTCCAGTAAGTGCTCGTAGGGATCTTGACCATCTTCCGGGCTCTGGGATTGTTCTGAAAGCCGTGGAATACCTCTCCACTTCTCAAGCACCTCAGGAAGTGTTGCCCCCTTGTCGCTACGTCACTATGTGCTAGCGACGTTTCCCGGGGGCCCATTATTGAGTGTGCAAGTCACCCCCTGCCATTTTATCTGTGTATACAAAACATTGATCAGGCAGGGGCCATAGTCCTTCCATAGTTGCGGTTACCAATCCACTGTAGCCATCCAAACCCATAGCCTAATTTGTTTTGTTTCCATATTCTGTAATAATATTGCTCCAACCGGGGATTGTCCTTGGGTGCACTTGCATAGGTGCATACAGGGATAATCGTCGGTTGGTGCTCCCTCATCATTTAAAATTGTCTAAGGGGTCTCTGCGAGTTGGTTTTGGCACCTCGTACGCCTTCCAAAGGACCGGGATCCCAGGGTCCCGAGATATGTTAGCAGATAATAAATTCTTTATTTCACCACAAGCCATGACATTAAAATATCCATAAAACTAAGAACATTTAAGGCTTATAACTAGGTCACATTAATTAAATCCTCTGACTCCTAAACTAGGTGTAGGTTTGTGACTTAGGAGTCAGTGATTCTCCGTAAACAAACAAAGCCATAATAAAAGTAAATTAGGACGTTTAAACAATAAAGAGATGTGGAAATAGATTCTAATATATGTAAATTAAAAGCAAAATGGAAAAAAAAGTTTAACTGTGTGATGAGTGTGTGTGTATTGAATAAGTGTAGGGTATGTGTGTGTGTGTGTGTATGTAGTGAGTAAGTGTAGGGTATGTGTGTGTATGTAGTGAGTAAGTGTAGGGTATGTGTGTGTATGTAGTGAGTAAGTGTAGGGTGAGTGTGTGTAGTGAGAAAGAATAGGAAGTTACATTTATGACTGAATTATTAAACAATGACAATTTTATAAAAATAATTAAAGTGTATTTCTGCCAAATAAATGATTTTTACTTTTTAAATATTTCCAGGTCTCGACCTGCACGCGTAGCATGACCAACGTAGAAATGGGTATTGTAGACGGAAGAATAGATAAAATTACAGATTGTAGAAAGATTAAAGACAGAATTAAAGATTGTAGAAATATTTGTACCGTTTTAATGCTGGCGTAGCATGACAATTCTATCTCTATTCTACCAACAATAGACAAAAGTTCTTTCTATGGTGGTCATGCTACGCGTGCTGTGGTGGCTCACTGGTATTGGCCCCGACTGACGAGTGGCGGTGGGTAGTGGGCGGTGGTCGTGAGTTCGAACATAGTCAGGCACTATACTTTGTGTAAAAAAATATAATATAATCACCACTGCTCTCAAAACGGTGAAGGAAAACATCGTGAGGAAACCGGCATGTTCTAGAAGCAAAAATTCTAAGACATGTGACATCTACCAACCCGCACTGGGCCCGCGTGGTGGATTACGGCCCGCTCCCTCTCACAGAGAGGAGACCTGTGTCCCAGCAGTGGGAACGGTATAGGCTGAATATGTATGGACTTATTTCCAGGTTTAGTATGTTTATAGTTTAAATAAATAAAATAATAAATAAATATCTGAGGACAACCAACACACCGTTATCTGATCCCAAACTAGGCAGAGCCTGTACTATGGTAACCAGACAACTGATAAATATGCTTATATATTTCTAAATACATACATATTATAGATAAATTACACCCAGACACAGAACAAATGATTATGCTCATCACTCAAAGATTTGTCCTGGGTGGGAATCGAACCCACGACCTCAGTCTTTGCAGTCAGGGTCACTAACCACTACACTAACAGGCCAGTCTAAAAATGTTTCTTTATGGAATACTTACCTAATTGCTCCAAAACATATAGAAACTGTTTGAATATATTCTTAGGGTCAATGGTGGGGTGTGGAATGCTCATAAATTCTTCATACATCTCATCTCCGTATATTTCTGTGGGGTCGTGTCTGTAAATGAAAGGAAATGTATGAGAAAAACATATGTAAATGGTGAATAATATGACAAGGTAAAACAATTTTTATTTGTAAAACTATATTGAAAAACTTTTTTGCAAAAAAAAAAAAAAACAGACGACTTCCAAAAAAACACTACAAAGTCAAAAATTACTTTTATTTCGAAAGTCAATATCTTTGGATCTCTATTTTAGTTTTTTGCCACCGACTTCCGAAACTAAAAGTAATTTTTCACTTTGTAGTGTTTTTTTGGAAGTCGGTTTTTTTTTTTGCAAAAATGTTTTTATTTTTCTCTTTTTAGTTATATATCTACCCCGCACTAATTCCTATACCACTGCTGGTCAGGTCAATAGCAGTGACAGAAAGTATTCGAATATTCAGCCCCGAAGCATAAACTATCCATTAATATTTTTTTTTTTTTTAAATCGGTCCACAGTTGGCGGAGAAATCAGTGAAAATACATTTTAAAAAATACGCTGAAACTTAGAACCTACTCCTTTTTTAACCGACTTCAAAAAGGAGGAGGTTCTCAATTCGGATGTTTATATGTTTTTTTTTATGTATGTTCGGCCATAACTCCGTCATATATAGATGGATTTGCAAAATTCTTTTTTTGTTCGAAAGGGGTTTATTCCGAAATGGTCCCATATAGTGTTCATATAGATCTGATGATGAGTTCCGGAGACAGACACCGGAACTCTTTAAAAAATGATAGCAAATCAACCGCGATTTCTGCTATCGCATAAATATGCATTTTTTGTTTGGAATTAGTGCGGGGTGAATACCACAACTAAAAATGTAAAAATAAAAACTTTTTTACAAAAAAAAAACAACCGACTTCCTTAAAAACACTACAAAGTGAAAAATAACTTTAAATTCGGAAGTCGGTGGCAAAAAAACCATAAATACAGATCCTAAGACACCGACTTCCGAAATTAAAGTTATTTTTCACTTTGTAGTGTTTTTAAGGAAGTCGGTTGTTTTTTTTTGTAAAAAAGTTTTTTTAAGGTGTAAAGTCGTTGCATCCGGTAAGATCAGATAAGATAACATATCTGTCCAAAACATGAGTTTATACAGATCACATGAGATTAATATTACATTAAATTAAATCACAGTCATTTTATGCCTATTTATAAATGTATCCATTATTTAATCTCCATCTTGCACAGCATCTCTCATGTACATATGTCTCTAGTTATATGTACATCAGAGGGAGAAGTTCGTCTGAGAATAAGGCTCAGTACTTATTGTGCATGGGAAGCCATCATCTCCTGCGAAGCAGTAATGCTCGCGAAAGAGGAAGCAGTTTCTGGGCCCTCACGTCGCTAGCTGCCGCAGGAGAACCCCGGGCGTCGGGAGTCCATAGCGGAACGTCGGCCACCATAGGCGCGGGCTACCGGTAAGGACCAGGCTCGTGTCGACGGTGCGTATTGTTCCACGCGGGCCTTTTTTTTTTTTTGGATGGGGAATCATCAAATGACTTCTCCCGCTCTGGGCGGAGCGGGAGGGCGTGTCAGACTTTTACTGACTAAAACCCACCCGTGTTCCTTCAGTTGCCCATGTGACAGGGTCACGGTAACTCTTTCGAACAATCTCGCGACCCTGATCCACGCGGCCTTCAAAGAGATATCAGGAGCATTCAAAGGGTCCGCTAGGGCCGATGCCTGCCAGGGTCGCGAGATGTGTTCGATAGAGATATCACTTTTAATTTTTTTTTATAAGCAGATGTTAACATTTCTACTTGGTGGCTATTTTTAAGTATAAATTATTTGAGGGTTTGGCGCTGATAGCCAAAATACAGGCTTTTGCCTAGTTCGGCTACAGATGTCTAATTCATTTGTTAAAAGAATATATAGCCAATAAAATGTCTGTAAAATTTTAAATTATTATTGAAAATAAAAATTATTATAGTTACCGTGGCCCTGGCACAGGCAACTGAAGGAACACGGGTGGGTTTTAGTCAGTATAAGTCTGACACGCCCTCAAGCCATTTGATGATGACCCAAAAAACAGTATTTTCTTATCATAATTTAGACTTACCGGTGATCCTCAATAAAGTCTAACGCGTCTTGCACGGTGTCTCTCATGTATTTCTCTAGTTCTATGTACATTGGAGGGAGTTTTTCGTCTGAGGGCCGCCCGGAGTACTCAATTATAAGTTCACGTGGTTTAGCTGAGGATGATATCCTGAAACCAAAATGGGAATCAATTATATTAGGGACTTTTCTAGTGTTCGGAAGCGTTCCTGCTGAGGATGAGGTCCTGGTTTCGATTCTCAGGTTGGGCAAAGCGGTATTGGGTTTCACAATCAGCCTATATTACTCCCACTGCTGGGACAAAGGCCAGGGTATAGAAAAATAACTTGATGCTACGTCGGGTACTGACTGGCACGCTCAATGTATCATTGATTCATTGATGACATATTTTTTTATTTTATGTTACTTTACACACATACGTTATCCTATTATAATTTTATTTATTTCTGTATTCGTTCGTGACATCACAACACACTAGGTCCTATCAGAATACCAGCGCTGCGATACTTATTTTTAAATGTCGCAGCATCATGCTGAGATACATACCCTTTTGCCTCGCACAGGACTTTCTGTTTTTTTTTTCTTTTAAATTTTGTTTTTTATTTGTTGTTTATACTTAATTGATTTTTTATTTTATTAAGTATTGTTTTTTGTAAAGTTTCTGTGCGTGTCCCAATAAATACTTTTTCTTTCTTTCTTTCTTTTCTCTCGGTGAGAGGGAGTGGGCTGTGATCTACCACCCGGGTCCAGTGCGAGTTGGTAGATATCACATGTCTTTGAATTTCTTGGTTCAAAGACATGCCAGTTTCCTCACGATGTTCTCCTTCACCGTTTTGGGAACAGTGGTGATGAAATTCATCATCATCATCATTTCAGCCGTAAGGCGTCCACTGCTGGACGTAGGCCTCTCCAAATTTGGGGGGCTTTGCCATAATCGCCACGCTTGGCGGGCGGGTTGGCGATCGCAGTATGGTGGTAAAATGCATAGAGAACGCTTCTGCCCATTCTCTAGTAAGTCCCTTAGTCGCCTTTTACGACACCCACGGGAAGAAATTGGGTGGTGTGATTCTTTACGTCCGGCACCACACGGTACACGGTGATAAAATTAGTTACAAAAAATAAAGCGCCTGCCTGGGTTGCTTGCTGATCGTTTATGGGCCAATGCCCATAAACGATCAGCTATTTTTGTAATTTTTCCTTTAAATATTATTTAACCTTCGCACAAAACTTTTGTTTTTCTCTTTTTTTACTGAATTTTCAAAAAAACGTAAAAAAAATTGACTTTCGAGGGCTACTCTGGCGCTTTCACCAATAACGCCTTTTAAAAGAAGGTCCATAACAGCTCAAGTTCGATCCGAGTTAAGTGAAAACAAGAAACAGAAGCCATTGGCCTACAGTAGGACAATACAGACTAAAACTAAATTAATAAATCTACACTCACCTCTTCCCACCATCAATATCTTCAGCCAGATCCATCTGGCAGCACAGCTCCTGCTCCAACTCCTCAATCTTCCACTCAAGTTTCTCATACATATCGAAGTCATCAACATTCTCATACAAACCCATTTCTTCATACTTCGTTACCGTCATCCTTGGTAAGGCTCCTGATAAATGATAAATCTTTACATAGTATAAAACAAAGTCGCTTCCCGCGTCAGTACGCTTATATCTTTTAAACTACGCAACGGATTTTAATGCGGTTTTCATTAATAGACAGAGTGATTTAAGAAGAAGGTTTATACGCAACTTATTGTTGTTTATTGCAGGGAGAATGGATGTGGACTGCGCCTTCATGGAACATTGGACAAAACTACATGTACGAGTAGTGCGGTCTTGATCCGGTTTCTGTTGTGTAGTCCTATTCATATTATATTAGGTATTTAAAAATTATAATAAAATAAAAAATAACTAGTATGGATTATTATAATGTAATTATTGTAATTTATTGTACTTAATCTGAACTAAATTGAATATGTTTAACTAGCTTCTGACCGCGACTCCTTCCGCGTCAAATTTTTGCTCCCCTGACCCTTCCCGTCGCATCGAATTGCCTGCCAGTTTTCGACCATATTTCGTTGCTGCTCCGCTCCTTTTGATTGTAGCGTGATGTTATATAGCCTATAGCCTTTCTCAATAAATAGGCTACCCAACACAAAAAGATTTTTTCAATTCGGACCAGTAGTTCCTGAGATTAGCGCGTTCAACCAAACAAACAAACTCTTCAGTTTTATAATATTAGTATAGAGTTGCGATTTATTTTATGTAAAAGTGGGCTTTCCTGCAGTGGTTCTTAGATATGTTCATACAAATCGGTTAAGTCATTTCGACACAACGAACCTTTGATCAAAATATTACCTAATACATCTTATTCAACTTAATGACACGGTTCAGGCAGGACGGAAAACGCCTGAGCGATTACTAGCTCTATTTAAAAAAAGACCGCATTACCATAGCCTAAAGTAGATTTTAGGACGTACCTACCTAGACCCTAGTAAAAAATAATCAAAATAGTAATACAATACTTTAAAAGCAAATATTTCTGACCTGACGGTTCATCCACGTCTTTCTCTTCTGCACATTTATCTTGCGTCTCCTTCTTTTTCAGTAAAACTGTTTGAGCATCCTGCGTCTCTTTCTTTCTTTGACAATCCTCATCTGCCATCTCTTCTTCTCTAGTTTCGTCTTTCGTTTCTGAGTTGTCTTCTACTTCGGTGTCTTTTTTATTTGGAGCGAAAAGAGGGTAGGTTAAAGCTAAGATTGTGGGTTGGTCTTCCTGTGGGCATTGTTTGTAGGATTTCATTATCTGTGGACAAAATAGATCTTAATTTATTAATACATCCAATAAAAGTAACGGATAAAAGGACGGATATTTTTTGTGTAAATATCCGTACTAATAATAAAAGTGAAGAGTTCATTTGTTTAAGCACGCTAGTCTTTAGGACTACGAATCGGATATATTTAGTGATATTTATTCTAGAAGTATTTATGTATGTTTGCATGTATGTATATTTTTATTTTGTATGTTTATATTTAAATTATAGTATTATTTTTCTTCTACTATTACACACGTTGTCTAAATCTCTTTGTATATTCTCTCCTATTGCAGGTATGCTGGAAGAGATTTCTATAGAAATAAATATTACCTTTGTACATATTTTTCTGTTCCTTTCTTCTTGTCTATTTATATGTGTGCATAAAATAAATGGTTAAATAAATAAAAACTCATAGTCTAGCATAGCATAGACTTTCAGCCTTCTAATAAGGCCCATTGTGAGCTACCAGTCGAACACCCAGGATACTGCGCTCCATGGTTCCCTGGCAAACTTCGTGCTTGGACCTCTGCTGAAGTGTTAAAGACCAGGTTTGAGCACCATATGTGAGAATGGGGACAATACACATGTCCATAATTCTCCTTTTGAGACATAGTGGTAGATCTCCGAAGCATAAACGTATATACAAAAAGAATAGTTCAAAAAACTAAAAAACACGTTTCCATAGAAAACGTGTATTTGTTTTTTTTTAAAACTATTATTTATTATCAAATTTTTTAGGAAGTTGCGAATTTTGTGACGTATATCACCGTACTTTTCATATTTTGTGACGTATGTCAGTGTAGTTGTCGAAGACAGTTTTTTTTTGCAATCTAGCACCCTAATTGCGAAACGCACAATTTATCAGAATCTGAATGGGATTGAAGATTATTTCTAAACCATTGCGTCATTTGTTCGAATAAATTCGTATAAAGTCGTCTCAGCAACGTAAATAACGCAATGAATGTTGTTTAACTATGAATATTAAACCAATTCCTACCGATAAAAAGTTCCGCAATTACCCCTCTGGTAACCATGGCAAGGGTAATGGCACAAATTTATGAAATTATTGTAAAGACCGATGGTCATTGATAAGTATGCCAAATTTCGAGTTAATCCGACGTTTTAAAGGCGGTCAAAATCATGTTCAAAGTTTCCGTTACATAGGCACATACTAACATACGTGTGAAACTAATAAAAGCGTGTTTAAGATACAAGATACAAGATATTTATTTTGCTGAAACATGAGTGTACACAGAAATGCAAGATTTCGATTACATAAAGTTCGGTCAAGTCGCTGTCATGTTTTGCCTTAAGGCCCTCTTGTAGTTGCAGACGTTTCGGCGAACACTGGCCGGTCGTTGCGAGCGCTTGAGCTGCTAGATTTTGTGTATAATTGTTTCGTGGAGACAAAATGATAAGGAAATTATAAAATATTTTCTCAGCATGCCCTAAAAACAATAAAACCTATCTTTTGGTATAAGTTTTACATGGTTTAATGATGGAATCTCTTCAAGGTACACGTTTTAAATGGCAATTTAGTGTCATCTTTATGATTATTTTTTATCGAGCCAACTGTTTTAATTCACGTTTCTATCTTCACACAGCGCTTAACAGTATGTTCAATTTTTCTAAATATTTTTTTTTTTTACGGAAACTAGCCCTTTTGCTAGATTTACAGAGGTTTAAAAAAGTTAAAAAGTACTGCAACCTCGCCTTAATAGCGTACAAAATATAAATGATTAAGAAAAAATAAATCATCACAACACTATTTACTCATACATGCATTATTTAACAACAATTATTAACGGTCAAAAAGTTCAGATTTCCGTAATGTCAAAATTGGTTTTTTACATAAATAATCATAGTCAAATACAAATTTAATATTACAATACAATCAAAAATAAGAATAATTCAAATATGTCAAAGTATGTTACTTAAATAACTAATAATAATGAAAATAGTCCATGTTTGTTTTACAAGTCAGGGTTATGTTAATTTGTCAGTCAAAAACTCGTTAATGCTGTAATAAGCTTTCTCTAAGAAAAACTTTTTTAAAGTCGATTAAGAACCTCCACCTTTTTGAAGTCCGTTAAACAAAAGTAGAATGTTTGTTAACCCTTAAAGACACATATTGAATGCTAGGAAGTATACTTACATACTTTTTTTTTTCTGGGTGGGAAATCATCAAGTGACGTCTCCCGCTCTGGGCGGAGCGGGAGGGCGTGTCTGACTTTTACTGACTAAGACTCACCCGCGCTTCTTTAGTTGCCCATATGCCAGGGCTACAGTATCTCTTTCGAACAAATCTCGCGACCCTGGCCGGCATGAGTCCTTGCAGACCCTTTCCATACTGCTGACATATCTTTGAAGTGCGCATGGAACACTACGCGCCGTCGACCCGAGCTTGGTCCTTACCGGGCGGCGAGCTACCCATTGCTCGCCACCCGCAAGCTCGCGCCTACGGTGGCCGGGAGTCCACAATTGAATACTTACATACTTCAAATCTTCATCCCTGTATATTAAATGGCAGCTGTCCACGATGAGCACGTTGATATTACACATCTTCATCAGTTGGTCTTCTAAGATCCTCTTCAGCACTGAAGATGTGCAGATTAGGACCTGGAATATAAACAATTATTTTGACATCATTAATGGTGGTTTAGACGTTATTAACACGTTAACTGCCATGCCGGACTATGTGTCCGACACTTTTTAATCAATAATCGACTTAAAGTCAAATAATACTAAGTACATGTTGACTTTGCTGATTTTGCCCATGGCAGTTAACGTGTTAATGGTAATTTTGACATTATTATGAATGATTTTGATATTACTATTAATTATTTTGACATTATGTACGTCATTATGTAACTTCTGCCCGCGACTTCGTCCGCGTTAAATTTCTTGTTCCCCCGACCCTTCCCGTCGCGTCGAATCGCCTACCCGTGCGATTTTCCCCGTTTTTGCAACATTTTTCATTAGTGCTCCGCGCCTCTTGATCGTAGCGTGATGTTATATAGCCTATAGCCTTCCTCGATAAATAGGCTACCCAACACAAAAAGAATTTTTCAATTCGGACCAGTAACTCCTGAGATTAGCGCGTTCAATCAAACAAACAAACTCTTCAGCTTTATAATATTAGTATAGATTAATTATTTTCCCTTCACCGTCTTGAGAGTGATGAAATAATGTACACGTAAAGCGTTTGTTTGGGTTCAAACCTAAATTAAAGAGGTTGTGCTTGTGGTACGTAACCCGTCGTGAGCAAGTCCGTCTGCCTGCCATGGTCGCGTGATTGTTCGAAAGAGATACCGTGACCCTGGCACATGGGCAACTGAAGGAACACGGGTGGGTTTTAGTCAGTAAAAGTCAGACACGCCCTCCCGCTCCGCCCAGAGCGGGAGAAGTCATTTGATGATATCGCATCCAAAAAAAAAAAAAGACCTGGAACTCGTAAGTCGCGGCCCTAACCATGTTTTTTATTCTGGGTGGGAAGTTATCAAATGACGTCTCCCGCTCTGGGCGGAGCGGGAGGTCATGTCAGACTTTTACTGACTAAAACCCACCCGTGTTCCTTCAGGTGCCAGAGCCACGGTAGCGGCCGTTACCGTTGCACCACCAGTACTTTCCCAGCTTTGCTTATACACTACATATTTTTATTTTTTAACTGACTTCAAAAAAAGGCCTCATAACTTTTGACTGGGTGAACCGAGTTTGATGATTCTTTTTTTATTTGAAAGCTGGTGCTTCCCGAATGGTCCCATTTGAATTTGGTTCTATTCGGACAATTGAATCCATGTGAAAACCATATAAGTCTTAAATTTGCATTAAGTATTTGCGCGACAAAATAACAAATAACGCGATTAGATTAGTGCGGGTATCTACCATAACTAAAAAGTTAAAAATAAAAACTTTTTACAAAAAAAAATAACAACAGACTTCTTTAAAAAAAACAGTACAAAGTCAAAAATAACTTTAATTTCGGAAGTCGGTGGCAAAAAAACCTTAAATACAGATCCTAAAACACCGACTTCCGAAATTGTTGTTATTTTTTTGTAAAAAGTTTTTAGACGCTTACCTCCTTCGTCTCCAGTTCAGCGGCCCAGTCAGCGACATCTTCATACGCTTCTGCTGCCACCGTGCCCAAGTCAGTCAGTATCTTCAGCTCGAAGGCCACGACTTGGACCCTGGTAGCGCGAGCTATGTACACTGAGCGCTTCTTGCCGTCTTTTAGAGACCTGAAAAAAAAAAAAGGGTTGGAATAGAAAATGAGCCATATCAAATTGTAAGGAATGCGTGTGTGCTGTAAGAGTCCAATTCATCAACTTCATCATTTCAGCCGTAAGACGTCCACTGCCCTGCCGGGGTCGCGTGATTGTTCGAAAGAGATACCGTGACCCTGGCACATGGGCAACTGAAGGAACACGGGTGGGTTTTAGTCAGTAAAAGTGTGACACGCCCTCCCGATCCGCCCAGAGCGGGAGAAGTCATTTGATGAGTTCCCATCCAAAAAAAAAAAAAAAAGACGTCCACTGCTGGACACAGGCCCCTCCACTTTGGGAGGGTTTGGAATCGCCACGCTTGAAAGGCGGGTTGGCGATCGCAGTATGCTGGTACAATGCATAGAGAACGCTACTGCCCATTCTCTAGTAAGTCCCTTAGTCCCTTCTATACCCATGGAAAGAAACGGGGTGGTGCTATTCTTTACGTCCGACAACACAAGGAAATGAAAAAGAGAAGCGAAAAATTAAACGAACAAAATTCAAATGTCTTTTGGGCTAATATTGTCTGTTTTTAGGGATCTGGCGTTGTATGCAGAGATACAGGACTAGGTAGATGATATATAAGGTGTATCTATTCATACACGAAATATTTAAGGAGGTACACCTGTAGGTGGTAAAGAAGCTATAGCAACGAAAAAAAAATTGACGAAATGTATTTTTTTCAAAATTTCATATTTATAAATTATTTGACGCACATAAGAAATACTGGTTCCTTCTTATTTTTAACATCCATTACTCTAGTTTCTATAGTGGCCGCGCTCGCGCTGTCCGGTCACCGCCCTCGCAGCGTCAGGCGGCCATTTATAGAATTTGGAGTAAAGGTTTTATGTAAAACCTTTCAAGCAGTTTTAAAATTATAATAATTACGTAAATTCAAAAACGCTTAGATAAAAAAATATTTTTACTTCTATAGCTTCTTTACCACCTACAGGTGTGCCTCTTAAAATATTTCGTGTATGAATAGATACACCTTATACAGGGTGTGGCGTAAGTAGTGGTCCACCGTTCAGGATTCGATGAACCGGATAATTAAGTATAACAATTAAACATTTTTACCCAAGGGTTCCGAAAATATTTCATTTTTGTCTTTTATTTACGAAATTTCTACCTTTTATTACATATTTGTTTGTAGTTTCAACAAAAACCATTATTTTTTCATTTTGATTTCTGTTAATTACTGCTGAATACTAGAGCTATCATGATAAATATGATTTTTTATGTAAATTCACCTCTTTTGAAGAAATAGTTGGTTCTTCTCTAATTTTAACCCCAATTTTTAACACACGATCAAGTTCAAGACCAATGTTTGTAAAAAAAATTTGGGTAAAAATGGTTAAATTTTTTAATTGTTATAGTTAATTATCTGGTTCATCAAATCCTGAACGGTGGACCATTACTTACGCCACACCCTGTATATGATAGATGCTCCCATGTTATTTACTGCTGTTTTTGTGTCTCGTGGTCGCAAGCGCGACCGCTGAGCGTGGGGTCCTGGGTTCGATTCCCGGGTCGGGCAAAGTGCAACTGGGTTTTTCCATTAGGAATTTCTTAGTAGCAGCCCGGAGTTTGGAAGTTGGCGGTGTGATACCCCCGTGCCTCGGAAAGCACGTTAAGCCGTTGGTCCTACGCCTGATCTCTCTCCGGTCGTGTCGGATTGCCGTCCCATCGGACTATGAGAGTGAGGGAAGAGTGAGTGCTCTTGTGTCTGCGCACACACTTGAGCACTATAATATCTCCCGCGCCGATGGCTAGTCTCCGTTGAGATTGGCCGCCGTGGCCGAAATTCGGTCTGGAGGACTATATATATTTACTGCCAAGTACCTACTAGCTGTTGACCCGTCTGGTGCCGGACGTAAACAATAGCACCATCCCGTTTCTGCCCGTGTGTATCGTAATATGCGACTAAGGGACTTACTAGAGAATGGGCAGCAGCGTTCTCTACGCACTGTATCACCATACTGCGATAGCCAACCCGTCTGCAAAGCGTGGCGATTATGGTAAAGCCCCCCAATTTGCAGCAAGCATATATCTAGTGGGTGTGTTACGGCTGAAATGATGATGTTGTTTAGGAACCTATGGAATGTCTTTTGAAAGTTTTCCGGTTCATTATTTTATCCCGGAGCACCCCCTGGCTCTCACAGAACCTAATAGGTAAAGAAGACACTATATTTTAATCTGCTAAATATCTTCTAGCTAGACAAATAAAATAAATTTGGAGTGTCTGTTCGTAATATTAAGATAACCACTTTTTACTAAGTGTATATGGATGTATACACGGTACATATACCAAAACAATATTTTTTACAATTTTTTTCTGTCCGTCTGTCTATCTGTCTGTTTGTTCCGGCTAATCTCTGAAACGGCTGGACCGATTTTGACGGGACTTTCACTGGCAGATAGCTGATGTAACAAGGAGTAACTTAGGCTACTTTTAATTTAGAAAAAAAAAAATAGGATCTCTTGAAAAAAAAAAAAACGAATCAAAAACTTTTTTTGTTATTTACGCATTCTTAATACATTAACCGCGGTAGTACGTCCTCTTGTGATAATTTTCGACATCCACGCGGGCGAAGTCGCGGGCAAAAGCTAGTTGATATACCTATTTTTTCTGTTGTTCAGTCTACTTCAATTTCACACAATAGAAAAATTTATAACAAGAATTATTACCTTTGTAATCCTATACGTGAAAGTGTCAAGAAGTTTTTTGTAACCTTTATAAAAGCGTCAAGATAAAATAAAGGTTTGATAGGTATTGTCACGCATTATTTTCTTTGTTGTGTAGAACAAAGTGAAATGTAAGGGCGAAGTCGTTAGCCTCGTCTTAGGGTGACATAATGTCTACATAGTATAAAACAAAGTCGCTTCCCGCCGTCTGTACGCTTAGATCTTTTATACTGCGAAAAGGATTTTAATGCGGTTTTTATCAATAGACAGAGTTCAATTAAACTCCAAAATGGTTAAAAATATTTTTTCTGGAGACTAACTAATTATAATCGACAGAATGATTCAAGAGAAACGTTTATATGATGTACTAGGTTTTGCCAGCGGCTTCGCCCGCTAATTAAACATATAATATAAACCTTATTCTTGAATCACTCTGTCTATTGATGAAAACCGCTTAAAAATCTGTTGCGTAGTTTAATATATCTAAGCGTATAAACACGAAATGCGATTTTGTTTTATACTAAGTATAGACAAATAATAAAGAAGATAATACGCGGAAGACACACGCTTGGCAGGCGGGTTAGCGATCGCGGTATGGTGGTACAAAGCATAGAGAATGCTGCTGCCCATTCTCTAGTAAGTCCCTTAGTCGCCTTTTACGACACCCACGGGAAGAAATGGGATGGTGCTATTCTTTACGTCCGGCACCACATTCATTCTCCAGCCTTTATCCCAATTTATTTGTGATCAGCGCAACATATCTTTTTCTTCCACACTTCTCTATTAGTTGTCATCTCAGTAGTCACCCCCTTTCTATCCATATCATAATTCACACAGTCCATCCATCATTTCTTTGGTCTTCTCCTACTTTTATAGCCATCGACATTCATACTCAATACTTTCCTCACGACATTTTCCTCATTCCTCCATATCACGTGACCATACCATGACAACCGATTCCCACACAAATTTTCAGTTATCGGTGCCACTTTCAGGCTTCCTCTTATGTATTCATTTCTTATTATATCCATTCGTGTAACACCACACATCCCTCTTAACATTCTCATCTCAGCTGCATGCAATTGCCTTTCATTCATCCTTTTTGTGGCCCAACATTCTGACACAGATAGATATTATTTTTTTCCCATAAATGAGTATAAGATGGATGTATTCAAAATCAAATCGAATCAAAATATTTTTATTTCACATAAACCTACATGGGCACTTATGAAACGTCAGAAGCTAGGTGCATGGTTCCAAATTGTTGGTTCCTATGGAGAAGAGCCGGCAAGAAACTCCACGGTTACACTTTTAAAAATAATGGGTTTTTACAATTGTTTCAAATTACAGTGTTAATAGGTATGGGAGGACGGTGTAGGCCTGTCAACAAGTACCAGGTACTGAATAAGATAGAAAATTGTCTACAGTGAATTTGTCTGTTGTGATGGATGATGGATGCGGGAAGCACAAAACCAAGTGGCTGATCTTGAGGGAACCCTATGTCCAGCAGTGGACGTCTTTCAGCTCAAATGATGGTGAGTATAAGATATTGTAATTCAGTATTAAAATAATACACTTTTTAGGGTTCCGTTGCCAAATGGCAAAAAACGGAACCCTTATAGATTCGTCATGTCTGTCTGTCCGAGTATGTCACAGCCACTTTTTTCCGAAACTATAAGAGCTATGCTGTTGAAACTTGGTAAGTAGATGTATTATGTGAACCGCATTAAGATTTTCACACAAAAATAGAAAAAAAAAACAATAATATTTAGGGTTCCCCATACATAGAACTGAAACTCAAAAAAAAATTTTTCATCAAACTCATACGTGTGGGGTATCTCTGGATAGGTCTTCAAAAATGACATTGAGGTTTTTAATATCATTTTTTTTCTAAACCGAATAGTTTGCGCGAGAATGATAAAACTAAAAAAAATATATAATGTACATTACCATGTAAACTTCCACCGAAAATTGGTTTGAACGAGATCTAGTAAGTAGTTTTTTTTTAATACGTCATAAATCGTAGACCCCAATTTACCTTTCATTCAGTCAACTCAAATGTAAAAAAAAAAACATTTAATTTCATAAACGTAAACCTTATGCATAAACCGTGAATACCTGCAGGTTTGTACGGAACCCTCGGTGTGCGAGTCCCAAGTCGGACTCGCGCACCGAGGGTTCCGTTTTTGGCCACTTGGCCGGTTTTTCCAAACTAAATCAATGAAATCATGACAAACAGGACTTACCCGCGTATCTGATAGGCCTTCTCGTACAGCAGGCGCACGGGTATGAAGCTGGCGTACTCCACAGCGAGGATATTCTTCGTGGCGGCGGCCGCGGCGAGTCGGGCGCCGCCCTCGGCCGCTGTGAAGCGGGAACAGCACCCTTCCATCATGATGGACTGGAAATAACAAGGGTTATGTTCACTAGTGGTCAGCTCAGCTGTCGAAATTCAATCGTGTTTTCCGGAATCCACTTTTTAGGTGTTGAAACCACCCCCTCAACCACACTCTGCCCAGAGTTACATGGGTTAGCCTACTTAGGGGTTATTAGGGGTGGTTTCTACCCCTAAAAAGTAGATTCCGTAAAAATAAAAAAACACAGGTTCAATATTTTTTTGTGTTATATCGATGTGCAAAGTTTCATTCTGATTGGTGGGTGACAGTTGGGTAGGGTTACGTGTAAGCCGCTTGTTCACTGCGACAAATACGGGTTTCTTTTGGGTGTGATAATGTAGTTAGTTTCTTAATAATTTCGGGACACAAATAAAAATGTAATTGACAGACTAATGGTGATTGTTTGAGATAGGGGCACTGCTTATGTGCCTGCCTCGAAAAATCACAATTTTTCTGTCCATTCCAAGGTTGCCTAGAAGAGATCACAGAAAGCAATAAGACTGCCCATTGTACATTTTGTAGTATTCATTGTTTTTTGTTACATAAATTTTGTGTTGTACAAATTATACTAATAATAAAAAAGCGAACGTAACTCTGTCTGCTATGCTTTCATGACTAAAACACTGAATGGATTTTGATGAAATTTGGTAAGTTTGAACCACAAGAAAGGACATAGGCTACTTTTTATTCAGCAACATTGTCTGCGTCCACGAAGACCGACATTTATATGGACCGGCAAAAGCTTTTTAAGTACAAATAAATTAACTTTTGCAGCAGATAGTAAAAATGCATTTACCAGTAAAAAAATTCACTAACACCAAGACTTGTCTAGTAACTATGAAATAATTTCTAAAGAACACTGTTGCTTTGGCAACAAATAATAACCATTTAAAAGTGTGTGTGATGGTAAATTTTCGCATAAAAACGGGTATTTTTTATGTTATTTGAATTATCCAAGATATATAATGCTAAGATAATTGGAATCTTATTGAAATGTTACTTTAAACGGAATTTATTCAATAAAAATACTAAGGTTATTCATTCAGTTAATAATTGTCATCAATTGTCTGTTTAAATATTTCCAAGATTATTAAAAGACTGTGTAACTGAATATTTACAGAAAAAGAATCGAGGTTAGCGAGAATTTCATTTGGGCATAAAAAACTTATTAAATACTTACGTCTTACACACTCGATGGCTGCTAAATCGTAAAACACGAACACAACACTTCGTTTCTACGAAACAATCAAGAAAATTGTTATTAGAACACTGAAATATGATCTCAAAACGCCGACACATATTTTTGATCACATATTCACTCCAATACACAAGTTTTAGCCAAAAATGGCAGGCAAATATTGATCTCAATTATGTTTACCGATAAGTTGTGAGCGCATAATATGTCGGCGCGATTAATTTATTCGTTGTTCTATCGTAACAAATAATAAATCGCGATAGCTTCGCGACCGGAGATCGCGAATGCTAGGCAACTGCAAAATGCGAATTTGAAACGTCAATACCATTGTCAGTGTCAACTGTCAGTCAATATTTCGCAGACATGCCAAAACGTTTTTATTATTGGACGAGTATGAGTAAATCTTGAAATATTTTCGCGGATTTTTTTTTACGTAATAATAATATCTAAAAATTTATCCGCGAAAGTGCAAAAATATTTATGCATATTTTTAACGCACTTTTCCCGCACCCGCACCCGCACTGTGTGTGTGACGGAATCTTTCAACGTAATTTTCAAGACGTTTTTTTTTTGTGCGTGGGAAATCATCAATTGACGTCTCCCGCTCTGGGCGGAGCGGGAGGCCGTGTCAGACTTTTACTGACTAAAACTCACCCCTGTTTCTTCAGTTGCACATGTGCCAGGGTCACGGTGTCTCTTTTGAACAAATCTCGCGACCCTGGCAGACCTTACAAGACGTTCGAACTACGAATAACAAGATGCACATTATGCACACTTAACAAAGACTGATGAGAATACAATAATTTAGTAACATGGAGCTTTAAGTGTCTTCTAGTAAACCCCTCGACTGTGTAGGCCTTGTAGACTGCAGGCAATTTTGAATTTTATTAAGTACTTGGTAATTTTTTGACAGTCCTACACTGTTCTCCCATACCTATTAATTATATCATTTAAAACCATTGTAAAAGCCAATTATTTTTAAAAGCTCTTCTCCATAGGAATTAACTATTTGGAACCGTGCACCTAGCTTCTGACGTTTCATAAGTGCCCATGTTGGTTTATGTGAAATAAAATATTTTGGTTTCATTTCATTTGATATAGTCATGATTATTTGTATGTTTATTGAAGATCGGATGACAATATTTGGCCATTTGGCATCTTGGATCTGCACTCTAATTGCGTGACGCGCTATCAATCAGAATCTGAATCGTATTGAAGATTACTTCTAATCCATTGCGCCATTAGTTCAAATAAATTGTCGGCTCAATAATGTAAATAACGCAGTGAATGTTTTTTAATGTTTTTTCAAAATGAAACCCATTCCTACTGTTAGCAAGTTATGCCCTTTGATCTGATTATGGAACCACAACCACGAGGTGGAAAGTGGAACTTTTCAGTAGCTTTCAGTACCTAAACCTCTCGAGTTTGGTCTCATATGATTCGTTTTGACGAGTCCAGTAAATTGAGTTTGCGCAACGAAGGTCTAATGATGGACCCAAGAAGTGGATAGCGGAACTCTTCAGTGCCGCAGTCTAAATTCAACGAAGTCATGATTTGAGCTTATTATTACCGCAATCACTACTAATCATAACTTCGTCGGCTTTAGATTGATTAACTAAATGAATAAAACACTAGGAAAAGTAGAAAATAAAAATACGTAGTATTTGTTATTAGTTATGTATGTGTGCATTTATTTTCAATCGTAGATTCGTAACATAAATAAGTAAATACATTTTAAGTGCGTAATAAAAGAGAGTTTAAAAAAAATGCATACTCGAAAAAAGCAGATTATGAGAAAAAGATTTTCCGGACTTCCCCAATTATTCCTGAAAGGAAAGGCGAGCCCACTAGTGGTGGGTCGTTGTCTAATTTTTGACGGACGAAACGCAACCGTTCTTCTGACGACGAAAACGGTAGCAGAAAACGGTCGTCGTCGCAACTGGTTTGAAGAGCCGTCTTCAAACCAGTTGTTGCGACGACGACCGTTTTGTAAAAGACGAAACTTATCGAATATGGAATAGAATTGCGTTTTCGTTGCGTGTAATAGTTGCAGTTTCTTCCAAAGTTACAACTACTTATAAATGACCAATTACACAACTGACCAAAAAAAATAAATGTAAACAAACATGGCTCGTATTCCAAGATATCTATTTACCTATTATCCCAATTTAACATGCCGGGCGATTTTGCACTTAACGGCTATAAGCTTACACAGGTTTGACCATAGATATCCAGAGATATGCCTTCATTGCGGAATAGTAAGGAATCCTAGTGTCGCCGCTTATCTCCCACCCAAAAAATTACAACATTAACAAATAGTGTACTGACGACACACACTTAAAATTTAAACACGCACACCAAAAAGAAAGCAGCCACACTAAATCAAATTCTAATAGCACACATACATAGAATGGGCGGGGCATTCACTTGTAAACACTTGCTATTTGCGAACATCCAATGCACACGCATGCAATTAGGGAGTCGAAAGCGATGGTCGATTATTTTTATCGATATTTAATTTTAGCACATTATTGTATTATAATAACTTCGTTTAATTTTATTTAAATATTTTTTTTAATATATCTATCAAAATATAGTTTACTTTTACTAAAATAAAATGGGAATATGTTTTTAAAATTTTGTATTATCGGTTAAAGGGAACGCTCTCTGTTACATATCATGCCGTATAAATAAATAATATATTACTTAATCTTAAAAAAATTTATTATTACTAAGAATATTTTAATATAATACGTTATGTTATATCTATGTGGCCTAAGTTTGTTACTACGTCTGAGACCGGATTGGAGCCGAGAGCGTAATAATACAATGTTCACGCAAGTTATACGACATTTTTAACACATTTGTATAGAAATAAAATAAAATGTGTAACCCTCAGTATTACAGACAAAGATTTGACAAAATAGCGACGGACCGCGAATTTTCTAATTTAAACTTCGAACCTTAGATCGTCGGCCTCATGATTGACTAAGATGGGTTTGCGATTTAGTGATCAATACAATAATGTTGCGGAAAATATTTTTTTATTTTCAACAATATTTTACCATCGCAATCTTCAATATTTATTTTTATTTTTCAGAGCAGTGGTGGCCCAGTGGTATCAACCTCGACTTACAAGTTGTAGATCGTGGGTTTGAACTCAGGCAGGCGCTTTACTTTGTGTAAATAATTTCATTACCACTGCTCTCAATAACAGTGAAGGAAAACATCGTGAGGAAACCGGCATGTCTTAGAACCAAAAATTCGAAGACATGTGACATCTGCCAACCCGCACTGGACCCTCGTGGTGGATCATGGCCCACTTCCTCTCACCGAGCGGAGGCCGGTGTCCCAGCAGTGGGAACAATATAGGCTGATGATGATGATCTTCAATATTAATCTTACTCGGTCAATAATATTGCGCAATATTATTAATAGTTTTTAATTTGCTATTTGGTGGTTTCGTAAGGTGGGCCACCTTACGAAACCAGCCCACCTTACGAAACCACCAAATAGCAAATTAAAAAAAAAATGAATATTTTTGTATTTCGAAAACAAATTATTGTAATTTATTTACCAAATATAAATAATTGGATGAAATATAATATTTATTTATCATATTACTTATCATATTGTACAATAAATTAAAAACTGTTAATTTGTGAAAATCTTTAGGCATAATATTACTTTAAGTAACACACACACTTAACTGTATTGGAATTATAATGTTTTAATTTGGTTCAAACAACATTAAATTAATAAGTAATTTAACTGTTTTACTATACAAGTAATACGAGGATATCCATTGAGTTCTGTAAAAAATATTCAACTGCAATAATACGCATATCGATAAAATCAGCCGCACGCAAACGATTGCACCTCTCTAAGTCGAAAACGTTCATTTCGTTCGGGAAGATTCGGGCTAGTTCGGGTTAGTTCGTGTCGCTCCACACGTAAGTTAGTAAATCATTTAAAAATTGATTTAAAATATAAAAGCCATTTGTCTTCAGGTTGATGGTATTTGGTCTATTTTTACAAATAATTACTGCACAACTCGGCATTTTGGCTTTTTACGCATCAATAGTGCACTGTACGCAGTTGCAAAGCGACTGAATGAAGCGTACAGCCGCCGTTCGATAATACTATCAAATTGATAGTATTGAGGCGGCACGTGCCACTCCCCCAAGGCATATCCCTCGATATCCGTGGGTTTGACCGTCGCATCACGAACGACAGTATAGAAAAGTAGTAATAAAATATAGACTCTATACCATTGACAAAAGGTTCACTTTTAACTGTAAGAACTGGTTTGTGAACGAACGCGGTATGCTAAGGACGACGTCGCGACGAGTGTGATAGTTGAATTAATGCGTTCTCGACCGTATTATCTTAGCAGTAAAATAAAAAATCACATCAAGTAATTCGAAGACTGGGTTGTGTAACGAAAACTGTTTCGATCCAAGACTTAAAAACAGTTTCGTCGTCGTAGTCGTCGCAGAACATAAAACGGTCTTTGGACCGGACGGACTAAGGACGACGACGCGACGCGACGAGTGTGATAGTTGAATCAATGGGTTCTCGACCGTATTTTCTTAGCTGTAAAATAGATAATCGCATGTAGTAATTCGAAGACTGGTTTGTGCAACGAAGACTGTTTTGACCCAGGACGTAAAACGGTTTCATCGTTGCAAGACATAAAACGGTCTTCGGAAAGAGTTCGTTGTCGCAACGCCCACGACTAGAGCCCACACTTCGGCAAACATTACGCCACAAAACTAACACAATAAAGTGCCACTGCTTTTGCAACTTTGAACTACAACGAAATCTACTAGGTTTTAAAGGTTTTCCACATCTCATTCTAGAACAAAATACTCCGTATAATTCATGTGGCACTCCCAATGTAGAAAAATATTTGACTAAATAATATTTTATGGCGCCACAAAATAAAACAATGCATTCGCTACATTCGTGCTGTCACAGAAAAAGATTTGACCTTATTTATTACTATCACACTAAAATAGTTATAGCGTTGTATGGTCAAAGATTTCAAGACGAGAACGCGAGATAGTTCCAAGAAATAGCGGATGTCTGGGACCGCATTTATAATTTTTGACAGTTTGTTTCGTCATAAAAACAAATGCAATTTACATAGAATAAATACAATGCAACCTTTTGTTTTGATTAACTAATCCTGCATTGTGTTCTAAAATTAGTTGAAGTTGGATGCCTACTCCGTCATTTAAGATATTTGGGCGGAGCAGCGTTTTAAATAAGTGCCTCACTTCCAGTTTAAAAAAGTTTGCGAACAAAAGTTTTTGACATATTCCTATCACATAAAAGTGCACTAAATAAATAGTATAATAAATGTAGTATAATAAATGTGTAATTTATCAGTGAATTTGATGGTAAGAAAATAATCATGCAATTAAAATATTTTCGAATATTATCTTTCATATTTAAATTATTTATTATTGTTTACCAAACATAAGGATTAAGGGTTTGTTATACTTTTTCTGGTGCAAGTGTTTATTTTAAACATTTGGAATGAAAAAAAATATAACTATGATTACTGCAAAGAGTACTATAAGATTGGTTTACTGGTTGGTTGTGGTTTGAGGTGATAACGTAGGCAGTTGTTTCATTGAAAAAAAAAAAACACTTAATAACATTTGGTTAAACTGCCAAGCCTACAATAGTTGGGAAAAGGCTAGTATGATGAGAAATTCTTTAATTACTGGTATAGAAAATGCTGATGGTCAACTGGTAAAGAAAATCTCATAATGTGGGGTAATAGTACCGATAGCAATAGGGTTTTTGTTGCCCAAAAAAAGTGTATTCGTGCCACATATGGGCTTCAACCTGATGAATCTTGCACGCCAATATTTAAAGAACTTGGTTTATTATTGCTACCTTCTCTCTATATCTATGAAGTATGTATGTTTGTTAAGAAGCATAAAGACCTATTCAAAAAGGCAGAGGATGTATGTCCTCGAAACCGGCGAGATCCGCATAGACTTGTTTTAAGTGACTTACCGAGACTAGCTAAATACAGGGTGTGGCGTAAGTAGTGGTCCACCGTTCAGGATTCGATGAACCAGATAATTAACTAGGTATAACAATTAAAAAATTTAAACATTTTTACCCAAAGCGTTTTTTTTACAAAAATCGCTCTTGGTTTTGATGGTGTGTTAAAAATTGGGGTTAAACCTAGAGAAGAACCAACTTTTTCTTCAAAAGAGAAATTAGATTTTTTATGTAAATTCATTACATAAAAAATCTAATTTATCATGATAGCTCTAGTACTCAGCAGTAATCAACAGAAATCAGAATGAAAAAATAATGGTTTTTGTTGAAACTACAAACAAATATGTAATTAAAGGTAGAAATTTCTTAAATAAAAGACAAAAATGAAATATTTTCGGAACCCTTGGGTAAAAATGGTTAAATTTTTTGTTATAGTTAATTATCTGGTTCATCAAATCCTGAACGGTGGATCATTACTTACGCCACACCCTGTATAGTAAAAGCTGTTTAGCCATGTGTATTCTAATTTATAATAAAATTCCAAGTTACTTTAAAACTTTGGATCTCAGATTGTTTAAAAAAAACACTACTTGAATGTTTAAAAACTAAAAATTTTTACAGTATCAAAGAATTTACTGACGGGAAACATTTTTAAAGGTCACCAATAATATTTGCATGCTATAATATAAGCTAAACATGTATGCTCTATATTTTGTTATCTAACACCTTTATGTACCATGTTTATGCAATTAAATATTATTTCTATTTCTAGTTCCTCCACTGGAATTTCTCCTGATTGTCAGGTGATAATTCAGCAAAGAGAAATGATACACAAAATCAATATTTTCTATTTAAATGCAAACTCAAAGCAATTATCTATCTATACTAATATTGTAAAGAGGAGAGATTTGATTGTTTGTTTGTATTGAATAGGCTCCGAAACTACTGGTCTGAACTGAAAAAATATTTTCGTGTTGAGTAGCCTATTTATTAAGGAAGGCTATATAACATCACGCTATCATCAAAAAGAGCGGAGCAGCAATGAAAAATGGACAAAAACTGGCAGGCAATTCGATACGACGGGAAGGGTCAGGGGAGCAAAAATTTGACGCGAACGAAGTCGCGGGCAGAAGCTAGTAAAAGTATACAGGGTGCGTAAGTAATGGTCCACCGTTCAGGATTCGATGAACCAGATAATTAACTATGTATAACAATTAAAAAATTTAACCATTTTTACCCATTTTTTTTTTTTACAAAATTTGCTCTTGAACTTGATGGTGTGTTAAAAATTGGGGTTAAAATTAGAGAAGAACCATCTTTTTCTTCAAAAGAGCTGAATTTACATAAAAAATCATAATTTATCGTGATAGCTCTCGTATTCAGCAGTAATTAACGGAAATCAAAATGAAAAAATAATGGTTTTTGTTGAAACTACAAACAAATAGGTAATAAAAGGTAGAAATTTCGTATATAAAAGACAAAAATGAAATATTTTCGGAACCCGTGGGTAAAACTGTTTAAAATTTTTAAGTGGTTAATTATCTGGTTCATCGAATCCTGAACGGTGGACCACTACTTACGCCACACCCTGTATACGGTGCTTTTTTTTTGGATGGGAAAGCATCATATGACATCTCCCGCTCTGGGCGGAGCGGGAGGGCGTGTCAGACTTTTACTGACTAAAACCCACCCGTGTTCCTTCAGTTACCTATATACCAGGGCCATGGTATCTCGTTTGAACAATCTCGCGGCCCTGGCAGGCATCGGTCCTAGCAGACCCCTTCAGTACTGCTGGCATCTCTTTGAGGCGCGCGTGAAACACTACGCGCCGTTGACCCGAGCCTAGTCCTTACCGAGCGGCCCATTGCTCGCCGCCCGCAAGCTCGCGCCTGCGGTGGCCGGGAGTCCGCAATCGACTCCCGACGCCCGGGGCGTCTCCTTTTGCGGTGGCTTGGGGCGTGAGGGCGCAGAAATTGCCTTTCCCTCACGCGCCCCGACTCCTCCTTCGCGAGCATTACTGCTTCGCAGAAGGAGGTGACGGCTTCCCATGCCCTCTCGCTCCGTGCCTTGGCCCGCACCAGAGCTGGACACGAGAGGTCGCTGCCGCCGATCGCCTCCACGAGGACACGACAGTGCTCTGCCCAGGCAGAGCACACCTCCACTGTATCCTCAGGGCGATCCTCGCAATGGAAACACCCGGGTGTTTCCTCTCCCGCCTTATGCGGAAGAGGAACCTCCCGAAGCAACCATGCCCGGTGAGGACCTGCGTTAGGCAGAAGGTTAGGACGCCGTGGCGCCTCTCTATCCACTCCTCAAAGAGGGGACTTACTGCCGCAATTGTGGCGTGCCTAGCACTGGTTTACGACAATCGTACCCCCATGTCGCCATGAGATCACACCGGAGCTCTGTCCGCCGTGCCGCGATTTGTCGCGGCAGCGGAGTTTTGCCCCGGCGCGCGGCGTTTCGCCTCCTCGTGCCACTCCCACATGTGGGCGAGGACGTTTGCTTCCAGATCCTATGGCGGCACTCCGACAAGGAGGCTCGCCGCCTCGCAGGAAGTGTCTGTTTGTAATTTCAAATTAACAACTTACAACAAATGCATATGAAACTATATGCAGTACTTACATCAAAAAACAATTTTTAACATTTTTGTCTGTCTGTCTGTTTGTTCCAGCTAATCTCTGAAAAGGCTGAACTGATTTTTACGGGACTTTCACTGGCATATAGTTGATGTTATAAGAAGAAACATAGGCTACTTTTTGTTTCGGGGGCACGTTCCCGAGGGATAAATTCCAATATCCACGCGAGCGAAGCCGCGGACAGCCTTGTCTATGTATAATGTTCTTTGTACATTAGAATTAAATAGGGGTCCTTTTTTTTCAGGTACGGTAGCAGCAACAATGCAGTACCATTCGTCAAAAGAAAGTGAAATTAAGATTCCTCCAAATTTATTGAAGAATTTTAATGTCTACGACACCTTGGAACCTGAGAGAAATGGCGCCAAAAATAGTGGTGCAACCAAGGTCGATAAACTTGTCGATATCGATGATTGCTCACAAGATTCGGGATTTCAGGACACAGATGTTAACCCGGCGTTTCTTGATAAAAACCGGGATTTCGATTTAGTTGATTTGTATCAGAATATGTTTGTGACCCCGCAACATATTAAAAAGAAAGAGGCTACTAACGAAGTTGAAGCTCCTTTTAGTGCTTCCAAAGCTTTTGATGCTGGTTTTAAACAATTTTTTGATATGCTAGAGTCTGGTGAAAAGATTGATTGGACGAAAATTACCCAAACTGAAGAAAAAACGATTCCTGAACATGATTTCATTGAGAAGGAACCAAGAGTGTTAGTGCCAAAGGTTTTCACGGAACCAGATTCGGATCCCGAAGATATAATCCATGAAGTTTTGACACAGAAAAAATTGGAACAACTGGCTTGTGGCAATATTAAAAGTAATTCGTTTAAGGGTTACTCAAGCGAGCCGCTAGAACGAGAAAGCCCTAAAATGGTAATAAAATCAGATGTAATTCCAGAATTTTCTCGGTCAAGTTTCAATGGCAAAACTAAAGATTCTAAATGCGAAAGCAGAAGTAACGAAGACGTACCTCGTCCTTCGGAATTTGAACCATACCCGGTACACAGTCAAACAAACAACCCTTTACCAACTTTTACTGTTCGAGCCATTCAGAAAGACGAAAAAGTTTACAAAAAGAAACGTTTAGTAAAACCTGAGAATCAAACCGCTAATTACACAAGAGGCCCTGACTTTTACGAGAAGTCTGTGGTTTTGCCACAAATAATGGAACGATTGCACGCCAGACAGGCATATTTAGACGAAAAATACAATCAGAAAAAAAGGCTGATCTTAGATGCGGGCGCAAAACCGAAAGCTGAGGCTAACGCACAAGTGAAGAGAAACCTCAACAACCAGGCTTCAACCAGCACTTCATACGCAAACGCACAAGTAAAAACAAAACCAGCAGAATCTAGCTCATTCGCCAAAAACGTTCTAACAAAAAAAGCGCCAAATAACGCTAGCAATTCGGGAATGCATTCATTAAAACTGAACAATGTAGGAGTCCAGAAGGAAGCTCAGCTGTGCATCAACAAAGTGACTAAGGACATACGTGTTCATACCACGGATAAACCATGTCTGAACTGCTCCAATTCTTCTACTGCTAAAAGGGCAACAACTGCTGACAGCCCTGCAGGAGCTTCAACCAAAAATGACTACGGAAAACTGTCCCCTGTAATCTTGATGGAAGATTGTAACAAGGAAAGATTGAGGGCACTGAAACAAAGTCAAATGTTTAAAGAATTTGTGCTAAAAGGACAATATGACCTTTGAAAGTCAGTGGAAACGAAAGAAAAACTAAAATTTTGTCACAAATACTTCCAAATTATAATAATAATTGTTGGCTGTTTCTTTGAAGAAGAAAAGACGACTGAGGGCAGCACAGAAGATTTTCTGGTGTCATTGAATAATAAGCTTTATAGTTGACTAGCTTTTGCCACCGGCGTCGCCCGCGTATCTTCTTTACATAGTATAAAACACAGTCGCATTTCGTGTTTGTACGCTTAGATCTTCTAAACTCCGCAACTGATTTTAATACAGTTTTCGTCAATAGACAGCCTGATTAAGGCGGTAGGTTTATATGTATAATACGCGGGCTGGGTATAAGCCGCTGGCATAAGCTAGTTATACATATAAACCTTCCTCTTGAATCACTTTGTCTATTTATGAAAGCCGCATTAAAATCTGTTGCGTAGTTTAAAAGATCTAAAGACAGACGCGGGAAGAGACTTTGTTTTATACTATGTAAAGAGGTGTAAAAGCAAAAAAAGAGGACTTTTGTTGACCCATTTGATGTGAGCGTCGAAATCTATACAGATTTCTTACTTAGTACTATATGTAACTAAGAATAAAGTGTATAATTCACTGTCATTAGAATTTCTTTTGATCTGCGCTGCTGCCTGGGCACAGCCGAAAAAAGTAAACTGAATTTTTGACAGTTCTTGTGTTCTCATATTTGGAATGAAGGTGACGGTAAGATAAATATAAGATATACTGTACTGTACTGTAATAGTATTACCCGACACAGGCCTCTGCCTGTGTCGGTAAAGCCTCTGCTTTAGCTGTAAGTTAAGCATTTTAATTTTATAATTATTTAATCAATATTTTACTTTGATATTTAAAGTAGCTATTTTTATATAAATCAAAATTTTATTATACAAAAACGCTTAGGATAAAACACATTAACCCTTCGTGTGTTTAAGACGTGGATCCACGTTCGAAAAATCTTTACCCTTATGTGCCTAAACGTGGATCCACGTCTAAACCTGAGATTTTGTTACTTAAACTTTGGCTGTTTGGGTCTACTTTTTTTGCATCGAAAGAGGACCGAATCAACTTGTCTCGGGGGCCATTAGTGAATGGATTTCGTCACGGGAATGACAAGTAAAAACAGTTACATACAAAGGAACGCTCGTCGCTTGCTCGCGCCAGTTCGTGGCGGCCGGGCACACGACGGTAATTTTTACGAGCGTTGGTCAAGCACACGAGGGGTTAAGACCCAGTCGTAGATAGCGGGACGAACTCGACGACTACATGAGGAATTGGAAGCTTCAACGATTCGAGGAACAATACCAAAGAAAGGATATTTGGGTAGGCTGCATAAACTCGGGAGACAATGGTACCGATTCCCTTGTTCACAAACTAAACTAAATTTAAGTTCAGTGCATCTTTTTCTTTGTATTTCATTAAGAAGAGGACAAAAGAAAAATTTTAGTTTAGTCCTGTCAAATTAATCAGCGCCTGTCCACTACTCCATACAAGTTTAGACGTGATTAAAAACTTGCCTACTAAAATCTAAGTCAATTTACGTCAAGCGCTGATTAATTTGACAGGACTAAACTAAAATTTATCTTCTGTCCTTTCCTTAATGAAATAGAAAGAAAAAGATGCACTGAACTTAAATTTAGTTTAGTTTGTGAATAAGGGAATCGGCACCAATGCCTACTGGATTTAATACCACTTACGTGTGGCTTATTGCTCGGTAATTGCTAAGTATAATTTTGTATTTTACAGTACACGACAACTTGTCGAAGTTTTGACGAAAGATTGTCGTTTCTTAAAAATGTTGACCAATGCGAATCAGTTTCGCTGTTATTTTTGGAGTTTACTCCAAAGGAATCGATTTTCATATACAGGATCAGTTTTTATCCAGTGCGCAAACTGTAACCATGAATTCAGCATATCATTCTAGACCCCCCAGCGTAGAATTTTTTTGTCAGTTATACAAAAAAAAATCTGCTGTTCCATACATTTTGACCCCGTAGGTATTTAATTTTTCTATGAAACAGCAGTTTTTTTTTTTGTAAAACTGACGAAAAATTTCTGAGCAAGGGGGTCTAGAATGATATGCTGAATTTATGGTTACAATTTACGCATTGGATAAAAACTTATCCTGTATAAGCCCGGGATATGAAAATGTATGATGTAGGTAGTAAAATCAAACTTTCTTTGTTACGCTACGTTACGCGTTATGTTATGTTTACTAATCTATATATTTTATAATCGTTCGTAAGTAGTAAACTACAGTCGTGCGTCGGAGCTGACACACAGAATTTTTAATTTTTATAATTATAATTTTATATTAGTATTTTATATCGCGATAAATTGATTATAAGTAAATAAGCCTAAAGTAAAACACTGAGTGTTGTTTTAATGTATTTTATATCTCAGAACAATTATATGTATTGTGTTACGAGTTCTGCCTTTGATTCAACCTGTTTTATTTATTCTGAAAGTTGGGGCCCGCGAAATTCACATTTTCTTTCGTTTTTTTTTTTTTAATTTGCGGGTCAGTGTCAATTTGTATACAGTTTTTTTTTTTTTTTTTTGTTGGACATCTCGTAGTTAATCTGAAAAAGATTCTGACTACTTAAACGGATTTTTGCCCGGCGATTTCTAAAAAGTAAACTTTTTAGACCTCCAGCCGGGTTTGTATACAGTTGATTAAAATATGATTCGTGACCGTAACGAATATGGGTTGATATAATTACTAGCTTTTGCCAGCGGCTCCGCCCATGTATTATACGTATAAACCTACCTCTTGAATCACTATCTATTAAAAAAAACGCATCAAAATGCGTTGCGTAGTTTTAAAGATCTAAGCATACATAGGGACAGACGGAGAGAAGCGACTTTGTTTTATACTATGTAGTGAAGCATACTTATTTTCTTTTTTGTCGTTACGGGTTTTCAGAAGCCCGAAAGTCTGACAACCAGCCCTTACCAAGGGGTATCGTATTACCCAGTAACTGGGTTTTGGATGGTCAGATAGGCAGTCGCTCCGTTGCTAGGTAAGTGATGATGTTGACTTTGTAGAGTCTTGTATGTGTTGGTGATTTAAGGAAGAAGGTATAGCTTACCTATTTTTACAACTATAATTCCTTCTTTACAGTACGTTTAAGCTTTTTGTCACAGTGGATAATGACTTAGTTAATAGTGTATGCTGGAGTTTTTATTGGAGATCAAATCAACAGAATTAGGTTACCTATCCTCTAGGATAGATTCTCGCCTTGAAAACCTTATAACCTTACGAACCTTCACTGATGGAATACAGTTGCTGGGCGATCAAATGTATGTACAAAAGTGTGACTGACACTGGCTTGGCTACCTTCAGGGATTTTAATTTTGATAACGCACACCGAGGCCAGTCCAAGAAGAGATGGCGAGACGACCTAGACGCGTACTCCAAGGGTTGGATTCAGGTGGCCCTGGAAAAGGATACCTGGAGGGATTTGGGAGAGGCCGTTGGTCAGCAGAGGGATAGTGTAGGCTAATAAAAAAAATAGTTGAAATTTGGCGACTAATTCCGACTTATTAGTGACTAAACTTGGGAGAAAACTGATCTTCACTAGGTGTCCTAGTTTTTTTGAGATATAAATGTGGCCAACCTAGGGAAGTTCTCTCGAGCACGCGTAGCATGACCACCATAGTAAGAGCTTTGTCTATTCTTGATAGAATAGAGATAGAATTGTCATGCTACGCCAGCATAAAACGGTACAAATCTTTCCACAATCTATCTGTCTTTAATCTTTCTACAATCTGTAATTTTGTCTATTCTTCCGTCGATAAAACCCATTTCTACGGTGGTCATGCTACGCATGCAGATCGGCCACCTAGAAACGCTTATAACTTTTGAACCAGTGACCAACCAGTTCAGATATTTGTCAACTATTTCCGACTAAGTAGCGACTAAATTTGGATGAAATCAGATCTTCGCTAGATTACTTAGTTTTTTTGGGATTGAAATGGTTCAAAGTCGGGGTAAGCTCTCTCCAGGTCGGCCACCCCTTATAACTTTTGAATTAGTCGAAATTAGTTGCCAAATATCAGAATTAGTCGATCACTGGTTGGAAATGATCTGATTGATTATAGGACCTATAAAAATTATACCATGTGCGCCCCAATGCAAGCGCGTTTATTATTAAGTATTCTAAGGCTGGAAACAGTGCTTGACCGACGGTCAGCGCTGACTGTCGGTCGGCGTAGCTATATCTACGCAAGTCTATGAACGCGCACACAGCTACGCTGACGGTACGCGCGTACGGTCGGTCAAGCCGTCGGTCCGGCTCGTCGGTCGCGCGTACGTTGGTTGACCGACGAGTTATGAGATTGTATGGATGCGTTCAGTGCTTCGCTGACGGAGCGACCGACCGTACGCACATATTAGAGCATTCAGTAAAAAGGATTCATTTTTCTTGTGAACTGTACACACGCGTCGCAGTTCGCCGTCAGCGTAGCACTGAATGCATTTTCGCAACCGACGGTCAGCGCTGAGGGTCAGAACGTACGGTCAAGCACTGTTTCCAGCCTAAAGCTTTTAAACCATATTCTAAGGGATAATTTATGCCAAACAATTACGGGCGCGAGCCGCCTCCGTGTCTGCACACTCAGACACGACACGGACTCTGAACTATGTAGCATAAACTGCTTCATATAAAATGTTCATAAATTACTGCATCCGCGCCTCGGACATGGGCACGGGCTAATAAAAATCAACCATTGAATCTTGCTTTTAACCAGTCATTATTAGTGAATTAATTACTAGTTCTGTGTGGTGCCGAACGTAAAGAAAAGCACCATCCCATTTCTTCCCGTGGGTGTTGTAAGAGGCGACTAAGAGACTTACTCTAGTAAGTGCGGCAGCGGTCTCTTATTCTCTATGCAATTTACAACCATTACTGCGATCGCCAACCCGCCTGCCAAACGTGCGATTATGTCAAACCCCCTAAATTGGGGGAGGCCTATGTCCAACAGTGGACGTCTTTTGGCTGAAATGATGATGAACCAGTAATTATATTAAAGATCTACTTTTACGGCATTACAGTTAATATCTATACATATAGTAGATACTTATAGGATGTGTTATCAATCCATTATGATGTTCATGAACGAACGTCATTGTATTAATGTATCTTCGACTCCTTATCTTAAAATGCATTCTAAAATACTCGTAACTATCATCATACTTACACAGTACCTAATTTTTGTTCAGTCGTTGTTTGTTTTATTTCAGAACATAAGCAGCATTCAAAGATAAATTTCAACTCTTTCTACAACTTCAATGATCAATGGTTATAAGAAGAAATATAAGGTTATGTATAGATATAAACTTACAGTCATTTCATTGTAGCAATGTAACTAAAACTTATTCGTTTGATAAGACTATAAAGATACACTGTCTGAAACTATGAAATACACTGTTGTCAATAAATGATTACTAAACTTATGTTGTTATTCCACATACTCCACTCTTGAGAAAATAGATAACCCATTTTTATGATAAGGGGAATACCTGAGTTAAGCTAGGGACTGAAGACGGCATATCATTTTACCATAGAGAATACGGGGAAGTCCCGCTCTACCAGCTACACACGTAGCGAATCTATTCGGCACTCGGCAGACTCGTTGACGCTTTCAAAATCTCATGTGTACTTGTACAGATTTTGACAGGGTTATCACTAGCGTCATCTAAAGCTGTGTGTAGACGTGATATTTTGAATTTGTCTGCTGCGAGTTTTCATTTTAGTTTGCTCAATATTTCATGCTTATCATGTACATGATGGATTACACTTCTGCATCACTCTATAATGTTCCACTGCTGGGACACACGCTTCCTCTCTTTGAGAGGGAGTGGGCCGTAATCCACAAAGCGAAACCAGAACGAGTTGGTTGATTTCACATCACATGTCTTCATTTTTGTAGTTCTAGTACATGCTGGTTGACTCACGATGTTTTCGTTCATCGTTTCTCAGAGTAGTTTTGTAAACTGGGTCAAAATCTTAGATTTCCCATCTAACAACAGACGTTTAATCTTAGTCACTTTTTCAATACAAGTGTCTATGGTCGAGATCGTCTTTTCAATTTATCAACTAATTATTTACAGCACCAGTGCATCACTAGAAACTTCAAATTTCACAAGTGCGTTACATACACTCCAAGTAGTAAAAATATTGTAATGCAGCATTGGTTATATTACTGTCACTTTCACTCTTGCAAGAAATGGAATGACTATCTCACTCATATGCAAATGTTTATGTTGTTTGATTGGCTGCAACGTGTTATCATTATTGTTTATTTTGATAAGTAGAATTAAAAATTTACCGAAAATTACAATTTATACGTAAGAGAACAGTTTTAAAACGTCCAAAATGGAGCAGCTAGTTACGCTAGAGAATGAAATTAAGGAATTGCGTAGAACTTTAAAAGAAAAAGAGAAAGAAAGGGATAAACTTCGTCGAGAAGTATTCGACGTAAGTAATTTTTATTTCAATAAATTAAAAAAAAATTACCTGTAATTATTAAAGAAACGATGGATGAGCTGTGTTAAAAATGATATGGTGAGAGACTGACAAACTTGATGACGACTACTAGAGCAGTATTGAAGATGAACAGTTGTGCGCCTACCTCAAATAAATTGGTATACTGTCAGGAGAATTATGCCTATTTTAGAAGTAATTTTTTGCCGGGTTATTGATACTCTATTGAGAAAATACGTCCGTATTTACGTACGAAATGAGTTAAACATTGGCCTCAAATTTGCCATCAGTCATATATTTGAAATCACTGGTAATTTTGTAATTTTCCATTAATAAGCAGCAATTTGTTTTTTTTTTATTTTATGAAGGACATTTATTTTTTTATTAATAAAAATAACAAAAATAAATATTAATTTAACCAAAACTATACTGTGCTCATGGCCTCTTTCAAGAAATATTAAAATGGCTAGTTGACACTTCTCGTGACCTGGCTGGTTTTTATTTTGGCCAGCGACTAAGCATTGCTATACAGCGTGGTATTTTCGCCAGCCTCTTGGGAACATTGCCAGTCGACAGTGATGAAGATGAATTTTTCGCCGCTTTATTTTAGTTTGTTTATTGGTAATTGGATGCCAGATGAGCATAATATCACAACTTTATTCTCTGACGGGGTAGACAGTACAATAATTTGCGCTCAATCCACCATCATTATTCTCCTGTCCTTATCCCAATTTATTTGTGGTCGGAGCAACATGTCTTTTTCTTCCACACTTCTCTATTATTCGTTATCAATCAGCGAACCCACCATGGGTTATAAATCCCATTTAATAGGGGCTGACTAAGAAATAACAACAACCGCACAGATTGAGGGATCAGGTTATGCTACCCTTGCTGCGGTTGGTCTGTAAATGTGTGACCAGATCTATACATACTGAGACCCCGTTGGTCCCGGCTTCATTTCTGGATTTTTGACAGTCAATACGGGTAGTCAGAACCCTGAAAGTCTGACAACTAGTCTCACCAAGTGGTATTGTGTTACTTATTAACCCTAGATTACTAAACTATCCTACAAGTGATGTTGTTACTAAACATTCGTAAAAAATACGACTGGAAAATAAAACAATAAATCTACGAATTATAAATTTTATAACTGGTCTGTTAGTCTAGTGGTTAGTGACTGTGACTGCTAAAATTGAGGTTGTGGGTTCGATTCCCACCCAGGACAAATCTTTGTGTGATGAGCACAATTATTTGTTCTGTGTCTGGGTGTAATTTATCTATAATATGTATGTATTTAGGAATATATAAGTACATATGTTTATCAGTTGTCTGGTTGCCATAGTACAGGCTCTGCCTAGTTTTGGAATCAGATAACGGTGTGTTGGTTGCCCTAAGATATTTATTTATTTATTTATTATTTGGGTTTAAGAGATCACAAAATAATGAAAATAGATTTTTTTTTTTGCGCTACACTGTTTAAACGGGACGCGGGAACGACGCCGTCGTAAATTTTACGATAGTTTAGTAATCTAGGGTTAAGCTACGCTTGCTGCGGCGTGTCCGTGGATGGATGACCATCTTTACATACTGAGATCCCTCTGTGCTTCAGAAAATTTGTTGGTCCCGGCTTCCATTTGTGGAATTTTGTCTGTCATTACGGGTAGTCAGAACTCTGAGAGTCTGACAACCACTCTCACCAAGCGGTATTGTATTACTCAGTAATTGGGTTGCGGAATCCAGACAGGCAGTCACTTCATTTAAAATACTGGTATTCAGAAGCATCCATTAAGGCTGAGAGCTGACGTAAATGTTGGGTAGATGACAATGCTGTTTTCAGAATCAAAAACATTAAATTTAAATATTTTTACAATTATACATTGTTTAAACAGGTGATAACAAGACTTCAAATGAATTAATTATTGTATGCACTACCGTTAAAGTCAATTCATTTATTTAAAGTAGGTATATAAAAGGCACTTAAACGTCAAAATTTTACAAGAAAATAATATGTGGCGTTCCGCGCATAAAGGTACCAAATGTGGGCATTTAGTTTCCGAGTTATTTGCGTTTTTGTAAAATCGGGTGAAAATATGTCATTTTGTGATTTTAACTGATTATTGTTCTACAACAAATTTGATACAATTAACATCTAGACAACATTTCTAAGCACATTAAAAAAAAAAAAAAAATTTAGTAAAAAGGTACCAGATGTCGGTAGGTCTTATAAAATGTCGATATTTTCCTAATTATTATTTTGAGTTATTGAATTTTAATATTATTTGTATATTGGCAGTACAGTATTGGTTATGTTGGTGATACATAGGATACATATAATGTGTTGGGATCTATGTGGAAAAATCTACGAGTTGAACATTGTTTTTTAACCGACAAAAAAAAACGGAGGAGGTTATCAATTCGACGCGTATATTTTTTCTTTGTTTTTTTTTTTATGTATGACCACGCATAACTTTTTACATAGTAGTCCGATTGTGATAATTCTTTTTCTATTGGAAAGGGTATACTCCGAGGGTGGTCCCATATAAATTTGGAAAACAAAATCGAACCCTAAGGTTCGGAAAGCAGGGGATGATTGATTGTTCACTCATTGATTGTAATGTATAACCACGCCTAACTTTGTACAGAGTAGTCCGATTTTGATAATTCTTTTTTCATTGGATAGGGTATACCTTGCCAAGTATTATTAGTACGTTAAAGCCACAAAAAATTACAAAATAAAAACTTTTTAACAAAAAATTCAACCGCCGAAAAAAACAGAAAAGCAAAAAAGAATAAACCTCAAAATTTTGAGTCGGCGCTGAAAAATCAATGAACATGAGATCACTCAAAGCGCCGACTCATAATTTTAAGGTTTATTATTTTTTGTAACCTTAACTTTCAAACTCCATTTTCTCGAAACTAGTTTTTTCAGAATTTCAACTTTGGATGTCTGTTACAAAAAAAGAATTAAAAATTATTATTTTTTGTATTCAACATAATAAAGGGACTCTTCTAGATTTTACATCCGGCCTTAACTCAATACCTACCTACTGGTACCTTTATGCGCGGAACGCCACATACATGACGTATTTTTTTTTTTTTTTTTTTTTTTTTACTTTATAAAGTATCACATTAGGTGATACTTTATTCACATTACAATCTAGCCTATTAGCTAATAAGTAATTTAAATATAACTTAAACTGCTAAGCAACTATAAAACTAAGAAATCGTCCAATAACGTCTTTCTTACTCACTGACAGTTCAGTGGTGTCAAGGAGTTGAATCGCCTCGACATTCACGTGATGATGAAGTCTGTGTTCATGAGCTTCTGCATATTTTTGTATTACTTGGCTTACGACATCCATTTTGAGGTCCCGATGAAGGTCGCTGTTTCTTATGTACCAGGGCGCGCTGACTATGTCCCTAAATACATGACGTATAATTGATTCTAATCGCCTTTTTCAAAAGATACATAGCTTTGTATGGAGATGAATGGGCAAGAAACTCCGAAATAACTCTTTTTAAAGTGTTTCACAATATTTTGTTGTAAAATTTATTAAGACAATAATATAAATGCAAAAGTAAATTTACTTCTTTGTTTAGCTTTGACGCTAGAACAGCTGAATGAATATTGATGAAAGAAGTACATTATCTCTACCTCCACATAGTATGAAAAGTCGCTACCCGTCTGTACACTTAGATCTTTTAACTATGCAATGGATTTTAATGCATTTATCATCAATAGACAGAATGATTCAAGAGGAAAGATTATATGTATAACTAGCTTTTGCCCGCGGCTTCACCCGCATAGATGTCGGAAATTATCGCAAGAGGACGTACTACCGCGGATTAAGAATTCATTAATCCAAGTTATATAGGTAATTACCCGCGACTAACAAAAAAGTATTTCGTTCGTTTTTTTTTTCGTGATATACTATTTTTATTTTCTAAAATAAAAGTAGCCTAAGTTACTTCTTGTTACATCAGCTATCTGCCAGTGAAAGTCCCGTCAAAATCAGTCCAGCCATTTCAGAGATTAGCCGGAACAAACAGACAGACAGACAGACAGAGAAAAATTAAAAAAAATGTTGTTTTGGTATATGTACCGTGTGTACATCCATATACACTTAGTAAAAAACGGTTATTTTAATATTAAAAACAGACACTCCAATTTTATTTATTTGTATAGGTGTATAGATTGTATAGATTTGTATAGATATATAGATAAGCGGGCGAAGCTACTGGAAAAAGCTACGCAATCAATGTTGTTTAACTATGAATATTAAACCAATTCCTTCTGATAAAAAGTTCCGCAATTACCCCTCTGGGCTTTCCTTTCATTTCCGGGGCTGGAATTTCTCAGTAGTAGCCCGCGATTTGTGCCCCACTTGATGGCCGTATGTTCGCCCCCTATTACACAGGACTAAAACATAAATGGCGAAATGTAGGTGTTAACACCTCGTGCTATACAGGCAAGATGTTGTAAGCCAGAGGGGTAATTGCGGAACTTTTTATCGGTAGGAATTGGTTTAATATTCATAGTTAAACAACATTCATTGCGTTATTTACGTTACTGAGCCGACAATTTATTCAAACAAATGACGCAATGGTTTAGAAATAATCTTCAATCCCATTCAGATTCTGATAAATTGTGCGTTTCGCAATTAGGGTGCAAGCTTGTGGCCGCACCCCCACATCAAAATGGGTATTGCGAACAGGCCTGTTTAATTTCATTATCATCTGCCTAGACACCTGCTCCAGTCTAACCAGATGCAGCAGAATAAAAAAATCTATACTATCGATACTAATATTATAAAGCTGAAGAGTTTGTTTGTTTGTTTGAACGCGCTAAACTCAGGAACTACTGGTCCAAATCGAACAATTCTTTTTGTGTTGGGTAGCCTATTTATCGAGGAAGGCTATTGGCTATATAAGATCACGCTACAACCAAGAGGAGCGGAGCAGTAATGAAAAATGTTGCAAAAACGGGGAAAATCGCACGGGTAGGAGATTCGACGGGAAGGGCACGCGAAAAATTTTTCATGGACAAAGTCGTGGGTAAAAGCTAGTAATAATATATAAATACTTTATCACGGAAAAATAACACAGGCCAAGTTTAACATGAAACGATGATACCTGCAAAAGTATAAACTGTAGCGCAGCTAACAAATATTATTTTACATGGTGCGCCTGCCTACCCGATCTCCACAACCCAGTTACTGGGTAATACTTTTCCCTTCATAAGACTGGTTGTCAGATTTTCAGGCCTCTGACGTTCTGTTATGTCTGTCAAAGATTCATCAAAGACAGCCAGGACCAACAGCTTAACGCGGGAAGCAGACCATTTCATTTCATCTATTTATAAACAATTTACATTGTCTTGAATATAAATTAAAACAGATTAGATTCATGAAACTTTTAGTAGACAAAAACACAAAAAACCGTTGCAAATATAATGATTACGAAGACCCTATTTTTTTAATGTAAAATGCTGCCAGTTCATGAGAAGGTAGTGTTGTCCCTAGCTATTGAACAACATGGTAGTGATACATTTAAAAATGACATTATACGAACAAGATCCCAAAGAAACAATAATGTAAAAAGATTTATGGTGCCCACATATAATAATTATTATGGTCAAAGGTGTAGACATTTTCTAGTTCCCACAATTTTTAATAGCCTTCCAGAAGATGTTAACAGCTGTAATTCAAAAACTGTTTTTAAAAGTAAAATGAATAAGTACCTATCAGATATGTTTTTCCAAAGCCTCACTTTAAAGAATAGTTAAAAAACTTGTGTATTGTATGTCTCTGTTTATTTTTTATTTTTTATATGATTAAAAGAAAAGGTGTCAATATAATATTATTTAAAAAAAATATTGGAAACAAGGAGCTACATCTGCCAACAAACTGCCTTGCAGTTTGGCAAAAGTAATATATTTTGTAAAAATTCAAAACATTGTGAATAAACACTTTTTCATTTTTTTTTCATTTTATACACATGCAATTAACATAAAAATACAGAGAACTATGAATTAATTATCTTCAAACTTTTCCGGAGCTTTACCTGATAGACCGACCTATGAGGCTGTTATCCACAAGCCCCTCGTGATCTAATGTTTATGTGTGTAAAAAAAAATTAGTGACACAACCATATCACAAGGATTTTACTTCTCAGGCACCAGCAGCTGACGCTAGTGGACTGGAGCCATTGCTCAGATGCGGGCAGCTACCCAAATGGGCTATAGAGAGGTAAGATTATATGACTTTTTTTTAAATCTTGGGACAACCAACACAACGTTATCTGATCCCAAACTAGGCAGAGCCTGTACTGTGGCAACCAGACAACTGATAAACATACTTATATATTTCTGAATACATAATATAGATAAATTACACCCAGACACAGAACAAATGATTGTGCTCATCACACAAAGATTTGTCCTGGGTGGGAATCGAACCCACGACCTCTGTCTTAGCAGTCAGGGTCACAAACCATTAGACTAACAGGCCAGTCACAGAATGAGCAGCAAATATTAAGATAAGATAAGATAAGATTTATTTTCTCGCCACAATATAAAATACATTTAACACAGTATACATAACTACTACATTTCAATAATTACATTGTGGGAGACTGGTGCCTAAGCTAGACGTAAGGCCTGTATTTCAGGACACCAGGACTCCCCCCATTCTGAGATACATTTTGTAGAAAATTATGTACTCGCACATTATTAAATGCGGTAGAATAAGCCTTATTAGCACTAATAATTTTAACAATAATCTTTAATTGCAGTGTTAGTAATTGAATAAAAATGTGTCATGTGTGTGAG
Organism: Aporophyla nigra; assembly: GCA_947507805.1. Taxonomy (NCBI): domain Eukaryota; kingdom Metazoa; phylum Arthropoda; class Insecta; order Lepidoptera; family Noctuidae; genus Aporophyla; species Aporophyla nigra. The sequence goes on along the minus strand of OX382319.1, from coordinate 9,738,973 downwards.
TGTGTGTGTGTGTGTGTGGGAGGGAATAAGACAGAGTAATATGATTAAATTGTTTTCTTAAGAAAGAAAAAAGTAAAATAAAAATTTGGTATAGCATTGCGTTAGCAACATTTAGTTCACGTTTAAAGTTAATTCATGTGTTAACAAGTTATATCGGGGCAGCAAGAAGTTTTCCCGTGTCGTCATAGCTTAACTCCTGGAGCCAATTCCTTACCTTCATTTTGCACTTATTACTGGTAAGACTATAAATAGAGAGCGATCTATTAATGGTATTGTAAAGAAAGCGACCCAGGTAGCAAAAGAAGCGTTTAGAGAAGATAGTAGTCAGCCGATAATGATGGCGATCGATAGGATCAAATCGTCTTTTACCATGTGGTAGTAAGGCGTTGAAAGTAAGGAGTCCATGCTGTTTTAGGACCGTTTGTAATATAAACAGCTGACGTACAGTTAAAACTTTAGACTCTTTGTATAAAAGTGCTGTGGGATATCGGAATGGTAGATAGGAGGAAACCTTTAAGATAGCCCTCTGCGCCCTTTCCAGTTCCAAGATTGTGCATTTGCACCCCAGGATGTTATGCAGTAGGTTAACAGCGATTGGGCGAGGGCAAAGTAAATTAATTTCCTCAGCTTTTCGTCTGCCACATGTCTCAGGGTCTTAAAGACATATATTAATTTACGCAATCTATTGCTAAGGGTATTGATATGTTCCTGAAATCTTAGGTTGCGATCTATAATAATTCCTAAGTACTTTAGGCTGTTTTCTTTTTGTAAGTGTGTGCAGGTACATTTGTTGTCATTTTGGTTGGAACAGGTGTGGGCTATAATGGAATACAGTGGTGTCGTTGGTGTTGTTTTCGTGTAGTTTTTTAGGGTAAAGGCAATTGAAAAATTGAGCAGTTACAGAATTTAAAATCAAAGCATTTATCTTTAAGGCGCGGACTGACTACGATTTTAAATGCTACAACTACATGCTACAGCTCCAACAAATAAGGTTGAAAATTGAATAAATATTTGGATGACGATGTGACTAAGCTGCGAATTGGCATTTATTTTACGGGTTTTATTTAGATTATTCGGACTACACACATTAAATTAAATAATTGTCTGGTTAAAGTTTTAAAGTAATGTTTATTCTATTGAACTCTTTAAAAAAAAATGTTGTTATCGCTGAAAATACAGAGATGTTCGACGTCAAAGTTTTTTTTGTGAAACAATTTTTATTGGGAATATCAAACAATTTTTCACTATTCTATTCGGTTAGAATTTTTCTTTAAACCCTTCTCTGTCCACTGTATTTTTTGTGTCGTATATTTTCATTGCGTTACGTCATACTCGATTGTCAAAGACACCAGTGTTTTGTGAATATTGAGGTAACACCGCGCCTTAAATAAAAAAGCGAAAGAGCACTCATTCATACATTCGTTCACTACTGGACCCACGAAATCCGTACATTTATACATGACAAAATAATTACATTTTTACACGCTTTATATTAGCTTCACTTGTATGTTTGTATGTATGTTTTTTTGTAACCGACTCCTTTTAGCGCGATTTTGACCCACTTTAACGACCAGATTTCATTCAAACTTTGCACACCTGTCAAGGACCGATGACAATGCAATAATTTCATAAATTTGTGCCATTATCCTTGCCAGGGTTACCAGGACAGCAAAAAAACTGTCTTCGAAAACTACTCTGACATACGTCTCAAACTACGCTGCATACCACACAAACTACGCTGACATACGTCACAAACTACGCTGACATACGTCACAAACTACGCTGACATACGTCTCAAAATTGGAAACACCCTAAAAAATAGAACATAAATAATAGCGTACCTGATATCAATAAAAAAATACCTTAAAAAGCACCCCACGCTTTTTTTTTCCATTATTTTGTACTTTTTAGTTTGGTTTTCAATGGAACCGTGTTATTTAGTTTTTTTAAACTATTATTTTGCTACTATAAACTTATTTGTAGTTGGTACACTAACCGCAACCTATGTCGATGTAAGCGGACAAGAGTTTTCTACCGGTATAAGAAAGGTGATTTTTTTTTACACTAGAAGTGCGGGCGTCCCAAATTTGACCCATTTCGATGTTCTTCCTGCTCTAATTCATATTTTATTATGCATACTAGCTTTTGCCCGCGGCTTCGCCCGCGTGGAAGTCGGAAATTAACGCAGGAGGACGTACTACCACGTTAAGATGTGTTAATTCAGGTTATATTATAGGTAATAGCTGTTACCCGCGACTTCGTCCGCGTGGTATTTAACAAAAAGTTTTTCATAAAAACTGTCTTTGAAAACTACGCTGACATACGTCTCAAAATTCAGCGTGTTTTTAGTTTTTTTTTAACTATTATTTATTTTTTCTAAAATAAAAGTAGCCTAAGTTACTCCTTGTTACATCAGCTATCTGCCAGTGAAAGTTCCGTCAAAATCGGTCCAGCCATTTCAGAGATTAGCCGGAACGAACAGACAGACAGACAGACAGACAGACAGACAAAAATTGTAAAAAATGTTGTTTTGGTATATGTACCGTGTATACATCCATATACACTTAGTAAAAAGTAGTTATTTTAATATTAAAAACAGACACTCCAATTTTATTTATTTGTATAGATAATCGTAACTTTTTATGACTTTTTATGAAATATGATGATTATTATGTTTATTATTTATATATACGAGACTTCAACCATGTAATTGTAATAGACATATTTTTTTATCCAAATTTATCTCAGTCGGTATGTTCAGCGCTTCTAGTGTTAAATATTGGACGGTGGTACGGGACCCATTGTGTGCCAGTCCGACTCGCACTTGGTCGGTTTTTTAATATCTCTAGTCTTGGTTTAATATTCTATTAAATAAATGAAAAATCAACTCTTCAAACAGATACAGCCGTCAGATCCTACTCCGCGACATAGGAGTAAAGGGTCAGAGCCGCATCTGTGAGGCCAAAGTCCTCATAGTAGGCGCCGGAGGCCTCGGCTGTCCCGCGGCTATGTATCTTGCTGCGGCTGGCGTTGGTAAGTTGTTATATAGTATAGAACATTTTAGACAGTGGAGGCCTCAATCCTCAAACTAGGCACTGGAGGCCTTGGCTGTCCAGTGGCTATGTACCTTGCTGCGGCTGGCGTTGGTAAGTTGTTACATATTATAGAACATTTTAGAAAGTCGAGACCTCAGTCTTCATAGTAGGTGCCGAAGGCCTCGGCTAACCTAAGCTATATAACTCGCAGCACCTGGCGTTAGAAAGTTGTTACATACTATAAGACATTTTAGACAATATGGAGGCCTCACTCTTTATAGTAGGCGTCGATAACCTCGGCTGTCTACCGGCTATGTAATTCTCAGCAGCTGCCGATAGTAAATTGTTACACACCATAGTACATTTTAGACAGTGGAGGCCTCAGTCTTCATAGTTGGCGACGGGGGCCTCGGCTATCCAGCGGCTATGTAACTCGCAGCAGCTGGCGTTTTGGTAAGTTGTTACATACTATAGAACATTTTAGCCAGTGGAGGCCTCAGTCTTCATAACAGATGGTAAACGCTGGAGGCCTATGCCGTATTATTTTACCTGACAAGTTATTCTTTCTAAGATATATTTTTGATAGAATAAAACTCATAATCTTATTGGAGTTTTGGTGGTAATGGCAGCGAAGAATGAGTTGTAGGTATTGGATTCGAACCCAGTCAGGCGCTACACTTTGTGTAAATAATTTCATCACACTGCTCTCAAAACGGTGAAGGAACATCGTGAGGAAACCGACATGTTCTAGAACCAATCATTCGAAGACATGTGACATCTACGAACACGCACTGGAGCCACGCGCACTCCCTCGCACAGAGTGCCCAGGAGGCCTGTGTCCCAAAAGATTAGAAATAAAGTCATTTATTGAAACTAGGCTGAGAGTCAGCACTTTTTGAACGTCAAAGTTACATAAGACAGACCCCCGGTACGCCCGCCCTTCATCACTTCCTAGTGCTTTCGCTTGCAAGAAGTGGCGCAACAAACTGTAGTGTCCAGCAACACAGCTGTCTGTTAAGTTAGAAGAACTTGATTCTATACAATAATATGTAAGTAATTAATATAACGAAAACAAAACACATTAAATTATTTGCCATATCTCAGCTAGCACACGCCAATATACCAATAAAATGTTTCATATACATTGATGCATATAGCTAAGTTGAAGTAACAATTGTTAAACTAAGACCTCCGGAGTATAATAAAATAACAGTTAATGAGAAACAACAGTTAATAATACTAATAACAATAACAAAAACCAAGGTCAGTAAGACGATCAGTCACCACAAGCAGCCCCCGTTCACGAGCATATCGCAAAGGTCAGCTATTACCCCCCTCGCCAAAGTGAGAACATCACAGGTTGATTATGGAGACTCATAGTTTCATTCTAGTTTTCATTTGCAGGTGAGATCGGCATCATTGACTACGATGTGGTTGAGTTAACGAACATACACCGACAGATTCTGCATTTTGAACAAGATGAGAATACAAGCAAGGCTGAGTCCGCGGCTGCTACGCTCAAAAGGTATATATGTAACTAGCTTCTGCCCCGACCCTTCCCGTCGCGTCGAATCGCCTACCCGTGCAATTATCACCGTTTTTGCAACATTTTTCATTACTGCTCCGGTCCCCTTGGTTGTAGCGTGATGTTATAGAACCTATAACCTTCTTCGATAAATAGGTTACCCAACACAAAAAGAATTTTTCAGTTCGGACCTGAGATTAGCGCGTATACGGATATTTAATGTTAAAACAAAATCCCTTCTGATTATTGCAATTAAATGAAAGAAGGTTTAAAAGTCATACTCAAAGTATAATTTGTAAACAAGCGTATTACAAATTAGAGGATTACATCCAAGATAAGAATGCTTGGAAACATGCTGGTCTTGCTCCATAGGACAGTCTAGCAAACTGGTTGCTAACTTAATTGTATAGTTTCGTTTTTTTTTATGACACTGATTTACATGCTGTGATTACTTTAACTCACACACTGACTTAAAACTTGTTAAAATATTTAGAAATTCGTATACTTGTCTTTGCAATGCTTCTAAGTATGTGAGCACCATGTATCTATCATTATTATTAATTTATCTCTCATTGCTTTAATTCTTTTACCTGCTGTGGTATGGTTATTTAATTCTAAGTGCATCGTCTTCACACATAATCATTCTTCTGCCTTTATCCCAATTTATTTGTGGTCTGCGCATTCTTCTTCCACACTTCTCTATTAGTCGTCATCTCAGTAGGATAGAAAGGGGGTGACCCTTTCTATCCATGTCATCATTCACACAGTCCATCCATCGTTTCTTTAGTCTCCCCCTACTCTTATAGCCATCTTCTTCACATATAAATATAGTAGTTACAGTAATATTGAAAAATATTTTAAAAGAGTAACGGTGGAGTTTCTTGCCCATTTTTCTCCATACGAATCTACCTTTTGGAAGGGGCGCCTAGAATCAGTTTCATTTCAATGTAAATGTTGACGTTCAGAAGTGCCTTTTGTGTGCCTATTTTAAATAAATGGTTTGACTTTGTCCGTCTTTTCGATTCTTGAAGCTAGTCATTTAACAGATTTTTTCTTTGTATTATTTTCAGTATAAACTCCCGTATAAAGATAACGCCGTACAACGTGCAGTTAGATTCAAAAAATGCTTTGGAAATAGCTTCCAAATACGATGTCATTCTGGATTGTACTGACAACGTACCAACTAGATACTTACTTAGCGACCTGAGCTGTCTTACTAAGGTAAGTGACAGAAATTTTAAGCCTATTTAAATTTACTCTCCGGTTTCGTGTGGTGCCGAATGTACCTAGTACCACTTACCAATATGGCTTTACATAATTCTATTAATTAAAATCATCAATTCATTTAATTCTTCCGGATGACATTTTTTACCGTCTCGACCTTCATATGGTGTGTTGTGTAACTAGAATAGAAGGCAGGAAGGCCTTCAGATTCATCGTAGGTGACTAAAGGAGCGCGGGACGCGGACGGACGGGGATGCGTGTGCGGCTCGTGCGCCTGCGAAAGATCAATGAGACCGCCTATCGGCCGGCTTCAGAGGGTAGGACCGCGCTACGAAATCATTGATACATGCCACGCATTGAGTAGGGTGCGTGTGATTTGAGTTTCGATAGATTTTAATTGTTTTTTTTTAATACTTTTTTTTCCAAATTTCTGTTTTTGTTGTTCTAGTATGAAAATGTTACTTTAAATGTGTAGTATTTATTGCTAGATCAATTTCATTACATGTTATTCAAAAATAAAAATAATAAAAATTTCTATGCCAACGGCTTCTACTCCATTCAACTATTACACCCATTTTTTTTCAAGACGTTAAAAAATGTCTCCCGGTATATTTAATAAAAAATAAAAATGCATGTTCATTGGAATTAAAAGGCTTACGCTGTCCTCCCATACCTATTAACGTAATTTGATACCATTGTAAAAGCCAATTATTTTTTAAAAGAGTAACCGTGGAGTTTCTTGCCGGCTCTTCTCCATAGGAACCAACAAATTAGAACCGTGCACCTAGCTTCTGACGTTTCATAAGTTCCCATGTAGGTTTATTGAAAACTATTTAAAATGTTTAAGTTGCAACCAAAATTAAACTTTATCATATAGGGTATTTTACCAAAATTGAAAAATACATTAATTGAATGACTAGCCGAATAACAACATCTCATCGCTTCCCGTGGCTGTCGTAAGCGGCGACTAAGGGACTTACTAGAGAATGGGCAGCAGCGTTCTCTATGCATTTTACCACCATACTGCAATCGCCAATCCGCCTGCCAAGTGTGGCGATTATGGTAATCCTCTTCTCTCAAAATGGGGAGGCCTATGTCCAGCAGTGGACGTCTTTTGGCTGAGATGATGAATGATGATGATTTAAGTTTACTTTTGGCTGAAATGATGAATGATGATGATTTAAGTTTACTTTTGGCTGAAATGATGAATGATGATGATTTAAGTTTACTTTTGGCTGAAATGATGAATGATGATGATTTAAGTTTACTTTTGGCTGAAATGATGAATGATGATGATTTAAGTTTACTTTTGGCTGAAATGATGAATGATGATGATTTAAGTTTACTTTTAGTGGAAATCCGCGAAATTCAATTTTTGTAACGTTTTTTTTTTTACAATTTGCTGATCAGTGTCAGGTTGTATGTTGCACAAAATATGATTCGTGACCGTAACAAATATGGCTTTACAGAACTCATGAATACAAGTTTCTTAGTTCATTTAGTGAAAAAGAAAATGCATTATCATTGAAATTCAATTAACTTAGAGGGTTGCATTGAGTCCTGCTGATGATTTGATTTTCTCGGGCTATCCTGGAGCATCCATCTCACACAAATATCAACTTTACTGTTGTGAACATTAAATTGATTTTAAAATGACTGGTTCTAACTACTGACAGTCTTATAAATATTATAATGCTTTGAAGATATGAGGTAGGTACATAGGGTGTAAAGTTTAACTGAACTTCCGTAGAAAAGTGAGGATCCTCCGAATAGTCGGGCGTCGTGTCAGATGGACAACTGCTCGACGATTGATGTCGGAACATTGTATATTTGCTAGTTGCGCGGTAAACTCTGCTTGCGCGATGCAGGATTTTGTGTGACGTCAGCGTGCGTAGTTCGCTTGTATCAGTGTCGATGCCAGTACATTGCAACTGAAATTAAACTTTATTGTGTAGGATGTTAAAGTTATTTTACATAAATTGAAATTTATTCTTTAACATACATGTCCTTTATTGCAGCGACCCCTAATATCGGGCAGTGCTCTCAAGATGGAGGGACAACTAACCATATATGGATATAGGAACGACACTCACTCCAGTCAAAAGGTACGACAGTTTCAGTCACATCAGCATACATTTTTATTTGATACTAACTTCTGCTCGCGACTTCGTCCGCGTCAAATTTTTACTCCCCTGACCCTCCCCTTCGCATCGAATTGCCTGCCAGTTAACGACAATTTTTCGTCGCTGCTCCGCTCCTTTTAATCGTAGCGTGATGTTATATAGCCTATAGCCTTCCTCAATAAATAGTCTACCCAGCACAAAAATAATTTTTAAATCGGACCAGTAGTTCCTGAGATTACCGCGTTCAATCAAACAAACAAACTCTTCAGCTTTATAATATTAGTATAGATTGGCGCAACATGTCTTTTTACACGCTTTATATTAGCTTCACTTGTATGTTTGTATGTTTGTTTGTAACCGACTCCTTATAGTGCGATTTTGACCCACTGTAAGCGGCCAGATTTCGTTCAAACTTTGTAGGCTTATCGAGGACTGATGACAATACAATAATTTCATAAATTTGTGCCATTATCCTTGCCCGGGTTACCAGGATACCAAAAAACTACACAGACTACGGTGACATACGTTTCAAAATTGGAAACACCCTAAAAAATAGAAAATAAATAATAATAGTTTAAAAAAACTAAAAAACACGCTTCCATAGAAAACCAAACTAAAAAGTAGAAAATAATGGAAAAAAGCGTGGGGTGCTTTTTAAGGTATTTTTATTGATATCAGGCACCCCACGATTTTTTCCATTATTTTCTATTTTCTAGTTTAGTTTTCTATGGAAGCGTGTTTTTTAGTTTTTTTAAACTATTTTTTTTTTCCTCCCACACTTCTCTATTAGTCGTCATCTCAGTAGTCACCCCCTTTCCTTCCATATCATCATTCACACAGTCCATCCATCGTACTCTTATATTATACTCAAAACTTTCCTCATTCCTCCGTATCACGTGACCATACCATGACAACCGATTCCCACACAACTTTTCAGTTATCGGTGCCACTTTCAGACTTCTTCTCAGTCACATCAACAATCAATAAATGAAAAACAAAAAAAAAAATGAAAATGAAAATGAAAAAAAAAATGAAATAGAAAAATGAAAAAAAAAAAAAAGAAATGAATGAATGTCAATTTGACAGGATAAATCTATTTTAGTAGGTCGTGAGTTCAAACCGAAGCAGGCGCATTACTTTGTGTAAATTATTTCATCACTACTGCTCTCAAAACGGTGAAGGAAAACATCGTGATGAAACCGGCATGTCCTAGAACCAAAAATTCGTAGACATGTGACATCTACCAACCCGCATTGGGCCCGCGTGGTGGATTATGGCCCACTCCCTCTCACCGAGAAGAGGCTTGTGTCCCAGCAGTGGGAACAATATAGTCTGATGATGATGATGTATCTATTTTAGAAGCTCATGGAACAACAATTTTGGCACATTTTGCCCGTGTGATAATTTCCGACCTAAACGCGAACAAACCCGCTGGCTAAAGCTAGTAATAAACTATGTTCCATCTCCTCAGGGTGTGACCTTCAGAGGCCCATGCTACCGCTGCGTATTCCCCACACCACCCTCACCAGACGCGGTGGGCTCCTGCTCCGCTCATGGCGTGGCAGGACCTGTCCCCGGAGTTATAGGTAACGTTACTTACTAGAAAAGGAAAATAATAATAATTTGGCACTGAAACACTAGCATATTCAAAATATAACATGAATAATTACTCTGCATAAAATATTTTTAACCAAAACCATAAATATGCATATGATTCTAAACCAAGTACAAATTTAACCAACCAACTAGATTTTTTTTTGATAGTTATAAAAAAAGTTGCAATTATTTTTTTAACTATTGAAAAATTTCTACCTTGTGGTTATAAAATCATGTTGAATAAATGAATAAAGTTTACGCAACGATTAAAATTGTATCCTGCATACAGGGTTATTTTAAAATGGCTAGATAAATATCGCAGACGCGCTAAAATAAAATAAAAAAAGATTTTTTGTTAATTTTGGAAGGTCAACGACCGCAAAAGACACCAATCTGCATGGTCTTCACATGATCTGACTAAGATTATGTCTGGACTATAAAAGAGACTGTGACCTCTGAGTTTGTTTCGGCCTTTCTTCTCAGAGTAGCCAGACAACGCCTCATCTAGTTTTAAAAAATATGATTGAAGTGTAAAATTGTTTGTACAAATCTGCTGGACAGTTTGTTGCGCCACTTCTTGTTCCCAGCTAAAGCTCTAGGAAGTGGCGAAGGGCGGGCATTTTGCCGAACTATCTTATGGAATTTTGACGTTCGAAAAGTATTGATTCTCAGCCTAATTTGAATTGACTTATGATTTTGCTTACAGAAATAATAAAAAATATAATTTATAAGCACAATGCAGATTTTCAGTGGTCACTTTTAAATAAACAACTAACCAACAATTTCTAAACAGGTACTCTTCAAGCGATGGAAGCTCTGAAATACATCCTGGACATGTCACCACAGAAGCTACTAGTTGAGAGGATGTTCATCTTCGATGCTGAAGACATGGTGCCTAAAACTGGTAAGTGTAAATTCACGAACACCTTATTTCTGACTAGCTTTTGCCAGCGGCTTCGCCGGCGTATTATACATAGTACCTGGATGACCGAGGCTTTACTCGGTTTTTTTTTGTTTTTGGTAAATTGTGTTTTTTTATAAATTATATACAGGATAATTTTTTATCCAGTGCGCAAACTGTTACTATGAATTCAGCATATCATTCTAGACCTCCCAGCGTAGAAAATTTTCGTCGGTTATACAAAAAAAATCAGCTGTTCCATACATTTTGACCCCGTAGGTATTGCATTTTTCTATGAAACAGCAGATTTTTTTTTGCAAAACCGACGAAAATTTACTACGCCGGGAGGTCTAGAATGATATGCTGAATTCATGGTTACAGTTTGCGCACTGGATAAAAAATTATCCTGTATAAATAAAAATTACATATTGTTATTTTTCTTCCAATAAAAAAAAAACATAAGTTTATGTTTAAGTTGAAAACACGAAGAAAACGACATTTTCTAAAAATTATCCTAGCTAGATTGATTTATCGCCCCGAAACCTCCTGTATGCTAAATTTCATGAAAATCGTTGAAGCCGTTTCCGAGATTCAGATTAGATATATACAGGGTGTGGCGTAAGTAGTGGTTCACCGTTCAGGATTCGATGAACCAGATAATTAACTATAACAATTAAAAATTTTAAACAGTTTTACCCAAGGGTTCCGAAAATATCTCATTTATGTCTTTTATTTACGAAATTTGTACCTTTTTAGGGTTCCGTTGCCAAATGGCAAAAAACGGAACCCTTATAGATTCGCCATGTCTGTCTGTCTGTCTGTCTGTCTGTCCGAGTATGTCGCAGCCACTTTTCTCCGAAACTATAAGAGCTGTGCTATTGAAACTTGGTAAGTAGATGTATTCAGTGAACCGCATTAAGATTTTCACACAAAAATAGAAAAAAAACAATAATATTTGGGGTTCCCCATACATAGAACTGAAACTCAAAATTTTTTTTTTCATCAAACCCTTACGTGTGGGGTATCTATGGATAGGTCTTCAAAAATGATATTGAGGTTTCTAATATCATTTTTTTTTTAAAACAATAATATTTGGGGTTCCTCATACATAGAACTGAAACACAAAAAAAAAAATTCATCAAACCCTTACGTGTGGGGTATCTATGGATAGGTCTTCAAAAATGAAATTGAGGTTTCTAATATCATTTTTTTCTAAACTGAATAGTTTGCGCGAGAGACACTTCCAAAGTGGTAAAATGTGTGTCCCCCCCCCCGTAACTTCTAAAATAAGGGAATGATAAAACTAAAAAAAATATATGATGTACATTACCATGAAAACTACCAACGAAAATTGGTTTGAACGAGATCTAGTTAGTAGTTTTTTTTTAATACGTCATGAATCGTAAACCACAATTTACCTTTCATTCAGTCAACACAAATATATAAATTTAAAAAAAAAAAAACATTTCATTTCATAAACGATGATGACGAATGATGATGATGATGACCTGCAGGTTTGTACGGAACCCTCGGTGCGCGAGTCCGACTCGCACTTGGCCGGTTTTTTTATTACATATTTGTTTGTAAAAAAACCATTATTTTTTCATTTTGATTTCTGTTAATTACTGCTGAATACTAGAGCTATCATGACAAATTATGATTTTTTATGTAAATTCAGCTCTTTTGAAGAAAAAGTTGGTTCCTCTCTAATTTTAACCCCAATTTTTAACACACCATCAAGTTAAAGAGCAATTTTTATAAAAAAAAATTGGGTAAAAATGGTTAAAATTTTTAATTGTTATAGTTAATTATCTGGTTCATCGAATCCTGAACGGTGGACCATTACTTACGCCACATCCTGTATATATATACAAGAATTGCTCGTTTAAAGATATAAGATAAACCACTCTGTCTATTGCTGAAAACTGCATTGAAATACGTTGAGTAATTTAAAAGATCTAAGCGAACAGACAGCGGAAGCGACTTCATTGTATACTTTGTTTATAGATTATGACATTTAGTCATTTCAGCTGCAGGTGTCGATCGATCAGGTAAATCTATGCTTACCTCAGATGGTCCGTGGATGGGTGACCATCTTTACGGAAAGCACGTTAAGCCGTTGGTCATACAGTACTACGCACCTGCCCCCCTAGCCAAGTTACAACCGCTTCGTGTCGAATTCCGTTCTCCAATCGATAACGCCTCGGTGTCAGTAATTCTAGAAAACGATGAGTTGGTAGCTATGTCGGCCGCTCGTTCTACAATGTTTTTAGAAAAACGACACATTATAACAAAGGATGTAGCGTTGAACATTGTAGAAACGATAAAAATCATTCTATCATTTTGAACGATGTGAACTTGGCTACGAATTTTCTATTCGTTTGTTCTAACCACGTGACTTAACGTTGAGCGACTAGCGTTAATGATTGCAGATTATCAACTTGGCTAGGGGTGCTGACCTTTCTGAAGAACAACACCAATAAGGTCACTATATCGACGGTTGTAAGGCTATTTGATCTAAGCGACATTTTTTGAAAGTTGCAGGAGAGTGAAAAAAATCCTTTTAAAAGATCTAGTGAGTGGATTTTGGTAAATATAATTCAGTTTTTCCAAAATCCACTAACTAGTTCTTTTATAATGATTTTGTTTTTCGAAAACTAAAACTTTGAATCACTCTCCTGCAACTATCAAAAAATGTCGCTTAGATCAAATAGCCTTTCAACCGTCGATATCGTACTCCTAGGGCGTCCCTCCACATCCACCTTGATTTGATTTATTTGCTAAAAACGTGTACACATACAATAATAAAGACATGCATGCAGGATATTATAAAAGGAAATAATATAGATTCTGACATGTCTGCCACATAACATGGCGTGCAAATATGAATAATTGTGATTGTTTATAATTAATTTCAAGTCAATATCATTCATGTAAAAATTATTATATGTCATCAAGCAATAATAAATTTAAAAATGTCAACAAAAAAATAAAAATATTATTATATATAAAATAGAATTCATTATTACAAATTATTTAAATACAATTTAAAAACAAATATTTAATGCAGAATGTCAAAATTTGTCTGCTAAAAAATCTGAAACACTATAATAACGTTTTTGACATAACATAGCTTTTAATTTTTGCTTAAATAAGTTAACATGATTATTTTTTAGCTCTTTTGGCAATTTATTATAAACGACTGTTGTCATATGAAAAATACCAGGACAAATGTTTGTGTGATGAGCACAATCATTTGTTCTGTGTCTGGGTGTTATTTATCTATAATATGTATGTATTTAAAAATATATAAGTATATTTATCAGTTCTCTGGTTACCATAATACAGGCTCTGCCTAGTTTGGGATCAGATAACAGTGTGTTGGTTGTCCTAAGGTATTATTATTATTAGAAATTATATTATAAAAAAATATCTTGAAATCGAAACTCAATGCCATCTACTGGATTTCAAACGATACGGTGAATAAACTGACACCGCCATCTATTAGGGTTCCATAGAACTAACTAATTAATACATACATTGTCCTTTAAAAAAACGTTTAATTTGCAAATATTGAGGTCAATAATTGAGATAAAAACTATCCTATATTTTAATTTGGACCAAATTATAAATAACTTGCTTCTGCCCGCTGTCTCTTGACGCGGATGAAGCCGCGTCAAAATTTTGCTCCCCTGACCCTTCCCGTCGCATCGAATTGCTTGCCAGTTTTCGTCCATTTTTCATTCATGCTCCGTTCCTATTGGCTGCAGCGTGATGTTATATAACCTTCCTCAGTAATTACGCTACCCAACACAAAAAGAATTTTTCAATTCGGACCAGCACTTCCTGAGATAAGCGCGTTCATCCAAACTCCTCAGCTTTATAATATTAGTATAGATATGTCAATTTCTATACTTTCATATTCTTTATTTGCTTCTTTGTTCCAGTACGTCTTCGAAAACGCAACTCCATGTGTGCGGCTTGCTCAGACAACCCCACGATCACTCATCTAGTGGACTATGAGGCGTACTGCAGAGCCCCCGCTAACGATAAGGTAACAAACATTATTTACATTATTCATGTTCAATATGTTGCCGGACGTAAACAATAGCACCGTTCCATTTCTTGTATTATTGCAAAGGACTCGAGTCCTCGAGTCGTAATTTTAAAGACTGGACTCAATTATGCAAGACTCAGTGTGCTCAAAAGGCTCGGAGTCTAGAGTCAAGCGCTCGAGTCTTAAAAAGGACTCCAGTCTTAAAAAGGACACGAGTCTTAAAAAGGACTCGAGTCTTAAAAAGGACTCGAGTCTAAAAATTAAATCGAGTCTTAAAGAAAAACTCGGAGCATGAAGATGAGACTTGTAGCTCATCATTCGACAAGACTCGAAGAGAAGGTGACTAGTTCATGTTAGTGGTTATGATGTAACTATGCGTACAAAAAAAAAATCGGAAGAGTTATTCGAGTTTTTTCGGAAGGCCTCGAGTCTTTGCAACACTAATTGGGCGTGGGCGTAGTAGAAGGCGACTAAGGGGAGTTACTACAGAATGGGCAGCAGCGTTCTCTATGCATTTTACCACCATACTGCGATCGCCAACCCGCCTGCCAAGCATGGCGATTATGGCAAGCACCTATGAGGGAGGCCTATGTCTAGCAGTGGGCGTGTTTTAGCTGACATAATGATGATGACTCCGTACGGGTCGATTGATCAGGTTGGTCCGTGGATGGGTGACCTTTACATACCAAGGCCCTTCCGTGCCTCGGAAAGTACGTTAAGCCGTTGGTCCCGGCTGTCAGTTGTAACTGGTCGTCAGAAGCCCGAAAGTCTTACAACCAGTCTTACCAAGAGGTATCGTATTATCCAGTAATTGGGTTGTAGAGGTCAGGCAGTCGCTTCATGTAAAATACTGGTTGACTGCCTCCGGTTAGATTGGAAACCGACCCCAACATAGTTGAGAATAGGATAGATAGATTCATATAGCGATGTAAATTGTCTAAAAACAATATCGTCATTACAATACCGTCATTATTTCAGCCGAAAAACGTCCACTGCTGGACATAGGCCTCCCCCAATTTGGGGGGAGCGGAGCGATGGTGGCCGAGAGGTAACGGCTTCGACTTACGAATAGTAGTTCGTGAGTTCAAACCCAAGCAGGCGCATTACTTTGTGTAAATTATTTCATCGCCACTGCTCTCAAAACGGTGAAGGAAAACATCGTGAGGAAACCGACATGTCTTAGAACCAAAAATTCGAAGACATGTGACATCTACCAACCCGCACTGGGCCCGTGTGGTGGATTACGGCCCACTCCCTCTCACCGAGAGGAGGCTTGTGTCCCAGCAGTGGGAACATTATAGGCTGATGATGATGATGATGAATTTGGAGGGGTTTGCCATAATCGCCACGCTTGGCAGGCGGGTTGGCGATCGCAGTATGGTGGTAAAATGCATAGAGAACGCTGCTGCCCATTCTCTAGTAAGTCCCTTAGTCGCCTCTTACGACATCCACGGGAAGAAATGGGATTGTACTATTCTTTACGTCTGACTAAATACATGCATATTAATTATTGTATATACTTCAGTAATATGTTTTATTTATCTTTTCGCTCACTCGATAAAAGGGGTGGTATGTAAGTGTCTTTTAAAACATATAATATATAATATTTCAATGTGTTTTGTTTTTCTAATATGGACCTTATTTCTATGCAAGTTTGGTTTTTTTTTGCATGTCAGATTTGTGTCTGTAAGTAAACTAATGTTATACGTAATTTAGAAAATATTATATTAAAAATATAGTCAATATCGTTCAAGGCTATTAAATGATAAATTATATTATTTTTGTAAGTATATTTGTACAATTAAAGGCAATAAGGAAGATGCAAATATAATATTTATGAAAATTTTATGATTTAAATGTTAAAAAATTATAAAAGAAGGGCCACTGCAATGTTTTTATATTACATAATGTTAATTTTTAACAATAATTACGAATTAAAAATAAATAATAGTTTTAAAAAACTAAAAATCACGCTTCCATTGAAAACCAAACTAAAAAGTACAAAATAATGGAAAAAAAGCGTGGGGTGCCTTTTAAGGTATTTTTTTATTGATATCAGGCACCCCACGCTTTTTTTCCATTATTTTGTACTTTTTAGTTTGGTTTTCAATGGAAGCGTGTTTTTTAGTTTTTTAAAACTATTATTTATTTTCTATTTTTTAGGGTGTTTCGAATTTTGAGACGTATGTCAGCGTAGTTTGTGACGTATGTCAGCGTAGTTTTCGAAGACAGTTTTTTTTGCTGTCCTGGTAACTCTGGCAAGGATAATGGCACAAATTAGTTTGTGGCGTATGTCAGCGTAGTTTTCGAAGACAGTTTTTTTGCTGTCCTGGTAACCCTGGCAAGGATAATGGCACAAATTTATGAAATTATTGCATTGTCATCGGTCCTTGACAGGTGTGCAGAGTTTGAATGAAATCGGGTCGTTTAAAGTGGGTCAAAATCGCGCTATAAGGAGTCGGTGACAAACAAACATACAAATATACAAACATACAAACATACCAACATACAAACATACAAGTGAAGCTAATATAAAGCGTGTAATGACTTGAAACAAAACGGATTTCAAAACACCAATCAGCGTTTAGTGGCATCACTCCTGTTATGACAACTTATTGAGACTATGGATGTAAAAGTGAATATTATTTTATGGGAACATTAATTGCATTTTTTTTTTTTTGTACAAATTGAAGTTGGAATGACGTCATCGGAACTATAGGTCCGTATTCGCGGGAAAATTTATACTTAAAATTTAAAACCGCATTTTTTACGATAAATTACAATATTTTAATATATTTGTGGTCTATTCTACATGGAATTCTTTAAAGTTAAAACAAAAATAAAAATATTGCATGTTGCCTATTGCAAGCAGCTGAGATGAGAATGTCAAGAGGGATGTGTGGTGTTAGACGAATAGATATAATAAGAAATGAGTACATAAGAGAAAGTCTGAAAGTGGCAACGAAAGTTGAAAAGTTGTGTGGGAATCGTTTGTCATGGTATAGTTACGTGGTACAGAGGAATGAGGAAAATTTCGTGAGGAAAGTTTTGAGTATGAATGTCCAGACATAATCTTCGTCATATCATGTGAAGACCATGTAGATTGGTGTCTGAAATGGTCTTTTGAGGAAATAACCACACAGACTGGATGGACCTGTCCACTCAGTGCACGCATTTGTCAGTTCTTAGTACCTAATTTTCGCGCAGTAATAAGAAGATAAAATAATATTTAAAAAAAAGGAATGGGTAAACGCGTGTTGTGCTTTTGAGGTATTTTATTTATTTATTTATTTATTGGTCTATCTACAATTGTTACACTTTATAATCTAATAATACAAGTTATAATACACACCAAGTGTACAATATGAAGCGATAAACACAGCATGCATGAACTTACTTTTTTAATTAATATCAAGCACCCCACGCTTTCTTCCATTATTTTCTACTTTTTAGTTTGGTTTTCTATGAAAGCGCGTGTTTTCGTTTTTTTAAATATTATTTATTTTAATTATTTTTTTTGTTCGGCTAGCTAAATAGCTGGTTTTTTGTTTTTTTTTCTATCCTGGTTATCCTGGCCAGGATAATGGCACAAATTTTTGAAATTATTGTATTGTCATCGGTCCTTGATAAGTGTGTAAAGTTTCAAATTAATACGACGCTTTGAAGAGGGTGAAAATCACGTTCAAAGATTCCGTTACATACATACAAACCAAGCTAATAAAAATAATTTTAAATATTTAAAAGTTGTGTGGAGAAAATCAAAACTGCGAATGTTCAAGGTAAGTTCATATTCAAAATTGATTGGTTTTTGATTTTTGTTTTTTTTTTGGTTTATTATTTCATTTTTCAAATTATTATTTTTATTGTAACATTCGCGGTGTTGACATTTTGGTTTCGTAATGGGCTTCTTTAAACTTCTAAATATTTTACCGTGTTATATTTTTTTTTTCGCATAAAGAGCAATGGTGGCTCGGTGGTAACGGCCGCGAATGGCGAGATGTAGGTAGTACGTTTGAATCGAGACAGGCGTTTTATTTAGTGTAAATTATGTCATCACCATTGCTCTCAAAACGGTGAAGTAAAACATCGTGAGGAAACCGGCATGTCTTAAAACCAAAAACTCGAAGACTTGTGACATCTACCAACCCGCACTGGGCCCGCGCGGGATTACTGCCTACTACCTCTCAATGAGGGGTTGTCTGAGTCCCAGCAGTAGGAATATTCATCATCATCAACATCATTTCAGCCGAAAGACGTCCACTGCTGGACATAGGCCTCCCCCAAGCACCGCCACTTCGACCTATTCTGTGATTCTCGCATCCAACGTATTCCTGCGGCCTTCACCAGGTCATCGGTCCATCTTGTGGGAGGCCTTCCAACGCTCCGTCTTCCAGTAAACGGTCGCCACTCCAGAACCTTCCGACCCCATCGGCCGTCCGTTCTGCGAGCAATGTGCCCTGCCCACTGCCACTTAAGTTTGGCAATTCTTCGGGCTATGTCGGTTACCTTGGTTTTCCTACGGATCTCTTTATTTCTGATTCGATCGCGTAGGGAAACTCCAAGCATAGCCCTCTCCATTGCTCTTTGGGTGACTTTGAGCCTTCTTATGAGGCCCATTGTGAGCGACCACGTCTCAGTGCCATATGTCATCACTCACTGTAGGAATATTAGAGCCTAGTTATTAGGGGTTAGGTCAACCCTTACGTGTATCTGTCACCAAGTGACAAAGTTTATTAAATGGTCTTCCTTGTGAAATGCTCTTGCTCAATGTCGAGCCAAATATAAATAGCTTTTTATCACATTCAATTGCTTATGTAAGACTGAAAGCAGTTTTATAATGAAATGATTGCGAGCTGACGTTCAGGATAAATAAATGTTTACCAGTTTATGCAAAAAAAACAAAACACTTTATTTAAAAAAGTATTCAAAACTCCAATAGAATCACTTTCACGCTTCTCACTTGATGTTTTCTGTTTCGCATTTCTAACTGTACTGCACGCGGTTTTTTTTTTTGAAATGCCGTCTCGTAGGTGACCTTGAGATGTCGTAACTAATCAACCGGACTTGCCTGTGGCTACTTTAATAAATTAAAGCCTCCACCCAGGGCTTAGAAACTTAAAACTAGAGCGTATACTCGTTAAAGGCACCCCCTGTGGGGTACGGACTTCGGCTTAGGGCGTCGCGTGGTAGAGGGCAGCAAGAGAGGGGCTGGATCGGAATTATTATTATTTATAGACGAATTTAAAGCTACAGGCTCAGCTACGGCCTGGGTGGCACTTCGTCGAGCAGGGGTCGGAGAGACAGTTCGCAGTGCTGACAAACTTCTGTTTATATGACGAACTCAAAACTTTTCTAGAGCTTTAATAATTCTAGTAGTCGATAATAAATGGCGGTAGCGTGGCGTTTCTAGATAATTCGATAATATTGGTGTTATCCTGCTAGTCGATACTAGATGGCGGTAGCGTAGCATTTTCTGTCTAACAGACATACGTACAAGTATCTTTTATAGATATTTTGTGGCGACTAATTATAGATTTGGTATTTTTCTTTCTATATCGTTTTTTAAGAAAATCGTTTTTTTTTTTCATAAGAAGCCCATTACTACTACCCCTCAAAAACCGTTATTCCCAAACAAATTTCTTAAATGCCTATTTTATCTCTATTCTTCTTCCACAGAAAAAACAAGAATCCCGTCTAAAATCAGAAAGAAGAAAACAAGAGAAAGAAAAACGAATGACAGGACAGAGCTACTTCGGTTTTCGAACCACCACAGCAGGAGAAAAGAAGTTCTGGGTCCAAGACGTACTCAAGTCAGAAAGAAGATTAGGACCTCCTTGTAAATCAGAGTTCTGCGCCAAGAGTAACACACGATACTGTAAGAAGTTGTCTGAATCTGACAGGTGTCAAATCTTTCAAAACTTCTGGCAGTTAGAATGGAAAGAAAAGAAGAAATTTGTTCGGTCTCTAATTGAGTCTGTGCCAGCTAAGCGTAGAAGAACATGTCACAAAGGAATGGCGTCCCGAAAAGGAGATTCAAAGCGTTACCATCTTATTTTGAATACGGATAAGGTTCAAGTTTGCAGAGTAACATTTTTAAACACTCTAGGCATTAAAGAAGCTATGGTTCGCTGTTGGCTGGTCAAGGAAACGAAGCCCAGATCCCCAAAAGTGCCTTTAAAGTCGCAAAACGTAGTTGATTATATAGAAAATTTACCGAAAATCGAGTCTAAATGCCAATTCTGCTTAAGTGCAAACTCGAACATTAAATACATAGATTTGGATGTCAAAAATCAATTTCAACTCTACAATATATACGTTAAAGACATGACAGTTAAGGGGACAAGTCCTGCTTCTAGGAAGACATTTGCAAAAGTATTGAGTAGGAAGAATTTAAGGATTTTTAAACCAAAACATGAAAGGGACGTGTGTGATTTGGTGAAGCAACATAATAGTATTAATTTTGGTTTTGAAGCGGAAAAATGTGATGGGTTTTATTATGAGGTGAGTAATTTGAATGAACAGTGGCCTTCGTAGGAAGTGCCAGTGAAAAGGCCCGCGAGGGCCGATACCTGCCGGATTTTTTTGAAAGAATTACCGTGGCCCTGGCACAGGCAACTGAAGGAACTCGTTTGGCTTTTAGTCAGTAAAAGTCTGACACACTCTCCGCCCAGAGCGGGTGAAGTCATTTGATGATTTCCCACCCGAAAAAACAAAGATATAGTGCCACATTTGAAACAATAAACAGTATGTTGGGTTAAATGAACAACACTACTGTATGAGGGCCCTTCTCGGTCCCTCTATCGTCAAAGCGAACATGATTCAAATAAATTAAAATGTTTATTTCAACCGACTTCAAAAAAAGGAGGAGGTTATCAATTCGACTGTATTTTTTTTTATATTTGTTGCCTCATAACTTTTGACTGGGTGAACCGATTTTGATTATTCTTTTTTTATTTGAAAGCTGGTGCTTCCAGAATGGTCCCATTTTTGTTCCATTCGGACAATGGGATCCATGTGAAAACCATATAAGTCTTAAAGCATTAAGTATTTGCGCGACAAATGAACGAATAACGCGATTAAATTAGTGCGGGGTATCTACCATAACTAAAAAGTTAAAAATAAAAACTTTTTACAAAATAATAACAACCGACTTCCTTAAAAAAAAAATAACTTTAATTTCGGAAGTCGGTGGCAAAAAAACCTTAAATACAGATCCTAAGACACCGACTTCCAAAATTAAAGTTATTTTTGACTTTGTAGTGTTGTTTTTAAGGAAGTCGGTTGTTATTCTTTAAAAGTAGATATTTTAAGACACTTTTACACGTCAATATTAAAAACTAGATGGCGCTGGCATTTCCTAGCTGACTGTTCCCTGAGAAGAAATGCCGAAACAAACTCGAGAGGTCACGGTCTCTTTAAAGACCATTCATCATATTATTAGAATTTTATGCGAGTCTTTTAACGCTTCATCTCCATGATGGTGTAAGAAAATTTCGAATTTCGCGGCCCTGGCGCTTCTCGTTTAAGTATTGTTGTATTGTATTTCCTACTCTGTCCTTCTCATACCTCTGACTTTGTTCATTCGTCCTTTAATATTCAGTCCATTCTTCTATGGAATGCGCTCCCTCTCGATATCAGGACGGCCACCACTCGGTATGCGTTTAAGCGGAAATTGCGGAGTTATTTTCAAAACAAATAGCGTAGAGTCATCTCAACATCTCTCGGTTTAATCTGTGTATATATATAAATATATATGTATGCAAGTATATATTTATAGTAAATATGTATGTTTGTATTATAAGTTTATAATCTATTTATATTCCCCATCTTATTTATAATTTGATATAGGATGTATTTTATTAGTTTTTTTCAATAACTGTTCCTCACAATGAAAGCACCTGCCATCTAATCTCTTCACCACCCTTGGTTGACTGGTAGAGAATGCCTAAGGCATTAAGGCCGCCTTTGTACCTTTTTTGTGTGCGAGAAGTTTAAATAAATAAATATTGAATTTATTAGAATCTCGTATCGTAGACTGATTTTATTGTATAGTATTTTAAATGAAATGTTTTTATTATAGTTATTAATTATATTATCAAAATTTTATTGTTGTTTTATTTCTTACTACATAAACAACTACACGCGTTCTTCCCATGGGGTAGGCACCTGCCAGGGTCGCTAGATTGTTCGAAAGAGTTACCGTGACCCTGGCACATGGGCAACTGTGTTCCTTACACGGGTGGGTTTTAGTCAGTAAAAGTCTGACACGCCCTCCCGCTCCGCCCAGAGCGGGAGAAGTTATTTGATGATTTCCAATCCAGAAAAAAAATGGGGTAGGCACAAACTATAGAAAGCCGGAAGAAAGTTTCCTATACCAAAATCACACTGTTGACTGTCAGCTGTCTAAGGTAGTGACGATAATTTGACTTTGTAATCGCAATGCTAAAGGCTGTAGAAAATTTTCTATAACTGTCTATACGGAACTTGTTTTATGTGTACTATTCCGTCGACCAAACGGTGCTCGTGATAAACCTGCTGCTGGTATAGCATTCTTAGACACAGTGGTCACTCGAGAGACACAAGTCCACTTAATCACTGCTACGTTACCAGTAATGTGGAATAATAACTCCCCAATCACATGTATTCATATCTTTACTAATATTATAAAGCTGAAGAGTTTGTTTGTTTGGTTGAACGTGCTAATCTCAGGAACTACTGGTCCGAATTGAAAAGATATTTTTGTGTTGGGTAGCCTATTTATTGAGGAAGGTTATATAACATCGCACTACCATTAAAAGTAGCGGAGCAGCAACGAAAACTGGCAGGCAATTTGATGCGAAGGGAAGGGTCAGGGCAGAAAAAAATTGACGCAGACGAAGTTGCGGGCAGAAGCTAGTGAACAAATACGTTGGTGTATGTCTACCCCCAAGTGTCAAAAGTAGAGAAAAATTGGTCTTCATGCTTAACAGTGTAGACTTGTCGACTGAAGAATAGAAACACGTTTTCTCTTCAGTTTCAACATCGCCGTGCATAAGACGGAAGAAATCTTTCTATACTCTGTCAATTTGTCTATGGTGGTCATGCTACGCGTGCTGCTGAAGTATATTATTATATTGTGCATTTTTTTTTTAATTGCCTTTGTAGAATCCTGTTGACTTCGTATTTAAGTTGAATAATATCGCTTCACTGACTCACCACCACATCAAGCGCTACCGTGCGAGCTGCTTCACCGTCTCTGTTTCCCGCCATTGCTCCCGAATGACGGATGACATTAATGACAGCAGCTGCCTCCGCTTGTGTGCATGAGAAAGTGTTTACATATCTATTAAATAGATACACTACAGCATGTCTCTTAATTAGAACTTACAATTATGTTTGCACTCGTAATTGTTGCATGAGCAATATTTTGCATCATAGCATGATCTTCATATAATTTACTAGCAGTTATATTTCACGTTACTTCGGAATAATGTAGCTTTTCATAGGTGAAAGAATTTTTTAAATTGGTTTAGTGTTTTTAAAGTGAAACTTTTATTACATCGTCTCCAACTTTTTCGTCTGTGTGTTGCATGTCGCGTGACGGTCGGCCGCGGAGTAGGGATAAAGTGAAAGGCGCTCGCTGGTGCATGTTGTTTTTTATGGATTTATTTCAATTTTGAGTGCTTGAATTTATTATTTAACTTATTTCGTATGAATATTAAATTAAGTCTTTTTATTAAGCTATTGCATATATTCCGAAAATTTTTAGTTAAATGTCTATAATGTGAAAAAAAGTTTCACTTTTACCGTGGTTTCATAAAAACCACACAATCCTTTTTTTGAGTTTATCCATTACAATTTTATAAACAATCAAATCTGCACCTTCACTGCGTAATGAATCAATCAATCAGAATCTAAATAATTTTGAAGATTATTTCCATCCATTCGAAAAAAGGGTGTGTTGACTACATATTACAAAATCCTCAAAAAAGTAAAAAAAAAAATGATCTTATTGGCCTTTTAAGTTTAATATTATTTTGTAAGTAATATTATGATCATAAGATCACCGTATTGAAACGGATCAACCGATTTTGATAAGACATGTCTAAGAACCGCCGCTATAAAGCCTATTTTGTAATAAAAAGAAACCGCACCTATATCGGTTCACCCGTTTAAGAGCTACGGTGCCACAGACAGACATACTATAAACTTATAATACGTCTCTTTTTGCGTCGAGTATTAAAAAAGAAGGTAAAGTATAATATTATTGTCGGTACGGGACCCTTATTGCACGAGTGCTAAGAAGCATGGACAGTTTTTCGTAACCTATGCTGATATAAAAATAATATTAATTTTTTTCCAATAACTCCATTCCTTTTCTTCGCAGGAACTCGACCTCCAAATCCTCCCAAAACGCAACCGTATATCAGCGCCCGACGTCTCCCAACTTCTCAAAGAGAAGCAACCAGTCTACATGGTAGACGTGCGAGCTGAGTCGGAGTTCCATATGTGTCACATATCGGGCGCGCACAGCTGGCCTGTCGATGCACTGAGTGGCGCCGCTCTGGAGCGACTGCTGCGCTGTGTGGAGCAGAGTGCAGCGAGTGGTGAGTACCTGGCAGTAGACACACGTAGACACACTCAGAGTTCAATATGTGTCACATATCGGGCGCGCACAGCTGGCCTGTCGATGCAATGAGTGGCGCCGCTCTGGAGCGAATGCTCCGCTGTGTGGAGCAGAGTGCAGCGAGTGGTGAGTACCTAGCAGTAGACACACGTAGACACACTCAGAGTTCAATATGTGTCACATATCGGGCGCGCACAGCTGGCCTGTCGATGCAATGAGTGGCGCCGCTCTGGAGCGACTGCTGCGCTGTGTGGAGCAGAGTGCAGCGAGTGGTGAGTACCTAGCAGTAGACACACGTAGACACACTCAGAGTTCAATATGTGTCACATATTGGGCGCGCACAGCTGGCCTGTCGATGCAATGAGTGGCGCCGCTCTGGAGCGACTGCTGCGCTGTGTGGAGCAGAGTGCAGCGAGTGGTGAGTACCTAGCAGTAGACACACGTAGACACTCAGAGTTCAATATGTGTCACATATCGGGCGCGCACAGCTGGCCTGTCGATGCAATGAGTGGCGCCGCTCTGGAGCGACTGCTGCGCTGTGTGGAGCAGAGTGCAGCGAGTGGTGAGTACCTGGCAGTAGACACACGTAGACACACTCAGAGTTCCATATGTGTCACATATCGGGCGCGCACAGCTGGCCTGTCGATGCAATGAGTGGCGCCGCTCTGGAGCGACTGCTGCGCTGTGTGGAGCAGAGTGCAGCGAGTGGTGAGTACCTGGCAGTAGACACACGTAGACACACTCAGAGTTCCATATGTGTCACACCATCATCATTATACTGGCCTGTTAGTCTAGTGGGTAGTGAACCTGACTGCTAAGACTGAGGTCGTGGGTTCGATTCCCACACAGGACAAATCTTTGTGTAATGAGCACAATCATTTGTTCTGTGTCTGGGTGTAATTTATCTATAATATGTATGTATTTAGAAATATAAGTATGTTTATCAGTTGTCTGGTTACCATAGTACAGGCTCTGTCTAGTTTGGGATCAGATCCAAAGTTGTCTTAAGATATTATTTCACCCGAAAGACGTCGACTGCTGAACAGGCCATCCCCAATTCGGGGCGGTTTGCGATAATCGCCACGCGTGGCAAGCGGGTTGGCGATCGCAGTATGGCGTCACCACTGTACTGCTCTCAAAACGGTGAAGGAAAACATCGTGAGGAAACCGGCATGTCCTAGAACCGAATTTTCGAAGACATGTGACATTGACCAACTCTCACTGGGCCCGCGTGGTGTATCATAGCCCACTCCCTCTCACAGAGAGGAGACCTATTTCCCAGCAGTGGGAACATAAGCTGATTATGTGTATTTTTTCTTTAATTGAACATTAAATCAATTTTAAAATCTGATCCCAGTTCACACCTATTTTAAAATGAAAGCATTTTTTTTTGTTTTTTTTAGTATATTTTTTCTTGTTTCAGTGATTTTCCTCTGCCGCCGGGGCAACGACTCCCAGCTAGCAGCCAAGATGGTACTAGATATGCTTCCAGAAGAACATCGACACAAAGTGAAGGACATGATAGGTGGACTACACGCGTGGGCTTTCGATGTTGATACAACTTTCCCAGTGTATTAGGTAATGACACGACTTCCTTCACAATACCCAGCCCCACCCACACTCGTCCTTACGAACACACACTCACATACGAGTATCCAACACTTGTCCCCAAAACACCCACATACACTTTCACTCATCTCCTACATACATACCTATAGTCACCCATACGTATGTGTGTAGTTATTGGCGGTGAGTGTGTCTCACACACTCACAGACTTGGTCTCATTAACTCCCTTGAGTTATGGGAAATAACAATAGGGACACGTTGAATATTACCTAATAGAAAAACCCAAAAACACTACAGCTCTACCTGGGGACGGAACCCAAGACACAGCAGTCTCATTTGCTACCATAGGCTGCCTGTCCACCGGAGCGGAGCGAGGCAGCGGAGCGGAGAAATGGAAAAATATAAACCAATAGGATTGCACGAAATCTCCGCTCTTCTTTAGTGGAGCAATCCTATTGGTTAATATTTCTCCGTTTCTCCGCTCCGCTGCCTAGCTCCGCTTCGGTGGACAGGCAGCCTTAAACCAATAAAAGGTTATCTTTATTTCAAGTCAGATAAATGGATTTTCGCTTCGACATAGATTCCTTCACTTTGCGAGTCATTTTAATTAAACAACATTTATATTTAAAGACAGTTCAGTATTAACGTGGAGCATTGGTGGCCGAGTGGTAACGACCGCGACAGCTGCCAAAAGTTAAAATCCGTATATCCGCGAATCTTGACACCAAATATCCATATTCGGATCCGTATCCCCGGATTTTTAACGATCCCGGCACATTACTAATTGAACTGTGCGCTCTCAGGCTTTTTAGGCACATTGTTGAATCGCAAATTGGTCTCGTGTCAGGAGTCGATTTCATACTAAATGCCCAAGAAACAGGGATTTATATATCGGCCAACAAACATTATTAGAAATGGTTGTGAACCGATATTTTTTATAGTCCGTAAGTAGATAGATGTTAGAAAAATAAGCTTAACAAAATGTTTATATTTCTTGATTGTTATTTGTGTTTTTAAAACATTATTTTGGTATATTTTATAAGAAAGTTGGAAGAAGAATGTATAGTCGACTTCGTAATGGGTGGATAGCTAAAAAATTGTGCGTCTCGGGACGCCCGACAGAACTGATAACTTAAACTAATCTAAGTTGAACTTTTTAATATTGAAACGGTGATCGTTTTAAGTTATATGCTCACTGTCAACATTATATGTCTATCGCACACTAAACACTGAGTATAAAGAGGGGAAGCGTCTGCCCGAAATACGGCTAGCGCTGTGAGTTAGAGCGAGAGAGGAGGAGCCTGCCTACCGCTGCCGTATGCATGAGAGAAAGGGAAGCCAGACCGACTAGCGCCGTAACGCGTTACGTAACGAAGCGGCTTACCCTCTCATAAGAAGTGATCACTTCAATAGTAACCACATGTGTCGATCGAAAGTTAAGCTACGCTTGGTGCGATCGGTTCGTTGATGGGATCTATTACATATCGAGACTTTGCCTCGGACAGCACGTTAGGCCGTCGAAAGACAACCGGGGGGTTGTCTTTCGTAGATCTTTGACAGTTGTTACGGTCTGACAACCAGTGTTACCTAGTAACTGGGTTGTGCAGGTCAGGTAGGCAGTGGATCCATGTATAATACTGGTATTCAGCTGTTAGACTGGAAGCCGACGACAACATCGTTGAGATTAGGCAGGCAGCTTGATATAAGGTTGAAACTCACTTGCGCGTCAAAAAACAACAAGATCTATTTTTCTTTGTGACAGTTGGGTAGTTTCAACCTTGTTGAAGGTTTTGATTACTGGGAATTGATGCTAAAACGACATTATGAGGTCGACTATACAGACAATTAGTTAGCACGAATGGAGTAAAATGAATTGAAAAGAAAATTGGATGTTAAAAAATACCGTTTGCGTTCGGAGGAATTGTCGGAACAGGAACGAAGTTCGTAATCGCAAATTTTAATTTTCAATAATTAAAAAATCTAAACGGTCTATTTCTTTTTTGAAGTAAAACTTCTCTACACACGCTTGACTTGGGGAGTAAGCTAGTGAATGCGTTACGAGAGCGTTACGAAAAGTGTGATCGGGCGAGGCGAACGGAAGTTGAGAGGGAGTTATAAGTTAGTTAAGAAAGAGAGAGAGAGATATATATATACGTACATGTAGATGGAGCTAAAGAAGTTTTACTTCAGTCGTATGGTCAGCAAAAAAAAGCACACTCTTTTTTTTACAAATTTACAATTTCGAATAAAATTGGAATATTAAAAAAA
The DNA here is from genome assembly GCA_947507805.1 of Aporophyla nigra. Taxonomy (NCBI): domain Eukaryota; kingdom Metazoa; phylum Arthropoda; class Insecta; order Lepidoptera; family Noctuidae; genus Aporophyla; species Aporophyla nigra. The sequence continues at coordinate 9,710,071 of OX382319.1, read as the reverse complement.
TATCAAAATTAAGGTAGGTAATTAGCAAAGCTAATTCGATGCTCGTAGAAAAACGACTGATGAAAGTAAATAATTATTTATTTTTAATTGTTATATTTCGACTAAGTATGTTTCTTGTTTTGTGATTGCATTTATTGTAAGAATTATTCAAATACATAGAATAATTATAGATATATTACATTTTAGTCGTCTTACAAACGTTCACTCAATGTATCCGACATACCTCTAGGGGTGATTAAAAATTATTACCATTAATTAAGGTAATAAATAGGTACTAAGAAAAATAAATAATGCATTAGAATGATGAAACATCCTGTTAATAATGTTTACGTGTCATACGGTAGAGAACGTACCTACCCAGCGCACGAGTCGACTAGATTATTCCATCTCCTTTTTCCATGAGACAAAATATCAATTTAAAACTACGTCCTGCGTCATCATAATGAATAATATTTTTATTTTTTAGTTATTCAAATGTTCTTTTGTGAAGTGAATACTTCTTTAGCACCGTTGTGATTTAAAAGTCTATGAAACGAAACAGCGACAGTAAAAAGAGACAGACACATAACAACGTCATTATGTTTTGTGTCTCGCTCTAACACTTGGGGTAATGGAAATCCTTAATTAAGTAAGGGTGCTCCTTGAGAAAGTTTACTTTTCTGTTTGACTTTTTCTAGCAGGCTTTTTGGACAAATAGACTTTTGACTTTTTGAAGTGAAAACTTCTTTGGTACCGTGCACCGTTGTTATTTGAAACTCTATGAAACGAAAAAGCAGCAGTAAAAAGAGACAAACATATAAATTCATAAAATTTAACGTGGGAGAAAGTGAGATAGGAAGCATTATACAGTGTTTCTTATGTTCGTCGTTCTCTTTTAATTTTTGAAAGTTTCATTTCTACCACGTGTGAATTGCACACATGTTTTTTTTTCTTATGGATGTGTAGTAGTCATTGGTTACATGAAGTGGGCTGCCGTTGTAAGATGATAAAATGTCACGGTGTGTGCTTATAGAAATCCGTATGCCTGTAAAAAAAGGTAATTGCGTAACACACTAACAGTAGGAATGGCTTTCATTTTGACAGTACAACAACATACATTGCCTTATTTACGTTGTTGAGCTGACAAATGTTTCACACATACAGGGTGTCCCAAAAATCAACGTCAAGCCGAAAACGGTTGATAGGCCAGGTGGTGACAGTTATCAGAAAAAAAATAAAAAAAATCTAAGTTAAGCATTTTTTTTTTTCAGTACAGTCAGTTAAAGTTGGGCGATGTAATAATTTTTAGTACATGGTGGAGCAAATAAGTGATATTTTCTTTAAAACTGAGGTAGTTGTGTCTTAATTTTGGACTATAGTTTACAGAAGGGTTATTAAGGGTTACATCACTCACAAAAAAATAAATGAAATGTCAATAATTTGAAAAGTACTTAACTTAGATTTTTTTTAAATTATTTTTCTTATAACTGTCACCACCTGGCCTATCAACCGTTTTCGGCTTGACGTTGATTTTTGGGACACCCTGTATAAAGCAGTGGATAAGCAAATATACTTGACTTATTATTTCAATCATTTATTAATCCCTCAATTTTTGTTTAATTTAATTATGTTCAAAATGATTGTATTCCAACGAATTTTGTAGAATACAGTGGACCCCAGGTAATCCGACAAACGTTTTGCAGGCAGTGTCGGACTATCGAATTTGTCGGATGTTAGAGACCCCCTATAGTTCGGATTTTTTGACAAAAGAGTACCTTGTAATCCGACATATTACAGATCCATTTCCCGTTCAGTGATGCATTATCTATATTAGCGAAGACTGTCAAAAAAATATTCAATAATAATAGACATGTCGGATTTCAGAGGGTGCCGGATTAGACAGCCGGGGGTTCACTGTATTAATTCATTAAGTCAGACATATTTTTTGAAAATAAAATGTATGTTTAGTTTGATTGCATTCTAATAAAATATGAATTGCAGTTCTGTAGATACGGATTTCCGTAAGTATTCAAACAATTAATTGTTAAGCTCAATGTCAATCGTATAAATAGTTGAATAAGAAAAATAAATAAAAATATGCATTCCTTAAAATAATTCAGTATAATTGTCTTACAATTTAGAGTATGTAGGGCTCATTTTTCAGTAGTCAGAAAACTTTATTCCCATGTAATAAGTTCGGAGTCTTTATTCTTAACCTTTTGACCGCCACGTCAACAACGAAAATTTGTGTTCTCTTTGTCAAGCGACTAATTCCTTTTTCCATTTTTCTAACATTGTGATCTTTTTGCATTATATAGTGGCTAATTGTTAAATATCTTTGTGTAATAAATTATTACTAATAATAATCTATATATATAAAAATGAATCCCTATTTCCCTTGGTCACGCTATCACGCGTGAACGGCAGGACCGACTTCACTTTTTTTTTTGTTGTTGTGTTTGTAATTGTCAGGAGAAGGTTCTTATGAAAGAAAAAAATTACAAAATTGCGCGGAAAATTAGAAAATTTAAGAACACTTATTTAAGAATACTTAACAACCATATAATAGGACAATGTAAACTTTTTGAATGTAACATTATGACATTTGACATAGAATTGACAGAATGCGTGCTCAAATATCATCAAACAGACAGGACAACGTCTGTCGGGTCAGCTAGTATAATAGGTTGGGGAAAAAGTTTCTTCGCATTTTTTAAGAAAATTCAAAACATTTTTTAATAAAGTTTATTTACATTTAACTAAAGTATGTAGGTACCATTTTGTTCGATAACTTTTTGCCATCTTGTAGGTAGGGACATGATCCCATTGCTATAGAAATTTTGGGACTTCTGGTCAAAGTATCGCGACAAGTGGTTTTGGCAGTCCTCTCGTGATGTTAACCTGACACTGCCTAAAGAATTCTGAAGAGACCGAAACAGGTGAAATCTGAAGGTGCAAGGTCAGGACTATACGGCGGATGCATTAACACCTCCCAGCCAAACTCTCTTAATTTTTGTTGGGTGGCTAAATAAGTGTGAGGTCTAGCGTTATCATGATGAAAAACCACACCCCTTCTGTTGATTAATTCCGGCCGCTTTCTCTCAACTTCTTGCTTTAATCTCATCAGTTGTTCGCAGTAGAGTTCAGAATCGATGGTCGTGCCTGGTGGTAACAGCTCATAATGAATAATGCCCTTCCAATCCCACCACACACACAGCATCACCTTGTTGCGAGTTAACCCGGGTTTCGCCACAGTCTGTGAAGCCTGACCGGCCTTTGACCACGACCTTCTTCGCACGTTCTTGTCATACGTGATCCACTTTTCATCACCAGTTATCAGCTTCTTCAAACATGGTTCGGTTTCATTACGTCGTAATAAAGAATCACAAATGAGCACACGGTTCATTAGGTTTCTTTCAGTGAGCTCGTGAGGTACCCAAATGTCGAGCTTTTTTGTGTACCCAGTTTTTTTCAAATGCGCCAAAACTGTTTTGTGGTCAGTTTCCAGTTCTTCAGCTACGTCGTAACTACTGGTATGCGGATCTTGCTCCACTTTTTCAAAAATGGCATCCATTTTATCCGTAATAGGGCGACCAGAGCGACGCACATACGGCAAAATGACCACTTTAGGGGGTCAAAAGTAAAAGATGTGAAATAATATGTGCATTTATGCTTAGAAATGTTTCTGACCTAAAAGGTTACTTTGTGTTGAGGCTTGCTAAGTACCTGCCTACCTAAAAGGTATTTATAGCTAGAAATAAAATAGTTTTGAAAATAAAATTTAGTATATTTTACTTAAAGTACATATTTATAAATCATACATCAATAATGTTGTAAACAGTTACGTATTTAATTACTATCACTGTCGTCATGATCATCCATTGTTTCTTCATCATTATTATCCTTGTCTTCGATAGTGTCTACAAGTGGCACGTTCAACATTTCCAGCACCTCCTTAGGAAACGGTTTTCTTTTTTTATTATGGCTCCTCCTCTTTGATGCAATAATTGGATCAGAAGCTATTAGCATCCAGTGCACAATGTCTATATTAGTGTGGATTCTGGAGGTTTTTCTAGCATGGAAAAGTCGTAAACTTTTATATTCTTTTTGACTAGTTTCCAGCACATCTTCTGAAAACAACCCCACAGGCAAAGGTAGCTCCTTTATTATGTCTGCACCGTGTATTAGTAGTTTGTGCACAGATGCACTCATTTTGTACCAATTGTAACGTTCTACGCAAAATTTTGCTGTTTCGATGCAGTAGTTTATAAAATTGACGTAGTTCACGCTAAATCCACATGATAAAACACTCAAGATGTTGGCAAATCTTTCTATAATTTCAGGATCTAAGCCTGTGATAGCCCCCGATTTTATAGGCTCAGCAAAAAACTTCCTTGCCGTATTCCCATCGTTTGAGTTGCCCCCACCCTGCTTCGGTTGATGTACCACTAATCCCATTTGCTGGTAAAACTTAGTGGTTATTTCTTCTTTTCTCTTTTTTATATTTTCTTTGGCTTCTCTGCCCCTCGCTTGCCATTGCCGTAATTCTAGTTTATAGGAGATATGTAACAAGTACTCGTAACATCTAAGGTATGAGTGCAGTACAGATATTCCAAACTTAAAAGAACTTGTCGTAGGATATTGTTTCTGCAAAAGTAAGTCAAGGTTGTTGAGATCCTTAGGTGTTGCCTTGCACACATTACACGCTTGTGATGACGAAGTTTCTGTGAGTACGTTGCATGTCTTTCCGTCCATCATTGTACACACAGCATGATGTTCAAATGTGTAAGATTTAACTCCAAGAGTGACCTCAGTAGGCTGCAAACTTGATATTTGTTCCTCTATTGCTTCGTAATGCAGTTTTACTGATTCCTTTGTCTCCTTTTCAATCTGCAGGCGAATGATGCGGTTATATCTCGACGAAGACGGACTTGGGTTTTGCCAGAAAATCTGTTTTCCATTCGTTGTGACCTCTGACATTTGCAATGGAACTATAGTACATAGAATTATGTTAGTGTCTCCATACAAGGAATTGTTGGCAAAACATTGTTTGTAAATGGAATGTCCACCACTACCGTCAAGTCCCCACTTGTAAAAGACTTCTATCGCTGAGTTTTTCTCGTGATCGTGGTGTAACAGAAGTACATCCTGCTGCACTTGAGCAAGTCTTTGTATTGTATGGTCCAAAATATCTTGAACTGGAATTTGCACTTCAGTCTCCGTGATTTTCATGTTATTCGGGTAACACTGCCTTTTTGTTTGTGCTATGACATTGTAAGCTGGATAGATGTTAGCGCCTCGCGATTTCGCTCCTTTTTGCCAATGAATGTAATCTTCTTTTCCCATGTCTGAGTCAATTATGAGAGCTAAAGCTTCTTTAGGAGAGTAAGGCTTTAAAGCCGAATATGATGACGATGGCGTATCGTAAATTTGCTTCATGCGTTTGTATCTCCTAGGGCTTGTAGTTAAGGCTAAGCTCACTAGTTTGGCAGCTGTCCTTTTTCCGCTCTTAGTAAGGCTGACTTGAGCAGCAGAACACAATAGCTCTGGGCTTGATTCAGAAACAATTGGTTTCATCACCCTTCGTTTTGTTCGTAGAGAGCTCTCTTCAAAAGATTTCGCAGGTCTACCTCTGGTTTTTTTCACCTGCAAATCATTGTTGGCGCTTGTAGTGCCTGCTGCTAGCAAGACCAAATCGTTTGTTAACCATTTTGAATTGCATTTCATAAATCTTTCCATATTCCAATTCGATGTATTCCACTTTTGTAACAATTTTGAAACAAACACTTTTAGAACACACTTGATTTTATTTACACTGTCTTTTGACAGTTTATATTCACAAAACTTGTTCAATATGTAACTAGTTAATCGTTCTACACACTGAGACGATGATCGTTTATAAAAGTTTTCGCTTTTTAACACTAAAACCAGATCCATTTTTCTAATATTCAATTCCGAGTGACTTGGTCCACTCCGACTACCTGTGACAAAAAGGGTCTAGTGTCACAATGCGTTGGTTTGAGTTCCTAGAATTCACATTATTAGTAGTCAACAAATGCACAAGTGTAAATATTTAGGACAGTGAGCGGTACTAAGCGGAACTTTTTTTGAAAGTCAAAGGAAACATATTTTTTTAAATAAAAAGTAGGACTGGAATGGAATCGTCATTTATTATTGCATATAGTGTATAACTTGGGTAAAAGAATAAAAATATTAATAAACATACCTGTGACTTCTATGTCCATAATGAATATTTAGATTTTTGCACGATGTGAACGAAAATAACACGTTATAATGCTTTAGGGTTTCAAATGCAACTAGCCGTATACTGCACAACGCTTATCTGTCGGAGCCTCGGGCGCCTTTGTTATAAACATAACAAAGGATATTTATGGCCAGCATGATGGACCAAGTACTTGACTCGAAGAATACATGAAATTTTAAACCTTATATTAAAGTAGAAAAATCTATTTTTGACCCTTTAAAGTGGTCATTTTGCCGTATGTGCGACGTGCATCTTTGACATCAAAATTTCCGGATTGAAAACTCTTAAACCAAATTTGTGCTACTCTCACAGACACTACACTAGGTCCATAAACATCGCAAATTTTTTTTGCGCCTTGCGTTGCATCGTTACCTTTTTGTAGTAAAATTTAAAATGTATTGAATTTCTTCATTAGATTCACTCATCTTGACGTTACGAAAAACAAATGAAAATCACACATTTTCATTTGAATTTGGAATTATGTTCTTTAAAATTTTATTACAAGTTCATACATACTATAATGCGAAAAGACTTTTTCCCCAACCTAATATAATAAATATGTCTATAATAAATATGTATAATAAATATGTCAACCTAATATAATAAATATTTCTAAATAATAAGGGGCCATCCATTAATTACGTCACACGAATTTCATGGTCTTTGACCCCCCCCCCCCCCGTCCTTGTCACAGCTGGTCACATTTGTGAGACTCCCCCCCCCCCCTCCTTAGTGTGACGTCACAAATTTTACACCTAGAAATAATTTTTGAATTAAAACAGCAGTTCCGACATGTGGTTAATTTAATTTAAATGATTTTTAAATGAAATAGAAACAATATCACCGCTGGGCACGGTGGATTTAGTGGCATTTATTAAAGGACAATAAGGCGGTGGACGCGTAACACAGTTTGAATCTTATGTTTCTAATGATAGAGTTGCAAATGTTTTTTAGTTTTTCGTTAATAGTTCGTATTTTACCTAACACTTAGATTAAAATAGATTTTGAAATGTGACGTCACGAAATTAAGGACCCCTCCCACCTCCTTGTCACACAATGTCACACTTCGTCGACCCCCTCCCTCCCCCTTTACGTGTGACGTAATTTATGGATGGCCCCTAATAGGAAAAAATAAAAACTAACAACATGTTTTTTTTATGTTTTTTGAATTGTAAAAAGTGTTATTTTCGACGTGCCATGCCGTCCGTGGTATCGTGAAAACTTTGATTTGACATCCGTGGTGGTCAAAAGGTTAAACCAGTCAAATACTCTATTGTAAAAACCATAGAAATAGTCCTGTATTCTAATATTTAAAATCATGATGTCGTATCTACTAAACAGTGTATTTTATAATATTTTCTTGTGGAAATAAATTGATTGATGAATTGATCGTTTTTTATTTTATTTTAGTAAGTACCTACTTAAACTTATCTACTACCTACTTACTAACTTACTTATCTCGAAATTGATTATTTGCCCAAGCTATCAAAAGGATAAATGAAGGGCGACTAACCCGTGACCCTGGCACATGGGCAACTGAAGGAACACGGGTGGGTTATAGTCAGTAAAAGTTTGACACGCGCTCCCGCTCCGCCCAGAGCGGGAGAAGTCATTTGATGATTTCCCATCTAAAAAAAAAAAGGGCGACTAACAAAAGGTAGATGCGACTGGACATGCTGGAACGGGACGCTCTAGGAGAACATACAGGGTGTTTAGCGCATGCACCGACATTTTTTGGGGTATTCGGTGGGTCATGTTCTATCTTTCACTCATAGAAACCCATCTCATAAGTATCATTGTAATCGAGATACCACTTTGTTTGTTTGTTTTTGAGAATTACCTGAATCATCGTCTTTTTAAAACGACTTTTTTTAGTTTGTTTGTATTTGTTACAATCTTTTTTTTGGGAATGACATCAACCTATGAGGTCGGCTGATTAACCGGATTTGCCCGTGGCTGCTTTAATATATTAAGGCCTCCAGCTAGGGCTTAAAAACTTAAAACTAAAAGCAACTACACGCTAAAGTGGCACTGGAAGAGCTAGCGACAAGGGACGGGTTTTTTTATGATTTATGAAGATTTTATGAATTAAAAAAAAAAAAAAAATTAAATTTATTTTCTCATCATAAATGTTGCAGGTAGGTACATAAAGTGATTAAAGATTTGTGAGAGACTGGTGCCCGAAGAAGGCACACAAGTACAGTTATTCTTACAGTTACAGACTTTGTATATTATTAGATTAAGACAAATATGAACTAAATGTGTGATGGAGTTTTCACTGCTTATTTTGAGATATAAAATAAATATATATATTAAAAAAAACAATTAAATAATGGATATGAATATGAGATTTATGTATGTACGAGTGTATGCCAGTGAGTAAGTGTAAGTGAGCGTATGTGGGTGAGTGTATGTGGAAATTATTATTATTTAGGAACGAATTAAAATTTACCTCAGGCATTAAGTCCGCCTTTGTACAGTGCCTAGTTTTAATAAATAAATAAAGTTACAGATAGAGTAGCGCAGCGGTTATATTATTGTTAAAACAGTCCTTTTAAACCTTTTTGGAGGTATGAGGAACAGGTTGTGAAGCTCATTAAAGAGTGACCGTAGAAAAGGGAAGATCATTCGACAAGACGGGTGTCGTGTTTGATAGGCAACTGCCCGACGATTAAAGAGTACTACTATACTCCATTTGTTTAGGTAGTTAACTAAATGTAAACAATCTTAACATGTCTTTTATCTAAAAAACTGTCTAAAAATTGAATCTAAAAATGTTTACAATTAGGTATTTACTTAAACCGATGTTAGGTAAGTAACTTAATTTAAATAATATTTGTTGGTCTTTTATACGATTTATTTTATATAAAAAGACATATCAAGATTGTTTACCTTTAGTTAACTACCTAAACAAATGGAGTATAGTAAGTAACTTTGCTTGCGCGATGCAGGACTTTGCATGACATCACTGCAATAGTTCGCATGTAGCCGTATAGATGTCGCTACACGATTGGCAAATAAAAACGATTCGTAGATATTTTGATAAATCTTTATCAAGGATACTTTCAATATCGCGTGCTGAGGATTAAATAGTAATCTAATCCATAATTATCAAACAATGGTATGAGATAAAACTAAATAATGCTACTGATAATATTAGGTTTGATAACTTAGTACAAAATTTAGTGTTATTTAGTGGAAAATGGCGGAGTTACGTATTTGGGTCTATACAATATGTTTAATGTAAGTAAATGTTATTTATTTACTGTTTCTAGCTTTTGACTACAATTTTCAAATATGGAACTGTTGAAAGCACCAATGGAGGGGGTTCCGACTACTCATCTTACCTGTTGGGTCGTGATGCGACGGCGAACTTCCCTAAACTATTTTCCTATTGATACCAACGTATACAAAATCACAGTCCCCAAAAACGCCCGCCTTCCCCACTTCCTAGTGCTTTAGTAGGAAGAAGAAATGGCGCAACACTGCTGTGTACCTACAGCTGTCTTTGCATGAGAAGCCGTCACCTCTTTCTGCGAAGCAGTAATGCTTACGAAGGACGCGGCTGGGCGTCGGGAGTCCACAGCGGACTACTAGCCACAGTAGGCGCGAGCTTGCGGGTAGCGAGCAGTGGGTAGCTCGCCGCCCGGTAAGGACCAGAGGGCCTAGCCAAATGGCCATCGCTACCAAACGATAAACGTTAACGCTCAGTAGTCTTCAATACATTTTCAAGTTTATGTTCTAGAGTATACAGTTGGAAATCTATTAAAGATTACAGAGCATTTTCACTCGTACCGGTGGTTAACGCTACGCAATCTGTAATAGATTTTCAACTTTATGATCTAAGGTTTAAAGTTAAAAATCTATTAACGACTACTGAGCGTTAACGTTTATCGTTTGGTAACGATGGCCATTTGGCTAGGCCCTCAGGTTCGGGTCGACGGTGCGGTGTGTTCCATGCGCGCCTCTCAGAGATATCAGCTAAAATTGAAGGGTCTACTACGGTCGATGCCTTCCAGTGTTACGGATTTGTTTGAGAGAGCTACCGTAGCCCTGGCACAGGCAACTGAAAGAACATGGATGGGGTTTTAGTCGGTTAAAGACTGACACGCCCTCCCGCTCCACCCAGAGCGGGAGAAGTCATTTGATGATTTACCAGCCAGAAAAAAAAATGCAGTACAGCTGTCTTCAGTTAGAAGAACTTGGTTATATACAATGTTCAATGTTGTTCTCCGCAATAGGAATATTTGCTAGCCAGAAGGACTGGAAGAGCGTCCCGAGCAGACAGCATCAGATATTACTACCTTTTTGAAGTGAAACTTCTTAAGTGGGGATTCGATAATCATTTCAGCCGAAAGACGTCCACTGCTGGACATAGGCCTCCACTAAACACTGCCAAATTGACCAGTTAATTTTTTGAGTGGGTTTCAAAATCAAAAGTCATTTATTCAAACTAGGCTGAGAGTCAGCACGTTTTGAACGTCAAAGTTACAAGACAGTCCCCCTAAAACGCCCGCCCTTCGAAACTTCCTAGTGCTTTAGCTGGGAAGAAGAATTGGCGGAACAAACTCCCCAGCAGCACAGCTGTCTGTTAAGTTAGAAGAACTTGATTCTATACAGTATTGTGTAAGTTATTAATATTATAAAACAAAACATACATTATTCGCCATATGTCAGGTAGCACACGCCAATATACCAACAAAACATTGAAAACTAAACTCAAGCTGAATTATATAATAAAACAAAATCGTAAACAGAACTGAAAACCTTAATAAAGCCTCCAGGCATAAAGGGCGTGCCCGCTTACATATACAACGATGCAAATGATACATATACACAATAAATGAAATTAAAAGAAAATAAAAATAAATTAACAAAAGCATTAAAAAAAAACAAAAAAAAAACAACAATTACCTATATGATCTACCCATATAAACTGTCAGTAGGAAGACTAATTCTGGATTGAAAGAACATAAACATTGTCTTCAGTTGATCACAGCGACCAACTATTATTATCGTTTAAGTAGTCGTTGATAGAATAGTATGCCTTATTATAATCGCCGCGCTTCGCAGCTGGGTTGGCGATCGCAGTATGGTGGTAAAATGCATAAAGAACGCTGCCGCCCATTCTTCAGTAAATCCCACAGTCGCAGTTAAGGATACCTACACGAAGATATGGGATGATGCAATTCTTTACGTCTAGCACCACAAATAATTCCGGTTCCACACAGTGCAGTGGTTCGATAATTAGACGAGAATCAAGAGGGAAATTTCATTGACGCGTCACGTTTAGACACATTTCATTACATGAGAGAGAAGAACGGTATTACTACTGTCTTCCACACTTAATCTCTCTTACCAATTCTTGAAGTTTCACTACCTTCACTTGTAGTTACGGTGTTCATTAAGCAAATCTTTTTATCATAGTGTCATCTCTCATATGCTTCTTTAACCCGAGCTGACACAAGGGAAGAAGTGCCATTACAGTATTCGGCCTCAAATACAAGTAAGGTGTACGGTCTGTACGGGAAATGGAACCACAAACTGTTGGCCTGATTTTAGTACACTAATAACCCACCATCTACCATAAAAATTTTACGACGATTTTTTTTATCAGCTGTTCCTTACTTTATGTAATTTATGTATGACCCTGTAGCCATTGCACTTTTGTAAGAAACAGTGCAGAATAGTGCAGTGGTGGCCCAGTTGTATCGCCCTGACTTACGGTTCGAACCCAAGCCGGCGCTTTTACTTTGCGTAAATAATTTCATCACCACTGCTCTCAAAAACTGTTAAAGAAAACATCGTGAAGAAACCGGCACGTCCGCGTCGTAGAACTAAAAAATCGAAGACGGTTGACATCTATCAACCCGCACTAGGCCCGCGTAGGAGATTACGGCCCACTCCCTCTCACCGAGAGGAGGCCGGAGTCCAGCAGTAGGAATGGTACCTAAAGACTGTAAGAGACAGTAGGTTTCATTTTAGTAACCGATGAAAAATATCAACGCTTGTGAGTTAAGAATAAATACTGTATTGTGTATGCTCATATAAATTATGTTAATACATTTTATAGATAAACTAGCTTCTGCCCACGACTTCATCCGCGTCAAATTTTTGCTCTCCTGGCCCTTCCCGTCGCATCGCATTGCCTGCCAGTTTTTATGCATTTTTGTTGCTGCTCCGCTCCTTTTAATTGTATCGTGATGTTATATTGTTTATAGCCTTCCTCAATAAATAGGCTACCCAACACAAAAATATTTTTTCATTTCGGACCAGTAATTCCTGAGATTACTGCGTTCCAACAAACAAACTCTTCAGCTTTATAATATTAGTATAGATAAGCGATATGTTAGTTTATTTTACGCAATCTCCTGACCAAATGATTTTCAAAAACAGAGCTTCCTCTGTCTTATCCTTTTGCTGTGCCCTACAGGGTTCATAATGATCTAAATTATATAATTACCACCTAAGTTCACATTATGGTAAAGCAATAAAGATATTGAGTATTGAGTATTCATGCCAATAGTTTCAGCACCGATGTCCCATGCACGGTGGAGCATACGGTGTAGGTGTGCCCTGCCTGGGCGGAGCACCACCGTGTCCTCGTGGAGGCGATCGGCGGCGGCGACCTCTCGCGTCCGGCCCTGGTGCGAGCCATGGTACGGAGTGAGAGGGCATGGGAAGCCGTCACCTCCTTCTGCGAAGCAGTAATGCTCGCGAAGGAGGAGGCAGGGCGCGTGAGTGAGTGGCAGTCTCTGCGGCCTCACGTCCCTAGACGCCCCGGGCGCCGGGAGTCGATTGCGGACTCCCGGCCACCGTAGGCGCGAGCTTGCGGGTGGCGAGCAATGGGTAGCTCGCCGCCCGGTAAGGACCAAGCTCGGGTCGACGGCGCGTAGTGTTCCACGCGCGCCTCAAAGAGATGTCAGCAGTACTGAAGGGGTCTGCTAGGACCGATGCCTGCCGGGGTCGCGTGATTGTTCGAAAGAGATACCGTGACCCTGGCACATGGGCAAATGAAGGAACACGGGTGGGTTTTAGTCAGTAAAAGTCTGACACGCCCTCCCGCTCTGCCCAGAGCGGATGAAGTCATTTGATGATTTCCCAACAAAAAATAAAAAAACCCTGTATACAGGCCCATCTAGTTTCAGAATAAGTTCGGTTTTGTAGAGCATCGTCTCTCTCAGACCTGTGTGACTGTCTCTCTCTAAAGATCGAAATGTACCGGACTTATGTGCTCTCTAAAACTTTCAGATTGGCAGCAAATGTGGCGTTTGGCCACATACCCTATTATAATTCCGCCGAGCCTGATGCACCTACTTATGGTAAGTCATTTTGTCTGGTTTTAACACGCTTTTATATAAGCTTCATACGTAAGTTAGTATGTCACGGAAACTTTGAACATGATTTTGACCCATTTCAAAACGTCGGATTAACTTCGAAATTTGGCATAAAAAATTGTATTGTTTTGGTCTTTGATAAAGACCAATGACAATACAACTTTTTTTTTTTTTGCCGTTTTCCTTGCCGGGGTTATCAGGATAGCAAAACAAACTGTTTTCGAAAACTACGCTGACATAGGTCACAAAATTCGAAACACCCTAAAAATAGAAAATAAATAATCGCTTAAAAAACACGCTTCCATAAAAAACCAAACTAAAAGGTAGAAAATAATGGAAAAATAATGGTTTTCTATGGAAGCGTGTTTTTTAGTTTTTTTAAAGTATATTATTTTTCACATGATTTGTTTTTTTCTATTTTGTTGAAAAATCTCATGTCCCTGTAATTACAACGGCTCTCATTTGCAAAGAGCATAACTCTGTTTAACGATAGAAAAAGGTACGTCGAACAAGTAGTAGTAAATGAACTTTTCACTTAGATCTGTGTAAAACAGCTACACGAGCTTAGATAAACTTAAAAGCGGGAAATACGCTACTTGATTACAGCGCGCCGCTGCATAAGTCCATTGGACACAGTCGTACTCAGTCGAACGCGGACTATATTCTAAGCAGTGCATGTCGATAAAGCTCAATAATTTTAGATTTTGTGTATAAATACGCATCAAAATGCCTGCATATGTATTTTATAAGTATTCTAATCAGCCAAGAAAGAAAAATAAGATACAGGATTACTTTTCACACAAATAAGTACAGCCAAAAATGTAAATTTATTGAAAATTTTATTTTAATTTATTGTTTTCTTCACTATTTTTGTGAGAGCGAGATAGATAATAGTACAAAACAATGTGAAAGTGTGTGTGTGATGACTCTCGCTAACGCTGCCTCAATGTCATTCTTAATAATAAATCGCACCTTTAGAATTATAGAGACCTAATTTGAAATTTTAAGATTTCAAGTTTGCCTCTTAAAATGGTAAAACACTTATGGAAACTGAGGCTCGGTTTTAATAAGAGTTTTATAATTTTATGAGTCAAAGTTGAAATCCTAAAATTTCAAATTAGGTCTCTATAATTCTAAAGGTGCGAAATATTCGGCGGATAGCGTGGTTTCGCTATTAGGACTGTGTCGGGTTTGTTCATTTTTTTCACATATAGCAGCAATAAGAATAATGTACAGAAGTCAGCACATAAAGCTAGTACAAGCTGTCAAATATCTTTATTAGGTTTCAACTTTATCGCTACAGCATTAGGTTCAAGATTAATTGGAAAAAAATTATTGCATGAAGTTGAGCACCTATCCCAGGTTTAGTGATTGTGATGTTAGATTAGAGCGTACCGTATCTTCCGTTTTTAAGTGTGTCTAAGCGCACGAGACATTTCAGTTTTGTTACTACTGCTATGGCAACTTTGTTCCGTGTGGTGCTGGTCGTAAAATCAAATCAAATCAATTTATTTCGGGCTACAAAGACCCATAATTATCATAAATACCTTACAGACTAACATACATACAAATAAAAATAATGTAAACATAAAACTGTTGTACACGAAGTGACGGCGTCGTGTTGCGCTGCGTGGTGTCGCGAAGCCTTCCGCGGAATCACCGATACACGACACCCTTCGGCCAAAACTCTTCCTTGAGGAAGGTCTCGATTTGAAGACTTGGAACTCGCACCACGAAAGACTTGAAGTTCGTGTTATGGCACGGTAAAGAATAACACCATCATTTCTTCCCGTGAGTGTACTAAAAGACTTACTAGAGAATGGGCAGCAGCGTTCTCTATACATTTTACCACCATACTGCGATCGCCAACCCTCCTGCCAAGCGTGATGATTATATGCCCCCCCCCCCAACGTACCCCTTTTTGGGAAGGCCTATGTCCAATAGTGGACAAGTTTCGGCTGAAACGATGATGGCAACTCTTAACATTGCACATAGTCGGCAATGACCATGCGGTTATCAGGTAGACCGTCAGCTGTTTTACCATATAATAACGTAATAAATACGCTCTTTCTTGACCAGCCCAGCTTAAAATATCTTCTTTCATTATCTCCGCAGTAAGCGACATCCCAGCGAATAAGATGAGTCGCGAGACCTCTGCTGACCGCCTGCGGGCCATGCGCACCGTGATGCTGGACATGAAAGTGGACGCGTACATCGTGCCCACTGCTGATGCGCATAATGTAAGTAGCTTGATTATAGCGTTTACGACCCGTCAAATTCCCGTTCCCTACGCATAAAACACGATAAATCCTCATATAAGGTGGTCGCCAGTTATGTTCGAGTCATTCACATCTCAAGGTACAGAGGGTGAGCACTATCTTCAATAATTTCAGCAGAAAGACGTTCAATGCTAAATATAGGCCTCACTCAAGCATTGCCACTTCGACCGGTTCTTCTCTCATCCATCGGATTCTTGCGGTCTTCACCAGGGTGACTACCCATCAACCGGATACAAATCCATAGGCTGTTAAAATTAATTCCAGTAAATAAATAAAAATACTTCGCTCACCTTTTTTTTTGTGCGTGGGAAATCATCAAGTGACGTTTCCCGCTCTGGGTGGAGCGGGAGGGCGTTTCAGGCTTTTACTGACTAAAACTCAACCGTGTTCCTTCAGTTGCCCATATGCCAGAGCCACGGTAACTCTTACGAACAATTCTCGCGACCCTGGCCGGACTTCGTCCACCCTGGGAGTCAAACTCAAGTTGTGATGACTGTTGTTTTGTTATGACTACGTGATACGTCAGTGAGCAAAGTTCTTGCAGCTTAATTTTGGGCCACAGACGTCTGAACTTTTTACCATCGATACGCTAAGAAAAATGAAAACATAAACTTATCTATTCGTTCTTCTTTCCAGTCACAATACATTTCCCCAGCAGACGCCCGTCGTGAGTGGCTGTCAGGTCTCCGAGGCTCATCAGGCACAGCTCTGGTGACAGCCGACAAGGCGTTGGTGTGGACTGACGCTCGATACTGGACGCAGTTCGAAGTGGAAGTGGATGGTACGCTGTGGACACTGATGAGGCAAGGTAGGTCCAAAACTTTAAACTAAAATGAACCTAGATAAGAGATATAAAACAATGGTTAGACCGGCTGCCTTTTATGAGTCAAAAATTTTGGCTACAAAAGAGATAAATGAAACGCAATTGCATGCAGCTGAGATGAGAATTTTAAGAGGCATGTGTGGTGTTACACGAGTGGATAGAATAAGAAATGAGTACATAAGAGGAAGTCTGAAAGTGGCACCGATAGCTAAAAAGTTGTGTGGGATCGATTATTCAAATTCAAATTCAAAATATTTATTTCAGAAATAAATCCATATAATGTTAGTAATAAAAAAAACAACTTTAATGTTAGTATTAAATAAAGAAAGAAAATAAAAATAAACGAATTAACCAATGAACTGATCGTTCAATGGTTCATTAGTTAATTTTCCTAAATGGGTATGAACTCTCAGCCACCTTCGCAAGAGGTGAGAGTCCCACCGATCTGCGAACACATTCAGGATGCCATTGGAGGAGGGCCGCAAGCGCTCAACCATGGAAGCGCAGCGCCTCCGCATGATCGCGGCAAACCCGTCGACGCACGCCTCCGCGAACATACCTGACGCGCTACATCTCCATGGCAGTCTCAAAAGCACCCTGAATGCGTTATTGTATTGTATGCGTGTACAATACAATAACGCATTCAGGGTGCTTTCGGTCGCTGTATGCCCGCTGGGTAAATTTGGTCGACAGGCTGCACGTGTAGAACGACTGGCAGAAGGCCTTAAAAAGCGTTATCTTAACAGATTCAGTACAGCGTGCAAACCTGCGTGCCAGCATGTTGCCGCGGACAGCCAGCGACCTGCGCTCACTGTCTATGTTATCATAGTGTGAACATGGGATACGGAGGAATGAGGAAAATGTGGGGACGATAGTTTTGAGTATGAATGTCGATGGCTATAAGAGTAGAGGGAGACTAAAGAAACGATGAATGGACTGTGTGAATTATGATATGGATAGAAAAGGGGTAACTACCGAGATGACGACAGTTAGGGAAGTGTGGAAGAAAAAGACATGTTGCGACGACCACAAATAAATTAAGATAAGGACAGGAGAATGAGCATGATGATGCTTTTTAAAGAAATTTTATTACCAAATGGCCTGTTCCACATGTCTCAATTCCTTGTAATGCCGGGTATAAGAACAGCACTATCCAATTTCTTCCCGTGGGTGTCGTAAGAGGCGACTAAGGGACTCGCTAAAGAATGGGCAGCAGCGTTCTCTATAAAATTTATCACCATACTGCGATCGCCAACCCACCTGCCAAGCGTGGCGATTATGGCAAAGCCCCCCAAATTGGGGGAGACCTATGTCCAGCAGTGGGCGTCTTAAGGCTGAAATGATGATGATGATGATGACATGCTTCAATGTTTTACTAGTTAACCCGTGGATAAGCTTTATAAAAAACTAGCTTTTGCCCGCGGCTTCGCTCGCGTTAAATTCGGGGTAACACGGTTCCCCTTTCCTGATTTAGAACACAGAAGAGAACTCGGAACATAATGTTATTTTAATACTCTATTGTAGACGATATTATATGTCTTTCCATTTGGGGATAGAATGTGCATTGGACACACGCAAACTGTGTGCTACATATAATTATACATGGGAAAAGCACGGCTTTTCTAAGTTCACCCCAGCCACCTAAAAAAGAAAACAAAAAATGTATCCTATGTCACTCTCCATCCCTTCAACTATCTCCACTTAAAAAATCGCGTCAATTCGTCGCTCCGTTTTGCCGTGAAAGACGGTCAAACCGACACACGTCATCACACTACATAACATACCACACCACCCCAGACACACACACCTCATCACACAACACATCACACCACCCACACACCACGTCACATTACGCACCACTCTACACACCACACCAAACACTACACACATCAACCAGAAACGGCTGTTATTTTTATTTCTTGTTTATAACAACAATTTTTTTAAATATCATTTCAGATTTATGTAGTTTTTAAACAAATAGTGTACTTACTCACATGTACGATCAGCCCTTATGCACAGCACACTGTTTATTGTATTTTATTATATTTTGTTTTACTCATAGTGCGGCAATGATATGGAAGAGCGGAGTCTCCTAATATAGGCATTGTTTGCTTAAAAGGAGGCTCCAATCACGTCTAAACGTAATGTAAATGTTAATTGTGACCAATAAATTATTTTTTATTTGTATTTGTACACACACTTTCCCATTTATAATATTAGTATGTGTACTGTGATAGTATGGATAAAAGGTTAAAATTGTATTTTATTCTTTCCAGGAACGGACCTGTCTCTTCAACAGTGGCTGGTTGCCAATATGCCACGACAGTCAGTCGTGGCTGTCGACCCTACCACGTATACCAGGAGCTCCTGGCGTACTTTAGAAGTAAGTTTTGTTGTGCATGTCTTCTGAGGAATTAAAAATCAAAAGTCATTTATTTAAACTAGGCTGAGAGTCAACACTTTTTGAACGTCAAAATTGCTTAACACAGTCCCCACGGCGCGCCCGCTCTTCGCCACTTACTAGTGCTTTAACTGAGAAGAAGTGGCACAACAAACTGTCCAGCAGCACAGCTGTCTGTTCATTTCATCATCATCATCATCATTTCAGCCGTAAGACGTCCACTGCTGGACTTAGGCCTCCCCCAATTTGGGGGGCTTTGCCATAATCACCACGCTTGGCAGGCGAGTTGGCGATCGCAGTATGGTGGTAAAATGCATAGAGAACGCTGCTGCCCATTCTCTAGTAAGTCCCTTAGTCGCCTTAACGACACCCACGGGAAGAAATGGGGTGGTGTTATTCTTTACGTCCGGCACCACACGGTACGTGTACGGTGTTCATTTAGTAGAACTTGATTTGAAGCAATAGTAAGTTATTAACGTTACGAAATTAACATTTATTACTAGAGAATGGGCAGCGGCGTTCTCTATGCATTCTTCCACCATACTGCGATCGCCAATCCGCCTGCCAAGCGTGGTGATTATGGCAAACCCCCAAATTGGTGTGCAGCTAAAACGATGAACATTACGAAACACAAAATATTAAATTAAATTTATTTGCTATATACACACGCCAATATTTCAAACATTGAAAGATATATTCAGATAAACATTGAGAAATTTATAGTTAAAAAAATTTGTTAAATAACTTAATACCTAAATAAAAAAAGCCCCCTGGCATAAAACGCCCGCTTACATATGCAATGCTGCATTATGTTCATATAGCTGTAAGTTGAAGTTACAAATGATAAACTATATTAGGAACTTCGGAGTATAATAAATAAACAGTTACTTTACTAATTACAATGCAATGGTGAGCAAGACTACCTGTCACCCCAAACATTACCCGTTCACAACAGGTGCGGTCGCAGCCTAACATTTTGGGGGGGGTCACCATGAGTACTGAAGAATATTTTTAGGAAGGTAAATCCTCTTTGGTCTAGTAGTCGCAAGCGCTGCTGATCAGAATGATGTCCCGAGTTATAATCTTTTTGCAAATGTCCATCGGAGTCTCCGTGGCTCAAGTGAGAACAATTTTAAGATAGTACGACAGGTAAATCGTTCAGGGTTTCGACAGCATGACTGTCTTTGGGGGGGGTCATGACCCCTAGAACCCCCCCCCCCCTCGGACCGCGCCTGGTTCACGACCATAAGTAATAGATCGGATCCGGAACCAGGTGATCCGGCAGAGAGCCAAAGTTGTCGACATAGCTCACAAAACAAGCAAGCTGAAGTGGCAACAGGCCGTCCATATTAGCAGTAGACCCGATGATCTTTTGGGGTAGACGTGTTCTTGAGTGGAGATCGCGAATCGACAAATGTAAAGTCAGGCTAGATGGAGCGTCGATCTTCGCAGGCTGACTGAAAGCAGCTGGGTGGGAGTTGCCGAAAATTAAGTTGAATAGAGTGCAGTAAGGCTTGTGGCTAAATTACAACAGCCGCGCGGGTCGCTCGTTCAGATTAAGCTACGCTTGCCGCGGTTAGTCCGTGGATGGGTGACCATCTTTACATACCCTTCCGTGCCTCGGAAAGCACGTTAAGTCGTTGGTCCCGGCTGTCTTTCGTAGATCTTAGACAGTCGTTACGGGTCGTCAGAAGCCCGAAAGTCTGACAACCAGTCTTACCGAGGGGTATCGTATTACCCAGTAACTGGGTTGTGGAGGTCAGATAGGCAGTCGCTCCATGTAAAATACTGGTACTCAGCTGCATCCGGTTAGACTGGAAGTCGACCCCAACATAGTTGGGAAAAGTCTAGGCAGATTTTTGTTTCGTGCATTGAAATGTACTTAAACTACCTAAAGAGTTCTTTTTTTGTTGTTTAGACAGCATTAGCAGCTTCAAATGTGACTCTAGAAGCTATCTACGACAACCTAGTGGACTTAGCACGAAGGAGACTTAGCGACGGCCCCCCAGAGAGGACCCACAATGAATTGTTGCCGTTACCCGTTCAGTATACCGGTAAGTCTGGTCAATTCAAGCCTTTTTTCGCATACAAACAAGTATCGACTCTATGAGACCGTAAATTAGGTTGTTTTTTGAACATGTCAGCCTATAATGTTCCTATTGCTGGGAAACAGACCCCCCCCCCCCCTTTTTAGAGAAAGAGTAGGCCTTAATCAACCACGCGGGGCCAGTGCGGGTTGGTAGATGTCACATGTCTTCGATGTGACGTGCTGGTTTCCTAAAGATATTTTTCTTCACCGTTTTGAGAGCAGCGGTGATGAAATAATTATTAAAAAGTAACGCGCCTGTCTGGGTTTGAACCCACGACGAACAACTAAAAATTCGAGGCCGTAACTGTTCTTTAAAATGAATACTTTGTATATTTGTCGAAGAAGGTATTCCTATCTCGTTTTCGTCAGCCAAACATACTTTTTTTTTGGTTGGGAAATAGTAATAGTATTTATTGTCTTAATAGTTATTTACAGTGGATCTCTAGATCCCACACTAGGATTCCCTGTGTCGTGGGATTTGTCGAAGAAGGTATTCCTATCTCGTTTTCGTCAGCCATACATACTTTTTTTTTGGTTGGGAAATCATCAAATGACTTCGGAGCGGGAGGGCGTGTTAGACTTTTACTGACTAAAACCCACGCTTGTTCCTTCAGTTACCCATATGTCAGGGCCACGGTATCTGGTTTCTCTCGAGCAATCTCGCGACCCTGGCAGGAGCCATACATACTTGACATATTCATAATTGACTATTAATCGATTTCATACATCATTACATAGTATTGTACAAAGTCACTCCCCGCGTCTGTACGCTTAGGTCTTTTAAACTACGCAACGGATTTTAATGCGGTTTTCATCAATAGACAGAGTGATTCAAGAGGAATATAGAAAGCGGATGAAGACGCTGGCAAAAACTAAGTCTTAAATAAACAATTGTAAATGTTTAATTTGTTTCTTCTCCAGGGCAGCAGTCTTTTGGAAAGGTTTGGGAGTTAATTCAACAAATAAACTCTAGAGGCGCCTCTGTGTTACTTCTTACTGCTCTAGACGATATTGCTTGTAAGTATACATAGACATAATGTTATCATTTCAGACGAAAGCCCTTTTTTACGGGGTGGAAATTCTAATGGATGACCTCCGCCCTGGGGTGGACGGAGGGGTCTGTCAGCCTTCTACTGACTAAAACCACCCCGTGTTCCCTCGTACACTCGCACCGGGGCTACGGAGGCGCTTAAGCACTCCTCAACACAGCCCCCGACTGGTGCCGGCCGTCTGGTGCGACGTTAGTGAGGTGTTCGACTCCCCCACGACGTCTAAGAGGGGATTGTCCAAGTAAAAATAATGATCATGGGTCGGCTTCCAGTCTAACCAGATGCAGGTGAATACTAGTATTTTACATGGAGCGACTGCCTATCTGACCTCCACAACCCAGTTACTGGGTAATACGATACCCCTTGGTAATACTGGTTGTCAGACTTTCGGGATTCTGACGACCTGTAACGACTGCCAAAGATCTACTAAAAGACAGCCGACACCAACGGCTTAACGTGCTTTCCGAGGCACGGAGGGGTCTTGATATGTGAAGATGGTCATCCATCCATGAACCAACCGCGGCAAACGTAGCTTAACCTGATCGATCGGTCGGTGCCGCTGTTATTAATTAGCCACAAGCCATCAAAAATATATCAACTTATCCATTAATATAACTTTTTATATTTACAGACACACTCAACATTCGGGGATCCGATATTCCGTTCAATCCTGTATTCTTTTCCTATCTTATTATTAGGACCAACCCTAGTTCGGTAAGTAAAACAATATTAATATTATCTTAACTACCTTTATAGATTCGAAAAGTTTCAGCTGTGGCCTCAGCGACTGCTAGACCAATGAAGCAGTATTAAATTATGAGGAAAAAAACTTTTTGCAAAAAAAAAAAAAACAAAAACCGAATTCCAAAAAAAACACAGCAAAGTGTAAAATAACTTTAAATTTGGAAGTCGGTGTTTCTTTGTGGCCAGCAGTTTTTTATTTTTCAGTTTACAGTTATTGTATCTACCCTGCACTACTTCAATATACCACTTCTGACTGTCAATAACGACAGGGAGTTTTTAACCGACTTCAAAAAGGAGGAGGTTCTCAATTTGGATGTTTATATATATTTTTTTATGTATGTATGTTCGGCCATAACTCCGTCATATATAGACGGATTTGCAAAATTCTTTTTTTGGGTTTATTCCGAAATGGTCCCATATAAATTTCATATAGATCTGATGATGAGTTCCTGAGATAGACACCGGAACTCTTTTAAAAAATGACAGCAAAACAACCGCGATTTCTGCTATCGCATAAATATGCATTGTTTGTTTGGAATTAGTGCGGGGTGGATACTACAACTAAAAATTTAAAAATAAAAAAAATTTAGTAATTTTTCACTTTGTTGTGTTTTTAAGGAAGTCAGTTTTTTTTTTTTTGGAAAAAAGTTTTTAGAATATCATCACGATGAAAAAATAAGATTTTAAATACGTATTATCGAAGCTAACGCAGAAACTACCAAAGCAACACACCAATATTTTACATTTAGTTCGCAATAAACGTGTTGACTTTGACTCAGTGAGGTAAATGCCGCACGAAGATTCTCAACAGCCCTGCGGGATAAAAGCCGAATATGTGTAATTGCTTCGGGTCGGATTTGTTAGTCAACATTTAAATGATAAATGATTTTATTTCTGTAAATAGGTTTTTACAAACGCTTATACACGTCAATCATATTTTTTTAAACTAGATGAGGTCAACGTTTTCTATCTGACTACTCTGAGAAGAAAGGCCGAAACAAACTCACAGGTCACAGTCTCTTTTATAGTCCAGACATAATCATATGAAAATCATATGGATTGGTGTCTGAAATGGTCTTTTGAGGAAAGAACCACACAGATTGAGTGGACCTGTCCAGTCAGTGCACGCATTTATCAGTAATCAATTTGGTTAAAGAATTTGTCATTTTTCAGCCCAATTTCGGCAGTGTGATCTTATTCTGGCATGATGGAGTCCTCGCCAGTAACATAACTGCTCATTTGGCTTCAGAAAACACACTTGTAGAAGCGAGACCTTATGCAGAAATATTTGACTACCTGAAGGAACTATCCGTAAGTACTCATACTAACAGATCTCCCACGAAAAGTATAGCATGCTCAGCCTATATTGTTCCCACTGCTGGGACACAGGCCTCCTCTTGCTGTGAGGGAGTGGACCGTAATCCACCACGCGGGCCTAGTGCGGGTTGGTAGTTGTCACGTCATGTCTTCGAATTTCCCTTATAGGACATGCCGGTTTCCTCACGATGTTTTCCTTCACCGTTTTGAGAGCAGTAGGGATGAAATAATTTACTCAAAGTGAAGCGCCTGCTTGGGTTCGTATCTACGACCTCTACGACTAGCCGGGGTTTGCCAGAGTTGCCAAGTCATAAAACCGAAAAGCCGGACAGACCTGTCAGTTTAGCCGGACATTTGGGTAAAAAGGCCGGACATCTTTAATTTTTTAGTCTCAAAACAAAACTAAACATAAGACTAATGAACTAAATACCTACATAAATAAATACCATCTTCTTAGCACGTCGGGCTGTGCTGGAGCGGCTGCTGCAGGTGCGGAAAACCTCAAACGGCGCAAATATTCCAACCTAATTGGAAATTACATGTTCGAGCCGTTTGGGGTTGAAACTCTAGGGCCATGGGGTCCGAGTGCCCGCATAATATACCGAGACATTGCCAAGCGGCTAGTCGACTCTTCACGTGACCAGAGGGCTGGCCTATTTTTTGGGCAAAGAATCAGCATTGCCATACAACGTGGCAATGCTGCCAGCCTTTTGGGCACGTTTCCTGTTGACAACCATGCAGAAGAATTTTTTGATGCTTTGTAATTATTTATTTTTAAATACACATGTACATATTTTTTTTTCTTTCGATTTAAACTTAGATTTTAAATTATGTAAATATTGTAAGATATTGTATATATACAAATAAAAATTGAATACCTACATTTTAAAATGTTTTGGTTGGCAGACACCTCCTTTTAAAGCTGATTTTCCTTTAAAATTGAGTAGTAATAACGCGGGGAGGACAGTGCTAGTTCGCTCGCTTGCGCTAGTGATACACGATGAGAGATGAGGCGGGTGAAGACAAAAGTTATCATATCTACCTAAAAAGCCTAACAAAAAGCCGGACGGCCAGACACTATCTAATTTAACTGGACATGCAACTAAAAAGCCTGACTGTCCGGCTTTATCCGGACGCCTGGCAACCCTATCTACGACTCGTAAATTGCGACAGGCTTTTTTACCTGCACTCAGAAAAGGTGTTCAGGAAAAGTGTGCGTTTCGGCAATCATCGTCTATTTTCGGGAATACGTAAATTATGAAATGTAATAAGGAGCTATTTCTACGGGCACCTTGTAATACACAGAGATGTTTTTCCTAACCTCTACCCTCCATAGTTTAACTGTGGATACATGATATACAAAGGGGTCAAAGGGGTCGTTCAGAAACATAGTTTTTCGAAAACTTTCAACAAAGTTTTAATATTTAAAGTTTTTTTTTTACAGATTGAATTGGGTGACCAGGGGACCATTTGGGTATCCGATGAAGCTAGCCACGCTGTGTTATTAGCCATTGAGGTAAGTTTGAACTGTTTAAAACCTCCTCCCAAATTCCTTACTCAAATTTCAACCCTCGACTCAGCGCCGAAACTTGAAAATCTAAAAGCGCGAATCACGGTTTAGGGCTGAAAGTTAAAAATTCAAAAGCGAAGAATCATGAACTTAGAGCCCTTCCCTTGGCTCCTTCTTCAAAATACCCTTCCAGACATTGCCCTGCATTGTTAGACTCGCATAAAATTCTAATATAATGTTTGGAATTTAAAAGAAACCATGACCTTTGAGTTTGTTTCGGAATTTCTTCTCAGGGAACAGACAGAGGGGTAATTGCGGAACTTTTTATCGGTAGGAATTGGTTTAATATTCATAGCTAAACAACATTCATTGCGTTATTTACGTTGCTGAGCCGACAAATTATTCGAACAAATGACACAATGGTTTAGAAATAATCTTCAATCCCGTTCAGATTCTGATAAATTGTGCGTTTCGCAGTTAGGGGGCAGGTAGGAGATGCTGGCGTCATCTAGTTTTAAAAATATTGACCAACAAAATATTGATGTGTAAAAGTTTCTTAGATGTATAAACATTTCATTTACTCTCTCCGGCCTCTCGCATCTTCCACTGTCTTGGTCTCTTCTTTTGTATTATTATTGACTTTTTATCCAACAGAAGATTAATAAAAAAAATAAAAAACACGCTTCCATAGAAAACCAAACCAAAAAGTAGAAAATAATGGAAAAAAGCGTGGGATGCTTTTTAAGGTATTTTTATTGATATCAGGCACCCCACGCTTTTTTCCATTATTTTCTATTTTTTAGTTTGGTTTTCTATGGAAGCGTGTTTTTTAGTTTTTTTTAACTATTATTTATTTTCTATTTTTTACGGTGTTTCCAATTTTGAAACGTATGTCAGCGTACTTTGTGTAGTTTTTTGGTATCCTGGTAACTCGGGCAAGGATAATGGCACAAATTTATGAAATTATTGTATTGTCATCGGTCCTCGATAAGCCTACAAAGTTTGAACGAAATCTGGCCGTTTAAAGTGGGTCAAAATCGCGCTATAAGGAGTCGGTTACAAACAAACATACATACAAACATACAAGTGAAGCTAATATAAAGCGTGTAAAAACCCATTTTAATTCTTTCAGGAAGGTCCAGCTCGGATTCTCTCTACTTCAATTTCTCCGGTTGCTCTGAAGAAATGTGTGAAGAATGATGTGGAACTTCAGGTAGGTAACAGAAACTATCTGGGCGTGGGCAAGAACAAAGCTGCGCATTGAAACTCTACCAGCATATCTGCTCCTTTTTTTTTCTGGATGGGAAATCATCAAATGACTTCTCCCGCTCTGGGCTGAGCGGGAGGGCGTGTCAGACTTTTACTGACTAAAACCCACCCGTGTTCCTTCAGTTGCCCATGTGCCAGGGCCACGGTAACTCTTTCGAACGAATCTCATGACCCTGGCAGGCATTGGTCTTAGCAGACCCCTTCAGTATTGCTGACATCTCTTTGAGGCGCGCGTGGAACGCTACCCACCATCGACCCGAGCCTGGTCCTTACCGGGCGGCGAGCTACCCATTGCTCGCCGCCCGCAAGCTCGCGCCTACGGTGGCCGGGAGTCCGCTACCGACTCCCGACGCCCGGGGCGTCTCCTGCGGCGGCTAGGGAATCTCTGGTCCCTTCCATTTGTGACCTATGAGGATAATATAGCCTATAATGTTCCCACTGCTGGGACACAACAGGCCTCTTTTCTTCGGGAGTGGGCTGTAATCTACCACGTGAACTGGGCCCGCGTGTCTTCAAATTTGTTGTCTAGCACGGTTTTGAGACCATTGGTAATGAAATTATTTGCTCTAAGTAAAACGCCTGGAAGGGTTAGCCATAATCACCAAGCTTGGCAGGCGAGTTGGCGATCGCAGTATGGTGGTTATTATCAAGAAAATCGTGTCGACTCTAGCATTACTTTATGCATTCAAAATTGAGTCTTATTTCGTTTAAATAAGGTTGAAATTTATTTGACTCAATGGGCGGTAGATATGGCAAAACACAGAATTTTGAAAAAATACTTGTTTTATAATTGACTGAAATCGATTCAATAGTCGATTTGGAACAAACTACTTTCAGGACTTTCGTCTATACTGTTACACCTTTTATATGTACCTATAAACGTTTTTGTTTATGACCAGGGTTTCCGCCTAGCCCATATAAAAGATGGCGTCGCCGTGGTCAGGTCCTTACATTGGGTGGAGCGGCAGGTGGCTGCAGGACTGCAGGTCTCTGAAATTGACCTGTCAGATCAAATGGTGCAGTTCCGACGGTGAGTTTTGTGATGAGTGAGATATTTTTTACCCGACTATGGCAACGCAAAAGGGAGGGTTATGATTTTGACCGGTATGTAAGAATGTTCCATTATAACTTCTAAACTCCTTATCAGGTTTGACAAATGAGGTATCGTTGGAAGCGTCTTGACAGTCCTTTGGTTATAGGTTATGTGATGTCACATTAAAATGAAAATGGCGCCCTCTAGGAGACATAAAGTTATGAACGAATGAGAATATTTTCTCGTTTCTGAAAACTTTTTAAAGTGGTGGTGGTGGTGGTGGTTTGGTTTTAGTTCTTGAACTTACACTTAAAAATAATCATCATTGGTCTGCCTCCAGTGTAAATAGGTGCAGCTGAATACCAATATTTAACACGAAGCGACTGACTATCTGAGCTCTGCAGCCCAGTTACTGGGTAACACTATACCCCCCTTGGTAAGACTGGTTGCCAGATTTTCGGGTTTCTAACTACCCGTCCACACAACATCCTGCATCGCGAAAGCAGAGTTTAATGCGCAACTAGAATATACACCGTGACATTTTAGTCGTCTTACAAACGTTGTCCACTCAATGTATCCGACATAATATTAGGTTGGGGAAAAAGTCTTTTCGCATTATAGTATGTATGAACTTGTAATAAAATCTCTTTGGCTATACTATTTGTATCTGGCTGGTTTTGGTATCATTGAAAGTTTAAATTTTAAAGAACATAATTCCAAATTCAAATTAGGAAAATGTGTGATTTTCATTTGTTTTTCGTACCGTCAAGATGAGTGAATCTAATCAAGAAATTCGATACATTTTAAAATTTTACTACAAGAAAGGTAAAACGCAAAGGTAAACGGCAACGCAGGCCGCGAAAAAAATTTGCAATGTTTATGGACCTAGTGTAGTGTCTGTGAGAGTAGCACAAATTTGGTTTAAGCGTTTTCAATCCGGAAATTTTGATGTCAAAGATGCACGTCGCTCTGGTCGCCCTATTACGGATAAAATGGATGCCATTTATGAAAAAGTGGAGCAAGATCGGCATACCAGTAGTTACGACGTAGCTGAAGAACTGGAAATTGACCACAAAACAGTTTTGGCGCATTTGAAAAAACTGGGTACACAAAAAAGCTCGACATTTGGGTACCTCACGAGCTCACTGTAAGAAACCTAATGAACCGTGTACTCATTTGTGATTCTTTATTACGACGTAATGAAACCGAACCATTTTTGAAGAAGCTGATAACTGGTGATGAAAAGTGGATCACGTATGACAAGAACGTGCGAAAAAGGTCGTGGTCAAAGGCCGGTCAGGCTTCACAGACTGTGGCGAAACCCGGGTTAACTCGCAACAAGGTGATGCTGTGTGTGTGGTGGGATTGGAAGGGCATTATTCATTATGAGCTGTTACCACCAGGCAGGACCATCGATTCTGAACTCTACTGCGAACAACTGATGAGATTAAAGCAAGAAGTTGAGAGAAAGCGGCCGGAATTAATCAACAGAAGGGGTGTGGTTTTTCATCATGATAACGCTAGACCTCACACATCTTTAGCCACCCAACAAAAATTAAGAGAGTTTGGCTGGGAGGTGTTAATGCATCCGCCGTATAGTCCTGACCTTGCACCTTCAGATTTCCACCTGTTTCGGTCTCTTCAGAATTCTTTAGGCAGTGTCAGGTTAACATCACGAGAGGACTGCCAAAACCACTTGTCGCGGTATTTTGACCAGAAGTCCCAAAATTTCTATAGCAATGGGATCATGTCCCTACCTACAAGATGGCAAAAAGTTATCGAACAAAATGGTACCTACATACTTTAGTTAAATGTAAATAAACTTTATTAAAAAATGTTTTGAATTTTCTTAAAAAATGCGAAGAAACTTTTTCCCCAACCTATTATACCTCTAGGCGTGATTAAAAATTGTTACCATTAATTAAGATAATAGGTACTAAGAAAAATAAATAATGTATTAGAATTATGAAACATCCTGTTAATAATAATGTTTACTTGTCATACGGTAGAGAACGTACCTACCCAGTGCACGAGTCGACTGGATCATTCCATATTCATTTTCCAAGAGACAAATTTCAATTTTAAACTACGTCCTGCGTCATCATATTTAATAATATTTTTACTTTTTAATTATTCAAATGGTATTTTGTTTTCTTATGGATGTGTAGTAGTCATTGGATACATGAAGTGGGCTGCCGTTGTAAGACAATTAAAATGTCACGGTGTATACTTTTGACACTTAAAAAATAAATAATCATCAAGGGTCGGCTTCCAGTTTATCCAGATGCAGCTGAATAATAATTCTACGGAGGTTGAGTGAACATTACACTCTGTTCCTCATACCCTCAAAGACTATTAGGTTCTGGTTTCATCAAGAATTGTTTCAAATTCTTGTGCCTTTTTTGAAGTAACATTCTTCTTCTCCAGCCAAGAAGCAAACTTCATGGGCCCATCGTTCTCCACGATCGCGGGCGCTGGGGAAAACGGTGCGATTATACATTACAGCCCCCAAAGAGAAGGGCCACAGCGGTACATCAGACCTAATGATATGCTGCTTGTGGACTCCGGAGGACAATACTTGTAAGTTTTCATTATACACCTATATTCCAGAAGCATTGGCAGAGAAGTGTAGTGAAGGGGCTAGTTTACTATCTATACTAATATTATAGAGCTGAAGAGTTTGTTTGTTTGTTTATTTGATTGAACGCGCTAATCTCAGGAACTACTGGTCTGAATTGACAAATTATTTTTGTGTTGGGTAGCCTGTTTATCGAGGAAGGTTTTAGGCTAATAACATCACGCTACAACCAAGAGGAGCGGAGCAGTAATGAAAAATGTTGCAAGAACGGGAAAAATTGCACGGGTAGGCAATTCGACGCGACGGGAAGGGCCCGGTACAAAAAATTTTACGCGTACGAAGTCGCGGGCAGAAGCTAGTTACTCATATTCATGTGCTAGTTATTCATTATTCTGACCTGTTAGTCTAGTGGTTAGTGACCCTGACTGCAAAGACTGAGGTCGTGGGTTCGATTCCCACCCAGGACAAATCTTTGTGTGATGAGCACAATCATTTGTTCTGTGTCTGGGTGTAATTTATCTATAATATGTATGTATTTAGAAATATATAAGTATGTTTATCAGTTATCTAGTACCCATAACACAAGCTCTGCTTAGCTTGGGACTAGATGGCGTTGTGTGATAGTTGTGGAATATTATTATTATTATTATTATTTCAACCAAAAGACGTCCACTGTTGGATATAGTAGGCCTTCTCGAATTTGAAGAGGTTCGCCATCATCGCCACGCTTCGCAGACGGATTGGCGATCGCAGTATAGTGGTAAAATGCATAGAGAACGCTGCTGCCCATTCTCTAGTAAGTCCCTTAGTCGCCTCTTACGACACCCACGGGAAGAAATGGGATGTTGATAGTGCACACGGAATATATTATGTAATGTCATTCAAGCTTCAATTCCAAAAAAAATAAAACAGAATAAAGCAAAAATATCTTCGTGTCTTCCCCAACAGTGAAGGCACAACAGACATCACTCGAACGCGACATATGAGCGGAACACCTACAGATGCTCAGCGGATGACTTTCACTCGAGTGCTGAAGGGACAGATCAATTTAGCTACCACCGTGCTGCCAACTGGGATATTGGTAAGTCATCATTAGTGATGTGGGGGATCGTTAAAAATGTATATTCGCGGATACGGATATGTGGTATCAAGACAGGGCTTTGAATAACGTTAAAAATTTGGTATCGTTACTGTCATCGGACGAAGATAACGTTATTATTAGAGGCCACGTTATGCTTGGTAACGATACTTGGCATACGTTTTACCGGTAACTGAGTAACGTTAAATTTTTATTTATTTTCTTTCATCTCTTTCTTTGGTCTACATTAATGAAGTTGCATTTGCATCGTTTGATTGGCGATGTTGCCGTAGAGCGCCGCCGCCCATGGCGTGCCGCTTAGATTGCGCGGATTGACAACAACGCATTAAGTAACGATAAAAGTATCGATACTAGTAACGGTAATAGTAACGTTATTTTATGGATTCGATACCAAAGTATCGTTACCCGTGTTATTGTTAAAAAATTAACTTTATGAAAATACCGTTACTTAACGATACTTATAGTGTGAATTTGGTAACGTTACCAAGCCCTGTAACAAGATCCACGGATACGGATCTTAACTTTGTTACATAATCGGTGTCGATGCACGAGACCACACGTGACCGTGAAATGATTTTTACGCTTGACGCTTTTCTTGACAGCACGCGTAGCATGACCGCCGTAGAAATGGGTTTTGTCTATTCTTGGTAGAATAGAGATAGAATTGTCATGCTACGCCCGCATAAAACGGTACAAATCTTTCTACAATCTTTAATTTTGTCTTTAATCTTTCTACAATCTGTAATTTTGTCTATTCGTCCGTCGACAAAACCCATTTCTACGGTGGTCATGATACGCGTGCTGGACATGTTTCCGAGTTGCATTGCGCGGGTATTTCTATTGATTTGTTTATAGTTTAGTCACAAAATATTTGATTTTAAGATAAATAAAAAACTATTGTTTATAAAAACTAAAAAACAAGCTTCCTTTGAAAACCAAACTAAAAAGTACAAAATAATGGAAAAAAAGTGTGGGGTGCTTTTAAAGGTATTTATTTTTTATTGATATCAGGCACCCCACGCTTTTTTTCCATTATTTTGTACTTTTTCAGTGAAAGCGTGTTTTTTAGTTTTATAAACTATTATTTATTTTCTATTTTTTAGGGTGTTTCGAATTTTGAGACGTATGTCAGCGTAGTTTGTGACGTATGTCAGCGTAGTTTGTGACGTATGTGAGCGTAGTTTGTGTCGTATGTCAGCGTTGTTTGTGACGTATGTCAGCGTAGTTTTCGAAGACTGTTTTTTTGCTGTCCTGGTAACCCTGGCAAGGATGATGGCACAAAATTATGAAATTATTGCATTGTCATCGGTCCTTGACAGGTGTGCAAAGTTTGAATGAAATCTGGTCGTTTAAAGTGGGTCAAAATCGCGCTACAAGGAGTCGGTTACAAACAAACATACAAGTGAACGTATATAAAGCGTGTAAAAAAAAAATGTTCATTATATAACATACCATAACATCAGTCTTAGCAGTCAGGGTCACTAACAACTAGAGTCTAGACTAACAGGCCAGTCAACATTAGGTACTAATCCATTGTTTTATACAACATGTTCCGTAATTAACGCACACCCTCTTAAGGGGTCATTGTACTCATCATTATGAACAACTTTTACTATGGAACCAAACCTGAAATCGCGAAAAAATAAATCAGCTGTTTCATACAAAAGTTACCTACTCGACCAAAATGTATGAAACAGCTGATTTTTTTTTCGCGATCTCAGGTTTGGTCCCAAAGTAAAAGTTGTTCATAATGATGAGTACAATGACCCCTTAAGAGGGTGTGCGTTAATTACGGGACATGTTGTATACTCGAAAAATTTGCTCGATATTTTTTACATCTGCGTTCACTTTTTGTCAAATATAGAGTTGCATGTAAGTAAATGGGTATACTAAAACCACACTTTTCTATTCCAGGGCAACGTAATAGAAGTCCTAGCCCGCAAGGCCCTATGGGACGTAGGCCTGAACTACGGCCATGGGACAGGACACGGTGTAGGCCACTTTCTAAACGTGCATGAAGGGCCCATCTGGATCCTTAGTGGCCCAACCGCTGACGACCCTGGCATTGCGCCTAAAATGATTTACAGTAATGGTAAGTTAAGAAATATGCGCTTTTTATTTGTGGGTGGGAAATCCTCAAATGACGTCTCCCGCTCTGGGTGGACCGGTGTCAGACTTTTACTGCCTAAAACCCACCCGTGTTCCTGCAGTTGCCTGTGCCACGTCACGGTAACTCTCTCAACAAATATGCGACCCTGGCAGGCATCGGTCCTAGCGGACCCTTTCAATGCAAGGAGTACGCGCTAAGTTAATCATTATTTCATGATAAAGTCATTCAGTGGGATTATATGAACTAAAGAGTGTTGTATTGACGTTTTAATTCTGTAAGTACCTACATTGTGTTAAGGTCGCAAATTTAGTTTGTTCAACATTTTCGCGTTCCACCTTCCTTGACCCAAGATCTGCCAAATTTTATACTCCTCCAGCCGCGAAATTTTCGTAAAAATGGGTACAGAGTTTTTATTTCACAGATTAATATGGATAACTACTCTGTCTTTTGGGGAAATCGCATTAAAATCCGTTGCGTAGTTTAAAAGATATAAGCGTACAAACGTACTATCAAAATCAGAGTTGGGCGTAATCAACTACTTTTGTAATCGGATTAATAATCTGATTGAAAGTAATCATGAATACATCAATCATGATTACTTTTAATCTTGATTACTTTCAATCATGACTACATTTGTAATCATTAGTTTTGATTACAATAGTCAGTAATCTTAATTACATGGGTAGATTTGATTAATTTTTTAAGCATATTTTTAATAAATGCGGTTCTATATTCAATCAGTATGTATCTTGTATGTCTGCGTTTTTCTAAAACTTCTGATCCAATTTGGATGTTATGGACGTTTTGTACTCTTTCGTTATTTAAATCCTTAAGTAAATTCGAAAAAGAATTTCTGCGTGCTCAATTGCATTTCGAAGATACGGCACGCGGGGTGCGGGAGTTGGGTGGGGTACGGGGTACGGCCGGTAAGCCAATCGTCCGCCGCCTGCGCCCCGCTTCTTGCCATACCGCAAGCAGTCAGTCTGTATAATAGTGCGCAAGGATATAAACGTAAATTGATTCACGAGTCTAAACCGTGACGTATTGGCCTGTGTTTTGGTGTTTAAACATTATTATTGTAAAATCAGTATTTATTGTAAAATGGCGTCAAGTTCTTTTTCGTCTTTATCTACTAATTCAGAATCTGAAACCGTGCACCATGAACAACTTGAGACATTACCATGCATTCTTGATGGAAATTTTTTTACGTATTCAGAATCGGAGTCTACGAGCAAAAAGAAAGTGGCAATTTGTACATTATGTCGGCCAAAACTAGTTAAAATTAGTGGTTTTAATAATTCTACATCAAATTTTGTAACCCATCTCAAACGAAGACACGGGGAAGAAACACACGAGTATCAGAGTTACTTGAAAACTATGAAAAAAAATAAACGGTTTACTAGAACATCCAACCAACTGCAACCAGATATTAGAGATGGTACATAGTACTAGTGATGTACCTACTGATCGAACGATTTCACAGGACCAATTTAATGAAAATATGTTAAAGTTTTTTATTCATTCTATGATTCCTTTACAAGCAATAGACGATCACTTTTAAAAAAAATCTTTGGTGATTTAAATATCTCTGCAAACGGATTGAACGTTCCCAGTAGAAGAACTTTGGGTCGATTGATTGATGATTACTTTAATAAGGAAATTACAAAAATCAAGAGTGAATTGCGCGATGTAGATGAAGTCTGCACAACTGCCGATATCTGGTCGGCAAAAACAAGAAGTTTTTTGGGCGTTACCGCACACTGGCTCGACACAAATCTGAAACGGAAGTCGGAAACACTGGCTTGTCGAAGATTTTCAGGTACGCACAGCTACGACCGTATAGCTCTTTTACTTGAAGCAGTACAATCATGCTGAATTTGGTCTCGACTCCCGGAAAGTGCTGGCTACAGTTACTGATAACGGTAGCAATTTTGTAAAAGCATTTAAAGAGTTTGGCATAGACGTGGAAACATGTGAAAATTTTACTCATAACATTGATGACAATTCAGAACCCGCAGAAAGTTCTATCCTCGAAGAAGATTCTCACATCGAGGTCATTTCTGTGGCCCACTTTAGTACTTATAATGAAGTTGATCCGCTAGCTTTTGACGAAAATATTATTCCACAGTCAATAATAATACTAGAATTGCCTGTACATTTAAGGTGTTGTGCACACAAGCTAAACTTATGTGCCACTACGGACGCCAATAAAGTATTACGAAATAATGACACAAGTATTGGCAATATTCATAATCAAGTTATTAAAAAATGCAACAACTTGTGGAACTCCGCCGGCCGGCCTAAATCGGCTGAAATAATACTTGACATTGTTGGTCATACCCTTTCCAAACCGGGAATCACTAGATGGAACAGCCTTTATGATTCACTGAAATAAATTGCATCAATACAGGAGAAGAGTGTACAGCTGCACGTGGCATTAGGAATGACAAACGTTTTACGTGATAATGATTTCCATTACATAAAGGAATACTTGCGTTGTTCAAAACCAATAGCAGAGGCCCTGGATATATTACAAGGCGAACAAGACATGTATTACGGTACATTATTGCCATGTTTAGTATCTTTGCGCAAAAAGTTGCAAAAACTGAATAGAGAATCTCTTACGTTTTGTCAAATGTTGGTAAAGAAATATTTGGAGAGCGTAGAAACGCGATTTGCAGAGTTTTTTGATTTCTCCTCAAAAGTAGCTCAAAATGCAGCAGTTGCTGCAATGTCTTACCCCAGATTCAAGGACAAATGGCTTGCTTGTGTTAATATAGAATACCATTCCAGAATCAAATCTATTTTTAAAGGAGCTGTAATCAAGGAAATCTATGAGGCACCTGAAACGCTTCAAGTCACACCTAATAATATATATGAAGACAGCTATTTTGAGTTTGACACTGATTCTTCAGAGCCTGATTCGGGAGATATGTACCAAATACAACGCTCAAAGGCAGATGCCATTATTTCTCATTTTTTAGCGGACCAGGATCGGGATGTATGAATGTATCGATGCTAAATCGATACCCTGAAATTAAACGTGTTTAAAAAAAATATAATACACCTCTTCCGTCATCGGGTCCTGTCGAAAGACTTTTCTCATATGCGACCATGACCAATTTACCTAAATCACACAGACTTTCGGATGAGATGTTTGAAAAGAGGGTGCTTTTAAAATCTAATTTAAGCCACACATGGCACACATAAAAATAATTCTTGATTGTTTTCTTAAGTATAATAATTATTAAAAAAAATTAATTCATGAGACTGATAAAAAAATAAAGATGATTTACAATGTTAATGATTTTATTTTTCGAATTCCTAAATGTAGTTAGTATGCATCAATCAAAAAAGTAATCAAAATAACGATTACAAACTAATAATCATTAATCACCGATATGATTACTTTCATGATTAATTTCCGTAATCTGTAATCTTGATTGATGATTACAAAATGTAATCGTAATCCTTAATCATTAATCTGATTACAATTTGCCCAACTCTGATCAAAATCAAAATTAAATTATCTTTTTTGTTCTAGAACCTGGCTATTACGAAGTTGGTGAATACGGTATACGTCATGAAGATTTAGTGGAAACTATAGAAATGAGCAAATCTGCTGATCATATACGAGTGAGTACCTACCCGTAATATATTGACGCACAGATATCGACGCGCAAATTGTAACCATGAATCCGCTAGACACCCTTGCGTAAAAGTTTTTCATCAGTTATAAAAGAAAACCAGCTCACTATCTCAGGTCGTTAGGCCTTAAAAAACCATCAACCCCTTTTTTATTTTATCGTATTTAGTAACAGATACTCATTACGTCTGCAGAGTTTTGCTGGCTATTTTAATTTTATCTTGTAGATGGTTAACGGAGAAATCATGGAGTTTTTTCCCGGCTCTTCTCCATAGGAATCAACAATATGGAACCGTGCAGTAGGTTTATGTGAAATAGAAATATTTGATTTGATTTACCAAGATCTTATTGGTATTAAAAATAGTCGAAGTTTCCAGCATGTCCTAGAACCAAAAAATCGAAAACATGTGACATCTACCAAACCGAACTGGGCCTGCGTGGTGTATTACGGCCCACTTCCTCACTGACAGCAGGCCTGTGTCCCAGCAGTGGGAACGTTATAGGCTATGTATCTTATGTGATGTTATTTTAACTTTATGTCATTTTCCCTACAGGCTCCTGACTTGGAAGGTGACTTCGCTGGCCGAGGCGCAGTTGGTTTCCACACGATATCCCTTGCACCGCATCAGGTGGCATGCCTGGATATTGATCTTCTCACTGATTTTGAGGTACGTTTTAACATCTATCATAATCTTAACACGCACGTCAAGCCGTTGGTCCAACGCCTGATCTCTCTCCGGTCGTGTCGGATTGCCGTCCCATCGGACTATGACAGTGAGGGAAGAGTGAGTGTCCCTGTGTCTGCGCACACACTTGTACACTATAATATCTCCCGCGCCGATGGCTAGTCTACGTTGAGATTGGCCGCAATGGTCGAAATAAGATCTGGTGGGCTATCTTGACTAATAATAAAGCTGAGTAGTTAGTTCTACTAGAACTAGTACTGAACTGGATAGCCCAAATCTTGAGGACCGTTTTAAGCTATTTAACATCGCACTACGTCCTTTTTTATCCGAGCAAAAAGATAAAAAGTCAGAAAGAACGGTCAGCTAACGCGGGCAGGTGATGCGATGCGATGAGATATGTAGTAACGGGTCATCAAGCGCATTTACCTCGCTTGTATTAGGCCCATCATGACGTATGCAAGCGCCGTGTTTGCACATACTAAACCCCGATTTATCCATAGGATGCAGACCCTCCAAAATCGTTTTCTCCGACAAGCCACAGGTGCGCCTTGGTATGTCAGGAATATCAATCTCCATGTTGATCTCAGGATCCCTACGATCCAGCAATTCATGAAACGCGCTTCGAAGCGTTTCTTCGATAAAGCAGTGACCCACCGCAACCCTCTGGTTGTTGCGGCAGCTAGCTATACCCCCTCCCGTATCAGTAAAGTCCGCCGTCCGCGGCACATTCTCAGCTAACCCGATGATCCCACTACTCTCCTCCAGG
Source organism: Aporophyla nigra (assembly GCA_947507805.1). Classification (NCBI taxonomy): domain Eukaryota; kingdom Metazoa; phylum Arthropoda; class Insecta; order Lepidoptera; family Noctuidae; genus Aporophyla; species Aporophyla nigra. The sequence goes on along the minus strand of OX382319.1, from coordinate 9,671,091 downwards.
AGAGTCGAAAAGAGACCAGTACAGTGAGAACAACACACAGACACAAATCGTACCGACCTCGCCGCCGAGGTCCGTCGTCGCGACCCCGACTTAATAGTCCCTCCCGTCCCTTGCATGAGCCAGCCCGCGATGCTGCGCCTGCGCTTTAAATTAGCCCCTAAATAATTTAACCCAGATCCAGCATGTCCCTTGCTGCCCTCCACCAGTGATCGCCTAAGCCGAGGTGCGAACCCCCCTCGGGGTTACCCTTAGGACTTTCGCTTTAGTTTGTAATTTTACTATGGCCCGGCTGGAGGTCTAAAAAGTTTAACTTTTTAGAAATCGCCGGGCGAAAATCCGTTTAAGTAGTCAGAATCTTTTCAGATTAACTACGAGATGACCTTCAAAAAAAAAAAAAAAAACGGGTCATCAGAAGCCAGAAAGTCTGATGACCAATATCATATATTATAGACGGCTCAGACCTCCTCCGGTGTGTTAGCGGCGGCGACGTCTCTCCACAGACAATGACTCACCCGCACACTTAAGAACCTAATGGCTGCGTCAGCGAACGGTATTCGCGTTGCTGAATTTTGGGCCAAACTAATTTACAACTTTTTAAGAGGAAACATTCTCTCCTACATACTTGTTGCGTTACTTTAATTGTTTATCTACGCTCTCACAAAGAAACAAAACCCCGTTCTTGCAACATTTTTTAATTGATGCTCCGCTCCTTTTGGTCGTAGCGTGATGTTATATAGTCTATAGCCTTCCTCGGCTACCCAACACTAAAAGGTTTTTTCAATTCGAACAGTAGTTCTAAGATTAGCGCGATCAACCCAACAAAGACACTCTTCCGTTTTATAATAATATAATATAGATAGTCTCTAAAAATATATATTTTCTTTTTCAGATTAAATACTTGAACGATTACCACGAGCGGGTCCTCAACACCATCGGTCCTATTCTCCTACAGCGACAATTTATATCAGAATATGAATGGCTGGAAAGAGAATGCGCGCCAATCGTACGAGGGGCCGCCATTTTGTTTAAGTCTTCGCCGATTTTGGCGGCAATTAGCGTTGTTGTTGTTTGGTTAGGTTATCAATAAACTGTAATTAAACTTAAGTTACCTATTTATTCTTTCTTCTACTTATTTCTTCTTTATTTCTTTCTTCTTGTTTTCGTCCGTTTATTGCAGTTTGACGTAGGGTTGCCAAGCGTCCGGATAAAGCCGGACAGTCAGGCTTTTTAGTTGCATGTTCGGCTAAATTAGATGGTGTCCGGCCTGTCCGGCTTTTTGGTAAGCTTCTTAAAATATGATCATTTTTTGTCTTCACCCCACCTTGTATTGCTTGCGCAAGTGAGCGAACTAGTAATATCCTCCCCGCGTATCCTCCCCTTTTTGTCCCCAACCAAAAATATTAAATTGTTATGTTACAGAGAATTTAAAGTGTATTTAGTTCATTAGTCTTATGTTTAGTTGTTTTAAGACTAAACAATAAAAGATGTCTGGCCTTTTAACCCAAATGTCCGGCTAAACTGGTACGTCTGTCCGGCTTTTCGGTTTTATGACCTGGCAAGGGTTGCCAGGTCATAAAACATAGTTAGACGCGTTTTTGCGTAACACAGTACCTATGAATAAGAATCGCTTTCATTTTGACATTTCAACACTATATTGCGTTATTTACGTTGTTGAGCGGACACATTTTTCAAACTATGTGAAGGATTACATATTTATCTTCAAAATAATTAAGACTTTGATTGATAGTACATTATGCAATTAGGGTGCAGTGCCAGGCTGTATGTTAAAATACGATTCGCGACTGTATCACGTATGAGTTTATAGAATTGTAATTATTTAAATTATCAATATAACCCTCTAAGTTGATTTAAACTGTCGGAATCATATTTTAATCTGCCCCTTAGTTTTTCTTATGGGTGAACTTTATAATATGTAACACATATAGAATACTTACGCTAAAATACTCTTTTTGATGCAGTTAAAGCGATTGATCGCTTCAATTGCGATTGATCGTTTCGGGGACCGAAAGGGAAAGAAAGATGTTGCCTTCCTTTCATATTGTAATTATTTTAAATTAATATTATTGAAGATGTTGAACTGATAACCTATTACTATGATGAATTGATAGCCTGCAGTGGTGCTGTAAGAATAATGTTTTATATTTTGTGATAATAAATCCTTTATTTAGTATAATTTGGTTATCATTTTGTTTCCTGGAATACGTTGCGTGGAGAAAGTGAGCGTTTTCTGGGGAAATTGCACAAAAAGTTTAATGTTGGGTGTGGCGGAGGAAACATGAAGGCAGAATTAATGCAGAGGAAATTCAACCCTTGCGAAGCATGTCATGTGTGGGGTGACTATGAATGATAGGCTGAGGAAGACTACGCAGATTGGTCCACTCAAAGAACTAAGTACCTACGGAAAGCAAACCATTATAACATAATTATGTAGAACTTAGTCTGAGGAATGATGTGATAAGACAACGGTGTGCCTGTGCGGAAATTAGCGGGGTTTTTAATAAAAATGCAGCGTGAATAAGTTACGTGTTTGAGTGTTTTTAATTAGTGTCAGAAACAAAGACAATTTTGAACATCACTTAACAAAAGGTGATAATTGGCACGGATAAAGATTGATTGCTATTATAATTGCGTAGGCGCTCCAACAGTGCGGTTTAAAAGATGTAGTAACAAAAATTCAATAGATACCTACAGTATACTTAAGTGGTTTGGTAATGTTAGAGGAAGAATAAAGGGTGGCTAAAAAAAACGTATTTGCAAGGCGGATGTGAGTGAAAACACATTATAGTGACCTTATTGGTGATGTTCTTCAGGATGGTCCAGTGCGTAGTAGTCGCAACCGGCGTGTGTGTATGACCAGATGTATGAACACAAACGAGGCAAAAGTAGTATGTAAAAATCGTATTAGGTAGCATTCTGTCGTTTCTGCCTACAATTGGAAAAAGGAGTGTATTTATGTATGTCCCTGTGTGATAATTTTCGAACACCACGCGGGCCAAGCCGCAGGCACGGTAAGGGCTGAAACTGCATTAAGGCCCTCTTGTAGTTGAAGACGTTTCGGCGAACACTAGTCGGTCGTTGCGAGCGCTTGAGCTGCTAGATTTTGTGTATAATTGTTTCGTGGAGACAAAATTATAAGGAAATTATAAAATATTTTCTCAGCATGCCCTAAAAAATAATAAAACCTATCTTTTGGTATAAGTTTTACATGGTTTAATGATGGAATCTCTTCAAAGTACACGTTTTAAATGGCGATTTAGTGTCATCTTTAAGATTATTTTTTATCGAGCCAATTGTTTTAATTCACGGTTCTATCTTCACACAGCGCTTAACAGTATGTTCAATTTTCCTAAATTTTTTTTTTTTACGGAAACTAGCCATTTTGCTAGATTTACAGAGGTTTAAAAAAGTTAAAAAGTACTGCAACCTCGCCTTAAGCGGGCGCCCGCGACGGTCACCCGTCCCGTGTCTATGCGCGTGGACCGGTGGACACGACAATTTTATTTAACACTAGCTTTTGCCCGCGGCTTCGCCCGCGTGGATGTCGGAAATTAATGCAAGAGGACGTACTACCGCGATAAGAATGTGTTATTCCAGGTTATATAGGTAATATAGACTCTGTGTGCTATTTTCGATCCAGATCCATTCAGCCATTTTTGCGTGATTGAGAAACAAACACCCAATCATACATATTTTCACATATATAATATTATTAGTAAGTAGGATTATAACTCATATTACTTAGGATTCATAGTTTATGAGAACATCATGTGTGTTGGTGTTTTTAAAATAAAAGTAATAGTATTCAGAGTAAGAAGACTGCGACATAGGGCTTGGTTTAGTTGAATATAAGTCTTCCTAGTTTTTCTTAACGCTCCTATTTTACCTATCAGACACTCAATCATTTACCAGACACCGAACATGATTATAGGAATAGTACTTTTGCCAGTGGCTTGGCCCGTATAGCTGTCGGAAAATATCACCCAGGAACCTACTACCGGGATAAAATGGGTATCCTATCTGTTACGTATCCATGATATAATATAATATCTTTGTGCCAAATTCGATCTAAATCCGTTTGGCCGTCTTTGCATCATTGAGAAACAAACATCCAAAAATCTAAACATCTAAGCCATTTCGCGGTCTCTTGAGTATAATGAACACACATGATATTCGCAATTACTATGAAGCCAAAGTAATATAAATTACAATCCTACTTATCCTGTACTACCCGGCCGCTGCCAACGGATGGACGGGACGGACGTACGACCTGCTGCTCTGCGCCCGCTTTTTAAATCTCTAATATCTTCTAAGATATTCATTTAAATTACATGCTGTAAAGGGCTATATTGATCTATATTAAATGCACAATGTATTTAAGGTCTTTAATTGGATAAGGATTAATGCTGTATTGCTTAAAATCGCTTCGTAAATAAGCCCTTATTTCTCGTAAAAAGTAAAAGATAAAAAATGGTTATTGTGGGTTATCCCTAAGAGATAGACATATACCATTCAGGACATTTTTGTAGGCCTTTTTAAGGTGTACAATACTGTAGTACATTATTTTGATCTCATCATCATCACCATCATTTCAGCCGAAAGACGTCCACTGCTGGACATAGGCCTCCCCCAAGCACCGCCACTTCGACCTATTCTGTGCTTCTCGCATCCAACGTATTCCTGCGGCCTTCACCAGGTCATCGGTCCATCTTGTGGGAGGCCTTCCAACGCTCCGTCTTCCAGTACGCGGTCGCCACTCCAGAACCTTCCGACCCCATCGGCCATCCGTTCTGCGAGCAATGTGCCCTGCCCACTGCCACTTAAGTTTGGCAATTCTTCGGGCTATATCGGTTACCTTGGTTTTCCTACGGATCTCTTCATTTCTGATTCGATCGCGTAGGGAAACTCCAAGCATAGCCCTCTCCATTGCTCTTTGGGTGACTTTGAGCCTTCTTATGAGGCCCATTGTGAGCGACCACGTCTCAGTGCCATATATCATCACTGGCAACACACACTGGTCAAAGACTTTTGTCTTGAGACACTGCGGTATTTGGGACGAGAAGATATTGCGTAGCTTCCCGAACGCTGCCCAGCCGAGTCGGATTCGACGATTGACCTCTTTCTCGAAGTTGGATCTACCTAACTGGACAGTCTGTCCTAGGTACACGTAATCGTCCACAACTTCGAGTGTAACGCCTCCGATCTTCATTGGAGTGGGTATCACACGAGCATTGGACATGACCTTTGTCTTGTCCATGTTCATCCTAAGACCCACTCTTTCGGAAGCTCTACTGAGGTCATCGAGCATTGTACTGAGGTCCTCCATAGTCTCAGCCATGACTACTATATCGTCGGCAAATCGAAGGTGAGTGATGTACTCGCCATTGATGTTGATGCCAGCCCCTTTCCAGCCCAGAACCTTGAAGACATCCTCCAGTGCAGCGATGAACAGTTTCGGAGAGATTACGTCTCCCTGTCTCACCCCTCGCTGCAGAAGGATAGGTTTCGAGGCTTTGTCCTGGAGCCGGACTGACATAGTGGCGTTTTCATACAAACACTTCAGCACCTCGATGTACCGATAGTCAATCTGGCACCGTTGAAGAGACTGCAGTACAGCCCAGGTCTCGATCGAATCGAAGGCTTTTTCGTAGTCCACAAACGCTAAGCAGAGAGGCAGGTTATACTCTTCGGTCTTCTGTATAACCTGCCGCAGCGTATGTATGTGGTCCACGGTGCTAAAGCCTTTACGGAATCCAGCTTGTTCGGGAGGCTGGAAGTCGTCAAACCTGCGCGTGAGACGATTCGTGATGACTCGTGAAAACAGCTTGTAGACATGGCTCAGAAGTGAGATGGGCCTATAATTCTTAAGCAGGGTATTGTCACCCTTCTTAAAGAAAAGTACCACCACACCTCTGTTCCATGCCTGTGGCGTTTTGCCCTCGAGTATGACGGAATCAAACAGCTTCTGAAGGGCCTTTAGAACGGGTTTTCCGCCGGCCTTCAGGAGTTCGGCTGTAATTCCGTCATCACCCGGCACCTTGTTGTTTTTGAGCTGCTTCAGAGCCATCCTAATCTCGTACAAGCTGACGTCCGGGATATCTTCAGTGTAGTGTCGAGTCAACCTAGCTCTCGGGTCGTTAGCTAGATTCATAACGGGGTTTCTGGTGGACGTGTATAACTGTCCGTAGAACCTCTCAATCTCCTTAAACAGCTCAGGTTTGGCGGACACGATTCTGCCATCGTCGGTCTTCAGTTTCGCAAGCTGACTCTGCCCAATAGACAGATCTCTTGCAAAGACTTTGGAGCCCTTGTTTCGCTCTATCGCGTCTTTAATACGTTCCGTATTAAAGAGGCAAAGGTCGCTTTTCAAGGACTTAGAGATCCGTCTATTGAGTTGCCGGTACTCGAGTGCAGCTTCTGAAGACTGCAGGATCATTCCGCGCCTCTGTTCCATGAGCTGTAATGTTGGATCTGAGAGTTTCTTTTTTCTATTTGTACGGCGGGTCTTGAAGAACTTAGACCCGACCGTATGGACAGTTTCCACAAACCCATCGTTATAATCGTCCACGGAGCTCCCTAGGCACTCAAAACGATTCTGGAGTTCGAGCTGAAAGCTCTCGGGGTTCTGAAGTTGGATCGGTGCTGGTCGGAGCGTTGACTTCATCAGCCGAGATCTTTCCAGCTTGATATTGATATTCAATGTGCCTCTTACCATGCGGTGATCACTCCCGGTTTTCACCGCGTTGATCACAGAGACATCATTGAATATTTGCTTCTTCGTCGACATAATGAAGTCAATCTCATTCTTAGTTGCACCGTCAGGACTCTGCCAGGTCCACTTCCTGTGCTCACGTTTTCTGAAGAAGGAATTCATCATAAAGAGGCCTTCCTTCTCCATAAAACTAGCCAGTAGGTGACCCCGGTGGTTCCGACGTCCAACTCCAAATTGCCCCACTCTCAACTCATCATCGCTTCGCTTGCCCAGTTTCGCGTTGAAGTCCCCCATAACAACTGTGAAGTGAGTTTTGGAACCATGCATGGCTCTAGAAATATCCTCATACATGGTCTCCACCTCATCGTCGGGGTGTGTCGAGGTCGGGGCGTACACCTGTATGACCTTCAGCGAATACCTTGCGGATATTCTGAGTATAAGGAACGCCACTCTGGTCGACACACTCTCGATCTTCGCAACGTTGCTCACAAGGGACTTATGGACGATGAACCCGACACCACCTTGGGACTGCTGGTCGCCCTCCCGGAAATAGAGCAGGTTTCCGGAATTCAGGATTATCGAGTCCTCCCCCTCTCTTCGGACTTCAGATAAGCCTACTATACTCCATCGTAACCTGCTCAATTCTTCCTCGAGCTCGGCGATTTTCTCGTCGGTCCGGAGTGTACGCGTGTTGAATGTTGCCAGGTCCAGCTGTCGGTAATTGTGGTAGCTGGATCTCTTCCGGGGATTCTTAGCACCCCTTGCCTCACCGTGACCTTGACCGCTACCATAGCCAAGGGTAGGTGGGCCGCCGGGCACTAGGGGCCGTTTTTTGTTTGTGCTTGTCATTATTTGGGGGGGGTTTGCCATAATCGCCACGCTTGGCAGGCGGGTTGGCGATCGCAGTATGGTACTCTACAATGCATAGAGAACGCTGCTGCCCATTCTCTAGTATGTCCCTTAGTCGCCTCTTACGACACCCACGGGAAGAAATGGGGTGATGCTATTCTTTACGTCCGGCACCTACACGGACGCATTATTTTGATCTATTTCGTAGGATTCAGCCAGGGTTTTTCGAATTTTGAGACGTATGTCAGCGTAGTTTTCGAAGACAGTTATTTTTTTCTAAAATAAAAGAATCTTTCTAAAATAAAAATAGCCTAAGTTACTCCTTGTTACATCAGCTATCTGCCAGTGAAAGTCCCGTCAAAATCGGTCCAGCCATTTCAGAGATTAGCGGGAACAAACAAACAGACAAAAATTGTAAAAAATGTTGTTTTGGTATAATTATGTATCGTGTATACATCCATATACACTTAGTAAAAAGTGGTAATCTTAATATTAAAAATAGACACTCCAATTTTATTTATTTGTATAGATGTTAACTGCCATGGCTAAAATCAGAAAAAGTAAAAAAATGTACTTAGTGTTATTTCGCTTTAAATTTTTTTATTTATCCCATATGACATTATTTATTCCAAAGACATGGCCGCCAGGCAGCAACAACATGTTCAGATTTTGTATGTGTTGTCGGTCATATAGTCCGACAAGGCCTGAATGGAACGAAAAGTGTCGGACACATAGTCCGACATGGCAGTTAACGTGTTAACGTAGTGTCCGACAAAATAAACTAATATAATAAATATATCTAAATACATACATATTATAGATAAATTACACCCAGACACAGAACAAATGATTGTGCTCATCACACAAACATTTGTCCTGGGTGGGAATCGAACCCACAACCTCAGTCTTAGCAGTCAGGGTCACGAACCACTAGACTAACAGGCCAGTCATTATTCATAGGGCCCCCGCGACGAAATTCGTCGTACGTTGGTGAGCCCTGTTGGCCGGCGCGGACGCTTGCGCGGTTCCCCGTGATAGACCACTTTTGTATGGAAACGTGCGGGCGTCCGCTTAGCGCAGTTTCAGGCTAGTAAATAAAAATCTGCATTGTTAAATTAACCGTTTACTTAACATAATACATATCACACTGAATCTACTTATAATTGTTTAAGTTTGACTGTATGCTTATTCCTTGGTCCTGTAGTTTTTGATGTTGATTAGGACCCAGGCGGGGACGATAGACCAGCCAACCACCATCGCGCTGATTAGGACCAGCATCTCCTGGAAAAGTAGAAAAATATTATGTTATAGACTATATAAATGCGTGCGCTGACTGGACGGGACCTCTCAATCTGTGCGGTTCTTTCCTCAAAGACTATTTAGACACCAATTTAGATCCTGAAATGCTCGCTTGATGCTATTTTTAAATGATAAATGATTTTATGTGCAAGTAGGTTTCTACAAACACTTTTACACATCAAACAAATTTTAGAACTAGATAAGGTCAGCATTTCCTATCTGACTACTTTGAGAAGGGCTGAAAAAAAACTCGGAGGTCACAGTCTCTTTTAAAGCCCAAACATAATCTTGGTCACATCATTTGAAGACCATGTAGATTGATGTCTGAAATGGTCTTTTGAGGAAAGAACTACACGGATTGAGTCGACCAGATGTAGCATAAATATACCATAATATACTATAGGACTTCTATCTATACAAATAAATAAAATTGGAGTGTCTGTTTTTAATATTAAAATAACTACTTTTTACTAAGTGTATATGGATGTATACATGGTACATATACCAAAACAACATTTTTTACAATTTTTGTCTGTCTGTCTGTTCGTTCCAGCTAATCTCTGAAATGGCTGGACCGATTTTGACGGAACTTTCACTGACAGATAGCTGATGTAACAAGGAGTAACTTAGGCTACTTTTATTTTAGAAAAAATAAATAATAGTTTAAAAAAACTAAAAACACGCTGAATTTTGTGACGTATGTCAGCGTAGTTTTCAAAGACAGTTTTTATGAAAAACTTTTTGTTAAATACCACGCGGACGAAGTCACGGGTAACAGCTATTACCTATAATATAACCTGAATTAACACATCTACCGCGGTAGTACGTCCTCTTGCGTTAATTTCCGACATCCATGCGGGCGAAGCTGCGGGCAAAAGCTAGTAATCAAATAAAATCAGCCTATAATGTTCCCACTGCTGGGAAACAGGCCTCCTGTCTTTCGTGAAGGAATGGGCTGTAATCTATCCAGATTGCCCAGGGCAGGTTGGTAGAAGTTACACGGCTTTCATTATTTTTTGTTCTAGGACATGCCACCCCACTATTTTTTCTGAGCAGTGTTAAAAGTAATTATTTACACAAAGTAATGTGCCTGCCAGGTTCCATCCAACAACCCACAACTTGGGGCCATGACCTGCTCACTTTATCATGCTAAGAAGCTGTTGAAAACTTTCTCAGGGCGAAGAACATTCAAAACATTTCCATACTCATGTCTTGCAATGTTATACAAAAAAATAGTTTTCCGGTTTATCTCTATTATTCGACGCCATGATTAATTCCAACATAAGTTAATCTTTAGACAGTTTAGCTATATGATAGCTAAACTAAACCAAATGATATCAATATAAGTTCATTCGGATCTGATAACAAACAAACATTATTTGGTTAAGTCAGAAACTAAAAATATTGAAAGCAAGTAAACTAACTTGATGAATAATCAATATAAGTACGAAATATATCATTGGTTAGGTTAAATTGGTCATAATAAAGCCCTTTTTATTGACTTAGTATTTCAACATACAAAGATAACCTATATTTTTCCCTAAGAATTACGTAATTCAAAAATTGTTTTTTTATATTTGAATAGAATAAATTAATACGTACATAATACGGGGTACTCTTTTAGAATGTTATAAATTAATAAATATAATGAAATTTGAGGCTAATGACTCAAAAAATACCAAAATGTACATACGGCTTTGGTAATCTTGTTCCTGGCGGGAGTAGCGATTACGCTCATGTTCCTCTGCTGCGCCACATTCTTGAGGATCTGGGCGTTTGCTTTGAAAAGGCTCCTGACGGCGAACATTTTGATTTTTACTGTTAATTTAACTTCGAAAAATGACACCAAAAATATTCACGACAGAATGAACGTCGAAAAATCAATCGCAGTTTAGAGATCTAGAGATGTAGAAACGTCAACATTGAAAAAGTTAGATTTAGTCGATTCGGAAATGTTATTTTTAGTCGAATGATATGTTATTCGGTGTGACGAAAAAAAATATGTTAGGAAAGTGACAAACTGTAATCTTCTATTTAATACGTGAAGCCAATTTATTTTTACAAAAAATACGCGGACGTAAGACAGATGAGTTTGAAATTTGGTAGTTAAATTTTAAACAGAGGAGTGCAGAAAATTAATATTAATGCCAATGCATTCTAATGCAATGCATCTTAATGTATTTCCAATGAAATACATTAAGATTTCTATGAATTATGGACAAATTTCAACCTCTGGGCGACCAGTAGCATTTATAACTCACTGAATTCTATAGCGTCCATAATTTTATTTCACAAAATCTTTTTACCATTTACTACATATTTGATAGATTAGTATGTTTTGGAACGTCACTAGTTTAATGTTGCCAAATTAAATAAAGTCAACAGCGCCAGAGCAGCCCGCGAAATTCAAATGATATGTATGTTAGAATTTACAAGCTAGGAGCTTTTAGTTGAAGTATTTTTCTGGCTATTTTAATTATTATGAAATAAAAATTTGGGAATATGGGAATGTCATATGCGGGACTAATTTGCATAGAAAAATATAAAATATTTTACTGTCCGGATAATACAGTAAGCAAACATAGGTTAACATCAAGTTGAGACGACATGAGTAGCTTAAATATTTCCTACAGCTAATAGTTACTATTTGCTAGTGAACCCTAAACTAGACAGTTAGTCTGTATCGTGGAACTCAGAATACGAATTCCACACGCTGATGCAATACTGAATTATTGCTTGGCAAAGCGCTACGTAAGCTTGTTGTCTATCAGTAGACAGTCTCATAGCCTTCGCATGGTGTGAATAAGTTTTCTTATTCTGCCAGCAATTTTGGATATATGTTGCTTAAATGTTAGGTGGTTGTCGATAAGAATTCCGAGGTATTTAATAGAAGAAGTACGTTCAAAGGGAGGACAGTCGCAAGGGAGAGTAGAAATGTTAAAAGAGCATTGATGTAGTTTAAGTTTTAGGTGTATCTGTGGGTTAGAAGCAGCAGTCTTGGAGAAAACAATATATTTATCTATAGTTTAGCGTGATGAGGTTTCATGCTTAGTTATTAAAAAGAAAAACATCACAAAAATACATTTAATTAAACATTTATTATAAACTTACAATACAAACTTAAAAGTAGCTTAACCATACGACTTCTTGTATAACCAAAATGACATTCTATTGTAAATTAATTATTTTAAAGCTGTTTGGAATCATTTGAGAATTACTGCGAAACTTCCATCACATGCGGCGCGTCTGAAACAATATAAATATTTATAATTAATTTGTGTTTATTTTGAACATTTTATAGTAAAACTAGCTGACCCGACAGACGTTGTCCTGTCTCTTTGATGATATTTGAGCACGCATTCTGTCAATTCTATGTCAAATGTCATAATGTTACATTAAAAAAGTTTACATTGTCCTATTATATGGTTGTTAAGTATTCTTAAATAAGTATTCTTAAATTTTCTAATTTTCCGCGCAATTTTTTAATTTTTTTCTTTCTTAGGAACCTTCTCCTGACAATTACAAACACAACAAAAACAAAAAAAGTGAAATCGGTCCAGCCGTTCACGCGTGATTGCGTGACCAAGGGAAATAGGGATTCATTTTTATATATATAGATTACTTTCTAAGACTATATTTACATCAATACAGGCTAATGGTAACGGCCGCAACTTACGAGTAGTAAGGTCGTGAGTTCGAACCCAAGCAGACGCTATACTTTGTGTAAATTATTTCATCACCACTGCTCTCAAAACGGTGAAGGCAAACATCGTGAGGAAACCGACATGTCTTAGAAACAAAAATTCGAAGACATGTGACATCTACCAACCCGCACTGGGCCCGCGTGGTGGATTATGGCCCACCCCCTCTCACCGAGAGGAGGCCTGTGTCCCAGCAGTGGGAACAATATAGGCTGCTGGGAATAATATGTACATGTATATAAAAAGATATATTTAAGCAATAAGAAAAAAAAACATTATATATTAATTTTCTCTTCTAACATAATATCACGCCTTGTTTCGCCAAAGGGTTGGGCAGAGCTGTACCCATAGTGCCACATTTCGGCAGTTATGTTTAAATTCCATGTGATAAGGGACGACCCTATTACTATGAGCTGGGCACAAATCCAGATTGGAGGATGCTAGGGAGATATTTCAGATAGAAAAAACCCAATAACAATTTGCCCGACATTTTTTTTTGTGGTTGTAAATCATCAGATGACTTCTCCCACTCTGGGTGAAGTGGGAGGGCGTGTCAGACTTAACTGGGTGAAGTGGGAGGGCGTGTCAGACTTAATTGGGTGAAGTGACAAAAACCCACCCGTTATCCTTCAGTTGGGAATCGAAACCCGGTCCTCACGCTCAGTAGTAGCGATTGCGACCACTAGAGCAACGAGGCTGTATTTCTTTAAATTCTAGTTAAATTATACATAATTCGTCACTCACCTCCTGATCCATCATTGAACATAAATTCATCTTGATACTCCTTCAGGAACTGTTCCGAACGATGCTCGTCTAAGAATAGAGAGTATACCTTCTTAACGTCTTCCATGCTGACCTGGTAAAAAGAAATACAGTTAGAGTAGTATACCAGTCTTGGGCAAAATATGTCCATGGCTTTTTTGCTGACTAGCTGTACCCTGAGGTTTCACCTGCAACATTCTAGACCAGGGCTGTCCAGACAACGGCCCACGGGCCGCATGCGGCCCGTGGGCCGTTGTTTGGAATATTATTATTAGATAAATTAATTAATTTAGAACCAATAAACGAATAAAGAAATGGTTACCCTGTATTTTTTTTTTACTTGAAAACTGAAAATATCTGTTTATGCGGCCCTCCAGCTTTTGTAGTAAATTTAATTAGCCCGCGAAGGTATGTAGTTTGGACAGCCCTGTTCTAGTCAACGAAAAACACCGCTTTTATAGCTAGCCAAACTAAACAACAGAAAATCAATAATAGTAATTTTCTACTTTTTAATTTGGTTTTCTGTGAAAGTGTGTTATTTAGACTTGATCTTTGTAAATTAGTAGTTAAAGTAGTTCTAGTTATTTATTTAATTTTATTTATTTATTTGCTAAGGCACAAAGTCCCAATAACTAAATCACGAATACATCAAATTCATTCCAAATTTAAAACAAAATACATTAAATTCATTACCACATTAAAATAAAATACACTAAATTCAAATACATTAAATTAAAATGCATTAAATTAAAATACATTAAATAAAATAAAAAAACATTAAATCAAAATACATTAAATTAAAATACTTTCACAATCAAATCTAATCCGACCAATCTATACTAATATTATAAAGCTGAAGAGTTTGTTTGTTTGTTTGATTGAACGCGTTAATCTCAGGAACTACTGGTCTGAATTGAAAAATTCTTTTTGTGTTGGGTAGCCTATTTATCGAGGAAGGCTATAGGTTATATAACATCACGCTACAACCAAGAGGAGCGGAGCAGTAATGAAAAATGTTGCAAAAACGGGGAAAATCGCACGGGTAGGCGATTCGACGCGACGGGAAGGGTCGGGGGAACAAGAAATTTAACGCGGACGAAGTCACGCGCAGAAGCTAGTAAAATATAATAAGATTTAAACTCTATTTCAAATGAAATTCCTTTATAAAATAAATTATCACAATGTCTTTATCGTTATGGATCTGATAATTTATAAAACTTAGTCAGTGTTCATAAACGTGTACAGACGCTAGCACATCAAGCTACCAGAAACTGTCAAATTTTCCAAATCAATCTAGAACATAGTAAATTAGCAATAAAGTTGAAAACCTATTAAAGAAATTTGACAGATTGTAGTAGCTTTGTGTGCTGGCGTCTGTATTTTATATTTTACTAGCTTTAGCCAGCGGCTTCGCCCGCGTATTATACGTATAAACCTTCCTCTTGAATCACTCTATCTATTAAAAAGACTGCATCAAAATCCGTTGCGTAGTTTTAAAGATCTAAGCATACATAGGAACAGACTGAAGGAAGCGACTTTGTTTTTAACTGACGAAAAAAAACGGAGGAGGTTATCAATTCGACGCGTATATATTTTTTTTTTATGTATGACCACGCATAACTTTTTACATAGTAGTCCGATTGTGATAATTATTTTTTTATTGGAAAGAGTATACTCCGAGGGTGGTCCTATATAAATTTGGAAAACAAAATCGAACCCTAAGGGTCGGAAAACATGGGATGATTGATTGTTCACTCATTGATTGTAATGTATAACCACGCATTACTTTGTACAGAGTAGTCCGATTTTAATAATTCTTTTTTCATTGGATAGGGTATACCTTGCCAAGTATTATTAGTACATTAAAGCCTCAAAATATTAGAAAATAAACACTTTTTTACAAAAAAATAAACCGCCGAAATAACAGAAAAGCAAAAAATAATAAACCTTAAAATTTTGAGTCGGCGCTGAAAAATCAATGAACAAAGATCACTCAAAGCGCTGACTCATAATTTTAAGGTTTATTATTTTTTGCTTTTCTGTTATTTCGGCGGTTTAATTTTTTGTTAAAAAGTTTTTATACTATGTAGTGATAAATGTAAGGTGGCAAACCCAATGCTTTATAAACACAAGATTTTTATCTAGATCTACATAGGTTTAAACCATCATGAATTTGTTGAATTTAGAACTTTATTTCAACTATAATAGGGTGACAGGAACATCGACGCGCAAATTGTAATTATGGATACAGTTCATGATTCTGAACTCTGTGTTTATTTAAAAAAAATTGTCAGTTGTTATGTAAAGATGAACCTCGGCAAGGGTAGCTTTTTCTAATTATCAAATCAAATGTTTATTTGCAAGAAATACATTTTTGGGGAAGGTGAGATCTTATAACCTAAGAGTAATTGTATTCTGCCTGCGAGCAAGCGTGCAAATATTAATTATACAAGATGCAGTTTTGAACCTGCAAAACATTTCAGGAGGTTGTTATGAGACTCGTAAATAATCATATAACAATACGATACCAAGTCAATAATCAATAATAGTTTTTATTTTAGATTTTTCAATTTTATTGTTTATCAAAATAACTCTGGATGGGGAGCGGGGCTTTGGATCTATGAAAGAAATGTCGGTTGCGTTTGTTTGTGTGTATGAAAGCGCAGTTTAAGGACACGTACAGACTGGCCGTGTTTTGAAAAAGGGAGTTCACACTTACCGATTTCCGTAAATAAGAATCATTTTTTTTTTAAACCTGCCCATTTTATTATTGATTCGGGTCGAGAATCACTAACATAATTACCTCCTGAAATGTTTTGCAGATCCAAAACTGCACCTTGTATAAATTATACACATAGCACATTGATTACATTAATTATTATACACTACATACTTAAATTTTAATTTATTTTGATTTTAATAATTACACTAAATTTAAATTTGTATTTGTATGTCCCATAAATTCTTTAATACTATAAAAACAACACTTTAGAAGCCATTCTGTCAATTTTGTTTTATGAAGCCATTCCATCAATTTTGTATTATGTGATATGGCAGTAAAATATCCCATACAAGTTACGACCACTGCTAAATCCGTAGCGTCCTAAAGTAATACTAAAGAATGATATAATATGTAGACAGTTCTTTCATAGCCGTGCATGGCATGTTATTCCTCTATACGAATTTTCACTGTATTGCCCGTACCTCAGTTCAGGAGAGTTTAAAAGTTAACGGTGATGCCCGTACAGTCATTTTCAAACATCGAAAAATCGACTGCTAATGCAGTGCGTCCCGCAACGTGTTAACCTGATGGATCACCCCGTGCAGCTGTAACTGCTGACTCAGAAGGTATAAGACAATACAGTACATACCTCAGTAGCCTTCCTCCGCTTAGCCACAAGAGACGCGGTGGTGATAAGTTGTATGGCGTAGCGTAGAGATGTCTCTGTGGCGACTCTCGTTAGCACTGTCAGAGCATCGCCTGACATTTGGCAGTCTTCTTCTTCACATCTGTGGGAGGAAGAAGAATAATACTTTTGGTGAATTTATTAAGGGCGGAGGGGAAAATAGGCAGTCGCTTATGTTTTTTCCTTTCACTGCCCCACTGAAATAAAGAAAGAAAGAAAGAAAAGGTATTTACTGTGACTCGCACAGGAAATCACATAATAAACTAAACACACACACACACAATCATAAAAACTAAGAACTAAATTATTCCTAGAAAGTAAATAAAATCTTTTTTAACAAAAAAAAAAAAAAACAACCGACTTCCTAAAAAACACTACAAAGTGAAAAATAACATTAATTTCGGAAGTCGGTGTCTTAGGATCTGTATTTATGGTTTTTTTGCCACCGACTTCCGAAATTAAAGTTATTTTTCACTTTGTAGTGTTTTTAAGGAAGTCGGTTGTTTTTTTTTTTTGTAAAAAAGTTTTTATTTTTAA
Organism: Aporophyla nigra; assembly: GCA_947507805.1. Taxonomy (NCBI): domain Eukaryota; kingdom Metazoa; phylum Arthropoda; class Insecta; order Lepidoptera; family Noctuidae; genus Aporophyla; species Aporophyla nigra. Next base: position 9,653,806 of record OX382319.1, on the reverse strand, counting down.
ATTTTTAGTTGTGGTATTCACCCCGCACTAATTCCAAACAAAAAATGCATATTTATGCGATAGCAGAAATCGCGGTTGATTTGCTATCATTTTTTAAAGTGTTCCGGTGTATGTCTCCGGAACTCATCATCAGATCTATATGAAAATTGTATGGGACCATTTCGAAATAAACCCCTTTCGAACAAAAAAAGAATTTTGCAAATCCATCAGATATATATGACGGAGTTATGGCCGAACATACATTAAAAAAAAAACATATAAACATCCGAATTGAGAACCTCTTCCTTTTTGAAGTCGGTTAAAAAACCGGCCATGTGCGAGTCGCACTCGCGCGCGAACGGTTCCGTACCATGATTTATATAAAAAAGGCAAAAAATCATGTCTGTTGTATGGCAGCACCCTTAAAATATTTATTTTATTCTGTTTTTAGTATTTGTTGTTATAGCGGCAATAGAAATACATCATCTGTGAAAATTTTAACTGTCTATCACGGTTCATGAGATACAGCGTGGTGACAGACGGACGGACGGACAGCGGAGTCTTAGTAATAGGGTCCCGTGGGCACGGAACCCTAAAAAAACAATAAAGCGCCTTCTAATTTTTATTTTGTGGGTGGTAAATCATCAAATGACGTCTCCCCCTCTGGGCGGAGCGGGAGGGCGTGTCTGACTTTTACTCGACTACGAAATTTATATAATTTTCTATACCTGATATTAAGAATTTCTTTCAGCTCCTGGTGCGAATAAGGAGAGGTGGGCACTATGATCATCCTGTCCAGCAGATCCAGTGGTATCCCGTGTGGGGACCTGTAGTTGGTCCCTCTGATGCGGGTAATACCACGGTTGGTCGCCATGATGACTACGGGTGCTGTCTCTGATTCCAGCGCTCGATTGAGATAGGAAAAGCATTCTATATCGAGCATATGAGCCTGGAAAATATAGAAGAAATAGTTTATTAGTCAACTCTGTGTAAATAATTTCATCACCACTGCTCTCAAAACGGTGAAGGAAAACATCGTGAGGAAACCGACATGTCTTAGAACCAAAAATTCGAACACATGGGACATCTATGAACCCACGGGTCACGCGCTCTCCCTCTGATAGAGTGGAGGCCTGTGTCCCAGCTGTGGGAACATTACAGGCTGATTACGATGAAGAGCAGTGTTACGTATTTAAAACGCCTTTATTAGCTTCGTATGTATGTAACGGAATCTTTGAACGTGATTTTCACCCTCTTCAAAGCGTCGTATTAATTAGAAACTACACACTTATCAAGGACCGATGACAATACAATAACTTCATAAATTTGCGCCATTATCCTGGCTATGATCACCAGGATAGAAAAAAGAAACCAGTAAACACGCTTTTGTAGCTAGGTGAACTGACTGACTGATGTATCAACGCACAGCCTAAACCGTTGGTCCTAGAGACATGAAATTTGGAGGGTGTGTTCTTTGTGAGAAGTAGGTATAGGTACACTAAGAAAGAGTTTTTTAACCGACTTCAAAAAGGAGGAGGTTCTCAATTCGGATGTTTATATGTTTTTTTTTATGTATGTTAGGTCATAACTCCGTCATATATTGACAGATTTGCAAAATTCTTTTTTTTTGTTCGAAAGGGGTTTATTCCGAAATGGTAACATGTAAATTTCATATAGATCTGATGAGGAGTTCGGGAGATAGACACCGGAACTCTTTAAAAAATGACAGCAAATCAACCGCGATTTTTGCTATCGCATAAATATGCATTGTTTGTTTGGAATTAGTGCGGGGTGGATACCACAACTAAAAATTTAAAAATAAAAACTTTTTTACAAAAAAAAAAAACAACCGACTTCCTTAAAAACACTACAAAGTGAAAAATAACTTTAATTTCGGAAGTCGGTGGCAAAAAAACCATAAATACAGATCCTAAGACACCGACTTCCGAAATTAAAGTTATTTTTAACTTTGTAGTGTTTTTAAGGAAGTCGGTTGTTTTTTTGTAAAAAAGTTTTTTTGAAATTCCATTCCTAAGAGGGTGAAATGGGGCTTTGAAATGGTGAATTTTCGACATCCACGCGGACGAAGCCGCGGGCAGAAGCTAGTAGAAAATAAAAAATAGTTTAATTTGTCAATAATGGAAAAAAGTAAAGCAAAAAAAAAAAATGGAAAAAAAGCGTGGGGTGCGTTTTGAGGTATTTCTAATTGATATCAAGTATTTTTCCATTATTTTCACTTGCTTTTTTTCCATTATTTTTTACTTTTAGTTTGGTTTTAAGTATGTTTTTTAGTTTCTTTTTACCATTTATTTTTATTAAACGTACACCGTATTTTGAAATCCGTATACATGAAGCAGTTTACCAAGAATGCAAGAAATACTTAAAGCAGCTAATAAATAATACCCACCTCATCAATGAACAGTACTCCTGGAATCATTTCTGCCTTTCCCTCTTCGCGCCACTCGGCTACCTTGCTGTTGATCTGTTCACGAATCTCAGATTTTATCTCACCGGTGTCTCCTGTACACAAAGAGTATTAATATTAATATAAACATTGACATGAATATTTTGACTGGCGTGTTAGTCTAGTGGTTAGTGATCCTGACTGCTAAGACTGAGGTCGTGGGTTCGATTCCCACCCAGGACAAATCTTTGTGTGATGAGCACAATCATTTGTTCTGTGTCTGGGTGGAATTTATGTATAATGTGTATGTATTTAGAAATACATTTAATAAGTATGTTTATTAGTTGTCTGGTTACCATAGTACAGGCTCTGCCTAGTTTGGGGTCAGTTAACGGTGTGTTGGTTGTGCTAAGATATCATTCTTTATTTTGTTAATATAAATGGGGCAAAAGGAGTATTTAAGGATTGTAGCAGGTGGCGTTCTGTACTTTCTGCCTACCCCCATGGGAAAAAGGCATGAGTTTGTGTGTAGGTGTGTGTGCGCGCGCGTGCTCACGTGTGTGTGTGTAATTGTGTGTGTGTGTGAGTGTGTGTGTTTACGTAGATAAACATAAAAATGATCAATACGGCCCTCTAAGTTGTAAAAAATAAGACTTGCAGCAGACACGCCAAAATAATTATCAGATTTACTCTAAATCCCCATACGTCATCACTTACCAGAGAACAGCGCCAGAAAGCCGTGTGTCCTAGAGTTGATAACATCGATCTCATGTAGAGTGACTGTGTGTACAACTTCTTTACGCTTCTGGAGTTCACCTTCTGGGCACTGCACGAAGCGAGCTTGTTGGCCTGTGTAGAAGACATAATTATAACACTAGTCTTTTTGGGAGCAAACAAAAAAAAAAAAACAGATTCTCTTTTTACACGCTTTATATTAGCTTCACTTGTATGTTTGTTTGTAACCGACTCCTTATAGCGCGATTTTGACCCACTTTAAACGACCAGATTTCATTCAAACTTTGCACACCTGTCAAGGACCGATGACAATGCAATAATTTCATAAATTTGTGCCATTATCCTTGCCAGGGTTACCAGGACAGCAAAAAAACTGTCTTCGAAAACTACGCTGACATACGTCACAGACTACGCTGACATACGACACAAACTACGCTGATATACGTCACAAACTACGCTGACATACGTCACAAACTACGCTGATATACGTCTCAAAATTCGAAACACCCTAAAAAATTGAAAATAAATAAGTTTTTTAAACTATTATTTTTATTTAAACAAAACATTGTGTTTTTAACCGACGAAAAAAACGAAGGAGGTTCTCAAGTGCTTCGATTTAAAAATAAAAATCTTTATAATTATTTATTTTATTGGAAAAAGGTATTTTTTGAAGTTGGCCATTTGAATTAAAACACAACCTATCACTAAAAGAAGAAAAGAAAAACGTTTTATCAAAAAAATACACCGACGAAAAACAAAATGTAGGGCTAGAGACTAAAATGATTATTTTTGATTTTGAGTTTCCTTTATCGTCGTTTTAAAAAAAAAAATACCATGATTGTAAATATGTGAGCACCATGTTTCTATCATATTATTAATTTATATGTCATTGCTCCATTTTTTAACATTAACGCAAGACCCCATATACCCCCATTAGACTATTGAGTTAAAAGCATAATACAATAACCAAAACTTATTCCATTTAAAGCTAGCAGTTATAATTAATAAAATCGGGTTGACCCTAACATTACTCTACGCATTTAAAATAGTGTCTTATTGCCTTCAAATAAGGTCGAATTCTCTTTGGCCCATTCGGCGAACTTGCATCTATTCTGTTACACCTTGTATAAAACAAAATAAAGAAGCAAAAGTGCGCAACAAGCTGTAGTGCAGACTGACTGCCGGAGGACGAGAAACCCATGGCGTTTGACCCGGTGATACCGTTCTTAATATTTTACAGGGATTCGTTTGCTAAACTGCATATACGACGGGCCTTGATATGCGGACGCATCGTCATCTCAAGCAGCCGTTGCGGACCAGTGTCTTCACACCAACAAAATCACGCTATTATTCTAACACTAAATATGATATCGTTGAAGATCTAATAATTGTACACACAGCTACATATCAAGCTATGGATTTCCAGTTTTAACAGACCTCGCATTGTATTTCGTTACGGCTTCCGTACAAAGAGAAGTCAGTTTATACTGGAACTGAATGGCTTGATTTGTCGACATGTGTACCACGGTAACAAATTCCTTAAATTGTATTGCAAAAGGCTACGGTCACCGGAATTTAAATATACATGTGGACTGAAGAGTTAAAAAAATACCCCGAATTCTTAAGTTTGCACTACACGTTTTTGCTCTACAGATAACGATACAAAACAAAAAAAAAGTCAAGCTCATAAATTACACAGTTTGAGCCCCTTCCTGACACGTGTTTGACTAAACAAAAGCAATTACAATGGTTACTAAAGACGGGAACTGTTAGACGGGAAATGTTTGTCTAGTAAGATATCCTATCAAATAAACAATTTAGTCTAATGGGAATAATAATTTAACATTAATTTGTTCACAAGAACATCCATCAAGATCTCGCTACATATGTTTTGGAACATTGACAGGATGATAGAATTCGCCTAGCACTTCTAAATAATATATAGGAATTTTTCCCCAACAGCATTCTTTTCCAGGAACAAAGGATCAATTCAACATTCTGGTATATCAAATATACCATCATCACCGGTCCGAATTGTACCTCGTAAATGTGAATGTACACATAAACAGAACGCAGAAAAACACCTATCGGCGATCGAGAGAATCCGCCAATATACACATCCTCTACACGAAGCACTATGATAGCTGGGTCCTAATCAAAGTAACAATACAACAACAACCGGATAAACATAACGCAAGGTTCAATCAACGCATCATACCACCACACATTATACCAGACCTTTAGGTAACCGGTACATCACATGAGAAGTACATGAAAAAGCCACAAAACGTCAGCTTCAAACAAACAGTCCCCAATAAGTTATCCCATTAACAACGTGCGAACAACGAGAAGCAACACTGCTTACACCGTTATGTATGAGACATAATAGCAGACGATACTCCATGTATCTACACCAGAAACCTGAACATAACCGCAAAAAGTACACTTGCCCAGATCTCTGAGTATTGCAACTTGAAACGTTGGCGGCGATTCAAAACGAGCCAAAAATAATTTGTAGACGCTGAACTTTCACGTAAAGCCAATCTACGGGGAACAGGGATGAATGCAAGAAAGTTTATCTCCACACACTACGAATGACACCTCTCAGGAATTGCGGGTAACACACACCGGGGCCCTGCAATTTTAAAATCTAAATCTAAAGTCATTTATTCAAATTAGGCTGAGGATCAGCGCTTTTTGAACATCAAAATTACAAAAGACAGTCCCCCAAAACGCCCACCCGTCGCGCACTTCCTTTATTTATTAAGAAAGAATGCCCAAATTGAAGCAGTTTACAGTAAAAAGTATACGGACGCGATGTCAGCTACTCTTGAGGTACCCCCAACAGCTGTACTTAGAAAGCAATCAGATCCTTCACAAACGTATTATACTTGTTTAGACGAAAAACAAGAAAAGTAGCGCTGCAAATACGGCACTTCAACGCCCATATTGGTCGATAAGATACAACGCAAAGGTTTGATGCAACACACGCTTCACCATGAAAATTCCAACTACAACGGTGAACTATTAATGAATATTGCCAACAGGGAAACACTTCAAATAGAATACAATAAAATAATTTGGGGACTGCCAAGATCAAACATCATAGAACAGTAAACAAAAAGGGAAAAACCAAACACAAAAACAATGAAAAGGTACGAATGAAATAACGGTTGAGACCAAGTATATCAATCATAAACAATGCAACTGTGACGCGCTGAATAGAAATTCTACCAAACCAAAATACCAAGACTGTTTAACAAAAAAAAAAAAAAAAAACTAGCAATGTAGTAATCACCCCAACGAATGAAAACATCGAAGTACCCTGGAATATTCTAACAGAGGTAACTCTGACTTTTCAGCCAATTTACTCAAGGGACCACCGATTAGCCCTTCCTAACCTACAGAAGGCAAAATTCCTGCAAAGCAAGCAACCGAATAACTCCAATATACATAATCACGTAAAAGAAAGCCAGACAACACTCCAAAAGGTTAAATATCAGAACAAGAAACATGCAGACAACGTGATAAACCTGCTTCACCGGACTAGGGGAAAAAAAAAATCACCCCGCAAAACACATGCAAACGCTCAACACATTCCACAGAAAAAAAAAAGCAACAAACAAAAACGAAAAAGAGCAGGGTAAGTACATACCGATATCCAAATGGGAGAAAAAAAAGGTCCGAGGGCCTTCATATACCAACGGTTAATAAAACAAAATTGATAATCGAACACAATGCGAAAGGCCGACGACGAAAGAAATAAAGAAAATCATCATCACTCCCGGTGGTATTATCATTTGCGGACTACCTTATCCTCATTACAGATGAGCTGGAAGAACAAAAACGATGCCAACAGGCCACAAGAAACACCAAATCATAACTACCAGTCATAGTAAACTCAAAGATGGACTGGAAGCTAGATAGACTTATGTAATGATTATCGTACTGTGTATGACATGGCTTAAAACTATCACAGTCAGTAAAGCGAAAAGATCAAGACTCAGAAGAAATGAACGAGTTGAGTCATGACTTGATTGACCAAGCTAGGTAAAAGGAAACCAGGAAACTAGGAAACTGCGGACATAAGAAAATACATCAAATCTTAATCGGAAAACCGTAACAGAACGCGTCAAGAACCACAGGATGTGGTTGACCACACATGCATGCAGCAATGCAGTACAAGGCCAAATCTAAGAAGGTCGAACGACCTCCTTACACATGGGACGACAACCTAAAACAGGACATGAAATACGAGTACTTACTTTGACATGGGAATCAAGTTTTAGACGGACACAGCTGGAGACATTATCGTACCTTGTATGTTATATGGCTTAAAAGTATCAGCACTCACAAAGGAAGACACACGTACAAAGAATTAAAACGAAACTTTCCAAATTTATATGCTTTTCGCGAAGTTAAAAAAACCACAAATTTACAGACTGCCCTTATAACATACTACGCCTATGTATATGCATGGCTTAGTTACGGAATAATAATGTGGGGCAACAGTACAGATGCACCATCACTGTTTACGATACAAAAGAAATTTGTTCGTATCGCAGTAAACATACAGCAAATAGATAGCTGCAAACCCCATTTTATAAGGCTTAATATTTTAACTCTGCCATGCATATATATACTCGAAATTTGCAAATTTGCTCATAAACACCAAGTCTTTTACACTAAACGAGAAGACATACAAACACGATACACACTTAGATACAAAACACGATTAAACATACCAACATCCCGCCTAAAAATACACTCATCAAGCCCTCTGGTTATGTCGATAAAAATTTACAATAAGGTACCAGAATCCATAAGAACAGAGAAAAAAAACCATCTATTCACTAGCAAATTAAGAAAGCTTTTAATAAGTAAATGCTACTATAGTGTCTACGAATATTTAAATGATAAATCCCTTAAACTAGCTTAGAAAACTCCAAAGCATGTATTTAATTTATTTTTTATTACTATTTTAGAATAAGTTACATTATAAGATAATCAATAGGTCCTCTTCTCTACTTACTGTATTTTCTTTTGCTGTGCCCGACAGGGTCCACGATTGTTTCTAAATAAAATGTTTTACCACCTAAGCATATACATTGTGGAATGCAATAAAGTATTGAGTATTGAGTAAGGCGAACCATTAAAAACCGAGAATATATGAACGAGTTATCATGAGAGAATCGATCAACCACGCTAGTAACAAACCGAGACAGAAGAAAATGCATCAAATCTTGGGAAAACCATAACAAACCGCATCAAGAACCACAGGATGTACTACCCAACACACATCTTCAGACACTCTGAACCACACCTGTTACATGCAGCAATGCAGTACAGGGCCAAATCTATGAAGGCCGGCGATCTATTTACACATGGATTGACAACCTAAAACAGGACATGAAATACTTCGACAAGGAAATCCAGTTTGGGAGGGACACGGCTGGAGACAGAAATAAGATCAAGAAAGCGGCTAGTGATATCTACAAAAAAACCAGAAACTGATATCAGCGAGAACTCAGAAGACGACCAAGAAAACAACAACACGGAACATAGCGAAGCCTCGACAAAGAAAAGAGCCAAGCAAACGGTTAACCCCACCAAAAGATGCATCGGTGCAAGCTGTCACGCCCTTTATGCCAGGCTTTTATTTTTGCAGCCATGTTTACATTATACATATTTTTTTTTGCTTATGCTTGAGTATAGTTTTCATTTTATTTGTTGGTATATTGGGTTGGCTAGCTGGCATATAGCAAATCATTTAATTTAATTTGTGTCTCTTAATGTTTTACTATATACTATTGTATAGAATCAAGTTCTTCTAACTGGACAGACAGCTGTTCTGCTGGGGAGTTTGTTGGCCACTTTTTTTATTTATTATTAATAACTAACTTACACTAACAGTTTGCACCACACATACAAGTTATCGGTCACTACTATTTATAACATAGACAGAATACACATAGGGTAAGTCAGGGAGAGATGCCTATAGTTTTTAAAAAAAACGTTATTTAATTATATATGTAAGATACTTAATAAAATATGCGTAGTCCATTTGAATCACTGTTTATTTATGCCATACAGATTAAATATTGAACAATATTGCAACATATTTCAGTATAATAAATATTTTTTTTAAATAATAAAAATAAGCATCTCACCCAGACATGGGGGTGAGTTGCCCATAGATATTAAGGATAAATGCCCACTAGTAATTTGCGAAGATTCAGACGTCACACGTTAGGCATTTCGCTAGATCTTCACTGCAGTCTTTATCGAACCACATTTGGCAAAGAACACACTGTAACCAGTTGCATTTCGTCTTAGTGGCGTTATAATACTCTCCACACACTACGCAAATATCTCCAAGAATTTCGTATTCTATGTCCCTTTCTGGTGAGCTATCATGTAAAGAAATATGAACGTCTTCAATGCTCGAATCAATGTTGGTATAAACTCATTGTGCATGCAAATAGAAGAGCAGTGCTAACCCAGTGGTAAGTGGCGGGCGTGACTTACGAGTTGTAGGTTCGATCCCATTCAGACGCTTTACTTTGTGTAGATAAATTATTATTATTATTATCAGAATACAATATTCCTTACAGAACTCTATGAAAGGAAAAAATCTGTTTTGAAAAAAAAAAGTTTTTTGTACAAGAGTAATGACTTTTTCTAAATCTTCGCCACTCCACGTAGCTCTATTCGCGCCAGTAGGTCTTCTTTTATATTCATTCGGCATCTAAAAAAAATAAAAAACCAATAATATTTACTGGGCATCTAACACTGAAACATCATTGGGCATCTCTCCCAATTCTTAGGGAAAGATGCCTATCGACACGGAACGCACCCTAAAACAGTTACAATTCAAAATGGTGGATTATCAACAAAACAAGATCACAGTGTTAGGTTATGAAACAATTTAATACTATTTAAGTAATGAATTAAAGAAAAAATAGTACTGCAAACTATCTCAAAATTATATTCTTACAATTTAATTAAGTACACTTACCTTATTATACGAAAAAACACGAAAATATTAATTAAAAGTCCGTAATTTGCATATAAAAACGTTCCACACTGACATTAGCTTCGAACTGACGTATTATAGACGCGGTTCGGGTAACGCCAAATTTGTATTAATTTTTTTTAATTTAGTAGGCATCTATACCGTATAGGCGTCTTTCCCTGACTTACCCTACAATAACAGAATTTAATAAATTATAAAATTTGGTAAAAGTAAAGGATTATACAAAATTAAATATAAGATGAATAGGTATATAAAAAAAGGGTAAAATTAGATAACAATTAGATAAAATTTCATAATAAAATAGTTACATAAAAAATTGACATAAAAATTGTGCAATAAAATAGTCAATAATATAGTACAGTTCAATTTATTTATTTAGTCCATGGAAATTGTACTGGGAGTGGCTATGGACTCCAGGCAGAGTGGGGCAAAAACTAATTGTAAAACAACTAACAACTAACAATTAAATTGCCAAATTTAGTTGCAACTAACAACTAAAATAATTAATTGTAATTGTAACGTGTCGCAATTAACAATTAATTAATTGTGCTTGTAAAACTTAGCGATTACAATTAAATTAATTGTGCTTGTTAAAATTTGCAATTACAATTGATTAATTGTTAATTGTTTAATACACGTTTACAATTACAGTTAACAATTAATAAATGTAAGTAACTGAAAAATATAATTCGAACAATGCAAGAGCATTCTCCATAATATTCTCAAAGATATGTAAAGCCTGGATTTAAGCCAGAACATTACGTAAAATACGTACGTACGTATTCCTCTGGTATATAAGTATTTAAAAAACGTACCGTCAAGCAGTCCAAGACGCGGGCGGTAGTGAAATCGTCGATGTACTTGAGCCCTGAGACTGCAACTCTTGATTCAATGAATCATTATTGTCCGTGTCAGAAATATTAATTGACGTTGACGACATGTTACTGTAATCATCTTCATCCATAACTAATAAGTTTTTAAGAAGTTGTAGAAATATCCGTAAAATAGGTAGGTATATGAATTGTTCAAATCACTCTTAGTATGTACATTCAAACTATTACTACTATTTTTTTATTTTTTTTTAGTTTCAGTTCTATGTATGGGGAACCCCAAATATTATTGTTTTTTTTTTTCTATTTTGTGTGAAAATCTTAATGCGGTTCACAGAATACATCTACTCACCAAGTTTCAACAGCATAGCTCTTATAGTTTCGGAAAAAAATGGCTGTGACTTACTCGGACAGGCAGACAGACAGACATGACGAATTTATAAGGGTTCCGTTTTTTGCCATTTGGCAACGGAACCCTAAAAATATTGAGGAGCGAGTGAGGCGCACGCGCACAAGTCGAAGGGGGGGTGCGGGGCGTACAGTGTGCACGCTATGGACTCCTGCCATATTTACATTTATCAAATACGTAGTTAAATTAAATATTAATTGTTTAAAACAATTAATTTAAATGCAAATAAAATTTTAATTGCAGTTGAATTAATTGTAAACCACAATTAACAGATTTAATTGCAATTGATTTTAATTGCATTTCACAATTAAAAAATAATTGAATTAATTTAATTGCAATTAATTTAGTTGAAATAAAAATTGTAATTGTTTGCTTCTACAATTAAAAAATTAATTCAATTGTGCCCAACACTGACTCCAGGTATCGAGTAGCAGTGTTCAGGAATCTCAGCTCAGTATTCGCGAAAACATCGGATGATACGTCATACAGCAAAATGTTGTTAATATGGGTGAGGGCTAGGTATAATGGACTAGTCTTAAGGGATAAGGAACTAGTTTGTGGTATCGAGAACAGGGGACGTTGGCGAGGGCGAAGTGTGTGCATAATGGGTGGTGGGATGATAAAAGAGATATCCTGCAATAACGAGGAGTTGAAGTGGGTACCACGAATAAGGCGAATGAAATAAGTAACCAGACCAAGATTTCTCCTAACTTCCAAACTTTGGTACCCACCATACCCAGCACAAATGGTGTTGGGTACATGTACGGGTAATAACCATAAAGTTTTAAGTAGAGGTAGCGGACAAAAGACTTCTGAACCCTCCACCACTTCTTCTTCCCAGCTAAAGCACTAGGAAGTGCGCGACGGGTGGGCGTTTTGGGGGGACTGTCTTTTGAAATTTTGACGTTCGAAAAGTGCTGATCCTCAGCCTAATTTGAATAAATGACTTTTGATTTTGATTTTTTGATTTTGGTGAGGCTCTACCTGGATCAACATGCCGGCGACGACGTGAAAAGATGCCCTCCTATAGACAAATCACCCTTCTCTCCACTAGTCCAATGCTTACTTAAGGCTGCATAGTCGGTAGGCTCGTAATCCTTTCCTATCCTATGGGCACGTCTTCCCTACCATTACAGCGCCCGCCGGTCTACTTCTTGATATACTATGGCCTATGTAGCACCATGAATCATGAGGCTTCAGAGGCTAGTGCAAATCTCGGGGTTCATTCGATTAATCGAGTCTGGTCAAACCACTCTGGGATCGGTGCAATTCATTTCATTTCATACCTAATGTGGTATAAGTAATATTATTCTAGAATTCTAGATGCATCATTTTCACATATATTATACTAGTTTTTGCCAGCGGCTTCGCTCGCGTGGAGGTCGGAAAATATCCCGCAGGAACTTACTACCGGGATATAAAGTACCCTATGTGTAAATCCAGGTTAAAAAGTATCTGTGTGCCAAATTTCATCCAAATCGGGTCAGTAGTTTTTGCGTGAAAGACGAACAAACATCCATACATCCATACATACAAACTAACTAGTAGGATGTGAAAATGATGTCCTCCAGACCGTATTTCGGCCACGGCGGCCAATATCAACGGAGACTAGCTATCGGCGCGAGAGATATTATAGTGCTCAAGTTTCACATATAATTATTTAATGAATGTTTTTAAAAGTCATATTAAAAGTACACTTTGTAAACGAGCTTATTACAAATTAGAGGACTACATCCAAGATAAGAACGCTTGGAAACATGCTGGTCTTGCTCCATAGGATAGTTAGAGTTTATCAAACTAGTTGCTAACTTAATTGTGTAGATAATATTTATTTTTTCTTCTATGACACTGTTTTACATTCTGTAATTACTGTAACTCACACACTGACAGTTTATATGGGTAGTTCATATAATTGTTTTTTTATTTTTTTTATTTAACTGCTTTTGTTAACTTATTTTCTTTTAATTTCATTTGTTGTGTCTATGTATCATTTGCATCGTTGTATATGTAAGCGGGCACGCCCTTTATGCCTGGAGGCTTTAGTAAGGTTTTAAGTTCTGTTTACGATTTTGTTTCATTATTTATTTCAGCTTGAGTTTAGTTTTCAATGTTTTGTTGGTATAATGGCGTGTGCTAGCTGACATATGGCGAATAATGTATGTTTTGTTTTAATATATTAATAACTTATACAATATTGTATAGAATCAAGTTCTTCTAACTTAACAGACAGCAGTGCTGCTGGGGAGTTTGTTCCGCCACTTCTTCTTCCCAGCCAAAGCACTAGGAAGTGGTGAAGGGCGGGCGTTTTGGGGGGACTGTCTTATTTAACTTTGACGTTCAAAAAGTGCTGACTCTCAGCCTAGTTTGAATAAATGACTTTTGATTTTGATTAAAATATTGTAAAACATTTTTAAAAGAGTAACGGTGGAGTTTCTTACTCATACTTCTCTACCTCTATCTACCTTTTGGGAGGGGCGACTAGAATCTAATTCTAATTTAATGTAAATGGTGATGTCAAAAGTGCCTTTTATGTGACTATTTGAAAAAAAAAAAAAATGCTTTGACTTCAAATGAATGCAACGTAAAAGAAGAACAAAAGTATTTTTTTAACACCTGAAAGCTGAAACACTATTCTATGAGTTGTTTCTGAAAGTTGAGATCTAAAACTGAACTTACCGGTAGCATCATAGTCTCTAGCTCTGGCAAAACTTCTTCCTAGCTTGTTGATTTTTCCGGTAGCCTTGTCAATAGTTATCACATCGCCTGCTTGTACCTGTTGAATAATATGATATTTTTCATATTATTTTTTTTTAATAAAATGTCCAATCAAATTAGTGGTCCAAATTTTGGTGACGTTGGCAAGTTTGGTAAACTTACCAACTTTACCAAAGATACCAAACTTCATATTTTCCAACTACAATGTCGACACATACAGCCTATTCTAGTTATTCATAAGGTTTTAGAAAAGTCTTGAAAACTGACCCATTTATATATTTTTACTCTATTGTAGCCTGAAGTGTGAATAAACAAAATATCTATATTATCTAGCTAGACAGACAGACCGGTATCTTTAAATTCATTTGTTTTTGGTAGACCAGCATCCTAATTACGTAGCACACTTCGCCCGCGTAATATGCGCACAAACCTTCTTGAATCACTCTTGTCTATTAACGAAAACCGCATTAGAACCCGATGCGTAGTTTAAAAGATCTAAGCGAACAGACGCAGGAAGCGACTTTGTTTTATACTATGTAGACATTTTAAAGCTTATTCTTAATCTATTGCTTCATTTATTCAAATTATTAAAAAAATGTGTGACCAACAAAGTCATTGAACTATCAAAATAGAACCCATTTCTACTATTGGTGTGAAATCTTACTAACCAAAGACACCAAAGTCTACATTTTCCTACTCGACAACATCCAAATACACCAGTAAATATATTCCAGTCGAGTTTGGCAAGACTGGAAACCTTACCAACTTCACCAAACATACCAAACTCCACAAATTCTTATTCAAAGAGTTCCTCTTACCTTTTCCTTGAGCAGTGAGTCAATCATCTTAGCCCCCATATCGTAGTTAGTCTCCATGTCAGTAGTCTTCAGGGTCAGACGCCCCACACGGGCCCCCCCACCCCCTGCTGCCCTTTCGACCACCACTTCTACTACTTCTCCTTCGATTATTTCCGATTCTTCCCTGGAAATTAAGAGTAATGATTAGTCTTTTATTCAGGGTTAAGCTTATAATGTCCCCACCAATAGGTTACAGAGCCTGCCTCTCTTCAAAAGGGAGTGGGCCGTAATCCACCACGCGGACCCAGTTTGGGTTGGTAGACGTTGTCACATATCTTCGAATTTTTGGTTCTAGGACATGTCTCATGTATGTTTCCTTACGATGTTTTCCTTCTCTGCTTTGAGAGTAGTGGTGATGAAATCTATACTAATATTATAAAGCTGAAGAGTTTGTTTGTTTCATTGGTTGAACGCAATGATCTCAGGAACTACTGATTGGAATTGAAAAAATCTTTTAGCGTTGGGTAGCCCATTTATGGCGCTAGGCTATATAACATCACGCTAGGACCCTTAGGAGCTGAATAAAAAGAAAAAAAGAAATCACGAATACGAAGAAATCGCACGGGGAGGAGCAACGCAACGAAACGAAGAAATTTAACGCGGACGAAGTCGCGGGCAGAACCTTGTTATTTAAACAAAGGGCCTGCCGGCAAACCCCCCCAAAAATTGGGGGAGGCCTATGTCCAGTAGTGGACGTCAAACGGCTGAAATGATGATGATGATGAAAGGGCCTGCCAGGTTCGAACCCACAACCAACAACTCGTAAGTGGGGCCATTACCATAGGGCCCACTACTGCTCTTCTGCATACATAATTGAATATAACTTACTTGATCCTGATACCAATAGACTTTCTGATGGCTTGGCTGAGAGCTTCCGTCTTGCTCATCTCCAAAGAGAATATCTCAGAACCTGAAACCAAAAAACCAAAGTCAAAGTCAAAGCATTTAATTTTAATTAGATTTATTTCAATTAGGCCCAAAAAAGGCACTTTTGAACGTCAACTGTTACATGGAAAAAAGAATTGATTCTAGTCGCCCCTTCCAAAAAGTAGATTCGTATGGAGAAGAATGGGCAAGAAACTCCACCACATAATGATAAACTAAAAAACTAGACTCCAAAAAAAAAAAATACAAAGTGAAAAAAATAACTCCAGGTATCCCCGAGGTCGCCTTCCCGCTTCGCCCAGATACAGAGACGTCATTTGATGATTTTCCACCCACAAAAAAAAGAAATAGGTATGTCTTTCCAGAGCCACCTCGATTCAACCCTTGCAATACGCTTCTGGGTCACCACCTCATCAGTCTCCACACAGTGGTGCCTGAGGATGGACGGCGCCACCGAGGCCGGCCTAAGAAAAACGGATTTAGTGGATTTTATTTATTTTTAAAACTTACATAAAATACAGTCCCTACTATACCCTTTAGACCCATCACACTTTGTAAATCTTCACAATTCAGGCAATCTTATATCTTTGCTAGACAAAATAAAACATTTTCTGCCACTTTTTATTAACATACCGCGCAGGTGAAGCAGCGGGCAGAAGCTAGTCAATATTAATATTATTATCACTCACCAGCCATGCTCGTGAAAGGAGTATCAGGCCCCAAAGCCTGTGCGAGTCCCATGGCGATGGCAGTCTTGCCTGTCCCCGGCTGTCCTGCTAGTAAGACCGCTCGTCCTGCTATTTTACCTAAAAGACACAATACAAGATATAAGCATACTAGCAATTGTGAAAGTAAGTACACATACTTTTTGGGAAACAAGTAAACTTGTTATACCCTTTTTATAGTAAAACGTGGGAGTTTACTCCTTCAGTTGCGCGAAGTGGTAAGCCGCAGGAAACTTGTAAGCAAGGGGGCTTTAAACGGGTAGGGAGGTATGGGTTATAGATCGTAAGATGTGAATATTTTTCGGAGTCTAATTTTGGCGCGAAAATTTTAACAAACACCCGCGCTACGGCGCGATTTGGCGGGAAAATTACCAAATACATAGTGCTAAGATAGAGCTGAAATCTAATCTTTTTTGGACTTATGCACAGACGCCAGACACCTATCAAATTTCTTTAATATTTTCAACTTTATCACTAAAGCATTAGGTTCAAGGTTGATTGGGAGAATTTGACAGTTAACAGGTACCTTTATATGCTGGCATCTGTATATGACCATGATGTTTGGGATTAAACACAAGGGTCATGGAGTCTGAGTGCCCTATTTTTCGCCATGCGGTTGTTTGACTATTCTCCTGACCAGAGAGCTGGCCTAGTTTTTGGCCGAAGGAACGGCATTGCCATACAACATACAATGCGGCATATGCTGCCAGCCTTTTGGGCACTTTTCCTGTGATGCGGAAGATTTTTTGATGCTCTCTGATGATGCTGATGATGAGGTCTTCTCACTCAATAAGCCATCAGAACATCGGTTTATATATCTGGTAATCTTGTTAAGGAATATGGCATAACTAACAGCATAACTATGTAAATGTCTATTAAATGCCCCCAAATCACGATACATATACATATTTTTTTTTCTTTTTAACATAATTTACTCAATATTTGTCATTATTTATCTACATTTTTAATTTCTATTCTTTATTATTGGTTGTCATGCCAATCTTATCATTTGATTTAAATAGGTTTTTATATTTTATTTAACTAGTTTTTCATTTATGTAGATTCTTTTATATTTTGTGAATGTGAGAACATTGTATGCCTTGTAGACTGTAGATTTTTACAACATTTTCTATTATAGTAAGTACCTGGTACTTTTTTTGACAAGCCTACACTGTCCTCCCATACCTATTACCACTATAATTTGAAACTATTGTAAAAGTCAATTATTTTTAAAAGAGTAACCGTGGAGTTTCTTGCCGGCTCTTCTCCATTGGAAACAACAAATTGGAACCGCGCACCTAGCTTCTGACGTTTAATAAGTGGTCATGTAGGTTTATGTGGCATAAAATAATTTGATTTGAATACTGGTGGTATTCGGTCTGTTCAATGTGCATGTATTTCAGAACCGCCCCTAAGACTACCCACTGACCTAATTTCTTCTTAATATTAGGCATATTCAATTCATATCCAAAATTTAAAAGACTTGTTTAAAATTATGTCACATGCAAAACATTGCTTAGGCAAACAAGCTACTGTAACCATAGCAACGAAGTTTATTCAATACGAACCTTCTCGAATCATCTGCAGGACTACTCCGGCGGCCTTTCTGGCCATCTTCTGTCCCACCATGCCCTGGGAAACGGCCCTAGGCTCGAGAGAATCATCTAGACCTAATCCTCTTATATGTGAATGCGCCCCAATTCTTTCAATGCGCGTAATGGAACGCACCTCTTGCACTTGTGCCGCTGCTATAGACTAGAAATTAAAAAGTTGTAGTCAATATTTGAAATTAGAAAGAAAACATGATTCGTGTTTTTAAAGTGAGGTTATGTTTTAGTCAACCGGCTTGGTAGCATGCTTTGCATTTTAGATAGGTTTAATATTAAACTATATGAATATTACTTACAGCCATTTTCGGAGGTTGTCGCTGTGTTAATTAACTGAAGTTAAAATGATATGTGTTTAAACAAAGAATGCGTTTCCGTCGCTAGCCCAAACAACTATGCTCTAGAGAAAACTGACAGTGACAGTGACAGAACGAAAATGACAACTAGCAATCAGACAATAAAACTTTCGTTTGGAAATTGATGCAACGATACAAACGCATACAAAGAGTATTGTTATTAGAATATTTTTATTTATAATTAGTCTTTGTTACATAGAAATAGCTTTGCTTATTGTTAAGTTTTGGTCAAAATATATAATTGTTAAAAACAGGACCGTATCCCTATCTTTTCGCTCGTCGTAAATGAGTATATATGCTCCATTCGTAAGCGAGTCATCGGTTCTCTTCACCTTTATAACCAAAACATACGACCCACAACTTGTAATTTATTTACCGAAGTGACCTTTTGCAAAATTAATTATTTTAGCCCTAACGAAGGTCGCTAGGATAAGATCATTCTCGTTCTATATAAATAAGGAATTATGGTTATCAAAACGACAAATGCAGCATTTACTGGTACTGATACTGATTCAATAAACTCACACCATTTCGAAGGCTGACAGCACGAATTATCTTGCAGAATCCTTGCAACAAAGTAACACAGTGCAAACTGTAACCATTAGTTCACCGCACGATTCTTGACCCCCAAGCATAGACAATTTCGGTGTCCTTTCTACATTGTTTATATACTGCTTTGTCTACATTATGGGGGAAGTGCCAGGGTTTAATTTTTCGGTGTGAAATCATCAAATGGTACCGATTCCCTTGTTCACAAACTAAACTAAATTTAAGTTCAGTGCATCTTTTTCTTTGTATTTCATTAAGAAAAGGACAAAAGAAAATTTTTAGTTTAGTCCTGTCAAATTAATCAGCGCCTGTCACTACTCCATACAAGTTTAGACGTGATTAAAAACCTGCCTACTAAAATTACGTCAGTTTACGTCAAGCGCTGATTAATTTGACAGGACTAAACTAAAATTTATCTTCTGTCCTTTCCTTAATGTAATAGAAAGAAAAAGATGCACTGAACTTAAATTTAGTTTAGTTTGTGAATAAGGGAATCGGTACCAATGACTTCTCCCGCTTTGGGCGCGTCAGACTATAACTGACTAAAACCCACCCGTGTTTTTCAGTTGCCCATGTGCCAGGGCCACGGTAACTCTTTGACACTCTTCGCTTGACACTGACATTACAAAAACGTAAGAAGTAGGTAGTGGTACATTTTAATTTAGAGGGGTATAGGGCTTGTGGCTAAATAATAACAGCCGCACAGGTTTATCGTTCACGTTAAGTTACGCTTGCCGCGGTTGGTCCGTGGATGGGTGACCATCTTTACATACCAAGACCCTTCCGTGCCTCGGAAAGCACGTTAAGCCGTTGGTCCCGGCTGTCTTTCGTAGATCTTAAACAGTCGTTACGGGTCCTCAGAAGACCGAAAGTCTGACAACCAGTCTTACCAAGGGGTATCGTATTACCCAGTAACTGGGTTGTGGAGGTCAGATAGGCAGTCGCTCCATGTAAAATACTGGTACTCAGCTGCGTCCGGTTAGACTGGAAGCCGACCCCAACATAGTTGAGAAAAGGATAAGCAGATGCATGAATTTAGCGTCCCTTTTAATACTTTTACTTTTGTTTATACTGCCTAGTTTTCGTAAAATAATCCAGTTTATCTTTATTTGTCCGTATCTTGTCAAAAAGGGCGTTCACTACTCGATAGCGATACGCTCTACTGGCAAAACTAACAGAATTAAGTATAGCTACACCTCTTTGCCAGGCGAACAGTGGTTCTCAACCTGTGTCTTATCCGAAATCCCATCGAAAGTTCTCATAAGGCGTTGTAACTTTCACAATCAAATGACGTCTTCTTCTCTAGAGTGGAGCGGAAGCGCGTGTCAGAGTTTTACTGACTAAAACCCACCCGTGTTCCTTCAGTTGCTTGTGCCAGGGCCACGGTAACTCTTTCGAACTAATCTCGTTTTGGATTCTGATTAATAATGTGTTACGCAATTAGGGTGCAGATTCGGAATCATTTTGAAGGTCCTTCTTTTTTTTTTACATCCAACACACCGTTATCTGATCCCAAACTAGGCAGATCCTGTACTGTGGTAATCAGACAACCGATAAACATACTTATATATTTCTAAATACATACATATTATAGATAAAGGTTCTTCTTATTACCATTTCTACTCAACCTTGGCTGGAGGCTTAAAGACACTGAATTTTAATTTAACGTGTGTTGCGTAATTTTTTTTTTTTTTTTTGTCGGAGATTATCAAATGACGTCTCCTTCTCTGTCAGTTGCCTGTGCCAGGGCCACGGTAAATCTATCGACAAATTCGCAAACCCTGGCAGTCATCGGTCCTCGCGGAAATCTTCAATGGCATTTCCTAAGAAGGCCACTGCTCTTCCAATGACAAACCTCATAGTAAAAACCTTCACATTTCTCCCGTTCAAAACCAAAATTAATACTATTATGCTGCTTAACCAAATCAAACACATCCCCTTTTATTCATACATATCCTTAAATTCTTCCTACTCAACACTTTCGTGAATGTCTTCAAGCAGTACATCTGTCATAATTATCTTTCGCGTGGATGTAAAGTTGAAATTGATTTTTGACATTCAAGAAAACATAGTTGTAAGACTGTAAGTAGTCCAATTATACTTTGAGCATCCCTGCTTCACAGTTAACGGGATTTGCCCTAACCCTCCAATACATTGGCGCGAACAGAGGGGTTACAATTTGACACATCATTATCGTTTCGATGATCCCACAGCTCAAGAAAATTTCGGCATCAATTCATGCGTTTTATTATTGTTGCATTGTTAGTTAAAACAGATGCATTATGTGTGAACTGTATATTTCATCTGTACTACCTTGGTGAATCAAAAAGTTCTTAGAATCGGATTAAAACCGCATGATGCAGCTGAGTACCAGTATTTTACATGGAGCCATTGCCTATCTGACATCCACAACCCAGTTACTGGGTAATACGATACCCCTTGGTAAGACTGGTTGTCAGACTTTCAGGCTTCTGATGACCCGTAACAACTGTCTAAGATCTACGAAATACAGCCGGGACCAAAGGCTTAACGTGCTTTCCGAGGCACGGAAGGGTCTTGGTAAGTAAAGATTAGTAGCTTAATCTGAACGAACAATCCGTGCGGCTGTTACTAATTAGCCGTTCCATACTATAACATATAAATATTTTATAGTATTTTATTGCATTTAGTATAGCAGTTTTAGGTCAGCGCTATTTCTTGACCGATAGTGGAACTAACGTAATATTTACTCTGAAAAAGTATGTTATTTAGAGACTTCGTTTTATTTCTCCTGTAATTTTTTTTTTGTGGGTAGGAAATCATCAAATGACGTTTCCGCTCTGGGTGGAACGGGAGGGCGTGTCAGACTTTTACTGACTAAAAAACTTTTTTACAAAAAAAAAAACAACCGGCTTCCTTAAAAACACTACAAAGTGAAAAATAACTTTAATTTCGGAAGTTGGTGTCTTAGGATCTGTATTTATGGTTTTTTGCCACCGACTTCCGAAATTAAAGTTATTTTTCACTTTGTAGTGTTTTTAAGGAAGTCGGTTGTTTTTTTTTTTTTTGTAGTAAGTTCATATTTTTAAATTTTTAGTTGTGGTATTCATCCTGCACTAATTCCAAACAAACAATGCATATTTATGCGATAGCAGAAATCGCGGTTGATTTGCTGTCATTTTTTAAAGACTTCCGGTGTCTGTCTCCCGAACTAATCATCAGATCTAAATGAAAATTATATGGGACCATTTCGGAATAAACCCCTTTCAAACAAAAAAAGAATTTTGGAAATCCGTCTATATATGACGGAGTTATGGCCGAACATACATAAAAAAAAAAAAAAAAAAATCCTCCCGTGTTCCTTCAGTTGCCTGTATGCCAGGGCCATGGTAACTCTTTCGAACGAATCCCGCGACCCTGGCAGGATTATCCTGTAGGTTACGTAAACTTCTACCACATAGAATAAATTCAGATTTTTCCGTATGAAAACTTCTGAAATCAGGGAGGGGGTAATTATTTTTCATCGTTCATCAAAATGTTCGAGAATGTGCAAATAGCGATCTTTCTTATACCCCAGACCCCACACGCTCTAGTTGCTCCACTTTCAATCATTAAGAACCCCGCCCAAGTAGCACAAAAGTGCTGGTTAACAGCATTTTAACAGTGCACAGTGAATGCATTAGTTGCTGAATAATAGCGTAGACAGCGCATCCTCAGATGATATAACTCTAATTTGGGCACAAATTATTCAGCACATAGCTGAGTAAGAGTTCCAATTGATAAATAATTGCATTATAATAACATTATAGTAGCATTTATGTGTGTAACAGTCACCTCAAGAGCTGAATATTGTCTGATTAACAAGGCACGTGTGGCTTACTATACAGCAAGGAAGACGAATGTGTACAATGTGTGTACTTTTAAACAGCTGAAATGACACACTGAGCGAAATTGTGGAATGCAATAACTCAATATTATTTATTTTTCTTTAATATGAACTGTCAAATTGTAAAACATGAAGTGTCTCGTTGTGTGCAAGATCTCAGGAGCCATTGTGAAAATAAACACAAAATTTAAGGTAAGTTAAAGTTCGATTTCCTGCTATTATATTTGAAATCTTATTGGGAAGGTAACTTTACTATCAAATACCATACATATTTAGTTCAAAATTTTCTCGCGCCTTCGGAATACCACTAAATACTAAAAGAAAAGTAACAAAAATTGAATGAATATAAAATAAATTTGTTTGTTTTAGTACAAAGAAAACAAAAAAAAAAACTGTTTTCGTGTAATTAATTTGTAATCCAAATTAATTACGATTGATACCCTATAAAATAAACAAAAAATTTAAGATAATATTTTATAATAATACACAGTAACGCAGTGAATATGGCGGATGGCAAGTGAACAGTTTTAATGTTAATATAATGCTAAGGTCTGTACAGGTGTTCACATGTGGCCTTTAATTCAGCAAAGAGTAAAATAGTTTGGCACTTGTGGAATACAAATCAGACATGGATCGATTAGGAGAGTTATATTGGTTCACATTTGCATCAGTTACCTTGAAAACTACCTTTATGGATCCAAGCTTTTAGGGTTCCGCCGTGGTTCGTTGAAAGCCATTTTGTTCCTTTTTTTAGTTGTTATTCGACGATAAGTATTAAATTAAAATTGTAATTTAAATAGCTGATATTATAATTTAATTATGGGTATGTACAATACATAAGTTATTGATTTATTCAATTTGCGACGAAATACCTATAACTTAGTAGATACCTATCTAAAAATAATGTATTCTTCTGGCCTAATAATAATTAATTACTTCCATATGAAATTGAAATTGACATGCCATACGCACAGTATTTATGCGACGCGAAAAGTATTTTTTATGAAACATTTCGCTTGATCTGCAACATGGTGCATGCAACGCTATCGTTCACACGCCCGCGCCGGCGCGCGGCGCGGTGACGACGTCATGTCGCATTATTTGTTTACATAGATCATCAGTTTATCGCTAAATCGCAACTGGGTTGGTCGTTCGTATTCTACGATAGATGAACAATATCATTTCAATTTAGGGTTGTGAATAAAAGTAAATAAGTTGCGATCGACTTAATTCCTGCTATTTTGGTAGGTAGTAAAGACAGTGGGTCCTCTGTGTTTGTGTCTGTAGATGTTTTGTATATAATTATTATGTTACGTTATGTTTAGGTATTTAATATGTTATTGTATCTTGTGGTTTTTTTTCCTCAAAAACTGTATAGGTAGTGTTGTCATTTTAAGGAACTCATACTTCTATTATTATAAATATATTTCTCTTGTTTTTTACAGAACAAGCTTTTCAAAATAGTTCAGACTATAGAGAGCGATGTTGTCGATCTAACAGTCGTTCCTGCATCGTGGAAAACTAAGGAAATTCTATGGTGGCCACCGAGAAGTACTTTTATACTCCTTGAAAGTATAAAAAGATGAAAATTCAAGGCCTGGACCAGGGTGGTACACCGTAAATTGTTCTTTAAAAAGGGAAAATTAAATAAACATAAAGAAAATTACGTTGTTTTTTAACCGACTTCAAAAAGGAGGAGGTTATCAATTCGGATGTTTATATGTTTTTTTTTTTTTTTTTTTTTTTTTTTATGTATGTTCGGCCATAACTCCGTCATATATAGACGGATTTGCAAAATTCTTTTTTTGTTCGAAAGGGGTTTATTCCGAAATGGTCCCATATAATTTTCATATAGATCTGATGATGAGTTCGGGAGACACCGGAACTCTTTAAAAAATGACAGGAAATCAACCGCGGTTTCTGCTATCGCATAAATATGCATTGTTTGTTTGGAATTA
The DNA here is from genome assembly GCA_947507805.1 of Aporophyla nigra. Taxonomy (NCBI): domain Eukaryota; kingdom Metazoa; phylum Arthropoda; class Insecta; order Lepidoptera; family Noctuidae; genus Aporophyla; species Aporophyla nigra. The sequence continues at coordinate 9,628,896 of OX382319.1, read as the reverse complement.
GTGCAGGGTGAATACCACAACTAAAAATTTAAAAATAAAAACTTTTTTGCAAAAAAAAACAACCGACTTCCTTAAAAACACTACAAAGTGAAAAATAACTTTAATTTCGGAAGTCGGTGGCAAAAAAACCATAAATACAGATCCTAAGACACCGACTACCGAAATTAAAGTTATTTTTCACTTTGTAGTGTTTTTAAGGAAGTCGGTTGTTTTTTTTTGCAAAAAAGTTTTTATTTAGATGCTAGCTGTACTGGTATTTCCTAACTGACTACCTCTGACAATAATTGTCGAAATCTGGAATCTTAAAAACTCTCAAAATTAATTTATGTATTATAATTAAAAAAATCTTGGATTTCTCTTAATAAATCTTCTTCATTTTTAAGAAAGTACCACGATGATGATGATGATAAGAAGATTTTTGTAGCAGAGAGTACCTACTCAGCCTAATGTCACCAAACACACTGATCTCTATTTATAAAGGCTTTTTTGTATTGTTTTGTCAATATGTGCAATTATTATTTATTTTTACTTTAATTTAAATCCGACATAAATTTGACATTTGCTTTTATTTCAACTAAGTGACATATATTTTTAGTTTGTTAATAACATTTTATTGTTTTCTGCTGCAGCATTGTTACTTTTATCTTAATTTTTGTAATATGGGTTATGTCTGAAATAAATTGATTTCATTTTTTTTTTTTTTTTTATAAATATAACATACGGAACCCGTCGCGTCCAATGTTCCATTCGCGCATGCCGACACTTCGATGCATGCTGTTATTCGAGTGTATGGTAACAACTGACTAATAGGGGAAAAGTGAACCTGTATGCAGCATAAAGCATTAAATTTTTGTTAAATAAGTTCACAAAGTAACTGATTACATTATAGTGGGTTACATGTTCTCTCTTAAAATGCAACGGTTGTATAGTACACGTGTGGGCTATTATTCAGAAAACTTACAGCTGATAGGGTACTGCACTACTAAGCGCTGAATAACAGTGACTTTGTGGCGTGTTTGTGGTGCTTAATAGAATTACTGTACAGCAAATAGCATTATAATTGGCCACGTTTTTTTCTAAACAGCTGTTACACCCCGGGTGAATACTAATAACTCTATGTAAATGCTCAGAGTACCGCTGTGGGCCTTATGTGACAATTTATAATACAGTTCTGTGCTACTTGGGCGTTCAGTCCCTGTTGCGAAAAAAATATACATATTTTTATTTATTTCTCACTTCAAAAATAGTTGGGCAAACGTTATCTAAAACTATTCCAAGTTTCAAGTTAATAGCACTAATGCTATCAACTTGAAATTTAGTTCTTGAGATATGCAGCTGTGACAGACAAACGGACAGACAAACTGAGTCTCACCATAATGGTTCCATTTTACCATTTTGTTACGGAACCTTAAAAAATGGGAATAATTCAATATTCAGAAGACATTAGGAATGATGCTGTATTCTATTCTACGGTTGAGTACTGAATTTAAAAGAGGTAGACTAAGCTGTAAAAATGACCCGTGTCCTGCACCCTGTAATGCACTATCTATCAGAATCTTAATGGTATTTAAGATTATTTCTAATCCAATGCTTCATTTGTTCGAATATATTGTCGGCTCACAACGTAAATAACGCAATGAATGTTGTTTAACTACCAAAATGAAACCGATTCCTACTGATAGCAAGTTACGCAATTATCTCTCTGGCCGCCCGTCAACCTTCGTTACTGAAGAAAATATCAAAAATGTTGAGAATCTGGTTTCGGAAGACAGAAGAATAACCATAAAACATTTAGCTGAAATCATAATGCCATCATTTGGTAACGAAAAACATCGAGGAAAACGCGTGTTGCTTCTTCACGGTAACGCTCTTGCTTATCGATCACAAGTTGCGCTCAACGCAATCCGCTGTGCTGGCTGCAATCTCCTTGATCACCCATCATATTCTCCGGACTTAGCCCCTAGAGACTTTGCACTTATTTCCAAAATTAAAAGAGCATATTCGTGGACTAATTTTTATGACAACGAAACGGTGACAGTTTTTCGAGGGTCTAGAAAAATATTTAATTTTTTAATCTATGCTAATATTATAAGGCTGAAGAGTTTGTTTGTTTGATTGAACGCGCTAATCTCAGGAACTGCTGGTCCGAATTAAAAAAATATTATTGTGTTGGGTAGCCTATTTATCGAGGAAGGCTATAGGCTATACAACATCACGCTACAACCAAGAGGAGCGAAGCAGTAATAAAAAATGTTGCAAAAACGGGGAAAATCGCACGGGTAGGCGATTCGACGCGACGGGAAGGGTCGAGGGCACAAGAAATTTAACACGGACGAAGTCGCGGGCAGAAGCTAGTTGCTTCATATGTTCGAAAACTGGGTTTGCTCAGTAGCGTATATTATTATAACTCAATTAATGTTGTTACGCATAGTGAAAACCGCATGAAAATTTGTTGCGTAGTCTATAGAACAGAGGAGAATATTATTTCGCTGTCTTGTATGTGTCAGAATGTTAGGCCACAAAAGGGATGAATGAAAGGCAATTGCATGCAGCTGCGATGAGAATGTTAAGAGGCATGTGTGGTGTTACACGAATGGATAGAATAAGAAATGAGTACATAAGAGGAAGTCTGAAAGTGGCACAAATAACTGAAAAGTTGTGTGGGAATCGATTGTCATGGTATGGTCACGTGATAAGGTGAAAGTAAAGCATTGAGTATGAATGTCTATGGTCTTAAGAGTAGAGGGAGACCAAAGAAACGATGGATGGACTGTGTGAATTATGATATGAATAGAAAGGGGGTGACTACTGAGATGACGACTAATAGAGAAGTAGGGAAGAAAAACACACGTCGCGCCGACAATTTTATATATATGTATAGATGTGTTACTAATGCATCCATACTAATATTATAAATGGGAAAGTGTGTGTGTCTGTTTGTCCGTCTTTCACAGCAAAACGGAGCCACGAATTGACGTGATTTTTTAAGTAGAGATAGTTGAAGGGATGGAGAGTGACATAGGCAACATTTTGTGTCTTTCTAACCCCCCACTTCCCTAAAATGGGGGGTGGAACGTGCTAATCTCAGGAACTACTGGTTCGAATTGAAAAATTCTTTTTGAGTCGGGTAGCCTATTTATTAAGGAAGGTTATAGGCTATATAATATCACGCTACGATCAAAAGCAACAGAGCAGCAACTAAAAAATGGATGAAAACTGGCAGCCTACGATGCGACGGGAGGGTCAGGGGAGCAAATATTTGACGCGGACGAAGTCGCGGGCAGAAGCGAGTAATATTATAAATGGGAAAGTGTGTGTGTCTGTTTGTCCGCCTTTCACAGCAAAACGGAGCGATGAATTGACGTGATTTTTTAAGCGGAGATAGTTGAAGGGATGGAGAGTAACATAGGCTACTTTTTGTCTCTTTTTAACCCCCCACTTCCTTAAAATGGGGGGGGGGGGAATTTAACGTGAGTGAAGCCGCGAGCATAAGCTAGTTATTATATAATGATACATATTAGCGTCCGGCACTCCTACTCCGTACCGTGTGGTGCCGGACGTAAAGAATAACACCACCCCATTTCTTCCCGTGGGTGTCGTAAAAGGCGACTAAGGAACTTACTAGAGAATGGGCAGCAGCGTTCTCTATGCATTTTCCCACCATACTGCGATCGCCAATCCGCCTGCCAAGCGTGGCGATTATGGCAAAGCCCCCCAAATTGGGGGAGGCTTATGTGCAGCAGTGGACGTCTTACGGCTGAAATGATGATGATGACTCCTGCTCCATATATACTTGCAACTCTGCCAAATTTCAAACTCCTTTGCCTGCGTAATTTTCGTAAAAAGGGGTACAAAGTTTTTGTTTCTCGTATCTATTAATTTATAGATTACTAGCTTTGCCAGTGGCTTCGCTCACGTATTATACATATAAAACTTCTTCTTGAATCACTCTGTCTGTTGACGAAAATCGCACTAAAATCCGTTGCGATCTAAGATCTAAGCGTATAGACGCGGGAAGCGACTTTGTTACTATGTAAAGATAAAGACGTCCATAATTATGTTCACTTAGCGAATCCAATTAATCTCCGAGTAAAGTAAAAGTAGGGTAAAAGCCGGATAGTTGCCCCACTTCCTACAAACAATTTCGACGCTCATCGAAGTTACGCCGCGGAAGATTTTCGCTCACACGGACGAAACGTGTGCGGATATACTGACGATTTACATGACACTAAGGTCTGCGAGAGAGCCACTTACAATTACAGTAAAGCGCTAACGCCAGTAACATCCCCAACACAGTGTATTTGAAACTGGGGCAAGTATCCCGCTAGAGCAACTATCCGGCTTTTACCCTAGAGTACTTTTTTCCAAACTCTAATCCTGAGTTCGATTCCCAGGCATGTCTTAGTAGCAGCCGGGTGCCTCCATCCGTGGCCGATTTATGGCAATAGGCTTATTCGCTGTTACATGGGACTCAAACATAACTATCGAAATGTGGGTGTAGACCAGGTCTACTGTACTATAGACCTCTGCCTGACACTTCCGGGATTACAACTGCATGTTTTTATATACAGGATAAGTTTTTAACCAGTGCAGGATAAGTTTTTAACAAATTAAACTTAAACGAGTTATAAAAACCATGAAAATTTTATTTTGATATATTATCTTAGTACAAAAAATTAAGTTATCGTTAACGAAAGATGTTTATTTTGAAACTGGTTTTTATGGTAACTTGCGTGCGGCGCCGGCGCGGCGGCGAAGGTGAACGACCGAGCGTAGCTACAAATACCTATCAGCTGTTCGATTGGTCAAAATTCTAAGAAGTTCGAAGTACCTACGCCGCACGTGGTTACTGACCTATTCCTATTGTTGATATCTTAAAACGAATATGTAGGGTGTCCACAGTTTATTGATTTAATTAAGGTCGGATAAAAATTTAAAAAAAAGTATTGAAAAAATAGTTGAAATGTGTTATCTATTATAACTACTGAACCACCAAAAAAAATTTGCGCACTGGTATAAAAAAAATCTGTATATATACTCGTATTTTTTAAATGAGGTTGACCCAGTGGCCGTGACTTAGGTACGATGAGTAGTGGTCGTGCAATGGGTTCGAACGGAAGCAGGCGCTTTACTTTGTGTAAATTATTTCATCACCACTGCTCTCAAAAAGGCGAAAACATCGTGAGAATATCCTAGAACCAATAATTCGAAGACATGTGACATCTACCAACCCGCACTGGGCCCGCGTGATGGATTACAGCCTTTTCACAGAGAGGAGGCCTGAATTCCAGTAGTGTGAACATTACAGGCTTAATACGCTCTATGCTTATGCTTGATATTGCTTATCTATACTAATATTATAAAGCTGAAGAGTTTGTTTGCTGGTTGAACGCGGTAATCTCAGGAACTACTGGTCCAAATTGAAAAAAATGTTTGTGTTGGGTACCCTATTTATTGAGGAAGGCTATATAATATCACGCTACGATCAAAAAGAGCGGAGCAGCAACGAAAAATGGACGAATACTGGCAGGCAATTCGATGCGACGGGAAGGGTCAGGGGAGCAAAAATTTGACGCGCACGAAGTCGCGGGCAGAAGCTAGTGCTTGATAAAATCAAAACAATGTCATCACAGAGGGTGCTACTAATCCATGGCACTGCACTATGGAGTGCAGTACTTACTCCCTCGTGCATCCCTACTGCTCCAAATACAAGATAAAATGACAGCACTACAGTGGGCAACTAATGGACAAAGTTACGGCGAGCTGTCGGTGAGAATTGAGTGAGAAACTGGAGAGTTGAATCCAAATTTAAAGTCATTTATTTAAATTAGGCCGAGTATCAGAACTTTTCAAACGTCAAAATTACATAAGACAGTTCTTCGGCACGCCCGCCCTTCACTACTTCTTAGTGCTTTAGCTGAGAAGATGAGGGGTGCAAAAAACTGTCGAGCAGCAAAGTTGTCTGTTTAGTTAAACATTATTATAAACGTAGGTAAGAAAAGTATTTAGGTAAAATTACGAGATATTAAACACTAAATTAAATAATTTGTCATATGTGAGCTAGCCATGCCAATATACCAACAAATAAAATGAAAACTATACTCAAGCAAAAAGAAATTAAAATTAAAAATGTGAATAAAACATAATACCAAAATAAAAGCCTCCAGGCATATCTAACAAGATTTGATTTGTGGCTTCGAAATGTAATTCGGGTCGTAACAGCTATGTGAACCGCCATTTCATATGTAAGGTATCATGCTCTTTAGATCTGCCTAAATCAGCAGCCTATAACGTTCCCACTGCTGGGACACAGGCCTCCTCTCGGTGAGAAGGAGCGGGCCATAATCCACCACGCGGGCGGTAGATGTCACATGTCTTCGAATTTTCAGTTCTAAGACATGCCGGTTTCCTCATGATGTTTTCTTCACCGTTTTGAAGGCAATGGTGATGAAATAATTTACACAAAGGAAAGCACTTGCTTGGGTTCGAACTCTCGACCTACTACTCGTAAGTCGCGGCCGTTACCACTGGGCCACCACTGCTCTGTATATTTATTAGCCTGGCACAATTCCAAATACCATATTGTTATACAAAAACAAAATCCAACTACTTTGGCAGAATATTTTTATTAAAGTTATTCAGTTCTCATTCTCACATTTCTTTCACACTCTCGAAATTTCGAAAGAAGAATTCTCCGCAACGATAGTAGCCCTTCATAAATGAACCCTATTTACCGGGACCTACCCACACCACTACAAAATTCGAACACCCCATGCACACATCCCCCATTCCTCTCACTCTTTCTACCACCCGCATTTTCACATACACCCGTCTCGCTCTCCCGCGAGCCTCCTGCCCGTTATCGATTTTCTCTCGCATTATTTTTCCGGCACCCCTCGTGGTAACACAACGTGAGCGAAACCAACGATTGTGTTTGTGTAAAATAATAATATTGTAAAGAATATTGTGTGTTGTGTGAAAAATAAAGTGTTGTTTCTGATAATTCCCGCGGAAATCCGATCGGTGAGTGTTCGATTTTTGAATTTATATGTTTTTTTTTATTGCGTTTGGAATTTGAGGTTCGCGAACTGCGTTTCTAGTCGATTGTTTATAGAGGATTTATATTTTGTAATACCTTTGCCTAATTAAAATGTAGGTTTATCTCTTTCGGAAGCAAAATGGACGGTACCGAATAGGTAAAGATTTTTACCTACTACGCAATTTCGCAGTACATTTCTTTTTATTTTATGTGCTTATTTATATCTAACGATGTTTTCACCAATGTAATATGAAAATCACCCTATCAAGTTACGCTTACAAATATTTCGTCTGCCCTGTAAATAATGTAAAAGTAAATAACCCGAAGCGTCTCTTGAAAATGACCGACGCTCTTTCTACGTCAATTTTCATTACATAGGTACCTCCATGACCCTACCTTCATCAAATTAGGTACCTATCTGCCTTGAAATGTCAAGGTACGTCAATGTTGATATAAAAAGGAAAGCAATTCTTTTAAAAGCTTCAAGTAATGAGATCCATTTGTTTAGATAGACATACCTATGTACCTAAGTTCTTAACACGCGTTTTTCTTAAATTACTTCAAGTATTTTAAGCTCAATAGGTATTAAGTAGAAAATCTGAATGTGAGGAAATTATTGAGTATGAATGTCGATGGCTATAAGAGTAGGGGGAGACCATAAAAACGATGAATGGACTGTGTGAATTATGATATGGATAGAAAGGAAGTGACTACTGAGATGACGACTATTACAATAGAGAAGTGTGTAAGGGTAGGAGAAAGATATACGGACGTAGACTACCTACTACCAACGAATATGGTCTAGCTTAAATCTACCAATCAAAAGGATCTCAACGCTATAAACTAGAGTAAAATTAAATCTTTATTATCTGTGCTCGCGGCCCGTCCGCGTTGGTATTAATTAAGTTGGAAAATGGAAAATTAGTTGGAAAAGTGTCCAGTGTATGTCCAGGTAGTAATTATACTTAAATAGGATAAATTTTTAAACAGTGCGCAAATTTTAACAAATTAAACTTAAACGAGTTATAATAACCATGCAATTTTTATTTTGATATACATATTTTAGTACAAAAAAAATAGTTATCGTTAACGAAAGATGTTTGTTTTGAAACTGGTTTTTATGGTAACTTGCGCGCGGTGCCGGCGCGGCAGCGAAGATGAACGACCGAGCGTAGCTACAAGTACCTACCAGCTGTTCGATCGGTCAAAATTCTAAGAAGTTCGAAGTACCTATGCTGTTACTGACCTATTCCTTTTGTCGATATCATATTTACGAAATATGTAGGGTGTTCACAGTTTACTAATTTAATGTCGTGTAAAAATTTAAAAAAAAGTATTAAAAAATAGTTGAAATGTGTTCTATTACTGATACTGAACCACCAAAAAAATGTTGAGTATGAATGTCGATGGCTATAAGAGTAGAGGGAGACCAAAAGAAACGATGGATGGACTGTGTGAAGATGATATGGTTCGAAAGGAGGGTACTACTGAGATGACGACTAATAGAGAAGTGTGGAAGAAAAAGACATGTTGTGTCGACCGTAAATAAATTGGGGTAAGGGTAGGAGAATGATATACGGACGTAGATACCTACCAACGAATATGGTCTAGCTTAAATCTACCAATCAAAAGGCTCGCAACGCTATAAACTAGAGTAAAATTAAATCTCTATTATCTGTGCTCGCGGCCCTTCTACGTTGGTATTAATTAAGTTGGAAAAGCTGTTCGTAAAGTTTCCTGTGTTATTCCAGGTAGGAATTGGGCCAAAGCAGTATAAATAATAAATAAATATTGTTTTCTTTTCTTAACTTTCGGTTCAAGGTTATTATGGGTAGGGTTACCAACCCAAAAATATATTATACTTACAATTAGTATTCTGCTATTAAAATTAAATACAATTTTTCTACTGCAATTGAATAAATCATAAAATAAAAAATCTTTATTGATACAAAAAACCTTTGACATTGCTTAAGACTATGATGAATGCAGCTGAGATGAGAATGTTAAGAGAGATGTGTGGTGTTATACAAATGGATGGAATAAGAAATGAGTACATAGAGGAAATCTGGAAGTGGCACCGATCACTGAAAAGTTTAGTGGAAATAGATGTGATACAGAGGAATTACGGAAATGTCGTGAGGAAAGTTTTGAGTATGAAACGATGAATGGACTGTGTGAATGATGATATGGAAAGAAAGGGTGTGATTACTGCGATGACGACTAATAGAGAAGTGTGGAAGAAAAGACATGTTGCGCCGACCACTAATAAATTGGGATCAGCACCCTAATTGCAAAACGCACAATTTATCAGAATCTGAATGGGATTGAAGATTATTTCTAAACCATTGCGTCATTTGCTGGAATAAATTGTCGGCTTAGCAACGTAAATAACGCAATGAATGTTGTTTAACTATCAATATGAAACCAATTCCTACCGATAAAAAGTTACGCAATTACCCCTCGGGGCAGAAGAATACTTATGATGAATAAAGAGCCTCATAAAAGAATAATCTATCCGTGTAATAGAATTATAATATGTTAAATTCTCTGTCAAGGTACCTACAGGATAAACGTACCTCTGGGACAAATTCCCGGAGGGTTCGCATCGGAGGGAAATAGGTATGACGGAATTTAACCGAAAAATTCCGGATGAAGAATTTGCAGGGAAAATATTATCAGTTATTTTGATGATCATACTTCGCATGGCCTTTATTCGTGTGGTCCCGGACAGTAAAGAATAGCAGCATCCCATTTCTTCCCGTGGGTGTCGTAAGAGGCGACTAAGGGATTACTAGAGAATGTGCAGCAGTGTTCTCTATGCATTTTACCACCATACTGTGATCGCCAACCCGCCTGCCAAGCGTGGCGATTATGACTAAGCCCCCCAAGTTAGGGGAGGCCTATGTCCAACAGTGGACGTTTTACGACTGTAACGATGATGATGAAAACAAGATTTGAAAGCTTATAAAAAAAAAACTAAAACAAAACAAATAAATAAATAATAATAATAATATCTTAGGACAACCAACACAACGTTATCTGATCCCAAACTAGGCAGCGCCTGTACTATGGTAACCAGACAACTGATAAACATACTTATATATTTCTAAATACATACATATTATAGATAAATTACACCCAGACACAGAACAAATGATTGAGCTCATCACACAAAGATTTTTTCTGGGTGGGGATCGAACCCACGACCTCAGTCTTAGCAGTCAGGGTCACTAATCACTAGACTAACAGGCCAGTCTCAATGATGAGCCCAAACTCTATGGGTCTTGCTTAGTTAAGAACTTCCTTCGGCCTTCTTCCAGCTGCATCATCAGAACAGCCCCAAAGTACCATATTATTGTATTGTCACAAAAGATACATATGTACACCAAAGAGCACAATCAGACATCGGAAAGTGGTTCTAATTTAGCTTCCAAGATTCGTGCCGAACACACATCCGGATAAACATCGCAAGTAAAATAAAAGCTTGTAAAATAAAAACCTATCGATTAGAAGCTTATCAGTAAAAGGAGGTTTGATATTTTTATAGAGTTATCGAGAAGACTCCTTTTGGCGTTTATATCTGGCTCGTAAAATTATACTAGGGATTTCAGCACCACTGCTCTCAAAACAGTGAAGGAAAACATCGTGAGGAAAATTCAACGACAAGTGACATCTACCAACCTGCACCCTAATTGCGAAACGCACAATTTATCAGAATCTGAATGGGATTGAAGATTATTTCTAAACCATTGCGTCATTAGTTCAAATAAATTGTCGGCTCAGCAACGTAAATAACGCAATGAATGTTGTTTAACTATGAATATTAAACCAATTCCTACCGATAAATAGTTCCGCAATTACCCCTCTGCACCCTAATTGCGAAACGCACAATTTATCAAAATCTGAATGGAATCGAAGATTATTTCTAAACCATTGCGTCATTTGTTCGAATAAATTGTCGGCTCAGCAACGTAAATAACGCAATGAGTGTTGTTTAACTATGAATATTAAACCAATTCCTACCGATAAAAAGTTCCGCAATTACCCCTCTGCACCCTGATTGCGAAACGCACAATTTATCAGAATCTGAATGGGATTGAAGATTATTTCTAAACCATTGCGTCATTTGTTCGAATAAATTGTCGGCTCAGCAACGTAAATAACGCAATTAATGTTGTTTAACTATGAATATTAAACCAATTCCTACCGATAAAAAGTTCCGCAATTACCCCTCTGTTTCCCAGCGGTTTTTTATCATTCCACTTCGTTCATAACTTTGACGTGACTGAACGTGATGTGTTTGCGGACGAATGGAGTAGAATTATGCGCGTATGTCTGGGGGTCTAAAAAGGCCACTTTGGTAGAATCATAATAGGAAAATATTATGAATCATATTATAATCCGTAAAATGGTCACAAACTGACAATTCATAATATGTTCTGCGTACAATTCATTAAACACAATTCATCTATTTGACAGTTTTGTATGGAAATTCGTAAAATGGTACACTTAATATGAATTGCTTTATTGAAGTTTAATGTCAAATAGCAGAATCATAAGAAGTTAGTCAAGAGGATCATTTTACAAATCATATTTGGGATTTTGTGAAAAATTATCGTAATAATGGCAAATTTAGGCCTTAAGAAAATTTTCTTGAGCACGCTCGTGATATGTAGTCCATTTAAAGTCACCAATGAATTGTGGCACTTCGAAAAATGGACATAGCGTTTCAAATGTGGGACCTCCAGGTTTTTTGGGATATATAGGCTAAATATATGTCGTGATAAGGTCCATGAGCTGGAGCCGTACATATGTACTGCCGCGCTGGTATGAGTACTACCTACCTTCAAGAATAGTAATGAAGTAGTCAGTTTTAAGGTAGTTCCAAATAGACCATCTAGTGTTGTGAATGTTACAAATTACTACAATCTTCTATTCATATTTTAGGCACTGAGTAGATCCAATTAGTACTTAAGCATCTGGATCATACCACAGGCTAATATGGGCGCACACCATATACACAACACAACATATATATATATTTACTTACACTGTATTAAAAACGATCCAACTTACATGAAATACATACAACCTACCTTCAAGAATAGTAATGAAGTAGTCAGTTTTAATGAAGCAGTTCTAAATAGACACTACCATCTAGTCTTGTGAATGTTACAAATTACTACAATCTTATAATCATATTTCAGGCTCTGAGTAGATCCACTTAGTACTAAAGCATCTGGATCATACCACAGGTTACCAAGAGCGTTCACCATATGATACACCAAGTTAGTGTATAAAACAGTGTGATAGCTGTACCAGTAACTCGGTCACACTTCAGTGCCCAGTTGAAACAAGACTTATTCAAAAGTACACACTATTCACACCTAGCTTATTTTTGTGATTTGCACCCGTAATAAACATTCCCAGAGGAAATATGTAGGTATATTTATTTTCCACATCATACAGCCCACTCACAGACAGACAGATGAACGGACCAATGGACAGCGGAGGCTTAGTTATAGGGTACCGTCCTGGTTACTCTTTGGTTACGGAACCCTTATAAAAATCTACAACCTACGTGGGACATAGGCCTTTTATTACTTTAATTCCAATTTTATTAGGTAGTGTGTACCTATAAAATAAGACATATATTACATTTTATCTTTATACCTATTATTTAAATAAAACAATACACAAAGTTAAATTATTTTAATAAATTTACAATTCTCATGTTATACTGTATAAAAATCCAGCAATAATCAAATAATGAAACTAACACTATAGTTAATCAGTTTATTTTTCTATGAATATTTTATGTCTTGATGCAAGTAGCGGAGCTGCGGAGAGGCAAACGATAACTGCTTGGAACAACTGCCAGCTAAAAAAGAAAATGTGTGGTTTTTAAGAAAGTCAAATCATCAGTCATTATAATTAACATAACATCTAAATAAAATTAATTTGAAAATAATAATATCATTGTTTATAACACTCTAAAAACAACACTGATGACAGAGTGACACCAATAGTAGACTTGTAGCCCAATAACTTCTTTTTCTTCAGTTATTGTTTAGTTAATGGTAAAATATAGATTATTTTCCTCTTTGTATTTCGTTATAGGTATATTACATGAATGTTAATGATAGTACTCAATTTTATGTCGAGCCAGAGGGCGACCATACGTTACATAAATAACATCATAATCATTTTCAATCATCATCATAAGTCTTAGTCGCAATAGAAATAGCTGTAGGGCTAGAAAACTCCACTCACTGCGGTATCTAATGAATGGATGTAATTTATCTATAATATGTATGTATTTAGAAATATATAAGTATGTTTATCAGTTGTCTAGTACCCATAACACAAGCTCTGCTTAGCTTGGGACTAGATGGCGTTGTGTGATAGTTGTGGAATATTATATTATTATATTATATTATTATTATCTTGATTGCCGAGTTCGACTGTCAAAGCCACTGTTGTAGCATCGGCCGGGGCAGGGTTTCTGCTGGCGCACGAGTTTGGCAGGAACTAGAGGCTGCAGTGATCTAGGTAAAGGGTTCAATAGCGCCAGAGCTCCCACTTTCAATGCAGAATGTCGAGCAGAATGTTTCATTGTGTCGCAGCACGCTTTTCCATGCCTACAAAGAATTACGTACAATTAAATACTTTTGTACAACGATGCAATTAAATATTGATTAAGGATAAATAAGTATTTACTTACTCTGTATTAAAAAACGATCCAACTTGCATGAAATACTTAGGGTTTAAAATAAACACAAGTTTAGTTGATAATAATTTATTGTTGACATAACCACAGATTACACATATCTAAAAAGAAAAACTTTTAATTAGTAAGCATTGCCAGCTTATAAAGTTTTGTATTGTATTTAGTTTCCCTTTTCAGGGCTTATCTGTGATTATTTGATAAGTTTTTATGGATATTATAATTAATAACATTTCAAGAGTTAAAAATAATCAACTGTATTTATTAAATCTTCAAAGAAATATTTACCGGTAAAATTACGGTCTTTATTTTTTTCATGCTGCAACATTTACACTAAATATGTTTCGGATATGAATTGAATTGTGGGCGATACCGCTAATATGTGTCACCTTTTTACGAAAATTAGAGGAATTGCTAAGGTATTGCTGGGAATTCAGAAAATGAATTGGTTTTAGAGGAAATGCCTAATGTGGCCTTTTTAGACCCCCTGATGTTCTGTGAGAAACATTATGCCAGGGTGTCCACTGTTCCATGTTAGTAAGTAGCGAACAATTGGTTATTATGATATAATTTTCTGCATTGTATAGTTTTGTTTTCTTTCTATGTTAATTAATGTAATTGGTGTTGTACCGTATTAATTAACTATAAATAAAATAAATAAATGACACTGTGTGACATGTACACACGGCGACGAATCAAGCGATACATTTCCAGTATAAGCTGACCTCTCATTGTACGAATAATGTATCCAATGTGGGGTTACTTAATTAAGGCAATCAAACGAATGGTAAGTTTTGTTTTTTTTTTTTATATATTTAAATCATCTGTTCCACAAAAAATTACAAAAACAGCTGATAGATTACGGGCATCGAACTTCTACCAATGTTATTTTGTTTTTGTTCCATTATTTTTTTATACCGATACCCAAAACGTAGGTAAAGTATTGCTAGCTAATTTAATTTAACCCAGCTTATTATGTACTAGCTTCTGCCTGCGACTTTGTTCGCGTCAAATTTTTGCTCTCTTGACCCTTCCCGTCGCATCGAATGGCCTGCCAGTTTTCGTCCATTTTTCGTTGCTGCTCCGCTCCTTTTAAATAAAAAGGCTATCCAATACAAAAATATTTTTTCAATCCGGGCCAGTTCCTGAGATTAGTGCATTCAACCAAATGAACAAACAAACAAACAAACTCTTCAGCTTTATAATATAAGTATAGATTTCACCTCCAAGCTACATTCGGAAATGGTTAAAAATTGTCATCTCCTCGTCTATTCGCTCGGAAAATGAAAAATCCTTGCGACGATTGGTAAATATTCTATGCAATTTTATCAAAGTCTACGTGCAAGCTCGTTCACAACTTTTTTTGAATGAGGTAGGAAGAGGTGTATCTGTAGTAGGTAGTTATTGTAGGTCCCCCGGGGACCTCAGGGAAGTGTGTTGCGCCACTTCTTCCAGCTAAAGCACTAAGAACTGGTGAAGGCGGGCGTGCCCGTGGACTTTCTTATGTCATTATGACGTTCAATAAAGTGGTGACATTCAGCCTAGTTTGAATAAATGGAATAACCCAATAACACTTTTCCGGGCCCGGGAATTGAAACCAGGGCCTCACTCTCAAATTCCGATGGGGCCGCAATCCGACAAGAAAGAAAGAAAGAAAGAAAAATGTGTTTATTGGCATTATATCACCATTAAAATAAAACTTAAAACTATAAAAAAGAGCAGAATGCAAAACAATGATAATAATGCCAAAAGGGCCTCAGCTCAGCATAATGTCAGATGACAACACACAAGGTGTGCCACCTGACGCTGATTTTCAGCTGCAACCCACGAGTGCCATACGCAAGAGTAATAAATACAAAGAGTGCGTCCGTAATAATAAATGAAGAAAATCATAAATCAAATAAGTTATTGTGGCGTACATGTGTGTGAATGCGTGTTGTCTGTGGATTAATAAAAAATTAAAAAAAAAACATATTATACTTATTACATAAAAAATAATAAAATGAAAATAATAATAATAATTAAATAAAAAAAAAAAACAAAACATCTAAAAATATGTGGTAAATATGATGACAAGACCGTAGAGCGATCAGGCGCAGAACAAAGACTTAACGTGATTTTCGACGCACGGGGGTGTCACACCGCCAACTTCCCAACTTCGGGCTGTGTTTTGCTTAGAAATTCCTAATGGAAAAACTCAATAACACTTTGTCCAACTCCTAGAATTGAACCCGGGACCCCACGCTCAGCAGTCGCGCTTGCACTACGACACCAACGGAGCCGTCTGAGTCATAAAATATAATAATAACTATAGGTAGGGACTGCCTTCATGTTGGTTGATGGTTGTACGTGGATGGGATTGAGCAATCGGGCAATCTGGAATAACGTAAAAAATTTGGTATCGTTACTTTCATCGGACGAAAATAACGTTATTAGTAGAGGTCACGTTATGCTTGGTAACGATACTTGGCATACGTTTTACCGGTAACTGAGTAACGTTAATTTTTTATTTATTTTCTTTCATGTCTTTCTTTCGTCTACATTAATGAAGTTGCATTTGCATCGTTTGATTGGCGATGTTGCCGTAGAGCGCCGGCGCCCATGGCGTGCCGCTTAGGTTGCGCGGGTTGACAACAACGCATTAAGTAACGATAAAAGTATCGATACTAGTAACGGTAATGGTAACGTTATTTTATGGATTCGATACCAAAGTATCGTTACCCCCTGCCAGGGTCGCGAGATTGTTCGAAAGAGATACCGTGACCCTGGCACATGGGCAACTGAAGGAACACGGGTGGGTTTTAGTCAGTAAAAGTCTGACACGCCCTCCCGCTCCGCCCAGAGCTGGAGAAGTCATTTGATGATTTCCCATCCAGAAAAAAAAAAAAAAAAGTATCGTTACCCGTGTTACCGTTAAAAAATTAACTTTATGAAAATAACGTTACTTAACGATACTTATAGTGTGAATTTGGTAACGTTACCAAGCCCTATTCTGGATTCCTTAGCTAACTTCTCTCTCTCCCTCTTCTCAATAGGTCTCTTTCTCCTGAGAATCGTGAATCCGTTTCAAATTGTCAACGGTCTTTCTCCATCTGTATTATGCGGCATCATCATTTCAGCTGTTAGACGTCCACAGCTGGATATAGGCCTACCCCAATTTTTGGGGGGGTTTGCCATAATCGCCATGCTTGGCAGGCGGCTGCTGCCCATTTCCTATTAAGTCTCTTAGTCGCCTCTAACGACACCCACGGAAATAATGGTGCTATTCGTTACGTCCACAGGGTACCCTTACTTACTTTGTATATTAGTCAACCTAAAATGCAAGCTACATTCGGAAATGGTTCGAAAATTGCCAATTTCACGTCTAGTCACTCGGAAATTGAAAAATCCTTACGAGGATTTGAAAATTTGATTCTGTGCAATTTTATTACGTCTATGAGCACGTTCGTTCTCCACTTTTTAGGGTTCCGTTGCCAAATGGCAAAAAACGGAACCCTTATAGATTCGTCATGTCTGTCTGTCTGTCTGTCCGAGTATGTCACAGCCATTATTTTTCCGAAACTATAAGAGCTATGCTGTTGAAACTTGGTAAGTAGATGTATTCTGTGAACCGCATTAAGATTTTCATACAAAAATAGAAAAAAACAATAATATTTGGGGTTCCCCATACATAGAACTGAATCTCAACATTTTTTTTTTTCATCATACCCATACGTGTGGGGTATCGATGGATAGGTCTTCAAAAATGATATTGAGGTTTCTAATATCATTTTTTTTCTAAACTGAATAATTTGCGCGAGAGACACTTCCAAAGTGGTAAAATGTGTGTCCCCCCCCCCCCCCCCCGTAACTTCTAAAATAAGGGAATGATAAAACTAAAAAAATATATGATGTACATTACCATGTAAACTTCCACCGAAAATTGGTTTGAACGAGATCTAGTAAGCAGTTTTTTTTTAATACGTCATAAATCGTAAACCACAATTTACCTTTCATTCAGTCAACTCAAATATAAAATTTAAAAAAAAACATTTAATTTCATAAACATAAACCTTATGCATAAACCGTGAATACCTGCAGGTTTGTACGGAACCCTCGGTGCGCGAGTCCGACTCGCACTTGGCCAGTTTTTAAAATTTAAAATGTATAGTTTTCGTTTTTTTGACTCTACTGCTGGTTTCTCTATGGATAGAGTTTTCTTATCTATTTGATCATCATTCTCTTGTCTATTTGGGGTCGGCGCAACATATCTTTTTCTAAACCGTTGATCGTGTTTTTAGCCTCATTTCAAGTGATTTGATTGACACTCATGCTCAAAGTATTTCTTTCAATTAAACCAAATAAAATTAAACAATGAAGGTAAGGTTAGTTGCCCATTCCAAGGGTAATAAGTTGCTACGGCAAGAAACTCCACGGCCGTTGTTATAAAAAAAAAAAACAATCACAATTTCAAAGCATTTCGAGTTTTGACAGTATGCTATTTTGATAGCCATCAAAAGAAAATCACGAAAAAGAAAAAAATAATTCGGGCCAATAGTTCTTTTTTTTAAAAAGAATCTAAATCATCAAATGACTTCCCCCGCTCTGGGCGGAGCGGGAGGGCGTGTCAGACTTTTACTGACTAAAACCCACCCGTGTTCCTTCAGTTGCCCATGTGCCAGGGTCACGGTATCTCTTTCGAACAATCACGCGACCCCGGCAGGTCCCAACCTGCCTCAACTATAAAATCTCAAAGACTCCATAGACAAGGGAGATCGTTTAATGGGGCACGGGGGAATCGTGCCTAGTAGAAGTAAAAAGAGCGGGAAAACAGAGGGGAACGTAATGACCGTGTTATTAACGCGTTGCGTAGAGCACTAGAGGGGAGGCTGAATGACTTTCATTCCATCGCCTCTTTATACTTTTTAATGGAAGTTTGTTTTTGTTGGGAAAATAAAAAAAAATACGCTAGTTTTATAAGTATAACAATCGTTACTTAGTATTTTTTAATTAATTGTTTGTATAAGTACGCATAATTTATGCTTGCTCAAATGTGTACCTAGTAATATTCATTTTGAAGTTTAAAATGTCTGGCGCACGTAAGATTGCGCCAAAAACATGGCACAGAGATCACGTGACACCCGTGATGATGTTGTGTTTTCTGGGTGGCAAATCATCAAATGAAGTCTCCCGCTCTGGTGGGAGCTGATGGGCGTGTCAGACTTTTACTGACTAAAACCCCACGCGTGTTCCTTCAGTTGCCCATATGCCAGGGCCACGGTATCTCTTTCGAACAAATCTCGCGACCCTGGTAGACACCCGTGATGTTCAACTGAAAAGGTGGATGTGCTAAAGTAATCTTATTGAACGATTTTTTTAATGAAATAGTAATTCAGTGGGATTATATGAACATAGAGAGTTATGTTGATGATATTAATGATTATTATTCTATAAAACTATATTTGTTACGATTGCGAATCATATTTAAATCAATATACAACCTGAGAATGACCTGCAAATTATAAAAAACAGGAGAAAATGCGATCAACTAGGATGTTATAGAATGACCAACGCGGTTCTTAAGTAATTTTACCGATTTGTTTGGGGTGCCCTAGCTTAGTCACTGCAACCAACTGTGAATAAATGAGAAAGTTAAAATGTACTTCATCCAAAATCATATACACCTTAGCGCAACTACCTTAACGAAATCACCCACTACTACCCTGTTGCTATGGAAAGAACGGGTCGCCCTGTGCTCGGGCAGAAGAGATGTCAAGTTGGATAAAAAAACTTTCTCTATTCTTGGTAGAATAGGGATAGAATTAGTCATGTAGGTAACCCCTGCTGGAGTTAACATATAGTGCTGTGCCACATATTTTGTCCAGCATGTCCTGTGTTGTCTGCACGCTACAGGAGTTGATGAATGCTACTGAAAGCGCCAACCTTGTGGCCAAATTCTGGGCTGATAGTTTAAAGATTGCTATCGACACGCTAAGAAGAAAAAGTAGGGTAGTTTTTCTTGCTACTTCAAGTAGAATTTTAAGCGTTTGCATAATGTTTCTTATAATACTTAATCGTTGCTAAGGCCTTGGTAAATTTCGACATGCAAAATCGTGCTTGATTTATCGCCTTGCAGATCGCAACTTCGAGCGGTTTTGAGTGAAGCCTTTTGTTGCCATGCAGAAAGGAGTGCGGGTTGCCGCATTTTAGTAGAATAAAATCAGCTCACAAACTAACTGACTGACTGCACCTTCAATACTTTACATACTTACAATTAGACAGATTGCAAGGGAGGAACACCGACTCGCAAATTGCAACAATAAATTCTGTACATGATTTTAGACCTCCTGACGTAGAATTTTTGCGCCGGCTTTCATTAATAAAACAATTGTTGCATAAAAATGTGCAATACCTACGCTGTCAAAATGTATGATGAAACAGCAATATTTTTTTTAAATAACCGGCGCAAAATTTCAACGCACGGGATTGAGAATCTAGTGACTCCATGTTAACAGTATGTCCCTCCCATCCGAAGTATTATGAATGCAAAAGATATATCTGTCTGTTACCTTTTCACGTCTTAACGGTTGAACGGATTTGAATTAAAATTGGAACACGGATGAAGCTTAACCTGAATAAGGACATAGATACGTTACGTTTTTATCCCGGTAGTACATTCCTATTGAATAATTTATAAGTTGCACGCCACGCCGGCCAAACGACGGGTCATCATAATTCTACATATAAACAACCATTCTATAGCAACTACAGAAATCCCACAGGAAGAATTAAAGCCTCCATCTCGCTCATTTAACTCTCCAGGCTCCAACCGTCCCCCCATGTTATCCTTTCATACCGAAGTTCAACAGGAAATGACGTGAGTAAACTAAAACCACAGACAAACTAGAGTGGGAAGTAATTACTCGATTATTTACGACTCCTGGTTCCATAGAGCACTTGCCAGCCGCTTTGAACTTTTTCAGTGCGGTGGCTGAATGGAGATTTTCCCTTCGTCACTTTTATTTTTTACCGTACAACTTTGTTCTCGTTGTGCAAAAAATGGCGCGCATATTTTTGGTTTGTTTTTAGATGAGGATTTGATGCAGGTGTGGTATATTGCTCTTTTCAACCGACGAAAAAAAAACGGAGAAGGTTCTCAAGTCGACGCGTATATATATATTTTTTTAATGTATGACCACTCATACCATTTTACAGAGTAGTCCGATTTTGACAATTCTGTTTTCAATGGAAAGTGTATACCCGAAGGTGGTCCCATATAAATTTGGAAAAAAATCGAACCCTAACAGTAGGAAAAAAGGGGATGATTGATTGTTCACTTACTGATGGTAACGTATGACCACGCATAACTTTTTACAGAGTGGTCCGATTTTGATAATTATTTTTTTATTGGATAGGGTATGCCTTGTCAAGTTTTATTAGTAGATAATAATAGCCACTCAAAAATATATGAAAAAAGCTTTTTAACAAAAAAATTAAACCGCCGGAAAAACTGAAAAGCAAACAAATAATAAACCTTTCAGTCATTTTGAGTCGGAGCCAAACAATTAATGAACAAAGATCACTCAAAGCGCCGACTCAGCTTTTCAGTTTTTTCGGCGGTTTAATTTTTTTGTTTAAAAGCTTTTATCGTGTGGTTTTGATTTGAGAGGTCATGGATTAATCATAACAGCCACACTGGTCGATGTAAGGTAAAGCTACGCTTGCTGCGGTCGGTACGCGGATGGTTGACCTTTTAAATTTTATAAAATTTTTTACAAAAAAAAACAACCGACTTCCTTAAAAACACTACCAAGTGAAAAATAACTTTAATTTCGGAAGTCGGTGTCTTAGGATCTGTATTTATGGTTTTTTTGCCACCGACTTCCGAAATTAAAGTTATTTTTCACTTTGTAGTGTTTTTAGGGAAGTCGGTTGTTTTTTTTTTTGTAAAAAAGTTTTTATTTTTAAATTTTTAGTTGTGGTATTCATCCTGCACTAATTCCAAACAAACAATGCATATTTATGCGATGGCAGAAATCGCGGTTGATTTGCTGTAATTTTTTAAAGAGTTCCGGTGTCTGTCTCCCGAACTCATCATCAGATCTATATGAAAATTATATGGGACCATTTCGGAATAAACCCCTTTCGAACAAAAAAAGAATTTTGCAAATCCGTCTATATATGACGGAGTTATGGCCGAACATACATAAAAAAAAAAAAAACATATAAACATCTGAATTGAGAACCTCCTCCTTTTTGAAGTCGGTTAAAAACCCGCCGTGCCTCGGAAAGCACGTTGCACCTATGCATGGTCCCGGCTGTCATTCGTAAATCTTTGACAATCAAAAACACAGAAATCTGACAACCGGTCTTGCCAATATGTATCGTGTTACTACTCAGTAACTGGGCTGTGGAGGTCAGATAGGCAGTCACTTCATGTAAAATACTGGTATTCAGCACCCGGTTAAACTGAAACCCGATCCCAACTAAGGTAAAAAAGACTAGGGTAAAAACGACGCAGAATGATCTCACGTGAGATTGACTGTTACCGCTGCCTATTCTCATAGGCAGCTGTTAAGCAGAAATGTCTTTGTATGTCTAATGCCATGGTACGGAGCGAGAGGGCATGGGAAGCCGTCACCTCCTTCTGCGAAGCAGTAATGTTCGCGAAGGAGGAGGCGGGGCGCGTGAGGTAGTGGCAGTCCTTTCGCCCTCACGTCCCTAGGAGGAGACGCCCCGGGCGTCGGGAGTCGAAAGCTAACTCCCGGCCATCGTAGGCACGAGCTTGCGGGGGGCGAGCAATGGGTAGCTCGCTGCCCGATAAGGACCAGGCTCGGGTCGACGGCGCGTAGTGTTTCACGCGCACCTCAAAGTGATGTCAGCAACACTGAAGGGGGCTGCTAGGACCGATGCCTGCCAGGGTCGCGAGATTGTTCGAAAGAGATACCGTGAACCTGGCACATGGGCAACTGAAGGAACACGGGTGGGTTTTAGTCAGTAAAAGTCTGAAACGCCCTCCCGCTCCGCCCAGAGCGGGAGAAATCATTTGATGATTTCCCATCAAAAAAAAAAATTTCTAATGTCATTGGCACTTAGTTACGAGGGTAGATAAGCAGCATAGTTTTGTTTTTAAATACCTACTACATTTACATATTGTAAAAACTTAGTTCTAAAGAAAAAAAAATGAATATTTAATAATAAATAATCATAAAACACCATAAAATCTCGTCTGCATCTTTGTCAATCTACTTAATTTGTCTTTTGAAGAATCAGTAGCCTGCAGCTAAAAATGTCAGTAAATTAGGGCGTATGCAAATACTTTTTTTGGGTAGGTATTCGTCTTATTATGACGACTCCCACTCAGGCTCGGTCGCAGCCTAACATTTGGGGGGGGGGGGGGGGTCACCATGAGTACTGAACAATATTTTTAGGAAGGTAAATCCTCTTTGGTCTAGTAGTCGCATGCGCTGCTGATCAGAATGATGTCCCGGGTTATAATCTTTTTGCAAATGTCCATCGGAGTCTCCGTGGCTCAATTGAGAACAATTTTAAGATAGTAAGACAGGCAAATCGTTCAGGGTTTCGACAGCATGACTGTCTTTAGGGGTCATGACCCCTAGAACCCCCCCTCTCGGACCGCGCCTGCTCCCACTCTGGGTAGAGCGGAAGGGCGTGTCAGACTTTTACTGACGAAAACCCACCCGTGTTTCTTCAGTTACCAGCGCCACAATAGCTCTTTCGACAAATCCTTGACCCTGGCAGCATGCGTAGCATGACCACCGTAGAAATGGGTTTTGTCGACGGAAGAATAGACAAAATTACAGATTGTAGAAAGATTAAAGACAGATTAATTTGTACCGTTTTATGCTGGCGTAGCATGACAATTCTATCACTATTCTACCAAGAATAGATAAAGTTTTTTCTATGGTGGTCATGCTACGCGTGCAGGATGGCGTATGCTTTAAAAACAATAGAAAATACACAGATAAAACACGCTATAATGGAAAAACAAACTAAAAAGTATAAAAAAAAATAGGATTGAGTGATTAATAAATGAAATGAAATAATATTTTTTTACAAAAAAAGCGTGAGGTGCTTTTGAAGTATTTTTTTTTTTTTTTGGTAGGCGGTTTGGCGCTCGCAGTATGGTGGTACAATGCATAGAGAATGCTGCTGCTCATTCTCTAGTAATTATTTTTGATAATTCTCTTAGTCGCCTCTTACTATACCCACGGGAAGAAATGGGATGGTGCTATTTTTTACGTCCGGCAACATACGGAACTACGTCCGGCAGCAAAATTTTAGTTACTTTCTTATGAATTAATAATAATATCTTATAAAACCAACACAACGTTATCTGATCCCAAACAAGGCAGAACATGTACTATGGTAACCAGACAACTAAAATACTTACACTTACTTACTTATACCGGGTGACATTTTTTTACATCTTGAAAAAAAATGGGGTTAATAGGTGAACGGAGTAGAAGCCTTTGGTATAGAAATTTTTATTATTTTTATTTTTAATAACATGTAATGAAATTGATCTAGCAATAAATACTACACATTTAAAGTAACATTTTCATACTAGAACAACAAAAACAGAAATTTGGAAAAAAAACAAAAAAAAAAAAAACAATTAAAATATCGAAACTCAAATCATATGCACCCTACTCAATGCGCGGCCATGTATCAATGATTTCGTAACGCGGTCCTACCCTTTGAAGCCAGCCGATAGGCGGCCTCATTGATCTTTCGCAGGCGCACGAGCCGCACACGCATCCCTGTCCGCCTGCGTCTCGCGCTCCTTTAGTCACCTGGCCTTCTATTCTATACTCCATTTGTTTAGGTAGTTAACTAAATGTAAACAATCTTAACATGTCTTTTATCTAAAAAATTGTCTAAAAATTGAATCTAAAAATGTTTACAATTAGGTATTTACTTAAACCGATGTTAGGTAAGTAACTTAATTTAAATAATATTTGTTGGTCTTTTATACGATTTATTTTATATAAAAAGACATATCAAGATTGTTTACCTTTAGTTAACTACCTAAACAAATGGAGTATAGTTACACAACACGCCATATGAAGGTCGAGACGGTAAAAAATGTCATGCCGTATATTTCTAAATACATACAATAGATAAATTACACCCAGACACAGAACAAATGATTATGCTCATCACACAACACACAAAGATTTGTCCTGGGTGGGAATCGAACCCACGACTTCAGTCTTAGCAGTCAGGGTCACTAACCACTAGACTAACAGGCTAGTCAGAATCAATAATTCAATAAAATAATCAATATCAATAATTTCGGGACACACATTAAAATGTAAATGACAGACTTATCGTGATTTTTCGAGGTAGACACTGCTTATCTGCCTATATGCAATGCACGCCACTGATGACAGTTGCCTTCCCCATTTTTATTTTTTTATTTAGCTCACTAACCTACAGTAGCACACTAACATTCAATGCTGTGTTTGTCAACAGGTGATCGTCGGCATGCCGCGCTCGGCGTGAGATGGACGGCATACAGATGGAGCCCATCGGCAAATACAAAGCCGACAGGAACGGTTCTGCTAAGGGTAAGCACATCTTTATACAAGGTGCAGTTTTGGATCTGCAAAACATTTCAGGAGGTAATTACGTTAGTGATTCTCGACCCGAATCAACAATAAAATGGGCAGGTATTTTTTTTTTCATTTTATTCTTATTTACGGAAATCGCTAAGTGTGAACTCCCTTTTTTAAAACGCGGCCAGTCTGTACATGTCCTTAAGCTGCACTTTCATACACACAAACAAACGCAACCGACATTTCT
Source organism: Aporophyla nigra (assembly GCA_947507805.1). Taxonomy (NCBI): domain Eukaryota; kingdom Metazoa; phylum Arthropoda; class Insecta; order Lepidoptera; family Noctuidae; genus Aporophyla; species Aporophyla nigra. The sequence continues at coordinate 9,603,322 of OX382319.1, read as the reverse complement.
TTCATAGATCCAATACCAGGGAGCGCGGCTTGCGCGTTTGTTTTCCAGAGTTATTCTGAAAACCAATAAAATTGAAAAATCTAAAATAAGAGTATAATTGATTATTGACTTGGTATCGTATTGTTAATTATGATTATTTACGAGTCTCATAACAACCTCCTGAAATGTTTTGCAGGTTCAAAACTGCATCTTGTATATACATATAATTCTACGGTACGTGTGTATGTCACTGAACTCCTCTTAAACAGCTGAACCGATACGAATGAGTTTTTTTGTATGCATTTGGGTGGTACCCTGGATAGTTTAGATTCACTATTGGAGCCGGTAGGTGGCGCTGCTATCGAGTTCTAGGAAACAAGACAACGTTGTTTGTACGGTCAGCTAGTTTAGTATACAGGGTGTCCCAAAAATCAACGTCAAGCCGAAAACGATTGATAGGCCAGGTGGTGATAGTTATCAGAAAAATAATAAAAAAAATCTAAGTTAAGCATTTTTTTTTTTCAGTACAGTCAGTTAAAGTTGGGCGATGTAATAATTTTTAGTACATGGTGGAGCATAAAAGTGATGTTTTCTTTAAAACTGAGGTAGTTGTGTTTTAATTTTGGACTGTAGTTTACAGAAGAGTTATTCAGGGTTACATGACTCACAAAAAAAAAATTTATGTCAATAATTTGAAAAGTACTTTATTGTTTTTTTTTATTTTTTTTCTGATAACTGTCACCACCTGGCCTATCAACCGTTTTCGGCTTGACGTTGATTTTTGGGACACCCTGTATAATTAACACTATTTCGGATTGTTTAACGAGTATAATTATCATATTTCTGCTGCCAATAATCTTTTATTTGGAAAACAGATTTTATCCCTGTTCACTTGCCTAGCTTTTTCCCAAGTATGTTGTGGTCGGCTTCCAGTCTAACCGGATACCAGTATTTTACACGGAACGACTGCCTTTGTGACCTCCACAAGCAGGTTTTGGACGTCACATAGGCAGTCGGTCTGTGTAACTATACTAGGTAATACGATACCCCTGAGTACGACTAGTTGTCAGATTTTCTGGGTTCTGGCGACCAGTAACGATTATCAAAGTTCCGTGAAAAACAGCTGGGACCAATGGTATTTTTTTTGTGGGTGGGAAATCAAATGACGTTTCCCACTCTGGGTGGAGCGGAAGGGCGTGTTAGACTTTTACTGACTAAAACCCACCCGTGTTCCTTGATTTGCCTATGCCAGGACCGCGGTATCTCTTTGGAACAAATTCGTGACCCTGGCAGGAAAAGGATACATGAACCAACTGCCTATGTGACCTTCAAAACCTAGTTACTGGGTAATACGTTATCCCTGGGTAAGACTAGTTGTCAGATTTTCGGACTTCTAGCGACCAGTAATGCCTGTCTAAGATTCACGAATATCCACCGTGACCAACGGCTTAACGTGCTTTCCGAGGCACGGAGGGACATTGGTATGTAAAAATGGACACACGGATGATACGGACTAACCGTGGCAAGTGTACCTTAACCTGATTGAACAACCAGTGTATCTGCACGCGTAGCATGATCGCCATAGAAACGGAATTTGACGACGGAAGAGAAGACAAAATGATAGATTGTATCGTAGAAAAATTGTGTAAAACTGAAGAAAAGAGATGTTTCTATTCTTTAGTCGACAAGAGTACGATGTCAAGTATGATGACTATTTCTCTTTACTATTGATGAGATAGAAACATTTTTACAGAATTAAAATACATAAGGAACTTTTTTGTTCTTGGTAGAATAGATATAGAATTGGTCATGCTACGTCGGCTGTTCTTACTTAGCCACAAGCCTCTCATTATTTGTCCCTATTGAAATCATAAAAACAAGAGTTCCAATAATATACAGACGCCAGCACATCAAGCTACTTCAATCTGTCAAATTTCTTAAATAGATTTTCAACTTTATCGCCAAAGCATTAGGTTCAAGGTTGATTGGAAGAATTTGTCAGTTTCGGGTACCTTGAAGCGGTGGCGTCTGTACATGTTCTAAAGAGTGTGTTTATAAAGTGTAATTTCGATACTCCACGTTACTCCACACTTATATGCATAAAATTTACATTTTATATTTTGAAATTGTTTTATTTTAGCAGCTGCCTGGCGTAATATGGTGGACCAGGATTTAGACGATGTCGCATTTTTGGCGGGTGAGTATGAAGTGCAAAATTACATCATCATTCATTTAATTATGTGGGCTCTCTATTAGGTCACCTCTTTTTAATCGACTTCAAACAAAAGGTGGTTCTCAATTTGAATGTTGTTTTTTTAATGTCATTAACCTCAGAACTCAGTCATTTAATACGTAATTTGAAAATTTCTGATGAGTGGTTTTTGAGTTAGCTTCAATAATTCGTATTTTTTCCACTAAGGTTATATTGATGATGTCATCATAAACATAATAACTTACCCTCACTGGGCTAGCACACTAGTGAAGGTTTACGAATTTAGGTGTAGTAGCTGGGCAGTAATAAAAAAATCAAAACTTTATTGCTAAAAAAAACTCACTTCCATAAAAGTGAGTGGCAAAAAACTAAAATAAAAAATGAAAGACACTTAGTTTTCCAGAATCATCTTCACAAGGTCATCGGTTTTCCAGAATAGTATCCATATATTAATTTATTACTAATTGTAAGTAATCATCTAATTTTTATCCCCAGACACAGACAAGGCCCGCGAAGCCCGAGAGCTCCGCGACGCTCCTGTGGCGGTGTGTTCACAACGGCGAGCGTTGTGTCTCACGGCAACGCTTTTCATTGCTATGTTTTCAACCGCACTGATAGTGGTGTATGCTACTCCACAACCGGGTAAGTTAATCTGATAGAAAAATCTATTCACCTTGCATACTTGCTTCTGAAAAACAAAATGATCTTGTATTGGCGCTCAAATGGGACTATCGGTCCCATTTGGGCACCAATATAAGATCATTTTGTCACTGGCCATCAATATTGGCGCCCAAATGGGACTTTCGCTCCCATTTGCGCGCCAATATTAGTGGCCAGTAGGCCAATTCTTGTAATTAATAACGTTTAAAATGTAGTCGATGTCATCTCAGTGACAATAATTGTCAGAAACTTGTCAAAAATGTATCTAAACACAAAGTATTTTTCTCATATTGAGACTGAGATCAGGCTGTGAACGTTCTTAAAATTACGGTGAATTACCCCTTTTTAGGGTTCCGTTGCCAAATGGCAAAAAACGGAACCCTTATAGATTCGTCATGTCTGTCTGTCTGTCCGTCCGTATGTATGTCACAGCCACTTTTTTCCGAAACTATAAGAGCTATTGAAACTTGGTAAGTAGATGTATTCTGTGAACCGCATTAAGATTTTCACACAAAAATAGAAAAAAAAAAACAATAAATTTTGGGGTTCCCCATACATAGAAGAGGTTTCTAATATCATTTTTTTTCTAAACTGAATGGTTTGCGCGAGAGACACTTCCAAGGGGTAAAATGTGTCCCCCCCCCCCCCCCCCCCGTAACTTCTAAAATAAGAGAATGACAAAACTAAAAAAAATATATGATGTACATTACCATGTAAACTTCCACCGAAAATTGGTTTGAACGAGATCTAGTAAGTAGTTTTTTTTTAATACGTCATAAATCGTAAACCACAATTTACCTTTCATTCAATCAACTCAAATATAAAAATTAAAAAAAAAAACATAAACATAAAACTTATGCAAAACCCGTGAATACCTACAGGTTTGTACGGAACCCTCGATGCGCGAGTCCGAGTCGCACTTGGTCGGTTTTTGTCTTTGGTGGGAAGTTATCAAATGATTTCTACCGCTCTGGGCGGAGCGGGAGGGCGTGTCAGACTTTTACTGACTTAAACCCACCCGTGGTCCTTCAGTTGCCTGTGCCAGGCCCACGGTAACTCTTTCGAACAAATCTCGCGACCCTGGCAAGAATTGCCCCTCAGATGTTTTCTGTTACTGAACAAAATGTATCTGGCAAAATAACTATTGGGTTATCTTTTGAGATATCCACCGAACTATTATCACAAAAAAAAAAAACAAGATAACAGTTAGTCAATTTTTGTTTCATCATAAAGTTTTCCTATTGGCGCCCAAATGGGCTAATCAGATCCCACGTTGGGCGTCAATAATTTTAAGTTATTCTTTGTCTCATTCTGTTTTTGTGTTTACAAGAGTATTGCTATTTTTACACGCTTTATATTAGCTTCACTTGTATGTTTGTATGTTTGTATATTTGTATGTTTGTATATTTGTATGTTTGTTTGTAACCGACTCCTTATAGTGCGATTTTGACCCACTTTAAACGACCAGATTTCATTAAAACTTTGCACACCTGTCAAGGACTGATGACAATGCAATAATTTCATAAATTTGTGCCATTATCCTTGCCAGGGTTACCAGGACAGCAAAAAAACTGTCACAAACTACGCTGACATACGTCTCAAAATTCGAAATACCCTAAAAAATAGAAAATAAATAATAAAATATTTAGTTTAAAAAAACTAATAAACACGCTTCCATGGAAAACCAAACTAAAAAGTACAAAATAATGGAAAAAAAGCGTGGGGTGCCTGATATCAATAAAAAAATACCTTAAAAGCACCCCACGCTTTTTTTCCATTATTTTGTACTTTTTAGTTTGGTTTTCCATGGAAGCGTGTTTTTTAGTTTTTTTTAACTATTATTTATTTATAAACTATCTGAACTGTTAAAAGTAATGAGGGTATCTCTCGTTGCAGACTGCCCATGTGCTGGTGAGGCGACGTTAATTCCAGGCCAACCACCTACGGATTCTGAAGCCAGTGCAGCTGCTTCTAACAAGTGAGTGGACTATTTACTTTGCATCTAAACTTAACTTTTAAAAACACAGCGCATTAAGGAGATGAATAAAAACTAAACTCGATATATAATTTATGTTTTACGCTGAGTAACTACTTATTCAATTCTGCAGTTTCATGTGGTGACTGACGTAAAAATAGCTCCAACCCATTTCTTCCCGTAGGAGACATAAGAGGTGACTACGGGACTTACAAGAAAATGGGCAGCAGTGTTCTCTATGCATTTTACCATCATACTGCGATCGCCAACCCGCCAAGCCTAGTGATTATTAAATGGCAAACCTAGGTCTAACAGTGAACGTCTTTTGGCTGCAATGTTGATGATGATGATGAAATTTTGCAGCAGATCTAAAATAAAGATAGTACTTCCATATATATATATATATATATAGTCCTCCAGACCGAATTTCGGCCACGGCGGCCAATCTCAACGGAGACTAGCCATCGGCGCGGGAGATATTATAGTGCTCAAGTGTATGCGCAGACACAGGAGCACTCACTCTTCCCTCACTCTCATAGTCCGATGGGACGGCAATCCGACACGACCGGAGAGAGATCAGGCGTAGGACCAACTGCTTAACGTGCTTTCCGAGGCACGGGGGTATCACACCGCCAACTTCCAAACTCCGGGCTGCTACTAAGAAATTCCTAATGGAAAAACCCAGTAACACTTAGTACTTCCATACATAGAGAGCAGTGGTGGCCCAGTGGTACCTAACAGCCCGAGTAGGCGCTATACTTTGTGTAAATTATTTCATCACCACTGCTCTCATAACGGTGAAGGAAAACATCGTGAGGAAACCGGCATGTCTTAGAACTAAAAATTCTAAGACATGTGACATCTAGCAACCCGCACTGGGCCCGCGTGGTGGATTATGGCCCACTCCCTCTCACCGAGAGGAGGCCTGTGTTCCAGCAGTGGGAACATTTATAGGCTGCTGATGATGACGATGACATAGAACACAGACTATTCCTATTCCGTACGTTTAAAATGCTCTAACACTGCTTGTATTTATTTCTCTAGAGAACGGATAGCAAGCAACGGGGCTGTATTCCCTTGGCGCGGCGCTCGTCTTCCAACCTTCATCATACCCAAGCATTATAGTTTGTGGCTGCATCCAAACTTGACGACTGGTGAATTGAGAGGTAAGCTTACACTTTATGATTAAAATGTTTAGTTAGACGATTAAAAGGAAGCAGTTTTAGCACGATCATTGGAAGAAAAGTGTGGGTTCAATTATTTTGAAGTGTTAGTTTGATTCTTGACAACGGGACATTGAAACTTTTTATAACCAGGCAATCTTCTCTGAATCTGAAGACTATCCAAGAATTGTATTGACGCAAATGTTCGTTGTCTCTTCCAAATGGAAGTGATCAAGTATTATGATATAAGTAAACATCGATACCGTGTGATGCCGGACGTAAAGAATAGCACTATCCCATTTCTTCCCGCGGGTGTCGTAAGAGGCGACTAAGGGACTTACTAGGAGAATGGGCAGTAGCGTTCTCTATGCATTTTACCACCATACTGCGATCGCCAACCCGCCTGCCAAGTGTGGCGATTACGGCAACCCCCCCCCCCCCCCCCCAACTTGGGGGAGGCCCTTGTCCAGCAGTGGATGATTTACGGTTGAAATGAGGATGAAACATCGATAATAAAGAAAGGTTCGTCCCGATACAACCCGTCTCTTGCTGAGCAGCATACGGCTGAGTCGGGATGATCTGAGCTGGATCTTTCAGCGACGCCCTAAGCCCACGTTCGTACTCCACAGGGGGTGCCCACAGTGCGTGTAGTAAGCGCCTACCTTTAGTTTTTAAACTCTGGCTGGTCTTCTAAGGCGCGTTCTTCATTGCTGAAGGTCCCTGAAAGGCTTTCGTGGCTTTCTGAATGATGCTCTTCCATTTCGTTCGGTTCTCGGCTTCTCTCATGGCCGTTGTAACAGAGAGTCCAGTGAGGGCGGTTACTTGGTCGGACCAGCGGTTAGGTGAGCGGCCGCGAGGTCTTTTCCCATCTACCTTACCCATCACCACCAACTTTTCAAAGTTATCCGGTTCCCGACGTTGTGACCAAAGTAACCGAGAACTCTGGCTGGAGGATTTAATTAATTGAAACAGTCACAGACATTTCCAGTTCTGCAGCCGACAAACTCCTAGGTTGACCTACGCGATGTCATTCCCCTATAAAGAAGGCTTTTCAATCTTACAAAATGAAAATGTGGATACGTCCTAACCGATGTTAAGCGTTTTTTTTTTCCTCACAGTTACAAAAACCTACATTTACACAAACATTCTATTCCAGGCGAAGTATCAATAGACTTCAAAGTAGACAGAGACACTACTTTCGTAGTCCTCAACGTTCGAGACATGAATGTCACGGAGCGAGCGCTGTTCAAGTCTGGTGGGTCTCTCGGACCCAAGGTTGCCAAGACCCTGGAGTATCCGCAAGCTGATCAGAGTTATATTGAATTTAAGGTGGGTACCTATCATACCATCATCCCACACCCCATTTTACCCCATTTCTTCCCGTGGATGTCGTAAAAGGCGACTAATGGAGTTACTAGAGAATGGGCAGCAGCGTTTTCTATGCATTTTACCACCATACTGCGATCGCCAACCCGCCTGCCAAGCGTGGCGATTATGGCAAAGCCCCCCAAATTGGGGGAGGCCTAAGTCCAGCAGTGGACGTCTTACGGCTGAAATGATGATGATGACATACCATCAAACGGCCATTTTAGCCGTAGAACCGATGACCGTTGGGGTAGACGTGTTCTTGAGTGGAGACTGCGAAACAGCAAACGTAAGGTAGGACGCCCTCAGATTAGGTGGACGATCTTCGCAGAGTGGCTGGTAGCAACTGGATGAGAGTTACCGAAAATCGAGTTGAATGGTGTGCAATTGGAGAGACCTATGTTCATCAGTAAACTCTTGTAAGATAATGATGAAATATCTATAGACTTCAAGTAAGTAAAATTCAAAGCTGACTTCGATACATGAAGTCAGGCGGGTCTTTCGGACCCAGGCTAAGGTCGCAAGTTATACACAGTGATATTGAATTTAAGGTGAGTAAATATATTATTTCTTCTTAAGAACGTGGCGCCCTAAACTCGCAAACCACGAGCCGACGCAAGGGCAAAATTCGGTCGGAATATTGCTATCTCTGTTTGACAATAGAAGGCCAACGGTGACGCGGTGCGCAGCCGTGTGTGAGTGAGTAGTGTATTCATAACGACTCGAAGACATATTTATTTACTTGTAATTAGGTATGTTCGTTATTTTGCTTTATTTTTGTTGACTACTTTGGGGAATCGTTAGTAAATGTATAGACTAGTAATGCATTTTGTGGAAATTTCTTTACAATGACCGTATCTCAAATTATTACAATTTATCTCGAGATCTAGGCCTTTTGTAGAGAGTCTTACATACCTTTCCTAACTTGGTACTTGTAAACTAATTTTAAGCCTATTTATGTTTGTTCATTCCCTATGGAGTGGTCTCAACTTTAAAAAACTGGCCAAGTGCGAGTCGGACTCGCGCACCGAGGGTTCCGTACAAACCTGCAGGTATTCACGGTTTATGCATAAGGTTTATGTTTATGAAATGATTATTTTTATTTTTTATAATTGAGTCGACTGAATGAAAGGTAAATTGTGGTTTACGATTTATGACGTATTAAAAAAAAACTACTTACTAGATCTCGTTGAAACCAATTTTCGGTGGAAGTTTACATGGTAATGTACATCATATATTTTTTTTTAGTTTTATCATTCCCTTATTTTAGAAGTTACGGGAGGGGGGACACACTTTTTACCACTTTGGAAGTGTCTCTCGTGCAAACCATTCAGTTTAGAAAAAATGATATTAGAAACCTCAATATCATTTTTGAAGACCTATCCATAGATACCCCACACGTATGGGTTTGATGATTTTTTTTTTGAGTTTCAGTTCTATGTAAGGGGAACCCCAAATATTATTGTAATTTCTATTTTTGTGTAAAAATCTTAATGCGGTTCACAGAATACATCTACTTACCAAGTTTCAACAGCATAGCTCTTATAGTTTCGGAATAAAGTGGCTGTGACATACTCGGACAGACAGACAGACATGACGAATCTATAAGGGTTCCGTTTTTTGCCATTTGGCAACGGAACCCTGAAAACGAAGGCTTTTTCTGTCATATTTATGTATAAGTAAGTATTCTTTTTACTAATTTTAAAAATTGTTAGCAGTACATATTATAAAACAAAGTCCCCCGCTGCGTCTGTCTGTCTGTCTACTTGCGAAGAACTCAAAAAATGTTGAACGGATTTTCATGCGGTTATCACCAATAGATAGAGTGATTTATGAAGGTTTAGATGCATTGTCCAACCTTCACGCGGGCGAAGCGGCCGGCAAAAGCTACCTACTTATAAATAATGAATAAATGTTACTAAAAGTGTTACGCAAAATATTAGTAACAGACAAATATTCCAATAATTTATACATATTTACGCGATAAAAGAGGATTAATAAAAAACAACGTTTTTTTTACACGCTTTATAAGGTAAATGCACCTTATTCCGAGGGGTTCTAAAAATGGCATCATATTCCGATGTATTTAGAAAAACAGTTTTTTAAAGCAATTTACTAGTTATTTATGGTCTGCATGATAAAATAATGAATTAATAATTATCTGTTCATATTTATTTATACAAAGGAGAGTTTAGTATGGTCACACTGTAAAATAATCGGTCATTTTGCCGCGGGGAGCGGCGTCGAAAGCACACTTCATACATTTGGGACCTTATGCACGTGAGTATTACGATTTGCCAAATAGTGTTTTACGTAATAATTTTATACAACGCGAGTTTTCGTTTAGGTTGAAATATTGAAAGGATAATATTTTTTATCGAAAACACTTAAGATTTGAGTATTTTATTTGCAAATTAGCAAGAAAATAAGTGTTTAAAATACCGCGACATTAGGTGCAAAATATTTTAGTGTGTTCCTAAAAGCCGATGTATACCACGGAAAAACAAATTTAAAGACATTTAGTTTTTTTAAATTTCGGTGTCTGTTTTATGATTATAAACTTTAATGTGTTAGTTCTGACTTAATGAATAACTCATACATTTAATAATCTATTTCCGAGGTACACCGTGGCGTCGCATTTACTAATTATAGCAGGTCAAAAATTGTTTGTACAGGTACTTTATTAATACGTTGTATAGAAGATTTTAGTGAAGACATTAGGTTTTATAAGTGTTCTGTTATTATATGTATGTACTTTATATTTGTTTTCCTTTCATATTGTAACTATACATTATTTTATTTGCATAATATTAAAAAATCTTTTACTTTTTAGTACTCGGAATTAGAAACTTTGATTTAGCATCATAAAACGCTATTCCGATGTATTTACGTCGGAATAAGGTTACATGAGTACCTAATTCCGATGTATTTACGTCGGAATAAGATTACATGAGAACCTAATTCCGAAGTTAGTTAAGACCCTGTTTAAATACAGAGTGTTCATTATTTTATGTGCTTAGTAGATACGCGTTTAGTAACTGAAAGAATACTAATCATCTATACAAATACATAAAATTGGAGTGTGTGTTTGTAAAAAAATATAATAAAATTATTTTTTTTACGTTTAGTTTTTTTTTAATTGCATGTATTTTATTTATTTTATTATATTAAAGAAAATGACTTTAGAAGACTCTTAAGAATATTCATATTATGTATTTTCCCTTTTTACCGGTGCTACTACGGGTCGTAGCACAGGTAAAAATAATTATTACCTGTGGTACTACTTACATTAACTTACTTGTGTTGTTGTAGGATAATGAACGCAAAAAAGAAATATACGGTCGAGGATCTTGAAAGTGCGCTTATTGCAATTAATAATGGCAGTAGCGTCTATAAGGCTTCCCGAGAATACAACATTCCAGAAACGACATTGAGAGACAAACGTGACCAAAAATATAGTGGCCATATAGCCGGTCGCAAAACGGTACTCTCAAAATCGGAGGAAACAAAAATTGTTGACTGGATCCATTATCTAGGAAAACATGGTTTCCCAGTTTCTAAAGAGCAGTTGAAGCAAGGAGTGGCAAAGCTAGTTGAAAATTTAAACCGTCCAAATACTTTCAAAGATGGTATGCCTGGTAAGCACTGGCTTGCCAATTTTTTGTCAAGACACCCAACTGTAGCAAAGAGAGTAGCACAAACTTTACCAACTCATCGAAACAAAATTAATGAACAAGATGTGCGCAACTGGTTTGATAGAGTCAAAAGTTATTTTGAAACTAATAATTTATTAGGTGTGCTTGAGGATGAATCAAGAGTGTATAACTGTGACGAAACGGCCTTTTTTCTCTGCCCCAAAGAAAAAGATGTCTTAGTAAAAAAGGGCAGCAAGCGTGTGTACAATAGAGTTGCTAATGATGAGAAAGAGTGCCTAACAGTTTTAGTCAATGTGTCTGCTGGAGGTAAAATAGCTCCACCTATGGTATTGTATCCATACAAACGCCTGCCTAAAAACTTGCCTCTGACGGTGCCACCAACGTGGGGTATAGGATGTACGGAATCAGGGTGGATGAATATGGAGGCTTTTTATGAATATGTCGCAAATGTATTTTACAAGTGGTTACTAGAAAATAAAATAACACTGCCAATTGCCCTGTTCATGGATGGACATACCTCACACATTTCGTTGCCATTAAGTCTTTTCTGCAAAGAAAAGGGAATCATACTAGTTGCGTTATTACCAAATTCGACACACCTTCTTCAACCACTTGACGTTGGAGTTTTTCGACCTGTTAAGGGTACATGGAAAAACGTAGTACACGACTTCAGAGTAAATAATAATTATGCCAAATTAAAACGTACAGATTTCGCCATGGAAGTAAAAAAATGTTTCGATATAAGTATTAAAGTAGATACAATAAAAAATGGCTTTAGAAGCGCTGGAATCTTTCCATTTGACGCCAATAATATTGACTTCTCAAAGGTAATGCCACGGGACTCACGGGAAGCTACTGCTATTAATTCACAGGACCAGTTATATACAAAGGAAAAGAATAGTTTTTTTGAGAAGTTTGAGCAACGACTGGCCCCAGAAGTTCTTCAACTATTTGTCGAATCTGGAAATGAGTGGGAAGGTGAGGAAAAGTATAGATGTTTATTTGGGTTCTGGAAGAAAATACAACAAGAAGAACCTCCTCCTATCTTCAACGATACTACAATTGCGAACAACATACGTGATTGTGATATATCAGATGTTGTTTCGAATATAGAAATAGGTCCAAACGGTAGTATCATACTTCCTTTGAGCCTAAGTCCTAGATCAATCATGAGCCACGATATTCCCCAACTTGATATGGATCAGACATTGACACCAGGAAATAACCATTCAAGGCGATATTCTTCTGATTCTATTTTGCAAATAGAAACCTCACTTGGTCATAATATAACTGAAGATGAGCCTCAACCTTGTTGTTCAAGAACTCAAATACTTCCTTTGAGTCTAAGTCCTAGATCAATCATGAGCCATGATATTCCCCAACTTGATATGGATCAGACATTGACACCAGGAAATAATCATTCAAGACGATATTCATCTGATTCTATTTTGCAAATAGAATCACTTGGGCATATAACTGAAGATGTGCCGCAACCTTGCTGTTCAAGAACTCAACATTTTCAATCATCACCACCAATGTCACGGCAGTCAAGCAGTGATCCAACGCTGGATATTTTTCACCCTGCTGATAACACTAATAACGCCAACCAAAGTACAAATAATATAATAGCAGTTAAAAGTACACCTAACAAGAAACCAAATTTTCCTACTCCGTTCAAAACAGCGTTTTATTTTCCACAATCTCCAAAGAAAACAATGACTAGAAAAACTAAAAAACAAACACCAACGGTGGCAACTGCTGACGACTTTATAGAATATCAACGTAGAATACCAAAAGAAAAGGAGGAAAAAGCGGAGGGCATTCTTAAGAGACGAGCAGATAGATTAAAAAAACAAGAAGAAAGGAAATCTAAAAAAAATAAAACCATACAGAAGAGGAAAACAGTACGAAAGACAAACAACCTGGACAAAATAAATGAAAGACAAGAAACTGAGGGAAATATAGAAGACGACAATATACATATAGACTTACGACATCGAAGAAATAATCCATTTTCATTAAACTCTGAATCATCCAGCAACGATGAAGACTTTACGTTGACCATGAGAAATAAAACGGCTAATAGGGTTAAGAAAACTTACACAACGTTGTTCGGTGAATCAACATCAGATAGTTCAATGTGATGTGCCATGTATTCCTTTTTTAGATATTATTAATTATGTTATTTTACTACATTGTTGAACTTTAGTTCCTAAGAATTGTTTCTGATCTCGTAATACGATCTAATTTTGATAATGATTATAGCAATTGTTATACTTTTAAGTTTTACATTATTTTTGTAATGATACAATTAGATTTTAATGTCGATTTTGTTAATTCATTTTTAGAAGATTAAGGAATAATATTAATAAAAAACAGAGTTTAGAATAAAACTAGAATAAACAAAAAAAAGAACTGATTTCATATAAAAAATAAACAAATTTGGATCTCGTAATAGGCTCTAATTTTGATATGATTATAGCAATTGTTATACTTTTAACTTGTAAGTACAAAAATAATGTAATTATTTTTGTAATGCAACAATTAGATTTTAATGTTGATATTGTTAATTCATTTTTATATTTTTATAAGATTAAGGAATAATATTAATAAAAAACAGGGTTTAGAATAAAACTAGAATAAACAAAAAAAAGAACTGATTTCATATAAAAAATAAACAAATTTGGATCTCGTAATAGGCTCTAATTTTGATATGATTATAGCAATTGTTATACTTTTAACTTGTAAGTACAAAAATAATAATAATGTAATTATTTTTGTAATGCAACAATTAGATTTTAATGTTGCTATTGTTAATTCATTTTTATATTTTTATAAGATTAAGGAATAATATTAATAAAAAACAGGGTTTAGAATAAAACTAGAATAAACAAAAACAGAATTGATTTAATATAAAAAATAAACAGATTTGACTTTTAAACATCATGTATAATTCTCCCTACATAGTTCCCTTTCTATTTTTATACTCGGAATTAGGAACCAAATGCATCGGAATTACGATTTTTAAATCGGAATAAGGTACCTCGGACTTTTTTATATTTTTATTTATTTTATCAGCTTCAATAACCTTCTACTGACAAACTGCAAATATTTTTCAAAAATTTGATAGCTAACACTTCTGATAAAAATATAAAATTGTACACAAAGGTCCGATAAATACTTAATTTATAATGTTCTTTCGTGTTATGTTAAAAACAGCGCGGAATTAGGTGCCTTTACCTTATTAGCTTCACTTGTATGTTTGTTTGTCACCGACTCCTTATAGCGCGATTTTGACCCACTTCAAACGACCAGATTTCATTCAAACTTTGCACACCTGTCAAGGACCGATGACAATGCAATAATTTCATAAATTTGTGCCATTATCCTTGCCAGGACAGCAAAACAACTGTCTTCGAAAACTACGCTGACATACGTCTCAAAATTCGAAACACTCTAAAAGATAGAAAATGAATAATAAAAAAAGCGTGGGGTGCTTTTTAAGGTATTTTTTTATTGATTTCAGGCACCCCACGCTTTTTTCCATTATTTTGTACTTTTTTGTTTGGTTTTCAATGGAAGCGCGTTTTTAGTTTTTTAGTGTTTTTAGATTTTTAAATTAAAATTTATTTGTAATGTTCTTACACGTTACTCTCCTGACGAAAAAACCTTATAAAATAAAAATCAAAAGTAATTTATTCAAGCTAGGTTTAGAATCAGCACTTTTCGAACGACAAAATTACATAAAACAGTCCCACAAACCGCCCGCCAGATTTTTTATTTGTAATGTTCTTACACGTTACTCTCCTGACGAAAAAACCTTATAAAATAAAAATCAAAAGTAATTTATTCAAGCTTGGTTTAGAATCAGCACTTTTCGAACGTCAAAATTACATAAAACAGTCCCACAAACCGCCCGCCCGATTTATTTGTAATGTTCTTACACGTTACTCTCCTGACGAAAAAATCTTATAAAATAAAAATCAAAAGTAATTTATTCAAGCTTGGTTTAGAATCAGCACTTTTCGAACGTCAAAATTACATAAAACAGTCCCACAAACCGCCCGCCCGACACCAACTCCCCAGCGGCACTGTTTAGTTACATAAACTTGATTCTATACAATAGTAGGTAGGCAAAGTAATTACGAGACAGAATATTACAATACATTATTGACCATATCTGCGAGAGCAGTGGTCTGGTGGCCCAGTGGTAATGGCCCCGAGTTACGAGTTATAGGTAGCGGGTTCGAACCCAGGCAAACGCTTTACTATGTATAAATAATGTCATCACCATTGCTCTCACACCGGTAAAGGAAAACATCGTGAGGAAACCGGCATGTCCTAGAATTAAAAAATCGAAGACATCAAACATCTACCAATCCGCACTGGGCCCGTGTGGTAGATTACGGCCCATTCCCTCTCAGAAAGGAGGCTTGTATCCCAGCAGTGGGAACGTTATAGACTGATTATGTATTTGCCATATGTCAGCTAACTATGCCAATATACCAACAAATAAATAAAAACTGCTGAAGTAAAAAATATACAAAGTAGTAGGTTTAAATACTGTGTGTGTGTGTGTAACACAATAAATGAACATTATGATAATAAATTGTTCAGAATCGTTTACAGAATCGATTTCTGTTATTTTCACTGGCAATTGTTTATCCCAGAAATAATTAAAACTACGTTAATTATGATCAAACTCACGTTCCCACGGACGTAATAAGATCGCGGCTGGCTATTTTCGCGCACTGTATTTTAAACTGTCGGTGTTGAACCGAGCATTGAGAATACAACAGAGTGCAGCGCGGGTCAGTCTCAGCGCGTCGAAGCACAGTTGAATTTTCACCTCTTGGCGCTGAGTAGTACCTTGAAAATCCAGCGCACGAAAATAACCAGCCGCGATTTTATTACGTCCGTGGGAAGTCATAAAATAATTAACGTAGTCATAACATAAATAACGTATACCTAGATAGGTAGGTAAATACCAACTTATAAAAAATATACTTAGGTACTTACAACTATTAAACTCGGACCACGAAAAAAAAATCTTTATTTTATTGGGCTGAGTTTAAAAATATGTAAGTAAACAATTAGTAGTCAAGCAATATTAGGCAGGTAACTTATAATATATCATTGGGTAATAGAATAGGTTCTCACTTACTGTGAGACACATCCCAACGTTCGGAGTCCATGTTGGCAACCAAACCGAATCGTAAACAATAAATCCAGGTCCGTAAACAAAGTTCCTGCCAGGGTCGCGAGATTCGTTCGAAAGAGTTACCATGGCCCTGGCATATGGGCACCTGATGGAACTAACTAACGGGTGGGTTTTAGTCAGTAAAAGTCTGACACGCCCTCCTGCTCCGCCCAGAGCGGGAGAAGTCATTTGATGATTTCCCATCCAAAAAAAAAGCAAAGTTCATCATCATTGCATTCTCATCAGTCATTTAGTCTCTGTACTCGATACCAGATCAGAAGAAAAATCAAAAACCAAGTTCTATAGCATAGGTCAATAATAGTGTCAGAAATATCACAATACAATTGAATAAACAAATAAAACTACGGCCAAAATGCATGTTACGCTAGTGTGAATGCATGTCCGAGCGGTACACAACACACCTACCGGCCCTAACGCGAGTCGTACGACCGTGCACACATTGACATTTTTGTGAGACGCGATAGCACTACCAGCTATTGAAAATTATGATAAATTTGGATGTGTTCCGTAATACCAAAAATGATGAATGAAAACTTAATGATTTTTCAATTGTTTTTTTGTTATTTAGTATCTTGATAATATAATCTGTGTTATGGATAAAACATTATTACAGATATTGTTGTTTTTAATGCAGAAAAAACAAAAAGAAAACATGTCAATTATGTTGTAAAAATGTGCGAAATGCAATTCGCTCAAACTTTGTTTTGGCTTAGTTTTTTTTAAAAAAAAACGTCACCATAACCTAGATAAATACTGTCTAAAGCCGAATATCATCTTAAAATGGTGGAAATATGCTCAAATTGCAAATGATTTTGGTATTACGTTTGTATGGACAGACTGTCCGTCGCCGAGCCCTTAAAAACAAAACGTGGTAACCGATAACGATAATAATAATGATAGTCTTAAGTTTATATCGATCACATGTGGCACTGAAAAAAGGAGTAGTTATTCTGAGGACCCTGCCTAAAGTGTACGTATTCAGTAGACAAATATATGAAAAAAAAAAACAACCTATTCCTTAAAAACACAAAAAGTGAAAAATAACTTTAATTTCGCAAGTCGGTGTCTTAGGATCTGTATTTAAGTTTTTTGCTACCGACTTCCGAAATTAAAGTTATTTTGCACTGTGTAGTGTTCTTAAGGAAGTCGATTGTTTTTTTTTTTTTTTTTTTTGTAAAATAGTATTTATTTTTAACTTTTTAGGTATGGTATCTACCCCGCACTAATTCCTATACTAGTATCAGGCCAGGTGAAATTTAAGACTTATAGGGTTGTCTCATGGATGCCATTGTCAGAACTGGACCAAACTGAAAGGGACCACACGGGAAGCACCATCAAATAAATAAAGAATCATCAAAATCGGTTCACCCGGTGGAAAGTTCTGAGGTAACAAACATTTAAAAAAATACAGACGAATTGAGAACCTCCTCCTTTTTTGTAGTCGGTTAAAAAAGGTTAATGATATCCCCAAAAATGTGTCTGTTTTTCTTCATTGGTTCTCACTATCGAGTTCTCATCAAATACTCCAAGTCTTAGATTTCTCCTTCGCTTTGGCATTGTTTAGAATTCATCTAAGACGTATCTCCCTGACTGACGGCTTAGTCAAACAGCATGAGTGAAATATCTTATTACATACATACATACACATACATATGCTTCATCTTGTGAGATCTTACGTAATCCAGATAATCTACTACGCACCCTATCTAACAATGATATTGTAATACTTTCAGTTGGCAAATATGATAAGAATCCCTACGTGTTGGTAACCAATCTGTGTAGCACATTGTGTAGTCTGAGCAATTGTACAATTTTGGTGCTGAATGTGTCAGAAAATAGGTATCTAAATGTTAACAAATTGAACCATGAACTTAAAATGTTTACAAAAAACTTTAGAAATTGCAAATTTGTCGAAGTTAATGAGCTAAATGTTAACTATACTACGAAGCTCTCAGACTTAGACTTAATTACTTACAAAATTAATATAGAAATTGACTTTATGGAATATGAAAACAGTTTTATAAATCCAAAATTAAGACAGCAAAAATCACTTCATGATTCGAGTAATATTAACAACACATTTTTTCGTCCCTAACTCCCCCACTAATAAAATGACAACAAATGATGACAGATTAAAACAAGATAGTAAACTTAGAATCTTACATCAAAATATAGCCGGTATTTGTAACAAACTAGATACATTAGAACTAACTTTATCAGAATTAGTGGAACAAAACAAGGAGGTTGATATTTTATGTTTTAGTGAAACTTTTGTTAAACAGGGTACGGAAGCGAACATCAAACTCAACAATTTTAAATTGGCCGCAGTTTTTAGTCGAGATAAGTGTAGAGGAGGTACGTGTATATTGACAAATAAAATATTGAATACCAAAACATTAAATATTCCATCAACTCTAGCAACTAAATTTTATTTCGAATGTTGTGGCGTAGAGATTATTGGCCTTGGCGTAATAGTTGTTAATATTTATAGAATACCCGATCAGAGGAAGGCCCAAATAGGTATCTTTCTCTATAAGCTTGAAATTCTTTTAAATTACTTGACGGACCAATTCAAGAAAAAGAAAATTATAATATGCGGTGATTGGAATATTGATATATTAAAACAAAACTCAGCAACAAAAGAGCTTTTAAGTATACTTCATAATTATAATTTTGAAGCACACATAACATCACCGACCCGAGTAAACTCTTGCATTGACCAAATCGCTAGTAACATAAGAAATGTTCAGTCAGAAATTTATCACCTCGGCCTGTCAGATCATGAGACAGCACAAACAGTGACTATAAAGGCTAACAAACAAAAAACAATAACTTGTTGGTTTGAAATGAAGCGTGACTACAGCTCGGATAATCTTGAGAAATTCTGCAAATGTATGTCATCTCTTTCATTTTCAGAAACATTTAAATCAGGCACTCTTATAGAAGCCTTCAATATTTTCTATGAGACATTTAAACTATTCTATGATTTGTGTTTTCCGGTGATAAAGGTTATCGTTAATAATAAACCAGCGATGCAGAACTGGATGACAAAAGGTATCAAGAAGTCTAGCAAAACTAAACGCCAATTATATCTAAAATTAAAATATTGTAATAGAAATAAAAAACAAAATGAGAAAAACTACAGACACTATAACCACATATTTAAGCGATGTGCACAGAGAGCACATAAACTTATTAATACAAGGCGTATACAAAAGAACAAGAATAAATGTAAAGCTACTTGGAATGCAATCTCCTCAACTTTATCTAATAATAGTCTCTATAAAAATGACATTAACGAAATAAATCTTTATAATAAGACATATAATGACCCCTTAGACATTTGTAATATATTTAATGACTTCTTTATTAATTTGACATCTAATCAGCCTATAATTTCCAACAATATCAAACTTAATCAAAAAAATAAAGTTTCTAATACAATTTTTCTAAATCCAGTAGATGCTTTCGAAGTGTACAAAATAATTATGTCTCTTAATAATAGCAAAACTAGTGGCGAAGATGACATCACCACACAAACTTTGAAAGCTTGTGCTATTTGGATATGTCATCCACTGGCGCATATTATAAATTTATCATTCCAAGAAGGTGTATTCCCTGAACAGCTTAAAATGTCTACCGTAAAACCACTTTTCAAAAAGGGAAACAAGTCAGACCCTAACAACTATCGGCCCATTAGTATAGTTCCTATTTTATCAAAAAAAATTGAAAAGGCAATGTTTAGTAGGTTAAACAACTTTCTCTCTACACATGAGATATTATGCAAGGAGCAGTTTGGTTTCCGCAAGGGAAGTTCAACTGCTCTTGCAATATTTGACTTGATAAAAATTGTAACAGAAAGCATAAATAATGGCAATCCAGTGGTGTCCCTATTTATAGATATGAGTAAGGCTTTCGACTTTGTAAATCATCCAAAACTTTTACACAAATTAGACTTTTATGGTATAAGGGGAAAAGCTTACGAATGGATATGTAGCTATTTAAGTAACAGAAAACAATGTACAGAGATATCTAAGGTAGTAAAAAAAGGCAGCAGAATATATTTCAAAGAAAAATATAGATCATTGCCGATGATAAATAGAAGCGGTGTGCCTCAGGGAAGCATTATCGGCCCTTTACTTTTTTTGATCTACATTAACGATCTTCCGGAAGCAACTTTGCAAAAATGTATTCTTTTTGCAGATGATACTACAATAATCATAAAATGTCAGGATAAAAACGCTTGCAAATCAGATACCGAAAAGGCTTTGTCAGATATAGTAAGTTGGATGGAAAATAACAATTTAAACATAAACATAAGTAAAACAAGAGTAATCAAATTTAACTCCTACAATACAAAACCTTTAACTTTGGATATTTCTTATAATGACAAAAAAGTAGAACAAACTGATAGTCTAAAATTTTTAGGACTTAATATAGATAAACATTTAAATTGGAAGAGCCATATAGAGACAATTTGTCAGAAACTTGATAGGTTTGTGTTTGCATTAAAAAAAATAAGACAAAACGTTTCTGTAGAAGCTGCCCTATCGGCCTACCATGGATATGTGTCATCCGTGCTGAGCTATGGTTTAATAATGTGGGGAAACTCGACCGACGTCGACAGAGTTTTTAAAATTCAAAAACGATGCATTCGAGTCATCAATAAGGCATGGTTCCTAGACAGTTGTCAACCTTTATTTATTAAATATAAAATTCTACCAATTCCATGTATGTACATAAAAGATATCTGCATCTTTACAAAAAAACATATGCACTACTTTAAACAACGTAGTGAGGTACTACCTAGACAAAAACGGGCAAAATTTCGCAACCTACTTTATCAACCACCCTGTCATAAAGATGTGTATAAGAAAAATGTGTATAATATGTGTGTTTTAATTTATAATAACTTACCGAATGAACTGAAACTATTAAAGGGTAATGTGTTCAAGACTAAATTGACAGAATGGCTTCTAAAGTGTTGTTTTTATAGTATTAAAGAATTTATGGGACATACAAATACAAATTTAAATTTAGTGTAATTATTAATATACAGGGTTATTTGTAAAACACCGGCAACCTCTCAGGACTATGTTACTAACATCATAAGCAACAACTTTTGTTCTATGACTTTTAAAAATTCATCATATTTTAGTGCATCAGATTTTCAAACAAAAATAAAAATATTTAAATTGAACGCTCTAAATGTTACGGAGTCTATGCGAAGCAAAAGAAAGCGATAGTATATTAGCAAGGGGAGCGGGGTTAGGGCGGCGGGGGCGCTTGAACTTGACTTATTTACAGGCAGCCGATTTTTGTATGAAAATCTGATGCACTAAAATATGATGAATTTTTAAAAGTCATAGAACAAAAGTTGTTTATTATGATGTTAATAACATAGACCTGAGAGGTTGCCGGTGTTTTACAAATAACCCTGTATAATCAATATAAATTAAAATTTAAGTATGTAGTGAATAATAATTGTATAATAATTAATGTAATTAATGTAATCAATGTGCTATGTGTATAATTTATATAATTAATATTTGCACGCTTGCTCGCAGGCAGAATACAACTACTATTAGGTTATAAGATCTCACCTTCCCTAAAAATGTATGTATTTCTTGCAAATAAACATTTGATTTGATTTGATTTGATTTGATTTACAATCACGCCTTTTTCCCATGGGGGTAGGCAGAAACCACAGAACGCCACCTGCTACGATCTCTACACACTCCTTTTGCCTCGTTTAGGTTCATACAATTGGTCATACACACACGCCGGTTGCGAGTACTACGCACCTGACCTTTCTGAAGAACATCACCAATAAGGTCCCTATATGTCCTCCTAGGGCATCCCCTTCCGGAGTTTCCACTCACATCTGCCTTGTAAATTCCTTTTGTGAGCCGACCTTCATTCATCCTCTCAATATGACCAAACCATCTAAATCTAAGCATACTTTTTTCAATTTTTGTCACTACATCTTCTTTTAAACCACACCGTTCTCTTATCACATCATTCCTCAGCCTATCATTCATAGTCAATTAATAGTCTTATTAGTCTCAAATTACCAACACTGCTCATTGCTCTTCTGCATTGGAGAAAACCATCAGTCTCCTGCCCAATTTATTAGTGGTCGGCGCAACAATATTTCTTTTCTTCCACTCTTCTCTATTACTCGTCATCACAGTAGTCACCCCCTTTCTATCCATATCATAATTCACACAGTCCATCCATCGTTTCTTTGGTCTCCCTCTACACTTATAGCAGAAAACAGTTAGCGGTTGACGTAACCTAAGCAATCTATTATTTCTTTGCAGGAGAAACTCCGTCGCAAGTACAACTACACACTAAGTCTTCGATTCATCACAAAACTGGAGAGAAGTGATAAGCAACGAGGGTTCTTCTTGACTGGACCTCATAGACAGTAAGTATCTACTCCACCATATGTGATTTAGGCATCACACTGATGACACGCAAGATGCCTGAGACCTGCATCGCGGTAGCATATACACCGTGACATTTTAATCGTACAACGGCAGCCCACTTCATGTAACCAATGATTACTACACATCCATAAGAAAAAAAAAATGAACATTTGAATAACTAGAAACTAAAAATATTATTCATTATGATGACGCATGTTGTGTTGTGATGACGTAGTTTGTGATATTTTGTCTTATGGAAAATGGAAATGGATTGATCTAGTCGACTCGTGCGCTGGGTAGGTATGTTCTCTACCGTCTGATACGTAAACATTATTGACAGGATGTTTCATAATATTCAAATGCATTATTTATTTTTCTTAGTACCTATTATCTTAATTAATGGTGACAATTTTTAATCACGCCTAGAGGATACATTGAGTGGACAAACTTTGTAAGACGACTAAAATTTCACTGTGATAGATTCACAGGAACATCAAAGTTCAACTGTGGATTTAGAACATGATTCCTTTGATTAAAATAAAACTAATAGATATGTAACGTTCTTACGTTAGGTATTCAAACAGTGACTCTTATAATACGTACAGACACATTTACTCACACAAACAATCGTTATTATTACACGGCAACAAAGAAAGAGACAGAATAATGCACAAAGGTGGCGTGCGACCAGGACGGAGCATCACCGCTCTTCGAGAAACGCACGTCACGCCGACCGACGACGGCGACGCGGCGCCCTGTTCTAGCCGGACGTGTCGCACACTAACGCATTGTATGTTTTTATCCCGCTCTACAAAATGGCGAACAAATTCGAACGAGTACAAATTTATTTAATCAAATCTTAAAAAAATAATAAGAAAAATGTACTTATGAGTGAAATGTGATGCCGAGTGATTTATTTTTTTCTTTTACAGTGGTTCATGCACCCAGTGAAGGCACACGAAGGCATTGTTTTTCTTTTTAGTGCGTTACTAGCGTATTGGAATATACATGCACGCACGTCTCAATCGAAAGCTAGTCGTATTGCAACTGAGAACAATTAGGCGCCCGGGACCTAATTTATGCGGTCCATGCGCTATCGTCTAGTGACACATCTTCTAGTTTTATTTTAATCAAAGCATGGTTCTGAACATCCTTTTTTTCTGGGGTGGGAAATCATGAAGTGACGTCTTCCGCTCTGGGCGGACCTCACCGAGGGGAGGCCTGTGTCCCAGCAGTGAGAACAATATCGGCTGATAATGAAGGATAAACAATGTCATTACTTGTAATTTACGTCTTAAGCTAAGCGTCAGAAGCCTGTATTTACTGAGCAATTGGTTATACCTTTTTTTTTTGGGTGGTATATCAAAGGGCGTGTCAGACTTTTACTGACTGAAACCCACCCATGTTCCTTCAGTTGCCTGTGCCAGGGCCATGGTAACTCTCTCGAGACAATCCACGACACTGGCAGGATTCTGAATTGGCGATTATCAAAAATAAAAAATACATTTTTTTAGTGGGTCTATTAATCTTGTGCTTAATTTATGGTTAAAGTGTTCGCGTCGCTGCTACCACAACGCAACGTCCCAGCATTAATTGTTGGGTAGTAGCCCACCAGACACAACACCCTTTTATAGCTCATATTAATTCTAAGATGAGGCCAAAGGGTTGCAATTTTGAGAGGTTGAAGTCCTGTATTTGGTGTCATGGTTAAGTCTGGCTTGTGACACGCGACGATCTCAATTGAAAAGTCTTTCCATTGAATTTCATTATTCTAATATCAAAAATTCGCAATGCATTTTGTGCGATCGAAATTATGTTCGTTTGACCTTTTTTTTTCGTGGGTGGGAAATCATCAAATGACATCTCCTGGAGTCTCTGGGCGGAGCGGGAGGGTGTGTCAGAGTTTTACTGACTAAAACCCACCCGTGTTCCTTCAGTTGCATATATACCAGGTCCACGTTTTCTCTTTCGAACAATTCTCACGACTCTGGTTGTATGGTGTCATGGTAAGTCTATCTTGTGACACGCGACGAATTGAATAAATTGTCTCTGCGTTGAAATTCATTTGAACGAAACTTATGCTACTCATTTTGTGCGGTCGAAATTACGCTCGTTTCACACACTTGTGCTGAATTATTTCATGTTTTTGTTTCACAGTCGTTGCGCCGTATCCCGATTCTGGCTAACCCACGCTCGGTCAACGTTCCCGTGCCTAGACGAGCCACATTTTAGAGCAACTTTCAAGATGACTATAGTGAGAGACAGGTAAGAATGAATATCAAGTTGTACAGAGATTTTGTTTTGTTTTTAGTAATAATAATAAATAATATAATTACTTACATATTATTGTATAGAATCAAGTTCTTCTAACTGAAAAGACAGCTATGCTGCTGGGATGTTTGTTGCTCCACTTCTTGTTCTCAGCTAAAGCACTAGAGACGACCACGGATAGCTGTCTTCCTTATTTTAAATCCTTGCAAATACTTACATTTCCATCTTTATATATTTTAGAAACAGCTTTATTTGTGAAAAATAATCCCCATCTATTTAAAAATTGTCGGCAGTCAAAAGGAATCCAATACGGACTCAATATCAATAATCAATTGTGTCAAGTTAAATGTAAAACAGCACTAATGGAAAAAAGTTTTTTTGCCATAGCCCCTCGCATTTATAATAAAGTAGGTACCTAATACTATTAAAACTATGACTGTTTTCAAATTTAAAAGGGCACTAAACAAATTATTAATTGATAAAAGTTATTACTAAATTGACGACTATCTTAATGATGTATCACTGACTGATTGACATGATATTATACTTTTTTTTACATTGTTTTTTATTGTTTATATTACTGTAGCCTGGACGACCGTTGACATTTTTTTTGTATTTTTTATTGTAACTTTATTGACATTTTTCATTTTATTGTGACATTTTTACCAATTTGACATTAATTTATATCATGGATTATTTTATTTTTCTTAATGTTTGTTTGTGTAAATTCAATAATAATAAATAAAATGTGATTTGTGTGCCCATGTGACGGTAGGACATGTAGGACTCATAAACTTAAACACCTATGTATTTATTACCCATGTTTGCAAACAAATAAATGATTTGATTTGTATTGACTAAGAAGTAGTGAAGGGTGGGCGTGCGGGGGACTGTCTTATGTCATTTTGACGTCCAAAAAGTGCTGCCTAGTTTGAATAAATGACTTTTAATTTTAATTCTGCACATCACTCATCGTTTATAGCTTAACTTAACTCTATTATTTTACAGATTCCACGTATCTCTGACAAATATGCCTATAGTAGCAACTGAAGAAGCTGGTTTCTATCTGGGACATCGATTGGTAAGTCGCACCTTATTTACTAGCTTAGAGAGAAAGAAAAACAAAAAACATTAAGAAAGAAAGAATAATAAGAAAGAAAGAAAACAATAAGAAAGGAAGAAAAATTAAGAAAGAAAGAAAAAATAAGAAAGAAGGAAAAATTAAGAAAGAAAGAAAAATAAAAAATTAAGAAAGAAAACAAGTTTACTTACGGTAAACACGACGCAAAGAAAGATCAAACACAAAAAACGCAAAAACTAGGGGAAAACATGCGTCACATCCGTGCATAACGGTCATCACTCAGTGTAATGCTGCGATCCTATGTAATAATAATATAATAATAATAATAACAGGCAGGGGCCATAGTCCCTCCATAGTTGCGGTTACCAATCCACTATAGCCATCCAAACCTATAGCCTAATTTGCTTTGTTTCCATATTCTGTAATAGTTCTGCTCCAACCGGGGATTGTCTTTGGATGCACTTGCATAGTGCATACAGGGATAATCGTCGGTTGGTGCCCCCTCATCATTTAAAATTGTCTAAGGGGCCTCTGCGAGTTGGCTTTGGCCCCTCGTACGCCTTCCAAAAGACCGGGATCCTAGGGTCCCGAGATATGTTAACATAAATAAAAATAATAATAATAATCCTCATCTCTGGCTTGCCTTTATTGGCCGGCTGGAGTGAACACTGATGAGGTTCAGAGCTCCCGCCTCATTCTTGCCTTTATTGGCTGGCTTGAGTGGAGATTCGCAAGAGCAAACGTGCTCGGGGAAAGGAAGTATTCCAGTAAGTGCTCGTAGGGATCTTGACCATCTTCCGGGCTCTGGGATTGTTCTGAAAGCCGTGGAATACCTCTCCACTTCTCAAGCACCTCAGGAAGTGTTGCCCCCTTGTCGCTACGTCACTATGTGCTAGCGACGTTTCCCGGGGGCCCATTATTGAGTGTGCAAGTCACCCCCTGCCATTTTATCCGTGTATACAAAACATTGATTAGGCAGGGGCCATAGTCCCTCCATAGTTGCGGTTACCAATCCACTATAGCCATCCAAACCTATAGCCTAATTTGCTCTGTTTCCATATTCTGTAATAGTTCTGCTCCAACCGGGGATTGTCTTTGGATGCACTTGCATAGTGCATACAGGAATAATCGTCGGTTGGTGCCCCCTCATCATTTAAAATTGTCTAAGGGGCCTCTGCGAGTTGGCTTCGGCCCCTCGTACGCCTTCCAAAAGACCGGGATCCTAGAGTCCCGAGATATGTTAACAAAAATAATAATAACGGACCCTAACTCCCGGGATAAATTATAATAATAATATTCCACAACTATCACACAACGCCATCTAGTCCCAAGCTAAGCAGAGCTTGTGTTATGGGTACTAGACATCTGATAAACATACTTATCTATTCTAAATACATACATATTATAGATAAATTACACCAGACAGACAGTCCATTAAGACAGAGCTCCAGCGCTGGTTCTTAGTGATAGCCGGCGCTGACGTGATTCGAGCGTGGAGCTTTTGCCCTCGTGAAATTTCTTGTTCCCTCGACCCACCCTGTCGCATCGTATCGCCTGCCCGCGCTATTACTTCTTTATTGCTAGCTATTCTTTCCACTTTTTGTGTTTGCTCGGCTCTAAAGCAGTCTGAGCGTAATGTTTAGTAGCCTCTAGGCTTTTTCAAAAATTGAGCTATGAAAACCAAAATATTTTTCATATCCGACTGGTAGTCCCAGAGATAAGCGCGTTCAAATAAACAAGCTCAATATTCTTCAGCTTTATTATTAGTATAGATTTCGTTCCCGTAGTTTAAATTAAGGTATATGCAGAGCTGGATGGAAAATAACATTTCATTCAAGTTTCGCCAGTCGTTTTAATTAGTCTTATGAAAATAGGTAAGATCTCCCATAAATAACAAAAACATCCCCTACTGCACGGGTGTCCATCTTACCTTGGCTACGGTAGCGATTAGGACCACACTACGGTAATTGGAGGACGCCTATTTTCCGGCTGAAATAATGATTGCGATTAACTGGACCCAGATGCAGCCTATTGCCACCCTGTATTTTACAATAATACGTTTTTAACCGACTACAAGGAAGGGAAAGATTCTCAATTCAAATGTATTTCATCTGTTTTAATATCAGAACTTCATCTCTGATTTTAATAATGCTACATTTGTTTGAAAGGGTCTTATGTGGTCCCATATTAATTTGAATAAGTTCTAAAATTGGTTACTGAGTTTCAATAATACGTATTGTTTACGTCAAAAATCGAAAATACAAACCAAATACACCGACTCTCGAAATTCCAGTTTTCACGATCTTTAGAAGACGGTTGTTCTTTTGGTTACATAGTTTTTTATCTTACCAGTTTTGCCAAGGTGTATCGTATCATCCAGTAAGTGGGTTGTAGAGGTCAATTATACAGTCCCTCCAAGTAAAATATTTGTGGTGTAGTGGCGTGTAAATAGCCAGCAACACGCGGGGAGCTCAAATGTGAAAAGTTATGATTTGATAGTAATTATGTTGATTCCTATGAAACCCACCCTGTGAGCTGAAGAATGATAAATGGTTTCGACGTCAGCACTGCAAAACTATTGGCCCACTAACCTTCAGACCAGCTCCGGGACGCCTCACCAGCAATTGTCAGCAGCTCACACCGTGAAGCACTTTCACGAAACAGATTGTCAGATCACTGTTAGGTATTTATAACGAGTTTCTTCAAACTTTAGCTGTCCATCACGGTGAAAAAAACTAACTTTTCCTCAAAATTACAAGAAAAGCACCGACCGAGATTTTTCGAGAGAAACAGGAGGGAAAAAAGTAAAGATTGGTCGGCGCTCGGGGGTTCTCATTGTTCGGCGCTCGGGGAGCGATGACAAACTATGGCGCTAGTGTCGCCAGGTTCAGCGGATCCCATCACGCGATCCCAAAGGCGCGGACCAAATAGCCACAGATACTAACATATAGAAACCATTTGAAACGAATTAATTATTGCTAAAGAAATGACCTAATACTTAGGTATAACAGAAATAAGTATTAACAAGTCAATTTGGGTCACTTAAGGTGCTCAACCAATTAGTGATCAGCTGCATCCGGTTAGACTGGAAACCAACCGAAAAATAGTTAGGAAAAGGCAAGGCAGATGATGTTGATAACTTTTTTTTCTTACAGCTACAAGACGAATTCTCAGTAACCCCACCAATGCCACCCCACATGATATCCCTCGCCGTCTGTCGGCTACAACGCCGAGCGGCGCCCGAGCTTCCCACCGAAGCGACGCCGAACATAACCGAAGTATCCACGATCATACCCGAAGGCACTTCGGAGCCGCCTGAAGAGGAACAACTGCCTCCTGAAATAAGCTTGTACAGCGACCAGCAAGTTATTTTGGATGAGTCTGGGTTAGTATTTTAAAGTTTTAAGTCCAATTTCCAATTCGAAATCATGTATAAATTCGTAGCTTAGCACTCAAAAGAAAAATCAAACTCAAAGCATTTATCTATACTATCTATACTAATATTATAAAGCTGAAGAGTTTGTTTGTTTGATTGAACGCGCTAATATCAGGAACTACTGGTACGAATCGAAAAATTATTTTTGTGTTGGGTAGCCTATAATCACAAAACGATGAAAAGGAGTGGAGCAGCAACGAAAAATGGTCGAAAACTGGCAGACAATTCTTTGCGACGGGAAGGGTCAGGGGAGCAAAAATTTGACGCGGACGAAGTCACGGGCAGATGCTCGTTTCAAATAAACTAATTACAGGCACTTTTGAATTGTCAAGTAGCGGCGAATAAAAAAAATGAAGTGAGTTGCCAATTCCAAAACGTAGTAGGTACCTACCTACGGAGTAGAACGGGCATGTTGAAATTATCACTGTGAGAGCGATGTAAAAAATACGTTAAAGCAAATTAAAAGCGTCCGCAATTAAAACAAAAATAAATAGGTAGGTAGAACGGGCTGGTGTGCGCAACTCCACGTATGAGCGCGTATTTTACGTACGGGTGGGTAATCGGTTATTCGATCCACCCCAGCTCCTCGAGGAAGGCCAGCAAAGCTTTGGTGTTACTGACTATATCACGTAGGGAACTTGGGTTACCGAAGTACTTGGACCTGTATGTGGCGATCGCTGGGCAGTTTAGTAGCACATTCACTGCTGTCTCGTCGTCCTCAATGCAGGCCCTGCACAACGGACTGTCTGTTACTCCAACAAAACCAAAATAACAATTCAGAATTTAATATGTAAAAGATCTGCTTACAATTCCAAACAGTTCTTGGTGAGCCGAAGTGTAACGGAAATTCCCGAAGTTTAGTAATACCAAGAATTTTGTAATACTTTGATTTAAAAGAGCGTCCTTCGAGTTTTGGAATGGGCATCTAGACTCAGCTTTCTACCTAACTAACCAACTCTTTTGCAATCCAAAAGTGCCTGTAAATGTTCTACTTGAAATAAAAGCTATGAGTTTTCTGAAGATAAACTGGCGTTGCCACTCCTGTACAAAGATAGTTTTTATCATTAAACTTCTTCTTTCGCAGACCACTTCTTGAATGGGTGCAGAAGACGATACAGCATTTCGCTTTTGAGCTGAACACTTCATACCCGCTTCCAAAATTTGGTAAGTCGAATTAATTAATATGGTAAGGGTAACTAAAATCTGTCGGGGTCGCAAGATTTGTTCAAAAGAGCTACCGTGGCCTTAGCACAGGCAACTGAAGGAACACGGGTGGGTTTTAGTCAGTAAAAGTCTGACACCATCCTCCCGCTCCATCCAGACCAGAAGACGTCATTTAATGATTTCCCACCCACGAAAAAAAGGGTTAACTTTAATTAGGAGTAATGATTTAGGTCTAAAACATTGACTTTCTATAACTTTCGTGCTGTAAGTCGCTCACAGCAATTCGGACACCTACAGCAAAACACGTGCCGTATGCCAAAGTCACTTGTTAAATCTCCAATGTATGTCTTTTTTTGTGGCTGAAAAATCATCAAATGACGTCTCCCGCTCCGTGTGAAGCGAGAGAGCGTGTCAGACTTTTACTGACTAAAACCCACCCGTGTTCCTTCAGTTGCATGTGCCAGGGCCACGGCAAATCTTTTGAACAAATCTGTGACCCTGGCAGGATCGCGACCCTGTCAGGTCCAACGTATGCCTCGAAGGAAGATTTTTTATCATTTAATACTGAACTGTTCTTACTTAAGTAAATCTCTTTTTCCAGATATTGTGGTGGTGGAAGGCGGTAACCCTTACTCCGAAGGCTGGGGGTTGATTACCCTGTCACCGTCAACTCTGTCGGACACCAAAACTATAGCTAGATTGTTGGCTCAACAGGTGAGAACTGAAAAATTTGCTTTCACATGAAAAATAAACTAATGTGGGAAGTGGGAGCAGTTTTGATCTATTGTTTTTTTCTATTCCTTCTATTCTTTTCTGCTATTCTGTATAATTCAACCTCTTCATTGAACCTAACTAAAGTGGAAAGCAAAACTCATTCGTCTTCAAAGTGAATCATTGCGGATTCGTCACGAAAAACCGTTCGAATTTCCAATTCACACTGTAGAGTTTACAAAAAAAAAAAAAAAACTAAATTCGCAGGTCAATAACAAAAATGGCAGCAATTTTTTTAATGACGGTTACTATGGATACCCATAAAACCACCAAAAAATTATTCTAAAGTGGAGCAGAAATATTATCTTTCATAACTTGATCTTATCAAGTTCCAGCACGACAATCGCTAAATATGCTTAGAGCTACATGAATTTAAATAATCGATAAGTTTCTGTCAAATGTTTTAAGACGACAGAAATTGTGTTTACTTATTACTTTTACATTCAATCATTTGTAGGGCGTTTTTTTTTTTTTTTTGTAGGACATCTCGTAGTTAATCTGAAAAAGATTCTGACTACTTAAACGGATTTTTGCCCGGCGATTTCTAAAAAGTAAACTTTTTAGACTTCCAGCCGGGCCATGGTAAAATTAAAACTAAAGCGAAAGTCCTAAGGGTAACCCCGAGGGGGGTTCGCACCTCGGCTTAGGCAATCACTGGGGGAGGGCAGCAAGGGACATGCTGGATCTGGGTTAAATTATTTAGGGGCTAATTTAAAGCTACAGGCGCAGCATCGCGGGCTGGCTCATGCAAGGGTCGGGAGGGACTGTTAAGTCGGGGTCGCGACGACGGACCTCGGCGGCGAGGTCGGTACGATTTGTATTTGTAGGGCGTACCTAAGAAGTGGTAAACATACATTAACAATACTAGAAAGAAAGAAAGTATACGTTTTGTTCTGATAAAGACGACACAAAGAAAGAACTCAAAAAATAACATTTTTGATACTGTGTAATATTTCACATTGTATTTGTTTACTTATCAGTACAATAAAGATTCTTCTTTCTTCTCCAGTGGTTCGGCGGCACAGTATCCCCTCGCTGGTGGTCTTCACAGTGGCTCCTCGAAGCACTAACATCAGTACTCGCGGAGAAAGCACCCGCACCTCCACACACAGACGCGCAGCCGCCGGCTGATGCACTGCTTCTTGATCATGTGCTGCCGGCTTTGAGGTAAGAACTGCTATCATCATAGACTGTCTAGAATATAAGTAAATGGATTGTGGCGAGTGGACGCTATTTTGAAAGTCCCACGTTGGGCGCCATTATGGTTAATGGCGCCCAAAGTGGGACTTTTTAAATGAGAAAGCTGTACGGGTCGTAGTAGTTAACTCCGTACACTGATTTGTCGTAACGTTTTTAAGGTTCAGTTAGAAAGAGAAACACGTTCCATTAAGATGCACTAAATAGTCAAGTTTATTTAAGTTAACAGTAAGTAACAGTAGTAGAGTGTAAGGTGATTATTTCTCCCAGTTGATGATACCCATTTAAAAGTACTATATTATATTTAAATTCCTAGTCAAGTTATTTTGTTATGAAAAATTATGACGCGTATCGTTAGCCTAAAGTAGGTTACGCAGTAAGCAGAACAATGAACCGCGATGAGATCTTACAAAAACCTTAGTCTGGAAACCAGTCTTACCACAGGAAATTCAGTAACTGGGTTTTCGAGGTCAGATAGGCGTCAGTCCATGTAAAACACTCAGCTGCATCTGGTTAGACTGGAAACCGACCCGAGATAGTTTGGAAAATGCTAAACAGATGATAAAAATGGCGCCCAATGTAGGACTGTTAAAATAGCTATAAAATAATATTACTCTTCAATCCCATACTTACTTAAAAAATCGTGAACCAAATCCGAGATAATATTACTTTTAACCTTGATTGCAGGATTAACTTCAGTTAAGATTAAAATTGGATTTCAGGATTTATTCTTGCAAAAGATCTTGTAGGTCGATAAATTTTAATACGTGGGTTTTTTTTTGTGGGTGGGAAATCATCAAATGCCATCTCCCGCCCTGGGTGGAGCAGAAGGGTGTGTCAGACACTTACTGACTAAAATCCACCCGTGTTCCTTCAGTTGCCTATGCAAGGGCCACGGTATCTCTTTCGAACAAATCTCGCGACCCTGGCAGACTAATGTGTGGGGCTAAACTATGCTTATTAAGTTCATTAGGCAGATAGTTCAAATTATTTGTGAATGAAGACTATTTCACAATGATGCCTCTTTTAAATTCATTCTCTTGTTTTACATTCAAATAGTTTTTGCGATAAACATACATACATACATAAACTCACGGTTTTTTCCCACGCCACCTGCTACGTTCCTTACATACTCCTTTTGCCTCGTTTAAGTTCATACATCTGGTCATACACACACGCCGGTTACCAGTACTACTCACCTGACCTTTCTGAAGAACATCACCAATAAGGTCACTATATGTTCTCCTAGGGCATCCCCTTTCAGTGTGTTACAACTGCCTTGTAAATACCTTTTGTTTGCGATATGTTCTAAAATAAAACTTTTTATTTCAGGCTAGACTCAAGCAATTCAGTTCGTGCAGTTGCTTCACCAAGATTAGAGCGGGCTGACATAGAAGGCGCTACGGATGAACTGTCTTTGCATAAGGTATTTATTTCCTTCTTTTATGTTCTGTTTAACTTACTCGACAGGCAATATAATAAAAAAACCTGTTCCTTTTTTAAATAACGCAATTGTTAGAATTTGACAGATTCTTATTTAAAACTGAAACAGAAGACCGATTCTGTTAATTAAAAACGTTCATAATCTAGTCGCATTCTCATCTCGGCGATAACGAAATGTCAAGACTGTGAACGTTCTTAAAATTAAGAGAATTGCCCCTCAGATTCTTGCAAATCCCTTAAGTAGCAAGTGTACAGATTTTAAGGCGGATAACACAATATAACGCGCCAGGCGAACGGGCGTAGATAACACGCCTCTACACGGTATTTTTCACATACTAATTTAATAAAAACGCGCTTCTGCGCGGTGAATTTGGCTCTGTTCCACGCACCCCCTTAGCACAGACAGAAAACTTGTAAAGCTGGTTCATACCCAATAGCAGAAACCTCCCTTTAGTCACACCTAATTATTTGTTCATCAAAATCTCCATACGGCTGGTTGACTTGACACATACCGTGACCCAAGTGCCTCTAATCATGGTAAAAGCCAGCCTCTTTGGTACAGTCTATAGGCATCGTCACCGCCACAAGCGTACCACCACATTGGCGTCACGCAAAGTCCTGCTTCGCACAAGCAGAGTTTATCGGGCAACTAGCATATACAGGGTGTGGCGTAAGTAGTGGTCCACCGTTCAGGATTCGATGAACCAGATAATTAACTATAACAATTAAAAATTTTAAACATTTTTACCCAAGGGTTCCGAAAATATTTCATTTTTGTCTTTTATTTACGAAATTTCTACCTTTTATTACATATTTGTTTGTAGTTTCAACAAAAACCATTATTTTTTCATTTTGATTTCTGTTAATTACTGCTGAATACTAGAGCTATCATGATAAATTATGATTTTTTATGTAAATTCAGCTCTTTTAAAGAAAAAGTTGGTTCTTCTCTAATTTTAACCCCAATTTATAACACACCATCAAGTACAAGAGCAATTTTTGTAAAAAAAAATTTGGGTAGAAATGGTTAAATTTTTTAATTGTTACAGTTAATTATCTGGTTCATCGAATCCTGAATGGTGGACCATTACTTACGCCACACCCTGTATACAACGTCCCGACATCAGTCGTCGAGCAGTAGCCAACTAGACACAACACCCGTCTGCAGGCGTAGCATGACCAATTCTATCTCTATTCTACCAAGGATAGACAAAGTTCTTTATATTCAACTCGACATCTCTTCGGCCCGAGCACGGGGCGAACCGTAGATTTGGGTTTCTATGAAGACAAAGACAGTTAGTCTTTCCATAGCAAGAGAGTGGTAACTAATGTAATTAAGGTGGATACGCTAAGGATATTTTCATCGAATAGTCATACAGTGGGAATAAACGATCTTAGAGTATTGTATTGATGATTATAATTAATATAATCCTGTAAAAAATGTACTCCCAACTGAAACTCAAACTTAAAAGTAGAGAAAAATTAGTCGCCATACTCGACATCGTAGAATTTTGTCGACTGAAGAATAGAAATATTTCCTCTCTTCAGTTTTAACATCGCCGTGCTTAAGACGGTAGAAATCTTTCTACATTCTGCCATTTTGTCTATTCTTCCGTCGACAAACCCCGTTTTTATGGTGATCATGCTACGCGTGCAAGTCGGAGGATCCTCGCTTTTCTGCGGAGGTTGAGTGAACTTTACACCTCATACCTCTAACACGTTAACTGCCATGGATAAATTCAGAAAAAGTCAAAAATGGACTTAGTGTTATTTGACTTTAAGTCGATTGTTGATTAAAAAGTGTGTGTGTGTGCGCGCGTGTGTGTGTGTGTGTGTGTGTGTGTGGGTGCAGTTAACGTGCTAAACGATTACTAGACAATAGCCATACGGAGGAATTTTGCGACGCCATATTTTGGTTTGGTTAGGTTATAATGTGCAGCGGTAGCCTAGTGGTAACGCCCGTGACCTACGAGTTGTAAATTCGTGGGTTCAAACCCAGGCAGGCGCTTTGCTTTGTGTAAATAATTTCATCACCATTGCTCTCAAAACGGTGAAGGAAAAGATCTTAAGAAAACGTGTCTTAGAACCAGACATTTTAACAAATGTGACATCTACCATCGCACTGGGCCCGCGTGGTACATTACGGCCCACTCCCTCTCACAGAGAGGAAGCCTGTGTCCCAGCAGTGGGAACATTGTAGGCTGATTTTCCTTGTAATTCAGAATTTAACTTTTACCATATAAACCATATCCTATCATTACGAAAAAGGTGTGTTAGGTCACCATAGCGCGGAGCACTACTTTCTACAGCTATTATGTATTAATTTTCATAGTTTGGCAGTGAATTTAGTATAAGAAATTACTTAGTAATTATGTTATTCTTTCTTTAAAGGGTGCAGCAATAGTAAGTATGGCTATAGAAGCGGCCGGTGAAGCGGCCGGGCGGGCTGCACTCGCCAGACTTTTGCGGGACCATCGCTTTGCTAGCGCCGATGCAAGGTAAAGCCTCTTCGTTTTGTTTTATCATCATCAACCACAACCCGATGCATGCCATAGGCAATTTTTAACCGCCTAAAAAAAACAGAGGAGGTCTTCAATAAAATTCGTCCGTATTTTCCTTGTATGTATGTTCCGCAATATCTCCGGTAGTTTTGGATCGTTTGCCAAATAATTTTTGTAAATGCATGCCTCATACAGATAAATTGAAATCGACCTACCTTTTTGAGGTCGGTTTATGAAAACACTGACAGTACTTATATGTAGAGTGTTTTTAAACTATCTAATATATGCTGACATAGATATTAAAAAAAATATTTTTATTCAAACAAACTAAATAGTACTTAATGATCGGCCAACTTTAGGTTTTGCCAATCTTTGACTAACTATAGTGACTAAACTATTGGATGTATGTGGACGAATTTTTGAATGCAGACTTAGAATATCATTACTTACTACTTAAAACTTTAATTTATTGTCCTATTGTCATCTTCATCTTATACAGACGGCGTTTTAATGTTGATTGATTTTCCAAACACTTCTATTACCTAAAGAGGTAGAAGAAAAGGAACACCGATTTTTCACCAAAGGCCCATATAATCCTGCCGGGGTCGCGTGATTGTTCGAAAGAGATACCGTGGCCCTGGCACATGGGCAACTGAAGGAACACGGGTGGGTTGTAGTAAAAGTCTGACACGCCCTCCCGCTCCGCCCAGTGAGGGAGAAGTCATTTGATGATTTCCAATCCAAAAAAACCGGCCAAGTGCGAGTCAGACTCGCGCACCGAGGGTTCCGTACAAACCTTCAGGTATTCACGGTTTATGCATAAGGTTTATGATTATGTTTTTTTTTTTTTTATTTTTATATTTGAGTTGACTGTATGCAAGGTAAATTGTGGTTTACGGTTTTTGACGTATTAAAAAAAAACTACTTACTAGATCTCGTTCAAACCAATTTTCGGTGGAAGTTCCCTTATTTTAGAAGTTACGGGGGGGGGGGGGACGACACATTTTACCACTTTGGAAGTGTCTCTCGCGCAAACTATTCAGTTTAGAAAAAAATGATACTAGAAACCTCAATATAATTTTTGAAGACCTATCCATAAATACCCCACACGTATGGGTTTGATGATTATTTTTTTTTGAGTTTCAGTTCTATGTATGGGGAACCCCAAATATTATTGTTTTTTTTTCTATTTTTGTGTGTAAATCTTAATGCGGTTCACAGAATACATCTACTTACCAAGTTTCAATAACATAGCTCTTATAGTTTCGGAAAAAAGTGGCTGTGACATACTCGGACAGACAGACAGACAGACAGACATGACGAATCTATAAGGGTTCCGTTTTTTGCCATTTGGAAACGGAACCCTAAAAAGGCTCATATAATAGCGATACTAACGCTTTCTTCCTCTTCCCAGGGACCTCTGGCGCGCGTTAGAGCGAGATGGCGTAGACGATGGCGTGAGCAGCGCGGCGTGGGACGGCTGGTGCGAGAGACCCGGCTATCCGTTACTGTGTGCTTCCCCTATGGGAAATGATGTGCTTCTGAAGCAAGAGAGGTGGGTCTTTTTACACGATATTATTATCTAATGTTATTAAGAGAAAACTATTTCACGGTCAAACGGCCGAACAGATTAGGATGAAATTTGTTACGTGAGTGGACCATGACCTGGATTAGGACATATGATACTTTTATCCGTGTGGTTCCGGACGTAAAGAATAACACCACCCCATTTCTTCCCGTGGGTGTCGTAAAAGGCGACTAAGGAACTTACCAGAGAATGGGCAGCAGCGTTCTCTATGCGTTTTACCACCATACTGCGATCGCCAACCCGCCTGCCAAGCGTGGCGATTATGGCAAAGCCCCCCAAATTGGGGGAGGCCTAAGTCCAGCAGTGGACGTCTTTCGGCTGAAATGATGAGGATGATGACGAACGTACAAAGTACAAACTGACTTACGTAATTATTTACGTGATCTAAATATGAGATTCCTATAGAATTACGTTTTATATTAAATTTTAGAAGTATGTCACAGATGGATCGTCGAATCCACTTGTTTTACATAACCGCTCGCTGTTTTGCAAAACAGCTCCGTTAAGTAAAATAGCTGAACGACGTTTAGCTGTTTTACATAATTACTGAACTATAACACGCAGCATTGCATAAACGTTTTGCATGTATTTATGTAGCGGTCAATGAGTAGACGTTATGAAAATCAGCGCGAAATGAAACGTTAGATTGTAGAGTTTTAACCGACGAAACAAAACAGAGGAGGTTCTCAATTCGACGCGTATTTTTTTTTAATGTATGACCACATATATGTAACTTTTTACAGCGTGAACCGAATTTGATAGGTAATTCTTTTTGTATTGAAAAGGGTATATCCCGAAGGTGGTCCCATGTAAATTTGGAAAGAAAATTCCAACCCTAAGGGTAGGAAAACACGGGA
Source organism: Aporophyla nigra (assembly GCA_947507805.1). Lineage (NCBI taxonomy): Eukaryota > Metazoa > Arthropoda > Insecta > Lepidoptera > Noctuidae > Aporophyla > Aporophyla nigra. The sequence goes on along the minus strand of OX382319.1, from coordinate 9,564,351 downwards.
TGATTGATTGTTCACTCATTGATTGTAATGCATAACTTCTTACAGAGTAATCAAAGAGTAGTAGTAATAAAAGAGTCCAATTTTGGAAGCATGTAGTAATTAGTAGATAAAGATAAGCCATACAAAATTATAAAATAAAAACCTAAAAATTAAACTGCCGAAAAAACTGAAAAGCAATAAAGTCGGCGCCAAACAATCAATGAACAAAGATCATTCAAAGCGCCGACTCAAAATGACTGCCAGTGCCTCGTTCCAATGCGGACGTGTTTGCATATTTAGTGTATCGACTAGCGCGGCGCAAGCTGTCGCTCGTAATTTTTTCGCCATGAGTAGTACACTAGTGGTGAATGAGCTGCTGGCGTTCCTGCAGCAGAAGCTGGATGTCATGCACGAGGTGTCCGCTGTCCAAATCTGCGCAACGAACTTCAGCGAGGAGGACATAGCTGCTGCTAAGCTATTGTTATTCAACGTGCTTAACAAGCGCGACCAGATGGTGTCCCGCCGGCGTGACGGGACTAAGAGAAGCCTGCAAGATATTATCACGCTGTTCAAGGAGACTGACCCGGACGATGTGCCTACGTTTGTGGCGAGGAAGCTTGTGCAGCTCCTTCGACAACGAGTAACGAGCTTCGATGTAACGAGTCTTCTGAAGGACATTGTCTTTCTGAAGGCCCGCCTCGCAGATGTCCTAGCGAAGTTAGAGGCATCCTAGAACACTGTCGCCGATTTGCGCAAAGAATTCAGCGAGTTGCGCAATAGTGTGACGGTATCTAGGTCATCAGTCGATGCACCAAACGTAAACATGTGTCGCGGAGCCGGCCTCGATGTATCGCCGTCAAATTCCGCGTCAGCAGTTTCGTCGCCAGCGCATCCGTCGTTTGCTGAGCTTGCAGAACGCCCTGCCCGCGTGCCTCGCAGCCCCGCGCCCGTCAACGCGGCTCCTCCACGCACCACCGCCGCCCGAGGCCCTCGCCCCGTCCCGCTGCCGGTGACTGAAGCCTTGACGAAACCCGCACAAAAGGATTTCGCTAGCGTCACTGCGAGTGCTTCAGGCGTTACAACTAAGCCTAAGCCAGATAATGAGGGTATCGTGACGGTGCAAAGGAGGAAGCGCCGTTCGCGAACGAACAAGAACCGCTGCGGGAAAGCTACTGCGAAGTCCGATGTCAGCTTGCGCGCTGCAAAGCCGAACACTCCGGTGTACATTTCTCGCCTACACTACACCACTAAGGCGGAAGACATCGTGGAGTACGTACGCCAGAAGACGAAGTACATGCCGAGGGTGCAGTTCTGGAGTCACACCGCAACGTCAACTTCAAGGCGTTTGTGGTGCGTGTATCGGATTGTTATCTGCCCATCGTCATGGACGAAGACTTTTGGCCTCAGGACGTGGTGTTCCGTCGCTTCCGCGGACAAGTGCCACAGTACAGCTCACGGACAAGCTAGTGAAGTGTTACTAACATAGTTTAAGGTACTATTTTACTAACACAAATTTTGTATAATACCTATGTTTGTTAGTTTGTAAGGTATGTGTCTATGGGTCATTGTCACCTGAAAATAAGTGTTTTATTATTTACTATTTTTTGCTTTTCAGTTTTTTCGGTGGTTTAATTCTTTGTTAAAAAGTTTTTTTAGTTCTAAGTATTGACATGTATGTACAGTATAGCAGGGATATCGAAGCGCAAACCATGTATTCAGCACATGGTTCTAAAGTGATTTTTTATTCTAACTGACGGAAAATTTCCGCGCAGACAAGAACCATGAAAATCATCAGAATCTTGTTCTGAATTCATGGTAACAGAGGTTGCGCTTCGATGTCTCTGTCACTATAAAGTATGATATGCGCCGAATAAAACATTGTATTTAAGTTGAGGACAAAGGAACTTGTAGGGCTTGTGGCTAAGTAACAACAGCCGCACGGGTCGATCTTTCTGGTAAAGCTACGCTTGCCACGGTTGACCATCTTTACATATCAACCCTTCCTTGCTTCGGAAAGCACGTTAAGCCGTTGGTCCCGGCTGTCTTTCGTAGATCTTAGACAGTCGTTAAGAGTCGTCAGAAACCCGAAAGTCTGACAACCAGTCTTACCAAGGGGTATCGTATGATCCAGTAACTGGGTTGTGGAGGTCAGACAGACAATTGCTTCATGTAAAATTCTGGTACTCGTCTGCATCCGGTTAGACTGGAAGCTGACCCCAACATGAAAAAGAAAAGGCTAGGCAGATGATGACAAAGGAACTTTTAATACTAAAGACCAATTCTTTGCCCTCAGATTTCTGATGACTGCTGAGCCACCAGATCCGGACCCTCCGATGGTGAACTATCTCCTCACGTTGGAACTGAGAGCTGATTTGGATGAAATGTTCTATGAGCCTGGTAAGAAATCTGCTACTTTTTGTTTTTTATCAGGCTATAACCTGTAGCGACATCTACATCACTAGATGTAAACTACGCAACACACTGACGTCACGTAAAATCCTACATCGCGCAAGCAGAGTTTACCGCCCAACTAGTATGTATACAATGTCCCGTCGCGAAGGTCATTCGTGGCCGTGCAACGACAACGACGTCATAGACAGTAATCTTCAGGCAGTTGCCCACCCATTGACCCGTCAGGTTGGAGGTCCCAGGCATGAAGAAGGAGGATACCCTGTTCTATGGAGGTTGAACTTTGCACCGTGATCCTATATTACAAGAGGGGGTCCTAACTTTTCGTTGACCTTTTAAAAACATATGACCACAATTTAATCATCGTTACTGGTGACGGAATGTACGAGTCAACCAATATATTTTCTTTTTTTTTTGTATTGGACTACGTACTTTGCGCAGGCAAACATAACGCGTTTGAGTTAATGCTTATATTCATTTCACTCTTCACAAAATTCCCATACCGGGGGCATTAAATAAAAATTGAATTTAAGGAGTAAACTCCAAAAACTCTCTTACAGAAAACCTCACCGACTCGGAAGAAGACGTCAACTCGACCACTACCAAAGCCCCGCCACCAACCACGCGTCGCCCCACAGCCAAGACCACGAAACCACCACCACACAAATGGATAATACCAGTCACCTTCGTGGTGGGACCACTCAATTTTGAGGAAGACGAGAGAGAGAATATCACGGCGTGGAAAAATGTCACCCATAACTATCATAATGCCACATGGTAAGTGACAGCTGTCAAAATAACCTTTTTCTACCCCGAAGCAGTTGGGGTCAGGGATTCAAAACCTCAACCAATTCAGTTCCGGTTCACCATTGTAATTCTAAATAAACTCTTCCTTACTGTACGGTTCCGGGTCCTAACGGGTTTCAAAGTATCGGTTCCCTATAAATAAATAAAATTCATTTATTTCAGGTATAAACCAAAACCCCACAAAACAAAAATTTAGTTAAAATATGACAATGATGTAGCAGAAAATAATGAAATGTCATCAACAAAATAGAAATAAGTCACGGAGTTCAGATAAAATACAATGTCAAATTTATAGGTCACAGAGTTGGAATTTAAATAAAATAAAATGTCAAATTTACGGGTCACAGGATTAGAATTTAAACAAAATGTCAAATTTAACTGTTACAGTATTGGGATTCAAATAAAATGTCAAAATTTACACCGAATTAAACCACCAAATCCACCACCCACCCGCCGCCCACCCCCTAACAACCCACTAAATATATAACATCTGTAAGCAAGAATATGAATGACGCGTGTTTGGCGAAATTTTTACTTTCAGGTCGCCTCTGAAATTTTGGCAAGAGCAAGTCTGTACTGTAGTGTCCGAAAAATCTTTTCATTAATATTATTTGTGATTGCCTCGTTGTCTTTGATTAAAATAAAACTAATAGATATGTTATGATCTTACGTTAGGTATTCAAACAGTGACTCTTATACGTACACAGACACATTTACTCACACAAACAATCGTTATTATTACACGCCAACAAAGAAAGAGACAGAATAATGCACAAAGGTGGCGTGCGACCAAAACGGAGCATCACCGCTCTTCGTATTATTTCGTTAGAAACGCACGTCACGCCGAGCGACGACGGCGACGCAGCGCCCTGTTCTAGCCAAACGTGTAGCACACTAACGCATTGTATGTTTCTATCCCGCTCTGCAAAATGGCGAACAAATTCGAACGGGTACAAATTTATTTAATCAAATCTTAAAAAAATAATAAGAAAAATGTACTTATGAGTGAAATGTGATGCCGAGTGATTTATTTTTAGGGTTCCGCATTAAGATTTTCACACAAAAATAGAAAAAAAAAAAAAATATTTGGGGTTCCACATACATAGAATTGAAACTCAAAATTTTTTTTTCATCAAACCCATAAGTGTGGGGTATCTATGGATAGGTCTTCAAAAATGATATTGAGGTTTCTAATATCATTTTTTTTAAACAATAATATTTGGGGTTCCCCATACATAGAACTGAAACTCAAAAAAAAAAAAACATCAAACCCATACGTGTGGCGTATCTATGGATAGGTCTTCAAAAATGATATTGAGGTTTCTAATATCATTTCTTTCTAAACTGAATAGTTTGCGCGAGAGACACTTCCAAAGCGGTAAAATGTGTGTCCCCCCCCGTAACTTCTAAAATAAGGGAATGATAAAACTAAAAAAAATATATGATGTACATTACCATGTAAACTTCCACCGAAAATTGGTTTGAACGAGACCTAGTAAGTAGTTTTTTTTTAATACGTCATAAATCGTAAACCACAATTTACCTTTCATTCAGTCAACTCAAATATAAAAATTAAAAAAAAAAACATTTAATTTCATAAACCTTATGCATAAACCGTGAATTCCTCCAGGTTTGTACGGAACCCTCGGTGCGCGAGTCCGACTCGCACTTGGCCAGTTTTTCTTTTATAGTGGTTCATGCACCCAGTGAAGGCACACGAAGGCATTGTTTTTCTTTTTAGTGTGTAACTAGCGTATTGAAATATACACGCACGCACGTCTCAATCGAAAGCTACTCGTATTGCGACAGAACAAATTAGGCCACGGGGCCTAATTTATGCGGTCCATGCGCTGTTGTCTAGTGACACATCTTCCGCTAGTTTTATTTTAATTAAAGCTCGTTGGTCTAGTGGTAGAAAGCGTTACTACTGAGCATGAGGTCCTGGATTGGGATTTTTCTATCTGGAATTTCTCAGTAGCAGCTCGGAGACTGGATTTGTGCCTGGTTGATGGCAACAGGCTCGCCCCCTATTACATGGGACTTAAACATAACAGGCGAAATGTAGGTGTACTATAGGTACATCTCTGCCCAACCTTTTGGGGCAACAAAGCATGAAGTTATGTTACTATTAGTAGTTTCAATAATCTTACTGTAGCACCGAATGAAATCGTTCTAACTTGCTTCGTATAAGAACCGATCTAATTAAAGATTCTTAAAGGTTCCAATTTCAATTCCCTTTCCAGTCCCGGTTCTAGTAACGGAACCACTAAATACCGGTTCTTTATCAGTATTTTAGAAACCTTTTCAATCCCTGGTTGGGCTACATCCTTGTGTGTAAGTGAAGTGTGAAATTATAATACATGAGTGATGCCGAACGTAAAGAATAGCATCATCCCATTTCTTCCTGTGGGTGTCGTAAGAGCCGACTAAGGGACTTACTAGAGAATGGGCAGCAGCGTTCTCCATGTATTTTACCACCATACTGCGATCGTCAACCCGTCTTCCAAGCGTGGCGATTATGGCAACCCCCCCAAATTGGGGGAGGCTGAAATGATGATGATGAGTGAGGAAAAATTGTGAGTTGTGTCTGAAAGATCATCTATCGTACCAGGTTAGTGTGTCTGAAGAAGTGGCGCTTAACTTGATAATTTTATAACATTTTTCGTTTATTCGTAACCCTTTTCTTCCGGGTGGGAAATCATCAAATGACGTCTCCCGCTTTGGGCTAGGAGGGGGAGGGCGTGTCAGACTTTTACTGACTAAAACTAACCCGTGTTCCTACAGTAGCCTGTGCCAGGGTCACGGTAACTCTTTCGAACAAATCTCGCGACCCTGGCAGGCATCGGACCCCTTCAATTATGTTGACATCTTTTTGAGGCGCGCGTGGAACACTACGCGCCGTCGACCCGAGCCTCGTCCTTACCGGGCGGCGAGCCAACCGCAAGCCTGCGCCTACGGTGGCCGGGAGTCCGCAATGGACTCCCGACGCCCGGGGCATCTCCTCTGGCGGCTAGGGGTATTCGTAGCCCTACGCTTGTAACCTTTTGACTCTAATTTTGAAGTCTTAAACATAATGTTTCTTTTGTCCAGGTACGAAACTGACAACAAAACTCGGGTATCACGCTGGACGGAGAACGTTACGCATTTAATATGGATGAACGACACTGAAAGTGAGTAATTTAGTGTAAAAAAATATATTTTAAAACAAGCTTTTGATAACTTTTTAATTTTCTGGGTGAGCCCAAGCTCGGTGTGTCTGTCTTGTTTAGTTAAGGAGTTCCTACGGGTTTCTTCCAGCTCCATCATCAGAGCAGCTCCATGATACCATATTAATGTATTGTCACCGAAGGTATATATGTACACCAAAGGAGAATCGGCAAAGATGTATGGAAACTGGTCCCAGCACCAATAACAACCACACATATGCCATTAGATAGGTATTTTAATGAATAACAATAACTACTATGGTGGCTCATATCAATTCACTGTGTGGAAAAAGTTGTGGCGATGTTTGATAGAACGTAAGTATTGGACGGCGACGAAATGGAGCAGTCGAAGAGTAAATCACTTTTGTTGGTCTTTTGTTTGTATATTTGCAAATGTACTAATTCCGGTGATAAGACAATAATATAGTACTATCAAGGTGGTCTGATTATGGACCTGGTCATTACATAACGGAACCCTTCCATAGCTACTAGTAAACCTATCGAGTGTGCCACACTCGATAGGTTTAGGCGATAGGAAACCTCACAATCGAACAACATTTTGAAAAAAACAAACAAACAGCGCAGTAAGTAAAAATTAAAACAATTCAAAAAACTAATTGAAATAAGCAACAAATCTACCTCAATATTAAGGTTTGTAAATGAATTAATCACAAGAAAACTCAATCAAAATAAAAACATAAAACAGCGCGCTTCACATGTACGAAATCAATATGGATCCTTTCGTAAACAAACAATTTCTAAATTTTGATAACTAAAACGTTGACAAATAAAATTGCATCATTACGAATCGTAATGTTCCTGAGGCTACGTACATATTCAACTTGATCGCATAATACTCACAGCGCGCTGTGATAATACTCACCAATCACAGGCGTCCATGCGCCATTATTGAATGGCGCAGGGACGCCTGTGATTGGTTATCCTGCGGCAGGACTTCGCTTTATGTGTGCAATGTATAGACACGAAAATGTAGAAGAAATTACCACTACATGCGTACATTTATGAATGAAATAAAGACACGATCGTTCGCTGCCTGCTTACGTTGCGATCTGTTATGAATGCGTTGCCGTAGTAAATAGAACGGTATGAACGTTGCTATTATATTTACATTAGGCGTTTAAACTTTTTGAATGGTTTTATTACTTACTGTTAGTATAATTCTTTTATTTTTGAAATATTAGTAACTAGTCCTTATCTAGGGTCTAGACCCTAGGGTCTGCAGTGTCTTTTTGCCTATATGGACTGCACGCCACTGGAGTTTGGGCTCATCAGATTTGTCTCAAAGAGTCCTATTTATTTTACCTAATGACGATGACCTGGTGACTGACCTGGACGCTGGATAACGGAACTCTTGAATAGCTTTTAGTAATCTCATCGAGTCTGGACTAAAGACGTATATGCGGTTGTTATTGGTCGTAGGGACCATTTTGTCCGATCCTCCTTTGAGCCAAATCGAACATCGGAAAGTGGTTCTAATTTAGCTTCCAAGATTTGTGCCGAACACAGATACAAACAAGCATCGCAAGTTTAATAAAAGCTTTATATTGAAATAAGTAGATGTCTTTGTAAAGGGGCGAAAAATATTTACGCTAGGGAGTCTAGAATCATGGGCTAAATTCATGGTTACAGTTTTGCGCGTCGATGACCCTACCACTTGTATAGGTACTTAATTTCTGAATAATTATTTTATTTTTGTTCAATTGCGGACACTTTTAATGTACTTTTACATCTTCCTCACATTGATAATTTCAACAAATGATGTAGCCAAGTTTTTCTAACAAAATATTTTTGGACTGGTTGTCCTACACACCGTTATCTGATCCCAAACCAGACAGAGCCTATTCTATGGTAACCAGACAACTGATAAATCCTACTAATATTATAAACGCGAAAGTTTGTATGTATGGATGTATGGATGTCTGGATGTATGGATGTGTGGATGTTTGTTCCTCTTTCACGCAAAAACTACTGACCCGATTTAGATGAAATTTGGCACATAGATAGTTAATAACCTGGAATAACACATAGGGTACTTTTTATCCCGGTAGTATGTTCCCGCGGGATAATTTCCGACCTCCACGTGGGCGAAGCCGCTGGCAAAAGCTAGTATACTTATATATTTCTAAATACATACATATTTTAGAAAAATTACACCCAGACACAGAACAAATGATTGTGCTCATCACACAAAGATTTGTCCTGGGTGGGAATCGAAACCACGACCTCAGTCTTAGCAGTCAGGGTCACTAACCACTAGAAACAGACCAGTCAACAATGATTGATTGAAAAGAGTGTCTATGGAGTTTTTTGCCCGATCTTTTCCATAGGTACCTACGCTTTGAAAAGGGCAACTAGCTCCATTTTTACACGCTTTATATTAGCTTCACTTGTATGTTTGTATATTTGTATGTTTGTATATTTGTATGTTTGTTTGTAACCGACTCCTTATAGTGCGATTTTGACCCACTTTAAACGACCAGATTTCATTCAAACTTTGCACACCTGTCAAGGACCGATGACAATGCAATAATTTCATAAATTTGTGCCATTATCCTTGCCAGGATTACCAGGACAGGCTTCACTTGCCTGAGCGTCTTTTGTATGTTGTCCGCTAGAGGGCGCTAGTTAGTTAGTTGACGTACGGCTGTGACGCGTTCGAGCGGTAAAAATCTAGCTAATTTGTGCCATTATCCTTGCCAGGGTTACCAGGACAGCAGAAAAACTGTCACAAACTACGCTGACATACGTCTCAAAATTATAGTTCATTCAAACTTTGCACACCTGTCAAGGACCGATGACAATGCAATAATTTCATAAATTTGTGCCATTATCCTTGCCAGGGTTACCAGGACAGCAGAAAAACTGTCACAAACTACGCTGACATACGTCTCAAAATTCGAAACACCCTAAAAAATAGAAAATAAATTATAGTTTAAAAAAACTAAAAACACGCTTCCATTGAAAACCAAACTAAAAAGCACAAAATAATGGAAAAAAAGCGTGGGGTGCCTGATATCAATAAAAAACATACCTTAAAAAGCACCCCACGCTTTTTTTCCATTATTTTGTGCTTTTTAGTTTGGTTTTCAATGGAAGCGTGTTTTTAGTTTTTTTAAACTATAATTTTTATTACACGCTTTATATTAGCTTCACTTGTAATATGTTTGTATGTTTGTTTGTAACCGACTCCTTATAGCGCGATTTTGACACACTTTCAACGACCAGATTTCATTTAAACTTTGCACACCTGTCAAGAACCGATGACAATGCAATAATTTCATAAATTTGTGCCATTATCCTTGCCAGGGTTACCAGGACAACAAAAAAAACTGTCTTCGAAAACTACGCTGTCATACGTCTCAAAATTCGAAACACCCTAAAAAATAGAACATAAATAATAATTTAAAAAAACTAAAAAACACGCTTCCATTGAAAACCAAACTAAAATGTACAAAATAATGGAAAAGAAGCGTGGGGTGCCTGATATCAATAAAAAAATACCTTAAAAAGCACCCCACGCTTTTTTTTCCATTATTTTGTACTTTTTAGTTCGGTTTTCAATGGAAGCGTGTTTTTTTTAGTTTTTTTAAACTATTATTTATTCTGGCTCACCATCACTTGAAAATTCAAAAGTAACTGTAACTGGTTTCATCATTACCTGCCTAGCCTTTACAATACAATACAATCCTTTATTTCAGGCAACTAAGGCCCATAAAAACACAATACATAAATAATATAAAACAATAACTATAAACTAATACATCTATAATATAAAAATGAATCCCTATTTCCCTTGGTCACGCCATCACGCGTGAACGGCTGGACCGATTTCACTTTTTTTTTTGTTGTGTAAAAAAATAAAAAAATTGCGATAGTTAGAAAATTTAAGAACACTTATTTAAGAATACTACTAACCATATAATAGGACAATGTAAACTTTCTTAATGTAACATTATGACATTTGACATAGAATTGACAGAATGCGTGCTCAAATATCATCAAAGAGACAGGACAACGTCTGTCGGGTCAGCTAGTATTCTATAAAACTAAAGTAAAACTATCACTAAACACGTAATGATGACGGCGTCGTGTTCCGCTGCGTGGTGTCGCGTAACCGTCCTTGGAAACGTCGATATTAGACACCTTTCGGCCAAAACTCCTCTCTCAGGCAGGTCTGTAGATGGTGGGTTGGAACTCGTACCACGAACGACTTTGTCAACCACTTTGTTTGTGTTTTGTTACACGAACGAATTGATGTTGTGGCGCGATTCCAACCTTTCGACCCTCAGAGTCCAGTTGGTCTCTAACCAACTACGTTGTGGTCGGCTTCCAGTCTAGCCGGAGGCAGCAGAGCACCAGTATTTTACATGAAGCGAATGCCTGTCTGACCTCCACAATAAACCAGTTACTGGGTAATTGATACCCCTTATTAAGACTGGTTGTCAGACTTTCGAATTTCTGAGGACCCGTAACGACTGTCTAAGATCTACGAAAGACAGCCGGGACCAACGGCTTAACGTGCTTTCCGAGGCACGGAAGGGTCTTGGTATGTGAAGGTGGTCACCCATCCACGAACCAACTGCGACAAGTGTAGCTTAACCTGACCGATCAACCCGTGCGGCTGTTATTACTTAGCCTCAAGCCCTTCCACCTGTATAACGGATATTTTGGCTATTTTTCAGTGGTGATACCAGACCTTGGCAAACACAAATGGGTGAGATACAACGTGGGAGCGAGGGGGTTGTACCGAGTGGCGCCCCAGGATAGAACTGATGGCGAGGTAAGAATGCTATTAAATATAAAAAGTGTGTGGCCGAGAACAAAGTTCCTAACGCGTTTTCTTCAGCACTGAATGTAACTTCGTCCATCTTTTAAATATTAAAACTTACTTTAGAACTCACTTTCAGCTACAGCACTCTCGAAAACCAAGAAAAAATTTTGAAGTTTTTAAACTTTGAAAATTTTTCACAGTTGCCATCTTGAATTTTTATTTTGACCTCACTTTTGGATTCAGCACCCTCGATAACCACGAAAATTATCTCACTATCAATCTCTTTCTATTAAATATAATAAAAAAAACTAGTGCGGGGTACCATACCTAAAAAGTTAAAAATAAAAACATTTTACAAAAAAATATAACAACCGAGTTCTTAAAAAAAAAACACTACAAAGTGAAAAATAACTTTGATTTTGGAAGTCGGTGTCTTAGGATCTGTATTTAAGGTTATTTTTCCACCGACTTCCGAAATTAAAGTTATTTTTCACTTTGTAGTGTTTTTTGTTTTTAGTAATCAAAATCGGTTCACCCAGTCAAAAGTTATGAAGTAAAGAAGTCGTTTGTCATTTTTTTGTAAAAAGTTTTTTTTTCTACATACAGCCAGACACTAATATGCAAACAGCAAATAATTTAAGGAAACTTGAATACCGCGGGCTTCTTTGTCTTTCCACCGTAACCCATTCCTTGCTTCACAATCCACATAAGTTTGATTATTTAACTATTATGTCTACTCTATGGACAGTGAAAGCGTAAATTCCTCGTTATTTACCATTATTAATACATACATACATACATAAAATTACGCCCTTTTTCCGATGGGGGTAGGCAGAAACTACAGAACGCCACCTGCTACGATCCTTACACACTCCTTTTGCCTCGTTTACGTTCATACATCTGGTCATACACACACGCCGGTTACCCGTACTACGCACCTGACCCTTCTGAAGAACATCACCAATACGGTCACTATATGTTCTCCTAGGGCATCCCCTTCCGGCGTGACCAGTCACATCAGCCTTGTAAATAACTTTTGTTAGCCGCCATTCATTCATCCTCTCCATTATCAATAATTTATTTTATTTCCCAGACATCAGAATCAGCAGCCCAACGCGCTGCAGAGCTGTATGCAAGCGGTGCAGCGGCTGAAAGGGCGCTCCTATTAGATGACGCTTTCGTTCTAAGTCGCGCTGGAAGATTGCCGGCTAGCAGGGCGATAGCTGCCGCTGGTAAGAGCTCTTGACTATGTTCACACTAGTAGACAAGTCCCTAAGATTTCCTCTTGTTCAGTCACTTCATCGATCGACCAGAACAGCTGTTATTTAGCAGCGAGCCTCTTTTATAATCTTTTTTAGGGTTCCGTACCCAAACGGTAAAACGGGACCTTATTACTAAGACTGCTCTGTCCGTTCATCTGTCACCAGGCTGTATCTCATTAACCGTGATAGTTAGACAGTTGACCTTTTCACGGATAATGTATTTCTGTTGCCGCTGTAACAACGAATACTAAAAATCAGTATAAAATAAATATTTAAGGGGCTCCCATACAACAAACGTGATTTTTTTTGCCTTTTTAGGGTTCCGCACCTCAAAATGAAAAAGCGGAACCCTTATAGAATCACTTTGTTGTCCGTCCGTCCGTCCGTCCGTCCGTCCGTCCGTCCGTCCGTCCGTCTGTCAAGACCCTTTTTCTCAGGAACGCGTGGAGGTACCAAGCTGAAATTTATATCAAATACTCAAATCTACTGTCCCTTAGAGTTGTGAAAAAATCAAACTTCTAAGCTAACGCAATCAAAAGATATAGCCGTTTATACCGCAAATTTCCACAAATTTTCGAAACTCGCAAGGGAATCAAAACCTAAACGGTACTTCCAGTCGATCTAGAATTTTGAAATTTAGTACGAAGCAACGTCTTATAGCACAGATAAAGGAAAAATTGCGAAAACAGTACATTTTTAGTTACTTCATATAATAAACAGAACAAAACACAGACAGAAATAAAACCAAGCCAAGAAACAGAACAGAACTACGACTCGATTGTCGTGATGGGTGAACTTTTTCTTATATACCTACAGGTTTGTACAGAACCCTCGGTGCGCGAGTCCGACTCGCACTTGGCCGGTTTTTTTTTTATAGGTAATGGTACGGAACCCTTCATGCGCGAGTCCGACTCGCACTTAGCCAGTTTTTTTTTTTTGCTTTTGTTCTGGGTGAGAAATCATCAAATGACGTCTCCCGCTCGGGCGAAGCGAAACGGCGTGTTAGACTTTTACTGACTAAAACCCACCCGTGTTCCTTCAGTTGCCTATGCCAGGGCCACGGTAACTCCTGCGAACAAATCCGAAACCCTGACAAGCATCTGTCCTCGCGGACCCCTTCAATATATGCTGCCCTAGCCCCATTATAAATTATTCGCATCAGAATCCTCACCACCATCTTTTCTTAATTTCCTTTCTAGCTCGACTCAGCACAGAAACCCACTGGGCTCCCTGGCGAGTAGTCCTGAACCACCTGTCTTGGTGGAGGGAACTGCTCATGGTGGCGAGCTCAGGTCCTCACCTTAGCCGACTGCTGAAGACTCTGCATCCTACACAAGTGATCGTCTACTCTGCGGAACAGTTGCAAGCTGCAGGACTTGGGGAGGATCTACTGTGAGTAACTTTTTTGCTGCTCTGGGTGGTGCGAAAGGACGTGACATACTTTTACTGACTAAAACCTACCCATCTTCCTTCAGTTGCCCATATGCCAGGGCCACGGTATCTCTTTCGAACAAATGTCGCGATCCTGGCTGACTGTAAGTATCTTTGGAAGGATCTTTAGCCACTGCAACTGGTAGACAAGTTTAAATATCTAGGTCACTGGGTCACTGAAGATCTTAACGATAATTGTGACATTGAAAGGGAACGTAGGTCGCTGGCTGTCCGTTGTAATATTCTGGCATTTCTGGCTCGCAGGTTTGCACGATGTATGAAGCCAGTTAAAATAAGGTTTTCAAAGCTTACTGTCAGTCCTTCTACATAATGCTATTGGTTGTTCAACTTCACTCAGCGGGCATACGCGTTCAATATAATAATGCATTGAGAGTGCTGCCGTGCCGTTATAGCGCAGGGATCAGGGATGTTTGGAGAGAATAATATTAATGTTTTTTTAAGTAAAACTTCTTTAGGCATGCTTGACTTGGGCAGTAAGCTGGTGAATGCAAGACGAGAGCGTTACGAAAAGTGTGATCAGGCGAGGCAAACGGAAGTTGAGAGGGAGATATAAGGTAGTGAAGACAGAAAGAGAGAGAGTTACGTTTCGTTTATATCTGTAGGGGCAAGAGCACACATTTTCTTTCTCTCATGGCCAGTTACGTCAAATAAAATATTTACATATAGATGGAGCTAAAGAAGTTTTATTTTAGTCGTCTGGTCTAAAGCCCACTCGTTTTTTCCGCCATTATTAGGAACAGATGTGCATCCCTGATGACGCGTGTTCGCGGCAGCACCAACAGTATTCTCAGATTGGTAGTATTTCCAGATGTAGTGCAGGTGGAAACAGCTTCACGCTGAATTTTAGTAATTTTCACTGTCATTCGTAGAACTCAGACAGTCGTTACGGGTCGTCAGAAGCCCTAAAGTCTGACAACTAGTCTTACCATGAATATCTTGTTATTTAGTAACTGGATTGTGGAAGTCACATAGTCAGTCGCTTCATCCTACTTAATATTATAAATGTGAAAGTTTGTGAGTATGGATGTTTTTTAATCTTTCACGTAAAAACGACTGATTAGATTGAAATGAAATTTGGCACACAGATAGTTTATAACCTGGATACTCCACTTAGGGTACTTTTTATGCCGGTAGTACGTTCCTTCGGGATAATTTTTGACCTACTTGCGGGCGAAGCCGCTGGCAAAAGCTAGTCTAAAATACTGGTATTCAGCTGTATCCGATTAGATTGAAAGCTGACGCTAAATAGGTCGGAAGAGGTTAGGCTGATGAGTTTTTGGATAATGAAGCTTCTGAAATTAAAATTTACTGGATCTCATCTTGAATAAACTCTGTATTTTTATTGGTAAACTAGCTTTTGCCCGCGGCTTCGCCCGCGTGGATGTCGGAAATTAACGCAGGAGGACATACTACCGCGGTAACATGTGTTAATTCAAGTTATATCATACTTAATAGCTGTTACCCGCGACTTCATCCGCGTGGTATTTCAAAAAAAGGTTTTCATAAAAACTGTCTTTGAAAACTACGCTGGCATACGTCTCAGAATTCAGCGTGTTTTTAGTTTTTTTAAACTATTATTTATTTTTTCTAAAATAAAAGTAGCCTAAGTTACTCCTTGTTACATCAGCTATCTGCCAGTGAAAGTTCCGTCAAAATCAATCCAGCCATTTCAGAGATTAGCCGGAACGAACAGACAGACAGACAAAAATTGTAAAAAATGTTGTTTTGGTATATGTACCGTGTATAAATCCATATACACTTCATCATCATCATCATTTCAGCCGTAAAACGTCCACTGCTGGACTTAGGCCTCCCCCAATTTGGGGGGCTTTGCCATAAACGCCACGCTTGGCAGGCGGGTTGGCGATCGCAGTATGGTGGTAAATGCATAGAGAACGCTGCTGCCCATTCTCTAGTAAGTCCCTTAGTCGCCTTTTACGACACCCACGGGAAGAAATGGGGTGGTGTTATTCTTTACGTCCGGCGTGCGTACACTTAGTAAAAAGTAATTATTTTAATATTAAAAACAGACACTCCAATTTTATTTGTTTGTATAGATGACTTTATTTCTGCAATTAGGTTTGTACAAACACTTTTACACATCAGTCATATTTGTAAAACTAGATGAGGTCGGCGTTTCCTATCTGACTACTCTGAGAAGAAATGCCGAAACAAACTCAGAGGTCACAGTCTCTTTTAAAGTCCAGACATAATCTTGGTCAGATCATGTGAAGACTATGTAGATTGGTGTTTGAAGTGGTCTTTTATGGAGAGAACCACACATACATAGATTGAGTGGACCTGTCCAATCAATGCACGCATTTGTCAGTAATTGTACAGCTCAACTCAGAACTTAAGGATCACAACGATTCGATGAACAATACCAAAGAAAGGACACCTTGGTAGATTTATTAAAGTTAGAAATATATAAGTATATTTATCAGTTGTCTGGTTGCCATAGTACAGGCTCTGCCTAGTTTGGGATCAGATAACGGTGTGTTGGTTGTCCTAAGAAGATATTATTATTAAAAGTTTAGTGTCATTATTTTAAAGGTAATATTAATAATATGTACAAATATCTAAAAACAAAGGTAAAAGTATCACAGGGCATCAAAAAAATCGTCCGCATCGCTGTGAATGGGAAAAGTGCCCAAAAGGCTGGCAGCATTGCTACGTTGTATGGCAGTGCTGATTCTTTGTCCAAAAAAATAGGCTAGCCCTCTGGTCACGTGAAGCATCGACCAACCGCTTAGCTATGTCTCGATAAACCAAGTGTGCACTCGGACCCCATGTTGTTTGTTTCAACCCCAAACGTCTCAAATATATAACTCCTAAGGAGATTGGAATATTTCCGCCGTTTGAAGTTTTCCGCACCTGCTGCAGCCGCCCCGGCACAGCCCGTCGTAAAGGGAAGATGGGATGGCGCAAGGGTGTCGACACATGTTGCGTCCCACACCAGAGGCCTGCCTACTTTCCAGGGCATTATGGTCATTCCGTCTGGTCTCTTCCCATCGTCGCGTGCCAAGCCGTTGGGTTCTAAAACATCTGGCACCCCGGCGGTGACAAGAGCACGACGGATGATGTCATTAACACTGGCGTGATGAGCCATACGGCCTGCGCTCTTACTGCAAGATTGGCCATGATGTCCGACACAGTCGACAGCTTTACCGCACTGGCAGCGATGCGGAGCCCCGCAAGGAGCGCCCTTGGTAGATTGATTGTTAAATAGCACTATGTAATTTTTGTCCTCAGATGGTTAAGCGGAGCCCTATTAACAGCTGGCGTTGAATGGGAGAACCCATCAGTGACGAAGCAAGCAGTGAACCTGTTTGACTCTTGGCTCGAAACGAACCAGACTATACCTGACATTTATCAAGAGGTAAGTTAAATCATTTCTGATTCGATCGCGTAGGGAAACTCTAAGCATAGCCCTCTCCATTGCCCTTTGGGTGACTTTTAGCCTTCTTATTTTTATTTTATTTATTATGGGACAATAAACAGCTACAATATAAAATGTTTACATATTACAGGCTCCTAAGTAGTATTAGCAATATTGTAGCCCACTACATTATCCGCATGTTAACATAATTAAAATAAGGTAAAAAAAAAGTGCCACTAGAGTAGCATAACCCCGGTATATAAAAAAAAAAGATTTATTATTAAAATACAATACAGTTGAATAATGACAAAAATATTTAAAAAAGTAAAATACAAATATATGAATTTTTGATTACATTAAAAATATATGGGATTGGATTCTTATTATCACAAATAAAAATTTTAGAAATAAAAATTTTGATTACTACAAAAAAAAATTGTAGACTCTCACTATTTCTTATTATCATTAGATAAGATTTTAAAAACATTGATAGATAAGATAGATAGATAGATAGATAAAACGTTTATTTGGTGCACACAAAGACATGACAACATACAAAGCACGATTAAATAATAAGTTGACGTGATTACAATTTAGCTGTAGGTACAAAGTGCCAATATACAATAAGAAAAAAAAAATAAGGAACACATAAAATAGTGATGATGACACTTAGTGTCACAAATTAAAATATAAATGAAAATAACGTACGGTGGAATACAATAGTGCGGTGTGCGTCTCAGAGTGGCACCAAATGGGAGTCCAGCTCAGCATGTGTCAGGCAAATATACCTGACGCTGATATTCTGCTGGATCCTTGTAGTGACCCACGGACGTCGAGCAGATGGGATCAATACACGAATAATTATTATTGGTGTTGTGAAATGTGCGGAGTGATATTATGTAAGTACCCGCAATGTTCATACAAAGTATTTTACAGTAAAGTTTAGCATTTCGAAGCGTTTTTGTACGATGATGATTGTTTACACGATTACTTGATTGTTTAAACATATAAAAATATAGTATATACGTAAATGAATATTCAAAATATTACTATATTAATGTGAATAAATAATAAATTTGACCGGACTGAAATGTGTTTGCAGTAAATAAAAATAGGTAATTAATAATAGGTATGTGTATTATAACTACTATCTATCTCACAATAGATCCACAAATCATTCAATAACTAGTATTCCATTTGTATGCAGTTATGTGACAAAGATGCGCTCAGCAAACGGGAAGAGTTGGGAAGAACACGACAGCCAGTTATATTATGGACGTATTTGAAATCGTCATGCCCAGTTTTATCTGCGAGGCGATAAGAAACATCCGCAGTCTTATTCTGAAGATGTCAAGAGATTTAAGATTCCTTATCGGCGGGGGAATATTGTTCCAGCATTTGGATGCGGCATATCTGAAACTTCCCCTGAAGGCAGCCGTCTTGTGCGATTGAGTGGATAGTTGTTGGGAGCACTGCCTACTCGCGATTTCCCTTTTACTGGCGACCCAGCTCAGTTTACTGTACAGGTAGGACGGTTGCTTGTACTTTACAACTCCAAATAATAGGCATGCTAAGTGTAACTTACGACGTGACTTCATCTTCAGGATGGAGTGCTTATTTAAGAATGGCGTTACGTGACATCTTGGTGGGATTGAGAAACAGAACCGAGCGCAGGCGTTTTGCACCCTCTGGATCAGTCGATCAGTTTTTGCCAGAAGTCGAGGACCGATAACTGTATCCGCGTAGTTTAGGTTGGACAGCACAAGTGACTCAACCAGCTGGATCCGAAGGTCTTCTGACAGATAAGGCCTTATTTTATAAAGGACCTTAAGCCGATAGAAACAAGTGCGCACTGACTCTGCCACGTGCGCTTCGTATCTCAGCCCTTCGTCCATGGTCAGACCCAGGTTACGTGCTTCACTGACTCGACTGACCGACTCACCCAGTAGGGTAACGTTGAGTGTTGCCGGCACTGCACTGATTTGGTACTTAGTTCCAAACAACATATATTTAGTTTTTGTGGGGTTAAGTACCAAACCGTTGCTTTCAGCCCAACATGCTATCCTGTCAATATCTTCGTTAAGGTCCTTTACTGCGCTGTCATAGTCACTCGGCTTAAAAGATATATAGACTTGCACATCATCAGCATAAATGTGGTACCTACAGCGCTTTAGGGAATTTATTATATCCGCACAATATAAAATGAAGATGATGGGGCCCAGTATTGAACCCTGTGGAACTCCTCTATTGATGGATACAAGAGAAGAAACAAGAGAAGAGCCATTACTTAATTGTATTTCTACACGCTGCTGACGGTTGGTGAGATAACTTTGAAACCAGAGTATCGTGTTTTGATCAAATCCATAATATTTTAGCTTTGATAGAAATAAATCAATATTAATACAATCAAAAGCGCGAGAAAAATCAAGTAGGACGAGAAGTGTGCATAGGCCCTTATCCTGAGCTGACAAGATGTTATCTGTCACGTCCAAAAGACCCGTAGAAGTACCACGCCGTTTACGAAAGCCTGACTGTAGCTCCGGTAGAATCTGTTTGTCCTCAAGATATTTTGACAGCTGCTCATATACAGCCTTTTCCGCAATTTTAGATAGGCAAGGCAGAATACTAATGGGCCTAAGGTCTTTTAAGTCAGTCGGATTCGGTTTTTTAGGTAAGGGCCTAACGATTGCGATTTTCCAGATGTCAGGGAATGTTGCAGATATAATTGAGCAGTTCACAATGCCAGTGATGGCTTCAAGTGTATTAGGGAGGGTAAGCAAAATCATGTTCAGGGTCATCTCATCACAGCCTTCAGCGTTAGATTTAAGCTGGCGGAAGCATTGCAGAATTTTATCAGCACTTACGGGTTGTAATGCGAATGCGAAGCTTTCATCGCCATAACGATGCGACTCAAAGAAATGGCGAACTGATGTATTGCAGACGGGGTTACCGGGAACATTCAAAAAGTGATTGTTAATTAAATTTGGATCTCGGAAGTGAGTAGGAAGGTCATCAATTTGTTTCTTTGGCAATACCGTGCTTTTTAGATTTTTCCATAGTAACTTAGGATCTTTTATTTTGTTATTAATGTTAAATTTGAAGTATGCCACTTTTTCCCTAAATAGGGAAATTGTTACCAGTGATTTCAACTGCTTGTAGTATGCCTTTTTAGTCTCGGATTTCGTTTCCTTTTTACGGTACTTGGTCAGGGCGTCGTTTCGTAAGTGCATCATTAATTTAATTGTCTCAGTTATCCAGGGATAAGATGGTTCCTTAATTAAACATTTCTTGACCGGAGCATGCGCATCATATATTTTTAAAATGTTTATATTTAACTCCTCCACCATGTCATTTACATTAGGTAGGCCACAAATGTTGTCCCAGTGTATTTGCGACAAGTCACGGTCTAGTACTTCTCTATTTATTTGCTTGATGGGTCTGTACGTAACCATATGGGGTTTATATTTACTACGCTTAATATTAAATTCGCACACAACAAGTGAGTGGCCATTTATTGAGCCATAGGGCTCAACAGATATTCTTTTGTGGCTAAGATTCGTACAGACAAGGTCGATCAATGTTTCACTATGGTCTGTGAAATGGGTGGGTGAACTTACTAGTTGTTTTAGGCTCAGGCTATTAAAAAACTCACAGACTTTCTTACTTTGCGCATTCGAATTCAGTAAGTTAACATTGAAATCGCCGAGCAGCACGTAGTGATCACATTTTACCAAGGAAGTAATGGAGTCGGTTATGGCGTCGAGGAAGAGATCCAAGTCACAGCGTGGGGGACGATAAGCTGTGCCTATTGCAATTTTATTTCCGTTTAGTGTAAGTGTAATCCACATTTGTTCGATAGTATCGTATCTAGGGTCAATTTGGGTGGACCAAGTACGAGCAGTCAGGCCGCGTTTAAGATAAAAACCTACACCACCCCCGCGACCCCCATGTACACACAGCGGTCGCGGCGTGTGGCGCAGCCGGTAACCTGGCACAGTGGGCGCTCGCTCCTCCTCACCCGGTCTTAGCCAAGTCTCATTAACTGCCAATACATCGAAAGAATGTGTTTCTACTGCAGCTATAAAATCGTCGTGGTTAGTGCCAAGGGAGCCTACGTTTAGAAAACCAACTTTAAGGTATTTGTCAAGCATTTTTGTAATGAAATATACAATAACACAGAGAAGCACCGTCACAGACGTAGAATGCTGACGGTTTTGCAAATGTCAAAGGAAATAAAATCAAATTATAATGCTTTATGAAAATAATGCAAATATGTGTCAGAAGTAACAAAGAATAGAAATTCATAGTAACCATTAACAAAGCCAAAAAATGTAAATATAAATATAAAAACAACATTCTAAAAATTAAAAATTGTTTTGTGTAAGTCACTGTAAATAATAATTGCAAATAAATTGTAAATAAAAACTGAGAATTAGACATTGTAAATAATAATTGCACTAATTGCACAATACGAGTATACGTGTTTGTAAATAATTTAAAAGTCAAGTTCGACATTATCATCGAACTTTGTCTAAGAAAATATGTATTAAAAGTGTAAGTATCAATAATGTGTCTGAAAATAATATCTGCATAATAATATGTTTTAACATTCAAGCAATCTGTTCTAAAAAACACCACCAACTTGCTGTAAGCTAATTGTAGTTGATAAAATAGCAAACCTGTCCACAATTCACCAAAATAATCTGCCTTCTTCGAGTAAATTATGCGTAATGTTGACCAATATCGTAAATAGAATCGTAATGTATGAAATATATTCCCATTCGGTACCACAGGAAACACACACCGCCCTGTGACAAATCTTAATGTATAGACCAGAATAAAAAATCCTTTACATGCCCAACAAACTATTATAGAGATTAAACTGGGAACAATAGATAATCGAAACGACATGGGATCTTATGAGGCCCATTGTGAGCGACCACGTCTAGATCCGTAAAACCAAGGTAACCGACATAGCCCGAAAAATTGCCAAACACGTGGCAGTGGACCCATGACCTGGTGAAGGCCGCAGGAATCCGTTGGATAGGAGTAGCACAAAACAAGTCGAAGTGGCGGTGCTTGGGGGAGGCCTATGTCCAGCAGTGGACGTCTTTCGGCTGAAATGATGATGATGAAGAAGTTAAATCAGAACGAGTTCAAAAACTCGAGATACGAAGACTTACAAAGGTCTTCGATATCGAAAAACGTATTCCAGAACTCAAATGGAGATCGGCAGGATACTCAGTAAGGCGCAGAGATGATAGAATGGCGTCCAAAAACTGGAAGACGGAGGTCGGTCTTCTGACGACGAGATGGGCGGACGACTTTGTTGACATTGTTGAGTTGGAGCGTGGGGATTTATTTATTTATTTAACACTTTAAGCACATAAACGTACAGAGGCGGACTTAATGCCATAGGCATTTTCTACCAGTCAACCTTTGGGTGATGCAGAGACAAACAGTGGTAGGTGCAATGAAATTGAAGATATTCAAATATAAACGTATTACCTATTTAAATCATAAACATAATACATATACCTAACTATATATAAATATCAAAATACATACATACATATACATAAATAATCAAATTTACTAAAAACAAATGAGACAAACAATGACGAAACATTACCGTTGTGATGATACTGCCAACTTCTTGCGAATATGCTCGCGAACTTTAACTTTGAAGGTCAATCGGTTGGTTACCATCCTGATTTCCTGGGGGAGCGCATTCCACAGAGCGATAGACTGGACAAAGAAAGAAGAGTGAATGAAGTCTGTGCGATGAGTGGGACACTGAAGAAGACGATTGTGCGATGAGCGTAGATTTTTATTGTGGTTGGCGCAAATGTACTGAAAGTGTGGGGCTAGATAAACAGGGGAAGAGGGAGAATCAAGAAACGAAAACAATGTGGTCAGCGCCCTTTGCGCCTAAGAAAAGTGAGGCTTATGCTCATCCGTGAGTGAAGTTGGACTATGGATGATGATGATCATGAAGTTAATCCAACCCGCTCTGTGCCCGCGGGGTGAATTATGGGCCGCTTCCTCTCACAGAGACGAGGCCTGTGTACCAGCCAAATCAATTAAATACGTTCTAAACTAACGACGACGCCAAAATTGGTGAAACTTTATTAACAAATAACTGAAGGCAACAGTAGGGCAACTATGTGGAAACTGTGGAGCAACTGCGTGGCAACTTTGCAGCAACTTAAGATCAACAGCGAAACAACACCGTAGAGCGCCACATTCCCTAAGGGGAAAGGCTGTTACTAAAATATACTAATTTTAAAACTCCATGGTTACAATTATACTTAATTATTTTTTGTTCTAGAATTATAACTGTCTGTTATACATTTTTGTCTCTCTTCTCCAGGCAGCCTTCACAGCCGGCGTCAGAACCCACGGTCTTCCAGCGTGGCAGGCATGCTGGCGAGCCCTCACAGCTTCATACACAGCTCCCAGACCGATGTACTCACACAGAGCTCTTCTCGTCGCTCTGGCCTCTCCTACTGACGACTGGCTGTTCTATAGGTACGTACCTATAAACTGTTAGACAACGCCTCCTGAAGCGAACAATGTGGACACTAAAGAAGATGTTTCATTTTTATATGGGTCTCCGGCCATAACATGTACCTTTTAGCGAAGCTGGGAAACTTACCCCTGAATAGAATAAAGTAATTTTTTTTTTCATAATATCGAACGGTTTTTATGTACAAAATTAAAATTGTTTGACGTTTGTCCTTAGAGTTAGCAGCGGTTATTTTGAATTCGTTTAGAAACAACTTCAAAAATGGAGACTCAAGATTTTTGTAACGATGATATGGTCACACTTAATTATGTTTACTCAATAATATGTATAAGAGAATAATAGTAATTTATTTTTAACACTACAAGAATACACACCTTTTTTAATTATTTTTTGCTTAACATTGATTTGATGAGACATGATTTCAGAACGATCATTCGTCAGCAAGCAAAGGAGACGCCATGTTGAATAAAACATGGCAATAATTGAAAAACTATTTTTTTTTTACACAAAAAATCAGGCTCAAATTCACCAGAGAATATTTTCCCCAATTTGTGGTATTTTTTCCTCTTTTTCGTTAAATGTACATCTGGTGGCCGAAAATGAAACATCTCCTTTGGTCACCGCATAATATAGATCTTTTCTCATGTTCACTGACAGAGTTCGCCAGGATAACGTTATGCACCGTGATATTTTAGTAGTCTTAAAAAGATTGTCCTCTCAATGTATCCGACATAATATACCTTTAGGCGTGATTAAAAATTGTTACCATTAATTAATATAATAGATAGATACTTACTAAGAAAAAATTATGAAACATCCTGTTAACAATGTTTACGTGTCATACGGTAAATAACGTACCTACCCAGTGCACGAGTTGACTAGATCATTCCATCTCCATTTTCCATGAGACAAAATATCAGTTTAAAACTACGTCATGCGTCATCATGATGAATAATATTTTTATTTTTTAGTTATTCAAATGTTTTTTTTTTTTTTTCTTATGGATGAGTAGTAGTCATTAGTTACATGAAGTGGGCTACCGTTGTAACACGATTAAAATGTCACGGTGTATATGTTATGTTTTTATTTTTTTCCCAACCTCATAAGTTGACCCGCAAGATGTCATTATCATCTACCTAGCCTTTTCCCAACTATGTTGTGGTCGGCTTCCAGTCTAACCGGACGCAGCTGAGTACCAGTATTTTACATGGAGCGACTGCCTATCTGACCTCCACAACCCAGTTACTGGGTAATACGATACCCCTTGGTAAGACTGGCTGTCAGACTTTCGACCGTAACGACTGTCTAAGATCTACAAAAAACAGCCGAGACCAACGGCTTAACGTGCTTTCCGTGGCACGGAAGGTCTTGATATGTAAAGATGGTCACCCATCCACGGACCAACCGCGGCAAGCGTAGCTTAACTTGAACTGTCAACCTGTGCGGCTGTTATTATTTATGTCATTACCAAAAAAAAACCACCGTCGGGCAGTTGCCCACTAGATCCAACACCCGTCTGGTCGGAGGATTCTCCATTTTCTATAGAGGATTGAGTACCTAAACCTCTCTGTTTCTCATACCTCAAAAAGACTATTACCTAAGTTCTGGTTTCATCAACATTTGATTCAAATTCTAGTGCTTGTATTGAAATATTTTATAGCGCATTTTCATCCGACTTGCTTCAAATTTATCGTCACTGCTCGGCTCCTATGTGTCTTAGCGTTATGTTACATAGCCTATAACCTGCCTAGGAATATGGACTACAATCGTACCAAGTTTGGTTAAAATTCCTTCAGTAGTTTTTGACCCATGCGTGCATATACAGACAAACAGACAGACAAAAATTTTACTGATTGCATTTTTGGCATCAGTATCGATCACCATTCATCCTCCAATATTAATTTTGAATATAATAAGTATTCAATGTACAGAATTGACCTCTCTACAGTTTTATTATATGTATAGATTCTTTTCGAGCTAAGAATAAAATTCATGTGCCCATCTTTCTCTGTTTCTCATACCTCTAAATTATTAAAAGGTATCTTACCGGGGGAGATCAGATAGGCAGCCACTCCATCGTGCACAGCATATTTTGAGAAAATTAAAGCATAATTTAATCATTTTTGTTTTAGGTTTGCGTTCTCAACATTGTCAAACGAAGCACAAAGAAATCGCGACTGGCGGGTATGGGCGACCGCGCTATATTCTGCTGCTTGCAGGTAAGAATTATAATCTTACTAGGACTTCATCCCTGGCTTCTTTCCCACAAATCTCGACAACAGTGCCACTTATTGGGTCGAAAACTATCCTATCTTTGAAGCTACCACCCGCCACACACATTCAAAAAATTCAATCGAAATCGGTTGGGTGGATTCGGAAACCAGCGTGTACAAGCAAAGTGATATTGAGACGTCTCCCACTCTGGTTGGAACAGAAGGGCGTGTCAGACTTTTACTGAACTAAACCCACCCGTGTTCCTTAAGTTGCCTGTGCCAGGGCCACGATAACTCTTCACTCGGCAGGCATCGGTCCCAGCAGACCCCTTCAATTTGTGCTGACATCTCTTTGAGGCGCACGTGGAACGCGTACCGGGCGGCGAGCTACCCATTGCTCGCCGCCCGCAAGCCCACGCCTACAGTATCATTATCAGCCTATAGCTGTCCACTGCTGGACATAGGCCTCTCCAATTTCACGCGATTCTGCTCGATTCTGGGCAATTCTCATCTAGCTGCTACCAGGGTTTCGCAAGGTAGCTGGTAGCAGCTGGATGAGGATGAAGTATTTACTTATTCACTTTTGACTAGATCAAATGTGTGTAGGAATTATCA
Organism: Aporophyla nigra; assembly: GCA_947507805.1. Taxonomy (NCBI): domain Eukaryota; kingdom Metazoa; phylum Arthropoda; class Insecta; order Lepidoptera; family Noctuidae; genus Aporophyla; species Aporophyla nigra. Next base: position 9,537,708 of record OX382319.1, on the reverse strand, counting down.
CATTTTTATTTGACAATAAGCTCTCAACAAATTCGAGAAGAGTGCCGCAGAGAATAAAACATTTAAGATTATTATCCAAAAATTAAATTCTTCTATCCACTCGAATATGTGAACGACTGATATTTTAATAAAAATCTGAATAATTAATGAACGAAGGACGGTTTACAAAAGGTAGGTATTTACATTTTTTGTACAAGTTAGTGAGGCGACGCCCTAGGAGGACATATAGTGACCTGATTGGTGATGTTCTTCAGAAGGGTCAGGTGAGTAGTACTCGCAACCGGTGTGTGTATGACCAGATGTATTAACCTAAACTAAGCAAAAAAAAGTATGTATGTAAGGATCGTAGGAGGTGACGCTCCGTAGTTTTTCTGGGAAAAAGGCGTACCTAGGTAATTAATATATTTCCGTTTCTTTAAGATGGCGTGGTGCGGCTGGTGTGTGGCGTATCCTTCGCCCACAGCCTGTGCTGCCACCGTCTGCTCTGCAGGCAGCCGCAAGGTGTCTACATCAACCTTACGATTATTATCGGGTAAGTTTAGAATTTTTGTGATTTTTTATGTGTAACAGTCAATGTGAAACAATCGTCCAACATCCGCGCGATTGTGAATCAACAGTAAGGCAACTGTTAGCCGACACTTACGCCACAAAAAAGTTAAGGCGATCGCCACGCTTGGCAGGCGGATTGGCGATCGCAGTATGGTGGTAAACTGCATAGAGAACGCTACTGCCCATTCTCTAGTAAGTCCCTAAGTCGCATTCTACGACACCCACGGAAAGAAATGGGAAAGAGCAATTTTTTACTTAATTTTTATGGTGTGAAAACAGAGAGAAAGTAATCACAGGGCATCAAAGAATTCGTCCGCATAGCTGTTTATGGGAAGAGTGTCCAAAAGGCTGGCAGCATTAGCACATTTGTGGCGATAAGTTTTAATATACATGTACATATTAACAATATTATTTTATGTCTGTAATCCTATATGTCATGTAAATATTGAACATCAATAAACTCATTTTTATGATGTAAATTTATTTTATTTATTTATCGATTTTCTCAGTCGCAAATAAGACAGATGAAAAGAATTGAGCTTAACTGAAAGTCAAACTGTGCGGTGTTATTTACAATGTCATTAATAAGTTTTTGTTTAGTTATTGTTATATTATAACCATTTTTCCATCTCTCAACAGTTCAAAGAACTATTCAGCGACTACCGCGGCGCGTCGGCAGCACTCGACACGATCGCACTAAACTCTGCCTGGGTCCTTCGAGCCGACAGCGACTTACAACGGTACTTTAACGCATTAGCACAACATTAAAAAATAACAGGAATTATAAACTAGAAGTAGTGAATTTGTGTCGCAACTGTTGTACAACTATGGCACAACTGTGGTGCAACAACGGCGAAACTTTGTAGATAAATTTTGTCATTTGAGGCGTAACTGTTATATACATTCAGGCAACCATGTATTTAAGGTTGTCGGCAACTGTTGGGCAACTATAGAGAAACATAAGGCCACTTTTTGATAACAACTTTAAATGTAATAATCGTCATTACTGTCACCATCTAGCGTATTGGATAATCTCTTTCAGTATGAGCTATTGCCGTATAATATGAAAAGGTTGAGCAATTTCCATGTTACAAAATAGAACATGGCCACAGAAACAGATCGTTGCTGTTGTAACAGAAAGTGGAAATATTTTCTAGAGATACGGGATTATCAATACCTTTTAGGTATTATTTATCTATATAGTGATTTATACTTGTCTGAGTACCTTTACTGTAGCGAAAAATATTAAGATGTTGTAACTAAAGACTTCTGTGTGTTGAGTATATGAGTGATAAAAGTGAGTGTGTGTGGGCAACTAAAAAGTTGCTACATCATAATCTATATCTTTGTTTTTTTTTGTAATATGTATTTTCTGTACATTTTTCTTGTATCTTTATTTTTATTTAACATGCCAAATGCTTCTTTTTACGTGTCAAGCACGTACAATTATAATCAACTTCTGTTGTAGTAGAGAGTTGAGAGTAGTCGCGGCAATAGTGCAATTGATCTCTCGCTTTGCCAGTCCGCACTATCTACTACTTTTTTACACTAATTCTCAAAAATGAAAACATTTGCTATTAAAAACGTTTGTACGTTTAATAATTTTCACCATTACTGTTTTTAATTTAAGATTAACATAATCATGGGGATAAACGGTAACAACCCATATTTATTCAATATTAATTTTCACAAATCGATTCGTTTCGGAGATTAATCTTTTTTATTATGAGATTGTGCCACTATACTTAGACTTATTGTATTCAGTAACTTGATAGCTCAAAAAAAAACAAATCTAAATCTAAATAATCTTTCCATACTAAAACTAATAGTGTTGGGGGTAGTGAACCGTTTCGCGTTAAGAACGAATGATGAAAATGGTTTACTATAAATACCAATTTAAAATTATTTTTTAAGATGTGAAATATAAAAATAATTAATAGTTTTTAATAAAAGTTATTTCCTTTTTTATTTTCTTCTAATAGAAACTCTTTGAATACAAAAATCATGTCATTTCACTTTTTTTACTTTTGTAATTTTATTTCCTCTGGCAACCATAGACTATTCGACCATTTCGAAATAGCATCGTGTTTATAAGAGAAGTTATTAAATTTAAAATAAAAAGTTTGCGTCAAAGTAGATTATTTCAACTTCATCCAATTTCGTTCATTCTTACACCACCTTACTATCTTATTTTTGTCAAAATCTGGTAACCCTTCAACTGTCAAGTTGCTGAATACAAGTAAAAGTATTATAATCAGACAGTAAGGATTATTCGTAAATGTTGATGTGGTAACATTTTTTTTTCTTACTTCTATGTAGACTGGATATCATAGCTTTCAGTAAGTTGCGAGGCAACTGCGGGGCAGCTGTGTCGCAACTGTTGGTCAACTAAATTTTCATTAAACTTCGAGATTTTCTATTTATCATTTACCTGCCCAATTATATTATAATTAAATGAATAAATATATTATGTAATATTTTAACAATTTTACATCCTATAAGCCATACTAGTTTTAAGTTTCCTATATTAAAAGAAACAGTATTAAGAAATAAAAATATATTTAAATATTAATGTATTCACAAAGTTAATTGCGCACAGAATGTATTATTTATTTGTCATATATTTTTAATATTGATTAACTGTCAGTAAGGTCACCTTAATCTTCTTGTGGGTATCAAGGCACAATAAAAAATATTTTTCGTTGTTGCTGAAGTTATAAAAATGGATTTTACAGCTAGTCTGATAAGGAAAATTGCATCAAATACCAAAACTCTAAAAAAAACTGCGTTTTTTTGTAAACGCAATGTTTCGCTCCTCAAAATACTCCTTGAATAATAATCTCATTCTTGGAACCTTACAATTTATTGTAGCATTCAATCCAGAAGATTTTTCATCACTAGCATTGCTTTGCGCAACATTGTGCAACTTAGAAGCAACAGTGCCCAGCAATTATATAGTCGGCAAACAGTTGTTCTGTATGATTGTGGTTGTTTCTTTTTTTGAGCGATTATTGTGTTAAAAATTACATATTAATACTTAAAACAAGAAAGAAGTATCTAAGATGTTTTGCTTGTGTGTGGTTGGTTACAGATCCTTTTTTTTTTTGGATGGGAAATCATCAAATAACTTCTCCCGCTCTGGGCGGAGCGGGAGGGCGAGTCAGACTTTTACTGACTAAAACCCACCCCTGTTCCTTCAGTTGCCCATTTGCCAGGGTCACGGTATCTCTTTCGAACAATCTCGCGCCCCCGGCAGGCATCGGTCCTAGCAGACCCCTTCAGTGCTGCTGACATCTCTTTGAGGCGCGCGTGGAACACTACGCGCCGTCGACCCGAGCTTGGTTGATCGCTTGGCTTGGTTTACCGGGCGGCGAGCTACCCATTGCTCGCCACCCGCAAGCTCGCGCCTACGGTGGCCGGGAGTGCGCTATCGAGTTACAGATCCTTTAGTTGGGGTTCCCTAGCTTAGTTCCTCCAACCAACTGTCATAAAAGACAATGAACTTAAAAAGAGGCTTGATTACTTAAAAAGAGTATTTTTTAGAGGTTCCTTAATTTTAAAACGCGTCTGTCGTTAGAAATTCAAAATTCTTCAGAGGATAAATGAAATCATTTTCTTATGGAAGTAAAGGTGCCTTTTAAAATGATATTCCAAAAGAATCAATATTAAAAATTTATGAATAGCTTCTTAAAGATATTATCCATACATTTAAATGTAGTATTAAATTAAAAAACACCAAAAAATCTTGATTAGAATTTATTTTGCAGCTTCACAGTGTAAAATGAAAAGACTTCAAAAACATAACCGACTTCAAAACGACTTTCATTTTACTTACGATCCTAACAAAAGCTTACCTAGCAGATTTTGAAAGTCGGTTATATTAAAATGAGAAAAAACATTTGTGTTAGTCAGCTCCGTTGCACGACTGAAGTTTACTCCTTATGAACGATTATTTATAAAATATATAGATTAGTAAATATAACATAACGCATAACGTAACGTAACGTAACGGAGAAAATTTGATTTAACTCCCCATTAATTTTCATACCCCTCGCTTTTATATGAAAATCGATTCTCAAGAAGTAAACTCCAAAAATTAGATGAACATTTTGTAATTGACGGAATAGACAAAACACTTTTCTACATTTTTGTAAAAAACTAATTCTAATCAAAACATTTCTATAATAGAATAATTAAAGCATTTAGTCGGTGTATAGAACAAATGTAAATATGTCATAGTTATTACGAGTAAAGTGTTATTATCAACTTTGCCCGGTCAATGTCTTAATGTATTAATGTCATCATTATTAAGCTGCCAAGCCTTAACTCAATTATGTTGGGGTCGGAGTCTAGTCCTACCGCATGCAGGGAAACCTACCAATATTTTAACCCTTTCATGGGCGGTGTCGTGTATATACGTTCCAAGACAGCTACGAGTGGTGACAGAACGTACTACCACGTCTATTTTAATTTACTTGTTTTAAGCAGACCGTATACTCACGTTGACTCGCCATACAAAATTGTATTAGCTACGTCTTTCCGCCACCACGCATGAAAATTTCAAAATTGTTCTGTTTTTTTTTTTGTTTTTTTTTTCGACTCGACGTCAATAAACGTCTAACCATTTTGTACGAAGACTTGATGTGTCATTCTACATATACCACGTGATCGAGTACCGTCGGCGAAAGGGTTAAACGGAGCGACTGCTTAACTGACCTCCACAATCTAGATACTGTGGATTACGATACCCTTTTGTACGTGACTGATATTTACCAGACTTTCGGACTTCTGACAACTGTCAAAGATGACAGTGGCAAAACTAGCTTTACTGAGACACGGAAGGGTCGCAAACGTATATTAATCTGAGGGGTAATTGCGGAACTTTTTATCGGTAGGAATTGGTTTAATATTCATAGTTAAACAACATTAATTGCGTTATTTACGTTACTAAGCCGACAATTTATTCGAACAAATGACGCAATGGTTTAGAAATAATGTTCAATCCCATTCAGATTCTGATAAATTGTGCGCTTCGCAATTAGGGTGCTGATATATCGATCTGTGTGACTACTATCACTTATGATCAATGTTTTCAGTCTTACCATATGCAGGTTATTCAGCTATAGTTTACCTACATGGAGCTACATGATACCCCAAATAATTATATCATTTATCATTATTTAAATTCACCACTCTCCTGACCTTATCCCAATTTAGTTGCGGCCGGCGCAACATGGCATTATCTCCCATACATCTATATTATATGTCGTCATTTCACTATTAGAAGTGTGCATGAATTTTTATAGTCATTGTTAATAACCACTTAAATTGATGAAAGGTTTTATTTCTGTAAGTAGGTTCGTACAAACTCGTTTCACACGTCAATCATTATTTTAAGAATTAGATGAGGTCGGCGTTTCCTGTCTGACTACTCTGAGATGAAAGGCCGAAAGAAACTTAGAGCTCAGAGGTCAGTCACTTTGTCCGTAGAAATTAGATGATCTCGACAACCCAGTACCTGGCTAACACGATACCTCTTGGTAAGACTGGTTGTCAGACTTTTGAGCTTCTGACTACCCGTAACAACTGTCAAGGATCTACAAATGACAGCCGGGTTCATTTAAGTATTTTCTGAGGGGTATTAAAATGTATTGATTGTTCACCCATCCAAGAACCGACCGCGACGAGCGTAACTGAACCTCTTATCGACTGTTATTTTTAGCCATAAGCCTCCATAATGTCTTGTATTTTCGAAATCATTATAATATTAGTATAATAGAAAAAAAAAATGCGCCTGGAGTTTTAATTCATGAGTGTTGGTCAATGTAAGGAATGCTTAGTTCAATGTACGTGTATTCAGTAGTTCATTAAAAATTGTATTTGACCAAAATATAAAATAAATAATTTTCTATTTTTCTAGAATAAAAAACTTTACATGTTTTGTCTAAATTTTGGAAAAGATCCGACCAGTAGTTTATTGTCAGTGTTGCAAATGGAAAAAAAATGGGTTGTGTGTACGTTTGGTGTTGCCATAGTTGAGTGGGATGCGCTGAGGTAGCCAATGCGGCTAGCGCTTCGCCTTAATTATAGAACAATCCTATGTTTTGTAAATTAACAAAATATTATGTGGAAATTATCATAAATGTATTAATTACTTTGTCCGGATAATTCCCGTACTGTCCATCAATATTATTTATTGAAATTTTAGTGTTAAGTAATAATTAAGTTATTAATTGATCTCAAAGTGTGATTTCTTAAAAACGCAGTGTGTCTTGTGTACTTCCAAACATGCATAAACTTTATATTATAACTTAAATAAGTCAATGTATTTCATTGTGTACCTATATCCATTTAATTATAAAACCCGTTTTTAAATTTAAAAAAATGTGTGTCAGCTCCGTCGCACGACTGGAGTTTACTCCTTACGAACTACTATAAAATATATACCGGGTGACATTTTTTAACGTCTTGAAAAAAAATGGGGGTAATAGGTGAACGGAGTAGAAGCCTTTGGCAAAGAAATTTTTATTATTTTTATTTTTGAATAACATGTAATGAAATTGATCTAGCAATAAATACTACACATTTAAAATAACATTTTCATACTAGAACAACAAAAACAGAAATTTGGGAAAAAAAAACAAAAAAGAATTAACGAAACTCAAATCATACGCACCCTACTCAATGCGCGGCATGTATCAATGATTTTGTAGCGCAGACCTACCCTTTGAAGCCGACCGATAGGCGGCCTCATTGATCTTTCGCAAGCGCACGAGCCGCACACGCATCCCTTTCCGCCAGCGTCCCGCGCTACTTTAGTCACCTGCGATGAATCTGAATGCCTTCCTGCCTTCTATTCTAGTTACACAACACACCCTACGAAGGTCGAGACGGTAAAAAATGTCATCCGGTAGATTAGTAATCATAACATAACGCATAACGTAACGGAAAATGTTTGATTTTACTCTACATAAATTTTCATACCCCGGGCTTATATATGAAAATCGATTTTTAAGGAGTAAACTCCGAAAAAACATGTATTTAGTCAATATTATGTAAATCTATTGAGTTCCAAGTACCTACCTATTTAAAAACTTTGCGATCAAATGAATAGGATTAAGCCGATGCCATTATAAAATGTGGGGATGATAATACGAGATTATTTAACATTTCTAGGATGTTCCCAAACTGCATCAAAAAAAAAAACAGACAATTATAATAGTTTAGTACTACACTTCACTATTTTATAGGGGTAAATTAAATTAGCTGGCAATACTTTACCAATGAAAAATAATGAATCCAAAAAAAAACTTTTGTTTTTTAATCCAACTGTGTTCAAGACAATATGATATCGGAACAAGTACAGACGCCAGCACATCAAGCTACTACAATCTGTCAAATTCCTTCAATAGATTTTGATTGGCAGAATTTGTCAGTTTTGGGTAGCTTGATGTGGTGGCGTCTGTACAAAAAGGCAACCAAAAAAATGAGTAAATATTTCAAATTCCACGAAAAATTACAATAAAAAAATCGGTTGAGCGATTACGGTCATTGACATTCGCTCATCAAATGATGAAAACATTATTTTTGCTCTAATTGGTTCATTTGTTTTCTATATCGATACTCACCACGTGGATAAAGTATTGCTAGCTAATTTAATTTGACTTTGTATACCTAATATGTTAGAAAAAATATTTTTTTTAATTTTAAGTTAAGGTTTACCCATTTGATAGTTTCCAAATACCCATATGTACAGACGCCTGCACAGAAAGCTACTACAATATGTCAAATTTCTTTAATAGGTTTTCAACTTTGTCGCTAAAGTTTTAGGTCCAAGATTGATTGCGAAAATTTGAAAGTTTCGGGTAGCCTGATGTGCTTGCATCTGTATTAGTATTAAATTATTTAAATTAAGTGTCGTATTGTTGCCTCCACATTATATTAGATTTTCTGACATAGCTACCAACTATATTCGATGTAAAACTAAATCCCAGTGGTAGTAAGTATTTTACCTACCTTATCTAAGTAAATACTTAGGTAACCTATTCTTTTTATCGCATTGTACATAAGTGAAACGAAATTCAATATTATTTTCGGGCAATATGCGTAATCTGGTCATTCCTGGCATTGCCTGGCTCCATAAAAAAAAACCTTTATTCATTAAATAAATATTCAGTTAACAAATTGTCATGTTTAGTTTAGAATATTAGCTAATCAATGGCATCTGGAGTTTACCGCTACCTCATAAAGTAGTATTTTATAAAGAATGAGATGAAGATAGTACACAACCATCTCTTTCGGTTATGGCTCCCTTTGGACATGACAACAATAACTATAGTGGTCGCGTTAAGTAAAATGTCATGAAATTGTTTATTCTGTAAATTGGAATTAATTTTATACGACGTCATATTTTTTAATATGAAGTGTAAAACTAGGCTCAATGTAGTCGACACTTCCTATTTGACTAACCCTGAGAAGAAATGGCGAAACAAACTCAGAGGTCCAGACATAATCTTGCTCATTTATCATAAGATAATGTAGAGCAGTGCCTGAAATGTTTTTTTAGGAAATAGCCACACAGATTTGAGAGGACCTGTCCATCAGTGCACGCATTTGTCAGTAACCGTGTAGCAAAACTCAGAACTTGAGTAGCTCAACTTACATATAAAAGCTAGCATTTTTTACATACAAAAATAGTACTTAAAAAAAATATACAATAACAGCTGAAAACGGTGAAAAAAATGAATTTTAATTCAATTTAAACCTGTAGATGTTCTTATAAAAAAGGGCGTTATTTACATTAACCTATCCTCTTGACCGCATTACGCACATTGCCCGGCGAGTGCTGAGAAGTGTATCTGTATTATATTATCTTAAGACTACCTACTGTGTATAAATTTTGTATTCGCTTTTGTAATAAATTTTCCCATTGTAGCCATGTGTTTTATTTGAAAAAAAAGATTATCGTCATCACCAGCCTAGTTTATTATTTTTTCCAAATTATGTCGGGGTCAGCTCCCAGCCTAACCCGCTTGCCTATCAACCCAGTCACTGGGTAACAGTTACCCTGTTACCCAGTGACTGGCCCTTGGTAAGACTGTTTGTCAGTACCTATTCCAGCTTTTAGTTAGGGTGGCATAAACGCGCAATCTGAACCATGAATTCCGCTCAGATTTTAGACACCCTATGGCAGAATTATTAAAAAAAAAAAAAACAAAATCTGCTGTTTCATAGAAAAATGCCAACATCAAAATGTATGCCAGAATTCTTCCTGTTTCTGAACTGTTTTTTTTTTAATAACTGACGAAAATTTTCTGGTCCAGAATCATGAGCTGAATTCTTGGATAACAGGTTGTGCGCCTATATTCCTAAAATTAGATAAAGGCAAGTTATGGGCAGTTCCCATAACTTGCCTTTATCTAATTGTAGGAATGACTCTTCTTGTTGTTGTTGTTGTTGTGTGAGAAGACAGTTTCTTCTCACACACAGTGGGAACCAGCAATGATCACCAAGGTTGCTCACAGCGTAGCGACGATTTCAACCTTTCAAGGTCCCAAGTTATATCAATAAATCAACACTATCAGTTCAAGTTGATTTGGAACTGAAACTCAAAGCATTTGCTTCAATTGAAATGAAATTATATGTTTATTTATGTAAGTAGATCTCATAAGACACTTTTACACGTCAGTATTTTTAAAACTAGATGGCGCCGGCATTTCCTAGCTGACTGTTCCCTGAGAAGAAATATCGAATCAAACTCAGAGATCATGGTTTCTTATAAAGTCAAATCATTATATTATTAGAATTGTATGTGATTCTAACAATACAAAGCCTTGTTTCGAAGTGCTTTTTGAAGAAAGTCATTGCAGCATTAAGCTGACCTGTCTCAACAGACTGCATGTATGTGTCAGTAACCAAACTAAATTAAAAAAAAATGGCTAAAATAGGGTTGAGCTACACAGAGTTGGATTGGAGGAATCCAACTCTGTGTAGCTCAACCCTATTTTAGCCATTATTTTAACCATTTCTATACACTGTGGGATTGTCAAGGAGTCAGTCAGTCAGAATGAAGGAGCTAGTTGCCAATTCCAAAGCGTAGTAGATTCCCATGGAGGAGAAACGGCAAGAAACTCTACTGACACTCACTTCATGCACTCCGAACCTTACTGAAGTAACCAGCCACTATTTGAAAACTCATTTGTTTTTTAAGCGAGTTTAAAAAAGGAGTTTTGTCTAATTTACTTGTATTTTTTTAGTTGTTTATTTTTATATTGTTTACCGTAATTGAAAAACCGATTTGAAAAAATCATCAATCGTTTGAAAGGGTGTACTTACCAAGTTGTCGCAGATTTTGCTCAAGCTCTGATATCTGGTCGTTTTTGAGTTAGTTTCATTATTGCGTATTTTTTTCCACTTAGTTTTATTGATGGAAAGAAGAATTTTTCAAATCGGTTTACAAATGAAGGAGTTGTGGTTGAACAACCATTAAGAAATTTGAATTGAGAACATCCTTCATCCAATTTGAACTACGTTGAAAACGTTTAGAACGTCCTTCCCGCTGTGCCTCTCGTTACCGAATGATCTCCGAATGATAACACATTACGTGAAACGTAAGTATTTGCATTCAATTACAAAACAGTAGTCAGTTCCAATTAAAAATTCAATTAAAATTTGACACAACCGTAGTTTATTTTACGCATGAAACTCAATAACATCTTCATTTAAAATTCATTATTAAGGGAGAAAGTAATCATTTCTCTTTCACATTGATAATGGCTCGACCAAGACATTGAATTTTTTTGACGCAAAAAGAAAAATGTTTGTTTCCGTAAAAAGTTAAACATGTCATTATTTTATTTTAGCTGTTTATGTATGTTTATTGTTTTTGGTGAGTTTATAAGATTTATTATATATTATAGTCCTCCAGACCGTATTTTGGCCATGGCAGTCAATCTCAAAGGAGACTAGACTTCGGCGCGGGAGATATTATAGTGCACAAGTGTGCGCGCAGGCACAGGTACTCACTCTATCGGTCTATCGAGTCCTATCGGATTTCATAATTATGAGAGTGAGGAAAGAGAAAGATTTATTATAAATATTAGGTAACGTAAGACGGGACGGCCTCAGGCTCGGTGGAGTGACGATGTACGCAGGGTTGCTGGTAGCAGTTGAATGAGCGATGCTGAAAATCGAGCTGAATGGCGTGCAATTGGAGAAGCTTATGCCCAGTAGTAGACTGCCGCCGGCTGACGGCCTGATGTGCTATACTTAAAAAAAGAAGGAACCAAAGATGTAATAATAATATCAGTAGTAAAGTTATTTAGTCTTGTGCTTGCAAGCGAAACTGCTGTGCTAGGAATTGCAATTCAATCCCAGGTCGTGCAGAATGTTATTAGGATTTTTTAACATAGTTTCTCCGTAGCAGCCTGAATTCTAGATTCGTAGCAGGTTAATGACCGGACTCTTCCTTCAACACAAATCCAAAGCGGAAACAGGTGTGGTTTTATAGCATCAGCTGCGTCGCCTTGCTCAACAATGTTAGGGACGGCTTCCATTCTAACCAGCAAGCGTAGCATGACCACCGTAGAAATGGGTTTTGTCTATTCTTGGTAGAATAGAGATAGAATTGTCATGCTACGCCCGCATAAAACGATACAAATCTTTCTACAATCTTTAATTCTGTCTTTAATCTTTCTACAATCTGTAATTTTGTCTGTTCTTCCGTCGACAAAACCCATTTCTACGGTGGTCATGCTACGCGTGCAGATGAAAATGAAAACCACTATTTTCTTCTTCCCGTATAAAGCACTAGGTAGAGGTTCACCTCTACCTTCAGGGCGGGCGTTTTGGGGGACTGTGCTATTTAATTTTGCCATTTCAAAAGCGCTGATTTACCGAGTAGTTTGAATAAATGACTTGGATTTGGAGTAACTGACTATCTGACCTCCAAATTCCACAACTCAGTATGACAATTAACTAATGTTATTCTCATAAATTACAGCACAGCAAACAGAAAGCCGTGTAGTCATCCTACGTGACTACGATGATGAACCCTTAGTACTTGGGCACGTGGAAAGATCGAGTGCAGAGGAAGTCAAGCAGAAGGTCCAACCCATTAGCTCAAACTATAAACCAAAGAGAACTCATTCTAAAAAATCGGTTCTACAATATGGCCGACATATTTACCATTTAGATAACTACGCTGATTTGAAAGATTTGAGGTCTAAATTAATACCAGCTTCTGTTTCGTATGATTACGTTGATATTGATGAACTTTTTCGCGTTAGAGATCCAACAATACACGGTATAGGCGATTATCTAAAAGATGTTATTATATTTTCCAATACACCCATACAAATTTGTAATGGAGATCAATGTGATGAAGATCTAAGGAAGAATAGTAAACATAAGAAAGACGATGACACAGATTGGAAACATAAAAAAATGTCATTCGGACGAATGAAAAGATTTCAGATTGTTGATAATAGACATAGGTCTAAATCTAAAAAGCATGATGAGTCATCAGAAGAACGCCATGAGAAGAAGAAACGGAAGTCAACTAGGAAGAATAAGAAGAAGAAAAAGAGGCATACACCTGAATCCACAGAGTCAAAAGAATCAGGTTCGGCAGAGACAAGTTACCATAAGAAATCGAAAAAAAAATATAAGCCACATAAAAAGGAAAAAATTAGTTCAGAGGAAAGCATAGAAATTAAAAGAAAACCTAAGAAAAAAGACAAAAACGACGATTATATTAATGCCAGCGTAGAAAAAAGGAAGAATCACGAAACAGACTCGATAAGTCACGAAGATTTTCACAAGAAAAAGAAAAGAAAGAAAACTAATTATGTAGCATCTGATGAAACTACGAGGAAAACTTTTGCAGTCGATGATGATAATTTTTTTATGCAAGGCAACAAGATTTACCACGCTAAAGAACGGAAAAGTAAGAAAAAACACAATGATTTCGACAAACGAAGGCGCTTGGAACATTTCTTACCAAAGAGATATCACTGGGAATCGTCTGAAATACATGATCTAGGATATTTTTGGTTTAATGGACCCAAAGGCAAATATCCGGCACCGCAGGTTCTGTATAAATAAGAAAAAATAAATAAGATTAAATTGGAAAAGTTATTTGTACCCGGTCCTGTTAGGGATCATCCATAAATTACGTCACATGTTATGGGGGAGGGAGGGGGTTGACGAAGTGTGACATTGTGTGACAAGGGGACAGAGGGGTCCTAAATTTCGTGACGTCACATTTCAAATTCTATTTTAATCTAAGTGTTAAGTAAAACACGAACTAGGAACTATTAACGAAAAATTCAAAAACATTTGCAACTCTATCAGTAGAGATATAAGGTTCAAATTTCTTGCAATGTTTGATTTGATGTTAATTTTATTAAAAAATCATTTAAATTGAAATAAAACTAATTTCGCAACTGCTGTTTTAATTCAATAATTATTTTTAGATGTATAATATGTGACGTCACACTAGGGAGGGGTCTCATAAATGTGACCAGCTGTGACAAGGACGGGGGAGGGGGTCAAAAATCATGAAATTCGTGTGACGTAATTTATGAATGGCCCCTTATATCATCATCATGCCTGTCTTTTTAACCAACTTCAAAAAGGAGGAGGTTCTCTATTCGGATGTTTATATTATTTTTTTTATTTTTTTTATGTATGTCCGCCCATAACTCCGTCATATCTATATATCGTCTATACGGATTTGCAAAATTCTGTTTTTGTTTGAAAGGAGTTTATTCCGAAATGGTCCCATATAAATTTCATATAGATCTGATGATGAGTTCCAGAGATAGACACCGGAACTCTTTAAATAATGACAGCAAATCAACCGCGATTTCTGCTATCGCATAAATATGCATTGTTTGTTTGGAATTAGTGCGGGGTGGATACCACAACTAAAAATTTAAAAATAAAAACTTTTTTACAAAAAAAAAACAACCGACTTCCTACAACTTTAATTTCGGAAGTCGATGGCAAAAAAAACCATAAATACAGATCCTAAGACACCGACTTCCGAAATTAAAGTTATTTTTCAATTTGTAGTGTTTTTAAGGAAGTCGGTTGTTTTTTTTTTTGTAAAAAAGTTTTTTCCTGAATATGTTTGGGTCCGCTTCCAGTTTCACTTGATGCAGCTGACTATCAGTATTTTACATGGAACGACTGCCTGTTTGAAATCCACAATCAATTTACTTGGTAACACGGCTTAACTCTTGGTAAGACTGGTTGTCAGACTTTGTGCGGTGATGTCCCTGCCTTTCCGGGACATGGACATGCAATCTTAAGTCCCTTATGTACTACAAAACCTTTATGTACCTAAATAAATATTATTATTATTATAATCTGTTACCAAGGATTCAGTACATGATTCTGAACTCCCTTGAAATGAAACATTTCATCGATTATTAATAAAATAAAATAAATCTTAATAATATCTTAGTAAGACAACCAACACACCGTTATCTGATCCTAAACTAAGCAAAACCTGTACTATAAGCAACCAGACAACTGATAAACATATGTACTTATCTATATATATAAAAATGAATCCCTATTTCCCTTGGTCACGCCATCACGCGTGAACGGCTGGACCGATTTCACTTTTTTTTGTTTTGTTTTGTTTGTAATTGTCAGGAGAAGGTTCTTATGAAAGAAAAAAATTAAAAAATTGCGTAGAAAATTAGAAAATTTAAGAATACTTAACAACCATATAATAGGACAAAGTAAACTTTTTTAATGTAACATTATGACATTTGACATAGAATTGACAGAATGCGTGCTCAAATATCATCAAAGAGACAGGACAACGTCTGTCGGGTCAGCTAGTATATTTCTAAATACATACATGTTATAGACAAATTACACCCAGACACAAAACAAATGATTGTGCTCATCACACAAAGACTTGTTCTGGGTGGGAATCGGACCCACGACCTCAGTCTTAGCAGACAGGGTCACTAACCACTAGACTAACAGGCCAGTCAATAATAATTTTAAAAACTAAAAGAGACGCATTCATAGAAAACCACACTAAAAAGTAGAAAGTAATGGAAAAATGCGTGGGGTGGTTTTTGAGGTTTTTTTTTTTATTGATATCAAACACCCTACGCTTTTTTCATTCGGCTAGGTACAAAAACGGGTTTTTTGTTTTTTTTTTTTTTGCTATCCTTTACGACGACTTTTTATGGCGAACTAAATTTTAACGCACCGCTTAGCGGCGAGGGACGAAAAACCTGCGCACGATAGAAAAACGTCGCGTACAGAATCACTCGTTCGAACCTGAGGATTGTCACAAGATTCATCATTTCAGCCATATTTCAACCGAAAGACTGCTTGGTTATAAACCAATCCCCATATTGTGGAGTTTACCATAATCGCCGCGCTTGGCAGGCGGGTTGGCGAACGCAGTATGGTGGTAGAATGTATAAAGAACGCTGCTGCCCATTCTGTAGTAAGTCCCTTAGTCGCCTCTTACGACAGCCACAGGAAGAAATGAGATGGTGCTATTCTTAACCTTCGGCACCACACGATGCAAGATTAATAATAAAAAAAAAAACACACAATTAATCATTAATAAATTTTATTATCATATAAATATTTCAAGTGCTTAAAAATAAATTTTAATTTTCTTTACAATTTAATATCAATGTACACTATAATTTTCAAGCTAAATTTTCGCGTTTTTTTTTTAATTTTTTATTTGGGGATAAAATGTGTTCTTGTCTAAAGATCAGAAGGGCTCTGCTTTCGATTCCTAGCGGAGTAATTGCGTAAAACACTAACAGTAGGAATGTTTGTCATTTTGACAGTTCAACAACATACATTGCGTAATTTACGTTGTTGAGCAGACAAATCTCTAGAACAAATGAAGCAATGGTTTAGAAATATTGTTCAAAAATTTTCAAATTTTGATTCATAGTGTGTTTCGCAATTAGGGTGCTGGTCGTGCAGTTTATTTCTTTTAGGAATTCCTCAAAAACCCGTAGTCTGGATTTGTACCCAGATAAATTGAGAATATGCTCGCCCCCTATTACTTAGGACTTAAACAAAACTGGCGAAATGTTGATGTTATATACACCTCTGCCTTTAACCCCTCGTGTGCTTGACCCACGCTCGTAAAAATTACCGTCGTGTGCCCGGCCGCCACGAAATGGCGCGAGCAAGCGGCGAGCGTTCCTTTGTATGTAACTGTTTTTACTTGTCATTCCCGTGACGAAATCCATTCACTAATGGCCCCCGAGACAAGTTGATTCGGTCCTCTTTCGATGCAAAAAAAATTAGACCCAAACAGCCAAAGTTTAAGTAACAAAATCTCAGTTAAAAGTTTGTTAGGTTTGGACGTGGATCCACGTTTAGGCACACAACGGTAAAGATTTTTGGAACGTGGATCCACGTCTTAAACACACGAAGGGTTAAACCCTTAGAGGTATATAATCAACTTAGCCTATCGCAGTCCACTGCTGGACATAGGCCTCTCCTAGACTGGGCCACAACATCCTATCCCCCCCCCCCTCTTTCCGCATTCAGTCAGGAGAATAGCCCGATGCAATACCTCATTTTGTCCCCAAATAAATATTATAAATTCAACTATTAGTACTAAAAATTAAAAATAAGTATTTAGTACAATTTTAATTAAAAATAATTATTTAACAATTCCTTTGTCTAGTGGAAAACTATTGTTGCTTTCATTGGAAGTCTTTCAACTCTTATTATTACGATTGCTAAACATTATTATTATTATTTAGGTACTTCAATGTTTTATTATTAATAATAAGCAGTTCTATAAGTCAAAGATCACACAGACGTAATACTCTCGTAGCGGGATTTCATCGCTTACTGGAATTTCAACTTTCGGTGTTGAACAGAGAATTGAGAATCCAACAGAGTGCACTTCAGCACGTCGAAAAAACACACTCATCATTCGATTTTGTACTCTCGGCGCCAAACAGAACGTTGATATTGGCTAATATTGGCTTGTGACATTACTGCGGAGGGATACTGATCTCTAAGATACAGGGACCCCCCTAGTTTGGAGATCAGGGATTTAATGTATTGCGCATTTGCGCATAGCATAAGCCATTTAGTTTTAATACCACTATTCTTAGTATGTAGGCTTTCTTAAATAAATAAATAAAAAAAAAATAAAAAAAAATGATTATCCAGTGCGCGAACAAATCCCGTCATTATACAGGATAAGTTTTTAAACAGTGCGCAAATTGTAACAAATTAAACTTAAACGAGTTATTATAACCATGCTATTTTTATTTTGATAATCTTAGTACAAAAAAATTAAGATGTTCATTTTGAAACTGGTTTTTATGGTAACTTGCACGCGGCGCCAGCGCTGCGATGAAGGTGAACGACCGAGCGTACCTACAAGTACCTACCAGCTGTTCGATCGGTCAAAATTCTAAGCAGTTCGAAGTACCTACGCTACGCGATTACTGGCCTATTACTATTTCGATATTATATTACGAAATATGTAGGGTGTCCACAGTTTACTGATTTAAGGTGGGATAAAATTAAAGAAAAGGATTGAAAAAATAATTCTAATGTGTTCTATTACTGATACTGAAACACCAAAAAAAATTGCACACTGGTTAAAAAAAATCGTGTATAATTACATCCGTGTAAATGTCAAATAACTAGTTTTGGGCTCTTAAGAAAAGCGAGTGAATAGTCACATCACAAAGGCATCAATAAGCCTGCGAAATTCAAATTTTCTTGCGTACATCATGAAAAATAAAAAATAAATATTACCTGGTGATTCTTTGACATAATCTCAGTAATAATCTAGAATTATGTGATATCAATAGGAACACCTATTGTTCCTCAACCAAAACACCTGCCATGTAATCTCTTCACCAGCCTTGGTTGACTGGTAGAGAATGTCTAAGGCATTAAGTCCGCCTTTGTAGCCATTTTTTGTGTGCATGAAGTTTAAATAAATACCTTGTTTATTTGTTACGCTTTTTTTATTTATTTATATTTTATTCAACTTAGAAAAAAAAAAACAAATTGCAAAAACGGTCAGAAAATTTAAATTTCTCGAGCTATTCTGGACTTTCCACTTTAACCCAATTCAAACATTCTTTGGATAATGATTCAAAATATAAAAGTATCATATTTATATAATTTTAGCATTTTAGGTTCGTACCCAATTATCAAATTTTCTTACTTTTAAGTATACTCTGGAATAAAGGCGAATATCATAAGGTGGGAATTTTCCCATTAGATAAAATGTATTTTATTGTGCTTCCATTACTGTTAAAAAAGCTAGATTTTAAGTGCTTCTGAATATTTTAATACCAGATTTTTCTTCCTGTATGTATCCAATTCCAAATTCTGCAATCACAAATGTGGACTCAGTAATTCCCAGTGAGAAACAGTACAGATTCCCATTATTATGACCAAAGTAAAATGTCATGTTTGTGAAAAGTTCAATGAACAGTTGCAATGCTCTATACTTTAAAATTATGAATTAAATTTGACAGACAGAGATGTGACTTAGAAGAAAACATAGGCTACTTTTCATCCTGAAAATCTCTGCTAACAAATATGACATATAACATACACCCTAAAGGGGCAGGGGCTAGAAAGAAATAATTAAACTATAAATGCTTTGAAAAGATCTATAGTCTATTCACGTTAAGGAAATAGTGACTCATCGTTGTCACTCAGCTTAGCCACACCCCTTGACCAATTAGATCATAGTTTATTAGTAAGCCGTGTTCACATTGACCAGTTGAAGTAAGCCCTTTAAACGTACGCGTCTTTTGTCAATTTACTATGATCTAATTGCTCAAGGGGCGTGGCTGAGTGACAACGATAAGTCACTATATTCTTAACTCGAATAGACCTATAGTTAGTTTGATTGGCACAGATTGTCAAAAGTTATGATTGGAGATCAAAAAAAGATACATCAAAATGTAAAGAAATATGTTAACTGGTAGTCTGTAGGTGGATCCTTTTTGAGCAGAAGCAGTGACTTACGGCTTCTATAAGTCATAAACTAGGTATTTTCCCATAGTAGGATAGTAAGATACCCATAGAAAAATCCTCTAGTTTTTTTTTGCATCATTTGTCAAAATCAGTGATCTGTATTTTCGTTACAATAAGGTTGCTTTTTGTGCGTTTTAGAAAAGATACAAAACTTGCAAGAGTTGCCACACCAAATTAGACAAGAAAAAATAAATAAGAAAACGTGAAAACGAAAATAAAAACACAAAATAATGGTGAAAATAATAATATAATTCCACAGGAGTAACAACAAAAAATATCAACAAATCTACGAGACATAATTATTTAAAATATAAATGTTTCGAATAAAATTCCATATTCATTTATAATCTATTAAATTACAATAACAATTTTAGAGATTACAACTTAAAAATATTATTAGCAACACTTTTTCCCATAGAATGCATGACTGAAAAGTTAACTTCCTACAGGTTTCACAGAAATCGAGCTTTGTATATACATTTAGCCATGTTTCAATCGCTTTTTAATCCTTCCAAGTGTATTCAAATTGATGTTACTAACGAACATCGACTTTACGTCAGTGCAAATTAAGTTAATTTCAGAATTACTAGTATTATTCAAAGAGTCACAATATGTTAGATGTTAGTTGTATCGCAATTTGAACTTTCAAGCGTGGTTTT
The DNA here is from genome assembly GCA_947507805.1 of Aporophyla nigra. Taxonomy (NCBI): domain Eukaryota; kingdom Metazoa; phylum Arthropoda; class Insecta; order Lepidoptera; family Noctuidae; genus Aporophyla; species Aporophyla nigra. The sequence goes on along the minus strand of OX382319.1, from coordinate 9,517,468 downwards.
GAAAAATTGTTTATCCAAAAACGTACATTTTTTTTTATATATGGAAAATAAATCGCGAACACAGTCTGTCTATCTATTTTACTGTTTTTATTAATGAACAGTGTGTTTCTAATACTACATATCTAATACTGCATCCCTTCTAGCAGCAGCCTACGATATACGACAGCTGAAATATAATTATAATTTTTCTTGCCAGTGGAAGACATATGTAAGCATTCATTAATCTGACAAGTTTGGTTGACCGATCTTTAGCTCAAAAATAAAGTTTAAAGGAACTTTTTCACCCCTGTTACATGGGACTGAAACATAACTGGCATATTTTACACATTTGCAAAATTCTTAAATTGTTTGTTGTTTTAAAATTATTTATCCACTTTTGTAGACTACCCCCATTACTGTTTTTTTTTTTAAGCTGTAATCTCCAAAATAAATAAAATTAGAAGTATCTACAACATACAGGAATAATACTTAGGAGAATGGCAACATCGTATATTTAAATGGAACTCAGTCTCTATGAATACAGAGATTCCGTTTAAAATATTTCGTCTGGCAACATTTTGGTTGTAAAAATGATTTTTAATAACAAAAATATTTATGTAGTTCTTTTGCTTGTGGAGATTAAAATTATAGAAATTGGTGCTACAGAGGATACAATTTTAACAATTTTAAAAATGTACACATGAATTCAGCATATAGAAATTTAATTTTTCGTCGGCAAATTTAATTTTATTTGTCCATGTATACAAGGTGGCTGGGAGAATGACACATGTGCTGATGTCAAATTTAAATTTAAAATATTTATTTGCAAGAAATACATAATTTCAAACGTCACGTACAGACGCTAGCAGAAAAAGCTACTACAATCTATCAAATTTCTTTAATAGGTTTTCAACTTTATTGCTAAAGGTTCAAGATAAATTACAGTTCAAGTAGCTTGATGTGCTGACGTCTATACATAGTGAGACTGCAATATCTTCTAATCTTTAACAATTAAAAAAAAATATTTTTGTTTTTATCCCCGCAAGCATAAAAGACGTTACATTATCTAGAAATGGGAAGTACACAATCATTATTAATTTAATTAAAAAATTATATTTTATATTTAAAATTATATTTTGGAAAAACTATTTGATTTGGATATAAACACAACAGGAAGTAAACTATAGCTACCGGAGGTTGTTTCCGGTGGGAGAGTAACAAAAAAAAAATTGCAATCAAAATTTACAAGAAATAAAATTAATAAGTAGCTAGGACAACAACCGTCCAGTTCACCCTACAGAAAACAAATTGTGATCATTATTTATATCACTAGCTAGCTATTTAAAAATAATTCTATTCACATTATTATTTTTTTAATTTAAAAATTATCAGCTTTATCGGGAAATAAAGTATGTAATATTTTATATTAAAAAGGAATATTCAAGCATTTCAATATTTAAAATTGCGTTATTTCGTACATTAGCCAGTCAAGGTTGACAATACGTATTAAGACAGTTTATTGGTTAACTGGTATAGTCAAGCTCAGAATTTCTTTATCACCCTAAAGTGAAATGTCACTCGCATGACTTTTAAATGACAAGGTATATTTGTCTATACGTCAGTTAGATTTAATCAGGGAAAAGTTGTCAAAAGTCTGCCTCGCTGGTGTAGTGGTTGGAACCGCTACCACTAAGCATGAGGATCTAAGTTAGATTCCCAGGTCACTGCCAGACCTGGGAATCAAACGACTGGTTTTAAGTTTACCATGTGGAATTTCTCAATAGTAGCTCGGTCTCAGTAGTCTGGACTCATGCTCACTGATTGATGACAAAATAAAAAACAGGCAGCGGCGGCGAGGTTTTGTTATAATAGGCTGGAGAAATTCCAAACTAGAAATTAGTCGGATTTGTACCTCAGACCCTTAAAAAATACGGGCGTGATGTAATATTTGTTTGAAAGGTGATAAAGCAATTACGTGACAGACTATACACACTCATTTTAACTTTAACCGGTTAATGTACGAAACAAATTTTTATTTCTTAGCCTTCAAAAACACACAATAAGTAAAGACATTTTTATTATATTCCTTAAAAATCAATACCTGTAGCTTTTTCATTCCCTATTATTTCAATAATTTGATCGTTATTTTATTAAACCAACGCCAGACTCAGCTTCAAGAAAGTGTGTATTTTCAGCCCGCTGGTACGTACTAAAAAATCCAACCGATTTTGAATGCTCGGTACAACACCGAGAGTCAAAAATACCGTGCGCCATAAAAATCAAGGCTTAGTACAATGCAAATTTGAAGCGACGTCTAGCGAAGGTTTAAATATTTGTTCAGAATTTAACTTTAAATATTAAAATATGTTAGCCAAAGCATTTTCTATAGAATTTTCATTACTTATTTTATCTCCTAATCGGATAAATTTAGGCAACAATATGTCTTGTTCGTACCATCGTGAATTTGTATTAAGAGAATATACAAAGTCTACAAAACCCACTTCTGGGTTCGAATAAAAAGGCTGGCTGGATGGCTATATGCTATATAACATCACGCTATAACTAAGAGGAGCAGAGCAGTAATGAAAAATGTTGCAAAAACGGGGAAAATCGCACGGGTAAGCGATTCGACGCGACGGGAAGGGTTTAATAAGAAATTTAACGTGGACGAAGTGCCGGCAGAAGCTAGTACAGAAATATGGAACAAAAGACATGTTGCGCCAACCACTATTAATTGGAATAAGAGCAGGAGATGTTGGTATGAGATATCTTATACACACGATAGTACAAACAGAGACCAGAAAATATCACTTCAAACATTAAAAAATATAATTAATTATTTAAACACACATGTCTTTTAATAACAGCCGCTTATAGTTTAGTTCCAAAAACCCCCGCTAATGGCAGTAGTGTGCTTGAACACATTTTCAGGCACGATTTTTTATTTTTAAAATAAACCAATTTCAACAAAGCATTATCTTCGCAGTGACAATAGACCAATTTCGAAATGGCAGTAATTGAGTTTGTAAGGATCGTTGCACGTGGCGTTCTGTAGTTTTTGCCTACCCACATGGCAAAAACACGTAAGTTGATTGTATCAATTTTAAATCAATTTTAAATGTTTAAAATTAAAATATCTTTTTGACAGGGATTTGAATGTCAACATGCCCTTTCCATCAGAACTCAATACTAACTCTTCCTACCTTTACCCCCCATTTGAACCTCCATTTACACGATTCAACTTTCTTATCTTTGGCAAATAATAAAATTGAAACCAATAACTGAAATTTATGTCTGATTTTATTCTTTTAAATCTAATCGTCAGTCTCAATCTGTCAAAAAATACTTCGAATTTCCATACATTTTTGACAAGTTTTTAACATTTGATCGTCGCTGAGATGAGATGAGAACTTCAAGTATAAACCACCAAGTCAATTTTTGAATTAAGAACACAATATGTCTAAAAATGCAGTTCTTTTTACAAAATTGACAAGTTATTCCGTTGCTAAGTTGTCATTATTGTATTAAGAACTTTAACCCAATAGAAATAAAGTTGGAATTACAAAAATTGGCTCGAAGCTTTAGGTTAAATTGCGTTTTATAATAAGTCTGATATGCGCAAATCGCACTAACGTAAAGAAAGCACCATCTCATTTCTTCCCGTGGCTGTCGTAAGAGGCGACTAAGGGACTTACTAGAGAATGGGCAGCAGTGTTCTCTATGCATTTTTACCACCATACTGCGATTGCCAACCCGCCTGCCAAGCGTGGCGATTATAACAAACCCTCCCAAATTGGGGGAGGCCTATGTCCAGCAGTGGACGTGTTTCGGCTGAAATGATGATGATGATGGTGATGCAATCAGCTTTTTAATATAGGTTCAAACAGACAACTGCCACTTCACAAAACGCATCATAAACAATTAAAACTAAATAATTGGTCGATGTACAGTACATGCTAAACTAATATTTAACTGGCAACACTGCAATTCAATTTTAAAACGCAAATACATTATTGTAATAATTTTTATTCGTATAATGTCCGGTGTTATATTTAATTATTTATTTATTGTTCATAATAATTATAATTATTTTTTTCGCTATCAACGCATTTTAAAACGAATTATTTCGCACGGATTATTCACTTTAGCCGACGGTGTGATGTTCTAATTTTTGCGTTTTTTTGGCTAAAGTGCAAAATAACCCGTGAAAATTATTCGTTTTTATTAATATTTTATTTTATTTAAAGGCTTTTTTTAAGACACAGATTTACCTGCAAGAGGAACATTTTATTTTATCTTTATAACAAAATATCTTTATCAACTACAAATGCATGTAGTTAAGAATTGGAATAAGGAATTGAACTTACCACATTATGCTAAAAAGTCCAAAAAAAAAACAGAGTTTCGAAGTTAATTCCTCTCGCAGCCAAACTCGTCAAAAGTCAAGCATTAATAGTCAAAGCATCGAAAAATTCATAACCCCTTAGTATTAAAAAATACTCAAATTTTTATCAATCACATTGAACATTTTTAAAGTGGCAACACTCTTCAGTCTTTTTGGTAGAAAATCCAGTTTAATAACGCTTGTAACACCATCGCTAGGACGAACCCTCCAAACAGGTCCCAGGAGTGACTCGAAGTTGGAACCCTCCCCACATTCTGAGGTCTAAAAGAGGAGGCTTGTCTTTGACCTTCCGTTAAACTTTCAACAGTTTTTGAAAGTCGTTCTATGGCTAAAGTTTGCTCTCTAAGTGCGTTGTCTATGGCGTATAGGTTTTGTTTCAGGGTCCGTCTGTAAAAGAAAAAATATATCAGAAAGAAAAAAATGTTACTATTTTAACAAAAATGTAAAAAAAAAACATGACATTTAATAATGAATGTTAAATTACAACAAAATACAACTAAAACTAGATAGAAAAGTACTTATAATACATCTTTATCTTTACATAGTATAAAACAAAGTCTCTTCCCGCGTCTGTACGCTTAGATCTTTTAAACAACGCAACGGATTTTAATGCGGTTTTCATCAATAGACAGAGTGATTTAAGAGGAAGGTTTATATGTACATATATTACGCCGCTGGAACAAACTAATTAAACCATAATTTACAAGGCTCGCTTGCAACACAAATCACTATAAGTGCTACACGATTGTTCTGTTTCTTTCATGCGTTCGAAGATGACAGAGACAGAATGATGTTTCCAATACTATTAACGCTCAAAACATTCATACGATCTAAATTTACTTGTACCCAAAAACTCTGAGCCAGTTTTTGTATTTTAAACTTTATTTATATTGGGGTGAAGTTCTTAATACAAAAAAAAATACACCTTGGTATCGGGCTAAGTTGTCTGTTTTGTAAAAAGAACTGCATTTCTATACATATTGGGTTCTTAATTGAAAAACTGGCTGGGTCATTTGATCAAAATTGAAATGATCATTCATATGAAGCATTAAAACGTATAGAAATACTAGCTGACCGTACAGACGTTGTCCTGTTTCCTAGAACTCGTGCAATAGCAGCGCCATCTGCCGGGTTGATTTGTGAATCTAAACCATCCAGGGTGCCACCCAAACGCATACAAAAAATTCATTCAAATCGGTCCAGCTGTTAAGGAGGAGTTCAGTGACATACACACGTACGTAGAATTATATATATAAAGATTAACTGTAAAACATGTCTATTAAATCACATAATTATCCCGCCCTTTTCCCAATTTATTTGTGGTTGGCTCAATCTTTTTCTTCCACACTTCTCTATTAGTCGTCATCTCAGTAGTCACCCCCTTGCTATCCATATCATAATTCACACAGTCCATCCATCGTTTCTTCTGTCTCCCTCTACTCTTATAGCCATCGACATTCATACTCAATACTTTCCTCACGACATTTTCCTCTTTCCTTCCTATCACGTGAACATATCAAAATATAAAATCACATATCCGAAAAAATTTCGTGTACCCTCTTAACTCTGATCTAAATAAAACCTTGTTTTATAATAACGCGGATTGTGATTTGTGTTGCCAGAGAGCCAGAATTAAAACTCAACACTAAAAACTGAAATAAAAGACTTCTTACACAATTCTGAATTTAGGAAATCTAATGAGGATTTAGGAAAAGTGTTATAAGGAAGGTTAGGAAGGTTCCTTCATTTCTAAAGGAGATGTTTCATTTTTATATGGGGCTCCGGCCATAACGTGTACCGTTTAGCGAAGCTGGGTAAATTACTCATAAATAGAATAAAGTAACATTTTTTTCATAATATCAAATGGTTTTTATGTACAAAATAAAAATTAAAAATGTTTGACGTTTGTCCTAAGAGTTAGCAAGTGGTCATTTTGAATTCGTTTAGAAACACACTTCAAGAATGGAGACTAAAGATTTTTGTAACGATGAAATGGTCACACTTAATTATGTTTACTCAAAAATATTTACAAGAGAATAATAGTAATTTATTTTTAACACTACAAGAATACACACATTTTTTAATTATTTTCTACTTAACATTGATTTGATGAGACATGATTTCAGAACGAATGAAGTCTGCAAGCAAACAAGACGCCATGTTGAATAAAACATGGTAATAATTGAAAAACTATTATTTTTTGTACACAACAAATCAGGCGCAAATTAACCAGGGAATATTTTTCCCTAATTTGTAGTATTTTTTCTTCTTTTTTGATAAATGTACATCTGATGGCCGAAAATGAAACATCTCCTTTAAGCTAAACTAAAAATAAATTACATATACATATTTCTCGCTGTAGTACATTAAGACGAAAGCGCCAAGGTAGTCCGCTAGGTTCAAATTTTGTTACGTCTTTTTTTTGCCAATTTGCAAGTCAATATCAGGCTGTACGTTGATTCGCGACCGTACCAAATATGGATTTACAGAATTACCTATGTATTGATACGCGAAGCAAAAAACCTTACCCCTCTTTAAGAAAATTACACGAACGAAAGAGTATGAAATTTGACACAATTAAAGTTTGGCACATCAGCAGCCTATAAATGTTCCCACTGTTGGGACACAGACCTCATCTCGGTGAGAGCGAGTTGGCCAATCCACCACGCGGGTCCAGTGCAGGTTGGTAGATGTCACATGTCCACGATTTTTGGTTCTAGGACATGCCGGTTTCCTCACGATGTTTTCCTTCACCGTTTTGAGAGCAGTGGTGATGAAATAATTTACACAAAGTAAAACGCCTGCTGAGGTTCGAACTCGTAAGTTTGGCACAGTTAAAGTTTAAATCGAGAAAGAGTGCAAATAGTGATTTTTAAATATAATAATGTATTAGAAATACATTAAGTTAATTATGGTCTGAAATTTCGACCAAAGCGACCGCTGGTAGTAATGAAAATTATCAATACAACCCTCTAAGTTCATTGAAACCCATTGAATGACATTATAAAAAAAAGTATATAAGTATAAAACTAAGTCACTCCCCGCGTCTGTTCGCTTGGATCTTTTAAACTACGCAACGGATTGTAATGCGGTTTTCATCAATAGACAGAGTGATTCAAGAGGAAGCTTTATATGTGTGTTTCTGACAACAGGAGTTCGAAATAGTTAGGCCCGGCTTCAGGCACGTGTGACAAGGACGGCTTCGTGAAGGTGGAGAGGAAGAAGAGGAGGAAGAAGAGGAGGAAGCCTCCTAGTCGGAACCAGTGCGGGACCGCGCTAGCAGGACCCAATATGCTGTTGCGTCTAGCTACACCGACGACGCGGCTCTATGTGTCCTGTCTACATTACACCACGAAGGTTGAGGAGATCGTGGAGTATGTACGTGTGAAGACCAATTGGACCTTGAGGGTCGAGAAGTTGGAACCGCGCCACAACACGAACTTCAAGTCTTTAGTGGTGCGAGTTCCAAATTCCTCAAGGAAGAGTTTTGGCCGAAGGGTGTCGTGTATCGGCGATTCCACGGACGGCTACGCGACATCACGCAGCGCAACACGACGCTTTAAATAGTTTCATGTTTACATTGTTTTTTATTTGTATGTATGTTAGTCTGTAAGTTATTTATGATATGGGTCTTTGTAGCCCGAAATAAAGCGATTTGATTTGATATGTATAATCTGTAAAAAACGTCGTGAATCATATTTTATTCAATATACAACCTGACAGACCTGCAAATTGAAAAAGAAAACGGAAGAAAATTTCAATATAGCGGACCAACTAAGCGCATCCATATTAGTTTCTTTAGTCATCTAAATTCCTTCTCACGTGAATGTTTTGCTCCTTTGTTCCACACTACTACTTCGTCGACTCTCGGGTAGCATGACGTGTTTCGATGTCTGTGGTGTGACCAGAATTAACGATTCTACCCTGCAAGCGGGGAATAGGACAGGGAAGGTAAAAGGGGAGTGGACTCGAACCGAAAACCTATGACATAAAACAAATGAGGTATGTATCCTCTTGGTTTAGTTGATATTTTTCTCATATATGGTATCTCGAAGTTAGTACATAGTATCCTCCCATATTATATAGCCCAGCTTTGCTGCTGAACAGTTTGTTGTGTCACTTTTTCTTCCTAGCGAAAGCACTAGGAAGTGGGGAAGGGCGGACATTTTTGAGACTTTTTATATAATTTCCCCCGTTCGAAAAGTGCGGTTTCTCATCCTAATTTAAATAAAATACTTTTGATTTAGATTTTTGTATCAAAATCATACAAAAATCGGAATTAAAAGTAATTTCTTCCCCCAAATTAGGTTTACTTGAATTACGAATTTCTTAAATTGGCTGTACCATCCCCCAAATTAGATATGCGTACCACAAAATAAGTGTAAATTGCCTCAAATTATGAATGCAGTCCCCCAAATTATGAATGGAATCCCCCAAATTAGGAATGCCATCCCCAAATTTTGATTGCAATCCCCCAAATAAGGTATTCCCCAAATTAAGAGGCCTAAATGAGAGAGACATAAATTCCTAAAAGTAGAAAATGGTCGCCAATTTGACTTTAATAAACGTTCCATGCATTTGTATTGTAAATATCAAAACACCCACTAAGAGCCAGCGCCCACTATCGGCACGGCATGGCAGGGGATTCTTAGGCATGCTGCGACATCCTTAGGGGTCCCCATTGAAATTTAAATTTAATTGTCATACTATTAAGTTGTATTCTTATTCGTCGCAAAAAAATCTCTTGCCACGCTGTGCCGTCAGTGGTCGCGGGCCCTAAGACGACTGGATGTAACACCAAGCACAGCAACGTAAAAATATCGCAACAGGAATTTTATCGCGCACTGTATTTTCAACCCTATGTATTGAACGGAGCATTGAGAATCCAACAGAGTGCATCCTCATTCAACTCAGCCTATCGCAGTCCACTGCTGAATAGGCCTCTCCCATGTTGCGCCACAACACCCTGTCCTCCGCCTTCCACATCCAGTCTGCCCCAGCCGCTTTCTTTAAGTCGTCGGTCCACCTAGCTGGGGGGCATCCCACACTACGCTTGCCGATACGCGGTCTCTACTCCAGGATTCATCTGCTCCATCGGCCAGCGGGCCTTCGACAGACATGGCCAGCCCACTGCCATTTCAGTTTGCCTGCTCTGCGAGCTATGTCGGTAACTATAGTTCTTTTCCGGATAATTTCATTTCTGATTTTATCCTTCAAAGAAACTCCGAGCATAGCCCGCTCCATGGCGCGCTGAGCGACCTTGAATTTGTGAACCAGCCCAACTGTCAGTGTCCATGTTTCGGCACCGTATGTCACTACGGGCAGGATGCACTGGTTGAAGACCTTAGTCTTCAGACATTGCGGAATAGGCGACGAGAAGACTTGACGAATAAAGGAAAACGAAGAGTGCATCCTAGCACGTCGAAAATACACACTGTTCGATTTACAACCCTCTGTGTTAAACCGAGCACTGAGAATACAACAGGGTGTATCCCAAGATAGATGAATAAACAGCAGAAATAACAAAATTGTAATCATAATCATTATTTATTGTTGTATGTATGAAGTAGTTGCTATAGTAATAATATAATATGTTAGGACAACCAACACACCGTTACCTGATCCCAAACCAGGCCGAGCTTGTACTATAGCAACCAGACAACTGATAAAAATACTTATATATTTCTAAATACATACAAATTATAGATAAGGTACACCTAGACACAGAACAAATGATTGTGCTCATCACACAAACATTTGTCCAGAGTGGGAATCGAACCCACGACCTCCGTCTTCGCAGTAAGGGTCACTAACCACTAGACTAACAGGCCAGTCAAAATACACACTGTTCGATTATCAACTCTCAGCGCTAAGCACTGCGTTAAAAATTCATTGCGCGAAAAAATCCTGCTGCGATTTTGAGTACATGCATGAGTACTTGGGCTTCACCAAACTAACTACGTTTTTCACTGACAAAATCTTACCTGGAACGTCTTGCACGGTCTGTACGACTATCCGAAGGTTCGGCGATAGCTTTGAAAGGCAGGTCAATCCTGCAAATGGGGGGGCGTTCGCTTAACCTAGGAATACACATGCCAGAAAAGGGCTACACAGATTCGCGCAATTTTTGACAATACGTATGATCGAATAAAATCGAGTAAATGTGTAAGTTATCCATAAATGACGTCACACGTCAAGGTATTTAAATTTCAACTACCCTGGCATTCCCCATGCCAGGGTAGTTAAAATTTTAAAGATTTTTTTGCAATTTGGTTGTATTGGTCACTCTGCCTAGCCGTCCGGCCTTTTTTATGTCGGTTTGGAAATCCTCATGGATGTCCGCCGCCCTGGGTTGGGCAGAAGGGTCTCTCAGACTCTTACTGACTAAAAACACCCCGGTGTTCCCTCTCACAGCTATGTCGGGAATCACGGAATCTAATGCGACTTCCGCGATCCCCAGCTGGTAGCCTTTCGGCCTAGGTCAACTTCTAGTCTAACCAGATGCAGCTGAATACCTGTTTTTTACGTTTGATTAGAAAAACGAAATAACAATTTAAATGCTGTTTTCTGTTTTTACAGAATGGTGATTGAAAATGTTTCCATAATTTCTTGTTTTGTGACTTTTCATAGTTTTGTTTATTGACTATCGCTATACTAGCGTCTGCAAATTGTAACATGGGTGACACATTGTATAGACAACTCGTGTCTGTCGTGGCAAGTCACTTAAATACAGGAGAAATAGGGGAAGTCCTAAGACACTGCCCTGCGATACACCGTATTAGACCTCCCTATCGGCTGATTTATATTTTCTACGTCACTCCCGGAATGCAAGACCTTGTTTTTAAGACTATGTTATTGTGTAAGCTACTGGCATGTGTATTCCTTACTTATCGTGTAGTAACAAGGTAGAGAATTGAATAGCATGCGAAATTACAACCTACGAAATTGTACTAACTATTTATATTTGCTCCAAAATCTCATTAATAGATGACTAATTAAGTAGTAATAGAGTCGATTTTCCCCCATTCTATTCGAACGGATTAAGGAAGGTAGGAATAGGACGTATCGTGGATTAGGTAGGAAGCCAGATGCTCTACAAAATGGCAGGTATATCAACGTGTTGATTGTCAGCCTAATTTGAATAAATGAATTTTGATTTTGATTACAAAAAGGAGGGGATGATTTTGAGCGGTATGTAAAAATCATAACTCTCCTTTTTGCTTCTCAGTAATTAGGTACAATTAAAGGGGGGGGGGGATTCTTCCCATACAACAGCCTTTCCCAAGGGGGCGTTATCGCCCACTTTGGGAAAGGCAGCCATACAAAAATCGTGCATCAAAAACACGATTCTTGTATAGAATCACGTTTTCTTGTACCAGACTACCGCGAAGCAGTAATGATGGTTACAATTTTGATCACTATTTATTTAATATATTTTATTAGCCTTCACTTTACAACTACTAAGCCAAATGCTCCCCTTTTGGCATGCCTATGACCTTGGTACAAATTAAATCGAAGTGGCCCTGCATCCTAATTGCAAAACGCACAATTTATCAGAATCTGAATGGGATTGAAGATTATTTCTAAACCATTGCGTCATTTGTTCGAATAAATTGTCGGCTCAGCAACGTAAGTAACGCAATGAATGTTGTTAAACTATGAATATTAAACCAATTCCTACCGATAAAAAGTTCCGCAATTACCCCTCTGGAAAAAGAGTAACCATGGAGTTTTTTCCCGGCTCTTCTCAATAGGAATCAACAATTTGGAACCGTGCACCTAGCTTCTGACGTTTCATAAATACCCATGTAGGTTTATGTGAAATAAAATATTTTGGATTTGATTTGAAAAGGATGCCTTGAGGCATTTCTCCACGCATCTTTTTCCAGGGCCACCTCGATTTAATATGTAGAGTTAAATTTTGTACCATAGCACAGTCTGCGTCAATAATATCTGTACGAACAGACTGTCCAAAATGATCTAAACAACTATGAAAATTAAATATTAACTCTATGACACAATAAATGTTTCAGAATGAAGACAGTACACGAAAACTGTCATTCTGAAAAGAACTTTATCAAATTAAGATAAAGTTTAATTTTCTTTGTTGTTGAGATCATTTTTTATATGTGCGTCCCGATGTATTTGACGCTAACGTGTAAGAGTCCGACTTGCAGTAGGCCATTTCAGATTTCAATACCCATCATATCTGCGAAGTTTCTTTACCTAAGTTACCTTGACCCTTTATATTCCCATCATCATCTGTCTTTTCCCAACCATGTTGGGGTCAGATTCCAGTCTAAACGTACGCAGCTGAGTACCAGTATTTTACATGGAGCGTCTGCCAATCTGACCTCCACAACCCAGTTACTGGGTAATACGATACCCCTTGGTAAGACTGGTTGTCAGACTTTCTGGCTTCTGACGACCTGTAACGACTATATAAGATCTACGAAAGACAGCCGGGACCAACGGCTTAACGTGCTTTCCGAGGCACGGAAGGGTATTGGTATGTAAGGATGGTTGACCCTATACACACCGTGACATTTCAGTCGTCTAACAAAGGTTGTCCACTCAATGTATCCAACATAATATACCTCTAGGCGTGATTAAAAAATAGTTACCAATTAAAATAATAGGTACTAAGAAAAATAAATAATGCATTAGAATTATGAAACATCCTGTTAATAATGTTTATGTATCACACGGTAGAGAACATACCTACCCAGCGCACGAGTCGACTAGATCATTCCATCTCCAATTTCCATGAGACAAAATATCAAACAAAATACGTCAAGCGTCAACATAATGAATAATAAATTATTTTTATTTATTAAAATGTTCATATTTTTCTTATGGATGTGTAGTAGTCATTGGATACATGAAGTGGGCTGCCGTTGTACAATTAAAATGTGACGGTGTATTATAAAGACAAAAAAAGGTCCTATACTTACGCGGAAGTTTTAGGCCTGGTCAGTTCGTCGTGGCTATCAGAATCAGAAATTCGTCTACTCAGATCCCTCCGTAGCTCGACGGAGGGCTTCACGGAGGTCGAGCCCTCTCTCAGCGTCTTTATCACGTAGTCCTCTTCGTATTCTAGTATCTCGTCTACTTGCCATGGCCTGGGGGAAGAAAAAGGTGGATTAAATTTCAGTTAAGAATACAATAGATTCGGTTTAAACCCGTAGTGGAATCGGATCTTTCATTTAAAAGCAGCGATGACTATAAAAATTCTTTAAAAAAACATAATAGTCGTTTGGTTGCATTAACGTAGAGACGCCAGCACATCAAAGTACCCGAAACTATCAAATTCTCCTAATCAATCTTGAACCTAATCCTTTAGCAATAAAGTTGAAAATCTATTTTGGAAATTTGACAGATCGTAGTGGCTTTATGTGCTGGCATCTGTACATGTCACAGTGGCATTTAAAGTTTTGGACGAAGTTGGAATGATGAACAGAAAAACTTTTTTACAAAATAATAACAATTCCGGAAGTCGGTGGCAAAAACCTTAAATACAAATCCTAAGACACCGACTGCCGAAATGTTATTTTTGACTTTGTAGTGTTTTTTTTAAGGAAGTCGGTTGTTTTTTTTTTTTTTTTTGTAAAAAAGTTTTTATTTAAAAAAAAATATTTTTATGGTATCTCATCATCATCATCATTTCAGCCGTAAGATGTCCACTGTTGGACTTAGGCCTCCCCCAATTTGGGGGGCTTTGCCATAATCGCCACGCTTGGGAGGCTGGTTGGCGATCACAGTATGGTGGTAAAATGCGTAGAGAACGCTGCTGCCCATTCTCTAGTAAGTCCCTTAGTCGCCTTTTACGACACCCACAGGAAGAAATGGGGTGGTGTTATTCTTTTTCTCTTTACGTCCGGCACCACACGGTACTTATGGTATCTCTATTTTATGGTATCTACCCCGCATTAATTCCAAACAAACAATGCATATTTATGCGATAGCAAAAATCGCGGTTGATTTGTTGTCATTTTTTTTAAAGAATGATGTCTGTCTCCGGAACTCATCATCAGATCTATATGAAATTTATATGAGACCATTTCGAAATAAACCCTTATCGAACAAAAAAAATATTTTGCAAATCCGTCCTATATATGACGGAGTCATGGCCGAACATACATTTAAAAAAATATAAACATCCGAATTGAGAACCTCCTCCTTTTTGAAGTCGGTTAAAATACATATTTTTGATATAGATGTGATGAGTATATGGGATATTAACGCTACCCTAAGAAGCCGAGCAAAACGAACAAATGCAAGGAGCGAAAAATGAAATAATAGCGCAGTCAGGAAATGTGGCACTTTACAATAAGCCTTTGAGAGGCTTTGTTTTCTTAAAAATAATCATATAAAGAGCACTGAAATACTTACTGCGTATTTAAGTTATTATACACCCATCCCTGGTCCGTTACACCTGCAAGTAATAATAATGTTAATCCTAATATATACATGACTCTATAACATCAACTGTCTGGCGGCTTTGAGTATTTTGTATATGGCGTAACGTAACTTAGATTTTTTTATTATTTTTCTGATAACTGTCACCACCTGGCCTATCAACCGTTCTCGGCTTGACGTTGATTTTTGGGAGAGGCTTCCGGCGACTGGGATCGCAATTAACTAGGACCGCGGTCCCAGTCGCCGGATCCATAAAAATTAAATAATTTTCTTCCGGCGACTGGGACCACTCATAGGTAACTTAAAAAATCTACTATACAAGCCAAAATCGGTACAGTCAAACGAAAAAATTTCTAAATTATTTATATGAATATCATTGACTCGTTCTAGACATGATTTTATCCTGTGCGCTTAGTAATAGATTAAGCTAGCCCGTTTTTACATAATTCACACGTGCAGGTAACACACACAAAGGCAATAGCATTGTATGATTGTATATTACTATCCCTTTCTAACTCGAGTCCGTTTTGCCTGTCGATTTCAAGGTCAGGTAGCCGTTTTATTATAAACGGGAAATTTTGCATCGCCCGATGACTGACTCGGTCAATCACTAACAAGAAGCTTATCAGTTTAAGAAAGTCAAGTTTTGCATCAGACAGTTTTGTATTAGATAATTGTATAGACACTGCGCTGAATATTTGTTGCAAATTGTATGATGTGAGTGGTAGTGTAGTGACTTCATTTAATAGTCTTCAGGTATGTAAAACAATTTTTTATTAACTTATTTATAAACAAAACAAGTTAATAAGAGGGTTAAACAACGTGCTTACAAATATTTTTATTATAAATTGCTTCTCATCTTTGATGAGACTTTTTAATATCACAAAAAAAAATGTCATCTATTAAGATTATCTGATAGTATTTTTAGCTTAATCATATAATAAATTAGAATCAAATAATAAAGTAACCTTAAAACTACATATATACACATAAATGAAAAAAAAACCCTTATGAACTTAACTAAAAGTACCTGATATATATATATTTTTTTTTCGATTCTAGAATTATCCAAATGGATGAAAAAAGTCCTTCAACTTCACGTGGTGAACAGTCGTTTTAAATTGATGTCACACAAAGAGGACGTGAACTTTTGCGAAGAGTTGGCTATGAATATATATTCTTAAAAGAATAAAAAAAGATGGCTCAAAACTCTGGCGATTTTGTGATTCAATAAATAATTACTTTCTGATTGTTAATTGTTTGAAAATTGTTGATTATTATTATAAGCACGATTTATGTTTTTTTTTAAATTATATTTACGATACCACTTACAGGCTGATTTTGTGATAAATAATTACTTTCTGATTGTTTGAAAATTGTTGATTATTGTTTTTTTTTAATTATTATTAGCATGATTTTCGTGTATGTTTTTATTAAGAAAGTTTTAAATAACAGAACTGTAGTCAAAGGCTGTTTTTTATATCAATAAATGATGTGTTTAAATCAAAAAGGATTTTTATTCAATTATTACATCGTCGTTTGACTGTACATTATTTGATTTCAGTTATCATTTATGAGTGGTCCCAGTCGCCGGAAGAAAATTATTTAATTTTTATGGATGCGGCGACTGGGACCGCGGTCCTAGTTAATTGCGGTCCCAGTCGCCGGAAGCCTCTTTTGGGACACCCTGTATAATGTTTTCCTTCACAGTTTTGAGAGCAGTGGTAATGAAATAATTTACACAACACTAAAACGCTTATTTGAATTTGAACTCACGACCCAGAACGGTCTAAACCCAGGCAAGCGTTTTACTTTATCTAGACAAATAAATAAAATTGGAGTGTATATGGACCAAAACTAATTATTTTTTTGCCTGTCTGTCTGTTTGTTCCGGCTAATCTCTGAAATGGCTGGATTGATTTTGACGGGACTTTCACTTGCAGATAGCTGATGTAACGAGGAGTAACTTAGGCTACTTTTATTAAAAAAAAAAATAGGATCTCAGGAAAAAAAAACTAAACTAATGAAAAACTTTTTTGTTAAATACCACGCGGACGAAGTCGCGGGTAACATCTAGTGCAAAATATTTCATCACCACTGCTCTCAAAACGTTGAAGGAAAACATCGTGAGGAAACCGGCATGTCCTAGAACCAAAAATTCGAAGACAACTGACATCTACCAACCCGCACTGGGTCCGCGTGACTCCCTCTCACAGAGGCCTGTGTCCCAGCAGTGGGAACATAACAGGCTGATTAATAAAATAATAAAAATAGTTTATTTCTCACCAGCATAGCAACCACGATTACATATTAAACGAACTTAATACTAATGTCATATACAATAAACAACAATAATCCAACAGCATTTGTGGTGGTAAAAAGAGGTTTGGTAAATAGACTCTATCTTCTGAACTAGGCGAGGCCTGTATCTCAGAAGTTAGCATTCAGCTGGCAATTTCATTATTTTATAACCTAAAAAACATTGGTACTGACCTTCAGGAGGCGTTGGATGCAGGTTCCTATGGAACAGTCGAGGCACCCAGGGGTTCAGAAGATTCCTTGCTCGCAAGCGTTGAGCCTCTTCTATTATCGTCTTCTGTTCTGTGGCTGCTATCTGTAAAGATGATAGAATGGTTGGTTAAGAAAATACACGCTAACCCTAGACCTAGCGAAAGGCAGAATTCTGTGGAAAAGGGAGGCCTTTGCCCTCCTGCCAGGGTTGCGAGATTCGTTCGAAAGAGTGGCCCTGGCATATGGGCAACTGAAGGAACACGAGTGGGTTTTAGTCAGTAAAAGTCTGACATGCTCGCTCCGTACAGAGCGGGAGAAGTGATTTGATGACTTCCCATCCAAAAAAAAAAGCAAAAAAAAGGCTGCAATGAGACAAAACAGGCTAGTTAGATTAGTTTGGAACCCTACAACCCTTAGACCAGTGTAGGTGACCAGACGGAGAGGTAAGGGGGCGTCTATTAATTAAGTGAGGCGTCTTTGTGGAGCGTCGAGCCGAATCTCACTCTATCTCACGTGGTGGAAACGGAGGGGGGGGGGGAGCTTGGCAAATATCGTAATTATTGGTTTTTCCGCAAAAAAACAGGAGTAGACCGGGTTACATAAAATAAAGTTAAGACCGTTAGTCGGACTTTCGAGCTAATGACAACCCGTAGACAAGGTTTTTTTTTTTTTTTTTTTTGGATGGGAAATCATCAAATGACTTCTCCCGCTCTGGGCAGAGCGGGAGGGCGTGTCAGACTTTTACTGACTAAAACCCACCCGTGTTCCTTCAGTTGCCCATGTGCCAGGGTCACGGTACCTCTTTCGAACAATCGCGCGACCCCGGCAGGTAGACAAGGGTCTTAGTATGTAAAGTTGCCATCCCATCCAAGGACCACGGGGTTAACCAGTTAGCCATAATCGCCACGCTTGGCAGGCGGGTTGGCGATCGCAGTATGGTAGTAAAATGCATAGAGAACGCTGCTGCCCATTCTCTAGTAAGACCCTTAGTCGCCTCTTACGACACCACGGGAAGAAATGGGGTGGTGTTATTCTTTACGTCCGATACTACACAGTTCTACTGCACCTATACCTCGACTTTTAATCGTATTTTAGTATACAGACTGCACGCGTAGCATGACCACCATAGAAATAAACTTTGTCTATTCTTGGTAGAATAGAGATAGAACTGTCATTTTACGCCAGCATAAAACGGTACAAATCTTTCTACAATCTTGAATTCTGTCTTAATCTTTCTACAATCTGTAATTTTGTCTATTCTTCCGTCGAAAAAACCCATTTCTACGGTGGTCATGCTACGCATGCTGGAGTTAGCTCCAGTCTAACTTATATTAGAAGAAAATAAAAATGGAAATAAGTGTAATAAAAAAAATATTAATTATTCTTATATTCCACATCTTAAAAACAATTACTTAAAGTTTGATTTCAATTAAACCATTTTTTTTAAATCATTCATTCTTTACGCGAAATCGTTCACTACCCCAACACTATCCTGCCAGGGTCGCGAGATTGTTCGAAAGAGACACCGTGACCCTGGCACATGCGCAACTGAGGGAACACGGGTGGGTTTAGTCAGTAAAAGTCTGACACGCCCTCCCGCTCCGCCCAGAGCGGGAGAAGTCATTTGATGATATCCCATCCAAAAAAAAAAACCCAACACTATTAGTTTTAGTATGGTATCATTATGTACAAAGGGGGGTAATGTTTACCTGGTCCTCATTGGCGATGGCTTCAGACACTTTGATCCAAAGTTTGGCAGACTCGAACTCTTGCTGCTTTTCCAGGCTCATGAGGTAGCGAGGCAGTCGCTGTTCTTTCAGAAGAGCCACGTCGAAAAGGTTTGATTCCTCCTGAGAATTGGACGGAATAAAGTTAAATATCATATGAAGCTCTCAAATCGGTGAAGGAAAACATCGTCAGGAAGTCGGCAGGTCCTAGAACCAAAAATTCGAAGCAGGGATGTTGCGGTTGGGAGGGTTAGGAGGTTGCCGATTTTTTCATATCTGCGGATGCGGATATTTGCAGGCTCACGTCCGCGGATCTTTAAAATTTATCATAAGAAACTATGTTAGTGGAGACATAAAATAATAAGAGAGTAATTATTAATATTTTAATCAAATATTTAGTACCTAATTAAAGTTGAAAATGAGATATTTAATAAATATCAAAATTGCCGCCTTTTCGGGGTCTAGTCTGTTACGCAGAGGTTCATAAATTAAACCCGCACTACTAAACAATTGTTCGCTAGGAACACTGGCTGGTAGTGTCGATAAAAATCTACGTGCTATTGGTGATAATAGTTTAGATTCTTCTCGATGTACGCTCCACCATTTAAGAGTACAATGCTGCGCAACTAATCTACACCATACGACTGATTTACTAACCAAAAACAAATGATACACTAATACACAATAACAATCTCGTCGGATCTTGTCACTGAGCGAAATCTTCGCTCCTATTGGCCAATGATCACGTGTGTACGGAAGCGCCAGTCGCCGGCTACGTCTATTTTGTTTCTTGTCGCGACCTGTGCAACATCTGCATCCGTATGAACATTCGCAATGATTATTACGGATGCGGATGCGGGTGCAGATGTCCAAATCAATGCGGAAGCTCCGCATTTGCGGATGCGGATGCGGATATTCGCAACATCTCTGATTCGAAGACATGGGACATCTACCAACCCGTACTGGGCTAATTCCTCTAACTGAAAGGAGATCTGTGTCCCAGCAGTGGGAACAATATAGGCTGATTATGGTGACGATGATCCTGTAAAGCTTATTGTTTTTGGTCCCCAGCCCTGACATGAACAAGCAATGGAGAATATTATAACATTTTTTTTTAATTTCAATACGGAGGTTTTGGCTACTTCGTACGGGTCCGTGAGTTTTTACCGTAGAGATTTTTTTCTTTCTTTCTTATATGCCGCATCTCTTACTATGAATTTAGTACATGATTGTAAACCTCAATGCGTTGCAATATTTGGTAAACTATAAAAAAAAAAACATTTTTTTACACAAAAACAAAAAAACTAAAGTTATGTTTTACTTTATTATTATTATTATTGTTAGCCGTTTCTGTCCCACTGCTGGGCGAAGGCCTATGTTTTACTTAGTAGGTTTTTTTTTTTTTTTGGAAAACAGTTGATTCTCTCACAAGTTGAACTTGAAAATGACAAACCGTTTCCCTTTTTGAGACTGTCTTTTGTAAAGAACCTCACTGCACTCAGGCCAACTTCAATAAAACAATAGACAAAGTTTTATCTACATTCTACCTAAAATAACTACTAAATCTGCTTACCCCAGTCCTCTTATCCTTAATATCAATCTTGCCGTCCCAGTACCCCTCCAGCACCGCTATAGTCTCCTTGCCACGTTTGATCCTGCCCTGAACCGAGTTCGTTTGATCTGCACCGCCTAGGAACGACTGTAGAGAGAGAATTAGAAGGAATAAGAAGATAATTATTAGTTGAGGAAAAATAGTGTAATGGACGGTAGTTCTGTGGTCATCATTTCAGCCGAAAAACGTTCACTGCTGGATACAGACCTCCTCAAAGACTTTTGTCTTGAGACACTGCGGTAAGTGGGACGAGAAGATAATAATAATAATATATTAAGTTAGGACAATCAACACACTGTTATCTGATCCCAAACTAGGCAGAGCCTGTAC
The DNA here is from genome assembly GCA_947507805.1 of Aporophyla nigra. Classification (NCBI taxonomy): domain Eukaryota; kingdom Metazoa; phylum Arthropoda; class Insecta; order Lepidoptera; family Noctuidae; genus Aporophyla; species Aporophyla nigra. The sequence goes on along the minus strand of OX382319.1, from coordinate 9,496,485 downwards.
TATGGTAACCAGACAACTGATAAATATACTTATATATCTCTAAATACATACATATTATAGATAAATTACACCCAAACACAGAATAAATGATTGTGCTCATCACACAAAGATTTGTCCTGGGTGGGAATCGAACCCACGACCTCAGTCTTAGCAGTCAGGGTCACTAACCACTAGACTAGCAGGCCAGTCGATACTGCGTTCTGTGGTCTAAAATTCTAAATCATTCAATCAACTCAGCCTATCGCCACTGCAGGACATAGGCTTCTCCTAGGCTGCGCCACAACCCTCTATCTTCCGCCTCCGAGGCCAGTCTGCCCCAGCCACTTTCCTTAGGTCATCGGTCCATCTAGCTGAGCATCCCACACTACGCTTGCCGACACGCGGTCTGCACTCCAGGACTCGTCTCCTCCACCGGCCATCCGTCCTTCGACATACATCGCCAGCTCACTACCACTACAGCTTGTTTACTCTGCAAGCTATGTCGGTCTATCCAGTTCGTTACCGGATAACTTCATTCCAATTTTTTTCCTTCAAAGAAATTCACACCCATATTTTTATTGGGTGGGAAATCATCAAATGACGTCTCCCACTCTGGATGGAGCGGGAGGGCGTGTCAGACTTTTACTGACTAAAACCCACCCGTGTTCTTTCAGTTGCCTGTGCCAAGGAGACGGTAACTCTTTCAACGAATCAGTGACCCTGGCAGGAACTCTGAACCACATGCGAACTGCCTCATTCTATCGTCACGCAAAATCCTCCATCGCGCAAGAGTTGTCGATCATATTGGGATGACTGACTGCCAGAAATTATTTGTTTGAAAATTAAACTGTAATTATTGACGTGACAACGTCTTATAAATTGGTTTGCCGGGTGACACTTCAAGAAACTGCGTTACGCTCCGCTCACGTTATGCGCTCACAATGAGAGCGAGTGAGAGGCACGCGTCCCTTCCACTCGGGCATGGTTAGCCCGCCTAAGAGCGAGAGAGACAGACATATTACCACTCAAAGTCGTTGTCACGTAAAACTTTCGCCCGTATACCGACTTTACAGGCAACCATTTTTTTTTTTTTGATACCAGGTGTGTTTCAGAATGAAGGATTTAACAAATGTTTTCTGAGATTTTGATATTAATTTTTTGACAATTTTTATTCCGTTCCCTTCTTTTTGCCGATTTTTACACGCTTTATATTAGCTTCACTTGTATGTTTATATGTTTGTTTGTAACCGACTCCTTATAGCGCGATTTTGACCCACTTTAAACGACCAGATTTCATTCAAACTTTGCACACCTGTCAAGGACCGATGACAATGCAATAATTTCATAAATTTGTGCCATTATCCTTGCCAGGGTTACCAGGACAGCAAAAAAACTGTTTTCGAAAACTACGCTGACATACGTCACAAACTAATTTGTGCCATTATCCTTGCCAGGGTTACCAGGACAGCAAAAAAAACTGTCTTCGAAAACTACGCTGACATACGTCTCAAAATTCGAAACACCCTAAAAATAGAAAATAAATAATAGTTAAAAAAAAACTAAAAAACACGCTTACATTGAAAACCAAACTAAAAAGTACAAAATAATGGAAAAAAAAACCGGCCAAGTGCGAGTCAGACTCGGGCACCGAGGGTTCCGTACAAACCTGTAGGTATAAAGTTAAAAATTTTAAAAAATATTTTTATTATAAGATGTAACTAGAAATTTGCGGTTTTCTAAATTTTTCCTTTATCTGTGCTATAAGACGTTGCTTCGTACTAAATTTCAAAATTCTAGATCGACTGGAAGTACCCTTTAGGTTTTGATTCCCTTGCGAGTTTCGAAAATTTGCGGAAATTTGCGGTATAAACGGCTATATCTTTTTATTGCCTTGGCTTAGAAATTTGATTTTTTCACAGCTCCAAGGGACAGTAGACTTGAGTATTTGATATAAATTTCAGCTTGATACCTCTACGCGTTCTTGAGAAAAAGGGTCTTGACAGACGGACGGACGGACAACAAAGTGATCCTATAAGGGTTCCGCTTTTTCCTTTTGAGGTGTGGAACCCTAAAAAGCGTGGGGTGCCTGATATCAATAAAAAAATACCTTAAAAAGCACCCCACGCTTTTTTTCCATTATTTTGTACTTTTTAGTTTGGTTTTCAATGTAAGCGTGTTTTTAGTTTTTTTATTATTCTGTACCTTTCCTCTTAGAATGTCGATTACAATATAAATGGACTAGGCCCAGAATCCGAAAGACATGTTTGGCGCGCTCACTAGCATCCAGTAGTATTTTTTTTTTAACATTTAGGCGACGAAGTTTCCTCTGTCCCAATTCAGGTCATGTTCAACCATTTTACCGTGAAAGCATAACATCCAAAAAGTCACATCTATTCTCTTTATAATGTTAGTTTAGATAATAATTATTAACCTAAGTAATAAGATACTAGTTGTTGTACTCACTCTTAATTTAAATTCTACGTCTGCATGGTAGCCGGTCTCTGGACACATAACATGCACCTGAAAAATACAATATTAGGTTATTATTATTTATTATTATTTGGGGGAGGCCTATGTCCAGCAGTGGACGTCTTTCGGCTGAAATGATGAAGGTGTGCAGGATTTCTGGTATGGTTTCGTGCAGCCGTTCTTTTAACGTGTGCAGTTTTCTGGTATTGCTAAAGTAATAAAATACTGTTTATAATTTTATTGGTATTGCTGTGAGCCAATATTTGAGCCGCTTTTTGTAAAATAAAACATCGATTTTCATAAGAATCTGTCAAGAAGCTGAGAGAAGACAAGTTGGTTAAGAACAAAAAAGAGGACGATGAATCTAGTTAGATCAGTACAAATCGTGGCGATAGAAAATGAACTGAACTCATGTCGTCACAAGTTTGAACTTAAGTTCCGCTAATACAAGACGAACTAAACGCGTGCGGGCACGGGATGCAAACTCAAGCCGACACGAGTTGGGACTTAGCTCAGGTCGACACGAGATGAAAAGAACCCTCGCCGATACGAGCTAGAACATAACTCATACTGATACGAGATAATCTAAAGTTGGAAAGACACGAGACGTACGCCCATTCTGCAACGTGTTGGAACATAACACTTGCCGATTCGAGATGTAAGCTCATGGCCAACAAGTTTAGAAGTAGGTAACTAAAATCGACAGAGGCCAGTCAATTTGTATTACCTTTATTTTATTCTAAGATTTATACTGTTATTTACCAACTTTTACTTTGAATAAAATTTATTATTATCCCTTTATTATAGTTGAACATTCTTATAAATTATATTTTTAAATATTAGTTAAAAAAAAAAAACATTTAAAAATATAAAAAATAGTAGCCCACCGGTATCGGGAACAGGGTCCAAGCTACCGGCGGTCAGGGCTCCAGAGAGAGGAACCTCCTGACAATACGAGCCGTGTCCAGAAGTACCGCTTTCTGAATCAAGCCCTTGATCTAACCGTTCAACGAGAGCCTCTTCAGGTGTTGGTCGAGGCTCTTGGCTATCAAACCATTGGCTGTAATGACTATCGGCACAATGATTGCTGAGTCCACATCCCACATGTCGACAACCTCGCGAGCCAAGTCAAGATACTTGATCTGTTTATCTTTCTCAGCTTTCACGAGGTTCTCGTCATACGGGACCGTAATGTCAACAATCATTATGCGCCGTTCTAGTCGATCCACCACCACTATATCAGGCTTATTGGCAACAACAGTCCTGTCAGTGATGATGGATCGATCCCAGTACAATATGATATGGCCATTTTCAAGAACTTATTATTATTATTTTTATATACGCTAACATATCTCGGGATTCTGGGATCCCGGTCCTTTGGAAGGCGTACGAGGGGCCGAAGCCAACTCGCAATTATTATATTATTATTTAATTTTTCGTACCTTTCCCCCCAGCTCCATGCTCAGCGTACCGATGACGATTCCCTTACAATGTGCGTAGGGCGCCGTTGTTATGTATGTCTCTCCCCAGTTTAGTAAGTGGATACGAGCGCATCCTTCTAGGATCGCTGATGTCGAATTACCTGTAATAATAAATTAATAAGGTAAATTAACTTTAAAAATATCTATATACCAGCTTCTGCCCGCGACTTCGTTCGCGTCAAATTTTTGCTCCCCTGACCCTTCCCGTCGCATTGAATTGCCTGCCAGTTTTCGTCCATTTTACGTTGCTACTCCGCTCCTTTTGATCGTAGCGTGATGTTATATAGCCTTCCTCAATAAATAGGCTACCCGACACAAAAATATTTTTTCAATTCGGACCAGTAGTTCCTGAGATTACCGCGTTCAACCAAACAAACAAACTGTTCAGCTTTATAATTTTAGTATAGATTTAAAAGCTATACATAAAGGTCACTCATTCATTTATATTCATTCATACACTGATTAATCAAGAAATCTCAAAAACGACTGGACCAACGAAGATAAAATTTGGCACAGAGGTATATTATGAGTAGAAGACGTCAGCCTAGAAAGAATTTTAACAAATTTCCCCCGTAAAGAGATGAAATAGGGGGTGGAAGTTTGTATGAAACTACTTCAGTTTCGAAGCTAGTTGCTTCAAAACTTTGTGTTTAGGGTGACGATTAAAAATTAATTTATGCATATCTCGGCATTCTTGGTAAAGAAGGATTTGCAAGTTGTGTGAAGATTCCTTCATTTTCAAAGTAAACATAATTGAATTTTATTATTTAGGTCTAAGGTTGGAAACTAACGCGACAAAGTTTCCGACATACACGCGAGCGAAGCCGCGGGTAAAATCTAGTTTATCCACGATTCATAATCATCAGCCTATAATGTTCCCACTGCTGGGACACAGGCCTCCTCTCAGTGAGAGGGAGTGGGCCGTAATCTACCACGCGGGCCCAGTACGGGTTGGTAGATATCACATGTCTTCGAATGTTTGATTCTAAGACATGCCGGTTTCCTAACAATGTTTTCCTTCACCGTTTTTGAGAGCAGTGGTGATGAAATTAAATACAACGAAATGCCTGCCTGAGTTCCAACTCATGACCTTTAAGTCAAAAGCCGGGGCTGAAGTCACTGAGCTAGCACTGCTCTCATCCACGGTTTCACATTTCAGCTTTTACAATGTTTTTAAATTACAGTGTTAACACTTTCAGTGCCCAGTCGAAAAAAGAATTATTCAAAAGTAGACTCTATTCACACCTAGCTTATTTTTGTGATTTGCACCCGTTAGGCGGGTGCACGGCATGGTCGCAACACACATAACTACTTATACGTAGGACTCGGACGCGAGTTGTGGGCATGCGAACGAATTACCGTTCGACCCGGGAGCCGGGTGCTTAGCACTAAAAGTGTAGATATGAGGGGATATGAAGAGAAACGCCACAGTAAATTGGTAGTGGGCAGGGCACATTGCTCGCAGAACAGATGGCCGATGGGGCCGAAAGGTTCTGGAGTGGCAACCGCGTACTGGAAGACGTAGCGTTGGAAGGCCTCTCACAAGGTAGACCAATGACCTTGTGAAGGCTGCAGGAATCCGCTGGATGCGATTAGAAAAGAACCGGTCGAAGTGGCGGAGCTTTGGGGAGTCCTATGACCAATATTGGACGTGTTTTGGCTGTAATTATGAGATTTGGAGGGGAAAGTGTGAGTGTAGACCTGTCAACAAGAACCAATGAGACCTATGCCAAGCGGTGGACTTCCAAAGATATAACAATGACGATGATGTGGAAGAGTACTCACCGTAAAATTTGGACCTAGCTAACAGACTGCCTTCTATGACAAACCCCTCCTTTCTGTTCGTCACGTAGAAGGCGGAAACGGGGGGGTGGTGGGATACCTGGAAATAAAATGAGAACATTATTATCATTCTCATCACGCGTTTACGATCCTTACATACCCCATTTAACTCGTTTAAGTTCATACATCTAGTCATTCATGCACGCCAGTTGAGAGTCCTACGTACCTGAGCTTTCTGAAGAATATTATCATTCTTACATTTTCATGTAACATTTCTTTGCCTTTCCATTAAACTGCGTTCATACAGGATAAGTTTTTATCCAGTGCGCAAACTGTAACCATGAATTCAGCATATCATTCTAGACCGCCCAGTGTAGAAAATTTTCGTCAGGTATACAAAAAAAAAAAAAACAGCTTTTCCATACATTTTGACCCTGTAGGCAAAGAAAAACACCACCCCATTTCTTCCCGTGGGTGTCGTATAAGGCGACTAAGGGACTTACTAGAGAATGGGCAGCAGCGTTCTCTATGCATTTTACCACCATACTGCGATCGCCAACCCGCCTGCCAAGCGTGGCGATTATGGCAAAGCCCCCCAAATTGGGGGAGGCCTAAGTCCAGCAGTGGACGTCTTGCGGCTAAAATGATGATGATGAGGCATTTTTCTATGATACAGCAGTTTTTTTTTTTTGAAATACCGAATAAAAAAATTCTGCGCAAGGGGGTCTAGAATGATATGCTGAATTCATGGTTACAATTTACGCACTGGATAAAAACGTATTCTGTATATTAAGAATTAGGCGGCTTATTTTAGGAACTAGCCTTTTTACCCGACTACGACGAAACAAACAAGAAACTAATGATTTCGACCGGAATGTATGTATGTGGGTGTGTCTGTATATAATGGCCATGTTTTCCTTCATGGTGAACAGCCTATTCCCACTGCTGGGACACAGGCCTTCTCTTCGTATGAGGGAACGGGCTACAATCCACCACGCGGGCCCAGTGCGGGTTCGTAGATGTCACATGTCTTCGAATTAATAGTTCTAGGACATGTCGGTTCCCTCACGATTTTTCCTTCACCGTTTTGTGAGCAGTGGTGATGAAATTATTAACACGATCTACAACTTTTGAGTCGGGTCGTGTATTAATGATAATACCAGCACCGTAATTGCGAAACGCACAATTTATCAGAATCTGAATGGGATTGAAGATTATTTCTAAGCCATTGCGTCATTTGTTCGAATAAATTGTCGGCTCATCAACGTAAATAACGCAATGAATGTTGTTTAACTATGAATATTAAACCAATTCCTACCGATAAAAAGTTCCGCAATTACCCCTCTGTTCATGAACAGGTCGTTGCTCAGCAAAATGCTGTGACTTTTGACAGGCCTGTTGGTCTAGTGGTTAGCGACCCTGACTGCTATGCCGGAGGTCGTGGGTTCGATTCCCACCCAGGACAAATGTTTGTGTGATGAGCACGATCATTTGTTCTGTGTCTGGGTGTAATTTATCTATAATATGTATGTATTTAGAAATATATAAGTATGTTTATCAGTTGTCTAGTACCCATAACAAAAGCTCTGCTTAGCTTGGGACTAGATGGCGTTGTGTGATAGTTGTGGAATATTATTATTATTTATTATTATTACTTACCTTTTAAAAACCTAAGGAGTATGTTAGCTCACCTGTTCAGCCAAATAGTAAGTATAAGACTCAGGTCCGTGTCTCCAGCAGCATCTGAAAGTTTCCCCCAGCACTGGATTGTAGGGTTTCTTCAGACCCTTAGGCTTTCGGTACAGGCCTGACAGGTACCAGCGCACGACGGCCACGAATCTCTGGTACGGGTCTTCTACTAGTTGGGCTCTGAAAAGAGAGAGGTCATATTAACTGGCCTGTTAGTGTAGTGGTTAGTGACACTGACTGCGAAGACTGAGGTCGTGGTTTCGATTCCCACCCAGGACAAGTCTTTGTGTGATGAGCACAATCATTTGTTCTGTGTCTGGGTGTAAATTTATTTATAATATGTATGTATCCAGAAATATATAAGTATGTTTATCAGTTGTCTGGTTGCCATAGTACAGGCTCTGCCTAGTTTGGGATCAGACAACGGTGTGTTGGTTGTGCTAAGATATTATTATTATTATATTTATAATACGCTTATGTATGGAAGTGAATGTTGGGTGTGGCAAAAGAAGCATGAAAGTAGAATAAATGCTGTGGAAATGCGTTCCTTGCGAAGCATGTGTGGTGTGACTATGAATAATAGGCTGAGGAATGATGTGATAAGAGAACGGTGTGGTTTAAAAGAAGATGTAGTGACAAAAATTGAAAAATGTATGCTTAGATGGTTTGGTCATGTTGAGAGGATGAATGAAGGACGGCTCACAAAAGGTATTACAAGGCAGAAGTGAGTGGAAACACCGGGAGGGGACGCCCTAGGAGGACATATAGTGACCTTATAGGTGATGTTCTTCAGAAAGGTCAGGTGCGTAGTACTCGCAACCGGCATGTGTGTATGACCAATTGTATGAACCTAAACGAGGCAAAAGGAGTGTGTAGAGATCGTAGCATAGATAGATAGATAGATAAATCGTTTATTTGGTGCACACAAAAGACATAACAACATACAAAGCACGATTAAATAATAAGTTAACATGATTACAATTTTGCTTAAGTAGGTACAAAGTGCCAATATACAACAAGAAAAAAAAAGAAGACATAAAATAGTGATGATGACACTTAGTGTCACAAATTAAAATATAAATGAAAATAACGTGCGGTGGAATACAAAAGTGCGGTGTGCGTCTCAGAGTGGCACCAAATGGGAGTCCAGCTCAGCATGTGTCAGGCAAATATACCTGACGCTGATATTCTAGCAGGTGGCGTTCCGTGGTTTCTGCTTACCCCCATGGGAAAAAGGCGTGATTGTATGTATGTATGTATGTATTTATAATAGCGGAACATATCATAACATCAATCCTTTTTTCGCCAAAGGTTTGGGCAGAGGCGTACCTATAGTACACTTATATTTCTCCAGTTTGTTTAAGCAAGTTTTTCAAAACGAATGAATGTAACTTTCGCTGTTCTATAGCTCCTGCCAGCGTCGCCGATTTGTTCCAAAGAGCTACCGTGGCCCTGGCACAGGCAACTGAAGGAACACGGGTGGGTTTTAGTCAGTAAAAGACTGACACGCACTCCGCCCAGAGCGGGAGTCGTCATTTGATGATTTCTCAGCAAAACAAGTATATCTATAGCTAGCTATCGATATGTCATACATACAGTTGACTCAAATGAGTTGTCTCGTTAGTCGAAATTAAATCTTCGCGACACACGCATGTCTGTTTTTGAAGTGAAAACTTCTTTAGCGGCGTTGAGCACTTTTTCTGTAATGGGTATAAAATCTTAAACTCGCGTCAGGACACGTGACCTGATCGAAAAAGCGTAGGACGGATGGAGAGTAGACAGCTATCCCCTCTCTACGGCGCGGCGAAAATGTATGCCTGGGCCTACTGTTTCGTTTAGGCGGCGCAGGGCGCTTGCGCGAATGTTCGTCTATGTTACAGCGTGCCACGCGCATCCATGGATGGTGACAGCTGATGGCTCGACCGTCTGTGTAGTGATCACATTGTTGTATATTCGTAAAATTCGTGAATATAAAGTGCTTAAAATATGGAAATTGAACAACAAATTATTCCCTAACCATTCCAAAATATCAAACATGCTCAACGTTAATAATCAAGTTTTCACTTCTGCCGGCACTCCCGGAGTGCAATTTTTTTTTTTTTTTTTTAAAGTCTTATTACAAAATACAAATACAAAATGTTGATTTCAATACAAACTAGTATATATTAGTTTATGATTGGAGCCTCCTTTTACCCCTTATTTCGGCGGAGTTCTTAAAACGCTAATTTTACTTTATGATAAAAATTGGGTTTCTGTGACATGTTAGACTATCGTACAGCAACAGATTTATCAAAGTACTTGTCCATCCTACCGGACAAATTCGAAATAAGGGTTAAGCATGATAACGCCTGTGTTAGGAGACTCCGCACTTCCATGGCTTTGGCTATTTTGAAACTTATAAAACTAACTTATTATTATTTTTGGAGATACATTTTTGTTATCTTATAATTAGCGTCGTACACTATTTTCGTGTGATATGTGGCGGGTGTGTGAGGTGTGTAGTGTAGTGTGTGATGTGTGAAGGTGATGTGGATGTGTGTATGAGGGAAGATGTGGATGTGGGTGTGGTGGTGCCAGTATAACTAATTTTCACTTATTGTAGCAATAATTCAGTATCTGCATAAGTGCGTGATTTTAACCATTCTATTAGCATTTTCTTACCTTTATGAAGATGCTCAGTGTAAATGTATAAGTATTTGTTCACTTTATTATATAACCGTGCCGATTGAATTTTATACTGTGTGGCAGCAAAATTGGTTATTAAACCAAATACAACCTTATTGCTATAAAAAAAATTAAGTCCCATGTAGTAGGGGGCGAGCCTATTGTCGTCAGCCGGTCACAAGTCCAGACTCCGGGCTGTTACTGAGAAATTCCAGATAGAAAAACCAAATAACATTTCACAAAGAAACATCAAATACACAAAATTAGGCTCAGAAATGCAAATGACATACAATTACACTCACCACGAACTAGCTATGGCAAAAAAATGTGATGTACGAAGGTGCTGAATTGTATAATAAACTACCAAATAACATAAAAAATGTAAAGACGATGTCAATATTTAAAAAACACTTAAAATTACATATACTTAATCAAAATAAAGCGAGCGCACCTTAGTACATTCCATACCACATCCAGTTGCGCGCGTTCCGTGTATTTTTTAGTTTACATTTTGGTTGTGTTCAAATTATTAGCGATTACCCTACACTTTTTGATTATTTCTGTTTTGTTTTGTGTTATTTATTTTTTTTCTCCTTACCAAAACTGTACGTTGTAAAACAATGTTTTTTCGATTATGTAAATATTTCTCATGTAAGTGAAATTTCTTTCTTATGGGAAATAAAGATATCTCTAACCCGAATAACATTTTCCTCGAGCTGGTAATCAAACGTAAGACCCCACCAGGCTCTGCAGCCGGGACCACAAGACGACGAGGAACTCGCTAGCACATAGTGACGTAGAGACTAGAGGGCAACATGTCCTGAGGTCCTTGACGAGTAGAAAGATATTCCTCTGGATTATTATAACTCATTCCTTTTAAGATGTATGCGCTAAGATAGCCCATAGTCAGCCTATACCGTTCCCACTGCTGGGACACAGACCTCGTTTCTTCGAGAGAGAGTGGGCTAGAAATTACAACGCTTTAAGCTAAGCTTACTGTTCAGTGTGGTGTCAGACGTAAAGAATATCACCACCCCATTTCTTCCCGTGGGTGTCGTAAGAGGCGACTAAGGGACTTACTAGAGAATGGGCAGCAGCATTCTCTATGCATTTTACCACCATACTGCGACTGCCAACCCGCCTACCAAACGTGGTTATGGCAACCTAACCAGACATAGTCCGAAGAATTGCCAAACTCAAGTGGCAGTGGGCAGGGCACATTGCTCGCAAAACAGATGGCTGATGGGGCCGAAAGGTTCTGGAGTGGCGACCGCGTACTGGAAGATGTCGCTTTGGAAGGCCTACCACAAGATGGACCGATAACCTGGTGAAGGCTGCAGGAATTCGCTGGTTGCGAGGCACGGAATCGGTTGAGATGGCGGTGCATGGGGGAGGACATTGTCCAGCAGTGGTCGTCTTTAGGCTGAAATAATGAGGATGAAATCCTTCACCAGCAGTAGACGTGTTACGGCTGAAATAATAACGATTAGTTTAACTTACTGTCCCAGTATGTCAGCGTGGTAGTAGTTGTCAGACAGCTTGTCGAGGAAAGAGCGCGGCTCCAGGATAAAGGTGGGCAGAACCACCTTGCTGAGGTCCATGCCGGGACGGACCTGCTTTAGCAAGAACCAGAGCAGTGACTTGTTCTCTTCTGCTACTTCTTCTACCAGCTCCCCCGCCTGGAAAAGAAGAAGAAAAGAGTTTTATTGCGTGTGAGTTAAGATATTAGTGGCAATCATCAATGCGTAGCCTTTTTAGCATGAATTCATACATGATTCTCAATTCTCTTGTATTTTTTTTTTGTTTTTTTTTTTTTTTTGAAGCAGTTGGCCTCTCCCTATTTGGAGGAGTTTGTCATAATCGCCGCGCTTGGCAGGCGGGTTGGTGATCGCAGTATGGTGGTAAATTGCATAGAGAACGCTGCTGCCCGTTCTATAGTAAGTCAAGGGACTTACTAGAGAACGGAAACAAAACAACGAGAAAACGAAAAAAAAAAACAAAATAATGTAAATTCAGATACAAGGTACTTGTTCATCAATAAATGACTATGACTCCTTAGTCAGTTCTCTTAGTAAGTCCCTTGACTTACTAGAGAACGGGCAGCAGCGTTCTCTATGCATTTTTAAATATTGTTTTGTTTTTTATTAAATTTTTAACTTTGACATATTAGGTTGGGGAAAAAGTCTTTTCGCATTATAGTATGTATGAACTTGTAATAAAATCTCTTTGGCTATACTATTTGTATCTGGCTGGTTTTGGTATCATTGAAAGTTTAAATTTTAAAGAACATAATTCCAAATTCAAATTAGGAAAATGTGTGATTTTCATTTGTTTTTCGTACCGTCAAGATGAGTGAATCTAATGAAGAAATTCGATACATTTTAAAATTTTACTACAAAAAAGGTAAAAATGCAACGCAAGCCGCGAAAAAAATTTGCGATGTTTATGGACCTAGTGTAGTGTCTGTGAGAGTAGCACAAATTTGGTTTAAGCGTTTTCAATCCGGAAATTTTGATGTCAAAGATGCACGTCGCTCTGGTCGCCCTATTACGGATAAAATGGATGCCATTTTTGAAAAAGTGGAGCAAGATCGGCATACCAATAGTTACGACGTAGCTGAAGAACTGTAAATTGACCACAAAATAGTTTTGGCGCATTTGAAAAAAACTGGGTACACAAAAAAGCTCGACATTTGGGTACCTCACGAGCTCATTGAAAGAAACCTAATGAACCGTGTACTCATTTGTGATTCTTTATTACGACGTAATGAAACCGAACCATTTTTGAAGAAGCTGATAACTGGTGATGAAAATTGGATCACGTATGACAAGAACGTGCGAAAAAGGTCGTGATCAAAGGCCGGTCAGACTTCACAGACTGTGGCGAAACCCGGGTTAACTCGCAACAAGGTAATATTCATTATGAGCTGTTACCACTAGGCAGGACCATAGATTCTGAACTCTACTGCGAACAACTGATGAGATTAAAGCAAGAAGTTGAGAGAAAGCGGCCGGAATTAATCAACAGAAGGGGTGTGGTTTTTCATCATGATAACGCTAGACCTCACACATCTTTAGCCACCCAACAAAAATTAAGAGAGTTTGGCTGGGAGGTGTTAATGCATCCGCCGTATAGTCCTGACCTTGCACCTTCAGATTTCCACCTGTTTCGGTCTCTTCAGAATTCTTTAGGCAGTGTCAGGTTAACATCACGAGAGGACTGCCAAAACCACTTGTCGCGGTATTTTGACCAGAAGTCCCAAAATTTCTATAGCAATGGGATCATGTCCCTACCTACAAGATGGCAAAAAGTTATCGAACAAAATGGTACCTACATACTTTAGTTAAATGTAAATAAACTTTATTAAAAAATGTTTTGAATTTTCTTAAAAAATGCGAAGAAACTTTTTCCCCAACCTATTATATGTCCACAATCGCATATAATTACTGTATTGATGTACTTTCTTCGTAGAACTTTCTTTTTTTGTTTTTCTCTTTCTTTTGCCATTTTTTTACTTAACCTATCAATGCCGTGAAATTCTTTAATTGGCTTCAAAGATAATTGTCATTATCTCACTATTAATGTGCAGTGAATGCTAGTCCTCTAAATCCCTGGAATACCACATTTGGTTCGCCGCGTACCAGCTAACTTTAACCTTATTTGTATGATAAAATAAGGCTTTTTGATCGTTTGAAACAATGCGAGCATAAAGTAGGTATCCGGGATAAAGAGGTTAAAACTTTGACACAACTGCATTGGGCTGTTCATTGATAGTGAGGTGAACATTCATAATGCATGTAATTTAATAATAAGCTGTTGAGTTTCCAAATAAATAAATACATACAAGATTACACAGTCGCCTCTTACGACACCCACGGGAAGAAATGTCCGTATTTATGCAAAATGGAACCACATGACAAATTTAGTTTTTTACTTTTTTTGAAGAATACTAATTTAAAAGTGGTCTAAATTCTTATACAAAAAAAAAACATGATTTTTCCCTTGGATACAAGTTATACTAAAAGCAGAATGGAACCAACAGCAACAATAAATATTACAATAAAGCACAACCGAACCACAGCACAACGGGACTCGATTGTTCAAACAAATAAACGATATTACTACTATGTTATTTTATACAAAACAGATCCACACATACTTGTACCATTATACATTACACATATTTCTATTACTAACAATTATTTTGAATACAGCAAATGGAACCAAGTTACATAGTTTCATTGATATCAGTAAATCCCTGGGTTGTGGTTCTTTTTTTGTATGAAAAAACCTATCAATTAGTAAATGTTAAAAGGAACCACATGCACATTTTCTTAATTATCTAGTACAATTAAGAGTATTCAGAGCAAATTTATATACGCATACTTAAATAAGTAATTTATCAATAAACTTAAATAAAATAAATAGTAATTATACTTCATCTAACAGAGCTGCACATGTTTTTGTAAATCCTTTGATATCACAGAAGTGTGTTTTTGCTGGGTGGTTCCTTTTTGCATAAATACGGACATTAATGAGATGGTGCTATTCTTTACGTTCGGCACCACACGGACTGATGAACTAGTAAATGTAAATAAATGATTGTTCTACTCACCACGCCAATATCAAAATTAGTATCGGGTACATAGTTCGCTTCGATCTCAGCTATAATCTCCTGCTTCTTTATTTCAGAAGGTCGGGCGTTCTGCATACCGGTTCGGGAGCCTTCGCTATCCGAGTCGGAAGCGGCGCCGGCTAGCTCTGTGGGTAAGCAGAGAGGGAGGTGTGTGTGAGTTAGCTGCGCTACTGTGAATTTTATTAGCATGGTTATAGGTGTTGTTTTTAGCTTGAAATACTGCTAGCTTCAACATGTAGCTCAATATACAGGGTCAGTTTTTATCCAGTGCGCAAACTGTAACCATAAATTCAGCATATCTAGACCCCCACCGTAGAAAATATTCGTCGGTTATACAAAAATAAATCAGTTGTTCCATACATTTTGACCCCGTAGGTATTGCATTTTTCTATGAAACAGCTGATATTTTTTTTGTAAAACCTACGAAAAATTTCTGCGCAAGGGGGTCTAGAATGATATGCTGAATTCATGGTTACAATTTACGCACTGGAAAAAAAATTATCCTGTATATGGCTATATAGAACACGACATAGCCTAGAAGACATTCATACCTTATACGTATATCTATACTAATACTAGGTAATAGGTAGAACGTGCTGGTGTCCGCAACTCCACGTCTGAGCGCGTATTTTATGTAAATAGTAATACTAATTAGAACAATGAGAGCAAGGGTGGTCCGGTTCTTGCCAGGGTCGCATATTTCTTCGTCGAAAGAGTTACCGTGGCCCTGGAACAGGCAACTGAAGGAACACGGGTGGGTTTTAGTCAGTAAATGTCTGACATGCCCTCCCGCTCCACCCAAAGTTCATTTATCTCAAGACAACACACATTCACACCCATGTATGCCATAATATTATATTTTTTGTACTTTCTTAATTTATTATTACGGACAAATACTTATTTGTACAATATGTATTTATTATCCTAGCGTGTGGCACTCGTGGGTTGCAGCTGAAAAACAGCGACAGCATGCTGAGCTAAGGCCCTTTTGGCATTATTATCATTGTTTTTTGCTTTATTTTTATTATTAGTCATATAAAGGTTATTTTAAAATGAAATAATGCCAATAAGCGCAATTTTCTTTCTTCTTTTCTTTCTTTCTTTCAGAGCGGGAGACGTCATTTGATAAGATCCCACCCGCAAAAAAAGGCAAATTACTTTGTGTAGGTAATTTATTTCATCACCACTGTTCTCAAAATGGTAAAGGAATACGTCGTGACGAAACCGGCATGTCCTAGAACCGAGACATTCGAAGACATGTGACCCGCGTGTTGGAATACAGCCCACTCCCTCTCACAGAGAGGAGGTCTGTGTCCCAGTAGTGGGAACATTATAGGCTGATTATGCTACTAATAATAAAGCTGAAGATTTTGTCTCTTGTTTGAACGCATTAATCTCCGAAATTACCAGTCACATTTGCCAGGATAACGCCGTGCATATGGCGAAATTTTGGGCCAGTAAAATTTGATAACTGTCATGCCTTAGGTACTTAAACAAGAAGAAAAAAGGCATATAGATTCTTTAGAAAAAAAAAACATGTTTTCTATCAAAACTAAATACAGCTGTAACTGTTATTATTACAGGTGTTAGTAGCACTCAATCTAACACCTTTCTTTGAAGTCGGTTAAAAGAGACTACATAAATTTTGTAGCATATACAAATTACTTTTGAATTGGACTTGTAATAACAACTAGAAGTCGTTTAGAAAAGATTTATTAAGACAGTCAAGTATTACTAAATGAACACTTTATATTGAAATAGTTTTTCACTCGACTATGAAATGGTAAAAGAAAATAGACGGCACATAAACTTCTGTTTTTGATTGTTCTAAATATACTCCCAAATAATAGGAGTTCAAGTATGAAATTGCTGCTTTATAGTAATAGATTTTCTTCCCAGGAGGCAGTACAAACTGTGTAAAGTTCTAACTAAAAAGGCATAAATGAACTTCCAATTAGATGGCAGCAGTGTATACAGGGTGTCCAGTAAATATCACGACATACTGCAGGGGGTGATAGCTTGGGTCACTACCTATCAATACAACACAATATATGTTCAGCAAAATCTTACGGATTTACAGTTTTACAAAATTTTCCGAAATACCGAAAAATCTCTACCTTGAAACAGATTTTTAAGCATCTCGTAATGAAAAAATCCTTTTCTAGTACTTTTTTTCACATCAAATTATTCGTGAATAGTTACTTTACTCATTGATAAGTCTTTTTTTATCAAAGACAAGAATGTTTTCAAGAAATACTATTAGGGTTCCGCACCTCAAAAGGAAAAAGCGGAACCCTTATAGGATCACTTTGTTGTCCGTCCGTCCGTCCGTCCGTCCGTCCGTCCGTCCGTCCGTCTGTCAAGACCCTTTTTCTCAGGAACGCGTGGAGGTATCAAGCTGAAATTTATATCAAATACTCTAATCTACTGTCCCTTGGAGCTGTGAAAAAATCAAACTTCTAAGCTAACGCAATCAAAAGATATAGCCGTTTATGCCGCAAATTACCGCAAATTTTCGAAACTCGCAAGGGAATCAAAATACGTAAATCATCAATCGCAAAATACAAAAATCAAAATACATAATAGGGCGACCAGAGCGACGTGCATCTTTGACATCAAAATTTCCGGATTGAAAACGCTTAAACCAAATTTGTGCTACTCTAACAGACACTACACTAGGTCCATAAACATCGCAAATTTTTTTCGCGGCTTGCGTTGCATTTTTACCTTTTTTGTAGTAAAATTTTAAAATGTATCGAATTTCTTCATTAGATTCACTCATCTTGACGGGACGAAAAACAAATGAAAATCACACATTTTCCTAATTTGAATTTGGAATTATGTTCTTTAAAATTTAAACTTTCAATGATACCAAAACCAGCCAGATACAAATAGTATAGCCAAAGAGATTTTATTACAAGTTCATACATACTATAATGCGAAAAGACTTTTTCCCCAACCTAATATATTGTGTTGTATTGATAGGTAGTGACCCAAGCTATCACCCCCTGCAGTATGTCGTGCTATTTACTGGACACCCTGTAGATAATGAGGGTAAATATTGTGATTAAATAAATATGTTGCATCTTAGAAAAAACAGAGTTTTATAATTTTGCAGTACGAATCGGCAATTTCATACTTTAACCCCTACTTTAACCGTGGCCCTAGCATACGGACAACTGAAGGAACAGGGGTGGGTTTTAGTCAGTAAAACTCTGACACCCCCTTCCGCTCCACCCAGAGCGGGAGACGTCATTTGATGATTTCCCACCCACAAAAAAAAAACCTTATTCATGCTATCGTTGTACACCCTAAATATAGTCCTCCAGACCGATTTTCGGCCACGGCGGCCAATCTCAACGGAGACTAGCCATCGGCGCGGGAGATATTATAGTGCTCAAGTGTGTGCGCAGACATAGGAGCACTCACTCTTCCCTCACTCTCATAGTCCGATGGGACGGCAATCCGACACGACCGGAGAGAGATCAGGCGTAGGACCAACGGCTTAACGTGCTTTCCGAGGCACGGGGGTATCACACCGCCAACTTCCAAACTCCGGGCTGCTACTAAGAAATTCCTAATGGAAAAACCCAGAAACACTTTGCCCGACCCGGGAATCGAACCCAGGACCCCACGCTCAGCAGTCGCGCTTGCGACCACGAGACCAACGGGGCAGTTACATACAATATTATATAATTACACACCCTAAATACATAGGCACCCAAAGGGCAACGGAGAGGGCTATGCTTGGAGTTTTCCTTGATCGAATCGGGAATGAAGAGATGCGCAGGAGAACCAAGGTAACCGACATAGCCCAAAGAATTGACAAGCTAAAGGCAGATGGGGCCAAATGTTTCTAGAGTGGAGTGGTAACCGTGTACCTGAACGTACCTTTGGAACGCCTCTCACAGGGTGGACCGATGACCTTGTAAAGGCCGCAAAAAATATCTGCATGAACTCTGCGTAAATAAAAGTCCCAACCTAATTGTTGAATATCCCATTTTCGTATAAATATACATGTGACGTCTACCAATCCGCAGTGGGCCCGCGTAGTGGCCTAAACTTACAGTTAGAAGAGAATCTATGACTTGTCAATCCTTGAGAAATAAACACACAGACACCGGCGAAAACATATGTCGTTTTACACTTATTATTTACTTCATAGGTACTTGTTTTTGGCTATCACCTAACTATGTACAGACGCCAGCACATCGAGCTACTACAATCTGTCAAATTTCTTTAATCGATTTTCAACTTTATCGCTAAAGCATTAGGTTCAAGGTTTTAGAAGGTTTTTAGGTTGGAGAATTTGACAGTTTCGGGTACCTCGATGTACTGGCGCCTGTAATTTATAATTTCAACTATGCAGACTCATAAACAAGTAGTCACTTTATTTGTTTCCACCATATCTGGCAAATCTTCACACGACTTGTTTACTAACAATGCCATGAAAACAGACATAGTTACGAAACAGACTGAAGTGCCGGGCGGCTAGACTCATCTTTGTAGGGGTGAAAGTACTCAGGGTCTTTTATTAGCCTAACAATATAATTTAAAATGTATACCTTTGTATATGGCTATTTTAGAGAAAGTCCCACTGTGAAATAGCGAAACAAAAGTATACATTTTGACTGATCTAAATTGGCCTCATTAGGCGGCTGAAAGTCACCCAGAGGGCAATGGAGAAGGCTATGCTTGGAGTTTCGAAAAACAAATGAGGGGATCCGTAGCAGAACCCAGGTAACCGACATAGCTCGAGGAATTGACAAACTTAAGTGGCAATATTCAGGGCTCATTGTTCCCAGAACAGATGGCCAATGGGGCCAAAAGGCTCTGGAATGGTAACAGAGTACTTAAAGACAGAATTGGCAAACATAACTGGCAGTGAGCTGGACACATTGCTCGCAGAACAGAAGG
The DNA here is from genome assembly GCA_947507805.1 of Aporophyla nigra. Lineage (NCBI taxonomy): Eukaryota > Metazoa > Arthropoda > Insecta > Lepidoptera > Noctuidae > Aporophyla > Aporophyla nigra. Next base: position 9,476,868 of record OX382319.1, on the reverse strand, counting down.
CCGATGGGGCCGAAAGGTTTTGAAGTAGCGACCTCGTACCTGAAGTATGAATTGCCAGACTAAAGTGGCACTTCCACTGACCAAACGTATGCGAGAAATATTTTAAGAAGTTAACATTTTGAGTATGAATGTCGATGGCTATAAGAGTAGTGGGATACCAAAGAAACGATGGATGGACTGTGTGGTATGGTTAGAAAGGGGGTGACTACCGAGATAATGACTAACAGAGAAGTGTGGAAGAAAAACACATGTCGCTCCGACAACGAATAAATTGGCATAAAGGACAGGAGAATGATGACTTTGTACCCTGGCAACAGTTGTTCAAATCCATGAGTTCTTTCACCCCTAGAAATGCCAATGATTTATAAGTCAGCCGGCAACACCCATACGTCATTCCCAGACGAATGGCTTTACCATTTCTATTTATAATATCAGTTATTAAGTATACTTTTATTGAACTCTACCACAGAATAGGACAGACAGAAGATCTGCTCCATATGGAGGAAAACAAACACACGCGCAATAAACTCTGATCGTCAATTACAAAACTATGTGATCAAAATTGATTGAAAATGTGGGTGCCAATTTGTCGAGCCTATTGATATATCGTAGAGCGAATAACAAATTGAGTGCTTTGATTTGTTTATTAGTATGTTTAAACCCGAATATTCTTTATTTGACGATTGAGATTCATTTTACGACCTCAATTTTCGTCGATGATTTTTCAAACATTTTTTGTAAATAGATAAGTGTTTAGGTTAGTCTAGCTGTGCCCGTGGCGTCGCCAGCGTGACATGCTACCCGGACAAAAAGAAGCCTTACTTCTTATAACATCAGCTGTCTGCCAGTGAAAGTCCCGTCAAAATCGGTCCAGCCGTTTCGGATATTAGCCGGAACAACCAGACAGAGGCACAGATTAATTTTTGTTTTAGGTAGGTACCGTAAATACTTTCATATGCATTTAATGAAAAGCTTTTAATTTGACGTTACGAACAGACACTTCAATTTTATTTATTTGTATGTATGTATAGTTTTAAAGGCTTCCCAAAACCTGAACCGATGATCTTGTGAAGGCCGCAGGAATCCGCTGGATGCGGAAAACACAAAACCGGTCGAAGTGGCGGAGCTTGGGGAGGCCTATGTCCAGCAGTGGACGTGTTTCGGCTGAAATGATGATGATGATAGATATAAAATTATACCTTTTAAACATAGATTAATATGTTGAAAATCCGGTGCGTGAAAAAATCCAGTCGCTATTTTATTACGCCCGGGTAAATTTGGACAAATTCACGTGTCAGCGAGGGTGAGGGGTGAGATACACCAGCCAGAATCGCGGATTTGTGCGAAACATTTACCGTGGCCCTGGCACAGGCAACTGAAGGAACACGGTTGTGTTTTAGTCAGTAAAAGTCTGACGCCCTACCGCTCCATCCAGAGCGAGAGACGTCATTTGATGATTTCACATCCAAAAAAAGGAGTTGCCCAACGAGTAGCTCACTTCACAGCCTCAAAAATTGAATCGGGCTTTACCACTCTGCGATTTTATGAAGGATTTATAAATAAATATTTTATATGGGAGTTATTTCAACTTTTCAAGTGCATTGACCGAGATTACATTAGGAATTTCTTCGAAGACCATCTGGGTTTAAAACTGATTGATATATTTATTATTTTTAGTGAGCAGTGGTAACGACCCCGACTTCAAGTTGTAGCTCGTGGGTTCGAACCTAGGCATTCACTTTACTGTGTAAATATTTTCATCACCACTGCTCTCAAAACGGTGAAAGAAAACATCGTGAAGAAACCGGCATGTCTTAGAACCAAAAATTCGAAGACATGTGACATTTACCAAGTCGCACTGGGCCTGCGTGGTAGATTACAGCCCACTAGAAGAGAATCAGCCCACTAGAAGGTTTATGTCCCATCAGCGGTAACATTTTAGGCTGATAATACCATATTTATTATTTTAATAGATAATGCCCGGATTAAATTTGCTACCTATGAATCAATGTAGATCCCACGAAAACTGGTGGAGTAGGAATATTAGTGACAAAAGAATGTTGTATCATTACATTTTGAGGCGAATGATTTTTTTACTCAGTAATCATTACATTTAGAGGTTCGTGAATTCGTCCAATGGCTGTTCGAGCATCCATCTACATCGACAGACTTTACAGATAATATTATGAATATCAGATAGTTTACCAAATAACATATATCTAATTGTAATTATAAAACAGTTTTATAAAAGCCTTGGTGTTAGTATCCGTATTTGTAATAGCAGTGATTAGTGCTATAACTTTCAATAGGTTTAGAAAAAAATCTAATTTCTGTCAGATGTTGTTCAGTCACTAAAAAGCAATGAAAAAAGTTTTATTAGTCCTGTAGAATCGCAGTTTCAATGTCTTCGAAAATAACTGTGTTAATGTCTTAGTCAAAAACCGTATTTACGTCTTGGGGAAAAACCGTATTTATGACTTAGAGAAAACCGTATTTATGTCTTAGAGAAAAAAGTTTGATTGTAAAAACCTGTGTAAAAAATCCTCAACTTTTTGCTGATTTTTTAAATAAATATATTTAACAATAATTAATGAACAAACCTCCATTAGAAATACAAGAATGCCTGTGATCAGCCTGTTGCACCAAACACATCTTGTAGCTACCGTCCTCTGTCTTCGTAAAATCCGATAAGATAGCGGAGTCGGCCGAATACTTCCGATTCAGCGTGAAGATGCCAGGTTCGGAAAATTGCCTCGTCAATTTCTTCTTTCGTGATAGAAGGGAGAATATACTAGAACGTCTTCTTTCTGTTTTGTCCCTCATTTTTGCTGTCAGAATTATATCTGATTCTATTTCCATTGCTGGCAATTAAAAGTCGGGTAGTTGCATTTTTGACTCACAGAGTTCAAATTCCTTTGCAATTGTTTTTGTATGCTCTTCGCAGATGATCTTTGCAATGATATATAGCTCTTATATCGTAGTCATAGTGGTGATTTTAGCTTGTTTATTCTTGAATAGTCTTCACTTAAAGATGTGCAGTTTTGATCTTCTTTTATGCTAATACTGTATTTTTAAACACTGTTTATTTGGCACTAAGATTCAATGGTGTCTTTGATGTTCCTGTGATTTGTTGTCTGTTAGTAAATTATGCTGAGATTAAGAAGTGTTTGCTTATATTAAATATTGAAGTATGGCGTTGTATAAGTCAACAGCTGTCAGGTATAATGGAGGCTAAGGAAACCATTCCAGTATGCATTTTGAATGCACAAGCGTCACCCAGATTAGTACAGAAACCCTCGGAACTCCTAGATCTTACACAGATGTTCTGAACAGACCATCATCTGCCTAGCCTTTTGCCAATTATGTTGGGGTCGGCTTGCAGTCTAACCGGATGCAGCAGTACCAGTATTTTACATGGACCGACTACCTATCTGATCGCTGAGACCTTCTAAACTACACAAAGGCTTTTGATACGGTTTTCACGGTCATTTAGACAATTTATCCCGAAAGCTAAGCGTTGAATACACTAACATTAAACTTACATATCGTCTCTGGTCTCCTCTTAACTTATTGGTATTTTAAAAACCGATTCTACACACGGCTACATGTCAAGCAGCGGCTTCATTTCCAGTTTTAACAGACCTCGCATTGTATAGGCTTTCCGTACAATAAGAAATAAGCCTATACTGGAAATGCAAGAATAGCTTTTTTTATGGGTGGGAAATCATCAAATGACGTCTCCCGCTCTTGGGCGGAGCGGAACGGCGTGTCAGACTTTTACTGATTGAATTTAAAACCCACCCGTGTTCCTTCAGTTGCCTATATGCCAGGGCCACGGTAACTCTTTCGAACAGATCTCACGACCCTGGCAGGCATCGGTCCTAGCGGACCCCTTCAGTACTGGAAATGCATAGCCTGATTAGTCGCCGTGTGTACCTTAAAAGTTGTCCAACGGAAAATCCCCACTAATATCGTTTTATTACGCGTCATAATAACTAATAGTCTAGATATTAGCTCAGACTGGCCTTACGAGGCAGACCGTGACCTCAAACTTTACTCATGTGAGGTTAAACAATCTATTCACAGCTTTAAAGTTTATATATACATATATAAACTCACACCTTTTTCCCAAGAGGGTAGGCAGAAACTACAGAACGCCACCTGCTACGATCCTTACATACTCCTTTTGTCTCGTTTTAGTTCATATATCTCATATCGCTGCCCTAGTTAAACAGTAAGATATCTTAAAAAAAAAAAAAAACAAAATTGAGTTAAGTTTTGTTTCATGTGAAATATTTGCTCTTCTGTCCGGTTCAAAAATCGGATATTTGTAAAACGCAACCAAAGTGCCTAAATTTCAATGTCTCACTGAGACATTTAAGCATATTTTTACCGACCAGTTCAAGATTCTGACATCTTAAGATATTTATAAAGTCAGGGAAGATTTCCGTAACACATCCGTAACACATAAAACTAAGCTATAGTTTAAAAAAAATCAACCACATTTCAATTACCAATGCGTGAATTAATGACACTAAAATCATGAAAGTATGAATAACTCAAAACATACTTTGTTCAACATATCTTACTGTTGAACTAGGGCAGCGATATGATAGGTCATACACACGCCGGTTGCGAGTACTACGCACCTGATCTTTCTGGAGAACATCACCAATAAGGTCCCTATATGTCCTCCTAGGGCGTCCCCGCCCGGTGTTTCCACTCACATCTGCTTTGTAAATACCTTTTGCGAGCCGTCCTTCATTCATCCTCTCAACATGACCAAACCATCTAAGCATACTTTTTAAATTTTTTGTCACTACATCTTTTTTTAAACCACACCGTTCTCTTATCACATCATTCCTCAGCCTATCATTCATAGTCACACCACACATGCTTCGCAAGGAACGCATTTCCACAGCATTTATTTTACTTTCATGCTTCTTTTGCCATACCCAACATTCACTTCCATACATAAGCGTAGGCACCAGTACATATTGTTTCTATTTACGTTTTAAATGAAGTACATACATAACACTTTATTTTCTTTTTTTTTATTGCAAAAGTTTTTATCTCTTTATCTTTACATAGTACAAAACAAGTCTCTTCCCGCATCCGAACGCTTAGATCTTTTAAAGTACGCAACGTATTTTGATGCGGTTTTCATCAATATACAAAGTGATTCAAGAGGAAGGTCTGTATGTATTATACGCTGGCATAAGCAAGTTTTTAGTATAAAAGGTGACGACTGCAATAAAAGGTCAAGAGTAAAGATCTTAATCAGATTCCGCATGATTAATTCATTAGAAGTCAAAATCAAACGGTCGCTTTTTCGCCCACTTCTCGTAATCTAATTCGCGTTTAAATTTTGCACAACCCTACATTTCTGGTGACAGTGCAATAATTTTTATGGAAACTTATGTATGGTTGATTTGACCAAATGATCTAGACAAAATAAAAGTGGTCGCTTATTTTGATTGTATAATTTGTAATTTGAACGTGCTTTCCGAGGCACAGAAGGGTCTTGATATTTAAGGATGGTGATTCATCCACGGATCAACCGCGGCAAACGTAGCATTACCTGACCGATCGACCCGTGCGGCTGTTATTGATTAGCCACAAGCCCCTAAAAAAAATGTCTGCTTAACATCATAAATAACGCAATGAATGGTGTTAAACCGACAAAATGAAAGTCAAATATTTGACAAAAATAACTAGCTAATTCGATTTGTATCGAAAATCGCAGGATTAAATGACGATATTGTAGAGAAAATAAAACGTTTATAATAGGTATAGCTTGATTAGTGTCCAATGACCGCTTATCATAATCAGTATCTTGATGAAAGAATACATTTCTTCCGTACTATTCAAGGGTATAATTTTTCAGTAGGAATGTCGATGGCTAGTCTCCGTTGAAATTAGCCGCCATCGCTGAAATATATGGAATGGAACCACCTTCGGAGTATACCCTTTCAATAAAAAAAGAATTATCACAATTGGACTACTATGTAAAAGATACGCGTGGTCATACATACAAAAAAAAAAAAAAAATATACGCGCCGAATTGATAACCTCCTCCGTTTTTTTTCGTCGGTAAAAAAGTACAAAATAATGGAAAAAAGCGTAGGGTGCTTGATATCAATAAAAAAAATACCTCAAAAGCAAACGTTTTTTTTTACTGTTTTTTTTTTTCTATTTTTAGGGTGTTTCAAATTTTGTGACGTATGTCAGTGTAGTTGTCGTATTATGTGACGTATGTCAGCGTAATTGTCGTATTATGTGTCGTATATCAGCGTAGTTTTCGAAGACAGTTTTTTTTTTTTTTGCTATGTTGGTAACCCCAGCAAGGATAATGGCACTTTATACAATTATTATATTGTCATCTGTCCTTGATAAGTATGCCAAATTTCAAATTAATACAACGTTTTAAAGGGGGTCAAAATCATGTTCAAAGTTTCCGTTACATACGTTTGAAGCTAATAAGAGCGTGTTTAAAATGGATTGAATGACTGATATTGTAGTCCACACTCAAAAGGTAGGAAAATTATCTCTTATAACCACATATTTTCGCTTCGTTTTATCACAAGATCTTGTTATTATTTAAATAAAATAATTACTTACGGCTCAACAAAGATAGAACACGGCAGTTTTCTAATTATCTTATCAAGCATATATTAATGTTATCTATAAGATAATTTAATGTAGACATCATTATCTGATATTGTACTATTGTGAAGATAAATAAACATCTAGGTAGACAGATGAAGGCATGACGCAAATATTATTTTGAAACGACTTGTTAGAGAGTTGTAGGTACGAAACCAAACAGGCGCTTAATAGGTAATAGGTAGAACGGGCTGGTATCCGCAACTCCACGTTTGAGCGCGTATTTTGCGTACGGGTGGGAAATCGGTCATTCGATCCACCCCAGCTCCTCGAGGAAGGCAAGCAACGCCTTGACGTTGCTGACTATGTCACGTAGGGTACCTGGGTTACCGAAGTACTTGACCCTGTATGTGGCGATCGCCGGGCAGTTTAGAAGCACGTGCGCTGCTGTCTCGTCGTCCTCAAAGCAGGCTCTTTCATTATCATCAGCATTTCAGCCGAAAGACGTCCATTGCTGGACATAGGCCTCCCCCAAGCTCCACCACTTCGACCGTTTCTGTGCTTCTCGCATCCAACGGATTCCTGCGGCTTTCACCAGCACCCTAATTGCGTGAGGCCCATCTTGTGGGAGGCCTTCCAACGTTAATACTCTCTTCTATCTTAACAGCTGTGCTGCTGCGGAGTTTGTTGCGCCACTTCTTCTTCCCAGCTAAAGCACTAGGAAGTGGTGAAGGCGGACGTTTTGGGGGGACTGTCTTATGTAACTTTGACGTTCAAAAAGTGCTGACTCTCAGCCTAGTTTGAATAAATGACTTTTGATTTTGCTACCTCTTCCAGTACGCGGTCGCCACTCCAGAACCATCCAACCCCATCGGACATCTATTCTGACAGGCGCTTTATTTTGTGTAAATTATTTAATCACCACTGCTCTTAAAGCGGTGGAAGAAAGCAACGTGAAGAAACCGCCATTTCGTTGCACCAGAAATTCGAAGACCTGTGACATCTACCAATCCCCGCACTGGGCCCGCGTGGTGGATTACGAACCACTCCCTTGCACAGAGGAGGCCTGTCTCCCAGCAGTGGGAACATTATAGGCTGATTATGATTTTGGATAAAAGCCGGCAAGAAACTCCATGGTTACTCTTTTAAAAATAATTGGTTTTTACAATGGTTTCAAATTACAGTGTTAATACGTATGGGAGGACAGTGTAGGCCTGTCAACAAGTACCAGGTACTTACTATAATAGAAAATGGTCTACAAATCTCTAGGCCTTGTATAATTCGACTATTAATTGTAGTCAGTAACTTGACAGTTCATAGAAAAATAATGATACTATACTAAAACTTTAGTATAGGGGTAGTGAACCATTTCGCGTTAAGAACGAATGATTAAAATGGTTTCATTTACTCGTATATGAAACTCTAAAAATTCGTTTTTAAAATGTGGAATACAAGAATAATTCATTTTTTTAAATAAAAGTTTTTTTTTTATTCTTATAGAAACTAAATAAAAGTCATGTCATTTTACTTTGTTATTTTATTTCCTCTGGCAACCATAGACGACATAATATACATACATTGTATCAATACAGTATATATCGTGCTTTTAAGACAAGTTATAAAATTTAAAATAAAAAGTTTACATGTAAGCTACATTATTTCAAGTTCATTCAATTTCGTTCATTCTTACTTCACTATCTTTTCACTGTTAAATTCTGCCCTTCAACTGTCAAGTTAGTAAATACAATTAAAAGTTGAACTATACAAGGCCTACAACGTTCTCACATAAAACAAATGATAATTTTAGAGTATGTTAGCACGGCAAACTTTTTTTCATACAAAATAATGTTCTCTTCTCTTATCAGAGAGATAAGCTCGAATGTTACTGTAGCAGGTACTGTTTATTAGGGTTCCGTTGCCAAATGGCAAAAAACGGAACCTTTATGGATTCGTCATGTCTGTCTGTTCGTCCGTACGTCACAGCCACTTTTTTCCGAAACTATAAGAGCTATGCTGTTGAAACTTGGTAAGCAGATGTATTCTGTGAACCGCATTAAGATTTTCACACAAAAATAGAAAAAAAAAACAATAAATTTTGGGGTTCCCCATACTTATGACTGAAATTCAAAAAAATATTTTTTTTTTTTTTAATTTCAAGTACGTACTATCTATGGATAGTTCTTCAAAAATGATATTGAGGTTTCTAATATCATTTTTTTCTAAACTGAATGGTTTGCGCGAGAGACACTTCCAAAGTGGTAAAATGTGTGTGTTCCCCCCTGAAACTTCTAAAATAAGAGAATGATAAAACTAAAAAAAATATATGATGTACATTACCATGTAAACTTCCACCGAAAACTGTTTAGAACGAGATCTAGTGAGTAGTTTTTACTACGTCATAAATCGTAAACCGCAATTTATCTTTCATTCAATCAACTCAAATATGAAAATTTAAAAAAAAAAAAAACATTTTTTCCTATACCTACAGGTTTGTACGGAATCCTCGGTGCGCGAGTCCGACTCGCACTTGGCCGTTTTTTTATTATTAGAATTGGTATAGGTTTGGTGTGATTGCGGATGGCGACATGGATACAAAAAGGGGGAGATTTTTTATATTTTTTTTAGGCACAACACACACACACACAGAAGCTAATAAAAACAACCGCCTAAAAAAACACTACTAAGTGTGAAATAACTTTGATTTCAGAATTTGTTGTCTTTTTTATCTGATTTTCCAATTTATGAGCAGTATCTGACGTTCTCTTCTGTTTTAAACAGATATTCATGATGTAGACTGGCCTGTTAGTCTAGTGGTTAGTGACTCTGACTCCTAAGACTGAGATCGTGGGTTCGATTCCCACCCAGGACAAATCTTTGTGTGATGAGCACGATTGTTTGTTCTGTGCCTGGGTGTTATTTATCTATAATATGTATGTATGTAATTTTAGAGTGTATATTTGCACGGCTAACTTTTTTTCATACAAAATAATGTTCTTTTCTCTTATCGGAGAGATAAGGTCGTATGTTACTGTAGCAAGTACTGTTTATTATTAGAATTGGAATTTGTTTGGTGTGATTGCATGGCGATATAGATACAAAAAAGGAGAGATTTTTTACATTTTTTTTTTTTAGATACGAGTATAGTTAATACTTGTGATTGCGGATAGCGGCATCGGCAGCGTTTGGCATGGATATAAAAAACCGGCCAAATGCGAGTCGGACTCGCGCACCGAGGGTTCCGTACAAACCTGTAGGTATATAACTAAAAGTTCACCCATCACGACAATCGAGTCGTAGTTATGTTCTGTTTCTTAGCTTGGTTTTATTTCTGTCTGTGTTTTGTTCTGTTTATTATATGATGTAACTAAAAATTTACGGTTTTCGCAATTTTTCCTTTATCTCTGCTACAAGACGTTACTTCGTACCAAATTTCAAAATTCTAGGTCGACTGGAAGTACCCTTTAGGTTTTGATTCCCTTGCGAGTTTAGAAAATTCGAGGAAATTTGCGGTATAAACGGCTATATCTTTTGATTGCGTTAGCTTAGAAGTTTGATTTTTTCACAGCTCTAAGGGACAGTAGACTTAAGTATTTGTTATAAATTTCAGCTTGATACCTCCACGCGTTCCTGAGAAAAAGGGTCTTGACAGACGGACGGACGGACGGACGGACAACAAAGTGATCCTATAAGATTTCCGCTTTTTCCTTTTGAGGTGCGGAACCCTAAAAACGGAGATTTATAATAGTTTTTTATATAGTTTAGTCATAGTTAATACGACATACACACACCATCATTTTAGCCGTAAGACGTCCACTGCTGGACTTTGGCCTCCCCCAATTTGGGGGGCTTTGCCGTAATCGCCACGCTTGGCAGGCGGGTTGGCGATCGCAGTATGGTGGTAAAATGCATAGAGAACGCTGCTGCCCATTCTCAAGTAAGTCCCTTAGTCGCCTTTTAAGACACCCACGGGAAGAAATGGGGGTGGTGTTATTCTGTACGTCCGGCACCTCACGGTACACACACCAACAACTAGATAAAAACCAAACGGCTAAAAACAAAACTTCATTTCGGAATTCAATGTTTTTAGATCTGTATTTTATGCCAACGACTACAAAAATTAAAGTATTTTTTTAATTTCGTTTTTTTTTAAATTCTTTTGTTTTGTTTTTTTTAATTTACCCCACACCAATTCCCATACTTGCTATGTTTAAAACAACCAGTACTTCCTCTCCACATTAGTAGTCATATTTCGCGACGAACCCATTAAATACTAATTGAGTTTCATTTTATTTTATATACAATCCTGCGAGGTAAACGTAACACTAGCAGTAAAAAAAAAAACTAAAAAACACGCTTCCATTGAAAACCAAACTAAAAAGTACAAAATAATGGAAAAAAAGCGTGGGGTGCTTTTGAAGGTATTTTTTTATTGATATCAGGCACTCCACGCTTTTTTTTTTTTCATTATTTTCAACTTTTTAGTTTGGTTTTCTATGAAAGAGTGTTTTTTTTTTTGTTTTTTAAACTGTTATTTATTTTAAAAGCGGATATTTCTTTTTTCTTTTTTGTTATCCTGGCCAGGATAATGGCACCAATTTATGAAATTATTGTATTTTATATGTTTACGTTTTCATACGGAATGAGACCGTATACCACGGAGAAATACGTAGGTCGTGGATTCTTAAGTGCCACGACCCTGAACAACCGTGAGGCATGTTGTATCAGCTCTTGGTGTTGATCCAAGTATTGATAATCCAACAGAGTACGTCCCAGCGGTTCGAAAAAACACACAGTTCGATTTTCCACTCACGGTGCTTAGCAGTGCGTAAGATCCAATGCTGATATAAACAGAATGCCTTAGATAACTCACCCAAAAAGTACAAAAGCAAAAAGTCCTACTACCTGTAACTGGTTTACCGACTTTACAGCAACAAAAACATGGTAATTTAAGACTCACTTCCATCCGTTCTTAGTACATAAGTGACGTCATAATGAAATCATGTTTTGACGAAGTAAATAAAGGAACCAGTTGTAGACATTGAAACGGTATCTACACCACCACATGCGCACTAATATCACGCAAAATCCTGCATCGCGCAAGTAGAAAAATATACAACGTCCCGACATCAATCGTCGTGCCCCTAAATAATAACCATTCAGATCCAAGCCGTTTTAAGCCCAGGCTCCCGTCCCATGCTGCCCTCTACCAGCGACGCCCTAAGCCGAGGTCCGTACCCCACAGGAGGTGCCCTTAGCAAGTAGTCGCTAAGTTTTTAAGCCCAGGCTCCCGTCCCATGCTGCCCTCTACCAGCGACGCCCTAAGCCGAGGTCCGTACCCCACAGGAGGTGCCCTTAGCAAGTAGTCGCTAAGTTTTTAAGCCCAGGCTCCCGTCCCATGCTGCCCGCTACCAGCGACGCCCTAAACCGAGGTCCGTACCCCACAGGAGGTGCCCTTAGCAAGCAGTCGCTAAGTTTTTAAGCCCAGGCTCCCGTCCCATGCTGCCCTCTACCAGCGACGCCCTAAGCCGAGGTCCGTACCCCACAGGAGGTGCCCTTAGCAAGTAGTCGCTAAGTTTTTGAGCCCAGGCTCCCGTCCCATGCTGCCCTCTACTAGCGACGCCCTAAGCCAAGGTCCGTATCCCACAAGAGGTGCCCTTAGCGAGTAGTCGCTCTAGTTTTAAATTTTTAAACCGTGGAGGGAGGCCTTAATTATTTAAGGTATTCGCAGGCAGCCGACAACCTCATAGGTTGACCTGTGAATAGTTATTCAAAAAAACCGGCCAAGTGCGAGTCGGACTCACGCACCGAGGGTTCCGTACAAACCTGTATACCTACAGGTTTGTACGGAACCCTCGGAGCGCGAGTTTAAAATTTAAAAAAATATTTTATTATATGATGTAACTAAAAATTTACGGTTTTCGCAATTTTTCCTTTATATGTGCTATAAGTCGTTGCTTCGTGCCAAAATTCTAGATCGACTAGAAGTACCCTTTAGGTTTTGATTCCCTTGCGAGTTTCGAAAATTTGCGGAAATTTGCAGCATAAACGGCTATATCTTTTGATTGCGTTAGCTTAGAACTTTGATTTTTTCACAGCTCCAAGGGACAGTAGACTTGAGTATTTGATATAAAGTTCAGCTTGATACCTCCACACGTTCCTGAGAAAAAGGGTCTTGACAGACGGACGGACGGACAACAAAGTGATCCTATAAGGGTTCCGCTTTTTCCTTTTGAGGTGCGGAACCCTAAAAATAATGAGGCGCAAACTATAACCAAGAATTCTACGCAAGATTCTAGACTCTCTAACTAGAAATTTATTTATTTAACAAAAACGAAATTTCTTTGAGTTTTGAAGCCCTGGCCGTAGGCCTTAATTTATTAAGGTATTTGCAGACAAACCCGGTTAATTAGTAACGACCTCTCAAGTTCAACTACGATATGTCATTTAAAAAAAAAGATGTCGGATCGTTAAAAATGTATATCTGCGGATACGGATCCGAATACGGATATTTATTGTCAAGATCCGCGGATACGTATCTTAAATTTCTTAATCAATCGGTGTCGATGCGCTTGACCTTAAAACGATATTTGACGTCACTTGACGGTTTGATAGTTGATTTAGTACTTTTGAGTTATGTACACATCGAGCTACTATAATCTGTCAAATTTATTTAATAGATTTTCAACTTTATCACCAAAGCATTAGGTTCAAGGTTGATTGGGTGAATTTGACAGTTTCGGGTAGCTAGATGTGCTGGTGTCTGTACTATTGGTATGATAACTCATATGATAAATGTTTGGAATATAAAGGTGCTAAATATTTGATTACAAGCATTAAAAAATATTTTGAATGGAATTTAATAGTTTTTCATTGCTGCCTACTCACCTATGTACAGAATTTCATCCTTGTATTGAAAATTAATGAAGTAAAAGATCTGCCTAGAAAGTAACGGATACGGATCTTTCTCCTCCATCGGATATCCGCGGATACGGATACGGATATCCGGCACATCACTAGTCCTGACAAACTCAAGAGATACGAAACCCGCCTCGTCAAAGGATCCTACCTTTTCTACGAAGGTTGAGTGAACTTTGCACACGGTTCCTCATACCTCCAAACATGATAATTTATTAGCTAATCACTTCCATCCGTTCTTAGTACATAAGTGACGTCATAATGAACTCATGTGTTGACGAAGTAGATAAAGGTATAGAACCAGTCTTGTTGTAGACATAGTTTATTAGTGAACCGTTTAAAAATATGCCTTTTCATCAATGGCCTTCAGTTTTGTACGTGGCTTTTACAATTAATACAACTTCTTGACGGTATACACCGAACCTATAATTGGATTATGATGGGAGCAGTGGTGGTGCAGGTCGTAGATACGAACCCAGATCAGCGCTCTACCTTGCAGTTAATATAAATGACTTCATCACCACTGTTGGTCGTAGATACGAAACCAGACAGGCGCTTTACCACAGTAAAGCGCAAATTCACAAATGTAAATGATTTCATCACCACTTCTCTCAAAACGGTGAAGAAAAAACATCGTGAGGAAACCGGCATGTCCTAAAACCAAAATTGCGAAGACATATGACTTCTACCAACGCGCACTGGGTCCGCGTGGTGGATTACGGGCAAATCTCTCTCACAGAAGGAAGGCCTGTATCCCAGCTAAGAGAACATCATTGGCTCACAATTTTCTGTGAAATATTTTTAAGTTCTTTGAGAAATAAATTTATTTACTTAATAGGAACGCCTCTGTCTAACCCACTTTTTTGTGTGGGAAATCATCAAATGACTTCTCCCGCTCTGGGCGGAGCGGGAGGGCGTGTCAGACTTTAACTGACTAATAACTTCAGTTGCCCATGTGCCAGGGTCACGGTGTCTCTTTCGAACAATCTCGCGGCGTGATATTATGTATTGTATAGGACCTTTCTGAAACGGCTGAATTTCATCAAAATCGTCTCGGCTTACGCTAAACGACATCTGTTCACTATTCCTCACCTCCCTGCCCTCTCCCAACTCTGTTGACTCGGCCTCTAGTCTAACTCATCATTCATCATCATCATCATTTCAGCCGTAAGACGTCCACTGCTGGATTTAAGCCTCCCTCAATTTGGGGGGCTTTGCCATAATCGCCACGCATGGCAGGCGGGTTGGCGATCGCAGTATGGTGGTAAAATTCATAGAGAACGCTGCTGCCCATTCTCTAGTAAGTCCCTTAGTCGCCTTTTACGACACCCACGGGAAGAAATGGGGTGGTGTTATTCTTTACGTCCGGCACCACACGGTACATACGGTAGTCTAACTGAATGCAGCCAAATACCAGTACTCTACATGGAGCAACTGCTTATATGATCTCCACGACCACAACCCAGAACTAGGTTAACACCTAAACAAGAAACTAACAATCATAGGTGAAAACAGTTGTGAGATTTTTGGGTTTCAGTTACGTTATGGGTAGTCAACGGTCCAAGATATACGAATGGCAGCCGGGATTCTACAAAAGGACCCGTCTGTTGCAGAGGCGTATCTTTTTAACAATAACAGATAGGAGTATACTATTACCCAGTAACTAGGCTGTCATTTGTATATCTGTGATACGACTGTCAAAGATACAAACAGAGAATTACAAATGAGAGAATTTTACGGGTCGTCTGAACTGGTTGTCACACTTTCGGAAAGTGTGACAACCAGTTTTGCTAAGAAGTATCGTGTTTGTGGAGATCAGATAGGCAGTCACTCCATGTAAAATGCACATTTGGAAAAGTCTAGGAGGATGATGAGGTAGCCATTTCCAGTTCTAACGCTCTACCCCACGTGCGTTGCGTTGGACGCTCGCCAGCTGGTTGGAGTTTTCTACATACATACATAGAATCACGCCTTTTTCCCATGGGGGTAGGCAGAAACCACGGAACGCCACCTGCTACGATCTCTACACACTTCTTTTGCCTCGTTAAGGTTCATACAATTGGTCATACACACACGCCGGTTGCGAGTACTACGCACCTGACCTTTCTGAAGAACATCACCAATAAGGTCCCTATATGTCCTCCTAGGGCGTCCCCTCCCGGTGTTTCCACTCACATCTAGTTTTCTATTCTATTCAATAACTAGACAGTTCAACGAAAAATAATGATACCATACTAAAACGAATAGTGTTGAGGTAGTGAACGATTTCGCGTAAAGAATGAATGATAAAAATGGTTTAAATTAAATAAAACTTTAAAAAATAGTTTTTAGGATGTGGAATATAAGAATACCTAATTCATAATTTTTAATGACAGCTATTTCCTTTTTATTTTCTTCTGATCATGAATCAAGTCATTTTACTTTTGTAATTTTTTCCTCTGGCAGCCATAGACTATGTGTATATCGATATGGTATACATCGTGTTTTAAGACTAGTTATTAAATTTAAAAAAACTTTTTTCCAAAAAAAAAAAAACAACCGACTTCCTTAAAAACACTACAAAGTGAAAAATAACTTTAATTTAAACAAACAATGCATATTTATGCGATAGCAGAAATCGCGGTTGATTTGCTGTCATTTTTTAAACAGTTCCGATGTCTATCTCAGGAACTCATCATCAGATCTATATGAAGTTTATATGGGACCATTTCTGAATAAACCCCTTTCAAACAAAAAAAGAGTTTTGCAAATCCGTCTATATATGACGGAGTTATGGCCGAACATACATAAAAAAATATATATAAACATCCGAATTGAGAACCTCCTCCTTTTTGAAGTCGGTTAATAATACAAAGTTTGCATGTAAGTACATTATTTCAATTTCATTAATTCTTGCACCACCTCACTATCTTTTTTTGTCAAAACCTGGTGTCCCTCCAACTGTCTAGTTACTGAATAGGATTAAAAGTGAAACCTTGGGTGGACCGACGACCTAAGAAAAGTGGCTGGGGTAGATTGGATGCGGAAAGTGGAAGACAGGGTGACAACAGAAAGCGCAACATTGCAGAGGCCTAGAGTCTAGCAGTGGACTGCGATAGGCTGAGTTGATTGAATGCTATATCATGATTGTGAAAAAAACAATTTAGAATACGATCCGCTTATAATATACAAGGGGAACAGGCTCTGTTATGGCATGTGATAAGATTGTGTGGTTCTCTTATCTAAATAAGCCCTTGAATATCTACAGTTGTAGGCACAGAGCTTCACAGAGGACGGAAAAACTGCGTTGGCAGTCTACAGGGCCAAATGAGTTAGTTAGCGAATTTTATTTACAAGGCAGATGTGAGTGGAAACGCTGAGAGAACGCCCTAGGAGTATGTATAGTGACCTTATTGGTGATGTTCTTCAGAATGGTCAGGTGCGTAGCACTTGTAACTGGCGTGCGTGTATGACCAGATATATGAACGTAAACGAGGCAAAAGGAGTATGTAGGGATCGTATCAGCTGGCGTAGTGTAGTTTCTGCCTCAAATGGAAACACGACAAAATAAAAATGATTATTTTGTCTTTGTTTCTTTATTGGTCGTAGGTTCGAACCCTAACAGGTGCTTTACTTAGTGTAAACGATTTCATCACCACTGTTCTCAAAACGATGAAGAAAAACATCGTGAGGAAACCGGCATGTCCTAGAACCAAAAATTCGAAGACATGCAACATCTACCAATCCGCACTGGGTCCGCGTGGTGGATTACGGCCCACAACCTCGCACAGAGAGGAGGCCTGTGTCCCAGCAGTGGGAACGTTATAGGCTGACTCTGATATCGATTCGTGCGTTTATGTACGTTATCAGAAATACAGCTGAGCGATAAAAACTCGCCTATCGATCGTTTCAATGCCTACCGTTAGCTCCTTTAGGGGTCACCTAGGTTAGTATTTGATAATAATATTATAATATAATACACACTGACCTACCTTACAAGTTTCTAATAGCGAATATATTTGCATCGACTTTTTCTATAAATCTCTACACAGTATAAAACAAAGTCGCTTCCCGCGTCTGTACGCTTAGATCTCTTAAACAACACAACGGATTTTAATGCGGTTTTCATCAATAGACAGAGTGATTCAAGAGGAAGGGTTATACATATGTATGACGTTTTAAAGGGGGTCAAAATCATGTTCGAAGTTTCCGTTACACAGACACATGCTAACATACAAACATACGTATAAAGCTAATAAAAGCGTGGTAACAAACATCTACTATCTGTTAGAGAACAGTTATAATTCGAGATCCGTTAAACAGATTATTTCATTTGTTTTGTGGTTTCGTTTTAGTATACACCGTGACATTTTAGTCTTACAAAGTCCACTCAATGTATCCGACATATTTTACCTCTAGGCGTATTTTTTACCATTAATTAAAATAATAATAAATAATACTAAGAAAAATAAATAATCCATTAGAATTATGAAACATCCTGTTAATAATGTTTACGTACCAGATGGCACAGAACATACCTACCCAGAGCACGAGTCCACTAGATCATTCCATCTCCATTTTCCATGAGACAAAATATCAATTTTAAACTACGTCATGCATCATCAATTCATCATAATGAATATTTTTATTTTTTAGTTATTAAAATGTAATTTTTTTCTAATGGATGTGAAGTAGTAATTGGATACATGAAGTGAGCTGCCGTTCTAAGACGATTAAAATGTCAAGGTATATAATCATCAAAATCAGCCTATAATGTTCCCACTGCTGGGACACAGGCCTCCTCTCGGTGAGAGGGAGTGGGCCGTTCTCTACCACACGGACCCCCAGTGCGGGTTGGTAGATGTCACATGTCTTCGAAATTTTCGGTTCTAGAACATTTTTTTAACAGTTTCCTCACGATGTTTTCCTTTACCGTCCTGAGAGCAGTGGAAATGTAAATAGGTACACTAAGGCTGCGTCCGCGATCGCAGTATGGTGGTAAAATGCATAGAGAACGCTGCTGCCCATTCTCTAATAACTCCCTTAGTCGCCTCTTACGACACCCACGGGAAGAAATTATTCTTTAGGGTTTGTTCTAAACTTTAGAACTACTAAAGCATAATGAATTTGGTTCCAAAATAACCCTTTAGAATCTTTATAGGGTTATTTTGGAACCAAATTCATTATGCTTTACAAAAATTCGCTTCCATTCCGTTCCAAAGCCAAGTTAATAGTGCCTAACGTTAGTTTACACCTGTTGTAAGCAAAACAGCTCTTAAACAAAACAGTAGCGAGGTGTGTTATGATTAGATTAACCTTCAAACGAGCAGGCTATAAAAACTTGTTACTATCTCTTGTATTGATAGCCAAGGTACGGTAGACCCGACGTCAGTCATTGTGACCTTGAACTGATCAAGGCAGTTCTGAGTGTGCATTGAATACGAGGCCAACAACCTGCAACACTTTGGAGGTTATATCTATTCCGTTTCTTCATATGGTCGAATGCCCATACCATGGTTTGGTCCCGTAGTTGCAAGCACGACTGCTGAACATGGTTCTGGGTCCGGCACGCCACAATTGCGGCGGTAAGGCCCCTCTTTGAGGGGTGGATAGAGAGGCGCCTAGACGTCCTCACCTTCCACCTGACGCAGGTCCTCACCGGGCATGGGTGCTTTGGTGGGTTCCTGTTCAGGATAAAGCGGGAGGAAACGTCCGGGTGTTTCCATTGCGAGGATCGTCTGGAGGACACGGTGGAGCATACGGTCGAGGGTCTGCTAGGACCGATGCCTGCCGGGGTCGTGAGATTGTTCGAAACAGATACCGTGACCCTGGCACATGGGCAACTGAACGGAACACGGGTGGGTTTTAGTCAGTAAAAGTCTGACACGCAAGAAGTTATTTGATGATTTACCATCCAGAAAAAAAAAAAAACATGGTTCTGGGTTCGATTCCCAGGTCGGCCAGTGTTATAGGGTTTTTTCATTAGGAATATCTTAATAACAGTCCGGAGTTTGGAAGTTGGCGGTGTGATAACCCCGTGCCTCGTTAAAGGAAAACATCGTGAGGATACTGGCATGCCCTAGAACCAAAAATTCGAAAACATGGACATCTAACAACCCGTACTGGGCCCGCGTTTTCTCACGGAGGAAGCCTCCACCCTAATTGCGAAACGCACTATTTATCAGAATCTGAATGGGATTGAAGATTATTTCTAAACCATTGCGTCATTTGTTCGAATAAATTGTAAGCTCAGCAACGTAAATAACGCAATGAATGTTGATTAACTATCAATATGAAAACAATTCCTACTGATAGCAAGTTACACAATTACCCGTCTGATGCCCAGCGGTTGGGAATATACAAACGTATCCGGGCTACCTCTCCGTGAGAGGGCCGTAATCCACCACACTGGCCTCTGACATAAAACCTTGAAAGAGATTCAAAGATTAAAAGTTAGTTAACACTTAATCTGCAGTATTAACAAGTTTAAGATAAAGAGATTAGTAAGTAGGACGTTTTGATTTAAGATTTTAATCTTTTTTGTTTGATCAAACATTTCGCAGTATTCTGATCTACTTAGAGCGGCTTGTGGTTAAGTAATAATAGCCGTACGGGTCGAACAATCAGGTTAAAGGCTCATGCAGACAAGCGCGACGCGACGGTCGCGCGCGATTCTGTGTATTATATGCGTAGGTAGAACAATTTCTATGACTATGTCGCAACGCGACAGGTCGCTCCTGTGTAGGTTTGCCATACGTCCGGAATTTTCCGGACATGTCCGGTAATATAAGACTTTGTCCGGAATGCGGAGGGAATCCTAAACCGTCCGGAATTTAAAACATTTTAGTAAAGAGTGAAATTAAAAAAATAATAAATCAAATATTTTTATTTCAAAATAAGGTAACAATCAACATTATTAATGTATTTATTCATTTTGTGCTTTGTTCATTCATATGCACTATGCATAACGTCATTAATATTATATTTACAAGAAAATCAGGAATTTTCATCAAATGTCCGGAATTTACATCAAATGGCCGGAATTTACTCCGGATTTCGATTTTTTTAATCTGGCAACCCAACTCCTGTGTGAAGTGTCGCGCGCGGTTTCACAGAAATAGTTCTACGGATATAAATAGCCGAATCGCGCGCGACCGTCGCATCGCGCTAGTCTGCACGAACCTTAAGTTATGCTTGCTGCGGTTAGACCGTGGATGGGTGGCCATCTTTATATATCAAGATCCTCCCGTGCCGGAAAACACGTTAAACCGTTGGTCCATTCTGTAATTCGTGGATCTACTGGGTCAAGTAAAATTAGCTTAATTGCCAAAGGTCAATAATGCGCGTAATCGATCAGCTGTTTTTGTAGCTTTTCGTGGAACATAGTTATTTTTTTATGAATTTCCAAAAGTCGTAACATAACAGTCGTTTGGTTGCCTTAATGTAGGTACATGTCGGTGTCATTTAAAGTTTCGAGAGAAGTTGGAATGATGAAAAATAAAAATGGTTTTATTTTGCCATTTTTTTTTTTTCGATGTCGATATCCAACACTTGAGTGAAGTATTACCACCTGATTTAATTTGACCCTGTATAACAGTCGTAAAAGGTCATCATAAGGGCCCATCCATAAATTACGTCACACAAATTTCATGATTTTTTGACCCCCCATCCTTGTCACAGCTAGTCACATTTGTGAGACTCCCCCTACCTAGTGTGACGACACATATTTTGCAATTTTATATCTAGACATTGGATTTTTTTAAATTTTTTCTTTCATAGTTCATATTTCGTGTTTTAATAGTACTTTAAATATGTATATTCAATTTTGAAATGTGACGTCACAAAATTCAGGGCCCCTCCCACCCCCTTGTCACACAATGTCACAATTCGTCGACTCCCTCCCCCCCCCCAACTCTTAAAGTGTGACGTAATTTATGGATGGCGCCTAAGCCCAAGTCGAACATGGAATCTTATCAAGAGTTAAATCGTATTATCCAGTTGCCAAGTTGTGGAAATCAGATAGGCAGTCGTTCCACGTAAAATCTTTCAAAGATGCAGCTGAATACCAGTATTTTACACGGAGCGACTGTGTAACCTGCCTGCCCTACATCACAGTCACTGGGTAATAAGATACCCCTTGGTAACACTGGTTATCAGACTTTAGGGCTTCTGAAGACCCGTAACAACTGTCAAAGATTTACGAAAGACAGCCGGGACTAACGGGTTGCCGTGTTTGATGGTGGTCAACCATCGACAGACCAAGCGTGGTAAGCGTAGCGTTGGACTCTGAGGGTCGAAAGGTTGGAATCGCGCCACAACATCAATGTTAAGTCGTTTGTGGTACGAGTTCCAACCCACCATCTACAGACCTGCCTGAGAGAGGAGTTTTGGCCGAAAGGTGTCTTGCATCGTCGTTTCCGAGGACGGTTATGCGACACCACGCAGCGGAACACGACGCCGTCATCATTACGTGTTCAGTGATAGTTTAAGTTTTGTTTTATACAATACTAGCTTCTGTCCGCGACTTCGTCCGCGTTAAATTTCTTGTTCTCCCGACCCTTCCCGTCGCGTCGAATCGCCTAACGGTGCGATTTTTCCCGTTTTTGCAACATTTTTCATTACTGCTCCACTCCTCTTGATTGTAGCGTAATGTTATACAGCCTATAGCCTTCCTCGATAAATAGGCTACCCAACACAAAAATATTTTTTCAATCCGAATCACTAGTTCCTGAGATTAGCGCGTTCAATTAAAAAAACAAACTCTTCAGCTTTATTGTTTTATATCATTTATTTATTGTTTTTATGGGCCTAAGTTGCCCGAAATAAAGGATTGTATATTTAACGTAAACAATCGGCTGCTATAACTTAGCGGAAAGCCAGCAAGCAAGTTTAGTTAATTATACATAAACTCAAGTCGTTTTCCCATGAGGGCAGGAAGAATATACAGAACACCACCTCCTTACATACTCCTTTTGCCTCGTTTAGGTTCATACATCTGGTCATACACGCACGCCGGTTACCAGTACTACGCACCTGATCCTTCTGAAGAACATCACCAATAAGGTCACTATATGTTCTCCTAGGGCGTCCCCTTTCGGCGTGTCCACTCACATCTGCCTTGTTAAGTATATGTATAATATTTCCAATAAATGTTTACTTAACATAATTATAATAACCATGTTGTATTTGCCTGCCGAAATGAGGAAAACTTTACATGTAAACATAGAAAACATCAACGTAAGTTGAAATAAATAATATATAACAATATGTACCTTGAAAATTAATTGAAGTTACGAGTCAATAAACTTACATAATAAAGAAATAAGTCTTTCTATATTTTGTTGACATTAAAACACATTTCGTTGATTGAGTAAACAATATCCATACTAAATACTAATATTATAAATGGGAAATTGTGTGTGTCTGTTTGTCCGTCTTACACGGCAAACGGAGCGACAAATTGACGTAATTTTTTAAGTGGAGATAGTTGAAGGGATGGAGAGTGACAAAGGCTACTTTTTGTCTCTTTCTACCCCCCCCCCCCCCCCATTTCCCTAAAATGGAGGGTGGAATGAAACTCAGGAACTACTAGTTCGAATTGAAAAATTATTTTTGAGTCGGGTAGCCTATTCATTGAGGAAGGCTATAAGCTATATAACATCACGCTACAATCAGAAAGAGCGGATCAGCAACAAAAAATGGACGCAAACTGGCAGGCTGCTGTGCGACGGGAAGGGTCAGGGGAGCAAATATTTGCAATAGCAAATAAAGTATATTAGTAAAAAAATGGTGGATAAATAATAAATTGTTGAAGAAAATTCTTTTTCTTCCATACTTCTCTATTAGTCGTCATCTCAGTAGTCACCCTCTTTCTAACTATACCATCATTCACACAGTCCATCCATCGTTTCTTTAGTCTGTTACTTCGTAAACAGAGGCGGCTCGCCCTAAGGAGCGCTGGTGCAGTGAACTCCCTCACATAAATAATTATAATAAAATTGTACTCCTTAATTTCATTACTAATATTACTTTTTAAAATCTATCGTAAAAAACGACTGTAAATACCAATAAAATAATTACCTTTTCACCTTTTCACATTTAATTACCCATCCACATACCCGTCATCCCATATCATTTTCATAGGTAACGCGCGAAGCGGAGCGCTCACGATTGCGCTCCAATGAAACAAAATTCAGTACATTGCCTAATACGAAATCCAATAGGAGTGAAAGAGAAATTTCGCCACAGTCCTGCGCGTGAAACAACAGATTTTCTATGAAAAAGTAGCCAATTTCGGAGCGCCGCTCACGCGACGTTGCCGCTGGTTCATTTTACCGCCCGCGCCGGCCGCACGACAGCGATTGCGCGCGACGTTGCCACTCTTATATAAACAAACATTATAGTCAAGTTAGATGCATGCGCGCGAATGCGAATTCGGGAATTTTCTAATTAATAATCATTTAATACGTGTTGAAATAGCCTGTACTTATCAGTTATTACTTGTGAGTGTTAAAATGGACAATTATTATGTGGAGTTACTTCTCACGCTATGTATTTTAATTGTTTTATTTCAAGTGAACACCCATACAATTTTGTCACGAGCCGCCTCTGTTCGTAAAGTAACTATATGGTTGAGCTACACGATGACTGATGCATACATGCCGTCTTGGTGTCGTCTTTTTTTTTACATATTTCTTTGACATTTACTCATTATTGAAATTATATACCTATAATTCTACATTGTACCCTTTAATATTGGTTGTCATGGCAATAATGACATTTGGTTTAAATAGTATAATATGTCTTATTTATGAAATACTATTATTTATGTAGATTATTTTATACTTTTATACTTTGTGAATGTGAGAACGTTGTAGACCTTGTAGACTGTAGATAATTTTCCATCTTATTCAGTACCTGGTACTTGTTGACAGGCCTACACCGTCCTCCCATACCTATTAACACTGTAATTTGAAACAATTGTTAAAACTAATTATTTTTAAAACAGTAACCGTGGAGTTTCTTGCCGGCTCTTGTCCATAGGAACCAACAATTTGGAACCGTGCACCTAGCTTCTGACGTTTCATAAGTGCCCATGTAGGTTTATATGAAATAACAATATTTTGATTTGATTTGGTGGGACAAGTAAGCTCAAAGCTGCAATGGCTCTTTCTTCAAAAGGCTCTTCCAGACATTGCCCTGTATTGCTGGACTCACATAAAATTCTAATAAAACAATGTTTGGTCTTTAAAAGAGACTATGACCTCTTAGTTTGTTTCGGCATTTCTTCTCAGGGATCAGTCAACTAAGAAATGCCGGCGCCATCTAGTTTTAAAACATTGACGTATAAAATTGTCTTTAAAAGATCTACTTATATAAGTAAACTAGCTTCTGCCCGCGACTTCGTCCGCGTCAAATTTTTGCTCCCCTGACCGTTCCCGTTGCATCAAATTGCCTGCCAGTTTTCGTACATTTTTCGTTACTGTTCGGCTCCTTTTGATTGTAGCGTGATGTTATATATAGCCGTGTAGCCTTCCTCAATAAATAAGCTACCCAACACGAAAATAATTTCTCAATTCGGACCAGTAGTTCCTTAGATTAGCGCGTTCAACCAAACAAACAAACAAACAAACTCTTCAGCTTAATAGTATTAAGTATACATATTTGACTTCATTTGTTTAAATATTGATAAAGAATACAGAACACGTAATTTTTAGCGTCTAATATACAAAGGAATGTTTCTTTGGTTTGTCATTTAATGATTCATCGCAAAAATTACCACCTGCTAGAACCGACGAGGCGGTGAGGCGACTAAGGGACTTACTAGAGAATGGGCAGCAGCGTTCTCTACGCATTTTACCACCATACTGCGATCGCCAACCCGCCTGCCAAGCGTGGCGATTATGGAAAACCCCCCAAATTAGGAGACCTATATCAGTAAAGAAAGCTTTACGGACGTCTCCTGCCCCTAATCTAATCTGTGGCAAATTTCATATTTGTAGGTCCAGTAGTTTTTGTAATTTCGTGATTAATCAGTGAGTGAATGTATGATTGAGTGACCTTTCGCTTTTATATTTGACTAGCTTTTACCCGCGGCTTCGCTCGCTTTAAATTCGGCGTAACACGGTTCCCCTTCGGGAGTCGATAGCGGACTCCCGGCCACCGTAGGCGCGAGCTTGCGGGCGGCGAGCAATGGGTAGCTCGCCGCCCGGTAAGGACCAGGCTCGGGTCGACGGCGCGTAGTGTTCCACGCGCGCCTCAAAGAGTTGTCAGCAGCACTGAAGGGGTCTGCTAGGACCGATGCCTGTCAGGGTCGCGAGATTGTTTGAAAGAGATACCGTGACCCTGGCACATGGGCAACTGAAGGAAAACGGGTGGGTTTTAGTCAGTGAAAGTCTGACACGCCCTAGCTCCGCCCAGAGCGGGAGAAGTCATTTGATGATTTCCCATCCAAAAAAAAAAAAAAAAACACGGTTCCCCTTTCCTGATTTAGAACACAGAAGAGAACTCGGAACAGAATGTAATTTTAATACGCTACTGTAGACGATATTATATGTCTTTCCATTTGGGGATAGAATGTAAAGATTCTTGGCATTGGACACATGCGAACATGCTACATACAATAGGGAACATGCAATATTTTTATTTTTGTTTTCACTTTAAAGAATTCCATGTAGAATAGACCACAAATATATTAAAAAATTAAAACATTGTAATTTATCGGAAAAAATGCGGTTTTAAATTGACAGTTTAAATTTTCGCGCGAAAACGGGCCTATAGTTGCGATGACGTCATTCTTGTCACTGGTCGTACTTGTTCGTCGCTGGCTTTCATACTTTTGCATACTTTTTCAACTTTCGAAATATTTTTTGTAAAAAATTAAAATGCACTATCCATCAAAATCAGGTGATCTTAACAATACCACTAATATTCCAAAAAAAAGCCGTGTTGACACATCTTTTGTGCCCATGTGTCCGTGTCTACTTCAACAAAGTTTCCAAATAAATTGTTTTTGACTAGACGTTCTGACCCAAACTTGAGGAAAAAGTGATATCAAGCTGCAAAAAGAAATGACAATTATTCTCCAAAGACCACTATTCGATGCTGTGAAGAACACTTTGACGTAAGTCATAAGGCGAAATACTTGTTATATGTCGTGTGTGTTATATGTCATAAGGCGAATATACTTGTTATACGAGTATGCTTAGTTAATCTGCTTGTACATAAAAACACGTTAATTACCTACCTAATACTTACAAAACTTGTCTATAGTAGATTTTTAATTTTACAGTTTGAGATCGACGTCGATAATTGGTAAAAGTTTAAAATGTGTAAACCTTTTTCTGAAAAAACCGGCCAAGTGCGAGTCGGACTCGCGCACCGAGGGTTCCGTACAAACCTGCAGGTCATCATCATCATCATTCGTCATCATCGTTTATGAAATGAAATGTTTTTTTTTTTTAATTTTTATATTTGTGTTGACTGAATGAAAGGTAAATTGTGGTTTACGATTTATGACGTATTAAAAAAAAACTACTAACTAGATCTCGTTCAAACCAATTTTCGTTGGTAGTTTTCATGGTAATGTACATCATATATTTTTTTTAGTTTTATCATTCCCTTATTTTAGAAGTTACGGGGGGGGGGACACACATTTTACAACTTTGGAAGTGTCTCTCGCGCAAACTATTCAGTTTAGAAAAAAATGATATTAGAAACCTCAATTTTATTTTTAAAGACCTATCCATAGATACCCCACACGTAAGGGTTTGATGAAATTTTTTTTTTGTGTTTCAGTTCTATGTATGGGGAACCCCAAATATTATTGTTTAAAAAAAAAATGATATTAGAAACCTCAATATCATTTTTGAAGACCTATCCATAGATACCCCACACGTAAGGGTTTGATGAAAAAAAAAATTTTGAGTTTCAGTTCTATGTATGGGGAACCCCAAATATTATTGTTTTTTTTTCTATTTTTGTGTGAAAATCTTAATGCGGTTCACTGAATACATCTACTTACCAAGTTTCAATAGCACAGCTCTTATAGTTTCGGAGAAAAGTGGCTGCGACATACTCGGACAGACAGACAGACAGACAGACAGACAGACATGGCGAATCTATAAGGGTTCCGTTTTTTGCCATTTGGCAACGGAACCCTAAAAAGATCTCATGTCAACAGTAACTCTTGGTAAATTCCTGGAGTCTGCTTTGATAATTCCAACTATCATTTTTATTTAAAAAACGCAATTAATATTCCCATAAAATAATATTCACTTTTACAACCATAACCTCAACAAGTTGTCGTAACAAGAGTGACGTCACTAAACGCTTATTGGTGTTTTGAAATACGTTTCGTTTCAAGTCATTTTTAATACGTAATTATTGTTAAAAATCAACATTACATATAATAAAAACATTGTAGTGGCCCTTCTTTTATACTTTTTTAACATTTAAATCATAAAATTTTCAAAAATATTTTATTTGCATCTTCCCTATTGTCCATGGGAAAAGCACGGCTTTTCTAAGTTCACCCCAGCCTATTAAAAAAGAAAAAAATAGTAGCCTATGTCACTCTCCATCCCTTCAACTATCTCCACTTAAAAAATCACGACAATTCGTCGCTCCGTTTTGCCGTGAAAGACGGACAAACAGACACACACACATTCCCATTTATAATATTAGTATGGATAACCCGGTTGTTATAGAAGCTTATAATGGAAAAATCAATAAGTTGTTAACAGTCAATATTATTAATTTATTTGAACCACATAAACCAATCTAATATTTGCTTTCTTGATAATAAAAGCGTCTTATCAAACGTTTCCTAATTACGATGGCAATGGACTTGAGTTACCATAGTAACCGAGGGTACGTTCTGAATGATAAGGTATCATTCAGAACGTCTGAGCGCAAACGATTAAGGAATCGTTTGCGCTCAGCCGATCTATTCTGTAAAAAAATCTCACCGTGAAAACTTAGGTAAAATGAGCGGTTGATGCTGGTGACGGTGCCGAAACGTGGACACTGATACTTGGGCTGGTCCACTATTTTAAGGTCGTTCGGCGCGCTATGAAGCGGGCTATGCTCGGAGTTTCTTTGAAGGATAAAATCAGAAACGAAGTAATCCGGAAAATAACTGAAGTTACCGACATAGCTCGCAGAATAAACAGGTAGAAGTGGCCCCTCAGCTAGATGGACCGACGACCTTAAAAGATGGCTAGGATAGACTGGCTGCGGAGGGCGAAGGAAAGGATGTTGTGGCCCAGCATGGGAGAGGCTGAGTTGATTAAGCGGTCGATAGTATCAATCCATCAGGTGGAATGCCAGCTCACTTCACCAGCTAATATTGTGAGAGAATAGCACCGTCGAGAGCTGTTAACATTTCGTAACGCTCATGAAAGTGCTTACCATTTATAACTTGTATAAACCACAAATTAGTTTTGGACATGTTCGGTACTGTGCATCATGTCTTGCTGTCATCTATGACGATTCAGCGGACGTGGTTATCGCGCTCACTAATTCAGAATTCCTCCATTAGAAAGCCACCAAATTTTCTTTACCACGACATTTGCCTATGGGATCTGATCATCATCATTCATCATTTCAGCCGCAAGACGTCCACTGCTGGACTTAGGCCTCCCCCAATTTGGGCGGCTTTGCCATAATCGCCACGCTTGGTAGGCGGGTTGGCGATCACAGTATGGTGGTAAAATGCATAGAGAACGCTGCTGCCCATTCTCTAGTAAGTCCCTTAGTCGCCTTTTACGACACCCAACGGAAGAAAGACCACCCCGGTGTTATTGTTTACGTCCGGCACCACACGGTACTGGGATCTCATATCCTTGACAAAAAAATTATTGCTACGAGTTTTGGGAACGAGTCTCTTGCTTGTTATATCAATCCAATAGTTTAATTACGAAATCTCAGAAACGACTGGTCCTACGAAGATGAGATTTTGCATAGAGATAGATAATAAATAAGAAACGTCAACTAAGGAAAGATTTTAGGAAACTCCAACCGTTAAGGGGTAAAATATGCAGGGAAGTTTGTGAAAGTCCGTTAGTTTTGAAGCTAGGTTCTTCAAAGTTTATGTTTACAATATTTTTTAATCGTCAGTCTATGACGATTAAAAATTAATGTATACGTATCTCAGCGTTTTTGATAATTCTACTCCCGAAGAACTGAACAAGGGTATGAAACTGTGTGTTTACCAACTAGGTGCTAGAGTTTCTCTGAGAGATTTGTTTAAAGATAATGGTATTCTTACGGTGGCATCACAATTCATCTTCGCCAACATCTTATATATTAGGCAAAATATACACTTGTACACTAAAGACAGTGATATTCATAATATTAATTAGTGAATTCTAGTGAAGTAGGGATAAACTACGTGCTCCCTTTCACCGGCTTCATAAGGTTCATAATTCTTTTGTTGGTCTTGGTATTACCTTTTAAAACAAGCTTCCCTCTGCTTTGCTAGATTTACAGTTTAATGAGTTTAAAGCTAAAGTAAAATCCAACCTTTGTTCAAAGGCATACTATTCTATCAACGACTACTTAAACGATAAGAATAGTTGGTCGCTGTGATTAACTCAAGACAATGTTTATGTTCTTTCAATCCAGAATTAGTCTTCCTACTGACGGTTTATATGGGTAGTTCATATAATTGTTTTTATTTTTATTTTTTATTTAACTGCTTTTGTTAGTTTATTTTTATTTTCTTTTCATTTCATTTCATTTATTGTGTATATGTATCATTTGCATCGTATATGTAAGCGGGCACGCCCTTTATGCCTGGAGGCTTTATTAAGGTTTTAAGTTCTGTTTACGATTTTGTTTTATTATTTATTTCAGCTTGAGTTTAGTTTTCAATGTTTTGTTGGTATATTGGCGTATGCTAGCTGACATATGGCGAATAATGTATGTTTTGTTTTATAATATTAATAATTTACACAATACTGTATAGAATCAAGTTCTTCTAACTTAACAGACAGTTGTGCTGCTGGGGAGTTTGTTCCGCCACTTCTTCTTCCCAGCGAAAGCACTAGGAAGTGTCGAAGGGCGGGCGTTTTGGGGGGACTGTCTCATGTAATTTTGACGTTCAAAAAGTGCTGACTCTCAGCCTAGTTTGAATAAATGACTTTTGATTTTTGATTTTGTGAAAAGCTCTTCATTTTCAAAGTAAACATCATTAAATTTATTATTTAAGTGTATGGTTGAAAACGAACACAACAAATTTTCCGACATCCACGCGGGCGAAGCCGCGGGCAAAAGCTAGTACAATAGTATATTCGTTCCGAAATAGGCCACCTGTTGCATTCCATGTCATACTTCAGAAGATAGTTAAAGTAATATCGACCATGCAATCACATACTTGTTTGAAAAAGTAGATTGTGATATTTTAATCTGATTGATTGTCAGCTATTATTAATTATTATTATTAATGAATCATATGATATAGTTACTTAAGGGGGGTTATCGAACTTTTGACAGCTCTAATCTGCTAATTTATTCATTTCCCTGACCGCAAATAAAGTAAATTATTTACATTATTTAAATTATTGACTGGCCTGTTAGTCTAGTGATTAGTGACCCTGACTACGAAGACTGAGGTCGTGGGTTCGTTGGGACGTATCATCTACCCAGCATATTCCCAACTATGTTTCGGTAGGCTTCTAGTCAAACCGAATGCACTTAAATAGCGGTATTCTAAATGTAGCGACTGCCTATCTGACCTCCACAACCCAGTTACTGGGTGATATGACACCCTTTGGTAAGACTGGTTGTCAGATTTTCGGGCTTCTGACGGCCCGTAGCGACTGTCTAAGATCTACGAAAGACAGCCGGGACCAACGGCTTAACGTGCTTTCTGAGGCACGGAATAGTCTTGGTATGTAAAGATGGTCATCCATCCACGGACCAACCACGGCAAGCGTAGCTTAACCTGATGGATCGACCAGTGCGGCTGTTATCACTTAGCCACAAATCCCTAAAATTAATAGTCTGAAACAAAGAGAATATAACCACTAGAGAGCGTATACGCCGATTTCTTCTAAGCACACGACTCACCACTGCGGGCCGGGGGACGAGGAAGAATGCGCGACTGCAATTGGTCAGTTCAAGGTCAAGTTTCGTGGGTATGCCCATCGTAGGGCTGCTTTACTTAATTGAGGGAAAATAGTCGATATCGATAAACTGGATTTTAAAATTGTGATAAATACTCAATTAAAATCAAAGAAATCATATTTAATCAAAATGAATCACTAATACAATGAAAGTTAGAGAATCCAAGAACAAAATTTATGCCACTATCATATTCGGTGTAGAAGCGGTGTCGAATATCATCATCCCCAAGGTAGAAGTTACTATTGCCACGTGAGTTTTGGCGCCAGTTTACAAACGGATTGTCAAGACGAAGCTAAACAAGCCACAGTATTCGAATTGAAGAAAACTTATATTAATTTTTGTTTTTATTTTCGATATAGACTTTCAGCTATTAAAGGTAACAGCACTAATTTTTACGATAAAAATACAAAGGGAAAGTAAGGGACAGATGCATTAGAATTGTCTAATGAAAGAATGAGACTTTTCCAGAAGACATCAACGCGGGACTCAACAGTGTGCTGGCTGGTTTACCCAACTAGACATGGGCAAAGTTGTTATATTTCAATCACGGTGACTGTTGTTCCAGTTCCAAAAAAATCACAGTGAAAAATCACCGTGACTTTGTCACGTTGATATTTGGATAACGTACGTCGGATAGGTACTTGGAACGTCTGTGACTATAGATGATTTGACAATTAATTCGTTTATTCGATTAAAATAAATATCGCCTGCAGCTGTATTCGGTTTTATTATAGTATACGTATACACGTACGTGTCCACGTATGTATTTATATTATATGCATACAGGGTAACCAGTTTCTAAGACAAATCGTAAAAATGCAAGACAAAAATGGCGCCAAATTATAAGTGCACTTGACAGATAAACTACAATGAGCTGAGTCAAAGTTCTATACGCACCCTCTCGCTCGCGCGTTTACTAATATCACGAAACTAAACGACTTTCTCCGAACGGTATTCCGAAGTTCGGACTCGGGTGGCCGCGGGCGGACGTTCCGATTCAATATCGTTCCATATTAAACATGAACCATCGCAGTGACGGGAGTGAGACGGAGTAGGTGTGACTAAAAGGAACAACGTTATTTTGGAACGACGTTATTTTCTAAAAAGTCACTGTGAAATTCTCAGGTGACAGATCACGATGATTTTTTCACTGTGACGTTATTTATCACCCATGTCTATACCCAACCACCATTTTAAATAGACCTCTACGGTGGATCATAATCTGATTAAAATCAAAATAATTTTTCGTACTGTTTACGTACCGATGAAAAGTTATGCGATCTTTTTTGTAACTAGAAGTTTTGGAATGTTTCCCACACCCACTTCACCGCGCATGCAGGCATTTTGATGCGTTATAATTGCAGATGAAGTTATATTATTTGCATTAATTTAGCGTGCACAGAGGTCTAACAATTGGTCACAACTAAAATGGTTACTAGAACCGTAGCCTATGCATAGGCGACAAAATACTAATAGTTTTCGAGCGTCGGGGCACTGTATGCGCAGTCAAGTGGTTATATAGTCTTTGGTCTGAAATCACCAACTCACTGGAAGCAACTGTAGTAATCAATGTCCGTTTCTTCTGAGTTTGAGAAGAACCAGAAATATTACAATTACATTAAATTTTGAAGTTCTTCAGCCAAGTTCTTCTAACTGGACAGACAGCTGTGCTGCTGGACAGTTTGTTGCGCCACTTCTTCCCAGCTAAAGTACTAGGAACTGGTGAAGGGCGGGCGTGCCGGGGGACTGTCTTATGTAATTTTGATGTTCAAAGTGCTGACTCTCAGCCTAGTTATAATAAATTACTTTTGATTTAATAATGCTAACTCTTGACTTGCTTTTGTCAACATGTCAAAAATTGGAGATTTCTGTGCTATATCTAAGTTAAATATATATGCTTGCATTAAACATATAAATCTTCCTGAAGAAATTCCCAAAATGATGTTGAATACCGCATTAAGTTACATTATATAGTTTAGAAGATCTAAGCGTTCCTACAGAGAGACGCAAAAAACAAACTTGTTGTACACTACTAGGTGTAATAGAATAAACACCTGAAAGTCCTGAAAGAAGTTTGTTCATAATTGACTACTGAATCGATTTCAATTCCTATTAGATATGAGTATTTTTTTTTTTCATAAATTGAGTGAGCTAAAGAAAATTCAATCTTATTTGAAGGAGATAAGACTCAATTTTAAATGCATATAGTAATGATAAGGTCAATACGATTTTCTTCAAAAAAATAACGTTTGGTAATTGTATTATGCTTTTAACTCAATACTCTAATTGGGGTAGATGTGGAGAAAAAGCGTTAATGATGCTACATG
This sequence comes from Aporophyla nigra, assembly GCA_947507805.1. NCBI lineage: Eukaryota > Metazoa > Arthropoda > Insecta > Lepidoptera > Noctuidae > Aporophyla > Aporophyla nigra. Next base: position 9,442,912 of record OX382319.1, on the reverse strand, counting down.
TTATATGTCTGTATATGTGCCTTGACTGGACAGGTCCACTCAATCTGTGTGGTTCTATCCTCAAAAGACCATTTTAGACACTAATCTACGTGGTCTTCACCAATATTATGTCTGGGCTTTAAAAGAGACTGGTGACCTCCAAGTTTGTTTCGGCCTTTCTTCTCAGAGTAGTCAGATAGGGAAACGCCGACCTCATCAGGTTTATAAATACTACTGACGTCTAAAAGTGTTTGTACAAACCTACTTCATCATCATCTGCCTGCCTTTTTCCAACTATGTTGGGGTCAACTTCCAGTCGAACTGGATGCAGCTGAGTACCAGTATTCTACATGGAGCGACTGCCTATCTGACCTCCACAACCCAGTTACTGGGTAATACGATACCCCTTGGTAAGACTGGTTGTCAGACTTTCGGGCTTCTGACGACCCGTAACGACTTAGATAAGAATCTACGAAAGATAGCCAAACAAACTGTTGTAGTTGTACAAACCTACTTACAGAAATAACATCATAAATTTATTAATATAAAAACACTTCTAAAACCTCAGCATAATTTTAAACAAAACACAATTTTTTCTACATATCACAAAATCACTTATTTAAATTCACTACACATCCATAAAAAAACTCGTAAACACCACACAAACGCTAATCATTTACTAATAATAATTAGTTAGTACAACAATAGTTTCCACTTATCGCGTATTTGTATAGTGAACAAATGATATTGAAATGAACACGTCCGCTCCGAACGCGGATTCATATCAAACTGAATTGATGTAAAAATATTGCCTGGTAAGGCTATGCACATACTGTTGATAAGGTAATCGCGTTGTTCTGTTGGGACTAAGGCTCTTCGCGTACGACTCGTAAGCGTAGTCGTATCGTAATACGCGCGTAGGACGAGAGCAATACGAGCGCTTACATGTTCACACACGAAGCGGTGCTGCAGCGAATCATAGGAAATGTTTATTGTCATTACGATAGTAGTAGCGTACTGGCGTAAAAAGCAAGCGTTAAAAATTAACTGTGCATTGATTCTTTTCAAAATTTAACTTTATTTTATTTTAATTTTTAACTTCTTACGACTTTTAATTTCAATATGACTGAAAAAGTGATTCAATTCGTAAAACTGGTTGAAGCGTTCCCGTGTCTATGTAATCATTCATTGAGTCAATATTCAAGGTAAGATGTAACGGATAAAGCTTGAGCTGAAATATCGTCAAAAATAAGTCTAGATGTTTATGATGATTTTAACTGAGATCTTACAAAACGTTTCGCCTATTCGACGATTCGTTTGTAAAACACTGCAGGTTTCGTACGCGTTGCATCGTAACGATTCGCTTACGATACGACTACGCTTACGACTCGTGTGCGAAGAGCCTTAGTGTAGACAGACACGTTTTGCGTGTACAGGGAAATATAAAACCATTACGTATTTGTTTTGATAAAAATATTATTGAACACTGTAATATTAGGATTGCGAATCTTTTTGTGAAATACAAATAATTATTTTTGGCGAAAACTAAAAACTAGCTGAGTATTTTTTTAATAATTAAAAAATGCACAGAGTCAAATTAAATTAGCTGGCAATACTTTACCCTTTATACCAACATATCAAATTACAAAACCAAATTATCCAAAAAAAAATCATCATTCGATGAATGAAGGTCAATGCCCATAGTCAAATCAGCTGTTTCAGTAATTTCTCGTGGAACACAGATATTTTTTATGAGTTTCCGATAACAAAAATCTAACAGTCGTTTGGTTGCCTTAATCTACATGTCAGTGTCATTTAAAGCTTTGAAAAAAGTAAAAAAAAAGCTATCTTTTTCGATATTGTTACGCATGACATGGCTAAAGTATTGCCCACTTATTTAAATTGACCCCGTAAACATTAACAGCCTATAATATTCGCACTGCTGAGACACAGACCTCTCCGTGAGTGAGTGGGCCATAATCCACCACGCGCGGGCCCGGTGCGGGTTGGTAGATGTCACATGTCGCGTACTTTTTATTGAGACCAGTTGTCAGTATTAGGATTTTGACAACCCGTAACGATTGTCAAAGATCTACGAAAGACAGCCGGGACCAATGGCTTAACGTGCTTTCCAAGGCACGAAGGGGTCTCCGTATGTAATGCTCAATATAGTGACCTCGTGCGTAGCGTTCACCTTCGATCGATTCGAGCAGCTGTATTAATAGCCAGTATATTTAGCCATGACCTCCTCTTCGATCAGTCAATCACCTTTTCTAAACGATTGCACTAGGTAATAAATAGGGATGGGCCGAATATTCGTCTTATGTTCGATATTCGGCAGGTTTACTGTACATTCGTATTTGGTTGAATATTCGGCAAAAAAAGAGAGCAATGGTGGCCCAGTAGTTTCGGTCCTGACTTACGAGTTGTTGTCATGAGTTTGAAATTGAATCTAAGCAGGCGCTTCACTGCTCTCAAAACGGTGCTGGAAAACATCGTGAGGAAACTGGGATGTCCTTAAACCAAAAATTCGAAGACATGTGACATCTATCTACCAACCCGCACTGGGCCCGCGTGGTAGATTACGGCCCACTCCCTCTCACTGAGAGGGGGCCTGAGTCCCAGAAGTAGGAACGGTATAGGCTGATTATACAGCAAAAAAATCGAACATTCTACCGAATAATATTGTATTAAAAAACTGTGTAAGTTTTTATGAAGTAGCACAATTGTAAGTACAATTGGACCCTTTTAATAGATGTCAAAAATTATTTGTTTGCTAGCACAAGGGTAACATCCATAACCAACTAGACTAGATGATGCAATAACAGTTCGGGTAGTTGGGGGTAGTGGCTTCAGCGGGTGGAAGGGTAGTCAACGCGCTCTAAAAGCACCTACTAGAAATTTTAGAGTTGCATGATAAGGCACGCCAAATCCTGCCGAATATTCGGTTCGGTAAACTTTGAACCGAATATTCGGCCTATTATTTCTATTCGGTAAAAACCAGTATTCGGCCCATCACTACTAGATTACAAGAGTCATGTTTTTGCTATCCTAAATACAGTCCTCACTACATACAAGGGCGTGTTCTGATAAGAGTGAGTATACGATAAATAACGTAGCTAATGATAAGTAATTACTAATTCCGTTTAGAACTTTAGATTTAGACCACTTTCGTACGGACGTTAAAATAGTGCGACGGGATTTTATCGCGGACTAGATTTTTAGAAAAAGATATCAAATGCCTTTTCTTAGGGTGGGAAATCATCAAATAATGTCTCCCTCTCTGGGTGCAGGAAGGGCGTGTCAGACTTTTACTGACTAAAACCCACCCGTGTTCCTTCAGTTGCCTGTGCCAGGGCCACAGTGACTCTTTCGAACAAATCTCGCGACCACGGCAGGCAGATAGCAATAGCCTAAATTAAGTTAAATTTGTGCAAAACAGAATCATCGTTATTGTGTCTTTTAGTCTGTGTTAAATGAATATCTGTTTCTTTCTTTCTTTAGAGAAAGAACAAATTGAGCGAGAATATGCGTCACATCTACGCAAAACGGCCACCGATCAGTATAACTCGCTCGCTCGTATTACTCTCACGATCCAATCTTTGTGTCTTAATTTCATTCTGTGCTTATCGTGTCTGTTAACTTGTTCTTATTACTTTACTTTACTTTACTTTACTATAAAAGCCCCGCAGACAGGTTCGACGCAACATTAGTCCAGGCGCGGTCCGAGGGGGGGGGGGGGGGGTCCTAACGGGTCATGACCCCCCCAAAGACAGTCATGCTGTCGAAACCCTGAACGATTTGCCTGTCTTACTATCTTAAAATTGTTCTCACTTGAGCCACGGAGACTCCGATGGACATTTGCAAAAAGATTATAACCCGGGGCATCATGCTGATCAGCAGCGCTTGCGACTACTAGACCAAAGAGGATGTACCTTCCTAAAAATATTCTTCAGTACTCATGGTGACCCCCCCAAAATGTTAGGCTGCGACCGCGCCTGCATTAGTCGGGCAATCTTTATTAAATTTTCATGGAAATTGTTCTAACAGAATTGCATCGCGCCTTTCTACAGGAGCCTTAGTGCTAGACACAGAGCTCCAGCGCTAATACTGCCAAAAGTGAACAGGATAAATCGCTACAGAAATAACAGCAATGTGTCCGCACCTTTACATATATAACAACACTTTTGCAAAACCAGTGATTTGCATATATTATATTTTATGTTTATATGCAAAGTCATATCATAATGAACATAGACAGAAGTTCTACTTTAAAAAATTTCTCTAATCACAAATATTATAAAGTTTGTTTGTTTGTATGTAGAGGAAGGAGGTAGCCTCTGGAACTACCGAACGACTTGAAAAATACTTTTTGCATTTGACAGCCCAATTCTTGAAGAAGGTTATATGCAATTTAACACCACGCTATGACCTTTAGGCGCCGAAAAGTATAACACGCCCTCCCGCTCCGCCCAGAGCGGGAGATGACATAACCATAAAAACTCCATCCACAAAAAGGACTCGAGGAAAAAAGAAATTAATCAGAAATAAATAATAGTTTAAAAAAACTAAAAAACACACTTCCATTGAAAACCAAACTAAAAAGTACAAAATAATGGAAAAAAAGCGTGGGGTGCTTTTTAAGCTATTTTTTTATTGATATCAGACACCCCACGCCTTTTAAACTATTATTTATTTTCTATTTTTTAGGGTGTTTCGAATTTTGAGACGTATGTCAGCGTAGTTTGTGACGTATGTCGGCGTAGTTTTCGAAGACCGTTTTTTTGCTGTCCTGGTAACCCTGGCAAGGATAATGGCACAAATTTACGAAATTATTGCATTGTCATCGGTCCTTGACAGGTGTGCAAAGTTTGAATGAAATCTGGTCGTTTAAAGTGGGTCAAAATCGCACTATAAGGAGTCGGTTACAAACAAACATACAAACAAACATACAAGTGAAGCTAATATAAAGCGTGTAAAAACGCTACAAACTAGGTAGAACTTTTTGTTTGAATAAAAATAGTAACTTTTCTTATTGCACTGAACGGCTGAAATACCAAAACAAATACTTTTTTTTTACAATTTTCTATTCTAAACTTTAGGTGAATCTTCTGAACAAATATTTTGTATGTGAGTGTCAAACCACTATGTATATATTAAGCTGAGCTAAGTTGCACATGACATCATGCATACAGTCGCAAATTTGCTGTTTTGTTTTTACTATATTTTTATTCATATTCTGCAAGATTGGTAGAAAATTTAGAGCACTGGTATGGCCCAGTATAACGGCTGCGAATTACGTACGTGAAAGTAAAAAATTAATAAATAAATAAAACTCTGTTGTTCCAGAAAAATAGAAGTACAAATTGAAGTATTTTCTGTTATATGTATTTAACTTTCAACAATTTTTTTTTCGTGTGAACCATTAGTTTTCATTTTTAAATGTCTTTTTTAATACTTTCTATTATTTTTAACTTTATTCTAATCTTCTTGGTTCGTTTAATTAAACCTTATACTATGTTATTGTTATGATATGGTCTCGTCTTGGCAACGTTTTTGGTGGGAATGTTTACTGAAACACTACCAAATTGGTATCACCAATGGGCAGGCGCGGTCAGAGAGGGGGGGTCCTAGGAGTCATGACCCCCCCCAAAGACAGTCATGCTGTCGAAACCCTGAACGATTTGCCTGTCTTACTATCTTAAAATTGTTCTCACTTGAGCCACGGAGACTCCGATGGACATTTGCTAAAAGATTATAACCCGGGACATCATGCTGATCAGTAGCGCTTGCGACTACTAGACCAAAGAGGATGTACCTTCCTAAAAATATTCTTCAGTATTCATGGTGACCCCCCCCCCCCCCCCTCTCAAATGTTAGGCTGCTACCGCGCCTGCCAATGGGTTATGGCCATGGGTTATCGACTCGTAAAACCTCACTTTACCCAGTTCGGAGTCGCTGACTGATTTGAGAGATTATAAATAACCGTTCACCATTTCGGGAAAATTGGATTGCGTTTGGTTGAAAATGAGACTGTAATGATTTACCCATTAATAAAGCGTTGTTTAAGTAATCCGACATTCACACAGATGTAATGAAATAGCGACGGGATATTTTCGAGCACTGATATAATTTTGTAAATACATACGAGTGTGTGCGTGGTCGCTCACAAAGGGTCTCATAAGAAGGCCGAAAGTTACCTAAAGGGCAATAGAGAGAGCTATGCTTGAAGTTTTCCTACGCGAGCGAATTAGAAATGAAGAGATCCGTAGGAGAACCAAGGTAACCGACATAGCCCGAAGGATTGCCAAACTTAAGTGGCAGTGGGCAGGGCACATTGCTCGCAGAACAGATGGCCGATGGGGCCGGAGTTTAGTTAAAATATACAGCTGTGATGCTGGATAGTTTGTTGCGCTACTTCTCCTCAGCTAAAGCACTATGAAGTGGTGAAGGGCAGGCGGTTTTTCGGGGACTGTCTATTGGAATTTTGACGCTCGAAAAGTATTGATTCTCAATACTCAATACTTTATTGCATTCCACAATGTATATGCTTAGGTGGTAAAAGATTTTATTTAGAAACAATCGTGGACCCTGTCGGGCACAGCAAAAGAAAATACAGTAGGTAGAGATGAGGACCTATTGATTATCTTATAATGTAACTTATTCTAAAATAGTAATTAAAAATAAATTAAATACATGCTTTGGAGTTTTCTAAGCTAGTTTAAGGTAGGTAGGTAGTTTAGGTTTATTGGAAGCCTAATTTGAATAAATAACTTTTAATTTTGATTGCTGAGGTCATCGTTTCAGCCGTAACACGTCCACTGCTGGACATAGGCCTCCCCCTATTCGGGGGTTTTGACGTAATCACCACGCTTGGCAGGCGGGTTGGCCATCGCAGTATGGTGGTAAAATGCATAGAGAACGCTGCTGCCCATTCTCTAGTAAGTCCTTCAGTCGCCTCTCTTACTACCACGGGTAGAAATGGGGTGGTGCTATTCTTTACGTCCGGCACCACACGGTACTGAACTGTGCTGAGGAACTCAGCGAGTCCTCCTTAACTATAATTAGCGGAATAAATAAATAAATGTCTTAGGACAACCTACACACCGTTATCTGATCCCAAACTAGGCAAAGCCTGTACTATGGTAACCAGACAACTGATAAACATACTTATATATTTCTAAATACATACATATTACAGATAAATTACACCCAGACACAGAACAAATGATCGTGCTCATCACACAACGATTTTTTCTGGATGGGAATCGAACCCACCTCAGTCTTAGCAGTCAGGGTCACTAACCACTAGACTAACAGGCCAGTAAAATGAATGTGGGTGTACGTAGGTACCTACCTACACGTCTGTTTAACCTTTAGGGGAACCAGGAGTGATATTCAGTCACGTTCCCTTGAAAAATGCTTCTTATTTAGCTTTATTTCTTTGTAATAAAGTTAAGGTTATGAAAATAATGAAATTTAAGTTCTTGGCAAAGAATTTAGAAACAAAAGCGTAGGTGGTTTCGCCAGACAAGTGGAATTTTTGATGTTGGTACAATATCTTTTGCCACCCACTCCAAGTTGGAAAAGTTATTTATAAGTCATTTACTTTCATAATTAGTTATCGTAGACGAAAAGCCCAGTTTGATGAAACGATTACTTTGTGGCTTTTATCTGTACCTACTTAAAGAGATTTTTTCGAGCTTGAAAAAAATCTTCTCTCAAACCAACACGAAAATTCAACGAACTGAACATGTTTTTTTTTTAGATGGGAAATCATCAAGTGACGTTTTCTGCTCTGGGCGGAGCGGGAGGGCGTGTCAGACTTTTACTGACTAAAACCCACCCGTGTTCCTTCAGTTGCCCATGTGCCAGAGTCACGGTATCTCTTTCGAACAATCTCGCGACCCTGGCAGACTGTACATGTTCCTATTGATATCTCATAATTCTAGGGTATTCATGAAAAGAATCAATGTGTTTGATTCTTTTCATTTTTTTGCGTTTGTTTTTTAAATTAAATTATGCCTTTTTTCAGTAAGGTGTAAATTTCATTGATACGTACGAGTAAATCATTTTCATTCAAACTAATCATTCAAAAAACCTGGAAAATGCGACGTTAGCATATTTCACGTAAGGGTCATAATCAGCCTATATTGTTCCCACTGCTGGGACACAGGCCTCCTCTCGGTGAGAGGGAGTGGGCCGTAATCTACCACAATGGCCCAGTGCGGGTTGATAGATGTCACATGTCTTCGAATTTGTGGTTCTAGAACATGCCAGTTACCTCACGATGTTTTCTTTCACCGTTTTGAGATCAGTGGTGGAGAAATTATTTACACGAATTATGGCGCCTGCCTGGGTTCGAACCCACGACCTTAAGCTCGTGATTCGGGGCCGATGCCACTGGGCCACCACTGCTCTACACGTAAAGGTGTTTTACATCTATACTTACTAATATTATAAAGCTGAAGAGTTTGTTTGTTTGTATGTTTGTTTGATTGAACGCGCTAATCTCAGGAACTACTGATGCGAATGTACCGTGTGGTGCCGGACGTAAAGAATAACACCACCCCATTTCTTCCCGTGGGTGTCGTAAAAGGCGACTAAGGGACTTACTAGAGAATGGGCAGCAGCGTTCTCTATACATTTTACCACCATACTGCGATCGCCAACCCGCCTGCCAAGCGTGGCGATTATGGCAAAGCCCCCCAAATTGGGGGAGGCCTAAGTCCAGCAGTGGACGTCTTACGGCTGAAATGATGATGATGATGATGATGACTGATGCGAATTGAAAAATTATTTTTGTGTTGGGTAGCCTATTTATCGAGGAAGGCTATAGGCTATATAACATCACGCAACAACCAAGAGGAGCGGAGCAGTAATGAAAAATGTTGCAAAAACGGGAAAAATCGCACGGGTAGGCGATTCGACGTGACGGGAAAGGTCGGAGGAACAAGAAATTTAACGCGGATGAAGTGGCGGGCAGAAGCTAGTAAATAAGTATGACAACCGGGACCAAGGGTTTTATGTGCTTTCGGAGGCACGGAGGTGTCTTGGTATGTAAGGATAATCACTGAACATAGCCCACCCCCAAAACTCCACCACTTCTACCAGTTTTATGCTCCCACATCCAGCGTATCCCTGCGGCCTTCACAAGGTCATCCGTCCACCTTAACTGGTCCTCAACTGTATATCAAAAAACCCAACACTTTGTAACAATGCAATACGTTCAGCACAATGCTGTGTTAACATAACCTTTGGAACACAAACAAGGCATGTTTTTGTTACAATCCTGCCAAGGTAATTTCATATTTGTTTTAAAACTAACTTTGTAAATACTTGACACATAAGGCATATGTCCCAAAGCCAGCGATCAGCGCGAAGCCAGTAGAACGTAGCATAATCAGTCTGTCAAAATTACATAGGACAGTCCCCTAACACGCCTGCCTTTCACCACTTCCTAGTGCTTTAGATGGGAAGAAGTGGCGCAACAAACTCCCCAGCAGCACAGCTGTCTGTCCAGTTAGAAGAACTTGATTCTATACAAAGATTAGTAGTAAACATTGAGAGACAGAGAGAGGTGAGAGGGGTGTAGAGATCGTAGCAGGTGGCGTTCCGTGGTTTCTGCCTACCCCCATGGGAAAAGGCGTGATTCTATGTATGTATGTATTGAGAGACACAAAACATTAAATTAAATGATTTGCCATTTTATAATATTCCCACTTCTGAGTCACAAGCTTCCTCTCTGTGAGAAGGAATGGACTGTAATACACCACGCTGGCCCAGTGCGGGTTGGTAGATGTCCCATGTCTTCGAATTGTTGGTTCTAGGACATCAAGGTTTCCTTCTATAGGCAGAAAGAGTACTGTATCTAAAGTAAATGAATAAGTTTTGCATCTCGCCTCGAATGGTATTGTTTTAGGCCGTGTCCTCGCGGACGCAATCGGCGAAGGCGATCGGCGGCGGCGATCTCTCGGGTCCGGCACTAGTTCAGGCCATGGTATGGAGCGAGAGAGCATGAGAAGCCGTCACCTACTTCTCCGACACAGTAATGCTCGCGAAGGAGGAGACGGAGAGCGTGATAAGAGGCAATCTGCGCCCACTCGCCCCTAGCCGCTGCAGAAGAGACCCTGGGCGTCGGGAGCCTATAGCGGACTCACAGCCACCGTAAGCGCAGGCTTGCGGACGTCGAGCAATGGATAGCTCGCCGCCCGGTAAAGACCTGACTAGGGTAGACGATGCGTTGTATTCCACGCGGGTATAAAAGTGATGTCAGCATAAATTGAAGGAGTCCGCTAGGGTCGATGCCTGCCAGAGTCACGGATTCGTTCGATAGAGTTACCGTGGCCCTAGCACAGGCAACCAAAAAGAACACGGGTGGGCTTTAGTCAGTAAAGGTCTGACACGCACTCCCGCTCCCGGCCCCAATGGCAGCTAGTCGCTTCCAAGTACGCGGTGGGGCAAAAGCCTTAGTAATTACAATCTTTAAGGTCAAATTAACTGTTCTTCCAAGTAATTTGTGATAAGGTTAGTGAGTGGGTTTGTGAAACTCTAAGAATTTCATAACAAAAGGCAGAGGTGTGTTTTACACCCATATTTTAAGTTATTTTATCTTCCCTTTCTTCTCTTAGATGAAAACTTATTTATTTAATCATTTATTTCGAGCAACAAGACTCATAGTGTTAGTAACAATGTATTTATACACTTAGTTTTAGAACAGCACACCATGCTTACCTACATTGCTGATAATACTAACAAAAGACGGAATGATATAGTATGCACATCAAATGCAACCTCAAAACATGTTTTTGTAGAAAGGATTTTTACATTCTTAGGCCCATATCTGTCCAATAGGTTAAATAGAAAACTAAGTATCTTTAAACTAAATTACTTCAGCTGTAAACAAATTATGCTTAAATATTTATTACTATCGATTATACACAGACAGAAGACCTACTTGTTGTCTGCAAATAGAACGACTAACATAAAATGCTATTACACTTTTATTTTCCTAATTTTAATTTAGTTTTTACTTTTTACTCATGGTTAATTTATTATATTAAGTACTAGCTGACCCGACAGACGTTGTCCTGTCTCTTTGATGATATTTGAGCACGCATTCTGTCAATTCTATGTCAAATGTCATAACATTTACATTTAAAAAGTTGTCCTATTATATGGTTGTTAAGTATTCTTAAATAAGTGTTCTTAAATTTTCTAATTTTCCGCGCAATTTTTAATTTTTTTTCTTTCATAAGAACCTTCTCCTGACAATTACAAACACAACAAAAAAAGAAAAAGTGAAACCGTTCACGCGTGATGGCGTGACCAAGGGAAATAGGGATTAATTTTTATTTACTTTAAATTAATGCACTTACTAGCCTGAAGCACAGGTTCAACCAAGTTCGGGCAAATGAGCAACTGTGCTCTATTTTAATTTTTAAGTAATATTGTAAATGTGCCCATTTTTATAAATAAACGATTATTATAAACTATTTACAAACTATGTTAGTAACACACTTACAAAGACAGAAACAGATTGTGACATCACTGCTGCAAGGTGACAGGCCCAGCTCAAACCTTGCAGCAGTGGTTCACAAACTCACGACCAAGCCTACTTGCTATCATAGATAGGATGCTGTTGGCACTGCTTCGCACCCTATGGACCAGGGATGCGCACCCTATGGACCAGGGATGCGCACCGTTTCCGCGTCACCGTGTAGGAATTATTTGGCAACAATTTTTGATTTTTTTTTTGTATTTTTTATTCTTATAAATTAATTTCCATTATTTACATTAAAAACATGGCTTAAACTTAGTGTTCTAGAGTGAAAAACCCTGACTTCTAAACTAGGTTTATGTACCTGTAGCTTAGAAGCCAGTGTCCCTTCAAAGTGATGAACATATAGAAGGTAGGACACACATTATATACAAGAATCCATTAGGACTAGTTTAAGAGAAATAAAATAAAAAATAAGGAAAAAAGAAAAATAAAAAATTAATGAAAGTGTTGTGTAATATTGGCTGATTATGATGAAGATCCTTCAAAATAGGCCATTTCCTTTATATGTTCATGCTGCTGGATAGTTTGTTGCGCCAATTCTTCCCAGCTAAAGCACTACTAGGTAATGGTGTAGGACGGGTGTTTAGGGGGACTGTCTTATGTAATTTTGACGCTCAAAACGTGCCAACTCTCAGCCTAGTTTAAATTAATGACTTTTGATTTTGTCAAGTAGAGGTCGCAATTCATGTTTTGTTAATAATACAGTCTGACACTGCTCTACAAATTGCATAAAAACGAAAATTTACTCTTCATGGGCTACCCTGCACTAGTAGCGGTGGCCCAGTGGTAACGACTGCGTCTTACGAGTTCTAGGTTCAAACCCAAGTAGGCACTTTGTGTAATTATTTCATCACCACTGCTCTCAAAACGGTGAAGGAAAACATCGTGAGGAAACCGCATGTCTTAGGAACCAAAAATTCGAACACATGTGACATCTACCAACCCGCACTGGGCCCGCGTGGTGGATTACGACCCTTTCACCGAGAGGAAGCATGTCCCAGCGATGGGAACAATATAGATTGATTATGATGAATGGAAAAAAAATACATGCTTATCAGAGGGAAAATCCCATATGTCAAAAATACCTCGACTTTTTAATTACGAGACATTACGATTCAGACGTGTGTCACTAAAGTTTCAGAAACCAGAGCTATGTAAACCAGGGCTCTATGTAACCTCGCAGCCTACCCATATCGCTACTTACGTAGCACAATAGTACCTCGACAGTCATGTCAATATCGATGACAGCTGTCAAACACAAGTCCGAAGGTCGATTAAATTCCTATTTCAATTTGTATTCAATTACATAACTTTAGTTTTATGTTAGAAGGATAGTTTTATGGGAATAAAATAGAAGAGTGTTGCTATGCCCGTTTGTTTTAAAGACGTCCGCTTTTTACCCTGTTTGTGAAACTGAGAAAAAAAAATTAGAACCATTGTACTCAATTGTATGATTATGCCGTATCACTATCTATTTTACTGTGTAGTTACATAAATATATAGTTTAAAAACTTAAACATACTTTAATAGAAAACAGAACGAATAAGTAGAAAATAATTAAAAAACATAGGACACACGCTTTTTAGTTTTTTTTTTAACTATTATTTATTCTCTATTTTTCATTTCGGCTAACTACGAAAGGGTGTTTTTTTTTACCACCAATTTATTAAATTATTGTAATGCCATCAGTCCTTATCAAGAACCACGTGATATCAACTACGAGATATCAATAAAAAAAAAATTCGCCGTATGGCGTTCGTGGTGGGGCTTGCGGTTTTCGACCTTTAGGTCTGTAGCGATAGAGTTTATTTTGCTGGACACTACGTAAATAAAATGGCACCCACGAAGGGGACCGTCACGATTCCACGGTGCCCACCCGCATGTCTACGCGCGTAGACACGGGACGGGTGTCCGTCACGGGCGCCCGCTTGACGCAGTTTCATCTGTCGCTTTCTATTCCTTAGGACCCAAGATAGCGGCGCGTAGTGTTCCACGCGGAGGAGGGGAGTTTAACTCCTCACTCCCACCCTAATGTGAAGAGGCCCGCAGAGGCGGGTCAGCACCAGTCGGGGATCGCGAAAGACGCATTCGATACCGTGGTCCCCGTATACGTAGGTGTGGGACGGAACACCTGACAGATCCCAGCCCAGGCAGAGGACATCCATGAGGCTTTCCAACTCAAGATCAAAAAAAAAAGTTTCAGCCTTTAGGTCAATGCCAATTTGTGCGTATTATGGAAAGTTCTCGACATTAACTGTCGTTGAGATGACATTTTCAAGTACGAGAATTGGCCTACACATTCAATTGAATGGACTTTATGAAACCCAGGGTTATGGCGTAAACAAACACTTTATTTAATAAATAATAGTTTAAAAAAACTAAAAAATACTTTTCCATAGAAAACCAAACTAAAAAGTAGAAAATAATGGAAAAAAAGCGTGGGGTGCTTTTTAAGGTATTTTTATTGATATCAGGCACCCCACGCTTTTTTTCCATTATTTTCTACTTTTTAGTTTGGTTTTCTATGGAAGCGTGTTTTTTTAGTTTTTTTTTTAAACTATTATTTATTTTCTATTTTTAGGGTGTTTCCAATTTTGAAACGTATGTCATCGTAGTTTGTGTAGTTTTTTGGTATCCTGGTAACCCGGGCAAGGATAATGGCACAAATTTATGAAATTATTGTATTGTCATCAGTCCTTGATAAGCCTACAAAGTTTGAACGAAATCTGGCCGTTTAAAGTGGGTCAAAATCGCGCCATAAGGAGTCGGTTACAAACAAACATACATACAAACATACAAGTGAAGCTAATATAAAGCGTGTAAAAATATTAATAGTAATAGAGGACCGGTGTCCAACCGGTCTTTTCTAAGACTAGATCGCACTCCACGTGTTTGATTTCGTTTTTCTTTTACTAACTTATTTCCAAAGTGGATACTAAAACGAATATGGTTCAATGAATTCTCTCAAATAAAGTTACTGTATTAAACGACTTATACGATCCGTCGAATTGGGAAAAATAAGAAATATCATATTTTCTCACACAATTAAAAACAAAGATCAATTTTATTTATTCTAGCGGTACCAACACTCACACACACATTTTAGCTTAAGAAATAGCACAGAAATAACAAAATCGTCAATATTCTAGCCAGATACAGTAATTTTAAAACACAGGTAGACTACTCCCCATAACGATATTTCATTTTGAACTGATAGGTTTTTTGTTTTTAATCCTTCCTGCTTTTAAATACCACTAGCTACTACACATCATCTCGCATTTTTACCCCAGAAGGAGGCATGCCATTAAGAGCACCTAAGCGTATAGCACCCGTAATATTCCACATTGCGCACAAACTGTGAAAGTGGTCGTTCGAAAAAGGCTTTCAATAGTCGATACTGAAACTAGTGTTTTTTGCTTTGCAGATCGACTTATCGGTAATCGACGTAGAGATAGTAAATCATAACCCATAATAAAGGTGTGAAACGAGGCCGATAGTGATATCGCACCCCTAGATCTAAAGGGAACTAACTCAAAATTCTTAATTTTTCAGTTATGCACATCTTCGAGTCTGTCATTTCAATACCTATCGACCAATAAACCAGATTCAAAACTATTTCCAATATTTGGAGTCGAATATTGGAAATAGTTTTGAATCCCTTTAGATCTAGGGGTGCGATATTATATTACACATAAAAGTGTCAGGCTTCTATATGTAATTACAATAATGTTCCTATACATCAAAACATTTGTATGACTACATTTTATTTCTATAATGTTTTAATAGTTAATGACCTTGCCTTACTACCGCTTTGGTGTGCAATGTGGTATGTTCTGGGTGCTATTCGCATTCCAACTTTTCCAATTGGTGCTATAAATGGCGTACATCCCTCAAAGGGGTGGAGATATTCCTCACCGGTCCTCACAATCTTGCCGGCGACATAAACATTCTGAGATGTGAACCTCTCATCTCGTCGCTCCAGATTACTCGCTTTAAAACTCGCGGAGGGTAGTTTGTCGTAGTCTATCACTGAGTACTTGTCTGGTGTTATTATTAGTTGTGGATACAGAGATTTCCTATAAAAGTTATTTTAATTATTAAAGTGAGAAAGGGACAGTGACATTTGGTCTGGCTAGACCCATCTCTGTCTTGCATCGGAACCATTTTCTTTTGCGAATAAGAGGTATGATGGAATAATGGTTATCCTTTTTGTGTTGCAGATAAGAGATGGAATCATTTGGTGTATTTCAAACAATAATGGACCATCAGGCCAATAATATACTATTTAAACGACACTCAATAATAAACCTGAGTATCAATTTCTAAAAATACAATTGGGTCATTCTTGCCTCAAAGACTTTTTTACAACTTTGCACTTAATAAAACTAAAAATAGAGTGTAGTATTCAATAGCTTTGAGTGTCTTCTCACTCTGTTGGATGATGTAAATTATTAAGGAAGTAAGCATATCCACAAAAACCTACCTATATTCATCTCTAGCTTCATCAGAGGAAGACGACGTATATTCCCTGACTCTCTCAACAGATGGCGCTGTTTTAATAATAATATTCTCAGGGGTATCACAGATAACCTCAGATCCCTTATACAATCTTCTTTTAGACTTAATGAAGACATCGTCATTTTCTGAATCAGTCTTGACGCCAGACTCTCTAAGCTCTCCGATTCGTTTTTGACTAAATGTCAAAGGAGTTGAACTTCTGCGTTTTGGAAAAGTCGACATAAATTTCATGAAATTCTCTTCAATCATTGAAGTAGGAGATATTTTTTCTTTCGAATGGTCTCTTAAAGGAATCTTTGGTAGCTCCAGACATTTTAGTATCGGTGATTTTTTAAAGTCAAATTTATAAGGACTAGATGCTAGACTTTTACTCATTTGTTTCTTAATTGTAGGCTCTTTCTCCATTCTCATAGAAGAAGTGGACGCAGTATTGCGACCTAAATGCGTCTCTTTCTTCCACAAGAAATCCAGGAACCTGCCATCCTTTTCTGGCGAAGGCGGGTCGCTAGAGTCATGTTCTTTGGACAGAATCTCGATTGAGTCCTTAAATTGCGCCCATTTTGTTTTATGCGTTTTGGCCTTTTTCGGCACCTGGTATGCGGTCTTTCTATCGATACAATTGGATCTTTTAGGGGAGTAGTCCGATATCGACATTAGAGGTGAGCTACAGGATGAGGGCTCGGATATTTTTAGAACTACTTAGCGTTAAGTGCAAGGAGGGTAGTTGGAAAAAATATTAAAATTTTTACCTTATGCTGTTGTCGATAATCAAGATATCTAAATGCTTAAAAAGTAATTTTGTGAGTATAATTTTTATAAACCAATAAAAGTTAAACATGTCATTCTAAATATAAAATTTCAACGCCAATTTATTTTTCAATTCATAGAAATAATTTTCTAAAAAGATTACAGATATGTTAAAGAGTGGAGAACTAATGGATACTACAAAAGTTATGTGAA
This sequence comes from Aporophyla nigra, assembly GCA_947507805.1. Taxonomy (NCBI): domain Eukaryota; kingdom Metazoa; phylum Arthropoda; class Insecta; order Lepidoptera; family Noctuidae; genus Aporophyla; species Aporophyla nigra. The sequence goes on along the minus strand of OX382319.1, from coordinate 9,425,892 downwards.
ACAAATGTGTACAAAAAAGTGACCATTTATAAAATGATCGCAAATATCTATGTACAGAAATCACACGTTCTTTTAGGGAATCATTGTCCTCTAGTATTCCATTAAAAATCTACTCCGTTTTGTTCTAAAAAGAATACATATCTTTGAAAAAAAAAATATAATAATATAATTCCACGGACGAGAGTCACGGCTATAACCACGTTTTGCCTTCAAATTATCGTCGTAATGATATCGCCGTGTAGAGATTGATTTACATAGTTTCTATTGAATTTGTCTTAGGATAATTACTTATGACTTACTTTACTTACTGACTTTACTGTCGGCCTCAGGCCTAAACTTGTGCAGAGTGTCTCGTTTGTTGGACATAGGGCCTTAACACTTTCACAGTCCATTAAGTAGAAACAATAGTTAAATAATCAACCTGAACCATATCTGGTTCATGGGACAGGGAATGGGTTAAAATGCTTTATTACTGGCCTCAGGCTCAAACTTCAGCGCCAGAGTCTCTCGCCCGCGGACATGGCGCCTTAAAATGATTTATTATCGGCTTCAGACTCAAACTTGGACACCAAAGTCTCTTGCCTGTGGTTGTGGCGCCTTAAAATGCTTCATTGTTGGCTTCAGGCTCAAACTTCGGCACCAGAGTCTCTCGCCCGCGGACATGGCGCCTTAGAATGATTATTATCGGTCTCACTTAGGCACCAAAGTCTGTCGCCCGTGGACATGACGCCTTAGTACGCTCTATTGGGCACCGGAAAATGTCTAGTAATAACAGTAATAAATTCCGAAGGCAACGTGTATATGTTAGAAATCAGGTAGAGTATCTAGGAAATAATAAAACTAAGTCTAGACTGACCGTGTTCATTGAAGTGCTTCTCAAGATCCTCATGCGACAGGTTCGTCTGAGTCGCCGGGGAGTCCGCCGCTACTGTCTGTTCGGGGCGGGATCGGGAACACCTGTTTTGAAGAGATATAGTTTGATAAATAGTGCATGTCCTGTCTTGTTATCACACGTGGAGTATTGTAGTCAAATGAAATCAAAATATTTTATTATATTTCACATAAAGTCATATAGGAAACGCCAACCACATCTAGTTTTAAAAATACGGTTAATGACTAAAATTGATAGTACGCACGGCGACAATTCAAGCTATACTGGAAATCCAGTATAAGCTGACTTCTCGTTGTACGGAAAGCCTATACAATGCGAGGTCTGTTAAAACTGACATTGTAAAGCTTGACATGTAGCCGTGTGTGTGGCAGATATGAAATAATTTAAACCCGCTTTTAAAAATATTACCGCTAGGTACTACAACCGAAATATGAAAATATAACTATTTTTACTTTTTGGAAATATTTCCAACTCCGAATCTTGTGGAATACTACATGTATCCTAATAGATGGCGCTACTGGCGTGCGTCTATTAATAACGTTCACGAAGCAAAAGGAGTCTGTAAGTACGTGGCGTTCGGTTGTATCTGTCTCCATCATCATAAATAAATAAATATCTTAGGACAACCAACACACCGTCATCTAATCCCAAACTTAGCAGAGCCTGTACTATGGCAACCAGACAACTGATAAACAAACATGATATATTTCTAAATACATACATATTATAGATAAATTACACCCATACACAGAACAAATAATCGTGCTCATCACACAAATATTTGTCCTGGGTGGGAATCGAACCCACGACCTCAGTCTTAGCAGTCAGGGTCACTAACCACTAGACTAACAGCCGAAAGACGTCCACTGCTGAACATAGGCCTCCCCCAATTTGGTAGAAGTTAGCCACTTGCACAATTGCCACGCTTAGCAAGCGGGTTGGCGATCGCAGTATGGTGGTAAAATGCAAAGAGAACACTGCTGCCCATTCTGTAGTAAGTCCCTTAGTCGCCTTCTACTACACCCACGAGAAGACATCAGAAGTCGGCGGCGACCTCTCGCGTCCGGCCCTGGTGCGAGCCATGGTACGGAGCGAGAGGGCATGGGAAGCCGTCACCTCCTTCTGCGAAGCAGTAATGCTCGCGAAGGAGGAGGCGGGGCGCGTGAGGGAGTGGCAGTCTCTGCGCCCTCACGTCCCTAGCCGCCGCAGGAGGATACGCCCCGGGCGTCGGGAGTCGATTGCGGACTCCCGGCCACCGTAGGCGCGAGCTTGCGAGTGGCGAGCAATGGGTAGCTCGCCGCCCGGTAAGGACCAAGCTCGGGTCAACGGCGCGTAGTGTTCCACGCGCGCCTCAAAGAGATGTCAGCAGCACTGAAGGGGTCTACTAGGAACGATGCCTGCCAGGGTCGCGTGATTGTTCGAAAGAGATACCGTGACCCTGGCACATGGGCAACTAAAGGAACACGGGTGGGTTTTAGTCAGTAAAAGTCTGACACGCCCTCCCGCTCCGCCCAGAGCGGGAGAAGTCAATTGAAGATCTCCCATCAAAAAAAAAAAAAAAAAGACATCAGAAGTCATTTATTCAAATTAGGCTGAGGATCAGCACTTTTCGAACATCAAAATGACATAAGGCAGTCCCCTAAACGCCCGCCCTTCACCGCTTCCTAGTGCTTTAGCTGGGAACAAGATGTGGCGAAGCAATGGGATGGTACTTTTATTTACATCCTAACAGCACACAGAACTCCCGTTTGTTTCTGCCTACCTCTATGGGAGAAATGCGTTATTTTATGTATGTACTAGCTTCTACCCGCGACTTCGTTCGCGTGTCAGTCGACTCAGTGTGTGTGTGTGTGTGTGTGTGTAGTGGTTACCTGAGCATAGCATTGCTGCATCGTAACGCCAGTTCTAGCCCGTCGATCCAGCAGTGCCCGGCTGTGTGTGTGTGTGTAGTGGTTACCTGAGCATAGCATTGCTGCATCGTAACGCCAATTCTAGCCCGTCGAGCCAGCAGTGCCCGGCTGTGTGTGTGTGTGTGTGTGTGTGTGTGTGTGTTTGTGTTGTGGTTACCTGAGCATAGCATTACTGCATCGTAACGGCAGTTCTAGCCCGTCGAGCCAGCAGTGCCCAGCTGTGTGTGTGTGTGTGTTTGTGTTGTGGTTACCTGAGCATAGCATTACTGCATCGTAACGCCAGTTCTAGCCCGTCGAGCCAGCAGTGCCCGGCTGTGTGTGTGTGTAGTGGTTACCTGAGCATAGCATTGCTGCATCGTAACGCCAATTCTAGCCCGTCGAGCCAGCAGTGCCCGGCTGTGTGTGTGTGTGTGTGTGTGTTTGTGTTGTGGTTACCTGAGCATAGCATTACTGCATCGTAACGCCAGTTCTAGCCCGTCGAGCCAGCAGTGCCCAGCTGTGTGTGTGTGTGTGTTTGTGTTGTGGTTACCTGAGCATAGCATTACTGCATCGTAACGCCAGTTCTAGCCCGTCGAGCCAGCAGTGCCCGGCTGTGTGTTTGTGTGTGTGTGTGTGTGTGTGTGTGTGTGTGTGTGTGTGTGTGTTTGTTTTAAGTACCATCCGAGGACGTGCGTATGAATACACAAGGCACGACCGAGGACCTTTTCAAAGCGAGGACCTTTTCGAGGGTCCTCGGTTTGATTTGACCAAAGATTCGTATTCTGCAAGCCATTTTGAGCCTTTCTGTATACTTAATAGGAAAAAGTTGTCTGAACCTCGGTTTGATCAAAATTTTTCATAATCTTACACACGCATTGTGTATCCACCAGGTGGCGCCTGTGTCACCTCATACACAGCCTCTTTACACTCATTTCACGTTGGTTGTATTATTCGAGGACTTTTGTGTTAACTTTAACACAAAGGACCTCGGTTAGGTAGCTTTTCCAAACAATGTGTATTTGAGACCTCGGTTTGCTAGATTTTCCGAACAATGTGTATTCTAGTCCTCGTTTAGACAGTTTTCCTCGTGTGTAGAAGACGAGTTATGTGCTATCATTTAAATAAAATTATGGAGGAAAACATCGAAGGTATACTGAACCCTTAAGCAAATCGTTAGTAGCTACTTGGCGCACGAGGAATAAGGAGGCTTCTTCTGCTCTTTGTGCTAACTACCTAGGCCTTCTAGATTACACAACATTATCATTTCAACCATAAAATATTTACGGTCATGGGACACAAACAACAAGTTGAAGTAAACAAGTACAACGAAATAAAGAAAGTTTTATTTTAAAATTAAACAAACTATTCGACTCAAACAAAACGAATTACAGAGAAAATATTTAGATCGACATAATTTGGGCTAAAAACATTGATTTAAATAGTAAAGATACGGTCGTCCGAACATTTGACGGACGCGGTCGCCCAACAAAAAACACTAACGCCATCTATTAGAACTAGTATGAACTACGATGTCAATCCGCGTGGTCTGCTCCTAGACGTAACCTTGTAAGAGGGGGTGTGGTATTTTTCGAGGTACAAAGAAATAATAAAAAAACCTTTTATTTTTGAAAATTTATATTTGTTGCAGTTTGTTGGTGTTATTAAGTTTTCATTAGCCTTCGAACAAAACAATTGTTTTAAATTATTTATAGTAATATTCTATCTTTCCATTTCACCGGCTACCGGCTACAACGAGCGCCGCTGCAAAGTTATGTCGTACTTTTACGCGGCTTCGCTTCGTCTTTGTCATGGTTGAGACAAATATGAAAGAAAATTGTTTTAAATAATGTTAGCAGTGGATTTAATGACATATTTTTAACTTACCGGTGATATGAAATGTTATCATTTTTTTTATTGTGCTTTTTGTCGTAGTTCACGCAACCCTTCACGGCAAAACTTGGCATTTTTGCTTGCAAAATATACGACCGTTCCGAAGACAGCCGATCGCGTTCTAGTTCACTTCGATAAAGGGAAGACCATTTTGGGACCAAGTTCGAGGCGTCATTGTAACATGCGGTCCGCCCTGTCCTTACGCAGTAATATAATATGTCAATGGCTAAAAACTTAACATAACATTAGGTACCCAACTAGCAAAATAATCCTGGATGGCGATTTTATAATGCTACGCGGACTTATAAAGCTCCGATGATGGTTTTGGTGGTTGCTACTGCGCTTTTAACAGCATAAATAGATGCTGTTTTTACTCAAGTACGCATAATCTTATAATTTGTACTTATATCCGTATATGGGATCATATTTCCTGGCAAACATAGGATCTGGACTCCTATGAAAGCATGAAACAAGAGTAATTGCACTCAAGAGTAATAACTCCGGTAACTCGGACTTAAATGCGCCTATAAGATCAGGCGGTAGGCGGATGCATCGCGTAGTATTTTGCCAGTTTGTCCCTACAAACTGGTAGAAACCGGAGATACCGGGTTCCAAAACATTTTCAACTACTCTTCTTATTTCATGGAACTATTTTGCAAATATTATATGCATAAAACGACCTAATAGTATTTGATATGTAAGCTCCTTCGTGATCAAATTTACGTGCATGGATACCGACAATGAAAAAAAACTGTGAGAGTATGAATGATACACATCTAATTTGGTATCCCTTTCTAACTTGAATCGATTGTAATATTGTCATTCGCTCACTCGCGACTTGCGAGTCACTGTAGTTGTTTGTTTTATTTAGTTCTAAAAAGACTTTCAGTCAGAGCAATAATAGCAGTATGCTGTTGAAACTTGGTAAGTAGATGTATTCTGTAAACCGCATTAAGATTTTCACACAAAAATAGAAAAAAAAAAAACAATAATATTTGGGGTTCCCCATACATAGAACTGAAACTCAAAAAAAAATTTTTCATCAAACCCATACGTGTGGGGTATCTATGGATAGGTCTTCAAAAATGATATTGAGGTTTTTAATATCATTTTTTTCTAAACTGAATAGTTTGCGCGAGAAACACTTCCAAAGTGGTAAAATGTGTGTCTCGTGTAACTTCGAAAATAAGAGAATGATAAAACTAAAAAAAAATATATGATGTACATTACCATGTAAACTTCCACCGAAAATTGGTTTGAACGAGATCTAGTAAGTATTTTTTTTTATACGTCATAAATCGTAAACCACAATTTACCTTTCATTCAGTCAACTCAAATATAAAAAAAAAAAAAAAAAATAATTCATAAACATAAACCTTATGCATAAACCGTGAGTTCCTGCAGGTTTGTACGGAACCCTCGGTGCGCGAGTCCGACTCGCACTTGCCAGTTTGTTTATGTATAATGTTACAGAAAAGAGACTTTCCGTGAAAATATTGTGTAAATAAACATTGAATCGTAAAATAACATCACGCCTTATTTCCCCGAAGGGTTAGAGGTAGAGGCATACCAAAAGTACACCTACGTTTCGCCAGTTATGTTGGTATAACATAATACTTTGAAAAGCGCCTACAAACGTAAAGATAATCGACTCGTCCTCGCTTGGTACTTCGTTTTTAGAAAATGTGTGTAAGGAATAATTCGGAACATTCTACTTACATTAATAAATTATCTAATGGTATTTAGGTAGGAAGTTTTTCATGTCCTCGCTGTGTTCAAGTTCTACTCGGAAAACTGTCCTCAGTTTAGTGATATAAAGTGTAACACAGCGTCCGCAGTTAGTACAAGATATAAGAAATATTGTGTAAAAATACGTCCTCGGAAGGGTGTCGCAGGGCTGACTTAAGGGGTCCTCGGTTGGCATACACAAAGTCCTCGTATGTGCATCGCTGGTCACATTTGGCTGTGTATTTCAGGTCCTCGGTATGATAGCCGCAATTCATACAGAAAAATGTTGAGATAGCATTATGCCAATAAGCTTATCACTATATATTTAGTCATCTGTCTCTTTCTATCTTATTCAAAAAGGCCAACGAAGTATTAAAACCAGTTTTTTGGAGGGTCCTCGGTACGGTCAAGAACTACCAAGGTCCTCGTAAGGGTGTCTGTACAAACAAGGGTGTGTGTGTGTGTGTGTGTGTGGGTGTGTGTGTTTGTGTAGTGGTTACCTGAGCATAGCACTGCTGCATCGTAACGCCAGTTCTAGCCCGTCGAGCCAGCAGTGCCCGGCTGTGTGTGTGTGTGTTTGTGTAGTGGTTACCTGAGCATAGCATTGCTGCATCGTAACGCCAGTTCTAGCCCGTCGAGCCAGCAGTGCCCGGCTGTGTGTGTGTGTGTTTGTGTAGTGGTTACCTGAGCATAGCATTGCTGCATCGTAACGCCAGTTCTAGCCCGTCGAGCCAGCAGTGCCCGGCTGTGTGTGTGTGTGTTTGTGTAGTGGTTACCTGAGCATAGCATTGCTGCATCGTAACGCCAGTTCTAGCCCGTCGAGCCAGCAGTGCCCGGCTGCCTGCGACGGCGCGCGAAATATCAGGTGGGCGGTCGGTAGCGGCTGGACTACCGCTCCTGTACGACAAGTCAACAATATTCTGTTACCAAACTGATAAATCCTAACCACTGGGGTAGAAAAACAGATTTATTAAACATGTAGCTTCCGCCGCGACTTCGTCCGCGTTAAATTCCTTTGTTCTCCCGACCCATCCCGTCGCAACGACTTGCTTGCCCGTGCGAGGCCTTCAACTTTTTGGCTCGGCTTCTAAGTGTTTCTAGATAAATGGGCTATGCAACACTAAACGTAGTTCCCGAGATTAGTACTTTCAACCAGAATAACTTTTAAACTTTATAATATTTAGATTTTATTAAAATTAAAAAAAGTTTTTGTGAGCCAACCTTTATAGATGTAGAAGTTAGTAAGATGGCTAAATGATACTGCTGATATTAAAGTCAAATTAGATATATTGTTCGGACCAAAAGTTTGGTGATACAAAGGAGCGATCGAGCACACGCGATGCCAGCTAATCGAGTACTTTTTTGTTTTCTAGTTTCTTTCTAGTTGCTTCACTTATATTAATTTGTTACTTGAGGTAAAATGCACGCGTAAGCAAAAGTGCAAGTGTATTGTTTCACCGTACATGCTCCCGGGCCAGAAAGATACAAAAATATTACACGTCTTCTAATCTAAAGCGACACGTTTTAGGTATAGGTGACGTAGCTTTGTCTCGTTTACAATCAGTGTTCGCACTAGTTATGTTCACTTCACTCGGCTGACGATATACTGATAATTATGCTATCGCTGACTTTTTTTTTAAAGTTTTTAAATGGAACAATTCCGTCATACATGACTGTTGCGTTACTTTAACCGTTTACAAAGCGCACGGAACGGAAGCTTCCAAAAGGAATACGTTTTGCCCGTTTTTGCAACATTTAACATTGCTGTTCCGCTCCAATTGGTCGTAGCGCGTTATATAGCCTATACAGGATCAGTTTTTATCCAGTGCGCAAACTGTAACCATGAATTCAGCATATCATTGTAGACCCCCCAGCGTAGAAAATTTTCATCGGTTTTGCAAAAAAAAAACAGCTGTTTCAAAGAAAAATGCAATACCTACCGGGTCAAAATATATGGAACAGCTGATTTTTTTTGTATAACCGACGAAAATTTTCTACGCTGGGGGGGTCTAGAATGATATGCTGAATTCGTGATTACAGTTTGCGCACTGGATAAAAAATTATCCTGTATATAGCCATTCCCGATAAATGGGCTACCGAACACTTCAAGGTTTTTTCAATTCGAACCAATAGTTTCTGAGAATAGAGCGTTCTGCCGAAAAAACAAACAGACTCTTAAGCTTTATAATCTTAATATATATAAATTACTCGTCACGTTGTTTGTCCGGGATGGACTCCCAAACTACTTAACCGATTTTAATAAAATTTGCACACCGTGTGCAGTTTGATCCAACTTAAAAGATAGGATAGCTTACATCTCAATTTATAGTCGCAATATTATTTTATAGCAAATTATTTGTTTATTATTTGAAAGTCACAATTATTTTTATTTATTTATTTATATATGCTTTATTGTACACCAGAAAATACATAATAACAAGAACATTTAACACAAAAAAAAACAATCATCTGTTAGCTCCAAACGATTTGAGCAAAAATTTGACGCGGACGAAGTCGCGGACAGAAGCTAGTATTAGAATAGATAAAGAGCAATCAGGTCACTTTTTTTCTTCATAAATCGATAAAATTTGTCACACAGGTAATACTTTTTCGGGACCTACAGCGAACTTCTTAGTGCCAGCCCGGAATATGTTTAGAAATTTTCGAAGAGTAACGGTAGTTTATTGCCCGTCTTCTATACGAATTACCTTCTGGAATCACCAAGAATCCTGTATGTTCATCTGTTCCCTCATTACTTCTCAAAATTCTAATGATAATTTGACAAAGAGGTATCGTTGGAAGCGTCTTGATCGTCTGCTAGTTTTTAAGACTATGGGACTTCACATTCTATCATCAACTGAATATGGTACTCTCTATAGCAGATAAAGAACTTGCCCCCTTAAATATTTATTTTATTCCGTTTTTTAGTATTTGTTCTTAAAGCGGCAACATTAATACATCATCTGTGCAAAATTTCAACTAACTGTCACGGTTCATGAGATACAGCCTGGTGACAGACGGACGGACGGTCATTTCACCCCTTAGTTACGAAACCCTAAAAATCATGCTCTAAAAACTATGAAACAAGAAAATATTGTCATCTGAAATCCGTGGTCGCATGCGTTTTTAATCAAATCAAATCAAAATATTTTTATTTCACATAAACCTACATGGGCACTTATGAAACGTCAGAAGCTAGGTGCACGGTTCCAAATTGTTGGAAGAGCCGGCAAGAAACTCCATGAATGTTCCCTAACCCTGGTACTCACCGATGGTCTCGTTGTGCGGGCCCCTGGGTGCCCAGATGCTCTGCTCCAGCGGATGGTACAACTTGAAGCAGAAGCCGTCCTTCTTGCTGGGACGCTCTATGACCTGGCAGGAGGTCAGCAGGACTGTGCCTACCCAGTGGCTGCTCTGTGAACGAGATAGAAATTATGTTAGGTTAAATATCGGCTGTTTTCCACGAAAAGGGTCAAATTAAATTTGCCAGCCAATCTCTGCAGAAAGGATAGATATTGATGTCTAAACATGACAAAATTAATGATTTTGACATTATTAATTATGGTTAATGAATGATTTTGACATAACTATTAATTCTTCAGAAAGGTCAGGTGCGTAGTACTCGCAACCGGCGTGTGTGTGTGACCAATTGTGTGAACTTAAACGAGGCAAAAAGAGTGTGTAGAGATCGTAGCAGGTGGCGTTCTGTAGTTTCTGCCTACCCTCTTGGGAAAAAGGCGTGAATTTATGTATGTATGTATTATTAATAATTACCTTACATACTCCTTTTACCTCGTTTACGTTCATACATCTGGTCAAACACGCACTCCGGTTACCAGTACTACGCACCTGAGCCTTCTGAAGAACATCACCAATGTCACTGTATGTTCTCCTAGGGCGTCCCCTCCCGGTGTTTCCACTCACACCTGCCTTGTAAATACCTTTTGTTAGCCGACCTTCATTCATCCTCTCAACATGACCAAACCATCTAAGCATACTCTTTTAAATTTTTGTCGCTACATTTTCTTTTAAACCGCACCGTAATTTATTAATAATTATTAAATTTAATTAACAATTATTACCATAATTTGCCAAATATATGTACTATCGCTAGTGTTTAAGATGTGAATGTAATTACTAACAAAAATTGGATTATATGATCTGTAAAATAAGTAATTGGATTCGAATAAAATACTTTGGCGTTTTTGTATTTTGTTACTTTAAGTTTTAGGTCAGAAAAACTGTTTTGATTTATCGGGTTTTTTTTTTAGGTATCGAAACGCAACATGTCTGTGAAGTTGACGACACACGATTGAGGAAGTTGTGCAGTACTTAAAAGTAAAGACCAATTGGACTCTGAGGGTCGAAAGGTTGGAATCGCGCCACAACATCAATTTTAAGTCGTTTGTGGTACGAGTTCCAACCCACCATCTACAGACCTGCCTGAGAGAGGAGTTTTGGCCGAAAGGTGTCTTATATCGTCGTTTCCGAGGACGGTTATGCGACACCACGCAGCGGAACACGACGCCGTCATCATTACGTGTTTAGTGATAGTTTAAGTTTTGTTTTTATAAAATATGTATTAGTTTATAGTTATTGTTTTATATTATTTGTTTATTGTGTTTTTATGGGCCTAAGTTGCCTGAAATAGAGGATTGTATTGTATTGTATTGTAAAAAAAAAACTTTTTTTTAAAACTAATACTATAATAAGTATCAGTTTCAAAAACCTTTTGTTTTCATTTCACAACTTTATGTCGGAAAAGGCCAGCTAATTTGATTTAACCCTGTATAGTTGCACTGCAGGAATATAGGCTCTGTTATTGAGTAAATAGAGTATGTTTACCTTCGCTTTGGGACTTTTATAGAGCAGTAACAATCCAGGCTTCAACACACACCATAGCTTTGTCCATGATTTGAGTGAGCCTCGAACCTGGAAGAAAACATTTAAATTAAAAAAACTACGAAAAAGTTAAAAAATATACGATTTACCCCTTGAAGTTTAATAAGAAGTTGTAGGTAATATTTTGATTAATGGATCGTCGTGTCAAAACGGTTGAACCGATTTTGATAAAAACATGTCTAAAAATCACAATGGAAAGTTACTTTTAATTTTTTTTAAACCGCACCGAAATCGGTTCTAAGTTGAAGAGCTACGGTGCCATAGACAGACACATATAATGGTCAAACTTATAACAAACTCTGTTTGTATCGGAGGTTAAAAAAAACTCGCGTTTTAGGGTTTGCCATTATAGCTCGCCGCCCGGTAAGGACCAGGCTCGGGTCGACGGCGCGTAGTGTTCCACGCGCGCCTCAAAGAGATGTCAGCAGCACTGAAGGGGTCTGCTAGGACCGATGCCTGCCAGGGTCGCGAGATTGGTTCGAAAGAGTTACCGTCTCCTTGGCACAGGCAACTGAAGGAACACGGGTGGGTTTTAGTCAGTAAAAGTCTGACACGCCCTTCCGCTCCGCCCAGAGCGGGAGACGATTTACCACACAAAACAAAAAAAAGGGTTTGCTATTAGGTAAAATTTATAATAGGTTGGGGAAAAAGTTTCTTCGCATTTTTTAAGAAAATTCAAAACATTTTTTAATAAAGTTTATTTACATTTAACTAAAGTATGTAGGTACCATTTTGTTCGATAACTTTTTGCCATCTTGTAGGTAGGGACATGATCCCATTGCTATAGAAATTTTGGGACTTCTGGTCAAAATACCGCGACAAGTGGTTTTGGCAGTCCTCTCGTGATGTTAACCTGACACTGCCTAAAGAATTCTGAAGAGACCGAAACAGGTGGAAATCTGAAAGTGCAAGGTCAGGACTATACGGCGGATGCATTAACACCTCCCAGCCAAACTCTCTTAATTTTTGTTGGGTGGCTAAAGATGTGTGAGGTCTAGCGTTATCATGATGAAAAACCACTCCCCTTCTGTTGATTAATTCCGGCCGCTTTCTCTCAACTTCTTGCTTTAATCTGATCAGTTGTTCGCAGTAGAGTTCAGAATCGATGGTCCTGCCTGGTGGTAACAGCTCATAATGAATAATGCCCTTCCAATCCCACCACACACACAGCATCACCTTGTTGCGAGTTAACCCGGGTTTCGCCACAGTCTGTGAAGCCTGACCGGCCTTTGACCACGACCTTTTTCGCACGTTCTTGTCATACGTGATCCACTTTTCATCACCAGTTATCAGCTTCTTCAAAAATGGTTCGGTTTCATTACGTCGTAATAAAGAATCACAAATGAGTACACGGTTCATTAGGTTTCTTTCAGTGAGCTCGTGAGGTACCCAAATGTCGAGCTTTTTTGTGTACCCAGTTTTTTTCAAATGCGCCAAAACTGTTTTATGGACAATTTCCAGTTCTTTAGCTACGTCGTAACTACTGGTATGCCGATCTTGCTCCACTTTTTCAAAAATGGCATCCATTTTATCCGTAATAGGGCGACCAGAGCGACGTGCATCTTTGACATCAAAATTCCCGGATTGAAAACGCTTAAACCAAATTTGTGCTACTCTCACAGACACTACACTAGGTCCATAAACATCGCAATTTTTTTTCGCGGCTTGCGTTGCATTTTTACCTTTTTTGTAGTAAAATTTTAAAATGTATCGAATTTCTTCATTAGATTCACTCATCTTGACGGTACGAAAAACAAATGAAAATCACACATTTTCCTAATTTGAATTTGGAATTATGTTCTTTAAAATTTAAACTTTCAATGATACCAAAACCAGCCAGATACAAATAGTATAGCCAAAGAGATTTTATTACAAGTTCATACATACTATAATGCGAAAAGACTTTTTCCCCAACCTAATGTAACTGATTGCACAATGAGCAACAACACCCACAGAAGGGTCCTCGATAGAGTGTAGGAGAGCGGACGCGGCCCTCTTTACTCTTCTATAGTACTGTGTTTACTTCTGTAGTCTCTTACCTTGAGCCAATCAGCGAGCACAACCACAGAAGGGTCCTCAATAGAGTGTAGGAGAGCCGACGCGGCTCTCTTCTTCTCTCTTCTGTAGTGCTGTCTCTGTGCTTTGTAACTCTCTTTTCGAGAGAGTGCCGTGCTTGCCGTACGAGAAATGCCGCCTACTGCTGTTTCAGATGACTGGAAAAGAAAAAAAGAGAAGAGATAAATAATAGTCATTACCCATCTGTGTGTTGTATTTCGTATTTCATATGTTTTCAATACAAACATACCCGAAGATTAAAAGCAGCCTGTGGCCCGCCCTAGGTTATTTTATTAGTTTTCAACTAGCTTGTTTTGTGCCCGCGGCGTTGCCTGCGTAGGGGTCGTTAATTATCCCACGACAACGTACAACCGGATCAATTACTACACAATCATATTGAGTCTCGATATCAAAAACGAACGAAACAGAAACAATTTAATTCTTTCATTAATTACAATTGCTCCTCCAACCGGTTACAATATTTGTTTTATTTGTCAGGTATTTTTTATTTTATTATTAGGTGATATATTTTATTGCTAATATAAACAACTTTAGCTATTCTGCACAGACTTTTAAACTTCTTTACATAGTATAAAACAAAGTCGCTTCCCGCGTCTGTACGCTTAGATCTTTTAAAATATGTAACTTATTTTAATGCAGTTTTCATCAACAGACAGAGTGATTCAAATGGAAGGTTTATATGTATAATAAGCGGACAAAGTCGATGGCAAAAGCTAGTTTTAGAATATTTTGTAACACATTCCCACAAGTCGTAGGAGTTATTGTATTTTTTTTTTTTCAAAAACATACTATGTAAATTTTTGACTCCGTTACTTCATTACTATCTTATGAAAAGAATAGATATTGAATCTTTCCATTTATATCGGACCTTGCATTCATTGAGCCAGCTCAGTTATCTACAGAATACAAGTGGCCTTTCACCCAGCATCCCTTATCAAAACGTTATCAGCTTCCGACGGGCCCTTCCGTTTTAAGCGCCACCGGGACCCCGAAACGGAATGTTACTGCATATTCAGACCATAATGTTCCCAGTGATAGAACACAGAACTTCTCTCGGTGCGAGGGAGTGCGGGTTGGTAGATGTCTTAGGATTCTAGAACCAAAAATTCTCTTTTTTGGTTCTAGGACATGCCGGTTTCCTCACGATGTTTTCTTTCACCGTTTTGAGAGCAGTGGTGATGAAATAATTTACCTAAAGTAAAGCCCCTACGACCTACGTTGCACAACTCGTAAGTCGCGCCTGTTACGTCTAGGCCACCACTGCTCACACATATTGGCGTGTGCTAGCTGACATATGGCGAATAATGTATGTTTCGTTTTATAATATTAATAACTTACACAATATTGTATAGAATCAAGTTCTTCTAACTTAACAGACAGCTGTGCTGCTGGGGAGTTTGTTCCGCCACTTCTTCTTCCCAGCTAAAGCACTAGGAAGTGTCGAAGGGCGGGCGTTTTGGGGGGACTGTCTTATGTAACTTTGGCGTTCAAATAGTGCTGACTCTCAGCCTAGTTTGAATAAATGACCTTTGATTGATTTCGATTTCACATTCAACATTCGTTCTTCAAAAACCGGCCAAGTGCGAGTCGGACTCGCGCACCGAGGGTACCGTACAAACCTGCAGGTATTCACGGTTTATGCATAAGGTTTATGTTTATGAAATTAATAAATTTTTTTAATTTTTATATTTCAGTTGACTGAATTAAAGGTAAATTGTGGTTTACGGTTTATGACGTATTAAAAAAAAACTACTTACTAGATCTCGTTCAAACCAATTTTCGGTGGAAGTTTACAAGTTAGTGTACATCATATATTTTTTTAGTTTTATCATTCCCTTATTTTAGGAGTTACGGGGGGAGGGGGGGACACATTTTGGAAGTGTCTCTCGCGCAAACTATTCGGTTTAGTAAAAAAAAATCATTTTTGAAGACCTATCCATAGATGCCCCACACGTATGGGTTTGATGGAATTTTTTTTTTTGAGTTTCAGTTCTATGTATGGCGAACCCCAAATATTATTGTTTTTTTTTTTCTATTTTTGTGTAAAAATCTTAATGCGGTTCACAGAATACATCTACTTACCAAGTTTCAACAGCGTAGCTCTTATAGTTTCGGAAAAAAGTGGCTGTGACATACTCGGACAGACAGACATGACGAATCTATAAGGGTTCCGTTTTTTGCCATTTGGCAACGGAACCCTAAAAACGACAAAATGTTACACTATTAGAAGACACGTGGAAATAGCCCAACATGTGATAATCACAGTTAAGGGACTGAAAACAGACAAAACGAAGAAAACTCGGTTTATTTGCCGAGTTTTGATTCTTTGACATGCCGGCTTCCTTACGATATTTTCCTTCACCGTTTTGAGAGGAGTAGTGTTACATAAGTAGGGGCCGATACAAGTGGGCCACTTCACTCAATGAAAGCCCAAAATGAACAAAAGCGTCTAACATTAGCTTCAAGTGCTTACTTTATCTGAAGATGTGCCGTCTGGGGGGTGGGATCTACCGTCTCCGGATGCGGAAAGTGGGCTGGCAGCTGTGGGTACACCCGGTGAGCGCGGTGGTGGGGTCAGCGTCGCTTCACCTGGAATTACATAGAAGAAAGATTATAGAAAGAAAGAAAGAAAATACATTTATTTAGCACAGTTTAAAAAGCACACAATAGGTTTACAACAGGAAAACGTAAAATAAAAATAAATTTTAAAAATGTAAGGTGTATAGTCAGAAACTAGCATTATAGTGTGCCTCGCGGCTGCGCCAAAAACGCCCAGTCCAGCAAAATGCTAGACTACTAGTGCTTGACGCTGGTTTTCAACTGGACCTGAAGTGTAAGGTGACGGATGTAAATCAGTTTTATATCAATAATCCAACGCGATGTGTGTATGCGACGCGTGTCCGATACAGATTTATTTACTCTATAAATATAGAGTAAATAAATCTGTATCTGACAATTATAGAGAGATGTCAGTATTCGTTCCTGAAATTTAAGCCCCTATTCACCCAACAATTCGCCCCTTGATGTTATCAAGTGCAGGCGGCGTGATCAACGCATCAACATCGGAAAGCTGAGGCGCGGTGCGGCGACAATTCGACTCGAAGTACTTCACCGCTACGGACGATACTCATACATACATAAATTCACGCCTTTTTCCCATGGGTGTAGGCAGAAACGGAACGCCACCTGCTACGATCCTTACATACTCCTTTTGCCTCGTTTAGGTTCATACAATGGGTCATGCCGGTTAGGAGTACTACGCGCCTGACCTTTCTGAAGAACATCACCAATAAAGCCTTCTGACTATATGTCCTCCTAGGGCGTCCCCTCCCGGTGTTTCCACTCGCCTCGCCTTGTAAATACCTTTTGTAAGCCGTCTTTCATACATCCTCTCAACATGATCAAATCATCTAAGCATCCTTTTTCAATTTTTGTTACTACATCTTCTTACAATACTCCCCTAACTTTAATTGGTTTAAAACTGTTTGTTCGGGAAAGCTTATATATTGTAATATCAGACAGCATGAAACTATTACCTATTTAAACCAGTACTTTTATTGCTCTCCGCGCTAACATTGGTCCTTCGAGCCGGATCACGGGACAACATTTTGGGAAACAAATCGAACTCATGACTGTTGTGTTTTATTATATTATAGTGTACAAGCTTCTGCCCGCGACTTCGTCCGCATAAATGTCGGTTATCGCGGACGCAGACGAAGTCATGGAATAAAAAACAGCATATGTCCTTTCTTGAGTTTCAAACTTACTCCAAAATCTGTTCAGTGGTTTAGTCGTGAAGGCGTTACTTACACATTTATAATATTATAGTATAGACATTATTGCGCGTCACTTACGCGTGCAGTCTGCACGTATATGTACTGTTCGATTCCCAACAGTAATCTTTATCTAAACTTAAGAGGTGCTTAAAGCACTTACCGTAAGTAGGGGGAGTGGCTGGTGCAGTGACTGGCAGTATGACGTTCAGGGGAGGTTGTGGCTGCTTCTGAAAGAAAGAAGACTTATAGTTTCTACTAGTCAACTATTTTACAAAACTACAAATAAAACTGAAATGAAATTAAAGGGACTTTTTTTGTAACATTGATTGATATACGAGGGGCTTGTGGCTAAGTCATCATCATCATCATCATCATTTCAGCCGTAAGACGTCCACTGCTGGACTTAAGCCTCCCCAATTTGGGGGGCTTTGCCATAATCGCCACGCTTGGCAGGCGGGTTGGCGATCGCAGTATGGTGGTAAAATGCATAGAGAACGCTGCTGCCCATTCTCTAGGAAGTCCCTTAGTCGCCTTTTACGACACCCACGGGAAGAAATGAGGTGGTGTTATTCTTTACGTCCGGCACCACACGGTACCCCAGGGTGGCTAAGTAATAACAGGCATTCGGATCGATCGATCAGGTTAAGCTATGCTTACCGCGATTGGTCCATGGATGAGTGACCATCTTTACATACCAAGACCCTTCCGTGCCGCGGAAAGCACGTTAAGCCGTTGGTCCCAGCTGTCATTCGTAGATCTTTGACAGTCGTTACGGGTCGTCAGAAGCCCGAAAATCCAACAGCCAGTCTTGCCAAGGGGTGTCATATTACCCAGTAACTGGGTTGTGGAAGTCAGATAGGCAGTCGCTCCATGTAAAATACTGGTATTTAGCTGCATCCCGTTAGACTTTTCTACTAAAAACTACTTTTAGGACTTGCGCCTTCGGGGCGAGCACGGCCTCCTGTCATAGGTTCGAGTCGCACATATTTATCACAGTTCGGGAACAAAATCTATACTAGTATTATAAAGCTGAAGAGTTTGTTTGTTTGTTTGATTGAACTCGCTAATCTCAGAAACTACTGGTCCGAATTGAAAAATTCTTTTTGTGTTTGGTAGCCCATTTATCGAAGAAGGCTATAGGCTATATAACATTACGCTACAACCAAGAGGAGCGGAGTAGTAATGAAAAATGTTGCAAAACGAGGAAAATCAGACGGGTAGGCGATTCGACGCGACGGGAAGGTCGGGGGAACAAGAAATTTAACGCGGACGAAGTCACGGGCAGAAGCTAGTCCGTGATAAAATGCGTGACTCAAACTTATCACAGAGGCCGTACTCGACTCACTCCTATAAGTAAGATAAAATGAAACAACTTACCCGTCCAGTGTAATAAGGGGTTGAAGTCTGAAACTGCGCACTCTCAGCTCGCAGCGCGGGGGACGAGGGGGTCGTGGAGGGCGAAGAGGGCTCGACAGCTGGGGACGACGACATCGTGGGAGGGGGTCAGAACATGGCGGACGACGTAGAGGGGATAAACGGGGCTATAGGATCGACATAACTGTGAGTATCTTAATCGGGGGGATAATTATTGCAATTTCTTTTTCTCTTTTTTATAATATTGTATTTAAAATGTGAGCCAATCGTTGTTTTTTTAATTGTGAATGATTAATTTTCGTTGTGATTGTTTAATGTTTGAAGAATATATATTTTTTAAGGCGAGTTTGTTAACGTTTTTTGTAATACATTCTTTTTATTAAAAATATATTGCTATACAATTATATTCACTCGTTTATTTAATATTCAAAAATTGAAATTGGAATGAATTATAAGAATAAGGTAGAATAATTAACGATATTTATTAAAATTGTGGAAGTATTATTTTATTATTATTATTTGGAATGGTAAAGGAAGTATTATGAAGGAAATGGAATTAAATTTAGGATTTTCCTGAAACAAAAATAGTATCATTAGTAATCATTATTACTGAGTTTATCACAACCCGAAATGAGGATAAAAGGATGACATAAATAGTATTATATTTTTATGTAACAAACATTGAAAAGTTTGATAAAAATTTGAACTTGCAACGAAATTGTTGGCCGCCCATTCAAATCATCTTACGCCATTGAAAAGAAAGATAATACATTTATTTGCGGTAAACAAAAAACTTAAAAAAATCTGGGGGAAAACATACGTCACATCCACGTAAGTCGGTCATCGCTCAGCATAATGCTGCGACCCTATGCGAGACAGAACCCCATTTTTTTTTATTTTGTGGGTGGGAAATCATCAACTGACGTCTCCAGCTCTGGGTGGAGCGGGAGGGCGTGTCTGGCTGATACTGACTAAAACCCACCCGTGTTCCTTCAGTTGCCTATACAGGTTGTGGCGTAAGTAATGGTCCACCGTTCAGGATTCGATGAACCCGATAATTAACTATAACAATTAAAAATTATAACCATTTTTAGCCATTTTTTTTTTTTACAAAAATTGCTCTTGAACTTGATGGTGTGTTAAAAATTGGGGTTAAAATTAGAGAAGAACCAACTTTGTCTTCAAAAGAGCTGAATTTAGATAAAAAATCATAATTTATCGTGATAGCTCTAGTATTCAGCAGTAATCATGTTTTTTTGTTGAAACTACAAACAAATATGTAATAAAAGGTAGAAATTTCGTAAATAAAAGACAAAAATGAAATATTTTCGGAACCCTTGGGTAAAAATGTTTAAAAATTTTAATTGTTATAGTTAATTATCTGGTTCATCGAATCCTGAACGGTGGACTACTACTTACGCCACACCCTGTATGTCAGGACCACGGTAAGTCTTTCGAACAAATCTCGCGACCCTGGCAGGAGACAGAGCCCCAGCGCTGGTTTTCAGCGACAGCCGGCGCTGACGTGATGACGTCGAACGGTGCAGCAAACAATAAGTGAAAATAAGTACAAATAAAAAAATATATTATTTTCAGGCATCAGGGCCCATAGGGTGTTAGTATTAAATCTTACTTAAAAAACTATGTTAGTAACATGCAGGAGAAAAAAAAGAAAATCACAATCACAGGAAGGTTTAACAAGCTTTGCTACCAACATGTAGCTTTGTAAACCTTCCCAATGTAGGCCCATCCAGCCTCTCTGCAAACACCCCCAGAATGCTGTTGCTGCTTCCCCTCACTCGGGATATTACTGAGGCAACTGTCTTCCGCATTATGGCAAAGTAGTCGTCAATGTGCGCATCAGCGAACATACCAGACGCACTAACACAAATACTCAACACATCACCATCACCATCATCCTCCTACCCTTATCCCCATTAATTTGTGGTCGGCGCAACATATTTTTTCTTCCACACTTCTCTATTAGTCGTCATCTCAGTAAACACCCAGTTTCTATCCATGTCATCATTCATACAGTGCATACATCGTTTCTTTGGTCTCCCTCTATGCTTATAGCCATCGACAAGTCTCTGTCTAAATATGAGAAATGTTTAAATAGATTCTATTTAAGCGTCTCTAAATGATTCATTTTCTTAATAATTTTCTTTGTATGGTCTTTTAAAAATGTATTGTTTTGAAATTTTACCTATACTTAATATTTTAACTTTGTTAGCTTAGTTGTTTACTGTGCATGCTGTGGTCTGCTATAAGTGAAGGAGTACACCTATTTAATACCTGATGTTGCCTTTTATATGTGTCAATGTATTGTGTACATCTTTTGTTGGACATCCTAAATCAATCTATACTAATATTATAAAGCTGAAGAGTTTGTTTGTTTGATTGAACGCGCTAATCTCAGAAACGACTGGTCCGAATTGAAAAATTATTTTTGTGTTGGGTAGCCTGTTTATCGAGGAAGGCTATAGGCTATATAACATCACGCTACAACTAAAAGGAGCGGAGCAGTTATGAAAAATGTTACAAAAACGGGGAAAATCGCACGGGTAGGCGATTCGACGCGACGGGAAGGGTCGGGGCAACAAGAAAACGCGGACGAAGTCGCGGGCAGAAGCTAGTCTATACTATAATATTATAAAGCTGAAAAGTTTGTTTGTTTGTTTGATTGAACGCGCTAATCTCAGGAATTACTGATCCGAATTGAAAAATTATTTTTGAGTTGGGTATCCTATTAATCGGGGAAGGCTATAGGCTATATAACATCACACTACAACCAAGAGGAGCGGAGCAGTAATGAAAAATGTTGCAAAAACGGGGAAAATCGCACGGGTAGGCGATTCGAAGCGACGGGAAGGGTCGGGGCAACAAGAAAACGCGGACGAAGTCGCGGGCAGAAGCTAGTCTATACTATAATATTATAAAGCTGAAAAGTTTGTTTGTTTGTTTGATTGAACGCGCTAATCTCAGGAATTACTGGTCCGAATTGAAAAATTATTTTTGTGTTGCGTAGCCTATTTATCGGGGAAGACTATAGGCTATATAACATCACGCTACAACCAAGAGGAGCGGAGCAGTAATGAAAAATGTTGCAAAAACGGGGAAAATCGCACGGGTAGGCGATTCGACGCGACGGGAAGGGTCGGGGGAACAAGAAATTTAACGCGGACGAAGTCGCGGGCAGAAGCTAGTACGATATATTTTATGATAAAAAAAGGAATTTCACGTGGACGGAAGCTAGTACTTAGCTGATAAAGTGATTATATTTTTGACAATATGTGTATCATCAATAAATATATAATGAGTATGACACATTGTTCTGTACAGTCACATACAAAATTATGTTTCGTTTGGTTACTGTCATGTTTGGTTTTGGGAAAACCAATTAAAACAACTTTGTTTGGTTGCCTCAATGTACATGTCATGACAGTGACATTCACGACATTCACATTGAGGCAAGGCAACCAATCTACTGTTTTTTATTTTATTTCATTCATTTTCGATATCGATTTCGAATTCAGTAAGCGTATTTTTTTTTAGTTACAGTTCAATGTCAAAGTAGTAATTAAATTAGTTAGTCAATAAAAATATGAAATAAAATGTCACTAAAATTACAATTATTCCAAAAAATACAGTAGTTAACAAAATAACATGTCCAAAATACAACATTGTCATCTCAAAAACGGAGAAAATTGTCCTCTTTCATAAATTAAAACGCTCTTTCGGTTAGTATTTTCTTTAATTTACTCTTTAAAGCAGAAATATTTAATGTTTTCCACGATTTGGAAATTTTATTAAAAATGTTCGGAGCCATGCAAAAGATACGCTTAGAGTTGTTCTAGCGCCGTGAACACAGAGTTTGAAATTATCACGTCTATTCCTAGGGAAAACATCAGACAAACGCTGGAATAAATGAGGATTGGATTTTATAAACATTATTGTTTCCAGGATATATAATGAGAGTAATGTCAATATCTTACGCTCTATCAAATAAGATTTACAGCAGTCCGTTGTTTGCAGTCTAAACATCGATCTAATGCATTTTTTCTGTGCCCGTAACTCTATTTCAATGTCCGTGCTATACAAACTTAGAGCATTTTTGTTTCAGTTAAGGCCCTCTTGTAGTTGAAGACGTTTCGGCGAACACTGGCCGGTCGTTGCGAGCGCTTGAGCTGCTAGATTTTGTGTATAATTTTTTCGTGGAGACAAAATGATAAGGAAATTATAAAATATTTTCTCAGCATACCCTAAAAAACAATAAAACCTATCTTTTGGTATAAGTTTTACATGGTTTAATGATAGAATCTCTTCAAGGTACACGTTTTAATTGGCGATTTAGTGTCATCTTTATGATTATTTTTTATCGAGCCAATTGTTTTAATTCACGTTTCTATCTTCACACAGCGCTTAACAGTATGTTCAATTTTCCTAAATATTTTTTTTTTTTACGGAAACTAGCCATTTCGCTAGATTTACAGAGGTTTAAAAAAGTTAAAAAGTACTGCAACCTCGCCTTAAACCAGTTATTTTGAATAGTCAGAGAGCCGCCAGTAAACAACAACCGACTTCAAAAAAAAACGCTACATTTTCAAAAATAACTTTATTCGGAAGTCGGTGTCTTTGGATCTATATTTTAATGTTTGCCACCTATGTACTTCCGAAATTAAAGCTATTTGTAAAACAGTTTTTAATTGACAGTAGGTTAGTACCTTTATTGGGATCAGTCACTGATATCGGCGCGACTTACGAGTTTGTAGATTGTGGGTTCGAACCCAAGCAGGCGCTTTACTTTGTGTAAATAATTTCATCACCACTGCTCTCAAAACGGTGAAGGAAAACATCGTGAAGAAACCGGCATGTCATATAACCAAAAATTCGAAGACATGTGACACCTACCAATTACCACTGGGCTCGCGTGGTGGATTACGGCTCAGTGGGACACAAGCCTCCTCACAGTGAGATACCTCTCACGGAGAGGAGACCTCTGTCCCAGCAGTGGGTATACGGTATCGGCTGATTATGTCCAGTACCATAATCTTTCTTCTCATAGTAGTCAGATAGGAAACGCCGACCTCATCTAGTTTAATAATAATATGATTGACGTGTCAGTGTTTGTGCAAACCTATTTACAGAAATAAAATCATTTATCATTTAAATCGCAATAAAATTTCCAAACGATTGTTTTTCCCAGTGAATGTACCACGTTATCAATTAGTCATGATATTAAATGATAAGTAATCTTTAATAACATATCTAGTTGAGCTTAAAAGGACATAACAACAATTTAATATATCATTATCACCTTTTTTTTTCTTTTTTTTTTTTTGGATGGGAAATCATCAAATGACTTCTCCCGCTCTGGGCGGAGTGGGAGGGCGTGTCAGACTTTTACTGACTAAAACCCACCCGTGTTCCTTCAGTTGCCCATGTGCCAGAGTCACGGTATCTCTTTCGAACAATCTCGTGACCCTGGCAGGCATCGGTCCTAGCAGACCCCTACATTGCTGCTGACATCTCTTTGAGGCATCATTATCACCTTGACCGCTAATTTGGCGCATAATTTTTTAAAAGAATACCCATCCCATTTCTTACCGTGACTATCGTAAGAAGCGACAAAGGGACTTACTAGAGAATGGGCAGCAGTGTTCTCTATGCATTTTACCACCACACTGCGGCCGCCAACCCGCCTGCCAAGCGTGGCGATTATGGCAAAAATACCCCTATGACTTGGAATTCAATGTATGAATCACTTTATACCACTTTTATATTAAAACACATTTCAAACAATGCTTGACCAAAATAAAAAAAGAGCTCTACGGGTAAGAGGAGACGCGTCTAAAAAACACATGTAGAAACTGCAAGAAGTCAAGTTAATATTTGCATATCATTGCTGTCTGGGTAGTCTTTTAAAAACAGAAAAAAAAAATCTTATTCTAATTAAATGTAATGATTACTAGCAAACGGCAATGTGGCAGGCCGAAGAGATGGCGACACGAACTCCACATTTTTCATAGTGCTTGACAACAAACAACAAAACATAGGGATAATTTAAAGGAAGAAAGATAAGCGTTTGCCCTGCTGTGGAACACAAACGTCTGATAATAATTACCTCAACTAATTCTTAAGATTAACCAAACTACCTTCATCAGGCAGATACGTAACATTCTTCGATTTCGACAACTGGTACGCTATATCCTCAGCAGCCTCAATCCTCCTCAACTCCACCAGACCTTCTCCTGCATTCCCAAAAGCCTTAGCCAGAAGAATAGCCTGCTGAGTATCTCCTTCTGCTGAAATAACTGCAGCCTTCTTCTTCTGCTCTGCTTTTTCAACCATGAACCTGGCTTTCTCAGCGTCTAACTGAGCGATTTGTTTTAGTTCCACAGCTTGGAGGAACTCTCTACCAAATGTAATGTGGACTATGGCTATATCATCTAGTATTAGTCCGAATTGGCTAGCCCGTTCAGTAAGACTTTCATTGACTTTGAACGACACCATTTCTCGTTGCGTAATCAGTTCGCTTGCGTCGAACTGTGCCACTACAGCTTTTAAAACTTCCCCAGTAATTGATGGCAGGACTCTTTGGTCATAATCCTCTCCTAAAGTCGTATATATCTTAGGTAATTCATCAGCTACAGGTCTGAATAAGATTCTCAGTGTGACTTCAACTCTTTGTAGGTCTTTACTCCCAGTTACAGTTGAGACGTTGCGTGGATTTGATTTGATGTCGAATATTATGGGTTTCTGAACCCATGGTATGATGAAATGGGTGCCTTCTCCTACTACTTGTTTCTTTATGCCCGTGAATCTGTCGAATATGACGGCTCTTTGGCCCCCATCGACGTTGTATAGGGCGTTGTTTGTGACTCCACCCACCAAGGTAAGACCTAAGCCTATTTGGGCTAAGCGGTTGAAGATTTTGGTGGACATCTTGTTGGGTTTGCTAGAAAATCCTGGCTGGTTTTTGGTAGGTCTGTGGTTTGGTTCTTCTTGGTTTTAATTCCTTGGTTGGCTGTCTCTTTGTATGGTATCAAATTTGCTGTAAGATTGAGCAAGTTGACCCAAATTCTTCCCCACTTATTTTTTCATAAATTCCAAGGTTAAACAGTCCCTAATAGGAAATATTCCAACACAACACGAGCCAGTCAAGAAAATTACCACGTAAAATCACTTTCACACAGAGTAGAAAATTTTCAAAATCAATTATGACTACACTATCATTTTTCGCACTTCTCCACTCAAGATATAATTACACTATAATTTTCTTAAGCACTATACAAAATCTTCCATAGCTCTGCTGTTACGCAGTGACTAAACAAAACTGAAGGTTTTCAAGGTAACTAAATTAACAGGTAATGTATCACCTGCTTGTGACATACTCGCTTGAACTATAGTTACGTAGTCTAGGAGATAGGTAGGTTAAAAATAAATTCATCTCGAGATAATGGTGTTGGTAGAAATGGGTTTATGAATTCAAAGTTATCAAGTCTTGTCTCAAACCTAAGTTAGTAATTATGCTAAAAATAAATCAAGGCGTCCGAAAGCTCTCCCAACTGGATATTCGTACTCGAAAATCTATACTAATGTTATAAAGAGATAAAATTGGTGAGTTTGTATCTAGGGGATAATCTTCGGAACTGCTGATACGATTCTTCCCATGGTATTAGTGAAGGGTGAGCTGGACTGGTGGTGGTGGTGTGGACTGTCTCATGTAATGTAGACGTTCAAAAAATGCTTATTCTCAGCCTAGTTTGAATAAATTTCTTATTGCCTATGATGCCTATAATGTTCCCACTGCTGGGACACAGGCCTACTCTCCGAGAAAGTTAATGGGCCACCTACCACACCATACTCAGTGCGAATTGGTGGATATCACAGGTCTTAGATTTTTTAATTCTAGGACACACCAGTTTCCTCACGCTGATTTCCTTCACTCTTTTGAGATCCATAGCAATGAAATTAAATACGCAAATTAAAGTTCCTGCCTGAGTTCAATCTCACGACCTACTCGGTAAGTCGAGTCCGTAACCACTGGGCCACCACTGCTCCAGCAATTACTGTTCCCAGGGACACAGGCTTTCTCTTGGTAAGAGGGAGAGGGCCATAATCCACCACGCGGGCCCAGTTGCGGGTTGGATTTGATTTAACAAGATATATTTTATGTTATAATAAGAAATTCCACGCGAACTAATTCGCAGACAGAAGCTAGTGTCAAATAAATTTATGAAGTAGTTTTGTTCGCCCCAATTAATAAAAGTATGACAAATTGAGGATAAACTATCTGATAACATAAATCGGGCAAGATAATATTATGTTTACAGAATTTTTATACGAAAACTTATCATGTTACTTATCTATTTATTTAAACTTCTCGCACACATCATCAGCAGCCTATAATGTTCCAACTGCTCCTCTCGGTGAGAGGGAGTGGGCCATAATCAATCAAACAAGGGTGGTAAAGAGATTAGATGGTAAGTGCTTTGGTTGAAAGGAACAATAATGTTACGAGCTGGGGTTTGGGATAAATTAATTAAAACCAATATTACCACAACACACAAAAAAACTGTTTAATTAAATAAACACAAATACCGCAACAACAAGAAACGTCACAAGGAATTACTTGTCTCGCTTGTACTGTATCGCTTGAATCGTATTCGATCGCATCCGTTGCCGCTATTTATAAGCCGAGCAGAACTTTCGCGAACAATCGCGATACTTTGCCACAGTTCCAGGTAGCGTAGAAGCTTCCAGTCATTACGACAGCCAACTGTTTACTGTTTAATCCCGCTATTCGATAATAGATGGCGGTGGCGTCTACGTACAACTGTTCGTGTGTACTTGCTACTTGACAACAGATGGCGTTAGCGTGTCGTTTCTAGTCTTTTCTAGTCTTAATTGGAGTTAGCGTGATGTTTCTAGACTTTTCGATCTACGTAACACTGCCCCTTTCTGAGATGGAGTTAGCGTGATGTTTCTAGACTTCATGATCTACATAACAATAATAATAAAGATATAATAATCAATTATAAATAAGAGAGGTACGTATCGTTTTTCTATGCATAATGAATATAAACAGTTCCGTAAGCGATGGGCAATGATAGCCTTGAATACATTCATTCTGAAAATATGTTTCGTTAGGAATGTGTAGAATGTACAGGTGACGAATCGCCAAACTTAAGTGGCTGTGGGTAGAACACATTGCTCTCAGAACAGATGGCTGACGGAGCCAAAAGGTTCAGGGGGCGTAGTGTGAGTTTCATTTAACCATCTCGACATTACGCCTCGACCGCGTTCGGCACTCCAATTGGCCCTGGATTGGTGAAGAGCCCATCGGAGCGCCGAACACGGTCGATGCGTTAAGTCTAGATGGTTTAAAAGAAATTGACACTAAGGCCACTGGAGTGGCGTTCCAGAAGACGTAAGAAGGCCTCCCACAAGATGGACTACTAACTTTGACACACTATAACCAAAGCGCGTGCATGACCAGATATAAAGGAGCAATTAAGGATCATAGCACTCGGCGTAGTGTCGTTTCTGCCCACATAATATCTTATCATAATTCCATTCGTCAGCAAAACCCATTTAAGCTGGGAAATAGTCTTGGATTCTGAGCATGATGCATCGCGTTGGTTGCAGTGGGCGCAGGAGCTCCACGACGTGATCCCACCATCGTCATGTTACTACCGATCTACGTACTTCAGGGCACAATCCGCACTTGATTGATATCCCGAAATCAGCGCTTCTCCTACACATTCATAAGACACGCGCGGAACTCTCTACCAGCATTTGTTTCCGTCCACATTTAAAACCCATCTGCCGTCAAAGTAAGAGTGAATCTTTTGGGTCCGTTCTTTCCATCAGATAACTCCTTATCAATTGCTTTTCACCAGGCGTGATCGAGGTCAAGAGCAGACCTATTCAGCAATTATTAAGGTAAGTAGGTACTTCATGACCCTTTTGAAGGACGTCACCAATGAGGTCAGTGGATGTGCTTCTAAGGCGTGCGTGACCTCGAATGTCTACGATAATATCAAGTATATTATATTTAAATAGCTTTCGCCGGCGCCTTCGTCTGTTTGGAGTTGTGGGCGAACGAAGTTATCCCACAGAAAAAAACATGCGAGCCAAATTTCATAGAAATCCGTTCAGCCATTAAGACGTGCAAAGGTAACAGACAGATAGACCGACAGAGTAACTTTCGCGTTTTAGTGGATTTCACTGCACTAGCCTTTGGTAGAGGCTTCGCGCGCGTCGAAAATTATCTCAAGGGAATGTACTACCGGTATAAAAAATATTCTTTGTTACAAACTATCTGTATAACTATCCCTCGTAATTTTTAATGTTATTGACTGTAACAAATAGCCTACACCCTCGCACCATCATTCTATCTTTGCTTACACTTAACCCACACACGCATAACACTACCATTTTTTTTTATTATTATTCAATAATACTTTTCTCTTTTTGGTTAGTTAATTTAAGCATAGGTACAGTCTGTTTTTCCTTCCATCACTAAATTAGTTTAAGAGTTTTAAAACTTACAAAACGATATCATTCCCGTCTCTATGCGAATAGTATGTGAACCTTTGTGAAGAGAAAAAAATAAAGATATATTATTTTATTTTATTGTATGCCAAATTTCATCCAAATCCCTACAGCCATTTGTGAATGATTGAGTAAAACATACAAACTTTCCGATTAATAATTTATAAGATAAAAGGATTAAGTAGTGACTAGCTCCTAGACTATAATCGCACTTTACGACACGGGCCGTGCGTGACATTTATCTCAAGCAGTCAGATAATTCCACAGGCAATAAAAATAGACCGCTTCAGTAATTCTGCTGTAGGAAGTGAGAAACGAACTAGCAAACATACAAACATAACATCAAGCCTTTATTCCCCGAAAGGGGTAGGCAAAGGTTTAAATGCTCGGTTTGTTTAAAGGGTCCGTACCCCACAGAGAGTGCCCCTGTGCGGTACAGACCTTGGCTTAGAGCGTATCTGGAAGAAAGGACGGGCTCGATCGGAGTGAGTTGTCACACCCAACATTCACTTCCATACAGAAGCGTAGGCACCTGCATACCATTGTGAACAGCGAGTCGAGTCTTTTTAGGCATCGACAGATTGGTCACAATTCTATATATAGCACCATTCACCACATTTTCCGCAAAATTAAGGTAAAATTATATCACAAACCAGGAAGAAGTAAAGGATAACATGGTTTTCCTCAATTCTCCAAAGGAAAAAGATTTCGTAATGTTCTATAATAACAGTTTACGGTTTAAAGCGAGGTTGCAGTACTTTTGAATTTTTTAGTTTTAGCAAAATGACAAATTTCCGTAAAAAATATTGTAGGAAAATTTAACGTAGAGTCAAGCGCTGTATGAATATAGAAACGTGAATTAAAACAATTGGCTCGATAAAATATAAAGATGACACTAAATCGCTATTTAAAACGTGTACCTTGAAGAGATTCCATCATTAAACCATGTTAAACCTATACCAAAAGAAAGGGTTTATTATTTTTAAGGGCATGCTGAGAAAATATTTTATAATACTACTTAATATTATAAATGCGAAAGTTTGTGAGTATGATGTATGGGTGGATGTTTGTTACTCTTTCACGAAAAAACTACTGGGCGGATTTGGATGAAATTTAGCAGACATATAGTTTATAACCTGGACTAACACACAGGGTAGTTTTTATCCCGGTATTAAGTTCCCCCGGGACAATTTCCGAACACCACGCGGACGAAGGCGCTGGAAAAAGCTAGTTTGCTTATTATTTTTTTCTACGAAACAATACACAAACTCTAGGAGGTCAAGCGCTCGCAACGACCGGCTAGTGCTCGCCGAGAAGTCTTCAACTACAAGATGGCCTTAACACTCTCCCTGCCGACAATATATAAAGCTTTTTAAGTTCAGGAGGCCATGGAGGTCGCCGGCGGGTACCAAATTTGCTGATTGTGAACGCCGTGAGTCAAAAGTTAAAATTATTACAAGAGGCCGTGGGGGCTGCCGGCGTAGACTATAGCCCGCTAATATAAGTATTAAGAAATGTGCTTTGGGCTGCTGAACAAAATTTTTTGGGGGTCGCCGGCGTTTCCCATGGCAGGGAGAGTGTTAAGGCTAAAGATGCGCCGAATGTAGGTTCAACCGAATACGAATGTTCGGCCGAATATTCGATCCAAAATGTACCGAACCGAATATTCGGCCGAATCATTCGGTTCACCGAATATTCGGCCGAATCATTCGGTTCACGTCTGCGATAATTTTACGATATGATTATTAAAAGACATAATAGTAATCCTGAGAATCAGATTTTATTTTGCTAACATTGACATTCGTCAAAAAAACTTCATTTGATTAAAACTTCAATTAGGTACCTACTAATGTTGATTCTTAAAGTTTCCTCAAATTTGTATTATTTTTTTTCCATTAGTGAACTAGTATAAATATGTTACGGAAGATATACATATTTGTTCATTGTTGATTTCATAGAAATGTAATTTAGTTTACTTTATCATTTGTAAAAAAAGCAGAAGTTTTTTTTATTACAATTTTATTTCAATTGATTGTTAAAGTTAATCTTTTTTATTTTGTCAAAAAGTAGGGTCTCTTTCATTTACAAAAAACTATGTACAACTATCGGAATAAACCACACTTATTTAGTAATTACTTAACCTTACTGTTTAATAAAATGTTCTTTTTTATTATATTAACAATAATTTTAATATTCGGTAATTATTCGGCAAATCAACCGAATATTCGGCCGAATACGAACATGAAAAAATATGCCGAATGTACCGAATACGAATATTCGGCCGAACATTCGGCGCATCTCTAGTTAAGGCGAACGAACCGACGACGGTACATCGTGTGCTAAGGAACCTAGCTATGAAGAACGCAACTATGATCGCTCAGCCATGGTTTGGTTAGTTGCAGCTGATCGGATGCATGACCATGATTCCCTTTGGTAAGACTGGTTGTCAGACTTTCGGGCTTCTGACGACCCGTAACGACTGTCGAAGATCTCCGAATGACAGACCGGGACCAACGGCTTAACGTGCTTTCAAAGCAGGGGCCTTGGTATGTAAAGATGGTCACCCATCCACAAATCAACCGTAGAATGTGTAGCTTAACTTGATCGATCGACCTATGCGGCTGTTAATCTTAGCCACAAGCCCCTCTAATATGTAATAAAGTAACTAAATTGTGTTTTTACACGCTTTATATTAGCTCCACTTGTATGTTTGTATGTTTGTTTGTAACGGACTCCTTATAGCGCGATTTTGACCCACTATAAACGACCAGATCTCATTCAAACTTTGCACACCTGTCAAGGACCGATGACAATGCAATAATTTCATAAATTTGTGCCATTATCCTTGCCAGGGTTACCAGGACAGCAAAAAACTGTCTTCGAAAACTACGCTGACATACGTCACAAACTAATTTGTGCCATTATCCTTGCCAGGGTTACCAGGACAGCAAAAAAAACTGTCTTCGAAAACTACGCTGATATACGTCACAAACTACGCTGACATATGTCTCAAAATTCGAAACACCCTAAAAATAGAAAATAAATAATAGTTTAAAGAAACTAAAAAACGCTTCCATTGAAAACCAAACTAAAAAGTACAAAATAATGGAAAAAAAAGCGTAGGGTGCCTGATATCAATAAAAAAATACCTTAAAAAGCACCCCACGCTTTTTTCCATTATTTTGTAAGTACTTTTTAGTTTGGTTTTCAATGGAAGCGTGTTTTTTAGTTTTTTTTAATTTTACCTTAAATCAAATTTGGTAACTCTTAATTAAGTTCTGGAATCAACCGTTATTTTGGGGAAATCCATGATAGTAGGTAGATATGTTTCTATATAGAATTACAATTAATAATTTTGCAATTTTGGTATAGCGATACAGGGTTTAAAGGATGGTCAGCAGTCACCCATCCACCGACCGACCTCGGCAAGCGTAACTTAAATTTGATCGGCCCCTTGTTATTACCAATTTCTTGTTCCCCAGACCCACCGCGTCGCATCGCAACGCCCGTCCGCGCTTTTACTTCATTTTCGATTATCGGTCTTTCTGACTTTTTGTCTCCTTGCTCTGCTCCCAAGAGTCGTTGCGTGATGTTGAGTAGTTTTTTTTTTAAATTTTTAAATACAACTGTTAGTTCCAGAGATCACTTTACTACTTATCATCATCATCATTTCAGCCAAAAGATGTCCACAGCTGGATATAGGCCTCCCCTAATTTGGGGAGGTTTGCCATAAAAATTTGTATTTTTGTTTGTTTGTTTGTAATGGATAAACTCAAAAATTACTGGACCGATTTTAAAAATTATTTCACCATTAGAAAGCTACATTATCTGCAAGTAACATAGGCTATATATAACATCACGCTACAACCAAGAGGAGCGGAGCAGTAATGAAAAATGTTGCAAAACGGGGAAAATCGTACGGGTAGGCGATTCGACGCGACGGGAAGGGTCGAGGGAACACGAAATTTAACGCGGACGAAGTCGCGGGCAGAAGCTAGTTTTAAATACTTTGACCGGTTAGCAAGTCTTTAAAACGTCCAACGATTATTTGGTCAGTATAAAACATAATTTCAATATCAACATTATCGAATGACTAAGGTAACTGATAAGGTTAAACCAATCATACGTTCTTATCGATAACAATCAATTGACACCGCTTATCATATTATCAGCGTATTACTAAAACATAACAACTCCGTCTACTTTCGCACGGAAAATAATCACAGTGGGAATTTATCGTACACGGGATTATCGACCTTCGTTGTTGAACCGAGCATTGAGAATCCAAAAAAATATTTCTTCAAAAGGCCCTACCAGAAATGACCCTGCATTCTCCGCCCCGACCTTTGCTCGAAAAAGCATAATGCTCATTCAGTTCCAGCCCTTCCTTTGCTGCTCTCTACCAGCGATGCCTTTTTTTATCTCGAGGTGGAAATCCTCATGGATATCCTACGCCCTGGGGTGGGCGGAGGGGTCTGTCAGACTCTTACTGACTAATACCACCCCGGTGCTCCGGCCCACACCTACGTCGGGGACCACGGGAACCAATATGTCTTCCGCGATCCCCGACTGGTGCTGGCCCGCCTCTGCGGGCACCCTCACGTCAGGGGAGGGGTGAGGTGTTAAACT
The DNA here is from genome assembly GCA_947507805.1 of Aporophyla nigra. Lineage (NCBI taxonomy): Eukaryota > Metazoa > Arthropoda > Insecta > Lepidoptera > Noctuidae > Aporophyla > Aporophyla nigra. The sequence goes on along the minus strand of OX382319.1, from coordinate 9,392,176 downwards.
ACCCCCGTACATCTCAGAGAGGTGCGCGGCTCTTATCCCGGGTATTTATCCGTCAGGTTAGATTTGTATACTTCCTTTTCTATCGAGGATGAGTGAACTTCTATACCCTGTTCCTCATGCCTCAATAACACTGCCCGAACTGAGAAAAGAACTCCACGTCCAGAAGCCGCGCTTATGAGCACTAATCCAATGAGGGTATTTATCCGTCAGGTTTTTTTTTGGATGGGAAATCATCAAATGACTTCTCCCGCTCTGAGCAGAGCGGGAGGGCGTGTCAGACTTTTACTGACTAAAACCCACCCGTGTTCCTTCAGGTTAGAGTAGTATCCTCTCTTTTCTATCGGGGATGAGTGAACTTCTACACCCTGTTCCTCATGCCTCAATAACACTACCCGGGAACTGGGGATGGAACTCTACGTCCCGAAACCGCGCTTGTGAGCATTAAGCCAATGAGGGTATTTATCCGTCAGGTAAGAGTAGTATACTTCCTTTTCTATCGAGGATGAGTGAACTTCTACACCCTGTTCCTCATGCCTCAATAACACTGCCCGAACTGAGAATAGAACTCCACGTCCAGAAGCCGCGATTATCAGCATTAAGCCAATGAGGGTATTTATTCGTCAGGTTAGAGTAGTATACTTCCTTTTCTATGGAGGATGAGTGAAGTTCACAGCCTGTTCCTCATGCCTCAATAATACTGCCCGAACTGAGGATCAAACTCCACGTTCAGAAGCCGCGCTTATGAGCACTAAGCCAATGAGGGTATTTAATTAACAATTTGTCGGACAAGGCTGATAATGGATTATCTATGGAGAGCCATTTGTTCAGCAGTACAGCTGATATGATAACACAAAGATAATTCTATGGTTTATTAAAATATCCACTTCAATGGAACTTCAAAGGAGCAGGGGTGGTCCAGTGGTAATGGCCGCGACTCACGAGTTGTAGGTCGTGGTTCGAATCAAGGCAGGCGATTTACTGTGTGTAAATAATTTCATTACCACTGCACTCCAAACGGTGAAGGACAACATCGTGAGGAAACCGACATGTCTTAGAACTGGAAAATTCGAAGACATGTGACAGGTACCAACCCAGGCCAGGATGGTGGACAGGTAGTCCACCACCCAAAGTAGAGTCTAAAAATGGTCGTCATACTTAACATCGTATATTTTTCTCAATTATATTTATTGGTTTACCATTATGTGTACTTAGGTGGTAACTATATAATTAACATCATTACGGACTTTTTTTTTGGGTGGGAAATCAGAAAATGACTTCTCCCGCTCTGGGCGGAGCGGGAGGGCGTGTCAAACTTTTACTAACTAGAAAAAAAGCCCACCCGTGTTCCTTCAGTTGCCTGTGCCAGGGCCACGGTAACTGTTTCAACCCGCGACCCTCACAGGATCATTATTGACCCTGTAGAGTAACAATAGGGGAGAGAGGAAGCTCTGTTTCAGGAGATAATTGGTCGACTGAAAACAGATGCATTTCTTGTTTCGTCGTAGTCGGGTAATAAACGTTAAATTCTTTAACTTGACGCATCGTTTTAAAGTAGGTGACTACAAGTGAGATAAAGAACATCAGATAAGGTAAGATATCACACGTCTGCCCAGCAAATGATGGATCACGTAGCTATGAATATTATTTTTAACTAGCTTTTGCCCGCGGCTTCGCCCGCGTGGATGTCGGAAATTAACGCAGGAGGACGTACTACCGCGGTAAGATGTGTTAATTCAGGTTATATTATAGGTAATAGCTGTTACCCGCGACTTCGTCCGCGTGGTATTTAACAAATTTTTTTTCATAAAAACTGTCTTTGAAAACTACGCTGACATACGTCACAAACTACGCTGACATACGTCTCAATATTGAGCGTGTTTTTAGTTTTTTAAAACTATTATTTATTTTTTCTAAAATAAAAGTAGCCTAAGTTACTCCTTGTTACATCAGCTATCTGCCAGTGAAAGTTCCGTCAAAATCGATCCAGCCATTTCAGAGATTAGCCGGAACAAACAGACAGACAGACAAAAGTTTAAAAAAAATGTTGTTTTGGTATATGTACCGTGTATACATCCATATACACTTAGTAAAAAGTGGTTATCTTAATATTAAAAACAGACACTCCAATTTTATTTATTTGTATAGATATATTATTATGTACAAGAGTAACTGCCCCGTTGGTCTAACAAGCGCGACCGCTGAACTTGGGGTTATGGGTTCGATTCACAGATCGAGCAAAGTGATATTGAGTTTTTCCTTTAGGAATTTCTTAGTAAGTTTGGAACGAAGGAAGAGTTTGGGAGTTGGCGATGTGATACCCCCATGCCCCTTGAAAATAGATGGCCGATAAGGCAGAAAGGTTCTGGAGTGGTGACCGCTGGGAAAGAAAGAAAAAGTATTTATTGGGACACGCACAGAAACGATACAAAAAACAATACTTAATAAAATAAAAATCAATTATAAACAAAAGAAACAAATAAAAAACAAAATTTAAAAGAAAAAAAAAACAGAAAGTCCTGTGCGAGGCCAAAGGGCCCCTATCTCAGCATGATGCTGCGACATTTAAAAATAAGTATCGCAGCGCTGGTATTCTGATAGGACCCAGTGCGTTGTGATGTCACGAACGAATACAGAAATAAATAAAATTATAATAGGATAACGTATGTGTGTAAAGTAACATAAAATAAAAAAATAAAATATGTCATCAATGATACATTGAGCGTGCCAGTACCCGACGTAGCATCAAGTTACTTGTCTATACCCTGGGAGACGTAGAGTTAGTAGGACTCGCAAAGTAGACCGATGACCTTGTGAAGGCTGCAGTTATCCGTCAGATACGGGAATTACAGAATCGGTCGAAGTGGCGGAGCCTTGCCAGAGGCCTATGTCCACCAGGGGACGTCTTTCAACTGAAATGACGATGATGATGTACAAGAGAGTCTGTTGGTGAGGATATGGTAATGACTTTTTATACTTTTGAAATAACTTATGACCGCGATATCGTCCTCGAGAAATTTCGGTTCCGACACATCGCGTCCCGTCACATCGCCCGTCCGCGCTATTGTTTCATTTTCGCGTAGCTTTCTTTAGGACTTTTTTGTCATTTTGCTCGGACCCTAAGGCAGGCCTGTCTCACTTCCATACAAGCGGCGCAAAATCCCCGAGATATTTACCTACTATTCTGGAAAACAACCTAATTTCAACCTTTTGCATTGCGTATAGCGTTCATAGTAAAATAACTGTCTGCCGTCTCGCTTCAATCTGCTAGGGCTGTCAGAGAGGTAGAATATACAATAGTAGGTACTTTACGGTATTAACAGTTTACTTTTGACCCGCGGGTGCGTGCGCTGCGTGTGCGACAAGTCGAGCGAGTGCAAGCCTATTGAGACTAGTACGGTGGCCGGACGCTTGCGTTTATCATACCTAAACTCGGGAGTGAAACTTCTGTACCGTAAGGTACTAATATATATTCTGTGCCTAAGGGTCGTAGTGTGACATTACATCTATACTTAATATTATAAAGCTGAAGAGTTTGTTTGTTTGTTTGATTGAACGCGCTAATCTCAGGAACTACTGGTCCGAATTGAAAAATTCTTTTTGTGTTGGGTAGCCTATTTATCGAGGAAGGCTATAGGCTATATAACATCACGCTACAACCAAGAGGAGCGGAGTAGTAATGAAAAATGTTGCAAAAACGGGGAAAATCGTACGGGTCGGCGATTCGACGCGACGGGAAGGGTCGGCGGAACAAGAAATTTAACGCGGACGAAGTCGCAGGCAGAAGCTAGTAACCTATAACCTTCTTCAAGAATTGGACAATCAAATGCAAAAAGATATTTTCAAATCGGAACGGTATTTCCAGCGATCACCGTGTTCAAACAAACAAAAAAAAAAACACTTTAGATTTATTGTTGTTAAGAAACGAAGGTTCTGATCGGCACGAGCCAATGAAAGCTGAATACCTGTAATACTTGCTTCGGGTCTGCATCATCTGCCTAGCCTTTTCCCAACTATACAGGATAATTTTTTATCCAGTGCGCAAACTGTAACCATGTATTCAGCATATCATTCTAGACCCCCCAGTGAAGAAAATTTTCGTCGGTTATACAAAAAAAAAATCTGCTGTTCAATACATTTTGACCCCGTAGATATTGCATTTTTCTATGAAACAGCTGATTTTTTTTTGTAAAACCGGCGAAAAATTTCTGCGCAAGAGATATCATGGTTACAATTTGCGCACTGGATAAAAACTTACCCTGTATATGTTGTTCTGTGTCTGGGTGTAATTTATCTATAATATGTATGTATTTAGAAATATATAAGTATGTTTATCAGTTGTCTGGTTGCCATAGTACAGGCTCTGCCTAGTTTGGGATCAGATAACGGTGTGTTGGTTGTACTAAGACATTATATTATATTGGGGTCGGCTTCTAGTCTAACCGGATGCAGCTGAATACTAGTATTTTACATGAAGCGACTGCCTATGGAACCTCCACATTCCAGTCACTGGGTAATACGATACCCCTTGGTAAGACTGGTTGTCAGATTTACGAGCTTCAGACGACCTGTAACGACTGTCTAAGATCTAAGAAAGACAGCCGGGACCAACGGCTTAACGTGCTTTCCGAGGCACGGAAGGGTTTTGGTATGTAAAGATGGTCACCCATCCACGGACCAACCGCAGCAAGCGTAGCTTAACCTGAACGATCAACCCGTGCGGCTGTTGTTACTTAGCCACAAGCTCTTCGGGCACGAGCCAATTTCTTTTCTTTTTTTTTTTGATGGGAAATCTTCAAATGACTTCTCCCGCTCTGGGTGGAGCGGGAAGGCGTGTCAGACTATTACTGACTAAAACCCACCCGTCTTCCTTCAGTTGCCCATATGCCACGGCCACGGTAACTCTTTCGAACGGATCTCGCGAGCCTGGCAGGGCACGAGCCTATTCAAAGCCGAATACGTGTAGTACTTGCTTTGTGTCGGCTTTGGTATCCAACAAATACTGCCGAATCAAATGAACCAACACGAACATGTGGATAGCTTCCCAAGACTCCGATACACTTGCAACTCTTTTTCAACTTTCAAGGCCTTTTCCATAGTTATTATTGGAAAATGCTTTATAAATAATTCATCAGTCTAATTCTCAACCTTGATGACTCCAGACGGTTAAAATAGGCTAATCTAGCATGCCTGAAGGTCGTATACTGTATATTGTACAATCGGTCTAGCCCATCGGTTCTCAACCGGTGGACCGCAAGAGCAAAATTATGGCTTGAAAAAAGGTTTACTTTGAACTTTTATTCGTTTTCAATTCTTAACTGTAGAACGTTCGATCACCAGCACCACCCCATTTCTTTCCGTGAGTGTGAATGTACAAGAGACAGAGAGAGAATGGGCTGCAGCGTTCTCTATGCATCGCCCCAGTATACTGCGCTCGCAAACCCGCCTGCCAAACGTAGCGATTATGGCAAACTCCCCCTTTTGCCCCCTTTGGGGAGGCTTACGTCTTGTAGTGGACGTCTTTCGGCTGATGATTATGAATGAATTATAGAACTGTCTTACTTAAAGAAAATAACGACATTGCTGCAACCAATTCTAAAAAAATGATTTCTCAAAGAAGAAGCCGGTAGAATTTTTCCATCAGCTAAAATAATGAACTCCCGGTACAATTGTTCATCCCCTATTAAACCTCTTTACGGAATACGTATTTACATGAACTGAGCAGGTACTCAATAGACCAAGATTATATATTATCTGGACTTTAAAAGATACTGTGACCTCTGAGTCTGTTTCTGCCTTTCTTCTCAGAGTAGTCAGACAGGAAACGCCGACCTCACCTAGTTAAAAAAAAACAGTCGAATTGAGAACCTCCTCCTTTTTTTGAAGTCGGTTAAAAACCGGTCAAGAGCTAGTCGGACTGGCGCGATGGCGCACCGAGGGTTCCGTAACATCATTGTATAAATATTTTATTGTATTATTGCATATAGTATTGCAGTTTGCGGTCAGCGCCATCTCTTGACCGATAGTGGAACGAATGTAATTTTTGTTGACTATTTACAAACATCAAAGAAAACGAAGTTGTGGCTGGTCAATAACAGATTGGGAGCCACTGGCTGGCCCGACGATGACTAAGGTCACAACCTTGGATTAAATTTATATTTGTTAAGCTGGCTTTTCGTTCTGCACTATTTGTACAAATACTATTGTACCTGTTTATAGATCGACCGAATCGAATGAGGCGAATGAGAAAACTATGTTTTTACCTGTAACTCAACGTACGCATCATCGCCGGATACACGGGCTTTAATTAAGCAAAATGTTTAGAACTCCTACAGGTAGTGTTGCAAAGGACTCGAGTCCTCGAGTCGTAATTTTAAAGACTCGACTCAATTATGCAAGACTCAGTGTGCTCAAAAGGCTCGAAGTCTAGAGTCAAGCACTCGAGTCTTAAAAAGAACTCGAGTCTTAAGAGCCATTTCACGTTTTTGCGCGAATATCTAGGATTTTTCGCCTAATTTACCAACTTAGTAAACACTCTGGCATTGACGAATACGTGTAAAAAATAGATAAGGATTGATCTATTTTTTACATGTATTCGTCAATGCATTGACACTCTTATTAACACATTTACAAAAACTTATTTTTTACTTTGTAGTAATTAATCTCCCACAACTAGTTTTCTGAAAAATCATCGCAGAGTCAATTTCAGACTCCTATTTCTATCATTAATATGTATTTTGACTTTAAAAAATACACAAAACATCAGACATATAATTTTGTTGACATACAAAATTTTGAGTCGGCGCTGAAAAATCAATAAACAAAGATCACTCAAAGCGCCAACTCAAAATGTTAAGGTTTATTATTTTTTGCTTTTCAGTTTTTTCGGCGGTTTAATTTTTTTGTTAAAATGTTTATATTTTTACTTTTTTTGTGACTTTAATGTACTAATAGTACTTGGCAAGGTATACCCTATGCATTAAAAAAGAATTATCAAAATCGGACTACTCTGTATACAGTTATGCGTGGTCAACAATCAAACATGTTTTCCGACCCTTAGGGTTCGATTTTGTTTTCCAAATTTATATGGGACCACCTTCGGGGTATAACCTTTCCAATAAAAAAAAAAACACAAAAGGACTACTACGTGAAAAGTTATGCGTGGTCATACATAAAAGAAAAACAAAAAAAAAAACCGGCCAAGTGCGAGTCGGACTCGCGCACCGAGGGTTCCGTACAAACCTGCAGGTCATCATCATCATCATTCGTCATCATCGTTTATGAAATTAAATGTTTTTTTTTTAATTTTTATATTTGAGTTGACTGAATGAAAGGTAAATTGTGGTTTACGATTTATGACGTATTAAAAAAAAACTACTTACTAGATCTCGTTCAAACCAATTTTCGTTGGTAGTTTTCATGGTAATGTACATCATATATTTTTTTTAGTTTTATCATTCCCTTATTTTAGAAGTTACGGGGGGGGGGACACACATTTTACCACTTTGGAAGTGTCTCTCGCGCAAACTATTCAGTTTAGAAAAAAATGATATTAGAAACCTCAATTTCATTTTTAAAGACCTATCCATAGATACCTCACACGTAAGGGTTTGATTAATTTTTTTTTTTTGTGTTTCAGTTCTATGTATGGGGAACCCCAAATATTATTGTTTAAAAAAAAAATGATATTAGAAACCTCAATATCATTTTTGAAGACCTATCCATAGATACCCCACACGTATGGGTTTGATGAAAAAAAAATTTTTGAGTTTCAATTCTATGTATGGGGAACCCCAAATATTATTGCTTTTTTTCTATTTTTGTGTGAAAATCTTAATGCGGTTCACTGAATACATCCACTTACCAAGTTTCAATAGCACAGCTCTTATAGTTTCGGAGAAAAGTGGCTGTGACATACTCGGACAGACAGACAGACAGACAGACAGACAGACAGACAGACATGGCGAATCTATAAGGGTTCCGTTTTTTGCCATTTGGCAACGGAACCCTAAAAAAACGCGTCGAATTGAAAACCTCCTCCGTTTTTTTTGTCGGTTAAAAACGAAAGGGGTTTCTGATGTCCCGCCACTCGCGCGACATAATGTAGTACTAATGTTTCTTAGCGAATTTCGTTAATCGATTTCTAATCACTATATTCGCGCCGGAGATGTCTATAGTCCTCCAGACCGTATTTCGGCCACAGCAGCCAATCTCAACGGAGACTAGCCATCAGCGCGGGACATACTATAGTGCTCAATTGTGCGCAGACACAAGAGCACTCACTCTTCCCGGAGATGAGCTAAGCCCTTCAAATTGAATTTCCCACAATTCGAGAGAGACATTTCCGTATTCAAAATTCAAGTCATTTATTCAAACTAGGCTAAGAGTCAGCACTTTTTGAACGTCAAAATTACATAAGACAGTCCCCCGACACACCCGCCCTTCAGTATTTCCTAGTGCTTTAGCTGGGAACAAGAAGTGGCGCAACAAAGTGGTATTACTTTGGCCGTGTCTTAACACTAATTGCTTCTCAAGGTTTTACCCTGTCCTTCAAGTTTTCAAGGAAAAAGTGAAGGTCAATAGCTAGAATGTGACCCTGACTAAACTGGTAGTTCTTAAGAAAATAAATCGATCACTTAACACCAAGTTCCATGTGGCGCCGTACAGAACAACAACATCCCATTTCTTTCCATGGGTGTTGTAAAAAGTAGAAAATAAAGGAAAAAAAGCGTGGGGTGCCTGATATCAATAAAAAAAATACCTTAAAAAGCACCCTACGCTTTTTCCTTTATTTTCTACTTTTTAGTTTGGTTTTCTATGGAAGCGTGTTTTTTAGTTTTTTTAAACTAATATTTATTTTCTATTTTTAAGGATTTTTCGAATTTTGAGACGTATGTCAGCGTAGTTTATGACGATGTTTCTAAAATAAAAGTAGCCTAAGTTACTCCTTGTTACATCAGCTATCTGCCAGTGAAAGTCCCGTCAAAATCGGTCCAGCCATTTCAGAGATTAGCCGGAACAAACATACAGATAGACAGACAAAAATTGTTGTTTTGGTATATGTACCGTGTATACATCCATATACACTTAGTAAAAAGTGGTTATCTTAATATTAAAAACAGACACTCCAATTTTATTTATTTTTATGTATGTATAGATAAAAAGTAAAGCGCCTGCCTGGGATCGAACCCACACCCGACAGGGTCCACGATTGTGTCTAAATCCAATGTCTACCACCTAAGCATATACATTGTGGGCACGCCACAATTGCGGCGATAAGTCCCCTCTTTGAGGAGTGGATAGAGAGGCGCCACGGCGTCCTCACCTTCCGCCTGACGCAGGTTCTCACCGGACATGGGTGCTTCGATGGGTTCCTGTTCAGGATAAAGTATATAAAGTTCCAACTGCTGGGACTCAGGCTACTTCTCATTGAGAGAGAGTGGGCTTTAATCTACGTCGCGGGTTGCGGTGACGACGACAAAAGACAGGTCTTTCTGGAAGAACAAACATCGACTGGCGTCTATAATTGTTTCCATAAAACGACAAGGCATTTTCAAAGCCTTTTCAATTAGTTGTCGAAGTATCTGAGGAGTGAGGAGGTGCACGAACGCCCTTAGATAAGAAAATCATGAAACATAATCTAGACAAATAAATAAAATTAGAGTGTCTGTTTGTAATATTAAAATAACCGCTTTTTACTAAGTGTATATGGAAGTATACACGGTTAATATACCAAAACAACATTTTTTACAAATTTTGTCTGTCTGTCTGTTTGTTCCGGCTAGTCTCTGAAATGGCTGGACCGATTTTGACGGGACTTTCACTGGCAGATAGCTGATGTAACAAGGTGTAACTTAGGCTACTTTTATTTAAGAAAAAAAAAATAGAATCTCACGAAAAAAAAAACGAACGAAAAACTTTTTTGTTAAAAATACCACGCGGACGAAGTCGCGGGTAATTATCTATATAACCTGGATTAATGCATTCTTAATACATTAACCGCGGTAGTACGTCCTCTTGCAATAATTTCCGACATCCACGCGGGCGAAGCCGCGGGCAAAAGCTAGCTATACTAATATTATAAAGCTGAAGAGTTTGTTTGTTTGTTTGTTTGTTTGATTGATTGAACGCGCTAATCTCAGGAACTACTGGTCCGAATTGAAAAATTATTTTTCTGTTGGGTAGCATATAACATCACGCTACAACTAAGAGGAGCGGAGCAGTACTGAAAAATGTTGCAAAAACGGGAAAAATCGCACGGGTAGGCGATTCGACGCGACGGGAAGGGTCGGGGTAACACGAAATTTAACGCGGACGAAGTCGCGGGCAGAAGCTAGTCTTTCTATATGCATTATGTAGTTTTATAGTATCCAGTTTATGACGGTCGTAAAAATCGATAAAAATCAATCGTTGTGATGGAAAATAATTCAAAAGGCTCACTTTTTTAATCCAATTAAAGTCACGTAGTTTCAGAATCCATGGTTACAGTTCTCGAGTCGATGTCCCTGCCACCCTTTATATACACTGCCGGTCATAAGTTTGAGACCATTAATAAAAAAACTACTTATTTTTATTAGTAAACTAGTTTCTGCCCGCGACTTCGTCCGCTTCAAATTTTTGCTCCCCAGACCCTTCCCGTTCGCAACGAATTGCCTACCAGTTTTCGTCCATTTTTCGTTGCTGCTCCGCTCCTTTTGATCGTAGCGCATATAGCCTATAGACTTCCTCAATAAATAGGCTACCGAACACAAAAAGATTTTTTCAATTCGGACCAGTCGTTTCTGAGATTACCGCGTTCAACCAAACAAACAAACTCTTCAGCTTTATAATATTAGTATAGATTTTTTCAAAATATCGGTGATAAAATCTGCACACTTGCATATCCTATTGTTTATGAAGATTGCCTAAAAGCTTATTCTTTTTTAAATATAAGCCAAGGAAAGGCCGGTATCTTTACTATTTCTTTTCATTTCAATTAATGTTGAAAATGTTGTGAATGCCTCTTTTAAATATAATATTTATTGCATTTAGAATTAAGTATCTGTGTTTATTTAACTCGCTGTTTGCTGCACCGGTCGACGTCATCACGTCAGCGCCGGCTGTCGCTGAAAACCAGCGCTGGAGCTCTGTCTCGCATAGGGTCACCGCATTATGCCGAGCGATGGCCGTTTTACACGGATGTGACGCATGTTTCCACCCAGTTTTTTTTTTGTGGCTGATCTTTCTTCCTTCATGTTTACCGCAAATAATCGAACAAATTTCTTTCTTTCTTTTCAATTTCTTTCTTTCTTTCAGTAAGTGAACCCTCTGAATAAATCTACGTCGTGAATACACTGCATTTGTTATCCAACATTAAAGACGTAAATCATGTATTTGATGAACTGTTTACTTTACCTAAATCTGGATTCTCCTTTCATGTTTTCATTAGTTTACAAATAACCTGTTAGTGTTATAAATATTATCGTTTTTTTTGGAACATAAAAGATATTAGGAAACTGCCTTTTCGTGTGATCTGCCTAGCTATTTCCAAACAATGTTGGGTCGACTTCCAGTCTAACCAGATGCAGCTGAGTACCAGTATTTTACGTGGAGTGACTACCTGTCTGGCCTCCATCACCTATTATAGTATATATAGTCCTCCAGACCGAATTTCAGCCACGGCGGCCAATCTCAACCGAGACTAGCCATCGGCGCGGGAGATATTATAGTGCTCAAGTGTGTGCGCAGGCACAGGAGCACTCACTCTTCCCTCACTCTCATAGTCCGATGGGACGGCAATCCGACACGACCGGAGAGAGATCAGGCGTAGGACCAACGGCTTAACGTGCTTTCCGAGGCACGGGGGTATTACACCGCCAACTACCAAACTCCGGGCTGCTATTAAGAAATTCCTATTGGAAAAACCCAGTAACACTTTGCCCGACCCGGGAATCGAACCCAGGACCCCACGCTCCGCAGTCGCACATGCGACCACGAGACCAACGGGGCAGTTATCACCTATTAATACTGGATAACAACGACACACCTTGATAAGACTGGTTGCCACACTTTCGGACTTCTGACGTCCCGTAACGAAAGTCAAAGATCGGTACCGTTAGACTTTCGGGCTTTTGACGAGCCGTATCGGCTGATTAACTCGATGGATCGATCCGTGCGGCTGTTATTACTTAGCCAGATGTGGTTATATCCATAGAGCAACACGGACCACCGGCGGACCGGAGCATCTGGTCCGTGTTGCTCTATGGGTTATATCCGTGTAGCAAGAATTTGCAGAAATTTTATACCAAAATAATAGTTTAAAAAACATACGTCTCTAAATTCGAAACACCCTAAAAAATAGAAAATAAATAATAGTTTAAAAAAACTAAAAAACACGCTTCCATTATTTTCTAAAATAAAAAAAATAAAAAATTGTAAGCTTAGGTTTTCTATGGAAGCGTGTTTTTTAGTTCTTTTTTTAAACTATTATTTATTTTCTATTTTTTAGGGTGTTTCGAATTTTGAGACGTATGTCAGCGTAGTTTGTGACGTATGTCAGCTTAGTTTTCGAAAACAGTTTTTTTGCTGTCCTGGTAACCCTGGCAAGGATTATGGCACTTTATGAAATTATAGTACTGTCATCGGCCCTCGATAAGTCTACAGAGTTTAAATGATATCTGGTCGTTTAAAGTGGGGGTTACAAACAAACATACAAACATACAAGTGAAGCTAATATAAAGCGTGTAAAAAGGGCTTCAGCCCGAGAGTTCTTCCGCGTCAAAATTCGAGCATGGCCCGGCCGGGCCATTACTTCGTTTCGCTTGTTTTTGCTCGACTCGTAAGGGTCGAAGAGTGATATTAAATAGCCCATAACCTTCCTCAAGAATTGGGCAATCAATAACAAACATATTTTTGTGTAATCCAACTAGTATTTTTAGGGATACGCACGTTCAAACAAAAAAATTTGCAAGTTTGTGGTGGTCAGGTAGTAACAGACGCGACTTACCGAGTTGCTGGTCGTAGGTTCCAACTAGGGGTTGCCATCCGTACTTTATAAAAAAGTATTGTACGTTATTTCACATAATTGTACTCTATACTTTATGAGAACAATAAAGTACACGAAAATACTTTATTTTACAAAAATTTGATTTCTTTGGGGTTTTGAAAAGTTTAGTCGTAAGTACTTTTTCGTCAAACGAAATTTATGTGATACAAACTGCAAAAAACAATAAAAAATATGTTTTCAAATATAATAATACAGACAAATAAATAATACTTTATTTTTATACTGTGTACTTTTTTTTTACCTTTAATAACCAATGTACTTTAATTGCAAGAAAAAAAGGTGGCAACCCTAGTTCCAACCCAGGCAGGCGCTTTAATTTGCATAAATTATATCACCACCAATGCTCTCAAAACGGTGAAGGAAAATATCGCGAAAAAACCGGATGTCCTAGAACCAAAAATTCGAAGACATGCGACATCTACCGACCCGCACTGGGCCCGTGTGGTGGATCCACTCTTGAAGACAAAGACCTCCTCCTTTGTCCCAGCAGTGGGAACATTATAGGCTGTTATTGCTCTATTAGTACGTATAGAAGACTAATTGCTTGATTCATCAACTACCGCCCATCAGATATAGGTCAAGAATAAATGAGGTACAAACAATTAGTGATAACTGCACTAATTTGGTTAATTTTGTTAGTTTGCTCAATTAATTGTGTTTCTAGTTCAAATGTTCTCATAGCTGCTAACTTTGTAGACTTTTTTACGTGGATATTTTCTCCGGGCTTCACCCGCGTGGATAATATCTCACGGGAACGTACTACCGGGATTAGAAGTACCCAATCATAAAATGACTTCTCCCGCTCTGGTCGGAGCGGGAGGGCGTGTCAGACTTTTACTGACTAAAACCCACCCGTGTTCCTACAGTTGCCCATATGCCAGGGCCACGGTAACTCTTTCGAATTAGAAGTACCCTAGGTGTTTATCCAAGCTATAAGGGCCTTATCACACTAGCGGTTCACGAGCGTCTTCAAAGCGAAGCGAGTGCGCAGCGAATACGTCGCGGATAAAACAGACGCCAGCACATCGAGCTACCCGAAACTGTCAAATTTTGCCAATCAATCTTGAACCTAATATTTAAGCGATAAAACTGAAAACCTGTTTAAGAAATTTGTCAGATTGTAGTAGGTTTATGTCTGTATCATAAACTCGCCGCGAACAGGCGTCGAAAACGTTGTGTAATCGCCACGCGCCCACGGCGTATTCGCTGTGCGTCCGCTCCGCTCTGAAGACGCTTGAAAACCGCTATTGTAAAAAGGCCCTAATCTATTAATGTGCCAAATTTCCTTCAAATCCGTTTAGCCATTAAGGTGTGAAAACGTTAAAGATCGGAAGAGTTACTTGTGCATTTGTAATGTAATCATGGAATTAGTATTGAAGTACGTAGAGCCGTTTCCACGGCTCCAGGCAGACGCTTCACTTCGCTCAAAAGTCCTTTCTTTGGTATTGTTCGTCGAATCATTGACCTCCTGTTCTGAGTTGAGCTGTATGATTACTGACAAATGTGTGCACTGATTGGACAGGTCCACTTAATCTGTGTAGTTCTTTCCTTAAAAGACCACTTCAGACACCAATCCGCATGGTCTTCACATGATCTGACCAAGATTTTGTCTGGACTTTAAAAGAGACTGTGACCTCTGAGTTTGTTTCGGCCTTTCTTCTCTGTAGTCGGATAGGAAACGCCGACCTCATCTTGTTTAAAAAAATATGATTGACGTGTAAAAGTGTTTGTACAAACCTACTTGCAAAAATAAAGTCATTTATCATTTTACCACTGAACTCAAAACGGTGAAGGAAAACATCGTACCAAATGTCCTAGACTGTGTACTTTTTTTTTACCTTTAATAACCAATGTACTTTAATTGCAAGAAAAAAAGGTGGCAACCCTAGTTCCAACCCAGGCAGGCGCTTTAATTTGCATAAATTATATCAAATCAAATCAAATCAAATCAAATCACATTTATTTGTAAATGTAGGTTAAAAATTACAATAGGATGTTATAAGAAGATGCACAGTTCGCTACATTTTACCCGAGAGCATACAAATAAAACTAAAAGTTAGTTGTGTCGATATCATAGACACACAATTAAAATAAAATAATTAAAATACTTATACACTAACACACAATTCCTAACACACAATTAACACCTACATACAGTTCTACACAATTAGCAATATCAGTATCATAATAATGTAAACACAAGCACAAGAATATAAGACAGTGCAACCTAAAATATTCGTAAGTCTGAAAATAAGGAAACATACATTTCAACAACATCTAAACCAATGAGGAGAAAAAAAAAATATAATTGTAACATACTAAATATCAGTGGTGTCCTCCATAAACTCAGCTGTGGAGTAATAACATTTATAAATTAAAAATTGTTTCAGTTTCTTTTTAAACATGTCAATATTGAGATTTTTTATCGGTCGAGGAATTTTATTGTAAATAACTGGAGCCATTCGATAAATACTTTTACGTAGGAGGGCTGTTTTACAACGATCAACACAAAGAATGCTCGAATCCCTTTTCCTTAACCTTGGGTCAGCTGGGGCTCTTATTTCGAAAAGCTGTGGGTTTGTCTTAACAAACACTGCCACCTCAAAAATGTACAATGATGGTAATGTAAGAATTTTCAAGGATTCAAAATATGGTTTACAACTTTCCCTTGAGTGTATATTACCCAAAGCGCGTACGCATTTTTTTTGTGCAATGAAAACGTACTTAGTGTCAGTCGAATTACCCCAGAACACGACTCCATATCTTAGAACGGATTCTACATAGCTGTGGTAGGCAACAAGCACGGCGTCAGGGTTTACAAATTTGGACAGTTTATGAAGAGCAAAAGCAAAACTGTTAAGTTTTTTACAAATTTCTTCAACATGTGGTTTCCACGTAAGTTGACTGTCTATTATTAACCCTAAGAACTTCGTTTTATCCGTTTTTGTAATTGAATGTCCATTGTGACTAATATTTACTGGTAGTTGTCGTTGTCGCTGACTAAAATGCATTATACACGTCTTTTCTAAATTAATTTTTAAATTATTTGCCTGTAACCAATCTATAGCTTGCTTTAGCGTGTCATTAATTTCTTGTTCATAATTATCGTAATCATCTTTTTTTATCATAATTGTACAGTCATCAGCAAATAGTACTGTTGGATGATTGATGCTTTTTGGAAGATCATTTATGTACACCAGAAACAGTGGGGGACCCAATACGCTTCCCTGAGGTACACCGTACTTCACCCTTCTAAGTTTTGACCGATATATCATTTCTCGTTTGGTTTTAATATTTATATTTGTTATTTCTGTGCATTGTTGCCGGTTGCTTAAATATGATGTAATAAGATTAAGACCATTGCCGCGAATTCCACATCTTTCGAGTTTGTCAATAAGTAAAGTATGATCAACATGATCGAAGGCTTTCGTCATGTCCATATACAGGGCACAAATGGGTAGTGTGTTATCTACACTTGACATAATTTTCTTGAGAAAATCATAAATAGCAACATTGATTGACTTATTTTTTCTAAAACCTTTTTGTTCATCAACCAGTACATTCTTACTTTCGAGAAAATTGTACAATCGGTGATGTATTATTTTTTCTATGACTTTCGAGAATATCGGTATTAATGCCACTGGTCGATAATTTTTAATTGAAGTCCTCTCCCCTTTCTTATACAACGGCTTAATAATAGATACTTTTAATTTATCTGGGAAGACTCCTTTTTCAAAGCATAAGTTTATAATATGAGATAGTGGATGACAAATAATATGATGGACTTTCTTTATAATGTTTGTTGTTATATTATCATTTCCTGTACTTTTAGTATTTTTGAGAGATTGAATCGTTTTCGATACCTCGTCTGGCGTAGTTGGAGTTAAAAAAATCGAGTGATTGAGTCTGTCTATGTGTGGTTGTGGTAGTTTATTGCAACTTGAATCAATTTGATCAGTGTAAAAGTCATTGAATGCATTGCAGATGTCTTTCGATTTTACTATTTCTTTATTATCATGGATAATTTTCGCTATTGGTTCATGAGGGAAATCAATCTTGCTGTCATTAATTATTTTCCAAGTTGCTTTGCTCTTATTATTAGATGTCTTAATATAATGATTATTTTGTACATATTTTGTTAGTCTTATAATTTTTTTATATCGAGCTGTATATGAAGTATAAATTGTTTTATTGCTCTCAGTTTTGGTTTTCCGGTATTGCCAAAGTAGTTTGCGTTTTATTTTGCTGCACCTTTTTATGCCCTTGGATATCCATTTTTGCCTTTTGCGAATAGACTTCCTTACAATTTTTATCGGGAAACATAGGTCGTAAAATATTTTAAATATGCCTATAAAGTAGTCGTATGCTAAATTTGGGTCATTTACTTCATAAGCTTCACTGAAACTTAAGTTTGCAATACACTCAATAAACTTTTCTGTATATTCAGAAGAGAAGTCTCTTATTTGAATTTTCCACGAATGAATTGAACACGTTTTTTTTACATTGCATTTTAATATCTGCGCAGTGTGGTCCGATAGTGCAGTCTCAATTACCTCTCCGTTGTTACCACGAGCATTATGAAATATATTGTCAATACAGGTTCCGCTAGATAAACGAGTAGGTTGTTTAGTAAGTATTTTGAGGTTAAATCCGTAAACTGTATTTATAAATGTCTTGGTAACGTGATCATTTTTTAAAATATTTATGTTGTAATCGCCGCAAATAATTATTGTTTGATTAGTTTTCTTATTTGTAATAAGGGAGAGTATATTTTCAAGCGTTTCGAAAAAAAGAGAGAGATGAATCTTTATATGGGTATTTTTCGGAACCCTATAAATACAGACAACAGTTACATTATGTTGCGTGAGTTCTATGCCACAACATTCAATAATATTAATTTTAGATAATTTTTTTACATCTTTTAAAATGTTGAACTCATGAATATTTCTAAGTAAAATACACGCGCCACCTCTTCTATTATCTCTATAAAAACTTTCAGCCAATTTGTAATCCGGTAATGTGAGCATGTTTTCATCGCCTAGTACCATATTATGCTCAGTAACACACAAAACATCAATTGTTTTATTTAACTTAGAAAGTTCCGCTAGCTGAACCGTCAGCATATCCGCTTTATTAATTAGCCCTGCTATATTTTGGTGCATGACATTTATATAATTATAGACGAAAAAAATTCTTATCTGAATTACGGATGGCATTATCTAATGGACCAGTGCTATCTACCCTTTTTGTATCTTCGGTTTTTGTGACGGAAAAGAATTCTGTTATTCTTTTTTGTCGTGACGTGTGTTTGAGCCCAATGTCGTTGTTATTTTGTTTATTTGTTTTTATTTGACATTTAATTTCAGTATTACATGGTATAAATTAATTATTATAATCAATTGTATCCACAACTAAATTTATTTTGGAACAAATATTTTGGATATACTCATATCTATTATGATAGATTCTGTTAAGCTGAACAAAGTTACAATGTTTAAACCTACTTGATACACCACGAATGAGGTTATTAAGATTTTTCTCACTAAGAAATCGATTCTCACAAACCGAAAGTAATATTACAGACGCTTTTGTTTGTTTCAGTATACAATACAGCTCATGTGATATTTTTTGTGGATCAGTGTCTTCTTCCCCTACACACAACACCAGCTTGTCATGTTCCGTGAGTTGGAGCGCGTCACAAGAATGCGTAAAGACTTCCATCAGGGCTTCAGGGTATATTAATCCCTGTATGTTATATTTATCATAGTTGCTGTTCAATCTAGACCGCAATAGTTCTACTGCTAGGCCACGGCACTGATTGCCTCCAATTATCATTATTTTCTTTGAAGTTGCCTTGGCGTTTTGGTTGAGAATTGGTTCTGCTTCTGGTTGTAGGCACTTTAGGCTAATCTTGATGCCTTTTGAAGTTACAGTACAGTTTTCTGTTTCAGTTTGCAGGGTAATACCTAGGTTTTCAGATGTGGTTAAACTACACCTTTCTTTTGAATTATTTATAATCGTCTCGTTATTACTTATGATTGTCTTTAGTGAACTATTCTCAGACAATATGTTTTTTAATTCCTTCTCCATTGAAGATATTTTTTCTTCCATTGCCTTCACTAGTGCCTCTAATTCTTCTAATGTCTTTCTTTCATTAGTCTGCAAACTCTGGTCACTTCTATGGGGCTGGCTGTTTGATATAAAGGATGGGAACGCACCGTCTTCATCCTCAGGTTGCGTAGTACGACTTTCTGCCTGATTCGGCTTCAAGTTTGATTGCGTCTTTTCGTTCTCATCCTGGGAGTCACTTTTAAGAAGTGAAGCAGTCATGGGACTGTAAGTAAAACTATCCACGAGTCGTCGCCTCGTTGCTTTTGTAAGGCTGGAGGACATATTTTTCTTGAATGAAGATAGTGGACTTGTACAAATCTGTTTTAGTATTGCCATTTCTTGACTTAGGTTATTTATTTGTTGTCTCAAATCGGAATTCTCTAAGCTAATAGTATCCAACTCATTTTGCGTGCTTTCCAAACTTGATTTTAATTGTTTTATTTCTTCCTTCATTTCCTCAGTGCAATAGCTGTTTTGTATATTCGTAGACAAATCCAAGCTTCTACCTAACAGGTCTTCAGATAACGTCGATTCGATAGAGTTATTTATGTTTAACATTGATCTATGTCTCCACAGCGTAATATTTTTATTTGCACTGTCCATTTTAATTTTATTACAATAACACTGGGTCTGTTGGACTTTACTTGTACCGTGGACCCAATAATTATATTATGTTATTATTAAGTGAAGTCCACAACATAGAAAATATACAAAAAGAATTCCGCGTAGTGGGATTCGAACTTGAGCACTGTTTCGCTGCAGGCGGTCAATTTCTGTAGGAGCTATGTAAGTTCTATGTAACGGGTCAAAATTGTGGTTTGGTACATAATATTTTTTTTAAAAGTTCGATAGTCGATCAGTTAGTTTAAAAACAATTTTACATAAGTGGCGGGTTGGCCGAATATTTTTTCACTTAATGTTTTTATTTTCACTTATGTTTTGCTGTTCTATTTTAACTGTTCTTTAAGTTAAATGGTTAATATGGTAGTTGGTTTAGTTTATTGTTTTCAACACTTTATCAACACAAAACACCTTGTTTTAGACACTGTTTTTAGTTTATAAGTTTACGTCATTGTATCAATGTTCTCTGTGAGAGTGCGGTTGAGATAACAATGTCTGGTGATATTTACACTATCTTGATTAGTTTAACACTCCACTTTGTAGCAAATTATCACTTAATACATTTAAAAAAATTAAAATATACGGAGCAATATGTTTACTTTGACAGTACCGCCATTTTTTTTTTTTTTTTTTTTTTTTTTTATCACCACCAATGCTCTCAAAACGGTGAAGGAAAATATCGCGAAAAAACCGGCATGTCCTAGAACCAAAAATTCGAAGACAACTGACATCTATCAACCCGCACTGGGCCCGCGTGCTAGCCCACCCTCGAAGAGAGGAGTTTTGATTTGGATTTTTCTATATTCTCTCTGCCAAAAGTCAGGCACAAAAATAGACGAAAAAATATATATAATTCGAATATTCTGTGTCAATTAGTCTCGTTTTTGATAAGATTGGGCAACTCTTCTAGCTGGGGTCAAGGGTGGTGACTGATAAACTAGCGAAGATAAACGCTCTAATTCTGTCGAAATGGCTAACAATAACTCTACATTTTTAATACGCTTGTTAGTAGCTAGGTATGTTTGTCATCATTTCAACTTAAAGACATCTACTGCTGGCCCTAACCCTATCTGTTAATCCAGGTAATAAAATATCTGTGTGGCAAATTTCATCCAAACCCGTTCAGTAGTTTTCGCGTGAAAAAGTAACAAACATACTCACAAACTTTCGCGTTTGTAATATTATAGTAGGAAGTAGGATCAATACATTTTTTTCTTTTGCCGTCCCATTTGTCTTTTTCCAGTAGGACCGTTATTTGTCCATAACTTTAACATGAGAACAATCCTACCATACATTTAATCAACAACAGTTGGACACCCCATTTATATCCGACGGAGCTATTGTGACGGTGACGTCATCAATTAGTATAATTGGACTACACAGTAATTCTAATTGAACCTAATTGAAAGTGGTAAAGAGTTCCTATTTGTAACAACGAATAGTTTCTTACGGGGAAAGATGAATGTGGGCTGACATAGTGACCTTGGTGCTTACTCTCGAATATAATTCCAATAGATAGACATTGGAATTGTCAGTCGTCAAACGTCAGTGATTGGCTGGACTCACTGAGTCTAGCCAATCCCTGACGTTTAACTCGACCAACTGACGTTTGACCAATGTCGATCTATTGGAATTATATTCGAGAGTAAGCACCCTTATTGGTGAAGTTCTTCAGAATAGTCAGGTGCCTAGTACTGGTAACCGGTGTGCGTGTATGACTAGATGTATGGACTTAAACGAGGCAAAAGTAGTATATAAGGATCGTAGCAGGTGGCTTTTTGTAGTTTCTGGCTTTCTCCAAGGCAAGAATTTTTTTCTATACAAATATTATAAAGTTAAAGTTTGTTTTTTGGTTGAACGCGCTAATCTCAGGAACTACTGGTCCGAATTGATTTTTTTTTTTGCGTTGAGTTGCCTATTTATTGAGGCTATATAACATCACGTTACGATCAAAAGGAGCGGAGAAGCAACGAAAACTGGAGGAAAACTGGCAGGCAATTCGATGCGACGGGAAGGGTCGGGGCAGCAAGAAATTTAATGGGGACGAAGTCGTGGACAGAAGCTAGTGCCTTTATAACTAACTGGTCGTTTCGAGTATTTTTATATAGCCTACGATATTGTCCTGCAGACCTGGTAGCATCTTGTGACGGGTTGTTGAGCTTCCTAAACCTAGCCATATCGCTCATTGGATACAAAAGGGCTACAAATAAAAAAAAAAAACATACATTACCTTAAATAATTATTTTAACTATTTTATGTTTTTTTTTTAAATATTATGTTTATTGTTTTTAATATTACTTTATACTACATATTATTATTTTTTTTAAATCGTGTTCTGTATTTTGTTTTGGCCGTCCTACACAATTTATGTTTTTTGATTTGTGGCCCTTTTGTATGCAATGAGCGATATGGTCATTAACATTTGGATAACATAAAAACTTATTAACAAAAAATTAAACCGCCGAAAAAACAGAAAAGCAAAAAATAATATGCCTTAATATTATGAGTCGGCGCTTTGAGTGATCTTTGTTCATTGATTTTTCTTTTTTTCTTTTGCTTTTCTGTTTTTTCGGCGGTTTCATTTTTTGTTAAAAAGTTTTTATTTTGTAATTACTTGGCAAATACTTAGCAAGGTATACCCTTTCCAATGAAAAAATAATTATCAAAATCGGACTACTCTGTACAAAGTTATGCGTGGTTATACATTACAATCAGTGAGTGAACAATCAATCATCCCCTGTTTTCCGACCCTTAGGGTTCGATTTTGTTTTCCAAATTTATATGGGACCACTCTCGGAGTATACCCTTTCCATTAAAAAAAGAAATATCACAATCAGACTACTATGTAAAAAGTTATGCGTGGTCGTACATAAAAAATAAAAATAAATATACGCGTCGAATTGATAACCTCCTCCGTTTTTTTCGTCGGTTAAAAAGAGACGCGACAAGGCTATCATAAAGGCTGATGCAGGCAGCATATACCGCGTGGTCCACACTGCAGAAGACCGCATATCTTCGAGACGTGTCGTATGTGAGCGCGAACCTCAGCATTTTTGCTGAACTAGACCTTTTTGGCGCAGCCATGAGGCACACTATAAAGCTAGTTTCTGACATCGCACCTTACTGTTTATTATTCGATATTTATTTTACTCTTTCCTGCTGTACATTATGTACCTTTTAGTGTATGCTAAATAAATGTATTGTCTTTCTTTCATTGAAGGAACGATAAAGAAGAGATATAAATAATATCGATAAGACTTTAAAAGACGTTACGAAGCACGTGTAGTGTGACTGTGAATGATAGGCTGAGGAATGATGTGATAAGAGAACGGTGCGGTTTGAAAGAAGATGTAGAACAAAATTGAAAAGGCTGCTTAGATGGTTTGGTCATGTTGAGACGATGAATGAAGGGCGGCTAACAAAAGGTATTTACTAGACAGATGTGACTGGACATGCCAATACGGGACGCCCTAGGAGAACATACAGTGACCTTATTGGTGATGTTCTTCAGAAGGGTCAGGTGCGTAGTACTGGTAACCGGCGTGCGTGTATGACCAGATGTATGAACTTTAACGAGGCAAAAGGAGTATGTAAGAATCGTAGCAGGTGGCGTTCTGTAGTTTCTGCCTACCCCCATGAGAAAAAGTCGTGAATTTATGTATGTAAGGCTTTTTTTTGTGTGATAAATCATCAAACGACGTCTCTCGCACTAGGGTGGAGCGGAAGGGCGTGTCAGACTTTTACTGACAAAAACCCACCCGTGTTCCTTCAGTTGCCCATATGCCAGGGCCACGGTAACTCTTTCGAAAAGATCTCGCGATCCTGGCAGGTAAGGCTTTAAACGTTAATCTATTTGAAATTGAAAGATACAGTGTACTGATCAAATAACGTGAGTGCTTTTCGTGATCTACGTGCTTTAAGGCGTGGACTGTTTGTTGTCAGCGCACACTGAGAAGTAGTAAGGCGATTATCACACGGCACCGCGCACCGCCGCGGAGGGCGGTGGCGGTAAAGCGAATTGACCGCGCGGTCGGGCGGTGTACGTGTGTTAGGCATCAACGGATTTAATAGAGGGCAATGCGACATGAGATCCGCTTCACCGCCTACCGCGGCGGTGCGCGGTTCCGTGTGTTAATCGCCATATCAATCTATCTAGAATTTTCCCAACTATGTTGGGATCGGCTACTACTCTAACCATCTGCAGCTGAATCATCATCATCATCATTTCATCCGAAAGACGTCCACTACTGAATATAGGCCTCCCCAATTTGGAGGGTTCGCCATAATCGCCAAGCTTGGCAGGCGGGTTGGCGATCGCAGTATGGTAGTAAAATGCATGGAGAACGCTGCTGCCCTAGTAAGTCCCTTAGTCGCCTCTTACGGGAAGAAATGAGATGGTGCTATTCTTTACATCCAACAAAACACGGAACAGCAGCTGAATAATAGTGTTTTATCTAGATCGACTGAATATCTGATCTCCACAACACCGTTACTGGATGACACGATGCATAAAACTCTTGCCAAACTTAATGTACCTATTCAGTAAAACCAAATGACCTTGACGAAAAATTCCCAGACTTTCGGTCGAATTCTAAGGCTAAGTCCACGTTCAATAGGACGTAAAAACATCGCGGGGACGATTTTTTCGCGCATAGAATCTTCAATGTACTGCTTGGCATCGTGATTTTAGACAAGGCGTAAACGTGGACACTTTTGTCTTGTTTCAGATACAAGATACTGCACGCGTAGCATGACCACCGTAGAAATGGGTTTTGTCGACGGAAGAATAGACAAAATTACAAATTGTCGAAAGATTAAAGACAAAATTAAAGATTGTAGGAAGATTTGTACCGTTTTATGCTGGCGTAGCATGACAATTCTATCTCTATTCTACCAAGAATAGACAAAAGCCATTTCTACGGTGGTCATGCTACGCGTGCCGATGAATATTTGATTTCTATAGAACCAGTATGAAATCATCCACCTTCTGCATATACGTAAACATTTTTTGTGTCCAGTTGCTTCCACTTAACACATACTCATGACGATCAAAAAGTGTTCGGTGTCGGTAACTGGAAACAAAAAGTGTCTACGTTTGCGCAGCGCCATAAAGTTAAACAGTGTGTAGGACGCATTGGAATGCACTCTGTGGATTTCTCATTCCTCGATTCATAACCTAGAGCTGATAATCCAAATGAGCCAGTGCGCAAGCCCACATAGCCACGAGCCGACCACGAGTACTATTATTTACTGTCTCTGTTCACCATCATCCCCTCCAAGGGTTCGCCATAATCGCCATGCTTGGCAGGCGGGTTGGCGATCGCAGTATTGTGGTAAAATGCATAGAGAATGCTGCTGCACATTCTCTAGTAAGTCCCTTAGTCGTTTTTACGACGTCGACATATTTTTACGTCCGTGAGAGGTCTAAAGTCTAATAAAACTGACATAATTATTAGTGTTACGAAAAATAAATGAAAACCCGCAGTTTTCATATTTTTATCAATAACTAGCTTCTGCCCGCGACTTCGTCCGCGTTAAATTTCTTGTTCCCCTGACCCTTCCCGTCGCGTTGAATCGCCTACCTGTGCGATTTTTCCCGTTTTTGCAACATTTTTCATTACTACTCCGCTCCTCTTGGTAGCGTAATTAATAGGCTACCAAACACAAAAAGAATTTTTCAATTTGGACCAGTAGTTCCTGAGATTAGCGCGTTCGATCAAACAAATATACAAACAAACAAACAAACTCTTCAGCTTTATAATATTAGTATAGATTGAGACAAAAAATATTTTACTAATTGAATAAATAAACTACTACTACTACTTTTTATTTGTATCAATATTTGAGACAAAAAATTATTGAGTAATTGAATATTTGAATAATTGATGGTTTTTTTTCCGTTATTATGAACAAAACAAAAATTAAATGATTCATTGAAAAAAAAAATGGTTTCTAAATTAAGACAAAAATTCATTTGTAACGAGATTTTGGAAGGCACATTGGCAGTCGCTCCATGTAATAAAGCAGAACTAAACGTAGTTGGGAAAAAGCTAGGCCGATGACGATAAGCTCTTCCCCTTAACGACTATCAAATCTAATTGGAAAAATATAAAACACTTTGCTTAGTGAGAGAATCAAACACTGGACCCCTATACTCAACAGTCCAGCTTGTGACCACTAGACCCATGGAGCAGTCAAGTCATAATTTCGTTTAATTACTCTAAGAAAGCCTGTCAAGATAACAAGCTATACTTAATTTTATAGAGTAAGTAATCTTTATCATTTACTATCTTTTGCTAGCGGAATGCCTGCGTATTATATTAAACCTTTCGCTTGAATCGCTCTGTCTATTAAAAAAACCGCATCAAAATACGTTGCTTAGTTTTAAAGATCTAAGCATACATAGGAACAACAGACGAAAGCGACTATTTTATATGATGTAGTGTTATCAAAGATAAGCTGCACACCAGGATTTAACCCACATAAGTCTCAAACCCGTACGAATATCGGGATAAAGTATATTCTATATCGTAATCTAGATCATAGTCTACCTCTGTGACAAATTTCTTCCAAATCCGTACAGCGGATTTAGCATGAAAGCGTAACAAACAAACATACACAAAATCAAATGTTTTATTTTTCCTGTAGGTGGAATGCTTAATCTTATCTACAGCCTTATCTATGATAAGGTTACGGTTATGTTATGACCGTAACCAACAACTGAACTGATTACGTGCACCTACAATCTAATGTTTCATGAGTGCCCATGTAGATTTGTGTATGTGAAATAAAAATATTTTGATCTGATTTGATTAAATATCCCCAAGATATTTTAAAATCACATTATTAGCTGCTAGTGTCTTACCCAATTATAATAATAAGCAGTAAAAGGAGGTTCCTCTCTCTAGAGCCCTGACCATCGGCAGCTTGGACCCTGATCCCGATACTGATGGGTCACTATTTTTTATAATTTTAAATTTGTACTTAATATGTAAAAGAAACAATAAACGAGAATGATAACTATTGAAATGATATCAATTTATTATTTAACTTTTTTAAATTAACTCTTCGTATGCCGTGAATGTGGATTCACGTGAGACACAATTGTTTTTAATTGTCTTTCTAATTGCAGCATTCAACGGGTTAAAGATGGTGAAAAAATCTCAAGAATATTTCTACTTCAGAAAATTTTCATGTGCACGTTTTTTTTATGTTACAATGTAAAGGAGCATATCAACTAGAAAATACTCTAGATATGCATAAAGATAGGTAGATATAGGACAACCTAACAAAAAAATCCATTATTATTTTTTACTGCAGAACATTTAAAAGTGCATATTTTTTAAATGTTTTAGTCATTATGTTACAATATAAAGCTGCATAACATTTAGAGAATACTTTAAATTTGTAATATCAACGAAAGAATATTTTAAATAAATTCAATACAGTCTTATAAGAATCTCATTCTATTCTCTATGAAGTGTTGACCTAAAACCACTTCTCACTTACCTAATTGAATTAAAAAAAAACCTTGTGATATAATATTACCGCATTGCTAAAAAAAAGAAGCCAATTATTCAAAAAAAGAGTACTTACTGTAAATATCACTGAGATTATCCCAGAAACTGTTCATCAAATTTCTTTTGAACGCGAAAAAATCGTTTTGATTACGGCCGCACACATTTCTTGAAACGATTGACTAATAAATAACAGTCTAGAGAATAAAACGTCTGGCAATTGTCGCACGCACAATGTAGTAAGCGACGCAGACGGCTAATTATAAAGTCCTATGCCAATTCATACAATACAACCGCTTATTTGTGAAACATCAAAACCGTTTTCGAACACAAATAAAACCGGAAGAACGCACACACAACACAAAAGTTTTACAGGGACTGCACAGTTTATTGCCCTAATTACGGTAGCCGTATTGTTTATAACTGTGTCGAAACAATGATAATTTTTATTGAAATAATATGCTTCAAGGCACAAAATTTATCCTTTTTCTGATTCTGACGTGACGTTGTGGCGCTGCCCCTTTTTAGTTTATTATTTGTTATCGCTTTTAGTCGATTAAGATCAAGTTTACGGCAATTTAATTTTTATTAAATATTTGTAATTACGAAACAGAAACACTAATTTACACACTATAATACACGCAAAAACATTATCCCTTTTCATAAACGTAAAACACAAAGTTTAATTAGTGGGAAAATGACAAAAATACATAAAGTAACGTTTTTTAGTAGAATTTGGTCAAACCACCTTGTTACTAACATACTAAATTAAACGCCAAACTCCAACCCTAGAATACGCAATTTCCAAAGACAACAGACACAAACAAGTTTCGTTGGCGTTCATGAACGAATCATTTTAAAATAAAATGTAATAATTTACATAAAATGTATTACATTGTTTAAATATTATATGATATGTTCTATATTCGTGTGGATGCTCTTGTGAAGTATTTTACGTTCTGTAACTTTCGAAAAAATTACTATATTCCGAAACTACATTCTGATTTTTATGATTGCACCAACAAAACCATAAACAATACTTTTGAAGGAATCAGATGATCGATCGATTTTGAAAGCTGTCTAAAATACGGGAAAATTGGAACCAGATTCTATTTGTTTACTAAATCAAGAAAACATTATTGAAACATAGAAAACTTTAATGAGAAATGTCTTCATTTCTATGTTTTATTTGCCACAACACAGTGAACTCGGATACCAATGAGGACACGCGGGACAAATACAGAGAAATCGTCGGGATGAACGTAAAGATTCACTCGTGTTTATGTTATGATTATTTATTTACATTCAGTTCTAACCCGTTTTTGACTTTTTCTACGCCTTTTGTAGTCCATCGTTAGACATAGACTTCTCGTATATGTAGAAATTACTAGTCAAAAGCCACGTGATACCCTTAATATAAAAAAGGCAGTTCATAATAAATATCAAAACTGCTGCGATTGTCATATTGAGTTCTATACAGCAATGTTGACATAAATTGTCCTTTCTTTTATATAGTTCGCCGAGTTATTGACATGCTTACCTACTGAATTGAGCTGAGACACATTTGTGCACTCAAAAATAGAAAAAACTGTAAGCATTTGTTTCAATCAAACCACTACAGGCACTTTTGAATCGGCTTTTGAAGCTAGAGACCATTCTGAAATCTAGTAGGTTCCTATGGAGAAGAACAGGCAGCAAACTCCTTGTACACCTTTACTGCTCACTAGTCCAGTGATAGGTAAACTCAAATCTCAGGCTCTCAAGTCCAGTTGAAATCCAGCATCAGGCACTAGTAGTCTGGCATTTTGCTGAACTGGGCCTTTTTGGCGCAGCCGCGAGGCACATTATAATGCTAGTTTCTGACTTTACACCTTATACTTTTTAAATTTATTTTTATTTTACTGTTTCCTGCTGTTTACCTATTGTGTGCCTTTTAAACTGTGCTAAATAAATGTATTTTCTTTCTCTTTCTTTCTTTCTTTCAAATCTGTGGATGAGATGTGTTTTTGATGCAGCTTTACTTAGTATTTCGCGCTCTTTCAATCTGTATATTTGTTTTAAATTTCTCAAAATGGTCTTTACGCCCTGTGTAGCGAGAAGCGTCTACCTACTATTAGAAAACCTGGCGTGGACCCAGCTGATGGCAAATCTCTCTCCCCTATTACAGGAGATTTAAAGATAACATTTTATATCCGGCATGGCTGTGACAGGCATGTTGCTGTTCCGATGCCGGTTAGAAAATTATAATTATTGTATGTGTTTTTATTTATTTAATTTTTTTGATGACAATTTGGTCATTTAATTTTAATTTTTATTGTTAATTTTTTTTTAATTGTTAATTTTGATTTCAATTCTAAATTTGTATGTGTATTGTTTTATAATTGTATGCCTAATGAGTCCATTGTTACTTGATTATGAATAAATAATAAAATTTAATTACACCTCTGCCGAACTCTTCAGGGATAAAGGTCTGCCAGGGTCGCAAGATTTGTTCGAATGAGATACCGTGACCCTGGCACAGGCAACTGAAGGAACAAGGGTGGGTTTTAGTCAGTAACAGTCTGACACGCCCTTCCGCTTTGCCCAGAGCGGGAGACGTCATTAGACGATTTCCCACCCACAAAAAAAAACCGGCCAAGTGCGAGTCGGACTCGCGCACCGAGGGTTCCGTACAAACCTGTAGGTATATAAGTAAAAGTTCACCCATCACGACAATCGAGTCGTAGTTTTGGCTTGGTTTTATTTCTGTCTGTGTTTTGTTCTATTTATTATTTGATTTAACTAAAAATTTACGGTTTTCGCAATTTTTCCTTTATCTGTGCTATAAGACGTTGCTTCGTACCAAATTTCAAAATTCTAGATCGACTGGAAGTACTCTTTAGGTTTTGATTCCCTTGCGAATTTCGAAAATTTGTGGAAATTTGCGGTATAAACGGCTATATCTTTTGATTGCGTTAGCTTAGAAGCTTGATTTTTTCACAGCTCCAAGGGACAATAGACTTGAGTATTTGGTATAAATTTCAGCTTGATACCTCCTCGCGTTCCTGAGAAAAAGGGTCTTGACAGACGAACGGACGGACGACGGACGGACGGACAACAAAGTGATCCTATAAGGGTTCTTCCGGCTTTTTCCTTTTGAGGTGCGGAACCCTAAAAAGGGGATAAAAGTGTGATGTTATGTTTAATAATAATGTTTGTTTCAGCTGTGCCCTGATTCTCATCTATGCTATATTTGTTGCCACATGCTGAATAAACTGTGGCTATTTAAATCTGTATGTTTGAAAAGGAGTTTGGAATATCCTGTACTCTTTAGGTAAGTAGGTAATCTAGAAAAATAAACACAACTTTTCGAGTATAAATATTTTTGTATTTAAATTCTTGTACCACAAACGTGATATCTATATATATAAAAGAAAGTCGTGTTAGTTACTTCACTTATAACTCAAGAACGGCTGAACCGATTTAGCTGAAAATTGGCAGGGAGGTAGTTTAGAGCCAGGAGAAGGACATAGGATACTTTTTTTTTTTTTTTTTTTTTGCTTTTGGCAAAGGATACTTTTTATCCCCTTCGACCGCGTTCTCGTGTGATGTGACATAAAACGTCAAAGAGAATACATTTCACTATAAAACGTGGTATGACAAAAACTTTGCCTTCGAGGTACCAGGCGGTCATAACTTGGTATGAGCTTATTAAACAGCAGTGTCAGCCAGAAAACGCTTTATGCCTTCGAAGTAACAGGTTATCATAACCGAGTAGGAGCTACCCAAACATATGAGTATCAGCTAGAAAACGCTTACCAGATCACCACCGCGTACCAGGTTGTCAAACTTGGAAGGTTTATTACAACATTTTGAATCTTAGGCGATACGAAGTTCGCTGGGTCAGCTAGTATGATATATAGCAATACACATCAGACTGTCTAATTAGGTACTAAACATTATATTAATATAGACTTCTCGATGACACTCTTAATTTCGGATCTCGGAGAGAACTGACCTTTCAGAATCAGTTCAGTACTACTTTCGAAAGTTAGAAGACCTGTGGCATCTGCACTGAACGCTCGTGGAGAATGGTTTACCCCCTCTCACTGTGACCCAGCAGTGGGAGACTGGGAGCATTAAAGGCTGATTATTCTAGATACAGATATTAAACCTAGATACCTTTACATTTACAGCGAAAAAGGCACAATAAACCTACAACGAAATGAAATGGTAACAACAATAATATGTTTTGAAGAAAATTGTCTACCAACCAATGTCTCGCAACTTTTCGTTGATAATAGAGACCAAAGTATAAACAGCAATGATTATACTAAACTAGAAGAAGGTCATAATGATTTTGATGATTATTTCCGAGACAATACTGTAAAGGAAGTTATAGAAACGGAAATTGATAGAATAAAAAGGTTTGATAATTGTGATAGAAATTTTGTGAAAAGTGATGAACAATTTGTGAATAATGATGGACATTTTCTAAAAAATGATGTGGAATTTGTGAATAATGATGAACAATTTGTGAATAATGTTGAACAATTTGTGAATAATGATGAAATATTCGTGAAGAATGATGAGCAATTTGTGAATAATAATTCAGGTGATGAAAATATGTTTGATTATGAATTAAATAAAGACCAAGAAGGTGAAATGGAAACTAAAGCACAAAGTGACGAAGAAGATGAAATCAATTATAAATATTATGAAGATGAACGTAATGAATGTTTAGATGAAATTAGAAATGAATGTGTGGAAGAAGATACTGCTGGAGAGTTAAGTAAATATCTCTATTTTTTTTTTGTTAAACCTGTTTTGTCCCACTGCTGGGCAAAGGTGTCCCACATATTTTTACACTTTTCTTTGTGTTGTGCCTTATCTATCCAATCAGTTAAGAACGAGTTCAAATTTATATACGAGGACAAATTAAATTACGCAGCGAAACTCTACAGACGGCGCAGCCAGTGCAACATACGTTGCAACGTTACAGTCCAAATATATGCAATGCAACGTAAAATGTAACACACGTTAAAAAGAAATTCGCCTTGTTGTTGTATTATACACAACCACAACTAAAAACAACAACAACTTTAAAGTTATCAACTTGGTTAAAACCTCATTTTAACAAATTCCAGATACATCACAGAAGAAAAAATCGAAGAAAAGTAAAAAGAAAGATTTCGAGAAGATTCTTCTTTCTACAGAAGAGCAGAAGGCAGAATTAGAAGCACAGAGAAGGAGCAAGAAGTATCTAGAGGCAGAGTTTAAATGCTATAACTGTGCTATGGGGTTTCTATTTAAAGATACTTATCAGGCACATATGATGAGGCATGAAGAGGTAGGATATATAACAAATATGGCCGTGAATGTCGCACCTACATCATCATCATCATTTCAGCCGAAAGATGTCCACTGCTGGCCATAGACATCCCCCAAGCTCCGCCACTTCGACCGATTCTGTGCTTCCCGCATCCAGCAGATTCCTTCGGCCTTTACCAGGTCATCGGTCCACCTTGTTGGAGGCCTTCCAACTCTACGTCTTCTAGTACACAGTCTCCACTTCAGAACCTTTCGGCCCCATCGGCCATCTGTTCTGCGAGCAATGTGCCCTGCCCACTGCCACTTAAGTTTGGTAATCCTTCGGGCTATGTCGTATGTTACCTTGGTTCTCCTACGGATTCAACCACTTTCATAAAAGGAAGAGGTAATGCAATCAACAATTTTTTTCTTTCAGTCGAACGGAGAATACCGCTGCATGTTATGCTCTCTCCGTTTCGCGACGGGCGCTGTCCTCCGGTCTCACACCTCGCTCCACTCCGTTCGTTATCGGTGTTCGCGGTGCTCCGAACACATTCGGGCTCGACAGACGCAGACGCACGCCAAATACTGCCATGAGAACACCTCGGCGGCTACTTGTCATCTATGTGGGAGAGTCTTTCAGTAAGTACTTCATCATTTTAGACCAGCTTTTCCCAAAGTGTAAGTAGAGTCTACACAACGCCCCCATTTTTTTTCTGGGTCTCTTACCACCCCCCTTTAGGCCTGCAGCGCCCACAAGGGGGCGTTATCGCCCACTTTGGGAAAGGCTGTTTTAGACGAATGACGTCCACTGCTGGACTTAGGAGCTGTCCATTAATCACATGAGGCTCGAAGGGGGGGGGGGGGAGGGGCGAAATATCACAAGGGGGAGGGGGGGGTGTAGTAATATATCACGTGTATTTATTTACTGAACCGAAAAGCGGCGTTACGTGTATTTATTTATTTATATAAATACATTTGATAAGGGGGGGGGGGGGGGTAAGTCTTAAACCTCACCATGTATCACCAAGGGGGAGGGCGGGGGGGGTTAAAAATGCCAAAAAAAACATCACGTGATTAATGGACAGCCCCAAGTGTGACGACTGCACGTCTGTGTAGCGTGTAAATTTTGTGTTGTGTAGTGCTCTAGGTTTGGGTCTCTGGATACACTTTTTACTTTTCTCTTTTGTCTCTAATATTCATATGCTAATGTCATACATACCTGTTATTTGCATGGTTACTGAAGTGACAATTTTACATTTTAATTCAATGTGTGTGCTGTTTGTGTGCTTATTATAATAAATAAATGAATAATATCTTAGGACAACCAACACAACGTTGTCTGATCCCAAACTAGGCAGAGCCTGTACTATGGCAACCAGACAACTGATAAACATACTTATATATTTCTAAATACATACATATTATAGATAAATTACACCCAGACACAGAACAAAATTAAATGATTGTGCTCATCACGCAAAGATTTGTCCTGGGTGGGAATCGAAACCACGACCTCAGTCTTAGCAGTCAGGGTCAGTAACCACTAGACTAACAAGCCAGTCAAAATAAATAGGCGTTCCCCATTTTTTTTTGCCATAATCGCCACACTTGGCAGGCGGTTGGCGATCGCAGTATGGTGATAAAATGCATAGAGAACGCTGCTGCCCATTCTCTAGTAAGTCCCTTATTCGCTTTTTACGACACCCACGGGAAGAAATTTGGTGGTACTATTCTTCCCGTGGGTGTCGTAAAAGGGCGATTATGGCAAAACCCCCCAAATTGGGGGAGGCCTAAGTCCAGCAGTGGACGTCTTACGGCTGAAATGATGATTTCTTGCGTCTGGCACCACACAGAACAGTAACAGTAAGTACTTACTTACTTACTTAAAAAACTAGCTTTTGCCAGCGGCTTCGCCCGTGTGGAAGTCAGAAATTATCCTGTGGGAACGTTGTACCCGGGTAAAAAGTACCCTATGTGGTTAATCCAGGTTATAAACTATCTGTGCCAAATTTCATTTCAATCCGTTCATTTGTTTTTGCGTGAAAGAGTAACTATCAATCTTACAGCCCCGACCCACCCCGTCGCATCGAATCGCCTGCTCGTGCGGGTATTTTGTATTCGTGACTGTTTTATTTTTGCTCGGCTCCTAATGGTTCTAGATTGATATTATTTAGCCTATAGTTTTCGATATAAGGGCTATCCAACACTAAACGTAGTTCCTGAGATTAGTACGTTAGAGCAAACAAACTGTTCAGTTTTATAATATTACTATAGATAGTATTTAGATTTAATTACAATTAAAAAAGTTATAGTGAGCCAACCTTAAAAGAAAAAACAGGTTAACTCTGTTCTGGTTCGAGTCAGGAGATTAATTTATTTATTTAAAAAACTCCGAGCGGCTGCTGATTTCCAGTCCCTGAAAATGGTTTACTTCGCCCTCGCTCAATCAATCCTCAGTTACTGTATAACTACATGGGGGGGAACTCACAAGACAACCATGCTACGGCTAGAGAGGGCTCAGAGAGCAGTTTTAAAGGTACTGGCAAAAAAACCTATTAGATTCCCGACCTCTGAACTGTACTCACTTTGTGAGGTCCTAACAGTGAGGCAGTTGTTCATCCTACAAACAGTCTGTAAGAAACACCTGCTTCTGCCTTACATCCCTCAGCCCCTAACAAAGAAGCGACGTCCCGACAGAGTTTGTAAGACTGAGCCTTGCAGATTAGCTTTAGTTAGTCGCCACTTCAATCATATCAGCTCTAAACTTTACAACGACATAAATATAAGATTTAGTATTTACCCTATGACTAAAAGTCTGCTAAAGAGAAAACTGACTGACTGGCTTAAATCCTTGTCTTATCAAGAAACTGAACAACTTATGGTATCATATACACGGTAAACACACCACACACACACACACACACACACACACACGCATATACACACATCACCCCACCTCCACTCTACACTTATACTACATAGTAACCTCCACATAGAGTATTTTCTGTTTT
Organism: Aporophyla nigra; assembly: GCA_947507805.1. Classification (NCBI taxonomy): domain Eukaryota; kingdom Metazoa; phylum Arthropoda; class Insecta; order Lepidoptera; family Noctuidae; genus Aporophyla; species Aporophyla nigra. Next base: position 9,356,582 of record OX382319.1, on the reverse strand, counting down.
ATATTCTCTTAAAAAAAAAAAATGTTATTCCGAAATTAATTATTATTAACTTTGTTGGTATTTTTAGTCTTTTCTGGAACAATGTATTTGTCTATATTTTGTTTGGATTGGGCGTTGATAGCTGCGCCACAGTATCTTACTTTTGTAGCTATCTTCGTTTGCCATTGTAAATGTTGTAAACTTAAGTTGTTCCAAATAAACTTTTTTTATATTTTTTTTTTGTTTTATAGATAGATGTATGCTATCGCGGTCTTTTTAATAGGAACAATTCCGTCATACATGATTGTTACGTTACTTTAAGGCAGGCCCTCTTGTAGTTGAAGACGTTTCGGCGAACACTGGCCGGTCGTTGCCAGCGCTTGAGCTGCTAGATTTTGTGTATAATTGTTTCGTGGAGACAAAATGATAAGGAAATTATAAAATATTTTCTCAGCATGCCCTAAAAAACAATAAAACCTATCTTTTGGTATAAGTTTTACATGGTTTAACGATGGAATCTCTTCAAGGTACACGTTTTAAATGGTGATTTAGTGTCATCTTTATGATTATTTTTTATCGAGCCAACTGTTTTAATTCACGTTTCTATCTTCACAAAGCGCTTAACAGTATGTTCAATTTTCCAATTTTTTTTTATTTTTTTTGTCTGAAACTAGCCATTTTGCTAGATTTACACAAGTTTAAAAAAGTTAAAAAGTACTGCAACCTCGCCTTAACGGAAGGTACTTGAACGGAAGGAAATTTTTCCCGTTTTTACATATTTTTTTATTGATGCTCCGCTCCTATTGGTCGTAGCGTGATGTTATACAGCCTTCGTCGATAAATGAACTATCCATCACTAAAATAATTTTTCAATTCGAACCAGCAGTTCCTGAGATTAGCGCGTTCAACCAAACAAACTTTTCAACTTTATAGTATTATACTAGCTTTTATCAGCGATTTCGCCAGGTTTTATACATTTCAACCTTCCTCTTGAATCACTCTGTCTATTGATGAATACCGCATTCAAATCCGTTGTGTAGTTTAAAAGATCTAAGCGTACAGACGCGGGAAGCGACTTTGTTTTATACTATGTAAAAAAAAATGTGTATCTATCTATATGACTCGCACGTGAACGCAGTCGCGGGTAGAAGTTAGGTAATATTATTAGTTGTAATTAATTCTTTATTAATTTAGTAGCCCAACAAGTACTTACGTTGACTTATTTCAGCTGTCTCTGTAAGGCCCGGATAGCTCAGTCGGTAGAGCATTGGACTTTTAATCCAAGGGTCCAGGGTTCAAGTCCCTGTTCGGGCGATTCTTTTTGTTCATTTATTTCATTTAAATTTCTTCCTATTGGTTGAGACAAGTAAAATAAATAAAATAAGCAACAATAAGTTGATTATTTTTTTTAATAAAATATATTTTGAGTTCGATTTATACCGTAGCGACCATAATTTTATTGAATTTTTTCAATAGGAAATTCTCAGTAATATCTCCGTGGATTTGTGATCGGTAAATGGCAAAAGTACCGTGTGGTGCCGGACGTAAAGAATAACACCACCCCATTTCTTCCCGTGGGTGTCGTAAAAGGCGACTAAGGGACTTACTAGAGAATGGGCAGCAGCGTTCTCTATGCATTTTACCACCATACTGCGATCGCCAACCCGCCTGCCAAGCGTGGCGATTATGGCAAAGCCCCCCAAATTGGGGGAGGCCTAAGTCCAGCAGTGGACGTATTACGGCTGAAATGATGATGATGATGAAATGGCAAAAGGCTCGCGCCCCCTATTACATTGAACTTAAGTATCATAATTGTCCAGCCCATACCCCAATTTATTTATGGTTGTTGCAACATATCTTTTTCTTCCCTACTTCTCTATTAGTCGTCATCTCAGTAGTCACCCCCTTTCTATCCATATCATAATTCACACAGTCCATCCATCGTTTCTTTGGTCTCCCTCTACTCTTAAAGCCATCGTCATTCATACTCAATACTTTCCTCACATGGGAGTCAAGATAATTGAAGAAATGTGATTACCTTTATACCTCTGTCTAGCCCTAGAAAATAACGGCATGATATTATGACACGTCGGGACAACCCGAAATGAATATATACTAATATTATAAAGCTGAAGAGTTTGTTTGTTTGTTTGATTGATTGAACGCGCTAATCTCAGTAACTATTGATTCGAATTGAAAAATTATTTTTGTGTTGAGTAGCCCATTTATCGAGGAAGCCTATAAGTCAAAGTCAAAACCAAAGCATTTATTTCAATTAGACCCAAAAAAGGCACTCTTGAACGTCAACTGTTACATGAAAAAAAGAATTGATTCTAGTTGCCCCTTCCAAAAAGTAGATTCGTATGGAGAAGAATGGGCAAGAAACTCCACCGTTACTCTTTTAAAATAGTATTCAATATTTATGCAATTATATGTGAAGACGATGCACCTACAATAAAAAAAATTACCATACCACAACAGGTAAAAGAACTGAAAATGAAGCAATGAGAGATAAATTGATTATATGATAGATACATGGTGCTCACATATTTGCAAAAACACTGTAAAGGCAATAATACGAATTTCCTAAAATATTTACAATATACAAGTGTATGAGTTACAGTAATTACAGAATGTAAAACAGTGTCATAGAAGAAAAAAAAAAAAATAATACCTATACAATTAAGTTATCAACCAGTTTGATAAACTCTAAGACAAAAATAAGCTATATAACGTCACGCTACAACTAAGAGGAGCGGAGCAGTAATGAAACATTTTGCAAAAACGGGGAAAATCGCACGGGTAGGCGATTCGACGCGACGGGAAGGGTCGGGGGAACAAGAAATTTAACGCGGACGAAGACGCGGGCAGAAGCTAGTATTAAGTATAAATTTAAAAGTTGGTGTTTAGATGTTTCCATACGTTACCGTCCGTGTGTTACCAGACGTAAAGAATAACACCACCCCATTTCTTCACGTGGGTGCCGTAAAATTCGACTAAGGGAGTTGAGAATGGGCAGCAGCGTTCTCTATGCATTTTACCACCAAACTGCGATCGCCAACCCGCCTGCCAAGCGTGGCGAGTATAGCAAACCCTTCCGAATTGGGGGAGGGTTACGTCCAGCTTTTTTTTTTAGGGTGGGAAATCATCAAATGATGTCTCCCGCTCTGGGTGGAGCGGAAGGGCGTGTCAGACTTTTACTGACTAAAACCCACCCGTGTTCCTTCAGTTGCCTGTGCCAGTGCCACGGTAACTCTTTCGGAGAAATCTCGCGACCCTGGCAGGCATCGGACCCCTTCAATGTTTGATGACATCTCTTTGAGGCGCGCGTGGAACACTACGCGCCGTCGACCCGAGCCTGGGGGCTTACTCTTCAACCTAATTTTAATTCCAATCTAAAGCCAATACGATTCCAATGTTAATTTTGCATACACGTGATTCGGTACTCTTGAAAACAATAGTGTCAACATTGGAACAACAACAACGCCCGATCTCGAGTCCACTTAGTTCAACAAAATGGACACCCAATTTAAACACATTGGCGCTAGCGTCGAACTCAAAAATACTACACGTGCAGTCTGTGGATCAACTTTACGCGGCGGGCTTACAACGCCCTACGTGTTCAGTACAATGACGCTCTGAGGGCAGTGTTGAGAAAACCCCGGTACTGCAGTGCTTCCGCAATGTTTGCCGATGCTTCCATCGATGATTTCATCTCCATCATTAGGAAAAGAACTGCATCGATGATGAGCAGGGTCCATGGTAGCACCAACACTGTCCTCAGAACGTTAGCGTGCAAAATTAACAGTCCGTTTACTGTGTACTGGGCAAGTTTACACCTGCACAGAAATATGAAATAGTCAGTAATTATTTTGTGCAGCTTGTTTTGTTTACTAACCAATTACTAACACCTTTTTTTTTGTGTGTACTACTAACAACCCTAATAACGCTATCTTTGTAAAATGTATGGACGTATGTCTGAAATAAAGATAAATTATTATTATAATTATTAAAAATACGAAACGTCAAAATTCCAATGTCAACCGATCGGAATTAAAATCAAGAGAGCACCCTGGTCGTTACCGGGCGGCGAACTGCCCATTCCTTCCTTCCTTTCCTTTGACGTTCAAAAAGTGCTGACTCTCAGCCTAGTTTGAATAAATGACTTTTGATTTGATTTGATTTTTGATTTGATTTCCTCGCCGCCCGCGCCTAAGGCTTATGTCCAGCTGTAGACGTCTCTCAGCTGAATTGATGAATGACAGAGATACTGTTTTACTCCACAGGGATCCAAGCGGCCTGCAGCAGCATCTGAAGAGGTTCCATATGACGAAAACTAGCAACAGAACCTACTCGTGCAGCGTCTGTGGGAAGAGTTACAGCAACCAAGCAGCCGTTAGGACCCATATGATGTAAGTATTTATATATATACTAGCTGACCGTACAGACGTTGTCCTGTTTCCTAGAACTCGATAGCAGCGCCACCTACCACCACCAAGTGGTGCCACCCCAACGCATACAAAAAAATTCACTGAAATCGGTCCAGCCGTTTAGGAGGAGTTCAGTGACATACGTACAGTACAATTATATATATAAAGATAGGCTCAACATTAAATCCCACCAAAACATTTTCATGTAAATTGTTGCCAAAACGAGACCATATGGCTCTTACTGCCAAAAAGTTATCAGATCTCATGCCCTAACTTCACAAACTCTACTCTACCTTAGTCAAAATATGTGACTTGGCCGTTTCGTTACTAAAGTCTTTTCGCCATAAGATGAGTTCTCTGACAGTTCATTTTTTTCCGTGGCACGCATATTACTATAGACTTATAAAATATAAACTGGCAATTTAAAAAAAAAAGAAATCATAAAAAAAATATTGCCTTTCGTAAATTACTAAGTAAATTATTGTAGTTATAATTAACTGTTAATAAATTAAGTAAATAAAATAAAAAAGTATAAATCTTAAAAATGTCCAATGCGTTGAACGGAACGTCAGCCAATAGAGATTGCCACTACTCAATACACTAATCGACAAAAAAATAGATGAATCGAAGCGGCCATTTTGTAATCCCGATCGCGTCGCGTCAGTACGAGTGCGTTATGTCAGGGTTTTGCTCTGCTCCCGTGATGTTATGTAGCCTATGTCTTATTCTGATGTTTAGGCTATATTACTGTTAAGTTTCATCAAAATCCGTACAGTACTTTATGCGTGAAAGAGTAAGAAACATCCACACACACACACATACTAACTTTCACATTTATAATATTAGTAGGAAGTAGGATAACCAGTTTATTAAAAAAATATTTTGAATATCTAAAATCGATAATCCGATTCCATTTTCTTTGCCAACTGAATCGATATTATAAAAAAATCGATTATATTTCGTTAGGTCACGTCACTACAATTGTCAGACAAGAACTGTCAGGGAACTCATCTAATGGCGAAAAGACTACAAGAACTATTGTATACAGGATAAGTTTTTATCCAGTGCGCAAACTGTAACCATTAATTCAGCATATCATTCTAGACCCTCCACTGTAGAAAATTTTCGTCGGTTATACAAAAAAAAAATCTGCTGTTAAACATACATTTTGACCCTGTAGGTATTGCATTTTCCTATGAAACAGCAGATTTTTTTTTTGTGAAATTTTCTACAGTGGAGGGTCTAGAATGATATGCTGAATTCATGGTTACAGTTTGCGCACTGGATAAAAACTTATCCTGTATGTAATAGTAAAGTAATGAACACGGAATACATTATTCACCTTACGCTGATGTGACGGTAGGGAAACTCTACGCTTTGGAAGAATTTCCATGGAGTTACTTGGCCGTCCTACTCCATAGGTATCTACAACGCTTTCAGCTTCATTTTTAGGGTTCCGCACCTCAAAAGAAAAAAGCGGAAACCTTTATAGGATCACTTTGTTGTCCGTCCGTCCGTCCGTCCGTCTGTCAAGACTCTTTTTCTCAGGAACACATGGAGGTATCAAGCTGAAATTTATATCAAATACTCAAGTCTACTGTCCCTTGGAGCTGTGAAAAAATTAAACGCAATCAAAAGATATAGCCGTTTATACTGCAAATTTCCACAAATTTTCGAAACTCGCAAGGGAATCAAAACCTAAAGGGTACTTCCAGTCGATCTAGAATTTTGAAATTTGGTACGAAGCAACGTCTTATAGCACAGATAAAGGAAAAATTGCAAAAACCGTAAATTTTTTGTGACATCATATAATAAACAGAACAAAACACAGACAAAAATAAAACCAAGCCAAGGAACAGAACAGAACTACGACTCGATTGTCGTGATGGGTGAACTTTTACTTATATACCTACAGGTTTGTACGGAACCCTTGGTGCGCGAGTCCGACTCGCACTTGGCCGGTTTTTCTGACTCACCGCCATTGGTTGTAATTGGTTTATCTAATACACAAATAATTGAAATCGAAGTGTCTGTTTAAATGCATATGAAAGTATATACGTTACTTACAAAAAAAAAACAATTTTAATTTTTTTTGTTTGTCTGTCTGTCTGTTTGTTCCGGCTTATCTCTGAAACGGCTGGACCGATTTTAGACGGGACTTTCACTGGCAGATAGCTGATATTATAAGGAGTAGCATACTTTATGTCTGAGTGGCGCGTCCCAGTGTGATTTATAATTTCCGAACACCATGCGGGCGAAGCCAGCACAGCTGGTTTAAAATAAATGGTTTGGGGTTTGATTGGAATTTTATTCCAAAATTTTTAATCTATTTTCAGAAAACACATCCATAGGAAGTTCTGTTGCGACCAATGTCCTTCAGTCTTCAGTAGCCCGTACACATTAAACCAGCACAAAAAGAAGCACACTGTAACAGAAGAAATCAAGGAACATTACTGCGCTACTTGTGGAGTGGGGTATACCAGTAGGAAAAGCTTATTGGCGCACCAGAGACAGTCTATCAACCATCAGCAGAGAGCGTGAGTTGTAATATAATGATATAATAGTTAAATATATATATTAGTATAGTACCGTGTGGTGCCGGACGTAAAGAATAACACCACCCCATTTCTTCCCGTGGGTGTCGTAAAAGGCGACTAAGGGACTTACTAGAGAATGGGCAGCAGCGTTCTCTATGCATTTTACCACCATACTGCGATCGCCAACCCGCCTGCGTGGCGTGGCGATTATGGCATAGCCCCCCAAATTGGGGGAGGCCTAAGTCCAGCAGTGGACGTCTTACGGCTGAAATGAGTATAGTAGTATTCCCTACGCGATCGAATCAGAAATGAAGAGATCCGTAGGAGAACCAAGGTAACCAACATAGCCCGAAGAATTGCCAAACTCAAGTGGCAGTGGGCAGGGCTCATTGCTCGCAGAACAGATGGCCGATGGGGCGGGAAGGTTCTGGAGTGGCGACCGCGTACTGGAAGACGTAGAGTTGGACGGCCTCCAACAAGATGGCCGCAGGAATCAGCTGGACGCACAGAAACGGAAACGGAACACGGAAAGCACAAAACCGGTCGAAAAGACGGAGCTTGCGGGAGGCCTTTGTCCAGCAGTGGGCGTCTTTTGGCTGAAATTATGATGATGATATTGGTATAAAAGTATGCTTAGATGGTTTGGTCATACTGAGAGAATGAATGAAGGACGGCTTACAAAAGGTATTTACAAGGGCGATGTGAGTGGAAGCACCGTGAGGGGACGTCCTAGGAGGACATATAGGGACCTTATTGGTGATGGTCTTCAGAAAGGTCAGGTGCGTAGTACTGGTAACCGGCGCGCGTGTATGACCAGATGTATGAGCGTAAACGAGGCAAAAGGAGTATGTAAGGATCATAGCAGGTGGCGTTCCGTTGTTTCTGCCTACCCCTATGGGAAAAAAGACGTGAGTTTATGTATGTATGTATAACTAGCTTTTGCCAGCGGCTTCGCCCGCGTGGAGGTCGGAAAATATCCCGCGGGAACGTACTACCGGGATAAAAAGTACCCTATATGTTATTCCAGGTTTTAAACTATCTGTGTGCCAAATTTCATTTAAATCGGTTCAGTAGTTTTAGCAGGAAAGCGAGACAGACAGACAGATAGACAGAGTTACTTTTGCATTTATAATATTAGTGTGGATAGTTAGAAAAAAATTAGTAGGCCTTAGTGGGCCAGATTGGACCATTGTGTAATGAAGGGAGTCAACATGGACCATTGTTAATCTAGTGGCCTGTTAGTCTAGTGGTTAGTGACCCTGACTGCTAAGACTGAGGTCGTGGGTCCGATTCCCACCCAGGACAAGTCTTTGTATGCTGAGCACAATCATTTGTTCTGTTTTTTTTTTATGATGGGAAATCATCAAATGACTTCTCCCGCTCTGGGCGGAGCGGGAGGGCGTGTTAGACTTTTACTGACTAAAACCTACCCGTGTTCCTTCAGTTGCCCATGTACCAGGGTCACGGTATCTCTTTCGAACAATCTCGCGACCCTGACAGGCATCGGTCCTAGCAGACCCCTTCAGTGCTGCTGACATCTCTTTGAGGCGCGCGTGGAACACTACGCGCCGTCGACCCGAGCCTGGTCCTTACCGGGCTTTATTCTGTGTCTGGGTGTAATTTATCTATAATATGTATGTATTTAGAAATATTTAAGTATGTCTATCAGTTGTCTGGTTGCCATAGTACAGGCTCTGCCTGGTTTGGGATCAGATAACGGTGTGTTGGTTGTCCTAAGATATTATTATTATTGTGTAGTGTGGGCCAGCTTGGACCACTATAAGCTTGGCCCATTGTGTAATTTAATGCGTTGCTGTAAGCCAGCCAGCGCCATTGTTTAAAGTAGTGGGCCAAGTTGGACCATTGTGTATTGTAGTAGCCCAGCAAAAACCAGGTGTGGTATACCAGTAGAAAAAGCTTTCTGGCGCACCAGAGACAGTCTATCAACCATTAACAGAGTGCTTGAGTTTTATATCTAGAAAAAAATTGGAAGGCCATAGTGGGCCAGCTTGGACCATTGTGTAATGTAGTGAACCAACATGGACCATTTTATAAATCAGAGGGCCACCTTAGACTATTTTCTAATCCGCGTAATGTAATGAGCCACTGTAGGCCAGCCAACACCATTGTTCAAAGTAGTGAGCCAGCTTGCGCCGTTGTATACTTCTGGGCCCACATGGAGCATTGTGTAATGTAGTGGGCCAGGTTGGACCATTGTGTAATGTAGTAGCCCAGCAAGGACCAGGTGTGGTATACCAGTAGGAAAAGTTTGTTGACGCACCAGAGACAGTCTATTAACCATCAGCATAGTGCTTGAGTTTTAATACCTGTAAAAGTTTACAAGGCCATAGTGGGCCAGCTTGGAATATTGTGTAATGTAGTGGGCCAGCTAGGACCGCGTGAGGAATACTAGTAGAAAAAGCTTGTTGGCGCACCAGAGACAGTCTATCTTCTTTAATATCTAGAAAAAAATTGGAAGGCCATAGTGAGCCAGCTTAGACCATTGTGTAATGTAGCAGGCCAACTTGGTCCACTGTGTAATGTAGTAGGTCTACATGGACCACTGTGTAGTGTAGTGGGGTAATTTATACCATTTCACAATATAATGGGCATGCTTGGACTATTGCGCAATGTAATGCATTACTTTAGGCCAGCCTGCACCATTGTTCAAAGTAGTGGGCCAGCTTGCGCCATTGTATAATGTTTTTTGTCTAGGTGGGACCATTGTGTAGTGTAGTCATCATCATCATCATCATTTCAGCCGTAAAACGTCCACTGCTGGACTTAGGCCTCCCCCAAATTGGGGGGCTTTGCCATAATCGCCACGCTTGGCAGGCGGGTTGGCGATCGCAGTATGGTGGTAAAATGCATAGAGAACGCTGCTGCCCATTCTCTAGTAAGTCCCTTAGTCGCCTTTTACGACACCCACGGGAAGAAATGGGGTGGTGTTATTCTTTACGTCCGGCACCACACGGTATAAATAAATTTTACTTACTTACTGAAATGGTGTAAATTAGTCCACTACGTAGTGTAGTGTAGTGGACTAATTTACACCATTTCAGTAAGTAAGTAAGTAAAATATTTGCATAGATTGCAGGTACAATAATTAAGATGTGACAAAAAAATATGGGTGATCCTAATACAATCTACCATACATTAGGCATGCAATATTATTAATACACATCAACAATTAATATTATTATTTTATAAGATAGTTAATACATATTCGGCATGGTACATTCATATATTAATTAATTAACTCAAAAAGCTGCAATACAATTGGAATAATAATCATAAATTACAATGTCAAAAGGTAGGTATGTCAAAAAAAAAAAAATTAGTACAAAGGTTCCATTTCACAATGTGTGGGCCAGCTTGGACCGTTGTGTGTTGCTGTGAGGTAGCCTACGCCATTATTGTAATGCTGTGGACCAGCTTGGACCATTGTATAAAGTAGTGGCCCAGCTTAGACCATTGTGTATTGTAGTGATTCAACATAGAACATGGTGTTAAGGAAATGGCCACCTAGTACCATTTCTTAATGTAGGGTCAGCTTGGACCTGCCAGGGTTGCGGATTCGTTCAAAAAGAGTAACCGTGTCTCTAACACAGGCAACTGAACGAACACGGGTGAGTTTTAGTCAGTAAAAGTCTGACACGCCATCCCGCTCCGCCCAGAGCGGGATCATTTGATGATTTCCCACCCACAAAAAAAAAGGTCAATAAAAGTAAAATAGCATGTTAGCAGTTTTATTTACAGACGAGTAGATCTTTTGTCTGTGCATAATTTATGGTATATATGTATAGAATTAGAGATTGTTCAGCTGTGGAAATATACCATAACCTTTGTTCATAAAACAAATAATTAATAAATTAACAATTAAAATTGGTATTCAAACCTGCGTCAATACTTACGTTGACTTATTTCAGCTATCTTCGTAAGGCCCGGATAGCTCAGTCGGTAGAGCATTGGACTTTTAATCCAAGGGTCCAGGGTTCAAGTCCCTGTTCGGGCGATTCTTTTTGTTCATTTGAAATTTTACAAAATATATATTTTTATAATTTCGTCATAAATAAATAAAAATGCATTCATTATTTTCTTTTAAAAAGTAACATTTTTTATTATAGAGAAACATATACATTATTTTCATGGTAAACATTCACATTTTTCCCATGACGGTAAGCAGACACCAGACCACTACAGAACTAATTTTTGTTATTAGAAATTGAGATATTATTATATTGGATTTAGAAATTTAAACTCCTAAATAAACAATAAACCGACTAAAGAGATCATCAATCATTTAAGTAAAAAAAAACAACAGAATTAATGGACCGAAAAAAAAAACAACCGAAAAGAGCATTTTGCAAAACAAAAGAACTGGCTTCTGCTGTATTAATTTATAAATAATAAATAAAATTTATATGGAAGTCATTTAGTCTAATTGCCTGGAAATAAGATAAAATAATTCTCTTTGGCAAATTTCAAGCGGTGCGCGGTGGAAGGTATCCCAAATATTAATAATGACTGAAATCGATTCAATAGTCAATTATAAACAACTTTCAGTACTTGCGTCTATTCTGTTACACTTTGTAGATACTTACATACTTTTTCTTTAAATTGAAAAATCGACATTTATACATTCATAAAATTACGCCTTTTTCCCATGTGGGGTAGGCAGAACCTACAGAACGCTAGCTGCTACGATCCTTACATACTCCTTTTGCCTCGTTTATGTTCATACAATGGGTCATACACGCACGCCGTTTGCGAGTACTACGCACCCTGACCTATCTGAAGAACATCACCAATAATCGTAATCATCTTCTTATCAGCCTATAGCCACTGCTGCACATAGACATACACACCCATTGCACTACAAGCACGACTTTGTACATCACACTCACAAAACCACTATACCAGGGTTACTCAAAGAGGGGTTCGCGAACCCCTGGGGGTTCGCCATGCGACGGTAGGGGGTTCGCGACAAAATTTACGTAATGGTGGCTGGGTGACTGGCAAGCGCGTACGGAAAGCATGAAGGCGCGCGACTGTCGCTCGCTCGTGACGTGACACGGTGCACGTAACCTTTTATTCAATTAATAAACTTTATTTTATTCTATATACAATGTTATTCTTTTCTCGTTGGGGGGAGGGGGATGTTCGCTGTCATGTGGAAACTTGAATGGGGGTACGTGGAGCCAGAAGTTTGAGAAACCCTGCACTATACACGTAATATTCACCCATCAATCAATCAACAAAAAAAAAACAATCAACAATCATCAATCAATCAACCAACAATCATCATCATCAACAATTTATATTTTGTTGACATTATTTGGTTTGTATTAATATTTTAACATATTTAATAATTTGCACTCCGTCAGGTAGACTGTAGCCGATCTAATTAATTTATGCACAACATCTTATACCTAATAATAAATAATAATAATATAATAATATTCCACAACTATCACACAACGCCATCTAGTCCCAAGCTAAGCAGAGTTTGTGTTATGGGTACTAGGCAACTGATAAACATACTTATATATTTCTAAATACATACATATTATAGATAAATTACACCCAGACACAGAACAAATGATCGTGCTCATCACACAAACATTTGTCCTGGGTGGGAATCGAACCCACGACCTCCGGCATAGCAGTCAGGGTCGCTAACCACTAGACCAACAGGACCTGGACCTGTACCTACATACATAGCAAATAAAGTACCGATTCTGATTCTGAACAAACTCACAATCATACAAAAATAACACTTACTATTCTTATTCCTACTGTTTTCTTTAAGGCGCGGGCCCACCGCGGCTCACGGAGAGGCTACGCACGTGTATTAAGCTTCGCTTTGTAAGAAAATGTATGTGGTTGTGTCCACTGCAACCCACGGAGAGGCTAAGCATGAATTGACGTCATTGATACATGCGTGACTTGCTTGAATAGGCGGTTACATAGCTCAACGCTGTCGACGTGGGTCTACGTTTCCACACGTTTTTGGAGTACACGAATATGACCCACGATTATGTACAGCTCGCTACCGCAGCGCAGTTTTCAGGCATACACCTTGTGGAACGGACGCGTTTCATGTTTCTCGTATAGGTATGTCTTATCGAGGTACTCATAGAATGGCATTGGCACTGACTTTGCTAGACAGTTCTTCTGACGATGAATCTCGCGCAGTGAAGCCCGTGTGCATGGATTGCAGTGGCACGTGCGTAGGCTCTCCGTGCGCCGTGCCACGCTATACATAGTCGTAGGTCTTCGTGTACTCCAGGGGCAACGTAGACCCACAGTGTTAAACCAATTAATACACGCAGCTAAAATGCGCCGCATGCCCGTGCACAGCATGCGCTGCGGTGGGCCCGCGCCTTTATATAGATCGTTAGCAGTAAGCGCTCGCTCCCTGCTACTGTTTTTTTATTTCCCTATCATAGCCCTAAATAATGCGTTCGAGATTAGGAGACCAGCACGCGTAGCATGACCACCATAGAAAGAACTTTGTCTATTCTTGGTAGAATAGAGATAGAATTGTCATGCTACGCCAGCATAAAACGGTACAAATATTTCTACAATCTGTAATTCTGTCTTTAATCTTTCTACAATCTGTAATTTTGTCTATTCGTCCGTCGACAAAACCCATTTCTACGGTGGTCATGCTACGCGTGCAGAGGGGTAATTGCGGGACTTTTTATCGGTAGGAATTGGTTTAATATTCATAGTTAAACAACATTCAATGCGTTATTTACGTTGCTGAGCCGACAATTTATTCGAACAAATGACGCAATCCTTTAGAAATAATCTTCAAGCCCATTCAGATTCTGATAAATTGTGCGTTTCGCAATTAGGGTGCAGGAGACCCATATAGCACAGGTTTTACTAAGTATGGGTTCCTGTCTCCCATCTTAAATTACCGCAATACGGGGCTACTTTGACTTCCAGGGTTACTTTGACAGATTTTGGGGCTACTTTGACAGAGCGCCAAAATCGGTTTTCACGTGTGCTCAGCAAGTGTGCGTGACCTCGAGTAATATTGCGCGAGGCACGGGGTGTGAGGAACGCGTCATAGTTTGTTGTCATTGTTTTCATTTAAATCCATGTAGTTTTCAATAAAATAATAGTTTTTTTGGTGAAAATGATGTCAAAGTAACCCATGCTTTTACTATCTTTGACGTCAGTTGCATTTCGATGCCCTGTCAAAGAAACCCCACTTCTGGGGTTACTTTACAATTAATAAATTAAAAAAGTAGGGAGTTAGGGGGGTGGTAGGTTTTAAATTTGCCATAGATCTGATAACCAAAGGACACATTGTTCTGTTGGCGTAAAAAAAAGTGAAATTCGAGTCGTAAAAAAAAAGTTACAATCCAAAAACCTCCAAAACCTGTTCAAAGTAGCCCCGTTTTACGGTAATTTATGTAAATTAAACTGTTTATGTTTTTATACTTGTGGGAGAAAATAAATAAATGTAAATGTATTATTACAGCTGGACATAGGCCTCTCCAATTGCACGCAATTCAACTCGATTCTCGGCAACTCTCATCCAGCTGCTACCAGCAACCCTGCGAAGGTCGTCGCTCGAATAATAATGAAATACCGACTCTAACTTATTTTACTTTAAGTTTATTTTTGTCAAATCAAGAATACTCCATCTCTTTCTACAGATTCGAATGCCCAATCTGCAACCGATCATGCCCGAACGAACGTTCGCTGACGTCCCACATATCCACAGTTCACAGCGCTACGAAGCCATTCCGATGTCAAACTTGTAACGCGCGCTACAGTAGTCGAAAGTCGCTGACAAGACATTCGAGAGCACACACCACGCCACCGCAGACAAAACTAGCTGTATGTCATCTCTGTGGGAATAGTTTTAAGGTATAATATCGCTTGATTTTTTTTGATTCGGGTCGAGAATCACTAACATAATTACCTCCTGAAATGTTTTGCAGATCCAAAACTACACCTTGTATAAGTAGAAATATTTTACTTGGCAATTTTTGAATCTAGTTTGAGAAACTCTTCGATCTAGCTCTTGGACTATAAGCATTAAACTCATTATATTATCTTCTAAACTAAGATCTGACTACATCTTTCACTTGGCGAATAATTCCGACAAATTAGTGACTAAATTTGAAAGGAAACAGATCTTCGCTCGGTGCCCTAGTTTTTAGATTTAAATGGTCCAATCTGGGGTAAGCTCTCTCCAGATCGGCCACCTATAAACCCTTATAACTGTTGAACCAATGACAAATTCAGTTTTTTTTTTTTGTGTTACCAGAATTAAAATCCCTGATGGTGGCCATGCTACAGTCACACGAAAAAATATTGTATTCCAACATCCACTCGAGAATGAAGTCACATAGCTTACTTTGTAATTAAATATTTTTCCGTTATTTCCAGGGTAAGAGCAAACTCAACAGGCACTTACGAGAAGTCTGTGAGAAAGATAAACTTGAGGAAGAATTGTCATCTTATTACGAAAACCATAATGTTATATAAATATTGTATTGTTTTGCAATAAATGTTATTATGTTTTGTGAACCATTTGTTTTATTATTACTAGTGGGGTTATATTAGATCATACCTATGAAATTGCCGTTCTGCATTATTTTATTTATTGCTACTGGCCATTACAAATCAAAATAATTTTTGTTTGTCTAAGAATTCTAATTTCAAATTAATTTTATTTATAAAACATGGAATTCTTTTTCCAAAAGTAGTCATTTGTTTATTGATTAGTGTTACATTTTCATCGCATTTCAATCTTTTTCGTCATCATGGATACGTTAAAAATTCGAATAATTATGGAATATGCGTACCGTCGTGGCAGCAACGCGGCACAAGCGGCACGCAACATCAACGACGTTTACGGAGCTAACACTACAAACCAACGCACCTGTTATTGGTTTGCTCGCTTCCGTTCTGGAAATTTCGACCTGAAAAATGAACCTCGCGGTCGTCCGAAGACTTTGGTCGACAATGACGAATTAAAGGCGATTGTGGAAGCTGATGATACACAATCTACGGCTGAATTAGCAGCAGCTTTCGACGTTAGCGTCAAAACAATATTAGTCCATTTGCGTCAAATTGGCAAGGTAAAAAAGCTTGACAAATGGGTGCCCCACGAACTCAATGATCGCCAGCGCGAAGTACGCGTCGAGACGTGCCTTGCACTGCTCAACAGACACACAAATGAAGGAATTTTGAACCGCATTGTTACCTGCGATGAAAAATGGATTCAGTTTGAAACCGCCAGCGCTCAGCAAGTTGGTTGGATCCTGGTTCAGCACCTAAACAATGCCCTAAACGAAAACTTACCCCTAGAAAAGTGATGGTCACTGTTTGGTGGTCTAGCGCCGGTGTGATTCATCACAGCTTCTTACCAAACGGGGTGAGCATTACTGCAGATGTGTACTGTGAAGAACTGAACTCAATGATGGAGAAGCTGGCAGATCTCCAACCAGCATTGGTCAATCGCTCGTCTCCGCTGCTCCTGCACGACAACGCGCGACCTCATACTGCACAGCAGACGGTCTCCAAGTTGCAAGAACTGGGGTAGGAAGCTCTCCGTCATCCGCCCTACTCACCAGACCTTGCGCCTACAGACTACTACTTTTTCCAGAATTTAGATAACTTCTTGGCGGGAAAAAAATTCAATACCCGAGAGGCAGTACAAAATGCCTTTGAAGAATTTGTTGTCCGTCCAGCTGATTTTTTTAAGAAGGGCATCAATAAACTGCCACTGCGTTGGCAAAGATGCGTGTGCGTTACCCAGGCCAGATATTGTCGAAAATGGTCATTTGAATCTAATAGATAATTAGTTTTGCGGCTTCTGTAATTGTTGCACACATTTTTAAATTTGTTGTGCTTATAGTTTTTTAATTATTTCACAAAAACATTTCCTGCTGGGGTAACGTTATCCCAGCCAGACCTTTTTCTTTCTAATGGGAATATTTAAATAAATACTAGGTAGCTATAAAATTAGTTGTCTAGATGAAGTAAATGTTGTGCCTTATTTTGTATTTGTTCTTTCATCGGTTGCGAAGTTATTCGAGATTTTGCTGGGGTAACGAATTTGGTTTTGCTAGATCTTTGAAACGGTTAAGCGGATTCTTATCATATTTTGTACATGACTTCTTAGGAATTAGTTTAAATTTGTTCTGCAATAAAAAAACCAAAATAATGCAAAGTTTAAAAGTTATTTCATTAAATAGAAAAACACTTCAATTGGTTCCAGCACTCTCAATAAGAGGTCTAAAGACTTACTTTAAACGTTATTTTAAAGCTTGTAAATGCCTTCAAATGTATGTGAAGTTTCATTAGTATCCTGTAAGTATTTAACAAGTTATGATGATATTCAGTTCTTCACGAGCACGGTCTTGATGCGCGCGGTGTTATTTGGTCACTGGATTGGATATATGAACTGAATGTTATGTCAATTATTAGTTGTTTAGTTCAGTTGTATATCAGTAAAATTTCAGCGTAGTACATTGGATAATTAATGAGATAATACGATTAAAGTCATTAGGAAGTGAATGACCGAGGTAACCCGACCAAGTTTAGGTGGTTACGAAAAAGCGAAATCGCAGAACATTATGCTATCTTTTGAAATGTTTAGTATAATACACTTTACAATTTCGGTACAGACGCGTACACTGTTAAATACATAATAATATAATAATATCTGTACTATGAAAACATTATTATTATCTTCCAGTTGCACATACCTACATAACAAAAATCACCGATATAACATGTCGTTCGGTGGGACGCGGGAGGGGTGGGGTGAAGGGGTAATTCATTGTGAATTTTAATGTTAGTCACATTTTTTTATAGATGTGATAATAATAAAAAAATCGTCTCCAATCTTATGCAGTCGGAAGCAATGTGTTTGTCATTTAATATTACCTTTGATCTGTGATTTTAATTGATATAAGTAGGTATTAGTAGACATACGTATCTAAGTTAAGAATTAACTGAAAAAAGTCATTATATATAATTTATTGTCTGTGATCATTACACATTCCAATATGTGTATATTTAAATAAAAACTGTAACTGTGTACTGTGTATACTGAAATCTATAATTTAAATAAAAAGTAATAGAAAATTTCAAAATAGCAAAATTACTATCTGTAATTTTAATCCGTGATTGTTTTTAAGTATAAGTTTTGTGTGTGATGTGATAATAATAAAAAAATCGTCTCCAATCTTATGCAGTCGGAAGCAATGTGTTTGTCATTTAATATTACCTTTGATCTGTGATTTTAATTGATATAAGTAGGTATTAGTAGACATACGTATCTAAGTTAAGAATTAACTGAAAAAAGTCATTATATATAATTTATTGTCTGTGATCATTACACATTCCAATATGTGTATATTTAAATAAAAACTGTAACTGTGTACTGTGTATACTGAAATCTATAATTTAAATAAAAAGTAATAGAAAATTTCAAAATAGCAAAATTACTATCTGTAATTTTAATCCGTGATTGTTTTTAAGTATAAGTTTATTAATACTTTAAAAGTTCAGTTGAAATGATTATTTTACCTGTTAATAAAAATTCTTTAATAAACATGTAGTTTTTTAAAACTTGTGTACATGTCTGTACTAAATTTGTAACACTATCCTACATATTTTAGAAGGTACCATAATGTTCTGCGATTTCGCTTTTTCGTAACCACCTAAACTTGGTCGGGTTACCTCGGTCATTCACTTCCTAATGACTTTAATCGTATTATCTCATTAATTACCCAATGTACTACGCTGAAATTTTACTGATATACAACTGAACTAAACAACTAATAATTGACATAACATTCAGTTCATATATCCAATCCAGTGGCCAAATAACACCGCGCGCATCAAGACCGTGCTCGTGAAGAACTGAATATCATCATTACTTGTTAAATACTTACAGGATACTAATGAAACTTCACATACATTTGAAGGCATTTACAAGCTTTAAAATAACGTTTAAAGTAAGTCTTTAGACCTCTTATTGAGAGTGCTGGAACCAATTGAAGTGTTTTTCTATTTAATGAAATAACCTTTAAACTATGCATTATTTTGGTTTTTTTATTGCAGAACAAATTTAAACTAATTCATAAGAAGTCGTGTACAAAATATGATAAGAATCCGCTTAACCGTTTCAAAGATCTAGCAAAACCAAAAACGTTACCCCAGCAAAATCTCGAATAACTTCGCAACCGATGAAAGAACAAATACAAAATAAGGCACAACATTTACTTCATCTAGACAACTAATTTTATAGCTAGTATTTATTTAAATATTCCCATTAGAAAGAAAAAGGTCTGGCTGGGATAACGTTACCCCAGCAGGAAATGTTTTTGTGAAATAATTAAAAAACTATAAGCGCAACAAATTTAAAAATGTGCGCAACAATTACAGAAGCCGCAAAACTAATTATCTATTAGATTCAAATGACCATTTTCGACAACATCTGGCCTGGGTAACGCACACCAAAGATGCATTGATTGCATGGGTGATTATTTCGATTAACACAAATAAAAAATACATGAAAAAAATTCGTTTAATTTTTTTCATACAAAACGGCATTTTCATAGGTAAAGACCTATTATGTCCGAACCAGTCTTACAGAGGAGTATCGTCACAGTATAAAAACTTACAGTAGGACGACGCCTTTGATCTCCTTGTAAATGCCGACAACGTGTCTAGTAGGCATTGTCGCAAGAGCTAGGGTTGTCTCAAGTAAACTTTTTTAAATTTATTTTAGATCAACATTATTGCCTAACCATAATTTGCATCTGAAATTTATAATACAGGAACTATTATATTAATGTGCTTCGTCTATGGTCTGACACGCGAAAATATACAATTCTAGATTGAGGTTGAGAAAAAACACGTCACAATCCAAGATGGCGGATATTTCTCTAAATTAAATTTCATTTAGAGAAATATCTGCCATCTTGGATTTGAAAATTGATGTTATTTTCATAATCTTCACCCCAAGAAATCACAAAATTGACACGAATAACTATTTTTTTTTTTTTTTTCAAAAAATATCCTCCATCCTGGGTCAGGTACACTTGCACGATAGACATTTCCGCGAAAGACACTTGACCTCATTTTTATTTGTAGGGATTTCGTAAATCTTGAAAATGACACCCATGACGAAAAATTTGCAAATTTTCGTTGCGCCATCTTGGATTTTAATTTTGACCCCATAGTCGGTTTTAGCGACCTCTAAACCCATGAAAATGATACCCATGACGAAAAATTTGCAAGTTTTCGTCGGCGCCATCTTGGCCGCCGCACAATAAATAAATATCGGCTACACGTCGCGCCGCCATGTTGGCTTTCTATTAAATAAACAATATTTTATTTATTTGTTTACCTTTCATCCATGCGCGGCAATTGATGAAATCGCAATTCTTTATTAATGTAAGATGACGACTTGCAATCCTTCACAGCACACGTCGTATGCACCATTTTAATAAAATTATTTTTAATTAATTAAAACAAAAATAAAGTGACACACGATAGCCCTGAAAGTTTTATCCCGAACTACTAACACGGTAGCGTATGCAGTTCGGGAGCGCCCTTCCCCCGTCTCGCCCCTCACACCCCGCACGATTGCCCTGTCTAGACGTCTTCGTCGGACGACTGTATGATTTTTAGACTGTGGTATCGTGTTACTTAGTAATGCGGAGGTCAGATAAGCAGTAGCTCCAATGCTGCACCGATCGACGTCATCACGTAAGCGCCGGCTGTTGCTGAAAACCAGCGCTGTGGTTCTGTCTCCCATAGGGTCGCAGCATTATGCTGAGCGATGGCCGTTTTGCGTGGATGTGACGCATGTTTTCTCTCAGATTTTTCTTTTATTTTGTGTTCGGTCTTTTTTTGCGTCATGTTTACCGCGAATAAATTTTCTTTCTTTCTTTCCTTTCTCCAATGTTGTTATAGGAAGAATGTATTAAATCAAATAAAACACAATATTGTTTCAAAAATTATAATTTTTCTTTATAGAAATACATTGTTTATTATTGTTATAGTTTATTTTATATAAAAGGTTACAGATTCTTCTTTATTTAACTTGCATCAACATAGCTAGATATAGCAAATACATAAAAAGATATAATATTATATAATATTAATACACCGTGACATTTTAGTAGTCTTACAAAAATTGTCCACTCAATGTATCCGACATAATATACCTTTGAGCGTGATTAAAAACATTGTTACCATTAAATTAAGATAATAGGTATAAGAAAAATTTATAATGCATTAGAATTATGAAACATCCTGTTAATAATGTTTACGTATCAGATGGTAGAGAACATAACTACCCAGCGCACGCGTCGACAAGATCATTACATTTTCCAGGAGACAAAATTTCAATTACAAACTACGTCATGCGTCGTCATCAGAGGTCGGAGTAGGTAGATTGATTTTAGGTACTCGCATGATGAATACCTAGTCATAGAAATCACAACATGGATAAGCCTTTTTTCCGGAATTTCATTTTGGTACATACGGGATTGAATCAAATATTGTGAAAGTAGGGATTTTTAAACTAGGTACTACATTAGAAATTTATATGAATGCGATAGAAAAACATTTAAAATTGTTTTTTTTTCTTACTGTAGAAAGCCGATCACCTATATATTATTAAAAAGACAGCAAAAAGGTTATACATTTCTTATTCATATTGATGTATTCTTTATTCTACACATTACTACATTTGAAATTAATTACAAAATCCCTGAATCCCGGAGGCATATCCATAGTAATATTATATACGTGTAAGTTCATTGATCCCATTTCAATCTACCTACTCCGACCTCTGCTCATCATAATGAATAATATTTTTATTTTTTTAGTTATTCAAATGTTAATTTTTTTCTTTATCTATGTGTAGTAGTCATTGGATACATGAAATGGGCTGCCGTTGTAAGACGTTTAAAATGTCACGGTGTATATTATATAGTATATTATTATTAAGTATATTGAGGGTATTTGAATGTGGGGTGTATTCTCCGGAAGTACAGATACATACATAAACTCACGCGTTTTTCCCATGGGGGTAGGCAGAAACTACGGAACGCCACCTGCTACGATCCTTACATGCTCCTTTTGCCTCATTTATGTTCATACAATTGGTCATACAAACACACACTTGACCTTTCCGAAGAACATCACCAATAAGGTCACTATACAGGATAAGTTTTTATCCAGTGCGCAAACTGTAACCATGAATTCAGCATATCATTCTAGACCCCCTAGCGTAGAAATTTTTCGTCGGTTTTACAAAAAAATAAATAATCAGCTGTTTCATAGAAAAATGCAATACCTACGGGGTCAAAATGTATGGAATAGCTGATTTTCCCGGTGTTTTCACTCACATCTGCTTTGTAAATACGTTTTGCAAGCCGTCCTTCATTCTTCCTCTCAACATGAACAAACCACTTAAGCAACTACGGATCTGATTCAGAAAATCATTCACTGATAAGATAAAGTCACGGAAAATAAGAGGAACATAATAATATTACAGTAAACAACCATATTATATTTTGAAAACCAAAGGTTATTATTTTATTAATCACAACTTACATAATTACAAAAGATATAAATGTACAATTTGTAGAAATTCATTCAAGGTGGGATATTAAATAATTACCCGAAAAAAAACACCATCATGTTTGTCTTGCCATATGCAAAAAAGAGACTTATGTGATAAGCATGGTATTGCCACATTAAAAAAAAAACAACATTATATTCGTGGTCTAAAAAAACAAGGCTTCGCATTCCGGGAGTGACACATGCTATGAATTGATGATCCAGTCATGTCATAATGATTTAGGAATAGGTAGGAATTGGTCTAATATTCATATTTAAACAACATTCTTTGCGTTATTTACGTTGCTGAGCCACAATTTATTCGAACAAATGACGCAATGGTTTAGAAATAATCTTCAATCTCATTCAGATTCTGATAAATTGTCCGTTTCGCAATTAGGGTGCAGGTTAAGCTAAGTTTGCCGAGGTGGATCCGTGGATGGATGACCATCATTACATAACAATAACCCTCCGTGCCTCGGAAAGCACGTTCACCCGTTTCGGAAAGAGAATGGCATTGTTTCAAGAAAAAAAAAAACTATCGTTTCATTGAAAAAATCATGGACACTATCAGAAAAAGCACCGATTGAACTACAAAAACATGTCTGTCTCGAATTTTTTAGTCACGATTCGAATTAGTTATGTGCTGCTAAAGTGCGGTGTACTAACAGTTCCATTCTCCCTTTGATGGCTTCTGCCGTTGATCTCGACTGTCATTTAATTTTGTGGATTTTTGACAATCGTTACGTGTCGTCAGAAGCCCGCAAAAGTCTGACAACTAGTCTTACCAAGGGGTAACTTATTACCTAGTAAATGGTTTGCGGAGGTCAGATAGGCAGTCGCTCCATGTAAAATACTGGTATTCAGCTGCATCCGGTAAGACTAGAAGCTGACCAATATAGTTGGGAAAAGGCTAGGCAGATGATGATGAAACTCTATAGCATTGCCTAGTAACTGGGTTGTGGAAGCAACTCAACTTACAAGGAGACGGCAAGAGTGTGGGGTCCTTAAGGTGAATGCCTAGATAGCCCTCGCCATACATTTTTCAGGTGTGGAAATCTCGGTAAATAAACAGTTTCTGCAGAATAAAAGCAACTTTAATGAGACTTAATAATGTATTATGTTCGCATATGGCCCAAATTTTATAAAAAAAACAGTATTTCTAGGAGAATTAGACCGAATAAAAAACGAAAAATCTTTACATGTGTGAGTGACCTGAATCGCGCCATCTGACGGAAATTTATAGAACCACCGAGAAAGTTGGTTGCTGTTGTGTTACGAGTTTACGATTAGTAAACATTCATAATAGATGGCGCTGTTCGATATTCGAACATTTAGACAAGAATTTATCTTTTAAATTCGATAATGCGACGTTGCCATTCTAGTAGCAGCGCTCGCACCCCGCGTTGTTGCCATACCGTCAAAGCGTGATTGCTTGAGTCTTGAAAACTTGCGAATCGTTTCCAGAATATTGTGTTTCTAGCAAGTTAGCGCCGGGCGCGCGGGTTTGCCCGCGCAGTTAACATTTTTTGATTGATAAAATGTTTTTTATTATGGAATGAGAAAGAATGCTTTACATAAAGTGAAAAAAATATCTCTGCGATCTGCCCTTGGTTCACACAGATACAATACTAATGTAATTATTGTATTATCTAGTTTAAATACGTAGTAAGTAGTTACTAGTACACGACTTTCCAGATTTAAAAATCTTTTTAATGTATGTAAGTAGGTACTGATAACATTCTGATACGCTTAGGTACTAATCCATTGGTTTGGGTTGAATAAAATCAGAGAATAGAATTTGATGTATAAGTAAGTTATGACTAAATCAGGCGATCAGCGAAGCTACCTACACAATGGTGAAACGTAGGTACTACGTACATCTATTGATTGAATCATATTTCATTCATGTGAAACCAGCAAGATTAGTGAATACACAGACAAACCACTTTGATTTTTCATAATTGCTTATTTTACTAGTATTATTAGCACACACAAAATGCGTCAAGCAGGGTTGCCAACTTTATTTTTTAGAAGATCGTACCATACATTTTAAAAGATCGTACTTTGCTAAGAATTCAAAAATAAAAATAGTACGCATTGAAATTTCAATAAAATAAATGGTAAACAAATGTGGTGGGTGTTACTAAAACTTCAACGCAAAATTTAACATTTTGGTATAATATTTAAGAATCTGGACACCAATTTAGCAACTAAACTTTACGACGAGGTTTTTTTTATTAAAGAAAAGGGGCTCGGAAGAGACTTTGTCATGAAATCCACACGAAACAATAAACACCAGTATCATTAGAACTTAAAACGGGATATTTACCATGTTTATTATTACTTAAAAAAACTGTGCTACCTACTACGGAGAACCATTCAAATGAGTGCCATCCGTGAAACAGTTTTTATCAGGGCTTGTTAACGTTACCAAATTCACACTATAAGTATCGTTAAGTAACGTTATTTTCATAAAGTTAATATTTTAACGGTAAAACGGGTAACGATACTTTGGTATCGAATCTATAAAATAACGTTACCAATTAACGTTACTAGTATCGATACTTTTACATACATACATACATAGAATCACGCCTTTTTCCCATGGGGGTAGGCAGAAACCACGGAACGCCACCTGCTACGATCTCTACACACTTCTTTTGCCTCGTTTAGGTTCATAAAATTGGTCATACACACACGCCGGTTGCGAGTACTACGCACCTGACCTTTCTGAAGAACATCACCTATATGTCCTCCTAGGGCGTCCCCTCCCGGTGTTTCCACTCACATCTGCCTTGTAAATACCTTTTGTGAGCCGACCTTCATTCATCCTCTCAACATGACCAAACCATCTAAGCATACTTTTTTCAATTTTTGTCACTACATCTTCTTTTACAGCACACCGTTCTCTTATCACATCGTTACTTAATGCGTTGTTGTCAACCTGCGCAACCTAAGCGGAACGCCATGGGCGGCGGCGCTCTACGGCAACATCGCCAATCAAACGGTGCAAATGCAACTTCAATAATGTAGACGAAAGAAAGAGATGAAAGAAAATAAATAAAAAATTAACGGTACTCAGTTACCGGTAAAACGTATGCCAAGTATCGTTACCAAGCATTACGTGACCTCTACTAATAACGTTATCTTCGTCCGATGAAAGTAACGATACCAAATTTTTAACGTTATTCAAAGCCCTGGTTTTTATTGAAAAGTGAAGTGTTTTTGTGTTTTATTGACGGTAAGTGTTATTTTTATGTGCAATGAATGATTTTCAAGGTGATATAGAGTATTATTATAATGGTACAAAAGTGTAAGATTTAGAAGATGAAATACAAAATCAAACGTTAGCAACACTCGTTGATTGTCGTCACATGACATACTACAAATTTCAAATATTCTCTCTGAAAACAACAGCTTGGTGGTGGTGTTATTTCTGTTTCTTGAAACATTTCATAAATAAGATACATTTGCTGTTGTTTGTAATTATTCTTTTTGATTACAGATTGAATTGCAACTGAACTGCCTAAGATAAACCCGACTAATAAACTTGCATAAATGTATACGACATGTGTATTCAGGACCGCGAAAATCACGGAAAAAAGTGCAAGCAGTATTCAAAAGACATCATGGAAGTTCTTTTAGTGATCTATAGTGAGTAAATTAGATTCCCATAAGATTTCGAATCAGATTTACGTGAGTGGAGGTTATTTGATACTCGTTGGTTCGTGTTGTGTCTTAACTGTGTACTTTTAACTGTACCTATTTCATTTATTTATCTTTTATTTCAGTCCACATTCAACTCAAGATCATCATCAGCTGTCCAACCATTCGACAGCTGAAGATACGCCCTAAACCTATTCGCGTGGTATACCAGAAATTCGATACGAAGCCATAGCCTGCAGCTCTAGCTTCAATACAGTTGAATCTGTTACAGAGCAAGTAGAGACTGTTGATTTTGATTGGCCACAACCCGATTCAGAGACTGAAGCTTATCAACTAACTGTGGAAAGAACATCAAGTGACAACTTATCAGGTTTGGTAGGGTACCGTATTGTTGACTTGAAGAAGGTCATATGGTCACAACTTTGATTCTTCATCTGGAATGGTAAGTCCCAACTTGATACCATATTTTTGTGTTCATTACATTAGTACGCTTTTGCTTGTTTGTAGTGATGAAGTTTTTGTTTGACAATACCAAAGTACAACATATTTTACACAATGTTCAGTGTAACAAATATCATTATTTCTTGGTATGTATGTATAAAAATAATGTATTTCTTGGATTGTTTCTTTTTAACAGCTATTATTATTTTGATTCTAGGTCCAGGGTCAATTGCGAATTACCAAAATGAATAAATGTTACTTCATTTGCTTGATATCTGTCACCCAACCATTGACTGTCATAAAAGTTAACCGGGATGAGGAAGTTATCAACGCTATGATGCCGAAGTTGGTAACATTTTTTAAAACATGTGTACTGCCGGAAATTATTTTGAGAAGAGTTGAGAAAAATGCTAAATGTCTAGACATCAAGGAATTAAAAGGTATAAAAATATAAGTCTTACTCATTTCCTAACTTATTCCGCAGGTCTCTGAGGTGTCGGTTCAGTAAGAATAGTCTAACAAAACTGTGTAAATTCATTTGTTGCAGCGAAAACTGCGTCTTCCAGCATTTGATTCAGATCACACGGAAATTATATAAATGGAAGTAAAAAGTGACAAGCAGAAGACTGATACGGCGCGGCGGCGGCGGCGACTGCAAAAAGTAGCGCGTAGAAAAGAAGATATTTTATTATAATATTTATAAGTATCTTTGTATGGTGGTACGAGTCGATGGTTCGAATCCAAGCCGGCACTTTGCTGAGTGTAAATTATTTCATCACCACAGTTCAGAGGAGGCCTGAGTCTCAGCAGTGGGAACATTATAGAATAATTAATAAGCTTTTTGCACGTAGCGATGTATAGTTTGTGTTATTTTGTTAGTTCATAAGATTTTTCTGTGTAGATAAGTTTCACTCATGTATTTAGGTACCAGCCTAACAATTCAATTGTAAAAGAATATTTATTGCAGTTCAAAATTGTATCATAAGTAGGTATTCTTGAAACATAAATAAATGTTATGGTTAGCTAGCAACCCCTTTGTGTTGTTGTGTAAGATACATGTGCCGTTATATATACTTACGTATGATGTTATTTATATTGTAATCTACATACATAATTCTTTCTAATACTAAATTCAAAATCATAATTGTAAATATCAAAATATTTAAAAAAGTATGTTATCTTTGTATGGTGGTATGACTCGATGGTTTGAATCCAAACGGAAACTATCTAAGTAAATGTAGTGAGAGTAAATAAAACGATTATTTTTATGAAAATATTAACCCCTTTTTACTAAATAAATATTATTAATTTATAGTAAGGTACAATAAAAAGCTTTACAATGTAATAAATAGTCTTTTATTTATTTATTTAGTACACGTCACTATTTACACTTCCATTCCTTCTTCTTCCTTACATTTCTTCCCGTGGGTGTCGTAAAAGGCGACTAAGGGATTTACTAGAGAATGGGCAGCAGCGTTCTCTATGCATTTTACCATCACACTGCGATCGCCAACCCGCTTGCCAAGCGTGGTGATTA
This sequence comes from Aporophyla nigra, assembly GCA_947507805.1. Taxonomy (NCBI): domain Eukaryota; kingdom Metazoa; phylum Arthropoda; class Insecta; order Lepidoptera; family Noctuidae; genus Aporophyla; species Aporophyla nigra. The sequence goes on along the minus strand of OX382319.1, from coordinate 9,328,368 downwards.
TGGCAAAGCCCCCCAAATAGGGGGAGGCCTATATCCAGCAGTGATCGTCTTGCGGCTGAGATGATGACTATTTACACATTACAATTTAGGTTCAGTCACATTACTACAACTTATAGGGACAGTGTACCTATATTAATTTCATTTTAAACTGTTTGAATAAAACGACATCTAGTGGTGTCGAAAGTTACTACTATTTACTTTGTATGTGTGTGTAAAGAGTAAAGTCAAGCGGCTAAATCTTTAGAATGTACAAATCTTTGTATGAGACCAGTTAACAAGCACAGTGACTATCTAAAAAAATCAAGTTAATGCCCTAGGTTTCGCATATAATAAAGTTATCTATTAAAGATTTCTAAGTTAGGCGTAAAAATTGAAAATGTTCCAAATTGTGGATCTAGCGCCATCTAGCGACAAAATGGCATCTGAGATAATCATCCATCCACCTTAAATCGAACGGAGGTTCCACGCGTAGTTAGTACTCAGTGAGTGTATTCATATACTCAAAACCTAGAGCGCACTACTTCGTCATTGCTGAGAAAAATGATCCTGAATTTTGAAGAAAAAAAAAAAATAAAAAAATTTAATAACTCGTTATAAATGATTCCTTTCAATCATTTATCATCAGCAATACACAAATCTGGATGATATTTTATCATAAAAATAAGAAAAACACAAAGGAGATGTTTCATTTTCGGCCATCAGATGTACATTTATCAAAAAAGAGGAAAAAATACCACAAATTAGGGAAAAATATTCTCTGGTTAATTTGCGTCTAATTTGTTGTGTACAAAAAATAGTAGTTTTTCAATTATTGCCATGTTTTATTCAACATGGCGTCTCGTTTGCTTGCAGACTTCGTTCGTTCTGAAATCATGTCTCATCAAATCAATGTTAAGTAGAAAATAATAAAAAAATGTGTGTATTCTTGTAGTGTTCAAAATAAATTACTATTATTCTCTTATAAATATTTTTGAGTAAACATAATTAAGTGTGACCATTTCATCGTTACAAAAATCTTTAGTCTCCATTCTTGAAGTGTGTTTCTAAACGAATTCAAAATAACTACTTGCTAACTCTTAGGACAAACGTCAAACATTTTTAATTTTTATTTTGTACATAAAAACCATTTGATATTATGAAAAAAATGTTACTTTATTCTATTCATGAGTAATTTACCCAGCTTCGCTAAACGGTACACGTTATGGCCGGAGCCCCATATAAAAATGAAACATCTCCTTTGTCGACAACTTGCACAACAAATAACAACTTTTTTCAAACTTCAGGATTTTGTTCTCGGCAATGACGAAGTAGTGCGCTCTAGGTCTTGTGTATAAATACTCACTGAGTACTAACTACACGCGCAACCTCCGTTCGATTTAAGGACCCCACACTCTTGCCGTCTCCTTGTTAGTTAAGAAAAGCGTGTGCAGTTCATGATGAAACTGAATTACACTGCCCGACCAGGGAATCAAATTCAGATCAACTATAGCACGGAGTAAAAGAAGCTTGGTATTTTGTTATAAACATACCTTAGTTACATAATATCACGCTGTTTCTCCGGATGAGGTAGGCAGTGTAACACCTACACACACTTTTCGTAAATTTTAATCGTCTTACAACAGCATCTCACTTCATGTACCCAATGACTACTACACATCCATAAAAAAAGAACATTTGAATAACTAAAAAAATAAAAATAATGTCCATTATGATGACGCATGACGTAGTTTAAAATTGATATTTTGTCTCATGGAAAATAGAGATGGAATGATGTAGTCGACTCGTGCGCTGGGTAGATATGCTCTGTACCGTCTGATACGTAAACATTATTAACAGGATGTTTCATACTTCTAATGCATTATTTATTTTTCTTAATACCAATTATCTGAATTAATGGTATTTTTTTTTTTAAATTACGCCTGGAGGTGTATTATGTCGGATACATTGAGTGGACAACCTTTGTAAACGACTAAAATGTCACGGTGTATTCATTTCAGTTACAAGACCCTCATGGCTTCACCAGCGATCGGATAATAAGGCGCTAATATACATATACTTCACATTTATTCCCACGAAAGAATAATACGGACATGCCTTTCGGAGTCCCGGATCCTGGAATCAATTCCTGGGAATTGCTAGAAATGTTACCTGCATTCAGCATAGTTAGAACTCGTTGTGAAAATGAAACATATTCATCGAATAATGCTTACATACTGACTCGTACTTTCAAGATGGCTTTACCATGTTAAACTCTCATTGTATTAAATTTAGATTTTAAAAGCCGATTCTAATGGAACTTTTAATTTACAATGAAAGTTTTTATGAGCACTGGTTTAGTTTTATTGATATTCTATTTGTTTTGAATAAAATAAAGATACTAAACCAAAATAACCACTGCTATAATTTCATTAAGTTTTTTATAGTTGTTTTTACAAAATTGTTCAATGCCGGGAAGCCAGGATTACTTATTTAATCAGAAAATAATGTCCATATTATACTGACTCTCATTATATTATTTTTAGATTTTAAAAGCCGTTTCTAATGGAACTTTTAATTTACAATGAAAGTTTTTATGAGAACTGGTTTACTTTTATTGCTATTCCTTTTGTTTTGAATAAAATAAACATACTAAATCAAAATAACCACTGCTATAATTTCATTAAGTTTTTTATAATAGTTTTTACAAAATTTTTCAATCCCGGGGACTTAGGATAACTTATTTATTCAGAAAAGAATGTCCATATTCTTCTTTCAAGGGAAGAAGTTTACGTAGATAAGCGCCCGATTATCCGATCACTGCTGATCACTGTCTCTTAAGATACAGGTCTACCTTGTTTAAGAGGCAGGGTAATATTTTAATACCTGAGTACAGATTTTAACATAGAACCAAGAACAATGTACGGACAATATAGAACCACCTAGGTTCCCATCTATAAATCTTTATGGCAAATAAATTTATTTATTTCATCCTTTAATTTCATTTGCATGCAGTTTTTTTTACAAAATATTAAAAGGCATTAAAGAATAAATCGGTATTACCTACATAATAAACCTTATATCTTACTTATTAACTTAAACAAAATACACTCAAACTTAAATAAAACAAATTGTCAAAAAGCTAAAATGCTTAAAAGAAATTTAAAACTTAATGTTTAACACGTTGAGTGCCGATCACGCGATATCGCGTGATTTGTCGACTCTGCATTATGACCGATCACGCGATATCGCGTGCTTGTCCTAACAATCTTGTATGCGCTCTAAATCTGTGGCCATATGGGATTAACCATCAATCTGTGTTCGGCACTCAACGTGTTAATAATATTACATGCTTATTATACATAACATCGCGCCTTGCCTGAATATAAAGAGAAGGCAGGCATACAGGGTAGGCAGGAAAATCGGCTCAAAAACTGTAACCATGACTTCAGTATATAATTCTAGGTCTATAGAAATTTTTAGTCAGGTTTAAAAGAGAAAATATACTGTTTCATAGAAAAAATGCACCAACCTACGCGGTCAAAATGTATGCAACAGCATTTTTTTTTTTTTTTAATATTCATCGCGCACTGTTCAAAATTTTGTAGTAATAGTAACAGTTTTCGCATCGATGTGCCGTGCCACGCTGCATGTATTCAACATGCGTTTTAGAAAATAAAGTTTGTGATGATAAATAGAGATTGGATATTCAGATGCATATTCACCTAAAGTTGAAATGTTGGCTAATATGGAATGCGCGTTTTTACCGTGTTTTGTGTGTTGTTTTAACTAACACATACCACCCTACACACATGTATTTGCATCTGGGGTTAAACCAGTGGCGTAGCGTGCCTGGGCGGGGCCCCGTATAAAAATTTGTTTGGGGGCCCTTATGAAGGGTAACGATTTCTCACAAAAAGAAAAAAAATGTTTGCAACTTTGCATAAAAATTAAAAGAAATATTTATTCATCATAATTATCTATCTGTCACTTTTTCCAAAACTGTTATAAACAATTTAAATTAAAAAACTCTCCTTGCCTTTTTTTCGGCAATCTGGAGATAATAAATAATTCCATTGTCATCCAATTTTAATAATTTATTTTACCAAGTGTGTACATTTTTAAAAACGAGAATACAAAAAAATAACTTAAGCGTTTGATGCGTGAAGTGAGCTGGGTAATAGAGATTGACGCACCATAATCGATAAATCAGATCGACTATTTTACAGGACGACTTTACTAGAGCGGAGATGAGTTTATTATTGACTTAGGTAATTAGGATGACTGTTCGTCTTTGCCAATGCAATCTGACAACGAATTAGATTGAAGTGATTTTTATGAATTGTTATATTTTTCTTTTTACATCCATAATCTTTATTAGAAATTATTTATAATTAACCGTGCATCTATTTAAAAAAAAACGATTAATGTTCAATTGCAAAACTTCTCGATTCTTGCTAATAATCGAATTCATTACGCAAAGAGACCTCACTATTTAAGTCACGTGACTAAATGTCACTGTACCCATACTATGTGAAAAAAAAAAACGGGGAAATCCCGCAGCCCGCGATAACCGATGTAGGGTGTTGCCAATTTTGGAACGCACACTTTATGCGGGTAAAAAGAAATTGCTTTTTGTGACATTTTCATTTCTGAAATAAAAAAAATTTAAAACTTTTTATTAATTTTTGCTTACGCACGTCGGGGGCCCCCGTGGCCCGGGGGCCCCGTATAATTGATACGGCAGATACGGCGGTAGCTACGCCCCTGGGTTAAACATTAATTTTAAATAAATATGATGATCCAAGAAACCCGGCTTTAATAAAAAAAAATACGAAGCCGCTTCCGTGCTTTCACAGCTAAATAGTAACATTAAGTAAATATGCATCCGAATATCCGATCACTGGTGATGATTGAAGAATGTCATAGGAAATTTCATATTTTGAAATGAAAATTAACATACATAAACTGACGCCTTTTTCCCACGGAAAATATAGAACGCCACCTGCTACGATCCTTACATACTCCTTTTGCCTCGTTTACGTTCATACATCTGGTCATACACACACGCCGGTTGCGAGTACTACGCACCTGGCCCTTCTGAAGAACATCACCAATAAGGACACTGTATGTCCTCCCATGGCGAATATCTTTAACAAAGTATGACTTCTATACAGGGTGTAAAACAACCCTTTAAAGTTGTCATGTACGAATCAAACAATGTAACTTTTACTTTTGGTGCGCAAAGTAACGCACAGAAAACATAGTGCTTATGAGCGCCTGCAACAGTACGCACGGCGACAAATCAATCTATACATATCCAGTATAAGCTGACTTCTCACTGTACGAAAAGCCTATACGAAGCGAGGCCAGCTAAAACTGGAAATGCTATATGTAGCCGTGTGTACAAGAACCACGGTAGTATTTAAAGCTAAGTAACAAACATTTAAAACTTATTTTCGTACAAAAAACGTAAGCAAGAACCTTCGTTGTTAAGGGTATTTTCATATCTTCTATATTACGTGCGTAAAAATTTCAGGGCGAGAATAGTAAATAGTGCGCAATATTACCCACCGCGATATTTATACACGGTTTTATACTTTTCAATCTGAATCAAAGACAACTAAAGTCTCCGTCCTACCGGTTTTGATCATCGAAGTATCATTTAAATTTGTACCAACACCTAAATTGGGATATACTGTATTTTTCTTCACATTTACCACGGCCACTTCCGTCTCATGCACATGCCTTGCATGGACACGAACATCGGAGTATTTTCTGAAGGACTGATTGCAGATGGGGCAGTCAGCTTTCTGTCTCCTCTCCCTATGTACCTCCCACATGTGCTCCCACTTAACTTTTGACGACTCGAACGTTTTCCTGCAGATGACACAGCGGACACCGATGATGGATTTTTCGTGGTTGTATCTTATATGGCGACGGTAGGCAGTGTCGAAGAAGAAAACTTTGTTGCAAATCTCGCAAGGAATTGGTGTTGCGTTGTTGTGTTTCTGTGGAGGTGGAATATGTAACTTTACTAAGTATATAAAAAGTCGGTATGTTATAGTTTCCACACAGTGGGTGTCTGAGGATGGACAGCGCAGCCAAGGCCGGCTCAAGAAGAGGTGGCGAGACGACCTAGACGCGTTCTCCAAGGGTTGGATTCATATGGCCCTGGAAAAGGATACCTGGCGGGATTTGGGAGAGGCCTTTGCTCAGCAGTGGGACTGTCGGCGCATCACACATGCGTGTGGTCGACGGCGGCGCAGCGCGGGGGTCGGGGTACCGGACCCGAACATATAGGACTGCTACGCGGGCGCCGCACCACTCAGCTCACAGACGCGCACCACTACGGGCATTTCATTGTTACTATCCATATATATGTTAATATTGTAATTACGGCATTATACCTATTTTAATACAGTCCACTCCAATCTTTTATTATAAAGTCCAGTTGAGCCCATTCAATGGTCCTTCGAGCCGGATCATTGAATGGGCTCAACAAGACTTGTAGGCTGTCTATTTTAAAAATAGTAAGTAATTGGCTCTGTGTTTGTGATGGCGAATTTCAAATTTTTATTTTATTAAGTTGTGTTGCAGATGAATTGCTTAGTTAGCTTTTTTAAATAACCGCTAGCTGTTTTACGAAACAGGTTATCTAAAACAGGTTTCGTGTGGTGCCGGACGCAACGAATAGCACCATCCCATTTCTTCCCGTGGGTATCGTAAGAGGCGACTAAGAAACTTACTAGAGAATGGGTAGCAGCGTTCTCTAAGAATTTTACCACCATACTGCGATCACCAATCCGCCTGTAAGCGTTGCGATTATGGCAAACTCCCCCAAACTGGGGGAGGCTTATATCCAGCAGTGGACGTCTTTTGGCTGAATTGCAACTGCAATTTAGTGAGTCAAAATGGCGGGTGTACCATAGCGAATCAAATTATACCAATTACCAAAAAAATGTACCTAAAACGTACTATTTTGTACCTAGCTCTAAAAAATCTGTACCTCCTTCAGAACGAAATTATTTCGAAATTAAGGTACACCCGCCATATTGACATCAAGAGTGCGGGTGTTCTATATTTTTTTTTAATTTTTTTTTTTATTATTGGGCAAATGCTAGTAATATTATAAAGAGGAAAGATTTGATTGTTTTTTGTATTGAATAGGCTCCGAAACTACTGGTCCGAATTGAAAAATTCGTTTTGTGTTGGGTAGCCTAGGGATCATTCAACAATTACGTGATCACCGAAGGGGGGGGGGGGGGTCGAGTGCTTGTATATACATCTGGATTATTTGGGGGGGGGGAGAGAATCCATGATTACGTCATCATTTATTATAGTGAGAAAGAGTTGATTTCATTTCGTCGTTTCAATAAAGACTAATGAAACTATCTATTTTATTGATTTTACTTTATAGTTCTTATCTTTTGCATTTTGACAAATGACACACCCTCTTCCCAAATTTAGGTCATTTAAGACCCATAGAAACATGACATACGTGTCAGTGCTAATAAAACAGCAAACATTAAGCACGGACGAAGATTACGTAATCAAGGCGAGGGGGGGGGGGGTTAAAACAAAAGATTACGCTGTGATCACATAGGGGGGGGGGAGGTAAAAAAACGGCCAAAAATGATCACGTAATTGTTGAACAATCCCCTATTTATTGAGAAAGGTTAGTGTATTATAGAGAAAGGTTAGTGTATTATAGAACACCCGCCATCTTGATATCAAATAATTTTGTTCTGATGGTGGTACAGATTTTTAGAGCTAGGTACAAAATAGTACTTCTTAGGTACATTTGTTTAGTAATTGGTATAATTTAATTCGCTATGGTACACCCGCCATTTTGACTCTCACGCAATTTAGGGGGGTATGAAATAATCGCCACACTTGGCAAGCGGGTTGGCGATCGAAATGTGGTGGTAAAATGCATAGAGAACGCTGCTGCCCATTCTCTAGTAAATCCCTTAATCGCATCTTACGACACCCACGGGAAGAAATGGGGTTGTGCTCTTCTTTACGTCCAGCACCACACGAAACATCGTTAGCACGAATGAATTAAATTTTATTGGCCCAAAACGTTGATACTTAAGGGACAGTACTCCGCGAGCTTTCGCTTCACGAATTTGTTTTGCAAACATTCGTTGCGCGAGCTGCGTTACGAACGATCATTCGTGAAACGGGTCTTGGTGGTGTTTCAACTTCTTTGCAATACAACAACATAGAAAGGAGAAGTATCTGGCCCGAGTTGTAGGTCTTTATTTGGAACCCAGGCAGGCAGTTTTGTGTGATTCATTTCATCACCACTATTCTCAAAGCGGTGAAGGAAAACATTGTGAGGAAACTGGTATGTCCTAGACCAAAAAATCCGAACACATCTTACATCCACCAACTCGCTCTGGCTCGGATTATGGCCCACTCCCTCTCCGTCTCAATCCCAGCAGTGGGAACAGAAGCCGATTGTAAATCTGAACATAGAAAACCAACTTACCACCATATGTTTCTCCAAAGACGTCTTCGACTGAAACTTTTTATTACACAGATCACAGATAATCACTTTTAAATTATGTACTTTTTTATGTTTAGTAAAGTTACTTGAGTCACTAAATGTACGGTCACAAAGTTCACATTTATACACCGGTAACGAGGCATGGTTTCGCATATGCTGTTTATATTTCTCTGCGGTTTCAAAGCCTTGTTCGCAGACCTGGCATCTGAGTTCGTGGTAGACATGTTTCTGGCTGTATGCGTCTGACAGGAGATGTTCTATCATGTGCCTCTTGCATTCGTTGACTCGTTTGAACCAACGGTGGCAGTGGTTGCATTCTTTCGGTTGTGTGGTTAAGCGTGCTGTAAAAAATAAATATTTTAATTATTGATGTTAAAAATCTATATCCGCGGATACGGATCCGAATACGGATATTTGGTGTCAAGATCCGCGTATACGGATGCGGATCTGAACTTTCATACTCAATCGGTGTCGATGCGCGTGACGTGAACGATAGTTGACGCCACTTGACGCTTTGCTTGAAAGGACATGTTTCGACTTGAATTGCGTGGGTATTTCTTTTGTTTTGTTTGTAGTTTAGTCACCAAGTATTTTATTATAAGAAAAAATCTGAGTAGAATTGAATAGTTTTTCAATGCTATCTAATCACATAGAATTTCATCCATGTCTTGAAAATTAATACGGTAAAACATCCGTCAAAAACTAACAAATACGGATCTTTCTTCTCCCTCGGATATCCGCGGATACGGATATCAGGAACATCACTAATTTTAATATACAAAGGGGGTTTGAGGGGCTCGTGGCTAAAAAATAACAGCCGTACATCTGTACGATCGAAGTTTAAGCTGTGGTTTTTGTGTATTTCATCACCACTGGTTTCAATAACTGTGAAGGAAAACATCGTGAGGAAACCGAATTGTCTTGGAACCAAAAATTCTAAGACATGTGTCATCTACCAACTCGTACTGGGCCCGTGTGGTGAATTATGGCCCACTGAGAGGAGGTCTGTGTCCCAGCAGTGGGAACATTATAAGCAGCTGATGATGATGGTTTTTTTTTGTGGGTGGGAAATCATCAAATGACGTCTTCCGCTCTGGACGGAGCGGAAGGGCGTGTCAGACTTTTACTGACTGAAACCCACCCGTGTTCGTTCAGTTACCTGGGCCAGGGTCACGTTAACTCTTTCGAATAATTCTCGCGAACATGGCAGGATTGGACGCCCTCTAACTTAATAAAAAATATAATACTCACCAATGCATTCCTTTATAATAGTTTGACGCAGTTCTCCATGCTCATGTTTAGGCCTCGAAGTTACCTTTATAGGATGTGTAGGCTGCCCATTTATATGTGTTTCCCAATGCTCAAAAAACATAGGTGAACTTATGATTATTCCACACTTTTTGCACTGATAATCAGGTTTTGTCATTGCTTTACCTGCATATGTGATCATTTTTACTCGGACAAAACTATGTTTAATATGTTGATGAACATGCTGCCCTAACCGACTGAATGTCTCAAATTGTTTCAAGCATTCAGGGCAAGACAGATGCTGGTAGCCATGTTCTTTAAAATGTGTCAAATATTTTTTCATGGACACAAATGTATTTTTACATTTTGTACACTCGTATTTTTGTTTTTTACCCGGATGTCCACCGCAGTCGTAGTCTACATGACTTTTATATAGTCCATGTTTTGCTCGGAATCCGCATTTAGTACATTTGTATAATTTTTGGTGTCTCTTATATTCCCTTCCTATAATAACTTCCGGTTCCAGCACAGAATCTTCTCTAGCATCTAAAAATTCTTCTGTGTCATTATTTTCTGAATCTTGAATCTCTTCTGTCTGTTGTAGAGTGTCATTATTATGTTCTACAGTTACTTCTTGTTTTACAAATAAGTCTGCTACATTGAAATTCAGTTTGATAATATCTTCTTCATCTTCTTCGTGTTCTTCCTCTACGACTTCTTCTTTCACACTTATTTCATGTTTAAAATCTTCGATTAGATTCTCTTCTTCACGCATTTGGCTTACAAATGCTTCGAATGGTTCTTCTTTGATGACGAGTCTTGGACTATCTTCAAAGTCTTCAGGCTCGTCTGAAATTGGTTAAATAATGTATTAATATTTGAGGAGCTTGTGGAGTTGTTGATAAAAAATGTGCCCGTGTGACCTAAATGTATGCAGTCCCGACATTTTTTTTTTTGTGGTTGGGAAAACTGGGAAACCATCAAATGACTCTCCCGCTCTGGTCGGAGCGGCAGGCAGACAGACTTTTACTGACTAAAACCCACCCGTGTTCCTCCAGTTGTCTGCGCCAGGGCCACGGTAACTCTTTCAAACAGATCTGGGACCCTGGTACTGTAATATTTCATGAGTAATTTAAAATTTACCTTTGACTACAACAGCTCCGGTATAAAAATCTGATTCTAGGTCTGCTTGTAATAATTTTTCCTCACAGTCTATTTCACTTTTTATAATTAATTCTTCTTGCAGTAAGGATTCTTCTCGTTTCAGTACGGATTCTTCTACATTAGGTTTGGATTCTTCTTCTTCAGGTATAGATTCTCGTTCTTCTTCAGGTATGGATTCTCGTTCTTCGTCAGGTATGGATCCACGTTCTTTCAAATTTAATTCTGCCAAACCCTGATATACGCAGGCCGTCGGCACCACAATCTGAAAAGATATATCAAAATATTAAGGACTAAAAATTTTTTAAGGATTTTTTTTTCGACTCGTCTGCGCAGCGTTTGGGAAGCTACGCAATATCTTCTCGTCCCACATACTGTGGTGTCTCAATACGAGTCTTTGGCCAGTGCGTGTTGTCAGTGATGACATATGGCACAGAAACGTGGTCGCTCACAATGGGCCTCATAAGAAGACTGAATGTCACCCAAAGGGTAATGGACAGGGCTAAGCGTGGAGTTTCTCTACTTGATAAAGAAATGAAGAGATCCGTAAAAGAACCAAGGTAACCGACATAGCCCGAAGAATTGCCAAACTTAAGCGCAGTGGGCAGGGCACATTGCTTGCACAACAGATTGCAGATTGGACCGATGACTTGGTGAAGGCCGCAGGAATCTGCTGAAAGCGAGAAGCACATAACTGCAAGCTTTTGGGCTCCTGACTACCTCCCACACGTAACGGCTGTCAAAGATCAACGTATGACAGCCGGGACCAACGGTTTAACGTGCTTTCCACAGACACGGTACGGTCTCGGTATGTAATGAATGGTCACCCATCTACCAACCGACAGCGATAAGTGTAGCTTACCCGTCATTCTATTAATCACCAGCCTATAATGTTCCCACTGCTAGTACATAGACCTCTTCCCGGTGAGAGGGAGGGCCAATGCGGGTTGGTAGATATCACATGTCTTAGAATTTTTGGTTCTAAGACATACGGATACCTCTCGATGTTTTTTTTTTTTAACTGTTTTGAGATTATTGATGATGCAATAATTTAAACAAAGGGAGCAGAGGTGGCCCAGTGGTAACGGCAGCGACTAACAAGTTGTATTTCGAACCCAGCAAGCCCTTAACTTTGCGTGAATTATTTCATCACCACTGCTCTCAAAACGGTGAAAGATAACATTGATCTAGATTCTATTAGAAGTAAAATAATACTCACTTTAGGAAAATAGATTTTACGTTTACTATACCCGGAGGCATGTTTCAACAACCAATGTGCAGCTGCATCTTCATCATTGAGGAACACGTTCAGACCATTACAGGCCATGCACTTTCTTAGCATCATATAATTGTCTGTATGAGCCAGCATATGTTCATACCTTTTACACCTGTACCGTATCACCTTTTGACAAACTTCACATTTGCTACTTATCTTTGACTGTTCCATATGAATCTCTAAAGACATAATATTTGGGAAACTCTGCGAACAGTGGGGGCACTCACTCTTTGGTCCAATTTCTTTGCATTTATGCAAATATTTACAAGAAAATTTTTCTAAGCAATTCTTGCAGTTTTTGTACTGAGTCATTATTGGCACGTCAGACCGAACAGAATGAGACAGTACTAAATGGTAGTTTAACTCTTCTTCTGTATCAAATCTTGACTTACATATACTACATTTCAACGGTTTATCCTGATTATTACAGACTTTACAACTAACGAGATGATCCCTCAGTCCCATACAGCTGAAAAACTGCTTATTGCAACCTTTATTCATGTAAAACTTCTTCTCGAACCTGTAGTCTAATTCATGAGCAGCATAATCTTTCCCGCATCGGTAACAAAGGCCTTCTGTATAAATGTCTAGGATAACAACGAGCTTGTCGTGATAAGCAATCAAATTGGCTTCATGGGTTTCATATTTCTCTACAATAATTTTAATCTCTAAATCATTTGGATGTTGCGAAGACAGATGGTTACGAAAATCCGTTAAATGCCACCAAGACCTCGTGCAAATGTAGCATTTGTAGAACAGAGGGTTCTCTCTGTGAAAGCTTCGGAACTGCCACGTATGCCATTCGTCTAGAGCATGTTGTATTCGCCCCTCATGGCAGTCTTGTATCAGAGTAATTTTATCCTCATAACCTATAGTATTTCTGACGTGGATGTTAAGTATTTTGTCAGCTACATCTGTTGATTCCTGGAGTATGTTCTCGGCAGCATCGAGTATGCTTTCACGAGTCAGTTCTATAGGTTCGGTGCGTACTTTTTTCGGGATGAGTGTGTCCTTTCCTATTGGTGTTAGACGGTTTTCGTCTTCAATGTCCGCAAATTCCTCATCATCACAAGATTCCACTTCGATGTTAATCTCGAATTTTCTGGGCGACATCTTACTTTGTGGTTCTTTGTCTTCTTTAGCCGCTGCGTTGATTTTCTTTAGAACGCTCGTGTCGGCTTCTTTTGGTTTTGTGAAGATTCTCTTTAGTGGTATAACTACTAACTTTTTTGTTAGTAGTTTGTTAAGAGGCTGTTTCATACTTTTAGATATTTTCGTCTCTGGAATCTGAAAATGTTAAGATACAAAATATAATTTTGATTAAATTTTTAGAACTATACAAATAAATTAAAATTAAAATAACAGCTTTTTACTAAATGCATAGTGATTTCAAACCCAGAAAAAACTAAAATACGGAACCGATGACAAAAACACAATTTTTAAATGTTTTGTCTGTTTGTTCCAGCCATGGACCTAAAACTTTTTTTTAGGTCCATGGTTCCAGCTAAACTGCAAAACGGCTGGACCGATTTTGACGCGACTTCTTCTGGCTGTAAGCTACTTTTTGTTCCGATAGTACGTTCCCATGTGATACTAAGGCGCTGGTGGAAAACACTCAGTTTTTCTCGCACAGTTAGGCAAAATAAAACAACAGGCAGAAAAATAACATGTGTCAAATGTTGTTTTGACTGACCTGTTAGTCTAGTGGTTAGTGACCCTGACTGCTGAGACTGAGGTTGTGGGATCGATTCCCACCCAGGACAAATCTTTGTTTGATGAGCACGATCATTTGTTCTGTGTCTGGGTGTAATTTATCTATAATATGTATGTATTTAGAAACATATAAGTATATTTATCAGTTGTCTGGTTGCCATAGTACAGGCTCTGCCTAGTTTAGGATCAGATAATGGTGTGTTGGTTGTCCTAAGATATTTATTTAGAGTTATTGTGATAATCGCAACTGGCATGTGTGTATGATCAGATGTCTAAACCAGCTTTTGCCAGCAGCATTCCTTTATGACCAGAAATTATTACACAATAACATACTACTGGTATAAAAAGTACCCTAAGTGTTATAATATAACAATAATAATATCTTAGGACAACCAACACAACATTATCTGATCCCAAACTAGGCAGAGCCTGTACTATGGTAGCCAACTGATAAACATACTTATATATTTCTAAATACATGCATATTATAGATAAATAACACCCAGACAGAACAAATGATTGTGCTCATCACACAAAGATTTGTCCTGGGTGGGAATCAAACCCACGACCTCAGTCTTTAACAGTCAGGGTCACTAACCACTAGACTAACAGGCCAGTTATAATCCAGGTTATAAACTTGTCAAATTTCATCCAAATCCATTCAGTATTTTTGTGTGAAAGATTAACAAATATCCATACGTCGACACAAACATTCACTTTTGTGATATTAGTACGAAGGATTGTAGCAGGTGCTGTTCTGTAGTTTCTGCCGAAACCCATGAGAAGGTATGATTTTTTGTATTACTATGATCTCAACAATAAAAGTAACTGTTAAAGAGATCTCTTAAACAGTGAGAATTCTACCTACAGGTTCAATTGCCTAATTCCTACAAAATAAATGTATTGCTTTCAACTCAATTTTAATTTATCAGTCAAACTTATCAAGTAGTGAACAATATAACACATACATAAACCATGCCTTCTTCCATTAGGGTAGGTAATAAACTACAGAACGCTAACTGCTACAATCCTGACCACCTTTTGCATCGGTTAAATTCATATAACTGGTCATACAAGCATGCCAGTTGCAAGTATTATGCACCTAACCTTTAAGAACATCACCAATAAGGTCACTACGTTAAAAATAGCAACTTTAATGTGAAATTATTCATAAAAACTTGAAATCAATTATAAAAGTAGTGTTTTTGGAAGTCAGGGTTTTTTGGTTTTTGGTAGTGTAATCTTTGTTAAAATGTACTTATAAAACTTTTGTCCATTGTCATCTTTCTGCCTTCTTACAAACATCTAACATTCCACATTTATAGTAGGTACCAAAATGTTTAATTTGTTGGAAAACAGTGTGTTTTTAATTTTACTGTAGTCAATTCCTTCTCTTATAAGTCTTGACATACATGTACATGTAAATGTACATCAACATGTACGTTTGCATAATAAATAGTAATCAATAAATAAATGTTTAAACAATTCATTTTATTTTTCTGTCATACTTTTTACATTCATCACTCTTCGCGTTTGGGTTATGCACTGATCTTTAATCTGTAGAATTTATTCAAATAACATCGTAAATTGTGTAATACCGCCTAAAGAATAATATCGACAAGAAAGACGGTCAGTCTTAGAAAACCATACTTTTCGTAGGTAGATTTTCACATATTCTTGCGCATGACTTTCACCTACCCCCACAAAAATGTTGAATAAATAATGTCATAAATTATTAAAATAACTATTTCTTAGACTTGAACATCAATTGTGCTTTATTTACGGCGTTTCTTACAAAAATTCGAACAACAATAGCGGCATAAAAACGATAAAAACTTAGCATCGAAGTTGGTAAGCGTGCAAACTTTTTGTCAAGATGGTGGTATTTATTTCCTACCTGCAATTCAATATCATCTTCTTCTTCGGCATAGTCTCTTGGCACTAACTTCGTCTTTCTCGACCTTTTTCTGGACGTTTCCGCCATTTTTACACTTTAAACATCCCACATACACATAGTTAAACAACAAAAATAAGCTAAAAACTGTTCAAATTCGTATGGTACACTACACGACCAAGATAAAACGCGAAATAATTTCCAAAACATGAAATTACCGGACCAAGGTTAGATGTCATTACAAAAAATCATGTCTGAATCGGTTCTCTCTGTTTAACACATGAGTTTGAGCGTAGATACTAGTGCCATTGTTTTTCCAGTCTCCGTATTTCACTGTTTGACAGTTTAGGTTAAAGACGCATGTCGGGTAGTCGGTGACAAACCCTCTGTACGAAGTACGAAACGTTTCGTTTCATTTTAAATTCATTAAATCCATGATCCAGACACAGTATTGTTTTGGCCGCAATAAATAAATAATATTCCATTATAATTTTAGAAAAGACTACGAGAAGCAAAGTTATTTGGTTGTTACCGATATAATCTTAAAAACTTTAATGGCAGTTAGATATACATATCATAATCGTTTTAACCATTATGGGATCCAACAATATTTTAAGGTGGCTAAACGCATTTGCTAACTCATTTGCATGAATTTTTTACATGAAAAATAGTCTACTATTACTCTTAACATGTAGAGCATGGTTTTCCTAATAACTTCGTTCGTTATTACGTAGTCACTAATATGTGGATCCGTTGATAAGTAACAGTAAATGCAAGCCAGTGGCCTTTTATTTTCTTGAGACTAAATCAAGAAAACAATAGGCCACTATTATTTAGTTGAGGTTAAAAGAGTAGCCAGTCTTTGTTTCTTATCTTTAAGTGTGACGTTTCCTTCCGATTTATAAAAGTCAGGCACCAAATTAGGCTTGCCAGATGGCCGGGAAATCCAGGATTGTCCCGGAAGTTTATGTCTTGCCCGTGTCCAGGAATTATCTTTTATACCGCGGATTCCGAACACACTAGTTTTTCTTATCTTAAGTTGACTAGAGCATGTTGGAGTTGGGAGCGGCAAGCGGGGAAGATGAGAATATAATGAATACGCTTGCCGCTCCCAACTCCAACAAATGGTAGCAGAGCGTGGTTACAAGGAAAAATGAGCGCCACTGCCTCATACCGTATTGAAGCTCTCTCCAAAGAAAATTATGATACGTGGAGCGTACAGGCTGAAGCAGTTCTAATTAAAAATGGACTGTGGGGATACGCCAGTGGATCAATCACCGAGCCAAAAGAGGAAACCGCAAAAAGTAAGTTCCTTGAAAATGACTTGCTTGCTCGATCAGAGTTATTACTGATCATCTCACCGTCAGAACTTAAACAAGTGCGGGGATGCAAGACATCCAACGAGCTATGGCTTAAATTAAAAGGAATTTACCAAGGCAAAGGCCCTACTCGGAAAGCAAATTTGCTAAAACAGCTGATATTAAAAAAGGCTGATAAAGATGACGTCCGTGAACATTTAAATAATTTTATTGACATCGTGGACAAGCTAGCGGATATGGGCGTTAGCTTGCATCCCGATCTACTAAGCATAATGATGCTTTACAGCCTTCCAGCTGCTTACGAGAATTTCCGTATAGCAGTGGAAACTCGTGACACCTTACCGTCTCCCGAAGAACTGAAAATAAAAATCGTTGAAGAGAGTGAGGCACGAAAAAATATTGACTGTAGTAAAGAAAATGAAGAAGCCTTTTTCACAAAGAAAGGAAAATATTGCCAAAAGTATAAAAAGAAAGGCCATACCACTCAGGCGTGCTGGAGTCAAAAGAATAATGCTCCCAAGAAAAAATATGAGAAAACACCTGAGAAAAATTTCAATGTATGCCTAAACACAGGAAAAGAGGTTACTAATAAAAACACGTGGTGTCTTGATAGCGGTTGTACATCACACTTTTGTGGTGAAAGCCTCTTATTTAACAGCATGGAGTCAGCGTCAGGAAATTTGAAGCTGGCCTCAAATAAACATTATGCAACGATTGAAGGAAAAGGAAAAGTGACAGTGTTCAAAGAAAAAGAAAAATTTAATTTAAATGACACATTGTTTATTCCTGAGTTGACAACCAACCTATTGTCAGTTAGTAAAATAAAGAGGAAATAAAGTTATTTTTGAAAAAGAAAAGGCATATATAATGGAAAATAATGGAACAATAATACTGACAGCAAAGAAGAGTAACGATTTATACTACCTCGATTTTGATGAATCAAATGAGACCGCAAAATATACACGCACAACTGGAAATGATAGCAAAATCATGCAGTGGCATCGAAAACTAGGCCATATCAATGAAAGAGATTTGGTAAGGATGGCAAAAGAAGAATTGATGTATGGACTTGATGTAGGTGAAGGAAAACTTGACAATTGTGAAACCTGTATAAAAGGAAAACTGTCAAGATTGCCATTCCCGCGTCATGAGGAAATATACACTACTGAACCATTGCAAATAATCCATAGTGATGTATGTGGTCCATTGGAATATGAGTCTATAGCTGGATCAAAGTATTACGTAACGTTCATTGATGATTATACCAGGTACTGTTGCATCTATTTTACCGCACAGAAAAGCGAAGTATTTGAAAAATTTAAGGAATTTAAAAGTAAGGTGGAAAATTTTACGGACTTAAAGATAAAGAATTTGCAATCAGATAACGGAAGGGAATACGTAAATAAAATATTTGACGATTATCTGAAACTGCATGGAATCCAAAGAAGGTTAAGTAGACCTTACACTCCGCAACGCGTACAAGACGCATTTCAAAAGTGCAAAACGTGTTCTAAGGTATCTGAAGGGTACAAAAGATATCGGTTTAAATTTCAAAAAGACCGGAAATAAACTATATGGCTTGGCTGATGCTGATTGGGGTTCATGTAAGATAGACAGAAAGTCCTTTTCCGGATATTGTTTTAAATTTGCTGGAGCTCCTATCAGCTGGGGATGTAGAAAACAAAGAAACATTGCGCTATCCACAGCAGAAGCCGAATATGTTGCTCTTACAGAAGCTGTTAAAGAAGCAGCGTATCTACGAGCATTGTTCAATGAAATAAATATAAAACAAGAAAAGATACTAATATTGAATGATAATCAAGCAGCAATAAAGCTGTGTCAAAATCCAATAGTATCTTCGAAGTCGAAGCATATAGACCTTAAAATGCATTATATCAGAGACTGCATCAAAGAAGGACTCGTGGAAGTCCAATAACAACCTACAGAAGATATGGAGGCGGATCTATAGACGAAAGGATTAACAGGTCCAAGACTTGCACGTTTAAGAACCAATATGGGAATGCATAAGGAGTGAGAAGGAGTGTTGAATCGAATCAAATCGATTATGTAGCACTTCCCTAATGTTAGTGTTTGTGAGCAACCCTATGGTTACCATGGTGTGTTGATTCCTAATTCAATAACTATGTAAAAAGCAAATGTCGGTTTGGTACTGTAATATAAAATATTAAGCTGAAGCGTATTCATTATATTCTCATCTTCCCCGCTAGTCGCTCCCAACTCCAACAAATGGTAGCAGATAGATTGGTGGATAGATGATACTTCACAGGTGATTCCGCCCTGTTGTTTGCACGCTACAGGAGTTGATGGACGTTTCTGAAAGTGCTAAGCCCGTAGCCAAATTTTGTGCTTTTTACATTGCTAAATTGACTCACTAAGAAGAAGTTGCCAATTTATAATATTCAGCCTGCTGAATAGTTCAACAGAACTGCAGACTCAGATCCATTTTGGCTTGTCTTGCTCGAAAATTTCACCATTTTGGCATAGTTCTGGTGTCCTTAGCTCCGAAAAAACTCTGATAAAAATGTAAGCTACCCTATCCGCTACCATTGTTAACACGGGGAGCAAGTAAAAGAGTAGAGTGCATTTTTGGGGCAATGGTTTGTTGCCGTGCTTATTACAGGTTATGAAAACGGTCCCGGACAAATCTATACTTAATATTATAAAGCTAAAGAGTTTTTTTTTTTTGTTTGTTTGGTTGAACGTGGTAATCTGAGAAACTACTGGTCTGAATTGAAAAATTCTGTTTGTGTTGGATAGCCTATTTATTGAGGAAGGCTATAGGCTAATAACATCACGCTATAGGAGCAGTGCAGCAATGAAAAATGTTGCAAAAACGAAGACCACGCACGGGCAGGTTATTCATTGCGAGCGACGGGTTGGCGGAGCAATAAATATAACGCGGATGAAGTGGCGGGCAGAAGCTAGTAATTATAAGGTTTGAGAGAATCGAGCGTCGCAGTGGAGTCCGTGGAAGCAAGTGTAAACACGAGCCCCCTCAACTAGGTTGTGCTGATTGTGAATGGATTTAGGGTAGATGCACCCCGAGTACTAGTTCATTGCGTAGAAATGGACTCTCGGACGGGGTTAAATGCCTCTCTATAAAAACCTCTCTTTAATTCATACGTTTTTCTTTTACATATATATGTACGTATAAAAGATACACTTAAATAAATCAAAGAGACGATTTTTTTGTTGAATTGTCCCGGACGTGATAAACCCGTATCTGGCAACTCTAGAGCAAGCCTTTAGTCACTGCGACATTGTAATATTATCACCTTGTTTTTGTATTATCTGTGTGGTTTGTGTTTGACACATAACCTCAAAACAGTCTGAGAATGGAATTCTAACTTTCGATAGAGTATTTACCTAAAAAGTAATTAAAATGAGTATATTTATCAGGAACTACAAGCCTAATAGCTTGGCAACCGTTTACAACACCAAATTATGGCGCTTAAACTCAACAACAGCTGACAGTGCTCTTAAAAAAGATGAGGAAGAGGAAGAATTTAGAGTACTCGATATTTTGAAGAAAAGGGAAAGATTCCAAAGGAGGGTCATTCGCAGGACTGATATACAGCCCGACAGGGCTGATAGGATGGCCACAGACCAGGTAATTCATTAGGTCTCCGTTTGTAAAGGTTATTTTAACTGTACAAAAGCATCAGCTGACTATCCTTTACGAAATAATTTACGTATTTTGAAAACGAATTTTACCGCAATCTATAAAAGACTCGAGGAAATGATAATTGCGAATTTAGAATGAGAATCTAACAAAGATAGTTGCTAGGTCCAAAGACATGGTGCGTCTACGATACATAATGAAAGTTTTAAGTATCATATAGGTAAACTTGGACAGTTCGATGAGAGTTGCCGAGAATCCAGCTGAATGGTGTGTGATTAGACAATATATCTGTAGGCAGATAAAGATGATAATATCATTACTACTATCCTACTAATATTATAAACTAGCTTCTGCCCGCGACTTCGTCCGCGTCAAATTTTAGCTCTCCTGACCCTTCCCGTCGCATTGAACTGCCTGCCAGTTTTCGAACATTTTTTCATTGCTGCTCCGCTCTTTTTTATCTTAGCGTGATGTTATGTAGCCTATAGCCTTCCTCAATAAATAGGCTACCCAACACAAAAAGATTTTTTTAATTCGGACCAGTACCTCCTGAGATTAGCTTGTTCAACCAAACAAACTCTTCAGCTTTATAATATTAGTATAGATGTGACAGTTTGTATGTTTGTTACTCAATCATGTAAAAACCGCTGAACGGATTTGGATGAAATTTGGCACACAGATAAACAATTAGTCAGACAGTTTAATGCAAAAAATACTTTTTACCCTGCTAGTATATTCCTGTCATAATTTTTTAACTCAGTGCGGGGAAAGCTTCTGGCAAAGGCTAGTGTAACATAAAACTAACTAATGCAATCTATTTCCACAATTTCAGAATTGGGGCAATGTCTGGCCAGGACCGAAGACTTTTCATCCATCGTCAGTCCCACTCCCTCTCCGCCAAGGTTATGTCCCTAAAGGACAAGCACCACCCGGTAAAAAAGCCAACGCAGAACTCATGAAGATACCGAACTTCCTGCACCTCACTCCACCAGTCATCAAGAGCCAGTGTGAAGCCATCAAGCAGTTCTGCACCGAATGGCCAACACTCTTGAACTCGGAAGAAGCTATTGAAAAGCATTATCCCGTAGAGGTCATTACTTCAGATTACTGCCATGCCAGTCCCAGTATACGGAATCCTCTAGCTAGAATCGTCACTCTACGTTTTAAATTATCAACTTTAAACTTAGACAAACATGCAAGGGACAAGTTTGTTCGTTTAGTTGGAGAACGGTACAACAGTAAGACGGACTTGGTGACCATAACCGCTGATCGGTGCCCTGCTAGAGGACAGAACTTGGATTATGTGAACTATTTACTGACCGCATGCTATCATGAAGCTTGGAACGTTGAGGAATGGGAGAAGGATAAAACAGAAGATGATATGGAATACTATGATTGGAATAATAATGCATCTAAAAAGAGCCTAGTTAATTGGTACTTACGCACTCAAAATGAAAGTAGAGATTTTACCGATGATGAGTACAAGAATTTTGATGTTTCTGGAATCGGACACGCAGAAGAATATAAGAATGCAGTATCAAGTTTGATGAACAATGGAGAAAGTGAAACGACCGTGCAGAAGTATGGAGAAGCCGTGAGAAAACTCTTTGGTTTACCGGAGAAGAAAGTAGTGTAAGTTATTTGTACAATAAAGTGTAATTAGTAGGTATGTTCGTTTTTTTAATTATTATTTATGTCGTTGACATATCTCAAGACCCGTGGTCCTAGACTAAGGTCCTGGCGAGGTGTTGGGTGGTCTTCCTTCCAAACGGGAAGGCATACAATGGGCTGAAGGCAACTCACAGAGGCTCTGTTTGCACTATGCAAGTGCACCCAAGCACAACCCCCAGTTGGTCTAAGACTATCGCAGAACACGGAAATAAAACATATTGGCCTATGGATTGGATTAGTTTCCTTGAACTATGGAAGAATTTATTATATTCCATAGCTCGCTGAGCGACCTTGTAATTATGGGCCAGCTGTACTGTAAGTGTCCACATTTCGGCACCGTAGTTCATAACAGACAGTACACTGAATGAAGTCTTTTAGTGAATGAATGAATTAAATTTATTAAGGGGGATGCTCCGACCAGCCCGCGAAATTCAAAATTTCTTACGTTTTTTGCAATTTGTAGGCCAGTGAATGTAGTTCTCTTTTAATAAGTACATTTTTAGTATCTTACAATATATACATAATTTAAAATGTTGTGTGTTGATTAAAATATTATTCGTGCCTGTAAGACATATGTAGTTACAGAATTATAATCATCAAAATCATCAATACAACGCTCTAAGTTCATAAAGCTGTAGGAATGACTTTTTCTCTTTTTTTTTTTTTGTTCTTAGGCCTTTATGAACTTCGAGGGTTGGATTGGTGATTTTGATGATTATAATTCTGTAACTACATACGTCTTACAGTCGCGAATAATATTTTAGTCAACATACAACCGAGCACTGGCCTGCAAATTGCAAAAAACGTAAGAAATTTTGAATTTCGCGGGCTGGTTTGGAGCATTCACCTTAAGTAGATTAGATCTGATTATAGAAATTGTGTGGAAGAAAAAAATTGTTGCGTCGACCACAAATACATTGGGATAAGGGCAGGAAAATGATGAGATATTTGCGTTTGAATGAAAAAAAAAAACAATATGCAAATTTAATAGGCATTTATTTTATAATGTATGTATTTGTACAATATTTTAAAATTACAAACTTTTTACAATTTAGCTAACTACATGATTCCTTTAGAAAGGATTTTGGAACTAAAATAATCTTCTGACTAAATTTACAACACAACGTCACCCTTGCATATAACAAAGGGTGTGGCAGAGGTGTACCTAAATATACAGGGTCAAATTAAATTAGCTGGCAATACTTAATAAAAAATATCGAAAACGAATGAAAAACAAAAAAAAACATAATTCTTAATTTTTTCAAAACTTTAAACTACTGTTATGATAATTATGGTTTTCGGACATCGTCTTAGAAAAACTACATCTAAGTTCCATGAAAAATTACAAAGGCATTTAGCTTCGTCCATCGAATGACATCATCAAAAAATAAAAATTAAAAAAAAGGTTCTTTTTCTTGCATTCGTTTTTGTTATCGATACCCAAATACGTGGGTAAAATATTACCATATAATTTAAATTGACCCTGCAATGTGATATGACAATGTGTTCTGCTTTTTATCAAATACGATAAATTTTCAACATGGGGTTACAGATTTTTTTTTTCTACTGCATAATGTTTCTGAGTAGCCACCCGAGGTCTGCAATAATTCCCGTTTGATGGCAATAGGCTCGCCCCTCTATTCAAGGGACGAACAAAATGCAGGTCTAATTTAGGAGCAGCTCAGTCGAAGTCTTTATATTATATATCATAGATTTTTATTAAGCTTGCATAGTATTAAAACATTTCAGTGCAGAATAAGCGATGAGACTATAACTACTAACGCAATCTACGACAATTTTATTCAAAATTTCACTGCAGTTCTTCAAAACACATTTTTTTTCACGACTACCCTCGAAAACTTGTTGACTCGGGTTCCATTTTTTTCGCCAAATATCGGTTAACGAACTTTTTTTGAATAATTTTTCATCGCCCTGGGAATTTTGAGTACTACATTGGCTAAGAGTATCTCTTTTCTTCAAATAATTCTTCAATAGAATTTCTAGTACGTGGAAAATGTATGTTACATTTTCAATTTGGTCTATATTTGTGAGTTCATATGTCGAATCTGTTTCTGTAACTTTTGAATGGAATAATTCTAATATATTTGACATTTTCTCTATAGTGTGTTTTTGTATATGTATTGATTTGTTTAGAAGTAATATTCTTTGGATGTTCTCGTCTTTTTTTAGAAACTGAAAGAGAAAATTAAAATGTGTTAATTGTCATCATCATCTATACTAATATTATAAAGCTGAAGAGTTTGTTTGTTTTGAACGCGCTACTCTCAGGAACTACTGGTCCGAATTGAGAAATTCTTTTTGTGTTGGGTAGCCTATTTATCGAGGAAGGCTATAGGCTATATAACGTCACGCTACAACTAGGAGGAGCGGAACAGTAATGAAAAATGTTGCAAAAACGGGGAAAATCGCACGGGTAGGCGATTCGACGCGACGGGAAGGGTCGGGGGAACAAGAAAAACGCGGACGACGTCGCGGGCAGAAGCTAGTCATTAATAATTTCAGCCGAAAGACGTTCTCTGCTGGACATTGGCCTCCCGCAATTTGGGAAGCTTTGGCATAATCGCCACGCTTGGCAGGCGGGTTGGCAATCGCAGTATGGTGGTAAAATGCATAGAGAACGTGGTTGCCCATTCTTTAGGAAATCCCTTTGGGCCGGCGCTCACTGCCGGCACGGCACGGCATGGCATGCCAAAGGATTTTATTACTAATCAAGTTATTTTGAATCTTATTTCAATGAGTTTAGAGTTCATATTACTTTATTTCGATACCACGATGTCGCGACGTGCCGCGGGATGCTGTGGCATGACGTGACGCGCGCCGGCATGCCGCTGGATGATGCGGCATGACGAGTCCATTGCATTTCGCGAGACGTATGTGTCACTTTGTGTCGAGGAATTATGATTGCTAAGCTATTTGAAATAAGGTTGTAACTTGGGCAGCTTAATACTAAATCCCAGTCAACCATAACGACACAACCAACTTCAAATCCGCGCGGAGCAAAACTGATTGATGCCAGAGTGGCTGGGCATGCCACGGTTGGCATGCCGAAGCACAACCTGCCATGCCACGGAACGCCACGGGATGCCGCAGCACAATCTGCCGTGACATGCCGTGCTATGCCGGCAGTGAGCGCCGGCCCTTTCTCGCCTCTTACGACACCCACTGGAAGAAATAAGATGGTGCTATTCTTTACGTCCGGCACCACTCGGAGCGCAATGACGTGTGGCCAGCTACAACCTTGTCCTTTATCAAAGTCGGTTAAAGTGTTCTTACCTCACTGTCTTCACTGCTCTCTCCCTCATAGATTTGTCGCACTAATACGTCAACAGTTTCCAGTAGGTCTTCTAAGAACGATGGATATTGTTCCTCTTCATGCAATCTGTCTATTAATTGACTTAGTACCTAGAAAATTGTTGTGAACAACATAATACATTACCAGGCTATATTGTTCCCACTGCTGGGACACACGCCTCCTCTCGGTGAGAAGGAGTGGGCCGTAATCTACCACGCGGGCCCAGTGCGGGTTGGTAAATGTCACGTGTCTTCGAATTTTTGGTTCTAGGACATACCTTTTGTTTATGTTTCTTTATGACGTTTATTTACATTAGTTCACCGTTTTGAAATCAGTGGTGGTGAAATTAAATAGACAAAAAGAAGTCGACGGCAAAAACCTTAAATACTGATCCTAAGACACTGACTGCCGAAATTAAAGTTATTTTTCACTTTGTAGTGTTTTGAAGGAAGTCGGTTGTTTTTTTTTTTTTGTAAAAACATTTTTATTTTAAAATTTTTAGTTATGGTATCTACTCCGCACTAATTCCAAATAAACAATACATATTTATGCGATAGCAGAAATCACGGTTGATTTGCTGTAATTTTATAAAGAGTTCCGGAGTCTGTCTCCGGAACTCACCATCGGATCTATATGAATTATGAAATTTAAATGGGACCATTTCGGAATAAACCCCTTTCGAACAAAAAAAGAATTTTGGAAATCCGTCTATATATGACGGAGATATGGCCGAACATACATAAAAAAATAATATTTAACCCTTCAACTGGTAGTCTCTGTACTACAGAGGATGAGAATTTGCTCAAGTTTGCCCCCCTACGTTGTACACAGGCTAGTTCATGGTCACACTGTTTTGCGATTATCTATGAAACTTCGTGGCTTATCTCTTTCGTTCTTATGTTAAAATGAACAGGGAAGACAAAGCTATAAATGTGTCTTTCACTGCTACTAACATTATAGCACATATATATAAACATCCGAATTGAGAACCTCCTCCTTTTTGAAGTCCGTTAAAAATAAAGTGCCTGGATTCGACAATCCAAAAAAAAAGGAGTATGGTGGTAAAATGTACAGGGAACGCTGCTGCCCATTCTTGTAAGTCCCTTAGTCGCCTTCCACGACACCCACGGGAAGAAATGGGACCACAAGAAATACTCCATGTCTAGTTTGAATAAATGATTTTTGATTTTGATGATTTTGCTCACCTGTGCAATTTCATTGGTAATATCTCTAGTACCAGATACTAAAGGACATTGCATGATGTAGTTAAATAAACAGCATCCAGATTGGTTCAGCCAGTTCCCTGATAATTGTAGAGCTGAAAAAAGCTAATAATTTTACGGAAAGTTAAGTAGAGGTAACCTACCCAACCAGCAAAAACTAGGCTTACAACAATCTCAAGACTACTGTTTTGTTGCTCTTACATCACTCCTATATAATGATATAAGCCTGGATTTGGGCACCAATTATAAGCATATTTAGTTTAATATCGTTCTAATATCAGTTTAATTGAATGCTGTTTGCAGTTACTGAAATCTAGCCAAAATTAATTTAAGCTGACTTAGGCTAATATTGCTTTTACGTTAGTACCATGTAAGCCTGCATAGGCTTATATTGGTCTAAGGTTAGAATATTTTGAGAATTTTCGTCAAATCCAACTTAAAAGTTCGTGTGCGTGTTGGTTTGAAATTAAATGAAAACAAATTAAAGTTGCATGAAGTTAATGTTTGTACTGTGCGGTACGGCACTTTAGTATAAAAGTAAAAGTAGTTATACGGTAAGTAATCGTATTGGAATTTATTATTTACTGTTAATTAGACCTCGTTTTACGCTTCAAAATTCATGCGCCTTGTTAAATAAGGTATTTCTTGTTCTCGTTTAATTATTTTATTTGTTATTTTGTATTGATAGTGTCGCCATTAGTATAGCTGCATTTTACAAGTGCATTATT
Organism: Aporophyla nigra; assembly: GCA_947507805.1. NCBI lineage: Eukaryota > Metazoa > Arthropoda > Insecta > Lepidoptera > Noctuidae > Aporophyla > Aporophyla nigra. Next base: position 9,300,688 of record OX382319.1, on the reverse strand, counting down.
AGACTAATGTAAGATTGTTTACTCTAATTTTAGCATTCGGTATACTAAGGATAACTCCATATTGGAATAAATTAGGGTTCCTTGCAATTTTACTTAAAACCATAAATCGACAGACAGAAAAACTCTTCGGGCTATACGGACACGAAGACGGCGCGCGCGGCGCGGGTGGCGGGATGCGGCGTAGCAGTCTAGCAGTACCCGCGCCTCTCACGTCTGGATTGACGTAGTGTTGTGAATTTCATTCTTTGCTTTTTTAACGACCGACGCACGGTTCAAAATTTTATTGTAAATATGTTGAACCAAAATCACTCTAATATCATACTTATCCAGTGGTATTGATCTTATATTAGTTTCAAATAAGATCAGAAATGCACGTACTCACAGTACTCTTATGCTATGCTGATATTAGTGTGACATCTTACAATAGCATTTAGCAAGTCTAATATAAAATCAAACGAGCTTAGAAAATACCCACATAAGAGCAAGTTTTTCTCAAATGCAACTAGTCTTAGTAAATGCTCTTGTATACATATATGAGACTTGGTTATGAGACTGAGCATTCTTGAGGCCATACCGGCTTGTCTAAAAGTAATATAGGATCGATGGTATGTTCTAAAACAAATATAAGAGCGCTTTAAGCCTACTACTCTTAAAAAGTGCGAGTTCTGAGACTGTTTTGCTGGTTGGGTATAGACTGACTAGCCGATTGACTGGCCTGTTAGTCTAGTGGTTAGTGACACTGACTGCTCCCACCCAGGACAAATGTTTGTGTGATGAGCACAATCATTTGTATGTGTTTGGATGTAATTTATCTATAATATGTATGTATTTAGAAATATATAAGTATGTTTATCAGATGTCTGGTTGCCATAGTACAGGCTCTGCCTAGTTTGGGATCAGATAACGGTGTGTTGGTTGTCCTAAGATATTATTATTATTATTTATAGAACACCCAGTCTCATGTAATAGGGGACGAGCCTATTGCCGTCAACCGGACACAAACCTAAAACTACAGCTGCTGAGACTACTCAGTCACTGTTTGGGACTTTAGCCCTGCTAAAGGCACGCCACAATTACGGCGGTAAGTCCCCTCTTTGAGGAGTGGCTTGAGAGGCGTCACAGCATCCTCATCCTCCGCCTGACGCAGGTTCTCACCGGGCATGGTTGCTTCGGTGGGTTCCTGTTCAGGATAAAGCGGGAGGAAACGCCCGGGTGTTTCCATTGTGAGGATCGTCTAGAGGACACGGTGGAGCATACGGTGGAGGTGTGCCCTGCCTGGGCGGAGCACCGCCGTGTCCTCGTAGAGGCGATCGGCGGCGGCGACCTCTCGCGTCCGGGTCTGGTGCGAGCCATGGTACGGAGCGAGAGGGCATGGGAAGCCGTCACCTCCTTCTGCGAAACAGTAATACTCGCGAAGGAGGAGGCGGGGCGCGTGAGGGAGTGGCAGTCTCTGCGCCCTCGCGTCCCTAGCTGCCGCAGGAGGAGACGGCCCGGGCGTCGGGAGTCGATAGCTGACTCCCGGCCACCGTAGGCGCGAGCTTGCGGGCGGTGAGCAATGGGTAGCTCGCCACTCGGTAAGGACCAAGCTCGGGTCGACGGCGCGTAGTGTTCCACGCGCGCCTCAAAGAGATGTCAGCAAAACTGAAGGGGTCTGCTAGGACCGATGCCTGTCAGGGTCGCGAGATTGTTCGAAAGAGATACCGTGACCCTGGCACATGGGCAACTGAAGGAACACGGGTGGGTTTTAGTCAGTAAAAGTCTGACATGCCCTCCCGCTCCGCCCAGAGCGGGAGAAGTCATTTGATGATTTACCATCCAAAAAAAAAAAGCCCTGCTACGATCTTACATTTTCATTTTGCCTCGTTTACGTTCATACATCTAGTGATACACGCACGCCAGTTGCGAGTACTACGCACCTGACCTTTCCGAAGAACGTCACCAATAAGGTCACTACATTAAGTCCATCTAGGGCGTCCTCCCCCCCCCCCGTTGTTTTCACTCACATCTGCCTTGTAAGTAATCATCATCATCATTTCAGCCGTAAGACGTCCACTGTTGGACTTAGGCCTCCCCCAATTTGGGGGGCTTTGCCATAATCGCCACGCTTGGCAGGCGGGTTGGCGATCGCAGTATGGTGGTAAAATGCATAGAGAACACTGCTGCCCATTCTCTAGTAAGTCCCTTAGTCGCCTTTTACGACACCCACGGGAAGAAATGGGGTGGTGTTATTCTTTACGTCCGGCACCACACGGTACTTGTAAATAATACCTTCCCTATTCTTTTTCTAACCTTTATTTTGTCTTCCCAAGAAAAATCAAATGGGCCACTAGACTATACGGAGGACTAAGGAATATGTGAGGTATAGTTTGAGTATGTTTAAGCAAGGCTATAACAGTAGGAGAAGACCAAAGAAACGATGGGAGGACTGTGAGAAAGATGTTAAGGTTAGAAAAGCGGTCAAGACTCAGATGACGGGAAATATATACAGATGTACGGACAAAGAAGTCTTGGGATAGAGGCAAGTTTTGGTTCTGAATGTTGATGGCTATAAGAATAAGGGAGCATCAAAGAAACAATGGATAGACTGTAAAAAATGAAATAGCTATAAAGAGGGTGACTTTCGAGATGGCTACTAATAGAGAAATGATTCTATTTCTGTAAGTAGGTTTGTAGAAACACTTTTACACGTCAATAATATTATTTTCAGCTAGATTAGGTCGGCGTTTCCTATCTGACTACTCTGAGAAGAAAAGCCGAAACTAACTCAGAGGTCACAGTCTCTTTTAAAGTTCATACATAATTTTAGTCAGTCATGTAGATAGCTGTCTGAAATGGTCTTTAGAGGAAAGAACCACACAGATTGAGTGGACCTGTCCAGTCAGTGCTCGCATTTGTCACTAATCGTGGAGCTCAACTCAGAAGAAGAAAGAAGAAGTTATGGAAGAAAAAGACGAAGAAGTTATCGAAGATGTTGCGATAAGAGCAGGAGAATAATGACTCTAAGAAATAAATCAAATTATAAGGGTTATATTTACCACTTCTGTTGTTACTTCTTTGAGAATCGCTTCTGTATCCGGAATCAGTCGAATAACCATCACAAGACATTCTTCTGTTTCGGCGATTCAAAAATGACTTGACCTTATTGAATTCTTCCAAAACTTTATACGAGATAATCTCTTCTGATTCATAGTCCTCTTCTTCTCTTCTTTCTGTAGTCTGGTCTGAAGAATCGTTTCCAGAATAGAAAGGTGCAAGTGGGCAATTTTTTTCAGAATGTTGAGTTAGTTTTTCTGTATTCGTTTCATTTGTTAACTGGTTTATATCATTAGCTTTGGTTTTCTCAATTTTGTTGCTATTGTAACTGATTTCTTTGTTTTGATATAAATCGTCAGTATTTTGACTAAATTGAAGAGGCTCGTCTGTTATTTCCATATTCACAATTTCGGGATTTTCTCCATTCTTGTTAATATCATTTTGTATAGGAACACTGCTTCTATTAATATTCTCGTCAATGATTTGCATTTCATCAAAATATTGGTAAACATTTTGTGAAAATTGAGTTGTACTTTGAAAATTGTTATCTTGGCTTATAACTTTATTGATATCATGCATAGTTATATTACTATCACTATTAAAATTGGCATTATTATATTGAATTTCATCAAAATTGTTATCGTTATTCTGCGAAAACATATTCATAGTTTGGATATACTCCAGTTCTTCACTATTCGTAGGTTTTTCATTAATTTTATTATTTCCTTTACTAACAAATTGAGTATCATTATCGAAATCGTCAACATTTACGGCTACATTATTGTATCCATCATTTATATCTTTATTTGGTACAGTACTAACTGTCTTATTGTTATTTTCAGCAAACAAGTATTTATTAGGTATAAAAATATCGTTCTGACTTGGACTGTAATGAGTATAATTTTGAGTAAAACCATGCACTGTATAAATTTCAGTTTTTTGAGAATCGTAGTATGTTTTATCCATGCTTTCAGCCGATGTAGGTTTATAGTTTGAACCTACTGTTTCACTATTATTTTCTTTGGAATAAGTATCATTAGTAGATTTGTTAATAATAACAGTATTTTGATCAATTATTCTTTTTCGATCATTATAATCTTTGCTAACATCATTTTTATGTATAGTTAGTTCGATGTTTGATTCCAGATTGATATTTTGATTGTCTTGGGATAGTATTATATCAGTATTCTGTGAACTCTCATAGTAAGTTATTTGTGACAGATTTTCAGGTATATTTCTGTTAATTATTTCAGGTGTGGTGGTTGGCTGAAAAAGACGATTTTTAAATTAATGATAGTGGTACCGATTCCCTTGTTCACAAACTAAACTAAATTTAAGTTCAGTGCATCTTTTTCTTTGTATTTCATTAAGAAGAGGACAAAAGATAAATTTTAGTTTAGTCGTGTCAAATTAATCAACACCTGTTACTACTCCATACAAGTTTAGACGTGATTAAAAACTTGCCTACCTAAATTATGTCAATTTACGTCAAGCGCCGATTAATTTGACGGGATTAAACTAAAATTTATCTTCTGTCCTTTCCTTAATGAAATAGAAAGAAAAAGATGCACTGAACTTAAAGTTAGTTTACTTTGTGAGTAAGGGAATCGGCACCAATGGTGCCGATTCCCTTATTCACAAACTTAGTCCTGTCAAATTAATCAGCGCTCCATACAAGTTTAGACGTGATTAAAAACTTGCCTACTAAAATTACGTCAATTTACGTCAAGCGCTGACTAATTTGACAGGACTTAACTAAAATTTATCTTCTGTCCTTTTCTTAATGAAATAGAAAGAAAAAGATGCACTGAACTTAAATTTAGTTTAGTTTGTGAATAAGGGAATCGGCACCAATATCGGTTAATAGGGTCTTGTGGCTAAGTAATAACAGTTGCATGGGTCACGATCAGGTTAAACTGCGTTTGCTGCGGTTGGTCCGTAGATGGGTGACCATCTTACAAGCAAGACTCTACGTGCCTCGGAAAGCACTTTACGCCGTTGGTCCGAGCTGTCATTCGTAGATCTTAGACAGTCATTACGGGTAGTCAGAAGTCCCGAAAGTCTGACAAAACCTTTCTTATCAAGGGGTGTCGTATTAATGGGTTCTGGAGGTCAGATAGGTACAGTCACTCCAAGTAATATACTGGTGCAGCTGATCCGGTTAGACTGGAAGCTGACCTCAACTAAGTTCGGAAAAGGGAAACACGCGCACTTGACTAGGAACAATTTGAACTTTTTCGAAAACATATCCCTCAATCGAATAACGGTTTTGACACACCCGGGCAGACGGATGGACATGGTGAAGCTAATCGGGGCCATATTAAATTAGCTCGTAATGGTAATACTTTATTCACGTGTTGGATATCGGAGTCTAAAACTAATGATGTTAAAAAAAAATGTTTTGGTCATGTTGAGAGGAAATTAATGAAGGGCGACTACAAAAGGTAACAAGACAGTTGTGTTGTGACTGGATACCCCGGAAGGGAACGCCGTAGGAGAACATATAGTGACCTTATTGGTGATGTTCTTCAGAAGGGTCAGGTGCGTAGTACTGGTAACTGGCGCGTGTATGACCAGATGCATAAATTTAAACGAGGCAAAAGGAGTATGTAAGGATCGTAGCAGGTGGCGTTCTGTAGTTTCTGCCTATCACCACCGTTCTGTATTTTCGGCGTGTCCAGTCACACCTGCCTTGTAAATACCTTTTGTTAGCCGCCCTTCATTTATCCTCTCAACATGACCAAACCATCTAAGCATACTCCTGCCAGGGTCGCGAGATTGTTCGAAAGAGATACCGTGACCCTGGCACATGGGCAACTGAAGAAACACGGGTGGGTTTTAGACAGTAAAAGTCTGACATGCCCTCCCGCTCCGCCCGAAGTTATTTGATGATTTCCCATCCAAAAAAAATATATATATAAGCATACTCTTTAAAATATTTGTCAGTACACCTTTTAAACCGCTCCTTTGTCTTATCACATCATTCCTCAGCCTATCATTCAGGGGGCGTCAATCAAATCAAAAGTCATTTATTCAAATTAGGCTGAGGATCAGCACATTTCGAACGTCAAAATTACATAAGACAGTGCCCCCAAACGCCCACCCTTCACCGCTTCCTAATGCTTTAGCTGGGAAGAGGAAGTGGCGCAACAAACTGTCCAGCAGTACAGCTGTCTCTCCAGTTAGAAGCACTTGATTCTATTTAATGGTGAGTAGAAAACATTAAGAGATACAAAACATTAAATTGAATGATTTGATTTATGCAGCTAGCCAATCCAATATACCAACAAATAAAATGTAAACTATACTCAAGCTAAATTGCTATCAATTAAAATGTTTGCGGCCAATCCTGTAGTAAGTAATTTATTATTGTCAATCGCTTTAATTGCACTTTGTAGACGATCAATTTTCGTATCAATAAGTTTCAATCATGACAGTTGACAATCGGAAATGACCGTTTTGGGAGGGCTTTACAAACTTGGCAAAAACCTACAAGTAAAATATGTTTTGTCAGAAATACCTTTTCTCTGGCCGCATTGTTGTCACCCAGGAAGCTATTTTCATTATTTACGAATCCCGGATCAAAGTCCTTTAAAATAGTGACACTATCATTCATCTCATCATCTTCTTCTATAAGAAAATCGTCACTACAAACACTGAAGTGGTCTTCGTCCATTTTGTGATCAATTTTAGATTTTAGTTCTTCTAAATATTTATCAGTTCTTACATTTGCTGGTTTCGATTTTATTATAGCTAAAGCTACAGCTAAACGATGTTTTTGATAAATATGATTTGCTGAAAATGCAATTTTAATGGAATTTATATTTAATTGTCAAAGTTAATTTCTAGAAGCTTTTCGAAAATAAATAATTTTAGCAAAACTTACCAAAATCATCGAAACTCATAGTGTTTACAAATATTAACTACAATTGACATGTTTATATAACATCGTAATCGACATAGGATATATTTTATGCTCACTATAGGTAATTTAATTGCAAAGTGAAATTAAAATTCGCGCCATGGAGTCACAGATTTTCTGTAACCACGTTTTTTTTTTAATGTCTACCTATTGGCATTAGAATTTCTGTATCGTGCCTAAGTAGTACCAATAAAAAGCTTGATAGAGTAGTTTTTTTGTAGTTTATTTAAATAATAATATTAAAGAAATGTCTTATTTAATGAAGATTAAGAGACTGTTATTTAATAACCATTCGGTTCCGAATATTTTAATTAAACTACGCTAGCCAAACCACTGAGAGCTAACCCAAAAAAAAAACCTACCTAAAATAGGTTTTAATGTACACAAATCTTTTTGGATACACACAAACAATGCCGTTTGTCAAAATCATGTCAAGTTAAATCAAAATAGAAACTACAATAATTCCAACAAAATGTATTTATCCACGTTCATGAATGGCTCTGTACACAATACTGTTCGGTCTAAGTATATTTATGATAGCTTTGGTCCTCGCTATTATAAGAAAGATGTTTTTTCATTGGCAAGAAGAACAGAAGATTGAGAGAATGACGATAACAACAGTGCAGAGGCCGGGTTAGTACTTATTACGTTTAAATACTCCGTTATGAGACACTATTTATGTCTATCTAGAGGTAAATAATCTAAGGCCTTGTATACATCGCAGAATGATTCGCATGATCGCGTAAGAGTTTGCAATGATGATATAAGCTGGTGCCACGCAACGAAGATCTGTTACACCAAAACGTTACAAGCATGGACAAAGCCATAAATGCCTAAATAGGCGTGCCGCAAGTAGTACACACGGCTACATATCAAGCTTTACATTTCCAGTTTTAGCAGGCCTCGCATTCGCATCGAGAAGTCAGCTTATACTGGAAATGTAAAGCTTAATTTGTCGCCGTGCGTACTATGATTCGGACTACGGCTTAATATAATTGATACTTTTCTCTGGTTATCTGGCCTCGTGCAGTGTCACTTAACTAGATAGGTACAGTGCGCCTAGTATATTTTAACAATCTGATATTATTTCTCTTAGCAAACAGTACACGTTAATTGCTATGTCGGACTATGTGTCCGACACTTTTTGTTCCATTCAGGCCTTGTTGGACTATATGACCGACAGCACACAAAATCTGAACATGTCGTTGCTGCCGGCCGGCCATGTTTTTGGAATAAATAATTTATTTATGGAATAAACAATCTATCTAACGCGTTAATTTGTTTGCTGCTATCTTTTGAACGTCAAAATGTACTAGAAAATAACTAAAACGCGTTAATTGAACTTACAAATAAATATGTACCATTTATTATGATACCTTAGTGGAATATGTCGTAAGCTAATGGAGACCAATACCTACAGCTTATTTTAAGGCGAAAGCGCCAGCGTAGACCGCAAAATTCAAATTTCCTTCCTTATTTGCAATTTGCAGGTCAGGATCAGATTTTATATTAAATAACCTAAATATGAATCGCCGCCATATCAAACATTTGAATATGGAATTCTAAGTTCATATGACCCTCTATTGAATGCCTTTTTCATGGAAATCATGACATTTGAGGCCAATTCTACCTTATGCAGTTGTATTGTTGATTCCAATGATTATAATTCTATAAAGCCATGCTTGTTACTTTCGCGAATCATATTTTAATCAACATACATACACACTGGTGCCGATTCCCTTATTCACAAACTAAACTAAATTTAAGTTCAGTGCATCTTTTTCTTTCTATTTCATTAAGGAAAGGACAGAAGATAAATTTTAGTTTAGTCCTGTCAAATTAATCAGCACTTGACGTAAATTGACGTAATTTTAGTAGGCAAGTTTTTAATCACGTCTAAACTTGTACGGAATAGTGACAGGCGCTGATTAATTTGACAGGACTAAACCAAATTTTTTCTTTTGTCCTCTTCTTAATGAAATACAAAGAAAAAGATGCACTGAACTTAAATTTAGTTTAGTTTGTGAACAAGGGAATCGGTACCACTAACCTGCAAATAGCAAAAAACCTAAAAAAAATATGAATTTCGCGGGATTTCTTTGCACATACATAAACTCAATTCATAGAGTTGTTTTCTTTTTTATCTTTCAGCTGTCAGTGCAATGATCTATACAGATAAATGCGTGTTTAAAAAACGGAAATATGCTGCGGACATAGTCATTTACAATGTGATTAGCAAAAGCGATATAAATCTTAATAAGGATTTTAAAAACTACAGTAAATAGTTTTATTTTAAGTGTTTTTATTTTTAATCAAGTAAATTGTATATAGTTCAACATGATATTAAAAATTTGCTAAATATACCTATAGTTGATTTTTATTTTACACCTCTGACGCAAAAAGAAGGTGTGTTTATAAGTTTGACCGCTATGTGTGTTAGTCTGTGGACTAGCCGTAGCTCTTAGACGGGTGAACCGATTTAGGTCAGTTTTTTTACTTAAAAGTAAGCTTTCTAAAGATTTCATCACCACTGCTCTCAAAACGGTAAACAAAAATATTGTGAGGTTACCGGCATGGCCTGCAACCAAAATTTCGAAGACATGTCGCATCTACTAACCCGCACTGGGCCCGCGTGGTAGATAGTAGCCCATTCCCTCTCGAAGAGACGAGTCCTGTGTCGCAGCAGTGGGAACAATATAGATTAATTAAGTATAATAATCCAAAACCGACTTTATCTCTATGTACAGACGCCAGCACAACGAGCTACTACAATCTGTCAAATTTCTTTAATAGATTTTCAACTTTATTATCACTAAAGAATTAGGTTCAAGGTTGATTGAGAGAATTTGACAGTTTCGTGTACCTTGATGTGCTGGTGTCTGTACTCTACAACTTCTAAAATCTGGTTGTCATCAATGACCCAGTTTGTTTTTTAAACCCAGACACAAATTTGACAGGTGTAATGTCAAACTTATGTCAAATTCCTACACTAAAAAGTCGAATAATCGAAAATCCGGATGGTTGAATGTATGAAGAAAAGCGGTTTATGCACATATTTTTGCAAAATACAAATGCTAGGTAATTATTATAAAATAGCAACCAATGTTTAGTAAAAAATTAAGAGATGACATATTTTCAATGTTCTTTTCCGTGGGTTTCGCAGAAGGCGACTAAGGGACTTACTATAGAATGGGCAGCAGCGTTCCCTATGCATTTTACCACCATACTGCGATCGCCAACCCGCCTGGCTAACCCCTCAAAATCTAGCAGTGGACTTCTTTTGGCTGAAATTATGATGATATTTTATAGTAATGCAATTTCCGTGCATGCATGAATTCGTCTTGGTGATATAAAATTATTTTATCGCGGTTTTTCTGGTCCGGATAGTCGCGAATCTGTTTAACTGAGGGCCATAACCGAGTTTCCACTGTACACACGGCGACAAATAAATCTCTAAACATGTCCAGTATAAGCTAACTTCTCACTGTACGGAAAACCTATACAATGCGAGGTCTATTAATATTGGAAATGTTTAGCTTGAGATGTAGCCGTGTGTGCAAGACACTAAGATTGTATACTTTTATTTTAATTTGGACCAATATTTTAATTACATCTATTTGATTGTAAGTCTATGACAAGTACTACACTATAATAATTCATCTAACAATTTTTATCTTTGAACCAACATTTGTAATATCCTGAATTTATTTTACTTTATTACTGATTTATTTTTTTATTCTGTACTTTTAATTTAATCATTATTTAATTAGATTAACAAAAATATAAATATTTGCACACCATACTAGGTAATGATATGTACAGAGTACTTAATATGTATTTATTTGTAACATCTGTTTATACCTGTATTAAGCAAATAAATGATTTGATTTGACACTTGAAATGTCAAATACAAAAAAAAAACGAGTGTGCTTTAGACCACACGACTTTAGTAAAATTTCTTTAACTTTCATAGATATACTAAACGTAACTGGCTATGAGAGAAAGAGAGAAAGAAAATGAGTGCTCACACCTCTCTTGCCCTACAGTAATATCGATACGTAACTCTCTCTCTCTTTCTATCTTCACTAACTTATAATCTCCATCTCAACTTCCGTTCGCCTCACTCGATCACAGTTTTCGTAACGCTCCCGTCACGCACCAGCTTACTCCCCAAGTCAAGCGTGCGTAAAGAAGTTTTATTTCAAAAATACTATATGGAAAGGAAAAAAAGTATTTGTATCAATTAATTGTAATTTATTGTATAACTTCTTCATCTTTCTCCAGCATCCGCAGCTCCTTCTTATGTGACACATGATTACTTTGGAAGCATTCCACTCCGTACACACTGTTGATTTTTATTATATCTGTCGATGATAGCAGTTCAGGATTCTGGCCCAACGCCCGCATTATTGAGCCATCCGGGTCCTGGAAAAATAATATATTCAATATTATTCAATTGTGGGTACTGACTGAAGGGTTTGTGGGTAAGTAATAACAGCCGCACGGGTTGATCGTTCAGGTAAAGCTACGCTTGCCGCGGTTGGTCCGTGGATGGGTAACCATCTTTTCATACCAAGACCCTTCCGTGCCTCGGAAAGCACGTTAAGCCGTTGTTCCCGGCTGTCTTTCGTAGATCTTAGACAGTCTTTACGGGTTGTCAGAAGCTCGAAAGTCTGACAACCAGTCTTACCAAGGGGTATCACATTACCCAGTACTGGGTTGTGGAGGTCTGATAGGCAGTCGCGCCATCTATACAAATATTATAAAGCGAACTACTGGTCCGAATTGAAAAATTCTTTTTGTGTTGGGTAGTCTATTTATTGAGGAAGGCTACAGGCTATATAACATGATGCTACGACCAAAAAGAGCGGAGCAGCAACGAAAAATGGACGAGAACTGTTAGTCAATTCGAGGCGACGGGAAGGGTTAGGGGAGCAAAAATTTGATGCGGACGAAGTCGCGGGCAGAAACGAGTGTAAAATACTGGTACTCAGCTACATCTGGTTAGACTGGGAGCCGACCCCAATAAAGTTGGAAAAAGGCAGGTAGATGATGAAGATGTCGTAAGCCCTGACTCCAGCATTCTAATTGCGTAACACATTATTAATCATAATTTCAATCTCAAAATGATTTTATTTGCATGAGCGTATTTGTCATACATTATCTCTATTCAGCTAACTACAATCATGGTCTTTACATTATGTGACCAAAATTGTCTGAACTTTAAAAGAGACTGTGACCTCTGAGTTTGTTCCGTCCTTTCTTCTTAGAGTATTCAGATAGGAAACGCCGACCTCATCTAGCTTAAAAATAATATTATTGACGTGTAAAAGTGTTTGTACGAACATACTTACAGAAATAAAATTATTTATCATTTATCTATGTTCGAAAAAAATATTTATTAGTAACGTTAACAACGCCATGAATGTCTGAGGGGTCTGCTAGGACCGATGCGTGCCAGGGTCGCGAGATTTGTACGAAAGAGTCACTGTGGTCTAGGCAACTGAAGGAACACGGGTGGGTTTTAGTTAATAGAAGTCTGACTCGCCCTCCCATCTCGCCCTGAGCGGGGAAAGTCATTTGAATCATCAATCAATCAGCAATCCCAATCAAAAAAAAAAAAAAAATTGGTCAGATCATGTGAGGACCATGTAGATCAGTTTTTAAAATATTGACGTGTGTATAAGCAGTGATCGGATATTCAGATGCATATTTACCTTATGTTACTATTTAACTGTGAAAGCACCGAAGCGGTTTCGTATTTTTTTTTCGAACTTAATAACAGAATTGAGAAGTGACGAAATTAAGTTTTTCAATTATTTTAGGATGTCAATAACTACATTCAACGATCAGGATTCAACAGAAAAAGGGGTAGCGGGGAGAGGGTTATCGGCACCGACATCTGACAAATGTGAATAGCGACATTCGTACTCATAGGCGAGCGAGATCCGACACGATTGTTTTCCGGGCGTAGAGGGCTGGCAAAACACCCGACATTTCTTGTCGGCGCCGACACAAAATCGGTTTCCGACAAGTATGAATAGCTTCATATAAAATACTCTGCCACTGGAACCTCCGATTAATATACGGATCCGACACCCGACAAGTGGGAACGAGCTCTAAGATCTATTTACATTTCAAGTTTGTATCTGAAATGGTCTTCCGGGGAAAGAACCACACTGATTTGAGTGTTTGTAAGTTTCAATTTAAAAACCAACTATCATATTTAGATATCGGTACTTCGGTACCCGTCACGTTTGTGCTAACTCGCACTGGGCCCGCGTGATGAATTACGGCCCACTCCCTCTCACCGAGAGGGTGCCAGGAGACACAGGCCGTGTCTCAGCAGTGGGAACAATACAGGCTGATTATCAAGCATTTCTACTGATAGAGGCTTTTTCATTATTTCTATAGTTACCTGTGCCTTATAAGTGGCAACGGTTGAAATGCCTCGCTTTCCGGGTCTTCTCCAGAACTGCCAAGCTGGGTGGGTTGCACTTTTGAAGTCATATGGTAGGTCTAATGTGGCCTCATCACGTATCTTCTCAAAATGGTGGAGCTTATCTGAGGAAAATAAGGAAAAAAATAAAATATTAATAAATAAATAATAATAAGAACCGTAACCGTGTACCGTGTGGTGCCGGACGTAAAGAATAACACCACCCCATTTCTTCCCGTGGGTGTCGTAAAAGGCGACTAAGGGACTTACTAAAGAATGGGCAGCAGCGTTCTCTATGCATTTTACCACCATACTGCGATCGCCAACCCGCTTGCCAAGCGTGGCGATTATGGCAAAGCCCCCCAAAATTGGGGTAGGCCTAAGTCCAGCAGTGGACGTCTTACGGCTGAAATGATGATGATGAAGAACCGTAAAGCCGAAAAACCGTATAAGGAACACGAAACTGCGCGCCAAAACCATGGTTACAGATGTTACCCAGAAAGCTGTTCAGCTCAAGTGAGACTGAGCTGGACATGTCTGCCGGATGTCTGATGACAAATGGGCTAATAAAACAACCAATTGGAACCCACTAAACGCTCGATGACATCGTGGCAGGCCGAGACGACGATGGCCGGACGAGCTTGACTACTACCGAAAGGACTGACCAGCACTGGCAAAAGACAAGGTTAGAATCTAATAATAATTTATTGCTGTATACCTATTGTGTACCTTTTAAACTGTGCTAAATAAATCTATTTTCTTTCTTTCAAAATAAAGACAATATTCATCATTCTCCTGTCTTTTATACCATGCATGTTAAAATTAAAGTCATTGGTGGGCCAAATGTCTAGACCATTTATAATCAGTGGGGTGCAAAACCTAACCGTAAAGAAGAAAAAGAAATAGTTTGCTTAGAAAAATGGAAAATTGTCATTGTGTGTGCACCAATACCATAGGCGTCGCTAGTGGAGGGGGGGAGAGGGGCATAAGAGTCCTGTACCTACAATTCATAATTTTCCCATCCTCTATATCAACTTGCCTCCCTCCCCCTTCCTCCACCCTCCCTTGGCTGGCATCGCCCTTGAAGACTGTCAAGCGTTCTCTATGAATTTTTCCACCATACTGCGAGATGCCATGCATGCATGACGCCTATGTCCGTAGACGTCTTTAGGTTGAAATGATGAATCCCTGGCTGAAGGCTATTAAGGTAGCCACAGGGAAATCCGGTTAAGGAGCTGACTTTCTAGACCTGCGAGGTTGTCATAATTGCCACGCTTGGCGCCTGCCAGTTGGGTTAGGGTTGGCGATCGCAGTAAGGTGGTAAAATGTATAGAGAACGGTGCTCCTTTTCTCTAGTAAGTCAAGGGACTTACTAGAGAAAAGGAGCACCGTTCACTTAGTCGTCTCTTACGACACCCACGGCAAGAAATAGGATGCTATTCTTTACGTCCGGCAACTCAAGGAACTGTAACTAAAGCTAGTTTACATCAATGGTATTTGTTGCCTCTTTGTTATCATACCTGCTCTAATATGTCGATTATGCACTCTGATATGCTTATCCCTGTCATGGCGGGCGACTTCGAAGTAGAAACCCAGCATCGCCATCACCATCATCGCGGTATGCTGCTTGTGGTAACCTCCTTCGAACAGTTCTATCGTGCCAAAGTTCTGAAAGAAGAGAAGGAAACATATTAGTAGGTATGATCTGATTTTTTCTTGGTCAGTTTACGATGTGAGGATTTCAGTAAAGCAAATAATATTTTTCTGTAATTTATAAACTGCTTCCACACAACTGAAGTGGAAGTTCCAAAAAAAAAAAACCGTTAGAAAATTTGAATTTTGAAGCGGGTACCCTCAAAATTTAAAATTTTATAACGGTTTTTTTGTAGGTCAGTGTCTGGCTGTATGTTGAATAAAATATGACTCATGACCGTAACTCATATCTATTTACAGAATTCATCGTCATCATTTGAGACGATAGACGTCCACTGCTGGACATATGCCTCCCCCGATTTAGAGGGCTTTGCCGTAATCGCCACGTTTGGCAGGCGGGTTGGCGATCGCAGTATGGTGATAATATGCATAGAGAACGCTGTTGGCCATTCTCTAGTAAATCCCTTAGTCGCCTTTTACGACACCCAAGGGAAGAAATATGGTGATGATATTCTTTACGTCCGGCAACACACGGTTTACAGAATTGTTATCATTAAATCAGTAGTATTTTGAGCAGTGTGCAATGTGTAGAGTTGTCGGCGTAGGTTCGAACCCCGAAAGGCGCTTTCCTTTGTGTAAATTATTTCATCACCACTGCTCTCAAAATGGTGAAGGAAAATACCGTGAGGAAACCGGCATGTCGTAGAACCAAACATTCGAAGACATGTGCCATCTGCCAACCCGTACTGGACCCGCGTGGAGGATTTCTGCCCACTCCCTCTCACCGCGAGGAGGCCTGTGTCCCAGCAGCAGGAACTTTATTGGTTTATTTTATGCCTATCATTAACATCATCAATTCAACCCTCTAAGTTTATTTAATTCGATTGAATGATTTTTCATAAAATAATCATTCATTTTTAATTTGATTCATTTAATGGGATTAAATGAACTCCCTCTGAGTTCATTTAATCCCATTAAATGAATGAAATTTGTATTGATGACTTTTCAGTTGCGAATCATAGTTTCAAAATTTCAGCCGAAAGACGTCCACTGCTGGACATAGGGCTACTGACATAAATACATCCTGACACTGACCTGCATCCTAATTGCGTAACACACTATTAATCTGAATCAAAATCATTTTGAAGGTTATTGCTGATCTATTCTTTCATATGTTCGAAAAATTGTGACATTGTGTGACAAGAGGGTAGGAGGGCCCTAAATTTTGTGACGTCACATTTCAAAATTTAATAGTGTATTATGCAGTTTCCTCTAGCGCAATAAATGGTATTTATTTCTGTACATTTGTTAAACAAAAACAAAGAAAGAAAAAGTAATTATTGTGACGCGCACAGAAATATCATAAAATGAAGTAAACACAATATACTTAAAAAAAAAACAAAAACAAAACGTGTAAAAAGTCGTATACGTCATAATTTGTTACTAGATGAATCTGGTATTTTCTGGCTACCTCGATAAGATAGACCAAAACAAGCCCAGAAGTCACAGTCTTACAGTCCAGACATAACCTTGATCAGGACAAATTAGGACCGTGCAGGTTAATGCAAGCTGCAAAAAGAAAAAAAAACGCGTTGAATTTGCAATTCTGAAAATCTCCGATCGTCACTATCTGAATCTTTCCACAGGATATTGTCAAAACATTGCGTCATTACGTACGAGCAATTTGTTTACTCAACAACGTAAATACGCAATGAATGTTGTAGAACTGTCAAAATGAAATCCATTCCTACTGCTATTGTGTTACGCAATATCCCGCGGAATGATTCTATATTTGTCATGCGTGTCTTGCAAAAACAATCGTCAGACAAAAACAAGCACAACAAAAGGAGGCTGGGTTTCAAAAATGAAAATGCCTTTTTACACAATTGTTCTCCAAATTTATTTCAAATGTTATACAATAAAAATGGAATAACAATGTTATAAAATAACAGCCTAAGGGCTGAATAACAATTTATGATGACATAAATTGAGATTAGGTATATAAATCAGCACCCTAATTACGTAACACACTATGAATCAGCATCATTTTGAAGGTCCTTACATCCATTGCTTCAAATCTTGGAAACAATTTTCAGCTTAATAACGGAAATAGCGCAATGTATGTTAAACCGTCAAAATGAATGCCATTCTTTCTGCGTGTTACGCAATTACGCCGCGCTGCTCCTAAAGGTAGATACCTACAATAGAAAATAACATGCTCATTTAAAAACTGCGTATTTAAAAATGTCAAAATTCTAAGTCAGCAATTCCGTATTCAAATGAACCAAATACTGGCTCAGAAAGATGTGGTGGGTTCCTATGGAGAAGATCCCATGATGAAGGTCCTATGGACCAAGTATTCCAGAATTTTTTCCAAGGGAATGGTATGAGCTTCCTTCTCTACTCTTCAATTTCACTCTTCATTGTCGTGAACTTCTTCAATAGCAGCAATCTCAAAGCTTTCCAATTCTTGATAGTTCTCAATTCTTCGACGCTTCGCTCTATGCATCCAAGGCTGATCGTAGATCTTCCTCATGACCCCTGACCATCTCATCATCCATTCCGTCATCTGCCGCTCAAACTCCTCTCTTAAACAATCCATGTTTGAGTCCATCCATTGTATCGCTGTCTCCAATTCTCCTTTCATGAATTCTTTATCCTTTTCGGTTAAAATGTTACTTTTCTCATCAACACTTCTCTTTACTTCGTACACGTAAGATTCCATTTGGTTCCTTACTTCTAAACGTTTTTTGTTTTCTATGTCATCATCATGGTGGGTAGTTGCTTCGACAATCATCTGGCCTATTTGAAGCTGGTTAAGTCTGTGCTCATTTCTTATGGTCATACTATTTGTATGACCCGTGGTACGGTCTTTGGCTGAGACGCTCAAAATACCAGTAGCGTCTATGTCAAAAGTCACGTCAATCTTTGCAACACCTCTTGGAGCTGGTGGTATTCCGGTGAGCTCAATAACTCCAAGTAAATTATTATCTTTGGTCAAACTCCTCTCTCCTTCAAATATCTCTATGGTCATTGAGTTTTGGTAGTCGTCTATAGTGGTGATTTCTTTGGTCTTCTGGCAAGGGATTGGAGTGTTTCTTTCTATTACTTTGAACATCATTCCTCTGGATGTTTCTATTCCTAGAGAGAGTGGCACTACATCGACGAGTAATAAATCTTTGTCTTTGATTTTTTCCTGACGTTGACGACTCAATATGGCGGCTTGGATAGCTGCTCCGCAAGCCACAGCCTCATCAGGGTTAAAACTAGTTGTCAACTTCTTCCCTCCAAAGAATTCTTTCAACATACTCTGTATCTTTGGTATCCTTGTGCTGCCTCCAACTAAAATAATCTTCTGCATATCTGTCTTTTTAAATTTAGCATCGGCTAACGCTTTTTCCACTGGCCCCAGAGTGTCTTTGAATAGATCTGAACATAACCCTTCGAAGAGAGCTCTAGAAATTCTACCTAAGTAGTCTATACCATCGCAGAGAGTTTCGACTTCGACTGTAGCCTCAGAGTACGAAGTGAGAAACCTCTTTGCTCGTTCTGCAGCGGTTTTCAACCTCCGCAGAGCTTCAGCATCCCCTAAGATATTAGTATGGTACTTTTTACGAAAATCTTCTGCAAAATACGCGACCAGACGATTATCGAAGTCCTCACCACCTAGTCTCATATTCCCTGCAGTAGATTTTACTTCGTAACCAGAACCATTGATGGACAGCACTGAAACGTCAAAAGTTCCACCACCCAAATCGTAAATTAGGACGTTTTTGTCCCCTTTACGATCTAAACCGTAAGCAAGAGCGGCAGCTGTTGGTTCGTTCGTGATTCGAAGAACTTCCAACCCAGCTATAGAACCTGCAGTTCTAGTAGCTTGCCGCTGAGAATCATTAAAATACGCTGGAACAGTAATCACAGCCTTATTTACTTTAGTGCCAAGAAAACTCTCAGCTATCTCTTTCAACCTAAAAAGCACCATACTACTGATTTCTTCTGGCGCGAAAGACTTTTTCTCACCTTTATAATCAACTAAAATCATTGGCTTACCATTTTGATTCGAAACTTGAAACGGCCAATGACGTAAATCCATTTGTACGCCAATATCGTCGTAACGTCGACCCATTAGACGTTTCGCGCCAAAAATTGTGTTCCAGGGATTGATCGCGGCTTGATTTCGCGCCTCTTCACCGATGAGACGCTCGGTCGGTGTAAATGCGACGTAAGCTGGAGTTGTTCGGTTTCCTTGTCCGTTTGCTATCACTTCAACACTGCCATTTCGCCACACAGCCACACAGGAATACGTCGTACCCAGATCAATGCCAATTGCAACCATTTTGCAAGGAAAACACTTCAACACTTAAAAAATACACGTTTCAAAATTACTCCCGGGTGTTTACTTTCCGGTAACTTTGAATGCACTACTTTTGCCGCGCTGTCGGTCGTATTTATACGCTCGGCCAATGGGTGTCCCGAATTTTCGACGGTCTCGACCAATCAGAATGCGAAAGCGGTAGAATGTTCCAGAATGGGGTTGCTAGCGCTTAAAATAAAATTACCCCATTTTACAATTTATTATTAATATAAAAGACGTTTTGAATAAAATTATTCTTCTATAATTTTGTATATCATCAACTCCCTAGTTATTTCCCAAATTTATTGGAGTAGGTTTCGTTTGTTGATTTTACAATTTGTACCTTATGTCGCGTA
The DNA here is from genome assembly GCA_947507805.1 of Aporophyla nigra. NCBI lineage: Eukaryota > Metazoa > Arthropoda > Insecta > Lepidoptera > Noctuidae > Aporophyla > Aporophyla nigra. The sequence goes on along the minus strand of OX382319.1, from coordinate 9,280,931 downwards.
CTATTTAATTATAACTTTATTTTTACCTAACAATATGTATAAAGACTGACTAAATGCATTGTAATATTTTGTAATGCATTCTAGATGGAAATTATTCTTTGACTGGAGGGTTTCTATCAAAATATGTCTTTTTGTTTAAAGATCATTTCTAAGATTTCTGTAATAATAAATTGAATTCATGTGCATGTTTCATCAGAAAACTGTTATCTGACGGTGGTAAATGCTAAATTGGAATTTACCACCGTCATTTGACATCTATGAGCTGTTTAATGAAAAAACTACACTTAATTTAACTTCGAATGTTCCAGCCACTACCCTTAAAAAAAGCAAATCATCTTTTTCTGGCAACCTTGTGCAGAAATTACCCACTGACGTCACATCCTTGCCATTTCTCTGTCCTTCACACACTTGTAGCCCTGTACCATTTACAATATTACTATCCCTTTCTTATTCGGTCCTTTGCACTCCTTTGGAAATTTTCTAGCTCTGTCTCTCTTTTTAATGTTTACGTCTACCATGCGTTTTACTATAATTACATTAATTACAAAACAAATAGGCTTTTATTCTTATATTCTAATTACTTAATGATGTCATTTATCCTGAAATATTTTCGTTGTATATTATGTTTGTGTTTTGTGAGGTTTAGTTGAAAATATAATCACTGTCATTGAAATAAGTCGTAAATAAACTGCATAACCGAAATATGATCGTGATCAAGTTTGGTATATTTTTGTCTAACCCAAATAAATAAATAATAGTGTTTAGAAACAATTTTACTGTAATGCAATATCCTTTAGATGAGAGAGCCAAGCATTAGACAGGCCTGTTGGTCTAGTGGTTAGCGACCCTGACTGCTATGCCGGAGGTCGTGGGTTCGATTCCCACCCAGGACAAATGTTTGTGTGATGAGCACGATCATTTGTTCTGTGTCTGGGTGTAATTTATCTATAATATGTATGTATTTAGAAATATATAAGTATGTTTATCAGTTGTCTAGTACCCATAACACAAGCTCTGCTTAGCTTGGGACTAGATGGCGTTGTGTGATAGTTGTGGAATATTATTATATTATTGTGGAATATTATTATATATTATTATTAAATAGCTGTATTCCTGTGAGGGAGGATACGCTGTACGTTAGCCCGCGAAATTACATTTTTTCTGATCGCGATTTGTAGGTCAGTGTCAGGCAGGGCTTGGTAACGTTACCAAATTCACACTATAAGTATCGTTAAATAACGTTATTTTCATAAAGTTAATTTTTTAACGGTAACACGGGTAACGATACTTTGGTATCGAATCCATAAAATAACGTTACAATTACCGTTACTAGTATCGATACTTTTATCGTTACTTAATGCGTTGCTGTCAACCCGCGCAACCTAAGTGGCAGGCCATGGGCGGCGGCGCTCTACGGCAACATCGCCAATCAAACGGTGCAAATGCAACTTCATTAATGTAGACGAAAGAAAGAGATGAAAGAAAATAAATAAAAATTTAACGCTACTCAGTTACCGGTAAAACGTATGCCAAGTATCGTTACCAAGCATAACGTGGCCTCTACTAATAACGTTATCTTCGTCCGATGAAAGTAACGATACCATATTTTTTACGTTATTCAAAGCCCTGGTGTCAGGTACTCAAGTTGTAAGTTGACAGAATTATTATCATTAAAATCTTCAAGACGATATTTTTTTATATAATTCTTTGACGTAGCCTTCTCATTATTTGACATTATTTATCTTCAAATATTTTAATTTAAATTATTTTCTATTTTATAGTGGTAGTCATGGCAATCATGTTACTTGACGTAAATAAGTTTTTTTTTTAAACTGTACTATTTTATTTATGTATCTAGATCTAGATTCTATTATATTTTATGAATGTGAGAACGTTGTAGGCCTTGTAGATTATAGATTTCTATATCATTTTGTATTTGGGGTTCCGTACCAAAATTATAAAAAGGAACCCTTATGATGACTCAATATGTCTGTCCGTCTGTCTGTCACAGCTAGATATCTCGAGAACTACTGATATCAACTTGAAATTTGTAATAGTTTCAGATAACGTTTACCCAGGTATTTTACAAACAAGAAAGAAATAAAAATATGTATTTTTTTTTGCAACAGGGTTGGAAATTCGTATTCGCCTCTACTGGGGTATGTGGGTTATCATATGAAAGAGAAGTATTTGCATATTCTCAGAAATTTTGCTATTTTTATTTTAGACGAAAAATAAAAAATAACGTTAACGGTATTTTTTTTTCGACTATCTTCGAAGTTTGCATAGAGAAAAATGTGAAATTATTCTATGTGATAGAAGCTTATATAAAGATTACAGGAAAAATAAAATATATTTATGTCTCTAATTGCACACTTTTTCAGAAATCACCAACAAAAATTACATTAGTCCTACTATCGGTTAAGAGATGGCGCTGACCTAAAACTGCAATAATGTAATACTATAAAATATTTCGTTTACTCTCAGGTCTCAGGTTTATTCTCAGATCACGCGAGTAGTCGACCAACAGCTTGGCAATGTTCCGAAAGATTAATTGGGCACTCGGGCCCCATGGCCCTAATGTTTCTTATGTCCTAGCAGGATTGTAGGAGCTGCCCCAACACCGCCCGGTGTAATAGGACGATGGGGTGGCGCTAGGGTGTCCACCCACATTGCATTCTTCACCAAAGGCATACCTACCTTCCAATCGGAATTCTGGTATATGCAAAGTGTAATAGAAAAAAAAGGAAAAATCTAGAAAGTGTTCATAATTGACTACTTATCAAGCTATGCAATTCCAATATAAACTGATCTCACATTGCATGGGATGTCCGTATAATGAGAGGTCAGCTTAAACTGGAAATGTATAACAATGTGTAGGCCTGTGTACTGAATCGATTTCAGTCATTACAATTATGTTTTTTTCTTTATAAATTGTTTATTTTGCCATACCTATTGCCGATGGAGCAATAGAAGCCAATGAATTCAATCTTATGTCGAGGTAATAAGACTCAATTTTAAATGCGTGAAGTATTGCAACACAATTTTTTAAATAATAAAAATTGCTTTAAAAAAAAGTGCGGTCATTTTATTGGGTTGGCACATAAATAATAAGAGTTTAGTAAAAAGTTTTCTAGTTAATTCAAGAAACTTCTAGAAGATTCTACGGTCAAGGATATATAAACTATGTATATACAGCGAGCGGCGGCGGCGCTTGTTTATCTTTCAGCCCGTGTCTTGTTGCTCTCTACCAGCCGAGGTCCGTACCCTACAGGGAAACTTAAAAACTGAAGCGTCGCGTCGCTTAAAACCATTATTTAAAACGAAGACCGTAATTTCATAATAAAATAAATTAAGGGATTTTATAATGTCCAATTTATAAAATATGCATTGTAGGTAAATTAGCTTAAAATTACTAAACTATTACTAAATTTAAAATCATAAATACTAAAAAAGACAAAAAACGTTCTAATAAAGAAAGGAACTAAAAAGTTAGGAATCATTTTATTGGAATTAATTTTTCAAATATAAAAATTTCTTAATTTATTTTCTGCCCCCTTTAATTTACTAAAACGATAAGAATAGTTGGTCGGTGTGATTAACTCAAGACAATGTTTGTGTTCTTTCAACCAGAATTAGCTTTCTTACTGACAGATATTTGAGTTCATTTGTTTTTGTTTTTTATTTTATTTGACTGTTTAACACGTTAACTGCCATGGCTAAAATCAGAAAAAGTCAAAAAATGTACTTAGTTTTATTTCACTTTAAATAGATTATTTATTCCAAAAACATGGCCGCCAGGCAGAACGACATGTTCAAATTTTGTATGTGTTGTCGGTCATATAGTCCGACAAGGGCTGATTGGAACAAAAAGTGTCGGACAAATGGTCCGACATGGCAGGTAACGTGTTAAACCAATTTATTTTCATTTATGGTTGACATAATCTACTTATTACAGAATTTTTTTTTATGAGTTGTTTTGCAAGTTGCAACTTCATGTGGTTAGCTAGCGACCTCGACAATTTGATCATATTTTACTTGCCTGAGCAACCGGGCAGTAAGTTTTTCATGCTCCCTTAGATGTCACTGCTTACACGGTAGCGTCGGGGGTCGTGGGGTTACCAAAAAAAAAGTCCACTGCTAGACACGGGCTTACCCGAATTGGGGGGGGGGGGGGGGGGAGGTTGCCATAATCGCCACGCTTAACAGGCGGGGTGGCGATCGCAGTAAGGTGGTACAATTTATAGAGAACGCTGCTGCCCATTCTCTAGGTAACTACCTACCTTAGTCGCCTCTTATGACACCCACGGGAAGAAATTGGATAGTTCTTTTTAGGGTTCCGTTGCCAAATGGCAAAAAACGGAACCCTTATTCGTCAACCTAGATTCGTCATGTCTGTCTGTCCGTCCGTATGTCATAGCCACTATTTTCCGAAACTATAAGAGCTATGCTGTTGAAACTTGGTAAGTAGATGTATTCTGTCAACCGTGCGGCCGCGTTAAGATTTTCACACAAAAATATATAAAAAAAACAATAGATTTTGGGGTTCCCCATACTTAGAACTGAAACTCAAAAAAAATTTTTTTCATCAAACCTATAAGTGTGGGGTATCTATCCTCCTAAGACCCAGATATTTTTCGGGCCGAATAAAGAGTGACCCAAAGTACTAATAGTATCACAACTAGACTATACCGGATAGACCCATAGACAAAAGTTACGATATTTTCTTTACTGTTGCGTATTTCTTCTCTATGTTTTAAATGGCCGAACGAATGAATGAACTAACCTCAAGTCAGTGCTACCATACTGACAAACATATTTACAGAGCGACCAAAGACAATTTCCTGATCTGGCGCGCAATTTGAAACTATTATCTTACAATTAGTTCGAATAATTTGTCCAAATACTAGTACGCGGGAACATAGTTCAGTAAAAAAAAAATAAAGCCTGGGCCTATCCGACACAGTGATTTTGTTCTAAAAAAATCACGTGGAGTCTCAGAAGGCTATGGATAGGTCTTCAAAAATGATATTGAGGTTTCTAATATCATTTTTTCCTAAACTGAATGGTTTGCGCGAGAGACACTTCCAAAGTGGTAAAATGTGTCCCCCCCCCCCTGTAACTTCTAAAATAAGAGATTGATAAAACTAAAAAAAATATGTGATGTACATTACTATATAAACTTCCACTGAAAATTGGGTGTGCGTTACCCAGGCCAGATGTTGTCGAAACTGGTCATTTGAATCTAATAGATAATTAGTTTTGCGGCTTCTGTAATTGTTGCGCACATTTTTAAATTTGTTGCGCTTATAGTTTTTTAATTATTTCACAAAAACATTTCCAGCTGGGGTAACGTTATCCCAGCCAGACCTTTTTCTTTCTAATGGGAATATTTAAATAAATACTAGCTATAAAATTAGTTGTCTAGATGAAGTAAATGTTGTGCCTTATTTTGTATTTGTTCTTTCATCGGTTGCGAAGTTATTCGAGATTTTGCTGGGGTAACGTTTTTAGTTTTGCTAGATCTTTAAAACGGTTAAGCGGATTCTTATCATATTTTGTACATGACTTCTTAAGAATTAGTTTAAATTTGTTCTGCAATAAAAAAAACAAAATAATGCATAGTTTAAAGGTTATTTCATTAAATAGAAAAACACTTCAATTGGTTCCAGCACTCTCAATAAGAGGTCTAAAGACTTACTTTAAACGTTATTTTAAAGCTTGTAAATGCCTTCAAATGTATGTGAAGTTTCATTAGTATCTTGTAAGTATTTAACAAGTTATGATGATATTCAGTTCTTCACGAGCACGGTCTTGATGCGCGCGGTGTTATTTGGCCACTGGATTGGATATATGAACTGAATGATATGTCAATTATTAGTTGTTTAGTTCAGTTGTATATCAGTAAAATTTCAGCGTAGTACATTGGATAATTAATGAGATAATACGATTAAAGTCATTAGGAAGTGAATGACCGAGGTAACCCGACCAAGTTTAGGTGGTTACGAAAAAGCGAAATCGCAGAACATTATGCTATCTTTTGAAATGTGTAGTATAATACACTTTACAATTTCGGTACAGACGCGTACACTGTTATATACATAATAATATAATAATATCTGTACTATGAAAACATTATTATTATCTTCCAGTTGCACATACTTATCAAAAATCACCGATATAACATGTCGTTCGGTGGGACGCGGGAGGGGTGGGGTGAAGGGGTAATTCATTGTGAATTTTAATGTTAGTCACATTTTTTTATAGATGTGATAATAATAAAAAAATCGTCTCCAATCTTATGCAGTCGGAAGCAATGTGTTTGTCATTTAACCACCTTTGATCTGTGATTTTAATTGATATAAGTAGGTATTAGTAGACATACGTAAGTTTAGAATTAACTGAAAAAAGTCATTATATGTATATAATTTATTGTCTGTGATCATTACACATTCCAATATGTGTATATTTAAATAAAAACTGTAACTGTGTACTGTGTATACTGAAATCTATAATTTAAATAAAAAGTAATAGAAAATTTCAAAATAGCAAAATTACTATCTGTAATTTTAATCCGTGATTGTTTTTAAGTATAAGTTTATTAATACTTTAAAAAATCAATTGAAATGATTATTTTACCTGTTAATAAAAATTCTTTAATAAACATGTAGTTTTTTAAAACTTGTGTACATGTCTGTACTAAATTTGTAACACTATCCTACATATTTTAGAAGGTACCATAATGTTCTGCGATTTCGCTTTTTCGTAACCACCTAAACTTGGTCGGGTTACCTTGGTCATTCACTTCCTAATGACTTTAATCGTATTATCTCATTAATTATCCAATGTACTACGCTGAAATTTTACTGATACACAACTGAACTAAACAACTAATAATTGACATAACATTCAGTTCATATATCCAATCCAGTGGCCAAATAACACCGCGCGCATCAAGACCGTGCTCGTGAAGAACTGAATATCATCATAACTTGTTAAATACTTACAGGATACTAATGAAACTTCACATACATTTGAAAGCATTTACAAGCTTTAAAATAACGTTTAAAGTTAGTCTTTAGACCTCTTATTGAGAGTGCTGGAACCAATTGAAGTGTTTTTCTATTTAATGAAATAACCTTTAAACTATGCATTATTTTGGTTTTTTTATTGCAGAACAAATTTAAACTAATTCTTAAGAAGTCATGTACAAAATATGATAAGAATCCGCTTAACCGTTTCAAAGATCTAGCAAAACCAAAAACGTTACCCCAGCAAAATCTCGAATAACTTCGCAACCGATGAAAGAACAAATACAAAATAAGGCACAACATTTACTTCATCTAGACAACTAATTTTATAGCTAGTATTTATTTAAATATTCCCATTAGAAAGAAAAAGGTCTGGCTGGGATAACGTTACCCCAGCAGGAAATGTTTTTGTGAAATAATTAAAAAACTATAAGCGCAACAAATTTAAAAATGTGCGCAACAATTACAGAAGCCGCAAAACCAATTATGTATTAGATTCAAATGACCATTTTCGACAACATCTGGCCTGGGTAACGCACACGAAAATTGGTTTGAACGAGATCTAGTAAGTGGTTTTTTTTTTTAATACGTCATAAATCGTAACCCACAATTTACCTTTCATTCAATCAACTCAAATATAAAAATTAAAAAAAAAACATTTAATTTTATAAACCCACCTTATGCATAAACCGTGAATACCTACAGGTTTGTACGGAACCCTCGGTGTGCGAGTCCGACTCGCACTTGGCCGGTTTTTTCATGTAACTGTTGACGTTCAAAAGTGCCTATTTTGGGCCTATTTGAAATAAATGCTTTGACTTGACTTTGACTGAGTGGTTGCCCAGTGGGATCGGCCGTGACTTACGAGTGTAGGTCGAAGATTCAAACCCTGACTTTACGTTATGTAAATTATGCCATCACCACTGCTCTCAAAACGGTAAAGGAAAATATCGTGAGACAATTGGCATGTCTTTTTTTTTGGATGGGAAATCATCAAATGACTTCTCCCGCTCTTGGGCGGAGCGGGAGGGCGTGTCAGACTTTTACTGACTAAAACCCACCCGTGTTCCTTCAGTTCACCATGAGCCAAGGCCACGGTATCTCGTTTGAACAATCTCGCAATCCTGGCAGGCATCGTTCCCAGCAGACCCCTTCAATACTGCTGACAAATCGAGATGTCTTAGAACCGAATTTGAAGACGTGTGACATCTTCCGACCCGCGTGGTGGATTAAGTGGCCCACTCCCAGTCACAGAGAGGAGGCCAGTGTCCCAAGAGTGGGCACATTATAGGCTGTCTATGTAACTCACGGCTTTTTCCCATGTGGGTAGGCAGAAACCACGGAACGCCACCTGCTACGATCTCTACACACTCCTTTTGCCTCGTTAAGGTTCATGTTACAATTGGTCATACACACGCCGGTTGCGAGTACTACGCACCTGACCTTTCTGAAGAACATCACCAATAAGGTCACTTTATGTCCTCCTAGGTTGTCCTGTCCTGGTGTTTCCACTCATAGGTATCTGTCTTGTAAATACCTTTTGTGAGCCGACCTTCATTCATTCTCTCAACATGACCAAGCCATCTAAGCATACTTTTTTCAATTTTTGTCACTACATCTTCTTGTAAACCACACCGTTCTCTTATCACATCATTCCTCAGCCTATCATTCATAGTCACACCACACATGCTTCGCAAGGAACGCATTTCCACAGCATTTATTCTACTTTCATGCTTCTTTTGCCACACCCAACATTCACTTCCATACATAAGCCTATGTAACTGTTTATTTCTTTTATTTCTAAGGTCCTAGTTTATCATTTGTAACTTCAAATTACGGCTCGCTGCATTGCATATGTCAGCGAACACGCTCTTTTTTAATCCTTTTTTTTAACCGACTTCAAAAAGGAGGAGGTTCTCAATTCGGATGTTTATATGTTTTTTTTTTTATGTATGTTCGGCCATAACTCCGTCATATATAGACGGATTTGCAAAATTCTTTTTTTGTTCGAAAGGGGTTATTTCCGAAATGGTCCCATATAATTTTCATATAGATCTGATGATGAGTTCGGGAAACAGACATCGGAACTCTTTAAAAAATGACAGCAAATCAACCGCGATTTCTGCTATCGCATAAATATGCATTGTTTGTTTGGAATTAGTGCAGGGTGAATACCACAACTAAAAATTTAAAAATAAAAACTTTTTTACAAAAAAAAACAACCGACTTCCTTAAAAACACTACAAAGTGAAAAATAACTTTAATTTCGGAAGTCGGTGGCAAAAAAACCATAAATACAGATCCTAAGACACCGACTTCCGAAATTAAAGTTATTTTTCACTTTGTAGTGTTTTTAAGGAAGTCGGTTGTTTTTTTTTTGTCATCAAATGACGTGTCCCGCTCTGGGTGGAACAGAAAGGCGTGTCAGACTTTTACTGACTAAAACCCACCCCTGTGCCTTTAGTTGCTTGCGCTAGGGCCACGGTAACTCTTTCGTACAACTCCACGACCCTGGCAGGCATCGGTCCTAGCAGACCCCTTCAATATGTGCTAACATCTCTATATGGCGCGCATGGAACTTAACGCGCCGTCGCCGTCGAACCGGACAACCTCCTTTATACATTAGGAGTGTTTTAGGCTTGAGTTTAGTTTTCTATTTGTTGATATATTGGCGTGTGCGACCTGGCATATGGCAAATAATTTAATTTGTTTGGAAATTATATTATTTCCATACTTTTTTTAAATGACAGAATAATTAAAATTGTATAAATGTGATTTACAAATTTCAAGAATATAAAATCCGATATAAATAGGACGATCTTTAGTAGATCTTAGGACGAGCTTTTGTCTTATTTAATAGAATAGCTACTAAACTTTCGGATAAAATTGACAAGTCTTTAAAATGCGGTGCGCTAATATAATTATCAGCGCCAAAAAAATTGTTGGTTGTATACTTAACTTATCTTTTCCATAATTTTATGAGCCCAACATCATAATTAATTTAACTTTTTAATTTTTTAAGGTACAGTACCCTTAAAATGATACAAAACTTCGTAGACTCACCTGCTTTCCGCCCACCCTGCCGGTGACATAATCTGGACTGTTGTCCAGGATCATATAGTCGTCAAATCCCGGAGCTTCTTTGGCGTCCACCTCTCGAAGTTTAACGCAGGTCTTCTCCGTCAAAATACTGTTCACAGCAGCCAATCTGCCGCGAAGATCATCAAGGTCATCTGCGGAAGATAATGAACATTTAGGAGGATGCGCTAAACTGAAGGGATCCGCCAGGACCAATGCCTGCCAGGGTCGTGGAATTCTTCGAAAGAGTTACCGTGGCCCTGGCATATAGGCAACTGAAGGAACACGGGTGGGTTTTAGTCAGTAAAAGTCTGATACGCCCTCCCGCTCCATCCAGAGGGAGAAACATTTGGGGTTGTCCCACCAAAAAAACGGGATGCACTAAAGTAGCCAGTGTAATTTAAATATTCTTATATGTTTTGCAATTTGCAAATCAGTGTCAGGTTGAACAAAATATGAGCTGCGATTGTACCACGTATGTGTTCCAACATCATCATCATCATTTCAGCAGAAACACGTCCACTGCTGGACATAGGCCTCACCCAATTTGGGGGGCTTTGCCATAATCGCTACGCTTGGCAGGCGGGTTGGCGATCGCAGTATGGTGGTAAAATGCATAGAGAACGCTGCTGCCCATTCTCTAGTAAGTCCCTTAGTCGCCTCTTATGACACACATGGGAAGAAATTGGTTGATGGTATTCTTTATGTCCGGCACCTCACGGAACTGCCATATTATGTCCGTATTATCCGTAGAACCGATGACCGGTGGCCCGTTAGCACTTAAGGATTCTTTTTCGGTAAACCATACAGTGTTATTTGTAAAACACCGGCAATCTCTCAGGACTATGTTACTAACATCATAATCAACAACTTTTGTTATATGAGTTTAAAAAATTCATTATATTATTGTTCTAAAACTTTTAATAATTCATCATATTTTAGGTCATCAGATTTTCATGCAAAAATGAAAATAATTAAATTGAACGCTCTAAATTTTACCAAGTCTATGCGAAGCAGAAGGAAGTTATGGTACATTAGCGAGGGGAGCAGGGTTAGGGCGGCGGGGGCACTTGATCTTGACCTATTAACGGGCGGCCGATTCCATAACATTTTAGTTCATCAGATTTTCATACAAGATAAGTTTTTATCCAGTGAGCAAACTGTAACCATGAATTCAGCATATCATTCTAGACCTCCCAGCGTAGAAAATTTTCGTCGGTTATACAAAAACAAATCAGCTGTTCCATACATTTTGACCCCGTAGGTATTGCATTTTTCTATGAAACAGCTGATTTTTGTTTTGTAAAACCGACGAAAAATTTGAATGATATGCTGAATTCATGGTTACAGTTTGCGCATTGAATAAAAAGTTATCCTGTATAAAAATCGGCCGCCCGTAAATAGGTCAAGATCAAGAGCCCCCGCCGCCCTAACCCTGCTCCCCTCGCTAATGTACCATCACTTCCTTCTGCTTCGCATAGACTTGGTAACATTTAGAGCGTTCAATTTAAACATTTAAATTTTTTCATGAAAATCTGATGACCTAAAATATGATGAATTATTAAAAGTCATATAACAAAAGTTGTTGATTATAATGTTAGTAACATGGTCCTGAGAGGTTATCGGTATCCCGTAGTCAGGCGCGGTCGCAGCCTAACATTTTGGAGGGGGTCACCATGAGTACTGAAGAATATTTTTAGGAAGTACATCCTCTTTGGTCTAGTAGTCGCAAGCGCTACTGATCATCATGATGTCCCGGGTTATAATCTTTTTGCAAATGTCCATCGGAGTATCCGTGGCTTAAGTGAGAACAATTGTAAGATAGTAAGACAGGCAAATCGTTCAGGGTTTCGACAGCATGACTGTCTTTGGGGGGTGGGGTCATGACCCCTAGGACCCCCCCCCTTCGGACCGCGCCTGCCTGTAGTCGCCTTTTACGGGACGAAATGGGTTGGTGCTATTCTCTACATCCGGCACGCGGAATGTACTTATTTACAAACTTATAGTCATTAAAATCATCAATACAACTCTCTAAGTTCATTTAATCCCGTTAAATGACAAAAAGTCATTCGATACAAATACCGTAGACATACGTGTTATGATGGTGCATCCTATTTTAATCAAATCAGGGGCCAACCATAAATTATGTCACACGTTAAGTGGGGGGGGAGGGGGTCGACGAATTGTGACATTGTGGAACAAGGGGGTGGGACGGGCCCTAAATTTTGTGACGTCACATTTCAAAATTGAATCTACATATTTAAAGTACTATTAAAACACGACATATGAACTACTAGCTTTTGCCAGCGGCTTCGCCCGCGTGGAGGTCGGAAATTATTCCGCGGAAACATACTACCGGGATAAAAAGTACCCTATGTGTTATTCCAGGTTATAAACTATCTGTGTGCCAAATTTCATCCAAATCCGTCCAGTAGTTTTTTCGTGAAAGGGTAACAAACATACACATACATCCATCCTCACAAACTTTCGCATTTATAATATTAGTAGGATGAAAGAAAAATTAAAAAAAAATTCAATGTCTAGATGTAAAATTGCAAAATATGTGACGTCACACTAGGGAGGGGCGGGTCTCACAAATGTGACCAGCTGTGACAAGGACGGGAGGGGGGGGAGGGTAAAAAATCATGAAATTTGTGTGACGTAATTTATGAATGGCCCCTCATCATCAGCCTATATTGTTCCCACTGCTGGGACACAGGCCTCCTCTCGGTGAGAGGGAGTGGGCCATTATCCACCACGCGGGCCCAGTGCGGGTTGGTAGATGTCACATGTCTTCGAATATTTGGTTCTAGGACATGCCGGTTTCCTCACGATATTTTCCTTCACCGTTTTGAGAGCGGCGGTGATGAAATAATTTACACAAAGTGAATCTCCTGTCGGGTCCACGACCTACAACTCGTATGACCAGTCCGATAGCTCTGGGTCACTACAGCTCCCATTTTTTTTTTGCTCAAAATATGAATTTAAATACATTTATGTCCAAAAAAATCCTTAATATTATAGAAATTATTTTCATTCAGCCATTCATATAATTTAATTTTAAATAATCTGCAATTTAATATTTTTAATACGTTTGGTAATTTGTTGTAAACACGTACACACATAGACAGGCAGCTTTTATTATATTTTGCTAACCTGGGGAGCTCGTCTAGTACAAGTGTAAATGGGTCACGCCGACTTCGAGAATTTATTTCTTCTGCTGTTTTGAATAATTGTTTATAAGTATTTCCTAACAAACATACATGCTTCATACAAATATAATGAAGGTAACCGTAGCAAACCAAGCTTTTTAAATAAAGGTTGACATGATTCATCAGATGGAATCCCATATATGGCTCGTAAACATTTCTTTTGGGCGACAAATGCTGTATTGTAGTCAGTACTATTTCCCCACATAATTAATCCATACCGCAACGAGGACTCAACATATGCACGGTATGACATCACAGCCGTTTTTATGTTTGTTACCTTTCTAATCTGTCTGAGGGCGTATACAAATTTATTTATTTTATTACAGACATTATCGACCTGTGCTTTCCAGTCTAAATGTTCGTCAATAACTACTCCTAAAAACTTAGTATTTGTCACTTGTGTAATTTGTGGTATGTTCATTTTAAAATTAAATTTATTTTGGTGAGATTGATTAAATTGTATAAATACAGATTTTGTAAGATTAATAGATAAATTATTGTTATTTAAGTAATTAATTAGATTGTCTATTGTAGTATTTATGTCCGCTTCATGATCAATAATTGATTTCATTTTTTTATCGGTAGTAACAATTATAGAAATATCATCAGCAAAAAGAAAGCACTTATGATTAGTCACCTTTACGATGTCGTTTATGTAGAGTATAAACAAGATAGGACCCAATATGCTACCCTGGGGAACGCCGCGTTTTACAATGTTATATTCAGACGAGAATTGTGACATGTCCCTACTCTCATCAAGTTTAGTGACAGTGACCCTCTGTTGTCGGTCAGTTAGATATGACGATATCCACTGAAGCGGCAGTCCTCTGATTCCGTTGGCCTCTAATTTTTTTAATAATATTTCATGTGAAACTAGATCAAATGCCTTTGATAGATCAAAAAATAAGCCTGTCGTCAGCTGATTGCCATTGATATTGGTCAGTATTGTTTTCAAAAGTGAAAAGATGGCTAAAGACGTGGACTTGTGTTTTTGAAAGCCAAATTGCACTTTTCTGATGATATTAAATTTCTCACAATAATTAATTATTCTTTGATACATGCATTTTTCAAATATTTTTGACAAGATGGGTATTAGTGTTATGGGGCGATAATTATTTACATCCGATTTATCACCCTTTTTAAATATCGGTTTAATAATAGATATTTTTAGTATATTAGGAAACACTCCTTGTGAAAAAGACAGGTTAATTAGATAAGTCAACACTCCACTTATTTCATCGACACAAGACTTAATTATTTTGGTGTTGAGTTCATCGTAACCTTCAGAATTGGTATTGTTCAACGATAGTATCAGTCGTTTCACCTCACTTTCGGACATGGGTGTGAGAAACATCGAGTTAGCAGTTAGGGTTTCACTGCGAGAATTATTTGTACAAGTTTGTGTAGGGGTAGAATTTGTATAGTGATTATTAAAAGCGGTGGCTATTTCTACTGGTTTTGTGACTATTTTGTTGTCAATCTTAATGTGTTCAATTGTGTCTTTAGGGGTCGCATTGTGTATTTCGTCTTTTATAACTGTCCATGTGGCCTTACATTTGTTTTCATTATTATTCATGTATTTTATGTTAGCATTCCGTTTAGCATTGTAGATACATTTTTGTAGTAGATTAGAATATGTAGTGTATCTAGTCCTGTTTCTTAAATTTTTATTCTTGTAGTATTGGTATCGTAGGAAGCGTTTTGTTTTAGAACTTTGTTTAAGACCCTTACTTATCCAATTTCGTTTTATTTTATTATTAACATTTATTTTTATTCTGACTTTTGGGAAACAGAGATTGTAAAGCAGACATATCATTTCATGGAAACAACTGAATGCTTTATTAGCATCGTTTTCCATATAAACGTCCGTCCAAGATAGGTTTTGTAGGCATTCTCTAAACTTATGCGTATAATCTAAGCTATAATCTCTTTTATAAATATAGTATATTGCGGGTTTTGTTGTGTTTAACCTTAGAGGGAAGCTTAGCATTTGTGCTGTGTCGTGATCAGAGAGATGAAGTGGTAGTACTCTTGCGATTGCGCCTGGTATATTGCTCAATATGTGGTCTATACAAGAAAGTTTCCGAGTGGGTACCTCAATATGAATTTTTACATTATTACTGTGTGCTAGGTCTTGAAATTGTTGAGTGATTTTGCTTTTTTTCAAGGTATTAATATTAAAGTCACCTGTTAAAACTATGCGTGTTTTTGAATTGTATTTCTTGTATAGATAATGTAAGACACCATCGAGCTTAGTTAAAAACTGATTAGGATCAGACTGGGGTGTACGGTATACGCAAATAAAACTAATTTCTCATTTCCTAATTCTATGCCGCATGCTTCGAATGTATTTAACGATGAAAATGTTTTTATAAACGTTAATTCTTTAAAAGTTAGACCCTTTTTGATGAGAATACACGTGCCACCTCGGTGTTTTTCCCTGCAAAAATTTGCAGCCATTTCATTTAACGTTTAACGAAGCTAACTGTTTTTGTAGCGGATTAACGAAGCTTTTTTTGCTTTTGCTATTTGATTAACAGTGCCCAGCTATGGCTATATTTCACCCATAGCAAAGGCTAGGCTAGTGACGATGGGTTGGTACTTACAATCCGGTAAATCCGCTATGACATAGATGACGGTACCATCTGGCCATTTCCTTTCCGAATAGAACTCTTTGTTTAACTTATTGAGTTCCACAGTTGTTGGTAGCGCGCCGCCGCTCTTCTGTGTCCTCTTGGCTTTATGGCTGTGACTCTTCTTGGGCCTTTAAAAGAAATTGTTGGTCCTTTAAATTAAAAGGAATTATAACTACTTCTGCCAGCGGCTTGGCATGCGTGGAGATCGGAAATTATAGCGCGGGAACGTGATACCGGGATAAAAGTACCCTATGTGTTAATTAATCCAGGTTAAACATTATTGTGTGCCAAATTTCATCCATCCGTTCACTAGTTTTTGCGTGAAAGCGTAACAAACATATATCTATCCTCAAAAACTTTTATACATTTATAATATTATTTTATGTACGACTAGCTTGTGCCCGCGGCTTCGCCCGCGTGGATGTCGGAAATGATCGCAAGAGGACGTACTACCGCCGTTAATGTATTAAGAATGCATTAATCCAGGTTATATAGGTAATTACCCGCGACTTCGTCCGCGTGGTATTTCTAACACAAAAATTTTTCATTCGTTTTTTTTTCGTGAGATTCTATTTTTTTTTTCTAAAATAAAAGTAGCCGAAGTTACTCCTTGTTACATCAGTTATCTGCCAGTGAAAGTCCCGTCAAAATTGGTCCAGCCATTTCAGAGATTAGCCGGAACAAACAGACAGTCAGACAAAAATTGTAAAAAAATGTTGTTTTGGTATATGAACCGTGGATACATCCATATACACCAAAGACTTTATCTATTTAATTTATTTCTATCTTTGATATACACTAAGTAAAAAGCGGTTATCTTAATATTACAAAGAGACACTCCAATTTTATTTATTTGTCTAGATAAATAATTTCAAACAACAAACAGTTTTACGCGTCAATCATGAAGTTGACGTTTCCTGTCTGACTACTCTGGGAAGACACGCAAATCCTACATCGCGCTTGCAGAGTTTACCGCGCAACTAGTATATACATGTACAACAATCCTGACGTCAGTTATCGGGCAGTTGCCCACCAGACACCTCCTGAACCTCTGGTCGGAGGATTCAGGTTGAGTGAACTTTTATACCCTGTTCTTCATACCTCCCAACCGTTTATATGTATTCCAATAAACATATTCTGTTTCTTTACTTACTTTTCTTCAGTTTCTTCTGCTGATCTTGAAGATGATTCGTCAACTGTTTTATTACCTTTTCTAGTTTTGGTTACAGCCTTTTGCCCTTTTTCTTCAGTCGATTCACGGTCTTCACTCGTGTTTGCACTATCCGCTGATGATTCTGCAGATTTGTGTTCTTTTTCAAGATTTTTTATTTGTTCAACGGATTCTTTCTTAGTTTTTTTAGTTTCGAAGACTGAGCCAGCTCCTAGACTTAAGACTTTTTTAAGTAATTCCGTGTTACTTAGTGTCTTTCCTGGTTCAATTTGCTTGTCTAAAGATGTGTCGGATTCTTCCCAATGTGAGTTGTCCCGAAATTTCTGTACCCTGAGGACAAATGGCTAAGTTGTATTTTTATAAAGATTTTGTATATTATGTTATGTACCTTATTTTGTGTTCAACATGTTAATTTACAAAAAAAAAAAAACATACTATAAAGCTTTAACCCCCGACAGAAAAACTATGCATCTTTGTGTTTGTCTGTGGCATCGTAGCTCCTAAACGGCTGAAACCATTTTGTTTTAAATTGTTTGTTTGAAAATTTTCAAGGTGCATACTGTCAATGTTCGGGTGGGGTCAAGGATACATAAAAATAAACAAAAAATCAACTCACTTATACCGTTTTTCACGAAACTTCCTTCTAATCGGTTCTTTTTTATCATTTTTAACTTGAGAATCAGTCGTAGAAGATACCACCCCAGATTTTGTCGTTGAAACATCTTTCTTTATTTCATTTAAATGTTCCTTCTTCATCGCTTGCACTTTTTGCTTAAGATTCTTTTCATCATTTTTTATTTCCGTCTCTTTCGTGGCTTTCATTTCTTCTGTGGATTTAGGCGTGGTAACTGTATCGTTTGCTTCTCTTTTTCTTCTTTTAGCCTTTAAAGTGGTAGGGACTTCGTCATCAATTTTCATTTTGCCATCCCCACTGTCTTGATCTTTGTCAACCAATTTATGTTTGTCAGACAGCTTTAGTACTTCAGATTTAAAAGACCTATACGCTTTAGGACATCGAGCATCATTTCCCAATTTACATTGACTTTGGTAAGCTTCTACAGTCTCTGAATTTTGACAGAACTCCGTCAAATTACTAGCAACGTCGTCAACAATGGATTTGGCGAAATCTACTATGACTTTATGAATGTGTAGTACATCGGAAGCTTTGGCTTTATCTTCAGCTTTCTCATAATGAAAACCGAAGTCAGATGTTGTGTTGCTGGTAACGTTGCAATATTTTTCCCTAGCGTTCTTTAGTGCTAATGCAGAAAGTTGGTTAACTAGTTCTATTATTCTGTCTGTTTCATTAACTATGCCTAGAGTATTAATACTATCTTCAGAACCAGCAGTTTCTTCAGTATTCTTTATTTCTTGAGGTTTATCAGCATTAGGATTTTCAGGTAGTCCAGCTACTATGTGTGGTGGTGGAGTAATATTAGGATTGACTCTTAAGCTCATGTTTGCAAGAGGTTCTACGATGTCCCTCTTCCGTCTGCTAATTCCAGGGTAAGACTGACACATAGCGATCTTTTCGGCGCGATCTCGGGTACGACATTCGGGTCCGTATATGAATCCAATCTTTTTTATATCCATGGCTGTTAGGCCGTTTTTGTTTTGGCGAAAGCTGCGGTCCTGTAAAATAAATTGTTGGTTATTGTTCGTGATAGTACTTGGCAAGGCATGGTGATGACAGTTGACGTAATGCCCCACCACCGGCTAAGGCCAAGAAGGGAAGAGAGTTAGCAACTAAAAACGAGAAACCATTTGTGAGCTAGTGCGCGTACGCAGCGATGCGTATGTACCAAGCGTGTATCTCTCCAGCTGTGGTAGCCCGGTGATAACAACCACGACGTAGGTTCAAACTCAGAAAGTCGCTTTACTTTTTGTAAATTTTTCATCACCACAGCTCTCAAAACGGTGAAGGAAAACATCGTGAGGAAACCGGCATGTATATTATGACATGACATCTACCAACCCGCGCTGGGCCCGCGTGATAAATTACAGCCTCAAGTCTCGAGGCCAATGTCCCAGCAGTGGAAACATTATAAATAAGCTGTTTAATTAGTGTCTCTCAACAAGTGCACTGCTTGCCAAGCGAGCATAGCTGGGCGAGTGCTCTCTTTTATAACTCTTATCGCTGTGAATAATGAGTTCTCGCTGGCGGTATTTTGTGTCTCTCAACGAGTGCACTGTTTGCCAAGCGAGCGTTGCTGTGCGAGTACTCTCTTCAATAATACTTATATCACTGTGACAAATGAGTTCTCACTGACGACGGTATAAACAGACAGCGATCAACTATGAAAATGTTATGTCTCTTTCACTTAGTCAACGTTCACCTTCACACAGACTGTGATAATTATTATATAAATTTATTTGGATGTCCAAGCACATCCATACAATTGTTAGTAACACAAAAATCCGCAAGCCGCAAGACGTCCTCTGCTGGACAAAGGCTTCCCCCAATTTGGGGGGATTTGCCATAATCGCCACGCTTGGCAGGCGGGTTGGCGATCGTAGTATGGTGGTAAAATGCATAGAGAACACTGCTGCCCATTCATACCCATCTTTTTAATGTGAAAAAGCGTGGCGTGATTTTTGAGGTATTTTCATAATGCCTCTACTTTTATCAGTATCTGTGGATGAAATATTCGCGTCATTTGGTAGTTTTTTTAGGGTTCCGTGCCTAAAGGGTAAAACGGAACCCTATTACTAAGACTCCGTTGTCCGTCCGTCCGTCCGTATGTCACCACGCTGTATCTCACGAACCGTGATAGTAAAGCAGTTGTAATTTTCACACATGATGTATTTCTGTTGTCGCAATAACAACAAATACTAAAAAAACAGAATAAAATAAATAGTTAAAAACGTGAATTTTTTGCTTGTTTATGCTCGATATTGATAACGGCGACAGGTAGACGCTTGAAATTTTCACAGAATATTTAGTTATATATTCAGTTTAAAAATAAATAATTAAATTAAAATATAACAAGTATTTAAGATCCCATACAACAAACGTGATTTTTTTGCGAAAACCTTCGTGCGCGAGTCCGACTCGCAGTTAGCCGGTTTTTTGTACAGCGTGCAAACCTGCGAGTTACCTAACATATAACATCGTAGGGACGATGACCTGCGCTCTGTCACAATGTCCTGTACTGTCCTTGGACTCATCAGTGACCAAGTGACCCAAATACTTCAATTTATCTCTTCAATTCGCGGCGGGATTGTTTTGCACAATAGATCTTCACAATCACAGGAAATTCGTATTCTTGCCTTTACAAAATCTATACAATCTATACATCTATACAAATAAATAAAATTGGAGTGTCTGTTTTTAATATTAAGATAACCACTTTTTACTAAGTGTATATGGATGTATACACGATACATATACCAAAACAACATTTTTTACAATTTTTGTCTGTCTGTCTGTCTGTCTGTTCGTTCCCGCTAATCTCGGAAATGGCTGGACCGATTTTGACGGGACTTTCACTGGCAGATAGCTGATGTAACAAGGAGTAACTTAGGCTATTTTTATTTTAGAAAGATTCTTTTATTTTAGAAAAAAATAACTATCTTCGAAAACTACGCTGACATACGTCTCAAAATTCGTAAAACCCTGGCTGAATCCTACGAAATAGATCAAAATAATGTACTACAGTATTGTACACCTTAAAAAGGCCTACAAAAATGTCCTCAATGGTATATGTCTATCTCTTAGGGATAACCCACAATAACCATTTTTTATCTTTTACTTTTTACGAGAAATAAGGGCTTATTTACGAAGCGATTTTAAGCAATATAACATTAATCCTTATCCAATTAAGTACCTTAAATACATTGTGCATTTAATATAGATCAATATGGCCCTTTACAGCATGTAATTTAAATGAATATCTTAGAAGATATTAGAGATTTAAAAAGTGGGCGCAGAGCGCGTTGGCAGGGGCCGGGTAGTACAGGATAAGTAGGATTGTAATTCATATTACTTTGGCTTCAAAGTAATTGCGAATATCATGTGTGTTCATTCTACTTAAAATAAACCTAATAGTATTATTTCAAGTAAGAGACCGCGAAATTGCTTAGATGTTTAGATTTTTGGATGTTTGTTTCTCAATGATGCAAAGACGGCCAAACGGATTTAGATCGAATTTGGCACAAAGATATATCATGGATATGTAACAGATAGGATACCTACTTTATCCCGGTAGTAGGTTCCCGGGTGATATTTTCCGACAGCTATACGGGCCAAGCCACTGGCAAAAGTACTATTCCGATAATTATGTTCGGTGTCTGGTAAATGATTGAGTGTCTGTATAGGTAAAATAGGAGCGTTAAGAAAAACCAGGAAGACTTATATTCAACTAAACCAAGCCCTATGTCACAGTCTTCTTACTCTGAATACTATTACTTTTATTTTAAAAACACCAACACACATGATGTTCTCATAAACTATGAATCCTAAGTAATATGAGTTATAATCCTACTACTAATAATATTATATATGTGAAAATATGTATGATTGGGTGTTTGTTTCTCAATCACGCAAAAATGGCTGAATGGATCTGGATCGAAAATAGCACACAGAGTCTATATTACCTATATAACCTGGAATAACACATTCTTATCGCGGTAGTACGTCCTCTTGCATTAATTTCCGACATCCACGCGGGCGAAGCCGCGGGCAAAAGCTAGTTGTAAATATGTGAGCACCATGTATCTATCATATAAAAAATGTATCTCTCATTGCTTCATTTTCAGTTCTTTTACCTGTTGTGGTATGGTAATTTTTATTGTAGTTGCATCGTCTTCACATATAATTGTATAAATATTGTATACAAATACTGAAAACTATTTTAAAAGAGTAACGGTGGAGTTTCTTGCCCATTCTTCTCCATACGAATCTACTTTTTGGAAGGGGCAACTAGAATCAATTTTTTTTTTCATGTAACAGTTGACGTTCAAAAGTGCCTTTTTTGGGCCTAATTGAAATAAATGCTTTGACTTTGACTTTTCACACCACACATGCTTCGCAACGAACGCATTTCACAGCATTTATTCAACTTTTCTGCTTCTTTTACCACATCCAACACTTCCATACATAAACTTTCATTATTTTGTATTGTCATACATGTTAGGGGGCTATTATGCTGATGAGCGTTCGATTCCCAGGTCAGGCAAATTGTTATTTCTTAGTAGCAGCCCGGAGTTTGGAAGTTGGCGGTGTGATACCCCCGTGCCTCGGTGCGCACGTTAAGCCGTTGATCCTGGGCCTGATCTCTCTCCGGTCGTGTTGGATTGCCATCCCATCGCAGTATGAGAGTCAGGGAAGAGTGAGTGCTCATGTGTCTCCGCACACACTTTGTGCACTATAATACCTCCCGCGCCGACGGCTAGCCTCCGTTGAAATTGGCCACCATGGCCGAAATCCGGTCTGGAGGACTATATTAGGGGGCTATTAAATGTGGAATTTAATAATTGATCTTATTTACCTTAAATCTGATGGTTCTATGCCCGTTCTTGCTATAATCCCGTTCGCCGAAGTGCGTAATGCTATCATGGTCGTACGGGAAATACCGTATTATACGCGGCAGGACGCTCTCCTTTGTGAATAGTTGCATGTACTCTGGGGGATGAAAAATAGAAGCATGTTAATTATAGAATTCAAAGAATGTAAAGATGGGTCTGTTGCGAGAGCAGTGGTGGCCTAGTGGTAAACGTTCGAACCGAATTGTGTAAATTATTTTATCCCGACTGCTCTTAAAACGGTGAAGGAAAACATCGTAAGGAAAACGGCATGTCTTAGAACTAATAATTCAAAGACATGTGACATCTACCAACCCGAACTGGGCCCGCGTGGTGGATTATGACCCACTCGCTCTCATCGAGAGGAGGGTGTCCCAGCGGTGGGAACATTATAGGCTACTGATGAAAGATGGCTCTTTACATCCAGGACCCTTCCGTGCCTCGGAAAGCACGTTATGCAGTTGATCCCAGCTGTTATTCGGAGAATTTTGACAGTCGTTACGAGTCGTCAGAAGCCCGAAAGTCTGACAACCAGTCTTACCAAGGGGTATCGTATTATTCACTCGACCATTTATTCTTTGACTCAAAACGGGACACTGATTTATTTAGGTCAATTAATACGTATTCATATAAATAAAAACACGTTTTTAAAGTTATTTATTTAGAAAAAGCCAGTTAGCTTAAAAGTTATAAATTGATTGAAAAATATACCGAAACGTTTATATTTATCATAGGAACAAATTTTCTTTAATATAGCTAGTGGCGGCTAGCGGCTGTTCGGCCGGCTCGACTACTCAAGTTTTCACGCGGTTTCACAATACGGGACAATTTTGGGTCCCGGAGTTCATTTCGGAGACACCGGGACTCATATTTATAAAAAGGGACAGTCCCGTTCAAAACGGGACGTCTAGTCACGTTATGTATAAGTACTGTAAAACTTAAGGCGCTGTCGAAACGTAGGACATCGTTAAACGTACAGTTTTAGTCGGTGAGTTATGCGTAGGTATTGGTAAATATTACAATCCAGAAAACCATTGAGTGACTTATCTAATGTTCAAAGAAAATAACACAGGCCTGCAAATAATGGGGTCATGTCAGTTGTTGAAAAGTGGAGGGTCATTTCCGAAGTAATTTGGGATTTGACGAGGATTGACGGATTGAGGATTTGACGTGATGGGCAAATTTTGACTCCGGATTCGGATTCTACGCAAAAAATTACTTCGGAAATGACCCTCCACTTTCCAACAACAAAACCATGTTGGCCTGTGTAATTATTCCAATATTTTATCAAAATAACGTTTTTTTTACATTAAAATTACTTTATTTATTAATCACTCTACTCTTATTGAAATTTTTAGAAATTATTTTGCTCTTTTAAGTTTGGTTTTCTATTAAAGCGTGTTTAGTTAATTTTTAAACTTTTATTTATTTTCTGTTTTTTAGTTCGGCGAGCTACAAAAGCATCTATTTTTTTTTTGCTGTCCTGGTGATCCACGCCAGGATAATGGCACAAATTCATGAAATTACTGTATTGTCATCGGTCCTTGATAAGTGTGTAAAGTTTCAAATTAATCCGACGTTTCGAAGGGGCTGAAAATCACGTTCAAAGATTCCGTTTCATAACCAACCTATTGCGTGATAAAAATAATAGTTAAAAAAAAAAAACAAAAAAAAGACGCTTCCATAGAAAACCAAACTAAAAAATAGAAAATAGTGGAAAAAAGCGTGTGTTGCTTGATATCAATTTAAAAATACCTCAAAAAGCACCCTACGCTTTTTCCGTTGTTTTCTACTTTTTAGTTAGGCTTTATATGTAAGCGTGTTTTTTTGTTAAATATTATTTATTTTCTATTTTTTAGGGTGTTTCGAATTTTGTGACGTACTCGTAAGTCAGCGTAATTTTCGTATTTTGTGACGTATGTCAGCGTAGTTTTTGAAGACTGTTTTTCTATCTTGGTAAACCAGGCAAGGATAATGGCACAAAGTGTGAAGCTAATAAAAAAGTGTGAGTGAGAGTGTGAATGTGAGAGTGTGTGAACAATAAGCACAGATAATTTTATTTGTTTTATTAAATTATCAGTATTACAAAAGACAACCGTTACTGGTCGTTGTGCTCTTTGTACGTAAAGAAACAAGTGATTAAATATTGATAATTCATTATTATATAATACCAGTATTTTAGATAGAGCGACTATCTATCAGACTTCCACCCCCCAGTTACTGGGTGACACGATACCCCTTGTAAATAAACATTTTTTTAAATACAAACAACCGAATTGAGAACCTTCTCCTTTTTGAAATCGGCTAAAAAATTGATGATCTTGCTACGGCGTAGCAACATCGTCTCGTAGCAGCTACAAGATTAGTAGCAAGGGTCATTGAACATCACAGATTATATTAATTATCTTTCTTTATATCGATAATGTCGTAAGACAAGGCAAGCATTGCACAATAATTGAAATATTGTTCTAGTTTTGAGATCGCACTTTTTTTTAAATGTTCCTTTTCTCTGCCGTTCTCTAACTAAATTTAAAATAAATTATATTATTTATTTTCTATTCTAATTTTGAGACGTATGTCAGCGTAATTTGTGACGTATGTCAGTGTAGTTTTCGAAGACAGTTTTTTTGCTGTCCTGGTAACCCTAGCAAGGATAATGGCACAAATTTAAGAAGAAGAAATTATAGTATTGTCATCGGTCCTCGATAAGTCTACAGAGTTTAAATGAAATCTGGTCGTTTAAAGTGGGTCAAAATCGCGCTATAAGGAGTCTGTTACAACAAACATACAAACATACAAGTGAAGCTAATATAAAGCGTGTAAAAAGAACATTTTCTATTATTTAATCGCCGCTGAGCCTGTAGCTTTCTGCCAGGGTCGCGAGATTGTTCGAAAGAGATACCGTGACCCTGGCACATGGGCAACTGAAGGAACACGGGTGGGTTTTAGTCAGTAAAAGTCTGACACGCCCGGCGCCCTCCTGCTCCGCCCAGAGCGGGAGAAGTCATTTGATGATTTCTCATGCAAAAAAAAGCCTGTAGCTTTAAATTCACCCCTAAATAATTAATCATTTAGATTCAACCCATCCCCTGCCCTCTACCAACGATGCCCTAAGCCGAGCTCCGTATCATTCGGGGGGTGCCCTTACCGAGTAATCGCTCTAGTTTTAAGTTCTTAAGCCCTAGCTGGAGGCCTTAATTTTTTTTTTTTTATTTCCTCTTTGGCAACTGAGCCGTTTTCGACTATTCTGCCAGTGTCAAGTAGTGACGGCAATGCAGTACAATGGGCCGTTGGACTTTTCACTTCGTGGTAGTTTTTAGTATTTAGTATTATGTTAGTAGCTGAAAGGACGAGACAAATTTTGTTAGTAAACATAGTATCTTTTTTTTTTTAAATATGGACATCACAAATCTACTTAAACTATTTACAAAGTTAATATTACTACACACCAAACTACATTTTGATATCATTAACGTTTAAAAATCTTGATATTTGGATGAGTTTAGGGGGAAAGTTATTCAAGAGACAATGGAAGTTAGTAGGAAGGGGGATTTTAAGTTTGGGGAGCTAACGATACAAGAGGCGTTAATTTATTAAGGTAGCCACAGGCAAGTCTGGTTAAGCAGCTGACAACGTCATGTTGACAGCGCGATGCCAAAAAAAAATCACGACAATATAATTTTCTTGTGATTGAGTTCTAAAATAAAAGATTAATTGAATTTGTCCAATGTATGAACGTAAACAAAAAAAAAACGAGTAAGTAAGAATCTTAGCAGGTGACTTTCTGTAGTTTCTGTTTCTGCCCCATAGGAATAAGGCGTGAATTATATGAGTGTATGAATTTTAAAACAAGTACTTTACTCATATGTTTTATTGTTTAATTGTATACAAAATAATAATAAAAGACTACAATACCAAATAACAGATAGAAATAACATTTTTGCGATCGAGTAAAATGTAACAAAATTCAATTATACTTATCCCTACAAAAATCATGGAAATTAAACATAACTGACGAAATGTAGGTGAAGGTGCACCTCTGCGAAACCCTTTGGGGCATACAGGCGTGATGTTATGTAATATTACAAATAACTAAAATCAGAAACCAATTAACATTACTTTATTAGTAAGAACAGGATTCTTAGTAATTAATTACGATCTGACCGAAAAGGCTAATAAACAATGTAACTCTAACTTAATATGTTACATAAAAGATTATGTAAAAACTAAGAATAGTGTACATTTGCACTTTTATACAAGTCCGTAGCACTTTCTTAGAGTCTAATACAATTTTTAAACACTATGTTCATGTGTTATATGTATAGCACAATATTGTATAATATTATAATTATAATATAACATTAATCAAATGAAAATAACTTATCATCATTTTAATAGTAATAATTCATTGCTTTTCCAAATTTCTTCCAAATAAGTTAAAAAACTAATTGACGTAAATTACGTGCAATTTCAAATCTTTATAGTATTTAAAAAAAAAAAGTCACTTCCCGCGTCTGTACGCTTAAATCTTTTAAACTACGCAACGGATATTAATGCAGTTTTCAGCAATAGATAGAGTGATACAAGAGGAAGGTTAATATGTATAATACGCGGGCGAAGCCGGTGGCAAAAGCTATCATAATTTATAAAACTTTAGAAAAAGTCGTGAATATTTTCATTTTAAAACTCTAGCATCTACGATGGCATATGTACCTAAGCCGATAGCAACAAACAACATTATTAACTAATCAATGTCAACTAATCATAAATCTTATATCAAATTATTGATACTAAAAATAATCCCCAAAACGTAATCTTAGACAATCACATTAAAACCTTATGTACATGGCACAAAGTAAAAATTGGCGTCGCAGTGGGCTCACAGGGCGGCGACCCGGCCCCTCCGGCGATATCCAAATGCGTATACTTGACATTCTTCTCTTCAAGACCTCCAACTTTAATCAGAAACCCTCCGGCTAGCTGATGATTACGAGCTTTGGCGTCCATATCAACTTGTACTAAGTCGTCTCCTCTGCATTTTCCATTGTTCACAGACAAGTCTTCTGGTCGTATGAATGACACCTCAAATCCTTCACCAACTCTGGCCCCGCTAAATTGTAAAGCGCTTGCATGATTTGCGCCTCGAGCGCTGTAATTATCTAAAGCCGCTGTATAGTTACCGTAGCACAGTCTAGCATGTCCTGTCAAAGTAGCTATTGTGTATAAATGAGGGTTTAATTCCTTTTCAGCAAGTTCTCCCATTTTGAATAAAGCATCTGCCATCGCGAATCTTCCTTCTGCATCTGTGTTTGTAACTCGAACTGTCTTTCCGCTCTTCGAGACTAATAATTCATCTGGAACATACGAATCTTCACCGATGGAATTTCTGCAGAGGCATAGTACTCCTATGACCTTCAAATGTGGGGGTTTTAGTATAGAGCAAGCTTTTAAAAAACCTGCTACGGCTGCAGCACCACTTTTGTCTCGACACATGCCAGCCATTTTGCCTGAGATCTTCAAATCTGCGCCACCAGTGTCATATGTCACTCCCTTGCCGACTAACAGCAGAGTTTGAGTTATTCTTGCGCTATCTGAAGGCCTGTATTCGATTTCTACAATTCTAGCCTTGTGTCTGTCGATTTGATTAGCAGCTCTTGAAACTGCTGCCAACAAAGGATAATCTTCTAGAAGAATGTTCTGATCGTCAATTACTTTTATGAAGATGTTGCTGTCATTAGCAAACTCTGATTGGACGAAGCTTACGATGTTTGCCGGGGTCATCCTTTCCGGGTCTCCTCCAGCGATGTCCCTAGCAAACACTCTAGACTTTTCCAAAGCGATAGCATTACGGACGGTCTTCTCAAACTGTTCACTTAACTTTTCTTCGGAATGGAATCCGATTTTTAGGAAATTTTTCGTGTTATCCCTCTCTCTCGCTTGTAGTGGTATATACAACGCTTCCAGAGCACCAAGAATACAGACCAATTGTCCATCAGGAAAGTTAACAACATTTTGTACGACGAGTAGTGGTTTTTTCGCTCCTGCCTCTATAGCTCTTACCATGCCTTTATAAGCCGCATCTTTCACAACTCTTGCATCATGATATGGAGAAATCTTCCCTGTAGGTGACAGCACCAATCTTCCTCCAGAAACATAATCACAATTCCAAACTGTAGCCACTTTATGAACATGCTTATCAACTTTAGATATTTTATCGATGAAGCTACCAATGTGCCTTGGTAAAGGCACTTTCTGGTCTTCTGGATACAGAATGAGAATCACCGCATCATAATCGATTGACTGTATATTCGTTTCGATGAAAACGTTATCGTATAACTTTAAGTCGGCAGCCGACATCTTGTGTGTACTGCAGTTGTAACAATACTGATAATTTTGTTGTACTAATTTATCACCGCATTAAATACTTTATTTATCTTGTTATGTGAAGTCTTTTACTATCAGCGTAATTTATGAAGATATTGTTGTGTTATCAGTTTTATTGATATTTGTATTGTGTTTTTTTTTTCTTTTATTGTTTTGTAATATATCTGGAAAGTGTTGTCAGGTCAGAATGGTGGGGCCACAAAAGGGAAAAATGAAAGCATGCAGCTGATATGAGACTAACAAGAGGGATATGTGGTGTTACACGAATGGTTAGAATAAGATATTAAGTACATAAGAGGAAGGCTGGAAGTGGCAACGATAAGTGAAAAGTTTCGTGGAAATCGATTATGATGATATGAGCATGTGATACGAAGGAAAATGTCGTGAGGAAAGTTTTAAGTATGAATGTCGATGGTTATAAGAGTAGAGGAAAACCAAGGAAACGATGGATGGACTGTGTGAATGATGATATTGTTAGAAAGATGGTGACTACTGAGATGAAGACTAATAATAAATAATAATAAATATATCTTAGGACAACCAACACACCGTTATCTGATACCAAACTAGGCAGAGCCTGTACTATGGCAACCAGACAACTGATAAACATACTTATATATTTCTAAATACATACATATTATAGATAAATTACACCCAGACACAAAAAATGATCATGCTCAACACACAAAGATTTGTCCTGAGTGGGAATGGAACCCACGACCTCAGTCTTAGCAGTCAGGGTCACTAACCACTAGACTAACAGGCCAGTCTTTAATAGAAAAGAAGAAAAGTCATGTTGCGCCGACCACAGATAAATTGGGATTAGGGCAGGAGAGAGGATATGTGGCTGGGAAGTACTAACAGCCTGAAATTCTGTTGGTGATGCTGTTCATCGATATCCCCACTTGTTTTTGCGCGTTCACGAACTCATACAGTCAAACCTTTCAGTTTAGGTTTCCTCACGATGTTTTTCACACTTTTTTATTAGCTTGGTATGTATCTCTGAATGTGATTTTCACCCTTTTCAAAACTTCGGATTAATTTGAATCTTTGCACACCTATCAAGGGTCGATGACAATACAACCATTTGATAAATTTGTGGCATAATCTTAGCCAGGATCACCAGGATAGCAAAAAAAAAAAATAAACAAAAAAAACCTGCCTTTGTAGCTAGGCGAACCAAAAATTAGAATATAAATAATTGTTTAAAGTCACTACTTTAAAGTATAATCATTTAATTTTTCTTTTACAACAAATGTGGCTGTACAAAATATACTGGACATTACAATTACAATTTAACAACGAAAAGACATCGCGACTGAGAGTCGCGGAGGATCGCTGTGTTACGTCCGTTATCCTTGGCGATCGGGGCTCTCTCATCCTACCGTCTCCCGCATCACTTCGCCTGCGCTAGCGGCGGGTTGGCAGAGGAGGGGGCGCGCGGTATGGCACTGCGTAGCAACAACATCGTACTAACCATGACCATAGAAAACCCGTGCTATATCCTCCCCCTCTAGCCTAACTAAGTGCCCTCGCAGTTGGGCTAGTCTAAATACCTACGCGGTCTACCACGTCTACGTTTTTCTCGCATGGGTGGTTCTACCTGACCGGCGAAAGGCGTGAGGTGCGAAACATGGTATTTACCAACGTTCCTACCGGTCTGCACGTTCTCCAGACCGTAAGTGGTTGGGCTTATAAGTTTCCCGATTTTGTATGGGCCGTCACGACGTGGGATAAACTTCGCGGTCTGTCCGCGGCCTGCGTCATTGGATCCCTGCGTTTTCAATAAAACTAGGTCGCCTACCTTATAGTCTGGAGGCGGCCTCCTCTTTTGGTCAGCATTCTCCTTCTGGACGGCTTGCGCCTTCTCATGAGTGTCTCTGGCTTCGTCCAGGGTTGCAGCCATCTTCTTCAAGTAAGGCGTAATGCTGGGCACGAAGTTGTCGTGTTCTACGATAGCCCTCATGTCTACCGCAGAGTCGGAAGGAGCTCGTAACTCTCTCCCGAAAGTGAGGTATGCTGGCGAATACCCTGTACTGCTGGTAATCGCGGAGTTCATAGCAAACCTGATTGCTGCAAGGTGCATGTCCCATGTGGTATGGTCGTTTCCTACAAGTATAGCTAGTTGAGGCTTGAGGTCCCGGTTCTTCCGTTCTATGGGATTGGCCTCGGGATGATAAAAGGGCGTGAGCGACTGGCCAATTCCCAGAATGTGGCAGACCTGCTGCATAACCTCGCTCACGAATTGTACGCCGTTGTCACTGATAAGGCGGCGTGGTACACCGTACCTGAGGAACACCTCATTCGTGAGAGTCTGAGCACATTCGACACTAGTGGCATTCTCTAATGGAAACAATTCCACCCAGCGCGAGCAGACATCTTCTACGATCAGTACCCACCTGTTCTTCTTAGGCGTCTCAACGAGTGGACCGAATAGGTCCACGGAGACTACCTCAAATCGTCGTGACACAGCAGGGGTTTGTAGCAGTCCTACGGGTTTGCGGTTATCGGCTTTATACCTCTGGCAAGGCACACACTCCTTTATATAGTTCGTGATGAACGTGCGCATGCCAGACCAATAATACCTTGCACGAACGCGGCTTAACGTGCGCTCGACGCCGAAGTGGCCGGCTGTCGGCGCGTCGTGGAGCTCAGCCAAGACCTGCCTGCGTTCATGCTTAGGCACAACTAAGCAGCAGTCTTCTCCATCATCTGATTCTAGGCTGTATCTGTATAAGATGCCGTCGGAAATGGTGTACCCGCGGTCGGACCATGGTCTCCCCCTAGAGGGTTCGTCAGATTCCATATCCTCAATGATTTTCCGAACCTCTGGATCCAATATCTGGTTGCTGCGGATATCACCACTGTTCCTCTTAGGTATATCAACGACCGTCATGCATAGGTCACACTCTCTCTGGTCTTCCGAACAAGCGGGTCGCGACAGCGTATCTGCAACCACGTTTGACCGACCGGGTGTGTACTCAATGCTAAGATCAAATTCTTGCAATGTGAGGGCCCACCTGGCTAGTCGACCGCTTGGTGACCTTTGACTCATCAGCCAGCGTAAGGGCTGGTGGTCCGTCCTAACTGTGACCTTCGCGGTTTCTACATAACCGCGAAACTTACCGAGTGCCCACACGACAGCGAGAGCCTCCCGCTCGGTCGTGGAGAAGTTCCTCTCGGCGCTAGTGAGTAGTCGACTTGCGTACTCAATTGGCCTCTCGTCGTGTCCCTCCCCCTGCATAAGAGCAGCCCCAAGGCAATAAGCGCTGCTGTCAGTGCAAAGAACGTACGGTTTGGACTCATCCGCCTGACAGAGAATAGGAGCGGACACGAGGAGAGACTTGATGCGTTCAAACGCCTCCTGTTGCTCGGCGTCCCATCGCCAAGCACTCGACTTCTTCAGGAGGTTAGTAAGGGGCCTCGCGACTTTCGCGTAATTATTAATAAAGCGTCGGTACCAACTCGACGTCTGTAAAAAGCACTTTAAGTGTTTTACGTTCTGAGGGGCGGCCATGTTGTCAATGGCTGATGTCTTGTCTGGATCCACCTGGATTCCGCCTGGCACGATAACATGACCTAGGAATTTTACAGACTCCCTCGCAAAGCAACTCTTGTCCCTATTGATCCTTAACTGAAACATGGCCAGTCGTTCGAAGACTGCCTCCAGGTCAGCCAGGTGCTTCTCGAAGGGCCCTGGTGACAACAATATGAGATCGTCAAGATATGCGAGAAGATCCACTTCCTTCAGGTTGGACCGGAACCGATCCATCATCCTCTGAAAAGTGGCTCCCGAATTCCTCAGTCCCATCGGCATCCGCTTAAATCTAAAGGTACCAAGAGGCGTTGTGAACGCAGTCTTGTCTTGGTCCTCTGGGCAGACACTCACCTGATGGTAACCTGATCGAAGGTCGAGAGTAGTCATGTACTCGCTGGTCTTGGCCGCGTGCAGTATGTCTTCAATGCGTGGGAGGGGGTACCGGTCTGGCTCGGTCACCGCATTCAGCTTCCGGTAATCTACGCAGAGCCTTAAGCTACCGTCTTTCTTACCCACTAGCACGACATTAGAGGCCCAAGGTGACTCGCACTCTTCGATGACGTCATCTCGCAGCAGCTTATCAAGCTCCTTCTGCAAGGCCTCTTTCTTACTTTGTGACATCCTGTACGGTGGACAAGCAATAGGTTCTTGGTGTGAACTCACCTTTATTCGATGTGTAGCGAACTCCGTCGCTGGTCCGTCGCGCGCGAACTGCGGCGCGCGGTGTTCAATAAATGCGTTAAGAGTATGTCGCTGCTCGGGGTTTAACTTCGAACCTTCGTCTGAGCGCAACGATAACTCGGTAGATGCGGCGCACAACAGGTCCGCATCCGCAGTATCAAGCTTATAGGTATAAACAAAATCATAACAATGCCCCGGATTGTCCGAGAATGACCAAGTACGTCGGGCGACGTCTATTACCATGCCGGCCCGCGCCAAGAAATCTACTCCTAAAAGCGTCCTAATGTTGCTTCCGGGTAGTACTAACAACTGACACATTACCCTACGGCCTCCAACTATTATATCTACCTCAGCTGACAAAAGGTCTCTCCACCCTTGCGTGCCATCAGCCAGGCGTACAAAACGTTTAGTTTTGCTAAACTGAACTCCTAAATCAGCTAAAAGCCGATGTAATAGAGGGCTCGCAATACTATGCGTAGCACCGGTATCTACAATTGCCACGCCGTTACGGCCCATAACACTAATATTTACCATTGGGTACTGTTCGCGCGCAGTCACATTCGTTATCTGAACGCACGAAGCAGTCTCACTCGCACCAATGTTATTATCATCACGACTAGAAAAATCTACATCAACAGTGTTGAAAGATGTTTTCTCGCCTGGTTTCGACAAGTGTTTCACGCAAACATCACATTTAGATCTCACGACGCCTTGCTTACCGCAACCATAACAACGTAACTCCTTAGGCGTAGTGTCGCTATTAGTTTTACTAGTCGTCGCAATACCGCGGTTACGACACTCATCGCTAACATGCCCAAATATCTTACAATAACTACAACGGGTTCTAGTTTTGTTGTTGCTACGCGGTGCAGTCGCACTCGTGGTACTCGAATTCGAGTTCGATGTCGTGAGATTGCGGTCGGTGGTAGTCACCGACGATGTTTTGCTTTGCGGTGTCGTATTCTTAACATAAACAGACTTCGTTACCTTGAGCGCTTTATAAGTATCCTCCGCGATCCTCACCTTATACAACAAATCATCTAAACTACGTATACAATCACGCGGCACTCGTTTGATAACGCGTCGGTGCAGTAATCCGTAGCAAAAGTCTACCTGCACTACATCGTCGAGCTTATACGGTAATTTAGTCATTAGGGCTCGCACTTTATGTAAAAACACTTCCGCACGTTCTTCCTCTTGTTGTTCCGTGGCGAAGATCTGCCGTAAAACTTGATACGCTGGCTGCGCCACGCCGTAGGTCGCGCGGAGGCGCGCAATCGCGTCCGTCCACGATGCTGCCGACGCCTTCACGCCGCGCCACCATACTGCCGCTTCACCTTGCAGCAGCATCGGCAATCCTCGGAGGGCATGCTCGTCGCTTACGGCAGCACACTCCTTGTAGACTTCGACAGCGTCTAGGAATGCTTCCAGGACCTCGGCGTCCTGGGAGGACCCGTCGAATCTCGCCGTGCATCGTGTGAAATTGGCGTCGGTACGCGACGCGGCTGCAGCAGCGGCACTTCCGCTGCTTGCGTTGGTGGTTGGAGAGGCCCCAACTGGGGTAGATGCCCTGAATTCGCCGTTTGATGTCATCAGCGAGTTGATGAGGCTTTTATTGGCTTCCACTTGCGCACGCGTGATCGTCTCGATCAGCGTGGATAAGAAGTCTGTGGGGAACTGGGGAGCTGGTTGCTGTGTCGAACTCGAGCCGGCGCCTGCAGTATCGTCCGCATGGCCGTGCTCGACGACGCTCTCCTCCTCTTCAGTAAGTGTGACGTTATCCTCTTCCTCTCCTCGTTGTTGACGGAGCGCTTCTCCTCTCCTCGTTGTCGGCATCTTCACGCTAGTGATGACAACGGTAAGGTAGAACGTCCGTGCTTATCCCTAACAAGGTGAGTGGGTACACGTTTGGTCACGTAGGCACTGGATCACATTTCACAACGGTTCGAGCCCCACGTTGGGCGCCAGTTTAAAGTCACTACTTTAAAGTATAATCATTTAATTTTTCTTTTACAACAAATGTGGCTGTACAAAATATACTGGACATTACAATTACAATTTAACAACGAAAAGACATCGCGACTGAGAGTCGCGGAGGATCGCTGTGTTACGTCCGTTATCCTTGGCGATCGGGGCTCTCTCATCCTACCGTCTCCCGCATCACTTCGCCTGCGCTAGCGGCGGGTTGGCAGAGGAGGGGGCGCGCGGTATGGCACTGCGTAGCAACAACATCGTACTTACCATGACCATAGAAAACCCGTGCTATAATTGTTTAAAAACCCAAAAAACACGCTTTCATAGAAAACCACACTAAAATGTAGAAAATAATGGAAAAAAGCGTGGGGTGCTTTTTGAGGTATTCTTCATTGATATCAAGCACCCCACGCTTTTTTCTATTATTTTCTACTTTTTAAACTATTATTTTTATAAAAACGACAATTTATCACGTCGCGTCTTTGGTACGGCCATTTGTAGCCATGCGTTGCATCGGGCGGCTCTACTCACTGAACTGACCACTGTTACCAACTAATGTTGCAAGTCTATCCCCGCCTTTAACTACTACAAAGAACTGTCATAGAAATTGTATTCATAAAACAAGATGGCGCTGCGACATTCGACCCGAAGTAGACAAAATAGGAACTGACGGCGCCATCTTTTTTCAATCACGTCAACTGAATCTTGCAGCGGTGTAATTTTTAATGCTTTTCTGTTAAAATTACGGAGTTAAGTGAATGTAAATTATATTATACTAGCTTCTGCCCGCGGCTTCGCCCGCGTGGATGTCGTAAAATATCCCACAGGAACGTACTACCGGCATTAAAAGTATCCTATGTAATCCACGTAAACAATGTTTTATCGCACTGCTTGCTTTGTCTTATCCGACCCAGAGTATATAAGTTTCACAGAAAATTTAAACCCTCGATTTCACCCTCTTAGGGATGGAATTTCAAAAAACCCTTTCTTAGTGGATACCTACTCTTCATGATGAACACACCCTAC
This sequence comes from Aporophyla nigra, assembly GCA_947507805.1. Lineage (NCBI taxonomy): Eukaryota > Metazoa > Arthropoda > Insecta > Lepidoptera > Noctuidae > Aporophyla > Aporophyla nigra. The sequence goes on along the minus strand of OX382319.1, from coordinate 9,244,677 downwards.
AAAATGTCATGTCTCTAGGACCAGCCGTTTACCCTGTGCGTTGATATATCAGTCAGTTACTCAGGACTTAGAATTTTATGTATTAGATTATTATATTAATCTTTATCGACATAAATTTACTAATAACTAAATATTTTACTGAATTTATTAGGTGAGCGGCCAGTATGTGCTCGTGATAGTTGTAGTGTGTAAGGGTCTAAATGTGTGTGGGGAGGAGAGTATGAGTGTGTATTGAGTGGGAGTGTGTGTGTTTGTGTGTGTCTGAGTGTGTGTATGTGTGGGGGTTACGTGTGTGTGTGTGTGTATGTGTTGGGGAGTGTGAGTGATACTTCATAACAATGTATACGTACCTGGTTCAATGTTTTCAATCAGAACATCAATATAGACATCTCTGATCATCCGAGTGTGTTCGAAAGGTAAGCCGAGAGCCCTCGCGATGATCATGTCGAGGTTTGACGTGTGAAGACACTCGTATCCTATTTTGAGTAACTGTGGGAAGATAATTATAAACATCAATCAGAGAAGCAAAAAACTTTAGAGGTGTCAAGGGACACCCGGATGGAACGAAGTTCCTTTCCAGGATTCATAATAGTTATAATTTTTTAATTATTTATTATGTACATAAAACCTGTATACACTCAACAAAAATATTCTCTCTCTCTCCCTATCTCCTTCTCTCTCCCTCTCTCTCTCTACCTCACTCTCTCTCTCCCTCTCTCTCTCCCTCTCTCTCTCTCCCTCTCTCTCCCCTCCCCCCCTCTCCCCCTCTCTCCCTCTCCCCGTCTCTCCCTCTCCCCTCTCCCTCTCACCCCCTCTCTCCCTCTCTACTCATAACAAAAAAAACAACAACATACAAAATATAAAGGGTGTAAGGGGAACGCTTCCGAAAACGAAAACAGGTGATAGGGCTAGTTAATCTCGATACTTATGCATAAAAAAAATTGTATTTTTTTTAACAATTTTTACCAATTTTTTTTTGCATTTTTTGTGGACTATGCTGTGAGAACAGTTAAATGAACCATTATTTGAGATAAAACACATACACTTGAAAAAAAAAATTTACAGCTTTAGCAAGCGATGTAAATTCAAATGTAAAAATCAACTGATCTCGGGTTCACCGCGCACGCCGACAGACGCGTGGACAACGACCCCCAAGTACACGCGGTGACTTTTACCTATTCTTTGTATAACGCCGCCAAAATAAAATAAGTAAATTGCAGAAGTATCACAAGTTTTAAATTGATGGACTGTGTGTTAGATTTAATAACAGTTTTGTATGTTTGTTGATAATGGATAGTGAATGAAATAAACTGAACGATCGCCGACATTAGCTGTGATTGACTAAAACATTTTCATTACGAGTACAGTTTCAAACAACTAGCGCACGTGAATCAATTGAATTTGAACTTTATACCAATGTGATTAGAGTCACACGACGCAAGCTTGTTTATTGCAATGACTGTATCCTTCATTTAGTAAGTAAACTCAATTAATTTAAAGTGGATAATTTGATTAATTTAATCTAAGAAACCCGTTAAATCTTATTGAAAAGTCAAAAAAAAAACAGTTCGATTTAAAGCATAGGTCCAATTTCCTAACATTTGAAATGATTTGGTTTTCTGTTCCGTCTCTGTATCTTTTTGATCATTCACATAACAAGACAGCGCGGCGCCGCACAGTGGGTGATCGCAATCGCGAGATTAGAAAGCTAATTCATAATTACCATGTGATTTCAATTTAGTGAAACGTACTTTTGTGAATTTTTAAATTGTCTTGACCCTTAGTATAAAAAAATATTGTGAACATGAATAAGCATACTCATATTTAAAGTATTTAACCATAAAATTAATCATTAACATTATTTTATTTTTAAATTTAGATGATTAAAAAGAAAGATGAAGTATGTCGAAAAAATACAAATAAATGGTACTATCTTTGTGTACACAATAAGGATATAATGGTGAACCTTATGAATCCAGAGACAGACTCATTTTTCATGTCAGCGCCAGTCATTTCTTTCTTTAAAAAATTATAACTCCTTCATTTGTACACGCAATTGCCCCATACGAAATTTTTAGAATAGTAATGATCAGCAGAATTCATTTCTAGCCAAAAAAGGACCCTTCAAAATTCGAGTTTCAATGTGTATGGAAGGCGATTTGTAAATTGTAGCCCACCGTGCGTCGGCGCCGCCGACAGCGCGACGCCGCGCGCCGGCGGGGCTTTTGTCGGCACCACGTGCAACGTGCACGTGCGTGTTTGATCTTGTGTTAGTTCTCTAGTAGTCTAGTTAGTTCCTTTCCGACTCGGTTCGTGAGCGAAAGTGGAACGTGTAACTGATCGATAGATATTGAGTTGTATTTAACACTTTAGTTTAAAATTGTGTCTTGTTATTATTGATACGTTTTTAGAGTTTTTTTATTGTTTTTGTTGTGATAAACAATGCCTGAATACGTGTACAGTGCTCGTGAAAACGGTAACATGTTGATGTGTTTAGAAGCCCGTGGCAAAGCTATTCCTTTCGTTTTGGGGATTTACCGAGACAGATTTTCAAACCTCTGGCATTCTTCTGAATCTCGCATGAAAGGCATGGAGCACAGTTCGACAAATTAAGCCAAACCTCATAAGATCGCAAAAGATTTAGAAAGGTACGTAAAATGCCTCAGTCAGTTTCAATGTTTAACGGCTACTAATACGATAAAATTCATAATTTTGTAAAGTGCTTGAGGCCAAGTTACAACAGCCGCACGGGTCGATCGTTCAGGTTAAGCTACGTTTGCTGCGGTTGTTCCGTGTATGGGTGACCATCTTTACATACCAAGATCCTTCTGTGCCTCGGTAAGCACTTTTAGCGGTTGATCCCGGTTGTCTTTCGTAGATTCTTTCTTAGACAGTCGTCACGGGTCGTCAGAAGCCCGAAAGTCAGACAACCAGTCTTACCAAAGGGTATCGTATTACCCAGTATCTGGGTTGCAGAGATCAGTTAGGCAGTCGCTCCATGTGAAATACTGGTACTCAGCTGCATCCGGTTAGATTGGAAGCCTGGGGTCGGCCACCCTTGTAAATTTCCTATAAAATCCGGGAAGTTGTCGTACGGAGATTGTGGTTCGGCGGCGCCGGCGCGGCAGCGCACGCGTCGCGTCGTAGAGGCGCCACACGCGTCGCGCCGTCACGGCGGCGGCGCACGCGTCGCGCCGTCGTGACGGGCGCTGCCGGTGCGCTGCGTGCCAGTGACCTTACATTTTGTATGGTGTTCATTGCTGAGTAATTAAAAATGAAGGCTTGTAAATAATCAATTTAAGGCGAAAGGTTATTGGTATCCGTTTGCATTTAGGTTGTATATAACCTATGTTCTGGCTTCGGAAGCGTTCCCCTTACACCCTGTATACGGTCGAATTGAGAAACCTCGTCCTTATTTTGAAGTCGGTTAAAGCATGTCGTGACAACTTTTCGTAAGATTTTTTTCCGTCTAGCCCCCTTTCACAACGCGCGATAAGGAACTTCGTTCCAATAATAATCATCTATACAAATAAATAAAATTGGAGTGTCTGTTTTTAATATTAAAATAACTACTTTTTACTAAGTGTATATGGATGTATACATGGTACATATACCAAAACAACATTTTTTACAATTTTTGTCTGTCTGTCTGTTCGTTCCGGCTAATCTCTGAAATGGCTGGACCGATTGTGACGGAACTTTCACTGGAAGATAGCTGATGTAACAAGGAGTAACTTAGGCTACTTTTATTTTAGAAAAAATAAACAATAGTTTAAAAAAACTAAAAGCACGCTGAATTTTGAGACGTATGTCAGCGTAGTTTTCAAAGACAGTTATTATGAAAAACTTCACGGACGAAGTCGCGGGTAACAGCTATAACCTGAATTAGTCCTCCTGCGTTAATTTCCGACATCCACGCGGGTGAAGCCGCGGGCAAAAGCTAGTCTATCAATAAATAACCAAATAATAACAAACGTTTTTCCCCCGAAGGGATAAAAACGATATATTTCATGTCTTGCCTAGGCTTGACCTGTGAGATTACATCCTTCAATTTACCCTTAGATTCATGCGTGTCCTAGCTTCCCGTGTCGTCTAGCCGAGCTGCGTCCCTGTTCCGCGCGACCTCACCCCTCTGGGCGGGGGGTGCGCGGGCGAAAGCGCGGTGATCGTCAGTACCTTGAGATGGCTTAGTCGTCAAGGGCTTACCTGGTCAAGCCTAGGCAAGACATGAAATATATCGTTTTTATCCCTTCGGGGGAAAAACGTTTGTTATTTCATGGTCTGTGCCGTCGGCTTGACCTGTGAGAAATATTTGGATTCTGACGACACGGGAATAGCGTACTGTGAAATATTATTTATTTGGAGTATTGTGTATGCCTTATGCGAGTGAATGTATGTAAGTGCTTGTATGGAATTCAATAAAATGACATTATAATCATAATCATGTTTATTTAGATAGTATAAAAACGATTACAAACCTATATTGATTAAGTGCTAATTATCACAAAGTAGTAAAGCTAGAATTTACTAAACATAAGTCATTGGAATCATCTTTGGACGGAGTATTAATTATTTCCTTAAAATAATGTTTAATCACATTTTTATCACTTCTCCAGTTACCATTTCTTAATATTATATCTATTGGAACATTACTGTCCTTTCTGGAGGAGGCAACAGCAGACCTGATGCTACCAGGTGAGAAATTAATGTTTAATTCTAAAAAAGCTGTTTTTATCCATCCTGCAATTACTGCTTTGGAAGCAGGAGCTACTCGACCTCTAGAGGTGATAAACAAAGACTGAATCTGATTGCCACCTGCGTTTCTTCTCGAATCTGACACGTTAAGATATAACCTGATCCATGATACTGGATCGAGATTCCTATTTGGGACTTGTAAGAGTTTCCAGGCGGATTGCCTATAGGAGTGACTGTCAGTCTTAGAACCAAATTCTGGCCAAAAAGTAACTGATGATTCATCTATTAACATGCTGTTTTCATCAATCTTCAGTAAGGTAAGGTCATGGATTCTTCTCCCAGATGCTAATAATAGTAATAGAGCGAGATGGCGCGAAATTTGAAAAATACTATCTTCCTGCATTGAAATATTTTCTAACCAATTAATTAGATGCTTAACATCCCAAATTTGTTTTTTAACTGAAGGTGGCTTTGACAATTCAATGGCTTTAATAATTTGCTTAATTATTGGGCTGTTCGTTATCGAATCCCTATTAGTGGGGTCAGCAAACGTAACAATAACTGATTTATGTAATTTTATGGTACTGGGAGACAATTTCTTCACTCTATGTAGATAACTTAAATGTTGTGCAACTGATGCTGCGTCCGGTTTATTAGGGTTCAAACCAAGAACCTCACATCTTGTCAACCATGTTTTCCATGGCGCATGGTATGTTTTTAATGATGAAATTCGCCATGCCTTTTGAATTAAACTATAGTCTTCTCTTGACCAGTTTTTAGTTAAAATTGACCACCCCGTACCTTCCAAGCCTCCAAACGTAGATGTTGAATTCTCGTTAGATTCGTTTGGGGTGTTAAGTCTTTCAGGTGATGGTGCAGGTTCCGGATTTGAAATGGGCGGTCTATCGCCCGTGATCGTAGATCCGATCTCCAGAACACTCTGTCCCAGCGTGGAACAATCAGAATGTATGAGCCTTTGGCTTGATTTAGATGAGCTAACACCCGAGGGATCAACGACGGGGGTGGAAAGATCCAAGCTAACTTGTATTCCCACTTCTTGCTGAAGGCATCTATGAATAGAGCATTTTTGTCCTTTGTATCTCGGGAAACATAGGCAGGAACCACCTTCGAATTGTTCGATGCAAACAAGTCCACTTCGGGAACGCCCCATTTTTGAAATATCTGGCTGCATATTCTCGTCGAAAGATGCCAATCTGAGAGACTCTTTTGTCGGGATAGACTGTCGGCTACATCGTTGTACATTCCTGGTATATATTGGGGACAAATCTCTGCGTGCAGCTCCTTGGCCAAAGTTAACAACTGGAAGACTAGATCTGTTAGTTGCGATGATCTCGTCCCGCCCTGATTTTTTATGTATGCGATTACAGTTCGATTGTCTGACTGTACAACTACCCTTTTGTTTTTGATTGAATCTTTCTCGGACTGAACAGCGAGAAGAACAGCAAACAGCTCTTTTTTGTTGATGTGCCACTGACACTGGTGGGTGTCCCAAACGCCACTGATATGCTTTTCGTTTATCTGTGCTCCCCAACCTTGGTCCGAGGCATCTGATGTGATGAATATGGTCTCTGAAGATTTGAAAAGGGGATCTTTCTTTTCGAGGTTTTGAATCCACCATTTGCATTTTTCGAGAGCCTTTGTTGGAATGGGAAACTTTTTGCGAGCTGACTCCTCTGGTAAAATATTGGCTGCTCTTTGTATCTTTCTGGAGTGAAGTCTTCCAAGTGGTATTACAAAAGACGCAAAGTTTAGCTTTCCTAGCAAGCTTTTTGCGGATTGCCAACTCCATCTTTGACTTGATAGAAGTTCGTTGAGATCTTTTCTTACGGAGAGTATTTTCTTTTCCGGGAGGGCTTTTGTGTTGTGGAAGGTATCCCATTCTATCCCTAAGTATTCGATGCGTTGAGATGGATCTTGAAGAGATTTGTTCATATTGATTATCCATCCCAATTTCAGAAGGAATTGTACCGTCTTGATAGCATCTTTCTGCAGCTTTATCGGATCTTGATTGGCAATCAAAAAGTCGTCCAGGTAAACAATGACCCTTATATTCCTCTGTCGCAGTCGCGATGCTACCCAGTTTGACACCCTCGCAAAGGTGAGAGGGGCTGTTGATAGACCAAACGGGAGGCATGTAAACTGAAATACTTTCTTTTGGTGAACTATTGATAGGAATCTTCGATGACGATTGGCTACTGGTATGTGAAAGTATGCCTGTGAAATGTCGATTTTTATGAGGAAATCTCCCGTCTGTAAGAAGTGGGGTACTCTGAAGTGGTTTAACAAGCGGAACTTCTTTGGGGTGACAAATTTGTTGAGGCCTTTCAGATTGATTATTGGGCGTACTTTGTTGTTGGGTTTTGGTACTGGAAACATGGTTGATAAAAAGCCTGTCTGAGCCGTTGAGATTTCTAAAACCTTTTGCTGTATAAGAGTCTGGATTTCTGAATTTAACTTTTTTGTTTCGAATCTGGAAATTATTTTCGAATGAAAAGGTATCCGTGGAGGTTTTTTCACAAAAGGAATGATGTATCCCGTTATCGTTTGAAGGATATTTAGTGGTGCCCCCTCCTTTTTCCAGACCTCTACAAATTGTGAAAGGCGTCCCGCCTCGAATACGTCAGTCTTTCCTGTTTCTTTTTGAGGTATGTTCCTTAGAAGGTTTGTTTCGGGAAAAGGTTTGACCATGGTCTTTGTTTTTGGTGCTAAATTGTCGTTTAAAAGTTTCATGCGTTTTACCGGTACCTGGTTTTCGTTGTCTATTGTAAGGTTTCGACGTCTTTGAAACTTTATGTGTTGGTCTTGCTTGACGTGCAGAGTACGTTGAATTATAGTTCTTAGGCTGCAAGGGTTTTCTGTAGGGGTTGCGAAAAAATGTTTGCTGAGATGGTTGTTTGAGTAATTCCGCTAGTCCTGCTTCACAGAAGAGGTGGGTGGTTGATGGGGGAATAGCACCAAGGAGAGCTGCCTGATATTCTTCCTTGGGAAGGAACCCATTTCTTCTCTGCTCTATAACCTCTGCTCTCCTGCCACACACGTATTGAAGTAGATCATCCGAAAGAGATTTAAAAGTTGAGTCTGCCGATAAAATGTTTTTTAAATCATGTTTCATAGACGGATGTTTGTTAGCCAGATCCTTAAGTATGTTCGCCAGAGACTCTCGTTGAAGCAGCAGGCCGTGGGAAATAGTACCTAAGGTATAGTCCATTCGAACCAAGTGCTCTTGATTGGGGGAGGTTCCATACGCAGTAAGAATGGGATTAACTTTCAAAGGACCGAAGACAGGGCTAGCATGTAGTTTTTTCTGAACCTCTGCATATCGGATTTGGTTGAAAGTTATATCGCCTAATCGTTGACATTCAGCGCCTTGTGTGGCAATGTGAGGTTTAGCAGCTGGAATCAAGGGTTCCTGTTGTTTTGTAGCTGGAGTCCAGTCAAAGTCATCGTCAGCGATAGGGGTAGGTGCTTCCCAGGGTTTTGGTGATAATGTTTGAGGTTGAGGAATATTTTGTTCATCCTCTGATGATTCTTGGGAAGTGGAATCATTCTCTGAAGCCGAACACGGTTGTGTATCAGGTTGAAAGTTTTTTATAAACTGTTCCATCATATTTTCTAACTTAAGCTGGCTTTGCTCCAACCTATCTAAACGACTTGGTTTCTTAGTTCTACCAGATGTAGTTATTGTGGACGGAATTGACACCTCATCATCAGAATGACCAACTTGTCCACCCAATTCCTTATCTGCCTCTTCCCTGCTTACAAGTAATGGCTTCATTTCCGCAATGGCTGCAAGCACCAGCTCGTTCTGGACTGCTGAGCCACGGACTCTAGCAGCTAGAGACATGGGGTGAACGATAAGACCAATGCACAGAGGCCATTCCAAGAGCTTCAATTTTATGTCCCGATAAGATTTCTCTTTAAGAGAGGTACAATTCGGCGAAAACGCTCTAGCTAAGTCAACAGTAGGTATTGCAAACCTGATTTTGTTTAAAATTTGTGGGTCGAATTCTCTGCCTAGTAACTCCTCTTTTTTGAAGATTCTTATCTTCCACTCGTTCCATCCCCTTGGTAAGTGGTTTCTTATGATTTGTTTGATTCTGCTCAAGATGATGTTGTCTCCAGGGTCATCTGCTTCCCATTCCATGAGGGACTCAAAAGTATGCATATCCGCAGGGGATGCTGCCTAAAACAAATAGACAAAGTTAGCCTTTTCATCTTACTAACCTGGGCGTGAGCGGGGAGATATAGGCTATTATTACGATATGATCGGTACGTTTCGGAGACATTTGATCCGTATCGCTCGAGAAATCGACCCGTACGTCCCAAGGAAACGGCCCGACGGGCTCGAGGAATTGGCCCGTACGGCTCGAGGAATCGGCCCGTACGGCTCGAAGAATCGGCCCGTACGGCTCAAAGAATCGGCCCGTACGACTCGAAGGATCGGCCCGTACGGCTCAAAGAATCGGCCCGTACGGCTCGACGAATCGGCCCGTACGGCTCGACGAATCGGCCCGTACGGCCCGAAAAAAATGACCCGTACGGCTCAGCGTATTGATCTGTATACTTCACATATTCAAACCGTAATGTTAATAGACAGTTACGGGTTGCGAAGTTACACCCACAAGCTTATCGGATGAAACCGAGGCTCACTTGAATGGTTAAAAGATCACAAATCTGGGCAGTGTGGCACGCAGATTATATGTTACGCATTTAAATAACTACTTCCTAAATGAGGGAAGTGAGTTCAACAAGTAAAGTACCACGAGAATCATGAAAACACAGGATTGGTACCACGTTTTAAATAATGTAACTAGGTATATAGTATACCGGGCTAAAATAAACAAAGTTTACAAGCACTTACAAAAATATTAATAACTTACCATTATTCACTCGTAAAACACAACACTGTCGATCATAAGTTTCTTCTTACGATCTCGAACGAACACGCGTCGTTAATTTTCGTAAGTAATGTGACACGCGTGTATCGCGGGTCAATCGAAAGCGTACTGACGATCACCGCGCTTTCGCCCGCGCACCCCCCGCCCAGAGGGGTGAGGTCGCGCGGAACAGGGACGCAGCTCGGCTAGACGACACGGGAAGCTAGGACACGCATGAATCTAAGGGTAAATTGAAGGATGTAATCTCACAGGTCAAGCCGACGGCACAGACCATGAAATATCAATAAATAATCTGTCTCAATCTGTCAAAAATACCGCGAGTTTCCATAAATTTTTGACAAGTTTTTGACATTTAACAGTCGCAGAGATGACACTGCGACTAGATTTTGACTGGCCTGTTAGTCTCGTCGTTAGTGACCCTGATTGCTAAGACGGAGGGTGTGGTTTCGATTCCCACCCAGGACAAATCTTTGTGTGATGAGTATTGTTTCATTTTCTTCGGGTCTGAAGAGTCGTACCGTGAAGTTAAATAGCCAATAAGTTTCCTCAAGAATTGGGCTATGAGATGCAAAAATAGTAGATTATTAACCAAGGGGATAAAGCAGTGTCTTCTGTCGCGGGTGACGATTTAAATCGCGAGCGTAGGTAACGAAGGATTCGATGTTTACTCCCGAGCGCAGCGAGGGTGTCAAAAACTTAAATCACGAGCGAAGCGAGGGATTTAAGACGAATCCTGAGTGTAGCGAGGGATTTAAGTTCACCCAAGACCAAAGAGAATATAACCACTAGAGAGCGTATACGCCGATTTCTTCTAAGCACACGACTCACCACTGCGGGCCGGGGGACGAGGAAGAATGCGCGGCTGCAATTGGTCAGTTCAAGGTCAAGTTTCGTGGGTATGCCCATCGTAGGGCTGGTTTACTTCATTAAGGGAAAATAGTCGATATCGATAAAATGGATTTTAAAATTATGATAAATACTCAATTAAAATCAAAGTAATCATATTTAATCAAAATCAATCACTAATAAAATGAAAGTTAGAGAATCCAAGAACAAAATGTATGCCGCTATCACATTCGGTGTAGAAGCGGAGTCAAATATCATCCCCAAGGCAGAAGTTACTATGGCCACGTGAGTTTTGGCGCCAGTTTACAAACGGATTGTCAAGACAAAGCTAAACAAGCCACAGTATTCGAATTGAATAAAACTTACATTAATTTTTGTTTTTATTTTCGATATAGACTTTCAGCTATTAAAGGTAACAGCACTAATTTTTACGATAAAAATACAAAGGGAAAGTAAGGGATAGATGCATTAAAATTGTCTAATGAAAGAACGAGACTTTTCCAAAAGACATCAACGCGGGACTCAACAGTGTGCTGGTTTACCCAACCACCATTTTAAATAGACCTCTACGGTGGATCATAATCTGATTAAATCAAAATAATTTTTCGTACTGTTTACGTACCGATGAAAAATTATGCGATCCTTTTTATAACTAGAAGTTTTGGAATGTTTCCCACACCACTTCACCGCGCATGAAGGCATTTTGATGCGTTATAATTGCAGATGAAGTTATATTATTTAGCGTGCACAGAGGTCTAACAATTGGTCACAACTAAAATTGTTGCTAGAACCGTAGCCTATGCATAGGCGACAAAATACTAATAGTTTTCGAGCGTCGGGGCACTGTATGCGCAGTCAAGTGGTTATAAATATAGTCTTTGCCCAAGACTAAGACAGCTTTATCACCGAGGAAAATACTCTACTTTTCGTACCATTTGCGAAAAAATTAACACAATAATAATATGAGATAAGCATTGATTAAAAATAATGACAATTAAAAATAAATTAAAATAAACTTAACGTTTATGTATTTGAAGAAAACAAAAACGCGGCAAATTCCTAAACTAACATTTTTTTGTCGGAAAAGCAAAGGCATCAAGCTCATACGGCCTCGTCGGTTTTCGTAATTTTATTTAATACTCATAACTGCATAATAAATGCGTATTCCTTTTTAAAAAAGATGTATCATGCTTTATATACAAACTCAATGGTCTAAACACAGATGTAGTTCAGTATTTAATAAATTTCGGTAAGTATTCGAAATTTAAATCACATTCTCCCCCTAGAGGATGAATGAAATTCAATACAATTTTCTTTCCCTGTTTTTAACAGATTAAAAATGACTGTTGTTAGATATTGTTGGATACGGAAGCAGGTATGACGCGGAAGGACGGTGACAGCCGTCAATCAAACTCGCTAGCCTGTTGCACACTGGTTTAATCGTAACACGTTAGCACCCGGCGCGGGGAGGGGCGGGACGCAGCCCGCTCGCCTACATAGCACTACACACATACATAAGAGGCCTTCTACACGGTCGGGACCAACCGCCGACCATCGTATCCTTGGTCGGGTGGATATAAAAATGGACAGTGTAGAAGTTGGTTGACCCGACCGATATTTGGTTGATATCAACGGCCTTGGTCGTGAGCGCATCCCTCGCGACAGGCTGCGTCTGTGGTCGGCCCCAACCGTCTGGAACGCTGTCGCCCGACGCGAGCGCTTCAATGTGCGCTTGTTACAAGTGAACCACCGACCGTGAATGAATGAGAAAATGAGACAAGTTGAGTCAACCACCGACCGTGTAGAACGAATACAAAAAATGGTTGACCCGATCAAGGTTACGATGGTCGGCGGTTGGTCCCGACCGTGTAGAAGGCCTCTAACAGATATGTTCGCTTTTTGTGGCATAGAATGTCACTTTTTTGTACAAGTGGTACGAAAAAAATTTTTTTTTCTAATTTGTCTGGTTGTTCTCGAGATTAATTTCTACAAACAAACTAACAAACTTTAGCTCTTTTTTTTTTTTTTTTTTGGATGGGAAATCATCAAATGACTTCTCCCGCTCTGGGCGGAGCGGGAGGGCGCGCGGGCGTGTCAGACTTTTACTGACTAAAACCCACCCGTGTTCCTTCAGTTGCTCATGTGCCAGGGTCACGGTATCTCTTTCGAACAATCTCGCAACCCTGGCAGGCATCGGTCCTAGCAGACCTCTGACATCTCTTTGAGGCGCGCGTGGAACACTACGCGCCGTCGACCCGAGCCTGGTCCTTACCGGGTGGCGAGCTACCCATTGCTCGCCGCCCGCAAGCTCGCGCCTACGGTGGCCGAGAGTCAGCTATCGACTCCCGGCGCCCGGGGCATCTTCTCCTGCGGCGGCTAGGGACGTGAGGGCGCAGAGACTGCCACTCCCTCACGCACCCTGCCTCCTCCTTCGCGAGCATTACTGCTTCGCAGAAGGAGGTGACGGCTTCCCATGCCCTCTCGCTCCGTACCATGGCTCGCACCAGGGCCGGACGCGAGAGGTCGCCGCCGCCGATCGCCTCCATGAGGACACGGCGGTGCTCCGCCCAGGCAGGGCACACTTCCACCGTATGCTCCACCGTGTCCTCTAGACGATTCTCACAATGTAAACACCCGGGCGTTTCCTCCCGCTTTATCCTGAACAGGAACCCACCGAAGCACCCATGCCCGGTGAGAACCTGTGTCAGGCGGAAGGTGAGGACGCCGTGGTGCCTCTCTATCCACTCCTCAAAGAGGGGACTTACCGCCGCAATTGTGGCGTGCCCTGCGCTGGGTTGCGACAATCGTACCCGCCATGTCGCCATGAGATCCTGCCGGAGCTCTGTCCGCCGTGCCGCGATTTGTCGCGGCAGCGGAGTTTCGCCCCGGCGTTTCGCATCCTCGCGCCACTCCCACATGTGGGCGAGGACCTTTGCCTCCAGATCCCATGGCGGCACTCCGGCAAGGAGGCTCGCCGCCTCGCAGGAGACCGTGTGGTATCCCCGGATTAACCGAATGGCCATGACCCTCTGGGCCGCACTCAAGCGGCGCGCTGGGCGCAGCCTCAATGAGGGCGCCCACACCGGTGCCCCGTAGAGGGCCATGGACCGAAACTTTGGCTCTTTAGAATTAGTTTCGATAAGGCTAGGATTCTTCAGGATATTTTCTTTGACCGATGTGTCAGTAAACTCCACGATAAACTCAGAAAGTGTACTTTAGATAATTATGAATAAAAACGTCAGTGCTTGACCGGATTTGGACCCACAACCTAGGTATTATTATTTTTATTTGCAGAACTAGGCCCGCGGCTTCTTTCGCGTGTATGTCGGAAATTATCCCCGTGAACGTACGACCGTAACGAGAACCCTATAGATAAGCTATAGACTAGTGAAAATCCCGTGGAAATCGCTCCAGCCGTTTTCGAGATAAGCCGGAACAAACACACAGACTAACAAAAAATTTAAAAATTGTGTTTTGGTTAGAGACCGTAGATGATACTTTCATACTTAACCATTTAATAAAAGTCTGATCTGCTCTCGGCACTCTTTGCGTATGAAATCCTAAAAAAACAACTTACATGAGGATCAAAATTCGAGTGTCCCTTTGTCTCAATCCTGCATCTCTTCATGCCCTCAGGGTTGATGAATGTCATCACATGCTGGCCGACACTAGGTGCTTCCATCACCGGCGCGAATTTGATGCAAGTCTTGAACGCGAACATAGCCAGAGATTTCAAAATGGCCGTCACTTGTTCGCTGTCTGAAAAAAATGCAGTCGTTATGTAAAATTATATTTAAGTTTATTTAGTTATTTTCTGATTTTTAGTTCGATTTGCTATTAAAGCGTGTTTTTTTAATTTTTGAAAATTATATTTTTTTAGAAGAATTAAAAGACTGATTCGCAATGTTGATCTCGTTACATAGTACCATTGTTATTTTTAAGGAGTAAAAGTTTTAGTGTTTTTTTTATAATAGTTTTGGTATTTTTTAGAAGAATTAAAAGACTGATTCGCAATGTTGATCTCGTTATATAGTACCATTGTTATTTTTAACGAGTAAAAGTTTTAGTTTTTTTTATAATAGTTTTGGTGTTTTTTAGAAGAATTAAAAGACTGATTCGCAATGTTGATCTCGTTACATAGTACCATTGTTATTTAAAACTAGTTAGGGTGAGACTGTTTATTACTACTGTTTGTATGATTAAATAAAAATATAACTGATCGACTTCTTTTTAGTTTGCCACCCCTGATCGAACCTGTATGCCCCTCTTACCCCGAATTGATTTATTCTTCTTTTTCATTCCAAATGATACCTTATTTCATCGAACTTAAGATCTAATATTGATCGAAGCAGTTTTGCCTACAAATTAACGAACATTTAGCAACGAATATTTTAATTCAAACTCCAATCTTAGGAAATACAATGACTGTCCCTCTTACCCCATGTGAGGGGGAAGAGGAACGTTTATTTAATCTTGACATTTACGTCAATATCGTCGTAAGAAGTGTTATTAGCGTAATGACATTTAGCCCACGGGAAGCTAATACATAAAGGCAAGTTTTGTGTTTTCCAAATATCTTAAAAGACTTCAACTGTTCGTCCTAGCAGTCAAAATATTTTACTGAAAATAAAGTATGTTCCTCTTACCCCACCTGACCTTACACACATCATCATTAGCTATTAGCCTAGCCATTGCCCAAATATGTTGGGGTCGGCGTCCAGCACCTATAACTGGATGCAGCTGAATGCGTAGGGCGCGTACACATAGAACGTCCGATTTTACAGGATCCTTTTTAACTGATCCGTCGCTACTGGCGGTAATATTCACACAACATTTACGGACAGATTTTAACATGTTGAGTGCCGGTCACACGATATCGCGTGATTCGTCGGCTCTGCATTATAGCCGATCACGCGATATCGCGTGCTTGCTACTAACAATTTTGTATGCGCTCTAAATCTGTGGCCATATGGGATTAACCATCAATATGTGTTTGGCACTCAACGTGTTAATAGATCCAACGCTACTGGACTTTCGTTTTTCAGTGTATCGCCTACTTTCTACGACGATGGACGTTGTCGTGTTGTATTGGTACTATCGTCGTCTGCGTCGGAGGAAGCCCCGGCGCAGTATTGGATACATCAATTTTTAAGGCAAAGATTTTATTTCCGTTGTGTGTGGGATTTTTTACTGGATCCGGAATACTGTTATGTATGTGGACTGGCTCATACAACTACATACGCTTATAATATATACGTTTAAACGGACCTGTAAAACGGATTGCTGCTTATTTTGTCGGATCGGTATTTTTTAATAGATCCGGAATACTGTATTCTGTGTGAACTCGCTCATACAACTACATAATAACGCTAATAACGTCGTATACGTTTAAACGGACCTGTAAAACGGATTGCTGCTTATTTTGTCGGATTGGTATTTTTTAATAGATCCGGAATACTGTATTCTGTGTGAACTCGCTCATACAACTACATAATAACGCTAATAACGTCGTATACGTTTAAACGGACCTGTAAAACGGACGTTCTATGTGTACGCGCCCTTAGATACATGGAACGACTGCTTATCTGACCGACCTGTTAGTCTAATGGTTAGTGACCCTGACTGCTAAGACTGAGGTCGTGGGTTCGATTCCCACCCAGGACAAATGTTGTGTGATGAGCACAATCATTTGTTCTGTGTCTGGGTGTAATTTATCTATAATATGTATGTATTTAGAAATATGTAAGTATATTTATCAGTTGTCTGGTTGCCATAGTACAGGCTCTGCCTAGTTTGGGATCAGATAACGGTGTGTTGGTTGTCCTAAGATATATTTATTTATTTATTATCGAAGCTAACGCAAAATCGACCCAAGAAAAGTTAGTAACATTTTGTTTCGGCCTTTCTTCTCTGAGTAGTCAGATAGGAAACGCTGACCTCGTCTAGTTTAAAAAAATATTGTTGACGTGTAAAAGTGTTTGTACAAAGCTACTTACAGAAACAAAATCATTTACCGAATTCAAGTTCAATATTCATTGTGATGATGAAGACGCTAAAATACAGGTTATTCTATAACCTAGCTGGAAATGCAGCACGTCACCACCATTTCAGTTGTAGTTAATAGACTCAATTTTTCAACCCTTTAAACTGTACTACAATGCACTTATGATGAATAATCTTTATTTTTTGTTTTTTTTTTTAAATAATAGTCTGGAAAATTAAAAATTCAATAAATACTTACCGAAGTGGTCAGGGTCTATGTAAAATGGCACGGTTGCGTTTGGCCAAAACATAAAAGCTTTCAACGTGGTCGCTGAAAAAGAAGAACGTTAATTTAGACACACGTACGCATTGCGGAGAAAGAGATCTTGACGGACTGACAGATGCAAAACGTAGTGGTCCTAATAAGGGTTCCATGTACCGTGTAGTAACGGGTGGTTCCGTGTTGTGGCAGTGTCGTGTCGCTTCTGCAGTCGCATCGAATTCGTTCATTTTTCATTGCTGCTCCGCTCCTTTCGATCGTAGCGTGATGTGATATAGCCTATAGCCTTTCTCAATAAATAGGCTACCCAACACAAAAATATTTTTTCAATTCGGACCAGTAGTTCCTGAGATTACCGCGTTCAACCAAACAAACTCTTCAGCTGTGTAATATTATTAGTATAGAGGTTGTATGTTTTCATAAATTTTCAGGATTACCTACAGTACTTAGCACCCATTTAGATCTTAGGTTATCGGAGCAGTCGACAACTATACGCACATTCTAAATACTGAACTTGGTTCCCATTTTAACATTTATGGGTTTTGTTTCGCTAACACCCTTTGTGTTTTGGGCCCAACCAACAAAAGTGACTGGTTACCTTTAAAACCGTGGTTCAACTTTTTTATATTTTTCTTCCCTGTGTTATTCTTTTGCCGCGTGCATGTACCCTCGATAATATTTTACGTCACGGTAGCAACTATAAAACTGCCCTTCGCATGCCAGAAACAATCCCTAGAAAAAAAAAAACTTACTCAACATAGTGGTCGTCGAAATATCACTTGCATTGCATTTTGATACAAAACCACTAAATAATAGTATAAATAAATTAAAATATTTCAACATCGTCCCAACTCTTATTCGCTACAGCGGAAAAGATTTCGATTCAAAAATAATTTTATTCGTTTTTTTATTGTGAAAATTTTATTGTAGCGAATAAAAACGTGATTATTTTTGGTTATAAGTTAGGTACTTGTTTTAGTAAGGATTTCTTGTTCCAGTCAATCTCATCTACCAAGCCTTTTCCCAACTATAGTCAAATCGGCTTCTAGTCCAACCAAATGCAGCTGGAAATGCAACCAAATACCTGTATTTTAGAAGGAGCGACTGTCTATCAGTTACTGGAGAACACGATACCGGTCGTTGCAGCGGCGAGGTATGGTGGCCTAGTGGTAAGAGCCGCGGCTTACCGAATTGTAGGTAGGTTCGATCCCAGACAGGCTCTTTACTTTGTGTAAATTATTTCATCAACACTTCTCTCAAATCGGTGAAGGAAAACATCATAAGGAAGATGTCCTAGAACCGTCTACCAACTTGCACTGGGTCCACTCTCTCTTGAAGACAGGCGCGGCCGCAGCCTAACATTTTGGGGGGGGGGGGGGTCACCATGAGTACTGAAGAATATTTTTAGGAAGGTACATCCTCTTTCGTCTAGCATGATGTCCCGGGTTATAATCTTTTTGCAAATGTCCATCGGAGTCTCCGTGGCTCAAGTGAGAACAATTTTAAGATAGTAAGACAGGCAAATCGTTCAGGGTTTCGGCAGCATGACTGTCTTTGGGGGGGTTATGACCCCTAGGACCCCCCCCCCCCCCCCCCCTCGGACTGCGCCTGATTGAAGATAGGAGTCATGTCTACCTATAATGTAAGTACCCCCTCGGACTGCGCCTGCTTGAAGAGAGGAGTCATGTATACCTATATGTAAATGCAAGGGGTGGTTTTGTTTCGACACAATTAACGAACTCCAAAATGCAAATAGGTGCAATCAAAAACACTGGGAGACTTACGCTCTTTGTTGATCTCTTTATTACGTCACCAACTTGATAAGCGAAACTTGTCGCAGGACATTAGGTGCTAGGTATACAGGCTGGCAAGGACATCGAAGCAATTAATGTAACCATTGACCAATACATTTTGGCCGGGTAGGTTTCTTTAAATTTCTACTCTAGCTGACCCCCTGACCATTCTTGCCACCAGTACTTAATAGTGTGACTGACATTGGGAGGGCGAAACAAGCTTGACTCCTACCGAAAGGCCTGGCCAGCACTAGCAAAAGACAGAATTCTCTGGAAAAGGGAGGGCTTTACCCTGCAGTTGGGCAATACAGGCTAGTTAGAATAGACACTGTTGTACCGTGTGGTGCCGGACGTAAAGAATAACACCACCCCATTTCTTCCCGTGGGTGTCGTAAAAGGCGACTAAGGGACTTACTAGAGAATGGGCAGCAGCGTTCTCTATGCATTTTACCACCATACTGCGATCGCCAACCCGCCTGCCAAGCGTGGTGATTATGGCAAAGCCCCCCAAGGGGGAGGCCTAAGTCCAGCAGTGGACGTCTTATGGCTGAAATGATGATGATGAGATTAGACACTAGCATGCCCAGCATCAAGAATTTTAATTTTGATAACATAAAAAATTAAGTCGCTAATTAGTCGGCAAATATCAGAATCAGTTGATCACTGGTTCAAAAGTGTTTATGGGTGGCTACCCACTTTTGAACCAACTCAGCGCTTGCTTTGAGAAGCTCTCTCCAGATCGGCCGATCTTGAGAGAGCTTACCACAGCTTGACCCATTTGAATCTAATAGGTATAGAAATATGTTTTCTTGGCAATTTATCGTAAACTCTTCGATCTAGCTTTTGGACTACTTATACCTTAAAAATGTAACTCATTCAATCAATCAATCAACTCAGCCTATCGCAGTCCACTGCTGGACATAGGCCTCTCCCATGTTGCGCCACAACACCCTGTCCTCCGCCTTCCGCATCCAGTCTGCCCCAGCCATTTTCCTAAGGTCGTCGGTCCATTTAGCTGGGGGGCGTCCCACACTACGCTTGCCGATACGCGGTCTCCACTCCAGGACTCGTCTGCTCCACCGGCCATCGGTCCTTCGACAGACATGGCCAGCCCACTGCCACTTCAGGTTGCTTACTCTGCGAGCTATGTCGGTAACTCCAGTTCTTTTCCGGATAATTTCGCTTCTGATTTTATCCTTCGCTGAGCGACCTTGAATTTGTGGACCAGCCCAACTGTCAGTGTCCACGCTTCGGCACCGTATGTCATTACGGGCAGGACGCACTGGT
Organism: Aporophyla nigra; assembly: GCA_947507805.1. NCBI lineage: Eukaryota > Metazoa > Arthropoda > Insecta > Lepidoptera > Noctuidae > Aporophyla > Aporophyla nigra. The sequence continues at coordinate 9,224,875 of OX382319.1, read as the reverse complement.
TAAAGACCTTAGTCTTCAGATATTGCGGGATAGGTGACGAGAAGACTTGACGAAGTTTTCCAAATGCTGCCCAACCTAACTGGATCCTTCTGTCGGCTTCCTACTCGAAGTTGTGTCTATCGAGCTGGATGACTTGGCCTAAGTAGACATAATCCTTCACAACTTCGAGAAGCGAACCCTCGATGCAAATGCGATAAAAATGTAACTCATTAAATCTTCAAAACTAAGTCCCGACTAAATCTGTAACTTGGAAGGAGATATAAATGTAACCAAGCTGAGGATTCTCTACAGATCGGCCACCAATAGCCTCTTGTAACTTTTGGACCAGTGACTGAGTAATTCTTATATTTGTCGACTAATTTTCTGTTATCAAAATTAATTAATTAATTAAAATATAAAGCTGAAGAGTTTGTTTGTTTGATTGAACGCGCTAATCTCAGGAACTACTGGTCCGAATTGAAAAAATATTTTTGTGTTGGGTAGCCTATTTATCGAGGAAGGCTATAGGCTATATAATATCACGCTAAAACTAAGAGGAGCGGAGCAGTAATGAAAAATGTTGCAAAAACGGGGTAAATCGCACGGGTAGGCGATTCGACGCGACGGGAAGGGTCGAGGAACAAGAAAATAACGCGGACGAAGTTGCGGGCAGAAGCTAGTCAAAATTAAAATGCCTGATGGTTGGCTAAGCCAGTCAGGTCACACGAGAATGTGGGCCTCAGGCTCCTTGATTCCCGCGTCTGTGTGAGTGTGCGACACTACAAACAACCATTTCGAACTTTTGTTCGTAGTTTCTGTACTGTCCATATTTATATTGTGGAAAAGTGTCGCCCCTTATTACATGGAAATTATAACAGGCCAAATGCAGATACTATGTCAAAGGGACGTACTACGCCGTCAGTATCCAACCCGACATCCAGCGGAAACCTTGGTTTTTATTAACTTACGAAATTGTCGAAAAGAACTGTTTCATCGTTGTGTAGACTGAGACTCGGTCACTGCTGCAGTCCCGTTTTCCTGGACAAGATCCGTGTTCGTGACAGTTCCCTTTGCGAATGCGGTCGTGATGATGGTACTCTTCGACCACAAATTTTTTTTTCATGTCCTTCACGTCTTTTGATTTGTACCTTAAATTAATATAACGCTTCCTACTAACTTGCATTCCCTCTAGGCTTAGTTTTCCCCTACATTAATTCAAGTCATTATATATTATATTTAAAAAAAAAAATGACATTTTGTAGTATGGAGTGTAACAGTTTTTAACAAAACATAATCTCTCCTTTTGAGTTACTAACAATAACCAATACCACAAAGTGCTAAGTTCAACGACACATCTTGCCGTGTTGCCGTCTCTACGTGTCACTCGCAGAATAGTCGACAACGGCTACGTTGAAATTATGTCATCACTTTGTCTTTGTCTAGTTTTTGTGACACGTCAAAATTGTAAATATTTCAACGTAATTTATGTAATACAAAATTTAAATAATCTTTAATTTTAATTGAAGCGTAACTACTGGCTATGAGTGGAAGAAAATGTGTGCCTCTCTCCCTTGCCCCTACAGTAATTTACGAAAAGTAACTCTCTCTCTCTATCTATCTTCACTAACTTGATCTCCCCTCTCATCTTGCGTTCGCGTTCCCCTATCACACTTTTCGTAACGCTCTCGTCACACACCAGCTTACTTCCCAAGTCAAGCGTGCGAAAAGAAGTTTTACTTCAAAAGGGAAAAAAAATAAAAATTCGGGTGTACTATGTCTATACCTTTGGTGTATGATGAAGGGAAAATTCTACACATTACCAAGAAATAAAACCCAAATCTGTGTCAATATATAAATTTATTAACTCCTTCACTTAGCGACAGGTTTAACAGGCTTGGTTGGCTTCTTGGTTTTCTTAACACCAACAGGTTTCTTTTCACCTTTCGCTTTCTTGGGGGGTGGAGGGGTGGTTTTCTTGGCTACTGGCTTCTTAGGCTTCTTGGCAGCAGCAGCCTTAGCGGCTTTCACCCTACGTTGACGCAGCTTCTCGGCTTTCACGGCTGGGTCGGCTTCTGAGAGCTTGATCTGTGTAAAGGTTATGATGTTAGTGGAAGAATTTTGACCGAGTTGGGGGGTGAGATAAGGTGGTAAGTTCAGAAATTGTCAACGTGTAAGTAATCATGGTTTTCATAACCCAATGCTCTGAAAGAGTAGTATCATCATTTTGGAGGGTTTTTTTTTTTTTGGTATTCAATTAATATATTGTATCAAGTATCTTGACTTGGTTTGCGAGGTTATCGACATGTGGGAAGTGGAGTCAGTGATCATTATGGCGGTAGTCGTAACAGCCAATGGCTTGATAGCTAAGAGCGTCGACCAACACCTGAGGAGACTCATTGGGCAGCTGCATCTAGGGGTTGATTCGGAAAGCGGTAGTTCTGGACACGGCTCGTAATGTTAGAAAGTTCCTCTCTCTGGATTCCTGACCGCCGGTATCTTGGACCTTATTCCCGAAAGTTTTTGTATTTAAAAATATAATTTATGCAAGGATCGTAGCAGGTGACGTTCTGTAGTTTCTGCCTACCCCCATGGGAAAAAGTCGTATTTTATGTGTGTATGTATAATTTACTAGCTTTTGCCCGCGGCTTCGCCCGCGTGGATGTCGGAAAATATCCCGCAGGAACGTACTACCGGGATAAAAAGCACCCTATGTGTTATTCCAGGTTTTAAACTATCTGTGTGCCAAATTTCATCTAAATCGGGTCAGTAGTTTTTGCGTTAAAGAGAAACAAACATCCACACATCCATACATACAAACTTTCGCTTTTATAATATTAGTAAGATTAGTCTTTTACTGAAATAAAGGAGAATAATAAAATATATTGTATAGCCTTGCAGCCAGGATTATCTATCAGCAACTCGCTCTGAAATAGCCTTGTGGAATCAAACGTGCCATACTATAAGTACGTACACGACCCAATTCTCGAAAATGGCCATATCACATTGTACTAGGATCGATCCAACATCACTGACAGGAGTATTGTTGCCAATAAGCCTGATATAGTGGTGGTGGATAGAGTGAAACGGCGCACAATTATTGTTGACATAACAATCCCACATGACGGGAACTTCGTGAAAGCCAAGAAAAATAAAACAAAATAAGTACCTCCTCTTTTTATGAAGTTGATTAAAAAGTACACATATAATACTCACTCCACGCTTCTCAGCCAAAGCTAAGGCCTTGATGTTATTCCTCCTGTCCTGATCAAGGATGGCCTTCCTTCTGGTCACAGCGGAGTATGGGTTCAACCTCAGCATTGCCCTAGTGTTGGTCAGCGGGTTCAGCTTCCTGGTCGCACGGACTACACGCTTGCTGTAAAGAAAATTGATGCGGTTAGATGGTGTAAAATGTAGTTGGGTGGTATGAGAGAGAGGGTAAACATTCAGTATTTGTCAACGTGTGAGTAATCATGGTTTTCATAACCCAATGCTCTGAAAGAGTAGTATCATCATTTAAATTTTGGAAGATTGGCAACTTTGGAACCCTTAGTATGGAGGTCAGCAGTCACTCGTGAACAGTAGACCACATGAATTTATTCTTAAGAAAAACTACACAGAGGTATTTCATTTTTTTTTAAACCCATTTTGCAGGAGGTTGCTTGTCATTAGTTTAGATATTAAATGAAATGCTTGTTGGAGATTAAAAATTTTTTGTTATAAGTAAAATACCTTTTAAAACTAAGTGACGCCGGCATTTCCTAGCTGACTGATCCCTGAGAAGAAATGCCGAAACAAAGTCTTGGTGTCTTTTAAATTCCAAACATTATATTATTCGATTTTTACGAGTCTAACAATGCAGGGCAATGTCTGCACGGGCCTTATGAAAAAAGAGTGTTTGCAGCGTTGAGTTGATCTATCCCAACAGACGACATGTATGTATCAGTCATTGTGTAGCTCAACCCCATTTTAGAGATCTCAACTGGCCGTCACGAGTCACTACCCTATCTATAGGATATTTTCAAAATACTCAAAACTGCCAGACAGTTATAAAAAGTCATGTATTCATTCTAGCCTGCATGGTAAAGTAGCTCTAGCTTTTCCTAACTATATCTGGGTCAGTTTAGAGACTAAAAAATGCAGCTGAGTATCAGTATTTTACATGGAGCGACTGGCTATATGACCTCCACAACCCAATTACTGGCGTTGCACAATTCATAGGTCATTTTATTTTATTTTATTTATTTGGCTTACCAACAATTGAATACACTGATACAATGTTACGAAATACATTCATTATACTTATGGTCTAGTGTACCAATTTCTTACAGGTAAGCACAACATGCATCACTTCTCTGTGGATTAAATTGGGTGCCTTCATTATACTTATGGTCTAGTGTACCAATTTCTTACAGGTAAGCACAACATGCATCACTTCTCTGTGGATTAAATTGGGTGCCTTCATTATACTTATGGTGTAGTGTACCAATTTCTTACAGGTAAGCACAACATGCATCACTTCTCTGTGGATTAAATTGGGTGCCTTCATTATACTTATGGTCTAGTGTACCAATTTCTTACAGGTAAGCACAACATGCATCACTTCTCTGTGGATTAAATTGGGTGCCTTCATTATACTTATGGTGTAGTGTACCAATTTCTTACAGGTAAGCACAACATGCATCACTTCTCTGTGGATTAAATTGGGTGCCTTCATTATACTTATGGTCTAGTGTACCAATTTCTTACAGGTAAGCACAACATGCATCACTTCTCTATGGATTAAATTGGGTGCCTTCATTATACTTATGGTCTAGTGTACCAATTTCTTACAGGTAAGCACAACATGCATCACTTCTCTATGGATTAAATTGGGTGCCTTCATTATACTTATGGTCTAGTGTACCAATTTCTTACAGGTAAGCACAACATGCATCACTTCTCTATGGATTAAATTGGGTGCCTTCATTATACTTATGGTCTAGTGTACCAATTTCTTACAGGTAAGCACAACATGCATCACTTCTCTATGGATTAAATTGGGTGCCTTCATTATACTTATGGTCTAGTGTACCAATTTCTTACAGGTAAGCACAACATGCATCACTTCTCTATGGATTAAATTGGGTGCCTTCATTATACTTATGGTCTAGTGTACCAATTTCTTACAGGTAAGCACAACATGCATCACTTCTCTGTGGATTAAATTGGGTGCCTTCATTATACTTATGGTCTAGTGTACCAATTTCTTACAGGTAAGCACAACATGCATCACTTCTCTATGGATTAAATTGGGTGCCTTCATTATACTTATGGTCTAGTGTACCAATTTCTTACAGGTAAGCACAACATGCATCACTTCTCTGTGGATTAAATTGGGTGCCTACTTAAAAATTAGATTTAGATAGTTTTCAAACTTACGTAAAATCATATCACAAACATTTTAAAACACTAACGGTGGAGTTTCTTGCCCATTCTTCTGCATGCGAATGTACCTTTTGGAAGGGGCGACTAGAATCAATTATGTAACTGTTGACGTTCAAAAGTGCCTCTTATATACCTATTTGAAATAAATGCTTTGTCTTTGTTTGTATGGTACCAATAATAATGTGTACGTACTTAGGCGCGCGCAGAACCTTCCTGATCTCGTCAGATTTCAGCAGACGACTGAGGTCAGTGTTGGCCATTTTAGGCTGAGGAAGGTTGAAGTTCTTCTTCTCCTTCGAAGGAGTCTTCCATGAGCCGAACAGGGAATCTGTAGAAAGAGATTTCAGTAGTTAAGTAGGCTATAAAATATATTGTTTGTAGGACCAACTGCACGCGTAGCATGACCACCGTAGAAATGGGTTTTGTCGACGGAAGAATAGACAAAATTTCAGATTGTAGAAAGATTAAAGACAGAATTATAGATTGTAGAAAGATATGTACCGTTTTATGCGGGCGTAGCATGACAATTCTATCTCTACTCTACCAAGAATAGACAAAAACCCATTTCTACGGTGATCATGCTACGCGTGCTGGTAAAAGTATTTGTCCGATTCATACCATGGTTTCGACAATCTAGAAATTTTAAACTATTTTTTGTTGGCAAATGCAACAAACGAACGCAAATCCTACATCGGGCAAGCAGAGCTTTTCTACGGAGGTAGAGTGAATTTTACAGCCTGTTTCCCATACTTCCGAACTATAATAATTAGACTCCACATGTTAAAAATTCTGGAAAATGTTCCTTTCAGAAACTTAAAAACTTTGGAGATGGGAAAAGCAGTCTTAATTTTTTTTTTTGTAAATAAAATTACCAATCATGTTGTATTGCAAATAATGACAATACAGGTTAGAATTCTGCCTCTACTCTATACCGTTTCTGTTGCATAAAGTTGAATATATAAAGACATACTTTTGGAGGTATGAGGAACAGGTTGGAAGGTTCACTCAACCTCCATAGAAACGGGAGGATTCTCCGACAAAACGGGGTTGTGTCTGATAGGCAAGTGCCCAACTACAATTTTTTTTTTTTGGGAATAACATCGTGAAGGTCAACCTATGAGGTTGTCGGCTGCTTAACAGGACTTGAACTTGACGATTGATGTCGGGACGTTGTATATTTGCTAGTTGCGCGGTAAACTATGCTTGCGCGATGCAGGTTTCCGTAACATCAGTGTGATACGTGGTTCGCATGAGGCGGTGTGCGCTGCCGTTTTGTTTGTGCAGAATAAACAATTTTTCTTTCTTTCTAACAACAGGATAAGTTTTTAACCAGTGCGCAAATTTTAACAAATTAAACTTAAACGAGTTATCTTAGTACAAAAAAATTAAGTTATCGTTAACGAAAGATGTTTATTTTGAAACTGGTTTTTATGGTAACTTGCGCGCGGCGCCGGCGCGGCGGCGAAGATGAACGACCGAGCGTAGCTACAAGTACCTACCAGCTGTTCGATCGGTCAAAATTCTAAGAAGTTCGACGTACGCCCGCGGTTACTGACCTATTTACTATTGTCGATATCATATTACGAAATATGTAGGGTGTCCACAGTTTACTGATTTAAGGTCGGATATGTATTTAAAAAAAGTATTGAAAACATAATTGAAATGTGTTCTATTGCTGATACTGAACCACCAAACAAAATTTGCACACTGGTTAAAAAAGTTTCTAGTATACTGAAGTTTTTAAATAAATAAATGTATTCCACAAGTCGACACATTGACAGACTCAATGTTTCCTAAGGGAACTATAATATACCCCTCGATATTCGTAACTCGACTTTGTATGGAACAAAACGAGTAAGGCTTATAGGGGATACAATAAGATAGAAATGGAAATCCGTGTATTGAATACTCTGTGGGATTCTCAATGCTCGGTTCAATTTAATTTTGATTTAATTTTTTTTTATAAGTTTAAATTCTTAACAGACTTCAAAATTAAGAGTTATTGGTGCCGATTCTGTTGTACAAAATGCTCTAAACTAAACTAAAAATCACTAAAATTTGGTTTATTCCTGTCAAACGACGATTTCCTATTCTGAAATAGACTAAAGTGACACAAATTAACTATAAGTATTTTAGTTTGACAGCATTATGATTGCACTGAGTTATTAGTTTAGTGAAAATGACAATTTTGCTATTTATTCTGAGTTTGCCGGTTTTCACCAAAAATTTTGACTATAATAATTTATTTTGACTAAATCTGACTATTTTTGATCGCGATTAAAAAGGTGTGGAATAAAACTAGGGGTCATGAACAAAAATTCACACCAACGCCTCGCCTTCACGTTCCAAAAGTGTTGTATTTTGTTTTTCTTTTGCTTATTTCTCGAAAATGACGTGTCCTATCGCAAAAATAATGAAATTTTCGACCCCCTTTATTAACCCCACATAAATCCCAACACGTGGGTAATTTTTTTTTTTTTTTTTCAAATAAAAAGTGAAAAATTCCATATAAAACACGTCCAGGTTGCACTTGCCCGTCCTTGCGCGCACCTTCGTCTCTTAAAAAATTCATTGCGTAGCGCACACAAGTACCACGTTGGGAAACTAAAAGAAAAAAAAACCACGTTGAGTCGCGATTGTCAAATTCGATTTTAGTCGTGTCAAAATAATTTTTAAATTTAGAGATTTTTTTCTTGCAAAATAGCGTAACAATTCTCATAGCTAAAAGTATGGAATTTTAGAGATAGTTTAGTTCGGTGTACAACAGAATCGGCACCATTATCGATATCATAAATTTTATTTTACATTTTCCGCTAAAATCTGAACCTGGTTTATTTCTATTGGTAGTTTGCACTCTTATGCAATATTTTTAACAGACTTCAATAAGTTTTTTTTTTTTTTGCTGTCTGTAAATTTTTTCATCGGGTTTAATAGTTTTTTGGTTTTCCTGGAAGTCTTCAAATAGACTCCGGACTCAGGTAGGCCGAAGTAAAGAAAACCTGCTCAGATTCCGCCCTGGAGTGTCAATGTGGTGCTGTCCCACAAACAATGCGGCACTTGATATCATGTCCAGCATGTTGTTGTCTGCACGCTACAGGAGTTGATGGACGCTCGTTGCCAAATTCTGGGCTAAAACGCTACACGCTAAAAAGAAGAATAGTTTTTTTTTGTCATTTGTACTCACCGAGCCTGTCGAAAGCGGACTGAGTCCAGATGCAGAAGCGTCCGAGGTGACCACCGGGCGCCAGCTTCAGAAGGTTGAGCTTGTCCACGTTCAGCATCTCGACGCCGGGAATGTTGCGGAAGGCGCGGGTCAGACCCTGGGGACAGGAAAGTGTTGATAAGACACGAATTACTGATAGATGTGGGTTAGTATTAACTCTGAATACTCGGTTCTTCTAATTAAGATAAGTCGTTATTTCCCTTTATTGTCTTCATGCTTTGTGTTGATGTCGGCTCAATGGAGTCACATTGTCAAAAATATAATTAACCTACTGAGACCACATCTGATTATGGTCAGATAAGCTGATCGCAGAGATTGGAAGAGGAAAAAATTGTCTAGAGATCTGGCAGCTATACAGGGCCCAATTAAATTGACATCTGCCAATCCAGATTACGGCCGTCTCTCACAGAGGCCTGTCTCCCAGCAGTGGGAATTTTAAAGGTTGATTATTACAACTCAAGCATTAAGCTCAGTACCCACAGGCAGTCAGTCTTATGCCAGTGACATCAATATTAGGGTGTAAACAAAAATGTAGCGACACTTATGATCCGCTATGCGTACAAACGCGTGCAGTTCGGTTGTGCCGCGTTGATATCACCCCTAAACGAAGCTGAAGCTATTGATCGCTTTAGCCGTACGCTGCTGGGGTGAGAGGGTAAGCAGAAGAATTAAGTCTTACAAATATGACGAAAGTTAGGTTAGTTACCAAACGAGAAGACTTTATCAGTGTCATGAAAAAGTTAGCAGTGAAAGAAGTGGTTACTATAGCATCACTCGTTTCCGTAAAGTTTTCCACCAGTTATGTCTGAGTCCCATGTAATAGGGAGCGAGCAAATTGCCATCAACTGGTAGAAAGAAAGAAGTACTGGAATACTTATAAAATGTCTTGTGAAAGTCATGAATGAGGGTATATTTTTCTCAAGCATAGCCGGATGTCATTGTATGGGCTTTTGATGCATGAGGAAAATGTGTAGAAAGTTTCGAGTATGACTGTCGATGGCTATAAGAGTAGAGGGAGACCATAGAAACGATGGACGGACTGTGTGAATTATGATATGTATAGAAAGGGGGTGACTACTGAGATGACGACTAATAGAGAAGTGTGGAAGATAAAGATATGTTGCACCAACACCAAATAAATTGGGAAGACAGGAGACTAATGACGATGGAAACCCCTAAAAAAAATTAGCACTTTTGGTGTTTTGTATTACGAAATTTATAACATGTGTCTGCTGGGAATTCATTACAGGAATACTAGATGTACCAGAGGTGTAAATAAGAAACAATGTTACATGCCACCAATTATTTAACTTTTTTTTTTGTGGGTGTGAAATCATCAAATGACGTCTCCCGCTCTGGGTGGAGCGGAAGGGCAGGTCAGACGTTTACTGACTAAAGCCCACCCGTGTTCCTTCAATTGCCCATATGCCAGGGCCACGGTAACTCTTTCGAACTAATCTCCCGACCCTAGCAGGTTAATAGTTGGGTTATAAGTGCGAATATAGAGAAAAGCAGGTCGCAATAGCAGCGTCTCCGTGCGTGTCTAGCTTTAATTCCCCTCCCAATTTATTTCCAGTTTCAGCCCGGAACTTGAACCCAACAATCTTCAAGGTTCGTCTGCTAAAGACAGTGTATATTGCTGTGGATCCTTACCTGGTCCTTGTGGTAGATGATGAGGGGTCCTTTGCGCTGCACGCGGCGACGGTTACGCATCTTTCCCTTACCGGCGCGCAGGCGCTGGGATTTGTAGACCTAGACAATGAGAATGAGGTTTTATTACTTATACATTAGAATAGCTTCACACAGAAAACGACACAGCGTTATCGTTGCGTTCAGGCAGCGTTTACAATGAGTAAACGTTTGGCGAGAGCCAGTAAGGTCGGTACTATCTTTTTTTTTAGGTCAGGGTGGAATTCTTCACAAATATCCCCCGCCCTGTAGTCGGCATAGGGGTCTTGTCAGGCTCTTACTGACTAAAACCACACCAGTGTTCCCTCCCACACCTACGTCGGGGATCACGGGATCTATTGCGACGTCAAGTCAGTAGAGGAGTGAGACGTTGAAATGACGATACCTTTACCGTCTTCCCATGGGAAAAGAAAGAAATTCACTTTGCTTGGCCTGGGAGTCGAAACCCAACGCTTCACAGTGACACTTGGGACCACTAGATAAATGAAAAACTCTTTTTTAATAGTATCTAAGTATTTTATTACAAAGCGAATGTTTTCCACAGTTTACGTCCGCGTTGAACAATGATATTCAGCCGGATGGTTGGCTTGGAAGTTTTAATGTATCTCCATAGACATAACGACAGATATATAGATCTGTAATTAGCTTTTAAGGAGAAATAACCTACTGATTTTTTCAAGTATAATCAAACCCTGTTTATCAGGTAATAGGGTAACATACAAACTTTTTTTGCATATTTAAAACTGAATATCAAGGTCACCTGTCAATTATTTTGTAGTTTTATGTATATTTTACTGAAAATGTATAAAACTAGATTTTTCAACTTTAAAAACACCTGAAGGAATTGTCGTTAAGATTTGGCGCAATAGTAAAGATGATAATGGAAGACGTCCCGACCAGGGTAAAACCATTTCATTCACATGTTTTGGGTCCAACTTTACATGAAACATGCCTGGTGTCCTTTGTAAATGGAACTACAAATTGGCATCTGTAGGTACATTTTTTGACTCATTTGACAAAATTTACAACAGACTGGCTTTTGCCCGCGGCTTCGCCCGCGTGGATGTCGGAAATTAACGCAGGAGGACGTACTACCGCGGTAAGATGTGTTAATTCAGGTTATATTATAGGTAATAGCTGCTACTCGCGACTTCGTCCGCGTGGTATTTAACAAAAAGTTTTTCATAAAAACTGTCTTTGAAAACTACGCTGACATGCGTCTCAAAATTCAGCGTGTTTTTAGTTTTTTTAAACTTTTATCTATTTTTTCTAAAATAAAAGTAGCCTAAGTTACTCCTTGTTACATCAGCTATCTGCCAGTGAAAGTTCCGTCAAAATCGGTCCAGCCATTTCAGAGATTAGCCGAAACAAATAGACAGACAGACAAAAATTGTAAAAAATGTTGTTTTGGTATATGTACCGTGTATACATCCATATGCACTTGGTAAAAAGTGGTTATCTTAATATTAAAAACAGACACTCCAATTTTATTTATTTGTATAGATACTTTTAGAACAATAGTTTATAATGTTTTTCAACAAACCTTGAGGACATCAGACCAGGCCTTGATGCATCTCAGGAAGATGACTGCCTGTTTGGTCTTGCTGATCTCCTGGACCTTGTCGGAGACCACCAGGGGCAGCTCAGGTACTTTCTCGATGATGTGACCTGAACAGAACATGAGAATATTTAGTCTTCTATAACAAGGAGTATGATCGGATGTTTGAATATAAACAAGGCAAAAGGAGTATGTAAGGATGTATAAAGGAGTATGTAGCAGGTGGCGTTTTGTCATTTCAAATCAAATCAAATCAAAATATTTTTATTTCATATAAACCTGGGCACATGGGCACTTATGAAACGTCAGAAGCTAGGTGCACGGTTCCAAATAGTTGATTCCTATGGAGAAGAGCCGGCAAGAAACTCCACGGTTACTCTTTTAAAAATAATTCGTTTTTACAATTGTTTCAAATTACAGTGTTAATAGTATGGGAGGACGGTGTAGGCCTGTCAACAAGTACCAGGTACTGAATAAGATAGAAAATTGTCTACAGTCTACAAGGCCTACAACATTCTCACATTCACAAAGTATAAAATAATCTACATAAATAAAATTATTTCATAAATAAGACATATTACACTATTTAAACCAAATGTCATTATAGCCATGACAACTAATATTAAAGAGTACAATGTACAAGTGTAGGTATATAATTTCAAAAATGAGTAAATGTGAAAGAATGTAAAAACTGAAAAACTTGAATACAAAATGCACATCGTACATTTCAAACTAACATTTGACTAATCTGACTTCATAAGTAAGATAGAAAAGCGAATGTCTTCCATAGTTTACGTCCGCGTTGAACAATGATATTCAGCCGGATGGTTGGCTTGGAAGTTTAATGTTTCTCCATAGACATAACGACAGATATATAGATCTGTAATTAGCTTTTAAGGAGAAATCTGTTGCGTAATTTAAAAGATTCAAGCGTTCAGACGCAGGAAGCGACTTTGTTTTATACTAAGTAGAGATAGACTGCTCAATGATACTAAAACGTTACTTTCTAGATTGCAGTGCGATCTAGAAAATCTTTTAATTTTTATCTAGGTATATTATTTGTTAATTGATATGTATTGTTACCGAGTTGCCGTGTCTGACCGTATCGCTGTTAAACCCGCGATGGTTTGTGTGATACGTTAAATTGCCAAACAAATGCTTTAAAATTGTTTTTAGAATAATAAAAAATATATGAGATTATCCTTAAAACACATCTATCTCCTGATTCCGGCTCCACATCCAACATCGATCACAGTTCCGATAAATAAAATTTTAAAATCCGATTCTGATTTCGGTTAACCCCCCTCCGGTACATCCCTACTACCAACGACAGCCCTGTTGGTCCTGCGCCTGATCTCACTCCGGTCGTGTCGGATTGCCATCGTACTATCGTCTGCGCACACATGCTTACACTATAATATCTCCCGCGCCGATGGCTAGTCTCCGTTGACGTCTGTAGGACTATACTATAAACCGCAGCCTGTAGTACATACCTCTAGCCTGCACGAGAGCTGGCACTCCGCTAGCGGCGACGGCAGCGGCGACGGCGGCGCGCCTCTGACGTAGGTTGACGCGGCGGTGCCAGCGACGCCACGGCTTCGTGGGCGCGAACATGCGGCCTCCACGGCACATGTTACCGAACGCACCCTGGCCGGACCTGGGTGAAGGGAGTTGTATGATGAGAGAAGTTTCCGGCTGGTTGAAGACGAAGATCCAAGTCAAATGGCACTAGTTGTCCTTTTAATATAGTATAGGCCTGAGTTATACGGCTGGCGTTAGCTGTCAGCTAGGTGGCATACATTTAAGAATAGCCGTTCATAGACAAAATTTGAATGCGGTTCCACTGTACCATAATGTTCTGCAGCATAACTTCTGATGCATGGGAACAAATGTTTCGTTTCTACATACATTACACAAGACTTTTCCCAACAGTTTAGATCTAGCCTAAAAACTCTGACCAAGTTTTTGCATTTCCAACTTTATTTCGGCTTGGGTTAAGTTCTTAATGCAAAAATGACGCCAAACTAGGTTGTCAATTTTGTAAATAGAACTGTATTTCGATTTGTGTTAGGTTCTTATTTAAAAAACAGCCGGTTATTATCAGCTGTTTTTATTGAATTTTTCCTGGAACTAAGATATTTTTTGTGGATTCCAAAAACCAAACTTAACAGTCGTTTGGTTGCTTTAACGTACATGTCATTGTCATTTGAAGGTTTGTCAACTTTGGAATTATGAAAAATAAATTTGTTTTTTGGTTGTTTTATTTTATTCGTTTTCGATGTAGATACTCTAAACGTGGCTAAAGTATTGCCAGCTAATTAAACTTGACCCTATATTTTAAGTTACCACAAGTACACATTGTGAAATGCAGTAAAGAATTGAGTATTTCTATCTGCCTTTACCTATATGGAATCTATCTAATATCTTGTCCAGCGTGTCCTGCTGTTTGCACGCTACAGAAGTTGATGGACGCTACTGAAAGTGCTAAGCCAAATTCTGAGCTGACTATATTTAGATTGCTATCGACACGCTCAGAAGAAGATGGAATACAGGCGAGTTGTTTTAGTAAAGTAGATGTATTCTAACATATCGAATGCGTCTACCCACAGGGAGTAGACGTCCGCGCTATTAGAACTTTGATGTACCCCGCCATTGTCACTAATCACAGTAATTTATACTGCAACAGTGTTTAAACGGGGATCTACGTAAAGTAGTCAACAATAGAAATAATGCATCCTGTGATATGCAGTTACAGCAGCCATAACTGGTCATGGCTCGTTTAATAAACATCTCTTTGTCATAGGACTAACAGATAGGCCACTGCGCAGGGCCTGTATTGAGAACGACGAGACAGCAGCGCATGTGCTACTAACTGCCCGGCGATCGCCACTTACAGTGCCAAGTACTTCGGTAACCCAGGTACCCTACGTGAGATAGTAACACCAAGGCGTTGCTGGCCTTCCTCGAGGAGCTGGGATGGATCGAATATCAGATTTCCCACCCGTACGCAAAATACGCGCTCAGACGTGGAGTTGCGGACACCAGCTCGTTCTACGTATTACCTATCCTGTGGTATGTGGAGCTCTTTGGGTATGGAATCCTAAAAAGCAAATTCAGGTCATTCCCTGATAAACGAGTCCTTAGTTTTTTCCAAGCAACGACGAACCCAAATCATGATTCTCCTACCCTTATCCCATTTTATTTGTGGTCGGCACAACATGTCTATTTCTTCCACACCTCTCCATTACTCATTATATCGGTAGTCACTCCCTTCCGATCCATTTCATCATTCACACAGTCTCCCTCTTTATAGCCATCTACATATCCACATTTTCCCATGTAAGCCGACATTAGATACTGGAGCTTCTCGCACGGTTGTCAGTTCCAACTAGCGAATCGTTTTCTTGGGGACTTTTTCAGTAAGCATGACGGCGTTAATTTAGTAACAGCCTCCGTGGTGAGAAGGAGGTGGAATTAAAACTGGGTAACACAATCTGGTCATCATGGCCGACATAGTAGACGACTGCATCCTAGGTTTGGACTTCATGCGACAGCACTGTTGTGAGATCGACATTAATCAAGGAGTCCTAAAATGTGGGTCAGTACTTCATGTGCCCATACCATGAAAATCGATTTTCACACAACTTGTCAGTTATCAGTGCCACTTTCAAACTTCCTCTAGTGTACTCATTAGAACCCGAAATGTCAAAAAAAAAAGGTTACCGCCAGTTTCAGGTTTTGACCTTGACCCGCCCCGTTTCGGACTTCTTGCATTTAAACCCTGGTTTCACGCTTTTACTATGAAACCCGTATAAAACTTATACTTTAATACACTGATGAGAATTTTATTGTCGTTCACAGCTTTCTGGTTAATATTAAAACATTAAAAAAATTCAGAAGACGGCATACACTAAAAAAAATGGAAGCCATCTTACCTGTGGGTACCACCACCACGTACACGGGGGATACGCGCTACAGCACGTCCGGTACCCCATGACTCGGCACTGGTCTGGTGACCTGGTTGACAAAGGGAGAAAAAACGTTAAGTTGAATTATGACCTTGACCTTGAAGTGAACGGAAAACAAGCACCGTAAGTTTGTCTACAGAGAAAATCTGGTCGAAAACTTATTATATTTCTTTTTTTTTTTATATTAGCCTACACTGTCCCACTGCTGAGCAAAGGCCTCCCCCAAATCCCTCCAAGTATCCTTTTCCCGGGCCACCTCGATCCAACCCTTGGAGTACGCGTCGAGTTCGTCTCGCCACCTCTTCTTGGGCCGGCCTCGCCGGCGCCGTCCATCGTCAGGCACCCACTGTGTGGAGACTATTGCCCAGCGGTCGCTGTGCATGCGGCTGATGTGACCCGCCCAGTCCCATTTTAGCCTGGCAGCCTTTTTGCCTACGTCTAGGATTCCCGTTTTGGAGCGCAACGTGGTGTTTCGTATTTTGTTAGTTCTTTTAACCCCTAAAATGCTGCGCTCCATTGCTCTTTGGCAAACCCCAAGCCGGAACTTTTGTGAATCGGTGAGTGACCAGGTCTGAGCACCGTAGGTTAGGACGGGCAGGATACACATATCGATGAGTTTTCGCTTCAGGGAAATCGGTAGATCACCCTTCATTAGCGTCTTCATGGACCAGTAGCTTTTCCAGGCATTTTGGATGCGGCGATCGATTTCCTTTCCTTGCCTGTTTCCGAAAGAAACTAACTGGCCCAAGTAGATGTACTCATCAACATACTCTATTTTTTGCCCATCTACCTCGACCCTACGCTTAGTGCTGTTGGACATGGCTTTGGTTTTAGACCGATTCATCGCGAGTCCCACCTTAAGACTTGCCGTGCTTAGGTCTTGAAGCATAATTTGTAATTCTAGAGCGGTGGGGGCAAAAAGGACTATGTCGTCGGCAAAACGGAGATTTGTCAACTTTCTGTTGCCTACTTCAATGCCCTTGGTCGTCCATGAGGCTGCCAGTGTTCTAAATATCTCCTCAAGAGTGCTTGTAAATAATTTTGGGGAAAGCGGGTCACCTTGCTTAACACCCTTTTGTATTTTAAATAACGGTCCCGCAGTACTGAGTTTGATGTCTGCAGTGCTATTGTGGTAAATATTTCTGAGAAGGTCTATATATTGCTGTTCCAGTTCTTGGTTTTCTAGCGACTTAAATATTTCTGAGTGTTTTATGCTATCAAAGGCCTTCGAATAATCTACGAAGGCTAAGTAGAGCGGTTTATTGAATTCCGAAAATTTTTCAAGTAACTGGTTCAAGGTGTGTAGGTGGTCAGTTGTCGAGAAGCTAGGGCGAAATCCAGCTTGTTCTGGTGGTTGATGTTTATCCAGTTTCCCGTCTATGCGATTATGTATTACTTTAATAAAAGTTTTATAGATGTGAGATGTTAAACTGATTGGACGATAATTGCCAATATCGCTTTTGTCGCCTTTTTTATGCAGAAGGATTATATTGGAATGGCACATTGATTTTGGAACTTTTCCTGATTCTAGAATGGTGTTAAACAGGTTTGTAAGGTGGGGCAACAAAGTGATAGAGCCAATTTTGAGCGCTTCAGTAGTGATACCATCTTCCCCAGGACTTCTATCATAACGCATTGTAGTCAGTGCTTTGTGCACTTCATGACCGTTTATTGGGGGAATAGAATCTGAACGACTGTACTTGTTACCGTTATATGGTGGGCAGTGGTCGGAATATAATAATCTATAGAATCTGGTTGCAATTTCCATGATTTTGTCTCTGCTGTAATGTTTTTTGCCGTTATGATCTACTAAACAGTTTATCCAACTTCTTCCTTTTGTGACGCCTTGTTTTAAAACTCTCAGGGATGTATGGTTTTCTAAAGCTGATTTAACTAGATGTGTATTTAGATTTCTTAAATCTTTTCTAATACTCCTTTTAACTTCTTTATCTATTGTTCTATACTCTTTTGTTCCTATTACTTTATTTGTTCGTTTTTCTATCAAATCAATACTATGAGCTGTCAGCTTATTTCTATTTCTGGGTTTATTCTTAATAGTTCTATAAGTGTTGCTAATTCCAGTCACTATTGCATTATATTGTTCTTCCGCGTTTGTCTCATCAACTTTTAGTTCTTTGAAATAATTTGATAATTCTAGGTTGTAATGTTCCGAATTGTTAATAAGTGTTTCTTTGGAAAGTTTTGTTATTCGTTTTGTAAACAGTTTAGCTCGGTGAATTTTAAAGTCTAGTTTTACTTTTGCTCGAATTGGTCTATGGTCTGAACTGTATTTAAATCTATTAATGACGCTAATGTTTTTTATAATATGACTATCAGATGCTAAAACGTAGTCGATTTCATTGCGCGTGAGGCCATCAGGTGACACCCAAGTCCATCGTCGTTGTGGTTTCTTCGAGAAGAAACTATTGGCTATGTGCATGCTCTGTCCAAAGGCGAACTGAGTGAGACGAGCACCTCGCTCATTGCGGTCCCCTAATCCAAAACAACCGACCATATCTCCACTGTCCAGTTCCTGCCTTCGTCCCACCTTTGCATTAAAGTCACCAACAACCATGTTCCAAGTGCCCCTATTTTCGTCGCATGCTCTATTAACAAGATCGTAAAAATCTTCTACGTCTTCGTCAGAATGTGCTGATGTCGGTGCATATACTTGTACGAGAGTCAGCGTTTTGGTAGGTGTTAGTCGAAATTTCAGCACAGCGACGCGTTCAGAGTAGCCCACGAATTCGATGATATTATCCTTCCACTTCTTCGCCACCATGAATCCCACTCCATATTGT
This sequence comes from Aporophyla nigra, assembly GCA_947507805.1. Taxonomy (NCBI): domain Eukaryota; kingdom Metazoa; phylum Arthropoda; class Insecta; order Lepidoptera; family Noctuidae; genus Aporophyla; species Aporophyla nigra. Next base: position 9,206,233 of record OX382319.1, on the reverse strand, counting down.
CCACTGGTTTCTCCAAAGTGAAAGAATACAACATCGTCTCTTTAAAACACTTCACACACTTCAAACTATTAAGATCTAGCTAAAACTATTCAGTTCTTTTTGGTAAGGAATTATTCAAGTGATGTCCTTATTGAAGCGAAGTTTACTTAGATTATCATCTATTATTTTAAAGAAGGATTGTATGTAGTAAAAACTCTGCACCCGTCCCCACTATGGAGTGGGTCCAGAACGCCATGTCTTTACGTTGATGTTGCACTAATCCGCAGTAACGCTCCACGGCAATATCATCCGGGAGTGTGGACATTTAGTGCTGAAGTTATGTCAGTGGTTAATAGATTTTAGAGTGTTAGAATAAGTTTTTAAAAGCATGTAAAGAAAGTTATTCAATATAATGATCAATTGAGCTGAAACTTTTCCTAACCGCAGGCATAAGTAATAATAAAGGTTGTTTTTTTTTTCAACACATTATGCCTCATCAGCCACATAATATGGCTGACATTTTCCAAACCAATTGAGCCGTGTCAGCCACATGTGGCTGACGGCATAAGCTTCTTTCCAAAGTGCCAATTTTCTTCATCAACCATGTTTTACATATTAAACTGTATGGAGTATGGCAAGGCCTGGTAATTTAATATCTATAGTGATGGCATCAGTACTTTTACAAACAATTTGAGAATAAGTTTAAAACTGGAAGTTTTGAAAACAAATCTGCTCTATATGGCAGCCACCATTATTTATTTATTTGCTTAACTATTCTATTATGTAAAATGTTACGAAAATAGTGTAATCAGACAGTCCTCATTAAATGACAGAATTTTTCAAAAGAAAAAATACAGTTAGTTCATTTGTTAGCATGGCATTATATCGACGGTTGAAAGGCTATTTGATCTAAGCAACATTTTTTGAAAGTTGCAGGAGAGTGATTCAAAGTTATATTTTTCGAAAAACAAAATCATTATAAAATAACTAGTTAGTGGATTTTGGAAAAACTTAATTATATTTACCAAAATCCACTCAATAGTTCTTTTAAAAGTTTTTTTTTTTCGAAAAATAAAACAGTCTCTCTCAGTCTCCTGCAACTTTCAAAAAATGTCGCTTAGATCAAATAGCCTTACAACCGTTGATATGTATGTGTTAAATAACTGTAGTGACTCACCGGCCTCCTTGCTGACAGAGTAAGGCTGCCTGCCGTTCTTGGACATGGACACGTGCACATCGTTGACGAGGTCAGGCCGGATGGGGGCCTTGAACACGAACGGGAGTGGGAGGGAGGCGCCAGCGACAGCCTCGCTCTTCTCCGTGTAGACCGACACAAGCGGTCGGGCAACTGATAGACTCTGGAATAAATGATTAAGTTAGTATTGGATGTTCCTTTTGACCAGATATTTTAGAACCTATAGTGAATGTCTCATCATCAGCCTATAATGTTCCCACTGCTGGGACACAGGCCTCCTCTCGGTGAGAGGGAGTGGGCCATAATCCACCACACAGGCCCAGTGCGGGTTGGTAGATGTCAAATGTCTTCAAATTTTTGGTTCTTAAGACATGCGGGTTTCCTCACGATGTTTTCCTTCACCGTTTTAAGAGCAGTGGTGATGAAATAATTTATACAAAGTAATGCGCCTGCTTGGGTTTGAACTCACTACCTACTACTCGTAAGTCGCGGCCGTTACCTCTGTGTCACCACTGCTCCTAGTGAATGTCTAATAGAAGGTAATGTTGAAAGTGAATGCTTTTTTTTATTCCTATTCAAGGATGTTTTAAAACTGAATGTCTCATTGATCCAGTCTGGTCCTGGGTTCGATTCCCAGGTCTGGCAAAGTTTTATTGATTTCTTCTATCTCGAAAAACTCAGCTGGAGAGTTGGCTCCAGTCTGGATCCGTGCCTGGTTGATGGCAATATGGTCACTCCCTATTGTAATAGTATATTGAGATTGGCAATATGTGGGTAAACTTTTGGCCAACTATTTGGGGAAACAAAGGGTATGTATGTTACATCAAAGTTCTACCTGTATTATGCAGATAAATGATTTGATTTGATCAAAACTATTTGAGTACCAAGGTAGAAACGTAAGAGTGTACCATGTACACTGTACTAGTCTTATTTCAATAACACAAGTTTGTTTTTTTTTTATTGACACTAGAATACTCCCGAATATAACCCTCACCAGGTAGATGTGTTTACATACAAATTATAGTCACAGACATTGAACACACACTTCGTTCCATCTTACTAGAAGCCCATGCTATCAAAATAAAATACTACTATCAGAATTACTCGCAAAGAGAGGAGGCTTGTTACTCGCTAAGCCCTCTACAGATAATTAATTTCCTTCTCTTGGAAACCATTTAAATATATATCATACTACATTATACAAAAGGCACACTTTCCCCTATTTACTTTCAATAATATAAATAATAGAAGTTTGTATTCCTCAAATCGACACACAAACCAGTATTTACTAGCTATGCTTCCTATGGGAACTGTTTACTATACCCCTTAAATTGTACCTAGAGGACTATGGTAGTGCATCTAGGAAGCATTTGGGGAAATATAACTTACAACCTAAATTTATGAGGGTGACAAAAAAAAATGAGCGGAAGTTACCACAATTTTCGCTTTTTTCTACAGTAATCATAGCGAAAGGTGAAGTTGAAAGGTAATAAAGCCACATTGAGATGTTTTGAGGTTGTTTTCTAATGAAAAATCAAGGATTCCGGTATCAATTTGGACGAACGAACTATCATAACCTCAAAATTTTCACGCATTTTCATAACAATTAAATGTTAGTAAAATTGCCTCTTCATAGAATATTTCACTACAAAAGCTTGTTAATTAATGTTGAACATTGTTTTGTGACAATGATCGTAATGATTTACGAAAAAATAAACAAGGGATGCGCTGATGGCGTGTGGTTTTCATCGATCGACAATTCATCTATGAAGACATCGTCAAGTTATAATATGCATGTAACACGCTGTCATAACCCATAAAATGTTGAATTAACACAAATAACTTACGAAACACCATCATGATCTTGTAATTTCGCGAAATGTAAAAGCAAACACGTGTTTCGAGCACGGCAACAAAATACTTTCAACGACACACTTTCACTTCATCGGATTGATTCACTAAACTATATTAAACGGTAGAAAATCACATCAGTTTGTATTAAACTTACCATTTCGCTATTTCAGCGAAGTTATTCCTCCAAAAAACACTATAAGCGGCGGTAAAGACCATCCGCCATGCCACGGAGGAGTAAAAAGACCGGAAATTAGAATGGTTTTTTGACAGTATGAAAAGGCAGTGACCAGCCCACAAAAGTCTAAATATAATAAGAAAACTATTTTTTAATTGTTTTACGAAATAAATAACCCTTGCATTTCTGTTATAACAGGGGGAAAAAATGTATTTAATTTATTTTATAACATCTTCTGTAAAATACAGCAATCTATAGACAAAAAGCGTTGCTAATTTTTACAACTGCGCCAAGACATTTTGTGAAAGCCAGGTTAGTCGAATACAGTCAAATATTGACAAATGCCATGACATCTTAGTAAACACAAATTATTATTATTTACAAGTATTTTCAAATACTAATATTGTATGTAAAGTTATTATTTGGTTAACACCAAAAGGAATCTTGAAACGGTACAGTACTTATTTCTGTTTTCAAACCTGTAAAGAGCACATAAACGATTGGGTGTTCTAAGCATTCGTGGATGCTAAATTAAACCTGTGAAACTCCCCAGAACAGCTAGCTAGACCATTTCATCCACACACAACAAGCATCCTAGTCATAGCTGAACTGCTGACGTGTTTTCTATTAGTTTAATAACAACAATATACCACGACGCTAAATGAACCACAGTGTTTCAGAATACTGCTTTACGATTTTGCAAGACCCACATTTTGCTTACAACCTGCACTCCGCTCAAGTTTACATCATAAACAGTTCTGGGACACAAATAACAAACAACAACATTAATTTGTGTCCTAGCCATGAAACTGCTAGCGCTGTGCTATTCGCCCACCTTAAACATCATTTCGTGTAGCGTGGACTGTGGCCCCACTAACAATAGGTTTAGCACGTCGAACGGATAGCCCTTCACTGACTGATAGTTTGGCATTTACAAATATGATGTTAAGTACTTTAATTAAGTTAATATCAAAGATTGTAGCAAAGATTGTAGATCAAAATAGGCACTTTCTCCAAAATTACTTGAATTCTTGCTATTATAGTCGAAGACTATACCTGACCTGACCTGGCAAATCTTTGTAATACTTGTGTTTCAACAGCTTCAATGGATGAAAAACCAAAATGCAGTCACGATATAGATCCAATAACACAAGAGCCAACAAAGAAAGATCAAGCAGCAGCTCAAAAAGACCAAACGACTCTGCCAGAAGTACAGACTCCAGGAACAAAAGCGCAAACTGTATTAAAAAAAGAAAGTCCGGCTTATTTTGAAGATCAATCAACTGCACCAATGATTCAAACTGTAATAACGATAGATCAAACCATTTATTCGATAGAGCAACCCGCGCTTTTGAAAGATCAACCGGTTTATTCGAAAGAGGAACTGGCTCATCCGGAAGATCAACCAGCAGCATATTCGAAAGACCTACTGGCTGGTTCGAAAATTCAAAACGCTTTAACGATAGACTATCCGGCTGCATATTCGAAAGACCAAATGGCTTATTCAAAAATTACAAATGCTTTAACAATAGACCAACCGGCTGCAAGTTTTCCAAAATTTAAATCGTCTTCATTCGAAGAACAAAGAGCTACATCAACAATTCACATTGATTCTACTAAAGATGAATTGTATTCGTCAAAAGACGAAACTTCTTTAAAGAAAATTCACACTACTTCAACACAAGACGAATCGGCTTCATCAAGAGAGCTCACGATTACATCACAAATTAAAATTGCTTCAACAAAAGTTCAATCATCTTTTCCAATAGAAGAAAAAATTATACTGACAACCGAATCAGGATCAACAAACAATGAATCGACTATGATGACTACCACGAAAAATTTTGTAGAAGCAATAATGGAAAATTATTCGAATACATTTGAACCAGGCATCTCCTTGTGTGCTGCTAGGCCTTCAGTAACCCTATCTCATCATATAAATAGTGGCTATTTAAGTTCCAATGCACCTTTAAAAATTAGTTCTTCCACTCAAAGCCCCATTACAACTCATCCAGGGTCCCAGTTGCCACTAGCAACTACTGTGGCCGTACCAAGTCAACCCCCTAGTTTATTCATGCAAGCCTTATCGAAACTCAACGAAAGTTCTGTAACTCTTGCAGTTATTAGTCATTTTCAACTGCAATCCTCCTCTAACTTGAGTAAAGTCTATAAAATTGAATCTGGGGAAATAACACCACCAGACTCATTGTCAAGTGCCCCACCGACCTATTCGTTTGTGTTACGTCAATTGGCTGTCAGAAGGAGGCCCAGATTTATGGGAACATTTTTTCCTTCGCCTTCTTTCGTTCAACACGCTCCTCCACCTACTTATACTGGTGCTTTTGATGTTTACATTGAACCTGCTCTTCCTCCGCCTCCTACGAGAGTTTACAACTTTGGATTCGCTTCAATGCCTATCGTTTGCCCCGAATGCGGGTATACGGGCATGACAGTAGTAACAAGTCATGTAACTATATGCACGCATTTGTGTGCTTTTATTTTATGTTTACTCTGCTGCTGGATATGTGCTCCCTTACCGTATGTATTAAGGTCATGTAAGGACGTTTATCATTATTGTAGAAATTGTAGGAGTTTCTTAGGTATGTATTGTCCAACTAATCCCGAGAGTACTGCATATCCGAATGTTCCCTAATGTTACTTATTGTAATACTTGATGAGTTTGTTTGTGTATTTTAATATTAATATATTTTTAATACGAGTTTTCTAGTAAGTGTAACTTTATAAAGTTTATTGTTTTCTTACTAGATTTATGTTTGATTCGCAATCGATTTCAAAACGAAATCTAATGATTAGCCATAGACAATAAATATTTTTGAATGGATCATGGATTTCGGATTTTATTTTAAAATTAAATTAACATTCATAGTTTTATTACAGAACGCATTTTATTAATATTTTATTGATAAAACTTACAGCATTTTATTTTCTGGTGTCGCACGAAACAATAGTGATTTGCAAACATTTTGCAAAGATCCGAAATGTGATTTTATTAAGAATGCGTTCCTATTTAAAAGTCAACATGCATTGAAAACTATCAATCAACTGACTGAATAACATAACCAATTATCTATGTAAAAACTGTTAATCATCTCTCAATTTACATTACATGGATTTGTTTAGAAAGCCTATACTTTAAGCATTTGTTTAAAAATTGCATTTATTTATTGTTAATTCTGAACGTTTCCACTGTCAATATTGTTTCAGCGCCCTCTAGCGTCAAAATGTCCTGTGTAAAATTAGAAGTCACAGCCTTCCGTAAGTTCCGTGTGTGTTGCGGAAAAATCCCTTTTTGGGCGTCCGACCACATGTGTGAATAGTGAACAAAATATGGTTCTGTTATGATTTTATGTTAATAGAAGCGTATTTCATAGTGATCAGTACACGACTTCGATAGAAAAAGTGCTTACGGATCGTTCAGTGTGCCAGAAAAGTTGGAACAAGACGACGGAAGTGCATTTTTTTCGATGTAAATACGGTCCAACCAGGGTCAGTCCGGTGTGGTACGAGAGGTTCGCGCATATTTCCCAGCGACCGGCCGTGTGTGCGCGCCACTGGGACGTGTGAGTTACTCGTGAATAATTCGACCTTCGTACTGTTCGATCGGGCCGTTTTCATCGGGAAAGTTCGTTCGCGATTAGTGGGTTAACCCCATCATGCCGTCGTGTTGAGGGGCATGGAGGCGCGCTCGTGATCGTCTGTCGGCGCGGAGCGCGCGCCCGGGCTTACATAACGAGGGCAGCGGCGGCATGGCCGCCCGCGTGTCCGCCGAGGGCGCAGGGCCCTCTTACGCGTCAGTGTTGAACTTTAGAGGGGGTGACAGCAACAAGGAGAACATTGAGGCCGCGCCGGGCGAAGTGTTGGAGGCTCCTCCGACAAAGCAGGATGACGAGGAGGAGGAGGGGTTCGTGCCTGTCATATCGCACGGACGCCGTCCTGGAAAGGGGCGAAGGCACCCTGAGCGTAGGGCTCCGGCTCGCCCTCACAAGGCCCCCGCACCGCACACAGAGCCACAGCCAACGCCAGAGCAGCAACAGCAGTCGTCTGAGAGCCAGCCGAAGAAGTTTGTAGAAGCACCAATACCTAAAGTGAACCCTTGGCAGGTGAGTGGTATTATGTAAACAAAATAATGTCATAACATTAATGATGCAATTCTGTTCTATTAATACTTCAGTCATGAAAGAAAGAAATAGTTTATATTATGTATTGTACACACTTTTTCCAACTATGACTTATGTGCGTTGGTCTTTGCTTCATATTACTTTTTTTCAGGTTATGTTGACTTTAGACTGCGGCAATCGCATGTTATGCCTATTGATGTTGTTATTGTTTCTCTATATTCTTATTGGCATTTGCGAGGGAGATGTGATTCGTATGATTTGCATACTCTAGTATAAGTTACGGTTTAACACATTCACCGAGACTTATAATTTGGTAACATCGCTTTCCATTTTACTAACAATACATGATTTCTATTGTAACACTATCAAAATTTGAAAACTTTTTAAATTAACAATCTCCGCATAATCTTGACTTCTTCTTCGTTTAGTATGTTGAACTATATTGGGGTTGGCTTCCGGTCTACCTGAATGCAACTGAATACCATATTTTTTAGTTTACAATTTCTTTATTCTAGATTTTTTAGAATTTCCATACTCTTTAGATTATAATAAGGCTGTATAAATCATTATAGATGATGCCATTCGTGGGTACCACTAGATATATGGCCATATTTTATAGAAAGGTCATTGAAAGCCTTCAAGGTGTTACGGTGCTATAGATTTCAGCATCTTGCACCCTATTACCTATTGCACAACAATTTCAGATAAATTGACATTAGCTTAGTACAGATGAACTCAATTTGCATTTGGGCATGCTTATATACATTTGTCTCTCTCATGGTTTTGATTATATCTTTTCTCTCAAACACAAAAATAATTTTGGGCTTTTGAGATACAGGAACTCCTTGCAAATTAGTTGAAAAGAGTTAAAAATAAGAGTTTGGTTGAAGTAAGACCTAATGTAAAAGTTGTAGAAAAAGCCTCAGGCATTAAGTCCGCCTTTGTATAGTATATTTTTTTTACTTATGCATAAAGTTTTATTAAATAAGAGTCACCGGTAAACAGATGTTTTTTCTGAAAGCTAAATAAATAAATAACTATTAGTGATGAAAATAGATTTTATTTAACAATAGAAACAACAAACAGCTGCATTATACTATATTACACACAGAAAAACATAAATTACTTATGTAATAATCTAGCCCACAGCGCTGTTCACATATTACTGTTATATATATAAAACTGTTTTGAACATTTTGTTTTAAAATACCTAAAAAAATATAGCTTTGCCATGACTTATTATGTAGGGTTTACTTGAAGCTAGTTTCAACCAATCAAATGGCTTTAAATTAGACTTAAGTCATACTTGAATCTTGAGTGAGGTTCTCTTCTATAGGCCTTGAGATGTAACTTATCATCACTCAGTTATCTGTATTTATACCTATTTCAATAGAGGTAGGTTCATTTGGCTGTAACCTGATAGAGTTAGTTGAAATCGCAGTCAGTAGAGCATAAATACATTTTTTTAATCAATTTATAACTTTTTACATTGCATAGATACTGAGTTTCTGCATTGAGAATTTGAATTGGTAACTGGTCAAGCTTAAGAATAACTTGACTAGAATTTGACCAGTTGTCCACACCAAATTCTGCATTCAGTAAGGTAACTAACTCCTCAAAAACAAAAAGTATGCTTTTTGCAAAGAAATTTTAAACTCTAATTTATTCTAATTAGTTTCACCAGTTCTTCACTTCAAATTCTGAATTCAGTAAGATAATTGCGCAAAAAAAAAATTTTTTTAAAGAAAGTTTTAAATTTGATAGCTCTTGAGCAAGCGTGGTGAGCAATGATCATGTCTTCTCTGCATGAGAAAAAGCCTTTGCCCATCTGTGGGACAGTAATAGGTTGGTGTTGTTATCTTTGCCATGTAATATTAAAATATATTCTATCCCTGAGTATAAACACCTAAATATATAAGTATATTTATCAGTTGTCTGGTTACCATAGTACAGGCTCTGCCTAGTTTGGGATCAGATAACGATGTGTTGGATGTCCCAAGATATTATTATTATTAAATAAATAAAAACATAAAATAGTGCTAGTGTGCTAGTGCTAGATACAACAAACTAAAATCCTACTAATATTATAAATGTGCAAGTTTGTATGTATGGATGTTTGTTCCTCTTTCACTCAAAAACTACTGACCGAATTTGGATAAAATTTGGAATACAGATAGTTTATAACCTGGATTAACACATAGAATACTTTTATCCCGGTAGTACGTTCCCGCAGGATAATTCCGACGTCGACGCGGGCGAAGCCGCTGGCAAAAGCTAGTTGTAAAATAATTGTGAAACAGGTTGCCCAGTGGTCGAATTCGATCGGTGTTCATTTAAAACTTAATGTATTTGCATCCTAGCTAGGTTACATGGTAACCAGGTTTGCCAGCCCAGGTTCCCACCGAAGTCATCATTATTCTCCTGCCCAAATAAATTGGGATAACAATTTATTTGGGGAATCCACGCAACATGTCTTTTTCTTCCACACCTCACCATCAGTCACCCTCTCAGCAGTCACACCCCTATCTATCCACATCATAATTCACACAATCCCTCCATCGTTTCTTTGGTCTCCCTCTAGTCTTATAGCCATTGCCATTCATACTCAATACCTAGGTTACAATACGTTCCCACAGAAGTACAGAATTTAAAATAGACACTACTTACATAAAATTTCAACACCGTCACAACCTTTATTCAGCATTATGTTTCAACCTCTGTATTGCACTGAGGTAATTTGTATAAATGATTGTTTCAAATACTATGCCATACATGTTATAAAACAGTTGTAAAAACAATGTTTTATGCCATATTAAAGGTGTAAAACCTAAATTTTTATCACTCAATTGAAATTTCCAATTTTTAAACATTACTTCATTATGTTAGCTAAAGTTATTTTTCAGAAGAATTTATTTAAACCGTAGATAAGTTAGCGAAGTTCATTTCAACATAGATAAAAATAATCTAGAATTATAATAAATATGTAGTCTAAAAACTATTATCATTTCTTAATCCTAAGTAATTTATAATATCGAACAAGATACTTTATTTCTTCATTTAAAAAAATATATTGTCTCTCGCCAGTTCTAAAAAGTCTAAGCCCTGAATACCTAAATGCTACTTAAGTTTAAGTTGCTCTCAATTATCTGGCTGTTGTAACTATACATAGCTTCTGCCCGCGACTTCGTTCGCGTCAAATTTTTGCTCCCCTGACCCTTCCCGTCGCATCGAAATGCCTGCCAGTTTTCGAAAAATTTTCGTTGCTGCTCCGCTCCTTTAAATCGTAACGTGATGTTATGTAGCCTTATAGCCTTCCTCAATAAATAGGCTACCCAACACAAAAATAATTTTTCAATTTAGACCAGTAGTTCCTGAGATTAGTGTGTTCAACCAAACAAACATACAAACTCTTCAGCTTTATAATATTAGTATACATTTAAAGTGATGAAGACAGCATGTGATAAGTTTCCTTGTTCCATTTTTTTAAAGTTTTTTTTTTTTACATACAAATCAAAATGATGTAAATATTTTTAAGTAGTAATATTTTATTTTATTGTTACTGTTAAACGATAATGATAAGTGATTTCATTTCTGTAAGTAGGTTTGTACAAACACTTTAAAAAAGTCAATAAAAGTTGTTAGCCCGCATCATCCCACTGAATAGAAAAATAGAATAGGAACATCTCACTTCTGAGCAAATGCTTCTCCCCATGACTCTCAGCTCCTTCAATCTAGGGCATCTTCTATGGGGTTTACTGCGGTGTATAGGAGGTTCATCGGTTGACTGGCCTGTTAGTTTAGTGGTTAGTGACCCTGACTGCAAAGACTGAGGTTGTGGGTTCGATTCCCACCAAGGACAAATCTTTGTGTGATGAGCACAATCATTTGTTCTGTGTCTGGGTGTAAATTATGTATAATATGTATGTATTTAGAAATATATAAGTATGTTTATCAGTTTTCTGGTTGCCATAGTACAGGCTCTGCCTAGTTTGGGATCAGATAACGTTGTGTTGGTTGTCCTAAGATATTTATTTATTTATCATTTCAGTCATTAGACGTCCACTGCTGGACACAGGCCTCTCCCAAAGGGGGGTTTGCCTTAATCACCATGCTTGGCAGGCCGGTTTGTGATCTCAGTATGGTGGTAAATTCATAGAGAATGCTGCTGCCCATTCTCAAGTTTCTTAGTTGCCTTTTACGACAGCCACGGGAAACCATGGAATGGTGTTATTCTTTACGTCCGCCACCATATAGAACAACATACACACAGGTTCATAATAGGTATCATACATTTCCTCAAGGTTGAATATTTGGCCCAATTTTGATATCCAATTCAGATAATAATATCTTTTGTCATAATTATATTTAGTGTGACTCTTTTCTATACAAATAAATAAAATTTGTTTGTTTCTAATTTCAAAATAACGGCTGTTTACTAAATGCATATAAAATTATATATTGTATACTGTACATATTACATGTTTGTCTGTCTGTTTATTTCGTCTAATCTCCGAAACGGCTATACAAAAGTGTCCTTGGTTTAATGTTTAAAAACGTAATTATACCTCATCAAAACCAACGTAAGAATGTTCATAAGCTGAACAAAATTTATAACAAAGATAAAACCATTAAACAAACATTAGTTGAAAATTATTTCACTACAACCACATTTACACCACAAACATACGCACATATAGAGCAGTGGTGGCCCAGTGCTCGTGGGTTCCAACCCAGGTATGCGCTTTACTTTATGTAAATAATTTCATCACCACTGCTCTCAAAACGGTGAGGGCATCGTGAGGAAATCGGCATGTCCTAAAACCAGAAATTCGAAGACGTGACATCTACCAACGCGAACTGGGCCCGCGTGTTAGATTACGGCCTACTCTCCTTCACCTAAGAGAGACCTGTTTCCCAGCAGTGGGAACAATATAGGCTAATTATAATAACATACCTACACGCACGCCTTCTTCCCATGGGGGTAGGTGTCACCTGCTAAGATCCTCACATACTCCTTTCGCTTCGTTTACGTCACTTCATCTGGTCATACACGCACGCCGGTTACGAGTACTACGCACCTGACCTTTCTGAAGAACCAATTTGGTAAAGTTATCACAACTTGTTCCGTGTGGTGCTGGAAATAATATAAAATATAATATAATATCTTAGGACAACCAACACAACGTTATCTGATCTCAAACTAGGCAGCGCCTGTACTATGGCAACCAGACAACTGATAAACATACTTATATATATTTCTAAATACATACTTATCTTATTATAGATAAATTACACCCAGACACAGAACAAAAATGATTGTGCTCATCACACAAAGATTTGTCCTGGGTGGGAATCGAACCCACGACCTCAGTCTTAGCAGTCAGGGTCACTAACCACTAGACTAACAGGCCAGTCGGATGTAATGAATACCACCATCCTATTTACTCCCGTAGGTGTCATAAGAGGTGACTAAGGGATTTACTAGAGAATGGGCAGCAGCGTTCTCAATGCATTTTACCAACATACTGCGATCGCCAACCCGCCTTCCTATCGTGGTCATTATGGCAAAAACACCCACATTGAAGGTGGCCTATGGCCAGCAGTGGACGTCTCTCGGCTGCAATGCTCGCTTGGGATTGATTTTATATCTTAAGTGTTCTTTTAAAACCAATATTTCTTTTTAGCCTTTTCATATACCATATCAATCGTAGACTTTTTTTATAAGCACTTGTTTACATGAGAAAAAAATCCTACTAATATTATAAATGCGAAAGTTTGTGAGGATGGATGTATGTGTATGTTTGTTACCCTTTCACGAAAAAAACTACTGGACGGATTTGGAAGAAATTTGCCACACAGATAGTTCATAACCTGGATTAACATATAGGGTACTTTTTATCCCGGTAGTACGTTCCCGCGGGATATTTTCTGATCTCCACGCGGGCGAAGCCGCTGGCAAAAGCTAGTATTATATATTTATCCCTTATTTGTGTGTTCAATGATTTTTGTAAACAATAGACTAAATAATATTCATATTCATTTATTTATTGTTTGTCACAGGTGAAAATACAGTTCTTATAATTAGCATGATAATGGTGCCGATTCCCTTATTCACAAACTAAACTAAATTTAAGTTCAGTGCATCTTTTTCTTTCTATTTCATTAAGGAAAGGACAGAAGATAAATGTTAGTTTAGTCCTGTCAAATTAATCAGCGCTTGACGTAAATTGACGTAATTTTAGTAGGCAAGTTTTTAATCACGTCTAAACTTGTATGGAGTAGTGACAGGCGCTGATTAATTTGACAGGACTAAACTAAAATTTTTCTTTTGTCCTCTTCTTAATGAAACACAAAGAAAAAGATGCACTGAACTTAAATTTAGTTTAGTTTGTGAACAAGGGAATCGGTACCAGTATCACTGAAACATACCCATAGGGTGTACAATATTTGTCTCTTAGTCAATGTTATCGGCTATGTTAAAAATAATTAATAATAAAACAGATACTCGCTTAATTTTTGGCGGTTCATAACATTGGTAACATTCGTTATTGTGTTTAAAATGTTAAGTATATATATAATAAGAAATAGTTATTTATTTAAACTCAATATTTCGTCATAGCCAATGAAATAGTCTATTACTATAAGCCTCAAACTGTGTCATCATTATTATTGGCAGCGTTGTTCCCACCCCACTGCTGAGTATACCATCAAAAACAGAGGGGTAATTGCGGAACTTTTTATCGGTAGGAATTGGTTTAATATTCATAGTTAAACAACATTCATTGCGTTATTTACGTTGCTGAGCCGACAATTTATTCGAACAAATGACGCAATGGTTTAGAAATAATCATCAATCCCATTTAGATTCTGATAAATTGTGCGTTTCGCAATTAGGGTAGGGTAGGGGTGGGGGGGTTAGGGTCTCGCTCTCTGTTCGAGAGAGAGTGGGCTGTATTCCAATATTCGGGCCCAGTGCGAGTTGGTAGATGTCACATATCCTTGAATTTTTTGTTTTAGGATATGCCTGCATGCATGTTTCCTCACGATGTTTTCCTTCACCGTTTTGAGACCAGTGGTGATGAAATTATTTACATAGTCACTCCTTTTTTCTTTTTTCTGGATGGGAAGTTATCAAATGACTTCTCGCGCTCTGGGCGGAGCAGGAGGGCGTGTCAGACTTTTACTGACTGAAAACCCACCCGTGTTCCTTCAGTTGCCCATGTGCCAGGGTCACGGTAGCTCTTTCGAACAATCTCGCGACCCTGGACATATCCCTTTTTGGCTTCGAACCCACGACCTGGAACTTTTAGGTCGGGGCTGATACCACTGGGCCACCACTGCCGACATTACTGAGTATAGCATCATAATCAACCTGTAATGTTCCCACTGCTGGGACACAGGCCTCTGTTCGAGAGGGAGCGGGCTGTAATCTACCACGCGGGTCCAGTGCAGATTGGTAGTTGCCGCATGTCTGCGATTTTGTGGGTGTTAGGACATACCAGTTTCCTCACCATGTTTTTATCACCGTTTTGCGAGCAGTGGTGATGAAATTATTTTCATAAAGCGCCTCTTTGGGTTGGTTACCCACGACCTGCAACTCTTAGGTCGGATACCACTGGGCTTTCACTCCGCAAACCTGGCAAGCATCGGCCCTAGCGGACGTCTTCAATACGTGCTGCCATCTCTTTGAGGCGCGCGTAGAACACAACGCGCCGCCGACCCAGGCCTGGTCCTTACCAAGCAAGCCCGCACCTACTGTAGCCTGGAGTCCGCTATGGTCTCCTGACGCCCGGATATCGGCCCACAGCTGGAGTTTTGTCAGTTCTTCTTCCCAGCTAAAACACTAGGAAGGGGTGAAAGTGCGTTTGTCGGCTTTACATAGTATAAAACAAAGTCGCTTCCCGCGTCTGTACGCTTAGATCTTTTAAACTACGCAACGGATTTTAATGCGGTTTTCATCAGTAGATAGAGTGTGTCAAGAGGAAGGGTTATATGTATAATACGCAGGCGAAGCCGCTGGTGAAAGCTAGTATAATAGGTTGGGGAAAAAGTTTCATCGCATTTTTTAAGAAAATTCAAAACATTTTTTAATAAAGTTTATTTACATTTAACTAAAGTATGTAGGTACCATTTTGTTCGATAACTTTTTGCCATCTTGTAGGTAGGGACATGATCCCATTGCTATAGAAATTTTGGGACTTCTGGTCAAAATACCGCGACAAGTGGTTTTGGCAGTCCTCTCGTGATGTTAACCTGATACTGCCTAAAGAATTCTGAAGAGACCGAAACAGGTGGAAATCTGAAGGTGCAAGGTCAGGACTATACGGCGGATGCATTAACACCTCCCAGCCAAACTCTCTTAAATTTTGTTGGGTGGCTAAAGATGTGTGAGGTCTAGCGTTATCATGATGAAAAACCACACCCCTTCTGTTGATTAATTCCGGCCGCTTTCTCTCAACTTCTTGCTTTAATCTCATCAGTTGTTCGCAGTAGAGTTCAGAATCGATGGTCCTGCCTGGTGGTAACAGCTCATAATGAATAATGCCCTTCCAATCCCACCACACACACAACATCACCTTGTTGCGAGTTAACCCGGGTTTCGCCACAGTCTGTGAAGCCTGACCGGCCTTTGACCACGACCTTTTTCGCACGTTCTTGTCATACGTGATCCACTTTTCATCACCAGTTATCAGCTTCTTCAAAAATGGTTCGGTTTCATTACGTCGTAATAAAGAATCACAAATGAGTACACGGTTCATTAGGTTTCTTTCAGTGAGCTCGTGAGGTACCCAAATGTCGAGCTTTTTTGTGTACCCAGTTTTTTTCAAATGCGCCAAAACTGTTTTGTGGTCAATTTCCAGTTCTTCAGCTACGTCGTAACTACTGGTATGCCGATCTTGCTCCACTTTTTCAAAAATGGCATCCATTTTATCCGTAATAGGGCGACCAGAGCGACGTGCATCTTTGACATCAAAATTTCCGGATTGAAAACGCTTAAACCAAATTTGTGGTACTCTCACAGACACTACACTAGGTCCATAAACATCGCAAATTTTTTTCGCGGCTTGCGTTGCATTTTTACCTTTTTTGTAGTAAAATTTTAAAATGTATCGAATTTCTTCATTAGATTTTCACTCATCTTGACGGTACGAAAAACAAATGAAAATCACACATTTTCCTAATTTGAATTTGGAATTATGTTCTTTAAAATTTTAACTTTCAATGATACCAAAACCAGCCAGATACAAATAGTATAGCCAAAGAGATTTTATTACAAGTTCATACATACTATAATGCGAAAAGACTTTTTCCCCAACCTAATATATGTATAAAATATTTTCGTTCAGAAACCGTTAGTTATTAACCTAAAAAAAGATTTTTGATTGTTTCAAACAGCAAAATACCTTACAAATTCACACACTGAACACGATACCCCCGCTTTTTGGGTGGGAAATCATTTAATAACGTGTCTCACTCTGGGCGGAGCGGAAGGGCGTGTCAGACTTTTACTGACTAAAACCCACCCGTGTTCCTTCAGTTGCCCATATGCCAGGGCCACGGTACCTCTTTCGAACAGATCTCGCGACCCTGGCAGGTATCAGTCCTAGCAGACCCCTTCAATACAGCAGACATCTCTTTGTGGCGCGCGTGGAACACAACGCGCCGTCGACCCGAGCCTGTTCCTTACCGGGCGGCGAGCTACCCATTGCTCGCCGCCCGCAAGCACGCGCCTACGGTGGCCGGGAGTCCGCAATCGACTCCCAACGCCCGGGGCGTCTCCTCCTTCGGCGGCTAGGGACGTGAGAGCGCATAGACTGCCACTTCCTCAAGCGCCCCGCCTCCTCCTTCGCGAGCATTACTGCTTCGCAGAAGGAGGTGACGGCTTCCCACGCCCTCTCGCTCCGTACCATGGCTCGCATCAGGGCTGGACGCGAGAGGTCGCCGCCGCCGATCGCCTCCACGAGGACATGGCGGTGCTTCGCCCAGGCAGGGCACACCTCCACCGTATGCTCCACCATGTCATCCAGACGATCCACGCAATGGAAACACCCGGGCGTTTCCTCCTGCTTTATCCTGAACAGGAACCCCCAAAGCACCCATGCCCGGTGAGGACCTGCGTTAGGCGGGAGGGGAGGACGCCGTGACGCCTCTCTATCGACTCTTCAAAGAGGGGACTTACCGCCGCAATTGTGGCGTGCCCAACACGATACCCCTTGGTCAGCCTAGTTGTCAGACTTTCAGGCTTCTGACTACCCGTAACGACTGTCAGAGATCTGTAATAGAACAATTTCTATGAAAACTTATTTAAATTGATCTACTAGATCGCGTTTGACCCTATTTCTTCCCATGGGTGTCGTAAGAGACGACTAAGGGACTTACTGAAGAATGGGCTGCAGTATTCTCTATGCATTTTACCACCATACTGAGATCGCCAACCTGCCTGCCAACTTTTTTTTTTTTTTTTTTTGAGAGACATCTCGTAGTTAATCTGAAAAAGATTCTGACTACTTAAACGGATTTTCGCCCGGCGATTTCTAAAAAGTTAGACCTTACTTTTTAAACCTCCAGCCGGGCCATAGTAAAAATTAAAACTAAAGCGAAAGTCCTAAGGGTAACCCCGAGGGGGGTTCGCACCTCGGCTTAGGCAATCACTGAGGGAGGGCAGCAAGGGACATGCTGGATTTGGGTTATATTATTTAGGGGCTAATTTAAAGCTACAGGCGCAGCATCGCGGGCTGGCTCATGCAAGGGTCGGGAGGGACTATTAAGTCGGGGTTGCGACGATGGACCTCGGCGGCGAGGTCGGTACGATCTGTGTTTGTGTGTTGTTCTCACTGTACTGGTCTCTTTTCGACTCTCCTGGAGGAGAGTAGTGGGATCATCGGGTTCGCTGAGAATGTGCCGCGGACGGCGGACTTTACTGATACTGCCTGCCAACCGTGACGATTATGGCGAACCCACCCAAATTTGGGGAGGTCTATGTCCAGCAGTGGACGTTTTTAGCGGAAATGATGATCGCGTTGAGGTATAGCGCCGGTCTGTAGGGCCTTTTACGTGCTTTAAGGCAGGGCTGTCCAGACAACGGCCCGCGGGCCGCATGCGGCCCGTGGCTTGTTTTCATGCGGCCCGCGACGGATGTTTTAAACTGTAAATTAATCAGATAATTATTTTACTTCTTCAGTTATGGTCTAGTATCACTTATTTATTTGAAAGTACGTCTTCAACAATGATCTTTATAAAATCTAAGTATAGATCTTCAGTGTTCAGATAACTCACTTCTTCATGCAATGCGTCTAGCAACAACGAATGTTGACGTTGATATCGATATGATTTTTATTGATAAATTAACGAAGAACCAATAATCGTATAAAAAATATTTGTTTCTGCGGGCCTCCCGCTTTTGTAGTAAATTTAATTAGCCCGCGAAGGTATGTAGTTTTGACAGCCCTGCTTTAAGGCATCTAATAAACAAACCATAATAATTAATTAATTAACAATTCATTCTGAATAAAATTTGATTAATTAATTAATCAATACCTACATTTATAATTCATGTCGGTATTTTTAATTCATGTTGCATTCAACATAGTTATTCCTTCCTCATACATGTACCTATTAAGTAATTGTTTATGTATTTGGGCTTATAACAACATTAATTGTGTTGATTATGTGCAACATTGTTGTAATCATAAAATAAGTATCTCCAGGAAGATTTTTACTGAAAGAAAATCAGGTATAGACAGACCTGAAAACTGGCAGACGATATAATGAACGGAAGCTGCGCCACTCAACCAATTATCACTATACCGGAAGAAATGAAGACAAAGAAAGTTTTTGTTTGTAGGATAGGATTATAAAAGTAGAGGTGCTGTATATTGACTGATCTGTTAGTCTAGTGGTTAGTGACCCTGACTGCTAAGACTGAGGTCATGGGTTTGATTCCCACCCAGGACAAATCTTTGTGTGATGAGCACAAGCATTTGTTTTGTGTCTGGGTGTAATTTATCTATAACTAGCTGACCCAGCGAACTTCGTATCGCCTCAGATTCAGTAAATGTTGTAATAAACCTACCAAGTTTGACAACCTCGTATGCGGTGGTGATCTGGTAAGCGTTTTCTAGCTGACACTCATCTGTTTGGTTAGCTCCTACCCAGTTATGATAACCTGGTACTTCGTAGGCATAAAGCGTTTTCTAGCTGACAATCCTTTGTTTGGTAAGCTCCTGTCAAGTTATGATAACCTGGTACGTCGACGGTATAAAGCGCTTTCTACCTAACACATCAATCTCAGAGGGTAATTGCATAATACACTATCAGTAGTAATCTCTTACACTAAAACCCACCCTTGTTCCTTCAGTTGGCTATGTCAGGGCCACGGTAACTCTTTCAAACAAATCTCGCGACCCTGGCAGAAAGTTATGACCACCTGGTACTTCGAAGGCAAAAAACGTTTTCTAGCTGACACTGCTGTTTGATAAGCTCCAACCAAGTTATGACCACCTGGTACTTCAAAGGCAACGTTTTTGTCATACCACGTTTTAAAGTGACTTGTATTCTCTTTGACGTTTTATGTCACGTCACACGGGAATACGGTCGAACGGGATAAATAAAAATCTTGGTAAAAATGCCGGGGTCAGAACGGGATAAAAAGTATCCTATGTCCTTCTCCTGGCTCTAAACTACCTCCCTGCCAATTTTCAGCTAAATCGGTTCAGCCGTTCTTGAGTTATAAGTGAAGTAACTAACACGACTTTCTTTTATATATATAGATGTGTATGTATTTAGAAATATATAAGTATATTTATCAATTATCTGGTTACCATAGTACAGGCTGGTCTTATTGTACACTCACGTTCCACCAGTAATGTTTAAGTCCTACGAAACACGGGGCGAGCCTTTTGCTAAGAACCGGGTAAAAATCCAGAATCCGAGCTGCTACTGAGAAATTTCGAATAAAAGAAATCCAGTAACACTATGCCCGAACTGGGAATCGAGCCCACGATCTCATGTTCAGCAGTAGCCCTTGCAACCACTAGACCAGGGTTTCTCAAACTGGCTCCACGTACCCACATTCAAGTTTCCAGATGACAATGAACCCCCAACCCCCCCCCCCCCCTCCCCAACAAGAAAAGAATAACATTGCATATAAAATAAAATAAAGTTTATTTATTGAATAAAAGGTCACGCGCACCGTGTCACGTCACGAGCGAGCGACAGTCGCGCGCGCGGCTTCATGTTTTCCGTATGCGCCTGCCAGTCAGCAGTCACCCAGCCGCCATTACGTAAATTTTGTCACGAACCCCCTACCGTCGCATGGCGAACCCCTAGGGGTTCGCGAACCCCACTTTGAGTAACTCTGCACTAGACCAATGAGGAGGCAGTCATACAAAAAAAAACATCATCTGCCTTTTCCCAACTGTGTTTGAGGTCGGATTCCAATCTAACCGGATGCAGCTGAGTACCAGTATTTTACATGGAGCGACTGCCTATCTGACCTCCACAACCCAGTTACTGGGTTATACGACACCCCTTGGTAAGACTGGTTGTCAGACTTTCGGCCTTCTGACGACCTGTAACGACTATCTAAGACAGGTATGGGCAACCTTTGACATGTTGCGGGCCAAACTTTAGCGTGCAAATACGTTCGCGGGCCGCGTTTAAAAGTAGGTAAGTACTTAGTGCATTTTTAAGTAGTGATCATATTTTTTGCGATAGATGTTAGACATGAAATAATACGACAATGTTATTATAGTAAGTACAATTTATTAAAATAACAAAACGAAATTTAAAAAAATGGTGCATTATAATTAAATCGTTAAATTTGCAATTGTTACAAACTACGAAAGTTAAATACACTGAAATCAATGAGACACTTGAGCTTGAATTTGGGAAACTAATCCATCGATATTTGGATTAATTCGACTGATACAAAGACGTAAAGAATTTTCCAAATTATCATCAGTCAGTCTTGTGCGATGTGTTGATTTATTAACTTTCATAAATGAAAAGAACTGTTTGCATTTATAAGTACTGCCAAACGCACAAATCAATCTTCTTGCGAATTTTCTAAGCTGCGGAAAATTGTCTTCTTCTAGGTATTTTTTGTACAAATCGCACAACTCTACGTCTTCAAATTTGGATTTTAGGAGTGAGTTTTCTTGAATCTCGATCAACTCCATTTGTAAGCGTATTGGAGCATTTTGTACATTACATTTTGTAGGAGTAGCAAATAAACTGCAACAGTCTTCCATGTTTTTGAAGTCGCTAAATCTGTTCGAAAATTGTTCCGACAGTAACTTGAGTTCTTCAGCATATTGAGCATAAGCAATATTTTCATACGCAGAGAGCGTGTTGAAATGGTAACTATTACCAGACAGCATCTGTGACTCCCACAAGCGTAGTTTGATCTGAAACGCTTTCAAATGGCTGTACAAATCATTTACTAACTGTCCTTGTTTTTGAAGTTTCAAATTTAAATCATTCAAATAATCTGTAAGATCGACCAGAAATGCTAAGTCACATATCCATTTTGGGTCACTTAATTCAGATAGTGGTTTATATTTTATTTTCATAAAGTCTGCTATCTCATTTCTAAGCTCGTAAAACCGTTTCAACATTTTTCCTTTGCTCAGCCATCTGACTTCACAATAATATGTTACGTCGTTAAATTCAGCTGAAATTTCATCCAAAAACGCCTTGAACTGACGATGGTTAAGACCTCGGGATCGAATAAAGTTGATGGTTTTTACTACCACATTCATAACATTCTGGAGTCGAATGGACTTAGAACACAAGTTCTGTTGGTGGATAATGCAATGAAGGACTATCAAATAATCTTTTTGCACATTTAATTCTGTTGCTTTTTCATTCAAAATTCCGATGAAACCTTTACGTAAGCCGACCATAGAAGGTGCACCATCAGTGCATACTCCAATTAATTTTGACCATGGCAAGCCAAAACTTGTGATTACCTTTTGAACTTCAATAAAAATATCCTCTCCTGTAGTGGTTCCTTTAAGCGGCTGTAAAGCAAGCAATTCCTCAGTAACAGTGAACTCCTTATCAACACCTCGAATAAATATAGCCAGTTGAGCTGTGCCAGACAAATCGGTGCTCTCGTCTAATGCTATGGAAAATGATTCAAAACCAGCCATACGGTCAGTCAATGTTGTTTTTATATCATTAGCCATCATTTCTATACGTCGAACAACAGTTCATCTTGACAAACTAATTTTTTAAATTCATTTTTCTTTTCGGGACACAAAATACTGCAAACTTCTAACATACACTCCTTGATAAATTCTCCTTCGGCAAATGGTTTTAATGCCTTTGCCAATTTTGAGCTAACTATAAAACTAGCTTTCACAACATTATCAAGTTGTGTTCTTTGTTTATGAAACATTTGTTGCTGTTTTTCCAAATTTGCGGTAAGCTTCTGGATTTTGTCTGTTCTTAATTGTCCTGTCAGTGAGTGCAGCGTAGCATGCTTAGTTGAGTAATGCCTCTTTATATTGAATTCTTTAATTACTGAAATGGATTCATTACATAGCAAACAAATAGGCTTACCATTGTGCAAGATAAAAAAGAATTCTTCAGTCCATTTTTCTTGAAACTGGCGACCCTCTGTATCTACTTTTCGTTTCTTTCCACCAGACATCATTTTTGTTTACTTTTCGTTCAATAAACTTAATAACAAACTATAGTTACTAACCACTCAAGATGCACACAAAGTCACAAAGCACGTTGACAGCTCGAGCAGTTCGCTAGGATATCGCTTGTTCAAGTTAAAAAAAGTGCAAAGCTAAGCGCTAAAAGCGGTAGCTCGAATAGAACTGAACTAACGTTCTTGCCATCCACCCACTTATATAGGCAAAATGAAGGAATAATTGGAATAAACTAGTTTATAATAATTGAGAAGCAATAAATCTTTTGATGTGTCGCCCGTGAGGCGGCAAACCTCAAAGAATGTGATCGAGCAAGCCGAGTGGCGGCGATTCCAAAGAGTGAGGCGGCAAACATCAAAGGATTTGATGTTTGGCGCCTCAATGTCACTCCTGTGAGTATAAGTACCTAATGTAATATTTTTTAAATTGGGTTTTTTCAAAATGTCTCGCGGGCCGGATAATATCTTACAGCGGGCCGGATACGGCCCGCGGGCCGGTTGTTGCCCATATATGATCTAAGATCTACGAACGATACCCAGGACCAACGGCTTAACGTGCTTTCCGAGGCACGGAAGAGTCTTGGTATGTTAAGATGGTCACCCATCCACGGACCAACCGCGGCAAGCGTAGCTTAACCTGAGCGATCAATCTGTGCGGCTGTTATTACTTAGCCACAAGTCATAGAAAAATTTTTTGTTAGTAAAACAATGTCCTACGTATTGAAAAAATCGTGACGCCCAAAACGCGTACCTTATTAAATTAAGACATTTGTGTCAAAACGTATTGATTCATGCTAATGACGGGAACATAATATGCTTTTACGTCATACACAACACGTGTAAGTAAATAACATTGACTATGAAGACAAGTCTCTGATTCTTGTATTTGTTTTATTGGTTACGATTGAAAATATTAATAGACTGTGTCTTTGGTCTAATGGTCATAAACGCTACTGACCATGAGGTGTTCGATTCTCAGCTCGGGTAAAATATCTGCCAGGGTTGCGGGTTTGTTCTGAAGAGTTACCCTGGTATAAAGGCAACTGAAGGAACACGGGTGGGTTTTAGTCAGTAAAAGTCTGACACGCACTCCCGCTCCGCCGAGGGTGCTTACTCTTGATTTTAGTTCCGATCGATTGACATTGGAATTTTGACGTTTCTTATTCTTGAGTTCGACGCTAGCGCAAAAATGAGTTTAAATTGGGTGTCGATTTTGGAGAACTAAGTAGAATCGAGATCGGGCGTTGTTGTTGTTCCAATGTTGACACTATTGTTTTCAAGAGTACCGAATCACGTGTATGCAAAATTAACATAGGAATCGTATTGGCTTTAGATTGGAATTAAAATTAGGTTGAACAGTAAGCCCCCAGAGCGGGAGACGTCATTTGTATGATTTTCCAACCAAAAAATAAAAAAAGGCAAAATTTTATGTGAATTTTCCGTCGGGAATTCCACAGCAGTTAGGTGTCTGGATTTGTTGATAGCAATAGGCTCGCCCCTTAATACATGGGACTTAAATATGGGTGTACTATTATAGGTACACCTAGGGTTGCCAGACGTCCGGATAAAGCCGGACACAGTCAGGCTTTTTAATTGCATGTCCGGCTAAATTAGATGGTGTCCGGCCTGTCCGGCTTTTTGGTAGGCTTTTTAAAATTTGATCATTTTTGTCGTCACCCACCTTGTATTGCTAGCGCAAGTGAACGAACTAGCACTGTCCTCCCCGCGTTATTACTACTCAATTGTAAAGGAAAATTAGCTTTTAAAATATTAATTAGTTTATGTTACAAAGATTTTAAAGTTTATTTAGTTCATTAGTCTTATCTTTAGTTTTGTTTTAACACTAAACAATTAAAGATGTCCGGCCTTTTTACCTAAATGTCCGGCTAAATTGGCAGGTCTGTCCGGCTTTTCGGTCTTATGACCTGGCAACCCTAGGTACACCACTGCTCAACCCTTTGGGTTTTAGAGGCGTGATGTTATGTGTTAAAAACAAACTAAGTATATTATATTTGACCCAATACTCTAGAATACGTTTTTCTTAATACAAAATTAGGACTTTCAGTTGTCCACAGAGTCGTAAATTTAACCAGCTGATCAAAATTCTTTCATTGCCAAATTATAACGTAAATGTAAATTAAAAATCGACGCAATAACGTCACAAATATAAAAGCCACTGTTTAATAAATTATGCCATCATACGGCATGACATAACATGTGATCATTTTGAGGTTATTTCTTATCAGCAACGTTTCATATCGGTACGATTTCGTGTTCCGTAATCACGATGTAGTACATACATAATATCATAGACTACAGTAGCACTTTTTTATTTTTAGAATTCGCGCGGCAATTTTGACGTTTGACTTTTCAAGATGGCGCGGTGTTTTAAATTGGGGAATGTGATGCTTATTTTTCTTGTCGTAACGTTGCTAATTTAGCCCATGGTTCGTTATTGAACCAAAAACATTGAGATATTGACAGAGCCATCATTATTTATCCTTGAGAACGTATCAAGCAGCTTCATGTCCTCATAAAAAGTCCTTTGGTAGTATTGAATATCTATTTCTTTTTTTTTTCTGGAGCTCCTTATTTAGACCACATCCCCGTCTTAGGTTATCCCAATAACATTTGAACCACCACATGCTTATTTTCAGTATTTAACGTAATAAGGAAACGTGTAATCCTTGTTGAACGCACGTGTTAAAAGACTTTAGTTCACGTTGCAACTGGTAGATGGCGTTAGTAGTAACGTCAGTTGATATTAAAATTATCATTAATTTGCGTATCTGTATCCTTTTAGTAGGTATAATCTGCATAAATACATAATGCAGATTATACTTACTAATAACGTCAATCTTTTGTAATACCACAACCGTCGACTGTGCTATAACTATAGGGTTTTCTACTGACTATTTGGAAAACTTTCGAGGAAGAATAAATGGCAGCAATTCTTGCCGGACGTCTCAGTGCGTCGCCATTCAAATCAGTAATGATATCCTGCAATAAATAAAGAAGGAAATAATTTGCGCGTGTATGACCAGATGTATGAACGTTAACGAAGCAAGAGTATGCAAGGATCGTAGCACGTGGCAGTCTGTAGTTTCTGCCTACCCCCATGGGAAGAAAACGTGAATATATTGAGTAGAACTTTAGGTATGTAGTATTTGTGGATGGGTGAACAACCTAACCACTCAATTCATTGTTGCAATCTTTCAATCGTATTTATCAACTTGCTACTAGATATGGTATCTTTCGCATGTGATCGGAAAAGTATTGGTCATAATCCATTTTTACCCGACTTTAAAGGGTTTTTTTTTGTTTTTTTTTTTCCGCTATATTTCGTAGACATTTCTAAAATAAATGTAGCATAATTTACTGCCTATAACATCACGTGCTCAAGAGCGTCAGGTGCCAGTGAAAGTCTTGTCAAAATCGGTCAAGCTGTTTCTGAGAATAGCTGGAACAAACAGACATACATTTTTTTTTTAATTTCATACTGCATTTAGCAAAATGCTGTTATTTTGACAGTACAAACAGACACTTTAATTGTAATTATTTGTGTTGATAAAAAAAGAGATAATGAATTTAAATAATTAATTTTAAGTAGCTTCCTGTATTGAAAGTAAAATAGTTTTCGATAAGATATAAGATATAAATTTATTACGATACTGTTCGATTGGAAAATCCTAGTATTTAATCGAAAATCCTTGATGGCAGCTTATCATGGCACACGTATTAATTTATCAAAATAAATTAAATTATACTTTATGATTGTTGAATTATAATATGGACATTTTTGATATTTTTTTGCACACTTTTATTAGCTTGGTATGTATCTATGTAACGGAATCTTAGAACTTGATTTTGTCATCCCTTTTAAAACGTCGAAATAATTTGAAACTGCACACTTATCAAGGACCGATGACAATACAATCTATACATCTATACAAATAAATAAAATTGGAGTGTCTGTTTTTAATATTAAGATAACCACTTTTTACTAAGTGTATTAGGATGTATACACGATACATATACCAAAACAACATTTTTTACAATTTTTGTCTGTCTGTCTGTCTGTCTGTTCGTTCCCGCTAATCTCTGAAATGGCTGGACCGATTTTGACGGGACTTTCACTGGCAGATAGCTGATGTAACAAGGAGTAACTTAGGCTATTTTTATTTTAGAAAGATTCTTTTATTTTAGAAAAAAAATAACTATCTTCGAAAACTACGCTGACATACGTCTCAAAATTCGAAAAACCCTGGCTGAATCCTACGAAATAGATCAAAAAATAATGTACTACAGTATTGTACACTTTAAAAAGGCCTACAAAAATGTCCTCAATGGTATATGTCTATCTCTTAGGGATAACCCACAATAACCATTTTTTATCTTTTACTTTTTACGAGAAATAAGGGCTTATTTACGAAGCGATTTTAAGCAATACAGCATTAATCCTTATCCAATTAAGTACCTTAAATACATTGTGCATTCAATATAGATCAATATGGCCCTTTACAGCATGTAATTTAAATGAATATCTTAGAAGATATTAGAGATTTAAAAAGTGGGCGCAGAGCGCGTTGGCAGGGGCCGGGTAGTACAGGATAAGTAGGATTGTAATTCATATTACTTTGGCCTCATAGTAATTGCGAATATCATGTGTGTTCATTATACTCAAAATAAACCTAATAGTATTATTCCAAGTAAGAGACCGCGAAATGGCTTAGATGTTTAGATTTTTGGATGTTTGTTTCTCAATGATGCAAAGTCGGCCAAACGGATTTAGATCGAATTTGGCACAAAGATATAGGTATTATATCATGGATACGTAACAGATAGGATACCTACTTTATCCCGGTAGTAGGTTCCCGGGTGATATTTTCCGACAGCTATACGGGCCAAGCCACTGGCAAAAGTACTATTCCTATAATTATGTTCGGTGTCTGGTAAATGATTGAGTGTCTGTATAGGTAAAATAGGAGCGTTAAGAAAAATCAGGAAGACTTATATTCAACTAAACCAAGCCCTATGTCACAGTCTTCTTACTCTGAATACTATTACTTTTATTTTAAAAACACCAACACACATGATGTTCTCATAAACTATGAATCCTAAGTAATATGAGTTATAATCCTACTACTAATAATATTATAAATGTGAAAATATGTATGATTGGGTGTTTGTTTCTCAATCACGCAAAAATGGCTGAATGGATCTGGATCGAAAATAGCACACAGAGTCTATATTACCTTTATAACCTGGAATAACACATTCTTATCGCGGTAGTACGTCCTCTTGCATTCATTTCCGACAACCACGCGGGCGAAGCCGCGGGCAAAAGCTAGTAATTTCATAAATTTGTGCCACTATCCCCGGCCAGGATCACCAGAAAAACACGCTTTTGTAGTTAGTCGAACTATAAAAAATAGAAAATAAATAATGTTTTATAAAACACGCGTTATTAGAAAACCAAACTAAAGAGTAGACAATAATTTCTTTAATAAATCAAAATAAGGATAGACTGATTATTAAAAGAAATATGAGAATACAATCATTTCATACATTTGTGCCATTATCCTTGCCTGGATCACCAGAAAAACACGCTTTTGTAGTTAGTCGAACTTTAAAAAATAGAAAATAAATAATGTTTTATAAAACACGCGTTATTAGAAAACCAAACTAAAGAGTACCTAGACAATAATTTTCTAAAAAATTAAAATAAGGACTCCATCATTATTTGAGTAATAAAAGAAATCATTTTAATGTTTAAAAGTGTTTAATTTCTGTATGTCAATCAATCAATCAACTCAGCCTATCGCAGTCCTTTGCTAAACATAGACCTCTCCCATGCTGCGCCACAACACCCCGTCCTCTGCCTTCCGCATCCAGTCTGTCCCAGCCACCATTTTGAGGTCCTCGGTCCATCTAGCTGAGGGGCGTCCCACACTACGCTTGCCGATACACGGTCTTCATCGACAAACATGCCAGCCCACTGCCACTTCAAACTGCTTACTCTGCCAGCTATATCGGTAACTCCAGTTCTTTTCCGGATAACTTCGTTTCTGGATATCTGTATGTGTAAAACGCAATTACCCAGCAGGACGTTCATTTAACACTAGAAGCGCTGAACATACCGACTGAGGTAAATTGGGATAAAAAAATATGTATATTGCAATTACGTGGTTGAAGTCTCGTATAAATAATAAATATAATAATCATCATATTTCATGAAAAGTCATAAAGAGTTACGATTATATGCATAATAAAATATTAATTAGAGCAGGAAGAACATCGAAATGGGTCAAATATGAGACGCCCGCACTTCTAGTGTTAAGTTCTGCTTAGTTTGGACTGGGCACCATCCGTGTCCTTTCCAATAAGTTAGGTGAAAGCAAGCCAAATAAAAAACTGAGTAGGTACAAAATAATTTATTGTATGCACCGGAAATGCTAGTTACAACCAGTTCAGAAAATAAAACAATCGATTCTTTGTAATTGTCAGTTATGCAACTGTAACTGTGCTCCTATTCTGTCTAACATATCGAATAAAGAATTGGACAGTTCTGCTTTCACTATTTGACCTCTAGTAATAGTTTTATGTGGTGTCAGACATAAAGAATAGCAACATCCCATTTCTTCAGATAAATGTAAGAGGCGACTAAGGGTCTTACTACAGAATGGGCAGAGCAACGTTCTCTATGCATTTTACCACCATACTGCGATCGCCAACCCAAGGCGCCAAGCGTGGCGATGATGGCAAATATCCCCAAACTAGCTTCTGCCCGCGACTTCGCGTTAAATTTCTTGTTCCCCCGACCTTTCCCGTCGCGTCCAATCGCCTACCCTGCGATTTTTTCCGTTTTTGCAACATTTTTCATTACTGCTCCGCTCCTCTTGGTTGTAGCGTAATGTTATATAGCCTTTCTCGAAGGCTACTCAACACAAAAAGAATTTTTCAATTCGGACCAGTAGTTCCTGAGATTAGCGCGTTCAATCAAACAAACATACAAACAAACAAACAATCTCTTCAGCTTTATAATATTAGTATAGATTCGGGGATGTCCAGCAGTGAACGTCTTTTTATTAAAATGATGATTTTGGTAAGGCTTACAGGACGCTTTCACAGTTAAATAGTTATCATATCTAATAAATAAATAAATATCTTAGGACAACCAACACACCGTTATCTGATCCCAAACTAGGCAGAGCCTGTACTATGGTAACCAAACAACTGATAAACATACTTATATATTTCTAAATACATACATATAATAGATAAATTACACCCAAACACAGAACAAATAATTGCGCTCATCACACAAAGATTTGTCCTGGGTGGGAATCGAACCCACGACCTCAGTCTTAGCAGTCAGGGTCACTAACCACTAGACTAACAGGCCAGTCAAAATGGAAGCAAACGTGTTGATTATACCCCCCCCCCCCCCACCCCTCTCAAATTGGGGGAGGCCTATGTCCAGCAGTGGACGTCTTACGGCTGAAATGATGCTGATGAAGAGTGGCCCAAATGGAAAGCTCTTAATCCAAGCTCTCAATGACTTTCTCATGAAAGAGTAATTCAATAAGATAGGGCCTCCATTACCGTCATAATTCAAAAGCTGACGTAATATCTAGGTCAGATCCACAATACCTAAATCCAACCTGACGTCATAAGAATTACGCCCAACATAAGGAAACTGTCACTTCCTGTGAGCTTTCTGACATAATTTCTGTTCATTTGTAATTTGCCTGACGTTAGGTATTTGTTGCTGTAATAAGTGGATTATAAATTAATAAATTAGTGTCTCTTGGATACTAATTTATTATAATCTACATGAAGGAAAGCGAATGAGGTCAAAACACGAGCGAATTCAGGTCTCTGTTTTTTCATCCTCCAATATTCCAGCAAGCGTAGCATGATCAATTTTATCTCTATTCTTCCAAGAATAGACAAATTTCTTTATCTATTATAATTAGTTTAAAACATTGAGTTAAATAACTAGAGATGCAAACCTCAACAAAATGTGTCAAAAAACTGTTACCACTATTTAAACGCGACGACGTAGCTTTGACACTACTAAACATTTAAAGTGAACATATATCTGTCTCACTCACACAAGTAGCAAGAATAATACTGGCGCTTAGATTAGAAAAAGATCGCAATATAAACATGCAATGGCGGGATGGGGTTGCCTACCCATGCGAAATTTTACCCAACTTTTAAGCCATAAAAACATTTGATGAAACCTTATTCGTAAAATTATTTTTAAAATATTTTAAAAATGTATTTCTTATTGAATGTGCGTCAGAATTTTATCTCTAATGAAAATAATTAAGACTTTTCTTTTTGGATATTTTTTTAATTTATTAAATAATGATGAAATCATACTCCGCTATGTAACATTAGTTTAGTATATAATTGCCTTTTAGACTCTTTTTTGTAAGTGAATAATTTGCTTTCGTGATACATTCTTATTTTTAAGTATTTGTAAATGATGGCATTTATTAATAAAAGGGAATGGTCAACTTGTATTGATGATAAGTGATCTCCCGGATGTATCGCAAATTCTTTTAATATTTTAGTTCCTTTGAGTTTTTCTAAAGTTTTTGTAGCTAATATCAAGAGGCCAAATCTAGGAGATAAAGACTTGGTGTCGGAAAGTGCTATGGCATGTCTTACAACGCTTTCACAACTCATACATATTTCAAATACATATTCCGATGGGTAACATAATCCTCCATTATCTTTTATATTTATTAGTCTGTGAAACCACTTGAGTTCGGTAGCTAATAGGGCTTTGATGCATATTTCACATTTCAGATCTTGACCAACTCTATCAACAACATATCCGGAAATATATCCAACGACTTGTTTTGTTACATTCGTAAAAATGTTATTGCTTGTATGCTGCACGACCCATTCTTTTTCTAAATCTTTTTGATTCTTCATTATGGTTTCTGACTTTTCCGAGTCACTATTATCACGGTTAGAGCATGATTTATTAATTTCTTGAATATGGTCGTTAGTTGTAGTTGCCAATACATTAATTTTTTCAAGGGGCACGCAGTTGCCTCTAAAATTGTTCTTTAATTCAAGGTGGTTCAATAATTTTTTGTAGGCTGATCTAAACTGCACTACATTTGGATTGTTATTGTAACCACCTTTTTGCCGGATGCAATCAAAGAACAATTCAAGATGGTCTTGTGACAGTCTATATGTCGCAATGTAATTAATCAATTTTGTCTCAATTAGCCTTGAAAACAGTACTTTAAGGCTTTCTAAACATACTAGAAAACCCAAAAAACCTGTTTTAAATTTGCAATCTAACACGTTCTTCATATTTTTTTTAATTATTATATTTTGTATTTGACCTCTTCGTTTAATTGTTTTTTTTGTTATAACTTGTACTTTAAGATTAGTAATGTACTCTTTGTATTTTTCAATTAGTTCGTATATATTATTTTTCGTTTCCTGATTTAGAGTTTTCTTAAAACCATAAGCTTTGGGGTCTCCTTTAGAATTTAATACATCAAAAATATCATTATGTATTTTAATAAATTCTGCAGTGGGTTCACTCTCTGAAAATTCTGATGACAAGTCCTTAGCCAAATGGAGTGACTGAACAACACTATTACTCAGCAGTTGTGATGCCAACTTGACTTTCATGATTTGGTTGCGGAAATAAATATGGCGGTTAGTTAATTTGTTTCCTGTTTTAAGCCCTTCAATTTCCTGAATTTCGTGTAAACGGTTTACATACTTCCATTCTATTTTATCGTTATTTTTATTAAAAAACGTTTTCTTTGATGCAAAACTGTTTCTCACTAATTTGAGCATGTGACAAGCGTCTAATAATAGCACCACATCGTGTCCTGATATAGGATGTTTGAAAGTGGTTTTCAAATTATTTGGGTCGTTTAGTTGGCATCCTAAAACTCTCATTGCAGCAATATTAGTCTGACTGCCGTCACATGTTACTGACAGTACATCCACGTTAATTTCTGCGCATTTTGCAAGCGCCAAATTTATTATATTGGCAAGTTTACATGAAGTTAAGCCATGTGTAAAAAAATAGCCAATAGGTATTTTCCATGTTTGATTCAAACATGTGAGAAGTAAAACTAAAGCAGAGGATGCTAGATTTTGTTCTTCGTTTGTGTCATCTAATCCGAAATCGACATACCCATGGTGCTTCTTTCCATCAAAAATTTTTTGTTGGCGGATAGCCATCTCATCGATAACTAAATTGCATATTACCTTGGACTCAGAATTTTCGCTTTTGACCTTTAAAACATTAAAAGCCTCCGACGTAAATCCAGGATCTCCGTTTATTTTGCTATACCAATTAGCCAGTGTTCTCGGATGTGGTAATGAGTTATTCAAAGCAGAACGAACATATTTATAGGCAGCAGGGGAGTAAAAGTTTAATGTCTAAGCAAATTTTTTAAGGATATACGGAATTTTTTTTAAAGTCTTTTTCACTTTGAAGGTTTTTTTAAATTCTTCCATCAATTGCACTGTTTCTTCATTGACATTTAGCTGCATTTCGTCTTCTTCGCTCAACATACGTTTTTTTTTCAGTTCCTCTATAACATCTTTTAATTTTTTAATTTTTAATTCGAGTCTTTTATTTTTTTGTGATATGTTTTTTATTTTTCTTAGTCTTCCAGCTGATACATTTTCCAAACGGTGAATTATTTTCCTCATTTTGTGTTTTCGCGGCGTTTCAGTTATTTCCTCTATCTCTATATCGGTTTCCACAGCATTCACATCCATATTTTCTTTTATTGAAAGCTCCACCTGCTCTTCAGAATAACAGTTGTCCTGAAAAATGTACAATTTGTAGTAGTCAAAACAGCTCTTTACAATCTAAAAACAAAAGTTGCAAAAACATCCAGTACACAATGTAGTTTGAATCCAATGAGAAGGCATTTTTGGTGACCTTTATCATTCATACCTTTAATTTGAGCATATTAATTACCGCACAAAATTATTACTTACAATAAGCATTGGAATTGCTTCATTGGACAAATAAACACGTCCACGTTCGCTTTTTGGGCCTATTTTGTCTCGATCACGAAAATGCTTCGAACAAATGACAGTCGATTTAGTAGGTAGCCAGTTAGTCTCTCGTCTCAGCAATCGGATTATTTCCACCCATTTGTCACGGCGTACTGCATCTTTAGGCACCCTGCAACGATTTTATTATTTAAAAAAATATTTAAAATCCTTTATTCAATAAATTAAAAACTCCCACAAATATGGGAAACTAAAACTAAGTTTTTAGTGGTAACACTGAACCTTATTTACAAAATTTTACATTTTATTGCGTTTTTACTTTGATATAAACACTGAAACAATAAACTTACGTGTGGAAAGTAATTCCGGTTAATTTATTATGTTTTTGAGTTCTTGACTCACACTCTTTCACAACGCATTTACCCATTTTGGGGATATTTGCTGTCACGTATCACTCGGTTGGCGTCACATAGAGCACTGAACTGACGTCAGCTACGCATAAGGCTGTGGCCTTATGTCCAGTGGCAACGATTTGACGCGGTAATTGCTAATCTAGTGTAACATATATATCAATGGTTTAAAATGTTTCTACCGCAAGAATCAAATCAAAAATAGAGAAAAATGGTCGTCATACTTGACATCGTAAACTCGTGTCGACAGAAGAATAGCAACATCAATCTATTCTCTTCAGTTTTACACATATTTTTCTTTTCTTCCGTCGACAATATCCGTTTCTACGGTGGTCATGCTACGCGTGCTGGTGGCTGGTTCTAACAAGGATTTTCAATTAAAGAATGTTATTTTTTTTTAAGAAATTCGCTCGAATTCTCGGGAAACTTATATCCAGAACCTGATCTGGATTGTTATAACTAGGGGCCGCCAAGCAGTGGAAATTCGTCCATGTTGCTGTTATTAATGTTACTAGCTTTTACCAGCGGCTTCTCCCGCGTATTATACATATAAACCTTCCTCTTAAATCACTCTGTCTATTAATGAAAATCGCTTTAAAATCCGTTGCGTAGTTTAAAATATCTAAGCGTACAAACGCGGGAAGCGACTTTGTTTTATACTATCTAAACATACTAAAGGAAGCGAATGAGGTCAAAACGCAAGCGAATTTAGGTCTGCGTTTTTCATCCCCTAAAATTCCTGGTAGGTGGTTCCTTATCCTCAAACTTTCTTTCCAACAATATTTTTTTACTTTTGCAACATACGGTTTTTTAACTAGAGAGAGAACAGTCTAAACTTTGCCAGGAAATACACAAAACATTACTAAGCGGAAATATTCAGTCCAATAATGTCAGTAGGAATTTTGTGACCAGTCACTACTACCCACTTTTTAGGACGTCAGTTCGTCCACCTCAACCCACTGGCTTTCACAAATATTATATAGGCAACAAAAAGAATTGTTGTTACTCATACATACTTAAAGATGTGCAGAATCTACAGAACGCCACAAGCTACGATCCTTACATACTCCTTTTGCCTCGTTTACGCTCATACAACTGGTCATACACGCACGCCCGCCGGTTGCGAGTACTACGCACCCGACCTTTCTAAAGAACATCAATAATAAGGTGACTGTATGTCATAGGGCGAAACTGACACCATCTTAACATGGTGGAAGGGACTACAGAACGCCACCTGCTAAGATCCTCACACACTCATTTTGCTTCATTTACGTTCATTCATCTGGTCATAACACTCACATCGGTTGCGAGTACTACACATCTGACCTTTCTGAAGAACATCACCAGTAAGGTCCCTGTATGTTCTTGTAACTCTCCTGCCAGGGCCGCGAGATTTGTTCGAAAGAGTTACCGTGGCCCTGGCATATAGGCAACCGAAGGAACACGGGTAGGTTTTAGTCATTAAAAGGCTGACACGCCCTCCTGGTCCGTCCGGAGCGGGAGACGTCATTGGATAATTTCCCAACCACAAAAGAAAGTGTCGTAACTCTCGCCATATTCTCATGGTAAGGAGACTGCAGAATGCTACCTGCTACGATCCTTACACACTCCTTTTGCTTCGTTTACGTTCATAGAATCCTATCCTACTTATATAAACGCGAAAGTTTGTATGTATGGATGTATGGATGTTTGTTCCTCTTTCACGCAAAAACTACTGACCCGATTTAGATGAAATTTGGCACACAGATAGTTTATAACCTGGAATAACACATAGGGTACTTTTTAGGGTTCCGTTGCCAAATGGCAAAAAACGGAACCCTTATAGATTCGCCATGTCTGTCTGTCTGTCTGTCTGTCTGTCCGAGTATGTCACAGCCACTTTTCTCCGAAACTATAAGAGCTGTGCTATTGAAACTTGGTAAGTGGATGTATTCAGTGAACCGCATTAAGATTTTCACACAAAAATAGAAAAAAAGCAATAATATTTGGGGTTCCCCATACATAGAATTGAAACTCAAAAATTTTTTTTTCATCAAACCCATACGTGTGGGGTATCTATGGATAGGTCTTCAAAAATGATATTGAGGTTTCTAATATCATTTTTTTTTTAAACAATAATATTTGGGGTTCCCCATACATAGAACTGAAACACAAAAAAAATTTTTAATCAAACCCTTACGTGTGGGGTATCTATGGATAGGTCTTTAAAAAAGAAATTGAGGTTTCTAATATCATTTTTTTCTAAACTGAATAGTTTGCGCGAGAGACACTTCCTAAGTGGTAAAATGTGTGTCCCCCCCCCCCCGTAACTTCTAAAATAAGGGAATGATAAAACTAAAAAAAATATATGATGTACATTACCATGAAAACTACCAACGAAAATTGGTTTGAACGAGATCTAGTAAGTAGTTTTTTTTTAATACGTCA
Source organism: Aporophyla nigra (assembly GCA_947507805.1). NCBI lineage: Eukaryota > Metazoa > Arthropoda > Insecta > Lepidoptera > Noctuidae > Aporophyla > Aporophyla nigra. Next base: position 9,169,368 of record OX382319.1, on the reverse strand, counting down.
TAAATCGTAAACCACAATTTACCTTTCATTCAGTCAACTCAAATATAAAAATTAAAAAAAAAAACATTTAATTTCATAAACGATGATGACGAATGATGATGATGATGACCTGCAGGCAAAGAGAATAAAACCACTAGAGAGCGTATAGGCCGATTTCTGCTTAGCACACGACTCACCACTGCGGGCCGGGGGACGAGGAAGAACGTGCGGCTGCAATTGGTCAATTCAAGGTCAAGTTGCATAGGTATGCCCATCGTAGGGCTGCTCTACTTCATTAAGGGAAAATAGTCGATATCGATAAAATGGATTTTAAAATTGTGATAAATACTCAATTAAAGTCAAAGAAATCATATTTAATCAAAATCAATCACTAATAAAATGAAAACTAGAGAATCCAAGAACAAAACTTTCGCCACTATCATATTCGACGAAATAGCAATCAGAAACGGTGTCGAATATCATCCCCAAGGCAGAAGGTACTATGGCCACGGTAGTTTTGGCGCCAGTTTACAAACGGATTGTCAAGACGAAGCTTAAGAAGCCACAGTATTTCAATTGAATAAAATTTTCATTCATTTTAATTTAAATTTTCGATAAAGACTTTCAGCTATTAAAGGAAACAGCACTAATTTTTACGATAAAAATACAAAGTGAAAGTAAGGGATAGATGCATTAGAATTGTCTAATGAAAGAACGAGACTTTTCCAAAAGACATCAACGCGGGACTCACACAGTGTGCTGGTTTACCCAACCACCATTTTAAATAGACCCCTACGGTGGATCATAATCTGATTAAATCACAATAATTTTTCGTACTGTTTATTTACTGATGAAAAGTTATGCGATCATTTTTGTAACTAGAAGTCTTGGAATGTTTCTCACACCACTTCACCGCGCATGAAGGTATTTTGATGCGTTATAATTGCAGATTTAGTTATATTATTTGCAATAATTTAGCGTGCACAGAGGTCTAACAATTGGTCACAACTAAAATGGCTACTTGAACCGCAGCCTATGCATAGGCGACAAAATACTAATAGTTTTCGAGCGTCAGGGCACTGTATGCGCAGTCAAGTGGTTATATAGTCTTTGCCTGCAGGTTTGTACGGAACCCTCGGTGCGCGAGTCCGACTCGCACTTGGCCTGTTTTTTATCTCGGTAGTGTGTTCCCGCGGGATAATTTCCAACCCCCACGCGGGCGAAGCCGCTGGCAAAAGCTAGTTACTCATACATGCACACACACGCCGGTTGCAAGTATTACGCATCTGACCTTTCTCAAGAACCCTACCAGTAAGGTCTGTCCTAGGGCGTCCTATTGCGGCGCTTCCACTCACACCTGTAAATAACATAGTATACTACTACTCATATTTGAGTAGTGATTTTTCAGAAAGTTATATTTATCAAGCAAAAGGACATATTTCTTAATGTGAACGTCGACTAAGCTGCCCTCAATTGAAACTCCGTAGTACATTGGGGTAGCTCAAGGTCAAAGCGACCACCGACTTCTGGTCGACTATACTAAAAGGTCACAATGGGCTCTGAAAGATCATTATTGTGTAAAAGGGTAAGGTTTGAAAGAAACTGTGAAGTCATGTTGTCTGGGTTAGATATCGATCGAAATGTAGATCTTGCCATGTCATCTTTGATAGCTTAAGAATTATACAGTAGCGTATTTCTTTTGCATATTTGACTTATCTAAATATTGTGTCAGTGGACACATTATATGCTCGGTATTTTTTTTTTATGGTAAATTGTGTTTTTTAGGAATTATATTTAAATACAAATTACATTTTGTTATATGTCCTCCAATAAAAATTAAAAAAAAACATAAGTTTACGTTTAAGTTAATTATCGATGAACTTGATTATTGAAAACACGGATAAAACGACATTTTCTAAAAATGAATCTTAGCTAGATCGATTTATCGGTTTTTATACTAAATTTCATGAAAATCGTTGGACCCGTTTCCTAGATACAGGTTATGTATATATGTACCTACAACAATTGCTCTTTTAAATATATAAGATAAGTGATACCAGCTAGCAACTCACCTTCAGAATATTGAATGGACGTAAATAATAGCACCATCCCATTTCGCCCCGCGGGTGTCATAAGAGGCGACTAAGGGACTTACTACAGAATGGGCAACAGCATTCTCTATGCATTTTACCACCATACTGCGATCGCTAACCTGCCTGCTGAGCGTGGCAATTATAGCAAACTCCAAATTTGGGGAGGCTAGTTAGTGTCCAGCTGTGGACGTCTTTTGGCTGAAATGATGATGATGACCTAATTGAGAATTTTATAGTCTGAACTGCAAAACTTTTAAAGCATTCGATTGTAGTAAGGGACTTACTAGAGAACGAGCAGCAGCGTTCTCTATGCAATTTTCCACCATACTGCGATTGCTAACCTGCCTGCTGAGCGTGGCGATTATGGCAAACCCCCTCAAATTGGGGGAGGCCTGTGTCAGGCGGTGGACGTGTTTCGGCTGACATGATGAGCTAATTGAGAATCCTATAGCATGAATTGCAGATCTTTCAAAAGCATTCGATCGTCGTAAACAAAACGTGTTTTGTTTGGTCCACACTCAATCCAAAGCCAAGAAATTCATTCACTCAGATATTCACAACGAAAATCATCAAGATAATAAAACAGAACTGCCCTCATAAAAACTTTACAGCTAAATCATTTCGAAGTTGATAATATCACCTGTAGGTTGGCACTGCTCCAGAACTACGTCACGTAGTGTCAACGCCTCGGTGACGTTGGAACCCTGATTGTCATTGGAGTGGCGTTATTTTTGGTCAGGTTCTGTTACTACAGCAGGCGTCGCTTTGCCAAAAATAGTTGTCTCACCTTCGCGTTCTTTTTACCATACGGCTTGCCGTCTACTACGCTCCTGAAACGTATATGATGATTGCATATGATGTTCCCACTGTTGGGTAACAGGCCTCCACTCTGTGAAAGGGAATTTGCCGTAATCCACTGCACAGACCTAGTGCGGGTCGGTAGATGTCACGTGTCTTCGATTTTTTTTTGTTCTAGGACAATAAAATAATCAATTTAATGTCAAAAATAAAATCGTCATCTCGTCAAGTATAGCCGAATAAGCCTCCCTAGCACTGCAGGCTCTGGCCTTTCTGGTATCATCTTGACGCCGTTATGCCGGACATAATAATAATAATATAATAATAATATTCCACAACTATCACACAACGCCATCTAGTCCCAAGCTAAGCAGAGCTTGTGTTATGGGTACTAGACAACTGATAAACATACTTATATATTTCTAAATACATACATATTATAGATAAATTACACCCAGACACAGAACAAATGATCGTGCTCATCACACAAACATTTGTCCTGGGTGGGAATCGACCCACGACCTCTGGCATAGCAGTCAGGGTCGCTAACCACTAGACCAACAGGTCTGTATACACATAGATTCATGGAGGCGGTTTTTCGCCGTGTGACTGCTCGCCAAAGTGCCTCATAAGATGAATCGCTACCGCATTTACATAGGTCGATAAAATTGCAGGTGACTGCACTACCCGCCGCATGGGACATGTCGCAGCAAGACAAAAGTTTAAAGTTTGTCGAAATGACAATTCCAAAGTAGAATACGATTTGACTTCTGTCATGCGGCGGGCGGCTAAATTCAACCATGAAAATACTTAGGATCTATCGGAATATCGACAAGATACCCGCATGAAGGTTGACATTTTGGCGACTATCACACGGCACCGCGCACCGCAGCGGAGGGCGGTGGCGGTAAAGCGAATTGACCGCGCGGTCGGTCGGTGTACGTGTGTTAGGCATCAACGGATTTAATAGAGGGCAATGCGACATGAGATCCGCTTCACCGCCAACCGCGGCAGTGCAATCATAACTGTGTATCGCCTTTGGTGTAGATAGAACTTACCTGCGATTTTGATCGACCTGTGTAATTTGGGTGATGATTCGGCTTGTGAGCCACGTCGGTAAGTGACCAACCGCAATGGCGATTCAACCTTGTCTAAATCCTCCATACTCTACTTTGGAACTTACGACGTTAGTCACTTGTAACCTAGACAAATTGCCATTTAGACAGTGGCTTTAGTCTCCTGTGTAAAGCCCGCCAGGCATCGGCACTCGTGGTGGCTACTTTAGGCACTCCAATGCCATTAAAGGAACCTAGAACCTTCGGTCTAAATTCCGTCCTTCGATACTGTCTACCCGTAGTTTTAAAAGCAAGACGGCAATTCTTAATCACGTTGGACTCTGTCCAAAACTCCAAACGGCCAACCCGGCACTGCGTCGAATTCTAGCATAGTGCCTGCTTTACGGGTTAAAGCAGAGGATATAAAAAGATGCTGTATAGTAATATTAGTGTTTTATTGTTCCACTGCAGTCTAAAGGTCTCTTCTCGAACAGAAGGAGCGAGGATCACCACGCCTGCTTAATGTGCATTGGCGAATGTGGAATGTTAACTCTGTGAACCTCAGTACAGAATTTATACTCGTCTTAATTTGTGGCTATGGGGACTCTCTTTGTGCACCAACCAACAATTGTAGAATTTTCAAATATTATTTTACTTAAATCGAATGTTAGTGTAACAGCTTCTACGTTACGTTTCTTTTGACGTCATTGTCAAACTTGGTTATTTAAATCGTGACGCAATCTTAGGTCTTTGCTAGGAAATACCTTGAGGAAAAGAAAATATACTACAAATTATGAAAATATACTACTAATGATGAATACATCAGAAAATTAAATTCTTCCCGTACCATGCTACCATGATTTGTCAATTTTTTCTGAACCAGGTTTTGACGTCATTGTTAAACTTCGTTGTTTTAAATCGTGACGTAATCTTGGTTCATCGCTGGGAAAGAGCGTGAAAGAATGGAAAAAATTACATTTTGAAATCATGACGCAATCCTAGGTACACACGGCTACAACTCTACAAGTCAAGCTATACATTTCCAGTTTTAACTGACCTCACATTGTATAGGCTTTTCTTACAATGAGATTTCAGTTTATACTGGAAATTTATAGTTTGATTTGTTTCCGTGCGTACTCGCTAAGAAAGACCTTTAAAGAATGAAAGAAAATACATTATCAAAAAAAATTGGTAGTTACTAAGTAAATGAAATTCAATTTGATTATCAGACGGTTCAAAACGCTTTCGATTTAACAGTTGAACAACTAAAATTGAACCGTGTGAATCTGGTATTAGGGGAGGATATTCTCTTTTGAACCAGTTTGGCCTGTCCATCAGAGAATGATAGATTATAGAATCCTTGTCAAAGATGTGAAGAATTATTCGTAACAAACCGAGGCATCGATCGATTTTCTAGACTCAGGAATCCTTTAGAAGCTATATAGGGTTCTATAGAAAGGAAAGGAGGTCACTCAGGTGCCTCTACCTATATCAAAGTTAATATGCCGGTGGCATTATTTATGTGTGGTAGATAGCGGACACGCCTTTGAACTAAAGGGTTGAACGGAATATGATTGTGGCTACCTATTTTCAGTCGATAATGATATCCTGGGGTAGAAAATAGCCTGGTTGTGCTTATACTTAACATAATTTGTGACTAGGAGTTTCGAGTCAAGTTTGTCGCAGGATTCTGCAGTGTCGAAGTTTGTCTGTGTGGCTGCGTAACTTAGCTAGCTTTTTCGTAACTTTTGATGCGGTTTTTGGCCATCATCTCGAGTTTATTAGTAGGTGTATGAGAGCAGTGGTGGCCATGTTCCAGTGCCCAGCTCTGGAAACGGGGAAGGAAAAACATCGTGAGGAAATGTGGCATGTCCTAGAAATAAAAATTTGAAACGTGTGACATATACCAACCCGCAATGGAACCGCGTAGTGGATAACGAAAAGAGGATGCCTGTCTCCCAAAAGTGGGAACATTATAAGGTCCATTATATCATGGAGTTTATTCCCGAAAGTTTATGATTTGTTTTAAATTACATATAATATATAGAAATCTTGATGCTTGTGTCGATAGTTGTGTATATAATACTATCTTCTGCCCGCGACTTCGTCTGCGTCAAATTTTTGCACCTTGACCCTTCCCGTAGCATTGAATTGCCTGCCAGTTTTCGTACATTTTTCATTGCTGCTCCGCTCCCTTTGACTGTAGCGTGATGTTATGTAGCCTTCCTCAATAAATAGGCTACCCAACACAAAAATATTTTTTCAATTCGGACCAGTATTTCCTGAGATTACCGCGTTCAACCAAACAAACAAACTCTTCAGCTTTAAAATATTAGTATAGATTGAGTAGAGTGTGACGCAGAGTTTTACGGTATCAACATTAGCTATACGAAAATGACACATGTCCTGATGAAGTTAAGTCGTTGGGTTTGACTGCCCAGGCTACAGTCCATGTTTCAAATACTCGTATATCCTATTTGATTCACCACAAATTCTTAATGTCCCCTTGTATCGCTGCATAAAAGCCTCGTCTTAACCTTCCAGTCGCTTTGGTCCAGGGCTAGTGCCTATTTCTTGATTTTTTTTCTCCAGTATTACAGCTAACTTCTTCGTGGCCTGTCGAAATACCCTTTACCGGTTTCAGGGCTTCATTTTCGCGCGCAACTAATTAGAGAATCCCACGCCACTGACAGCGTAATATAAACCTTAATATCAAAGTTATTTGCTTTAAAACCGCCCAAATGATGATGTACATAGTAAAATCCAAACAAATTACAAACGTTATAGTTTTTAGCCTTGATTACTGAAAGCGTGTGCATAGGGAGACTATTCTGGTTCTTTATAGCTATATCGTTTCGAAGTTAATGTGCTTTTATATCATCCAACATCTGTCTCTTTTAGTTGTTCAGTAAACATATTTCTTCGTTATCTTCTACTAGCTTCTGCCCGCGAATTCGTCCGCGTCAAATGTCTTCCGTCCCCGACCCATCCCGTCGCATCGAATCGCCTCCCCGTGTGAAGTCTTCATATTAATGACTTTTCATTTTGCTTAGCTCCTAAGGGTCCTAGCGTGATATTATATAGCCTATAGTCTTCCTCGATAAAAGGGCTCCCCAACACTAAAATATTTTTTTAATTCGAACCAGTAGTTCCTGAGTTTAGCGCGTTCAACCAAACAAACACTTCAGCTTTGTAAGTATAGATTAGAATGCTGTCGATGTTTTTGACATAGCTCTTCCATCCTGCGAGCAATGTCATTCACTGCCTCTTCAGTTTGGCAATTCTTTTGCTCTCTACGTATAGGAAGATGATAGAGTTGGAGGGCCTCTGCCACGATGTGGACCTTGTGAAGGCTGCAAGAATCCGCTCGATGCGGGAAGCACAGACTTGGTTAAAGTGGCGGAGCTTGGGGAAGGCCTATATCAAGCAGTGAATTTTTTTGGCTGAATCGATGATGAGGAGTCTTCCATTCTTCGCTATTGAGTTAGGGTTCTTCCTTCCACGTTGTTGGTCTATATACTCATTGTTCTAACGCTCATTAGCTTTAACCGACGATTTCAATCATGATTAACTGTAAACAATGCCGCATTAAAAAAAATATTGCTTTTCTCTTCTTTTGATTGTGGCTGTTCTCAAAAATAGAATAGCTAAATCAGCAGAAAGGCAAAAGGGACCAGGTTATCTTTTACCAAGCATGCAACCGCATCATTGCTTACCATGAGCTCATTATGATGGTCTAACGCAAACCAAGCCTTTCCAGTATTTAAAAATAAATGAAAAAACAGTTAGCTTGAATCTAAACTTCAAAATTCATTTGTTTCAGACCTCAGAGACTCCATTGCAGGTATGTTTTATTTCTACCCTCATTTTGGTGGTTTTATTTTTTTAAATTTAATTTTTAATTGGCATACTTTTTTGGCCACTGTGATTAACGTATCGGCATGCGCTTTACGAACAGCTTATGCCGCAGTTAAATTGTTAAATTTCAGTCCACAAGGTGCTGTACCCACAAAACTCAAGCGTTTGCGCATGCCTACGATCGGTAACGCAATTACCCTCAATAGAGGTGCTCCCGCTCAGTGGAGGATTGATGTCAAATCATTTCAAGTCCACCTCTTCAGCTTTTAAAATTTGAAGGAAAGATAAAATATATTTCGACAATAGTGTAGGCCTCGCGGCTGCGCAAAATAGACTAATTTCAGTTCTAATGCTGCTATCTGACGCTGATTTTCTAATGAACTAAAAATCTTCTGTATTTTCTAATGAACTAAAAATCTTCTGTATTTCATGTTACTGTATTTATGGGTATAGCCGTGTATCTTCTGACAGTCCGGTAGAAGAAATATGGATTCCTGATAACTTAAAACAAAAAAACACTACAAAGTAAAACAATACATAAAAATTCCAAAAGTCCGTGGCAAATAAGAAAAATACAGATTCAAAGACACTATAAAAGTTTTTTTGTTTATCACATTTTAGATAATATGGTACCTACCTCACACAAATTCGTATATCAATACTTGCAGACAGCTGTGCTGCTGGGGAGTTTGTTGCGCCACTTTTTCTTCCCAGCTAAAGTACTAGGAAGTGGTGAAGGGTGGGCGTTTTGGGGGACTGTCTTATGTAACTTTGACGTTCAAAAAGTGCTGACTCTCAGCCTAGTTTGAATAAATGACTTTTGTTTTTGGTTTTGCCATGTAAAGAATAGTAACAAGCAGTATTAGAACGTCATCAAGATACCCAAAGTGGATCAAATGCAAAGCTAACGTAAAAACAAGCTAAGCAAAGTTATTACAAAACTTATATGGGAGCAGATACCCAATCGTCGGGAGTCGATAGCGGACTCCCGGCCACCGTAGGCGCGAGTTTGCGGGCGGCGAGCAATGGGTAGCTCGCCGCCCGATAAGGACCAGACTCGGGTCGACGGCGCGTTGTGTTCCACGCGCGCCTCAAAGAGATGTCAGCAATACTGAAGGGGTCTGCTAGGACCGATGCCTGTCAGGGTCGCGAGATTCGTTCGAAAGAGTTACCGTGGCCCTGGCGTATGGGCAACTGAAGGAACACGGGTGGGTTTTTTTAGTCAGTAAAAGTCTGACACGCCCTTCCGCTCTGCCCTATAGCGGGAGACGTCATTTGATGATTTCGCATCCAAAAAAAAAAGGGATACCGTATCCAATAAAAAAATGCAGGCGAATTAAGAACGTTCTCCCTCTTTTTTGAATCTGTTAAAAATGAATTTTCCTTAGCACATAATCTAATTAGCCAACATTTCATATCTTAATATGTTGCCAGAATACGGCTGGTACATGTAAATAGCCCAGCTAAATATATGTCGGTAATAATATTAGTATGTGGCCATGACAGTTTACGACGTTCTGCTTCGCTTCCCGGCCAAGAGTAAGGTCTTTTTAATGTGATCTTTTAGGATTAGGACCATCTTCATCTGCCTAGCCTTTGCCAACTTTGTTGTTCGCTTCCAGTGTAATCTGGTGCAGCTGAATACCAGTATTTCACATGGAGCCACTGCCTATTTGACCTCCACAACTTTACCATACCCTAACCCGTTTTGACGGAACCTATCTGGCTCGTCCCGCTATCTGCAGATAAGCCGAAACCCCTTCTCACTGCCTCAGGGCACCAGTTCTTTGCTATTTGGGCCCACAGTTTGTCCGGCATACTTAAGACATGTTCCGCCCAGTCCCATTTAAGTTACGGTAGCCTTTTGAGCCACGTCAGCTATCATAAAAGTGGCCTTTTAATCCCCGGATCATATCAACATTTTAAACGCCAGAAAAATTATAGAAATGGAGGTGTACTCCATTTCTAAAGCCAGCCACATGCCATAAAGCTTGACATGGTGCCTCTCCGAAATTCCAACACCTGGGTCTCCGCCTTCCGCATTCCGTCTATCCGACCCAGGCCCACTCAGCGACCTTGTACGGTCTTCGATCCATATAGCTGGGGGACAGTTCATGCTACGCTTGCCGATCCACGGTCTCAATTCAAAGACTCGTCTGCTACAATGGCCATGGATCCTACGACAAACTTCGCCGGCCCACTGCCATTTTAGCTTGCTAAACCTGCGAGCTATGTCTATAAATCCAGTTCTGATGCTTGAAGGTGGAAATGCCGTTGAAATATACAAAGTAAATACACCTAGTTGAAAGCTAGAACAAAATTCTCTATTATATTACCCAGTAAAATCTCTATGCTGATACTGAAAAAATTCGAGCGAAAGCATCCTTGACACTAACGTAATGCCGTATTATGTAACAATACATATTCGAGCTAAATATAGCCATGTCTGATCACACGAATGATTCATACGGACAATTTGTACGAAGCCAACTACGTAATAGTTACCGAATATATAGCAGAATTTTTCTTGTTTAGATTTTTGGTACTCCTCTATCCAAATTTGACGATACAGACTACTGATTTTAGATAGACGAGTTTCAAAAATGAGAGAGTGTGAGAGACAAAGAAACAATGTATGGACTGTGTGAAAGATGATATGGCTAGAAAGGGGGGGACTACCGAGATGACGAATAATAGAGAAGTAGGGAAGAAAAATCCATGTCGCATAGGGCAATAGAATGAACATGATTTCGCGAGAGACAATTCTAGTAATCAGTTGCATCAGGTTAAACTAGAAGCCGAGTCTAATCTAGTTGAGATGATAGGCAGACGACGATATCGTGAAAGAGAAGAAACGAAAAAAAAAAGAGAGTGACTATGCAGACGACCGGCATGTCCTAGAACAAAAACTCAAAGACACCACCAACCCATACTGAGCTCGCGTGGTAGACGGAGGCCTGTGTGTCAGCAGACATCATACGGCTGGTTATGCTGACGCAGAAGACAGACATTAGCCTACCGTGTTTTGTCAGTGATCGATTCTCGCCATCTCATCAAAATCATTTCAACCGAAAGACGTCCATTGCTGAACATGGGCCTTCCCAAAGCTCCGCCACTTCGACCGGTTTTGTGCTTCCCGCATCCAGCGGATTCCTGCGGCCGTCACAAGGTTATCGGTCCACCTTGTGGGAGGCTTCCAACTCTACGTCTTCCGGTACACGATCGCCACTCCAGAACCTCTCGCCATCTACATTATGCTAATTGGTCTTAGAATCTGAATCTTCTGAATTGCTTCCGCACATAAATTGTCACTTATAAGCTAATCATATTAAATTATTTATATGTCACGGACGGAAGTGACGTGCTATATGTAAAGAATGTGCTACTAACACCACAATAAGCACGACTGTGTGACAACTTGTAAGTTGATGAGAAAATTTATGGAAGAAATATAAACTATGCTAACTCCTAACTCTCTCACGGCTTGAAAGTATCTCGTGATGATTTTAAAATAACATATTGATCTTCTGTAGAAGGAGTCGCCATTGCAATTTTTGTCGATTCTTGTGTTTGGAAATTCGGGTTTGACCCAAGTGAAACTTGGAAGATGCAGAAATACATCATGGTTATGTGTGTTGCCGGACGTAAACAATAGCACTACCCCATTTCTTCCCGCAGTTGTCGTAGAATGCGACTGAGGGAGTTACTAGAGAAAAGGAAGCAGCGTTCTCTATGCGTCTTACCACCACACTGTGATTGCCAACCCGCCTGCCAAGCGTGGCGATTATGACAAAAACTTGCGAACTCACACTCGCGAATATTTAAGTCAACGTACAACATAACACTGACCTGAAAATTGCAAAAACGAAAAATAAATATTGCTCATCGACCATAAGCAAGTCACAATGTGGAAAGACTGGTTACCCATCCGAGGGAATGACTCTTAAAAACATAGCTTTGCTTCAAGATGTACGTGACTTGGCCACGTGCCTGTCATGGCTTGATTTATGACAATGATGATATAATCATTATATCATGCTCATCACAAACTATAAAACCATTCAATGGTGTTTTTATTATCAAAAGAAACACATTCCCGCAACCCAGAGAAAATCTGGATGAAGACATGACATCAAAATTCAAAACAAATACAAAGTGCGTAGATGAAATAAAAAAACAACCAGGATGTTTATTTTACGTCAAAACCGTTAGTTAATATTACACCACTTACGTTTCGCAGTTTTACAACGGCGGGCCCGCTCTTGGCTTGAAGCCAGTGGTAAAGAAATATCTGAAGCGAACGCTCCTCTGAAGTTTTATTTTGTATTTGTTTGAGATTTTACTGAGTTTCTGCATTTGTATCGAATTTTAAATTCTGTTTGGACTGGATTTGTTTTTAGAACATTTTTTCTGAGACCTACTTCGCTAAAAAGAATTTTGTCGTGAGAAAAATGAAGCTTTTCTTTTAAGAGAAACCCTTCAAAAGTCCTTGGGAGTGTGGGTGTGTAATGGTGTGTTACAAAATTACCTTTAAAAGAGATTCCAATTCACTGTACGATTGGGTTAGCAGCCATTTACAAACAATCTTTTTGACTTGGCTTTATCTAGAGTCACAGATGATGAGAGAAATGATAATGATGAGATACTACATTTAATAGAGATACAATTTTCTAAATTAGTTTGGCTCAAAATTCAGCAACATGAATACCGTTCGCTGACGCAGCCTTAGATCTTCACGAGTGCAGGTGACAGGGCATGCGGTGCAAGTTGGGAGGTGAGCCATTGTCTGTGGAGAAACGCCGCATACAATCTCCGGGCTTCATAGACGGCTAAGACCTCCGGGTGTGTCCGAATGTCTATGAAGCCCCATTGTGGAGGACCCAATGACTTTTGATTTTTGATTTGAACCAGAAAATATTTATAAACAAATGATGCCATACATACAGAAGACGTCAATATGCAAATAACTTGCCTAAAATCCTATTGTTTTGGCACACTGACTCTAATATCAAAGACATGTGACATAGACCTTGAATTTTTTGTTAAATGATTAGTTTCACGTGAATTCGAACGATACATGACGTGTAGACTCTACATAATTAGCGCTCTTCTGTGGCTTCGGTCATTGCGCTGTAAGTTTTATCATTGATACATTCGGTGTATGCAGTTCTTACATATGCATCGACAACCGACGGGGTCGGAAGGTTCTGGAGTGGCGACCGCGTACTGGATGACGTAGCGTTGGAAGACCTCCCACAAGATGGACCTATGACCTGGAGAAGGCCGCAGGTATCCGTTGGATGCTAGAAGCACAGATCCGGTCGAAGTGGCGGTGCTTGGGGGCGGCCCATGCCCAGCAGTGGACGTCTTTCGGCTGAAATGATGATGATGATGCAGTTATTTGCTGGACGTGAGCTTCCCACAAAGCCACTTGAAACTAGTTCTTAGAGGTAAAGGAACAGAGTTTATACTTCACTCAACCTCCGAAAAGGGAGGATTGTCCGACCAGACGAGTGTCGTGCCCGGTGGGCAACTGACTATTGGTGTATGGACGTAGTATATATAAGCTAGGTGCGCGGCAAACTCTGCTTGCGCGATGCAGGACTGTGCGTGACGTCAGTGTGTTGCGTAGTTCGAATGTGGCGGTGTAGATGCCGCTACAAGTTTGTTTATCAAATTAGCCTATCGCGGTTGACTGATTAATATGGGACTCTGTCAAGGGTAGAACCTCCGTATCCATTTCAATTGTATCGGGTCTACCTTTGCTGTCTTCTTCAAGAGGTTATCCATTAAATACTCCGACCCCTCCGTGTCTGAAAGTCCATTAAGCCGTTGCACAGACTGGTAAAACGACTCAAAACCTGGCCATTAATCAAATTTCTCGAAATGTTCTACTAGACTTCCAACTTAATCCCATAAAAGGTAGATAATCCACGCGTCACTAGGTAAAATCTCTACCTGCTTCCGAGTCCCCGTCCGCTACACGGACAGTCGGAACTTAGCGCTTGTTGACAACACTCGTCTCTGTTCGCGGCAACTCTAAAAAATCATTATTTCTCCGTGCCATAGTTTATGTGCAAAGTGATTCAAGATACAAAAAGTGCTATGGATTCTATCAATCAAGGTATGTACTACATTCTATGATCCGTTTTATTTATTATGAGAGCTTATTCATGATCTACTTTGCAGTATATCAACATGCCTAAAAATATTGAATTTTTCCTTAATATTTTGATAAATTCGTGTTTTTAAATATGTACAACTCATCGCCACTGCATCGTAGTAATATTTCAATAAACTAGAGGATATGTGCAATTATACTAGGTAGCAAAAACATTCACATATATTCACATAAAAGATAATTTTAACTCTGAAAACTGTCTCTTTACCCGCGATTTTTTAACAATTATTTTGATTGTTTCAGACTCTCTACATTGTGTCATATCTATGACTAGGAAAGAGCTTCATGAATTAGTTAGAGCTAGTCCGCAGCGATTGCTTGACGGAAAGCTCCAAGATTTGGACAAGAAGTTAGTGGAAGTGACAAAGTGCCCTGCTGAAAAAAATGACGAACTTTTCAAAACAATCAAGTCATTTAAAATGGTATATAAACGTAAGTGGTTAGCGTGCAACAGTACGGAGACCCGTTTCCTGGAAAAAAACGAGGAATGGCTTAACGAAGACGTCACTTTACCTGCCGGGCCGATTCCAGGAAGTTCCAAGGGTCGTCCATCTAAAGAATTCGGAGAATTAAGTGATCGGTCAAAGCGCCGTAAAACAATATCACTTAGACAAAACGTGTCAGTGGAGCAACTCACTTACGCGGCACAAATGAGCCAAAGAGCTGCAGGTAACGCCGATGTTGCCTCTGTGATTCAAGAAGTGACAAAAAGCCCTACCCGAGCAACAAAGTTCCGCAAGGCAGCTGCTATTGGTAGTAAAACTACTACTACCAAAAAGCATACGCCAGAAGATGCCCTAATGATTTTCGTGGAAGCCGACATGACCTTAAGTCAATACGAGGTGATACATCAGGCAAATAAAGACGTATACCCTTGTTATACTTATGTCCAGAGGGCAAAACAGGATTGTTATCCACCGAAAAACGTGAATGAGACGGTTGCAGAGGTGATACTACAAGATCTGCTTGATCACACAGCTTCGCGGCTGTGCAAATATTTAGAACCAGTTCTCGAACGACTGGAGCCAAACGCTGAGTTTGTACTGATTTATAAATGGGGATGCGATGGGTCTACCCAAAATCAATACAAGCAAAAATTCGAGGAAGATGGTAATAGTGACGCAAACATATTTATGAGTTCTTTGGTACCACTTCGGCTCACATACGGTACTAAAATCATATGGCAGAATCCCCAACCATCTTCACCAAGATTCTGCCGGCCCGTGAGGTTTCGGTATGTAAAAGAAGATAAAGACGTCACTAACGAAGAAATCGATCATATTGAGAACCAAATAAAGTCTCTTCAGCCTACAGTTGTTAATGAAAATATTCGAATTAAGCATGTGTTACTCCCAACAATGATCGACGGAAAAGTGTGTAACGCGGCCACTAACACGAGTTCAACATTGCGCTGCTATGTATGTGGTAAAACGTCTAAAGGTTTCAACGATTTGGGAACATCATCGCAACAACCGGAAAATCCAGAAACTTTTAAATTCGGATTGTCTATTTTACACGCGCGAATCCGTTTTTTCGAATTTTTATTACATCTGTCTTATAAAATAAGAGCGGGTGTAAATAAGGGACGGATATCTGGAAAAGAAGATAAAGATAAAATCAAAACCGCCAAGTCAGCGATACAAGAAGAATTCCGGGAAAAAATGGGTAGTACTAGTAGACATTCCCAAGGCTGGGTACGGAAACACGAATGACGGGAATACCTCTCGCAAATTCTTTTCCGACCCAGAAACAGCAGCATCCATCACAGGTATTGACGAAGACCTTATTAAAAAATTTAGAACAATTTTAGAAGTCATATCGTCAGGATATAAAATAGATTTAAAAAAAATGTCTGCCTACACTATGGATGTAGCGCATTACTACATTAACTTGTACAGCTGGCAACCAATGAGTCCTACTGTACATAAAATATTGGTACACTCTTCAAGTATAATATCTCACGCGCTTCTGCCTATTGGTCAATTGTCAGAAGAGGCTGCGGAGGCCCGCAACAAGCACTTCCGACTATATAGGGAAAGCTTCTCTAGGAAGTTTTCTAGAAAAGCCTGCAATGAAGATGTGCTGAACCGGCTTCTTCTGACATCTGACCCTTTCATAAGTAGCCGACAAAGTGAGAAAAAGAGGAATAAAAATAAACAGGCTTTCACTAAAGAAGCAGCAGGTTTCTTTATACCTGAAGATTAGACAATAAGTGATAATGTACCTAATTTTTTTTTTTTTTATTTAATTTTTTTTTTGTTTATTCTTGTTAATCTAGAATTGAAGAAGTCATAGTTTCGCTGTATTTCAACGTATATTTTATTCTTTGTTACTACAGTAAAAAAATCCCTATTTAATTATATTTTTTTATTTTTCTCCTTCTCCAAATATATTCAAAATTATATTTTTTTATGAAAAATATCATTTCTCGTCATGGGCCACCTATCTGATAAAGAAAAAGAAACAAAATATTTTTGGCCAAGTTTTTGGTCGTTTTACCAGTCTGTGCGTTGGTCCCGGCTGTCTTTCGTAGATCTATGACACAATAGTTTGACAATTAGTTCTATCAAGGGGTATAACCCACCTCCCACACCCCAGTAACTGGGGTGTGGAGGTCATATAGGCAGTGGCTCCATTTATACAAAGATAAATGCCTCTCTGAGTTCGAACCTATAACCTACCTACATAGTAACTCGCGACTTTAACCACTGGGACACTACTGCTCTCTCTCTCTATTTTACGATTTGACCACTTTACAATATCACATGGATTTGCCAAAAGAAAAATACTATGTTTTGGCTATACAATTTTATTACTACTAGATTTCCCTCGCTGTTATATGACAAAATTATAAAATTAAATATATATCTCATCAAAGAAAACCTTCAGAATTACAGAAATACATAAACTCACGCCTTTTTTCCATGGGGGGTAGGCAGAAACTACAGAACGCTTACTGCTACGATCCTTACATACTCCTTTTGCCTCGTTTATGTTCATACATCTTGTCAAACACTTCAGAATTATGTGATAATTTTACTGTAAGTAATTTTCAGTATAGGAATAATTATTATGGTAACATCACACAGCTGTGTTGCCAGCCCATTTCCTTAGAGTGCGAACTACTATTTCCTTAACATCGATTCACAATCGCCCGTTATGATAAGCGTTGATAAGCCTCACACTTCCGGCATGTTAGTATAGTACTATAATTCTTAACTGTTTGCAGCATTTCTGTCATAATTTTTAAACGGAAAAGTTTTCAGAAGAGTCCTTTAAACGATTTTTGCTACTTCAATTTTTTTTACGTTTTTTTGCGATTGGTTAGTGAGGACAAAAGAAGATTTTATCAAGGAGTTCTGAGGTGACGGAGAATAAAATAAAATACA
The DNA here is from genome assembly GCA_947507805.1 of Aporophyla nigra. Taxonomy (NCBI): domain Eukaryota; kingdom Metazoa; phylum Arthropoda; class Insecta; order Lepidoptera; family Noctuidae; genus Aporophyla; species Aporophyla nigra. The sequence goes on along the minus strand of OX382319.1, from coordinate 9,152,015 downwards.
ACCGAATTGAAAACCTCCTCCTTTTTACACGCTTTATATGAGCTTCACTTGTATGTTTGTTTTGAAGTCGGTTAACAAATTGCAAGACAAGCCTGTAACTTCAGCCGTAAGACGTTTACTGCTAGGACCGATGCCTGCCAGGAGGACCGACACCTGCCAGGATCGCGAGATTTGTTCGAAAGAGATACTGTGGCCCTGGCACACGGGCAACAGAAGAAACACGGGTGGGTTTTAGTCAGTAAAAGTCTGACACGCTCTCCCGCTCCGCCCAAGAGCGGGGAACGTTATTCGATGATTTCCCACCCACAAAAAAAAAAAGACGACCATAGGCCTCCCCCAATTTGGAGGCTTCGCCATAATCGCCACGCTTGGCAGGCGGGTTCGCGATCGCAGTATGGTAGTAAAATGCATAGAGAACGCTGCTGCCCATTCTCTAGTAAGTCCCTTAGTCGCCTCTTACGACACCCATGGGAAGAAATGGGATGATGCTATTCGTTAAAAAAAAAAAAAAACCAAGTGCATTAGATTTCAATTGCCTAATGTCAGAGGTAGCGAATGTGACATCTTATTGAATGGGGAAAAACTGGAATTTATTGATCAAACGGTTTTCCTAGGAATCACGCTAGACGAGAAATTACAATGGGGACCTCATATAACATCTCTTGCGGGGCGGTTAAGCTCGGCCGCTTATGCTGTTAGAAAGATAAGACAGTTAACAGATGTAGAAACCGCGCGTTTGGTCTACTTCCACAGCATTATGTCGTATGGCATTTTACTGTGGGGTAGGGCTGCTGACATTGAATCCATTTTTATTTTGCAAAATCGAGCTGTCAGAGCCATTTATAATCTATGTCGCGGCGAATCCCTCAGGGAACTATTTAAAAGGATTAATATTATGACGGTACCTTGCCAATTCATTTACGAAAATATTATGTATGTAAGAAAAAATCTACATCTTTTTAATAAAATAAGCGATAGACATAATTTTAATACTAGAAATAAAGACAAGATAGAGCAACCATTTTTCAGATTAGCAAAAGTACATACATCTTTTATGGGGTACTGTGTTAAATGTTACAACAAAATACCTTCTGATATATTGCAATTAAATGAAAGGAGGTTTAAAAGTCATATTAAAAGTACACTTTGTAAACGAGCTTATTACAAATTAGAGGACTACATTCAAGATAAGAACGCTTGGAAACATGCTGGTCTCGCTCCATAGGACAGTCTTAGAGTTTATCAAACTAGTTGCTAACTTAATTGTGTAGATAATATTTATTTTTTCTTCTATGACACTGTTTTACATTCTGTAATTACTGTAACTCACACACTGACAGTTTATATGGGTAGTTCATATAATTGTTTTTTTTTTTATTTTTTATTTAACTGCTTTTGTTAATTTATTTTTATTTTCTTTTAATTTCATTTTTTGTGTCTATGTATCATTTGCATCGTTGTATATGTAAGCGGGCACGCCCTTTATGCCTGGAGGCTTTAGTAAGATTTTAAGTTCTGTTTACGATTTTTGTTTCATTATTCATTTCAGCTTGAGTTTAGTTTTCAATGTTTTGTTGGTATAATGGCGTGTGCTAGCTGACATATGGCGAATAATGTATGTTTTGTTTTATTATATTAATAACTTATACAATATTGTATAGAATCAAGTTCTTCTAACTTAACAGACAGCAGTGCTGCTGGGGAGTTTGTTCCGCCACTTCTTCTTCCCAGCCAAAGCACTAGGAAGTGTCGAAGGGCAGGCGTTTTGGGGGGACTGTCTTATGTGACTTTGACGTTCAAAAAGTGCTGACTCTCAGCCTAGTTTGAATAAATGACTTTTGATTTTGATTTTGTTACGTCTGCACCACACGGCCTAGGGTTCCCCAAAAATATCTTGACTTTTAGAAGCTAACTTCTTTTCTTACATTCCTGCAAGAGACGGTGCAATTAAAAGAATCTTAATAATGAACTTTGCATATTAAAACGCTTGCTAATTTAGCATGGCACGCTTCGTTGGACACAAGTTATTAAAATGGACGTTATATTTTAATTATTATTTATTAAATTAACTGAGTGCATTTGAGATGGGTGGTTGTTAAACACGCGATAGATTCCAGTACATCTGACATTTTAATAACTGTTATCACGAGTTGGCTTGTCTTTCCTGGGAGTCTTTCCTCAGATGGGAGTCTAGACTCTGAACGCAGATAGGCCGAAGTAAAGAAAATCTGCTTATATGACTCCGCCCTGGAATGTAAATGACCCACAAACAATGGGGCACTCAATATCTTGTCCAGCGTGTCCTGTTGTTTGCACGCTACAGAAGTTGATGGTCGCTGCTGAAAGTGCCAAGCTCGTAGCCAAATTCTGGGCTGACTGTATTTAGCTATCGACACGCTAAGCAGAACAGGCATGCGGGTTGGCGATCGCAGTATGGTAGTAAAATGCATAGAGAACGCTGCTGCCCATTCTTTCTGCGGTCTCTTTAGTCGCCTCTTACGGCACCCATGGGAAGAAATGAGATGGTGCTATTCCACATCCATCACACGAACCAACGGTTACGCTTTTTTTACATAGATACAATCACGCCTTTTTCCCATGGGGGTAGGCAGAAACCACGGAACGCCACCTGCTACGATCTCTACACACTCCTTTTCCTCCTTCACACAACGTTTTTTTTGTTCTATCAAAATATCTTACGAAATGAGAGTGTCAACGCCGAAAGGGGGACACCCTAGGACTCCTAGGAGAACATTATCATCATCTGCCTAGCCTTTTCCCAATTATGTTGAGATCGGCTTCTGGTCCACCAGGTCATCAGCCAAGTTTTCTGTGTACAATATTCCCTGCCCACTGTCACCTAAGTTTGGCAATTCTTCGGGGCTATGTCGGTTACTTTGGTTCTCTTTCGATCGCGAAGGGGAACTCCAAGGATCCTCCTCCTCCTCTCTAAAATCAAAAGTCAATTATTCAAATTAGGGTGAGAGTCAGTTCTTTTTGACTGACCTGTTAGTCTAGTGGTTAGTGACCCTGACTGCTAAGACTGAGGTCGTGGGTTCGATTCCCACCCAGGACAAATGTTGTGTGATGAGTACAATCATTTGTTCTGTGTCTGGGTGTAATTTATCTACAATATGTATGTATTTAGAAATATATAAGTATACTAGCTGACCCAGCAAACGTTGTTTTGCCGGGTGAAAAAGAGTGAAAATTTAGAGTTGTATGTATTTTTTAATGCCAAATCATAACAAAATATTTATTTTTAAATTGTCAAAAAAAATTAAAAAAAATATTTAGGTGTGGGTCACCCTTATAATTTAGGGGTATGAAAAATATATGTTGGCCGATTCTCAGACCTAACTAATATGCACACAAAATTTCATAAAAATCGGTCCAGCCATTTCGGAGGAGTTTGGTAACAAACACTGCGACACGAGAATTTTATATATTAGATTTATCAGTTGTCTGGTTACCAAAGTACAGGGTTTGCCTAATTTGGGATCAGATAACGGTGTGTTGGTTGTTCTAACATATTATATTTATATTATATATTTGAACATCAAAATTACATACGACAGTTCCTAAAACACCCGCCCTACACCACTTCCTAGTGCTTTTGCTGGGAAAAGAACTGGCGTAAAAATCTCCTCAGCAGCACAGCTGTCTGTTAAGTTAGAAGAACTTAATTCTATACATAGTATGTTATTAACATTACGAAAAGCAAACTATTAAATTATTTGCCTTATGTCAGCTAGCACACGCCAATTTACCAACAAAACATTGAAAACTATACTTAAGCTGAAATTACACTAATATTATAAACAGGATTTTTTTTTGTTTTTTGTATATTTGTTTGTTTGTATTGGATAAACTCAAAAACTACTGGACCGATTTAAAAAAATATTTAACCATTAGAAAGCTACATTATCTGCGAGTAACATAAGCTATATAATATCGCGCTACAACCAAGAGGAGCGGAGGAGTAATGAAAAATGTTGCAAAAACGGGGAAAATCGCACGGGTAGGCGATCCGACGCGACGGGAAGGGTCGGGGGAACACGAAATTTAACGCGGACGAAGTCGCGGGCTGAAGCTAGTAAATAATAAAAACGAAAACAGAACTTGAAACTTTAATAACAGCGTCCAGGTAGAAAGGGAGTGCCCGCTTTCATATACAATGCTGCATTATTTTAATTTAGTTAACTGAAACCTGAATCCATTGCCCTTTTGGGGGACTTTAGCCATCTAATAAAAAATTAAAAAACAAATAAAATGATAGAATTTCCAATAAACCTAGAATTGTAATAACGATATATCGACAACCATTAAAAAGTATATAAGTATTTCTCATAGCAATAAATTGCTGGTACATAAGTTACTGATTATAAAGTCCTTGGCTGATATAACTAGTGATAAGTGCGAGCCATCGATCATAGTCGTTGCAAAACTTAGATTGTGGTATTAAACCTTGTTTACACGGTCTTAGAATTTAGTTAAGTGTGTAAATGAGCTGTAATTAATTTTTCTGGTGGAATTTGGTTAAACGTATCTAAATATGTGTAACGTAATCAACGTAAGACCCAGAGGCGTAGCGTGCCCTGGCGGGGCCCCGTATAAAAATTTGTTTGGGGGCCCTTATGAAGGGTAACGATTTCTCACAATAGGAAAAAAAAAAATGTTTGTATAAAATTAAAAGAAATATTTATTCATCATAATTGTCTATCTGTCACTTTTTCCAAAACTTTTATAAACAATTCAAATTAAATAACTCTCCTTGCCTTTTTTTCGGCAAACTGGATATAATACATAATTCTACTGTTATCCAATTTTAATAAGTTATTTTACCAAGTGTGTATATTTTTAAAATCGAGAAAACAAAAAATAACTTAAGCGTTTGATGCGTGAAATGAGCCGCCCAGTAATAGAGATTGACGCACCATAATCGATAAAAAAAGATCGACTATTTTACGAGTGCGTCTGCTTCGAAAGTTCGAATGCTTTCCGTGTGTTTCTTATTGTGCAAGTTGTTTAAATTGAATGCTGTTAAATTGTCAAGTTTTGTTATCTGTGCAGGACGACTTTACTAGAGCGGAGATGAGTTTATTATTGACTTAGGTGATTCGGATGACTGTTCGTCTTTGCCAATGCAATCTGACAACGAATTAGACTAAAATGATTTTTATGACTTGTTGTGTTTTTCTTTTTACATCCATAATCTTTATTAGAAATTATTTATAATTAACCAGATCTATTTAAAAAAATCGATTAATGTTCAATTGCAAAACTTCTCGATTTTTGCTAATAGTCGCAAGGAGACCTCACTATTTAAGTCATTTGACTAAGTGTCACTGTACCCAACCTATGTGAAAAGACCATAAACGGGGAAATCCCGCAGCCCGCGATAACCGATGTAGGGTGTTGCCAACTTTGGAACGCACGCTTTACGCGGGAAAAAGAAATTGATTTTGTGACTTTTGTCATTTCTGAAATAAAAAAAGGGGACATTTTTATGAATTTTTGCTTACGCACGTTGGGGGCCCCCGTAGCCCGGGGGCCCCGTATAATTGATACGGCAGATACGGCGGTAGCTACGCCCCTGGTAAGACCTCATACACCCCAATTAGGGTATTGAGTTATCAGCATAGTACAATGATCAATACTTTTGTTTGTTTAAGAAAGAAAGAAAGAAAATTGCGTTTATTGGCACTATATCATTTTAAAGTAAAACCTTAAAACTAAAAAAAAAACTAATACTACTACTAATTAAGCTATCTATTATTCTCGTTTATTTCTATATAATACATATTCGTTACATTTTTAAATATTTTTAGAAAAGAACATTACAAAAAACATTAAAAAATATAATTATAAGAAAGTGGACCCGTGTCGGGACCAGGGTCTAAGCTACCGGTGGTTAGGGCTCCAGAGATAGGAACTTCCCCACGATGCGAGACGTATCAAGGAGTACTGCCTTCTGGATCAGGCTCTTGGTCCATCCGCCTAACGACTACGCTATCTATTATTATTAAGAAAATCTTGTTGACCCATTCATGTTGCCTGTTAGTCTAGTGGTTAGTGACCCTGACTGCTGAGACTGAGGTCGTTGGTTCGATTCCCACCCAGGACAAATCTTTGTGTGAGGAGCATGATCATTTGTTCTGTGTCTGGGTGTAATTTATCTATAATATGTATGTATTTAGAAATATATAAGTATGTTTATCAGTTGTCTGGTTGCCATAGTACAGGCTCTGCCTAGTTTGGGATCACATAACGTTGCGTTGGTTGTGCTAAGATATTTATTTACCTTACCTTCCTATTTCCCTGTATGTTACTTTAATAACGTAAATTTTTTCGTATTGTAAACGGTTAACAGTTTTAAAAGTGCGTTGTTTTAGAATAAAGATAGATAAGAATGTCAGTTTACTTCCTACCGAGTTATCTAAGAGCTGACAGGTCAAAGTCACTGTGTTAGTAACATTATCTTCGCACGCTTTTGATTTATTGTGGTGACGTTTGAGTTCATTATCTTAAGAATATAATACATAAACTCAACACACTCACTCACACTTACACACACGACTTTTTTCAATGTGGGTAGCCGCCCCGTCCCTCACTCTAGCCAGTCCTAGCCGCTGAGCCTGTATCTTTAAATTTGACCCTAAATAATGATTATTCCGATCCAAACCCGGCTCTTGATGCCCCTTTTTTTTTGATCTCGAGGTGGAAATCCTCATGGATGTCCTCTGCCCTGGGGTGGGCGGAGAGGTCTGTCAGACCCTTGCTGACTAAATCCACCCCGGTGTTCCGTCCCACACCTACGTCGGGGACCACGGGAACCAATGTCTTCCGCGATCCCCGACGCGGGCCTCCTCACGTTAGGGGCGGACTGAGGTGTTAAACTCCCCCGCCGTACATCACAGAGAGGCGCGCGTGAAACACTAAGCGCCACCATCTCGGGTCCTAAGGAATAGGAGGCGATGGATGTATTTCTTGATGCCCTAAGCCGAGGTCCGTACCCCACAGGGGGTGCCCTCAGCAAGTAGTTGCTCTAGTTTGAAGTTCTTAAGGCGCGGTGTTACCTCAATATTCACAAAACACTGGTGTCTTTGACAATCGAGTATGACGTAACGCAATGAAAATATACGACACAAAAATACAGTGGACAGAGAAGGGTTTAAAGAAAAATTCTAACCGAATAGAATAGTGAAAAATTGTTTGATATTCCCAATAAAAATTGTTTCACAAAAAAAACTTTGACGTCGAACATCTCTGTATTTTCAGCGATAACAACATTTTTTTTTTAAAGAGTTCAATAGAATAAACATTACTTTAAAACTTTAACCAGACAATTATTTAATTTAATGTGTGTAGTCCGAATAATCTAAATAAAACCGTAAAATAAATGCCAATTCGCAGCTTAGTCACATCGTCAATCCAAATATTTATTCAATTTTCAACCTTATTTGTTGGAGCTGTAGCATGTAGTTGTAGCATTTAAAATCGTAGTCAGTCCGCGCCTTAAGCCCAGGCTTTAATCCATTATGGTAGCCATAGGCAAGTCCGGTTAAGCAACCGATAACCTTATTGATTGTCATTCCTAACAAAATTATTGGTGGTAAGCAGAAGCTGCAGAACGCCACCTGCTACGATCTTTACATATTCCTTTTGCTTCGTTTTCGTTCATACATTTGGTCATACACGCACGCCGGTTGCGAGTACTACGGGGATCTGGCCTTAGGGGTTTAGGCTGTTTTTAAGAGTATTATCATCTGTTTAATCTCTTCCCATCTATAAATTACGTCACACAAATTTCATGATTTTTTGACCCCCCCCCCACGTCCTTATCACAGCTGGTCAAATTTGTGAGACCCCTCCCTAGTGTGACTTCACATATTTTGCAATTTTACATCTAGACATTGAATTTCTTTTTAAATTTTTCTTTCATAGTTCATATTTCGTGTTTTAATAGTACTTTAAATATGTATATTCAATTTTGAAATTTGACGTCACAAAATTTAGGGCCTCTCCCCTTGTCACACAATGTCACAATTCGTCGACCCCCCCCCCCCCCCCCCCCCTTAACGTGTGACGTAATTTATGGATGGCCCCCTACTAACTGGGAGTTGACCCCAAATTCCCAAAGAAGTTACGTTACGATCAGCTTCTTCCAGTCTAACCGGATACAGCTGAATACTAGTATTTTGCATTTTTTTTTTTAATATTTTTATTTCATGAAAGTAAAGTACAGTTTTGTAACTTAATTCTAAACTCGCCAAACTTTTACGCCAAACCTCCACATCCTAGTTTCAGGACTTACGACCTGTAACTACTGAAAGAAAAACTACCCGTAAAGATCCACGGCCTTCGGCTTAACGTGCTTTCCGAGGCATGGTGGGGTTTTGGTATGTAAAGATAGTGACCATATACCAACCGCGGCAAGCTTAACCTAGTCAATCGACCCGTGCGGCTGTTATATTACTTGGCCACTAAGTTTGCCAAGTTTAGCTTAAGAGCCTTTGTTTCAGTGTCACCCGGATGTTTTTTTTTTAAATAAAAAAGTAAATCATAACCACTGTTGAGTAACAATCTCGAGTCAATAACCTATTTGGCGGCAAAAAACGGCCGCCATCGCCATCTTTGTTTGTCAAGAACATTTTAGATTATCTTGTTGGGCCTTAGAATATGCGATAAGAAACGAAGCTACTTTAGACATTCGTCACACCGCCGATTATAAAGGCTTCGTACGCACGGACGTTTAAATAACGCGGCGCAATTTTTTTTGCGTACTGTTGTTTGTACCGATAGCTTCGACAATCGACACATTTATTAAACCGAGCATCTACAATCTAACAGAGTGCAGTCCGGGCGTCTGAAAAAGACTTCGATTTTAAACTCTCATAGCTATTAGGGGCCATCCATAAATAACGTCACACAAATTTCATGATTTTTGACACCCCTCGTCCTTGTCACAGCTGGTCACATTTGTGAGACCCTAGTTTGACGTCACATATTTTGCAATTTTACATCCAGACATAGAATTAAGACAGTAGCTCCGAAATTACTTTTATTTCCATTTGCAAAAATGTATTTATTATTTTATAAAATCTACAACAAATCAAACATTCGAAAAAAATATTAAAACAAAAACTATTGATTCTATTAATGAAAGATACGCACAATGGTCCACCCAATGGACTAAGTGCGGAAACCAAACCCCCATAACATAGAATATGAAAGATACAAATGTAATTTAATTTTCATAATCATAAGTTAAAAATCAAAAAAATAGCAGAACTAAAAAAAGAATGTCGTTCAGTCCGCGAAAATCAATTGTCAAATGAAATAGAAACAATGAAAAGCACGCGGTGACACTGGGGCGAGTGTAAACTCGCCAACAAAACAATTTGAACCTTATAGTTAACGAATAAAGTTGCACATATCTTTTAATTTTTTTCTTTTATACATAGTTCATATTACGCGTTTTCATAGTATTTTAAATATGTATATTCGGTTTTGAAATGTGACGTCACAAAATTTAGGGCTCCCCACATTGTCACACAATGCCACAATTCGTCGACCTTCTACCCCTCCTTATCGTGTGACGTAATTTATGGATGGCCCCTAAGCAGTGCGTTGATGATCCGGTGTGCGAAAAAATCTCGCCACGGTATTATGACGTCCGCAAGAACGACTACTTTTAAGGCTCCAGCAAACAGGCGCGACGCGACTTTTGTAGAACAATTTAAAACTGACGTAGTTGTGTTTTAATTTTGGACTGTAGTTTACAGAAGGGTTATTCAGGGTTACATCACTCAAAAAATATGAAAAGTAATGTCAATAATTTGAAAAGTACTTAACTTAGATTTATTTTATTATTTTTCTGATAACTGCCACCACCTGGCCTATCAACCGTTTTCGGCTTGACGTTGATTTTTGGGACACCCTGTATAAACCTTCCTCTTGAATCACTCTGTCTATTGATGAAAACCGCATTAAAATCTGTTGCGTAGTTTAAAAGATCTAAGCGTACAAACACTAAAAGCGACTTTGTTTTATAATTTTAATTTAGAATTTAGATTTAAAGATAAACAGCCTTGTCTTTATTTTCTCTTTTCTTTCCAAACAAACATTTTACTTTTACAATTCTGTCGCCCCTCAAAAATCGTCCAAATTCATGAATATTTTACACACGCGACTTCGAGTAGCCACGCACCAGGGTTTTGAAGGACATCCTTAATTCGGACATTAACCTCATTCGTGCGCGTCCTTCAGAAAAGTCAAGTGCAAAGTTACCATATAAAGTTGGGAGGCCGGTTAGGTCCGGTTGGGAAAAGGGTAGGGAATTTCACAGAATAGGTCGAAGTGGCGGTGCTTGGGGGAGGCCTATGTCCAGCAGTGGACGTCTTTCGGCTGAAATGATGATGATGATGATGATGAAAAAATATTTTATGTACATAATGATATCAACATTCACGAGGACGGCTAATGGCAATAACATCATGCTATGACCCTAAGGAGCCAAGAAAAAAGAAATCAAGGTCAGAAAGATCGTTAAACGCATAAGACGTAATATTGCGAGCAGAGGGGTGATTGCGGAACTTTTATCGGCAGGAATTGGTTTAATATTCATAGTTAAACAACATTCATTGCGTTATTTACGTTGCTGAGCCGACAATATATTCGAACAAATGACGCAATGGTTTAGAAATAATCTTCAATCCCATTCAGTTTCTGATAAATTGTGCGTTTCGCAATTAAGGTGCAGGTGATGCAATAAGACGGGGTCGGTCGGTGGAACAAGAAAAGCTAGTAATATCTTTACATAGCATAAAACAAAGTCGCTTCCCGCGTCTGTACGCTTAGATCTTTTAAACTACGCAACGGATTTTAATGCGGTTTTTCATCAATAGACAGAGTGCTTCAAGAGGAAGTGTTATATGTATAACTAGCTGTGACCGCGGCTTCACCCGCGTGATGTTCGGAAATTACCGCACAGGAACGAGCTACTACCTAGACAAAAAGTATAGACTATGTTACTCCTTATAACATCAGCTATCTGCCAGTGAAAGTCCCGTCAAAATCGGTCTAGCCGTTTCGGAGATAAGCGGAAACAAACAGACAGACAAGAAATGTCATTATGGTTTTTTCTTGTTATCGGTACCGTAAGTACTTTAGTGTGCATTTAGTAAAAGCTGTTAATTGAAATAACACAATTTAACAAATTACAATAACCGTTTCAATTTTAATTTAAATGAAGTTCCGCGGGAAAGCCCCAAGCAAAACCCACTTATTTATTAAATAAAAACAAATATTCATACAAACGAGACTAAAAAAACTAGGTAGCCCCAAAAATTAACCCTAAACGAATTTTTGTTCTTTTTATGCATTCCCAGTAGGTATTTCGAGGAATGGCAAGGGGTAGGTCACAGTGACCCTTGTAGCCGTACTAGGGTCGCTACCCCTCCCGCTTTGTTAATAGGGGATTATTATTATAAACGGAACGCAAGTTATCGTGTTGCAGACGTTAGGGTCCGTTTTTTATTCGAAACTAGCTTTTGCCCGCGCGTGGATGTCGGAAATTAACGCAGGAGGACGTACTACCGCGGTAAGATGTGTTAATTCAGGTTATATTATAGGTAATAGCTGTTACCCGCGACTTCGTCCGCGTGGTATTTAACAAAAACTTTTTCATAAAAACTGTCTTTGAAAACTACGCTGACATACGTCACAAACTACGCTGACATACGTCTCAAAATTCGGCGTGTTTTTAGTTTTTTTTTTTTAAATAAAAGTAGCCTAAGTTACTCCTTGTTACATCAGCTATCTGCCAGTGAAAGTTCCATCAAAATCGGTCCAGCCATTTCAGAGATTAGCCGGGACAAACAGACAGACAGACAAAAATTTAAAAAAATGTTGTATTGGTATATGTGCCGTGTATACATCCATATACACTTAGTAAAAAGTGGTTATCTTAATATTAAAAACAGACACTCCAATTTTATTTATTTGTATAGATAACGTCATGAATTCGAGCTGTGTTAGATATTTTTTTATCTGGGAACAATTTCGTCGAATCTCATAGTTATTTCTTTTCAAAAGAAGTATTAACGGAACTATATTTAGAACGTGTCATGTTTTAGAACTAAAAACATGGCGGACCCATACACTATCAATTAGAATTTGAATCATATTGCTAATTGTTCGAAAGAGATACCGGGACCCTGGCACATAGGCAACTGAAGGAACACGGGTGGGTTTTAGTCAGTAAAAGTCTGACATGCCCTCCCGCTCCGCCCAGAGCGGGAGAAGTCATTTGATGATTTCCCATCCAAAAAAAAAAGGTTTCATATTTTCGGAAGATTGTTCGCTCAACAACCTAAATGACGCAATTAATGTTGTTGAACTGTCAAAATGAAAGCCATTTCTGCTGTTAGTATGTTACGCAATTACACCGTTTTGCCCCATTCTTGGCTGTTTGAAATTTATTGGTTGACTAGCTTTTGCAAGCGGTAAAAGCCCGCGTAATCCTGCTAATATTATAAACGTGAAACTTTGTATGTATGGATGTATGGATGTCTGGATGTGTGGATGTTTGTTCCTCTTTCACGCAAAAACTACTGACCCGATTTAGATGAAATTTGGCACTTAGATAGTTTATAACCTGGAATAACACATAGGGTACTTTTTATCCCGGTAGTATGTTCCCGCGGGATAATTGCCGACCTCCACGCGACGCCGCTGGCAAAAGCTAGTACACATATAAACCTTCCTCTTGAATCATTCTGTCTATTGATGAAAATCGCATTAAAATCCGTTGGTGTCGTAAGAGGCAACTAAGGGACTTACTACAGAATGGACAGCAGCGTTCTCTATGCATTCTCTCACGTCTCTCTGCGATCGCCATCCCGTCTGCCAAGCTTGGCGATTACGGCAAACCCCCCACTTTTGGGGGAGGCCTATATCCAGCAGTGAACGTCTTTCGGCTGAACTGATGACATTATAATTAAATACGTGAAGCTAATACTTTGTAGCCCTTTTTACGAAAATCACGCGGACGGAGGAGTATGAAATTTGGCACAGTTGCAAGTTTATGGAGAAGCAGTGCAGAAAGTTATTTTTTTTATATAAATAACTAGCTTTTGCCAGCGGCTTCGCCCGCTTGGAGGTCGGAAATTATCCCGCGGGAACATACTACCGAGATAAAAAGTACCCTATGTGTTATTCCAGGTTATAAACTATCTGTGTGCCAAATTTCATCTAAATCGGGTCAGTAGTTTTTGCGTGAAAGAGGAACAAACATCCACACATCCATACATCCATACATACAAACTTTCGCGTTAATAATATTATAGTAGGATGCATTAGAAATACATGAAGTTTTTAAATGAGTTGAATTTCAACCATTAGGCGACCACTAGCTATGCATATAGTGCAGCTCTGTGCGGAATAGTGTTTGAAGTAAATCAATAATAGTTTTATGGAGCAAACACTGCATTGCTGTTTTATACGGGGTGGCGAACTGTTAACATGGGTTCTTCAATACATGATTCTGGACCCCCTGGAAATGACTTCTCTCGCTCTGGGTGGAGCGGGAGGACGTGTCAGACTTTTACTGAGTAAAACCCACCCGTGTTCCTTCAGTTTTCTGGCCAGGGCCACGGTAACTTTTTCGTACAAATCTGCGACCCTGGCAGGCATCAGTCCTAGGGGACCCCTTCAGCCTGCTGTCATCTATTTGAGAACGCAAGTGGAACACTACGCGCCGTCGACACAGGCCTGGTCCTTACTGGGATACCCAGCAACCTAGTTAAGATAGTTTCGTGTGTTTGAACAGCTTCAACGACTTGCATTTTCAATACACATTCCAAGCATTCTTTTAATCGACTCGCAGACAGCTTGGGCGAAATTCTTAGCTTAATTTTTCAGTTCGAGGTCGAATAAACTCGGCGCGACAAAACATTATGATTGTTTTAACACAGCATCGCACTTTTGGGCACTAATCCAAACGGTTGGAGCAAAGGGCATTAAAGTCATTAGCTTTTAAGACTGTAGTTTAGGTAATTACCCCCTTTTGTAAGTAATTAAGAAGGATCCGTCAACCATTGCCTGCGAAATTCTATTTTTTTTTACTTATTTCACAAATACGACTGCTTCTTTGGTCTAGTGGTCGCAAGCGCTACTGCTGAGCAATGAGGTTCTAGGTTCAATTCCCATGTCGGACAGAGTGTTATTTGGTGAGGGCGCAGAGACCGCCACTCCCTCACGCGCCCCGCCTCTTCCTTCGCGTGCATTACTGCTTCGCAGAAGGAGGTAACGGCTTCCCATTCATCCCATTCTCGCTCCGTACCAGGGCTCGCACCAGGGCCAGACGCGAGAGGTCGCCGCCGCCGTTCGCCTCCACGAGGACACGGCGGTGCTCCGCCCAAGCAGGGCACACCTCCACCGTATCCTCCACCGTGTCCTCCAGACGATCCTCGCAATGGAAACACCCGGGCGTTTCCTCCCGCTTTATCCTGAACAGGAACTCACCGAAGCACCCATGCCCGGTGAGAACCTGCGTCAGGCGGAAGGTGAGGATGCCGTGGCGCCTCTCTATCCACTCCTCAAAGAGGGGACTTACCGCCGCAATTGTGGCGTATAAGTAACAGTCTGGAGTTTGGATTCATGACTCGTGATGGCAATAGGCCGCCCCCTATTGCATGGGACTAAAACATAACTAGCGAAATGTGTGTGTACTATGTAGGTACACCTCTGCCCAACCCTTTGGGGAACAAGGCGTGATGGTATGTTTGCAAAGTGAGGAAAGTATTGAGTATGAATCTCGATGGCTATAATAAGAGTAGAGGGAGACCAAAGAAACGATGGATGGACTGTGTGAATTATGATATGGATAGAAAGGAAGTGACTACTGAGATGACGACTAATAGAGAAGTGCGGAACAAAAACTTTTTACAAAATAAAATTATAAAAAAATAACAACCGACTTCCTAAAAAAACACTACAAAGTGAAAAATAACTTTAATTTCGGAATTCGGTGTCTTAGAATCTGTACGTAAGGTAGGAAGTCGGTTGTTTTGTTTTTTTTTGTAAAAAGTTTTTATTTTTAGCTTTCTAGTTATGGAAGATACCCCGTACTAATCTAATCGCGTTATTCGTTCATTTGTCGCGCAAATACTTAGTGCAAATTTAAGACTTATGTGGTTTTCACATGGACCCCATTGTCCAAATGAAACCAAATTAAAAAGGGACCATTCGGGAAGCACCAGCTTTCAAATAAAAAAAAAGAATCATCAAAATCGGTTCATCCAGTGAAAAGTTGTAAAGTAACAAACATTTTAAAAAAAATACATTCGAATTGATAACCTCCTCCTTTTTTTGAAGTCGGTTAAAAATACATCTTACGCCAACCCCAAATAAATTGGCATAAGGGCAGGAGTATGATGAATATCCGGGAAATCATTTGACCGCACCGCAATTTACAAAAAACTGTAAGAACTTTTGAATTTCGCGCGCTACCTTGATGAAATCGCCTTAACTAATTAAAGAGAGTGCTACAGCTATTTGTCGTCTGAAATATCTAATTGAGGAAGTTTCTTATAGTGGAGGATCGGATATCAATATAGGCAGGCCGTTTGCCCTAATTTTTAGGGGTGGGTGAGCAGGTGATGTGAACGGCAGGTCAGGGTTATTTTAACACGTTTTTTATTAGCTTCACCTGTATCTATCTATGTATGTGACGGAATCTTGCAACTCGAATTTCACCTACTTTAAGATATCAGATTAAATTTTTAAAATTTTGCATCCAGGACTGATGACAATACCATAATTATATAAATTCGTGACATTAAAACATTGTTTAGAGTGGTTAGCCGAACTAAAAAAATTGTACTTAACGTGAATGCTCCAAACCAGCCCGCGAAATTCAAAATTTCTTACGTTTTTTGCAATTTGCAGGCCAGTGCTAGGTTGTATGTTGATTAAAATATTATTCGCGACTGTAAGACGTATGTAGTCACAGAATTATAATCATCAAAATCACCAATACAACCCTCCAAGTTCATAAAGGCCTAAGAACAAAAAAAAAAGAGAAAAAGTCATTCCTACAGCTTTATGAACTTAGCAAATTGCTAAAAACGTAAGAAAATTTGAATTTCGCGGGCTGGTTGAAGCACTCACCTTAAATAATAGTCTAAAAAACGAAATAAAGGCTTTAATAGAAAACCGAATTTAAAAGTAGAAAATAATTAAAAAAAAATAAGAATAGTGTGATTAAATGAAATAATTTTAATGTAGGTAATAAAAGCGTGGGGTGCTTTTTGATGTATTTTTTATAATAACTACTTTTATCGGTATCTGTCGATAAAATATTCACATCAATTGATATCAGGCTTTAAGGTTGTGGATTCCAGATAGGCAGTCACTCTATGTAAAAATACTGGTCTGGTTAGGCAGGAAGTCAACCCCACAATAGTTCCGAAAAAGCTAGACAGATGCACTGACGGTTAATCTCAAATTCAGGATCAAAAATTACCCAAGTTACTAACATTTGTATCCACCAGACCGATGCAGAAACCGTTAAAATTTAATTTCTGGACGCGGTAATAATTAATACAGTTTTCTCAATTAACCGCTAACCGTCTCCGGCGCAGGTGTCGACTCCCACCTCGTGGCCTCCGACGAGACCCGACAAAAAGCCGAAGTGCGCATCGCTTTTTATTCGAACGCCGAACGTTGTCCTGTAAAAAACTGACTTAGTGCGAGTTTGACTCGCGCAATGTGGGTTCCGTACCTACCTTATCAGATATCGATGATATTTTTTTTAAATGTTTTTTAAATGTTTTTTAAATGTTTTTATTGTATTTAGTTGTTTACAGAGTATGAAGTTTGACAGTTGTATTTATTATTGTCTTCTAAATAAAGAAGGAAAATGTAATTTTGCGGTTTCTTGTATGGGCAGACTACCCTTTGGGCTTGGACTAGTTATTTTTTATGTTTGTTGTCCCACTGCAGGACAAAGGCCTCCCTTTCTCCTTTCCACTCGTCTCTGTATTGAGCTATTGTGGAACAATAATGTATGCAGGTGTCAAGCACGACCCACCACTTTCTGTTGGGTCTGGCTCGGTGTCGCCTGACGTTTTCTTGTAACATGGTGGTAGATTTGGCCTATGACTCTTTATATCTGTTACTAGCTGCTGGCAGCGGCTTTTCCAGCTTGTATCGAGGCAGAAGTATCAAATATGTGCCTGTGAATGTCCGGTCAAAATCGGTCCAGCCGTTTCGGAGATAGTTTAGACAAAAAAAAGTATTTTTCGTAGTATTTACCGTATATATGCATTTAGTAGAAAAGTGTTATTTTGATATAAAACAGACACTTAAATTTAATTTATTTAAATCTATACTAAATTTAATATTATAAAGCTGAAGAGTTTGTTTGTTTGTTTGATTGAACGCGCTGATCTCAGGAACTACTGGTCCGAATTGAAAAATTATTTTTGTATTGCGTAGCCTATTTATCGAGGAAGGCGGAGGCTATATAAAATCACGCTACAATTAAAAGGAGCGGAGCAGTAATGAAAAATGTTACAAAAACGGGGAAAATCGCACGGGTAGGCGATTCGACGCGATGGGAAGGGTCGGGGGAATAAGAAATTTAACGCGGACGAAGTCGCGGGCAGAAGCTAGTAGATTATATTCCATGATAGCTGCCATACAATATCAACCAGCTAAATATTTCCATTAAAAAAAGAAATGTCTGCGACAGAAATCTAACAGAGAGTCCCGTTGGCATTCAGCAGCTACTTTTAAACGGTACCCTGAAAATGTTGTTTTATTCATCATATTGCCATCTCGCTTGCTTCTTACTTCGTTACTGTTCCCATCTCTTTCGCACGCGATTATTCAGCGATTCCTCGATCCGTGAAGTTGATTATTTCAGTTTCTTTACACGCGATTGAGCAGCATCGTTTAGTATCGTAATTGGTTATGGAAATGCTGTATTTCGGATATGAATTGATGAACGGCTTTTTGGTGCCACAGTCCGTAATATGTTCTATGTTGTGCTGGACGTTAAAAATAGGTCCATCACATTTCTTCGCGTGGGTGTCGGAGGAGGTGGCTAAGGGACGTAGGAGAGAATGAGCAGCAGCGTTCTCTATGCATTTTACCACCATACTGCGATCGCCATGCCGCCTGTCATGCGTGGCGATTATGGCAAAACCCCCCGAATTGGGGGAGGCCTAAGTCCAGCAGTGGACGTCTTTCAGCTGAAATGATGAAATTATGATGAAGCCCCCTAGGCTGACTTGTTTATTTATTTATTTAAACTTCTCGCACACTAAAAAGTTACAAAGGCGAACTTGATGCCTTGTTGATGATGATATAGACATAGTATTGGGAAACAAAAGATATATCCAGCAAAAAAAATGTCCTTTGAAAATGAGAAATTTAAGTCTTTGAAGATCGATTTTCACCCAACAGTGTGAAGTGTCTCTAGTAGATAAATTCCCATGAAATTTTCATAGACATTGTTCGATCGTTACAGTCGTGTCGCGCCTATCGCCTTTACATCGTGAGCAAGCAGATGTCAATGAACTATGTGTCAATTAAATGTGAGCTAACCAGCGCTGTGTTGACTTGGTGGATTACGCCCTCTCTCAGGAGGTTTTTCCCAGCTGCGGGTACCAGTACTACAGTGAACTAACTTCTTGCTCCCCCGACCCACCCTGTCGCATTGAAAATCGCCTGCCCGTGCGAGTACTTGGTATTTGTGCTTTTTTTTTGTTTTTGTTTTTTGCTCGGCTCCTTTAGGTCCCATCGTAATGTCATATAGCCTATAGCCTTCCTCGATAAATGGGCTATCCAGCACTCAAAGAATTATTCAATTCGAACCAGTAGTTCCTGAGATTTAACGCGTTCAATTAAACTCTTCAGCTTTTTAATATTAGTATAGATTATCCCACCCTCCCTGACTACACATTTTATGGAATTCTATCGGCTAATGTCTACCTAGCTATATTCTTCTCTCGAATGTTCAAGCAGCCATAGTGGGCAGATCGATGGCATTGTCAGTGATCCAATGAGTCACAGACAAGCGGGAATCTGGCAGCATTGCGTAGATTTTTGCACAGCAATAACCGTTTGTTTACAAGCACTTCTTCGGTTTAGTAAACAGTTTCGTTGCTAAAGACGTCACAAGTTGACTTGGGTGTCTAAAATTTGCCTCGTTTTAACCAGGCTGTCCCAGACAGGGTTATGTTGCCTTAGTGTAAACTGTAGTGTGCCAGAAACATTTCCAAACAGCTAAAATATTGAATTCATACAAATTTGTGCACTGGTGGGCTTGTGGCTAAGTAATAACAGCCGTACGGGTTGATCTTTCAGAAGCTACCCTTGCCGCGGTTGGTCCGTGGATGGGTGACGATCTTTACATACCAAGACCCTTCCGTGCCTCGGAAAGCACGTTAAGTCGTTGGTCCCAGCTGTCTTTCGTAGATCTTAGACAGTCGTTACGGGTCGTCAAAAGCCCGAAAGTCTGACAACCAGTCTTGCCAAGGGGTATCGTATTACCCAGTAACTGGGTTGTGGAGGTCAGATAGGTAATCGCTCCATGTAAAATACTGGTAGTCAGCTGCATCCGGTTAGACTGGAAGCCGACCCCAATACAATTGGGTAAAAGGCTAGACAGTTGTTACACTTTCAGGATTCCTGCTAGGGTCCCGGATTCGTTCGAAAGAGCTACCATTGCCCTGGTACAGGCAACTGAAGGAACACGGTTGGGTTTTAGTCAGCGGGAAAAGTCATTTGATGATTACCCACACAAATAAAAATACTTTCAGGCTTCTGACGACCCGTAACGGCTGTCAAAAATCAATGAAAGCCAGACGGCTTAACGTGCTTTCCGAGGCACGGTGTGGTCTTGATACGGAAAGCCGGTCACCCATCTACGGAACAACCGCGGCAAGCTTGTGCTAAGCCCAAACCAGTAACTAGCAATAAATAACCATGGCCTATGAAAAGCCAATAAAATAGTAAATTGCTTAATATAACTCTCGTTGACATTTCCAGGTGCGTATGTTAAAAGCCTGTTGATTAAATTTTCATTTGACACTTGCTTCGCGATTTTGAGCTCTATTGTTTTTGGTGTAGAGAGTGTTTTGTGTGTGCTAATGCGGTTGGGTGTTGACATATTGGTTTGTTGGGTGTGGTGCAAATTGAAAAGCGGGGCGATTCGATTTTGTAGGTGTTTTAATTTGTTCGTTTTGTGATGTTAATTACTTTGCACATGATTTTACAATCTATATACGTACGTGAAGCAAAAACGATGTACCCATGTGTGTTTTGCGAAAATTACGCGGACGGAGGAGTATGAAATTTTGTTAAAGTTTATGTGGTGAAGTAGTGCAGACATCTAATATTTTTTTGTGTAATAATCTTACTAATATTATAAACGCGAAAGTTTGTATGTATGGATGTATGGATGTTTGTTCCTCTTTCACGCAAAAACTACTGACCCGATTTGGATGAAATTTGGCACACAGATAGTTTATAACCTGGAATAACACATAGGGTACTTTTTATCCTGGTAGTAAGATCCTGCGGGATATTTTCCTCCACGTGAGCGAAGCCGCTGGCAAAAGCTAGTGCGTTATAAATACATAAAGTTTTAAATGAATTATGGCCAAATTTCGAACATTGAGCTACCACTAGTATGTATTTAACCTATATTGTCCCACTGCGGGCGAAAGGACTTCCTCTCAAGTTTCCTCTCATACACAGAGTGAGTTGTTGTAGTAAAAAAGTGTGAGAGTTACGTTAAAAAAAGATGGAAAATAACATTTATTGGCACAAAGATAAACTAAGTACTACTTTAAGATACTTTTAATTTCCAGTACCTAAATCATAAATATGTGAAGCATGCTCCACAAATGAATTTACAAATGACGTTTAACGTCAAACGTTTGACAGAAATAGAACGATGTTTTAAATTCGTTTAGTTGCATTGATTGACATGTAGTTCAAGCGTGCCCCTTTTTTTGTCGGTGGGAAATCATGCAATGACTTCGCCCGGTCTGAGTGGAGCGGAAGGGAGTCAGACTTTTACAAAATAAAACCGTGTTCCTTCAGTTGCCTATATACCAGGGTTACGGTTACTCTTTCGAACAAATCTCGCGACTCTGGCAGGGTTCAAGCGTGGCTAAGAGTTATTTATTCCATCGGTGAACTCTAACCTAACGGAGTAACGCCATATAATGTTATGATAAGGCCTCGTGTAATTAGAAATGTCACATAATATCATCGCAAGGCAGTTGAGCTTTGAATTTTCCAAATTCCAAATGTCATTCAAAAGTCACCATCCGCCTAGCCTTTTCCAAACTATGTTAGGGTCGGCTTCCAGTCTAACCGTCTGCAGCTGACACCAGTATTTTACATGGAGCGATTGCCACAACCCAGTAACTGGATAACACGATACCCCTTAATAAGACTGATGGTCAGAGTTTCGAATTTCTGTCGACTCGTAACGTCTATTAAAGATCCACCAATGACAGCCAGGACCAACGGCTTAACGTGCTTTCCGAGGCACGGAGGGGTCTTGGTATGTAAAGATAGTCACCCATCCACGGGCCAACCGTGGCAGGTGTAACTTAACATGATTGACCGACCCGTGCGGCTGGTATTACTTAGTCACAAGCCCCGAAAATCAAATGTCATTTATACAAATTAGGCTGAGAATCAGAAATGTTTGAACGTCAAAATGACATAAGACAGTCCTCTCGCACGCCAGCCCTTCACCACTTCCTAGTGCTTTAGCTGGGAAGAAGAAGTGGCGCAACATACTGTCCAGCAGCACAGCTGTCTGTGCAACTTGCTAACATTTTAAATCGCGAAATCTTGTCTTTTGTACCAAACAAACACGTTTTCCGATACAGTAAACTAGTTTTGATATCAAAACTCGATTTGGTAGCGGTATTTAAAAATAATTGTTCTAAAAACTGGTATAATAATGGTAAGGGTATATTCCATTGTATTAGTAGGTCGATGTTATCAAAATGTTAATGTATCAGTCTAATAGTGACAACTTTGAAACTAAAGCAACAATTTGTGTGAATACTATTGCTATTTATAACCTAATAAATAATAGTTAAAAAAAAAACTAAAAAACACGCTTCCATTGAAAACCAAACTAAAAAGTACAAAATAATGGAAAAAAAGCGTGGGATGCTTTTTAAGGTATTTTTTTATTGATATCAGGCACCCCAGGTTTTTTTTCCACTATTTTGTCCTTTTTAGTTTGGTTTTCAATGGAAGCGTTTTTTTTTAAGTTTTTTTGAACTATTATTTATTTTCTATTGTTTAGGGTGTTTCGAATTTTGAGACGTATGTCAGCGTAGTTTGTGACGTATGTCAGCGTAGTTTTCGAAGACAGTTTTTTTGCCGTCCTGGTAACCCTGGCAAGGATAATGGCACAAATTAGTTTGTGACGTATGTCAGCGTAGTTTTCGAAGACAGATTTTTTGCTGTCCTGGTAACCCTGGCAAGCATAATGGCACAAATTTATGAAATTATTGCATTGTCATCGGTCCTTGACAGGTGTGCAAAGTTTGAATGAAATCTGGTCGTTTAAAGTGGGTCAAAATCGCGCTATAAGGAGTCGGTTACAAACAAACATACAAACATACATGCAAACATACAAGTGAAGCTAATATAAAGCGTGTAAAAATGCGAATAGGTAAAAATAACAACTGTAATGAAAAATATGTTCCACGTGTGGCGATATAAATATCGCCACACGTGGAACAGAAATGGTGGTCGTGGAATAGAGGTCTTGTGCACCCTTTTATTTTTTTTCGATCTCGTTGGGAATCTTCAAAGAGCCCTCTCCAATGCGCTTTGTGTGATTTTTAGGCTTCTAAAGAAAAATGATAATATTATAAGATTAAGATGACTCCGCCCTTTTTTTTTTTGGCTGGGAAATCATCAAATGTCGTCTCCCGCTTTGATCGGAGCGGAAGGGCGTGTCAGACTTTAACTGACTAAAACCCACCCGTGTTCCTTCAGTTGCCTGTGGCCTGGCCACGTTAACTCTTTCGAACAAATCTCACGACCTTTGCAGGGTCTGCACCCTTAGAACTATGTAAAGAAAATATGCATTCAAGATGCTGTGAGGTTTATAGGTCTCTCATCTATTTATTTGCTGGATTGGAGGAACTGCTATTCGGTTCACTTATTAAAACTCACTTTAAAACTTGAAGACGTATTTATTTCTTTAATCAGTCGCCCATGGCGTGGTTCTTACAACTAAACTTAAAAATCGAACATGCCTATACTTATAGTTAAAACACATGGGTGCAAGTTGCGCCGACTGCGCCGAGTTATCAAATTTTCAAGTATCCAATAATATAACTAATTAAGTTTTAGGTTTTTGCGATCGACTCCGAGTCCACCAACCAGAGGCAGGCAAGGGCGTCTCGAGGTTTGGACCGGTTTCGACACGTTCTGATTTGACCAAACTTGACTCCGGAATAGATCGCAATTACAAAGATTCTTAGTTCTAAATATAACAGAAAAACTATAACTATACATAATTACGTATTATTACAGTACATAGAATGTATATTATCACATAAGCGATCTATGCTATGGGTGTCCTGTACAATACACATTATTACTTAATCAATCTATGGGCGTCCTGCACAGATGCATTAGAATCAAGTTTTTCTAACTGAACAGACAGCTGTGCTGCTGGGCAGTTTGTTGCGCCACTTCTCGTTCCCAGCTAAAGCACTAGGAAGTGATGAAGGGCGGGCGTGCCGGGGAACCGTCTTACGTAATTTTGACGTTCGAAAAATGCCGACTCTCAGCTTCGTTAAGAATAAATGCCTTTTGATTTTGAAGGAAAGTTAATGTCTCTATCACCTGCCTGGCTATTATTTTTATCAGTTCTCCAGTTTTAAGCCTACTAAGAGACGAGGACAGTGACGGTCCACTAAACAATAACACATACATACATAAACTCCGGCTTTTTCCCAGGGGTTTAGAAAAAAACTACAAATCGCCTCCTACTACAATCCTTACTTACTCCTTTTACTTCGTTTACCTGCATACATCAGCACGCGTAGCTTGACCACCATAGAAACGAGTTTTGTCGACGGAAGAATAGACAAAATGGCACGGCGATGTTAAAACTGAAGAGAGGAAATATTTCTATTCTCAAGTTCTATTCTTCGTTTGTCGACATAATTATACGATGTCGAACATGGCGACTAATTTTTCTCTACTTTTGAGTTGGAGTTTCAGTTGAGGGTACATTTTTTTCACAGGATTATATTAATTATAATCATCAATACAATACTCTAAGATCGTTAATCCCACTGTATGACTATTCATCGAAAAAGTCCTTAGCGGATCCATCTTAATTACATTAGTTACTTGCACTGTCTTGCTATGGAAAGATTAACGTCTTTGTTTTCATAGAAACCCAAGTCTACGGGTCGCCCCGTGCTCGAGCCGAAGAGATGTTGAATTGAATATAAAAAACTTTGTCTATTCTTGGTAGAATAGATATAGAATTGGTCATGCTACGCCTGCTGGTCATATACGTACGCCGGTTGCGAGTACTACGCACCTGAGCTTTCTGAAGAATATCCCCAATACTGACACCATTCGCGTCCACTCCCGGCGTATCCAATCACAGTTAATTTGTTAGTCGCCTTTTTATCCCCTCAACATGCCGAAACCCTCTAAACATACTCTTTTCAAATGTTATCACTACATCTTCTTTTAAACCGCAACGTTGTCTTATCACATCATTCCTTAAACTATCATTCATAGTTACACCACACATGCTTCATCATCAGCAGCCTATAATGTTCCCACTGCAGGGACACAGGCCTCCTCTCGGTGAGAGGGAGTGAGCCATAATCCACCACGCGGACCCAGTGCGGGTTGGTAGATGTCACATATCTACGAATTTTTGGTTCCAAGTCATGCCGGTTTCTATACAAGGTTTTCCTTCACCGTTTTGAGAGCAGTGGTGATGAAATAATTTAGTTCATTCACAAAGTAAAGCGCCTGCTTGGGTTCGAACTCCACGACTCGTAAGTCGCGGCCGTTGCTCGGCGTGTACTAGGCCACTGCTCGAATGCTTCACAAGGATTGAATTCTATAGCATGTATTAAGGTTTCTAAAACAATTTTTAATAAAACAACCATCTTATGAGTATTTTCAAGATTATCCCCAAGTTATGACATAATAACCAAGAACACAACAAAATAATAAGTCATTATGACTACAATGCTTTAGCTTCGAGGAAAACGTTAAAAACTTGATGCTGGTGTTTGCTTATTGGGAATTACCGATACCAATGTATGCTTAGTGCAATGTACATTTAAAATACTTTAGATATGTGTAGAGAAACATTACTGATATCTATAGTCTTTATGTTATTCCTCATACCCAGTGGCGTGCATTGCTTTTCTGTATACGTAGGCATTAAGTCCGCATGTTCTTGTCTCGGCAGAAAAACGCGGGTTTCTTCTAGGTATGATAATTTAGTTCGTTTCTTAATAATTTCGGGACACACATTAGATTGTAATTGACTGACTAATAGTGATTTTTACGCGCTTCACTTGTATGTTTGTATGTTTGTTTGTAACCGACTCCTTATAGAGCGATTTTGACCCACTTTAAACGACCAGATTTCATTCAAACTTTGCACACCTGTCAAGGACCGATGACAATGCAATAATTTCATAAATTTGTGCCATTATCCTTGCAAGGTTTACCAGGACAGCAAAAAAACTGTCTTCGAAAACTACGCTGACATACGTCACAAACTAATTTGTGTCATTATCCTTGCCAGGGTTACCAGGACAGCAAAAAAAACTGTCTTCGAAAACTACGCTGACATACGTCACAAACTACGCTGACATACGTCTCAAAATTCGAAACAACCTAAAAATAGAAAATAAATAATAGTTTAAAAAACTAAAAAACACGCTTCCATTGAAAACCAAACTAAAAAGTACAAAATAATGAAAAAAAAAAGCGTAGGGTGCCTGATATCAATAAAAAAATACCTTAAAAAGCACCCCACGCTTTTTTTCCATTATTTTGTACTTTTTAGTTTGATTTTCAATGGAAGCGTGTTTTTTAAACTATTATTTATTCGAGGTAGGCACTGCTTATATGCCTGTATGCAATGCACGCCACTGACCCATACAAGATAGCAGATATGACTGCTGTCTTGTATGGGTCAGAAGGTTCGGCCACAAAAGGAATGAATGAAAGGCAATTGCATGCAGCTGAGATGAGAATCTTAAGACGGATGTGTGGTGTTACACGAATTGAAAGAATAACAATTGAATACATAAGAGGAAGTCTGAAAGTGGCACCGATAACTGAAAATTGTTGTGGGAATCGGTTGTCATGGTATGTTCATGTGAGACGGAGGAATGAGGAAAATTTCGTGAGGAAATTATTGAGAATGAATGTCGATGGCTATAAGAGTAGAGAGAGACTAAAGAAATGATGTAATGACGGTGTAAATTATGGTTTGTCTCGTCTTTGTATTTTTGGTTCTAGGAATTCTCGGTTTTCTTTACAATGTTTTCATACACTGGTTTGAGAGCAGTGATTATGAAATAATTTACTGAAAGTAAAGCGCCCGTCTACGTTCGACCCACAATCTACAATTTATAAATCGGGATCCTTAGTTCAAATATATTACACTTAAATCTATGAAAAGTCTTATAAAAAATAAAATTTGTCCTCTGTCTTTGGGACGTTAGATTGAAAGGATTTCGGTAATTTTCGCTAGGTATAGGCTAGCCTGTTCCATTTATCATTATTTAAGTAATGAGTATTATTGGAGAATGGACTGTATTTATACATATAATCCGCCCTTAATCTTTAGTGGAGTGGAATGTCGTGTTTTCATTAAGTCTATTTCAAATAAATAATTAAAAAGCATGAATTAGACGATTAACAGAAACCTATTGAAAATGTCGTTTTCACTATACACGTTTGGTGATTTGGGAAAAAGCTATTTCTTAACTAAAATCTTAAAAACACAATATTCCAAATGCCTTTTCCCGAAACCAGTCGCCAAAAATACTAATCATCCGTCTCTTGTTACCAGGTTCGAGGAGGCACCACAGGTGCTCCGCCCCCGGCAGCTCCAGCCATGATTGAACAGGAGAAGAGGTCTCCACTACAGCCACAGCAGCAGGGAAGGGTGCAACCAGGTATGAAAGTCTTTTTACATTGAAACGCGGTCCTCACAATGAGCGTCATCAGCCCACAGTTGGATATAGGCCTGTCTGATTGCACGCAGTTCAGTTCAATTCTGGGCAACTCTCATCCAGCTGCTACCAGTCACCCTGCGAAGACCGTCGCTTCCCACCTTGTTTACTCCAAAGGTCCTAATGAGCTCGACAGCGTTGAATTGTTTAACGGGCCGGGGCGGCGCGGTGTTCGCAACTCACTGTTCAGTTTCATAGCATAAAAGACAAGCTTAACCTAATAAACCAGCATCATACTCCAGCCCTCATCATCATCATCATTTCAGCCCAAAGACGTCCACTGCTGGACATAGGCCTCCCCCAAGCACCGCCACTTCGACCTGTTCTGTGCTTCTCGCATCCAACGTATTCCTGCGGCCTTCACCAGGTTATCGGTCCATCTTGTGGGAGGCCTTCCAACGCTACGTCTTCCAGTACGCGGTTGCCACTCCAGAACCTTCCGGCCCCATCGGCCATCTGTTCTGCGAGCAATGTGCCCTGCCCACTGCCACTTAAGTTTGGCAATTCTTCGGGCTATATCGGTAACCTTGGTTTTCCTACCTCCAGCCCTCATCCTCATTTATTTGTTGTCTGAGCAACATGTATTTTTCTTCCATACCTCTCTCTTAGTCGCCATCTCGGTAGTCCGTTTCTAACCATACCATCATTCACATAGGCCATTCAAAGCCCTAATAAATAAAAAGCACAATCGTGGTATTATTCACTTTGCGTGGTTATGCATCGTTGAGGAAAATTGCACTGTATGTCCACTGTATACAATAACAATATTGTACTCAGTTACTGCGAATGTAAGTGCTACATAAAAGAAGTTGACTTGGCGGACCGATTTGTCTACTATCTACATTCTTGATAAAACGGGTGCAGTGTTGACTCTACAACTTATGTTGGTCCCAGGAATCTTACATAAAATTAAACGAAACTTTTATTTTGTGAATCGGAATCATTTTTGCACTTCAATAAGCAAGATGAAGCTAACATAGGAAATGTGTGTGACTATCCTTGTAAAGAAATGGCGGGACAAACTCAAGGTTTAAAGTCTCTTTTATTTAAAATCAGGACATAATCTTGGTCAGATCATGTGGGCGCCTGAAATTGTCTTCTAAGGAACCACACAGATTTGAGTAGAACTGTCCAGTAAGTTCACGATTTTTTCACTAATCGTGCAACTCTACCCAGTACTTGAGGAGCTCAACGATGAACCATATCAAAGAAAGGTCACTTGAGTAGGCCGCATAAAGTACTCTGAACTGCTAGACCAAAAATTACCGTCAGAGTCCTTATTTTTTCAATCTATCTAATCTAACTAGCCTGTATTGTCCTACTGCAGGGCAAAGGCCTCGCCCCTCTCCCTTTTCCAAAGAATTCTGTCTTTTGCAAGTGCTGGCCAGTCCTTTCGGACCAAACTTACAATAATTAAAGTAAAATAATACTTAAGAAAGTAAATATTTATGTAATTTTGTATATGTGCATTTTGGGTGCATTAGAATCAAGTTTTCCTAACTGAAGAGACAGCTGTGCTGCTGGACAGTTTATTGCGCCATTTCTTCTTCCCAGCTAGTGCACTGGGAAGTGGTTAAAGACTGGCGTTTTGGGGGACTGTCTTATCAAATTTTGAAGTTCAAAAAACGCTGATTCTCAGCCTGGTTTAAATAAATAACTTTTTAATTTTGTGCCTTTCCGAGAGGCGATACTTAAAACAACATCTGGCATAACAAAAATGAAACGATTCTTAAATTAAAGTGTAAATATTTTTCTGCGCTGACAACCCAGAGCTCCGCAGAATATTTACTCTCATAATTTATTGTTCCATTTTCGACTCAGCTTGCGTCGAGTGAGGTGCTTTCACAATATTATCTGAATGAATCTGAAAGCGATGTAATTTCAGTGACTTACTTTACGTAGAAGAAATTCTTTACCTCCGGCACCACACGGGACCCATTCTTTCCCGTGGGTGTCGTAGAAGGCGACTAAGGGACTTACTAGAGAATGGGCAGCAGCGTTCTCTATGCATTTTACCAACATACTGCGATCGCCAACCCGCCTGCCAAGCTTGGCGATTATGGCATGGCCCCCCAAATTGTGGGTGGCCTATGTCTAGTAATGGATGTCGGCTGAAATGATGATGATGACTTTACATAGCTGTCGCAACATTTACGCAATGTTTAATGTCTTTGGTCCGTGACATTTAGCAATAGACAAACGTTAAACTCTACTGATTGAATACTAGGCTTTTTGCTACTATGTTTCTGTTTTATGTTTTTTCTTTTTGGAATATGTGTTTCGTTTGTGCAGACAAAACAAATCTTCTTTTCTATTTTAAAGTAGGCAGGATTTTGCTCACCCTTAAAACTAAAACTCTTGTTTTCTTGCACAGAACCGACTCCGGTTGTGGCGGTACCACCGCCCCCGAAACCAGCTATAGTCAAGGCTCCGAAGAATGCGAAAATTAATCAAAAGGTAAGATTTCATATTTTGAAGGTGGTGATGTGACACTCTCGTGCCTCGATAGGCACGTCAGCCGTCCTGCGCCTGATCCCTCCCCGGTCGTGTCGGATTGCCGTCCCATCGGGTGTGCCCCTATGTCTGCGCAGCTGGCCTGCACTACAATACCTCCTGTGTACTTGGCTAATGGATCCGTTGAGGCTGGTCAACGTGACCGAAATTTGAAACCCTCTTTTTTCGCGGCAGGTTTTTTTTCACGCTCTCCTTTATTTTTCTAAGACTGATTTCAGTTCATACGTGCAGATCTAGGTAAAACATTAACCAATAGAATTCGTGGACTGGGAGGTTCACTTCGCTTGTCTGCTGCGGTACTGTCGCGCTCTTCTCTGATAAATCTTAGGATGCCTAATTCTACATTCGCACGTACGCACAGCCACAAATCGACCTATACATTTCCAGTTTTACCTGACCTCGCATTGTATTGGCTTTTCGTACAATGAGATGTCACTTGTGTACTTTTACTGAGACGTAACCTTGAAGAACTTTAGGTCATCAAGGTCGGACGGAAGAAATGCAGTTATAATTAACGAAAGGTACGGAAACTATTATGATATACGTGGAATTTTACGGTGACGAATGATTTAATTTTATTATATTTTTTGATTGAGCTATGAAAATATTTGACTTTACCGGATAATATGCAAGGGCAAAGGAATTATTGCATACGCACGCCTTCTTTCTATGCGAGTAGACAGAGAAATTATAGAACGCCACCTGCTACGATCCTTACATACTCCTTTTGCCTCGTTTACGATCATACATCTGGTCATACACACACGCCGGTTGCGAGTACTACGCACCTGACCTTTCTGAAGAACATCACCAATAAGGTCACTATATTATATATCCTCCTAGGGCGGCCCCTCCCGGTGTTGCCTCTCTCATTTCATGTTTTTTTGTTAAAAAAAAAAGAAGAAAATACCGTAATATTATGCTTATTTACTAAAAGAGTTTATTTTTCACCAAATAAAATGGTAAATTCAATTTCCACCATTATTTCGGTCTATGTTAAATTGATTCCATGCATTATTTCAGTATTAATATAAGTACATACATTTATTTAGTTTCTAACTGTATTATTCCATGCAATCTTATAATGTTTTCATATAATAACAAAATTTTAATCCATCCAATAGTTTTCTTAAAACTACCGCCTTTATCGATAAGACCATTGGGTTACCCTGTGTTCCTGCCAAGGTCGCGGAATTGATCGACAGAGTTACCGTGAACCTGGCATAGGGAAGTAAAGGAACACGGGTGGGTTTTAGTCAAAACAGTCTGACACGCCACACAGAGCGGGAGACGTCATTTGATGATTTCCCACCGACGAAAAATTGGGTAACCCTGTGTGAAATATCTACACTATAGTCCTCCAGACCGAATTTCGGCCACGGCGGCCAATCTCAACGGAGACTAGCCATCGGCGCGGGAGATATTATAGTGCTCAAGTGTATGCGCAGACACAGGAGCACTCACTCTTCCCTCACTCTCATAGTCCGATGGGACGGCAATCCGACACGACCGGAGAGAGATCAGGCGTAGGACCAACTGCTTAACGTGCTTTCCGAGGCACGGGGGTATCACACCGCCAACTTCCAAACTCCGGGCTGCTACTAAGAAATTCCTATCTACACTACAATAGCTTCAGCCCGGGACTTCATTCCGATCCAGCCCGACTCTTCCTGCCCTTTACCAGTGATGCCCTAAGCCGAGGTCTGTACCCCACAGGGGGTGCCCGTAGCGAGTAGGCGCTCTAGTTTTAAGTTTTTAAGACCTGTGGGGTAATTGCGGAACTTTTTATCGGTAGGAATCGGTTTAATATTCATAGTTATACAACATTCATTGCGTTATTTACGTTGCTGAGCCGACAATTTATTCCAACAAATGACGCAATGGTTTAGAAATAATCTTCAATCCCATTCAGATTCTGATAAATTGTGCGTTTCGCAATTAGGGTGCTGGTTGGAGGCGTTAATTTATTAAGGTAGCCACAGGAAAGTCCGGTTAAGCAGCAGACAACCTCATAGGTTGACTTGCGAGATATTCTTCTCAAAATAAAAAAAATATCTGATCGGGAATTCGTCAGCATGAAATTTCTTGTTCCCCCGGCTCACTCCCGTCGCATTGCATCGCCTACCCGCGTTCTGAATTCGTTTTAGCTCACCGTTCTTTCAGAATATTTTTCTTTTTGCTTGTCTCCTAAGGGTGTTAGTGTGCTGCAATTTTTTGTTTTAATCCGAATGCTAGTTTCAGAGATTAGGGCGTTCAAACAAACTTTTCAGCTTAATGTATTACTTGTTTTACAATCGGTTTCGCCCGCGTATTATACATATAAACCTTCCGCTTGAATCACCCTGCTTATTGATGAAAACCTCATTAAAATCCGTTACGTAGTTTAAAAGAACTAAGCGTACAGACGCGGGAAGCGACTTTTTTTTATACTATGTAGAGAATTTTAGATTTAAGCTATTCTTGCATTAAAAAATATCACTAAATTGACTATTGCTACTTCCACATTTTAATTAAAAAATAAATACCAAAATTTAGCCAGGAATTATATAATTCCTGGCTAAATTTTGGTATTTGAATATTGGTAGTCTATATAGACTACCAATAAAAAACTAAATATTCATCTTCTTCCTGCCAAAACCCAATTTATTTGGGGTCGGCGCTACGCAACATGTCTTCCATACTTCGCTGTAAGCCCTCATCTATGTATTCACAATTTCTTTCTAACCATGTCATCTTTCACACAATGCATTCATTGTCTTTGGTTTTTCCCTACTTCTACCTAGTTATACATTTTGTATTCAAAACTTTCCTTATTTGTTATAGCTTCTATTACATGTAAGGATTATTCAATCAATATTTACTGTTATTCTTTTACATAATAATTCAACATTTCAATCAACCTTTTCTTAACTAGGGTTCGGTTTCCAGCCCAACTGGACGCATCTGAATACCAGTATTTTACATGCAGCAACTGTTTATCTGGTCTCTACAACCCAATCACTGGGTACTACGATACCCATTGAGCAGAACACCCGTAACAACTGTCAAAGATCGACAAATGAAAGCTGGGACCAACGGCTTGCTTTCCTCCGAGGCACGGAGGGGTCTCGATATGTTTTACTAATGGGCTCCTATCCAGGGACAGATCCCTGTACGCGTAGCTTGACCACATTCGATTTTATAGCACACTTGATTTTCAACTTTCGGTGTTGAACCGAGCATTAAGAATCCAACGGAGTGCATTCGAATAAGTCAAAAAACACACTATTCGATTTTCAACTCTCAGTGCTAAACAGTGAGTTGAAGATCGAGTGCGCGAAGAAATCCCGCCACGAAATTTTAACGTCCCTGAAAACTACGGCTAAGAATACCTTGGCTAGCAACAGTCTCGGATGACAATTATTTTTCTTTGCATTTAAAACTATAATAAGCAAATTCAACACGGTTTCATTTTGCTTCTACCATAAAATGCTACGCTCCTAATAATGTGTTTACCATGTAATCGTACCAATTTGTGTATCGCTAGCTGTTTCTCGTTTTAATATTAATTTAATTTTAATGTAGGTTTAGTGATAGGAGTTTTAATGATAACGAACAATCTCGACAAACACTTAAACCGAATAAACAGCATTCGTAGATATTTGTCAGTTACAAAGGGTAGTCAGGGTCAGGAACCAAGGGTAGTAAGGGTAGTCAGGTGCATATCCCGCTTTCTGGGTACCACGATACCCCTAGTAACCCCCCCCCCCCCACGGCTCCATGTAAAACACTGGGACCCCAGGGAAATCTGTGAAATGGCTAGGCATATGAATACTTACTAAAAGAAAAAAAGGAAAATGCGTTTATTGGCATTATTTCATTTAAACTAAAAAAAAAAATTGAACAGAAAACAATGATAGATAATAATGCCAAAAGGGCCTCAGCACAGCATAATGTTGACAACTTTGCAACCCACGAGTACCAAACACTAGAATAATAAATACATATATAAAAAAAGTGTTTCCTCATGTGGAGTCGATCTTGACAGCGGCATCAGGCCGTCTCCTCCAAATAAATGTAGTGTCATCGGTACGGAATAAGTATACAAAGTTTCAACTTGGTTGCCCATAAGGAAGTTATCCTAAATTAACTTTCAAAATTTCATCCATACTGTATACTCACTTTGACGAAATGATTTGCTTACCCCTTAACAAA
Organism: Aporophyla nigra; assembly: GCA_947507805.1. Lineage (NCBI taxonomy): Eukaryota > Metazoa > Arthropoda > Insecta > Lepidoptera > Noctuidae > Aporophyla > Aporophyla nigra. The sequence goes on along the minus strand of OX382319.1, from coordinate 9,118,008 downwards.
ATACAAGCATAAATATCAGAATTTATAATGAATGTGTTACTAAGGAAAAATAAAATATTTACCAATACATATTCAAGTTTCATTCAATATACTTAAGTATCATAAATATCGAGCATTGATAAAATATACTTTATTTCGATGTCTGCAGAACTCATTTTAGTTTGTATTCAATTCTTTAGTGTGGTTTATAAGCTCATTATAACACAGTAGGGTGACATTAATTTTTCCATTAATGACTATGTCCATGCAATCAGAATTTTATTATGAGTGACATCAATAAATTTATGGGAAATTTTGCCCTACCATTATAATTAAGATGGCACATCAAGGTACTGGATCAGTGGTGGCACAGTGGCGAGCGGGTTACGAACTGCAGGTCGTGAGTTCGAACCCAAGCAGGCGCTTTACTTTGCGTAAATATATTTTTGAGGTGTATTATGGCCCACTCCCTCTCAACGAGAGGAGGCCTGTGTCCCAGCAGTGGGAACAATATAGAATGCTGATGATGATGATACATTTCTGTCTACACCGTCAGAAAACATGAAGCATGATGCTGCGTAAATTGTATAAAATTCTTCAGGATAAAATTGTTAAGACTGTCTCTCAATTACTGAGAATCAAGGCCATACCGCGGTTTGCTGCGCAAAAACAGGTTTCAATTTAGCTACGTGTCGTACATGTTGTTGTTAGGTAGTGATGTGCCGTATCGATTGTGTGGATGGAAGTCGATAATTGTGGTAATCGATTTTTATAATCGTGAGTTTGTTGGCGCTTGTTAATTGGGGAATTTTTAATTACTGGAAATGGTTGATCATTGTTCACTCAATGTTTACTTATCGATAGTAAAATATTAGAAACTTGTATGAGATACTTGTGAGTTGCAGTTTTAATTGAATGGTTTAAATGTATTATTCTGTGAAAACATGACGCAGAGAAAGAACTCAAAAATAAATAAAGTCAAGTTGGGGAAAGTATGCGTCACATCCACGCAAAATGGCATTTGTTCAGTATAATACTACGACACTATGTGAGCCCCAGAGTAAGTTTTCAGCGATCATTGACTTGTAGTTTCAATAATTAGGTCAGGATGAGCCTGATGTCCGAGGTGAATAATCACAGACGAAACGACTATTTCCTGTAAATCCACCAATATTACTAGAAGAATACACAATGTTATAAAGCAAAACCCTTCTTTGCAGGCAAGTATTTTTTTTTTCTTCTACTCGTAAAATAACAAAAATAAAAGAACATGCCTAACTCAAACCACAAACACTGTGAAAGTGTTTGTGTTAGAACAGTATACAAAACCCTTTATATGTTTGCTTATATAACGAATAAATTAAATTGGAAACGCTCAAGATCTAGTTCATGAGGCCAGACTATAATTAGAAACAATGCAATCTTATGCAAATGTCTGCCTTGAAGATGCATGCTGAACGGATGACCGTAGGTTCGTACGTTATTGAAATAGAATATTAATCTTTATTTAGATTATTTGATTGATGTGTTTAGATTTTCATTCATCTTCATTCTCCTGCCCTTATGCCAATTGGGGTCGGCGCTACATGTCTTTTTTCATCTTTGTACTTTCTATCTGATCTATCTTTCACCCTCATTTTCGCCATATCATCTTTCAAGACCATTCGTCCATCGTTTCTTTGATCTCAAAAGTTTCATCACATTTTGAGATTTTGATTTAAAATGTGCTTGGTTTTAGGTACGATCGAACAAAATTGAAATAATGATTAAATTATTGTTTCACACTTTTAATTATATTTTACCAACAACATGTTTGCTCACTAACAATTAAAACATACTACAAAATATCTGCTCAAAATCGCTGCAATGCAAACAGAATGAATGCCGGTCAGCCAACCGAGAATAATCGATATGATTCGATTCGCGTCCCATAACAACATGTCGCCTCACTACTAGTTGTTCGGCTATCGTCGGATCGGGCGGTCGCGCGCTCGGCGCGAATTATTTAAAAACAGATTTCTATTCTAATTCGAATAAAAAACATTCTATTTTTAATTTCAATAGAAATTCTTTAACGAACTCTTTCACATCGAGTGATTTTCATCTGTGGATTAAAGTTACTTCTGTTAGTAAAGTGTTGTGTGAAAAAAAAAAGAACTTTAATAAATAAACAGTACGTGGTTTTTATTGCTTAAATTCGTTCTGGTGACACATATCGGTTTTTAATTGGTATTAGTTTAGTTTTGCGTATATTTGCACAATGCTACGTTGTCAGGCCGGTTCGAACCGTGTGATTACTAAAATTGAAACTACGATAAGAGTGTGTTAAACATTATAATTTCCTACTGCGCATTGGATGAACGTGGTTTTACAGCGTATGTTCACGCATGCGCGCTTTTTGTGTGAGCAGTAAGGGCTACGTTCTGCATTTAAAACCTTATTCTCCAAACACGAATTCGAGATTCGAACGTTGTGGACGCGGTGATTTATTTTGAAAACAAATGAGTTCGCTTTCGAATTGTCTACGGACAGTTGAATGAGTGAGCTTCCCTATATAGTGAACTTTACGGATTACAGAATGGCACCTATAGGGTTAGTGGTAAGACGGGAAGCGTAATACAGGAGCATGCGAAGATGAATGTTAGGCCAAGGTCACATCACTGGGTTAGTCGTGCAGTAAGCGAGAATAGAAATATGTTTAATTATCTTCGTTTGAATTGTAACCAATGGCCATTAATGCAATGTGGTGTTTAAATTTTTTAGTTTAAATCATGGTCTGGCAGTTTGAGTAATCTATGCCGCCTACATGAATTATATTTTTGGTATTGTTCGTTGAATCGTTGAGCTCCTTAAGTTCTGAGCTAGCTGCATAAATGCGTGCGCTGACTGGACAGGAGTACTCAATCTGTGTGGTTCTTTCCTGACACCAATCTACATGGTCTTCACATGATGTGACCAAGGTTTTGTTGCCTGGACTTTAAAAGAGACTGTGACCTCTGAGTTTGTTTCGACCTTTCTGCTCAGAGAAGTCAGATAGGAATCGCCGACCTCATCTACCCCTTTATTTATAAACAATGATTAGCGACTATTTATACATTATGCATTTTTGACGTTTAAACGTCTCTTAACATAAGGATTCTTCATCATGGATTCTTGTGTAAATTATCAAATAGGTTGTATTTTTAAAAACGTTTTTACCCTATAACTCCGTCATTTATAAACCAATTTGATTTTTTTTTTCTTTTGTTTGAAAGAGTATATTTACTTATAGAGCGTCCTATATAAATTTCAGTCTAGTTCTGATTAGTGTTTTGTTTAGTTAGCTTCGTACGTGGATGGGTGACCATCTTTACATACCAAGACCCTTCCGTGCCTCGGAAAGCACGTTAAGCCGTTGGTCCCGGCTGTCTTTCGTAGATCTTAGACAGTCGTTACGGGTCATCAGAATCTTGACAATCTGACAACCAGTCTTACTAAAGGGTATAGTATTATCCAGTAACTGGGTTGAAGAGGTCAGATTTCGAAATAGTTACCTAAGCCCTGGCATAGGCAACTGTAGAAATACTGGTGGGTATTAGTCAGTAAAACTCTGACACGCCCTCACGCTTCGCCCAGAGCGGGATACGTCATTTGATGATATCCAACCCAAAAAAAAAGAGGTCAGATAGACAATCGCTCCATCTATAAAATACTGGTACTCAGCTGCATCCAGTTTGACTGGAAGCTGAACTAGGCAGGTGATGTTAGTCCAAGGTCATTGGTATATTAAAATTTTGCTATGGTATTCAGTAGCCATTACGTTTGAGTTTATTTCTCTTTGCCTAAAAGAAAGGGTCATACGAATGTTCCCCTTTGTAAACATACTAGGAAGCGGTGAAGGGTGGTCCTTATGTGAGGGGTTAATGTTTAATTCGAAATTTGATTGTTCTAACTGACGGTTATGTAAAAAACTCTTTTGAAATTAATCGAAATTTATATTTGAACTAGCTGACCCGACAGACGTTGTCTTGTCTCTTTGATATTTGAGCACGCATTCTGTCAATTCTATGTCAAATGTCATAATGTTACAATAAAAAAGTTTATATTGTCCTATTATATGGTTGTTAAGTATTCTTAAATAAGTGTTCTTAAATTTTCTAATTTTACGCGCAATTTTTTAATTTTTTTCTGTCATAATAACCTTCTCCTGACAATTACAAACAGAACAACAAAAAAAAAAACTGAAATCGGTCCAGCCGTTCACGCGTGATGTCGTGACTAGGGCATGTAATATCGGAAGGTTTCCAATTCCGATACTGATTTCCGATATTAGATCTCAATATCGGAATTCCGATGTTAATATCGGAATTTCATAATTTCATTAGAAATTGCATATTTTAATTGCATATTCGGTATGAGGTTGATGGAGTAAAATAAAAATAATTTTTAAATGGTATTCTTTAATTTTTTAATCGTATTCTGTAATAATATCGTGAATATAATATGGAATAATATCCTGTAAAAACAGAGCTGCTGTAGCTGGCATGGACCCCGTGACGAGTCCAAGATTCTCAAATTCAAAACTCCAAAAGCTCTGCAATGAAGGTTTATGTTCATATATCTCGTGTTTCGAAGAGAGGTCTACTCGTCGAGAGTCATTGTAAATTTTCTCAATTTTCCTTCATGAGTGTAATGGTTTTCACTGTTTCACATTTGACTTGTTCAGCATGTTCAAGAACTATTTTCGCAATAGTATTTGGCGTTTTCGGTAAGTCCTATCCACTCTTTTTGAAGAGTTGCTGAAGATCTTGACTTTCAGAAAATAATCTGAAACCGCTGCACAATTTAAAGCGGTCTTTCGAGAAACAATAGCTTCCATTGATTCTGAAGACCTAAAGTACTCAGTCATTAGTTTTCGTTTCTTTAGTTTTGTCGTCTGCTCTTAGGTTGTTGATGTGCTTGGAGTACTCTCCGATGAAGAGGGTCCATCTGCAGTAATGTTTAAGTGCACTGTTCGTAAATGAGTGTGCAAGCCCGTAGTAGACCCACCAGTTGATGATCTCATACATTTGATGAGCGTTTGTTGAGAAGTTCTGAGTATCTGTCTTTCTTTTTTGATAAAGCCCTGCAAGGAAATTGTTTTATATTATATAAATATATAATTGTATGTAAGCTTTGAATAACCTAGGTACCTGGGCCTGGAACGGACAAGCAAACCTACCTTTAGCAGATAATATTAAATATTACCTGCTACAGGTAGGTTTTATGACTATCTCTCTACATATTAGTGTTCTGTCTTATTAAATAAATTGTAACTTTCATTTACAAATTTATTTCACTAATGGAGAAATCATCTTTTAACATACATATATATAATAATACAAACTAACATCCTAAATACCTACGAACGAAGTAATCTTTTTTGGCGTTATTTGTTTTATTTTGAGATAGCACAATTATAAAACCATTTAAACAAAGATATTTATACTGAATTGGAAAACAACAATTAGCTATAAAATTGTACTTACATCTTTTAAAGCGACGTTGCATGTAGCCACACTAGCCACATAAAACACAAATACGTCTTAACTTACACGATTTACGAGTGCAACTGATTGACAGCATATTTTTTTCGTTTGTGCGAATAAGCAAGAAGTACACGCACAGGTTAAGAGTGAGCAAGACAAACAATACTATTACAGCTCTTGTATTGTATCGCATGCTTAGCAAGCTGACAACAAGAGTACGGTTAAGCGCGCTAGCGCGCTTGGCGCTACACATGGAGCTAAAATATACCTGGTCTAGGTTTAATTTAAAACTCAACTAAAAAAGTTTGTCTGATATCGATATTGGATCACTCAGTATCGGAATTGTAATACCGGAACTTACGTTCCGAGATTCCGATATTACGATATTCCGAGATTCCGAGATTCATGCTCTAGTCGTGACCAAGGGAAATAGGGATTCATTTTTATATATATAGATTGAGAGCTGACAATAACAGTCATATAGTGACATTATTGGTGATGTTCTTCAGTAGGGTCAGGTGCGTAGTACTGGTAACCGGTGTGTGTATGACCAGGGGACTTACTCTTCAACGTAATTTTAATTTCAATCTAAAGCCTTTACGATTCCAATTTTGCATACACGTGATGCGGTACTCTTGAAAACAATAGTGTCAACATTGGAACAACAACAACGCCCGATGTCGATTTTACTTAGTTTTCCAAAATGGACACCCAATTTAAACATATTTGGCGCTAGCGTCGAACTCAAAACTCAAGAATACGAAACGTCAAAATTCCAATCGATCTTAATTAAAATCAAGAGTAAGCACTCAGATGTATGAACGTATACGAAGCAAAAACTGTAAGTAAGGATCGTTGCTTCTGCCTAACCTCATAGGAAAAAAGAGTGATGTTATGTTGCCTAATCAATTCTTCAAAGGGACTACATCTTGGTCACGATTTTGTTATCAATTTGACCTTGACATTATCCTTGTATAAGGAAAAAATATTAATAATTTATGTTTGATTTTGGTCCAGGTAAAACCCATTTTATAGGTAGGTTAAACATGCGGGCTCTTGCTGTGTTCAAAAACCTAAATGTCTTAGCGAGTTGATTGTCATATTTTTTACCCGACTAACGCAAAGCCAAAGAGTATGATTTTAAATGGTTATGTATGTATGAATGTTTAAATGCATAAAGTAATTAATGCAAAGGCTAATACGATTTTCATAATAATAGAAGTTAGCTTCAAAAAAAAAAAAAAGTTTCTGTCATTGTATTTTGCTTTTACTCAATACTCTAATTGGGGTGTATGAGGTTTTGTGTTATTAATATCTTAGGACAACCAACACAACATTATCTGATCCCAAACTAGGCAGAGCCTGTACTATGGCAACCAGACAACTGATAAACATACTTATTTATTTCTAAATACATACATATTATAGATAAATTACACCCAGACACAGAACAAATTATTGTGCTCATCACACAAAGATTTGTCCTGGGTGGGAATCGAACCCACGACCTCATTCTTTGCAGTCAGGGTCACTAACCACTAGACTAACAGGCCAGTCGATTAATTATGTTACGCGTTGTAGAATGCAAACTCATACACATTTTGCTTATAATTTTAGTATACAAAGTGTAACAGAATGTTAAAATCCTGAAAGCAGTTTGTTCATAATCGACTACTGAATCAATTTCAGTAACTTTTAATATAGGGTAAATTTTTCAAAAATTATGTATTCTGCCATACCTACCGGCGATGGAAAAACGGCAAAGAAAATTTAATATCATTTGAAGACAAGACTCTTTTAAATGCATAAAGTAATGCAAAGGTCAACACGATATTCTTGATAATAATAGTTAGCTTAATAAAAAAAGTGAGCCGTCGCGGGACGCCTGGCAGATGTGAAACATCAAAATTATTTTGTAGAGATAATATTTATAAAGCATACTTTACGAAACGAAAGAAATATGGTATAATCAAAAATAATATACCACCTTAGTCTGAAGCACCAGCTTTCAAATAAAAAAGGATCATCAAAGTCTGTTCACCCAGTTGAAAGTTCTGAGGTAACAAACATAACATCATATAGCGTGGCGATGCGTCGCCACGGCCATTCTCGCCACGCCAAAATTTATACCAAGACTGATAATGGTTTCACATCAAAAAATTGTTTTGGTTATTATATTATGCTTTTAACTCAATATTCTAAAAGGGGTGTATGAGGTCTTGCGTTAAATATGTTACAAGTTGTAGAATGCAAGCTTATACATACATATTCATTTTAAAGCCAAGACAAATCATATTTTGCAGTCGATAATTCAGGTTTAACTGGTCTCGAAATCACTTTGAACTTCTTTTTTTAGATTTAGTGCAAAAAGTTGGCGCCAGTTGTATTTAAATTTATTTTTACCGTCAAGATAATTAGCGTTTTAGAAATTTGGTTTATTTACTACATAGTTACGTATAAAGACTAACACCCCCCTTTTTTTTTTGGATGGGAAATCATCAAATGACTTATCCCGTTCTGGGCGGAGCGGGAGGGGGTGTCAGACTTTTAGTGACTAAAACCCACCCGTATTCCTTCAGTCGCCCATACGCCAGGGCCACGGTAATTCTTTCGAACGAATCTCATTATCCTGGCAGGCATCAGTCCTCGGACCAACACCCCTTTCTCTAGGACCTTTACCGAAAATTAATATCGTAATGAGAAAAGATTTGATTGTTTCTATGTATGTTTGTTTCTTACGCTTTCATGCTAAACCATACAAACATACTTACTTCATCAGCCTATATTATTCCCACTGTTGGGACACTGGCCTTGTTTCGAGAGGAAGTGGGTTTTAATCTACCACACGAGACCAGTGCGGGTTGGTAGATGTCACATGTCTTCGAATTATTTATTCTAGGACATGTCAGTTGCTTCGGTATAATCTAAAAATCTTTACCTAGAACTCCACTTGATTATATAACACGACGCCTGAAATCGCCAAAAGTTTAGGCAGAGGGCACCATAGTATACGCACATTATGTTTAGGTCCTCTGTTTTAGGGGGCGAGCCTATTGCCAGCAACCGAGTGCAAATCCAGACACCGTGCTGATGAGATATTCCTGTTAGAGAAACCCAATAACCGTGCCCGATTTGGGAATTAATCCCAGAACACAGCAGCGTTTGACCACTAGACCAACGAGGCAGTCAGTATAGCTTGGATAGTTCTATATAGCGGTACAAAACTGTCATATTATAGAATGCTAGTCTTAATGCCATTTGCCAGGCTCAAATTGAATTTCTATCCAATACATTTTCTTGTAGATAATGGGATTCCCTCTCAATAAAGACGCTTTTACCTTTATACTTCTCTTCTACGTGAGGGTTTTAGATATCTTAGGACTATCGTGACGACACTACTCAAGAGCTACAAATTAAAACCCATCCATATACTCGTAAATAATAAATCAATTGTATTTAAAAAAAAAAAAACAACCTTTGAGTTTATCCAAAAAAACTCACCAAAACAAAACAAATGAGCCCAGACTAGATGGATTTATCTTATTTAGTTAAGAAATTTCTACGGCCATCTTCCGAGCTCCATCATCAGAACAGCTCCATGGTACCATACTATTGTATTGTCACCGAAGATACGTACGTACACCAAATTTGATCCCCATTGGACATCGAGAAGTGGTTCTGATTTAGCTTCAAAGATTTGTGCCGAACACACATACATACAAACATTGCAAATTAAATAAAAGCTTTTAAAAAAGACGATGCAGTTCTTTGGTGGTCATTCACGCACGCCGGTTGCCAGTATTACGTACCTGACCTTTCTGAAGAACATCATCGATAAGGTCACCTTTACGGTGTCCCCTCCCGGCGTTTCCATTCATTTGTTAGTCGCCTTTTCCTGTTTACAATTATTGTGTCTACCTTTATTTCAAGCCGTGTTAAACCACATCTCCTGGGGATTAGGGCTTATAATTATGTGAAATTGATTTGCACTGTATGTCCACTGTATACAATAACAATATTGTAGTCAGTCACTGCGAATGTAAGTGCTACATGAACAGAGTCGGCTAGGCGTTCCGTGTTGTCGGCTTAGACAGAACGGGTGCATTGTTGACGCGACAATATTTTTTTTTAAGGCGCGCTGTTACCTCAATATTCACAAAACACTGGTGTCTTTGACAATCGAGTATGACGTAACGCAATGAAAATATACGACACAAATAATACAGTGGACAGAGAAGGGTTTAAAGAAAAATTCTAACCGAATAGAATAGTGAAAAATTGTTTGATATTCCCAATAAAAATTGTTTCACAAAAAAAACTTTGACGTCGAACATCTCTGTATTTTCAGCGATAACAACATTTTTTTTTTTAAGAGTTCAATAGAATAAACATTACTTTAAAACTTTAACCAGACAATTATTTAATTTAATGTGTGTAGTCCGAATAATCTAAATAAAACCCGTAAAATAAATGCCAATTCGCAGCTTAGTCACATCGTCAATCCAAATATTTATTCAATTTTCCACCTTATTTGTTGGAGCTGTAGCATGTAGTTGTAGCATTTAAAATCGTAGTCAGTCCGCGCCTTAACACGTTTTTATTAGCTTCCCCTGTATGTTTGTATGTAACTATGTTTAACCGACTCCTTTGGACTTGATTTTGACCCACCTCAGATGGTCAGTTTTAATTTAAACTTTGTAGAGTTATCGAGAACCAATGACAATACAATAATTTCATAAAGTGCCATTATCCTTGCCAAGGTTATTAGGAAAGCAAAAAAAAAATAAAAAAATAAGAAACGCTCTTTTGTAGCTAGCCGAACTAAAAAATTGAAAAAAAAAATTGTATGTATGGACTACTACTACTAGATGGACACCTATCCACGGACTAACCTCGGCAAGCGTAGCTTACCCTGGCCACTCCTCAATTGATTTATTTAGTCCATTAATTTGCGAGACAATAAGAATAAATGATCGATCCATTGATGCATATTTTAACCACGATGACGTGTTTGTCTTTCAATGTAAAAAGATATTAAGAAGATCTCCACCAGTGAAGTAAGTCAGTCAGTCAGCCGATATAAAACATGCAATCTCAAGATAATGCATGATAAGTGATAACAGACATACATTACAAAATGTATTACGTAAGTGATTAGCAAACGTTGAGTTGGCAGACTGATAAAATAGTTTTCTTGATACGTGTCTTAAAAAACGTAAGTTCAAAAACTTTGAGTAATCATGCTCTAAAAATTATGAAACAAGAAAATATTCTTATCTGAAAACGGTGGTGGTATGCCACTTTTCCTTAAAGCGTATGATTGCTTACTACTGTTTGAATGTATTGTTTTGTTAGACTAGGTGGCCTATCCCAGCGGACGACCAAGGTGTTTCCAACGATACCTTATTTGCTAAATTATGATAAGGAGTTAGGAAGTAATGAGGGAATAAATGAACATCCATACGTACATACCGTTCAAATAAAAAAATCTAATCTCAATCAATCATCTTTTTGATTCGCTGTAGTCGGGTAACATGCCGCAATTCTGCGGATGAACCGGTGTCAGGAACCAAGTTCCTTACGCACTTACTTTTCTTCCATTTCGATTGCAGCGTCATTTACTCGTATATTTAAAATACTCAAGGTTTATTTTGACCTTACTATCGAATTCAGCACCCTCGAAAACTATGAATATAACACTCGTTACGAGTCGTCAGAAGCCTGAAACTCTGACAACCAGTCTTAGCAAGGAGTATCGTTTTACTAATTAACTGGGTTGTAGAGGTCAGATAGGCTGTCGTTCCATGTAAAATACTGGTATACAGGTAGACTGGAAGCCGACCCAAAGATAGTTGGGAAAAGTCTAGGCAAATTGGTGCTTGAAACATATTTACTTTATTTTATTGTACAATGGAAGAACAAATCAATTGTGATTTACTTCGGTTCGCACATGTTTCTACACGTGCGTGATTGTGTGAATGGTGTATGTCAATTATTTCGTGATGGTGCTGCATCAGTGGAATCACTTGCGTGTTTTTATTTTTTTATTGTAAATCGTATTGCCGTATGATGCCGGACATGAAGAACAGCACCATCCCATATCATCCTTGGTTGATCGGACTGGTCCACTCAATCTGTGTGGTTCTTTCCTTAAACGACCATTTCAGACACCAATCCACATGATCTGACCAAGATTATGTCTGGACTTTGAAAGAGACTGGAACCTCTAAGTTTGTTTTGGCCATTCTTCTCAGAGTAGTCAGATAGGAAACACCGACCTCATCTAGTTTTACAAGAACATGATTGATGTGTAAAAGAGTTTGTACAATCCTAATTACAGAAACAAAATCATTAAATTTATCCCGTGGGTGTCGTAAAAGGCGACTAAGGGATTTACTAGAGAATGGGCTGCAGCGTTCTCTATGCATTTTGTCACCATACTGCGATCGCCAACCTGCCTGCCAAGCGTGGCGATTAAAACAAACCCATTTCCAGCAGTGGACGTCTTGCGGCTGAAATGATGATGAAGATGGTGACCAAAATACATAAAATAATCTCTGATTCTGAGGTAACACATAGAATTTAAAATGACACCGATGTCAAAGATTTTTTTTTGTATTTTTGGAAAAGTGTTTTCCCAACCATACCACATAGGCGCCTTAAACCGTATTATCATTAAAATAAGACGATTATACGCTATAGATAATAATAATGTTATCTCTCATGCTAATGTGGACGACGGCCTTGAGCCGTATATACGTCATATAAACGTATACATACGTACGCGACGCGAGATTGTTTGTCGAAGTATGAAATTTGTGAGTGACTGTAGAATAATGGTTTCAATTGACACGTGTATGGTTGGAAATATAAACGAAAATCCGTGGTTTTACTTCCGTTTTAGATTCGTTTCAAAATCAGTGTATATTGTTCCCACTGCTGGGACTCTGGCCTTGTCTTGGTGAGAGACCGCATGCTGAATTACGGCCCACTTCCTCACTGAAAGGAGGCCCGTATGCTGCAGTCTGCTTATGGTTGCTAGGCTGGTAGGTAGCTGAGATGACTGCCCAGTGTTGTAGAACTTGAGTGTTTTTAAATTTGATAGAGTCCCGTTTCGAGACTCCTTCGGGCCTCGGAAAACACGTTAAGCCGTCACAACGCGCTCGACACGGTTTGTTCGAGATGTATAAAAGAAACTCACGCGTTTGTTACTCCCACAAATGTGAGATATGCATATCCTAGAACCAAAAATTCTAAGACAGGTTATATCCTCTAACCCGCACTGCGCACATTTGGTGTACCAGTAGTGAGAACGTCATAGACTGATTGATTACAAACTGACAGTTTTAACTTGCTAGAATTCCTCACGAAATTGATCCGTTTCTCCGCTTAATGGTTCTTTAAGTTAAATTCTTTTTTAATCTCCTGAGGATTTAACTATTGTAGAAGAAGTTACAGAATCTGTGTCCATGACAACTGTTGTCTAGACGATAAACAAATTTAGATCTGGCACGCTACCAAGTTGACTATAATGTTATTGTCACATATAGAGGACGGTAAATATATGTGTTTGTATACATACCGTGTATTTACTAATTATATGTGACGGTCTTTTTTTTGTATGGGAATTCATCAAATGATTTCTCCCGCTCTGGGCGGAGCGGGAGGGCGTGTCAGACTTTTACTGACTAAAACCCACCCGTGTTGCTTCAGTTACCCATATGCCAGGGCCACGGTAATATGATCTAGGGTCTAGTGGCTGAGTCGTAGTCTATCGGTCAGGTAAAGCTATGTTAGCCGCGGTTGGTACAAGATCCGGACCGGCTCGGACCCAGGTCGCCTGCCATCCGTAGATATTTGACAGTCATTAAGGGTCGTTAGAAGCCCGAAAGTCTGACCCCGGTTTAACCAAGGGGTATCGTACCAGTTACTGGGTTGTGTAGGTCAGACAGGCAATAGGTTCATATAGAATACTGGCATTACGGTACATTATATTTTACATTTAGAAGTTTCTATCAAGATGTTTTCTTTATTTATTTTGTCAATATATGAGTACATTATGAACGGCGGAAGTTCAGACAAAATTTGTGCAAACAGCTGGTTTTCAGATGTCTTTACAGAATTGTTTCTTAAGTTTTATTTTATTTTTATTACATGAAACCTAGATATAAACCACAATACCTGTGTGTTAATTTCTGAACCAAAATTTGTTATATCGCCATAATCAATTACGAGAGAACACAAACATGTATGAAAATTATGACGGGTTGGGCCCTCTTAATTTATAATAATATGATCGTATAGAATTGACACTAAACTACTTTTACATAGTAACCGTCCTTCTATAACACCAATTCATTAAAAGAAAAAAAAAAAAAAACAACTGATTATTTAATTTATATTCCACTTTCATAATTTAAAAGTTCAATATTCCCAAGTTGAGCTGGTTTGTAAGTTTTTCGCAACTCTCTCGCATTGTGTAAGTTTTGTATCAAGTTGATTTTGTTTTATAGCTAACTAGTTTGACGCAATAGTGAAGTTTTAAATGGAGATTGACCTTAAGTGGTTCTGAGATATAAGGTTTGGCGCGAACTGTATCGTAACAGACGCGTGGTTGCGCGATTTGAGACGAATTTAATTGGTGTCAACATTTTTTTGACTGATGTAAAGTTAATAATAATAAAATGTAAATTCCGTACGCTGCTGACTGCATATCGAATGCATCACCCACGGTCATCGGTTATGAGGCTAAATGTCCCGCGAAAGTGTGGAGGTCGAGGCTTTTTAAACGCTAAGGACTCTCCACAATCGCGAGATATGCAGTCTCAGGGAATATTTCCTGGAAGCCAACGTGGGGATGCATCGAGATGTAGTCGCGGTGGACAAGGGCTTCACCCCGCTCTCCTTGGCTAACGAGAACTGGCGCAAGCCTGTAGTACTTGACACTAATGACCGCTTTGAAGTATGGCAGAGTAAGGAGCTTCACGGACGCTTTTTACGGGCCCTACACGGACCCGACGTAGAATTTCTAGCGTCCGTAGCCTGGCTGCGTTTCGGTGATCTCTTTGGGGAAACCGAAGGTTTTGTCTGTGCAATTATGGACGAAGTTATGATGACGAACAATTACCGGAGATTTATTGTGAAAGACGGTACGGTGGACATCTGTCGGGCATGCCACCGTCCGGGAGAATCAATTAGACACATTATCTCCGGATGTTCTCGTCTAGCTAACGAGGAGTACTTGCATAGACACAATCTTGTAGCCAGGATTATCCACCAGCAACTTGCTCTGAAATACAGCCTTGTGGAATCAGAAGTGCCGTACTACAGGTATATGCCCGACCCAGTTCTTGAAAATGGCCATATAACATTGTACTGGGATCGATCCATCATCACTGACAGGACTGTTGTTGCCAATAAGCCTGATATAGTGGTGGTGGATTGACTAGAACGGCGCAAAATGATTGTTGACATTACGGTTCCGCATGACGAGAACCTCGTGAAAGCTGAGAAAGATAAACAGATCATGTATCTTGACTTGGCTCGCGAGGTTGTCGACATGTGGGATGTGGACTCAGCAATCATTGTGCCGATAGTCATTAGAGCCAATGGGTTGATAGCCAAGAGCCTCGACCAACACCTGAAGAGGCTCTCGTTAAGCAGTTGGGTCAAGGGCTTGATTCAGAAAGCGGTACTTCTGGATACGGCTCGCATTGTCAGGAGGTTCCTCTCTCTGGAGCCCTGACCGCCGGTAGCTTGGACCCTGTTCCCGATACCGGTGGGCTACTATTTTTTATATTTTAAATGTTTTTATTTTATATTCTAATATTTAAACATATAATTTATAAGTTTTAAAAATGAATAAAGGAAATAAAATGTTAATCACCATTCATCATTTCTGCCATAAGACGTCCACTGCTGGACATAGGCCTCCCCTAAATTGGGAGGGCTTGCCATTATCGCCATGCTTGGCAGGCGGGTTGGCGATCGCAGTAAGGTGGTAAAAAATGCATACAGAACGCTGCTGTCCATTCTCTAGTGAGTCCCTTTGTCGCCTCTTAGGACACCCACGGGAAGAAATGAGATGGTGATATTCTTTACGTCTAGCACCACACGGTAGACAAAACAATGTTAGTGGCAATTATAATTATAAATACGATGTACTGACAACTCACATGTTTTCTTATATCGTTTTGAGAGCAGTGTTGAGTTGGTGACGAAATTAAAGTGCCTGCATGAGTTCGACTACATCTCACTCAAGTTGGGGCCAATACCACGGGGCCACCACTGTTCACTATAGAATTACCCAATTTGAACGTGAAAAGCCTAGACAGTTATTTTGTTTGAAAAACATTAGGTTCCCTTAGCCAGTTACTTAAGAATTATGAGCCAGTAAAAGTAACCCTAGGCAGTAACTTGAGTAAGGAATTATCGTGAACGATATCAATCAATATTTTTTGTTAACAAAAATTTACGCGTCTATAAAAATAAAGTGACATTACACGCAAACGTTAAACTGTTACTATTATCGTAATCTATACTAATATTTTACAGCTGAAGAGTTTGTTTGTTTGATTGAACGCGGTAATTTCAAGAAATAATGGTCCGTATTGAAAAAATATTTTTGTGTTGGGTAGCCTATTTATCGAGGAAGGCTATAGGCTATATAACATCACGCTACGATCAAAAGGAGCGTATAAGCAACGAAAACTGGCAGGCAATTCGATGCGACGGGAAGGGTCAGGGGAGCAAAAATTCGCGGGGAGAAGCTAGTAAACTATAAAGACGTTAATAAAGCCTCGCCTTGGCCACGTAGACGGGCTAGGCTAAGCGCGGGCGCGGGTGACTTGTGCGGGCGCGGGTGGCATGCCACGTACATTCAGTAGCGGCTATAGCGGCTGACTAAGTGGACGTATTGAGGATGCCTATAACTAAAGTGACGAGTAGTTGCCTTGACAGCAGTTCGTATTTCATGCACGACATTTTAAATTCAAGAGACGGAGTGCATGACTTAAATAAAGATCGTCATAAATGTGGAGAATTTTTGAATCTTTATGCAGATTATAGGAAGTATCCGGACAAATTTTATGAGTACACTAGAATGAGTATTGAAACTTTTGATTATATACTTCAACATATTGAAGTACGTTTAAAATGCGAATTAATATTTCTGTAATAAATGCCTCAGTGCCCATTATAAAATCCCGCCGCTCGTCAATTCGTCTAAACAAAATTGTTTCACTCGATCCGTCCCGCGCTAGCCCTTTTCAACCGCTCGAAAAACCGCTGTGCACCGTGGCCAGGCTCAAACTGACTCATAGTATTGTTTCCACCCGCCCGCCTCGCCCGCCACCGCTGCCGCCGAACGCCGCCGCCAGCCGCAGCCGCTCTAGCCCGCCGCGCGCGCGTCGTGGCATGTTTTATACGTTCTCATACATTTGTTTAATTAGCCAACCGCCGCACAGTGGGTCGAAACTATGATTTTAGTGACTTAGGGCTCAACTTTGCTTTTTTACTTTTTTCTTCATGTGGATGGATAGAGCTCATTAACCTCAACAATAATTGTTCTGATGTATTTTTTCCTAAACTTTATACTTTGGGTAGAAAAATGTGTTTTGTTATTTTTTTGTATGGAGCGGATCAAATAACCTTAAATTCCTGCTAAGTAGCGTGTGATCCCGCGTTGAAACTTTATTTTTCATATACCTTGTCTAGTCTATTATCATTTGATGCTATTAACGTGTGCATAAAGTTGCAACTCTGCCAAATAAATGGATCGAAAAAAATGAAAAAATATATCGAATAAAAAGCTACATTTTTTACTTTCGTAAGTTCTTTTAAGTTAAATTTGATATGGAATAGTAAGTAAAAGCACGTAATAATACACATAGTTACTTAACAACTAACAACAATACATTTAAAAGGTCCCTAATTAGCTTAAATTTACTAATATATGTAGTATTAGTAAATTTGTAAATTTAAGCTAATCACACTAATCATAATACATTTAAAAGGTCCCTAATTAGCTCAAATTTACTAATATATGTAGTATTAGTAAATTTAAAGCTAATCACACTAATCATAATACATTTAAAAGGTCCCTAATTAGCTTAAATTTACTAATATATGTAGTATTAGTAAATTTAAAGCTAATCACACTAATCATAATACATTTAAAAGGTCCCTAATTAGCTTAAATTTACTAATATATGTAGTAGTAGTAAATTTAAGCTAATTAGGGATCTATGAATTTCAATTTCTTTGTTTTAATGACTTTAACATGTTTATGAAATGTTATTTTAAGTTAGATTTAATACTGAATAGTAAGTAAAGATAGGTACATAATAATACAAATTAGTAAAGGTAAACTAACATTACTACAACTAACACAAGCAAACTAAAAACTAACTATAAACAACATCAAACATTACTATTTCCTTTCAATTATGAGTTTGACATTTATAAACTAATAAAAAAAACAAGAAACTTACAAACTACCAAAAAATCTTATTCACTATCGCTATGACTATCTTGTAAATTATCTACATCAATAAAATCTATATCGGATTCTGTGGGAAAAATCAGCAGAAGCTCTTTGACTTTTGGAGAGAGAACCATTATATTTTGTTTCACCATTCGAGGTCTTAGACTTGTGATCTTTGGATCAGAAGACAAAAGAAGATTGTGTATAATATCCTCATTTGTCGCCGTTCTACTTACCTTTCTAGAATGACTCTCTCTATATTTCCGGAAATCTTTATTACGAGCTTCCGCTGCCTCTTCCGACAGTTTACCTATAGGTATGGCACCAAAGTGCTTAATTATATCACTCCCATGTACTAACAATTTATGTATACTGGAAGGCATATAATACCAGGGATATAAGTGAACGTACAATTGTGCAGTATCTCTACAAAATTCGGAAAACTTAGAAAGATCCACGCTCTCTCCAGATGCAACCGTCTGAAGAATCACATGAAACCTTTCTATTAAATCTTTATCTATTCCTGTTATGCGAGCTGTTGTTTCTGCATCCCTAAAAAATCTTCTGGCAGTATTGCCATCATTGGTTGTGCCTACTCCTTGCTTGACTACGTCAATAAGTAAACCGCATTCTTTCTTAAACGCTTGCTGTATAGCGCTCTTTCTGAGTGACATTTTTTCTTTGTCATCGCCCCTGCAACTCCATTTTTTGAAGTCCAAACGATAAGCTGCAAACAAAAAGAAATATCACTTAAATAAAAATCTCACAAGTAACTATATAACGTGAAAAAAATTATGAACTAATAAAATTATATTTACCGATATGAAGTAAGCACTCCATGCTTCTTATCCAGGCATGTAAAGATGACATTCCATACTGGAACACTTCTTCGTTGTTCTCTTTTTGAGCAAGTGACTCTAAATTGTTCATCTCTGACGGTTTTGCTTTGCAGATATCACAGACAGCTGAAGATGTGTCTGACAAATATGACGATATTTTGCCGTCTATCATCGTCAAGTGCAATTGATGCTTAACTTCAACTTGATTGAACTTGATTGGCTGAAGTCTTTCTATTTCTTCGGTTATGCTAGCTTTTATAGTTACCACTGTTGACTGCGTTTCTTTGGTAAATTTGAACATTATTGGACGGCAATAGAAAGTTGATGAGGGTCGATCGTTTTCCCAAACAATTGTTCCATCACATTGTTGAAGCCTTATAGGAACTAGACTGGCCATGAAGATAGTTGAGTCATCAAACTCTGCTTCAGTCTTTTGTTTATAATTACTTTGACCTGAGGCTCCATCAAAACCCCATTTGCTTATTAGCAGTAACTCAGTTGGCGAATCCAAATCTAAAGTAATCACTTCTAAAAGCCTAGATACCGTCAAGTTGAGTAAAGCTTGCAGTTTAATAGCAGCTCCTTCTTCAGTTATAATTATGTCTTCTTTCCCTGGATAACATTTTGCCTTCGCTTGTTTTATTTTATAATAAGAAGGGTATAAATCAGACCTATTTTCACTTGCTGCTTCTCTTAGGCTTATATACTGCCACTTACTTAATTTAAGTGAAACTAATAAAGACAGTGCCTTATCGGGTGAATATGTACTACTTTTCGGTTTACTTGTACTTAAACACTCTTTAACTTTTTCTAGATCTTCGGGGTGATTTAGTAAATGGTTCATAATTTTTCCTACATCCTCATTTCCGGTGTTTCTTAAACTAGCAATTGTAGTAGCTTTAAGTTCATCCGGGGATAACGAAAGCGATTGGTTAATTTGATCAACGCGTCTTCGTTTTTGCCTGGAGCCCAATTCCTCGAAAGGTTTTCGAGGTGTAAATGTAGATGTCGAACCTTCTGTAGTAGATGGTGGTAGATTTTCGACATCTTCAGTATTACAAATCTCGAGCCTTTCCTGTTCAGTGTTCACAGCTTCAGGTATCATTCCTTCGGGCCAGTTTATTGCACGTTCCAACCAATCACCATTTTTTCTTACAAACTGTGCTAACGTGCGACTACTTCGTTCCCATCTTGCACTTATATTTGAACAAAAGCGCGTACAGAATTTTTGGAGCTCAACACTGTTCTCTTCGGTCACGTTTATTTTATGTTGTAGGAATTGAAAGAATTTTTGACTATCCGACAGTGACTTGACCTGCTCTCTTAAAATCATAAATAAATCTAAATTGTTAACTAAATTATCCATTATAACGAAAAAGGGACGATCAGAATCACGAGATGTTAGTAGTAGTACGAATAAACGAACACTAGTTAGTATATAATAAATTATGGTCATTTTATACTTCCAGAATCCAGTGACAAACAATGTTTACTAATTTTTCTACTACCCTCATTAACTAATTATCCTAATTAATATTACAGTAATGACTAAAAGTGAAAAACATTGTTTTTTTATAAGGTAAAAGGTTAAGCTAATTACAGTAATTAAACACACAAATAGAAATTAATTGATTTCATATCCACATTTTTAAATAAAGGTCCCTAATTAGCTTAAATTTACTAATATATGTAGTATTAGTAAATTTAAGCTAATTAGGGACCTTTTAAATGTATTGTTGTTAGTTGCTAAGTAATTATTTGTATTATTACGTGCTTTTACTTACTATTCCATATCAAATTTAACTTAAAATAACTTACGAAAGTAAAAAATGAAGCTTTTTATTCTATGTATTTTTTCATTTTTTTCGATCCATTTATTTGGCAGAGTTGCAACTTTATGCATTTGTTTATAGCATCAAATGATAATAGACCAGACAAGGTATATGAAAAATAAAGTTTCAACGCGGGATCACACGCTACTTAGCAGGAATTTAAGTTTATTTGAGCCGCTCCATACAAAAAAATAACAAAACACATTTTTCTACCCAAAGTATAAAGTTTAGGAAAAAATACATCAGAACAATTATTATTGAGGTTAATGAGCTCTACCCATCCGCATAAAAAAAAAAGTGAAAAAGCAAAGTTGAGCCCTAAGTCACTAAAATCATAGTTTCGACCCACTGTGCGCCGCCGCCACCCGCAACCGCGCCTAGTCCGTCTCCGTGGCCAACACGTTACGGGGACGGAAACATTGGTAGCTCAATGGCTCAGTGAGAATGGCTGCGACTTACGAGTTGTAAGGTCGTAAGCTCGAACCGAGGTAGACACTTAAGGCGAGGTTGCAGTACTTTTTAACTTTTTTAAACCTCTGTAAATCTAGCAAAATGGCTAGTTTCGTAAAAAAAAAAAAAATTTAGGAAAATTGAACATACTGTTAAGCGCTGTGTGAAGATAGAAACGTGAATTAAGACAATTGGCTCGATAAAAAATAATCATAAAGATGACACTAAATCGCCATTTAAAACGTGTACCTTGAAGAGATTCCATCATTAAACCATGTAAAACTTATACCAAAAGATAGGTTTTATTATTTTTTATGGCATGCTGAGAAATTATCTTATAATTATCTTATCATTTTGTCTCCACGAAACAATTATACACAAAATCTAGCAGCTCAAGCGCTCGCAACGACCGGCCAGTGTTCGCCGAAACGTCTTCAACTACAAGAGGGCCTTAACTCCAATGTAAGCGTGACGAAACCGGCATCTTCTAGAACCAAAAACTCGAAGACATGTGACATCTACCAACCCGCACTGGGTCCGTGTGGTGGAGTCATAGTTTAGGTTTGTGTCCCACAAGTGGGAACATTTTAGGCTGGTTATGATTAGGGACGACTGATAATGTAAAAGGTTATCAACCTTTAAATAGTACTATCAAGGTTTTATTGATAAACTGGCACTTGTAATGAATATATCGCTTTCTTTTGAGGAAAACGGTGCCGATTAACGGTTCTTTTTTTAATGTGATTTGCTTCATGTCTTATCTGATTATTTGATTAATACACGTTAGCTTAAAGATAGTATTTAATGTATAAACTGTTCAGTGCTACAGAAGATAGGTACTTTTAAACTACCATATACGGGATTTTTTATTTTTACCAGTTCGCAAAATTTTATTTCGTGGTTCAGTATCAGTAGTAGAACACATCTCAATTACTTTTACAATACTTTAAAAAAAAAATATATCTGACCTTAAATCATTAAGCTGTGAACACCCTAGTGACCCTACATATTTCGTAATATGATATCGAAATAGTAATAGGTCAAGAACCGCGCGCCAGCGTAGGTACTTCGAACTTCTTAGAATGTTGACCGATCGAACAGCTGATAGGTACTAGTAGCTACCCTCGGTCGTTCACCTTCGCCGCCACGCCGGCGCCGCGCGCAAGTTACCATAAAAACCAGTTTCAAAATAAACATCTTTCGGTAACGATAACTGAATTTTTTTGTACTAAGATATATCTAAATAAAAATTGCATGGTTATTTATAACTCGTTTAAGTTTAATTTGTTAAAATTTGCGCACTGGTTAAAAATGTATCATGTATAGACGTCTGCCTAGGCTTTTCGCCACTATTTAATCGCGGCGCGATATATTCGCGCACTGTTTAGCGCTGAGAGTTGTAACACGAACAATGTGTTTTTTCGACGCGCTACTTGCACTCTTAGGGATTCTTAATGCTCGATTCAACACTAAAAATTGAAAATCCTGTGCGTGATATTTTTAAATTGATGCTTAACTAATCTTATGGTCAGTTTTCAATCTAAATGGTGCATCCGCTTATCTATTCCGCTAAATACCAGTATTTTACATGGAAAGAAAGAATACTATAAATCTTTCACTATCCAGTTATTAGGAAATACGATACCCCTTATATGTTTTGTTGATAGTTTTTCAGTCTTCAGAATGCCCGTAACATGTATAAATTCTTCTGAAATTTTTCAGACTGCATTTGCGCTTATACACCAAACGCGTAATAATTTAATTTTAAAGAATCTGCTCTAAAAAATCGCGCGTTACCAGCACGCCTTAGTGTCTGCATACCTTTAATTCGTATGAAATTATGGAATTTTAATACTGAGAACGTTTTTTGTAAGGTCGCGCAATAGGTTAGTGATCTACCCTGATCTTTATAGTTTTAATCCTCAACATTTGTAGAGCTTTTTTCTTTTTTTTTCAAATAAATCGTGATTATTGTTGATGTAGTTTCTTCAGCTTTGTTTCAATAGATTTTTTTATTTACTGCTTTTTAACACGCTTTTATTAGCTCGGTATGTATGGACGGAATCTTTGAACGTGAATTTCACCCACTTCAAGACATCAGATTAATTTAAAATTTTGCACACTTATCAAGGATCGATGACAATACAATAATTTCATAAATTAGTGCCATTACCCTGACCAAAAATATATTTAAAAAAAAAACACGATTGTGTGGTTCTCACTTTAAAAAATCGACTTTTTAGTTCAGTTTTCTATTAAAGCGTGTTTTTCTCGATACCATTTTTTCTTTGTTTGAACTTGCTAGTTTTTTGTGACCCTGCAGTATTAGGTATCTCCCATACTCCTTCAAGCTTTCCTATGCATTGCCACTCTACTACTACCAAACATACTGCAGTATTTTACATAGAGCTACTGCTTACCAGACCTCGCCAACCCAGTTACTGGGTAACACGATACCCCTTCATCCCTCCACATCCATTGCGGAACAAATACGGTTATAATGAGCCGTCTGGAAAGGAAACTGAATGGTTTCCTTCGATCCAATTAAGCTCAAATATCAGTCACTTAGTGTCATTACAAAAATATGTTTTTCTAATCAAATTTTTCGAGCATTGACATTGGCTGTATGGTTCCTTTTTATGGAACCAGAATTTAATTCCCGCGTCTGTACGCTTAGATCTTTTAAACTTTAGAACGGATTTTATTGCGGTTGTCATTAATAGACACTGATTCATGAGGAAGGTTTATACCATACAATCCTTTATTTCAGGCTAATAAGACTCATAAAAACAATACATAAATAATATAAAAACAATAACTATAAACTAATACATATTAACGTCGTCGTAATGTACGGTATGCGGACGAAGCCTCTGGCAAAAGCTAGTGCACTATAATACCTGCTGCGTCAATGGCTTTCGCTGAGATTTGCCATCATGACTGAAATTCGTTCTGGAGGACTACTCCTATTACTCCTTTTACATCAATGTCATCCCCTCCCTCTCACAATCCCGCTTAAAGCCACCCTATGCTCGGCCTTCCACCAACATAAAAACTTGAAGAGTTCATTAGACCAATTTTTTTATCAAAAACATGAATACCAAACTAACCAAATCACGATTACTCGGTCCAAGAAACAATAAAGTGATATCGAATCAAGACGTTAAAGGCAGTAGACAGAGACAGTCATACTGACGCCATACGAAAGAAAGAGACGGCAAAACAGCCGCTACCACGTGTAATTACTAGCACAGCACCCTAATTGCGAAACGCACAATTTATCAGAATCTGAATGGGATTGAAGATTATTCCTAAACCATTACGTCATTTGTTCGAATAAATTGTCGGCTCAGCAACGTAAATAACGCAATGAATGTTGTTTAACTATGAATATTAAACCAATTCCTACCGATAAAAAGTTCCGCAATTACCCCTCAGGTCTTAGTATAGGTTTGTTGCAGATACGAAAACTATACAAAATGCATGCCTTTTTTTTTGGATGGGAAATCATCAAATGACTTCTCCCGCTCTGGGCGGAGCGGGAAGGCATGGCAGACTTTTACTGACTAAAACCCACCAGTGTTCCTTCAGTTGCCCATATGCCAGGGTCACGGTATCTCTTTCGAACAATCTCGCGACCCTGAATATGCCATAGTCTTTGTTATATGTATATGAAACCGTCTGGACGGAGAGTAGGCCTTGACTTGGTTATAAGTCGTTTGTTATAACTGGAATCATCGGAGAGACTTCCCCCTGCTGGACATAGGCCTCCGCCAGTTTGGGGGGATTAACCATAATCGCCACGCTTGGCAGAGAGAGATTAGGCAGCAGCGTTCTCTATGAATTATACCACCATACTGCGATCGCCTACCCGCCTGCCAAGCGGTTAAGGCAAACCCCTCCAAATTGGGGGAGGCCGATGTCCAGCAGTGGACGTCTTTCGGCTGAAATGATGATAATGATTTGACGCTTAAAAATACATTTTTAAAACATTTATATGTCTCTTTCATTTTCAATCACTTAATAGAATTACAAAGATGTTTTAAATTCGGGTAGTTATAATGATTTGTACTGCAAGAAGACCTTAGACCACGTTACCACGGACGTAAAGTTGCAGGATTTTACCGCACACAGGATACTGAGAATGTAACATAGGGCATCATAGCCTCATAGCCCGTCGAAAAATACACTGTTCGATTTTCAACCTTCGGCGCCAAGCAGTACGTTGAAAATTCAGTGTACGACAAATTCCCGACACGACAGTTTTACGTCTCTACATATCTACGTGGACTTAGTCTGTTGAGCAACGTCTCCACCATTCAGACATAATAATACCTAATTAACATCCTAATATTTTTCTGAAGGTCAAATTTTAGTAACCAAACCTGATTTTCCGTATTATAAATCTTAGCACACCACAATTTGCCAAAGATGTTACCCACTCCAATAAAAACCTGAACGGGATTTTTCATCATTCGCATGTTATAAAAATAACAAAATAAAAATGCGCACGATTCGATGCAACGGATTCGCGTGGTCGAGGCGAGCGAGACAGCCCTACATGCAACTCGTAAGTTAGAGCGAGATGGTTATACTGCAGTAGTTGCTACGCAGAACGCGATATAAATATCTTTATCTATAGCAGTGTAACGGTGTGATTGGAGACCATTTTTTTTTTTTCATAAAAAAAAAACTTATCGTCTGAGGTGATGGCTTCTAAACGATAGTTTTTGTGCTTTAAAACAAGTTGGCGAATTAAATATTAAGTAATTGCTCGTTAATTGATGTTATTATATTGCGCGTACCGTGTGGTGCCGGACAGAATAAATAGCACCATCCGGAGGCGCCAAGAGGCGACTAAGTGTCTTACTAGAAAATGGGCAGCAGCGGTCTCTATGCATTTTACGGGGGCTTATTGGAGTAACTTAACTAATAAAAAGCCTTTCTGTCATGCAAGTAATCTAACTATTTAACATAAATAAATTGTTAAAAAAAGCAAGCCTTTAATAGTTTAGCTTGTCCAAAATAAAAATACCACCATTATTGTCTGTAGAATAAGTTACTAACAATAGTGTTTTAAGGAAAACTGTTACTACAATTTATGGATCTTAGTTGTCCGAATTAAAATGATTTTATTTATTAAAAAAAAAAACAAATGAGCCCAAACTGGGCTGGGTTTATCGTGTTACGTTAAGAAGTTCCTACGGCCTTCTTCCAGCTTCAGCATCAGAACAGCACCATGATACCATATTATTGTATTGTCACCAAAGATACTTAAATACACCAAATTTGACTCCAATGGAATATCGGGAAGTGATTCTAATTTAGCTTCCAAGATTCGTGCCGAACACAATACATACAAAAATTTCAAGTTAAGTAAAAACTTGTAAAATAGCCTGCTTTTAAATGCTAATTGACGGCCTCCGTCTGGCGAACCATATAGGAAGATCTATAAATAAACCCACTCACATTTCTACCTACCCTTTCACAATGAAATATGTTGAAATAACAGCAAATTTTTAATAAATTCCATTTAGTTACCCCAAACGACCTTCGCCGTTCGAATCCGGTGACATTTGTATATCCAAAACCATTTAAAAACTTGCCAGACGTGAAATATTTTGGACGTGTGATTTTGTACTAGGTTTTTTTTTCATCTGTGTTACTAAATGACTAGAGTTTTTCATTATTTATAGTAGAAATAGGATATGCCTATTGAATGTCAAATAAAAGTCATAAATGGCGTTAGAAAATTGTCCTTGTCAAATATTATCTGTGGTTCCGGGAGTTATTTTTAAACTTTGATGCTATTGGAGGCATTCATGACTAAACAAAATCAGCTGGACGGTTCGATCGAAGATTAATGTACGCTTGCCACGGTCATTTTGGGGGATGGGTGACGGTCTCGATATGTAAAGGATGCTTTACATATCGAGACCCCTCTGTGCCTTGGAAAGCACGTTAGCCGATGGTCCCGGCTGTCCTTCGTAGGATCTTTGAATAGTTACGGGTAGTCAGGAGCCCGAAAGTCTTGACTTTTTGGGTTTCTTTCTTAGTACCTGTAACAACTTTCAAAGATTTACGCATGACACTCGGGTTAAACGGCTACTTAGCGACCCACGAACAGTGTATACCACGAGGTGGGAATTCCTATGCAATATTGTGTTGCGAAAACTGTCTTCCACCTCGATGTTATGAACCAAAAACTATCGTGCACAAAAGCAATAAAGTTATCAGGTCAGAAGCCAAGCCGGTACTATTGATTAACTCAACCATTCTGCTTATCCTTGTACCAACTATGTTTTGGTCGGTTTCCAGTGAAACTAGATGCAGTTGTAGTATTTTACATGGAGCAATTTGCCTATCTCTCACAACCCAGTTTCTGGGTAACACGATCTCTCTCTTTGCCTTTGCCTAGCCTTATCCCATTCCATTTGGGGTTGGCTCTCCTCGTGATTCTTCGCTAGATGTTTCTGTTCTGGGTCGTCGCGTCATTCACTTGGGCTTGCTTCAGGTCATTGTTGACTACAGACATCCAAGTGAGAAGGGGTCTACCTCGCTTCACTCGCTTCGCTTTGTATTGTTGGGTAACACGATTCGCTTTGTTAAGACCGGTGGTCAGACTTTTTGGGTTTCTGACTGACCTGTAATGACTGTCAAAGATCTACGTATGACAGCTGGGACCAACGGCTATTTACCGACTCACGAACCTTGGACACATTGACATGGGCGTTTTCATGCAAAGTTGTATTGAAAAATTATCTTCCACCTCAATTTTATCTAGTTCTCTATGTGTTTTACCACCATACTGCGATTGCCAATCCACCTGCCCCCAAAATGAACCGGTCAAAGTGGTGGTTCTTGGAGGAGGCCTATGGCCTAGGCCGTCCAGCAGTAGACGTTTTTCGGCTGAAGTGTTGATGATACGGCATTCCAAGCAAAGTTGTTGCAAAAAAAACTTTTTACCAAAAAAATTAACCGCCGAAAAAACTGAAAAGCAAAAAATAATAAACCTTAAAATTTTGAGTCGGCGCTGAAAAATCAATGAACAAAGATCACTCAAAGCGCCGACTCATAATTTTAAAGTTTATTATTTTTTGCTTTTCAGTTTTTTCGGCGGTTTAATTTTTTGTTAAAAAGTTATTATTTTATAATTTTTTGTGGCTTTAATGTACTTGGCAAGGTATACCCTATCTAATGAAAAAATAATTAGCAAAATCGAACCACTCTGTATAAAGTTATGCGTGGTTATATACATTACAATCAGTGAGTGAACAATCAAACCCTTATTTCCAACCCTAAGGGTTCGATTTTGTTTTCCAAATTTATATGGGACCACCTTCGGAGAAGAATTATCATAATCGGACTACTGTGTAAAAAGTTATGCGTGGTCATACTTAAAAAAAAAAAAAACTATACGCGTCGAATTGATAACCTCCTCCGTTTTTTTCGTCGTTTAAAAATTTCCACCTCAATTTTATCAACCAAAAACTATCGTGCACAAAAGCAATAAGGTCATCAGCCATGCCGATACTCATTGATGTAACTCAGACTCACATACAATAAAATAGGAAGCGAATGAACGTCAGTATAGTACGCTGTTGGAAAGTTTTTGTCTTGCATGTGACGTTACATCAAAATACGTACAATTATGGTAGTGGGGCTGGGTCCCGTTTTACGTAACACCACCACTTGTGGCCCCGAAGGGACGGACAGAGGTGTACACCTATAGTTTGCCAGGCATATCGAACCATGGATTCAGAACATACTGAAACTCACAGCGTTGAAATTGGGTGTATGTCGTAAAAAAATAATTGCTGTTTCATATTCATATCTTCATATGAATATGAATTCTTTCATTCTTCTTCATGTTTCATATACAAGGTGCATCAGAATAGACGCAAGTCTTGAAAATTATTTTTTTCTTAATTGAGTTCTGAATCGATTTGTTATTTTGAATATCACGATTTTGTCTTACCTACCGTAAATTGAGCCAAAGAAAAATCTATCTTATTTGAAGGTTATGAGACTCAATTTTAAGTACATAGAGTAATGCAAAGGTCTCCACGATTTTCCTTATACTAATAGTTAACTTTAAAAATTTTGTTCATTGTATTATACTTTTAACTCAATACTCTAATTGGGTTGTATAGGGTCTGCGTTAATTATGTTACACGTTTTATTTTGACCGGCACTTCTTTATGACACATGATTTCTGTTTGATTTCGTTTAGTACACCTCATTTTGCCTGTTATGTTTAAGTCCCATTTAAAAGGGGGTAAACCTATTGCCATTAATCAGGCACAAAGCCAGAATCTGACACTCAAGATACAAAGCCCAATAACACTTTGCCCCACCTTGAATTGAACTCAGGACCGCATGCTAAACCAGTAGCGTTTACGACCACTAGACCAACAAAGCAGCCATTGGAAAGTTTTTGTTTTGCATGTTACATCAAAATGCGTACAATTGAGGCAGTAGGGCGTAGGGCTCGGTACCGTTTCGTATTAACATAATACGTTTATTGTTAGAGAATACCGTTTGACAGGGCTTAATGGTTTAGTCGAATAGTATAAAGCAGTCGAAAGAAGTCCACTCCAGGATATAGGTCTCTCCCAATTTGAGGAGGTTTGCCAGAAACACTACGCTTGGCAGGCGGGTTGACGATCGCAGTACGGTGGTAAAATGCGTAGAGAACGCTGCTGCCCATTCTCTAGTCCCTTAGTCGCCTCTTACGACATCCACGGGAAGAAATGAGATGGTGATAATCTTTACATCTGACATCACACGGAACAATAGGTAACCTACACAACCTTTTGGAATCGTGCATCTAGCTTCTGACGTTTCATAAGTGCCGTTGTAGGTTCATATGTAAAGTTTATTTTGATTTTAAACCTAATTGTAATAGGAATAAGTTACAAATGCGACTCAGTAACACATAAATTAGGATAGGGCTGGAATCGAAAGCTGATGATGATCCAGTGGATATAATGTTATTTGCAGCGAGCACAGCTGACCCAGTGCTAGTTCTAGGCCGTGGGTTCGAACTCAAACAGGCGATTTACTTTGTGTAAATTCATCACCACTGCTTTCAAAACGGCGAAGGAAAACATCGTGAGGAAACCGGCATGTCTTTTTTTAAAATGGTAAATCATCATATGACCCACCCGTGTTCCTTCAGTTGCCCATGTGCCAGGGTCACGGTATCTCTTTCGAATAATCTCGCGACCCTGGCAGAACCGGCATGTCTTAGAACCAAAAATTCGAAGACATGTGACATCTACCAACCCGCACTGGGCCCGCGTGTTGGATGACGGAGCACCACCTCTTACCGAGATGAGGCCTGTGTGTGACGCTGTATAAAAACATTTTTTTTTCTCCGACATTCTCGCTAAACCAGCAGTACCGAAGCTTCTACAACGCGATGTTTCAACATGACTCTACAATGTTTATTAAATCTGTGCGCAGACAGTATTGTTCGAGGAACAATGGTAAATATTTTAATAACTTTAGTCTTATTGGTTCAAACTGCGTCTTGAATGGTTTTATCATTCTTTAGTTCAGAGGTTCTAGTACCTCATCATTTAAGCCACACAGGACCACACTTCGGGGGTTTGCCATAGACGCCACGCTTGGCAGGCGGGTTGGCGATCGAAGTACGGTGGTAAAATGCATAGAGATGTCTGGCATGACATGAAACCAAGGTGTAGTAGATTAATTACATGTAGATGACAGTAGATGTGTTTCTTTAAGCCTGAATCGACTCCAAGTCCAAGTGGGAAGGTCGAACCTCGTAAAGTAGGGCTACCTGGACGGAATGGCGGCAGGGTGTACATGAAGATCTGTGTCACAAACTATACTCCAGCTTCTGTTTTGCCCTCTTTTTTTTGTGGGTTGGAAAACAGCAAATGACGTCAGCCTGTCAGACTTTTACTGACTAAAACACACCTGTGTTCCTTCAGTTGCCTATATGCCAGGGTCACGGTATCTCTTTCGAACAAATCTCGTGACCCTGGCAGGCTGTTTTTTTTTGGCTTTTTGTTTCCCGAAACATGCAGCCAAAGTGACCTCGGCTCTACCATTGACAACTACGTGAAAATGGCGAAGTTTTGGACCTGCAAAGTTTTATACCTCCAGTGCCAGCGACACTAAGAGAAGTTGAACCAATAAAAACTCATCAGAAATCCGACACCTCTATCAAATAAATAACATGCAAATAGATAGCAAAAATCTCAATCGCCGCGCCCACGGGTCAAGGTCTACCTATCGCCTTCCACCTATATACTTTACTTATATAATATATCTTTATATGTCAGTTGTTAAGCGCAAACCGGTTCGTACGGTCATTTTCTTGTTTCGTATCCGTTAGGCTGTTGCTAGAGCTAAAATTTTGAATAATTTGTGGGATTGCTTGCATAGTAATAAGCCTAAGTGTTCCCACGGCTGGGGACACATAACTACTCTTTTCGAGAGGGAGTGATCTATCACGCGAGCTCAGTGCGGGTTGGCGAGTCATCATCATCACCGTTATCATCTAATCAGAAATACATCCACTGCTGGACATAGGCCTCCCCTAAGCTCCGTCTCTTCGACCGGTTCTGTCCTTCTCGCATCCAGCGGATTTCTGCGGCGGAGGCGGTGGAGGCGTTCCAACGCTACGTCTTCTAGTACGCAGTCGCCACTCCAGAACCTTCCCGCCCTATCGGCCATCAGTTCGCGAGCAATGAGCCCTGCCTACTGCCACTTAAGTTTGTCAATTCTTCGGGCTGTGTCTGTTACCTTGGTTCTACTACGGATCTCTTCGTTTCTGATTCGGTCGCGTAGGGAAACTCCAAGCATAGCCCTATCTATTGCCCTTTCGGTGACTATCAGCCTTCACATGAGGCCCATTGGTTGGCGAGATAAATGACAAAAAATCCTTAACATAACATTGTTATTTACTACCCTTGTGAAGAGTAGCACCATCCCATTTCTTCCCGTGGGTGTCGTAAGCGGCGACTAAGGGACTTACGACAGAAGAGGCAGCAGCGTTCTCTATGCATTTTACCACCATACTGCGATCGCTAACCCCCTGCCAAGCGCGGCGATTATGGCAAGCCCCCCCAAATTGGGATAGGGGTATGTCCAGCAGGGGACGTCTCACGGCTGAAATGATGATTATTCTTGTTTACCTTGCAAGAGTCTATTTCAATTGAGTTTCCATCAACCGGTTGCAACTAAATGTTTTTTCTTGAAAATGTTAAGAAATTTGTCCCCAAACTATTTATATGTCATCTCCCACTTTGAGGATGTTCAGTAGAATCAGCGAGACAGACGTTCCCATTTCTAAAAATACTAGAAAAAACACATTGGTAAACTAAATTCATTGAATTTTTGCGATTGGCAAAACAAAGTTGTTTCTTTTTAATCTTCTACGTCTTATGCTACGGGATTAGTGTGATAATACATACATTCATACAATCAGGCCTTTTTCCCATGGTGGTAGGCAGAAACCACTGAACGCCACCTG
The DNA here is from genome assembly GCA_947507805.1 of Aporophyla nigra. Lineage (NCBI taxonomy): Eukaryota > Metazoa > Arthropoda > Insecta > Lepidoptera > Noctuidae > Aporophyla > Aporophyla nigra. Next base: position 9,085,408 of record OX382319.1, on the reverse strand, counting down.
CTACGATCTCTACACACTCCTTTTGCCTCGTTTAGGTTCATACAATTGGTCATACAAACACGCCGGTTACCTGTACTACGCACCTGACCTTTCTGAAGAACAGTGTGATAAGTTTGTCTGTAAACATACTGTTATAGAACTCTATGGCCGTGACTTCTTCCGCGTGAAATGTCTTGTTCCCCCGACCCACTCCCACACCGCAGCGCTTGGTCTAGCTTTTTAAACCGCTTTGTCTGATCATTAATCTTCATCATATCAGGCAAAAGACATCCACTGGTCTCCAATTTGGGGGTGGTCTGCCATAATTGGCACGCTTGGTAGGTGGGTTGGTGATCGCAGTATGGTGGTAACGCTGCTGCTCATTCTCTAGCAAGTCTTTTAATCGTCTTTAACGACACTCACGGGAAGAAATGGTATGGTGTTGTTCTTTACGTCCGGCACGACACGGACATCTAACAATGTCTATTACTTTCTTGTTAAACTAGTTTATACATACATAAGCGTAGGCACCAGTACACCATTGTGAACAGCCAGTCGAGTATGTATGGAAGTGAATGTTGGGTATGGCAAAAGAAGCATGAAAGTAGAATAAATGCTGTGGAAATGCGTTCCTTGCGAAGCATGTGTGGTGTGACTATGAATGATAGGCTGAGGAATGATGTGATAAGAGAACGGTGTGGTTTAAAAGAAGATGTAGTGACAAAAATTGAAAAAAGTAAGCTTAGATGGTTTGGTCATGTTGAGAGGATGAATGAAGGTCGGCTCACAAAAGGTATTTACAAGGCAGATGTGAGTGGAAACACCGGGAGGGGGGGACGCCCTAGGAGGACATATAGGGACCTTATTGGTGATATTCTTCAGAAAGGTCAGCTGCGTAGTACTCGCAACCGGCGTGTGTGTATGACCAATTGTATGAACCTAAACGAGGCAAAAGAAGTGTGTAGAGATCGTAGCAGGTGGCTTTCCGTGGTTTCTGCCTACCCCCATTGGAAAAAGGCGTGATTGTATGTATGTAAACTAGTTTCTGACCGCGACTTTTTCCGCATCGAAATCACACATAACATACATAATTTGTTTCTAAAAAGTACTTGTATGAATTCAAAATCTATATATCTGATAGAAAGCTAATTAGTAGCATACTAATATGGAGCGCCATAGGATATGGATATGTTTAATGAAAGGTATAGTTGATTTGTCCTCTCCCTCTCACAGGGATGAGCTTTGTGACCCAGCAGTGGAAACATTATTGTGGTTGGAAAATCATCAAATCACGTCTTCCGCTCTAGGTGGAGCGGTAGGGCGTGTCAAACTTTTACTGACTAATACCCACCCGTGTTCCTTCAGTTGCCTATATGCCAGCGCCACGGTAACTCTTTCGAACTAATCTCGGGAGTTCGCGACCCTGGCAGGGAACATTATAGGCTGGATTATGTCTTGTGAAGGTATAAAAATATAGTGTGGAGAATAAAGTTTTGGACAGTTTTAAACCCTTGATGAATCGCAAACTCCAGAGCACCAGATAAGAATTTAAACTTGTCAAAGACAACAATTCAATTCTGCATTTTATTGAGTTGCATCAACCTGGTCAGCTGTCTGGCATTCCGCCAACCACTGCGCTGTCGAGCAAAAAAATTATGCCAAGCGCGAGCCGGAATTGTTGCTCCGGGTCCCTTGCAAGATATGTCGATTTTTTTGTAAGATATTTCAGGATTCACTTAATAAATTCTACATTTCTGAAACACGGTTATAAGTCCTATATACATACATAAACTCACGCCATTTTCCCATGGGGGTAGGCAGAAACTACGGAACGGCACCTGCTACGATACTTACATACTCCTTTTGCCTCGTTTACGTTTATACATCTGGTCATACACAGACGTCGGTTGCGAGTACTACGCACCCGACATTTCTGAAGAACATCACTAATATGGTCACTATATTATGTCCTCCTAGGGCGTCCCCTCCTGGCGTTTCCACTAACATCTGTCTTGGCATTTCTACTTAGTTTTTATTTCTGTAGATACCACATTCACCAATCAATGAGAGTACCGGCCCCGCACTGGGACCACATATGTACTGTGCCGGACTTAGGAAATCCCCGAGTGTGACGTCACACAACGTTTTATAAACCCCTCAAATCAAAGCAATTTAACGCTAACAAATGACGTCAGTATGTTAAAAGTAATTAAATTGCAATAAGACTTCAAGAATTTATTGTTTTCTAATAGATTAGAGCATAAAAACAAATTGGATGATAACTGACCAAAGAAAAGATTATAAAATAGGTGGTGATGATGAAGTTCATTGGAAAACGATTAAAAAAGGGCATGCCCAATATCTACACTATTTCCGAAACGTCATTCTTAAACATTCATAAGTTCATAACCCACATACAAACATACCGGTCAAAATCATAATACTCTTTAATGCTTCGCCGTAGTCGGGTAAAAAGAAAGAGCATTGATCATCGATTACACTTGATACAAATTTTCGATGTTTTCAGCTCTTCCAAAGTTTATCGTGTCACCCAGTAACTAGTTTGTGGAGGTCAGTTAGGCAGTCGCTCCTTGTAAAATACTGGTAAATCAGCTGCGCTCGATTAAACTGGCAGTCGATCCCAACTTATTAAGGCAAAAACTATACAATAGATGAAAATGGGGTCCGTAACTTCGAGAGTCATAATTATGTTCGATGAATGGAAAGTCGACTGAACGGTTGTTCGAATGGAACTTATTGCGAAACAACCTTTTATCGCCAAACGCTACTTCGACTGAACGATTCATCGAATATTTATAAATCGTAAAAAAGATGTTTCGTCTCATATTATTTCATCCATAATCGAGAAAATCAAACACTTTTAAGATATCGTATGTTCTCCCCGTACATTTGGGAAACATGAAATTTGGTGACAAGGCAGGTAATAAAGCACAAATGAAGGGAAAATTGTTAATTATATTTTTAAAAAACATTTACGTTACGATTTTCGCACAAAATTAAGGTACACCTCGTCAAAAAACCTTTTCTGTAGATTAGGGTTCTATAACGCTCTAAGAACTCCTCTAATAATGCAAACATAAAAAATCCCTTCATTTGTGCTTTATTACCTGCCTTGTCACCAAATTTCATGTTTCCCAAATGTACGGGGAGAACATACGATATCTTAAAAGTGTTTGATTTTCTCGATTATGGATAAAATAATATGTGACGAAACATCTTTTTTAAACCTACTGACATTATAAATGATTGTTTAAATATTTGCAAGCCATTGTTTAAGGCAAACGTGATGATGTGTCTTTGTATCCACTATTAACATCTCTTGCATGCTGACAATTCGTGTTGTATGTCTTGTACTTATGTTTGGGCAAATAAATGATTATCCTAAATTTTCTTTCACGTACTACTTAAAAGTTTTGGTTTATCTACACTAAATGGGTATAAGGAACCCTAAAGCCCGCAGTATTTACATCTTAATACCGAATTCTATTAGACTGCAACTATTTTTAAGTCCACGCTAACATTTTAACTTCGTTTACTAAGTCTGTGTAAAGTTCTATGGTGTATTGCAGTTCCTGTGTTGCAATTGTTGTAGTCAGACAAGGAAACTTACCAAGGGTTGGAGGTCAGAGCGGAACTTTTTATCGGTAGGAATTGGTTTAATATTCATAGTTAAACAACATTCGTTGCGTTATTTACGTTGCTGAGCCGACAATTTATTCGAACAAATGACGCAATGGTTTAGAAATAATCTTCAATCCCATTCAGATTCTGATAAATTGTGCGTTTCGCAATGAGGGTGCAGGTAGGCAGTAGGTATTAAGGTGCATCTGGTTAGACTGGATGCCGACCTAGATATAGTTGCTAGGCAGATCATGTTTGTAATTGTTACAGTATACCATTTCCGTTATTGTGTCTGTTCGAAAATGAGGGCTTTGTGGCTTCTTCTATGTCTCATAGTATAGATGGAAATAGGTATTTTAGTGTCTTTTCCTTATTTCGAGTGGGTTGGAACCCAGGCAGGCGCATTACTTTGTTCAAATTCCATCACCACTGCTCTCAAAACGGTGAAGGAAAACATCGCGAGGAAACCGGCATGTCTTAGAACTAAAAAATCGAAGACATTTTACACCTTAAAACCCGCATCTGGGCCCGCGTGGTAGATTACGGCCCACTTGTCTCACCGTGAGGGTGCCTGTGTCCCAGCTGATTATGATGAATACTTCGCTCATTGAATACAAAAGGACCACACATCAAAAAACATAAATTGTGTAGAGGACGGCCAAAACAAAATTCAGAACACGATTTTTTTGAATATTTTATATTTTTTTTATGTTATATTAACGCTTTATGTAATCATAAAAAAAAAAAAAAAAAATATGTAAGGTAACTTATGTTTTTTGATTTGTGGCCCTTTTGTATTCAATGAGCGACTTGTCCCTGTCTTGTATTAGTAGATACTTTGTCTCTGCAGCAGGATAGTTGCAGCTTGATATTACAAACTACAGTTATATTCTTATTTTTATAGCATTCTTTATTAACCGTTATCTAATGAAACATCCGACACTTGCAATAGTGCATTGGCATTTATAAAGTGTTAGCCTCAGGCATTTATCATTTCACAATTAAAAAATATACTAGCTTGCGCCAGAGACTGCGTCCGCGTGGAGCAGCCTTTCCCAAAGTGGGCCATAACGCCCCCCTTGTGGGCGCTGCAGGCCTAAAGGAGGGTGGTAAGAGACCCAGAAAAGACTGTGTGGGGTGTGTAGACTCTACACAACGCCCCCATTTTTTTTCTGGGTCTCTTACCACCCTCCTTTAGGCCTGCAGCGCCCACAAGGGGGGCGTTATCGCCCACTTTGAGAAAGGCTGGCGTAGAGTAACGTAACGTTACGTTTAGTCTCCCTGAAGATCTGGACAGAGGTGTACCTATAGCACTGTCAGCCTCCAAATATCGGAATGCACAGCTTATTAAAAAAGATGTCAACAACTAAGATTAAGATTTTGATAAGAATAAACTTTATTTCAATGGGATAAAGTTCTTGTCAGAATGACCGTCGTCGTGCAGTCTTCATTCTGAAACATTCCCTGTGTCACTGAGTTAATATTTCGTTTTCATAGTTGTTTAGATCATTGTAGGGTTTGTGGCTTAGTTACAACAGCCGCACGGGTCGATCGTTCAGGTTTAGCTACGCTTGCCTCGGTTGGTCCGTGGATGGGTGACCATCTTTACATACCATGACCCTTCCGTGCCTCGGAAAGCACGTTAAGCCGTTGGTCCCGGCTGTCTTTCGTAGATCTTAGACAGTCGTTACGGGTCGTCAGAAGCCCGAAAGTCTGACAGCCAGTCTTACCAAGGGGTATCGTAACACCCAGAAAAAAAAAAAATCTATGAGTTCGGACTATCGGGATAAAAAGTATCTTATAATAATAATAAACCATTTATTTTCAGGTAACAAAGACCCATAGATAAATACCTTAACCTAAGTATACATACGTTTAATAACAATTGTGTTAGTCAATATAACTTAAAAAAAAAAAAAAACTATGTTAGTAACACTAAAGTTGCACTAAGTCTTTGTGCGTTCTGGCGGCACTTGTCCACGAAAGCGGCGGAATACCACATCCTGTGGCCAAAAGCTTTCTTCCATCACCTGAGGCAGGTAGCATGTTGGTACGCGCACCACAAACGCTTTAAAATTGACGTTGCGATGCGACTCCAGCAGCTGCACTCTCGGCGAGTATTTCAGCCTTTGGCGCACGTACTTCACGATGTCTTCCGCGTCAGTGGTGTAATGGAGACGCGAAATATACACCGGAGTGTTCGGCTTCGCGGCGCGTAGTTTCTCGTTGGGCTCTATGGGAGCCTTGCCGCAGCGATTCTTACAGCTTTTCTGGCGGCGCTTCCTCCTTTGCACCGTCACAAAGCCGTCATCATCCCGTTCTGTTTCCTTTAAAGGCACGGGCTTTGCAGGGGGAGCAGGTAGGGTGACCAACGAGTTTGAAGGTCGCATCGGTCGTGCAGCGCTGCGGGGAGGAGCTGCGTTGGCGGTAACAGGGCAACGAGGCACATATGAAGCGCGCAACGCCTCCTCTTATGTCCTCACCCAGGTCATGGGTAATGACACACATGTGCTAGCTGACATATGGCAAATAATTCAATGTTTTGTGTTTTGTAATATAAATAACATACTATTGTCACAGTCTATAAATCATACAGTCGTCCGACGAAGACGTCTAGACAGGGCAATCGTGCGGGGTAAGAGGGGCGAGACGGGGGAAGGGCGCTCCCGAATTGCATACGCTACCGTGTTAGTAGTTCGGGATAAAACTTTCAGGGCTATCGTGTGTCACTTTATTTTTGTTTTAATTAATTAAAAATAATTTTATTAAAATGGTGCATACGACGTGTGCTGTGAAGGATTGCAAGTCGTCATCTTACATTAATAAAGAATTGCGATTTCATCAATTGCCGCGCATGGATGAAAGGTAAACAAATAAATAAAATATTGTTTATTTGATAGAAAGCCAACATGGCGGCGAATTACGAAGGCTGTAGCCGGAGGATCGAAAAAAATGCAAGATTTAATTAATACAATTTATTTAATAAGAAATTACAATTTACTAAATACTACAATGGTCGACAGTTAACCGATTCTGTGTTAAAAGTGACGAGTTCACGGAGGCCGCGATGTCCGGTGCCGGGCTGCATCACGTTGTGCTGCGTCGGCGCCTCGTGTGCGCGGCTGATGCAATTTGGGGAAACTGGGTGAACGCTTGTCAGCGGTTTAGGTGCTATGCGAATATGTAACACCTCCCCTCGAAGATAAGCAATTATTTCGAAATCTTGGGCGAAAGAGATGATGAAATGTTGCTGTGATCAATCCTTATCTTGCTAGGACTGACTTTACTTTGTTCTTGGATTTCAGCATAATTTCCTGAATCATCCGTTTCTTTTGGTTGATTTTTATGAAGTCGTTTCGCTCGGTGTCGTCGGTACATCAGTGCAATGATTAGTGCAGTTGCACCGGATAACAGTAAGTAGATTGGAATCGTGGTATGGTAGAGACTTGTATCAATTGTTTCTTCCAGTTTGACTGGAGTTTGTAGCATGATCTTCGTGTTTACAGAGTGCAGGCTTCCTAGGTCAGCAGAGTTTAAGATGATTGGTGTCTCATTTGGTACTTCTAAAACTTCGGAATATGTAGGCAATTGCATAATTTCTAAAGCAAATCCCTTGATGTGATTATTGGAGTTCGCTATAGTAAATTCGGGCGTCTTAATGTAGCAGTTGTATGGAATGATAGCTAAATAACTTCCTTCAAGGGTTTTATATGTTTCCTGTTTGCATGATATCTTTACTTTAGTCGGACGTGGAAAGCTCATGGTGTAATGTTTCTCGTCGAGTGTTTCTACAGCTTCTTTCTTCAAGGCGACTGATGATAGTTTGCAAGTTGATAGAAGTTCTTGCTTGGTGATAAGATGCTGGATACAATTTGAGTCATCTTGAGTATTGTATTTTAATTTTTCCTCGCAGAGGTACAGGGAATCTACCTTCGGGCATTCAGCCTCCATGTACCTGGAATCTTGTCCAGAAATCGCGATAAAAGGAGAGGTAGGTAAAAGGATTTTGTTATACTTGTTAGGGACAAGGGACAGTTTATAGAGGTTATAGATTGAAGGAAAGGCAATCGGTACCTTAAAGACTAAAACTATCTGATCACCTACGTAAAAGTATCCTAACTTAATTATATCATAATAGTTTCTTAATTCTATGTTAAGGATTTCATGATTGGAATATAAAATCCTTAGTTTATCTAACATATATCTAATCTCCTTTAAACTAACTACCGTATGCGGTGTGCTTAATGCACGTATAAACGCTAGAGTATACTCTAGTCTATGGAGTTCCTCGAATAAGTTGTCTATGTAATCACTTAGAATAATTAAATGCTGAGCCATATGGGCGTAGTGAATAAAATCGAAGTCAGCTGTACTATTGATTATACGATTTAAGACATTTCCTATCTTTTCCTGATTTTTAGTTATGTTAGTTAGTAAGTTGGCATTACGTAGAACCCAAGCTTGCGATAGACTGACGTGCTGATTAATTTGAAACTCCATCTTGTGTTCGTTTTCCTGAAGGATTTTTATGGCATTATTATACTTGACTGCATCCGTCTGATCTAAATTACCGGATATGCTCTTAATAACGGAACCGAGTCCATCGATAAGTCCTCTTTTATGACGAGTATGTTTAAATGATTCTAGTTGTGTAAATATTTTAGTTAACTTAGATGTTAAGTAATTCATATGTGGTTCAAATAATAGGGACGTTTTATTATTTAGTTTAGGTCTAATGTCGGACAATTGTTTGTTGACTATGTCTATTTGAGATTGTATGCTATCGAGATTAACGTAATTAAGGAAGGAATGGTAATGGGAAATGATACGCGTCGTTCCTAAGTTAAACGGAAGTATACCAGGGCCATTTCCCAAGGGATCAATCATTACTTCTTGTCCTTGCGTCATTCGGAGTAGTAGCAGCAGTAGCATCCTGTAACAACGTAGGATGTTTAGGGCTTCGTTTCAGACGAGACTTTGCGACAGGACCACGTTTCTTTCTAGTGTAGATGTGAATGGGGAGATCGGCTAATACTATGTCTTGCGTAAAACGCGAAGCTAGTTTTTGTCTGTTAGCAAGAGGGTTACGGACGAATACTTGTTGGTCCGGGCTATATTCTTTCTCGGGCTCGCGATCTTTATTCCTATTTTCAGTTAGTTCAGTCCTATGATGAAGGGAAGTTTCATTTATTATTTCATAGACTTGAGTTAGTCGTTTTTTATGATCCTGTAGATATTGTTGTAATAAGTGCTCGGATAAGTTTAAGTCTAAGGAATCACGAGGATCAAAATGTCCTGTGATTAAGTCTATAGGTCTACATTTAGTGAAGCTGTGTATGGAGCTATTATAGCCTAGAATTGCGTAAGGCATAAGATTTATGGCAGGTTCATTATGTTTTTCTAATTTCAGGATTCTAAGATGTTCGAGAATGGTAGAGTGGAAACGTTCGACTATACCGTTATCGTTAGGGGTGTGTGCGAGTATCTTGTGATGTTGTATTTTATGAAGACGAGTAAATTCTGAGAATAGTGCATTAGTGAATTCGGGTCCTTGGTCTGTTATTATAGTATAGGGAACGCCATGGTGGGTGCAAAACGTTAGAAGAGCTTGAACGACGCTTAACGCTGTACCATCTCTGAGATGATATGCCTGCGCATATTTCGAGAAGGCGTCAACTAAGGTAAGAAATTTCTCATTTTGAGCTGTGAAAAGATCCAGATGTACAGTTTCAAAGGGTTTAGTTGAAGGTGGGACTATGGAAAACTTTTGTCTTATCGGGTTTCGGTCGTATTTTGCTTGTCCGCAAATACTACATTCATTAATGTATTTCGATACACTTTCTTTCATTTTAGGCCAATAGTAACGGTGTGATAAAGCAAGGAAACATTCAGTTATACCACGATGATTGGTTTTTCCTTCATGGTAATTTCGAATGATTTCATGTTGTCTTAAGTAATCCTTAACGTTCTCTACTTCTTTTTTCGTTAGGACCATATTCAAGGCGGAACTTTTAAACTTATCTTGGATTATCGGAATTATTTTATACATTGCTAGAGGAGGGTGGATAAGAATTCCTGTTTTTACTTTGGGATTCACGTATTCCTTTATAGCGTTAATTACATCCTCTTCAAGATTAGACTCTGATAGTTGTATTGTAGTTTTAGTGTGGGTTTCAAACGGTTTAGATGCGGTTGGGCGTTTTTTGATGTCTCCTACGACTGTGAAAGATATCTGGCGGTGAAATTTATTTAAGGGTTCATCAGATATTGGTACTTCTAATATGGGATTTTCAGCACTAGTGTGAGCTGTTGCCGTTGTAGAGCCTGTCATTGAAGGTGGTTTTTCAGATGTATTAACTGCTATAGAATTTGCATCTTCATTATTGATTTCAATGCGGGAAAGGGCGTCTGCGTTAGTGTTCAATTTACCCGGTTTATATACTGTAGTGAAATTATACTCGCTTAACTTTAATCTCCAGCGGGTAAGGCGTGAATTGGGTTCCTTTAGATTCATGACCCATTGTAGGGGCCTGTGGTCCGTGACAATTTTGAATTTCCTGCCAAATAAGTAGGGGCGGAAATATTTGGTTGCCCATACGATGGCTAACAGTTCCTTTTCAATTGTACTGTAGTTAATTTCGCTGGTATTTAATGTGCGTGAGGCAAATGCTACAGGTTTATCGCTACCTATCTGACCTTGTGAGAGAACGGCACCAATGGCGAGATTAGAAGCGTCAGTAGTTAGTATGAAGTCTTTAGTAAAGTCTGGGTATTGCAAAATTGGATCATTGATTAAAAGAGTTTTGCACTTCTCAAAACAACTAATATAATTTGGATCGGATATAGCAATTTTTGAATTTTTCTTCAGACATTGCGTCATAGGTTTTGTTATTCGGGCGAAGTCAGGAATGAATTTCCTGTAATACCCTAACAAACCTAGGAAACGTTTAATTTCTGTTGAGGTTTTCGGCAATGGAAATTTCTGAATGGCAATGATTTTATCCGGGTTAGGTTTTATACCGTCTTTACTTATAATGTGTCCCAAATACGCAGTCTCTAATTTTAAAAATTCGGATTTATCCATTTGGATTTTAAAATTGGATTCCCTGAGTCTCTGAAATACCTTTTCCAGATTTATCATATGTTCCTGAAGGGATACTGAGAAAACGATGATATCATCAAGGTACACTAAACACACAACATTCTGGAGGTCCCGTAAGACATTGTCCATCACCCGTTGAAAGGTTGAAGGAGAGTTCTTTAAACCCATCGGCATGCGAAGAAATTCGAAGTGCCCATGCTCGACAGTAAACGCGGTTTTATGAATGTCGTCTGGGTTCATCTCGACTTGAAAGAAGCCACTCGCAAGGTCCAATGTGGTGAAATAATGGCAGTTACCTAACTTGTCAAGTACGTCCGAAATGTTGGGTATAGGGTAACGGTCATCAATGGTTTTCTCATTTACTTTCCTAAAGTCTATGACCAAACGCCATTTAGTTTTCCCGCTGGCGTCAGCTTTCTTGGGAACTACCCAGATGGGGGAGCTCCACGCAGACTGTGAGGGTCGTATAATATTTTGTTCCAACATTTTATAGATTTGATCTTGAACTTCCTGTTTGTGTATGAACGGATATCGGTAACTTTTTGTATAAATTGGTACATCATCTGTGGTTCGAATTGAATGTTTAATTTGGTTTGTGAAAGATAATGACTCGCCGTCAATATAGAATACATCGGCGTATCGAGTGCATAATACTTCTAAATTAGCTTTTTCTTCAGGGTTCAAGTGGTCTGTACGTAGGCGAGATAAGACATTTGTAACACGATCGGACTGTTGTTCAGTGCGCATGCACTGAATATTAAACAACTCAGCGCTAACGGGGCGATCCATGGAAAAAACTACGTCATGACATGACACATTCGTTACTTCGATTATACCTCTACTATTACTAACAGTTGTTACACAATCACCTATTAAACAATTTGACAGACACTGTTTAGGAATTAAAACGTCACCGTCCTCAGAGTTTATAGGAACTTTAATTAGTTTAGATGAATTAGCCGGTATTATGTCCTCGTATAAATTACTATTGCGAGAGTCGTACATTAACAAAGGATTACTAGAGTTTCGAGTAACCAACAGTCTATTTTTGAGGTCTATTTTAGATTCCAATTTTTCTAACAGGTCATATCCAATCAAACCGTCGAAAAAGTTATGAAACGTATAAACGTAAAGGGTCATATCACCTGACTCATTAAATTCCTGGAAATATGGTAATGTAATAGAGTAATCACTTCTAGTGGTGGCATGAATGTTTGTCACTTCGAAAGGATCATAATTACATGGTATGTGAGATAAAAACTTTTGAACAACTGCGGGGCTAATAAAGGACATATTTGCACCTGTATCAATTAATAGTTTAAGCGGAGGGTTTGAAATCTGAATGTATGGTAGTTGCCTTTGTGTTTGTAAATTGATCTCTATTTTAACTTGTCTGATTTGGTAACTTCCCGAAAATCCTCCTCTTTAGCATTCGGAGTGTCTTTTATTTCATCTATGACACAAGTTTCCGTACATTTCGGTTGCTCATACGCATATTCAATCGGATAACCGTAGTTGTCAAACTCTAAATATTCCTGGGGGTAGTAATCGTTGCTATTAAAATAACCGGTATAATAATTATACTGCAATTGATCATTTAGGTCGTTAAAGTTAAATTCCCGTGCTCTAAAATAGTTCGAGGGTGGTGGATTACCAGCTGTAGACCAGTCATGGGGTGCACGTGGGGCGAATGGTTTTGCCACGTAATGACTTACGCCACTCATAGGTTGCGGAGTGCTACTAGCAGCTGGTCTGGGACTAGGCATCCTAAAAGCTTGACCCTGGGGTCTATGATCGGTCGGCGGTGCACTAAACATCTGCTGTGTACGTGTGGGGCCGCGATATTGAGGGGGCTGATTTCTCCACATTGGAGCAGACTGCTGCGCTTGAGGCATAAACGGTCGCGACGGTCCTGGCATGTTAAAAGACCTAGGAGATGGTAACATAAACGAACGCGGCGTAGCGAAGGCAGGCGCCTTAAAATCATAAGAAGGTCTAGGACTAACCTGATGCTGAGGCTGCTGCTTCTTGTCAGGTCCATGGTCGTTACGCTGCTGTAAATACAATGTATTCATCTCCTCATGCACGAATTCTAAAGCCTTCTCTATTGTATCAGGCCTCATGCACCGAATGCGAGAACCCAACGGGTCGCGTAAACCACGTAAGTACGACTGCAAAGTGAGTTTTTTGTACAAGGTTCGTTTAGATTCAATGGTACTCGCTATCGTTTCATGTAAGCTGATGTAGGTCATAATAGTACTAAATAAATTCTGACACCGTTCATAAAATTCCTGCGGGGTTGCAGACCCTTGTGTTAGGAGCGCTAAGTCATTATACAGTGACGTCTCGTCACGTTGATCGGCGAAATTATTAACTAGGGCGTTCCTAATTCCCTCCCAAGTTTCTGGGATACCGTTTGAATTGATCGTGCGCGATGCGGGTCCCACAACCTTATTTAAAATTCCATTTAATAATGCCAAATTACTTAACTGAAATTCCGGTCCATTTCTTATAAACTGCTGTACTAACTGATCACATAGCTTTATAAATCGAGTTAATACGTTCGAGTTTCCATCGAACTCTGGAACCAATCGTAGGGCCTTATAAACTTGATCGACTGAGTCAGCCATATTCGATACAATTAAACTATTACTATCCTCTTGTTCTATTTCCAAACTTCTATTAGCGTCTAGATTACTAATTCTACTATTACTACTATCTAACCTAGATAACCGAGATTGCCGTGGATGGAAAATCTTGGATAATTAAGGGAAACACTTAAGGATAAAAGGAAGCGACTCTAGCGCGATTCTAAAGTACTTACTTGAAACAATCCTGTACCTCTTCCGTATCGATGTCTGGATACTCCCCTGGACTGCAGCTCTCGTAGGTTCTGGATACTCGTACGGCCCGACGGCCACCCGGGTGACTCGCGACTTAAGCAATTTAATCTCGCGAACCGGCCCGCGAGTATCCTACCGACTGCGCCAATTACGAAGGCTGTAGCCGGAGGATCGAAAAAAATGCAAGATTTAATTAATACAATTTATTTAATAAGAAATTACAATTTACTAAATACTACAATGGTCGACAGTTAACCGATTCTGTGTTAAAAGTGACGAGTTCACGGAGGCCGCGATGTCCGGTGCCGGGCTGCATCACGTTGTGCTGCGTCGGCGCCTCGTGTGCGCGGCTGATGCAATTTGGGGAAACTGGGTGAACGCTTGTCAGCGGTTTAGGTGCTATGCGAATATGTAACAGGCGCGACGTGTAGCCGATATTTATTTATTGTGCGGCGGCCATGATGGCGCCGACGAAAACTTGCAAATTATTCGTCATGGGTATAATTTTCATGGGTTTAGAGGTCGCTAAAACAAATAAAAATGAGGACAAGTGTCTTTCGCGGAAATGTCTATCGTGCAAGTGTACCTGACCCAGGATGGAGGACATTATTTGAAAAAAAATATAGTTATGCGTGTCAATTTTGTGATTTCTTGGGGTGAAGATTATGAAAATAACATCAATTTTCAAATCCAAGATGGCAGATATTTCTCTAAATGAAATTTAATTTAGAGAAATATCCGCCATCTTGGATTGTGACATGTGTTTGTCTCAACCTCAATCTAGAATTGTATATTTTTGCGTGTCAGACCATAGACGAAGCACATTAATATAATAGTTCCTGTATTATAAATTTCAGATGTAAATTATGGTTAGGCAATACTGTTGATCTAAAATAAATTTAAAAAAGTTTACTTGAGACAACCCTAGCTGTTGCGACAATGCCTACACGTTGTCGGCATTTACAAGGAGATCAAAGGCGTCGTCCTACTGTACGTTTTTATACTGTGCTATTGTATAGAATGAAGTTCTTCTAACTGAACAGACAGCTGTGCTGCTGGACAGTTTGTTGCGCCACTTCTTCTTTTCAACTAAAGCACTAGGAAGTTGTTTAGGTCGGGCGTTTTGGGGACTGTCTTATGTAATTTTGATGTTCAAAAAGTATTTACTCTCAGCCCACTTTGAATAATTGATTTTGTCTTTGTGCCAACTTCCATTCAAATCCGTTCAGCCGTTAAGGCGTGAAAAGGTTACAGACAGACAGAGTTACGGAATTTATAGTATTAATATGTGCTATGTAACAGATATGTCTGAGTTTACTTCGCCTCAGGTGTTTCTTGGCCTTTTTATTGTTGAGTAATTTTTACAACCGTTCGTGTAATAGTTTTATAACATGTCTAGCTTGTACCGTGTGGTGCCGGAGTACCGTGTGGTGTCGGACGTGAAGAATAACACCACCCCATTTCTCCCCGTGGGTGTCGTAAAAAGCGACTAAGGAACTTACTAGAGAATGGGCAGCAGCGTTCTCTATGCATTTTACCACCATACTGCGATCGCCAACCCGCCTGCCAAGCGTGGCGATTATGGCAAAGCCCCCCAAATTGGGGGAGGCCTAAGGCCAGCATTGGACGTCTTACGGCTGAAATGATGATGATGATGATGATGTCTAGCTTTTAGTGTCCGTTTCGACTGCTCGGACATAGTGTTGTAGAAGAAAAATGTACGTCAAGATTATGAAGGAATTTGTAAAACACTAACAGTGAAAGTCGCAAATTCGTAGATCCAATATTTAGAAACTTATAAAGGTTTAACCATGGCCGCGCGACTCTTAAATGGGAGCTTTATTAGAGGTCCCATTCTTTTTGCTAACCACTGATACGATTTCGAAGAAAATGTAGACAGTATGAATAAAGCCCTAATGTCTGAACTTCACGGCCTACAGAACTCCGGCTGTGCCGGCCGTGCGGTCGGCACATGGAGAACTGCGCGGCCACGCAGTTCTCAATAACAGACCTTAGTAAAGGTCCAATTCTTTTTGCTAACCAATGATACCATTTCGAAGAAAATCCAGACAGTGGCAAAAGGTTCATGATTCAAGTTTTCTCCTCTGTGTGTGTGAGGACTTTTCTCTGCAATGGGTCAGCTTGAGCCTCTTATAGAAGAACATGATCTATATGTTTTCTAGCATGAATTATTTTAAGAATTACTTTTTCACATGGCAACACCTTGGGACCCTTTAATATGCCGGAAATATTTTCCAAAACTGTATTGTTTTATCTTTTTCCTGTAAGATATGTGAGCAGGTGTATTTTATTTAATACGGTATCGTTTTTTTTTTAATTCTAAATAATTCATCATTTGTCTAGCCTTTTCCCCTTTTTTGGGGTCGGCTTCCACTCCAACTGGATGCAGCTGAATACCAGTATTTCACATGGAGCGACTGCCTATCTGACCTCCACAACCCAGTTACTGGGTTATAATATACCCCTTGGTAAGTCTGGTTTTCAGACTTTCGCGTTTCAATTCAATAATTGATTTCGGAAATTATCCATATCGTATTAGTATTTGAACTTACAAACTATGTTAACAGCACAAAAATTAACTAAAAATCTATTTAAATATTTTTACCCTGCACCGGGCCAGCAGCTATGTCTACGGGACCAAATAACAAAATAAAATGACAAAATAACCTTTCAGGATACTTTTGGAGCTTATTAGTATCCGACGCATTAATGATTCCTACCAATAACGATAGCCAATCCACGAATGGCAGCTGCATCCAACAGCTTAACGTGCTCTCCGAGGCACGGCGGAGACCTGCACCCTAATTGCGAAACGCACAATTTATCAGAATCTGAATGGGATTGAAGATTATTTCTAAACCATTGCGTCATTTGTTCGAATAAATTGTCGGCTCAGCAACGTAAATAACGCAATGAATGTTGTTTAACTATGAATATTAAACCAATTCCTACCGATAAAAAGTTCCGCAATTACCCCTCTGGTTAATGTAAAGATGGTGACTTATCCTCCTGCCGATTATTCCAAAATTCCAAGTATCTGTAGTTGAAATATTATTTGGTCCTTTGATACGCTGCAACTCGAAAAGTAGTCGATTGACAAATCTACATAAGTAAAATAATATTCATTCTCAAATAATGTAGAGTTCATGTTTGAATTAACTATATAAGATTACTGAACAAACTAAGTTTTGTATTCTTTTTTTAGTAGCTGGTAATGTCCCACTGCTGGGCGAAAGCCTCCCTATTCTCTTTCCACGTCTCGATGTCTAGTGCTACTTAGGACCAAACTTTATTTAAAGAGTCCGGCTCATCACGCCATCTCTGTCTGGGCCTGCCACGTTGTCTCTTGCTATCAAACGAGACCCATTACACTAACTACTATTATTGTATTAATTATGTAGGAATTTTGTGCGATAAACTAATGGCTTTAAACCAAAATCAATTCACACTAAGTGAAGCATCTGTCAGGATTCGAACCTACGATCTACAAGTCGTAAGTCACGGCCGTTATCAGTGGGCCACCACTGCTCTTCTAGTTTGCTAAAACATTCTGATTTGCTACTAAAAATAACTCCATATGTTTACCTAACAAACGAAACGAACCAACATTGCTAATCAGTGTGACGCTTCTCTAGAAAAAACAAAAATAAATTCGCCTCCGCCTATTGCGTGGTAATTTTCTTCACACTTCTATATCAACACTAGCGTTCCCGGCCCCCTTTTTCGCGCGTGCCATCACATCTCAAAACATTGAGATATTCTGTGCTATCATAATCATTCCTAATGGTTTCAAAAGAACCAAAGGACCAACATTTTTGTACACGTTCCTTAAGACCTATATAGGCCTCCCCCAAGCTCCGTCACTTCGGTCCTGGCTAATTAGACGAGTTATCTATGTGACTTTTTACGTACTTTCTAACTCTCACAACTGATTTATATTACTTTGAAAGAAAACATCAAGACCTATATTATATATTCCATTATTTTCCTGCCCTTATCCTATTGGTTTTGGAGTCGGCGCAACATATCTAATCAAAATATTTAATTTCACATAATTCTACATAGGCACAAATTATGAAACGTCAGAAGCTAGGTGCACGGTTCCAAATTGTTGATTCTTATGGAGAAGGGCCGGCAAGAAACTCCACGGTTACTCTTTTAAAAATAATTGGCTTTTACAATGGTTTCAAATGACAGTGTTAATAGGTATGGAAGGACAGCGTAGGACTGTCACATAGTACCAGGAACTTAATAAAATAGAAAATGCTCTACATTTTTACAGTCTACAAGGCCTACAACGTTATCATATTAACAAAATATAAAAACTTATTTAAACGAAATGACATGATTCCCAGCTCTATTAGTCGTCATCTCAGTAGTCACTCCGTTTCTAACTATATCATCTCTCACACAGTCGCATCAATCGTTTCTTTTGTCCTCCCCTACTCTTTTAGCCCTCCACTTTCTATGTGTACTTCATCTAAATTAAATATCAGTACGCATTACGGAATAAATTCTCTAAACGATGATGAAAACCGAATCAAAATTTAAGAACTAAGCGTCCACATCACACACGTAGACATGTTTAATATGGAGTGTAAATAGATAATAACACATTAAATAAAGCAGAATTACGTAGCTCTTGTTATGCCGTTTCGTTAACCTTGGCATAATCGGCGAGCGGACCCCTGCAGCGAGTGAGCGAGACGACAACATGTCCTCTTAAGTTAGAATGAGACAACAATACCGGCGCGCGCGGTGTGCTCGCCACGCGGCTAAGTTAGGTTATGCTTGCTAGGTTATGTCATGTGCTTTTTAAATACAGAACACTCGAGTTTTTAAAAACCAGAGTGTTACATGCATTTTTTTTTAATATTACGTAGCAGCTTGATATCTCTATGGTTGCAACATTCTCGAGGACATTTTTATTTATAACCTTATTTCGACATGTGATTCTGTTTTTTGTTTATGGTGTTATAGGACAACGCCATTTGACGGAATATAGCGGGCCGAACACGTTGTTTGTCCGTCTTGTTTTATTGTAATATCGTTGTTTCAGTAGTTTTTAGTGTAGTTATCTAAATCGCTGCGCAGGAGTTGATTGTTGTTTTGTCTAGTTGATTGTTCTGTGGTTGACCTTTAAAGTTTGAGTGATGTTTTAAGTGGTTGTTTTAAAAGTGTGTATGGATGGATGTTTGGATGACAGGTGTCCGGAGAAGGGTAAGCACGATGCTTGAATTGTTTCTTTTTTTCACTTAGCGTAGAGTCATTGTTTTGACTAAGTACTAAGTATATTGCTTTGTCATTGATGTCTAATTATTATGTTGTGGCCTCCACCCGGCTGCGTGTCTTCATACAGACGGGGCTATGTTTTTTAAATGAGTTACTTGTTTGGTTTCACTCTAAGGACTGAATTATTAAGCTACCTACCTACATTATTTTTACAGGGCATGTAGAAAGTTGTCTAGTTTTTCTTCGGAAACTTAAATATTTATTCGGCTTGTGCCTCAGAAATAATGACCGCACAGCCAATCAGGTTAAGGTACGCGTTCGTAGATCGGTGAACATTTTTATATACTTAGATCCGTCCGTGCCTCAAAAAGCATGTTTTCCCGTTGGGCCCGACTGTCATTTGTGAATCTTTGACAGTTGTTACGGGTCTTTGGAAGAAGTCTGACAACCGGTCTTTTAAAGAGGTACCACATTACCAAGTAACTGGGTTGCGTCGGTCAGACAGGCAGTCCCTCCATGTAAAATACTGATATTCAACTGCATCAGGTTAGATTGGTTGCCCACCCTAACATAGTTGGAAAAAGGCTAGACAGATGATGAAATATGTATTCGCCAAAGTACAGCTGGGTTGCTTAGGGTCGCAAAAATTACAAAAAAAAAGTACATTGTCCTCACTCCCTATTGAAAATACTCTACAAGCAAAGCGCAGTGAGCATTGCTTGGGTCTTGACAAAATTGTAGAATCAAGAAATATGTATTAGCAGTATTGTGCTGTGTTATGTTTTTATAATTAACACTTACATTGACTGAAACTTGAAACTATGAAGTTATTAGCGGTGACAATTGCAATACGTTGATTTTTTCTATATATCTTTACTTCAATACTACAAATTAAATGGAAGTCCCTGTATGTAATATTTAAATAATAGCTTTTTACTAAATGCATATGAATAAGGTTATCCACGAATGACGTGACTTAACGTGCTTTCCGAGACACGGACGGGTCTTGGTTTATAAACAAGTGAAGCTAATATAAAGCGTGTATGCCGGGGTCGCGTGATGGTTCGAAAGAGATACCGTGAACCTGGCACATGGGCAACTGAAGGAACACGGGTGGGTTTTAGTCAGTAAAAGTCTGACACGCCCTCCCGCTCCGCCCAGAGCGGGAGAAGTCATGTGATGATTTCCCATCCAAAAAAAAAAAGCGTGTAAAAATGGTCACCAATCCACAGACGCATAGCTTAGCCATCCATCGTTTCATTGGTCTCCCATTACTCTTATAGCCATCAAAATTCTTACTCAAATCTTTCCTAACGACATTTTCCTCATTACTCCGTATCATGTGCCCATACCACGACAACCGATCCCCATACTACTTTTAAGCTATCGGTGCCATTTTCAAACTTCCTCTTATGATACAAACTATAATATTCGTATAGAGTTTTAATTCAGGAACCCGAATTATTCTCTAATTCACTATTTATATGCTAATGTAGTATGGAAACGATAGATAGGGGTTTCAGTTATTGACTAAACGGTCACACAGCTGTTTATGAATTCTATTTTCTCTGTATTTGTTGTCAGAACTAGTGACCTAGATGTTTAGCGTCGCATTTGTTGTATTTAGTTTCATAAAATAGTCACAGTATTCTGAACAATTATGTTTAATCAATAACCTTGTCCAAAAGCAATATTTTACGAGTTTCTTGCACAACGTACCAAAGGACCAAAATTTTATTGTATCTAATTTTACAGTTAGTAGCTTTTACCATTGATAAATCACCACTCGATAAGATAGAGCTCTCAATTTATGCAGGCACATTGTTAGATCAGTAAACTTTCAATGGGAATAGGAGTGGTCCTAATATAGTATCCTGTAGCACTCCTGAATTAATATGTTTAAAAATTGAACTGGAAATTGAGAATTATAAGTTGAGACATTGTCAAACTCTATCATTCAAAATTAAACTTTCAACTATGTCATTGAAATGTATTTCGCTGGGCATTAAAAAGCATCAACATATCAAATGCTTAAGTAAAGTTCCTCATCTCAACTTTGAATTCCCTATTCAGAAAACGGTTGATATCAATTTTTCTATACACAAAGTACACACTATTTGTCGATTTTTAAACGTCTTGTATGTTGATGATGCGGTATTTACCATCATTGTCCCGAAAGAAGTTTAGAATACTTACAATGGGTCTGTAGCAGAGATACATGTTTAATCAATCACCCGGACGAAGCCTGGGCGAGGTGCTATTATCTACTAGCTAATTTAAGCAACCAACATCCAATCTTTCACATTTCACATAAAATTACCGTAGTTACTGCAACTGATACTATTATTTTTATGAGATTTAGCTCTTCCAACCTCTTTGTCCATAACTGCCAAGGGCCAATCTTTATTAAAGGAGTCCAGCTCATCGCGCTATCGCCATCTAGGCCTGTCGTGATGTTGTTTGCCATCTTGAAATGATATAGTGTTAAAACTCTTGTGCCACCTAGGAGTGTCGGACTAAGTCTTGAGCCACACATAATTATTATATTGGTATTCAAATGATTGCATTACCAGTGACTGACTAGTAACTCATTAAAATAAGCTTAAAATAACCAGTTTCGACACCTGCAGCTTGCAAGATAAGTTGTGAAGAAATATCTTAGAGCAGTTCAGATATAGGTCTGATAAGAGAAGTGACATAGTAATTATACTTTGATTAATTGAGGTTGTGATTATAGACAGTCCAATAGACCACGTTTAGCGCATAGGCAAGCACTCTTATGAGCTTAGATCTGATAAAAATAATAGTCAACCCGCGGTAACGCCGCTACTAGTCATATATTCCCAAAACTTTATCTCTGAAGCCAAATTAGCGAAATGAAATGGTAATATTAGGCGATTTTTTAGTGGCAGTCTCATGCTTCACACAGGCAGTCCCGTACCCGTACATTTGTACTACAAATTTGCCTTATAATTTAATGTCGCTAATTTCGAAATATAATTTTGGCTTCATGTATTAAGGGAGTCGAATGCCTTGCTAAAATCTTTGTTTCCCGATAGCTATAACCTAGGAGTCTTCAGGTCTCGATTAAATAGGTTTCTTCTAATATTACGTGAACCATCATCGACCACATCATCATTCTTATAGATTCTAAACTTAAACTCTCATGAACTTCTAAATTCTGTTAATTTATTGCCGCATCGTGGACATGACTTTTAACATTAGTATTTATTGGTTCCACAACTTGGTTTCTTCATCCGTGATATTTCAAACTAGCCACTCGAAAGTGTCATATAATTATCTCGCTGTTATTTTCGAAGCCAAGTCAATCAAGCAGTATATTAAAAAAACAATCCTGAGTAAATTAAAGATAACGAATATCAAAATATGAATATAATTCGTCGCTAGGGCCAACTGACCTCAAATATATATTTGACTTGTTAAGTTGTAACATTAAAATGTCACTAAACTGGTTTCCATTTATGTAATGCGTTTCCTTGATTGAGAAATGTCAGATCAGACTACGTCTAAATTTTATTGATTTGATCTATTTATACGGATATTAGATAATTATCGATATCGGTTGTCTAGTATGATAATATGATAGAGAGGAATGGTGTGAGGAAATTTTGAGTATGAATATGGACGACCAAAGAAACTATAGAAAAATAGATCCGACGAAGTGAAAGATTATGGGGCTAGAATAGGGCTGAATACTGAGGTGACGAGTAATAGAGAAGTATGGAAGAAGAATACATCCTGTAATGACCCTAAATAAATTGGCTAAGGAAAAGACGATGGTGGATTATTACCTGCTGACAAGAGTCAATGGAAAAATCCTCAAAATTTGATCTTTTGATCATAAAGACATGAATTTACGCATTCCCATGCTCGTTCGTTACATTACTTGCGAATTTGTATCCAAATTATAAAGGGCGATTTAGCATTAGGCTAGTAATAATATTCTCACGGAGCCAACATATTTAGTACAATATAGGATTAGAGATCTAACCTTTAGGTCAACCACTACAAAAATACGATCTATAAGAGTATTTTTCGTATTCGCAGAAAAATCTAACATCGAGCATTAACGTCTATAATTTTAACTGTACCGTAACTGCAAGAGTTTTGTTCTTGCCGTGCAGTGCAGCATCTCTAAATAAACCTCTGTACCACCAGAACATTAAGCAAAAATTAAACCACGATACAAACGATAACTTAATAACGTAAATCATAACAGATTTAAGTGATAAGGAAACTATAACTCAAAAAGAACAACTCGAAACGGAACATTCCAATTACACTACCGAAAAACATCCAAATCCAAAGTGTTATAGACTCAAAAGCACTAGACAAAGTGAAAAGTGAAAGCGAACTTGAAAAGCAATTATAGAATTGAATTAACAATAACTCGTAAAGAACTAGAACAAGTGCCAAAAAATACCAAACTGTTGACTCACAAAGATGATACAGTAACCGCAAACATAGTAACGGACGCAATGACGGCCGGAGTGGCAGCCAGGCGCAAGTCCAGGCCTCGGAGAAGCTGGGCCAAGGTGGAGCACGATGGACAGGTATTGTGGAGGAAATAAGGAAAATATCATGGTGAATGGGTGTTGTTTTAGTTTGTATTTTTATATAGTTTGGTAGTTTCAGTAGTATTAAGACCGACCTATGTCCACGGTTACCAAGCAAGACTCCTACGTTTGCCAGGGTCGCGAGATTTGTTCGAAAGAGATACCGTGGCCCTGGCATATGGGCAACTGAAGGAACACGGGTGGGTTTTAGTCAGTAAAAGTCTGACACGCCCTCCGCTCCACCCAGAGCGGGAGACGTCATAAGATGATTTCCCAACTAGAAAGAAAAGAAGAAAATAAAGATTCCCACGTTCCTATGAGCTCTTGTGCGGCTTTATAATTACTGCCAGAATTTTTGGGCTTATATTCTTTGTTTCTTCGATGTTTTCAGCACTATATTTCTTATCAACCTGTATGTAAAAGCCTTCAATCCATACGGAATGTTTTCCTGTTGAAATATGTCTGTCTTGGCGATTTATCTTTTTTTGAAGATGCTGGCCAAAGACTTTCATCATACCAAGTTATTTACCAGCTTTTGGAGTAGAAATAATACGTTAATCTTAAGGAACCAACAACCTCAAAACTAAAGATGTTGAACCTCACGTGGTTTTAATATTTGATCCGTCTTAAATTCTGCGCGAAACTGATTCTGCGAAGTACGTCATATCAAACTTGTATGTCTTAACTAAACATCACCTTCTCTTTGTCTCCAGGCATCAGACTTCACGGATATAGGCGACTGGCCGACCCTCGGCGCAGCCGTCTCCGGAGGAGCCAGGTGTCACTCCACGCCACCTCCTCACGATGCTGATCCGGCACATCATAATGGGACTGCGGTAAGATAACTGTTTTTATGCTATATTCTTCTCAGCTGTTTTCTTCTATCAAAACAGCATAAACTATGGGCATTGCTCATGTAGTGGTCAAATTTTACCCTATCGGCAGCTCTGACTGTCCACAACAAAATGGTCATTTACGGGACATGCCAGGGTGAAATGTCAAAAATAATATTGTCATTTGTTAGAGAGCTCTCTTTGCGTTCTCTATAATAGAAAATAGTCCTCTAGACCATATTTCGGCTGTTGCGGTCAATCTTAAAGGAGACTAGCTTTAGACGTGGGAGATATTATAGTGCAGGCGTGTGTGGGCATATGTACATAGGTGCTTTCTCTGTTCCCTCACTCTCATAGTCCAAAGGGACGGCACGCAATCCGATACGACTGGAAAGAGATTGGGCGTAGGATCAATGGCATAACATGCTTTCTGAGGTACGGGGGTATCACACCATTAACTTCCAAAGTCCGGGCTGCTACTAAGATTTTTTTCTAATGTACAAAACCCGTCGGGCAACGTGTTACTGGGACTCGAACCACGAGACCAACGGAGCAGTCAGTCGGGGCGTTTTCTATACTTCGTGTAAGACGACACTACGAGGGTCGATAAGTGTCCCTCGTAGTGTCGTGAGAAAGACATTTCATTGCCTATATTGTCGCTTTAAAGCATGAGTGTTTTTATTGGTTCTTCACGTTTTGTCAGTTATCCGATAAGTTACATGTATAAGGGGCAAGGATACTGTTTTTAACTGAGCACAAATCGAGATTCAGGGCTGCTACCGAGTTTTTCCGAATGGGAAAAACTGAAAAGCAAAGCCTAATAGATGGCCGATGGGGTCGGAAGGTTCTGGAGTGGCGACCGCGTACTGGAAGACGTAGCGTTGGAAAGCCTCCAACAAGATGGACCGATGACCTGGTGAAGGCCGCAGGAATACGTTGGTTGGCTTGGAGGAGAACTATGTCCAGCAGTGGACGTCTTTCGGCTGAAATGATGATGATGGTGATGATGAAGCTTAACTCGAATCAAATTTATTGAAACACAGGATTGCGAGTCTAGTTTACGTGAAGCAAAAACGTAGTACCCCTTTTTACACGCTTTATATTAGCTTCACTTGTATGTTTGTTTGTAACCGATTCCTTAGAGCGCGATTTTGACCCACTTTAAACGACCAGATTTCATTCAAACTGCACACCTGTCAAGGACCGATGACAATGCAATAATTTCATAAATTTGTGCCATTATCCTTGCCAGGGTTACCAGGACAGCAAAAAACTGTCACAAACTAAGCTGACATACGTCTCAAAATTCGAAACACTCTAAAAAATAGAAAATAAATAATAGTTTAAAAAAACAAAAAAACACGCTTCCATTGAAAACCAAACTAAAAAGTACAAAATAATGGAAAAAGCGTGGGGTGCCTGATATCAATAAAAAAATACCTTAAAAAGCATTACGAACATTACGCGGACAAAGGAGTATGAAATTGGGCACATTTAAAGTTTAAATGGATAAGAACTGCAGAAATCAAATATTTTTTAAACAATCATGAATTAGAAATGTGTTGAGTTTTAAATGAATAATGATCTAATTTCGACCACTGGGTGACCATTAGATCGTCTAAGTTGTCCCTGAAGTAAAATTGAGCAAAATAACAAAAACAAAACACAAGCGAGTGAAAAGAATTCTATTACCAATTCAACCCGCAATATCGAATAACACGCCGAAGCAATAGTTATCGGAAAGCGAGATAAGAGGCTAGTTCTATTGTTTATGTTGCGTTTGGAAATCGGCATAGAGATGACCTTGGGAAGGTTAGTTGATTGCGTACTAGTATGCGCCAAAGCGAGATGTAGAAACGAATTTAGGATGCAGTTCTTTTTAATACAATATGGTTTACATCCAGATATACTCACACTTCTTTCCCATGGGCGTCGGCAGAAACTACGGAACGCCAACTTACCTGCTACGATCCTTAAGGTGAATTGCTCCAAACCAGCCCGCGAACGCCTAGGAACAAAAAAAAAACAGAAAAAATCATTCCTAGGCCTTTATGAACTTGGAGGGTTGTATTGGTGATTTTGATGATTATAATTCTGTAACTAGGCGTAAGACGTATGGTCTTACAGGCGCGAATAATATTTTAATCAACATACAACCTAGCACTGGCCTGCAAATTGCAAAAAACGCAAGAAATTTTGAATTTCGCGGGCTGGTTGGAGCATTCACCTTAAAACGTTGAGTGCCGATCACGCGATATCGCGTGCTTCCTACTAACAATTTTGTGTGCGCTCTAAATCTGTGGCCATATGGGATTTCGGCACTCGACGTTTTAAATACTCCTTTTGCCTCGTTTAGGTTCATACATTTAGTCATACACACACGCTGGTTGCGAGTACTACGCACCTGACTTTTATGAAGAACATCACCAATATTGACACCTGGCGTTCACTCCCGCGTTTCCACTCACATTTCCTTTCCTGTATTATGGCATTATACATACATATACTCACGCCTTTTTCCCATAGGAATAGGCAGAAACTACGTACGGAACGCCACCTGCTATGATCCGTACATACTCATTTTGCCAGTTTTGTTCAGGTTCATACATCTGGTCATAAACACACGCCGGTGGCAAGTACTACGCACCTGACCTTTCTGAAAGACATCACCAATGAGGCCACTATATGTCCTTGTAGCGCGTCCCCTTAATCCCTCCCGGTGTTTCCACTCACATCTGCCTTGTAAATACCTTTTGTTAGCCGCCCTTCATTCATCCTCTCAACATGACCAAACCATCTAAGCATACTGTTTTCAATTTTCGTCACTACGTCTGGCATAGCATTATAACAAATTCGAATTTGGCAGTAATACACTAGGGGCTCACGGCAAACGTTTTGTTAGTGTCATCCCGTATTTTAGGCCTCATATCTCTCCACTATAGAGATGCTGGGTTACGCAATACGGGTAAAGTAAATATTTAACAGTAAGTAGGTTTTATTGAGAACGTTATTGCGATGTTCTTGATTACTTACTGACAAAAACATGTCATTTTATACGAAATATAGTCCTGTAATCTGTGAAGAAGTCCCAGAGGACGAGTCTAATGCAAGGATCAGTGTGACCTTCTGGGTTTGAGAGTTCGGGCCTCTAGTCGCTATACTGCCCGACTCTTTTGTTTTTTTGTGGGTGGGAAATCATCAAATAACGGAGCGGGAGGGCGTGTCAGAGTTTTACTGACTAAAACCCACCCGTGTTCCGTCATTTGCCTATATGCCAGGGCCACGGAAACACTGCCCGACCCTTTTTTTTTTTTTTTGGATGGGAAATCATCAAATGACTTCTCCCGCTCTGGGCGGAGCGGGAGGGCATGTCAGACTTTTACTGACTAAAACCCACCCGTGTTCCTTCAGTTGCCCATGTGCCGGGGCCACGGTATCTCTTTCGAACAATCACGCGACCCCGGCAGGCACCGGTCCTAGCAGACCCCTTCAGTGCTGCTGACATCTCTTTGAGGCGAGCGTGGAACACTACGCGCCGTCGACCCGAGCTTGGTCCTTACCGGGCGGCGAGCTACCCATTGCTCGCCGCCCGCAAGCTCGCGCCTACGGTGGCCGGGAGTCCGCAATCGACTCCCGACGCCCGGGGCCGACTACCCGACCCTGGGATTGAAATCAGGACCCTACCTATCCTTAAAGCAACACTGTTCAAGCGCCACCTCAAATCTTGAAGCCCTCGCGGTCCACATCCATCGTCCATTACCCTGTCCATTGACTTTCTTATAATACTCCATCAATCATAACTGATAATACCTTCGTCACGTTACAGGAACAAGACCGCAAGCCCCCAGAGGAACCTCATCATCAGCAGCCCTCGAGGCCCGAGAGGGTGGAACCCACGCACAACCACCAGCACAACGACAGACACCATGATAAACATTTTGATAGGAATAAGAATTCAGGTTTGTACTGCCGTCTTTATAATGGTATTTGTTTATTTGTCATGGTATGGTCACGTGATACGAAGGAATGAGGAAAATGTCGTGAGGAAAGTATTGAGTATGAATGTTGATGGCTGTAAGAGTAGAGGGAGACCAAAGAAACGATGGATGGACTGTGTGAATTATGATATGGATAGAAAGGGGGTGACTACTGAGATGACGACTAATAGAGAATTGTGGTTGTGGTTGGACATTTCTCAATATTTTGAATGTTCTTGTTTTTTGAGAAATAAATGTCTTTAAACCGAAAGACATGTTGCGCCGACCGCAAATAAATTGGGATAAGGGGAGGAGAATGAATGACAGCTGTCTTTATTATCTTCTTTAGATTTCTAGCAAGGTAGATCTGAAAGATACTGTGGGTTCTTACCAAGGGCTATCGTGATAAATGATTTTATTTCTACTAACTTTTAAGACTACTCTGAGAAGAAAGGCCGAAACAAATTCAGAGATTACAGTCTCTTTTAAAGTCCAGACATAATCCTGCACCCTAATTGCGAAACGCACAATTTATCAAAATCTGAATGGGATTGAAGATTATTTCTAAACCATTGCGTCATTTGTTCGAATAAAGTGTCGGCTCAGCAACGTAAATAACGCAATGAATGTTGTTTAACTATGAATATTAAACCAATTCCTACCGATAAAAAGTTCCGCAATTACCCCTCTAGTCAGAACCTGTGAAGACCACGTAGACTGGTGTCTGAAATGGTATTTTGAGGAAAGAACCACACAGTTCAGTCAGTTTACGCATTTGTCAGTAATCGTTCAGCTCGAAGCAGATCTTAAGCAGAGCAACGATACGTCGAATTGGTCATAGAAATAGCATTTAGGTAGGCCGCATAAATTACTCAAATTGATAGATATGACCGTGATTAAAACGAAGAAAAAAGTAAAATAATAAACCACATTGTTTAATACTTCATAGAGTGTCATGTCATTGGATATTATGTTGAAAAGGTATAGAGAAAAAAAGTTTGCAAAACTTCTAAAAACAAATGTTACTAATTAATTCCGTTTGGTCAGTGACTAACAGACTTACAAGAGAATGGGCAGCAGCGTTCTCTATTCATTTTACCTCTACTGCGATCGCCAACCCGCCTTGCCAAGCGTGGCGATTATAAGTTTATAATCTATTTATATTCCCCATCTTATTTATAATTTGATATAGGATGTATTTTAATAGTTTTTTTTTTTCAATAACTGTTCCTCACAATGAAAGCACCTGCCATCTAATCTCTTCACCACCCTTGGTTGACTGGTAGAGAATGCCTAAGGCATTAAGTCCGCCTTTGTACCTTTTTTGTGTGCGAGAAGTTTAAATAAATAAATAAATATAGCAAACCACCCAAATTGGATGAGACCCATTTCTAGCAGTATTCGTTTTTCGGCTGAAATGATGGTGTCTGATTGCGTAAGAATATATCACATAGTTTTGGTCTCACCATACATATTTTGTCGTGTCTTAAATCATCATCATCATTTCAGCCCTAAAACGTTCACTGCTGGACTTAGGCCTCCCCCAATTTGGGGGCTTTGCCATAATCGCCACGCTTGGCAGGCGGGTTGGCGATCGCAGTATGGTGGTAAAATGCATAGAGAACGCTGCTGCCCATTCTCTAGTAAGTCCCTTAGTCGCCTTTTACGACACCCACGGGAAGAAATGGGGTGGTGTTATTCTTTACATCCAGCACCACACAGTACTCAGGCACCACACGGCACGATTTGGTGACCTACAATACTTTATCTATGTAACTCTTTATCTTCAGGTGCAGGCAAAGTTGGCAGTAAGTCGGGCAAGCATAAATGGGTGCCTCTGGACATCGATGTGAAAGCCGCTAGGCCCGGCAAGCACGGGCCACAGCATTCGTCACGACCAGAAAACGGTATGTGGCTATTCAGAGTGGCATAGACATCGACACAGCCATGGATTCAGTTCCAAATCAAATCAAAATATTGTCTTTTCACATAAACCTACATGGGCACTTATGAAACGTCAGAAGCTAGGTGCACGGTTCTAATTTGTTGATACCTATGGAGAAGAGCCGGCAAGAAACTCCACGGTTACTCTTTTAAAAATAATTGGTTTTTACAATGGTTTCAAATTACAGTGTTAATAGTTATGGGAGGACGGTGTAGGCCTGTCAACAAGTACCAGGTAGGTACTTAATAAATTAGAAAATTGTCTACAGTCTACAAGGCCTATAACGTTCTTATATTTACAAAATATGGAACAATCTACATACGTAATAGTATTTCATAAATAAAACTTAGGTAATACGTAGAACGGGCTGGTGTCCGCAACTCCACGTCTGAGCGTATATTTTGCGTACGGGTGGGAAATCGGTTATTCGACCCACCCCAGCTCCTCGAGAAAGGCCAGCAACGCCTTGATGTTGCTGACTATCTCACGTAGGGCACCTAAAAAAACTTATTAATCTATTTCAACCAAATGTCATTATTACCATGACAACCAAATAGAAAGAGTTCAAATTAAAATTGTAGGTATATATTTATTATTTACCTACAATGCTTTTATCATTTATATGTTCATGAAACTGAACATCCCTGTGTTAACATATTTTGACAGTTGTTGAAATTAAATTGTTCCATACATTTTGATTGCTTTATCTAAAATGTATTCATAATCATCCCGTATTTTAGGCCTCATATCTCTCCACTATAGAGATGCTGGGTTACGCAATACGGGTATAGTAAATGTTTAACAGTAAGTAGGTTTTATTGAGAACGTTATTATGATGTTCTTGATTACTTATTGAGAAAAACATATTATGTTAAAGATGTTTTGAAACAAGCGGCAAATAGTACCACTGCTTCTCATCTAAGTTATTAAATGAAGGACTAGTTTCTGCCCGCGACTTCGTTCGCCTCAAATTTTTGCGCCCCTCGCATCAAATTGCCTGCCAGTTTTCGTCCATTTTTCGTTGCTGCTCCGCTCCCTTTGATCGTAGCGTGATGTTATATAGCTTATAGCCTTCCTCAATAAATAAGCTACCCAACACAAAAATAATTGATTAATTCGGACCAGTAGTTCCTGAGATTATCGCGTTCAACCAAACAAACAAACTCTTCAGCTTTATAATATTAAGTATTGATGACATCGTCCCAAAAAAATAAAAATATCTTCCAAAATATCTTTTAAATACACACCATGGTTGGTTATGGTGAATTCATTTGTTTGTAGGTCTTGTAGACTATTCATTAGTAGACCATTTTCTATTTTTAGTAAGTTTCGTTTTATTTGTTGACAGGCCTACACCGGACAGTGTTGGCCTGTCAATAAGTACCAGGTGCCATACCTATTGATATTGTTATTTGAAACCACTGTAAAAGCCAATTATTTTAAAACAGTAACCCTGGAGTCTCTTGCCGGCTCTTCTCCAGAGGAATCTACCAATTGAAACTGTTTCTGACGTTATAAGTGCCCATGTAGGTTTGTGTGAAATAAAATATTTTGATTTAATTTGTTGTTTGTGGATGAATGGAAGAAGATTTTCTAGCTATATGTCGGGAGAATTATGAGATGAGAACTAGGCAGAGCCTTGTACTATGGCAACCAGACAACTGATAAATATACTTATATATTTCTAAATACATACCATATTATAGATAAATTACACCCAGACACCGAACAAATGATTGTGCTCATCACACAACGATTTGTTCTGGGTGGGAATCGAACCCACAAACTCAGTCTTAGCAGTCAGGGTCACTAACCACTAGACTAACAGGCCAGTCAAATTATATTATTTGTGTATTTAACTTACTTAATTGAACAATCTAAAGTTTTCTGATAAAGGCTATTTTAAATTCTATTTATAATTATTTGTTTTTGCGAATCATATTATGTTCAATATGTAGTCTGACACTGGTCTGAAAAATATGGCACAAAGAAAATTAAAAACCTTTGAAATTTCGCGGGATATTGTGGCCCTTTTTTTTGGATGGGAAATCATTAAATGACTTCTCCCGCTCTGGGCGGAGAGTGTGTCAGACTTTTACTGAAACCTACCCGTGTTCCTTCAGTTGCTCATGTGCCAGGGTCACGGTATCTCTTTCGAACCCTCCCGTAATAAAATAACATTTTGTTCTAATATCTGCCTATAATGTTCCCACTGCTGGTACACAGGTCTGTACTCTATGAGGAGTGGCCGTACTCCATCACGCGGGCCCAGTGCGGGTTGGTAGATGTCACATGTGTTCTATTATTTTTTTGTTCAATGGCATGCTCGTTTCCTCACGTTTTTTTTCTTTCACTGTTTTTGAGAGCAGTGGTGATGAATTAATTTACCTTAACCTACGATTTGTAAGTCGCGGCTATGACCACTGGGCCACCACTGCTCTCAACATTTTGTAAATGTACTAGCCAGCGGCTTCCCTGTCTATCTATACAAATAAATAAAATTGAAGTGTCCGTTTTTAATTTCGAATTAAGAGTTTTTCACTAAATGCATATGAAAGTATATATGGTACTTACATGAAAAAATCATTGTTTTTAAATTTTGTCCGTCTGTCTATTTGTCTGTCTGTTTGTTCCGGCTAATCTCTGAAACGGCTGGACTGATTTTGACGGGACTTTCACTGGTAGATAGCTGATGTTATAAGGAGTAATTTAGGCTACTTTTTGTTTGAGTAGCACGTCCCTGTGTGATAATTTCTGAACACCACGCGGGTGAAGCCGCGGGCACAGCTAGTAATATATATAAACATTCCTCTTGAATCACTCTGTCTATTGATGAACACCGCATTAAAAAAAAATCGTTGCATAGTTTAAAAGATCTAAGCGTACAGACGCGGAAAGCGACTTTGTTTTATACTATCTAAAGATACTACGAGTGATGTTCTCAAGTTTACTAACTTCTATAAGGCTTCATCAGTACACCAAAGTATATATGTTCATCAATTCTTCTCCTAACAGACACAGTATCCCTAAACGGGGAAGAGTCCCGGTCACGGGGAGGAGTGCGGTCCCGCGGAGGCCGCGGTGGAGCCCGAGGCGGGAGACGCTCCGCCCCTCGGCCTGCGTCTGCGCTGCCTTCTCTGCCCGCGCCTCACCACCACACACTCTACCACCACGCGCACGACTTCCCGCACCACCCGGACCTGGCGCAGGTAACTTAGAGGACCAGGAAACCTCTTATTGATACGTTGAACGCCTCAGGCTTCGTTCACACGGCATTGTCCTGCACGTTTTTTTGTAATCGTTTTTTTAACGTATAGTCAACCGGGTGTTCATATGGTAAATTTTCATTCGTGTAAAAACGAATAGCTGCAGTTTCCACACAGTTGTCACAGTGAGTAGACGGCACTAATGGATCGCGATTTTTATAAAGTTCCAAAGTTTTATCCCATAAAACGGGATTTCGTTCCACTAAAGAAATTAATAGTTCGTTATCTATAGAAGATTCCTCAATCATTTTGAATATCAAACCAAATCAAACATAAAATACGTGCCACCCCTCCAAAAGACGCTCAGGTACTAAACGCTTCTTCGGTTGCTATTCGATAAAAAACGTATGACATCATGTCGTGTGAAGAAGACAAAGCTATACCATATGCCACTGCGAACCGAATACGTCAAAGTTCATTCGATTTGCTTGACAAGTCCGTTGAGTATGCGTTTAAACGTATAAGCGGTACACGTTTTTTTGCAGTACAATCGACGTGTGAATGGATCTATGTACGTTGTATGGTCACTATTTATACGTTAAGACGTATACTGCAAAAAAACGTGCAGGACAATGCCGTGTGAACGAAGCCTTAGTCTTTCTGATTGGGCCATTGGGTCGACATACAATAGTTGTGGCCGCTAGGGACAATATATGACAGCGAGTCAGAGGCGATTTTAAGCATCTCTATTGAGCCGTCGGCCACAGATATGAAGCTAACATGTATTTAACACGATCCCCACGGCCCTGCAGACAAATAGATGATATTTTTTTTTTTTTGTAAAAAATATGACTTGGAAAAATATGACATTTAATGTTGGGACAAGACTTTTTAAACTTGGCCCCTTTTACTAAACAAGTCAGGCCCTATGTTGTCCCCTTTGGCGTTTAACGTGTTTATACAGAGTCCTATACCACAGTAATAAGGCCTCTTTTTCAATAGGTTAAATTTCTTACGCACATAAATATTTACTTAATATTTTTAATACACTGCTTAGGCTAGAACCTGCAATGAGTGTTTTCTCAAACTAAGTATAATCACTATGGGTTCGATTCCCATACAAAAAGAATCATAAACAGATTATTTACTACTCCATACAAAAAAAAAAATGTATGTGATGAATAATACTGTATATGTGTGAACTTACATTCTAATTCAATTTAAAACCAGAATGCATGATTGGCACCTTAAGTTAAAATAACAAATATTGGTGACGATTCTTTTGCTCACCACCTAAACTAATATAAGAGTATTGCTATCTCTTACTGATATACCATGAAAGATAAAGACAAGTGACGTTTTAGAATTGTCAAACTACATTACGTCTAATTACTCATGATGAATTTAATTCGTCGAAGAAAATCTTAATTCAAAAGAATTTCACAGCTCATAATATATTTCTGTCTCTTTCTTGTTTCATTAGAAGGAAAAAGATAGCAATAGTCTAAATTAAGCCTAGTTGGTGCACAACAGAATTATCACCAAAATATTTCTTGTTATTCTAGTATTGTGATTAACCATTGACAAAATATATATTTTTCTCTGTGTAAGGGCAAGACGCGTTAGCTGCACGCATTTTGTCCTTGGTAAACATATTATACACCAAAATGTATACATATGTATACCAAAATGAAGTCCCCGATCCTAAAACCCAAAATTATTTCATTCTATTTTCATTTTGAGTACCATTTTTTTTTTTCATTTCATCACTGGCTGGTTTACTGCTTATCCAGTAGTTATAAGTCATTATAGTTTAAGCCAGCCTTACCCAAAGTGGGCGAAAGCGCCCCTTGTGGGCGCTGCAGGCCTACAGAAAAAAATGGGGGCGTTGTGTGGACTCTACACAACGCCCCCATTTTTTTCTGGGTCTCCTACCACCCCCCTTTAGGCCTGCAGTGCCCACAAGGGGGCGTTATCGCCCACTTTGGGAAAGGTTGGTTTAAGCCAACATTCGAGGCAGTCGCGGTCATAGAATGCAAGAGCGAGATGACAGTAAAATCTGTGTAAATACTCGTTAGAAATATTTATCGTCCTTTTTGCATGTTTTATGACCGTGTATGCCGTTTGGGTTGGCGTTTAGATAGTAGAATATCTCTGTATGAACGATTCAAAGTTAACTTAACCCATAAAAGGCGGGGTGTTATTATCTTTAAGCTTGCTTTGCTTGATCTACTTTTTCTATAAGGGGGCCCTTTAGTACTATATTATTTTGGACATCTGTACTTTTGTTTACCTATGTTCTACAAATAAAATTATTTGATTTGATTTGATTTGAGTACCCAATTCCTCCACGAGGTGAAGGAGGAACCGCGAGATTAAACCATTCAAATTTTCTTCAGTTTTTTTTTGCAATTGGTAGATCAGTGTCAGTGTTGCATGCTGATTCAATTATGATTTGGAATTGTAGCAAATATGGCTTTAGAGAATTATAATCACAATCAAATTTAACTTTAATCAACATACAGGGACACTGATCTCTGCCAAAGTCGCGAGATTGTTCGAAAGAGATACCGTGACCCTGGCACAGGCAACTGAAGGAACACGGGTGCGATTTAGTCAGTAAAAGTCTGACATCCCGCTCCGCCCAGAGCGAGAAAAGTAATTTGATGATTTCCCATCCAAAAAAAAGGACTTCAAACAAATAATAACCGACTTCTTTAAAAACACTACAAAGTGAAAAATAACTTTAATTTCGGAATTCTTAGAATCTGTATTTAAGTTTTTTGCCACCAACTTCCGAAATTAAAGTTTTTTTTTTTCACTTTGTAGTGTTTTTAAGGACGTCGGATGTAATTTTTTTGAAAAAAGTTTTTATTTAAACTTTTTTTTTAGTATCTACCCCGCACTAATTCGGAAAAATAGGAATAGTGTTTGATTTTCTCATGGATCATTCCGTAGTTCCCCTAGTTTATAATCTATGCATTCCACAAGATAACATGTACATGAATGCTAAATTAAACACTTATCTCTTATATCCCTAAATAAAAGAGTACTCAAATGACTTTGTTTTCGCATTTTCTTTATCTCTCCACGCAATGTTATTCTAGCTAAAGTAATTACCCGAATCAGCAATGTTTATCTTTTACCAGTTTGCACGTAAATATATTTTTAAAAGAACTTACTGACCTAATTTGGTTATCTTTTTTTTTTTTGTTATTTGCTTATACAATGACAAGACGCTTCTGCAGTATTTGTTAGTTTGTAAAAAGTCAAATAATGTCTCCCGCTCTGGGCGGAGCAGGAGTCCGTGTTAGACTTTTACTGACTAAAACCCACCCATGTTCCTTCAGTTGCCCATATGCCAGGCCCACGGTATCTCTTTCGAACAGATTTCTTGACCCTGGCAGGAAAGAATAGTGTAGTAAATGCTTTCTTAGAAATAGAACGGAAAACAATTGTTCAGTACATCTGTTGTTAAAATTCTTATGTTAGGTATTCAGATTCCTAGGGTCGCGGAATTGTTCCAAATAGTTACCGTGGCCCTGGCATAGGCAACTGAAGGAACACGGGTGGGTTTTACTCAGTAAAAGTCTGACACGCCCTCCCGCACCGCCTAGAGCGGGAGACGTTATTTGATGATTTCCTACCCAGAAAAAAAAGGTGTTATGATTCATCATCAGAATTTGCGTCGCCTTTTTCCAACCAAATCTCCCAGTCTCACCGGATGCAGCTAAATACCAGTATTTCACATGGAGTGACTGCCTCTCAGATCTTCACAACCCAGACGAATACGATACCCCTTTTTTTTCTGATGGGAAATCATCAAATGACTTCTCCCGCTCTGGGCGGAGCGGGAGGGCGTGTCAAGACTTTTACTGACTAAAACGCACCCGTGTTCCTTCAGTTGCCCATATGCAAGGGCCACGGTGTCTCTTTCGAACAATCTCGCGACCCTGGTAGGATACGATACCCCTTGGTAAGACTAGTTGTCAGACTTTGGGACTTCTGCCTATCCGTAACGACAGTCAAGTGTAGACAGTCGCTTCTTGTAAAGTACTGGTACACAGCTGCATTTGGATAGACTGGAAGTCGATCCCAACATAGTTGAGAAAAAGCTAGGCAGGTAAATTTATGTTAGTAGACAAGCAAGAGTTATTTATAACCAAAGACGAAATTTGAGGGGTCTATACAAGTTTTGTTGACAGGCCTTCCACAAGGTGGACCTCAATGGTCCACCTTGTGGAAGGCCTGACGTTGTGAAGGCCGCTTGAATCCGCTGAATGCGGGAACCATAAAATCAAAATCAAAAATCATTTATTTGCGTAAATAAGGTACACAAGGTTGGTAAAATATATGAATTTGTGCTCTTATTCTGCCTTTAATTTCGGCGTGCAAATATAGGCTAAACTTACACATTTCTTATTTATTTAAATTAATTATATTATCACAATCATGCTGTCATTAAGCAGATAATCCCATTAAAATTGTATTACTGAATTAAATAAATGTTAAAATAATAATAAAAGAATGATAAAAGTAATAATCATATGTGACAATTCATAGAAACAGTTCAAGTGGCGAGGGAGACCTATGTTCGGGAGTGGGCGTTTTTCGACTGAAATTATGTTGATGATACAAGTGTACCTCTACCTACCCATCGTGGTGTACAAGCGTGATTTTCTATCTCTCACATAACATGTTTTAAAACATAACCTATATTGGCGAAAATACTTAAAACATCATAGAGGTTTGTTAAACAATAATAAAAACTATAAAAGTGTGTTTGTGTGTGTGTGTGTGAACAAGTGAACTTTTCGCTCAAGCAAAGCTTACAAAGTTCACTATCGGATAAAAATAACCTCTTTTTTAATTGGCAATAAAGTTTTATTCACCATGCTGTGTTTAACATAACCTATAAAAAGTCACATGGTATGGTACTCAAAATAACTTTCACTCATTTGTTTCGGTGGTTATCAATCATGGGACAATATATATATATATATATATATATATATATATATAAATATATATGTATGTATTTACTAACGATTTTTATATGAATGTTGAATAATTATACAACGTATTTCTATGGATGTCCCATAACTCTTAGACTATTAGTGAGACCATGCCAAAGAATCAAATGGCATGTTTAAATAAAAAATAAAGTAATGGGTTTTTTTTTTATCTTGAATACTGGTGCAAGTTTCATTGATAAAGTAGCAGTAAATATTTTTTATTCGAACCAATCATTCAAATTTAAAGTTAAGTAAATGCGACGTTACCATATGTCATGTAAGGTTGTTTTACATAAATAATCGTCACGTCGAATTAAGTTGTATGAAAAATTGGAACGAATAAATAAATATGCTAGTTGATTCTTTGACATGGTCTTATTAATATCCTAGAGTTATGGGATATTCTAAGAAATACCTTGTATTATTATGTTGACATAATTTTATACGAGATGCATATAAATGCGTTTGTGTTGGCATAATAATTATAATGATTAATAATTTTTTTACTAATTTACACAATGAATAGGTACTTTTCTTCAGAATTTTTTATTCTTAGTCCACGTACGCACGAATGTATTAAAATCGCTGTGGGGTTTTTAACGTCCGTGCTTATTCATTTTTTTTAATAAGTAAGTACCTTTTAGATGGTTTTTAGTATCTTTTTGGTGTCTGAATTTAGTTTTAGTACTAGTTTCTT
Source organism: Aporophyla nigra (assembly GCA_947507805.1). Lineage (NCBI taxonomy): Eukaryota > Metazoa > Arthropoda > Insecta > Lepidoptera > Noctuidae > Aporophyla > Aporophyla nigra. The sequence continues at coordinate 9,046,339 of OX382319.1, read as the reverse complement.
TAAGGCTGATTTTTCAATACTTAGATAACTTTTACTTGTTGAATGAAAATTGCAGTTTAATAGAATAAAACTTGCACAAAATAATATGCTACGACACTCAGCACTCGGTAAAGAATAAGCGCAAGCCTTGAAGCAACTTTTTCCATAAATGACTACTGAATTGATTTCAGTAACATACCTACCGCCGATTGAGCTAAAGAAAATGTAATATTATTGCAAGGCAAGATGACTCAATTTTAAATGCAGATGGTCAACACGATTTCCTTAAATAAAACTTAGCTTTAAAAAAAATTAGTTTTAGTCATTGTATTTATGCTTTTAATTGGAGTGTATGAGGTCTTGTGTTAATTAATGTTGTAAATTATGTAATCAAATTATGTAATAATTTATATAATCCGCCATATTTATTGGAAAATTAGCCTTTAAGTATTTTGAAGCATGTTCCAACATTAACAAGTATAAAGTTTATACTTCTTTTATCATTGTTTTATGTTATTATATATTAATGGATGCATTTTATTACTAATAGTGGTGTTTGTCGTTTATTGGTGATCATTTTCATTGTTTTCATTTATTATTATTTTATTTTATGAGTTTGGTTGTGAAGAAATATTTCAAAGAACCGTTTAAAATTATAATTGGGCTTATAAATATTTAAGAATAATATATTATAGAGCTGAGGTACCCTGTGCAAGGAAGAAAGCATGGGATCAAAAAGATGAGAGCTCGGAGAATATTTAAAGATGAATATAATTAATTCTGGTTTACCAACAAATTTGTAATTGTATACCAGAACATCATTTGAGAGACTAACAAATATGAATAGTTAATTCTGTAATATCAGAAACAATGTTTTTTTATAAGTCAGTAATAAATTGCGCAAAATAATTTAAAGATTCGTTCTGGTTTATCAAGAAATAAGTAACTGTATACCAGAACATCATCTGACGAGACTAACCAACATGAATCCTGTTAATATCAAAAACAATTTTTTTTACAAGTCTCAAAAAGAAATTGCCCAAAAACAACTTAAAAATGAATAGAATTAATTCTGGTTTACCAAGAAATTCGTAATTGTATACCAGAACATCATCTGACGAGCCCAATAAAAACAAAAATGATAGAAAATGTTCACACCAAAAACCGCGGTTTGCACCAAGCAACCAAGCTCAGTCCTCCCCCTCCCCCCTACGCAGCTGCGAGTATCAGCGGCTGGCGTGGCGCAGGTGGTGGTGCCGTTCGGCGGGCTGGGCGCGCTGGGCGCTCCGCTGGCGCCGCCGCTGGCGCAGGCCTTCTACTACGGCGCCGCGCAGGCCACCGCCGCGCCCTACGGCATGGGGCTCGACCACGCCACGCTCAAGGACCTCATCAAGAAGCAGATGTGAGTACTCAATAAAAAAACTCATTTATTCAAACAAGTCTGAGAGTTAGCACTCTTTGAACGTCAAAGTTACATCAGACAGTCCCCCAATACCAACTCAGTACACCACGTACATTCGCGTTTCATAAAACGTATTCATTTTGGCATTGTTTTTAAAACATGATGATAATGTAGCGGCATAACGTCACACATATCCTACATCGCGCAAGCAGAGTTTTCGCGCAACTAGCATATAAATGTCCCGACATTAATTTTAGTCCCATCATTTAGTTCTCCGTGGGTGTCGAGGCGACTAAGATACTTACTAGAGAATGGATAGCAGCATTTTTTAAGCATTTTACCACCATACTTCTTCCTCTTAGCGCATCGATAGCAATCAAAATATAGTCAGCCCAGAATTTGGCTACTAGCTTAGCACTCTCAGAGGCATCCATCAACTCCTGTGGCGTGCTAACAACATGCTGGACAAGATATTAAGTGCCGCATTGTTTGTGGGACAGCACCACATTTACACTCCAGGGTGCTTACTCTCGAATATAATTCCGATAGATCGACATTGGAATTGTCAGTCAAACGTCAGTGATTGGCTGGACTCACTGAGTCTAGCCAATCCCTGACGTTTAACTCAACCAACTGACGTTTGACCAATGTCGATCTATTGGAATTATATTCGAGAGTAAGCCCCCAGGGCGGAGCCATCTATGAATTTCCACTTGTACAGATTCTCTGTACTTCGGCCTACTTGAGTCCGGACCCTATTTAAAGACTTACCATACAAAACAATATACCTATATTGTATTAAAATGACGCATGTCGAGTTTGGGCTCATTTCATGAGTACTCTAGTATTAAACAATAAAAATAAAACATTAAATTATCTTTTTCTAACTAAAAACACGTCCATTTGTTAAAAAAAAAATCTTCTTTTGAAGCCTCTCTTGGAAAATAGTTTTGTTCTTCTTAATTTGCTGGAATAGTTCAATTTTTATTAACTTTGTTCTGAAGTATCATATTGGTACAAGCATAGAATATGTATAACCAAATTGAGGTCACGAAACAATTCGTAATATTTTTAAATGTTATTTCTCCCATCCACAGCGAGTACTACTTCAGCCCCGACAACCTAGCCCGCGACTTCTTCCTACGCCGCAAGATGGCGGCCGACGGGACCATCCCCGTGACGTTGATAGCGTCGTTCCACCGCGTGCGCGCCCTCACGCCCGACGTGCAGCTCGTGCTCGACGCCATCCGGGACTCCGACAAGCTGCAGCTCATCGGGGGGTTCAAGGTAACCGCGGCATCTGACTAGCCTGCCCCCTTTACATTAGTGATAGTCAGGTATAGACAGAGGCAGTCTCTGCGCCCCTAGCACTCGCAGGAGGAGACGCCACGGGCGTTGGGAGTCCATTCCGGACTCCAGGCCACCGTAGGCGCGGGCTTGCGTGCGGCGAGCAATGGGTAGCTCGCCGCCCGGTAAGGAACTGGCCCGTGTCGACGGCGCGTAGTGTTCCACGCACGCCTCAAAGAGATGTCAGCAGTATTGAAAAGGTCCGCGCATTCCCGCTAGCCGCCGGAGAAGTCATTTGATGAGTTCCCACCCAAAAAAGCAGACGGCATTTCCATATCCGGCCTTCTGTATTCGTTCTAATAAACTTTAACTAATAACAAAAGTACTCAATCAACAGGTCCGAACAGCCTTCGAACCAACAAAATGGCCGATCCTCGACATAACATCAGGCACGAACACCGAAGAAGAGAAAACTGACAAACCAACCGCCCCCGAAGATAAACCGAAGTCTCCCGAAGACAAGCCGAAGTCTCCCGAGGACAAACCGAAGACTTCCGAAGACAACGACGTCAAAGAGAAAGAACCGACGATCGTGAAAGAGGAAGCACCAAGTATAGAATCGGAGAAAAGAGACGAAGAGAAGAGTGTGGCATTTGTGGAAAAAACTGTGCAAATTAAAGAAGAGAGTGTTAGAGTCGGTGCAATAACGACTACTTCTATAGTGGAGAAAATACAGGTAAAATTAGATTTTTATTTTTTATTGGTAGGCTTTGCAAGCGTTGACTAACATTTTTTTTTTAGACCATTAAGTTGCTTTTCGTCTAGAGATGTGCTATGCTACGTTTTTATAGGATGCGTTCGGTATCCACCAATCATATTCTTTGGTCCACATTGCGTAGCATCAGTGGGTTCAACTAAGCTGATTTTTTTGTATGGAAAGTTGCGTGCTATTTATGTAACTATATGCAGACCAGAGTACCTATAGTAGGCGCGCGTCTGTCACCGAAAGTAGACATGCCATTTTGGAAGCCAAAAGTATGTCTCTGCATCACCCAAAGGTTGACTGGTAAAAAATGCCTATGGCATTAAATCCGCCTCTGTACATTTGTGTGCTTAAAGTATTAAATAAATAAATAATAAAAAGTGGTTCTATATCTGGCAATATGCTTCCTTAGAGAACGTACCCATACTTCTTGATCCGTTTAGGGGGGGGGGGGAGGGGGGGGAAGGTCTTTAAAATGCTACGCTCAGTCAATTCGCTTTTTCGAACTATATTTGAATGTGGAGTGCTTACAGCTTGGCAACAAAGAGTCTGACGCGGTAGCAGTTGAAACTAAAATACATAATGTATTTGTTTTTGGCAACACCGCTTTATTTGTCAACTGCGGGTAGCTTCTCTGTCATTGTGTTCACAGTTGCATTTCATTTATTTCCAAATAACTATCAATTATTATTGCTTTTGTACATATACCTAAACACTTTTATTTCACCTTTGTTTCACTTTCTGCCAGCCAATATCATATTTGTAAATACTATGCAACAACTTCGAGGGGAAGGGGGGTCTTGGCATAGACTACGAGTGGTTACCGAGGGGAGGGAGGGGTCGAAAATGTTTAAAAAAATCGGTCACGTGGTATGGGTATGTTACTTACTGTCTTCGTAGCACATCTTACTCGCTCCGTTACAAAGCTTAGTATTAGTCTGCCAGGGTCGCGAGATTTGTTGGAAAGAGTCACCGTGGCCCTGCCACAGGCAACTGAAGGAACACGGGTGGGTTTTAGTCAGTAAAAGTCTGACACGCCCTCCCGCTCCGCCCAGAGCGGGAGACGTCATTTGATGATATCCTACCCACAAATAAAAGCTTAGTATTTGTGGAAGCGGCCGTATAGTATTATAGCTTAGCTTCCACATCCTCGCAGTATAGTCGCATAGCACATCTTTTGGTGAAAAGCAGCTTTAGGTAGACGCGCTAAGGTAGCCCATTCAAATTTTATTTACGTTTCGTTGTTTGTAATTTGCAGGTCAGTTTCGGGTTGTATGTTGGTTAAAATTATGATTACTGATAAAACAAAATACATAGCGTTTAAAAATTGCACATCATAAATAAAATAATAATAAAAACATCAATAATAATAATTTAATTCAGTGTATTCATACTTAAAATTCATTACGTATTTAAAATATAACAATATTAGTAATAAAAAAATATGCCAAATAATAAAAATAATGCTAAATTAAAAATGCTATTTTTTATTATGCTAACTGTGACCAATACATTATTTTGTATTTTTTTTTTTTTTTTTGTATATGTCAATAGTTCAATCTGTGTGGTTCTTTCCTCAAAAAGGCATTTCACATGGTCTTCACATGATGTGACCAAGATTATGTCTGGACTTTAAAAGAGACTGTGACTTCTGAGTTTGTTTCGGCCTTTCTTCTCAGAGTAGTCAGTGAGGAAACGCCGACCTCATCTAGTTTAAAACTGTACAAACAACTTTCAGAAATAAATTCATTAATCGTTTAATAGCTTTTGCCAGCGGCTTCACCCGCGTATAATACGTATAAACTTTGCTCTTGAATCACTCTATCTATTAAAAAAAAAACGCATCAAAATGCGTTGCGTAGTTTTAAAGATCTAAGCATACATAGGGACAGACAGCGGGGAGGCGACTTTGTTTCATACTATGTAGTACTGTGTGTGTGCGTGTGGGTGAACCTTCCGGAAGAAATTCTCTAAATGATACAGAAAACCGCAAAATCCGTTACGTGGTTTTGAAGAAGTGAGCAGAGAAATACACAGACGGAAACAGCAACTTTTGGAGATAAATAAATATTTGTTACGTTAGCGAACTATATTTTTTATCAACATACAACCTCCACCCTAATTGCGAAACGCACTATCTATCAAAATCTGAATCATGAAGATTATTTGAAATTCATTGCGTCATTTGTTCGTTCAAATTGTCGGCACACCAACGTAAATAACGCAATGAATGTTGTTTAACTATCAAAATGAAACCAATTCCTACTGATAGGAAGTTACGCAATTATCCTTCTGACGCTGACCTACAAATTGCATAAAACGTAAGAATATTTAAATTTCGTTGGATACCTTGACGCTTTTGCTTTTAAACATTTCTTTGAAGTAAGACAAACACAGTTCTCAAGTTATAAATACACTAACAAACTAAGTTTATAGCATCATGTAAAGTTATTAAAATGATAAGGTACAGCTAACATCATCATCACCGTCATCTGCCTGCCTTGGTCGGCTTCTAGTCTTAACTAGATGCAGCTGAAAACCTGTATTTAACACTAAGAGACTGTCTATCTGACTTTCAAAACCCAGTGACTGGGTAATATGTAGTTACCCTTTGGTAAGAGTTTCGGGCTTTTGATGAATCGTAGCGACTGTCACAAGTTATGCGAACGACAGTCGAGGCTTAACGTGGTTTTTCAAAACGTAATGGATGCAAGCGTAGCGTACGTAATCTTCAAGTGGCTGTTAAGTGCTACTTAGCCATGAGCCATGTGACATTTGTATGGTTTGTATATAAATAATGGAAATCGAAAGGTAAAGACGACTATTCACCAACGCGGCAACGTGTGCGGTGTTGCCCAGTGCCTGCTCCAGAGGCGTATGATGAGACACTCGTGCGACACGGCAACACCGGGTCTCATGTGGATACATGCCGCTGATTGTCTACGCTTGTACTCGAATATAACGGATTATGTACGTCAGTCATTTTATAAAGGTTGGGTTTGATCAAACGAGCGCGTAGATTCTATGTCTAGTGTTCTATATTGATGACATTTCACTTTTTCTAGAGGCTTTTATTAAATAAAAATAAAAATAAACACTATACAAAGGCCTCAAGTATGTTAGTAGGTCCAGAAAATATTTTTATACGTAATCTTTAGTTAAAAATCGTAAAGAAATAGGCCAGACATTTTTATCGGATTATTACTTAAGAAAACAAACTGTTTTTTTTTTTCTTAAGTAGAAACTTCTTTAGCCATGTTGAGCAAGTTTTGATAGGGGCAAAACTTATGGGCTAGTATCACCGACATACTTATGTGACGTGTTGTTTCTTCCGAAAGTTTTCACTTCTCTCTAAGCTAAAAATTCGAAATATCCGGCTCGAAGGACCAATGTTAAATACTAAGCATCTATGGTACGCATCTCCGTGCTTAAATTTTGACTTTATGTCTGTACAAGTAGGGTTGAGGGTTTGAATAAACCAACCAAACTGTATACTGTTCTAAAGGTGGTAATATAGTTGTTGAAATTCAGACGATCCCAACCAAATCATTGTAACGAAACGGTTCTGAGATCTAACTCGACGCCGACGCCATGTAGTTGCGTCATGTAGAACTTGTGAAAAAAAAAAACAATTCATTTAGTTGACTTGTTGAGCAGCTTTTGATCATGCATGATCATTAACACCATGACTGCCTATTTTGTTTATTAAAAAGGTATATTCATACCCACTAAAGAAAAAAACAAGATGATCTGATCAAAAAAATTGGCATGCCGGGAACGTGGAAGGAACCACGCAAGACACTGTGTCTTTTTAATTGTTATTGTAATTATGGCATTCAATGGGCTAAGGATGTGATAAGACCATCAAACTAAATAACTTTCTCTATTGGAACAATATCATAATCGTGAAAATACTATCCGGCTCATACATTTGAGTCGAGGAAGTTTAGATGATAAATATGACCCATCTCTCAATGTCTACTTTAGGATGCATATCCGGTATGGCTCACTATCCTTCCAAGGTCACGTCTTCCCTACCATTACAGCTCCCCCCGGTCTATTCCTTGATATGCAATCTTCACTGTAACACCGTGAATCATGAGGCTTCAGGGGTTAGTGCAAATCTTGGGATTCATTCGATTAATTGAGTCTGGTCAAACCACACTGGGGTCGGTGCATTTCATTCATTCATTTCAGTCATTTATTTCGGTCATTCTTTTCACTCTTTCTATTTTTAACCGACTTCAAAAAGGAGGAGGTTCTCAATTCGGATGTTTATATATATATATATTTTTTTTATGTATGTTCGGCCATAACTCCGTCATATATAGACGGATTTGCAAAATTCTTTTTTTGTTTGAAAGGGGTTTATTCCGAAATGGTCCCATATAAATTTCATATAGATCTGATGATGAGTTCCATAGATAGACACCGGAACTCTTTAACCAAGCAAATCGCGACCGTGGCGTGCTGGGCACATTTTGGTTTGTCATCTATACATGACTCTGGCGGTCAAAAGGTTAAAAAATGACAGCAAATCAACCGCGATTTCTGCTATCGCATAAATATGCATTGTTTGCTTGGAATTAGTGCGGGGTGGATACCACAACTAAAAATTTAAAAACAAAAACTTTTTTACAAAAAAAAAAACAACCGACTTCCTTAAAAAACACAGCAAAGTGAAAAATAACTTTAATTTCGGAAGTCGGTGGCAAAAAAAAACCATAAATACAGATCCTAAGACACCGACTTCCGAAATTAAAGTTATTTTTCACTTTGCTGTGTTTTTAAGGAAGTCAGTTGTTTTTTTTTGTATAAAAGTTTTTATTTATTCATACCATACACTCTGCCTCGTTGGTCTAGTGGTACCAGCGCTACTGTTGAGCATAAGGTCCTGGCTTCGATTGTCAGATCGGGCAAAGTGTTATTGGGTTTACTATCTGGAATTTCTCAGTAGCAGCCCTGAGTTTGTATTTATCCCCGGTTGATGGCAATAGGCTCGCCCCCTATTGCATGGAACTTAAACATAACAGGCGAAATGTGGGTGTAGTATAGGTACACCTCTGCCCAGCCCCTCGGGGAAATAAGGCGTGATGTACCATTCACTCATATCATTCATATCGTTCATTCATACATAACATTCGTTCATTCATACATTTGTGTCGAGGAGATTGAAGCTTTGTAAGGGACAGTTGATTAGTTTTTTCGCAATTACGATGTTGGTTCCACTGAACAAAATATTCAGTTTCATGGTCTTCACCACACCTTACCAATACATTTTGTATAGGCTTAAACTTTGAAATGTTGTCAATTGTTTTAGTGTCAACAGGTACAGAGCATTTTTTCCCTGGTTTATCAACTAAAATTCTATGTTCGTTTGATCTAAACCCACCTTTAACATAACATCTGATTTTGTATTATAGAAATTTTGCATGATCTGTTAGGATGCATGTTCGGTGTAGTATGCGAAGACACGAGTCGATGGCATACGACGCGGTACCATGTACGTGATGACAGAATATTATACGATAAAAATAAACCGTTTAAATCCTGCTCAAAATCACTTAGACAAAATAGCGTTAACTTTTTATGTTGGACGGAGCATTGAGAATCCAACAGACTGCATTCTAGCGCGGCGACAGACACCACACTGTTCGATTTTTAACTCTCGGAGTTATCATTGCGTTGTAGATCCATTCAGATAGTTTTCACTTATAATTATATCATTATTGTATTTAAAAATAATATAAAACATTTTCAAAAGAGTAACGGTGGAGTTTCTTGCCTATTTTTCTCCATACGAAAATACCTTCTGGAAAATACCGCCTAGAATCAATTCTATTTTAATGTAAATGTTGACGTTTTTATGTGCCTATTTGAAATTAATGATTTGTCTTTGACAGTACGTGAAAAAATCCCGCCGCGATATTATTACGGTCCTAAGTCCGTCAAACGAGAGCCGAACGAGGCCCTATGCCAGTTTCTCGAACGAAATGATCGCTGCTAATGTTACAAATTTTCAAACGCAAGAATAATTCTGTGATTTGTTAAAAAAAAATCGAACGTCAAAAGTAAATAAGACAGTCCCCCAAAACACCCGCCCTTCACCACTTCTTAGTGCTTTAGCTGAGAAGAAGTGGCGCAACAAACTATCCAGCAGCACAGCTGTCTGTTCAGTCAGAATAACTTCAACAATACAGCATCATTTGCCTATAAAGTACTCGGTATGTAAACAAGATCCAAAAATATAGAAAAACAGGACATTTTGAACAGAATATCTGTCATCACGACTAAGTGGTTACTGCGCTTTAAAATCTATCCGAAATGATCCATTGGTAGATACTATTTTTTTCAAAAATATATTATTTAGCTTGTAGTTGCTTATTCAATAGGTATTTTTTCAAACGTCAGCTTTATGTGTAAGTTATGAAATTCGCCTATTTTTTCTTTACATACGAGAGAGCTTAGAGCTTTATTTAATGTGTTTCACAGTTCACAAGATTTTTTATTTAATTTCTTTGTTATTTTCTATCAACAAAAGCATTACATTTTTCATTCATGCTCAATAAAAGTTTACTTTGATGACCGAGCCTCTGATAATTTTCAAATTATAGTAAAAACAGTTTTTAAAAGCACAGGTTTTTGCACTTTCAAGAATAGTCATAATACATTGTTTGCACTTGCATAGTGCATACAGGGCTTATCGTCGGTTGTATCCTCATTCTATTTAAAATTGTCGAACATAGAGGCCTCTGTGAGTTGGCTGCGGGCCCCCGTACGCCTTCGAAAAGACCCCATGGTCCCGAGATAATAGTGTAAACTTATTTTTAAAATTAGAACATCATAATATTATTCCACAATTTAAAAATCCACCCTAGGGTGGATACACGGAAATGTATGTCCAAAAATCCACCCTAGTGCGCATTCTGTTTATCCAATTATGTCTAGAATGGATTTTCGGACATACGTTTCAGTGTATACACCCTAGGGTGGATTTTTTAGCGTGCATAAACAGAATAACACCTAAATATCAGGCGACGCATTCCCATACATTAAACTAACCGTTATACATAATTTGTTATATACAAACTTGTGTTAGTAAATAAGCCTTACGATTTCATTAAAACTATGAAAATATTTTTTTTGTTCCGGGGTGGAAAATCCTCATGGATGGCCTAGGAAGGGTCTGTCAGAGCGTTACTGACTAAAAACCACCCCGGTGTTCCCTTCATACTTGCACCTGGATACCCGGATGTAAATATATCTTAAATCTACCCTGTTATCTTACCTCTTCAGTTCTAATACTGAGAAGGGCCACTACGACAGGGAACATTGACATTCAAACAGTCATAACGACTATTTTATGTAGATAAACGTTTTGGTAAATTTGAATACATTTATATCAGTATACATAGTGCATGAAAATTTCATATTTCTGCTTTTGCCTTCATATTAGTACAGGATTTGTGCGAGGACTTAAGTATTCTTTAGAATATTAACAGAGGTCTTATTTTTTTTATTTTTTTGTAAGCCTTTGTTGTTCCACTGCTGGGCAAAGGCTTCCGTTCCCTAATAACTACTAATAATATTTTTATTTATATAAAAATCAATTTTTGTTTATTAGTGTCGCTTAAAATTAAAAATTTATCCAAGGTGTTCCTTTTGATACCACATAACTCCAGGGTATTAAAGAGACCATGTCAAAGAATCAACTAGCATATTATTACTTTTTCTTTAACACGTTAACTGCCCTGGCTAAAATCAGAAAAAGTCCAAAAATATACTTAGTGTTATTTCACTTTGAATAGATTATTTATTCTATAAATACATTATTTATTCAAAAAACATGGCCGCCAGGCAGCAACGACATGTTCAGATTTTGTATGTATTGTCGGTCATATAGTCCGACAAGGCCTGAATGGAACAAAAATTGTCGGACACATAGTCCGACAAGGCCCGAATGGAACAAAAATTGTCGGACACATAGTCCGACATGGAAAATAACGTGTTAAATGAAGTATGGAGGTATGAGGAACAGGGCGTAAATATCGCTTAACCTCCATAGAAAAGAGGATCCACCGACTAGACGGGTATCGTGTCAAGTTCTCTTAACCAATTCTAATCAAAATTGATTAAGCGGGTTTACTGCGGAAACTTTACAAACATAGAGTGAGAAGAGAAGGACCTTGTTGTAGTTTCAATATTTACAGGAAACCTGGTTAAGTGGGCCCCTGACATGTGAGAAAATTCTGTTATTGATGAGGTCCCGACACTTTTGTAGTGAAATACCTCTGTTACTGGGAATTTTTAAACCTTTGTTACTGAGACTTGATTTCTTTGATTTTTTATTTCTATAATTGAGGTTTGAGATCATTTATTCTCAAAAGAATTACATTCACTTACATAAGAATAACTAAAATTAGACATATAATTAAAATAAACTAGATGTTGGACGTATTACGAATAACTGGGCGTCTAATAAAATGTTTTGAGGGTAGTTTAAAAAAAATGAACAAGTGTTAGTTTGATACACGGGCGGGCACAACTGGCAACTCAAAGTATGTAAACAAAACAAGTTTCCGAGAAACACAGATCAGCGGTAGCTGGATGTGGCTCGTCACTAGTGTAGGGAAGATGATTTTTTTACTATAAAGTGTTTTAGTAGCTTTAAAAGTGGATATGGATTTAGATTCTTTGAGGTCTCTTGGTAATTTATTTAATAATTGGGACTTAGTAACTCAAAAGCCCGTATAATTGGGACAATTTTAAGTTTGGACAAGCTATGTCGCGTTTGTTTACAAACAGTGTAATCTCTTACGTACTTGGTTTGTTTGTCAATACTATGTAAGAGTATCTCATATTGTAACCCTCTATAAATAAGACAAATGTTAACCTGCCTATTTGGGAAACTGGGTAAATGAGAAGCCTATAGCTCCCTTCAGATCCCATTTATCCAGGATTTACCGTATAATATAGATTCTATTTAAATTCTAGTAACGTTGAAAAATAAATACTCAATGTGCTATGAATTTATTTGGGCGTTCTTTCATTCATTAACAAAAAAATAAATAACTCGCTTACTTTCTGTACTAATATATCAAACACCGCTTTTCGCGAACTTCATCTCAATGTTATTTGTATAAGTACAGTATTCTACAGAACCGCCATTTATTCCTTATCACTCCACAGACTCAACCCCCACCACCAGATGATTACAAACCAATGGAAATACAAGAAATTACAGAAGAGAAGGCAGAACCCGAGCCTGGTAACGAAAAGGCTGTTGACCCTGCTGACGATAAGGTTACTGACCCTGCTGACGATAAGGCCATTGACCCTGCTGACGAAAAGGCCATTGACTCTGCTGACGATCCGCCCCTACAGTCTGAAGGGGGGGATGATAAGCCTGGAGAGAAACGGTAAGAATTTCCTCAAGCCGATGTTAAATGTGGCGTCAAAATTTCTGATATTCAATTATAGGTTTGGCCTTAGAAATTTGGCCTCAGTCCTTAGCATTTTTGACTTCCGCCAGGAGCATTACGAACTCCACCAGAAGCAATTCCGGCTTCAGCCAGTGGTTGTTTTTCGTCTGCTCGTAGCAATTTAGGCCTCCGCCAGAAGTAATTAAGCCCTTGTTAGAAACATTTTCGGCTTTAAATAATTTCTGCCTTAAAGTTCAATGTTTCTAATTTATCACAAAACTGTGTTAATTTCTTGAAATTAAAACTTAGCCTTGTTATAAAATTATTTTCAGCATTTCCTTCATATGGTTAGATTTATCCGGATTTCATTTAACTTGTAACGTAAAAAACATTCAATCTACTTTAGAACACCGTAACGTCTAAAAAGTAACCTGCGGAACCGCACCCTTATCCATAAAACTTTTTTTTTAATTCCATACCAACCAACAGCTAAACCACGGTTTCATACATAATTTTTCAATCATCTTTCTCTGCTGCTTTCTGGTCGATGATTCATTATTGTTTTTTTTCTGCAGCCGCAAGAAGCAGATGGTAGGTATCTTCCCGCTGCCCACGATGGGCGGCCCCCTGGTGGCGCCAGTGTCCTGTCTGCTCAGGGCCGTTCCACCGCCGCCGCTACCCAGGTAAAATCTACTTCAGTTTAAACTATATATACTATAATAATATAACACTGAAGAGTTTGTTTGTTTGTTTGATTGAACGCGTTAATCTCAGGAACTACTGGTCAGAATTGAAAAAATATTTTTGTGTTGGGTAGCCTATTTATCGAGGAAGGCTATAGGCTATATAACATCACGCTACAACCAAGTGGAGCGGAGCAGTAATGAAAAATGTTGCAAAAACGGGGAAAATCGCAAGGGTAGGCGATTCGACGCGACGGGAAGGGTCGGGGAACAAGAAATTTAATGCGGCCGAAGTCGCGGGCAGAAGCTAGTATCAGTTTATTTTCCTATTTGAGATCCTTAGTAATCTTAAAAAAATATCACATGAGAACGTTCATTTAAAAAAAAAAATCTCCGGTCAAGAGCGAGTTGGACTCGCGCATCGAGGCTAATACCGTAACCATAATATATAAATATTTTATAGTATTATATTATGGCATATAGTATTGCAGTTTTAGGTGAGCGCCATCTCTTGGGCGATAGTGGGAGAAATGTAATTTTTATTCATGATTTCTAAAAAAAGAATGCTATTCATTTGATACCTCAAATGCAGGGGCGCCCCACTTTGAATATTTAAGACGCCCATTCATCAATCACTGTTGCAAAAAAAAAAAAAAAAACTCAGCAGAATTGTTGGGCAAACGTCATCTAAATCTATTCTATTCTATCATAAAATCTATAAAGAATGGTTAATTTGTATGAAAATAAAGATAAGCCGATAAAATTGATAATATCATAAATATTTTTTACTTTTGGAAAACGTAGTTCTGTATGGATCACTCGTTATACGTATAAATGGTGGAATAATCAAAATAAAGTTTAGCCGCCGATAAAAGCTAGTGTCGTTATCCAATGTGTGTGTGTGTTGTTGCAGAATGTTCCGCACGGGTCGCGGCGGGCTGGCGGGCGGCGCGGCGCCTCACGACCCGCTCAACCCCGACGTGCCCGAGTTCGTGCCGCTCGCCAACCGACACGGTAAGCGTCGCGACACATACGGCCCGAACACTTACTGGCCTGTTAGTCTAGTGGTTACTGACCCTGACTGCTAACACTGAGCTCGTGGGTTCGACTCCCACCCAGGACAAACATTTCTGTCATGAGCACAATCATTTGTTCTGTGTCTGGGTGTAATTTATGTATAATATGTATGTATATAGAAATATATAGGTATCAATTGTCTGGTTGCCATAGTACAGGCTCTGCCTAGCTTGGGATCAGATATCGGTGTGTTGGTAGTCCAAAGATATTTTAAAAAAAAGCTATGCTTCTCATCATTTTAGCCGAAAGACGTCCACTGCTTGACATAGGCCTCCCTCAATTTGGGGGGGATTTGCCTTAATCGCCACGCTTGGCAGGTGGGTGGGTGACCGCAGTATGGTAGAAAAATGTATAAAGAGCGCTGCTGCACATTCTCTAGTAAGTCCCTTAGTCGCCTCTTACGACACCCACAGGAAGAAATGTGATGGTACTATTCTTAACGTCCGAAACCACACGTAATATACAGTACGAGATAAACACTGTAAACAACGTCTTCCTATTCATAATTTATATATATTGTTCCCACTGCTGGGACATAGGCCTCCTCTCAGTGAGAGGGAGTGGGCCGTAATCCACCACGCGGGCCCAGTGCGGGTTGGTAGATGTCACATGTCTTCGAATTTTTTGGTTCTACATGTCGGTTTCCTCACGATGTTTTCCTTCACCATTATGAGAGCTGTGGTGATGAAATTATTCTCACGAAAGTCCCTGCTTGGATTCGAACCTACGATATACAACTCGAGTGTCGCGGGTTTTCCCACTGGGCCACCACTGCTCTCCTGAATCTGTTATTAACCGTTATGAAATAATTCGAGTAATATAAGCATTTTTACTGATGTTATTTTATTAATATTTTGCAGAAGAAAACGAAAAATCGGACAGTCAAGACGACAGACCACGGTCAGGCAACGCCAGTCCCAGCTCGGAACAAGTTTGGACTGAGGTAAGAATCCTACTCATCATTTCAGCCATAAGACGTCCACTGCTGGACTTAGGCCTCCCCCAATTTGGGGGGCTTTGCCATAATCGTCACGATTGGCAGGCGGGTTGGCGATCGCAGTATGGTGGTAAAATACCTAGAGAACGCTGCTGCCCATTCTGTAGTAAATCCCTTAGTCGCCTTTTACGACACCCACGGGAAGAAATGGGGTGGTGTTATTCTTTACGTCCAGCACCACACGGAATCCTACTATCCTACTTATATTATAAACGCGAAAGTTTGTATGTATGGGTGTATGGATGTGTGGATGTTTGTTCCTCTTTCGCGCAAAAACTACTGAACGGATTTGGATGAAATTTGGCACACAGATAGTTTATAACCTGGATTAACACATAGGCTACTTTTTATCCCGGTAGTACGTTCCCGCGGGATATTTTCCGACCTCCACGCGGGCGAAGCCGCTGGCAAAGGCTAGTAATATTATAAACGCGAAAGTTTGTATGTATGGATGTTTGTTTCTCTTTCACGAAAAAACGACTGAACGGATTTGGATGAAATTTAGAATACAGATAGTTTATTGATAGTTTATTACATAAGATACTTTTTATCCCGGTAGTACGATCCCGCGGGATAATTCCGACCTCGACGCGGGCGAAGCCGCTGGCAAAAGCTAGTATACCATATTTATAATAAAATATCATAATAACACAGTCAGCGTCAAAGAGAATTAACAACTAAGAAAATTAAACTTTATCTCAATTGGATAGAGTTCTTGTTAGAATGACAGTTGTCGTGTACTGTCTTCATTCCCAAACATTCCTTGTGTCATTGAGTTGATATTTCGTTTTCATAGTTGTTTAGATCATTTTGAACAGTCTGTTTGTGCAGATATTATTGACGCTGACTGTATTAATCAACTTATTAAAATTTTTGTTTGTTTGTTGAAATTGATCATCAGTTCAGTACATCGTCAAAAAAAAAAACAGGTATTGAAAGTCACGTCAAAATTAGACCAGCCGTTTCAGAGGTCAGCCGGATAAACAAAAAAAAATGTGTTTTAAGTCATGACCGCGAGAATGTGGTTGATTTCTAACTTAATACGTCCCGTTAATCGATATTCATCATCATAATTATCAATCAATATTATATTGCACTGTATGTCCACTGTATACAATATCAATATTGTAGTCAGTCACTGCGAATGTAAGTGCTACATGAACAGAGTCGGCTAGGCGTTCCGTGTTGTCGGCTTAGACAGAGCGGGTGCATTGTTGACGCGACAAGATTTTATATTGACTTTTATATTTTGACTGGCCTGTTAGTCTAGTGGTTAGTGACCCTGACTGCTAAGACTGAGGTCATGGGTTCGATTCCCACCCAGGACAAATGTTTGTGTGATGAGCACAATCATTTGTTCTGTGTCGGGGTGTAATTTATCTATAATATGTATGTATTTAGAAATATATAAATATGTTTATCAGTTGTCTGGTTATCATAGTACAGGTTCTGCTTAGTGTGGGATCAGATAACGGTGTGTTGGTTGTCTTAAGATATTATATTGTTACAAGCTGGGGCTCGGAGTATATAACTTTTGACCAATTTACACCAAAAACACTAACAATTTATTGAAATTGTGACAGTTACAGCAAACAGAAACTTTGATCAGAATCAGTTTTCTCGCTTGTACTTCACTGTTTCGCATTCGTAACCAAACTGTCTTTACAGTCTAACAATCCGCTATTTAGTTGACGAGCTTAATCGTTCTAATATTCTCGAACACTCTTGAATCTCTGCCATTTAATCACATTTAGCCGCTACGTCCCTAGAAAGTACCAGGACAGATAATTCTGGAATTCGGTAATAGATGGCGGTGGCGTTCACAGATAATCCAGTTCGTGTAGTACCTGCTACTTGATAATAGATGGCGACACCGTGACGTTTCACGTCTTAACAATCTACGTAACGTCCTGGTTTCCATCCCTTCTTCTTCTTAACGTGTCGATAGCAATCTAAATATAGTCAGCCCAAAATTTGGCTACGAGCTTAGCTCTTTCAGAGGCATCCATCAACTCCTGTAGCGTGCTAACAGCAGGACATGCTGGACAAAATATTAAGTGCCGCATTGTTTGTGGGACAACACCACATTTTCACTCCAGGGCGGAGCCATCTATGAATTTCCACTTGAACAGGTTCACTCCATCCTGTTGTTGGGCAAACAGTTTACTAAGCAAACTAGTTTCTGCATACAAATAATTAATATCTTTTGTTCGGTCCCTATTATTTAGCAATTATAAGAACAGATGAAACGTAGGTGTTTCTGAGCGTTAATCTCTTATAAAATATGTTCTACAAAATTATAATGTATCTAACATTTGTGTCCTCAGGTAAAACGCCGTACAAAGGCAGGTTCCCGTGAGAGAGCTCCCGCAGTCACAGATGAAGAACAGCGCGAAGAGCTTCACTTTCAACTGGACGAGGAACTCGACCTTCCGCCCCCCAGGCAGAACACCTTCACTGATGCATGGTGAGTTATCTATACTTAATGAACTACGCCTCATACTGACGTCACACAAAATCCTGCATCGCGCAAGCACAGTTTACCGCGCAAATCTACACTAATATTATAAAGAGGAAAAATTTGTATTTTTGTTTGTTTGTTTGAATGGATAAACTCAAACACTATTGGACCGATTTTAAAAATTCTTTCACCATTAGAAAGCTACATTATCTGCGAGTAACATAAGCTATATAACATCACGCTACAAGCAAAAGGAGCAGTAATGAAAAATGTTGCAAATACGGGGAAAATCGCACGGGTAGGCGATTCGACGCGACGGGAAGGGTCGAGGGAACACGATATTTAACGTGGACGAAGTCGCGGGCAGAAGCTAGTAGCATATAAACAACGTCGCGACATCATTCATCGGGCAGTTGCCCATCAGACACGACACCCATCTAGTCGGAGAATTCTCCCTTTTCTATGGAGGATAAGTGATCTATAATAAAACCTGAAAAATTTGTTTATTTGAACGCGCTAATATCTGTAACTTCCAGTCGGTATTGAAAAAGTATCTTTGCATTTGATAGCCCAATACTTGAGGTACGTTGTTTAATATTACGCGGGGATCTTTGGGTTCCGAGGAAAAAGAAAAACAGTCAGAAATAACGCGCGGGTAGGCGTTGTGATGCGACGGGAACATCTTGTAAGACATTTCACGCTGAAGAAGTCGCAGATAGAAGCTCGGGACAGAAAATATTATGGCTGCACTTTCAAAGAGATTTAATGCTAAAACACAACAGCCGTCTTTGTGTTTTGGCAGTAAATAAAATCATTGACGTTTAAAAGGCCACATTGAAACTAATTTTCTTGTTTTCAAAATAATAATTTCACTAGCTTTCACCAGCTGCTACGCCCGCGTAGAGGTCGGAAATTATCCAGCGGGAACGTACAACTGGGATTAAAAGTACCCTATGTGTTAAGGTGAATGCTCCAAACCAGCCCGTGAAATTCAAAATTTCTTACGTTTTTTGCAATTTGCAGGCCAGTGCCAGGTTGTATGTTGATAAATTATTATTCGCGACTGTAAGACGTATGTAGTTACAGAATTATAATCATCAAAATCACCAATACAACCCTCCAAGTTCATAAAGGCCTAGGAACAAAAAAAAAAACCGGCCAAGTGCGAGTCGGACTCGCGCACCGAGGGTTCCGTACAAACCTGTAGGTATAAAGTTTAAAATTTTTAAAAATATTTTTATTATATGATGTAACCAAAAACTTACGGTTTTCGCAATTTTTCCTTTATCTGTGCTATAAGACGTTGCTTCGTAGCAAATTTCAAAATTCTAGATCGACTGGAAGTACCCTTTAGGTTTTGATTCCCTTGCGAGTTTCGAAAATTTGCGGAAATTTGCGGCATAAACGGCTATATCTTTTGATTGCGTTAGCTTAGAAGCTTGATTTTTTCACAGCTTCAAGGGACAGTAGACTTGAGTATTTGATATAAATTTCAGCTTGATAACTCCACGCGTTCTTGAGAAAAAGGGTCTTGACAGACGGACGGACGGACGGACGGACGGACGGACGGACAACAAAGTGATCCTATAAGGGTTCCGCTTTTTCCTTTTGAGGTGCGGAACCCTAAAAAAGAGAAAAAGTCATTCCTACAGCTTCATGAACTTAGAGCGTTGTATTGATGATTTTGATGATTATAATTCTGTAACTACATATGTCTTACAGGCGCGAATAATATTTTAATCAACATACAACCTAGCACTGGCCTGCAAATTGCAAAAAACGTAAGAAATTTTGAATTTCGCGGGCTGGTCGGAGCATCCCTCTTAATATAGGTTATAAACTATTTGTGAGCCAAATGTCATTCAAATCCGTTCTGAAGTTTCTTATACATCCTTACAAACTTTCACATTTATAATATTAGTAGGATTAGTAGGTAGTAAGATACTAATATTGCACTGTATGTCCACTGTATACAATATCAATATTGTAGTCAGTCACTGCGAATGTAAGTGCTACATGAACTGAGTCGGCTAGGCGTTCCGTGTTGTCGGCTTAGACAGAGCGGGTGCATTGTTGACGCGACAATTTTTTTAAATACACTGTACCAAACATAGGTTTTTTAATTTTTAAAAAAAAAACCTTTTTTAAATTAATAGTTCCATCACAATGAACAATTCTCATTTAATCACTCCCCTTTTCTATCCATATCATAAATTACACTGTCCATCCATCTTTCTTCCACTTCTCTATTAGTCGTCATCTCAGTAGTCACCCCCTTTCTATCCATATCATAATTCACACAGTCCATCCATCGTTTCTTTGTTCTCCCTCTACTCTTATAGCTATCGACATTCATATTCAAAGGTTTCCTAACGACATTTTCCTCATTCCCCCGTATCACATGGCAACCGATTCCCGCATAACTTTTCAGTTATCGCTGCCACTTGCAGACTTCCTTCTATGAACTCATTTCTTATTCTATCCACTCGTGTAACACCACACATCCCTCTTAACATTCTCATCTCAGCCGCATGCAATTGCCTTTCATTCATCCCTTTTTCGTCTTTATCGCCATTCATATTTCTTCCAAACATTTTTGTAAACTCTTCCGCTTTCTTCCACCAGGTCTGACGAAGAATCCGACGCGGAATTTACGGACAAAGATGTCGGGCGCCTGCTGATCGTGACGCAGACGCCAGCTCGCCAGCCCAAACACGACGGACACGACCGCCAGGGAGACTGGAACACTCGCACTAAGATCACGCAGGACTTGGAGCAGGTAAGACAACGTCTGCAGGGCAGCCCCAGG
The DNA here is from genome assembly GCA_947507805.1 of Aporophyla nigra. Taxonomy (NCBI): domain Eukaryota; kingdom Metazoa; phylum Arthropoda; class Insecta; order Lepidoptera; family Noctuidae; genus Aporophyla; species Aporophyla nigra. The sequence goes on along the minus strand of OX382319.1, from coordinate 9,025,459 downwards.
TCTCACTAAGACCTCAGGGTCATTGGGCGCCTGCCAGGGTCGCAGATTTATCCGATAAAGTTACCGTGGGTCTGGCATAGGCAACTGAAGGAACACGAGTGGGTTTTAGTCAGTAAAAGTCTGACACGCCTACCCGCTCCGCCCAGAGCAGGAGAAACGTGATTTGATGATTTCGCACCAAGATAAATAGGGTCATTGGGCAAAACGGAATGTGCTTGTGATTCATATGACGGGTTATTAGGGGCTCCGTACCGAAAGGGTAACCATCGGGACCCTATTACCAAACCTCCGCTGTCCGTCCGACCGTCTGGTCAGCGGGCTGTATATCATGCAGTGGCGAGTATTGCATATAGTCATATAAGCAATGCCTACCTCGAAAAATCACTATAAGTCTCTCAATTACATTTTAATGTGTGTCTCGAAATTATTAAGAAACTAACTAAATTATCATTTTTACACGCTTTATATTAGCTTCACTTGTATGTTTGTATGTTTGTATATTTGTATGTTTGTATATTTGTATGTTTGTTTGTAACCGACTCCTTATAGTGCGATTTTGACCCACTTTAAACGACCAGATTTCATTCAAACTTTGCACACCTGTCAAGGACCGATGACAATGCAATAATTTCATAAATTTGTGCCATTATCCTTGCCAGGGTTACCAGGACAGCAAAAAAACTGTCATAAACTACGCTGACATTCGTCTCAAAATTCGAAATACCCTAAAAAATAGAAAATAAATAATAGTTTAAAAAAACTAAAAAACACGCTTCCATGGAAAACCAAACTAAAAAGTACAAAATAATGGAAAAAAAGCGTGGGGTGCCTGATATCAATAAAAAAATAACTTAAAAGCACCCCACGCTTTTTTTCCATTATTTTGTACTTTTTAGTTTGGTTTTCCATGGACGCGTGTTTTTTAGTTTTTTTAAACTATTATTTATTTTATTTTATTTGAAAAAAAAAACATAACACATAACTAGAGAGCGGATATTCAGATGCATATTTACCTAAAGTTGAAATGTTGGCTAATATGGAATGCGCGTTTTTATCGTGTTTTGTGTATTGTTTTAACTAACACATACCACCCTACACACATATGTATTTGCATCTGGGGTTTAACATTAATTTTAAATAAATATGATGATCCAAAAAACCCGGCTTTAATAAAAATACGAAGCCGCTTCCGTGCTTTCACAGCTAAATAGTTAAGATTAGGTAAATATGCATCCGAATATCCGATCACTGCACATAACATATAAAAAAAAGTTATATAAAACAAAATCAATGTAATAACATCAACATTTTCCATGTATTTACAAGAAGGTATGCTATGGTGAGCTGAGGACTCATCGGTAACGTAGTTGTTATTCCTTCATACCTAAAAGAAACCCGCGTTTGTCTGCCTAGACAAGAATAGGCGGCCTAGTTCCTACCTGCAATGCATGCCGCTGGTTTAAGGTGAATGCTCCGACCAGCCCGCGAAATTCAAATTTTCTTACGTTTTTTGCAATTTGCAGGCCAGTGCTAGGTTGTATGTTGATTAAAATATTATTCGCGACTGTAAGACATATGTAGTTACAGAATTATAATCATCAAAATCATCAATACAACGCTCTAAGTTCATAAAGCTGTAGGAATGACTTTTTCTCTTTTTTTTTTGTTCTTAGGCCTTTATGAACTTGGAGGGGGGTATTGGTGATTTTGATGTTCATAATTCTGTAACTACATACGTCTTACAGTCGCGAATAATATTTTAATCAACATACAACCTAGCACTGGCCTGCAAATTGCAAAAAACGTAAGACATTTTGAATTTCGCGGGCTGGTTTGGAGCATTCACCTTAAATTTAATAAATTCAAAAAAAAATGTTTGGGATTGTAGTTTTAATTTTCATATTATTTTTTTCAGGTTATCACAGATGGCCTGAGACGATATGAAGAAGACTTATGGAATGATACGGATTACCCATCGGTGAGTTTAATTCTTGATTAAATAATCTTAAATAAAAAAAAAAAGTAATTTGACATGTAACTTCACGCAAAATTTTACATCGCGCTAGCAGAGTTTACCTTGCAACTAGTTTATAGAAAGTGTTCCTTGGTTCCTGTTGATTCCCATAACGGGGAATAATGGGATAGTGCTATTCACCACACAGTATTCGACATTTACGATATAGCGTGATGGTTCTTTTGAGTGGTACCGAACTTAAAGAACAACACCATCTCATTTCTCCGTGTCGTAAGAGGCGACTAAGAGACTTACTAGAGAATGGGCAGCAGCGTTCTCTATGCATTTTACCATCATACTGCGATCGCCAACCCGCCTGCCAAGCGCCTTTGGGGAGACGAATGTTAAGCAGTAGAGATGTTTCGGTTGGATTCTGGTTGTGCATGTTGAGTAAGCCGCGTGTCTGCCCGCAGTCGTACGGCAGCCAGACGCAGCAGTACCGCACGGTGTCGCTGATCAGCCGCTCGGCCTTCGAGGCGGCCGTGCCCAGCGAGAAGCACAACAACCCCGCGGAGCCGCCGCCGCCTCCTCCGCGACCCTCCTACGTGAGTACTCGCTTACTGTATTAACAGAAACTGTACATTTTGTTCTTGTGACCTTTATGCAATGATTCTAAAAAGTTTGGAGTATGACGCCACAGAAAACTTAATTAAATTGTTATGAAAAGTATCACTCACACTCCCCAACACACACACACACACACACTCCCACTCAATACACACTGATACTCTCCTCCCCACACACATTCAGACCCTTACACACTACAACTAACGCGTGCGAGCACATACTGCCCGGCCCACACAACACATCAGTATTTTTTTTAATCATGCATGTTACTTAAATTTCTTTAATAGGTTTTCAACTTTATCGCTTAAGCATTAGGTTCCAAATGGATTGGGAAAGTTTGGCAGTTTCGGGTAGCTTGATGTGCTAGAGTCTGTACATTAGCACACGAACTAGGGAATTCACAAAATTTTTGTATAAATTTATGTCAATAAAGATTATTATCAATTCTACCACTCAGTGCTCTTTCTGATAGTGACTATAGTTTTTTCCTAAAAATCAATTACGGAAAAATCCATAAAAATCAAATTACCCATAAAACTAGGTTTTTTCGAACCTTTTTATTCAAATGTAATTTTCAAAAGGTTTCCGGTCCCCCAGAACCCCACTAAACTGTGGAGTAAATGTTTAAACTGGCCATGATAGAGGCAATCATAGTTCATATTCTGTAAAAAATTCAACTAAAGTTGATTTTTTTACCATTATTGTTATTATATCGTTGTGACACACAATAGGTAGGACAGACAAACAGATATATGATAAGTATGTGTATACTTCAGGTATAGAACTCTTAAAAAACGAATATTGCACTGTATGTCCACTGTATACAATATCAATATTGTAGTCAGTCACTGCGAATGTAAGTGCTACATGAACAGAGTCGGCTAGGCGTTCCGTGTTGTCGGCTTAGACAGAACGGGTGCATTGTTGACGCGACAAGATAATTTGTTAATTACTGTCATTAAATACAGTATTTCTTGTAGAAGCGCTTTTTATTTAGTCATGTATTCTTATATACAGGGTTTACGAAATTTAAAAACGATTTTTTTTTGGAGTTTTGGGTGGGTAATGTGCTATCCTTCGCCTATAGACCCCCATGTCCTAAGTGTCACTGTAATCGCGATACGAATATTATGTTTGTTTATGAAAAAAAAAACATACAAAATAAAAACAAATAAGATCTCCTGTCAAACGTAAATGGTTGTTAGAGAGTAATTCACACTGACCTCCGTACTAGTAAAAACTGTAACACGGTAGGTCAGAAATAACAAAATATAGGAACAGGTATGGGTATTGAATATATAATAATTATTTATACATAAATTCACGACTTTTTCCCAAGAGGGTAGGCAGAAACTACAGAACGCCACCTGCTACGATCCTTACATACTCTTTTTGCCTCGTTTATGTTCATACATCTGGTCATACACACACGCCAGTATTACGCACCTGACCCTTCTGAAGAACATATGAATGTTACCAAAATAATAAAATCATTTTATTTCGAACAACTGAAATCCATAAATTGTTAGTAACAAATTTCCTTAAAACACTATTGTTTACTAAAAAGGTACTCCTTAATCTAAAGACAAACTAGCTTTTGCCCGCGGCTTCGCCCGCGTGGATTTCGGAAATTAATGCCAGGAGGACATACTACCGCTGTAAGATGTGTTAATTCAGGTTATATTATAGGTAATAGCTGTTACCCGTGATTTCGTCCGCGTGGTATTTAACAAAAAGTTTTTCATAAAAACTGTCTTTGAAAACCACGCTGACATACGTCACAAACTACGCTGACATACGTCTCAAAATTCAGCGTGCTTTTAGTTTTTTTTTTAATATTATTTATTTTTTCTAAAATAAAAGTAGCCTAAGTTACTCCTTGTTACATCAGCTATCTGCCAGTGAATGTTCCGTCAAAATCGGTTCAGCCATTTCAGAGATTAACCGGAACAAACAGACAGACAGACAAAAATTGTAAAAAATGTTGTTTTGGTATATGTACCGTGTATACAACCATAATTATACACTAAGTAAAAAGTGGTTATCTTAATATTAAAAACAGACACTCCAATTTTATTTATTTATTATACAGGGTGTCCAAGAACCTGGCGTCCAACTGGATTCCCACGATGCCCCAAGTTCTAACAGTACTCAGAAAAATATTTAAAAAAATCCACCCCATGTACTTACAGAATTATACTGATTTCAAAAAAAAAAGGGGAAATGAGCACCCTGTGACATACTTTTGAATGCTGTGACTGCTAATGCTGATAATTTCGATATTTCTTGGAGGTTTTGTAATCTAGGGTATTGCTGTGTCTAAATAGAATGTAAAAATAAAGTACTTATTGTACCATTTTAAAATAAAATATTATTTTAACTAAAGGTGATATGGAAAACTATTGAATTTCGCAACTTTGACCGACTGTAGTGTAAAAAAAATGTACCAAAATAGTATGGCAAGTGACGTCAAATTTTGACGCGTTTATTCCTCTTTTTAAAAAGGTATAATACTTACACATTAATTTGAAAAAAAAATTTTTTGATAATATTTTTACTCAACAACCCAATTTTTACGATGTCTTACAGAATTCTTAGAAAGAAAAATTTACGACGAATTGAATCTAACCTCTAACGAATTACATATTGTATGCTCATAAAAATAACAACAGGCCTCTCAAAAAACAGGTTAGACCGTAAGGGACGGTATGTGCATGCATCTCACCATAGTGATTCGTTATTACAACAGGAGGGAGCAAGACAGAAACTATCTTTGCGATTTGCTGGTTCTTCTTTATGGTACCCCATTATTCAGGTAAGAGTGAGGGAGAAAAAGGTTAGAGGTGCGAGTGAGATAGATAGTGACGCTATCTGGGATCGTGCTATTTAGGATAACAGTACGGTCAGTACGCGTCACTGCCTCCTGCCGTTACTACGCACCTCTCTCTTATTGTTACCATTGATCACGTACTACGATTTAAAGCTTTGTTTATTGGACTCGATTACTCTTTGTGCTCTGGACTTTGAAACGAACTCTTTACGACGACCTTTGCCTGTGTTTGGACAGTTTGTGTTTTGTGTGTGCTACCATGGCGACCTACACTCCGCAAGAATACGCAAATATGCACTACATTTATGGAGAATGTAGAGGTAATGGACGAGCTGCAGCGAGACTTTACAGAGAAAGGTATCCGAGGGCTACGCGATATCCCGACCATCGAGTTTTCATTAATGTGCACAGATCACTATGTGACGGGCGGTTCCCCAATCAAGTAGCTGGTGAAGGACGACCCGTAAATGACTTCATACGCGATGAAGTTTTAGAGGCGGTGTCGGCAAATCCAAGCATCTCTGTGCGAGGAATAGAAGCTGATACGGGGATACCGAAGAGCACAGCACACAGTATTCTCCAAAAAGAAGAATATCATCCGTACCACGTACAGCGAGTGCAAAGTCTTTTACCTCGAGACTATCCGAGCCGAGTCGCGTTTTGTGAAACAATCCTGCAAAAACATCGAGAAGACGAAAACTTTATCGACAACATTTTGTGGTCAGATGAATCAACATTTAAGAAGGATGGCTACATGAACCTACACAACTTGCACGAGTGGCATGTGGAAAATCCGCACTTGATGCGAGAAGATAGATCCCAGTACCGGTTCAAAGTGAACATGTGGACCGGTATTCTCTGTGGGAATATTATTGGTCCATTTGAGATGCCCGAGAATTTGACTGGCGAATCATATTTAAATTTTCTTCAAAATGATTTGCCAAACTTACTAGAAGAGACCCCACCAGATATGTGGTTCCAACACGACGGCTGTCCAGCACATTTTCGCGTATCCGTTAGAGAGTTTTTGGACGAGCAATACCCGAACAGGTGGATTGGGCGATCAGGAACAATCCCGTGGCCAGCCCGCTCACCTGACTTAAATCCGCTGGATTTTTTTTTCTGGGGAACTATGAAGGAGCTCGTTTATCCGAAGCCCATTAATGACATCGCTGACCTTCGTGAGAAGATAACACAAGCAGTGCAGGTGATACGTCAAAAAAGTTACTCGTGAAACATAAAGCGGTCCTTTTTAAGGAGAGTGAGAGCTTGTATTGCCGCGGGTGGTCAACATTTTGAACATTTATTGTAATAAAATATCTTTAAACTAACATTCTTTGCTTTTATTCTACTGGGAACCCATCTACCTGTGTGTATTTCCTTCTTGCTCACTCTTGGAACCGAAGTAAATAATAGTAGTAACATAACAGTTTCTAAGATAAGAAAGGGTCCGACAGTTACCGTTAGTAGGTAGGCACTTCGTAAAAATTGGGTTGTTGAGTAAAAATATTATCAAAATTTTTTTTTTCAAATTAATGTGTAAGTATTATACCTTTTTAAAAAGAGGAATAAACGCGTCAAAATTTGACGTCACTTGCCATACTATTTTGGTACATTTTTTTTACACTACAGTCGGTCAAAGTTGCGAAATTCAATAGTTTTCCATATCACCTTTAGTTAAAATAATATTTTATTTTAAAATGGTACAATAAGTACTTTATTTTTACATTCTATTTAGACACAGCAATACCCTAGATTACAAAACCTCCAAGAAATATCGAAATTATCAGCATTAGCAGTCACAGCATTCAAAAGTATGTCACAGGGTGCTCATTTCCCCTTTTTTTTTGAAATCAGTATAATTCTGTAAGTACATGGGGTGGATTTTTTAAAATATTTTTCTGAGTACTGTTAGAACTTGGGGCATCGTGGGAATCCAGTTGGACGCCAGGTTCTTGGACACCCTGTATAGGTGAATGAGAAGACCACTCAGCAACTTGACATAACGATACGTGTGCACTAGGGTATAACTCTTCTCACAAATTGCCTTATTATGGCAGAGGAAGTGTCTGCCGCCACAGCCTTCAGGATGCTATTATGACTACCTCTTATTCTACTCAGGAGTGAAGCCGTCTTCTTTCGGATGATGGCATGGAAGCCATCGGTATGGTTTACCGCAAACATTTCAGAGGCACTGCAAAAACGAGGTAGTCGCAACAGCATCCTAAAAACATTATTGTATTGGACGCGTAGAACATCCAGCGACCTTTTTTGAGTAGTTGGTCCAAAGATTACCGGTGTAAAAACTCTATATAATAATATAATATATGTATTTTTTTTAACAGGTTGATCATCAATCGGACACGCACAACAAATATAAGCGGCCGCGACGCACCGCAAGATTCTATGCAGCCAACAAGGACCCACACGCTACCGATGTTATGTAAGTTACAATATTCATAATTACCTTAGGACCGACCGACATTCCGTAGGGTGTCGGACGTAAAGAATAGCAGCACCCCATTTCTTCCCGTGGGTGTCGTAAGATGCGACTAAGGGACTTACTAGAGAATGGGCAGCAGCATTCTCTATGCATTTTACCACCATACTGCGATCGTCAACCCGCTTGCCAAGTGTGGTGATTGAAGGGGTCTGCCAGGACCGATGCCTGCCAGGGTCGCGAGATTTGTTCGAAAGAGATACCGTGACCCTGGCACAGGCAACTGAAGGAACACGAGTGGGTTTTAGTCAGTAAAAGTCTGACACGCCCTCCCGCTCCGCCCAGAGCGGGAGACGTCATTTGATGATTTCCCACCCACAAAAACAAAGCTTAGTATAAGCGGAAGCCTGTAGCCTGACCGTGTAGTCCTGGGTCCGATTCCCAGATTGGGCAAAGTGGTAGTGGGTTTTTCCATTAAGGTTGTCAAAGTCAAAGCATTTATTTCAATTAGGCCCAAAAAAGGCACTTTTGAACGTCAACTGTTACATGAAAAAAAAAGAATTGATTCTAGTTGCCCCTTCCAAAAAGTAGATTCGTATGGAGAAGAATGGGCAAGAAACTCCACCGTTACTCTTTTAAAATAGTTTTCAGTATTTGTATACAATATTTATACAATTATATATGAAGACGATGCACCTACAATAAAAAATTACCATACCACAACAGGTAAAAGAACTGAAAATGAAGCAATGAGAGATAAATTGATTATATGATAGATACATGGTGCTTACATATTTACAAAAACATTGTAAAGGCAATAATACGAATTTCCTAACATATTTACAAGTTACAAGTGTATGAGTTACAGTAATTACAGAATGTAAAACAGTGTCATAAAAGAAAAAAAAAATCTATACAATTAAGTTATCAACTAGTTTGATAAACTCTAAGACAAAAACATTGCAAAGGCAAGAATACGAATTTCCTAATGTTTTTACAAGTTACAAGTCAGTGTATGATTTACATTAATCACAGAATGTAAATCAGTGTCATAGAAGAAAAAATAATTATTATCTACACAATTAAGTTAGCAACCAGTTTGATAAACTCTAAGACTGTCCTATGGAGCGAGACCAGCATGTTTCCAAGCGTTCTTATCTTGGATGTAGTCCTCTAATTTGTAATAAGCTCGTTTACAAAGTGTACTTTTAATATGACTTTTAAACCTCCTTTCATTTAATTGCAATATGTGGTTAATGCGCTAAGATAGCCCGTGATTTGTTTTTGCAATTTGCAGGTCAGTGTAAGATTGTATGTTGATTAAAATATGGCTTTACACCACTACCATAACAAATATAGCTTTACATTTTTTTATGAAATAGTCATTTAATGTGATTATTTATTTATTTATATATACTTTATTGTACACCATAAATATACAAAACAAAAAAACATTACAATGACAAAATATACAATGGGCGGCCTTGTTTAAAAGCCTGTGATTAGAAGAACTATGAGGGTTGTATGGATGATTTAATGATAATAATTCCGTAAAAGCATGCCTACGTGTAACGGTCGTGAGTCAAATGTTTATCAACAAACAACCTGAGACTGCTTTGAAAATAGCAAAAAAATAAAAAAAATCGTGGGTTCCCTTGGCTCATCACACACTTTCATCAGATGCGTTTGAAACAGCAACTAAAATATTCAATAGTATACTAATTATCGTTGTATTAACCCTAGATTACTAAACTATCCTACAAGTGACGTTGTTACTAAACATTCGTAAAACGACAGGAAAATAGATCAATAAATCTACGAATTATAAATTATAATTATTTTAGAAATTAGAATTACTTATTCTTTGGGTTTAAAAGATCACATAATAATGAAACTAGTTTTTTTTTTTTTGATCTACACAGTTTAAACGGGACGCGGGAACGACGTGAACTTTGTTTTTTCCAGGAATCATGATTTTGCCGTCGTAAATTTTACGATAGTTTAGTATTTTAGACCGGTTCTGTACTTGTCACATCCAGTGAATTCCTGCGACCTTCAAAAGCTCGAATATTCGTACTAATAATATTTCTATTTGGAAATTGCAGTAGCAGCCGAAAGCACAAGACTCGACATAGTCTCAACCCGCCCGTGGAGCATCATGTCGGCTGGATCATGGACATTCGTGAACACAGAGCGAGGACGCACAGTACTGGGTAAGTAATAAATGATAATGGATTAGTAACAAATTTCATGATTTTTTACTTTCACTTACAACAGCTTGGTTATTTAAACAAACTGGATGTTTGAGTTCCTCATGAACTAAAGGAAATCCACTTCACCAAACGCATTAACATATGCGACTCTTTGCTGAATCGTAACCAAAACGACCCATTTCTAAAAAGAATCATAACGGGTGATGAAAAATGGATTGTTTATGATAACGTAGTCCGAAAACGATCATGGACCAAGCAAAATGAGCCCCACAATCGACATCCAAAGCCAATATTCACCAAAAAAAGATTATGCTTTCTGTGTGGTGGGATTACAAGGGTATAGTCTACTTTGAGCTGCTTCCAAGAAACCAAACTATTGATTCAAATGTCTATTGTCGTCAACTATCTAAATTGTATGAAGAAATCAAGAAAAAACGCCCTGGACTGGCCAATCGCAAAGGCGTGATATTCCACCATGATAACGCCAAACCCCACACGTCTTTGATAACCTGTCAAAAATTAACAGAGCTCAATTGGGAACTGATGCCACATCCACCCTATAGCCCTGACTTAGCACCATCAGATTACCATTTGTTTCGCTCCTTTCAAAACTATTTGAATGGTAAAACTTTCGATTCCGATCATGCTGTAAAAAAAATTAATAAATAATATAATATTCCACAACTATCACACAACGCCATCTAGTCCCAAGCTAAGCAGAGCTTGTGTTATGGGTACTAGACAAATGATAAACATACTTATATATTTCTAAATACATACATATTATAGATAAATTACGCCCAGAAACAGAACAAATGATCGTGCTCATCACACAAACATTTGTCCTGGGTGGGAATCGAACCCACGACCTCCAGCATAGCAGTCAGGGTCGCTAACCACTAGACCAACAGGCCTGTCAAATGAGTTGGACCAGTTCTTCGCTTCTAAAAACCAGGGCTTCTTCGAACGTGGAATATTTCAGCTTACCGAAAGATGGCAAAAGGTCATCCAACAAAATGGTCAATAGATCATTGATTAAAGTTTGTTGTTAATATAAATAAATTTAGTTTGAAAAATATGAAAAAAAAAATGAATTATCGAACAACCCAATAAAAGCCGATTATTTTTAAAAGAATAACCGTGGAGTTTCTTGCCGGCTCTTCACCATAGGAATCAACAAATTGGAACCGTGTACCTAGCATCTGACGTTTCATAAATGCCCATGTAGGTTTATGTGAAATGAAATATTTTGATTTTAAATGATTTTATTTCTGTAAGTAGGTTTCTACGAACACTTTTACACTTCAACCATATTTTTTAAAACTAGATGAGGTCGGCGTTTCCTAACTGACTACTCTGAGAAAAAAGGCCGAAACAAACTCAGAGGTCACAGTCTCTTTTAAAGTACAGACATAACCTTGGTCACGTCATGTGAAGACCATGTAGATTGGTGTCTGAAACAGTCTTTTGAGGAAAGAAATTAAAATCATTGTTTATTTTGTACCTCTACCTTTGACAAATACAGGTGTAATTTTATCTTATATTGTTTCTAATCTATTTCTTTTCCGCTTCCCCAGCTCGTCCCTCGGCACGTCTCCCACACTAGGCTCGTCGTGCGGCTCGGCCCCGGGCTCGCTGCCCACGTTCCACCACCCGAGCCACGGCCTCCTGCGGGAGAACCACTTCACGCAACAGGCCTACCACAAGTACTACTCGCGCTGTCTTAAAGGTAACCAGTTCATCATCAGCCTACACCAGTATGGGAGAAAGACGTCCACTGATGGACATAGGCCTACTCCAATTTGGGGGGCTTTGCCATAATCGCCACGCTTAGCAGGCGGGTTGGCGATCGCAGTATGGTGGTAAAATGCATAGAGAACGCTGCTGCCCATTCTCTAGTAAGTCCCTTAGTTGCCTCTTACGACACCCACGGGAAGAAATGGGATGGTGCTATTCTTCACATCTGACAACACAGGGAACTGCTAGATTCTCGACAACTCTACAATTATCGTTTTTGTACAAGAGATTGAACATTTTTACAATGTTTATTGAAAAGTAAAGTATTACAATGGTAATACAGAATCATAGAGAAAAGACACACTATCGCCATAAATGAAAAATGGAAATACTTAAATTTTTAGTTTAGGAACTTTACTAATAAGTGTTTAAGTTTACTATTCCAACAGTTTTATATAGTGAGACCTAACGTATAGATGGCTTTGTCAAAAGGCAATACAATATAATCCAGCACTTTATTTATTTAAACTTCTCGCACACAAATGGTACAAAGGCGAACTTAATGCCTTAGGCATTCTCTACCATTCAACCAGGCGTGGTGAAGAGATTACATGGCAGGTGCTTTGGTTCAGAGGAACAATTATTAAAATACTTTTAAAACTACAATCTCTTTATCTTTTTATTGTAATGTTTCAGAGCGCAAGAAGTTGGGTATCGGCCAGTCACAAGAGATGAACACGCTGTTCAGATTCTGGTCATTCTTCCTACGAGATCACTTCAACCGCAACATGTATAATGAATTCAGGTACTTACATTTATTTCAAGTTTATTAAACATTTACTACTCCCAGCTACTTGTGAGGACTGTGTGGATTGTTTCTTTTTGGAACGAAGTTCCTTATGGCGCGTTGCGTTGCTAGACGGAAATTAAGAGAAAAAGTTGTAACGACACTTTTTAACCGACTTCAAAAAAAGGAGGAGGTTTCTCAATTCGACCGTATATATTTTGTTGTTTGTATTGTATGTTGTTGTTTTTTTTTTCGTTGTGAGTAGAGAGAGAGAGAGAGAGCGCGAGAGAGAGAGACAGACAGACAGACAGAGAGAGAGAGAGAGAGAGAGACAGGCAGACAGAGAGAGAGAGAGAGAGAGACAGACAGACAGACAGAGAGAGGGAGAGATAATATTTTTGTTGAGTGTATACAGGTTTTTTGTACATAATAAATAATTTAAAAAAATAATAACAATAATGAATCCTGGAAAGGAACTACGTTCCATCCGGGTGTCCCTTGACACCTCTCAAGTTTTTTTTCTTCTATCTTTCTTTATTTGTCAAGTATGTTGTAATTATGATCAGGTTGGTTGAGTAATTTTTGCGGCCTACACAAATGTCCTTTCTTTGGTATTGGTACCGATTCCCTTGTTCACAAACTAAACTAAATTTAAGTTCAGTGCATCTTTTTCTTTGTATTTCATTAAGAAGAGGACAAAAGATAAATTTTAGTTTAGTCCTGTCAAATTAATCAGCGCCTGTCACTACTCCATACAAGTTTAGACGTGATTAAAAACTTGCCTACTAAAATTACGTCAATTTACGTCAAGCGCCGATTAATTTGACAGGACTAAACTAAAATTTATCTTCTGTCCTTTCCTTAATGAAATAGAAAGAAAAAGATGCACTGAACTTAAATTTAGTTTAGTTTGTGAACAAGGGAATCGGCACCATTGTTCGTCGAATCGTTGAGCTTCACAAGTTCTGAGTTGAGCTCCACGATTAGTGACAAATACGTGCACTGACTGGACAGGTCCACTCAATCTGTGTGGTTCTTTCCTCTAAAGACCATTTCAGACACCAATCTACATGATCTTCACATTATGTGACCAAGATTATGTCTGGACTTTAAAACAGACTGTGACCTCTGAGTTTGTTTCGGCCTTTCTTCTCAGAGTAATCAGATAGGAAACGCCGACCTCATCTAGCTCAAAAAAACATGATTGACTTGTAAAAGTGTTTGTACAAACCTACCTACAGAAATAAAAGCATTTATCATTAGCAAACTGTAACCGTAAACCGTAGATAAATAGAAAATCTGCTGTGTCCTACAAAAGTGCAATACCTATGCGGTCAACATTTATTTATTCTTATTGTTTTTTATTATTCACAAAATCCACAACTCTGAGATAAAACTACAGCCAATTTATTATAAAATCAATAATTATTTATTGTTAATCTGTAATTTACAATTTAATAGCTATACAATACATTCAGCAGAAACAAACATATGCTATCGCGGACTTGTTTTTAGAACTTTTTAAAAGGGATTCATTCCGTCATAACACATAATTGTTGCGTTACTGTAACTATTTACGCAGCGCACGCAACGGATGCTCTCAAAGGGAATACATTTTCAAAAAATAAAAATATATTTCATTTTGATGACGCATGACGTAGTTTGTCTCATGGAAAATGGAGATGGAATGATCTAGTCGACTCGTGCGCTGGGTAGGTATGTTCTGTACCGTATGATACGTAAACATTATTAACAGGATGTTTCATAATTCTAAAGCATTATTTAGTTTTCTTAGTACCTATTATCTTATTAATGGTAACAATTTTTAATCACGCGTAGAGGTATATTTTGTCAGATACATTGAGTGGACAACCTTTGTAAGACGACTAAAATGTCACGGCCTTTAGCCTTCCTCGATAAATGGGCAACTCAACGCTGAAAGAATTTTTCAATTCGAACCAGTAGTTCCTAAAATTATGGCGTCCAACGAAACAAACAAACAAACTCTTTAGCTTTATAACATTAATAAGTATAGATAATCTTCACGCTATGACCACATCTGTCCTTTACAGAACACTAGCCAACGAGGACGCTTCCGCCGGCTTCCGCTACGGCCTGGAGTGCCTGTTCCGCTTCTACTCGTACGGGCTCGAGAGGAAGTTCCGTCCCGAGCTATACCAGCACTTCCAGATCGAGACCATGGCTGACTACGAAAAAGGTAAGGGTTCAAGAATTAATTACACAGTAAGACAAACTTACGAAGGGCATAATCCTCTTCTCACATAGAGAAAGAAAATTATACGTTATGGTCTACGTCCCTGCTAGGGTCGCGAGATCTGTTCGAAAGAGTTACCGTGGCCCTGGCATATGGGCAACTGAAGGACACGGGTGGGTTTTAGTCAGTAAAAGTCTAACACGCCCTTCCGCTCCACCCTAGAGCGGGAGAGGTCATATTTTGATGATTTCCCACCCAAAAAAAAATGGTCTACGTCATGAACTCGAAAGATGTAAATTCTAATGTGTAGTCTTATCTTAGAAACACTTATTTTCACGATACAGGACTTTTTTTAAAGTTAAACTTTCACATACATAGTTGAAACTGTATTTTTAGTCAAACTTTTTTAACAAGGATTTCATGAATTACAAAGTAGGAAATATTAGTTCTATGTTTAGTTAAGCTTTATGTTATTTATAAACTTGTTTTTGAAAAGGATTTTATTTATTTTTTACTTTTTTTGTATTAGTACCTAATTATATAAATAGCTGAAGGCAAATCGGCCTTGTAATTTAAAAACGTTAAAAAACTAGTCGTAGTCTCATCTCGGCTACAATCAAATGTCAAAAACTTGTCGTAAATGTATGGAAACTCGAGGTATTTTTGACAGATTGAGACTAAAATCTGACTGTGAACATTCATAAAATTACGAAATTTGAAAAATTTCGTAATTTTATGAATGTTCGTTTTTTGCCACCAACTTCTGAAATTTTTCACTTTGTACTGTTTTTTCTTCATTTCACATAACTATTTTCACAATTTCAAACATTTCCACAGGTCAACTATACGGTCTGGAGAAGTTCTGGGCGTTCCTGAAGTACTACAAGCACACCGGAGCCCTGCAGGTGGACCCCAAGCTGATGGGCTACCTGGAGAATTTCCAGAGTATCGAAGACTTCAGAGTGTTGGAGGTGAGTTGGATGTAACCGAACCATTTCCAGAGGTTGGAGTGTCTGGAGTGACCATACCCCAATGCCGGGGTCGCGTGATTGTTCGAAAGAGATACCGTGACCCTGGCATATGGGCAACTGAAGGAACACGGGTGGGTTTTAGTCAGTAAAAGTCTGCCACGCCCTTCCACTCCACCCTAGAGCGGGTGACGTCATATTTTGATGATTTCCCATCCAAAAAAAAAACCATAGCCCAATCAAAAGTCATTTATTCAAACTAGGCTGAGAGTCAGCACTTTTTTAACGTCATAATTACTTAAGGCAGTCCCCCAAAACGCCCGCCATTAACCACTTTTTGGTGCTTTAGCTGGGAAGAACTGTACTTCTGGGGATCTGAAGATGATCATTGATGCTGCGAATGGCCTGGCGTCTTACTAGGCCCTAAGTTATATTAGGCTTGTCATTTAAATATGGTAGGTCGCATAAAAGATGCATCCTACGTATGAGTCACTCAAAAAAATTTAAAAGAATACAACATTTTCTACAAAACAGAAAAAGAGAGGCTTGTGGCTAAGTAAAAGCTGTAGCACCGTTCTATCGATCGGGTTAAGCAACGCTTGCCGCGGTCGGTCCGTGGACAGGTGATCATTAATACTCAATACAATACTCAATACTTTATTGCATTCCACAATGTATATGCTTAGGTGGTAAAACATTTTATTTAGAAACAATCGTGGACCCTGTCGGGCACAGCAAAAGAAAATACAGTAGGTAGAGATGAGGACCTATTGATTATCTTATAATGTAAATTATTCTAAAATAGTAATTAAAAATAAATTAAATACATGCTTTTTAGGCATGAGTTCGATATATCAAAACGTAACTTATATCGGATATGTGTTTAGTAACATATCATATCGATATCTAAATCTACATAACCAATATCACAAAAACTTTATCGAGTCTAAGTTATATCAAAACTGCAACATTGGGAAAGTACGAAGTACGAACAAAACGCAAACTTCACTTCACAAGCGATATGAAATCGAAACAGTTATTCGCTCTGTCTCTGTCTAAGTATTTAAGTTTTTACTGGTGTAAAAGTGATGGAGCGAATATTTCGTAACTTTGGCTAATGTTTGCTTGGTTATTTGGTTAATGCTATGCGTGCGTTATATATCTTAAAGCTCTAGCAATAAGGTCTAGTTTCTATTTATTTAGTTACAACAACGATTCCATAAGTTGGCGACTTTCTGGCGTCTACTCGATATTAGTGAGAAACTTACTCTATAAAATAGAACTACGTGTTACAAGTAGCCAAACTGACAAATTAAATAACTTTAAATATCTAAAGTACCTATATCGATGTACCAACGGTAAAAGTGTATGTTTCCGTTTGCCGTCAGTTTGTGGTCCCCTTGAGTTTGCTCATCTAAATATCACGGTTACGTGTGCGAACCGTACTACTGATATCGATATCTGAAAACTGTTTTTGTTATCGATATGAAAACTGAATATCGGTTACATATCCGTTTGCGACAAAAACTGAAAAAGCCCATCTCTAATGCTTTGGAGTTTTCTAAACTAGTTGCAGGGATTTATCATTTAAATATTCGTTGACACTATAGTAGCATTTACTTAATAAAAGCTTTTTTAATTTACTAGTGAATAGATGGCTTTTTTGTCTGTTCTTATGGATTCTGGTAACTTATTGTATATATTTATCGACATAACCAGAGGGCTTGATGAGTGTATTTTTGTGGCGAGATGTTGGTATGTTTAGTCGTGTTTTGTATCTAAGTGTGTATCGTGTTTGTATGTCTTCTCATTTAGTGTAAAAGTCTTGGTGTTTATGAGCAAATTTGCACATTTCGAGTATATATATGCACTGCCATGCATATATATACTCGAAATTTGCAAATTTGCAAAAGTTAAAATATTAAGCCTTAAAAAATGGGGTTTGCAGCTATCTATTTACTGACTGGCCTGTTAGTCTAGTGGTTAGTGACCCTGACTGCAAAGACTGAGGTCGTGGGTTCGATTTCCACCCAGGACAAATCTTTGTGTGATGAGCACAATCATTTGTTCTGTGTCTGGGTGTAATTTATCTATAATATGTATGTATTTAGAAATATATCAGTATATTTATCAGTTGTCTGGTTACCATAGTACAGGCTCTGCCTAGTTTAGGATCAGATAACAGTGTGTTGGTTGTCCTAAAATATTTATTTATTTATTTTTATTTGTTGTATGGTTACTTAATTAAATTACATACCAAGCCCCCTCCGTGTCTCGGAAACCACGTTAAGTCGTTGGTCCCGGCTATCATTTTGGGTCTTTGATAGTCGTTGCGGGTCGTCAGAAGCCCGAACGTCTCGACAACTAGTTTTACCATTTTGTATCGTATTACCCAGTAAATGAGTTGTGCTGTTATTCAGCTGCTTCCGGTTAGACTAGAATAGGTTGAGGGCGACTGTCGTTTGTGATCTTTCGATCTCAATGTATTGTTTAAGCAGGGTGTTTCGCGCATGGACCTACAAATTTTTTTCGGGGATTCGGTGGGTCATGTTCACCCATAGACACCATGTATTAAATGTCACTCATAGATTACACCCGTAAGTGTCGCTGTTTTTCATAAATAATCGTAATTTTTATAAAAAAAGAATAATTAACGTATTTCAAAACAAAAAACAACATAAGTGAATACAGAAAAAAACCAAGTAAAAAATTAACAGTTGAGTAAACATGCAAATAATTAATGGAAATAAAGATAATAATACAATGCCAATATTAAATAAATATCATGTCAAATAGGTTACAATTTATCATTAAGGAATTCGTCAATAGTGTAATAGCAATTTTCCAATAATAGATGTTTTAATTTATTTTTAAACTGAATAATATTTAAGTCCTTAATTCCATTTGGTAATTTATTAAATATCCTAATAATTTACTAGAATCTTTATCTCCCCTGTCAGCCCCAGCTGAACGAGTTGCTAGCAGCGCAAGGCGCGTCCGCGCCGGGGCGCGGGCCTCACGCGCGCCCGTACGACCGCACGCGCTCCGTGTCCGAGTCTGACCGGGCCGTCGCCGCCGGCAGGACCAACAGGTAAACAAACACTTTTACACAACAGTCATAGCTTTAAAACTAGATGAGCTTGGCGTTTCTTAAGGGGCCATTCAAAATTACGTCACACGTTAAGGGGGGGAGAGGGTCGACGAAGTGTGACATTGTGTGACAAGGGGTGGGAGCCCCCCCTTAATTTGTGACATCATATTTCAAAATTGAATATATATATTTAAAGTACTATTAATTAAAACACGAAACATGAACTATGAAAGAAATTTAAAAAAAATTCAATGTTAGATGTAAAATTGCAAAATATGTGACGTCACACTAGAGAGGGGGGGGGTTTCACAAATGTGACCATCTGTAACAAACAAGGACGGGGGGGGGGGTCAAAAATCATGAAATTTGTGTGACGTAATTTATGGATGGTCCCTAACTGAGAAGAAAAGGCCGAAACAAACTCAGAGCTCGCCGTGACCCTGCCACAGGCAACTGAAGGAACACGGGTGGGTTTTAGTCAGTGAAAATCTGACAGGCCCTCCCCCTCCTCCCAGAGCGGGAGACGTCATTTGATGACTTCCCAAACACAAAAAAAAGTGGTTTCACAGTCTCAGCCAACAGGACTAACAGGTAATCTCCAACACATACATACATTTGGGGTTGGCTTTCCAACATCAGATGTCGTTTTTCTAAAGAATGAAAGAAAAAAAATGCTCGCCCTCCATTACATGAGAGTTAAATATAACTGACGAAATTTGGATGTACTATAAATGATTTTATTTCTGTAAATAGCTTTCTACAAACACTTTTACACGTCAATCATATTTATAAAACTAGATAAGCTCGGCGTTTCCCTATCTGACTACTCTGAGAAGAAAGGCCGAAACAAACTCAGAGGTCACAGTCTCTTTTAAAGTCCGGACATAATCTTGGTCTCATCATGTGAAGACTATGTAGATTGGTGTCTGAAATGGTCTTTAGAGGAAAGAACCACACAGATTGAGTGGACCTGTCCAGTCAGTGCACGCATTTGTCACTAATAATGGAGCTCAACTCAGAATTAAAGGAGCTCAATGACTCGACGAACAATGCCAAAGAAAGGAAATTTGTGTAGGTCGGCCGGCAGGACCACCAGGTAATCTCACACACATACATACATTTGGGGTAGGTTTTTCAACGTCAGATATTGTTTTTCTTAAGAATAATAAAAAATGAAAAAAAAAAAAAAACTAAAAAACACGCTTCCATTGAAAACCAAATATACAAGTGAAGCTAATATAAAGCGTGTAAGAAAATATAACTCTCCCTATTTACGTAAACGGGCAAAATGTGTGTGTACTATAGGTTCATCTCAGGGTTCATCAAGGGTTGGGCCTTCTGCGAAACGAGACATGTTATTTTACCAGTACATACAGGTGTCCCAAAAATCAACGTCAAGCCGAAAACGGTTGATAGGCCAGGTGGTGACAGTTATCAGAAAAATTATAAAAAAAATCTAAGTTTACTTAACTTAGATTTTTTTTATAATTTTTCTGATCTTTTCAAATTATTGACATTACTTTTCATATTTTTTTTTGTGAGTGATGTAACCCTGAATAACCCTTTTGTAAACTACAGTCCAAAATTAAAACACAACTACCTCAGTTTTAAAGAAAACATCACTTTTTTGCTCCACCATGTACTAAAAATTATTACATCGCCCAACTTTTTTTTCTGATAACTGTCACCAACTAGCCTATCAACCGTTTTAGGCTTGACGTTGATTTTTAGGACACCCTGTATAAATATCACCTTCATTTTTGTCTTTTTTTGTGACGATTTCAGAACTGCCATGCCATGTTAACTTGCAATAAATAAAATTCATATTGTCCATAATAATATAATAGGGTATTTTCCACTTTTTTAAAAACTATTTAATTTTGAAGACTGTAAAGGAATATTTAACAGAAAAATATTTTTTTTTGTAATTAATATCCATTTTCTGCATTAGAAGTGATTAAAATCTAATTTATTTTCAATGGTTTTAAATTTACCGCCAAAACGCTCCGTACGATAACGTGACGTCATCTTTGTGTAAACAAGTTGTAAACAGTATTTCGATCAAGTAATTTCGTAGGTATCTCAAATGGATAGAAAATGTTATTACTGGTGTGTGGTGCCTCTGTGTACAAATACTTTTAAAAATGCGCCACATAAACTATTTATACCTACTCCGTAGCACAAAAATCGGGGTTGTTTGCAAAGAAATTTCCAACTATAAAAACATCTACTGTGGGCAGATTTGCACTATAGGCTTTTATAAAACCAGCTTCCATTGTATTTCCATTAATCCATTCCAAAAATCCTAAATATATCCTAAATCCACTCCGAGATTTACAGATCGAGCACAGATCACATACCTAAGTCAAAATTCAATACACACAAAAGTGACGTCACACGGTAAACGTCAGCGCACCGAGCGTTTTGGCGGTAAATTCAAAACCATTAAAACAAATTAGATTTTTTTCACTTCTAACGCGTAAAATGGACATTGATAAGATAAATTTTATTTTTCTGTTGAATATTTCTTCCCAGTCTTCAAAAAGAAACTGTTTTTAAAAAAACGGAAAATACCCTATTGGCTCGTCTTCAAAATTGAAAGCCTCCATGTTGTTTTATCAATACAAAAAAAATATTGCTCTTTTTGGTTTTTAATTATCTTGATATATAGATACCCAATTGTATTGACAAAACAAAATGGCAGCATTTCAAAAATAATATGCAGCGTTGTAGAACTATAAGACAGTTCTCTCCCTCCCACTGCATGATGTAACACTCACCCCTCTTCCTTCAGCAGCAAGTTCGTGTCGGGCAGCCGGCCCAACAACAACAACAACAGCAACAACAACAACAACCGCGGCCGCGCCGGCTCCTGCGGCGCGCAGAGCGTCGTCGCCAATGCCAGGCCCAGGCGTGAGTATACGACTTGTGTTATCTTGTCTATTTAATATTAGGTTATCAGTTCATCTACCAGAGGGGTAATTGCGGAACTTTTTATCGTTAGGAATTGGTTTAATATTCATATTTAAACAACATTCATTGCGTTATTTACGTTGCAGAGCCGACAATTTATTCGAACAAATGACGCAATGGTTTAGAAATAATCTTCAATCCCATTCAGATTCTGATAAATTGTGCGTTTCGCTATTAAGGTGCTGGGCCGCGAGATTTGATCGAAAGAGTTACCGTGGCCCCGGCACAGGCAACTGAAGGAACACGGGTGGGTTTTAGTCAGTAAAAGTCTGACACGCCCTCCCACTCCGCACAGAGCGGGAGACGTCATTTGATGATGTCCAAACAAAAAAAAGTTAACAGTTTAAAGTGTCAGTGGGTCCGACGATTCGTGTTTAACATTATTAATCTACTTTTAATTCTGGTCCATGGCCCTGCTAGTTGCTATATTATTTACTAGCTTTTGCCAGCGGCTTCGCCCGCGTGGAGGTCGGAAAATATCCCGCGGGAACGTACTACTGGGATAAAAAGTAGCCTATGTCCTTTCTCAGGCTCTAAACTATCTGTGTACCAAATTTCATTTAAATCGGTTCAGTAGTTTTAGCAGGAAAGCAAGACAGACAGACAGACAGACCGACAGACAGAGTTACTTTTGCATTTATAATATTAGTGTGGATAAATAAAGGCTAGATAAGTAGATGTAGTGACAATAATTGAAAAGAGTATGCTTGATCATGTTGAGAGGATGAATGAAGGGCGACTACTAAATTTACAAGGCAGATATGAATGGAAACGCTGGGAGGGGACGCCTTCGGACAAAATAAATAGTGATCTTATTGGAACAGTTCTACATATCATTTCGATCCAGCTCGTCTTTTGCTGCCTTCTACCAGCGATGCCCTAAGCATAGTCGCTCTAGTTTTCAGTTTTGTAAGCCCTGGCTGGAGGCCCTTATTAATTAAGGTAGCACACATACTAAAACGTATATAATTTTGTCCGCAGCGACGCCGAAAACGAAGCCAGAACCGGAACCGAAACAGCTCGCAGCGAAGCAGTGATTGTTGTACATAAAGACTAGAGTGCATTGTGCTTAATCACCGAGTGTAGAGTAACAACGTTCATTCAGATGCATTTTCTTTTTCTATATATACTTTTATTAATAATAATAAAATAAATAGTGAGTGCTGTGACACTTTGTGGTTCGTTATGGCGTCACTGGATGGTTATTTACGGAGCCTAGGTGAGTTACACTTCATTTATAATTTTCGTCTTGTATGGGTCAGAATGTTGGGCCACAAAAGAGATGAATGAAAGGCAATTGCATGCAGCTGAGATGAGAATGTTAAGAGGGATGTGTGGTGTTACACGAGTGGATAGAATAAGAAATGAGTACACGAGAGAAAGTTTATAAGTGGCACCAATAACTGAAAAGTTGGGTGGGAATCGGTTGTCATGGCAAACGTTCGTGATACGGAGTAATTAGGAAAATGTCGTGAGGAAAGTATTGAGTATGAATGTTGATGACTATAACAGTAGAGGGAGATCAAAGAAACGATGGATGGACTGTGTGAATTATGATATGGATAGAAAGCGGGTCACTACTGAGATTTCGACAAATAGAGAAAGTAGTGTGGAAGGAAAAGATATGTTGCGCCAACCACAAAAAAATTGGAATAAGCGCAGGAGAATGAATCAACAGGTTTTAACAAATAAGTCGTCGAGCCCTTCTTTTAAATATGGAGATGCCAGGAGCAGAAGACCTCCCTCTTCCATATTTATGTGTACAATATACATAGCCTGTTAATACTACATGTATTTAATACTTTTTACCCGACTACTGCGATGGGTTATGATTTTTACTGCTATGTATGTTCATCTGTTTCTTCATGACCAGTGATCGGATATTCGGATGCATATTTACCTAATGTTACTGTTTAGCTGTGAAAGCACGGAAGCGGCTTCGTATTTTTTATTAAAGCGGGATTTCTTGAATTATATTTATTTAAAATTAATGTTTAACTCCAGATGCAAATACATATATTATGTGTGTAGGGTCGTATGTGTTAGTTAAAACAACACACAAAACACGGTAAAAACGCGCATTCCATTAGCCAACATTTCAACTTTAGGTGAATATGCATCTGAATATCCGATCTATACTCTATGACTTCTAAACTGCATATCAGAATTTGACACAAGATGTATCATTGGAACTGTCTTGATCATCTGCTAGTTAAACGTTAAATTGAATATGGCGTCATCTAAAGGACACCAAGTGACGAAAAAAACTTTTAATGATACTGTATTGGGTATCAAACTAGCACATTTCTAAAACGTATGCTTACCCCAAAATAATTTATACATAAAGTAAGCTCAAAAATGGAAAACTACTGAAATTTCACACTACTAAAGTGTGAAACAATAAAATAATTCAGACAGAAATCAAGACAAAAATGGCCAGGGTATAGCCGTTGTTGCATGCCATTGGCCTAACCTATTTGAAATTTATATTGAATGTTTTTTTTAACTCTGTAATCAACCGATACTTTGCCCTGATGTTTGATTCAATGGAATCACTCTTTATTTCCGTTTAACTCAGTCTTTTTGAATTCATTTTGAGCAAATTTTGTATAAGTAGTTAGTAAGTAAGACTGCCTCATTGGTCTAGTGGTTGTAACCGCTACTGCTGACCTGGAGGTCCTGGGTTCGATTCAAAACTCAGGCAAAGCCTGGCTACCCCTGGAGCCTCAATGATTTACACATGGAACTTAATCATAACTAACGATTAGAAAAGGACTTTTCACTGAAGTCAACCAATTTTCAGGCTACTGTGAAATTGATGTAGAAGAAAATAAAGAATGAACATTTTTCTAACAATATTCTTTCTTTCTTTCCAGCTTATATGCATCGACAATAAGCAACGCCACGCTCGTATGTTCACGCGTTAACAATTTGACATCTATATAGCTAGAGTAAGTATGTACTACCTTATAACGATATATATTTATATATTTTTGACATTGTATAAAAATAACGACATTCATCTTGAGAAAATTCAAAATGACATTTAAAAAAAACTATTCTGTCGTAGTCTTTGGTAGGTTAAGTATTTTTTATCTGTGGCGACTATGGTGCTGCGACATCGACTATCCTCGCATTTTTTTTTTTGATTCTCCATCTTGGGAACTCGAGTGATGTGTCTCGAGTTGTTTTTAGCAATAATTTCTTTAAAATGAAACTTGAGTGAGTGTCAGTGAGTGAGTTTGGGTGTTTATAAGGTGTTGTATGTATAAGTCGGGTTGAATTTAATGTAATATGAACTCATTATAAAGTAACTCATTCAAGTTTTTAATCAAAGAGTATGATTTTCATTCAAACTCGAGTAAAACGCCTGAGTTGAAAGTGAGTTATACTCATTCTCGAGTTACACTCACTCGAGTGACCCAAATTCAATTATTTGGATCTCTAAAAATATAAAAAATATGTATTAGGACTGCATGCTGCAATCATAAAAATAAATAAAATGTTTTGTATATTGTACAGCCGCGTAGTAAACATGTCATGTATAAAATAGTTAAAATGTATAAATGACAGAAGACTGGAATTTAATTCTGAAAATTTGCGAGAAAATAATTACAATTGTTGAGAAAATAAGAGATTTGGGTAATGCTAACTCGATGTTGAAAATACTTAATGAACTTTTAATATACTCTTTGTAATTGTTTATGTAGACCGTTTGGTTTTTCGGCGATGTTTGTGTGTTTGGGAACTTTTTTTTTTGCATGTTTTTGGTGCGTAGAATTTCAAACGGTTAAAATATTCCTTAGAAAAATCACTCAGAGAAAATAATGATTAATAGTGTCTCTGAGCTGTTAATAAATTAGGTCTCAGTTCTTAACTAAACATACTTGCCCAATTTTCTTCATATTATTTGGTTTTTGGTACCGGCTCCATTCTGACTAAATATGATTCATGAGTAACATCTGCCTTTACTTTCCCTACTATGTTTATGTTGAGGTCAGTATCCAGTGTAGCCGAATGCGGCTGAATACCAAATAAGATAAAGTAACAGATTTTAATACTAAACAACTGAAGAAATTTAAAATAACGCCCTGATTTCTGAAAGTAATCGGTAAATCAAAACAAAGTCGCTTCCCGCGTCTGTACGCTTAAATCTTTTAAACTACGCAACGGATTGTAATGCGGTCCTCATCAACAGACAGAGTGATTAAGAGGATGGTTTATACGTATAATACGCGGGTGAACCCGCTGGCAAAAGCTCATTTAGACAACAACATTACTTTGCAGTTCTATTTACCAAAAACATGAATTTAAAAAAAAGGAAACTAAAACCAAAACCTCACCCCTTAT
Source organism: Aporophyla nigra (assembly GCA_947507805.1). Classification (NCBI taxonomy): domain Eukaryota; kingdom Metazoa; phylum Arthropoda; class Insecta; order Lepidoptera; family Noctuidae; genus Aporophyla; species Aporophyla nigra. Next base: position 8,999,274 of record OX382319.1, on the reverse strand, counting down.
TAAAAACAATCTTCCATAAACGGTTTGCAAGATACTGCCACTTGTATTTAAATAATATTTAAACTGAGCACACAGTTATTTTAAGCACATAAAACTTATCGATGCATTGGGATACAGATAAAATGGTTGTTATACTCTGTTCATTTTTTGATGACCAATATGACAGGTGAAACCTACCATGTGTTCAACAATACAGCGAGATAGACTATAAAGACGTCACTTCACACCTATGGCGACGCTATATATTGATGCGAAGCTGTCAAAAAAAATGAAACTCGGAGCTAACTTGGAAAATCTCTCCATACACCGTTTTACATAGCAGTAGACGGTCGTCCTTCCATGATTGTGTCACAGTGTATAGAATATGTCAGAAAGGTTACTATAAAAATGAACAGAGTATTAGCAGTCTCATAAAAATCATTGTGAAGGATGTGAAGAATACATGGGTATATTTCAGTATTTCGTAGATGTATATGTGTCATGATAAACTATCATACTAGTTCAAGGCCTTAATAAATGATAAGATATTACTGACTTAATTTGCATTATGTCACTATGCAAATATATGACAGTTAACGCTCCCTATTACTTGGTGAAATAAGGGTGTTCATACACCGCTGCCAAAATATAGGCGAAATGTCATATTATGACAGATAACGACTGTCAAATAAGTAGCAATAATGTCAGAGAGTCTTTGAAAAATACAGTTTTGGTGCTATTTTCAATAAAATTGTTTTGAACGACCGTTTTATTTGCATTCCGATGATTTTGGTGTGATTTTCAATTGTTTCGTGTATTTTTTTAGATGACTTGAAAATTGGGTGTAATATTTTGGTGAAATTGGTGATTTTGAAGCGAAAGAGAGAATTTGAAAGCAATAATATTCATAATAACATCTTATTCTACATTGTAAATATTAAGGCAAACTGAGAAAAGCTATGAAGATAATATTTTCTTCATAACATGCTAAGTTTTGGTGTACAACACTACCTACCTCTTTCGACTTTAATTGCCATCCCCTAGCACCCCAATTTCTTAACTTATTTTCAATTAAAAACCCAAGGGTGTCGAAAGAAATTCTTTATTCATCGCTTCACATGTTTGAAAATTTCGTCTTCTCAACAACGTTAATAACGTAATGAATGTTGACGGACTGTCAAAATGAATGACTTTATCATTGTTGTGTCTTACGCAGCTACCTATAGTTTAATACAGAATCGATTGAAAATCGTTCCTTTAAAAACAATTCGATAAATAAACACTAACTTGCTCAAGTTTTTCTTTATGTATGAGTGTGTATTTGTGGTATGTTCAAAATGTTAATCCGAATTGAATTGGACAGACAGCGCCTCTAGTGGTGATATACAGAACTAATAGTTCAGACAGGCAGCGCCTCTAGCGGTGAAATACCGAACTAATAGTACCGACGGCCAAATCTGGCGTCTGTTTATGATAAATGCTTTGAAAATCTTGCCGGATATTTATCTGTTAAATTCTTAATTCTTGTTTGCACGATTGTTTACTAAAAAAATTAAAGATTTTTGTGAGAGGTCAAAGACAAAATCGTGGTGTAAAAATATTTAGCTTCGTATTTACCATATTTTCTTTAGCTTCACTTTGTATGTCAAAATGGTATTTCCTTTTGACAAGATGAAACTTGGTTACATTATACACCGTGTTCCGATCTGCTTATTTAAAGTGATGTCCAAAGATAGCCTGAAAAAATCATATTTTCTTCAAAATCACGTTTTCTGCTAGGTCAGTGTCAGGCTACAATTTTGAACAAAATATGATTCGCGATGAGAAACTGGCAAATTAGCAAAAAACTTAAGAAAATTTTAAATTCACAAACCGCTTGGAATACAAAAATTTGATTGATACATGTATAGATAGAAATACTGTTGCTGTGCATTCAATTCGGATAAAATACCTAGCCAATATATATTTAAAATACTATGTATAGGATTCAAATAAGAATGTTGGTGTGCGAAATGGCTCTTTTAATTTTTTTTCTAGTATTTAAGTGTGCTTTTATTTTTATTTTTTTGTTGTGCCCTGTGTCCGTGGTATGTCTATACAAAAAAAGAAAAAACTTAAAAAAATAGAAAAAAAAATGGCTGCTTCTTATCGATGACGTCGATAGTACTTCAGCTTAGACCGTTATTCTTCCAAAAATAAATATTGTAAAGTACTCAAAATACAGCTTAAAATTTCGACTGATACCATGCTTGTGTTGTTATAAATATTTTTATAAGGCATACCGCGCACTCAGTGCGATTCTGTTTAATAATATATATAACTACATTAGAATTATGAATTTAAAAAAAAATACAAGTAGTTCGCTTAGATCGCTTCGAAAACCCGACGAAATAGTTCCTATACGATTATTAATTAATAATGTTTTTTAAGGTTTTACTAAAAAATGTTGACACGAAAACCTTGGCAACACCCGGATTACGGGCAAGATTGTAAGGAATGGCAGCAAAATAAAATATTCACTATGTATTTTTTTTTCTACAATCTTTTTTAAATATCTTTTTTAGTAGTAGCAAACGCGGCTGTTCAGTAAAAATTCTTAGATTTGTTGTTCAAATTGGATAAGTGTTTTTAGTAAAAACTTAAAATTCAAAATGGCGTTTCTTCATTTTTCTATGAAAGTATTTATGGCGTTTTTTTTGGCATATTTGACTAGAATGTTATGTTATAGTTGGATATACTAGTTTTACAAGGTTTTCGTGTCAATACGGATCAATTTTGTTTTCTCCCGTCCTTTATAGTAGAAGCATTACAATTAATGTTTATCATAGATGAAATTTGTATTTCATTGTATCGAAACAAATTAGTATTGAAGCGATCGAGAGCCGGGGCGTTATATTTTTACAGGGGTTTACAATTGGTGTATTTTTGACGTTTAAAACTTCGATTTTGAAAATGAAATTTTTCACTAAAATAGTCCAAGAAAATGTTGTCTACAAAACCATCATCATTCTTTTTAAGAAATCCTATTCTAATTTGTGAAATTTTTATATGATGGAATGATTTCCGATGGCATTTTTGCTGAATTGTGTCATAACGTAATTTTTTTTTTTCTATTCGAAGCCATGTCATTTTAGACCAAGTGGATAAACTTTTGAGAATAATTCCGAACTGTAAATAAATTTGAATTTTTTGCAGTTTTCCGAAGAATGTTACCATCGCAATTTTCTAATTTAATATTGAGCGGTTATTGGAGTAACTTATCTGTATTCGTTATTCATTGCAAGCTAATATTGATTAAGAAAACGATGCGTCGATTAGTTCCGCCAATCACCGTTCAATATTATTTTCAAGATGGCGCTGTCATCTGTCATAATAAGCGTTTCGTTCAAAATAGAACTCTACACTTCAGAGTTTGATATAACATAGATTTCTACACTAATTTCTTAGCTGTAGCTTCGTTCACGAGTTAGAAGTAACTTTAAAATAGCTTTTATGAGTCTTGATACTTAAATATACGTGGGGGGCACTCAAGATGTCTGTCGATATAAGTTAGAAGTTAGTTTAGAACCGTTTTGACATTTTGAAGCTGTGAAGTATAGATAAATTAAATTGTAGGCAATACTTAGACTTTTATAATGGTTAATTGTTCCCCCCCCCCCCCCCTCCCCCCTTATTACATGGGACTTAAACGGAACTGGCGAAATGTGTGTGTGTTAATACACTTTTACCTAATCCTTTTGTGGTAAGCAAGCGAGATGTTATATAGAGACTATAGTGCTTAGATAGGGCGATTATTTTGCGTTTTAAGAAAATTGGTCTTCGTAATAAGGAAGAACAATTTCTGAAAATAGTCCGCGTTTGTACCGCACAAACGTGGATCATAGCGGTGGATGAGTTTTCAGCCTTATGAATTAAGCAATAAGGTTGAAAATTGATCAACTGTATGTATGAGAACTCCGCTATAACATTTTTTTGGGACTAAATGATGATAAAAGGCGAGTGTGAGTAGGACATGCGCGGTCATTCGGAAAGCCAGTCATGAATGAATTTGCATAGGAAAAATATAATTCGGAAAGTTTCGGAATTATTCCCAAGAGTTTGTCTTATAGTTTCCCGCGTATTAATATAACGCCATGAAATTCTTATGGCGGGATAATCGTTAAGTTGTTTTTTAAGTTCATTCGTTGCAATTTTTTTTTCTTATTGTAAGCGCGCCAAAGGTGTTGAAGACAAGTGTTAAGATACACTTAGGTTTACTGTATAAATGAAAAATATAAAAAAAATATCTTGCTAATAAACTAAGGCTTGGTAATTATTATTGATACTGTGCAAAATGGCGGATAGACGAGCAATTTTGATACTTGAAAATGTTAGAAAGTCTATTTTGTCTATTTGCCATAGTGTAGAGAAACCATAAAGTAGGTTCAATATCTCCAGTGCATTCAATTTTTTTTTGTTGTCATGTTTTTTTTTCGGTAAAACTTTGGTTGTTGTAAAATAATATTAAAATAAAAAAATAATTGCGTAGAAGTTTCAAAAAAATTAGTCAATGTAGGTAGGTTAGTTCAGAAATTAAGTAAAAATTGTTTTTTTTTTTAAGATTTGCTTCGTCGAGTGACTTAGACAGTTGTATGTATTGATTCACGATTTTTAAAAGAAATTTGCATTTTAGCTATCACTGTCTTGTCGCGAGACGCGGTAAGTAAGGCTGTAAGTTAAATATACATATTATATTTGAAGTAAATAAATTAATAATAAAACCACACTTGGGAATTTTTATTTCTGACCTTATTTCAATTCTGTGAACGAGTGACGTCCGGTGGCGAGATGGGCTGACGACATAGTTGCCATTGCGGGTAGAACCTGCCTGGATGAAGCTGGCACTTTGAAGGTATGAGGAACAGGTTTTTTTTTGGATGGGAAATCATAATGAAATGACTTCTCCCGCTCTGGGCGGAGCGGAAGGGAGTGTCAGACTTTTACTGACTAAAACCCACCCGTGTTCCGTCAATTGCCCATGTGCCAGGGTTACGATGTCTCTTTCGAACAATCTCGCGAACCTGGCAGATGAGGCATAGGGCTTAAAGTTCACTCGAACTCCGTTGTGCAGACAGGATCCTCCGTACAGACGGGTGTCGTGTGTGGTGAGCTAATGCCAACGATTGATGTCGGGACGTTGTATATATTGCGCGGTAAACTGTGCTTGCGCGATGCAGGATAAGCATGACGTCAGTGTGATGCGTTGTTTTCATGTGGCGGTGTAGATGCCGCTGCAGTACAGGAGCCTGGGAATTGGCACAAGAAAGAGAAGCCTATGCTCAGTAGTCGGTGAAGAAGGGCTGTGATAGATGACGATGATGGATTCTCTTCTTAGTAGAAATACTTTACCGAGTACTTTCAATAGTGTGACTGACACTGGCATGTCCAACATCGGGGATTTTAATCTATCTATACAAATAAATAAAATTGAAGTGTCTGTTTGTAATCTCGAATTAACAGTTTTTACTAAATGCATATGAAAGTATATATTTATTTATGTAATCATTTAATTCGAGCAACAAGACTCATAGTGTTAGTAACAATGTGCTTACAAACTATGTTAGTAACACACAAAGACAAAAACAGAAATAGATTATGATATCGCTGCTGCAAGGTGACAGGCCCAGCTGAAACCTTGCAGCAGTGGTTCACAAACTCACTATCCAGCCTAGTAGCTATCATAGATAGGATGCTGTTGGCGCTGCCCCGCACCCTACGGACCAGGGATGCGCACCGTTTCCGCATCACCGTGTAGAAACAATCCACATGAGCTTCAGCAAACATCCCTGATGCGCTGCAGTATCGGGGCAGCCCCATCAGCACCCTGAATCCGGCTCATCTCTGAAAAGGCTGGACTGATTTTGACGGGACTTTCACTGGCAGATAGCTGATGTTATAAGGAGTAACATAGGCTACTTTTTGTCTGAGAAGCACGTCCCTGTTTGAAAATTTCTGAACACCACGCGGGTGAAGCCGCGGGTACAGCTAGTCGACTATATAATTCAAATGGGCCAAGTTGGGCTAAGCTCTCTTCAGATCGGCCACATATAAACCCTTATAAATTTTGAACCAGTGACTCGACTAATTCTGATATTTGGCGACTAGCGACAATTTTTTTTATGTAGTCGAAATTAAAGTACTTGATGGTGGCCGCATCAGTGTTAGTCACAACTTTCAATAGTCTTGGTAAACAAGCACAATAGGGTAATTTGACTACTATAAAAAAATATAGGTACATGAATTAATACTTATTTTAGAGTTGCTACAAAAAAGACAGTTGGCAAAAAGAACATTATTTTTTTTTGAAAAATAGAAAAGTTTAGTATTTATTAGAGATGCGCCGAATGTAGATTCAACCGAATACGAATGTTCGGCCGAATATTAGGTCCAAAATATACCGAACCGAATATTCGGCCGAATCATTCGGTTCACGTCTGCGATAATTTTACGATATGATTATTAAAAGACATAATAGTAATCCAGAGAATCAGATTTTATTTTGCTAACATTGTCATTCGTCAAAAAAACTTAATTTGATTAAAACTTCAGTTACCTACTAATGTTGATTCTTAAAGTTTCCTCTTTGTATATTTTTTTCATTTGTGAACTAGTATTTGTTACGGAAGATATATTTGATCATTGTTGATTTCATAGAAATTTAATTTAGTTTAATTTAGCATTTGTGAAAAAAGCAGATGTTTTTTTTGTTACAATTTTATTTAAATTGATTGTTAAAGTTAATCTTTTTTATTTTGTCAATAAATAATTGGTACAAAAAGTAGTGTCTCTTTCATTTACAAAAAACTATGTACAGCTATCGGAATAAACCACACTTATTTAGTAATTAGTTAACCTTACTGTTTAATAAAATGTTCTTTTTTATTATATTAACAATAATTTTAATGTTCGGTAATTATTCGGCAAATCAACCGAATATTCGGCCGAATACGAACATGAAAAAATATGCCGAATGTACCGAATACGAATATTTGGTCGAACATTCGGCGCATCTCTAGTATTTATTCTTCTATTCTTGTCACGAAAAACAATAATTGTACTGAATGGCGCGAAGTTACTATAGTGTTCCTGCACAGAGTACATTATCCTGTCTTCGACGTCAGATGCTGATAGTGCTGTCTCTGTCTAGCATTAACTATAAAACGCATAGAACCTCGTCAGTGTTTGTGATATTTAATTACCGTGATATTATCTAGGTTTTGTAAAATCAAATAAAAAAAAAAAAACTGAAATACACTATTCCTAATGTAAGGTTCTGGGTTTGAATCCCAGCTAAGCTTCAACATGTCTACTGCAGCAAAATTGCCATAATCGACAGTCACTTATGTTTCAATGGGTTCACCTATGTTTCATCGAGTGTGTTTTATTACTAAGGTATGATTATCATACACATATTGTCGCAGTTATGTGAAGTTAGCTAGGAATGAGGTGCAGGTGATCAGAGTGGCAATTTATTCTCGTAATTTTAAGAACGTTCACAGTCCCATCTCCGTCTCAATCTGTCAAAAACATCTCGAGTTTCCATACATTTTTTTGACAAGTTTTTGACATTTACCTGCTGTTTTCGCTGTGCTATTTATTTACCGTGTGCGTAGTCCCAGCGGAAAAGTGTCGAATTTCTTAATTTCAGTTTAGCAGATATTTAGTGTATGACGTCGTGAAATTGTGTATGGTAAATAAAAATTTGTGCATCCAACCATTGCGGAGATATTCAACAAAAACTGTTTCCGCTGGGACTACGTATTCCTAGCGGCACTTTTTTTTTCCTATGGACGTACAAGAAAAAAAATACATACAATAATTAGTGTGTAACGAGAGGTAAATGTGTATGTTAAAATGAAATTTGTGTGTCTTATACTGGGTGACTTTTTTTAGCGTCTTGAAAAAAAATGGGGGTAATAGGTGAACGGAATAGAAGCTTTTGGCATAGAAATTTTTATTTTTTTTATTTTTGAATAACATGTAATTAAATTGATCTAGTAATAAATACTACACATTTAAAGTAACATTTTCATACTAGAACAACAAAAACAGAAATTTGGAAAAAAAAAAACAAAAAAAATTAATTAAAATCCATCGAAACTCAAATCATACGCACCCTACTCAATGCGCGGCATGTATCATTGATTTCGTAGCGCGATCCTACCGTTTGAAGCCGGCCGTCAGGCGGCCTCATAGATCTTTCGCAGGCGCACGAGCCGCACACGCATCCCTGTCCACCCGCGTCCCGCGCTCCTTTAGTCACCTACGATGAATCTGAAGGCCTTCCTGCCTTCTATTCTAGTTACACAGCACACCACATGAAGGTCGAGACGGTAAAAAATGTCAACTGGTATTTGTCAAGATATTCAAGTTGCCGCTGCGCTGACGTTTGGCTATTTGATGAAAACCATATAAAACGGTTTAGCACAGAGTTGTAATTTTTTACGCAGGTTGCTTTGAATTTGTGTGTAATGTGTGTGAAAACAGAATTTGAAAAAACCTACCGTTCAGAAGATATACACGTAAAAGTAAAATAAGGTTATTAGGTCCAAGTACTTAAAATAGGAACTCTAGAGCCTAATTCATCTCGTTTATTTATATCTTGTAAGGGTCTACAATGTCCTGCCAAGTTTCATTCATGTGCTCTTAGTAATTAATGAGCAGTGGCATAATTTACTACGACTGGAACACTATATTTTATGACATCCGATTGTAGGACTTTTTAAAGGAAAAGCAAAATGAAACTTTTTCCAATATTTAGTGTATTAATGCAACTATTCACATGTAAAATTTCAGCTCATTACACTGAATGATTAAAGAGATATAATAAAATTCACAGGATAAGAGCAAAACATCGATAAACCGACCAAGTTTGAATGGCTACATAAAAGCGGCCGTGCAGTATAAAGAGCTAACATTCTAAAATTTCCAGTATAGTATCGTCATCGTGTTTAATAGTTTCGTACAGTTGCGTACACAATAGTTTAGCAGAAAATAAAACAACTGCTTTGTAATCTCAATAGTATTTATTAGTTAATGACTAATTTAAATTAAAAAAAAAAAACAAAATTAATAACAACGTAATAATAACATTGATATAAAAAATCAGTTTAAAAAAAATTGTTGAATATCTCCGCAATAGTTGGATGCACAAATTTTTATTTACCATACACAATTACACGACGTCATACCCTAAATATCTGCTAAACTGAAATTAAGAAATTCGACACTTTTCCGCTGGGACTACGCACACTTATTTACCAACTATAATAATTGAATATAAATTATTTTAATTATTTTTTTATTGATTGTCACCGAGGTAAGCGTGTGACTAGATTTTGAACGTTTCTAGTTATGAGAAATGGTCTTCTGGTGACAGGGTATGCGGCGCAGAATGGAAGGTGGGCCATGGTCTGTGAGGAGACGTCGTATATGCAGTTGATGATTGTTGGAAGTATACAGAAGATATACCGGACCTCTGTTCGCCGTACTATTACTTCACGCGGCAACGGAGTTAGGCCCCGGAGTTTTGACACGCCACTCCCACTTATACGCGAGGACTTTTGCCTCCAGATCCCATGGCGGCAATCCGGCAAGGAAACTCACCGCCTCACAGGAGACCGTGCGGTATCTCCGGAGTAGCCGGATGGTCATGACCTTCTGGGACGCTCAACTGGTCGCCGCCTCAAGGACTGCACCCACACTGGTGCCCTGCAAGAGCCAAGGACCGCATGACCGCCGCGTTTTGAATAATTGATCCCTGCCCTCCCTTTAGGGCAAGGCTGGAGAAAAGTGATAAATAAATACCGAATGAAAGTTGACGGCAATCCTTATAAAGAACACTACCTACCAGGGAAAGTCTGCCTCGTGATATAGAAGCGCAACCGCTTATCATGAGTTCCTGGGTTCGAATCCCAGGTTTGGCAGTGTTTTTTCAATTAGGACGTTCTTAGTAGCAGCCCTAGTCAGCAAAAAATGTAAGTTGGTGTCGGATGGTATCGATCATAAACTAAAAGCGAAGACAAACAGTGGTGCCGATTCTGTTGTACAAAAATCTCTAAACTAAAAATCACTAAAATTTGGTTTATTCCTGTCAAACGACGATTTCCTATTCTGAAATAGACTAAAGTAACACAACTTAACTATATTTTAGTTTGACAGCACTAAGATTGCACTGAGTTATTAGTTTAGTGAAAATGACAATTTTGCTATTCTGAGTTGTACGTCCGTGTGCGAAGATAGGCACCAGTGACTATCTTCGCACACGGACGTAAAAATATCTCCACGGGATTTTAACGCACTGGAATTTCAACTCTCGGTGTTGAAAGAAGAATCACACAGAGCGCATCTTTGAGAATCAAATAGAGGGGTGATTGCGTAACTTGCTATCGGTAGGAATTCTTCAGAAAGGTCAGGTGAGTAGTACTCACAACCGGCGTGTGTGTATGACCAGAGGGGTAATTGCGTAACTTTTTATCGGTAGGAATTGGTTGAATATTGATAGTTAAACGACATTCATTGCGTTATTTACTTTGCTGAGCTTACGATTTATTCGAACAAATGACGCAATGGTGTAGAAATAATCTTCAATCCCATTCTGATTCTGATAAATAGTGCGTTTCGCAATTAGGGTGCAGGAGCTCAGCTTTGAGATTCAAAGAGAGTGCAACTCAGCGCGTCGAAAGAACACACTGTTCGAATTTCAACTCTCGGCGCTAAGCATTGCTATGAGGATTCTGTGCGTTAAAAAATCCGCCGCGATATTATTATTACATCCGTGTGAACTTATTAGACAACGGAATTAAACAAAGCAAGGCCGTGTTAGCACCAAACGACCAAGGTGCGATTAATGTTTAAAAAATTTCAAACAATTTCCTTTCCCACAATACCGGGCCTTCGAAGCTTAATTTCCATTCAAAACATTTTCAATGATGTAGTAGGAAAAATATTTAGGTGCAAGGAAAATTAACTGAATAGAAAGGAAATTGAGGTATTTATTGTGACTTGCGCAGAGTTGCGCAGGAAAATAATGGACTTAATTAAACACAATATTAAACCTAATGAAAAAATAATAAAAAGACAAAATTAAAAGACAACAAAACTTTATAAAATAAAAATATGAAGTCCTGAACGTGGCCAAATGGCCATCTTTGCATGATGCAGCGACATAAAAGTTTTCTACACGCTTTATATTAGCTTCACTTGTATGTTTGTTTGTATGTTTGTATATTTGTATGTTTGTTTGTAACCGACTCCTTATAGCGCGATTTTGACCCACTTTAAACGACCAGATTTCATTCAAACTTTGCACACCTGTCAAGGACCGATGACAATGCAATAATTTTATAAATTTGTGCCATGCCCATTATCCTTGCCAGGGTTACCAGGACAGCAAAAAAACTGTCTTCGAAAACTACGCTGACATACGTCACAAACTACGCTGACATACGTCTCAAAATTCGAAACACCCTAAAAAATAGAAAATAAATAATAGTTTTAAAAAAAAACTAAAAAACACGCTTTCATTGAAAACCAAACTAAAAAGTACAAAATAATGGAAAAAGAGCGTGGGGTGCTTTTTAAGGTATTTTTTATTGATATCATGCACCTCCACCACCTTTTTTTAACTATTATTTTTTTATTTGATTATTTAATCTTTATATAGATATATAATTCTACTGTACGTGTGTATGTCACTGAACTCCTAAACGGCTGGACCGATTTGAATGAATTTTTTGTACGCGTTTGGGTGGCAACCTGGATGGTTTAGATTCACAAAGCAGCCCGACAGATGGCGCTGCTATCGAGTTCTAGGAAACAGGACAACGTCTGTACGGTCAGCTAGTTTATTACAGATTATTTTTATTCTGACTCAAAGACCAGACTTTTTTAAATCAGGATTTTTAACCGGGTTTCCGATTTCAGGTCTTTGTGAAACCAGGATCTGGGAATTTGATTCGTACGGTCTTATCCCAGCACCGAATTTACCCCCACAACTACAAAAATAAATCAAATTGAAACGTAAGTCTGTAATGACAAACTATTCAGTAAACGTTTGGGTGTTCTGATCTCTTCGATTCTTGCGACATGTCCTGCCCATAGAAGACTTCCTAGTTTAATGGTTTTAATAATATTAGGCTTGTCGTACATCGCGTAGAGTTCATAGTTGTACCGCGTTCGCCATTGTTCGTTTTCTAGCACTGCACCGAAAACTGCGCCTAAGGTTTTGCTAAATTATTTACTAGTTTCTGCCCGTGACTTCGTCCGCGTTAAATTTCTTGTTTCCCCGACCGTTCCTGTCGCGTCGAATCGCCTACCCGTGCAAGTTTCCCCGTTTTTGCAACATTTTTCATTACTGCTCCGCTCCTCTTGGTTGTAGCGTGATGTTATTTAGCCTATAGCCCTTCTCGATAATAGGCTACCCAACACAAAAATATTTTTTTAATTCGGACCAGTAGTTTCTGAGATTAGCGCGTTCAATCAAACAAACAAACAAACTCTTCAGCTTTATAATATTAGAGATATGCGTTTATTAAAAAGCTGATAAACCGGCTGACCAGAGAAGTCGCGGGAGTTGGGCCACACTTAGATCAGCTGGTTGCAGACAGCTGCATTAGAGCAGCTCAGATAGTTGGATGGCGTAGACAAAGATGGAAAAACTGTTGGAGTGAGAAATTAGAGTGAGAAATCGGAGTGAAAAATCTGGAAATATACTTGACCAGTCTAAGGCCCAACCGCAGCTGTGATGGTGATACTTATGAAAATATATAAGAACGACACGGAAAACAAAAAAAAAAGTGGTCTGTCTGTGTGTCAGTTCGTGCCAACTTATCTCCGAAACGGCTATACCAATTTTGATGAACTTTGGTAATTGACTCTGGCCACGGTGGGCGGAAATCATCCGTGGGTACGTGGGCTTATGAAATACAAACATTTTGAGATTAGTTCACACAGGTAAACTGTAACATAGGAAAGTCGCGTCACTTGGTAAATCCCTATCTGTTAAATAAAATTAGCTGGCCGGACAGACGCCTTGTTCCTTAGAAATCGCAACGCCACCTACTGGGTCCAATTATGAATGTAAACCGTCGAGAGACCCACCAAAACACACAAAAAAAATCATCTAAATCGGTCCAGCCTTTAAGGAAGAGTTCAGTGACATACACATTTGCAGAGTAATTAAATATACAGTAAGTAGGTACTAATTACAGCTTATCTGTACAGGCACGGACCCTCTTGTTTTTAGCTCCGTGAACACATGATTAAAAAAAAAAACATTTGTGGGAGAAAAGGAATTTTTGTGCAAGTAACATACCTATTTATTTAAAGAATCTAATAATAATAAACAAAGCTATCTATTTTCAAAAGAAGTACATATTTTCTAACCAAATACATCTTACGTGCAGCAAAAATGTTGTACCTCATGGAGGAGTGCAGAAATCTAATAGCTTTGTATAATAATGAATTAGAAATGCATAGTTCCAACTTCCAAATGAATTAAGGTCGTATTTCGACTACTAGGCGACCACTGGTTTGCATTACTCGACAGGTGGTGTGAATAATGAAAATCAATTGAAATGTTATATTAAATGTCATGTATGTGTTACAGTTATTTGTAAGATTTTAATGATAGAAACGACGATTTTAACGTAGTTCGCATGGCTGAACCTTTAATTCGGTTAAAAAAGCAAGTAGGTATGTAATTCTTAGATTTGATACATAACAAAATGAATTTAAAATCCATCAAAATTAAATTAGTCGTTATTAATTCAATCTATAAAATGTTGTTGATCTTAGTTTTGGTTACTTTGTTATCCATCTTTGTATTACTTAATTAATTATTGTTTAGTGAGATTTTAATCAAATACCTACTGTGCTCACCTATAGGTAATTTAGATGCATGCAACATTTGAAAATGATATCATATGATATGATGTCTTTGTGTGTATTTAGTTGGTTTGCCTAAATAAATAAATAAATAATCATTCTAAATTTAGAATTGCGCAATATATATGCGCCAATGCGCACGTCAAACCATACTCGGCTTTGTTAATTTGTTTTGACTTCGACAGACTTGGCGATGTCTTCAATCAATGACATAATAAAGTCAAAAATAGTGACAAAATAATGTCACGGATGACGGCATCATTGAAATGTGACATGCGTAATCAGTGTCAATTTGACAAAATAACATGAAAGAACTTTATTGCCTGCATGTTTGTTACGACATTATCTGAAAATCCTGAAAATAGAAGCAATCAATATAGCGTCGATCAATGAACTAGAAGTTACGTAACATCCGGTAGCTGGCGAAAATTGTCGATGGTGACCTCATTTTCGGTTAAAATGATTAAATTAATATTTGATCACTTTTAAAGTTCTCAAATATCTTTTTTGTATCTTCCGACACTAATTTGAGTAAAAGAAATAATCCCAATTTTACTCGTTTTATATTTTTTCCTCTTTCAACATAGCGTCCCATAGACCAGATCGAAACGAAGAGTAAATCATGTTGCTTATGGTAAATAATTGTAACAGGTAACATTGAAAATCGGAAATCGTTTTGAAAATATTGAAATCGATTTATATTTATAAAAATATTTAGTTTTCATTTCTTGACGCGTTATAGACGCTTTGTAAGGCTATCTGATTACTTAAAAATAAACAATGAACATTGAAGTGACTTTTGAATAATTAGTTTTTAAAATAAAAAAACCATCAGTTTCAATATTGTTTTAAGGTTTTGTAGCATTTTATTTTTAATTTCTACCTCCACCCATTCGATAATGGATCAAGGCTTAATATTGCATTCAAAATCTATTTTTTATGATTTTTTTATACTTCAATTTTACTATTTACCTTTGTATATTAAAAAACCACTTTGAGAAATCATTACAATAGCTGTTTGCCACCTATTTCAGGATTGGTAATATAAAATATTAAACAGTCGTTTTTTGAAAACATTTAAATAAAGTTCGATTAAATATCGTCATTAAATTAATAATAAATATATCTTTCGAATCGATTACTCGATGCTTAAACCAGTGTTGCCAGTACGTTTTGCCGCGCAATTACATCACCATTTCATGGCACGCGTTTGACGCATTTGTTAAAATTTTCGACTTTTCGTGACAGCACGTCAATTTCGACATTTGATTGATAATTTTCTAAAGATCCATCAAATTAGTTTGTTTGAAAGTTGGTTTGGGCGCTAAATGTTATAATTTCGCTGTTTTACTTTTAATACTATGATGTGATCGTGTGGTGTCCATTTTTGGTTGTGCGCTTCGTTTTCCATAATGAGTGAACTAAAGTGTGTGGTCGAAGGCTGCAATTTAGAGTACGATGTAGTCTGCAGCTTCTCCTTCTACAAGTGAGTTTGTTGTGATAATATTATTTCTCGAATATAAGATTTATTTTTATTATAAGTGCCACCAAGATAGTGTCTATGGTCTGTTCGTATGACCTCGAAAAAATTGAAGTGGTAAAATGATTGTAAACATAATTAGCTTTATGTAGTTTTGATCCAGTATTTTTCCATTACAATTCTTATTTTAACCATAAAACTCTTATAAAACACGTTCTTCATCATTTACATGATGAAAACCTGAACAATTGTGTTTAAAAACATAATTGTTGATAACCGTTTAGATCAATTTTCAATCAATAATCATTATTATTCCCATTTGGTGGGGGTAAGACATGCTAGAAATCATGCATAATAACATTACAGAAGTTCTAAATCTGTATCAAGGCATCTTTGTAATCACATCTAATATCGCTTCATTTGATATCCCATTTTAACCTTAAAAATCATCCAACATAAGGAATATGATGCCTGAAGCATAGCTTTTTTACCATTGAATTCTCTAAAACAATGTGTGGCTGTTGGCAAAATGCCTATCAGTTACATTTTGTTAACCTTATCAGTAACGTTTATGATTAGAACTTAAATTTTTTAATATCAACATGAGCCGAAATTCCTACAAACACAGAGGTTATAATTATCCCTCATTAAAAATGGTAATACCAGAAAAATAAATCTATTTTAAAACTTACCTAGGAACAACCACTATCTCTTTGGCTAGTAAAAGTAATAAAAAATGTTATGAGAAAAAACACTACTGAACTGAAATAGCACTATAAGTAGATCCTGTGATATTGAAATAGACATCAGAATAGTTATTTGCATGTTGGTGCATCAAGGAGTTCCTATAGTAGCCTATAGGAACTCTTTTTTATAAATTTACTAGGTTTTGCCCCCCCCCCCCCCCCCCCTATTATACTTATAAAACTTCATCTTGAATAACTCTATCTATTGATGAAAACTGCAACACTTATAGAAACAAAGGGGAATGCTCCAAACCAGCCCGCGAAATTCGAAATTTCTTGCGTTTTTTGCAATTTGCAGGCCAGTGCCAGGTTGTATGGTGATTAAAATATTAATAACGTAAGAAAATTTGAATTTCGTGGGCTGGTTGGAGCATTCACCTTAAAGTCGCAGTCCCTCTTAAAGGCCAGACATAATGTTGGTTAGTCCAAACCATGTACATACAGGGTGTCCACTAAATAGCACGACATACTGCAGGGGGTGATAGCTTGGGTCACTACCTATCAATACAACACAATATATATACAGCAAAATCTTACGGATTTTTTTTTCACCACTGTAGGTTAAACTTAAGTGATAAGAAAATAGTTCTGTGCAAATTTAAACAAAAAATAGTATTTCTTGAAAACATTCTTGTCTTTGATAGAAAAAAGACTTATCAATGAGTAAAGTAACTATTCACGAATAATTTGATGTAAAAAAAAGTACTAGGAAAGGATTTTTCATTATGAGATGCTTAAAAATCTGTTTCAAGGTAGAGATTTTTCGGTATTTCGGAAAATTTTGTAAAACTGTAAATCCGTAAGATTTTGCTGAACATATATTGTGTTGTATTGATAGGTAGTGACCCAAGCTATCACCCCCTGCAGTATGTCGTGCTATTTACTGGACACCCTGTAGATTATATCTGAACTGTCTTACGAGGAACATACAGATGACACACAGATTTGAGTAGAATTGTCCAATATAATAATTAGTGTTAGTAATACTATCCAGAGTAGAAGAATTTTTGTAAGCAAAGGCGGTTTTGCTAGCCACATGAGAGCCCATGATAGACGCCAGTAGGTTTGTAATGAAACGGTTGCTGTAGCCAAAAACGGCATGGAAGGATTATTATTTTTGTGATTTGCACCCGGTAGGACCCGCTGGGCATGGTTGCAAGACACATATAACTACTTATATGTAGGACTCGGAGGCGAGTTGTGGGCATGCGAACCAATTATCATTCTACCCGGGAGCCGGGTGGTGGGTACTAAAAGTGTAAATGGTATTGAATGAATGTGGAGGGTAGTATTGATGAGTTTTATAATTATAATTCTGTAAAGCCATGTCTGTTACGGTCTTTTAGTCGGCATACAAACGACACTGACAAATTGCAAAAAGTAAGAAAAATTGATTTTCACAGCCCTCTATAGTTCATCCACCTTTAATAAGTAGATAATAGGTAAAACAGGCTGGTGTTCCCATATCCACATCTGAGTGCGTATTTTGCGTACGGTTGGGAAATTGGTTATTCAGTCCACCCCAGCTCCTCGAGGAAGGCCAGCAATGCTTTGGTGGTACTGACTATCTCACATAGGGCACCTGGGTTACCGAAGTACTTAGCCCTATATGTGGCAATCGTTGGGCGGTTTAGTAGCACATGCGCTGCTGTCTCGCCGTCGTCCATGCAGGCCCTGCACAGCAGACTGTCTGTTACTCCTATGACAAATAGGTGTTAGCTAAACGACCCATGGCCAGTTATAGCTGCATCCACCTTCTAGAAATATATTTCATCACCTGCCTAGGCGTTTCCCAGCTGTGTTAGGAGCGGCTTCTAGTCTAAGAAGAAACACATGTATAGTAGCTATTTAGTAGTCTTAAAATGTTGCTAAATCATCTAAGACATTATTATTGAGCTAAGTTTAGCCGTCATATCTATTTAAATACCATATTATTGGCACATCATACCGGAATCTACCTTAGGTTTAGTTATTGCAAGTATAGCTGTGGAAATTAAAGTGCTAAGTTCAATAGTTATGTTGAGTAAAGTAAATTGTGTACTCATTTGAAAATTCAGTTATGATTAGTAAGTCTGGAAGAGAAGAAATCCACTTTCATTCACTTTGGACCATAAATAGAACACTGAAATTAGAAAACTAAAAATCATCATCATCATTTCAGCCGAAACACGTCCACTGCTGGACATAGGCCTCCCCGAAGCACCGCCACTTCGACCTGTTCTATGCTTCTCGCATCCGTGTTTATTCAGATGTGAGAAGCACAAACTATGAATGTAAACTGAAAATTGTAGTCTGGAGAATGGGACAAATTTATTAAATTACTGTATTTCTCGGGTTCATAGGCGGATTTCAGGTCACCGCAGGCACGGCCTTGCGGGAGGCGAGCGAGTGTAGCTCGCCGCCCAGTAAGAACCAGGGTGCTTACTCTCGAATATAATTCCAATAGATCGACATTGGTCAAACGTCAGTTGGTTGAGTTAAACGTCAGGGATTGGCTAGACTCAGCGAGTCCAGCCAATCCCTGACGTTTGACTGACAATTCCAATGTCGATCTATTGGAATTATATTCGAGAGTAAGCACCCAGGCCCGAATCGGTGGCGCGTTGTGTTCCACACGCGCCATCGTGTCAGCAAAATTGAAGGTTTGCGTTAGGACCGATACCTGCCAGTGCCGCGGAATTGTTAAAAAGAGACACCGTGGTCCTAGCATGTGCAACTGAAGGAACACGGGTGGGTTTTGGTCAGTAAAATTGTGACATGCCCTCCCGCTCCGCTCAGAGAGGGAGAAGTCATTTGATGATATCCCAATAAAATAAAAAAATAGGTCCTTGAATAAGTAAGCTAAATTTCAATCTGATCTGACTTTTTGTAGTGGGTGAAAATTAGTTTCAAAGATTCTGTTACACACCCAGAAATATTGATACAGGTAAAGCGAATAAAAGTGTAATAAAATAAATAATAGTTTAAAAAACTTAAAAACAAGCTTTAATACAAAATTTCATAAATTAAATCATTTTAATATATCATTTTCTTTAATACATAAAATCATTATGAAGTAAAAAAAGCGTGGGGTGCTTTTTGAGGTATTTTTATAATGACGCTGCCTTTATCAGTATCTGTTAATAAAATATTCACGTCAATTGATATCCAGCACCTCACGCTTTTTTATTTTCTACTAGCTTTTGCCCGCGACTTCGCCCGTATAAATGTTGGTTATCGTGGAAGCAGACGAAGTTGCAGTTGAAATAAAAAGTATAATGTGGCCTATGTCCTTTCTAGGGGTTCAAACTTATCCTGTAACAAATTTAACACGTAGCGGGACGGTACCGACTTTTTCAAATTATGTGATATGGCAGTAAAATTGCCCATACAAGTTACGACCACTGCTATATCCGTAGCGTCTTAAAGTAATACTAAATAATGATATACGTAGACAGTTCTTTCATAGCCGTGTATGGCATGTCATTCCTCTGTACGAAATTTTACTGTATTGCCCGTACCTCAGTTCAGAAGAGTTTAAGGTGAATGCTCCAACCAGCCCGCGAAATTCAAATTTTCTTACGTTTTTTGCAATTTGCAGGCCAATGCTAGGTTGAATGTTGTTGTTGTTGTGTGCTCATCTAAATCATCAATACAACGCTCGTAATTTCATAAAGCTGTAGGAATGACTTTTTCTGTTTTTTTTTTTTTGTTCCTAGCTCGTACTGTCATTTTCAAACATCGAAAAATCGACTGCTAATGTAGTGCGTTCCGCAACGTGTTAATCAAAAGTTCAGTGGTTTATTTGGGAAAGCGTAACGGCGTGATATTAGTATATAAGTATAGATTGTACTGTCATCGGTCCTTGATAAACATATACAATTTCAATTTATTCTGATGTTGGGAACCTGGGCTAAATTCGAGTTCGAAGATTCTTTTACATACGTAGATAGACAGATTCAGATGAAGCCAATAAAAGTGTGTTAAAAAATATAATGAAAAGCCTCTTGCACGCATGCACACAAGGGCTTAGAGACAAATGAACAACAGTTTGAACTAACATACCTACCTTGGTATGAGATATGATACCATTATCACATAAATTGTTATAAATTATTACCAACACATAATATGTTGAACACTGATTACTGTATTTATTTAAGACATTCTATTGTTAGGTGACATTTATTAATGACTGATACTATATTATTGTGATTAACAGTCGGCTAGAGTGAAGCTTTTTTAGGGTTCCGCACCTCAAAAGGAAAAAGCGGAACCCTTATAGGATCACTTTGTTGTCCGTCCGTCCGTCCGTCCGTCTGTCAAGACCCTTTTTCTCAGGAACGCGTGGAGGTATCAAGCTATATCAAATACTCAAATCTACTGCCCCTTAGAGCTGTGGAAAAATCAAACTTGAAGCTAACGCAATCAAAAGATATAGCCGTTTATGCCGCAAATTACCGCAAATTTTCGAAACTCGCAAGGGAATCAAAACCTAAAGGGTACTTCCAGTCGATCTAGAATTTTGAAAGGATAATGTTCTGCGTCCATAGATCGTTCGCCCCAAAACCAACAGAGAATAAAATTTATTTAAGGTATTCTAAATTACAAGTACATGCCCATGAAGATAATTTTTGATGACGGACAACTTGCAGAAAGCATTTATTTAAAAATAAAACAAATATTTTGAGGTTATGTTTAGTAAGAAACAATCATAATACATGTTACTAGATACCTGTCAATAATGCTATTTCTGTTACCTGTACCCATATGGCTGGTTAAGCTTAAAGATCCAGGTACCTACTTATCTTGTTTGGTGTAAAATATCCTTATTATTTACTTTTAGTGCAGTAGTGGATTAACTTGACAGTTTCATTGATTGACAATATGGACATGACAAGGATTAGGGATGTCCATGCATTAGATCCGTATCCCTATATTTTATAAAAAAATCGATACCGATCGATATTATTTGAAATATAACAACGTATCTCACTTATGTGTAGTTATTGTTTTTTTCTATATTAATTATTTAGGATGGATGGATTAGGATATAAAAATCAGTTTAGTTATTTAATTCTTTTTACACTATTAAGGTTGTCATGATACCAATAAAAACGTCGCAAGTTAGTACAGAGCGTTCTACCTTGGAAAAAAAACGTGTTACAAAGGTTGAAAAGAAAAGTACGAACGAATGCGTATGCCGTCCCTGAGCAGGTGGCCAACCAATGCAAGCAATCTTTTTCTCGATGTGTGAAATTAAAGATTGGGCATCACTAATTGTCAAAGATGGCGGTATCTAGTGTGATGTCATTTCTCGTTAGTCGTTGCAGCTCTTTTTAATGTTCATTATGATACGCAGAGTGTCCGTTTTATACAAATATTCGCAATTAGTATAATAAAATACATTTATAATTATTATGTACGTCAGAGGTTTGTTGGTCCTGGGGCCATCTTTAGCGATGTCCTTTGGTACGAAGCTACGTCTTATAGCACAGATAAAGGAAAAATTGCGAAAACCGTAAATTTTTAGTTATATCATATAATATTTTTTTTTTTTTTTTAATTTTAATCTTTATACCAACAGGTTTGTACGGAACCCTCGGTGCGCGAGTCCGACTCGCACTTGGCCGGTTTTTTTTGGGTGGGAAATCATCCAGTTACCTCTCCCGTTCTGGGTGGAGCGAAAGGGCGTGTATCAGACTTACTGGCTAAAACCCACGTACTCCTTCAGATGCCAGGGTCACGATAACACTTTCGAACAATACCGCAGGAGAGTGTCGGGTCTGGGTTTGATTCCCGGGTTGGGCAAAGTGTGGTTGGGTTTTTCCATTAAGAATTTCTTAGTATTCTTGTCGAATTCTTGAATCTAGAATTTCTTGCCTGTCTCGTTCGTCTCGTGGTCGGAAGCGCTACTGCTGACCCTGAGGTACTGGGTTCGATTCCCAGGCAAGAAAAACGCAACGTGTGAGGAAGAGGCAATCTATGCGCCCTCACGCCCCTAACCGCCGCAGGCTTGCGGGCGGCGAGCAATGAGTAGCTCACCGCCCGGTAAGGACCAGGCTCGGGTTGACGGCCCGTTGTGTCCCACGTGCGCCTCCAAGAAATGTCAGCATTGCCAGGGTCGCGAGAGTTTTTCGAAACAGATACCGTGGCCCTGGCATATAGGCAACTGAAGGAACACGGGTGGGTTTTAGTAAGTAAAAGGCTGACACGCCCTTCCGCTCCGCTCAGAGCGGGAGACGTCATTAGATGATATCCCGACCAAAAAAAAAACCCGGTGGTTCCCATGTGATAATTTCTAACATCCACACATAAAGCCGTGGGTAAAAAGCTAGTATTTTTAACCAACGAAAAAAAACGGAGGAGGTTATCAATTCGTCGCGTATATTTTTTTTTGTTTTTTTTTTTATGTATGACCACGCATAACTTTTTACATAGTAATCCGATTGTGATAATTCTTTTTTTATTGGAAAGGGTATACTCCGAGGGTGGTCCCATATAAATTAAGAAAACAAAATCGAACCCTAAGGGTCGGAAAACAGGAGATGATTGATTGTTCACTCATTGATTGTAATGTATAACCACGCATAACTTTGTACAGAGTAGTCCGATTTTGATAATTCTTTTTTCATTGGATAGGGGATACCTTGCCAAGTATTATGAGAACATTGAAGCCACAAAAAAATTACAAAATAAAAACTTTTTAACAAAAAATTAAACCGCCGAAAAAACAGAAAAGCAAAAAATAATAAACCTTAAAATTTTGAGTCGGCGCTGAAAAATCAATGAACTAAGATCACTCAAAGCGCCGACTCATAATTTTAAGGTTTATTATTTTTTGCTTTTCTGTTTTTTCGGCGGTTTAATTTTTTGTTAAAAAGTTTTTTAATATCTTTTTCAAGATAATTCTAATACTTTTTTTCTGTTTTGTCAACAGCTCAAATATATCGACAGACAATGAAGGCAAACGCCAGGATTGGATCGAGGGTGCTATGCACGAGGAGAGCGAGTGCCTTTGGAGACATGTCAGTCTTCAGTTGTGCGGGTAAGGCATATTTTCACTTTTCATCATCATCTGGGATGGGTCGGTCCACTTTTTTTTTTTTTTTTTTTGATCACGAGGTGGAAATCCTCATGGATGTCCTCCGCCCTGGGGTGGGCGGAGGGGTCTGTCAGACTCTTACTGACTAAAACCACCCCGGTGTTCCGTCCCACACCTACGTCGGGGACCACGGGAACCAATATGTCTTCCGCGATCCCCGACTGGTGCCGGCCCGCCTTTGCGGGCCTCCTCACGTTGGGGGGGAGTGAGGTGTTAAACTCCCCCCCCATACATCACAGAGAGGCGCGCGTGGAACACTACGCGCCACCATCTCGGGTCCGTAGCAATAGGGGGCGATGGATGGCAATAGGGGGCGACGGATGATGGGTCGGTCCACTAGGTTAAGCTACGGTTGCCGGGGTTAGTTCCTGTACGGGCTCATCCATACTGAGATCCATCTGTGACTCGGAAATCGCGTGAAGCCGTTGGTCCTGGCTGTCCTATTTGGATCTTTGACAGTTGTTACTGGTCGTCAGAAGCACGAACATCTGACAACCAGTCTTATCAAGAGGTATCGTGTTCCCCAGTAACTGGATTGTCCAGGTCAGTTGTGCAATCACTCCATGTAAAGCATTGGTTTCGGAAATCGGCACCAAACATAGTTGGGTAAAGGTTAGGTAGATTTAAGTGGGGTCATTTTACCAAAAAAGTAAGATAGAAGGCTGTCTGCCATGTTAAGTCTTGACAATCTGCCTAGCCTTTTCCCAACTATGTCACAGTCGGCTTCCAGTCCAACCAGATGCAGCCAATTGCTAGTATTTTACATGAAGCGACTGACTATCGTAGTTATTGTCAGACACTTCAGAAGAAACGTGAACAGATTATGGTCTATCTACTAGAGAGTGTCCCAAATTTCCGTTCTCCCGCACACCTTGACGATCTGATGCCGCAATAGACGTGGTAACTGGTCATCCACTTGGCTCAAGCAGTAAAAGAAAGTTCGGGCGCCGTCGGCTGTCTCTGTGCCACGGGTCGGACGTGCGGGACCGGCTACACGGATCCATGAGCGGGGTCGTGGGCCCGATACAAATCAAAAGTCATTTATTCAAACTAGGCTGAGAGTCAGCACTTTTTGAACGTTAAAAATACAAAAGATAGTCCCCCGGCACGCCCTCCCTTCGCCACTTCCTAGTGCTTTAGCTGGGAAGAAGTGACGCAACAAACTGTCCAGCAGCACAGCTGTCTGTTCAGTTAGAAGAACTTGATTCTATACAATATGTAAATAACTAATATTATGAAAACAAAACATACATTAAATTATTTGCCATATGTCAGCTAGCACACGCCAATATACTTCATCAATCGAGGAGACACACGCGCGGCTTTAAAAATCTTCCTGTATCTTTTCAATACTTATATTCGTTTTAGAGTCCACTGTTTTTTATTTAAAGTCCGAATTAGATCCAAACAGGAACCATAGATGTATCATCGAAACGAAGAAAGAGGTCATCATCATTTCAGCCGAAAGAGGTCCACTGCAGGACATATCACTCCTCCAATTTGGTGGGCTTGTTAATAATCGCCACGCTTGGCAGGCAGGCGGGTTAGTGATCGCAGAATGGTGGTTAAATGCATAGAGAACGCTGCTACCCATTCTCTAGTAAGTCCTTTAGTCGTCTTTTACGACACCCATGGGATGGTGCTATTATTTACGTCTGGCAACACGGAACGTAAAAAAAAAAGATACACGGTCTTCTTCTACCGAAAAAAGAGGTACACAGAAGAAATTGACTCGTCGTATTAATTAATAAATGTTTGTTTCCACCAGTTACCACTTCGAGCTGGACAACCAAGGCCTATGGATCGACTCGCCCATGCTCCCGGAACTCCTCACTCATCAGGAGAAGCCGGCTCCAATCATACAGTCGCCGAATGATAAGAAATGTAAGTTATTAATCAAACTACAGGGTGGAAAGGAGATCGATGCGCAACCCGGTACCATAGATTCAGTTATGTTGATTTTTAGGGTGTTTCGAATTTTGTAACGTATGTCAGCGTAGTTTTCGTATTTAGTGACGTATGCCAGCGTAGTTTTCGAAGACATTTTTTTTTTTCTATTCCCGTAACCCCGGCAAAGATAATGGCACATATTTATAAAATTATTGTATTGTCATCGGTCCTTGATAAGTATGCCAAATTTCGAGTTAATCCAGCGTTTTGAAGGGGGTCAAAATCATGTTCAAAGTTTCCGTTACACACTAACATACGAATGACGCTATGTAGAAATAGCATGAACACTTCGAAAAGTTTCTGTATTTTATTCGGAAATGTTTTTTGGAGTTCGCGACGAAAAGGGTAAAGTTCATTCAATCCCTGTAGTGCAGGGAGGACGGGTTGGGCACGCCACAATTGCGGCGGTAAGTCCCCTCTTTGAGGAGTGGATTGAGAGGCGCCACGGCGTCCTCACCTTCCGCCTGACGCAGGTTCTCACCGGGCATGGGTGCTTCGGTGGGTTCCTGTTCAGGGTAAAGCGGGAGGAAACGCCAGGGTGTTTCCATTGGGAGGATCGTCTGGAGGATACGGTGGAGCATACGGTGGAGGTGTGCCCTGCATGGGCGGAGCACCGCCGTGTCCTCGTGGAGGCGATCGGCGACGGCGACTTCTCGCGTCCGGCCCTGATGCGAGCCATGGTACGGAGCGAGAGGGCATGGGAAGCCGCCACCTCCTTCTGCGAAGCAGTAATGCTCGCGAAGGAGGAGGCGGGGCGCGTGAGGGAGTGGCAGTCTCTGCGCCCTCACGTCCCTAGCCGCCGCAGGAGGAGACGCCCCGGGCGCCGGGAGTCGATAGCTGACTCTCGGTCACCGTAGGCGCGAGCTTGCGGGCGGCGAGCAATGGGTAGCTCGCCACCCGGTAAGGACCAGGCTCGGGTTGACGGCGCGTAGTGTTCCACGCGTGCCTCAAAGAGATGTCAGCAGCACTGAAGGGGTCTGCTAGGACCGATGCCTGCCAGGGTTGCGAGATTGTTCGAAAGAGATACCGTGACCCTGGCACATGGGCAACTGAAGGAACACGGGTGGGTTTTAGTCAGTAAAAGTCTGACACGCCCTCCCGCTCCGCCCAGAGCGGGAAGAGTCATTTGATGATTTCCCATCCAAAAAAAAAAAGAAAGGGAGGACGGGTGTGGTGTCTGGTGGGCAACAGCTCGACGAGCGATGTAGGGACGTTGTATGTTGTTTACAAGATAAGTTTTTAACCAGTGCGCAAATTTTAACAAATTAAACTTAAACGAGTTATAATAACCATGCAATTTTTATTTTGATATATCTTGGTACAAAAAAAATAAGCTATCGTTAACGAAAGATGCTTATTTTGAAACTGGTTTTTATGGTAAGGCGGCGAAGGTGAACGACCGAGCGTAGCTACTAGTACCTAACAGCTGTTCGATCAGAAAAATTCTAAGAAGTTCGAAGTGCCGGCGCGCGGTTACTGACCTATTACTATTTCGATATCATATCCACAGTTTACTGATTTAAGGTCGGATAAAAGTTAAAAAAAAGTATTTTAAAAATAATTGAAATGTGTTCTATTATTGATACTGATCTGAACCACCAAAAAAATTTCCGCACTGGTTGAATTTTTTTCCTGTATATGCTAGTTGCGCAGTCAACTATGCTTGCGCGATGCAGCATTAATTGAATGAAATATTTGTACTACAACTTAAAGCCTCATGTTTCATGGTGCCATAGAGACTGTTGCATATCGAAGAGTAGACCAGGGGGCTCTGTAATGGTAGGGAAGACGTGCCCTTAGGATAGGAAAGGATTGCGAGCCTACCGGTTATGCGTTTTCAGGTAAAATGTCAGGCGTTTAAAAAAGAACATGTTCTCAGTTCCATGGGTTTTTGGGTGGGAAATCATCAAATGACCTCTCCCGCTCTAGGGTAGAGCGGAAGGGCGTGTCAGACTTTTACTGAGTAAAACCCACCCGTGTTCCTTCAGTTGCCGATATGCCAAAGCCACAGTAACTCTTTCGAGCAGATCTCGCAACCCTGGCAGCTCAGGGATAGTCCCGTATAAATTTTAATAACTTAGCTTTGGTAGTTTTTAGGGTTCCGCACCTCAAAAGGAAAAAGCGGAACCCTTATAGGATCACTATGTTGTCCGTCCGTCTGCCAAGACCCTTTTTCAAAACCAGCAAGATAACCGTATAATACATTAAATTGTATACAATAGTTGACACATAAAAAGTTAATAAAAAAATTCGAAATACCCTAAAAAATAGAAAATAAATAATAGTTTAAAAAAACTAAAAAACACGCTTCCATGGAAAACCAAACTAAAAAGTACGAAATGATGGAAAAAAAGCGTTGGGTGCTATTAAGCTATTTTTTTATTGATATCAGGCACCCCACGCTTTTTTTCCATCATTTCGTACTTTTTAGTTGGGTTTTCCATGGAAGCGTGTTTTTTAGTTTTTTTAAACTATTATTTATTTTCTATTTTTTAGGGTATTTCGAATTTTGAGACGTATGTCAGCGTAGTATGTGACAGTTTTTTTGCTGTCCTGGTAACCCTGGCAAGGATAATGGCACAAATTTATGAAATTATTGCATTGTCATCAGTCCTTGACAGGTGTGCAAAGTTTGAATGAAATCTGGTCGTTTAAAGTGGGTCAAAATCGCACTATAAGGAGTCGGTTACAAACAAACATACAAATATACAAACATACAAACATACAAATATACAAACATACAAGTGAAGCTAATATAAAGCGTGTAAAAATAATAAAAATTGCTTACATCAACTTGAATATTTTTTTTCCCAATTTACTCAAAAAGTTAAAAACTGTAAATGACACCTTTTGTTCCACACTTTCTCAATTATTACAATCTGATTATACTAGTTTTTGCTATCGGCTTCGCCCGCGTATAAACCTTCCCCTTAAATCCCTGTGTTTTTTATGAACACCGTATTAAAATCCGTTTCGTAGTTTAAAACATCTAAGCGTACAAACACGAATTGCGACTTTGTTTTATACTAAGTAAAGATTTTCTTTCTTTGAAGACTTGCTTTATGGCATTTTGTATGGAATAATATTTCATTTAATGACTCCCTAGGGTTCGTATGGTAATGTAAAAACGACAGGTCCAATTTTCTATCTCTTTTCGTCATTATGACATCTCTTGACTCATTGAGGTCGCCTATGATGTTACTGGTTACTTCTTTGACAGTTTTTACCTTGTTCGCGTACACCAGTGATTTCATATAACACCACAAAAAATTATCAAGGGGTGTGAAAATACATGATGTTGGTGGCTGTCGTCCTGTTAAACCAGAAGGTCAATTCTTGTTATTAACAAAGTTCAAAATCTAGTGCAGTCTCAACTCAGCAACAGTCAAATGTCAAAAATTTCTATAATGTAGGGAAACTAGAGGTATTTTTGACAGTTTGAGACTAAGATTGAACTGTGAACGTTCTTAAAATCACGAGAATTCCTCCACTGATGTCTGTCAGATCTCATTTGGATAAATGCCAAACATTTAATTACTCACCTCTCTCTCTCTCTCTCTTTGCCTAGCCTTATCCCATTTCATCTGGGGTCGGCTCTCCTCGTCATTCTTCGCCAAATGTTTCTGTTCTGGGTCGTGGCGTCATTCACTTGGGCTTGCCTCAGGTCATTGTTGACTACAGACATCCAAGTGAGAAGGGGTCTACCTCGCTTCTTAGGACCTGTCTTCATCTCGAGGACTTGCTTAGTCATATGTTCCTTTGGTCTTCTCATTACATGGCCATACCATCTCAGGCGCGCTTCAGAGAGCTTTTGTTCGATTGGGCGGATCTTAAAACTTCCTCGAACATACTCGTTCCTTATTCTATCCTTAAGAGTAACCCCTCCTGCCCATCTCAGCATCCTCATCTCGGTGGTGTGTGCTCTTTGGACCTGAGTATTTTTGATTGGCCAGCATTCGGCACCGTAAATCAGAGCTGGGCGGACTGCAGTTTTGTACACCTTTCCTTTAACATGTAACATTCTGCTATCGCATAACACACCTGAGAGCTATCGCCACTTCATTCATCCAGTGTTGATACGGTGAGTTATGTCGTCGATCGTGCCAATTAATGACTCACCTGTTAAAAATGTTCACCAATAGACAATATAATATGGCCGCCATCGGCTGTCAAAAATACCTTGTCCCTATTGAACATCTCTATACAATAACATAATGAATGCAAGAATATCATCATCTGCCTAGCCTTTTCCCAACTATGTTGGGGTCGCCTTCCAGTCCAACCAGATGCAGCTGTATACCAGTATTTAACATGGAGCTACTGCCCATCTGACCTTCCCATCTTCCATAGCCCTTTGTAAGACTGGTTGGCTTTCGGGCTTCTGACGACTCGTAACGACTGTCTAAGATCTACGAAAGACAGTCGGGACCAACGGCTTAACGTGCTTTCCGAGGCACGGAGGGTTCTTGGTATGTAAAGATGGTCACCCACCCCCGGACCAACCGAAGCAAGTGTAGCTTTACCTGATCGGTACTTAGCCACAAGCTCCCACATAAGTACAAGGAATAAAAAGGGTAGAGCTCATTATGGGCATCAAAAACGTATATAAAAACGGATATAGGACAGAAATAAGGTCCAAATAAAAAATACGATTTATTGGTTGACAGCTTGAGTACCACTGCACAGCATTATAGTTAGTTTGTGACATTTCTGCCTTATTGCAGGCGCTGGCAGGGGACCATCCTATCAGAGTCTATTCGAAAAGTTCATAGGAGGAGTCCCCAAAGGTACTGCCATTTGTTACAGACAGACATATCAATTTTAATTTTATAAATATGCCGAATTAGTTAGATTTAAAAGAAGTTTAAAATAGGAGCGTACATTCAATTTTGTCAGGAAACTCAGCATCTAGC
The DNA here is from genome assembly GCA_947507805.1 of Aporophyla nigra. NCBI lineage: Eukaryota > Metazoa > Arthropoda > Insecta > Lepidoptera > Noctuidae > Aporophyla > Aporophyla nigra. The sequence continues at coordinate 8,969,196 of OX382319.1, read as the reverse complement.
TGGAAAAATGTGCTCTTTTTGCGTCCCATCAACTTTGAAATGCGGCCTGTCGAGCTACTTACTGCGGCCCGGTGAGCCATTTTATGTGGCCTGATTGACACGGATTTCTTAAATAAAATGGTCTATATAATTAAATATGAATATGATTGCGGCCTTATAAATAGTATTTGCTGAACTTTGTTTTAGTTAGAAATAGGATTTGATAGCGTCAAATGCAAAAAAAAACAGCATAGGTTCGAGATTTTGTGTACATTTGGGAATAGGCATCCAAGCTTCCATAATATTTTTAAAAAAAAGCATTTTTTATACAACAACGCTCATCCTTTTGTCCGCAGTGGCTGAAATAATTCGTATGGACCACAATTACAGCGTGGAACCGGTCAAAGAGTCGCAGGATAATATTTCTAGACTCAACGTGCGACAGCTGGTGGATACTTTGGGATATCTGTGAGTATTCTGTTCTGTATTGTATTGTAAATAATTCTTATGGAGCACAATTACAGCGTGGAACCGGTCAAAGAGTCGCAGGATAATATTTCTAGACTCAATGTGTGACAGCTGGTTGATACTTTGGTATATCTGTGAGTATGCTGTTCTGTATTGTATTGTAAATATTGTTTTATGGAACACAAGACAGGGGGGAACCGGTCAAACAGTCGTAGGATAACATTTCTAGATTCAATGTGCGACACCTGGAGGCTACTCTGGTAGTGTATTGTAAATAAATCGTAAAGAACACCAGAAAGCGGGGCCCCAGTCTAAGTGACGTAGGAAAATGTTTCCGGACTCAATGTGGATACTTTGGGATAACTCTGGGTATTCAATTCAATTCAATTCAATTTATTTATTTCTCAGTATATGGTACATTAAGGGCCTTGGTCCGGTTTAGTGCCGTAAAATGGTCACTTTATGAACCTATCTTCTCATTAACGACTTGGTTTGAAGATTTGAAAAAAAAATATTTTTGCTATAGATTCATGTACATAATTTTTACAAGAGCACTTTTTTCGTAGGGTTAAAACCTTTGCTGTAAAAAAATATTTACGACAACCCAATTTTTTGGCTTATATTTCATACTCCTACTAAACAGCTTTGTTATTTGGAAATATTTTTACACATAAAAATAAACGGTTATAGGCACTACGATTTTACAATAAAATATTGTAAATTAATCAAAATTTTGCAAAGAAATACCCCCATTTTAAGCCGTCAAGGGTAGAGGGGCTCTGCGCAGGCGCGGGCTGCAGTCGTGCATTAGCATTCAGACGGGAGGGCTGTGTCGCTCGCTGCTCCGCTCCAGCTATCGACCGACTACGCGCGACGTGTGTGTTAGTGTAAATACTTACGAACGTATTGTAACAGTGTGTGTTTATAGACTAGCTCCTTGCAGAGGAGTCGATTTGGTTGTGCGCGACGCGCGTGGACGCTTTATTAGTGGTGGCATTTCTAAATACTTTTTTGTGTATATATTTTATTGTGTGAACTGTAACATAGTTTGTATTTAAATAAAAATGCCCAGGCAAAGAAAGTGTTTAATTTATTAGCGATTATCCTACAGTTATTGACTATTTCTGTTTTGTTGTAATTTTTAATTTTTAGTGTCTCCTTACCAAAACTGTGCGTTACAAAAACAATCTTTTTTTTTTAAATTATGTTAATATTTTTTCTCATGTAAATGAAATTTGTTTTTTTATGGGAAATATAGATATTTCTAACCCGAAAAGTTGTCTTTCTTTAATCAATCACATACCTGCATGAAAGAAATACCCCCATTTTAAGCCGTCAAGGGTAGAGGGGCTCTGCGCAGGCGCGGGCTGCAGTCGTGCATTAGCATTCAGACGGGAGGGCTGTGTCGCTCGCTGCTCCGCTCCAGCTATCGACCGACTACGCGCGACGTGTGTGTTAGTGTAAATACTTACGAACGTATTGTAACAGTGTGTTTATAGACTAGCTCCTTGCAGAGGAGTCGATTTGGTTGTGCGCGACGCGCGTGGACGCTTTATTAGTGGTGGCATTTCTAAATACTTTTTTGTGTATATATTTTATTGTGTGAACTGTAACATAGTTTGTATTTAAATAAAAATGCCCAGGCAAAGAAAGTGTTTAATTTATTAGCGATTATCCTACAGTTATTGACTATTTCTGTTTTGTTGTAATTTTTAATTTTTAGTGTCTCCTTACCAAAACTGTGCGTTACAAAAACAATCTTTTTTTTTTAAATTATGTTAATATTTTTTCTCATGTAAATGAAATTTGTTTTTTTATGGGAAATATAGATATTTCTAACCCGAAAAGTTGTCTTTCTTTAATCAATCACATACCTGCATGTTTAAAGAAATATGTCCAGTATAAACATCAAATAGTTGCGTCTTTCTAAAGTATCAGCCATTGATCCACCATTCGGTACCTTTTACAGCCGTAGGCAAAAATACCGACTTTCGTCCGTCTCTGCATAATCTTTGGTCGTCGTTTTAGTTTAGCGCGCCGCCGCCACTCGTTACGTGTGTGCGGGAGTATGGAGCTTAGCTCCGCCCATATGCTCAAGGTTAACGAGGATACTATACACCTTAAGATCTTACATTAAACATTGTTTCACACATACTACCATTAAACAAGGTATGAATGGTGTATGCGGGAAATAAAGTAAATGGTGCTTTACATGCCATTGTGACCAACCAGTTGATGTCCGATAAGGCTCGACTGGCTGTTCACAATGGTGTACTGGTGCCTACGCTTATGTATGGAAGTGAATGTTGGGTATGGCAAAAGAAGCATGAAAGTAGAATAAATGCTGTGGAAATGCGTTCCTTGCGAAGAATGTGTGGTGTGACTATGAATGATAGGGTGAGGAATGATGTGATAAAAGAACGGTGTGGTTTAAAAGAAGATGTAAGTAGTGACAAAAATTGAAAAAGTATGCTTAGATGGTTTGGTCATGTTGAGAGGATGAATGAAGGTCGGCTCACAAAAGGTATTTACAAGGCAGATGTGAGTGGAAACACCGGGAGGGGACGCCCTAGGAGGACATATAGGGACCTTATTGGTGATATTCTTCAGAAAGGTCAGGTGCGTAGTACTCGCAACCGGCGTGTGTGTATGACCAATTGTATGAACCTAAACGAGGCAAAAGAAGTGTGTAGAGATCGTAGCAGGTGGCGTTCCGTGGTTTCTGCCTACCCCCATGGGAAAAAGGCGTGATTGTATGTATGTAACTCTGGGTATCCTCAATCAATCTGCCCAGTCTTTTCCCAACTATGTTGGGTCGGCTTTCGTTCTAACTGGATCAGCTTGGTGTCACTATTTTACATGGAGGGACTGCCTTCCTTACCACCACAATCTAGTCACTGGGTACTCCTTGGTAAGACTAGTTTGTCCTGACGACCCGTAATTACTGTCAAATATCCACGAGGCATGGAGTAGTTTCGATATATAAAGATAAAGGTGGTCATCGCGGCAAGCATGACCTGATCGATCGGTTCTTTGAAATAGAAATAGAAATAATATTTATTTGCATAAACATGATATATATACAGGTGTTAGATAACAAAATATAGAGCATACATGTTTAGCTTATATTATAGCATGCAAATAATATTGGTGACCTTTAAAAATGTTTCCCGTCAGTAAATTCATTGATACTGTAAACAATTTTAGTTTTTAACCATTCAAATAATGTTTTTTTAAATAATCTGAGATCCAAAGTTTTAAAATAACTTGGAATTTTATTATAAATTAGAATACACATGGCTAAACAGCTTTTACTAAATTCAGCTAGTCTCGGTAAGTCACTTAAAACAAGCCTATGCGGATCTCGCCGGTTTCGAGGACATACATCCTCTGCCTTTTTGAATAGGTCTTTATGCTTCTTAACAGACATACAAACTTCATAGATATAGAGAGAAGGTAGCGGTAATGAACCAAGTTCTTTAAATATTGGCCTGCAAGATTCATCAGGTTGAAGCCCATATATGGCACGAACATACTTTTTTGGGCAACAAAAACCCTATTCCTATCGGTACTGTTACCCCACATTATGAACCCATAGCGTATTAATGATTCTACGTAAGCATGATAGGTAGGTTTACTTACTATTACTTAGCCACGAGCCCCGTAACCTTCCCTTCTTATTAGTATCGCAGTCCACTGCAGGACATAGACCTCTCCCATTCTGCGCCACAACACCCTGTCCTCCATCTTCCGTATCCAGTCTGTCCCAGCCACCTTTTTGAGGTCGTCAGTCCATCTAGCTGCGCCCTCCCCCCCCCAGCAGGACGAATAATAAGCTAAAATATTCAATTTTCCCATCAGATCCATGAAGAATCTTCAACGCAAGCAACTATGGGTCGTGAAGGTGGAGACTGACAAGGCTGAAGCGTCCATCACCCAGTCGGAACAGGTCATCACCAAGATGCCTGACCCGAGGCAGATTATTGAGGTACATAAATTAGTTTTATGTCTGTTATGTTATTTTTTATCCAGGCTTTGAAACTACGTGAATCTTTATGATTAATAAGAATAAGAAATAATTAAAGTCAAAAGAGTTAAATGCATTGTTTATAGCCGATTTTACATACACTAGCTCTCTTAGAGTAGCGTTAATAAAATTGATGACGTCTATTACTATTGTTAAAGACGTCAATAAAAAAATAGTCCATTGACTTTTTTATCGTGATACAATATAATTTAGCCATTTTTGCAGGAACACAATATACTCTGGCCATTTTTTCTTGGAACAAAATATACTTTGGCCATTTTATCCCGGAACATAATATACAGTTGCCATTTTTTCCTGGAACACAATATACTTTGACCATTATTTCTCGGAACACAAAATACTTTGCCTATTTTTCCCAAAACTCCATATACTTTAGCCAATTTCTCCCGGAACGCAATATACCTTGACCATTTTTGCTCGAAGTACAATATACTTTGACCATTTTTTTCCCGAGTTATAACATGTTTCGGTAATTTTTTCCCGAAACCCATTTATGTGCTGACGACATGGTCAATAATTTCCAACTTCGTGAGTATAATATAAAACTACCCTACCCACAGATAATTCCGCAAACGTCATCAACATCAACCTCTGAACCGCAAAACACTGAAGTTCTACAAATCATGGACGACAACACAATTTCTGACAATTTCATCTACGAGATAGCTGAAGAACAAGAAATAACTATGGAAGAGGTCAAAGAAATCCCTGCAAGTACTTCAGAAAACCCTGAATGGACCGTTAACATCTTACCCGATGACACAAAACCAAAATATGCATATATCAAACACTGCTCCTCCGGTAAAAAGAAGAGACACTTCACCGCAGAAATGAATGAAATCACTTTACAAGGAGACTTTGAAAATTACTACATATTACCAGACGTGGACCCGTCTGTTGGTGTTGAAATCACAACGAGCTATGAACCAGAGAACTATATTGTTGAAGAATATCAACATCTTGTACTGGATGAACGACCAAAGAAACGGTCTAAGGATGACTCGGGACGGAAAAAAAAGAAACGGTTGTCTACCAACCCTCCTATCAAGGAGGAGCCTGGAGACTGGGTTATTGAGAATAATATTGTTTATGAGCAAGATGAAGATTATGATGACCCGAAGAAAGTGGCTTCACGCGTTAGAAGAAAAAATAAGAAATACCTAGGTTATGATTTTGTTACTTAAGGATTTCTATGTGAGTCGACATTTGATTTTGGGTAGTGCTTTTTAGTGTAGGCGGGATTTTGAGTTAAAAAAATCTTATATATTTATATATACAGTGTTTTATTGAAGTGAAAACTTCTTTAAGTGCTGACGAATCGGTTATACTCGGGTCCAGTCGGTCGGTGACGCTGAGTTGCGTATTCTCGGCTTCAATTTTTTTAAATGGTAGAGAATTTTCGTCTTTAAATTCAATAGTTATATCAAATAAAAGAATGAAATTGATTTAAAAATTATCATTAAAAAAAAAAAACAAAAGTTTTATTTTCGCGATCTTCTTCTAAGTAAAAAAATCATGGAGTATTTAAACTTTTTAAATCGCTTATTGTCTTACCATTGCTGGTCATATCGCGCTTAAAACATCGTGGAGATATTTTAATTTACCTAAAGTCTTTAAACATCAACCATTGGTCCCGGCTGTGTTTTAAGGATCTTTGACAGTTGTTACGGGTCGTCAGAAGCCTAAGGCCGGTTATAACCGGCCTTACCGCTGACCATCGGTTGCGAAAATGCATTCAGTGCTACGCTGACGGCGAACTGCGACGAGTGTGTACAGTTCACAAGAAAAATCAATCCTTTTTACTGAATGCTCTAATATGTGCGTACGGTCGGTCGCTCCGTCAGCGAAGCACTGAACGCATCCATACAATCTCATAACTCAGTCAACCGACGTACGCGCGACCGACGTACAAAAGGTATCGGGTACCCAGTTACTGAGTTGTGGAGGTTAGATAGACAGTTGCTCCATGTAAAATACTGGTACTCAGCCGCATCCGGTTAGACTGGAAACTGACCCCAAAATAGCTGAGAAAAAGCTAGGCAAATAATGATAAAACTGTCCTACGTTTGCTTACTTATAAATGAACTCAGAATCCTACCTACCCTCTTCTTAAAAAGCTTGATGATATAAAGGCGAGTTGGTTTTTTTAAAGTCTCTGCAATGTATAAAAATATATGATTAATTAAACATTTTTTTGGCAATAAAATATATTTTAATTTAGTTTTTATAGAAGTTAGTTTTCTAGATCTCGAACGTTTAGTATCTCAATTTGAAATGGTTTTGGCTCGCCCCCTGTTACATGGGATTTAAACATAACTGGCGAAGTCTGTGTGCTATAGGTACACCTCTGTGTAACCCTTTGGGTATAACAGGCGTAATGATATGTGTTTTATTATATTAAAGCCATCAAACTTCCTTCAGGGACCACTTTCAAGGGGGGTCAGTTCAGTAATTTATTGGTTCCATTATAAATAGCACCATATTACCGTTGCTTAAAGTAGGAAATAAAAGAACAATTGAATCGCAGTATGCGCAAAACCGACTGTCTCGATATTCAGTCAATTTTCTACTTAAGATTACGGCAATAGAGTGCTATTTTTAATGGCCTTAACAAAATCATATTTTGTTCAATAATACAGCTTGACGCTGACCTGCAAAAACTAAAGAAAATTTTAATTTCGTGGATTACCTTGGAGCTTTCTTTCACCTTAAACTTGCCAATGTTACCTTCACGACTCACACGCCATACGTTATCAATATTTCACTTACACAAAACAGAATCACCAATAAATCATGGCTAAATAATTATAAGTGATTGGTATATTCGAAAATGTTCCTTAGTAAAATTCAGTAGGCATATCTCGGTTATTGAAAACCCAATCATCTTGCAAAGAATTAGTTTTCAGAAATAAAAATCGATATACAAGATTATCTGTCGAAGCGGTGATTTGTCTATACTGACTCATCACGACGTTGTATAATATTTTTGCAAATAAAAATTCATGTCTAGGCCTTCTTTAGTTTAACAAAATATAATATACACAGTTTTAAACACCGAGAAAGGAACAGTGTCAATCTCTTTCCTGTGTTGTGTGCTAGAAGGAGATAACAATATTTATTAGTTTTGTCTGTGAGTAACTGAAATTGCGCTAACTTTTCACATCCTATCTAAAACAAAAAATATCGTGTTTTGGGGTGGTAGTACTCAAGAATATACACAACTCAAAAATGTGAAATGTCAAGAAAAACCCGCTAATCCATACAAAAACGTCTCTAGGCACACTTTTCGCTCTTCCTGAACAGACGACGCTGTTCGGATATACTCGGCTCCAGTCGGTCGGTGACACTAAATCGGGTATACGCGGCTTTGTTTTCGCCATTTTACAGTTGGTCCCAAAATTATTTATATTTATGAGAACCATTAAATCTTGTACACTTTTAATAAGCACTATCATTGCATATTAATAAATAAATATAATTAGGTTACTAGGTCCCAATATATTCCTATATAATATATATAATTTGTATATAATTCAAAATCAAATGTCGACATAATAATATTATTAAGATTTTGTTTAAATTTTATGCATTCTTGTGCTTTGTTTTGTTGGTTCAACTGTTTAGGAGTTAAATATTTGACTGCTGGTTTTTAATAAGGTTTTAAATAAGATCAAGACCTGCCTGAAAAGTCTTTAAGTAATTAGGTTAATTTATGGCGAAATCAGATCTCTAACGCATCATGAAAATTATGTTTCGAGGCGAACCTTTTTTTTGTGTTAGAAAGATATTATTATATTTATGGGAGCCAGCAAACTGAAAAACTTTCTCCGTGGAAGCAACATCGTAATGCCGCAGAAAATATTCAGCTTTTCCATACATAAATTACTGCTGCTCGAACCAAATGTATGAAAAAGCAGATAATTTTTGTGTAAAAAAAGTAAACTAAATGTTTTTTTAAACTATTTATTTATCTTCGGAGGAGTTTGGTAACAAACACTGCGACACGATTTATCTTCGATTTTTTAGTTCGGCTAGCTACAAAGGCAGGTTTTTCTTTGTTATCCTGGTGATCTTGGCCAACATGATGGCACAAATTTATGAAATTATTGTATTGTCATCGGTCCTTGATATGTGTGTAAAATTTTAAATTAATCCGATGTTTTGAAAGGGGGTGAAAATCACGCTGAAAGATTCTGTTACATACATATATTATAGCAAGCTAATAAATGCGTAGGAAAAATGGACTTGTTTTTTTTTCTAGAAGCTAGCAGTCAAATATGAAACCGAGTTGAGTAAATACCCATTAAGGTTTTTTTTTGTCATGAATTATAAGAAAATTTAACGAAATAAATCAGATATATATTCCTGTCATGTATATTCGTTTGAGCATTAGTTTCAGAGTGTTGGATTAAAAAAATATTGTGTTATTATGAAACATATTACTTATATTACGTAAGTATGAATTTAGTATATTATTCTAGACCACATAACGAATATATAAATAGAAATTGCCAAAATCATCACGCTTCGCAGGCGGGTTGGCGATCGCAGTATGGTAGTAAAATGCATAGAGAACGCTGCTGCCCATTGTCTAGTAAGTCCCTTAGTCGCCTCTTACGAGACCCACTCACAGTGAAACAATGTTATTACAAGCAATAGTAAATATTCAGAGTCTATATTGTGCAGATCATCTTTTATTCAATAGTTTTGAAGATTCTTGGAAGTACATAGAGTTATTAAATCCATAATTATGTAATCATGTTAATAAAACATAGGCAAGTACTTCCATGGTTGTAACAGCTCTGTATTAGATCTCATAAGGCGTTCGTATTTCCGAACAAGGGCGATGATACCTGAAGCTTACTTCTTGGGACTTCTAGGAATAAGAAGCATAGAAGATATACCTATATGTTATTTTTCTGTATAGTTGAGAAATAAAATGTTTTTTTCAAATATTTTTTTAATCCAACACAACTTCAATCATAGATGTAGTAGTATCATGGTGTATATTGTTGTATAATTTAAGAACCATGAGTAAAACAGTGTTTTAAAAATAAAAACTTCTTTTTATTCGTTTGGTTTTCTTTTGAATCCTTATGTGAGGTGACCTTGCCAGGGTCGCGAGATCTGTTCGAAAGAGATACCGTGGCCTTGGCACAGGCAACTGATGGAACACGGGTTTTAGTCAGTAAAAGTCTGAGACATCAATTGATGATTTCCCACCCACAAAAAAAAGTCTGAGGTGACATCTGTCTAGTACAGTCAGCTTCAATAATATCGGGGCTAACAGACTGTTCAAAATGATGTAAACAACTATGAAAATTAATTAACTCAAAGACAAGGAATGTTTCACAATGAAGAAGACAGTACACAAGAACTTTATCGAATTGATATAAAGTTTAATTTTTGTAGTTGCTCATTCATAGATTATTTTGGAAAGTCTGTTCGTCCCAATATTTTTATGCTGACTGTATCACATCCCCAACACTCTCGATGCAAACAAAATGATTCAGTTTGAGATTCTATAGGGTCAAATTAAATTACCTGGCAATACTTTATCGACTTCTTACGTCGATGTCGAATACTAGGAAACCAAAAAATACCTTTTTTTTTAATTTGAAAACTTGAAAAGTTTGTTCTTAATTTTTTATGAAACTGTGTTAAGTATGTTAAAGCGACCAAATGACTGTTATGTTATAGGTTTTTTCGGAAATTCGTAAAAAATATAATTCCACGCAAAAGTACAAAACCAGCTGACCGATTATGGTCATTGACATTCGACCACCTCAGGAGATTTTGTTCCATTAGTTTTCAATACCGATACTTAACACGTTGCCAGGTAATTTAATTAGACCTTGTATAAACCATTCTAGTATATTTTTTAGTAATCTAGATAAGTTAAATAAAAAGCGCTTTACTTAATAAAATATTTATTTACATCTTAAAACTTAAATTACAATGTCAATAATCAAATCTTAGGACAGCCAACACATTGTTATCTGATCCCAAACTAGGCAGAGCCTGTACTATGGCAACCAGACAACTGATAAACATACTTATATATTTCTAAATACATACATACTGGTGCCGATTCTGTTGTACGAAATTCTCTAAACTAAACTAAAAATCACTAAAATTTAGTTTATTCCTGTTAAACGACGATTTCCTATTCTGAAATAGACTAAAGTCACACACCTTAACTATATTTTAGTTTGACAGCACTAAGATTGCACTGAGTTATTAGTTTAGTGAAAATGACAATTTTGCTATTCTGAGTTTGCCGGTTTTCTCAAAAATTTTGACTATAATAATTTATTTTGACTAAATCTGACTATTTTTAATCGCGATTAAAAAGGTGTACGGGTTGTAAGTAGTTAACTCCGTACACTGATTTGTCGTGAAGATTGTTAAGTTGAAGTTAGTATAGAGAAACACCTTTCCACTAAAATGCACAAGTTGAGTATATTTAATGTAAAAGTAAATTACAGCAGTGGAAGGCGATTATTTCTCTCAGTTGTTGATAGCTACCGAGTTATAAGTTTACTACGTAGAAATTCGTCCGTCATGTCATTTTATTATGCGACAGTGTGAGGCGCATCGTTGGCCAAAAGTAGGTTGACGAGTAAGCAAGAAAAATGTACGGCGATGAGACCGTACAAAAGGTGTGGAATAAAACTAGTGGTCATGGACAAAAATTCACACCAACGCCTCGCCTGCTGCGTGCTGTATTTTTTATTTTGCTCATATCTCGAAAATGGCGTGTCCTATCGCAAAAATAATGAGATTTTCGACCCCCTTTATGAAACCCCGGAACATTTAAATCTCAACACGTGGGTAATATTTTTTTTAATTTTTCAAACAAAAAGTGAAAAATTCCATATAAAACACGTCTAGGCTGCCCCCTTGCGCGCGCCTTCGTGTCTAAAAAATTAATTGCGTAGCGCACACAAGTACTACGTTGCGAAACCAAAAGGAAAAAAAACCACGTTGATTGCCAAATTGTTTTTAGTCGAGTCAAAATATTTTTTAAGTTTAGAGATTTTTTCTTGCAGAATAGCGTTAAAATTCTCATAGCCAAAAGTAAGGAATTTTAGAGATAGTTTAGTTAGTTTAGTTAGGTGTACAACAGAATCGGCACCATTATAGATAAATTACACCCAGACACAGAACAAATGATTGTGCTCATCACATAAAGGTTTGTCCTGGGTGGGAATCGAAGTCACGACCTCAGTCAGGGCAGGGTCACTAACCTTCAGGATCTTGTGGAGACCCTAATTTTGTCCAGGCTGAACTACGCTGAGACAGTTTACGGTCCACGCCTACTAGCTCGTACAGAACGCCTCATCCAAAGGGTACAAAACGCCTGTGCTCGGTTTTGTTACAATATTCCTCGGAGATGCCATGTAACACCTTTCCTTAACAAGCATTTTTCGTTGAAGATGAAGTCCAGACGCAAACTGCACTTGGCTTGCCTTCTGTTTGGTGTGGTAAAATATCAGAAACCGGACTACCTATACAACAAGCTAAGTTGGATTACCGTACTAGTTATAAACTGTATTACGGTGGGACAGTATTCGTCGTTCTCAGTTAACATTATTTTATTAAGCCGATTTGAGATACAATAATTAGATATTCTCACTTTTAAAATGACAAAGCAAAATTGTGGGTAAAATGCATCACTTAATAAAATAGGGTATTTTCCGTTTTTTTAAAAACAGTGTCTTTTTGAAGACTGGGAAGAAATATTCAACAGAAAAATAAAATTTATCTTATCAATGTCCATTTTACGCGTTAGAAGTGAAATAAATCTAATTTGTTTTAATGGTTTTGAATTTACCGCCAAAACGCTCGGTGCTCTGACGTTTACCGTGTGACGTCACTTTTGTGTGTATTGAATTTTGACTTAGGTATGTGATCTGTGCTCGATCTGTAAATCTCGGAGTGGATTTAGGATATATTTAGGATTTTTGGAATGGATTAATGGAAATACAATGGCAGCTGGTTTTATAAAAGCCGATAGTGCAAATCTGCCCACAGTTGATGTTTTTATAGTTGGAAATTTCTTTGCAAACAACCCCGATTTTAGTAGGTATAAATAGTTTATGTGGCACATTTTTAGAAGTATTTGTACACAGAGGCACCACACACCAGTAATAACATTTTCTATCCATTTGAGATACGAAATTACTTGATCGAAATACTGTTTACAACTTGTTTACACAAAGATGACGTCACGTTATCGTACGGAGCGTTTTGGCGGTAAATTTAAAACCATTGAAAATAAATTAGATTTTAATCACTTCTAATGCAGAAAATGGAGAATAATTACAAAAAAAATATTTTTCTGTTTAATATTCCTTCACAGTCTTCAAAATTAAATAGTTTAAAAAAAAGTGGAAAATACCCTATTGGTTTTTTACATTGTAAGATGAATTTATTTACACAGAATAAAGCGCCTGCCTGGGTTTGAACCCACAACCTACCACTCTCACTGTTTTTGAGTTTATCCATTACAAGTAATCAAATCTTTCCTTCGTTCCTCCTTATTACACCGTGACATTTCAGTCGTCTAACAAAGGTTGTCCACTCAATGTATCCGACATAATATACCTCTAGGCGTGATTAAATATTGTTACCATTAATTAAGATAATATATACTAAGAAGAATAAATAATGCATTAGAATTATGAAACATCCTGTTAATAATGTTTACGTATCAGACGGTACAGAACGTCCCTACCCAGCGCACGAGTCGACTACAGATAGCGCGCGAGTTGAATGCAGTCGGAGTCTGAGGTAAAGAGCGGGAGCATCTCCCCCCGCTATCCGCACGCCCCACCTCACGCGCCTGCAGTGTAGTGCTGTGCCATCCTTGTCAACTATCGTACGTTTGCCGTGTTATTGTGTTGATACTGAAGTTCCCGTGTTATTTTTTTTATTTTAATAATGACTGATTCGAGTTCATCAAGTTCCGTTACAAATAAACGAGCTTTTATTCATTGCCAAGCACGAGAAATGGCGAAAAATGTTTTAGAGATGTGTGTTGAAGAAAGGCAGAACAAAAATTTGACATTTAATTTGAATAATGCTTTCGACCGAGCAAGCCGTTATACCGGACTTTCCAAAAGAACATTGGCTGCAATTCAAAATGAGTCTAAGAAAGGGCCTCTTTGTTCTCCTTCTAAAAAGAAAAGGCCATGTATTAAAAAGAAAAATTTAAATGTCGACGATTTTGATCGAAGTGTTATACACAGAACCATTGAAGAATTTTATATTAATAACTAAAAAAATTGTTCCGACCTGCATTAAACTCCTCGCAGCTATTCCTGAAAAAATCGAGTTTCCATGGGGAGTGACCAGTTTAAGAAAATTGTTAAAAGACATGGGATATAAATGGCTTAAATGTCATAATAAACGCAGAATTCTGGTGGAAAGGCCTGCTGTTGTATATGCACGGTCAAATGATTTGCGGAAAATTCGTCAATACAGGCAAGACGATCGAAATAATTTTTTTCTAAATGAAACATGGATAGATAATAACCTCACTTTTAAAAAATGTTGGCGAAATAAAACGATCGACGCCGTGTTGACAGACACAAGCTCCACAAACAGGCTTATTCTTGTTCACGCGGGATCCAGAGGAGGGTTTTTAAATGGGGCAAAACTACTTTTTAAAGCTGGTACTACCTCAGGTGATTATCACGGACAGATGAACAGTGTTAATTTTGAAAAGTGGGCCACTGGTATGTTAATCCCTAATCTACCGCAAAACAGCGTTGTTGTGATGGACAACGCGCCGTATCACAGTGTGCAAGAAAATAAAGTCCCAACAAAGTCCAGCACCAAACCGTTAGAAAATGTTAGAATGGCTAACAAAGAATAATGTGGAAGCCATTTGGTTCAGTTACATAAACCAACAGAAAAATCATTTAAAATCGATGAATTCATCAGGAGTCATGGCCATGTCGTGGTAAGACTACCACCGTACATGTGCGACCTCAATCCGATTGAGTTGGCTTGGGCAAAAGTGAAAAGAATAGTACGGCATCACAATGTTACTTCAGATTTATCCCTAAAAATGTTAAAAGAAGTTACGGAGCTGGCGGTTTCTCAGGTTACAGCGGAAGATTGGAGTGGCTTCGATGATCACGTCATAATTTTAGAAGAAAATTATTGGCAAAGAGATGGATTAATTGAAGATACCATAGATCGATTCGTCATTGAGGTCAGCGACGGCGAGGATAGTGACCCCGATTCAACCATATCTGCCATTTCTGAATCTGATTAAAAAAAAAATATTCCGTTTTGTGAAATGATTATTAAAAACGTGTGATAATTATGATATTGTTTTTTTTTTCATCATGTTAACCTAGTGTAAAAAATAAAATTAAAACTTATAATATTGTTTAAATTTATCGACATTCATTACTCATTGACTGACCTGTTAGTCTAGTGGTTAGTGACCCTGACTGCTAAGACTGAGGTCGTGGGTTCGATTCCCACCCAGGACAAATGTTTGTGTGATGAGCACAATCATTTTGTTCTGTGTCTGGGTGTAAATTATCTATTATATGTATGTATTTAGAAATATATAAGTATGTTGTCTGGTTACCATAGTACAGGCTCTGCCTAGTTTGGGATCAGATAACGTTGTGTTGGTTGTCCTAAGATATTTATTTATTTTATTTTATTTATTGTGGTCATCAATAATTATAATTAGGTCACAGCACTACCGCATTCCTAAGCTCTGCATTCAACTCGCGCGCTATCTGTACATCATTCCATCTCCATTTTCCATAAGACAAAATATCAAATTTCAGACTACATCATGCGTCATCATAATGAATAATATTTTTATTTTTTACGTATTTAAATGTTAATTTTTTCTTTTGGATGTGTAGTAGTCATTGGGTATGTGAAGTGAGCTGCCGTTGTGAGACGATTAAAATGTCACGGTGTATTAAGTGTAGGCGATGAAATACAATAATACACGCAGAGGCAGTCCCGGCCAACAATTAGTGGGAACTGCACCCTAATTGCGAAACGCACAATTTATCAGAATCTGATTGGGATTGAAGATTATTTCTAAACCATTGCGTCATTTGTTCGAATAAATTGTGGCTCAGCAACGTAAATAACGCAATGAATGTTGTTTAACTATGAATATTAAATCAATTCCTACCGATAAAAAGTTTCGCAATTACCCCTCTGAATGGTATTGGAAATTATTTCTAAACCATTGCGTCATTTGTTCGAATAAATTGTCGGCTCATCAACGTAAATAACGCAATGAATGTTGTTTAACTATGAATATCAAACCAATTCCTACCGATAAAAAGTTCCGCAATTACCCCTCTGGTGAAGAGTGCGTGCACTACACTCTTTTGCCTTCCCCGTTGGAAGACGAGCGTGATGATATGTACTTAATAGTCAGCGGCAGTGTTAGCCAGATAGTCTCTTCTCCCGATGTTTGAAGCTTGTTTGTTCTGTACAGCCTCCAGTTTTGGACATTCTGAGGAAAGGGAATAAAATATGAATATTTATTAAATAAACTCAAGGAAGTTGGACCGTCATTATAGACACTAAAAAAAACTTTATTACTACGGAATGGTTGCTTAGATCTGCCAGGGTCGCAAGATTGTTCGAAAGAGATACCGTGACCCTGGTACATAGGCATCTGAAGGAACACGGGTGGGTTTTAGTCAGTAAACGTCTGACACGAAGAGCGGGAGAAGTCATTTGATGATTTCCCATCCAAAAAAAATTATTAAAAAATTGTGGCTTAGACCTTTCACAAACCAAATAATCCATAATAATAAAATAATCCAATAAATGTAGAGATTACGAGTTTGTTTTTAAAATTCAACCCTTTGGTAGCAACCCTTAAAGGTCATTAAAAAAAAACAGAAATAATTTCTTATTTATTTATTAAAACTTTATGCACAAGTAAAAATACTGTACAAAGGCGGACTTCAATCTGTACAATTACAGAAAAATAAAAACTTGAGAATAAAGACCACCCTAATGTATAGATATCTATACATTTCACCACCATACTGCGATCGCCATCCCGCCTGCCAAGCGTGGCGATTATGGCATACCCCCCCAAATTGGGGGAGGCCTATGTCCAGCAGTGTCTTACAGCTGAAATTATGAATACAGTCTATCAAATAGATGATGTTACCTGTAATCCTGTGTCCCAAACCGCCACAGTATGAGCAGCCTTGTCCGTCCGGTACGGGCACGTCCGGCTCGCCGATCATGTCTAGCAGGAATGAGGGTACCTGGAACATAATTTATTTATTAACAATCTGCTGGTCGCTTGAATATTGGAAATTATCTCACGGGAAAGAGCTCCCGGAACAAAAAGAAGCCTATGTTACTTCTAATAATTATAATAATTATACAACTTCAACTTCTAATAATTATACAACTTAAATAGTGAAAATTTTCGGCTGAAAATGGATATCGGACAGTATCAGAAAGTTATAGAGACATACAAAAAGGTGAACTTGTTGGAAAAAAAGACCAATACACCGAAGTCTGCACGTAAAAGTAATATGATAAGAAAGAGCTGTTTCTCTACTCCAACCAAGTTGACTCTTCCTCCTACAGTGGCTCATCAACTTGACAATGACTCAGTAGTGCAATCCCCAAGCGATATCGGAAATGCTTCTTTGAACACAGCCGGCTCAATGGGCAGTGTTGAGGAAATACAGCCCATTAAATCACTATCCCCTCATAAAAATACGGAAAATGACGCTTTAATAGATTTGATTGACGAAAAACACTTCCACCATAAGAACGCGGATGATATCATTGCAACGGATTTTAAACAGCAACAATCCCACCACAAGAGCAGGAAAGAAATGGCTGAAATCAGCTTAACGAACGAACATAATAGAATAGTAATTCTTGGAGATCAACAGGCACGCGGTCTCAATAAGACTATGACTAATACCAGGTTAGACAAATGGAATGACAACTACAAAGTTTCGTCATTCATCAAGCCTTATGCAACAAGTGCTCAGATCCTTAACAGTTGCACTGACGACTTCGTGAAGTCGTTGACTATTGACGATATTATAGTTTTAGTAATAGGATCTAATGACAAAAACCCTTACTCTTTTTTAACTGAGTTGTGTAACGCCCTGTATAAATTGCGAAACAATACTGTATTTATTACCAACGTACAATATAATGCTTATTTAAATGAAAATACAATTAACTACAACCTAGAATTAATAATACAAAATTATAAAAATTGTAAATACCTAAAAATACACAATTCAGAATATACTATAAATAGCATCAACGACAGGTCGATGAAAAGTTACCACCAGTATATCACATTTATGTTTGAAGTTGAACACTAGAATTGACTACATGAGATACCAGACTGAGATTCTTAATGGCTTTAAAAATAAGCACAATATCAACAGAAAAAACACACACGATACCGCGAAAAACCACACAAACTAAAATCACTGCCTTCTTTGGGAACAAAAAACAAGTCGATAAAGACTCGAAAATTGGGTTTTTTCGCAAACAAAACTAAATATTCTAATATCACGGTAATTCATCAAAATATTGCTGGGGTCTTGAACAAACAGAATTTAATAGAGGTAGCCATTTCAAATTTGCAAAAGGAACTGGGTTCCGTTGATATAATATGCTTAACTGAAACCTTCCTAAAAAGCGGTTGTGAACCGAACCTTAGACTAGAAAACTATAAACTCGTATCTTTCTTCTCGCGAACTAACCAACGACGGGGAGGTTCATGTATCTTATTAAAAAACAACCTACAATTTAAAGAAATTAAAAATCTACCTCTTCCAATTCCCTTACAATTCGAATGCTGTGCCATCGAAGTAATTAAATTTAATCTAATTATAGTGTGCATATACAGAACACCTACACGCGATGCCACAATGTTTTTGAATAATCTGGAACTTCTTACCAATAAACTAGAAAAAAAGGTAACAAAAAAATTGTTATCTGCGGCGACTGGAATATTGACACATTGAAAGTAAATAAAACATCCAAAGATTTAAATTCTATACTCAATAACAATAATTTAGTAAACCACATAAAACTGCCTACGAGAAAAAATGCAACTTTGGACTTAATAGTAAGTAATATTCACGACGCTAAATCTGCAATTCACTATCTAGCGCTTTCAGACCACGAAACAGCACAATCAATAACGGTTAGCTCAGAAACTGATTCTCAAGTTAAAGATGTTCATACTTCTTGGTTCAAAAAGGTAAGAGAGCTCAGTGACGAAAATATTGTTAAATTTAACAACTGCATCTCAAATTTATCTTTTTCCGATGTTTATGAAGCTCAATCAACGAATGACGCCTTCGATAGACTACACGATACTTTTACCCTTTTCTACAATCTATGCTTTCCTATAATTAAAGTCAAAACGACTTGTAAGCAAGTAAAAAATAGAGGTCTAACCAAAAGTATTAAAAGATGCTGCATTAGAAAACGAACATTATACTTAAAATATCATCTCTACAAACATAACAAAAAACAAAACAAAAAGAAATATGACGACTACACTCAAATACTTAAAAAATGCATACACAAGGCTCAGCAGCTTAATAGCTTAGACTACATTAGTAAAGCCAAAAATACAAGTAAAGCGGCCTGGAATATGATTAAAAAAAGCACAAATAATATGACAAGTAACTCTGAAATTGACGCAATTAATGCTAATAATAAAGTATATGACAATCCAAACCAAATATGTGACTTATTTAATGACTACTATATATCTCAAACAAAGACGACAAATAAAAACATACGTTATGACAAGAAAATAACCACTCCTCAAAATCCTAAAAGCATTTTCCTTACACCAGTAGATGAATCAGACGTTTACAAAATAATTCACAGTCTAAGAAACACTAACTCGACCGGGTATGACGACCTGAGCACTAAAGTAGTAAAGACATGTGCAGTGAGTTTAATGTCTCCCTTAACCTACATTATAAACCTGTCACTGACAGAAGGAGTATTCCCAACACGTCTGAAAAGGTCAATAGTCAAACCTCTACATAAAAAAGGTGAAAAAACTGACATAGATAATTATCGCCCAATAACTTTGATCCCAATTCTATCTAAAATCTTCGAGAAAGTTATGTGCATTAAAATAGAGAACTTTTTAACAGCATGTAATGTTCTTAAAAAAGAACAATTCGGCTTTAGGAAGGGCAGCTCCACTGCGTTAGCATGTTTTACACTAGTAAAACATGTAACTGAAAGTTTAAATAAAAAATCTAAGATAAGCTGCGTGTTCCTAGACATGACAAAAGCCTTTGATTTTGTTAATCATACAACTCTACTCTCAAAGCTTGACCATTATGGAATACGGGGTAAAGCCAACGATTGGATCAAAAGTTATCTTTCTGAAAGAGTACAATGCGTCGAAATAACAAAAACTTGTCAAAATGAGAAAAAAACGTTTAGGTCGGAATATAAACAAAATAATTATGGCACGCCACAGGGAGGTATCGTATCCCCACTACTTTTTCTAGTATATATTAACGACATTCCAGAGGCGATAGGCAAAGATTGCATACTATTTGCCGATGACACTACAATAATTGTTAAGAGTGACAATGACAAAAATTTGGAAAATGAAATCGTTCAATCTCTTGATAATGCAATCGACTGGCTAGAAAAAAATAACCTAAAACTAAATATGACTAAAACTAACATAATACATTTTCAGACATACAATGCAAACATAAATATACTAGACATTCACTATAAAGATTCTCTCTTGACCGCAGTCGATAATTGTGTATTCTTAGGTATAACGGTCGATAAAAACTGCAGTTGGAAACCACATATTGATAAAATTCTTGCAAAAATAGATCGTTTCGCTTATGTGTTGAAAAGAATTAAACAAACAGTTAATCACGATACTGCAATGCTGGCTTACCATGGTTATGTATCATCAGTACTTAGATACGGTATTATAATATGGGGGAACTCAGTAGATTTTGAAAGAGTTTTCAAAGCTCAAAAAAAATGTGTCCGAGCAATTTGTGGAGCTCACTTTTTAGATAGCTGTAAGCCACTGTTTCAAAAACTTAAAATCCTACCTTTGCCGTGTTTGTATATTTTTGAAACTTGTATTTTTGTTAAGAGAAATTATAATTTATTTGAAGCAAGTACAGTCAGGCCAAATAGCCGCACACGGCATAAAGATAGACTTCAGCTGCCACCAATAAAACTAAAATTATTTAAAAAAAATGTATACTGCATGTCGATAATTATTTACAATCATTTACCAAATAGTTTTCAAGACTTACCCCTGACAATGTTTAAAAAATTACTATTCAAACTATTGCTGTACAAAAGATATTATACCATTAAGGACTATTTAGAAGATAAATCAATAGAATCTTTAATCTGTAATTTGTAAGGTAAAATATTTGACATCGCTGATTGTAATTGACATTTGCACGCCAGGTTATGGCAGGATATGTTGAAACTAAATTACTGTAACACCTTATATACCATATTCTAGCAAATAAATATTTTTGATTTTGAATAATATAAACTATATGCCAGTGAAATTTCCGTCAAATTCGATCCAGCCGTTTCAGACATAAGCCGGAACAAAGAGACAGACAGACAAATATTTTATAAATTGATTTTTTTACCATTTATATTTGACATTAAAAATAGACACATCGAATTTAATATTTTGTATGTATAGATATTAGTAATGGCGTATGACCAGTTGTTTAAAGACAACGATCCTACATCCAAAAAGTTGCTAATTTATATATTGGATGACATTTTTTACCGTCTCGACCTTCATATGGTGTGTTGTGTAACTAAAATAGAAGGCAGGAAGGCATTCAGATTCATCGCAGGTGACTCAAGGAGCGCGGGACGCGGGTGGACAGGGATGCGTGTGCGGCTCGTGCGCCTGAGAAAGATCAATGAGGCCGCCTATCGGCCGGCTTCAATGGGTAGGACCGCGCTACGAAATCATTGATACATGCCGTGCATTGAGTAGGGTGCATATGATTTGATTTTCGAGAGATTTTAATTATTATTTTTTGTTTTTTTTTTTCCAAATCTCTGTTTTTGTGGTTCTAGTACGAAAATGTTACTTTAAATGTGTAGTATTTATTGCTAGATCAATTTCATTACATGTTATTCAAAAATAAAAATAATAAAAATTTCTATGCCAAAGGCTTCTACTCCGTTCACCTATTACCCCCATATTTTTTCAAGACGTTATTAAATGTCACCCGGTATATTATGTATGTTTGCTGAAGCGCGTATAGATGGCTTTCAAGCCATCATGCGCAAGAAAGCAAACTCGTTGCTGCAGCGGCTACGAAGCAGCAGCAACAGCATCTTAAATGTGATTGCTGCCCGTTTTGACAGTCCTGTTCAAAATCATTGGATAAGGACAGCCATTGGCAACAGTTAGGTACTAGCAATATTAATATAATTTTAAGTCCAATTTTTGTTCTAACACACTAACTTTTTATGATTTTGTAACATTTTTATCCTTTTTATTATGTACATTTATGGATATTTTCTCTGAAATAAATTAATTGAATTGAATATAAAAGCGAAAGGTCATGCATTCACACATACGTCACTGATTAATCACGAAATCTCAAAAAGTACTGGACCTATGAAAAATTAAATTTGGCACAGAGGTAGATTATGAGTGGAAGACGTCACCTAAGAAAGGATTTTAGGAAACTCTCCCCGTAATGGGGTGAATTTTGCGGGGAGAGTTTTCTAAAATCCTTTCTGAGGTTTCATACAAACTTCTAACCCTTATGGGTGAAATAGAGGTTGGAAGTTTGTATGAAAGTCTGTCAGTTTTGAAGCTACGTTCTTCAAATGTTGAGTTTTGGCTGACGATTAAAATGAATTTATACGTGTCTCAGCGTTTCTTGTTAATTCTACTTCCGAAGAGCTGAAAAAGGGGATGAAGTTGTGTGGAATGAAAATTTTCAAAGTAAACACCATTAAATTTATTATTTAGGCATATGGTTGCAAAAAAATTTCGACATCCACGTGGGCAGAGTCGCGGGCAAAATCTAGTATTTGATAAAGTCAGATCAGTCTAATATGACATTCACTGGCGTAGCTAGGGATTTTGTCTATGGGCAGCCGTCCAGCTAAATTTACAACAGCTATTTATAAGAGATCATAAATTATGTCTAGTAATAAATAATCTCACTAAAAATATTTCATGTGAAGTAGGCTGTATCAGATTTTTTATGTAATTCCAAGCGCCTTGCTCTAAACCCTTTCCATCTTGGCCAAAATGCACGGCTTGGCCGTTTCGCAGCTTAGAAGGCCAAACTCTACACCCCTTCCATCTTTGCCAAAATGGACGGCTTGGCCGTTTCGCGGCTTACATAATCAGCCATACCGTTTTGCGGCTTACAAGGCCAAACTCCACTTTCCTTACATCTTGGTCAACAATTGGTGTACAATTTCCGTTAAATAACGATGAGGACTTTAGGACGTACCTTCTGCTGCGCCTCCCTCAGCAGATGTGCCAGGTCTCTTAACACACTATCGTCCGCAGCCCTTCCCAGCAACGTGGTAGCGACGCCCTCGCCTCCAGCTCGTCCCGTACGACCGATGCGATGTACGTAGTTCTCTATGTCTTCTGGCATGTCGTAGTTTATTACGTGCTGGATATTTGCGAAGTCCAGACCTGGGAATTAAAATATTGAAAACCGTTAAGCCATGCATGCATGAAACAGTAATAAACAGACATGCATCCTCACAAACACATTTATTAATATTATAGTCTTTTCGCCATAAGATGAGTTCCCTGACAGTTCATTTTTTTTCCGTGGCGCGCATACTACTTTAGACGAATAAAAAATAAACCGGCAAAAAAAATTAAAAAAAAAATGATTAAAAAATATTCCCTTTCGTAAATTACTAAGTAAATTATTGTAGTTATAATTAACTGTTAATAAATTAAGTAAATAAAATAAAAAAGTATAAATCTTAAAACGGAACGGAACGTCGGCCAATAGAGATTGCCACTACTCAATACACTAATCGACAAAAAAATAGATGAATCGGAGCGGCCATTTTGTAATCGCGATTGCGTCGCGTCAGTACGAGTGCGTTATGTCAGGTTTTTGCTCTGCTCCCGTGACGTTATGTAGCCTATGTCTTATTCTGATGTATAAGCTATATTACTGTACAGTTTCATCAAAATCCGTACAGTACTTTATGCGTGAAAGAGTAAGAAACATCCACACACACACACACATACTAACTTTCACATTTAACACTGTAATACTCAATACTAAAACTCTATCTCTGACACACACTTACCTAAAAAGCACACTTTCTTTACACACACACACACACTATCATACATCCTATTTTGCACTACTAATTACGGAGGTTTATGTTGCACGGAGTATCAGTCATTTCGGATTGTATCATTCAAAATTCGAAATAATCATTCCTTTATAAAATACTTGTTAATTCTTACTTTCCATTATGAATGAAAACGTCAAAATATTAGATGATATTGAGCAGCTTGCAACATCGGCATCATATCAGTGTTCCCCGGAACTAGTTGACTCATTTTTATACAACGTAAATTATGGTCTAAAAATTTTCCACGTAAACATAAGAAGCATCGGCAGCATTGCCAATTTTAACAATCTCGTTCTACTGCTGCATCGAATAAGGTTCAATTTGACGTCATCGTTTTGTCAGAGTGCTGGTTACGCAAATGTTCTACTCTTCCCTCCATTCCGGGCTTCGTATCCACTTTTTCCGATAACTCAAACCAAAATGATGGAGTTGTCGTGTACACTAAACTAGAGTTACAACTCGCTATCGAAAAGCCAGTACTCGCTGACGCAAACTGCCTAGTAGTTAAATTACGTAATGATGTGGCTCTTATTGCAGTATACAGATCTCCTTCAAAGAAAAACATCCAGCCATTTGTCACCAGTCTAGACTTAATACTCAAATCCCTAAGCACCTACAAGACTATAATTCTGGTTGGCGATATAAATATTAACATTGCCCGAGACTGTAGTGACTTAAATTCTGATTTATATTTAAATACTGTGGCGTCACACGCTATGCTACCTGGTCACCTTTTCCCCACTT
Source organism: Aporophyla nigra (assembly GCA_947507805.1). Lineage (NCBI taxonomy): Eukaryota > Metazoa > Arthropoda > Insecta > Lepidoptera > Noctuidae > Aporophyla > Aporophyla nigra. The sequence continues at coordinate 8,944,544 of OX382319.1, read as the reverse complement.
GCAACGAGAGCTGTCTTGACCACGCTATTCTTAAATCGAATAAACCGGCTATTACCCTAGTACTTGACTCATTTATCACGGACCATGCCCCTATTGTAGTTTTTTGTGATTTAAAACTAGACATCCCTAAACCACCCCTCCGTCAACGTCGAGTGAATATTTCTGCTTGCATTGAGGCACTTAAGGACACCGATTTTTCTGACGTCATACGCTGCCATGATGCCGATGCTGCTGCTTCTATCATGGTTAGTTTGATCTCCTCAGTTGTAAATAAAAATTGCAGTAACCCTATCATCCCGAGTAGAAAGCGAATTATTAAGCCGTGGATCACACCTGGGCTCCTTAAGTGTATTCGAAACCGGGATAAACTGTACCATAAGACTAAGAAAGACACTGATAATGATATTCTTAGGACAACGTATAATAGATATAAAAACTTCTGCAATAACTTGTTAAAAAAACTAAAAAGTGAATATGAACGTCATGAGTTTGAAAAACATCGTAACAATCCCAAGGCTACCTGGAAACTTATTAAAACTATCTCCAATCTTCAAACAAATAAGAACTCTGCTAGTGAACTGCTGTCTCTTACTCCAGATTTATCTCAATCGCTTGATTTGGTTAACAATTTTTTCGCAAATGTGGGTAACGAGCTTGCGTCTGACATCAGGAATTCCGCAAATTATGTCTCGACAACCACTGGTGCTGTTTCGGTTGGGGTCCACTCCAGTTCGATGGCCATCTTGAACACGGACAACGAAGAAATTGAACGACTAATTCTTGGTTTGAAGCTCGATAGCGCTGTAGGATGGGATGGTATCCCAGCTACTGTGATATATGGTGCCAAAAATATTCTTGTCCCGGTCATCTGCCACGTTTTTAACCTTGCCCTTTCGTCTGGCATATTTCCAACTGCTTTTAAAAAAGCCGTTGTGCACCCAATTCATAAAAATGGTGACAGAGGCAGTGTCAACAACTACAGACCCATATCGGTTTTATCCATCCTATCAAAACTTCTTGAAAAAATATTAAATAAACGTCTGCTTGATTATCTCAAGTCAAAAAATATTCTAGCTGATAACCAATTTGGGTTTAGATCTGGCAAAAAGACGGAAGATGCTATATTAGAATTACTGAGTACAGTAGCCCAAAATACTAATAATAAAGATAAGCCCATAGCTATCTTCCTTGATCTCTCTAAAGCATTTGACACTGTCTCTGTACCCCTCTTAATTACTAAAATGGAAAGGGTAGGCATAAGAGGCTTACCGCTGGATATTTTCAAGAGTTACCTTAGTGGTCGTTCTCAAGTAGTAAAAATTGAAAACCATTACAGCAAAGAAGCTTTTCTCTCCTACGGTGTCCCACAGGGCAGTGTTCTAGGACCCACCCTGTTCCTAATATACATTAACGAGCTCTGTAAACTTTCGCTTGTCAATGCCAAAATTATTACCTACGCTGATGACACCGTAATCCTGGCCAATGGCAGTGACTGGACCGAGGCTTGCAAATGTGCTGAGTCTGCACTTCGTACTGTCATGACGTGGTTAACACAGAACTTGCTCACACTAAACCTAGACAAGACTAGGTTCATCACATTTAGTCCGAGGAAAGCATCACAGCCATCTTCAACATACTCTTTGCTAGGTCATGTGTGTGGTACAATGGATGGTATTGATTGTGATTGTACCAAAATTATACGCACAGATTCCATAAAATACCTTGGAGTTCTTATTGACAGTACACTGACATGGAGTGAGCAAATAAATGCTCTGGTATCTAGAGTAATAAAGTTAATTTTTATTTTTAAAAATCTTAGAACCTCTGCCAATTATTCTACCCTAAGAACAGTTTACTTTGCCCTTGCTCACTCCATTTTAACGTACTGTATATCATCATGGGGTGGAGCTGGAAAGTGTCTGCTGTTGCGCTTGGAGAGAGCTCAAAGGGCTGTGCTCAAGGTCATGGCATACAAACCCATTCGTTTCCCTACACGTGACTTATATCAGCTATGGAAGTTACCTACTGTTAGACACTCCTTCGTATTGAGCACGGTATTACGAAAACACTGTGACCTGCCGCTTAACCATAATTTGAGCAGACAACGACGAAGAACTGCGAGAGTCTGCCAAACACTTCCGGCTAGACTTGAAACTGTCCAGCGACAGTATATTTTCTTTGGTCCCGTGCTATACAATAGAGTAAATGAACAACTTAATATTTATTCTTCCTTTTCCCGAGATTGTAAAAAAATAACCAACGATTGGCTTTGCACCCTGACTTATGAAGAGTTGGAGACTTTAGTTAAGCCATAAGGATATTGTATTAGATTCTCTTCCGTGATAGATATGCACATCACACACACTCCTCCTCACTAACACACGCTACATGCACACACACACACAACACACGCTACATGCACACACACACAACACACGCTACATGCACACCACACCTCGGCACTTACTTTCCATCTACACACTATACATGCATCCACACTGCTAATACAAACTCTACATACTAAATTTTAGTTTTAATTAGTTCAGTTTTATCTTATAAGTTAATGTTATTTTGTAAAGCATTAAATATTTGGGACACTGTCACCTTCCACATGGAGGTGGGCGTTAATAGCTGCGACACAGTTTTTAACTAATGTGGCTATTATCGTACACAATTTTATTGTAAATGTACTGTTTTTGGTTCCAATAAAGATTATTATTATTATTATTATACTTATATAGGTTATATAGGTACTTTATTTATAATATTAGTAGGAAGTAGGATAACCAGTTTATTAAAAAAATATTTTGAAAATCTAAAATCGATAATCCGATTCCATTTCTTTGCCAACTGAATCGATATTATAAAAAAATCGATTATATTTCGTTAGGCCACGTCACTACAATTGTCAGACAAGAACTGTCAGGGAACTCATCTTATGGCGAAAAGACTATAGTAGAACTTATCAACTGCCTCGTTGGTCTAGTGGTAGCAAGCGCTACTGCTGAGCTTGAGGTCCTGGGCTCGATTCCCAGGTCGGGTAAAGTGTTATTTGGTTTTTCCATCTGGAATTTCTCTGTAGCAGCCCGGAGACTGGATTTGTGCCCGGTAGATGGCAATAGGCTAGCCCCCTATTACAAGCATGCGACTTAAACATAACAGGCGAAATGTAGGTGTACTGTAGGTACACCTCAGCACAACTCTTCGGGGAAACAAGGCGTGATGTTACTGGCCTGTTAGTCTAATTGTTAGTGACCCTGACTGCTAAGACTGAGATCGTGGGTTCGATTCCCACCCAGGACAAATGTTGTGTGATGAGCACAATCATTTGTTCTGTGTCTGGGTGTAATTTATCTATAATATGCATGTATTTAGAAATATATAAGTATGTTTATCAGTTGTCTGGTTGCCATAGTACAGGCTCTGCCTAGTTTGGGATCAGATAACGTTGTGTTGGTTGTCCGAAGATAATTATTTATTTTATTTATTTATTTATGTTATGTTAGGACTTATCTAAATTAAAAGAAACTGTATTTGATCTACTAAATATAAACACTAATCTTAAATCTTTCTTCACATACCTTTGCTAGCTACATCAGTAGCGACCAGCACATCTTTTTCCCCTCTCCTGAAAGCCTCCACAGCTCGAGATCTCTCCTCCTGGTCCTTACCACCGTGTATGGCTACTGCCTCTACACCTGTAATTATAAATGTAATTATAAAAAATATAAAAGTAAAGAAAAAAAAAAGATATAAAGAAGTAGAAAGATTAGTTATAGAATGCTCTCTGGTGGCCCTGTGGTAACTGCGACTTACGAATTGTAGATCATATGTTCGAACCCAGACAGGCACTTTAGTTTGTATAAATAACTAGCTTCTGCCCGCGACGTCGTCTGCGTTAAATTTCGTGTTCCCCCGACCCTTCCCGTCGCGTCGAATCGCCTACCTGTGCGATTTTCCCCGTTTTTACAACATTTTTCATTACTGCTCCGCTCCTCTTGGTTGTAGCGTGATGTTATATAGCCTATAGCCTTCCTCGATAAATAGGCTACCCAACACAAAAAGAATTTTAACAAAACAATTCGGACCAGTAGTTCCTGAGATTAACGCGTTCAATCAAACAAACAAACTCTTCAGCTGTATAATATTAGTACTTATAGATTTCATCACCACTGCCCTCAAAAAGGAAAACATCGTGAGGAAACCGACATGTCTTTTTTTTGTGGATGGGAAATCATTAAATTACGTCTCCCGCTCTGGGCGGAGCGGGAGGGCGTGTCAGAGTTTTACTGAGTAAAACTCATCCGTGTTCCTACAGTTGCCCATATGCCAGAGCCACGGTTCACTTTCTAACAAATCTCGCGACCCTGGCAGGCATCGGTCCTAGCAGATCCCTTCAGAAGACTTACCTTTAAGCAACAAATATTCGTGAATAGCATCGACATCCTGTTTCCTCTCAGCAAACACCAGGACCGGAGGAGGTGTCTTCTGAAGACACTGCAGCAGATGTACAGTTCTGGCTTCAGCCTTCACAGGTTCTAACTCCTGTCGAACGTTCAGAGACGCGGCGCCTGCGCGACCTACGTTCACTGTCACTGGTTTTACTAAGGCTGACCTGGAATAATTGAGAGTATCATTATTCATCTGCAATAGATAATATATTAACTGGCCTGTTAGTCTAGTGGTTAGTGACCCTGACTGCTAAGACTGAGGTCGTGGGTTCGATTCCCACCCAGGACAAATCTTTGTGTGATGAGCACAATCATTTGTTCAGTGTCTGGGTGTAATTTATCTATAATATGTATGTATTTAGAAATATATAAGTATGTTTATCAGTTGTCTGGTTGCCATAGTACAGGCTCTGCCTAGTTTGGGATCAGATGACGGTGTGTTGGTTGTCCTAAGATAAGATATATCATCATCATTTCAGCCGTAAGATGTCCACTGCTGGACTAAGGCCTCCCCCAATTTGGGGGGCTCTGCCATAATCGCCACGCTTGGCAGGCGGGTTGGCGATCGCAGTATGGTGGTAAAATGCGTAGAGAACGCTGCTGCCCATTCTCTAGTAAGTCCCTTAGTCGCCTTTTACGACACCCACAGGAAGAAACGGGGTGGTGTTATTCTTTACGTCCGGCACCACACTGTACAAGATACGGTACGGTATAAGATACGTTAGACTGATGATACATTTACTAAAAACAAATTGTTTACTAGTCACAATAACTTAAAAAAATACATTAGAATTAATAGACTAATCAGAAAATATCAAAAATCATTGAAATGCCAAAAAGTTACTAGATTAAACACAAAACTTAGTCAAATAAATCTAAATTTAAAACAAGAATTAAAGAATTGTTATAGTGATTTACAGTTATGTAGTACTATGTATGATACGGACACTCAACACCTTCGGCATGAATTGTTTGTTAGGGAATATGCTCTAAAGGATATCTTTAGTAAATATGAGGCTACTCAACAAGACCTGAGTAAGCGCATGCACGAAGCCAGTGAGTTGGCAGACTTGGTCAAGTACAATGCGGAGAGGTATGAGTCTCTGACAAATAACTTCTCTAGCTGTGCTTGCTCCCAGACACCCCAGCCTCAACTTGAAACACCCACACCCTCAGCAGCTCACCCGGTAGATAGCTGTATTGTTGATAATAATAGCATGATAAACACAACTTATATTTTTTCTGACAAATTCGGTCAAGGTTATGGTAGCATATTTAATCAGTGTTCTCAACAGTATGTAATTAATAATTGTTCACCCGGTGCCAGTATTAGCCAATTATTAAGTAAAATTAAACTGTCAAAAATAAACCCTGGTTCTACTGTAATATTATTATACGGGGATAGTTTAAATGTTAGAAAAAAATAAATAATTCAATGTGTCCATTTGATGTTACATCTCAATGAGACCAATCACTGTAAATTTATTTTCTGTGCCTTGCCTTATTCGCAATACTTGTCTGAGGAGCAAAACAGGCACATTTATAATTTAAATATGTTAATTTATAATAGGACTAGTCGTCACAGTGACGCTATTTTATATTTTGATTGTAATCAATTTATTACTGATTACAAACTGACAAATTACACTTTGTATTTGCCACCTAGTTGTAGGAGACAAATTGCTAATCTTTTAGCATACAATTTACACCGTCACACTGGTACCTGTAGCGTACCATCGATTGCTGTTAGTAGTGGTACTAACACCACTTTTGATACACCTGGTAGTTTAAACTGTTAGGTGCGACAACGGGTAAGCTGCATGTGTTGAACGTTGTTCATCAAAATATGCAGGGTTTGTCTGGCAAAGAACTAGAGTTAAGTTTATTTATCGAAAACCATGATGTTCAGGTATTATGTTTGACTGAACACTGGTTGAAAGAACATGAAGTAGTGTTTATGAATGATGATTTTTTTACTGTGCAAAGTGCATTTGTGAGAAAAAGTGCTATACGCGGTGGATCATTAGTTCTTGTTTCAAACAAGTTGAAATAAATGTAAACAACGTTTAGATTTAGTTAATCTTTCCATCGAGCGCACTATTGAGTTGTCTTGTGTTGAACTAGAGCGTTACGTCATAATATGCGTTTATCGTCCGCCCTCTGGGGATTTTATTCGATTCGAGTCAGTCATGGAGGACTCACTCAATAAATTAAAATCAATTAATAAATGTATAATTTTATGTGGAGATTTCAATATTAATATTTTAGATGTTACTCCATTGAGTATTAGACTGCTCAATCTGTTTAAGTCTTTTAATTTAATAAACTTGTTTTTCGAACCAACTAGGATCACAGCATCGTCTTCGACTTGTCTTGATAATATATTTAGTGATTGTGATGCCAATAATAAGTTAGTGTTAAGTGACTTAACGTCTGACCACTGTGGATTATTAGCCAGCTTCCCTTTGCCATTACTTAAAAAGCCGCATAAAATAGAATGCAGGCCTTATACAGTTAGTCGTTGCAACAAATTTAAAAATAATATTGCTCGTAGGATTACACCATCTATAGTAGAACACGAGACCCCTAATGAAATCTATGGAGCCCTTTTTGATATTGTACAAAAAGAATACCAATCTACTTTCAAGACCAAAACTATTGACATTAATAGCACCTCTGTTAGCTTCAACCAATGGGCTACTCTAGGTATTTATAAAAGTAGAGCGAGACTATACGAGTTATATGGTTTAAAAAAATATATATTTGATACTCCTTTTCTAGAGTATGTCAGAAATTATTCAAAGTTATTTAAAAAAATCTGTGCTTTCGCTAAATCTACATTTTTAAGCGATACCATAAAAAAATCCAGTAATAAAATAAAAACCACTTGGAAAATTATTAACAATGAAACGGGTAAATCGATTAAACAGGAAAAACAACTAGAGATTATGATTAACAACAAATTGGTTAATAAAGCTGCCGACGTAGCTGAGGCATTTAATGAGTTTTTTACCAACATACCTATAACTACGACTTGCTCCTTAAATTCGTTCCCGTCTAAAGCTGAAAACCTTTTGCATAGTAGTGTGCCCAAATGTAGTCGCTTATTTAGTTTCGAACATGTGACGCCTCGTGACGTGGTTAATATTTTTAACACACTTAAGTCAAAAAACACTGGAGATTTCTGGGGCATCTCCGTTAAACTGTTAAGTAATATAATAGACATCGTAGCCCCTTATCTAGCTATAACTTTTAATAAATGTGTTGATTCAGGATCTTTTCCTGACCTCATGAAGAGTAGTAAAGTCATACCATTATTTAAAACAGGTAATAAAAATAACGTTGGCAATTTTAGGCCCATTTCTATCTTACCTTTCTATCTTATTTGAAAAATTAATACTCAAGCAGTTGCTAAGACATTTTAATTTAAATAGCCTCCTTCATAATGAGCAATATGGCTTTACAAAAGGTCGTTCGACAACAGATGCGGGTGTTGCTCTGCTGAAACACATTTTCAACGCATGGGAGAACTCGCAAAATGCTATCGGAGTGTTCTGTGATCTCTCCAAAGCTTTTGATTGCGTTCACCATGACACACTTTTGCGTAAACTACGTCATTACGGTGTTCAAAACGAAGCTCTCAATGTCATAAGTTCTTATTTGCAAAATAGGCACCAATGTGTAGATGTCAATGGTGTAAAATCTTCCGGGCTACTAGTTCAGTTAGGTGTACCTCAAGGCTCAATACTGGGTCCATTCTTATTCTTAGTGTATATTAACGACTTACCATTCTATTTAAAGAATATCTGTGACATTGTACTATTTGCTGATGATACCTCACTTTTCTTTAAAGTAGACAGGAATAGAAAAGATTTTGATGACGTGAACAGTGCACTCTCAATGGCTACGGATTGGTTTACCACTAATAACCTAGTTCTTAATGCTAAGAAAACGAAATGTATAAAGTTCGCCTTACCGAATGTTAGGAATCTGGGACCCAATGTCGTTTTAGATAATGAGGTGCTTGAAACTGTACACTCGGCAGTTTTTCTGGGCATAACAGTAGACGCCAAACTTCAGTGGGGATCACATATATCAAGCCTAGCGGGAAGGCTCAGTTCGGCCGCCTACGCCGTAAGGAAAGTTAGACAGTACACGGACGTTGATACAGCTCGATTAGTCTATTTTAGTTATTTTCATAGCATAATGTCCTACGGCATTCTGCTGTGGGGCAAAGCCGCGGACATTCAGAATATTTTTGTTCTTCAAAAACGAGCTGTTCGAGCGATTTACTAACTAGGTGCTAGTTTCTCTGAGAGATTTGTTTAAAGATATTGGTATTCTTACGGTGGCATCACAATTCATCTTCGCCAACATCTTATATATTAGGCAAAATATACACTTGTACACTAAAAACAGTGATATTCATAATATTAACACTAGAATTAGGGATAAACTACGTGCTCCCTTTCACCGGCTTCATAAGGTTCATAATTCTTTTTTTGGTCTTGGTATTACCTTTTATAACAAGCTTCCCTCTGCTTTGCTAGATTTGCAGTTTAATGACTTTAAAGCTAAAGTAAAATCCAACCTTTGTTCAAAGGCATACTATTCTATCAACGACTACTTAAACGATACGAATAGTTGGTCGCTGTGATCAACTCAAGACAATGTTTATGTTCTTTCAATCCAGAATTAGTCTTCCTACTGACGGTTTATATGGGTAGTTCATATAATTGTTTTTTGTTTTTATTTAACTGCTTTTGTTAGTTTATTTTTATTTTCTTTTCATTTCATTTATTGTGTATATGTATCATTTGCATCGTATATGTAAGCGGGCACGCCCTTTATGCCTGGAGGCTTTATTAAGGTTTTGAGTTCTGTTTACGATTTTGTTTTATTATTTATTTCAGCTTGAGTTTAGTTTTCAATGTTTTGTTGGTATATTGGCGTGTGCTAGCTGACATATGGCGAATAATTTATGTTTTGTTTTATAATATTAATAACTTACACAATACCGTATAGAATCAAGTTCTTCTAACTTAACAGACAGCTGTGCTGCTGGGGAGTTTGTTCCGCCACTTCTTCTTCCCAGCGAAAGCACTAGGAAGTGTCGAAGTGCGGGCGTTTTGGGGGGACTGTCTCATGTAACTTTGACGTTCAAAAAGTGCTGACTCTCAGCCTAGTTTGAATAAATGACTTTTGATTTTGATTTTGATATATATATATATATAGCTTCTGCCCACGATTTCGTCCGCGTCAAATTTCTTGCTCCCCCGACCCATCCCATCGCATCGAATCGCCTGCCCGAGCGAGGTCTTCATATTCGTGACTTTTTTCTTTGTGCTCGGCTCCTAAGGGTCCTAGCGTGATGTTATATAGCCTATAGCCTTCCTCGATAAACGTGGCCAGTAACTATCCCCACCGAGAAAATCAAAACCAAAATAAGTTTTCCAAAGAAAGGTACCATACCCTATTATTTTCAATTGCAAACTCAACATGATAAACACACCAGTACTGAAGTAAATTTGAGAATATCATCGGAAAACAAACCAAAAATTGGTACAATCCCGTATTATTTTGTAAAAAGTACTAAAACCGTCCCAGTAGAAAAATGCGAGTCAAATATTGATGACTTTTTTCGTTCACAAAAAAAATAATACATCGTTTTTTCATATTTTGCATCAGAATATAGCGGGATTAATGTGCAAAAAAGATATTCTTGAATTGACTCTCACAAATTTACAGGTAACAAAAACCATCCCACATGTACTATGTTTCAGTGAAACATTTTTAGGAAAAAATGATATAAAAATGCCAAAATAACTGGATACAACTTAGCATCAACATACTGTAGGGAAAAAAGGCGAGGCGGTACTTGCGTATACATTCAGAAAGGTATATTGTACAAAGAAATAAATATCTTACAAAACTTTGCTCGTGAAACGATCTTCGAATGCTGTGGAATAGAGGTGCCAAGTTTAAAAATTGTGATAATATGTATTTATCGTACACCTCAATCAAATGTTGAGTTATTTTTAAAGCATTTTGATACGCTGTTATATAAATTATTATTTAACAGCAAATACAACCAACATAAAATTGTTCTTGCAGGTGATATTAATATTAACACGCTCAAAGTATGTAAAGCTGTCAAAAATTTAAAGGACATCATACATAACTATAATCTGACAATGCATATTAATGAGCCAACAAGACTAAATACCTGCATAGATCATATAATTAGTAACGTTAAAAAAGCGTCTAGTAAAATATTGAAACTAGGACTTTCCGACCACGACACAGCACAGATGTTAGACGTGACAATAAAAACCAAAATTTTTCAGTCTTCGAAATATTATATAACAAAGAGAGACTTCTGTCAGGATAATATTCGAAAATTTCGGGAAAGTCTAGACAAGTTAACTTTTGACAGTGTTTACAAACAGCCTAACCTGAACTCAGCCTTTAATATCTTTCATGACGATATGTGCTTATTTTTTGAATTATGTTTCCCAAGAATTAGGAAAATGATTACCACAAAGTATAGGGATATAAAATGGATTACTAAGGGGCTACGACTCAGCTGTAAAACCAAGCGACATTTAAGATTTAAATTTTACGCTAAGCGAACAAAAGAAAATAAAGCTAAGTACCACAACTATTCAAACTTATTGCGTCGCTGTATATCAAAGTCGCAAAAAATCACTAATGACAATTTTATTGAAAAATCTAAGAATGTATGTAAAGCTGCGTGGAAAGTCATTAATGATGATATGGGATATAATGCCACTCAAGAGTTCATAAATGAAATAAAAACTGACAATGGTATGGTAACCAATCCTTATGACATAGCAAATCATTTCAATAATTACCTAATACAACTATCGAACAATGATAATGATAACATACAAAATACAAATAAAAACCGTACAAACAATACCATATTTCTTACACCGATAGAAGACATCGAAATTGTAAATATTATTATGTCCTTAAACAATACAAGTTCTGTCGGTTATGATGGTATTACAACCGATATTCTAAAAAAATGTGTCGTCAGTATTGTCCCCGTGCTCGGATACCTGATAAATTTATCCTTCCAGGAAGGAAATTTCCCTAGCCGGTTAAAGAAGTCAGTAGTCAAGCCATTGCATAAAAAAGGAGAGAAAACAGAAATGGGTAACTACAGACCCATAACTTTAATCCCTATCATGTCTAAAATATTTGAAAAGGCTATGCATAAAAGATTATCTTCGTATTTGAATACGTACAAATTCATTAAGAATGAACAGTATGGCATCCAAAAGGGAAAATCAACTACACTTGCTGCATTCGATTTAGTACACAATATCCTAGTAAACATTGACAAGAAAAAGCAGACAATAGTAATATTTTTTGACATGTCAAAAGCATTTGACTTCGTTTCTCATGATCTGCTTCTACAAAAGCTGGAAAACTATGGTATCAGAGGCCCAGCGTTACAATGGTTAGAACAATACTTGAGTAATCGCGAACAATGTGTAGAAATACCTTGTGAACATAATACAGCGGTAAAACAAGAGAGGTCTGAGTATCTTGTTAACAGTTACGGCGTTCCGCAGGGAAGTATCCTCGGACCCCCCCTTTTTCTTATATATATTAATGATTTACCTGACATTCTTACTAAAAAATGTATATTATTTGCAGATGACATCTCAATAATATTAGCATATGACAGTATAATTAATAATAACTTTGACATTGATATAAACAATACAATTGATTTAGTTATAGAGTGGTTAGTAAGGAACAATTTACAAGTAAATATCAATAAGACGACTTTTGTACAATTCCAAACACGTGGATCAAAAATTGTTCCAAGGCATATTTCATATGACGGTATAAAAATAAATGAATCTACCAGTGTAAGATTTCTAGGGTTCACCATGGACAAATACCTAGACTGGAAAGGACACGTTGACGGAGTCTGCAAGAGAGTTAACACTTTCGTATATGTCCTAAACAGACTGAGAACTACGTCTAACCAAAGTACGGTATTGTTGGCATACCATGGCCATGTAGCTTCCGTGCTACGATATGGGTTAATACTATGGGGAAACTCAACAGACTCCCAGCGGGCGTTTCTCTCCCAAAAACGATGCATAAGAGCAATTGTTGGTATTCCTCCTTATGAGTCATGTAAACCTCACTTTAATAAACTCAAGATATTACCCCTGCCGAGTATGTACATTTTTGAAGTTTGTGTGTTCGTAAAGTCCAATCCTAATCTATTTGTGAAAGCTCGTGATATTTATACACGGGATAATGTCTACCCTCGTAACTCCAGACATGGTCAGCGACTAGTGTTAGATTTTGCACCAAAGACTGCGGTGTTCAAAAAAAATTGCTCAGCTATGTGCGTTAAAATTTATAATAGGTTACAAACAGACATTCAAAATCTCCCCCTACCAAAATTTAAGAAAAAGCTTAAAGAGCTACTGCTTAAAAAAATGATTTACTCGATAAATGAATGGCTACAGGAATAAGGAAAATATTCTATATATAAATATTTTAAATAATGTGTGTTGTGTATTATTAATTCAACGTAGAAATGACTAAGTTTTATTGGCATTTGACAATGTATTTTACCAGACACATAATTATTTTATTGACATACGAGGGGATATAAGACTATGAATTTCGGAGACACGTATTGGCTAAGACCACGGGCTAAGACTAACCATTATTTATATTTCTTTATTCCTTCATTACTTTTAAGAAAACGATTCACATGCCATACCACAGGCTAAATAGAATTATAAGACCAAATAATGTAACATGGAAACCACCGATTGTATTTACTCTATTTATACGTGAATAAATGAATTTGAATTTGAATTAAATAGGCTACCCAACACAAAAATATTTTTTCAATTCGGACCAGTAGTTCCTGAGATTATCGCGTTCTACCAAACAAACAAACAAACTGTTCAGCTTTATAATTTTAGTATAGATTTCAGTCGAAAGATGTCCAATGCTGGGTAAAAGCGGAGGCTTGGTAGACAATTGTCTTAAAAACACGTTATATCAACATTACTTGCATTTAAAATTGAGTCTTACAGCCTTGAATTTTCTTTGGCTCAATTGGCGGTAGATATGGCAAAATACATAATTAATGGAAAAAAAACACGTACATTCAAATGAGTGAAATCGATTCAGTAGTCAATTATGAACAACCTTCTTTCAGGACTTACGTTTATTCCGTTACACCTTATACACTACACGCGGATAACTTTACTTGCGCGATCTAGGATTTTGCGTGAATTCAGTTTGCGTAGTTCGTATATGGTGATGTAGATGGCGCCACAGGCAGTGAAGTAAAATTGAATGATGATCTTACCTGGCAAAATTCTGAATCTTCCTCGGCATGGTAGCACTGAAGAGCAGAGTCTGCCTCTGTCCGGCGAAGTAAGAGAAGATGGTTCTTACGTCTTCTTCGAAGCCCATGTCTATCATGCGGTCAGCTTCGTCCATGCAGAGGTACCGGCAGACGTTGAGGCGGACCTGGAGGGAAAAGTTATTGAAATGAAAAGGGCAAATGATATATGAATGAGATTGCTCAGTGCATCACCATAATGTCCCCACTGCTGGGACCTGAGTCCCTCCTCTCAGTGAGAGGGAGTGGGCCATAATCTACGCGGGCCCATTGCGGGTTGATAGACATGTCTTCGAATTTTTGGGTCTAGGACATGCCGGTTTCCTCACGATGTTTTCCTTCACCGTTTTGAGAGCAGTGGTGATGAAGGAAAACATGGTTTGGAAATAGACTATTTTAATTTGACCCCTGTATTTTTGAAATTTGACTTGAATTTATTTCTTGTCTTTATTTCCACTAAAAGCCGCCATGTTCAATTTAATGTGATGTCATTATGACCAGCGAAGGACCAAGACATTCACACATACATACCGGTCAAAACCATAACCCTCTTCTTTGTTTCGCCATAGTCGGTTAAAAATATAGATACATCTACAGCAGCCTTTCCCAAAGTGGGCGATAACACCCCCTTGTGGGCGCTGTAGACTACACAACGCCCCCAGTTTTTTTCTGGGTCTCTTACCACCCCCCTTTAGGCCTGCAGCGCCCACAAGGGGGCGTTATCGCCCACTTTGGGAAAGTCTGATCTACAGTATATGCAGTTCGTGATTTTCCTAAAAGCACATAAAACATAGTATTTTTATTTCAGAGAAACTCACCATCTTCTTATCGAGCATGTCCATCAGTCTTCCGGGAGTCGCCACCATGATGTGCACCCCTCTCTGTACAACCTCCATACATTCTGATACCGCCACACCTGTTCAAAACAATGTGTGAGGCAAAGCATCTATTTAAATACACTGTGACATTTGAATCGTCCTACAACGGCAGTCTACTTCATGTATCCAATGACTACTACACATCCTTAAGAAAAAAAAAAAAAACATTTAAATAACTAAAAAATATAAATATTATTTATCATGATGACCATGACGTAGTTTGAAATTGATATTTTGTCTCATGGAAAATGGAGATGGAATGATCTAGTCGCCTCGTGCGCTGGGTAGGTATGTTCTCTACCGTCTGACACGTAAACTTGATTAACAGGATGTTTCATAATTCTAATGCATTTTTAATTTTTCTTAGTACCTATTATTTTAATTAATGGTAGCAGTTATGTGATAAAATATATTATGTCGGATACATTGAGCGGACAACCTTTGTAAGATTACTAAAATGTCACGGTGTATATGATGAATAGGAAATAAGAATACGTTTATTATGCTAAGTTCACTTTCATCATCATTTCAGCCGAAAGGCGTCCACTGCTGGACATAGGCCTCCCCCACGCAGCGATATTAGATCACCGAATTTGATCGGTACATTTTTTTAGGGGTTGCCATAATCGCCACACTTGGCACTTTATTGTTTGGTAAAATGCATAGACAACGCTGCTGCCCATTATCTAGTAAGTCCCTTAGCCGCCTCTTACGACACCCACGGGAAGAAATGGGGTGGAGCTATTCTTTACGTCCACCACACGGAGTATGTAAAATACTGGTACTCAACTGCATCCGGATGCAGATGAAGAGTTGGAGGTATTTGGAACAGGGTGTAAAGATCACTCTCAACCTCCGTAGTGCAGGGAGGAACCTCAGACGGTGGGCAACTGACGATTGATGTCGGGACGTTGTATATTATGCTAGTTGCGCGGTAAACTTTGCTTGTGCGATGCAGGGTTTTGAGTGACGTTAAGTCTTCGGCGTCTCACGCAAATGTACAATGAACATTTCCTAGATATAGATTTATTTATGCTACATAGAAATTCATCTCGCACTAAAGTTATTAATATATTGAAAAAATTAGATAAATAATGTGGTAACTAACTGGTAGGTTTGTAAGGAATAAGAACTACGTTACCGATGAGTCCTGAGCTCACCATAGCATACCTTTTTGTAAATTCGTGGAAAATGTTGTTGTTATTACATTGATTTTGTTTTATTTAACTGTTTTCATATCTAATATGTAATGTAATATCGTTTTTTTTCCCAAATAAAATAAAAATAAAATAAAATAAGGTGGTGCGTCGTCCGCCTGGGACGGTGTAGAGGTCGCTACAAGTCCAACTAACCTCCAATAGCCAGACAGCTCCTAATCTCAGGGTTGCCAGTCATCTTGAGCTGCTTTATAAAGTGTTGTATGATGTCATGAGTCTGTTTTGCTAATTCTCGTGACGGACAAATTATGAGGCCGTAGGGGCCTTCGTTTCTGAAAATAATAGAATCAATTGAGTATTTTTATACCTAATATACCTAACAGTTGTGAATATTAACTAGTGATGTGCCGTATATCCGTATCCGCGGGTATCCGAGGTAGAAGAATGATCCGTATTCGTTACTTTTTTGGCGAACCTTTTACGGATCTTTTACGTTGCGTGTAGCAAAAGTCGGAAAGGTCACAAAAGTCGAAACATCACAAAAACTCTCTAAATAGGGTTTTTTTTTTAAACCTATTTGATGCAGGCCTACTGCTCCAGACACATCATGTCGTTGGGCAGCGTGAAGACTAGCGTCTTCCCGTAGTCGATAAAGACCATGTGCCTATAATGTCTCTACCGCTCATTCTAGGTATATACCAATATAATAATAGTGTAATATGTCTTATTTATGAAATAATATTATTTATGTAGATTATTTTATACTTTTATACTTTGTGAATGTGAGAACGTTGTAGGCCTTGTAGACTGTAGACAATTTTCTATCTTATTCAGTACCTGGTACTTGTTGACAGGCCTACACCGTCCTCCCATACCTATTAACACTGTAATTTGAAACAATTGTTAAAACGAATTATTTTTAAAAGAGTAACCGTGGAGTTTCTTGCCGGCTCTTCTCCATAGGAACCAACTATTTGGAACCGTGCACCTAGATTCTGACGTTTCATAAGTGCCCATGTAGGTTTATATGAAATAAAAATATTTTGATTTGATTTGATAATACAACTAATAATAATAATAATTCCTTTATGAAGTAGGTTAAAAATCGATACATACTATGCTAGTGTTTAGGCGACTGGCGAATGTAGTAGTACCTAAGACAGTAATTTTAGTCGTAAATGTCACAAAAAGATAGTATAACTGAAACGACGTAGCCAAGAGAATCATCCTAGTTAGAAAATTCGAAATGAAAAAGTAACAAAAGTCAACATCAACGTCAACATTTGTTACTTTTTTTTTTCTAATTTTCTAACTTTGATCTTCCTTTTATTAACCGACTTCAAAAAGGAGGAGGTTCTCAATTCGGATGTTTATATATTTTTTTTTTTATGTATGTTCGGCCATAACTCCGTCATATATAGACGGATTCGCAAAATTCTTTTTTTGTTTGAAAGGGGTTTATTCCGAAATGGTCCCATATAAATTTCATATAGATCTGATGATGAGTTCCAGAGACAGACACCGGAACTCTTTAAAAAATGACAGCAAATCAACCGCGATTTCTGCTATCGCATAAATATGCATGTTTGTTTGGAATTAGTGCGGAGTGGATACCACAACTAAAATTTAAAAATAAAAACTTTTTTACAAAAAAACCATAAATACAGATCCTAAGACACCGACTTCCGAAATTAAAGTTATTTTTCACTTTGTAGTGTTTTTAAGGAAGTCGGTTGTTTTTTTATCGGTTAAAATCGTCAGAAACAGTCAGAAAAGTCATGTAACTATACTATTGTTTAGGCGAGTGGCGAGTAGAGTAGTAACCGAGAGAGTAATTTTAGTCGGAAAAGTCATAAAAAGGTTGTATAAATCACTGTAACGACCTAACCAAAGGAATCACCCAACTCACAAAAGTAGAATCTTATTTTATTTTTTTAAATAGAACTAAACTAAAATAACTAAATTTATATATATTTTTTAAAGTAGACGTAAAACTCGGAAAAGTCACAAAACTCGGAAAGGTCATACAAGTCGGAAAGGGCACACAAGTCGGAAAAGTCACAAACATCGTAAATGTAAAAAAAAAACAACTTACTTGATGAAGGGCATCTTGACCTCTTGCTCCAGACACATCATGATGATTGGCAGCGTGAAGACCAGTGTCTTCCCGCAGCCGGTGAAAGCAATGCCTATCATATCTCTACCGCTCAGTACTGCTGGGATACCCTGGACTTGGATCGGAGTAGGATGCTTTATGCCTTTAGCTTCTAGGCCTCGGAGGATTCCTGGAAAAATAAAGTTTAGTCAATTTTGAAACTAGAGTAGAAACATTTTCACTGGTGGCACGGGTCAGGAAATTGATATTTGTATTTAAAAATTTGAGATCTTCTGCCGACTTTCACACTCTAAGGATAGTTTACTCTGCATTGGCGCACTCTATCATAACCTATTGTATAGCGGCTTGGGGTGGCGCTGGTAAGTGTTTACTGCTTAGATTGGAACGGGCACGGGCGGTTCTTAAAGTTACGGCACACAAACCTATTCCTATTTCGTAACTTTATGCTCTCTGTAACGTGCCTACAGTGAGGCATGCATTTTTCCTGAGCACCATACTACGCAAACACTCGGAACTTACTTTTGATCCCAATCACCGTTCAAATAAATAATAGTTTAAAAAAACTAAAAAACACGCTTCCATTGAAAACCAAACTAAAAAGTACAAAATAATGGAAAAAAAGCGTGGGGTGCTTTTTAAGGTATTTTTTTATTGATATCAGGCACCCCACGCTTTTTTTTCCATTATTTTGTACTTTTTAGTTTGGTTTTCAATGGAAGCGTGTTTTTTAGTTTTTTTAAACTATTATTTATTTTCTATTTTTTAGAGTGTTTCGAATTTTGAGACGTATGTCAGCGTAGTTTGTGACACTTTTTTTGCTGTCCTGGTAACCCTGGCAAGGATAATGGCACAAATTTATGAAATTATTGCATTGTCATCGGTCCTTGACAGGTGTGCAATGTTTGAATGAAATCTGGTCGTTTAAAGTGGGTCAAAATCGCGCTATAAGGAGTCGGTTACAAACAAACAAACAAACAAACATACAAGTGAAGCTAATATAAAGCATGTAAAAAGCGAAGGGCAGATAGAGTGTGCCAGACTGAGTCTGCCAATGTTGTGTTGGGGAAACGTCAGTTTAATTTCTTTGGCCCTGTTTTGTACAACAGAGTAAATAAGATTTTAAATATTTATCCGCTTACCTCACGAGAGTGCAAAGCGGTCACGGACAAATGGCTCCAAAGCCTAACGTATGAAGAGTTAGAGAATCTAGTGACACTTACCTTTGATACAGGCATAGGCATACAGGTAAACATGTCCTGTCATTCATATTCCTTTCATGATAGTCTATCTTAGTATACAATCACAGACAGAGACACCTACAGATATACTATATCTATACCTACACACATACTTACATACACACTTCACATTACAGAACTGGACCATCTTAATATTATTTTTATTTTTTGTATTGTTTTAGGACAAAAATTATAAGTGTTAAATTAAATTTTATAATTAACTAGCTTCCGCCAGCGGCTTCGCCCGCGTGAAAATTCAACCCCCCAATTCACCCTCTTAGGGATGGAATTTCAAAAAACCCTTTCTTAGTGGATACCTACTCTTCACAAAGAACACACCCTCCAAATTTCATGTCTCTAGGACCAGCGGTTTAGGCTGTGCGTTGATATATCAGTCAGTCAGTCAGTCAGTCAGTCAGTCAGTCAGTCACTCAGGACTTTGAATTTTATATATAGATCATATTTTAGTTAAATAGTTTAAAAAATAACTTTTATTTTAAATTTTAATATAATTGTTTTTATTTTTATTGTTTAGCTTTTTGTTATTAATGTTGGAACGCCGACGTCTTCCCTCTCGGAGGTGGGCGCTAATGGCTGCAACACAGTTTTTTTTTAAGGCGCGGACTGACTACGATTTTAAATGCTACAACTACATGCTACAGCTCCAACAAATAAGGTTGAAAATTGAATAAATATTTGGATTGACGATGTGACTAAGCTGCGAATTGGCATTTACTTTACGGGTTTTATTTAGATTATTCGGACTACACACATTAAATTAAATAATTGTCTGGTTAAAGTTTTAAACTAATGTTTATTCTATTGAACTCTTTAAAAAAAAAATGTTGTAATCGCTGAAAATACAGAGATGTTCGACGTCAAAGTTTTTTTTGTGAAACAATTTTTATTGGGAATAGCAAACAATTTTTCACTATTCTATTCGGTTAGAATTTTTCTTTAAACCCTTCTCTGTCCACTGTATTTTTTGTGTCGTATATTTTTATTGCGTTACGTCATACTCGATTGTCAAAGACACCAGTGTTTTGTGAATATTGAGGTAACACCGCGCCTTAAACTAACGTAGCAAACAACCGCGTAATGACGAAACAGCGTAACGGCGTGCGTTAACGAACACAATAAATTGTGAATCTGTTTTTAGTTCCAATAAATATTTGAATTTGAATTTCGGTATGCCAAGTCAACTAGAGTTAAACTCAGAGACGTAAATGCTAAACACACTATAGGAAAAGTAAGGCTGTTCTGAAAACAGTCTTTGTTCACCGACTTGCGAAATAAATGTTACTTTGCACTTTGGAGGTTTTTGAAGTGATAACCTCTTTAGTACCGTTGTGACTTGAAAGTCTATGAAACGAAAAAGCGACAGTAAAAAGAGACAGCCACATAAATTCATAAGATTTAACGTGGGAGAAAATGAGATAAGAAGCATTATACAGTGTTTCTTATGTTCGTCGTTCTTCTATATTTTGATGATATTTAGGAATCGATAAGCACAATAAAAAGGCATGTTTCCTAATTATTATTTTTTTACCGCTGTTTAGTGAATCTATACTAATATTATAAAGCTGAAGAGTTTGTTTGTTTGATTGAACGCGGTAATCTCAGGAACTACTGGTCCGAATTAAAATATTTTTGTGTTGGGTAGCTTATTTATCGAGGAAGGCTATAGGCTATATAACATCACGCTATAACCAAGAGGAGCGGAGCAGTAATGAAAAATGTGACGGGAAGGGCCTGGAACAAAAAAATTTACGCGGACGAAGTCGCGGGCAGAAGCTAGTGTAAAATAATTATCAAACTTTGTATCACTATGATCTTTACTAAAACCTACAATTATCCTCTTCCCGTAATTTTACATTCGTATCATTATCTTGAAGCCAACATTTTTTTTTGTAATGAAGTGTTTTTTTTTTTCTTTAATTTTTTCGCGTGGTACCAACCCCACGTTTATTCGTTTGCGTACACTTGCTAAGTTATGTAACAGTGACAGGGAGGTATATTAACATAATCAAGTTACAAGCAAGTGGAAAAATATATACCAAAGCCTTAAAAATTAATAATTTAAACATAATTTCTGTTGAGCCACCCGGTTTCCATCCTTTGCTGCCTCAAATGTCCTCGACTGGATGACGCTGCCGTACCATCCGCGGCGATAAGGTGCTGTGTCTGTGAGTGCAGCGCGCACGGGAGAAGGTTTTGCCTTAGTTTTTGTTGTCTTCGTTTCGTTATGTCGTGTTTGTGAGTAAATTTATATAATTAATGACTAGTTTATTTATTTATTTATAAGTACTAAATAATATAATTATGTTGAAACTGTTTTGTACTCCTCGTCACTTGTCCCTATAGGTTCATTAGAAAACCAGCGTCAGGCAGCATCTGTCGGGCATTAATGCTGAAATGAACCTTTTTGGCGCAGCCGTGAGGCACACACATGTTGTTTTATTTTTTAAATTATTTTTTCATGTTATTTTATTTTGTGTTTTACGAACTGTGTCAAATAAACGGTATTCTTTCTTTCTTTCTTTCCTTACTTTATGCATTTAAAATTAGTCTTATTATCTTGTCATAAGATTGAATTTTCTTTGGCTCAATCGGCGGTAGGTAAAGTAAAATACATAATTTTAACCCCTTATTGCATGAATTATGAAGGAGATGAAGAAAAAAATTTTCTTTACTAAAAACTTCTTTTATTTTGAATATATAAACTGAATAGGAAAAAAATTATTTGTGTACTTATTTTAGAAATTACTACTCGAAGCTATATATGGCTTCGTATGCAGTAATTAAAAAATGAATTTATGTTTTATGGAAATCTTTGAAACAATTTATTTTATCATTGTAACATAAATTAACTTTATATGGTAAAAGATCGGAATTTCGAACAGTTCTGACAAATTTGTCGACTTGATTTCATCCACTCGGGGAAATGGTCCACGTTATTTGAACGTACAGAATCTAGTGGTAGGTCTTGATGCCTGGATGGAGTTCGTGCTTTTTATTGGTTACGGGAGAGTCCGGCAAGCTGGTTGGAGCGGCGCCTCGGCTTGATGGGGTACCAACTTGGATACGACGAGCACGGAGTGAGTATGGTTCATAGCCAGGATCAGAGTCAGACGCCAGATCGTCGTTACTCAAGAAACCATCGCCCGGAATAAGATTTACATGCTTGGAAGTACCATAGAAGCGAGAGGGTTCATTGCTGCAAAGGAAAGAAAAAGCATCTGAATGCATGCGAAGCCATATATGACCCAAAATGTTTTGACAAAAATGCATACGAAGTCAAATATGGCAATATCAAAAGAAAGCTCAAAAACAAACCAAAAACACATAAAATGCCAAAACGAGAACTATTTCTTATTAAAGTATATGTAAACATTGTATTTTGAAATTCTAAGGATTTTTACTTACCGTTTTATTGCTATTTTCCCATTTATTAAACGAACACTAATTAATTGCACTCTAACGGTCGGACACGCTGCACATATCCTCCAATATTTTGACTGATTTTACTTACCATAGACAACAAAAAATATCTTCCGTTAAACGAAGATATTATGTATACGGATTCAACGTTGGTTGCGAAAAAACAATATTTTAATAAATTGAAAAAAATAATTAACTTTTTAAGCCATATATGGCGTTGTATGCGGTAAGGGGTTAATAAAATGACTGAAATCGATGCAGTAGTCAACTATAAAGAAAATACTTTCAGGACTTGCAACTATTCTGTTACAAATACGTCGACTTGAAAAACTCCTTTATTTTTTTCGTCAGTTAAAAACCTCCCTATCTCTCTTACCCTTAGGAAACTTCATATGCTGGAAAGTCTTGATAGGCGGCGGGACGTCTTCACCTTCCACCAATATCCTCAGCTGTCTGCGGACCCTCTCATGACGTTCCTCTGGCAGCTCCAAGATACAGCGCGGTGGACGCCAGGAGGTCTTTATTGGGTCTTCGTACTGGATACCTGGGAAATAAAAAGTTTAATAAATTGATGTATTAAGAAGTAAAGGGTTGTTTAAATGTCGTGTCAAAGTGCGTAATTTCACGCGGAGGAAGTCGTGGGCAGAAGCTAATCTATATTATCTATACTAATATTATAAAGTTGAAGAGTTTGTTTGTTTGTTTGATTGAACGCGGTAATCTCAGGAATTACTGGTCCAAATTGAAAAATTCTTTTTGTGTTAGGTAGTCTATTTATCGAGAAAGGCTGTAGGCTATATAACATCACGTTACAACTAAGAGGAGTGGAGCAGTAATGAAAAATGTTGCAAAAACGGGGAAAATCGCACGGGTTGGCGATTCGACGCGACGGGAATGTTCGGGGGAACAAGAAATTTAACGCGGACGAAGTCGCGGGCAGAAGCTAGTTGATATTATAAAGCTGAAGAGTTTGTTTGGTTGAACGCTATCTCAGGAACTACTGATTGGAACTGAAAAAATATTTTAGAGTTGGGTAGCCCATTTATCGAGGAAAGCTATAGCTATATATTACATCACGTTACGAGCAATAGGAGCGGTGCAGCAATGAAATAAGTTGCAAAAACGGGAAAAATGTATTCATTTGAGAGCTTCCGTTGCGTACGCACGGGCGATTCGATGCGACGGGGAGGGTCAGGGGAGCAAGAAAGGAGGTGGGTAAAGTTTAGAACATTTTTCGCCTATCATAGTCATGAAAATTCAAAGTATTTATTGACGTCATGTTATTGTATTTATGTGAAGTTTAGGTATCGATTTGTTTTGGCGCATAAAGCGCTTAACTGTTTATTTTGTGATGAAAGTTAAAAAAGTGCTTAAAATAACAAATCTTCAAAGAATTTGCCAAGTTTGATGATTTTTTTTTTACGACTTGCTATTTTTTTTCTTACTATTTTAGAATAGATGTAAAGGCCGATACCTAAACTTCACATAAACACAATAATATGACGTCAATAATTACTTTGAATTTTCATGACTATGATAGGCGAAAAATGTTCTAAACTTTACCCACCTCCTTTAAGACGTAGGGTCTTAAAGGAGGTGGGTAAAGTTTAGAACATTTTTCATTTTTCTCGATAATAAATGATAGTTGGATTGTTTCCCCCGCACGCGGGGAGTGGCGGATCTATCTTCATTGGTCGGCCGACACGTCATCGTCACAAACTTTAATGACTTATTTTACCAGTGGCCAAAAGTGGAACGAAGGAATTATCACTGACCGAAATTTAAAAACGTTACTTAGCATGGCCTTTCGCTAAGAATTATTCTTGTCACCGTCGCACAACTGTTTAAATAAAAGTGCAAGATAAAGACGGCAACATATTTTTTTTTTAAATGAGCATGCCAAGTGACGTTAATTTGTCTCGGTCTTTGAAATTTTTGCGCATAGTAAACTATGGAGTAGACAACTAATACAAAATATTTAAAAACCTGAAACTTAAATTTTGATTAATGATATGCATGGGTAAAATTAATTGAAATCGAATAATGGTTTCTTATAGAATTAGAGGTCCTAAAAAAAATTGGCTACGGGCACTACTTTTCCATAGTATATAGAGAAATAAATGTAGAGAAAAAGCTTTTGTCCCAATTTTTGCTCAAGACGGTAATTCAGTTTTACTGTAAAGATATAAACGGGCTAATGAAAATGTTTAACGTCAAATATGACAAAGAAGCTTCAGTGACAAGCAAATAAGGTATAACAAGGATTTATAACAGTTTATTTTGTGAGTCAGGTTAATGCTAAACGTCATGAAAATCGAAATGTGTAAGTAGTTGTAATGTTGTTTGTAATTTTCAAAAAGGTAAATTTTGCATACCTTTGTTATTTACGACATGAAATTAAAAATATCGAACTAATCTTCTAGAGGTATATAAATAAAATGGATGTTGGTATATAAGAGATTGATAAACTCCAACTTCGTTTCACCGATCACCATACATTTGCGTGGTAAAATCATTACCCTCCTTTGAGCCGCAGTCAGTTATAAAACCTCACCTTTTTCACACTTGTAATGCTACTCTATTCCTTCGTTGTGCTCTTGTATTTATAGTGTCAGTACTTGACATATAGATATATTGTTGACGTACTTCAAACCTAAAAACTAATCATATATTTTAATTTATTTCTAAATGAACGAGTTTTTGGGATAAAACAGACGTTCTTCTCTAAAAAAATAGGGTGTTAACTCAATATTACTTTACAAAGTGAGAATAGATTGTTGCTGTAATGCTTTAGTGAAGGTGGTGAATTCCTCTTACTGTTATCATCATCTTATTGGTATTGAATTCCTGCAAAATGAATTAATTAATTGCCCTGTGCGGGTACTCCTAACCTTGAAGGTACTGTTCAATTTTGGTTTATGGTTCTTGCCATTTTCATACATAATCAAGGTCGTCACTAATTAGTAATAGAAAAAGAATGTTATATTATTCACAGTCACAAAAATAGACACATACGAGTATACAGTCTAAATTATAAAGTTTTTAGAAAGCCAACATTTATTATATTAAATATTTACAGCAAAATACTTCACTACTACCTTTTTCTGTGGACATAAATATTTAAAAAACGTAATTTTGATCGCACCGATTTGTAAAAAAGTGACATAGATCCGTCGTCGATGAGCCCTACTGGGCGACTGATTTATGAACGAACGAGAGTGATGAGACTACTTATTATAGGCAAAAAAAGAGATGGCGATAATGTGTATGCGCCTGGAATAAAATAACGTATGTGCCAAAACGAATCGCCGTCTTTTATGAATGAAAAGTGTTATTAAAACGAAAACTGTTTTACAAAAACTTAGGTAAGATTATTATCAATGTTTTAAAGTAAACTATGTTTAATAAATCTAACGCATTGCGCCTTGACGCTAAAAAAATCATAAACATGGATAGAACTTTGCGATTTTTTTGTATCGAGAAAATTTTATCGTATCGTGTATTCCTTTTACAGGATACTAGATCATATAGTCAAAAATCATACAGTTTAATATTTAGTTCGGCTATCATACGGTAAGAAAGGTACACTTAAAAGAATAAGCACGGTTTTCTCAATATGTCACCTTAACGCGGACGAAATCACGGGCAGAAGCTATAGAAGTATAATATAAAGTTACCTTTAGCCAGCCCATCGCCCACATAAGCGCCAGACTCTCAAGTCAGACGTAGACCTAATCCTTAAGCCTGACTTTACCACATCATCATCAACTGCCTCGCCTTTTACCAACTATTTTGGGCAGCAATTGCCTACATGACCTCCACAACCCAGTTACTTACTCTTACCCTTCATCTGCCTACCATTTTCCTATGTTGGGGTCGGCTTCCAGTCTAATCGAATGCAGCTGAATACCAGTATTCTACATGGAGCTACTGCTTATCTGACCTCCACAACCCAGGTAAAAGGTATGTATCCCTCGGTAAAACTGTTTGTCTCACTTTAATGAATGTCAAGGATCCGCGAAAGGCAGCCGGGACGAACGGCTTAACGTGCGTTCAGAGGTACGATGGGGTCTTGCTCGGTGTCTTAGGATTTGTATTTAACGTTTTTGCCACCGACTTCCGAAATTAAAGTTATTTTTCACTAAGGGGGGTTCCATTAATTACGTGAGTTGTTCTAGGGGGGGGGGGGAGGGATCAAGCTAAATCTTTCTAAATCTCACTTAGGGGGGAGGGGGGGTCTTGGCAAATATCACGTAATTATTTTTCTCGGTGAAAACGGTGTAAAATTGCGTGAAAAATTATTTCTACAATAAAATATGGCCAAATCTGAGACAATAGTACACTGATAAAACAATTATATATAAACGTAGGCGCAGAAATCAAATAGTGTGTACTCGTAAACACCAACCGCACACTTCTTTCATTAGAAGATTTTTTGTATTTTTGGGTCCTTATATCTATACCAAAATGAACAATAACTTGCATATCTTTTCTCTTAACAAGAACCAGTGTAAACATAAGGTAAAGGAATTTCTTTTGACACTATCTTATGATGAGTCAGAAAACCTTTTAATCGTACCCGCGTAATCAGATTTATTTTAATCAATTTACTATCTTAAACAAAAATGCAAATACTAACTTTTTTACACATATTAAAACGCACACATACACCTACTCATCCGCACTCATATATTACACACACACACACGCACACACACGTACACACACACCCCACTTACTCACACACTACACACTCTACAAGTTCTACTACTCATTTTAAGTTTTATCAATTCTCTTTTTAATAGAATTACTGTGTATGAAAAAATATTATAAATTAGTTTTAATTAACAAAATTTGAAATGTTGGCTAAAAACCTCCTAGTCCGTTATCAGAGAGGTATGGCGCTGTAGTCGAGATACAGGTTTTTCACCTAGTTCGGCTACAGATGCAACCCTGTTATATTATTTTCATTATAGCCTACAATTTATTTTTCTTTACGCAAAATGGTTGTTGTAATGTTAATATTGTTTTGTGTCAATAAATAAATTATCTTATCTTATCTATCTTAATTGACTCTAGAGCCAAAATCTTGAACCAAGAATATCATTTTGAAGAAAATGAATTTCTTGAATCAAGAGAATAAATTCTTGAGCTAAGAAATTATTCTTGGTCTAAGAAAATTTTCTTGGTTTTGTTTTTTTTTTCTCTCAATAATCCAACACGTTTACAGCCCAAATAGAAGTTTTGAAGAATCTCGCATGAGATTAGGAGAGGGAGGAGGGAGTTGAGGAAAATCTTACGAGAAAAATTCTCAAAAATGCCTCACGTAATTTATGGACGCCCCCTAAGTGTTTTTTAAGGAAGTCGGTTGTGTGTTTTTTGTAAAAAAGTTTTAATTTTTAAATTTTTAGTTATGGTATCTACTCCGCAGTAATTCCAAACAAACAATGCATATTTATGCGATAGCAGAAATCGCGGTTGATTTTCTGTCATTTTTTAAAGAGTTCCGGTGTTTATCTCCAGAACTAATCATCAGATCTATATGAAATTTATATGGGGCCATTTCGGAATAAACCCATTTCGAACAAAAAAATAATTTTGCAAATCCGTCTATATATGACGGAGTTATGCCCGAACATACATTAAAAAAATATATAAACATCCGAATTGAGAACCTCCTCCTTTTGAAGTCGGTTAAAAATGGTCACCCATCCACTGACCAACCGCAGCAAGCGCAGCTTCACCTGATCGATTGACCCGTGAGGCTATAATTATTATTTAGCACACACAAGCCCCACCTATTTTACCATATAGAGATAATACCTAGTTTACCATAGATGATTTATGCAAAGAATATGATTTTGATCCATTGACATTAAGTGTGAATTCAACCAGAATGTGCTTCAGCTTCAAATTTTTCAAATAGTGGCAGTTTCTCTATTATTTTCAGTCATATAACTGCTGATCGTGACACGTACCGTGTGGTGCCGGACGTAAAGAATAATACCACCCGATTTCTTCCCGTGGGTGTCGTAAGAGGCGACTAAAGGACTTACTAGAGAATGGGCAGCAGCGTTCTCTATGCATTTTACCACCAAACTGCGATCGCCAAGCCGCCTGCCAAGCGTGGCGATTATGGCAAATCCCCCCAAAAAATGTACCGGTCAAAATGGCGGTGCACGGAGGAGGCTCATGTCTAGCAGTGGACTTCTTACGGCTGAAATGATGATGAGGAACTGCTGAGCAAGTATTTATATGGCTTTCTACTTTAAATAAGGCGATGTGCTTTTGTTTTTGTGCTCAAACTATACATCTATACCGGATGACATTTTTTACCGTCTCGACCTTCATATGGTGTGTTGTATAACTAGAATAGAAGGCAGGAAGGCCTTCAGATTCATCGTAGGTGACTAAAGGAGCGCGGGACGCGGGTGGACAGGGATGCGTGTGCGGCTCGTGCGCCTGCGAAAGATCAAGGAGGCCGCCTATCAGCCAGCTTCAAAGGGTAGGACCGCGCTCCGAAATCAATGATACATGCCGCGCATTGAGAAGGGTGCGTATGATTTGAGTTTCGATAGATTAAAAAAAAAAATTGTTTTTTTTTTTCAAATTTCTGTTTTTGTTGTTCTAGTATGTAAATGTTAATTTAAATGTGTAGTATTTATTGCTAGATCAATTTAATTACATGTTATTCAAAAATAAAAATAATAAAAATTTCTATGCCAAAAGCTTCCACTCCGTTCACCTATTACCCCCATTTTTTTTCAAGACGCTAAAAAAAGTCACCCAGTATATATAAAAATGTTATGTTCGTATGTGTACGCTTCAAAAACTCAAAAAGTTCTGCACCGATTGAGCTGAAATTTTAGCATGATATATAATGCGCATCAAGGATTGTTTTTATCTATTTTTTGCATCAGTCAATATAATTCTATATGTGAGCATTTGTAATTGGCTTTCTGATGACTATGTTTTCCTTTTTTTTTGTATGTTTTAATTAGATGTAAGTCCTCCATGTACTACTGTGGCCCTGGCAAATGGGTAACTGAAGGGACACGGGTGGGTTTTAGTCAGTAAAAGTCTGACACGCCCTCCCGCTCCGCCCAGAGTGGGAGAAGTCATTTGATGATTTCCCATCCAAAAAAAAAAGTCCTCCGTGTACTAAATAAATAAATAAATTATTTGTGTGAGTTTGTTTGTTTTGTGATCTTGTGGGTTATTAAGTACAATTTTGGTTGAGTACAGGATAGAACCTTACCTTTAGCCAGCTCAGCGACCCCCATGAGCGCCTTGCTCTGCGCGACACTCTCCAGAATATGCTCCTCCTCCCTCGCTTGTCGTTCTGCAGCAGACAGCGCGCGCGCCTCCGCGATTCTCTTCAACTCGCTGTGCTGGTCCAGTAAGGAGACGTTGTAGCGACGACCCCATTCCTCTTGAGAGGCTGTGGACAGTGAGAAATAATGGTTAAATTGATTTTTAACGAGATATTTTTTTATAATTTATTTTCTTAATTTTGTTTTGGTGGGAGCTTAAAAATAACAACAGTCTTTATAAACTTTGCACAGTGAAACAACTACTTAAAGGTAAGCACCGCATGAGCTAAGTTAAATTCTGTTGATTACAATCAACAAAAGGCATTAACAAGGTAGGTGTGACCGGCGGCGATCTCTCGCGTCCGGCCCTGGTGCGAGCCATGGTACGGAGCGAGAGGGCATGGGAAGCCGTCACCTCCTTCTGCGAAGCAGTAATGCTCGCGAAGGAGGAGGCGGGGCGCGTGAGGGAGTGGCAGTCTCTGCGCCCTCACGTCCCTAGCCGCCGCAGGAGGAGACGCCCCGGGCGCCGGGAGTCGATTGCGGACTCCCGGCCACCGTAGGCGCGAGCTTGCGGGTGGCGAGCAATGGGTAGCTCGCCGCCCGGTAAGGACCAAGCTCGGGTCGACGGCGCGTAGTGTTCCACGCGCGCCTCAAAGAGATGTCAGCCACACTGAAGGGGTCTGCTAGGACCGATGCCTGCCGGGGTCGCGTGATTGTTCGAAAGAGATACCGTGACCCTGGCACATGGGCAACTGAAGGAACACGGGTGGGTTTTAGTCAGTAAAAGTCTGACACGCCCTCCCGCTCCGCCCAGAGCGGGAGAAGTCATTTGATGATTTCCCATCCAAAAAAATAATAATAATAGGTAGGTGTGACTCCTGCCAGGGTCGCGAGATTTGTTCGAAAGAGATACCGTGGCCCTGGCATATGGGCAACTGACGGAGCGGGAGTCGTCATTCGATGATTTCCCACCCATAAAAAAAAAGGCAGCTGTGACTGGACATGCCGAAAGGCCATACCCTAGGAGAACTTATAGTGACCTTATTACAATACAATCCTTTATTTCAGGCAACTAAGGCCCATAAAAACAATACATAAATAATATAAAAACAATTACTATAAACTAATTAATCTATACTAATATTATAAAGCTGAACAGTTTGTTTGTTTGTCGAATTGAAAAAATATTTTTTGTGTTGGGTAGCCTATTTATCGAGGAAGGCTATAGGCTATAATAACATCATGTTACAACTAAGAGGAGCGGAGCAGTAATAAAAATGTTGCAAAAACGGGGAAAATCGCACGGGTAGGCGATTCGACGCGACGGGAAGGGTTGGAGGAACAGGAAATTTAACGCGGACGAAGTCGCGGGCAGAAGCTAGTATTGTATAAAACAAAACTTAAACTATCACTAAACACGTAATGATGACGGCGTCGTGTTCCGCTGCGTAGTGTCGCGTAACCGTCCTCGGAAATGTCGATATACGACACCTTTCGGCCAAAAGTCCTCTCTTAAGCAGGTCAGGTTTATTGGTGATGTTCTTTATAAACGTCAGGTGCGTAGTATAGGTAACCGGCGTGTGTGTATGACCAGATGTATGAACTTAAACGAGGCAAAAGGAGTATGTAAGGATCGTAGCAGGTGGCGTTCTGTAATCTCTGCCTACCTTCATGGGAATAAATAATAGTTAAAAAAAACTAAAAAACACGCTTCCATTGAAAACCAAACTAAAAAGTACAAAATAATGGAAAAAAAGCGTGGGGTGCTTTTTAGGGTATTTTTTTATTGATATCAGTATCAGTTTTTATAAATAATAGTTTTCTAAAACTATTATTTATTTTCTGTTTTTAGGGTGTTTCGAATTTTGAGACGTATGTCAGTGTAGTTTGTGATGTATGTCAGCGTAGTTTTCGAAGACAGTTTTTTTGTTGTCCTGGTAACCCTGGCAGGGATAATGGCACAAATTAGTTTGTGACGTATGTCAGCGTAGTTTTCGAAGACAGTTTTTTTTGCTGTCCTGGTAGCCCTGGCAAGGATAATGGCACAAATTTATGAAATTATTGCATTGTCATCGGTCCTTGACAGGTGTGCAAAGTTTGAATGAAATCTGGTTGTTTAAACTGGGTCAAAATCGCGCTATAAGGAGTCGGTTACAAACAAACATACAAGTGAAGCTAATATAAAGCGTGTAAAAACGCGTGAGTTTATGTATGTAAGCTTACATTTAAGTTAAAGCAACTAACTTAAAACTAAAGAGAAGATAACAATATTATGACTGTTTGTATACGTACTTTGTAAACATTACTAAAACTAAGAAAGATGAACTGGGAGCTTCACAGCAACTCTGATAAGCAGTTCAGGATTTTAGATTTCTACTTAGTGACAGAATCAAAGCAGAGATTGATTATATTGACTATTTAAATATTTATTTATTTAGGATCTCCAATAAAAATAAAAATTCTTTCACCTATGGAAAGCTACATTATACCAGAGAAGCATGAACTGGCATTAGAGATGTTGAGTAACAAACATCAAAATCTCCAAACACTAACATTTATACAGTAAAAGCTCCTTATTCATGCTTCCTTCATTCATGTTTTCACTATTTGCGGATTACAAAAATGTGTTCCAATCCCTATATTCATGGCTAAAGATTTCTTTATTTGTGGATTAATCCATACATTGGTACATACATATTAATATAAAAATTACAATAGGTATCCAACCCAACATTCTTTGCAAACTCATCATCAAATCGACTAACAAAAAAGTAAAATAGACTTTATTACAACTAATCATAAAGTATGTTGTTAAATGATATCGCCGCTGTATTGGTTCAGCATTTGACATAAGCCACCCTCTTTTTGAGAATGTAAACAAACAGAATGAAAATAACCTTATTAATCAATGCATAAAGTATATTTTTTGTCACCTAGGAATGTATCTCCTATAATCACTAAGTAGTATAAAACAAAGTCGCTTTCCTGTCTCTCCCTATATACGTTTAGATCTTTAAAACTACGCAACGGATTTTGATGCGGTTTTTTTTTAATAGATAGAGTGATTCAACAGGAAGGTTTATATGTATTATATGCGGGCGAAGCCGCTGGCAAAAGCTAGTCTCTTATAAATTGCCATTCCATATTCACGGTTTCTCTATTCGCGGCATATTTACGGAATATATACCCCGCGAATAATGAGCTTTTACAGTAGTATTAGTAGGATTATTCTAAGTGATAAAAGACAAATCGTAGATGTCACCTAAAAGCTCAAATGGAACTTTGCCGGACACGTTTGCTGCATGTCGGATGCGTTGCGGGCTAAGACTACCACAGCATGGGTTTCCGAAAACGTACTACAGTTTAAAAAAATTATGAGGATTTTCTTTGGCAGATAGTGACGAATTTTTGATCTTTATTTTTTTAAATTCTTGTTTATTCGTAACACTATAGTTTTTAATCCATGTACAAAAGTATGAGTGTTCTTAAGCCAGTCGTACATTTTTATGTTTGTTTTGTTTGTTAAAAACGAAAACATACAAAGTTTCAGATAACCTAAAAAATTAGAGTACTTACTCTCATCATCGGGATCATTGTCACTAGAACTCTTGGGTTCTGCAGCAGCTTCAGCAGCTAGCTGACCAAGCCTTCCCAATTTCATTAATTGCTGTTTTTTACGCTCTTTTACAGGAACGTAAGGTTCATAATTATCGATATCTTCTTCCGATTCTGACGAGTTTTCCTCGCGTCTATAACGTTTTACAGGCGGAGGATCGTCTTTTTTATCTTCCATTGTAGTTTTTAATGTTTAATAAATTTAACACAATGCAGTGAAAACCTGTGTAAAACAACGAAAGATGGAAATTCGTAAATATTTACCATAGGTCCACAGAGAAAAAAAATTGACAGTGACAGTCGCAGGGTGCTTTCCGAATAAGAAAATATCGCTCACGGCGCTCACAGCAATAAATTGGCGTTCCGATTTGGTTAACACGATTATGACTGTTGAGAACCGTCACAATACGGAACGCTTGTGAACGCGCTAACAGTGCTAACTCAACGTCAAAACCCATATACGCCATTTAAAACTTGTTTATACCACAAATTTCTTCTTCTTATTTGGTTTGATGGCGACTGTAGCCAGAAGCACAATTTCTAATTAATCCAAGTTAGTTTAACATAATGATGCGACCTAAAACCAAACAGCACAACTGTCATTTTTGACACGAGCGCTCGCGCAATTCGGTACGGGCGTTAGCGCGCTCAAATCGATGTGAGCGTAATACGGAACGCGGCGGCAGTTTAGTAACTACGTTCCGTTACAAAGGACATGTCCAGAAATGGTTTTTTATTATTTAATAATTCCAACCAGAGTAAGTTAAATATATTTGGATAGACATCCCTAAAACTAGTCGTTCTAACTATATTATACATTTTTAAAGACCTCCAATTTTGAGAAAAATCGTTTTTTATTTTCGTGAGAATTTACTTCTAAAACGAACAAACCTTTCTAATTATCTAGAATAATAAAATGAACACACCCAAAAAAAAGTAAACTTGTCAAAGTTTGACACAGGAGAACTGTCATTATTGGCAGTGAGTAGGGATGTGACATTGAGTGAAAAAAAAATTGATTAATTAAAAATCGATTTTTCTATTTATATTAAAATCGATTTGTACAAAATCGATTTCAGAAGATATAAATAATCAATTTCCATGGAAAAATTGATTTTTCTATTATTCGAAAAACTGTATGCTTTTTTATCTACTTATAATAAAACTAAGAAAAAAATATTAACAATTTATCATTATAAAAATCAAATACAATTAAAACGATAAGCCTATTACAAATAAAACGACAACCTTATGGTGAAATTGGTAAAAAAAAAACAGTAATTCATTCAATTTCATCCAGTTACCAGCGTTCCGTAACTCGAGTTCAACTCGAGTCACATGAATGTCAATCCGAGTAACCTTTAGGCGTGTCTTATCCTGAGTTGGCACATCTCTAACGCCAGTGACAGATAATCATCTGTCAAATATGACATTGTCACAGAGTGTCGGAGTGTTTATTAGGGTTGCCAACTACAAATAACATCAATTATTATTTTATGATTTTTCGCTGAAATGGAGGGGTTTAAAAATATTATTTCAGTAGTTTTGAGTTCCATATTTTTGTCGTATTTATTTGAGCCGAGTTTAATGCTTGTTAGATTTTTCTTGGAATAAAAAACCAATCTCCATACAAAAAGCGGACATCTCCTTTGTCGCCTTCTTACTTTGAAAAACAAAACTATGATAATTAAGGGAAAAACGTAATGTGGTCTTTTATGAATTCTTCTTTTCTTTTACGAGTTCTGTGAATTAGGTACATACCTACATGGTGTATTACTAAGATGTATTTCTATAATCTTTATGTACAAAAAGAATAAGCATACAAAGGTATTGCAAAGCATTATAAGTTCCGCTCATAAGATGCCTTGCAATACTATAAGCGTTTTGTAAACCAGTATGGTATTTGCGCAAAAGAGATTACGATATATTTAATTGAATACGTTTCAAAGAACTTAATTATGTAAAATAATAATTAATTACTCATCGATCAAACAATCAAACTCACAAGTCCAAACTATTTGTTTTGTTTACAAAGTTTGTTTGATACACTTTACACAATAACTTTTGCACATAGCTTACTTTTACGTAATACCCACATTCTTCTGAAAAATTACGTTCCTATAAAGCTTTTGTTCATTGTTCCTTTGATTTGACCTTAGTTATGTATTCACGTAACTTACTCAATAAATCTATAGATCAAAAATGATTCTGGTTTTGAAAGAATTTCAGTGTAGAATGTAGGAACTTGAATGCAAAATTGCAATTTTTCTGTCAAACAATCACACGATCAACGTGTTGTCATCTGTCAAATTGTCAAAATATGCAAGTGACACGTAACTTTATATAATTAAATTACCTATTTATGACCTCCAAATGTGTGAAAACGTGAAAATTTTCTCATCAACCGGTCATTAATATAGTATACAACATGTCAGATAAAAGTTTCGGCGACTGCCCGAGCAGGAACATTGTTAAAAATCCGCTTCTGTCCACTGCCGTGACTGGGCTTTCGATTGAGGATTTGACGCATAACGCAGTTTTGGTTCCCGTTGCGGCTACCCAGGGACTGATCACGAGATCAGGTGAGTACTATTATTTATTTTTATCCTATTTGTACGCCGTAAACACGTTTTTCATGACGTTGTGCGGCGAAAGAAGCCAAAATAATCGACATAGTTTTTCGCGATCCCAATGTCATTATTCGCGATTTTTCGCGAATTCTTGGCTATAAAACGTTTTTCAGTCTTTGCTTTAGTGTTAAATGTCTCGTGAAAGCAATTTATTGAGAAATAAACCGTGTTAGTGTCTTGTGAAGTGTTTAATTTGTTACAAAACTTAAGTGGTTGAGATGTCGTTTCTTTACAAATCTTACAAAAATGCACCTTTTGAATATGGTTTTACGCCGGAAATGCGTTTTTCGTTTCGTTCTAAATTCAAAAGGATGGAAAAATACTTTTATGATGCTACACTTGTGAGTAAATAAATAAAGCAAAATTGTCTTTGGTTGTTTGACCAAGTAGGTTTGATTACAAACTAGATTCATTGCCAGTTTTTGCTTCTTGATATTTTACGAATGCTTTGTTCATCAATTTCATATTGTTTTATGTAGAAGATGGTGATGCAATTGAGTTGATAAGTTTACATAATATACTGTCAATAAATTATGATGGTGAGCATATACATTGCTGAGGTCAAAGTGGTCTTCTAGGGAATATTGGAAACCTGATAATATAGTTTTACCTATATATAATTAGTGAAGAATGATAATATTGTTTCTCTGCTCCATACATAAAACTTCTTCAAAAAACCATAGGAGGGTAACTACACAAAAGTTGGTCACTGAACCTCCATGTCACAACACTCATTTTATTTATATAAATAAGGACAACCAACAAAGCTTACACCAAAAAATACATGTTATAAAGCACTTATATTGTTACATATTATAGTGTAGTCTTGTTAAAGGCTGCCACGGCATGCATTAAACATAGGAGTAGGGAATACAGTTACAAAACAGATTTAACTTATTTAGACACATCTATACTAATATTATAAAGAGGAAAGATTTGATTACTTGTTTGTATTGAATAGGCTCCAAAACTACTGTCCTGAATTGAAAAATTCTTTTTGTGTTCGTTAGTCTGTTTATTGATGAAGGCTTTAGGCTATATAACATCACGCTATGATCAAAAGGAGCAGAGCAGCAACGAAAAATGGACAAAAACAGGCAGGCAATTCATTGTGACGGGAAGGGTCACGGGTAAGGTTGCCACCTTTTTTTCTTGCAATTAAAGTACATTGGTTATTGTAGGTAAGAAAAAAAAGTCATAGTATAAAAATAAAGTATGACTTAATTGTCTTTATTATTATATTTAAATAATTGTTTTTCTTTTTGCTTTTTGCAATTAGTATCATATAAATTTCGTTTAACGAAAAAGTACTTATGACTAAACTTTTCAAAATCCCAAAGAAATCAAATCTTAAAAAATAAAGTATTTTCGTGTACTTTATTGTTCTCATAAAGTATAGAGTACAATTATGTGAAATAACGTACAATACTTTAAAGTAGCAGAAGCTAGTTGTTACATAAATCCAACCAAACAAAACAAACAAACAAATGAAAACTTACTAAGTTCATTGAGAACTTACTAAGTTCATACAAATACAAATTAACACTTATTGAGTTCAATGAAAACTAACTTATCTTAAAATAAAAAATTGTAGATATAGGACATCTACAAACTCACACTGGGCCTGAGTGGTTAGTAACAGCCGACACCCTGTCACCTGTGGGAATTTTCTAGACTAATTATGTATGATCATGGTGTTCTATTGTTGGGCAAGTTCCACTACTAGGCAAAACCTCCCCTCCATTCCCTCCACTTCTCTTGGCTCTAAGAAACATTGTTTTTTTTTTCTCTCCTGTATCCAAGCCCCCATTGGCTTGCCTTTGCCCAGAAGGGGGACACCTCTGCCTTGCCTGGCCCCATGCCCACAAATTAATTATCTCAAAAATAAATTATCTATAAGTACACAATATCTATTTAATAATAAACATGTAACACAAGTGTTTTGAAAATATTTAGAGACCAAATTCTTGTGAATTTTGTTAATTTAAGAATACATATTTTTATTTTAACAAATTATCTATATAGTAGTAACATTACATTGGCGCATTAAAAATAAAATAAATATCTTAGGACAACCAACTCACCGTTATCTGGTCCCAAACTAGGCAGAGCCTGCACTATGGCAACCAGACAGCTAATAAATATTATATACTTATATATTTCTAAATACATACATATTATAGATAAATTACACCCAGACACAGAACAAATGATTGTGCTCATCACACAAAGATTTGTCCTGGGTGGGAATCGAACACACAACCTCAATCTTTACAGCCAGGGTCACTAACCACTAGACTAACAGGCCAGTCAAATAGTCAGGCCATTATAGGTGTTAGGGTGTTATGTAGCTGCCAGGGTTGCGAGATTTGTTCAAAAGAGTTATCATGGCCCTGGCACAGGCAACTGAATGCACACGGGTGGGTTTTAGTCAGTAAAAGTCTGACACCCTCTTCCGCTCCGCCCAGAGCGGGAGACATCATTTGATGATTTCTCACCCACAAAAAAAAGGTGTTATGTACAAAATTTTAACTAAATAAATAACAAATAAATAAGAATACACTTAACGTCTGCTCAATGTAATGTCATACATTGTTAACACATTAAATGAATGTAGTGTGGTAATTGAGAATCTATTGTGACTGATAATTGGGAACCACTCGGAGGGCAATTGGTTGATGCAATTGCATTTTAGCATGTCGCATTATTTGTCACTTGTGGGTCAAATAGACAGCTGCTCCATTTAAAATACTGGTATTTGTTTGGTATTAGTGGAAGATGACCAACATGGTTGGGAAAAGGTTATG
The DNA here is from genome assembly GCA_947507805.1 of Aporophyla nigra. Taxonomy (NCBI): domain Eukaryota; kingdom Metazoa; phylum Arthropoda; class Insecta; order Lepidoptera; family Noctuidae; genus Aporophyla; species Aporophyla nigra. The sequence goes on along the minus strand of OX382319.1, from coordinate 8,905,480 downwards.
CAGATACTTCATCATGGCCAATGGAAATGAAATGGTTTGTTCTGTAAATAGGATATCAGAATCACTTAAAAAGTAATGCTCATCATCATCATTTTAGCCGTAAGACGTCCACTGCCGGACTTAGGCCTCCCCCAATTTGGGGAGCTTTGCCATAATCGCTTGGCAGGCGGGTTGGCTATCGCAGTATGATGGTAAAATGCATAGAGAACGCTGCTGCCCATTCTCTAGTAAAGAAAAAGTAATGCTAAATAAAAAAAAAAATGATGTTAACATTTCCTATCCAACACCCCATGAGAAGAAATGGCGAAACAAACTCAAGGGTCACAGTCTCTTTTAAAGTCCAGACATAATCTTTGTCAGATCATGTGAAGACAATGTGATTAGTGCTGTGAAATGTTCATTGAGGAAAGAACCACACCAACTTGGAATCTAGGTGACCCTCTATTCTATTCTTAAATAATAAGCAGCTAAGATATATTTTTCCTTACATTGCTAATGCGCTCATTCTCATAGCTTCATCTCTATTTAATTAAAATTCAGCATACTTAATAGACTTCAACATTTTCAGTGGCATACACTTGTAAATCCTACAAATATCTGAAAGTTTGTGAGGATGTGTGGATGTTTGTTACTCTTTGATTTGGATGAAGTTTGATCCACAAATAGTTTATAACCTGGACTAACACATAGGGTACTTTCATCCCGGTAGTTGTTTCCCGTGGGATAATTTCCGACCTCAACGGGGCCAAGCTACTGGTAAAAGCTAGCAATTAAATAAAAATGCAGGTACATTACAAAAACAACATGACTGTTTTTTTTTTTCTTTTTTGGAAAAACCTATGTAGGTACTCAGTCTGACTCACTGTCTTGAGGAAAGTGCCTAACACAATACTATATAATGAAATGAATCCGGATGCTATGTAAACCTGGTGGCTTTCCTGTGCATTGTCCTGACTGCTAACAGTTGCTCTGACACAACTGTGAAAGTCTTTCAACCGGTGCAAACTAATCAACAGAGGTTCAGAACCAAATGGTTGTGAACCTCTGTTAGTGATGTTAGTAGTGTGTAGTGCTGTGAAGGTCTACGAAAAAGTAGACCACTTTCTAAATTTTATGGTTACCATGGGCCGGCAAGGGTGGAATTTTTTTTATGACTTTTGGGAATATGGTAGAATACATTTCTACCATATTCCCAAAAGTCATAAATTTTTTTGAAGATTAGATCTAATTTAGATCCCCGTCTAGTCTCCCATGGACCCCTGGGTGTCCACCTTGACCATTTTGGAAATCATTAAATCTAAATGATTACACGATATTGCAGCATTATGCTGAGATAGGAGGATTTTGCCTTCGTACAGGTCTTCATCTTTTTTTTTGGAGTGTTAACTATTTTGTTGTTTTTAACTTTCAATGTTCTTTTTATCGTGTGTACTCAAATAAATAACGAAAGACAGAAACATGTTTTATTTGAGTATGCTAAGCATAGCACCCCTCCTAGGGTAAATTAGACTTTCGGAAATAGGAGTTCGGTTCTTTATCAATTAATGAAAAAAGGACTTAGAATTAAAAGATTGCTGGAACATTCAAGCATTCTGAATGTTTTAGCTTTTATATTGTATTTTGAAGCCAAGGAGGTGCGGACGTACCTTGAGCGCCTCTCCCGGCGCCCATATTCGTCCTATGGGGTAGGCAGGAACTCTAGAACGCCACCTGCTACAATCCTTACATACTCCTTTCGCTTCGTTTACTACGTTCATAAATCTGGTCATGTACGCACTCCGGTTGCTAGTACTTACTACACACATTTCTGTAAGTCGGTTGGTATCAACACTTTTACACGTCAATCATATTTCCAAACTAGATGACGTCGGTGTTTCCTATCTGACTACTCTGAGAAGAAAGGCCGAAACAAAGTCAGGTCACGGTCTCTTTTAAAGTCCAGACATAAAAATTATCAGAAAATGTGAAGACAATGAATATTGGTGTCTGAAATGGTCTTTTGAGGAAAGCACCACACAGATTGAATGGACCTTTCCAGTCAGTGCACGCATTTGCTAATAATCATGTACCTCAACTCAGAATTTAAGGAGTATAACGACTCTACGAACAATACCAAAGAAAGGACAAAAAGGTAGGCTCTAACTACAGAACGCCACACAAAAGATTACCCCAATTATCCTTGTGCCTCGTTTACGGTCATACGTCAGCAGTCCTAAATGATAATGATAAATTATTTTATTTCTGTAAGTAGGTTTGTACAAACACTTTTACACGTCAATAACATTTTTTTGAGCTAGATGAGGTCGGCGTTTCCTATCTGACTACTCTGAGAAGAAAGGCCGAAACAAACTCAGAGGTCACAGTCTCTTTTAAAGTCCAGAAATAATCTTGCTCAAATCAAGTGAAGACCATGTAGATTGGTGTCTGAAATGGTCTTTAGAGAAAAGAACCACACAGATTGAGTGGACCTGTCCAGTCAGTGCACGTATTTGTCACTAATCGTGCTGCTCATTGCATGCAGCTCATGCTGCTCATGCAGCTAATTAATTGCCTAACACTATGAATCACAACTTGAATCAATCTGAAAAAAATCTTTTTTACAAAAAAAAAAAAACAACCGACTTCCTTAAAAACACTACAAAGTGAAAAATAACTTTAATTTCGGAAGTCGGTGTCGGATCTGTATTTAAGGTTTTTTTGCCACCGACTTCCGAAATTAAAGTTATTTTTCACTTTGTAGTGTTTTTAAGGAAGTCGGTTGTTTTTTTTTTTGTAAAAAAGATTTTATTTTTAAATTTTTAGTTGTGGTATCCACCCCGCACTAATTCCAAACAAACAATGCATATTTATGCGATAGCAGAAATCGCGGTTGATTTGCTGTCATTTTTTAAGGAGTTCCGGTGTCTATCTCTGGAACTCATCATCAGATCTATATGAGATTTATATGGGACCATTTCGGAATAAACCCCTTTCAAACAAAAAAAGAATTTTGCAAATCCGTCTATACATATATGACGGAGTTATGGCCGAACATACATAAAAAAAAAAAAAATATAAACATCCGAATTGAGAACCTCCTCCTTTTTGAAGTCGGTTAAAAATATCTCTAATTCATTGCTTCATATGTTCTACAATGTGAATTACGCAATGGATGTTGTTGAACTGTCAAAATTAAAACGACTTCTACTGTTAGTGTGTGCAGAGCTAAGAATAAGGAAGGGGTCAGCTAGGGCTGATGCTTGTGAGGGTCGCGAGATTAGTTCGAAAGAGTTACCGTGGCCCTGGCACAGGCAACTGAAGGAACACGGGTGGGTTTTAGTCAGTAAAAGTCTGACACGCCCTCCCGCTCCGCCCAAGAGTAGGAGACGTCATTTGATGATTTCATCATCATCATCATCAGCAGCCTATAATGTTCCCACTGCTGGGACACAGGACTCCTCTCCGTGAAACGGAGTGGGCCATAATCCACCACGCGGGCCCAGTGCGGGTTGGTAGATGTCACTCGACTTCGAATTTTTGGTTCTAAGACATGCCGGTGTCCTCACGATGTTTTCCTTCACCGTTTTGAGAGCAGTGGTGATGAAATAATTTACATAAAGTAAAGCGCCTGCCTAATTTACATAAAGTAAAGCGCCTGCCTGTGTTCGAACCCACGACCTGTAACTCGTCAGTCGGGGCCGATACCTCTGGGCCACCACTGCTCTAAATTTGATGACTTACCACCCAAAAAAAAAAAACTGTGACAAAATTACCCATTTGCTCATACACGCACGCCGGTTGCGAGTACTACGCACCTGACCTTTCTGAAGAACATCATAAACTCGAATGTCTTGTCATTTATAAGTGGTGCAATATCCTGTTCATTCGATGTAATCATAATTTATCCAAAATATGAGCTTCCTAATTACTGATATAAGAAAAATTCTAGTAACTGTGTCGTGAAATATACATTATCATCAAGATAGGTAAAAAATAAATAATAGTTAAAAAAAAAACTATAAAACACGCTTCCATAGAAAACCAAACTAAACCAGTATAGATATGGCTTTTGCTCGCGACTTCGTCCACGTCAAATTTCTTCTTCCCCGACCAGCCCCGTCGCATCAGATCGCCTGTTCGCGCTTTTACGTCTCGGTACGTGCCCCGATTTGAATCCCATTTTTTTTTTCTGGGTGGGAAATCATCAAATGACGTCTCCCGCTCTGGGCGGAAAGACTGACTAAAACCCGCCCGTGTTCCTTCAGTTGCTTGTACCAGGATCACGATAACTTTTTCGACCAACTCCGCGATCCTGGCATGCATCGGTTCAAGCGGCCTTCAATGTGTACTGACATCTCTTTGAGGCGCGCGTGGAACACAACGGGCTGTCGACCCGGGCCTGGTCCTTACCGGTCGGCGAGTTACAAGCCCGCGCCGATGGTGACCGGGAGTCCACCGTCCTGCGACGGCTAGGGACATGAGGACGCAGAGATTGCCTCTGCCTCACGCGCTCCGTGAGGCAGAGGATCCTCCTCCTGAATCCCACAACCTCGTTCATGAGAGGCGAGGCCTTAACCACTCAGCCATCACGTCATTTGATATTTGATTTATTTCACCATTTGATTTATTAAAATAAACTATGCCACAAGTGTTGCAATAAGGTAATAAAAAAAAAACAATAAAATACTTCAATACAATGTTTATTTCATAAAAATCTTAGATTTTCTTCTTACAAAATATGGCTCTTTTATTTTTAAAACTAAATATTAATTTATTGTACTACCCGTATTAGTAAATAATTAACTAAAAATACTTATTTTTAAATGTAGGGTGAAGGTACCAGTTGTTGTCAGTGAATATAATATGTCAAAAAAAAAAATACAATGTTAAGAGTGAGACTAATCTTTGATTATTTATTATAGCTGCAACATAATATAAATTGAAAATATTTTTTTATTGTTAGATATTACTAAATATCAAAATCAAAATTTTAGTTTCACAAAAATCATTAAAGAATAATTTCAGTTAGGTATATCTTTAAAACCTTCACCCACGTGTTAATCTAACATCTAAATCGAATGCTAATAAATTAGAAACAATATTTGTCAAATTTTAAATTAAATAATATAAAACAAACATGGCGGAAGCAGTTTATAAACTAGTTATAACTGGTTTCTTAACGCAATTCTAGCATACATTTTAAGTACAGACGTCAGCACATCAAGGTACCCGAAACTGTCAAATTCTCCCAATCAACCTTGAACTTAATGCTTTGGCGATAACGTTGAATATTTATTTAAGAAATTTGACAGATTGTAGTACCTCGATGTGCTGGCGTCAAGTACCTCCGTGTCTCTAGAGTACTTGTGGACTACGGTATACAATGAGTAATATAATTAACGCAAGATCTCATAGATCCCAATTAGAGTATTGAGTTAAAAGCATAATTAACCAAAACTTTTTTTTTAAAGCTAACTTTTTGTGAAAATCGTCTCGACTACATTACTTTATGCATTTAAAATTGACTCTTACTGTCTTGAAATAAGAATTTTCTTTAGATGAATCGGCGGTAGGTACAGACGCCAGCACATCTAGCTACCCGAAACTGTTAAATTTTCCCAATTAATCTTGAACCTAACACTTTAGCGATTAAGTTGAAAATCTATTACAGAAATCAGACATTGTAGTAGCTTTGTTCTGGCGTCTGTAAAACAAAAAATACCCATATTAAAATTGACTGAAATCGATTGAGTAGTAATTTCTGAACAAAACTACTTTCAGGTCTTGCGTTTATTCTGTTACACCTTGTATAGTAACCATCAAACTCTTTCGCTGCTCTGAAATGAGCAGTACCTCTCCCCTCACCCCCGCTGACACGGCCTCATGTTCTGAGACGCAATAAAATTTACACCAGGCTATAAGACCTGGACGTATAGAATACCACCACCCCATTTCTTTCCGTGGGTGTTGTAAGAGGCGACTAAGGACTTACTAGGGAATGGGCAACAGCGCTCTCTATGCATTTTACTACCATAATGCGATCGTCAACCTGCCTGCCAAGCGTGGCGATTATGGCAAACCAGCCCCAAATTAGGGGAAGCCGATGTCCAATGGACGTCTTTTGGCTGAAATTATGATAAGTACCAACCTTTTTGGTTCAACACCAACCCGACGCAAAGTGTAGCATTGAAATTTGAGCTTTATATCGTGTCACTTATAGTTACATTTCCAAAATTAAAAGACCGTACCTGAAGAATGGCTGACAGCCAGTCTTACCAAAGGGTATTGTGTTATCCAGTATATGGGTTGTAATCGTCAGAAATAAGGTGTTCTAAAGTGAAGTTTAAATCAAGAAAATTGGCCTCCCTACGCACCAATACAACATAGTTGAAATGTCAGATTAATAGTTCATAATAATCTTATCATATTTACTGTTTTTCTTTTTTTAAATTCTATTTTTGTTTTTCATTTTATTTTCGTAAATTGTTATTTCTTTTCTCTTATTTAAGTGTACACCTAGACTTAAGTTAGCAATTAAGCGGTAATCTGGCGTCCTTGTAGTCTTGTGTTTACCTGTAATTGGCATATATATTAGAATATTACCTTATGATTTAATGTTTGTATGTATATATATGTGCTGTGGATGAACCTTTAAGTAAGTAAATAAATAATAAATAAATACAGTCGCTCCATGTAAAATAATGTTTTCAACTGCATCCGTTTTGACTGGACGCTGACTTCAACGCAGTTGAGAGAAACCTAGGTAGATGATGAATTTGAAACGAATTGAGCGCGTGAAATTGAGCCTTTTCGGAGTGGGACGGCCAAAAGTCGCACAGTTAGAGGAATTTATTTATAAAAGTTGCTTTAAGTTACGTAATGATTAATCGGTTAAAAGACACTAAACAAGACACAATAGAAGTTATATTGTTATGTGGGCGTTTAGTGCCCTGCTAAGCGTTAACCATACATTGTGAGCTGTTTTTGAAACTACGTCACATTTCCTCATAACCTGCCCCTAAAAATGCAGCAAAAGTGACCTCTGCACTGCCTCTGACGACGCCGTGGGTTTAAGTTTTGGGCCAACATAATTTTATTTACCGTCGTACCATAGAAATGACGGAGAACACCATATATTTTTTTGACGTTTAAACGTCTCTTTATTTTAAGATGTGGTAAGGTAGCCCGTGAAAATCAAATTTTCTTCAGTTTTTTGCGATTAGCAGGATTAAAATTTGATTATAGACCGTAACATGTACCGATGTATTTACAGAATTATAATCATCAATACAACTCTCTAAGTTAATTTTATCCCATTGAATAGCTATTTCATGAATTATTATAATAGGGAAGATGCAAATATAATATTTATGAAAATTGTATGATTTAAATGTTAAAAAAGTATACAAGAAGGGCCGCTGCAATGTTTTTATTTTACATAATGTTGATTTTTAACAATAAGTACGTATTAAAATTACTTGAAACGAAACGTATTTCAAAACACCAATCAGCGTTTAGTGACGTCACTCTTGTTACGACGACTTGTTGAGGTTATGGTTGTAAAAGTGAATATTATTTTATGGGAATATTAATTGCGTTTTTTAAATAAAAATGATAGTTGGGATTATCAAAGCAGACTCCAGGAATTTATTTACCAAGAGTTAGTGTTGACATGAGATCTTTTTTCAGAAAAAGGTTTCCTCCAGACATTTTAAACTTTTACCAATTATCGACGTCGATCTCAAACTGTAAAATTAAAAATCTACTATAGACAAGTTTTGTAAGTATTAGGTAGGTAACTAACGTGTTTTTACGTACAAGCAGATTAACTAAGCATACTCGTATAACAAGTATATTCTCCTTATGACGTATAATACACACGACATATAACAAGTATATTCGCCTTATGACTTACGTCAAAGTGTTCTTCACAGCATCGAATAGTGGTCTTTGGAGAATAATTCTCATTTCTTTTTGCAGCGTGATATCACTTTTTTCTCAATTTTGGGTCAGAACGTCTAGTCAAAAACAATTTATTTGGAAACTTTGTTGAAGTAGTCACGAACTCATTGGCACAAAACATGAATAAACGCGGCTTTTTTCGGATTATTAGTGGTTTTGTTATGATCACCTGATGTTGATGGATAGTCCATTTTAAATTTTTACAAAATATATCTCGAAAGTCCAAAAAATATGCAAAAGTATGAAAGCCGACGAACAAATACGGCCAGTGACAGATAGGAATGACGTCATCGGACCTATAGGTCCGTTTTCGCGGGAAAATTTAAACTGTCAATTTGAAACCGAATTTTTTCCGATAAATTACAATGTTTTAAATTTTTAATATATTTGTGGTCTATTTTACGTGGAATTCTTTAAAGTGAAAACAAAAATAAAAATATTGCATGTTCCCTATTACATACGTATTACGGTCGCGAATCATATTTTGTTCAACATACAACCTGACACTAACGAGCAATTTTCAAAAAAACAAAAACATTTTGAATTTAGCGAACTACCCTGACGATTCCACCTTAAGCAAACTTTATAAATAAATCGTATAATTTCTATTATTGTAAAAAAAAAATCCTTATCAAACGTTCTCCTCCACACACTCGGCAGAAAAAAACTAGACCGACGAAAGCGTAACATTTTGACTGACATGACACAATTTTTATTTAGTTCCTCTCAAACGTTGTAAATTACTTTGTGCGAGTCATTTAATACATTATATACAGCAAAACGAACGTTGTTCCAGCCGGCTGTCCCACGACACCTCTCAGTATTTTTCTTCATTGTCAAGTGTCGATTTTATCCAATATGTTACTTGTAATCCACGATCATTGACATTGGGAAGGGACCTGTCAAGTGCGGATATCCGCCATTTAAATATTGAGACCCGCTCCGTACAAATCAGTGTGATGATTCAGAATAAATGATTGAATTAAAAAAACTGGGAGCATGGTGTCGTTTGCTTTTAAATTTGTGTAGTTTTCTGATATGAAAAGTATAGGTGCGTTTACCTCTTTGCTCTTGTTTTTTTCTCTGTTACTGCAAAGAAGTATTATGTTTTTGCGGATATTTGCTGTGGGACATTTTATTCTCTTCTTTATTGTCTTATTCTCAATTTTTGACGAAGCAATAAACCTACCGAATTTCTATGGTCATTGGTGTCCATAATTATGTGGACCCTATCCTCTTTTTTTTACTGCAAAGATGGGCTCTGTTATTCGCTTGTATTTTATGTGGGAGTCTTTATTTATTTGTACCATTCTTTAAACATTATTGGCAGTTTTTGACGGAGCCCTGAAATTGCCGAATTTCTATTGGTCGCCCTATGTGGGCCCTATCCTCTTTCTTTTCTACCGCAAAGGGTTATGTTATTCGCGTGTATCTTATGCGGGAATTTTTATACCCTTGTAGCATTGCCTAGTTTGGGATCAGATAATGTTGTGTTGGTTGTCCTAAGATATTAGATGTTATTCTTTAAATATTATTGTCAATTATTTACGGTACCCTGAAACTGTCAGATTTCTATGGTCATTGGTGTCCATATGTGGACCTTGTCCTTTTTTTTTCTTTTCTACTGCAAAGAAGGGTTGTGACTTGCATATTTCCTTTTTCACAATATAACGTCTGGTGGTCGCCATATTGAATTTTGATAACTGTCATTTCTTTAGTGACAAGATTAAGATAAATCGATTGACCTAAGAATCATCAAAATCGGCCCACACGTTTTGTCTCTAGAGTGCCACAAAGGAAAAACATACATACATAGGCTGAAAAACACATTACCCTCCTTTGCGTCTTGCAGTGGGTTAAAACGGTCTCTAAGAAAACACACTAAGTTACTTTTATAAATAACTTTCACTGACGTCATTCGCTGGTTAATCCGGCATTAAAATCTTCTAGAAAACGGTAGCTTAACTTATTTTAAACTTGATAATATGGATCTCCTACTTTTAAGAAAGCAACGCCGCGTCTTCTCATCACCTTCGCATCTATAGATGCCCCATCTCGATATCTATGACCTACATAAAGTATAACTTAACTTAGTCTAAAGGTAACTTAATTTTAACTTAATCACTTCAACTTACAATCACATACAGTTACTCTTTTCACTTGATTTAATAATACGTTCGATTTGACTTTCCTATTAAGGTGTACAATAGTTTAAGTAATTTCCAAGCATAACTACCCCATTTTTGAAGAAAGACATCGTGAGGAAACGTACATGTCCTAGAACAAAAAATGTCAAAGACACATGACATCTACCAAAATGCGATGGGCCCGCGTGGTGGAATACGGCAGCCCACTCTGTCACAGAGAGAAGACCCGAGTCAAGGTTTGCTGGTAGATGGCCTACTGCCTCTGAACCCATAACTTCTGCCTATAACAGCTGCTTTCCATAGATAAATTGGGAAGTCTAATTAGTCATTAATTAGGTATAGAATCAATATAGCTAGCCAATAAAAAGAGCAAGACGCCAACAACATCACGGGTTTTACTCAACAATTTTAGCCAATTACTCGACTTTCCGACTTGCTTCAGCCATATATTTGGTAGATTTAGAATTGCCAAGGTCTCTTTAACTTGTCACATTCGTCACTAGGATGTACGATCTCAAAATTACTGGGGCAAAATATCTTAACAATTTAGACTACTGTACAACTTTCAGAAAAAAATCCTATAGTATTTGCACCCACGCCTTAGTTAGTTCTTGATGTATTATAAGCGGGTAGTTCCCTGTTTACTCTTCGTTTCCTCACGCACCAGACTATCAGGAATATGACCAGCAGGATCAGTGCTAATGCTAGAAATACTCCGAGGACGATCGCTGCTATCGCTGCTCCTGTTAGGTAGTCTGAAAGAGAAAGAAGATGTTTTAGTAGGTAGTTTAAAAGTAGGTCAAGAGTATTTGTTGTTGAGTGTGCAATGTTTAAGTTTTTGTAAATACAGGGTAATTTAGGCCACATGTAATAAATCTTCTGTAATAACTGTTTTCCTGAGATAGAAAGAAAGAAAAAGTATTTATTGAGACTCACACAGGAATATTACAGACTTAACACAATATACTTAATATAATAAAAATAAAATGAAAAAAAAAAAAAACTTTTTTGCAAAAAAAGAACCGACTTCCATAAAGAACACTAAAGTGTAAAATAACTTTAATTTCGGAAGTCGGTGTCTTCGGATCTGTATTTTGACAAAAAGTTGTCTAAACTAATCTTGCACAATTTTTAAATAATAATGCAGTAAAAAAGCATTATGGAAAAATTATCACCTCTGTACCAATTTTTCTATTCTGTTCTTCTTGTCTGTTTATATACGTGTGTACATAAATGGTTAAATAAATATATGGTAGTTTATAAAACCTCATTATTAAACATATTTTCCCTCCTTACAAGATACAATTTACATTTGCAAAGACACTGTGTATTTGTAGCTTCACAGTTGATATAAAATTCACTGTGCTTTGATCATTTCCGCGTCCGAACCGTTCCGGCGATGTAGATTGAGCCTGCCTGTTGCTATTTGTCTGGGGACCGATAAATCAATACCTGTGCACTCTAAACCGCATGCGGCATGACATTTCGTATCAGGTCGAAAGTTCAAACTGTGAAATAGGTGGGGACAACCAGAGGGGTAATTGCGTAACTTGTTATCAGTAGGAATTGGTTTCATATTGATAGTTAAACAATATTCATTGCGTTATTTACGTTGCTGAGCTTACAATTTATTCGAACAAATGACGCAATGGTTTAGAAATAATCTTTAATCCCATTCAGATTCTGATAAATAGTGCGTTTCGCAATTAGGGTGCAGGTTTTTGATGTGTTGATAGTAAAGTGGAGTTGTTTGTGTCTTGTTTCATGACGAGCGAGTTTATTAGTTCTACCAAAAACCAGATGATGATTTTATTTTTATTTTATTAATTTCTTTTTTTTTTTTAGATGTCGATACTCAACATGTGGGTAAATTTTGACCCTGTATAATAAAACAATACATTCTGACAGTAGAAAGCGATTATAAGCTTAAGGGCCAAGTGGCTTTCAGTTGAGAATATTACTCGCTCTATATTAGCTTCACTTATATGTTTGTTTGTTTGTCTGTAACCGACTCCTTATTGCGCGATTTTGACCCACTCCAAACGGTCAGATTTCATCGAACTTTGTAGACTTATCGAGGACCGATGACAATACTATAATTTCATAAATTTGTGCCAATATCCTTGCCAGGGATACCAGGACAGAGAAAAAAAAACTGTCTTCGAAAACTACGCTGACATACGTCACAAACTACACTGACGTACGTCTCAAAATTCGACACACCCTAAGAAAGCGTGGGGTGCTTGATATCAATTAAAAATACCTCAAAATGCACCCCACGCTTTTTACCATTATTTTCTACTTTTTAGTTTGGTTTTCTATGGAAGCGTGTTTATTAGTTTTTGAAAAACGATTATTTATTTTAGAACTGTCTAAGGGAAATAATTCCGTCATACATGATTGTTGCGTTACTTTAACCGTTTACGCAGCGCACGCAACGGAAGTTCTAAAAAGGAATACATTTTCCCCGTTTTGGCAACATTATTCATTCTTGATGCTTCTCTCCTATTGACCGCAGCGTCATGTTATATAGCCCTCCTCGATAAATGGACTACCTTACACTAAAATATTTTTTCTATTCGAACCGGGAATTCCTGAACTTAGCGTGTTCTACCAAACAAACAAACTCTTCAGCTTTATAATATACTAGCTGTTGCCAGCGGCTTCGCCCGCATGGATGGCGAAAATTATCCCACAGGAACGTACTACCGGGATTAAGAGTGCCCTATGTGGTAATCCAGGTACAGCCTTATAGCACTGCTTGCTTTGTGTTATTTGACCCAGATAATAAAAAGTTTCACAGAAAATTCAACCCCCCATTTCACACTCTTAGGGATGGAATTTCACAAAACCCTTTCTGAGTGGATACTTACTCTTCACAAAGAACACACCCTCCAAATTTCATGTCTCTAGGACCAGCGGTTTAGGCTGTGCGTTGATATATCATTCAGGACTTTGAATTTTATTTATATAGATATAAGTATAGATTATACTCACTAGATATATCGATGGTGTAGCTGTTCGTATTGCCATAGGCATCCACCGCGTTTAGCAGAACCCTGGGCGCGCAACAAGTAGCCCTGTAGGTGGCTACCACGTCCTGGCGAGTCCCCGACGTGAAGTCCCCGATGTACATGACTCCAATTGGAGAGGAGGTTAGGCGGAGGAGACCTGGGGAGGGAAAGAGTTAGTTGTTAGATATCATTTCCAAGAGTTGGAGGATTATTTGATGGATACCACAATGTTCTCCTCAGTTTAAAGTCCTGGGAAGGAAAATGTCAATAATATATTGCAGCGCAAAAAACATGGAAATGAGAATTGTTTTTTTTATGTGTTGACTATTAAACTGCCCTGTTTTTTGTGATACTTGAAAGATTATGACAAAATTGACTGACGTAAGAATCATCAAAATCGGCCCACGCGTTTGGTCTCTAGAGTGCCACAAAGGAACATACACAAACTGATAAACGCATTACCCTCTTTTGCGTTGCAAACTCGCGTAAAAAAGGCGGGTTTAATGATGGTATACTTTTAAACACTTTATACACGATTTGTCCTATTTTTTTTTGTGGGGCTTTCCTGGGTCTGGAATCGTTTGAACCAGATAATCCTATCATCCAGTATGCATCATTATGATTGTAAATTCTCACCTGAAAGCGCATCCCTCGCCACAATAGTGGTAGACCAGGAATGCTGCGCGCAGTCATCTCCAGTTCTGCCGAGACAGGTTCCTTGGAATGTATGACGTATTTCAGGAGCCCACGTATCTATGGGTTCTGCTGAGTTCGCCACGTAGACGAGGGCAGAGAGAGAAACTTGTTCGTTACCTGGGGGGTGAAAGTTTGTCTATAATTTCGGTTTTATTCGTATATGTGGGGTCATCGGATTCTGACTGTCCAGTGGCAGAGACTACCTTGTGAGTGCTGTGTGAGTGGCCTTTGTATAATCATCTGCCTAGCCTATTCCCAACTATATTGGGGTCGGCTTCCAGTCTAAGTACCAGTATTTTACATGAAGCAACTGCTTTTCTGACCTCCACAACACAGTTACTGGGTAATATCCCTTGGTAGGACTGGTTGTCAGACTTTCGGGCTTATGACAACACATAACTACTGTCAACTGCTTAAATTACTTTCCGAGGCACGGAGGGGTCTAGGTATGTAATGGTGGTCACCCATCCCCGGACTAACCGCGGCAAGCGTAGCTTAACCTTATCGATCGAGCCGTTCGGCTGTTATTATTTAGCCACAACAATGTTTATCTACATTAATGCACATTATATAAGTAGTTTGTTCAGAATCGTTGACAGAAACAATTACTGTCATTTTTAACTTTGGTAATTTTTCCCAATCACATCACCCATTCCCCATCAATCCCACAATTTTATTATAAAAGTACTCTCCACTATCTCCACTACTATCTTAGTGAAAGAGAAAGCTTACCATAGGCGGTGAAAGTAATGGTGTCTCTCAACCCTGGCTGTGCATTTGCTGGTACCAGCAAGCTGACTATCACGTTGACCGTCTGTCCTGGTTGTACATTTCGTCTGAAAAGAAAAAAAAAAAAATTGTTCCATTACAGAGAAAAACCCACTTCCCATTCAATAATAAGTAGGTATATTACAACCGTATACAAGTATATACATCATCATCATCATTTCTGCCGCAACACGTCCATTGCTGGACATAGGCCTCCCCCAATTTAGGGGGCTTTGCCATAATCGCCACGCTTGGCAGGCGGATTGGCGATCGCAGTATGGTGATCGCAGCATAGAGAACGCTGCTGCCCATTCTCTAGTAAGTCCCGTAGTCGCCTCTTACGACACCCACGGGAAGAAATGGGGTGATGCTATTCTTTACGTCCGACATCACACGGTACAAGTATATACAACCCGCTATTGATATGCCGAGCTCAATCATGGAAAACAATCTTGAACACTCTTGATTCTTTGCCACAGATAGCGGCGACTTTTCTAGAAAATACCGGACAGATAATTCCGCTATTCGATAATAGATGGCGGTGGCGTCTACAGATAATCGTTCGTGTAGTACCAGCTACTTGATAATAGATGGCGGTAGCGTGACGTTTCAAGTCTTTACGATCTTCGTAACAGTATTATTAATTTACTTACGTGGTTGGACTGATCCCAGTCAGGAACCTTAGTTCTCCTGTTGCTCCGAAATTGAACCTGATCGCCTGTTCCCTGTAGTTTGTGACTTCGAAGTGTAGCTGAAATTCAAAAGAAGTATTATTAGAACGGGTTTTCTTCGCATATTTAAGGACACCAGTGGTATTGTTCGTCGAATCGTTGAGTTCCTTAGGTTCTGTTTGAGCTACATGATTACTGATAAATGGGAGCACTGACTGGACAGGTCCATTCAATCTGTGTGGTTCTTACCTCAGAAGACCATTTCAAACACCAATCCATATGGTCTTTAAATGATCGGACCAATATTATGTCTGGACTTTAAAAGAGACTGTGACCTCTGAGTTTGTTTCGGCCTTTCTTCTCAGAGTAGTCTGATCGGAAACGCCGACCTCATCTAGTTTTAGAAATATGAGACGTGTAAGTGTTTGTACAAACCTACTCACAGAAATACAATAATTTATCATTTATGATCTATTTTTGTAAGGCCTTCATTGGTTTTGTATTTCTTGTGCTTACGACTATCGAACTATGGCTCCATAAAATTTCTGGGGTCTGAATTCCAGCTTCTTCCTCCAGATTCCTGGTTTTAATAGCAGTTTGGTCTGAAATTCGAAATAAGTATTCTGGAGGTATTAAAGATTATGATTACCTCTAGATTTTCGCCCGGGGCTCCATATAGCCTGCTGGCAAGACCGATTTGTACTGCTGTCAACAATGTTCCTTGTTGGTTCATCACCTGCGAAATATAAATAGAAAAGGTTAGGAAAGACACTGTCTAACTCCGTTTAACTAGGGCTAAAAAACACAAAGTTTTCGAAAATGCACGAAATTTTATGGTAGCTGTTTTTTTAAAATATTAAATGAAAATCGGTGCCTTTCTACTGGAGCAAAACATGATTTATCAGGTGCAGACTCTAGATTCACATTTTTTCAAAGCGAAACTAATCCTTGCCTAATGAACTTTGCGAATAGCAGACAACACAACGCCACAACTTTAAAAGCCAGAAAGCATTCTGTCACGTGTGTCATGGAAGTGGTTGTAGTATTTGTTACGCAAGTGATTTTTCCGCAAGTGGTTGTTACGCAAGAGGGTCCAAAAATATTCAAACAAAGATTTTATATACCTGTGAAATAGCCCTGCTACTATAAGGTTGAGCACTGTCGTTATATAAGAGCTGAGCGTTATAAGCCCTGGAATTCATCTCCTCCATCCTTTCCAAATCATTTGAGGAGTCGGAGAGGAGTATGTTTGCTGATCTGCCCATGCGGATCTCTGGCTGGTTCAGTGGCCCTGATAGTCGTATAAATGGTTCCCCTGAAAAATATAAAGATGTGGTATTATTTTTGAGTCTTAAAACTACCAAATACGAACTAATGAGTCTTCCCAAAGGTTATCTTGTTGCCTGGGCAAGACTGGTGATGTGACAGTCTGTTTGACCTTATACAACAGTTGTAAGTCTTGATGACTCACAACATATGAGACCTCACACTCCCAGAAAGAACTTAGCTCATTAATCGCAATTTGTGCAGGATAGCTTGCCAGTACCGTTTGGTGCCGGACGTAAAGAATAACACCACCCCATTTCTTCCCGTGGGTGTCGTAAGAGGCGACTACGGCTTACTAGAGAATGGGCAGCAGCGTTTTCTATGCATTTTACCACCATACTGCGATCGCCAACCCGCCTGCCAAGCGTGGCGATTATGACAAAGCCCCCCAAATTGGGGGAGGCCTAAGTCCAGCAGTGGACGTCTTACGGCTGAAATGATGATGATGAGCTTGCCAATTCTCAAAGTATGATCTGTTTTATGTAACGCCTTCATTGGTTATCAACATTAGTTAAAAAGACTTCCAAATTCTTTCTGGGAGTGTGAGGTCTCGTCTGCATTTGGTATTTTATCTTACCGTGTTCAATGCCTCAGCTAAAACACCTCATAACTGGGTCATGGATGTCAGATAGACAGTCGTGCACTGGTATTCAACTGCATCGAGTTAGATTGGAACCCGAATCCAACCTAGTTGGGAAAAGCTTAGACAAACGATGACAATAACTGGGTAGTCACCACTTATTTCTAGTTTGGCTAACTTATAACAGCCGGTGGTCCGGAGATGGGTGACCATCTTTACATACCAAGAGACTTACGTGCCTCAGTGCATACGTTAAGCCATTGGTCTTCCGCCTGATCTCTCCGGTCGTGGCGGATTACCGTCCCTTCGGACTATGAGAGTGATGGAAGAGCCAGTCTGCGCACTTGTGCACAATAATATCTACCACGCTGAAGGCTTGTCTCCGTTGAGATTAGCCACCATGGTCGAAATACGGTCTGGAGGACTATACTAATATTTACCTCTTAGATCTCTGCCGGCAATCTTAGCGTAGACCTTAGAACCCTTGACTGGAGGTAGTGCTACATCGGCGACCAGCTCCACTATGGGATCTATTTCTTCATCCTGTCCATCTCCTGTCATTGGCTGGTAGCTGCAAACGGAATGACAGATTGTTAATAATACCGTCGTGGAAAGAACGAAGATCGTTTTACTAAATTCTTTAACTAAGAATTCGGTCGTACACAACTAAAACATTAGCTTATGGGGTAGACGTATTCTTGAGTGGGGACCGCGAATCGGCAAACGTAAGGTAGGACGCCCTCAGGCTAGGTGGAGCGACGATCTTCAGCAGGGTTGCTGGTAACAGCTGGATGAGGGTGACCGAGAATCGAGTTGAATGGCGTGCAATTTGAGAGGCCTATGTCCAATCTCGTCTGTGATCAGTCGGTTCCTGGACGGCTCTGCTTCGCTCTTGTCCACGTCAGTGGAAACACAATCTTAGTTATTGATCCATCTTTACTAACGAGTGGTCGCACAGTGATCGAAATTCGATCATAATTCTACTGTCAAAAGCTTGTATACTATAAAAATGGTATACTAACCTGAAAGGTAGCTTGGCCAGTTCAGTGCCATACTCATCAACCAGTTGTGACTCCCTTACGCTCGCTACAGGACCAGTCACTCGGAATTTTAGGGTATCTGGAAATAAAGATGACAAAATTAGTACCGATTACAGTTAGTGAAGGTTGATCGACGTGGCGGAGCTTGAGGGAGGGCCTATCTCTAGCAGTGGACGACGTTCGGAAGTTTTTTTAGGAAGATATCTCGCAGGCCATCCTGTGAGGTTGTTGGCTGTTTAACTGGACTTGCCTGTGGACCTTAATAAAGCCTCAAGCCGGTGCTTTAAAACTTCAAACTAGAGCGACTAGTCGCTAAGGGCATCTCCAGTGGGGTACGGAACTCCGCTTAGGGCATCGCTGGTAGAAGCACAGCAAGGGACCGGGACTTTCCGAGAGACGAAGGGGTCTGTAAGGCTCTTCCATTACACAGGCCGACAAAATTTTTACCTTTAAAATTTCAAATCTGGCCTCAAAATTGTTCTATCACGTCAGGGTTTCGAGATATCCTAATCTAAAAGTGCAAAAAATACAGTTTTTTCTTATATTTGAGGTTATGTAGCACGGCTGATCCTAGTTATTTTCAAAATATTGATAGCATCTTAAGGGACTAGTCTTCCTCTTTAAAATGACGTTAAGTTTACTCAAATATCTTTTTTTTTCGCTAAGATATCGCATTTTGAAATTTTCATATACGTGGATTTTTCTACTTTTGAGAATTCATACACATACAGTCTATTGATCTCGTTGTAAGTAAATACAATATTTTTCTGGAAATCAAAAATAAAAGTTTTCAAGCATAGATTTTGAGGTCAGAATTCAGCGCGTCAAAATCCTTCGAAAAAGTATAGTCTGGTTTCTGGATAAGAGTGTTCGTCAAATTTCGTCGGCCTGTGTTATCCACGGAGTAAACGCGGCAAATGACGTGACATTTGGGTTATGTTATGGCGTGGTATATATTATTATTAACATTAATAAAACCCTTACGTAAATTATCATTAATAACGTCTAAGTGTTTTTTATCTAACTTATTGATTCTTTGCAATTAACCTTTACTTAGATGATTACATTCACTCTCACATCACGCTAAGTCAGTATGCACTCTATATTTACTATAACTATTTATTGTTCTCATATAGTTCTGCACCGATAACTGAAAAGTTGTGTGAGAATCGGCTGTCATGGTATGGTCACGTGATACGGAGGAATGAGGAAAATGTTGTGAGGAAAGAAATTATGAATGTATGAATGTCGATGGCTATAAGAGTAGAGGGAGACCAAAGAAACGATGGATGGACTGTGCGAATTATGATATGGATAGAAAGGGGGTGACTACTGAGATGACGACTAATAGAGAAGTGTGGAAGAAAAATACATGTTGCGCCAAACACAAATAAATTGGGAGGGCAGGAGAATGTTGATATAGTTCATTAGTTATATCATCTTTTGTATCTACGTCAATGTTTAGTTCGTCAGAGAAAGGTCCAAACTTCAATAGGTATTAGGTTTCTTCGTAATTAATGTTGATATTATATTTGTTTCAGTTATTATTGTTTGTTAGTTTGACGTGGTTCCTGTATTGAAGAATCTATACTTATAATATGATAGCTGCTTGAGCTCTGTTGAGCTGCATGATTACGGATAAATGCGGGCATTGATTGGACAACTCCACTCAATCTGTATGGTTATTTCCTTGACAGATCATTTCAGATACCAATCTACATGGTCTTCACTTAATCTGACCAAAATTATGTGTAGACTTTAAAAGAGACAAAGGCGATTACTTAAAGCTAAACATTACTTAGCAAAGGATAACTTTAAGCTTTTGGGATTTTTTTAAAGGGGATTAAGGGACGGCTCGGTAATTGGCGATCGCAGTATGATGGTAAAATGCATAGAGAACGCTGCTGCCCATTCTCTAGTAAGTCCCTTAGTCGCGTTTTACGACACCCACGGGAAGAAATGGGGTGGTGCTATTCTTAACGTCCGACAACACACGGAACGTTCGGCACCACAGATAGATATACGAACGCGTAGTTTGCATACCCTTCAAATCACTGCAATTCTTCAATGATGTTCTACTAGTTATGTATTGACAGCTAGACAACTGATAAACTGATAACCTTATTAACTTTGATGACGTCACGTTTCCTATTTAAATATAAGTGACGAGTCGGTGGCATGTGTTAGATTAGGGCTTGTGCTGATGTGGGGCATTTGTGGAAAGTATGTTTGAAATGAAGTAAGTATGTAGATTTTTTAAAACAATTTTGTTTCCCACTATTTTAAAAACCAGATAGCGCTGGCATTTCCTTGCTGGATGTTCCCTCAAAAGAAATGCCATAACAAACTAAGAGGTTCTTAAAGACCAAACAATATATTACTATAATGTTTTGAGGGTCTATCAATGCAGGGCCATGCCTATAAGGGCTTTTTGAAGAAAGAGGTATTGCAACTTTGACCTGTCCCCACAGGCGGCATGTGTGTATCAGTAATCGTGTAGCTCAACGCTATTTTAGGAAGCTCAACGACCCGTCACAAGGCGCTGACAGATCTGTAGGACATTTCCGTAGCCCATAAACAAAATACTCAAAACCGCAAGACAGCTATAGAGTCATGTATGGTACTCATGTTCACAGTCAGTTTTCTTGAATAACATAAAAAATAATGTAACGTAAATCAATTTAGAAGTATTATTTATTTACTTAGCATATATAAATATAGGTTTGTGGATGAAACTCGTAGTTGATTTTGGTTTTACAGATTTGTGGATGATTGTTGAAATGGAAAGTAATATGTGGATGAATGTTTTATGCTAAGGATGCTAAAGGTTTTTTTTTTAAATATTCTTTCTTTGTTTATTTCAATTGTTGGAGGTTTGCCCTCATCCATCGATCTGGTTAAGCTACGCTTGCCGAGGGTCGTCCGTGGATGGGTGACCATCTTCACATACCCTAACTCCTTCATGCCTCAGAAAGCACGTTCAGCCGTTGGTCCCGACTGTAATTTGTAGATCTTTTTGGTTGCTTTCGTTACGGGTCTGCAGAAGCTGAAACTGTGACGACATCGTTGTGGAGGCCAGATAAGCAGTTGCTCCATTTAAGATTCAAGTATTCAAGTGCATCCAATTAGACTGGACGCCGATCTCAGCATAGTTGGGGAAAAAGCTAGGCAGATTAATTTGGAAATATACAGGAAGATTTTTTAGTCATCGTCCAAGTTATGATATATTGTTAGTCTAGTGGTTAGTGACCCTGACTGCTAAGACTGAGGTCGTGGGTTCGATTCCCACCCAGGACAAATCTTTGTGTGATGAGCACAATCATTTATTCTGTGTCTGGGTGTTATTTATCTATAATATGTATGTATTTAGAAATATATAAGTATGTTTATCAGTTGTCTGGTTGCCATAGTACAGGCTCTGCCTAGTTTGGGATCAGATAACAGTGTGTTGGTTGTCCAAAGATATTTATTTATTTTATTTATTTATTAACATTTTGCGAAAATCATTTAATACGTGTTTTTTCTTTTAGTATCACACAATACAAAAATATTAAGATATCACATCACAAAGTTATATATAAAAAGTTGATGATTCTGGACACCGCCGCGCGCTAGGTAATAGTGCGGGCTATTACCTAGTGCGTATGCACCGCGCTAGGTATTAATTTCGGCGGCCCACCCCGCGCGCCGCCGAAATTAATTGAAAACAATAATAAACAAAGTTGCAAATTTTCCCTTCATACTCTCACGGGCGGCAAGTGTAGTATTATTAACGTTTAACTTAGTGACCACGCAGAGCGGATTATTCTTTCGGGAAAATGATTTAAAATGAAAATTTTATGTACCGTTTTTTTTTTTCAAAAATGGATTTATTGAATGAGACCTAATGCCTAGAAAAAATTTGGACGGTGACTAAAAAAATCTTCCTGTATATGGATGCTTGAAAAGCCTTTGGATGAATGAAATGTTATAAATGTCCAAAATAATCATAATTTCACTTTTTATAGTAAAACCCGCAACCGCAACCTTAACAGGCGCCAGGCCCACGGTAAATATTTGGCTCAACACCAAGATTTCCTGTCAGGGTTGCGGATTTGTTAAAAACTGTTACCGTGGCCCTGGCGCAGGCAACTGAAGGAACACGGGTCGGTTTTAGTCAGTTAAAAGTCTGACACGCCATTTTGCTCCGCCCAGAGCGGGAGACGTCATTTGATGATTTCAAAAAAAGATTTTAGGAACAAGAACGGATGTGTTCTGAATTTAAAAACATAAATATTAAGGTCTTTATTTCCTTGTCAGATAAATAAACTCAGTGAACTGACGTACATGACCCCTTCAAACTCATTTGTTCGTTCCGTTCATTCACCTCTTACTCATACAGCAATCAAAATATTAGTGTAATTAAAATACCTACACAGTAATAAAACCGTTTTACCTTTTGGGTACGGAACCCTAAAAATTGAGATTAAGAGCTTATCTAATCGTTCCGTGTGGTTCCGAATGTAAAGAATAGTATCATCCAATTTTTGCTCGTGTGTCTTAAAAGGTGACTAAGGGACTTACTAGAGAACGGGACAGCAACGTTCTCTATGCATTTTGCCACCATACTGCGATCGCCAATCCGCTTGCCAAGCGTGGCGATTACGACAACCCCTCCCCTTTGGGGGAAGCCTATGCCCAACAGTGGATGTCTTTCGGCGGAAATGAAGATAATGACGAAAAGAATTGAGTTTATTTATTTAAAACAGTGACATCACTTATTTCGATTACGAAATAATAATAAAAATTACTCGCTCTTTCAGGGCAGTCAACTCGAATTCATAATCATGTCAAATATAAAAAGCGATAAGAAACTTGAAAACTAACAATAATACTGATATAAACAAAAAAAGATTAAAAGATAAACACTATACACACACACACATACATTATACATCACAACACATCTATGTTCGTGTGTGGTATGACACGTACACACGCACATAGATATTGATTATTTTGTATAGGGCCTACGCAAATGTCCTGCAGATCTAGTAGCGTCTCGTGACGGGTCGTTGAGCTTCCTAAAATAGCGTTGAGCTACCCGATGACTGACACATGCCGTCTGTTGGACAGGTCAGCTCAAAGCCGCAATGGCTCTTTCCTCATAAGGCCCTTCCAGCATATAAAATTATAATAATATAATTATTGGGCTTTAAAAGAGACGATGACTTCTGAGTTTGTTTCGGCATTTCTTCTCAGGGATCAGTCAGCAAGGAAATGTCGTTTTGATAACCTGTCTAGCCTTTTCCCAATTATGTTGGAGTTGTTTTCCAGCTTAAAGAATACCAGTATTTTACCTGGAGTGACTACCTATCTGATCTACACATCCCAGTTACTTGGTAATACGGTGCCCCTTGGTAAGACTGGTTGTCAGACTTTCGGATTTCCGACTGTCAAAGATCTTCGAATGACAGCTGGGACTAATGACTTAACATGCTTTCCGAGGCACGGAGAGGTCTCGGTATGTAAAGCTGGTCACCCATCCAAAAACTGACCTGAGCAAGCGTAGCTTAACCTCCGCCTGTGTTGGTGTGGCTGTTAATATTTATCCGCGAAACTATCAGCTTGACCCAGTTATTAAAATTAGTTTAAAAATAATAATATTTTGTAATCAGTTTGCGCCTTTATATCTATATTTCTACAACTGATACCAACAACGTTTGTTATAAATAATTTAGTTGATAATACAATATTGTGAAGTGCGGTCGTGTCATTGTGAATTATTATTAATATTTATTACGACGTTATTATTTAGTGCGTGTGTCGCAGTGATGGTCTGACGTTTTCGTCTAGTGCAGTTTTTTTAATTTTACGGTTGCAAAGTGATTTTTTGTTGTAGGAAAAGGTTTCGGTTAAATTAGAGTTAGGATATTTGGATTTAGGTAAAATAAACGGAACAATAAAAAAAAAATATGTTAAAATGAGTTCGTAAATAAAGCCACAGTATGTTTTGTTTTAGCAGTAAATCAACGCAAAAAATTCGCGTCCTTTAAACATAAAAATCAATTAACAAACAGGTTTCGAAGGCCTTTAGTGTGTTAGTATGTATTACAAATAATTGAATTTAGTTTTTAGTAATTCTGTTACTTGTGAAACTTTTGGTACGAAACAATTTATTTAACAGTGATCAATGATGTTCCCTGTATGACCTTTGCCTCGTAGTGAATCATATACTTAGCGTTATCATACACTTCAATGGAAGGTCATTATCAGAGGAAAAGCAAAGTTTCTGCGATTTGTAGCGTATACAGTGCACCTATTATAGTGACATATTTCTTTAAATTGGTTTTATAAACACTTTTACAAGTCGAAAATATACTTTTGTTTAGTTTCACGTATCCCGGTGTATGTTTGTAATCAAATTGAGCTAGCTAGTTGACCCACTAACCGATTGTTTTAAAATTAGAAGAGGTCATTGAGGTCGCTGTTTCCTATACGACTAATTCACAGTCAAGGTCACAGTATCTTTTAAAGTCTATTAATAGTAATAATATTGGGTCAGGACATATGAACAGCATGTATATTGGTGTCTGAAATGGTCTTTTGACGAAATAACGACACAGATTGAGTGGACCTGTCTAGTTAGGTATCATAGTGACTTGCCCTGAAAATTATCGTGGTAGGGCTTTCAAGCAAACATCAAAACCTTCAGCGTTATGAACTTATACCATCATAAGTAGTTCGATCAATAGATATTCAATTTTGAATATTGAAATGACTATGTAATGTCGTATTGATCCGTGGGCTAATTTCGTAACACAACAACAATAGGAATACCTTTAATTTCGACAGTTCACCAACATACATTGCGTTGTTGGACAGACAAATATTTCGAACTTATGGAGCAATGGATTACCAATAAACTTAAAAAGATTTAAATTTTGATGAATAGTGTTTTACAATTAGGGTACTGGTTTGTGGGTCCTGGAAATGAATTTGTTTATTCTGTGAATAGGATTTTAGATAACCGGAATCACTTTTACACGTCAAATTATAACAAAATAGTAAAAACTAGATGGAGTCGACATTTCCTATCTGACTTCCCCTGATAAGAAATGGCGAAACAAGCTCAGGGTCTAAGTCTCTTTTAAACTCGAGATATTATCTTGGTCAGATCATATGAAGACAATATAGATTAGTGCCTGAAAAGGTCTTTTGTGGAAAGAACCACACATATTTGAGAGGACCAGTCCAGTCAGTGCAAGCATTTGTCACTAATCGTGTAGCTCAACTCAGACACTGGGTTCGATTCTTAGTTCAAGCAAAGTGTTAATTGGTATTTTCCATCAGGGATATCTCAGTAGCAGGTCGGAGTCTAGATTTGTGGCTTATTTTCTGGGTGGATAATCATCAAATGGCGTCTCTCGCTCCTTGACAGACTTTTACTGACTAAAACCCACCCGTGTTCCTTCAGTTTGCCTCTGCCAGGACCACGGTAACGAACAAATCCGCGACCCTGGCAGTAGGGCTTGGTAACGTTACCAAATTCACGCTATAAGTATCGTTAAGTAACGTTATTTTGTAAAGTTAATTTTTTAACGGTAACACGGGTAACGATACTTTGGTATCGAATCCATAAAATAACGTTACCATTACCGTTACTAGTATCGATACTTTTATCGTTACTTAATGCGTTGTTGTCAACCCGCGCAACCTAAGCGGCACGCCATGGGCGGCGGCGCTCTACGGCAACATCGCCAATGAAACGATGCAAATGCAACTTCATTAATGTAGACGAAAGAAAGAGATGAAAGAAAATAAATAAAATTTAACGTTACTCAGTTACCGGTAAAACGTATGCCAAGTATCGTTACCAAACATAACGTTACCTCTACTAATAACGTTATCTTCGTCCGATGAAAGTAACGATACCAAATTTTTAACGTTATTCAAAGCCCTGCCTGGCAGGTTGGATTTGTGCCTGATTGATGGCAATAGGTATGCCTCTTATTGAGTTGACCTTAATATAATTGGCGGAATGTGGGTTAATGAGGTACACTCTGCCCAAGCCTTTGGGGAGATATAGTCGTGAAGTTTATGTTGTTAAAACCTTGTGAACTGACATTATAAGTGGTTCAATCAATAGGCTCGCTTAGAATATTAAAGTAGGTATGGTATGTATTGATCCGGTCTATGAAGGTCAAACATTTTTTATTGTAAATTTTTCGTGAACTTTTGTACTTGAGTACATGCTAAAAAAGCCTCTTTTGGTCGTTTAAACGAATAGAAACCTTGTTGTTAAGATTATAAAAGTTAAGCACCCAAATCGGTTCACCCGTTTAAGAGCTACGGTGCCACAGACAGACACACATAGCCATAGAACTTATAAAACCCCTTTTTTAGCGTCGGGGGTTAAAAACGAATGTTGTTTTTTTGTGAACTTTGTACTTAAGTGTATGTCAAAGGCTCTTTGCAGCGATTAACGGATTATAAACTCAAGAATTTAAATGAGACTGGTTTATTTTCTTGAACTTCGTATTGGAGTGCATGCTAAAGGTTCTTTCGGGCGATTATACGATTATAAACCTTGTAGTAGTAAAGAGTATTATAGTGACTGTTATCTAATTTTCGTAAACTTTGCACTTGAGTAGTACATGCCAAAGGTTGTACTGGCAGATTAAGGGATCATAAACCTTATGTTATAAAGATTATAAAGGTTGTATTTGTTTATTATTAGTAATAATAGGTATTAGTGTATTTTTATTAATCATTTTTCGTTAGATAATTATTTATTTGCATCATAATGAACTTTGCTCGAGTCATGTTGATACCGTGTATAGTCATAGCTCGATCGTTTTTAGAACATTCTATACTCGTCAGTATAGAGTGCATAAGTACAAAATACACACTTCGATTTTCAACTCTCAGTGCTAAGCAATGCGAGTCATTTTCAGTCAGTCAGTCATTAGCTTCTTTTGAGAACTAGTGATGACAGCGCCATTTTGACCGTTGCCCCCGTTGCCTTCCCGATTCCTCACTTCATCTAATTTTCTTGCGTTTTTTGATTATTTGATACATACATGAACTCACGCCGTTTTCCCAAGGGGGCAGGCAAAATCTTCGCAACGCCACCGACTACGAGTCTACAATCCTTACGTACTCCTTTTGCCTCGTTTAGGTTCATACATCTGGTCATACACTCACGCCGGTTGCGAGTACTACGCACCTGACCTCTCTGAAGAACATCACCAAAAAGGTCACTATATATGTTCTCTTAGGGCGTCCTCTTCGGCGTTTCTACTCATATCTGCCTTGTAAATACCTTTTATAAGCCGCCCTTTATTGAGGTTTTTATAGAATACATTAGATCGGCTGGATTTTGTATTCGAAATCGCTATTCATTTATTTATCATAATCAAAACACTGCAAATAGAATGAAATATGCGACGCATGTTAGATTACAAATCCCGGAAAAGGCAGATCTTATCTGTAGGGTCCAAGGTCACGGGCGTAAACATCGCGGCGCCGATATTAGGTTAGGTCAGGCCTAAAGGTCAGCTCAGTTGGGGATCGCGGAAGACATATTGGTTCCCGTGGTCCCCGACGTAGGTGTGGGACGGAACACCGGGGTGGTTTTAGTCAGTAAGAGTCTGACAGACCCCTCCGCCCACCCCAGGGCGGAGGACATCCATGATGATTTCCACCTCGTGATAAAAAAAAAAAAAAGGCCTAAAGGTCAGCTGGGATGCCAAATATAAACAAACAAAGACTTAGGATTGTGTTTACTGTTTTATGTTCCACATAAGTATGACTGGACACGCCAGAAGGGGACGCATTAACATTGCTTAACCTCAAATCAAACTTCTTCCACATTGCAATCAAGCTTTTGTAACTTTAGAATTAGCGTTCTTTATCTCGCACATAATCACACATTGACATTGGCTTTAGTCACACTTTTTTATCACAGTTTGGGAGCAACAACTGTGATAAAAAGCGTGCCTCAAGCCTACCACAGCGACCGAACTCGTCCCCCCTGCTATCCTATGACGTAAGAATACGAAGCTGCTTTATCAAATTAACTACGGTATAGATATAATTAAAATTTAAAAGGTTTATGCTTAAAAACAGTTTACTTTCACAATTATTACACCACATGACGATATTGATGATGATGACCTTCACAGATTGAACTGGTTTTATTTTATATTTAAATTAGGGGCATCCCTGTTATAAACTTAAAATAACGTAGTTAATAAAATCGAAGCTTGGAATTTATTTTAATTAGTATCCTAATTGCATAACACGATCGATCAGAATCTGTTAATCAATTTTGAAGGCTTCATATTGCTAATACATTGCTTCATATGATCGACTGCGACGTATGCTCAGCAATGTAAATAACGCAATGAAATTCGTTGAACTGTCAAAATGGAAGCAGTTCCTAAATTCTTACTGTTAATGTGTTACGCAACCACCCCGAAGGGCAGAACAAAAACATTAAAAAAATGAGTGAAAATGACGTAATCTGACTGCTTTTTACTATACCAAAGTGTCATGTCATACGTCATAAAAACAACAAATTAATTTAGATGTCAAAAAACCAAAAAAAAAACTTAAAAACAAAATCTTGTATAAAATATTAAAAATTAATTCGTTTCAACATTCGTAGTTGATTTACTGCTAAAACGGAACTGTGTGAAAAAATTTGAAACCTCATTTTAACTGTTTTTTTTTTCTCGGTTGTTTGAGAAAACGGTATTTTTTTATGAACAAAACAATACTTTTTTGCTAATGTATATTTTCCGCAAATTCGACTTTCGTTTTAAAATTTTACGTCACTACCAGTAATATTTAAAAAAATTATTGAGTTTTTGGCTGTTAACTTTTGGAGTCATTCATAGTATTAACAAGACTTTTTAGGTCTCTGTACATACCCTACTAAAGGGAATCTACAGCAGGCCTTATTGCGCTGTTCGTCCGTCACTGGGCTGTATCTTTTCAACCGTAATAAATATACACTTGAAATTTTCACTATGGCTACTACTATGGCGGCTATAACAACAAATAATAAAAATTAAATACAGTTTAAAATTCGAACGGGCCCCACTCATAAAAGAAACGTGTTTTGTTTTTATTGCTGTTGATTTATTTTTGACGGACTGTACCAAAAAGAAATAAGATGATTCAAAAAGTAAAACCACATTGCAAAATCAGTAAATCCAGGAACCAGAATCCAAAGAGCAGTGGTAGCCCAAAGGTATCAGCCCCGACTTACGAAGGATTCGAACCCAGACAGGCGCTTCACTTTGTGTAAATAATTTCATCACCACCGGTCTTAAAACGGTGAAGGGAAACATCGTGAGGAAACCAGCATGTCTTAGAACCAAAAATTCGAAGAAATTTACCAACCCGCACTGGGCCCGCGTGATAGATTACAGCCTGTGTCCCAGCTGTGGGAACTCTATAGGCTGATTACGCATAAGAGACGATTAAAGAAATATAATACAACATTCCAAAAAGTTTAAATCCAGTTTCCTTATTCCGATAAAAATAAACCTTTTATGGAACAGCGTATTGCAGAAATCGAAAGATGCGTGCAATAAAAAAAATCTTCAACAACCATAATTAGAAACGATGATTTTGGTCTTATAATCGATTCCTTTCGTAACTTAAGAAAAAAAAAAAACTGGTTAGACCATGTTTGGCTGTATACGACATTTAAATTTGGTATCTGGCTGTATGCAAGACTGTCCTTGACTCAGTTAAGGTGGGCCGCCATGTTGGATCTTGAACGCGGGAGCTGTCAACTTGACATTTAGAGGTTACTTTTTTTATTTTTTCTTTCATCGCAAGGGTTTATACAGGCTGTCGATAAGTTCACGTTTTAATATTAATGTAAGCTTTTAAAATTAATGTGGAGTGTTCTTTAATTGGTTTACTGTGTATGCCCTTGTGATTATTTTTGCATGATTTCTGGTTTTGTTTTGCATGCGATATTTTTTTTGCAGAACTTTTCAAACTTTTTTTCTTTTATATTGAAAAAATTTCAAGGTCGAAATGTGAGTATACCTCTGCATGTCTGTTTGGTGAATACAGGAGTGATGTCATATATTAGTTTCTTCTAAAAATATTTTATTTAAATTAAAATAAAACAAATATTTAAGGGGGGCTCCCATACAAAAAAAAAAACTTGATAACTATCTGAGACCTAATCCATATTATAAAAAAACAGTTTATCGTCAGATCCAGGTTTAAACCATAGAGCCATTTTTGTATTTCGAACTTCATTCTGACAAAGTTATACAGATTACCAAAGTAGTTTGTCGATTCGTAAGTACTTATGTAAGTCGCCCAATGTTTATTTTGTGACGATATTTATTTTCTGAAGTATCTAACAAACATATTTATCGTGATATTATTTACTTATTTAATTGAGCATTACGTATGACAACATGTACACCAAGCTTGTGTAATTTTAAAATGTTCAAACAAACAATTTTTTAGAGGGCTACTTGAATAATTGGCGTATTAGTCTATACGCATGAACTTACTCGACCGAATCGTCACTTTAAAATATCATAGTATACTAGCTTCTGCCTGTGACTTCGCACGTGACAAAATTTCTTGCTCCCCCAACCCACCCCGTCGCATCGAATCGCCTGCCCGTGAGAGGGCTTTGAATTTGGGCCTTTTTTATTTGCTCGGCTCCTAATGGTCCCAGCGTGATGTTATACAGTTTATAGCCGTCCTCGATAAATGGGCTACCTAAAACTAAAATATTTTTTCAATTCGAACCAGTAGCTTCTTAGATTATCGCGTTCAACTAAACAAATAAACTCTTTAGCTTTATAATATTAGTATAGATTCTATAAGGTGACTCGCACGAAGATAATATATTTGTGGGCGAATCGACAATTCCAGAAATACATTCAGTCAGTGCCCTATATTACCTAACCCCTCCTTCACAGAAGAAGTGAGGAAAAGGGGTCAGGTAATCCAGGGAAGTGACTGTACTAGGCAATTGGCATATTTTGAACAGAACTAAAATATAAGGAAAAAGTACACTCAACTTTATTACATAAAAAACAAATCGCCACATAAATTGATACCCAACGTTCGCTATTATTTATTAAATGAATCTCAATTTAATTAGTTACTTTAAAATGTTTATGTAAGTAGGTACGATCCTCCTAATTTTAGGGTTTCGTATTAAAATTCTAAAACTTCTGTGCTGCTGGACAGTTTGTTCCGCCATTTCGTCTTCCCAGCTAAAGTGAAGTGCTTTTGAAGTGTTGAAGGGCGCCCTTTATTGGAAGACTGTCCTATGTAATTTTGACGGTCAAAAAGTGAATAAATGATCCGTCATTTAGATTTTTTCTATAATGATAAATATTTGATAGCGGTCAAACCCTCGGGGCGATTCGGTATTTCTTCTAAAATAATTTAATTTCATAATTACTATTATGAACATTAACGTTTACAAAATAGTTTTCAACGTTGTCTGTAACCACGTTTAATATTGAGTAACATTAAAAACATATGACTTAAGTTATGGGCAAGAAAAGTTCACATTAGAATTGAGCTAGACCTATCCAAAAACGGTGAAGGTCGAGAGGAAACCGGCATGTCCTAGAACCATAAATTCGAAGACATGTGACATCTACCAACGTACTGGGCCCACGTGCTAGGAAGGTCTGTGTCCCAACAGTGGGAACCAACAACGCTGGCAATGTGGGCTGAATATGCTCATGATCAGACCTATCCGCCAGGATTTACATTTTCCCGAAACTCTTACTTTTTCTGTCGTTAAAAAAATCTATTCTCGCTCTAAGAAAGAAGCGAAGAAAGGGATCATCATCATCATCATCATATCAGCCGAAAGACGTCCACTGCTGGACATAGGCCTCCCCCAATTTGGGAAGTTCGCCTTAATCGACACGCCTGGAATTGACGATGGTAGTATGGTGGTAAAATGCATAGAGAACGCTGTTGCCTATTCTCTAGTAAGTCCCTTAGTCGCCTTTTACGACACTCACGGGAAAAATTGGGGTGGTGCTATTCTTGATGTTCGGTACCACACGGAACTCACGGAATAATCAGATATTCTTCTGGTATTGTAATAATATGATACTGAACCAACTCAAAAACAAGTCCCAACTTTTTGCCAACCAATAACCGTATTTCTAAATGGATTATAACCTTTTTTTCAAAGTATTATCAAAAGAGATGCAAAGTGAAGCCTTTTTTGTGACTACCCGACAAAAACTTGATTAGCCCAGGTCCACACGGACGAAACATTTCAGCACATTCTATTTTCAACGCAAAGCTTAAGCGCCGAAAGTTGAAAATCTGTATGTTGATTACTTTGCCTACCTACTTTTGTATACAATCAAGTTTATCTAACTGAACAGACAGCTGTGCTGCTGGACAGTTTGTTGCGCCACTTTTTCCCAGCTAAAGCACTAGGAAGTGGTAAAGGGCGGGCGTTTTGGGGATTGAATTTTGACGTTTGAAATTGGCGTCGCGGCATTCCGAGACAAAGATGGCGGAACGCGCCCGACTCCTACCGAAAGAACGGGCACTAGAAAAAAACAGAATTCTGTGGAATAGGGAGAGGGAGGCCTTTGCCCTGCAGTGAAACAGGCAACATTAGATTAGATAGCAATTGCCTGAGTCTCAGCCTAATTTGAATAAATGACTTTTGATCCAACAATGTGTTATTTCGATGCGCGTGTAGACGCCCTGTTGGATTCTCTACCCTCAGCTTAATAAATAGAGTTGAAATTCCAGTGCGCTATAAAAATTATCGATTTAAAACAGCGCCCGTGCGTACTAAGCCTTACTGGGTTCAACATCCGAACGGGTTTGACGTGTGTCTCGATCATTATGTAATGATAATAATTATTATTGTGGCCGCATGTATGTGTGTGTGTGTTGAAAAGGCTGTCTCGAAAACTGCTTGACTCATTTTGAACATTAAAGAGCCTCGTCTGCTTGTTGTGAGGCTTTCTTACGCAGATATTTTTCTTGTTCTAGTTCTGTAGTTTTTGCTAAACCCATTATGTAGACGCTCGGAGCCGGTTTTTGCATTTTCAACTTTATTTCGATTAAAGTGCTTCGTTGGTCTATTGGTCTTAAGCGCTACTGTACTGCTGACTCTGGAAAGATGTTTGAACTTTCTGCCATCACTACACTAACAAGAATAGCAATAAAAATAATGAAAGACTTACCAGGAGTATCAGTTTCCACATCAAAATGTATATGAGCTCTTGCAGACACACAAAGGCGGTAGTCGCAAGTGTCACAACGAACACTTAAATGCCACATTCCCACAAAGGCAGCCTGGACTTCTGGTCTGTTCGGACTGGCTGGCAAGACTGATAACCTGTGGAAGAAAATGATGTAAAGGAAAAAGTATAAATTGGACAGTGGTTGCGCCTGGAGTGAAAGAAATAGGACGTCATTCCACATCATTTAAACAAAATGTTGTCACAAACACAGATGCTGATTGTAGTCTCCAATTTTTTAAGTAATTAATTGAAGAAAGTGTTAAGTGCAACTGAACTTTTGGTTATTAAGTTCCAAAATCTGTTGGGCTATTGCCCATTCTAAAGTTGGTTTGGCTCCACTTTCTTGAACTAATATAACCAACTTAGATATTTTCCCACAAACTTTACGGTTAAGCTTATTTTATAAAACGAAATATATTAACAGTTTCTCGAAGGGCAAACTAGCATATTTTTTTCTTGATCTAAAGGTAAAACAGAATGTTGAATTGTTTGTGTTAAAAAATTGAAAGACAATTTATCTAAAAACTTTGGATAAAAATAACTCGATACCATTAGCATGGCGTTGAGCCGAATATTTTGCCCGTACCAAAAATCACTTAAAATGGCTAAAAATTTTCACTGCAAAAAACTTATTAAACTTACATATTCAAATCAAACTTGGTCCCAGGGAAGATCAGGTAGACATCTCTTGGAGACAGACCCTCAGTCCTGGACGTGGAAGAGAAGGAAGCCACTGATGTTGCGTTGTAGAGGTCGATTTGAGGAGCTGGATAAAAAGAGAGGTTTTAAGACTATTTGAGGACTTTAATATAACTTGTGAAATTTGGATTACTATTCGCAGGGCATATAAAGCTATTTCCAGTATATGCTGACTTCTCATTGTACGAAAAGCCTATAAAATGCGAGGTCTGTTAAAACTGGAAATGTATGGCTCGATATGTGGGCGTGTGTACTAGTTATTTATTTTATACTAGCTTTTACCAGCGGCTTCGCCCGCGTATCATACATGTACTCCTTCCTCTTGAATCACTCTGTCTATTGATGAAAACCGCATTAAAATCCGTTGCGTAGTTTAACCCTTTATAGGACGGCTCATACAAAGTGGTCAGTAAACTGGACACTCACTTCAAGGTACCTAGGACCTTGAAGTGGTCGGTCATTTCTTCACTGTTCAGTTTTGTCCTATGAAGGGTTAACCCTTTATAGGACAAAACTGAACAGTGAAGAACGTGAAGGACGGCTCATACAAAGTGGCCAGTAAAGTAGTAAAGTAAAAAAAAGTGGTCCTAGGTACATTGAAGTGAGTGTCCAGTTTACTGGCCACTTTGTATGAGCCGTCCTATTACAGACGCGGGAAGTGACTTTGTTTTATACTTTGTAGAGATATTTGGGAAAACAAATGTGGTAACACGTTTATGGGTTTTATTCGATATTCGGCAGGTGGTTACTGTATATTCATCGGCCGATAATTCGGCAAAAATGTGGAACATTATTTCCGAATAATATTGTATTAAAGAATAAATAATAATATTCTATTTTTTATTCGGCTAGCTAGACAAGTGTTTTTTTTTTTGCTATCCTGGTATCCCTGGCAAGGATAATGGCAAAAATTATTGTATTGTCATCGGTCCTCGATAAGTCTACTAAGTTTAAATGAAATCTGACCGTTTAAAGTGGGTCAAAACAAGTCCAAAGGAGTCGGTTACAAACATAGTTACATAAAAACATACAGGTGAAGCTAAAAAAAGCTTGTCAGTTAAAACTATTCCGAGATGACTAAGACTAGAAATTCACAGAAGACTAAGAGAAGTGTGAAAGAAAAGGACAGGTTGCGCCAACCTAAACTAAATTGGGATAAGTGATCGGCGAACTGCGAACGTTTCATTCATCATTTCAGCCGTAAGACGTCCACTGCTGGACTTAGACCTCCCCCAATTTGGGGGGCTTTGCCATAATCGCCACGCTTGGCAGGCGGGTTGGCGATCGCAGTATGGTGATAAAATACATAGAGAACGCTGCTGCCCATTCTCTAGTAAGTCCCTTAGTCGCCTTTTACGACACCCACGGGAAGAAATGGGGTGGTGTTATTCTTTACGTCCGGCACCACACGGTACAACACCAACGTTTCATTATTGCTGTTCTAACTATCAAAATCAAGGACCTGCGATCATTTCCCTAAATTGAACCTTACGGAAAATTCTGCTCCTGTCCAGCACATAAATTGCTTGCTATCAAGTTTTTTCGTCACAACAACACCAGCAATCTTCTTGTCATAACACAACAGATTGTGACAGCCGGAACCTGGTCATTTCATAATTGTGGTCATCATCATTTCATTGGAGCATCGTGATTTTCGTTGTAATTTGTATTGCGTTCATAATGACTTCGTATAGTACCATAAATGTGAAGGTTACTGGTAGTTACATACATTAAATTGTTTCATGTCTTCTTTCCATGGAGTGATATAAGTCTTCCAGACCGTATTGCGGCCATGACGGCCAATTTCAACGGAGACTAGCCATCGATGCGGGAGATATTATAGTGCTCAAGTGTGTGCGCAGACACAGGGGCACTCACTGTTCCCTCACTGTCTAAAGTCCGATGGGACGGCAATCCGACACGACCGGAGAGAGATCAGGCGCAGGACCAAATACTTTTTTTTTTCGAGTAGTAGTTCCAGAGTTTAGGGCGTTCAAACAAACTCTACACTTTATTATTCGACTAGCTTCTGTCCGCGACTTCGTCCGCGTTAAATTTCTTGTTCCCCCGACCCTTCTCGTCGCGTCGAATCGCCTACTCTTGCGATTTTCCCCGTTTTTGCAACATTTTTCATTACTGCTCCGCTCCTCTTGGTTGTAGCGTGATGTTATATAGCCTATAGCCTTCCTCGATAAATAGGCTACGCAATACAAAAAGATTTTTTTAATTCGGACCAGTAGTTCCTGAGATTAGCGCGTTCAATCAAACAAACGAACAAACAAACTCTTCAGCTTTATAATATTAGTATAGATTAGATATGACAGTCTAGGGAAAATTGTACTAGTTGAGGAGAGAGACAACAGATACTGACCATCATTAGGAGGGTAAAGAACAGCATGCTCTACGGCTCCTTCGATGAATACCCTCAAAGCTGTCACTCCATTCTCTACTGGAACTCCTAAGGATATTGCTTGACCGCCTCCACGACGTACTAGAAGCAACTGTTGGGAGAGAAAATATCTTACATGAATCTGCATTACAGAGCTAGTTTACTAGCTAATCCCAGTAATTAAAAAAATACAGGATCGAATTAAATTACCTTGCAATACTTTACCCCCATGTTGGCTATCGAATTGACACATCGGTTTCACACACGAGTTAGATATCGAAAACTGATGGAACAAAAAAAATATTCCTAATTGGATGTCCGAAGGTCAATGCCCGAAATCGATCAGCTGGTTTTGTCATTTTTCGTGGAACATTGCTTTTTAACCGACTTCAAAAAGGAGGAGGTTCTCAATTCGGATGTTTATATGTTTTGGTTTTTTTTTTTAATGTATGTTCGGCCATAACTCCGTCATATATAGACGGATTGCAAAATTCTTTTTTTGTTCGAAAGGGGTTCATTCCGAAATGGTCCCATATAATTTTCATATAGATCTGATGATGAGTTCGGGAGACTGACACCGGAACTCTTTAAAAAATGACAGGAAATCAACCGCGATTTCTGCTATCGCATAAATATGCATTGTTTGTTTGGAATTAGTGCAGGGTGAATACCACAACTAAAAATTTAAAAGTGTCTTAGGATCTGTATTTATTGTTTTTTGCCACCGACTTCCGAAATTAAAGTTATTTTTCACTTTGTAGTGTTTTAAAGGAAGTCGGTGCTTTTTTTTTTGTAAAAAAGTTTTTATTTCTTAAACGAATTTTCAAAAAACCATAACGTTATGTTTGGTTGCCTTAATGCACATGTCAGCGTCATTTAAAGTTCAGAACAAAGTTTGTATAGTCGCGGGATATGTTCGAAAGAGATGCCGTGGCTCTGGCATATAGGCAACTGAAGGAACATGGGTTTCAGTCAGTAAAAGTCTGATACGCCCCCCCCGCTCCACCCAGGGTGGGAGACATCATTAGATGAATTGCCACCAAAAAAAAAACCTAACACGTGGGTAAAGCATTGCTAGCTAATGTATTTAACTGACTCTTTGCTTTTAACCATTACCAGATTTTGCCAATATAAACCTTCTTTTTGAATCAGTCTGTCAATTGAAGGAAACCGCATCAAAATCCGTTGCGCAGTTTAAAAAAATCTAAGCGTACAGACCCGTAAAGTGACTTTGTTTTATACTATACTAGCTTCTGCCCGCGACTTCGTCCACGTTAAATTTCTTGCTCCCCCGACCCTTCCCGTCGCGTCGAATCGCCTACCCGTGCGATTTTCCCTGTTTTTGCAACATTTTTCATTACTGCTACGCTCCTCTTGGTTGTAGCGTGATGTTATATAGCCTTCCTCAATAAATAGGCTACCCAACACAAAGAAAAAAACA
This sequence comes from Aporophyla nigra, assembly GCA_947507805.1. NCBI lineage: Eukaryota > Metazoa > Arthropoda > Insecta > Lepidoptera > Noctuidae > Aporophyla > Aporophyla nigra. Next base: position 8,867,496 of record OX382319.1, on the reverse strand, counting down.
ATTCGGACCAGTAGTTCCTGAGAGTAGCGCGGTCAATCAAACAAACAAACAAATTCTTCAGTTTTATGATATTAGTATAGATGTAGAGAAGATAGAAATGTAAAGGACTGATATAATATTAGTTTGATTAAACCGGTACTTCAGTAATGATGTATTATTTTTTCTCAACACTCACATCGAACTTCTCCATTCCTATATCGTTGTTAAGTCTTCCCCGCCTGCCTTGCTTAGGGTCCAGGGGGTTCCACTGTTCAAGTTCAGCCTCCGCTGCCAAATTACTGGATCCTTCCATGTCCTGAAACAAAATGGTTGTTCTTCATATTAAATCTTGTAAATAGTCTATGCGCGGTTGAAGATATAGCGACATCTAGATTGCCTTATGCGAACTACGCATGACACTGACGTCACGCAAAATCCTGCATCGCGCAAGCAGAATTAACCGCGCTTTTTTTTCAAAAATTATTTATATTGCCATCCCTACCGCCGATTGAACCAAGGAAAATCCAATCATAAGTCAGGGATATTAGACTCAATTTTAAATGCCTAAAGTATTGCAAGAGCCGGTCGAATCACTCATTTATTTATTTATTTATAGTTAATTAAAACGGTACAACACCAATTAAATTAATTAACATAGAAACACATAAAAGGTTGACAATAATTACAAAAGTTAAAAAATTACCTATATTAACAACTAATATGGAACAGTGGACTCCCTTGCATACTTTCTCTCACAGAACACCAGACATGTACGCATCATTTTATTCCATTCATCAACAAACACATCACATTCAGGGTTGGCAGTCAGGAGGGCGTTTAGCATTTTTAAGGTGCGACAGACTGGGGATTCGGCTCTGGCTACAGTCTTAGATGGCAGTTGCGCAAAAAGGTTATGTTGGCGGCTCTGACGGTGTCCAATGTATTTATCGGGCACAAATAACCGACAGAAAAGGCACTTATGTCTTGAGTGATAGATTTTGTGGCTTGAATACAAGGTATCAGGGACATAATACCATGATTCTGAACCCCATTATTTTTTTTTTTTGATGGGAAGTCATCAAATGACGTCTCTCGCTTTGGATGGACCGGAAGGGCGTGTAAGACTTTTACTGACTAAAACCCACCCGTGTTCCTTCAGTTGTCCATATGCCAGGGCCACGGTATCTCTTTCAAACGAATCTCGCGACCCTGGCAGGCCTATGGATCTCTTCATTCTGAACCCCATTGTGATGAACATTTAGGTCTGTTTACGAAAACATAAGAACGGACGTTCATCATCATCCGTCTAACCTTTTTCCCAATTATATTAGGATCGGCTTACAGTCTAACCTGATGCAGCTGAATATCACTGGCTGAATATGACTGGCCTGTTAGTCTAGTGGTTAGTGACCCTGACTGCAAAGACTGAGGTCGTGGGTGCGATTCCCACCCAGGACAAATCTTTGTGTGATGAGCACAATCATTTGTTCTGTGTCTGGGTGTAATTTATCTTGTATGTATTTAGAAATATATAAGTATATTTATCAGTTGTTTGGTTACCATAGTACAGGCTCTGCCTAGTTTGGAATCAGATAACAATGTGTTGGTTGTCCTAAGATATCAGAATTTTACAAGGAGCTCTTACTGCTCATCTGACCTCTACAACTTAGTAACTCGGTAATACGATACCCCTTGGTAGTACTAGTTGTCAGACTTTCGGGGTTCTGACGACCCGTAACGATTGCCAAAGATAAAAAGAAACCACCGGCCACTCGCATTGTTTCGTAATACATACAAACAATCACGCCTTTTTCCCATGGGGGTAGGCAGAAACTACGGAACGCCACCTGCTACGATCTCTGCACACTCCTTTTGCCTCGTTTAGGTTCATACAATTGGTCATACACACACGCCGGTTGCGAGTACTACGCATCTGACCTTTCTGAAGAACATCACCAATAAGGTCACTATATGTCCTCCTAGGGAGGCCCCTCCCGGTGTTTCCACTCACATCTGCCTTGTAAATGCCTTTTGTGAGCCGACCTTCATTCATCCTCTCAACATGACCAAACCATCTAAGCATACTTTTTTCGTAATATCTATTCAGCTTGTGGGAATTAGGTTTCTAGATTCCAAAGACTCTGCTTGTGTAGATCCAATAAATATTTATTTCCAAATTTCTATCATATCAAGTTAGAATAGCTATTAAACATTTACTTTCGATCCTTAATTGTTCATAAACGATGATCATTTCGGTACTAAAATATTATTAGATTCCTATCACTGATTGGAATGCCTTCGCCAGCTCACCACTCGTGATATAGAGGCAAAATTGAGAACGTTAGTCCTAGCCGCAGGCACATCTAACAGTGCGGGGCAGCGGCGCTCACCAATGTACGCGTCCTCACCGCGGGCATCTTCTTAAATTTTAACAATAAATACCTATATTGCTTCCTACTGCATTAGATAGTTTATAGTATTAAGGTTAAAAACGAAATTTAAAAACCCAACACCCAAAACAAAATCCTCATTTATACGTATTGGCCCTTTCAAGTTTAATAAGAAGTTGAACGTAATATTTTGATGAAAGGATCGTAGTGACGAAACGCTTGAACCGATTTTGATAAAACATATCTGAGAACCACCGCTAGAAAAACTTATTTTGTTAAAAAAAACCGTACCGAAATCGGTTCACCCGTTTAAGAGCTACAGTGCCACAGACAGACACACATAGCGGTTAAATGTATAACACCCCCCTTTTTGCGTGGGGGCTAAATAGTCCACCTTTTAAAATAAAATTTTCTGGTTTCCATCTTTTTAAAGTTCACTTTTTACGCGGCCCAGTATTTTGGTTTTTCTACGATGAATATCATTAAAATAACCAAGACGAATAACCAAGGAGGTTCGAAGACATGTGCCGTCTACCAACCCGCACTAGGCCCGCGTGGTAGATTACGGCCCACTCCCTCTCACCGAGAGGAGGCATGTGTCCCAGCAGTGGGAACAATATAGGCTGATTATGGATAGGTTAAATATACGAATAAACTATAATTTCTTTACTTTATTGCTATTTAGCTTTCCTTTTTGCATTTCACACGTTTCGTAAACAAATTCCTGCAGAAGGCACTTATTTTCTATGTATATTGCAACTTTCTAGCTATTTACTATCATTAGCCAGCGCTTTACTGTTTTCAGATCATCGTTAGTGCGGGAATATCGCTTGGTTTGTTACGAGATCGTGTTTTTATGGTATTTCAAATTGGGGGTTTAATAATCTTTCATATGGCTGTTAAAATATTTAGATATTTATAGTCTTTTGACTTTCTTTCCTAGCATCAGATATCCATGTATCTACTATTGAATGTATTTATATTGTTCTGCACGCGTAGCATGACCACCGTAGGAATGGGTTTTGTCTATTCTTGGTTGAATAGAGATAGAATTGTCATGCTACGCCAGCATAAAACGGTACAAATCTTTCTACAATCTTTAATTCTGTCTTTAATCTTTCTACAATTTGTAATTTTGTCTATTCTTCCGTCGACAAAACCCATTTTTATGGTGGTCATGCTACGCGTGCTGAAAGAGTTTTTTTAAATATATCTGTTTATTGAAGACTATGTTACGTTTCTTTATATTGTTCCTTTGATGAGGTAGAGCCTACATTATTCTTTTTCTATTTTTATTATTTCTATTCTCATAGCCATTGACTTTCATACACAAAACTTTCCTCACGACATGTTCCTCATTCCTCCACACCACATACTGAACCAAGACAACCGATTCCCACACAACTTTACAGTTATCGGTGCCACTTTCAGACTTCCTCTTATGTACTCATTTCTTATTATATATTAGTGTAATACCACAATATAAGCCAATTAATGTTCTATAAACTTACCATAACTTGTAAAGGATAAGCCATCACTTCTCCTTCGGTATGTTTGGAGACATTCCTCAACTCCTGCAGACCTTCTTCAGATTCCTCTGAGGGATGGTTGGGATCCGTCCATATTGTGTAAACCTGGTAAAGAAAACAGTTCAATTATTTTTTAACGCATTATGAATGAAGTGAGATACAGTAAATACAGAACCTCCACTCCACCAGCGCCCTCAATGCTAACGACAACCTCTGAGGATCACCAGGTCCCTTGTCAGTGATCACGAACAGCGCACTGTCGATGCCACCAACTTGACCTCTGTTGCTAAAGCCTTCAATGTACTGTAGACTGTTGTGTCTATACTGTCTCCTTATACATCTGCATTTACTGTCAAATGATTCTTACCTTCAACCTTTTCTTCACCAGCGCCCTTAATGCGGAACAGCGCCACCAGCGCCCTTACACAGCAGTGTCTGAGGATCACCGGGGCCTTTTCCCGTCACCACGACGAGCACTCTGTCATATTCTACCAACTTGACCTCTGTTGCTAAGGCTCTGAGTGTGTCTATGCATTCTCCTTATGCATCTATATTTACTGTCAAACGATTCTTACCTTCAACCTCTTCTCCACCAGCGCCCTCAATGCTAACAGCAGCCTCTGAGGATCACCAGGTCCCTTGTCTGTGATCACGAATAGCGCACTGTCATATTCTACCAACCCAATCTAAATTGCTGAGGCCCTCATTGTTCCGTCGTCTGTTGTGTCTGTGCTCTCTCCTTATACATCTGTATTAACTGCCAAATGATTCTTACCTTCAACCTCTTCTCCACCAGCGCCCTCAATGCTAACGGCAGCCTCTGAGGATCACCAGGTCCCTTGTCTGTTATCACGAACAGCGCACTGTCGTATGGCACCAACTTCGCAGCTGTCGCTAAAGCCCTCATGGTTCCGTCGACTGCTGTGTCTGTGTTCACTCCCTGAGGAAAGAGTTGAGATTGATTGTTATTGGATGGTCAAGGGGCAACAACTTCATTTTAGCATTTACGGAAATGCTTAACTTAATCATAGACTTGAAGAATTATCATGGTAAACTAGACTGTTTTTTAGCATCTCGTAATGGCTTAACACATCGTTACTTAATTTAGATGTCAAGCTAGCAAGCCAGTGTCGACGGCGCGTTGTGTTCCAAGCGCGCCTCAAAGAGATGTCAGCAAACTGAACGGGTGGTCCCTTAGGGCCGATGCCTGCTAGGGTCGCGAGATTTGTTCGAAAGAGATACCGTGGCCCTGGCACAGGCAACTGAAGGACACGGGTGGGTTTTAGTCAGTAAAAGTCTAACACGCCCTTCCGCTCCATCCTAGAGCGGGAGACGTCATTTGATGATTTTCCTCACACAAAAAAAAAAGAACTAGGTCCTGTCGTTTCGGGGCAAAGGATACAATGGCAAGTCATTCTGATTCCTAGAATTTTTTGGATTTCAGATAGTAAGCAACATTGACTAAAATCCTTCAAGATGAAGAAATGCCTTTAATTTACCTGATATTTAAGTAGAAGCTTCGACAGAGCTTCAGTTACTGTCTTCTCACCGCTGGCTGTGCTTGTAGGCTGCAGGTTATGCCTTGATCGCCAGTTCACACCTGCAGACAAAATAATCAATTATTTTTTAAAAAAACATGACTTTTGAGAAAATTCAATTAGAACTTGGACAAACTGGCTTCTGCCCGCGACTTTGTACTCGTGAAATTTTTTGTTCCCTTTCCGACCCACCGCGTTACATCGCATCACCGCGTTAGTACTTTGTTTTCGCTTAGCTCTAAGCGGTCCTAGTGTGATGTTAAATAGCCTATAGCCTTCATTAAGAATTGAAATATCATCATCATCATCATTTCAGCCGAAAGACGTCCACTGCTGGACATAGGCCTCCCCCAAGCACCGCCACTTCGATCTGTTCCGTGCTTCTCGCATCCAACGTATTCCTGCGGCCTGAAATATCAAATTCATACAAAAAGAAAACAAATCCGACTAGTTGTATCAGCGCGTACAAACTCTTCAGCTTTATTATCGGTTTTAGTAGATCCAACAGGTAATCGATTTATTAACACGTTAACTGCCATGTCGGACTATGTGTCCGACACTTTTTCTTCCATTCAGGCCTTGTCGGACTGACCGACAACACATACCAAATCTGAACGTGTCGTTGCTGCCTGGCGGCCATGTTTATTACTCTTTCAAGCTATATTAAGTGTCCCGTAGAGCGCAAAAACCACTGTGTCTATATAACTTTTGTTTACATTAACTCCCATACACTTTTTGGAAAGTATGAAGTCAAAATAAAGTAAGGAATTAAATTATAAAAACCTCCTCCGTTTTTTTTCGTCGGTTAAAAATAGAATGTATATAATGTAATAAATACGATATAAGGGTGTCCAAGAACCTGGCGTCCAACTGGATTCCCACGATGCCCCAAGTTCTAACAGTACTCAGAAAAATATTTTAAAAAATCCACCCCATGTACTTACAGGATTATACTGATTTCAAAAAAAAAGGGGAAATGAGCACCCTGTGACATACTTTTGAATGCTGTGACTGCTAATGCTGATAATTTCGATATTTCTTGGAGGTTTTGTAATCTAGGGTATTGCTGTGTCTAAATAGAATGTAAAAATAATGTACTTATTGTACCATTTTAAAATAAAATATTATTTTAACTAAAGGTGATATGGAAAACTATTGAATTTCGCAACTTTGACCGACTGTAGTGTAAAAAAAATGTACCAAAATAGTATGGCAAGTGACGTCAAATTTTGACGCGTTTATTCCTCTTTTTAAAAAGGTATAATACTTACACATTAATTTGAAAAAAAAAAATTTGATAATATTTTTACTCAACAACCCAATTTTTACGAAGTGCCTACCTACTAACGGTAACTGTCGGACCCTTTCTTATCTTAGAAACTGTTTATGTTACTACTATTATTTACTTCGGTTCCAAGAGTGAGCAAGAAGGAAATACACACAGGTAGATGGGTTCTCAGTAGAATAAAAGCAAAGAATGTTAGTTTAAAGATATTTTATTACAATAAATGTTCAAAATGTTGACCACCCGCGGCAATACAAGCTCTCACTCTCCTTAAAAAGGACCGCTTTATGTTTCGCGAGTAACTTTTTTGACGTATCACCTGCACTGCTTGTGTTATCTTCTCACGAAGGTCAGCGATGTCATTAATGGGCTTCGCATAAACGAGCTCCTTCATAGTTCCCCAGAAAAAAAAATCCAGCGGATTTAAGTCAGGTGAGCGGGCTGGCCACGGGATTGTTCCTGATCGCCCAATCCACCTGTTCGGGTATTGCTCGTCCAAAAACTCTCTAACGGATACGCGAAAATGTGCTGGACAGCCGTCGTGTTGGAACCACATATCTGGTGGGGTCTCTTCTAGTAAGTTTGGCAAATCATTTTGAAGAAAATTTAAATATGATTCGCCAGTCAAATTCTCGGGCATCTCAAATGGACCAATAATATTCCCACAGAGAATACCGGTCCACATGTTCACTTTGAACCGGTACTGGGATCTATCTTCTCGCATCAAGTGCGGATTTTCCACATGCCACTCGTGCAAGTTGTGTAGGTTCATGTAGCCATCCTTCTTAAATGTTGATTCATCTGACCACAAAATTTTGTCGATAAAGTTTTCGTCTTCTCGATGTTTTTGCAGGATTGTTTCTCAAAACGCGACTCGGCTCGGATAGTCTCGAGGTAAAAGACTTTGCACTCGCTGTACGTGGTACGGATGATATTCTTCTTTTTGGAGAATACTGTGTGCTGTGCTCTTCGGTATCCCCGTATCAGCTTCTATTCCTCGCACAGAGATGCTTGGATTTGCCGACACCGCCTCTAAAACTTCATCGCGTATGAAGTCATTTACGGGTCGTCCTTCACCAGCTACTTGATTGGGGAACCGCCCGTCACATAGTGATCTGTGCACATTAATGAAAACTCGATGGTCGGGATATCGCGTAGCCCTCGGATACCTTTCTCTGTAAAGTCTCGCTGCAGCTCGTCCATTACCTCTACATTCTCCATAAATGTAGTGCATATTTGCGTATTCTTGCGGAGTGTAGGTCGCCATGGTAGCACACACAAAACACAAACTGTCCAAACACAGGCAAAGGTCGTCGTAAAGAGTTCGTTTCAAAGTCCAGAGCACAAAGAGTAATCGAGTCCAATAAACAAAGCTTTAAATCGTAGTACGTGATCAATGGTAACAATAAGAGAGAGGTGCGTAGTAACGGCAGGAGGCAGTGACGCGTACTGACCGTACTGTTATCCTAAATAGCACGATCCCAGATAGCGTCACTATCTATCTCACTCGCACCTCTAACCTTTTTCTCCCTCACTCTTACCTGAATAATGGGGTACCATAAAGAAGAACCAGCAAATCGCAAAGATAGTTTCTGTCTTGCTCCCTCCTGTTGTAATAACGAATCACTATGGTGAGATGCATGCACATACCGTCCCTTACGGTCTAACCTGTTTTTTGAGAGGCCTGTTGTTATTTTTATGAGCATACAATAGTAATTCTTTAGAGGTTAGATTCAATTCGTCGTAAATTTTTCTTTCTAAGAATTCTGTAAGACATCGTAAAAATTGGGTTGTTGAGTAAAAATATTATCAAAAATTTTTTTTTTCAAATTAATGTGTAAGTATTATACCTTTTTAAAAAGAGGAATAAACGCGTCAAAATTTGACGTCACTTGCCATACTATTTTGGTACATTTTTTTTACACTACAGTCGGTCAAAGTTGCGAAATTCAATAGTTTTCCATATCACCTTTAGTTAAAATAATATTTTATTTTAAAATGGTACAATAAGTACATTATTTTTACATTCTATTTAGACACAGCAATACCCTAGATTACAAAACCTCCAAGAAATATCGAAATTATCAGCATTAGCAGTCACAGCATTCAAAAGTATGTCACAGGGTGCTCATTTCCCCTTTTTTTTTTAAATCAGTATAATTCTGTAAGTACATGGGGTGGATTTTTTAAAATATTTTTCTGAGTACTGTTAGAACTTGGGGCATCGTGGGAATCCAGTTGGACGCCAGGTTCTTGGACACCCTGTATATTTATTTATGGAATAAATAATCTATTAAAGAGAAATAACACTAAGTACATTTTTTGACTTTTTTCTGATTTTCACCATGGCAGTAAACGTGTTAAAAGTTTTAAGTTCTTCTAACTGAACAGACAGCTGTGCTGCTGGACAGTTTGTTGCGCCACTTCTTCTTCCCAGCTAAAGCACTAGGAAGTGATGAAGGGCGGGCGTGCCGGAGGACTGTCTTATGTCACTTCACGTCACTTTTTGACGTTCAAAAAGTTCTGACTCTCATCCTAGTTTGAATAAACGAGTTTTGATTTTGCAAATAATCAGTAGGAGATCATTGTCTATTGCGAAAGATTGTCTATGCTATTACCATAATCCCTAACTTCTATTAGCTAGCTCTAAATAATAACAAAAAGTTAATCAATTACAGTACATAATTGAATCCATTTCCTTTTCAACAGATTGCCACACGTTACTATCGATTTTAGGGTTCCGTGCTTTTGTTATGAAAGAAAACCCGTTTGACGGGCTCATTGAAAAATAAACGCAACAATTTTTGCTGAAACGATTGTAGAGATATTATACATAGATGAAGCATTTTTTTTTTGCTTTTTTTTACCCATCGACGCATTTTTACGAGCAGTATTTTGTAGCTATGTATATTAATTTAAAAATATGGCTCTCCGGGATTAGAATATATTAATTATTTTTTTGCGTATTTCGGAGTTGATTCTTAAAGCTACGGCTAGATTGTCGCGATAACTCGAACCAGACTTCGCGTGTCCTTTCTCGCACACTGCTAAACGTCACGCTGGAAGTTTACTTCGCGTTATCGCGCTATGTAGCCATATACCGTGGCCCTGGCATATGGGCAACTGAAGGAACACGGGTGGGTTTTAGTCAGTAAAAGTCTGACATGCCCTTCCGCTCCACCCTAGTGCGGGAGAAGTCATTTGATGATTTCCCATCGACAAAAAAAATAATGTAACCATAGCATAAGTTGTTGATTTTCATAAGTACTAAACTCCTTTGAAATATATTCCTCATTTTACTTATCAACCTGTTTACATCCGTAGGAACTGTGGTGACCCAGTGGTATCGACCCCGACTTTACAAGTTGTATGTCATAGGTTCAAACACAGACAGGCGCTTTACTTAGTGTAAATAATTTCATCACCACTATTCTTAAAACGGTGAAGAAAAACGTGAAGAAACCGGCATGTTTTAGAACCAACAATTCGAAGACATTTGACATCTACCAACGCGAACTGGGTCCGCGTGGTAGATTACAGCCCTCGCCCTGTAGAGGCCTCTGTCCCAGCAGTGGAGACATTAACGGCTAATTAAATATGAATAAACTAGCTTCTGCCCGCGACTTCGTCCGCGTTAAATTTCTTGTTCCCCCGACCGTTCCGGTCGCGTCGAATCGCCTACCCGTGCGATTTTCCCCGTTTTTGCAACATTTTTCATTACTGCTCCGCTCCTCTTGGTCGTAGCGTGATGTTATATAGCCTTCCTCGATAAATAGGCTACCCAACACAAAAATAATTTTAGTAGTTCCTGAGATTAGCGCGTTCAATCAAACAAACAAACTCTTCAGCTTTATAATATTAGTATAGATGTAAGAATCTAACGTTAAAGGGAAAACTAAACAGAGCTAACAGATCTTGGGAAAGGCAAGGCGCCAGGCACCGACCTTGTATTTAAAATAATTATGTAATGTATCTGTCATGCCCCAGTTGGTACCAGCCCAAGCATTTGGAGCAAAAACTTGCTGATTGCTAAGTAAAAAACTACTTTGGTAAGCGTGTCTCGATCGGTAGTTAGATTTAACTATATTTAAACTAGCTTTGATCTTCCGTGTGGAGCAGGACGTAAAGAATAGCCGACATTAAATTTCTTCCCGTGTCGTAAAAGGCGACTAAGGGACTTACTAGAGAATGGGCAGCAGCGTTCTCTATGCATTTTACTACCTTACTGCGATCGCCAACCCGCCTGCCAAGCGTGGCGATTAAGGCAACCTCCCCACATTGGGGTCGGCTTATTTTCAGCAGTGCATATCAGCCTACCACAATGGTGATAAAACGAACCATGCCCAGCCGAGTCGGATTCGGCGATTGACCTCCTACTCGAAGTTGGACCTACCTAACTGAACAGTTTGTCCTAGGTAAACATAATCGTCCACTATTTCGAGTGTAGAGTTTCCGATCTTCATGAGAATGGGTGTGACACGGGCATAGGGTATTTTCCGTTTTTTTAAAAACAGTTTCTTTTTGAAGACTGGGAAGAAATATTCAACAGAAAAATAAAATGTATCTTATCAATGTCCATTTTACGCGTTAGAAGTGAAAAAAATCTAATTTGTTTTAATGGTTTTGAATTTACCGCCAAAACGCTCGGTGCGCTGACGTTTACCGTGTGACGTCACTTTTGTGTGTATTGAATTTTGACTTAGGTATGTGATCTGTGCTCGATCTGTAAATCTCGGAGTGGATTTAGGATATATTTAGGATTTTTGGAATGGATTAATGGAAATACAATGGAAGCTGGTTTTATAAAAGCCGATAGTGCAAATCTGCCCACAGTAGATGTTTTTATAGTTGGAAATTTCTTTGCAAACAACCCCGATTTTTGTGCTACGGAGTAGGTATAAATAGTTTATGTGGCGCATTTTTAAAAGTATTTGTACACAGAGGCACCACACACCAGTAATAACATTTTCTATCCATTTGAGATACGAAATTACTTGATCGAAATACTGTTTACAACTTGTTTACACAAAGATGACGTCACGTTATCGTACGGAGCGTTTTGGCGGTTTTAAAACCATTGAAAATAAATTAGATTTTAATCACTTCTAATGCAGAAAATGGAGATTAATTACAAAAACAATCTTTTTCTGTTAAATATTCCTTCACAGTCTTCAAAATTAAATAGTTTTAAAAAAAGTGGAAAATACCCTATAGGGCTCTATAGGGCTTCACCTTCGTTTTGTCCATGTTCATTATAAGACCCACTCTTTCGGAAGCTCTACTGAGGCAAAACCTAGTAATAAATAATTGGATTAAACTATCAATACAGGATCAGTTTTCATCCAGTGTGCAAACTGTAACCATGAATTCAGTGTAGAAAATGTTCGTCTGTTATACAAAAAAAAAAATCTGCTGTTCCATACATTTTGACCCTGTAGGTATTGCATTTTTCTATGAAACAGCTGATTTTTTTTTTTGTAAAACCGTCGAAAAATTTCTGCGCACGGCGGTCTAGAATGATAAATGCTGAATTCATGGTTACAATTTGCGCACAGGATAAAAACTTATACTGTATTATAAAATTCAAAGTCCTGAATGACTGACTGACTGATAGATCAACGCACAGTCTAAACCTCTTGTCCTAGAGTCATGAAATTTGTAGGGTATATTCTTTGTGAGGAGAAGATATCCACTAAGAAAGGGTGTTTTGAAATTCCATTCCTAAGAGGGGGGTTGAAATGGTGAATTTTTCGACATGCACGCGGGCGAAGCCGTGGGCAGAAGCTAGTCGTGTATAAAAAGCAAAAAAAAACTGGTCGCATTTTTTGACATAAAAAAAATAAACGTAATTAAATCAACAACGGTATTCATAATTTTGGTGACGCTTGTGTAAAGACTCAAAAATAGCCTGGACTATTCTTCAAGCTAATTATTTACTGTAAAGAATTATATTCATTTGTCAATATAGACATCTGTCAATGTCTTAGGGTGCTGTCATATCGGCTACATGATAAGGCCAAACAAACAGAAAGACTATTTTCTGCCCGTGATTTCGTCCACAAAAGTATACGTTTTTTTTTTTTTTTTTTTTTGTTTAGCCTATACTGACCCACTACTGGGCAAAGGCCTCCCCCAAGTTCTTCCAGGAACTGTTGACCCGCGCCACCTCAAACTTTTTTTTTTTTTCATTATACCGAGTAAAATATATGTTTTTGTTGTTGTTAATTTTTATGGCCGTCATGGAAATATTGAAACAATAAAGTGCAAAAAACTTTTTGTAAAAAAAAAACCCAACAAACCGAAACATAACTTTAATTTCGGAAGTCGATAGCACATAAAAAAACGAAAACACACCGACTTTCAAAATTAAAGTTATTTTTCATTTTCAAGCGTTTTTTTTTTTTTGGAAATCGCTTCATTAATCAAGGTGGGAAGGGGGGAGTCCCACACTACGCTAACAAGTGAAAAGTGTAACACCACCCTAACGAAATATGACAGGCGCAATAACACACATTGTCTGTAAAAATATGTCTGTATATGATTTAAATGACAACTGCGCATGACCAATTGCTTGTACTCAGTTAAATACCATATTAATGCAGAAATACGTAAATATTCCATTATGACGCTGGTTTTTTTTTTCATCGTTATTATGGAGTTTCTTGCTGGCTCTTCTCCATAGGAATCAACAATTTGGAACCGTGCACCTAGCTTCTTACGTTTCATAAGTGCCCATGTAGGTTTATGTGAAATAAACATATTTTGATTAGATTTCATGATTGATGTATTGTTACCAGATTACGGCGAAGCAAAAAGGATGTATGTAGGAGAGGGGTGTGATGAAAGAAACGCTTTTTCTTTTTTATCTTTGTTTATTTTAGCTCGTAAAACACTAAGTTCAATATTTTTGTTCGTAACATGGCGTTTACTTTGCAATAACTCTCCCACCTCTCACTCTCTCTCTCTCTTTATCACCCTCCCACCTCTCATTCAATCTTACGTTCCACTTACCAATAAATTTAATGTCGAAAGACCCCGTCGCCCAACAAATGTTTTTTTTAGGGTTCGGTACCTCAAAAGGAAAAAAGGGCTTATAGGATCACTCTGTTGTCCGTCCGTCTGTCTGTCTGTCCAGACCCTTTGTCTCGGGAACGCGTTGAGGTTTCGAGTTGAAATTAAAACGATACAGTCTAGAGTCTTAAATCTAAAGTCTCTTGAAGCTGAGAAAAAACCAAACTTTTAAGTAACCTGAAAAAAAGATACGGCCGTTTATGCCGCAAAAACTTATATTTCGACACTCTCAAGGGAATCAAAATGTAAAGGGTATTTTACGTTGACCTAGAACTATGAAATTTGGCAAGTAATATAGGTACTACAAGTATAGGGAAAAATCTGAAAACTACTAAACTACTAAAACTATTTGTAAATAAATCATTAAAAAAATGATATTTAAGTACTTACTTAAAAAACTATTTTTGATAACATGTACCTACAAATTTGTACGGAACCCTCGGTGGGCGAGTCCGACTCGCACTTGTCCGGTTTTTGTTCCATTAGTTTGCTATATTCATACCCAACACTTGAGTAAAGTATTACCAGCCTATTAATTTGGACCCGGTATACAATGAAAATAATATCTAATCTATAGAACAAACGACATGTATTCTTAAATGTGATCGTTACCTACATCTTTTTCATAAATACGTTAGTTTATTACGGATTAATTTAGTTATTTATTACTTGTTTTTTACATCTCATTATAGCTAACTCTGAACTGTATGTTTTTCCATACATTTTCATCAGCTAATTGAATCTACAACCACGTGTAGAATTAAACGGCTTATGTTTAACTTACCACCAGATATAGTAACATATAACAGACAAAAATAGTAAATGATCACCAAAATTAAAACCCGCATTTTAATGTAAAATTATAACCAAAGTTTTAACATCTCGCTATCCTATTTAAGCAAAATGACTCCAAATAAATCATTGTTAATCCAAAAGTAGCAAATGATCACCAAAATTAAACCAGCGTTTCAATGTAAAATTATAACCAAAGTTTTTACATCTTGCTATCCTATTTAAGTAAATTGACTCCAAAAAAATCATTGTTAACCCAAAAATTGTTAATGAACACCAAATTATTAAGAGTGAGCTCGACAAATGGATGTGCGAATAACACTTGAGCGACAAAACTGTATTGCGACTGACATAGTTCGAATGCACGCTTGTGCGACACACTGAATCAAGTCGTTTCTAGCACTCGCCGGCCGCTGCCGCGGCACCGCTCGCTTCGCTCGCTCGGCTCGTGCGTAGGAGGTCACAGTTTTAACCTAACCTAACCTAGTGTACTATGTGAGCTCGAGTGTGTCGCACAAGCGTGCATTCGTACATTCATTTGTCGAGCTCACGTAGTACACCCAATTATTAAGATTTGGTGATCATTTACTAAATTTGGTGGTCGAATACAATTTAAAGTGGAGTCGTGACTAAAATAGCTGGTACTATTGTATTTTTAGACTTTATTTTTCTGGTGTTAAGTAGATATTTTTGGTTACAAAACTAAGGGTATCAAAGCATTATATGGTGGTCATTATATTTATCCCCGAATTAAACTATTCTGTCCCCCGAACAGTTCATGTGCGTCAGGTTCTTGTCGTATGAACTCTGACTTACGCTGCCCTATTCATAGACTGTTGCAATCCTATAATATATTTTTTTATTGATATTGATATATTTGCATACTCGAAAAATAAATTTAAATCTAATATTTAAAAAAATATCTTAATTGTAATCGTATTATCATTATTTATTGCAAAATTTAAGTAAATGAAATTGTTTCTTATCCGATTTGATTTTGTAGCTATAGTTAGCTCTACAGTAACTGGCCTGTTAGTCTAGTGGTTAGTGACCCTGACTGCAAAGACAGAGGTCGTGGGTTCGATTCCCACCCAGGACAAATTTTTGTGTGATGAGCACAATCATTTGTTCTGTGTCTGGGTGTAATTTATCTATAATATGTATGTATTTAGAAATATATAAAGTACAGGCTTTGCCTAGTTTGGGATCAGATAACGGTGTGTTGGCTGTCCAAAAAAAAAAAAAAACTTATTTATATATTTAAAAATATTTGTTAATCTTGGTTATGCTCGTCTAGTGGCTGCAGTTGACTGCAACATTACTACTTAAAATTTTGCTAACTTTATGTATTAAATATGTTGTAGTTGTTTATTATCCTTCAATAAATTTAAAAAAAATATTACATTTTCGTAGGTAACCCGCGAAAAAGAAAGAAAATAGGTTTATTTGCGGTTAACATGACGCAGGAACAGACTAAACACAACGAAAATATAAAAAAGCGGGGGGAAAATATGCGTCACATCCACGCAAAACGACCATCACTCGGTAAATGTTTATATAATTTTGTAAATGTATACGTCTTACACACGCTGAAGGGGACGCCCTAGAAGAACATACATATAGTGACCTTTTTGGTCATATTCTTCAGAAAGGTCAGGTGCGTAGTACTCGCAACGCGCGTGCGTTTATGATCAGGATGTATGAACGAAAACGAAGCAAAAGGAGTATGTAAAGATCGTAGCAGATGGCGTTTCTGTAGTCTCTGCCGATCCCCTTGGGAAAAAGGCGTGTGTTTATGTATGTATGTACATACGTGTTACGATCACGAATCATATTTAAATCAACATACCCTGACAAACAAATTACAAAAATCATGACAAATTTTTGAATTGCGCTGACTGCTCTGGCGCATCTCCCTTTAAATTGTGTGAATTTTGATTAATATGCAAATATTTATTGTGTTTCTTGTGTGTGTGTTTGTTGTGTTATTTTATAAGATTGTACCTAAAATATTACATGAAAACATTTTCTCAGTATTTTTTAGGGTTCCGTACCCGAAGGGTAAAACGGGGACCCTATTACTAAAACTCCGTTGTCCGTCCGTCGTTCTGTCTGTCTATCACCAGGCTGTATCTCATGAACCGTGATAGTTAGAAAAATGAAATTTTCACAGATGATGTATTTCTGTTGCCGCTATAACAACAAATACTAAAAAATAGAATAAAATAAATATTTAAGGGGACTCCCATACAACAAACGTGTTTTTTTTTTTGTCGTTTTTCTTTATATTGATAACGGCAACAGGTAGACGCTTGAAATATTCACAGAATATTTAGTTATATACTCACTTTAAAAATAAATAGTTAATTTAATAATAATATTCCACAACTATCACACAACGCCATCTAGTCCCAAGCTAAGCAGAGCTTGTGTTATGGGTACTAGACAACTGATAAACATACTTATATATTTCTAAATACATACATATTATAGATAAATTACACCCAGACACAGAACAAATGATCGTGCTCATCACACAAACATTTGTCCTGGGTGGGAATCGAACCCACGACCTCCGGCATAGCAGTCAGGGTCGCTAACCACTAGACCAACAGGTCAATAAAACAAATATTTAAGGGGGCTCCCATACAACAAATGTGTTTTTTTTTTTTTCGATAATAGTATGGAACCCTTGATGCGTGAGTCCGACTCTTATTGGCCGGTTTTTTTAATACTCACAATGGCTTTTCAAATTTTAGCAAATAAAGAAGACGTTTTGTGCATGAATTAATGTAATTTTTAGTATATAGAATGTATGTAAATGTCTATTATTCTATAATTAATTTTTCTTATTATTTTTGTTACAGGTAAGTTTTGACGTCATTTTCTGGCCGTTACTACGCTTATATTACGTAAGTCAAAATACCTAAATTATTTAAATAATTAAAATGTGAAGTTCTAAGTAATTCATTTTTGTAAATAGGTTTCTACAAACACTTTTACATGTCAATCATATTTTTTTAAACTAGAAGAGGTCGGCGTTTCCTATCTCCTCTGAGAAGAAAGACCGGAACAAACTCAGAGGTCACAGTCTCTTTTAAAGTCCAGACATAATCTTGGTCAGTTCATGTGAAGACCATAAGAAGACACGAGTGGACCTATCTAGTCAGTTTGAACAAAAAAAAAATGACAGTTCGCGGCCGTTACCACTGGGCCACCGCTGCTCTCATCATTATTTCAGCCGAAAGACGCCCACTGCCGGGCATAGGCCTACCCCAATTTGGAGGACTTTGCCCTAATCACCACGCTTCGCAGGCGAGTAGGCGATCGCAGTATGGTGGTAAAATGCATAGAGAACGCTGCTGCCCATTCTAGTCAAAATTCTTTATTGTGAGACAGTGGTTACAGAGTTTTTATTGAGATATTTTGGTGTGCGTTTGCACTGCTCTACCATGTTAGGTATACAATAGTTTGAAATAATTTGTCATCTAAGACCTAAGTTTATGTGAATTCAACTAGCAATTTTAATGGAGTTAAGTTAATTTTTGCATCAAAACATAAAAGCAGTTTGGCACTAAGTCATCACGAATCTGCTGGACAAAAATTCGTATACTGTAATAATATGGGTTATTTACCAAGAAGTCATTTAAGTCCCTTAGTCGCCGCTTACGACACTGAAGAAATAGGATGGTGGTATTCTTTTCGCCCGGCTCCACACGGAACCACTGCTCTGCCTTGGACATCCCCCCCTTTTTTTGGGTGGGAAATCATCAAATGACGTCTCCCGCTCTAGGCGAAGCGGGCGGGCGTGTCAGGCTTTTACTGACTAAAACCCACCCGTGTTCCTTCAGTTACCCATATGTCAGGGCCACGGTATCTCGTTTGAACAATCTCGCGACCCTGGCAGGAGGACATCCCCCTTAAGATGCTGTTCTACGTCAAATGTCGAGAGACAAAGTAAACGTGCATCAAAAACTCTATAAATTAAGTTATACCTGACTTTGTACTATGACCCACTTACCGACAAAGTAACAACTCTGACATCGAACCCGGAACTCTCGACTTAACAACGACAGGACATAAAGTGTCCTTCGCACGTAAAACAACAAAGGTTTATAGTTTTTGTAGTATTTCTTAGTGTTTTAATTATGACTTGTGATGAACTAGGTTTCGTCAGCGGCTGCGCTCGCGTCGAAGTCAAATTTTATTCCATGGGAACTTTCTACCCGAATAATAAGTATACTATGTGTTAATCCAGGTTATAAACTATCTGTGTGTCAAATTTTATCTAAATCCGTTCAGTCGTTTTTGCGTGATTGAGTAACAAATATCTTTATTTTTCCTGGGTGGGAAATCATCAAATGACGTCTTCCGCTCTTGGCGGTTCGGGAGGGCGTGTCAGACTTTTACTGACTAAAACCCACCCGTGTTCGCAACAATGTATTTGTCTGCGATGTTTCTAGCATATGTGGATTGATTTCAAAAATGATTTATTGGATAGGATATGCCTCAAGAGCACAACTAAAAAGTTTATTAAAAAAAAAACAGCTGGCTTCCAAAAAACTATAAAGTGAAAAAAGTCGGTGGCCACAAACTAAAACAGATCGATAGACAACGACTTCCGAAATTACAGGTATTTTCGTATTTTAGTGTTTTTTTTTGCTGTATGATGACATCCACTCGTCAAGTCAAATCCGGTGTTTTCCTAACTTACAGAATGATGTTTTTTTTTACATAACACACTGTCATTCTAATTAGATCCTTACACTAAGTTATTGGACATCAATAATAATGTTTATTTACTTAACTAATTGACACTTATGTGGAGGTTATAAAAACATTTGTGTGCGTTGGGTATTTTCCAGGCTTGAATAAAGTTTTCTGTATTTCCAAACTCTACGAGAGCCTGTATATTTAAAAGTTTGAATATAACCTTGAACGAGGTACATTATCTCTTTTTTCGTGTGGGTGGGGAATCGTCAAATGACCCGCTCTGGGTGGAGCGGGAGGGCGTGTCAGACTTTTACTGATTAAAACCCACCCGTGTTCCTTCAGTTGCCTATGCCAGGGCCACGGTATCTTATTCGAAAAATTCCGTGACCCTGGCAGGTATAGATCTCAGCGGGCCCGTTCAGTTTTTGTTGACACATCTATGAGGCGCGCGTGCAGTGGTCTCGAACGACATAGAGCGAGATCGGTAAAAGTGCCAGCTAAAACGGTATATTTGTACCCAAAATCGGTAAAGAGAATTTCCATGTGTACTGTGTAATCGTAGAATATTCGTTATATTTCGGTACTTCGGTAGAACAGAGCCCATATCGGTAGAAATACCGAAAAATCGGTAGGTTCGAGACCACAGCGCGCGTGGAATACACCGGGCGGCGAGTTACTCATTGGTCGCCGCCCGCAAGCCCGCGCCTATGGTAAAGGCACTTTATCTGTCTCTTTAATTCATGGCAATAGTATAGTACTAACTTCTGCCCGCGACTTCGTTCGCGTTACATTTCTTGTCCCCCGGCCCTTCCCGTCGCGTCGCCTCGAATCGCCTACCCGTGCGATTTTCCCCGTTTTTGCAACATTTTTCATTACTGCTCCGCTCCTCTCAGTTGTAGCGTGATGTTATATAGCCTATAGCCTTCATCGATAAATAGGCTACACAACACAAAAAGGTTTTTTCAATTCGGACCAGTAGTTCCTGAGATTAGCGCGTTCAAACAAACAAACAAACTCTTCAGCTTTATAATATTAGTATAGAATTATAGATATAGGTTAAGCTACCCTTGCCACGGTTGGTACTTGGATGGTGAACATTGCTACATACCAAGACCCCCGGAAAGCACGTTAAGCCGTTGTTCCCGGCTATCATTTATGAATCTTCGACAGTCGTCAAGGGGTAACGTATTACCCAGTAACTGGGTTGTGGAGGTTAGATAGGCAGTCGCTTCATGTAAAATACTGGTATTCAGTTGCATCCGGTTAGACTGGAAGCCGACCCTGACATAGTTGGCAGGCGGGTTGGCGATCGCAGTATGGCGCTAAAATGCATAGAGAACGCTGCTGCCCATTCTCTAGTAACTCCCTTAGTCGCGTCTTAAGACACCTACGGGAAGAAATATGATGGTGCTATTCTTTACACCACCCGGAACAGTTACATAGTATCACTTACCATTAGAATCGTATCCCATAACCAGGACATGGGTCAGATTCAAAGACGGGACGGTCAGATCGCTCCATACTGCCAACGCCCTCGCCAGGGCAGCTGCTCTCAAAGGCACCATGATTCCAGCCGGAGGTCGCACCCAGCAGTCTTGTAACCAACCTCTGACCACTGAGCGAGTGGTCTGGGGTTTGATGTTCGGGGTGTGCGCCTCGAAGTTACGTTTGTCTATTGGTGGTTTTGCATCTGAAAAGAATTGGGGTCGTTTTAATATAATTAAAATTAAAAAAATCACTGGTTTTCTATCGTTCAAGTTTGAAAAGCTGCTGCAAGAATTTCAACGCAGGCGTGGTTATAATCTGCCAGGGTCGCGAGATTTGTTCGAAAGAGTTACCGTGGCCCTGGCATATGGGCAACTGAAGAAACACGGGTGGGTTTTAGTCAGTAAAAGTCTGACAACCCTCAGCTGCATTCCTAATTAAATCATTGATATTTGTTCGTGTGCTTTACCTCAGTATAAACATCTAGCCTTCTTTTTTTTGTCGGTATAACATCATCTAAATGACGTCTCCCGCTCTAAGCGGAGCGGGACGACCTGTCAGACTTTTACTGACTAACCCCCACCCGTGTTCCTTCAGTTGCCTGTGTCAGGGCCACGGTAACTATTTCGAACAATTCCGTAACATAAATATCTTGCCTACATTGTTTTTGATTAGCAATTTAAAGTTAAGTAGAAAGTAAAAGAGAGTTCCGTTTTACCAAGTACATTTACTTACACCAGATTAACTAATACATGACTGTGAATGTTAATTCTCATTTAACTTTAATCATGGTTTGGCAATGTGAGTAATTAATGCGGCCTACCCAAATGTCCTTTCTTTGGTATTGTTCGTTGAATCGTTGAGCTCTTTAAGTTCCGAGTTGAGCTGCGTGTTTAATGATAAATGCGTGCACTTATTGGACAGCGCTTAATATGTGTGGTTCTTTCCTCAAAAGACCAATTCAGTCACTAATTTACAAGATCTGACTAAGATTATGTCTGGACTTTAAAAGAGATTGTGACCTCTGAGTTTGTTTCGGCCTTTCTTGTCAGAGTAATCAGATAGGAAATGCCGCCGACTTCATCGAGTTTAAAAATTATGACTGACTCAGAAAATATTAAGTGTGCGCATTCGAAATGGTTACTAGAGGATTTTGCCGAAAGAATTTCAATAAAAAATCCATTCCACAAACTATAATTTTCTACTAAACATATCATTTTCTATCTTAAAATATCCATTACTGGAATTTATATGTATATTTGCTAAAGGTGACCAAGAATCCGAGGTATCTGTATTTGCTCTATTATTTTCTAACTTCGCCTTTATTTCAATCTATACCTATCAGTAAATTAAGGCACTACTCACCAGTTTCAGCCTTAGGATTCCTTTGACCAGGAATTTCAACCTCCTCGTCTTCAGACTCCTGGATCTTTGGTGACGGTTCCTCCTCCATCACCCTCGTTGTGGCTTGCATTGGCACCGTTTCAGTCTGTAATTGTATATATTACAATGATTACATCATTGCTTGAAAGTTATATATCACCCTTAGACATAGTTAAATATAGTTATAAGTGTATAGAAAGAAAGACTAAAGAAAGATGGTTGTATCGTGTTAAACTTGACTGCTAGAAGAGTGTGATACAGAAGTATGGAAGAAAAAGACAAGGTGGAACAACCACAAATAAACAAGGATAAGGAGGTGATGGTGAGTGAAGACCTAGAGCTGTGGTTGATCATAATGAAGGAGAAAGTAAATGTTTCATATATAGATCTTTCTTTAAAAGATAAAATTGTCGGGACTAGACAAGGCTGCAAAAGACTAGGTTGTGACTATCAAAGAATAATAGGCAAAACACGTCTTGTAGCCGTCTTAAACAACTCATTAGCACCTAACGCAAATGATATAAGAAGACATAACATTAAACAAAATATTATCATTCATCTACATAATGTTTTCATTACTCGACGTCCTACTGAGAAAATTCCCGATAGGTATCACAATTAATTTCAAAGGAATCTCATCCTAAATAACAGCCCTGATTGTTTGATTTACCTTCGATACAATGTCAATATTATTGCTCAAATTTGAGTGTATAATCTTCTCTGCATCGTCGACGGTATTTTTTGCACTGGATCCTGTGATATCAACACTCGTTTCATCTGTAGCTGTCTCTACAGTATCTGGTTCACCATTTTTGGGTTCTCCATCTTCTTCAGTTACATTGTATTCTGTTGTTGTAGATAATTCTTCTTCTTCAATGAGTACTGTGGAGTCCTCTGGTAATTCTTCGCTTTCTTTTACTGTTTTTATTTCTTCTGATGTTAGGTCTTGTGTGTGTGCGATTATGAAGTTTGTTATTATGAGTAGAAGGATTGTTTTTGAAGCCGCCATCTTTGGTTTTTATGGCATTCTTTGGTGGGATACTCTGTGAACAAAGAATTGTTTGGTTAGTTCTGTAGTTATTTTATCTACGGATTTACCGTGACGTTTTATATCCATCAGTAGTTCCTTGGGAAAAAGGGATGGGGCTATAGGTATTTTATTACACCTTCTCTTTTATGTAACATAAACATTGATAGCTCCATAGTACAGCCCTGATCATGGAAATTGCGAAGCTCTTGGAGAATATACATTTGTTTCAATTAAATAATAATGGTCAATGATATCATATGTTATTTGGCTTTAAAACATGTTAAATGTGGTTTAAAGATTGGCTTAAATATTTGGCTTCATTTTGAGTTAACATTGGAGATTTTGGTACTTAGGTAATTAGTTAGAATCACTTTTCAATAGTATTTTTTTGTATGACGGTACATCTATAGCGTATCTTTTCAACAGCTGTAAAATATTTATATCATAGCGGCATATTGAAAGCCTGACTGAATCACAAGAATATACCCAGGTTATAATATCTTAATTTAAAATCGTGTCGTTGGAGTTTCTTGCCCGTTCTTCTCCAAGTTTAGGATGGTCAACTATCCATCAAACCCACTCTTACAATTCAAAGGTTGAATGAAAATAAATGTTGTGAGTTTGAGGTTGCGCGTCCTGTCTTATATTTATAACTACCTTTTGCCAGCGGGTCCGCTCGCGTATTATACATACAAACCTTCCTCTAGAATCATTAAGTCTATTGATGTAAACCACGTTACAATCAGTATGAGTGGGGACGATATAGGCTACGTACATTTATGAGCTACTACTTTCGTATATTTTTAAACAGACACTAAACAAGAGAAAAATTTAAAGCGTATTTTTCTGCATGCAAATACAATGATATCTCAAGAACATCCATTGTTTTTGCAGGTCTATTAACACAAGACTTCCCTGTACCGATCTTGTTTTTGCAAAGACCAGTCGTGTTGACATTTTGCTCTGAATAAAAATGCTTAGGTAATCTAGTTTAATAGTTACATGTACTGCTTCAAGGCATAATATTATTAGTTCTGTTATGACTTTATGAGCAAGGCAATGTAATTGGCTGTAATGGGGCCACTAATTATATGTCATTGGTCCAATGAAATAATAAATAAATTATATCACTATGATTCAGGTTGATATTACGATATATCAATAATTCGAAATCGCCGCGTTTGAAAGAAAAGAAGATAAGAAAGAAAATGCGTTAAATATGACGCAAAGAAAAACTGAAAACAACAAAAGTATAAAAATCTGGGGAAAATATGCGCCACATCTGCGCAAACCGGCCATCGCTCAGCATAATGCTGCGACTCTATGCGAGACAGAGTCTCCGCGTTGGTTTACAGCGACAGCCGACGCGGACGTGTAACGTCGAACGGTGCAGAAACAATGAGTAAAAATAATAGTTAAAAAAAACACGCTTCCATAGAAAACCAAACTAAAAAGTAGAAAATAATGGGAAAAAAGCGTGGGGTGCCTGATAACAATAAAAAATACCTTAAAAAACACCCCACACTTTTTTTCCATTATTTTCTACTTTTAGTTTGATTTTCTATGGAAGCGTGTTTTTTTTGTTGTCTATGGAAGCGTGTTTTTTAGTTTTTTTTTTAAACTATTATTTATTTTCTATATTTTAGAGTGTTTCGAATTTTGAGACGTATGTCAGCGTAGTTTGTGACGTATGTCAGCGTAGTTTTCGAAGACGGTTTTTTTGCTGTCCTGGTAACCCTGGCAAGGATAATGGCACAAATTTATGAAATTATAGTATTGTCATTGGTCCTCGATAAGTCTACAGAGTTTAAATGAAATCTGGTCGTTTAAAGTGGGTTAAAATCGCGCTATAAGGATTCGGTTACAAACAAACATACAAACATACAAGTGAAGCTAATAAAAGCGTGTAAAAAGAAGTATTAATACTAAATCGTCTCGTCGTCTTTAGTAGTTTGTCTCGTGGTTGCAAGTGCGACTGCTGAACGTACGGTCTTTATTTTGATTCCCAGCAACTTAATTGCGTAACACAAAATCAATAAAAATTTGAATCATTTTGAAATTTATTGTTACCTGTATCCATTGCTTCATTATGTTCGAAAAATGTGTCTGAAGTAAATAACGCAATGAATGTTGTTGAACTGTCAAAATAAAAGACGTTCCTACTGTTAGTGTGTAACGTATTATCTCTCAGGCCAGGCTAAACTCTCCAACCAAGGTACGCAGCAAGAGAGCATGGGAAGCCGTCACCTCCTTCTGCGAAATAGTAATGCTCACGAAGGAGGAGCCGGAGCGCGTGAGGGAGAGGCAATCCCTGCGCCCTCACGCCCCTCGCCGCCGCAGGAGACGCACCGGGCGTCGGGAGTCCATAGCGGACTCCCGGCCACCGTAGGCACGGACTTGCGGGCGGTAAGGACCTGCACCCTAATTGCGAAACGCATAATTTATCAGAATCTGAATGGGATTGAAGATTATTTCTAAACCATTGCGTCATTTGTTCGAATAAATTGTCGGCTCAGCAACGTAAATAACGCAATGAATGTTGTTTAACTATAAATATTAAACCAATTCCTACCGATAAAAAGTTCCGCAATTACCCCTCAGGTCCGGGCCTCAAAGAGATGGCAGCACAAACTAAAGGGGTCTGTTAGGACCGATGCCTGCCAGGGTCATTGATTTGATCGAAACAGTTACCGTGGCCCTGGCACAGGCAACACAAGGAACACGGGTGGGTTTTAGTCAGTAAAAGTCTGAAATGCTCTCCCGCTCCACCCAGAGCGGGAGTCGTCATTTCATGATTTCTCACCCAAAACAAAAAAAAAAAAAACCGGTGAAGTGCGAGTCGGACTCGCGCACCGAGGGTTCCGTACAAACCGAGGGTTCCGTTCATGAGGAAAGGGATAGTAAGTTTAAAATTATTAAAAATATTTTTATTATATGATGTAACTAAAAATTTACGGTTTTCGCAATTTTTCCTTTATCTGTGTTATAAGACGTTGCTTCGTACCAAATTTCAAAATTCTAGATCGATTGGAAGTACCCTTTAGGTAGGTTTTGATTCCCTTGCGAGTTTCGAAAATTTGCGGAAATTTGCGGCATAAACGGCTATATGTTTTGATTGCGTTAGCTTAGAAGGTTGATTTTTTCACAGCTCCAAGGGACAGTAGACTTGAGTATTTAATATAAATTTCAGCATGATACCTCCACGCGTTCCTGAGAAAAAGGGTCTTGACAGACGGACGGACGGACGGACGGACAACAAAGTGATCCAATAAGGGTTCCGCTTTTTCCTTTTGAGGTGCGGAACCCTAAAAAAACAAATAGGCTCGGCTAACACGTTTGTTAACTCACTCGGTGTGTATCAGTCTTTAGAATTTGGGTACTTATCATTTCGTTTGGCCAATAATTCGAATGCAGGATTGCATCTCAATTATTTTGATTAGCTTTGGTAGCTTCACATCTGTCGGTGGACGAAGATTTGGTAACGTAATCTTCTGTTTAATGGTCCTTAATAATACCGGTGAGGAACTGTCCTGCAGGGCAAAGACCTTGTAACATACGGTAATGGAACGAGTATTGGTAACTGGCGTTTGTTTGGGTGTTTGTAATTGCATATACATGACATATTTGAACTTTGTTTCGGAGATGGATAAAAAAGAAAGAAAATGAATTTATTTGCAGTAAAATATGACGTAATGGTTCGGTCAAAACGGTGAAGGAAAATGTCGTGAGGAAACCTGCATGTCCTAGAACCGAAAATTCGAAGACATGTGACATCTACCAACTACCGACTTTCTCTCGCGGTCCCGTATTTTTCGAAAGAGATACCGTGGCCCTGGTACAGGCAACTGAAGGAACACGGGTGGGATTTAGTTAGTAAAAGTCTGACACGGAGTCAAGCCGTTTGATGATTTTCCACCTAGTAAAAAAAAAAACTTTAGAGGTGTCAAGGGACACCCGGATGGAACGAAGTTCCTTTCCAGGATTCATAATTGTTATAATTTTTTTATTATTTATTATGTACAAAAAACCTGTATACACTCAACAAAAATATTATCTCTCTCTCTCTCTCACTCCCTCCCTCTCCTTCTCCCTCTCCCTCTCCCTCTCTCTCTACTCACAACAAAAACAACAACAACATACAAACAACAAAATATATACGGTCGAGTTGAGAAACCTCGTCCTTTTTTTGAAGTCGGTTAAAAAGTGTCGTTACAACTTTTCGTGAGATTCTTTTCCGTCTAGCCCCCTTTCACAACGCGCGATAAGGAACTTCGTTCCAAAAAAATACTGGGCCTTTACCCAAGTATGTTGGAGTCGGTTTCCAGTTTAACCGAACGCAGCTAAATATCAATATTTTACATGGACTGACTGGAAAGGTGGAAATCCTCATGGATGTCCTCCGCCCTGGGGTGGGCGGAGGGGTCTGTCAGACTCTTACTGACTAAAACCACCCCGGTGTTCCGTCCCACACCTCACCCACGGGAACCAATATGTCTTCCGCGATCCCCGACTGGTGCCGGCCCGCCTTTGCGGGCCTCCTCACGTTGGGGGGGAGTGAGGTGTTAAACTCCCCCCCATACATCACAGAGAGGCGCGCGTGGAACACTACGCGCCACCATCTCGGGTCCGTAGCAATAGGGGGCGACGGATGATGGACTGACTGCCTTTTTTTTTTTTTTTTTTTTTTGATCACGAGGTGGAAATCCTCATGGATGTCCTCCGCCCTGGGGTGGGCGGAGGGGTCTGTCAGACTCTTACTGACTAAAACCACCCCGGTGTTCCGTCCCACACCTACGTCGGGGACCACGGGAACCAATATGTCTTCCGCGATCCCCGACCGGTGCCGGCCCGCCTTTGCGGGCCTCCTCACGTTGGGGGGGAGTGAGGTGTTAAACTCCCCCCCATACATCACAGAGAGGCGCGCGTGGAACACTACGCGCCACCATCTCGGGTCCGTACAATAGGGGGCGACGGATATGGACTGAATGCCTGTCTCAACTCCACAACTTAGTTACTGAGTAACACGGTACACCTTGGTAAGACTGGTTGTCAGATTTTCGGGCTTCTGACGACCTGTAACAAAGATCCACGAGTGGCAGACGGGACCAACGGCTTAACGTGCTTTCCGAGGCAGGGCTTTGAATAACGTTAAAAATTTGGTATCGTAACTTTCATCGGACGAAGATAACGTTATTAGTAGAGGTCACGTTATGCTTGGTAACGATACTTGGCATACGTTTTACCGGTAACTGAGTAACGTTAAATTTTTATTTATTTTTTTTCATCTCTTTCTTTCGTCTACATTAATGAAGGTGCATTTGCATCGTTTGATTGGCGATGTTGCCGTAGAGCGCCGCCGCCCATGGCGTGCCGCTTAGGTTGCGTGGGTTGACAACAACGCATTAAGTAACGATAAAAGTATCGATACTAGTAACGTGAATTGGTAACGTTATTTATAGATTCGATACCAAAGTATCGTTACCCGTGTTACCGTTAAAAAATTAACTTTATGAAAATAACGTTACTTAACGATACTTATAGTGTGAATTTGGTAACGTTACCAAGCCCTATTCCGAGGCACGAGGTGTTGGTAAGAAAAGATGGTCACCCATCCACGAACTAACCGCGGCTAGTGAAGCTTAACCTGATCGATCGATCTTTGATGATATTATATTGCAAGCCAAGCCAACTTAACTCCTGCCAGGGTCGCGAGATTGTTTTGAAAGAGTTACCGTGGCCCTGGCTTATGGGCAACTGAACACGGGTGGGTTTTAGTCGTAAAACTCTGACACGCTCTTCCGCTCCATCCAGAGCGGGAGACGTCATTTGATGATTTCCCACACAGAAAAAAAAAACCAACTTAACTAACAAACAAATCTGAAGATAATAAAAATCTGACTGTGTATCGTAGCCTTTAAAATCATTATGTAAAACTCATTCGGTCAGTGTGTACACTTCTTAAACGTAACAATTTAGACCCTCAAGGCGATGACTCACTACCCATTATGTCAGTATGTGAAACCCTGTTTTTTGGGGACCCAGGTATTTAGGGTTCCGCTCCAATGAACGCAAAACGGTTGATTGTCAAATATAGTTCAAATGCTATCTTCTTATTTGTAAAATTACTACAACGTAATAATTTTCATACACCCCAATTAGAGTATTGAACTAAAAGCATAATACAATGACCAAAACTATTTTTTTTTAATGCTAAATGTTGTTATTAAGAAAATCGTTTTGACCCTGGCATTATTGTAGGTATGCATTCAAAATTGTGTCTTATTGCGTGTTATTAAGATTGTTTTTTTTATTTGGCACAATCAGCGGCAGATTTGAAAAAAAAAAACCTGTATTAAAAATTACTATAATCGATGCAGTAGATAATTAGGAACAAACTACTTTCAGGATTTACGTCTATTCTATTACATCTTGTTTAGTAGGTAAAAATTATATTATTTTGTTGATAGTCAATAATGTTCCCATTGCTGGGACAGAAGCCTCCACTCTTCGTTAGTGCAGTATTTATGCAGGCCATAATTCAACACGCGGGCCCAGTGGGAGTTCGAAGTTATGCCGTATGTTTTCAAATTTTTGGTTCATTATAGATTTTTGCATTAATATTCTCTTCACTTATTTCGATTCACCACATTCCCTATTTAAAGAAGAGTAAAAGGAACAAGTTTACTAAATTTTTCAAATTAATATTTCTTCATTCTTCTGCCCTTATCCAAATTTATTTATGGTTGGCGCAACATGTCTTTTTCTTCTACACTTCTCTATTAGTCGTCATCTCAGTAGTCGCCCCCTTTCTATTCATATCATAATTCAGATTGATCATTGTAATCCCCTGTCAGGGTCGCGAGATTGTTTGAAAGAGATACAGTGACCCTGGCACGTGGGCAAATGAAGAAACGGGTGGGTTTTAGTCAGTAAAAGTCTGACACGCCCGAGCTCCGCCCAGAGCGGGAGAAGTCATTTGATAAATTCCATAAAAAAAAAAAAAACATTGTAATCCACATAAATAATATCAACCGCGGAACCCACACCGTCTAACCCAAGATATTACCTGCCCAAAGTTTTTACCATTATCTCCAATCTTAATTGACCACGTGTGCCGGGCGGTTTAGTTTTTTTTTTCTTTCATTCTTTCATTTCTTTGTAGTGTAAACAGTATACATTTATTTGGTGCTAATAGTTTTGTAGTCAGATTTTTCCTGCTTGATGGATTCTACCTCATGGATTCTCATATGCAGACCATTTTTCTCCTGGCCTTATAAGATGGCAGCTGCAAAATTTAGTTCAGGGGTTGTCCATTAATCACGTCAGGCTCGAAGGGGGGGGGGGGGGTCCATAAAAAATCACGAAATATCACAAAGGAGGAGGTTGGGTGTAGTAATATATCACGTGTATTTATTTTTGTATAATAAAATTAGATGATACTTATACTGTATTTTATAAGTATTTAAAAAAAAAGATTATTTGTATGTACTACAAAATACACGTAGGTATCGTTTTCTTGGTTTACGCGGGTGATCAAGCTGATCATAAGCTACACAAGCTGGTCTTCGAATTTTTGGTTCTAGGACATGCCGGTTTCTTCACGATGTTTTCCTTCACCGTTTTGAGAGCAGAGGTGATGAAATTATTTACACAAAATAAAGCGTTTTCCTTTTAGTAAAAAATTGTATCTTGAATCACTCTGTCTATTGATGAAACCTGCATTAAAATCTGTTGGGTAGTTTAAAAGATCTAAGCGTACAGACGCGGGAAGCGACTTTGTTTTATACTATGTACTACTATGTACTTTGTATTTATTTTGTATTTATATCTTTCGAACAAATCTCACGCCCTGGCAGGACTATGTAGAAATTAACACTACTTTAAACTAAATCAACTAAATTTTAATACATTACTATTGATAATTTACCCGCCATTTATTCATTTATTTTGACATGTCCGTGATGGAATACATAAACGATTATAAATGTCTCATTAAAAATCTGGCCTTGAACTTTATTTAGTTCATTAGTCGATGTTAGTTGTAAATTTATCTGCAGTAAAATAAATAAATACATCAACGATAGACGATCCAAAGAAGCGAGGTAGACCTCTTCTCACTTGGATGTCTGTAGTCAACAATGGCCTGAAGCAAGCCCAAGTGAATGACGCGACGACCCAGAACCGAAACATTTGACGAAGAATGACGAGGAGAGCCGACCCCAAATGAAATGGGATAAGGCTAGGCAAAGAGAGAGAGAGAGAGAGATCAACGATAAACGGTGGTTGTAAGCTACCGTCATTCCGATCCATTTCGTCCTTCGGTGCTCTCTACCAGCGATGCCCTAAGCCGAGGACCGTATCCCACAGGGGATGCTCTTCGTTTTAAAATAAAACTCAGTATACTGGATTCAGCGTTGTTTCTGCAGTTATATCTTCTTTATATATATAATTCTACTGTACGTGTGTATGTCACTGAACTCCTCCTAAACGGCTGGACCGATTTGAATGTTTTTTTTTTTGTATGCGTTTGGGTGGCACCCTGAATGGTTTAGATTCACTATTGGACCCGGTAGGTGGCGCTTCTATCGAGTTTTAGGAAACAGGACAACGTCTGTACGGTCAGCTAGTTTTCTATCGACATCTGCCGCCATACTTATTGTTGCCAACTTGCAAAAATATATTATTCGCTTAGTAATCGATTAAATCAGCTCTATATGAATGAACACAATTTATACAAATATTTTGAATGTAGTAATTAAAAAAATAATTAGTAAATATAAATTCTTAATATTCGCGAGTAGTCGCTCTAGTTTCTCTTTGGTTTTGTACTTTCGTTTTTTTTTATGCCACTGAATCCGAAATTTACGTTATTTTTCACTGTGTTGTGTTTTTTTTGGAAGGCATTTTTTTTTACTTTTAATTTTTCACTTTCATTTGGTAGGTAAATAACAGTGACAAGAAGGTACTATAACATCATCAGTATCCTCAAGGAGAAGAAATACATATTATTGATGCTATCTCAAAAACCAATAATCAGAACTCGATCAAATTTATGTGGGAGAACTCTTTGAAACAAAGTATGAATTTCTCAAATCGATTTAATACTGACGGAGTTCTGAGGTAGCAAACGTTAAAAAAAAACTTGATTTTTCTTCTCCTTTTTTTTTGAAGTCAACATATCGCACCCTTAAAAATAAAAAGATGTAACTCAAAAACTACAACTTGTGGAAATCAGCGATTAAAGTTTTCAACTTATTCCGACTTGTCTTTGATTCAAAGTTTTAGACCACTTAC
Organism: Aporophyla nigra; assembly: GCA_947507805.1. Classification (NCBI taxonomy): domain Eukaryota; kingdom Metazoa; phylum Arthropoda; class Insecta; order Lepidoptera; family Noctuidae; genus Aporophyla; species Aporophyla nigra. The sequence goes on along the minus strand of OX382319.1, from coordinate 8,835,007 downwards.
TAGGTATTTCGATAATTTAACTACTGATTTTGATTGACAAAACTATGGCCTTTTAATATAAATGGTTTCTTTTATACTAATTATCTATTATACCTTAAAAAAAATGAAGCAAAAAAAAAGTTTTGAGTTAAATCAGTTTATGCCAAAAAATTCTAGTTAGTAGATGAAATAAACATGCAACAATTCTAAATAATTCTCTTTTATATAAATTAGCAAGAGCATATTAAAATATATTCCAAAATACTTCGTTTTATTATTAATCAAAATATGATAATATTGGCTTATGTATTATTGCATCATTTTACAATAAAAAAAATACAAAAAATAATTATATTTTTTAAAATGAAACAAAATTTGCACTGAATAATCAACCATATAATTTATTATTAATTAACATGCCGCCACTCATGTTCATGATTCCCTTTTGGAACCTAGATTATAGGCAATCTAGTACAAATATTCTCAATTTTAAAATAGAAATAGTTAAAGATATTATTATCTAATTTAAAAAAAAACAATTGCAAATAATCAGTACCTCAGTTTTACACAATATTTCAACAAAACAATAGCTCACAGTTAAATACTTTATAATCATTAAATAATAATCAAATTATTAGCAAGTCAGTCTTGCATTATGCATATCACTAGTTGAGATTCAAAATGTAACATAATTAAGTAATTATTTCAAAGTAAACTTAAAAACAATCAGTCTAGTAATTTACTCCTAAAACTTTTAAACTTAATACTAAGTTCTAACATAATAATAATAACATAAAAAATTAAACTTTATATGAAAAATTAACAGTATCATAGAATAATTCTCATTCTCACTCACAATCTAACCTTATTAAAAAAAATTACATACTTACTTTGGCAGAAAGGAACTTAATTTGTGGCAATACACATAATTGTGAGTAATATCATTACACTTTCTAAAAAAACAGTAGGTATTCATCATTCTTAAATAAGTAGCATCAATATTAAACAATGGAATTATAAAAACTTGCATAAAAGGAGGGAATCAATTTCTTTGTTAGTAGTTCTTTTAGATCTTTTTTCTTATTTTCACTTAGCTGTTGTCTTTGGCTATATGCTTTATCTAGAGTAATCGCAGTTATAGGGTCCATTTTTTTTCTTTTGTTTCTTATATCGACTTGTTTAAAATTAGTATCACTGTAGGAAGTTTTATAATAAAAATTAAATGGTTCTGATTTCACCATCTGCAAAACCTTTACATCATTCCAATTTACAGTATTCCCATCTATGTCTACACTAAAGTTATAACCCCACTGCTCTTGAAGAGACTTTAAGTTGATAAAAGACTCAAAGGTCATTTCATGAACATTAATTGCAGGTTTACTTTTTTTTGCATTTTTAATAAGGGTAATATACTGGTCTGGACTATAAATTGGACCTGCTTTTAAGTTTTTCTTTACCTCTCTTTCTATTAGGCTATGCACACTGTCTGCTTCATTCTGTGTATGTCCCCTTATCATAAATTTATGTGTTATACTGGAAATATTTAGATTAGTTACTGCATACAAATATAATGTGGCGATATATTTATTTTTATTTTGCCCACAGCAGTTGTCTGAGTAAAATATAATTTGTTTCGGTTCTTCGTCTTTTGCACACAGATTTTGTAAATATTCCCAAATGCAAGAGCCAATTTCGTTAGCACCTCGTTTAGCATCCACTTCAGTCCAAAAGAAACAGTAAACATTGTCATATGCTTTTTTATCTCCATTTAGTAGCTCCGTCATAGTCAAATTATAGCTATTTAGTTTCGACTTATAATAAAAAGCCGAAGTATCACCCCTAGGACACTGTAAAACAGCTTCTAAGTCATAGATAACTACTCTAGAGTCTTTGGTTATATTTTGACGATCTGCAAATTTTTCAGCACGACTCAAGGTTTTCTCCTGCATATGCTTACAATATTTATCTTCCAAAACGTGTTTCTGTTCAACATTTGAATTGTGGTATGATGTGCATAGATCACACTGATCTTTCTTTGGTTGGTAAAATCCTAAATTAAATTCATTGTTAAAATTTTTGTAATATGCCATATAATTACCTACTTCCCTGTTAGTATTTCTTTGCTGTGCAGCAAAATCATTGTACAAATCCTTAATAGTCTTCTCACCGCCAATGTACTGCTTTGACGTCGAAGCTCGAACATAATGTGAGTCTACTTTTGGAATCGTATTGATATGTTTTCGAATGTCATCTAGTAACTGTGGGTTAAGTTTGTTGTGATTATTATGTCTCCCTCTTAGGTCATCAAGCATAAAACCATCGTTCATTCTTGATTGCACCGTGTAAATCATTCTTTCAGATATAGACAGTGTATTCTTTAAAAAAGTCTTACATACTCTTATTTTATTATCATTTAAAATAAAATAAAAAGCTTTGTTTGGACGTCTGGGATTTTGGGAATTACTGTATTTATATTTGGGGGTAACATCTTCCATACACGTTCGTAAATAGGCCCTTTGTGCAACTAAGTTCCCTAGGTCCCAAAAGGAGCTAAATAAGTGGTATCTCCCCTCATCATCGATCTTATCTTTACACTTTAATTTACAGTTTTCGTTACATGTGTCTTTTATAAATCGAGCCGGAACAGTTTTACGTCTTTTTGATATCGAGACATACGATTCACCTTTATTACGGAGTTGCTTCGATCGCACTTGCTGCCACTTCTCAATTTTTCGTGATCTCTTGCGTCCTCGACGACTATTATTTGTTTCGCTATTGGAGTCAGAGGAATCTGAAGTTGATCCTTCAAAGAGAAAGTTCTGTCTCCTAATGTGCTTTCTAGGTATTAAAATATAATCTATGGTAGGATCATCGTCGCTGAGATCAATGTCACTTTCATCAGAGTAAATAGAGGAAATATTATAATTAGGCACGCTGTTCTTATTTCGACGCGCTCTTTGCTTTATAATTTGTTGATCCTCACTAACCTCGCGAGCATCACTGGAGCTTGAAGAACTTGATGAAGATGAGGATGAACTAGAAGAAATGGAACTAGACGATGAAGATGAGCTGAAGGATCGAGAACGTTGCGTATTATTGCCTGAGATCGGCAAAATTTGAGAGTCGTAATCAGCAGGCTCGGCATTGTTGTTTAGGTGTATACTATCATCATTTTCACTCACGGTTGAATCACTGCTATAATCAGGTACTAGGCTAACGATTTTTGTAATAGTAGGTGAATCCTGTTTCAAATCAAATTTTGGCTTTTCTACTGTTATTGGCATCGGCTCAGCATCTTGAGATAGATTTTCCTGATTTTCAATATCTACATATTCTCTTCTGGTCTGAAATAAAAATGAAAAAACTAATATCAATATTAGTTCAATTCATCATAAACAGGCAATTTTTAAATATAATGTAAGTTAACTAAATTGTTTACAATTTTCCTAGCGGCACCCTGAGGTATGTAGGGTACTGCGCGCTGTATCTGTTTCCATAAGAATTTGGAGATAAAATTAAACAGACTTTAATCTACCCCTGTACCAATTTAAATCTAAATCCGTTCAGTTGTTTTGCGGTGGTTAAGTAACAAATTAATATTAGCAAGTAGGTATTATTATTAGTATGATTATAGATTACAAGTAATAATAAAGGGCAAAATTAGTATCTTAAATGCTAAAAACTGGCTATGATAATTATATAATTATTTACCTCATCTTGACTAATTATGTGCTCGAGTTCTTCATTACTAGATGGTTCTTGGTTATTTCCGGTTTGAACCAAACCTAGAATTCTACGGGACCTCCAAGATGACGCCATGTTCTATAATAACCTAAAAAGTTAAAGACGAACAATGATTGTAAATTATAATTTGAAAATGGTATTTTCGAATAAACAGCGTTAACTTTTAACATTTCATACAATTTCCCATTCGCGTAAATAATAAAAAGAGGTAAATCAGAATCTTACTTTAGCTACTGTTTATGTTTTACTATAAAGCGATGGTTACTCAATTACTCCAATGAAAAAGACGTATTTTTTAAAATGAAACTGAAGTATTACGTTATAATTTTTCGAACATGCTACATTTTTAAAACAAAACAGAATTAATACAAATCATCATTAAATTATTTTTCTAAAAAAACGAAGTATCTCAAAGATCATGCATTTTATTATAAAATAATTCTAAACTTTCATAGTTACCTTTAGTCAAAAACAGATTAATTTCGTGTTACACCAGCATTACACAACAGAACAGCACTCCCACTCTCAGTCACTGCCGGTTCATCACTGAATCACGCCATTTATTAGAATCGTCCTGTCCAATCCTGTTTATTGAAAAGAGAAGACCGATCGCGTATCTCGCTCGATTTTGACGTATCGAGACGGCTGTTGAATTCTACCTAATCTTTACGCAATGAATATGCGTTTTATTGTAAAAGGTCAAAATTCGTAAATTTTGTGTTACATCTTTTTTTTTTTAAACGAGCGATATATTATGATGATTGATGACAGATAGAGAGAGATAGACATGTTTGGAAGAAAAGGACGTACTGAGCCAGCGCCGATTTGAATTGGAATAAAAGCAGAAGAATGAATATCGTGAATTGTTTTTAAGTCAATCACGTATGATATAACCAGTATGTACGTGTCCCACTGTATTGAGTATGAATGTCGATGGCTATAAGAGTAGAGAGAAACGATAGATGGACTGTGTGAATTATGATATGGATAGAAAGGGGGTGGCTATTGAGATGTCGACTAATAGAGAAGTGTGGAAGAAAAATACTTTTTACAATAAAATAACAACCGACTTCCTAAAAAAAAACAATACAAAGTGAAAAATAACTTTAATTCCGGAAGTCGGTGTCTTAGTATCTGTATTTAAGGATTTTTGGCACTGACCGTATTTTATTTTTAACTTTTTAGTTATGGTAGATACCTCGTACTAATCTAATCGTGTAATTCGTTCATTTGTCGCGCAAATATTTAATCGGTTTAGAAAAACTTTATTTCTCATAAGAATTGCAAAACAAATCACTTACTGAGAAACAATATTTAAAATTAGAGCGCACAGGACTTATATAAAATAACAAAACAAAAATAGCAATTAATGCAAATTTAAGACTTATATGGTTTTCACATGGATCCCATTGTCCAAATGGGACCACACGGGAAGCACCAGCTTTCAAATAAAAAAATAATCATCAAAATCGGTTCTCCCAGTCAAAAGTTATGAGGTAACAAACATTTTAAAAAAAAATCGAATTGATAACCTCCTCTTTTTTTTTTGAAGTCGGTTAAAAAGTCATGTTGACCATAAATAAATTGGCATAAAGGCAATAATGATGATGATGATGTATGTGTCCCACTGTGGGTTAGTCATGACCAGCACCCTTATTGCGAAACGCACAATTTATCAGAATTTGAATGGGAATGAAGATTATTTCTAAACCATTGCGTCGTTTGTTCGAATAAATTGTCGGCTCAGCAACGTAAATAACGCAATGAATGTTTTTTAACTATGAATATTAAACTAATTCCTACCGATAAAAAGTTCCGCAATTACCCCTCAGAGTTCAGAATGAGGTAGAGTTATTTATGTACTTGCATCGAAATGTTGATATTAATATGGATCTTCCCGGGATTTCTGATAGACAATCCCGTGTGACCAACAATATTACAAATAAATAATAATAAAAACCTCAGAGATATATAAGACAAATAAAACAAATATAATTAACATACAATTTTTATTAGTATTAAATTCGCAATACAAATTATTAATAGTCTTAAGCAAATTCTCATACTTATACTTCGTCTTTTTTATAAATAGATCACGGGATTTTTTTGCTCTTCAAAATTAATCCCGGGATTTGGGGCATATCCACTTTATTCTTTCGTTGTATGAAATCAGTGTAAGTACATAAATAACTCTACCTAATTCCGACCTCTGGTCATGACTGATGCTAACCGCGGTTGGTCCGTGGATGGGTGACCGTCACAACATATCGAGATCCCATCCGAGATAGTATGTTAGGCAATTAAGGGGCCAGCCATAAATTACGTCACAAAAATTTCATGATTTTTTGACTCCCCCCCCCCCCCCCCCCCCCTCCCACCCTTGTCACAACTGGTCACATTTGGGTGACTCTCCCCTCCCTCGTGTGACGTCACATATTTTGCAATTTTACATCTAGACATTGTTTTTTTTTTTCTTTCATAGTTCATATTTCGTGTTTTAATAGTACTTTAAATATGTATATTTAGAAATGTGACGTCACAAAATTTAGGGCCCCTCCCCCCCTTTGTCACACAATGTCACAGTTCATCGACCCCCTCCCCCCCTTTAATATGTGACGTAATTTATGGATGGCCCCTAAGGTACAAGTTGACACCTTAAACTTGTAAGTTACAACCACAAAAAACGACAACACAATTCACATTTCTGTGACATTGCATCAACGACCTTACGTTAGCCACGCAACCTGTTGCCGGTTACGTAATGATAGTTACACCTGTTTGAGAGCAGTGGCTAGATTTGAACGCAAGAGTTAGGTAGGGGACGCCCGTCATCGTCATCATCTAAACCTCTACTGCAAGACATAGGCAAGACATAGGCAAGGCAATTTGTGAGGGTTTGCCGTAACCGCCACGCTCGGCAGGCGGGTTAGCGATCGCAGTATGGTGGTCAAATGCATAGAGAACGCTGTGTTTCCAGCGTTGCTTACGTTTACTAGTCGCCTTTCATTCATGCTCTCAACATGACCAAACCATCTAAGCAAGTATTAAATTTAAGAAATCTTGCTTTTTCGCTCTTGATTGTGTAGTACATTCTGAAGAACAGCACCAATAAGGTCACTGTTATATCCTCCTAGGTAAAGAATAACACCACCCCATTTCTTCCCGTGTGTGTCGTAAAAGGCGACTAAGGGACTTACTAGAGAATGGGCAGCAGCATTCTCAATGCATTTTACCAACATACTGCGATCGCCAACCCGTCTGCCAAGCGTGGCGATTATGGCAAAGCCCCCCAAATTGGGGGAGGTCTAAGTCCAGCAGTGGACGTCTTACGGCTGAAATGATGATGATGATAATGATATCCTCCTAGGACATCTCCTGTTTCGTGTGCAGCCGGACGTAAAGAACGCTGGACGCACCATCCCATTTCTTCTCGTGGGTATTGTAGAAGGCGAGTAAGAGACTTACTAGAGAATGGGCAGCAACGTTCTCTATGCATTTTACCACCATACTGCGATCGAAAACCCGCCTGCCAAGCGTAGCAATTACGGCTCATCCGAAAATTGGCGCAGCCCTATGTGTAGGAGTGGACGTCTTTGGGCTGAAATGATGATTAAGATGATACCCAGTTACTGGGTTGTAGAAGTCAGATAAACAGTCGCTCCATGTAAAATACTGGTACTCAGCTGCGTCCGGTTAGACTGAAAGCTGACCCCAACATAGTTGGAAAAAGGCTAGGCAGATGATGAGTGTATAACGCAATTAAGATCCTGTTAGTTGTACATACATCACACCACTCCACCCTCAACTCACTCACACAGCCGCCCCTCTCATATTTTACACACTCACACTTCAATCAATAGTTAAATCTGTAGTGCTAATCTGTAAAAATCTCACCGTGATAACTTGGGTGAAGTGAGGTTAAAGTGAGCTGTCATTAGTGTTAATCCATAGCATTAGATGGATTTACCGCTCACTTTTAGGTCACTTCACCTAAGTTCTCACGGTGAGATTTTAACAGGTCATCACCCGTTCATAAATAAAGGTTTCTTTTGTTACACGACGCTACAGTAGAACATTGACTCCTAGGTCACAGGGTTCCTCTCGTTTAGGAGGCAGGGTTTTTTCACTATTTGTGGCCTTCTGCGCTTAAAGGTACCAGTAGGGAGGTATTGAGTGAAGGCTGGATGTAGAATCTAGAACAGTCCCTTTATAATGCTGAAAATTTTTTTTTCTTAATTATTTTTTTGTAACATACCTCCTAAGTTGAAATTATGAAATAACTAGTTTCGAGAAAATAGAGTTTGCAAGTTAAAGTTACAAAAAAAAAAACAATATTCTACTCGTTTGTTACATAGATTTTTCCACATAGATCCCAACACATTATATGCATCAATGTATCACTAACATAACCGATACTGTACTGCCAATATACAAATAGTATTAAAATTCAAAAACTCAACATAGGTAATAATTATGAAAATATCGACATTTTAGAAGAGATGTCGGTAGGACATCTGGTACATTTATACTAAACATTTCCTTTGAAAAAAAAAATGAGCTTAGAAATGTTGTCTGTAGATGTTAATTGTATCAAATTGTAGCAAATTTCTTGTAGAACAATAATCAGTAAAATCACAAAATGCCATATTTTCACCCAATTTTACAAAATAACTCGGAAACTAAATGCTGACATCTGGTACCTTTATGCGCGGAACGCCACATTTGTGTGGCCTTTTCTCAAAATTCAATGTATCTATTTGAAATGTATTATATACAAAGGTATTTTGTGTGAATAAACTTAATTTATTTATTCCTGCTTATGGTATATATCAGATTTTAAACCTATCACCAACAAATCTTCATGGAGATAAACACCTATTTGTATGCGTATCTTTTAATTACTTGCATGGTTTGAAATCAGCATAACCAGTCTAGTCTGTGCTGTGTCCTACTGACATTAATTCTATTTGAGAAGATCGAGTAATCTTTTGTATATTTACCTATCCGTTTAATATAATAAAAAATTCAAAGAAGATTTTCTAAACCTTAATAAAATATTGCGTGCCAGAGGTAAAGAATAACACCATCCCATTTCGTATCGTAAGAAGCGACTAAGGGACTTGCTACAGAATGGCCAGCAGCGTTCTCTATGCATTTTACCACGTGCGTGGCAAATTCCCCCCAAATTGGGGGAGGCCTATGTCCAGCTGTGGACGTTTTTCGGCTGAAATGATGATGATGAAAGAGGGTTTTTTAAACCCCTAATTAAATATTCAACAGTATCATAACATAGCATGAACTGTATTCATGAGCTTCTGCAAAAATTTGCAAAAGCTCACAAACACAGACTTCATTATCACATGAATGTCGATGCGATCCAACTCCTTGACAACACTGAATTAGTGCGAAGACTGAAAAGGGTAAAACGCTTTGAATTAGTTTAGTGCAGTGTAAGTGAACTTAAAATGTAGTGAAAGTGCTAACTTTTATAAAGAACACGTGGATCCGTCATCCCCTTAACTTATCTATAATATATATGTATTTAGCAATATATAAGTATATTTATCAGTTGTCTGGTTACCATAGGATAGGCTCTGCCTAGTTTGGGATCAGATAACAGTGTGTTGGTTGTCCTAAGATATTATATTATTATATACTTACAGGGAATAAGAAAGACGTTATTGGACGATTTCTTAGTTTTATAGTTACTTAGCAGTTTAAGTTATATTTAAATTACTAATAGGCTAGATTGTAATGTGAATATAGTATCATCAATTGTGATATTTCAAAAAGCAAAAATGAAATAACATAGCATAATCAGACTATTTTGTTCCCACTGCTGGGACACAGGCCTCCTCTGTTCAAGACTGAGCGGGCCATAATCCACCACGCGGGCCCAGTGCGGGTTGGTAGATATCACATGTCTACGAATTTTGGGTTCTAGGACATGCCGGTTTCCTCACGATGTTTTCCATCACCGTTCCACCGTTCTTCACTCTCATCATCTTCATCATCAACATTATTCTCCTGCTCTATCCCAATTTGTTTGCTTCGACGCAACATGTCTTTTCTTCCACACTTCTCTATTAGTCGTCATCTCAGTAGTCACCCCCTTTCTATCCATATCATAATTCACACAGTCCATCCATCGTTTCTTTGGTATCCCTCTACTCTTACAGTCACCGTTTTTCACTGTAATCTTACTAGTATTATAAATGTGACAATTTGTGAGTATGAATACTGTTTGTTACTCTCACGCAAATACTGCTGATCGTAGGGTTGCCAGGCGTTCGGATAAAGCCGGACACAGTCAGGCTTTTTAGTTGCATTTCCGGCTAAATTAGATGGTGTCCGGCCTGTCCGGCTTTTTGTTAGGCTTTTTAGATATGATCATTTTTGTCTTCACCCGCCTCATCTTGTATCGCTAGAGCGCAAGCGAGCGAACTAGCACTGTCCTCCCCGCGTTATTATTGCTCAATTTTAAAGGAAAATGAGCTTTTTAAAGGAGGTGTCTGCCAACCAAAAAATATTAATTCCTTTATGTTACGAAGATTTTAAAATGTAGGTATTTAGTTCATTAGTCTTATGGTTAGTTTTGTTTTAAGTCTAAAAAATAAAGATGTCCGGCCTTTTTACCCAAATGTCCAGCTAAACTGACAGGTCTGCCCAGCTTTTCGGTTTTATAACCTGGCAACCCTAGCTGATCGGATTTAGATGAAATCGATGGTCCTTATTAACAATGTCGGTTATGCATTTTTACCAATATTCACTTTTCTACCTAAATTGAATCACAATAAAAAGATCTACCGTACGTATTTTTTTATTTTTTTAAAAATCATGATATTTAGCCAGTTTTAAAGATAATATTTTGAACTGCTCTACTGAACAGTAGTCTTTTTGTGGAATCGACATTGTTAATAGGGTCCACCGAAATATGGCACGTAGATAGTTTATAACCTGGATTAACCCGTAGGGTATTTTGTATCCCGGTAGTACGTTCCCGCGGGATACTTTTCGACCTCCACGCGGGCGAAATCGCTGGCAAAAGCTAGTCAATTTATATAAAGACCAATTATCTTATTAAACAGTAGTACGAAACAAATATAATAATATATAAAATATATTGATTCTTCACATAACTACATAATTGTCTTCGTTTCGTCGTCTTTTGGCTGCTATAATGATTGTGCCTCGTTTGCTATCCGTAACAACGGTGTTTTAAGATTTTAAAGGAGAAAGGTTATTTAAAATTAAAAGTTATGATTGCTTCAATCAGCTTTCCATAAAAATGCTACGGTAGATCGATTCGGTATTTGTTTGTTACTAATGAGAACAATTTTTTGTTGGTTGGGAAATCATCAAAGGACGTCTCTCGCTCTGGGCGGAGCGGATGCGCGTGTCAGAGTTTTACTTACTAAAACCCACCCGTGTTCCTTCAGTTGCCTGTGCCAGGGCCACGGTAACTCTTTGGAACAAATCTCGTGACCCTGGCAGGACTAATGAGAACCTGAGATGTAAGTTCCCTGCCTAGTTGGTCTGGTAGTCGTTAGCGTTATTGCTCAGCAAGAGGTCCTGATTTCGATTCCAGGGCAATATGTTTTTCCATCTAGAATTTCTCAGTAGCTGCCCGAAGCCTGTATTTATGCCTTGTTAATAGCAATAGGCTCGCCCCCTACTACATGGGACTTAAACATAACTCGGATCCGGGTGCCGGACGTAAAGAATAACACCATTCGGCCGTCCGCTCCCGCGGGACTGCCCGCCTCGCTCGCTCGGCTCGCGCGCGGTCTGTCACACTTCTGAGCTAACCCAATTGGTCAGGATGCCCTAGCTTAGTTACAGCGACCAATTCGACTGGCGCGTGGTTTGTCATTACAGTTCCAGACTAACCTAACCCGATGAGCTTATTCAGCCTACTATGTTCCATGCTGGGACATGGGCCTGCTCCCTATGAGAAGGAGTGACTTGTAATCTACCAGGCGGGTCTAGTGTGGGTTCGTAGATGTCACATGTCTTCGAATGTTTGGTTCTAAGACATGCCGGTTTCCTCACGATGTATTCCTTCACCGTTTTGAGAGCAGTGGAGATGAAATTATTTAAAAAAGTAAAGCGCGTGCTTGGGTTCGGACTAGGGTTGCCACCTTTTTTTCTTGCAATTAAAGTACATTGGTTATTATACTAGATAAGAAAAAAGTACATAGTCTAAAAATAAAGTACGATTTATTTGTATTTGTTTAAAAACGTATTTGTTATTGCTCATTGCAGTTTGTATCACATAAATTTCGTTTAACGAAAAAGTACTTAAGTACTTAAATCCCAAAGAAATCGAATCTTGCAAAATAAATTATTTTCGTGTACTTTGTTGTTCTCATAAAGTATAGAGTCCAATTATGTGAAATAACGTACAATACTTTATTATAAAGTACAGGTGGCAACCCTAGTTCAGACCCACGCCCTACAACTCGTAAGTTCATTGGTTATAGGGTCTCTAGAGGATATAAAGCTCTACTCTCGTCGTTCTGTTCTCGTACTATATGCTCCCCAGCAACACATCTCACGTAAAGTCCACAGTTTACTCAATGAATGTCGAAATTTATTAAGCAACGGAGGTAAAGGTGACGGCAATGGCCGGCTGGTTCAAACAACCTACTTCCCGTAATAGATTACCAATGATTTTGGTTGTAAACATTGCATAAAGCGTTAGTTGGCTTGTTTCGTATTGTGTCGGAGGTAAAGAATAGCACCATCTCATTTCTTCCCGTGGCTGTCGTAAGAGGCGACTGAGGGACTTACTAGAAAATGGGCAGCAGCGTTCTCTATGCATTTTACCACCATACTGCGAACGCAAACCCGCCTGCCAAGCGTGGCGATTGCGGCGAAGTCCCCCAAATTGGGAGATGCCTATGTACGTGTTACGGATGAAATGATGAAGAACATTTTTGGCAAAGCAAGATGGGATTTTTTAAAGGTTCGATAAATGATAAAGTAAGAACTTTTATGATATTGTTAAACAGTTATGTAATAAGTTAAAGTTTCATAACCATAGGGCATTATTGAGTAATGCTAACTTTCTCTTGTCTTAACACAACTTGTTTTTTTTTATTTATATTTTTGTTGTTGTTATAAATTGGACCGTGGCGTATGATTTTGACATTAATCGGTGTTAAAAATTAAGTTATTTTTAAGTCAAGTTCGTTTTTAACGTAATGTTGTTGTTTTTTTGTAATAAATTCATTAATTTAGTACTTTATTATTACTTAACAAACGCACGCAGGTCAAAAGCTTTCTCCATATTTTCTGTTATATGCTAATTTTGTAAAAAAATTATTATGTAACACACTTCCTGCCAGGGTCGCGAGATTCGTTAGAAAGAGTTACCGTGGCCCTGGCATATGAGCAACTAAAGGAACACGGGTGGGTTTTAGTCAGTAAAAGTCTGACACGCCCTCCCGCTCCGCCCAGAGCGGGAGAAGTCGTTTGATGATTCCCAATACAAACAAAAAAAATGTAACACACTTATGGAAATTACCTTTTTTTTTTGTTGGTCGGTGGTTTCGTTACCATCATTACATACCAAAACCCGGATTAAAATGTCCAATATCGATATTATATTATAAATTGCTACAAAATCCTATGTAATGTCTTAAAAATATTGCAGAACTTGGCTGTAAATACGGAATAGAGATTTTTCAATTTTAAATTTTGTTGTCGTATTGTTTCATGAATATCGCTCATACTTTGTTTTTTGTGGCTGGGACTTCATCAAATGACGTTTCCCGCTCTGGGTGGAGCGGAAGGGCATGTTAGACTTAATGACTAAAACCCACCCGTGTTCCTCCAGTTGCCTATGCCAGGGCCACGGTAACTCTTTCGAACCGTGACCCTAGCAGGATCACTAATACTTGGGTGACACAATCTCTATAAACCTCATTTTGTCGTATTTACGTACAGTATATTTTATCTGATGAAGTTACGCGCGCTTTACTTGTGGTAACCACGTGTATAAACACGCTGTGAATGTGTGTGTAATCGTAGGAGCTCTATAGTAACAAAGATTTATAAAATTCTTATTCCATCCATGTATTTATATTACCTAATGACGTAGATCTGGTCATAAATTTTAAACATATCGTTTGTTTTGTGGTTAAACAGAAACATATACATATTGTATATTGATGTATTCTTTTGGTGTGCCGATAGAATTTTTATTAAGTAGTTAAAAACAACTTGACGTTTTCAAGTAGTTTTTCCTCCTAAATTATGTCTGTTTCGTAAGTCTAATGGTCGCAAGCGCTACCGCTGAGGTCCTGGGTTTAATTCCCAGATCGGTCAGTGTTATGGGGTTTTATTTGGAATTTCAGGATTTATTATTAATTCATTTATTTCAGACATCCATACTAATAATATTAAAAAACTGGCCAAGTGCGAGTCGGACTCGCGCACCGAGGGTTCCGTACAAACCTGCAGGAATTCACGGTTTATGCATAAGGTTTATGTTTATGTTTTTTTTTTAATATTTATATTTGAGTTGACTGAATGGAAGGTAAATTGTGGTTTACGATTTATGACGTATTAAAAAAAAAACTACTTACTAGATCTCGTTCAAACCAATTTTCGGTGGAAGTTTACATGGTAATGTACATCATATATTTTTTTTTAGTTTTATCATTCCCTTATTTTAGAAGTTACGGGGGGGGGACACATTTTACCACCATTTTTTTTCATCAAACCCATACCACACGTATGGGTTAGATGAAAAAAAAAATTTAGAGTTTCAGTTCTATGTATGGGGAACCACAAATATTATTGTTTAAAAAAAAAATGATATTAGAAACCTCAATATCATTTTTGAAGACCTATCCATAGATACCCTGCATGTATGGGTTTTATGAAAAAAAAAAATTTTGAGTTTCAGTTCTATGTATGGGGAACCCCAAATATTATTGTATTTTTTCTATTTTTGTGTGAAAATCTTAATGCGGTTTACAGAATACATCTACTTACCAAGTTTCAACAGCATAGCTCTTATAGTTTCGGAAAAAAATGGCTGTGACATACTCGGACGGACAGACAGACATGACGAATCTATAAGGGTTCCGTTTTTTGCCATTTGGCAACGGAACCCTAATAAATGGGAAAGTGTACTCGTAATCTACCTCTGTGCCATATCTCATTTTCGTAGATCCAGTAGTTTTTGAAATTTCTTGATTAATCATTGAGTGAATGTTTGAATGAGTGACCTTTCGCTTTTATATTGTATATGTAAATAGATATTTTTTTTACGACGTTAAATTCTAAAACATTTCGCCTTAAAAAAGAAAACCATATACTTTTTACACTGATCCGCTTTTACCGGTTCTCTTGAATTTTCGTTTGTCATTATAATAAATTAAAACGACATCCTGGAAATAGTCAACTAAGGGGCAAATGCTTCTTCTTATACAGGACAAGTATTTATTCAGTGCGTAAATTGTAACCACGAATTCAGCATATCATTCTAGACCCCCTTGCGCAGAAAATTGTCGTCGGCTTTACAAAAAAAAAAATCTGCTGTTTCATAGAAAAATGCAATACATACGGGATCAAAATGTATGAAACAGCTGATTTTTTTTTGTATAACTGACCAAAACTGACAAAAAATTTCTACGCTGGGTGGTCTAGAATGATATGCTGAATTCATGGTTACAGTTTGCGCACTGGATAAAAATTTATCCTGTATAGAGGAGAAAGGGACATTACCACGCTTATACAAGAAATCATCTGCCTAGCCTTTTCCCAACTATATTGGGCTCGGCTTCCAGTCTAACCGGATGCAGCTGAGTACCAGTGTTTTACATGGAGCGACTGCCTATCTGACCTCGACAACCCAGTTACTGGGTAATACGATACCCCTTGGTAAGACTGGTTGTCAGACCCGTAACGACTGTCTAAGATCTACGAAAGACAGCTGGAACCAACGGCTTAACGTGCTGTCCGAGGCACAGAAGGGTCTTGGTATGTAAAGATGGTCACCCATCCACGGACCGACCGCAGCAAGCGTAGCTTAACCTGAACGATCAACCCGTGCGGCTGTTATGACTTAGCCACGAGGAATATGAAAAGAATTTTTAACATCCTAATTGTCCCAATTGGGTAACAAGTGCAGTGGTGACCCAGTGGTAACGATCCTGTCTTACAAGTTTTATGTCGGAGGTTCGAACCCAAGCTGGCGCTTTACTTTATGTAAATAATTTCATCACCACTGCTCTCAAAACGGTGAAGGAAAACATCGTGAGGAAAGCGGCATGTCCTAGAACCGAAATTTCAAAGATATGTGACATCTACCAACCCGTATTGAACCCGCGTGGTAGATAACGGCCCACTCTCTCTCACCGAGAGGAGGCTTGTTTCCCAGCAGTGGGAACAATATACTTAGGCAGATTTTTGCGTTAGCTTCGATAATACGTATTTATCCAGTTTGTTTGTCGTGATGGTGTTCTAATATGTATTTCCTATCACTTGTGTTTACCTGGCCAGTAGTAGTGGTATACAAATTAGTGCGGGGTAGATACCATAAATTAAATGTAAAAAAACTTTTTTACAAAAAAAAACAACCGACTTCGGTTGTCGGTTGTTTTTCTTTTTATAAAAAAGTTTTATTTTAAAATTTTAGTTGTGGTATCCATCATCATCATCATTTCAGCCGACAGAAGTCCACTGCTGGACATGGCCTCCCCCAATTTGGGGGGCTTTGCCATAATCGATCGCAGTATGGTGGTAAAATGCATAGAGAACGCTGCTGCCCATTCTCTAGTAAGTCCCTTAGTCGCGTTTTACGACACCCACGGGAAGAAATGGGGTGGTGTTATTCTTTACGTCCGGCACCACACGGTGTGGTATCCACCCCGCACTAATTCCAAACAAACAATGCATATTTATGTGATAGCAGAAATCGCGGTTGATTTGCTGTCATTTTTTAAAGAGTTCCGGTGTCTATCTCTGGAACTCATCATCAGATCTATATGAGATTTATATGGGACCATTTCGGAATAAACCCCTTTCAAACAAAAAAAAGAATTTTGCAAATCCGTCTTTATATGACGGAGTTATGACCGAACATACATAAAAAAGAAAAACTTCCGAATTGAGAACCTCCTCCTTTTTGAAGTCGGTTAAAAAAAAAACAACCGACCTCTAAAACCAGCGCTGGGACTCTGTCTCGCATAGGGTCAGCATTATGCTGAGTGATGGCCGTTTTGCGTGGATGTGATGCATGTTTTCCCACACCTTATTTTTCATTTCTGTATACTTTTGGTCTTTCTGTGCGTCATGTTTGCCGCAAATAAACGTATTTTTTTTTTCTTTCTTTTCTTTCAAAATACAGAAAAAAAAGTGAAAAATAACTTAAATATCGGAAACCGTAGCAAAAAATTAAAATACAGATCGAAAGACACCGACTTCCGAAATAAAAGTATGTATTTACTTTTATTCGGTTTTCATAAACTTCAACTGTATACAATGACCCCGGTTAATTCGACGGTCCCTATTAACAATGTCGGATATGCATTTTTACGAATATTCACTTTTTTACATAAATAGAATCACAATAAAAAGATCTATCGTACGATTTTTTTTTTTTTTTTTGAAATATTTTGTTGTGTACCGTGTTGTGCCGGACGTAAAGAATAACACCACCCCATTTCTTCCCGTGGGTGTCGTAAAAGGCGACTAAGGGACTTACTAGAGAATGGGCAGCAGCGTTCTCTATACATTTTACCACCATACTGCGATAGCCAACCCGCCTGCCAAGCGTGGCGATTATGGCAAAGCCCCCCAAATTGGGGGAGGCCGAAGTCCAGCAGTGGACGTCTTACGGCTGAAATGATGATGATGATGATTGTCGGATGTCCGCGCAACAGTGTTAGTAGTAAAACAAACTTTGAACTGCTCTACTGAACAGTCGTCTTTTTGCAGAACCGACATTGTTAATAGGGACGATCGAATTATATCTTTCAGAGGCTGTACAACAAAAAAGATATACACGTATCTTTAAGTTCATGTTTCATCTTCCATTGCATGAAACATAAGTGTTAAATTAAACAGATCGTGACTTCAATATCAAGGGTTTACCTCTAAACGTATTAGCAGGCAAATTCACGCAAATATTATCATTTATGGCAACACTACCATCAGTTATTTAAATATTTATTGATTTTCATTTGCATATTTATACAATATGGTTGCATTTTAAAATAGATCGATATATCTTCTTGATCGTGATGAAGAGGTCAATAGGAGTTAAGAAAAACAATGGTTTTAATAAAGAAAACTCAAGTTAGCAAACATTAGCTTTCTGCATATAAACTTTAAATGTGCCAAATATCACGCACATCCATTCGCGTAGTTTTCGTCAAAAGGTTTTCGTAGTTTTTACTTCAGACAGATAATTCTTTTAAGCCATATTTGTAACGATCACGTATCATAATATTTTAACACGTTAACTGCCATGGTTAAAATCAGAAAACTTCCATGTACTTAGTGTTATTTCACTTTAAATAGATTATTTATTTCATAAATACATTATTTATCCCAAAAACATGACCGCCAGGCAGCAACGACATGTTCAGATTTGGTATGTATTGTCGGTCATATAGTCGGACAAGGCCTGAATGGAACAAAAAGTGTTGGACACATAGTCCGACATGGCAGTTAACGTGTTTATCAACATACTACCTGACACTGTCTTCCAAATGACAAAGATCGTAAGAAAATTTTAATTTGGCAGGCTACATTAGCTCTTCAAATATTTTTGGCCGGTCACTTCCCATCTGCTAGTCTCACACAGAAAATTAAAACTGTAGCTCATTCCCGGAAAAACCGACACCAGCATACACAAGCATGTCCTTGGATGCCCATTAGTATGCTTGCAACGACTCGCGGCGAACCAAATGCTGTCAGTACAATCATAAATCTATTTACTAATAAAATTCAGGACGTAAGCCTCATGTCTGGGAAAATACTGGTTGTATATCCTCATTCCTGTGTTGTTTTGATTGTTCTTGGTTTTGAAGATCGTGTTTTGTAGCTAGATGAAGACTAGTCGGAGGTAGCCAAACAAATTGGATCTTTTTTTTTTTTTGGATGGGAAGTCATCAAATGACTTCTCCCGTTCTGGGCGGAGCGGGAGGGCATGTCAGACTTTTACTGACTAAAACCCACCCGTGTTCCTTCAGTTGCCCATGTGCCAGGTTCACGGTATCTCTTTCGAACAATCTCGCGACCCCGGCAGGCATCGGTCCTAGCAGACCCCTTCAATTTTGCTGACATTTCTTTGAGGCGCGCGTGGAACACTACGCGCCGTCGACCCAAGCTTGGTTCTTACCGGGCGGCGAGCTACCCATTGCTCACCGCCCGCAAGCTCGCGCCTACGGACCAGAAGAGAACTGCTTTTGACACGGTCAGGTTTACGTGGCCTGCTCAAAAGTAAGCTGGACCTTACCATATTCAGCCTATAATGCTCCCTTTGTTGGGACACAGGCCTCGTCTCTGTGAGACGGAATGGGCCGTAGTCCACCACGTGTGGCAGTGCGGGTTGGTAGATGTCACATGTCTTTGAATTTTTGGTTCTAGGACATTTTGGTTTCCTCACGATGTTTTCCTTCACAGTTTTGAAAGCTGTGGTTATGAAATAATGTACTCAAAATAAGATGTATGGTTCGCTCGTAATCCAGGAGCTTGGACATGCCCAAGCTCCTGGATTACGAGCATATTATGTTCGTCATCATCATGTGACCAGAAAGATGTCCACTGCTGGACATAGGCCGCTATTTCAATCGGTTGGCATTTGTTATGGAAAACTAAAATAACGTCTTTATTTACATCACACTCTGAGATAAGCGAGATTTCAGCGTAAATCTTTTGTTTTATTTCATTACTTTGTATCTCGAAACCGGATCGCGCATGTAAATTAAATGAATAAACTCGCCTTTATTGTTATGCGTCTGTTTGCGTGCGAGTTTCTCGGGAACTTTGTTTGATATATAAAAGTTATTTTGTATGAGTAAACTAACTTTTGCCCCTGTCTTCGTCCAAGTAAATGTCGGTTATCGCGGACGCAGATGAAGTCGTGGAATAAAAGGTAGCCTATGTCCT
Organism: Aporophyla nigra; assembly: GCA_947507805.1. Lineage (NCBI taxonomy): Eukaryota > Metazoa > Arthropoda > Insecta > Lepidoptera > Noctuidae > Aporophyla > Aporophyla nigra. The sequence goes on along the minus strand of OX382319.1, from coordinate 8,815,153 downwards.
TTCTTGGGGTTCAAATTTACCCCGTACCACATTTCATCAAACTTGGTTCAGTGGTTTAGTCGTGACAGCGTAACAGACAGAGTTACTTTCGCATTTGTAATATTAAAGTATAGATGACAGGATTTGCCGATCTTTTCTGTAAAACGTCACCGTGAAGACTAAAGATGAAGGAGGATGGATGGAGGATTCCACCTTATTTTAAAGATGACAGCTCACGTCGAGTTCTATTAGAGGTATGAGGAACAGGGTGACAAAAGGTATCGACAAGGCAGATGTGAGTGGAAACACCGGGAGGCGACGCCCTAGGAGGACATATAGTGACCTTATTGGTGATGTTCTTCAGAAAGGTCATGTGCGTAGTACTCGCAACCGACGTGTGTGTATGACCAATTGTATGAACCTAAACGAGGCAAAAGGAGTGTGTAGAGATCGTAGCAGGTGGCGTTCCGTGGTTTCTGCCTACCCCCATGGGAAAAAGGCGTGATTGTATGTATGTAGGAACAGGGTGTGAAGTCCACTCCACGACCAGCAGCACGGGTCGATGGGTCATCTTCAAACTACGCTTTCTGGAGTTGTTCCGTAGATGAGTGACCATCTTTACATACTAAGACCCTTCCGTGCCTCGGAAAGCACGTTAAGCCGTTGGTGATACTGTTATTTGTGAATCTGTGACAGTTGTTACGGGTAGTCATAAGCCAGGAACTCCGACAACCAGTTTTATAAAGGGGTATTAAATACCCAGTAACTGAATTGTGGAGGTCAGATAGGCAGTCATCATCATCATCATCATTTCAGCCGTAAGACGTCCACTGCTGGACTCAGGCCTCCCCCAATTTAGGGGGCTTTGCCATAATCGCCACGCTTGGCAGGCGGGTTGGCGATCGCAGTATGGTGGTAAAATACATAGAGAACGCTGCTGCTCATTCTCTAGTAAATACCTTAGTCGCCTTTTACGACACCCACAGGAAGAAATGGGGTAGTGTTATTCTTTATGTCCAGCACCACACGGTACACCACGGTATTCCATGTAAAATACAGGTATACAGCTATTTTAAATCCGTCGTCAGAAGCCCGGAAGTCTGATCCAGGATTAACGTACTATCCAGTAACTGGATTGTACAGGTCGGATTGGCAGTCGCTCTTTGTACAATATTCTGGTATTCAGCTGCATCCGTTAGACTGCAAGCCGACCCCAGCATAGTTGGGAATTGTCTAGGCAGATTTGATTGCTGGCACATTTAACCTATATGCATAATATAATTGTTTCAGCTCAAAGATTTTCTCAAATATCGAACAGTTGTGAAAAGTTGTAAGGAAATCGGTTGCGCGGTATGGGCTTGTGATACGGAGGAATGAGGAAAATGGCGTGAGGAAAGTATTCAGTATGAATGTCGATGGCTGTGAGAGTATAGGGAGACCAAAGTAACGATGGATGGACTGAATGATGAAAGAGGGTGACTACCGAGATGACGACTAACAGAGAAGTGTGGAAGAAAAAGACATGGTATGGGCTTGTGATACGGAGGAATGGGGAAAATGTTGAGAAGGAAAGTTTTGAGTATGAATGTCGATAGCTGTAAGAGTATAGGGAGACCAAAGTAACGATGGATGAACTGTGTGAATGATGAAAGGAGGTGATTACCGAGATGACGACTAATAGAGAAGTGTGGAAGAAAAAGACATGTTGCGGCGACCACAAATAAATTGGGATGGAGAGGAGAATGATTTTGATCGATCGAATGGTTGATTGTGTGAGATTTGTTCGAATAAATAATAAATTCTATTGTATAACTAGAATAGCTCTTTCGTAGGACCAACTGCAATAGTTTCGTTATAAAAAACTGATTTATGTATAACAATAAAGTTATTTCAATTGCTTGTATGTATAATAGAGTTTTTTTTGACGGGCAATTATTTGGACAATAACGTCTGTGTCAGAAGTTTAGTTAGCATGCTTTGCGAAATATTATAATGTTATCTATTTATTTTAGTAATTTTTTAAGAATAGGGGAAGATCAAAGAAACTATGGGTGGACTGTGTTAATTATGATATGGATAGAAAGGGGATGACTACTGAGATGACGACTAATAGAGAAGTGTGGAAGAAAAATAAACGTTGCGCAGATAGGCTTTATCCAAAGACTTTTAAACTACATACATACATACATAGAATCACGCCTTTTTCCCATGGGGGTAGGCAGAAACCACGGAACGCCACCTGCTACGATCTCTACACACTTCTTTTAAACTATTATAAAATAAGTAATGAGAAAGAGTGAAAGGCGACTAACAAAAGATATTAACAAGGTTGATGTGAGAGCAAACGCCGGTAGGGGACGCTCTAGGAGGAGATACAGTGACCTTATTGGTGAAGTTCTTCTGAAAGGTCAGGTGCGTAGTACTGGTAACCGGCGTGCGTGTATGACCAGATGTATGAACGTTATCGAGGCAAAAGGAATATGTAAAGATGGTACTCGGTGACATTCTGTAGTTTCAGCTTCAGCCTCATGTGGGTAACCATAACAGGACGGCGTGGATTCATTTATCTTTACAAAGTAAAAAACAAAGTCGCTTCCCTTAGACTTCGATCTTTTAAACTACGCAATATTGATACGGTTTTCATCAATAAACATAATGATTCAAGAGAAAGGTTTATATGCATAATATACGGGCGAAACCGCTGGCAAACGTTAGTGTATTATAATACCTGTATATTTTATCACCAAAAACACGTGTTAGGTCACAATTACCAACAGTAATAATATCCTTTCCTAAACATTTATAGACTTTCATAAAAAAATAATTGCCCACGTACTCTCAAAGACCTTGACACGATTTTTCCTTATTATATTATCTTGGTATTATTTGTTAAATATTTAAGTTAGCTGTATTTTGCATGGAGTGACTACCTTTCTGACCTTCACAACCCAGTTACTGAGTAACACTTTTACCCTTCGTAAGGCTTGTTTTTAGAGTTTCGGTCTTCCGACTACCCGCGACAACTGTCTGTGCTTTCTAAGGCACGGAGGGACTCGATATGTAATGCATGGTCCCCCACCCACGAACCGTCCGCGGCAAGTGAAGTTTAAGTTTAGATCGGCCCGTGCGCCTGTTATTATTTACCTCCGACCTTCTATTGAATCGATAAATAATCATTTAAAACATAATGTGCATTAGCTTTCTGCATTTCTTCTCCATAAAAACTTTAACTTTAAACCGAACTGTGCCAAATTTCATACTCCTCCTAATTTTCGTAAAAACTAGAACGTTTACTTATTAATATACTTGGTTAAAAGAAAGAGACAGAGAGATTGAGCTCGTTTTCATGGTTTTCGAGGGTGCTAAAGCCGATAGTGAGGTCAAAATGAAAATCCAAGATGACAGCTTCGAAAATTCTGAATTGTTCATTATGGATGTCGTTTTCATAGATTTCTAGGGTGCTGGAACCGATAGTGAGGTCTAAATAAAGTTTAAAGATGAGTAAACGACTTTACATTTAGAGTTGAAGAAAACGCTTATAAATTCGTTCCTGACGGGGGCCTCCCAACCCGACACGTTTTTATATTGTATGACGCCATATTTGTTTTGATATAACTGTCACTTGTCAGTGATTTTAGGCCAAAGCAAAGTATTGTTATAGCACTTATTGGAAGCTCGCGAACTCAAGTGTTGTGTTTATTATCTTTAAAGATTGGTGATGTAAAAAATATGTATAATTTTATAACCTGAGGTGTATAGTCGAATGTAGTATGTCAGTCGTAGCTCGGGTTACCAACCTTACTATACCTACAACGTGTAACATAATTATTGCAAAACCTCACACACCCCAATTAGAGTATTGAGTTAAAAGTATAATACAATGACCAAATCTTTTTTTTTATTAGGGAAATCGTGGTGACCATTATTTTATGCATTTGAATTGAGTTTTATTGCCCTGGAATAAGATTACATTTTTGTTAGCTCAATCGGCGCGGCGGTAGGTATAACACAATACATAAATATTTAAAGAAAAATACCCATATTAAAAAAAAACAACTAAAAAACACGCTTCCATAGAAAACCAAACTAAAAAGTAGAAAAGTAGAAATTCGAATGTAGTGTAGTGTTTCGAATTTTGAGACGTATGACAGCATAGTTTTTTTTGCTGTCCTGGTAACCCTGGCAAGGATAATGGCACAAATTTATGAAATTATAGTATTGTCATCGGTCCTCGATAAGTCTACAGAGTTTAAATGAAATGTGGTCGTCGTCAAATCGATTAAGTCGTCAATTGTGAACAAACTACTTTTAGGAATTGCGTCTATAGTAGGTATCTTGGTATATCAGAGGCTGAAATCATCATAATCAGCCTGTAATGTTCCCACTGCTGGGAAACAGGCTTCCTCTCCGTGAGAGGGAGTGGGCCATAATCCACCAGTCGGGCCCAATACGGCTTGATAGATGTTGTATTACGTGTCTTGGAAGTTTTCGTTCTAGGACATGCCGGTTTCCTCACGATGTTTTCCTTCACCGTTTTGAGAGCAGTGGTGATGATTTATAGTTACAGTAAAGCACCTGGGTTCGAATCTGCGACCTACATGGACACCGTGACTCCAGAATAACTGACTTTGACTGGCCTGTTAGTCTAGTGGTTAGTGACCCTGACTGCAAAGACTGAGGTCGTGGGTTCGATTCCCACCCAGTACAAATGTTGTGTGATGAGCACAATCATTTGTTCTGTGTCTGGGTGTAATTTATCTATAATATGTATGTATTTAGAAATATATAAGTATATTTATCAGTTGTCTGGTTACCATAGTACAGGCTCTGCCTAGTTTGGGATCAGATAACGGTGTGTTGGTTGTCCTAACATATATATTATTAATAAAATATTAAAAAATTTAAAAAAAAAAAAAAAAAAAACTACCGACTTCCTTTAAAAAAACTATACAAAAAGATAAATAACTTTAATTTTGGAAGTCGGTGTCTTATGATCTGTATTTATTTACCTCGCACTAAATTAATCGCGTTATTCGTTCATTTGTCGCGCAAATGCTTAATGCAAATTTAAGACTTATATGGTTTTCACATGGATGGCATCGTCCGAATGGAACCATTAAAATGGGACTACTCGGGAAGCACCAGCTTTCAAATAAAAAAAGAATCATCAAAATCGGTTCACCCAGTCAAAAGTTACGAGGGAACAAACATAAAAAAAATACAGTCGAATTGATAACCTCCTCCTTTTTTTGAAGTCGGTTAAAAATATAAATATATGTATAAGATAACAAAAACACTGACCTACTCAGATATCGAACCCAGAACAGTAGCCGCGCTTGCTAAGTTCCACAAAACCAGCGAAAAGATCATCTTTATAAATAAAACGAATATTTATTTACAAAAATATGTAAATAAGTATCAAATTTCCATATGGATGAACTTACGTCAATTTGATACAAATGTCCTTCACGAGTATTTGTCCTTGCAAATATTACGAAAATACTTGTTTATTTACACTAATTTAAAAACAAAACTTTAGAGGTGTCAAGGGACACCCGGATGGAACGAAGTTCCTTTCCAGGATTCATAATAGTTATAATTTTTTAATTATTTATTATGTACAAAAAACCTGTATACACTCAACAAAAATATTCTCTCTCTCTCCCTATCTCCTTCTCTCTCCCTCTCTCTCTACCTCCCTCTCTCTCTCCCTCTCTCCCTCGCTCCCTCTCTCTCTCTCCCTCTCTCTCCCCCATCTCCCCCTCTCCCCCTCTTTCTTCCCCTCGTCCCCTGCCCACCCCGGAGTCCATAGCGGACTCCCGGCCACCGTAGGCACGGACTTGCGGACGGCGAGCAATGGGTAGCTAGCCGCCCGGTATATAACATCACGCTACGACTAACGGGAGCGGATTATCAATGAAATTTTTTGTAAAAACTCGGAAAGTATATTACTTTTGAGGGCTTCCGTTGCGTGCGATGCGTAAATGGTTAAAGTAACGTAAAAATCAGCTATGACGGAATTGTTCCCCTTCATCATTTTCATCATTGCAGCCGTAAGACGTCCACTGCTGGACTTAGGCCTCCCCAAATTTGGGGGGCTTTGCCATAATCGCCACGCTTGGCAGGCGGGTTGGCGATCGCAGTATGGTGGTAAAATGCATAGAGAACGCTGCTGCCCATTCTCTAGTAAGTCCCTTAGTCGCCTTTTACGACACCCACGGGAAGAAATGGGGTGGTGTTATTCTTTACGTCCGGCACCACACAGTACGGCTGTTCCTCAAAAAATTTGTAAAAGAAGTGCATGATAGCATGTATCTATCTTTTAAGGTTGGCTCACTATAACTGTTTTAAGTGTAATCAAATCTAAATATTATAACGCTTAAGAGTTTGTTTGGTTACTTACTAGTCTCAGGAACTACATTTAGGCTTGGATAGCCCATTTATCGAAGAAGGCTACATAACGTCACGCTAAGACGCTTAGGACCTGAGCAAAAAGAAAAAAGTCACGATTACGGAGACCTCGCACGGGCTCACGACTCGATGCGACGGGGTGGGTCGGGGGAGTAAGAAATTTGACGCGGATAAAATCGCGGGCAGAAGCTAGTTATTTATAAGTATCGCCATTTGTAAAGGTTCCTTTAATAAGTCTAATTTATAATTCAGACGATCAATTATAATTAATTCAAACATTTTCAATGTCAATCTGTCGAACAGATCAATATCTTATTTTAATATTATAATTTATTAAAATCAAACGTAATTCGTTGATTAATTTTGTCATTTTAAATAAGTTTGGAAACCATTTTGATTTGATTGATCATATTATGTTTTGTAACGTAACGTTTTTTTTTTTTTGTTTTTGTAAGTATTATAAATTATATTTGCGAAAAAAAAAATGTGTTACATGATTTGCACGTTAATAATATAATCAATATTATAATCTTGTACATTAATATTAAGTAAGAGATTTGTTTGGTTCCGGACGTAAAGAATAGCATGATCTCATTTCTTCCCGTGGGTGTAGTAAGAGGCGACTAAGGGACTAGAGAATGGGCAGCAGCGTTCTCTATACATTTTAGCACCATAATGTGATTGTCAACCTGCCTGCCAAGCGTGGCGATTATGGCAAAGTCATCCAAATTGGTGTAGGCCTTTGTCCAGCACGATGATGATGCGTTGAAGAAACAGTGCACGAAGAAATACAGCCGCGAAATTTTTGCGTCCGTGCAAAAATTGACTTAAACCATTCACGATCATATTTCTTTTTTCTTTTACGCGGTATCTTAAAACCTCTTTGTCCCGGATATCAATTTAGAAAACGATCGGTATTTTTTACCTGAATTTTTTGTAGATAAGTTATTGAAATAATGTGGATCCGAACTGAGTGTCGGATTTCATCGGTTGCCTTTTGAAAGGTCAGTTTTTGGGATATATTGAACTTAATAAAAATATTGGTTAAGGGGAAGCGCCGGAGTAGCCCAACGAAATTCAATTTTTGTTACCTTTTTTTAAATAGATTTTTTAGAAATAGACATGTTACGCCGACCCGAAATAAATTAGAATAAGGGCAGGACAATGATGGAAATGGTCCTACCTTAAACCAATTTAAGTTTTTTTTTTTTTTTTCTCTAAGTGATACGTCATTCAGACATGTTTGTAAACAAATAGTCCTAATTAGTAGCATCTATTCAGCGTGTTATTAACGGTTAGATGACTAAAACAATAGGTTTATTTATAAACAAAATGATGCTACTTTGTCAATGTATCCAACCTACATTATGAATCAAAATATCCTCTTTGTAATGAGACAACATTCATTATCTTATTGTAATAGGCATATCCCACTTCTGCTGGTAGGTGTCGTTAGGGGCGACTAAGGGACTTACTAGAGAATGGGCAGCAGTGGTCTCTATGCATTTTACTACCGTACTACGATCGCCAACCCGCCTGCTAAGCGTGGCGATTATGGTAAATTATAAAAATTGTAATTATAAATATTATTAAAATTGGGGGATGCCTATGTCCAGCAGTGGATGTTTTTCGTCTGAAATGATGATGATGATGAATAGTGATGTCCCACTATGTCTGTATACTGAAGTCTTCAAGGAGTATTGTTGGGCCGATTACGGGTTGTGCGGAATACCGTTAATCGGCCGAATATTCGTCAGGATTTTTACACGCTTTATATTAGCTTCACTTGTATGTTTGTTTGTAACCGACTCCTTATAGCGCGATTTTGACCCACTTTAAACGACCGGATTTCATTTAAACTCTTTAGACTTATCGAGGACCGATGACAATACTATAATTTCATAAATGTGTGCCATTATCCTTGCCATGGTTACCAGTACAGCAAAAAAACCGTCTTCGAAAACTACGTTGACCTACGTCACAAACTACGCTGACATACGTCTCAAAATTCGAAACACCCTAAAAAATTTAAAATAAATAATAGTTTAAAAAAACTAAAAAACACGCTTCCATAGAAAACCAAACTAAAAAGTAGAAAATAATGGAAAAAAAACGTGAGGTGCCTGATATCAATAAAAAAAATACCTTTAAAAGCAACCCACGCTTTTTTCCATTATTTTCTACTTTTTAGTTTGGTTTTCTATGGAAGCGTGTTTTTTAGTTTTTTAAAACTATTGTTTATTTGGTTTTGAGAGCAGTGGTGATGAAATTATTTGCACAAATAAAAGACCTGTCTCGGTTAGACCTACGACCTACTTGCAAGTAGCCAGTTTTGTTTAAGTCACATATAATAGGGGCAAGCCTATTACCACCAACCAGGCACAAAGAATCATGTCCAATCTTGACCTGATTTTTTTTAACGCGTCTAGTGATGTAAAATATCTTAAAAAATTGCTAATTTTTTGCTTATTTCGTATCACATAATTGAATTTTCAAAGAAAGCCAGGAAAAAAAGAAATTTAAAAAATGTTTATTATTCTCAAAAGACTTTTTGAAACGTAATGTGTTTTACACACGTTTCGTTTCACATAATACGAAAAAACTTGTTCGTTCATGAGGTTAATAAATGTTCAAAATAACGAAGTGGTATTTTTTTTACTTCAATTTTTAATTTATGACTATCTATGATTTTTTATAGTTTTATATTAGGGTGTGGAAAGAAAAATAAACGTACAGTGGATAGGGCGCGTAAAACGAACTTCTTTACGTGAATGACAGGCTGTCACTTGTTTGACGTTTTGCAGTTGTTCGTTTGCTGTCACTGCGTATTGTACTGAGCGATTTTGGATTTTCTGATAGCCTAACAAGTTTTTCATTTTCCACGGACTCCGATATCTACCACATACGATTACTTTGGCCTGTGTTACACGGATACCGATTTAGTCCTTTTTGTTGGGATCTAGACGTTATCGCTTTTGTTGGAAAGAGCTATGGACATGAGCCTTCTACGAGATGGCTTTGCCTTTAACATGTAACATAAGTGTTAATACGCTTCCGGCGTTATCGGGCCCTTCAGCTTCATAGCAGAATCATCTCGCTAATTAGCAGTTGGATATCTCCAGTAATAGTAAGTATAATAACAATCAATTACCTAACTATTTAGTATCCAGTCAACAGATGCTAGTGGAATGATTGTTTTATAAAATGATTGATATTTAGAAGTGCTAATGAATATTTTTCAAGTTTTATGAAATATAGAACTAGTACTACTAGAAATAGGTGACGCCCCAAAGACGAACCGCTGACCGAATGTGTGAGTTGCATGTAGCTTTTCCCCATGTTTAGCTTAAGTGTTCTTTTAGGCAGCTGTTTAAAGCGAAACATGTAAAAATACAAATTCAATATACTTATTTCCATTGCAGGCTTTAAAATCTCATAATTGATTTGTTATTCAGATAATGGAAGAAGATTACATTTGTAAAGAGTGTTTTGATGTATCCATGCAGACTGTTAATGCTCAGATTTATAGAAACAATGAGTGTGACCCATCTGCTGGTTCATCTCGCCGTGGTCATACTTAAGTATGCCTCATTTGTCGTCGATCATTGCTCAATCGTCAAAGTGACCACATTCTCAAAGAAAACTTGCACTGTAGGTTGTTTTGTGCATGTTTGACTTTGGTATGGTACTTAGGTTGGGCTAGGCATGAAACTAACATTGTGGCTCCTGCGGCATTTTTAGATGAAATAGTTGTACGAGAAGGCATTGAATAAATAATAATAAATCAAATCCTGTTTTTAATTTAATTTTCCCTACCTCTCCAAAAACATGCAGCACTTAGTTATATATTTATGTCGTGATGGCCCAGAGGTTAACACCTTACTTCATGCACGAGGCGTGAGTTCAATACCGGGCCAATGTGTTTTTTTCAATACCTTCGTAGGAACTACAGTGAAGAAAAACATCACGAGAAAACCTGGACATGTATAATTAATCAATGAAAGTCAGAAATCGCCACCTCATCTTGACCATTCGTGGTGATTACTGCTAGTGGATTCTCTGCATGAGAAAAGATCTTTGCCCAGCAGTGGGACAGTATAAGGGCTGGTATTATTATTTACTTTATCCGGACAGACAAGGTGAATCAGCCTCTTAGAGTTCGATGGCTAAAAGCATCGTCCTCCTGGAGTCTGGTCCACTTCGACGACAGATTTTGACCGATATTTCAATGAACTATACCTAAATTGTTCTAACTTGCTGTAGGTAGTGTAGAAAACAAGGATGGCTTAACATCACACGTGAAGTGTTTAAAACTCAGCATCGTCGGGCTATTACGAGAATATAACTGCTGTTTACCACTGCGCGCCGATTTGATGATGATATTAAATTGAAGACGGATTTATTTCTGAGTGAGTGCAACTCTCTCAGCGATTAACAAATAATTTCATTTTAATAATCATCTAGTTTTCGAGGTTACAACAGTAATTGTCAAACCTGATCTGAAAGGTGTAAATCTGTTATAACCTCAAAAACTTATTTACGTAATTGCACTTTTCCCTGGCCTCTAAATGAGTAGATGATAACTTATTGTGTTATTATAAACAATAACTGATTTTATAGAACACTATTTGTAGGTAGACGCGACCTGTAAAACGAATCAAGTGACAGGTCATTCAATGTATGGAAAGGGGGCATGATTCTTTATAGACTGAGCTTCTACTGAGAAATTCTAGATTAAAAAACTGGATAACACTTTCCTAAAACCGGGAATCTAACCCGAAGACGTCAGGCTTAGTGGTAGCGATTGTCACTGCCCGCAACGAGGAACTACATTTACTCTTGTATAAATCAATCTGTCTAGTCTTTTCCCAACTATGTTGAGGTCGGCTTCCAGTCTCACCAGATGCAGCTGTATACCAGTATTTTACATGGATCGACTGTCTATCAGACCCCACGATCAACTAGATAATACGATACCCCTTGGTAAGAATGATAGTCAGACTTTCGAACGACTATCAAAGTTCTAGTAAAGACAGCCGAGATCAACAACGTGCTTTCCGAGGCCCTTATTTATTTTTGGATTGACTTCTCGCAGGTCGGCTGCAGTTGTCGGCTGCTAAACCGAACTTGCTTGTGGCTACATTAATAAGTTAAGGTCTCTAGCCAGGGCTTAAAAATTAAAACTAGATCGACTACTCGCTAGTACCGTGTGGTGCCGGACGTAAAGAATAACACCACCCCATTTTTTCCCGTGGGTGTCGTTAAAGGCGACTAAGGGACGGGACTCACTAGAGATGGGCAGCAGCGTTCTCTATGCATTTTACCACCAGACTGCGATCGCCAACCCGCCTGCCAAGCGTGGCGATTATGGCAAAGCCCCCAAATTGGGGGAGGCCTAAGTCCAGCAGTGGACGTCTTACAGCTGAAATGATGACTACTCGCTAAGGGTACCCCCAGTGCTGTACGGACCTCGGCTTAGGGCATCGCTGGTAAAAAGAGATGGGCTGGATCGGAATGAAATTCCGAGGCTCGGAGGCTCAGTATGTAAAGATGGTCACCCATCCACGCATCAACCCCGGTGAGCGTAGCTTAACCTGATATATCAACCCATGCGGCTAAACCCTCATTTTACTTGTGTCTATTATGCAATGTATTATAGTTATTTAATATCCACATTGACATCGCCGTGACCTCCTGTCATCTGTGTCTATATTTCAAGTTTTTTTTTTTTTTTGTTTATTCAATATCGGTTAGAAGCTTTTTATTATTTATATTATCAAGATTGACAAGTGGAATCTGGTTTCATTGAGTTTTTTTTAATTTATAATCGAACAATTCTAATGTTCTGTTTTTGTTTCTTGAGATAAAACGGCTTGAATATTTAATTAGTTTAGAAGAAACAATGAAATGAAATATTTGGTTATGTAAGACAAATAATAATACATATAATCATCATCATAATAGCCCTGAGACGTCCACTGCTGGACAGAATCCTCCCCCAATTTAGGGGGCTTTGCCATAATCTCCACGCTAAGCAGGCGGGTTGGCGATCGCAGTATGGTCGTAAAATGCATGGAGAACGCTGCTGCCCATTCTCTAGGTCCCTTAGTCGCCTCTTACGACACCCACGGGAAGAAATCGGATGGTGCTGCAGCCAACAACCTCATAGGTAGACTTGCGAGACTTCATTCCCAAAAAAATTAATTAATTAATAGGTATGCCTCTAAATATTTTCATATTGTGTAAGTTGCAAGTTGACTTCGACTCCCGAATTTGGTCGGATTTAGTCGTATTTATCTATGAAACTTACACCCGTAATCAAGAAAAATAAATAATAGTTTAAAAAAACTAAAAAACACGCTTCCATTGAAAACCAAACTAAAAAGTACAAAATAATGCAAAAAAAGCGTGTCTATTTTTTAGGGTGTTTCGAATTTTGAGACGTATGTCAGCGTAGTTTTCGAAGACACTTTTTTTTGCTGTCCTGGTAACCCTGGCAAGGATAATGGCGCAAATTAGTTTGTGACGTATGTCACCGTAGTTTTCGAAGACAGTTTTTTTGCTGTCCCGGTAACCCTGGCAAGGATAATGGCACAAATTTATGAAATTATTGCATTGTCATCGGTCCTTGACAGGTGTGCAAAGTTTGAATGAAATCAGGTCGTTTAAAGTGGGTCAAAATCGCGCTATAAGGAGTCGGTTACAAACAAACATACAAATATACAAACATACAAGTGAAGCTAATATAAAGCGTGTAAAAAACCATTACTAACTTTTGTAAACTATATGCCAATTGATTCTTTTACATAGTTTCATAATACCCTAGAGGTATGGAATATTTATAGGAACGCGATGTATGGTAGGTACTTGATTCACCATCTGCGAGTAACTTAGATAGTACTTCTACACGTCATTGTAAAATAAAAATAAGCTAGATGGGGTCGACATTTCTATCTGACTATCCCTAAGCAGAAACAGCGAAACAAACTTAGAGGTCCAAGTCTCTGCCAGGGTCGCAGATTTCTTTTCAAGACTGACCGTGGCCCTGGCACAGGCAACTGAATGAACACAGGTAGGTTTTAGTCAGTAAAAGTCTGACGCGCCATCCTGCTTCTCCTAGAGCGAGAGACGTCTTTTGATGGTTTCCCACCCAAAAAAAGGGGTCCAAGTCTCTTAAGTCCAGACAATCGTGGTCAGATAACGTGAAGACCATGTAGATGATCTTCTGAATGTTTAAGCTCGTAAAGTATTGATAACGGCCCATGTTTTTACAATAAAGTTGAATTCAATCATTAATCACGGAAGATAAAGATACTGGAGTCAATAAAAGTATACATAAGCAAACATACTTACTGTGAATTTATTTTTATACTCTACTAGCTTTTGCCAGCGGCTTCGCCCGCGTGGAGGTCGGAAAATATCCCGCGGGAACTTACTACCGGGATAAAAAGCCCTAGCCTATGTCCTTTCTCAGGCTCTAAACTATCTGTGTACCAAATTTAATTTAAATTGGTTCAGTAGTTTTAACAGGAAAGCGAGACAGACAGACAGAAAGACAGACAGACAGAGTTACTTTTGCATTTATAATATTAGTGTGGATTACAGGTGTTACTACCTACCACAGGCACCAGCGATCCACAACCAAAAACTGTTAGCTATCTCCTGTGTGCAAACGTTTTTTGTATTTTTTGGCTTGTGGTGAGAAATAAACACATTTTATTGTTATTTATTATTATATACGATGTGTGAAGAATCAAAAATCTAAGACATCTTCATCATCATTTCAGCTGTAAGTCGTCTACTGGTGGACATAGGCCTCCCCCGATACGGGGTTCTTTGCCTTAATCGCCACGCTTGGCAGGCGGGTTGGTGATCGCAGTATGTTGGTAAAAAACTTTTTACAAAAAAATAACAACCGACTTCCTTAAAAAAAAACACTACAAAGTCAAAAATAACTTTAATTTCGGAATTCGGTGTCTTAGGATCTGTCTTTAAAGGTTTTTTGCCACCGACTTCCGAAATTAAAATTATTTTTGCCTTTGTAGTGTTTTTTTAAGGAAGTCGGTTGTTATTTTTTTGTAAAAAGTTTTTATTTTTAACTTCTTAGTTACGGTAGATACCCCGCACTAATCAAATCGCGTTATTCGTTCATTACTTAATGCAAATTTAAGACTTAAGTATGTAGTTTTCACATGGACCCCACTGTCCAAACTGAACCAAATTAAACATTCAGGAAGCACCAGCTTTCAAATAAAAAAAGAATCATCAAAATCGGGTCATCCAGTCAAAAGTTATGAGGTAACAAACATAAAATAATATAATAATTTTTTTTTTTAAATACAGTCGTATTGATAACCTCCTCCTTTTTTTGAAGTCGGTTATAAATGCAAAGAGAACGCTGCTGCCCACTCTCTAGTAAGTCCCTTAGTCGCCTCTTACGACAGCCACGGGAAGAAAAGGGGTAGTGCTGTTCTTTACGTCCGGCGCAGGACGGACTAAGGATCTAAGTATTTCTGTAGTTATAAAACTTCACGAACTTCTGTTGTTTTAATTGTGGTATGCACTTAAGTTTTTGGTAGTAACAGTATTCGTCAAGCTTCTAGGTTGAGATAATGTGTTTTTTAGCCTTACGTGAGTGGTGCCCCTCTGATGGGACGCCCTAGGACGACATATAGTGACCTTATTGGTGATGTGGTTCAGAAAGGTCAGGTGCGTAGTACTCGCAACCGGCGTGTGTGTATGACCAGATGTATGAACTTAAACGGGGCAGAAGGAGTATGTAAGGATCGTAGCAGGTGGCGTTCTGTAGTTTCTGCTTACCCCCATGGGAAGACGGCATGGGTTTTTGTATGTTTACTATACCACGAAAAACCTTTAAAAAAGTATCATTCGAAACTCGAGATCCTAATATTTATCAGCGGCGAATCAACACCTAAAAAACTGCCAAAAATAAATATATTGACACCGATATCATTGACCAATAAGTAGACACCTAAATTTTAAAACAACACGGAAAATAACCAACTTACAAAGAACTTAGAGGCTTTTTATTCAACTTTCATTCACTACACTAAAATTTTTAATCACAAAAACTCACTATTTGAACGAAATCTTTCGAAAACCAACACTGCACTATTTTAACACGAAATTATTTTATTTTACAAAAATATTTATTTATGTGACGTCCGTCTCTCGCGAGCGCCGTAGACTAACTGGCTGCGCGTGCGCAGGTGTCCGGTATAAGATCAATGAAGGATGGTGTCATGCAGTAAGGCTGTATTATTTGCTATCGCCATTTTTGTTCCCTTTCCGGTCTTACTTTTGTTTTTTGCGATAATTTTATGATTAGATTAATTTTTGGAAGACTTTCCGGTGGGTTTTTTAAGGTTTTGCGTTCGAGTTTTCTTTTTTTTTCGTGTATTGTGATAAATAACAGTTATTGCTGTATCAATTGGTATGTGAATTAATTCTTACAATTATATTTCCTGCTTCAATTGGTATTCTCAGCTTATGTTCTATACTTGAATTATCTTTAGATTAGAAGTTTTATCAGGACTGTATGGGAATGGCCGTTGCAGGCTCTAATTACCCTGTATATTTTCTATGAGAAGTGAGGAAAGCATTGAGTATGAATGTCGATGGCTATAAGAGTAGGTAGAGACCAAAGAAACGATGGATGGACTGTGTGAATTATGATATGGATAGAAAAGGGGGTGACTACCGAGATGACGACTAATAGAGAAGTGTGGAAGAAAAAGAAATGTTGCGCCGACCACAAATAAATTGTGAATGATGATGACGCGTTCTACCAAAAGTTTTTTTTTTTTGTTACCTTATTATCCCATAGTTAATAAAACGATTGGCAAACGTCTTCTTTTTAACGGACTTCAAAAAAAGGAGGAGGTTATCAATTCGACTGTATTTTTTTTTTGTTTTTGTTTTTTACCTCATAACTTTTGACTGGGTGAAACGATTTTGATGATTCTTTTTTTATTTGAAATCTGGTGCATCCCGTACGGTCCCATTTTAATATGGTTCCATTCGGACAATGGGATCCATGTGAAAACCATCATCATCTTGACTGGCCTGTTAGTCTAGTGGTTAGTGACCCTGACTGCTAAGACTGAGGTCGTGGGTTCGATTCGCACCCAGGACAAATCTTTGTGTGATGAGCACGATCATTTGTTCTGTGTCTGGGTGTAATTTATCTATAATATGTATGTATTTAGAAATATATAAGTATTGATTATCAGTTGTCTAGTTGCCATAGTACAGGCTCTGCCTAGTTTGGGATCAGATAGCGGTGTGTTGGTTGTCCTAAGATATTTATTATTTATTTATTTATTATCATTTCAGCCGTAAGACGTCCACTGCTGGACATGGGCCTCCCCCAACCTCCGCCACTTCGACTGGTTTTGTGCTTCCCGCATCCAGCGGATTCCTGCGGCCTTCATAAGGTTATCGGTTATGTGAAAACCATGTAGATCTTAAATTTGCATTAAGTATTTGCGCGAAAATGAACGAATAACGCGATTAGATTGGTTCGGGGCATCTACCATAACTAAAAAGTTTAAAATTAAAAGTTTTAACAAAAAAATAACAATCGACTTCGTAAAAAAAACCTTAAATACAGATCCTAAGACACCGACTTCCGAAATTAAAGTTATTTTTCATTTGTAGTGTTTTTTTTTTTAGGAATTCGGTTGTTATTTCTTTGTTTGAAAGGGTATACTTATTGAGTTGTCCCATATAAATTAGGTGAAGTTCTGATTTAGTGGTTTTTGAATTAGCAGGAAAAATACGTAGTATTGAATAGTACTTTTCCTCTTATTATACTCACACTTATTGATGATTTTACATCATCAACATTGTTTAATAATTCTAATTAAGTTGAATTAAGGTACCGTGTGGTGCCGGACGTAAAGAATAACACCACCCCATTGCTTCCCGTGGGTGTCGTAAAAGGCGACTAAGGGACTTACTAGAGAATGGGCAGCAGCGTTCTCTATGCATTTTACCACCATACTGCGATCACCAACCCGCCTGCCAAGCGTGGCGATTATGGCAATGCCCCCCAAATTGGGGGAGGCCTAAGTCCAGCAGTGGACGTCTTACGGCTGAAATGATGATGATGATGATGATGAATTAATTAAACATTAATTTATTAAAAAACTGTTATTTAGTTACGAACACGAATTTGTGTGGGTTATTTTAAGAAAAAATGGCTTCGTAAGGCAATTTTTTTTCTAGAGAAAATCTTTAGAAAAACGCATGAATACATAAAGGCCGACCTAGGATACTGCCTCTGAATATTTACATTCTCGTTTTAATTTGACGTCGTAATGATCTAAAAGACCTAAGAACCACTCCCGAATATTTCCAACCAGTAAAAGTTAGTCATTTTCAGTGAAACCGACCGGATACAGATAGCTAAGGTGTGCACAGTTTAACACTTTAACATATCATCATGCCTATATCCTCCGAAGGGTTAGGCAGAGCTGGTATACAGACGACAGTACATCAAACTACCCAAAACTGTAAAATTTTGCCAATCCATTTTGAACCTAACGCTTTAGCGATAAAGTTGAAAACCTATTAAAGAAATTTGACAGATTGTAGTTGCTTTATGCGCTGGCGTCTGTACCTATAGTATAACCACATTTCAGTTATGTTTAAGTTTCATTTAATACAGGGCGAGTCTATTACCATCACAGTCATCAGTTAACAGTTTAACTACATAGGGCGCAGTGTTTCTTTTTTCTCGTAGATATGGGGGCAGCCTTTTTAGTATTTGGGGGATTTTTGGCCTACTGGTCTTTAAATATGCTGGTTTTTTTTTTTGTGGCTGGGAAATCTTCAAATGACGTCTCCCGCTCTTGGTTGGAGCGGGTGGGCGTGTCAGACTTTTACTGACTAAAACCCACCCGTGTTCCTTCAGTTGCCCATGTACCAGGGCCACGGTGTCTCTTTCGAACAAATCTCGCGACCCTAGCAGGAACAAAAAAAAAACCTTAGCATATGGCTAAGGTTTTAATGGGGCCGCAGTTTGTTTTTCCCAAATCTTTTTGTTTTTGGTATTTAGGGATAATTTGGGCCTTTTGGTCTTTAACTTTGTTTGGGTTGGCTTCCAGTCTAACCAGATGTATCTGAA
This sequence comes from Aporophyla nigra, assembly GCA_947507805.1. Lineage (NCBI taxonomy): Eukaryota > Metazoa > Arthropoda > Insecta > Lepidoptera > Noctuidae > Aporophyla > Aporophyla nigra. The sequence continues at coordinate 8,796,612 of OX382319.1, read as the reverse complement.
TACCAGTATTTTACATGGAGCAACTGCCTTTCTCAACTCCACAACTGGGTATCAGCCTCTTATGAGGCTGGTGGTCAGACGTTCGGGCTTCTAACTTCCGTCAAAGATCTACAGATAACAGCCGGGAGAAACGGATTACCGTGCTTTTCGAGGTACGGAGGGGTTTCGATATGTAGTGGATGGTCACCCATCTACGAACCGACCGTAATAAGCGTACCTTAAACCTTCGATCGACCCCTAAGGCTGTTCTCATTTAGCCACAAGCTCTTCTTAAAAACGTACTATCAACTAATATTATAAATTCAAAAGTCTGTTTGTTAATCTATCACGTAAAAACAACCCAACGGATTTGAATGAAATTTGGCACACAGATAGTTTATATCCTGGATTCACACATTTTTATTGTGGTGCTATGATCCCGTGTATTAATTTCTAACCTCTACGCGTATAATGCCGCTGGCAAAGGCAAGTACTTAAATGAGATGCCCAATAACCTTCAAAAAGGGCTTAAAGGCTTCCAAAAATGGACAAGAAGTGAAAGTGACAAATTTTCAATAAAGCCCACCGGAAAAGGTTATCTGCCCTAATAGGTGTGACGCTTATCTTTGCGGAGTCATTTGTCTGTCAATAGATGTACTCACTAACATCGTGACACACTAAACAAAGTGTAGGCAGGAGTGGAGCTTGTTGGTTTTGACTGTGATGTGTTTTGGCTGAGCGAAGGAAGTGGTGAAGTGGCGTGCCTGGTGACTGTCTTATGTAATGTTGACATTTAATAAGTGCTGACTCGCAGCCTAGTTTGTATAAATTATTTTACTTGACAAATTGTATAAATGAATAGCTTCTGCCCGCGACTTTGTACGCGTCAAATTTTTGCTCCCGTGACCCTTCCCGTCGCATCGAATTGCCTGCCAATTTTCGTCCATTTTTCGTTGCTGCTCCGCTCCTTTTGATCATAGCGTGATGTTATATAGCCTATAGCCTTCCTCAGTAAATAGGCTACCCAACACAAAAATATTTTTTCAATTCGGAGCAGTAGCTCCTGAGATTAGCGCGTTCAAGCAAACAAACTCTTCAGCTTTATAATATTATAGTATAGATTATATTTGAAAAAAGGGGCTTGTGTTTAAGTAATAACAGCTGCACGGATCGATTAATCGGGCTACGCTTGCTGCGGTTGGTACGTGGATGGGTGACCATCTGTACATACTAAAACTCCTCCATGCCTCAGAAATCACGTTGAGCCGTTGGTGCCGGCTGTTATTTCTAATATTTTGGCCGCGGGCGTTGCACTTTTCTATGATACAGCCGATTTTTCTTTTTGAAAACTGACGAATAATTTTTAGGCAACGAGATCCTAGAATCATGGGCTGAAATTATGGTTACAGGTGGCGCGTCGATATATCGGCCACCCTCTATATAAAAATACCTTAGTAACTCTATCCGTATTGTACTTACCTTTGACTTATCCCAGTCAAAATAAATATCTATTCTTGATCAAATTTAAGCTGGTTTAGTATTTAATTCTACATCCTCAAAACTCAAAAGTTATGGCTCACTCAACAGCTTAGCTTAACTTAAAAAGTAACATATATGAAACTAGCTTTTGCCAGCGGCTTCGCCCGCGTGGAGGTCGGAAAATATCCCGCGGGAACGTACTACCGGGATAAAAAGTACCCTATGTCCTTTCTCAGGCTCTAAACTATCTGTGTACCAAATTTCATTTAAATCGGTTCAGTAGTTTTAGCAGGAAAGCGAGACAGACAGACAGACAGACCGACAGACAGACAGACAGAGTTACTTTTGCATTTATAATATTAGTGTGGATAGTGTGGAAGTGTGGATTATCAATTACCATCTTGCGCTAGCAGAACTTCTTAAATTATTAACTCGGTGTATTGTTTGGGTCACCAAGATACAGGCTGTGTCTAGTTTGGGGCCCGCTGTTAAATCTAAATTAAGTCTTCTGCTGCTTAGAATCTTATCTTGCACGCTACTTGTAAACTATGTGAAAGTTTAATAAAAATGAATTTGAATTTGAACATATATCATATTTGCCACTTTTTAAAATGGATGAAACCAAGCCATTTAAAATAAAAATTACTATAGTCTGACAATCAAGTGGTATTGTATCAAAATAACAACTGTGTAAATAAATAATGATTGAATGAGTATGGATCATTCAATGATTTTGAGAATATTGCATTGTTATAATGACTCCAGCCCGGCTGGAGGTCTAAAAAGTTTACTTTTTAGAAATCGCCGGGCAAAAATCCGTTTAAGTAGTCAGAATCTTTTTCAGATTAACTACGAGATGTCAAACAAAAAAAAAAAAAAATGACTCCACTCCGATCCACTCCGTCCCATGCTGTCTTCTTCCAGCGACGCCCTAAGCCAAGGTGCTTACCCCACTACCCCACAGGGCGTTCCCTTAGCGTGTAGTCGTATAGTTTTAACTTTTTAAGCCCTGGCCCTTTTTTTATTGCGGCAGCCACAGGCCACCGGGCCGGGCCGTCCGGTTACGCACCCGAGAACCTCCCAAACTGACCAGCGATGAATTGTGTGCAGCAGCAGAGGTAGCTTTGTGGTAGTTACGAGGTTGTGCGTCGTGTGCTCACCAGGCACTGCTCTCAAAACTGCGAAAAAAAAAGTCTGGAATTCCGCATGCCCTAGAACCAAAAATTCGAAGACATGTGACATCTACCAACCCGCACTGAGCAAGCGTGGTATATCTGGCCACTGGTTAAGTTATCGTATGTCCATTCAAACAAGAACTAACTTTATCGACTTATGCAGAAAAACCTATGATTTTTGCATCTCGCCTCGAATAGGTTTGGTTTTACTTGGTTAGGCATACAGAAAGAGAACGAATTAAGCTTACTCGAAAGATAGGATAGGATGCAAGAACGAGTGAAACAATCTCGATAATGTAAGCACCCCGCCTAGGGTCGATTAGATATGAATTCATTGTCTTTTAAATTTCCTAATTAATTCATTACAAAACGATTGATCTTGAACGTGTTTCTTTTAAAATTCCCTATCAATATCCGACCTCTTATCGGACACGATCCGGATTTACTAATAAAATACGTTCTGTTAAGTAACAAAAGAATATTGTTACTTAATTCCTTTTGTAACAACCTGTAGATCAATATTGATTAACATAGGCCTCTCGCTGTTTATGTGTGATTCCGGACATAAAGAATACCTACCAACATCCCATTTCTTCCCGTGGGTGTCGTAAAAGGCGACTAAAGGACTTACTAGAGAGTGGGCAGCAGCGTTCACTATGCATTTTACCACCATACTGCGATCGCCAACCCGCCTGCCAAGCGTTGCGATTATGGCAAATCCTCCTAAATTGGGGGAGGTCTATGACCAGCAGTGGACGTCTTACGGCTGAAATGCGACCTTCCGCTATACAGTCATTTGATACAGGAAAGAGATTCTTGCATGTACGGGGTAATTCCTTAACACACAAACACTCGTGGCTTTGCCTTTGACAGTTCGTCAACATTTTCGAACATGTGAAGCAATGGTTTAGTAATCAAATTCAAAAGTCATTTATTCAAATTAGGCTAAGGATCAGCAGTTTTCTATCGTCAGAATGACATAGACAGTCCTCCAAAACGCTCGCTCTTCACCACTTCCTAGTGCTTTAGCTGGGAACAAGAAGTGGCGCAACAAACTGTCCAGCAGCACAGCTGTCTGTTCAGTTAGATAAACTTGATTCTGTACAATAGCAATGTCCTTTCTTTAATCGACTTCAAAAAAAGGATGACGTTATCAATTCGTCTGTATTTTTTTTTTAATGTTTGTTAGCTCATAATTTTGACTGGGTGAACCGATTTCGATTTTTTTTTATTTGAAAGCTGGTGCTTCCCGAATGGTCCCATTTTAATTTGGTTCCATTCGGACAGTGGGATCCATGTGAAAACCATATGAGTCTTATATTTGCATTAATTATTGGCGCGACAAATTAACAAATAACGCGATTAGATTAGTGCGGGGTATCTAACATAACTAAAAAGTTAAAAATAAAAACTTTACAAAAAAAAAAAATAACAACCGACTTCCTTAAAAAAACCCTACAAAGTCAAAAATAACTTTAATTTCGGAAGTAGGTGGCAAAAAAACCTTAAATACAGATCCTAAGACACCGAATTCCGAAATTAAAGTTATTTTTGACTTTACAGTGTTTTCTAAAGGAAGTCGGTTATTATTTTTTTGTAAAAAGTTTTTGTGGTTGAGAAATCATCAAATGATGTCTCCCGCTCTGGGCGGAGCGGGAGGGCATGTCGGATTTACTGAATAAAATCCACCCGTGTTCCTTCAGTTACCCATATGCCAGGCTGCGGTAACTCTTTCGAACAGAACTCGCGATCCTGGCAGGATAGCAATGTACTTGATTCTGATTGTGATTTATAGTTACGCAATCAAGGTGCTGATCACCAACATAACTTATTTATTTTATTGTAAAATTTTCTTCTTGCTTCACTCCTCCATGAACACGACCACGCGTACTACAACCATTCTCTCACTCACTTTAAATTATGTTTGAACCGAATCGCAGCGTTTATAGTAAACAGTCCACCTTTAAGCGTTTATTTATACATATATACATACATAAACTCACGCCTTCGCCCCTATAGGGGTAGGAATAGAAACTACAGAATGCCACATGCTACGATCCTTACATACTCCTTTTGCCTCGTTTACGTTCACACATCTGCACCCTAATTGCGAAACGCACAATTTATCAGAATCTGAATGGGATTGAAGATTATTTCTAAGTACGTAACCGATTTTAATAAAATTTGCACACCGTGTGCAGATTGATCCAACTTAAAAGATAGGATAGCTTACATCTCAATTTATAGTCGCAATATTATTTTATTGCAAATTATTTGTTTATTATTTGAAAGTCACAATTATCTGTAGCTCCAAACGATTTGAGCAAAAATTTGACGCAGTCGAAGTCGCGGACAGAAGCTAGTATTATATTTGTAAAAGTTTTGAGTATGGATGTTTCTTACACTTTTTCGCAAAAACGACTGATCAGATTTAGATTTAATTTGATATACTGATAGAATATAACCTGCACCCTAATTGCGAAACGCACAATTTATCAGAATCTGAATGGGATTGAAGATTATTTCTAAACCATTGCGTCATTTGTTCGAATAAATTGTCGCTGAGCAACTTAAATAACGCAATGAATGTTGTTTAACTATGAATATTAAACCAATTCTTACCGACAAAAGGTTCCGCAATTACCCCTCTGCTCTTACATGCCGGTTGCGAGTACTACGCACCCGAATGAAAATGATTTACCAATGAAACTTACTCCCGTATTCATCATCATGATCATTATTTCTGTCGAAAGACGTCCACTGCTGTACCTAGGCCTCCCCTAATTTAGGAGTGTTTGCCATAATCGCCACGCCTGGCAGGTGGGTTGACGATCGCAGTATGGTGGTAAAATGCATAGAGAATATTTCTGTCTATTCTCTAGTATGTCCCTTAGTCGCCTCTTACTACTACGCACGGGAAGAAATAGGTTTGTGATATTCTTTATGTCCGTCATCACACGGAACACCTTATTCAAGAACCGTTTTTTTTACACGCTTTATACTAGCTTCACTTGTATGTCTGTATGTTTGTTTGTAACTGACTCCTTATAGCGCGATTTTGACCCACTTTAAACGATCAGATTTCATTCAAACTTTGCACACCTGTCAAGGACCGATGACAATGAAATAATTTAATAAATTTGTGCCATTATCCTTGCCAAGGATACCAGGACAGTAAAAAAACTGTCTTCGAAAACTACGCTGACATACGACACAAACTACGCTGACATACGTCACAAACTACGCTGACATACGTCACAAACTACGCTGACATACGTCACAAACTACGCTGACATACGTCACAAACTACGCTGACATACGTCTCAAAATTCGAAACACACTAAAAAAATAGAAAATAAATAATAGTTAAAAAAAACACGCTTTCATTGAAAACCAAACTAAAAAGTACAAAATAATGGAAAAAAAGCGTGGTGGTGCCTGATATCAATTAAAAAATACCTTAAAAAGCACCCCACGCTTTTTTCCATTATTTTCTACTTTTTAGTTTGGTTTTCTATGGAAGCATGTTTTTTAGTTTTTTTCTGACTCTGACAATTCAAAAGTACCTGTAATTGTTTATTTGTAATAAATGCATTGAGTTTGAACACGTATAAAGTTGTGTACAATTTAAAGCTACTTGTTTAATACGTATTATTGCGGTGAAGTGTGGCACGCCCTTATTTCTACTACAAGTAGTTTAAATGTACCTTGAGATATCGCACCTTGTTTAAACGGAACTTCAAATAAATCATTGTCAGCTAATGTAGCGTTTAAATTGTAACTTTGCAAGATACAAGATATTTATTTTGCTAAAACATGAGTATACACATAAATGGAAGATGTTACATAAAAGTTCGATTGAAACACTGTCATGTTTTGCCTTAATGGCCTACAAAATATAGTTAGAAAATAAAATAATCACAACACTATTAACTCAAACATGAATTACAACAATAATTAACAAAAGGTCAAAAAGTTCTGAACTGCATGATGTAAGCCCTTATTTCTACTACAAGTAGTTTAAATGTACCTTGAGATATCGCACCTTGTTTAAACGGAACTTCAAATAAATCATTGTCAGCTAATGTAGCGTTTAAATTGTAACTTTGCAAGATACAAGATATTTATTTTGCTAAAACATGAGTATACACATAAATGGAAGATGTTACATAAAAGTTCGATTGAAACACTGTCATGTTTTGCCTTAATGGCCTACAAAATATAGTTAGAAAATAAAATAATCACAACACTATTAACTCAAACATGAATTACAACAATAATTAACAAAAGGTCAAAAAGTTCTGAACTGCATGATGTATAAATTAATGTGTTACATAAATAATAATAATAAGTCAAAGACAAATTTAATATTGTAGTCAAAAATATTGAAAGTATAAAGTTTGTTACTTGAATACTAATAACAAAATAGTCCATCTCGCACCCCTAGATCTAAAGATATATGATAGATAGATATTAGTATAGTAATTTGAAAACAAACCGAAATTATAAATGTATGTTCAAAATAAGCTGGATTAGACGGCTACCAGTCGCTTATTTTTTTTAAATGAAAGCTCGTGAACACACATATCCGTCAGAAGTTGACAGAAACGTACCAGGGCCTGCAGTCTCGACATAGAAAGCGACACTATCGCAAAATACCGATTGCTAAATAAAACCGAAAAAAATCGGTTGCCGTAACGATGCCAGCGACAAAATGGAAGTCTCGACATCTGAGATACGTACCAAAGTCATACATTAACTTGAACAAAACGATGTCAGTTGGCGCAAAACGTATTCATAGTTCGGTTTAGTAGCAATGGTACGATATTTGGTAGTCTCGACACTCAAAGTTATTGATTGACATCGACATTTCGATGAACTTTACCGTATTTTCTTAATGTTTACGAGCATGTGTTGCGTCCATTTTTGAAAGCCCGCAAAGTGATTCGTTAGCAACGCAAACTAACAAAATGGCGTACCCGAAGGATGTGACTGTACTAATGAGGCTTTAAGACCATATATTTATGGGTTCCGACAAAACTACGTGCGAACGAGCGTCGCCAACAACCATCGTATTAGAGGGAGCCAAATACATTTAGTATCTTTTTGAAGGGAGCCGATCGTTCAGTTTTAATATACATATAAATAAATAACACAACTGCAAATCATGTTTCCAACTTTATTAAATCTCCATTAATCCATTGAATGCAGTAATTACAGACACAATTAAAAAACCATTGTGTCTGGCGAGGATCCACGTTTACAGCATATGAAGAGTTAAGTATCATCACAGACAATCATCTCCTAATTACACACGTTCGTTTTAGCTTGAATTTCTACATGAGACATGTTGCATTCATATCCACATGACATTTCCAATGCATTCTGCAGTTTAATAAAGTAGCTCGACATTATTAATTTAAAAATATAATATTTAGTGATTTATGATGATTATATAAATAATACACAACGGCAAATAATGTTTTCAACTTTATTAAATCTCTATTAAGTTTCAACAGTTCATCACACACAATCATCTGATTACACACATAATTTTAATCTAAACACTTTACACGGCACATGTTGCATTCCTATCGGCATAACATTTCCACACTTTAATAAAGAAGCTTGACAATAATAATTTAAATAGACATATCCAAAAAATTGATATCATGCACTATTACTAAAGGATAGCCGTGAGAGACTTGTCATAAATTACAGTAGTCAAACCGTTAAACTGAATAAATAAAAAGTATTTATCATTTTGTATATAAAAAACATACAACGGCAAATCATGTTTTCAATTTTATTAAATCTCCATTAAATATCAACAGTTATTCTCTCTCTATTCTATAAAGTTTCAACAGTTCGTCACACACAACTGTATTAAGTTTCAACAGTTCATCACACACAACAATATAATTACACACATTCTTTTATACACTTTACATGTCACATGTTATTCCTATCCGCATAACATTTCCACACTTTAATAAAATAGCTTGACAATAATAATTTAATTATAAATATCCAAAAAAACTGAAATCATGCATATTAGGTACTAAAGGATAGCCATGAGAGTCCTGACATAAATTACAATAGTCAAACTCACTGTTACTTTATAATTTAAACATTGCAATCTTAAATCTCCACTACGTACAGAAGAGCACCATATTCACTACATTATGCGCAGACAATAAAGAAATGCAATAAACTGGTTTATAAATAAAAAAGTTAATCTGGCGACAATATGGGTGGCCTTCCATGTTTTGATACTTCTTTGTCTCCCTACAAGGAGCCATACTTGAAGCTAACAAACAATATTTTGTACCTCAAATGTAACTGCCTATGTATAGCTCTCGCCAAACTTCTAGGCCGCCCTGAAGTTGGCTTTCTGAAGCGCAAGGCACGGATCGGTGCTGTTTTTCATTCGATCCAGCCATTGTAGCCAACTTCAGGGCGGCCAAGAAGTTTGGTAACAACTATAGTTAACGTCGGATCTCAATATCAAAACTAATTGTGAATAAACATCTGTACTCAAGAAACATTTTGTATTTTATTTTTTTGTTTTATGCCTGTAGTTATAGACTTTTAAATAAAACACCTTCCAAAATTGAAAGACATACCATTGCAAACATTAAAAACAACAGGTACAATAATTAAACATAGAACTTTTTAATATTTTTGCACAAGATTTCTTAACCGACAAGAACTATTAAAATTTTGTTTTTGTAATTTAAATGTACTAAATTTACTAACTTAAATAGGTAGAAAGTACATAGATTCCTCACAACTGTAACAACTGATTGTAGTACATACATTCTTTGCAATTAAATATATCTATTCTATTGAAAAATACATAAATAACACATAACCGCAAATCATGTTTTCAACTTTATTAAATGTCCATTAGCAGAATCATCTAAGTTCACACATTCTTATAATTAAGATACTGTTTACATGAGGCATGGTGCACACCTATTGAAAAATCTTTATCAATTGTTTACACTTTCACTATCCACTTAGTTCAAACTGTTTTCTTCCATGTTGTGCCTTCCTTACAGCAGACAATGACTCAGGTACTACAAATGATGCATCTCCAAGCATAGTTCAAGCTGTGGGGCCTTTCAAAGTGTGGACCGCATGTTTCACAATGCCTGTCCTCCGACAGTCTTGATATGGCTATGAGACGGCAAATCTCACGCAAATGAAAATCCTTTGGACTTGTTCATATCTGTACATTTACAGAATAACAGTAGAGGCGTTAACCAAGCTCTTAACTAAACATTAACCATTTCTTCGAATACAACAACCCCTCGGAGTTCTGTGTCTGTACGCAGCTATGATATGATTTAATAAGGAACAATATGAAGAGAAGTCGCCGCTTGATTAAAATGGGTTAGCCGAGTAATAATATGCTGTTACCTTGGCTATTAATGAAAAATTAACATGTTAGATACCACAAAATTTGCTATATCAACAAATTATAAGACTTTTTCCATAATTATTTGACACTTGACAACTTTGGCATTATGTTGACTGTTTAATTTTTTTTAATGACTTGAATACGGGGCTTTTCGCTCCGTTGCATTTTATGTATCTTTTTGAAATTTTTATCTTGTTATGTGCGTTTTGTTTGGCAGATTAAACAATTTTTCTTTCTTTTTCTTTCTCTATTTGTTTACAATGTTGCAAGGAGGCAGATTGTAATGACCATATAATTTTTTTTTAATCCTAGCTGACCCAGTAGTAATAACAGATTCTACAAATTTTTCACTCATTATTTTCATACAATCAAATTCACCGACTTAAAACCATTTCATGAAAAAAAAAAACGGCCAAAATTTAAAGTGATAAGTAGGTACAGTATCGGAATGTTGAAATTGAGCACTCAGATATACTCTTTTTGAATTAACATTTCATTTATCTCATCTTAATTTGTAATCAAATTAAAAAAAAAAAAACACATTAACCTACATGGGCACTTATGAAATGTCGGATACTAAGTGCACGGTTCCAAATTGTTGATTCCTATGGAGAAGAACCGGTAAGAAACTCCACGGTTACTCTTTTAAAAATAATTGGTTTTTACGATGGTTTCAAATTACAGTTGTAAGTCAATACCACTTTAAATAAGAATAACTAAATAAATAGGCAATAGACTTGATCACTTTTAATTTACGATCAGTTAAATAATTAAAACAAATATGGCAATGATAAACAATATAGTAATATTTCTATGGCGAAGCGTAAGCAGCCAGTAAGTCCAGTCCCCTGAGCTCAGGGTCTTTTAAAGACTTTGTATTCTCCCGCCGAAGTGACGTCAGCCGATGCAGACTGCCAATCACTCGCCAGCGTGTTCAAACGTCCGGTCCGGTGCAGATGGCAGCACTGCGCCCCACAGTGCGTCGCTTAAATCGTGATATTGGGGCTAAGTTAGGTCGCCCGAAACGGTGGCGCCAACACAGTGTTAATATCGAAGGATATCATTACCTTGATTAAGTCTAATCATGTTTTTTAAACTATTCTTCATCATCATTTCTGCCGAAAGACGTCCAGTGCTGGACATAGACCTCACCCAAAAACCACTACTTTGACCGGTTCTGTGCATTTACAGGGCGTGTTGCCATTATCGCCATGCTTGGCAGGCGGGTTGGCTATCGTCGCATTATGGTGGTAAGATTCATAGAGAACGCTTTGGCCACTTTCTAGTAAGTCCCATAGTCGCCTTTTACGACACTCACGGAAAGAAATAGGATGATGCTATTCTTTACGTCCGGCACCACACGAAAAACTATTATTTACTTTGTAATTTTTTAGTTCAGCTAGCTACAAAAGCGTATATTTTTTTTTTATCTGTCCTGATAATCCTGGCTAGAATAATGGCACAAATTTATGAAATTAATGTATTGTCATCGGGTAATAAGCATCTTATAGTAAATTTTAAATAATTCCGATGTTTTGAGATGAAAATCACTTTCAAACATTCCGTTACATACACACTTACATACTTACACCCATACTAAGTCAATGAAATCGTTTTAATAAAAATCAAAATTAAATACAAAAAAAACAAGCATGAAATACTTACACGTTTTTGAGGTAATATGGAGATTAATAAACAAAAAAATGTGTCTATTAAGTTAAAAAATAATACACTTCACAATTATACAACGATGTAAGAGAGTTGTATCGAACTTACACCGCCATCTATTAGTGATTCCAAGAACTAACAAATAAATAAACACTATTGTCGCTTAAATGATACTATTTTCCAAACTGTATCGTTTGGAAAATAGTATCATTTAAGCGCAATTGCACAATTAAAATACAATACACACTATAATAAAAAAAAACATTCACGAATAATTAAAATAGTATTATGTCGTGAACATTACTTACATCACCATCTTTTAGGAATTCCTAGAACTAACCAATAAATACAAACTATTTTCGTATAATAAACATTTTTTTTTTTCAAATATAAAGGACAGTAATAATTGAGATAAAAACTATCCTATCTTTTAGGTTGGATCAAATTATAAATAACTAAGAAGTTTGTTATGAGTCTGTTTAGTAGTTTCGGATTTTACCCGTAACAAACATGGTGGCCCGAGATTTTTTTTTATAATGTTTATCACTCGTTCTAAGTTTCTTTAATAAACAGTTTCCAAGATATGGTTTAAGAAGTCACTATACAGTTTGTAGTAAAAAATATTTTTTTACTAATCAATGGTCTCCAATTTTTTTCAGAATTCAATGAAAATTTCTTGCTGCCAATAATTGAAGTCGAACTATAAATAGTAGTCTTCGGTAGTGTCTCAACATCATTTTATACGATTTGCGAGGTATCTCCGATGTAGAGACTTGCTTTTGTCGTATGCATCGGTACGGCAAGCATGGTGTTTTCGGTATTATCTAGTGATCCGAATGTTCGATGACATAGTAGCGGCCGTAAGAATTTCTCCTTGCATTCACGGAAAATTGGAGAACATTTATTAATAAAAAATTCAATTTTTCTAGAAAATTGTGCAGTGGAATTGTTAATCATATCTTGCAAATACTCGTTTTTTTATGGAATCTACTAAGTAGCAATAACTGTTTGACAGGATTAAAATAACTTGTTAAAAATCTGAGGTCATTACAATCTGCATCCTTGCAACACTATAAAACGAATGCCAAACTTGTGAAGTCATGTCTATTTGGTATTTGTTTTCATTGATTTTCTTTCTCAAGTGTATTTTACACATATTTTCATAGATAGCCAAAGTTACAGCATATTATTACTCGGCTAACCCATTTTAATCAAGCGGCGACTTCTCTTCATATTGTTTCTTAATAAATCATATCATAGCTGCGTACAGACACAAAACTCCGTGAGGTTGTTGTATTCGAAGAAATGGTTAATGTTTACCTAAGAGCTCGGTTAACACCTCTACTGTTATTCTGTGAATGTACAGATATGAACAAGTCCAAAGGATTTTCATTTGCGTGAGATTTGCCGTCTCATAGCCATATCAAGACTGTCGGAGGACAGGCATTGTGAAACATGCGGTCCACACTTTGAAAGGCCCCACAGCTTGAACTATGCTTGGAGATGCATCATTTGTGGTACCTGAGTCATTGTCTGCTGTAAGGAAGGCACAACATGGAAGAAAACAGTTTGAACTAAGTGGATGGTGAAAGTGGAAACAATTGATGAAGATTTTCAATAGGTGTGCACCATGCCTCATGTAAACAGTATCTTAATTATAAGAATGTGTGAACTTAGATGATTCTGCTAATGGACATTTAATAAAGTTGAAAACATGATTTGCGGTTATGTGTTATTTATGTATTTTTCAATAGAATAGATATATTTAATTGCAAAGAATGTATATACTAATATCAGTTCTTACAGTTGTGAGGAATCTATGTACTTTCTACCTATTTAAGTAAGCAAATTTAGTACATTTAAATAATAAAAACAAAATTTCAATAGTTCTTGTCGGTTAAGAAACCTTGTGCAAAATACTAAAAAGTTATGTTTAATTATTGTACCTGTTGTTTTAAATGGTATGTCTTTCAATTTTCTTAGGTATTTAATTAGAAGTTTAGAACAACAGGTGCAAAACAAAAAAAAAAATGTTTCTTGGGCACCGGTGTTTATTCACAATTAGTTTTCATATTGAGATCCAACGTTAACTACATGGGTAGTTACATTAGAGGTAGAAAATATTGTTGGTTAGCTACAAGTATGGCTACTTCTTAGGAGACAAAGAAGTACCCAAATATAAGAAAGCCACCCATATTGTCGCCACATTTTTTATTTTTATGTATTAACTACTTCATAGTCTGCACATAATGTAGTGCATATGTTGCTCTTTTGTAAGTAGTAAGGAGATTAGACTTAAGATTGTAATGCTTAAATTATAAAATAACAATGTATTAATAAAATAATTTCAGTTTTTGGGATATTTTTAGTTAAATTATTATTGTCAAGCTATTTTAGTAAAGTGTGGAAATGTTATGCGGCTATGAATGCAACATGTGCCATGTAAAATGTTTAGATTCAAATAATGTGTGTAATCAGATGATTGTGTGTGATGAACTGTTGAACTTAATAATAGTTGAAAACATGATTTGCCGTTGTGTGTTATTTATATACGAAGTGATGAATACTTTTTATTTATTCAGTTTTCATACAGTTTGATTGTTGTAATGAATTACAGAATGCATTCGTAATGTCAAGTGAATAGGAACGTAACATATATAAGCAGCATCTAGATTATAAGAGTATGTGTAATTAGGAGATCATTGTGTGAGATGATGATGATACATGGAGATTTAATAAATTTGGAAACATGATTCATGGTTGTTTGTTATTTATTTATAAGAGGCGATCGTACGATTCACTCCCTACAAAAAGATATAAGGCTCCTTCTTATGCAGTATTTGTTGGCGACGCTCGTTTGCACGTAGATTACCCGGAACCCATAAATAAGTGGACTACAAGCCTCATCAGTATAGATACTCAGACACACTTTCAAGAACCCCCATTCCCCATAATTTTTGTTTATATTTACTTCCAAACACCTAAAAAACATAGTTTATGATGCTAACAAATTGCTTTACGGGCTATCCAAAATGGCCGCAAAACGACTCGTAAACATCAACCGAGCTCAGTTGCGACAGACCAACGACAGTTGATAACTTTGAGTGTCGAGACTACCAAATATCGTTCCATTCCGATCTTCGGGACTTTGCAACTTTTTCGTTTGTTAAAATGGTCGCTATCTATGTCGAGACTGCAGGCCCAGCACTGATTTGCTGGATTCGTTTTCTTCTCTACCGATCGTTAGTTCTCCTGACAAAGTTTATCTTGTCTATATGTATGTAAGTACCTATTTGTATTTATTGAAGTAAAAACTTCTTTAGCACCGTTCTGATTTGAAAGTCTATGAAACGAAAAAGCGACAATAAAAAGAGACAGACACGTAACAACGCCATTATGTTTTGTGTCTCGCTCTAACACTTGGGGTAATGGAAATCCTTAAGTAAGGGTGCTCCTTGTTCCTGTTCAGGATAAAGCGGGAGGAAACGTCCGGGTGTTTCCATTGCGAGGATCGTCTGGAGGACACGGTGGAGCATACGGTGGAGGTGTGCCCTGCCTGGGCGGAGCACCGCCGTGTCCTCGTGGAGGCGATCGGCGGCGGCGACCTCTCGCGTCCGGCCCTGGTGCGAGCCATGGTACGGAGCGAGAGGGCATGGGAAGCCGTCACCTCCTTCTGAAGCAGTAGTGCTCGCGAAGGAGGAGGCGGGGCGCGTGAGGGAGTGGCAGTCTCTGCGCCCTCACGTCCCTAGCCGCCGCAGGAGGAGACGCCCCGGGCGTCGGGAGTCTATAGCGGACTCCCGGCCACCAGGCTCGGGTCGACGGCGCGTAGTGTTCCACGCGCGCCTCAAAGAGATGTCAGCAATACTGAAGGGGTCTGCCAGGACCGATGCCTGCCAGGGTCGCGAGATTGTTCGAAAGAGATACCGTGACCCTGGCACATGGGCAACTGAAGGAACACGGGTGGGTTTTAGTCAGTAAAAGTCTGACACGCCCTCCCGCTCCGCCCAGAGCGGGAGAAGTCATTTGATGATTTCCCATCAACAAAAAAAAAAAAAAAAATCGTATGTTATAATAGCTTCTGCCCGCGACTTCGTCCGCGTTAAATTTCTTGCTCCCCTGACTCTTCCCGTCGTATCGAATTGCCTGCCAGTTTTCGTCTATTTTTCGTTGCTGCTCTGCTCTTTTTAATTGAAGCGTAATATGATATAGCCTATAGCCTTCCTCATCAAATAGGCTACCCATCACAAAAAGATTTTTTTAAATTCGGATCAGCAGTTCCTGAGATTACCGCGTTCAACCAAACAAACAAACTCTTCAGCTTTATAATATTACTAGCTTCTGTCCGCGACTTCGTCCGCATTAAATTTCTTGCTCCCCCGACCCTTTCCGTCGCGTCGAATTGCCTACCCGTGCGATTTTCCCCGTTTTTGCAACACTTTTCATTACTGCTCCGCTCCTTTTGATTGTAGCGTGATGTTATATAGCCTTCCTCGATAAACAGGCTACCCAACAAAAAAAAAAAAACAATTCGGTCCAGTAGTTCCTGAGATTAAAGCGTTCAATCAATCGTACAAACAAACAAACTCTTCAGCTTTATAATATTAGTATAGATTAGTATAGTAATTTGAAAACAAACTGAAATTGTAAATGTATGTTCAAAATAAGCTGGATTAGACGGCTACCAGTCGCTTATTTTTTTAAAATGAAAGCTCGTGAACATAGATATCCGTCAGAAGTTGACAGAAACATACCAGCACTGATTTTCTGGATTCGTTTTCTTCTCTACCGATTAATGTGACACTGTATTTGTAATTTTTGTAATATTAATGTAATAAATATTTTCTTCTATCGACATTTTTATTTCTTAGTCCCCGCACTATGCGAGTGATATTCGTAGGTGCGCTTCGTGGAATAGGAAATTAATTATTTTAAATTTTTATTTGAAGCCCACCTACGGGTGTGCTTAGTGGAATACTTTAGGTGTGCTTCGTCTGGGTGTGCTTCACGGAATACCTCGTTAGTTCTCCTGACAAAGTTTATCTTGTCTATATGTATGTGAGTATTTGTATTTATTGAAGTGAAAACTTCTTTAGC
The DNA here is from genome assembly GCA_947507805.1 of Aporophyla nigra. NCBI lineage: Eukaryota > Metazoa > Arthropoda > Insecta > Lepidoptera > Noctuidae > Aporophyla > Aporophyla nigra. The sequence continues at coordinate 8,779,791 of OX382319.1, read as the reverse complement.
ACCGTTCTGATTTGAAAGTCTATGAAACGAAAAAGCGACAATAAAAAGAGACAGACACGTAACAACGCCATTATGTTTTGTGTCTCGCTCTAACACTTGGGGTAATGCAAATCCTTAAGTAAGGGTGCTCCTTGTTCCTGTTCAGGATAAAGCGGGAGGAAACGCCCGGGTGTTTCCATTGCGAGGATCGTCTGGAGGACACGGTGGAGCATACGGTGGAGCATACGGTGGAGGTACCGCCAAGTCCTCGTGGAGGCGATCGGCGGCGGCGACCTCTCGCGTCCGGCCCTGGTGCGAGCCATGGTACGGAGCGAGAGGGCATGGGAAGCCGTCACCTCCTTCTGCGAAGCAGTAGTGCTCGCGAAGGAGGAGGCGGGGCGCGTGAGGGAGTGGCAGTCTCTGCGCCCTCACGTCCCTAGCCGCCGCAGGAGGAGACGCCCCGGGCGTCGGGAGTCTATAGCGGACTCCCGGCCACCGTAGGCGCGAGCTTGCGGGCGGCGAGCAATGGGTAGCTCGCCGCCCGGTAAGGACCAGGCTCGGGTCGACGGCGCGTAGTGTTCCACGCGCGTCTCAAAGAGATGTCAGCAATACTGAAGGGGTCTGCCAGGACCGATGCCTGCCAGGGTCGCGAGATTGTTCGAAAGAGATACCGTGACCCTGGCACATGGGCAACTGAAGGAACACGGGTGGGTTTTAGTCAGTAAAAGTCTGACACGCTCTCCCGCTCCGCCCAGAGCGGGAGAAGTCATATGATGATTTCCCATCCAGAAAAAAAAAAAAAAAATAGGGTGCTCCTTGAGAAATTTTACTCTTCTATTTGACGTTTTACGAGCAGGCTTTTTGGACAAATTGACTTTTGACTTTTTTACATTCGTCTCATTATCTTGAAGCCAAAATTTTTGAAGGTTTCACTTCTACCACGTGTGAATTGCACACATGTTTTTTTTTTTCTTATATTTTATAGTTGTTTCCAATATATCTATCCCTAAAAAAACGTACGAAAACTTCAACTTCGCGGGTTACCTCGCGCTTTTCGCAATTAAAACCAAAAATAAAAACAATTAATTGCAATATCATCCGAAAAAAAAAAACATACAGAGCTTTTATAAGTCACACATGCTCTAACTCACATACCACTCGACCTCGCTTGCTCACACGGTCAAGTACACTAGCGTCAGTAACTCGCTCAACTTGACTCGCATCTGAACAACAAAGCTGCACTGACTGTTGATGGCCAGTAAGATTAATTGTGCAGCGTACACGATCTTCAACTTGAGATTATAAATTATTGAAGCTGACTGTAGCTTCCCGATAAGTAATAAGCCATAAACTTAGCATAAAGCAACACAATGTAATGTATCTATACAACGCAACGTCGTGTAACATAATTCACTCAGGAACTCATACACCCCAATTAAAGTATTGAGTTAAGAGGCCGTATATGAAAATTTGTAAATGTCGGCGTTTTATTTCGATAAACCCTCTAAATCTCTCTCTCTCTCTCTTCTAAATCTCTTACCGCGAAATTTACAAAACAGTCGCCGCACAGTGGGCCCATACTGAAAATTAGTGGACATAGGCAACAAAGTTACCATATCGATGCGATTTTTTTTATATGATGTATTATAATATTCCTGACAACTTTTATTCTTATAAAATTTCTTCTAAACTTGATAGTTTGTCTTGAAAAAAATGTATTAGATTTTTTTGTATGGAGCGAATCACGTTTAATTTTTTTTCTTCAATTGTACTAATTTGTTGGGTGTGTGGCGTGAGTATATGATAGCTAGGGTCATTCTCTATCCACGAAAAAAAAATCAGCGCCGGCCATCTGCGGCAGCGCGAGTAATCATTCGGTAAAAAAATAATAATTTGAAAGATTTTTTTTGTCATTTAAAATAAATTCAAAGCATATTTTTTGTCTCATTTGGCTGTTTTCACCTTCTTTTTAGTTAAATAAATAGTTTAAATAGCGCATACGTACTTGGAACTAGTAATTCTGGTAGAGATTTAGTTATTATTACTCATTTGTTTGTGCGCGCATAACTAATGAGTCATCGAAAATTGCTCGTCTCTGATTGGCTGTGTTATTTTTTAACTGCACGTTATCTATTGTTGAATAAATATATCGTAATGTTTCAGGTTATACTAATTTTGTTAATGATAGGTGAAATAATTTAAATTTGTACGGGCAAGTCGTTGATAATTATCTACATAATCAACTGTATGTATATTATTATAGTATAAGTTATCGTACGTATGATCAATATGAAACTGAAGTAATTGTAGCCCTGAAAAGGGCTGTTTGTCATATTCCTAACCCTGATGGGCTTTTGTGGGAATAATTTAGAGCCGGATCACATTATTTCTTGTTCCAGAAGTGCTAGTGGGTCCGGCAAATTTTCGGACTCTGCTATGAGGCATTCTTCTTCCTCCATAATTTCACTGTCACAGGGAGGCTCAGTAGTCTGTAACAACTGAGTTGCTTCAGGCAACAACTCATTATGAACCTATTTCATTATTTTAGGCCTTATGTAGGATATGTGGGGATCAGAGCTTATTAGAAGTCCATGGAGGATGTCTTCGTTTGTTGCTATTCTCCCCGTTTTCCGAGTGTGCCTCTCCCTGACGTTTCTGAAGTCCTTATTACGGGCTTCCGAAGCTTCTTCAGATAAGGTACCTAAAACGAATAAGTACATACATTTTAATTTCAAAACGCAATCGAGTCAAATAATACATCAAACTATATTTATTTTTTACTTACCGATTGGCAAAACACCAAAGTGGTTACAGATGTCTGCACCGTGCATTAGAAGTTTATGTACACTAACTGGCATGTAGTACCACGAATAGTGTTGCACGTACACATCAGCTGTTTCTCTACAGTATCTTCTAAATTTTTCACAGTCAATGTTTTTGCCTGATGATATGGCTTGTAGAATAACGGAAAATCTGAAAATCAGATTTTCGTCAATTCCCGTTATTCTGGAAGATCTTTTATAATCTTGGAAAAAGCGCCTCGCTGTATTCCCGTCGTTTGTAGTTCCAAAACCCTAAAATGGGAAAACAATACTGTAATATACAAAACATAGAGATATAATTCACAAACAACATAAAGAGAGCGAAAATTAAATACATACCTGTTTGACTATATCAATCAGCATTCCAGTTTGCTCACGAAACTCTTGCTGTGTGGTATTTTTTTTAGCTTGTTTCAAAGCCTTATGTTCGCCGCGAGCAGTCCATCGTTGAAAATCCAGATTATAAGATATATGGAGAAGACATTCCATACACCGAATCTTCATATGCAGTGAAGAAATTCCTTGTTTGTAAATTTCTTCACGAAGTGGTTTAGAAGTCAAAGCGTCTAAATTATTCATCTCACTCGGTTTTGCCAAGCAAATGGGACACGTTGCATATGATGGTACTCCAGCAATAATATTGGCCACTTTTCCATCAATCATGGTCATATGCAATTCATGTGTGATACAATAATATTTCCACACTGTGTAGATATTCGTTCATCAATTTGTTTTTTCATCTCAGACTCTTCAGACTTTATAAAGTCAGCCTCCGAAGTGAAAGTGAACTTCACTGGTCGACAGTACAGAGTTGAGCAAGGTGTGGGGTTCTCACAAACTAGATTTTCATTCCCAGATGATGGCCTAGTAGACACTAGCCGAAGAGGGACGATGCTTATCATGACTACTGATGAATCATCGAACTCTGTAGCTGTGTTTGACGTTTTCTGTTTATAGTTACTCTGCGACAAAGAACCATCAAGTCCCCATTTCCAGGTCAACTTGAGTTCTTCATTTTGAGACCTATCAACAGTATTTATATCAAGTAATATCCTCTCCACAGTGTGGTCCAATAGCGCTTGCAATTTAATGTGAGCTCCGTTTTCGGTAATCTCCATACTCTCTTGTGGTGGGTAACATCTTTTCTTGGCATTTACAAGCTTTGGATAAGATGGAAAGGCAGCACAGTTTTCTTCTTTCAGAAATTGTCGAAGAGCTAAGTACTTCCATTTCGAGAGCGCAACTGATGTATAAAGAGCTAAACACTTATCTTCAGAGACAGTACTTAAAGCTCTGCTTTTTGAATAGTCTCTCTTCTACTTCGGATAGCGCATCTGGATTACTGGAAAGGTATTCGACCACTTTTGCCAGATTCGTTTTGCCGTTGTCTTTCAATTTTGTTATGTACCAGTGCTGCAACTCTTCCTCGGAATTTTCTTCTACTATGGAAGTAGAACGTCTTTTCTTTTGCTTATTACTTAACTCTTCGAACGGTTTTATGTGCTCCTTTTCTGTAGATGTTCCCGCTTCCGCAGTACATACTGCAAGAGTAGGAACATGGCAATCTATATCCACAAGCTCAGGTAAGGCTGCGTCCGAAAAGCCCATCACACTTCTCAGATCAACACTGTCACAAACAGGCCAGTTGATGTTTTTTTCCAACCACTTGCGATTAATTACACGATTCATAAAAGTTTTTTGATTTCTACTTGACTCTATCCACTTTTTATTTAAATTTACACAAAAAAGTCGACAGAATTCCTTGATTCGGTTCTTGTCTTCTTCAGAAACTTCGGTAGTCAAGACAGAAATGATACTTTCATACAGAAACATATGATTTTTCAGATCACCGCCACTTCTTAATTTCACAAAAAGATCTAGGTTGGTACAAAATCCAGCCATAGTTCTAATGTAAATATAAAAATACAAGTATTTCACTGTGTTCACAAACAAGCGACAAGAGCGAAACTAGATGGCCTTTATGAATGTCTTTATATTTATAGTTAGTGTTAATTACTCAAGTAGTGGACATAACAGTGAGTGAAAATTATTCAGCCAATCAGAGACGAGCATTTTTCGATGACTCATTAGTTATGCGCTTAGCCGAGTGCACAAACAAATGAGTCATCAATCACAATGCAGGTGCTACCGATAACATGCAATAATAACTAAATCTCTACCAGAATTACTAGTTATAAGTACGTATGCGCTATTAAAACTATTTATTTAACTAAAAAGAAGGTGAAAACAGCCAAATGAGACAAAAAATATGCTTTGAATTTATTTTAAATGACAAAAAAATTCTTCCAAATCATTTTTTTTTTTACCGAATGATTACTCGCGCTGCCGCAGATGGCCGGCGCTGATTTTTTTTTTCATGGATAGAAAATGACCCTAGCTATCATATACTCACGCCACAAACTCAACATATTAGTACAATGGAAGAAAAAAAATTAAACGTGATTCGCTCCATACAAAAAAATCTAATTAATTTTTTTCAAGACAAACTATCAACTTTAGAAGAAATTTTATAAGAATAAAAGTTGTCAGGAATATTATAACACGTCATATAAAAAAAAAATCGCATCGATATGGTAACTTTGTTGCCTATGTCCACTAATTTTCAGTATGGGCCCACTGTGCGCCGGTTTGAGGTCGATTAATCAAAAAGAAAGTAGAAAGGTCAGGTGCGTAGTAGGTTCCCGGGTCGGGCAAAGTGTTACTGGGTTTTTCCATTAGGGATTTCTTAGTAACAGCCCGGAGTTTGGAAGTTGGCGGTGTGATACCCCCGTGCCTCGGAAAGCACGTTAAGCCGTTGGTCCTACGCCTGATCTCTCTCCGGTCGTGTCGGATTGCCGTCTCATCGGACTATGAGAGTGAGGGAAGAGTGAGTGCTCCTGTGTCTGCGCATACACTTGAGCACTATAATATCTCCCGCGCCGATGGCTAGTCTCCGTTGAGATTGGCCGCCGTGGCCGAAATTCGGTCTGGAGGACTATATAACTCGCAACCGGTGTGTCTGTATGATCAGCACGCGTAGCATGACCACCGTAGAAATGGGTTTTGTCTATTATTGGTAGAATAGAGATACAATTGTCATGCTACGCCAGCATAAAACGGTACAAATCTTTCTACAATCTTTAATTCTGTCTTTAATCTTGAGCAGAGTTATTTTCATAACAAATAGCGTAGAGTCATCTCAACACTTCTCTACCTTGAATTTGTATCTGTAGATTTATATATATATATATATATATTATAAGTATGTATTATAGCAAATATGTATGTGTATAATTAGTTTATAACCTATTTTAGTACTAGTACTAGTTTTTCTCTTATTTATAATTCATTATTATAGATTTTTCACTATTGTTCCTCTCAAACAAAGCACCTGCCATGTAATCTCTTCACCACCCTTGGTTGACTGGTAGAGAATGCCTAAGGCATTAAGTCCGCCTTTGTACCTTTTTTTTTGTGTGCGAAAAGTTTAAATAAATAAATAATCTTTCTACAACCTGTAATTTTGTCTATTCTTCCGTCGACAAAACCTATTTCTACTGTGGTCATGCTACGCGTGTTGATGTATGAACGTAAACGAGGCAAAAGGAGTGTGTAAGGATCGTAGCAGGTGGCGTTCTAGTTTCTGCCTAACGCCATGGGAAAAAGGTGTACGTTTATGTATTTATGTCAAAAAGTAGCTCATTCATTTGATTTAAATTGAAATAACCTTTCATATGGATGGTACATTATAACTTATAGAAATACCGTATTTTAACTGTAAAAACACGTCTATAAAATTATAAATTTCGCATACGGCCTCTTAAAAGCATAATAAAATGACCAAAAAATGTTTAACTCTTATTATTAAGAAAATCGTGTTGACCCTAGCATTACTTCATGCATTTAATAATGAATTTTATCTTCTTTAAATAAAATTGAATGCAAAAATGACTAATCGATTCAATAGTAATTTGGCCGGTTATAATTAGTAATAGGGGGTGACTGGACACGCCGAAAGGGGACGCCCTAGGAGAACATATAGCAGTGGCGTGCAGTCCATATAGGCAAAAAGACACTGCAGACCCTAGGGTATAGACCCTAGATAAGGACTAGTTACTTATATTTCAAAAATAAAAGAATTATACTAATAGTAAGTAATAAAACCATTCAAAAAGTTTAAACGCCTAATGTAAATATAATAGCAACGTTCATACCGTTCTATTTACTACGGCAACGCATTCATAATAGATCGCAACGTAAGCAGGCAGCGAACGATCCTGTCTTTATTTCATTCATAAATGTACGCATGTAGTGGTAATTTCTTCTACATTTTCGTGTCTATACATTGCACACATAAAGCGAAGTCCTGCCGCAGGATAACCAATCACAGGCTTCCCTGCGTCATTCAATGATGGCGCATGGACGCCTGTGATTGGTGAGTATTATCACAGCGCGCTGTGAGTATTATGCGATCAAGTTGAATATGTACGTAGCCTCAGGAACATTACGATTCGCAATGATGCAATTTTATTTGTCAACGTTTTAGTTATCAAAATTTAGAAATTGTTTGTTTACGAAAGGATCCATATTGATTTCGTACATGTGAAGCGCGCTGTTTTATGTTTTTATTTTGATTGAGTTTTCTTGTGATTAATTCATTTACAAACGTTAATATTTAGGTAGATTTGTTGCTTATTTCAATTAGTTTTTTGAACTGTTTTAATTTTTACTTACTACGCTGTTTGTTTGTTTTTTTCAAAATGTTGTTCGATTGTGAGGTTTGTGTTGAAAATGTGTGTTTGTTAAAAAGTGTATCTAAATGGAAATGTGTACCTGAGTAACGAGAATTATAATTTATAACCCAGCAAAGAGGTAATGCAACTCGTAAGTTTCATAGTAATAATTAAGCAACTAAAACCGGCTATGTTGTTGTTTACATACATTTATTATTTTTTTCCTTGCTAGTTTAGTAGTTCGAGTAGGTACAGTGTGGAATTGTTCGGGATTTGCAGATTTACATGATTACTATCCCACGGCTTGCTCAAAGATTTTGGTAATTATCGTATTGAGAGAAGTTATTTAAGAAACACAAAGTCAACAACAAGTACCTACACATCTTTCTGTGCTTTCGACGGAAAAAGAATTATTGGTCGAATGAAGACGCATACCAACTATTTATGACGATGGTTTAAAATCATATTTAAAAAAGATAGACGCGTAGATGTCATTTATAAATGAGTTTGTTTACTTTATTATTTTTGCTGTTACCCGTACTTAATTTACCTATTAAATATATTTACATATACGAATCACATGAAGGGCCTTTTTCAACTATCACTCACCTGGATCAGATATTTAAGGTGGCCGAAATCATTTATTGGCATTATCAGGAAATCGCCATTTCAAACTTTTAAACCACCTAGTGAGTTTTTCTTCACTAACTTGAGCAATTACGAAAGACGTTTTTTTTTTTTTTGAACTGCCTACCCGATCATAAAACCCTGTGCACGCCACTGACATATAGTACCTTATTGGTGATGTTCTTCAGAAGGATCAGGTGCGTAGTACTGGTAACCGGCGTGCGTGTATGACCAGATGTATGAACGTAAACGAGGCAAAAAGAGTGTGTAAGGATCATAGCAGGTGGCGTTCTGTAGTTTCTGCCTACCCCCATGGCAAGAGAGCGTGAGCTTATGTATGTGTAGCTATATCATACATCTCTGCCTACCTTTGGCGAATTCAAGCGTAATGTTATCCTATTTTACTTCCGTAAAAGGTATAGATCATTAGTTGAGAAAGTGCGAGGTCACTGACCCATGCGTAATAGACACGTAATTATGTGTACACTGTGAGCTGCGTATGCGCAGGCTGTGCGTACGCGCTGGGATTTATGTGTGTTTGTTAGTGGATTATGTTGTTTAGATTACTTGTGATCTTGGGCAAGTACAGACGCCAGCACATAAGCTACTACAATCTGTCAAATTTCTTTAATAGAATATCAACTTTATCGCTAAAGAATTAATTTCAAGATTGTTTGGGAAAATTTGACAGTTTCGGGTAGCTTGATGTGCTGGCGTCTGTACATAACTTGACATAGTATATAACAGTGCCATGTGTCGTGTATGTCTGTATGTCACATCATCATTTCAGCCGCAAGACGTCCACTACTGGACATATGCCTCCCCCAATTTGGGGGGGGTTTAGCCATGATTGCCACGCTTGGCAGTCGGGTATGGTGGTAAAATGCATACAGAACGCTGCTGCCCATTCTCTAGTTAGTCCCTTAGTCGCGTCTTACGACACCCACGGGATGAAATGGACCATCCCATTTCTTCCCGTGGGTGTCGTAAAACAGGAGATCAGTGGTTGCCCAGTGGTAACGGCCGCGACTTACGAGTAGTGTACGTGAGTTCGAACCCAAACAGGCGCTTTACTTAGTGTAAATTATTTCATCACCACTGCTCTCATAACGGTGAAGGAAAACATCGTGAGGAAACCGGCATGTCTTAGAACCAACAATTCGAAGACATGTGACATCTACCAATTCGTACTGGGCCCGCGTGGTGGATTATGGCCCACCCCCTCTCACCAAAAGGAAACCTGTGTCCCAGCAGTGGGAGCATAGCCTATATAGTCTGCAGTTTTTTTTAATAAATAAATACTTTGCCAAAGGCATTTATTTCTTTAAAAAAAAAAACTGTTCTTGTTGATGTATATTTAGAAATAACATGTTAAAAATAACGAGCAAAAATATATAATTTGGTAATAATAGGTCCTCTTACATTTATATTTAAAAAAAACTTGGTAACAACTGTATACCGGAAATAATCATTAAGTATACATAATTACATTTTATAAGAATATCCGCTGACCGAGTGCTTAAATTGTTTAAACATTCGTCATACATTTAAGTTGTTACTAAGTTAGGTAAAGGAAACACCTGTAGGTTTATGTATATAGTCCTCCAGACCGAACACATAAAAAAATATACGCGCCGACTTGAGAACCTCCTCTGTTTTTTTCGTCGGAAAAAGAGCAAACGACTACCCAAAAAAAAAACAATTTAACTTATTTGTTTTTTTTTTTTTTAGAACTTTAATTTCGGAAAACAGTGGTGCCGATTCTGTTGTACAAAATTTTCTAAACTAAACTAAAAATCACTAAAAATTGGTTTATTCCTGTCAAACGACGATTTCCTATTCTGAAATAGACTAAAGTGACACAACTTAACTATATTTTATAGTTTGACAGCACTAAGATTGCACTGAGTTATTAGTTTAGTGAAAATGACAATTTTGCTATTCTGAGTTTGCCGGTTTTCACCAAAAATTTAGACTATAATAATTTATTTTGACTAAATCTGACTATTTTTAATCGCGATTAAAAAGGTGTGGAATAAAACTAGTGTGGTCATGAACAAAAATTCACACCAACGCCTCGCCTTCACGTGCAAAAACAGTGCTGTATTTTTTATTTTTTCTTTTGCTTATATCTCGAAAATGGCGTGTCCTATCGCAGAAACATAATAATCTCAACACGTGGGTAATATTTTTTTAATATTTTTCAAACAAAAAGTGAAAAATTCCATATAAAACACGTCCAGGCTGGGGCCCTTGCGCGCGCCTGCGTCTCTAAAAAATTCATTGCGTGGCGCACACAAGTACCACGTTGCGAAATTAAAAGAAAAAAAAATCACGTTGATTATCAAATTCGTTTTTAGTCGTGTCAAAATAATTTTTAAATTTAGATATTTTTTCTTGCAGAATAGCGTTAAAATTCTCATAGCGTAAGGAATTTTAGAGATAGTTTAGTTCGGTGTACAACAGAATCGGCACCAGTGGCTTTGGATCTGTATTTCAGTTTTTTGCCAACGACTTCCCCAATTTTGCCCATTTTATGGCAATGGGGTCGCCCCTAATGATGAAGAGCGAAATGTGGGTTATTGTAGGTATACCTCTGCCCAACCTTTTTGTTTAGAAATTACCCATACGACTAAAGCTGTAACTATACTAAAGTCCTCCAGACCGTATGTCGGCCATGGCGGCCAATCTCAGCGGAGCCTAACCATCGGCGCGGGAGATATTATAGTACACTAGTGTGTGCGCAGACACAGGAGCACTCACTGTTCCCTCACTCTCATAGTCCTATGGGACGGCAATCCGACACGACCGGAGAGAGATCAGGCGCAGGACCAACAGCTTAACGCACTTTCCGAGGCACGGGGGTATCACACCGGCAACTTCCAAACTCCGACCTGTTACTAAGAAATTCCTAATGGAAATACTCAATAACACTTTGCCCGTCCTGGGACTCGAACCCAGGACCTCAGCAGTCCAGCTTGCGGCCACGAGACCAACGGGGCAGTTAACAACCCATACGACTATTAAATGATGCTCAAGAAATTTGAAATGAAAATGTTCAACTTAGTTTTTCTCTTAAAACGGTTAAGTTATTATTAAGTAAGGCTAAGATACTATGGGAGTTAAGTAGTTCTGTAAAAATACGACTTGGTGCTAAGTTCTGTATAAGCACGTGTTTATGTAGCAATTGTTCTCTCTTTATCTTTCAAGCAGGTTGTCTTCAAATGAACATTGATCGCTCATACAAAACTTAAGTTATACCTAAGTAAGTTAAATAAAAGGGGAAAAAACATATATGTAGAATAAAATTAGAGAGTCGCAGGAAAGATTCAGTTGATAATTTTTTTTATTGATAAAATCTGTTATAATAAAAAGTGAGAGGTTATGTTTAGGTCAAGTAAAGTAGGGGAAAAACAAAATACGTTATAACATTTCATTTATGTGTGGATTTTGTGGCTCATTCATTGCAATGTTTTTTTTTGACGTGACAACGTCTTATATATAAATTGGTTTGCCGGGTGACACTTCAAGAAACTGCGTTACGCTCCGCTCACGTTATGCGCTCACAATGAGAGCGAGTGAGAGGCACGCGTCCCTTCCACTCGGGCATGGTTAGCCCGCTCGAATGAATATTCACATTAAAATTATTTTACCACTCAAAGTCGTTGTCACGTAAAACTTTCGCCCGTATACCGACTTTACAGGCAACCAATTTTTTTTTATATCAGTTAGTTTTTTTAATGTTGAAAACGATGGTACCATCTTTATTAAAAAAAACCGGCCAAGTGCGAGTCGGAATCGCACTCGAAGGGGTACCGTACCACAAGGCAAAAAAGCCGAAAAAACACGTTTTTTGTATGGAAATCCATTTCATTTTTAACTTTTATTTATATATATTACTAGCTTTTGCCCGCGGCTTCGCCCGCGTGGATGTCGGAAATTAACGCAGGAGGACGTACTACCGCGGTAAGATGTGTTAATTCAGGTTATATTATAGGTAATAGCTGTTACCCGCGACTTCGTCCGCGTGGTTTTTAACTAAAAGTTTTTCATAAAAACTGTCTTTGAAAACTACGCTGACATACGTCTCAAAATTCAGCGTGTTTTTAGTTTTTTTAAACTATTATTTATTTTTTCTAAAAATAAAAGTAGCCTAAGTTACTCCTTGTTACATCAGCTATCTGCCAGTGAAAGTTCCGTCAAAATCGGTCCAGCCATTTCAGAGATTAGCCGGAACGAACAGACAGACAGACAGACAGACCGACAAAAATTGTAAAAAAATGTTGTTTTGGTATATGTACCGTGTATACATCCATATACACTTAGTAAAAAGTAGTTATTTTAATATTAAAAACAGACACTCCAATTTTATTTATTTGTATAGATTTGTTGTTTGTGACTGGATACGCTGGAAGGGGACGCTCTAGGAGGACATAATATAGTGACCTTACTGGTGATGTTCTTCAGAGAGGTCAGGTGCGTAGTACTCGCAACCGGCGTGTGTGTATGACCAGATGTATGAACGTAAACGAGGCAAAAGGAGTGTGTAAGGATTGTAGAAGATGGCGTTCTGTAGTTTCTGATTACCACCCATGGGAAAAAGGCGTGAATTATGTATGAATGTCATGTGAATAATATTGTTGTAATAGTGGCAACTGAAATACACATTCTGTGATAATGTCAACTGTCTACCTATTACGGATCATGAGATAAAGCACGCTGATAGACAGACAGACGGACGGACGGACAGAGGAGGCTTAGTAATAGGGTCCCATTGGTTACCCTTCGGATCATCATCATCATCATCATTTCAGCCACAGACGTCCACTGCTTGACATAGGTCTACGCCAATTTTGGGGAGTTTGCCATAATCGCCACGCTTGGCAGGCGGGTTGGCAATCTCAGTTAGGGTTGCCACCCGTACTTTATAATAAAGTATTGTACGTTATTTCACATAATTGTACTCGATACTTTATGAGTACAATAAAGTACACGAAAATACTTTATTTTGCAAGATTTGATTTCTTTGAGATTTTGAAAAATTTAACCTTAAGTACTTTTTCTTTAAACGAAATTTATGTGATACAAACTGCAAATGGCAACAAAAAATATGTTTTTAAATATTAATAATAATAAAGACAAATAAATCATACTTTATTTTTATACTATGTACTTTTTTTTTCTTACCTTTAATAACCAATGTACTTTAATTGCAAGAAAAAAAGGTGGCAACCCTAATCTCAGTCATCATTCTCCTACCCTTATCCCAATTTATTTGTGGTCGGCGCAACATCTCTTTTTCTTCCACACTATTAGTCGTCATCTCAGTAGTCACCCCCTTTCTAACCATATCATCATTCACAAAGTTCATCCATCATTTCTTTGGTCTCCCTCTACTATTATAACCATCGACATTCATTCATTCCTCCGTATCACGTGACCATACCATGATAACCGTTTCCCACACAACTTTTCAAGTTATTGGTGCCACTTTCAGATCGCAGTATGGTGGTAAAATGCATAGAGAACGCTGCTGCCCATTCTCTAGTAAGTCCCTTAGTCGCCTCTTACGATACCCACGGGTAGAAATGGGATGGTGCTGCTATTTGCGTCGGCCACCACACGGAACCCTATACAAATTTTGTTCAATCATGCCCCAATCAAAAGGAAAATCATCACTGGAAAAAGGAAAGTCCCCACTTCAAATAATTTTGTTAGAAGTTCAACGGTAAAATGATTTGGTGATCATTCGGGGTTTTCTACAGGAAATATGGATACCATTTTTTAGTTTTGTTAATAGTTAGGTATTTTGACATCTTGGAATCCCAGAAGGCAATATTCGTTCTTAAAGAAGTATATCTGACTTCCAAAAACACTACTAAGTGAAAAATAACTTTAAATTCGGAAGTCCTTCAACGCATGACAGCCAGGAACAATGGCTTCACGTGCTTTCCGAGGCATGGACCCGTGCGGCTGTTATTACTTAGCCACAAACCTCTCCCTCATAATTTCATCATCAATAGACCGGAATTTCCGAAGACCTGTTAATAGGGCCCACCCATTTAAACAATACTCAAGTATTTACTAGAAAAACGATAAAATGTTAGAAAATTTAGTTATGTGGACTATGTCACTATGGTATTGTGTAATTAGAACAAATGGTATATAACTTCAAAGCGGTTACCTTAAGGTGTGGGCAGATAAGCAGGGGTACGGCGAAAACTGTTCATGTTGTTTTTAGATAAAGAAACTGGTTGATTTCGTTAATGTCGATGGTATATGCCTTTATTTGTCTCCAAAATTGTACAACATAATATTATATCTACTTTTACCCCCATGCGTCGGTATGCATTTTAAGTCAGGTTCTACGCCGTCTCTCTCCGGTCGTGTTGGACCGTGAAATAAATCCTAGTTGTTTTTAGGGTTCCGTTGCCAAATGGCAATAAACGGAACCCTTATAGATTCGTCATGTCTGTCTGTCTGTCCGTCTGTCTGTCTGTCTGTCCGTCTGTCCGTCTGTCTGTCTGTCCGAGTATGTCACAGCCACTTTTTGCCGAAACTATAAGAGCTATGATGTTGAAACTTGGTAAGTAGATGTATTCTGTGAACCGCATTAAGATTGTCACACAAAAATGGAAAAAAAATTAATAATATTTGGGGTTCCCCATACATAGAACTGGATCTTAAAATAAAAAAATCATCAAACCCATACGTGTGGGGTATCTATGGATAGGTCTTCAAAAATGATATTGAGGTTTCTAATATCATTTTTTTCTAAACTGAATAGTTTGCGCGAGAGACACTTCCAAAGTGGTAAAATGTGTGTCGTCGTCCCCCCCCCCCCCGTAACTTCTAAAATAAGGGAATGATAAAACTAAAAAAAATATATGATGTACATTATCATTGTAAACTTCCACCGAAAATTGGTTTGAACGAAAACTAGTGAGTAGTTTTTTTTTAATACGTCATAAATCGTAAACCACAATTTACCTTTCATTCAGTCAACTCTAACATAAAAAATAAAAAAAATAAAAAAAAATTCATAAACATAAACCTTATACATAAACCGTGAATACGTGCAGGTTTGTACGGAACCCTCGGTGCGCGAGTCCGACTCGCACTTGGCCAGTTTTTAATAAGGGGAAGACAGTTTATAAACAGGATCAACACAGAGGATCAAAAGTTCCCGGTACCACTTTCCTGTGGGAAATTTGCAGGCGCGGCCAAAAGACAAATATAACATACTAGCTTTTTCACGCGGCTTCGCCCGTGTGGATGTCGGAAATGTTGCGTTAGTTTCCAACCATATGCCTAAATAATAAATTTAATGATGTTTACTTTGACAATGAAGGATTTTCTACACAAAACTTCATCACTTTTTTCAGCTCTTCGGAAATAGAATGATCAAAATCGCTAAGATTCGTATAAATTAATTTTTAATCTTCAGCCTAAAAACAAAATTTAAAGAACCTAGCTTCGAAACTGACGGACTTTCATGCAAACTTCTATCCCCTATTTCATCCCTTTAAAGGGGGATTTTCCTAAAATCCTCTCTTAGCTGACGTCTCCTACTCATAATCTACCTCTGTGCCAAATATCATCTTCGTAAGTCCAGTCGTTTTTGAAATTTCGTGATTAATCAGTGAATGAATGAATGTATGAGTGAGTGCCCTTTCGCTTTTATATAATACTAGCTTCTGCCCGCGGCTTCGCCCGCGTGGATGTCGACAAATTCACCATTTCAACCCCCCATTTCACCCTCATAGGAATGAAATTTCAAAAAACCCTTTTTTAGTGGATACCTACTCCTCAAAAAGAACACACCCTCTAAATGTCATGTCTCTAGGACCAGCGGTTTAGGCTGTGCGTTGATATATCAGTCAGTCAGTCACTCAGGACTTTGAATTTTATATAAGTATGCAGGATAAGTTTTCATCCAGTGCGCAAATTGTAACCATGAATTCAGCATATCATTCAAAAAAATCAGCTGTTCTTTACATTTTGGCCCTGTAGGTATTGCATTTTTCTATGAAACAGCTGTTTTTTTTTTTTGTTAAACCGACGAAAAATTTCTGCGCAAATTTATGTCTAGAATGATATGCTGAATTCATGGTTACAGTTTGCGCACTGGATAAAAACTTCTCCTGTATAGATAGAATTCCAGTTCAAGAAAACCTAGTCATTTCCCAAAAACGCAAACTCCACACTTGATCCTCCACACAGTTGATTCGATAACTGCCAGGTACCCAATGATTCAGTTGTTTAACCAACAGTAACGCAGTAAGCTCCGCACTATCTGCACTGCGCCCACGTCCTGTCCACCTCATAGGAATGTAGTGTGACACAGATACTGTGAAAACTTTAGTAGTTACTAGATTATAGAAGAGTCTATAGCTATCAATGAATAATAGGGAAGATAGTGATATGTTACTAGCTTCTGCCCGCGAATTCGTCCGCATTAAAGGAGATGTTTCATTTTCGGCCATCAGATGTACATTTATCAAAGAAGAGGAAAAAATACTACAAATTAGGGAAAAATATTCCCTGGTTAATTTGCGCCTGATTTGTTGTGTACAAAAAATAATAGTTTTTCAATTATTACCATTACCATGTTTTATTCAACATGGCGTCTCGTTTGCTTGCAGACTTCATTCGTTCTGAAATCATGTCTCATCAAATCAATGTTTAGTAGAAAATAATTAAAAAATGTGTGTATTCTTGTAGTGTTAAAAATAAATTACTATTATTCTCTTGTAAATATTTTTGAGTAAACATAATTAAGTGTGACCATTTCATCGTTACAAAAATCTTTAGTCTCCATTTTTGAAGTCTGTTTCTAAACGAATTCAAAATAACCACTTGCTAACTCTTAGGACAAACGTCAAACATTTTTAATTTTTATTTTGTACATAAAAACCATTTGATATTATGAAAAAAAAAATTACTTTATTCTATTCATGAGTAATTTACCCAGCTTCGCTAAACGGTACACGTTATGGCCGGAGCCCCATATAAAAATGAAACATCTCCTTTCTTGTTGCCCCGACCCTTCTCGTCGCGTCGAATCGCCTACTCGTGCAATTTTCCCCGTTTTTGCGACATTTTTCATTACTGCTCCGCTCCTCTTGGTTGTAGCGTGTTGTTATATAGCCTTCCTCGATAAACAGGCTACCCAACACAAAAATATTTTTTCAATTCGGACCAGTAGTTCCTGAGATTAGCACGTTCAACCAAACGAACAAACTCTTCAGCTTTATGATATTAGTAAAGATGATAGGGAAAATGTTATTGCACAGTAGACGAATTCATAACGGATAGAACTTTGAAAAAAAAAGCAGGTTTTAATAATTACGTAGGTACATACCTACATCTAACCTTGTTCCGTTTATTGCCGGACGTACAGAATACCACCATCGCATTTCTTCCCGTGGCTGTGGTAAAAGGCGACTAAGGGACTTACTAGAGAATGGGCAGCAGCGTTCTCTATGCATTTTACCACCATACTGCGATCGCCAACCCGCCTGCCAAGCGTGGCGATTATTTTAAACACAGTATTGAACGTCTTTTGGCTGAAACGATGAAATCTGTGTAAAACTTTAACTCATCTTTACAAAGCAAGGCCTACCTTTCTATCACCCCCCCCCCCCTTTTTTTGTCGGTGGGAAATCATCAAATTACTTGGGGCGTGTCAGACTTTTACTGACTAAAACCCACCCGTGTTCCTTCAGTTGCCTGTGCCAGGGCCACGGTGACTTTCGAACAGATCTCGCGACCCGAAGTCCAGCAATGGTCATCTTTCGGCTGCGAAATGATGAATGATGAACTCTATGAAAAGTCTGACTCATCCTACTAGGTATATCCTATCCTACTCTACTAATATTATAAACGCGAAAGTTTGTATGTATGGATGTGTGGATGTGTGGATGTTTGTTCCTCTTTCACGCAAAAACTACTGACCCCGATTTAGATGAAATTTGGCACACACATAGTTTATAACCTGGAATAACACATGGGTACTTTTATCCCGGTAGTGTGTTCCCGCGGGATAATTTCCGACCTCCACGCGGGCGAAGCCGCTGGCAAAAGCTAGTCATTTATAAAATTACGCCTACCTATCTATCAGCCCCTTTACTACATCATTGAGATGTTACTAGTACATTGAAGCAGTGAAACGACTACCGCCATGATGGAGTGGTTCACTTTCTACGATAAGTACTTAAGGCGAGGTTGCAGTACTTTTTAACTTTTTTAAACCTCTGTAAATCTAGCAAAGTGGCTAGTTTCCGTAAAAAAAAAAATATTTAGGAAAATTGAACATATTTTTAAGCGCTGTGTGAAGATAGAAACGTGAATTAAAACAATTGGCTCGATAAAAAATAATCATAAAGATGACACTAAATCGCCATTTAAAACGTGTACCTTGAAGAGATTCCATCATTAAACCATGTAAAACTTATACCAAAAGATAGGTTTTATTGTTTTTTAGGGCATGGTGAGAAAATATTTTATAATTTCCTTATCATTTTGTCTCCACGAAACAATTATACACAAAATCTAGCAGCTCAAGCGCTCGCAACGACCGGCCAGTGTTCGCCGAAACGTCTTCAACTACAAGAGGGCCTTAAGTACTACAAATTCATAATATTAGTACTGTCGGAGACATATTGCAGAAACGGATACATACATACCTACATAAATTCACGCCGTTTTCCCATGGGGGTAGGCAGAAACTACAGAACGCCATGTCCTACGATCCTTACATACTCCTTTTGCCTCGTTTAAGTTCATACATCTGGTCATACTACACGCTGGTTACCAGTACTACGCACCCGACCCTTCTGAAGAACATCACCAATAAGGTCGCTATTATGTTCTCCTAGGGCGTTCCCTTCCGGCGTGTCCAGTCACATCTGCCTTGTTAGTCGCCTCTCATTCATCCTCTCAACATGAACAAACCATCTAAACGTAATAAAAAGGGTATCTTTTATAACCTTGCTAACGGATAATACGGGATTATTATAATACAGGATAAGATGGCAGGGAGATGAACGCTCAAACTGTAACCATGAATTGAACAATTATTCTTGATTTAAAACGTCAATTTGACATTAACAGCAATGACAGCTGTCAAAATCGTAAACCTTCAGAAGCGCTGTCGAATAAAATATTCAGTTTAAATATTGTGATTCTTCTTTTTAATTAAGATTTTTTTAATTTTTGTTGTAAGTATACTTTGACAGTCAGAAGCCTGACAAAAGTCTGGCACCCAGACTGGCGTATCGTGTTACTAGGTAACTAGTTGGGGATCGGCTTCCAGTCTAACCGGATGCAGATGAATACCAGTATTTTACATGGAGCAACTGCCTATCTTACCTCCTCAACCTAGTTACTGGGTTTTACGATACCTCTTGGTATGACTGGTTATCAGACTTTTGAGCTTCTGACGATCCGTAACGATCGTCAATGATCCACGTATGACAGGCGGGACCAAAGGCTTAACGTATCCACGTACTGATCTCGGCAAGTGTTGCTTAGCCTTGAAGATTGTGCCGTGCGGGCCTGTCTGCAAAATCTAGTGAAATATAAAGACATTTTATCCCCGATTATACTTGACTGACTTGATCTGCTTGCCTATGGTGAGTCTATACGATACGGTAAGATACGAGACTTTTGTGAAGTTCTATAGAATTTTGTGTATTCAACAAAGCACTACTGGGGCTGGTCATTAATCACGTGTGGCTTGAAGGGGGGGGGGGGGGAAGGGTTCCATAAAAAATCACGAAATATCACAAGGGGGTAGAGGGGGTGTAGACTTATATCACGTGTATTTATTTTTTCGGCAAACGTGCGGTACTGAACCGGAAAGCGGCGTTACGTGTATTTATTTTTTCGTCAAACGCGTACAAAATCAGAAGCGGCTTGTGTGACCATTATAAATATTTTAAAAAAAATCATCATCATCATTTCAGCTAAAAGACGTCCACTGCTGGACATACGCCTCCCCCAATTTGGGGGGGTTTGCCGTAATCGCCACGCTTATCAGGCGGATTGGCGATCGCAGTATCGTGGTAAATTGCATAGGGAACGCTGTTGCCCATTCTCTAATAAGTCCCTTAGTCGCCTCTGACGACAGACACGGGAAGACATGGGGTGGTGCTATTCTTTCAGTCCGGCAGCCCACGGACCCAGCATTAGTTTTTTTGGAAATTAAAAATATCTAAGTTCCGCGAAAAATTACAAAAATAGCAGATCAATTACGGTTAAAGACCCTTAGCCCACCGAATGATGTTGTTTTTTTTTTTCGTTCCATTCATTTTCGATATTGATACCTTTTTTTTTGTGGATGGGAAATCATCAAATGACGCGTCCTCCTGAAGGGCAGCTTGAGAAGGTGGGTGTTAAGATCTGACTATTACTGTTGCTACTTTTTTTGTAGGGGGAAATCATCAAATGACTTCTCCCGCTCTGGGCGGAGCGGGAGGGCGTGTCAGACTTTTACTGACTGAAACCCACCCGTGTTCCTTCAGTTGCCTATATGCCAGGGCCACGGTAACTCTTACGAACAAATCTCGCGACCCTAGCAGGTGGATATTTATATCCAACACGTGGGTAAAGTTTTGGCAGTAGTTTGACCCTGTAGTGTGGACCCACCAGTACCAACAAGTGCTGAAATAAACAGGTCGTTACTTGCGAAACGCATTCTTTATTAATTTACTTGTTTACTTTTATTGATTGTTTACCATATATAGTTTTAACCTCCAAAAGAATAAAGCGGTTATGTCAAAATATGTTTAAACTAGCTTCGGCCCGCGACTTCGTCCGTGTCCAATTTATTGCTCCCCTGACCCATCCCGTCATATCGGATCGCCTGTCCGTGCGAGGTCTTCGTATCGTGACTTTTTCTACAAGTCACCGTCATCATCATCATCATCATTACAGCCGTAAGACGTCCACTGCTGGACTTAGGCTTTCCCCAATTTGGGGGGCTTTGCCATAATCGCCACGCTTGGCAGGCGGGTTGGCGATCGCAGTATGGTGGTAAAATGCATAGAGAACGCTGCTGCCCATTCTCTAGTAAGTCCCTTAGTCGCCTTTTACGACACCCACGGGAAGAAATGGGGTGGTGTTATTCTTTACGTCCGGCACCACACGGTACGATATCACCGTCATCATTTGAACTTTAAAAGAAACTGTCGCCTATACATTTGTTTCGACTTTTCTTCCCAGCATAGTCAGATAAGAAACGCTGACCTTATCTAAAAATATGATTGACGTGTAAAAGTGTTTGTACAAACCTATTCGCAGAAATAAAATCATTTACATCAGCAGCCTATAACGTTCCCACTGCTGGGACACTGGCCTCCTCTCGGTGAGAGGGTGCGGGCCATAATCCACCACGCGGCTCCAGTGCGGGTTGGTAGATGTCACATGTCTTCGAATTTTTGGTTCTAAGACATGCCGGTTTCCTCACGATGTCTTCCTTCACCGTTTTGAGAGTAGTGGTGATGAAATAATTTACACAAATTAAAGCGCCTACTTGGGTTCGACATTCATCAGTACTTAAATAAACGCAAACTACGTGGTATGAAACCAGAGTAAGATTGCAGTATAACCTATAAACATTTTCGGAGATGGCCTTCAAATTACGTAAAATCATCTATACTCTATACAAATAAATAAAATTGGAGTGTCTGTTTTTAATATTAAGATAACCACTTTTTACTAAGTGTATATGGATGTGTACACGGTACATATACCAAAACAACATTTTTTACAATTTTTGTCTGTCTGTCTGTCTGTTTCGGCTAATTTCTGAAATGGCTGGACCGATTTTGACGGAACTTTCTGGCTGATAGCTGATGTAACAAGGAGTAACTTGGGCTACTTTTAATTTAGAAAAAATAAATAATAGTTTAAAAAAACACGCTTAATTTTGAGACGTATGTCAGCGTAGTTTTTGACGTATGTCAGCGTAGTTTTCAAAGACAGTTTTTATGAAAAACTTTTTGTTAACTACCACGCGGACGAAGTCGCGGGTAACAGCTATTACCTATAATATAACCAGAATTAACACATCTTACCGCGGTAGTACGTCCTCCTGCGTTAATTTCCGACATCCACGCAGGCGAAGCCGCGGGCAAAAGCTAGTGTTGAATAAAATCAAACTTAAACCATAAAAGGTCATACAATAAATTCTCTTTAAAAGTATGTCACATGAAGTCACATAAGATCTTCAATTACAAGATTTTATCATCCAAGTAAAATTGTACTTTAACACAACGTGGTAGAGTCGGTTTTTATCGTAGCTTGTGTGTTGGTAAATATGTCGATGAGTCAGCGACAAAGTTATGTTTACAGTTGGTCAAGTTAATGTCTCTTTCATGAATGAATGGAATTCTTTCCATATATGATAATGTAAATAAAAAAAAAAAAAAGAATTTTGCTCGAAAAAACTGCCATGAACTTTGTTCTCATGGTGTATTTACTGGGCCAGCCAGAATCCTCTGTACCTCCGCTACAAGTTGTAATATTTTCACGAAAACATCACAACTTGTCCTGCCTACCGCGGTAAGTCCGTGACCATCTTTACTTGCCAATACCCCCGTGTCTTGGAAAGCATGTTAAAAAAGTTGGTTCCGGCTGTCATATGTGGATATCCCGACAGTTGTTACAGATCCTCGGAAACCTGAAAGCGTGACAATCAGTCATATCAGCCAAGCGGTCAAGCGATATCCTGCAGTCCTGCTGAGGAATTTGTTGCTTCACTTCTTCTTTCCAGCTAGAGCATCAGGAAGTGGTGAAGGGCGGACCGCGGAGCATGTCCCCAAATCTGTCGCCCCTTGGACCCATTTAGGGAGGCTGGAAGAAGGCGTTATCCGCCTTCCGCCTACGCCCGGTGCACTTGCAGCGGGCAGGGTGTGCGGAAGAGATCTCCCGCTCCCTTCCGCAGCCTCCTTCTGCGACACGACTGTTTCGACTAGAAACCCAACTTATGCACTACTTAGGCCGGCCATACACGGGCAGCTTGAAGCAGTCAAAATCGACTGCTTCAAGCTGTGACTGCATAGTGAACTACAGACTTCTACGTACGTACATACACGAACCGCTCAAGCAGTTGCAACTGCTTCGGGTGGTTGGCAGCACGATGAAAATTCTAAAAGGATTCTTGACTGCAAGAGCGGTCCGTGTAGTATGTTGATCACTAGGTAACTGCTCGAGCAGTCCGTGTATGGCGGGCCTTAGTTGTGAAAAGGCACCCAACCGCGTCAACAAATGATTAAGCTTACACACCTAAAAACGATGTCATTAAGTCGACTGATGTTATATATGTAGGAGACACGATTTTACCAAACGCAACATCAACTTGTAGATATTGCGAAGCGGTCTGCCCAAATGAGGTAACATGTACTTAATCACGAGGATCTGTGGATTTTAGATACGCATCGATGTTTGCACTCCGTTCACTTATTTTACCCTAGATTTTGCGTCAGTGTCAAAATCTAAGTGATCTTTGTTTTCTTTACAAAAAGGTTGATTTTTGGGTTGGTGCCACTGTCATGTCTGTCAATATGATGTGCTCTTTATTCTCGTTAAAATAAGGTTGCTGTTTTATTGCTGTTGTGACTGCTGTCAGAGGTGAAATAAGTGTGAACGAACTGTGTTTTTAAATGGTAGTCATATTCTGTCCAAATTCCATCTTTTACGCATCTATACTAACTGGTTGGCCAGGGTCGAAATTATTCATTGCGGAGTCCCGGCCACCGTGGGCACGGGCTTGCGGGTGGTGAGAAATGGGTAGCTTGCCGACCGGTAAGGACCGTTGTGTTCCACGCGCGCCTTAAAGACATGAAAACATTATTGAAGGGGTCTGCTAGGACCGATGCCAGCCAGGGTCGCGGGATTGTTCAAAAGCGTAACCGTAGCCCTGGCGCAGATAACTGAAGGAACACGGATGGGTTTTAGTCAGTGAAAGTCTGACACGCCCTTCCGCTCCACCCAGAGCGTCAATCAAAAGTCATTTGATGATTTCCCACCCACAAAAAAAAGTATTGAAATCATCAATCATTATTTATTCAAATTTTATTCGACAATAACCAACAATATTAGCTTTGTGCACTCTCATTCTCCATATAAACTTTATCTGTGCTAAATTTCATACTCCTCCGTCCGCGTAATTTTCGTAAAAAGGGGTACAAAGTTTTTGCTTCACATACATACATACATCATCATCATCATCAGCCTATAATGTTCCCACTGCTGGGACACAGGCCTCCTCTCGGTGATAGGGAGTGGGCCATAATCCACCACGCGGCCCCAGTGCAGGTTGGTAGATGTCACATGTCTTCGATTTTTTTGGTTCTAAGACATGTCGGTTTCCTCACGATGTTTTCCTTCACCGTTTTGAGAGCAGTGGCGATGAAATAATTTACACAAAGTAATGCGCCTGCTTGGGGTTGAACTCGAAAGTCGCGGCCGTTACCACTGGGCCACCACTGGTCACTCTACATACATACATAACTCACGGCTTTTTCTCAGGCAGAAACTACAGAATGCCACCTGCTACGATCCTTACATACGCTTTTTGCTTATTTTATGTTCATCCACGCACACTGGTTACCATTACTACGCACCTGACAATTCTGAAGAAAATCACCAATAAGGTCACTATCTGTTCTCCTAGGGCGTCCCCTTCCAGCATGTCTAGTCACATCTGCCTTGTAAATACCTTTTGTTAGTCGCCCTTCATTCATCCTCTCAACATGACCAAACCATCTAAGCATACTTTTTAATTTTTTTTGTCACTAAATCTTCTTTTAAACCACACCGTTCTCTTATCACATCAGTCCTCAGCCTATCATTCGCAGTCACACCACACATGGTTCGTAAGGAACGGATTTCCATAGTATTTGTTTTTGCTTCACGTATTAATATATTTATGGATAAATAAAAAAACCGGCCAAGTGCGAGTCGGACTCGCGCACCGAAGGTTCCGTACAAACCTGTAGGTATAAAGTTTAAAATTTAAAAAAATATTTTTATTAAGTATATGATGTAACTAAATATTTACGGTTTTCGCAATTTTTCCTTTATCTGTGCTATAAGACGTTGCTTCGTACCAAATTTCAAAATTCTAGATCGACTGGAAGTAAGTACCCTTGAGGTTTTGATTCCCTTGCGAGTTTCGATAATTTGCAGAAATTTGCGGTATAAACAGCTATATCTTTTGATTGCGTTAGCTTAGAAGTTTGATTTTCTTACAGCTCCAAGGGACAGTAGACTTGAGTATTTGATATAAATTTCAGCTTGATACCTCCACGCGTTCCTGAGAAAAAGGGTCTTGACAGACGGACGGACGGACAACAAAGTGATCCTATAAGGGTTCCGCTTTTTCCTTTTGATGTGCGGAACCCTAAAAAACAGCAAGGATTTGTTTCAATGCAAATCAAGTGCTATTCATCACACAAGAATTAAGGATACAATCAAAACATTTACTATGTGCACCAACCTTGGAGAAACGAGTCATTTAATGTCGCAAAGTCCTTACAAAAACGGAAATAAAAATATGTAGTCAAGGTATGCACGAATATTATGTTCAATTAACTTTGATACATATACTAATTAATTATGTTTTTCCGTCTTATTGGTCTATTGGCAAGTATGACTGTTAAACCTGAGAGCGCTAAAATATAAATGAGTAAAATCATGGTCGAATTTCGACCACAGGGTGCTGTTCTCTACGCCCGGCGCCACACGTAACACACAACACGTTGTTCCGTGTTTTGCTGGTCGTAAAGAATAGCACTATTTCTTCCCATGGGAGACGTAAGAGGCGACTAAGGGACTTACTAGAGAATGGGCAGCAGCGTTCGCTATCGCATTTTACCACCATACTGCGATCCCCAACCCGCCTGCCGAACGTGACGATTATGGCAAATCCCCTCTAAATGCTTACGGGAGGCCTATGTCCAACAGTGGACTTCTTTCGGCTGAAATACACCACACATACACATACACCCCACACACACACACATATCACACATACTCAACTCGTTTGTAACATACACAAAACAGTTGAAATTTCTCTTTTATTTTTTAATTTACCATGTCGAATTTATATATATTTTTTTACTTTAATCTAAGTTGCGGAAGAGCGGAGTGTCCTAACACAGGCAATTGTTTGCTTAAAAGGACACTCCTACCACTAGCTATGTGCACAAATCTTGTTAAAGAAAATAAACTATTTGTATTTGAAATGAAGACACAGCTATTTAGTATTTTTTGGTCCGCAAATGAGCTTTACAGGTTTATTTAACGAATTTTATCATAAAGAGTGCACTGGTGCAGTGGTTAGCGACCGCGATTTACGAGTTGTAGGTTGTAGGAACCCAGGTAGGAGCTTTACTTTGTGTAAATATTTTAATCACCACTGCTCTCAGAGCGATGAAAGAAAATATCGTGAGGAAACCAGCATGTCCTAGAACCAAAAATCCGAAGACGTGAGACATATATCAACCCGCCTCGGGCTCTCGTGGTGGATTACGTTGCACTCCCTCTCACACAGAGGAGGCTTGCCCCCCAGTAGTGGGAACATTGTAGCCTGATTATGCTCATGCATTATATGAGAGTGTTTAATAAAACTATGAAGAAAACAAAAGGAGAATTATTTGAGATACGATATTAAATAAAGAAAAAGAAAGAAAATACGTTTAGTTGCGATAAACATGACGCAGAAAAAGACTAAACACAACAAAAATATATATTTTTTTAATCTGGGCGAAAACATGCGTCACATCCACGCAAAACGGCCATCGCTCAACCAGCGCTGGGGCTATGTCTCGCATAGGGTCGCCCTATGCGAGATATAGCCCCAGCGCTGGTTTTCAGCGACAGCCGGCGCTGACGTAATGACGTCGAACGGTGCAACAAACAATGAGTAAAAATAAGTACAAATACTAAAATTTAAATATACATTACATGCCTTTTATTAATGATTTGGTTTGATTATTATCTGTGTGAATTTTGCGGTCGCTACGAGTGTCCTTAAAATGAGCACTTTATATGAGTGTCATAGACTATGCTGTCAGAAGGGCTGATGCAAATCCGGGTTGGGTTTTTTGCTTGCGATACTTATTTTTGTATCATGCACAAAGACACGGAAAAATTGTTAGGGGTCAACGTTTTTTAAAGGGAAAACAAAATGACAATGTATTGTTATATGCGTCGCATTTTGCATTTTGTTTTTGAATTGTAGCATAATAAATATAACTAACGAAATCCCTTTCTTTGTTACAGATCACCAAATCGGGTCCAACGTCCAAACCCTGCGGCATTCCGAACATGAATTTACGAATTTCCCATCAGGCGACTCAAACACCAACGTTTTTTCACCTCTTACCACTTTACCCGCTTACCCCCCTCCACTAGACCAACCACAACCCCCCGACTATGATAAAACAGCCGAAATTACGGCATCAACCGTATCAAAGGCTTCAATGAAATCCGAAGACGATTTTGACGTAAACGAGTATTTCGCAAGATTACAAGGGACGAGATATGTGAGTGCACCTATCAATAGTAATCCTGACCAGAATGCTAATTTAGCAGCTACAGAAGAAAATCTAGAAGAGATTAATTTAAACGATGAAAAGAACGTTGAAGTACAGCAGAGTTTGACGGCTGATATAGCTCAGAATTTTTCTCAGCTGCCAACGGTTTTGCCTCACGTAGCTAGCGCTGTATTCAGCTCATTTTCTAATATGCTGAACTACAAGAGTAGGGAGCAGACTCCTGATGATAGGACTTCAGGGTATCAGACCCAAGATGTGCCTTTCCAAAGCCCTGTGTCCGCACCTGGATTCGTAGGACAACAGAACTTTGCGGTGGATACGCCATTGATGGCTGAAGATGTGGTGAAGGAAGTGGCACCACCGCCGAAGGAGCTTCCGAATGCTGGTGAGTTGACTTTAATATTTTATTTACATTTTAGTTAATTCAAGCCTCATGCTCGATGGGCTTTCTCATTTTAGCCTTAATGACGAACTTGCATACAAACTTTCATCCTTCATTTAATCCATTTAGGGTATGACTTTGGGAAAATCCTTCGTTTGATATAAAAGGAATTCTCGCGCAAAATTTTATGCTTCTAGTCACATCAGCTTACATCGGTCAATCGATCAAGGTAAGTTACGCTTGCCGCGTTCGGTCTATGGATGGGTGACCATATTTGCATACCATAACCCCTCTGTGCCTCGGAAAATACGTTAAACTGTTGGTCCCAGCTGTAATTTGCGGATCTCTGATAGGCGTCAGAAAACCGAAAGTCTGACAACCAGTAACTGGGTTGTGGAGGTCAGATAGGCAGTCGATCCACGTAAAATTCTGGTAATCAGCTGCATCTTGTAAGACTGGAAGTCGATCCCAAAAATAGATGAGAACAAGTTAGGCTAATGATGAGTTCCAGCGTTGTCTGCGTTATGTGTCAATGAATGAATAAAATATTTGTATTAAGTAGAAGATTCAAAATCTTTCTATTGGCTTCAACTAGTGCATCAACAGGGAAATGGTTCAAGTTTTTAAAATATGTAGCTTGTTTATAATTTCAAATTAATTGTCAAATTTAAATAACAGTGATGTCACCACCGCATCAGAAGTGTCGAATCAGTAGACAAAATTGTTCACAGTACGTAATATTATAATGTCTATGGTCACAATTATTCTCTCTTTAATCTTTATGTTTTTTTTATGTAGCTGTTTTTTTATCCTTTTGTATAAAGTATTATCTACCTTGATTCAAAATTGAGCCCTTTTCGTGAAATGTCTCAATTTTGCTAGAACTTTCCGGTTCGTGATGGGGGAAAGGGTATTTAAAGGGCACAGATGCTCCCTGTGCAGCAACATACAAAAGGTGGTTTGTTAGATTTCGTTCGGGAGACTACAGCGTTGAGAATAAGCAGAGGTCAGGTAGACCACTTGAACTGGATCTTGATCGATTACGTGTATTTCTCAAAGCTAACCCATATTCAAACACGCGTGAAATAACAAGTAAGCTCAACTGCTGTCAGGTAACTGTTGTTCGCGGACTAAACACAGCAGGAAATCAAATCAAATCAAATCATAAGTCATTTATTCAAACTAGGCTGAGAGTCAGCACTTTTTGAACGTCAAAGTTACATGAGACAGTCCTCCCAAAACGCCCACCCTTCGACACTTCCTAGTGCTTTAGCTGGGAAGAAGAAGTGGCGGAACAAACTCCCCAGCAACACAGCTGTCTAAGTAAGTAGTGTAAGTAATTAATATTATAAAACAAAACAAAACATACATCAAATTATGCGTCATATGTCAGCTAGCACACGCCAATATACGAACAAAACATTAAAAAACTAAACTTAAGCTGAAATAATAAAATCGTAAATAGAACTTAAAACCTAAATAAGAGCCTCCGGGTATAAAGGGCGTGCCCGCTTACATACACAACGATGAGGAAAGCTAATTCTGATTCTGGTTGAAAGAACATAAACATTGAGTTAATTACAGCGACCAACTATTATTATCGTTTAAGAAGTCGTTGATAGAATAGTATGCCTTTGAACAAAGGTTGGATTTTACTTTAGCTTTAAACTCATTAAACTGCAAATCTAGGAAAGCAGAGGGAAGCTTGTTGAAAAAGGTAATACCAAGACCAACAAATGAATTATGAACCTTATGAAGCCGGTGAAAGGGAGCACGTAGCTTGTCCTTATTTCTAGTATTAATATTATGAATATCACTGTTCTTAGTGTACAGATGTATATTTTAAATGTAAAAAAATTGGAAAATGAATACCACGTCTACTCAGGGTGGCTCAATACTTTTGAATCAAGGTATCACTTCAGCCGTAAGACGTCCACTGCTGGACTTAGGCCTCCCCCAATTTGGGGGGCTTTGCCATAATCACCACGCTTGGCAGGCGGGTTGGCGATCGCAGTATGGTGGTAAAATACATAGAGAACGCTGCTGCCCATTCTCTAGTAAGTCCCATAGTCGCCTTTTACGACACCCACAGGAAGAAACGAATCAAGGTAATAAAATAAAAATATCATACAGGAAAATTTTGAAAATTATTTGCCATCACCGTGACGCTTATTAAAACTACATATAATTTTCTGAGAGTCATGGTGATAGCTAAATTTTAACACCATTATTTTTCCTTATTACAAAATATGGGTGATATGAATGAAGGGTGGCTAACAAAAAGTATTTACAAGGTAGATGTGACTTGGTACGCCGGAAGGGGACGCCCTGGGAGGACATATAGTGACCTTATTGGTGATGTTCTTCAGAAGGGTCAGCCGAGTCAGCCCAAAGTGTCTACTAAGTGATTGTTAATCTACACAGCAACTCCGCTTCCCTTTTCTTCCATTATGTCTAGCTTCTGCCCGCGACTTCGTCCGCGTCAATTTTTTTCTCCCCGGACCCTTCCCTTCGCATCGAAATGCCTGCCAGTTTTCCGTCTATTTTTCGTTGCTGCTCCGCTCCTTTTGATCTTAGCATGATGTTATATAGCCTTCCTGAATAATTAAGCTACCAAACACAAAAATAATTATTCAATTCGGACCAGTAGTTCCTGAGATTACCGCGTTCAACTAAACAACAAACAAACTCTTCAGCTTTATAATATTAGTACAGATATAACTCAAAATTATTTTCCTATTAACACATACATTCATAACAATCCCATCTTCAACATCACAACCACAGTTTCCAAAGCATGGTATGTTGTTCTCACGGTAAACACCATGACCTTTCAAAGGTCAATGCAAACCTTCGTTCGTGGGTTCGACAAACACTATGTTACTTGCGAAAGTTTGTCTGTATGTTATCTAATAACTTTGTACTACTGAGTCCCTTGTGGTGTCGGACGTAAAGAATCCAACCCATTTCGTCCCGTGGGTGTCGTAAGAGGCGACTAAGGGACTTACTAGAGAATGGGCAGCAGCGTTCTCTATGCATTTCACCACAATACTGCGATCGCCAACGCTTGCCTTGCTGGCTTTTATGACAAACCCCCCCGCCCCAAATTGAGGGAGGCCTATGTCCAACAGTGGACGTATTTCCGCTGTAATGATGATGAATGATAATAATAATAAATAAAATAAATAAATATCTTAGGACAACCAACACAACGTTATCTGATCCCAAACTAGGCAGAGCCTGTACTATGGCAACCAGACAAGTGATAAACATACTTATATATTTCTAAATACATACATACTATAGATAATTTACACCCAGATACAGAACAAATGATTGTGCTCATCACACAAATTTTTCCTGGGTGGGAATCGAACCCACGACCTCAGTCTTTGCAGTCAGGGTCACTAACCACTAGACTAACAGGCCAGGCCAGAATGATGTCTGGGTTCATTCATTTAGTAGAGTGATAATCAGGTCTTGTCAGAAGTGGAGTTTCTTGCCGGTTCTTCTACACAGGAAACGACCAATTGGAACCGTGCACCTAGCTTCTGATGTTTCATAAGTGCGCATGCGTGATAGACCAGAGGGGTAATTGCGGAACTTTTAATCGGTAGGAATTGGTTTAATATTCATAGTTAAACAACTTTCATTGCGTTATTTACGTTGCTGAGCCACAATTTATTCGAACAAATGACGCAATGGTTTAGAAATAATCTTCAATCCCATTCAGATTCTGATAAATTGTGCGTTTCGCAATTAGGGTGCAGCTATAATAGTAAATAAATAATAAATAAATATCTTAGGACAACCAACACACCGTTATCTGATCCCAAACTAGGCAGAGCCTGTACTATGGCAACCAGACAACTGATAAACATACTTATATATTTCTAAATACATACATACTATAGATAATTTACACCCAGACACAGAACAAATGATTGTGCTCATCACACAAAGATTTGTCCTGGGTGGGAATCGAACCCACGACCTCAGTGTTAGCAGTCAGGGTCACTAACCACTAGACTAACATTAACTAAGTTTATTTTATTTATCCCAGTGGTGGTTAGTCATTATTATTTGTAATTCTGCGCCCAAAACGCCCGTCATTATCAGCCTATTATAATATTCCCACTGTTGGGACACAGGCGCCCTCAAGAATAGACCAGTTCGTAGATGTTACATGTCTTCGAATTTATGGTTCTAACACCGATCTAGATACGCGATTCAAATGTATGGGAAGGCATTTTCTTTAATCTATATATATAAAAATGAATCCCTATTTCCCTTGGTCACGCCATCACGCGTGAACGGCTGGACCGATTTCACTTTTTTTTTGTTTGTAATTGTCAGGAGAAGGTTCCTATGAAAGAAAAAATTTAAAAAATTGCGCGGAAAATTAGAAAATTTAAGAACACTTATTGAAGAATACTTAACAACAATATAATAGGACAATGTAAACTTTTTTAATGTAACATTATGACATTTGACATAGAATTGACAGAATGCGTGCTCAAATATCATCAGAGACACGACAACGTCTGTCGGGTCAGCTAGTTACCTATAATATTTTCAACACACGGGGCTTCAGAATGAAGCTGAATTCAATGTATAATGAAAGCGCAATAGCTAATACTGTTTTAATTGCAAACAAAGCTGTGTACACGGAGTAGTATGTCGTAAAGTTTAATAGTAATATTTAAATCATTGAGGTGCGTAATCAAGAACCGTGTCATTCGATTTATGTGTACTTAAGAGTATAAATCACGTTGTAAAAAAAATCATAATCATCAATCATCATTGATGCGATTGAGGTTTGAGCAAACAGCGTGAATTTCACTCTCCCTCTATTGAAAAGGGAGGATCTTCCGACCAGACGGGTGTCGCGTCTGCTGGACAACTACCTGACGATTAATGTCAGGACTTTTTAACCGACGAAACAAAACGGAGGAGGTTATCAATTCGACGCGTATATTATTTTTTTATTTTTTAGGGTTCTGTTGCCAAATGGCAAAAAATGGAACCCTTATAGATTCGTCATGTCTGTCTGTCTGTCTGTCCGAGTATGTCACAGCCACTTTTTTCCGAAACTATAAGAGCTTATGCTATTGAAACTTGGTAAGTAGAATAATATTTGGGGTTCCCCATACATAGAACTGAAACTCAAAAATTTTTTTTTTCATCAAACCCAAACGTGTGGGGTATCTATGGATAGGCCTTTAAAAATGATATTGAGGTTTCTAACATCATTTTTTTCTAAACTGAATAGTTTGCGCGAGAAACACTTCCAAAGTGGTAAAATGTGTCCCCCTCCCCCCCCCCCCCCGTAACTTCTAAAATAAGGGAATGATAAAACTAAAAAAAAAATATGATGTACATTACCATGTAAACTTCCACCGAAAATTAGTTTGAACGAGATCTAGTGAGTAGTTTTTTTTTAATACGTCATAAATCGTAAACCACAATTTACCTTTCATTCAGTCAACTCAAATATAAAAATTAAAAAAAAACCATTTAATTTCATAAACATAAACCTTATGCATAAACCGTGAATACCTGAAGGTTTGTACGGAACCAAAGAGAATAAAACCACTAGAGAGCGTATAGGCCGATTTCTGCTTAGCACACGACTCACCACTGCGGGCCGGGGGACGAGGAAGAACGTGCGGCTGCAATTGGTCAATTCAAGGTCAAGTTGCGTAGGTATGCCCATCGTAGGGCTGCTCTACTTCATTAAGGGAAAATAGTCGATATCGATAAAATGGATTTTAAAATTGTGATAAATACTCAATTAAAATCAAAGAAATCATATTTAATCAAAATCAATCACTAATAAAATGAAAACTAGAGAATCCAAGAACAAAACTTTCGCCACTATCATATTCGACGAAATAGCAATCAGAAACGGTGTCGAATATCATCCCCAAGGCAGAAGGTACTATGGCCACGGTAGTTTTGGCGCCAGTTTACAAACGGATTGTCAAGACGAAGCTAAAGAAGCCACAGTATTTCAATTGAATAAAATTTTCATTCATTTTAATTTAAATTTTCGATAAAGACTTTCAGCTATTAAAGGAAACAGCACTAATTTTTACGATAAAAATACAAAGTGAAAGTAAGGGATAGATGCATTAGAATTCTCTAATGAAAGAACGAGACTTTTCTAAAAGACATCAACGCGGGACTCACACAGTGTGCTGGTTTACCCAACCACCATTTTAAATAGACCCCTACGGTGGATCATAATCTGATTAAATCACAATAATTTTTCGTACTGTTTATTTACTGATGAAAAGTTATGCGATCATTTTTGTAACTAGAAGTCTTGGAATGTTTCTCACACCACTTCACCGCGCATGAAGGTATTTTGATGCGTTATAATTGCAGATTTAGTTATAATATTTGCAATAATTTAGCGTGCACAGAGGTCTAACAATTGGTCACAACTAAAATGGCTACTTGAACCGCAGCCTATGCATAGGCGACAAAATACTAATAATTTTCGAGCGTCGGGGCACTGTATGCGCAGTCAAGTGGTTATATAGTCTTTGTACGGAACCCTCGGTGCGCGAGTTCGACTCGCACTTGGCCGGTTTGTTGGTATGAATGACCACACATAACTTTTTACATTGTAGTCCGATTGTGATCATTCTTTTTTTATTGGAAAGGGTACTCCGAAGGTGGTCCCATATAAATTTGGAAAACAAAATCGGACCCCAAGGTTCGGAAAACAGGGGATGATTGATTGTTCACTCACTGATTGTAATGTATAACCACGCATAACTTTATACAGAGTAGTCCGATTTTGATCATTCTTTTTTCATTGGATAGGGTATATTTTGCCAAGTATTATTAGTACATTAAAGCCACAATTTTTTTAAATAAAATAAAAACTTTTTAACAAAAAATTTAACCGCCGAGAAAACTGAATTCGCAGTTTCCACTCAAGAACACGTCTACCCCAACAGTCATCGATTCTACGGCTAATGTGGCCGGCCCATTGCCACTTCATCTTGCTAATTCTATTTTCCGTATATATTCCGTTCCGACTTACTAAATCATAAAGCCTATTAAATCACAGGAGACATTTTCTTCACGACGTGTTTATAAACAGCTTATTATGAGTAATCATTTTGCGCGTGAAATTATAGCCCCGAGGTTATAGTTGAATGTGTGTGTCCTATGATACACGGGATTCATAATTTCAGCCAAAAGTCGTCCACTGCTGGATGAAGACCTCCCCCCAAACTTGGGGGCTTGGCGATCGCAGTATGGTGGTAAATTGCATAGAGAACGCTATGACCTCTTGCTTATCAGTAGCGCTTGCGACCACTGGACCAACGAGGCAGTATTTGAAGGGTTCCGTACCCGAAGAGTAAACAACGGGATCCTCTTGATACCAGGATAAAAGTTTCCTGTGGTCTTAATCTAGGTTGTAAACTTAGTGTGTGCCAAATTTCATCACAAAAACGATCAGCCGTTTTTGCGAGATTCAGTAACAAACAATCCTTTCACATTTACAATATTAGTACCATATTCAGCCTATAATGTTTCCACTGATGGGTCACAGGCGTCCTCTGTGAGAAGGTTGGTAGATAATAATAAAAATAAATATCTTGGGACAACCAACACACCGTTACCTGATCCCAACCTAGGCAGAGCCTGTACTATGGCAACCAGAAAACTGATAAATATACTTATATATTTCTAAATACATCCATATTATACATAAATTACACTCAGACACAGAACAAATGATTATGCTCATCACACAAAGATTTGTCCTGGGTGGGAATGGAAGCCACGACCTCAGTCTTTGCAGTCAGGGTCACTAACCACTAGACTAACAGGCCAATCAAAAGATAGATGTCACATGTTATCGAATTTATGGTTCTAGAACATGCCGGTTGCGTCACCTAGTTTTCCTCCACCGTTATCAGAGCAGTGTTGATTGATTGTAATAATTTACAGAAAGTAAAACGCCAGACTGGGTTCGAATCTATGACTTACAACGTTGTAAGTCGCGGCCTTTACCACGGGGCCACCATTGCTCCTATCTGTGTGCTTTCATACGAATCCGTTCAGCTGTTTTAACGTGATTCAGTAACAAACAATCAAACAAACAAACATTCATTTAAAATATTAGTAGAATGAATAAAATATTGACGTGTCGTAAACGACAGTGGAAACCCACAACATTGCCTGTTCCCAGTCGATTGCCAACATAATTGCCAGACAGCTGGGCGCGAGTTAGAAAACTGGCCACACACATCTACTTCAGACGTAAGATAACTTGCTACTCAGCCTGGCTTTGCTTGATTTAAGTCGGCGATATGAACATTCAGTAGTAGTATACAGGGTCAAATTGACGTGTCAAAGTGTTTGTGCAAAACCCTTTTATACGTCTATCTTATTTTTAATTACTAAAGAATACTTTACGTCCGGTACTACACGGAATTAAAAATAAGGCACGGCACGGTGCTATTGCACCATCCCATTTCTTCCCGTGGGTGTCGTAAGAGGCGACTAAGGGACTAGCT
Organism: Aporophyla nigra; assembly: GCA_947507805.1. Classification (NCBI taxonomy): domain Eukaryota; kingdom Metazoa; phylum Arthropoda; class Insecta; order Lepidoptera; family Noctuidae; genus Aporophyla; species Aporophyla nigra. The sequence goes on along the minus strand of OX382319.1, from coordinate 8,743,137 downwards.
AGAGAATGGGCAGCAGCGTTCTCTATGCATGCTCCTACCATACTGCGATCGACAACCCGCCTGCCAAGCGTGGCGATTATGGAAAACCCCCCAAATTGGGGGAGGTCTATGTCTAGCGGTGAACGTCTTTCGGCTGAAATGATGATGAAAAAGAATTTACAGCAACCTGAACAGGATTTTTTTACATTCTTAACGGATACTAATAGAATAGATAATAAAGAAAAAAAAAAACAAAATATGTTTATTTCACATAAACCTACATGGGCACTTAAACGTCAGAAGCTAGGTGCACGGTTCCAAATTGTTGATTCCTATGGAGAAGAGCCGGCAAGAAACTCCATGGTTACTCTCATAAAAATAATTGGGTTTTACAATGGTTTCAAATTACAGTGTTAGTAGGTATGGGAGAACAGTGTATGACTGTCAACAAATACCAGTTACTTCATAAAATAGAAAATTGTCTACAGTCTACAACGTTCAACGTTCTAACATTCACAAAGTATAAAATAATCGACTCATATGATAGTACTAGTTTCTGCCCGCGACTTCGTCCGCGTAAATTTTTGCTCCACTGACCCTTCCCGTCGCATCGAATTGCCTGCCAGATTTCGTCAATTGTTCGTTGCTGCTCCGCTCCTTTTGATCGTAGCGTGATGTTATATAGCCTTCCTTATTAAATAGGCTACCCAACACAAAAATAATTTTTCAATTCGGACCCGTAGTTCCTGAGATTAGCGCGTTCAATCAAACAAACAAACTCTTCAGCTTTATAACATTAGTATAGATTTCATAAATACGTAAGCGTTGTGGATGATAAACCTTATACTGTAGCACAGGTGGTTTCAATTAAAACCAGTGTAACTAGGAACCAATTAAAAGGAATAATGTTAATACATGAATATTTAATAACTGGTTTTTGCTTGTCGGAAAACTTAAGAAAATCATCTGTCATTTAGTGGGGACTGGTTTATCTTAATTGGTGTTATCTAAATGGGAGTTTGATTGGCAGAATCTAGCTTATAATGATTTTTCTGATGGAAAACAGTGTGTTGTTTTGAATTTTCTAATAAATAAATCATTATTCTCCTGCCTTTATTCCAATTTATTCGGGGTCGCCGCAACATTTATTTTTCTTCCACACTTCTCTATTAGTCGTCATCTCAGTAGTCACCCCCTTTCTATCCATATCATCATTCACACAGTCCATCCATCGTTTATTGGTCTCCCTCTACTCTTAAAGCCATGGATATTCATACTCAATACTTTCCTCACGAAATTTTCCTCATCACGTGACCATACCATGACAATCGACTCCCGCACATCTTTGCAGTTATCAGTGCCTTTTTCAGACTTCCTAACTTACGTCCTGACTTTTTTCATCATCATCATCTTTTCAGCCGTAAGACGTCCACTGCTGGACATAGGCCTCTCCCAAGCTCCGCCACTTCGACCGGTTATGTGCTTCCCGCATCCAGCGGATTCCTACGGCCTTCACAAGGTCATCGGTCCATCGTGTGGGAGGCCTTCCAACGCTCCGTCTTCCAGTACGCGGTCGCCATTCCAGAACCTTTAGGCCCCATCGGCTATCTGTTCTGCGAGCAATGTGCCCTGCCCACTGCCACTTCAGTTTAGCAATTCTTCGGGCTATGTCGGTTACCTTGGTTCTCCTACTGACATTTTTAAATAAATAAAAACGTTTATTTCGACCAACAAGGGATCATAGGCATACAATAACAAAATTAAAAATACATATAATTAGAAAGACCACACAAAACGTATTACTGACTTCGATTGCTCTGTATGTGGACCATACAGCAATGGTTCAGGTACTGACACTTGAACCTCTGCGCAAATACCCTCAGGATGCCGCTGGAGCTTGCCCAAACCGTGTGCACCAGAGATGTGTTAGCTCAGTACATTTATAGTAAGCTGAAATAATGCCAGCTCTGTCTTAAATAAGTTGTTTATTTGTAGAATTCGGCGCGGGTATACGCAGTTTAAATCGACAAATGTAATTTCGTTACTCGATAATAGAAGGCGTTGTCTGTCCTACATGACAATATCGAATAGGTCCCTGGGCTAAGTAGATATTTGCATTGATAAAAAGTAGGTATACTGAAGACGTCTGACCTTTTATCACCTAATCGAAGATGTTGCTTATCACTCGCAAAAGTCTCTCATATTTATGGTCCCTAATAATCTTATGTTCTACTACAGCACATTTTATCTCTACTAACGAAATGTTTTCTATTGTTACAGGTTCATCGAACTTCCGAATAACAACTAAAAAGAAATACGCCCAAATACCAGGACTAAGTTCAGGCACTAACTTCGAAACATCACAAAAAATAGAACTCAATCCACTCACTAAAAACGTTAAAAACTATTTTGTACCGTCTAACGACCAAAATATCTTCACGGAAGCAACATCTACACCAGAAACAAATAATATCACGGAACAAACTCCTCCAAATATGCAGGAAACTTATAATATATTCAATCCAATAGGTGATTCTGGTAATCCAGCTAGCGATTTTCAACCTTCAGTTTTAAATATTCCAACAGAATTGGAACCAAAACCGTTTGAAGAACGCTTACCACCACCGCCACTGGCTTCGTATGAGTTACATGGATCAAATGCTCCGAGTAGTGCTATACCTCCCCCTCCTATGTTTTCGACACAAAGAGCGGGGAGTCAGACTGGGAAGTCTGTCCTACCTCCATCTGTTGCTAGGCGCATTGGTTCGAATCACCCAGTAATCAAACAACAACCCATGCAAGCAATGAGCACAGAGAACATATTCGTTCCAACATTTGACCCAATGAACTATCCAGTTGAAGCGCCAGCACAGCCAATCGGATCTTCTTTCAGCGACATACATTCCCAATCTGCGTTTGGCACACATATGTTGGTTACTGCACAGCCAACATCTCTGCACCAAGACCTACAGGCTGGAAGCATGCCAAGCATACCACCACCGGCACAGTTTACACAGCAATCTCCATCCGAATTTGCAGCTCCACCATTGGCACCTCCCGTTAGTGTAATAGCACCACCAAGTAAAGCACCAACCAGATTGCCACCACAGAAATTGGCTTCACCACCGTCTAACACGATGCCAACAAACATAGCAGCTCCACCAATGTTTGCTCCAACATTACCATCTAATGTTCCAACGATGTTTGTACCATCTACTGAACCGGTAGATGCAAAATCAAACTCTGGAGCTGGATCATCACTGCCGCCTTTAAGCAATATATTTTCACCAACATCATCGGCTGCCAAAACGATATCACCTCCAGGACCAATACAACCACCAATAAGGTCTACTCCTAATGTTGGGCCAACATCTTTCATCATTCCACCACCCCCTGCCAATGATGGGCCATCTTTTTATAGCCCCATAGTGCAACAGCAACCGAAACCTGGCCAATCTTTCGGATCAGAGCCAGCGAAACCTTTAATAGAACCACCAAAGGCTACAGGAGCTGTCAACTATAGGATGAATAAGAAAAGACCCCAATATTACTCTGGGCCTATAGAAGGAATCGGTTCTATTAGTAACAGCATCAAACCTGTTATACCATCAGCAGATTCTGGAACATTCCAAGGTGCTTTGTTTACACCTGAGCAGCCGCAAGCTGGTCAAATCGTGTCATCTTCAGTGCCGTTTGATTTAAGTAAACCAGCAGAAGATACAGCTATGATTCCTCATTATAATTTAGCTGATTCGGCGGTCAATGTGCAACGTCCATCTGATTTTGATATCAGTCAGCCAGCCCCAGGATATCCACACTTTGATATCACCCATCATATTCAGAATCCTGAGACACAGTACAGCACAGCATTTGATTTAAGCCGACCTACAACTGACAGTTACGAACAACAAGAAGAGTCGAAAGAATCCAAAGGTTTTGGCATTATAGGGTCCCTGAAATCGAAGCTCAGCAGCATTGACATCAATAAAATTCAACACAGCGTGACCACTTTCTTTGATCCGGCTTATAAAGACCCCACAAAGGACGAATCAGCGGCACAGATTGCACAGCAGAACGCGCCTTATTCCAATGTGCCGTATGAAGCACAAGCGGTTCAAACAAATCTAGAAATATTTGTGCCAAACGACCAGCAAAATACTCAGACATACAACTATGATATCCAAAATCAGAATGCGCTTTATCGGAATAACGAATACTACAAGTATCCGAACTTCCAGAATCAGGGTCAGCCATTGGCTGGACATTGTTCTAATAGCCATGACTATCCGAGCCATTCAGCACACCCTAAGCCTTATAATAGCAACACACAACAAGTCTATCCAGAACAAAATATTAATACGACCATGTTCCAACATGTTGATGGATCAACTGACGAACCTACGCACGGAGCTACCGAAAAACCATCTGCTCATGTTAACGTTAGTGAGGGACCAAGAACGTTTAAAGAGAATCAAGAATATAATGCTGAAAGAAAAATGGATGAAAACGTGGCTAGAGCTGGCCCCGAAGTTGCTAGACTAGTCCAAAGTAGAACTATGATTGAAGATAGATTTGCAAGTTTCGGTAATTTGGATAACCTAGCTGTACAGAACCCTATACAAATGCCAACAGCTATTGTACCAGCAACTCGTGATGCCGTCGCTCCTCCAATTACACAGGACAGGACTTTTATTAGTGAATCTTTTGAACAAACTCAACATGCTGCGCAACAACCAAAGTCAGAGCCAATAGCAATGTTTAACCCCAACACTGTTAATCTGTTTGCTAAAATGACAATAGAAAACAAAGAGGCTAATAAAGAATATACATCGGGCGTGTTCGCAAGCAAAAACTTTGAAGAGACGGAAAGTAAAAACATAGCAAGTAGTGCAGAATTTGCCCGTTTATCAAAAATAATGGAACAGGACAGTAAGCTTATCGAAAATTTACGATCTCAATTTCCAGTCGAGCCTGTTGATAAGAAAGAATTGAAAGAAAAAGTAAACGATGATATTAAATCTCATAATTTATTTGCAAGCCCGATTATTTACGATAGTAAAGAAACTGTTATGCCAAGAGATAGTTTATTAGATTCTTTAACTAAAGACGACGTTCCTATACTTGGCGTGTCATCGGTACCATTATTTGGCCTAAGCACTATACTTGCTGAGAAATCTAAAGAATATATTCCAGCTGAATTGATTACAACTCTGTCGGATAGAAATTCAAGCATGAGTTTCTTTGATCATACACAGAAACTAGAAGATTATGGTGCTAAACACGCTAATGAATTAAGTCGTCATTCAAGCTTCAGCTTTTTTGAAAACGTGCAAACTCCAACTCAAGAAGAAAACGCTAATAACAAAAACATAGAGATGTTATCTGGCCAATCTAGTGCAAGTTTCTTTGAAATCGCGGATGCTAGTAACCGAAATACACAAGAGAATACTCCTGATAATCAGAACAAAGACGGCAAAAATCTGAGTGCAAATGAAGCTGGAATTATCGCTACAGAAACTCAAGACACCTCCGATTTAAGCATATGCGAGACCTGCCGAGAAGTAAATATACCAGAGGATAAGGAAAATGTTCAGGATGTCACCAACCAACTCATAGAAAATATGAGATCACAAATACAGTTATCAAATCCAGTTGAAACGACTTTAACAGAACCAACTGAACGCGAACCTACCAATAACGAACAAGTGAAATATGACGCTGGGCAGTTTGACGAGATATCACATATAACTGAAGAAACTATCGAGACAATACAGGTCCAATCAGCTGTAGAGCTGCTTGATGACGTCGATGAAATGAAATCTATAAACTACGGATGGACAGAAAGTGCTCTAAAGGAAGATTACAATTTCAAGGTTGACCCGAATGCTATTGGGTTTTATGGGAGCAATTCTATCTTGTTCGATAAAATACCCATAAGCGCTGATGAAGTTAAACATCATGAAGACTTGTTACCCAGACAAATGAGCGTGCCTTCTGCACCACCGGCTGAAGAAGAAGAGGAAGAAGATTCGAAGTCTGATGAAGCAGGAAAATTAGACGTAAACTCAATAGAGCGGGACGCAAATAAAGACTTCCCACTCTTCGAGGAGTTTGTTATAGAACCTTCAGATAAGGATGATGACGATCACAAATCAGAAAATGAGATGGATTCATTCACAAACCGAGTCGAGAAATTCAAGAAAAAGGAACCATCCGATGCCATAGACCACCAATCGCTATTTTACGATGTCGCACCACAACCAATAAGTATGGTATCTTACTTCGACACAGGAAATTATGCTGTTGATGCTCACTACAGAAATACTAACACCAAACCCACTCCTAGCATTCCACCAGGTTTTGAAGAAGAGTTCAAAAGAAGGGTAGCTTTAGCCAAACAGAGAGAAGAAAAGATAAGGAATGAGTTTAAAACAGTACCGGAGACATCAACACAGACTAGAACAACATCTGTTGCTACATACTGCTCATCCCGTATAGCACCTAGCTATACCAAAATTCAGCCTATTGTACCCGTAGGATTCAATATTGAAGCTAACATAACCAGCTTAGTTGATGAGCAAAGTGAACCGTTGCCAGATTTCCCGACTCCTCCAATACTAAGTAAAATTTTCGAAAAAAAGGTTGATAGTGGAAAGGGTGATTCGCAAGACAATACAAAGGAAACAATTGTGAAGCCAGAAGAAAAGAAAATGGTACTACCACCGATTCCAAATGTTTTTGATCCCAAACCTGTTGATAAGGATACAAAATTGCCAGAATACGCTTTAGGTCCTGGTATTAAGGCTGATGAAGAAACGCCACTGCCGGAACTGTTGACAGCTTTCAGTTCTAAGGCTGATGAAAAATTGGAACCGATTCTGCCACCACTTGCAGCGTATATAGCTTCAAAAGCAGAAGAAATTCCTGTGCCACCGTTTGGGGCGTTTTCCTCTTTGAGAGCTGACCAAAATCCGACGTCCATATTGCCTCCGTTTACACCTTTTAGTTCCTTACAATCTGATGACAATTCGGAATCTATTTTGCCTCCATTTGCAGCCTTCATAACTTCAAAAGCGGAAGAACAACCGGAATCGTTGTTGCCACCGTACTCACCATTTACTTCTTTAAAGCCTGATGAAAAATCTACAACGATGTTGCCATTTGGAGCGTTCATAGCTTCGAAACCGGAGGAAACATTGCTACCGCCGTATACACCATTCGCTACTTCTTTACCCCAAGAAAATCCAGCGACGATTGTGCCCCCATTTGGCCCTTTTAGTACTGCGAAACCCGACGAAATATCTGAACCAATCGCACCGCCATTTGCAGCCTTCACTGCTCCAAAAACCGAAGAAAAACCAGCCGAACCGAAACTGCCAGACCCAATAAACTTCTTCACCGACACAGCCACAAACAATCCCCCAGAAAGCTTCAGCCGCTTAGCTAGCTATTTTAGTACCCCCCCAAAAACAGACCACGCCAAATCTTTTTTTGAGTTAAGCCAAAGTCAAAACCACTATAGGCACGCTTCATCAGAAGAAAAGACTAAAATCATCGATCTAATGCACGACCTAACATCAGTTCAAAATATAAACGTATCTAAAGATCAAAAAGTAAAACATGTCAACTATTTCACTGTCGAATACGATTCAGCATTACCGGATTTCAATAAGCGTGACGCTAACAAAGAAAAAGTCGAAATTGTGGATGATATACAACCTATAGATCTAGATAGTCTTCTAACGAATTGTAGGCACTGCGCGAAGATATTTGAAGCTAATTTTAAGGTTAGGACTGCGGTCAATGAGAACGGGGAACAGGGAGCAATGAATCCCTCTAGAATGGAACCTCACAAGGATGGTGGCCGCGGTTCGGTCACAGTCAATTTTGATGGGATGACGATACAGGAAGAGCCTAATGAAGGCCTTGCGGAGATGACAGAGGTACCTATATTTGTTTAACTCATTAGATAATCTTATTTATTTATATCTAGATATATATATACATATAAACCTTCCTCTTGAATCACTCTGTCTATTGATGAACACTGAAATAAAATCCGTTGCGTAGTTTACTAGATCTAAGCGTATAGACGCGGGAAGCGACTTTGTTTTATACTATGTTGAGAAGAAGATACTTTATTGATTGTAAGACACAGGAAGTAAGAAATCAAAAATGTTCCATGCTCCGTAGGATTCGTATTAATATTATGTATGAAACGCAACTTATAGTGCATTCTGTTAGTGTAATTATTTCAAATTAGCTTTTGCCCGCGACTTCGTCCGCGTAAATGTCGGTTATCACTGACGCAGACGAAGTCACGGAATAAAAAAAAAACAACCGACTTCCTTAAAAACACTACAAATTGAAAAATAACTTTAATTTCGGAAGTCGGTGTCTTAGGATCTGTATTTATGGTTTTTTTGCCACCGACTTCCGAAATTAAAGTTATTTTTCAATTTGTAGTGTTTTTAAGGAAGTCGGTTGTTTTTTTTTTGTAAAAAAGTTTTTATTTTTAAATTTTTAGTTGTGGTATCCACCCCGCACTAATTCCAAACAAACAATGCATATTTATGCGATAGCAGAAATCGCGGTTGATTTGCTGTCATTTTTAAAGAATTCCGGTGTCTATCTCTGGAACTCATCATCAGATCTATATGAAATTTATATGGGACCATTTCGGAATAAACTCCTTTCAAACAAAAAAAGAATTTTGCAAATCCGTCTATATATGACGGAGTTATGGCCGAACATACATAAAAAAAAAAGCCTTCTAACCTTTCACTGTAAGTTCCTATATGTACTGTTCACCGATGAGGAGTTCCATGCGGTATCTTCGAAGACTATAATTAGTTCACCACGGATGGATAGATAGAACCAGCAATTATTTTTGATCTTTAGTACAATATCCAAATCACATTACGTGTACTGTTTGTTTTTGAGGAGTTCCTTCGTTTATCTCCCAAAGTATACATCAAATCTTCACAAAATTAATATGGGACCACCTCAGGAGTATACCCTTACGAATAAAAAAAGAATTTTCAAAATCGGTTGACAATTGGCGGAGAAATCGGTGAACATACATAAAAAAAATAAAAAAATAAAATACATACAGTCGAACATATAACCTCCTCCTTTTTTTGAAGTCGGTTAAAAAATAGTCTATGTCCTTTCTCGGGGTTCAAACTTACCACGTACCAAATTTCATCAAAATCGGTTCTGTAGTGTAGTCGTGAAAATGTAACAGACAGACAAAGTTACTTTCGCATTTATAATATTAGGAGAGAACCAGGTTTTATTAGTCTTTGATAAATAAATAATTAAAATATTGAGTGGTCATTTATAAAAGGTGTAAAAGAATAGACGCAACTCCTGAAAGTAGTTTGTTCATAATTAAATAAAATATATCTTAGGGCAACCAACACAGCGTTATCTGATCCCAAACTAGGCAGAGCCTATACTATGGTAACCAGACAATTGATAAACATACTTATATATTTCTAAATACATACAAATTATAGATAAATTACACCCAGACACAACAATGATCGTGCTCATCACACAAAGATTTGTCCTGGGTGGGAATCGAACCCACGACCTCAGTCTTAGCAGTAAGGGTCACTAACCACTGGACTAACAGGCCAGTCCAATGACTACTGAATCCAGTTCAGTCATTTTTAACACGTTAACAGCTGCCATGGCTAAAATCAGAAAAAGTCGAAAAATGTACTTAGTGTTATTTCACTTTAAATAGATTATTTATTCCATAAATACATTATTTATTCCAAAAAAATGGCCGCCAGGCAGCAACGACATGTTCAGATTTTGTAAGTGTTGTCGGTCATATAATCCGACAAGGCCTGAATGGCACAGAAAGTGTCGGACACATAATCCGACATGGCAGTTAACGTGTTAATATAAATGTAATGAAAAAATCACATTTTAAATGATAAAACACTACTACCTTAAACATACTTGTCCTACTGCTGTGTTGCTTTGTAGTGACACCGGGTTCGCATTCCTAATGAATACCTATTTGATAATTACTTCTTTTGCGGGTGGATCGAAATATTTTAAGTTTTTGTGTTTGTTAATTTGTGCACGACATTAAACAATTATGTACTTTTTATTTATGAACTTAATGATTTGATATAATGAAAAACAATATCTGCATAGTTTATTGTTAAAGTTTATTAATATTTTAAGTTGTTTTAAAATTGTTCTCAAGTAAGTGAAATATTTGTAATTTCTTATTGAGAAAATAAATTTCTTTAACCATATATAGGTATTTTGCCATACGGACCGTGGATTGAGCTAAAGAAAATTCAATCTTAATAAAAAGGCAAAAAAACTCGATTTTTAAATACATAAAATAATGCTAGGGTCAACACGATTTTCTCAATAATAACAGTTAGCCTAAAAAAAAAGTTCTGCATCCTAATTGCGAAACGCACAATTTATCAGAATCTGAATGGGATTGAAGATTATTTCTAAACCATTGCGTCATTTGTTCGAATAAATTGTCGGCTCATCAACGTAAATAACGCAATGAATGTTGTTTAACTATGAATATTAAACGAATTCCTACCGATAAAAAGTTCCGCAATTACCCCTCTGGTCACAGTATTATGCTTTTAAGACAATACTCTAATTGGGGTGTATGAAGTCTTGTTACACGTCGTAATTACAGTGTCAAATTAAATTAGCTGGCAATACTTTAACCACGTCTTGGGTTTAGATATCGAAAACGAATGGAAAAAGACATAAACAGTTATATTCTTACCCTGTTTTCACGCTAAATAAGTAGACCAATTACTCTAAAAAAAATGTAGCTTTTAACTATAAATCAATATTGAAAAGGTAACAGATTTTTTTTTGTCAAATACCTCTTAAATGTCTTAAAAACTTCTAAATCCGATACTATTTTCATTTACCTTTTATTTATTTCATCGTCATCTCGTTTTTAACCGACTTCAAAAAAGTAAGAGGTTCAAACTCGGTTGTATTTATTTTAAATGTTTGTTACCTCAGAACTCCATCATTTAGAAAACTGATTCTTTTGTTTGAAAGGGTATACTTATAGAGTGGTCTCATATTTTGGTCAAGTTCTGGTTAGTCCTTTTTGAGTTAGTTTCAATAATACATATTTTCCGATTTAGTGTATGTATATGAACACTGTTATTTACTTAGTAAGTGAAGGTATACTAATTTGGGTGGGGCAGGCACCACAATTTTTTTTTTTAAATGAAATAAACGAAAATCCACCGACTTCCAAAAAAATACACTACTGAGAGTAAAATTAAAAAATAAAGAAAATAAAAACAAAACTGACAGACTCTGACTTCCAAAATTAAAGTAATTTTTCACTCTATAGTGTTATTTTTTTATTTGGAAGTCGGTTGATTTTGTTTTTAAAATATATTTTTAATATTTACGTTTTTCTGGAAGTTGTTTTTTTTTTTCTTATCTTGCATGTTCTTACTTCTTAATCACTACGTACTGGTACTATATATATATATCGATTTTGATTTAGTACGTCGGTCAAAATCGCGCTATAAGGAGTCGGTTACAAACAAACATACAAATACTGGGTGACTTTTTTTAGCGTCTTGAAAAAAAATGGGGGTAATAGGTGAACGGAGTAGAAGCTTTTGGCATAGAAATTTTTATTATTTTTGTTTTTGAATAACATGTAATTAAATTGATCTAGCAATAAATACTACACATTTAAAGTAACATTTTCATACTAGAACAACAAAAACAGAGATTTGGAAAAAAAAAACAAAAAAATAATTTTTAAATCTATCGAAACTCCAATCATACGCACCCTACTCAATGCGCGGCATGTATCATTGATTTCGGAACGCGGTCCTACCCTTTGAAGCCGGCTGATAGGCGGCCTCATTGATCTTTCGTAGGCGCACGAGCCGCACACGCATCCCTGTCCACCCGCGTCCCGCGCTCCTTTAGTCACCTACGATGAATCTGAAGGCCTTCCTGCCTTCTATTCTAGTTACACAACACACCATATGAAGGTCGAGACGGTAAAAAATGTCATCCGGTATATGTCTTATTGTCTGTGTAAGCACCACGCACAATGTTCCACTTAAAGGACTAAGTGCGGAAACCAACCCCTATAACATAGAACATAGAATTATGTGTAAGTAAATAATATAACGTACTATGTTTAAGTCCCATTCTAATATTTCCAGAATCGATCAGCCACGGAGTATACACCAGTCAGACATCACTGGTTCTACCGGGTGGATATAGAAGACAAGTCCATATGGAGAGGCTTCTCGGTCGTAGATTCCAGGAGTCTAGAGGCAGCTTATACAAATCGTAAGTATATTTCAATTTTATAACTGACCGTTTCCATTCTAACTGTATTCAGCAGTAATTTACATGGAAAGACGGCCTATCTGTCCTTCATAACCCAGTTGCTGAGTAACACGACACAACTTGGTGAGAGTGGTTGTCAGATTTTCGGGGTTCTAGCTATCTGTAGCCATTGACAAACATCGAGAGACAGTCACTTCCGATCCGTCAAGGAAGTAGGTAAGTTAATATTGCCAAATATTACTTGGCAATATTACCCTGCTTATGGCAATATTACCCAATATCGCTAGGTGTAGGGTAATATCGCCATGCATAGTATTAGTGACGTGACTGGATAGTCAGAAACAGAGTTTGCACTAGTAAGATATCACTGGTTCTAAAGTGTAGATGTTGAAGACAAGTCCATATGGAGAGGCTTCTCAGTCGTAGATTCCAGGAGTCTTGAGGCTGCTTATTTAAATCGTAAATATATTGCATATAATAATTATTAGCTCAGCTGCCATTTTAACCGGGTTGCCGGGCGTAACTTTTTAAATTCAAAGCTTGTGTTTTTTATTCCTTTACCATGATATATCTCCATTAAATCTGAAAGAATTCAATTTATTTTAACTTAATGAAGGTCGGCTCACAAAAGGTATTTACAAGGCAGATGTGAGTGGAAACACCGGGAGGGGACGCCCTAGGAGGACATATAGGGACCTTATTGGTGATGTTCTTCAGAAAGGTCAGGTGCGTAGTACTCGCAACCGGCGTGTGTGTATGACCAATTGTATGAACCTAAACGAGGCAAAAGAAGTGTGTAGAGATCGTAGCAGGTGGCGTTCCGTGGTTTCTGCCTACCCCCAAGGGAAAAAGGCGTGATTCTATGTATGTATGTATGTATGTATGTTATTTTAACTTTCAAAGGTAATTTATAATACCAATCGAAAAAAGAGTGTAACACACCTTATGCAGCTTCCCCAAACATCCTTTCTTTGGTACTGTTTGTCGAATCGTTGAGCGCCTAAAGTTCCGAGTTGAGCTGCATCAATAGTGACAAATGCGTGCACTGACTGGACAGGTCCACTCAATCTGTGTGGTTCCTTGCTCAAAAGATCATTTCAGACACCAATCTACATGGTCTTCACATGTTGTGACCAAGATTATGTCTGGACTTTAAAAGAGACTGTGACCGCTGAGTTTATTTCGGCCTTTCTTCTCAGAGTAGTCAGATATGAAACGCCGATCTCATCTAGTTTTTTAAATGTGATTGATGTGTAAAAGTGTTTTGACAAACAAATTTGTAAAATGATACCAAATCATCTGTTCTTTCCAGCGGACCTGAACGATCAAACTTTGGTAGCGACTGATGGCGGCCGATACGATGTCAACATCATGGGCAGACTCAGAATACCTGTGTACTGGGATGATAAGCCAACCAATGTTAGAAGGTATGTAAAAGCTAAAAAAAAAAAAAAAAATGTATTTCATTTCACATAAACATACATGGGCACTTATGAAACGTCAGTAGCTAGGTGCACAATTCGAACACTTTTCAACCTTATTGCTTACGCTATAGGGGTGAAAGGTGATCCAACGCTAGTTATCGCGTTTGTACCTACCACGCTTTGGAATGTTGGAAAAATACTTTGGCAACTAGCTACATCATTCTGAGTGGCCGACCACTTTTTTTTTCTGGGTGGGAAATCATCAAATGACGTCTCCCTCTCTGGGTGGAGCGGGAGGGCGTGTCAGACTTTTACTGACTAAAACCCACCCGTGTTCCTTCAGTTGTCCATATGCCAGAGCCACGGTATCTGTTTCGAGCAATCTCGCGACCCTGGCAGGCATCGGTCCTACCAGACCCCTTCAATACTGCTGACATCTCTTTGAGGCGTGCGTGGAACACTACGCGCCGTCGGCACGGGCCTGTAAAAATCTCACCATGATAACTTGGGTGAAGTGAGTTTAAAGTGAGCTGTCATTAGTGCAAATCCCTAGCAGCAGCACTTTTAGGTCACTTCACCTAAGTTCTCACGGTGAAATTTTAACAGAATAGATCAGCTGGTCATTACCGGGCGGCGAGCTACACCGACCGACCCCTTGACAATTCAAAAGTGCCTGTAATTGGTTTATTTGAAATAAATGCTTTGATTTGATAAACAATTTATTTCATTGTAATAATGTTTTTATTTGACAATTTACAGGTGTAGTTGGTTCTACAAAGGCACCACAGACGCCAGATACGTGCCGTATACGGAGCCGGTGGCTGAAAAATTAGAGGTATTTATGGTCAAATTGAAACTTAACTTGGTGGAGCACAGGTACACACAGATACATTTCCAGTTGTAATTGCCCTCGCATTGTATAGGCTTTTCGTACAATGAGATGTCAGCTTATACTGGATATGTATATTTTAATTTGTGGCCGTGCGTACCTATAGTACATCCACATTACACCAGTTATATACCGGGAGGCATTTTTTAACGTCTTGAAAAAAATGGGTGTAATAGGTGAATGGAGTAGAAGCCTTTGGCATAGAAATTTTTATTATTTTTATTTTTGAATTATATGTAATGAAATTGATCTAGCAATAAATACTACACATTTAAAGTAACATTTTCATACTAGAACAATAAAAACAGAAATTTGGAAAATAAAAAAAATAACTAAAATCTATCGAAACTCAAATCATACGCACCCTACTCAATGCGCGGCATGTATCGATGATTTCGTAGCGCGGTCCTACACTTTGAAGCCGGCCGATAGGCGGCCTCATTGATCTTTCTCAGGCGCACGAGCCGCACACGCATCCCTGTCCACCCGCGTCCCGCGCTCCTTTAGTCACCTACGATGAATCTGAAGGCCTTCCTGCCTTCTATTCTAATTACACAACACACCACATGAAGGTCGAGACGGTAAAAAATGTCATCCGGTATAAGTGCCGTGCATTAGGGGGCGAGCCTATTGCCATCAACAGGGCAGAAATCCAGACTCTGGAGTTACTACTGAGAAATTCCAGATAGTTAACCCAATAACAATTTGTCCGACCTGGGAATCGAGCCTAGGACCTCATGCTCAGTTGTTGTGATAACGATCACTAAACCAACAAGGCAGTTAAATTGAATCTATACAAATAAATAAAATTGGAGTGTCTGTTTTTAATATTAAAATAACTACTTTTTACTAAGTGTATATGGATGTATACACGGTACATATACCAAAACAACATTTTTTACAATTTTTGTCTGTCTGTTCGTTCCGGCTAATCTCTGAAATGGCTGGACCGATTTTGACGGAACTTTCACTGGCAGATAGCTGATGTAACAAGGAGTAACTTAGGCTACTTTTATTTTAGAAAAAATAAATAATAGTTAAAAAAAAACTAAAAACACGCTGAATTTTGAGACGTATGTCAGCGTAGTTTTCAAAGACAGTTTTTATGAAAAACTTTTTGTTAAATACCACGCGGACGAAGTCGCGGGTAACAGCTATTACCTATAATATAACCTGAATTAACACATCTTACCGCGGTAGTACGTCCTCCTGCGTTAATTTCCGACATCCACGCGGGCGAAGCCGCGGGCAAAAGCTAGTTCTAAATAATATTAAGTCCTACATAAGGTCCCAGGATGGATAAGAAGTTCGGCAGTGAAATGTAAAATCTGATTAATATCATCACATAATAAGCCTGAAAATGTTCTTACTGCTGGGCCTCAGGCGTACTCACTTCGAGAGGAAGTGACACACATGTCTTCGAATCTTTGGTTCTAGGACATACTGGTTTCCTCACTATGTTTTTTCGTCACCGTTTTGAGAGCAGTGGTGAAGAAATTATTTACACATAGTAAAGCGCCTTTCTAGCTTCGAACTTCCGACCTACTAATCGTAAATCGAAGTCTAAACCACTGGGCCACCACTGCTCTAACTACTGTGCTATTTAGAATTGACTAAAAGTTTGACCAATTCATTCCAGGAGGAATATCGCCACGGTATGACCACATCCGAATGGCACAGACGTCTGGTCCTACCCAATGGTGAGGTAGTGGTCATGCATGGTCCCAACGTGATGGTCCACTTTCTACACAGCGACGCTTTCAGTTCGCCCCCGGTGAGTACCAAATACAGTATTGTCTGTTTAGCTAAGGTCAGTCGGGCTATTTCCCTTATCCTCATCCTTATGACTAGACTAGACTGACTTAACCAAATTCAAATATCTTAGATGACTATAAAATAGTGATCGATGCAATATAACCATTTCAATATTAATAATCCGAAATGGTCTTTAGAGGAAAGAACCACACAGATATTGAGTGGACCTGTCCAGTCACTGCACGCATTTTTCACTAAGGGATCGTTCAACAATTACGTGATCATTTTTGCCCGTTTTTTTAACCCCCCCCCCCCCATGTGATCACAGCGCAATCTTTTGTTTTAACCCCCTCCACCCCCCCCCCCCCCTATGTGATCACAGCGTAATCTTTTGTTTTAACCCCCCCCCCCCTCGCCTTGATTACGTAATCTTCGACCGTGCTTAATGTTTGCTGTTTTATTAGCACTGGCACGTATGATGCTTGGAAAAGTCGATAAAATATGCCGAAAAAGTATAAAAATACTGAATCTGGTCACACTGTTCCACAGTTTGTCTATAGCAGGGGAAATCCCGTTCCATCTATCTAATAGTTAGTGTTACCAGTATAGACTTCAAAATTGGACGTAAATATTTAGTTATATAAATGATGACGTAATCATGGATTCTCTCCCCCCCCCCCCCAAATAATCCAGATGTATATACAAGCACCCGACCCCCCCCCCCCCCTTCGGTGATCACGTAATTGTTGAATGATCCCTAATCGTGCAGCTCAACTCAGTAATGTTTAGTTATTTTATTGTAAATTCAGAGAAAAATGTTTCTGAGCAAGTTGACTGTCAATTTAAATTAGCTGTAACCTCAAATCACTACAGTATTTTTACCAGTTTTGAGTAGTGGCGGGTTAAATTGATGTAGGGTAAAAAAAATCCCTGGTCAATTTACCCCACCATTTGCTTTAACCTAACCTACACATGTTATTACCTTTCACCCTAATCCTTTCATTACCCTAACCGTTTCCTTACCCCTCCAGCTTTTTTCGTTCGGTAAGCGTGTCTACCGCAATCCACCCAAGATACGGGTGTCAGGAGACCAGCCGGAGAAGATTGACCATCTCATACTACTGGTCCACGGAGCGGGAGAATTTAAGTGTCAGAAGGAAAAAATTGTTAGTTGTCAGAATTCTTTGTGTAGAAGTGTAGTCTGTTCCAGAAATCTATATATATATAAATATTATGTTAGTTTGTGTACGCTTCAAAAACTCAAAAAGTTCGGCACCGATCGAGCTGAAATTTTAGCATGATATATAATCCGCATCAAGGATTGTTTTAATCAGTTTTTTGCATCAGTCACATATCCGTGAAAAAACAGTTTTTTTAACGATCAGCTGTGTACCAGTGACTGGGCCATCTGCCGGAAGCGAGGAAAACACTCGAATGTGCCACAGCGAAGCGTGACAGGGTACAGCTAGTATCCTATGAAAATGTAAACAAAAAACCTCTCTGTGGATGCCAATTTGTAGTCATCATTTCAGCTGAAAGACGTCCACTGCTGGACAAAGGCCTCCCCCAATTTGGAGGGGTTTGCCATAATCACCACGCTTGGCAGGCGGTTTGGTGATCGCAGTATGGTGGTAAAATGCATAGAGAACGCTGCTGCCCATTCTCTAGTAAGTCCCTTAGTCGCCTCTTACGACACCCACGGGAAGAAATGCGATGATGCTATTTTTACGTCCGGTACAATACAAAATGTTGTATTAATTTATAATCTTCCCAAATTTCAGCAATCCAGCTCCCGACCCCGCGTTGTTCGAAGGGGTCATGACGAATCAGAAATCGAAGATACAGAGCCGTCCAGCATCGATCATCTGTTACTATTGTGTCATGGCGTCGGATCCGCTTGTGACATGCGCTTCCGATCCGTCGAGGAAGTCGGTAAGTTAAGATTGCCAAATATAATATACTAGCTTCTGCCCGCGACTTCGTCCACGTCAAATTTTAGCTTCCCTGACCCTTCCCGCGACGGGAAGGGTCAGGGAAGCTAAAATGAATCGAATTGCTGCGATATTTCGTTTGCTGCTCCGCTCCTTTTGATTTTAGCGTGATGTTATATAGCCTATAGCATTCCTCAATAAATAAGCTACCCAACACAAAACGAATTTTTTCAATTCGGACCATTAGTTCCTGAGATTAGCGCGGTCAAACAAACAAACTCTTCAGCTTTATAACATTAGTATAGATAATCAACCTATACAGTTCCCACTGCTGGGACATAGGCCTCCTCACTGTGAGAGGGAGTGGGCCGTAATCTACCACGCTGTCCCAGTGCGGGTTGGTAGATGTCACATATCATCAAATTGTTGGTTCAAGGACATGCCGGTTTCCTCACGATGTTTTCCTTCACCGTTTTGAGAGCAGTGGTGATGATGTTACACAAAGTAAAGCGCCTGCTTGGATTCGAACTCACCACTTAACACCACTGCTCTGCTACAAGTCAATTATAATACTAATCAATATTACTCTGCGCTTGGCAATATTACCCAATTCTGCTATGTGTAGGGTCATATTGCCAAGTGTTGTGGTGAATCGGATTGATGACGATGACTTTTTTTGTGGGTGGGAAATCATCACATGACGTCTCCCTCTCTGAGCGGAGCAGGAGGGCGTGTTAAACTTTTACTAAAACCCACCCGTGTTCCTTCAGTTACCTGTGCCGGGGCCACGGTAGCTCTTTCGAACAAATCTCGCGACCTGGGCAGGGGCAATATTACCCTAGGCTTGGCAATATTACTCAATTCTGCTGTGTGTAGGGTAATATCGTCAAGTGCTGTGGTGAATCAGGTTGATGTCGCATAATAAAATGCTAGGGTAATATTTTAAAAACTACAAGTAAATTCCAATTCAAATATTTTCATTTGTAGGACACAGATAAAAAGTACAGATGTTAATGTCTTGCCGTAAACGGCCTACCAATATTCGAATTATCATGAAATTTATTTAAATGTAAAGCTATATTTTTTATTTACTCAGTTTTTTTTGCACATGTTTCCGGATGACAGTGATGCGTACGAGTTTTTCGACGCCTATGTTTCCTTTTGTTTTTGTATTTATTTGTATAGTTAATAATGTTTTTTAGTATCTTGCCTGTAATTGGTGTGATTCAGATAATTAATTAGTAATAAATAAGTACAGCAAAACATTCAAAATTAATAAATAAAATCAAGTTACACATTAAAAAATAAATAAACGTAAGTAGCGTATGGCGAACTGTAGGTTGGCTGAGATGAACTGAAGGAACACGGGTGGGTTTTAGTCAGTAAAAGTCTGACACGCCCTCCCGTTCCGCCCAGAGCGGGGGACGTCATTCGATGATTTCCCAAGCACAAACAAAAAGGGAGGAAATATGTTAAGCTGTACTTGTCTTGTGGTACAGCAGAACATTTTATGATGATGATAAAGCAGGGAAAAGGACACTGATGTGAGGACCTTTCTCAATATTAACATACTTGTATTTGTTCACAGTTGAAGACTTCAGATCGACCAGCTTGCAGCTGGTACAGTCACATTATAGGAATTCCTATGATCAAGGAATCGTTAGCAGAGTTGAGGTAAGCAGGAGTACGCAACTTTTTACTATACGCTTTAGCCACTTGACAGTCCTTGGCAACCGTAGTTGCCAAAGTGAAACTACTCTCAGTAGTCCAGACTGTCAAGTGGTTATAAGGAGGCACAGGTGTCGCCAAAATACTGACATTCAGCTGGATCCGGTTAGATTGGAAGCCGATCCCAACATAGGAAAATGCTAGGCAGATGATGCTAGAAAAGGCATAGGTGGGATTTTGACTGTGTCGTGATGACAAACCTAATTGCCCACTCCAATTCTCATTTGAATCACAAAAAAAAAGAAATAAAATTTTATAAGAAATAAAAGTTTATAAGAAATAAAAAGTATTGTCTTGTTGTATTTCTTATGAACTCGATCACTCGAGTTTATAAGAAATACAACGGTAACAGGTATATAATTTTTATCAATTCGACTCAGTTTTTTTTTTTTTGGTTTTTTTGTGATAAAAATGTTTTGACTTTACAAACCGAAAAAAAAGATTTTTAAATGCACCCGCCTCGTCACGGACGCATGTAAAGGTGCTCTTTTTAGATCCCCGCAGCTCTCGTTCGCTCCGCACGTTTTTCTTATGTACTTCTGTGAGTAATAAATCCATTTTTCGGAAGAACAGTTGTGTAATTTGACATTTGATCCCAACATTGTAAATGCCGAACAAACGCCATTTACAGTGGCGCCCAATCACATTTCAAAATCTCTTTTTTTTTCGGTCCGTAAACTCAAAACTTTTTTTCTCAAATATTGCTTGATTTTCTTCGAAAGGCGGAACTGGTGAAATGTGGGTTCACCTCTGCCAAACATGGGTTCACCTCTGTTTGGCATTTCCCCATGTAATAGAAGGGGGAACCTATTTCCAACAACCGAGGGTAAATCCAAACTCCGGATAACTGAGAAATTCCGCATTACACTTAACCTTTCATTTTTTTGGTGTGAATTCATCAAAGCAATCTTCAGTTGCCTATGCCAGCGCCACGGTAACTGCCCCGTTGGTCTCGTGGTCGCAAGCGCGACCGCTGAGCGTGGGGTCCTGGGTTCGATTCCCGGGTCGGGCAAAGTGTTACTGGGTTTTTCCATTAGGAATTTCTTAGTAGCAGCCCGGAGTTTGGAAGTTGGCGGTGTGATACCCCCGTGCCTCGGAAAGCACGTTAAGTCGTTGGTCCTACGCCTGATCTCTCTCCGGTCGTGTTGGATTGCCGTCCCATCGGACTATGAGAGTGAGGGAAGAGTGAGTGCTCTTCTGTCTGCGCATACACTTGAGCACTATAATATCTCCCACGCCGATGGCTAGTCTCCGTTGAGATTGGCCGCTGTGGCCGAAATTCGGTCTGGAGGACTATATATATAACTCTTTCGAACAAATCTCGTGACCCTGACAAGAATTACACTTACCCTGGGTATCGGAACTTGGGTTATGCTCGCTTGCCACCAACAAGGCTCTTTATAGTCTTCACATTGTTCCCAGGTACTCCCCGTGTCGTGGCACTCGACTCTTCACTCCGGTGAGACAGGCGTAGACAGGCGTCTAGCTCAGATCACACTGGACAGTATTCCTAGATTGCGCAGCTTTACCAACGAGACCGTACTCGACGTACTGTTCTACACCAGCCCCGTATATTGCCAGGTATGTGTCGGTTATAGTGGGCAATTGATAGGGGGGTAGTATTGCCAAGAGTGGGTAATATTGGTCACAGTGGATAATATTGCCTTGAGAGGGTAATATTGTGTTGATTGGGTAATATTGCCATGAATAGGTAATATTGTCAGAAGTGTGTAATATTGTCAGAAGTGTGTAATATTGCCAACAGTGGGTAATATTGCCTAGAGTGGATAATATCATCGACAACAGGTAATATTGCTAAGAGGTTAATATTGCCAAGAGGGTGTAATTATGCCAAGATTGCCAACTGTGGGTAATATTGCCGAGAACGAGTAATCTTGCTTAGTTTGGTTTATATTGCCAAGAATGGGTAATATTGCCAACATTGGGTAAAAAGCTAAGAGTGGGTAATATTGCTGAAATGAGTAATATTCCAGAGACTGGGTAATATTGCTAAGGGTGGGTAATATTGATGAAAATGGATAATATTGCAGATACTGGGTAATATTGATGAAAATGGGTAATATTGCTAAGGATGGGTAATATTGCTGAGAATGGGTAATATTACCAAGAATGGGTAATATCGCCAAGAGTAGGTAGTTTATGTATGTAAAATCTTCAATTGTTCTTCCGCAGACCATCCTGGACACGGTGTGTAAGGAGATGAATCGAATATACGAAACTTTCCTAAAGAGGAACCCTACTTTTACCGGCGGAGTGTCCTTAGGAGGCCACTCTTTAGGCAGCGTCATACTGTTTGACCTCCTTTGCCATCAGGCTGATGTTTGTACCCTTTGTTTTTTTTATTTATTTTTTTATTAGACCTCACTGTCCTATCATCACCATCATTTCAGCCCAAAGACGTCCACTGCTGGACATAGGCCTCCCCCAGCGCGGGTTGGCGATCGCAGTATGGTGGTAAAATGCATAAAGAACGCTGCTGCGATTCTCTAGTAAGTTCCTTCCGCATTTTACGACACCCACGGGAAGAAATGGGGTGTAGCACCACCCTTCTTTACGTCCGACACCACACGGAACACACTGTCCCACTGCTGGGCAAAGGCCTCCCCCAAATCCCTCCTGGCATCCTTTTCCAGGGCCACCTCGATTCAACCCTTTCACTACGCGTCTAGGTCATATTTGTTATAAGATTTTAGCCGCACTTTCAGATTCAGGATCGAAAGGGGCCTGTCTTTATCTAGGTCCCAGGCTACCTATCCGTCAAATTTAGGAAGGATCCGTTCAGTATTGAAAAAGTATTTAAAATAACAAAACTTTTTAACAAAAAATTAAACCACCTAAAAAACTGAAAAGCAAAAAATAAGAAACCTAAATAATTTAATTTAATATTATTTGGTTTGGTTACTTCTATAAATTTAAGCTAATTTAGTGATCCTTCGTCATTGATTGTTTGGCGCCGACTCAAAATTACTGAGGCTTCTTATTTATGCTTTTCAGTATTTTCTGCGGTTTAATTTTTTTTCTAAAAGTTTTTATTTTATATTTTTTTGTGGCTATAATCTTCTAAGTACTACATGCTTGCAAAATCGGACTATTCTGTAAGAAGTTATGCGTTACAGTCAATGAGTGATCCAACACGGGCCTAGTGCGGGTTGGTAGATTTTTGGTTCTAGGACATGCCGGTTTCCTCACGATGTTTTCGCTTTACCCTTTTTGAGAGCAGTGGTGATGAAATTACTCTTAATGTCTGTAAATTAAACAACAAATTAAATTTGCAGGTAGAAACAGATGAGACGAAAGCCTCACCAGGCAAAACATACGTGAAAGGTCCCGCGGGTACTGGGCAGCCCTTCGTGCGGTACCCGAGCTTGGCATTCGCACCCGACGCCATGTATGCATTGGGAAGTCCTATAGGTAAGATAATACAAACATAATATTAAAAAAAAAAAAAAAAATTACATGATATGAGAAGGCGACATGACATGACAATACAACATGACAAGAGATGACAAAAAACAACATGATATGACATGACAACATAACACATGTAATGACATGACAACACAACATGGTATGTGATGACATGACAACACTAAACAACATGACATGATATGAAATGACAGCACAACACAATACAACATGGGATGACAACACAACACAACACAACATGACAAAACAACTTTTATCATCTATGTAATAAAACGTTTTCTTTATTCCCAGCTATATTCGAGTGCATACGAGGCGTTGATTCCCTGGGAGCGAACTTCTCTCTGCCGACATGCAAGAATTTCTTTAACATTTTCCATCCCTACGATCCTATTGCTTATAGGTAAGTAACTTTATTAACTAGTGGTCGCTCGAAATTCCACTAAAATTCATTTAAAACTTAATGTTTTTGTTATATAAATATATAATAACAATTTTCTGCACTATTTCTCCATATAAAATGTAATTGTGTCAAATTTTATACTCGTCGGTCAGAGTAATTTTCGTCAAATGATGAATTTTTTTTTGCCGCTCGTATTTTTGTAAATAAAGATTGAAAAGTGAAATTTCTTGTTCCCCTACCCACCGCGTCGCGTCGCATCGCATCGCCCGCCCCCGCAATTACTTCGTTCTCTCTGACTTTTTCTTTTTGCTCGGGTCCCTAAGGGTCCGAGTGTGATTTTAAAATAAAACCTTAATGAATATTATACACCTTAATCTTCCTAATAAATTACTCCGTCTGTTGGTGAGAACTATATGAAAATCTGGTTGATAAATATTCGGTTTATCACGTTCAGACAGATAGGCATGCGGCGAGGGGACTATTATATGTAGTTATAACTTCTGCCCGCGACTTCGTCCGCGTTAAATTTCTTGCTCCCCCGACCCTTCTCGTTGCGTCGAATCGCCTACCCGTGCGATTTTCCCCGTTTTTGCAACATTTTTCATTACTGCTCCGCTCCTCTTGGTTGTAGCGTGATGTTACATAGCCTATAGCCTTCCTCGATAAATAGGGTATCCAACACAAAAAGATTTTTTCAATACGGACAAGGAGTTCCTGAGATTAGCGCGTTCAATCAAACAAACAAACTCTTCAGCTTCATAATATTAGTATAGATTTAAATAAAATTCTGCCCGCATCTGTACGCTTAGATCTTTTAAACTACGCAACAGATTTTAATGCAGGTTTCATCAATAGACAGTGATTCAAGAGGTAGGTTTATACAGGAAGATTTTTTAGTCACCTTCCAAATTATGATATATTAATATTTTGCGAAAATCATTTAAGACCCTACCTTGAAAATAGATGATAGTTGGATTGTTTCCCCCGCACGCGGGGAGTGGCGGATCTATCTTCAGTGGTCGGCCGACATGTCATCGCCACAAACTTTATTGACTTATTTTACCAATGGCCAAAAGTGGAACAAAGGAATTATCACTGACCGAAATTTAAAAACGTTACTTAGCATGGCCTTTCGCTAAGCATTATTCGTGTCACCGTCGCACAACTGTTAAAATAGAAGTGCAAGATAAAGACGGCAACATATTTAAGAAAAGTGTGCATGCCAAGTGACGTTAATTTGTCTTGCTCTTTGAAATTTTTGCGCATAGTAAACTATGGAGTAGACAACGAATACAAAATATTTAAAAACCTTAAACTTAAATTTTGATTAATGGTATGCATGGGTAAAAAAAATAAAATTAATTCAAACCGAATAATGGTTTGTTACAGAATTTGAATTCCTGATTAACGGAAAAATAAAGAAAAAATTCGACCACGTAAGATTTTGTAACAATCTTCATAAATGCTACCATAGTACAATAATATGATATGATAACAATTATTATTTTCGGAAGGGCTTGTGGCTAAGTTACAACAGCTGCACGGGTCGGTCATTCAGGTTAAGCTACGCTTGCCGCGGTTTGTCCGTGGATGGTTGACCATCTTTACAAACCCTTCCGTGCCTCGGAAAGCACGTTAAGCCGTTGATCCCCCTGCCAGGGTCGCGAGATTAGTTCGAAAGAGGTACCGTGGTCCTGGCATATGGGCAACTGAAGGAACACGGGTGGGTTTTAGTCATTAAAAGTCTGACACGCCCTTCTGCTCCACCCAGAGCGGGAGACGTCATTTGATGATATACCATCCAAAAAAAAAAGCCGTCGGTCCCGGCCGTCTTTCGTATCTTAGACAGTCGTTACGGGTCGTCAGAAGCCCAAAAGTCTGACAACCAGTCTTACCAAGGGGTATCGTATTACCCAGTAACCGGGTACTGGAGGTTAGATAGGCAGTCGCTCCATGTAAAATACTGGTACTCAGCTGCATCCGGTGAGACTGGAAGCTGACCTCAAAATAGTTGGAAAAAGGCTAGGCAGATGATGAACAATTATTATTTTCGACTGTCATTTTACTTGCTGGTAGTTATTAAAAATATCTAGTAAATGTGATTGACTGTCGACTGATTGATCTCTCTATCGACAAAACCGAGCCACAGCTATTTGCACAACCAGAATTAAACAACTTGGTGCGTAAATTAGATCTTTCTAAAATTGCAGCAGAACTTTTAGGATCTCGACTCAAAGAAAAAATAAATTTGCTACGGGCACTACTTTTCCATAGTATTCATATAGAGAAAAACCGTTTGTCCCAATTTTTGCTCAAGACGGTGATTCAGTTTTACTGTAAAGATATAAACGGGCTAATGAAAATGTTTAATGTCAAATATGACAAAGAAGCTTCAGTGACAAGCGAATAAGGTATTACAAGGATTTATAACAGTTTGTTTTGTGAGTCAGGTGAGTGCTTCTTCTTCTTAGCGTGTCGATAGCAATCTAAATAGAGTTAGCCTAGAATTTGGCTACGAGCTTGGCATTTTCAGTAGCGTCCATCAACTCCTGTGGCGTGCAAACAACAGGACATGCTGGACAAGATATCAAGTGCCTCATCATTTGTGGGACAGTACCACATTTACACTCCAGGGCTGATTCGTCTATGAATCTCCTCCTGTACAGGTTTTCTTTACTCCGGCCTACCCCAGTCCGGAGTCTATTTAAAGAATTCCATGAAAGCCAAGGCAATTCATGTTCAGTTGCGAGATTTTCAGCGGGTGGAACGAATGGGTTTGGTAGGTAAGCGCCTTGTCGCCACAGATCTAATCAGGTTAGTGCTAATCGTCATGAAAATCTAAATGTGTAAGTAGTAGTTTTATTTGTAATTTCCAAAAAGGTACATTTTGCATACCTTTGTTATTTACGATATGAAATTAAAAATAACGAAATAATCATCTAGAAGTATATAAATAAAAAGGATGTTGGCATATAAGAGATTGATAAACTCCAACTTCGTTTCACCGATCATCATACATTTTCTTGGCAAAATCATTACTCTCCTTTGGGCCACAGTCAGGTATAAAACCTCACCTTTTACACACTTGTAATGCGACTCCATTCCTTCGTTGTGCTCTTGTATTTAAAGTGTCAGTACTTGACATATAGATATATTGTTGACGTACTTCAAACGTAAAAACGAATCACTTATTTTAATTATTTCTAAATGAACGATTATTATAAGTTTTTGGGATAAAACAGACGTTCTTCTCTAGAAAATAGGGTGTTAACTCAATATTACTTTACAAAGTGAGAATAGATTGTTGCTGTAATGCTTTAGTGAAGGTGGTGAATTCCTCTTACTGTTATCATCGTATTATTGGTATTGAATTCCTGCAAAATGAATGTATTAATTGCCCTGTGCAGGTACTTCTAACCTTGAAGGTACTGTTCAATTTTGATTTATGGTTCTTCCCATTTTCATACATAATTTAGGTCGTCAGTAAATAGTAATAGAAAAAGAATGTTATATTATTCACAGTCACAAAAATAGACACATATATAGTCTAAATATAAAGTTTTTGGAAAGCCAACACTTATTATATTAAATAATTACAGCAAAATACTTCACTGCTACCTTTTTCTGTGGACATAAATATATAAAAAACGTAATTTTGATCGCACCGATTTGTAAAAAAGTGACATAGATCCGTCGTCGATGAGCCCTACTGGGCGACTGATTTATGAACGAACGAGAGTGATGACACTACTTATTATAGGCAAAAAAAGAGATGGCGATAATGTGTATGCGCTTGGAATAAAATAACGTATGTGCCAAAACGAATTGCCGTATTTTATGAATGAAAAGTATTATTAAAACGAAAACTGTTTTACAAAAACTTAGATAAGATTATTATCAATGTTTTAAAGTAAACTATGTTTAATAAATCTAACGCATTGCGCCTTGAGGCTAAAAAAATCATAAACATGGATAGAACTTTGCGATTTTTTTGTATCGAGAAAATTTTATCGTATCGTGTATTCCTTTTACAGGATACTCGATCATATAGTCAAAAATCATACACTTAAATATTTAGGTCTGCTATCATATGGTAAGAAAGGTACACTTAAAAGAAAAAGCACGATTTTCGCAATGTGTCACCTTAATACGTGTTTTTTCTTTTAGTATCACTCAATACAAAAATATTGAGATATCACATCACAAAGTTATCTATAAAAAGTTGATGATTCTGGACACCGCCGCGCGCTAGGTAATAGTGCGGGCTATTACCTAGTGCGTATGCACCGCGCTAGGTATTAATTTCGGCGGCCCACTCCGCGCGCCGTCGAAATTAATTGAAAACAATAATAAACAAAGTTGCAAATTTTCCCTTCATACTCTCACGGGCGGCAAGTGTAGTATTATTAACTTTTAACTTAGTGACCACGCAGAGCGGATAATTCTTTCGAAAAAATGATTTAAAATGAAAATTTTATGTACCGTTTTTTTTTTTTCTAAAATGGATTTCTTGAATGATACCTAAGCCTAGAAAAAATTTGGACGGTGACTAAAAAATCTTCCTGTATGTATAATACGCGGGCGAAATCGCTGGCAAAAGCTAGATGGAATTAAATAGCTATAAGTTATTAACATAAAAACAACATTAATGTTGAAAAATGCAAATATGACTAAAAACAACAAAATAATTAATAATGAAGCATTATTATTTTTAATTAAATGACATGCCTGGATCTTCGACAGTCGTTAGGGGCCATCCATAAATTACGTCACACAAGTTTCATGATTTTTGACCCCCCCCCCCCCCCCGTCAATGTCACAGCTGGTCACATTTATGAGACCCCCTCCCTAGTGTGACGTCACATATTTTGCAATTTTACATCGACATTGAATTTTTTTTTCTTTCATTGTTGCCCTCCCACCCCCTTGTCACACAATGTCACAATTCGTCGCCCCGCGTAATTTATGGATGGCCCCTTACTGGTCGTCAGAAGCCCGAAAGTCTGACAATCAGTCCTTACCCTAGTTACTGGGTACCGTATTACCCAATAACTAGGTTGTGAAGATCCGGTGGTATGTCACTCGCATCTAAAATACTGGTAATTAGCTGCAACCGGCTAAGCGGATGACGACATCTGTTGATCTGTTCTCTCAATTTCCAGAATCGAGCCCCTGATCAACCCTCTACTCCGAGACCTGAAGCCGCACCTCATTCCACATCACAAGGGTCGGAAGAGGATGCATTTAGGTATGTACTGCTTTTTCAGCCTGAAATATTAACCTCTGAATAGACTGAAGCAACCCTGCTCTTGAGGGATGACTTTTTCTCGCACTGATTGTGTGATTCTATAGAAGTGTTCAGACGGGAATAATTGCGTCACACAACACTACACAATTCACCACACCACACTTCACTACTACTTACAATGTTGAAAAATAATGTTTGTATTCCTTTTTTTTTCTTCCTTTGTTTTTGTTCAATTTGTTCTCCTAGCAAAGGTTAAAATAATTTGTTACTAATATTATCTTTAAGGGGGATGCTCCGACCAGCCCGCGAAATTCAAAATTTCTTACGTTTTTTGCAATTTGCAGGCCAGTGCTAGGTTGTATGTTGATTAAAATATTATTCGCGCCTGTAAGACATATGTAGTTACAGAATTATAATTATCAAATCATCAATACAACGCTCTAAGTTCATAAAGCTGTAGGAATGACTTTTTCTCTTTTTTTTTTGTTCTTAAACCTTTATGAACTTGGAGGGTTGTATTGGTGATTTTGATGAATATAATTCTATAACTGCATACGTCTTACAGTCGCGAATAATATTTTAATCAACATACAACCTAGCACTGGCCTGCAAATTGCAAAAAACGTAAGAAATTTTGAATTTCGCGGGCTGGTTTGGAACATTCACCTTAAGGTTGAATCCTCAAACGCTGGTTTTCGTTGGGGGGGGGGGGGAGGGGGATGGTTATCTATGTGACAGATTTCTAGTGCAGATCTCCCACAAAATTATTATACAGATGTTAATCTTCGTAGTTTTTAAGGAGCCTTTATGGAAGAGAAATAAAATGTTTATTCATTATTCATTATTACTTCTTACGTAACGGACGTTCGGACGTAAAATTATCACGGTGGGATTATAGTGTGTGGCAGGACATTGACATGAAAACTGTAACCGTGAATTCAGCAGATTCTAGACGTAGCGCAGAAAGTAGGAGGGTAAAGATTAGATCATTTTTCGCCTATCATAGTCATTAAAATTCAAAGTATTTATTGACGTTATGTTATTTTGTTTAAGTAAAGTTTAGGTATCGACCTTTACATCTTATCTAAAATAGTAAGAAAAAAAATAGCAAGTCATAAAAAAAAAATCATCAAACTTGGCAAATTCGTTGAAGTTTTGTTATTTTAAGCACTTTTTCCAACTTTAATAAAAAAATAAACTGTCAAGCGCTTTATGCACCAATATATTTTTTAGTCTCTCAAATACAGAGGCTTTTTAACTAGCATTCATTTGTTTTGGTGCATAAAGCGCTTAACAGTTTATTTTTAATGACAACTCGTAAGTCAGAGCTGGTACTAATAGGCCACCACTGCTCTCAGCACTCAGCCTCTTTGGTTCAGCCTATTTTTATCTACGAAAAATTACCGGGGTGTTCAGAATCATTTATATTGAATCTATAGTAATAGGTTTCGCGTCGAGGCACAGAATATAAATTAGTACCTTACGGTACAGAAGTTTCACTCCCGAGTTTAGGTATGATAAACGCAAGCGTCCGGCCACCGTACTAGTCTCAATAGGCTTGCACTCGCTCGACTTGTCGCACACGCAGCGCACGCACCCGCGGATCAAAAGTAAACTGTTAATACCGTAAATTACCTACTATTGTATATTCTACCTCTCTGACAGCCCTAGCAGATTGAAGCGAGACGGCAGACAGTTATTGTACTATGAACGCTATACGCAACGCAAAAGGTTGAAATTAGGTTGTTTTCCAGAATAGTAGGTAAATATCTCGGGGATTTTGCGCCGCTTGTATGGAAGTGAGACAGGCCTGGTCGAGGTCTTAAACACCCCGTGTAGTATTTGTGTATATGATAAATCATAGAATTCTTAAACCTAGACAAATTACATAATTGTATTAGTATAGATAATCATTCTCCTGCCTTTATTCCAATTTATTTGTGGTTGGTGTTTTTTTTCTTCCACACTTCTCTATTAGTCGGCCCTTTCTATCCATATCATAATTCACACAGTCCATCCATCGTTTCTTTGGTCTCCCCATCGACATTCATACTCAAAACCATCCTCACGACATTTTCTTCATTCCTCCGTTATCCATATCACATGCCTATAGCATGACAACCGATTCCCACACAACTTTTCAGTCACCGGTGTCACTTTCAGACTTCCTCTTATGTACTCATTTCTTATTGTATCCATTCGTGTAACACCACACATCACTCTTAACATTCTCATCTCAGCTGCATGCAATTGTCTTTCATTCATCCCTTTCTGGCATTTTTTTTAAATTCTTGATTTAATTTAGGGATTTTTGTACACATATGTGACGATGCCAATCCTATCGTACTTTTACAAATAATCACTTAATCATAAACTAAAGAAACTAACCCTAGTCACACAAAACTTAATCTAATTTATTATCTAATAAAAAGGTATACAATATTTTTACTGCTTCACAAGTAGGCTTAGCTAAAATACCGTGGAACATTCCAACAACAACAATTCGCACCACTAGATCTACTAGATCTATCGACCAATAAACCAGATTCAAAACTATTTCCAATAGCTTTGAATCTGGTTTATTGGTCGATAGGTATTGAAATGACAGACTCGAAGGTGTGTATAACTGAAAAATTAAGAATTTTGAGTTAGTTCCCTTTAGATCTAGGGGTGCGAATTGCCTTTCATTCATCCTTTTCTGGCTTTTTTGTCGGGTGTTAAATCATGAAATGGCTTCTCCCGCTTTGGGCGGAGCGGGAGGGCGTGTCAGACTTTTACTGACTAAAACCCACCCGTGTTCCTTCAGTTGCCTATGCCAGGGCCACGGTAACTCTTTCGAACAATCTCACAACCCTACCTTGTCTGGTCTAACATTCCGATCCATCTTAGCAGCATTGTGATCTAACATCAATCAAAATAATTTGGGGAACAGCATTACGTATATAATTAGAAGATATATTGGACTCTGCTACAGAGCTGAAGGACACCATGGCGAGGGTCGGCGCTGACCTGAAGCAGAAACTCCTGGAATCGCTCAGGAGTACCTGGAACAAGTGGAAGGCGACGCCTCCTCCTGAGGGGCAGCTGGAGAAGGTGAGTGCCAAGATCTGGGTGCTTACTCTCGAATATAATTCCAATAGATCGACATTGGTCAAACGTCAGTTGGTTGAGTTAAACGTCAGGGATTGGCTAGACTCAGCGAGTCCAGCCAATCACTGACGTTTGACTGACAATTCCAATGTCGTACTATTGGAATTATATTCGAGAGTAAACACCCTGATCTACTACTGTTTTTTTTTTTTTTTTGGGGGGGAAATCATTACATGACGTCTCCCGCTTCTAGAGTGGAGCGGAAGGTCGTGTCAGACTTTTACTGACTAAAACCCACCCGTGTTCCTTCAGTTGCTCATCTTCAAATCTATATAAAGTTGTTGTTTTGAAATTGTGATGTCTGTTTCTATTGTCAAAATACCACATAATTACTAAATGTATATGTAAAACAATAAGGTACTTAGACATTTTTTTTTTCTATTTGAACCCCAATGAGAACGTGAAATACACTATAAAATTAATAAATACCCAAGCAAAGTAAATAAAATGTATAAAGGACCTCCCCTGAGGCATACCCTAAAAATAGTTTTCTTTGGAAATCCATCAACATTTGCCGGAGAAATCGCCAAAAATAACATAAAAAAGACGAATTGAGAACCTTCTCCTTTTTGAAATGAAATAACTTTAATTTCGGGAGTCGGTAGAACAAACCAAAATTCAGGTACAGACGCCATCACATCGACGTACCCGAAACTGTCAAATTCTCGCAATCAACCTTGAACCTAATGCTTTAGCGATAAAGTTGAAAATCTATTAAAGAAATTTGACAGATTGTAGTAGCTCCATGTGCTGGCGTCTGTACAAAAACATTTAATTCCGCAATTAAAGTATATTTTTTTTGTGTTATTTTATTTAAGTCGGTAGTTTTATTAATAAACAGGACATTTTACACTGACAAGTTAACATTACATTAAAATGTTTTAAAATTTCAGGTTGTAGAAGAAGAAATGGAGAAAGAACAGCTCACTGAAGACTGCAAAGAAGAATTAGCGAAGGAAATTGAACTGGTAAGAACATTTATTTTACTCCCTTAGTTGATTGTTTAGTCCGGGTAGCCCATTTTTAGTCGATTTTAAAGGACATTTCGTTTACTTTCAATGCGATGGCAAGAACGCAGCCGTCAATTTTATATGGCCTATAGAATTTTAGTCAAATTTCAGCTGCGTAGAGCGTTATCACTGTCACTTGTGATTTTTTATAAGCTTGGGGGTCCATGGGAAGAACGCGTGAGTTTATATATGTACTGAAGTCCTACTTATATTGTAAACTAGCTTCTGCCCGCGACTTCGTCCGCGTCAAATTTTTTCTCGCCTGACCCTTCCCATTGCATCGAATTGCCTGCCAGTTTTCGTACATTTTTCGTTGTTGCTCCACACCTTTTGATCATAGCGTGATGTTATATAGCCTATAGCCTTCCTCAATAAATAGGGTACCCAAACCAAAAAGATTTTTCAATTCGGACCAGTAGTTACTGAGATTACCACGTTTAACCAAACAAACAAACTCTTCAGCTTTATAATATGTACAGTTTTAGCAGACCTCGCATTGTATACAGCTTTTCGTACAGTGAGAAATCAGCTTATACTAGAAATTTATAACTTGATTTGATGCCGTGCGTACTTTCCCACGGGATAATACACGATATCCACGCGGTCGAAGCCGCTGGCAAAACCAAGTCTAAACATATAAAGAAGAAAGATTTAGTTTTTTGTATGTATATTTGTAATGGATAAACTCGAAAACGACTGAACCGATTAAAAAAAAAAGTCACCTATAGAAAGCTACATTATCACCAAATAACATAGGCTATATTATTATCCCGAAAAAAAGCACAGATTCTGTGAGTCACGCGGACGAAGCCACTGGGAAAAACTAGTACATATGTAATAAAATAACTATTTTGTCTACAGTCAACCCCAGACATGCTGGGCCAGCTAAATAACGGTCGTCGAGTAGACTACGTGTTACAGGAAGCGCCTCTGGAGATGATCAACGAGTATCTGTTCGCGATGAGCAGCCATGTTGGATACTGGTGAGTGACGTCATTACTGTAGCGGCGTATATATCCCATTTCTTCCCGTGGGTGTCGTAAGAAGCGACTAAGGGACTTGCTAGACTGCAGCCTTTACCAAAGTGGGCGATAACGCTCCCCTTGTGGGCGCTGCAGGCCTGAAGGGGATGGTAAGAGACCCAGAAAAAAAATGGGGGCGTTGTGTAGAGTCTACACACCCCACAAAGTTTACCTATGTCCCTATAATAAAAAGCTCACAAGTTAATTCTAAATATCTTAATAGTGTTTGTTATTCCTAATAAATAAAATAAAATAGTATAACCCTCAAAGAAATAAAAATAAAATTATATTAAGTACTGTGATCTACATAACCACTTTTATAATTAAACACTGTATTATCTATCTATTAATTCTGGGTCAATAAAATGGGGGCGTTGTGTAGAGTCTACACACCCCACAAAGTCTTCTGGGTCTGTTACCGCCCCCTTTAGGCCTGCAGCGCCCACAAGGGGGGCGTTATCGCCCACTTTGGGAAAGGCTGTGCTAGAGAATGGGCAGCAGCGTTCTCTATGCATTGTACCACCATACTGCGATCGTCAACCCGCCTGCCAAGCGTGGCGATTATACCAAACCCCTCCAAATTGGGGGAGAAATATGTCCAGCAGTCGGCGTTTGTCGGTTGAAACGACGAACGACGACGTATACGACTGGCCTGTTAGTCTAGTGGTTAGTGACCCTGACTGCTAAGACTGAGGTCGTGGGTTCGATTCCCACCCAGGACAAATGTTTGTGTGACCACGTAACTGATGTGTTGCTTTTGCATACATTGTACAAAGTCATTTGACATGTGTCATGCAAACCATTTTGTCCCGAATTAACCCTAGATTACTAAACTATCCTACAAGTGACTTTGTTACTAAATATCCGTAAAAAATACGACAGGAAAATAAAACAATAAATCTACGAATTATAACTTTTAATTATTTTAGAAATTACAATTACTTATTCTTTGGGTTTAAGAGATCACATAATAATGAAAATAGTTTTATTTTTTGCTCTTGACAGTTTGAACGGGACGCGGGAACTTTGTTTTTTCCAGGAATCATGATTTTGCCGTCGTAAATTTTACGATAGTTTAGTAATCTAGGGTTAAAGGGATGTTTATCTCAACGCTTCTTCATTTATTCTTGTCAGGGAGTCAGAGGACACAATGCTACTGATGCTGCGCGAGATCTACTCGGCGCTGGGAGTACAACCCGACTCCACCGTGCCGCAGCAGAACATGACGGTGCAGAGGACCAGGACAGCTAAACAAGTAAGTGAACAAAGACGTAGAAATCAATCCACACTAATATTATAAATTCAAAAGTAACTCTGTCTGTCTGTCTCGCTTTCCTGCTAAAACTACTGAACCGATTTAAATGAAATTTGGTACACAGATAACCCCTAACAACAGGGAATAGGGGATGAAAGTTTGTACGATTTTGACGGGACTTTTACTGGCAGGTAGCTGATGCAATAAGGAGTAACTTAGGCTACTTTTATTTTAGCAAAATACCTGCGTTAATTTCCGACATCCACGCGGGCGAAGCCGCGGGCAAAAGCTAGTAAATAATAAAAAGTTTATTCAGTAGCAGCCACATAATATTCCCACTGCTAGAACACAGGCCTACTTCCGGTGAGAAGGAGTGGGCCGTAATCCACCACGCGGGCCCAGTGCGGGTTGGTAGATGTCACATGTCTTCGAATTTTTAGTTCTAAGACACGCCGGTTTCCTCACGATGTTTTCCTTCACCGTTTTGAGAGCAGTGGTGATGAAATTATTTACACAAAGTATAGCGCCATCCTGGGTTCGAACCTCCAAACTAAAACTTGTAACACGGGGCCGTTACCACTGCTCTTACTTACCAATAGGCGACTACTGGTCTGTTGTATCTTGTTAGACTAGAATCCGACCACAACAAAGTTTGGAAAACGTTAAAAGACGATAGGTAAATGTGTTCAATGAAACATGAAATTAATATTATAAATATTATCTTTTGACATTATATTTTGAATTGATTTTGCTTGACATTGTATAGAAAACTGGTTGACATTATATTTAAAACCTCTTTGTCATTATTTTTGAAAGCTGTTTTGATATTATTATTTTAACTATTTGACATTATATTCAAAACTGTTTTAATTAATTGAGTTTTCACTTGGAGGTTAGTCAATAATTCATAGTTCCTTGTATTCTTATGTAAATTGTATGTGTATATTTATATTCAACACAATGTAAATTGTTTTAAAAAGACTAATACAATTTTCGACCATGAAACAGAAATCAACCACATAATTGATAAATTAATTGAATGGCTGGACATGAATAATTTAAAAATTAATTTAGATAAATCTGTTTACATACAATTTAATAAATCGAAAAATAATAAATACAATTTGAAACTTGACATACCAAAACTAAACGCAGTTACACAAACGAAATTTCTTGGAGTAATAATAGATCAGGATATAAATTGGAAAGCGCAAGTCGATGATATATCTAAAAGAATAAATAAATTCGTATACGCACTGCGAAAGATTAAGAATATAACAAACATTAAAACTGCTATCACTACCTATCATGCTTACGTAGAATCATTAATACGCTATGGGTTCATAATGTGGGGTAACAGTACCGATAGGAATAGGGTTTTTGTTGCCCAAAAAAAGGGTATTCGTGCCATATATGGGCTTCAACCTGATGAATCTTGCAGGCCAATATTTAAAGAACTTGGTTCATTACCGCTACCTTCTCTCTATATCTATGAAGTATGTATGTTTGTTAAGAAGCATAAAGACCTATTCAAAAAGGCAGAGGATGTATGTCCTCGAAACCGGCGAGATCCGCATAGGCTTGTTTTAAGTGACTTGCCGAGACTAGCTAAATATAGTAAAAGCTGTTTAGCCATGTGTATTCTAATTTATAATAAAATTCCAAGTTATTTTAAAACTTTGGATCTCAGATTATTTAAACAAACATTACTTGAATGGTTAAAAACTAAAAATTTTAACAGTATCAATGAATTTACTGACCAGAAACATTTTTAAAGGTCACCAATAATATTTGCATGCTATAATATAAGCTAAACATGTATGCTCTATATTTTGTTATCTTACACCTGTATATACCATGTTTATGCAAATAAATATTATTATTAGGTTGGGGAAAAAGTCTTTTCGCATTATAGTATGTATGAACTTGTAATAAAATCTCTTTGGCTATACTATTTGTATCTGGCTGGTTTTGGTATCATTGAAAGTTTAAATTTTAAAGAACATAATTCCAAATTCAAATTAGGAAAATGTGTGATTTTCATTTGTTTTTCGTACCGTCAAGATGAGTGAATCTAATGAAGAAATTCGATACATTTTAAAATTTTACTACAAAAAAGGTAAAAATGCAACGCAAGCCGCGAAAAAAATTTGCAATGTTTATGGACCTAGTGTAGTGTCTGTGAGAGTAGCACAAATTTGGTTTAAGCGTTTTCAAACCGGAAATTTTGATGTCAAAGATGCACGTCGCTCTGGTCGCCCTATTACGGATAAAATGCCATTGCCATTTTTGAAAAAGTGGAGCAAGTTCGGCATACCAGTAGTTACGACGTAGCTGAAGAACTGGAAATTGACCACAAAACAGTTTTGGCGCATTTGAAAAAAACTGGGTACACAAAAAAGCTCGACATTTGGGTACCTCACGAGTTCACTGAAAGAAACCTAATGAACCGTGTACTCATTTGTGATTCTTTATTACGACGTAATGAAACCGAAACATTTTTGAAGAAGCTGATAACTGGTGATGAAAAGTGGATCACGTATGACAAGAACGTGTGAAAAAGGTCGTGGTCAAAGGCCGGTCAGGCTTCACAGACTGTGGCGAAACCCGGGTTAACTCGCAACAAGGTGATGCTGTGTGTGTGGTGGGATTGGAAGGGCATTATTAATTATGAGCTGTTACCACCAGGCAGGACCATCGATTCTGAACTCTACTGCGAACAACTGATAAGATTAAAGCAAGAAGTTGAGAGAAAGCGGCCAGAATTAATCAACAGAAGGGGTGTGGTTTTTCATCATGATAACGCTAGACCTCACACATCTTTAGCAACCCAGCAAAAATTAAGAGAGTTTGGCTGGGAGGTGTAAATGCATCCGCCGTATAGTCCTGACCTTGCACCTTCAGATTTCCACCTGTTTCGGTCTCTTCAGAATTCTTTAGGCAGTGTCAGGTTAACATCACGAGAGGACTGCCAAAACCACTTGTCGCGGTATTTTGACCAGAAGTCCCAAAATTTCTATAGCAATGGGATCATGTCCCTACCTACAAGATGGCAAAAAGTTATCGAACAAAATGGTACCTACATACTTTAGTTAAATGTAAATAAACTTTATTAAAAAATGTTTTGAATTTTCTTAAAAAATGCGAAGAAACTTTTTCCCCAACCTATTATTATTATTATGAATAAATGAAATGAAATGAAATAAGTAATAACTATTATTTTCTTTTAATTTCAGGATGACCCGATTATCTGCAATGCTACAGGTAAATAGAAATTATTTTGTAACTATTAACTACGTAAGGACATTCACGATCGACGTAAAACCAGTAGTAAATCAGTGCAATGTAACTCTTATAGCGGTAAGGTAAGGTATAAATTAGAATGTTTTATCAAACTCATTGTAATTTATACTTTATTACTGTAGCGACATCTACACCGCACACATGCGAACTACGCATCACACTGACGCACTATATTCCGGAATACCGAAAAAAGTCCTGCACTTTTTGGGAAATATTTTTGCATAGGGTTCAGGGGGCCATAAGAGGTCAAATTTTGAGTTTCGAAAGGTCAGGGGGTGTGGTTACCTATTTAGGGTCACGGTTGACCCTCCTCGCTGAAACTCGGAGCATAGAACCCTATTAGTATGTAGAAGATAAATTGCAAGTTTCAACTCTCTAGGTTGACGTTGACCTGAGATATCTAGGGTCAAACATAGCAATTTTGGCTATAATTGAAAACTTCCCAGGATGGAACAGACTTGGAGGTGAAATGTGGTGAATATTTAATTCGAAATAGAATTATAGGACAGTGGACTACAAGATAGGGTAAGTCTGACCTCTGGGAAATGGTGGGAAGTGCGTTAATTATGTTGTCTAAAATTCCCGAAAAAACTAAAATTAAGAGCAAAAAAAGGTCTGAAAGTACAAATTTTAGTTTCTTCGTAGCGAGACGTGCATCGATGTCCCTGCCACCCTGAATTTAAGCAATTGATTTTTTTACCGATTTGAACTAAGTAAGACGTTGCAATTAGACTTAACTTTATAAAGTCCTTTGTTATAGGAACAAAAAAGACTCCATAAAACTACAACTGGGAATCAAACCCGGACCAAACACAAGACCTGTGTCATTTTTTTTTCTTTTTTTTTACAGACTTCCCATCGACAAGCCGCGGTGCGATATGATGTGTAGCATAGATAACAAAATAGTTTAATTTTTTATATTATTATTATACTCGTTTAGAAAAAAAAACGCATTTCTTTCAAATGTTCGGTTGTTCGATAAGGCTGTGGTTTGGGTAGTGAGAGCGATTTTCAAACCCGCTATCGCTTATGGTGAAACACAGCCTTATTTTCACAAAATTTGGGACTTGTCTTTCTACGGAGATGTAAAAGAAAAAAAAATGTAAAAGATAATGGATTTTTGCATAAATATATGAGTTGGAAGAAATTTTTTGGTTGAAATTTGATTGTAAAATGCTCTTACGGATTAAAACCGATAAATGAATGTCGGTAAATTATAGGGATCCAGATATAAACATGTACAGTTAAAATTACTTGTCTTACATGTGTCTAAAATTAATTAATTAATTAGTTATAGTAATTATTCTTATTACCAGCCGATCAAGACATCACTCCATATATTATAAATAAAAAAAATTAAAACATTTTGACAAAGATTAAATAATATGTTGAAGATAAAAGGACGGATTTACTTCTAGCTATGACTCGCTATTATGAACCTTAAAAGCCAAACTATAAGAGCGAAAACTGTAGTTAAAGATTTTTCTGCATTAAAAAGTACCCATTTTTACCAAGCAAATGTATAAAGATAAATGGACGTATTTTCTTCTAAGTTTGACTCGTTATTATGAACTTTAATAGCCAAACTATAAGAGCTAAAACTGTAGTCAAAGAATTTTTTTGCATTAAAAAATACTCACTTTTACCAAGCAAATGTCTAGAAATAAATGGACGTATTTCCTTCTACCTTTGACTCGCTATTATGAACCTTAATGCCCAAACTATTAGATCTAAAGTGGTACTTGAAGATTTTTGTCTAAATATGATCCAGTTAACCAATAATAAAGTCATAATAAATGGAGTAGAGACAACTACATTAAGTATAAAAAAAACATTAAATCCGATATTCGCGTAATACACTATGATTTTGAAGCACATAGCTATATACATTGCTTCGTATGTTCGAAAAATTTGTTAGCTCAACAACGTAAATAACGCAATGGATGCTGCTAGTGTGTTACGTGAGTGATAGTTTTGTCCTTGTCGCTCTCCACTTGTGCGACAGAGACGAGGATACTTTTTAGCCATACGTACCAACCAACGTATATTTATTTCGACCTTAGTTGGCGGTCGCGGTCATAAAACACGAGAACAGGATGATGAATATTTATTAAGAGATTCTAGTGTCATCTCCCTCCCACATTTTAAGACCGCGACTGCGTTTGGTACCGAATGACGTCATTTGATGTCATTTGACAGGTGTCAAAATGTCTTGGTCGGCTTATAACCCGAAACTTTCCGTAGATGGACATGTATTGTAGAATATTGAAGATTGACTTCAAAATAGTATAGGTTATGATTAGAGATCGGATATTCAGATGCATATTTACCTAAAGTTGAAATGTTGGCTAATATGGAATGCGTGTTTTTACCGTGTTTTGTGTTGTTTTGTTGTTAGTGTTAACTAACACATACCACCCTACACACATATGTATTTGCATCTGGGGTTAAACATCAATTTTTAAATAAATATGATCCAAGAAACCCGGCTTTAATAAAAAATACGAAGCCGCTTCCGTGCTTTCACTGCTAAATAGTAACATTAGGTACATATGCATCCGAATATCCGATCAATGGTTCTGATATGTTTCGGGATTAAAGAATTTGTTTTTTTTTTTTTTGAATTATCAACTTTTGACTGTTTCGACGAAGAAAATATTTAAAAAAGC
Source organism: Aporophyla nigra (assembly GCA_947507805.1). Taxonomy (NCBI): domain Eukaryota; kingdom Metazoa; phylum Arthropoda; class Insecta; order Lepidoptera; family Noctuidae; genus Aporophyla; species Aporophyla nigra. Next base: position 8,701,585 of record OX382319.1, on the reverse strand, counting down.
GGGGTAAAAATGAGGTTTGTAAGTCATGGGAGCTATAAAAAAAAATACGATAAAAGCAGTCAAAAGTTACCAAATTACCGATACACATTTAAGAAAAAAAATATATAAATAAGTTCAGTATTTCACCAGAAAACGGAAAAAATATATGAAAAAATATGCAAAAAAAATAAAATAAGAAGATAAAAACATTGTAAATTATCTATAAAAGATATTTGTTAAATTAAGAAATATCTTAATAATACTGTGGTAATATAAAGATTAATGTAAGATTCTCAACTCTTTAATATAACTTTTTTTTTAAACATAACACTACGTATGGCAGGGTCTAGTACACCCACATTTCACTAAAAATTCCATAAGTGCTCAAACTGAGGCTGATCCCGCGCGGGATGCGGGACAAGACTACTTAACCCCAGGCCACGGACCATATGAGAACAGTTTCTGAAGGACTTTAAAATAGGTCAAAAGAAAATACGAAAAATTTCTGTTTTTTTAAATCATTTTATCAATTATTCAACAAAAAAAAATATTTTTTTACATTTACATTGATTTCATTATAGACCTTAGATTCGTCAAGTTGTTAGCATAAAAAAACATCTAAAAATTAAAAAAAAAAACTTATTGCCCTTTAAGTTAAAAAAGAAGTTGTAGGTTTAAAATTTCCACACAGCTAAATTGACACAAACATGGCGAACGAAATGCGTTCGTAATCCTGTGTAGGATTCGCCTACAAAGTCCAAGGGTGAGTCAAATCCCGTCCATCATCATTATTTCAGTCGAAATACCTCCACTGGTGGCCTCCCCTAAGCGTCGGTACATCGGCTGTTCCGTTTACTTTTCGCAATCACTCTTCTCCAGGTCTTCAGTCCACTTAGTGGCGTCATTTTCCAACTGTATTGAGAATTTTCTTTGATAATGAAATCGAACTCACGAGATCACGCACAACAGTCGCTCTTAAGACCACTATACCAACTAGGTGGCCGCAAAAAACAAATTTGCCTAAAAAATAATTTTCCATGATTGTACATTTCAAGTCTAAATTTGGTCCAAACCTTTGCACCGGACGTAGTCAGCGAAATTAATTCTGTATCAAATTGATTTCTACTCAATTTGTCCGTATATTTAAAATACAACTGTCATCTGCCATGTATGAAATGCCTACTGCCTACACGGCCAATTGTAGTGAAATTTCACAAAAAAAAAAATACCTTGATTATAATTTACTAGCTTTTTCCAGTGGCTTCGCCCGCGTATTATACTTACAAACCTCCCTCTTGATTCACCCTGTCTATTGGTGAAAACCGTGTTAAATCCTTTGCGCAGTTTAAAAGATCTAAGCATGTAAAGAAGATATCTAGAAATTGAAACCCACGCCATCTATTAGGGATTCATAGAACTAACCAATGAACACACACATTGTCCTATAAAAAAACATTTAATTTGCAAATATTGAGATAAAAACTATTCTATCTTTTCAATTGGATCAAACTGCACACGGTGTGCAAATTTTATTAAAATCGGTTAAGTAGTTTAGGAGTAGTCACGGACAAACGACGTGACGCGTAATTTATATATATTAATTTACTTGGGATTTAAATAGAACTGTGCGAAATGTGGGTGTACTATAAGGTACACCTCTGCCCAACCCTTTAGAGGAAACGAGGTGTGATGTCATTGCATTGGCATTTTAAGTCAAAATTTTGTTTAAATAAAAGAACTGTCACGAATGACAGTTCTATTGACGTAATGTGTCAATTTACCTAAAAATAATTTTTTGTCCTGAAATTAAAATTTATTCAAAAAGTTATTTAAAGAGTTGTATAGTTAGTTCTCAAAAAAAAAATTGCTCGTTGTCACTTCATTCAAACTAAAATCGGTTTTTAGTTTTTTTTTTTTTTTTTCGAGAAGCTGTGACTAGCGAAAAGTGATTTGAAAAAAGTTATTTTGTTTATTAAAGATAATATTAGCTTTAAAATTTAAAAGGTCTAATTTATTTTTGTTGTATGTATTATTTAGATTGCAAATTGTAATGTATTGTGAGTAGATACAACTAGTACCTTTATCACGCAAATAGTATCAAAATCAAAACATTTTTATTTCACATAAACCTACAAGGGCACTTATGAAACGTCAGAAGCTAAGGTGCACGGTTCTAATTTACTGATTCCTATGGAGAAGAGCCGGCAAGAAACTCCACGGTTTAAAAAAATAATTGACTTTTACAATGGTTTCAAATTACAGTGTTCATAGGTCTGGAAGGACAGTGTACGCCTGTCAACAAGTATCAGGCATTGAATAAAATAGAGAATGGTAATTCCAGGCAGCTTTCTTTGAACTCGATACGTTACATCAGAATTGAACGCGCTAACAGTACTCGCTCAACGTCAAAATATTTAGACACCATATCCTCGTAAGGCCCAATGTACAACGTATTGAACAAAGTGACATGCAGTATTCCGGCCCAAACTTAAAATCTTCTCCTAAACGCCCAATAATAACCCGTCGCGCGACGCTCGGTTCCGCGCGATCGATTCAAAGTAAATAAAAAGTAAATGTCGTGAGGATGTTGCTACATGAATAAACGTCAAAAAATTACATCCAATGGCAACCGATTCCTTATGATCCAACGGGTGCACACGCGACATTTGGAGCATTTTTTTCTTATGATCCCCCGGGGGCTCATAAGGACGTTTGAGGGTATTATAAATAAACACGAAATATCAACTTAAAAGTAGTTGTAGTACCCAGAAAATTAAGTTGTTCTTTAAGAAAACTAGTTGATTGTGCTGGTGGAGCCGATACCATATTAGACGATATTGTTCATTGTATTGTACATTGGGCGTTTAAGCTCATCATAGGATTCTTCTTCAGTAATATTAGTTGAAGGCATTGTCGGCGTTACCGCTAGATGGCGCATCTTACGACGTTATCGATGACGATTCACGGGGCATCGTTATCGCGCTCACGCTAATTCGGAACGGGTGTTATCAGCATCACCCTCAAATCAATGTTAGTGTAATACGGAATGCAGCCAGTGTGCGCGTGCGTTAGAAAGAGAAAGGTAAATTGTGAGAGAGCAAGAAGATATAATGTAAATGTTGCTTTTTACCAAGGTGACATGTCAGAAGTTGCACATCATATGCGACTACTGTAAGGCTTTATTTATTTTTGTGTGGTAAAGGTACAGGTAATTTTCTCTACTTAAAATACGCGAAAACTTCTATAAAATTCTCCATACACAAACTTATTTCATTTGCCACCTATACAAAGTCACCTAGCCCACTGCCGGCTGTCAAGAAGAGCTCGCAACTCCAGTTGTTTGTTGACGGAATACCCGCTCAATGTGTGAACAGGCAGCGATCAACTATTGGTATACAGGGTCAGATTAAATTACCTAGCTTAACTCCGCAGACGTCGATATCTAAACATGATGAAACAAACAAAAAATAATTTGATGTTTTTTTTTTTTTTGTAGGGGTCATCATTAATTTTCGTTTAAAAAAAAAACTGACAAACATGATCGGTATGGTTATCTCAACACGATAAAGCATATTTTTTTAACTCTGTACTAACAGTGGTCGTTGATCCCTAAAAAAAACATCAAATCTTTTTTGTTTCATTTTTGTCGTATTTGACAAAGCCGGTAGAACTTCACTAGCTTATTTTATTTGACCCTGTATGTATTTCTTTTACTGATGCTGTACAGATCTTTTGTACGTTTCTTGAGCTAGAAAATCGTTAACTAGCTTCTCACTAACTCTTCGGCGGTAGAAAAGGTGCCTAACTTGAAAAATTATTGTTGATATATTGACAGAATTCTCACATAATATTTCTTCAAAACTCTGGGCCTGCGTGTTGGTAGATGTCATGTCTTCGAATTTTTGGTGATCTCACATAATATATGGGCAGTTCATTTCAATTCAATTTATTTTTTGCTGAACGTAGATATAAATACATTTGAAGATGTTGAGTGGATGCGCAGTTCATTATATCCTACCAATTAACGCTTACAAAATATTATTTATAATTGTATTACGCAAGAAGACAAGTTTCTTTACTATGACAGACTTGAGAAAAAATCTCTTTTAGATTATTAAAGATTCGATCAGTATGACCATATACACCCTCATACGGACATTCTATAATTCCAGACTAAATAAACCACTTACAACCGGATTCTGAAAGGCCAATTAACACAGAAACAAACGAACAATCTGTCAAACTCATGTAAACTGTTATGATTGGCTGACTGAAATAATAACAGCCAGTCAAATCACTTCACATCAGATATAATGGCAGATTCACTTTAAGCGCCTTTCAGAAAATGTCCATGTAAAATACGCAAGCATCGGTGCAGGGAAAAGTGAAATGTCACTTTTCCCGGCGTTCGTGGTGACTGACAGATGACATTAGTGACAGCAATTATAGTCTGTGTACGGTTAAGGTGAGTTCCGAATTATGCTTAGATACACACAGCTTATAGAATACAACTTTAACTTCTTTATCCCTAATTAGGGACAATACCAGGGGTAATTACCTACGTTATGCTCGCATTGTTTCAAACGATTCAGAGCCTTATTTTATCATACAAATAAGGTTAAAGTTCGCTGGTACGCGGCGAACCAAATGTGGTATCTTAGGGATTTAGAGGTTAATTGGACCTTTTATTGAAGGCAATCATTTCGCATCGAATTAACTGATTTTTTTTAACTCAAATAAGTAGGGGGAACACGAATCGGGTCATGCAGCTCGTTAACTGTTCCTCTAGGCTTGTATAGGCCACCGAATTACTTTACTATACCATAATCCAACACGCAGGCCCAAAGCGGGTTGATTTTGTCATATAATACTAAATTGGATCATTTCGTGTTAAATTTATTTTCTGTCTATTAAACACCGCTTTTCCCGACGATTTTGGATGAATTTCGTGGGAAATACTTTTAAGTATCTATTTTTATTTTTCACTAAATGATGGAGTACTTTTAAGGTTATGTAAATTCTGTGTTGCCACTCTCCTAACTAGTTTAAGTTACAAATAAATGGATTCCAAGACACAGAGCTATTTATTTTACTAAAAGAGATGTTATAATGATTTGTTTCTAAGTTTTTCTCCATCATTATTTATGTAACAATCATGTAAACAAAATTGTTAACATTAAAATAAAAATTTATATTTTACTAAATTTTGTTTTCTTTAAAAGGCCGTTTGATGTGGGATGTGACATATGTTGACACCCTTGCGCCTCCTATCTTCCTTCCTTCCACGGCGTGCTGTACTGGGGCAGCTGCTGCAGGTGCGGAAAGTCTCAGATGGGGCAAATATTCCAATCTTATTGTTCGAGCCGTTTGTGTCTTGAGTGCTTACTTGGTTTCAAAGACATTGCCAAGCGGTTCATCATCTTCATTTCAGCCGAAAGACATAGGCCTTCCCCAAGCATGTTAGAGGAGTTTGCAATAATCGCCACGGTTGTCAGGCGGTTTGGCGATCGCAGTATGGTGGTATAATGCATAGAGAACGCTGCTGCCGATTCTCTAAGTCCCTTAGTCGCCTTTTACGACACCCACGGGAAGAAATGGGTTGGTGTTATTCTTTACGTCCGGCACCACACGGAGCCACGCATCAAGCCTTGCCAAACGGTTGGTTGTTATTAAAAGTACACGAAGTAGATAATAATTATGGTACGTTCAATTTCAAACTCCAGCTTTACTCCAGTTCATTCAAAATTGTTTTATCTCTGATAGCAGCATAATTTACTCTGTGGATAGCAGTGGCAGTAGCAACCCAAAAAGCAACCTTATTGTAACGACTATAAAGATCACTGTGATATTGATAGACTTATTAGAGGCAGCAATCTAAAAGCAACCTTAACGTAACGAGAATAAAGATCAGTATGATATTGGCAGCAACCCAACAGCAACGAGTAGAAAGATTACTTTGATTATGATAGTGACGTAAACTCAGAGTGAAGTATTCTTGTGTATTTCAGGAACGAACTAGGTCGTAAGAGCGCTGCCACAAATGCACTACTAGAACTAGTTCCCTCATTGCCCGATCCGTAGTTCGTTAGTTCGTGACCGAATGAGCGAGGATGGCGTCCACCGAACTAATTTCAGGAACACACGGGACCGAAGTACTGGGTATTATTTACAATAATGATCATTTTATGAATTATTCAAAGGTTTTTGCTTTGCTGTTTTTAGAGTCAAAAAATTGTAGCTAAAATAGAACATTCCATAATCTTGTCACATGCAGTAGGAACAATATCAAAACGAGCGAACGATCTGCCTCTCTTTGATTCGAGCAGGGAGCTGACGAACTAGAAGAGCGAACTAGTTCGTTAAGGAGCGGCGAACTAAACCGAGCGATCTCAGTTGCGAACTACTATGTGACTTGTAAACATAATAAAGCTCTACCTACAGTTCGCCCGCTTTGCCACCAATATCTCCGAAGAGCGACGAAGTTTGCCGAACCGTGCGTCGAGCGGGTCGACGCGCCGCCTCCTCCCCGCGCTCTTGGTGCGCCCCTTTTTTTTTGGATGGGAAATCATCAAATTACTTCTCCTGCTCTGGGCGGAGCGGGAGGGCGTGTCAGACTTTTACTGACTAAAACCCACCCGTGTTCCTTCAGTTGCCCATGTGCCAGGGTCACGGTATCTCTTTCGAACAATCTCGCGACCCTGACAGGTCTCGCGACCCTGACAGGTTGGTGCGCCCCTCAGTCGCCCTCTGCAGTCCGCGCTAATCAACGTATCGAGCACGACTATTGGCTCGCGCCGCGCATCTATGTTTCACTTAAATTTATTTCTATTGTTTAATTAATATACTATTAATCGTTAGAGCTTGTGTTTATTTGAAGAGTCCCTTAAACCGCCAATACACACAAGACTCTACAGTCTGTTACCACTGTGACACCACTGCTCTTATACTCTACTCCAGCTATTCTCAAAGTGTGCTCCGCGGAGCCCTAGGGTTCCGCAAAGCCTCTGTGGGGGCTCCACGGATCCATAGATATTTGGGGCTTTAGCAAATTGGGTAAAAAAAATGTTTACCCAATTTGCAAAAGCCCGAAAGTAGGTCAACCAACATATATGAATCGATTTTAGAAATGTTATCAGACACTAGTATGTAGTCACTGTTCAAAACGATGCCTGTCAATGATTTTTGGTGCAGAATCCGTGATGAATATCTACTTCTTGCCGCAATGGCTCTAAATGTTCTTCTCCCGTTCCCAACAACATACTTGTGCGAAACAGAATTTTCGACCTATGCAGATACAAAAACAAAATAACGAACAGATCTTTGTTTATTTTAGGGCTCCGTCAAATATTTCGCTTTCAAAAAGGGTTCCATTACTAAAAAAGTTTGAGAACCGCTGCTCGACTCCCATCACCCGGGCACAAAATCAGTCTCCGGGCTGCTACTGAGAAATCCCAGATGGAAAAACCCAATATCACTTTGCCCGATCCGGGAATCAAACTCAGGACCTCATCCTCAGCAGTAGCGCTACGACCACTAGACCAAAGAGGCAGTCTACGGAAAATTTATTTCTAGACTATTTCAATACGTATAAAAATGACAAGAATACTCTTATCATTCTTCTTACTTTTTAACAGACTTCAAAAAAAGGAGCAGTTTATCAATTCTTTTATGTTTTGTAACTTTTGACTGGGTGCACCGTTTTTGATGATTCTTTTTTATTTGAAAGCTGGTGCTTCCCGAATGGTCCCATTTTAATTTAGTTCCATTCCGATAATGGGATCCATGTGAAAACCATATAAGTCTTAAATTTGCATTAAGTAATTGCGCGACAAATGAACGAATAACGTGATTAGATTAGTGCGGGGTATCTACCATAACTGAAAATTTAAAGTTAAAAACTTTTTACAACAAAAATAACAACCGACTTCCTTCATCCAGCTTGGGTTTAACCCTTCGTGTGTGGATCCACGATCGAAAAATCTTTACCGTTGTGTGCCTAAACGTGGATCCACGTCCAAACCTAACAAATTTTTTAAATGAGATTTTGTTACTTAAACTTTGGCTGTTTGGGTCTACTTTTTTTGCATCGAAAGAGGACCGAATCAACTTGTCTCGGGGGCCATTAGTGAATGGATTTCGTCACGGGAATGACAAGTAAAAACAGTTAAATACAAAGGAACGCTCGCCGCTTGCTCGCGCTAGTTCGTGGCGGCCGGGCACACGAAGGTAATTTTTACGAGCGTGGGTCAAGCACACGAGGGGTTAAAAGTATTAAGTGGGTCACCAAGGGGCTGTGTGAAAATGACCGGGCCATGGCAGAACAATGTTTGGGAAAAACTGCTCTAGAGTACACCAACATTTCGCCAGTTATGCCAGTCCATGAATATGGGGCCAGCTAATAATGGGCCAACAAATTTGGTAAATACATTTATTGCTGTTGCATACAGTACATACAACCTGATACTGACCTACAAATACAAGAAACGTAAGAAAATTTGGATTTCGCGGGCTACTATAGAACTTTCCGCTTAGTAACTTGACAGTTTGAGGGATACCTGTTTCGGACCAAAAATAATAATAATATCTTAGGACAACCAACACAACGTTATCTGATCCCAAACACTGATAAACCTACTTATATATTTCTAAATACATACATAATATAGATAATTTACACCCAGACACAGAACAAATCATCGTGCTCATCACATAAAGATTTGTCCTGGGTGGGAATTGAACCCACGACCTCAGTCTTAGCAGTCAGGGTCACTAACCACTAGACTAACAGGCCAGACAGTTTCCTCGAATATCGGAAAAAAAAAAAAATTTAAATAAATAATATTGGAAAAGCGTGGTTTGCAGAGCGCCAATCATTTATAATAATATCCCAACGTGTGTTAAGTCATTAAATGCAGACCAGTTTAAGAAAACATTAAAAAAAATACTGACAGAAAAAGCCTATTATAATGTGAATGATTTTTTAAATGACAAATCAATCTTGAGAAATTGACTTAAATTATTATTTCATTATTTATTTTGTGTCGCATGCGTACTGACCTAATGTTTTTAATCTAATCATATTGTTTAATGTTAATAATCTATTTTTATTGTTACTCTTTTTATTTTAAATCTTATTGTCTTTCGACTAAATTTGTACAGCAGCCGTGGTCAAACATGTTGAGCCACAACCACCCACTTTGTAACAACCATACTATACCATGTATATTATCTACACATGTTTTTGCAAATAAATAAATCTGAATCAGTTGAAAAAGGCAGTGAGGTGAAAAAAGAATGAGGGAAAATCAATAAACTTTATAATGTATTTATTTGCATAGTTTCATATTACAGTTAATAACTTAAACTAAAAGACACGGTATTCATATATTAAATAGTATATATTAAATCAGATTTCACGTTTTTAACAAGTCAACGTGAAATAATTTTGCAATCTGAAAATAATTTTGCAATCGACCGCCTAGGGTTAGAAAGGTTAAAAAACGTATAGGTAAATTAAAATATTGTAAAATACCAATCACATTTTATTTGGATTTATTCAATACATTTATTTTTACCATTCATTCTTTTTATAAAAAGTTTACTAGTTACTACCATAACACTTATAGTTTTATTTATTCGGTATGGTAACAACTACAAACATTATAGGATGATCATGATGGTCACACTATTTTACTCTGAACAGTCAGTGGTTGATATCATTTGTACTCATAAAACAGCTCTAAGCTCTGTGGATACGGTATGTATGGTATTCATTCTCAATACATACAGCTTGGCAAAAAAGAGTCTGTCGTGGTGACTATTGGAACTAAAATATATTTTTTATGGCAGCACTGCTTTGTTTATCAATAAAAAATAAAACCTATATTTTAGCGTATTCTTTCATTTTCATTGTCATGTAGATATTGATAAAATCAAAAATCAAAATCAAAAGTCATTTATTCAAATTAGGCTGAGGATCAGCACTTTTCGAACGTCAAAATTACAAAAGACAGTCCCCCCAAAACGCCCACCCGTCGCGCACTTCCTAGTGCTTTCGCTGGGAAGAAGAAGTGGCCAACAAACTCCCCAGCAGCACAGCTGTCTGTCCAGTTAGAAGAACTTGATTCTATACAATGGTATATAGTAAAACATTAAGAGACACAAATTAAATTAAATGATTTGCTATATGCCAGCTAGCCAACCCAATATACCAACAAATAAAATGAAAACTATACTCAAGCATAAGCAAAAAAAAAATATGTATATAGAAACATGGCTGCAAAAATAAAAAACTGGCATAAAGGGCGTGACAGCTTACATATGCAATGCTGAATGTTCACATAACTGTTACGACCTGAGTTACAACTCGAGGCCACAAATGATAAACTAGGACCATCGACGTAAAATAAATTAAACAGGTAAGTAATATTAATAATAATATCAACATCAGAGTCAGCAAGACGACCAGTCACCACAAGCAGCACCCGTTCACGAGCATAACGCAAAGATCAGCCATTGCCCCCCTCGCCATATTTGAGGGAAGGGGGCAACCCGACCCCCGACGCTACCGCAAGCATTGACATCTAAGGGAGCATGACGAACTTGCTGCCGGTTGCTCAAGCAAGAATTGAATGATTACTTGTCGAGGTCGCTAGCTAACCACATTATGCAATAAGTACTAATAAAATAAAATTGGCATAAACAGGAAAAAAATATGGAAACAATTATATTGAACCTATCACTAGGTACGCTTATACTGGAGAAAGAACATAAACATTGTCTTGAGTTAATCACAGCGACCAACTATTCTTATCATTTAAATAATCGTTGATGGAATAGTACGCCTTTTGACAAAGGTTGGATTTTACTTGAGCTTTAAACGCATTAAAAGGTAATTCTAGTAAAGAAGGTGGTAGCTTGTTGTAAAATGTTATACCAAGCCCAACAAATGAGTTATGCACCTTATGAAGCCGGAGAAAGGGAACACGTAGTTTGTCCTTACTTCTAGTGTTAACAGTGTGAATATCACTGTTTTTAGCGTATAAGTGTATATTTTGCCTAATATATAAGATGTTGGCGAAAATGAATTGTGATGACACCGTAAGAATACCAATATCTTTAAAAAAGATAGTGGTAAGTACCCCGCATAGACATACCTGACGACTTCATTATTCATCTGTTCAAGTTTATTTGATACGGCCCGTACTTTTTGAATGCGACATGTTATAGCTAGTCTCCGACTTCCGATTAGTTTCCAATAGTAAGCAGCTGTTAGAAGCCTTCTCGTCGACTATAAACTGTCAGCATTAACAGGATTCATTCATCATCATTCTTTCTAGATGGTGGCCGCAAGTGCGATTGTTGAACATTATTTCTTGAGTATCGGGTTCAATGGACATTCCCTGAGTATGAATTAATTTATTTTTTATTCTGAATAAGTTTTCAAGTTATCATGATGGCTCTCGCATCTCTTAGATAAAAGGTTATTCTAGCGAAATAATGCGCAATCTACTAAATACAATAAAAGTAAAAGCTTGTGTGTCTTGAAATTTTGACTGTTGAGAATTCCCGGGATCTCGTGTTTGTTCATTAAAAAACCTTATCACTTTTAGTCCTACTAGGACTAAAAGTGATAATGTTTTTTACAAGGTGACCATATCTGCTAAACAGGCGCCCTCATTTTTTCCACTCTTTTTTGCCAAGCTATACTGAATACGATTAGAAATCCAAAGTTATACATAATTTTAGTCGTAATGCGAGTAAACGGTGACACGCTTGATTTGTAGGGCAAGTTTTGGCAGTGCCTCCTCTATCAGTGTCTGCTGCGGCGTGTTCAACGAGTTGCATAGATGGCGCTACCAGCAAAGGCAGTTAGGAAACTTTTGTTGATAAATATTCTTCTTGTAAGTGTATTTTTAGTGATTAATTTTCTTGACTACGCGGTAATTATTTGCACACTCATTTCACTAAAATTTTGAGTTGGTTAAATTCTACTTCCTGTTGAACCCATAGTTTAAACAAATATTATTATACCAAAGTAACTCTGCCTGTCTGTTAAATTTTCACGCTTTTACGGCTGAAAGTATTTCGATGCATTTTGGCGTACAGAAAGGCTATGACCTAGTTCAGGACGTAGTATACTTTTTATCCTGGTACATAGTACGTTCCTTCGGGATAGTTTTACGAAACATAATTTGCCAACCTCCACGCGACCCGACAGGCATAGTAGCTACTAAATTATAATAACATTAAACGTTTCCTGTAAACAACACTTCTTGATTAAAACACTCCCTCAATTGATCGAAGATTATTTAAAATTATGTGCGTTGTCGCCATGTAGGAGAACCCACAGTACGCAGCCAGCGTCATCATAATAGAAAAACACAGTTTCCTGCTTGTTTTAAAGATAAAGTCGTGAGTTGTGCTCATAGATTCAGACTTTTTCCTTTTGTCAACTTTGTCTACTATTAAATTGCTGGAACTTCGTAAGAGTCGCTTTGATAACTTTTTATTAATGTTTATATTTCGATTCGAGTATTTCTTCTCTATTATATTCGTTATAAGATCTGTCTTGCTAACTCTGGTTATGTATTCTCCATCGATGTCCAATTTGTACCATGATTTATGCTTGTCGAAAAGAATTATTCTACTCTCTTTTTGTATAGGCGGAATCATTTTGTTTTTTCTGTACTACTATTGTATTAGAACGACAAGAAATTTTGTTAAAATGAAAATACAGCAATTTTTGAGAGTTTTGGGTTTTTGATCTGACGCAGGTTTTTTTCTCTAAATCACAGATTCATTATGGAGAGGCATTAGGCATGGAAGAGAGGCTTCTTTCAAAGAGTATATCGATGTATCTATGATTTTTGTATTTCAAAGTTCGTTCACCGTTATTTTACATCTGACCTGACAGCGTTATTAGCGGCAACGCGGCAACCTACCAGCAACCTTATTTCAACAAGAAGTCCAATTCTGGTAATTTAAAATGTTAAAAATCTTGTCGCAGTCTCATCTCGGCGACAATCAAATGCTGACATTTTTGACAAGTTTCTGAAAACTTGTCAAAAATGAATGGAAACTCGACTCTGAAGTATTTTTGACAGATCTAGATTAGATTGTGAACGTTCTTAAAATTACGAGAATTTTTATTAGCCTGCACTGTCCCACTGCTGAGCAAAAACTTCCCCCAAATGAACAAATCCCTCCAGATATCTTTTTCTAAGGCCACCTCGATACAACGCTTGCAGTACGATAAATTTAGAATAAGATATATTTTGTCAGTGTTGCAAAATAAGAGGTAACAGTCTAACAGAACTATGAAAGGATTGTAATTTGTCGGATGCATGAGCAGGGCAGATGGGATGGAGCCGGCACAAGAAATGCTGGTGTTATGACTTCCGAAACGTTCATGTCGTCTACGGTGACGGATTAGCACAGAACACATCGGATTAGCTAGAAATGGCAACACATAGGAATGCATAAAACACCATAAGAGAGCCCTTTTCCCAGTCAATTCCAGCATATTATAGTAAGAACAAGTTGAACAACTACGCTTTAAAAAAAAAAGCTGTTATTTAAATGTGTTTAAAAAAATCGTTTTTCTTTTTCTTTTATATAACTAGCTTAGTAATTTCTATCTAATTTAGACTTTTTATTATTTAGAACCAGAGTACTTGTCAAGACAAATCAAATGAACCGAAACTCAATGTGCCTCCTTCCGTCTCCATCATGAGACCCTTTTCTTAGGGAAATCATCAAATCACTTGTACCGCTCTGCGCGGAGCAAGAGAGCGTGTCAGACTTTTACTGACTAAAACCCACCCGTGTTCCTTCAGTTGCCCATGTGCCGGGGCCACGGTATCTCTTTCCAACAAATCCGCAACCCTGGTCCTTGTCCAAGACGAATCAAAATCAATGGGATTGCATCGTTTTATTAGAGTTCCAAAAGCCACCTACCAGCTCCAACATCAGATCAGCTAAATAATTATAGATTATGGACGGCATGGAATTAGTATGTACTACAGCAGGGGCTTTTGGCTAAATAATAACAGCCGGACGGATCGATCGATCAGGTTAAGCTGTTTATCGTGGTTGGTCGGTGGATAGGTGACCATCTTTACATACCAAAACCCCTCCGTGCCACGGAAACCACGATAAGCCGTAGATTCCGGCTGCTATACGTACATCTTTGATAATCGTACGTCGTTACTTCGTCAGAAGCCTGGAAGTCTGCCAACCAGTCTTACCAAACGGTATTGTACCCAGAAATTGGGTTCTGTAGCTCAGATAGGAAGTCGCTTTATATAAAGTACCTGTACTCATCTGCATCCCCATCCGGTTAGACTGGAAGTCGTCCCCCACATAGGAAAAGGTTGATGACATTTTCAAATAAAACAACAAAATAGTAGCAAATTATAACTTTATTGAGACAATTTTTTACAAAATAAATGCCTTTGAGACCGATTCGTTGCCATACACGTGAACAATGTATTCACAATTAAAATGACAACAATATTAAAAGCGGCAAATATTTCTAACAAATTAATACAGGTTCGAGCCTGGTTCCTATATCTTTATTGGTTAAAACTACAAGTGACTGCGAAAAAGAGATGGCACTGTATGTCTTTTATATAGTCCTCCAGACCGTATTTCGGTCATGGCATTTCTAATACAGACTTTCATCCCTCTTTTAAACCCTTTCGGATCTGGTATGGTATACATGCATCAACTCACGCCTTCCTATGGTAGTCTAAAATGAGGCAAAACGAGTAAGGCCTCCTTTTGCCTCGTTTATGTTCATACATCTGGTCATGCACGCACGCCGGTTACCAGTACTACGCACCTGACCTTTCAGAAGAACATCACCAATAAGGTCAATGTATATTATGTCCTCTTAGGGCGTTTCCACTCACATGTGCCTTATAAATACTTTTTGTGAGCCGCCCTTCATTCATCCTCTCAACATGACCAAACCATCTAAGTATACTCTTTTCAATGTTTGTCACTACATATTCTCCTTTGGGAATTATCAAAAAATCTTCCTTATGAATCACTTACATTTGAAAAGGAACTGTTGAGCAAAATGTCATACTTCTAGACACAACGGTTTAGGCTGTGAATTGTCTGTCAATAGGTGAGCGCATCTTTACATGTATAAAACGAAGTCGCTTCCCGCGTCTGTTCGCATCTTTTAAACCACGCAACGGATTTTATTGCGGTTTTCCTCAATAGACAGAGTGATTCAAGAGGATGGTTTATATGTATAACTAGCTTTTGCCCGCGGCTTCGCCCGCGTGGATGTCGGAAATTAACGCGGAGGACGTACTACCGCAGTAAGATGTGTTAATTCAGGTTATATTATATGTAATAGCTGTTACCCTGTGACTTCGCCCGCGTGGTATTTAACAACAAGTTTTTCATAAAAACTGTCTTTGAAAACTACGCTGACATACGTCTCAAAATTCAGCGTGTTTTTAGTTTTTTTTAACTATTATTTATTTTTTCTAAAATAAAAGTAGCCTAAGTTACGCCTTGTTACATCAGCTATCTGCCAGTCAAAGTTCCGTCAAAATCGGTCCAGCCATTTCAGAGATTAGCCGGAACGAACAGACAGACAGACAGACAGACAAAAATTGTAAAAAATGTTGTTTTGGTATATGTACCATGTATACATCCATATACACTTAGAAAAAAGTAGTTATTTTAATATTAAAAACAGACACTCCAATTTTATTTATTTGTATGTATAGATACGCGGGCGAAGTCGCTGGCAAAAGCTAGTATAAAATAGATGTGTGTGTGTGTGTTTGTGCACGTTAGATTTGTGTGTAAACTACGATACATTTAAGGTAGGTATACACTATAGACATATCACCATAAGGTTGATTTCAGCAAAGCAATCTGTTTCTAGATATAGGAACCAGGCAATTAAGACAATTTAGATACAATTTCAACGCTAATTAAAGATTTGTATACTTACATAAGATTTCTCTAATCACTACAATAATTAATTACAGTACTTTCAGTATTTTCTTTCACGAAGTGACACGCGGTTTGATTGTGGTAACCAAGAGTATATAAGACGCTGTGAATATGTATGTGAAGACGAGACGTCAGCATATTACACACACTTTCAACTTTGCAATAGTCTCGGACGGTACCTAAAGTTCCTACGCTTACACACACATTCACAGGGTCTTAGTATACTTGAATACCACAACTAAAGCACGCGTAACTTCGTCAGATAAAAATAATATCCGTAAATACGACATACCGAGCTTTATAGATACTGTTAAACAGGACCCTAATTGCTTAACACACTCTTAATCATAATTTGAATAATTTTGCAATATCCTTTATTGCTAATCCATTGCTATGTATGTTCGAAAAATTCGTCTGCTCAGCAACGTAAATTGCGCAATAGATGTTGTTAAAAAGTCAAAATGAAATCCACGCGTGTTACGCTTTTACCCCGCAAGTATAAGCAACAGACACGAAGCTATACAGGATAAGTTTTTAACCAGTGCGCACATTTTAACAAATTAAACTTAAACGAGTTATAATAACCATGAAATTTTTATTTTGATATATCTTAGTACAAAAAAAATTAAGTTACCGTTAACGAAAGATGTTTATTTTGAAACTGGTTTTTATGGTAACTTGCGCGCGGCGCCGGCGCGGCGGCGAAGATGAACGACCGAGCGTAGCTACAAGTACCTATCAGCTGTTCGATCGGTCAAAATTCTAAGAAGTTCGAAGTACCTACGCGCGTGGTTACTGACCTATTCCTATTGTCGATATCATATTATGTAGGGTGTCCACAGTTTACTGATTTAAGGTCGGATAATTATTTTTTTAAAGTATTGAGAAAATATGTATTTGAAATGTGTTCTATTACAGATACTGAACGACCAAAAAAAAAAAATTACGCCCTGGTTAAAAAAATGTCGTGTATAAAACCAAACTTTTCGAAAACTCGTTATGCGTTATGTCGTATTTACAGCCAAGTTCTGTTATATTTTTAAAACACTACATGGTATTTTTTATTACAAAAATAACAACCTTGATTATATGTATTTTGTAGATAATTTATACTATAGCATCGATATTGGAATTCTCACTCTGATCTGCCCCCCTAGCTAAGTTACAACCCGTTTGTGTCGAATTCCGTTCTCCAATCGGAACGCCTCGGTGCAGCAATTGTAAAAAACAATAAATTGGTAGCCATGTTGACGCGCCTGAGTCGGCCGCTCGTTCTACAATGTCTTTAGAAAAACGACACATTATAACAAAGGATGTAGCGTTGAACATTGTAGAAACGATAACAATTCATTCTATCATTTTGAACGATGTGAACTTGGCTACGAATTCTCTATTCGATTATTCTAACCACGTGACTACGTTGAGATGATTTCATTCCCATACATTTGATTAGTTTTCGACTAGCGTTAACGATTGCAGATTATCAACTTGGCTAGAAGTGCTGATCTCTCGTATAGCTAAGAACTATATAAGAATACTCCATGTCTTTGTATAAATATTAGCCTGCCATCAAGGTCTAAGGTGCGCAGGTTTCTACCCAAATTTAAGTATCTTTAGCATAAACAGTCTATAATGTTCCCACTGCTGGGATACGCGCCTCCTCTCTGTGAGAGGGAGTGGACTGTAATCTACCATTCGGGTCCAGTGCGGGTTGGTAGATGTCACATATCTTCGATATTTTGGTTCACGATGTTTTCCTTCACCGTTCTGAGAGCAGTGGTGATGAAATAGTTTAGACATAGTGAAGGGTCTGTCAGGTTTCGACCCTACGACCTATCATCATTCTCCTGCCCTCCCAATTTATTTGTGGTCGGCGCAACATATCTTTTCCTTCCACACTTCTCTATTAGTCGTCATCTCAGTAGTCACGCCCTTTCTAACCATATCATAACTCACACAGTCGATCCATCGTTTCTTTGGTCTCCCTCTACTCTTATAGCCATCGACATTCATACTCAATACTTTCCTCACGACATTTCCTCATTCCTCCGTAACACGTGACTATACCATGACAACCGATTCCCACACAACTTTTCAGTTATTGACCCTACCTATGAATGGGAAATACGAACACAGCTCATAGCGACAAAGGCAATAAAATATCGGTATTTTATCGATACTAAAACGGTATCGTCGCCAATACCGATACCAGTCCCGATATCGGTGCGAGAATAAATATCGATACCAAAGTATAAATCGAAATAATTTTTCAACTCGATCATAAGACCTCTACATACATACACTACGTAATTATTACAATATATATATTTCCAATTTGTTATTTCTACTTAAAAAAATAAATTCATAGGTTCTTAAGCGAAGCTAGTTTGGAACTTATACTGTTGAATAAAACTTTTAAATATAGATTTATTAGAACGAATAATCAAGATTTCTTTTGATAAAAGCAAATTATTGCATAATTATATAAATATAAACTATAATTAATTATTTGAGCGCACACTATAGGCACTTTAGAGTGACTAATTTTTAGTTTAAAAAAAAAAACAATTAGTATTATCAACAAAAAGATTTATTGAACAGTATAATATTTTAGATGTCTTTCAAAAGTGTGCGTTAAAGACTGAAGAACTGAATGGAAAGACTTGAAGAATTTTTCTTTAGATATCTGCGCACAATACCGGGATTTTTTCCCGGTTTTTTATTGATTCTACAAACGTTTGTATCGTGTTTAAAAATGAAATTTGTAAGGGTAAAATTGCAAAATAAACGAATTTCAGCTATATAATTCATCATTTTTCCATAAACAACATGTAAAGGCAGTAAAATACAGATTTAAGCATAAATCTTTTTTATTTTTTATGATATGATAAGGCAGTATAATAAAAGACAAAGTTAAAAAAAACTAATAGATGCCTTTTAGTCATAACAATCAAATCTTTTAGTTACTTTTTTTAACATTTTCACATATTTTTACTAATGCTACTTAGAAATCATAAAAGGTGTAAAAATTAGAGAATAGAATTAACTTATAGTATAAGCAGGGGTGAAAAATTATTATATTTTTAGAGTGTTTCTATTTTTATTGCTATTTACAGGCAAATATCTTAAATATCACATGGTCCTTTATTTAACCCGGTTATTTTAATATTGTGGTATTTGATCTGAGTCTCACAACGAGTCTTACCAAGACATTCAAAGTATAAGTCAAAATATCATTAACAATTAACTGATCCTCAAATGATAGCCCCTTTTTGAGATAACTGAGCCTCTTTTTAATTATTTGACATTTTGTCAGATCGGCTGTTCAATTTCAAAACCTAAACATTTTTTTTTTTGAAACGGGTGTTTTTGCATTTTTCTACCTTATCGACCACCCTCCACATACCAGGCTAGCAAAAACTCCCAGAAATTAGTCAAAAAGTTATACAAAGTCAGAAACCGACCCGACCGAACCTATCTAAAGAAATCAGAAATAGCTTTTCGGCTCTCCTTTAAAATTTAGTTTTATACAGATACTGGGTTTTAATATTGCACAGCCGAGATGTCAGAATCAATAACTTAGCAGCCGTTCTCAAATATTGGAATATCTGCAATTATTTGAGTAATATTTTATACATACCATAATCAGCCTACAGATTTTCCCCCTACTGGGATAAAAGTCTCCTCTCTTTGAAAGGGGGCCGTAAATCACCACGCGGGCCCCAGTGCGGGTTGGTAGACGTCACATGTCTTCATCTTTTTGGTTCTAGGACATGCCGGTTTCCTCAAGATGTTTTCCTTTACCGTTTTAAGCGCAGTGGTGATGAAATTATTTACACAAAGTACAGCGCCTGCTTGGGTTCGAACTCACGACCAAAGACTCGTAAATCTGAGCCATATAGATACCACTGGGCCACCACTGTTCATATATTATGCAATAAATATTAATTTGATTTATTTAATATTGCCATTTGATATTCCAGTAATTAGGTTGTTGAGGTCAGACAGGCAGAGGCTCCATGTAAAATACAGGTATTCAGCCAGGCGCGGTCGCAGCCCAAGATTTTGGGGGGGTCACCATGAGTGCCGAGGAATATTTTAGGAAGGTATACCTAGCGGGCGAAGCGAGCTCGAAAATTTTAACAACCCGCCTCGTACAGGCTAGGTTTTATTTTATGGCTTAAGTAAGTAGAGTTACATGTTTAATTAAAACGGTTGTGTATCATTCAGGCGCTCGACAGCTTGGATGCTTTGGGGGGGGGGGGGGGGGCATGACCCCTAGGACCCCCCCCCTCGGACCGCGCCTGTATTCAGCAGCATTTAGTTAAGACTGTAAGCTGACCTTCCCATGGGAAAAGGCTGAGCAGATGACGAAGATGACTTTATTTAAGATACTTGCCTGTTTCGGTAAGATATTCTACTCCATAACGAGAGAAGCACTAGCGTATGAAACTGAAGAGTCTTGCATGGTCACACATTGTGAAGATTGAGCGTATTTCAAGAACTTCATCGCCATACGAGGTGTATTGGATTGGCTACGGAGTCTTTCTATGGCCTGGAAAGAGACAAAAATATATGTTAACAAATTAGGAGGTTCAATAGAGATCCGAGTCCATAAGTGTACCTAGTCATTGACTCATTATAAAAAAAAAACAGCTGAGTTCCAAAAACAAATACTATTTAATCAATCATTTTGATACGGAATTCGGTGTCATTGGAGCTGTATTTTAGTTTTTTGTCACAGACTTTCGAAAAAAATATATTGCCACTTTGGAGGGGTTTTTTTTGGTTAACATTTCAAATTTTTTGTTTACTTTTACTATAACTACATTTTTGCTTAGCGTTCTTTCGGACATTTTTATTTGCTCAGCACCTAAGGGCCGTAGCGTAATGTTAAATACTTATAACTGTTCTGAAGAATTTCGCAAAGAAATGCTAATCTCGTGCCACGATGTTTGTTCAGGGTAAACTCCGAAACTACTGAACTGATTGTTATCACACTTCGTAATTATACGTAATTTGGTCCAACTTAAAAGAAAGGATAGTTTTTATCGCAATTATTGACCTCGATATTTACAAATTTAATGTTTTTGTATTGGTCAATGTGTGTATTCAGTGGTTAGTTCTAAGAATTCCTAATAGATGGCGGTGTACGTCAATTCGTCGTATCGTTCGACATCTAGGTTGCGTAGACATTCACTAGATGGCGTGGGTTTCTATTTCTAGGTATTCTTCTTCACATAATATAAAACAAAGTCGGTTTCCACGTTTGTACCCTTAGATCTTTTAAACTGCTCAACCGATTTTATTGCGGTATTCATCAATAGAAAGAGTGATTAAAGAAGAAGGTTTGTAAGTACAATAAGCGGGCGAAGCCGCTGGATAAAGCTAGTTAGTATACACTATCGATAACGAACATAAACGAGGCAAAAGAAAGTAAGGATGGTAGCAGGTGGCGTTCTGTAGTGTTTTTTTTGCCTACTCACATGTGAAAAAGGTAAACTCACGGTTTATATATGTATGAATAGTTAGTAACAAAATATGTGTTACCTGCAACAGCACTCCTATGGGATGTCTGCCGCATATCGTGTTGCCATACTTATTGAGATACTCTGTAAACATGCGAGGGTCCATCTTCTCTATTATATCCATACCCTGGAAAAAAATGTAACATCAGAATAAGTACTTAGCTTCAACATACTTAGAGATCCATCATCATCACTCTACCGCCCTTATCCCAATTTATATGTGGTCGACGCAACATGTATTTTTCTTCCACACTTCTCTATTAGTCGACATCTCAATAGTCACCCCCTTTCTATCCATATCATAATTCACACAGTCCATCCATCGTTTCTTTGATCTCCCTCTACTCTTATAGCCATCAACATTCATACTCAAT
Organism: Aporophyla nigra; assembly: GCA_947507805.1. Taxonomy (NCBI): domain Eukaryota; kingdom Metazoa; phylum Arthropoda; class Insecta; order Lepidoptera; family Noctuidae; genus Aporophyla; species Aporophyla nigra. Next base: position 8,679,720 of record OX382319.1, on the reverse strand, counting down.
ACTTTCCTCACGACATTTTCCTCATTCCTCCGTATCATGTGACCATACCACGACAACCGATTCCCACACAACTTTTCAGTTATTGGTGGCACTTTCAGACTTCCTCTTATGTACTCATTTCTTATTCTATCCATTCGTGTAACACCACACATCACTCATAACATTCTCATCTCAGCTGCATGCAATTGCCTTTCATTCATCCCTTTTGTGGACCATCTTCCTTAGAAATTATGAGCTTCCATTACCAACAGAGAATGAACAAGCATGGATCGCTTGTCCAATGTATTTTCGCGCTTTTTTAGGGTTCCGTACTGCTGGGGACCTTGATGGCGAATAGCGAGTGTATTGGGGGACTGTCTTAAGCAATTTTGCCGTTCAAAAAGTTATTTTTTGTTATGTAGTAAATCATCAAATGACGTCTCCCGCTCTGGGCGGAGCGGGAGGGCGTGTCAGACGTTTACTGACTAAAACCTACCCGTGTTCCTTCAGTTGCCTGTGCCAGAGCCACGGTAACTCTTATAAACAAATCCTAGACCGTGGCAGGGCTGTCTCTCAGTCTAGTTTAATAAATAAATATCTTAGGACAACCAACACACTGTTATCTGATCCCAAACTAGGCAGAGCCTGTACTATGGTAACCAGACAACTGATAAAAATACTTATATATTTCTAAATACATACATATTATAGATAAATTACACACAGACACAGAACAAATGATTGTGCTCATCACACAAAGATTTGTCCTGGGTGTGAATCGAACCTCAGTCTTTGCAGTCAGGGTCACTAACCACTAGACTAACAGGCCAGTCAAATGGATATTGATTGCGTATCCAAATGGTAGCACGGGACCCTATTACAAAGCCCCATTGCCCATACGTCCACCTTTCCAACACATTGGTACCAATTCCCATACTAAACTAAATTCACAAACTAAACTAAATTTAAGTTCAGTGCATCTTTTTCTTTCTATTTCATTAAGGAAAGGACCGTGTGGTGCCGGACGTAAAGAATAACACCACCCCATTTCTTCCTGTGGGTGTCGTAAAAGGCGACTAAGGGACTTACTAGAGAATGGACAGCAGCGTTCTCTATGCATTTTACCACCATACTGCGATCGCCAACCCGCCTGCCAAGCGTGGCGATTATGGCAAAGCCCCCCAAATTGGGGGAGGCCTAAGTCCAGCAGTGGACGTCTTACGGCTGAAGTGAGTGTGTGAAGGAAAGGATCTGTCCTTTGTTTTTTGTCCTCTGGGATACATTTTAGTTTAGTCCTGTCAAATTAATCAGCGATTGACGTAAATTGACGTAATTTTAGTAGGCAAGTTTTTAATCACGTCTAAACTTGTATGGAGTAGTGACAGGCGCTGATTAATTTGACAGGACTAAACTAAAATTTTTCTTTTGTCCTCTTCTTAATGAAATACAAAGAAAAAGATGCACTGAACTTAAATTTAATTTAGTTTGTGAACAAGGGAATCGGTACCAATGACTATTCTTTGAGGCCCGAAAGTCTGACAACCCAGTGTAACCCATATTATATAGAATAGACTGGCCTGTTAGTCTAGTGGTTAGTGACCCTGACTGCTGAGACTGAGGTCGTGGGTTCGATTCCCACCCAGGACAAATCTTTGTGTGATGAGCACGATCATTTGTTCTGTGTCTGGGTGTAATTTATCTATAATATGTATGTATTTAGAAATATGTAAGTATGTTTATCAGTTGTCTGGTTGCCATAGTACAGGCTCTGCCTAGTTTGGGATCAGATAACGTTGTGTTGGTTGTCCTAAGATATTTATTACCCAGTCACTGTGTTATGGAGCTCAAATAAGCAGTTTCCCAGCTGCAATCGGTTAGATTAGAAGCTGACCCCAACATGGGAAGGGGCAGGCAGATGATGAACAAATACGTAATAATGGTCCAGATGACAATAGGCTATATAAATCCTCCCTAAAATCAATATGCTACACCCTGGCCATTTTTGTATCTATGTTTTACATGGTGCGACAGCCTATCTACAAAACTCCTTGGTAAGACTAGTGGTCAGAAATTCGAGACAAACATACATAGACTGCTAAAATCATAACCCTTCCTTTTGAGTTTGACGTAGTCGGGTAAAGAAAAAAAAAAGGTTAAACAACTAAAAAACATATCTACATAGAAAACCGAACTAAAAAATAGAAAATAATGGAAAAGAGCGTCCGTATTTTTTTTTTTTTTTTTTGCTGTCCTGGTTATCATGGCCAGGATAATAGCACAAATTTATGAAATTATTGTATTGTCATCGGTCCTTGATAAGTGTGCGAAATTAATCCGACGTTTTTACGGGGGTGAAAATCACGTTCAAAGTTTCCGATACATAGATTCAACATATCAAGCTAAGAAAAGCGTACTAAAAAACAAAACAACCGACTTCCTTAAAAACACTACAAAGTGAAAAATAACTTTAATTTCGGCAGTCGGTGTCTTAGGATTTGTATTTAAGGTTTTTGCCACCGACTTCCGAAATTAAAGTTATTTTTCACTTTGTAGTGTTTTTAAGGAAGTCGGTTGTATTTTTTTTTGTAAAAAAGTTTTTATTTTAAAATTTTAGTTGTGGTATCTACCCTGCACTAATTCCAAACAAACAATGCATATTTATGCGATAGCAGAAATCGCGGTTGATTTGCTGTCATTTTTTAAAGAGTTCCGGTGTCCGTCTCCGGAACTCATCATCAGATCTATATGAAATTTTAAGAACATTTCGAAATAAACCCCTTTCAAGCAAAAAAAGAATTTTGCAAATCCGTCTATATATGACGGAGTTATGGCCGAACATACATAAAAAAAAGTCCTCCTCCTTTTTGAAGTCGGTTAATAAGTTACTATTCTACTTTTCTCACCTGTTTATCCAACCACTCAATGCTCTGATAGATCTGTCCCCTCGAGGTATCCTTCCAAGTATACCTGAACCTGGACCCCCAGTGGCAGAAGTCAGAAGATATCACGAACAAGTTCTGAGGGTCAGCCAGGTAAGGCGCTAGGATGGCACCGTATCTCGCCTCCTTCTCAGAAGACAGGGACCCTACCAGGATTGGTATAATCGTGAAGCCGGTTTGGTATCTGAAAGGGAAAGTGGAATATAATTAAAGTAAAATTTTATTTGCATAGTTTGCAGGTGCAGTAAATAAGTTAATGAAAATCTATAAATAATTATAATCAAATAAAATAAGCTACAATGTCAATACAATTTTTTCATCTAGGAACTCGTTGCCCGCGGCTTTGCCCGCGTGGATGTCGGAATTAACGCAGGAGGACGTACTACCGCGGTAAGATGTGTTAACTCAGGTTATATTATAGGTAATAGCTGTTACCCGCGACTTCGTCAGCGTGGTATTTAACAAAAAGTTTTTCATAAAAACTGTCTTTGAAAACTACGCTGACATACGTCACAAACTACGCTGACATACGTCTTAAAATTCAGCGTGTTTTTAGTTTTTTTTTACTATTATTTATTTTTACAAAAATAAAAGCAGCCTTAGTTACTCCTTGTTACATCAGCAATCTGCCAGTGAAAGTTCCGTCAAAATCGGTCCAGCCATTTCAGAGATTAGCCGGAACAAACAGACAGACAGACACAAATTGTAAAAAATGTTGTTTTGGTATATGTACCGTGTATACATCCATATACACTTAGTAAAAAGTGGTTATCTTAATATTAAAAACAGACACTCCAATTTTATTTATTTGTATACATGTATTGATATATGACTTAAGTTTCCGTTTCAAGTGCACGTTATTGTTACGTTATTGTTTATCAAATGACGTTTCCCGCTCTGGGCGGAGCGGGATGTCTGGTCCCGCGTGGTGGATTACGGCCCATTCCCACTCACAAAGAGAAGGCCTGTGTCCCAGCAGTGGGAACGGTATAGGCTAATTACACAATCTACCTCACTTAAGACGAAATGGTATCGTGATCACGTATGTTTCGAGGGGGTGAAGCAGACGCGGGCGGGTAAGTGGCACGCGGGCCTCCGCTCTCTGCCGCACTCGGCCAGCAAGCTATAGTCCGACCGCTGTAAGCCTGACCCTCTCTCGTGAACCAAAATATTTCTGCAGAGGATCGCGCATACGGCAATCGGACTGTCGTGGCAAGTTGTAGATTTACGTAATACTAGTTGCGCAGTTTATAGAAATATATTTATTTTCTCAAAGTATGTAATGAGTACATAATATGGTGCAGTAAATAAATGTAAAATAATATTTTAATTATGCGCATACACTAGTGTTTTTATTATTATATCTATTTACATACGAATACTGGCCTACTTATGAGTTCCTATAATAATTCCAATTAGTTTGTTGTTTGAATGGGTACTCGTATTAAAGATGAATCCTAACTGGTTTTTCCAAAAATCGGTTCTTTACACAGGATATTTTTTTATCACTACCCAAATTTTCATAGGGTGCTCTATCCATGAATATGAACAACTTTTACTATGGGACCAACTCTGAAATCACGGAAAACATCTGCTGTTTTTAACAAAGGTTCAGTACATACTCGACCAAAATGTATGAATCAGCAGATTTCATTCATGGGTAGAACAACCTATGAAAATTTGGGTATTGATAAATAAATTGGCCTGTAGAAATAAAAACAACAAATTATAACAACTTTTATCCTCCTAATATTATAAACGCGAAAGTTTGTATGTATGGATTTGTTCCTCTTTCACGCAAAAACTACTGACCCGATTTAGATGAAATTTAGCACACAGATAGTTTATAACCTGGATTAACACATAGGGTACTTTTTATCCCGGTAGTATGTTCCCGCGGGATAATTTTCGACCTTCACGCGGGCGAAGCCGCTGGCAAAAGCTAGTAGGTTTAATAAAGCGGTAAATACGTACTCTTCCATAACTTTAGCTATGTAGGGCAGATGCATCTCAATAGAGTGTTCGTCCTCATCTGTTTGAACATCCATCCACTCGAACTGACGCGTCGCTTCTAACTCGGCATAAACTGTAAACAACAGGCTTATTTTAAAAAAAAAACCGGCCAAGTGCGAGTCGGACTCGCACACCGAGGGTTCCGTACAAACGTTGTAGTACCTTTAAAATTATTAAAAATATTTTTATTATATGATGTAACTAAAAATTTACGGTTTTCGCTATTTTTCCTTTATTTTTGCTATAAGACGTTGCTTCGTACCAAATTTCAAAATTCTAGATCGACTGGAAGTACTCTTTAGGTTTTGATTCCCTTGCGAGTTTCGAAAATATGCGGAAATTTGCAGCATAAACGGCTATATCTTTTGATTGCGTTAGCTTAGAAGTTTGATTTTTTCACAGCTCCAAGGGACAGTAGATTTGAGTATTTTATATAAATTTTAGCTTGATAGCTCGATGCGTTACTGAGAAAAGGGGTCTTGACAGACAGACGGACGGACGGACGGACGAACAACAAAGTGATCCTGTAAGTGTTCCGCTTTTTCCTTTTGAGGTGCGGAACCCTAAAAACAACAATTTACAAGCTAGTCCTTTTAAATACTCTAATTTAAACAATGCTATATACGATGTAGTTGAGAGATAATTTAATACAGATAGTTCAATCCCCGATGACGCGCCCCCCTGCGCCCCTTTCCTTAGTTCTTAACCGCTCTCAGTACAATTGTTAAAGAGTGGGGCGCGTTTTCATGGATTGAACTATCTATAGATATTCTCCTATATCTTAACTACACCGTAAATTTTAATTTTGATTTGATTCGCAGGGTTGCAATGGCGACTCGCCAACACATCGGGATTTCTGTGCTATATCTACATATCTATACTAGCTGACCGTACAGACGTTGTCCTGTTTCCTAGAACTCGATAGCAGCGCCACCTACCGGGTCCAATAGTGAATCTTAACCATTCAGGGTGCCACCCAAATCCATACAAAAAAAAAAAACATTCAAATCGGTCCAGCCGTTTAGGAAGAGTTCCGTAACATATACACGTACAGTAGAATTATATATATAATAAAGATTATAAAGCTGAAGAGTTTGTTTGTTTGGTTAAACGCGCTAATCTCCGGAACTACTGGTTCGAATTGAAAAAATCTTTTAGCCCATTTATCGAGGCAGGCCATAGGCTAATAACATCACACTAGGACCCTTAAGAGCCGAGCAAAAAGAAAAAAAGTCGGAGACGGGGTGGGTCGGGGAAGCAAGAAATTTGACGCGGACGAAGTCGCGGGCAGAAGCTACTAACAGATAAATACAATGAGATACTTACTCTGTTTATCAATCGTGAGGTCGTAGAGAGGGGTCTGGTACTTGTCGAGGGAGGACAGGGCGCATCCTCCGAGCCTCACGTGGTGAGAGGGACCCAGGATGAATATACGCTTACTGAAACAAAAGTACTCATTTTAGATATAACGTAATATTATGTTTTCGAGCTAATTGAGCTATGTCTCCCGAATCTTAGAAGAGACGTAGACAGCGTGCGTTAGTGTAGAAAATAAAATACGTAAAAACAAATACAACTCTCTAATTGAAATGTAAACATACAATATGGGATTATAATTACATATTACATACTTGTAAAATAAATATCCCTAATAAATACATAATTATAAAAAAATAAAAATAATAATAAAATAAAAACTTTTTAATTCAGATTTAAAAAATCCATAGAATGTTAGTACAGTAAAACTTATGAAACTAGTGTTAGTACTTAAAAAAATAAAATAAAATTAAATAAAATAAACAGTAAAATAACTTATTTCCTAATGTGGGTATTAACCCAGTGCTGAACGTAACGCGTATCTAGCCTATCCGCAATAACAGCCAGGATGCTGTTGGTGCTGGCGCGCAACCTGCAGAGCGCCGCAGCGCATCGTTTGCGGAGTACGGCATGGAAGCCGTCAACGTGTGCGTCCGCGAACATGCCCGACGCACTGCACCAGCGCGGCAGCCCCAACAACGCCCTGAACGCATTGTTATATTGGACGCGCAGGGCGCTGAATGATCGTTGCGTATAAGAAGCCCACAGGCAGCACGTGTATAACGATGTACAATGCGCACTGAACAGAGTTATTTTAACTTGAACGTTACAACGTTTAAACCTGTGGGCTATCATATTCGCTCTGACCGACAGAGCCCTACGCTCCCTGTCCATGTCCTCATCGTCGCGTAGGACATCAGTGACTATGTGCCCAAGGTATTTAAAACAGGTGACCAGTTTCATGGGTGTTCCATTCAAAGCAACGGGAGGAATCTGATCAGGTGACTTGGTGCCTGCTTTAAATACCATGAGCTCACTTTTTGTAACATTATATTTAAGTCCATGACTAGCCGCGTACGTCTCACACACATTCACTAATTTCCTAAGTCCACCAATCGTTGGGCTCAGCAGGACCATGTCGTCTGCATAACTTAGATTATTTACACAAATATCATCTACATGGCAGCCGACATGCATGCTGCTGAGCTCAACGATTAGCGCATTTATATATAGATTAAACAACACTGGGGATGACAATCCACCCTGTCTTACTCCACACTGTAGTGCATATGGATCCGACAGGGTGTCAGCCCACTTTACATAATTGACCTGACTCTGATACCAAAACTTAAGAATAGCAATCGTCTCACCAGGTAGATTGGTTTCCTTAAGCTTATCCCATAGTTTATCATAATTTACAAGGTCAAATGCTTTGGAGAGGTCTAGATAGCAAGCATAAGTGGGCGTTTTCCTACTCGTGTAATACTCGACAGTGTGCTTAAGGCTCAGTATAGCACTCTCTGTAGAAAGTCCAGCGCGAAAACCGAACTGAGCATCATGTAGGTGTATAAACTCTGTTAGCTGAGCCTCAAGCACACCGTCTAAAACCTTTGCAATAACCGTGGCCAGTGAGATCGGTCTATAGTTCGACTTGTCCGAACTATCCCCCGTCTTGTTTTTTACTATGGGAGTAACTATTGTTTTCGTTAGTTCACTAGGTAGGTAAGAGTGCCCAATGCACACGTTAAAGAACATCGACAAAAGTCTGGAGATGTGTGGCCCTGCATTGTGTAGATGTTCGACGCTGAGCCCATCGTGTCCTGGTGATTTCCCACCTTTCATATTTTTCAAAATCCTTCTTATGTCCTTAGGACTCACTTTTAATCTGATCGTTTCACACACGGGGTCAGCGTCCAGCATCCACTCGGAATCGCCTAAAGGCGATTCCACGGTGAAGTGATCTTTGAACACGTTAGCGATCATCTTTGGGTCGGTGACACCCTCGACACTCAAAGGAACGCCAGACCTGATGTTCAGTTTATTAGTATGTTTCCAAAATTCCCGAAACTTATTATTGGAATGCAGTGTCGCTAGCCGATCCATCTTTATCTGTTCCTGGTGTTGTTGGCACCATTTCAGCTTTGCTTTAAAAAAAATTCTGCTATGACACATTGCTTCATAAATGTAACCTGTCTTAGGTTTTCCAAACAGTAACCAGTTCTGAAAATCAAGCCTGGCCACCCCATGAGCTTCGCAAACATACTTATTCCACCCCATAACTTGTTTTTTCCTACCGCTCGTACCCAACCTATAGCTAGACTCTGAAGCCTTACTAAGCGCTGAGACAATATCAGCATACAAGTTATCTAAGATTAGTCTATGATCAGGATTACTACACCGTTTGTCAGAGCATTCTCGTAATTCCACTGGAAAGTCAATTAGTTTTAACAAATTATTGCAAAGGTTTGTATACATACCGATTTGTTCAGGTTTCCTTTCGCCCCAGGTCACTTTACTTTTAGGTACTACTGGTATTACATTTTTATATTTAAATATACTAAAATTACACTTAACGGACACGGGATAGTGGTCTGACCAGTACACATCATAATCAACCCATGAGTCTGTAACAGAGGGCCACGCTGCACTAGTAACAACTATGTGGTCTAACCAACGCTTACAACCATGCGCTTCACTTACAAAGGTGTGTGTATCAGAGTCCACCCCACATTTTACAATGTCGGTACAAACCCAGTCCAAATCATTACAAAAGTTAAGTAACTCATTATAGAAGTTCTCCTTTGGATGTGCATTGAAGTCCCCAAGAATATAAACACAGTCTATACCACATTCCTCGATAATAGCATGCATAGCGCCCATGCACTGGGTAAAATCAGTCATATTTTCCGGACAGTCTGTCGGCATGTACACCGATACACATAGTATGGGACGATCACTAGTCACTATTTTGATTGCACATATCCTAGGGTTGTTACATTCAATTACCGTTACTGACCGGAACGCACTTTTACGCCATAATATCGCCGTTCCTCCATGAGGTCTGCCACGTAATAATCCAGCAGTTGTGTCCACTGCTGAAGTTCCAGTGTAGCCAAAGTCAGGATTGATACTGCTAAGCCATGGAAGGTCATAAGGTAGTAGCCATGTTTCTTGTAGAGCAAGTATGTCTGACACCAGCATGAGTCGCCTAACATCTTCAATTGATCTCTTAACATTTTTACAATTAAATGTAGTGAAAGTACAAGTGGTGTTGTTATTATCCATTTATATTATACAATTGGTTGCAACACATTTCCAACGCATGATTTACTGGTTATTTTCTCAGGGTTGTCACGACTAAATTCTACAAAACGTCGATACAGGATGCCATCACACAGTGGAACGAATGTATGGGAGCGGTTGGACGTAGACATGTCCGAAAAAAAAGAGTAAAATTATGCCAAACTAATGATGCCATCTTATTCGATTACTTAATGCCTTCATAACTTGTGGTGATGAATTTCTTCATAACTCCCATATTTCGGGAGTAATTTGAGAAAATGTGAAATTTTATTATGAAAATGAGTGTATCGAGCTCTCTCCCTCCTGATTCCGGGCTTGTTTCAAGTAGCGGTCTCTAATATCATAATGCTAATACTAAGAGCTATATTTAATACTAAGACACATAGTGCGCCAAATGTGCACTTTCTGGGATAAAGAGTGATGTTTATTTTATAACACAATTTTTTTATTTTTTGTTTATTTTGTTGATTAAAACCGTTTTTCTAAAGGTTTACCTTATTACAATAACATTTCTGAGCAGCCAATTAGAGAAGATATAAGCTAATTAGGATATATAATTAGGGACTTAAGGTTTACATATAAAACTGATGCACTAATGATTACTGATAAGAACATTGCTATTATTTAATTACTAAATGGCTCTTAATACACTAATTTAGCATGCATCATTTACTAATTATCACAATAACTAATTACCTTGCAATATTTAACAAAGGATACCTGGGATACCTGGATTTTATATAAATAGGTCACTATTAGTAACTTTAAAATCAGTGTTGATTTACACCTCGTTGTATCCAAGCTAATCTCGCAATGTATTTTCCAAATTTTAATACAAATCTTGATATTCACGTTGCTTTATGCGCACGCGCACATAAAGATTTACGCGACTTTAACTATTTGTTCAGTGTTTTAAAAGATAACAGTTGTGTTCAGTTATGTGAAAGTGCTGAAACAAGTTTAAAAGACTGGTGTCGTCGATTTTGCTACCGCATTTATGCAAAATGGACACAGTCTGGAAGAAGCACAGATAAGTTTCGGAAGAAACATGAGATTTGGCTACAGGCTGCAATTCAATGGCCGGAATTACAGAATGAAAATATGGAACCTTCTACAGAAAATATAAGTGACGTCATCGAGCCCATAATTTCTCCTGCTAAATCTGATGCTTCAACTTGTACACATCCTAGTCCTCGTAAATCTTTTGAGGACCTTAGTAACCGGCAAAAAAGAAGACGCACTGAAGATAGTCTTTCATGCAGCAGTAGCAGCGCTGAAATTATGTTTTCGGCCGAAAGGGCGCTTCAAAAGGCAGGACAAAGCGATACAGCTTATGTTATGAAATACTTGACGGAGAATCCAGAAGAGGCCTCAAAAATCAAAGCCTTCATTGAAGGTAAATCAATTCAGGTACGGGAAATATCCCCTTTGAAGGCATTGGCTCTTTATGTATCGATGAACTTATCGAAATGGCGCTATAACACTCTTCGGGATTTCAACACTCAAGAAGGAGCTCTTCAATACCCGAGTTACTACATGTTGGTTAAAGAAAAAATTAAGTGCTATCCGGCCAAAGAAGATCTCACAGTTACAGAGAGCTCTGCAAAAATCAAATTACAAGCCTTGATGGATTTAACCTCAAGAAGACTTATTAGGTCGTTAGAAACCCCTGTTGATCCCAATCAACAGCTCGTATTGACCAGCAAATGGGGTTTTGACGGATCATCTAGCCAAAGCATTTATCATCAAAGGACGAGTGAAGATGAGCAAATCGATCTTGCTAGTAATTTTATGATTAGTCTTGTACCACTGCGGCTCGTCTCAAAAGGTGTAACAATTTGGGAAAACGAGCGACCATCTTGCACTTCATTTTGCCGGCCAATATTGTTTAAGTTTATAAAGGAAACCAAAGAAAATGTGCAGAGAGAGATGGCTGAAATCGAAGCAGAGATTGAAGCCTTAACTCCATCCACCATCACTGATGGAATTAGTGTCAAACACCAACTGCTGTTGACAATGATTGATGGTAAAATTCATTCCATTATATCCAATACAGCAGCTTCAGTGTGTGACATATGCAAGGCTTGTCCTAAAGAAATGAATAATTTAGAGTTAATCAAAGATAAACACGCAAACGAGGACATGTATAAATATAGCTTAAGCACCCTTCACGCTTGGATTCGCTCAATGGAATGCTTATTACACATTTCCTACAAATTAGACATAAAATCATGGCAAGTAAGGGGTGATATAGCAAAAAGGCAAGTTGATGACAGGAAGAAAAGAGTTCAAGAGGCTGTAAGAAGAGAAACGGGCTTACTTCTCGATGTTGTGAAACAAGGCAGTGGATCCACCAACAATGGCAACTCGGCAAGGAGATTTTTTGAAAACTACACTAAATCTGCTGAACTGACCGGAATAGATGCTATGCTTTTAAGAAAAATCTGTGTGATCTTGCAGTGTATTTCATCAGGAGAGAAGATCAACGTAACTAAATTCCGAGAGTTCTGCTTTGATACTGCTAAGCTTTACGTGGAGTTATACCCATGGTATTATATGCCTTCTTCACTTCATAAAATTTTAATGCATGGGCCAGACATAGTTCAGAACATGTCAATTGTGCCCATTGGTTTTCTATCCGAAGAGGCATCTGAGGCTAGAAATAAAGATTTTAGAAAATATAGAGAGGGGCATTCTCGAAAGCATAGCAGTATCTCATGCAATGAAGATATTATGCACAATCTTTTACTGTCTTCAGATCCACTTGTTACAAGTATCCGTCCAAAAGGAAATAAGTTTGTAAAAAAATCTTCTTTTAAGGAATTTTATGAGCTTACGGATTCTGAGAAAAGTGATATCAAATTTGTTAACATAAATGATTTAGCGGACATCGATTCTGAATTTGAATTAATTGATGATGATGATGATGACGAAGATAATTAAATGATGTTATTGTTTTAAAATGTGTAACTTAGTAAATTAGAGCTTACATCTTAATTATTTATTGTACTTTTAATGAAACTAGGTAATTTATTATCAACTTACTTAAAAGTCATACTCTCATCAGTTCTTGTGAATATTTTTGTTAATATATATTTCTGTATATATATAATATATTTATAGACCTCTTAATAAGTCTGTCTGCGGTTTAAAGTAAATACAAATGGGGAAAAAACGTTTTTTTTTTTAAATTTTCATTTCCTTTTATCCCAGAAAGTGCACATTTGGCGCACTATGTGTCTTAGTATTAAATATAGCTCTTAGTAATAGCATTACGATATTAGAGACCGCTACTTGAAACAAGCCCGGAATCAGGAGGGAGAGAGCTCGATACACTCATTTTCATAGTAAAATTTCACATTTTCTCAAATTACTCCCGAAATATGGGAGTTATGAAGAAATTCATCACCACAATTTATGAAGGCATTAAGTAATCGAATAAGATGGCATCATTAGTTTGTCATAATTTTACTCTTATTTTTCGGACATGTCTACGTCCAACCGCTCCCATTCATTCGTTCCACTGTGCATCAGGCCAAAAATTCTCATCCAAAAACATGCTCAAATGGTGCCTCGGTACGGAAATCTTAAAGGCATTATAGTCTCTTTGAGTCTTCATATTAATTTTCTGTAAGTGTACATGCAGCTTTGTCTTACTATGTATATGATTAGAGATATCACTTTCGGTAGTACTCTTATCCACATTATAAATAAATAACGGTACCTTAATATCAGCAGCCTTGAATTTCCCTTCGGCTTCAGTGACTGCCGTACCTTTTTGTCCCACGAACTTATTTTTCAACCGATTTTTTTGAACAAGTGTCCATTCACCTGTCGGTTCCACATTCTTCCATTGATTGGGTTTATTGACCATATCAGCAAATGTCGCCGGTTTCGATAAGGAATCAATATTTTGTGCACTCACAGTATTTTCTTGTAGCACAGACGTTTCCGTTACGTTGTTTACTCGCGGGCACATTGTTGTTTTTAAATGCGCATCGACATTAGTGGTATTAAGCGCACATAATGACGGACACAAAGTACTTTCTACGGGCGCACAGGCATCGACATTGGTTGTTTTAGACGCGCACTCGTTATCTACAAAATCTATTGAGTGCGGGCTGGACGCGGCAGAACCGGCTTCCTTGTACCCACGCGTGTTAACATTTTTGCTCTTTGATTTATTTACGAGATCTCTGTTCTGGTGGCGATTGATGTATTCCTGATTTCATGGAAACATATTCCAGTCCCATTGGCCCACTATCATAGGAATGACTATTAATAATGTGCGCACCTCTTTTTTTGTTTACATTACTTTCGAAATAGTTAACAATCGATGCCTGTTTCAAGTTTTCCACTTCACTTTTTAACGAGTTGAAAGTCTCCACTGATACATACTCCTCTTGCATGTTCTTTAGGTCACCACGCAACAGTAGTAGGTCTTTTAAAAGCCGCGTTACATCTACGTGATCAAACGTAATGGGAGGTAGTTTGTGCAGATCACGGGCCACGAATATAGGGATAATTTCAGGATCGGTGTTCTTCAGCAATGTTAACACGTCTTCCAGGTCCCGCTGAGACTTACCCTCGCGTTTGCGAGTTCTCATTCGCAGTGATGTTGGCAAAGAATTGAAGAGAAGTTTCTTCGCCTCCTGTATTTCTTTTGCAGAGAAAGCACTTCCACATATTCTCACTATACTTTCTTCGTCCATTACATCTATTTTATTGCTCACAAACGCTAAAACTTCGTTTATAACGATGTTACACTTGGCACATTTTACAATATCGGATTCCATTTTTCTAGTACACATTAGCACATCCGTACGCTACGGCGCGCGCGTGGACTGTCTGATACATAATTTAAATAATAAATACATATGCAATTATGACAAAGCGGACAGATAGTGTTGTTTTCAGCTTCTTTTGAAAACTACCACAGTTTGGGAGTACCTAATGTTAGACCATAGTAAATTCGACAACCGATCTCTGAAGTGCAGTTTATTTGTCTTGTAAATCGTAACCCTCGACTACATCCCCTCCCTCCCCCACCTCTCCAGTAGTTCTAGTTCTGGACCCGATTATAAGCTATTAAAAATACAAAAAAAAATCCCCAGTGTATACTCACACTACAACAGGACTAATTTGTCTGTAAGCGAATGCTGCGCACGCGCCGCAATACGAATAGCCTGCGTGCCTGTAACATAAACACACAATTATATGTAGTTTTATAGAAATTATGCTCTTAGAAATAATTGTAAAATAGCTCGCTTGGAGAAAATAATACCATTGTATTAGTTTAATAACATCATTATAAATACAACAGTAAATAATCGTCAAAATAAAATATTTAATGTAAAATAAAAATATCATAATCGTGACGTCGAATTATTTTGTATGAAAAATTACGTTCCAAAAATTAAAAAAAAATCATATGCCAGTTGATTCTTTGACATGGTCTCATTAATACCCTAGTGCTATAGGATATCAAAAGGAACACCTTGTATAACCTGTCAGTCGACTTTTAAGTACCGATATTAATTCTCGGTACTAAAGTGGTATCGGTATTCAAGTACCGATATAAATATCAAATGTTCTATGACAATATTATCAAACTAGCTAAAATCACCAGTAACGTAGTCATTCATTGCGATTAAATTTTTGAAAATTTCGGGAGTTACAGTATTTTTGACTCACGAAGCGACGCGCGCTTTACTTGTGGTAAAGAAGTGTACAAACACGCTGTTAATGTTGGCGTGAAGACGTGTATCGTCAGCACATAACACACACACATTTGGCCATTGTCTCGGATGGTACCGAGATCTCCTGCGCTTACACACACATTCACAGCGTGTTTGTACACTTGACAACCACAAATAAAGAGCGCGTCGCTTCGTTAGAAAAAATACTATATCACTTGTACATATTACTTCACAGAGCCATAATAATCACTATGGACATTATCAAGGTATTTTTTTTTTAAATCGTTATCCACCACACCTCCCACCATTTTACTGTCACAAAAATGACGTACATATTCAACAACTTAAAAGGATTTTGAACCTGGGTGGTTAGTTAAAACTTTGTGTGAATTTCATCACCATTGCTCTCAAAGCGGTGAAGGAAAACATCGTAATGACACCGGCATGTCCTAGAACCAAAAATTCGAAGACATGTGACATCTACCAACCCGCACTGGGCCCGCATGATGGATGGCGGCCTACTCCCTCTCATTGAGAGCTGGCTTGTGTTCTAGCAGTGGGGACAGTATAGGCTGATTCTGATGACCCTGGTTGACACTTACGGTGCAATGATAGCCCTCGCAGGTCCATGGGTGAGGTCAGCTTTGGACAGCCAGAGATCCAGTTGGCGGGACAGCTCGTTACCTTAACAAACATAAAGAAGATCGTTTAAACACACACAAAACAACAAACATAAGGTATTTACAACGGAGATGTGAGTGGATACGCCGGGAGGAAACGCTCTAGATGAATATAAGAAGATATTGTGACAAAAATTGGCAAAAGTATTAAGTATGCTTAGATGGTTTGGTCATGTTGAGAGGTATGTAGGTTAAAAAAAAAGTTTATTACATATCATTTTAGCTTACATTGTATGTCGAGGAGTCTCCATTTAGGCATAGAAATACCTGTAGTTGAAGGCACCGCTCTTCCCTTACATTATAAATATACAAATAACAAAAACGAAATAGTAATAAAGAAAATACGATCAGTTGTATATGTGCGTGAGTGTCATTGTATGAGTGTGAGCAAAACTTTGACTCGGACGAAGTCGTGGGCAGAAACTAGTAAGAAGATATAGTAACAAAAATTGCAAAAGAGTATGCTGAGATGGTTCGGTCGTATTAAGAGGATGAACGAAGGGCGACTAATATAAGATATTTACAAGAGAGATGTGAGTGGAAATGTCGCGAGGGAACGCCCTACAAGGACATATTATAGTGACCTTATTGGTGATGTTCTTCAGAAAGGTCAGGTGCGCAGTACTGGCAACCGGCGTGTGTGTATGACCAGATGTATGAACATAAACGAGGTAAAAGGAGTATGTAAGGATCGTAGTAGATGGCGTTCTGTAGTTTCGGCCTAGGTTTGGTCTGCTGGTCACGAGCACTGCTTACTGCTCAGCATGAAGTCCTGGGTTCAATTCCCAGGTCGAGCAAAGTGTTATTGGGATTCTCTATCTGGAATTTCACAGTAGGAGCCTGGATTTGTGCCTAGTTGATGGCAATAGGCTCGTCCCCTATGACATGAGACATATAGTTTATGTAGATCATTTTATAGTTGTGAATGTGAGAACGTTGCAGGCCTTGTAGACTGTAGGCAATTTTCCATTTTGTTAACACGTTGGCTGCCATGGGGGGTCAAAATGACCGGCACTTGGTAGAAGCGTTGGGGCCATGGGGGGCTAAATGACCGGCACAACTAAGGTGAACTTGAACACCTTTTGCTCGCTGCCGGCCATGCGTGTAACGCAAAATACCATTACAAGTGGCCGGCGCGGCCCCAATGATCACTTTAGATAACTTGGCCTCAAAATATTTTTATATATATTTTTAAACATATATTATATATAGAAATCTTATAAATAAGTCGTTTTACGTCATTTAAACGACTGATGAAAAACGCAAATATATTCGGATTTCCATATGGCAGCCAACGTGTTAAGTGCTTGGTACTTGTTGACAGTCCTACACTGTTCTCCCATATCTATTAATACTGTGATTTGGAACCATAGTGAAAGCCAATTATTTTTAAAAGAGTAACCGTGGAGTTTCTTGCCGGCTCCTTCTTCATAGGAATCAACAATTTGGAACCGTGCACCTAGCTTCTGACGTTTCATAAGTGCCCATGTTGGTTTATGTGAAATAAAAATATATTGATTTGATTTGATAAACTATAACGGGCGAAATGTGTGTGTAGGTACATCTCTGCCAATCCCTTCCGCGTATTTGGAAGAGTCGTTATGATGTGGTTGAATTAGCCGCCTGTATTTACATTTGAAGGGTTTTGGCAAAGATTAGATAGCAGAGATAAGACTACCCTTTGTACGTCAGTGGTAACGTTTTGACCTTGAGCTGGCCTAGCGTAGTGCAGAATTTCAATAGAATAGATTATATTGGTTTTGTAAACAAAGATGAATGATGCCTATTATTGTAAAATCGAATATTCCCAGTCACCCCCACTTGGATTGCGCGGGAATAAAATTCCCAGTTGGCCTGGTGGCAAGTTACTGGACGGGGAAATTATTGCCCCCACTTCAAATCGCTGTACACTGCGGCGTTGATCGCCAACGCCCCTCATCACGGTGTCTTACGTCCACGATGAGGGGGTTGCAGGTCAGACTTTTCCATTGTGGTTTTATTAGTAGTTATGTAATATTATTACGGACATACAAACAAAATTGTCTTCACCATAGATGCTTTTACTCATTTGTTATTATTAATCATAAAAACTTGGTGTAAAATCGTGAAGTATCACTTTTTCCCAACCATGTTGGGGTCGGCTTCCAGGCTAACCGGATGCTGAATACTAGTATTTTACATGTAGTCGTCTTCCGGTGGCAACTGGGAATTATATTCCCGATTGCCTCCTGGTGGCAATCCATGTGTACTGGGAATATTAGTATAAAAATTATGTAGGTACAATTAAATTTTACCCACGATTTCATCCGCGTGAAATTTCTTGTTACAACGTAAGATATATCCTATGAGGACCAGTAGTGTCCCAGTTGTATTGACCACGATTTGCGAGATCTAGGTCGTGACTTCGAACTCAGGCGCTTTACTTTGAATAAATATTTCATCGCCACTGCTCTCAAAACGGTGAAGGAAAACAACATGATGAAACTGGCAAGCCCTACAACAAAAAATTCGAAGACATGTGGCATCTACCAACCCTTACTGGGCCCGTGTGGTGGTTCATGGACCACTCCCTCTCACAAAGGCCTGTGTCCCAGCAGTGGGAACGGGGAGTGTGTATGCGATAAGACACTCAACAATACTGTAGCTTCCCGGTAGTGAATTTTCGGGATCATATCAGTAGTTCCAAAGATTACCCCCTCTTAACAAACTTACAATTTTTACCTCTTAAATAGTAACACGCCTTGGCTGCTGCAGTAATGTAACAACAAGAAAATTCACGCAAACGAAGTCGCGCGCGAAAGTTAGTCTATAAATAAAATAAAACCATTGTTATATTGCAATACAAAATTTATTTTAGGGCCAAAAACAAATTAATAAAAAAAAATGTAAATATCAAGACAGTTTAAATCTAAATATTTATAAATGCTTTCAACTCTTCAGAAAACCATCTGCTAACTACTGCAATGTAAAAGTTAACAAAACAATTAATCAAATATGTTAATTTTCGTTTACAACTCTCGGGATCAGGGCTTTCGCCGGTCCTTAGGAAAGCGTAGGAGGGGCCGAGGCCAACTAGCAGAGGCTCTTTAGAAAAATTTAAAAGGATTGAGGCACCAACTAAATATTATCCCTTTATGCACTATGCAAGTATAAAAGAAGGGCTATTACAGAACACGGAAACAAAACATAATATTGGGCTGTGGGTTTGGGGTGCTATAGTGGAGTGGTGGAGACCGAAAATCGGCAAACGTAAGGTAGGACGCCCTCAGGTTAGGTGAAGCGACGATCTTCGCAGGGTGGCTGGTAGCAGCTGGGAGAGAGTTGCCGAGAATCGAATAGAATGGCGTGAAATTGGAGAGGTCTATGCCCAGCAGTGGACTGCTATAGGCTGATGAGATGAGTGGATTGGTCGCCTTGTACTATGGCCTCTTGATAACCAATATTATACAGGGTCAAATTAAATTTGCTAGCAATCTTGGCAAACGTGATGAATGTTTGACTGTTTTATTTATTAAAACTTTATGGGCAAGGTAACTACTGTACAAAGGCGAACTTAATGCCACAGTCATTTTTTACCAGTCAATCTTACGGTGATGCAGAGATAAACGTGGCAGGTGCAACATGTTCTCATCAGCCGAACAACCAATCCAGATTATGCACAGTTGACAAAATTAATTAAACTACATCATAAAACCACCATCAGTCATCCCCATCTTCATCACCCTCATCGTTCTCATCATTTTCAATAATCTTAGCAATCTTTTCCGACGCCTCCTTCAGCAATTGCTCACTAAATTGTGGGAATTTAGCTTCAAACTCCGATTTCAGGCTTTCAAGGTCAAATCTATCCTTTTCAAACTCTTCAATACTTGTCTGAGACTTCTCATATTCTTTAAATTTGTCTAAGTCCAGGTTAGACTCTTTTTTGATCTGTTCCAGCCCTTCTATAGCATCATTGACCGCATCTAACAGCTGTTTGTGGCCAGTGTTTTGATTGTAACCGAAGTCTACGTCTTTAAGGTATATTTTGTCGAGGTATGCCTGCTCCGTGGACTGCAGGTCTTGGAGGATTGTTTCTGCGTTTGATTTGTTTGTTGTTTCAAAGAATTGTCTGTTGATCTGCGATTTGAGGTCCAGTAGTCTAAAAAGGAAGAGGTTATGAGAAGGATAAGATGTTAATTTTAACCACATTTAATAAGGCGTTGTTAGGTTTGAAGTCACAAGTGCAAAACACCCAATATCACTTTGCCCTTTTATATTGCACTTTTTCCATAATCAACGATAAATTTCTGTACTGGGGACTAGCTAACTGTGTATTGAATTCATGGTTACACTTTGTATGTTGATGTCCCTAACATCATGTAGATACCAAAGTTATTCAGATATTAAAATCCTACTGTTATACAATCTTTATAGGTATGTGTTATACGCTTGTGTTGTGTTAAAACCCTCTAACAAAAATATATAAAGGATGAAATTATTGTTGATTATATGTATTTCTGTAAGTAGGTTTGTACAAACACTATTATAGACTGACCAAAACATACTCTAATAAAGTCCTGACATAATCATGAACAGGTCATTTGAAGACCATTAGAAATGATGTCTGAAATGGTCTTTTGTGAAAAGAACCACACAGATTTCTGTAAACCTGTCTTGGGACAAACAATATTGTACTAAGAGTTTGCCTGATTCACAGACTATCTATCAGGAGACCAATTCTCTAAGTAAAAACGTTCAAAATCTAGTTGCAGTCTCATCTCAGCGACAATCAAATATCAAAAACTTGTCAAAAATATATGGAAACTTGAGGTATTTTTGTCAGATAAAAGACAGATCAGATTGTAAACATTCTTAAAATTACGGTTATAGACTTTCAGAAAGCAGTGAGACATAAAACCAGGTCATTAAAAAAGAATTCACTACCAACCTCTTTTGTTCCACAACAAAGGATATGCTTTTCATTCTTTTATTAGTTTTATCCAATTGATCCATTGTTTTCTGGAATCTATCAGCCAGTTCAGTCATATGTATGTCCATAATCGTTTCTTCACGTTCTATTTTCTCATCAATGAGACAATCTTCCAACATTGCACGTAGAAATTTACCGTAAGCAACTTGGCGGTTTTCTGCTTCAAAATCCGGAAACCCCTGCTGTTCTTGTTTCAAAATTGTGGTATCCGCATCAAGTGTTGTTGTGTTTGCATTCGTTTTCTTCGGATTCGAACGAGGAACATTTTTTTCTTTTGTTGGAACGAATTTTGTTCGTGAAGATGCAGGCTGCATGCTAACTGTTGATGGCCGCTTACTTTTTATCGACTTTTTTGATGGCGCTGCCGTTATTTTCGTTTTATCGGACATTTTATAAATATTAGATTATAGATTTATGTTTACAATAATTCCAACGCTATTTGCAGTTGAATTGACGTTTGTTTGAAATGGCTGTCATTGTCATGGCAACGGAGACTTCCGTTTTCGTTCAGAAACTTGAGAGTGTGAATTCTAATCATAATCGCAATTTATTAAAAATTGCAAAAAAGTGGTTATCATTGATTGAGAATAAAAATATTTGATTTTGTTTAATTAAAATAACAACGAATTGAATGACATTTAAAGTAAAAAATATCAAATTAAGATAAACGCAGCGCGTATCACGCACACCGTAAAAGGCAGATTGTGATGCATGAGGTTTTTAAATATTTTTTTATTTATATGTATTCGATTGTGATACCTATCGATCACAAATTCCAATAAGCTGTCGCAGTCGCATCGCATATTACAAGGATTGTGCCAGATTGTGCTATGTCATAGTCAAACTCATTCTTGCAGTATCATCCTATCTTTATGATGTTGCAAACAGTGACTCATAAATGTATTTATACACACTCGAAAACTTAAAAACACTTAAAAAACGATATTTTAATAATGAACCAGTTTCAGACGTTTATTTAATAAAAGTTAACATCATTATACAGTTTCCTTTCCGAACGAAAACAAAACCCCTATAAAAATCTATTGACTTTTTATTTTTAGACCTAGGTAGGTCAACAGGTCAATTTATTATTTTTGTAAATCAATAATAAAGTTGATTCAATAGCATACATACAACATTTTTATAGTTTTATATTTGAATGATAGTCAATTTTCTCCCATCATTCTTTGTTTTGGTTGCTAGGTTATAAACAATGTTTTTTTTTTTTTCTTAACCTCACGATTGTCATTGTTATAAGTTTGGTTTTACACGGATTTTTGTAAAACTTCGAGAAAGACAAAAGAATTTTAATTATAGGTTTCAAAACAAAGGTCAATAACCTTTTGACTTTAAAGATACCCTTGCACTTTTCTTTAACCCTCTTGAAACGCAAAATTTCTTCTTATTCACTTAAAACCCTTTAAATTTTTCACGATGAAATCAATTTAATCCAGTTATAATTATTATTAAGATAGTAACAACTTTATTTTGGTTAACATACCATTCTCTGTGTACCAGCTGCCCGCGTGCGAAGCATTGCGACAAGTCATCTTCGTATATTTCTGAACAATTTATTAAATTATTGTTAAAAATGAAGTAAATAAAGAATTAAACGATAACTTTCACAATCACAAAAATAATACTTTTGACGTTGATGTAAATACACCACAGACAATTTTTAATAATGTTTTTTTTTATTAAACTATGAGCGTCTGTGGAGCTAGCTTAAACTTTGTTTAGTATTGTTTATGCGATCGTTTCGTTTGTTTTCTTCGTGTATTTAATACAAGTCAAACATTCACAGTTACTACCTCGCCGCCGAGGTCCGTCGTCGCGACCCCGACTTAATAGTCCCTCCCGACCCTTGCATGAGCCAGCCCGCGATACTGCGCCTGTAGCTTTAAATTAGCCCCTAAATAATTTAACCCAGATCCAGCCTGTCCCTTGCTGCCCTCCCTCAGTGATCGCCTAAGCCGAGGTGCGAACCCCCCTCGGGGTTACCCTTAGGACTTTCTCTTTAGTTTTAATTTTACCTATGGCCCGGCTGGAGGTCTAAAAAGTTTAACTTTTTAGAAATCGCCGTGCAAAAATCTGCTTAAGTAGTCAAAATCTTTTCAGATTAACTACGAGATGTCCTACAAAAAAAAAATACAGTCACTTAGTATTCCTTGTGGTCTCGGACGTAAAGAATAGCACCATCCCGTTTCTTCCCATGGGTGTCGTAAAAGACGACTAAGGGACATACTGCAAACGCTAACCCACCTGCCAAGCGCGGTGATTATGGCAAACCCTTCCAAATTGGGGGGCTGTCTAACTGTCCACTTTTGGACACTAGCCAAGTGTCCAAAAGTGGACAGTTACGGCTAAAATGATGATGAAAGCTATCCTCCTAGTTTCTTTACGATAAAGCAATAATTTTATGTGAGGGCATTAACAGTGTTATTGGAGTAGTAGTATGAATTATGATTTATTGCCCATCCCACATTGTAACACCCCAACCTTGTAGCACGCTGACAAAAGCACTGTAGTGCGTTATGTCCACCTGATAAAATTCTATACTTATCATTGGCAGTAGAAAATAATAAAACGAACTCACATGCTGTTGCTCGGTTCGCGAGAGTTTACTCGCCGTCACCAAAACGAAAAATGTAAAAGATCTGAGCATGTTAGCTTTGTCCTATGTATAAACAGGCACTAAACTAATAGTCTGTTCGATACGGTGATCGGTATTGACTAGACTTGAAATTGTAAAAAAAATGTTTTTTTTTTAGACTAAGACATGGTTTAGTCGATTCGTAATGGGTGTTACCGTTTTATTGGCACATCACTGATTGAACAAAATATGGTAAAGGCAATCTCAATCGAATCATTCGTCATTCATTCATTTGTCCAGTTGTCTGTGGTCCAGTGTGCTCGTAAAGTAGATGTCTGTCAGTTGTCAATAATCCGGCTAAGGATGATACGTTAAAATATTTAACAAATTCAAGTAAAAAATAAACGTATTGCATTTATTTCGAAGCATTCGTAATCGAATTAATTAGAACATTCCTGTATCAGTGTCAGTCATTAAAATGCTTACCTCAATATGTAAGTATAAACCTCACGTTTCTATGTTCTTGCATCTTAATTTTTCATGGAAAATATTAATAAATTGTACCGTCTGTGACTTTTAGTAAATATCACCGGTTAATGTTGGTTACAACTGTGTCAATAACTTTTTACATAAAATACGATAAGAGATAAATAAACATGACCCATAAAAATGGTAGTTATGTAAAAATTTCGTAATCTTTATTCATTAAATTGTTGGAAAGTTTTGAGGTATTTTATTGTTAACTATGTAAGGGGTATCTTCATAATGTGCCATTTTGAAATCCTAGTATACAGGGTGGCCGGGATATCGCCGCAAAACCTGGTACCATAGATTCAGTACAAAATTCTGAACCAGGGACTTATTGGTGGCAATTAAAAAAATAGAATTGCTGTTCCATACATTTTGACTGTTTAGGTATTGCACTCTGCTATGAAACAGTAGATCTTTTCTTGTGACAAACTAATAACCATCCAAGGTAACATTTCCTATGGGTCAGTCGATCAGGTTCAGCAATGCTTCCTGCTGTTAGTTGGTGGATGGATGACATCTTTACAAACCAAGACCCCCTCCGTGCCTCGGAAAGGAAATTAAGCCATTAATCCCTGCCGGGGTCACGAGATTCGTTCGAAAGAGTTACCGTGGTCCTGGCATATGGGCAACTGAAGGAAAACGGGTGGGTTTTAGTCAGTAAAAGGCTGACACGCCCTTCCGCTCCACCCAGAGCGGGAGATGTCATTTGATGATTTCCCATCCAAAAAAATAAAAAAAAGCCATTTATCTCAGCTGCCTGTCTTGAATATTTGACAGCTGTTATGGTTGTCAGAAGCTGAAAGGCTGACAACCAGTTTTACCAAGGGGTATTGTGTTACCCAGGAACTGGGTTGTGGGAATCAGATAGGCAGTCGCTTCGTGTAAAATACTGGCATTCTGCTGCATCCTGTGAAACTGGAAGCCGACCTATACATTATTGGAAAAAACGCTAGGCAGATGATAAAGTTTGATATGTTCTGCAATACTTTGGTTACAGGTCGCAAAGCCTTCACTCGGACGTCCAGAACGGCTTGTTACTCAGGTCGCAGACGTTACCAAGGGCAGGAGAAACCTAAGACAGCTATTGTTATGCTCAACATGGGTGGACCTACGGACACTGATCAGGTAAACTTAAATGTTTTAAATCTAACTGTTTATGTGTGAACTCTAGCAAACTTTTAAAGATGGGCAGTGCTGTTCCACCCTGGGCCCTAGTCTTCGTACACTCTTTTATTAAGACATATATGAAAAATAGTACCGAAAAATAAAGTTACATTAAATTCATTATTGATATACAGAGCTAAGAAAAGAAACGGCTGGGCAAATTCTGTCCTATATTTATTTATTTTTAAATAGAACGGCCGAAGCCAATTGAACTAATTAAATATAATAATACTATTTTAACATTTAGAATTTACTAGCTTCTGCCCACTACTTCGTTCGCGTCAAATATTTGCTCCCCTGACCCTTCCCGTCGCATCGCAGCCTGCCAGTTTTCGTCCATTTTTTTGTTGTTGCTCCTTTTGATCGTAGCGTGATGTTATATAGCCTATAGCCTTCCTCAAGAAATGGGCTACCTGACCCAAAAATAAACTTTCAATTCAAACCAGTAGTTCCTGAGATAAGCGCGTTCCACCCCCCATTTTAGAGAAGTGGGGGGTTAGAAAGAGACAAAAAGTAGCCTATGACACTCACCATCCCTTCAACTATCTCCACTTAAAAAATCATGTCAATTCGTCGCTCTGTTTTGCAGTGAAAGACGGACAAACAGACTCACACACTTTCCCATTTATAATATTACTATGGATTTAACACAGTCATACATTCTTCTCACAAAGATTCAAAGATTCTGACAGTATCATCTTCCATGCATTTGCAAACATATCAAGTTTTAGTTCAGGAGAGCGGTAACAGAGGCTAATGTCTGAAGAATAGGTGACTTGGAGCGGATATAAATATTGGTTGTTTGTAGACTTTATAAGCTCTTCGTATAGCGTCTGGAACATCCGGTGGTTTGTCATGTTGAATTCGTAACGTCTTCTCAATGTATACTTGTTGAAATAGTTATGAACAAGGTAAAATATTTCAAAACAACTAAATGAATTCCAGTGAATTTTGATTTGATTGAAAAGTAAGTCTTTTAAGAAAATTAAAATTCTCTCTTATTTTAAACTTTATAACAAAATGATAATAGGTACTTCTTAAAAACCAAATCGCCCTTTCATACGTGACCTTGTACAGGTCAATAAAATAATCACACAAAATTATTTTTAGGGTTCCATACCCAAAGTGTGACCTCTGAGTTTGTTTCGGCCTTTCTTGTCAGAGTATTCAGATAGGAAACGCCGACCTCATCTAGTTTGAAAAATATGATTGTTGTTTAAAAGTGTTTGTATAAACCTACTTACAGAAATGCAATCATTTCATCAAAGTGTGCAAACAGAACCATATTATACTGCCAGGGTCGCAAGATTTGTTCCAAAGAGATACCGTGGCCCTGGAACATGGGCAACTGAAGGAACACGGGTGGGTTTTAGTCAGTAAAAGTGTGATACGCCCTTGCGCTCCACCCAGGACGTCATTTGATGATTTCCCACCCACAAAAAAAAAATACCTACTCTGTACGCCCGTCTGTCTGTCAGCTAATGTATCTCATGAACTGTAATAGGTAGATGGTTATTTGGCAAAGTATGTACATCTTTAGCTCCTTTGACGACAAATAATGAAATAAAAGGATTTACAAAAAACATCATGTTTATGTTGTTTTCTTTTAAAATTATGAAGTGTTAAATATTGTACAAGTTGTGTTTATGATATATAATAGCGGGAAGCGATGAATCAAACTACGATTCCGAGTGACAACTGGTTTATTTACACATACCCACATATAACATTTATTAACATACCCTACACCTCCCCCTTTAAAACATTACTTAACTTGTTTTACACTGTTTCCTTAATACATATATGGGGGCACTTAATTTAGTTTACAAATAAACTACCTATGTAAGAATTGTGATCATTGTCCGCGCAATTATACATGTTAAGATGTAAGCCTATGATGCCTACCGACAATGTCGTTTACAATAATTTGTAGTGCACCTCGTGGCGATTTGTTAACCGTGATTATAGTATAGTTTTGCATATTTATACGAAATAACCACCAAGTTCACTAACTTTACGCTATATAGTGACATTACGTTTTAATTTATCTTATCTCTAATATTACAAAAAAAAATTACACATTTTTTTTTCTAAATTCCTAATATGTGTATATCAAATTACTTTGCATATTTGCCTTGGTATAAGCATTTACGCCTAAGTTTAATACTTCCTGCATCAGAAATCGGAACTGGTGCTGTTGTCAAATTTTTGGGGCTGATAGCCGTATTAACGTCTAGTTGTTGTTGATTCTGATAAGATTCTTCTTCACCTGATGGTGAAGTGTTCTTTATTTGATTGTCCGGACTAGATTCAGTAACATCAATCTCTGTATCGGACTTATCTGAGCTAGTCGTTAGGGAATGCCTAGAATGACGTTTTTTAAGTGGTAATAATTGATCGATGTGCCGCTTCCACTCGTGTCCATTAGACACGCGTACTTTGTATGTGAGTGGATCAGTTCGTGCAAGCACAGTAGCTGCTGCCCATTTGTCAGCACGAGCACGGAAGTCCCGCGCCAGCACTGGCTCGCCGGGCTCCACGTGCCGCTCGGTGCCGGGCCGCGCGCGCCCTGCTCGCTCTTCACACGACTCCACTGCACGCTCAGTGGACGGTTTCACAATGTCCAAACGACCTCGTAATCTCCTACCAAACATAGCTACCGCTGGTGCCACTCCGGTAGTGGCGTGCTCACAATTGCGGTATTGAAACAGAAATTTTGCGAGTTCAGCATCTACATCTTTGCCTTCATGTATTGCCTTTTTCATTGCCCGTTTGACCAGTTTTACTGCATTTTCAGCTGCCCCGTTACCGGCTGGTCGATATGGACTTGTGATTGTATGCTTTATTAGGTTTTTATTTAAATAGTTGGTTAATTCAAACGAGCTAAATGGAGGTCCACCATCACTAATTATATGTGAAGGAATTCCGAAACGTGCAAAAAGTTCTCTTAACTTATTTATAGTGAAGTTAGCATTAGTTCCTGACATCTTTTGAACTTCTATCCATTTACTGTGTGCATCGACTGTCACTAAATAATATTTACCTTGAAATATAGCAAAGTCAATGTTTAATCGTTGCCATGGTCGCGTGGGAAAAGCCCACGGATGCAACTGTGCACGCGCCGGTGCATCGCGCTGTTGTAGGCAAGCACTGCATTCTCGACACAATGTTTCAATTTCATTGTCCAATTGAGGCCAGTAAACATAGTTTCGAGATAGATTTTTCATTTTGACAACCCCTAGATGTCCCTCATGTAATTCCTGTAGAATTTGCTTCCTAAGTACTTTTGGAATGACCACTCTGTGATTGTATAATATACACTGTCTGTCGATAGTAAGGCTGTCCTTCCGATAGAAATAGGGCTTCTCTTCACTTCGAGTAACTACTGCGGGCCAGCCATTTATAATATAACCATAGATATTTTTAAGAACCTCATCTTCCTGTGTTTTGTTTGAAACGTCTTTTGCTCTAATAGGAATCGATTGTTCTACGTAATTAATATATGACACCGTATCCTGCCCCGTTTCTACTTTTCGTTCATAAGGCAGTGGTAAGCGTGATAATGCGTCCACGTTATAATTATCTTTGGATTTTACAAATTCTATAGTAAAGTCATAGGCTGCTAACTTTGTGGCGTACCTTTGCAATCTGCTTGCCGCAGTCTGCGGCAAACCGAACTTGGAACCAAAAATGAACGTTAAGGGTTTATGGTCTGTTTTAATTATAAATGCACGACCATAAAGATATTGATGGTGTTTTAAGACTCCACTAATTATTGCTAGCGCCTCTTTATCTAATTGACTATAACCGCGTTCTGCCGAATTTAACGTCCGCGATGCAAAACATATGGGGCGTTCCTCGCCATTGGGGTATCTATGCGACAACACGCTACCAAGGCCGTAAGAACTACTATCCACTGCTAAAACTAGTGGAAGTTCCGGGTTGTAATGTACTAACACTTTGCTACCTGAAATTGCCTTTTTGACTTTTTTAAAGCTGTCGTCACAATCACACGACCAAATCCACTCTGCATTTTTCCGCAACAGTTTGTGTAACGGATATAATATTGTACTTAGATTGGAAATAAACTTTGCATAGTAGTTCACCATACCTAAAAACGACTTCAGCTGCGTCACATCATTTGGGCTTGGTGCGTCCACGATTGCTTTGATTTTGTTCTCATCGGGATGCAAACCGTGTTTGTCAATAACAAACCCAACATAAGTAATACGATCCTGCATAAATACGCACTTATCTAATCTGATCCTTAAACCAACCTGACGCAAGCGATTCAATAATGCTTTTAAATTATTAATATGTTCACCACGCGATGACCCAGTACATGCTATATCGTCGATGAAGACAGCGACTCCTTTGAGTCCTTTAACCGTTTGTTCCATAAATTTCTGAAACTTTTCTGGGATACAAGTAAGTCCGAATGGTGTGCGATTGTACACGAATGTTCCTATATGTGTCGTTATCGCGGTACATGCTTGAGATTCCTCCTCTAAAAATAATTGTTGATAGGCATGCGTGAGATCAATTTTAGTAAACTGTTCACCCCCACTCAGCGCCGCGAACAGCTCCTCTATTCGTGGTAGAGGGTAAGGTTCGCGCATAAGTTTCGGGTTAACCGTGACCTTGTAGTCACCACAAATTCTTATGTCTCCATTTTTTTTAATTACTGGCACGATAGGCGTGCCATAATCGGAATACTCTACTTTTCGAATCGTACCCTCAGCCTCGAGTCGTTCTAACTCCCGCTCGACGGGTTTACGTAACGCCAACGGTAACGGCCTAGCTTTGATAAACACTGGATTTTTATCTACCAATTTTAAAGCAATTTTTTTTATACATGTTCCAAGCCCAGAAGCAAATACAGTCGGAAATTCACGTTGTAGTAGTTCTACTAAATTATTTTCATTTAACTTCAATAAAAATTCATCAATCCTAATCGTATTTATTTTTAATTTAGTAAGCCAGGACCGACCTAAAAGTGGTGGGCCACCATTTTTCCTAACCTTTTTTTAACCTTTCATAAGCGTATCTGAGTCGAACTCTGCTGGTTATATCAGTACTATATTACCTAATTTACCAATTTATAATATTTATTTTTGAAAATAGACAAAAAAATTCAAAATATTTTTTTGATAACCTATTTGATAAGGGTATCTCTAAAACTAAACATGGGTGCCGCATGGTCAAACGCGTGTTTTTTAATTATTATCAACCTGTTAAATACCTATTATTGAATACTAGCTTCTGCCCGCGACTTCGTCCGCGTTAAATTTCTTGCTCCCCCGACCCACCCCGTCGCATCGAATCGCCTGCCCGTGCGAGGTGTTCCTTTCGTGACTTTTTTCTTTTTGCTCGGCTCCTAAGGGCCGTTGCGTGATATTATATACTGTTTAGCGTTCATCGATACATAAACCATCCTACACTGAACGTAGTTCCTGAGATTAGTACGTTCAACCAAACAAACTCTTCAGCTTGATAATATTAAGATTTGATTACAATTAAAAACGTTATAGTGAGCCAACCTTAATAGATAGACATAATATGCTATCGCGAAATTTTTTTTTAGAACTTTTCAACGGGAACTATTCCGTCACCGTCATACTCATGCATGATCTAGACACGCTGCAGCGTGTCAAGCCAACTGGCGAGCAGCATTATTGCGTTACTTTAACCGTTTACGCAGCGCACTTAACGGAAGTTCTCAAATGGAATAATGTTTCCGCGTTTTTGGAAAAAAGAAACATTGCTGCTCCGCTCCTATTAGTCATAGCGTGATATTTTATAGCCTATAGCCTTCCACGATAAATGAACTATCAAACGGTAAATGTAGTTCCTGAGATTAGTACGTTCAACCAAACAAATTCTTTAGCTTTATAATATTTAGATTTGATTACAATTAAAAACGTAATAGTGAGCCAAACTTAAGAAACAGACATATGCCATAGAGAACATTTTTTAGAAGTTTTTAATAGCCCGTTTATCATGTGTTATATATGTTTTTACAATATTTTTAATTGATGTTCTGTTCCTATTAACACACCAAACTCTTCAGCTTTTTAGTACTAGTATAGATGAAGAAATTAATGCATTATAAGAATGAATGAACAAAAGATTGATTAAGGCGAGGTTGTTAAAAAAAATATTTAGGAAAATTGAACATACTGTTAAGCGCTGTGTGAAGATAGAAACGTGAATTAAAACAATTGGCTCGATAAAAAAATAATCATAAAGTTGACACTAAATCGCCATTTAAAACGTCTACCTTGAAGAGATTCCATCATTAAACCATGTGAAACTCATACCAAAAGATAGGTTTTATTGTTGTTTTAGGGCATGCTGAGAAAATATTTTATAATTTCCTTATCATTTTATCTCCACGAAACAATTATACACAAAATCTAGCAGCTCAAGCGCTCGCAACGACCGGCCAGTGTTCGCCGAAACGTCTTCAACTACAAGAGGGCCTTAATTGATAAGAATGGTATGACCGACTAACAATGACTTTCATTTAAATTATTGTGTAGTCATTCTGATAGCAAAAAAGCGGTCAGGTTCGAGTCTGGCTTGGTTTCGTAGCATAATTCTAATTTTAATACTTAATTTATTTATCAACTAGACTATATCAATGTTTATCGGTTTGTGTGGTGCCGGACTAAAAGAATAGCATGCCATTTCTTCCCGCGGGTGTCGTAAAAGGCAACTAGGTAGTTACTAGAGAATGGGCAGCAGCGTTCTCTATACATTTTTAACCGACGAAAAAAACGGAGGAGGTTATCAATTCGACGCCTATTTTTTTTATTTTTTTTTACGTATGACCACGCATAACTTTTTACATAGTAGTCCGATTGTGATGATTCTTTTTTATTGGAAAGGGTATACTCCGAGGGTGGTCCCATATAAATTTGGAAAACAAAATCGAACCCTAAGCGTCGGAAAACAGCGGATGATTGATTGTTCACTCATTGATTGTAATGTATAACCACGCATAACTTTGTACAGAGTAGTCCGATTTTGATAATTTTTTTTTCAATGGATAGGGTATACCTTGCCAAGTAATATTAGTACATTAAAGCCACAAAAAATTACAAAATAAAAACTTTTTAACATTTAAACCGCCGAAAAAACCATATAGCGACCCCCGATCGTGCTGATTCTCTATCGGCCCGTATTAATTTTTATTTTGGTACAACCAATTCCTCTAATAAGGATTTCATAAAGATAAATTATAAATTATTTTATTTCTGTCAGTAGATTTGTACGAACAGTTTAACACGCGCGTCAAACATATTTTAAAAACTAGATGAGGTCGGCGTTTCTTATCTGACTACTCTGAGAAGAAAGTGAGAAAGAGACTTAGAGGTCACAGTCTCTTTTAAAGTCCAGATATAATCTTGGTCAGCACGCGTAGCATGACCACCGTAGAAATGGGTTTTGTCGATTCTTGGTAGAATAGAGATAGAATTGTCATGCTACGCCAGCATAAAACGGTACAAATCTTTCTACAATCTTTAATTTTGTCTTTAATCTTTCTACAATCTTTAATTTTGTCTTTAATCTTTCTACAAATTTTATCTATTCTTCCGTCGACAAAATCCCTTTCTACGGTGGTCATGCTACGCATGCTGGTCACGTGAAGTCGACGGAAGAATAAATAAAATTACAGATTGTAGAAAGATTAAAGACATAATTAAAGATTGTAGAAAGATTAAAGACAACATTAAAGACTGTAGAAAGATTTGTACCGTTTTATGCTGGCGTTGCATGACAATTCTATCTCTATTCTACCAAGAATCGAGAAAAAACCCATTTCTACGGTGGTCATGCTACGCGTGCTGATCATGTGAAGGCCATGTAGATAGGTGTCTGAAATGGTCATTTGAGGAAAGATCCACACAGATTGAGTGGACCTGTCCAGTCACTGCACGCATTTGTCACGAATCGTTCAGCTCAACTCAGAACGTTCAGTGTAGTTTGAATAAATAAATAACTTTCCATTTTGATTGCGTTGCTCTTTTTCCAATTTTTCCAGGTCGGTGACTATCTTCACCGCATCATGACAGACCGTGACATGATCCAGCTGCCTATGCAAAGCAGGTTGGGACCCTGGATAGCTTCCAGAAGGACAGAAGAAGTGCAGAAGAAATATATGGAGATAGGAGGCGGCTCACCTATCCTAAAGTGGACTAATAGTCAAGGTAAGATTACTAGATTACTGACTTCAATAAAACGTATATATTTTTTCCACTAAGTGTATGTTGCTAAAGTTATATTAACTTCTCACAATAATTTACTCAGCAAGTGAATGTAAAGGAACTTGTATGGGGTAGGTACCACAGGTAAAAAAAAAACACGTCCAAGAAAAATACTAGAAAGTGGAAAAAAAACTTTAATTTCGGAAGTCGGTGACTAAAAGACACCGACTTCCGAAATTAAAATTATTTTTCACTTTGTAGTGAGTATTTTTTGGTGTTTAATGAAGTTTACTCCTTAAGAATCGATTTTCATTAAGCCTGGGGTATGAAAATGTGTGGGGAGTAAAACCAAACTTTCTCCGTTGTGTTATGTGTTCGTTATGTGTTTATCATCAGTCATTTCAGCCGTAAGACGTCCACTGCTGGACTTAGGCCACCCCCAATTTCGGGGGCTTTGCCATAATCGCCACGCTTGGCAGGCGGGTTGGCGATCGCAGTATGGTGGTAAAATGCATAGAGAACGCTGCTGCCCATTCTCTAGTAAGTCCCTTAGTCGCCTTTTACGACGCCCACGAGAAGAAATGGGGTGGTGTTATTCTTTACGTCCGGCACCACACGGTACTTTACGTTCGTACGTTGTGTGTTATATTTACCAATCTATATATTTCATAATCTATACTAATACTAGCTGACCGTACAGATGTTGTCCAGTTTCCTAGAACCCGATAGCAGCGCCATCTGTCTGGCTGATTTCTGAATCTAAACCATCCACGGTGCCACCCAAACGCATACAAAAAAAAAAAATTCTAATTGGTCCAGCCGTTTAGGAGGAGTTCAGTGACATACACACGTACAGTAGAATTACATATATAAAGATCATAAAGCGGAAGAGTTTGTTTGTTTGGTTGAATGCAGTAATCTCAGGAACTACTGGTCCGAATTGAAAAATTCTTTTTGTGTTGGGTAGCCTATTTAATATTTATTGAAGGAGACTATATAACATCACGCTACGATCAAAAGGAGCGGAGCAGCAACGAAAAATGGATGAAAACTGGCAGGCAATTCGACGGGAAGGGTCACGGGAGCAAATATTTGACGCGGACGAAGTCGCGGGCAGAAGCTAGTCATTCGTAAAAAGTAAACTCCAGTCGTGCCTCGGAGCTGGCACACACATTTTTTTTTTTGTTTTGTTGCTACAACTAATTCCTATAACAAAGATATCCTAAAAAGTTGATCTCACAATATTCTGTTTTGTTATTTCCAGGTCAATTGCTGGTAGAAGCGCTGGACAGGTTGCATCCTTCGACGGCGCCACACAAGCACTACGTCAGCTTCAGATACGTGCCTCCCTTCACGGAGGATGCCTTCACTGAACTTGAGAAGTAAGTAAAAAAACCGGCCAAGGGCGAGTCAGACTCGCGCACGAAGGTTTCCGTACCATTATCTATAAAAACGGCAAAAAAATATCACGCTTGTTGTATGGGAGCACCATTATTTTTTGTATTTGTTGTTATAGCGGCAACATCATCTGTGAAAATTTCAACTGTCTGACTATCACGGTTCATGAGGTACAGCGTGGTGACAGACGGACGGACAGCGGAGTCTTAGTAATAGGGTTTTACCCTTTGGGTACGGAACCCTAATTACTTAGGTACATTAAAATCATCTGTGTTCTGTATGACATCCAAATAAAAGAGAGTTCGTCAGTTCTGACAAATGCGTGCACTGTCTGGACAGGTCCACTCAATCTGTGTAGTTCTTTCCTCATAAGACCATTTCAGACACCAATCTACATGATCTTCACATGATGTGACCAAGATTATGTCCGGACTTTATAAGAGACTGTCAACTCTGAGTTTGTTTCGGCCTGTTTCTTCTCAGAGTAGTCAGGTAGGAAACGCCGAACTCATCTAGTTTTAAAAATATGATTTACGTGTAAATTTAAAAAAATTATTTATTTATTTAGTGTAACTATTAATTGGCATGTTTTAGCGAATTGTTTAGGAAACTCTTAAAAACCCGGGCATTTACATACATATATACGCCTTTTTCCCATGGGGGTATGGAGAAACCACGGAACGCCACCTGCTACGATCTCTACACACTCCTTTTGCCTCGTTTAGGTTCATACAATTGGTCATACACACACGCCGGTTGCGAGTACTACGCAACTGAACTTTCTGAAGAACATCACCAATAAGGTCGCTATGTCCTCCTAGGGCGTCCCCTCCCGGTGTTTCCACTCACATCTGTCTTGTACATACCGTTTGTGAGCCGTCCTTCATTCATCCTCTCAACATGACCAAACCATCTAAGCATAGTTTTTTCAATTCACCCGGGCATTTGTAATGTAATGTTTGATCACTCGACGAACAAAGCAAGCTATCTAATTTAAGGAACTTAATTACATAACATCAAGCCTTGTTTCCGGAAGGGTTGGGTAGAGGTGTACCTATAGTATACCCACATTTCGCCTGTTATGTTTAAGTCCCATGTAATAGGAGGCGAGCCTATTGCCGTCAACCAGGCACAAACAGACGCGGGGCTGCTACTGGGAAATTCTAGACTGAAAAACCCAATAACACTTCGGCTGACTTGGGTATCGAAACCTGCACCCTAATTGCGAAACGCACAATTTATCAGAATCTGAATGGGATTGAAGATTATTTCTAAACCATTGCGTCATTTGTTCGAATAAATTGTCGGCTCAGCAACGTAAATAACGCAATGAATGTTGTTTAACTATGAATATTAAACCAATTCCTACTGATAGCAAGTTACGCAATTACCCCTCAGGACCTTATGCTCATTAGTAGCAGTTGCGACCACTAGAACCAATGAGGCTGACAAAACATGTTTTTTTTTTTACTTAGCCTGGGACAGTATGTCCCACTACTGAGGAAAGGCTTACCCCAAATCCCACAAGGTATCCTTTTCCAATGCCACCTCGATTCAATCCTTGCAATAAAGTCGAAAGTCATTTATTTCAAATAAGCACAAAAGACACTTTTTAACTTCAAAATTTAACACGTTAACTGCCATGTCGGACTATGTGTCCGACACTTTTTGTTCCATACAGGCCTTGTCGGACTATATGAGCGACAACACATACAAAATCTGAACATGTTGTTGCTGCCTGAAGGCCATGTTTTTGGAATAAATAATGTATTTATGGCATAAATAATCTATTTAAAGTGAAATAACACTAAGTACATTTTTTGACTTTTTCTGATTTTAACCATGGCAGTTAACGTGTTAAATTAAAATAGAATTGATTCTAGTCGCCCCTTCCAAAATGTAAATTCGTATGGAGAAGAATGGTCAAGAAACTCCCCCAATACTGTTTTAAAATGTTTTCAATTATTATTAACAAAATTTATATAATTATACTAGCTGACCGTACAGACGTCCTGTTTGCTAGACCTCGATAGCAGTGCCATCTGTCGGGCTGATTTGTGAATCTAAACCATCCAGGGTGCCACCCAAACGCATACAAAAAAAAAACATTCAAATCAGTCCAGCCATTTAGGAGGAGTTCAGTGACATACACACGTACAGTAGAATTATATACAGGATAAGTTTTTATCCAGTGCGCAAATTGTAACCATGAAATCAGCATATCATTCTAGACCCCCTAACGCAGAAATTTTTCGTCAGTTTTACAAAAAAAAAAAAAACAGCCATTTCATTGAAAAATGCAATACCTACAGGGTCAAAATGTATGGAACAGCTGATTTTTTTTTATATCGGACGAAAATTTTCTACACTGGGGCGTCTAGAATGATATGCTGAATTCATGGTTACAGTTTGCGCACTGGATTTAAAAATAATCCTGTAAAGATGTGAAGACAATGTACCTAGAATAAAATTACCATACCATACGCGTCTAGGTGGTTTCGCCACCTGTTCTTATTAAAGTCATCATGGGCCTTCTCCCAACTATGTTGGGGTCGGGTTCCAGTCTAACCGAA
Source organism: Aporophyla nigra (assembly GCA_947507805.1). Taxonomy (NCBI): domain Eukaryota; kingdom Metazoa; phylum Arthropoda; class Insecta; order Lepidoptera; family Noctuidae; genus Aporophyla; species Aporophyla nigra. Next base: position 8,642,349 of record OX382319.1, on the reverse strand, counting down.
TGCAGCTGAGTACCAGTATTTTACATGGAGCGACTTATCTAACCTCCACAACCCAGTTACTGGGTAGTACGATACCCCTTGGTAAGACTGGTTGGGGTCATCCATAAATTACGTCACACGTTAAGGGGGAGGGAATGGGTTGACGAAGTGTGACATTGTGTGACAAGGGGGTGGGAGGGGTACTAAATTTCGTGACGTCACATTTCAAAATCTATTTAAATCACGAACTATTAACGAAAAACTCAAAAACTTTTGCAACTCTATCGGTAGAGATGTAAGGTTCAAATTTCTTGCAATGTTTGATTTGGTGTTAATTTTTATTAAAAAATCATTTAAATTGAAATAAAACTAACTTCGGAACTGCATGGTTTAATTCAATAATTATTTTTAGATGTAAAATATATGACGTCACACTAGGGAGGGGGATCTCATAAATGTGACCAGCTGTGACAAGGACGGGGGAGGGGATCAAAAATCATGAAATTCGTGTAACGTAATGGATGGCCCTTTGTCAGACTTTCGGGCTTCTGACGACCCGACGACTGTCTAAGATCCCTCGTCTAGGTCGTCTTGCCAGCTTTTCTTATTAACATGATTAATTTCTTTCTTTCTTGATTACAGCGATGACGTGGAGAGAGCAATTATATTCTCTCAGTACCCACAGTACAGTTGTGCGACCACAGGATCCAGTCTCAACGCCATTGCAGACTTCTATAAGACAAGGTAAATATAAATTATTAATTTTTCTTCCGTGTGGTGTCGGACGTAAAGAACAGCACCATCTCATTTCTTCCCGTGGGTGTCGTAAGAGGCGACTAAGGGACTTACTAGAGAATGGGCAGCAGCGTTCTATAATATATGCATTTTACCAACATACGACGTCTTTCAGCTGCATTAATGTTGAAGTTCTGTAAATATTATAAACGGTGGCAGGGACCTGTTACCATGAATTCAATAAAGTAAAACAGTGACAAGTTGGATCTGAAGAGACCTAAGTTGTTTATCACTTACTAGCTTCTGGTCGCGACTTCGTCCGCGTCAAATTTTTCTACCCTGACCCTTCCCGTCGCATCGAATTGCCTGCCAGTTTTCGGTTTATTTTTCGTTGCTGCTCCGCTCCTTTTGATGGCAGCGTGATGTTATATAGCCTATAGCCTTCCTCAATAAATAGGCTACCCAACACAAAAATATTTTTTCAATTTGGACCAGAAGTTCCAGAGATTAGCGCTTTCAACCAAACTCTTCAGCTTTATAATATTAGTATAGATAGAGGCTTTTCATTTACCCAGTTTCCCAAATAGGCTGATGATGAGCGATAGAATTCGCGGTCCGTGTGTTGTGTTGCCTGACGTTAAAAATAGCATCACCCCATTTCTTCCCGTGGGTGTCGTAAGAGGTGACCAAGGGACTTACTAGAGAATGGGCAACAGCGTTCTCTATGCATTTTACCACCATACTGCTATCGTCAACCCGCCTGCCAAGCGTGGCGATCATGTCGAACCCCCCTTTGGGGGAGGCTTATATCCATCAGTAGACGTATTCCAGCTGATTTTTTCTTTTTTTATGTTTCATTTTTTTTTTTCTTGCAGGCCTGTACCAAAAAATATACAATTCAGCTTGATAGAAAGATGGGCGACTCATCCGTTACTAGCCAGAGTATTCGCAGAGAGGATCCAAGAGAAACTAGAATTGTTTGCTCCAGAAATAAGAGACAATGTTCTTATATTGTTTACAGCGCATAGTTTGCCTTTGAAGGTTAGTATTTTAATATCATTATGAGTCTCTTGTCGTTATCCAAATTTATTTTTGGTCGATGCCACATATATTTCTCTAGGGGTGACGTAGTAACAGTCGGATTGGTCGATCCACCCAGATAAGCTGCGGTTGCCGGGGTTGACCGGTGGATGGGTAATCAAATCCACCGGCAAACCCCAGCAACCTCATATGCATCTTTCTTTTTGTATACTGAGACTCCTCCGTGCCTCGGAAAGTACGTTAAGCCGTTGGTGTCTTATTTTCTGGATGGGAAATCTTCAAATGCCGCTCTGGGCGGAGCGGGAGGGCGTGTCAGAGTTTTACTGACTAAAACCCACCCGTGTTCCTTCAGTTGCCTATATGCTAGGGCCACGGTGACTCTTTCAAACAAATCCGGAACCCTGACAGAAGCCGTTTGTCACGGCTGTTACGGGTCACAGTCGTTACGGGTCGTCAGAAGCCCGGAAGTCTGGCAACCAGTCTTTATTAAGGCTATTGTATTACTCTGTAATTGGGCTGTGAGGGTCAGATACGCCGTCGCTTTATGTGCATACTGGTATTCAGCTGCATCGAGTTACACTGGAAGCTGACCCCAGTAGAGTTGGGAGATATGCAGATTGCTTGACTTCTCTATTAGTCATGATCTCGGTAGTCACCCCCTTTCTATCCTTATCATAATTCACACGGTCCATGCCTCTTTTTTTTTGGTCTCTACTCTTACAGCCATCAACATTCATACTGGACTGGCCTGTTAGTCTAGTGGTTAGTGACCCTGACTGCTAAGACTGAGGTCGTGGGTTCGATTCCCACCCAGGACAAATCTTTGTGTGATGAGCACAATCATTTGTTCTGTGTCTGGGTGTAATTTATCTATAATATGTATGTATTTATAAATATATAAGTATGTTTATCAGTTGTCTGATTGCCCATAGTACAGGCTCTGCCTAGTTTGGGATCAGACAACGTTGTGTTGGTTGTCGTAAGATATTATTATTATTTATACTCAAAACTTTCCTCACGACATTTCCTTCATAACTTCGCATGACATGTTCATATCATGACAACCGATTTCTATACAACTTTTTCAGTTACCGATGCAACTTTCAGACTTCCATAGTCATCGTTATCTGTCTACCCTTTCCCAACCTTGTTGGGGTTGGCTTCCAGTCTAACCGCATGCAGCTGAGTACCAGTATTTTAAATGGTGCTACTGCCTGTCTGGCCTCCACAACCCAGTTACTGGGTAAAACGATACCCCTTTGGTATAAATGGTTGCAGACTTTCGGGTTTTTGACGACCCGTAACGACTATTAATGCTGATTATGCTTATGAATTTAAATTCCTCAAAAGACCATTTGAGACAGCAATCCACATAATGTAACAAAGAGTATGTCTGGACGTTAAAAAAGACTGCCATTTAAGTTTGCTTCTCAGAGTTGTCAGATAGGAAACGCCGACCCCTTTTAAAAAAATATGATTGACGTGTAAAAGTGTTTATACAAATCTACTTACTGAAATAAAATAATAGTTTAAAAAAACACGCTTCCATAGAAAACCAAACTAAAAAGTAGAAAATAATTGAAAAAAAAAAGCGTGGGGTGCTTGTTCACAATTAAAATACCTAAAAACCTTGGTTTTCTATGGAAGCGTGATTTTAGTTTTGTAAACTTTAGTTTGGCTACAAAAGAGATTTTTTTTTATGTTTTCCTGGTAACACTGGCAAGGATAATGGCAGAAATTAAGAAATTATGGTATTGTCATTGATCCTCGATAGTCTACAAAGTTTAAATGAAATCTGACCATTTGAAGTGGCTCAAAATCAAGTCCAACAGAGTCGGTTACAAACATAGTTACATACAAACATACAGATGAAGCTAATAAAAGAGAATTATTAAAGTCAGTTATAATTGTTACAGGCTGTGTCACGAGGCGACACGTATCCCCACGAGGTTGCAGCAACCGTTTCAAACACAATGTTGCAGTTAGATGCTCCGAACCCTCACAGATTGGTCTGGCAGTCCAAAGTGGGACCTTTGCCGTGGTTACAACCTTATACCGATGATGCTATTAAGGTAAATTTTGTTTTTTTATTCTAAGTCAGGTAATTTAGTATGAAGTTGCGAAATCAAAGGGGTTCGAACCTTTTTGTATGGAAGCTGGCATATCGACCCGCCGCCATTTTTTTTTTTTTTTTCGAAATCTCGGCGTACGATGAAACCATAGTGTGGGTAGAGAACATAGACGAACAAAAAATGTCATATAACATCTCCCATACCTATTAACACTGTAATTTGAAACAATTGTTAAAACTAATAATTTTTTAAAGAGTAACCGTGGAGTTGATTGCCGACTCTTCTCCATAGGAACCAACAATTTGGAACCGTGCACCTAGCTTCTGACGTTCCATAAGTGCCCTTGTAGATTTATATGAAATAAAAATATTTTGATTTGATTGATTTGATTTGAACACGGTACCCCAATGTGTCACGTTACCTGTAATCTGTACCTGTGTACAAAACGGTTTTTTTTATTAATTAATTTAATATGGTTTTTTTTTAGATACATGAACTAAGACTTTCGTCCTATAGGGGTAGGCAAAAACTACAGAACGCCACCTGCAACGATCCTTGCATACTCCTTTTGCCCCGTTTAAGTTCATACATCTGGGTGCTTACTCTCGAATATAATTCCAATAGATCGACATTGGAATTGTCAGTCAAACGTCAGTGATTGGCTGGACTCACTGAGTCTAGCCAATCCCTGACGTTTAACTCAACCAACTGACGTTTGACCAATGTCGATCTATTGGAATTATATTCGAGAGTAAGCACCCTGGTCATACACGCACGCCGGTTACCAGTACTACGCACCTGACCCTTCTGAAGAACATACATTTTTTATACTTTTTTTTTTACAGGCATACGCAAAACAAGGCAACAGACACCTCCTACTGGTTCCTATAGCTTTTGTCAACGAACATATTGAAACTCTACACGAATTGGACATTGAATACTGTTATGATGTCGCTAAAGAGGTAAGATATTGATAAATTATTTCATTTATGTAAGTAGGTTTCTTCCATTTCTACTCGTGTGTCGTATAAGGCGACTAAGGGACTTACTAGAGAATGGGCAGCAGCGTTCTCTATGCATTTTACCACCATACTGCGATCGCCAACCCGCCTGCCAAGCGTGGCGATTGCGGCAAACCCCTCCAAATTGGGGGAGGCCTAAGTCCAGCAGTGGACGTTTTTTGGCTGAAATGATGATGACTATTTAAGTTTGTACAAACACTATTACACGTCAATCATATTTTTTAAAACTAGATAAGGTCAGCGTTTCCTATCTGACTACTCTGAGAAGAAAGGCCGAAACAAACTCAGAGGTCACAGTCTCTTTTAAAGTCCAGATATAATCTTAGTTAGATCATGTGAAGAAAATGTAGATTGGTGTCTGAAATGATCTTTTGAGGAAAGAACCACACAGATTGAGTGGACAGTCCAGACAATGCACGTAGTTGTCAGTCATTGTGCAGCTCAAAGATTCAACAAACAATACCAAAGAAAATACTTTTGTGTAGGCCGCATAAATTACTCACAACTGCCAGACCATGATTAAAATTAAATGAGAGAGAAAAAAATCGTTGATCTTAGACAGTCGTTACGGGTCTTCAGAAGCCCGAAAGTGACAACCAGTCTTACTAAAGGGTATCGTATTACCCAGTAACTGGGTTGTGGAGGTCAGATAGGCAGACGGTCCATGTAGAATACTGGTACTCAGCTGCATCCGGTTAGACTGAAAGCTGACCCTAACATAGTTGGGGAAAGGCGAGGCAGACGATGATGAGAAAAAGAAAACATGACCCACTTAGTCTTAACTAACTAGCATATGGTAGAGAACATAACTACCCAGCGCACGAGTCGACTAGATCATTTCATCTCCGTTTTCCATGAGACAAAATATCAATTTTAAACTAAGTCATGCGTCATCTTATTGAATCATATTTTTATTTAAAATATTTTTATTAATATTTCCAGGCTGGTATCAAACAAATAGAGAGGGCAGCTACGCCGAACAATCACCCCACATTCATAGAAGCGTTGTCTGACATCGTCATCCAGAATCTTGACAGTGGACACAAAGTGTCTAAGCAGTTCTTAACAAGGTAAGACTGTGGAACATTTTTATTTTTTATTAACTGACTCCAAAAGGGGTATATGAATATATAAATAAATATCTTAGGAGAACCAACATACCGTTATCTGATCCCAAACTAGGCAGAGCCTGTACTATGGTAACCAGACAACTGATAAATATACTTATATATTTCTAAATACATACAATCATATTATAGATAAATTACACCCAGACACAGAACAAACGATCGTGTTTATCACACAAAGATTTGACCTGGGTGGGAATCGAACCCACGACCTCAGTCTTAGCAGTCAGGGTCACTAACCACTAGACTAACAGGCCAGTCTATGCTGAATCAGGTTGTATTTTTAACCGACTTCAAAAAAGGAGGTTATCAATTCGTCTGTATATTTTTTATGTTTGTTAGCTCATAACTTTTGACTGGGTGATCCGAATTCGATGATTTTTTTTTATTTGAAAGCTGGTGCTTCCCGAATGGTCGCAATTATAATAATTAAGGTAATTTGGTTGCATTCGGACAGTGGGATCCATGTGAAAACCATATAAGTATATTTGCATTAAGTATTTGCGCGACAAATGAACGAATAACGCGATTAGATTAGTGCGGAGTATCTACCATAACTAAAAAGTTAAAAATAAAAACCGACTTCCTTAAAAAAACACTACAAAGTCAAAAATAACTTTAATTTCGGAAGTCGGTGGCAAAAAAACCTTAAATACAGACCCTAACAGACCCATTGAATTAGTCATTTATTCACCTTATGAATAAAACAATCCTTCGACAATCGACTTATCAACCTATTCACGCCTGGTACGGAATTGTTCTCTTATATTTATCGAGTGCCTCAGTACTTGTCGAGTTAGCTTCAGTAATGCATTTTTTTTTTCACTTAGTTCATGTCGTATTTCACATAAACCTACATGGGCATTATGAAACGTCAGAAGCTAGATGCACGTTCCCAATTTGTTGATTCCTATGGAGAAGAGCTACGGTTTTGGTGTACTATTGATAATTAGCAGATAACATTTCGTAGTATTAGAACTCTTTTAATTCCGATCTAGCCCGCTCTCTGCTAATCTACCACGGGGGCCAGCGCGTGTTAGTAGATGTCATATGTCACGAATTTTTGTTCTTAGACATGCCGGTTTCCTCACGATGCTTTCCGTCACCGTTTTGAAAGAAGCGAATAGGAAATCATTTCTTAAAAAAATCTAGACAAATAAATAAAATTGGAGTGTCTGTTTGTAATATTAAAATAACCGCTTTTTATGGATTTATGGATGTATACACGGTTCATATACCAAAACACAATTTTTGTCTGTTTGTTCCGGCTAATCTCTGAAATGGCTGGACCGATTTTGACGGGACTGTCACTGGCAGATAGCTGATGTAACAAGGAGTAACTTAGGCTACATTTATTTTAGAAAAAAAATAGGATCTCACGAAAAAAAACGAACGAAAAACTTTTTTTGTTAAAAATACCACGCGGATGAAGTCGCGGGTAATTGCCTATATAACCTGGATTAATGCATTCTTAATACATTAACCGCGGAAGTACGTCCTCTTGCGATAATTTCCGCCATCCACGCGGGCGAAGCCGCGGGCCAAAGCTAGTACTTACATAAACTCACGCCTTTGTGGGGTAGGCAGTAACTACAGAACGCCACCTGCTACGATCCTTACATACTCCTTTTGCCTCGTTTAAGTTCATACATCTGGTCATACACGCACGCCGGTTACCAGTACTACGCACCTGACCCTTCTGAAGAACATCACCAATAAGGTCACTGTATGTCAACAATAATTATGTCTTTATTTTTTCAGGTGTCCACATTGCGTGAGTCCCAGATGTTTAAAATCTAAGGAGTTTTTCAAGGACCTCTGTGGGGAAAATGACTACACGAAAAATAAAACTAAAGAAATCGAACTACTTAGGAGTTAAATATAAATATTTTTTATTTAAAGAGATATGCTACCGATGTGAAAATAACTACTATACACCGTGACATTTTAGTAGTCTTAAAAAAATTGTCCACTCAATGTATCCAACATAATATACCTCTAGGCGTGATTAAAAAAAAATATTACCTCTTAAGATAATAGGTACTAAGAAAAATAAATAATGCATTAGAATAATGAAACATCCTGTTTATAATGTTTACGTATCATACGGTAGAGAACATACCTGCCCAGTGCACGAGTCGGCTAGATAATTCCATCTCCATTTTCCATGAGACAAAATATCAATCAAACTACGTCATGCGTCAACATAATGAATATTTTTAATTGTTAGTTATTCAAATGTTGATTTTTTTCTTATGGATGTGTAGTAGTCATTGGATACATGAAGTGGGCTGTCGTTGTAAGACGATTAAAATGTCACGGTGTATACATACATCATCATTTGCCTGCCTTTTTCAACTATGTTGAGGTCAGCTTCCAGTCTAACCGGATGCAGCTGAGTACCAGTATTTTACATGGAGCGACTGCCTATCTAACCTCCACAACCCAGTTACTGGGTCACTCTATACTTCTCGGTAAGACTATTTGTCAGACTTTCAGTTTTCTGACTACTAGCACAAAGTAGTGCTTTTAAGAAATATGTATCAACAGAGTTGATTTTTCAATGACAAAAAGTACAACACAATAGTTTATTACTATCAAATCTGAACTGTAGGTAATGGAAATAAGGTCTAAAATACCGTGGTTTCTAAATTTTAAAATGGCTATGTTACCACCCAAACCCGATTTTAGGATGAACTAGTTTCGCCTAGGTCAAACCAGGGTGCTTACTCTCGAATACAATTCCAATAGATCGACATTGGAATTGTCAGTCAAACGTCAGTGATTGGCTGGACTCACTGAGTCTAGCCAATCCCTGACGTTTAACCAACTGACGTTTGACAAATATCGATCTATTGGAATTATATTCGAGAGTAAGCACCCAGTTCTCCCTTCTCTTCAACATAATGACTCTACAGTTTAAAACGGTTAAAATTTCACATTGAAATGATACCGTGACACTACATCGCTACTTTTTTACTGTAGTAGGCTGTACATGCTGTTTCTTTTGTCTTTTCTGCATCGGTCTATACTGGTTTGTCCTATTGTGTGTAGGGAGAACTTGTTTGGCCTAGGTGAAACTAGTCCATCCTAAAATCAGATTTGGCTGGTAACAGCTATATTGTAGAATCTTTATGAAGCAAATTTCTTGGGGTATCTTATTGTAATGAATTTTATTTAATTGGTGTAAGCGAATACTTGTTAATTTATAGTGTCAGATTTCCAATATTTATTTTGTGTATTTAGAGGTCTAAAGAAACAAACATGATGACATTTTACTATAATTCCTAAAACCGATAAAACCTCATTAGGTTTAAGGTTTTAAACTTTCTTTTTATTAAAATCTTCTGCAGTTTTAAGGCAGTTATCATTAAAATGCACAAATTCTTAATACTTCAAATGATACAAAGGTATTTTGACAGCTAAATGACATTGACGGGGGCATTGTTCTAATCTTTTTTTTTAATGAAATGTTAATTTATGTAAGTAGATCTTTTCAGACACTTTCACACGTCAATATTTTGTTGGTAAATATTTTAAACTCGATGGCGCCGGCTTTCCTAGCTGACTGTTACCTGAACAAAATCAGAGGTCATGGTCTCTTTTAATGTCCAAACATTATAGCGATGGCGATGCAAGAGCACGCATAAGCTCGAATTTAACTAACTTCCACCCGAGACTTCATCCGCGTTAAATTTCTTGTTTATACTACATAATATTGTGCGCGGTAAAATGCAAAATCAAAATGGCGGCTGGTCAATACACCTCAATGGTTGATGGTCCTGTCACTCTCAATGTAATTTAAGCGCGAAAAGATCCTTGTAAAGTCTATGGTTTTGTCAAAAATATAGATAAATAGTGCATTTTTTTTTTTGTTCTTCTGTAAACCTCAAACGTTGAAAAGCATTTGTTTTTTTTTTTTTATATGAAATGTTTATAGTTTTACAGAAATGTGTGATTATTTGTAAATAGAGGTGTATGGTGTTTTGTGTTAATAAATGTGTTTATTTCTTATTTAATATTTTGTTTTATTACGAGGGTTGCGCCTTCTCCTATTTCATGAAAAAGTCATACAATCAATTTAAATGAAGTTAGAGAATTGTATTGACGACTAGTCTATGTAATATTTTAGATTATAATTATGTTAAGCTATTTTGAGAGTAGAAGTGACCGAGTCGTAACTGCTGCGACTTACAAGTTAATGGTTCGAACCCAAACAGGCGGTTTACTTTGTGTAAATTATTTCATCGCCTATCTCAAAATGGTGAATGAAAACATCGCTAGGAAACCGGCTTGTCCTGGAACAAAAAATTCGAAGCCATGTGACATCTACCAACCCGCACTGGGCCCGCGTGGTGGAGAATGGCTTACTCTCATAGAGAGGATAGAGAGGAGGGTTGTGTCCCAGCAGAGGGCGTATTATAGGCTGCTCATGCTGTGCTTACTTCAAACAAGCGCAACGCGACTTCGGTGGAATAATTTCCACGAAGTTTTCGTAGGACTGGTTCTACCAGCACCCTAATTGCGAAACGCACAATTTATCAGAATCTGAATGGGATTGAAGATTATTTCTAAACCATTGCGTCATTTGTTCGAATAAATTGTCGGCTCAGCAACGTAAATAACGCAATGAATGTTGTTTAACTATGAATATTAAACCAATTCCTACCGATAAAAAGTTCCGCAATTACCCCTCTGTTCGTGTCGCGCCTGTCTGCGGGATAACCTTTAAATGTATAGAGATCAAGGTTATTACCATCAACCTGGCACCCGTTCAGACTCGGGCTGCTACTGAGAAATTCCAATAGGAAAACGGATTCTCTTCAACTGAATAATTTCTTAAACGAATTTGTAAAAACGTAAGATTATTGGAATTTAACGGTCTCCTCTTATAGCGCTCTAGTTGTGTGCGTCAGAATGGCTGGTTGCCTGTGGCTTTGGTCTATGAGAGTTGATTAGAAAATTGCTACATAATTGCTTATATTTGCTACATTTAATAAATAATTGCTACATACTATATATATTTAGAAATAACATTTTTTTTTTGTACAGCCATCCTGACGTTTGGTTGGCTGGTCGCCTCCTAGTTTAAAGCCAAGCATGCAGAGTTTCCCGAAATGTATTGCGTCAATAATTGCTACATATTTGTTTCATTTATCTAATTTAGTTGTATCTTCAAACATATGTTAATTAAAGGATGTAGCAATTATTTTAATTATCCCAAGGAAAAGTGCCTGATAAAACAATAAAGGCAAATACTTAGTTATGTTGAATCGGTTTAATCGTTTAGGCTCTGGCAAAAGCGTAAGTAATGCGATCAGATCTCTCAGAGAGGATCAGAGTTTGATTTACTGTCTATAATAGAATTCGAGCCCCCAGTATGTGAAACACTAATTGGTTACTACAAAGCTCATTGCAGACGAAATTCAGAATGGAAATGTTACGATGACCAATCGAAAAAAGTTACGAAGAGTAAAAAGAAGCTAATACCACGTTGTATAATATATGCGAAAAAATAATATGGAAATTAAGTAAATTAATAGTTGAATATTTTTTAAGTAAATTGTAATATTATTAAAATGAATCTTATGAACGACCCGTCGTTTTTATTTACGATATCCTTTTAATGTGCTTCCACTTGCCACCACTTCCACTTACCTACTCATAACATAAAGTAGCAATAATAGCCTCCTAAAGTAGCAATACCGTTGACTGAAGACACACTGCAACTATTTGCCTTTATTGTTTTATCAGGCACTTTTCCTTGGGATAATTAAAATAATTGCTACATCCTTTATTTAACATATGTTTGAAGATACAACTAAATTAGATAAATGAAGCAAATATGTAGCAATTATTGACGCAATACATTTCGGGAAACTCTGCATGCTTGGCTTTAAACTAGGAGGCGACCAGCCAACCAAACGTCAGGATGGCTGTACAAAAAAAATATGTTATTTCAAAATATATATAGTATGTAGCAATTATTTATTAAATGTAGCAAATATAAGCAATTATGTAGCAATTTTTTAATCAACTCTCATAGACCAAAGCCACAGGCAACCAGCCATTCTGACGCACACCTCTAGTTAACCCTGAAGCTTCGTTCTTCCTCCAAACGTTTTCTGAAACCAGAGCACGTTGCGATGAACGATAGCGTCTCCACGTACTTGTGGAAACTGCTTCGTCTGTTAAGATATGAGAGGTTAAGCATCTCATATTGATCAGGTTTTGTTATTGCTTATTTCAAGCTTTAGTTGAACTACCATGGGCGCCGGCTTGTTTATTTTATTTGTTCGAAAGAGTTACCGTGACCCTGGCACAGGCTACTGAAGGAACACGGGTGGGTTTTAGGCAGTAAAAGTCTGACACGCCCTGCCGCTCCGCCCAGAGCGGGAGAAATCATTTAACGTTATTTTTTTATTACATCTACATTTATTTTGAATCTAGGAAGGTGTAATTCCAGTCTCTTGCACCCCGCTCCTGGCACCGTTGTGAATTATGCACCGAGCTTCTATGGCCGTAGTTTAAAAAAAAAAGAATTCTCGGCCATCACCGAAAGATGACGAAACAAGATCCTCTACACATGTAAAACTAGCTGATTACATATTTAGCGCGCGTGTGACATATTGACCGATTGACGTAACCATACGTGACAGCGCTGTCAATGAGTTAAGCGAAAGTTATTTGTACTTGTAGTACTAACTGAAGCAGTTACGTATCGTGTCAAATAACGTCATTATATCTAGTGGCGGAATTGTTTCGCGCACTTTATCATCAAAGCACTGCTTAGGGTGGGGGTGGGTAATTCATGCCAGGGTCCGCTCCGGCACAGGCAACTGAAGGAACACGGGTGGGTTTTAGTTAGTAAAAGTCAAACACGCCCTCCCGCTCCGCACAGAGCGGCAGACGTAATATGATGATTTTCCACCCGCAAAAAAAAAAGCGCCGAGAATTGAAAATCACACTGTGATTTTTCGACGGGCTTGTGGCTAAGTAATAACAGCCGCACGGGTTGATCGTTCAGGTTAAGCTACGCTTGCCGCGGTTGGTCCGTGGGTGGGTGACCATCTTTACATACCAAGACCCTTCCATGCCTCGGAAAGCACGGTAAGCCGTTGGTCCCGGCTGTCTTTCGTAGATCTTAGACAGTCATTACGGGTCGTCAGAAGCCCAAAAGTCTGACAACCAGTCTTACCAAGGGGTATCGTATTACCCAGTAACTGGGTTGTGGAGGTCAGATAGGCAGTCGATCCATGTAAAATACTGGTACTCAGCTGCATCCGGTTAGACTGGAAACCGACCCGTTGGGAAAAGGCTAGGCAGATGATGATGATTTTCGACGCTGGTGATGCACTCTGGATTTTCAACTGTCAACACCGACAGTTGAAAATCCAGTGCGCAAGAAAATCCTGCCGCGATATTTTTTCGTCTGTGTTTACTTTGACTTAGACTAAGTCTGAGAGAGCCTGGAGAGAGCATCTTAGCGCGTCAAAAAATTGCTCTGTTGCATTTTAAACCCTATGGGCTAAGCAGTGCGAAAATCCAATGTTTGGCAAGGAATCGCCTGCGGGCACGAGAGCCTACCCAGTGGGTTGTATAGGTCAGGTAGTCTCTCCATGTAAAATTCTGGTATTAACCTGCATCCGCTTAGACTGGAGGACGATCCCAATAAAGTTGGGAACAAGCAGTCTGACTTAGGGTAAGTAATTAAGAGCAGGGGTGGCCCACTGCATGCGTAGCATGACCACCGTAGAAAGGGGTTTTGGTGACGGAAGAATAGACAAAATTACAGATTGTAGAAAGATTAAAGACAGAATTAAAGATTGTAGAAAGATTTGTACCGTTTTAATGCTAGCGTAGCATGCCATTTCTATCTCTATTCTACCAAGAATAGACAAATTTCTTTCTATGGTGGTCATGCTACGCGTGCTGGTAACGTTGTATGTCGCAGGTTCGATTCCAGGCAGGCGCTTTACTTTATGTAAATAATTTCATCACCACCACTCTCAAAACGGTGAAGAAAAACATCGTGAGGAAACCGACATGTCCTAGAACCAAAAATTCAAAGACATGTGACATCTACCCGCGCTCGGCCCGCGTTGTGGATTACGGTCCACTACCGTTCAATGAGAGGAGGCCTGTGTCTGTGTCCCAGCAGTGGGAAAATTATAGGCTGATTAAAGTAATTAAGTACATGCCGAAGGTGCCTCACTCACGATCTCAGTTGTTCTTGCGACCTGCACCCTAATTGCGAAACGCACAATTTATCAGAATCTGAATGGGATTGAAGATTATTTCTAAACCATTGCGTCATTTGTTCGAATAAATTGTCGGCTCAGCAACGTAAATAACGCAATGAATGTTGTTTAACTATGAATATTAAACCAATTCCTACCGATAAAAAGTTCCGCAATTACCCCTCTGGATATCACCTCCATGTAAAACAAATGCATGTTAATAGACATGCATGCACATGCCGAAAGTTTGTCATCATCATCATCATTTTAGCCGAAAGACGTCCACTGCTGGACATAGGCCTCCCTCAAGCACCGCCACTTCAACCGGTTCTGTGCTTCTAGCATTCAACGGGTTCCTGAGGCCTTCACCAGGGTATCGGTTCATCGTGTGGGAAGCCTTCCAACGCTACCTACGTCTTCCAGTACACGGTCGCCACTCCAGAACCTTCCGACCCCATCGGCCATCTGTTCTGTGAGCAATGTGCCCTGCCCACTGCCACTTAAGTTGAAAATGCCGAAGCAGACAGCAACTGTGATACATAGCGATTGTAGCTGAGAGCCGTGGTCATTCATTTCTACCCAGCCTGATCCTTGCTGCCCTCTACCAGCGATGCCCTTAGCTAAAGTCCGTACCTCACAGGGAATGCCTTTAGCCAGTAGTCGCTCTCATCATTTCAGCCTTTAGACGCATTGCTAGACATAGGCCTCCCCCAATTAGGAGGGATTTGCTACAATCGCTACGCTTGGCAGGCGAGTTGGCAATCGCAGTATGGTGTTGGTGGTAACATGCATAAAGAACGCTGCTGCACATTCTCTAGAAAGCCCCTCTTACGACACAACCTACTGGTAGAAATGGGGTGGTGCTATTCTTGAGGTCCGGAGCCACACGGAACAGTCGGTCTAGTTTTAAGTTTAGTGAAGCACTTGCCACAGATAATTCCGGTTAAGCAGCCGACAACGTCATAGGATGACCTGCGAGATGGCATTCCCAAAAAAAGCCGTGGTCGTATGCCATAACAAAACAATACATTGTAACAGTAGTAAGCGATCATAAGCTTTAGAACAAAGTGGCATACGGGTTTCAGATGAGAATATTTTCTTGATTCACGCTTTTTAGAGCGTGATTTTTCAGAAGTCGGATTTTTTCCTTAATTTCATATTCTGTTCGATTAGTAATTAATAGTGATATACCGGATCGATAAAAATGCATTTCCGCGGATACGGATATTTGGTATCTAGATCCGCGGATACGGATACGGATCTAAACATTCTTACTCAGTTGGTGCCGTTGCGCGTGACATTGAAACCATAGTTGAAACCACTTGACGCTTGGTTAGTTGATTTAGTATCTTTGAATTATGTACTATTGGTATGATAACTCACTGTGATAAATGTTTGCAGTATAAAGGTGCCAAATGTTTGATTTTAGGAAATAACAAATAATCGGAACAGAATTTAAAAGTTTTTCATTGCTACCACATCACCTATGTTAAGAATTTCATCTTTGCCTTGAAAATTAATATGGTAAAAGATCCGCCAAAAAAGTAACGGATACGGACACGGATCTTCCTTCTCACTCGGATATCCGCGGATATGTATACGGATATCCGCATATCGCTAGTAATTAAGTAGGTGTAAGGATATCAACATCAATATAAATATGGATAATTTCAAGTTTATGCTAATAGAATCAAATGTCTACAAGCAAATCGCTGACTCAGCTTAATAAATACGATACTTATAAAGATACCACTACTTAATTATACCATGGAGACCCCTCGTTTGGTCACTTAGCAACACCCTAGGCATTGGCTACATACCTACTAGTTCCCTAAACTCACTCCCCGTTAGGCAACATAAACTGGTGTTATAATATTAGCCTTTAGATACTGTCGAGGGCAAGGCAGAGGCCTCTACTAGTACTAAGACTTACGCGGAAAAATCCGTGTGGTGCCGGCGACTAAGGGACTTACTAGAGAATGGGCAACAGCGTTCTCTATGCATATTACAACCATACTGTCACCAACCCGCCTGCCAAGCTTGGCAATTACGGCAAAGCCCGCCAAATTGAGGGAGGCCATGTCCAGCTGTGGATGTCTTACGGCTGAAATGATGACGTGAAGAAATCGCCAACATGCAGTGTGACAGTTCCAGGGCAAATTTTGTGTTGTCATTTGTCTTTTAATTTTAAACTCTATTTCGTAAACAAATAGGTAGGTTAACGCTTACTCAGGCAGTAAAAATCTTATTAGATTTTAAAACGCGAGCGTGGCCCATAGTGTAAAGAGTCATAACGTCATAAGCCACGTTCGTGCCGCAAAACAATCAATATACCTACCTATGAGAGTTCTTAATCCAAAGTTTGCCGAGTTCGGCCAATGTTTTTTTTTTTATCGGAAAGTGTGAATGAAATCAACAATGAGCCATATGCGTCAAATAGAGAAACAGTTTAAAGGATCTTAGCGTTACTGATTAAAAAGAAAACAGACTAAACACTTCAAACATTTTATTCTGCGAAAAGAATTGAAACACCAAGTAATCAATTGACTTGACAATCTCACGCATACGTATATATCCATCTTTATCTCTGTAATTCATAAGCTTCGTGAGAGAAAGGGACAGAGAATAGGAAGTATTATGGCCGTCCGATTGACATCAGCTGTTGTAATGTAACTGACTTCACTCAGCGATGCTATTCATTCATTTATATTTACTATATTTAGTTTCCTCGCGAATTTCTCGGAGTGAAGGCGTGTGATTATGTCCACTTAATTTTAAAATGTAAACAAACAGTTTTTATTACTTTTACTGAGTGAAATATCTCTTTTATTAGCGAAAATGTACCTAAACATAGGCATAGTGTTGTGTTTTGTGGTGTTACAGTGTTTAAACAGTGTTTTTTGCGAAACAATAAGTGAACATAAACATGTTCATTGTACACACGAGCACCCAAAGGCTGACCAAGTGAGTAATTTAAAGGAATATTTTTTTTTCTATAAATTGTATTACGAACTTTTTGGAGGTTATGTCGAACCATAACCCCTCCCGTAAGTCTGTAACTAACGTTAAACGTTGTCCGAATTGGATCAAATGTTTTAGTTGTACTTACCTTTGTTTACTATTCTTCATTTGAAACTAAATAACCAGCTTAGTGTATTTATTAAATGGTATTGTCTGTATTAATTCGCTTTGTTTATTCCCAAAGCGTTAGTACACTTAGCACAGATATTAAAAGCTTTGAAGTCATGAATACAGGAATTAAACGAAAACTAGTACCTAGCTATTGTCTATTCAAAGTTTTGTTTTTATTTTGGACAAAGTTTACGACATTCAGCCAAGATACTTTTTTTTATTGTTGGAAGTATAGGTTTTTGACAGTTGTTCGTTTTGTTTGTTAGTTTTAATCGTATTATTAAAATGAGTAGCTACGTACGCATGACCTATCAATGTTTTCATGTCGTATGTAAACAACATTTAATGGAATAAACATTTAATTTTATTTTAGCTTAGTAACCGATAAAGTATTTTATTTGTCAATGTTGTATTATCGATATACATAATATAAAGATGGGAGACTAATGGGATAAACTGAGATCTTACTGATGATCTCAGAAACAAATCACTCGTAGGTAATCGACACGTTCTAATATATTCTAGAACAAGACAAGTATTGTACGTTACATACCTACCATAGAATAATAAGTACACCATAACTCAAAGTACTCTATAATAAGTACACCAAACAAATTTCAAAAAGGAATTAGAAAAACAGGATGACACAATGTGTGGCCTTATCCCAAAATGCGATCTTTTCAATACAACGTTTGGATGAATTGAAAGTCAGAAGCTGTAACAGTATTACAGTACTGCAAGTAGTCAAGAGTCAGTACTATAGAATAAAAATAAATACCTATATCCAAAAAGCATAGACTACATAACTCTATGCACAGACATGCGGAAGTTAAGTAAAAGAAATTAAAATAAATTTTAATTGCAGACCATACGTTGTGCACACTTCTGTAACTATTAGATATATGACAATTTAATTGCCCGAAGCACGCGAAATAATGCAATTCGCGTGCAAATTATTCAAATTACGACGCCTGCGTTCTGTCACGGTACATTTGTCTTGACTCTTGCGTGACTACTTAGGTGAGTACATTAAACTTATAAAACCGGACAAGTGTGAGTCGAACGCGCGTTTAGATGGTTCCGTATTTCTTGTCGGGTTTCCTGTAATCGATAAGTAAAGACGCGTTTGTTTACAAACAGTCTAATCCTTTCCATACTTGCTTTGTTTGTCAGTAAAGATTATCTCATAGTGTGGCCCTCTATGAATAAAACAACTGTCATGTTAACCTGCCTATTTAAGAAACTGGGTAGATGATAAGTGATTAAAAATATACGTAGTTATCTGCAAGTATATAATTTTAAGGATATAATGGTATATATTATTAAAAAACTTTAAAACTTTTATTTAGACGAGCTAAGGAAAAGAGAAGCGTCCCGTTTATCGCTCGCTCGTCTTTTATTTTTGCGACACTCTCAAGTACCTAGGTAGTATAAATATTTATCCTATTTTCGTTTAATTTGTGATTGGCGCAAAAGTAAACAAAACAATGGCTACTTGTAGGTACACAATGGCCTGTGCTGCCATCTATGACGAGATTTCAGTTTTTAACCCTATTTGCTGTGACCGACGAACAGGCAGTCATACGACTCATACGAGTCATCCTTTACGGGTTCGATTATTCATTCGGACGCATGAAAAGGAACCCTAATATAATAACACAAGAAATACCTATGTATCGATGTTAATGTAAAATTAATTAAATATAGGCACAATAGGCATATGTGGCATTACACACGGAATGCCTATGATAATCTATAGATATAAAAATATTAAACAAAGATGTCTGACTTTGCTCATTAATGTCAACTTTACGCACAATATTAAACAAAAGATTGTTTATTTGTAATCTTGTTACCTATGTTTATATTGAATTTGAAAACAAGATGTATTATAATCATAGAATATTTCTTTATTCGAGGAACCAAGACTCAACAACATTGTTAGTGAAACTTACGACTATGTTAGTAAGCACAGACTATAAACAAAACAAGGGAATATATTACAAGAACCAAAAATAATTGTCGTTGGTCACCGTTGCGACATCCCATGAGACACGGTGCAACAGTGACCCACGTATTCACAGTCCAGGCGACTCGTAATCATGCTTAAGACACTGTTGGAGGATAATAGAATGTATAACATGGATTATCGAATCTGCCTAGGCTTTCCCGACTGTGATGCAGCCTTAACGCTTAACGTGCTTTCGAGGCACGGAGGGTTCCAAGTATGTAATGGATGATCACCCATCCTGCAAACGATGGCGGCATTCGTAGCTAAACCTTTGATCGACCCGTGAGGCTGTTATAATTGACCTACGAGTCTTTCTTTAATATAGAGCATCAGCTTTACATAGTATAAAACAAAGTCGCTTCCCGCGTCTGTACGCTTAAATCTTTTAAACTACGTAACGGATTTTAATGCGGTTTTCATCAATAGACAGAGTGATTCAAGAGGAAGGTTTTTATGTATAACTAGCTTCTACCTGCAACTTCGTCCGCGTCGAAGTTTTGCTCCCCTGGCCCGTCCCGTCGCATCGAATTGCCTGCAAGTTTTCATACATTTTTCGTTGCTCGTTTTGATTTTAGCTTGATGTTATATAACCTATATCCTTCCTCAATAATTAGGCTACGCAACACAAAAAGAATTTTTCAGTTCAGGCCAGTAGTTCCTGAGATTACCGCGTTCAACCAAACAAACTCTTCAGCTACATAACATTAGTATAGATACGCGGGCGAAGCCGCTGGCAAAAGCTATTTCCGGATAACGTCGTTGTGCTTACAAAAACAGCTATGTGCTGTTTTAAGATTTCTGTTTTTGATCCTTATTTCAATACACGTTAGCTGTAAAAACCATTTTTTGATAACTTCACATAGCGGTTTTTGTAAGCGCAACGACGATAATTTAATTAAGTTTGTACCCACTATACAGACCTAGTCAATTACAATCTAAACTATTTCGAAGAATATAATCCAATGCTTCGTAACTTCAAAAAAATTGTCTGCTCAACAACATAAATAACGCAATGAATGTTGCTGAACTGTCAAATTGATTACACTGCTGATTTCCGTACCGCCTGTCGCCACCCTACATATAGATGAAATAAATATATACAGTATGTGTAGGATATGCAAATGA
Organism: Aporophyla nigra; assembly: GCA_947507805.1. Classification (NCBI taxonomy): domain Eukaryota; kingdom Metazoa; phylum Arthropoda; class Insecta; order Lepidoptera; family Noctuidae; genus Aporophyla; species Aporophyla nigra. Next base: position 8,621,865 of record OX382319.1, on the reverse strand, counting down.
TGTAATAACAAGCCCATAGTTAAACATAGAGGTTGTGCAGTAACTATGTACTATTATGTTACCTATGTACAGATAGCGCACAATAGACCAAAATGATTGCTGTAACGCATTGTCATCTCTGTTAGTGCCGCTTTTTAATCGACTTTAAAAAAGGAGGAATCGTCAATTCGTTGTAAAATGTTTGTTACCTCTGTACTCCGTCATTTATAAACCGACTAGAACGTGCTACGTAGAAAAAAGTAGCCTATGTTACTATACTCCTATAACATCAGTTATCTGCCTGTTAAAGTCTCGTCTAAATCAGTCCAGCTGTTTTGGAGATTACCCAGAACAAACAGACAAACATTTTGAAAACTGTTACTTGTTATAGGTATTTTATAGACTGTAGTATGCATTTAATAAAATGGTGTTATTTTGACGTTACAAACAGACACTTTAATTTTATTTATTTGTATAGATTTGAAAAATTCTTTCTTTGTTTGAAAGGGCATGCTTATCGAGTGGTCCCATATCAATTTGGTCAAGTTCTGATGAGTGGTTTATGAGTTAGCTTCAGTAATACGTATTTTTTCCACTTTGTGAATGTTGTTGATGTTATAATAACTTCATGTCACTGTTATTTCCTTAGCAAATTAAGGAATGCGAATGATTATTAAAAAAAAAAAATAGGTACTAAGTACTGACTGCCAAAAAAATATTTTTCATATCGGAAGTTGGTGATGAAAAAACCGAAAATATAAGATCATAGACACAGACTTCCATAATTAAAATGATTGTAATGAAAAGATAATAATGTTCGCGCTGTAACGCAGTATCATCTTTTTGTGCTATTTTTTTTAATATTTTTGTTGTGTTTATTTTGTCTTTGTGTTATAATTATTTACCGCAAATAAACGTATTTTCTTTCTTTCTTTTCTTTTTTATGTGTTTCTTTTGTGACAAAAAGTCAAGCTGAATTGCTGAAACGTCATCAGTAGTCACGCTATTCGAAATATAAAGCAAAATTCACGTTTCTTATATGGAGATTCCCTTAAAATTTTAACTTAAAAAAAAAAAACAATAATGTTTTTTGTTATAGTGGCAATAGAAATTCACACTCTGTGTAAATTGAAACATTTTCAACTGTCAACCTATAACAGTTAATGAAATCATGCCTTTCAAATATTTACCACCCGACTACAACAAACCCAAGGGAGGCAAGAATCCGGAAAAATCGTAATCAGCACTGAAAATTTCAACTGTCTACGTGTCTACATAACACGATTAATGATATACAACCCGCTGACAAACGGACGCGCGGACAGATTAATAATAGGGTTTTGTTGACGCGGCCAGGGTAGACTACGGAACCCTAAAACGAATATAAACTGGAAATTATTTAGTTACGTACGTAATTAAATAATAGAATCGTACGATTCTAAAATGACTGCCGAAATTGTTTATAAGAATTCGTTTAAATACAAATGACGTGTGACTACGGGTTGTTTTATTAATCTGTGGATGATGGATGCCTCGTTTAAAATTAGTCGTAATTGCGTTTTCGTTTTTACACAAACATCTATGATGCAATTGTTACAACTGCAACATTCCAAATACTAAATTCTTGAACAAATAATGCATTATACTCTTCACGGCGCGTATCACAATCGCCAAAGTTCAATAACACAAAGATCTTTTGTAAAGCCAGTATCAAACTGTAGGTAGGTCATATGAAACAGGTTTTACGTGCATCAACCAGTCCGCGAACTTATCCTATGCAGTTTATTCAACGAATTTAACTTTGAACGTGAAGTCGTGAAATCGAACACGCCTAATTTTGAAATTGGAATCTAGGTAAGAATAAAAATGACGGTGTTTCATCATTTTTAGCCATGGAATTAGTATGTACTAGATTTAAGGTCCTTGAATTCATCTAACCATCGCGAATTAGTGTGGTTTTGGTCCAAAAATATATGACTATTTTTATATTGTAGCGTAAAAATGTCCTTAGATCAACATGGGCCTCTTAATTTACGATAATTGGACGTGCGTGATGGAATAATTTGGTTTCCCACACCACACCTAATAAACGGACCGACCTTTGTTTGTTTGGTTAGACTAATCTTACACAAAAAGGATACATGATGTTACTCACGTATAGATGCTTATAACTTTGGTTTTCTTGGAAAGAAGTTTCGACATGAAAATATGTAATTTTTTGCCAGTATTTGACATTTATCTATCAAAATACGCTTTGTATTTGGACGTTCAGCCATTATTGTGACAGTTCGCCGCTTTCTTAGAAAATCAAAGCTTTAACACGTTGAATGCCATGTGTCTCTTTCCGGAAACACAATGTAGCACCTTCAGAGGCCAGTGTGTCCACCAGGAAACACTATTTAATACATTTTGAAGTTATAGACAACAAAAAAAAAATGTGTTTCCAAAAAGATACACGCGGCCAGAGAAAAAGATTTTTTTCAGGGGCCCATACCCTGGCCCATTAGGCACATATGTACATGAAAATTCGTAGAGAATCTTGGGAAATCACGCATTAAATTTATTTCATACCTATATCCACACTTCCACACTATATCTATATATATGTCGTAGGATAATTTGATACTTCGAATCTTCGCGAAAATCCTAGGGGTTTTGCGAAAACGCGGATAATTAGACATAGGCGAAAAATTATCAAATCTTACTGGACAAAGTCAGGATTTTTGCGAAAATACTCGTTACTATAGTAAGATTTGATGTGCTCAACACTGATTGGCTACAATTTTGCTGGCTGACTTCTAATTGGTTCCTAGTTTGCCGATGATTAACTTCAAGTATGTATGAAAACCAAATCTCCTATTCACACCGTTTCTTAGTTCAAGTCCAATTTTATAGTCCACTTTTAACACAATGACAAACAAAACACCGCTAAACCAATCTCGAAAGCATTGTTGTTGTTGAGTGGTTGACTAAGACTTTTATGATATATGACACTATGTACATCCGTGTAGCACTTTTATTTACCACTTTATTTAAGTCCAAGTAGGTACACTATTTACGATAAAAAACAAAACACTTCTGCAATTTAACTCAGACACAAACGTAAACAAATAACGTGCGGCAACAAATGATTGACATTTAAGACGTCAACCAATCAGAGACGATCTCTTATTGAACGCGCTGACCGACCAATCAGCGTTCTTATTTCATAACAGCCAGCGTTTCGTTTCGCAATATTGCTATAATAACGAGTATTTTCGCAAAAATCCTGACTTTGTCCAGTAAGATTTGATAATTTTTCGCCTATGTCTAATTATCCGCGTTTTCGCAAAACCCCTAGGATTTTCGCGAAGATTCGAAGTATCAAATTATCCTACGACATATATAAAAGAAAGTCGTGTTAGTTACTTCACTTATAACTCAAGAACGGCTGAACCGATTTAGCTGAAAATTGGCAGGGAGGTAGTTTAGAGCCAGGAGAAGGACATAGGATACTTTTTTTTTTTTTTTTTTTTTGCTTTTGGCAAAGGATACTTTTTATCCCCTTCGACCGCGTTCTCGTGTGATGTGACATAAAACGTCAAAGAGAATACATTTCACTATAAAACGTGGTATGACAAAAACTTTGCCTTCGAGGTACCAGGCGGTCATAACTTGGTATGAGCTTATTAAACAGCAGTGTCAGCCAGAAAACGCTTTATGCCTTCGAAGTAACAGGTTATCATAACCGAGTAGGAGCTACCCAAACATATGAGTATCAGCTAGAAAACGCTTACCAGATCACCACCGCGTACCAGGTTGTCAAACTTGGAAGGTTTATTACAACATTTTGAATCTTAGGCGATACGAAGTTCGCTGGGTCAGCTAGTAATATTATAAATGCAAAAGTAACTCTGTCTGTCTGTCTCGCTTTCCAGCTAAAACTACTGAACCGATTTAAATGAAATTTGGTACACAGATAGTTTAGAGCCTGAGAAAGGACATAGGCTACTTTTTATAGCGGAAAAGGGTTTTAAGGGGTTGAAAGGGAGGATGAAAGGTTGTAGGGAAGTATTGTCATTTTTAAAGCTAGAATGATGAAACTTTTTTATTTGGATTTTATTATATAATATATATTTATGAATTATATTTAAAGTTTGTTAAATTTTTACCCTTAAAGGGGTAAAATAACAATAGGTAATAGGGGATGAAAGTTTGTACGAAAAGGGGAATGACAAGAATCGGCGGAACTGCTGGTCGGAATTGAACAATTATTTTTGTGTTGGGTAGCCCATTTATTGAGGAACGCTATATAACATCACGCTACGGTCAAAAGGAGCAGAGCAGCAAACGAAAAATGGACGAAAACTGGCAGGCAATTCGATGCGACGGGAAGGGGAGCGAAAATTTGACGCGGACGAAGTCGCGGGCAAAAGCTAGTTATTAATAAAATAGCATTAGAATTCGAATTAGGTAAAAAAAAAGCAATTTCCAAGAAATTCAAAACGCGGTTTTTAGGGTTCCGTTGCCAAATGGCAAAAAACGGAACCCTTATAGATTCGCCATGTCTGTCTGTCTGTCTGTCTGTCTGTCCGAGTATGTCGCAGCCACTTTTCTCCGAAACTATAAGAGCTGTGCTATTGAAACTTGGTAAGTAGATGTATTCAGTGAACCGCATTAAGATTTTTACACAAAAATAGAAAAAAAACAATAATATTTGGGGTTCCCCATACATAGAACTGAAACTCAAAATTTTTTTTTTCATCAAACCCTTACGTGTGGGATATCTATGGATAGGTCTTCAAAAATGATATTGAGGTTTCTAATATCATTTTTTTTTTAAACAATAATATTTGGGGTTCCCCATACATAGAACTGAAACACAAAATAAAAATTTCATCAAACCCTTACGTGTGGGGTATCTATGGATAGGTCTTCAAAAATGAAATTGAGGTTTCTAATATCATTTTTTTCTAAACTGAATAGTTTGCGCGAGAGACACTTCCAAAGTGGTAAAATGTGTGTCCCCCCCCCCGTAACTTCTAAAATAAGGGAATGATAAAGCTAAAAAAAATATATGATGTACATTACCATGAAAACTACCAACGAAAATTGGTTTGAACGAGATCTAGTTAGTAGTTTTTTTTTTATACGTCATAAATCGTAAACCACAATTTACCTTTCATTCAGTCAACACAAATATAAAAATTAAAAAAAAAAAACATTTCATTTCATAAACGATGATGACGAATGATGATGATGATGACCTGCAGGTTTGTACGGAACCCTCGGTGCGCGAGTCCGACTCGCACTTGGCCGGTTTTTTGGGTTTGGCGCACGCCCCTCCCTTTTCGCCCACGTTCACACGGACGTAATAAATCCGGTCCGGCAATTTTTCGCAAACTGAATTTTTTAACGCACTCTATAAAAAAAAAAAGCGGTTTCATACATTTTGGTCGAGTTGGTATTGAACTTTTGAATGAAACAGGAGTTTTTTTTTCGCGATTTCAGGTTTGGTCCCATAGTAAAAGTTGTTCATAATGATGAGTACAATGACCCCTTAAGAGGGTGTGCGTTAATTACGTTACATGTTGTATAACATCACGCTACGATAAAAAGGAGCGGAGCAGCAACGAAAAATGGACGAAAACTGGCAGGCAATTCGATGCGACGGGAAGGGTCAGGGCAGCAAAAATTTGACGCGGACGAAGTCACGGGAAAAAGCTAGTGCACAATATAATCCTGCCGCGATATTTTGACGTTTATGCGAACGTGGTGTTACGCCACCCACGCTAGTAGATGTCAGGGACATGAACTGTGTAGGTGTACAGCATACAAGTAACAATTGAGTTTAATATTGTTTTGTTTATTTTATAGTCAATAAGACCTATAACAATAACATCTCACCCTCAGTAATCCTACTTCCTACTAATATTATAAACGCGAAAGTTTGTATGTATGGATGTGTGGATGTTTGTTCCACTTTCACGCAAAAACTACTGACCCGATTTAGATGAAATTTGGCACACTGATAGTTTTTAACCTGGAATAACACATAGGGTACTTTTTATCCCGGTAGTATGTTCCCGCGGGATAATTTCCGACCTCCACGCGGGCGAAGCCGCTGGCAAAAGCTAGTTTAAAATAAGATGAACCAAGTACTCGTCATTATAACATCCGAGTAGAATATCTGCACTCTTTTTGTTTTTGCTTGGGAAATTATCAAGTGACGTCTTCCGCCCTGGGCGGAGCGGGAGGGCGTGTTAGACTTTTACTGACTAAAACCCACTCGTGTTCCTTCAGTTGCCCATATGCCAGGGCCACGGTAACTCTATCGAATAAATCCGCGACCCTGGCAGAAGTCAGCACCCTTATCAATCAGAATTTAAAAAAATTGAAGGAACCTAATACATTGCTTCACGTGTTCCAAAAAAAATTGGTTGCCTGTAAAGTCGGTATACGGGCGAAAGTTTTACGTGACAACGACTTTGAGTGGTAAAATAATTTTAATGTGAATATTCATTCGAGCGGGCTAACCATGCCCGAGTGGAAGGGACGCGTGCCTCTCACTCGCTCTCATTGTGAGCGCATAACGTGAGCGGAGCGTAACGCAGTTTCTTGAAGTGTCACCCGGCACACCAATTTATAAGACGTTGTCACGTCAAAGTTTGTCTGTTCAACAACGTAAATAACGCAATGAATGTTGTTGAACTGTCAAAATCAAAGTCGTTTCTGTTAGGGTGTTACGCAATTCTGCCAGGGTCGCGAAATTTGTTCGAAAGAGTTACCGTGACCCTGGCACAGGCAACTGAAGGAACACGGGTGGGTTTTAGTCAGTAAAATTCTGACACGCCCTCCCGCTCCGCCCAGAGCGGGAGACGTCATTTGATGATTTCCCTCCCACAAAAAGAAGGGTGTTACGCAATGACCCTGCGGTATTTCCCGAATGATTACGCATAGGTACATTTATTTAGTTATTACGAGCTTAATGTTGTATTGCCATTACCCGGGGACAAGTCTAGACGAAGGAGGTTTATTCCGACATGGTGACGTCACGACGAATGACATGTACGCCACAGGTCGCCAAAAACTTCGTTGAAAGAAAGAAAAGAAAATACATTTATTTAACACAGTTAAAAAAGGACACAATAGGCATACAGCAGGAAAGAGTTATCATCATCAGCTCAGCCGCAAGACGTCCACTGCTGAACATGGGCCTCCCCCTACTTGGGGGGCGTCGCCATAATCGCCACGCTTGGCAAGCGGGTTGGCGATCGCAGTATGATGGTATAATGCATAGAGAACGCTGCTGCCCATTCTCTAGTAAATCCCTAAGTCGCCTTTTACGACACCCACGAGAAGAAATGGCGTAATGCTATTCTTTATGTTTGGCACCACAGGGGACAAGAAAGAGTAATATAAAAACATAAAAATTGAAAAAAAAACATGTAAGGTGTGAGATGTCAGAAACTAGCATTATAGTGTGCCTCACGACTGCGCCAAAAAAGGCCCAGTTCAGCAAAAATGCCTAACAATTAGTGCCTGACACTGGTTTTCTACTAGACCTGAAGTGTGAGGTGAGGGTGACTCGTTGTCAGTTGTCCTCACTCCTGCGGGCAAACAGTCGCGTCGCGTTGACGCGACGTGCCTGTCTGCGGTGCCTTTATACCATTATTATACTATATCTATACATTTATATCTATTTGTGACAAGAACGTCCTTTGTTCCCTTAGAAGTATAACTCTATTTTCAAATATTTCGCTCCATTTTTCTCGTATATAAAAGGAAAGTATTTTTCTTGTCTATGAAATGATGGACGGCATTGAATTTCCATTATAGGTTTTTGCAAAGGAATAGTGTGAAACATGTCAATGTCAACATCTCAAAGCTACTTATAAGGTTTTTAAACGTTACATTCAATTAATTTTTTTAGTTAAATAGGAGACTAGGAGAAAATAGGAGAAGTCCACTCATTCTTTCCTTAAAATATTTGTACGAACCGACCTCTTGGAAGGGGCAACTAGAATCAATTCTATTTTAATTTAAATGTAGACGTTCAAAAGTGCTACTAATATTATAAAGCTGAAGAGTTTGTTTGTTCGGTTGAACGCGGTGACCTCAGGAACTACTGGTCCGAATTGAAAAATATTTTTGTTTTGGGTAGCCTATTTATTGAGGAAGGCTATATAATATCACGCTACGATCAAAAGGAGCGGTGCAGCAACGAAAAATAAACGAAAACTGGCAGTTAATTCGATGCGAAGGGTCAAGGGAGCAAAAATTTGACGCGGACGAAGTCACGGGCAGAAGCTAGTTTGAAATAAATTATTTGATTTTGACTTTGAGGTAAAAATATCGCAGCGAGATTTTATCGCGCATCGGACTCAACTCTCGGTCGATATAGTCGATTAGTAATATAAACACATTAAAAACCCCCAACCCCGTCCACCGCCTCCTCCGTCTAAATATCTCCCGCACCGATGGCTAGTCTCCGTTGAGATTGGCCGCCATGGCCGAAATACGGCCTGGAGGACTATATTACATACAGTCAGCCCAAAATTTGGCTACTAGCTTAGCACTTTCAGCAGCGTCCATCAACTCATGTGGCGTGCAAACAACAGGACACGCTGGACAATTTATTGAGTAGGTACCCCATTGTTTGTGGGACAGCACCACATTTAAACTCCAAGGTGAAGTCATTTCCACCTGATCAGGTTTGTGTTTCGTTCTGCCTCAGTCCGAAGTCTACTTAAAGACTTCCAGGAAAGCTGAGGTAACTCGTGTCCAGGTGCATGATTTTCAGGAGGTGGAGCGAATAGGTTTGAATGGAAAGCACCATGTCATCACAGGCTTAGTTTTTGCTTAGACCGTTCGCCAGTAAGTGGGATACACTTCAAAAAGCTGTTGCGGCTTTTCAGCCTTTGTGACACGAGGATGTTATCGTGCAAAGGGCGTCGTTTGTCGGAAACCATCTTGGCTTTTTCTGTTAAGCTTACCACCAATTTCTGTTGGCGCTATTCCAGCCAGTGGATACAGCATTTGCACCGGGGTCGGTTTGACGCAGCCAGTGTTGAACCGAGTATTGAGAATCTAATAAAGTAAATCTCAGCGCATCGAAAAAACATACTGTCCGATTTTCAGCTCTCGGTGCTAAAGAGAGAAGATCTAGTGCGCAAAAAATCTTACACGAAACTGTTATACCTTCCGTCAAAAATCTAGACCGTAAAATCCGATGCTTTCTTTCATTTAAAACATAATAATAAAAGAATGTCTGACTACCTATCAAATAAGGAAAGCGAATTACATAATGTGATCTACTGAGCTGTTAACAATGAATGGATGAACGAATGAAACGAATGGTTTCGTGAGAAGATGAATCTAATTATTAAAAGTAAAAAGGTGTGTTTGTGTTCGTGTGATCTTTGTTAAAGAGATCATATCAATCTCTGTAATTTAAAGTCCTGTTATTTTTATGTGCGCAAATAAGTGTACTTATTCTTTTTCTGAAGATTTAAATCTTATTCTAAAAAAAAATGCACGATCATTCTGCTTAACTAGACCAATTTTTCCAGTTTAAACTTAAAGGATCAATATTCTTGTACTCAAATTGCGAAATGAACCGTTTTTTTTTTGTTCTATGTTTTTGAATTTATCTTAATTAAAAAATACAGAACAGTTAAAACCCAGTGCGCGGAAAAAAATCGGGGCGTAAAAACATGGTCGTGCTATCTTCAACTGGCACGTGTGAAAAGCGAGAAGGCACATCTTTTGCATACATATTGCCATTTTGGATCTGATTTCTATAAGTTATTGTCACTGAATATCAAAATCGTGATGGCCTGGAGGCGTAGAGGTCCGATTTGAAAGTGCCAAACACTGATATGACTGTCTATTTCATTTTATAAAAAGGTACTTCCTTATAATATACACACTATATCGCCGCGATATTTTATCGCTCACTGGATTTTCACCTCTCGTCGCTAAACCGAGGATTGAGAATCCAACAGGCTGCATCTCAGCGCGGCTAAAAATGGCACTGTTCCCAGTACGCAAAAAAAAACCCGCAACGATATTTTTACGTCCGTACGAGTAGATAGACTAACCAATAAATCGAACACACTTTCGCATTCATTTTAATTTATGGATTCATAGATCATAGACACGACGAAAACCACTTTCCATGTGGCCAGCCACTAACCAGTTACATAAAAAAAACAAATATTTAAACTTAGAATGGCCCATTGAGCGCCCATATAACACAGGTGACATAATGTCGTCTAAATCCAGTTTTCAAGGGCCAGAGGTTACCGTTTGCTAACTAGAAATTCGTTACGTCATAGAACGGACTCGGTTATAATGAGGACACGAATATGCTTTGTAGGTGTAGCTTCCAACACGACATCCTCATTAAAGTGTCCAGAATATCTTGACACGGCAAAATACGAATCTATGTTTTTCAATACTTAGATCATCTAGGACTATCTTCAAGTCTCAAGGCGAAAATTTACTTGTGCCATCTTCGGAGACATGGGGTTTACCATCCAGGTGAAGATTCAAGACCTAGGATCCAGAGGAGGGTGGGTGTATATCCTGGTGAAGGGGTTTAAGCAGAAAGGAATTTATACCCGAATCGCTATAGCGTGGGTATATCGGTCATTGACCCACCTAGATTTTCTAACATGGTTTATTTAAAAAACAGAAATAAAGTCAGTCCAGAATCAGCAGAGAGAGCAGTGATGATGGCCCAGTGGTATTCGGGTATAGCTTGTATGGAAAGAAAGAGAAATGATGGGCCTTCACAGCGAAATTCAATTAGAGAGGAGTAGAATTTTTTCCTGACAAAGGCGATCGTACTATACAGGTTGGTCCTGGATAAAGTGCAAATACGAAAACCATGGATTCAGACCATCACTCTCAACATTTTTTGTCAGGAGTTTTATTGTCGGAAATGAAAAAAATCGACACTCCATACACAATTTACGAGTCAGCTGCCAACATTGTATGGAGAGACGAATTTTTTTTCATTCATCCGACAAAAAAAAACTGACAAAAAATGTTCAGAGTGATGGTCTGAATCCATCGTTTTCGTTATTTGCACTTTATCCAAAATCATCCTGTATGTTAGATGTTTGTTACTCAATTACGAAAAAACGGGTCAACGGATTTGCATGATATTTGGCAGAGAGATAATTTATAACCCGGATTAAAACATAGAATAGTGTTTTCCCGATTGTACCACGCGGACGAAGCCGCGAGCAAAACCTTGTAACCCTATAAAGATTTGAGTATTCAAATCTAAAAATGTTTTGCCGTTGGCTTTAACAAGTAGTGTTGCCCTGAAATATCCATGTATATTGGTTTATGTGTAGGTTGGAGTTCTTGAATTTGTGTAAAGACACTATTTAGACAACTTATATTAGACGGACAATTCTCTGAAAACCCGCATTAATTCTCTGTCATCAAAAAGATTTTATGAAGTTTCACATCCATCATCATTTGTCTAGCCTTTTACCAACTATTTAGAGGCCGGCAGCCAGGCTACAGGAATGTAGCTGTGTATCAGTATTTTACATGGAACGACTGGTAACAAAATACCCTTCGTGAGACTGGTTGTCAGACTTTGGGCTTCTGACGACCCGTAACATCTGTCAAAGAATTACAAACTACAGGCCGGATCCAACGGGTTAACGTGCTTTCTTACTTAATTTCATATCCATCTAGCATTACAGTCAAATCAAGTTACGTCACACTAACAATATGAGTAGAGTAAGACTGGTTTTTATTTTGACAGTTTAGCAACATTCATTGCGATATTTACTTTGTTGAGCAGACAAATTTTTCGAACATATGAATCAGTGGATTATCCCGTTTTTGTTTGGGTGGTAAATCATCAAATGACATGATCTCCCGCTCTGGGCGGAGCAGAAGGGGGTGTCAGACTTTTACTGACTAAAGCTCACCCGTGTTCCTTCAGTTGCCTGTGCCAGGGCCACGTTAACTCTTTCGTACAAATCTCGCGACGCTGGCAGATGGATTAGCCCTAACATTCAAAATGATTCAGATTCTAATTGATAGTATATTACTCAATTAGTGTGCCGAGTGACTTGAAACTGTAATTTGTTATTTCATTTGCAAAATATTGAACGTTATTTAGAAAACCTTATTTTTAAATTTGCAAGTTGGCTAAGTTAACATTAAATTCTTAAGTACAAGGTAAGCAATTACGTTAATTAGCTAAATAAATAATTAAAACCAGGAAGCGTTCACTTCATAATTTTATCAATTGAGGATCGCGGACCCTCTTGTTAACGTTTTCGAACGAATAAATTAACGTCACACGGAAAACGTATATTTTGAAATTGGAATAATATTTTGACACGTGTCCGGGAATAGATAACTTTGTTATTTTTTTATGTTTAAGGAAAATTTTGACGAAAAATTATATATTGCGTAGTTATTTTCACTGGTATTTTTTGGTGGTTCTCTTGTCATGTTTTATCTGCATCTCTCTGGTAACTTATTCGATAGCACTTCATTTTTACACGCGGACGTTGCGCTAAGGTCATTATCATCATTATTTCAGCCGAATGACGTCCACTGCTGGACATAGGCCTCCCCCAATTCGTGGGGGGTTCGCCATAATCGCCACGCTTGGCAGGCGGGTTGGCGATCGCAGTATGGTGGTAAAATGCATAGAGAACGCTGCTGACCCTTCTCTATTAAGTCCCTTAGTCGCCTTTTACGGCACCCACGGGAAGAAATACGACACACATGGAACCTTGACGTCTTGCACCTCACGGAACGACGCGATGCGATAAGGTAGCTCGCGAAATTCAAATGATGACTTTTTCATGAAATAGTCATTCAATGGCGTAATATGAACTTAGATAATTATCACCCGTAACGATTGTCAAATATCCATGATTAACAGGCGGGACCAACGGCTTAACGTGCTTTCCGAGGCACGGAGGGGTGTTGGTATGTAAAGGTGTTCACCTGTTAACCAAGCCCCGCTTTTTAGGGTTCCGTTGCCAAATGGCAAAAAACGGAACCCTTATAGATTCGTCATGTCTGTCTGTCTGTCTGTCTGTCCGAGTATGTCAAAGTCACTTTTCTCCGAAACTATAAGAGCTATGCTGTTGAAACTTGATAAGTAGATGTATTCTGTGAACCGCATTAAGATTTTCACACAAAAATAGAAAAAAAAACAATAATATTTGGGGTTCCCCATACATAGAACTGAAACTCAAATTTTTTTTTTCATCAAACCCATACGTGTGGGGTATCTATGGATAGGTCTTTAAAAATGATATTGAGGTTTTTAATATCATTTTTTTCTAAACCGAATAGTTTGCGCGAGAGACACTTCCAAAGTGGTAAAATGAGTGTCCCCCCCCCGTAACTTCTAAAATAAGGGAATGATAAAACTAAAAAAAATACATAATGTACATTAACATGTAAACTTCCACCGAAAATTGGTTTGAGCAAGATCTAGGAAGTAGTTTTTTTTTCATACGTCATAAATCGTAAACCACAATTTACCTTTCATTCAGTCAACTCAAATATAAAAATTTAAAAAAAAACATTTAATTTCATAAACATAAACCTTATGCATAAATCGTGAATACCTTCAGGTTTGTACGGAACCCTCAGTGCGCGAGTCTGACTCGCACTTGGCCGGTTTTTTAAATGTTTATCTGTTTGAATAGATATACGAGTACTACCGGGTGTTCCGTATGGTGCTAGACGTAAAGAAAATACCATCACATTTCTTTCCGTGGATGTCGTAAGAGGCGACTAAGGGACTTACTAGAGAATGGGCAGCAGTGTTCTCTGTGCATTTTACCACCATACTGCGATCACCAACCCGCCTGCCAAGCGTGGCGATTATGGCAAACCCCTCCAAATTGTGGGAGGCCTAAGTCCAGCAGTGGACGATTGTCGGCCGAAATGATGATGATGATGATGACACTACCAGAACTTAAAAAAAAAACAACTTTCGTAATTACGCAGAATATTGATCACAACTAGCTTTCGCCAGCGCCCGCGTGGAGGTCGGAAATTATCCCGCGGGAACATACTACCGGGATTAAAAGTACCCTATGTGTTATTCTAGGTTATAAAATATCTGTGTGCCAAATTTCATCTAAATCGGGTCAGTAGTTTTTGCGTGAAAGAGGAACAAACATCCATACATAAAAACTTTCGCGTTTATAATATTAGTAAGATAGTAGGATAACAGAGTGAATGACTAATATTGTTAGGAAAGCTGTGGTTATAATCACAAGCGGGAAAAACCACTAGCGTCGCTTGAGTGTCGGCGATTCTAATCGAGAATTTGATATCATAATGGTCATAGTAAAGTTTTAAACACCACAGACATGTTATAACAGGGTCGCGAGATTTGTTCGAAAGAGTTACCGTGGCCCTGGCATACAGGCAACTGAAGAAACACGGGTGGGTTTTAGTCAGTAAAAGTCAGACACGCCCTCCCGCTTCGCCCAGAGCGGGAGACGTCATTTGGCGATTTCCCACCCACAAAAAAAAGACAATGTAATAACAGAGAAGTGTGAAAGAAAAAGACATGTTGCGCTGAACTCACATAAATTGGGATAAGGGTAAGACCAGTGGTAACGATTGCGAGTTACGAGTTGTAAATCGTAGGTTCGAACCTAGACAGGCACTTTCATAATTACCATTTCAGCGGAAGACGTCCATTGCTGGACATAAAATCAAAATCAAAAGTCATTTACTCAAACTAGGCTGAGAGTCAGCACTTTCTGAACGTCAAAGTTACATAAGACAGTCCTCCCAATACACCCGCGGAAGTGCGGAAGCGGAAAAAAAAATAAAAAAAAAACCCCTGACTGTGCTTTCCGCATCCAGTGGAGTCCTACGGCCTTCACAAGGTCAACGGTCCAAATCTACGTCTTCAGGTACGTGATTGCCACTCCAGAACCTTAACCTGACCGGCCATTTATTCTACGAGCAATATGCCCTGCTCACTGCCACTTTAGTTTGGCAATTCTTCGGGCTATGTCGGTTGCCTCGATTCTCCTGCGGATCTCATCGTTCCTAATTCAATCACGCAGGGACACTACAAGCACATAGTCCTCTCCATTGCCCATTGGGTGACTTTAAGTCCTCTAGCTCTTTACTTTGTGTAAATTCATTCATCACCACTGCAAAACGGTGAAGGAAAACATTGTGAGGAAACCGGCATGTCTTAGAACCAAAAATTCGAAGACATGTGACATCTACCAACCCACACTGGGGCCGCGTGGTGGATTACTGTCCACTCCCTCTCACAGAGTAGAATCCTGTGTCCCAGCAGTGGGAACGTTGTAGGCTAATTCTGTAAGGGAAAGAGATTAATGCTGATCTTTTTAGGGTTCCGCACCTCAAAAGGAAAAAGCGGAACCCTTATAGGATCACTTTGTTGTCCGTCCGTCCGTCCGTCTGTCAAGACCCTTTTTCTCAGGAACGCGTGGAGGTATCAAGCTGAAATTAATATCAAATACTCAGGTCTACTCTGTCCCTTGGAGCTGTGAAAAAATCAAACTTCTAAGCTAACGCAATCAAAAGATATAGCCGTTTATGCCGCAAATTTCCGCAAATTTTCGAAACTCGCAAGGGAATCAAAACTTAAAGGGTACTTCCAGTCGATCTAGAATTTTGAAATTTGGTACGAAGCCAACGTCTTATAGCACAGATAAAGGAAAAATTGCGAAAACCGTACATTTTTAGTTATATCATATACTTAATAAAAATATTTTTTTAAATTTTAAACTTTATACCTATAGCTTTGTACGGAACCCTCGGTGCGCGAGTCCGACTCGCACTTGGCCGGTTTTTTTCTCAACACAAGCCTCTAATAAAGAGTTTGAGAACCATCTTTTCCCTTTTACCTACTTCATTCTACAAATAAGAATATCCCAGAAAAACGTTTTAATATAAAAGTATAAAATTACTTTTCTTATAATTTGAGAAATGGGTTCAATTTCCTTAAACAAGATGTCGGAAGGAAATTCCCGCCAATATTTTATAAATCTTAATTAAAATCTATTATGACTGTTATAAGATGTCTGAGGCCTTATAAAAAGATAAAATTTAAGAAATGCCGTAACAAAATGTTTGATAGATGTTTTTTATCATATATTTTTATCCTTTTGTAAGTTGAAGCTGTTCGACGACCCTCTCTTTTACTTTATTTATTATTTATTTATTTATTTAAACTTTTCGCACACAAAAAAAAGGTACAAAGGCGGACTTAATGCCTTAGGCATTCTCTACCAGTCAACCAAGGGTGGTGAAGAGATTACATGGCAGGTGCTTTGTTTGAGAGGAACAATAGTGAAAAATGTATAATGTGTACTTTGTCATTTGATTACCTGTGACATTTCATAATTTGAGCCATAAACATTATTCGGACTTTTTTTCTACCGGAATTGGCCATAGAGTACGTATTCGCTACAGCAGTACTTCTAGAAACGGAATAAAGTGGGGTTATTGCAAAACACACTTCATCTGTCTAGCTTTTTCTCAACCATGTTGGGGTGGGCCTACAGATTAACTGGATGCAGCTGAATACCTGTATGTTACATGGAGCAACTGCCTATCTAACGTCCACAACCCTTTTACTGGGTGACAGGATACCCCTTGGTAAGACTGGTTGTCCGACTTTCTGGCTTCTGACGGCCCATAACGACTGTTACACTGCCACGATTGACAGCCGGTACTAACGGCTTTACGTGCTCTCCGAAGCACGAAGGGATCTTGGTATGTAAAGGTGGTCACCCATCCACGGACCAACCGTGACAAGCGTAGCTTGACCTGATCGATGGATCCGTGCGGCATACCCTTTCCACTGAAAAAAGAAATTTCGAAATCCATACAACATTGCCGGCAATATCGCGGAACATTCATCTTTACATAGCATAAAATAAAGTCTCTGCTGCGTTTGTAGCATCTTTTACACTAAGCAACTAATTCTAGTGTGGTTTTCATCAATAGACAGAGTGATTCAAGAGGAAGGTCTATATGTTGTATACATATGAGGGCGAAGCCGCTGGCAAAATCTAGTAAAAAAAAAACATTCGGACGAATTGAGATCCTCCATTTTGAAGTTCGTTAAAAACTTAACCAACTCAATACGTGGCACCACTACCAGGGTCCCGAGATCTATTCGAAGGAGTTACCGAGGCCCTGGCACAGGCAACTGAAGGAACACGGGTGGGTTTTACTCCGTAAAAGTTTGACACGCCCTCCCGCTCCGGCCAGAGCGGGAGACGTCATTTGAAGATTTCCAACCACAAAAAAAAATACGTGGCATCATGTCTGACTAAAACCAGCTAAACTCCAAAATAACAGCTCAGTTTAGCCCGGAGCTCATCTAATCACGTTCGGCACGGCAACTAACTAATTGATACCAAAACGTGGCGTGCCTGATGATCGATTAAAGAAACTAGGACTCGTTGCGTAACTGAAGCGATCAGGTGTGACGATATGTGGCCAAGTGGGTAATGGTTCCAGCGTAATAATAACTGTCCCACAGTAAATAATAGCACCATCCCATTTCATCCGGTGGGTGTGAAGGGCTTGTGGCTAAGTAATAAAAGCCGCACGGGTTGATCGTTCAGGTTAAGCTACGCTTGCCGCGCTTGGTCCGTGGATGGGTGACCATATTTATATACCAAGACCATTCCGTGCCTCGGAAAACACGTTAAGCTGTTGGTCTCGGCTGTTTTTCGTAGATCTTAGACAGTCGTTACGGGTCGTCAGAAGCCCGAAAGTCTGACAACCAGTCTTACCAAGGGATATCGTGTTACCCAGTAGGGGTTGTGGAGGTCAGATAGGCAATTGCTCCATGTAAAATACTGGTACTCAGCTGTATCAGGTCAGACTGGAAGCCGACCCCGCTTTATAATAGTTTTATGTAAAGATAATAAGTACCTTAGTCATCCTTAAAGACACCCAAGAGCCGCTACACAGCTATTATTGAGCTTTATTGAAATTCCCTCGCAAAAATTTTTACGTGTCGTAAATATGGGTTAGTAGTCGATTCGCACGAAAATTATTCGTACGATCGTGCGAATCGTCCCCTTTCAATAAAAATATTTTTTTAGTAGGCGATTCGCACGGAAGTATTTAAATTGCGTGCGAATCGACCCCTTCAAGAATTAGTAGTATGCGATTCGCACACTTAACAAAATGTGCGAATAAAAATCTAAGTACAGTCATGTACAATATTCTAGAATATTAATATTAAAATTCAATAATTCTCTATTCGCATCGCAGTCACTCCAGTTGCTCCAAAATTGTACTAGTTAATACTTAATAGAGAAAAAATATTTTGTTTTTGTTTATTTAATTGCCACATTTAAAACCATACCTTAGCTAATTAAAACGATTTTTATATTGTTATTACGAATATTTAAAAAGATTTATATATTTATAGTTTCGTTATATTTTTCGTTGTTTTTAAAATTAGCTTTTAGACCATTATAACGTTAATTATTTAATTTTGACTTACCTTTTTTAAACAACATTATTTTTAACAAGACTCAGGAGTTCATAAAAAGTTGATTTCGGTAAAAACTCTAATAAGTAGTAATTTGTGATGATTTAAGGTAAATGCAAGTGTACGGAAAAAGAGTACTTACTTGTAAAAATGCAAAACCAAATATTTGATTATAAATCGTACCTACTAACTGTGATTTTATTTGTAATCTTGGTTATAATTATGGTTTTAAGTTATTTAAACTGTGAATGATGTAAAATCACTTTCTGATAGATACAAAGTAAAATATAAAAACTTGATTTCCTTAAAAATCGTTTTATTTGTGTCCTGTATTAAAAGAAAGCATTTTGTACGTGATAGTACTTTTTTCTTGAAACTTTTCGATAAAGTATAGGTGTGTGCGAATCGCATACTACTAATTCTTGAAGGGGTCGATTCGCACGCAATTTAAATACTTCCGTGCGAATCGCCTACTAAAAAAATATTTTTATTGAAAGGGGACGATTCGCACGATCGTGCGAATAATTTTCGTGCGAATCGACTACTAACCCGTAAATATAACAAGAATGTCTGAATGACATTTCATTCACCATTTTCCCGCGCTTTTATCGAAACCACCATTTTGTTTTTACTGCGATCTACAAATTTTACAATCTCTGCGCCAAAGGCAAAGGAAATGATCTAGTGAACTTAGGTAAACAACTTCATTTAACTTTAGTTATATATGACGCGGAAGAAGGAATGAAGTCGGACATTTACTTCCGTTTGTAGATGACTTGAAAGTTAAGTAGACTGGATAAGTTAGGACAGAAGATCTAGTCGCAATTATCATGAAGATAACACTAAGGAGGTCACATACACCAAGGGCATGGACAATAATCTAAACAAAAACCAAACCTTTATTGTAACCTATTATGTCTTATGTAATTTTGATTTTGATTACAGAAAATCCAAACTCTCAGCCTAGTTTTGATAAATGACTTTTGTATCATTAGTTTTGTTTTAATTTTCTAAATGATTGTCAAACTTTATAATTTTAGCAAAACTATTGTTTTCTCAACAATTCGCTGTTGACAAAAAAACAATTTTACTAAAACTAATCAGTGATTGAGAATGGAGATGATATCATATTATGATAAGTACTTTTTTTTTTACAGCAATTAATATTGAAAGTTCGATGGATCAGGTAAAACTACGCTTGCCACGGTTGGTCAGTGGATGGGATACCAGAGGGATAGTTGCGGAACTTTTTATCGGTAGGAATTGGTTTAATATTCATAGTTAAACAACATTCATTGCGTTATTTACGTTGGTGAGCCGACAATTTATTCGAACAAATGACGCAATGGTTTAGAAATCATCTTCAATCCCATTCAGATTCTAATAAATTGTGCGTTTCGCCACAGAATATAAATTAGTACCTTACGGTACAGAAGTTTCACTCCCGAGTTTAGGTATGATAAACGCAAGCGTCCGGCCACCGTACTAGTCTCAATAGGCTTGCACTCGCTCGACTTGTCGCACACGCAGCGCACGCACCCGCGGATCAAAAGTAAACTGTTAATACCGTAAAGTACCTACTATTGTATATTCTACCTCTATGACAGCCCTAGCAGATTGAAGCGAGACGGCAGACAGTTATTGTACTATGAACGCTATACGCAATGCAAAAGGTTGAAATTAGGTTGTTTTCCAGAATAGTAGGTAAATATTTCGGGGATTTTGGGCCGCTTGTATGGAAGTGAGACAGGCCTGGTTTCGCAATTAGGGTGCAGCCATACTAAGACCCCTGCATGCCTGCCTCGGACGTTGGTCCTGGCTGTCATTCATGAATCTTTAACACGTTAACTGCCATATCGGACTATGTGTCCGACACTTTTTGTTCCATTCAGGCCTTATCGGACTATATGACCGACAACACATACAAAATCTGAACATGTCGTTGCTGCCTGGCGGCCATGTTTTTGGAATAAATAATGTGTTTATGGAATAAATAATCTATTTAAATTGTAATAATAACACTAAGTACATTTTTTGTCTTTTTCTGATTTTAACCATGGCAGTTAACGTGTTAAGAGTCGTTACGAGTCGTCAGATCCCTGAAAGTCTCGACAACCAGTCATACCAAGGATATTGTATTACCCAAGAACCGGGTTGTGGAGATCAGATATGCAGTCGCTCGAAGTATAGCACTGGTACAGCTGCATCTGGTAAGACTGGAAGTCGACCCAAACATAGTTGGGAACAAGCAAGACTGATTGAACCTTCTGTAAACACTTTCTATTGTGACATCAGCCGTTATAATCATAGACAATCACGTTGTTGTATAACTCTTTGACCTTAGACATAACTTTTTTTTTTGTTATTAATTATTTTCTGACAGTTATTTTTAAGTTATAATGACTTCTTCGAACTTTTCTCGTTTTAATTAATTGGGTTCTCTTTGACATCTATTTTTAGTAATTAATCATTTCTCTAAACGAGTATGGATAGCTTCATTCTCACGACTTTCCTCACGACAATACTCCTCAGTCTTCCGCATCACTGATGCGGAAGACTCATGCTCAGTTTTCATGGTAAGGGCATGTGCCCTTACCATCGTAATTGCGAAACTTTTTATCGGTAGGAATTGGTTTAATTTTCATAGTTAAACAACATTCATTGCGTTATTTACGTTGCTGAGCCGACAATTTATTCGAACAAATGACGCAATGGTTTAGAAATAATCTTCAATCACATTCAGATTCTGATAAATTGTGCGTTTCGCAATTAGGGTGCAGGTCCACTAAATGTGTTTCTTTCCTCAAAAGACCATTTCAGACACCAATCTACATGGTCTGACCAAGACAATAATTGGACTTATAAAGAGACTGTGACCTCTGAGTTTGTTTCGGCCTTTCCTTCTTTTTTTTTCGGTAAACACCGACCTCATTAGTCTTTAAAATATGGTTGACGAGTAAAAGTATTAGTACAAACCACGAAGTAAGAAACCTACTTACTGATACAGAAATAATATCATTTATCATCCGATTCCCACACAACTTTTCAGTCACCGTTTCCATTTTCAAACTTCCTCTTACGCTACGTCCTACGTAGGCGGATCAAAGCGAACGCGATTATGAAGCGGTGACACGCGAACTCAACGCGATGCGGTGCGACGCGGCGGCTATGTCCTACGTGCATGCGAATCGTCTCACACAGCCGCCACTGACGCCGCCGTTCAGTGGGCACTGTGGATTTGTCATGGACGGACGGAAACAAATTTATTGGAAAATTCATATCTTAAATATCAAATACTCAAGAAGTATGAACGGCGAAGAAGTGGGACTAATGTTGTATACTTAGAAAGTCCCAGTTAATTTGGCCCAATCCTCCCATTCGCGGTATAATAATAACCGGTTGTGATATTTTATATTCCTTTTATCCTATAATATAGGACGTTCTTGGATAGCATTAATTAAAATTTCTATAAACCCGAAATTATAACCAAAAAAAAAAATACGACGGCACCGCATCCAGTTCGCGCGAAAATATCAAGCCAACTGATCGCGTTCGCTTCGTTTCGCGCCGCTCCGCACCGCACGCATGTGCGTTTGGGCACGTAGGACACTTCAATAGGTTTCGACTGTTTGTTGTTTTCGCGTCGCGCCGCGCCGCTTCGCGTTCGCGTCTAGATCGCTCACGCAGGACGTCGCGTTTTAGTCGAAGCTCTCATTCAATTTTGACCTTTATTAATTCGTTCGGAAACTCGACAACCGTTGTTTATAGGGTTGCCTACCATATTTTATAATATGTATTAATAACGTATCCGACTTTATTTTGGACAATTCATTTACTTTAAAGTTTTGCATAAAAATAAATAATGCGAAAATTTCTTTTATTTCTAATCTTTAAATGCGTAAAATACCAAACTCATTGGTTATTTAATGAGTCAAAAAAACCTAAAAGGTATACATTACTCAATATTGATTGAAGAGCTAGAAGGTAGAATTCTCAGAGCTAAAATGCTGTTGAAAAATGGCAATATCAGATACCCAGTTTACCAGATGATTAAAAACGAATTATTAATTTGTTTAAATATCGAAAACAATGTTAGTTTGCGTTAACCACCCATAAGTTTGAAAATTATGTTTGTTTTTTTATTAAAAGAATTTTGATGTTCTTTTTCTTGTTGGTAACCCTTTGTTATGATAGCGACATGATAAAAGTTAGCATGTAATAAAATAATCAACGTACGCCTCCTTAATTATAAAATTAATAAAGTTAATAACACAATTATGTGCTTGACGTTTTAAATTAATTAATTTCCTGGTCATTAAGGGAGTTTAAATCTGGTGAAATACTAAATTTTATTTTGTATGGCTGTGAGTTATTGTTGTTAGGAGTACATTCTATGTCCCTTCGTTGATTAGTAAGAAATTAGCAAGCAAAATGAATCTGTCTGCCTTTTCTCAACTATGTTGGTCGGCTTCCAGTCTAACCGGATGCTGCTGAATACCAGTATTTTACATGGAGCGACTGCCTATCTGACCTCCACAACCCAGTTACTGGGTACCACGGTACACGCCTTGGGTGTCAAAGACCTACAACCTACTACGACCTAGAGTGATAGCCGGGACTAACTGCAGGATTAAGACCCTACCTTGACAATAAATGATAGTTGGATTGTTTCCCCCGCACGCGGGGAGTGGCGGATCTATCTTCAGTGGTCGGCCGACACGTCAGAGCGCCACAAACTTTATTGACTTATTTTACCAATGGCCAAAAGTGGAACGAAGGAATTATCACTGACCGAAATTTAAAAACGTTGCTTAGCATGGCCTTTTGCTAAGCATTATTCGTGTCACCGTCGCACAACTGTTAAAATAAAAGTGCAAGATAAAGACGGCAACATATTTAAGAAAAATGTGCATGCCAAGTGACGTTAATTTGTCTCGGTCTTTGAAATTTTTGCGCATAGTAAACTATGGAGTAGACAACTAATACAAAATATTTAAAAACCTTAAACTTAAATTTTGATTAATGGTATGCATGGGTAAAAAAAATAAAATTAATTGAAATCGAATAATGGTTTGTTATAGAATTTGAATTCCTGATTAACGGAAAAATAAAGAAAAAATTCCATCACGTAAGATTTTGTAAAAATCTTCATAAATGCTACCATAGTACAAATATGATATGATAATAATTATTATTTTCGGAAGGGCTTGTGGCTAAGTTACAACAGCTGCACGGGTCGGTCGTTCAGGTTAAGCTACGCTTGCCGCGGTTGGCCCGTGGATGGTTGACCATCTTTACAGACCAAGACCCTTCCGTGCCTCGGAAAGAACGTTAAGCCGTTGGTCCCCCTGCCAGGGTCGCGAGATTAGTTCGAACGAGGTACCGTGGTCCTGGCATATGGGCAACTAAAGGGTTTTAGTCAGTAAAAGTCTGACACGCCCTTCTGCTCCACCCAGAGCGGGAGACGTCATTTGAGGATATACCATCCAAAAAAAAAATTTGTTGGTCCCGGCCGTCTTTCGTAGATCTTAGACAGTCGTTACGGGTCGTCAGAAGCCCGAAAGTATGACAACGAGTCTTACCAAGGGGTATCGTATTACCCAGGAACAGGGTTGTGGCGGTTAGATAGGCAGTCGCTCCATGTAAAATACTGGTACTCAGATGCATCCGGTGAGACTGGAAGCCGACCCCAATATAGTTGGGAAAAGGCTAGGGAGATGATGAACAATTATTATTTTCGACTGTCATTTTACTTGCTGGTAGTTATTAAAAATATCTAGTAAATGTGATTGATTGTCGACTGATTGGTCTCTCTATCGACAAAACCGAGCCACAGCTATTTGCACAACCAGAATTAAATAACTTGGTGCGTAAATAAGATCTTTCTAAAATGGCAGCAGAACTTTTAGGATCTCGAATCAAAGAAAAAAAAAAATTGACTACGGGCACTACTTTTCCATAGAATAGATATAGAGAAAAAGCTTTTGTCTCAATTTTTGCTCAAGATGGTGATTCAGTTTTACTGTAAAGATATGAAAATGTTTAATGTCAAATATGACAAAGAAGCTTCAGTGACAAGCAAATAAGGTATTACAAGGATTTATAACAGTTTATTTCATCGAAGATTATAATCTTTATTTTTTTATTTAAGCACGCACTTATGTTATCTCAATTGACTTTAGACATTGGCAGAATAGTCGACATCGGCTTTGTTTGCCATAATAAAAAATAGAATAGAATAGAATAGAACAGTTTATTTTGTCAGGTTAGTGCTAATCTATACTAATATTATAAAGAGGTAACATTTGTTTGTAAGTTTGTATGTTTGTAAGTTTGTATGTAGGGGGTAATCTCCGGAACTACTGGTCCGAATTGAAAAATTCTTTCTGTGTTGGGTAGCCTATTTATCGAGAAAGGCTATAGGCTATATAACATCACGCTAAAACCAAGAGGAGCTGAGCAGTGATGAAAAATGTTGCTAAAACGGGGAAAATTGCACGGGTATGCGATTCAACGCGACGGGAAGGGTCGGGGGAACAAAAAATTTATCGCGGACGAAGTCACTGGCACAAGCTGGTATGCAATAAAAACAAAACCCTTTACCGCCCAACGAAGTGGGCACAGGTCAGCTAGTCGTTATGAAAATCTAAATGTGTAAGTAGTAGCTTTGTTTGTAATTTTCAAAAAGGTACATTTTGCATACCTTTGTTATTTACGACAATCTTCTAGAGGTATATAAATAAAATGGATGTTGATATATAAGAGATTGATAAACTCCAACTTCGTTTCACCGATCACCATACATTTGCTTGGTAAAATCATTACTCTCCTTTGGGCCGCAGTCAGATATAAAACCTCACCTTTTTCACACTTGTAATGCTACTCCATTCCTTCGTTGTGCTCTTGTATTTATAGTGTCAGTACTTGACATAAATATATTGTTGACGTACTTCAAATCTAAAAACTAATCATATATTTTAATTTATTTCTAAATTAACGATTATTATAAGTTTTTGGGATAAAACTGATGTTCTTCTCTAGAAAATAGGATGTTAACTCAATATTACTTTACAAAGTGAGAATATATTGTTGCTGTAATGCTTTAGTGAAGGTGGTGAATTCCTTTTACTGTTACCATCATCTTATTGGTATTGAATTCCCGCAAAATGAATGAATTAATTGCCCTGTGCAGGTACTCCTAACCTTGAAGGTACTGTTCAATTTTGGTTTATGGTTCTTCCCATTTTCATACATAATTTAGGTCGTCACTAAATAGTAATAGAAAAAGAATGTAATATTATTCACAGTCACAAAAATAGACACATATACAGTCTAAATATAAAGTTTTTGGAATGCCAACACTTATTATATTAAATAATTACAGCAAAATACTTCACTACTACCTTTTTCTGGGAACATAAATAAATATTTAAAAAACGTAATTTTGATCGCACCGATTTGTAAAAATGTGACATAGATCCGTCGTCGATGAGCCCTACTGGGCGACTGATTTATGAACGGACGAGAGTGATGACACTACTTATTATAGGCAAAAAAAGAGATGGCGATAATGTGTATGCGCTTGGAATAAAATAACGTATGTGCCAAAACGAATCGCCGTCTTTTATGAATGAAAAGTATGATTAAAACGAAAACTGTTTTACAAAAACTTAGATAAGATTATTATCAATGTTTTAAAGTAAACTATGTTTAATAAATCTAACGCATTGCGCCTTGAGGCTAAAAAAATCATAAACATGGATAGAACTTTGCGATTTTTTTGTATCGAGAAAATTTTATCGTATCGTGTATCCCTTTTACAGGATACTAGATCATATAGTCAAAAAACATGCACTTAAATATTAAGTTCGGCTATCATATGGTAAGAAAGGTACACTTAAAAGAAAAAGCACGGTTTTTTCAATATGCAAGCCGAACAAATAAACATCAATATAAAAACACCTACCATTGAAACACTAATAGACGATTTCCGTAATAATTATTTTCATTTGACAGCAAAAACCGCGCCAAAAAAATCAAAGCAGCGTAATTCCGCAACCATTTCACATTTTTTTATCAATGACAAATCACTTTCGCTGTGAATAACGCTTGTAAGATGGCCGAGTCCGTAACTCACATTGGCATTGCGTAATATTACGATTTTCAACTACGAGAGTGAAAGTTTAAAGCTATTGTTGATCGTAATTGTGGCTTCAATTGCTTTGTTAGCAATCTTCGCTCTTACGAAGTGATCCTCGTGGGTCTAGGTATACTCTCTACGCATGCAAACATCCCAACGACGGATTTTTTTCTTGGTACTGGATT
This sequence comes from Aporophyla nigra, assembly GCA_947507805.1. Lineage (NCBI taxonomy): Eukaryota > Metazoa > Arthropoda > Insecta > Lepidoptera > Noctuidae > Aporophyla > Aporophyla nigra. Next base: position 8,595,062 of record OX382319.1, on the reverse strand, counting down.
TTTATTAACACGATTTTATTAGCTTGGTATGAATCTGTTACACGGAATCTGTAAACGTGATTTGCACACCCTTCAGAATGTCGTATTAATTTGAAACTTTGCACACTTATCAAGGACCGATGACAATACATTAATTTCATATATTTCTGCGATTATCCTAACCAGGATCACCAGAGGGGTAATTGTGGAACTTTTTATCGGTAGGAATTGGTTTAATATTCATAGTTAAACAACATTCATTGCGTTATTTACGTTGCTGAGCCGACAATTTATTCGAACAAATGACGCAATGGTTTAGAAATAATCTTCAATCCCATTCAGATTCTGATAAATTGTGCGTTTCGCAATTAGGGTGCAAGCTAGCATAAAATTATAAAAAAGAAAACCCGCTTTTGTAGCTAGGCTAACTAAAAAATAGAAAATAAATAATAGTTTAAAAAATTAATAAACACGCCTTCATAGAAAACAAAACTAAAAAGTTGATAATAATGGGGAAAAGCGTGATGTACTTTTTGAGGTATATTTTAAACTAGCTTTTGCCTGCGACTTCGTCCGTGTCAAATTTTTCTCCCCTGACCCTTCCCGTCGCATCGAATTGCCTGCCAGTCTTCGTTAATTTTTCGTTGCTGCTCCGCTCTTTTTGATCGTAGCGTGATGATATATAGCCTTCCTCAATAAATAGGCTACCCAACACAAAAAGAATTTTTCAATTCGGACCAGTAGTTCCTGAGATTACCGCGTTCAACCAAACAAACTCTTCAGCTTTATATTATTAGTATAGATGATATCAGCAAGCTAGTGACAGAATGGTATCCAAGGGACGGCAAAAGAAATCGAGGTAGGCAGCCTACCCGCTGGGAGGAAGAAATAAAGATGACAGCAGGCCCAAACTGGCGGAGAGTACCTCACGACAGACGTCACTGGAAATTGTTAGAGGAGGCCTATGCCACGAGGCACACCGAAATTGGAGACATTTTGTGATTTTTGTTTTAACCATTTATTGTTAGTGTAATTGTCTGGTTTCGGAATAATAAAAGGCTTTATAGCGTCCCACACCTTTGTTTGCAATAGTTAGCATATAGTTAACAGAGTATATCGCAGCGCATCGAAACACACTGTTCCATTTTCTGTCACTGTTTTTCGTTATTATTTATTCAAGTTAACTTATCTTTTTCTATGCACATGTTTCTGTGACAAATACTTAAATCTATTTAACTTCCTGCCAGGGTCGCGAGATTTGTTCGAAAGAGACACCGTGGCCCTGGCACATGGGCAACTGAAGGAACGCGGGTGGGTTTTAGGCAGTAAAAGTCTGACATGCCCTCCCGCTCCGCTCAAGAGCGGGAGACGTCAGTTGATGATTTCCCACCCAAAAAAAAATGGTTTTGTTTTGTTATTATTCGAGTGTCTGTGACGAATACTTAAATCTATTTAACTTTTCTTCTAATAAAAGAGAATCAATACTCTGTGCTTTTCTAAGGCCATTGTCCTATAGAAATGACATTTAAGATTTAATCTTCATTCAAAGATAACTTGAATCAAATTCATTTTCAATTCGTCCCTGATTGATCAATGTAATTAGTCATTTGAAAAGGAATTTATTACTCTTGCGTAGCGTTAATTTTCTTTGAATACGGGGAATTAAGGAGGGGTAAACTGTTTAATACGGTCTTAAATTACTTATTTAAGGGCGCACCGAGCTTCTGGCGGTAATTGAAGCGTGGCATCTAATTTGTGTATTTCATTCGTAATCTATACTATAATCTATACTATAATTATATATATATACAGGATTAGTTTTTATCCAGTGCGCAAACTGTAACCATGAATTCAGCATATTATACTACATATCAACTACCAGACGGGTGTCGTATCTGGTGGACAACTACCAGACGGGTGTCGTGTCTGGTTGACAACTACCAAACGGGTGTCGTGTCTGGTGGACAACTACCAGACGGGTGTCGTGTCTGGTGGACAACTACCAGACGGGTGTCGTGTCTGGTTGACAACTACCAAACGGGTGTCGTGTCTGGTGGACAACTACCAGACGGGTGTCGTGTCTGGTGGACAACTACCAGACGGGTGTCGTGTCTGGTTGACAACTACCAGACGGGTGTCGTGTCTGGTGGACAACTACCAGACGGGTGTCGTGTCTGGTGGACAACTACCAGACGATTGATGTCGGGACGTTGTTTAAAAGCTAGTTACGCAGTAAACTCTGCTTGCGCGATACAGGATTAGGGTCACAGCACACATATCAACTCGGAAACGGATCGTAACCGTATCAACACGAGCCGTTCAATATGATTTGTATGAAACTCCCTACTGAAAAACACACTAATCGGAATCGTAACGTAAATGATTCGCCTTGGGACAAGCTCACGAACCGCGATCTGGCGCGTGGGAACCAGCGGTCCCCGCGTTTACGGATCGTCGTACCCGCGCTTACGCCTCTCCGTCGCCGCGCTTGCGTCTCTTCGTCCACCCTTGCCCCTTTCAAGGCAACTTCAAAGTCGATTCAAACTGATCTGGTGCCAGCCAGGTCAAACAGCGGTCGGCGAGCCGTAAGCGCGCTGTAGCCGAGTCGACGTATCGGAGCTGCTGGTCCGCTTTGATTCCGTGCTTACGTTAGGTTGACGACTGTTTGACGGCGAGGCGAAAGGCGTTACGGTAACGATCCCTTTCCGAATTGATATACAGTGTGCTGTGACCCTTAGCGTGACGTCAGTGGCGGTGTAGATGCCGCTACATACATGGGCGTACCCAGGTTCTGGGCCAGGGTGGGGCAAACTAGATTTTTTATAAGCACTTGGTCAAATAAATAAACTTAAATTAAAATGTTTTTTTTTTAAATTCTTTAAATATACAATGGCTATTTTAAAAGTAACTTTAGACGATTTGTGACCCGTTTCGTGAAATAATCGCCCATAGCGTTGACAAATTTTCTATGTACACTGAGCATACAAAGCCCATTCAATCTACTTCAATCGTGGTCGATCTTAGCTACGTTTTTACGCGTCTCAGTGTGCTGAATGACCTTTCGAATGTAGCTGTGGAATAAGGTATTAATTGTCAATATTCTAGGGATGTCTTCCACTTTCGGGTAAAAAGATTCTGCTACTCTTTTATTAACTCTGTTATTCCAATGCTTTCAAAGTCCAGCTGCTGCTTATTCATCCAAAAACTGCACCATAGTTCGGCTTCAGATGTGATCCCTACTAAATCATAAAGTTTGGATACTTCCTCAATACATTTTTGTAATTTTGGAACTGTAATTTTGATTATTTGAGCAGGGTGCAACAATGAAAGAGTAAACGCTGGTGAATAGTTTTTGCCGAATCTCGCCCTTAATAAAGATGATAACGAATCCAAATAGGGAACGCATAACGAGCGACGAAAATTATCGCTAAGGGGCTAAACTACAAATACTCGTATTTCTAAATTATCTGATTTATGAATTGAATCCTTCAATATCTAACATCATCATCATCATTTCAACCGAAAGACGTCCACTGCTGGACATAGGCCTCCCCCAAAATCCGCCACTGCGACCGGTTTTGTGCTTCCCGCATCCAGCGGTTTCCTGCGGCCTTCACAAGGTCATCGGTCCAATTACCTTCTTTATATAATAATTCTACTGTACGTGTGTATGTCACTGAACTTCTCCTAAATGGCTGGACGGATTTGAATGATTTTTTTTTTGTATGCGTTTGGGCATCCTGGATGGTGTAGATTCACAATTGACCCGGTAGGTGGCGCTGCTATCGAATCCTAGGAAACAGGATAACGGCTGTCCGGTCAGCTAGTATCTTATATATCAATTGTATAACTAAAGAGTAATAACGGTGCAGCAAGGATGAAACGAACGTAATAATTTCGCAATTCAGTCAGTGGTGCGCTCTTAAATTATCAGAATAGATTAATTACTGAACTTGTTTCATATTCTGAAATGGTTTTGAGAAACGCGGTCACCCCTCCCGCAGGATTATTTTGTGTACCGACTTTTGTGTATATATATAGGCTCAAAGGGACTCGTGGCAAAATGATAACAGAAACTGGTCGAGCGAAGATCCATTACATATCAAGACTTGAAAGCAAAGCATATATCTATACAAATAAATAAAATTGGAGTGTCTGTTTTTAATATTAAGATAACCACTTTTTACTAAGTGTATATGGATGTATACACGGTAACATATACCAAAACAACATTTTTGACAATTTTTGTCTGTCTGTCTGTTTGTTTGTTCCGGCTAATCTCTGAAATAGCTGGACCGATTTTGACGGAACTTTCACTGGCAGATAGCTGATGTAACAAGGAGTAACTTAGGCTACTTTTATTTTAGAAAAAATAAATAATAGATAAAAAAAAACTAAAAACACGCTGAATTTTGAGACGTATGTCAGCGTAGTTTGTGACGTATGTCAGCGTAGTTTTCAAAGACAGTTTTTATGAAAAACTTTGTTAAATACCACGCGGACGAAGTCGCGGGTAACAGCTATTACCTATAATACATATAACCTGAATTAACATATCTTACCGCGGTAGTACGTCCTCCTGCGTTAATTGCCGACATCCACGCGGGCGAAGCCGCGGGCAAAAGCTAGTCATCAATAAAAATAAATAAATAAATCACGTTAAGCCGTTGGTCCCGACTTGTCAGTAGTAGATCTTTGGCAGTCGTTACATGCAGAAGCTGTCTGTTTTTCACAATCTCCTGACCAAATGATCTTCAAAAACAGAGCTTCCTCGTTTTGCTGTGCCCTACAGGGTCCATAATGATCTAAATTATATAATTACCACCTAAGTACACATTATGGTGAAGCAATATTGAGTATTAACGCTCAATAGTCTGAGAAAAAAAAAATTGTAAGTATATTTATCTTTTCAAATTTAGTATAAAACAAAGTCGCTTCCAGCGTCTGTACGCTTAGATCTTTGGAACTGAAACGTGACGGATTTTAATGCGGTTTTCACCAATAGACAGAGTGATTCAAGAGTATGGTTTATACAGAGTGTCCCAAAAATCAACGTCAAGCCGAAAACGGTTGATAGGCCAGGTGGTGACAGTTATCAGAAAAATAATTTAAAAAATCTAAGTACTTTTCAAATTATTGACATTACTTTTCATATTATTTTTTTTGTGAGTGATGCAACCCTGAATAACCCTTCTGTAAACTACAGTCCAAAATTAAAACACAACTACCTCAGTTTTAAAGAAAACATCACTTTTTTGCTCCACCATGTACTAAAAATTATTACATCGCCCAACTTTAACTGACTGTACTGAAAAAAAAATGCTTGACTTAGATTTTTTTTATTGTTTTTCTGATAACTGTCACCACCTGGCTTAGCAACCGTTTTCGGCTTGACGTTGATTTTTGGGACAGCCTGTATGTATAATACGCGGGTGAAGCCGCTGACAAAAAGTTAGTAATATTATAAAGAGGAAACATTCGATTGTTCGTAATGGATAAACTCAAAAACACCTAAACTGATTTAAAAAAATATTTCATTTTTGTGAAGCTATATTATTCCGGAGTAACATAAATATAAATTACACACGGACGAAGTTGCGGTCGTAGTGCTAGTCGGTTTGTAAATGACGGAGTTCTTGGGTAAGAAACATATACAACCTAATTGAGATTCTCCTCCTTTTTTTGAAATCGGTTAAAAATACTGTTAATGACATTAATAACGGTAAAAAGCTCAAATTAATAAATATAAATTAGGTACTTTTACTTAAATGGTATGCTTATTGTTATGTGTGAACTTTTGAACAACAATGCAATGAAATCAAAATTTATTTCACTGTTTGCTAACAATATTTGATCTGTAGGTTTTTCTGTTGTTTTACTGACTCCCAGTATTCGCTGCCAGCACTGGTTTCCTCCCGGCACTGGATTCCAGCACTGACCTACGTTCGGATTTCGTGCTTAGGCGACATTTCTGATGTCCGATTTCTGATAAACCCAATAACACTACCCGACCTGGGAATTGAAGCCGGGACCTCATGCTCAGTAGCGCGTGCGGCCACTAGACCAACGATGAGATGTACATTTCTCTTTTTCGTTTTGAAGAAAAGTGAAAGAAAATAGGTACACGTATTTAGCACAGACTAAAAAGCACTCAAGCAAAAAAAATAAGTACAAAACCTATAAAAAGTGTAAAGTGCGACCTAGAGCGCGGTAAAATATCGTCACGATATCTTTACGTCCGTGCGAACGACTTTAGAGAGGGGCGGATCGCTAAATTCCATACGGTGCCGCACGTAAAGAATAGCAGCATCCCATTTCTTCCCGTGGGTGTCGTAAAAGGCGACTAAGGGACCTACTAGAGAATGGGCAGCAGCGTTCTCTATGCATTTTACCAACATACTGCGATCGCTCCAAATTGGGGGAGGTCTATGTCTAAGTGGACTTGTTTTGGCTGAAATGATTGCTATATAAAAGTATGTGGATTCACAAGATTGTGTCCTTGGTCTGTAGTACTTACTGGTGACTACGTTGACACATAGGCATTTGACAGATTGTGTGATATCTATCAAAGTTCTCATAGAGTTACACATAGTATTATTAGCCGTGCGAAAATTCCCTAGCTATTTAGTACGCCACATATTTGAAAAACATTATCATAAGACTGCGGTTTACGATATTAGCTACGATTAAAAATTGTATTTTTTAATAGCCAATTTAAGACTCGTGCAGGGAGGCGCGATGTGACTCTTGTTGATCAATTTCTATGAAAACTGCATGGAAACTGGCTAACGAGAATCGCATTGCACCGTCGCAACGCGGCTGTCTTCGAGAGCGATCCAAATGTAATACTCAAACTTTTACTGACATAAGATGTCCTCGGTTTGACATAGGCCTCCCCCAATTAAGGGATTTGCTATAATCGCCAGGCTTGGCAGGCGGGTTGGCGCTCGTAGTAAGTTGGTAAAATGCATACAGAACGCTGCTGTCCATTCTCTAGTATATCCCTTAGTCGCCTTTAACGACACCCATGGAAGGATATTCTTAACGTCTGGCACCACACCGACTACTCAAACAAACGATAAAACCAAATTTTCTATAACATCAAGCTGTGAAAAGGTAAAGGATTAATCATTTTTAAAAAACATCTTAAGTACATGATCTTTGACTCTAGTTATCTCAAAAACTCTGCGCAATCCACGTCCGCTGTCCGGGCTTATGTGGTGCCGGACGTAAAGAATAGCAGCATCCCATTTCTTCCCGTGGGTGTGGCAATAGGCGACTAAGGGACTTACTAGAGAATGGGCAACAGCGTTCTCTATACATTTTACCACCATACTGCGATCGCCAACCCGCCCGCTAAGCGTGGCGATTATGGCTCATCCCCCAAATTGGAGAAGGCCAAAGTCCAGCAGTGGACGTCTTTCGGCTGAAATGATGATGAAGCGTATAAATTACTGAGAAGACATCTTAATTTAATCAGTTATCTAACGAGGAGAAATGTTCTCGAATTTCATGAATACTCGTCTAAGTTTTAAGGGTTAATTATCCTGCCAAGGTCGCGAGATTTGTTCGAAAGAGTTACCGTGGCCCTGGCATATGGGCAACTGAAGGAACTCGGGTGGGTTTTAGTCAGTAAAAGTCTGACACGCTCTTCCGCTCCACCCTAGAGCGGGAGAAGTCTTGATGATTTCCCACCCACAAAAAAAAGGGTTAATTATTCGCAAAAGCTGGCAAAAGCTAGTAGCGAATAAATAAACAAACAAAAATGACTAACATACTCGCTTACTTTACTTAAACAAAACATAACATAAATACTTTGTGTAGTAACTAACAGAAGTTTATTAACATATTTATAAATTATTTATTAACTTGCTAATGGTGCCGATTCCCTTATTCACAAACTAAACTAAATTTAAGTTCAGTGCATCTTTTTCTTTCTATTTCATTAAGAAAAGGACAGAAGATAAATTTTAGTTCAGTCCTGTCAAATTAATCAGCGCTCCATACAAGTTTAGATGTGATTAAAAACTTGCCTACTAAAATTACGTCAATTTACGTCAAGCGCTGATTAATTTGACAGGACTGAACTAAAATTTATCTTCTGTCCTTTTCTTAATGAAATAGAAAGAAAAAGATGCACTGAACTTAAATTTAGTTTAGTTTGTGAATAAGGGAATCGACACCATTGTCTTTGTTGAACCTGTTACGTTAGTTTTACCGAGATATTAAAATGGTAATGGTTTTTTTTATTGAAGTTAGAAATGTTAAGATATAACTTGGTAAGTTCTTTTTAGGGTTCCGTTGCCAAATGGCAAAAAACGGAACCCTTATAGATTCGCCATGTCTGTCTGTCTGTCTGTCTGTCTGTCCGAGTATGTCACAGCCACTTTTCTCGGAAACTATAAGAGCTGTGCTATTGAAACTTGGTAAGTGGATGTATTCAGTGAACCGCATTAAGATTTTCACACAAAAATAGAAAAAAAGCAATAATATTTGGGGTTCCCCATACATAGAATTGAAACTCAAAAATTTTTTTTTCATCAAACCCATTCGTGTGGGGTATCTATGGATAGGTCTTCAAAAATGATATTGAGGTTTCTAATATCATTTTTTTTTAAAACAATAATATTTGGGGTTCCCCATACATAGAACTGAAACACAAAAAAAAATTTTAATCAAACCCTTACGTGTGGGGTATCTATGGATAGGTCTTTAAAAATGAAATTGAGGTTTCTAATATCATTTTTTTCTAAACTGAATAGTTTGCGCGAGAGACACTTCCAAAGTGGTAAAATGTGTGTCCCCCCCCCCGTAACTTCTAAAATAAGGGAATGATAAAACTAAAAAAAATATATGATGTACATTACCATGAAAACTACCAACGAAAATTGGTTTGAACGAGATCTAGTAAGTAGTTTTTTTTTAATACGTCATAAATCGTAAACCACAATTTACCTTTCATTCAGTCAACTCAAATATAAAAATTAAAAAAAAAACATTTAATTTCATAAACGATGATGACGAATGATGATGATGATGACCTGCGGGTTTGTACGGAACCCTCGGTGCGCGAGTCCGACTCGCACTTGGCCCGTTTTTTTTTTTATAGTTGAGAGTTGCTGCTAGATTCATTTTTGGGATGATACCCTTAAAAAAAGTTGTCTCGTTAGTTTGCGATTATATCGAGATCCAACATGTGGGCTAAAGTATTGCCAGCTAAATTAATTTTGAGTTTTCTCTTATATTAATTTAGCTACTAATAATAACGAAAAAACAAAGTTTTTGTTATAGATTTTCCCAAAAACTACATAGTTGGATCTGGGAATCGAGATTATGACAAACTTAAGTATTGCTAGCTAATTTAATTTGTCCCTATAGAGATAACTCTATACGGTCAAATAAAATAGCATGTTCCGAACTTTGTTCATTTAATAAATGACACTATGACATGTGCATTAAGACAAACATAAGTTCTTTATGCATTTTACCACCATACTGGGATCGCCAACCCGCCTGCCAAGCGTGGCGATTATGGCAAACACCTCAAATTGAGGGAGGCCAATGTCGAGCAGTGGACGTGTTTTAGTTGAAATGACGATGATGACATAAGTGTTGTAATACTCCACGAAAAATAACAAAAACAACTGAACAAACTACGCGCGCCCGGCCGATGCGGTTCGCTGAGCGATTACGGGCATTGTGACCTTCGACCATCGAATAATGAAATTATTTGTTTTGTAAATAAGGAAAAAATATTTAAATTATATTAATGTAATAATGAATCTCAAATAATATAAGCGCAACTTTGTTCAAAGTTAAATATTTGTTTTGTTTTAAATTTCGATATCCAACACGTGGATAAAGTTTTTGCTAGCTAATTTAATTTAACCCTGTATACAGGGTGACAACGACAACGTACAGGGGTACAGTGTTGTAATTTGACGTTATACCCTCCGTTATAGTGTGAGCCATTTGCAACAATTAAGCACCCCATAAAGCCTAAGCGAAACTTCATGGGATTTGAGAAAACACAGTTTTTATGATGTTTTTTTGAGATGTCAGCAAAAATTTAAGGGATCTAAGGCCGATGCCTGCCAGGGTCACGGAATTGTTTGAAAGAGTAACCGTGGTCCTGGCACAGGCAACTGAAGGAACACGGGTGTGTTTCAGTAAAAGTCTGACACGCTCCGCCCAGAGCGGGAGAAGTCATTCGATGATTTCCCTCCTAGAAAAAAAGAAGCGTAGGTTTGAATCATGGCAGGCGCTTTACTTAATGTAAATAATTTCATCACCACTGCTCTCAAAACGGGGAAGGAAAACAGGTCCTAGAAATGTCCGAGAAAGAAAAATTCGAAGACATGTGACATCTACTAACCCGCATTGAGCCCGCGTGGTGAATTACATACAGTCCACTCCATCTCACAAGGAAGATGCCTCTGTCCCAGCCGTGGGAACATTATAGTCCGATTATGATTGAACTACTACATACCTCTTCGAATACTGTTCTTGAAAATACTTAGAACGTACGTAGTTTAGACAAAAACAAATCACCTTTAGCAATTCTTGTCATTCAAATTGCAAAACCAATATGGCGGCCCAAATGTCAAAAGAAAGGGATATTCTCATAAATTTGCATTAGTGCGAAAGAGTCGGGTATACAATGATTACGGATAGTGCTTTAGGGAATGTTACTAATGTCCTACTTTTGATTATATGTTAAAATATTAATGTGTCATTTGTAACTAAAATGTTTACATACATAAACTCGAGCCTGCGTTCAATGGGGTTAGTTAACGTTACTCTCTGGCCTTGGACCAGGCCATAGTACGGAGCGAGCGAGAGGGCATGGGGAGCCTCCTGCGACGCAGTAATGCTCGAGAAAGAGGGCGCCCACACGCGCCTTGCCGCCGTAGGAGACGCCCCGGGCGTCGGGAGTCCATAGCGGACTCCCGGCCATCGTAGACGCGGGCTTGCGGGCGGCAAGCAATGGGTAGCTCGCCGCCCGGTAGGGACCAGGCTCCGGTCGATGGCGCCTAGTGTTCCACGCGCTCCTCAAAGAGATGTAAGTATACATTGAAGGGGTCTGTTAGGACCGATGCCAAAGTTATGCGATCTTCTGCAGTGTGGATTGCTCGGTAAAGCTTCCTCCAACAACTGCGGGGTAGTTGCGTAATATACTAAGAGTTGAAAAGCTTTCACTTTGACAGTTCAACAGTATCCATTGCGTTATGTATGTTGCTAAGCAACAAATTTTTCGAACATATGAAGCAATGTATTAGTAACTAGCTTTTGCCGGGTCAGTAGTTTTTGCGTGAAAGAGGAACAAACAAAACCCTATGTGTTATTCCAGGTTATAAACTATTTGTGTGCCAAATTTCATCTAAATCGGGTCAGTAGTTTTTGCTTGAAAGAGGAACAAACATCCATACATCTATACATCCATACATACAAACTTTCGCGTTTATAATATTAGTAGGATAAACTTCAAAATGATACAGATTCTGTGTTTGTGAACCGAGCATTCCATTTTCAAAAGGCCATAAATGAGATCCGATAAAACGCGAATTTAAGCAAAAACGTCATCATCATCATTTCAGCCGTAAGACGTCCACTGCTGGACACAGGCCTCCCCCAAATTGGAGGGATTTGTCATAATCGCCACGCTTGGTAGGCGAATTGGCGATCGCAAAATGGTGGTAAAATGCATAGAGAACGCTGCTGCCCATTCTCTAGTAAGTCCCTTAGTCGCCTCTTACGACACCCACGGGAACGATGGTGCTATTCTTTACGTTCGGCAACACACGAGAAAAGAGGTCGCTTATAATTAAATTAACACAATTAAAAAATATTATTCACACGTACTTTTCACCCATAACCTTGTGCAAAAAGGTTTTATTGCGGAACTCCGATATTCCGCGCCATTGTTCCTTTAGTACAGTTATTTTATCTTGGGCAACACAACCTTGCAGGTTGCAGGTACGCACGGCTAATCAAGCTTTACATTTCCAGTATAAGGTGACATCTCATTGAACGAAAAGCCTACAGAATGCGAGATCAGCTAAAACTGGAAATGTATAGCTTGACTTTTCGCCTTGCGTACTTGTGACTTGAGTGTTGCTAACTAGCACGTGGTTTGAACGAAAGTAGTTTATTGTTACACTTTAAATGTGTTAGCGTTTTATTGTTTACTTACGCAAATGTCCTGCAGATTTGGTAGCGTCTTGTGACGGGTCGTTGAGCTCCCTAAAATAGTGTTGAGCTACACGATGACTGATATTATATGCCGTCTGTTGGGACAGGGCAGTTCAAAGCTACAATGGCTCTTTCTTCAAAAGGCTCCTCCAGACATTGCCCTGCATTGTTAGACTCACATAAAATTCTAATAATATAATGTTTGGTCTTTAAAGAGACCATGACCTCTGAGTTTGTTTCGGCATTTCTTCTTAGAGAACAGTCAGCTAGGAAATGCCGATGCCATCTAATTTTAAAATATTGACCAAAAATAATAGTTTAAAAAAACTAAAAAACACGCTTCCATAGAAAACCAACTAAAAAGTAGAAAATAATGGAAAAAAGCGTGGGGTGCTTTTTAAGGTATTTTTTTATTGATATCTGGCACCTCACGCTTTTTTCCATTATTTTCTTTTTCTAATGAAGCGTGTTTTTTAATTTTTTTAAACTATTATTTATTTTCTATTTTTTAGGGTGTTTCGCATTTTGAGACGTATATCAGCGTAGTTTGTGACGTATGTTAGCGTAGTTTTCGAAGACAGTTTTTTTGCTGCCCTGGTAACCCTGGCAAGGATAATGGCACAAATGAAATTATAGTATTGTCATCGGTCCTCGATAAATCAACAGAGTTTAAATGAAATCTGGTCGTTTAAAGTGGGTCAAAATCGCGCTATAAGGAGTCGGTTACAAACAAACATACATACAAGTGAAGCTAATATAAAGCGTGTAAAAATGTCGACGTGTAAAAGTGTTTTTATAAGTGTACTTACAGAAATATACATTTCATTTCGTACTGGATTTATTAAACCTGTTTTTTTTCTTTTTGACATTTGACGGAACTGGCTGATAACCTGCCTGGCCTTTGCCTACTTTATTACTTACTTTTAGAGAGTAATGGTGGCCCAGGGGAACGGCCGCCATTTACAAGTTGTTTGTAGTTCTAAGCTCTTCCTTTTTGAAATCGGTTATAAACAACCCTATTTTTTTGCTTCACCGTAGTCCTAGATAGCATCACTACCTCTATGGGCAGAAGTCAAAACTGTCAAATCCAACACAATTCATACTAGTCAACACATCTGACATTGGCAGAATTGTCGACATCGGCACCATTGCCATAGAGAAAAATAGAATAGAATAGAACCATGTTTATTTAAATCTATGTATTCCTCTAGGTCACAAAGTTGTTTACAAAGATGTCAACCGCATTGAATTGTACAAGCTAGGGACAATGCTGTCACCAGCAGAAAGTCCTCCAAACTAGAACTACTACAGAAATAGGTGTGTGGGTTATGTAAAAAGGGTTTCTCGTAGGTACATTTGTTTACATTTTTGTCTGATACTTTTGGAACAGACTAGTCACGTGGTACGGAGGAATGAGAAAAATGTCGAGAATGATGTTGACTTTCGGAACGGAGTAACAGTTAGTAGATCTGCACCCTAATTGCGAAACGCACTATTTATCAGAATCTGAATGGGATTGAAGATTATTTCTAAACCATTGCGTCATTTGTTCGAATAAATTGTCGGCTCAGCAACGTAAATAACGCAATGAATGTTGTTTAACTATGAATATTAAACCAATTTCTACTGATAGCAAGTTACGCAATTACCCCTCTGGTTAAGCTACGTTTGTCCGGTTGGTCCGAGGAAGGGTGACCATCTTCACATACCAAGACCCTTCCGTGCCTCGGAAAGCACGTTAAGCCTTTGGTCCCGGCTGTCATATGTGGATCTTTGAGAGTCGTTACAAGTCGTCAGAAGCCTGAACGTCTGACAGCCGGTCGTGCTAAGAGGTATCGTATTACCCAGTTACTGGGTTCTGGAGGTCAGATATGCAGTCCCTTCATGTAAAATAAATGGTATTCCGCTGCATCCGGCTAAATTGAAGTACCCTCGTAGTTAAAAACGTTCAAAATATAGTCGCAGTCTCATCTCAGCGACTATCAAATGTCAAAAGCTTGTCAAAAATTTATAGAAACTCGCGGTATTTTTGACAGATTGAGACTCGGTTTAGTGATCAGTGAACGTTCTTAAAATTATGAGAATTGTCCCTCTTTATTTTTTTTTTGTGGGTGGGAAATCATCAAATGACGTGTCCCGCTCTAGGGTGGAGCGGAAGAGCGTGTCAAACTTTTACAGACTAAAACCCACCCGTGTTCCTTCCAGTTGCCCATATGCCAGGGCCACGGTAAGAATTGTCCCTCTGGTACTCGACCCCAACATAGTTAGTGAAAAGGTTACGCAAAAGATGTTATCTTTCAGACAGACATGCGGAGAGACGAACAGATGATTGTCTTGGTTGAATAGTATAGAATCCAGTTGTGTTGCGGGGCTTAGTCTTCTCCGCTGAAGTACTAAGAAGAGCTGAAAAAAAACAAAAAGCCCTAACGCTCACCCTGAGCGTTAGGGCTTTTTGTTTTTTTTTAAATGTGAATCATCAAATGACTTCTCCCGCTCAAGGGCGGAGCGGGAGTGCGTGTCAGACTTTTTACTGACTAAAACCCACCCCTGTTCCTTCAGTTACCCATGTGCCAGGGCCACGGTATCTCGTTTGAACAATCTCGCGACCCTGGCAGGAGAGCGTTAGGGCTGTCTTGTGTAATTTTGACGTCCAAAAAGCCATCCGACTATCAGCCTAATTTGCTAAGTATAAGGTTCTTACTATAATGAACAACCTATAAAGTTCTACTGGAACACAGAGGGGTAATTGCGGAACTTCTTATCGGTAGGAATTGGTTTAATATTCATAGTTAAACAACGGCGTATGTTTAACTTACCACCAGATATAGTAACATATAACAGACAAAAATAGTAAATGATCACCAAAATTAAAACCCGCATTTTAATGTAAAATTATAACCAAAGTTTTAACATCTCGCTATCCTATTTAAGCAAAATGACTCCAAATAAATCATTGTTAATCCAAAAGTAGTAAATGATCACCAAAATTAAACCAGCGTTTCAATGTAAAATTATAACCAAAGTTTTTACATCTTGCTATCCTATTTAAGTAAATTGACTCCAAAAAAATCATTGTTAACCCAAAAATTGTTAATGAACACCAAATTATTAAGAGTGAGCTCGACAAATGGATGTGCGAAACACTTGAGCGACAAAACTGTATTGCGACTGACATAGTTCGAATGCACGCTTGTGCGGCACACTGAATCAAGTCGTTTCTAGCACTCGCCGGCCGCTGCCGCGGCACCGCTCGCTTCGCTCGCTCGGCTCGTGCGTAGGAGGTCACAGTTTTAACGTTTTTTTTTTTTTTTTTTTAAGTTTTAACCTAACCTAACCTAGTGTACTATGTGAGCTCGAGTGAGTCGCACAAGCGTGCATTCGTACATTCATTTGTTGAGCTCACGTAGTACACCCAATTATTAAGATTTGGTGATCATTTACTAAATTTGGTGGTCGAATACAATTTAAAGTGGAGTCCTCCATTTTAAGTACAATTTAAAATGGAGGATTGTATTTTTAGACTTTATTTTTCTGGTGTTAAGTAGATATTTTTGGTTACAAAACTAAGGGTATCAAAGCATTTTATGGTGGTCATTATATTTATCCCCTTAAACAACATTCATTGCGTTATTTACGTTGCTGAGCCGACAATTTATTCGAACAAATGACGCAATGGTTTAGAAATAATCTTCATTGGATTCAGATTCTGATAAATTGTGCGTTTCGCAATTAGGGTGCAGGTCTCCTCTTGGTGAGAGGGAGTGGGCCATAATCCACCACGCGGGCCCAATGTGGGTTGGTAGATGTCACATGTCTTCGAATGTTTGGTTCTAAGACATGCCGGTTTCCTCACGATGTTTTCCTTCACCGTTTTGTGAGCAGTGATGATGAAATTATTTACACAAAGTAAAGTAGGTACCTGACGGGATTCGAACACACTTATCCTTCGTACCCAGCGGTTGCTGTGTGGTGCTGGACGCAAAGAATAATAAATAAATAAATATCTTAGGACAACCAACACATCGTTACCTGATCCCAAACTAGGCAGAGCCTGTACTATGGTTACCAGACAACTGATAAATATACTTATATGTTTCTAAATACATACATATTATAGATAAATGACACCCAGACACAGAACAAATGATTGTGCTCATCACACAAAGATTTGTCCTGGGTGGGAATCGAACCAACAACCTCAGTCTTTGCAGTCAGGGTCACTAACTACTAGACTAACAGGCCAGTCAATAGCATCATCCCATTTCTCGTTGTGGGTGTCGTATAAGGCGACTTACTAGAGAATGAGCAGCAGCGTTCTCTATGCATTTTACCACCATACTGCCATCGCCAACCCGCCTGCCAAGCGTGGCGATTATAGAATATAATAGAATATTTTTATTTCAGATCGGAGTCCATAGGGTTAGTAACAATTTTTCTTAACGTCTAGTGTTAGTCTGTTACATACACAGGTACAAATATAAAATTACAATTAAAATTCAGCATGGAGCCGCATCCATCTCCGCAGCATCGGGGAATTCCACCGATCTGCGAATACACTGAGAATACTGTTGGTGCTGCCGCGAACACGAGTCATCAGGGATGCACTCCTATTTCTAATAATGGCGGCAAAACCATCAATATTATTATCTCCAAACATCCCTGACGCACTACTACGCCACGGCAGCCGCAGCAGCACTCTCAGTGCATTGTTATATTGAACGCGTAGGTCGCTGTATGTCCGCTGAGTGAAGTTGACCCACAGGCTGCACGTGTAGAAACACTGACAGTAAGCTTTGAACAGCGTTACTTTCACTGCGCGCACAAGCGTGGCGATTAAGGCAAACTTTTGAGGGACGTTTTTCGTATTGTATTAAGCTTTTAACTCAAAAGTCTCTCAATGAGGTCTTGCCGTTAATTATGTTACAAACTGTAGCTATATGTAAATAGTAGCTTCTGCCCGCGACTTCGTCCGCGTTAAATTTCTGGTTCCCCCGACCCTTCCCGTCGCATCAAATTGCCTGCCCGTGCGATTTTCCTCGTTTTTGCAACATTTTTCAATACTGCTCCGCTCCTATTGGTCGTAGCGTGATGTTATATAGCCTATAGCCTTCCTCGATAAATGGGCTACTCAACACCAAAGAATTTTTAAATTCGAACCAGTAGTTCCTGAGATTATCGCGTTCAATCAAACAAACAAACTCTTCAGCTTTATAATATTACTAGCTTCTGCCCGCAACTTCATCTGCGTCTTTCGCTCCCCTTCCCGTCGCATCCAATTGCCTGCCAGTTTTCGTCCATTTTTCGTTTGCTGCTCTGCTCTTTTTGACCGTAGCGTGATGTTATATAGCCTAAAGCCTGCCTCAATAAATGGGCTATCCAACACAAAAATATTTTTTCAATTCCGACTGGTAATTCCTGAGATTTCCGCGTTCAACCAAACAAACAAACTCTTCAGCTTTATAATATTAGTATAGAAGTATCTGCTAAATAAACATTTTTTTGTACATGTGTGGTATAAACAATTATCTTCTTAATCTGTGACTAGCTACAGCTTGACGATTTAACGAGACGAATAGAAATTGTCGACAGTCGTGTGCCGCTAGACTATTCATGGTCGAAAGCGCATGTAATTGACGTTTTACGGTTAAAACGATACGTTGATTAATTCTCTAGTAGCATAACTATTAAAATATCAGAAAAAAGAAAGACTTAGCATCAGCTTTAAAAGCTTTTCTTGAGGGAAACTGCGATGTATGAAAGAGCACAGGCCTCCCCCAAATAGGGGTGTTTGTCATAATCGCCACGCTTGGCAGGCAGGTTGGCGATCGTAGTCATCATTTCAGCCGTAAGACGTCCACTGCTGGACTTAGGCCTCCCCCAATTTAGGGGGCTTTGCCATAATCGCCACGCTTGGCAGGCGGGTTGGCGATCGTAGTATGGTGGTAAAATGCATAGAGAACGCTGCTGCCCATTCTCTAGTAAGTCCCTTAGTCGCCTTCTACGACACCCACGGGAAGAAATGGAGTGGTTCTATTCTTTACGTCCGTCACCACACGGAAAATGCTGCATTAGATTTATAAATTAAAAACCCTACCTTCTGCCCGTGACTTCGTCCGCGTTAAATTTATTGTTGCCTAGACTTACCCCATCGCATCGCATCGCCTGCTCATGTCATTACTTGAAACGAAGTAATAGCACGGGCTGGCGATGTGATGCGATGGGGTGAGTCTTAGCGTTCGCGTGTAACGTTATCGTTGCGAACTCGATTAGTGAAAATATGAAAAGCTAAATTCTGTCGGCAACCAAATTAAGTGTGCACATTGTTCGCGTGGGCCTTATTCATCATCATTTCAGCCGTAAGACGTCCACTGCTGGAATTAGGCCTCCTCCAATTTGGTGGGGCTTTGCCATAATCGCCACGCTTGGCAGGCGGGTTGGCGATCGCAGTATGGTGGTAAAATGCATAGAGAACGCTGCTGCCCATTCTCTAGTAAGTCCCTTAGTCGCCTTTTACGACACCCACGGGAAGAAATGGGGTGGTGTTATTCGTTACGTCCGGCACCACGTGGGCCTTATTAGAAGGATAAAAGTCACCCAAAGGGCATTGGAGAGGGCTTTCCTCGGAGTTTCCCTACGCGATCGAATCGGGATTGAAAAGAGGGAAACGTGGGTGAATTTCTAAACAAATATTTTTCATTGTTTAAATCTCGAAGCTCCAAAACATGCTACTAAAAGCGGAAAGTAAATTAAATAACTTACATACATACATAAAATCACGCCTTTTTCCTATAGGGGTAGGCAGAAACTACAGAACGCCACCTGCAACGATCCTTACATACACGTTTAAGTTCATATATCTGGTCATATACACACGCCGGTTAACAGTACTACGCACCTGACCTTTCTGAAGAACATCACTAATAAGGTCACTATATGTCCTCCTAGGGCGTCCCCTCCCGGCGTTTCCACTCACATCTGCCTTGTTAGCCGTCCTTCATTCATCCTCTTAACATGACCAAACCATCTAAGCATACTTATTTCAATTTTTGTCACTATATCTGCTTTTAAACCGCACCGGCTCCGTTGTCTTATAACATCATTCTTCAGCTTATCTTGCTTCGCAAGGAACACATTTCCACAGCATTCATTCTGCTTTCATGCTTCTTTTGCCCGCACTCAACATTCACTTCCATATTTAAGCGTGGATACCATTAAATAACTTATTTCTCTGAAACTTGTTAATGAAACAATGGAAATCAAATACCTACCCCAGTTTTGAGCTAACATTTATTTAACTTCAACTTAATATAACAAAAGTTTATCAGTTTACCGCAGTTTCAACTTACCTACGTACATACCTATTCTATTATGTAATGGCTTGGAAATTACCGCTACACGTGTAGAACGAAGGTTAAGCTACGCTTCCCGCGGTCGGTCCGTGGATGGGTGACCATCTTTACATATTAAGACCCCTTCGGACCTCGGCCCGCCTGTCATTTGTGGATCTTTTGACAGTCGTTACGGAAATCTGAAAGTCCTTCAGAGGTTATAGTGTTACCCAGTAACTGGGTTGTGAAGGTCAGTTAGGCAGCCGCTTTATGTAATATTCTGATATTCAGCTGTAACCGGTGAGAATGGAAGCCGATCTCAACAGAGTTGGTAAGAGCTAGGCAGGTTGTAGTATGTTTTCTCCTTACCAATTATTAATGTTAGCAACACTGGATCTTAGTTCGGAAACTTGTGTCTTATTTCATCTGTGCTTAGAACCACATTTCAAATTCTGATCAATCTATTTCTGAATCATTTTGAAGCATATTGCTTATCCTTGCATAAACATATGAGATGTTAGAAAAAATTAATTGTTCAACAACGTAATAAACGCAATTATTTAATTAATCTGTTCGCAATGTTACCATTGCCATAGAACAAAAGCCTTTAACGAAATTTAAAAAGCTTCAATTTAAAAATAGAACTGACGAAAAAAGTTGCAGAATTAGTTAATGATGACAGACGTCAACTTTCGCGCCAACTTGCGCGAATCCATAATTAGATTTCACATTTTATTTAACAAGTTAATTAATAACGCGTGCTGTATCTTGGTTTCACTGCAATCAAGATGGTTACGTTTGCAAATAGAAATTTAAATACCATTGTCATTTGTACTTTATTGTGCAATAATTACATGTTCAAAACATTTATTTAAAATAAACTATGAACAGTTTTGTGTCGTGAGGAAAGTATTGTATGAATGTCGATGGCTATAAGAGTAGAGGGAGACCAAAGAAACGATGGGTGGACTGTGTGAATTATGATATGGATAGAAAGGGGGTGACTACTGAGAAGACGACTAATAGAGAACTGTGGAAGAAAAAGACATGTTGCGTCGACCCCAAATAAATTAAGATAAGGGCATTTTAGTATCTTGCCTGTAAAACTGTTCATATTGATGATATGAACAGTTCTACAGGCAAGATACTAAAATAAATCAAGTATACAAATAAATACAAAAACAAAGGACACTAGGTAACTACAGTTTTGAGTCGTTTGGGGTTGAAATGCTCGGGTCATAGAGCATGAGTGCGCGTCTCATTTTTATGGAAATTTCTCTGGACTGGGCGACACTTCACGTGACTAGCATGCGTAGCATGACCACCGTAGAAAGGGGTTTTGTCGACGGAAGAATAGACAAAATTACAGATTGTAGAAAGATTAAAGACAGAATTAAAGATTGTAGAAAGATTTGTACCGTTTTATGCTGGCGTAGAGCGACAGTTCTATCTCTATTTTACCAAGAATAGATAAAGTTCTTTCTATGGTGGTCAAGTTACGCGTGCAGAGGGCTGGGTCATTCGTAGACCAAAGAATTAGCTTTGGTATTCAAAAATAACCACTGTTGCTTTAAAATAATATTTTTGTAGATTGGCGTATCGGTATTAAAGTAAAGATCATTACGTAATTTTAGATAAACAAGAATAGACAAAGTTCTTTCTATGGTGGTCATTCTACGCGTGCAGAGGGCTGGGTCATTCGTAGACCAAAGAATTAGCTTTGGTATTCAAAAATAACCACTGTTGCTTTATAATAATATTTTTGTAGATTGGCGTATCGGTATTAAAGTAAAGATCATTACGTAATTTTAGATAAACAAGAATAGACAAAGTTCTTTCCATGGTGGTCATGCTACGCGTGCAGAGGGCTGGGTCATTCGTAGACCAAAGAATTAGCTTTGGTATTCAAAAATAACCACTGTTGCTTTATAATAATATTTTTGTAGATTGGAGTATTTAAAGTAAAGATCATTACGTAATTTTAGATAAACGTTTCACACTAAGTCAGATAGGAATTGCCGTTTTCTTAATTGGGTACTGGAATTAATTAGTCGGAGTTTAATTGAGGAAAAAATTGCAGAATCGTTTTCCGGATACGCTACTTATGTCAATTTTAAGCCTAATTAACGTTCTTTGTTTCTATTTTGTTAATATATTTGTATGTTCAAGAATTAATGAATTACTTGAGCATTAAGTTTATTACCTAGTTGAGTTCTGGTTGAAAATTATAAAGATACTATAGCTTCTGGCCGCAACTACGTTATCGTGATTTTTTTGCGTCGCATCGCATCGCATCGCTTCGCCAAAGATGGTGGGGTTCTGGACGTAAATTATAAAGACACTTGCTTCTGCCCGCGACTTGAGCGAGTGAAATTTTTTTGCTGCGTCGACCCACCGCCTCGCATCGCATCGCCCGCCCGAGGTATTACTTTGTTTTACTTCCTAGTTTTGCATATAGTATAGTATAATCAGATATAACGATCCCTCAGCTGGGATACAGATCTCGTCTCGGTGAGAGGGAGTGGGCCGTAATCCACCACGGTTTAAGAGTCTGCTTTTACATACATAGGTACATTACACCTTTCCCCAAGCACGACTTTTAAAGGGTAGGGTTGGTTGGCAGTAACTACAGAACGCCACCTGCTACGATCCTTACATACTCGTTTTGCCTCGTTTACGTTCATACATCTGGTCATACACACACGCCGGTTACCAGTACTACGCACCTGACTTTTCTGAAGAACATCACCAATAAGGTTACTATATCCTAGGGCGTCCCCTCCCATCGTTTCCCCTCACATTTGCCTTGTAAATACCTTTTATTAGCCGCCGTTCATTCATCCTCTGAACATGACCAAACCATCTTAGAATATTTCTTTCAAATTTGTCACTACAACTTAAACCGCATCGTTGTCTTAAACATTATTTCTCAGCCTGTCATTCATAGTCTACTTTTAATAAATTTCGACTTTGAGCACCCCTCAATTAGGTTCAAATTTGCAAAAGCCCCCGATAAAGCAAAAAATATACGTTTCAGCCCTTTCATTTTAAAAAGAAATTTGTAGATAACAGTTTGTTTAGCGGATCGTCGTGTCAAAACGGCAGAACCGATTTAGATAAAAGATGTCTAAGAACTACAAGAAAGCCTACTTTTAAATTTAAAAAACCGCATCCAAATTGGTTCACCCGTTTAAGAGCTACGATTTTTTTTTTCTGATTGGCAAATCATCAAATGACGTCTCCCGCTCTAGGGTGGAGCGGAAGGGCGTGTCAGCCTTTTACTGACTAAAACCTACCCGTGTTCCTTCAGTTGCCTATGCCAGGGTCACGGTAACTCTTTCGAACGAATCTGAGACCCTGCCAGGAGTTACGATACTACAGACAGACGCACATAGCGGTCAAACTTACATCACCCCTCTTGCGTCGGGGTTTAAAAAATGAATGATTGAAGCGTGATTAAATGAAAAGCTGGGTATAAACCCGGCTTTTCATTTAAAAAATATTATTTCGTGCTTTTCGCTCTATAGCTTAATTTGAAATAGCGAACAAAATTTCAAATATTTTCAACAGAAAAATAAAAAAAAGCTTCATGACTCTGTGATCCGTTCAAAAGAATGTGAGAGGTACAAAAGCTCCAATGGAGCTGAATGAACGAATATTTTTGCTCGAATATCGTTATTGACGAAAAAATTTGATTTTTTATCGTAAAAATTTACAATAGTGTCGATGGTTCTTTAGGATTCTTTTATTTTTTGTTATATAATAATAATTATTATTTTATTCCATGCAAAAGTAGGATGCAATACATAGTTCAAAAGAAAAGAAAAATAATAATATTGTTTGCACGTATTTCACTTGTTTTAGAATTAAAAAATAATAATATATTGTTAAACGTTCATAAATAAAGGGGACGTAAAAAATAGCACCATCCCATTTCTTACTATGGGTGTCGTAAGAGGCGACTAAGGGACTTTCTAGAGAATGGGCAGCAGCGATCTCTATGCATTTACCATCATACTGCGATCGCCAACCCGCCTGCTAAGCGTGGCGATTATGGCAACGCCCCCAGGTCTATGTTCAGCAGTGGACGTCTTGAAATGATGAATGATGATGACGTTATTTTCAAATTAACAAAAGAACACTACTACTCGACCATTTAAACATATGGCAAATAATTTAATTGAATGTTTTGTGTCTCTTAATGTTTACTACTTACAATTGTATAGAATCAAGTTATTCTTGGACAGACAGCTGTGCTGCTAGGGAATTTGTTGCGCCACTTGTTCTTCCCAGCTGAACTACTAGGAAGTGGTGAACGGCGGGCGTTTTCAAGGACTGTCTTATGTAATTTTGACGATCGAAAAGTACTGATCCTCAGCCTAATCTTAATGTATATTAATACGTGAATCGAAAACTTTGGATCCCTTTTTACGAAAATTGGGCGGACGGAGGAGTATGAAATTTCGCACACTTATAGTTTATACAGAGAAGAAGTGACGAATGCTAATTTTTTTTAAATTATGGGTAAAATACATTATTTTCAATAAATAACACGTTACACACACTACCATGCGTTTGACAAACACACACACATAAATTCTCTTTTATTTATGGTTGAAGTCTGTTGTCAAAATGAGAAAAGTCTAATATTATTTGTCTTTATTGTCTATAGTCTTACTGAAAGTCAAAAAATGTGTCAAATAATTAAGATAATGTTATAGGATAGGTCATTCATATCATTCATACTTAAAATTTTAATAGTCGAATTTCGACTAGGTACTAGGCGACCACTAGTTTGAATAAATGACTTTTGATTATTGTTTTTTGATACAACATTCTGCGCAGATTTGCCTAGTCATCACACCTGTCATTATTACGTCAAGCGTTCTTCGTGATATATGGACAAATATATTGATCACTGTTATAGCAACAGTGTGAAAGTGATCACTTCTATTGGCTTTCCAAAAGTCCAATGTCACCTAAAGACGGAATTATCTGCCATTTACTAACCTGCGTTTAGTCGTTAAATCAAGACGCAAAGCTATCGTTTGTATCTGCGTCTTGTCACTGCGACTAGACGCAGAGCTGTCGTATGCGTCTGCTTCTTCCCGCTGCGATTCTGCGTCTAGTCGCTGCGAGTAGACGCAGAGCTGTCGTATGCGTCTGCTTCTTCTCGCTGCGACTCTGCGTCTAGTCGCTGCGAGTAAACGCAGAGCTGTCGTATGCGTCTGCTTCTTCTCGCTGCGACTCTGCGTCTGGTCGCTGCGAGTAGACGCAGAGCTGTCGTATGCGTCTGCGTCTTGTCGCTATGACTAGACGCAGAGCTGTCGTATGCGTCAGCGTCTTGTCGCTGCGACTAGACGCAGAGCTGTCTTACGTCAAGCGTTCTTCGTGATATATGGACAAATATATTGATCACTGTTATAGCAAGTGTGAAAGTGAACACTTCTATTGGCTTTCCAAAAGTCAATGACACCTAAAGACGGAATTATCTGTCATTTACTAACTTACACCACACGGACGTAGTAAAATCGCAGCAGTATTTATCTCCTGCCAGGGTCGCGAGATTTGTTCGAAACAGTTACCGTGGCCCTGGCATACAGGCAACTGAAGGAACACGGGTGGGTTTTAGTTAGTAAAAGTCTGACACGCACAGCCGCTCCACCCAGAGCGTTTCTAGAAGAAGTAGAATATCTCTAATTTAAGAGAGAGTAAATAAGATTACGGATTAATAAAAGAGTACAATTTATTCAGTTTTGCATTTTATGGGCCTATTGTAAATGATTTTTCAATTACCATTTAGTAGATAATGTTGCGTTCAAAGAATTACTTATTTTCAAACGATAAGATTACTGTTTGAATGAAAAAGTAATGAGATATAAAACTGTACTTTTATTACGAACTAGCTTCTGCCCGCGACTTCGTCCGCGTCAAATTTTTGCTCCCCTGACCCTTCCCGTCGCATCGTCTTGCCTGCCAGTTTTCGTCCATTTTCGCTGCTGCTCCGCTCCTTTTGTTTGTAGCGTGATGTTATATATCCTATAGCCTTCCTCAATAAATAGGCTATCCAACACAAAAAGATTTTTTCAATTCGGACCAGTAGTTCCTGAGATTAGCGCGTTCAACTCAACAACAAAAACTCTTCAGGTTTATAATATTAGTATAGATAGGCACATAAAAGGCACTTTCGAACGTCAACATTTACATTTAAATAGAATTGATTCTAGTCACTCCTTCCAAAAGGTAGATTCGTATGGACAAGAATGGGAATGAAACTCCACCACTTACGATTTAAAATGGTTTTTCATTATTATTATATAATATTTATATCATCTATACTAATATTATAAAGCTGAAGAGTTTGTCTGTTTGTATGTTTGTTTGATTGAACGCGCTAATCTCAGGAACTACTGGTCCGAATAGAAAAAATATTTTTGTGTTAGATAGCCTATTTATCGAGGAAGGCTATAGGCTATATAACATCACGCTACAACCAAGAGGAGCGGAGCAGTAATGAAAAATGTTGCAAAAACGGGAAAAATCGCACGGGTAGGCGATTCGACGCGACGGGAAGGGTTGGGGGAACAAGAAATTTAATGCGGACGAAGTCGCGGTCAGAAGCTAGTGTATTTTATATGATTGCCTCGTTGGTCTAGTAATAGCAAGCGTTACTGCTGAGCATGAGGTCCTGGGTTCGATTGCCGGGTCTAGCAGTGCTATTTTTACACGCTTTATATTAGCTTCACTTGTACGTTTCTATGTTTGTTTGTAATCGACTCCTTATAGCGCGATTTTGACCCACTTTAAACGACCAGATTTCATTCAAACTTTGCACACCTGTCAAGTACCGATGACAATGCAATAATTTCATAAATTTGTGCCATTATCCTTGCCAGGGTTACCAGGACAGCAAAAAACTGTCTTCGAAAACTACGCTGACATTCGTCACAAAAAACGCTGACATACGACATAAACTACGCTGACATACGTCACAAACTACGCTGACATATGTCACAAACTACGCTGACATACGTCTCAAAATTCGAAACACCCTAAAAAATTGAAAATAAATAATAGTTTAAAAAAACTAAAAACCACGCTTCCATTGAAAACCAAACTAAAAAGTATAAAATAATGGAAAAAAGCGTGGATTGCCTGATATCAATAAAAAATACCTTTAAAAGCACCCCACGCTTTTTTCCATTATTTTGTACTTTTTAGTTTGGTTTTCAATGGAAGCGTGTTTTTTAGTTTTTTTTTTAAAATTTAAATTTTAATTAAGAAGATATTAGAGATTTTAAAAGCGGGGGCAGATCCACAAGAATCCACAACAAAATATGGGACTACCATTGACGCGGTATTTTCCAGATATTTAGAGGATATTAAACTTATGTTTCTTATTTCAGTTACCATAAACCTATAGTTTCAATGATAAAAATTCCTGAATAACCTACATGTATTGTAGAATAATAAAAATATTTTAAACGATATTAACTTCTCATTTATTCAATAAAAGAAAAAAAAATTGTTTTCTTATCGGTCAAATAAAAAATAAATAAATAATTATAATTGAATAAGTTGATAAAGAATGCTATGCAATAGCTTTACCGCGGCAGTCCCCGAGTGCCACACGTCAATTTTTGAAATCAGCATAATAAAGGAACTCTTCTAGATTCTACATCCCGCCTTAAGGCCCTCTTGTAGTTGAAGACGTTTCGGCGAACACTGGCCGGTCGTTGCGAGCGCGTGAGCTGCTAGATTTTGTGTATAATTGTTTCGTGGAGGCAAAATGATAAGGAAATTATAAAATATTTTCTCAGCATGCCCTAAAAAACAATAAAACCTATCTTTTGGTATGAGTTTTATATGGTTTAATGATGGAATCTCTTCAAGGTACACGTTTTAAATGGCGATTTAGTGTCAACTTTATGATTATTTTTTATCGAGCCAATTGTTTTAATTCACGTTCTATCTTCACACAGCGCTTAACAGTATGTTCAATCTTCCTAAATATTTTTTTTTTTACGGAAACTAGCCATTTTGCTAGATTTACAGAGGTTTAAAAAAGTTAAAAAGTACTGCAACCTCGCCTTAACTCAATACCTCCCTACTGCATAAAGGTACCTTTATGCGCGGAACGCCACATATGCGAAGACGACACGTTGGCAACTGTATAATGGCGTGAAATCTGCACTAGAAATGGCACGGTCCAGTAGCTTCCCGGCATTTATATTGCAGAACACACGCTCCACATCACGTGCCGATGAAAACGTACGATTAATTAATATGCTGCAGCGGCCATCTTTGTTTTCAGGTGAATGCAAACGTTGGTTATGATTTTAATAAACGCGTAATACTGAATATTATTATTGATTTATACTGAATATTATTATTACTTTATACTGAATATTTTTAATACTTTATACTAGCTTTTGCCAGCGGCTTCGCTCGCGTTTCTAAAATTCAAAGTCCTGAGCGACTGGCTGACTGATATATCAACGCACAGTCTAAACAGCTGGTCCTAGAGACATGAAATTTGGAGGGTGTGTTCTTTGTGAAGAGTAGGTATCCACTACGAAAGGGTTTTTTGAAATTCTATCCCTAAGAGGGTGAAATGAGGGGTTGAATTTTCGGTGAAACTTTTTATTATCTGGGTTGGATACGAAAAAGCAAGCAGTGCGATAAGACATTGTTAACCTGGATTAACACAGAGTACCTTTAATCCCGGTAGTACGCTCCTGTTGGATATTTTTCGACAACCACACGACACGGGCGAAGCCGCGGGTAGAAGCTAGTTATACATGTAAACCTCTCTATTGATGAAAACCGTATCAAAATCCGTTGTGTAGTTTAAAAGGTATGAGCGTACAAACGCAGGAAGTGACTTCATTTTTAACCGACTTCAAAAAAAGGAGGTTATCAATTCGACTGTATTTTTTTTTATGTTTGTTACCTCATAACTTTTGACTGGATGAATCGATTTTGATGATTATTATTTATACCATGAAAAGATTAATATCTTTATTTTTCTCTCTTCACAAGTTTACATAATAGGCAGAAACTACGGACCGCCACCTGTTACGATCCTTACATACTCCTTTTGCCTCGTTTACGTTCACACATCTGCACCCTAATTGCGAAACGCACAATTTATCAGAATCTGAATGGGATTGAAGATTATTTCTAAACCATTGCGTCATTTGTTCGAATAAATTGTCGGCTCAGCAACGTAAATAACGCAATGAATGTTGTTTAACTATCAATATTAAACCAATTCCTACCGATTAAAAGTTACGCAATTACCCCTCTGGTCATACACACACGCCGGTTGCGAGTACTACACACCTGACTTTTCTGAAGAACATCACCAATAAGGTCACTATATGTCTTCCCAGGGGTATTCAGCTACACCCGTTAGATTGGAAGCCAACCTCAACATAGTTGGGGAACGGCTAGGCAGATGAAGATGATCTTGAGTATTTACTTACGACTTCTGATATTTTGGAAAGTTTCAGTTCGTGCACGTATTGATTGAATATTTAAGTAATCCACACTTCCACACTATCCACACTAATATTATAAATGCAAAAGTAACTCTGTCTATCTGTCTGTCTCGTTTTCCTGCTAAAACTACTGAACCGATTTAAATGAAATTTGGTACACAGATAGTTTAGAGCCTGAGAAAGGACATAGGCTACTTTTTATCCCGGTAGTACGTTCCCGCGGGATATTTTCCGACCTCCACGCGGGCGAAGCCGCTGGCAAAAGCTAGTAAGTAATAAATTATAATAAAAACGGCAATCAAATAAAGAATTTACAAACTATAATTATAAATTCGCATACGAATTCGATTACAAGCCGCCATGTTGCGCAAGGACATAAATAAACATGATTTATCGATAAAATCTCTCGATTAATTACTCAATTTCAATACCGATTCAATTAATATCGATCATCCTTAATTTATGTTAACGATGTTGAAAGCTAGATCTCTTAAATTATTTTCTCTACTGACATAAATCTAGCGTAAATTAGATTTCTTTAGAAACTTAAAACTGGCCGGTGATAATTTGTCTATGGAATTATGATTAGCGTATAGAACGAATTGATTGACAGTGACACTGACAGTTCATTTGACAGCTTAGCTTCTTTATAAGGCTCGGTACACAATATCGTTTCGTTGTATAATACAAATTCTGGGTAGGCTTCCAGTTTAAAAATATGTGACTTTGTTTTTTGCAAAATGACGTCGATTGCTTAATAGGGGGCTTGTAAGTGGCTCGGTTGAACGGGGTTGGCTCGTGGATGGGATCTTCACATACCAAGACTAGACCGTGCCTCGGAAAGCACGTTAAGTCGTTGGTCTCGACTGTCATTCATAGATCTATGACAGTCGTTACAAGTCGTCAGAAGGCCGAAAGTCTGACAACCAGTCTTACCAAGAGTTATGGTTTTACCCAGTAACTGGATTGAGGAGGTTAGATAGGCAGTCGCTCCATGTAAAATATTGGTAAGGGGCCATCCATAAATTACGTCACACGTTAAGGGGGGAGGGGGTCGACGAATTGTGACATTGTGTGACAAGGGGGTGGGAGGAGTCCTAAATTTTGTGACGTCACATTTCAAAACTGAATATACATATTTAAAGTACTATTAAAACACGAAATATGGACTAAGAAAGAAAAATTAAAAAAAAATTCAATGTCTACATGTAATATTGCATTATATGTGACGTCACACTAGGGTGGGGGGGGGGGTCTCACAAATGTGACCAGCTGTGACAAGGACGGGGGGCGGGGGCCAAAAAATCATGAAATGTGTGTGACGTAATTTATGGATGGCCCCTAATCAGCTGTATCCAGTTAGACTGGAAGGCGACCCTAATATAGTTGTTGTGATGTTTTTGATTGCTTAATTCCAACAATTTAGTATTCAGCCTTCTATTGAATGAATGAATGAATAATTTATTTGAACCCACATCGAGATCATAATTTTTACAAATTAACCACAATAAAATATTTAAAAATAATTACAATAATTATAATTATAATAATTAATCATTACAGTTAGTAATTATAATAAATAATTAATCATTATATTTATTTAATCAAATAATAAAATCATAACAATTAGTAATTATAATAAATAATTAATAATTATATTTATTTAATCAAATAATAAAATTAATACAATTAAATTAATATTAGTAAATTAAAATTAATACAATTAAATTAAAATCAAAATCAATACAATTAAATTAAAATCAATACAATTAAATTAAAATTATAATTAACAATAAAATAAAATAATGATTGAATTGATGTGGAAACTAGGCTATAGGGGGCAAACCCATGGCCGTAAAACATTGCAATATAAAAAGCCATTCTAGCATAGAATACTAATTGGACTTTCGTTATGAAATATCCCAATCAATGTTGCTACAGATGTGCGTTTATTAATTGGCTTTAGAAAATTCAGGCGACTCCTAGCAAAAAATGTAATTCGAAAATACTACAGAAAAATTCAACTCGTCGAAAGACATAATATAATATTATCGCATCAACGCATGTTGTTGGACTGTCAAAATGAAAGCCATTCGTGTCACGTAATTACAGGCAGGATAACAGTAGTAATAAATAAGTAAGATTTGCTTATAATTTTTTTTTTGCATTTGGTTGTCCAATTCTTGAGGAAGGTTCTAGGCTATTTATTTGACATCATGATACGACCCTTAGAAGCAAAAAGACAAAGGAACGCTAAACGAAAACGAAGTACCTAATAGCGGGCAGGCGATGCGATGCGATGGGATGGGATGAGGCAACAAGAAATTTCACGCGGACGAAGTCGCAGGCAAATAAAACCCATTCATACTTTTCATGTGTGTTTCGCAATAACCCCACGGGGGGTTGAGCCTGTCGGCTGTCGCTGAAAACCAGCGCTGGGGCTCTGTCTCGCATAGGGTCGCAGCATTATGCTGAGCGATGGCCGTTTTGCGTGGATGTGGCGCATACTTTCCCCAGCGTTTTTACATTTTTAAGGTTCCGTCGCCAAATGGCAAAAAACGGAAACCTTATAGATTCGTCATGTCTGTCTGTCTGTCCGAGTATGTCACAGCCACTTTTTTCCGAAACTATAAGAGCTATGTTATTGAAACTTGGTAAGTAGATGTATTCTGTGAACCGCAATAAAATTTTCACATTAAAATAGAAAAAAAAAACAATAATATTTGCGGTTCCCCATACATAGAACTAAAACTCAAAAAAAAAAATTTCATCAAACCCATACGTGTGGGGTATCTATGGATAGGTCTTCAAAAATGATATTGAGGGTTCTAATATCATTTTTTTCTAAACTGAATAGTTTGCGCGAGAGACACTTCCAAAGTGGTTAAATGTGTCCCCCCCCCCCCCGTAACTTCTAAAATAAGGGAATGATAAAACTAAAAAAATATATGACCTACATTACCATGTAAACTTCCACCGAAAATTGGTTTGAACGCGATCTAGTAAGTAGTTTTTTTTAATACGTCATAAATCGTAAACCACAATTTACCTTTCATTCAGTCAACTCAAATATAAAAACTAAAAAAAACATTTAATTTCATAAACATAAACCTTATGCATAAACCGTGAATACCTGAAGGTTTGTACGGAACCCTCGGTGCGTGAGTCCGACTCGCACTTGGCCGGGTTTTGTTCTGTTCAGTCTTTCTTTGCGTCATATTTACCGCAAAGAAACGTATTTTCCTTCTTTCTTTTTCTTTCTAACCCAGGGCATCATGCTTAGCAGTAGTGCTTGCAACCACTAGACCAACGCAGCAGTCAAGTTGAATAATTTAAAACGTAACAAACTCCACATTGTTTTAAAAACAGTAACAGCTAAATTAGTCATACTATTTGAATAACAAATGATATTATATACCATGAAGGTTAACTTGAACAGAAATTAGTTTCGTTACATGACAAAATGAGGCGTTTTGTAATTTTACGCTTTTGACAGCTGTCCGCGGGTCTGGCGGCCATTGATGTGTAACGTCAAAAGTAGAAAAAATACTTCATTTCATTTACACGCGGTGTGTTTTGTTTCGCAGCCTGGATTTTCAATATAGGCCTCCTCCAATTTGGGGTCGTATGCCATAATCGCCACACTTGGCAGGCGGTTCAGCGATCGCAGTATGGTAGTAAAATACATAGAGAACGCTGCTGCACATTCTCTAGTAAGTCCGTTAGTCGCCTCATCCACGGGGAGGAACGGGATGATGCTATTTATTTATTCTTTACGGCCGTCACCACACGGAACAAACCGGCTAGTGTTACGAGTCGGTTAGCGAATGTCTTTAAAATCTTAACCAATTTAACGAGCGTCTTATTTAAATGATAAAACGTGTTATACATAATATTATTCATGTGTTTCATAACAAAATGTATATTATTAGTCATTGCAGACTTGAGTTTTACTTAAAATTTATGGTTTTGACTTTTGACATTAAACTTTTTTTATTTTATTGGTCTATGGAAACAGATATCGTAACGTAGTCTGCTTTGTACAGAGTTAAATTAAATTAGCTGGCAATACTTTGCCCATGTGTTGGGTATCAATATCGAAAACATATTCATTTCTTATTTCTTCATCAAAATTAGGGGTTACAATTTTTTTTTTCATTCATTATTTTAAAACTTTCGCTCATCGAATCAAAATAATTTTTTTTTTCTTCTATCACTTTTCAATATCAACACGTCGTCAAAGTTTTGCCAGCTAATTTCATTTGAGCCTGCATAAATAAGACAATTCAAACAAATACACACAGTGAACACTTCAACTGTCTATAATTACGGTTGTTTATAGAGCCCACTGACAGACAGACTCCGTCTGTCCGTCCAGGATAAGTAATAGGCTCCACGTACCGCAAGGTTGCTAAACCTAAGGTCTTAGCAACATTGCGGTACGGGAGCGATCTCTAAAAAATAACTTGTTTATTTTTTATTGTGAAACAAGGAAGTTTTTAAACAAACCCAAAGTTACCCGACAAGAGAAGCAAAACAAAAAAAAACATACAGATTGCAAAGGTTATTCAACCTATATGCTAAGGCCACACTTATCTGGCTTCGGAGCATCATGTCGCGATAAATGGACATCAATTTAAACGATGTCCCATGTGTCATAGTTTGCACACATGGGACATAACTTGATCTAGTCAAGCAACAAGAAGAGGGACGGCCCTCACTGGAGGACCATACTCGAAACGCCAATAAGCACAGAACGCATCTGCTGAAGGCTTTGCAAGCCGATAGCAAGATATTAAAAAAATAAAAAATAATTAAACGATGACGTAACATCACGCCTGTGTCTCGAAGGATTAGGCAGAGGTGTATCAATAGTACACCCACATTTCGACAATGTAATGCGGAAAAATGTTCCGTGCGGCGCCGGACGTAAAGAATAACACCATCTCATTTCTTCCCGTGGCTGTCGTAAGAGCGACTAAGGGACTTACTAGAGAATGGGCAGCAGCGTTCTCTATGCATTTTACCACCATACTGCGATCGCCAACCCGCCTGCCAAGCGTGATGATTATGGCAAAGCCACCCAAGGGGGAGCCCTAAGTCCAGCAGTGGACGTCTTATGGCTGATATGATGATGATGATGACAGAAGTGTGAAATAAATTGACATATGGGCAGGAGAATTGTGAACTAGCAACTATTATCTTAAAGAAAACCCAAATAACTGTACCTCAGCGATTCAGCAGTCGAGATCATTCCGATCCAGCTCGTCTCTTGCCGCCCTCTACCAGCGATGCCCTAAGCTGAGGTCCGTACCCCATAGGAGGTGCCTTTAGCGAGTAGTCGCTCTAGTTTTA
The DNA here is from genome assembly GCA_947507805.1 of Aporophyla nigra. Lineage (NCBI taxonomy): Eukaryota > Metazoa > Arthropoda > Insecta > Lepidoptera > Noctuidae > Aporophyla > Aporophyla nigra. The sequence continues at coordinate 8,560,705 of OX382319.1, read as the reverse complement.
AGTTTTTGAGCCGTGGCTGTAGACCTTAATTTATTAAGCAACCGACACCCTCACAGGTTGACCTGCGAGATATTAATCCCAAAAAATAATTATTAACGCGTCGAGCTAAAGGCAAAAATGGGCATAATTATTTTTCAAAGATTAGTACGTCAAACATCACATGAAGTATGTTTATTACATCATTTTAATGGAATTGCCTTTTGCAGAGGCAAATGTCAGCAAATTATATCCTAATTAGCTTTAGCCCGCGGCTACGTCTCCGTAGATGTCGGATTTGAACTTTTTTTTTCGTGGGTGGGAAATCTTCGTATGACGTCTCCCGCTCTGGGCGGAGCGGCAGGGCGTGTCAGACTTTTACTGACTAAAACCCACCCGTGTTCCTTCAGTTGCCTGTGCCAGGGCCACGGTATCTCTTTCGAACAAATCTCGCGACCCTGGCAGGTCGGATTTGAACTTGTCGGCTGATCCTCTCAACTAATAACAAAGCTGAAGAGTTTATTTATTTGTTTGAACGCGCTTATCTCTGAAACTACAAGTCGGATTTGAAAAAATCTTTTTGCTAATGAGAGCCCAATTCTTAGGAAAGAATATAGGATATTTAACATCACCCTACGATCTTTAAGAGCCGAACAAAAAGATAAAAAGTCAAGGAATGCTAAGCGAAAACGCAATACGACCGAGCTATGGGATGCGACGAGGTGGTTCATCATTATCATCATTATTTCAGCCAAAGGACGTCCAGTGCTGGACATAAGCCTCCCCCAAATTTTGGGGGATTTGCCATGATCGCCACGCTTGGCAGGCGGGTTAGCGATCGCAGTATGGTGGTAAAATGCATAGAGAACGCTACTGTCCATTCTCTAGTAAGCCCCTTAGTCGCCTCTTACGATACCCACACGGGGAGAAATGGGGTGATTCGGTGGTCGAAATGAAAATGAAAATACCAGCGTGATATTTTAACGTATTCCTTCATTAGTGTCCCTTCTAAGGAATACTATACTCCAAAATGTTTCTATTATCAGAAGTATAGACTACGTTGTCAGCCAATATGTTTCTCTTAACAGAAGTCAGAACTGCGCTGCTGGACAGTTTGTTGCACCACTTCTTCCCAGTTAAAGCACTAGGAAGTGGTGAAGAGCGAGCGTTTTGAGGGATTGTCTTACGTAATTTTGACGTCCGAAAAATGCAGATCCTCAGCATAGTTTGAATGAATGACTTTTGATGTTTTATGATTTTGATAAAATACTATTTTATTTGTATATATTAGTTCCCTATTTCGACACCAACAGTACAGCGACAAACCGCTCCGACAGTGTGACCTCAGCATTACTGAATGCATCGACTAATGTTCTTTTTTTGAAATCTGCATGGAATGTCATTGCATCGTGCGTGCATTTAAATATTTGAACAAACATGGTATTATTATTGTCTGTGGAGGCTGTGTAACCGGTTTGCCTTTGCCTTAGGATGTCATGAACGGTACAGTCACGGACAAATTCAATACTCTTAGAGTTTTTAAAAGTTGTGATTTCTGATTAAGATGTGTTTTTTTTTTTGGCGGGAGGGCGCTACTGCTGATTATGAGGTCCCGGTTTCGATTACCGGGTCGAACAGTGTTATTAAAAAAAAAACAAAAGTCATTTATTCAAACTAGGCTCAGAGTCAGCAAAGTTCCAGACAGTCCCCCAAAACACTCGCCATTCACCACTTCCTAGTGCTTTTTCTGGAAAGAAGAAGTGGCGCAACAAACTGTCCAGCAGCACAGCTGCCTGTTAAGTTAGAAGAACTTAAAATTGGGGTTCTCCATCTGGAATTTCTCAGTAACAGCACGGATTTGTGCCCGTTTGATGGCAGTAGACTCACTCCCTGTTACATGGGACTTAACCGGCGAAATGTTGGTTTTCTATAGGTGCATCCGAACTGTAATTGAACGAAGCATCCAAGTAATCTTGATCACACAACCAGAGGGGTAATTGCGTAACTTGCCAGCAGTAGAAATTGGTTACATATTGATAGTTAAACAATATTCATTGCGTTATTTACATTGCTGAGCCGAGAATTTATTCGTACAAATGACGCAATGGTTTATAAATAATCTTCAATCCCATTCAGAATCTGATAAATAGTGCGTTTCACAATTAGGGTGATAAACTAAACGTCAAAAGTTACTCCTTCAAAAAAGAAAAAAAAAATGGCGGGGATTTTGACTTTTTGAGACTCTGACAGATGTTAAAATCCCCGCAGTTAATAATAATAACTAAGTACTATGATTTATTAGCCTTTAACTTTACAAGGCAAAATACTAAATAATTATAGGTACCTATTATCTGCATGTTTATGAATGCAAATGATGTAATAATTTATTATTTAGTCAATTGGGAATACCAGAGACAACACGTGTAAGATAACAACATGCAAAGTTGTTGTTTATGGTATAATTGGTAATAAAATAATTGAGGAAAAATGACTAACAATGGGAGGAAAATGTGTAACGGAAATTGAGATCATAGTATTTATTATGTAATTGGTAATTTGATAAGTCTGTTGTCTTTATTCCTTTTCCCTATTTATTTGGCGTCGCCGTCGGCGCTACATGTATTTTTCTTCCACTCGTGTGTCTTAGTCGTCATCTCGTAGAACCATATCATCTTTCTCACATACCATCCATCGTTTCTTTGTTCTTCACGTAGGTTTTTTAGAGATAACTGCGACAATTCGATTGATAAAATAGTTCTTATAGTTAGCCATAATCATCATTTCAGCCAGAAGGCGTCCACTGCTGGACATACGCCTCCCCGAATTTAGGGGGGTTTGCCATTATCGCCACACTTGGCAGGCGGTTTGGCGATCGCAGTATGGTGGTAAAGTGCATAGAGAATGCAGCTGCCCATTCTCTAGTAACTCCCATAATCGCCTCTTATGATAGAATTGAAAATGAAATCAAATAAAAAGTGTGAACTTAGCTTACTTTACAAAATAAGAATTAGGGAATCGTAATACATAATTTAGTTTTTTATGCTAAATGGTGGTTACAATAAATAAGTACATTTTATACTATTTTCCTTATTTTCATGATACTTAAGTAAATTAATTATTTCCGTTCATATCACGTAACAATACGCGTGCTTAGAAATAATAATAAATTGTTTATGCATGCATGCAATATAATGCAAAAGAGCTTCATTAAAATATTTGTATTCCTAACATACTCAAAAACAGGAAAATAAATGTTGTCATTTATTAATAATCCCGACCCGTGTGGTGCCGGACGTAAAGAATAGCAACATCCCATTTCTTCCCGTGGGTGTCGTAGAAGGCGACTCTGTGACTTACTAGAGAATGGGCAGCAGCGTTCTCTATACATTTTACCACCATACTGCGATCGCCAACCCGCCTGCCAAGCGTGGCGATTATGATAACTAATGTGATGTTCTAACTCAACTAAAATTATCAAGACATGGCATCGAAAATTTCGTTTTCAAAACATTTCTGCGTCCGACCGTACCCAGTTCGGATACTCGCGTAAAAGTGACATTTGAAAGGTCATTAACACCGCGCTGCGTTTTGTGCACCGTTACTCGCTAGCCTTAGTTACTACGGTCAAGTTGATGCAATTATATATTTTACTATTTCCTTGCTTGATTTTTGTTTGATTAATAACTATTGGCGTGTTAAATCTATTCTAGAACGATACTTCGTTGTACAATAATATTAGAGTTAAGTAGACTGATTGTAGTAGAGCTGTTTAACCACGTTTGCACAGAAGTTCAAAAAAAAAATGTTTGTCATAACTCTATGTGAACTTGGTGATACATATAGGTACTTATCACAATCTGTCAAATGCCTGTCTTTTTTTTTATTGACATCTCGCAAGTCAACCTACGAGGTTGTCGGCTGCTTAACCGGACTTGCCTGTGGCTACCTTAATAAATTAACGCCTCCAGCCAGGGTTTAAAAATAAATAATAGTTCAAAAAAACTAAAAACACGCTTCCATTGAAAACCAAACTAAAAAGTACAAAATAATGGAAAAACAGCGTGGGGTGCCTGATATGAATAAAAAAATACCTTAAAAAGCACACCACGCTTTTTTTCCATTATTTTGTACTTTTTTATTATTTATTTTCTATTTTTTAGGGTGTTTCGAATTTTGAGACGTATGTCAGCGTAGTTTGTGACGTATGTCAGCGTAGTTTTCGAAGACAGTTTTTTTGCGGTCCTGGTAACCCTGGCACAAATTTATGAAATTATTGCATGACAATACGGTCCTTGACAGGTGTGCAAAGTTTGAATGAAATCTGGTCGTTTAAAGTGGGTCAAAATCGCGCTATAAGGAGTCGGTTACAAACAAACATACAAATATACAAACATACAAGTGAAGCTAATATAAAGCGTGTAAAAAACTTAAAGCTAGAGCGACTACTCGCTAAGGGCACCCCCTGTGGGGTACGGACCTCGTGCCTATGGGTCAATGTAGTAACCAGCACGCGTAGCATGACCACTATAGAAAGAACTTTGTCTATTCTTGGTAGAAAAGAGATAGAATTGTCATGCTACGCCAGCATAAAACGGTACAAATCTTTCTACAATCTTTAATTCTGTCTTTAATCTTTCTACAGTCTGTAATTTTGTCTATTCTTCTGTCGACAAAACCCATTTCTACGGTGGTCATCCTACACGTGCAGTAAGTACTACAGATACAGACCAAGGACAAAGTCTTATGAATCCACGTACTTTTATCTGGCGACCTCTCATGAATTCTCAATGTTCGGATCAACACCGAGGGTTGAAAATCCAGTGCACGGTAAATTTCGATTTTATTACGTCTGTGCTATGGAGGTTAGAGGTAAGGAGAACCATCTCATATGGGGGGAAAGTTGAAAAAGTGTCCACCTGTTCATCATTATCATAGACGTCCACTGCTGGACATAGGCCTCCCCCAAGCACCGCCATTTCGACCGGTTTAGTGCTTCTCGCATCCAGCGGATTCCTGACGGCCTTCACAAAGTAATCGGTCCACCTTGTTGGAGGCCTTCCAACTCTACGTGTTCCGGTACGCGGTCGCCACTCCAGAACCTTTCGGCCCCATCGGCCATCTGTTCTGCGAGCAATGTGCCCTGCCCACTGCCTCTTCAGTTTAGCAATTCTTTGGGCTATGTCGGTTACCTTGGTTCTCCTACGGATCTCTTCACCTATTACAAGCAGTAAATAACAGTTTTAAAATCCACCAAAATGGCGCACGCGTAGCCACAGGGTATGGTATCAATGTGGCAGTTGTTAACGGATTGAAATGTGCCGAGTGAGAAAATATTGCTATCGACTAATATGTATATTTAATGTTGTTACTGACTAGATTGAAAAATTGAAAAAAGTATGCTTAGATGGTTTGGTCATGTTGAGAGGATGAATGAAGGACGGCTCACAAAAAGTATTTACAAAGCAGATGTGAGTGGAAACACCGGGAGGGGACGCCCTAGGAGGACATATAGTGACCTTATTGGTGATGTTCTTCAGAAAGCTCAGGTGCGTTGTACTCGCAACCGGCGTGTGTGTATGACCAATTGTATGAACCTGAACGAGGCAAAAGGAGTGTGTAGAGATCGTAGCAGGTTCCGTGGTTTCTGCCTACCCCCATGGGAAAAAGGCGTGATTGTATGTATGTATGTACTGACTAGAGTATTTAGTGACAGCCCAGTATACCAAACCCCAACAATTTAATTAGTGCAAAATTATTTTGTAATCAGAAATTTACCCGGTCGCTACTGTAGCGCTATCCTTAACACATTTTGACGGACACTTTTTATACTACATAGAGACAGTTCAGCTTACCTCTACCCTCCATAGTCCGTTTTTACGTCAACTTGCAGAGAATGACACCTGTCGTACCTATTTTGTAAAATGTGTGCCTGTCAAATCGTGGCACAAAGTGGAATAAAATGAATAAATCTATACTAATATTATAAAGCTGAAGAGTTTGTTTGTTTGTTTGATTGAACGCGCTAATCTCAGGAACTACTGGCACGAATTGAAAAATTCTTTTTGTGTTGGGTAGCCTATTTATCGAGGAAGGCTATAGGTTATATAACATCTCGCTGCAACTAAGAAGAGCGGGGCAGTAATGAAAAATCTTGCAAAAACGGGAAAAATGGCACGGGTAGGCGATTCGACGCGACGGGAAAGGGCGGGGGAACAAGAAATTTAACGCGGACGAAGTCGCGAGCAGAAGCTAGTAAATAATAAAAACATTTCATTTCAGACTAGCTTTTGCCAGCGGCTTCGCCCGCAAATAGACCTTAATCACCTTACATATAAACCTTCCTCTTGAATCACTCTGTCTATTGATGAAAACTGCATTAAAATCCGTTTCGTAATTTAAAAGATCTAAGTGTACAGACGCAGGAAGTGACTTTGTTTTTTTAACCGACTTAAAAATAGGAGGAGGTTATCAATTCGTCTGTATTTTTTTTAAATGTTTGTTACCTCATAACTTTTTACTTTGGTTCCATTCGGATAATGGGATCTATGTGAAAACCTTTGGCGCGACAAATGAACGAATAACGGCAGGTTATCTACCATAACTAAAAAGTTAAAAATAAAAACTTTTTACAAAAAAAATAACAACCGACTTCCTAAAAATTTATTTTTTAACGTTTCGTGTGGTGTCGGACGTAAAGAATAGCACCACCCCATTTCTTCCCGTGAGTGTCGTAAGAGGCGACTAAGGGACTTACTAGAGAATGGGCAGCAGCGTTATCTATGCATTTTACCACCATTCTGCGATCGCCAACCCGCCTGCCAAGCGTGGCGTACTTCACCCCGGAATGACAGCTAACTTCACGTTAGTTTTCACGCCCGGACATTTTTACAGACGATATATAACTTTAGATTATTTCTCGGAAATTTCTATCGAACCAAGTTATTACGATAAATCGAAAAGCAATCGGGTATTCCAGCTACTTATACCAAGTGAAAACGAAACCTAGAGGTGACTGGTCGATCGTTTGACGTAAATCAGCGTTGCTGAGCAACCAAGCAAGCCCACATTTCACGCTATTGGCAATGAAAAAACCCCGATACGGATGGCGGAAAGCGTCACGCCCTTTGACAATGTCAATGAAAGAAATCAAAGGTAATTGTTGAATGTGAAAACGCGGGCCCTGTCCGTAACGACTGGTCTATTTTCGGATCGCAATGTTAAAGAGTAGGGAAAGACCAGAGATACGATGGATGGATTGTGTGAGATGATATTGTAGGTGGAAAGGGTCATTCCTATTATATTAATTCGTGAACCAAAAAACAGCTGGAAACAGCTACAAAGATGTTATTGGGTAGATTTCACATAAGGAATTACTTAAGTGAGCAGCCTTTTTTTTTGTGGGTCCCGTCGCGTCGAATCGCCTACCCGTGCGATTTTCCCCATTTTTGCAACATTTTTCATTACTGCTCCGCTCCTCTTACTTGTAGCGTAATGTTATATAGCCTATAGCCTTCCTCGATAAATAGGCTACTCAACACAAAAAGAATTTTTCAATTCGGACCAGTAGTTCCTGAGATTAGCGCGTTCAACCAAACAAACAAACTCTTCAGCTTTATAATATTAGTATAGATTAGAATGAGAAGTATTAGTTGGAAAGCCTCCCACAAGGCGGACCGATGACCTTGTGAAGGCCGCAGGAATCTGCTGGATGCGGGAAGCACAAAACCGGTGGAAGTGTCGGAGCTTGGGGCCTTTGCCCAGCTGTGGACGTCTTTTTTCTGAAATAATGATTATATGAATTGCATTATTAATGATCTACCATCGATGAGTATGCGACCTAGACACAGTTGTACCTACCACGTAGCTAATCATTATAGCATGTCGCAATGGTCACCGTAGCGTGTCGAATGGCGTCTGTACATTATTAAGCCTGGTACTCCGCTATGCTTTCCTAAACAGACAATTAATCAAGAATGGAGAACGCACTGGGAAGTATTTCCGCTGTGAAGAATCGAGGTTGTAAAAAAATATTTTACGAAAAAGAAAACAAAAAATACAGTATTACAGTTACAGTGTCATTTATTAAATGTAGTTGTGAAAGACGTTCGAATGGTAATTAAAAAAACTAAAAAACACGCTTGCATTGAAAACCAAACTAAAAAGTACAAAATAATGGAAAAAAAGCGTGGGATGCTTTTTAAGGTATTTTTTTATTTATATCAGTTCCCCACGCTTTTGTTCCATTATTTTGTACTTTTAAGTTTGGTTTTCAATGGAAGCGTGTTTTTTAGTTTTTTAAACTATTATTTATTTTCTATTTTTAGGGTGTTTCGAATTTTGAAACGTATGTCAGCGTAGTTTGTGACATATGTCAGCGTAGTTTTCGAAGACAGTTGTTTTTGCTGTCCTGGTAACCCTGGCAAGGATAATGGCACAAATTAGTTTGTGACGTATGTCAGCGTAGTTTTCGGAGACAGTTTTTTTGCTGTCCTGGTAACCCTGGCAAGGATAATGGCACAAATTTATGAAATTATTGCATTGTCATCGGTCCTTAACATGAACATTTCTTGAGTCAAGAAATTCCTTTTCTTCAAAATTGTATTCTTGATTTTGGCTCTTGAGTCAAGTTATTTTTTTTATCAGTGTACTATTGCCTCAGATTTGCAATTCACGCAATTTTACACCGTTTTCTGCGAGAAAAATAATCACGTTTATTTGTCAAGAACCCCCCTCCCCCTTAAGTGAGATTGGGAAAGATTTAGCTTGATCCCCGCCCCCCCTAAAACACCTTACGTAATTAATGGGCGCCCCCTAAGTTGAAGTAACAATTGTTAAACTAGTTACTTGTTTTTGATATCGATACCCAACACGTGGGTAAAGTACCGTGTGGTACCGCACGTAAAGAATAGCACCATCTCATTTCTTCCAGTGAGTGTCGTAGAAGGCGACTAATTCAAAAACGCTTAGATTAAAAAAAAAATTTGCTTCTATAGCTTCTTTACCACCTACAGGTATACCTCTTAAAATATTTCGTGTATGAATAGATACACCTTATACAGGATGGGCTTTTATCCAGTGCGTAAATTGTAACGCAGAAATTTTTCGTCGGTTTTACAAAAAAAATCTGCAGTTTCATAGAAAAGTGCAATACCTACGGGGTCATAATGTATGGAACAGCAGATTTTTTTTTTGTATAACCGACGAAAATTTTCTACACTGAGGTGTCTAGAATGATATGCTGAATTCATGGTTACAGTTTGCGCACTGGATAAAAACTGATCCTGTATAAGGACACAGCGGTAAGCAACTTTGTTTTATACTATGTAGTGAAGAGTGACGGGTAGCTGCTTATCCTCGTAGTGCGTCATCTCCCTGCCAATTGCAATGTAATATGAAACAGATTGGATGCAATCAACCGATGCAATTGTCTACTAACAATAAATGGCGTGTATAATAATTCTATATTACCCGACTACGGTGAAGGAAAACATCGTGAGGGAACCGGCTTGTCCTAGAACCAAAAATTCGAAGGCATGTGACATCTACCAACCCGCACTCGGCCAGCGTGATTCCGGCCCACTCCTTCTCATCGAGAGGAGGCCTGTGTCCCAGCAGTGGGAACATTATAAGCTAGCTACTAGACTACACTTTCCTTAATTATGTATTTATTCGATAAGTGAACAATGTATGTTCTTCTAGAATCTTTAAACCGGACTGCGGCGAAGCAAAAAGGAGGGTTATGATTTTGATCGGTATATATGGACAATGTACATATGTTCATCTGTTCCCTCATAACTTTGAAACTGCTTGTCATAATTTGACGAATGAGATAACGTTGGAAGCGTTTAGATCGTCTGCTGGCATTAAGCTTTGTGACGTCACATTAAATTGAAAATTGCTTGCCTCGTTTATGTTTATACATCTGCACCCTAATTGCGAAACGCACAATTTATCAGAATCTGAATGGGATTGAAGATTATTTCTAAACCATTGCGTCATTTGTTCGAATAAATTGTCGGCTCAGCAACGTAAATAACGCAATGAATGTTGTTTAACTATGAATATTAAACCAATTCCTACCGATAAAAAGTTCCGCAATTACCCCTCTGGTCATACACACACGCCGGTTGCGAGTACTACGCACCTGACCTTTCTGAAGAACATCACCAATATGGTCTCTATAATGTTCTACTAGGGCGTCCCCTTCCGGCATGTTTATTTATTTATTTATTAAAATAACATGGGAGACTTACAGCTACAACGAACAGATCAAGAACAGTATATTAGTCAGAAAGCCAATTACAGGTCTCCACTTATAAGGAACAGAGAAAATAAAATATTTAATTCTAAGGACATTCACACTAAGTTACATTATATACAGTGTTAGAGCTGTGTTGCTCATACTAAATAATAATCATCACAACAAAATAAATGAATGAAAAGATAGAATGCATGAAAAAAATAGAACTACATGAAAAAATTACGGCTTATGCACTTCCTGGCTGACGAGACGCTAGTTAGGAACGGGTCTATATCCTACTGTTTACAAAGCTTGTTAAGATTTCTGCTTGCACGCACAATGAACGAATTCTGCCTATAATTGGTTGAAGCAAATGGCACGCGTAAAGGTGGATTGTATCGCTTAGACTTCATGGGAATGTTGAAATAAAATTTTGTTAAAATTTCACATCTGCGTTTTAAATACCCTTTGTTAGCCGCCCTTCATTTATCCTCTCACCATGACCAGACCACGGCGTTCAGTTGAGAATTTTTCTTGTTTCATACTTTTTAGAGCTTTTCATATCTTTTGATTTTTCAGTAGTGTGGTTTTAGTTGTTGAATTTACTTTTTTAATTTTGTTAGGAGAAGTAGCAGCAAAGCAATAATGTGATAAGACAACGGTGGGATTTACAAGAAAACATGGAAAAGCGCATGCTTTGATGATTTGGTCATGTTGAGGCGATGAATAAGAGGCGACTAACTAAAACCGTGTGGTGTCGTACGCAAAGAATAGCACCATCCTATCTCCGCATTTTTAACCGACTTCAAAAAAAGGAGGAGGTTATCAATTCAACTGTATGTTTTTTTTTTTTTTTTAATGTTTGTTACCTCATAACTTTTGACTGGGTGAACTGATTTGATGATTCTTTTTTTATTTGAAAGCTGGTGCTTCCCGAATAGTACCATTATAATTTGGTTCCATTAGGACAGTGGGGTCTATGTGAAAACCATATAAATCTTAAATTTGCATTAAGTATTTGCGCGACAAATGAACGAATAACGCGATTAGATTAGTGTGGGGTATCTACCATAACTAAAAAGTTTAAAATAAAAACTTTTTACAAAAAAAAAAAAACAACCGACTTCCTTAAAAAAACACTACAAAGTCAAAAATAACTTTAATATCGGAAGTCACCGCAAGACACCGAATTCCGAAATTAAAGTTATTTTTGACTTTGTAGTGTTTTTTTAAGGAAGTCGGTTGTTTATTTTTGTATAAAGTTTTACCACAATACTGCGATCGCCAACCCGCCTGCCAAACGTGGCGATTATGGCAAACCCCCTCTAATTGGGGATCCAGCAGTAGACGTCTTTCGGCTGACATGGTGATGATCATGACTAACTAAAGCCAGGCAGATGCTATCTGACGCTGAATTTTAAAATGGACCTTTGTACCTTTACAATTGTCCACTCTATTAGCGATTACATTACATCGCGTTCAAACATACTAACCATTTAAGGATCTGGGACAATGACCAATCACACTTCTTCAAAGGTTTCACAATTGTACGTTTTGATTAGACTCAAGGGTGAATTATGTTTTATGACTACGTATAGCGTAGTTCTAATTGCTATGTTTGTTTATTGATTTAGGATGTCCAACAAAAGATGGACACATTGATACATAAATACAGGGCAACTACAGGTATTAAATAGGTGTACTCCATCACTTCTAGGAGACCACAGTATGCACAATAGAGTTTACAACTAAGCTAAGGAAGTAAAAATTTTAGTTATAGTTAAAATTTGGTAACGGGTTCTAAATTTTTAAAGGGCATACAATAAAAAGAAGATACACTTCACGTGACCAGAGGTCTGGTCATTCTTTGGCCAAAGAATTAGCATTGCCAATATTGCCATTCAACGTGGCAATGCTGCCAGTCTTTTCGGCACGTTTCCAGATGACAGTGATGCGGTCGAGTACTTCGACGCCTGTGTCCTGTGTTTTTGTATTTATTTGTATAGATAAAAATAATAATAAAACAAGCGTGGGGTGCTTGATATCCATAAAAAAATGCCTTAAAAAAGCACCCCCACGCTTTTTTTCCATTATTCTCTACTTTTTAACCGACTTCAAAAAAGGAGGAGGTTATATGTTCGACTGTATGTATTTTTTTATTTTTATGTATGTTCACCGATTTCTCCGCCAATTGTCAACCGATTTTGAAAATTCTTTTTTTATTCGTAAGGGTATACTCCTGAGGTGGTCCCATATTAATTTTGTGAAGATTTGATGTATACTTTGGGAGATAAACGAAGGAACTCCTCAAAAACAAACAGTACACGTAATGTGATTTGGATATTGTACTAAAGATCAAAAATAATTGCTGGTTCTATCTATCCATCCGTGGTGAACTAATTATAGTCTTCGAAGATACCGCATGGAACTCCTCATCGGTGAACAGTACATATAGGAACTTACAGTGAAAGGTTAGAAGGTTAGGGGATAATTCTTTGAATATTATAGGCACGTTTAGACCGTTACTTGTATTCTTATATTCCGTTGAGCTGATGATGGAAGGTACAACTCCTTATCGATCAGGAGTTAGAAGATATCTTGTCCTAGATAGACATACTCGTTGACGAGTTCGGGAGACAGACACCGGAACTCTTTAAAAAATTACAGCAAATCAACCGCGATTTCTGCTATCGCATAAATATGCATTGTTTGTTTGGAATTAGTGCGGGGTGGATACCACAACTAAAAATTTAAAAATAAAAACTTTTTTACAAAAAACAAAACAACCGACTTCCTTAAAAACACTACAAAGTGAAAAATAACTTTAATTTCGGAAGTCGGTGGCAAAAAAACCATAAATACAGATCCTAAGACACCGACTTCCGAAATTAAAGTTATTTTTCACTTTGTAGTGTTTTTAAGGAAGTCGGTTGTTTTGTTTTTTGTAAAAAAGTTTTTATTGGTTTGGTTTTCTATGCAAGCGTCTTTTTTAGTTTTTTAAAACTATTATTTATTTTCTATTTTTTAGGGTGTTTCGAATTTTGAGATTTTTTTGTCCTGGTATTGTATTGATTTTGCTGTCCTGGTAACCCTGGCAAGGATAATGGCACAAATTTATGAAATTATAGTATTGTCATCGGTCCTCGATAATTCTACAGAGTTTAAATGAAATCTGATCGTTTAAAGTGGGTCAAAATCGCGCTATAAGGAGTCGGTTATAAACAAACATACAAATATACAAACATACAAGTGAAGCTTATATAAAGCGTGTAAAAAAGAAGAAAGATAAACATTTTGAGATACTTAAATTAACATAATTCTTATAATTAGACAGAGACTCGCTTATTTACTGTTATAGCGGGAACAGAAATACACATTCTGTGAAAATTTCAACCTTCTACCTATTACGGATCATGAGATACAGCCTGCTGACAGACAGACAGATAAACGGACGGACAGAGGAGGCTTAGTAATAGGGCCCCGATGGTTACCCCCCTTTTTTTGTGGGTGGGATATCATAATGACATCTCCCGCTCTGGGTGGAGCGGAAGGGCGTGTCAGATTTACTGACTAAAACCCACCCTTGTTCCTTCAGTTGCCTATATGCCAGAGCCACGGTATCTCTTTCGAACAAATCGCGCGACCCTGTTGGTTACCCTGCGAGTACGGAACCCTAAAATAGCGCCGTGTGTAATTGACAGATCGTGATAAGAACTCACGTTGTAAACTTTTAATTGAACCAGTGACCCCTTAGCACGTTAACTGCCATGGGTAAAATCAGAAAAAGTCAAAAATGTACTTAGTGTTATTTGACTTTAAATCGATTATTGATTAAATAGTGGCTGTTTACGTGTTAAAGGAGAACCGCGGGAATTTTATATATATTACATACAATAATACTTTAACAGACATGGCTCACGCACGTCAGTCTGTGGCTGACAATCATACACATTTTTTTTTTCTCTGTTTGAAATCATCATACGACGTCTCCCGTTCTGGGCGGAGCGGGAGGGCGTGTCAGACTTTTACTGACTAAAACCCACCCGTGTTCCTTCAGTTGCCTGTGCCAGGGCCACGCGCGCCTCAAAGAGATGACAGCAGCAGTGAAGGGGTCTGCTAGGACCGGTGCCTGCCGGGGTCGCGTGATTGTTCAAAAGAGATACCGTGGCCCCGGCACTGGGCAACTGAAGGAACACGGGTGGGTTTTAGTCAGTAAAAGTCTGACACGCCCTCCCGCTCCACCCAGAGCGGGAGAAGTCATTTGATGATTTCCCATCCAAAAAAAAAAAAAAAAAAAGGGCCACGGTATCTCTTTCGAACAAATCTCGCGACCCTTTTTTTTGTGGGTGGGAATCATCAAATGACGTCTCCCGTCTTCAGTTGCTTTTGCCCAACAACGTAAAATAACGTCATGAATGTTGTTGAACTGTCACACTGAAAGCTATACCTACCGCAGTTTTTCAATTACACTGCATAGATGAATATATGAATAATATTATATCGCTCACGGATTTCAAATAATTTTGGATTATCCGTAAGTTTCGGATAGTTTTGGTTGCGGATATTATTTTTAATGGAATTGTATTGTAACAGCAAAATAATGTAATAAGTAAGTAATCATATACTTTCGATGATTTAAGATGAAGTAGCCGCACTGCCTCTTCGTGAAATGTTTTACCCATCCACATTCACGGATTTATATTTTGCGAGCTCTGCGGTAACTTGATGAAACAATGTCCAAAATAAACCAGACTTAGCCCATTTTGCCCAGATTTGAACAGTTTAGTTATTTACACAAAACTAACTAAGTAAGTAGTTGACGTATGTAGTTACAGAATTATAATCATCAAAATCACCAATACAACCCTCTAAGTTCATAAAGCTGTAGGAATGACTTTTTCTGTTTTTTTTTTTTGTTCCTACACCTTTATGAACTTGGAGGGTTGTATTGGTGATTTTGATTATTATAATTCTGTAACTACATACGTCTTACAGGCGCGAATAATATTTTAATCAACATACAACCTAGCACTGGCCTGCAAATTGCAAAAAACGCAAGAAATTTTGAATTTCGCGGGCTGGTCGTAGCATTCCCCTTAAACTCCGCCTCTATCTGAAATTATTCCAAACTTTTATTTCGGATACGGTAACGGATAATTATGTATTTCTGATATACGGTAGTTTCGGTTACTATTACGGAGCATCTCTAGACTAGACACACGATGCAAACGGATAGTCGTTTACGTTGCGCCTTCGATTTTTTTATTCCACTTAGAATTCTGCCCAGACTTAAAGAAGAAAGACCTTCTTTAGTAGATATTTGATTCTCCTATCGCGTGGTTTCTTTATTTATATTAATTATTGATACTTAGTTTTCCTACATTTGAAGGTTCCTAACAATGACATTGGTTTTAAACGAGATTAGTTACAAGGCCAGTTACTAGATGTCGCGGAGGTCCGTTTCTTAACTGATCCACATCTTACGCCATAAGTTGGAGTTCAAACCCAGCAAGTATCAATGTGATTTTTTCAAAGTTATAAGTACTTTCTATGGTAGTCTATATTTTTGGACATCACTGAATGTGAAGGGAAAAATCGTGAGGAATCTCTGGGCTTCGGTCTGAAATCACCAAACTGCACTGAGCAAGCGTGGTGATCAAACTCAGTGCTTATCTGCATGAGAGGTGGTGTTAGCCCAATAGTGGGACATTACAGGCACTAAATAGTTACAAGTAACAACGCTAGTTATGGCCGCTGTTTCTCTCGCCTACTTAGTTCATCATCATCATTTCAGCTGTAAGAAGTCCACTGCTAGACATGAGCCTCCTCCATGCACCGCCAATTTGACCGGTACATTTTTTGGGGGGATTTGCCATAATCGCCACGTTTGGCAGGCGGCTTGGCGATCGCAGTATGGTGGTAAAATGTATAGAGAACGCTGCTACCCATTCTCTAGTATATCTCTTAGTCGCCTCTTACGACACCCACGGGAAGAAATGGGATAGTGTTATTCTTTACAATAGCATTACATATAAAAAAAATGCTGACATCTAAACACGTCATCATTCTCCTGCACTTATTCCAATTTATTTGGGGTCAGCGCTACATATCTTTTTCTTCCACATTTCTCTATTAGTTGTCATCTCAGTAGTCACCCCTTTTCTATCCATATCATAATTCACACAGTCTATCCATCGTTTCTTTGGTCTCCCTCTACTCTTAAAGCCATCGAAATTCTTATTCAATACTTTCCTGACGACATTTTCTTAATTCCTCCGTATCACATGACCTTACCACGACAAGTTAATAAATCATACAACATTATTCTTTAAAACCGTAAACTAATTTAATCGATTGCTTCCTTACATAACCAATAAAGATTACATTAATATTCATAACATCACTATTTAATCTCGTTAGTATTGATATTTTTAACTATTGCGCGAGTCAAAGGTCAAATGCTCATTCAGCCGGCAGCGTTTAAAAAAACACTTTCTCTATGAAAGGTATTTGATCAGATGCATTTTTGAAAGTACGAATGACATTATTTATGTTTATTGATTATGTAAGCTTGTATGTGTGGAAACGAATGCAGTCTACAGAATTTTAGAAGCCACTATGACTACTGGCTATGCTAAATCTATATCAAATTATGCTTTGTAGTTACATAACCAAAAACATGGCCGTTTATTCATTTTAACTCTGTGAGTTTTATCAAATTTCATAGAGCCTAAATTGTAGTATATACTAATTCCATGCCAAATACTAACTGATTCCCTCCATTTCAATTTTGACATCTGTCAAAAATACACTTAATCAGCCTATACTGTTCCCACTGTTGGGACACAGTCCTCCTCTTGATGCTCTTTATGTATTTGTTGAATAAGGAATCTAAATTGGTTTATTTGTAGAATAAGGAAAAAATATCTACGAGAATTATGCCGAACATAAAAACAAGGGTGAAACAAAGACATTGTTTTCACAAACTGTTTACATCAGTCAGAGAGAATCACTAGAAGTAACAAATAACAATAGAAAACTATTGTGATTGCAATTTTCTTGACGAAGGGAGAATCGATTTAAATAATGTTTTCATTCATTCATACTTTCAGAGTATTTTGAGTTTAGCGGTCGTTTGTCGAAAGCGTAAGTAATGAGCACGGGTTCGATTCTCGAGTCGGGCACAGCTCAGGGTCTATATTTAACATAATCAGCTTATAATGTTCCCACTGCTGGGACATGGAAGAGGGGATGGATCCTTAACGGGGCCAAGTACGGGTTGGTAGATGTCACATTGACATTGACTGGCCTGTTAGTCTAGTGGTTAGTGACCCTGACTGCAAAGACTGAGGTCGTGGGTTCGATTCCCACCCAGGACAAATCTTTGTGTGATGAGCACGATCATTTGTTCTGTGTCTGGGTGTAATTTATTTATAATATGTATGTATTTAGAAATATATAAGTATGTTTATCAGTAGTCTGGTTGCCATAGTTTGGGATCAGATAACAGTGCTGGTTGTCCTAAGATATTTAAGATATTTATTCTTATTTTTTCTTATTTATTTTTTAATCTTTGGTTCTAGGACATACCGGTTTCCTCACGATGTTTTCTTTAACCGTTTTAAGAGCAGTGGTGATGAAATAATTTACACATACTAAAGCGGTTGTCTATAGGTTCCAACCTACAACCCATAGATAAAACACTAAATCTACAACTACGATCTACTACAACACTTCCACACGTCCGTGTGTTGTCGGACGTAAAGAATAACACCATCCTATTTCTGCCCGTGGGAGTCGTAAGAGGCGATTAAGAGACTTATTAGAGAATGGGCAGCAGCGTTCTTTATGCATTTTAGCACCATACTGCAATCGCCAATCCGCCTGCCGAGCGTGGTGATTAGGGCAACCCCCCCCCCCCCCCCCTAAATTTGAGAGGCCTATGTCCAGTAATAGACCTCTTACGGCTAAAATGATGCCGTTACCAAAAGGCCACCACTACTGTCAAAAAAACGCGGGAAAACCGAACTATCAAAAGTGACAGTAAACGTGCACCCGCGAACGCGATCCATAAACACTAGACTTCCTATACTCCATTTGTTTAGGTAGTTAACTAAATGTAAACAATCTTAACATGTCTTTTAACTAAAAAACTGTCTAAAAATTGAATCTAAAAATGTTTACAATTAGGTATTTACTTAAACCGATGTTAGGTAAGTAACTTAATTTAAATAATATTTGTTGGTCTTTTATACGATTTATTTTATATAAAAAGACATATCAAGATTGTTTACCTTTAGTTAACTACCTAAACAAATGGAGTATAGAACGCATACTGCATGGATCGCGTGCAAAAAAACTGACGTGATAGTCTATGTGCGCCTCGATGTGAACTTTCCTGGTTATATAAGAGACATTTGCAGTGATTTTGCACACGTAACAAGCATTTTTCTTACCATCATTACATAGTATGATTCTCTAGCTATTTACTGGCATAGATTGCATGCCTTTGCATTTATTTGTACTTATCCGTTTGCATAATCAACCTATAAATGTTCTAACTGTCGGAACACAGGCGTCCTCATCCTGCCAGGGTCGCGAGATCTGTTCGAAAGTTACCGTGGCCCTGGCATAGGCAACTGAAGGAACACGGGTGGGTTTTAGTTAGTAAAAGTCTGACTCCCGCTCCACCCAGAGCGGGAGCGTGATTAGATTTCCCACCCACAAAAAGGGCCTCTTTTCGAGAGAGAATGGGCTACAATCTACCATACAGCCCAGTGGGGGGTTTTGGTGTCACATGTCTTCGAATTTTCGGTTCTAAGACATGCCGGTTTCCTCACGATGTTTTCCTTCACCGTTTTGAGAGCAGTGGTGACGGAATATCATCTTACACTAATTTACAACACAAATAGTTACAAAGAATATTGTTTGTCGTTGCTGCAGGGGGTTTAAAGTTGGTGGTAATTAAACTCCGTTCGTAAGGTGCCGTACTGAAAGAATACAAGCACCCAATTTCTTCTCGTGGGTGTCGTAAAAGGCGACTTACTAGAGATAGGGCAGCAGCGTTCTCTATACATTTTTAAAACAATACTGCGATCATCAATCTGCCTGTCAAGCGTGGCGATTATGGCAACCCGACCTATTGGAGGAGGTCTATGCACAGCAGTGGACGTCTTCATAGGCCTCCTCCTTGCACCGCCAACTTGACCGGTACATCTCTGGGGTTGCCATATTCGCCACGCTTGGCAGGCGGGTTGGCGATCGTAGTAAGTCGCCTGTTACGACACCCACAGGAAGAAATAGGATGGTATTATTTGTTTAGTCCTGCACCCTCCTGCACCACACAGACGGATTCTAATTATCACCAATTTTAAGCCCCCCCCCCCCCCCCCCAGCAACGACCAACAATATTCTTATAGAGAACGCTGCTGCCCATTCTCTAGTAACTTTTAATACACTTTTAATAGATTATTTATTCCATAAATACATTATACATTATTTATTAAAAACATGGCCGCCAGGCAGCAACGATATGTTCAGATTTTTCTCATGTAGTCCGACAAGGCCTGAATGAAACAAAAAGTGTCGGACACATAGTGCGACATGGCAGTTAACGTGCTCAGCAAGTTCCCTATTACCTACATGAAACTTAAACATAACTAGCGAAATGTCTGTATACCTCTGCCTAATCGTTCGTGGCATTATAGCGTGAAGTTATGTTAACTACACTTTTATGTAACATTCATCAAACAGGTGAACGCAATTCTTCACGAGGAAGGAAATACTTAGATAATGTTGTTCTGAGAAAAAATCGCTTTATAAGTACTACATAACTGTGCTATGTAAGGCGTTGACGTAAGACATCTAACTGATGATCACCATCATACCTACTCTACAAGACGATGGCGAAGGCCTACTAGTCTATTCGCCCTAATAAACTTGTCCGATTCGGGCGAAAGGTAACTTTAAAATATACAAATAAATAAAATTGAAGTGTTTTGTATGAAAGTATACAACATGTAACGTAATTAACGCACACCCTCTTAAGGGGTCATTGTACTCATCATTATGAACAACTTTTACTATGGGACCAAACCTGAAATCGCGAAAAAAAAATCAGCTGTTTCAATCAAAAGTTCAATACCTACTCGACCAAAATGTGTGAAACAGCTGATTTCTTTTTAAATTACGTTACATGTTGTATACAACTTACTTACATCAAAACTTCAATTCTTTTAAATTTTGTTTGTCTGTCTATTTCTTCCGGCTAATCTGAAACGTCTGGACCGATTTTGACGGGACTTTCACGGGCAGATAGGTGATGTTATAGTAGTAGATGTACAAACACTTTTACACGTCACTCATATTTGTAAAACTAGATGAGGTCGGCGTTTCCTATCTGACTACTCTGAGAAGAAAGGCCGAAACAAACTCAGAGGTCACAGTCTCTTTTAAAGTCCAGACATAATCTTGGTCAGACCATGTAACGACCACGTAGATTGGCGTCTGAAATGGTCTTTAGAGGAGCATTCGCTCGGTTCAACACCGAGAGATGAAAATACAGTGCACGGTAAAATTCCGCCGCGATACTTTACGTTCGTGGTCTAATCGTTATATTTTTCAGCAAATGGTACCACTTATCGGCGGTTGACACAGACATGCTGTAAAAGTAGCACTACAAAATGGCCGCAATACAAAATGGCAGTCGATTCCTACCGTAACCAAAAGGCGATGAAGAATAAATCAATTTCGCTGTACTAGCGTTCAAAACAATACGTATCATAGTTTCAAGGTTATAAAAGTTATAATTAATTTTATGCGTGAAGAGTATCGAGTTACCGATTTATTTCGTCCATACATAACTACCAAGAGCTTATACCTACTGAGTGTATTGGTGTGTCAAGGCTCGTGCAAACAGGCGCGACTTGTCGCGAAATGAATCGCCTACCCGTGCGATTTTCCCCGTTTTGCAACATTTTTCATTACTGCTCCGCTCCTCTTAGTTGTAGCGTAATGTTATATATAGCCTATAACCTTCCTCGATAAATAGGCTACCCAACACAAAAATATTTTTTCAATTCGGACTAGTAGTTCCTGAGATTAGCGCGTTCAATCAAACAAACAAACAAACTCTTTAGCTTTATAATATTAGTATAGACTAGCTTCTGCCCGCGACTTCGTCCGCGTTAAATTTCATGTTCCCCGAGCCTTCCCGTCGCTTCGAATTGCCTGCCAGTTTTCGTTCATTTTTCGTTGCTGCGCCGCTCCTTTTGATTGTAGCGTGATGTTATATAGCCTATAACCTTCGTCAATAAATAGGCTACACAACACAAAAATATTTTTTCAATTCAGACCATTAGTTCCTAAGATTAGCGCGTTCAACCAAACAAGCAAACACACAAACTCTTCAACTTTATAACATTATTATAATTATATTACCAGCTTTTACAGTGGCTTCGCCCGCGTATTACACATATAAACCTTCCTCTTGAATCACTCTGTCTATTGATGAAAACAGCATTAAAATCCGTTGCGTAGTTTAAAAGATCTAAACGTACAGACGCGGGAAGCGACTGTGTTTTATACTATGTAAAGAAGATAAAATAGTATGTAGTATAGAAGTATAGTTTTTACCAAATCAACCGAATCAAGTTGAATCTCATATACAATAGGGTCGACTTTATTGGTATATAAATAAAGGTCATCATCATTTCAGCCGTGAGACGTCCACTGCTGGACTTGGGCCTCCCCCAATTTGGGGGGGCTTTGCCATCGCCACGCTTGGCAAGCGGGTTGGCGATCGCAGTATGGTGGTAAAATGCATAGAGAACGCTGCTGCCCATTCTCTAGTAAGTCCCTTAGTCGCCTTTTACGACACCCACGGGAAGAAATGGGGTGGTGGTTATTCTTTACGTCCGGCACCACACGGTACCCGGTAATAAAGGTCATATGCGGGTTGTATGTGGCCACACATACGTCATAACGGAGTTAATTGTAAACTCACGAACTTATTTAATTTCACGTATCCGTTTTCTGAACTAATAAATTGAATTTGAGAAGTTTTCATGGGAGAGCAGTTGTCGGCCCCCACTTCCGAGTTATAATAGGTTGTGGGTTGGAACCCAGGAAGGCTTCTGCTCTCAAATACGGCGAAGGAAGACATAGTGAGGACCTGCCAGGGTCGCGAGATTGTTCGAAAGAGACACCGTGATCTGACCCTGGCACATGAGCAACTGAAGGAACACGAGTGGGTTTTAGACTGTAAAAGTCTGACACGCCCTCCCGCTCCGCTCAAGAGCGGGAGATGTCATTTGATGATTTCCCACCCACAAAAAAAAAGACACTGAGGAAACCGACATGTCCTTGAATCTTTGGAGTTATAAGGAACAGGGTGTAAAATTCACTCAACCTCCGTAGAAAAGAGAGGATCCTCTGACCCGGGTGTCATGTATGGTGGGCAACTACTCGACGATTGATGTCGGGACGTTGTATACACGATCAGTTTTTATTCAGTGCGCAAACTGTAACCATGAATTTAGCATATCATTCTAGACCGTCCAGTGTAGAAAATTTTCGACGGTTATACAAAAAAAAAATCAGCTGTTCCATACATTTTGACCCTGTAGGTATTGCATTTTTCTATGAAACAGCTGATTTTTTTTTTGTAAAACTGACGAAAAATTTCTGCGCAAGGGGGTCTAGAATGATATGCTGAATTCATGGTTACAATTTGCGCACTGGACAAAAACTTACCCTGTAGCTATATACTAGTTGCACGGTAAACTATGCTTGCGCGATGCAGGATTTTTCGTGACGTCACTGTGATGCGTAGTTCGTATGTGTTATCTAGCAACTCGCACTGGGCCTGCGTGGTGGATTAAGGCCTATTCCCTCTCACAGAGAAGACGCCTGTGTCCCAGCAGAGGGAACAATATAAGCTGATTACTGATGACTGTGGCTTTCTGTAGGGGGCGAGCCTATTGCTATCAACCGAACACAAATCTATATTACGGGTTCTTACTGAAAAAATCCTGCTGGAAAAATCTAATAGCACTTTTCCTGAACTAGATATCAACCCAAGACCTCATACTCGGTGATAGAACGACCACACCAACACAATAGACTTCTAATATACCTATACCTATAATGTCAAAACTGCACCATATCTTTTTCTCAACGTTATACATAAATAAACTCACGCCTTCTTCCCATGAGGAAGCACTAACTACAAAACGCCAGCTGTAACGATCCTTGCATACTCCGTTTGCTTCGTTTACGTTCATACATCTGGTCATACACACACGCCTGTTGCGAGTACTACGCACCAGACTTTTCTGAAGTGCATCACCAGTAAGGTAAGGTCACTATACACACTATATGTACCAGCGTTTCCACTCACATCTGCCTTCTGAATCATCAATTCAGCCGTAAGACGTCCACTGCTGGAGCAGGGCCTGTCCAATTTGGGGGGCTTTGCCATATTCGCCACGCTTGGCAGGCAGGTTGGCGATCGCAGTATGGTGGTAAAATGCATAGAGAATGCTGCTGCTCCAATCTCTAGTAAGTCCCTTAGTCGACTCTTACTAAGTCCACGGGAAGAAATGGGGTTGTGCTATTCTTGTCATCCGGAATTACACGGACGCCGGACGCCTTGTAAATATCTTTGTTAATCGCCGTTCATTCGTCCTCTCAACATGACCAATCGTTCTTAGCATTTTCGTTAACGTAACAAAGAAAGTATTTTCAATATACATAATAAGAAAAAATACATAACAATATATTACAAAATGAACTCTTACTTTCTTCCGAAAAACGGGTGTTGTATAAAATTTAAATATATAAATAAACATAATTTATCTTGAATCTATCACTTCTAGTTGTGTAATCTTTATAAATATTAATTAATGTTGAGACTTTTATGTTGAAAGAATTTTATAATATGCTGATTTATTAACAAAGATACATTAAAAACGTGATGTGTGTCCATATTCGCGGAAAATATCGCGGCGAAATATTTTCGCGTACTGGAGAAGATGTAGTGACAAAAATTGAAAAAAAAAAACGGCTGAGTGCGAGTCGAACTCGCCCAGCGAGGGTTTCGTACAAATTTGTAGGTACATATTATCAAAAATAGTTTTTTAATTACTTAAACATCAATTTTTTTAAGATTTAATTACAAATGCATAATTTTCAGATTTGTCCTTATACTTGTAGAATAAGACGGTATTACTTGCCAAACGTAGTTCTAGGTCAACAGGAAATATCCTATACATTTTGATTCGCTTGAGAGTGTCGAAATATACGTTTTTTGCGGCAAAAACGGCCATATCTTTTTTCACGTTTAATTAGAAGTTTGGATTTTTCACAGCTTCAAGAGATTTTAGACTTGAGTGTATCGTTTTAATTTCAAATCGATTCCTCCACGCGTTCCCGAGATAAAGGGTCTTGACAGACAGACAGACGGACGGACAAAAGAGTGATCCTATAAGGGTTCCGTTTTTTCTTTTGAGGTACGGAACCCTATAAAGTCATGAATACGATGACCTCGCACGGGCAGGCGATTCGATGCGACGGGATGGGTCAGGGAGCAAGATATTTGACGCGGAAGAAGTCGTCGGAAGAAACTAGTATGGAAATAAAGATTTGGACTATGGGTTTGGGCGGTTACCTGAAACCAAAGAAGGACTATGGCTTCAATCTGACTTATATTTTATAGGTATGTTCTTAGTGTTCAGAACTGCACACTGTCAACAAATGTTGCTTCCGCTGCCTCATTTTCTTCTCTGTTTGTTCTTTTTGCCAACTTCTTAGCATATTCTGCATCATGAGTGTAATTATTACGTGTTAAATGCCTTCGAACATTATTCAAATACTTTTCCCGTTTCAAATTCGCCATCTTTAAAATCCTTTTGACATGAGGGTCATTCTTTAACGCGAGTCTCACTTCAGTTTCGTCGAAAAGTGTTAGAATGGTCGTTGGTTTCTCTGTGGTTGTCAATTTTGTTGTTGTCTTCCTCGTGGTCGTTTCAAAAGTAAAATCTGTATAGTTTTTCCATTTTTTTTGCATTTCCTGCTTTGCTTCGATTTCGGACACTATTATAGCGAAATCGTGTTTTTTGGTCTGTTTTCGTTTTTCCTTTTGTAATTTTGTTAGCTTTTCGATTATCTGCTTTTGTCTAGCCATTATTTTGTTTAGTGCTTTGAAGTTTTCTTTGTCATTTTGTTCTTCGGCACTATGATATATGTGGTTAAATTCCCCGGGTATTGGATACATGTTATGCCGAATATCGTCGACGTAATAATCTGGCTTAATATGATTTCTAGCTCCGTTTATTTTAGCTTCGTTATCATATTCGGGATATTCCGGATAAGCAAGATCTTGGTAGCGGTATATATCACGTTTATCATTATCAGTTTTAAACTCTACGTTTGGCATAGTATAATGTGTTTTTCTTCTAACCATTTTGAATTCGTCTAAACTCTTTTTGATTAAATCATTATTTAGTATTGTTTGAAGTTGTGGTCTTACATTTTGACTGACATTATCATCGTATCGTTTAGTATGTTTATCCTTTTTCATCACATCCTTTTTGTTATTTTGATGTTTATAATACATCTCATCATTTCGGTAATCGTAAGGCCTAACATCGTTGAAATTATGGTTGATATTCTTGGGTGTGTCAGAGTTTTCGATTCTGTTTTGTAAATCATAGTATTGGTATTTTTTTACGCGGTGATTTCCGAAATCTTCAGGCAAATAATGGTTTGCTGCATCAACTGGTATGCCAATATCACGTTTTTGTACATTCTTAGGTAAATCATGTGTTTGGACATTCTTTTCCATACTACTGTTCTGAAAAACCTTAGTCATACTTTCAGTTACGGTTTCATTATTAATTACACTGCTTTTCTCCTCAGTTATATCTTGTTTGGCAGTAGTAACTGGTGTAAGTGGTTTTATATCATTAGGTGACTCATACTTTTGAATATTTTTAGTCATATTATTGCTGTCGATATTCTTAGGCGAATCATGTTTTGGGAAATTTTTATCCGTTCTATTGTTCTGGGAAATCTTAGTCACAATTTTAGTTATATTTTCATTTTTAAGTATAGTGTTTTGTTCTTCACCTTCATCACTTTTGAGAATAGTAAATGCTTTAGTATCATCAACCAATTCGCTTCGGTTAATCTTATCAATGCCATTTTCTAAATAATCGCCAGAATTAATCATTTTCGTTGTTACTAATTGTTTTTTGTGGTGTAATTCGTATAGCGTCAAATCAATCCCAAATATACTGTAATTTTTCTTAATTAAACCTGTGTGTATATTTTCTATGGGCTTATATTTTTCTGTGCTTTTTTTCTTTTTCCGAATGACTTTTTTCGCAATATTGCCTGTGAATACATTTATTTTTGATATATTTTTAGCCAGATACGGTGCTGTAGTGTTGTTTTGAAAAATTATTGCTTCATGTCTCTTCCGTAGATTTAAATTGGTAACCATTTTAATTTCATTTTTTTTGGTGCAATTCTCATAAATGTTGCCAGTAAAGTGACAATGGCAGACATCTGAAAACGAATTATATAATTTATTAGAGATTTATTAATAAGTTTGTCAGATTTCTCAAGAAAGAAATAACTAAACTATGAAGGATTTTATGATCAGAACAATTATCATCATCATCATTTCAGCCGAAAGACGCCACTGCTGGACATAGGCCTCCTCCAAGAACCGCCACTTTGAACAGGTAAATTTTTTGGGGGGTTTTGCCATAATCGCCACGCTTGGCAGGCGGATGGGCGATCGTTGTATGGTGGTAAAACGCATAGAGAACGCTGCTGCCCATTCTCTAGTAAGTCCCTTAGTCGCCTATTACGACACCCACGGGAAGAAATGAGATGGTGCTATTCTTTACGTTCGACACCACACGGAACACGCCTTTTAAAAAACCTTGTAGGCACTTAATAAAACACGATTCCACTAGAGATAATTAAAAATATCCGTAATGGCGGACCAATATTTTTAAGGCTCGTACAGACAGGCGCGACATGTCGCGCGACCTGTCGCGGAGGCGATTCTGCGATATATCGCGACGCAACACCTTTCACACTGGCGCGACCACTCACACAAGCGCTACAAGGACGCCGCTACAAGACGCTACAAGACGTCGCTACAAGGACGTCGCGCGCGAATCGCGGGCGATTCGCGCGCGACGTCCTTGTAGCGGCGCGACAGCTTTTAGTACATTTTGTATGGCGCAGCCGCGTCGCAGCGAATTCGCGGCGAAATCGCCGCGACGCAGACGCCATACAAAATGTACTAATAAGCTGTCGCGCTACTCGACGCGGCGCGACCGTGTCGCGGCGCGACAGGTCGCCCCTGTGTGAAGTGTCGCGCGCGTTTTCATAGAAATTGTTCTACGGATATAAATCGCCGATTCGCGCGCGACCGTCGCGTCGCGCTAGTTTGAACGAGCCTTTATTCTTTAAAAAGTAAATATTGCCGTGATACTTACACAATATCGAATAAAAACAAACACAGAACTGAATGGAAAACATAACGCTGCTATAAAAAATTAAGTAACTAACAAGGAATATAAAATAAAATATTATTACAGAAATGTCTATAAAAAATAACTATTTTGGACTCGGTTTGTCGATAAACTTTTATGCTATGAAGTCTAGGCTAGACGATTTTTTTTACACAACATCAACCCACAAAATGGCTGCCTGAAGATGGATAAAGAGATACTGTGGCCCTGGCACATTGGCAACTGAAGGAACACGGGTGGGTTATAGTCAGTAAAAGTCTGACACGTCCTTCTGCGCCGCCCGCCGCGGTCGGCCCAGAAACTGGTGGCAAGACCACCAGCACATTATTTGTGTAACCATGAATTTGCACATGATTTTAGACCCCCAAGCGTAGAATATTTTTGGTGGTTTAAAAAAATTATATTTACTGGTAATTCCAGGGATTAGCACGATCAAACAAACAAATTTTCGCACGGTAACATAAAACCGGAATTAAAAGTAACCCATGTATTATTCCAGGTTATAAATTATCTGTGTGTCAAATTTCATTCAAATCCGTTCAGTCGGTTTTGAGTGATTGAGTAACAAACATACTAACTAGCATTGGCAAGCGGCTTCGCCCTCGTATTATACATATGAAAAGAATAATACCGGTCAGTAAATCATAAGACTCATTTAGTATTAACAAAGTAGGTACATCATTGAGTAATCCATTATATTTTATCAGTGAATATGTTTGAAACTGCGGGCCAACACTTTTATTGAAATATTTAAAGATACCATTTAATTGTAAACTTTAATATTTTTAGAACAATTAACCAGAGTTTTAATCAATCGAAAAGACAATGCCTAGAAATAATGCGATACGAACATTATTTCCGGCGGATACCTATAAGTTACACACGAATGTAAAATGACCCGGAGAGATGTTGCCTCGGCGATGGTGTTCCAGAGAGAGTCTTCACCGTCGTTGCTCATTGAAGTTTTCTAAAACTCCAATGGCGCGCCCCTCCTTAGCTTCCGATGACGTTCGCGCGCTTGACACCACCGGAAACGACACTAGCGACAACAATATGAACCTTCCTCTTGAATCACTCTGTTTATTGATGTAAACCGCATTAAAATCCGTTGTGTAGTTTAAAAGATCTAAGCGTACAGACGCGGGAAGCGACTTTGTTTTATACTATCTAAAGACAGTAGAATATTATAAGTATAGACAATAACAATATAACCCTTTCCACTATTATTCACTCCATAAATATTTAACCCAGCGAAAATACCAAACACGTGATCAACCCTTTTAAAACTAACCCTCATTTTCCATTAAAATCTGACATTTCGTAAACCCTTTGAAAATTCTGTTTGCCCTTGTCATTTCAATTTCAATAAAGCGTTGAAAGGTCTAAATAACACCCTTTTAGATACAAGACGTCTTTAAACGGTTGTGAAAGGCAGGAAGGCACAAACAACATTAATTATTCAATTGTTTTCCTGAGGAAAGTTTTGAGTAGTGATGTGACAGATATGCGTATCCGCGAATATCCGTATACGCGGATATCCGTATTCGCGGATATCCGAGTGAGAAGAAAGATCCGTGTTCGTCTGTTCGTATCTGTACCCCGCAACTAGCATATGTGAACGGCCGCGGCGTGCGTTTTGAGGGAGTCTTTTTTTTTTTGTGAGTGGAATCATCAAATGACGTCTCCCGCTCAGGGTGGAGCGGAAGGGCGTGTCAAACTTTTACCGACTAAAACCCACCCGTGTTCTTTCAGTTGCCTATATGCCAGGGCCACGGTAACTCTTTCGAACAGATCTCGCGACCCTGGCAGGTAGGGGACTGTCTTATGTAGTTTTAACGTTCGAAAAGTGCTGATTGTCAGCCTAATTTTAATACATGATTATTTTTAGGGGGCGTCCATTAATTGCGTGAGGTGTTCTTGGGGGGAGGGGATCAAGCTAAATCTTTCCAAATCTCACTTAGGAGGAGGGGGGATCTTGGCAAATATCACGTAATTGTTTTTCTCGCAGAACACGTTTCTTGCAATGAAAACAACCAAAGCGGATCCACATTAATTACATAATAAGCTACCTCTCTGTTGCTATGGAAATAATAACTGTCTTATCTTCATAGAAACGCCAGTCTACGGGTCGCCCCGTGCTCGCGCAGAAGAGATGTAAATTTGGATAGAAAGAACTTTGTCTATTCTTGGTAGAATAGAGATAGAATTGGTCATGCTACGCCTGCTGGTCGGAGAATCCTCCCTGCTCTATGGGGGATGAGGGAACTATACACCCTTTTCTGGTTAACTCTAAAATTATACTTTTGCATACTTTTCGGGGATCACCATACTCCTGCGCTTATCCCAATTTATTTGGGGTCGTCGCAACATGTATTTTTAAGTCGCATTTTTTAGCTTCACCTGTATGTTTTTATGTAACTATGTTTGTAACCGACTCCTTTGGACTTGATTTTGACCCACTTCAAACGGTCAGATTTCATTCAAACTTTGTAGACTTATCGGGGACCTATGATAATACAATAATTCCATTTTGTGCCATTATCCTTGCCAGGGTTACCAGGATAGCAAAAAAACACTGTCTTCGAAAACTACGTTGACATACGTTACAAAATTCGAAAAACACCTAAAAAAATAAAAATAGTTAAAAAGGAACCTAAAAAACACGATTCCATAGAAAACCAAACTCAAAAGTAGAAAATAATTGAATTATTTATTCTGTAGCTAGCCGAACTAAAAAAAAATAGAAAATAATACTTCAATTTTTTATTTCAAATATGTAGCTACAAAAGAGTGCTTTTTAGTTTTTTTTTTAGCCTGGTTACCCTGGCAAGTATAATGGCACAAATTTATAAAATAATTGTTTTTAATCGTTTTTTTAACCTATTATTTTCTTAAATTCTTCTCTATTAGTCGTCATCTCAGTAGTCAGCCCCTTTCTATCTATTTCATCAAATAGAAACGGGGAATACCTACAAACATGATGTCATTAGTTAATAAACAAGTTGGTACAAGCAATTAAGATCATTGAAACATATCATTTGCGTATCTATTTCAAGATCTTCATTAATTGCTTTTATTACGAATCGAGATCAAAATGTCAAGTGCTAATGTATGCCAGGCATGTTAAGAATTGGAGATCGTATCTTATTTCACCCACGGATGAAATAGGGAACGCCTTATAATATCATCATCATCATCATTTCAGCCGTAAGACATCCACTGCTGGACTTAGGCCTCCCCGAATTTGGGGGGCTTTGCCATAATCGCCACGCTTGGCAGCCGGGTTGGCGATCGCAGTATGGTGGTAAAATGCATAGAGAACGCTGCTGCCCATTCTCTAGTAAGTCCCTTAGTCGCCTTTTACGACACCCACGGGAAGAAATGGGGTGGTGTTATTCTTTTCGTCCGGCACCACACGGTTCTTCATAACAGAATATCATACAGTGACCTTATTGGTGGTGTTCTTCAGAGAGGTCAGGTGCGTAGTACTCGCAACCGGCGTGTGTATATGACCAGATGTTTGAACGTAAACGAGGCAAAAAGTGTTTTTCACGATCGTAGCAGGTGGCGTTCTGTAGTTTCTGACTACGCCCATGGGAAGAAGGCGTGAGTTTTTGTTTGTAATCGTTCAGGGGCGACTATTTTTTTATGAACTTTGTTACCTACTATTGTATAGAATCAAGTTTATCTAACTAAAGAGACAGCTGTGCTGCTGGGGAGTTTGTTCCGCCACTTCTTCTTCCCAGCCAAAGCACTAGGAAGTGTCGAAGGGCGGGCGTTTTGGGGGGACTGTCTTATGTGACTTTGACGTTCAAAAAGTGCTGACTCTCAGCCTAGTTTGAATAAATGACTTTTGATTTGATTTGATTTGACTATTTTATGTAACTTTGAAGTTTGAAAAGTGCTGATTCTCAGCCTAATTTGAATAAATGACTTTCTATTTGGATTTTTAAGGGGTTAAAAAACAAAAACTGAACTAAAAATTCGAAGACATGTGGATTATGGGTTTCTTCCTCTGATAGAAAGGAGGCTTGTGTTCCAGCTGAGGACACATAATAGTCTGATTATGCCGTGTTTACTCCAGATAGGCGCGACGACGCAACTTCAGTAGAACAATTTCCACGAAGTCTTCCTAGAAAAGGTTCCACCGGACTGTCTGGGGGATGATTCCTTTAAATGTAACATAGGACAAGGTTATTCCCATTAACCGGGAACACGTTCAGACTCCGGGCTACTTCTGAAATTCCAATCGGAAAACGGATTCTGTTCAAGTGAATAATTTCTTTGATCGTTTTTCCTTTGAGGGAAACATAAAAAGTTTTATTTTTATTGACAAGTGATGACGAAGTTTTGTGTTTTACATGAAAAATACGAATTGTAATAAATCTTATGCCTGTTAGGGAATGTACCTACCTATAGTATGTGACCCATTTTTTACAATTAATTTTTTACCCGCCCCCCTCCTCCCCCCCTTCGGTGACCACCCGTAGTATATATACGTACAAGGTGTTTGGCGCATGAACCGACAACATTTTTTTGGGGATTGGGTGGTTCATGTCCTATTAGACCCCTGAGTGTCGCTGTTTTACATAGATTAATTCATTTTTAGGGTTCCGCACCTCAAAAGGAAAAAGCGGAACCCTTATAGGATCACTTTGTTGTCCGTCCGTCCGTCCGTCCGTCCGTCTGTCAAGACCCTTTTTCTCAGAAACGCGTGGAGGTATCAAGCTGAAATTTATAAAAAACTAGCTTTTGCCCGCGGCTTCGCCCGCGTGGATGTCGGAAATTAATGCAAGAGGACGTACTACCGCGATAAGAATGTGTTATTCCAGGTTATATAGGTAATATAGACTCTGTGTGCTATTTTCGATCCAGATCCATTCAGCCATTTTTGCGTGATTGAGAAACAAACACCCAATCATACATATTTTCACATTTATAATATTATTAGTAGTAGGATTATAACTCATATTACTTAGGATTCATAGTTTATGATAACATCACGTGTGTTGGTGTTTTTAAAATAAAAGTAATAGTATTCAGAGTAAGAAGACTGTGACATAGGGCTTGGTTTAGTTGAATATAAGTCTTCCTGGTTTTTCTTAACGCTCCTATTTTACCTATACAGACACTCAATCATTTACCAGACACCGAACATAATTATAGGAATAGTACTTTTGCCAGTGGCTTGGCCCGTATAGCTGTCGGAAAATATCACCCGGGAACCTACTACCGGGATAAAGTAGGTATCCTATCTGTTACGTATCCATGATATAATACCTATATCTTTGTGCCAAATTCGATCTAAATCCGTTTGGCCGTCTTTGCATCATTGAGAAACAAACATCCAAAAATCTAAACATCTAAGCCATTTCGCGGTCTCTTACTTGGAATAATACTATTAGGTTTATTTTGAGTATAATGAACACACATGATATTTGCAATTACTATGAAGCCAAAGTAATATGAATTACAATCCTACTTATCCTGTACTACCCGGCCCCTGCCAACGCGCTCTGCGCCCACTTTTTAAATCTCTAATATCTTCTAAGATATTCATTTAAATTACATGCTGTAAAGGGCCATATTGATCTATATTAAATGCATAATGTATTTAAGGTACTTAATTGGATAAGGATTAATGCTGTATTGCTTAAAATCGCTTCGTAAATAAGCCCTTATTTCTCGTAAAAAGTAAAAGATAAAAAATGGTTATTGTGGGTTATCCCTATGAGATAGACATATACCATTGAGGACATTTTTGTAGGCCTTTTTAAGGTGTACAATACTGTAGTACATTATTTTGATCTATTTCGTAGGATTCAGCCAGGGTTTTTCGAATTTTGAGACGTATGTCAGCGTAGTTTTCGAAGATAGTTATTTTTTTTCTAAAATAAAAGAATCTTTCTAAAATAAAAATAGCCTAAGTTACTCCTTGTTACATCAGCTATCTGCCAGTGAAAGTCCCGTCAAAATCGGTCCAGCCATTTCAGAGATTAGCGGGAACGAACAGACAGACAGACAGACAGACAAAAATTGTAAAAAATGTTGTTTTGGTATATGTATCGTGTATACATCCATATACACTTAGTAAAAAGTGGTTATCTTAATATTAAAAACAGACACTCCAATTTTATTTATTTGTATGTATAGATGTATAGATACTCAAATCTACTGTCCCTTAGAGCTGTGAAAAAATCAAACTTCTAAGCAAACGCAATCAAAAGATATAGCCGTTTATACCGCAAATTTCCTCAAATTTTCGAAACTTGCAAGGGAATCAAAACCTAAAGGGCACTTCTAGTCGATCTAGAATTTTGAGATTTGGTACGAAGCAACGTCTTATAGCACAGATAAAGGAAAAGTTGCGAAAACCGTAAATTTTTAGTTACAGAACAAAACACAGACAGAAATAAAACCAAGCTAAGAAACAGAACAGAACTACGACTCGATTGTCGTTTTACTTATATACCTACAGGTTTGTACGGAACCCTCGGTGCGCGAGTCCGACTCGCACTTGGCCGGTTTTTAAGAGTTTGAAAGCTTTTCAAGTTTTTTTTTCGTTATCTATGCTATGAATTTACGTTTTATTTTGTGCAAAAATAAAACATACATTAATACAAAAGCAAAGTAAACAAATATGTCGTTTTAAAGACGATGATTTAGGTAATTGACAAAAACAAACACAATAAAAATGGTGTCTCGATTACTCTGGGTGAAAGATAGCACATGACCCATCCAATCCCCCAAAAAAATTGTCAATTGTCCGTGCGCCATATACCCTATAAAAAATCTAAAATCATTTATTCAAACGAGGCAGAGAGTGAGCACTTTTTGAACGTCAAAATGAAATAAGTCAGTCCCTCAAAACGCCCGCCCTTTACCACTACCTAGTGCTACGAGTGCCCACATAGTATTCGGAGAAATTGCCGAGAGGCTGGTCGACTCTTCTTGTGATCAGAGGGCTGGCCTATTTTTTGGCCAAAAAATGAGCATTGCCATACAACGTCGCAATTCTGCCAGCCTTTTGGGCACGTTTCATGTTGACAACGATGCAGACGAATTTTTTATGCTTTGTGATTATTTATTTTTATATGTATACATATTTTTTTACTTAGATTTTAAATTAGAGAACGCTGCTGCCCATTCTCTAGTAAGTCCCTTAGTCGCCTTTTACGACACCCACGGGAAGAAATGGGGTGGTGTTATTCTTTACGTCCGGCACCACACGGTACACGGCGTTCTCTATGCATTTTACCACCATACTGCGATCGCCAACCCGCCTGTCAAGCGTGGCGATTATGGCAAAGCCCCCCAAATTGGGGAAGGCCTAAGTCCAGCAGTGGACGTCTTGCGGCTGAAATGATGATGATGATGATTTTAAATTATGTATACTTGTATATTGTAAGATATTATAGCAAATTGTATTAATTAAATTATGCAATTGAAGTACTCGCCAGTGTCTTTATATTGCTAAAAATAGCGTGGTTATAGGTGACAGAACCTTGGTCACAGCTCAGAACTAAGAAGTGAGGCTGGAGCCCTGACCTAGATGTGAGCAAAGCCTTCCGCGTTGTAGAACCTTGTGTGAGTTCAGATATCAATGATTTTACCCATTTTAACTAGTTTTGTGGCCGCCATCTTGGTGATAAACACACATACATAAACTCAAATCAAATCAAAATATTTTTATTTCACACTAGCGCCGCTACTTCGTCCGCGTCAAATTTTTGCTCCCCTGACCTTTCCCGTTGCATCGAATTGCCTGCCAGTTTTCGTCCATTTTTCGTTGCTGCTCCGCTCCTTTTGATCATAGCGCGATGTTGTATAGCCTATAGCGTTCTTCAATAAATAGGCACGAAAAGATTTTTCAATTCGGACCAGTAGTTCCTGAGATTATCGCGTTCAACCAAACAAACTCTTCAGCTTAATAATATTACTAGCTGACCCGCAAACGTTGTTTTGCCGGGTGAAAAAGAGTGAAAATTAAGAGTTTTATGTATTTTTTAATGCCCAATCATAATAAAATAAAAGTTTTAAAAAAATTTCAAAAAAATATATTTAGGGGTGGGTCACCCTTATCACTTAGGGGTATGAAAAATAGATGTTGGCCGATTCTTAGACCTACCCGATATCCACACAAAATTTCATACAAATTGGTCCAGCCGTTTCGGAGGAGTTTGATAACAAACACTGCGACACGTGAATTTTATATATTAGAAGTATAGATTAACCTACATGGGCACTTATGAAACGTCAGAAGCTAGGTGTACGGTTCCAATTTTGAATTCTATGAAGAAGAGCCGGCAAGAAACTCCACGGTTACTCTATTAAAAATAATTGTCTTTTACAATGGTTTCAAATTAGTGTTAATAGTTATGGGAGAACAGTGTAGGACTGTCAACAAGTACCAGGTACTTAATAAAATAGAAAATCATGCATTCTTCTCATGGAGGTGGGTCGAAACTACAAAACGCCACCGCTACGATCCTTACTACGCCTTTTGCCTCGTTTACGTTCATACACGCGTACGTGCACGCGTAGCATGACTACCATAGAAAGAACTTTGTCTATTCTTAGTAGAATAGAGATAGAACTGTCATGCTACGCCAGCATAAAACGGTACAAATCTTTCTACAATCTTTAATTCTGTCTTTAATCTTTCTACAATCTGTAATTTTGTTTATTGTTCGGTCAACAAAACCCCTTTCCGGTGGTCATGCTACGCATGCTGCTGGTTATACACACACGTCGGTTACCAGTACTACGCACCTGACCTTTCTGAAGAAGATCACCAATAAGGTCATTATATGTTGGTGATAATTCTTTTTTTAAACTTCGAAAGAAGGTTGCCGCTCAGAGGTTAGTTATGAGGAACTAGCTTCTGCCCGCGACTTCGTTCGCGTTTAATTACTTGCTCCCCGACCCTACGCGTCGATGCACCGAATTGGCGGCCCGTCCGAGGTTTTCGTATTCGGGACTTTTTCCTATTTGCTCGGCTCCTAAGAGTCTTAGCGTGATGTTATACCAGGTGTAAGGGACAGCCCCCCACAAACTGACAGAGTGCATCCAGCTCCTTATTTTGAATCATATTCCACCGGAATTTTCCTCAGGATTTTTATTTTTTACTTTTTTCAGCTTTTCAATTTTGTTTCAATGTAAAATTACATTCTCTGAAAGCAGTATTCCATTTATGTAAACAATACGGCTAAAATCAAAAAAGCAGCAATGGATGCTGAAATAATCTAACTAACGACGCGTAGAATCAGCTGTTTAATTCTATCTAACTACAGAGTTCATCGAACTCGTCGTCGGCGATTGCACAAAGGCGGCTTTCCGAATTTATCCGAGATACATTACGTGTGAGGAAATAAAACAAATCAGGTTTATTGGATTCCCATAACGGTCCTGAAATAATTTCTTGTACTGGTCATCTTAGTATGATATACTGAATGCACCCCATCAGTCTGCGGAGGGCTGTCCCTTACACCCAGTATAGCCTATAGCTTTCCTCAATAAATGGGCTATCCAACACTGAACCGACTGCAAAACTCAAAATATTATACTATGAAAGAATGAATGAATGAAAACATTATTTAAATCGATTCTCCCTTCATCTAGAAAATTGCAATCACAGTAGTTTTCTATTGTTATTTTTACTTCTTGTGAATTGTGATCCTCTCTGGCTGAAGTAAACACAGTTTGTGAAAACAATTTCTTTGATTCACCCTTGTTTTAATGTTCAGTATAATATTGGTAGAGCTTTTTTTTTGTGGGTGCGAAATGGGTGGGCATGTCAGACTTTTAATGACTAAAACCCACCCGTGTTCCTTTAGTTACTCACGTGCCAGAGCCACGGTATCTCTTTCGTACAAATCTCGCGACCCTGGCAGGCATCGGTCATGAGGCGCGCGTGGAACACTACGCGCCGTCGACACGGGCCTGATCACAGTCTAAAAATCATACAGTCGTCCGACGAAGACGTCTAGACAGGGCAATCGTGCGGGGTGTGAGGGGCGAGACGGGGGAAGGGCGCTCCCGAACTGCATACGCTACCGTGTTAGTAGTTCGGGATAAAACTTTCAGGGCTATCGTGTGTCACTTTATTTTTGTTTTAATTAATTAAAAATAATTTTATTAAAATGGTGCATACGACGTGTGCTGTGAAGGATTGCAAGTCGTCATCTTACATTAATAAAGAATTGCGATTTCATCAATTGCCGCGCATGGATGAAAGGTAAACAAATAAATAAAATATTGTTTATTTAATAGAAAGCCAACATGGCGGCGCGACGTGTAGCCGATATTTATTTATTGTGCGGCGGCCAAGATGGCGCCGACGAAAACTTGCAAATTTTTCGTCATGGGTATCATTTTCATGGGTTTAGAGGTCGCTAAAACCGACTATGGGGTCAAAATTAAAATCCAAGATGGCGCAACGAAAATATGCAAATTTTTCGTCATGGGTGTCATTTTCAAGATTTACGAAATCCCTACAAATAAAAATGAGGTCAAGTGTCTTTCGCGGAAATGTCTATCGTGCAAGTGTACTTGACCCAGGATGGAGGACATTTTTTGAAAAAAAAAAAAAAATAGTTATTCGTGTCAATTTTGTGATTTCTTGGGGTGAAGATTATGAAAATAACATCAATTTTCAAATCCAAGATGGCAGATATTTCTCTAAATGAAATTTAATTTAGAGAAATATCCGCCATCTTGGATTGTGACATGTGTTTTTTCTCAACCTCAATCTAGAATTGTATATTTTTGCGTGTCAGACCATAGACGAAGCACATTAATATAATAGTTCCTGTATTATAAATTTCAGATGCAAATTATGGTTAGGCAATAATGTTGATCTAAAATAAATTTAAAAAAGTTTACTTGAGACAACCCTAGCTCTTGCGACAATGCCTACACGTTGTCGGCATTTACAAGGAGATCAAAGGCGTCGTCCTACTGTAAGTTTTTATACTGTGGGCCTGATCCTTACCGGGCGGCGAGCTACCCATTGCTCACCGCCCGCAAACTCGCGCCTACGGTGGCTGGGACTTCGAGATCGTCACCCTCACGCGCCCCGCCTCATCCTTCGCGAGCATTACTGCTTCGCAGAAGGAGGTGACGGCTTCCCATGCCCTTTCGCTCCGTACCATGGCTCGCACCAGGGCTGGTAGAACTTGAGTGGGTTGGCGTATCAATAATGAAGGAAAATAACTGAGGTTTCCTTATTATACATACTAGCTTCTGCCTTCAACTTCTTTCGCATGAAATTTTGATGTCGTATCCGACCGCCCGCCCGCGCTATGACTTCGTTTTACACTTAGCGGTCCTTCCGGCTTTTTTCGAATTTGCTCGGCTCCTA
The DNA here is from genome assembly GCA_947507805.1 of Aporophyla nigra. Lineage (NCBI taxonomy): Eukaryota > Metazoa > Arthropoda > Insecta > Lepidoptera > Noctuidae > Aporophyla > Aporophyla nigra. The sequence continues at coordinate 8,521,575 of OX382319.1, read as the reverse complement.
AGGGGTTTAGTGTGATGTTAAATAGCCTAATTCCTTCCATAAGAATTGTACTATCAAATGCAAAGAGAGTATTTCAAATTCAACTGGTAATTTCAGATATTAGTGCGTTCAAACAAGCAGACTCTTCAGCTTTGTTATATTACCAGCTTTTGCCAACAGCGTCACCTAGCGATATCTTTATATATATAATTCTACTGTACGTGTGTATGTCACTGAACTCCTCCTAAACGGCTGGACCGATTTGAATGATTTTTTTGTATGCGTTTGGGTGGCACCCTGGATGGTTTAGATTCACAAATCAGTCCGACAGATGGCGCTGCTATCGAGTTCTAGGAAACAGGACAACGTATGTACGGTCAGCGGTTCAACCAAACAAACAAACTCTTTAGCTTTATAATATAAGTATAGATTTATTATTAGTTGTTATAGCATAGGCAACAGAAATACCTACATACTCTGTGAACATTTCAACTGTCTACCTAGTACGGTTCATGAGATACAGCCTGCTGCTGAGGCTTAGTAATAGGGTTCCGTTGGCAACCTTCGGGTATGGAACCCTAAAAAAAGGTTCTTTACCCTCTTAGGTAAAAGTACTTAAGTACTTGTAAAAAGCTTTTAAACAAAATAAACAATGTTATTACGAAAAGCGATAGGAGGAACGTCTAGTTACCTATTTTTATGTAAGAAGAGTTTTAATGAAAGCTTTCTACTCACGATTTTGTCCGCGTGGACTTTCTTTTTCCCCCAACCCACCCCGTAGCATCGCATCGTTCGCCCGCACTCTTAGGAGCCGTCCATTAATCACGTGATGTTTTTTTTGGCATTTTTTAACCCTCTCCCTTTTTGGTGATACATGGTGAGGTTTAAGACTAAACAGCCCCCCCCTCCCCTTTTTTTTTTTGGATGGGAAATCATCAAATGACTTCTCCCGCTCTGGGCGGAGCGGGAGGGCATGTCAGACTTTTACTGACTAAAACCCACCCGTGTTCCTTCAGTTGTCCATGTGCCAGGGTCACGGTATCTCTTTCGAACAATCTCGCGACCCTGGCAGGCAGCGGTCCTAGCAGACCCCTTCAGATTTGCTGACATCTCTTTGAGGCGCGCGTGGAACACTACGCGCCGTCGATCCGAGCTTGGTCCTTACCGGGCGGCGAGCTACCCATTGCTCACCGCCCGCAAGCTCGCGCCTACGGTGGCCGGGAGTCAGCTATCGACTCCCGACGCCCGGGGCGTCTCCTCCTGCGGCAGCTAGGAACGCGAGGGCGCAGAGACTACCACTCCCTTACGCGCCCCGCCTCCTCCTTTGCGAGCATTACTGCTTCGCAGAAGGAGGTGACGGCTTCCCATGCCCTCTCGCTCCGTACCATGGCTCGCACCAGGACCGGACGCGAGAGGTCGCCGCCGCCGATCGCCTCCACGAGGACACGGCGGTGCTCCGCCCAGGCAGGGCACACTTCCACCGTATGCTCCACCGTGTCCTCTAGACGATCCTCGCAATGGAAACACCCGGGCGTATCCTCCCGCTTTATCCTGAACAGGAACCCACCGAAGCACCCATGCCCGGTGAGAACCTGCGTCAGGCGGAAGGTGAGGACGGTACTACAAACAGCAAATTTGACACAAAAATATGAATAGTTTTCCAGAAATTATTTTTGTCTAATGTTACTTAGTTTGAGGTAAAGCATGCGTAGTACCATGTAGTGCCGAACGTAAAGAACAGTACCACCCCATTTCGTCCCGTGGGTGTCGTAAAAGGCGACTAAAGGACTTACTAGAGAATGGGCAGCAGCGTTCTCTATGCATTTTACCACCATATCGCCACCCCGCCTGCCAAGCGTGGCGATTATGGCAAAGCCCCCCAAAATTGGGGGAGGGGGGGGGCTATGTCCAGCAGTGGACGTCTTTCGCCTAAAATAATGATGATGACGCGTAGTTGACGGCTATGTGATGTTTATGTTTACACCCCGTATTTACTAGTAATATTGATACGTTAAACCCTATTTGCAATTGTATACGTGCTGACGTTATACAATTACTAATTGGGATTTCCTAGAACCTAAGGACACTAAGAAAAACAATCAGTAAGAGCTAATGAACGAGATGTCCTAACAATCCTCCGCTTGTTAGTGATTCAGGTCGTTAAGGTCAGGTTTCTTCAAGATGTTTACCTTTACAGAGAACAGGAAAACAACTTCAATGCTGTCTCTTTTTAACCGACGAAAAAAAACGGAGGAGATTATCAATTCGACGCGTATATATATATATTTTTTTATGTATGACCACGCATAACTTTTTACAAAATAGTCCGATTGTGATAATTCTTTTTTTATTGGAAAGGGTATATTCCGAGGGTGGTCCCATATAAATTTGGAAAACAAAACAAACCCTAAGGGGCAGAAAACAGGGGATGAATGATTGTTCACTCACTGATTGTAATGTATAACCACGAATAACTTTATACAGAGTAGTCAGATTTTGGTAATTCTTTTTTCATTGGATAGGGTATACCTTGCCAAATATTACTAGTACATTAAAGCCACAAAACATTATAAAATAAAAACTTTTTAACAAAAAATTAAACCGCCGAAAAAACTTAAAAGCATAAAATAATTATTTTTTTGTCAAAAAGTTTTTTTAACACGCTTTTATTAGTTTCAAACGTATGTTAGTATGTGCTTATGCAACGGAAACTTTGAAAATGATTTTGACCCCCTTCAAACCGTCGGATTAACTCGAAATTTGGCATACTTATCAAGAACCGATGAAAATACAAGCGCCAATATCGTTGCCGGGGTTACCAGAGGGGTAATTGCGGAACTTTTTATCGGTAGGAATTGGTTTAATATTAATAGTTAAACAACATTCATTGCGTTATTTACGTTGCTGAGCCGACAATTTATTCGAACAAATGACGCAATGGTTTAGAAATAATGTTCGAACCCATTCAGATTCTGCCCTTTTCTTGACAATGTATCTTGGAAGACACATCGTTTTTAAAAAAAATACATCTTTTTTATAATGCATGTAAAGTGGAACGTTAACTTATTTATCTTTAAAGTATATGTTTCTGAACGCACTTTAGTGACACAATAATAGCTTTCGTCAACGACTTTTTCAAAACTTGTCAAAATGGCAAACCGGTTGAGTGCGATTCCACGCACGAAGGTAAGAATTTATTATTTTTAATATTTTTTCTTTTAAAATTGCATGAGCAATTGGTGTTACAATATTTCATATGTTTGTACTTATGCTGGAAAGTGATTAAACAGGAGAAATAATTACGCTTGGCTTCGCAAAATAACAAATAAAGTGAATGTATCCTATAGGATACGTTGCTAGGTGTACTAAGATTCTTTGTACAAGGTTAGCGTATCTTATAGGATACATTGCCAAGTGCACTAAGATTTAATTAGTAAGTTTTTCAGGGTGGGACGCAACTATCTTTTTTCAGAGCAAAAAGAATTCGATTCTTCACCTGCACCATCTTTGCCTTCTTCTATAGAAAACTTAAATTTTCTATCTGATGAAGGAATAGCCAAAATAGTAGACGTATAAGACGCTGTTGCTCAGTCTCCTTTGCTGCCTTCGCCCGTGCTGCCTTCACCTCAGCCGCTTCCAGCTCGAACTACCATTTTTATTGACGCAAAATAGCTCTCCTTTACCACTTTATTTGCCACCATCTCCATAAATTGCCTCTAACTACCGACCAAGAAGATCTACAACATCCAGAAGGACTACAAGAATAGTCACACCCCGACGTATTTTTCGAAAGCCTCTAAATTTTCTATAAATTTTTGAATTTATTTTTAAACACTGAAAATTTAGAAGCTAAATGCAAGATTTCGCTCAGATCTCAGATAAAAATCTTCCGCAATCTGAGATAGCCAAAACTCCTTACGAGTATTTTATAGACTTTTTTACAGACGAAATTGTTGATTACATAACCGAGCATCTAACCTGTATTATGTGCAACAAAAAGGAAAGACCTTAAATTTAACCAAAGAAGACATAAGATGTTTCGTAGCTATTAACCTTCTTGGGGAAATTGTCGATTTACCAGCTTACACAGATTATTGGTCGCGTGAGCTGCGCTACAGTCTCACCACAGCTAGTAGTTAAGTGGCAGCTGAGCCTGTCAGTACCATACAAAGTTATGACAAAGTTGCGAAAAGAAGATTAGCGGTACCCTGCCCGGACATTATTAAACATTATAACGCCCATATGGGGGGCGTAGACTTAGCAGACATGTTGATCGCCCTGTATAGAACAGATTTCAGAGGCCATCGATGGTATTTGTCATCAGTGTCACAAGTCCTGTATATTTGCATAAATAATAGCTGGGTTTTATACAGACGACATAGTGCGGGAAAGACAATGTCTCTAAAAATGATCAGATACCAAGTAGCACAGAGCCTCCTGAAAATTGGCCGAGGAGATACGGTCAACAACTGTGAAGTTTCTGGACCAACTCCGTCGAAAATAATACAGGCACCTGTAGCGCCACGACCTCCACCGGATGTAAGGTACGATAAGGTCGGCCATTTTCCAATGTATGGTTCGAAAGGGCGATGTAAATTTTGTATCAAGGGCGAAACTACGGTAATGTGTGCCAGGTGCTCGTTACGCTTGTGTTTTAAGCCAGAAAGATTTTTTTTTTTAAATTCCATACTGATAAGTAATTATTTAAGCTAATAGTACACCTCAAATGTTTCGATAACTTAAAATTTTAATTTTAATTAATCTGTAAGTCGATTTTGGTTTTAATAATTGTTACTACATGCAAATTTTATACATATATTAGTAAGAAAATTTTGTGTATTTTACTTCCTCAAACCTGGCAACGTATCCTCAAAGAAACTTACACGTAAGGTCAAAGATTTTTGCTAAGTTGGCAATGTATCTTCAAAGATACATATAGGATATCATTATCTGGTTATCTGCGATTTTTTTTATATATTTTCCCCCAAGTCTGAGGTTCATAATTAACATCATATTTGAAAATTATTTGAAAATATAAGTTTTTGTTTTTTGCCAAGAAAAGGGTTAAATTGTGCGTTTCGCAATTAGGGTGCTGGATAGCAAAAAAAACTGTCTTCTAAAACTACGCTGACATACGTCACAAAATTCGAAAACTACGCTGACATACGTTACAAACTTCCAAACACCGTAAAAAATAGAAAATAAATAATAGTTAAAAAAAAAACTAAAAACACGCTTCCATAGAAAACCAAACTAAAAAGTAGAAAATAATGGAAAAAGCGTAGGGTGTTTTTTGAGGTATTTTTTAATTGATATCAAGCACCCCACGCTTTTCTGACTTATTTTGGAATTATATCTCGCAGGTCAACATATGAGGTTGTTGGCTGCTTACGCGGACTTGCCTGTGGCTACCTTAATAATAAATTAAGGCCTTTAGCCAGAGCTTAAAAACTTAAAATTAGAGCGATTACTCGCTAAAGGCACCCCCTTTGTGATACGGAACTCGGCTTAGGGCATCGCTGTAGAGGGCAGCAAAGGACTCGCTGGATCTGAAAATGAAATTATTACACTCACTGGTGGGCCTTTTAACTGTAGTTTTGGATGAAGAAAATGAATTCGTATGCTCAACTAAAAAATAATTCCATTTAATTTAAAGGCACATAATGTAGCTAGGTCTTGCAGAACGTGCGAACGTACGGTGACGTCCGCACGCGCCGACCAACAACTAGGGATGCCCGATCTGAATCGATCTTTCAGAAGATCGATTTATGACCATACGATCTACCGATTTTTTTAATCGATTCAACAAGATACGATCTTAGCCAAATCGAATCGTATTCGTCTTAGATCGTATGAAAAAATCGTATCAAATAAAACCTAAACAATGTACCGTACGAACTAGAACTTGTCGTGTATGTTAGCATTCCCTTTCGAACGTCTGTTTTCTATATTAAATAGTTAATTTAGAAAAGTATAAAATATGTTTTACATTACAGATTCCATCTGTCTACATATTTTTTTTTTCAAAATTAATATTTCGGCTAGACTCACTGGATTTATTCTATAGCGCCTATCTGACAAAGTATTTCCAGCTAGAGAAAACAGACGTTCGGAAGGAAATGTTTACATACCCGACAAGTTGTAGTTCGTATGGTTCGTTCTTTAGGTTTTAGTTGATACGACTTACTGGCTGGATCGCCTATTACTGCTATCTGTCACGACGGCGTCCGTGGAACACTTTGTAGTTGATCTATTAAGAAGATTAAGTTAAAATAAATAATTTTGCATACATACTGTGCTTTATTACGGAGTTTCTGGCCGGCTCTTCTCCATAGGAAACCACAAATTGGAGCCGTACACCTAGCTTCTGACGTTTCATAAGTCCCCATGTAGGTTTAGGTGAAATAAATATATTCTGATTTTGATTGTTTCATTGTTATAAAATTACGATACGATCTTCCAAGATCGAGTAAGATCGATTCACTACAATACGATTAAGATCGTGAATCGATTCACGAAGTTACGATCCGTTACGATCCAGAAGATCGATTCAAAGCGAAAAATCGGGCATCCCTACCAACAACACACAAGTGACTCGAAACGAACGACGGCGCGCTCACAGCAACTCCATTGAGCGGTACTAGATGGCGCTGGCGTACTGGATATGACTCGTTTGTGACACATATATAACGTATTTGTTTCTTTTTGTTTCCAGGTCGTTCGAGGAGTACACATAGAGCCAGCCCATATGGTCAAGAAACGAAGTATTGACCAGCCATTAAGAATTAGCATATTTTATGACCATTCCGTCTATAGGTGAGTTAAGGTTCAACTAAATGCTTATATAAGCAGCCTATTATGTTCCCACTGCTGGGACACAGGCCTCTTCTCTTTGAGAGAGACTGGGCTCTAATCTACCACGCGGGCCCAATGCGGGTTGGTAGATGTCACATTTCTTCGAATAAATTTTTGGTTCTAGGACATGTTGGATTCCTTACGATGTTTTCTTTCACCGGTTTCGGGACCAACGGCTAAAAGTGGTTTCCGACGCATGGAGGAGTCTTGGCATGTAAAGATGGTCACCCATCCACAGAGCAACCGCGGCAAGCGTAGCTTAACCTGATCGATCGACCCGTGCGGTTGTTATTACTTAGCCACAAATCCCACCAAGGTAACCTAAAAATATTTGTTGTTGCTGTTTTTCTTTTAAATTTAACTAAAATAATAGGTTGTGAAAGATAAAATTCAATATTTGCAAACCCATTTGTAAGCCCACGTTCCCACGGACGATAAACGGAAATCGCGCCTGGATTTTTTTTTTTGCGGTCAGAGCACGGTAAAACACATTATTCGATTTTCGACGCGCTCAGATGCACTCTGTTAGATTGTCAATGCTTGGTACAACCCGAGAGTTACAAGTCAAGGGCGCGAAAAAATCGCTGTTCCACCCCTGGGCAAAGGGCCTCTGTTGTGGTTATGGTTAAATAAACTCTTCGATGGAACTGTGGCCATAGGCGAGGCTTTAGTCATGCATAGGGTTGCCATTCGTCCCGATATATCGGGACTGTCACCGTCATTAGGCCGTATGTCCCGACGTCCCGACAAAGCACTATTGCGTCCCGTTTTATCGCGCGGTCACGGCAATTCAAATACGCGCACAAAAATAATCGGCCACGTTGTTGCGACGCGCGACGTTGCGAGTTCGGCGCTAGAGGCTTTCGCTTATGCCCGCGGTGGAGAGGATCTTCAAACTTTGGACTCCACTAAAAACTATTTTAACGCTGAAGAGAGACCACCTAAAATTTTTTCAGATTTTTTTTAAAGTCCGATCAGTATAATTTATTTCCTATTACAGTCCAATCCGACATTGTTTAAAAAAAAAAAAATATAAAAGCATTGGAGAAGAACAAAGTCTTAATAATCGAAATAAAGCAAATTTTCACTGACAAAATAAAATATGAATCCTATATTTTTTTATCTCTTTGCGTCCCGACTCGAGCCTTGCCAAATATGGCAACCCTAGTCATGCACAATCACTTGGAAAAGTGGGATGGAGGAGAGGTACTCACGGGTCTTCACAGTCGACGGCTTTTCGGTGGCACCACTCCCATACACAGTCCAGGGTCCTGTTTTGACACTTAACACTGACACAGAATTGTTGAAAGTCTTTGTAGGTAGGTTTTGTTAGAACATGATTGATTTATGTTTTATAGCCGGCAGCGGATCGCACGCGCCATCTTGCTTGTTGAGTTCTTGAGTGAGTTGTAGGGAATGTTTGATTCCGAAAGGAAAGAACGAATGGAATTGGGGGAATGTTCCATACCATACAGAACATTCCATAATGAGGAAGTACTGTGATTGTGCATTAGTCGATTGAATGCTTTCTTTTTACACGCTTTATATTAGCTTCACTTGTATGTATGTTTGTTTGTAACCGACTCCTTATAGCGCGATTTTGACCCACTTTAAACGACCAGATTTCATTCAAACTTTGCACACCTGTCAAGGACCGATGACAATGCAATAATTTCATAAATTTGTGCCATTATCCTTGCTAGGGTTACCAGGACAGCAAAAAAAATGTCTTCGAAAACTACGCTGACATACATCTCAAACTACGCTGACATATGACACAAACTACACTGACATACGTCACAAACTACGCTGACATACGTCACAAACTACGCTGACATACGTCTCAAAATTCGAAACACCCTAAAAAATAGAAAATAAATAATAGTTAAAAAAAACTAAAAAACACGCTTCCATTGAAAACCAAACTAAAAAGTACAAAATAATGGAAAAAAGCGTGGGGTGCCTGATATAAAAAAAAAATACCTTAAAAAGCACCCCAGGCTTTTTTTCCATTATTTTGTACTTTTTAGTTTGGTTTTCAATGGAAGCGTGTTTTTTAGTTGTTTTTAAAACTATTATTTTTATATTTATTTTGATACTTTAACAGCCTCCTTCCATTCCTTCAATCTTTCGCGAGCTCGCACGGTCCCCTTGTAGTTTGGCCAGAACCTATCCAGCTCGTCCCGCCATTTCCTTCGTGGTCTGCCGCAACCGAGCTTAAGATTATGGATTTAGGATTATGTACAGCGCAAGAAGTGTCAACTAAATTGAATCCCTACGTCATTTTTCCGAGTTTAAACCATTTCAAACAGCTGTCAAAGAGACACAGTTGTGGTAATAAAAACGTCCGTGGGTACGTGCGTTTACCGGTACCTCGACATAAACTTAATAAATAAAATTTTCTATTGAAATCCCAAGCACACACAGCCATCTTTTATCCATTTTTTCCTCGTCTAGACTCAAGACTAAGCTGATTTATATTCAATTAATTTAATTTGTATTCTATAGAATACGTATTTAGAATACATATTTAAATGTCACGGTTCCTTTATGTAAAACCAATCGTTTTACTTACCAGGTAGGTTATACTATGTTACAAATATTCATAAATTCACGCCGTTTTCCTGTGGGGGTAGGCAGAAACGACAGAACGCCACCTGCTATAATTCTTGCATACTGCTGATCCTTTTTTTTTCTGGGTGGGTAATCATCAAACGACTTCTCCCGCTCTGGGCGGAGCGGGAGGGCGTGTCAGACTTTTACTGACTAAAACTCACCCGTGTTCCTTCAGTTGCCTGATTTTTAAATGGACCCTTGTACCTATGCAACTGTCTACTACTTTAGTTATTGAGCCTTGATGTATTTTATTAAATCGTGTTCATATTTACTATTTAAGGATCTTTAAGGATCCACACGTATAGGTATGATGAAAAAAAATTTTTTGAGTTTCAGTTCTAAGTATGGGGAACCCCAAAATTTATTGTCTTTTTTTTCTATTTTTGTGTGAAAATCTTAATGCGGTTCACAGAATACATCTACTTACCAAGTTTCAACAGCATAGCTTTTATAGTTTCGGAAAAAAATGGCTGTGACAGACAGACAGACAGACAGACATGACGAATCTATAAGGGTTCCGTTTTTTGCCATTTGGCAACGGAACCCTAAAAAGGCATGTTTAGTTCGTTGTTGTATTGATCTCTGTGAAGTTAGGAGACATCCCCTCCATGAATCACAATGGAGGTGATGTCTGGCCATTTTGCAATGGCAGAAGGAACACTTCTTCGGCGACTGGGTAATCGCAAGGTTCTCTTGTGACAACACATGTACGGAAATAAAGAAGATACTGGTGCGATAATAGTAGTTTTATTTTACATGGGACTTAAACATAACAGACGAAATGTGGATGTCTGCGTAACCCCTTTGGGATTATATTCTCGTATAGAAACATAACAACAAGCCGAATTGCTAATACCAGAGAGAATTAGATAACCATGTCAATGTCAAATAAGGTAACTAGAAGTCAGATTTAACCAGAATTTCAGTCTAGTCATTTTGCGGAGGTAGAAGACAACGTAATGAACTAGACAATAGACTTCTAGATTTTAGTAGGAATTTTCGGTGTGATGTTATTACACAATTTCGTATCTGCCAGAAGGGTTGTGCAGAGGTATACAGAATCCTGCTAGGGTGGCATAAAAGCAACTGAAGGAACACGGGTGGGTTTTAGTCAGTAAAAGTCTGACACGCCCTTCCGCTCCGCCCAGAGCAGGAGAAGTCATTTGATGATTTCCCACCCACAAAAAAAAAGAAAAAAAAAGAGGTGCACAGAATGGAATGTTGGCAGTTTTGGGCATCTTTTCTTTATATAGTATAAAACAAAGTCGCTTCCCGCGTCTGTACGCTTAGATCTGATGACGATTAATGGACAGTGTGGAAGAAGACATGTTCACAAATAATTTGGGATAAGGGCAGGAGAAGAGGGTCATGGCCATCCGGGTAATCCGGGGATACCGCACGGTCTCGTGCGAGGCGGCGAGCCTCCTTGCCGGAGTGCCGCCATGGGATCTGGAGGCAAAGGTCCTCGCCCATATGTAGGAGTGGCGCGAGGAGGCGAAACGCCGGGGCGAAACTCCGCTGCCGCAACAAATTGCGGCACGGCGGACAGAGCTCCGGCAGGATCTCATGGTGACATGGCAAGTACGATTGTCGCAACCCAGCGCCGGGCACGCCACAATTGCGGCGGTACGTCCCCTCTTTGAGGAGTGGATAGAGAGGCGCCACGGCGCCCTCACCTTCCGCCTGACGCAGGTTCTCACCGGGCATGGGTGCTTCGGTGGGTTCCTGTTCAGGATAAAACGGGAGGAAACGCCCGGGTGTTTCCATTGCGAGGATCGTCTGGAGGACACGGTGGAGCATACGGTGGAGGTGTGCCCTGCTTGGGCGGAGCACCGCCGTGTCCTCGTGGAGGCGATCGGCGGCGGCGACCTCTCGCGTCCGGCCCTGGTGCGAGCCATGGTTGGGAGCGAGAGGGCATGGGAAGCCGTCATGTCCTTCTGCGAAGCAGTAATGCTCGCGAAGGAGGAGGCGGGGCGCGTGAGGGAGTGGCAGTCTCTGCGCCCTCACGTCCCTAGCCGCCGCAGGAGGAGACGCCCCGGGCGTCGGGAGTCGATAGCAGACTCCCGGCCACCGTAGGCGCGAGCTTGCGGGTGGCGAGCAATGGGTAGCTCGCCGCCCGGTAAGGACCAGGCTCGGGTCGACGGCGCGCAGTGTTCCACGCGCGCCTCAAAGACATGTCAGCAACACTGAAGGGGTCTGCTAGGACCGATGCCTGCCGGGGTCGCGCGATTGTTCGAAAGAGATACCGTGACCCTGGCACATGGGCAACTGAAGGAACACGGGTGGGTTTTAGTCAGTAAAAGTCTGACACGCCCTCCCGCTCTGCCCAGAGCGGGAGAAGACATTTGATGATTTCCCATCCAAAAAAAAAAAAAAAAGGGCAGGAGAATGATGAGTTACAGAGGTTAGCGCATTCAAACAAACAAACAATGGAACAAACAAACTCTTCAGCTTTATTATTAGTATAGATAGACATAGATTAAGTAGTTTCCTTGTTAGTTCGCAGTTATATTGGTATTGTAGTTAAAGTTAAACTAAGTTCTGTTACTGAGAACTTAGAAAACTCACGGTTACTGGTGCAGTTTTTATATTTGACGATACGATGGTGACACGACTTCAGACACGATTTGTTGAAATTAAAAGTCAAAGATACCAGAGGGCTGGGTCATTTTGCCAAAGAATTAGCATTGCTATTCAACGTGGCAATGCTGCCAGTCTTCTGGACACGTTTCCAGATGACCATGATGCGGACGAGTATTTCGACGCCGAAGTGTCCTTTTGTTTTAGTATTTATTTGTAAAAAACTAAAAAATACGCTTCCATAGAAAACCATACTAAAAAGTAGAAAATAATGGAAACGCTTTTTTTCCATTATTTTCTACTTTTCAGTTTGGTTTTCTAACCCCAAATATTACTGTTTTTTTTCTATTTTTGTGTAAAAATCTTAATGCAGTTCACAGAATACATATACTTACCAAGTTTCAACAGCATAGCTCTTATAGTTTCGGAAAAAAGTGGCTGTGACATACTCGAACAGACAGACAGACAGACATGACGAATCTATAAGGGTTCCGTTTTTTTGCCATTTGGCAACGGATCCCTAAAAAGTGTACGAGTACCACTCGAGAGAAGAAGAAGAGCCAGAATTGCCCCTCCATGCATCGGCAAGCTCGTTAGACGGTGGTCATTGGTAGATCTTTGACAGTAATTACTGGTATTCTGAAGTCAGAAAAGTCTGACAACCAGTCTTACCAAGGGGTATAATATTACCCAGTTACTGGGTTACGAAGGTCAGATAGGCACTTGCTGTATGTAAAGTATTTGGCATTCTGCTGCATCCGGTGAGATTGGATGCCCACCCAAAAATAGTTCCGAAAACGTTAAGCTGAATAGAAAATTCAAGCATAACTGTAACACAGAGAAATAAAGAAGGCTTTTTATTTTTAACCGACTTAAAAAAGGAGGAGGTTCTCAATTCGGATGTTTATATAGTTTTTTATGTATGTTCGGCCATAACTCCGTCATATATAGACGGATTTGCAAAATTATTTTTTTGTTCGAAAGGGGTTTATTCCGAAATAGTCCCATATAAATTTCATATGTAGATCTGATGATGAGTTCCGGAGACAGACACCGGAACTCTTTAAAAAATGACAGCAAATCAACCGCGATTTCTGCTATCGCATAAATATGCATTGTTTGTTTGGAATTAGTGCGGGGTAGATATCATACTTTCTCACAAAAAGTTTTTTTGCTAAGAAGCGCTCTTTCTTTGATAAATATTTTTGTGGGTTTACTCATAGGTCGATCTAAAATATTATATATAGGTATAAAAACGCTTTTAAAAATTCCATGCGAGCGCATGGAATTTGCAAGTGCAGACTTGCACGTGATATGACGTGCACGTATTTGTATACATTGGATTTATTAAATCCACGACGATATCGTCACGTTACGTTACAAATTATAGAAGCGCACATTGTTATAAATGTAGTCGTTAGTTCTAAAAGTCTTGTTTCTTAGAATCACTTACAAACTTCAAGACATCGTAGTCAGTTCAGTGTTTATCTTCTTTATATTAAGGTTAACGGAGGTCAGAGTTTACATCTGGTGCTTTGTGTGAATCTATACTCTATACTAATATTTTAAAGCTGAAGAGTTTGTTTGTTTGAACGCACTAATCTCAGGAACTGCTGGTTTGAATTGAAAAATTATTTTTGTGTTGGGTAGCCTATTTGTTGAGGAAGGCTATAGGCTGTATAACATCACGCTACAATCAAAAGGAGCGGAGCAGCAACGAAAAATGTTTGAAAACTGGCAGGCAATTCGATGCGACGGGAAGGGTCAGGGGAGCAAAAATTTGACGCGGACGAAGTCACGGGCAGAAGCTAGTCAAGAATAATGTTGGAAACTATAATATCTAAAATAAATCTAAATCTAATTTTGTTTTAAATACATTGTACAGTTCCTTAAAATGCCGGACGTAAAGAATATCACCGTCCATCTTACCACTTACCAGAGAATGGGCAGCAGCGTTCTCCATAGAATTTTCCACCATACTGCAATCGCCAACCCGCCTGCCAAGCGTGGCGATTATGGCAAACCCCCCCATTTAGGGGAGGTTTATGTCGAACTGTGGACGTCTTTCGGCTGAAATGGTGATGACTTTACACAGAATAGCTTGGATATCTACGCGCAACGTGTTACCATTAATTTAGTACATGATTCTGGAGTCCTTGCTTGGAAAATTATTCATCATCATCATCATCATTTCAGCCGTAAGACGTCCACTGCTGGACTTAGGCCTCCCCCAATTTGGGGGGGCTTTGCCATAATCGCCACGCTTGGCAGGCGGGCTTGCGATCGCAGTTTGGTGGTAAAATGCATAGAGAACGCTGCTGTCCATTCTCTAGTAAGTCCTTTAGTCGCCTCTTACGACACCCACGGGAAGAAATGGGGTGGTGTTATTCTTTACGTCCGGCACCACACGGTACGGAAAATTATTGTCGGTTATTATTTTTGGCCACTGCTTTTTTCTACAAAAGCGCAATATTGACCCGCCCAAAATGAATGGAACGGCGATAATTATAATATATAACTTATAAATATATTAATCTTAACAGTAGCGTTTGTGACATCTAGATCAACGATGCAGTCAGTGCCTTTTTAGTTCGATATTATTTATTCATTATGCCGTAAACATTATAAAAAGTCTGGCTTCAATAACACGTCACCTAGATCGATCTGTGAGTAAACACATAAAGACACAATAAAATATAGTTCAAAGAAAGAGCGCTTTTTTGACGTCGATTAAGGACGCCAAAATAGTGCTCTTTCTTTCGTGACGCTGAATGGTTCATAATGTTATTGGATTTAGCTATACACATCGGATACGCTAGTAGTTAATTATTAATTTTACGCTTAGTTCATATTAGTGAATTGATTCAAAGTTAATTACTTTTTGAACACGCTTTTATTGGCTTCACATGTATGTTTGTATTAGTCCAGTCAAAATAAGTACTTAACGTAGCCAAAATTCGCATGGAGCTGAAAAATGATAGCCATCACAAACCATCACAAATGAAATGTCAAAAATCCCCTTCGATCTTATTTCTGCAAAAAAATTAATCCAAGGTCAAAGGTCAAAAATTCAGGTATTTCCCATTTTTCTCTGAAACCGTAAGTGTTATCGTTAAAAAAGTTTACAAAAGTTGTAGATCATACAATTCTCTATAAAAATTGTTCAGATCGTTTTTTCATACGAATCTCGTGAGATATCGCGATTTTAAAAGTTGAAAAATTATATTCTACTCTACATAATGAACTTGATTTTGACCCACTTCAAACAGATTTCATTTAAACTTTGTAGACTTATCGAGTACCGATGACAAATATGACAATATAATAATTTCCTAAATTTGTGCCGTTATCCTTGCCAGGGTTACCAGGATTGAAAAAAAAAAAAACAAATTAAAAAACACTTTTGTTGCTAGCCGAACTAAAAAAATAGAAAATAATAGATTAAAAATTTTCTGTTTCAATTATTTTTTATTTTTTAGTTTGGTTTTGTATGGAAGCGTGTTTTTTAGTTATTTAAACTATTATTTTTATTGTGGCTACTTCAGAAATAAAATGTTTTCCGAAGTAGGCCCCGACTGACGAGTGTAATCCGTCGGTCGAGGCCTACTTCTACGTCGTGTAAATTAGTTTGAATTTTTTTTTTTTATTATTTTATTTACCTTTCTTAATTCTTTTCTTTCTCTTTGTTTTTCAGGTTAGAACCAGAGAAGTTTGACATGATAAATGTGAGTACAATTTAAAATAACAATTAATGAAACATTTTGCCCGTATGTGGAGGTATTGAAATCAACAAGAATATCACAAACCACAATCATCTGATCATCAATAATGCTCATTGTTTGCTGCACCGTTCGACGTCACATGTCAGCGCCGGCTGTCACTGAAAACCAGCGCTGGGGCTCTGTCTCGCATAGATAGGATCACAGCATTATGCTGATCGATGGCCGTTTTGCGTGGATGTGACAAATGTTTTCCCCTCGCTTTTTATATTTTTGTTGCATGTTTCTTTGCGTCATGTTAACCGCACATAAACGTATTTTTTTTTCTTTCAATCTTTGTTAATTGACTTTCGACGGACTAAATAATATCGTGGCAGATTTTTGTCGCAAATTGAATCTTCGACGCACTGCTTGGCACTGAGAGTAGAAAATCAAACAGTTTGTTTTTTCGACGTGCTGAGATACACTCTGTTGGAATCTCAATTCTCGGTTCAACACCTAAAGATGAAAATCCAACGCACGATAAAATACCACGATATTATTAAAACAGTAGGTATAACTTATGAACCAAGTAACTAGAAATATAGTTTTTCTCATTAAAGTACGCTAAGCCCGTCCCGGCTGTCTTTCGTTGATCTTAGACAGTCGTTACGGGTCGTCAGAAGCCCGAAAGTCTGACAACCAGTCTTACCAAGGGGTATCGTATTACCCAGTAACTGGGTTGTGGAGGTCAGATAGGCAGTCGCTCTATGTAAAATACTGGTACCCAGCTGCATCCGGTTAGGCTGGAAGCTGACCTCAACATAGTTGGGAAAAGGCTAGGCAGATGATGAAGCACCCAGGGTTCTTCCTCCTCTCTCCTACTTGATCTTGCTGTACCCAACAGGGTCCATAATTATGAAAAGAAAAGAAAGAAAGAAAGAAAATACGTGTATTTGCGGCAAAGATGACGCACAAAACGACCAGAGGGGTAATTGCGGAACTTTTATCGGTAGGAATTGGTTTAATATTCATAGTTAAACAACATTCATTGCGTTATTTACGTTGCTGAGCCGACAATTTATTCGAACAAATGACGCAATGGTTTAGAAATAATCTTCAATCCCATTCAGATTCTGATAAATTGTGCGTTTCGCAATTAGGGTGCAGAAGTATACAAAAATAAAAAATAAGGTGTGGAAAAACATGCGTCACATCCACGCAAAACGGCCATAACTCAGCATAATGCTGTGACCCTATGCGAGACAGAGTCCCAGCGCTGGTTTTCAGTGACAGCCGTCGCTGACTTGATGACGTCATTGACGTCGTCGTGTGACTTATATAATTATTTATCTTCCAACAATGTACGTTATGGTACGCATTAAAGAATTGAGAATTTAAATTTTAACATCCGCGCGAACGTAGTCATATGAAGACATCTACTTCAACCAAGAAATTTATATCAAAACTAGCTTTTGCCCGCGGCTTCGCCCGCGTGGATGTCGGAAATTAATGCAAGAGGACGTACTACCGCGATAAGAATGTGTTATTCCAGGTTATATAGGTAATATAGACTCTGTGTGCTATTTTCGATCCAGATCCATTCAGCCATTTTTGCGTGATTGAGAAACAAACACCCAATCATACATAGTTTCACATAAAAAAAAAAGAAATACAAAAAAAAAAGAATAAAAAAAAAGCTTTCATCATATATATAATATTATTAGTAGTAGGATTATAACTCATATTACTTAGGATTCATAGTTTATGAGAACATCATGTGTGTTGGTGTTTTTAAAATAAAAGTAATAGTATTCAGAGTAAGAAGACTGCGACATAGGGGTTGGTTTAGTTGAATATAAGTCTTCCTGGTTTTGCTTAACGCTCCTATTTTACCTATACACTCAATCATTTACCAGACACCGAACATAATTATAGGAATAGTACTTTTGCCAGTGGCTTGGCCCGTATAGCTGTCGGAAGATATCACCCGGGAACCTACTACCGGGATAAAGTAGGTATCCTATCTGTTACGTATCCATGATATAATATTATATCTTTGTGCCAAATTCGATCTAAATCCGTTTGGCCGTCTTTGCATCATTGAGAAACAAACATCCAAAAATCTAAACATCTAAGCCATTTCGCGGTCTCTTACTTGGAATAATACTATTAGGTTTATTTTGAGTATAATGAACACACATGATATTCGCAATTACTATGAAGCCAAAGTAATATGAATTACAATCCTACTTATCCTGTACTATTACCCGGCCGCTGCCAACGCGCTCTGCGCCCGCTTTTTAAATCTCTAATATCTTCTAAGATATTCATTTAAATTACATGCTGTAAAGGGCCAAATTGATCTATATTAAATGCACAATGTATTTAAAGTACTTAATTGGATAAGAATTAATGCTGTATTGCTTAAAATCGCTTCGTAAATAAGCCCTTATTTCTCGTAAAAAGTAAAAGATAAAAAATGGTTATTGTGGGTTATCCCTAAGAGATAGACATATACCATTGAGGACATTTTTGTAGGCCTTTTTAAGGTGTACAATACTGTAGTACATTATTTTGATCTATTTCGTAGGATTCAGCCAGGGTTTTTCGAATTTTGAGACGTATGTCAGCGTAGTTTTCAAAGAAAGTTATTTTTTTCTAAAATAAAAGAATCTTTCTAAAATTAAAGTAGCCTAAGTTACTCCTTGTTACACCAGCTATTCGCCAGTGAAAGTCCCGTCAAAATCGGTCCAGCCATTTCAGAGATTAGCGGGAACAAACAGACAGACAGACAGACAGACAGACAGACAAAAATTGTAAAAAATGTTGTTTTGGTATATGTATCGTGTATACATCCATATACACTTAGTAAAAAGTGGTTATCTTAATATTAAAAACAGACACTCCAATTTTATTTATTTGTATAGATAATGAAATGTTTATTTATCTAAGATACTGAGTGTACAAAAATAACCGACCTACAGGCTACAATAGATAGAAGCACAAAAGAAAAGATAACGACAATAATTTGTAACAAAAGATATGTTTTTTCTTTCAGAATACAATACTGCCTGAAGCTGTGAAGTTTTGGGAGCAAGCTTTAAAAGTAAGAAAAACAGGTGGTCCTATCAAGTTAAATCGGTAAGTCAATAATATCTTATGATAATTATTTATTACTAGCTTTTGCCCGCGGCTTCGCCCGCGTGGATGTCGGAAATTAACGCAGGAGGACGTACTACCGCGGTAAGGTGTGTTAATTCAGGTTATATTATAGGTTACCCGCGAATTGGCCCGCGTGGTATTTAACAAAAAGCTTTTCATAAAAACTGTCTTTGAATACTACGCTGACAAACGTCACAAACTACGCTGACATACGTCTCAAAATGCAGTGTGTTTTTAGTTTTTTTAAACTATTATTTATTTATTTTTAAATAAAAGTAGCCTAAGTTACTCCTTGTTACATCAGCTATCTGCCAGTGAAAGTTCCGTCAAAATCGGTTCAGCCATTTCGGAGATTAGCCGGAACAAACAGACAGACAAAAATTGTAAAAAATGTTGTTTTGGTATTATGTACCGTGTATACATCCATATACACTTAGTAAAAAGTGGTTATCTTAATATTAAAAACAGACACTCCAATTTTATTTATTTGTGTAGATATAATAATAAATCGTTTATTTGGTGCTCACCAAATACATAAAACAACATCAAAGCACAATGAAATAATAACTGAAAACAAATTAGCAAAGTAGGTAGGTATAAAGTGCCCTGCCAGGATCGCGAGATTTGTTCAAAAGAGTTACCGTGGCCCTGGCATATAGGCAACTGAAGGAACACGGGTGGGTTTTAGTCAGTAAATCCCGCTGAATGAATGACATCTCCCGCTCCGCCCAGAGCGGGAGATGTCATTCGATGATATCCTACCAAAAAAAGGTATAAAGTGTTAATATAGTAGAAAGAAAAAAAGAGGAGAAAGGAAGGCATAAAATTGTTATTATGACATTTTATAAAAATAACGTGCGGTGGAATACAAAATTGTAATGTAACACTGTATCTAATTATAATGTAACAGTGTACTCACTGTTGAAAAGCCAATATAAATAAATAAAAGTGCGGTGTGCGTCTCGAATGGGAGTCCAGCTCATCACGTGTCAGGCAAATATACCTAACGCTGATATTCTGCTGGATCCCTGTGAGTGACCGACGGAGGTCGAGCAGACGAGATCAATAAGCGTATAGTGAAACGTGGACGCTCGCAATGGGCCTTACTAGAAGACTAAAAGTCACCCAAAGGGCAATGGAAAGGACTATGCTTGGAAACTCCCTACGTGATCGGATCAGAAATGAAAAGATCCGCAGGAAAACCAAGACAGCCGACATAGCCCGAAGAATTGCCAAACTTAAGTGGCAGTGGGCAGGGCACATTGCTCGCAGAACAGATGGCCGATAGGGCCGAAAGGTTCTGGAGTGGCGACCGCGTACCGAAAGGCGCAGAGTTCGGCCTCCAACAAGGTAGACCGATAACCTTGTTTAGGCCCCAGGAATCCGCTGGATGAGGGAAGCACAGAACTGGTTGAACTGGTGGAGCTAGGGGGACGTCTAAGTCCAGCCGTGGACGTCTTTCGGCTGAAATAATGGATGATGTATTTCAACAGGTTTTCTTTCATCGTGATCTGATCATTCGTCCAAGATTTCGCTGGCTACCATATCACATTCATCATCATCATTTTAGCCGTAAGACGTCCACTGCTGGACTTAGGCCTTCCCCAATTTGGGGGGCTTTGCCATAATCGCCACGCTTGGCAGACGGGTTGGCGATCGCAGTATGGTGGTAAAATGCATAGAGAACGCTGCTGCCCATTCTCTAGTAAGTTCCTTAGTCGCCTTTTACGACACCCATGGGAAGAAATGGGGTGGTGTTATTCTTTACGTCCGGCACCACACGGTACATAGCACATTAACCTTAACAATATCAAACCATCTAATCATACTCTCTTTGACTTTTGTCACTACATCTTTGCAGGTGTGTTAATAAAACAAATCAAATACCGCTAAAATATATATATTTTATAATACAGTTATTATGTACATAAACATCACAAACATGATAAAATAAAATAAAAATATACAAATTATTCCTAAATTAGATAAGTCGAGTCTGAATTGTCTGATAGATTGTCACATAATAATTTACTATTTATTTTGACACATCACTTAAATTCATTAAAGGAATAGACAACCAAGTTTTTTTTTTTTGTAAACGTAAATTTTTCTATACTAGTGGTTGCCTAGTGTTCGAAATTCGACCGTAATACATTATTTTAATTCTAAGTTTGAACGTTAGATGACATTGTCATAATTATTTGACATATTGTTTTACCTTCAGTAAGACTCACAGACATTAAATTTTTTTTTATTAATTGCTTCTCAATTTGACCATAGATTTTAACAATATAAATGTATATGTCAAACGCTTGTACTTAGTGTTTCTTTTACTAATATAAGATAGATAAGTCTTTATTTGCTTTAAACATGGTATAAAGTTGTTACAGTTTGGTTTTGATATAACGTCCAAATGTTTAGCGATACAAAAATTGTATGAATTGCATACAAAATAATTTATATACGATTTAAATATGAACTAAACAATGTCGCAGATTACTTGGTACCTAATACAATAATAGTTATTTACATTTTATTTAATACCTGTACAACATATTTATTTATTCAAGTCAAAGAAATCTTTGCTATCATAAAAGTTATGTCCATTCAGCCATTTTTATAAATGGTTTTTAAATGAGTTTGTATTATTAAATCATTTTAGTTAGTTTGGTATTTTATGCAAAGAAACACATTAAATTATAATATAATATTATTTAAAACGGTCGATTCGCCCATTTCGAGTAAATATGTGCGAATTGACTAATTAGCCGTCCATTATTGTTTCGAGACATAATTTTAAAGTCTTCTCACAGTTGTTTAATTTATGATTTTACATCACAGTGATCTTTATTCCCCTAGGAATAATGTAGCTGTTTGTTTGTTGCCAGAGATAAAAATATTGTGAGAAGACAAGACATATTATTTGACATAAAATTACTTTTTATACTCTTTTCTTTCTATTCTATATACCCTCATTTGCATTGTTATTTATTTTTAGGTATTTTTTATTTAAATATATGAAAAGTACAATTATGTCTTCTTATTGATAATCTAAATATAACATTCATGGTAACAGCCGGTTCCAAAGACCCATGGTGCTGTTCATATTAACCGTGGTACGATAGTTAACGTATTTTAATAAGTACATACAGAGTGGCGATTAGGTTATCACATTCACGGCGGTCATAACAAGTTATTTTATCAATCTGTTAAAATTAATAATTTTACTAAAATAGAAAATTGAATTCTTTAAACAAAATAAAAAGCATAAAAATGCCATGATTAAAGGATAAAAATGACATTCTTTAAACAAAATAAAAAGCATGAAACCATCCTTGATAAAGACACTAGACATGTGGGGGGCGATGGTATCAATTCAACACAAACTTAATTGTATTATTACCAAACACTGACAAAACTGAACAATAACAATCAAAAAAGTAAGTTTAATATTTTTAAATACCTAAATGAAGGCTAGGATCTTAATGTTTATTAATTATTTTAATTGTATATGTTTAAAATACGCAATGGAGAATATGTGGTTTCAAAAAATATGATAACCTTTTTGCCATCGTGTAAGTTCTGTCAGTACAAACTAGTAGGAACAACTGAAGACAACTACAGCCATCTAAAGAGGATACATTGGAAACCGGCTCTAACAAGTGCTAAGTACAGTCTTAAGTTACGTAATTAACTTTGTGACCCACGATCGGAGTCTCATAACCAATAAGCTTAAAACAATAAGGACAATAATGATTCTTGTATTTAAAGTAGTCTGCACAGTAAATTATTATCGCGAACGGCATACTGAAACAGAAAAAAACAGATTTATAAGTGACAGCAATACAAATAACCTACATATAACATATTTTAAAATCCGTAGTGCTGTTCTAGGAACCTCACTCGAAAAGTTTCTTAGTTGATTCGCCCGATTCGGTCGCCCGAATCGGGACACTTTTTAACCGACGAAAAAAAACGGAGGAGGTTATCAATTCTACGCGTATATTTTTTTATTTTATTTTTATGTATGACCACGCATAACTTTTTACATAGTAGTCCGATTGTGAGAATTCTTTTTTTTATTGGAAAGGGTATACTCCGAGGGTGGTCCCATATAAATTTGAAACACAAAATCAAACCCAAAGGGTCAGAAAACAGGGGATGATTGATTGTTCACTCACCGATTGTAATGTATAACCACGCATAACTTTCTACAGAGTAGTCCGATTTCGATAATTCTTTTTTCATTGGATAGGGTATGCCTTGCCAAGTATTATTAGCTCATTAAAGCCACAAAAAATATAAAATAAAAACTTTTTAACAAAAAATTAAACCGCCGAAAAAACTGAAAAGCAAAAAATAATAAACTTTAAAATTATGAGTCGGCGCTGAAAAATCAATGAACAAAAATCACTCAAAGCGCCGACTCATAATTTTAAGGTTTATTATTTTTTGCTTTTCAGTTTTTTCGGCGGTTTAATTTTTTGTTAAAAAGTTTTTAATAATATATTATTTTATATAGGCGAATCGCATGAAGTTAATTGATTTTTGGGCGAATCGATAACTTCTGATTTACGTACTAGGCGATTGGAGCAGTGGTGGCTCGGCGATAATGGCACCCACTTACAAGTTGTAGGTCGCGCGTTTGAACCCAGGCAGGCGCTTTACTTAGTGAAATAATTTCATCACCACTCCTCTCAAAACGGTGAAGGAAAACATCGTGAGGATAACGGTATGTCTAAGAAGCAAACCAAAAATTTGAAGACATGAGACATTTACCAACCCGCACTGGGCCCGCGTTGTGTTGCGTTCTCACCAAGAGCAGGCCTGGGAACATTATAAGCTGCTAATGAACGCTTGTACTTACTGCGGAACCTTTTCTCATAACTTTACCACTTAATTTACAAAACGTGCCAATTGCCTAATACGTATTTTAGAGAAGTCGATGCGCACACACATAAATTAACTTTGTGCTAGTTGCATATAGAAAATAATACCTACATTAATTAAATGTGTCGATTCGCCCCATTCGGTCGAATAAATTTTTGCGAATCAACTAATAATCCGCTTGTAACCTCGGCAATTGTAGACCGCACAAAATTCGAATGTGCACTCCTTTGTTTTTAAAATAGCGGATTCACAACGGGTAGCCCTTCGAATTTCGAAGTGATGTTTAAAGAATAGCACTACAGCCGGGTCTATTCAGTAAAAATCTCACAATGGAAACCCAGGTGAAAGGCTTGAAGTGAAATGTCAATTGTGTCATTCCCTAACATCAGAAGGAATGAAAGCTCACGAAATGCTCACCTCAGCAAAGTTTTTAACAGACTTCAAAAACGAAGAGGTTCTCAATTCGTCTGTATGTTTTTTTTTGCATATATGTTTTGCGATATCTCCGGCAATTGTACATCGAATTCGATATTTTTTCTTATTTTTGTTGTATGTTTGTCACAAAACTAGCCGGAAATGCACTCTGCATCTGGCAATTTTGTTTTTGTTTTGTTTTTTATTATATAATTACTGTCAGTGTCATAACGCAGATCTATTTTGATTTGTATTGTCTTTGATACGTAACCGTGACATTAATAAGCTATGGATAAAATTGTATAACTTTTTTAACTTGAATACGGGGCTTTTGGCTACCTTGTACGTGTGCATTTTTCTTTTTGTACCTATTTTATATTTCATGTTGTGCGTTTTGTTTGTGCAGAATAAACTATTTATCTTTCTATCTTCTTTAGTAGGCCTCAGTGGTGGTCCCAATGGTCCCATATAAATGTTATATAAGTATTTTGCTTGGGTAGTTTTTGTGTTAGTTTCCATAATACGTTTTTAATCCACTTTGTAATCTTTATAATCGTCTAATACTTCCTCTCATTGTTGTGACAAATGAAAAAACTTTTGCAAAATAACAAAAAATAACACCCGACTCCCAAAAAAATACTACAAAAAGAAAAATAACTTTAATTTTGGAAATTGGTGGCAAAAAACTGAAATACAGATCCAGGAAGTGGTTTTTTTTTTGGTTGGAAAGTCGTTTATCCCTGTGAGATTTTTACACAATAGGTCAGCTGTTCGTGTGTTTATGTCATAGTGGTTTTACTTACAATATTAAGAAGACAAGACAAGCGATAAAATGTGTCATTTTGCCGATCTCCTTGTGCACAATCGTGTGGACTCTGGCCCCACAGTGATGGCAGATCAGGTTCTTCTGGTCGATGTTCTGATGAGTCACAATAGGCCTAGCCATGGGCATAGGCATAGGCATAGGGGTCACTGGGGTAACCATATTCGGCCTACTCATTGGGCTGCCTGGTTCTGCAAAAAAAAATGTTCTGATAGTAGCATAGAATACACATAGTTTGAATACTTTGAATACACATACACGGATTGAAAGAATACGCTTGAGAAAGAACGAAAAAGAAAGAAAAATTGTTTATTCTGCACAAACAAGTGCGTTTTCTTTGTGCAGAATGAACAATTTTTCTTTCTTTTTATTACAAGATAAAAATAAACCGAAAAAAGAGCACCGAAAGGATTGAATGAATGAAAGGAAGAAAAGAAATTAATATTCTTTCAATCCGTATACACATAGGTCGGTAGATTGAATGAAAGAAAGAACATAAATTAAAAATAATATTGTGTTTCTCACGGTTGCGCCAAATAGGCCCAGTTCAGCAAAAAATGCCAGACAATTAGTTCCTAACGCTGATTATTCCGATCCAGTTCGTCCCTTGCTGCCCTCTACCAGTGATGCCCTAAGCCGTGGTCCAAAAATCAAAAGTCATTTATTCAAAATAGGCTGAGGATCAGCACTTTTCGAACGTCAACATTCAAAGTCAAAGTCAAAGTATTTATTAGTGTGATTTTTGGTGATACAGTAGGTCTTATAGTTAGGTAAGGTGAGCTCAAAAAACTACCCGGTAGGGCATACACTATTTAACAATATAAAAAGTTTAAATCGATTTTACATGCAAAATAACTGAGATTACTATTACATATTAAATTACTAAGCATACATCCAATTTGAAATATAAATGTTTAGAATATGATTAAAATGGCAAATTATTTAATTTTCATGCATAAATACATAATTATCATTTAGTTTACTATCAAAATTTTGTCAAGAAGGAATTCGTCAATGGTATAGTAGCATTTTTCAATCTAAAAAATATTTAGTTTCCGTTTAAATTGTGTCAAGTTTAGATCTTTAATGTCATTTGGTATTTTATTAAATATTTTAGGAGCCATGCAGAGGATGCTTTTGTGCATAAGGGCGGTCTTTGAGGCTCTTAGACATAGTTCGTGTCGATATTCTTGTCTTGTCGATCTTACAAAAGACATTACAAAAGACAGTCCCTCAAAACGCCCACCCGTCACCACTTCCTAGTGCTTTAGCTGGGAAGAAGAAGTGGCGCAACAAACTGTCCAGCAGATGAGGGATAATGATCGCCTGCCAGGGTCGCGAGATAAGTTCGAAAGAGGTGCCATGGCCCTGGCATATGGGCAACTGAGAAACACAGGTGGGTTTTAATCAGTAAAAGTCTAACACGCCGTTATGCTCCACCCAGAGCGGGAGACGTCATTAAATGATTTTCCACTCACAAAAAAAGGGATATGATCAGCTCGTACCTTCTCTATATCAGAAGAGACCTTTGATCTATAGGAGGACAAGAATAGACTGGTGTTATTGTCAAAAGTTAAAGAGTCTTCTAGGATACTGGCTTAAAACGGGGTAATAAACAATATTTTCTTTTCCAAAATTATATGTTCCCATCTACCGGTATTGAGTAGTAATGTCGATGGCTATAAGAGTAGAGGGAGAACAAAGAAACGATGGATGGACTGTTTGAATTATGATATGGATAGAAAGAGGGTGACTACTGAGATGACGACTAATAGAGAAGTGTGGAAGAGAAAGAAATGTTGTGCCGACCACAAATAAATTGGGCCAGGAGAATGGTGATATGTACTTTCTAAGTTCCTCTTGGTCACCACTGACATAAAACACAGGCGCGGTCCGAGGGGGGGGGGGGGGTCCTAGGGGTCATGACCCCCCCAAAGACAGTCATGCTATCGAAACCCTGAAGGATTTGCCTGTCTTACTATCTTAAAATTATAACCCGGGACATCATGCTGATCAGTAGCGCTTGCGACTACTAGACCAAAGAGGATGTACCTTCCTAAAAATATTCTTCAGTACTTATGGTGACCCCCCCCCCCCCCCCAAAATATTAGGCTGCGACCGCGCCTGATAAAACATCGTGAGGAAATCTAAACCTTAAAGAATATAATTGGCCCACACCACGTGGTAATCGATGTTCTTGAGTTCTCTGTAAGAAAAGATGCCTTTGTCCTGTTGTGGGACTTTAACTGGCTAATATTACAGTAGTGGTTTTTTTTTTTTTGGGAAGTGATACTTATTGCTGCTGTCAAGCAGTGTTGTATTGCTCCGTATTGAAGAGGCCGTTGAAAACTGTCGCCTGAGGCCATTTACTTATACTTCAAGTTTTAATCGTATTGAGTAACTTGTCAGTTCAAAGAAAAATTATGTTACCATACTAAAACGAATAGTGTTGGGGTAGTGAACGATTTTGCGTAAAGACCGAATGATAAAAATGGTTAAATTTGAATAAAACTTTAAAAATTCATGTGTAAGATGTGGAATATAAGAAACGTTATTAATAGAAGTAATTTCCTTTTTGTACTTTGTTGTAATAGAAACAAACTAAAAATAAAAATCACGTTATTTTGCTTTTTTTTTACTTTAGTCATTTTATTTCGTCTGGCAACCATAGACGATATATAGATTGATATAGTGTATTTCGTGTTTTTCAGACAAGTTATTGAAATCAGATTTTTGAGTCAAAATCCGGTAACCCTTCATCTATCAAGATACTGAATACAATAAAGCGACCAGCAAACCGCAAAGCGATATTAACAAATATTTGTATTAGAAAAACGTTAAATATTTAGTATTGAAATATCATTTATTGATGAGGATTTAAATATTTAGTATTAAAATATCATTTATTGGTGAGCATTTAAATATTTAGTATTAAAATATTATTTATTTATGAGCATTTAAATATTTAGTATTAAAATATCATTTATGTATAAGCATTTAAATATTCAGTATTAAAATATCATTGATTTGTGAGCTGATTCTTTGACAGTTATGAGCACTTTCTTCTTTCTTCGCTGACTGGTCTAGAGAATCGTGCACCATTGTGGACAGCCTCCATTATCATCTTGTGCGACAGGGGTCATAGGTGTGCCTATTAAATTAAAAGAAAAAGCTTTCGTGTATTTGGCAGTCGGTGGGACAACCTCAGAGGAACAACTAACATAGATATCTTTTTAACTGACATCAAAAGACATATGTTCCGTGTGAAGCCGGAGGTAAAGAATAGCACCATCACATTTTTTTCCCGTGGGTGCCGTAGAAGGCGACTAAGGGACTTCCTAAAGGAGGGGCAACCGCGTTCTCTATGCATTTTGCTAACATACTGCGATCGCCAACCCGCCTGTCAAGCGTGGCGATTATAACCCACCCAAATTGGCTGAGGCTTATGTCCAGCAGAGGACGTCTTTCGACTAAAATGATGAATCATAAACACATTTGTTCCGGCTCACTGACAATAGATACTAAATTGCCAAATTGAAGACTGTTCAAAATGTTTTAAAAATAAGACAAATGTCACTAAGTAACCCAATTTATATAGCTATTCAGAACCATTCGATATGCCTCCGTAACGAATTCAACATCAATCAATCCTAAACCAGGGTGTATTTTTCAGTTTCAAATCAAATAGAAAATCGCTATTCTTCCGAGAGCTGTTTGCTGTCGGGGGCAAGGGAAAATAGGTTATCGAAATGTGCCATTTTCGATACGATACCCTGTCGAATGCTTGTGAAAAGCCATGCTGTACAAACAAGCCATAGAGGTTTTTTTATCCTTTCTCTAACAATCTTCGAGTTTGTCTTGGTGTTTTTCTAAGGGTCGCTATTGTAGATACTCTAGACTGGACTGGCAGGAGTTACTGATGTCGGCAATGACACTTACAATATTCCCAACTCAAACGTTATCCCATGAAAAAAGAGAAGACTCTTTTTAACTCACGGAAAGTTCTATAAGAAAGAAAAAGACGAATATATTGCAGTAACCTCCGAGTTCTTCTATGTTAGTTATTTCTCTAAGGGTGTTGTTAGATAGAGAGTGCTGGGTAAAAAAACACAAATTCTTACCATTCACAATGACTTGTGTTCTTGGCGGCTGAGGAATTTCCACTGCCCTTGGAGTTTCTACTCTTGGCGGTTCCCTTACATCTCTTGCTTGTCTTTCATCCACTTCAGTATACGCTGGAGGTGGTTCTGGGAACTCTGATACAGGTATTGGTGATATAGGAAACCCATCAGCTCCATCACTACCGCCGTATACTTGGCTTTCTTTCGACATAAAACTTGGTACAGCTGATGTTTGTCTAGATGATGATGCCCCGGATTGTGAGCCTGAAAGAGACAAGATTTTAGTCTTCTTACAACACACCAGATTTTCCCGTTGAGGCAGAGGTGTGCAAGTAGAACAGCTACTTATAGACAGCTACATAAGTCATGGGACTTATGGCGACTTTAGAGCATGAATCTAGCATTTCATGAAAAGCTAGCATAAACACATGCAAACACGTTGTGTTGATGTTTACTTCACCGTTTTGAGAGCAGGGGTGATGAAATAATTTACACAAAGCATCTTTCTCGGCTGTTTTCACTGGGCCACCACTGTTCTCGAGCCTTATTGATATTAATATAAACTTACCAGATCCAGAAGCGCCAGCTAAGTTCAAAGTGCTAGGCCTTGTCGGGATAGGCCGCGCGTTCTGATACTGCGGAATGTACGCTGAAGTCGATCCTGACTCTGAGGATCCTCCTGACATCTCGTCATCTTTCGGCATGTCGATCCTACGGTTCTCAAAAGGATCGTACATGATTGTGTCCTGAAAAAAAAAAGGGTTCTTTCGTTAGAGTTATTTCCTTAGAAAAAGATATTGTTTAACTGTCACAGAAAAACGTGCAAATAAAAGAGTTAACTCAAATGTTAAATAGTAGAACAAAACAAAAGGTATAAGAAAAACACACATCGTAGAAAAAATCCCAAACGTGTAAATCGAAACAATAAACTGCATCAGCTTAATATGAGTTGGACTTGCGTTCAGCATAAAAATGTCAATCAACTCAGCCTATCGCACTCCACTGCTGAACATAGACCTCTCCCATGCTGCGCCACAACACCCTGTCCTCCGCCTTCCGTATCCAGTCTGTCCCAGCCACCTTTTTGAGGTCGTCGGTCCATCTAGCTGGGGGGCGTCTCACACTACGCTTGCCGATACGCGATCTCCACTTCAAGACTCGTCTGCTCCATCGGCCATCGGTCCTTCGACAAACATGGCCAGCCCACTGCCACTTCAACCTGCTTACTCTGCAAGCTATGTCGGTAACTACAGTTCTTTTTCGGATAACTTCGTTTCCGATCTGATCTAAAAACGCTGACATACGGGGAATAGAGAGGAAATCTGTGTCCCAGCAGTGAATCAGTACATTGCTAGGACTGAGAACTCTTGGCTGAAATCATTGTAAAAGCAGTATTTCTGCCAGGGTCGCGAGATTTGTTCGAAAGAGATACCGTGGTCTTGGGATATGGGCAGCTGAAGGAACACGGGTGGGTTTTAGTCAGTAAAAGTCTCTCATGCCCTTCCGCTCCTCGCTAGAGCGGGAGACGTCATTTGATGATTTCCCACCCAGAAAAAAAAAGCAGTATTTACCTGAACAAACTCTGGTTCATCGTCGTCCGGAGTGGTAATAATACTCCTCGATACTTCACTCCCAGCCTCCGGCAAGTCAATATACACTACTGGGTTCTCATCTATATCCCTCTTTGGGGGAACTGTGTCATCATTACTAGGAGTTTGTGATCGCTGAGCCTGAAAATATTAAACATCACTAGGATGGGTCAATATGTACTTTTAATTCACAATACAGGATTTTTTTTAACCAGTGCGCAAATTTTTTTTTGTTTGTTCAGTATCAGTAATAGAATACATTTCAATTATTTTTTCAATACTTTTTTAAAAATTTTATCCGACCTTAAATCAGTAAACTGTGGACACCCTTCATATTTCGTAATATGATATCGAAATATTATAGTAATAGGTCAGTAACCGCGCACCGGCGTAGGTACTTCGAATTTCTTAGAATTTTGACCGATCGAACAGCTATAGGTACTAGTAGCTACGCTCGGTCGTTCACCTTCGCCGCCGCGTAGGTACTTCGACCTTCTTAGAATTTTGACCGATCGAACTGGTAGGTACTTGTAGTTACGCTCGGTCGTTCACCTTCGCCGCCTTACCATAAAAACCAGCTTCAAAATAAACATTTTTCGTTAACGATAACTTAATTTTTTTGTACTAAGATATATCAAAATAAAAATTGCAGGGTTATTATAATTCGTTTTACTTTAATTTGTTAAAATTTGCGCACTGGTTAAAAACTTATCCTGTATATGTAGGTAGTATGCTTGTAAAGTGGGTAGTACAAACAAAAGGACACCCAACTCATCATTCTCCTGTCCTTATCCCGATTTATTTGTGGTTGGCGCAACATGCGTTTTCCTTCCACACTTCTCTAGATCTATCAAGTGTCTATCTATAATTCCCACTGTGACCAACGAGGTAGTCTTGAAAGCTTATCATCACCATTACTCCAGCCGAAAGACGTCCCCTGCTGAACATAGGTCTCCCTTAACACTCTCACCGCCATTCACATTTAAGGTTTTTCTAGAACAACAGGCCACTTGGGCGGTGCGCGGGCCAAGCAATGTGTTATAAACCACGCCACGCTAGATTTTGTGTAACTTTTGCCAGCAGGCCGTGTGGTCCGCTGTGATCCCACAAATTCATTTATTTTTATAGAGCTTGGCTGGCACGTATGGCCTGCCCTTACAAATATGTGCAGGTTGCAACAAGTACTATTGTCAAAGAATTTGCGCGCTAGTTGTGGTACGCAGGCAGCCCACATGGCCTGCCTGTAAAAATTAAAGAATCTATAGTGGCTTGCTGCACCGAAATTTATGTGGGCGGCAGGCGGACCACATGGCGGTGAGAGTGTTAATTTGGGAGGGATTGCCATAATCGCCACGATTGGCAGGCGGGTTGGCGATCGCAGTATATTGGCAAAATGCATAGAGAACGCTGCTGCCCATTCTCTAGTAAGTCCCTTAGTCGCGTCTTACGACACCCACGGGAAGAAATGAGATGGTGTTATTCTTGACGTCCGACACTACACGGAACAAAAGCTTATAATAATGGTGAATTACCTGTGAGCTATTGCCGCTGAACCCCCCACTACTAGCCCCTGGACTCATCGAGCCAGACACGTCGCTGAACACAGGATTCACATAAGGATACCCTCGGTAGCCTGGGTAACCTCTATCCTGGCTTGAGGACTGCGTTGTCTGAAACAAAAGATTAAGGGCTGATTCTTTCAACGCCAGATAACGTTTATCGGAGGTTTTTAATGTATTTTTGACAGTTTCAATTGCCTTTCGTCAGATAATTTTGGAATAGACCATAAATATAGTAATTATAATAAATAAATAAATATTTTGGGACAACCAACACACCGTTGCCTGATCCCAAACTAGGCAGAGCCTGTACTTTGGTAACCAGACAACTGATAAACATACTTATATATTTCTATATACATACATATTATAGATAAATTACACCCAGACCCAGAACAAATAATTTTGCTCATCACACAAAGATTTGTCTTGGGTGGGAATCGAACCCACGACCTCAGTCTTAGCAGTCAGGGTCACTAACCACTGACTAACAGGCCAGTCGAAACAATAATCATTCTATATTGTTCCTACAGCTGGGGCACAGAGGCCTGTGTCCCAGCAGTGGGAACAATATTGAGAGGGAGTGAGCCATAATCTACCACGCGGGTCCAGTGCGGGTTGGTAGATATCACATGTCTTAAAATTTTTGGTTCTAGGACATGCCGGTTTTTCTTCACGATGTTTTCCTTCACCGTTTTGAGAGCAGTCTTTTAGTCTTTAGCCTTTTCCCAACTATTTTAGGGTCGGCTTCCAGTCTAACCAGATGCAGCTGAGTACCAGTATTTTACATGGAGCGACTGCCTATCTGACCTCCACAACCCAGTTACTGGGTAATACGATACCCCTTGGTAAGACTGGTTGTCAGACTTTCGGGCTTCTGACGGCCCCTAACGACTGTCTAAGATCTAGGAAGGAAAGACCACGGGACCAACGGCTTAACGTGCTTTCCGAGGCACGGAAGGGTCTTGGTATGTAAAGATCCGTAAAGATGGTTTAACGTGCATTCCGAGGCACGGAAGGGCCTTAAGATGTGAAGATGGTCACCCATCAACGGACCAACCGCGGTACGCTTAGCTGAACCTGAACGATCAACCCGTGCGGCTGTTATTAATTAGTCACAAGCCCTTCGTTTTGAGAGCAGTAGTGATGAAATAATCAACACAAAGTAAAGAGCCTCCTCACAGCCATCTTTATTGGAGAGACTTTGTTGTGCAACTTTCTGCTTATCTGAAGGGTTTCTAACTCCTTTGCTGTAATGATTTTGATTTATTGATTTATTTATTTACTCAAAACAAAGGAGTATGGTACACGTTAGAAATACAGTTATACAAAATAAGTACTATTTATACAAACGTGTGGGTGAGCACTGCTCTCCTAGCTAGGTTATGAAAACCTGTGTTAAGGAGAAGCAGTCCGGTCCCCTAAGATACAATGTCGTAAAGTTATATAGTGCTTTTGATGTTACTGTACAATTTCAGAGAATTAAGTTTAAGTTTTAGAAACGTTTTATTAAATAAAAATAAAATAATTTAGGAAAATAAATTATGTGGGTGTGTGTGTGTGTGATTGGGTGTGGTGTGCTAATATCATGTGTGGTGTGTGTGATATCGTGTGTGTGTTTGGGTGCGTGGTGTGTGTGTGTGAGTGTGAGTGTGTGTGTGTTTGTGCTTGTCCATGCTCACCACCTATTTTAAGATTTGTTCAGTTTCGGTATATGACTTATTTTGGAGGTACGATTGTACAATCTTTGTGCATTTGTGATACGGTAGACCGTAGATTTGACATTCCTCGTTTATTTTGTTATACAAAAACGGACCAAGAAAATGAAAGAATCTCGTGACAAAAGTCAAGCCATCTTTTTTGGAGAGACTTTGTTGTGCATTTTTCTGCTAATCCGAAGGTGTTTGCTATAATGATTTTATACATACATATTCCATCAATACATCGAAAACTTGTGCTATTACAGCGTTGATGACTTTTTAAATGATAATCTTCGGCAATAGAATTTGGAATGTGTACCTGTGTTATCATTTTTAGGGTTCCGTTGCCAAATGGCAAAAAACGGAACCCTTATAGATTCGTCATGTCTGTCTGTCTGTCTGTCTGTCCGAGTATGTCACAGCCATTTTTTTCCGAAACTATATGAGCTATGCTGTTGAAACTTGGTATGTAGATGTATTCTGTGAACCGCATTAAGATTTTTACACAAAAATTGAAAAAAAAAAAAACAATAATATTTGGGGTTCCCCATACATAGAACTGAAACTCAAAAAAACAATTTTTCGTCAAACCCATACGTGTGGGGTATTTATGGATAGGTCTTCAAAATCTATAATTTTTTTCTAAACTGAATAATTTGCGCGAGAGACACTTCCAAAGTGGTAAAATGTGTGTGTCCCCCCCGTAACTTCTAAAATAAGGGAATGATAAAACTAAAAAAAATATATGATGTACATTACCATGTAAACTTCCACCGAAAATTGTTTTGAACGAGATCTAGTAAGTAGTTTTTTTTTAATACGTCATAAATCGTAAACCACAATTTACCTTTCATTCAGTCAACTCAAATATAAAAATTAAAAAAAAAACGTTTAATTTCATAAACATAAACCTTTTGCATAAACCGTGAATACCTGCAGGTTTGTACGGAACCCTCGGTGCGCGAGTCCGACTCGCACTTGGCCGGTTTTTTTCTAATATGTATTTCACTTAAATTGAATTTAAATTGTTGACATTTTAAATTAATCCTATGTTTTTTTTTTAATCATTGTTTTAATTTGTTATCAACGATTTTTATAATTATTGTAGTAGTTGTATTAGTGCGACTAATTTTGTACGCCATGATTGGCAAAACATGTAGCTACCTCTCATTATTTTTAAGACCTATATAATTCTGCACTCATGTTTTACAAAATAAATATCTTGTATCTTGTAATAATAAACACATACCTGAGAACTACTGCCACCTCCACTGCTAGATGCTGGGCTCAAGACACTCGGCCCTTCTTGCGCGGGCTTTCTGGGCAGGTTGGCCCACCGCGAGGCCGTCTGAGCGTCGATACTGGGCACGTCGTGCACCACAGGGTTCACGTACGGATAACCCTGGTATCCTGGGTAGCCGTAGCGGCCTTGGCTTGAAGACTGCATTGTCTGAAAAGATAATTCTCGTTATTTATTAATTTATTCAGACCAAGTCCATAATTAGTCACAGACTTACAAACTATGTTACTACAGTGCAGACTTATTACAATAAGGTGTGTAGTCATGAAACCTCTCTTTTGAGTTCAGGATAGATGACCACATTATCCAACCAGAATCCGAACGAAATGCTTCATGATTGCCGAGCCATACTTCTCAGCAATTACTTAAAAGATAATTTTAGTGCTGCCCCGCACTCTGCTTAGTAGGGAGGCGGTTCGGTTGCGCTTTATAGCATGGAAGCTATCAACACGTGCCTCCACAGACATACCCGAAGCGCTACAAAAGCGGGGCAGCCCCAGCAGCATCCTGACTCGAGGAATCCTGTTTTCGAGGTACTAAAGCCGACAGTGAGGTCGAAATGAAAATCAAGATGTCGGCTGCAAAAATTGTCTTATTACACGCTTTATATTAGCTTCACTTGTATGTTTGTAGGTTTGTTTGTAACCGACTCTTTATAGCGCGATTTTGATCTACTTTAAACGACCAGATTTCATTTAAACTCTGTAGACTTATCGAGGACCGATGACAATACTATAATTTCATTTAAAAAAAAAACAATAATTTTACTAGTAACCCAATAATATTTTAATGTGTAATAAATAATGTATGTATTTAATATTTGCACGCCACACTTGGCAGAATGTGAAGATGCTATGTAATAATCGTAAGACCTTATAATGTACCATATTCTGACAAATAAATGATTATGATTATGATTATGTGCCATTATTCTTGTCAGGGTTACCAGGGCAGCAAAAAAACTGTCTTCGAAAACTACGGTGACATACGTCTCAAAATTTGAAACACTCTAAAAATAGAATATAAATAATAGTTTCAAACTAAAAAGTAGAAAATAATGGAAAAATAGCGTGGGGTGTTTTTTAAGGTTTTTTTTTATTGATATCGGGCACCCCACGCTTTTTTCCCATTATTTTCTTCTTTTTAGTTTGGTTTTTAAACTATTTTTTATCATGGATGTCGTCGGCCTTGATCCACCCGGTCGCATCGAATCGCCTGCCCGTGCGAGTACTTTTCTTCTTTTTGATCAGATTCTGAGGGTCCTACCGTATTGCTATATAGCCTATATATATAGCCTTTCACGATAAATGGGCTATGCAACACTAAACGTAGTTCCTGAGATAAGTACGATCAACCAAACTCTTCAGCGTTATAATATTTAGATGTTGACACCCTCCAATTTTCTTTTCCCGTATTTAACTGTTCTGGGTGGAAGTGTTACTTTTGAGAATAATATATTCTCAATTTACATAAAAGCATTTTTATCTGTACCTAGAAATGGATGCATGCAAGCTTGCTCTATTTCGGTGCCAAGTTTTCAAGTGTTTTCATCTATTCTGAGCCAAAATAATATTTTAGTTGCTGATATTTCAGCTATTGTTAAAAGCGTTACCTTTATAAATAGATTCTATAATAGATAATTAATATCTAAGGGACTTACTAGAGAATGGGCAGCAGCGTTCTCTATGCCTTTTACCACACTACTGCGATCGCCAATTCGCCTGCCAAGCGTGGCGATTATGGCAAAGCCCCCCAAATTGGGGGAAGCCTAAGTCCAGCAGTGGACGTCTTACGGCTGAAATGATGATGATGATGATGATGAATAGATAATTATAGTTAATTATAGTTTACTGTCAGCGTTTCATCCCAATGCTACAAAGGCCACATGTCGTCAAAGATTTTAAACCTACTCAGTATCATCCGTTCCGTGTAATGCCGAACGTCAAGAATAGCAGCATCCCATTTCTTCCCGTGAGTGTCGTAAGAGGCGACTAAGGGACTTACTAGAGAATGGGCAGCAGCGTTCTCTATGCATTTTACCACCATACTGCGATCGTCAACCCGCCTGCCAAGCGTGGCGATTATGGCAACCTCCCCCCACAAAATTGGGGGAGACCTATGTCCAGTAGTGGACGTCTTTCGGTTGAAACGACGAATCATTCTCATGTCCTTATTCCAATTTTTTTGAGGTCGGCGCAAAATGTATTTTTCTAAACAACATGTTTTCTTTTTAGGGTTCCGTTGCCAAATGGCAAAAAACGGAACCCTTATAGATTTGCCATGTCTGTCTGTCTGTCTGTCTGTCTGTCTGTCCGAGTATGTCACAGCCACTTTTCTCCGAAACTATAAGAGCTGTGCTATTGAAACTTGGTAAGTGGATGTATTCAGTGAACCGCATTAAGATTTTCACACAAAAATAGAAAAAAAGCAATAATATTTGGGGTTCCCCATACATAGAATTGAAACTCAAAAAATTTTTTTTCATCAAACCCATACGTGTGGGGTATCTATGGATAGGTCTTCAAAAATGATATTGAGGTTTCTAATATCATTTTTTTTAAAACAATAATATTTGGGGTTCCCCATACCTAGAACTGAAACACAAAAAAAAATTTTAATCAAACCCTTACGTGTGGGGTATCTATGGATAGGTCTTTAAAAATGAAATTGAGGTTTCTAATATCATTTTTTTCTAAACT
Organism: Aporophyla nigra; assembly: GCA_947507805.1. Lineage (NCBI taxonomy): Eukaryota > Metazoa > Arthropoda > Insecta > Lepidoptera > Noctuidae > Aporophyla > Aporophyla nigra. Next base: position 8,483,587 of record OX382319.1, on the reverse strand, counting down.
GAATAGTTTGCGCGAGAGACACTTCCAAAGTGGTAAAATGTGTGTCCCCCCCCCCGTAACTTCTAAAATAAGGGAATGATAAAACTAAAAAAAATATATGATGTACATTACCATGAAAACTACCAACGAAAATTGGTTTGAACGAGATCTAGTAAGTAGTTTTTTTTTAATACGTCATAAATCGTAAACCACAATTTACCTTTCATTCAGTCAACTCAAATATAAAAATTAAAAAAAAAACATTTAATTTCATAAACGATGATGACGAATGATGATGATGATGACCTCAGGTTTGTACGGAACCCTCGGTGCGCGAGTCCGACTCGCACTTGGCCGGTTTTTTAAACCTACTCAGTTTGTCATGAGAAAACAAGGGGGCATTTCCCGTTTATAAAGAACGTCCACAGTCTGATCTATCAATCTGTCAAAAATACCTCGAGTTTCCATACATTTTTGACAAGCTTTGACTTTTGATTGTCGCTGAGATGAGACTGTGACTAGATTTTGAACGTTTTAAATTACCAGATTTTGCTTAATGGTCTCCTTTAGATAAGTTTCGACCAACTTGTCTGGCAGATATCTAATAACAATAAAAAATCTGATTATTGTTTCTATTTGTCTATTGCTGCCAGACAAATCTATACTAATATTATAAAGCTGAAAAGTTTGTTTGTTTGTTTGGTTAAACGCGGTAATCTCAGGAAATACTGGTCCGAACTGAAAAATTCTTTTTATGTTGGATAGCCTATTAATTGAGGAAGGCTATAGGCTATATAACAGCACGCTACAATCAAAAGGAGCGGAGCAGCAAGCAAGGTAATTCGATGCGACGGGAAGGGTCAGGGGACCAAAAATTTGTCGCGGCCGAAGTCGCTGGCAGAAGCTAGTTGCTTATATTTGTCTATAACTGCCAAACAAAGAGAAAAATAAAACAGATTAGGAATTGAATCTTGGATCAGATCGTGATATTTGACTGTCGCCGAGGTGAGACTGTAACTAGATTTTGAACCCGTTTTGAGAAAACGTGGAAGAGGTCTTTGCCCAGCAGTGGGATAGGCTGGTATTTATTTGTTATTAGGTAAAATCATCGTCTGAATAGTGTGTTGATTACAAAGTATTGATAAAAAGTCCGATATTGAAATATTTTGTTTATGTAGGAAAGGAATGTTATCTGAGTTTATCAAATAATTTTATTAATTGATATCCGTAACAAGTCTTTTTTTTTTTTATAACCACGCTTGCGCAGTAGAAATTTGGTTACATTAAGAAAACTTCTTAGGTTAAACTCATTTCCACATTAATATTTTAAAGACGTAAAAGCCGCACCTGACCCTTCTGAAGAACATCACCAATAAGGTCACTTAATGTCCTCATAGGGCGTCCCCTTTCGGCGTAACCACTCACATCTGCCTGGTAAATACCTTTTGTAAGCCGTCCTTCATTCATCCTCTCAACATGACCAAACCATCTAAGCATACTTTTTTCAATTTTTGTCACTACATCTTCTTTTAAACCACACCGTTCTCTTATCACATCATTCCTCAGCCTATCATTCATAGTCACACCACAAATGCTTCGCAAGGAACGTATTTCCTTAGCATTCATTCTGCTTTCATGCTTCTTTTGCCACACCCAACAAACTGGCGTGTGTGTACGACCAGAGGGGTAATTGCGGAACTTTTTATCGGTAGGAATTGGTTTAATATTAATAGTTAAACAACATTCATTGCGTTATTTACGTTACTTAGCCGACAATTTATTCGAACACATGACGCAATGGTTTAGAAATAATCTTCAATCCCATTCAGATTCTGATAAATTGTGCGTTTCGCAATTAGGGTGCAGATTGTATGAACGTAAACGAGGCAAAAGGAGTGGGTAAGGATCGTAGAAGGCGGCTTCCGTAGTTTCTGCCTACCCCCATGGGAAAAAGGCTTGACTTTATGTATGGATGTATGTAAAAGTGTGGGTGTGTGAAGATCGGGTGTTTAGGGGACTGTCTTATGTAATTTTAACGTTCAAAAAACTTTTTACAAAAAAAATAACAACCGACTTCCTTAAAAAAAAAAACACTACATAGTCAAAAATAACTTTAATTTTGGAAGTCGGTGTCTTAGGATCAGTATTTAAGGTTTTTTTGCCACTGACTTCCGAAATTAAAGTTATGTTTGATTTTGTAGTGTTTTTTTTAAGGAAGTGGGTTGTTATTTTTTTGTAAAAAGTTTTTAAGTATATTTTTAACTTTTTAGTTATGGTAGACACCCCGCACTAATCTAATCGCGTTATTCGTTCATTCGTCGCGCAAATCCTTAATGCAAATTTAAGACTTACGTGGTTTTCACATGGACTCCATTGTCTGAATGGAACCAAATTAAAATGGGAAGCATTCGGGAAGCATCAGCTTTCAAATAAAAATAAAAAAACATCAAAATCGGTTCACCCAGTCAAAAGTTATGAGGTAAAAAAAAATACAGTCGAATTGATAACCTCCTCCTTTTTTGAAGTCTGTTAAAAAGTACTGAACCTCAGGCTGAGAGTCAGCACTTTTTGAACGTCAAAATATTAATCAATTACTTTTGATTTTATGAGTTTGAATGTAGGGGCTGTGGTGTCGGACGTAAAGAATAACGCCACCCAATTTTTTCCTGTGGTTGTTGTAAAGGCGACTAAGGGACTTACTAGAGAATAGGTAGCAGCGTTCTTTATGCATTTTACCACCATACTGTGATCGCCAACCCGCCTGCCAAGCGTGGCAGGCCGGTTGGCGATCACCCCCCCCCCCCCCCGCCCCTCCTTCAATTGAGTTAGGCCTATGTCCAGCAGTGGACGTCTTTCGGCTGAAATCATGACGATGTTGATGAGGCTGCTATTGTCAACTAATTTTATCTCAAAAACTTGAATTAGATTTGATAACAGACTTAATTTGGGGGTAAATGTTTTGAGTCACCATTTCACAAATCGGTAATCTTAAAACTTATCATATTCTCTACTCTATGAATGGATCCGGAATTGACTCACTGACTGTTGACTGATAGAAAAAGCATAGACTAAGCCAATGGAGATAAAAGTGCTACAGGTAAAAAAAAGTTAAAATAAAGAAACTCGTCAAATAAAAATTCGGAGGCATGATTTTAAATGTAACTGTAGGGTCCATTAATGCCTTCGACTGCATGAGTTTAATAATCAACATTTCTTGTTTCAGTCTTTGTTAAAGTTTACTTTCGCAGTCTTGTTTTTTGTTTAAAAAAAATTAACTTCCAACTTTTAGTTGCTGAATTGAACATTTCAAAAAACTTTTTACCAAAAAATTTAACCGCCGAGAAAACTGAAAAGCAAAAAATAATAAACCTTAAAATTATGAGTCGGCGCTGGAAAATCAATGAACAAAGATCACTCAAAGCGATCCCCTGTTTTCTGACCCTTAGGGTTTGATTTTGTTTTCCAAATTTATATGTTACCACCCTCGGAGTATACCCTTTCCAATAAAAAAAGAATTATCACAATCGGACTACTATGTAAAAAGTTATGCGTGGTCATACATAAAAAAAAAAAAAAATACGCGTCGAATTGATAACCTCCTCCGTTTTTTTTCGTCGGTTAAAAATACAGAATTGACTGTAGTCAATTCTGTTTTTTTCTTCTTTCAAGTAAAGGTGAAAAAAAACAAATATGTCATCATCATCATCGTTTCAGCCGAAACACGTTCCTTGCTGGACATGGGCCTCCCCCAATTTGGGGGGGTTTGCCAAAATCGTCACGCTTGGCAGGCGGGTTGACGATCGCAGTATGGTTGTAAAATGCATAGAGAACACTGCTGCCCATTCTGTAGTAAGTCTCTTAGTCGCCTCTTACGACACCTACAAGAAGAAATTGGTTGGTGCTATTCTTTACGTTGTCCGGTAACACACGATACAATCTATCTAGGTGGCTTGATATTATTTTACCTACACTCTATTTTCATAAAAAAAATATAAGGAAAATTAAGGTGTTATTGTCACAGATAAATTAGTCAATCTGCTAAAAATTGAACTGTGACTCATACAGATCAAAACACAATATATTTTTTTACACGCTTTATAGTAACTTCACTTGTATGTTTGTTTTTAACCGACTCCTTATAGCGCGATTTTGACCCACTTTAAACGACCAGATTTCATTCAAACTTTGCACACCTATCAAGGACCGATGACAATGCAATAATTTCATAAATTTGTGAAAATATCCTTGCCAGGGTTACCAGGACACCAAAAAAACTGTCTTCGAAAATTACGCTGACATACGTCACAAACTACGCTGACATACGTCTCAAAATTCGAAACACCCTAAAAAATAGAAAATAAATCATAGTTTAAAAAACTAAAAAACACGCTTCCATTGAAAACCAAACTAAAAAGTACACGCTTTATTTCCATTATTTTGTACTTTTTAGTTTGGTTTTCAATGGAAGCGTGTTTTTTAGTTTTTTTAAACTATTATTTAGTTGTCATTATCTGTCATCATAGATTTTTATCTTACACACGACAAATTTTTGTTTACAGGCTGGCTGGTACATCGAAACGTAAACTGTAACCAATATTCAGTACCTACATAATGAACAATCCCCCGTAGAATATTTCGTCAGTAATAAAAAAAAATCGTTTTGATTGCGTAGGTATTGTAGTTCTCTATGTCAATGATTTTCTACGCTAGGGGGGCACTCGTCCTGCCAGGGTCACGTAGTAGTTCGATAGAGTTACCGTGGCCCTGGCATAGGCAACTGAAGGAACACGGGTGGGTTTTAGTCAGTAACAGTCTGACACGCCCTCCCGCTCCGCCTAGAACGGGAGGGGTCATTGTGAGGATTTCCCACCAAAAAAATAAGGTGTATTCTTGTTCGTCCCACTGACATCGTCCCACAGATGGTGTGAACGAGAATGTAATGCTTCGCTAGGGTCTGGACTCATGTGCTGAATTCATAGTCCCGAGATCTATCAATGTGTAACATTTCACACTCTGTTATAATTTGACCTAAGTTTACAAATAAAGCATTATGATTCTGATTATGATGGTTACAGTTCGCGTGTAAAATATTCCTACCGTCCTGTATGTCGGCTTTTAAAAACTAGATCTAGAAGGGTTCCAAACAGATCGTTATTCTGCTTAATCATTTAATAAAAGATACGTATAAAAAGAAAGTTAAAAACGTTCATCAGAAAGGTGAGGTGCGTAGTACTCGCAACCGGCGTGTGTGTATGACCAGATGTATGAACCTAAACGAGGCAAAAGGGGTATGTAAGGATCGTAGTAGGTAACGTTCTGTAGTTTCTGTTTCCCCCCATGGGGAAAAGCCGTGAGTTTATATATGTATTTATTACAAAACCCTGTTTTTCGCTTTTTAATTGTTGAGTTAAAATATTTTGAAACTGAATTCATGTAGACTTTACGTCCAAATATTGGGCCTCGTATTTTTAAATAATGCTCAATCATGAATGAATAATCATGATTGTCCATTTAAAAACACGCTTTCAGTAAAGATTAGTAAAAAATCTGTAATCATCGGGTACTAAACATTGTTCTAGAACAGCCTTTCCCAAAGTGGGCGATAACGCCCCCTTGTGGGCGCTGCGGGTCTAAAGGGGGGTGGTAAGAGACCCAGAAAAAAAAGGGGGCGTTGTGTACAGTCTACACAACGCCCCCATTTTTTTTTCTGGTTTCTGCATCGCCCACTTTGGGAAAGGCTGTTCTAGAATAAGTAGTTTGAGTTCCGTGTGGTGTTGGACGTAAAGAATAGCATCATCCCATTTTCTCCCGTGACTTTCGAAAAAAGCGACTAAGGGACTTACTAGAGAATGGGCAGCAGCGTTCTCTATGCATTTTACCACTATACTGCGATCGCCAACCCGTCTGCCAAGCGTGGCGATTATAGCAAACCCCTCTGAAATTGGGGGAGGCCTATGTCCAGCAGTGGGCGTGTTCCGGCTTAAATGATGATGATGAAGCAGTTTGAGTAATTTTTGCGGCCTACCGAAGTGTCTTTGGTATTGTTCGTCAAATCGTTGAGTTCCAACCTGTAAGGCACTGAGATACCACATTTGGTTCGCCGCGTACCAGCGAACTTTAACCTTATTTGTATGATAAAATAAGGCTCTGAATCGTTTGAAACGATGCGAGCATAACGTAGGTAATTAGGGTTAAAGAAGTTAAGTTCCGAGTTGAGCTGCACGATTACTGAAAAATGCGTGCACTGACTGGACAGGTCCACTCAATCTGTGTGGTTCTGTCCTCAGAAGATCTTTTCAGACATCCATCTACATGGTCTTCACACGATGTGACCAATATATGTCTGGACTTTAAAAGAGACTGTAACCTCTGAGTTTGTTTCGGCCTTTCTTCTCAGAGTTATCATATAGGAAATGCCGACCAGGGTGCTTACTCTCGAATATAATTCCAATAGATCGACATTGGAATTGTCAGTCAAACGTCAGGGATTGGCTGGACTCACTGAGTCTAGCCAATCCCTGACGTTTAACTCAACCAACTGACGTTTGACTAATGTCGATCTATTGGAATTATATTCGAGAGTAAGCATCCTTATCTAGTTTAAAAAATATGATATTCATGTAGAAGTGTCTGTACGAACCTATTTATTGAAATTAAATCATTTACCATTTATTCTCTTCACTCTCAGAAGGTCAGGACCTTATCCCATTTTATTAAGGGTCTTCCCAACACTTCTCCATACACACTTCTTATACTTCTCTATTAGTCGTCATCTCAGTAGTCACCCCCTTTCTAGCCATATCATCTCTCATACAGTCCATCCATCATTTCTTTGGTCTCCCCGTACTCTAATAGCTATGCCATCCACATTCATACTCAGAATTTTCCTACATTTTTCATTCCTTTTCCTTCGGCTTCACATGCCCATACCATGACAACCTATTTCAACGTAATTTTTTAGTCACCGAACCCACTTGCAACTGCTCTATGAGCCCTTTAATTAACTAGTGCCCTATTTTGTAATGTTCACTTTTTTTAAATGAATCACTCAATTCGAAACCAAACTCAATTGTTTTTAAAGTGAATCACACAATTCGAAAGTGGACTCATTTGTTTTTAAAGTAAATCATTGCGAACTCACAACTATTGAATTTGAATTTCGAAGTGACATTTAGAGAATAACATAATCTGATTTGAAAGAAAGGATAGTCATTAAAACCTGTCTTTCTCTAAATACTCTTCACTAGCTACGCCCACTATTAGCCTGGATCCCGTAGGAAAATCTAGATGAAAAGTATCCAGTGTCCTAAACTAGGTCATGGTCTATTCATGTGCCAACTTTTATCCAAATCCATTCTGCAGTTTTAGCGTAAAAGTGTATCGTACAAACATTACAAAAAAATCTAATCTTTACTCTTTATAATACTTATATGTATAGATAACTCTGTAGTAAGTCGGCCGTAAAAACCCATTGAAAACCTAACACACAGTCAGAGAGACCGACGAGCCTAATCACTTCTGAAATCTGCGTAAGAAACGCCATGGAAAAACGTAGTAATTATATAAAAACAAATGAGACCTTTTTCATGTACCTAAACGTATTTCCCTATCTTGTCCATTAAAACCTCAACTCACTTTAAGTAGCAATGATCAACAATTTTTATTTATGTACGAGTATTTCACACAATGACGACAAATAATCATTTTATTTGTGTCGATTTGGAAGAAAGAAAGGTCATACGTTTATTTCCGGTAAACATGATGCAAAGAAAGACCAAACACACAAAAAAGCTGGGGGAAAACATGCACGCAAAACGGCCATCGCTCAGCATAATGCTGTGACCCTATGCGAGACAGAACCCCAGCGCTAGTTTTCAGCGATTTTGACGTAGTCAGTATCATTCACAAAATTAACACAAGACGCAATCTAACTTATTATTGCACACAAAAATACGTTAAAAAACACACTGTTTTTAAGAAAAAAACATACAATTACCTTTTATTTTGATAACAATCCACGGTTACACACTTTTCACTGCACAAAAACGACTATTTCGGTAAAAAAAACACTATTTATTAATATCTATTATTTATACTATCAATATATATTATTTATACACTATTTATTCGGCACAAGTTTTCTATATCGTCAGAGTCGCCATATTTGCAAGGCACTAACTGATATCAAAATGAGTGGTTATCTGAATCCGTGATAAGATAAATACGAATAAAGCGTTTGTACCTTTCAAGAATAACATTTACACTGTTATATATCGATGTACATAGTTCATACATAATTGAGATAACAATATTTCCCGCGATGTCATCGCGTACCAACCCCTTTCGATTATGTAAACTTCATTCGGAATTTCACTCAAGTGAGCACACACAATTCTAAGGCGAACTCATTTGTTAACAGGCTTTATTAGCTTGGTATGTATCTATGCAACGGAATCTTTAAACGTCATTTTCACCCTCTTCAAAACGTCGGATTAATTTTAAACTTCGCACACTTATCAAGGACCGATGACAATACAGTAATTTCATAAATTTGTGCCATTATCCTGGCCAGGATCACCAGTATAATAAAAAAATAAAATAAAAACTACAAAATACCCGCTTTTGTAGCTAGCCGAACTAAAAAATAAATAAATCATTTTTTAAATAAATCACACAATTCGAGAATGAACTCATTTGTTTTTAAAATAGTTCGAAACTGACCTCATGTTTTAAAAAAAAAATCACACATTTCGAAATCGAACTCATTTGTTTTTAAAGTAAAATCATCGCGAATTCACAACGAGACACCGTTCGAATTTAGAAGTGATGTTTAGAGAATGACATTGCTTACTGCATCTTCTATGTAGTGTAGTCTAATATGAAGAAGAATTGTACGTCGTGCTGCACGATTTCCTTTGTAATTATGAGAATCGCTCGTACCGTTGTCAGTATGCCAATCAACAAGGTCAGTATCGGAGCTCATAACTCAGGGTACAATGACTGGATATCCTTAACTACCTTTTTTATACTAATTTGTAGGCCTTGTAGACAATTTTCTATTTTATGGAGTACCTGGTACTTGTTGACACACTGTCCTCCCATACCTATTATCACTGTAATTTGAAACCATTGTAAAAACCAATTATTTTTAAAAGAGTAACCGTGGAGTTTCTTGCCGGCTCTTCTCCATAGGAATCAACAAAATGCACCTAGCATCTGATGTTTCATAAGTGCACAGGTAGGTTTATGTGAAATAAAATATTTTGATTTTGAGCTGTTTGAACTTTACAAATTCATGATTATCATCTGCCTAGCCCCTAGCTTCCCATGTTGCGCCACAACACCCTGTCCTCCGCCTACCGCATCCAGTCTGCCCTAGCCTAGCTTTAAGTCGTCGGTCCATCTAGCTGGGGGGCGACCCACACTACTCTTACCGATACGCGGTCTCCACTCCAAGACTCGTCTGCTGCATCGGCCATCGGTCCTGCGACAGACATGGTCAGCCCACTGCCACTTCAGCTTGCTTAGGGAGCTATGCCGGTAACTCCGGTTCTTTTCCGGATATTAGCTGTTATAATTTAGCCACAAAACATAACTGGTGGAATATGGGTGTACTCTGAGTATGTACAGTCTGTGATAGCTGTTACCTGACCCACCTTTTTTTTGTTGGTGAGAAATCATCAAATGACGTCTCTCACTCTGGGCGGAGTGGCAGGGCGTGTCAGACTTTTACTGACTATAACCCACCCGTGTTCCTTCAGTTCACAATCCAATTTTATTTCACACATGCACATACAATTACTACCTACATAGAGCTGATAATGACTTTTTTTTTAAATTATAGACCATTGTTCCTTTTTTTTCTGTTTAAATAAGTACTTCAAGTTTCTTTTTTTTCTTTCTTTTTTTATTTTTTATTTATATTATTTAATTTATTTTTTTGTAATTTTGATTTTAATTTTGATTCTGATTTTGATGTTATTTTAATTTTGTTTTGGATTTTGATGTTTATTTTAATTTTAATTTTGATTTAATTTTTTTTTTTTTATATAGTCTCAATTTTGTTTAGCATCCTGGGTAGGAGCGAGGCAACCCCAACACAAGTATTATTAATTACTTACTGGGGCTGTTTCATTTAAAATTTTGAAAATGTAATCGTTTGAGACCCAATAAACAATTTATTTATTTAGTTGCCTATATGCCAGGACCACGGTAACTCTATCGAATAAATCTCGCGTCCCTGGCAGGGCCTGACCAACCCTGCCATTGTAGATAACAGCTAACACAGACTGTACATCTCTGCCTAATCCGGGAAAGCAGAAGTGATGTCATGTTATCATTTTGTTTAACATATCTTAGGAATTCATTTGTTTCCGGTCAAGTACCTTGGCATCTACGCGGAAAAGTCGTCACGTACCTATTGTAAAGATAATTCTCTATGAAACCTATGCTTTTTATTCACCATACCATTTTGTATTCTGATAAGGATGATAAGATCGTATCTTATCCTAAATCATTCATTAAACGTCACAATGACCGTGGGTGGAGGCATGATGCTACACCGAAGTACCTACTGGTATAATCATTTCCTGCCATTTTGATCCACCTTTGTACTAGCCGAGTTAGCAGAGGTCAAGCGTGCAATGAAAGACCTGACGGTGAAGAACATCGTTCGCACAGCCACCTGCCACCAGCCACCAGCCGTGAGCGCGACACCACGCAGCTCACGCCAATAAATAAATTCTTTATTTCACCACAAGCCATCACATTAAAATATCCATAAAACTAAGAACATTTAAGGCTTATTACTAGGTCACAATAATTTAGATCCTCTGAATCCTAAACTAGGTGTAGGTGTCAGTCAGTGATTCTCCGTAAACAAACAAAGCCATAATTAAAGTAAATTGGTACGTTTCAACAATAAGAGATGGTGGCAAAGAAAACTGTTTCTAATTTATATAAATTAAAAGTAAAATGAGAAAACTATTGTGTGGTGAGGTGTATTTTAGGCTGTAAGTGTGTGTGTGTGTAGTGAGTATGTATAGGGTGTTTGTGTGTGTGAGTGTTGTGAGATAGTATAGGAAGTGACATTTATGATTAAATTATATTTATAATTCATCATAACCATAAATTGCCCGTTGCCTAACTATGGTCCTCCGAACAGACGTGTGTCGTATCTCATAGGCAACTGCCCGATGATTGATGTCGGAACGTTGTATATTATATGTTAGTTGCGCGGTAAACTTTGCTTGCGCGATGCAGATCTTACGTGACGTCAGTGCGATGCGTACTGGTTATCATGTTGTGGTGTAGATGCCGCTACATACCCAACTTTTGACCGACAACATTAGGTTCTTAGAACTCTAGTTCTTCTTGTGTTTAGGTTATTCTTCCAGTATAGTCATCATTTCAGCCGTAAGACGTCCACTGCTGGACTTAGGCCTCCCCCAATTTGGGGGGCTTTGCCATAATCGCCACGCTTGGCAGGCGGGTTGGCGATCGCAGTATGGTGGCAGAATGCATAGAGAACGCTGCTGCCCATTCTCTAGTAAGTCCCTTAGTCGCCTTTTACGACACCCACGGGAAGAAATGGGGTGATGTTATTCTTTACGTCCGGCACCACACGGTACAAGTATAGTAACCATATGTAATTGTATACCACACCTTCACAACCCAGAGACTGTGCAGGATGATATCCCTTGATAAAACTAGTAGTCAGAGTTTCCGAGTAATCATAATTTAAGCCTAGAAACGTCCACTGCTGGGAATAGTCCTCCCCAATTTGGGAGGTTTGCCATAATCGCCACGCTCTATAAACTCCCTTCGTCGCCTTCTACCCACCCGTGTTCCTTCAGTTGCGCATATGCCAGGGCCACGGTAACTCTTTCGAACAGCTCTGCCGCGCCCCGCCTCCTCCTTCGCGAGCATTACTGCTTCGCAGAAAGAGGTGACGGCTTTCATGCTCTTTCGCTCCGTACCATGGTTTGCACCAGGACCGGACGCGAGAGGTCGTCGCCGCCGATCGCCACCACGAGGACACGGTGGTGCTCCGCCCAGGCAGGGCACTCCTCTACCGTATGCTCCACTGTGTCCTTCAGATGATCCACGCAATGGAAACACCCGGGCGTTTCCTCCCGCTTTATCTTGAATAGGAACCCCCCAAAGCACCCATGTCCGGTGAGGACCTGCGTTAGGCGGAATGTGAGGACGCCGTGGTGCCTCTCCAGCTACTCCTCAAAGAGTGCATCATGTCTTCTTCAGTTTTCTCTAGCCGACATATCAATAGTCATTTCTAAATAAAAAAAACCGGCCAAGTGCGAGTCGGACTCGCGCACCGACGGTTCCGTTCAAACTTGCAGGTATTCACGGTTAATGCATAAGTTTTATGTTTATGAAATTAAATGTTTGTTTTTTTAATTTTTTTATTTGAGTTGACTGAATGAAAGGTAAATTGTGGTTTACGATTCATGACGTTTTAAAAAAAACTACTTACTAGATCTCGTTCAAACCAATTTTCGGTGGAAGTTTACATGGTAATGTACCTACATCATATATTTTTTAGTTTTATTATTCCCTTATTTTAGAAGTTACGGGGGGGGGGGGGGCACATTTTACCACTTTAGAAGTGTCTCTCGCGCAAACTATTCAGTTTAGAAAAAAATGATATTAGAAACCTCAATATCATTTTTGAAGACCTATCCATAGATACCCCACACGTATGGGTTTGATGAAAAAATTTTTTGAGTTTCAGTTCTATGTGTGGGGAACCCCAAATATTATTGTTTTTTTTTTTCTATTTTTGTGTGAAAATCTTAATGCGGTTCACAGAATACATCTACTTACCAAGTTTCAACAGCATAGCTCTTATAGTTTCGGAAAAAAGTGGCTGTGACATACACGGACAGACAAACAGACAGACAGACAGACATGACGAATCTATAAGGGTTCCGTTTTTTGCCATTTGGCAACGGAACCCTAAAAATGTTAAATAGACTAATTTTGGAAATTTCCTTAGACTTATTTCCCCTCATGAATAATCATCATCTTTTAACTGTAAAATGCTCTCCTGCCCAAATGTTTGTTTTCCCCTTTCTTTGATATTGTTGACCGAATCGTTGAGGTCTTTAAGTTTTGTGTTGAATTGATACATGCGTGCACTGACTGATCAATCTAAGTGGTTCTTTCCTCAAAAGACCATTTCAGAAACCGATCTACATGGTCTTCACTTGATCTGACCAAGATTATATCTGGACTTTAAAAGAGACTGTGACATCTGAGTTTATTTCGGCCTTTTTTCTCAGAGTAGTCAGATAGGAAACGCCGACCTCATCTAGTTTTTAAAATATGGTTGACATGTTAAATGGTTTGTACAAACCTACTTACAGAAATATAATTATTTATCATTTAACTAGCTTTTGCCAGCGACTTCGCTCGCGTATTTTACATATAAACGTTCCTCTTGAATCACTCTGTCTATTGATGAAAACCGCAATGAATATCCGATGCGTTGTTTAAAAGATCTAAGCGCACAAGACGCGGGAAGTGACTTTGTTTTATACTATGAAAAGAAGAAGTTGGAAGGCCTTCAACAAGGTGGACCGATGACCTTGTGAATGCCGTAGAAATCCGCTGGATGCGGGTACCACAAAACCGGTGGAAGTGGCGGAGCTTGGGGGAGGCCTATGTCCAGCAGTGGACATCTTTCGGCTGAAATGATGATGATGAAATAAGAAGATGACATTGATAGCTCTCGAACTTAATGTAGAAGAGCAGACCGCGTGTGTTCATTGGTGAAATTATCACGAAATAGCACGAAATATGTAGTAGCAAGTTTTAAGTACTCATGTACTTAAAAACTTGCATACTTATGATGACAAACCGTTAATAAGGACTGATAACGAATCATTATAGATTAAATATTTTAGATTATTACATAATAATTAAATTATTGCATTGCAAGTAAAAAAAATAAACGGTATAAGCCGATAGAAGATACTGCTGCATTAGTAACACCAAGGAGTTAGCTGATGCGTTACCTACCTTCTTTTGTTTTATTTTTCAGAAATCAAATGTCATTTATCCAAACTAGGCTGAGAGTCAACACTTTTTGAACGTCAAAATTACATAAATCAGTCCTCCAAAACGCCCGCCCTTCACCACTTTCTAATGCTTTAGCTAAGAAGATGTGGCGCAACAAACTGTCCAGCAGCACAGCTGTCTGTCCAGTTAGAAGAACTTGATTCTATATAATAGTTCTAGAATTGTATAGACTCAAATTCTTCATCAATTACCATCATCATTTTAGTTGAAAGACGTCAACGTCCAATTTGGGCGGATTTGCCATAATTGCCACGCTTGGCAGGCAGGTCGATGATCGCAGTAGTATCAAAAATACAAGTAATAATGTCGAAAATATAAATCATAATGTCGACAATTTAAATCATAATATCAACGAATACATCATAATGTCAACGAATAAATCATAATGTCAAAATATAAATCATAACGTCAAAATAAAAATTACAATGTCCAAGGGACTGTCTATCCGACCTCCACAACTCAATTACTGGGTAACAGAGTACCCCTCAGCTCACCTACTGCCATATTTATTAATGTCTGATTATTTTGTTACAGAAAATGCCCCACTCGACAAGTCTTCGTCAGAGATGGCAGAACGCACTGTATAGATGAATGTAACATTGAAACTATGTGCGGTGAGGTCAGGGTTCCAGAAGAACATTTAAATGTAAGTATATTTAAGTTTATTTTTCATCAGCATTATATAAGCAATGGAAGTGTGCCCTGCCTGAGCGGAGCACCGCCGTGTCCTCGTGGAGGCGATCGGCGGCAGCGACCTCTCGCGTTCGGCCTTGGTGTATGTCATGGTATGGAGCGAGAGGGCATGGGGAGCCGTCACCTCCTTCTGCGAAGCAGTAATGCTCGCGAAGGAGGAGGCGGAGTGCGTGAAGGAGAGGCAATCTATGCGCCCTCACGCCCCTAGCCGCTGGAGGAAGAGATGCCCCGGGCGTCGGGAGTCGATTGCGGACTCCCGGCCACCGCAGGCGTGGGCTTGCGGGCGGCGAGCAGTGGGTAGCTCGCCGCCCGGTAAGCACCGGGACCGTGTCGACGGCGCGTAGTGTTCCACGCGCGCCTCAAAGAGTTGTCAGCAAGACTGAAGGGGTCCAATAGGACCGATGCCTGCCAGGGTTGCGAGATTCGTTTGAAAGAGTTACCGTGGCCGTAGCATATAGGCAACTGAAGGGACACGGGTGGGTTTATTCAGTAAAAGTCTGACACGCCCTTCCACCCAGAGCGGGAGATATTTGATGATTACCCACCGGCAAAAAAAAAAACATCGGCATTTTTGCGATATCTTCTCGTCCCAAATACCGAAGTGTCTCAAGACGAAAGTCTTTGACCAGTGTGTGTTGCCAGTGATGACCGGACCAGAGGGTACTGAAACGTGGTCGCTCACAATGGGCCTTATTAGAAGGCTGAAAGTCACCCAAAAGGCTGTAGAGAGAACTATGTTTGGAGTTTCTCTGCGTGATCGAATCAGGAATGAAGAAATCCACAGGCGAAACAAGGTAACTGACTTAGCCCGAAGAATTGCCAAACTAAAGCGGTAGTGGGCAGGGCACATTGCTCGCAGAACAGATTGTTGATGGGGCCGAAAGGTTCTGGAGTGACGACCGCGAACCGTAAGACGTAGCATTGGAAGGCCACCTACAAGGTGGACCGATGTTCTTGTGAAGTTCGCAGGATGTCGGAACCACAGAACCGTGTGAAGTGGCGGTGCTTGGGAAGACCGAACAGATGGTCGATGGGGCCGAAAGGTTCTAGAGTGGCGACCGCGTACCGGAAGGCGTAGAGTTGGAATGTCTCCTACAAAGTGGACCGATGACCTTGTGAAAGCTGCAGGAATCAGTGGATGCGGGAAGCACAAACCCGGTAGAAATTGCGGAGCAATATTGCTATGTAGTCTTAGCTGCTACCAGGCGCGGTCGCAGCCTAACATTTTGGGGGGGGGGTCACCATGAGTACTGAAGAATATTTTTAGGAAGGTAAATCCTCTTTAGTAGTCGCAAGCGCTGCAGAATGATGTCCCGGGTTTATAATCTTTTTGCAAATGTCCATTGGAGTCTCCGTGGATCAAGTGAGAACAATTTTAAGATAGTAAGACTGGCAAATCGTTCAGGGTTTCGACAGCATAACTGTCTTTAGGGGGGGTCATGACCCCTAGAACCCCCCCTCTCGGACCGCGCCTGGCTGCTACAGTAGCCAAGTGTAGGCGGGTCGCCGGGCACTAGTCGCCGTTTTGTTTTAGTCCTTACTAATATTATAAATGCGAAAGTAAGGATTTTTTCGTATGCAACGCTTGCACGCTAAATGGCGGAACGGATTAGGATGAAAGGCACACATATAGATTTAATCTGGGTAAGGACAAAGGCTTCTTCTTATCCAGTATCGCAGACGATGTCGCGGGCAGCATCTGGTATACCAATATCATCATCTTCATTTTTTCCTGCCCCTATACCAATTTATTTGGGGTCTTTTTCTTCCACATTGCTTCTTTATTAGTCGTTGTTTCAATAGTCACTCCCTTTATATGCATATTGTAATTCACACAGTCCATCCATCCATTGCTAGTATACCAATAAAACTTCACAATAATACAAAAAACAATATATTCAAAACCAAGATTTGCCTTGACTATTAACCTCGCGCGTATGGGCAGGTAACTCTTTCTCCCACCAGTTCGCTCTCTTATCATCAGTTCCTACCCCATAAGATCGACCATTCCTCACCACCTTTTCAGTTACCGTTACAATTTTTTCAATAATCTTATTCTCCTCCTGATCAAATTCGTCCTTTACCGTTACTTGCGAAGGCTCATTGGTAGATACCATTTCAGTGTTTGTCTCATCCTTAATTCCGTACTGGTCAAAATTTGTGGCAGCATTTTCAGTTGGTTCCTCGTTCTCAATTGCATGCTTTTCAATTCTTGTAGCAGCTTCTTCTTTTGGCACCGAGGACAGTTTCTTTTCGCCCATAGCCCTTATATTAAAGAATCTATCATCTTCTCGTATTCCTTTGCTATCAGGAATACTTTTCGCTGCGTCATTCTCAACAGATGTAAAGCCTGACAGGAGCTTGTAGGCTCTTCCTTTAATCTTCTTCTTCTTTTGTTTTTTAGCCTTTATTTCGACTTCTGGAGTACTTAACTTACGTAATCTATCTTCTAGTAATTGTATTGATTCTTTCATGTTATTGTAATTATATTCTTCGCTTCTTGTTTTGGATATTGCTTTTTCAGGTGCTAAAGCCTTATTCTCTGTTTGAATTATGTATCGGCTTCTGCCGTGTAGTGGCTTGGATTGCTTTTTAGGTTTAAGTGTGGTTTCTGTGTCTTCACCATGTCTATTCCTTTCTACTGAAGTTTTTCGCGGAACTTTTTCCTTGACTTTTCCTTCACCAATTTCCTCTTTCGATTTGGGTTCTTTGCCGTTATACATTCTATTCTCTGCTGACACTTGGGAACTTTCTTGAGGGTTCAGCTCAAGCTGAGTAGGGTCAGCATTATTGTCATTCTCTTCAGAGTTTTTCGTGTTATGGGTTATGGTTTCAGTGGCTCTGGCTATGAAGTCTGCTATCTTTTCGGCCAATGAGTCTGAGACGAACTTTCGTGCTATTCTCTTGACATCCTCCACGTTTGCGGTTAAAAGGACAAATGAGTGGGCCATGTGGGTTAGTAGTAGGAGATGGAGGCCTGTAACAGAGAATTACCAGTATAGAATTCAACAGTTGAGTAAAACAGGAGTATATTGTCAAAGGACATGTCTGAGTAATACAGCCCGGAGTATGGAAGGTTGGCGGACTTCCGTAAATTAAATAGACCGTCAAGCCGTTGGTCCTGCGTCTGATCTGTCTCCGGTAGTGTCTGATTGCCGTACCATCGGACTATGAGAGTGAGGAAAGAATGAGTGCCCCTTTGTCTGCACACACGCCTGCACTTTAAAATTGGCTTGAAACGAAGGCTCTGCGTTGAGATTGGCCGCCATGATCGAAATATTTTCTTGGGGACTATATACTTTTTAAGTAAATCCAAGTTTGTCCTAGTGGGGGATGTTATAGCAGATATTTTAACTTACCAACGATAGAAAATCTACATGATATCAACATTTTACGGAAAATACACAGTTGTGTAAAATAATATAAAAAAATCAATTGTTTGAGATTGTTTTAACGTTTATTGCAAACGATTTATTTTGCTTTTTATTATTGGTACGTTTACAAGCGAATTTTCCTGGGTTGGCTCGTCGAAAATAACACGCCAAATTGAGATCTTCCTGTTTCGATTTATTTGGAATTATTAATAGCGTTAATGTAGGATTCATTATCTTCATCATTTAAGCCGAAAGAAAACATTCATCCCGAATGCAGGACATAGGCGTCACCCAAGGACCGCCACTTCGTCCGGTTCTCTGCTTCCTGCATCCTGAATTCACAAGGTCATCGATCCAACTTAAGGGAGGCCTTCCAGTTATATGTCTAACGTTACGCATAAGAATCTTTCGGTCCCTTCGGCTATTTGTTTATTTATATATGCTTTATTGTACACCAGAAAATACATAAAAACAAGAACATTTAACACAAAAAAAAATATATACAATGGGCTTTATCGCTTTCTGCGATCTCATCCAGGCTTGTTCTGCGGGCAATTAAGAACAGGGTGAAAAAGTTCACTTATCTATACATACATATACATACAAATAAATAAAATTGGAGTGTCTGTTTTTAATATTTAGATAACCACTTTTTACTAAGTGTATACACGATACATATACCAAAACAACATTTTTTACAATTTTTGTCTGTCTGTCTGTCTGTTTGTTCCGGGTAATCTCTGAAATGGCTGGACCGATTTTGACGGAACTTTCACTTGCAGATAGCTGATGTAACAAGGAGTAACTTAGGATACTTTTATTTTAGAAAAAATAAATAATAGTTTAAAAAAACAAAAAACACGCTGAATATTGAGACGTATGTCAGCGTAGTTTTGAAAGACAGTTTTTATGAAAAACTTTTTGTTAAATACCACGCGGACGAAATCGCGGGTAACAGCTATTACCTATAATATAACCTGAATTAACACATCTTACCGCGGTAGTACGTCCTCCTGCGCTAATTTCCGACATCCACGCGGGCGAAGCCGCGGGCAAAAGCTAGTTCGCTATAAAAGAGGATCCTACGACAAGTCGGCTGATGTGTCTGGTGTGCTTCTGCCCGATGACTAAACTCTGCTTGTGCGATGCAGGAATTTGCGTGACGTCACTTTGATCCGTAATTCTCTTGTGGCGATAAAGATGCCGCCACAAAAACTTAGTTGAACTGAACTTGTCATTCTATCGGATGCTAAATAATTAGGGTTTGACAATAGTGATCCTTCAAGCTCAACACGGTGAATTGTTACAATATCTATACTAATTTAGTGGAAACTCAATAACTCGAATGCCAAAGGAAATACAAAAAAAAAAATCGAGTTAACGAGTTTTCGAATTAACAAAAACTTCGAGATACATGATTTAACTGCTGAAATTTTCGACTTACAAAAGCGCGATTTCTAAGTATATTTTTCGATTCGACTTACGGAGTCTCCCTTTTTGAAATTCGAATTATAGAGTATAAATATTATTATGTATTATCAATACTTCGTAGGGAAATAACATTTTGTTCGAGTTGCAAAGTCTAAATAATTCGAGATACCGCGTATTTAGGGGTTCTGCGGAAGGGAACGGCATTTTTTTTCGACTTACTGAGGATTTCGACTTAACGAGGTTCGAGTTATAGAGATTTTATTGTATTTTATAAGTTGCGGTGTCTAGTTGTAAAACCGCATTGATTAACTATAAACACAAATGAGTTCACTTCAGAATTGTGTGCGCTCACTTGAGTGAGGTTCCAGTTGAAATCCAGAATAGCATTACGTTATTTTAACATGGTATTTTGTTGTTTTCCAGCTATGCTACGCGTGTAACAGCACGGGCCACAATTGCAGAGCCTTGCCGCGTCAGATCAGGTTGGATGATGAGGTGCCCTCAGAGATTGATGGAAACTCTATCAATGATGGGACTGATATACCAGGTAAGGAAATAAAGAAAAACCTTAAAAAAACAGTATATGGGGCGGTGAAATTTAGATGAAAAAATACATGAATTATTCGTTTTTTAACACGTTTTTATTAGTTTGGTATGTACATATGTGTGGTACCGGTACCGTGTGGTGCCGGACGTAAAGAATAGCACCATCACATTTCTTCCCGTGGGTGTCGTAAAAGGCAATTAAGGGACTTACTAGAAATGAGCAGCAGCGTTCTCTATGCATTTTACCACCATACTGCGATCGCCAACCCGCTTGCCAAGCGTGGCGATTATGGCAAAGCCCCCCAAATAGGGGGAGGCCTAAGTCCAGCAGTGGACGTCTTGCGGCTGAAATGATGTTGTACATATGTAACGGAATCTTTGAACGTGATTTTCATCCCATTCAAAACATCGGATTAATTTGTAAGTTTGCACACTTATCAAGGACCGATGACAATAATTCCAAATTGTGTCATTATCCTGGCGAGGCTCAAAAGGAAAGCAAAAACAAATAATTAAAACCTGCTTTTGTATCTAGCCGAACTGTAAAATAATAAAAACTTTTTACCAAAAAATTTAACCGCCGAAAAAACTGAAAAGCAAGTTTATTATTTTTTGCTTTTCAGTTTTTTCGGCGGTTAAATTTTTTGGTAAAAAGTTTTTATTTTATAATTTTTTGTGGCTTTAATATACTTATAATACTTGGCAAGGTATACCCTATACAATGAATAAAGAATTATCAAAATCGGACTGCTCTGTATAAAGTTATGCGTGGTTAAACATAACAATCAGTGAGTGAACAATCAATCATCCCCTGTTTTCTGACCCTTAGGGTTTGATTTTGTTTTTCAAATTTATACGGGACCACCCTCGAAGTATACCCTTTCCAATAAAAAAGAATTATCACAATCGGACTACTATGTAAAAAGTTATGCGTGGTCATACATAAAAAAAAGAAACAAAAAAAAAAAAATATACGCGTCGAATTGATAACCTCCTCCGTTTTTTTTCGTCGGTTAAGAAATAGATAATAGTTAAAAAAAAAACACACTTCGTTTTTTAAACTATTATTTTTAATACATTTAAGGATAATGATTCTCTCTTCTGGACACTTCAAAGTTACCGTACAAACTTAGTGAAAGATGAAGTGGTGAGAAGAGAAAGCTTTTTTTGCAGTTGATAAGGCATCAGACTGTCAATTCTCGTAGTTAAAAACGTCCATAATCTAGTCGCAGTTTCAACTCGGCGACAATCAAATGTCAAAAACTTGTCATGTATGGAAACTTGATATTTTTTGACAGATTGATTTGACAGAAATTAGACTGAACATTCTTAAAATTACGAGATTTGCCGCACAGGTATTGTCATTTGTCATCTCAGAAAATTCAATTTGAATATTCAACAACTCATTAAAAATTATAATAAGAATTGTTAAAAAAATATAAAAATGTCAGAATTATATAAAAAACTAGCTTTTGCCCGCGGCTTCGCCCGCGTGGAGGTCGGAAAATATCCCGCGGGAACGTACCACCGGGATAAAAAGTAGCCTATGTCCTTTCTCAGGCTCTAAGCTATCTGTGTACCAAATTTCATTTAAATCGGTTCAGTAGTTTTGGCAGGAAAGCGAGACAGACAGACAGACAGATAGACAGAGTTACTTTTGCATTTATAATATTAGTGTGGATAGTGTGGATTAAACTCAGATTTAAAAATGGAAAATTGTGAAAAGTTATGAAATACTGGTACTCAGCTGCATCCGGTAAGACTGGAAGCCGACCCCAACACAGTTACGAAAAGGCTAGACAGATGATGTCGTTATTACAAAGTATGGTTGGCAACACTAAAGAAGGGCTTGTGGCTAAGTAAAAACTGCCGCACGGGTCGATCGTTCAGGTTAAGCTACGCTTGCCGCGGTTGGTCCGTGGATGGGTGACCATCTTTACATACCAAGACCCTTCCGTGCCTCGGAAAGCACGTTAAGCCTACCCGGCTGTTTTTCGTAGATCTTACAGTCGTTACGGGTCGTCAGAAGCCCGAAAGTCTGCCAACCAGTCTTACCAAGGGGTACCTATCATATTACCCAGTAACTGGGTTGTGGAGGTCAGATAGGCAGTCGCTCCATGTAAAATACTGGTACTCAGCTGCAACCGGTTAGACTTGAAGCTGACCCCAACATAGTTGGAAAAAGGCTAGACAGATACTGATTATGGTTTGCAACACTATACGTGACGGACACTCAAAAATATTAACTACTAGCTTTTGCCAGCGGCTTCGCCCGCGTGGAGGTCGGAAATTATCCCGCGGGAACATACTACCGGGATAAAAAGTACCCTATGTGTTAATCCAGGTTAAAACTATCTGTGTGCCAAATTTCATCCAAATCCGTTGAGTCGTTTTTGCGTGAAAGAGGAACAAACATCCACACATCCATACATTTCATTCATCCATACATACAAACTTTCGCATTTATAATATTAGTAGGATTCATATTTTTTTCTCACTTTTCCAGCGACAGTAGACGAAGAAGACTTCCAAGGGGTAGAAGACACTGACTTCGTGCTATACGTGAGTGCGGTAGAGACGGAGCGATGTCGACGAGGACAGACCGTGGCGTACGCGTCACACTGTCAACAGGAGTCCGCGTTAGACAGGTCACCCATCTTTTTCTATACTTTGGAGTGTTGCTTAACTATTGTAAACTTCAAACCCCTTTTGACAAAAAAAGAAAAAATATGTTTTTATTTAGATCCTGGTTTGAATTAAGAATGGTTGGACGTTATAGAAAAGTAGTTCTTTTTACAAAACGGACAACGCAGTCTGGTGCTGCTAAGTTTTCATTATTGTATTAAGAATTTTACCCAAATCGAAATAAAGTTGGAAATGCAATAACTGGCTCAGAGCATTAGGCTAGAACTTTAGGTTAGACCGTGTTTTATAATAAGGTTGTTTTGTTATTATTATTTCCTGCGATATATACAAGTAGGTGTCTTTTTGCGGGATGTAACAATTTATTATTTTGTTTGTTTCAAGTGCTTGCCAGAATCGAATCTATTATATTATTAGAATATTGTAAAAATCAAGTATTTCATATACCAGAAACAAATTAGTTTTTAATTAAGAATTTTTTATTTACTCTTGCCTTCCACTGCTAAAAATGAATTTTTGTAAACTTGATATCTAAAGATGATCAACTTTCATTGCTGTTCGCTGAATGTTGAGAAGCAGAATTAAATCTATAAGCAAGAGTTTGTTTTCATTTAATAATAATTTTGATTAAAATATAAAAACACTAGATTTCACTAGACTAATGTAGAAACTAGTGGGTTGTTGTAGTGTGTGCGTAGTGTGTAGTCTAGTGTGTGTGGAGTGTGTAGTCTAGTGTAGCGTGTGGGTATGTGTGTGTGCCGCGCGTAGTGTGTACGCTAGTGTTTGGATGTGTGTGTGAGTGTGTAGTGTATTTTAATCAAAATTATTCTTAGATACGTTTCTTAAATAATTCTCTTACTGTGAAGTTGCTATAAATGATATGCTTATTAACAAATTATTTCTTTCCTTTTCCAGGCCCGTAGCCGGTCACGCGAACTTCTGCCCGGGCGAGCTGTCAACTAAGTACAGAGACCTACCGTCCGTGCTGTCAACTGTCAAACATGAGATGTTACACGCTCTAGGTTTCAGTGTGTCACTTTTCGCGTTTTATAGGTATGTATGACTATTTTGGTAAACACCCCCCCAAATTGAGGGAGGCGTATGTTCAGCAGTGGATGTCTTTCGGCTAAAAAATAAATAAAATAAAAACTTTTATTTCGACCAACAAAGGATCGTATATACATTAATTACAAAATTTAAAGAAAAAAAATATAATAAAACACATATAATTAATAATAAAAAGACCACACATAACGTATTACTGACTTCGATTGCTCTGTATGTGAACCATACAATGGTTCTGGTACTGACAACCGAATCTTTGCGCGAATGCCCTCGGGATGCCGCTGGAGTTAGCCCGAACCCTGCGCACCAGAAATGTGTGTATGTTCGTTGATGATGATGATTAGATAAACTCAAATGAATTACGATATCTTCCATTTCCTACAATTGATTTAGCCATCAATTAACCATCGTCAATTAGCCATCCCATTTCTACCCGTGGGTGTCGTAAAAGGCGACTAAGGGACTTACTACAGAATGGGCAGCAGCGTTCTCTATGCATTTTACCACCATACTGCGATCGCCAACGCGTCTGCCAAGCGTGGCGATTATGGCAACACCAAAGGAGGAGACCTTTTCGGCGGCCTATATTCAGAAATGGAAGTCTTTGGGCGAAAATGATGAGGACCAAAGACACTAACACACAAAGGCCAATGGTCAGTTCCCAAAAACTCTGGTATTTTAAGCCTTGCCTAAAATAGCTGTTTTACGGGGACATGGATAACCTTAATCACATTATTCTTAACTTTTACAGGGATGAAAATGGAGACCCATTGACTGAAAGAAGACCAGACACCGGCAACCCTCCCATGGATGAAGAGTTAGTATTTTATAGTATTTATACAACGTGTAACATTATTAACGCTAAACCTCATACTACACAATTAGAGTATCAAGTTAAAAACATTATACAATGACCAACACTTGTTTTTAAAGCTCACTGTTATTATTAAGATAATCGTTAAGACACTAGCTTTACTTTATATATTTAAAGTGAGTTTTATTGCCTTGTTATAAGATTAAATTTTCTGTGGCTCAATCGGCACTTTAAAGTTACTGAAATCCATTCAGTAGTCAATAATGAACAGACTACTTACAGGACTTATGTTTATTCTGTTATACCTTGTATATTTTATTAGACGTGCGCGGCTTCGTTCCGTCGGAAATTATCCCATGGGTGTGTCATACCAGGACAAATAGCCTGTATCGCTCTTTAACACATCAGCTACCTGTCAGTCCTGAAAGTCCCGTCAAAATAGGTCCAGCTGTTTCGAAGATTAGTCGGAACAAACAGACAGACTGACAGACAAAAATGTTAAAAAGTTATGTTTTGTTAAGTATCGTTTAAATTTTCTTAATCGATTAGTAAAATAAGCTGTAAAGACATTACAAACAGACACTTAAATTTTATTTATTAGTAGGTATGAGTATGAAGTATGATATGCCAAACTTAAGTGACAGTACGCATGGTACAGACGCCAGCACATCAAGGTACCCGAAACTGTCAAATTCTCCCAATCAACCTTGAACCTAATACTTTAGCGATAAAGTTGAAAATCCATTAAATAAATTTGACAGATTGTAGTTGCTCGATGTGCTGGCGTCTGTACATCGTTTGTAGAACAGATGGCCTTTTTTTTATTTAATTCGTTTTCGATATCGATATTCAACACGTGGGTAAACCGCCAGCAAATTTAATTTAACCCTATATATTAATATTTGAAGGAAAAACTTTTTACTCCTATTTACGAACATTACGCAGAGAGAGTAGTACGAAATTTGGCACAGTGTAAACAGCTAATATATTCATATTTAACCCTAGATTACTAAACTATCGTAAAATTTACGACGGCAAAATCATGATTCCTGGAAAAAACAAAGTTCGCGTCGTTCCCGCGTCCCGTTTAAACGGTGTAGAGCAAAAAAAAAAAAATTATTTTAATTATTATGTGCTCTGTGTGTGAGACCCAAAGAATAAGTAATTGTAATTTAAAAAATAATTAAAATTTATAATTCGTAGATTTATTGTTTTGTTTTCCTGTCGTAATTTTTTACGAATGTTTAGTAACAACGTCACTTGTAGGATAGTTTAGTAATCTAGGGTTAAATGCATTAGAAATACATTAAGTTTTAATTGAATTACAATCGAAGTTCGACCTCTGGTATCATTGGATCTGGATTAGGGATGAAAATTGCCGAATGTTTCCGAAAGTTACCAGGAAAGTTTCCAATATTGCCGGCAATATTGGGCAATATTGCCGGAATGTTCCCAAAGTTGCCAGATTACATAGGGTTTTTCAAATGCCATTTTCAAAGTTTGTGCGCTCCTGAAGTTTTATGTAATGGTGTAATTATACGTATTATTAGTAAGCCTGTATTATTAATTCATAATTATAATTATTTCTTAATTATACATGCTTATATGTGAAGATAAAGTTAAATTATGCCATTGGTAACTTCATGATAGCTAAACCCATAGTTTTTTAAGAATATCACTTATATATTTTATACAAAAAGAAAGAGGGTATTGATACCAAATGAAGTAAATATAAATCAAACAACTGTGTAGTGTTATTTTGTAAATATTTTCAACTTGTCATCAAGAACTTCATCTGTTTGAAATAAAATCGATTTTAATCTATTTCCTGAAGTCTGATAGCGCTCAAATTATATATATAGATATATATGTATGTCTAGTTAGAACGCAATGTCATGATGACCTTGTGCCAGCCTGATGATGGAGTTGGAAGGTGGTCATAGGATCTACGCTCTGTTAAACCAAACGAGATTGGGCTTTTTAGATTGGTCTCTTGTGGTGGGCACATGAGTTTTAGGTCTATTGTGTCTTCCGTCTGCCAGAGAATTTAATATGTAAAAAAAAACAAATAAAACAATAAAATTTATTCATATTGGTGCCGATTCTGTTGTACAGCGAACTAAACTAACTAAACTATCTCTAAAATTCCTTACTTTTGGCTATGAGGATTTTAACGCTATTCTGCAAGAAAAAATCTTTAAATTTAAAAATTATTTTGACACGACTAAAAACGAATTTGACAATCAACGTGGTTTTTTTTTCTTTTGGTTTCGCAACGTGGTACTTGTGTGCGCTACGCAATGAATTTTTTAGAGACGAAGGCGCGCGCAAGGGGGCAGCCTGGACTTGTTTTATATGGAATTTTTCACTTTTTGTTTAAAAATATACAAAAAATATTACCCACGTGTTGAGATTTATATGTTCCGGGGTTGACAAAGGGGGTCGAAAATTTCATTATTTTTGCGATAGGACACGCCATTTTCGAGATATAAACAAAAGAATAAATATAAAATACAGCACTGTTTTTGCACGTGAAGGCGAGGCGTTAGTGTGAATTTTTGTTCATGACCACTAGTTTTATTCCACACCTTTTTAATCGCGATTAAAAATAGTCAGATTTAGTCAAAATAAATGATTATTGTCAAAATTTTTGGTGAAAACCGGCAAACTCAGTATAGCAAAATTGTCATAATAAATAAAAAAAAAAAAAAAAAAAAAAAAAAAATGTTTTATTTCATTAAATTATTACACGTAGACAGTTGGTGGCGTCTCCTTTTAAGCATATAGATGCCTGTGCCAGGAGGCGCCGGTCTTTTATATCCTTCAATATGTAACATGTAACTAAACAAAATAGTAAATTTTTATTTATAGTCGTTAGTCTGTTGGTGGGTGAGTATGTGTGTGTATATGTGTACGTGGGTGTGTGTGTGTGTATGTGTGTGTGATTGTTTTATTCGTAAGCGATTTTACTTTATATTTAATAGAAGATTCTCTACGTCATCGTAGCATAAATTGTTTATCCAGTTGACCAGCATCGATTTGCATTCCTTAAACGGTTTAGTATGTATATATATTTGTTTATTTATTTTATTATATAGGAAAGACGAGCGTTTTTCGTACTGAATATTAGCAAATTCTGTTTTTACAAAAGTAGATGAAGCAATATTGTGTTTCCTTCTTCTAGTTAATATATTATGATCTAAGGGTAGGGTTTTATATTTTTTTAATATTATATGTATAATATATAATTTTCGGACCGATAATAAATTACTTATTTGGTATAGCTCATTGGTGGCAAAGGTCCTTTTTTTGAAGTACATTACTTTTATTAATGTCCGCTGCGCTCTTTCAACATTGAGGAAACGTGTTTTACGCGCGCCCCCCCAAATGGAGATACAATATATTATTACAGATTGTACTAGCGCGATATAAACTTCATTTAGAAGATTTTTTGCTGAGTCACTTATTGGAACTATGTGTCGTAATGTTTTAAAAATCCAAATAAATTTTCGTATTCTCGCAGTAATTTGTTCAATTTGGGGGTACCAGGACAAACTTTGGTCCAACATTATACCTAAGTACTTGACCTGATTAACTTTACTGATGATTGGACAACTGCAGTCGACATCAACTGTCCTCTTACACTCATGTATTTTAATGTTGAAGTTAGGTTCTGGTTGGACATTTTTATATATTGAGAAGCAGATATAATTAGTTTTGCCTGTGTTTAATGTAAGGAGATTTGTTTTTAGCCATGAAGCCACTTGTAACATACCTTTTTCTGTGTTAGTTTTGGTTTCAGCCCAGGTTGAGCCAGTGAAGACGATTGCGGTGTCGTCGGCATACGAAAATATTTTTGCTTCATTGATTGTCATATTACATAAGTCATTTAAATATATTAAGAAGAGTGTAGGACCCAGAACGCTTCCTTGAGGTACGCCGCATGTTACATCAACGTCCTCGCTGACAAAGTTACCTAGTTTAACCTTTTGCTTTCTCTTTGTCAAGTAATCGGCAAATATAGATAGTTGTGTATCTCTAATACCAATTTTTTCTAATTTTTTAATAAGAATGGGGATAGACACCGTGTCGAATGCTTTTTTTAGGTCTATAAAAACCGATAAACACCTTGTTCCTTTATCGAGTTCTTTTGTTAGTACTGTAGTTAAAGACGTGATGGCGTCTTCCGTAGAAGTACCACGTCTAAAGCCAAATTGAGATGGAGATAAAATTTTGTTGGTTTGGAGATAGTTTATTAATCTGGAATTTAAAAGTTTTTCTAATATTTTTGCTATTACAGGAATAACAGAAATTGGTCTATAGTTATTAACATCGCCCTCCTGTCCACCCTTGTATATGGGGGTTATTATTGATTTTTTTAAAGAGTTAGGGAAGATGCCTTGTTTAAAACAAAGATTAGTTAAATGCGTTATAATTGGAATTATTTCATGTTTTACATGTTTAAGGTACCTAGTGGAGATATTGTCCCATCCTGGAGCACTGTTTGATTTTAGAGAGTTTATTATACTATTTACTTCATTGATATCTGTATCCAGCAGAACAAAAGATTTAGAGAGACTAGGTAAGGAACTGAGGTATCGATTTAGGTCATTCTGGGTTACGGTTTGTTGGATGTCATTTGCCAGTTGGTTTCCAATATTTGCGAAATATTTATTAATGAAATTTGCTGATTCCGTAGGTGATGCTTTTAGATTAGTTAATTCAGAATTAGTTCTAGTAGATTTATTTGTATATGTGATAGTTTTCAGGTTTTTCCAGAGAAGTTTGTTGTTGTTTAACGAATTCTTAATAAGGTTTCTTTCATATTTTCTTTTTAGTTTTTTTATGAGGTTGTTGCAATGATTTCTGTAACGGGCATATGTAATTTTTTTTATTTCGTCGCAGGGATCGTCTCGAGTATGTTTTTGGAGCTTATTACGATTTTTGATACATCTTAGTATGCCTTCGGTGATCCAAGGCTTAATTGTTCGTTTACTTTTAGGGATCTTGTGAATGATAGTATTTGTTTTTAGTGACTCAATAAGACCTTCTGTTAAACATTCGGCTATGTAATTAGGGTTTTCAGAAAAAAGTAATGTAGATAGATTTTTTTCTTTTAAGTATTGTAAGGCACTTTCAAAATCAATTTTGGTAATAATTGTTGGTGTAGTTTGGTAATATTTTGTTTTAGATAACGACAAAAAGGTTGTACGGTGGTCTGTAACAGTCGTGCGTAGAATGGCAATAAAAGCAGAATGCCGTTTCCTATTTATTTTTAACATAAAGTGATCAAGACAATTAGTTTCCCTTGTAATTAAGGTGTGGCCAGAAAGAATACCATGACCAGATAACATATCCAGGTATGATGTTCTATTTTTGAATTCATATGTTTGTTCAGTGTGTTTAGGCCTTATGTTGATATTGATGTCACCAGCAACTATAATATTACGTTTTTGTGAATTTAGAGTATCTAAATGGAGTGCCAAAGAGTCTATAAAAGGTTCCGCGTTAGTGTTTGATGGTGAACGATAAATACCTAAAATGATATTATTCAATATATTTAATTGAAGGCATGATGCATGGCTTATGCTTAATTCTGTGACACTGGCTTTTAAGGTGTCCTTGATATATACTACAACGCCGTCATTTTGATTAAGTTGACGTGTTGTAGCGTAGGAACGATACTTGGTTAATGTCGGTATAGGTTTATTTGGATCAAGTCGGCACTCAGTTAGAATTATAACATCTGTTTCAAAATTGAAGCAAGACATATTTGTTATGAAGTCATCGAAATTGCGATATATGCTTCTAATATTTTGGGAAATTATGGTGAGGTCACTTTTATTTATGTTATAGTGGTGAGCGAGTTCACTACAATCGCATTCTATCGATCTTGCAATACTCAAATTATCGATGTCATTTAAGGTTTGTAGTAGATCATCCATTGATATGTTTTATTAAATACACGGTACATTTCATAATCTGGGTATTATTTATATGTAATGTTTGAACCCGTAGGAACACATGCCATATGAATAATAATATGGGTTTTAGGGATGTATAACAATTATTTTGTAGTAATTTTATTTGCAATGTATTTGTATGATGCGTAGGGATTATATAGGATGAATTTATTTTAAAATGTATTTTGTATTTGTGTGTGTAGACTTTTGTTTGTATAGTTTGGGTGCAATAATTTGTGGAAAGTTGGGTATACAAGTTTAACTTAATATCTAAAAAAGGCGTAGGGATTATATAGGATGAATTTATTTTAAAATGTATATTGTATTTGTGTGTGTAGACTTTTGTTTGTATAGTTTGTGTGCAATAATTTGTGGGAAGTTGGGTATACAAGTTTAACTTAATATCTAAAAGAGGCTGGATACATATTAATCTCAAAACAGTAAATAACTTTAAATTAAAAAAGAAAACAGCTAAAAATAAGGAAATATTCTGTGTTAGTCACATAATATTATTTTGATTTTCAGAGAGACTAAGACATTTTTCAGAGCTAATAAGTATTTGCTTATCACCTTCAATCTTGCGGATGAAAATATTACCGTTCGAAATCCAGCAGAACTTAAAAGCATTTTTGGTTGCGAACTGTCTGGCTAGGTAAAACAGCTTTTTGGCGCTAGGTGGAAGATGTTCAGCGATGTATACCGGACGACTATCACCGGGTATACCCATAACTGTGGTGTTTAATTTGTCGTCTTTCCTTAATTGTCATTTTCACTAAACTAATAACTCAGTGCAATCTTAGTGCTGTCAAACTAAAATATAGTTAAGTTGTGTCATTATAGTCTATTTCAGAATAGGAAATTGTCGTTTGACAGGAATAAACCAAATTTTAGTGATTTTTAGTTTAGTGAATTGACTATCGTGATCGCCACTGTTTTGCTGCCGCGTACTCTCCATGACAAAATGTAGTATTTTATGCATAGCTTCATGGCCTCATTTTTCACTCAACTTGCATAGAGCCTTCGTTATGCCGAACGAAAAGTTATAGCACTCGTGCACATATCCTACACTAGCTTCTGCCCGCGACTTCGTCCGCGTCAAATTTCGTGCCCCCGCGACCCACCCCGTCGTCGAATCAAATCGCCGCGCGTCGGCCCATACGTAGTGTTGAGCAATCAGGTTGTTATATCTCGTAAGATATTCATTAATCTCAAATAATGTAAGGACAACTTTGTTCCAAATTAAACACTTCTCAATGGATAAGGATTATATCCATGTCTTATGAAAACACCTTCGCAAATAATGCATTTTTTATAACGAATTTGAAAAAACATAGTTCGCCAACCTTAAAAAGTGGACATATGCTGTCGCGGACTTTTTTTAGAACTTTTTAAGAGGAACAATTACGGCTTACATAATTGTTGCGTTACTTTAACCGTTTAAGGAGCGCACGCAATGAAAGCTCTTGAACGTAATAATTTACCCCGTTTTTAAAACATTTTGCGTTGGTGCTCGGCTCCTATTGGTCACAGCGTGATGTTATATAACCTCGATGAATGGGCTATTCAACACAAACATAATTTTTCAACTCGAATCAGTAGTTCCTGAGATTAGCGCGTTCAATCAAACAAACAAACAAACTCTTTTACAGAATATTTTTTACGTTATCAAAATCCCCTTTAATTACTGATTATAATAAATAAGCATGACCTACTGATTTTTTTTTTGTTCACATTACTTCTTGTACCCTTATGTTGTTTTACGATAGCTTAAATGTTGAATAATACGTACCCCACAGTAGTCGCTTACCCAGTGCACAAATCATGCCATCAAAAGAATTTTCAAAATAGGATCAGTACCTTTTGAGAAAATCGCAAACAAACAAAAATACATATATTCATACATTCATATCAAATAAAGAACTTCCTTTTTAAAATTGGTTAAAACATCAACTTGTTGTTGCAAGGTTTGACCATTCTATACATACAGATTTGTATACATATAGATGTATATACTTTCTTACATTCAAGTGAAGTTAAATTATAAGAACGTAAAAGAAAAAAAATTACGATATCTCTAAAATAGTTGTGGTTTCATCACCAATGAACAATCATGGATAGCTTGTTTCTTTTCTTTAGTTTTTCAGTAAGTAAATAAATGTAAAAACGAAAATTTTAGGTTGGATATTATAGATAAGCATAGCAACTACCATCCTGCATACGGCAATTTTATTCTACTAAGCAATTATAATAGTAAAAGTTGTTTTCAATTTATACGTTTCTTGCCCAATGTTGCCGGCAAGTTTGGAAACATTCCCGGCAGTTTTGGCAACTTTGGCAATATTGCCGGCAATTTTCATGGTTAATCTGGATCACTAGTATAATTATGTTAAAATGTCAATAATATTATTACAGGTTACAAATCCACAAATGGTCTGACCGCGTAGTGAAGAATATAACGAGGAAGAATTGGATGATCAGAGGTGGCTATATGGAAAGAACCTTTCATATGATCGTCACGCCGAGAGTGGTCAAAGAGGTAAAAAAAAGTAAAAATAACACTACCATCATAATAGACTGGCCTGTCAGTCTAGTGGTTAGTGACCCTGACTGCTGATACTGAGGTCGTGGGTTCGATTCCCACCCAGGACAAATCTTTGTGTGATGAGCACAATCATTTGTTCTGTGTCTGGGTGTAAATTATCTATAATATGTATGTATTCAGAAATATTTAAGTATGTTTATCAGTTGTCTGGTTGCCATAGTACAGGCTCTGCCTAGTTTAGGGATCAGATAACGGTGTATTGGTTGTCCTTAGATATTATTATTATTATAATCAGCCTATACCTATTGTTCCCACTGCTGGGGCACAGGCCTCCCCGGTGAGAGGGAGTGGGCCGACGCGGGCCCAGTGCGGGTTGGTAGATGTCACATGTCTTCGAATTTTTGGTTCTAGGACATGCCGGTTTCCTCACGATGTTTTCCTTCACCGTTTTGAGAGCAGTGGGGATGAAATTAATTTACACAAAGTTAAGTGTCTGGCTCAGTGGTAACGGCCGCGACTTATGAGTCGTAGATTCGGTCTTATAGTCGGTCGTAGATTTGAACCTAGACAGGCACCACATTATACAGTGTGTCTGGTCACCGGTGTCCGACTCGTTAAGGCGAAGCAATATGATCAATTTTATCGACAAATCCACCATAATAAGGCATTATGCCTCTACTGTTTTGAAATGGCGGCCATTTCAAAACAGTAAAAAAACAACCAAATTTTTTCACACTTTTTTAGTTTCCAAATTTTTTTTTAGGTTTTAATGGTTGTTTTTGATAAACTTTTTAGTGTGAACTTATTGCCTACTTTTGTAGCTATCGAACGAAACCATTTTTATGCCTGTAGGACCTCTAATATCAGTAGATATGGCAAAATAAATGAACCCAACTGCACTCAGTAAAAATAAAAAATAAAATGGCCGCCATTTCAAAACAGTAGGGGAAAAAATGCCTTATGATAGTGGATTTATCGATAAAATTGATCATATTGCTTTGCCTTAACGAGTCGGACACCGGTGACCAGACACACTGTATATCACAATGATATCATAACTTATAATATCATTGGTATATCACCCCTGCTCTCAAAACGGTGAAGGAAAACATCGTGAGGAGGGCATGTCCTAGAAGCTAAAATTCGACGACATGAGACATCTATCAACTCAGATGCACAAAGATTTCTTTAGAACAAATTTGGCGCCCTGGCAGGTACTACCACGCCTAAGTGTCCTTTTGTATTTATTTGTATAGTTGGTAATTTATTTAAATAAAAACCTTGTAACTTACAATAAGTTAGAAATTATAATATATTTTTTTTAGGTGCGAGAACACTTCAACTGTTCGGAGCTGGAAGGTGCTGAGTTAGAAGACCAGGGCGGCGATGGTACAGCGCTCACACACTGGGAAAAGAGGATTTTTGAAGTAAGTGATGTACCGGTTGATTCTTTAAAATACTCACCATCATCTCGCTGCCTTTTCTCAACTAATTTGGGGTCGGTTTCCAGACAAACTAGGATGCAATGAATACCAGTATTTTATAATACCAGTATTTTGTATTTTATTGTATTTTTGTTATAATTAATTGCAAATTTGACCACATAAGACTTACATATGTACCTGACTATCATATTACTAATTGACTTCATTTTAATTTATATTTCGTTGACATTATTTTGTTTGTATTCATATTTTAATTTATTTAATCATTTGCACGCCTTAAGGTAGAATGTAGCCGATCGAATTAATTTATGTACAACATCTTATACCTGTACCTATATTCATCTATACATCTATACAAATAAATAAAATTGGAGTGTCTGTTTTTAATATTAAGATAACCACTTTTTACTAAGTGTATATGGATGTATACACGGTACATATACCAAAACAACATATTTTACAATTTTTGTCTGTCTGTCTGTCTGTTTGTTCCGGCTAATCTCTGAAATGGCTGGACCGATTTTGACGGAACTTTCACCGGCAGATAGCTGATGTAACAGGGACTAACTTAGGCTACTTTTATTTTAGAAAAAATAAATAATAGTTTATAAAAACTAAAAACACGCTGAATTTTAAGATGTATGTCAGCGTAGTTTTCAAAGACAGTTTTTATGAAAACACATCTTACTGCGGTAGTACGTCCTCCTGCGTTAATTTCCGACATCCACGCGGGCGAAGCCGCGGGCAAAAGCTAGTAGCAAATAAAGTACTGATACTGATTCTGACATGGAGTGACTGTCTATCTGACCTTCACAACCCAGTCAGTAGGTAATATAAATACCCCTTGGTAACACTGTAGCGTGTGGTGTCGGACGCAAAGACTAGCACCAACCCATTTCTTCCCGTGTCGTAAGAGGTGACTAAGGGACTTACTAGAGAATGACCAGCAGCGTTCTCTATGCATTTTACCACCATACTGCGATCGTCAACCCGCCTGCCAAGCGTGGCGATGATGGCAAACCCCCCCAAATTGGGGGAGGTCTATGTCCAGCTATGGACATCTTTCGGTTGAAATGATAGATGAAGATGATGATTTTGAATTCTTAGTCATAACTAGCGTTGCCAGGTGTCCGGATAAAGCCGGACACAGTCAGGCTTTTTGGTTGCGTGTCCGGCCGAATTAGGAAGTGTCCGGCCTGTCCGGCTTTTGTAAGGCTTTCAGTATTTTTTTGGGATATTAAATATTTAATCATAATGAAGCACGATTCATTCAATTTTATCGTTGTTTCATTCGAATTTAAGAAGACTTGTATTGTAAATGATAAAAACCTTGTTATACTTTTTTAATGTCGTGTTTTACTAAGAAAAATTAAGGGCGTCCGGACTTTTACCCAAATGTCCGGCTAAACTGGCTGGTCTGTCCGGCTTTTCGGTTTTAAGACCTGGCAACCCTAGTCATAACCAAGTTACAATAAAACTTACAAAACGAAACATCTTCCCTCTCTCTCTCTCTTCTTCCTACTAAAACTCCCCTCTCTTTCCACAGAACGAAGCAATGACCGGAACTCACACCCAAAACTCGGTCTTCAGCCGAATTACCTTTGCTCTGATGGAAGACACCGGCTGGTACAGAGCCAACTACGACCATGCTACTCCACTGGACTGGGGCAAAGGCCTGGGCTGCAAATTCTCGATGGTCTCCTGCAAACAGTGGCTAAATACACAAAGGTTCAGGTAAATTTTGTATTTTGGGTTGTGGGAAAAGCCAGGGCAATTCAGAGACAATATTTCAGAGCACTAGGAATCATAAATTCACTATGGTGGCAGTGTTACCCGCGAAATTCCAATTTTCTAAGGTTTTCTTGCAACTGGCAGGTCAGATATTTTTTATTAGATATCAAGAGAACTTGATCAACCAGTGAGCAAAAAAAATCTTGCCACGATACTTTTGCATCCGTACGAACGCGGACTTAAACATAAAAAATAGCAATTAAAAAAATGCACTGCGCTGGACACGTGTTTGAAGTAAAAAAATCTTTAAAAGAAGAAGAAAAAGAGAGATTTAATGTGAGAGATAGAGATTGTTATATCTTTCTTCTCTCTTATGTAATGAAATGTGCCTAAACGTGACGCATCCTTGAAATTTGACTCTCAATTCTCGTCCAATTATCAAAAAGACAGACTAGATGAGAGACAGAGAGAGTTTATCTTTCTTCTCTCTCATGTACCGAAATGAGCTTAAACGTGACGCGCTCTTAAAATTTTACTCTCAATTTTCGTCCAATGATCGACTCGCATAAGAAATTTTACTTCAAAAATAATCATTTAAAATATCTGCCCTGGCTATTTCCAAATGGGTGTGTGCGTTATTTTAACAAATAATTATAGTATATAATTTCGAAGCGCCGTGCACTTTACGTGTGGTTAGCAAATGTACAGACGCCAGCACATGAAGCTACCCGAAGCTGCCAAATTTTCCTAAACAATCTTGAACCACAGATTGTTGTAGTAGCTTTATGTGCTGGCGTCTGTACAAACACACTGTGAATGTGTGCGTCATATCTCTAAACTAACCTGGATTTATTTTAATCTGTGCTTCTGGCTAGAGTTGCCACTTAACAAAAAGTGTCTAAAGGTTTTGACGTTGAGCGAGCACTGTTAGCGCTGTTACGAGCGTTCCGTATTATTGACAAAAATTACAGCTCTCAACTGTCATAAAGTAAAAGCATTTATATCAAATAAGCCCAAAAAAAGGCACTTTTGAACGTCAAGTTACATGAAAATAGAATTGATTCTAGTCGCTCCTTCCAAAAGGTAGATTCATATGGAGAAGAATGGGCAAGAAACTCCACCGTTACCGTTTTAAAATGTTTTTCAATATTTGTATACAATATTCATATAATTATATGTGAAGACGATGCACCTGCATAATTGTGATATGCAAATCGGAACACAAATTATTGGTGTGAGTGCTGTCAGCAGTCCTTATTGTAATTCGGAAAACAGCCAAGGAATCAACACTTTTGACAGTTCACATCACAGTGAAAACTTATTTCACAATGAAATTATACAAATCAGATTTGGAAACCATATTTCGCTTGTAAATATGCTAATTTTGTTTTTTTTTTCTACAGACGCCAGCACATCAAGCTACTCGAAACTGTCAAATTTTCCCAATCAGTCTTGAATTTAATTCTTTGGCAATAAAATTGAAAATCTTTTAAAGAAATTTGACAGATTGTAGTAACTTTAAGAGCTGGCGTCTGTACGTGTGAAACTTGTTATTGAATTTTGAATTTTCTTACAAGCTATATCTCGGATAATTCGACATTGGAGTAAGTGTTAATTTAGAAACAATTTTTTTCTTTTACACACTGGTTAAATATGTCAATAAGATATATTTGAATATCTGCAGCTTTTTCATAAAACATTGATTTCATCACCGCTGCTCTCAAAACGGTGAAGGAAAACATCGTGAGGAAACCGGCAAGTCCTAGAACCAAAAATACGAACCCATGTGACATCACATACACAAAAAATAGAGACAGACATAGTCGCGGACTCGGATAACAGACGAAATTAAACGAATGTGTCAGGAAATATCACTTTTCACAATGATTATTGCGTTTCTCATCATTTAAAACACCAATAATATCGTTTGGGGGTTCCGTGTGTTGTTTAAATGTATTGTACATATTTGTCTTTTTTTAAATGTGTTTATCTGTAGTCTATTCTATTTCATAAACTAACATTGTCTAATATTTTTACAAGCTTGACTAACGGGACGGCTATCATTGAGTGAGTATTTTTTGCAATAAAAATAAAATAAAACGCACATGGCAGAATAGGAAGTGGGACATGTTTACACGTCATTGCTTACACCCTGCTACAGACAAGATAACCCTATTTTTATACCCCGACGCAAAAAGAGGGGTGTTATAAGTTGACCGCTATGTGTCTGTCTGCGGCACCGTAGCTTTTAAACGGGTGAACCGATTTGGGGGCAGTTTTTTTTATATAAAAGAAGGCTTTCTAGCGGTAGTTCTTAGACATGTTTTATTAAAATCAGTGCAGCCATTTCGACACGATAATCCTTTGATCAAAATGTTACCTATTACTTCTTATTAAACTAAAAGGCCCAATATGTATATTTTTTTGACTCTTTGGAGGGTTTTTGTTTTAATCGGCTTTTTAAAATTTTACTTTTGCGAGGTTCTAGTTTCATCTTCCTAATAGGGTTTGTATCGCGTGGAGCCGGACTTAAAGAATAACACCACCCCATTCTTCCCGTGAGTGTCGTAAAAGGCGACTAAGGGACTTACTAGAGAATGGGCAGCAGCGTTCTCTATGCATATTACCACCATACTGCGATCGTCAACCCGCCTGACAAGCGTGGCGCTTATGGGAAACCCTCCCAAATTGAGGGACGGTTTGGAGGTGGTTCAAAACCAGTCAAAGAGCTTTAACCTTATATACTTATTATTATTATTTCCAGACGGAAGAATCCAGCTCCCTTCTGTGAGAGAATTAAGGGCAATCCGTTGCGGACGGAGTGTTCACCGAGACGAAACGCAGTGGTATTGTGCAATCTTATACGCCATGACACTATACTGCCTAGAGCTTATCAGGTGAGTTTAGAAGTATAATAAGTATAAGTATAATTTATTATTTATTGTGATGGCTTAAAGTTAGTATTACATAAAGTTTGGGATTATCTGCGTCCAAACTAGGTGGTAAACCTGTATCTCGGATTGCATTTGATTCCCGTACTATTTGATATCCATTTTTAAGGTTCTAAACATTAAAACATTGTCATGTGTGTGTGAGTGTGAGTAGAAGTGCGTGAGTGAGTGAGTCAGTGAGCGAGTGAGTGAGTGAAAGAGTGTATGAGAGAGAGTGTGTGTGGTTCTGTGTATGTGTGTGTGAAGCTTATATGCTGATGATACGAGCTGAGCGAAATACCGGTTCGTAAAAGCCAATTTTCGGTTACAAAAGACACAGGAAAAGAAGGAGCTCATTGAAATTTTTTTGAACGAAAATGAAATATAAAATAAAACGATGAATATACCACAGACTTTTTTTTTTGGATGGGAAATCATCAAATGACTTCTCCCGCTCTGGGCGGAGTGGGAGGGCGTGTCAGACTTTTACTGACTAAAACCCACCCGTGTTCCTTCAGTTGCCCATGTGCCAGAGTCAGCCTCTGTACGTTTAGATCTTTTAAACTACGTAACGGATTTTAATGCGGTTTTCATCAATAGACGGAGTGATTCAAGAGGAAGGTTTATATGTATAATAGCTTCTGCCCGCGACTTCGTCCGCGTTAAATTTCGTGTTCCCCCGACCCTTCCCGTCGCGTCGAATCGCCTACCCGTGCGATTTTCCCCGTTTTTGCAACATTTTTCATTACTGCTCCGCTCCTCTTGATTATAGCGTGATGTTATATAGCCTATGTTACTCGCAGGCAATGTAACTTTCTAATGGTGTAAGAATTTTTTAAATCGGTCCAGTAGTTTCTGAGTTTATCCATTACAAATAAACAAACAAAAATACAAATTTTTCCTCTTTATAATATTATTATTATATTATTATAGTATAGATATGCGGGTGAAGCCGCTGGCTAAAGCTAGTGTATAACATATGGATATAATCCATCCATTAGGATGTATAAATCCATAAGATTATAGTCACCAGTGTCATGTTTTGTATATTTTATTTCTCTACGAGCTTCCGTCCGCGACTTCGTCGACGTGAATGTCGGTTATCGCGAATGCAGACGAAGTCGCGTAATAAAAAGTAGCCAATGCTATTTTTTGGGGTTCAAACTTACCCCGTACCAAATTTCATCAAAATCTGTTCAGTGGTTAATAGTTAAAGCACGGATATCGAGGGA
This sequence comes from Aporophyla nigra, assembly GCA_947507805.1. NCBI lineage: Eukaryota > Metazoa > Arthropoda > Insecta > Lepidoptera > Noctuidae > Aporophyla > Aporophyla nigra. The sequence goes on along the minus strand of OX382319.1, from coordinate 8,443,099 downwards.
TATGCCTTGGGGGCGTGGCACGTGCCGCCTCGATACTATCAATTTGATAGTATTGTCGAACGGCGGCTGTACGCTTCATTCAGTCGCTTTGCAACTGCGTACAGTGCACTATTGATGCGTAAAAAGCCAAAATGCCGAGTTGTGCAGTAATTATTTGTAAAAATAGACCAAATACCATCAACCTGAAGACAAATGGCATGTCCTACTACCGGTAAATAAAAAATTAAGTCACTGTTTTATATTTTAAATCAATTTTTAAATGATTTACTAACTTACGTGGGGAGACACACGAATTAACCCGAACTAGCCCGAATCTTCCCGAACGAAACGAACGTTTTCGACTTAGAGAGGTGCAATCGTTTGCGTGCGGCTGATTTTATCGATATGCGTATTATTGCAGTTGAATATTTTTTACAGAACTCAATGGATATCCTCGAATTACTTGTATAGTAAAACAGTTGAATTACTTATTAATTTAATGTTGTTTGAACCAAATTAAAACATTATAATTCCAATACAGTTAAGTGTGTGTGTTACTTAAAGTAATATTATGCCTAAAGATTTTCACAAATTAACAGTTTTTAATTTATTGTACAATATGATAAGTAATATGATAAATAAATATTATATTTCATCCAATTATTTATATTTGGTAAAAAAATTACAATAATTTGTTTTCGAAATACAAAAATATTCATTTTTTTTTTTAATTTGCTATTTGGTGGTTTCGTAAGGTGGGCTGGTTTCGTAAGGTGGCCCACCTTACGAAACCACCAAATAGCAAATTAAAAACTATTAATAATATTGCGCAATATTATTGACCGAGTAAGATTAATATTGAAGATCGTCATCATCAGCCTATATTGTTCCCACTGCTGGGACACAGGCCTCCTCTCGGTGACAGGAAGTGGGCCATGATCCATCACGAGGGTCCAGTGCGGGTTGGCAGATGTCACATGTCTTCGAATTTTTGGTTCTAAGACATGCCGGTTTCCTCACGATGTTTTCCTTCACCGTTATTGAGAGCAGTGGTAATGAAATTAACTACACAAATTTGTAAGTCGAGGTTGATACCACTGGGCCACCACTGCTCTGAAAAATAATAATAAATATTGAAGATTGCGATGGTAAAATATTGTTGAAAATAAAAATATATTTTCCGCAACATTATTGTATTGATCACTAAATCGCAAGCCCATCTTAGTCAATCATGAGGCCGACCATCTAAGGTTCGAAGTTTAAATTAGAAAATTCGCGGTCCGTCGCTATTTTGTCAAATCTTTGTATAGACAAAGATTTGACAAAATAGCGACGGACCGCGATATTATAGAATACTGAGGGTTTCACATTTTATTTTATTTTATTTTATTTCGGGATAAAAAACAGGAGTACAATTATATGTTATACATAATATCTTACTAATTAAACAAAATACTTATCATACTACTAGCAACATTATCCACTTATTACTAAATTGTTGATTATTAATGCTACGTGAGATAAACACAAAAAAAAAAAGAATACATGCGTGAATGGAGTAAAAGATGAAATGATTAATTTATCAAATAAAGCTTCCTATAGTAATAATATTAATGAAATTTATGTAATATAAACAAAAACAGTAGAAAAGAATACAATCCTTAATCATTATAAAGCTAAGATAGAATCGACTACAGATTTTCTAAATTGATGTGTTGTTAAATTGAAAATATCAATGTTTTCAAATCTAGTGTTGTAAGAATCCACAAGTTGGCGCAGAGGAGCGCGAAGGCCAGCATTGGAATTACAGACATGCCTAATATTAACAGACAGTAAGCGGTATGAACGCGCTTGTCTGCGCACTACTGTCCTCGGAACGATGTAACAAAGTTTATTTGTTAATTCTAAACAATCATATTTGTTATGCACAATACCATGTAGAAACATAGTTCCGAGAAGCAGTCTTCTGGATTCCAGGGTTAACAGTTTGTAATTCTTAAGCAAAATGTCATGCGAACTATGTCCATGATAGCATCTGTAATGTAGAGCTCTAAGGAATTTACGTTGAACCATCTCAAGCGAGTCAATATATTTTGCGTAATAGGGATTCCATATCATAGTAGCAAACTCGAGACAAGGCCTAACTAGCGATATGTATAAATATCTATAGATTGATGGACGCTTGAATTCTTTGCTATTGCGCATAACAAAACCGTACATTTTAAGGGCTTTATTGATAATATTGTCTACATGGATATTAAAGTGAAGTTTAGAGTCTAGTACCACACCAAGGTCACGCAATGAGTACACTCTTTTTAATTGTGTATTTAGCAAGTGATAGCTGTAAGTGTGTTGCTTTTTCTTTTTAGTAAACGTAATGGAATTGCATTTAGATAAACTTAATGAGAGTTTATTCAAGGTGCAGTAGCTAGACAATCGATCCAAGTCACTTTGAAGCATCAAACAATCATCAATACTTTTTATAGTTTTGTAGACTTTTAAGTCATCCGCGTACAACAAAAAGTTTGAATGCTTAAAACAAGCGCTAATATCATTTATGAACAATGTAAACAATAAAGGGCCCAGAATTGAGCCCTGAGGAACCCCGGATGTGACGGAGATAAGCTCCGATTGAAATCCGTTAATAACAACCTTTTGAGTACGGTTTGTTATGTAAGAGGTGAACCATCTCAATAGATTTCCTCGAATACCGTTGAAGGCAATTTTGCGTAAAAGTATTTCATGATCCACCTTGTCGAAAGCTTTTTGAAAGTCCGTGTATACTGCATCGGTTTGTAAACGGTTATCCATATTTTCAAAAACATTGCCTACGAAAATAAGTAGATTTGTGTAAGTTGATCTTTGTTGGACGAATCCGTGCTGTTCTTTAATTATAGCCTTATGTAAAGTTGGATAAATTTCATTATACACCAGTCTCTCAAAAAGCTTTGACAAGGTAGACAGAATCGAGATCGGACGGTAGTTCTCTACGTCATCCTTAGTTCCCTTTTTGAAAACGGGGGTTAAATAAGCAATTTTCCATACATCGGGAAAAACGCCTTCGCGGATACATTTATTGAACAGCAAATGTAGGGGTTCACATAATTGATCAGCAACAAGTTTGAAAAACGAGGGAGGAATGCCATCGGGTCCAGGTCCTTTTGAAGGGTCTAACGACCTTAGCTCCTTATAAACTTTGGAAGGCTCGATGTAAATGTTGTTGAGAATGTCACTATTATCATGAAAGCCAGAAGGCGGCGCCCATTTATGGATATCAAATGTTAATGGTTCATACACTGATTGAAAATAGTTAGAGAATAGTTTACAAATATCATGTGGGTCACTACTGGGAGTACCTTTATATTTAATACTGGATGGAATTCCTGAGTTATTCCGTTTACTAGACACATAGCCCCAGAAGTGTTTTAGATTTTTGTGTACATTTTCTTCTACAGCTTTCATATAGTTACAGTAACATAGGTAACATTCTTTGTTGAACCTGCGACGAAATAGGGAAAACTGCTCATAGTCTGATATGTTATTGTACACCTTCCATTTGGTCCAAGCGTTGTTCTTATTTTTGAATAACCTTATAAGGGGTCGAGTGAACCAAATGGGGAATTTAGAAGTTCTGTATGATTTTTGGGGGATGTGTTTTCTAATTATACCAAACAAGCAATCATAAAATGTGTTTACAGACTCCTGTGCTGGTAAATTTTTTAGCAACATTTTCCAGTCAATTTCAGATAAATCTGTCTTTATTAGGTCGTAATTGCCCTTGTTATAGTTAAGTTTGATGATTGGGCAGCGTTTCATAGGTGAATATTTCAAATTAGGAGAAGTCACAGCACAGTAAGGAGGGTGATGTAGGTCCACGGGTACTAAATAATCACTCGATCGGTAAACATGACAGTGTTCATTGGAGATTAGTAAATCCAATGTTCGGTTGTTAGCATTTTTCAAAACATGATATTGCGTAGCGTTAAATTCGGCGATGAAATTTTCGAGATATCTGCAACTGAAAGATCGGGCCTCATTTCTATACAAATGTGTTAAAAATGTCGTATAACTTGCGTGAACATTGTATTATTACGCTCTCGGCTCCAATCCGGCCTCAGACGTAGTAACAAACTTAGCCCACATAGATATAACATAACGTATTATATTAAAATATTCTTAGTATTTTTTTTTTTTTTTTAAAGATTAAGTAATATATTATTTATTTATACGACATGATATGTAACAGAGAGCGTTCCCTTTAACCGATAATACAAAATTTTAAAAACATATTCCCATTTTATTGTAGTAAAAGTAAACTATATTTTGATAGATATATAATAAAAATTATTTAAATAAAATTAAACGAAGTTATTATAATACAATAATGTGCTAAAATTAAATATCGATAAAAATAATCGACCATCGCTTTCGACTCCCTAATTGCATGCGTGTGCATTGGATGTTCGCAAATAGCAAGTGTTTACAAGTGAATGCCCCGCCCATTCTATGTATGTGAGCTATTAGAAATTGATTTAGTGTGGCTGCTTTCTTTTTGGTGTGCGTGTTTAAATTTTAAGTGTGTGTCGTCAGTACACTATTTGTTAATGTTGTAATTTTTTGGGTGGGAGATAAGCGGCGACACTAGGATTCCTTACTATTCCGCAATGAAGGCATATCTCTGGATATCTATGAGTTAAAGTGTAACACTAACAGAAAGACAGAGTTAGTTTCGCATCTATAATATTAAGTATAGATTTATATAATACCACTTTTCGAGTTAGTAAGTAACTGTGGTGGCCTAAATAACTAATTTCAAGTTTACGGCTTCGTTGGTCTAGTGGTCGCTATCGCTACTGTTAAGCATGAGGTCCTGGGTTCGATACTCGGGTCGGGCAATGTGAATAGAATAGAATAGAATAGCATTTATTTGCAAATATGGGTTATACATAAGTAGGTATTAGTAGATTTCCATCAGAGTTCTGCCATATTTCACCATTCGGCATGCAAACATTTACATTATATAAAATTGTTAAAATTTAAATTCTTATTGGAACATTAAATTATTTATGTCATTCTCATTAAATAAAATTATTAAAATTCAAATTTACATTAAAAATATCAACTTAATTATTACATTATACCATGTTAAATTAAAATTAAAATACAAAAAAAAAAAAAATACGAAATCGTGGTCCGAAGATAAATAGACAAACAAACATTAAAATTCGAGGTCAATACAACATAATTATTTCATTAGAAAAATATTAATTAATTAATTAAAAATTCAAGGTTGTTTGATAGAAAATTTGTCCGTTAAAAACTCAGTTACACTGTAGTATGTTTTATCGATTAAGAATTTACGAAGTGTGTTTTTGAATTGCACCGTTTTCAAGTCTTTCCAAGCACTTGGCAATTTATTATAAACAATTGGGGCCATGCAATAAATACTTCTGTGCATCATAGTGGTTTGACACGGTACATTATTTAATTTTGAATTGTCACGTCTGTTTCTTGGGTATACATCGGCCAAACGTTCAAAACGATTTGGATTGTTCTTCACAAACATAGCTACTTCAAGAATATAAATACAAGGAAGTGTCAATATGTTGTACTGCTTGAAATAAGGCTTGCAACTGTCGGTGGTTTTTAGTTTAAACATTGCCCGGAGACATCTTTTTTGAGCTTTAAATGCTGTCTCTTTGTCGGTGGAGTTTGCCCAGACAATGATACCGTAGCGTAAGTATGATTCAGCTATACCGTAGTAAGCTGCCAGAAGTGCTTTTATATCTACAATGGAGGATAATCTATGTAAAGCAAATGCAGACGAACTCAATTTTTTACACAATATGTCAATATGTGCTTTCCAGTTTAAACTGCAGTCTATTTGTAATCCTAAAAATTTGTTATCAGCAACTTCATCAGTGTTATTGGCTTTTTCATCTGGAATTTCTCAGTAGCAGCCCGGAGTCTGTATTTGTGCCTGGTTTATGACAATAGGCTCGCCCTCTATTACATGGGACTTAAATATAAATTACGAAATGCGGCTGCCACTTCTATAAGTACTACTCTGCCAAACCTTTAAGGAAAACAAGGCGTTATGTTCACATTTCACACACACTTCTGAACCGCTTCTTATGCAAACATCTTCTGTAGTTTTCAAATGATTATTTTTTCAATTTTCTATTACACAAAATATAAGAGGACATCCCATAAATTACGTCACACAAATTTAATGTTTTTTACCTCCCCCCCGTCCTTATCACAGCTGGTCACAATTGTGAGACCATCCTCCGACCTCTATAGTGTGACGTCACATTTTTTTGCAATTTTACTTGTAGAAATTGATTTTTTTTTAAATTTTTCTTTCATAGTTCATATTTCGTGTTTTAATAGTACTTTAAATATGCATATTCAATTTTGACTATGACGTCACAAAATTTAGGCCCCTCCCTTGTCACACAATGTTACAATTCGTCGATCCCTCCCCCCCTTAACGTGTGACGTAATTTATGGATGGCCCCTAATACGAAAATCGAAACCACCCGTATAGCGATGCCATTTTCAACCTTAATTTTTCTTTCAGCATTTCGACACCTTACCCAACGTGGCACCGGGTGAAGAGGCACACTACGGAGGCTCCGTGTCCCTGGCTGACTACTGTCCGTACCTTCAGGAGTTCACGTGGAGACACAAGAGTGTCCTAGTCAGAGGCAGCCGCTGTTCCTATGAGGAAAACACGCCCAGTAAGTATTTTAGTCACAGTTTATCTTAGAATAAAATTTCATCATAATCCGCACGGCCGTTTTTGCGTTATAGAGTAATAAACATACAGACATATTTACGAACTATCGTCAGACGAAGCTTCCTATAATGTTCCCAAAGATCGTAGCGTGTCCTACGCCGTAGCAGAGTGCGTGCTACGCCGTAGCACAGTTCGTAGCTTCATACTGACTTCTTTCTGTGCCATAAAGCAAATGTAGTTTTTATTCGAGTTTATCTGACTTTACTCCTTAAGAATCGATTTTCATAATAGAAGCCCGGGGTATGAAAATTTATGGGGAGTAAAATCAAACTTTCTCCGTTACATCACGTTACGTTATGCGTTGCGTTTCGTTATGCGGGTTTAACTCCAACTTTAAATAAAATAAATATTGTGTTTAGTCTTTTTTGCGCCATGTTTATTGCCGCAAATAAATGTTTCGCATTTTCTTTCTTTTTGTATCTACATATTTTATAATCTTTCGTAAGGTGTAAACTCCAGTCGTGTTTTTCTTTAATTATTGTTTTTTAATATAAATATTGTTTGTCTTACAGAAACAGATGTGAACTTCGCGTTAGAAAATTATGGCGCTCACTCCAAATGTTTCGACCATAGCGACAGAGTTTGGGAGCAGAAATCTTGTAGACAGGTATGTTCTTCGTTATTTACATCCCATAATAATTACTTAAGATAAAAACCCAAATTAGAATTGTACAGTCCAAAAGAAGACAAAGAAAGTGTGAGTTTAATATGCGTTTTTAATACAGCGCCATCTAGTCTTCAGTTTTCAGAAGCTCTCATAAATTTGTCGCCATTATACAAAGTGTAATAGAATATACCTACGCAAATCCTGAAAGTAGTTTGTTGATAATTTACTACCGAATGAATTTCAGTAACTTTTAATATGGGTATTTTTTCAAAATTATGCATTTTGCTATACCTACCGCCGACTGAGCCAAAGAAAATTCAGTCTTGTGTCAAGGTAATAAGACTCATTTTTTAATTACATAAAGCAATGCTGGGGTTAACAGAATCTACCAGGGTCGCGAGATTTGTTCGAAAGAGTTACCGTGCCCCTGGCATATAGGCAACTGAAGGAACACGGGTGGGTTTTAGTCAGTAAAAGTCTGAGTCTAATATCTTAGGACAACCAACACAACGTTATCTGATCCCGAACTATGCAGAGCCTGTACTATGGTAACCAGACAACTGATAAATATACTTATATATTTCTAAATACATACATATTATAGATAAATTACACCCAGACCCAGAACAAATGATTGCGCTCATCGATGGGCATCGAACCTACGACCTCAGTCGGAAATGTGGGTGTACCATGGGAATATCGTTTTTGTGGGTGCTGATTTGATGTTTTTTTTTTTCAGATAAGAGAGTGGCAGCACTGGGGTTCTGGTTGTTACAAATATAAATGCGAAAGTGGTCGACTACATATAGTGGTAAGTTGAAACACATATCTCTATACTAATATTATAAAGCTGAAGAGTTTGTTTGTTTGTTTGGTTGAACGCGGTAATCTCAGGAACTACTAGTCCGAATTGAAAAATATTTTTGTATTGGGTAGCCTATTTATTGAGGAAGGCTATAGGCTATATAACATCACGCTACAATTGAAAGGAGCGGAGCAGCAACGAAAAATGGACGAAAACTGGCAGGCAATTCGATGCGACGAGAAGGGTCAGGGGAGCAAAAATACGACGCGTACGAAGTCGCGGGCAGAAGTTAGTTAATTATATGTGTTTTGTTAATAATTGTTCTGAGTGATAATTGCGTAACTTGCTGTCAGTAGGAATTGGTTTCATATTGATAGTTAAACAACATTCATTGCGTTATTTATGTTGCTGAGCCGACAGTTTATTCGAACAAATGACGCAATGATTTAGAAATAATCTTCAATCCCATTCAGATTCTGATAAATAGTACGTTTCGCAATTAGGGTGCAGTTTCATGGTCTATTGTATCTGTATCACACCTTTAAACATGACCACACATTCATCGTCATCATTTCAGCCTATAGATGTCCACTGCTGGACATAGACCTCCCCCAATTTACGTGGGGGATTGCCATAATCGCCACACTTGGCAGGCGTGTTAGCGATCGCAGTATGGTGGTAAAATGCATAGAGAACACTGCTGCCCATTCTCTAGTAAGTCCCTTAGTCCCCTCTTCTGACACTCACAGGAACAAAATGGGATGGTGGCTATTCTTTACCTCCGGCCCCACAGGGACCAACAAACCAACTTATAGAAATAAAAACACGCGTGCGTCCGGACGCCCGACAGAAGTGATAACTTAAACTAATCTAAGTTGAACTATTTAACACTCTCACCGCCAAGTATATACAGGGTGTACCAAAAATCAACGTCAAGCCGAAAACGGTTGATAGGCCAGGTGGTGACAGTTATCAGAAAAATGATAAAAAAAATCAATCTAAGTTAAGTACTTTTCTAATTATTGACATTTTTTTTTTTGTGAGTGATGTAACCCTGTATAACCCTTCTGTAAACTACAGTCCAAAATTAAAACACAACTACCTCAGTTTTAAAAAAAAACATCACTTTTTTGCTCCAGCATGTAGTAAAAATTATTACATCGCCCAACTTTAACTGACTGTACTGAAAAAAAAAAAATGCTTAACTTAGATTTTTTTATTATTTTTCTGATAACTGTCACCACCTGGCCTATCAACCGTTTTCGGCTTGACGTTGATTTTTAGGACACCCTGTATAAGCATTTTCTTGAGAAGCAGGCCATGTGGGCGGCGCGCGGGTCACATATATTTTTATGCAGCTGGCCACACTACAATTGAACTAACTTTTGTTGCGGGAGTTGTGGAACGCCGGCCGCCCACGTGGCCTGCGGAGATAAGTTTTAAAAATCATATTGGCTTGCAATTAAATAATTTATGTGGGCGGCCGGCGGACCACGTGGCGGTGAGAGTGTTAATATTGAAACGGTGATAGTTTTAGGTTATAAGCTCACTGTCAACAGTATATGTCTATCGCACACTAAACACTGAGTAGAGAGAGGGGGAAGCGTCTGTCCGAAATACGGCGCTGTGGGTTAGAGTGAGAGAGGAGGAGTCTGCCTACCGCTGCCGTATGCGTGCGAGAAAGGGAAGCGAGACAGATTGGCGCCGTAACGCGTTACGTAACGAAGCGGTTTACCGTCACATAAGAAGTTATCACTTCAAAAATCATTGAATACGTTACTGTTTATTTATAGGTTGGCAACTATTCGTACACTTGTTTCCACGCGAGTCAAGTGTTGCAGATAAGGATCATCAAGCGAGGATGGCTCCACAAAGGAGGCGTCGTCTGCCCTCCTTGCAGAGAACTGTGTGGAGAAGAATTTGCGGTGAGTTATTTCTTATTTAGTCTACTCTTAGTGCAGCAAGCCCGGGTCCGGTGTGAGTATGACCTGGGTTAGGGGACAGAACCTCCTTAGGACCCGAGATGGCCTCGTATAGTGTTCCACGGACGCCTCGCTGTGATGTACGGGGGGGGAGGTAATTTATCACCTCACTCCTCTGCGGGCCAGAACCAGTCGGCGATCGTGGAAGACGTATTAGATCCCGTGGTCTCCGACGTAGGCGTGGGACGGAACACAGGTGTGGTTTTAGTCAGTAAGAGTCTGACAGACCCCTCCACCCACCTCAGGGTCCGCCCTGGGGTGGGCGGAAGGGTCTTATGTCCTCTGGGACATCCATGAGGATTTCCACCTCGAGATCAAAAATAAGGGGACATAAGACTTATTTCATCTGTCATCACAGCGCTTTGGGTCCTTATTGGGGTCATCAACCTAAAGGAATTCCGATTTTTAACGAAATACATTTTTTTTAAACATAATGTTGAATTCAGTGATTTTTTGTGGACTTAAACTTCACAGACGTAAACAAAATCTAAATATTTACAAAAAATCGAAAAGTAACAAAACCACCAGCCGCCGTTGACCCCCTAAATAATCATCAAATCTTTTATTTTGCCATGTCAGAAGATAGAAACCAATCCTATCTGCGGAGTTACGCAAAATAATTTAATTTGAACCTGTATTTAATGAATGACCATACAAGACAGCTTGTTTGATTACAATTGTAAGAATGCATAAAAAATGCTATTGTTACTCATAAATATATACCGGGTGACATTTTTTAACGTCTTGAAAAAAATGGGGGTAATAGGTGAACGGAGTAAAAGCCTTTGGCATAGAATTTTTTATTATTTTTATTTTTGAATAACATGTAATGAAATTGATCTAGCAATAAATACTACACATTTAAAGTAACATTTTCGTAATAGAACAACAAAAACAGAAATATGAAAAAAAAACAAAAAAATAAGAACTAAAATTTATCGAAACTCAAATCATACACACCCTACTCAATGCGCGGCATATATCAATGTTTTCGTAGCGCGATCCTACCCTTTGAAGCCGGCCGATAGGTGGCCTCATTGATCTTTCTGCCTTCTATTCTAGTTACACAACACACCATGTGAAGGTCGAGACGGTAAAAAGTGTCATCCGGTATATTAGCTGTTGATGTCCCACTGCTGGGCTAAGGCCTCCCTACTCTCTTTGCACGTCTCTGTCTAGAGCTGCCAAGAACCAATCTTTATTGAAAAAGTCCAGCTCATCCCGCCATCTCCGTCTGGAGCCTGGACCTGCCGCGATGTCGTTTGCCACTAAGCGGGACCCTCTGGGTTGTAAGTTTGGCCCACTGATCGTCTGACATACGACAGATGTATCCAGGGCAATTCTATTTAAGCGTTGGAGCTTTCCGAATGACATCAGTTATTTTAGTAATGGAATGGATTATTGTATACTATACAAATAATAATAACATTTTTCTTTTGTTTACAGTCGAGAAAAGAATACTGTAAAGGCGGCGAAGAGCCTTTACCACCGAATTTATATCCCAACGACGTGCTGACATGTTCAGCTGTCAGTTTGACAGCTCCCGCCATCTTGATAGCCACCATCTTGGTTTTAATATTCAACGTCATGCAGAAATAAAGCGGTGAATTTATTTATTTATTTGCTTACTTCTGTTTAGCGAATACCGAATGTTTCTTTGAAAGGCAAGTCTCGTATTTTTAAATGACGTTGGCATTCTAATCTTAGTTTCTACCTGTTAAAAAATACCTCTTGATTTAACCCGTTAACTGCCATGTCGGACTATATGACCGACAACACATACAAAATCTGAACATGTCGTTGCTGCCTGGCGGCCATGTTTTTGGAATAAATAATGTATTTATGGAATAAATAATCTATTTAAAGTGAAATAATACTAAGTACATTTTTTACTTTTTTTATTTTAACCATGGCAGTTACCGTGTTAACTGCATTTTTTGATAAGTTTTTAACTTTGATTGTCTCTGGATGAGATTCCGACTACATTTTGAACGTTTTGAATACGGGAATTGGCCTTCCTAAATAGGACAGCTTATGCAAATTATAGTTGTCAAATGTCATATCAAGTTTTGCAGTGACATAAAAGCTTACATGATATTTGACAGCAGTTTAATCGAATGTTGAAGATGGTCGGTTAAAAAAACGTGATTTTAATATCAAAAAAATATTTTTAATTATTAGTGTATTGTATTTGTATAGAATACAAAACAATACCACTATGTTTTAGTTTAATTTCGAATTAAAACTAAATTGTGTGACTTGAATTTTTGTTCGAAATATCGAATGAAGAATAGCTAAATGTCATCTGTCAAATGTGAATATTATTATTTTGACATTTCTGTTTAATACCAATGTGTGATAGTTTTGATTGTGTGTTTGAATCTAAGTGAATGTACAGACGCCAGCACATCAAACTACTCGAAACTGACAAATTCTCCTAATCAACCTTGAACCTAATACTCCAGTGATAAAGTTGAAAATCTATGAAAGAAATTGGACAGATTGTAGTAGCTTGATGTGCTGGCGTCAGTACGATAATGTTTAATACAGAGTCAAATTAAATGAATTAGCGAAACTGTGCAGACTTGATGGGTATCGTGAGCAATATCTAAATACGGTATATTTTCTTTGAAGTTTACACGAATAAAACTTGTGTGGTCGAAGGAACCCTGACAGAAACGAAGTTCCTTACGTGATACTCGCACGCACTCACACTCGAATATAATTGCAAAAGACAGACAGAGAAAGAAAGTGTGAATTAAATACGCGTTTTTAAATACAGAGCCATCTAGTAAACGTTTTTAGAAGCTTTATACAAGGTGTAACAAAATAGACGCAATTCCTGAAAGTAATTTGTTCATAATTGACTACTGAATCGATTTCAGTAACTTTTAATATAGGTATTTTATTTTTTCAAAATTATTTATGTTGCCATATCTATTGGCAAGTTAGCCAAAGAAAATTTAATCTTATTTCAACGCGATAAGACTCAATTTTGAATGTATGCAGAAATGGAAGGGTTGACATGGTTTACTTAATAATAAAAGTTTTGGTCATTGTATTATGCTTTTAACTCAATACTCTAATTAGGGTGTATGAGGTCTTGTGTTAATTATGTTACACGTTGTATATTTTATCGTCATGTTGCGATTACCCCAACGTGCGTTAAAAAACTTCGGTCCTAAAACGTATCTTTTAAACTTTTATTTTATGTATGTATTTTATTATAATTAATTTAGAATTAACCAAAAACTATTTACAAATTAAAAACATAGCGTCTAAAAATCATCCGCATCGCTGTCGACTGGTAGTGTACCCAAGAGACTGGCGGCATTACCACGTTGTATGGCAATGCTTAGCCTCTGGCCAAGGTAAAAACCAGCTCTTGGGTCACGGGAAGTGTCCACCAGCCGTTTAGAAATTTCCTTAAATAGGATAAGAGCACTCGGACCCCACGGCCCGAGCGTTTCAACCCCAAACGGCTCAAAAATATAATGACCAATAAGGTTACTATACTTACGCCGCTTGAGGTTTTCTGCAGCCGCAGCAGCGGCACTAGCACAGCACGCCGTGCCAGGAAGATGGGATGGCGCAAGAGTATCGACGCACGTCCCACACTAAAGGCCTACCCACCTTCCATGGAAATAAAGACATACCGTCCGGTCTCTTGCCATCGTCGCGTGCCAAGCCATTGGGTTCTAATACAGCTGGGACGCCGACGGTGACAAGAGCTCGTCGGATTATGTCATTAATGTTTGCGTGCCGTGCTAATCGACCCGCACTTCGGCTGCAAGACAGGCCGTGGTGTCCTAGACTGGTGACAACTTCGCCACAGTGACAGCGATGAGGAGAACAACACGGAGCTCCCAAACGTAGGGAAACAGCGAGGCGGAAAGTAGTGTCGTCGAACAAGGTGCCTATATTCGACGACGGTAGTGCATGAATCTTTTAAACTGATATTTCAAGTGCTTAAGGTCGAAAAGCCCATAAAAAAAAAAAACATTTCTTTTTAACTTGTTTCGATCGCCCGTCGCAGTTGCGTATTTTCGCTGGGCAATTTAATTTGACCCTGTATACAATATTTAAGTTTTGTATTGATACAAATTGTATATTACATTGGCGTGTAAAATTATGGTCTGTACCAGAACTGTATTGTATTTCTTATATGTAATGTGTATACATGAAACACGAAGACGTCTCGCCACTGCTAGAGACATATTCTCAATACTTTCTGAATAACCCTTAGTCGCCATAAATACGAACGTAAAAAAATTGCGGTGGGATTTTTGCGTACTGTATTTTAAATTCTCCGTGTTGAGAAATAAGAATCCAACAGCTGGTGTCGAGGTGATTCTGTGCTCTGTGTGTACCGATTTCGTTTCTATTTCTTGTATTGTATCGCTGAAAACGTTTTTTTTTTTGCTGCAATTTAGAACTAAAAGGAGTTTTTATCGCCTTTAAAGGCACACATTTTCGAAGTGGATATAGAAATATCAATTGTGACCACATGTGATCAACAGTGACCATCTGTGACCACATGTGACAAACAATGATCACCCGTGACCAATTGTGTCCACAATAGGTCACACGACAATTGAGAACCTGTCCATAATTTGTCACTATATGGCTTACGGGGCCATATAATTTTAAAGACGAGGTGACAGAATTATGATCACCTCTGACCAATTGTGACCAACAGTGACCATCTATAACCACACGTGATCAACAGTGACCACCTGTGATCATATGTCACCAACATTGATCACATGTGACCAACAGTGACCACATGTGATCAACAGTGACCATAATATGGTCAGTGTTAAGCACATGTTATGTGACCAAGTGTGACCTATTGTGACCACACGAGACCAACTGTGACCACATGTGATCAACAGTGACCAATTGTGACCACATGTTACCAACTATGACAAGGACAAGTGGGGCTCCTAAAATCATGGATTTTGAGTAAAGTAATATGTATATGGAATTATGGACATCAAAAGTCTTTAGCGATACAAAAAATACTTCAATTGGTAAATAAACCTTCCCGACCAAGGATTGTAAATAGTCATTTAAGATATATACTTAAAAAAATCTTTAAAATTACTTATCTTGAACTTAAATGCCATAATTTAAATTATTCTTTTTAAAATTATACTTATTTTTTTAAGAGTCAAAACAATGTGTAAATTTTGCTGGTCTACCAATAAAAATATTCAAATGTTAAATGGTAATTACCACTTCTAAATGAAGATGTCATTTCTTTGACAATGCAAATGGCGCAATTTATATTGTTTAAATTAGTTACGCAATTAATGATGATTTTTGGAAGACAATGCTTTTATATTTTTATTAGTAGGCCAGCAAATAAGGTTTAAGATTTACTTATATTTTATAACTTGGATAAATGCAGGACATTTAAGACAGATATAAAACTTAATTTTGATTATGGAAAACTTGTAAACCACGCCGGTCGAGTTTTAGTAAAAAATTATTTGCTTTAAAAAAAAAATTAAATTGTAAAGTTACATGACACGTTATGTAATTTTTTCTTTCTTGCGGACACATTGTCGCGATAAGGCGGACTACACTTCGCTAATTCCCCTGCGTTAATTAATTTCGTTGGTACCATAAAAAAAAATAGCTTCCATACATTTTTTGCACTATTCTAGGACAAAGCAGTTTTTTTTTTTGTACATACGTAAAATGTCTACTATAGCGGGTCTAGAATCATATAATGAATTAAAAGCTACAGTTGGCGTGTTGATGTCACTTTTGTATTTGTGGGTGGGAAATCATCAAATGACGTCTCTCGCTCTGGGCGGAGCGGGAGGGCGTGTCAGACTTTTACTGACTAAAACCCACCCGTGTCCCTTCAGTTGCCTGTGCCAGGGCCAGGGTATCTCTTTCGCTCGTCAATGTCCCAACTACCCTTTATAAGTTTCTGCCGTAATGTCCTGCCGATCTGCTATTGTAAATATAGTACTTAAGTTATTTGGTGCTTTAAAAAATTATAAGTTTTCATTCCTATTTTTTTAAGTGAAATTATATTTAATTTATGTTAATGTTACTTTAATTTTTTTTATATGATACGACGTGAGAATAAAATTGTATAATATGTTCTGATAAAATAATTTATATTGTCATTTTTAAAATGTGTTTTTATTTTATCGACAGTAGCATAAAGAAAAAATGGTTTTGCCCCTAAAGGAGTAATTGCGTAACACACTAACAGTAGCAATGGCTTTAATTTTGACAGTTCGACAACATTCATTGCGTTATTTACGTTGTTGAGCGGACAAATTTTTCGAACATAATATGAAGCAGTAGATTTGTTATATCCTTCACAATGATTCAGATTGTAATTGATAGTGTGTTACGCAACTTACGGAATTTTATAAATCCAAAATTTTATTTTGATACTTAAGTGTATTTTAATAATACTTGATTTTGAAAATCATTTTATTTCTAAACCCATATCAGACACTTTACTCAAGGGAATGGAACTGTTCATTTTTAGTTCATTCCACGTTCACACGATCGAATGGTATAGGAATGGACGTTCATTCGAGTGACAGATACCGAATGAATGAATGGTAAAAGTGAACGAAAATGCGTGTCTGATATTGATGTCACATTAAAAAAGGATATTTGTTTACCCTTTTTTAAACTGAGAACAATTGAAATGAACACTATGTATTTTATTTGCAAACTTTTTTTATTTGAATTAAATTTTGAAGTCGATTTTAAATATCTTCCATATTTTTGTCAAATGTTAACGAAAGTTAATAACAACGTTTTTTTTTATCGTGTACTAGATTTTCGACTCTCTGTGTAGAGCTGAGCATTGAGAATCGTAATACAGTACATTCCAGTCCGTAACAAAAACACATCATTGAATTTTCAACTTTATGCCCTAAGCAGTGCGTCGAAAATCTAGTGGGCGACAATTAATAGACCAAAAGTCTTAACCGTTTTTTTTTGCAAACAAATGAAAGTGTATAATAATTATAAAAAATCTACGAAAGATTATAAGAAGTAAATGTGGATAAAACATTTGTATAAAATATAAAGTAAAGAATATTTTTAAACAATGAATATTTCGTTTTATTTTTTTTCTTACTTTTACATTACTTATTTGAGAGCTGTGGCGGCCCAGTGGTATAGGTTGCTACTTACGAGTTTATAGGTTCCAACCCAAGCAGGCACTTTGTGTAAATTATTTCATCACCGCTGCTCGCAAAAAACGGTGAAGGAAAACATTGTGAGGAAACCGGCATGTATTAGGACCAAACATTCGAAGACATGATTGTGACCAACCCGCACTGGGCCCGCGTGGTGGATTATGGCCCGCTCCCTCACATCGAGAGGAGGCCTGTGTCCCAGCAGTGGGAACGTTATAGGCTGCCGATGGTGTAGTATAGAAGCAATTCTTGTTTTTAGAAGATATAGAAGAAAAGAAGCTTTAGAAGAGATAGAAGCAATTCTTCTCTTCACATACAGAATTTAACGATTATATTTCTGTAAAGCCATATTTGTTGCGGTCGCGAATCATCTATACTAATATTATAAAGCTGAAGAGTTTGTTTATTTGTTTGGTTGAACGCGCTAATCTCAGGAACTACTTACTGATCAGAATTGAAAAATTATTTTTGTGTTGGGTAGCCTATTTATTGAGGAAGACTATAGGCTATATAAGATCACGCTACGATCAAAAGGAGCGGTACAGCAACGAAAAATAGACGAAAACTGGCAGGCAATTCCATGCGACGGGAAGGGTCAGGGGAGCAAAAACGCGGACGAAGTCGCGGGCAGAAGCTAGTATTTTAAACAACATACAGCCTGGCAATGGTGCCGATTCCCTTATTCACAAACTAAACTAAATTTAAGTTCAGTGCATCTTTTTCTTTCTATTTCATTAAGGAAAGGACAGAAATTTTAGTTTAGTCCTGTCAAATTAATCAGCGCTTGACGTAAATTAACGTAATTTTAGTAAGCAAGTTTTTAATCACGTCTAAACTTGTATGGAGTAGTGACAGGCGCTGATTAATTTGACAGGACTAAACTAAAATTTTTCTTTTGTCCTCTTCTTAATGAAATACAAAGAAAAAGATGCACTGAACTTAAATTTAGTTTAGTTTGTGAACAAGGGAATCGGTACCACTGACTTGCAGATTGCAATAAATGTAAGAGATTTTTAATTTCACGGGCTACCCGGCACTTACCCCTTAAAGTGAAGTCAGCTGTCTCTCCACCTGATGCTAGTCAATCAACTCAGCCTATCGCAGTCCACTGCTGGACATAGGCCTCTCCCATGTTGCGCCACAACATCCTGTCCTCCGCCTTCCGCATCCAGTCTGTCCCAGCCACTTTCCAAAGGTCGTCGGTCCATCAAGCTGGGGGGCGTCCCACACTACGCTTGCCGATACGCGGTCTTTACTCCAGGACTCGTCTGCTCCACCTGCCATTGGTCCTTCGACAGACATGGCCAGCCCACTGCCACTTTAGCTTGCTTACTCTGCGAGCTATGTCGGTAACTCCAGTTCTTTTCCGGATAATTTCGTTTCTGATTTTATCCTTCAAAGAGACTCCGAGCATAGCCCGCTCCATAGCGCGCTGAGCGACCTTGAATTTGTGGACCAGCCCAACTGTTAGTGTCCACGTTTCGGCACCGTATATCATTACGGGCAGGACGCACTGGTTGAAGACCTTAGCCTTCAGACATTGCAGTATAGGTGATGGAGAAGACTTGACGAAGTTGTCCAAATGCTGCCCAATCTAACTGGATCCTTCTGTCGGCTTCCTTCTCGAAGGTGTGACTATCGAGCTGGATGACTTGGCCTAAGTAGACATAATCTTTCACAACTTCGAGAAGCGAACCCTCGATGCGGATTGGACTCGGCAAGACGTGCGAGTTGAACATGACTTTCGTCTTGTCCAAATTCATGCCGAGGCCAACCCACCAGGAAGCTCCATTCAGGCTGTGCAGCATCTGGTCCAACTGTTGCAGCGTCTCTGCCATTATGCACTTGTATGACGCTGTCCAGATCCAGGATCAGCAAGCTGGTGCTCAGTATTGATATATCACTTCAAGCTATCTTCAAGTAAATTTTAACAGTGACATTTTTAAGAGTAGATCGGATAATGCCTAGGTTTTTATTACATATCAATAATCTGATGTGCTAAGAGCTTCATATCATCAGCGTATAATGTTCCCACTGCTGGTACACAGGCCTCCTCTCCGTGAGAGGGAGTGGGCCGTAATCACGCGGGCTCAGTGCGGGTTGGTAGATGTCACATGTCTTTGACTTTTTGATTGTAAGACATTTCCTCACGATGTTTTCCTTCACCGTTTTGAGAGCAGTGGTGATGAAATAATTTACACGAAGTAAGGCACCTGTTTGGCTTCAAACCGGCCGTTTCCACTGGCCCATAAATTCCTTCAAGGCCTCCGCCTGCTAGAGGCTTCTATTAAGTAATAACAGCCGCACGGGTCGTTCGCTCAGGTTAAGCTACACTTGCCGCGGTCGGTCCGTGGATGGGCGACCATCTTTACATATCAAGACTCCTCCTGCCTCGGAAAGTACGAAAACCCGTTAATTTTCGCTGTTTCTGCTTTCACCGGTGGGCGATTAGGACGCTTATTCCAACGATACGTGGGACACTCAGAAAGTTTTGCGAAAATAAAAAGAAGTGTTCTATAGGTAAATATTTTTTTATTAAATCTTTTCAAAATACTCTCCACTAGCCTCTATGCAAAGTTTCATGCGTCTGAACCAGTTTTCGAAACACTTTTTCCAGTCCGCCACAGACACATCGTTTACAGCCTGCTCGAACGCTGACAGCGCATTTTCCGGCGACGAAAATTGTATCTCTTTGAGCAGATTTTTAATTTTTGGGAGTAAAAAGAAGTCACACGGTGGTACGTCAGGGCTGTAAGGAGGGTGACCGAGAAGTTTGACCGGCGTGCTGTCCAAGAAGTCCATCGTTTTAAGCGCGGTGTGCGTGGGCGCGTTGTCGTGGTGGAGCAGTAGCCTGCAGAGCCCTGTGTTTGGTCGCTTGTTGCTCACAACAGAGAAAATGTCTGCCAAGCATTTGGTAGAATACCATTCGGCGTTGATGCTTCTTTTGGTTCCGTAAAGGGATAGACACCAAGTAGCCAGTCAAATTGAAAAGGCTCGCGATCAAAATCTTCCGCCCGCTTCTAGATCGCTTCACTTTGGTAGGCGTTGATTCGTTTTGAAACATCCAAACCGTCGACTGGCGCTTTGTTTTTGGATCGTATTGATAGATCCAGGACTCATCACCTGTAATAATGTCGTAAACACGCCGAGACGAGCCTGCTTCAAATTTGTTTATCATATCACGGCACCATTCCACCCGGGCCTGCTTCTGAGCATCAGTGAGGTTGTGCCGCACCCAGCGTGAAACTATCCTCCTCACGCGAAGATGCACGTGAAGAATCTCGTGAAGGCTTCCCGATCCTATCTGCAGTATGTGTTGAATCTCCTGATACGTAATTCGCCTATTGTCTTGGATTACATTTTTCACTGCTAGCACGTTTTCCTCCGTAACAGCCGTCAAAGGGCGACCACTTCTTTCTTCATCTCACAAAGTTAGTCGACCACGTTTGAATTCTTTATACCAACGATACACAGTTGCCTTGGAAAGGCCTTCATCCATGAATGCAATTTGAAGTCTATCGTATGATTCGTCCGGTCAGGCGACACTTGAAATCGTAAAAAATCATAGCGCGAAAATGTACACCCTGTTCCATAGTTTAAAGGTTGAAAATGGCGTGTGTCGGCTGAAATTTAATGAAGTAAAACAATAATAAAACACTACATGTGGGGGAGATGAAGGGTTTGTAAGACGCTGATGTTGATTCCATCTTAGGTCGTCAGGTTTTTTTTTGTGGATGAAAAATCATCGGTTGAGCGGGAGGGTGTGTCAGACTTTTACTGACTAAAACCCACCCGTGTTTCATCAGTTGCCTGTGCCAGGGCCACGGTAACTCTATCGAACAAATCTATGCTTTAATTTTTCTACTTATAAGTAGTTTAGTCATAAATGCATTTAAAGTATTTATATTTTAATGACCTATTTGATTCGTCCGTGTGGTGTTGGACGTAAAGAATAACACCACCCCATGCGTGCACTGCCTGGACAGGTCCACTCAATCTGTGTGGTTCTTTCCTCAAAAGACCATTTCAGACACCCCCATGTACATGGTCCTCAAATGATCAGACAACGACTATTTCCTGATGTTATATACACATTGACATTGATGAATTTTACTTATACAATGACATGAATATTTACTTTTAAAGTATTCATCATCATCATTTCAGCCGTAAGACGTCCACTGCTGGACTTAGGCCTCCCCCAATTTGGGGGGCTTTGCCATAATCGCCACGCTTGGCAGGCGGGTTGGCGATCGCAGTATGGTGGTAAAATGCATAGAGAACGCTGCTGCCCATTCTCTAGTAAGTCCCTTAGTCGCCTTTTACGACACCCACGGGAAGAAATAGGGTAGTGTTATTCTCTTTAAAGTATTATATTGTTTTAATTATTGTAAATGTGAAGACTAAGTGGGTGTTTTATTTTTTTCTGGTTTCCTTTTCTTGTCATTTGATTTTTATCACGATCTGGCAGTTTCAGTAATTTATGCGACCTACACAAATGTCCTTTCTTTGGTATTGTTCGTCGAATCATTGTGCTCCTTAAGTTCTGAGTTGAGCTACGTGATTACTGACAAATGCGTGCACTGACTGGACAGGTCCACTCAATCTGTGTGGTTCAGACACCAATCCACATGGTGTTCACATGATCTGAACAAGATTTTGTCTGGACTTTAAAAGAGACTGTGACCTCTGAGTTTGTTTCGGCCTTTCTTCTCAGAGTAGTCAGATAGGAAACGCCGACCTCATCTAGCTTTAAAAAATATGAGTGACGTGTAAAAGTGTTTGTACAAACCTACTTGCAAAAATAAAGTCATTTATCATTTCTTCCCGTGGGTGTCGTAAAAGGCGACTAAGGGACTTACTAGAGAATGGGCAGCAGCGTTCTCTATGCATTTTACCACCATACTGCGATCGCCAACCCGCCTGCCAAGCGGGGCGATTATGACAAAGCCCCCCAAATTGGGGGAGGCCTAAGTCCAGCAGTGGACGTCTTACGGCTGAAATGATGATGATGATCCATCAACAGGGGGGACGCCGACGGTGACAAGAGCTCGTCGGATTATGTCATTAATGTTTGCGTGCCGCGCTAATCGACCCGCACTTCGGCTGCAAGACAGGCCGTGGTGTCCTAGACTAGTGACAACTTCGCCACAGTGACAGCGATGAGGAGAACAACATGGAGCTCCCAAACGTAGGGAAACAGCGAGCCGGAAAGTAGTGTCGTCGAACAAGGTGCCTATATTCGACGACGGCAGTGCATGAAGCCATAAACCCGATTCCCATTGACCCACAGCCAGCAGGCGCGCACGCTCTGCAGTAGTAGCAGACGAGTTCAGTAAATTATCTTGTACAACTCTGCAGAGCGGCTCATCCCACCGTCTCTGGGAAAGTGGGTTATTGAGGTTAGTGTGTGCCGGATAATTTGGTCCATTCTGTCTAAAAGGTGAGTGTGCTTCCATAAATGGGAAGCGCGTAGGAAATATGTTAATTTAGGGGCGAAACAGCAGTAACGAATTAAGGTGATGGCCGAATGCATGTTAATTTGGAACAGTCTTTCCGAAACGTCATTAAAATGTTGTATTTTTTCCTCTATAAAAGAAGGAAACGAGTTCTCAAAGATTGGAGACCCAAGGAGACGAAGAGAGCTTTTCTCGATTATTTTTATTTCTGGAGCTATTAATAATAATAATAATAAACCATTTATTTTCAGGTAACAAAGACCCATAGATAAATACCTTAACCTAAGTATACATACGTTTAATAACAATTGTGTTAGTCAATATAACTTAAAAAAAAAAAAAAAAAACTATGTTAGTAACACTAAAGTTGCACTAAGTCTTTGTGCGTTCTGGCGGCACTTGTCCACGAAAGCGGCGGAATACCACATCCTGTGGCCAAAAGCTTTCTTCCATCACCTGAGGCAGGTAGCATGTTGGTACGCGCACCACAAACGCTTTAAAATTGACGTTGCGATGCGACTCCAGCAGCTGCACTCTCGGCGAGTATTTCAGCCTTTGGCGCACGTACTTCACGATGTCTTCCGCGTCAGTGGTGTAATGGAGACGCGAAATATACACCGGAGTGTTCGGCTTCGCGGCGCGTAGTTTCTCGTTGGGCTCTATGGGAGCCTTGCCGCAGCGATTCTTACAGCTTTTCTGGCGGCGCTTCCTCCTTTGCACCGTCACAAAGCCGTCATCATCCCGTTCTGTTTCCTTTAAAGGCACGGGCTTTGCAGGGGGAGCAGGTAGGGTGACCAACGAGTTTGAAGGTCGCATCGGTCGTGCAGCGCTGCGGGGAGGAGCTGCGTTGGCGGGAACAGGGCAACGAGGCACATATGAAGCGCGCAATTGTCTGTCAGTACTGTCCGTTAAATAGAGTTCACATTTCGATAGGTTTAGATCAAGGCCAATGGAATGAAGTTCATGTTTTAAGAATGTTAGGTCATTTATAACTGTTTCTACATCGCCTCCCAAGGTTCCATCATCGAGATATCAAATATTAAATTTAGAATTTAGGTGTCGAATGATAATCCGACGAGCTCTTGTCACCGTCGGCGTCCCAGCTGTATTAGAACCCAATGGCTTGGCACGCGACGATGGCAAGAGACCGGACGGTATGTCTTTGTTTCCTTGGAAGGTGGGTAGGCCTTTAGTGTGGGATGCAACGTGTGATGCAACTCTTGCGCCATCCCATCTTCCTAGCTCGGCTTGCTGCGCGGGCGCTGCCGCTGCGGCTGCGGAAAACCTCAAGCGGCGAAAGTATAGCAACCTTATTGGTAATTATATTTTCGAGCCGTTTGGGGTTGAAACCCTCGGGCCGTGGGGTCAGAGTGCTCATGGCCTCTTTAAAGAAATATCGAAACGGCTGGTTGACACTTCTCGTGACCCAAGGGCTGGTTTTTATTTTGGCCAGCGGCTAAGCATTGCTATACAGCGTGGTAATGCCGCCAGTCTCTTGGGTACATTGCCGGTCGACAGCGATGAAGATGAATTTTTCGACGCCTTATTTTAGTTTGTGTACATAATTATAGTGTTAGTTAAGTTAATATATTATTTTGTTATTTTTATTAAGCTTGAATTACTTTATTTTCTGAAGAAATCCATCAACATCAGGTGATCATAACAATACCACTAATAATCCGAAAAAGCCGCGTTTATTCATGTTTTGTGACAATGAGTCCGTGTCTACTTCAACAAAGTTTCCAAATAAATTGTTTCTGACTGGACCTTCTGACCCAAAACTGAGAAAAGAAATGTCAATTTTCTCCAAACACCATTACAATACTCAATAGTTTATTGTATTCCACAATACATCACATCATCATCATGCATCATTCATTCTTCATTGCATTGCTTTCTTTCTTTTTTGCATTATTCGATGTTGTGAACTGTGAAGATCACTTTGACGTAAGTCAGCGAATATACTTGTTATGTATTTAGTAAATCTGCTTGTACGTGAAAACACGTTAGTAACCTACCTAACACTTACAAACTTGTCTATAACAAGTATTTACATTTACAGTTGGAGAATGACGTCGAAAATTGGATAAAGTTTAAAATGGGTGGAGGAAAACTTTTTCTGAAAAAAGATGTTATGTCAACACTAACTCTTGGTAAATTCCTGGAGTCTGCTTTTATAAACCCAACTTCCATTTTTACTAAAAAAAATGTAATTAATATTCCCATAAAATAATATTCACTTTTACATCCATAGCCTCAATCACCATCTGGTACCAGTACCATCTATAGTTATAATGCCAGCTACAATCTTAGCGTGGTCGTGCTGGAAAGGAATCTTCCTAGCACGACCTGTATATCTACGATGATTGAGGGGTACAAAATTTTTAATTAGTGGTAAAAAATAGTACCTACAAATTAAAAGAATTTTATTACCATCTAAAGTTATAATGAATGTTCATGGTCGTGCTACGAAGTACAACACGGCAACTGAAGGAACACGTGTGGGTTTTAGTCAGTAAAAGTTCGACGAGCCTTCCGCTCCACCTAGAGCGGGAGAAGTCATTTGATGATTTCCTACCCAAAAAAAAAAACCATAAAAAAACTGAAGTCAGAATTTTTTTTTGTAAAATAATAAAAAGGTTTTGTAAAATGAAAAAAGGTTTTGTTAAATAAAGGTAAAAGTTTTGTAAAATAAAAAAAAACGGTTTTGTAAAATTTAAAAACAACTTTTATTAACTAAAATCCATGCCGTTTTGCGTAGATATGATAGGAGAAGTCTTGGACTGCTGGTCTGGCCAGTACTACAGATACTTCCCGTTCGAGAGGGTGGTAGGCAGCTGTTGTAGTTTTCTTATCGACGACATCTGGTAGGTTGACGCAGACGTAGCTAATCATGAGTCCTTTTCTAGCCTGAAATAAAATACAATATAAAAGTGAAAATCTCTTTATCCATCGAAATAAATCCATACTAATATACTACTAATATACTACATACTACTACTAATATACTACTACTATTATAAATGGGAAAGTGTGTGTGTCTGTTTGTCCGTCTTTCACGGCAAAACGGAGCGACGAATTGACGTGATTTTTTAAGCGGATATAGTTTGAAGGGATAGTGAGTGATATAGGTTACTTTTTTTTCTTTTTAGGTGGCTGGGGTGAACTTAGAAAAGCCGTGCTTTTCCCTTGGACAATTGTATGTAGCATGTTCGCGTGTATCCAATGCCTAGAATCTTTACATTATATCCCCAAATGGAAAGACATACATATAATATCGTCTACAGTAGCGTATAAAAATAATTCTGTTCCGAGTTGTCTTCTGTGTTTTAAATCAGGAAAGGGGAACCGTGTTACCCCGAATTTAACGCGAGCGAAGCCGCGGGCAAAAGCTAGTAAATAAATAGATTTGAAACTTCCATTTTGTAATGCTAGAAAAACCGCTTTTGACTAAATTTCATCACCATTATTTCAGCCGAAAGATGTCCACTGCTGAACATAGGCCACCCGCAATTGTGACCGGCACCTTACGGAACATAAAAAAAGTATTGACTGTCTGTTTTTTGTTTTTTGTTCTGGCTAACCACCAAAACGGCTGGAGCAATTTCGTCAGGACTTTCGTATAGTGTATACATATAAACATATAGCTAATCTTTATATATACAGGGTGTGGCGTAAGTAATGGTCCACCGTTCAGGATTCGATGAACCAGATAATTAACTATAACGATTAAAAATTTTAACCATTTTTACCCAATTTTTTTTTTACAAAAATTGCTCTTGAACTTGATGGTGTGTTAAAAATTGGGGTTAAAATTAGAGAAGAACCAACTTTTTCTTCAAAAGAGACTTTTTATTTAAAAAATCATAATTTATCATGATAGCTCTAGTATTCAGCAGTAATTAACAGAAATCAAAATGAAAAAATAATGGTTTTTGTTGAAACTGCAAACAAATATGTAATAAAAGGTAGAAATTTCGTAAATAAAATACAAAAATGAAATATTTTCGGAACCCTTGGGTAAAAATGTAAAAAAAAAAATATTGTTATAGTTAATTATCTGTTTCATCGAATCCTGAACGGTGGACCACTACTTACGCCACTCTACTGTACGTGTGTATGTTACTGAACTCGTCCTAAACGGCTGGACCGATTTGAATGATTTTTTTTGTATGCGTTTGGGTGGCACCCTGGATGGTTTGATTCAAAAATCAACCCGACAGATGGCGCTGCTATCGAGTTCTAGGAAATAGGACAACGTCTGTACGGTCAGCTAATGTTATGTAAAAGCTGTAGGAAGTATAGAGTGTGGCTAGCTAGTGTGTGTGTATGAGTGTGTGTAGCTTCGTCGTAGTTTAATTAAAGGCCTGCGCAGACGAGGGATTTTTGTCCGCGGTCTTTTTATCCGCTAAAAATAGGGGATAAGGGATTAAAAGTACCGCGTAAAAAAGTCCCCCGAATAACCGAGGACATGCAGAGAGCGGACCGGACAAAAGTACGGGGGAATCCCCGAAAAAATAAAAACTCGTGTGACTACGCGAAGCAACGCACATTTAGTCCGCGCGGACTTTAGTCCGCGTTGTGCGCTCGAGAGTGATATAAGGGGATAGTATTTTCTTTTAAAATGTCTTCTCTTTTTCTTAAACTTCATGTAAATTGCAACACAACGTAACCTCTGAATATTTGTTTCTATAGCGTGCACTTCTCTACATTTCCGGGCAAAAAAAGATCGCACACCGTGTGCGTTGAGTTCGCGGCACGGATATCCTATGGTTCGCGGTAAATCCGCGGCGGACTTTGTATTCGCGGAGCGTACTTTTTTCTCCGCCGCGGAGAAAAGTCCGTCGTTTGCGCAGGCCATACGTAAGTTTTCAATTACCGGTAAGACAACCGTATGTATTTTGGCTCCACCTGGGAATCTGACATCTTGATTATAAAATACTTGTGAATAGTTCCACGTGGCATCACCTGTCAAATAAAAATTTTATCATTTTAACTTAATCAGGGCTAAGTAGTCACAGCCGCACGGGTCGATTGTTCCGGTTAAGCTCCGCTTGCCGCGGCTGGTCCGCAGATGGGTGACCATCTTTACATACCAAGGCCCTTCCGTGCCTCGTTTCGATTCCCGGAACGTGCAAAGTGATATTTAGTTTTCCATCTACAGGGTCAAATCAAATTAGTTGGTAAAACTTTACCACGTACATCGAATGCTAATGCAGCATTACGATCGTTACATACCTATTTATAATTAGCCAGTCTATGCGCCATCACACCCCTAGCCGCCGCAGGAGGAGACGCCCCGGGCGTCGGGAGTCGATTGCGGACTCCCGGTCGCCATAGGCGCGGGATTGCGGGCGGCGAGCAACTGGTAGCTCGCCGCCCGGTAAGGACCAGGCCCGAGTCTACGGCGCGTAGTGTTCCACGCGCGCCTCAAAGAGATATCAGCAATATTGAAGGGGTCCGCTAGGACCGATGCCTGCCAGGGTCGCGAGATTTGTTCAAAAGAGTTACTGTGGCCCTGGCATATAGGCAACTGAAGGGTGGGTTTTAGTCAGTAAAAGTCTGATACGCCCGTCCGCTCCACCCAGAGCAGGAGACGTCATTTGATGATGTCCCACACACAAAAAACTAAATATTAATAATTATTTTCAGAGAAAGACTCAGCTGCACTTTTTACGAAAGTGTTTATGCTGCACTTTTTTACTGTTTGATTGTCAATATTTACTATATAAAAACAACTACATTTTTTTTTTCTCAAAGTGTCAATGTACCGTATTTTGGACTAAAAAAAATATTATTGTAATATTGGCCTTAACTATTTCCGTGGTAATGCCCTAATAACTAAATGATGTAAAATAGGAGATAATAGCTTTGTTCTTCTATTAATTTTCACTGTTCTACGTTCAAAACGCTCTCTCGTAAAATCATGATTTTGTAGATACCTAACTATTTATCATCTACTTTGTGGCCGTCGAGTACAAAGTTTTCTACTGTCTTTAGCATGGCGATTACAAAAACAAATTGTTTTCACCATCATAAACAACTGTCAGTTGTCAGTGTGATTTTGCCAGTTTGGGATAGAAAACTTTCGAAGGCCGCCATCATGATTGTTTAGTACATCTCACTGTAGAGAAAATAGGACTGTATTTTCTCAAAATACACAGTTATTTTACCTCTGACTGCTTTGTTGCAACCTTGCAAGCCATTTTTTTTTTTTTTGATCTCGATGTGGAAATCCTCATGGAAGTCCTCCGCCCTGGGGTGGGTGGAGGGGTCTGTCAGACTCTTACTGACTAAAACCACCCCGGTGTTCCGTCCCACACCTATGTCGGGGACCACGGGAACCAATATGTCTTCCGCGATCCCCGACTGGTGCCGGCCCGCCTTTGCGGGCCTCCTCACGTTGGGGGGGAGTGAGGTGTTAAACTCCCCCCCATACATCACAGAGAGGCGCGCGTGGAACACTACGCGCCACCATCTCGGGTCCGTAGCAATAGGGGGCGACGGATGTCCCCAGATCCGTCGCCCCTGGACCCATTTAGGGGGGCTGGAAGAGGGCGTTGTCCGCCCTCCGCCGACGCCCAGTGCGCCTGCTGCGGGCTGGGTGAGCGGAAGATATCTCCCGCTCCCTTTCCGCAGCCTCCTTCTGCGACATGACTGATTCGCAGAAGGATACCACCGCGTCCCAGGGATACCACCGCGTCCCAGAACCTTGCAACCCAACATCAACCTTATTGTAACGAGTATAAAGATCACTGTGATATTGACAGACTTGTTAGTGGCAGTAACGTTAATGTAACGACAACAAAAATCACCTCGACGCAAAATAACAGTAGAAAGAAAAAAACGAAAATTCGACTACTATTTTCAGTTGACAATATTTTCTTTCTTCGTACGTTTTAGAGCCTGATTTCAGTTTTAAAAGTCGGATTTTTCGTTCACCAGTGGACGATAAGACGCTTATTTCAACGATACCTCATTTGATAAAATAAGGAAGTTGGTAAGTTGTGAGGGAACAGCACCTTAATTGCGGAACACACTTAATCAGAATTTGAATCGTTTTGAAACATATTTGCCATCCATTCTTTCATATGTTCGAGAAAAATGTTTGCTTAGCAACGTACACAACACAACGCCATGAAGGTTTCGGAACTGCCAAAATAAAACCGATTCTTACTGATAGTGTAGTACGCAATTAAGATAAACAATCGAATGAACATGCATGCACGGCCATCTCGCCTGCATTTCCCGCCAGCGCCCCGCGCCATCTCTGCCTAGGGTTGCCAACCGTAATCTAAAAGAATATTGTACTCTTTTTCTTATGGGTGTACTTTATCTATATATTTAAAAGCGAAACTGACTCTTTCATTAATTCACTCACTGATTAATCATGAAATTACAAAAACTACTGGACCTAGGAAGACAAAATTTAGCACAGAGGTAGATTATGAGTAGGAGATGTCAGCTAAAAAAGGATTTTAGGAAACTCGTTAAAGGGGTGAAATAGTGGGTCGAAATTGTAAGAAAGTCCATCAGTTTCCAAACTAGTTTCTTCAAATTTTGTATTAATTATACATATCTCAGCGTTTTTGATAAATCTACCCCAGAAGAGCTGAAAAAGGGGATGAAGTTGTGTTTGAAAAACCCTTCATTTTCTAAATAATGTTGTATAATGTTGTTTAGGCATATTGTTGGAAGGTAACCAGCGAAATTACTAACATCCACGAGGGCAAAGCCACGGGCGAAAGGTAGTAATCGATAACAATAACAGAGTACGCTAAAATACTCTTTTTACATATGACATCTTTTTTGAGGCAAGTAATTATTTGGCGGTTTTTCTATATTTTTCACTGTGAGACCGTTTTTGTGGGAATGTAAACTGGCGAGAAAAGAGCAACAGGGCTTTATTAAAATGTGTTCCTGTTCATATATTACCTAGTGATGTGCCGTAAAAAATGTATATCCGCAATACGGATATTTTATGTCAAGATCCGCGGATACGGGTACGGATACGGATCCGGATCTTAACTTTCGTACTCAATCGTCGCTGCGCGTGACCTTAAAACGACAGTTGGCACCACTTGACGCTTTGATTGACAGGACATGTTTCAACTTGCATTGCGCGGGTCTTTCTTTTGTTTTGTTTATAGTTTAGTCAACTCAAGTATTCAACCTCAATAACCTTAAGCTTATTTATATTGCTAACTATGTAGATTTGTTTTACTTAAAGGTGCAAATAAACTATTTTCTTTATTTTTATATTTATTTATAGTTTAGTCAGTAAATATTTGATCTAAAGAAATTAAGAATGTGAATGGAATTTAATAGTTTTTCATTGCTACCTAATAGTAATCACTAATACTAAGAATTTGATCCCTGTATTGAAAATGAATAAGGTAAAAGATCCGTTAAAGATCCGCCAAGAAGTAATGGATACGGATACGGATCTTCCCTCTTCCTCGGATATCCGTGAATGCGGATACGGATATCCGTCACATCACAAATATTAACTTAGTATTAGGATGATGGGAGTTCTAAGATTCTTACTACCTACTCTTTATTTACGTTCTCCGATATCACATAGCAAAATGTTTCTACTTCTTGGAGCAAAAGTTGACAACCCTGTCACATGCGTTTTGTTATTGTTTTAGTAAACCACCAACTGTTTTTGTATTCCGTTGCGACATACTTTAGTAATTTAAGAATATGTCATCTCTTAATAATGTCTTAATAAACATTGTTTTTTTTAACAACATTTTTTTTTTGTTATATTTTGTAATTACCTACCATTATGTATTATACAATAATATTTACAAAAACAGGCTTTCTTCATACATTCCATTATCCGAATGTCGTTAACAACCATTTTACCACTTAATCATAAATACAAAAATACACACATACAGGTCAAAATCATAACCCTCCCTTTTGCTTCGTCGTAGACGGGTAATACCTATGAAAAGGCTACAACCTGTTAATAGGCTAATTGCTTACCAAATGTATAATCACAAGTACAATTCTCAGCTCCAGAAATGAAATGAATAGACGTCAAAGACACAAGAAATAAAACAAAAAACATTTCCATTTCTACTTTTTTAACTTTACACAGAACAATACGGCAAGAACAATGAAACACGAATGATTCGTTTCGTCATACTTTTCTATATTTATTCGGTACAACGTGGAGAATCGATTGTGTTTTTATTAAATAAAATACCTTTGTAAGTAATTTATGAGGGTCGTCTAAAAACAAAGGAAAACGTTTACAATACAGTTTAATATTTACATTATATTCTAAATTATTTTTATAGATTATCTAAGTGTGAGAAATTGGTCATACTTATGTAAGTAGTACTCAGTTAAAGTGCAGGTGTGGGCTTAGAAAAAATGAAAGAATTATTTCAAACTAGTTCCGCCCACGGATTCGCTCGCGTGCTGTGTTGATAAACAGTAGCCTATGTTCTTCCCTAGATTTCAAACTAAAAAGTTTTGTCAAATTTATTTGGTATGAATTATACAAGGTGTCATTTAAATAACAAGCTATACGATAAGGATTCATCGTGGAATGCACCCAAACATTTTTTTATTTTTTAACCGACGAAAAAAAACGGAGGAGGTTATCAATTCGACGCGTATATTTTTTTTTTGTTTGTTTTTTTTTTATGTATGACCACGCATAACTTTTTATATAGTAGTCCGATTGTGATAATTCTTTTTTTATTGGAAAGGGTATACTCCGAGGGTGGTCCCATATAAATTTGGAAAACAAAATCGAACCCTAAGGGTCAGAAAACAGGGGATGATTGATTGTTCACTCAGTGATTGTAATGTATTACCACGCGTATCTTTATACAGAGTAGTCCGATTTTGATCATTCTTTTTTCATTGGATAGGGTATACTTTGCCAAGTATTATTAGTACATTAAAACCACAAAAAATTGTAAAATAAAAACTTTTTAACAAAAAATTAAACCGCCGAAAAAACTGAAAAGCAAAAAATAATAAACCTTAAAATTTTGAGTCGGCGCTGAAAAATCAATGAACAAAGATCACTCAAAGCGCCGTCTCATAATTTTAAGGTTTATTATTTTTTGCTTTTCAGTTTTTTCGGCGGTTTAATTTTTTGTTAAAAAGTTTTTATTTGGTTAGAAAACGTCAAATGACGTCTCCCGCTTTGAGCGGAGCGGGACGGCGTGTCAGACTTTTACTGACTAAAACCCACCCGTGTTCCTTCAGCTGACTGTGCAGGGCCACGGTAACTCTTCCGAACAAATCCGGGACCCAGCACCCTAATTGCGAAACACACAATTTATCAGAACCTGAATGGGATTGAAGATTATTTCTAAACCATTGCGTCATTTATTCGAATAAATTGTCAGCTCAGCAACGTAAATAACGCAATGAATGTTGTTTAACTATGAATATTAAACAAATTCCTACCGATAAAAAGTTCCGCAATTACCCCTCTGGATTTTCCCTGGAGTTAACTAATCCCTTTATGACTGGCTAATAGGTACTTTTATTGATAAAGGGTCAAAATTTAATTAGTTGCCAATACTTCACCCACGTGTTGGGTACTGATAACGAAAGCTATAGAAATTAACGAGAATATTGACTGGCCTGTTAGCCTAGTGGATAGTGGCCCTGACTGCTAAGACTGAGGTCGTGGGTTCGATTCCCACCCAGGACAAATCTTTGTGTGATGAGTACGATACATTTGTTCTGTGTCTGGGTGTAATTTATCTATAGTATGTATGTATTTAGAATCAGAATCAGAATCATTTATTTGTGAAACATAGGTTACAGGTCAAGGTGTTAATAATTAAATTATGCGCTATGTTTTGACATTGATGACATACAAAATTTTTGGTGAAAGTTATCATAAAAATAAAAATAAAAGCATACCAAATTCATTATATAAAACAAAAAAATAACTAGAAAATAAAATACATGCATGAGAAATATTCGATAATTACGAGTAATAGGTATGTCAATGTACATACAGTAGTTACAGTGATTTATCATTTAGGTAATCATCTAGGGCATAGTAACATTTCTCCACCAGTAATTTAGAAAAACATTTTTTAAATTTTGTTAGTGGCATGCTTCTTATTACCTCAGGTATTTTATTATAAATTTTGGGCGCAACACCAAAAAAGCTCTTTTTCATTAATGATGTATTGCACTTTGTCATACATAATTGATTCTTATATTGACTACGGATTGGCTTTCTCTTAACCGCTGACAACTTAGTAAATAGATGCGGATTTGATTTTACAAACAATGCAGTTTCTAATATATAAATAGCTGGTAGTGTTAAAATCTTAAATTTCTTAAAGTAGGGATCGCAGCTGTCTGTTGGTTTTAGATTACACATGGATCGTACACATCTTTTTTGCATCCTGAATATAAGTTCCCTGTTAGTTGATTGTCCCCAGAAAACAACACCATACCGTAGAACAGATACTACAAGTCCATGATAGGCTGTTAGCAGAGTCTCTGCATTTACTTTCCTAAACAGTTGAAATAGTAGATACGCAGACTTACTAAGTCGCTTGCAAATTTCTTCTACGTGAGGTTTCCAGGTTAATTTGTGGTCTACAGTTATTCCTAAGAATTTGGCACTCGTGATTTCTTCTATTTTACATTCATTATAAGTTATATTTAATGGTGGATACTCACGCCGCTGATGAAATTGTATAATTTTTGTTTTTGATAAATTAATTTTAAGATTATTATTATTGAGCCAAGTTATGATATTATTTAGAGAATTATTGACTTCATTTCGATAATTGTTTGGATCGGTGCATTTTATTATAGCCGTACTGTCATCTGCAAAAAGTACCATTTTATTCCTTGAATTTTTTGGAAGATCATTGATATAAATTAAAAAGAGTGGGGGCCCCAATACGCTGCCTTGAGGTACGCCATATTTAACATATCTTGCTTCAGAGATATACTTAGTTTCTAATTTAGAAATATTTAAGTATATTTATCAGTTGTCTTGTTGCCATAGTACAGGCTCTGCCTAGTTTGGGATCAGATAACGGTGTGTTGGTTGTCTTAAGATATTTATTATTATTATTTTTACTAAACAACAAAAAAAAATGCACCGTCCAACTTTGTTAAAAAAAATTATTGATACTGTGCCAAGTATTCAAAACCAGCCCATATTGTTTCCACTGCTGGGATACAGGCCTCCTCTTGGCAGGCGCGGTCCGAGGGGGGGGGGGGGGGTCCTAGGGATCATGACCCCCCCCCCCCCCCTCCAAAGACAGTCATGCTGTCGAAACCCTGAACGATTTGCCACGGAGACTCCGAGGGACATTTGCAAAAAGATTATAACCCGGGACATCATGCTGATCAGTAGCGCTTGCGACTACTAGACCAAAGAGGATGTACCTTCCTAAAAATATTCTTCAGTACTCATGGTGACCCCCCCCCCCAAAATGTTAGGCTGCGACCGCGCCTGCCTCTTGGTGCGAGGAATGGGCGGTAATCCACCACACGGCCCCAGTGCGGGTTGGTAGAGGTCACATGTCTTCAAATTGTTGGTTCTAAGATATGCCGGTTTCCTCACGATGTTTTCGTTCACTGTTGTGAGAGCAGTGGTGATGATATTATTTATACAAAGTACAGCGCTTGCTTAGGTTCGAAACTACGAACCCACGACTTATAATTCGTAAGTCGGGGTGAGGGCGCGTACACATAGAACGTCCGTTTTACAGGTCCGTTTAAACGTATATGTTATTAGCGTATGTAGTTGTATGAGCGAGTTCACACAGAATACAGTATTCCGGATCCAGTAAAAAATACCGATCCGACAAAATAAGCAGGAATCCGTTTTACAGGTCCGTTTAAACGTATAGGTATGTTATTAGCGTATGTAGTTGTATGAGCGAGTTCACACAGAATACAGTATTCCGGATCCAGTAAAAAATACCGATCCGACATAATAAGCAGGAATCCGTTTTACAGATCCGTTTAAACGATATGTTATTAGCGTATGTAGTTGTATGAGCGAGTTCACACAGAATACAGTATTCTGGATCCAGTAAAAAATACAGATGCGACAAAATAAGCAGGAATCCGTTTTACAGATCCGTTTAAACGATATGTTATTAGCGTATGTAGTTGTATGAGCGAGTTCACACAGAATACAGTATTCCGGATCCAGTAAAAAATACCGATGTGACAAAATAAGCAGGAATCCGTTTTACAGATCCGTTTAAACGATATGTTATTAGCGTATGTAGTTGTATGAGCGAGTTCACACAGAATACAGTCCGGATCCAGTAAAAAATCCCACACACAACGGAAATAATTTTTTTGCCTTAAAAATGGTTGTATCCACGGATATCGAGGGATATGCCTTGGGGGCATGGCACGTGCCGCCTCGATACTATCAATTGGTAGTATGTTCGAACAGCGGGTGTACGCTTCATTCAGTCGCTTTGCAACTGCGTACAGTGCACTATTGATGCGTAAAAAACCAAAATGCCGAGTTGTGCAGTAATTATATCTATGCATGTATCCAATAACGCCGGGGCTTCCTCCGACGCAGACGACGATAGTACCAATATAACACGACAACGTCCATCCTCGTCAACTGAATATTACCTCCAGTAGCGACGGATCAGTTAAAAAGGATCCTGTAAAATCGGACGTTCTATGTGTACGCGCCCTTACAGGTAGGCCACCACTGCTCTCTCCAAGTACAACAAGGCAACCAATCTTACACACACTCACCCTACACTTACTCACTACATACACACACATACCCTACACTTATTCTATACACACACACACTCATCACACAGTTAAACTTTTTTTTTAAATTTTACTTTTAATTTACATATATTAGAATCTGTTTTCTTTGCCACATCTCTTATTGTTTAAACGTCCTAATTTACTTTTATTATGGCTTTGTTTGTTTACGGAGATTCACTGACTCCTAAGTCACAGGCCTACACCTAGTTTAGGAGTCAGAGGATTTAATTAATGTGACCTATACTCCATTTGTTTAGGTAGTTAACTAAAGGTAAACAATCTTGATATGTCTTTTTATATAAAATAAATCGTATAAAAGACCAACAAATATTATTTAAATTAAGTTACTTACCTAACATCGGTTTAAGTAAATACCTAATTGTAAACATTTTTAGATTCAATTTTTAGACAGTTTTTTAGATAAAAGATATGTTAAGATTGTTTACATTTAGTTAACTACCTAAACAAATGGAGCATAGTAATAAGTCTTAAATGTTCTTAGTTTTATGGATATTTTAATGTCATGGCTTGTGGTGAAATAAAGAATTTATTATTTATTTTATTTATTATGTTAGTACATATGTAGATAGTTTTTGGAAATTGTCATTGACCTTCGCCCATCGAATTATGTTTCTTTTTACACGCTTTATATTAGCTTCACTTGTATGTTTGTATATTTGTATGTTTGTTTGTAACCGACTCCTTATAGCGCGATTTTGACCCACTTTAAACGACCCGATTTCATTCAAACTTTGCACACCTGTCAAGGACCGATGACAAAGCAATAATTTCATAAATTTGTGCCATTATCCTTGCCAGGGTTACCAGGACAGCAAAAAAACTATCTTCGAAAACTACGCTGACATACGTAACAAACTAATTTGTGCCAGTATCCTTGCCAGGGTTACCAGGACAGCAAAAAAAACTGTCTTCGAAAACTACGCTGACATACGTCACAAACTACGCTGACATACGTCTCAAAATTCGAAACACCCTAAAAATAGAAAATAAATAATAGTTTAAAAAACCTAAAAAACACGCTTCCATTGAAAACCAAACTAAAAAGTACAAAATAATGGAAAAAAAGCGTGGGGTGCCTGATATCAATAATACCTAAAAAAGCACCTACGTACTTTTTAGTTTGGTTTTCAATGGAAGCGTGTTTTTTAGTTTTTTTAAACTATTATTTTTTTAATTCCATTTAAATTATTCTCGAAATCGAATGTATAATAATATGCTTCATCGATTTCAATACTCGATCATTTATTTGCATTCCACGATGTGTACTTAGGTGGAAAGAATTTATTCTTATAGAGAACAATTTACTAAACACATGAGATATGAATACAAGTAAATCTTGTGGTTATCTTAATTCCTTCTAATATTTTGGAGATATGAGTAACAGAGTGTAATGTCCCGAAAGAGTTACCGTGAACCTGGTATATAGGCAAATGAAGGAGGGTGGGTTTTAGTCAGTAAAAGTCTGACACGCCCTTCCGCTCCACCCAGAACGGGAGACGTTATTTGATGATTTCGTACCCACAAAAAAAAGGTGTATAGTGCACTCATCTCGACAGAAAATCTCGGTGTCGTGTCAGCACGCGTAGCATGGCCACCATAGAAAGAACTTTGTCTATTCTTAGTAAAACAGAGACAGAACTGTCATGCTACGCCACCATAAAACGG
This sequence comes from Aporophyla nigra, assembly GCA_947507805.1. Classification (NCBI taxonomy): domain Eukaryota; kingdom Metazoa; phylum Arthropoda; class Insecta; order Lepidoptera; family Noctuidae; genus Aporophyla; species Aporophyla nigra. Next base: position 8,404,825 of record OX382319.1, on the reverse strand, counting down.
TACAAATATTTCTACAATCTTTAATTCTGTCTTTAATCTTTCTACAATCTGTAATTTTGTCTATTCTTCTGTCGACAAAATCCATTTCTACTGGTGGGCTACTTTTTTTTGGAATAACTTCTCGCAAGTCAACCTATGAGGTTTATCATCATCATTTCAGCCGCAAGAAGGCCACTGCTGAACATAGGCCTCCCCAATTTGGAGGGGTTTGCCAAAAGCGTGGCGCGCTTAGCAGGCGGATTGGCGATCGCAGTATGGTGGTAAAATGCATAGAGAACGCTGCTGCCCATTCTCTAGTAAGTCCCTTAGTCGCCTCTTACGACACCCACGGGAAGAAATGGGATAATGATATTCTTTACGTCCGACACCTCACGGACGAATCAAATAGGTAATTATAATATATAGTCCTCCAGACCGTATTTCGGCCACGGCGGCCAATCTCAATGGAAACTAGCCATCGGCGCGGTAGATACTAAAGTGCAGGCGAGTGTGCGCAGACATAGGGGCACTCACTCTTCCCTCACTCTCATAGTCCAATGGGACGGTAATCCGACACGACCGGAGAGAGATCAGGCGCAAGACCAACGGCTTAACATGCGTACCAAGGCACGGGGTACCATACCGACAACTTTCAAATTCCGGGCTGTTATTAAGAAATTCCTATTGGAAAAACCCAATAACCCTTTGCCCGACCTCGGATTCGAATCTAGGATCAGCAGTCTTGTGATCACGAGACCAACGGGGCAGTTTATAAAAAGCGTGGCTTGGTAACAGATTTCTATGTAAATAAGTACCTAAATTAATTAATATTTTATTACTTACACTATTAAAACCAATAGGTATTAAATGAATAAAAGGTGCTTAAATTAAAATCTATAAACAGAGTTTCTAATTAACAGATTATACACAATTTAGTACATCTTTGAAGACTGTAGTTTGACAATGATTAAATACGGCCTATTCTTCGTTTTTATTGGTAAATATTTTTTTATTTTCTTAAGGAATATCTCCTTTTTAGGGTTCCGTACCCAAAGGGTAAAACGGGACCCTATTACTAAGACTCTGCTGTCCGTCCGTCTGTCTGTCTGTCTGTCCGTCTGTCACCAGGCTATATCTCATGAACCGTGATAGTTAGAGAGTTGAAATTTCCACAGATGATGTATTTCTGTTGCCGCTATAACAACAAATACTAAAAAATGGAGTAAAAATAATATTTAAGGGGACTCCCATACAATAAACATGATTGTTTTTTTGCTCGTTCTTGCTCGATATTGATAACGGCACCAGGTAGACACTTGAATTATTCAAATAATTAAATTAAAATAAAACAAATATTTAAAGGCTCCCTTAAAACAAACGAGATTTTTTGCCGATAGTGGTACAGAACCCATCCTGCGCGAGTCCGCTCGCATTTACGTCCGCTCGCGTTTAAGTTTAGCGTGGATGTGACGCATACTTTCCCCCACCTTTTTAATATTTTTGTTGTGATCAGTCTGTTTTTGCGGCATATTTCCCGCAAATAAACGGTTTTTCTTTCTTTATTTCACGATGCAAAACGATACAATACAAACTATTTCAGGTCTCATAATCCACCAAGGAGTAGATGCCCATCCATCCACGAGGAGAAATGACACCAAAATAGGTTCTAAAAACCACAAGTTTCCCAGCAACGCAGTGAGAAGAGCAATCTTCTATGACAATGGAAATTCTGGGTCTCACGGGTCTCAGAATAAGAACGGGTATAAAAGTGACAGTTCGAAAGAGAACTCTTTGGAGAGTGTCGTTCTGGCCATAGACACTGGGGTGAAAACCTTCATGAAGAGTAAGAATAAGCCAGATATTGTTGACAGTATTGCCAAAACTTTAGTTGATTTTGCTAAGAATAGCGCTGGTAATCCTGTTTACAGGTCTAAGGGAAAGCAATATGATATAAGTAAGTATTTTGAATAGTATAACGTCAAGGAATTAGCGTTTGGTAGCCTCCAAACGTCTTTTTTTTTGCAGTTGCAACACTGTGTCTATCTGCAAAAATTTCACCGTTAAAATTCAATTTTTTTACTTTTTTTTTGAAAAATTGTCATTTATTTTAGAACTTACTTCAAATGTAAGTTTAAGATTAAGTATTAATAAATACGTTCTTATAAGACATACGTTCTTAATAATTCCCTTTAAATTTAAGGTGAAGATATATAAATCCAAATCCATGGTCAAACCTGATGTCTTGTATGGATCAGAATGTTGGACCACAAAAGGAATGAATGAAAAGCAATTGCATGCAGCTGAGATGAGAATGTTAAGAGGGATGTGTGGTGTTACACGACAGGATAGAATAAGAAATGAGTACATAAGAGGAAGTCTGAAAGTGGCACGGATAACTGAAAAGTTGTGTGGGAATCGGTTGTCATGGTATGGTCACGTGATACGGAGGAATGAGGAAAATGTCGTGAGGAAAGTATTGAGTATGAATGTCGATGGCTACAAGAGTAGAGGGAGACCAAAGAAACGATGGATGGACTGTGTGAATTATGATATGGATAGAAAGGGGGTGACTACTGAGATGACGACTAATAGAGAAGTGTAGAAGAAAAAGACTTGTTGTACCGACTCCAAATAAATTGGGATAAGGGCAGGAGAATAATGACGACCTTTTAAAAATTTATATATCATTTCGTATACTAGAAGAATGCGTTTTGTTTGAATTTCCAACTCAAATTAAATCAAAGCAGAGGTAAAATAACTGAACGGACTGTAGGTGAAGTAAACTGTCATGACATCAAGTGAAATGACAGTTCTCTTCACCTACAGTCTGTTCACAGTTAGTTTTGACACTATTGACAACACACTTCAAGCTCACTGCACTTTAACGCTGGGATTTTTCAAGTATAGCGCCCTTGACAAGTACTTATTACCGAAATAGGATATCTAACTGTTAAAATAATCCATTTGCCTCTGAAATTCTACGCTTGAATGACTATGTTTTGAACCATGACATTTGATTCGAGAATAATTTCAAAATCAAAATACATGAGTTCAAACTAGGTTGAGAATCAGCTCTATTCCCAAAACGCCCGCCAAAACGTCCGCTTTTCACCACTTCCTAGATCTTTAGCTAGGAAAAAGAATTGTTAGTATAATTAACTTATAATGTTCCCACTGCTGGGTCACATGCCACCTCAGTGGGCTAGAAACCAACATGTGGGCCCGGTGCAGGTTAGTAGATGTGGCATGTCTCCAAGACAAAATCTCTCTCTCTCTCTCTCTTGTCTCATTTCCAAAATGACGCAAGTCTCCTCACGTTGTTGTCCTTCACCATTTTGAAAGCAGTTTTATTGTTTTTAGCGTATTATTTAATTTTTTAACATTTTCAGGGCCAGAATTAATTCGCTTCAAAGAAGATAAACCTTCGGTTTTGCTTGAGATTAATTCGAAATCAATCATTAATGGTCTCAAGGACTTGCTACGATCCAAGACGGTTCACAAGATGATGGAGCATTTTACTAAAGAAGCTGCGATTGTCTACCGTTCCATTAAATATGAGTTAGAAAAATAATAGTTTAAAAAAACTAAAAAACACGCTTCCATTGAAAACCAAACTAAAAAGTACAAAATAATGGAAAAAAAGCGTGGGGTGCTTTTTAAGGTATTTTTTAAATTATATCAGGCACCCCACGCTTTTTTTCCATTATTTTGTACTTTTTAGTTTGGTTTTCAATGGAAGCGTGTTTTTTAGTTTTTTTAAACTATTATTTATTTTCTATTTTTTAGGGTATTTCGAATTTTGAGACGTATGTCAGCGTAGTTTGTGACAGTTTTTTTGCTGTCCTGGTAACCCTGGCAAGGATAATAGCACAAATTTATGAAATTATTGCATTGTCATCGGTCCTTGACAGGTGTGCAAAGTTTGAATGAAATCTGGTCGTTTAAAGTGGGTCAAAATCGCGCTATAAGGAGTCGGTTACAAACAAACATACAAATATACAAACATACAAATATACAAACATACAAGTGAAGCTAATATAAAGCGTGTAAAAAGGGAAAAATAACAAAGATGAAGAGCAATAAATATTTATGTTGTTTGAATAAAGTTTTTTTGCTTGAGTTTTGTTTTTGATCGCATCATCAGTTATGTTTGGTAGACAGTGAATATTCCATTATCCAACTAAAATACAGAATATATTCAAAAAGCCAATTTATTTCCATACAAAAAATCAACTGTCGTCTGTCCATTTTGCGTTATTGCTTGTACAAACAATAATAACACTATTATAGTTGAAAAATTTAATTTTCGAGGTTTTGGTGCATAAGCGGTGAAAAAAAAAAAAACTTGTGATTAACTGAACTGCTTTGAGAGATTTCCCATAAAAACTGGAATATTTTAATCGCATGGACTTTTGAATTGCACACATAACACGATCACTGATAATTTTATTGGAATGAATTAAGTTCAAATCGTTTATAACTAAAAACTTTATTGACAACAATGTCTTTTAACTTATACCCAAAATTTACAGTTTTCTCTATCAATATTACAGGCACTCCTCTAAATTACTTTATAAAGACAACCTTTTGAAATCAGCCGTTGGATGTCAAAAGGGCGACCCTCTTGGGCCAGTCATTTTTAGTTTGGCAATAAATCCATTTATTTGACAACTAAATTATAAATTCAACGTATGGTATTTGGATGACGGAACCCTAAGAGGTGATGTAAACACAGTCTTAAAAGATTTAACTTTATTAAGAGAAAAATTTAGTTCCATTGGCCTAGACCTTAACCTATCAAAATGTGACATTTATTTTCCCCAAACCAGTGACAGACAGATTACTATAGCAAAGTTTAATACAATAGCACCAGACATCAAAATAACGGAAAGAAATTCTCTTCACCTCCTAGGGTCCCCAATTTTTGAAGAATCCTTTCCAACGTTAATTGAGGAGAAAATACAGAATTTTATGATGTCTCGGAAAGATTTTTCAAAATTAACATTAATTCGGTCTTCACACTGATTCGGTACTGTTCTTTTGGACCAAAATTAACATATAGCCTTCGCTCCTCCCATTTATAGAAGCACCCACAACTTTTAGAAAAAGCAGACCAAATTATTAGAAACACTCTGACTTCGATACTAAATGTGGCCCTGGACGACCGAGCATGGCAGCAAGCCACACTTCCCATTTGCCTGGGTGGTCTCGGCATCCGCAAAATTTCAAGTATAAGTTTACCGGCCTTCCTCTCCTCGTTCCTCAGTATCGATAAATTAACCAGGAATATTTTATCTTCCACACTGGTAGATTTAGAAGTACCGTGTTCCGTGTGTTGCAACCTGTATTGACACCCTTGCGCCATCTCATGTTCTTAGCACGGCGGGCTGTGCTGGCACCGCACGCCGCTGCTGCGGCAGCTGAGACCCTCAAGTGGCGCAAATACTATAACCTTATAGGTAACTACAGTTTTGAGCCGTTTGGGGTTGAAACGCTCGGGTCATGGAGCCCGAGTGCGCGCCACCTTTTAATGAAATTTCATATCGACTGGTCGACAGTTCACGTGACCAGAGGGCTGGGTCATTCTTTGGCCAAAGAATTAGCATTGCCATTTAACGTGACAATGCTGCCAGTCTTCTGGGCACGTTTCCAGATGACAGTGATGCGGACGAGTACTTCGACGCCTAAAGTGTCCTTTGTTTTTGTATTTATTCAAATAGTTAGTTATTTATTTTAGTATATCTGTATATTAGATTATGATAATACACATAGGTGTCTCAACCCAAAAAAAAAAACTTTGCTACGTTGGTCAAGTAGTCACAAGTGCTGAGCATAAGATATTGGGTTCGATCCCCAGGTCGGGGAAAGTGTTATTAGGTTTCTCATCTGGGATTTTTCTGTAGAAGCTCGAAGTCAGGATTTATATCCAGTTGATATCTTTCGGGTCGCCTCTTATTACATGGGATTTGACTGGTGTACTATGTTTACCTCTGAGAAACCCTTCGGAGATAATTATGATTTAATTGTGCATTGTTAGGGTTCCGTACCATCTGCCAGGGTCGCGGATTTGTTCGAAAGAATTACCGTGGCACAGGCAACTGAAAGAATATAGGTCGGTTTTAGTCAGCAAAAGTTTAATATGCTCCGGGAATTCCACCCAGAGCGTGAAGGAGAAGTCATTTGATGATTTTGAAAATGGTTCCGTACCACACTGGTGATTGGAAAGAAAGTGTAATCTGTGTACCGCTGCCATGAAAACGTTCCGTCTGAAAGTGAGGGAAATGAGCTGTGTCTGCTCACATGTGGCATTATAATATCTCTAACCCCGAAGGTTGGTCTCAATGGACACTGGCCGCCATGGCTGAAATGTGGTCTGTAGGACTAATTTAGTTATATGTAATCGTAAAAAAATAATTAATTGCATAATGAAAGTGATCAATGTTCTTTAGTGGCTTTTTATTTAGGCCAATGGTTTGTGAGTTCCGGGATATTTATAGTTACAACCACAGTGATAATCTTATTCTTCATAGGTTTTTCGTGAAATTATATCAAATGCAAACTAATTGCTGCAGTCAATAAATGCATGCGTAAATATTCATCCCAACCACGAAACCCAACACTGAACGTGTCCGAAACGCACTTGCCGTTTAAGATTGTGCGGTACTTTAAATTATAAAGAGGCAACACTAATTTCGTGACTGTCAAAGTCAAGTTGACAATGACATTTTGATTTCATCTTCATCCAATGATTTCTATCGAGTATCGATAAGTTTGCTATCAGAAAATTAATGAATTGAATGAAATATTTTATTAAACCGTATTTAATTGTATTTGAAAAGAATAAAAGTCAAAATGCGCAGCGCTTTCGACGGACACATAGACGAAATACCATTCATATTGGTCGACAATTTCAAAAATGATTTGAACAAGAGTGCTTATTTTTTGAGTCACTACCATGGAGATCACGTCTTCGGCTTATCAGAGGACCTTTTTCGTAGGAAACTTAAAAAGAATAACGTTCTAATCTATGCTTCTAAAGTTACCATTGCGATTATTAAGGAAGAATGTCCTAAATTGGAACCGTCTCTTAAATCTTTGGAGTTGGGTAAGTTGATTGTCATTTGTTTATTTCTTTTTAGTATTCGTCTCCTTATATGATGTATATCACATAAGGAGACGAATACTACACACATTGACATGTAAAAGTGTTTGTACAAACCTACTTACAGAAATAAAATCATTTATCATTTATCGCGGTGATGAACGTATCTACATTTTCTCAATTTTACAGGAGTGCTAAAATTCTGTGAAAATTCACCTTATCAAGGTTTACCAGGTTTTTATGAGAGATAATTTTCTTTAAAACCTGGTAAAACATAAATAGGTGAGGTGTGGTTAGCGTTACCAGGCGTCCGGATAAAGCCGGACACAGTCAGGCTTTTTGGTTGCGTTTCCGGCCGAATTAGGAAGTGTCCAGCCTGTCCGGCTTTTGTTAGGCTTTCAGTACTTTTTTGGGATATTTAATAGATAATGATGAACGATTCATTTAATTTTATTGTTGTTTCATTCGAATTTAAGAAGACTTTATTGTAAATGATAAAAACATTTGTTTTACTTTTTTACTGTCGTGTTATACTAAGAAAAATTAAGGGCATCCGGCCTTTTACCCAAATGTCTGGCTAAATTGGCTGATCTGTCCGGCTTTTTGGTTTTAGACCTGGCAGCCCTAGGTGTGGTGAGGAATTTTAGTTCATCTGACTCTTACACCCCGATATGACGTCATCAAACACTGCTGATAAACTTCTACTCTTTGCTATACATATTGCCATTACAAGTAGTATTGTTGTTAATCACAATCACATGATGCTATTTTCCCCGAGGGTTTGGGCTGAAGCGCATCTTTAGTACTGTCACATTTTCCTAGTTATGTTGAAATCCCATATAAATGAGTGCTATTGCCATCATCCAGGCAAAATCGAGACATAGTGCTACTATCGAGAAATGACATATTGAAAACCCGATAACTCTTTGCTCAACTTAGGAATTAAAACCATGACTTCAGTCCCTATGCTCAGCAGTGGCAATTGCGACCACAAGACTAACAAGTACTTCATAATCTCTTAAATAATTTTCTACTTATGTATAAAATGCAATGTCATAGCAATTTTTTTTTGATTTAGAAGCCTACCCTGTCCCATTGCTGAGCAAAGGCATCCTTCCAGACATCTTTTCCAGGGCCATCTCAATCCAACCCGTGCAGTACGCAACTAGGTCCCATACTTATTAATACTGTAATTTAAAACCATTGTTAAAGCCAATTATTTTTAAAAGAGGAACCATGGAATATGAAACTCCATGGTTCCCGCCTCCTCTTGATAGGAATCAACAATTTGAAACCGTGCACCTGGCATCTGATGCTTCTGTGCTCATGTAGGTTTATGTGAAATAAAAATATTTTGATTTGATTAGATTTGATTTGATGAGTTCGTCTCGCCATCTCTCCCTGAGCCGGCCTCGATGGCGCCGTCCATCCAAAGGCTCCCACTATCTGGAGACAATCATTGTTAACTGGAAAATAAAATCCCACAATGTCTAGCAATAATATCCACTGCAATAATTGTTGCCAGTAAATCAAAATCCGAAATTCAACATCTTATTCTGATTTCTCTATAAATTATTTACAGGTAAAAACACAATATCAATAAACGCAGACGGAGAAGAAGTCTTTCTCAATGTAACCGTATTACCCGCTGGGCACTCATTAGGCTCTGTGATGTACCTCTTCGAATATAACAAACAAAACATCCTATACACTGGAGACTTCAGAATATCACGTAACAGCGTTGCAAAATACAATCATTTCCAATTGAACGGAGACCCTATTCACTTAGATGTGATGTATGTGGATACAACCTTCCAGTCCGTGCCTTCGTTTCCAAAGCGGTCTGAAGTGGTACGGAATGTGGTGTTTCATATCAAGAATTGGTTGAATCTAAGTGAGGAGAATCAGGTTATTTTGCTCACATCAGCGGGCTATGGATACGAATGCGTTTGCAACCAGATTTATAATGAGACGGGAATGAAGACTTTCGTTGGTGAATCCTATTGGAATATTTATAGGTGAGTGTGCGCTTAATTTTTCTCCTCATGACCTCATGCTCAACAGTAACTCTTACTCCACTAGAACTACAAGGCAGTTAACTGTTACCGTGTCATCTGCCTAGCTTGTTCTAACTACATATATTAGGGTAGGCTTATAGTAGGGTAGTTTTAACTGGATGCAGCTGAATCATCATCATCATCATCATTTCAGCCGAAAGACGTCCACTGCTGGACATAGGCCTCCCCCAAGCACCGCCACTTCGACCTATTCTGTGCTTCTCGCATCCAACGTATTCCTGCGGCCTTCACCAGGTCATCGGTCCATCTTGTGGGAGATCCGTAGAAAAACCAAGGTAACCGATATAGCCCGAAGAATTGCCAAACTTAAGTGGCAGTGGGCAGGGCACATTGCTCGCAGAACGGATGGCCGATGGGGTCGGAAGGTTCTGGAGTGGCGACCGCGTACTGGAAGACGGAGCGTTGGAAGGCCTCCCACAAGATGGCAGCTGAATACCAGTACTTATATATGTTTTTAAGAAATTACGAACATTAGCAGACAAAAAATTAATCACACAAGTTTATTTGGCCCTATGTCAATCTATTATTCAATACTGTATCACTTATTGGGGCGGTGCACCAAAAACGAATTTGCTTCCTCTTGAAAGAGCTCAGAGAGCAATTTTGAAGGTAGCAAACTTCCATCCCTTCTTTTTTCCCACAGATCTACTTTATAAAACTTCCAACGTGCTGACTGTTCGGCAGCTTTTCATTATGCAGTTAGTATTAAAACAGCACACCATGCTTACCTACACTGCTGACAATACTAACAAGAGACGGAATGTTATAGAATGTATAACAAATGAGACCCCAAAACATGTCTTTGTAGAAAGATTCTAAACATTTTTAGACCCATTTCTGTACAATAGATTAAATAGAAAACTAAGTATCTATAAATTAAACTACTATAGCTGTAAAAAAAATATACTTCAATATTTATTAACCATAGATTATGCACAGACGGAAGATTTACTAGTTGTCTGCAAATAAAACCGCCAACACGCTATTTTACTTTTGTTACCTAAGTTTTAATTTTAGTTATTACTACACATTGTTAATTTATTACATTAAGTATTTGTGCATTTGTAGCCTGAAACACAGGTTCTACCTAGTTCAGGCAAATTAGCAAATCTGCTCTATTTTAATTGTTTAACGTATTTATTGTAAATGTGTCCCTTTTTATTAATAAACTATTTATTATTATTATAGTAATTTACGTGGATGGTTTACCTATCTGACGTCCACAACCCAGTTACTGGGTAAAGCTAGGTTCCCACGGTGCGTGATTCTGCGAATCATCACGCACAGCCGACGACCACGGACGGCAACGCACACGGACATGGCTCTTTCAACGGAGCGTGTCGGTCTTTGTAGATCTTTTGATAGCTTCATTTCAAAATGCAAAGTGAAAGAGAAATCTCGTAAAAGAGAGAGTAAAAGTAAAAGAGGGTAAAAAAGAGCTCGGATCGCGTTACACCGCACCTTTGAAGTTATCGCCTCGGGACGGATACCGGCGGCGCACCGCCACAGAAGTCCTGTGCTAGTGCTACCACGGACGAGACCCTTCCCACGGTGTGTTGTGCGAGATGGTCCGCGTCCGTCCGCGATATCACGGACCGTGGGAAGCTAGCTTAACCCTAGATTACTAAACTATCCTACAAGTGACGTTGTTACTATAAAAAATACGACAGGAAAATAAAACAATAAATCTACGAACTATAAATTTTAATTATTTTAGAAATTAAGATTACTTATTCTTTGGGTTTAAGAGATCACATAATAATGATAATAGTTTAATTTTTTTTTGCTCTACACAGTTTAAACGGGACGCGGGAACGACGCGAACTTTGTTTTTTCCAAGAATCATGATTTTGCCGTCGTAAATTTTACAATAGTTTAGTAATCTAGGGTTAATACGGTAGTCCCTTGTAAGACTGATTGTCAGACTTTCGGACTTTTAACGACCCGTAATGACTATTAAACATCCACAAATTGGGGGGCAGCGGGGTTTAATGTGTTTTCCGAAGCACAGAAGGGTCATCTCAAGCATTCACGGACCAATACTTAGCCCCTTATTTTTTTCGGGTGGGAAATCTTTAAATGACTTCTCCCGCTCTGTGCGGAGCAGGAGAGTGACTTTTACTGACTAAAACCCTCCTGTTCCTTCAGTAGTCTGTGCCAGGGCCACGGTAACTCTACTAAATTCGCGACCCTGGCAGGGGTCTACTTAGGCCCCCTGCACAAGTTACAGTAACTTTTAAAATTAACAAACAATTATTTCTTTTTGCAGTCAATTCCCCAAGGAGATATACGGTATGACAAACGACCCATCATCCCGGATACATCTTAGCACAAAATACCGGTACAGGGGAGGACAAAACGCTACAAAACTTGAAATATACTTCTCAGCATACAAATGGGGGGACAAGTTAAATTTAGATGAAGATTTCTTATCTTTTAAAGAAAATAGAATTGAAGTATGTTTTTCAACGCACTGCGGTCGAGATGAACTCATATATTTTATAAACTATTTTAAGCCGAAGAAAATTGTAGGTTTTCCAGACGCTTTTGATACTAAATGTAATGTCAATATTTTTCAAGATGGCGTCTTAAATCAAGAGCCAGTGAAAGACTTTAAGATTTCTCCGAGAAAGAGAAAGATAGTGAGAGAAAGAGAGGTTAGAGTTGGGAAGAAAGTGCCTGCTAGTGTGTTGAAAGAGGCTTTTGAATGGTGATATGTAGTTTATAAAATGTGTAAGTGTACGTTTGGGGCCATCCATAAATTACGTCACACGTTAAGGGGTCGACGAATTGTGACATTGTGTGACAAGGGGTGAGAGGGGCCCTAAATTTTGTGACGTCACATTTCAAAATTGAATATACATATTTAAAGTACTATTAAAATACGAAATATGAAATGAAAAAGAAATTAAAAAAAAAATCAATGTCTAGATGTAAAATTGCAAAATATGTGACGTCACACTAGGGACAAGCTGACAAGCTGTGACAAGGACGGGGGGGTCAAAATATCATGAAATTTGTGGGACGTAATTTATCGATGGCCCCTTTCTTGAGAGAAAGTCGTTCATAGCTCTACTTTCCGTCGGCGCGGCGGCGGGACAGCACCCTAATATGCTATCCTACAAACAATCACCATCAGCCTATAGCAGTCCACTGCTGGCATAGGCCTCTCCAGTTTCACGCCATTCTGCTCGATTCTAGCTCTGCTACCAGCCACCCTGCGAAGATCGTCGCTCCACCTAGCCTGAGGGCGTCCTACCTTACGTTTGCCGATTCGCGGTCTCCACTCAAGAACACGTCTACCCCAACGGTCATCGGTTCTACGGCTAATATGGCCGACCTATTGCCACTCCAGCTTGCTTATTATCTTGTCCAGGGTGTCCTGTTGCTTGCACGCTACAGGAGTTGATGGACGATACTGAAAGTGCTAAACTCGTAGCGAAATTCTGGGCTGACTATATTTAGATTACTATCGAAACGCTAAGAAAAAGCACCATATTTGCGTAACGCACTGTCAATAAGAATCTGAATAATTTTGAAGTGATTTTTTTTTTTCATTAATTCTAATTCATTACGTCTTATGTTCGAAAAATTGTCTGCTCTAAAACGTATACAGGATAAGTTTTTATCCAGTGCGCAAATTGTAACCATGAATTCAGCATATTCTAGACCCCCTTGCGCAGAAAATTTTCGTCGGTTTTACAAAAAAAAATCAGCTGTTTCATAGAAAAATGCAATACCTACAGGGTCGAAATGTATGGAACAGCTGATTTTTTTTAATATCCGACGAAAATTTTCTACACTATCATTCTAGACCCCCCGTCTAGAATGATATGCTGAATTCATGGTTACAATTTGCGCACTGGATAATAACTTATCCTGTATGTATAACGCAATGATTTTTGTGGAACTTAAAATGAAAGAGTTTCGTACTGGTAGTATGTCAAGCATTTACCCCTTTTTGTTTCTTCTTTTTCATTCAGCTCGCTCTTCGTGTCAGACTTTTACTTTACTGACTAAAACCCACCAAGTGTCCCACCAGTTGTCCGTGCCAGGGTTTTTTTTGAGGGTGGGAAATCATCAAATGACGTCTCCCGCTCTGGACAGAGGAGCGGGGGGGCGTGTCAGACTTTTACTGACTAAAACACACCCGCGTTCCTTCAGTTGCCCATATGCCAGGGCCGAGGTATCTCTTTCGAACAAATCTTGCGACCCTGGCAGGTATCGGTTCTAGCAGATCCTCTACGCGCCGTTGACCCGAGCCTGGTCCTTACCGGGCGGCGAGCTACTCATTGCTCGCCGCCCCCCGTGCCAGGGTCACGGTTACTCTATCGCACTAATCCGCAACCCTGGCAGGATGTATTTACCCATCAGGTGCTTATACCAACCTTTTTTTTTCTCACATCCTTGCGGGGCCTTCTCTGGCCGCAATACAAACAGAGAGCAACCGAATCACGAGAATCAGCGACTCCTCGAGCTGACTGTGTCGATATTCATACGATTTTCCACTCTAGGCTTTAGTAATAGCGTTCTATTTTCAATGGATCCCGAAAATTGCTGCGGCATTTGGGAGGCGATTCGATAACTGAATGAGAAATAGAATTGAGAGAAATTTCAAAAACGCGTCATGTTTTGACTTAATTCGTTACATGAAAGAGAAAAAAGATATATATATATATATATCTCTCTCTCTCTCACTAAATCTCTTTTTCTTTATGTTTTATGAAATTTCTCTTCTATCGCGTTTAAGGTCGCGTAAATTTTGTTTAATAAAGTGTTCCATTATTTTGGAAAATGAAATTATTTAGTCAGACCACGAATATTTTTGTCGTATTCTTTGTGATATTAGGCTGTAAATTTGACTGATTGGATTATTGTGAGAGTAGGAACATGTATGTTACTATCTTTAATAAAATGTTAATGCCAAATGTTTTAAAAATAATGCATTGCTTATACCTAGTATATAAGTATTTTAATTTTTTTACTGTGCTATTTTTTCAATAAAATATTTTTGAAACTGTACCTATTTTTTTTATTATATTTATTAAAAACTTTTGGAGCAGGGAGCAAGCATGGTGAATTGGTGATCTTTGCTCATTCTTTCCCTGTAGAAGAGGCCTTTGTCCCGCAGTTAGACTTACTGTACTTTAGAGGTATGAAAAACGGAGTGTACAGTTCACTCAATCTCCGTAAAAAGGGGAGGCTGATCCGACCAAACGGCTGTTGTGTCTGGTAGGCTACTGCCTCAAGATTGATGTCGGGACCTTGTGTATATGCTAGTTGTGCTGTAAACTGATTGCGCGATGCAGGTTTTTCTTACATGTCGACTCTCTTACCCTTTGGTGTTTTTTGAACTTCTGGCTACCCGTGACGAATGATAGCCGGTCCAACGCAATGGCTTAACGTGCTTTCCGAGCGTCAATAGGTACAACTCGATCCCGAGAACGTGCCCCGGACAACTGGATCTCGAGATAATTCAACTCCAGCGGGGCGAGTACGGCGTACTGTAAAATAGGTTTCAGTCACACATTTTTGTCACAGTTTGGGAACAAAAACCATGATAAAATGCGCAGGACAAGTCGCCCATGACAACTAGACCATGACTACTCGACCATGAGAACTCGACCCCGACAACTCGATCCCCACAACTTGACCCAGACAACTCGATCCCTACAATTTGACCACGACAACTCAACCTTGTTGGTCCTCGGTTTTGCGGTAGGATTTTTGCGGAACGAGTTATCCAGGTCGATTTGTCTCGCAGTCGAGTTCTCATAGAATCAAAAAGCGGGTCACCCATCAAAACCGAAACAAATTGATCAACTCCGGCTGTTATTTACCCACGAGCCAGTCGGTCAAGAGTTAATTAATTTAAAAAAAACGATGAAACTGCACTCATTAAAGATAATTAATTGGCATTAATTGGACTGTGAAATTACAGTCGTTATGAATTCGAAACCGTATACATCGATCAGTTAGAAGTTACTTCGTCGAGATGAAATCATTAATTCTTATCCAGTTGTTTGTAATTTTATGTAAGTAAACCTGATTAAATTACATACGTACAGACGCCAGCACATCAAGGTACCCGAAACTGTCAAATTGTCCCAATCAACTTTGAACTTAATGATTTAGAGATAAAGTTAAAAATCCATTAAAGAAATGTGACAGATCGTAGTAACTCGATGCGCTGGCGTCTGTACATAAACTCACGCCTTTCTCCCATGGGGGTAGGCGGAAACTACAGCACGCCACCTGCTACATACTGGCACTGGCTGGCAAAAGCTAATTATTTATCTATTAATTTTTTTATGTAATAAATTTTAATTTAATTTTTATAAAAAGAAGCCTATATGCTTACTCAGTTCTATCGGTGTTCCGAATTTCATCCAAATCCATTCTACCATTTTTGCGTGATTGAGTAACAAACATCCAAATTTTCACATTTAGGATAACATGGAGATCTGCTGTAGTATGAGGACCTTCGTTCGATTCTCAGGTCGGACAAAGTGTTATTGCGTTTTTCCATCAGAAATTTCTCAGTAGCAACCCCGTGTGGATTTGTGCCTGGTTGATGGCAATAGGCTCGCCCCCTATTACAGGGACATAACAGGCGAAATATAGGTGTGTACTATAAGTACACCTGAGTGTATGTACTACGTGAGTTCGACAAATGGATGTACGAATAACACTTGTGCGACAAAACTGTACTGCGACTCACCATAGTTCGAATGCACGCTTGTGCGACACCCTGAATCTAGCGTAGAAGGTCACAGTTTTAACCTAACCTAATGTACTACGTGAGCTCGAGTGTGTCGCACAAGCGTACACCTCGGCTCAACCTTCCGAGGAAATCACAAATCGTAGTTTCGAAGAACATCCTTAAATAATTACACCAACCTCGAACGTTGGAAACTAATTTATGAGTTTAGAAAATAAATATTCTTTTTTCTTTATGATGACGTTAAACGAAATCTATTTTAGATCCAAAATATTCTGAACAACAGGCGGAGCCTCAAACGTAAGTTAAAATTAATACTTATTTTTACACGGTTCCATTATATTAGCTTTACTTGTATGTTTGTTTGTAACCAACTCCTTATAGCGCGATTTTGACCCACTTTAAGGCTGGAAACAGTGCTTGACCGACGGTCAGCGCTGACCGTCGGTCAGTGCTGACCGTCGTAGCTATATCTATGCAAGTCTATGAACGCGCACACAGCTACGCTGACGGTACGCGCGTACGTCGCCGTCGGTTGACCGACGAGTTATGAGATTGTATGGATCCGTTCAGTGCCTCGCTGACGGAGCGACCGACCGTACGCACATATTAGAGCATTCAGTAAAAGGATTCATTTTTCTTGTGAACTGTACACACGCGTCGCAGTTCGCCGTCAGCGTAGCACTGAATGCATTTTCGCAACCGACGGTCAGCGCTGAGGGTCAGAATGTACGGTCAGCACTGACCGTCGGTCAAGCACTGTTTCCAGCCTAAAAGACCAGATTTCATCCAAACATTGCACACCTGTCAAGGACCGAAGACAATGCAATAATTTCATAAATTTGTGCCATTATCCATACCAGGGTTACCAGGACAGCACAAAAACTGTCTTCGAAAACTACGCTGACAAACAAAAACACGCTTCCATTGAAAACCAAACTAAAAAGTACAAAATAATGGAAAAAAAAGCGTGGGGTGCCTGATATCAATAAAAAATAACTTATAAATAATAAAAAATTAAATGTTTATTTGTACAGACAGAAAAACTTATATAAGTACACAAGGATTAAGGGAAAAATTGTACAATAGAGTCACATTAAAGGGCAAACTGTTGCCTCCTAAACTAGGCCAAAAACCTGTGCTTTAGGAGACAAAGTTCCTCCATTTATAATAGCATACAATTTGTATGAAGTGTCATGCAAGTACTTATAGATAACAAAGAAATAAATTAAATAAACAACGCCTTAATTAAATACATTAATTAGATCTATTAAGAGACAATTGTAATAAGATTCTCGGTGTCGTCATATGTTAACTTCTGCAACCAGTCTGTAAGTTTGATTTTAACTTTATGTTTAGTCAGGGGGTAAATGAAAATAAGTTTATTAATTTTGTTGTACAGTCGAGAGCTAGTTGCTGCATATTGTCGGCTGGCAAACTTGGAACGGTATTGGACTATATCGCACACAGGAGTGCCTTTGCGTTTTTTGAGCTTAGCATGGTCTAGGTGTAGCGTAGAGTGTTTGCGCAGCACGGCGCGTAGCACAAAAAGCTGTCTCACAGTTAATACTTTGGCTTTTGAATAAAGTTGGTTGGTCGAAAAGTCTCTGCGTTTAAAGTGAATGACTTACAAGATCGCTCTTTGAGCTCTTTCAACTTTAAGTAAGGATGTTTTGTAGGTTCCGCCCCAAACTGGCGTACAATATAAAATTATTGATTGACAGAGGCTCTGGTAAACTATTAAAGATAGATCGGGACCAGCAGAGTGCCTTAGCTCCTTAAATATATAGATTAGTTTTCTGATTCTTGTACAGAGGGCGTCGATATGGGGTTGCCAGCTAAGTTTATGATCCAAGTGGACTCCTAAGTATTTCATGTCAGGGACCAATGACAGGAATGGGCAGTTGCAATTGGGCGCCTCACCTGAGCAAATGTGGGCTTTAATTTGACCCGATTCCGGTGGAGGAGGTTAGGTAGAGAGAATCTAATGACCTTAGTCTTTGCTACGTTAAGGGTAAGTAAATTTTCTGAGAGCCACTCCATCACAAAGTGAAGCGACTGTTCTGCCCTTTTAATTGCCATGTCCCAGTCAGTTTCATGAACTATCAACGCTGTGTCATCGGCGTACGTAAATATATCGCAATTTGGAATGTTTGCGTGGCACAGGTCATTGATGTAGAGCAAGAAGAGAGGGGGCCCAAGGATACTACCCTGCGGTACACCAAAGCTGATAAGTCTATCATCACTTTTACTTAAAAAGCACCCCACGCTTTGTTTCCATTATTTTGTACTTTTTAGTTTGGTTTTCAATGGAAGCGTGTTTTTTAGTTTTTTTTAAACTATTATTGTATTGTCATCGGTCTTTGATAAGTGTGTAAAGTTTCAAATTAATCCGACGTTTTGAAGAGGGTGAAAATCACGTTCAAAGATTCCGTTACATAGATACAGAACTTGCTAATAAAAGCGTGTTAAAAACTGTTTAGTCATATTCAAAAGCTTTACAGTGATATACTACACTAATGAATTGAGTAACTTTTGATTACAAATTATATGGAGACCAAAACAAATACGGTGCTAACTCTTTGAATCTCAACGGTCGAGCCGAACAACACACGCACACACAGACACACCCTCACACACACACACACAGACACACCCTCACACACACACACAGACACACACACCACACCACACACAACACACACACACACAACAAAAACATCATTCATTCATTTTTTTTTTTCAGTTTGTAAAAATTCAAAACATTGTGAATAAACACTTTTTCATATTCATTTTTTTTTTTTTTAATATCACAGCATTTGATTTCAGATCACAAAATAGTCTTAAACAACGGTCGGTGACGTTGAATCGCGTATACTCGGCTCCAGTCGGTCGGTGACGCTGAATCGGATATACTCGGATCCAGTCGGTCGGTGACACTGAATCGGATATACTCGGATCCAGTCGGGCGGCGACCTTGAATCGGGGATACTCGGCTTTAGTCGATGGTGCCGCAGAACCGAGTATATTTGGCTCCAGTCGGTTGATGACGCTGAGTCGGGTATACCCAGCTCTAGTCAGTCGATGTTGCTGAATCGGCTATACTCGGCTCCAGTCGGTCGGTGACACTCAATCGGGTATTCTAGGCTCCAGTTGTAATTTTTCGCTTGTTTAAAACCTAATTATTTTATTCATTTTTACAGAGTATCAGCACACATAGACAATCCCAATTTTATTAGAGACCGCTTAAGAAGTATGTACCTCTAATACAAGTAATTATTAAGAAAATTTAACCGACATAGCTCGCAGAGTAAGCAAGCTGAGGTGGCAGTGGGCTGGCCATGTCTGTCGAAAGACCGATGGCCGATGGAGCAGACGAGCCCTGGATTAGAGACCGCGTATCGGCAAGCGTAGTGTGGGATGCCCCCCAGCTAGATGGACCGACGACCTTTAAATGGTGGGCGGAGGACAGGGTGTTCTGGCACCATCTGGGAGAGGCCTATCAATTAAAAGAAAGAAAGAAAGCCCACAAGTCCACCGCTGGACATAGGCCTCTCCCATGCTGGCCACAACACCCTGTCCTCTGCCTAAAGACCTATATCCTACAGTAAACCGCGACAGGTCGTGTTAATTGATTGAAAATTTAACCGACAAGATAGACCGACGACATAGTGAAGATCGTGGGAATCTGCTGGATGTGGGAAGCGAATAACGGTCATCGTGACGATGTTGGGGACGATCTATGGTCGCGGGAATTTTTGTTGAAGTTTGGGGGTGACATATGTCCAGCTGTGGAGCGAGCCGTTTCTGTATGAGTGCTTTAGAATGTTAATTAAATCAGCAAACGATACTCCGCAGATTTGGCGGGTATCGATACCTAAAGGTGCCAGTTCGCGCCGGAGACTGCGACAGGAGACAGCGACCGGAGATCGCGATAGGAGACCGCGACAGTACTTAACATTAGGCAATGTATGAGCGGCAGTTCGCAAGCGAGACACAGACAAGAGACAGATACGGTAGCAATCTCCGGTCACCGTCTCCTGTCGCGGTCTCCTGTCGCGGTCTTCAGCGCGAACCGCCACCTTAACATAACATTACATTTAAAATACTTTTAAATAAAAAAACCGCACCCAAATCGGTTCACTCGTTTAAGAGCTGCGGTGCTACAAACAGACATAGTGGTTTATACGTTTTGTTGCATCGGGGGGTTAAAAACAACAATAAACAAGAAACTTTTTATGTTATTCGAAAACTGTCAATGAGTGTGCAAAAAAAATACATTAGTTTATCTTTAGGCACGATAATTGCATGGGGAATTTACTACTGTTTGCTAAATGTACTCTTTTTAACCGACTTCAAAAAAGGAGGAGGTTATCAATTCGACAGTATTTTTTTTAAATGTTTGTTACCTCATAACTTTTGACTGGGTGAACCGATTTTGATGATTCTCTTTTTTTTATTTCAAGGCTGGTGCATCCCGAATGGTCCCATTTTAATTTGGTTCCATTCGGACAATGAGATCCACCATCTATCAAACCATATACCTAAGTCTTAAATTTGCATTAAGTATTTGCGGCGACAAATTAACGAATAACGCGATTAGATTAGTGCGGGGTATCTACCATAACTAAAAATTAAAAATAAAAACTGTTCTGGCAAAAAAAAACCCTTAAATACAGATCCTAAGACACCGACTTCCAAAATTAAAGTTATTTTTGACTTTGTAGTGTTTTTTTAAGGAAGTCGGTTGTTATTTTTTTGTAAAAAGTTGTTTGTTATAGTTTTTTATTAAATAAATTATAAAAATGATAGGTAAGCTTCTCTGCGACTTCTTCCGCGTGAAATATCCCACACCGGGTCGCATGGCATCTGCTCTCACTATCAGTTTTCGCTTTGGGTTATTTTCTTTTAACTCGGCTCCTCAAAGTTGTAGTGTGACATTGAATAGCTTATAACCTTGTTCAAGAATTGTGCTATCAAATGCCAAAAGGTTTATTCAAATCAGACTGGTAGTTCCAGAGATAAGTGCGTTCAAACAAACAAACAAACAAACTCTTCAGCTTTATTATTAGTACTAGCTTCTGCCCGCGACTTCGTCCGCGTTAAATTTCTTGTTCCTCCGACCCTTCCCGTCGCATCGGATCACCTTCCTGTGCGATTTTACCCGTTTCTGCAACATTTTTCATTACTGCTCCGCTCCTCTTGGTTGTAGCGTGATGTCATATAGCCTATAGCCTTCCTCGATAAATAGCGATAAATAGGCTACCCAACACAAGAAGATTTTTTCAATTCGGACCAGTAGTTCCTGTGATTACCGCGTTTAATCAATCAAACAAACAAACTCTTCAGTAGATTAAACTAGCTGCCGCTATTCTTTTATTCTGCCCTCGACTTTTTCTCCCCTGACCCTTCCCGTCGCAACGAATTACCTGCCAGTTTTCGTTGCTGCCCCGCTCCTTTTGATCATAGCGTGATGTCATATAGCTTATAGCCTTCCTCAATAAATAGACTACCCAATCTATACTAATATATGTATTTTGTTTGTTTGTTTGATTGAACGCGCTAATCTCAGGAACTACTGGTCCGAATTGAAAAATTCTGTTCGTGTTGGGTAGCCTATTTATCGAGGAAGGCTATAGGCTATATAACATCACGCTACAATTAAGAGGAGCAGAGCAGTAATGAAAAATGTTGCAAAAACGGGGAAAATCGCACGGATAAGCGATTTGACGCGATGGGAAAGGTTGGGGGAACAAGAAATTTAACGCGGACGAAGTCGCAGACAGAAGCTAGTACTAAAATATTTTTTCAATTCGCACCAGCTGTTCCTGAGATTACCGCGTTCAAACAAACAAACTTTTCAGCTTTCTAATACTAAAAGTATAGATTTTAGTTGAAAGTGTAATTTTTTCATAATTTCAGAAATAATTACTAAGCCAGAGATGCCTCCCACGTGGTATAATCGTCACAAACAATCGTTCGACCCAAGTTGGATGGACTACTGTGACCCCTACCATTGCGACGATTACCACAGGAGAGTGTGTGGTCTCAACAGAAGGACGATGAGGTTTAAGTGGTTTCAAAGCCTCTGTCATCTGATTATAAACAATCAATGCTCGAATTTTCGAGGACATTTAAGTAAGTACATCCTGGTTCCGTGTGGTCCCGGACGGAAAGATTATGCCATTAATGCATTATCCCATTTCCTCTTGTGGGTGTCGTAAAAGGCGACTAAGGGACTTACTAGAGAATGGGCAGCAGCGTTCTCTATGCATTTTACCACCATATTGCGATCACCAACCCGCCTGCCAAGCGTGGCGATTATGGCAAAGCCCCCCAAATTGGGGAAGACATATGTCCAGGAGTCTTTCAGCTGAAATGATATTTGTGTTTATATTGCGTGTTTTTCAGAATACGATCAGATTAACACAAAGTACTGCGGCGCGTATGTTATGTTCTTGCGCGGTGGATGTCCTGAAAATAATGACTGTGACCAACATAAAATAAATACACTCTGTGCCATGAGCTTGAAAGATGGACACTTCGTTCTCTTCAAAAACAAATGTTTTATGGATGCCGCCAACTGTAGGAATTCCACTATGCAAGGTAAAAATTGTGACCAGAGAAGCGCTTTACATTGAGCAAATTATTTCATCGCCACTGCTCTCAAAACGGTGAAGGAAAACATCGTGAGGAAACCGGCATCTCCGAGAACCAAACATTCGAAGACATGTGACATCTACCAACCCGTACTGGGCCCGCGTGGTAGATTACGGCCCAAGCTCTCTCACCGAGGCGAGGCCTGTGTCCCAGCAGAGGGAACGATATAGACTGATTATGATTCAGCGCTACCTTCTTCAAGGGAAACATTTAAATGATCCTCTAAAAACCTCTAATTGATATTTTAAAGATGGATGCTTTCTTAAAAATTCATTAACTATTAAAAACTTTCTGTAATATGTAAGTAATTTCCTCTTTTTAGGGTTCCGTACCTCAAAAGGAAAAACGGAACCCTTATCTCTTTCTTGTCCGACCGTCCGTCCGTCTGTCTGTCTATATGTTTACTTTTGTCACAGTTGGTCGCAGAAACTAAGCTAGGGCGCTCCGATCAAATCAGTTAGGTTACGTAAAAATTGTGACCAACGCGAGTGACGAGCGAGCAGTGCGGCGAAGCGGCCGGCGAGCGGTAAAACCGAGTTCGTCGCTGTTTCTGGCTATTTAGCACTTTTAAAACCACAAAATAGGAAATATTGGAAGGTAGTCCATCGGAGTAATTGCGTAGAACACTAACAATAAAATAAAATATATATATACGATCGAATTGAGACACCTCCTCCTTTTTTGAAGTCGGTTATAAATGTCTTTCATTTTGACAGTTCAAGAACATGCATTGTCTTTTTAGGGTTCCGTTGCCAAATGGCAAAAAACGGAACCCTTATAGATTCGTCATGTCTGTCTGTCTGTCTGTCTGTCCGAGTATGTCACAGCCACTTTTTGCCGAAACTATAAGAGTTATGATGTTGAAACTTGGTAAGTAGATGTATTCTGTGAACCGCATTAAGATTTTCACACAAAAATAGAAAAAAAAAACAATAATGTTTGGGGTTCCCCATACATAGAACTGAAACTCAAAAAAAAATTTTTTCATCAAACCTATACGTGTGGGGTATCTATGGATAGGTCTTCAAAAATTATATTGGGGTTTTTAATATCATTTTTTTCTAAACTGAATAGTTTGCGCGAGAGACACTTCCAAAGTGGTAAAATGTGTCCCCCCCCCCCCCCCCCTAACTTCTAAAATAAGGGAATGATAAAACTAAAAAAAATATATGATGTAAATTATCATGTAAACTTCCACCGAAAATTGGTTTGAACGAAATCTAGTGAGTAGTTTTTTTTTAATACGTCATAAATCGTAAACCACAATTTACCTTTCATTCAGTCAACTCAAACATAAAAATTAAAAAAAAAAACATTTAATTTCATAAACATAAACCTTATGCATAAACCGTGAATACCTGGAGGTTTGTACGGAACCCTCGGTGCGCGAGTCCGACTCGCACTTGGCCAGTTTTTTACTTTGTTGAGTAGACGAGTTTTTCGAACATACTAAGCAATGGATTAGAAAATATTCTTCTAATTTATTTAGATTCTTATTTATAGTGAGTACGCTTCCCGTATGGTGCCGGACGTAAAGAATAGCATCACCCCATTTCTTCCCGTGGGTGTCGTAAGAGGCGACTAAGGGACTTACTAGAGAATGGGCAGCAGCGTTCTCTATGCATTTTACCACCATACTGCGATCGCCAACCCGCATGCCAAGCGTGGCGATTATGGCAACCCCCCTCCCCCAAATTGTGTTCAGTAGTGGACGTCTTACGGCTTTTTTTTTTTTTTGGATGGGAAATCATCAAATGACTTAGCGGGAGGGCGTGTCAGACTTTTACTGACTAAAACCCACCCATGTTCCTTCAGTTGCCCATGTGCTAGGGTCACGGTATCTCTTTCGAACAATCACGCAACCCCGGCAGACGTCTTACGGCTAAAATGATGACGTAGTAGTTAGGGACATAAATGATACTAATATAAATTAATTTTCAGAATACGAAGAAGTTTACATGTCATTATGCGAGTATGCTTTGTACGATGACTTTGACGGACCCTCGACGGATGAAGAGCCAGTGCCTTTAAATAATCTGAAACTAATAAGCGCTGGGTCTAAGGAATAAATCTGGACGTTGGAGTACTGCAAGGATCCTTTGGCGCGTTTTGGGAAGACATTTGTGAAATTGTATCGTAAAATAAATATGTATATCATTACAAAGTGTAACAGAATAGATGCAAAATACTTAAATTAGTTTGTTCATAATTGAGTACTGAATCGATTTCAGTCATTATTTTATTTATTTTATTTTATTTATTTGGGAAAACAAACAGTTACACACTACAATATTATCTAAAGAGTGAGTAAATGTGTAACCCACAACATTTTCCACATATTATAAAAACAAGTTATAAAATTAATGCGACGTGCGCTTACAGTTTATAGGTACAACAAAAAATACATTGTTACTGATAAAATTAAACTTAAGCTAAACAGGCATGCAATTAAAAAAAGAAATATAAACAAAACAAGTAATTATTAAAAAAAAAAAACAGTTTCAACGTCATATACTAGGAAGCAATATTCAAAATTGTTTCCTTAACAAGGTTTCTAAATTGTCCAGTTGCTAGAGCAAAGATGTCAATACTCTGGAAAAGATTGTTATATTGACCAGTGATGCGACGTAGGGGTGCTCGTAAGCCTGCATTCGTACGACTAGATGATACGGCAAAAAGAGGTCGTGCGCGCACCCCACGGCTTATGGTTGTTCTAGGTACAACGTAGCTTATCTTATTGGTAATATCCATACAATCATATAAGCTATTACATACATCAAATAAGAACATTGTCTCCAAAATAGTACGTCTTGCTTTGAGGCTGTGTAGCGTATACTTATTCAGAAGATCGAATTAAGAAGCATAAGTACGAAAACAACGGAAATGCATGGCTTTCAAAAACTTACTCTGAACCTTTTCTATTGCGTCTGAGTATTTACTATAGAAGGGATTCCATACCGGCACAGCATACTCTAACTGGGACCTTATTAGCGATTTGTAGAGATGTAAGTATGTATATGGGCGAACGAATTCTGTGGCTGATCTCATCACAAAACCGTACATACGAAAAGCATTATTTATAATTTTATTAATATGAACGTCAAGGTGTAGTTTATCATATCAATATGAACGTATTACGACGCTTTTATTTGCTCCAGACGTATGTTAGTATGTGCCTATGTAACGGAAACTTTAAACATGATTTTGACCCCCCTTTAAAACGTTGGATTAACTCGAAAGGCATACTTATCAAGGATCGCTGACAATACAATAATTTTATAAAGTGCAATTATCTTTGCCGGGGTTACCAGAGGGGTAATTGCGGAACTTTTTATCGGTAGGAATTGGTTTAATATTCATAGTTAAACAACATTCATTGCGTTATTTACGTTGCTGAGCCACAATTTATTCGAACAAATGACGCAATGGTTTAGAAATAATCTTCAATCCCTTTCATCTGAAACGCACAATTTATCAGAATCTTCTGATAAATTGTGCGTTTCGCAATTAGGGTGCAGGATAGCAAAAAAAAACTGTTTTCGAAAACTACGCTAATATTCGACGCAAAATTCTAAAACTACGCAGAATTACGTCACAAAATTCGAAACGTGGGGTGCATTGATATCAATTAAAAATACCTCAAAAATCACCCCACGCTTTTTTCCATTACTCTCTACTTTTTAGTTTGGTTTTCCATGGAAGCGTGTTTTTTAGTTCTTTTTTTAACTATTATTTTTGAAATATAGGTTTTTTTAAAAAAAAAAAAACATTTATTTTGCAATGTCTACCACGGATTGAGCCACAAAAAATTCAATCTTATTTCAATATAATAAGAGTCAATTTTATATGCATAAAGTAATGGTCAACATGATTTTCTTGATAATAACAGTTAGGTTTAAAAAATTAGTTAAAATAGACTAATTTCGGGTCTATGAGGTCTTCGTTAATTATTTTACATGTTGTATATGAAATGTACTAATAAGTCATTTTCCAGCATTTGATTCCCAAAATGGCATCACCAAAAAAACATGGACGCCACCTGCTACAATCCTTACATACTCGTTTTGTTTTGCTTCCTTTATGTTCAAACTTCTGGTAATAAATAATATCTAATAATAATATCTTAGGACAACCAACACACTTTTATCTGATCCTAAACTAGGTAGAGCCTGTACTATGGTAACCAGACAACTGATAAATTATACCTATATATTTCTTAATACATACATATTATAGATAAATTACACCCAGACACAGAACAAATGATTGTGCTCATCACACAAAGATTTGTCCTGGGTGGGAATCGAACCCACGACCTCAGTCTCAGCAGTCAGGGTCACTAACCACTAGACTAACAGGCCAGTCAAAATAGGTCACGCACGCCGGTTATTACGCACCTGACCTTTCTGAAGAACATCACCAATAAGGTCACTATATGTTCTCCTAGGGCGTCCCCTCCCGGCGTTTCCACTCATATCTGCCTTGTAAATATCTTTTGTTACCCGTCCTTCATTCATCCCCTCAACATGACCAAACCATCTAAGCATAAATACTCTTTTAATTTTTTGTCATTAAATCTTTAACTCAAGTTGTAAAAAGTTCAAAAATAAAATAGGTTCTGTTTATTTTATTTGTTTTATTATATCCTATTTTTGAGAGAAAGAAAGAATCCCGGTTTCTTCATGTCAAAGAGCTCAAAAACATGCAAAAAAATAAATCTACTACTGATATTTGGGTTTGCGTCGACGTTTCTTTTTCTTCGGAGTCATATAATCTTCAAACTCACTGTATTTATAAGGCCTACGCTCCTTTGTGTATATTTTCCCGGTTGGTTTATGCCTTGGTCGTCGGTGTTCGTCGTAGTCCCATTCTTCAGAAATGAATACACGACCTCGGACGATGTCCTTTGACTCCAAGCGTTCTTGTTTTTCTTGCAATAATCCTTGTTTCAAATTAACGACTTCTTTAAGACTGGTGGCTCCATCTTCAACAGCTTTGTTGTCCGTGGGCGAGGTGCTTGTAATTCTAAGGAATGCTGAAATTCAATACATGGTATTAACTCTTTGTATGCTATAAACGTGGATCTACGCGAGACGCAATGGTTTTTTAATTGTGTCTGTAATTACGGCATTCAATGGGTAAAACAAAGTCAAATCATTTACTGTCCGAATTTTGGAACGAAGTTCCTTATCGCGCGTTGTGAAAGGGGGCTAGACGGAAAAAATTCTTACGAAAAGTTGTCACGACACTTTTTAACCGACTTAAAAAAAAGACGAGGTTTCTCAATTCGACTGTATATATTTTGTTGTTTGTATTTGTTTGTATATTGTTGTTTTTTTTGTTGTGAGTAGAGAGAGAGAGACAGGGAGAGAGGGAGAGAGGGAGAGAGAGAGACAGGGAGATAGGGAGAGAGAGAGGGAGAGAGATGGCGAGAGAGAGAGAGAGAGAGAATATTTTTGTTGAGTGTATACAGATCTTTTGTACATAATAAAAAAAAATATAAAAATTATGAATCCTGGAAAGGAACTTCGTTCCATCCGGGTGTCCCTTGACACCTCTAATTTTATTTTTTCACGGCAAAGTTTTACCGGAACAATATGTTTGCCTGTGTTACGAATTATCACCATCATCATTTCAGCCGGGAAACGCATGACGCCTTTGGACATAGGCCACTCCCAATTTACCATAATCGCCACACTTGCCAAGCGAGTTGGCGATCGCAGTTTGGAGGTAACATACATAGACAACGCTGCTGCCCATTCTCTAGTAACTCCCTTATACGACATCTATGTGAAAAAAACGGGCAGCGCTATTCTTTACGTCCGGCAAGACATTTTTTTTTAATTCACATTATTTGAGGCTTTATGAGAGACGTCAGCAATGCAGTATCGTAGTAAGTGACGTCACAATATATAGCTGTAATAACATTGGACGTTCAATACTTTTCTTAGGTTTTTTTTTTTGGATGGGAAATCATCAAATGACTTCTCCCGCTCTGGGCGGACCGGGAGGACAAGTCAGACTTTTACTGACTAAAACCCACCCGTGTTCCTTCAGTTGCCCATGTGCCAGGGTCATGGTATCTCTTTCGAATAATCTCGCGACCCTGGCAGGCATCGGTCCTAGCAGACCCCTTCAGTTCTGCTGACATCTCTTCGAGGCGCGCGTGGAACACTACGCACCGTCGACCCGCCCACCTCGCGCCTACGGTGGCCGGGAGTCAGCTATCGACTCCCGAATACTTTTCTTAGGTTTATATTACGTTTACGTGCTTCACTGAATATGAGAGAAAAATAAATGCATATTTCCTAATAACTTTCTGCATCTAATGACAGCTCTTTGAGGCTTTCACGGTGAGATTTTATTCAGCCGATAGAACAGAGGACAACAGTCGTATTTTTCAGAACGTTAACAGTCTAGTCATCTGAAGTCTCAATCTGTTATTATAATGACATTTGACAGTCGAACGTTTATAATTACGAGAATTGGGAATTAGGGATACCTATTATACTTACATAAAAACACGACGAAAAACACACCATAGATTTTTATCATTTTATGGAATAAATCTATATTTATTTTGACATCTATAAGTAGAATTATGACCAACTAAATAAACCTCAAAGCCATAATTTATGAGACGCCATTTTTATCCAAATATTTTTACCAAAAAAAAGCAAGATGGCGTCTTTTATTTAAAACTGAATTCTTCTTTTGTAGAAAGAAGAAAGAACAACACTTTTGTTACTGATATTTATAACTAAATAGTCCCGCTATTATATTAACCATGAAATTAGCAATTAATTTAACCAGGTAAGTAATCAAATTATACAGAATTAGTCAATTTTCTAAACAAAAGTAATGACTTGATAAGCGGGGCATGCGTACGTGATCAGCACCCTAATTGCGTAACACACTATTATTAATTGATGAAAAAGAAAGAAAGAAAAAAATACGTTTATTTGCGGTAAATATGACGCAAAATAAGACTGAACACAACAAAAATATAAAAGCCGGCCAAGTGCGAGTCGGACTCACGCACCGAGGGTTCCTTACAAACCTGTAGGTATTCACGGTTTATGCATAAGTTTATGTTTATGAAATTAAATGGTTTTTTTTTTAATTTTTATAATTGAGTTGACTGAATGAAAGGTAAATTGTGGTTTACCATTTGTGGCGACTGGCGTATTTAAAAAAAACTACTTACTAGATCTCGTTCAAACCAATTTACGGTGGAAGGTTACATGGTAATGTACATCATATATTTTTTTTTATAGTTTTACCATTCTCTTATTTTAGAAGTTACAGGAAGAGTCTCTCGCGCAAACCATTCAGTTAAGAAAAAAATTATATTAGAAACCTCAATATCATTTTTGAAGACCTATCCATAGATACCCCACACGTATGGGTTTGATGAAAAAAACATTTTTGAGTTTCAGTTCTAAATATGGGGAACCTCAAAATTTATTGTTTTTTTTTTCTATTTTTTATGAAAATCTTAATGCGGTTCACAGAATACATCTACTTTCAACAGCATAGCTCTTATAGTTTCGGAAAAAAGTGGCTGTGACATACACGGACAGACAGACAGACATGACGAATCTATAAGGGTTCCGTTTTTTGCCATTTGGCAACGGAACATCCCCTCCCATCCACGCAAAACGGCCATCGCTCAGCATAATGCTGCGACCCTATGCGAGACAGAGCCCCAGCGTAATCAGAGTCTGAATAATTCTGAAGCTTATTGCTAATCCAGTCTGTCACATAAAACTTGTCTGCTTAGTAACGTAAACAACGCCATGTTGTGGATCTGTCAAATTGAAAGTGATTCCAACTGATAGTGTATAACGCAAATGCCTCTGGATTCCAATTGCGTAACACATTTGAAACTCCTAATCTATTGCATTGTTCCATATATTTGGAAACGTTGCCTGTCTGACGGCGTAAATAATGCAATGAATGTTGTTGAACTGTCAAAATGTAATTAAGTGCCCCGTAGATAATAATAATAAAGGAAGCCCCTGGAAAGCCTTTAGAATTCAAGTTTTCTTGCGTTTTTAGGGTTCCGTTGCCAAATGGCAAAAAACGGAACCCTTATAGATTCGTCATGTCTGTCTGTCTGTCTGTCTGTCCGAGTATGTCACAGCCACTTTTTTCCGAAACTATAAGAGCTATGCTATTGAAACTTGGTAAGTAGATGTATTATGTAAACCGCATTAAGATTTTTACACAAAAATAGAAAAAAAAAAACAACAATATTTGGGGTTCCGCATACAGAGAACTGAAACTCAAAAAAAAAAAACATCAAACCCATACGTATGGGGTATCTATGGATAGGTCTTTAAAAATGATATTGAGGTTTCTAATGTCATTTTTTTCTAAACTGAATAGTTTGCGCGAGAGACACTTCCAAAGTGGTAAAATGTGTCCCCCGGGGGGGCCCCCGTAACTTCTAAAATAAGGGAATGATAAAACTAAAAAAAAAATATGATGTACATTACCTACTATGTAAACTTCCACCGAAAATTGGTTTGAACGAGATCTAGTAATTAGTTTTTTTTTAATACGTCATAAATCGTAAACCACAATTTACCTTTCATTCCATCAACTCAAATATAAAAATTAAAAAAAAAAACATTTAATTTCATAAACATAAACCTTATGCATAAACCGTGAATACCTGCAGGTTTGTGCGGAACCCTCAGTGCGCGAGTCCGACTCGCACTTGGCCCGTTTTTTGCGATATGTAGGAGCAGTGGGGGGGGGCGCAGTGGTATCGACAGCGACTTCTGAGTTGTATGTCGTACGTTCGAACCCAGGCAGTCGCTTTACTTAGTGTTTAATTTAAAACCACTGCTCTCGAAACGGTGATGGAAAAGATCGTGAGGATATAAAATTCCAGTATAAGCTGACCTCTCATTTCACGAGAAGCCTATACCATACGAGGTCAGCTAAAACTGGAAATGTCTAGCTTGATGTATGCTTCGTACGTGTCTCGAATATTGTCTTTTGAAAAATTAAAATAAATGAAAATAAAAGTCGTTTTATTAAAATAATAATTTATTTACAATACATTTAGTTTACTAAGACCCACTTCTTTGTCAAATAGCAACTTTTGAGGAGCAATTCCTGTGTTTCGTCTTCGGGATTATTTCGCGCACTCGATCTTGAATGCACCGCTTAACGCCGAGAGTTCAAATTCGAACAGTGTATTTTTTCGAACCGCTGGTATGCACTCTGCTGGATTCTCAATGCTGGGCTAACACTAATAAATAGGCTAAGTTACTTTATAACTTATATTCTAATAAATAAAGATAAATATTAGGGGGTGTCCATTAATTACGTGAGGCATTTAGGGAGGGGGGGGGGGGGAGTTTGAACCTAATGTCACCCAATCAAAGGAGAGGAGGCGTCTCAGTAAATATCATGTATACCTAAATATTTCACTTTTTCAGAAAACAGGGTTAAATTAAGTAAAACACACACGTCTAACCTCGTGAAAAAAACACTATTCGATTTTGAGGACCCAGTGCGTGAAAATTCCCACCGCTATATGTTTACCCACCCTTGATAATATGGACTAAGTGGATGGTCAATTAATTCATAAGTCATTATTATGATTAGTGGTATTAATTTCCCGACTTTGACAAGATACATCGCCTCCCCGAGGCTTCTTCGTCGGCTTATCCGGCTTCGTGAACAAGAGTACACCACCAGCCTTTTTCGTGAAATCTGCAATATTAAAAAAAGGTTATTATTTTTACACACACTTCAATATACGTTAAACATGCCACACAGACAGAACACAAAAAAAAAAATAGAATTAAATAATAGTTTTAAAAGTTTTTAGTTTTTTAAACTATTATATATTTTCTATTTTTTAGGGTGTTTCGAATTTTGAGACGTATGTGAGCGTAGTTTGTGACGTATGTCAGTGTAGTTTTCGAAGACAGTTTTTTTGCTGTCCTGGTAACCCTGGCAAGGATAATGGCACAAATTTATGAAATTATAGTATTGTCATCGGTCCTGGATAAGTCTACAGAGTTTAAATGAAATCTGGTCGTTTAAGGTGGGTCAAAATCGCGCTATAAGGAGTCGGTTACAAACAAATATACAAACATACTAACACACAAACATACAAGTGAAGATAATATAAAGCGTGTAAAAAGAACAAGTTGCAGGAAAATGTGCGTCGTTCCGTGTGGTATCAGGCGTAAAGAACAGCACCATCCCATTTTCTTTCCGTGGGTGTCGTAAAACGCGACTAAGGGACTTACTACGGGCACGCCACAATTGCGGCGGTAAGTCCCCTCTTTGAGGAGTGGATAGAGAGGCGCCACGGCGCCCTCACCTTCCGCCTGACGCAGGTTCTCACCGGGCATGGGTGCTTCGGTGGGTTCCTGTTCAGGATAAAGCGGGAGGAAACGCCCGGGTGTTTCCATTGCGAGGATCGTCTGGAGGACACGGTGGAGCATACGGTGGAGGTGTGCCCTGCTTGGGCGGAGCACCGCCGTGTCCTCGTGGAGGCGATCGGCGGCGGCGACCTCTCGCGTCCGGCCCTGGTGCGAGCCATGGTTGGGAGCGAAAGGGCATGGGAAGCCGTCACCTCCTTCTGCGAAGCAGTAATGCTCGCGAAGGAGGAGGCGGGGCGCGTGAGGGAGTGGCAGTCTCTGCGCCCTCACGTCCCTAGCCGCCGCAGGAGGAGACGCCCCGGGCGTCGGGAGTCGATAGCAGACTCCCGGCCACCGTAGGCGCGAGCTTGCGGGTGGCGAGCAATGGGTAGCTCGCCGCCCGGTAAGGACCAGGCTCGGGTCGACGGCGCGTAGTGTTCCACGCGCGCCTCAAAGACATGTCAGCAACACTGAAGGGGTCTGCTAGGACCGATGCCTGCCGGGGTCGCGCGATTGTTCGAAAGAGATACCGTGACCCTGGCACATGGGCAACTGAAGGAACACGGGTGGGTTTTAGTCAGTAAAAGTCTGACACGCCCTCCCGCTCTGCCCAGAGCGGGAGAAGTCATTTGATGATTTCCCATCCAAAAAAAAAATAAAAAAATAAGGGACTTACTAGAGAATGGGCAGCAGCGTTCTCTATGCATTTTACCACCATACTGCGATCGCCAACCTGCCTGCCAAGTGTGGCAATTTTGGCAAACGTCTCTAAATTGGGGGAGGCCTATGTCCAGCAGTAGACGTCTTATGGCTGAAATGATGATGGATCAGATGGATGACGCAAAACGGCCATCGATCAATGTAATGCTACAACCCTATCCACTTGATAGTCCTTGGCAACCGTAGTTGCCAAAGTGAAACTACTCTCAGTAGTCGGGACTGTCAAGTGGCTATACGAGACAGAGGCCAAGCGCTGGTAATCAGATGTTTCCAGTTTGACTGGAAGCTGACCTAACATACATAAATACAAAAACTCATGACTTTGTCCCATGGGGGTGTGCAGAAACTACAGAACGCCACCTGCTACGATCCTTACATAGTCGTTTTGCCTCGTTTAGGTTCATACATCAGGTCCTACACACGCGACGGTTACCAGTACTACGCACCTTACCGTTTTGAAGAACATCACCAATAAGGTCACTATATGTCCTCGTACGGCGTCCCGGTGTTTCCACTCATATCTGCCTTGTGTAAGCCGTCCTACATTCATCCTCTCAACATGACCAAACCATCTAAGTATACTCTTTTCAATTTTTGTCACTACATCTTCTTTTCCTCAGCCTATCATTTATAGACACACCACACATGCTTCGCAAGGGACGCATTTCCAAAGCATTAATTCTGCTTTCATGCTCCTTTTGGCACACCCAACATTCACGGAAATTGACCTAACATAGTTGAAATTGGCCACACACGATGATAAAAAGTACATACCGGAACCAGTAATGTCTATGCATGGAGGACGAAATATCCTGGTTTGCTCCAGGAAGGTCCTCATCATAGACGTATCAAGATGCCACCTCTCGAACATGTATTTTACACCTTTTTTCAACGTCTTAAAATTGTGCGCTGGTCCTGAAACGAAAAACATTTTTTTTTAATGTAAACTTATCATATCATATTTCCTACTTCTTTCTTTCTTTAATAATAAAAAAAAAAAACAGAAAAAGTTAGTTTAGCGTACTCTATATTATGTGTCATCTATACATTTTCATCTTGTTTTGTTTTGCTAAGTATAAGTATACTAACATAGTTTATAAGATAATGTAGTCACTAACACAATTTGGGCCCATGTAGTCTGTTAATAAAAGATTTTTATTTATTTTATTTATACTAATATTATAAAACTGAAGAGTTTGTTTATTTGTTTGGTTGAACGCGCTAATCTCAGGAAATACTGATCCGAATTGAAACATTATTTTTGTGTTGAGTAGCCTATTTATTGAGAAAGGCTATAAGTTATATAAAATCACGCTGCAATTAAAAGTAGCGGAGCAGCAATGAAAAATGTACAAAAACTGTCAGGCAATTCGATGCGACGGGAAGGATTAGGGGAGCAAAAATTTGACGCGGACGAAGTCGCGGGCAGAAGCTAGTATATTATAAAGTACACTACAAGAAAAAGAGTACAATAATGTATTTCAAAGTACGCTGGGCAAGCCTAGGTATCGCGAACTTACTGTCGGATTCTCATTGCTCGATTCAATACCGAGAGTTGAAAATTGAATGACCGATTAAATCCTGTCACGATAATTTTAGGATTCCGTTGCCAAATGGCAAAAAACGGAACCCTTATAGATTCGTCATGTCTGTCTGTCTATCTGTCTGAGTATGTCACAGCGACTTTTTTCCGAAACTATAAGAGCTATGCTGTTGAAACTTGGTAAGTAGATGTATTCTGTGAACCGCATTAAGATTTTCACACAAAAATAGAAAAAAAAAACAATAATATTTGGAGTTCCTCATAAAAATTTCATCAAACCCATACGTGTGGTAACTATGGATAGGTCTTCAAAAATGATATTGAGGTTCTAATATCATTTTTTTCTAAACTGAATAGTTTGCGCGAGAGACACTTCCAAAGTGGTAAAGTGTGTGTGTCCCCCCCTGTAACTTCTAAAATAAGGGAATGATAAGACTAAAAAAATATATAATGTACATTACCATGTAAGCTTCCAACGAAAATTGGTTTGAACGAGATCTAGTAAGTAGTTTTTTTTTTTTAAATACGTCTTAAATCGTAAACCACAATTTACCTTTCATTCAGTCAACTCAAATATAAAAATTTAAAAAAAAACCTTTAATTTCATAAACATAAACCATATGCATAAACCGTGAATACCTGCAGGTTTGTACGGAACCGACTCGCACTTTGCCGGTTTTACTAACACGTAGAATTTAAAGATTATTTACCTGTTATAATAACGTTCATAATCATGGTAATAGCTGAACAGTGCCACTGAAATATTCTGATATTAATCTTACTGATTTGGGACAGTACTGAAACTATTTCTTCTTCTGTATATTTTGAGACATCTGTGTTCAGTAATTCAGCTAACCTGAAAATAATATAGAAAGTGTTTGATTAGTAGTCGATTCGCACGAATTCATAGGGCGAATCGTCACTTTTAAATAATATAATATTTTCTATAGGTGACACGCACAAAGCTAATTTACTTGTCTTCGAATCAACAATTCCAAGACATATTGTATAAGGTAATTGGCATGTTTTGAATACAACGAAAGGAAAAATGACACTATCTTTTATTATTTTTTTGCAATTTGTAGGTCCTGCTGTAGGTATATTGAACAAAATATGATGACGACGACGACGACGACTACTGTTCTGACGACTATTTCATACAAAATTCGTCCATCCTCATCATTATTCAGCCGTAAGACGTCCACTGCTGGTTGTCCAGCGTGTCCTGTTGTTTGCACGCTACAGGAGTTGACGACGCTGAAAGTGCTAAGCTCGTAGCGAAATTCTGGGCTGACTTTATTTAGATTGCTATCGACATGCTAAAGAGAAGAATACAACCCTTAATCTACACAAATATTATAAAGAAGAAAAATTTGTATTTTTGTTTGTTTGTTTGTAATGGATAAACTCAAAAACTACTGGTCCGAATTGAAAAAATCTTTTTGTGTTGGGTAGCCTATTTATCGAGGAAGGCTATAGGTATATAACATCACGCTACAACCAAGAGGAGCGGAGCAGTAATGAGAAATGTTGCAAAAACGGGGAAAATCGCACGGGTAGGCGATTCGACGCGACGGGAAGGGTCGGGGGAACAAGAAATTTAACGCGGACGAAGTCGCGGGCAGAAGCTAGTGTTAATTTAATCCCATTGAATAAGTTTTGGTCCGTATGGTACCGGACGTAAAGAATAGCTCCATCCTATTTCTTCCCGTGGCTGTCGTATAACTATGGGACTTACTAGAGAATGGGCAGCAGCATTCTCTATGCATTTATTTGACCAACATACTGCGATCGACAACCCGCCTGCCAAGCGTGACGATTATGGCAATGCCCCCAAATTGGGGGGAGGCCTATGTCCAGCTGTGGACGTATTACGGCTGAAATGCTGATGATGAGGCAGCAACCGCTTTTAGTCCAATCATTATTTCATATCGTTCAATTCATTAACTTACCTTCTGATATCATTATGGCGGTTTTTAAGTATTTTCGGTGGCCAAATGTCCTTATAACCCTTTAATCGTGGCCCCACCAAGTCCAAGCAATGTACCCATTTCTGAGGCTTCCTTCTTTCTTGATCACTTACATAGTTTACTCTCCTATAGAACGGTACCATAAGTGACACATTTTGGTTCGTTTTAATGGGATTCTGTGTCCCTTTTGCTTCCTCTTCTTCTCCTCTCCTGGGTTTATTAAAGTCATCTGCCGATGTAGCATTCTTGTCTTCCTGTATATGCGTGGTTTTTATTACTTCTACATTTCTACGATTCTCATTAAAGTTATTTTTGGTTGTAGTATCTTTATCTTCCTGTATTTGGGTCGTTGTTCCTTTTCCTACTTCTCTCGTATAATCATTAAGGTCATTTGCCGTTGTAGCTTTATTTTCTTCCTGTATTGTCGTTCTTACTTCTTTTTCTACTTCTTTTAGATGCTCATTAAAATAATTTCTGCTTGCAGCATCTTTATTTTCCTGTGTTTGCGTCGTTATTTCTTTTTCTACATCTCTCGTATACTCATTAAGGTCTTTTGCCGTTGTAGCTTTAATTTCTTCCTGTATTGTCGTTCTTACTTCTTTTTCTACTTCTTTTAGATGCTCATTAAAATCATTTCTGCTTGCAGCATCTTTGTTTTCATGTATTTGCGTCGTTGTTCCTTCTTCTATTTCTCCCCGATTGTCAATACGGTCATTCATCGTTGTAGCATCATTTTCTTCCTGTATTAGCGTTCGTACTTCTTTCCGATACGCATGAGGGTAATTTCTCGTTCCAACATCTTTATATTTCTGTATTTGCGCTATTGTTTCTTCTTCCACTTCTTTCCGATGCTTAGTAAGGTATTTTGCCGTTGTAACAATCTTATCTTCCTGTTTTTGTGTCATTTTAGTTTTTTCAGATATATTGTTACTCTTTCGTAAGATATTCTCGCCTTGAAGTATTCGTGGGTTGTAAGTTTTTATATTAAACTTTGCGCCTTTTCCTAGAATGTGACAGAACCCGTTTTTAAGCTAGAAATCACTACATAGTATAAAACAAAGTCGTTTCCCTCTGTCTGTCCCTATATATGCTTAGATCTTTAAAAATACGCAACGGATTTTGATGCAGTTTTCTTAAATAGATAGAGTGATTCAAGAGCGAGATTTATACGTATAATACGCGGGCGAAGCCGCTGGTAAAAGCTAGTTATAAATAAATGTCTCGTTGGTGTAGTGGTCGTTTCGAGCGCTACTGGTGAGCATGAAGTCCTGCGTTGGATTCCTGGGTCAGGCAAAGTATGATTTGGTTTTGGGCAATAGGAATGCTCCCTGTTACATGGAACTTTCACATAGGTAACTAGTGTTAAGTGGGTACACACATACACATGAAGATTGTTTTTGGAACGAAGTTCCTTATCGCGCGTTGTGAAAGGGGGCTAGACGGAAAAAATTCTTACGAAAAGTTGTCACGACATGTTTTAACCGACTTCAAATAAAGGACGAGCTTTCTCAATTCGACTGTATATATTTTGTTGTTTGTATTTGTTTGTATATTGTTGTTTTTTTTGTTATGAAGAGAGAGAGAGAGAGAGAGAGAGAGAGAGAGAGAGGGATGGAGGGAGGGAGAGAGAGGGATGGAGGGAAGGGGAGAGAGAGAGAGAGGGATGGAGGGAGGGAGGGAGAATATTTTTGTTGAGTGTATACAGGTTTTTTGTACATAATAAATAATAAAAAAATTGTAACTATTATGATGTCCTGGAAAGGAACTTCGTTCCATCCGGGTGTCCCTTGACACCTCTAAAGTTTTTTTTTTTTTTACTGATATGAATATAAACATAGAAATAGCTTTTGGCTGCGACATCGCCAGGAGGATACATAGTGACCTTATGGGTGATGTCCTTCAGAAAGGTCGGGTGCGTAGTACTCAACCAGTGTGCATGTATGACCAGAGGGGTAATTGCGGAACTTTTTATCGGTAGGAATTGGTTTAATATTCATAGTTAAACAACATTCATTGCGTTATTTACGTTGCTGAGCCGACAATTTATTCGAACAAATGACGCAATGGTTAAGAAATAATCTTCAATCCCATTCAGATTCTGATAAATTGTGCGTTTCGCAATTAGGGTGCAGATGTATGATCGTAAACGAGGCAACTGGAGAATTTAAGGATCGCAAGAGGTCGCGGAGGAAGAGGATGTGAGTTTATACACCGTGACGTTTCAGTCGTCTTACAAACGTCGTCCACTCAATGTATCCGACATAATATACCTCTAGGCGTGATTAAAAAATTGTTAACATTAATACATTTTAGATAATAGGTCTAAGAAAAATAAATAATGCATTAGAATTATGAAACATCCTGTTAATAATGTTTAAGTTTCAGATTGTGGAGAACATAACTACCCAGCGCACGAGTCGACAAGATCATTCCATTTTCCAGGAGACAAAATATCAGTTACAAACTACGTCATGCGTCATACTCATCATAATGAATAATATTTTTATTTTTTAGTTGTTCAAATGTACATTTTTTCTTATGGATGTGTAGTAGTCATTGGATACATGAAGTGGGCTGCCGTTGAAAGATGATTTAAATTTCACGGCACAATTAAAAATTAGTCTGTATGACTAATTTTTAATAAGAATATATTTTCACCTGCTCGATGTCTATGATGATCATGACGATGCCTTAAAACAGGTTTCTTTACAATTACTGGAGGCTCCGTGACTATCAAGTCATAATTATCTATGTAGTCTCGTGTTGTTTCAGATCTTTTCTGAATATTTTGCAGCTCTTTTACCATATATTTTTTGTCTTTTTTCATCCTTTGTGCATATTTCCTGTGGTCCACGTCGGCTGATAGTGAGGATACTTGGTGTTGGACGGCTGAAAGTAATAAGGCGGTTGATTCTGTAAGAACCTCACCGTGAAAGACTTGAAGTAAACTGTCTTTGATAGAATTGATAGCTCGATTCAAGCCGACAATCCCTAAGTTTTCATGGAGAAATGATTGTGTGACATCCGGACGGTCACAAGTTAGGAAAATAATAAGGGATCGTTTGGCTACGGATCCCTTAAAAAAACTTCTTACCAAAAAATATAGCTAATCCCAAGTAGCTTCTAATCATTATGTGCAATATTGATTTCATCAATCATGTAAAAAAAAAAAAAAACTAAACTAAGTTCTTAAGATAAAGTGCAAAAAATATTTTTAAAACAAACAATACTTATTTCAGACATTTTCACAGTCTATTTTAGCATGGAAAACACAAACTCAGTTATCATTTAATTTTTTTCAAGTATTAAAATCAAATCTGATTTCAATACAATCACGAATTAAAAAAATATTAGATTCATTCAACCATTTTTAAATAAACATTCACTTGCATTTCTTATGTAAAAAAAAAACATGCGTTTTCAGACACTAAACTGTGATAAAAACACTTTCATGTTTAGCTTCAACGCACTGGGGACAACTTTGAAATATAGCGTCATTGTTAAAAAAATGGTCGTTTCCTTAGGTGGGAAGAATTTTTATGTCACTTTCAATGCTAGGGGTCTAGAATCGTCGAAGTCCCTGCCTCCCACAATTTGAGGGGCTTACCATAATTGCCATTATGGGCAGGCGGGTTGGCGATCGCAGTATTTTGGTAAAATGCATAGAGAACGCCGGTGCCCATTCTCTAGTAAGTCCCTTAGTCGCCACTTACGTCACCCACGGGAAGAAATGGATGGTGATATTCTTTACGTCCGTCACTACACGAGTCCTCTGGGTTGCTACTGAGAAATTCCTAGTGTAACATCCAATAACGCCATAATGACCAGAGAATCGAACCCAGATTTGTATCTGGGATACTATAAAGTTCAGTGTCAGGCGTTTGATTCCATTATACGTTGTAATAAGCAATGTTATTAGGAAAATTATGCTGTATTCTTAGTAGTAGTAATTCCTTTACAAGCGTAGAATGGTAACTGTACAAAGTTTATTTAAATATAGTTAAAAGAATAGATATCAGAGTATGTATTCCTTGAGATATCCTCCAGGGAATAACACTGGGTACATTTCTTTTTCAATGTTTTTTTGGGGGTACGGTCTAAAATCATCAAACATCTACGAGTACAATACCATAATGGATTGGGATTGTATATTGTTGTTGTTTTTAGAAATATGTGGATCATAGGTAATCATATTATAGAATAAAATTATTATTAATATGTACGCCGTGTGAATTACAGATGGATATAAATGTACAAATTACACATTAAGTGACACAATGGGTGAACTTATCACTGTAAAGGATCTTTTGAAGACAACCTATGGATGGATTTAAAGGGGGAAGGAGAGATATGTGCCGAATCTGTTTAGTATATGAGAAAGTCACGTTTCGTGTCAGTCTGTATGACTGCTTAGTTCTTCTAAACCACACAATGGATTTTTAAGTGGTTTTCACCATCATTTAGAGCATTTATTCTGGAAGATTTATATGTTAAGATATAAACTTAGTGCTGACATAATGCTACATCAGCACATTACGCCCTTGCGAAGTGGAATTATGTCTTGAGATTTTGGTTATTTAATTTATTCTCTGCAACGGTGAGTCATAGGGTTTACTATTCATACTAATATTATAAATGGGAAAGTGTATGTGTCTGTTTGTCCGTCTTTCACGGCAAAACGGAGCGATGAATTGACGTGATTTTTTAAGTGGAGATAGTTGAAGGGGTGGAGAGTGACATAGGCTACTTTTTGTCTCTTTCTAACCCCCCACTTCCCTAAAATGGGGTGTAGATAGGCCCAGGTGGAATAAAAAGTGGACTGTATTTCTAGGTTATATATTAAGTCTTTGCATCGGTCAAAATTAAATTAAATACAAATCATGCGATCGTGGTCGCGTTGTTAAAACGAGTATCAGTGGAGGGCGCGCGAGCCGTCGTCGAGCCGCTGCGCTACCACGCCGCCCGCTCCCCTCTGCCTGATGATGCAGGTATACGTGTTCCCAGTAACTGGGTTGTAGAGGTTAAGTAAAGTAAATTAAAATTTTATTTGCATACATTGCAGGTACAGTAAATAAGATGTGACAAAAAAAATATGGATGATCCTTGTACAATCTACCTTACATTAGGCATGCAACATTATTAATGCACATCAACAATTAATATTATTATTTTATAAGATAGTTAATACATATTCGGCATGGTACATTCATATAATAATTCATTAACCTAAAAAGCTGCAATACAATTGGAATAATAATCATAAATTACAATGTAAATATTGCGTAGGTAGGTATGTCAAAAAAAAATAGTTGATTAATATTATTTAGTACAAAGGTCAGTATCATTAAGATAGTCATGCACAGAATAATAGCATTTCTAAATTAACAGTGCTGTCAGTTTCTTTTTAAAGTTTTGAATTGTGTCATTTTTAATTATGTTGGGTATTTTATGATATTTACATATCTATATTCTGACAAATAAATTAATTTCATTTCATTACAACTCTCTACATGAAGTCGATATTTATACTGACTTCTTATAGGTCTCTTTCTATCTTTCGAAACTGCAGTTTAGAAGGACAGTCATTCCATGCAAAATACCTAATGGTTTTCAGCTGCATTCGGTTAGGCTGGAAGCTGGAACCATCATAGTTAGGAAAAGGCTTGACAGTTCATTCATTTCATTTATTAATAAAACAATTTACATTGAGTTGAAGAATAAAAGGATCTATGAATTATTGACTAACCTCCAAGTGAAAACTCAATTAACTACAACAGATTTAAATATAATGTCAAATAGTTAAAAAAAAATATGTCAAAACAGCTTTCAAAAATAATGTCAAAGAGGTTTAAACTATAATGTCGACCAGTTTTCTATACAATGTCAAGCAATTTTAAAATATAATGTCAAAAGATGCTAAAATTATAATAATGTCAAGTGTGAGTGCAGTGAGTGCTTACATCTCAGAAAAATCATAAGTGTGAAGGAAGCATTTCTAACAAACTTTAACGGCATTTTATTTACAAACGCTTGGTTTAAATTTAATCATTATGTTTTGAAATGCTATCACTAACAATTAAAACTTTTTTCAATATTAAAATGGTATCGAATTATTTCTTAGCTACCTACGTTTTCACATAAACTTTATATTTACAAACTTGCTTTTTTTTCAATTATTAGTGAAGAAGTATAAATGTAGATTGTCATATTTTCTTATTATCTTTTTTATATTTTATTATTATAATAATTTCG
Source organism: Aporophyla nigra (assembly GCA_947507805.1). Lineage (NCBI taxonomy): Eukaryota > Metazoa > Arthropoda > Insecta > Lepidoptera > Noctuidae > Aporophyla > Aporophyla nigra. Next base: position 8,361,409 of record OX382319.1, on the reverse strand, counting down.
GGAGTGATGTTAAGCACTATGACGAGTGTTGTTTTTATAATTTTAACAATATGTGAGTATGTCATGGTATATATCAGAGAGGTAATTGCGGAACTTTTTATCAGTAGGAATTGGGTTAATATTCATAGTTAAACAACATTCATTGCGTTATTTACGTTGCTGAGCCGACAATTTATTCGAACAAATGACGCAATGGTTTAGAAATAATCTTCAATCCCATTCAGATTCTGATAAATTGTGCGTGAGTATGTCATGGTATATATCAGAGAGGTAATTGCGGAACTTTTTATCAGTAGGAATTGGGTTAATATTCATAGTTAAACAACATTCATTGCGTTATTTACGTTGCTGAGCCGACAATTTATTCGAACAAATGACGCAATGGTTTAGAAATAATCTTCAATCCCATTCAGATTCTGATAAATTGTGCGTTTCGCAATTAGGGTGCAGTTCCGTGTGGAAGCAAATGAAATGGGATGGTGGTTTTCTTTATGTCCGGCAACGTAAAGAAAACCACCATCCCATTTCATCTCGTGAGTGTCGTAAGAGGCGACAAAGGGACTTGCTAGAGAATGGGCAGCAGCGTTCTCTATGCATTTTACCACCATACTGCGATCGTCAACCCGCCTGCCAAGCGTGGCGATTATGGAAACCCCCCCCCAAATTGGGGGAGGCCTATGCCCAGCAGTGGAACTCTTTCAGCTGAACAGATGATGATACCAGTGGAAAGTTTTGAATATGAAGTTGGTTGATGTATATAAGATTATTTTTTTTATTTCTGTAATGAGGTATGTACTAAAAATTGCTGGCGATTCACTATCTGATTACTATGAAAAAAAAGGCTGAAAGAAACTCAGAGTTCACAGTCTCTTTAAAGTTCAAACATAATCTTGGTGGAAAGAACCACAGATAGAACGGACCAGTCAGTTATTGTGGGTTATACATTACAATTTTGAATTACGGGTAGTATTGAATATACCTAGTGCCAAATCATAACCTAAAAATAATCGAATAATCATTGTATTTTATTTTTATAATGTCTTTAAATTTTATATCGGTAACCGAAACTATCCAAAATTAATAGATAGATACTACGAAATTATTCTAATCCTTTATCGGACCCCAAACCGATATAATATTATTTACTTATTCCGCGCATTTACCGTGCATGTACCGTGTGGTGCCGGACGTAAAGAATAACACCACCGCATTTCTTCCTGTGGGTGTCGTAAAAGGCGAATAAGGGACTTGCTAGAGAATGGGCAGCAGCGTTCTCTATGCATTTTACCACCATACTGCGATCGCCAACTCGCCTGCCAAGCGTGGCGATTATGGCAAAACCGCCCAAATTGGGGGAGGCCTAAGTCCAGCAGTGGACGTCTTACGGCTGAAGTGATGATGATGATGGTGATTCCGCGCATTAGGCGCATTGCGTTACATGGGAGAAAATAATGATATAACCTTCTCTGTCTCTCGCTCTCTCATTTTTTATTATTTCAGCTACCCTCAACCATCTAATACCAGCATCAACAGAAGAAATAGAGCCAATAGAACTAAGGATAAAACATCTTAAACGTCAAATATTTGAAGACATCGAAGGGCTTGGAAACACACCATACGAATTTGATCACTACAAAGACATGTATGATTACGTAGACAATTCTAATAAACCAATAACTCCTATAAGTGAGGACGACGAACGCAAACTACATGATAGATATAAACAGCCAGAATTAAAACCAACAACAACACCGAAATATGTGGCTTCACCAGAGAAAGTGGACAAGAAAATAGGTCATTTACGGTCGAAGAAACAAAAGAAAAAGACGAATGTAGAAACTTTTTACAGAAGAATGGATTTCAATGCTAATGATAGAGACAGACCTCAGAAATGGACGCATTGCCTGGAATTGATCGCGCCGTTTTTAAATGGGTATCTGAAAAATGTTACGGAGACCAAAAAGGTTTTTGTCACGGATCATAAAGTAAGGAGGTTGGTTCAAGTTTATTAATTTTAGGCTTATAGGAGGACGGTTTACGTTTTTTCAGCTTTTTCAGTTTTATTTCAATATAAAATTACATTCTCCGAAAGCAGCACTCCATTTATGTAAACAATACGGCTAAAATCAAAAAAGCAGCAATGGATGTTGAAATACTCTAATAAAGAACGACGCGTAAAATCAGCTGTTCACTTCCTGTCTAACTACAGAGTTCATCGAACTCCTCGTCGGCGATTGCACAAAGGCGGCTTTCCGAATTGATCCGAGATACATTGCGTGTGAGGAAATAAAACAAATCAGGTTTATTGGATTCCCATAACAGTCCTGAAATAATTTCTTGTACTGGTCATCTTAGTATGATATACTGAATCTACCCCATCAGTCTGCGGACGGTTGTCCCTTACACCCTGTAGATATATACCATACACATACATAAGTAATAAACAAAACTTGTGTTATAAATTATACCTTTTTATGTCTGTATTTGCATCTGACTAAGTAATAACAGCCGCACGGTTCTATCGATCAGGTTAAGCTACGCTTACCGCGGTTGTTCCGTGGATGGGTGACCATCTTTACATACCAAGAGCACTCCGTGCCTCAGAAAGCACGTTAAAGCGTTGGTCCCGGCTGTCTTTCGTAGATCTCAGACAGTCGTTACGGGTCGTCAGAAGCCCGAAAGTCTGACAACCAGTCTTACCAAGGGGTATCGTATTACCCAGTAACTGGGTTGTCGAGGTCTGGTATTCAGCTGCATCCGGTTAGACTGGAAGCCGACCCCAACATATTGGGTAAAGGTTATGCAGATGATGATAATTCGCTTAGCTGTTTTGTAACTTTTCGTGGAACATTCGTGTGGCCTTAATGTACAGACGCCAGCACACCAAGCTACCCGAAACTGGTAACCTAATGGTTTCGCTTTAAAGTTGAAAATCTATTAAAGCGGACAAAATGGTCCCCACGACCAATAACAACCGAATATACGTCATTAGATAGGCATTTTCATACAGAGCAATAACTTCTATCGCGATTTGTTTCAAATCGTTGTGTGAAAAAAGTTATGGCGATATTTTGCAGGACGTACTGGACTCTAGGTAAAGGAAAACTTGAATTCAATAGTTAATCACTTCTAGTAGTCTTTGTTTGAATACTCCAAAATATAAGCATTCCAGTGATAATAAAATATTATGGTACCCTCCAGCAGCTCTGATGATGGATCTGAATGCTAGATAACGGAACTCTTAAATAGCTTCTAGTAAATCTATCGAGTTTGGGCTCATTAGGTGTGTCTCAACTAGTCCTGTTCATTTGACCTGATGACGATGACCTGAAAACTGAACTGAACGAAATACAACGGAACCCTTGAATAGCTACTAGAAAACATATCGAGTGTGGTCATCCAGCATCCAGGTCAGTTACCAGGTCATCGTCATCAGGCAAAACGAATAGGACTCGTTAAGACATATCTAATGAGCCCAGACTCGATGGGTTTACTAAAAGCTATTCAAGAGTTCCGTTATCCCGCGTCCAGGTCAGTCACCAGGTCATCGTCATAAGGTATAATAAACAGGACTCGTTGAGCACATCTGATGAGCCCACACTCGATAGATTTACTAGTAGCTATTCAAGGGTTCCGTTATGTAAGTACCAGGTCCATAATCAGACCACCTCGCTAGTACTATATTATTGTCTTATTATCGGAATTAGTACATTTGCAAATATACAAACAAAGACCACCAAAAGTGATTTACTCTTCGACTGCTCCGTTTCGTCGCCGTCCAATACTTACGTTCTACCAAACATCGCCACAACTTTTTCCACACAGTGAATTGATATGAGCCGCCATAGTAGTTATTGTTATTCATTAAAATACCTATTTAATGGCATATGTGTGGTTGTTATTGGTTCTGGTACCAGTTTCCATACATCTTTGCCGATTCTCCTTTGACATATTGTAGTAGCTTGATGTGCTGGCGTCTGTACATGTCATTGGCACTTAAAGTGTTGAAAACTGGATAAACACAGATTTAAAAAGTTTTTTTCTTTTCTTTACTTTTCGATATCGATACCCATCACGTAGGTAAAGAATTTAAGGCAAGATAATTTCATTAGACCCTATATAGGATAAGTTTTTAACCAGTGCGCAAATTTTGATAAATTAAACTTAATCGAGTTATAATAACCATGTAATATTTATTTTGATATATCTTAGTACAAAAAAAAAAAGTTATCGTTAACGAAAGATGTTTATTTTAAAACTGGTTTTTATTGTAACTTGCGCGCGGTGCCCGCGCCGGCGCGGTGGCGAAGATGAACGAATGATCGGTCGTTAGTCGTCGAGCTACAAGTGCCTACCAGTTCGATCGGTCAACATTCTAAGAAGTTCGAAGTACCTACGCGGCGGCGAAGGTGAACGACCGAGCGTAGCTAGGTAGCTACAAGTACCTACCGGTTCGATCGGTCAAAATTATAAGAAGTTCGAAGTACCTACGCCGGCGCGCGGTTACTGACCTATTACTATTTCGATATCATATTACGAAATATGTAGGGTGTCCACAGTTTACTGATTTAAGGTCAGATAAAAATAAAAATAAAGTATTGAAAAAATAATTGAAATGTGTTCTACTACTGATACTAAAAATCCAAAAAAAAATTGCGTACTGCTTAAAAAATATTAAGTTAACAGACTTAAATAATTTGTGCATGTATACAGAAAAAGATAAAAAACAATGACAGGGCATCGAAAAATTCGTCCGCATCGCTGTCAACGGCAAAAATGCCCAAAAGGCCAGCAGCATTGCCACGTTGTATGACGATGCGTATTGACCACCATTGACACATAAAGAGTTGACCAATTAACTGACAATTTTATTTAATTGTGAGTTTAACTATCATCCCATCTCTTCCCGTGGGTATCGTAAAATGCGACTAAGGGACTTACTAGAGAATGGGCAGCAGCGTTCTCTATGCATTTTAACACCATACTGCGATCGCCAACCCGCCTGCCAAGCGTGGCGATTATGGCAAAGCCGCCCAAAATTGGACGTCTTAAATGATGATAATAGATGACTAAACAGTTTACTTTCAGGTTACGACAACTTTTAACCGCAAATATGACGGACGCTACAGCCGACGAAATTAAAACAACGTTGTATGAAATTAGTAATTTGCAAATAAGATTATATCAATGGGATGTTGCAGCTGTCAAGGCTCTAATAAACGTAGTTATTCAAGGTAAGAATACTTCCTATGACTCAGTCAACTCAGCCTAGAGTCACTAACTACTAGACGAACAGGCCAGTCATAGTGGGCCAGTCATACTCATAGGAGGCATAGCAGACGAGTCCTGGAGTTGAGACCGCGTATCGGTAAGCGTAGTGTGAGACACCCCCTGCTAGATAATAATAATACGTTTATTAGTACATAAAAAACAACAACACAGAACATAACATATGAAAACAATGGGTTGTACTACCATACTTAAAATTATTGTCAGTTTTCCGGGCTCCTAAACCTGTATCTTAGGAGTCGGAGATTTTGCGGCTTCAATTTATATAATACAAAACCACCGTGACTTTCCTGTTTGTTTACAATCGTTGTTGACACAGCAAATGGAGTGAATAATTGTGGATGTGTATTAAGGAGTGTGTATATGAATGTAGTTTGTGTGTAGTGACGTGTGTATGTGAAGTGTGAGTGTTTGATAAGTTTTCTTTCAAGGTATGTTTGATGAAGTTATTGATTCTATAGCCAATAAATGTTCTGTTTCATCATAAGTTAACGATAAAAACCATTTTCTTAATTTATTTTTAATATCATGTAAGTTACATGTGTACAACGGAATAATTTTATTTTATTATACATGCGTGAACTTTGAGCCAACAATTGTCGACTTGTAAATGCAAAACGACAGGGGTTTGCTTTACATATAGGGAAACCCTGGCGTCTTTAATCAGATGGAATCAGGATCATTTTTATCTAATGGAAGGTTGGAGATGGACCAATGACCTCAAAAAGGTGGCTGGGACAGACTGGATGCGGAAGGCGGAGGACAGGGTGTTGTGGCGCAGCATGGGAGAAGCCGATGTCTAGCTGTGGACTGCTGTTAGCTCATGATTCACCTCTGTTTACCGTTTCCTCTGCTGGACTTGGGCCTCTCTCAAGCACTGCCACTTCGACCGGTTCTATGTTTCTCACATACATACAGCGAATTCCTGCGGCCTTCAACAGGTCATCGGTCCACCTTGTAGGAGGCTTACAACGCTACGTGTTCCAGTAGGTGGTCGACACTCCAGATCCTTCCGGCCCCATCGGCCATCTGTTCTGCGAGCAATGTGCCCTGTTTTACGTGCTATGTTGGTTACTTTGGTTCTTCAAAAATTTTTTTCATTCCTGATTCGATCACGTAGGGAAACTCCAAGCATAGCCCTCCATTGCCCTTTGGGTGACTTTTAGCCTTCATATGAAGCTCATTGATATTTTGTATTTATATATTTACTTAAATAATTTATGTTTTACAGGTGAAACACGCGGTTTTAGAGGTCTTAAATATGGCGTAAAAAGAATTTTTGCCAGCTGGAAACTTAATACGTCAAATCTTACCCGGATTTTGACCCAGACCAGGTTATTTCGACCTCCTTGCATGCAAATTACTGCTTACGGAGGTTAGTTCGTGAAATTACTAGAATGGCTTATTGTTGAGGCGCTCGTCTGGGTAAGTAGTGAGACAAGTAGAATAGCTCACTGGGAAGAGCTCATCTGGGTAAGTAGTGAGACTAGTAGAATGGCTCATTGTAAAGAGCTCGTCCGGGTAAGTAGTGAGACAAGTAGAATAGCTCACTGGGAAGAGCTCGTCTGGGTAAGTAGTGAGACAAGTAGAATAGCTCACTGGGAAGAGTTCGTCTGGGTAAGTAGTGAGACTAGTAGAATGGCTCAATGTAAAGAGCTCGTCCGGGTAAGTAGTGAGACAAGTAGAATAGCTCACTGGGAAGAGCTCGTCTGGGTAAGTAGTGAGACAAGTAGAATAGCTCACTGGGAAGAGCCCATCTGGGTAAGTAGTGAGACTAGTAGAATGGCTCATTGTAAAGAGCTCGTCCGGGTAAGTAGTGAGACAAGTAGAATAGCTCACTGGGAAGAGCTCGTCTGGGTAAGTAGTGAGACAAGTAGAATAGCTCACTGGGAAGAGTTCGTCTGGGTAAGTAGTGAGACTAGTAGAATGGCTCATTGTAAAGAGCTCGTCCGGGTAAATAGTAGTAGAATAGGTCAATATAAAGGAGATCGTCTAGGTAAGTTGTAAAACTAATAGAATGGCTCAATGTGAAGAGCTCATCCTGGAAGGTGAAGAACTTCACCAATAAGGTTCTTATATGTATTCCGCATACTGGAAGACCTAGAGTTGGAAGGCCTGTAGAGATGACCTTGTGAAGGTCACAGGAATCCGCTTGTTGTGGGAAGTACAAAACCGGTCGAATTTGCGGAGCTTTGGCTCCACCAAGTTTATGTTCAGCATGATGTATTCTTACGGCCTTCCTAGTAAAAATCTTTTGTTAGTCGTCTTTCATTTATCTTCTCAACATGAACAAACTATGTAAGCATACTCTTTTCAAGAAGAAAAATCAAAAGTCATTTATTCAAACTAGGCTGAGACTCACTTTTTGAACGTCAAAGTTACATAAGACAGTCCCCCAAAACGCCCGCCCTTCACCACTTCTTAGTGCTTAGCTGGGAAGAAGAAGCGGCGGAACAAACTCCCCTGCAGCACAGCTGTCTGTTAAGTTAGAAGAATTTGAAAATAAATCATGAAAAATTTCATTCACCTGCATTATTATTCAACGAAGAAATTAAATCATGATTTATCTCATTTCAGGTTCAACAGTAACTCCAAAGACGATACGATTCCCAAAACCAAAAGTTGACAAAAAAGTCACGTGTGTTTACAGGAATAGCGAAGACTGTTAAATACTCATTTCTCTATGTCCACTGCACACATTAAAGAACGAATGGACATTGAAATCATGATGAAGATTATAAAAGAAAAGAAAATAGTAAAACTAAAAGTAGAAAATAATGGAAAAAAAGCGAAAAGCGTCGCATGCTTGATATCAAATAAAAATACGTCCAAAAGCACCCCCCTCCCCCCACCCCATTATTTTCTACTTTCTAGTTTAGTTTTCTATAAAAGCGTGTTTTTAGTTTTTTAAACTAATATTCATTTGATTTTTTTAGTTTTGAAGGGGGTGAAAATCACATTCAAAGATTCCGACACATACATACATACATTCCTAAGCTAAAAAAAGCGTGCTAAAAACACGTAGTCGATGTTAAATTTCTTAAAAAAAAAAAGAATAAGAGGTACCGAGAGTTGAAATTTGAACAGTGTGTAGTCGGACGTATTTTCAACTGTCGTTGTTGGACCGAGAATTGAGACTCCAGAAGAGTGTTGAATCGAGCAATTGAGACTCCAGAAGAGTGCATCTCAGTGCGTCGAAAAAACACAGTTTTCAAATTTCAACGCCTTTAACCTACCCAAATGTCCTTTCTTTGGTATTGTTTGTCAAAGCGTTGGACTCCTTAAGTTCCGAGTTGAGCCAAACGATTAGTGACTAATGCTTGCACTAACTGGACAGGTCCACTCAATCTGTGTGGTTCATTTTTCAAATGACCATTTCAGTCATCAATCTACATGGCTTCACATGTTGTGAACAAGATTATGTCTGGACTTTAAAAGAGATTGTGACCTCTGAGTTTGTTTCGGCCTTTCTTCTCAGAGTAGTCAGATAGGAAACGCCGACCTCAACTAGTTAATTGACGTGTAAAAGTGTTTGTACAAACCTACTTACAGAAATAACATCATTTATCAACTCTCGGCGTTCAGTAGTACGTTGAAGAGACAATGCGCGAAAAACTCCGCTGTGAGCTCTAATGATTTGTTAAAGTACTCGCAAAATGCAAATATTTGATGAAATAATCAGTCAATGGGATTAAATTAACTTAGCGGGTTGTATTGATCATTTTAATTATTAAAATTCTGTAAAACCATATTCGTTACGGTCACGAATCATATTTGACACACAACCTGACACTGAGCTGCAAATTGGCAAGAACGTAAATAAATTTAAAATTCGCGGGTCACCTTATCGCATCCAGGTCCTAGTTTTTAAACTTTATTTATTACACATAAGATACTTTTTTAAATAAATGGACAAACATAATTTCTGTCTACTTTATTTCTCGGTTCGTGTGTTTTCCTGTTAGGCACGCCCACAACATAACTGTTATGACACTAAAGAGTGTGCACAGTGAGCTCTACGACATCCCACCAACGTCCTTTACTTATTTTTAACCGACTTCAAAAAGGAGGGGGTTCTCAATTCGGATGTTTATATATATATATATTTTAATGTATGTTCGGCCATAACTCCGTCATATATAAACGGATTTGCAAAATTCTTTTTTTGTTCGAAAGGGGTTTATTCCGAAATGGTCTCATATAAATTTCATATACATCTGATGATGAGTTCCGGAGACAGACACCGGAACTCTTTAAAAAATGACAGCAAATCAACCGCGATTTCTGCTATCGCATAAATATGCATTGTTTGTTTGGAATTAGTGCGGAGTGGATACCACAACTAAAAATTTAAAAATAAAATCTTTTTTCCAAAAAAAAACACCCGACTTCCTTAAAAACACTACAAAGTGAAAAATAACTTTAATTTCGGAAGTCGGTGGCAAAAAATCCTTAAATATGGATCCTAAGACACCGACTTCCAAAATTAAAGTAATTTTTCACTTTGTAGTGTTTTTAAGGAATTCGGTTGTTTTTTTTTGTAACAAAGTTTTATTTTTAAATTTTATTGTACCTAACATTTAAGCAGTACTCCATGAAAGGCGAGACTACTTTAGCCAGTCTGGAATTTTAATTATAAATAAAATACATTTTATTTCAGACATAATTCAAAATTGACCTTTACGGTCAATTTTGAATTATGTCTGAAAATGTTAGTAACAAAGGTCTTAAAACATAAATACATTTCAGCCGAAAGACGTCCACTGCTGGACATAGGCCTCCCCCAATTTGGGGGGGTTGTCGATCGCAGTATAGTGGTAAAATGCATAGAGAACGCTGCTGCCCGTACTGTAGTAAGTCTTTTAGTCGCTTCTTACGACATCAATAAATGGGATAGTACTGTTATAAATTGTAAGACAGCCCTAAGCATATAAAATATAAACGCTGACGCCTCATATAACCGTCTTGTAATGTTTCCCAGTGGTTGCACTTTATGACACGTAGGCATCATGTAACGTTGCCCACTGTTGTTGCATTTTGCGACACGTTGGTTTCCAGCAGTCATACTCTAAACTTCGTGGCGGACACATTAAAATCGAATTATTGTAAAATATATAAATTTTCAATAAAAGTTGTTTAAGGTTTAAAAATAGTTTTTTTTTTTAAGTGACTTAGAACCTACCCCGTGACAGTACTATCCTTTACGTTTGGCACCACACGGATGCTTTAAGTATGGCACCACGCGAAGGTCTTTAAAAAAAAACCAGTTAATGTTAAAAATAAAATACATAAAAACAAAAATTAAATCATGAAGTCATCTCGTCACGTAAAGCCGAATGAGCCTCCCTAGCACTGCAGACATCGAGCTTTCTAATATCTGCAGAATTCCGTTGGCACTCCCCTAGATCCTACACACCAGAGATGCTGCTTTTTTACACATTCAGCGAACATACCTGAAGCGCTTCAGAAATTTCGGAGCCCCACCAGAATTAATAGGTCCCTATTTCTAGTTTCATAATTTTATGTTTATCATCTGTTTTTGTTTAAAATATGTACATTTTTCTTATATGATATTTTCAAAACAGACAAAATAGGGTATTATATAATTATTAATATTCTTTAACAATTCCCTAAGTGGATTACGTTTACGAAGGCTGTGATTGATATTTGTATCTAAGTTTAATCATTTTTAAATCATAGTGAAAACCGCATTGAAATATTTTACGTAGTTTAGGACGCCAACTCGGTCACCTAGACAAACCCAAAAATTATATACAAATTTACAAATGCTCATCGTAAAGTTTTATTCAAAGTCATCTTTAGTTTAAATCAACATAACCTTTCTAGCACTATCGACTGTCAACTTCAAATTCATTGTATACTTATTGGCTTCCACATTCGGTGCATCGAAATTATATGTCTTTGCAACTATAGGCTCTCCAACATCTGGATTACCGAACTCCTGAGTATGTATCTTCGTATTCGCAACCAATTTAGTATCTTTGCCTGTTCCAGGATCTGGTTTGATACCTTCTTCTTCTTTTGAAATAGTTTCTTTTATTTCTTCAGGTATTTTTTCTTCTGTGACCTCATCATTATTTTCGCTAGTTCCCGCAGAATCTTGCACCACCTCGTTGTCTTCTGTAAATTGTTCGTTTTCTACTGTACCTGGCGTAGTTAACGCTTCTGTACTGGTTTCAGTAATGGGTGTAATGGTGGTCTCTTCTGATACTACAGTCTCTTCTGTTTCTTCTTTCAATGGTTTAACTTGGTCTTCATTACCGTCATTTGTTTTCTGGTCATTTGCTGCTGCGTCAGATACAATCTCGAAACTAGTTTCAGCCGCTTCGATGTTTAATTTCGGGATTTCCACGACGGTCGATAATGTTGGTCGATTGAGCTGTTTCTTTTTTAACTCTTTTTGCTGAGCGGTTTTGTTGAGTTGCTCTATTTGTTTTTGCATTAAGGCCAACTGTTTCATAATGGTTGATTGGTGGATATTGGCTTGGTCGTGGAGCTGTGAGTACATTGGCTTTTGTTCCAAACTTAAACTCAACTGTGGTTCTAAGTTTGAATGTTGTACCATACTTGGCTGTTGGCCCAAGCTTACTTTCTGCATTGGCTGTAAGTCCATACTTAACTGTGGTACATAGGCGGACTGGCCCTGATTGGAGTTCACCGGCACTAGCACTTGTTTTACAAATCTCACCTTTTTCACACCCCCTCCATACTGCGTGTTCACATACCTATTATTTTTAGGTGACACATTCTTAGTATAACTGTTATCAGTACCAGGTTTGCTGTATAAATATTGTACTGGATTCTGTAATACTTGTCCTGGTGTTATATCTTTATCTAGTGCATCTTCATAAGTAGCTTCAAACTGTACTTCTTCTTTTATAACTTTCATTGGAACTGGTTTGTTGACTAAATCCTCTACTTGCGGTTTTGTTTCAATCATTTTAATAGATTTCTTTGGGAAATTTCTGTAGGCTAGCGAACCTCCCGTTAGAGGGGATAGCAGGTTCGCTTTTCCATTTACACTTTTATCAAGTATTTCTTGGAAAAGTTTCTGTTTGACCTTTTCTACTATGTCATCTATTGTTAAAACAGTAGGTGTAACACTTGATGCTATCTTTGATGACGGTTCAGCAAGTGATATTTTCGATGCACTTTTCAACTGATATACCGGTTTCTTCTTTGTTTTAAATTCTTGAGTCACTTCGTAAGAATCATCCTGTTGACTATCGTCAAAATATTCAACGGTTCTGTCAATATGTTCATCGTCGTTAAGTGATTCTTTATAATATTTGTGGCCATTCTCCACAATCATGGCTTTGATTTGACCAACTAAGTTTTTTGGGACATATTTCTTTGCTAAATTTCGGAAATCGTTGAGATTTGCTGTTAAAACGACGTAGGCGTCTACTGGTGTAAGTAGACTTGATGTGTGACCTGAAATCAATCGTATATCAAATTTATCTCTCAGAGCATAATCTGCGACAGTTCTTGTTTTATCGGTTTTTTAATTGTGTCATTATATTTCATAACTAGTTTATATATTTATTTATATTAATTAAATATACATAAATAACTAGTATGTAATCAAATATTAAAAAATAAGATCAGCGGTATCACAGTGATATTGACCCCGAAATAAGAGTAGTAAGTCGTAAGATCGAACCCAGGCAAGAGCTTTATTTTGTGTAAATAATTTCATCACAAATGCTCTCAAAACGGTCAAGGACAACATCGTGAGGAAACTGACATCTCTTTAAACCAAAAAAATCGAAGACGCGTGACATCTACCAACCCGTACTTGGCTTGCGTGGTCGATTACGGCCCACTCTCTCTCACAGAGAGGAGGTCAGTGTCCCAGCAGTGGGGACAATTATAGCATAATGCTAGCTAATCTCTTATTTTCTGTAAAAAAAAAATACGGTAACTTACACAGCATGAGTAGATATAAGAAATACATTATGTAACTATTTAATTGATTCGAGTACAAATAAAAATAAAAATATTTACATTGTTATGTAAACTATGTACCTATGTACTAGTTAAACTACTTATATAAAACTAGTCGTAGTTATATAAATCGAGAAACATGTTTCTTATTTCATTTCATGGAAATAAACTTTGAATTCGTTTATTCAACTGTTTTTTAACATTTCAACTGCGGAGTGAGATCGAAAATACCTGAAGATTTTAACACAATTTTGAGTTGTTAGTAATATTCGAAATCTTATATTATTATTTTTCAGTTTACAGGTTTGTTTCTGGTTATTGGATAAACTCAAAAACTAAATAATCGATTTTCAACAAAAAAAAAACTCCTATGGAAAGATACATTTTTGCAACCCGTCTGAACTCCACAACCCAATATCCAACTGGATTAAACTATACCCCTTGATAAGACTGATTGTTAGACACCTGGTTGTTAGACTTTCGCGCTTCTGACGACCCGTAACGCCTGACAAAGATCGACGAAGGACGTAAATGTATTGTAGGCCTAGCTATCACCACGCCATCTACCATTATCTTTGACTGACCTTTCCCATTGTAGAAGGGTTGCAATGTGATCAAATAAAAATATTTTTACTTCACATAAACCTACATGGGCACTTATGAAACGTCAGAAGCTAGGTGCACGGTCCCAAATTGTTGATTCCTATGGCCCACAAGAAAGCCGGTAAGAAACTCCACGGTTACTCCTTTTTAATATTTTCTTTATACAATGGTTTCAAATTACAGTGTTAGTTAGGTGTGCGTAGGTAATCCACAATAGCATTCACGGGTTAGCAGTTACAAAGTCACATAAAACACACTTTTACGAGTTGGATCAAAATTCTTTAGATAATATGTAACATACATCAATACTTTGTGAAACTATACACACTAGGCATCGACGCATAAACTGTAAACATTTCAACATTCACCATTCATCTTCATGATTCTTGACCGTAGTGTAGCAATTTTTCATCAGTTGTCACAAAAATAAAAATGCTGTTTCATACAAAAGTGCAAATCTACGCGGTCGAAATGTATGGGACGGCAAATCTCACACAAACACAGATCGTACCGACCTCGCCGCTGAGGTCCGTCGTCGCGACCCCGACTTAATAGTCCCTCCCGACCGACCCTTGCATGAGCCAGCCCGCGATGCTGCGCCTGTAGCTTTAAATTAGCCCCTAAATAATTTAACCCAGATCTAGCATGTCCCTTGCTGCCCTCCCCCAGTGATTGCCTAAGCCGAGGTGCGAACCCCCCTCGGGGTTACCCTTAGGACTTTTGCTTTAGTTTTAATTTTACTATGGCCCGGCTGGAGGTCTAAAAAGTTTAACTTTTTAGAAATCGCCGGGCAAAAATCCGTTTTAGTAGTCAGAATCTTTCCAGATTAACTACGAGATGTCCTTCAAAAAAAAAAAAAAAAAAACGGCAAATTTCTTTATAAAAGCCGATGAAAAATTTCATAGCCTCGTGCGTTGAAATTTTTCATCGGCATTTTCAGAATTATGTATTGAATCTATGAAAGCACAAATACAAGGTGTAACCGAATAGACGCAATTCCTAAAAATAGTTAGTTCATAATTACTTACTGAATCGATTTCAGTCATTTTTAATATACAGAGTGTTTGGCGCATGGACCGACCACCTTTTTGGGGGATTGGGTGGGTTATGTGCTATCTGTCACCCATAGACCCCATGTCCTAAGTGCCACTCATAAATTAGACCACTATGTGTCACTGTTGTTCATTATTATTTTTGATTAAGGTGAATGCTCCAACCAGCCCGCGAAATTCAAAATTTCTTGCGTTTTTTGCAATTTGTAGGCCAGTGCTAGGTTGTATGTTGATTAAAATATTATTCGCGGCTGTAAAACGTATGTAGTTACAGAATTATAATCATCAAAACCACCAATACAACCCTCCAAGTTCATAAAGGCTTAAGAACAAAAAAAAAACAGAAAATGTCATTCCTACAGCTTTATGAACTTAGAGCGTTGTATTGATGATTTTGATGATTATAATTTTGTAACTACATATGTCTTACAGGCGCGAATAATATTTTAATCAACATACAACCTAGCAATGGCCTGCAAATTGCAAAAAACGTAAGAAAATTTGAATTTCGCGGGCTGGTTGAAGCATTCATCTTAATTCATTTTTAAGAGTTTGTAAGCCCGTCAAGTATGTTTTTGTTATTTAAGCTAAGAATTTATGTTTTATTTAGAATAATCATTAATCATACATTAGAGAATGCAAAAGTTATTTGATGTAAATTCAACAACAAACTAAAAAATTATGTCGTTTTAGAGACGATGAATCAGGTAATTAAAAAAAAAAACAAAACAATTCGTGTTTCGATTACAGTGACACTTAGGACAATGGGGTCTATAAGTGAAAGATAGGACGTGTAGTCCAGTCATTACGTACATTCAAAAAAGAAAATGAATTTGCGCTTCTAATTTTTTAATATGTTGTAGGGGATACCTAGAAAAGCTTAACTTGAGATTGTCGACCAAGCTTTCCTAGGAGCTTTCGCCGCCATGTTGAAAAAAGGGGTAAAATTTGTTTCTCGGCAATAACTCGGCTATCCGATGAGATTTCGAAAATTTTTGTAGGACACTTTTTGTAGCTTTCTTTGTGCTCTACAATAACGCCTGAATCATTTTTAGCGTTTCATGCATCGTTATCGAGATATCGATCGATAAAGTCAAAAATTTAGGACACAATTTTTGTTTTTTGCTTTTTTTTCTTTGGGTCTTAATATATATGAAAAATTGTGGCATTCAAACTTGTAGACCATATTCAGACCTACAATTTCCTTCTTGGATTTTTTTTATGTTGGACAAAAATTACGATCTCCAGCGCGCCGCAAAGTCGGTGAATCCACACTCAGCGTCGAGCGAGCTGCTCGCTCGGTTGTGTCTGGATGTCGAATCGAATGGGAAATTGTTCAGGAAATTGATGGGATAAAAAAGTACATAGAGCAACAAATTAAGGATCACACAATAGTAATTTATTAAACAAATAATTTGTTTGTGCAGTAAAAAATATTATTTTTTTACAATACAAAATAAACAAAACAAAATAAACGGAAAGAAAAATATTTTTTTCTGCACTCGAGACACGAACGATGGACTTTTTTCATGTCTTTTTTCGCTTGGATGGTCCAGGCTGAAGATCTTCGTCCTCCGTAAACTCTTCGAGTTGTTGTGTCTGTTGAAACGTTGGAAATGATGCTGATTCGATGAGAGCATCGTCATCATCATCGTTACAGACATCGTCGTCGTCGTCAAGCAAAATGTCGACTCTGGCGACGTTACTGCATGTTTGCCCACTGCAGTGCATGCAAATAACGGAGCAACTGATTCCCGCTTTTCTGCACCCACAGGCGGCCTCACAATTTCCTTTACACTTACAGGAAATGAGCTTTAATAGTTCAGGTGGAGCGGGTTCGGCGGTGCTGGTGATTGGTTCGAGCCCTCGATTGGTCTGTCGCCAACCCCATCCTTGTGGATCCTTGAAAAATCCGAGCCAGGTTTGAACTTGGAGATACGTCCGGAAAATGTGTTGACGCACAGCGCTTTTGGTTGGCGGGAGTAGTGAGAGGTGATTCACTTTATTCGCTGTCATTGATTTTGCGAAGCGATGGAATCGCAAAATATTTATGGACTTCTCGTGCTTATCACCACCATATAGGGCGATAAGGAATTGCTCTCCCGCGCAAGTGAGAACCTCCGGATCGACCTTTTCTTGTTTGAATAATTCCACCGATGACCGTAGCTCTGGATTTTTCTCGAGAGTGTTAATGAACTTCGACTTGCCGATGTAACAGACCCTAACAAAAGGGTCCCTTTATACCAGACCCCTCCAAATCCAACGGACGCTCTATGCGGGCACTCCGTTATAACGAGTTTACAGCCAACTAGATATCGAAATTTTTGCCCAGAATATCGGAACCCTCGATTTACACTACGCACAGCAAAAACTCAACACGAAACGATATACTAACTTGAGCGCGCTCGACGCTGAGCGTGGATTCACCGACTTTGCGGCGCGCTGGAGATCGTAATTTTTGTCCAACATAAAAAAATCCAAGAAGGAAATTGTAGGTCTGAATATGCTCTACAAGTTTGAATTCCACAATTTTTCATATTTATTAAGACCCAAAGAAAAAAAAAAGGAAAAAAACAAAAATTGTGTCCTAAATTTTTGACTTTATCGATCGATATCTCGATAACGATGCATGATACGCTAAAAATGATTGAGGCGTTATTGTAGAGCACAAAGAAAGCTACAAAAAGTGTCTTACAAAAATTTTCGAATCTCATCGGATAGCCGAGTTATTGCCGAAAAACAAATTTTAAGCATTTTCCAAGATGGCGGCGAAAGCTCCTAGGAAAGCTTGGTCGACAATCTCAAGTTAAGCTTTTCTAGGTATCCCCTACAACATATTAAAAAATTAGAAGCGCAAATTCATTTTCTTTTATTTGCCTTTTTTTCGGACGAAATGACTGGACTAGTGACCCACCCAGCAAAGTTTTGTCATTCCTTGCGCCAAACATCCTGAAGATATATTTTTTAAATATGTATTTCGCCACACCTACAACTGATAGAGGCAAAGAAAATTCAGTCTTATTTTCAGGAGGTAAGACTCAATTTTAAATGCAAAGAGTCATGCTAGGTTTCAGGAAGAGTCAGCAAGCTTTTCTTAATAATAACAGTGAGCTCTAAAAAAAAAACAGTCTTGGTCATTGTATTATAATTTTAACTCAATACTCTAATTGGGATGTATGAGGTCTTGCGTTAATTATTGTACACGTTGTATAAGTACCTTGTATGTAATTTTGACATTTATTCATCAGAAGTTGACATTAATCGGTTGCCATGACAACTTGCGTGTCAACAATGTCGAGAGGAAAGTTTTGAGTACGAATGTTGATGGCTATAAGAGTAGAGGGAGACCAAAGAAACGATGGATGGACTGTGTGAATTATGATATGGATAGAAAGGGGGTGACTACCAAGTTGACGACTAATAAAGAAGTGTGGAAGAAAAAGACACGTTCCATCGACCCCAAATAAATTGAAGATACAATTTTTTTGAATAATAAAAGTAAAAATAAATAGCTGAAATCCTTTATTTCCATATTAAATACTATTATTAATATTACTTAAATCTAAAACAGTACATTATTTCGTCCAAAATAACATTAATATAAAATTTAATTAATTTTGAGGTTATACTAGTTTGCGTTTAGTTCACGTTCCGTTTTATGTCGATTGCGTTTTGTTAGTGCTCCTTACGACCCTGATTTTGCTGGGTACCATTTCTGGAAAAGAAAATTGAATTATTTTTTTGTTTAGAGATTAAATGTCAAGTCTCACAGAGAAAAGAGAGATAGTAAACAAAAACCATGATATAAAAGAAAATTAACAGGCAGCAAGGTTCAATACGGGATTGACTGACATCTGCCTAAACTTTTCCCAAGTAACTTGGGGTCAGCTTCCAATCTAACAGGATGCAGCTGAATACCAGTACTTTACATGGAGCGACTGCCTATCTGTCCTCTATGACCCATTCATTGGTTAATACGATAGATACCCCTTGGTAAGACTGGTTGTCAGACTTTCTGGCTTCTCACGACACGTAACGACTGCCAAAGATCCAAGAATGAAACCCAACAGCTTGACGTGTATCCGAGGCACGGGGAGTCACAGTATGCTATGACGGTCACCCATCCACGGACCGACCTCAGCAAGTGTAGCTTAACCTCATCGATTGACATATGCGCCTGTTATTACTTAGCCACGAGTATGTACAGACGCCAACACTTCGAGCTAGTACAATCTGTCAAATTTATTTAATAAATTTTCAACTTTATCGCTGAAGCATTAGGTTCAAAATTGATTGGGAAAATTTGACAGTTTCGGGTACCTTGATGTTCTATTCTAAATATACTACCTAAATAAGTATGTACTAAAAATGATAGTAATTCCATTCTTACCATAAGCAAGTTCCCTGCCAAGTCGAGGTGAGAAATTCATGGTTCTGCCGAGACGAGGAGAGAAGTATTTGGTCCTGCTGTCAATCTGTTCGGGGTCGGAGCGGTATCTTTAAAAAGAGACGAAATAAAGGTTATTTTATAAAGGCATTAAAACGCAAAAAAATATTAAGAGCAGGCCCGACTATAGATCAATCTTACATAAAAGAAATTATAGAATCCCAACACCTGACGTCACCTCATTACTAGCTAGACGTTCCCCGGCCTACTCCCTCATTAATACATACAATAAAGTTTGTAAACTGTGCGATATTAAAAATACTACCGCATTTGAATGCAAGAAAACTGTTAAGAAAATGTTGCATATTACTGGTTACGTTACGACGACTCGGAACAATTAATATAACGACCCCGACCTGACACTGAATCAAAAGTACACACATACACGTCACACATACACACCACACACACGCCACACATATACTCCACACACACACCTCACCAACTTTACACATACACTCATACCATTACTGGAATCACCTCTCTAGTGTCCACTCTGTAATTCGTATCCTGAGCCCCAAGATACAGACTAACTGTCTAGTTTGGGGTTCACTGGCAAATAATATACTGTAATTAGCTGTAGGTAATATTTAAGCTACTCATGTCTAAACTTAATCCTATGTTTGCTTTCTGTATTACCTGGACAATAAATATTTTCTATTTCTATTTTAATTCCTGCATTGTGTGTCGAGTCGTTGAGCTCTCTAAAAGGTTATTTTATAGTAAGAAAAAATTAATTTTAAATTATGCGTTGTATGTCGGGTCGTTGAGTTCCCTAAAAGGTTATTTTGTAGAAAGAATGAGATTATTTTAAATTTTGCGTTGTGTGTCGGGTCGTTGAGCTCCCTAAAATAGTGTTAAGCTACTAACTACATTTGGGGTACCTACGTTTGTTGGAACAGCACCCTAACTGCATAATACTCTGTCATACGGTGCCACTGCATAATCAGTAATTAACGATTAGATTGTCATATAGACTTTTTTTTTAATCTAGAACGCATGCAATTTTGAAAGTATCTTTTTAAAACCTTTGAGTAGTTCTTCGCATTTTTTACATTGCAGATTTCCATAGGTAAATCATTCATTTACAATGGTAGCATGCATTCCAACGTCCGCGTTCCATAAGCATTATTAAAGGAGATGTCCGCTTTTTGTATGGACGTTGGTTTTTTATTCCAAGAAAAATCTAACCAGCATCAAACTCGGCTCAACTAAATGCGACAAAAATATGGAACTCAGATCTACTGAAATAATATTTTTAAACCCCTCCATTTAAGTGAAAAATCATAAAATAATAATTGATGTTATTTGTAGTTGGCAACCCTAATAAAAACTCCGACAGTCCGACACTCTGTGACAATGTCATATTTGACAGATGATTATTCAGCTGTCACTGGCGTTAGAGATGTGCCAACTCAGGATAAGACACGCCTCGAGGTTACTCGGATTGACATTCATATGATTCGGTTGAACTCGAGTTGCGGAACTCCGATAACTGGATGAATTCGAATGAACTATTGTTTTTTTACCAATTTCACCTCTGTTTCGCGACGATATTTTTAATAGATTCGCAAAAACATATACTGAGACTATTTCATAATTTCAGTACAATTTAAATATAAAATAAGGTTGAAATACATGCCAGACAAGAGACGTCAATCAAGTACTCGCTTCTTCATTTACCGTGGCATTCTAATTCAACTCGATCGCGGCAACCTGAGCGCAACTCGAATAATCAAGTTGACCATACTTATGGATTTTTACCATACTTAATGATTTTACATTAAAAAGATTAGAAAATAGATAATATAGCTTATAGTCCCAATAGAAAACACAAATGTTGATTTTCTATGGTAAAATCGATTTAAAACATCGATTGTTTTGGCCCGATAAAACGATTAATTAAGGTCAGATCGCCATCCCTACCGGCTCCACCCGTCATTCGTACGACTGTTCTGTCATCCGTCACAGTATCGTTCGTTCGCTCGTCCTATATTGTTATCCAGTGTTATTCTTTGTGTTTTGCTTATTTTTCCGATTTTACTGACTTGGCCTTTTCACAACGGATTCTTCTACTTTGCACATGATTTGGATACCGGTAGTTTATGAACCTATAACTCTGACTTTGCTTTTTCTTAACGGTTATTTGATATTGCACGCGATTAGGACTTCGGCTTTCGGATTAACCCGAATGTAAGTACTGTTCTTTATTCCGATTTAGCTCCATGTGGGTTTTATTTGCACGTTTCCTTCTTTTATGTCCTCTACAGTCTTCAATAATTAACTTCCATTTCTGTTTTCAGATATTGTTACAAAATGGCTCTCTGCATGAATTGCAACATAGCTATACATGCTAATCAGCAGTATGAATATAATGCTTTAAGCATGAGCCCTGAGATAGTCTCAATACTTGAAGAATGGACTACTCAGGAGGTATTTATTCTTTAACTAACCTAATATATTAGAGTTTATGTTGTAAAAAATGAAACAGCACTACTTTGCTCAAAAAACATGCAGAAAAACGATACTGTGTTCTTAAACATATTATTTTGTTTTTAGGTAACAGATGGAGATCGCATTTGCCAAGAATGCATCAACCTTATACTCCTAGAACTGAACAACAGAAATGAGCACAACATTGGTGACCGACAGCTAGGTCATCAATCAGTTTGTATCTGGTGTGGCATTTCTATTTCAAGAAGAACAGGCAGACGCTCTCGTCCCCTAACGGATGGTAATCCTGAGCGGGCTTATGTAGCTAACATCATCAGCCCCCGACTGGTAAATATGTATATTAAATATTAACACTTGATTTGTATTCCTGATTACTGGAACACACAATAATTGAAAACTTGTTTCAGATTCCAGCGAATGCTCGAGCATGTAATGCCTGTTGGCAAAGGGCCCATAACAATATTGGACAAGTGATAGAACCACCAAGAGAGGCCCAAGAGACAAGTGACAATGTAGAAAGTAGGTCTAGCTCTGTGGCTGAACCTGTAAGTACGTTCAGTTCAGAAATTGATATGGACATAGTTCAAAATGAGAATAGATTTGTTGAATTAGAAGGTTACAGTCGAACCCCGGATTCATCGAACCATTGTTTTGTTCCCGATTGTACAAATTCGGAACGTCTAAGAGTTCCCATGTATCTTAAAAAACATATACTAATGGACTATAAATTATATGTCTCACCTAATGCCCGAGTATGTGAAACACATGCAAGTGTATATAATTGGGAACTGTTGAATGAATACCAGTTCACAACACAATTCACCCAGATACATATCATAGAAATGTTAGATTTATTAAGAAAAAAAACAGTAAACATTATTGATTTTGAAAATGTTGAAAATATGAACAACCATATTTGTCGTTACTGGACAGGCTTGTCTGTGTTGAACTTTTTAGCAGTTCTGAGTTGTATTACAAATCAATTATCAACAATGTGTAAAAAACCTAAAACAGCTTTAGGATTATATCTAATGAAAATAAGAACTGGGGAGCCCATTAGACGAATTGCATCGTTAATCAGCATTAATAAATCAGTGGCATGCAGTTATATGAAAAAGGCACGTAACTCCATGAAAGAATTTTATGTACCAATACATTTAGGTGTTAATCATATTCCTCGAGCAAGCCTGTCCAGTAGAAATCTATTAATACCTCAGGGTCTTTTTGGAACAGCAGAAAATAACCCCATAATTATTTGTGATGGAACGTACATATATTTACAGAAATCATCAAATTATCTGTTCCAAAAAAAATCATACAGCTTACACAAGTTTGCAAATCTTGTTAAACCTTTTTTACTGGTGGCCACTGATGGCCACATTATAGACACATTTGGTCCATACGCAGCCACAACATCAGACGCTACAATTATGCGACTGCTGTTCCAAAATGAAAATTCTGATTTAAGACAATATTTTAGACAGAATGATGTTTTTATTCTCGACCGCGGTTTTAGAGACTCTATCCCATTGCTCACATCTTTGGGATATACTGTGTGTAAACCAGAGACCCTAAGTGAAGGGGAAAGTCAATTATCGACTGAAAAAGCCAACAAATCACGACTAGTAACACTGTGCAGGTGGGTTGTAGAAGTTGTAAATGGTCGGTTTAAACGGGATTTTAAAATCTTTCGAAATAAATATTTTAATATAGGGTCTCCAAATCTAATGGATGATTTTAAAATTGCAGGAGCTATTTTAAATCATTTCCATCCCGTTTTGACTGACCATCCTGATGCCCAAAATATACTGGAAAGAGCTAATCAGAGAATGAACATGCAAAATTATTTAGCTGACCATGTGATTAGGCATCAGCTTAATAGACGCCGAGCCAGTTTCGTCCATATAAATGCTCAAATACCACAGCTGAATATGTTCCCCATCATGGAGATGTCAGATTTAGTTTTATTTAGCTTGGGAATTTATCAAATTAAACAGGCACGCTCTTATTATGGGGAACATATTCGGCCAAACGGTACTTTTACTGTAGAAGTAAGCGAAGATGTACAATCTATAAACGTTCCAGGCATTTCGTCATCACATGGGACAGCTTTGATCAGAGGACGAATAAAGTCACGCCACATTAGTAATCGAGTGTATTACACATATATTTTATTGAAAATGGCAGAGACTAGTTGGCAAAATTCTATTTCAGAATATTATTGTAGTTGCATAATTGGAAAAAGGACTGTTGGAAGCTGTGCTCATGTGATGACAATTGTCTGGTATCTTGGTTGGGCTCGGCATCAAAATAATGTATCTCCACCTGCTCAGTTTCTCGACGATATTTTAATAAGAGAAGACATTGAAAATGAAGAAATTCAATAAATAAATATTATTTGAAAAACTGAAGTTTTATTCATAACAAAACCGTACACTTGCGTCCCATTATTGCTTACTAATCAGTTTTTGAATAGAATAATTTTCAAAAGGCTTTTTTTCATCCACTTCCGATCTCGATTCCAAGTCACAAAAAAGGAATTCTAGGTAATTAAACAATGGTTTTGATCAGTAGATACCATTATTATTTGTTTACTCCTGCTGATTCTAAGCTCTTGTGGAATATGCTGAAACATGCACTTCTTGTCATCTGGGGTCTTAGTAAAATATTATAATTTGCACGTGAACATTCGAAGTAGCCATAATCTACATGATTATGGCTACTTCGAATTGGCTTTCAGTTTTTGGTGGATATTGCTACACATTTTTTTGACTCTAAATAATGTATTAATGATTTTAATATCGTTGTTTATGTTTACTTAAAGCAGCTCTGTGATTGTCATGACACCAGTAATGACAGTTCTCCTGTGTCAATTTTGACAAGTTTACTTTTTTTTGGGTGTGTTCATTTTATTATTCTACATAATTAGAAAGGTTTGTTCGTTTTAGAAGTAAATTCTCACGAAAATAAAAAACAATTTTTCTCAAAATTGGAGGTCTTTAAAAATGTATGATATAGTTAGAACGACTAGTTTTAAGGATGTCTATCCAAATATATTTAACTTACTCTGGTTAGAATTATCAAATAATAAAAAACCATTTCTGGACATCTCCTTTATGTTTAGAATATCTAAGCCTTCAAATATTTTAGCCTGCAAGGGTTTTTTGTTACGAAGAGACAGAATTGTTTGGCAAAAGCGTAGAATAAACTGCACCCTAATTGCGGAACACACTATTAATCAGAATTTGAATCATTTTGAAACTTATTTGTCATCCATTCTTTCATATGTTTGAAAAAATTGTTTGCTTAGCAACGTACACAACGCCATGAATGTTGCGGAACTGTCAAAATGAAACCGAGTCCTGCTGATAGTGTAGTACGTCATTACCCCTCAGAGTATCCACTTAAAGCACACTACACAAATGTTTGATTTGTTGTTGATTTTATTAAAAAATAAAAATTTTTTTTTGGAAATAAAACTTATATCGGAACTGCTGTTTTAATTCAATGTCTAGATGTGCGATTGCCAAATATGTGACGTCATACTAGGGAGAGGGGCCTCATAGACGTTACCACCTGTGACATTAACAAGGGGTAGGGTCAAAAAATCATGAAATTTGTGTGAGGTATTTTATGGTTGGCTGCTAAGGTATATAGACTTTAATAGGTTGATATTATTATGAGCTTCTGCCCGCGACTTAGTCTGCGTCAAATTTTTGCTCCCTGACCCTTCCCATCGCATCGAATTGCCTGCCAGTTTTCGTACATTTTTCGTTGCAGCTCTGCTCCTTTTGATCGTAGCGTGATGTTATAGCCTTCCCCAATAAATAGGCTATCAAACACAAAAATATTTTTTCAATTCTAACCAGTAGTTCCTGATTTTACCGCGTTCAAACAAACAAACTCTTCAGCTTTATAATATTGGTATATATAACTTACATGTCCTGATCAGCGGGTGTAGCCGGCATGTCGTCGGCCAGTCGCCTGCCAAGCCGGGGGGTAAACTCCACGTTGTCGAACATTTTGTCTTCATAGGACAGGCTGCGACCTAGCTTCGGGGTGAAGATCACCTTCTTCGTCACTGTGGACGAGATATGGTGGTCAGAGAAGAAATACTGGTACTTGTTGACAAGGCTACACAGTCTTACTGTAATTTAAATATATAGCGAACCATTTACTTTCATAAATTATGCTTTATAAATATTATCTTTTTACAAAATAATTTCGATGTTTCACATTGCCAGGCGTCCCGCGACGGCTCACTTTTTTTGTGGGTGTGAAATCGTCAAATGACGTCTCCCGTTCTAGGTGGGGCGGGAGGGCATGTCTAACTTTTACTGACTAAAACCCACCCGTGTTCCTTCAGTTGCCAGTGCCAGGGCCACGGTAACGCTTTCGAACATATCTCGCGACCCTGGCAGGAATCTCACGAACTTCAACCTGTAAGTTGGGGCCAATACCACTGGGGATCTCTTGTTGATAGTGACTAGTAACTAACCTCTAGTTTCAGGTTCGTCAGCTTGCATCTCATAAGGTAACTGGTCGTAGTAGTATTTCAGCGCGTCCGCAGCCTCCAGTAACTTGAAGAATGCTTGTCTGGGAAGGAAATTACAGATTACTTATAATTTTTTTTTTTTTGTTTAGCCTATACTGTCCCACTGCTGGGCAAAGGCCTCCCCCAATTTCTTCCAGGAAGTCTTGTCCTGCGCCACCTCAAACCAGTCGTCGCGGTACGTATCTAGATCGTCTCGCCAGCGCTTTCTGGGCCGACCGCGGTGGCGACGTCCATCTTCAGGCACCCATTGTGTGCAGACCTTAGCCCAGCGGTCATCCTGCATACGACTAATGTGACCCGCCCAATCCCATTTCAGCCTGGAAGCCTTTTTACCTACGTCTGTTATACCCGTTTTGAAACTATTATAATAATTAAAAAACTATTTTCAACTAACAACTCGCCTCTACTATAGGTACATGGTTTTACGACGTGATATTCAGATATATTTATCTATACAACTAATCATCAACATCATCCTCACAGCCGAAAGACGTCCACTGCTGGACATTGACCTCCCCCAATTTGGGAGTGTTTGCAATAATCGCCACGCTTGGCAGGCGGGTTGGCGATCCCAGTATGGTGGTAAAATGTATAGAGAACGCTGCTGCCCATTCTCTAGTAACTCCCTTAGTCGCCCCGTACGACACCCACGGGTCCGGTGGTCCGGCACACGGAACCACCACCATACTACTAATATTATCTAATTAATGAATACATTAATTAATAATTAATGAATATATAAATTAATATTAATATGTTAATTATTTATATTACATTCATTAATAAAATTAATAAAAAAAGTATTTTTGTACATTTTTTGTACAGGTTCTGGAACCAGTCGGTTTTTTTATTTTGTTTACAGTATTCGATACTCAATTCTTGAGGAATGTTATAGGCTATTTCGAGCAAAACGAAATAAGTCGGAGAGAACGCTAAGGAAGTTGATGTTACACGGACGTAATAAAATCGTGGCGGGAATTTTTCGCATACTGTGACACGCCCTTCCGCTCCATCCAGAGCAGGAGACGTCAATTGATAATTTCCCAGTCAAAAAGAAAAGGGTTCGAACCCACGGCACATACGTCGCGGGCTTTACCACTGGGCCATGACTGCTTGGCCCTAATTTATCTATTTAATCTTGTTCTCAATCCACAATGATTAAGTTGAAGTAAAAACAAATGAGTTCACTTACGAACAGTGTCTACTCACTAGAGTGAGGTCCCAAATGAGTTTTACAGAATTACTCTAAATACGAATTTATACTAATACTAGCTGACCGTACAGACGTTGTCTTGTTTCCTAGAACTCGATAGCAGCACCATCTGTCGGGCTGATTTGTGAATCTAAACCATCCAGGGTGCCACCCAAACGCATACAAAAAAATTCATTGAAATCGGTGCAGCCGTTTAGGAGGAGTTCAGTGACATACACACGTACAGTAGAATTATATGTATAAAGATTATAAAGTTGAAGAGTTTTTTAGTTTGGTTGGACGCGGTAATCTCAGGAACTACTGGTCCAAATTGAAAAAATATTTTTGTGTTGGGTAGCCTATTTATTGAGGAAGGCTTGGGCTATATAACATCACGCTTCAACTAAGAGGAACGGAGTAGTAATGAAAAATGTTGCTAAAACGGGAAAAATAGGACGAATAGGCGATTCGACGCGACAGGAAGGGTCGGGGAACAAGAAATTTAACGCGGACGAAATCGCGGGCAGAAGCTAGTTCTTTTATATTTTGTTAATGTGAGAACGTTGTAGGCTTTGTAGACTGTAGACAATTTTCTATTTTATTAAGTACTCGGTACTTGTTGACAAGCCTACAGCGTCCTCTCGTACCTATTAACACTGTAATTTGAAACCATCGTAAAAGTCAATTATTTTTAAAAGAGTAACCGTGGAGTTTCTTGCCGGCTCTTCTCCACAGGAATCAACAATTTGGAAACGTCTGACGTTTCATTAGTGCCTATGTAGGTTTATGTGAAATAAAAACATTTTAATTTGACTCTAGATTCTAATTTAGACAAAAAATTAAAATTTACATACCTGTTGTCTTCAGTAGCCATTCTCAGGGATCGCTTGCCTATCCTGGGACCGAACCACATGCCTCCCCGGTCGCTGTGCGCCCCCCTATCAGCGCCACCATCCTGTATGGGAAATAAAATTACATTAGCTACAATTGATAAATTGATTGAAGCCTGTAGGAGCGTAAGACAATAAAAAAAAACAGGAAGAACAGAAAAAAGTAATTTTCATCTGTCTAGCTTTTTCCCAACTATATTGCAGTCAGCTTCCAGTCTAACCGGATGCGGCTGAATACCAGTATTTTACATGGAGCGACTGTTTATCTGACCTCCGCAACCCAGTAACTGGGTAATACAATACCTCTTGCGCACGTAGCATGACCACCATAGAAAGAACTTTGTCTATTCTTGGTAGGATAGAGATAGAATTGTCATGCTACGCCAACATAAAACGGTACAAATCTTTCTACAATCTTTCATTTTGTCTTTAATCTTTCTACAATCTGTAATTTTGTCTATTCTTCCGTCGACAAAACCCACTTCTACGGTGGTCATGCTACGCGTGTTGGAAGACTGATTGTCAGAGTTCTGACGACCCGTAACGACTGTCTAAGATTTGTAGACAACCGGAACAAATGGCTTAACTTGCTTTCCGACGCACGGAAGGGTCTTGGTATGTAGAGATGGTCACCCATCCACGGACCTACCGCAGCATGCGTAGATTAACCTTATCGATCGATCCGTGTGGCTGTAATTATTTGGCCACAAGCCTCTAGCAATACAGAATATACAGAAAATAGTGTTTTTAGAAATTTCTTTATGAACTCAATTTTTACAGGAACTGTCGGGTCTAGCTCATAATAACAAAGAGTTAAATTCTAAAACTCCCGACCAAAGCAAAATCGTCTCAAAAGTAAAAAAAAAACAAGTGTGCAATTCACACGTGGTAGAAGTGAAACCTTCAAAAATGTTGACTTCAAGATAATGAGAAGATTAAAAACAAATCACCCAAAAATTTTACCATTGAAGAAATGTACGGAAGTCATATCCACACATTTCATCATCCGTGCAAAACACAAAAAAAAACCGGCCAAGTGCGAGTCGGACTCGCGCACCGAGGGTTCCGTACAAACCTGTAGGCTGTAGGTATATAAGTAAAAGTTCACCCATCACGACAATCGAGTCGTAGTTCTGTTCTATTTCTTGATTTGGTTTTATTTCTGTCTTTGTTTTGTTCTGTTTATTATATGATGTAACTAAAAATTTACGGTTTTCGCAATTTTTCCTTTATCTGTGCTATAAGACGTTGCTTCGTACCAAATTTCAAAATTCTAGATCGACTGGAAGTACCCTTTAGGTTTTGATTCCCTTGCGAGTTTCGAAAATTTGTGGAAATTTGCGGTATAAACGGCTATATCTTTTGATTGCGTTAGCTTAGAAGTTTGATTTTTTTACAGCTCCAAGGGACAGTAGACTTGAGTATTTGATATAAATTTCAGCTTGATACCTCCACGCGTTCCTGAGAAACAGGGTCTTGACAGACGGACGGACGGACGGACGGACGGACAACAAAGTGATCCTATAAGGGTTCCGCTTTTTCCTTTTGAGGTGCGGAACCCTAAAAAAATGGCGATTTTGGTGTCACGTGACCTCAAATTCCCGGTTCAATAATCGAACTAGCCATCTATCTACCTATCTCATTTTCTCCCACGTTAAATCTTATGAATTTATGTGTCTGTCTCTTTTTACTGTCGCTTTTTCGTTTCATAGACTTTCAAATCACAACGGTGCTAAAGAAGTTTTCACTTAAAAAAAATACGTATTGGCCCTGTAAGTTTAATAAGAGTTGCAGGTAATATTTTGATCTAATGATCGTAATGTCGATATGTTTGGACCGATTTTGATAAAAATCTAAACTAGAAATTCTGCTTTTCAATTTAAAAAAAACCGCAGCCTGTCGAAATGTGAGTCTAGCTTAGATACACCTCTGGCTAAACCTTTTGGGGATGCAGGCCTGATGATTTATAATATGTATGTTTAGTGTATAAGACGAGATTCTCAGTCCGTATTATTCTCAATGCAAGTATGATTGAAAAGCTTGTTGTTTCATACAACGCAATGCAAGCGAATGAGAACGCGATAACAGCGAACAAAAATTCATCATCATCTCGTCATTTCACCCGAAAGACTAAAATGACTGCTGGATAAAGGCCTCTCCCAATTTGGGGGGGTTTGTCATTATCACCATGGTTAGCAGGCGGGTTGGCGATCGTAGTATGATGGTAAAATGCCCATTCTCTAGTAAGTCCCTTAGTCGCTCGCCTCTTACGATACGCACGGGACGAAATGGGATGGTGCTAAATATTCTTTACTACCGGTACCACACGTAACAACAAAGAAAATTGACGCGCGGAAATTTCACAAAACTTGTTCCATGATTTGTTTTTTTTTTAATAATTGTTCGTTAGAATCTCCATTATATGTGCCAGGATTCTATGAAGATTCTTTCTTTACTTTTTCAATATATGAGTACAGTATGAACGGTCAAAGTTCAGATAAAATTTGTGCAAACAACTTGATTTTCAGAAGTCTTTACTGAATTTGTTTCTCAATTAAGTTTTTTTATTTTATTACATAGGAATCTAGATAGAGACCATAAGATGCCTGTGTGTTCAAAATAATTGGAAGAAAATATGTTTTAGCGCCAAAATCACGAATGAGAATTAATCGACGTAATCAAATCGCGGTAGCATTTATTTGCACACCGAATCTTCAATGCTCTGCTTAGAGCAGAGAGTTTAAAATTGAACAATGTATTTTTTTCTACGCTCTGAGATGCACTCTGTTGGAATTCCAATCTTCGCTTCAACATCGAGAGTTGAAATTCAAGTGCACGACAAAAACCCGCCGCAATATTATTACATTACATACGTTGACTAAAACAAATTACGGTTACAATTCTAAATCCAAATTCTGTTGTATTGTTTCAAATAAAAACAAATAACGATTACAATTCTATTTCCAAATTCGAATGTGTTTTTTGAAATAGGTAAAAATAAATAACGATTAGGTACAATTCTATGTTCAAATGCTGTTGTATCCTTTGAAATAAAAACAAATTACGATTACAATTCTAAATCTTAATTATATTGTGTCGTTTCAAATAAAAACAAATTACGATTACAATTCTATTTTCAAATTCTGTTTTGTTATTTGAAATAAAAACAAATGATTACAATTCTATTTCTAAATTCTGTGGTATTATTTGAAATAAATACAAATAATTATAATTCTATTTCCGAATTCTGTTTTGTTGTTTGAAATAAAAACAAATTACGATTACAATTCTATTTTTAAACTCACCTTAACATCGTTATTATTGGCCAGCACACAACTGAGGGAGAAGATGATAACTCCTGTAACAACTGTTGTTCCGTACATGTTGGATGGAGGAGCTGAAACCAACTGATATCCCTGGATAGCAGAGGAATCTATATATACTCCACTAAATGGAAATCTTATGCTAATGACTGAGGAGGTTGGGGAAATACGGCACGTGGACTTTCTAGGCTCCATATAGATTGGTGTATTTATTTTTTTTAGTTATGGAAATTACGCTGTGTGTTTTAAAATAGATCATTATACCCCTGCTGGTGGAAACCCCGTTGGTGTGAAACTGGTTTTGGTGACACATCGTGTTTAATTTGGGTTTTTAGAGCAAGGTTGAACTTATGAGTTTTTTGATTTGTAGTAAGTCTATTTTATTCCATGTACCTACTATTTATACTGTTCGACTTTTACTTAATCAACATTTTTTTTTTTTGTCTTTTTCTGTGTCTGTGGAGAACGGCTTTGGTTGTACACTTGTATGACTCCTTATGTTCTATTTATTTACAAAAAAAAAAAAAAAATTGTTGTTAAAACTCATAACTAAATTCTAAAAATAGATTACTCGCAATGAATGGTTTTTGATTGATTCTTAATTAAAAAATAATATTTAGTTGATCCTCTAAAAAACTAATCTCTCCTGCTAATGGTGAACTCTTTTTTAAATAAATAAACCTCTGTTTTTGATGACGCCGCAGCCCCGTTAAAGTGCTTAATCCAAGTTGTTCGCAGTAACTTGGCTATTAAGTATTTTATTTTTGTATTTCTATTTATTTTTAAACAAAAAAAAATCCAAAAACACAAAAAAATAATGACATAATTCGGGCAAAGCGTAATTGTGTTTTTTCATTAAGAATATCTTAGTAACACATAGCCCGAAGTGTGGAAGTTGGCGGTGCCTGGGAAAGCACGTTCAGCCGTCGGTCCTGCGCCTGATCTCTCTCCGGTGCGTCAGATTGCCGTCCCATCGGACTATTTTCAGGGAAAAGCGAGTGCTCCTGTGTCTGCGCACGCACTTGTGTACTATATTATCTCCCGCGCCGATGGGTAGTCTTCGTTGAGATTGGCCACCAAGGCTGAATACGGTACGGAGGACTATCCTCATCATCATGGTCATGGCCTATAATTTACTTACTGCTGGGACTCAGGCCTCCTCACGATGAGAAGGGTTGGGCTAAATGCCTTCGATTTTTTGTTTCCAAGCCATGCCGTTTCCTCACGATGATTTGTTTCACCGTTTTGAAAGCAGTGGTGATGAAATAATTTACAAAAAAAAGGTTAAGGTGGTTTTTATGAAACCACGGTAAAAGTGAAACTTTTTTCACATTATAGACATTTAACTAAAAATTTTCGGAATATATGCAATAGCTTAATAAAAAGACTTAATTTAGTATTCATACGAAATAAGGTAAATAATAAATTCAAGCACTCAAAATTGAAATAAATCCATAAACAACAACATGCACCTTTCACTTTATCCCTACTCCGCGGCCGACCGTCACGTGACATGCAACACACAGACGAAAAAGTGTGAGACGTTGTAATAAAAGTTTCACTTTAAAACTATAGTGCCTGTTTGGGTTCGAACCCACGACCTCAAACTCGTATGTCGCGGCCGTTACCACTGGGCCACCATTGCTCTATTTAGGACTATATTTAGTATTTTTAGGATCCCATAAAAAAATATTATTAGAGGTTCACAAAAACATCGCTTTAATTATAATAGAGTGTCTAATTTTTAGGAAAGTGAAATGACAAATATTTTAGCTCCCTAATGAAATTTTTAATATTTATTTCTTTAAAAAAATCAAAGTAAGTAATTACTTAGATTTTTTTTTAATTCTGACGGACAATAAGTAGGTTCCATTTTATTGTTAAGGCTTTTTTAAACCTCTGTAAATCTAGCAAAATGGCTAGTTTCCGTAAAAAAAAAAAAATATTTAGGAAAATTGAACATACTATTAAGCGCTGTGTGAAGATAGAAACGTGAATTAAAACAATTGGCTCGATAAAAAATAATCATAAAAATGACACTAAATCGCTATTTAAAACGTGTACCTTGAAGAGATTCCATCATTAAACCATGTAAAACTCATACCAAAAAATAGGTTTTATTGTTTTTTAGGGCATGATGAGAAAATATTTTATAATTTCCTTATCATTTTGTCTCCACGAAACAATTATACATAAAATCTAGCAGCTCAAGCGCTCGCAACGACCGGCCAGTGTTCGCCGAAACGTCTTCAACTACAAGAGGGCCTTAACTAGCTTCTGCCCGCGAATTAATCCGCGTCAAATTTTTGCTCCCGTGACCTTCCCGTCGCATCGAATTGCCTGCCAGTTTTCGTTGCTGCTCCGACCTTTTGATCGTAGCGTGATGTTATATAACCGATAGCCTTCCTCAATAAATAGGCTATCTAACACAAAAATATTTTTTCAATTCGGACCAGTAGTTCCTGAGATTAGCGCGTTCAACCAAACAAACAAACTCTTCAGCTTTATAATATTAGTATAGATAGTGTAGATTTATACGCACCGACCTTGCTTGAGCTAGCCCGCGCCGCTGAGCCTGTAGCTTTAAATTCGTCCCTAAATAAATATCATACCGACCCAGCCCGCCCCTTGCTGTTAACTTCCAGAGACGCCCTAAGCCGAGCCCCGTACCCCACAGGGGGCGCCCTTAGCGTGTAGTCGCTTTAGTATTAAGTTTTTAAGCCCTGGCTGGTAGCCACTGGCCGGTTAAGCAGCCGACAAGGTTGTTCTCATAGGTTGATCTGCAAGTGGTCAGTCCCAAAAACTTTTTCAGTAGGTTGTTATTTTTTTAACTGACTTCAAAAAAAGGAGGAGGTTATCAATACGACTGTATGTTTTTTAAAAATCATTTATTTATTTTATGTTTGTTACCTCATAACTTTTGACTGGGTGAACCGATTTTGATGATTCTTTTTTTATTTGAAAGCTCCTACTTCCCGAATGGTCCAATTTAATTCAAAACCGACTTCCTAAAAAAACACTACAAAGTGAAAAATAACTTGTATAATAATTTGTTAATTTTTTTTGTATTTTTTTTTATTTTGACCTTTTTAGTCATGGTATATACCCCGCACTAATCTAATAGCGTTATTCATTCATTTGTCGCGCAAATACCTAATGAAAAACGACTTATATAGTTTTCATATGGATCCCATTGTCCGAATAGAACCAAATTCCATGGGGCCATTAAGAAAGCACCAGCTTTTAAATAAAAAAAGAATCATCAAAATCGGTTCACCCAGTCAAAAGTTATGAGGAAACAAACATTTAAAAAAAATACATTCGAATTGATAACCTCTTCCTTTTTTTGGAGTCGGTTAAAAAGCGTGTACATTTTCCAGTACGCGGTCGCCACTCCATAACCTTACGGCCCTATCTCGGCCATCTGTTCTGTGAGTAATAGCCTTGCCTACTGCCACTTGCTAAATTTGATAGGAAAGCCTCGAAGAAAACGGACCGATGACCTGCTGGTGAAGGCCGTAGGAATCCGCTGGATGCGAGAAGCACAGAACAGATCGAAGTGGCGGTGCTTGGGGGAGGCCTATGTCCAGCAGTGAACGTCTTTCGGCTGAAATGATGATGATGAAGAAGAAATTAATAAACACGATTCCATAGAAAACCAAACTAAAAAGTAGAAATTAATTGAAAAAAGGCGTGGCGTTCTTGACACAAATTAGAAGACATCACAAAGCACCCAACGCTTCTTTTTTACACGCTATATATTGGCTTCACTTGTATGTTTGTAGATATGTATATTTGTATGTTTGTTTGTAACCGACTCCTTATAGCGCGATTTTGACCCATTTTAAACGACCAGATTTCATTCAAACTTTGCACACCTGTTAAGGACCGATGACAATGCAATAATTTCATAAATTTGTGCCATTATCCTTGCCAGGGTTACCAGGACAGCAAAAAAACTGTCACAAACTACGCTGACATACGTCTCAAAATTCGAAATACCCTAAAAAATAGAAAATAAATAATAGTTAAAAAAAACTAAAAAACACGCTTCCATGGAAAACCAAACTAAAAAGTACAAAATAATGGAAAAAAAGCGTGGGGTGCTTTTAAGGTATTTTTTTATTGATATCAGGCACCCCACGCTTTTTTTCCATTATTTTGTACTTTTTAGTTTGGTTTTCCATGGAAGCGTGTTTTTTAGTTTTTTTTAACTATTATTTTTTACTTTGGTTTTTTTAAGGAAGCGTGTTTTTTAAACTATTATTAATTTTTTATTTTGTAGTCGAGCTAGCTACAAAGGTGTATTTATGAAGTTATTGTATTGTCATCGGTCCTCGATAAGCCTACAAAGTTTAAATGAAATCTGACCGTTTGAAGTGGATCAAAATCAAGTCCAAAGGAGTCGGTTACAAACATAGTTACATAAAAACATACAGGTGAAGCTAATAAATGCGACTTAAAAAGCTGTTTTTATGAAAGTAAACATTTAATTAATTCATTTAATCAAGTCTAGAGCAGTTTCTAAGGAGGAACTAGAATTCCCTTTGGGAATGAATCAATTTCATTAATTTGCAATAAAGTGGAGTACGTACAGTCTGTGCAGATTTACCACTGTTGTCTCGTGACTAAATATGGAGGTTTATTCATTACTAGTTTCGGCCAGCGACTTCGTCCGCGTCAAATATTTGCTCTCCTGACCCTGCTCGTCGCATCGAATTGCCGGCCAGTTTTCGTCCATTTTTCGTTGCTGCTCCGCTCCTTTTGATCGTAGCGCGATGTTAAATAGCCTTCCTCAATAAATAGGCTACTCGACTCAAAAATATTTTTTCAATTCGGACCAGAAGTTCCTGAGATTACCGCGTTCAACCAAACAAACTCTTCAGCTTTATAATATTAAGTATTGATGTACTTTTTGATATTTAAATTGGTTAAGTTATAACAGCCGCACGGGTCGCTCGTTCAGGTTAAGCTACGCTTGCTGAGGTTGGTCCGTGGATGCTTTACCGTCTTTCGTACGTACCAAGATCCTTCCGTGCTTCGGAAAGCACGTTAAGCCGTTGGTCCCGGTTGTCTTTTGTAGAACCTAGACAGTCGTTATGGATCGTTTGAAGCCCGAAAGTCTGACAACCAGTCTTACCAAGGGTTATTTTATTACCCAGTAAGGGGGCGTCCATTAATTACGTGAGGTGTTCTAGGGGGGGGGGGGGGGAGGGGATCAAGCTAAATCTTTCCAAATCTCACTTAAGGCGGAGGGGGGTCTTGGCAAATATCACGTAATTATTTTTCTCGCAGAAAACTGTGTAAGATTGCGTGAAAAATTATTTCTACAATCAAATATGGCCAAATCTGAGACAATAGTACACTGATAAAAAAATTAACTTGACTCAAGAGCCAAAATCTTGAACCAAGAATACCATTTTGAAGAAAAGAGTCAAGAGAATAAATTCTTTAGTTAAGAAATTATTCTTGGTCTAAGAAAATTTTCTTGTTTTTGTTTTTTTTTTTTTCTCAATAATCCAAAACGTTTACAGCCCAAATATAAGTTTTGTAGAATCTCGCGTGAGATTAGGGGAGGGGGAGGGAGTTGAGGAAAATCTTACAATATCTCATCAAAGGGGGAGTGGGGGTCGAAAAATTCTCAAAAATGCCTCACGTAATTAATGGACGCCCCCTAACTGGGTTTTGGAGGTTAGATAGGCGGTCGCTCCATGTAAAATACTGGTACTCAGCTGCATCTGGTTAGACTGGAAGCCGACCTCAACATAGTTGGGAAAATGATGATGGGCAGATGATGATTTGATATTTAAATCTATACTCAAATTATATGTAGCTAAACTGAACCCATATTGTAGTCTGGAACAATGTGTTTCATATGTTTAGACGCGCGTTGAAAGCTTTTTTTTGGGTCGGAAATCATCAAATGACGTCTCCCGCTTCGTGGAGCGGCAGGGCGTGTCAGATTTTTACTGACTAAAACCCACCCATGTCCCTTCAGTTGCCTGTGCCAGGGTCACGGTAACTGTTTCGTTCAAATCCGTGACCCTGGCAGGCATCGGTCCTGGCGGACTCTTTCAATATTGCTGACATCTCTTTGAGGCGCGCGTGGAACACTACGCGCCGACCCGAGCCTGGTCCTGAGTGTAGCGAGGGATTTAAGTTCATCCAAGACTAAGACAGCTTTATCACCGAGGAAAATACTCTACTTTTCGTACCATTTGCGAAAAAATTAACACAATAATAATATGAGATAAGGATTTATTAAAAATAATGACAATTAAAAATAAATTAAAATAAACTTAACGTTGAAGTATTTGAAGAAAACAAAAACGCGGCAAATTCCTAGACTAATATTTTTTTGTCGGAAAAGCAAAGGCATCAAGGTCATACGGCCTCGTCGGCTTTCGTAATTTTATTTAATAATCATAACTGCATAATAAATGCGTATTCCTTTTTCAAAAAGATGTATAATGCTTTATATACAAACTCAGTGGTGTTTAACACAGATGTAGTTCAGTATAATTAATTTCGGTAAGTATTCCAAATTTAAATCACATTGCCCCCTAGAGGATGAATGAAATACAGTACAATTTTCTTACCCCGTTTTTAACAGATTAAAAATGACTATTGTTATGTTCGCTTTTTGTGGCATAGCATGTCACTTTTTTGAGCAAGTGATACGAAAAAAGTATTTATTGGGACACGCACCAGAAGCTATACAAAAAACAATACTTAATAAAATAAAAAAATATTTATAAACAAAAGAAACAAATAAAAAACAAAATTTAAAAGAAAAAAAAAAACAGGAAGAACGTGAACGTCTCGTCGTCTTTAAACGTGAATGTCACCACCTGCAAAATGTCGGATTAATTAGCCAACCGAGCTAAAAATCTATACTAATATTATAAACTAGCTTCTGCCCGCGACTTCGTCCGTGTCAAAGTTTTGCTCCCCAGACCCTTCCCGTCGCATCGAATTGCCTGCCAGTTTTTGTCCATTTTTCGTTGCTGCTCCGCTCCTTTTGATCGTATTGTAATGTTATATAGCCTATAGCCTTCCTCAATAAATAGGTTAACTAACACAAAAATATTTTTTTCAATTCGGACCTGTGCAGTGGTTCCTGAGATTACCGCGTTCAACCAAACAAACAAACTCTTCAGGCTTTATAATATTAGTATAGATGAGAAAGTAACTCTGACCGTCTGTTACGCTTTCACGACCAAACCACTGCTGCACCAATTTTTATAAACTTGATACGGGGTAAGTTTGAATCTCAAGAAAGGACGTAGGCTACTTTTTCCCACAACTTTGTCTGTGTCCATGATAACCAGAGGTCGGAGTAGGTAGATTGAAATGGGATCAATACACTGGCACGTATATATTAGTACGGATAAGCCTCTGGGATTCCGGTATTTTGAAACTAATTTCAAATGTTGTAATGTGTAGAATAAAGAATATATCAATATAAATAAGAAATGTTTATCCTTTTGCTGTCTTTTTAATAGTACTATATAGGAGACCGGCCTTCTACAGTAAAAAAAAACAATTTTAAAGTTTATCTATCGCATTCTATAAATTTCTAATGTAGTACCTAGTTTAAAAATCCTTTCTTTCACAATATTTGATTCAATCCCGTAAGTACCAAAATGAAATCCTGGAAAAAAGGCTTATCCTTGTTATGATTTCTATGACTATTCATGATGCGAGTACGTAAAATCAATCTACCTACTCCGACCTCTGGTGATAACCGAGATTTACGTGGACGAAGTCGCGGGCAAAAGCTAGTAGAAAATAAATAATATTTTAAAAGTCTAAAAAACACGGTTTTATAAAAAACTAAAATAGTTTTTTTTTTTTCATTCAAACTCACGAAAGTCCAAAAAAAAATGTCGAATAAAAGAAATCCCGACGCCAACATCCCCGTTCTCCCCTCCCAGTATTAAAGTATTAGAGCCAAATTGATACAAATCTAGTCGAACGAAGTCTATTAGAGTTCAATGTGAGCTGTCACTCTGCCCACCCCCGCAGCTATAGATAGCGCTGTAGTTCTACTTACAATACGGATAAAGTCAAATAAGGTTTCATTAAAAGAACGGTGCGTTGCGTTATGGTAAGATTATTACAATTTTGCAGTGGCAGGTTAAATGAATAAATAATTCTATTTCTGTAAGTCCGTAAGTACAAACATTTTTACACGTAATGATATTTTTACACGCTTTATATTAGCTTCACTTGTATGTTTGTATGTTTGTATGTTTGTATATTTGTATGTTTGTATATTTGTATGTTTGTTTGTAACCGACACCTTATAGTGCGATTTTGACCCACTTTAAACGACCAGATTTCATTCAAACTTTGCACACCTGTCAAGGACTGATGACAATGCAATAATTTCATAAATTTGTGCCATTATCCTTGCCAGGGTTACCAGGACAGCAAAAAAACTGTCACAAACTACGCTGACATACGTCTCAAAATTCGAAATACCCTAAAAAATAGAAAATAAATAATAGTTTAAAAAAACTAAAAAACACGCTTCCATGGAAAACCAAACTAAAAAGTACAAAATAATGGAAAAAAAGCGTGGGGTGCCTGATATCAATAAAAAAATACCTTAAAAGTACCCCACGCTTTTTTTCCATTATTTTGTACTTTTTAGTTTGGTTTTCCATGGAAGCGTGTTTTTTAGTTTTTTTAAACTATTATTTATTTTTAAACTAGATGAGGTCTACGTTTCCTACCTGACTACTCTCAAACGAAAACAAACTCGGAGGTCACAGTCTCTTTTAAAGTCCAGACATAATCTTGGTTACATCATGTGAAGACCATGTAGATAGGTGTCTGAAATGGTCTTTAGAGGAAAGAACCACATAGATTGAGTGGACCTGTCCAGTCAGTGCACGCATTTGTCACTAATCGTGGATCTCAGAACTTAAGAAGGTCAGTTGCACTGTATCAAATCAAATTATTTATTTGCTTAATATAAGGTACAAGCTTTTACCCGCGGCTTCGCCCGCGTGGATGTCGAAAAATTCACAATGTCAACCCCCCATTTCACCCTCTTAGGAATGGAATTTCAAAAAACTCTTTCTTAGTGGATACCTACTCCTCAAAAAGAACACACCCTCCAAATTTCATGTCTCTAGGACCAGTGGTTTAGGCTGTGCGTTGATA
This sequence comes from Aporophyla nigra, assembly GCA_947507805.1. Lineage (NCBI taxonomy): Eukaryota > Metazoa > Arthropoda > Insecta > Lepidoptera > Noctuidae > Aporophyla > Aporophyla nigra. The sequence goes on along the minus strand of OX382319.1, from coordinate 8,320,462 downwards.
TATCAGTCAGTCACTCAGGACTTTGAATTTTATCATCATCATCATCATCATTTCAGCCGTAAGACGTCCACTGCTGGACTTAGGCTTCCCCCCAAATTTGGGGGGCTTTGCCATAATCGCCACGATTGGCAGGTGGGTTGTGGCGATCGCAGTATGGTGGTAAAATGCATAGAGAACGCTGCTGCTCATTCTCTAGTAAGTCCCTTAGTCGCCTTTTACGACACCCACGGGACGAAATGGGGTGGTGTTATTCTTTACGTCCGGCACCACACGGTACAATGAATTGAATTTGACTTGAATTTCATATATATAGATAAACAGATGTTAAAAACAAATATAAAGTACTCTCTGCATGATTATCTAATCATTCTCCTCCCCTTATCCCAATTTATTTGTGGTCGGCACAACATGTCTTTTTCTTCCACACTTCTCTATTAGCCGTCATCTCAGTAGTCACCCCCTTTCTATCCATATCATAATTCACACAGTCCATCCATCGTTTCTTTGGTCTCCCTCTACTCTTATAGCCATCGACATTCATACTCAATACTTTCCTCACGACATTTTCCTCATTCCTCCGTATCACGTGACCATACCATGACAACCGATTCCCACACAACTTTTCAGTTATCTGTGCCACTTTCAGACTTCCTCTTATATACTCATTTCTTATTCTATCCATTCATGTAACACCACACCCCTCTTAATATTCTCATCTCGGCTGCATGCAATTGCCTTTCATTCATCCCTTTTGTGGCTCAACATTCTGACCCATACAAGATAGCAGGTCTGACCATGGTTTTATATATCTTCCCCTTAAGTTTAAGGGGGATGTGGGAGTCGCAGATGGTTACTGTGACGTGCCGCCATTTCATACATCCAGTGTTTATTCTGTGCTTAAGCGTCCGATCTACTTCGCCATCGCTTTGCACGAGCGAACCGAGATACCGAAAGTTGGAGCAGACTGGGAGAAGCGCACCATCAAGCGCAATGGCTCCAGAGCTGAAGAGACCATCGAAATCGCCAACGTTATACCAACAGTCCTCCTCTCCTGCGGCCCCGCCGCGTTCGCCGTTGGACGGTAGCGACCCCGTTCAGGCCGCGGAAGGTAGGGAGAGCGGTGCACCTCAATACCGGCACTCCTCTTCCGCCGCGGCCTCCAACCATCAGCCGCAATGCCTCAGATACTACGACATCGCGGCCCGCCTCAGTTGTGATCTCGCCAAGCGACACCTTTTCAATATCGATACCCAACACTGGGATAAAGTAATGCCAGCTAATTTTATTTGACCCTGTATAATCTAACAGACTTAAAATAATATACAAACATCATCATTTCAGCCGAAAGACGTCCACTGCTGGACATAGGCCTCCCCCAAGCTCCGCCACTTCGACCGGTTTTGTGCTTCCCGCATCCAGCGGGTTCCTGCGGCCTTCACAAGGTCATCGGTCCACCTTGTTGGAGGCCTTCCAACTCTACGTCTTCCGGTGCGCGGTCGCCACTCCAGAACCTTTCGGCCCCATCGGCCATCTGTTCTGCGAGCAATGTGCCCTGCCCACTGCCACTTCAGTTTAGCAATTCTTCGGGCTATGTCGGTTACCTTGGTTCTCCTACGGATCTCTTCATTTCTGATACGATCACGTAGGGAAACTCCAAGCATAGCCCTCTCCATCGCCCTTTGGGTGACTTTCAGCCTTCTAATAAGGCCCATTGTGAGCGACCACGTTTCGGTTCCATATGTCATCACTGGCAACACACACTGGTCAAAGACTTTCGTCTTGAGACACTGCGGTATGTGGGACGAGAAGATATTGCGTAGCTTCCCAAACGCTGCCCAGCCGAGTCGGATTCGACGATTGACCTCTTTGTAAATATACAGTACTTAATTTAATTACTAAATTAAGTTCAGTTCAGTTCAGTTTATTTATTTGTTAACACAGGTTGTAAAAATACAGATCTTATGTTGACAATGAGAGCACTATGTTATGCCAGGAGGCGTACAAATATAGGGTGCAAATCTAGATGCCAATTACAAATTATTGTTAACTAAAAATATTTGAAAATCATGCATTATTATTATTATTTAATTTATTACTTAATTTTATTTAGGTGCTTAATTTTATAACTTTCTATGACCACTGTTATGGTGATTTCTTCTTAAATGATCTTCTTTAGTATAAAATCAAACAAATACACGTACATTTCAAATGTTTACAAAGATTATTATCATCTGATCTGCTACTGAAAGTTTCTAACAAAGAAAGAAATCAAAATCGTTATTCAGTACAAATAAAACACACAAAAATAAAAGTTATAGAAAAGCCAAAAGCAATATGTATGGATTATGTAAACAATAATAATCTTCTATCTTAGGACAACCAACACAACGTTATCTGATCCCAAACTAGGCAGAGCCTGTACTATGGCAACCAGACAACTGATAAACATACTTATATATTTCCAAATACATACATATTATAGATAAATTACACCCAGACACAGAACAAATGATTGTGCTCATCACACAAAGATTTGTCCTGGGTGGGAATCGAACCCACGACCTCAGTCTTAGCAGTCAGATTCACTAACCACTAGACTAACAGGCCAGTCAAACATACATAAACTACCATGCCCATGGGGGTAGGCAGAAACTACAGAACGCTTCCTGCATACTCTTTTTGCCTCGTTTACGTTCATACATTTGCGAGGTAATTGGGTACTACACTAACAGTATCAATGGCAGTATGATATTCAGTTCGACATTCATTTTAACAGTTCGAATAGATGGACCGACGACCTTAGGAAAGCGGCTGGGGCAGACTGGATGCGGAAGGCGGAGGACAGGGTGTTGTGGCGTAGCATGGGAGAGGCCTATGTTCAGCAGTGGACTGCGATAGACTGAGTTGATTTATCCTTCAAAAAGATTGCATTAGGCATACCACCATCAATATTTCAGCCGTAAGACGTCCATTGCTCGTCATAGGAGTACCCAAGATTTAGGGTTTTTTTTTGTGGGTGGGAAATCATCAAATGACGTCTTCCGCTCTCAGGTGGAGCGGGAGAGCGTGTCAGACGTTTACTGACTAAAACCCACCCGTGTTCCTTCAGTTGCCCATGTGCCAGGGTCACGGTATCTCTTTCGAACAAATCGCACCCCTAGATCTAAAGGGTAAATTAACCCTAAAACTAAATTCAAAACTATTGCCAATATTTGGAGTCGAATATTGGAAATAGTTTTGAATCTGGTTTATTGGTCGATAGGTATTGAAATGACAGACTCGAAGGTGTGCATGACTCAAAAATTAAGAATTTTGAGTTAGTTCCCTTTAGATCTAGGGGTGCGAAATCTCGTGACCCTGGCAGAAGGTTTAGGGGTTTGGGTTTGGTTTGTGTTTAGGTCGATCGACTGAAACATAATTGTTGAAATGTGGCTGCACTATAGGCAGATCTCTGCCTAACCCATCAAGGAATATAGTCGTGATGATAAGTTATGTTAATAGAAAATAAACACAGCAATTTTTCTTTATTTCGTCTTCGACTCAATCGTTATCATTAATTTCAATTAACGATAGATTAAGAAGAAATCCGTTGCCAAACAAACAAATTAATTAATTAGTAGTGTGGACCTTAAAATACTTTCATTACAGTTAATTAAATTAAGGTGTTTTCGGTACAATCACCGAAAACATCAAAGACTACACTAATATACACCGCGACATGTTGTCCACTCAATGTATCCGACATAATATACTTCTAGGCGTGATTAAAAATTGTTACCATTAATTAAGATACAAAAAAATAGGTACTAAGAAAAATAAATAATGGATTAGAATGATGAAACATCACGTATATACGTATCAGATGGTAGAGAACATACCTACCCAGCGCACGAGTCGACTAGATCAATCCATCTCCATTTTCCATGAGACAAAATATCAATTTAAAACTACGTCATGCGTCATCATAATGAATAATATTTTTATTTTTTATTTATGCCAATGTTTATTTTCTTTTTAGGGATGTGTAGTAGTCATTGGGTACATGAAGTGGGCTGCCGTTGTTAGACGATTAAAATGTCACGGTGTAGACTACTACTTACTATGACTACTTTGTATACTAATATAGACTTAAGTATTTTCTGTTACTAACCCATCACTAAACAATCTATGGACTATTCATGTCTGAAATAACGATTTTTTATTTAAGTACCTAGGCAGCATATTATTATTAATTGTGCAACAAGGTAATCCTCCTCTTGGCATAAAATTGTAGTCATTTCAACCGAAAGACGTTCACTGCTGGCAGGTTAACATAATCGCCACGCTTGGCAGGCGGGTTGGCGATCGCACTATGGTGGTAAAATGCATAGAGAACGCTGCTGCCCATTCTATAGTAAGTCCCTTATTCGCCTCTAACGACACCCACGGGAAGAAAGGAGATGTTGCTATTATTTACGTCTGGTAACACATGTAACGAAAGAATAGACGAAGTTTTTTCTATGCAACTTGACATTTCTTCTACCCGAGCAGCGTATTTCCATTCTGTACAAGGCCAAAACGCAACCATAGGAATCTGCTCGCGTATATTTTGTAATGCATTTTTTAAACTTGTGATTACAATGTATACACGAACTTTGCGTACTACTTGTATATAGTTTGTAACGTAGACGCGCACGTGCATCTTTCCAATTTATACAAGGCCAGAATGCCACCATAGCAATTTGGTAGGACTTCTGATTGCCGGGCTTCGATTTAAGGGGTGTTACGGGAGGAGGGGGGAGGTGTAGAGCCTCTCCTGTGAAGGAAAAGTTTCGAACCCCCCCCCCCCCCATTTTTGAGAAATATGTTTGTTAATATGCTGTGGGGTTGACGAATAAAATGAAGGGGAAGTAGCAAAGCTCGACAGGATACTTCGTTGACAGGGTTCGTCAACAGAATCAAGGTGTTTCCATAGGAGGTCACAGTTTTACCTTAACCTAACCTCCCCAAACCATGTCGTTTCTGGCACTCGCCGGCCGCTGCCACGGCACCGCTCGCTTCGCTCGCTCGGCTCGTGCGTAGGGGGTCGCAGTTTTAACCTTTTTTTTTTTTTTTTTTTTGATCACGAGGTGGAAATCCTCATGGATGTCCTCCGCCCTGGGGTGGGCGGAGGGGTCTGTCAGACTCTTACTGACTAAAACCACCCCGGTGTTCCGTCCCACACCTACGTCGGGGACCACGGGAACCAATATGTCTTCCGCGATCCCCGACTGGTGCCGGCCCGCCTTTGCGGGCCTCCTCACGTTAGGGGGGAGTGAGGTGTTAAACTCCCCCCCATACATCACAGAGAGGCGCGCGTGGAACACTACGCGCCACCATCTCGGGTCCGTAGCAATAGGGGGCGACGGATGTCCCCAGATCCGTCGCCCCTGGACCCATTTAGGGGGGCTGGAAGAGGGCGTTGTCCGCTCTCCGCCGACGCCCGGTGCGCCTGCTGCGGGCTGGGTCAGCGGAAGATATCTCCCGCTCCCTTTCCGCAGCCTCCTTCTGCGACATGACAGTTTCGCAGAAGGATACCACCGCGTCCCAGGACTCCTCGCTGCCGACCATCGACTCGACCACGGCCGGCAGCGATAGGTCACTGCCTACTTCTGAGACGAGGACACGACGCGGCTCCTCCCAAGCGGCACATTCTGCCAGCGTATGCCGCGCCGTGTCCTCCCGGCAGTCGACGCAGTGGTGACACCGGGCGTCCGGCTCCCTGTTTATGCGACACAGGTACTTCCCGAAGCAACCATGCCCCGAGAGCACCTGCGTCGCCCGAAACGACAGGGAGCCGTGCCTCCTCCCGAGCCAGGGCCCGAGTACTGGCCGGACCGCCTCGACGGTGGCGAGGCCGGCGGTAGGGCGTGAAAGCCTGTCCTGCCAGCTCGCCACCAGGGCTGGTCGCAGTTTTAACCTAACCTAACCTAAACTCCCCAAACCATGTCGTTTCTGACACTCGTCGGCCGCTCGTCTATACCTACAGATTTAGTTTGGATGCGGAGTAGCACTGTATATTATGGAACAATTTAGTTACTTTGGCCACTACAAAGTATACACGAGTATTTGCGAACTACTCTTGTATAGATTGGAAGACCTTGATTAAAAAGTGATTTCCAATCTATACGCGACTAGTTTCATACCCTTGCGTTCTAGCCTTGTACATATTGGAAATACGCACCCGAACACGAGGCGACCCGTATACTACTGTTTCCATGAAAAATAACAACCGACACTACAAAGTGAAAAATAATTTTAATTTCGAAAGTCGGTGTCTTATCTGTATTTAAAATTTTTGCCATGTGTTTTCCTTCGCCGTTTTGAGAGCAGTGGTGATGAAATAATTTACAATTTTAAACCGCCTGTCGGGGTTCGAACCTCTATTTTTGACCTACTATTTTGTAAGTGGCGGCCGTTACACTGAGCCACCACTGCTTGCAATGACCCCCAGTATGATTAATTATCATAAACAATAAAAACAGTTTTAAATATAATTTTACTACCTTCTGTCCGCGACTTCATCCGCGTCAAATTTTTGCTCCCGTAACCCTTCCCGCCGCATCGAATTGCCTGCCAGTTTTCGTCAATTTTTCGTTGCTGTTCCGCTCCTTTTGATCGTAGCGTGACGTTATACGTCTTCAATAAATAGGCTACCCAACACAAAAATATTTTTTCAATTCGGACCAGTAGTTTCGGAGCCTATTCAATACAAACAAACAATCAAATCTTTCCTCTTTATATTATTACTAGCTTTTGCCAGCGGCTTCGCCCGCGTGGAGGTCGGAAAATATCCCGCGGGAACATACTACCGGGATAAAAAGTATGTCTATGTCCTTTCTCAGGCTCTAAACTATCTGTGTACCAAATTTCATTTAAATCGGTTCAGAAGTTTTAGCAGGAAAACGAGACAGACAGACAGATAGACAGAGTTACTTTTGCATTTATAATATTACTGTGGATTTAAATTTTACATAGAAACGGCTGTGTAAATAGTAAAAAATGACAATATACAAGGTGTAACAGAATAGACGCAAGTACTGAAAGTAGATTTGTTCAAAATTGTCTACTGAATCGATTTCAGTAACTTTTAATCTAAATATAATATAAATTATTACGTGTCACGTTGTTTGTCCGGGATGGACTCCTAAACTACTTAACCGATTTTAATAAAATTTGCACACCGTGTGCAGTTTCATCCAACTTGAGAGATAGGATAGCTTACATCTCAATTAATAGTCGCAATATTATTTTATTGCAAATTATTTGTTTATTATTTGACAGTCACAATTATCTGTTAGCTCCAAACGATTTGAACAAAAATTTTACGTGGACGAAGTCGCGGACAGAAACTATGTATTATAATTAAAATCCGTGTCATTCTTAAACAAGGATATTCAATCTCCACAGAGAATATTAAACTCTAAGCTACACTGTTGGTTTAATAGATTATTTCATAATGTTATGTTAATTATGAGTCTAAAGTCTCGAAAATCTCGTTATTCCCAAGACGATAGATTTGCTATTAGTCTCGAGTCTCGAAAATACCAAAAAATCGTCGAGACTCTCGAAATTTTCGAGACTGAGATTCTAGGGATAAAAGCCTCATTGTCGTGTTACCCAGTACTTGGGTTGTTTAGGTCAGATAGGCAGTCGCTCCATGTAAAATACTGGTTAAGACTGAAAGCTGACCCCAACATAGTTGGGAAAAGGCTAGGCAGATGATGGTGTATATTAACATAATAAGGATGAAGAGTTTGTTTGTTTGAATGAGCTGATCTCTGGCACTACCATACCAGTCGAAAAATTCTGCATTTCATAGCCTCATTCTTGAGGAAGCCTATTAATCTATATCAGCGGTCGGCAACCTTTTGGCAGGCAAGGGCCACAAGGTGGCAAAATTAGCTTAAGGCGGGCCGCACTTGTGATATTAATTCTAGAAGCCCAGTATACCTACGTAGTAAATGAAAATGCTATTCAGATTATTAAACATACGGAATTGAATTCGTACACGTAATACTTATATTGTGTTTATATGTTTGGACTTTATAGCTAGAAAAATAATCACCGAAAAATAGAAATGAAAACTACAAAGTAACTACTAACAAGTAACTGATTTTATAAAAATTTCAGTGTGATGTCTTTTTTTTTTTTTTTTTTTTTTTTTTTTTTTTTTTTTTTTTTTTTTTTTTTTTTTTTTGGATGGGAAATCATCAAATGACTTCTCCCGCTCTGGGCGGAGCGGGAGGGCGTGTCAGACTTTTACTGACTAAAACCCACCCGTGTTCCTTCAGTTGCCCATGTGCCAGGGTCACGGTATCTCTTTTGAACAATCACGCGACCCCGGCAGGCATCGGTCCTAGCAGACCCCTTCAATAAAGCTGACATCTCTTTGAGGCGCGCGTGGAACACTACGCGCCGTCGACCCGAGCCTGGTCCTTACCGGGCGGCGAGCTACCCATTGCTCGCCACCCGCAAGCTCGCGCCTACGGTGGCCGGGAGTCCGCAATCGACTCCCGGCGCCCGGGGCGTCTCCTCCTGCGGCGGCTAGGGACGTGAGGGCGCAGAGACTGCCACTCCCTCACGCGCCCCGCCTCCTCCTTCGCGAGCATTACTGCTTCGCAGAAGGAGGTGACGGCTTCCCATGCCCTCTCGCTCCGTACCATGGCTAGCACCAGGGCCGGACGCGAGAGATCGCCGCCGCAGTGTGATGTCTGGGGTTGCATTTGGGAGGCTATTTCTTGTATGTTATATTTGTAGTTGCAATTCGCAGAATGGCTCCCAAATGCAGTGAGACGAAAAGCATATTACACACAACAATTGAAAAAGTTTGTTCGCATAAATAAGTGCTAACAAAAATTGTAATGAACTGCTCAGCAAACCTTTTCAATTCGTCAAAATCAGATGGCAATAAAATTTACAAAAATCATTGATTTCATAGAAAGAGCTTTTGAGAGCGTCATTAGATTGGAAATCAATCACGTTCATTTGTAATTGACTCGGTACATCCTCAATATCACACGAAAAAGGGATTGCAAAAACTTCAGTTTGTTTGAAACTTTTTCAAAATCACCAAATCTATCGCTGAATTGAGTTTGCAGTTGTATTAAAATATCACTCACATCATTTTATCAGTTTTCCAATGAAAATTCATTCCAACTTCCTCGACAGCCTTTTTACTATTCGGAAAATGATCCAACTTTATTTCATCAATAGTTTGCATTTCAGAGATAAGGTTTTTTTACCTTGAAGCCGGTCGATCGCGGTTCATGCATTTATTTTGATATTTCTAACTTATTTACAAAACATTCACGGGCCGCAAGTAAGACGTCCGCGGGCCGCACACGGCCCGCGGGCCGCGTGTTGCCGACCCCTGATCTATATATATAAATAGGATAAGTTTTTATCCAGTGCGCAAACTGTAACCATAAATTCAGCATATCATTCTAGACCACCCAGTGTAGAAAATTTTCGTCGGTTAAACAAAAAAAAAAAATCAGCTGTTCCATACATTTTGGCCCCGTAGGTATTGAATTTTTCTATGAAACAGCTGATTTTTTTTTTGTATGTTCGACGAAAAATTTCTGCTCAGGAGGGTCTAGAATGATATACGGAATTCATGGTTACAATTTACGCACTGGATAAATTCTTATCCTGTATATTTCTTTATTTAACTAGGAACACGACTCAGTTATTTTAGTAACAATATTTCTTACCCCTATGTTATTATTCCTATTCTAATTACTTAACCTATAACCATGAAAATGACTGGCCTGTTAGTCTAGTGGTTAGTGACCCTGACTGCTAGGTCTGAGGTCGTGGGTTTGATTCCCAACTAGGACAAATCTTTGTGTGATGAGCACAATCATTTGTTCTGTGTCTGGGTGTAACTTATCTATAATATGTATGTATTTAGATATAAATAAGTATATTTATCAGTTGTCTGGTTACCATAGTACAGGCTCTGCTCTGCTTGGGATCAGATAATAGTGTGTTGGTTGTCTTAAGATATTTATTTTATTTTATTTACAATACAATACAAATACAAAATAGTTTATTTGTTTAACAGGACACTGAAATTGTGATCGGAGCCTCCTTTTAAGCTAATAAAGCCTATAGTAGAAGGCTCCGCTCTTCCATAACATAGGATTTTATACGATACAATGCTATTAGCCGGGTCCATAATTTCACCCGAACGAAGTCACGGGCAGAAGCTAGTGTTTAATAATCTAGATTAATAACTGGTTTGTTGAGGTCAGATAAGCAGTCGCGCCATGTAAATACTAATATTCAGCTGTTTAGACAGGAAGCCAACCCCAAAATAGTTGGAAAAAGGCCTCAAAATAATTGGTAAAAGGCCTCAAAATAGTTGGTAAAAAGCCTCAAAATAGTTGGTAAAAGGCCTCAAAATAGTTGGTAAAAGGCCTCAAAATAGTTGAGAAAAGGCTAGGCAGATGATGATGATGATAACTTTGATACAGAAATTCATCATAATTATGTAGCGTTCCGCACATAAAGGTACCAGATGTCGGCATTTAGTTTCCGAGTTATTTGTGTTTTTGTAAAATCGGATCTTAACTCAATACCTCCCTACTGGTACCTTTATGCGCGGAACGCCATAAATGATATTACTAAATACAGCTGAAGAGTTTGTTTATTTGCTTAAACAAGCTTATCTGTGAAAGTAGCAGTGCGATTTGAAAAATAAACCTTTTTATTTGATAGCCCAAATTATGACGTAGGTTATTTAACATCACGGTGGTACGGGGGTGTCATTTACGGGAGGGGGGGGAGTTTAACACCTCACTCCCCCTCTGACGTGAGGAGGCCCGCAGAGGCGGGCCAGCACCAGTCGGGGATCGCCGAAGACGCATTTGTTCCCGTGGTCCCCGACGTAGGTGTGGGATCCGTCCCACACCTACGTCGGGGACCACGGGAACACCGGGGTGGTTTTAGTCAGTAAGAGTCTGACAGACCCCTCCGTCCACCCCAGGGCGGAGGACATCCATGAGGATTTACACCTCAAGATCAAAAAAGGGGGACGGGGGAACAAGAAATTGCACGCGTACGAAGTCACAGGCAGAGCCTAGTTTTAGTATATAACTCAAAATACATATTATAAATTTAAGTCACTTTTCTTCATAGTATTTATAATAGTAATAGTATAATGAATGCACTTTTAAATAGGTATATAAATACCACATCTGTGTAAATAGTAAGTAAATAATAAAATGAAAGGACAAATAATAAAAGCGCGCGCTTGCATTTACTAACAAACAATTATTCTTTTGTTTTATTGTTGCAAAAGATTTATTTTTATTTAATTTATTACTGTTTTTCGCTTTGAAAAGGGACTAGCAGAGTTTGACATGATAAACCACGTGGTATAAATTAGCCAACACATATTTTTCCCACTGCTGGGCACAAGTTCTAAATTCGTCTGCGGTTAGAGAATCCTTGAGCGTGGGTGCTCTTTTCTGTTCCTTTGGCATTGGATTTCAGCTCAGTGTTTAGCTGGTCGTATTTCTCTCGATCGCTTCGGGAAGACTGTCCCTTGATACCTGAACAGTCCTCAACTACCACTGAATTTGCGTCGCTGTCTCTACTGTAGTCACTCTCCTCTGTTTTAACGTGCATGTCTGGGACTGGTCTTGGCAGATCTGAAGAAGAAAAATCATAATCAGCTTGCACATCGAGCTGCCCGAAACTGTCAAGTTTCCGCATTCAATCTTGAACCATATACTTAAGCGATAAAGTTGAAAACCTATTAAAGAAATTTGACTAATTGTAGTAGCTTTATGTGCTGGCGTCTGTACTATTCCCACCGCATGGACACGCGGGCCCAGTGCGGGTTGGTAGATGTCACATGTCTTCGAATTTTTGGTTCTAGGACTTGCCGGTTTCCTCACGATGTTTTCCTTCACCGTTTTGAAAGCAGTGGTGATGAAATAATTAACACAATGTAAAATACCAGTCCGGGTTCAAATCTACAAACTCATAAGTCGCGCCCGTTGCCACTGGGCTTGGGATGGCTTATAGTAATATTCTTATAGTAATATTCTTTATTGTTCTCTCATAATCACAAACACAGTACAAAGTCAAGGTAACACTTAATAGAGACTGGTGTCTGTTGTAGGTAAAACCTGTATTACAGATCACCAGGCTTATCCTCCATTGGACAACTCACATAAGACTATGACTGTTTTATAGTAATAATAGCAGTTCAAAACTATACTAGTGTCCCTTTTAAATCCTTTTGTCCTGCAAAGTAGCAATGACTACGGTCCAGAGGAATACCGCCTGAAGGAGACGCCCTAAAAGAACATACCTGTAGTGACCTTATAGGTGATGTTCTTCAAAAAGGTCAGGTGTGTAGTACTCGCAACCGGCGTGTGTGTATGACCAGATGTATGAACTTAAACGAGCCAAAATGAGTATGCAAGCATCCTAGCAGGTGGCGTTCTATAGTTTTAGCCTACCCTTATGGGATGAAGGCGTAAGAATGACTATAACCTGCTAGATTTTATGATAATTACAAGAATACCCCTTTTTCACATTTTTAGGATTCCGTTGCCAAATGGCAAAAAATGGAATCCTTATAGATTCGTCATGTCTGTCTGTCTGTCCGTGTATGTCACAGCCACTTTTTTCCGAAACTATAAGAGCTATGCTGTTGAAACTTGGTAAGTAGATGTATTGTGTGAACCGCATTAAGATTTTCACACAAAAATAGAAAAAAAACACTAACATTTGGGGTTCCGCATATATAGAACTGAAACTGAAAAATAAATTTTTCATCAAACCCATACGTGTGGGGTATTTATGGATAGGTCTTCAAAAATGATATTGAGGTTTCTAAAATCATTTTTTTTTAAACTGAATAGTTTGCGCGAGAGACACTTCAAAAGTGGTAAAATGTGTCCCCCCCCCCCCGTAACTTCTAAAATAAGGGAATGATAAAACTAAAAAAAATATATGATGTACATTACCATGTAAACTCCCACCGAAAATTGGTTTGAACGAGATCTAGTAAGTAGTTTTTTTTTAATACGTCATAAATCGTAAACTACAATTTACCTTTCATTCAGTCAACTCAACAATAAAAATTAAAAAAAAAAACATTTAATTTCATAAACATAAACCTTATGCATAAACCGTGAATACCTGCAGGTTTGTACGGAACCCTCGGTGCGCGAGTCCGACTCTCACTTGGCTGGTTTTATACTTACCATCCCTTTGGGGTCCTCCCCATGGGACTAACATTTTATGACACTATTTAATGAAAAGTCGTTTAGAAAGGCTGTGCCAGTAATTTTAACGTAAAGTAGAAACAGTTATCCAGAAAAGAATCTGAGTCACCAATACAGCTCACTGAGTAAGCAATCTGAAGTGGCCACGTGCCACTTCGTTTAATCGAAGGACCAATGGCGGGTAGAGCAGACAAGTCCTGGAGTGGAGACCGCGTATCGGCAAACGTAGTGTAGGATGCCTTCCAGCTACGTGGACAACGTCCTTTAAAAGGTGGCTGGAACAGACTGGACTAGATGTAGTGACAAAAATTTTAAAGAGTAACCTGTATACTGTGTTTAGTCATGTGGAGAGACTGAATGAAGGGCGACTAACAAAAGATATTTACAAGGCAGATGTGAGCGGTAATGCTGGGAGCGGACGCCCTAGGAGGACATATAGTGACCTTATTCGTGATGTTCTTCAGAAAAGTCAGGTCCGTAGTACTGGTAACCGGCGTGCGTGTATGACCAGATGTATGAACGTAAACGAGCCAAAAGGAGTATGTAAGGATCGTAGAAGTTCTTTTCCTCCCCCATAGGACCCACAAGGCGTGAGTTTTGTGTGTAGATTCGTCTGCCCGTAAATAACGCAGTGACTGGTCTGAAATGTCAAAACGAAAGCCGGAATGGCTTTCGTTTTGACATTTCCATCTACTATCAGTGCGTTAGGTTACTTCTTCACTTAAGGTATCTGCGACAAACGCCCGGGTGTTTCCATTGCGAGGATCGTCTGGAGGACACGGTGAAGCATACGGTGGAAGTATGCCCTGCCTGGGTGGAGCACCGCCGTGTCCTCGTGGAGGCGATCGGCGAGGATCGTCTGGAGGACACGGTGTAGCATACGGTGGAGATATGCATTGCCTGGGTGGAGCACCGCCGTGTAGTGTTCCACGCGCGCCTCAAAGAGATGTCAGCAGAACTGAAGGGGTCTGCTAGGACCGATGTCTGCCAGACACCGTGACCCTGGCACATGGGCAACTGAAGGAACACGGGTGGGTTTTAGTCAGTAAAAGTCTGACCCTCCCGCTCCACCCAGAGCGGGAGAAGTCATTTGATGATTATTTCCCATCCAAAAGAAAAAAAAGGTACCTGCGACCATAAATCAAGTCTTTAACAAAGAAACTCAACTAAGTAATAGTTACTCAAAGACAATAAAAATCTAAAATCAATACATATTATATTTACTTTTCTATATACTTTAAAGGGCTTCTAATAAATCAAATTAATGCATTTACCACAGTAATTATTTGTCCAGATGTATTCAATTTCTATGCACCTATAGAATTGGTTGCATATAAATACTGTTGGAAGGTAAGCTGGTCATCATTCGATCCAGTCTTCGGCTTTCAGTCTTTAGCTGAGATGGGTGTCTCCAAAATTCTCCTCTGGGTCTTCGCCCTCTATGTAAGTACCTCTTCTTTTTCTATATCCTGCGAAACCCTCGTAGAAAATTTGCTTTCATAAAATTTTCAAGCAATAATTTTGGTGGCTAATTAATAGATACCAGGCATTCGGGTATCAGGTAAACTACTAAGGTACGCTTACCACAGTTGTTCCGTGGTAGGTGACCATAGTTTCATACCAAGACCACTCCGTTCCTTGGAAAGCTTGTTACGCCGTTGGTCCCACCGGTAATTTGTAGATTTTGGACAGTCGTTACGGGGTCAACAGCACCCCTAGCCAAGTTGATAAACTGCAATCGTTAACGCTAGTCGAAAACTAATCAATTGTATGGGAATGAAATCATCTCAACGTTAACTCACGTGGTTAGAACAAACGAATAGACAATTCGTAGCCAAGTTCACATCGTTCAAAATGATAGAATGAATTGTTATCGTTTCTACAATGTTCAACACGACAACGCTACATCCTTTGTTATAATGACGTTTTTCTAAATACATTGTAGAACGAGCGGCCGGCTTTTAAGTTTCTGTTATTAATTGTACGTCTTTCTTTCTTTCCAGATCCTCAATGTAAATGCGGGCCGTAAGTTATCTGAATACAATCTATAATTTAAATAAGAAATGTTATTTACATTGATCAGCAGACTAATTCTTCGAACATATCCTTCAAAAATATTCACATGCAATTTTTTTATTTTTTTTTATTCGGAAGAACAAACAATTACACATTATATTTTACAAATAAATAGAATACAAGAAGTTATACAAATGTGCAACCAACAACGTTCTTCACAGATACAGATAATTTATAGGTCATTTCGCAATTAGAGTGCTGCATCTAGGGAATAATTTAGGACTGCCTAGTTAGCCTTGAGGTCACAAATGTTGCAGCTGACCATGGTATCCTGGGTTCAATTCCCTGGCCGGTCAGTATTATTGTGTTTTCCTATTTGGAATTTTTCAGTAGCAGCCCAGTCACAGGAATTGTGCCCGGTTAAAAGCAATAAGCTCGCCTCCTATTACCTGGGACTTGAACATAACTAGAGAAATGTGTGGGTATAACCCGCGCAGATAGAAAATAGATCTGAAAATGGCGTCCGCTCGCATGCGTTCTCGCTCACTCTCTATCGCTGTCTATACTCACACAGTGAAATACGCGCTACAAAAAAATAGTCAGTCAGGATTCGCTTTCCACGCTACTTGACGCACTCCGAGTTATTGTTAAATTCGTTCCGTTATTTTGTTATTTTCGTTGATATTCATTGTTGTTTTTGTTGAGTTGATTGTTATTTGTTTGCGTTACGTTTGAAAAACAGAAAAACTAATACCAAATTTGCCTGAAAACTCCTCGTCATGGATAATGCATCCTACCACAGTATGCAGTATCCTACCACAAATCCAGTGTCATATGTACCCTTGCTCCTTATTTATTTTATTAATATTTTTTGACATTATTTCTACTATTATTAATTAATAATATTAAAAAAGAATAATTTATAACAATAAAAGTAAATAAAAAATAAAATTCGATGTTTGAGAACTTGTTTTGCCAACCGTACCATGCGTACTTGCCGCCATTTTCAGATCTATTCTCTATCTGCGCGGCTTATACTATAGGTCTCTGCCTACGCTTGACGTTATGTTTTAGCAGTGATGACCCAGTGGCAACGGCCGTGACTCAAAAGTCGTAGGTCGTGAGTTCAACCCAAGCAGACGCTTTGCTTTGTGTAAATTATTTCATCACCACTGCTTTCAAAACGGTGAAGGAAAACATCGTGAAGAAACCGGCAGTCTTAGAACCAAAAATTCGAGGACATGTGACATCTACCAACCCGCACTGGGCACGCGTGGTGGTTTACGGCCCACTCCCTGAAGCAATGGGAATAGTATAAGCTAATTATAACTATTCTTCTTCAGATCTGCCAAGACCAGTCCCAGATATTCACATTAAAACAGAGGAGAGTGACTACAGCAGAGACAGCGACGCAAATTCAGTGGTAGTCGAGGACTGTTCAGGTATAAAAGGACAGTCTTCCCGAAGCGATCGAGAGAAATACGACCAGCTCAACACTGAGCTGAAATCCAATGCCAAGGGAACAGAAAAGAGCTCTCACGCTCAAGGCTTCTCTAACGCAGCAGACGAATTTAGAAGCTTCAAAGTGAGCGCTGATGGGAACAGAAGAAGCGAATATGCTAGTGACAATAGAGCTAGTGACAGCTATGACGCAAAAAATTATAAATATGAGGGAGCTGATGGAAGCCAGGTACAGGCTGAAGAGATAAATGAAACTGAAGACACTTCTTCAAATACTTATGAAAGTTCTACTGATATTAAACCTTGTCCAAAGTCTTCTGATACTCCTAAAAAGCGTGAGTCTATTTTGTTTTTTTATATCCAAGAGGTGGTCTTGATATTCCAGTGGTTAACAGGCTTGTGACTTAGTAAAAACAGCTGCAGGGTTCGGTCAATCAGAGGGGTAATTGTGGAACTTTTTATCGGTAGGAATTGGTTTAATATTCATAGTTAAACAACATTCATTGCGTTATTTACGTTGCTGAGCTGACAATTTATTCGAACAAATGACGCAATGGTTTAGAAATAATCTTCAATCCCATTCAGATTCCGATAAATTGTGCGTTTCGCAATTAGGGTGCAGGTTAAGGTTGCCGCGAATGGTCTATGGGTAAGTGACATACCTATATGTAAATGTTACCACCCAAACCCGATTTTAGGATGAACTAGTTTCGCCTAGGCCAAAGCAGTTCTCCCTTCTCGTCAACACAATGACTCTACATGTTTCTGTGTAAGTTTACAACGGTTAAAGTTTCACAATTGGAATGATACTGTGACACTACATCGCTACTTTTTAGCCGACTTCAAAAAGGAGGAGGTTCTCAATTCGGATGTTTATACAGGGTGTCCAAGAACCTGGCGTCCAACTGGATTCCCACGATGCCCCAAGTTCTAACAGTACTCAGAAAAATATTTTAAAAAATCCACCCCATGTACTTACAGAATTATACTGATTTCAAAAAAAAAGGGGAAATGAGCACCCTGTGACATACTTTTGAATGCTGTGACTGCTAATGCTGATAATTTCGATATTTCTTGGAGGTTTTGTAATCTAGGGTATTGCTGTGTCTAAATAGAATGTAAAAATAAAGTACTTATTGTACCATTTTAAAATAAAATATTATTTTAACTAAAGGTGATATGGAAAACTATTGAATTTCGCAACTTTGACCGACTGTAGTGTAAAAAAAATGTACCAAAATAGTATGGCAAGTGACGTCAAATTTTGACGCGTTTATTCCTCTTTTTAAAAAGGTATAATACTTACACATTAATTTGAAAAAAAAAATTTTTGATAGTATTTTTACTCAACAACCCAATTTTTACGATGTCTTACAGAATTCTTAGAAAGAAAAATTTACGACGAATTGAATCTAACCTCTAAAGAATTACTATTGTATGCTCATAAAAATAACAACAGGCCTCTCAAAAAACAGGTTAGACCGTAAGGGACGGTATGTGCATGCATCTCACCATAGTGATTCGTTATTACAACAGGAGGGAGCAAGACAGAAACTATCTTTGCGATTTGCTGGTTCTTCTTTATGGTACCCCATTATTCAGGTAAGAGTGAGGGAGAAAAAGGTTAGAGGTGCGAGTGAGATAGATAGTGACGCTATCTGGGATCGTGCTATTTAGGATAACAGTACGGTCAGTACGCGTCACTGCCTCCTGCCGTTACTACGCACCTCTCTCTTATTGTTACCATTGATCACGTACTACGATTTAAAGCTTTGTTTATTGGACTCGATTACTCTTTGTGCTCTGGACTTTGAAACGAACTCTTTACGACGACCTTTGCCTGTGTTTGGACAGTTTGTGTTTTGTGTGTGCTACCATGGCGACCTACACTCCGCAAGAATACGCAAATATGCACTACATTTATGGAGAATGTAGAGGTAATGGACGAGCTGCAGCGAGACTTTACAGAGAAAGGTATCCGAGGGCTACGCGATATCCCGACCATCGAGTTTTCATTAATGTGCACAGATCACTATGTGACGGGCGGTTCCCCAATCAAGTAGCTGGTGAAGGACGACCCGTAAATGACTTCATACGCGATGAAGTTTTAGAGGCGGTGTCGGCAAATCCAAGCATCTCTGTGCGAGGAATAGAAGCTGATACGGGGATACCGAAGAGCACAGCACACAGTATTCTCCAAAAAGAAGAATATCATCCGTACCACGTACAGCGAGTGCAAAGTCTTTTACCTCGAGACTATCCGAGCCGAGTCGCGTTTTGTGAAACAATCCTGCAAAAACATCGAGAAGACGAAAACTTTATCGACAAAATTTTGTGGTCAGATGAATCAACATTTAAGAAGGATGGCTACATGAACCTACACAACTTGCACGAGTGGCATGTGGAAAATCCGCACTTGATGCGAGAAGATAGATCCCAGTACCGGTTCAAAGTGAACATGTGGACCGGTATTCTCTGTGGGAATATTATTGGTCCATTTGAGATGCCCGAGAATTTGACTGGCGAATCATATTTAAATTTTCTTCAAAATGATTTGCCAAACTTACTAGAAGAGACCCCACCAGATATGTGGTTCCAACACGACGGCTGTCCAGCACATTTTCGCGTATCCGTTAGAGAGTTTTTGGACGAGCAATACCCGAACAGGTGGATTGGGCGATCAGGAACAATCCCGTGGCCAGCCCGCTCACCTGACTTAAATCCGCTGGATTTTTTTTTCTGGGGAACTATGAAGGAGCTCTTTTATGCGAAGCCCATTAATGACATCGCTGACCTTCGTGAGAAGATAACACAAGCAGTGCAGGTGATACGTCAAAAAAGTTACTCGCGAAACATAAAGCGGTCCTTTTTAAGGAGAGTGAGAGCTTGTATTGCCGCGGGTGGTCAACATTTTGAACATTTATTGTAATAAAATATCTTTAAACTAACATTCTTTGCTTTTATTCTACTGGGAACCCATCTACCTGTGTGTATTTCCTTCTTGCTCACTCTTGGAACCGAAGTAAATAATAGTAGTAACATAACAGTTTCTAAGATAAGAAAGGGTCCGACAGTTACCGTCAGTAGGTAGGCACTTCGTAAAAATTGGGTTGTTGAGTAAAAATATTATCAAAATTTTTTTTTTCAAATTAATGTGTAAGTATTATACCTTTTTAAAAAGAGGAATAAACGCGTCAAAATTTGACGTCACTTGCCATACTATTTTGGTACATTTTTTTTACACTACAGTCGGTCAAAGTTGCGAAATTCAATAGTTTTCCATATCACCTTTAGTTAAAATAATATTTTATTTTAAAATGGTACAATAAGTACATTATTTTTACATTCTATTTAGACACAGCAATACCCTAGATTACAAAACCTCCAAGAAATATCGAAATTATCAGCATTAGCAGTCACAGCATTCAAAAGTATGTCACAGGGTGCTCATTTCCCCTTTTTTTTTGAAATCAGTATAATTCTGTAAGTACATGGGGTGGATTTATTAAAATATTTTTCTGAGTACTGTTAGAACTTGGGGCATCGTGGGAATCCAGTTGGACGCCAGGTTCTTGGACACCCTGTATGTTGTTTTTTTTATGTATGTTTGGCCATAACTCCGTCATATATAGACGGATTTGCAAAATTCTTTTTTTGTTCGAAAGGGGTTTATTCCGAAATGGTCCCATGTAAATTTCATATAGATCTGATGATGAGTTCGGGAGACAGACACCGGAACTCTTTAAAAAATGACAGCAAATCAACCGCGACTTCTGCTATCGCATAAATATGCATTGTTTGTTTGGAATTAGTGCGGGTTGAATACCACAACTAAAAATTTAAAAATAAAACTTATTTACAAAAAAAAAACAACCGACTTCAAAAGTTTTTTTTTAACAGCTGTAGTAGGCTGTACATGCTGATTCTTTTGTCTTTTCTGCATGAATACTGGTTTGTCTTATCGCGTAGAGGGAGAACTACTTTGGCCTAGACGAAACTAGTTCGTCCTAAAATCGGGTTTGGCCGGTAACATATATACAGGGTGTCCCAAAAATCAACGTCAAGCCGAAAACGGTTGATAGGCCAGGTGGTGACAGTTATCAGAAAAATAATAAAAAAAATCTAAGTTAAGTACTTTTCAAATTATTGTGACTACAATACAAATCTTTACTTTTCATTTTTTTTTTTTTGTGAGTAATGTAACCCTGAATAACCCTTCTGTAAACTATAGTCCAAAATTAAAACACAACTACCTCAGTTTTAAAGAAAACATCACTTTTTTGCTCCACCATGTACTAAAAATTATTACATCGCCCAACTTTAACTGACTGTACTGAAAAAAAATGCTTAACTTAGATTTTTTTTATTATTTTTCTGATAACTGTCACCACCTGGCCAATCAACCGTTTTCGTTGGTCCCGGCTGTAATTTGTAGATCTTTGACAGTTGTTACGAGTCGTCAGAAGCCCGAAAGTCTGACAACCGTTCTTACCATTGAACTGGATGATGGTGCTGACCCTCGCGTCATGTTCGTAAATGCCGTCAGTTGAGACTGGTCACCTCTTAACTGCCGCGGCTTATTTTTTACTCCTTTTTTTATTGTGTCTTCATTTAGTTTTGTTTTTACATTGTTCTCATTTTAAAATCAACTAGGATTATTACTCAGGATTTTATAATATCTTGATTTAAAAGTGTCCTTAGATATGCTGGCTCGTTCTGCTCCATAGGTATCTACTACGCTTTCGAATAGTCAACTAGTGTTCTCTTTTTGACTCACTGACCTCTTGATAATTCAAAAGTGTCTATAATTGGTTTATTTAAAACAAGGTTTTGAGTTTGAATTTTAAATTTTATTTCAGATGCACATATGGTGATGGACTGCGAGTTACCAAGTACGTAATTATTACAAAATAATATATTAACTTAACCAAAACTATACACAAACTAAAATAAAGCGTCGAAAAATTCATCCTCATCGCTGTCGACCGGCAATGTACCCAAGAGACTGGCGGCATTACCACGCTGTATAGCAATGCTTAGCCGCTGGCCAAAATAAAAATCAGCCGTCACGAGAAGTGTCAACCAGCCGTTTTGATACTTCTTTAGAGGCCATGAGCACTCTGACCCCACGGCCCGAGGGTTTCAACCCCAAATACATGCTACTTTTTGTCTCGCAAATTCACTCCGAGGGGTTATTTTCGATCTCCAAGCGAGCGAAGCCGATAGCAAAAGAAAGGAAGACTTAATTATTTATTTGATTTCGTGATAGTAAATTTAATGAATTTTATGTTGCAGGTTCAGATGAGTCACAATGGGAAGTGATTAAGTCTAAATCCATGGAAGGCGGCCGCCCATGCATAATCATGAAAATAGTGCCAAAAGGTGAGTTAAAGCGTTAGTTGAAATCATTAGCTCATTACATAAAATTGTCTCGTTGGTCTAGTGGTAGCAAGCGCTACTCCTAAAAATGAGGTCCTGGGTTCAATAAATGATTTTGTTTCTATGCGTAGTTTTGTACAAACACTTTTCCACGTAAATATTTTATTTTTAAACTAGATGAGGTCGTCGTTTCCTAACTGACTACTCTAAGAAGAAAGGGCGAAAACGACTCAGAAGTCACAGTCTCTTTTAAAGTCCAGACAAAATCTTGGTCACATCATGTGAGGACCATGTAGATTGGTAACTGAAATGATGATAAGTTCTATTCCGCCTGGCCAGGAGGATCCCCCCTTTAATATAGAGGATCAACTTTGCCCTGTGCCTAACGACTCTAACCTACAATCTTTATTTTTTTCAGATAACCGGAAGAATGTAACTACGTCTTCTTCATCAAGTAGTTCCCATCATAGATCGAGATCTGCTTCAAAATCTTCTTCAGTTGGTAAGTTATTCATTTTCCATTAATTATTTGCTATAATGTTTACATAATTTAAAATCTAAGTCTAAAAGAAAAAAAAATGTACATGTATTATACTAAAGTACGCCAGCTCTCTGGTCAAGTGAAGAGTCCTCGAGACGCTTGGCAATGTCGCGAAATACTATGTGGGCACTCGGACCCCAAGGCCCTAAGGTCGTTATCCGGCTCGAAGTACCAATAAAATTTAAAACGCTAGTCTATTCATTTTGCTCAAGCGTATGATGATTGGTCTGTACTCTTGTGATGATGATGGATACTCAGGTATGTAGAATTAAACCACCCGTGTTGAGTGTGGTAAAATCACTTATTTATTTCACTTAGTTCGCTAAAACTTTTGCGCGTATGGAGCTTAACCTACTTAATGTTAAAAAATAGGCGGATTCACCGTACAGGTAGTTTTTGTATTAAGTACAGTTTTTGAGTTCGCCAAATTTTAGAACGACTACGGCTTGTGTACTGTCATGGTCATGGCGTTCACTCACAAACCACAAAACTTTTGATGTCTCCTGATTGGCCGACTAACTGTCGCGTCATCGTAGGCTGGCCAAACGCAGCGGTCAATCAGTGATTTCCGTAGACGCCGTTGTGAGTGTAGCGACTTGAAATTAGTAAATCTATGCGGCAACCACCATTGACACCTTACTGGGCGACATTGCCCACAATTTCCATACAAACCAAGCGACTCACTGTTTTATCGCTCTACGATAAAATTGACGTATGTTAAAGTATTAGTAATTGTCAAAGTAGACTTTAAATTTAAAGATCAGTAGGTGCTATAATTTATTCCGTGCTATAAGTCTAGAGTTTTGAATGTAGAATGTCGAACGGTATCTGGCTGTGAATCTGTAAAGGATTTATTTAAAAAAAAAAACTGAATCTCTTTCTAATTGTGTGGGCTCACTTGAGTAAGGTACCAAGTGAACATTGAGTACATCGCCGCAAAATTTAATTCTTTTTTGGCACTTCTTACCTCTTCTGCGGGAAAAGCAGATATATACTTTCAATTCAAACCAAATATTTCATTTTCTTACAGGCCGTGTATCGGGACCACCAGTCATCATTGGTCCACCAATAAGAGTTCCAGATACCAGACCTCAGCCAGGTATTTTTTTTATTAGGTTTGGTCATACATGTAACTTGGAGGAATTCTATAGTAAATTGTCATAAAAGTTGCCAAACCAGACTCCAGGCTACAACTAGGCTATATGAATAGACAGCTGTGCTGTTAGGGAGTTCGTTCGACCCATTCTTCTTTCCTCTAAAAGCATTGGGAAGTGGTGAAGGTTTGACATTTCGGAGGTCGGTTTTCAGTAAATTTGACGTTCGATTACTGCTGATTCTCAGTCAAATTGAAATGAATTAATTTTGATTTTGAAGTAATCATTGCAGAAGTAATAAAAACAAGCGTTTATTACGCAACCATAATGACCAGAGATCGGAGTAGGTAGATTGAAATGGGATCAATGAACTGGCACGTATATATTAGTATGGATATGCCTCCGGGATTCCGGGATTTTGAAATTAATTTCAAATGTTGAAGAATATAGAATAAATCAATATGAATAAGAAACGTTTAACCCTTTTGCTGTCTTTTCAAAGTATCTAGGTGATCGGCCTTCTACAGTAAGAAAAAACAATTTTTAATGTTTATCTATTGCATTCTATAAATTTCTAATGTAGTACCTAGTTTAAAAAATCCTTACTTTCACAATAATTGATCCAATCCCTTAAGTACCAAAATGAAATCCCGGATAAAAAGGCTTATCCATGTTGTAATTTCTATGACTCCGATCACTGACAATGACAGTTGAATGTAACGCAAAAACATTTAGATTCAATTTCAAACATTAAGTGTACCTCTTTGCACTACATTAAATTAATTAAAATTTTTCGTTAATTAAAGGAGGTGCAGGCTCCGCAACAGGTGGCAGTGCCAGCGGTGTTAGTAGTGGTGACGGAGATCTAACAGTCGGTTCAGTTAGTACTACAAGTGCCAGTAACGCAGGACCGAACGGTGCAGGCTCCGCAACAGGTGGCAGTGCCAGCGGTGTTAGTAGTGGCGACGGAGATCTAACAGTCGGATCAGTTAGTACTACAAGTGCCAGTAACGCAGGACCGAAAGATGCAGGCTCCGCAACAGGTGGCAGTGCCAGCGGTGTTAGTAGTGACGATGGCGATCTAACCATCCTTTCGGTTAGTACTACAAGTGCTAGTAACGCAGGGCAGAACGATGCAGGCTCCGCAACAAGTGGCAGTGCCAGCGGTGTTAGTAGTGGCAACGGAGATCTAACAGTCGGATCAGTTAGTACTACAAGTGCCAGTAACGCAGGACTGAACGCTGCAGGCTCCGCAACAGGTGGCAGTGCCAGCGGTGTTAGTAGTGACGATGGCGATCTAACCATCCTTTCGGTTAGTACTACAAGTGCTAGTAACGCAGGGCAGAACGGTGCAGGCTCCGCAACAGGTGGCAGTGCCAGCGGTGTTAGTAGTGGCGACGGAGATCTAACAGTCGGATCAGTCAGTACTACAAGTGCCAGTAACGCAGGGCAGAACGGTGCAGGCTCCGCAACAGGTGGCAGTGCCAGCGGTGTTAGTAGTGGCGACGGAGATCTAACAGTCGGATCAGTTAGTACTACAAGTGCCAGTAACGCAGGGCAGAACGGTGCAGGCTCCGCAACAGGTGGCAGTGCCAGCGGTGTTAGTAGTGGCGACGGAGATCTAACAGTTGGATCAGTTAGTACTACAAGTGCCAGTAACGCAGGACCGTGCGGTGCAGGCTCCGCAACAGGTGGCAGTGCCAGCGGTGTTAGTAGTGGCGATGGAGATCTAACAGTCGGATCAGTCAGTACTACAAGTGCCAGTAACGCAGGAGATAATGGTGCAGGCTCCGCGACAGGTGGCAGTGCCAGCGGTGTTAGTAGTGGCGACGGAGATCTAACAGTCGGATCAGTTAGTACTACAAGTGCCAGTAACGCAGGAGAGAACGGTGCAGGCTCAGCAACAGGTGGCAGTGCCAGCGGTGTTAATAGTGGCGACGGAGATCTTACAGTCGGTTCAGTTAGTACTACAAGTGCCAGTAACGCAGGAGAGGACGGTGCAGGCTCCGCAACAGGTGGCAGTGCCAGCGGTGTTAATAGTGGCGACGGAGATCTAACAGTTGGATCAGTTAGTACTACAAGTGCCAGTAACGCAGGAGAGGACGGTGCAGGCTCCGCAACAGGTGGCAGTGCCAGCGGTGTTAATAGTGGCGACGGAGATCTAACAGTCGGTTCAGTTAGTACTACAAGTGCCAGTAACGCAGGAGAGGACGGTGTAGGCTCCGCAACAGGTGGCAGTGCCAGCGGTGTTAATAGTGGCGACGGAGATCTAACAGTCGGTTCAGTTAGTACTACAAGTGCCAGTAACGCAGGAGAGGACGGTGCAGGCTCCGCAACAGGTGGCAGTGCCAGCGGTGTTAGTAGTGGCGACGGAGATCTAACAGTCGGTTCAGTTAGTACTACAAGTGCCAGTAACGCAGGAGAGAACGGTGCAGGCTCAGCAACAGGTGGCAGTGCCAGCGGTGTTAATAGTGGTGACGGAGATCTAACAGTTGGATCAGTTAGTACTACAAGTGCCAGTAACGCAGGAGAGGACGGTGCAGGCTCCGCAACAGGTGGCAGTGCCAGCGGTGTTAATAGTGGCGACGGAGATCTAACAGTCGGTTCAGTTAGTACTACAAGTGCCAGTAACACAGGAGAGGACGGTGCAGGCTCCGCAACAGGTGGCAGTGCCAGCGGTGTTAATAGTGGCGACGGAGATCTAACAGTCGGATCAGTTAGTACTACAAGTGCCAGTAACGCAGGAGAGGACGGTGCAGGCTCCGCAACAGGTGGCAGTGCCAGCGGCGTTAATAGTGCCGACGGAGATCTAACAGTCGGTTCAGTTAGTACTACAAGTGCCAGTAACGCAGGACCGTGCGGTGCAGGCTCCGCAACAGGTGGCAGTGCCAGCGGTGTTAGTAGTGGCGACGGAGATCTAACAGTCGGATCAGTTAGTACTACAAGTGCCAGTAACGCAGGAGATAATGGTGCAGGCTCCGCGACAGGTGGCAGTGCCAGCGGTGTTAGTAGTGGCGACGGAGATCTAACAGTCGGATCAGTTAGTACTACAAGTGCCAGTAACGCAGGAGAGAACGGTGCAGGCTCAGCAACAGGTGGCAGTGCCAGCGGTGTTAAAAGTGGCGACGGAGATCTAACAGTCGGTTCAGTTAGTACTACAAGTGCCAGTAACGCAGGAGAGGACGGTGCAGGCTCCGCAACAGGTGGCAGTGCCAGCGGTGTTAATAGTGGCGACGGAGATCTAACAGTCGGTTCAGTTAGTACTACAAGTGCCAGTAACGCAGGAGAGGACGGTGCAGGCTCCGCAACAGGTGGCAGTGCCAGCGGTGTTAGTAGTGGCGACGGAGATCTAACAGTCGGATCAGTTAGTACTACAAGTGCCAGTAACGCAGGGCAGAACGGTGCAGGCTCCGCAACAGGTGGCAGTGCCAGCGGTGTTAGTAGTGGCGACGGAGATCTAACAGTCGGATCAGTTAGTACTACAAGTGCCAGTAACGCAGGAGAGAACGGTGCAGGCTCCGCAACAGGTGGCAGTGCCAGCGGTGTTAATAGTGGCGACGGAGATCTAACAGTCGGTTCAGTTAGTACTACAAGTGCCAGTAACGCAGGACCGTGTGGTGCAGGCTCCGCAACAGGTGGCAGTGCCAGCGGTGTTAGTAGTGGCGACGGAGATCTATCAGTCGGATCAGTTAGTACTACAAGTGCCAGTAACGCAGGACCGAACGGTGCAGGCTCCGCAACAGGTGGCAGTGCCAGCGGTGTTAGTAGTGGCGACGGAGATCTAACAGTCGGTTCAGTTAGTACTACAAGTGCCAGTAACGCAGGAGAGAACGGTGCAGGCTCAGCAACAGGTGGCAGTGCCAGCGGTGTTAATAGTGGCGACGGAGATCTAACAGTTGGATCAGTTAGTACTACAAGTGCCAGTAACGCAGGAGAGGACGGTGCAGGCTCCGCAACAGGTGGCAGTGCCAGCGGTGTTAATAGTGGCGACGGAGATCTAACAGTCGGTTCAGTTAGTACTACAAGTGCCAGTAACGCAGGAGAGGACGGTGCAGGCTCCGCAACAGGTGGCAGTGCCAGCGGTGTTAATAGTGGCGACGGAGATCTAACAGTCGGTTCAGTTAGTACTACAAGTGCCAGTAACGCAGGAGAGGACGGTGCAGGCTCCGCAACAGGTGGCAGTGCCAGCGGTGTTAGTAGTGGCGACGGAGATCTAACAGTCGGTTCAGTTAGTACTACAAGTGCCAGTAACGCAGGAGAGAACGGTGCAGGCTCAGCAACAGGTGGCAGTGCCAGCGGTGTTAATAGTGGCGACGGAGATCTAACAGTTGGATCAGTTAGTACTACAAGTGCCAGTAACGCAGGAGAGGACGGTGCAGGCTCCGCAACAGGTGGCAGTGCCAGCGGTGTTAATAGTGCCGACGGAGATCTAACAGTCGGTTCAGTTAGTACTACAAGTGCCAGTAACGCAGGAGAGGACGGTGCAGGCTCCGCAACAGGTGGCAGTGCCAGCGGTGTTAATAGTGGCGACGGAGATCTAACAGTCGGATCAGTTAGTACTACAAGTGCCAGTAACGCAGGAGAGGACGGTGCAGGCTCCGCAACAGGTGGCAGTGCCAGCGGCGTTAATAGTGCCGACGGAGATCTAACAGTCGGTTCAGTTAGTACTACAAGTGCCAGTAACGCAGGACCCTGCGGTGCAGGCTCCGCAACAGGTGGCAGTGCCAGCGGTGTTAGTAGTGGCGACGGAGATCTAACAGTCGGATCAGTTAGTACTACAAGTGCCAGTAACGCAGGAGATAATGGTGCAGGCTCCGCGACAGGTGGCAGTGCCAGCGGTGTTAGTAGTGGCGACGGAGATCTAACAGTCGGATCGGTTAGTACTACAAGTGCCAGTAACGCAGGAGAGAACGGTGCAGGCTCCGCAACAGGTGGCAGTGCCAGCGGTGTTAATAGTGGTGACGGAGATCTAACAGTCGGTTCAGTTAGTACTACAAGTGCCAGTAACGCAGGAGAGAACGGTGCAGGCTCAGCAACAGGTGGCAGTGCCAGCGGTGTTAGTAGTGGCGACGGAGATCTAACAGTCGGTTCAGTTAGTACTACAAGTGCCAGTAACGCAGGAGAGGACGGTGCAGGCTCCGCAACAGGTGGCAGTGCCAGTGGTGTTAGTAGTGGCGACGGAGATCTAACAGTTGGATCAGTTAGTACTACAAGTGCCAGTAACGCAGGAGAGGACGGTGCAAGCTCCGCAACAGGTGGCAGTGCCAGCGGTGTTAGTAGTGGCGACGGAGATCTAACAGTCGGATCAGTTAGTACTACAAGTGCCAGTAACGCAGGAGAGGACGGTGCAGGCTCCGCAACAGGTGGCAGTGCCAGCGGTGTTAGTAGTGGCGACGGAGATCTAACAGTTGGATCAGTTAGTACTACAAGTGCCAGTAACGCAGGAGAGGACGGTGCAGGCTCCGCAACAGGTGGCAGTGCCAGCGGTGTTAGTAGTGGCGACGGAGATCTAACAGTCGTTTCAGTTAGTTCTACAAGTGCCAGTAACGCAGGAGGGAACGGTGCAGGCTCAGCAACAGGTGGCAGTGCCAGCGGTGTTAGTAGTGGTGACGGAGATCTAACAGTCGGATCGGTTAGTACTACAAGTGCCAGTAACGCAGGAGAGAACGGTGCAGGCTCCGCAACAGGTGGCAGTGCCAGCGGTGTTAATAGTGGCGACGGAGATCTAACAGTCGGTTCAGTTAGTACTACAAGTGCCAGTAACGCAGGAGAGGACGGTGCAGGCTCCGCAACAGGTGGCAGTGCCAGCGGTGTTAGTAGTGGTGACGGAGATCTAACAGTCGGTTCAGTTAGTACTACAAGTGTCAGTAACGCAGGAGAGGACGGTGCAGGCTCCGCAACAGGTGGCAGTGCCAGCGGTGTTAGTAGTGGCGACGGAGATCGAACAGTCGGTTCAGTTAGTACTACAAGTGCCAGTAACGCAGGACCGTGCGGTGCAGGCTCCGCAACAGGTGGCAGTGCCAGCGGCGTTAGTAGTGGCGACGGAGATCTAACAGTTGGATCAGTTAGTACTACAAGTGCCAGTAACGCAGGACCGAACGATGCAGGCTCCGCAACAGGTGGCAGTGCTAGCGGTGTTAGTAGTGGCGACGGAGATCTAACAGTCGGTTCAGTTAGTACTACAAGTGCCAGTAACGCAGGAGAGGACGGTGCAGGCTCCGCAACAGGTGGCAGTGCCAGCGGTGTTAGTAGTGGCGACGGAGATCTAACAGTTGGATCAGTTAGTACTACAAGTGCCAGTAACGTAGGAGAGGACGGTGCAGGCTCTGCAACAGGTGGCAGTGCCAGCGGTGTTAGTAGTGGCGACGGAGATCTAACAGTTGGATCAGTTAGTACTACAAGTGCCAGTAACGCAGGAGAGGACGGTGCAGGCTCCGCAACAGGTGGCAGTGCCAGCGGTGTTAGTAGTGGCGACGGAGATCTAACAGTTGGATCAGTTAGTACTACAAGTGCCAGTAACGCAGGACCGAACGATGCAGGCTCCGCAACAGGTGGCAGTGCTAGCGGTGTTAGTAGTGGCGACGGAGATCTAACAGTCGGTTCAGTTAGTACTACAAGTGCCAGTAACGCAGGAGAGGACGGTGCAGGCTCCGCAACAGGTGGCAGTGCCAGCGGTGTTAGTAGTGGCGACGGAGATCTAACAGTTGGATCAGTTAGTACTACAAGTGCCAGTAACGCAGGAGAGGACGGTGCAGACTCCGCAACAGGTGGCAGTGCCAGCGGTGTTAGTAGTGGCGACGGAGATCTAACAGTCGGATCAGTTAGTACTACAAGTGCTAGTAACGCAGGAGAGGACGGTGCAGGCTCCGCAACAGGTGGCAGTGCCAGCGGCGTTAGTAGTGGCGACGGAGATCTAACAGTTGGATCAGTTAGTACTACAAGTGCCAGTAACGCAGGAGAGGACGGTGCAGGCTCCGCAACAGGTGGCAGTGCCAGCGGCGTTAGTAGTCGCAACGGAGATCTAACAGTTGGATCAGTTAGTACTACAAGTGCCAGTAACGCAGGACCGAACGGTGCCGGCTCCGCAACAGGTGGCAGTGCCAGCGGTGCTAGCAGCGACGACGAAACCACATCTGTTGATTTACCAGGCGAATTGGACGGACCAGCTAGTGACTGGTCTGATGGTATCGATGACTTAGATAATCCTTCGGCCCTCGTTGACTGGAACGTCGATGGCCATCGACCAATTATAATACCCCGAAGATGCTATGGCTCCATATGCATTTGCTATAGACGCGTCAGAGATATTCCACGAAGCGTGCGCAGATGCTTAGGTATTCGTACTTAAGAATTTGAATACCACCGCACGTCCGTGATTATAGTTGTTACAATTCACGACCAGACCAGCTGTTATCGTAATTTTTACCTTTTATCATTGACATACAACGCGCAGTCGTGATTTGTGATGACTATTGTGACATTGACAGCGCCTATATCAAGTTATAACGTTTGTCAAACTTCAAGTTTAGTGACGTGCGGGACCGTTTACTCTACCCATAGCTGCACAACGATCATTTGGCGCGAAGCAACATCGACATCTTGTTTTTCGATACATATGACATAAAACAATATTGCCATAAGCCAGCCTGTCAACGATATTCGTTCGCCAATAATCTTTGTAGCACTTTACTTTGAATTGCTCTTATTTTATTTATGTATTTATTATATATCGAGCATATGAAAGTCCCTGACTTAGTTAGGATGAAAAAAAAGGATTAATATTGTTTAAATATATCAATAAATTATATTTTAATAATTATAGATTTGATGTTTTATTATTATTCCCTACCCGTATAATTTTTAGGTTTTTGATAAATGGCAACAAATAATTTAAATAACAGCAATGAGTTTAATCTTATTTGAATCGAATGCCCAACAGAATAAAAGTAATTTTGGATTTATTATTAATTATGGAAATAAATGCCTTGCTCATTGGAATAATCTATCTATACATATAAAATTTTGTATAATATAAAATTCAAAGTCCTGAGTGACTGACTGGACTGATATATCAACGCACAGCCTAAACTGCTGGTTCTAGAGACATGAAATTTGGAAAGTGTGTTCCTTGTGAAGAGTAGATATCCACTAAGAAAGGATTTTTTGAAATTCCATCCCTAAGAGGGTGAAATGGGGGGTTTAAATTGCGAATTTTTCGACACCAACGCGCGCGTAGCCGCGGGCAGAAGCTAGTATTTAGATATTTCTTTAGTTGCTCTTATTCCCTTTAACATAAAGTATGTTAACGTTAAAACACTATCACAATTTTGAATCACTGATGTTTAGGTATCTGAGTTGCCACACAACAATATTACACGCACGCACACATTAAAACCACTGTCTGTCGATTTTATATATGACTTAACTAATCTTGATACCCGAAGGTATTATTTCTTTTATTTTACTAGTATTGTTGAGTAAAGTTAGTAGTAAAGTAATTTTATGCATGATAACAGTCAATAAGTTTTATCAGCACTATCATAATTATTTTTGGAATAACGCAAAATTTGTAAGTAAAAAATAATTTCAAGCCCTAAAGAAAAAATATCGGAGAATTACGAAAAGGAGTCTGAGGTCTTACAACAAATGATTTAACAATATTTTGAGCTACATATAAAATATGCCGTCGGTCATCGTAGACCATCGTTGTAATCGTTGAAAATAAACAGGATATTAATTCCCTAAAGAAAACTAACCAAAAAATGTGTGACGCCCAAATCCCACCTTTGAGATTGGAGCACGTATTCGAATTCTTAATAAATATTAAAGTAAATAGAATTATAAAATTTTGTATGGAGACTGTTGTCACACGCTGTTTTTATCTATGACTAGCTTCTGCCCGCAACTCCGTCGCGTCGAATCGCCGCGCCGACCCGTGCGATTTTCCCCGTTTTTGCAACATTTTTCATTACTGCTCCGCTCCTCTTACTTGTAGCGTAATGTTATATAACCTATAGTTATATAACCTATAATTTAACTCAATAGCGTATTTCTTACGTCGCTGTTTTAACGTTTTTTTTTTTTAAATATTACTCACATTAATCGTTACTGGAAGCTTGTAATTGGCCATCGTTTACACGTTGTACTAGATATTGTAATGTATTAGCTGCAAGCTTTCCTAAAATTAATAAAATAAAAATAAAATAAAATAGCCTTCCTCGATAAATAGGCTACCTAACACAAAAAGAATTTTTCAATTCGGACCAGTAGTTCTTGAGATTAGCGCGTTCAATCAAACAAAAAAAACAAACAAACTCTTCAGCTTTATAATATTAGTATAGATTGAAATTTCCGTAGTTTTTGAGAACTGGTGATTAAGTACAACTTAATAAATAGTAAAAGTTTCGTTAAATATGGTTGATAATACTTACCATTGATGGTAACGCTCAACATTTCGAGAACTATGCGAAGTATTATTATTTTTTAACATTATGTTACTATTCTATATTAGTGAAATATTTATGAGTAAGTCTTGTCTTTGAACATTTGACAATACACTTCATTTTGTTCTAGCTGTAAGACTTTGTCCCATACACATACCTGTGCGACCAAAAAAACGGAGATTTTTTATGGGTTTCTTCGTTTGGGGAGCGCTCAAGATATGACCTCTGTTCTAGTGTTTCTTTGTTTGGTGCATCTACGTAAACAAAACACAAACGAACCGAAGATTAAGCAAGAGCACAGATGTGTAACTGTGTTGTCACTGTTTTTGCCTATTTTATTCGCTCTCTGAGAGTTATAGGTAATACATTAATTATGTGAGGCGTTTAGGAGGGTGAGGGGTCAAGCCGAATCTCACCCAATATCACGTGGGGGAGACGAGGGTCTAGGCAAATATCACGTATTCATTGTTTTTTCCCCAAAAACGATTTAAAATTGCGAATAAAACAAGGTTAAATTAATTTAAATATGTTTATCCACTGAAAATATATTTACGCAGTAAGGCGACCGCCACAAAGTGGCATAGTAGCCCGCCACCGGCCAGCCAAGCCAGCCAAACGAAACGCTCATGGGAATTCACGACGTCCCCGTAAGGGGGCGTGGTGGGTGGCACCGGAGCTTTGCTCCCCGTCCGCTTATGGTATGCGGTGGCCCGCTAAAACGGGCCCCTCGATGTGTTGCCTTTATTGGCTTGCAATATGTTGGACGCGCTAACTATAACGCGTCCATGTGAGTGGTTGCCATGAGTGTCTCTGGAGGCGCACCGCGGCGTTAAGTTTATATCAACGCCGCTTTCTTCGCGACACCTTGGCGGTCTGTCCCCGCCAGGTGAGACCCCCAGTTGCCTGGGGGAGGCCGGCGAGGCGGCGAGAGACGACCAGCGACAAGATTCAACGCTCCTACAGAGTAGGATGCCCAGAGCGAGCCGGTAGCGGTCTAAGCTAAGGGGCAGCATGTGCGTGTGGGCGGTAGTGTACTGAATGACACCGCCCATGTATACGTGATGACGCAGGCCCGCCCGCGTGTACACGTGTGAATCTAGGTGCCTGTTGAGAGGTGGGTGTCTGATTTGCGCGACGTGATCACGTGACATGCCTATATTAACTTAGAACACACCACGCAGCGAGTGTGTGTTATGTATGTGGAGTACTTTTTGTTCAGGTAAACCGCGCGTAACCTGGTTGCGGCTTACCCGGGAGTCAATCCGGTATTGGAATCAGCCCGTCCCTTACCAGATCGCGGGGCAGAGGTCTCGCGTCGAGGGGCCGCGTATGCCAGGGCGCGATCTGTTTGACATGTGGCCAATCAGACGCGTCGGCACGCGCGAACATCCCCGTCGCGAGGCGCCGCACGTGGTCATCCAGGCTCTCGATCCCGAGATCCCGCTGGATGACATCGTTTCTCACGTAGCGCGGAGCGTCCACTATGGTCCGCAACGCCAAACTCTGGCCAAACATAAGGCAATTTTTTTTTTTTTTTTTTTTGTAGGATGTCTCGTAGTTAACCTAAATAAAGTTTTTACTACTTAAACGGATAGTGGCCCGGCGATTCATAAAAAGTTAACTTTTTAGGCCTCCAGCCGGGGCTTAGTATACTTAAAAACTAAAGCGAAAGTCCTAAGCCTGTTGGTCTAGTGTGGTTAGTGACCCTGACTGCTATGCCGGAGGTCGTGGGTTCGATTCCCACCCAGGACAAATGTTTGTGTGATGAGCACGATCATTTGTTCTGTGTCTGGGTGTAATTTATCTATAATATGTATGTATTTAGAAATATATAAGTATGTTTATCAGTTGTCTAGTACCCATAACACAAGCTCCGCTTAGCTTGGGACTAGATGGCGTTGTGTGATAGTTGTGGATTATTATTATTATTATTTTTATTTATGTTAACATATCTCGGGACCCTAGGATCCCGGTCTTTTGGAAGGCGTACGAGGGGCCGAAGCCAACTCGCAGAGGCCCCTTAGAAAATTTTAAATGATGAGGGGGCACCAACCAACGATTATCCCTGTATGCACTATGCAAGTGCATCCAAAGACAATCCCCGGTTGGAGCAGAACTATTACAGAATATGGAAACAAAGCAAATTAGGCTATCGGATTGGATGGCTATAGTGGATTGGTAACCGCAACTATGGAGGGACTATGGCCCCTGCCTAATCAATGTTTTGTATACACGGATAAAATGGCAGGGGGTGACTTGCACACTCAATAATGGGCCCCCGGAAACCGTCGCTGGCACATAGTGACGCAGCGACAAGGAGGCAACACTTCCTGAGGTGCTTGAGAAGTGGAGAGGTATTCCACGGCTTTCAGAACAATCCCAGAGCCCGGAAGATGGTCAAGATCCCTACGAGCACTTACTGGAATACTTCCTTTCCCCGAGCACGTTTGCTCTTGCGAATCTCCACTCAAGCCAGCCAATAAAGGCAAGAATGAGGCGGGGGCTCTGAACCTCATCAGTGTTCACTCCAGCCGGCCAATAAAGGCAAGCCAGAGATGAGGAACAAGAATTCTCCCGGGAGATAGGGTCCGTGGGGTCGCTACTGCCCAACAGCACGCCACATGCTGCCCTGCGGGTTTATTATTATTATTATTAAGGGCTACCCCGAGGGGGGTACGAACCTCGGCTTAGGCGATCGCTGATAGGGAGGGCAGCAAGGGACAGGCTGGATCTGGGTAAAATTATTATTTAGGGACTAATTTAAAACTACAGGCGCAGCATCGCGCGCTGGCTCTTGCAAGGGTCGGGAGGGACTATTATTTAGTCGGGGTCGCGACGACGGACCTCGGCGGCGAGGTTGGTATGACGATTTGTGTTTGTGTGTTTTTCTCACTGTACTTGTCTCTTTTCTGCTCTCCTGGAGGAGGGTAGTGGGATCATCGGGTTCTGAGAGAACGTGCCGCGGACGGCGGACTGTGCTAATGCGGGATGGGGTAGAACTGGCTGCCGCGACAACCAGAGGGTTGCGGTGGGTTGCGGCTCTGTCGAAGAAACGCTTCGAAGCGCGTTTCATGAACTGATGGATAGTCGGGATCTTGAGATCTAAAACGTAACGCAAGCACAAAGTGGCGTATTTATACTAAACTAGCCTTAGCCCGCGGCTTCGCCCGCGTGGATGTCGAATAATTCACCATTTCAACCCACCATTTCATCCGCTTAGGGATGGAATTTCAAAAAACCCTTTCTTAGTGGATACCCACTCTTCAAAGAACACACCCTCGAAATTTCATGTCTCCAGGACCAGCGGTTTAGGCTGTGCGTTGATATATCAGTCAGTCAGTCAGTCACTCAGGACTTTGAATTTTATACATATAGATTACGTGTGGTTATGGAGTGGGGAAGGATCAAACCAAATCTCAAGACATCTCACCAGGAGTGGTGGGAGGTTCGAAAAATCACCAGTATTGCCTAAGGTAATTAATGGACGCCCCTATTAATTTTGAAATAAATGTTGCACTGTTCCTGCTGACCTAGCTTTCAATAGTTATTTTACGACTATATGACATTCTGAGAGTTTGATGATGACCTATCGGTTCTCAGTAACAGAGATAGTTAGGATCACCTAACTTTCAACATTTCGGTTACCTTACAACAATGCACTAGGTACACGATAAAAAGGTATCAAACAGCTATTATTATTTATATTTCAATGTTGATCCTATTCATGAGTAATCCTACTAATATTATAAATATGAAAGTTTGTGAGTATAGATTTAACACACAGCGTAGTTTTTCTCCCGGTAAAACGTTCCGCGCTTTGCCCGCTTGGAGGTCGGCGGGCAAAGCCGCTGGCAAAAGCTAGTGTTAGTGTAGTGTGTGTGTATTTTGTTTACTCCTTCTATTAAAAAATTGCAAGCTTACTCTATGAATGGTTAAAAAACAAAATGAAATTACAAACGACTTTATTTATTTAGCATGTGTGGTGTCACTTTGAATGATAGGACGTTTTATTTATGAAATATTATCATTTATGTAAGTTCTTTTATATTTTGCGAATGTGAGGGTGTTGTAAACTTGTAGACTGTAGACAATTTTCTCTGGTACTTGTTGACAGTCCTACACTGTTCTCCCATACCTATGAACACTGTAATTTGCAACCATTCTAAAAGCCAATAATTTTTTTAAAGAGTAACCGTGGAGTTTCTTGCCGGCTCTTCTCCATAGGAACAACAATTTGGAACCGTGCACCTAGCTTCTGACGTTTCATAAGTGCCCATGTAGGTTTATGTGAAATAAAAATATTTTTGATTGATTGATTGAATGATACGGTTTAAAAGAAGTTGTTGTGACAAAAGTTAAAGAATATGGTTAGATGGTTTTGTCCAGAGATGTGCAAAATAGGTTATAAAATGTATTCAAATGCAAAATGCAAATACTTTTGTATTTTCTTATTTCAAATACAAAATACAAAATAGTTTTTCATTTTATATTTAAAATACTAAATGCAAAATACGTATTTACAAAATGCTTTATTAAAATAAAATACTTTTAGTTTTAAAGTATCTTTATTTTGTTAAAAAGTTTATTTATTTCAGTCAGCTAACAGGCTGGTAAAGTTACTGTGATAACTTACTTAAATTAAATTTACTTAACATATTTTAATAAAATAATTTGCACAAATACACTGTCGCTCATCTTTCTCCTGTGTGGTCTCATAATCATGCCACCATAAGAAAAAAGTAAAACTAAGTATCTAAGTGGCCTGACAAGAAAGCAGTTCAATTTAGTGTTGCCATAGTGAGAAAAACAAGTACCATTTCTCATCACATTAATGATTAATTCTTTGATGTTTACAAAACTTAGCAAAAAGCATTTTGCATTTTGCAAATACAAAATACCTATATCCTAAAAAGTATTTCAAATAAAATATAAAATGCTTTTCTAAAAAAAGTATTTAAATACAAAATGGAAATAGGTACTTATTTTGTATTTTCTATTTTGCATTTCAAATACTGTTATTTTTAAAATGTCACATCTCTGGTTTTGTCATATTGAGAGGATGACTGAAAGACGGCTTACAAAAGTTATTTATTTACCAGGCAGATGTGAGTGGAAACGCCGCTGGGAAGAGACGCCCTAGGAGGACATATATTGACCTTATTGGTGATGTTGGACTGGCCTGTTAGTCTAGTGGTTAGTGACCCTGACTGACTGCTAAGACTGAGGTCGTGGGTTCAATTCCCACCCAGGACAAATGTTTGTGTGATGAGCACAATCATTTGTTCTGTGTCTGGGTGTTATTTATCTATAATATGTATGTATTTAGAAATATATAAGTATGTCTATCAGTTGTCTGGTTGCCATAGCAACAGGCTCTGCCTTGTTTGGGATCAGATAACGTTGTGTTGGTTGTCCTAAGATAAGATATTATTCCGTTTATTTCTTTATATACATATTAGTTACATTTTTAAATATTTTTAGAAAAATAAATTTACAACAAAAAAACATTTAAAAATATAAAAAATAGTGGACCTCCGGTAGCGGGAGCAGGGTCCAAGCTACCGGTGGTTAGATATTATTATTATTATGTTCTTTGGAAAGGTTAGGTGCGTAGTACTCGCAACTGGCGTGTGTATGACCAGATGTATGAACGTAAACGAGGCAAAACGAGTATGTAAGGATCATAGCTGGTGGCGTTCTGTTGTTTCTGCCTACCCCCATGGGAAAAAGGCGTCAGTTTATGTATGAATGTTTATTTATATTTACAAATTACCATTTCCTTATTTTTTCAAAAATTTGGGAAAGTTTATTTTAATTCTAAACAATACAAATAATTTGTGTATAAAAAACGCATGAAAGGATTCGTCTACAAAGGAGCATCGATAATAAATCGAAAGATTTATAGAAGCTGGTCCCAGCACCAATAACAACATATGGCATTAGATTTAGATTTTAATAAATTACAATAAATTCTATGGCGGCTTATTTCAATTCGCTGTGTGGAAAAAGTTGTGGCGATATTTGGTAGGACGTAGTACTGGACGGTAGTACTGAACAGTCAAAAGTTAATCACTTCTGGTGGTCTTGGTTTGATTATTCGCAAATGTATTAATCCTAATTATTATATAACAATAACAAGGTACCATAGAGGTGGTCAGTGGTCCTGGTCGCTACATAACGGAACCCTTCAATAGCTACTAGTAAACCTGTCCAGTGTGGGCTCATCAAATGTGTCTCAACGAATCCTGTTCATTTTACCTAATGACGATAACTTGATGACTAACGTAGACGAAAATCCAACTCGGGTGAAATATAAGAAGTTTCGTTATTAACCTTTCAGGCCAACTTAGGTCATCGTCATTAGGTAAAATGAACAGGACTCGTTGAGACACATCTAATGAGCACACACTCGCTGGGTTTACTAAAAAGCTATTCAAGAGTTCCGTTATCCTTTCGTGATCAGACAAGCTCGAGGGTATCTCATTATTTTGTTATTATCGGAATTCTTATATTTGGGAGTATTCAATCAATTATAATAGACGTTCCACTACAATTGATCAACTATGCGTCCAGTACGTCTTCCTAAACATCGCCATAACTTTTTTCACATAGCGATTTGATACAAATCGCAATAGTAATTATTGTTCTGTATTAAAATGCCTAGCTAATGACATATGTGTGTCTGTTATTGGTCGTGGGGACCATTTTGTCCGGTCCTCCATTCATTAAAACACGATATTTTCAGATGTGAGCCCTGAAAGTAATGGCTGTAACACATATCGATATGTTTGCAAAAATATTTTAACGATATGTGGCTTTTGTAGTACTCTCACAACGAGAGCAAACATGAATCAACCAGGGCTGCCAGTAAAAAAAATTCGGCTGTACGATTTTGTATCTGTAATTATACGAAATCAGATCGCATTATACATAACCATTATATAGATCGATATTTTTTATACACACAGTCACACACAACACACAAGATGGACCGATGACCTGGTGAAGGCCGCAGGAATACGTTGGATGCGAGAAGCACAGAATAGGTCATAGTGGCGGTGCTTGGGGGAGGCCTATGTCCAGCAGTGGACGTCTTTCGGCTGAAATGATGATATTTTTTATAATACGTTTCATTTCACAGATGCGTGATGAAAAACTGATTTATCTTAATAATTTAATACGACAAACATACCGAACTGAACTTTCATGGCTTCATTTTGTCATTTCAATTTTAAAATCTGGTATGATACACAGTTACTTTTTAGTACCGGTCACGTTCACGTTACAGTGGTGGCAAAATTTAAATCTGTAAATAAATACAAACAAAATTAAGCGTTCTTATTATTAGTACGTCATTAATTCATCAAACAAGATTTATTTTTCTAGTAAGTAGTGTTTAATTGGCGCCAAGACAGAAGACACGAGAAAAAAACAACGTGACAATGACAACTTTGAGAAACATCATTTCCACAGACTACCGAAACCAAAGAGATACTAAAGCATCACTAAAGTCACACAACACGACACTATCGTAGTAGTCAAGTTGGCAATATTTTATCTCCATCGCTGTTCATCGTATTCGTATACACAGCAGCCAACCTCGAAAAAACTAGAGGCACATGTTATAACGTCTCATTTCATACCGCCATTTTTGTATCCAATTATACGGAATGATTAAGGATACAATACACCGTCCGATTATACCCTACATATTTTGTATCCAATTATGCGATCTGGCAGCCCTGGAATCAACTTAATAAAATAGGTTTCTCTAGTGCTGCTAGATGGCGACTAGGGTATACTAACGCCATCTATTAAAACTAATCATGAACTATGTATATGCAATGGACCTCGTGTGCCTGAGCGTTTCATAGTGAAGGACACAGATGGCGATACTGGCGCCACTTACGAGTAGAACATTTTAGAATCTTTTTTAACCCCCGACGGAAAAAGAGGGGTGTTATAAGTTTGACGTGTCTGTCTGTCTGTCTGTCGGTCTGTCTGTGTGTGTGTCTGTCTGTGTGTCTGTCTGTCTGTGGCATCATAGCTCCCGAACGGATGAAGCGATTTCAATTATTATTTTTTTGTATTAAAGGTGACTTATGTGCGAGTGTTCTTAGACATGTTTGATGAAAATCGGTTGAGCCGTTTAAAAGTTGTGGGGGGTGAAAGTGGGGAAGAATAACCGAATGTCTACAAATATACTCGAGTGGGGTCTCAAATGAAAGCGCACTGAAAGAGAATGATGTTCTTAGCTTCGCTTGATGAGTAAATTGGTGGTGGGAAAATTGGGACATGGAAATCCGATTGTCACGTGAGAGTATCAATGACTACATCTCAGTCTTTGCAATTCTGCTAAAGATGATTTGTCATGTGGGTTATTAAATAGTTTTGTTTGGTCGAGCTCACAAATTGCTACACCATCCAAGGAAAAGGCCAAGCCTATGTAGCCTTAAGCAGAGTAAAAATACTCTACTTAAAGCTACATAGGCTTGGCCTTTTGCGAAAGTACTTTTACCTAAGTAAACCACAGCTTTTTCAACTGTCGTCCCTTGCAACTTATAAGTAACATAAAATGATAAGAAATATTGTTCTTTCAATATTTCCATATCCTCTAAGACCTTGAAAAGTTACATTATGTGGCCTTATCAGAATCCATCCATTCTCGTCAACACAACTCCGGCCGATAGTGGCATCATCAAATTGAATTGATATTGTTTTTGGAAGCTTCCCATCTTCCTGTTGGCCACGGCGAAGTTCTATGTATTTACAAGTTAACAAAATCTACATTATAATAAGTATACCTATAAAAAGTATAAAATAAAAAATTAAATTAAAAATTTAAAAAACCCCCGACACAAAAACCTAAGATCCCTTTAAAAAGTAAAAAATAATAAAAAAACTCAATCTTAAAGTACCTAAGTATGTATTAATAATTTAAAAAAAAAATACGTCGCGTTGGGGGACCGCTCTGCAACGGCAGACGTCGTTGACGATCGTATCCTAAATGCAATATTTAGAAGTAATTTTATAAAAGTTTTCTTCAGTTAGGTGACTATTTGTAATTAAATTGTTAGGTTTGGAGCGGTCCCCCAACGCGACGTATTTTTTTTTAAATTATTAATACATACTTAGGTACTTTAAGATTGAGTTTTTTTATTATTTTTTACTTTTTAAAGGGATCTTAGGTTTTTGTGTCGGGGGTTTTTTAAATTTTTAATTTAATTTTTTTTAGTCTATTTGGTTTACCAAATCGAATAATAAAGCTAGTTTTTTAAATTGAGCGAACAAAATGCCACAGATATACAGAGATGGTCTTCTTGCAAGATATTTTGAATCAAGTTTATCACGAATTCACGGCATTTACCAATTACCACCAATGAGAATAAATAAATTTAGAGGGTTGTATTGGCAATTTTAATGATTGTAAATTGTAATTCTGTAAAGACATATTTGTTACAGTCGCGAATCTTGTAAAGCCGCGAAGTTCTATGTACCTATATGTAAGCGGGCACCCTTTATGCCTGTACCTTTTTATTTTGGTTTTATGTTTTGTTTAAGTTTTTATTATTTATTTCGCTTGAGTTTAGTTTTCAATGTTTTGTCGGTATATACGCGTGTGCAAACTGACATAATTATAGTAAATAATTTAATTTTTGTTTAATTATTGTATAGAATCAAGTTCTTCTAACTTAACAGAAAGCTGTGCTGCTGGGGAATTTGTTGCAAACCGAATTCCGACATTAAAGTTATTTATGACTTTGTAGTGCTTTTTTAGGTTGTTATTTTTTTGTAAAA
This sequence comes from Aporophyla nigra, assembly GCA_947507805.1. Classification (NCBI taxonomy): domain Eukaryota; kingdom Metazoa; phylum Arthropoda; class Insecta; order Lepidoptera; family Noctuidae; genus Aporophyla; species Aporophyla nigra. The sequence continues at coordinate 8,277,462 of OX382319.1, read as the reverse complement.
AGTTTTTCAATCATAAAGGCAAGGCAAAGGTTGTTAGACGGTCTCTAAGATCCATATTTCAGAAGGAGACTTAAGAATTAATCATTATATTGTAATTTCTGAATTATTTTATTTTTGTTTTAATCCCGGATGCTTTTAATGTGCACGTTTTTAGGGTTCCGTTGCCAAATGGCAAAAAACGGAACCCTTATAGATTCGTCATGTCTGTCTGTCTGTCCGAGTATGTCACAGCCACTTTTTTCCGAAACTATAAGAGCTATGCTGTTGAAACTTGGTAAGTAGATGTATTCTGTAAACCGCATTAAGATTTTCACACAAAAATAGAAAAAAACAATAATATTTGGGGTTCCCCATACATAGAACTGAAACGCAAAAAAAATTTTTTCATCAATCCCATGCGTGTTTTCTAAACTGAATAGTTTGCGCGAGAGACACTTCCAAAGTGGTAAAATGTGTCCCCCTCCCCCCCGCCATAACTTCTAAAATAACGGAATGATAAAACTAAAAAAAATATATGGTGTACATTACCATGTAAACCTCCACCGAAAATTGGTTTGAACGAGATCTAGTAAGTAGTTTTTTTTTTAATACGTCATAAATCGTAAACCACAATTTACCTTTCATTCAGTCAACCCAAATATAAAAATTTAAAAAATAACATTTAATTTCATAAACATAAACCTTATGCATAAACCGTGAATACTGCAGGTTTGTACGAAACCCTCGGTGCGCGAGTCCGACTCGCACTTGGCCGGTTTTTACACGCTTTATATTAGCTTCACTTGTATGTTTGTATATTTGTATGTTTGTATATTTGTATGTTTGTTTGTAACCGACTCCTTATAGTGCGATTTTGACCCACTTTAAACGACCAGATTTCATTCAAACTTTGCACACCTGTCAAGGACTGATGACAATGCAATAATTTCATAAATTTGTGCCATTATCCTTGCCAGGGTTACCAGGACAGCAAAAAAACTGTCACAAACTACGCTGACATACGTCTCAAAATTCGAAATACCCTAAAAAATAGAAAATAAATAATAGTTTAAAAAAACTAAAAAACACGCTTCCATGGAAAACCAAACTAAAAAGTACAAAATAATGGAAAAAAAGCGTGGGGTGCCTGATATCAATAAAAAAAAATACCTTAAAAGCACCCCACGCTTTTTTTCCATTATTTTGTACTTTTTAGTTTGGTTTTCCATGGAAGCGTGTTTTTTAGTTTTTTTAAACTATTATTTTTACATCGTTTTTACATTGATAATTTCAACATAAATGATATGGGCAACTAGCGTCCTCTTATTAACTGACGACCCCTTGGCGATTCAAAAGTGCCTGTGATTGGTTTATTGGTCATAGTTCCACTGAATTTGGCCTTATTCTAAATCCTATATTGCATTTTAATTTTTCTCATCCTGTGAAAATCAGGCGACAAAGAGAATAGACAGCGGTCTCATGCATTTTACCACCATACTGCGATCGCCAACCCGCCTGGCGCGCTAGGAACTACTCTCAGAAACCACTGGTTCGAATTGAAAAAATATTGCAGTGTTTGGTAGCCCATTTATCGAAAAAGGCTATAGGCTATATAACAGAACGCTATGACTTATAGAAGCCGAGCATCAATGAAATATGTTGCAAAAACGGGGAAAAGTTATTCCATTTGAGAGCTTCCGTTGCCGTTTACGTAACGCAACAACCATTTATGACAAAATTGTTCCTCTTAAAATGTTCAAAATAAAGTCCGCAACTACATATGCCTATCTTTTAAGGTTAGCTCGTAATTTGTAATCAAATCTATATATAAATTATAAACCTGAAGAGTTTGTTTGGGTGAACGTACTAATATTAGGAACTACGTTTCGTGTTAGATAGCCCATTTATCGAGGAGGGCTGTAATTTATATAAAATCACGCTAGGACAAATACGAAGGCTTCGCACGGGCGGGCGATTCGATGCGACGGGGAGGGTCGGGGCAGCAAGAATTTAACACGAACGAAGTCGCGGGCAGGAGCTAGTTAGTATTATAAAAACTCAACAAATACAATAATAAACTTCGTTTTGCACCCATCACCTATCTTGTTTTATTTATTTTTAACCTGATGACCTCGCAATGTTCGTATATGGCTAGTATGGCTACCAGACGCCATTTATAATGACATCCAATCCAACATGGCGCCCAAGCCTGTTTGCGCGGGAATCCCACGATGATATTTTCTTGATTACATATTTAGAAATACACTTTATGCTTATTATTGTTTTTTTAGTAAAATTCATTGATGCAAATTAGGCTGACAATTCTAATGGTATCTGACCCGACTTACGAGTGCGTCGTTAGTTCGAACCCAAACAGGCAGTTAGATTTGTCTATTTAATTTCTACACCACTGCTCTCAAAAGGGTGAAGGAAAACATCGTGAGGATCGTCACGTCCTCATCATCAACCTAGCCTTTTCCCAACTATGCTGGGGTCGGCTTCCAGTCTAACCGGATGCAGCTGAGTACCAGTATTTTACATGGAGCGACTGCCTATCTGACCTCCACAACCCAGTTACTGGGTAATACGATACCCCTTAGTAAGACTGGCTGTCAAACTTTCGGGCTTCTGACGACCCGTAACTACTGTCTAAGATCTACAAAAGACAGCCGGGGCCAACGGCTTAACGTGCTTTCCGAGGCACGGAAGGGACATGGAATGTAAAAATGGTCACCCATCACTGGAGCAACCGCGGCAAGCGTATCTTAACCTAAACGATCAACCCGTGCGGCTGTTCTTCCTTAGCCACAAGCCCTTCAGGGAATCGGCATGTCCTAGAACCAAAAATTCGAAGACATGTGACATCTTCCAACCCGCACTGGGCTCGCGTGGTGTATATGGCCCACTCTCTCTCACTGAGAGGAGGCCTCTGTTCCAGAAATAGCAACATTAGAGGCTGATTGTGTGATAATTAGAGATCGGATATTCAGATGCATATTCACCTAGAGTTGAAATGTTGGCTAATATGGAATGCGCGTTTTTACCGTGTCTTGTGTGTTGTTTTAACTATCACATACCACCCTACACAACACAAAGGTACCACCCTACACACATATGTATTTGCATATGAGGTTAAACATCAATTTTAAATAAATATGATCCAAGAAATCCGGCTTTAATCTATACATCTATACAAATAAATAAAATTGGAGTGTCTGTTTTAAATATTAAGATAACCACTTTTTACTAAGTGTATATGGATGTATACACGATACATATACCAAAACAACATTTTTTACAATTTTTGTCTGTCTGTCTGTCTGTCTGTCTGTTCGTTCCCGCTAATCTCGGAAATGGCTGGACCGATTTTGACGGGACTTTCACTGGCAGATAGCTGATGTAACAAGGAGTAACTTAGGCTATTTTTATTTTAGAAAGATTCTTTTATTTTAGAAAAAAATAACTATCTTCGAAAACTACGCTGACATACGTCTCAAAATTCGTAAAACCCTGGCTGAATCCTACGAAATAGATCAAAATAATGTACTACAGTATTGTACACCTTAAAAAGGCCTACAAAAATGTCCTCAATGGTATATGTCTATCTCTTAGGGATAACCCACAATAACCATTTTTTATCTTTTACTTTTTACGAGAAATAAGGGCTTATTTACGAAGCGATTTTAAGCAATACAGCATTAATCCCGTAATTAATTACAGCATGTAATTTAAATGAATAGCTTAGAAGATATTAGAGATTTAAAAAGTGGGCGCAGAGCGCGTTGGCAGGGGCCGGGTAGTACAGGATAAGTAGGATTGTAATTCATATTACTTTGGCTTCAAAGTAATTGCGAATATCATGTGTGTTCATTATACTCAAAATAAACCTAATAGTATTATTTCAAGTAAGAGACCGCGAAATTGCTTAGATGTTTAGATTTTTGGATGTTTGTTTCTCAATGATGCAAAGACGGCCAAACGGATTTAGATCGAATTTGGCACAAAGATATATTATATCATGGATACGTAACAGATAGGATACCTACTTTATCCCGGTAGTAGGTTCCCGGGTGTTATTTTCCGACAGCTATACGGGCCAAGCCACTGGCAAAAGTACTATTCCTATAATTAAGTTCGGTGCCTGGTAAATGATTGAGTGTCTGTATAGGTAAAATAGGAGCGTTAAGAAAAACCAGGAAGACTTATATTCAACTAAACCAAGCCCTATGTCACAGTCTTCTTACTCTGAATACTATTACTTTTATTTTAAAAACACCAACACACATGATGTTCTCATAAACTATGAATCCTAAGTAATATGAGTTATAATCCTACTACTAATAATATTATATATGTGAAAATATGTATGATTGGGTGTTTGTTTCTCAATCACGCAAAAATGGCTGAATGGATCTGGATCGAAAATAGCACACAGAGTCTATATTACCTATATAAAACATCGAATAACACATTCTTATCGCGGTAGTACGTCCTCTTGCATTAATTTCCGACATCCACGCGGGCGAAGCCGCGGCCAAATAATATTATAAATGTGAAAATATGTATGATTGGGTTGTTGTTTCTCAATCACACAAAAATGGCTGAATGGATCTGGATCGAAAATAGCACACAGAGTCTATATTACCTATATAACCTGGAATAACACATTCTTATCGCGGTTATACGTCCTCTTGCATTAATTTCCGACATCCACGCGGGCGAAGCCGCGGGCAAAAGCTAGTAAAAAATACGAAGCCGCTTCCGTGCTTTCACAGCTAAATAGTAACATTAGGTAAATATGCATCCGAATATCCGATCACTGGTAAAAATCCATTGCTTCTGGATATCTATGATTGCTTCACATACTTATTCGAAAAAATTGTCAAAAACGTTAATAACGAAAGCTATTTCTGTTTTTTTTTTGTACCTAACCTTTTGTTTCTAAAAAGCCTATATCAGGCACCAGTCTCTCACAAAGGTGGAAAACAGCTGTGGCATTATTTTTGTACACACTAAATTTAAGTCAGCTTTGTGAAGAGAGAATTATTATTATTTATTAGAGATTTTTATTATTATTTCTGTTAGTGCGATACGTAATTTCTCTGCTGTCTTTTACAACTCTAATGATATAGAATTGTTTAGTATGCATCACTTAAATTGTAATAAATCAATGTTTACACTGAGTCTAGTGGATTAGTCACACATCCGTCCTTTGTCTTCAGACAAGGTGACATCAAATCGAAGGTCTAATTTATGTCTTTAAATTTAAATATGAATCGTTTCGTGGAGGATTATCTTGAGGTCAATGTCGTTTGTCCTTGGAAATTAGTGACGCTAAAGTGAAGAAAAACATCGCTATCGAGAACTACACAGATTGAGTGGACCAGTCCAGTCAGTGCAAGCATTTTTTTTTTTTTTTTGAATGGGAAATCATCAAATGACTTCTCCCGCTCTGGGCGGAGCGGAAGGGCGTGTCAGACTTTTACTGACTAAAACCCACCCGTGTTCCTTCAGTTGCCCATGTGCTAGGGCCACGGTAACTCTTTCGAACGAATCTCGCGACCCTGGCAGGCATGGGTCTTAGCAGACCCCTTCAGTTCTGCTGACATCTCTTTGAGGCGCGCGTGGAACACTACGCGCCGACGACCCGAGTCTGGTACTTACCAAGCTTGCGCCTACGGTGGCCGGGAGTCCGCTATCGACTCCCGACGCCCGGGGCGTCTCCTGCGGCGGCTAGGGACGTGAGGGCGCAGAGACTGCCACTCCCTCACGCGCCCTGCCTCCTCCTTCGCGAGCATTACTGCTTCGCAGAAGGAGGTGACGGCTTCCCATGCCCTCTCGCTCCGTGCCATGGCTCGCACCAGGGCCGGACGCGAGAGGTCGCCGCCACCGATCGCCTCCGCGAGGACACGGCAGTGCTCCGCCCAGGCAGGGCACACCTCCACCGTATGCTCCACCGTGTCTTCCAGACGATCTTAGTCGCCCCTTACAAACACATGAGAAGAAATGGGTCAGTCATACATTATCATAACATAACCAGTCCAGTCAGTGCAAGCATGAGCCTAAGCATTATCATCATTAAATCAGCCGAAAGACGTCTGGTGGTAAATTGCATAGAGAACGCTGCTGCCCATTCCCCAGTAAGTCCCTGAGTGACCTCTTACTGCACCCATGGGAAGAAATGGGTGTGAGAGCCTTTTTTTTTTGGTTGGGAAATCATCAAATGAAGTCTGCCGCTCTGGGTGGAGCGGAAGGGCGTGTCAGACTTTTACTGACTAAAACCCACCCATTTTCTCACAGTTGCCTGTGCCAGGACCACGGTAAGTCTTTCGAACAAATCTGGCCGGGGGTGTGAGAGCCTAAGCATAATTAGTCTACAATGTTCCCACTGCTGGGAAACAAGCCTCCTCTCTGTGAGAGGGAATAGGACATAATCTACCACTCAGGCCAAGAGCGTGTTGGTGGATGTCACATGTCTACGAATTTTTGGTTCTAAGACATGCCGGCTTCCCCGCGATGTTTTCCTTCACTGTTTTGAGACCAGCCCCCCTAGCCAACTTACAACCGTTTCGTGTCGAATTCCGTTCTCCAATCGGTAACGCCTCGGTGTCAGCAATTGTAGAAAACGATAAGTTGGTAGCCATGTTGACGCGCCGGAGTCGGCCGCTCGTTCTACAATGTCTTTAGAAAAACGACTCATTATAACAAAGGATGTAGCGTTGAACATTGTATAATAGAAACGATAAAAATTCATTCTATCATTTGGAACGATGTGAACTTAGCTATGAATTGTCTATTCGTTTGTTCTAACCACGTGACTTAACGTTGAGATGATTTCATTCCCATACGTTTGATTAGTTTTCGACTAGCGTTAACGATTGCAGATTATCAACTTGGCTAGGGGTGCAGTAGTAATGACATTAAATACACAAAGTAAAGACCCTGCCTGAGACTGAACTCACGACAATAACTCATAAGTCGGGCCCAATACCACTGAGCCACTGCCCCGATAGGTAATTTGTAGCCGCTGTAATTTATCCATTTTCTCTTGTGTAAGCACGGTTCTGATAAGCATATATGTAGCTTTGCACAGTGTTTTATGAACCCCGATTTTCGGACATCCCATTTTTATTAAAAAAGCTGACAGAATAAATAATCATTTAAATTTAAGATTTCGTATCCCCATTTGTGTACAAAGTCTAGTTTTTGAGTTATAGTTTTTTGAAAATCGAAATTTAAAAAAAAGTTAAGTTAAAAGAAAGTTATTTTTGACTTTGTAGTGTTTTTTTTAAGGTAGTCGGTTTTTATTTTTTTGTAAAAAGTTTTTTATGATCATCAAATTTTAAAAGACTGGCCGAATTGTATCGAATCGAAATTCGCAAGTTCTGATTGTATGTTACTTTACATGGAGGTGTTCCAACGTGCCGCGAATACTCGTGTGACTTCCCAATCGTTAAAACAATAGTCGCGCGGGATTTCCCTCTCGTTAACACGTTGCGGGACGCACTGCATTAGCAGTCGATTTTTCGATTTTAGAAAATGACAGTACGGGCATTACCGTAAAGTTTTAAACTCTTCTGAACTGAGGTACGGCTCGAAATTTCACTGTATTGCCCGTACCGTACGGGCAATACAGTGAAATTTCGTATAGAGGAATAACATGCCATACACGGCTATGAGTATTACTTTAGGACGCTACGGACGCTATAGCAGTGCAGTGGTCGTACGTAACTTGTATGGGCAATTTTACTGTCATCCACACTTTAATATTAGGTTGGGGAAAAAGTCTTTTCGCATTATAGTATGTATGGACTTGTAATAAAATCTCTTTGGCTATACTATTTGTATCTGGCTGGTTTTGGTATCATTGAAAGTTTAAATTTTAAAGAACATAATTCCAAATTCAAATTAGGAAAATGTGTGATTTTCATGTTTTTCGTACCGTCAAGATGAGTGAATCTAATGAAGAAATACGATACATTTTAAAATTTTACTACAAAAAAGGTAAAAATGCAACGCAAGCCGCGAAAAAAATTTGTGATGTTTATGGACCTAGTGTAGTGTCTGTGAGAGTAGCACAAAGGTTTAAGCGTTTTCAATCCGGAAATTTTGATGTCAAAGATGCACGTCGCTCTGGTCGCCCTATTACGGATAAAATGGATGCCATTTTCGAAAAAGTGGAGCAAGATCGGCATACCAGTAGTTACAACGTAGCTGAAGAACTGGAAATTGACCACAAAACAGTTTTAGCGCATTTGAAAAAAACTGGGTACACAAAAAAGCTCGACATTTGGGTACCTCACGAGCTCACTGAAAGAAACCTAATGAACCGTGTACTCATTTGTGAATCTTTATTACGACGTAATGAAACCGAACCATTTTTGAAGAACCTGATAACTGGTGATGAAAAGTGGATCACGTATGACAAGAACGTGCGAAAAAGGTCGTGGTCAAAGGCCGGTCAGGCTTCACAGACTGTGGCGAAACCCGGGTTAACTCGCAACAAGGTGATGCTGTGTGTGTGGTGGGATTGGAAGGGCATTATTCATTATGAGCTGTTACCACCAGGCAGGACCATCGATTCTGAACTCTACTGCGAACAACTGATGAGATTAAAGCAAGAAGTTGAGAGAAAGCGGCCGGAATTAATCAACAGAAGGCGTGTGGTTTTTCATCATGATAACGCTAGACCTCACACATCTTTAGCCACCCAAAAAAAATTAAGAGAGTTTGGCTGGGAGGTGTTAATGCATCCACCGTATAGTCCTGACCTTGCACCTTCAGATTTCCACCTGTTTCGGTCTCTTCAGAATTCTTTAGGCAGTGTCATCACGAGAGGACTGCCAAAACCACTTGTCGCGGTATTTTGACCAGAAGTCCCAAAATTTCTATAGCAATGGGATCATGTCCCTACCTACAAGATGGCAAAAAGTTATCGAACAAAATGGTACCTACATACTTTAGTTAAATGTAAATAAACTTTATTAAAAAATGTTTTGAATTTTCTTAAAAAATGCGAAGAAACTTTTTCCCCAACCTATTATTATAAATGCAAAAGTAACTCTGTCTGTCTGTCTCGCTTTCCTGCTAAAACTACTGAACCGATTTAAATGAAATTTGGTACACAGATAGTTTAGAGCCTGAGAAAGGACATAAGCTACTTTTTATTGCGGAAAAGGGGTTTTAAGGGGTTGAAAGGGAGGATGAAAGGTTGTAGGGAAGTATTGTCATTTTTAAAGCTAGAATGATGAAACTTTTTTATTTGGCTTTTATTACATAATATATTACAGTAGGTATATATATTTGTGAATTATATTTAAAGTTTGTTAAATTTTTACCCTTAAGGGGGTAAAATAACAATAGGGAATAGGGGATGAAAGTTTGTACGAAAGTTTGTTAAAATAAAGTCACTTCCCGGTCTGTCTGTCCCTATATATGCTTAGACCTTTAAAACTACACAACGGATTTTGATGCGGGTTTTTTTAATAGATAGAGTAATTCAAGAGGAAGGTTTATATGTATATAACTTGCATAATATAATAAAGAAACGCTGATAATTTTATGGGTTTCTAATGTGATGTCATAAATAAACACATTTTTTTGCGCTTACATTGCGAACGCTGGGTGAACCCTACGAAATAGATCAAAATAATGTACTACAGTATTTTACACCTTAAAAAGGTCTACAAAAAAGTCCCCGATGGTATATGTCCATCTCTTAGGGATAACCCACAATAACCATTTTTTATCCTTTACTTTTTACGAGAAATAAGCTTATTTACGAAGCGATTTTAAGCAATACAGCATTAATCCTTAAATGATAAATTATAAATGATTTTATATCTGTAAGTAGGTTTGTACAAACACTTTTACATGTCAATGATATTTTTTTTAAACTAGATGAGTTCGGCGTTTCCTAACTGACTACTCTGAGAAGAAAGACCGAAACAAACTACGAGGTCACAGTCTCTTTTAAAAGTTCAGACATAATATTGGTCACAACATGTGAAGACCATGTAGATTGGTGACTGAAATGGTCTTTTGAGGAAAGAACCACACAGATTGAGTGGACCTGTCCAGTCAGTGCAAGCATTTGTCACTAATCGTTTAGCTCAAATCGGAACATAAGGAGCCCAACGCTGTGACGAACAATACCAAAGAAAGGACATTCGGGTAGGCCACATAAAATACTCAAACTGCCAGATCATGATTGCTGAGAAAGAAAGAAAGCAAAAAAAAATATTTATATATTTTTTTCTTATCCAATTAAGTACCTCAAATACATTGTGAATTTAATATAGATCAATATAGCCCTTTACAGCATGTAAATGTTTGTACTCTCTCTTTTTAAATTCTTACTCTTCAAATATTGTTTTTCTTTAAATAATGTAATTATTAACTTACTTAAATCTAATTAATGTAATTATGGACTTTGCCTGGCGCGTTTGGTCTCCTACACATTCCCTCCCTAAGTAGGAAGTGTGTTGGAGGGCAGACGCACAGTCCTTGTAGCTATTATTTTGTGTACTAAGCTTTTTACTGTCGTTTTAATCGTAATTATTTTTGTTGTTACTGTTATTTTGTGCTCTAAACTTTTCACTGTAGTTTAATCATATTTTTTGTTTTTTGTTGCTGGTCATGTTGTGCGATTACGCTTTGGGTGATAATCAGGTCTAAACCTATAATGTGAACCTCGTGAAATATTGTGATTGTTACCTGTTGTAGTTGCCTTGTGAATAAATAAATAAATAAATTTAAAAAGCGGGCGCAGAGCAGCTGGCGGGTAACAAATACATATAACCTGGATTAATACATTCTTACCCCGGTAGTACGTCCTCTTGCGTTAATTTCCGACATCCACGCGGGCGAAGCCGCGGGCAAAAGCTAGTATCACATAATTTGAAAAAGTCGGGACCGTCCCGCAACGTTACACTGCGACCAGCCTACTTTGACATTTGACATTAGGCATTTGGTATTGTTCATCGAGTCATTGAGCTCTTCAAGTTCTGAATTGAGCTACACGATTACTGACAAACGCTGGCACTGACGAGTATCGCCCCGACTTACGAATTGTAGGTCGTGAGTTCGAAGTCAAGCAGGCACTTTACTTTGTGTATTAAATAGCAGAGTGGCCAACGTACTTTGCAATTTGACAGTAGCATTATTTTGGTATTGTTCGTCAAGTCGTTGAGCTCCTTAAGTTCTGGAGTTGAGCTACACGATTAATGACAAACGTTGGCACTGACGCAGTGGAAGACGAATTGTAAGCCGTGATTTCGAACCCAGGAAGGCACTTTATGTATTTCATTTTATCACTATTGCTCTCAAACGGTTAAAGAAAATATCGTGAAGAAACTGGCACATCTTAGAACCTACTAGTCGAAGAAATGTGACTTCTTCCAACCCTTATTGGGCCCGCGTGATGGACTACAGCCATAGAGAATATCTTTGATTACAGCCCACTCTTTCACAGAGAGTTGGCTTGTGTCCTACCAGGACTTTATAATATGCTTATTATGCTTATGCTTGCACTGACTGAGGGGTAATTGCGTACCTTGCTATCAGTAGGAATTGGTTTCATATTGATAGTTAAACAACATTCATTGCGTTATTTACGTTGCTGAGCCGACAATTTATTCGAACAAATGACACAATGGTTTAGAAATAATCTTCAATCCCATTCAGAATAGTGCGTTTCGCAATTAGGGTGCTGGACTGATCCACTCAACCTGTGTAGTTTTATATTAAAAGACCATTTCACACACTAATCTGCATTATCCTCGCACGATCTGACCATGTTTAGGTCCTGAATTTAAGAGATTTAGACGATTTAGACGTTTGTTTCGCCATTTATTTCCATCCAACGCATAGAAGATCCCTACAGAAGTACCTACGGGCAAGAAACTCCACGGACACTTCTAAATTTAAAAAAATAAAATAAAGAAAGAATAAAAACACATTTATTAAGCACAGTTTTAATTGTATAACATAAACAATATTGTGTAATTTTTATGTGTATATACGAAACGCACAATTTATCAGAATCTGAATGGGATTGAAGATTATTTCTAAACCATTGCGTCATTTGTTCGAATAAATTGTCGGCTCGGCAACGTAAATAACGCAATGAATGTTGTTTAACTATGAATATTAAACCAATTCCTCCCGATAAAAAGTTTCGCAATTACCCCTCTGATGTCTCTGTGAGTAATCAAATTCTGTGTAATATTGGAAAAAAAAACATCGAAAATACGAAAAAGTTCGATAAGATAATTAATAAGATAATTCCTTTGTTTATCTAATTATAAGGTAAATACGTCAGAAAACAAAGTGGACGTTTAATGCCATCGGATAGAAAATGAAAAACCCACGAGCGATCTTTGATTTTATCGATATCTATTTATATCGTCCTTATCTAACTTATCAGTCTCATATCGTATATGTCTATGTGACCGCTAGTTCTTCTAAAATACGCAACAGATTTTGATGCGATTTCGATTCCGGAAGGTTCGTGTGTAGACGAAGGTGGGGTAAAATGGGATACTTAAGACGAAAATGTTGTAAATACGAAACTAACAAAATTTTAGTTAAGTAAACTTTTTTAACAATATTTTTAGTCACTATTTTAATTTGTATTTTTAGGGTCAATCGATTATTTTATTGAATAATGAGGAAGTCTGCAGGTGTCAAATTTCCCATATTGCTCCATAGTGGAAGCGAAACAGGAGACACGGGGTTAAATGGGTTACAATATGAAAAATTATCCAATTCACAACTTGGTCAAAAATGAGTGCACTAAATTGACCCAAATTCAGTAGTAGTAAATCTAGTAAGTATTGCTTTCAAATTGACAGTTCAATAACTTTTAAAGTTAAAGTTTAATAGTGCGTTACGCAATATCGTTTTTTTCTTTATTAGAACCATAAACAATTCAAACTTACTGGTTCTTAACGAGTATTTGTAACAGCATATGTAAATATACCACAAAACGTGTTAATATTCCATTGAGAAAATTACACTTTTTATGAATTACAAAACAAATACTACTAATAATGAAAAAAAAAAAATTGTTTAAAAAAATCTAAAAAACAAGCTTCCATAGAAAACCAAACTAAAAAGTAAAAAATAATGGAAAAAAAGCGTGAGGTGCTTTTTAAGGTATTTTTTTAAATTGATATCAGGCACCCCACGCTTTTTTCTATTTTTTAGGGTGTTTTTCGAATTTAGAGACGTACGTCAGCGTAGTTTGTGACGTATGTCACCGTAGTTTTCGAAGACAGTTTATTTGCTGTCCTGGTAACCCTGGCAAAGATAATGGCACTTTATGAAATTATAGTATTGTCATCGGTCCTCGATAAGTCTACAGAGTTTAAATGAAATCTGGTTGTTTAAAGTGGGTCAAAATGGCGCTATAAGGAGTCGGTTACAAACAAACATACAAACATACTAGTTAGAAGCTAATATAAAGCATGTAAAATACCCCTTTTTTTTCTGGATGGGAAATCATCAAATGACTTCTCCCGCTCTGGGCGGAGCGGGAGGGCGTGTCAGACTTTTACTGACTAAAACCCACCCGTGTTCCTTCAGTTGCCCATGTGCCAGGGTCACGGTATCTCTTTCGAACAATCACGTGACCCCGGCAGGCATCGGTCCTAGCAGACCCCTTCAGTGCTGCTGACATCTCTTTGAGGCGCGCGTGGAACACTACGCGCCGTCGACCCGAGCTTGGTCCTTACCGGGCGGCGAGCTACCCATTGCTCGCCACCCGCAAGCTCGCGCCTACGGTGGCCGGGAGTCCGCAATCGACTCCCGGCGCCAGGGGCGTCTCCTCCTGCGGCGGCTTGGGACGTGAGGGCGCAGAGACTGCCACTCCCTCACGCGCCCCGCCTCCTCCTTCACGAGCATTACTGCTTCGCAGAAGGAGGTGACGGCTTCCCATGCCCTCTCGCTCCGTACCATGGCTCGCACCATGGCCGGACGCGAGAGGTCGCCGCCGCCGATCGCCTCCACGAGGACACGGCGGTGCTCCGCCCAGGCAGGGCACACTTCCACCGTATGCTCCACCGTGTCCTCTAGACGATCCTCACAATGGAAACACCCGGGCGTTTCCTCCCGATTAATCCCGATTAATTGAACAGGAACCCACCGAAGCACCCATGCCCGGTGAGAAACTGCGTCAGGCGGAAGGTGAGGACGCCGTGGCGCCTTTCTATCCACTCCTCAAAGAGGGGACTTACCGCCGCAATTGTGGCGTGCCCTGCGCTGGGTTGCGACAATCGTACCCGCCATGTCGCCATGAGATCCTGCCGGAGCTCTGTCCGCCGTGCCGCGATTTGTCGCGGCAGCGGAGTTTCGCCCCGGCGTTTCGCATCCTCGCGCCACTCCCACATGTGGGCGAGGACCTTTGCCTCCAGATCCCATGGCGGCACTCCGGCAAGGAGGCTCGCCGCCTCGCAGGAGACCGTGCGGTATCCCCGGATTAACCGGATGGCCATGACCCTCTGACATTCCTGACTCTGTGTGTCATCATGAGTGTCCACTCTGGCGCAGGAGTACTGAGCCCAACCCAACCCTCACCTGACTGCGCCTTTTGTTTCTCAGCCCTTTTTAAATATTTGGTTGGGTTTTTATTATTTTTTGTCGTTTTTTAAGGTTCCGTTGCCAAATGGCAAAAAACGGAAGCCTTATAGATTCGTCATGTCTGTCTGTCTGTCCGAGTATGTCACAGCCACTTTTTTCCGAAACTATAAGAGCTATGCTATTGAAACTTGGTAAGTAGATGTATTCTGTGAACCGCATTAAGATTTTCACACAAAAATAGAAAAAAAAAACAATAATATCTGGGGTTCCCCATACATAGAACTGAAACTCAAAAAATTTTTTTTTCATCAAACCCATACGTGTAGGGTATCTATGGATAGGTCTTCAAAAATGATATTGAGGTTTCTAATATCATTTTTTTCTAAACTGAACAGTTTGCGCGAGAGACATTTCCAAAGTGGTAAAATGTAACCCCCCCACTTAACTACTAAAATAAGGGAATGATAAAACTAAAAAAAAATATATGATGTACATTACCATGTAAACTTCCACCGAAAATTGGTTTGAACGACATCTAGTAAATAGTTTTTTTTTAATACGTCATAAATCGTAAACCACAATTTACCTTTCATTAAGTCAACTCAAATATAAAAATTAAAAAAAACATTTTATTTCATAAACATAAACCTTATGCATAAACCGTGAATCACGGGCGTAGCCAGGTTTTAGTATCGGGGGGGGGGGGGGGGGGTTCAAGAAATTAATACAACTAAAAGTGGATGAATGACAGCGCGGCGGCGGCGGCGGGTGGTAAGAGAGGGGGAATCCAAAATACATATTAGTGTAATAATTAGTAATAAATTGTGCCGCTCGCCTCTCTTTATTTTAATATTATTATTGCTAATATCTTAACTTTTCGGGGGGGGGGGGGGGGGGGGGGGTTTGAAAACACGCATCTACACTTTCTGTTTACTCTGAACTACGTGAGGCGCTTGAACAACAGCAGAATGACATCGCTGTCCGCTTGCATACAGACGCATCTGTGAGTCGCACACAAGCTAGCTTCCCGTTATGTCCCGAGCCTCATTTTGCTCCATCTTCCCCTAAGTCATATTATACTTGCTTAAAATAGTGAAATCTCAAGTCTTAAAAGCCGTGCGATGCAGGGGCAGGTCGCCAGTTACTTATGTCTTAATATATAGCATATTATCTTAAAAATTAAATATTGGTCATTATCTTGAAGGCTTAGGTCAACCGTTGCTGTCCAGCCCAGTAGATGGCTACTTTCTAAGACGTCCCCATACCCAAACCCTTTTGGGTCCCGGGACGTCTTAATACGACTCAATAAAAATTTCGAGAAGACTCAATATCATTTAATGACTATTTCATAAAATTTTGATAATTGAGGGCATTTCTGTACCTAAATCCATGTCTCGTTCTAGTCGCGAATCGCGACCCCTTTCTACCCCCTTCAGGGACGGTAAACTTACTTACTAAGTTCTGTTCGAACTCTTAGGGTCAGCTCCATAGATATCCAATCCGATATCTGTGGTCAGCTCACACCGAGACGTGACGCGACGCGACGCTGCGCGCACACTTTTAAGAGCGTATATTCAATTTAGCGCAAGTCAAAATCTACGCGATCTATCGAATAACACAATCGCTACGGCACACTACAAGGACTACAATGGTTTCTCTGTGTGCGTGCGTGTTCAACCGTTAGCCAAAAAATTTTAATACTTTTATTTATTATGGATCTATTATATTTATTTTTCGATTTAATTTTGAATAAAATAAAACTAGCTAAGTTTAAAGTAATAATTTAATTTTAAAATCGCACGTCTCTTATTGGCATAGACCGACTTTTTCGCGGGTCTATCATCTCAGGCAAAAGACATTAATCGAAGACGTTCAATAATTTATTTTCCATTTTTGTTGACCAAAATACGTCGTCTCTGGTAATTTTAGTAGTCTTCACAGTGAAGTCTTGTCCTGTCCACACCGCAAACAGACAAACATTTTTGAAATATCTGAAATAATAAATGCGAATTCAAAATGTTTTTTTTTCAAGTAGACCTAATTATAGCCCATTTTGAACAGTTCAAAATAAGTAATTTCACGCGGGTGGAAGCTATTTATATAATAATGATACGAACCTTTTAACTCTTGCCTTAGCCATATTTACCAAATTTTTGCGTTTTCTCTTGCCTAAAAATCGCTTCGTTTTATTCCCCATTTCGTCTGAAACATAATTTGTTGTCACTTTAAAATAATTTCATTCGTCAAGAAATAAATACTTCCCAAAGTACTCACGATCACCCTACAAAATATTATCGGTCATAAAAATTAAAATATTTTACTCACCAAAGTACTAAGATTTGGCGATCGCAATGTAAGCTTGCTCTATCCTTGAACGCGCGGCGAAGTTCAACAAGGGTCATGCAGAGCGCCCAGTGACATGACCACTCTCTGGAAGGGCTCGCGGCCGACTGATTGGAATCGATTCGATCCGCACGCAGTATTTTATAGTAGTTTTAAAATATTTATAGAAAAATAATAGAGATAAATTAGTAATTTTTTTTAAGTGTAAGTTCTAAAGAAGATGTTCTTCTATTGCAGTAATTATTATTTATATTAAATTATGGAATATATATTGCTGAAAATAATTGTTTTGTCGACTATAATTTTTGATAATCTTCACATTGTTTGGAATTTAATTTCATAAGTATGTAGCCGAAAACAAAAAATCCATCTAAGTAACTATTTTCCTTGGGATCTTAGCAATAGACAAAAAAATATTGTTTGTTTTTGTGAGTAACTTCAGATATTATGAGCTTCGAAATTGACACTGAAAGTCAAATTAAGAAAACCTCTGTTCAGTTATCTTGATGGTATTCATAAATACTTTATTAATCGAAAAAAGTATCTAAGTAACTACACAGACAACAAAATTTGCTAAAATGATTAGTAATTGATATATCTGTAAGTCAAGTGGTTAATGGACAATCTGGTTTGAAAAATCACGTTTTTTAGCCAAACAGCGCACGGAACGCGTATACGCTCTTAAAGAGCGGCTCAAAATATAACTTTATTTTCTAAACGAAAAGATACACATTTCGTTGTGAGAATTCAGAATACGTTGCACCATGCAACGCTGCGCCTCGTGATGCCTCGCGGCGTAGAGCGATGCATCGCGACGCAGCGGTGCATCGTCGGTACGCGCAGAGTGCAAGAGCGGCGCTGGCGCTGCGCCTCGCAACGTCACGCCGCCGTGAGGCGCAGCCGAAGTCGCCGCGCCGTGGCGACTTCTCAACTATTTCCGTCCAAACTTCGTGTAGAATTGATTCAGTTCGGTCGAGTGCTCGAGTGAAATTATAATGATAGACTGGGATTTTGTTATAATCGGACTTCTAGCAGAAGAGGAAGAAGAATACAAAAATAAAATTAAAAAACTTTAGAGGTGTCAAGGGACACCCGGATGGAACGAAGTTCCTTTCCAGGATTCATATTTTTTCAATTTGAAACAGTAGGTAGTTCCTGAGATTAGCGCATTCCACCCCCCATTTTAGGGAAGTGGGGAACCCCCCACTTCCCTAAAATGGGGGGTGGAATTTCTAACCAGAAAGAGACAAAAAGTAGCCTATGTCACTCTCCATCCCTTAAAAAATCACGTCAATTCGTCGTTCCGTTTTGCCGTGAAAGACTTTACTTTACTTTACTTTATTTGGGAAAAAAAACGATATTACATTACATATTAGGTATGAAAAGACGGCCAAACAGACACACACACTTTCCCATTTATAAAATTATAGTATGGATCTAATCTAGATTATGTAGAATTTCTTAAGTAGACCTACTTGAAAAGAGAACGGTCCGGATCTACATTACATTACAGTACAGCACAAATAAAAAGAATGTTACAAGTAACTGTAGGAACAGAGAAAAAAAAAGTAAAGTAATTTTGCAGACATTAGGGTCGTCCTCTCATGTAACAATATGTCTATCTCTTTCCCACAACTGTTATCAGAATTAGCGCCATCACATAAAGCTCAATGACGCACGACTATTTCAATAACAGGTAGGGAAATCTGTAGTGTGCTGCCAGATTAATGTGAATATTTTGATTTTGGGGAGTTTTTTCGGGTTTCAATTTTGTTTTACTTTTTATTAACTTTCTGATTTTGTAACGGTAAATAGTAATCATTTTTATCGTGTGCATCTGAAGGTCAATTCTCGTTATTAAAAATGTTCATAATCTAGTCACAGTCTCACCTCGGTGACAATCAAATGTCAGACTATAAACGTTCTAAAAATTACGAGAAATACCCCTCAGTTATTCGGCAAAGATTGATTTTACAAAGTCGAAGATAGTTATTCATGGGCTATGTTAGATAGATTTATATGCAGCGGGGTAGTTGCGTAACACACTAACAGTAGCAATGGCTTTCATTTTGACAGTCCAACAACTTTCATCATGATTTACTTTTTTGACCAGTCACATTTTTCGAACGTAGAAAACAAGAGATAGCAGATCCTTCAAAATGATTGTGATTATGATTGTAAGTGTGTAACGCAATAAGGGTGGGTCCACCGCTCAAAAGCGGCATACGAATATGCTCAATCTACGTTAATAACACACATACAACCTAATTTATATTACTTATACTTTGTTTAATTATATAATTATATAACATAAGAACACAGCAAAATTACTATTATAATATTAAATAAATCTAATATTTATTACCTATAACATGACTGTACAAAAGTTACTTAGAGGAAGCCATGTTTTTAGATTATTTTATAAGGAAATGGAAATGGTATTTGTCTCATTTATTTTGAGATATGGTTGTAAATTTTCATGGACAGCAGGTAGCTAATGCTATAGTGGAGTATGCGTTATAAAATTGTTTTTGTAATGTGGTGGACTGCCTTTTAAAGTTTTTATAAATCTATAATTAATTTACTGTGAAGTAGACTTTTGTAACTAATACCAATTTTTTCAAACTACTCACTTTTCTCTCCTTAGTATGTTTTAAATTTCTCCCAATTAATCTCAATGGAATTCTTGACATACGAAAATAACAATTGACGTACACAACGCGAACGCTGTCTGCAAATCATTTATTTACTTATTCAAAATGACATAATGGGAAGAAAGCCAACTTAAAATCATTATTCTGATAAATTAAGTTAATTGACGTACCTACAGACGTTAATGAATTACCCACATGCAAGAATTGCGACAAGGGTTCTTAAGACTTTGGTACAAGTTTAAATTAAATTGTATAAACCAGTCAGATAGACAGTCATAATTCATCATCATCATCATTTCAGCCAAAAGACGTCCACTGTTGGACAAATGCCTCCCCGAAATGGGGGGAGCGGTGTAGCTATAATCGCCACGCTAAGCTGGTGTGTTGACGATCGTAGAAATGGGATGGTCCTATTCTCTACGTCCGGTACACGGAACGGCATAATTCATTGCTTCAATATTTAATTCTTACTTTTAATATTCATCTGTCAGGAATTAATTTATACTTATTTCAAGTTCAAATCATAATAGTTGTTTAAAAAATAAGGAAGATTCTAATAAAAATGCATCTATTCTGCAATAAATCTTTTGCCAAAAGTCGTAACATTTTAATGGCAGAATTATATTTAGCAAACTGGCAACTCCGAGCAGGTAGGCAGATTGTTCATCAGCACTCCGACTCGTGCGCACGATATGTGATGACATACTCGCGAAAACGGTGTGAAATAAACACAACAAAATAATTCTTGGAAAACACGCCTGTTTTTATCATCGGTGGCTTACGTGCAGTCTAGTGAACTCGAACCTAGTTTTGTGCCTGTTTGGATTTGTGTGTGGTGATAAAATTATAAACTGTGGATAAATCTTTGGATTTTTTACTGCAATTCGCTGGCTGTTTGAGGTG
This sequence comes from Aporophyla nigra, assembly GCA_947507805.1. Taxonomy (NCBI): domain Eukaryota; kingdom Metazoa; phylum Arthropoda; class Insecta; order Lepidoptera; family Noctuidae; genus Aporophyla; species Aporophyla nigra. Next base: position 8,257,003 of record OX382319.1, on the reverse strand, counting down.
AGTGCCCCACATAGGCCTTCTCTTTTTTATTTGCAATTTAAAGTGCCAAAGAGAACGTACTCTTGGCTGTACGAATTGATGCTTTAACAAGTATGTAAAGAAAAAAAAACGGATTAAAAAAAAGAATATGTCATGTGTTTTGGAGGTGAAAGGAATGGGCGTGCGTTTACAAAAGTTCTGAGAACGAAATATGGCTATTTTTAGCAGAATTACGAAGAAAAAATTGTGTTTTTTATAATATAAACCAATATATCTATGCTTAACAACTTTCATCATATAATAGCCAAAATGAATCATTTGACCAAACAAACTCCTTGATTACTTACTACTAGGAATACCTACCTACATACATCAGTACAATATTTTCTTGATTCTTGTGAGCTTACATCATTCTGCTTTAATCAGAACAGCCAACAACATAAAGGAAAGTAGATAAGAACCAAAAAACTTGTTATTTGTCATGTCTGCGTTGAAACTTAGACTTTATATGAGAAAATAAAGAGAAAGGAAGAGATAGCAGAAACCGATAATGTATAGTTAGTAGTGATTGATTTATTTTGTCTGGTATTCAATAAAGTATAAATAAACTACCTTTTGCCGGTGGCTTCGCAACAACAATTGAAAATCATCATCATATTTTTGAAATTCTTTATTTAAATAATCAGGCATTTAAAATTGGAATATGTTTGTAAGTCTTATTGTACCTTATGGTATAAACAATGCTATAATCATGCTAATATTATAAACACAAAAGTTTATGAGCATGGATATTTGTTACTCTTTCACACAAAATCTGCTGAATAGATTTGGATAAAATTTGGCTGATAGATAGTTTATTTATTTGGGGTCAGCGCAACATGCCTTTTTCTTCCACACTTCTCTATTGTCATCATCAGACTAAGTGCGGAAACCAAACCCCTATCCATATCATAATTCACACAGTCCATCCATCGTTTCTTTGGTCTCCCTATACTCTTATATCGACATTCATACTCAATACTTAGCAACAGAACAAATAGCAACAGATTGACTCATATGTAAGGCCATTCATGTTTATTTTTACTGCTCTCTTTAGCTGTAGTGAGTGTCAACACTACTTCATTGTTAAAGTATTTTATGATACCTATTAATAATAGTTGTGACCGCCAATAGCACAATAACCAAGTGCCGAGAACTACTGTTAATTTATATGTTAAATGTTTTTATGTAAAATATATTTATAAAGAGTAATAATTAGATGTCATAGAAATAAAAAAATGTTAATTTATATGTTAAATGTTTTTATGTAAAATATATTTATAAAGAGTAATAATTAGATGTCATAGAAATAAAAAAATGTTAATTTATATGTTAAATGTTTTTATGTAAAATATATTTATAAAGAGTAATAATTAGATGTCATAGAAATAAAGAAATTATATCTACCAACCTGCACTGTGCCTGCGTTGTGGATTATGGCCAGCTCCCTAGAGCAGGTGGATCTCAACACCAGGCAATTCATGCAATGCTGAGAAAACCGTTGTGTCTGCTCTTTGAATGTGTGTCACCCAAATTTGAACTGAAACCCTTGAGGTACTCACATCTTACACATATGTTCTTAACGGACCAGGAGATATATTCAAGTCTCTTTATTGAGCTGAGGTTTAAGAATCCAACAAAGTGCATCCCAGCACGTCCAGTAAACATACTGTTGGATATTCTTGAGGGGCGTAAAAGAGCACAAAAAAAATAGCCGAGATAAAACAAACATCCGTGCGACTCTGGCTAAAAACTTGTTGACATAATTGGCATGAGCTTATTTCGCCCCGCTTCTCTCGCGGGATTCGCTCTACTTGCTCAAAGCTAAAAATCCCCAGCCAAAATAAAATGGTCTAAGTTTAATAAGAAATTCTAGGTAACATTTTGGTGAAAGGATCGTCATGTCGAAACGGCTGAACCGATTTTGATAAAACATGTCTAAGAACCACCCCTAGAAATCCCACTTATTAATTTAAAAAAAAACCGCACCCACATCAGTTCACCCGTTTAAAAGCTACGGTGCCACAGACAGACACAGCGGTCAAACTTATAACACTCCTCTTTTTGCATCGGGGTTAAAAACGGCCGAATACGAGTCAAACTCGCACCCGAAGGAGTTCCGTTCCACCTTACAATTATTTTATTTTCATTATTTCTATTAGCGGTTATAGTAGTACACTGAAAATTTTAAGTACCTACTTATTACTATTTCGGTTCAAAGATACAGCCCTGTGACAGACAGCGGAGTTTATTTTTTTTTTTTTGGTGGGTGGGAAATCATCAAATGACGTCTCTCGCTCTTGGGTGGAGCGGGAGGGCGTGTCAGACTTTTACTGACTAAAGCCCACCCGTGTTCCTTCAGTTGCCTATACCAGAGCCACGGTAACTCTTGCAAACAATCTCGCGACCCTGGCAAGCATCGGTCCTAGCAGACCCCTTCAGTTCTGCTGACATCTCTTTGAGGCGCGCGTGGAACACTACGCGCCGTCGACCCGAGCCTGGTCCTTACCTTAAGCAATGGGTAGCTCGCCGCCCGCACGACGCCCACTGCCACGCCCACACGCGCCCTGCCTCCTCCTTCGCGAGCATTACTGCTTCGCAGAAGGAGGTGACAGCTTCCCATGCCCTCTCGCTCCGTACCATGGATCGCACCAGGGCCGGACGCGAGAGGTCGCCGCCGCCGCCGATCGCCTCCACGAAGACACGACGGTGCTCCGCCCAGGCAAGGCAGACCTCCACCGTATGCTCCACCGTGAGACAGCGGAGTCATAGTTATGTTTAAAAATGGAACCGAAAAATTTAGGTGTCTGCATAGGTACTTAAACCTCTTCATATATGTATAAAATACCTACCTCAAACCTCTGTAAACACACATAGGCTGTACACGCAGGTGCCATTGCATAAATAAACCAAACATGTTTATGCTCTTTGACATGGCTCTTTACAATGTTTACCCTTGCCTATGTTTAGAAATTTTCGCAGAAAATCATTTTGCAAATGTTATGGCCTCACTGAGAAGAACAATGCGTTGTTTGGACAGAGGCGGTGGCGATGGCGGACTGTTGACAGTAAGCCTACGTACTCACGGATGTTTTAAAATCGTGGCGGGATTTTTTCACGCGATAGATCTTCAACTCACTCGCACTGTACTCTATTCCACCGTTTCCCATTAGCCGGGTCGCGACCCGGTACCGGGCCATTAAAATAAAATACCGGGTCGCAACATTCCCGCCTTGTTTTAAAAATAATACCTAAACAAACACTTTAAAATATTTATAAATTTGAACCTGGGTTTTCAAAACTAGTTAACCTTAAAAATAAATATACAAACTTGAAGTGGAACTAGCAGACCTTAGTACAAAACTTTCGTCATTTTCTGAGAACTTGGATTCTTTGGTAAAAAAAAAACCGGCCAAGTGCGAGTCGGACTCGCGCACCGAGGGTTCCGTACAAACCTGCAGGTCATCATCATCATCATTCGTCATCATCGTTTATGAAATGAAATGTTTTTTTTTTTAATTTTTATATTTGTGTTGACTGAATGAAAGGTAAATTGTGGTTTACGATTTATGACGTATTAAAAAAAAACTACTAACTAGATCTCGTTCAAACCAATTTTCGTTGGTAGTTTTCATGGTAATATACATCATATATTTTTTTTAGTTTTATCATTCCCTTATTTTAGAAGTTACGGGGGGGGACACACATTTTACCACTTTGGAAGTGTCTCTCGCGCAAACTATTCAGTTTAGAAAAAAATGATATTAGAAACCTCAATTTCATTTTTGAAGACCTATCCATAGATACCCCACACGTAAGGGTTTGATGATTTTTTTTTTTTGTGTTTCAGTTCTATGTATGGGGAACCCCAAATATTATTGTTTAAAAAAAAAATGATATTAGAAACCTCAATATCATTTTTGAAGACCTATCCATAGATACCCCACACGTAAGGGTTTGATGAAAAAAAAAATTTTGAGTTTCAGTTCTATGTATGGGGAACCCCAAATATTATTGTTTTTTTTTCTATTTTTGTGTGAAAATCTTAATGCGGTTCACTGAATACATCTACTTACCAAGTTTCAATAGCACAGCTCTTATAGTTTCGGAGAAAAGTGGCTGCGACATACTCGGACAGACAGACAGACAGACAGACAGACATGGCGAATCTATAAGGGTTCCGTTTTTTGCCATTTGGCAACGGAACCCTAAAAATAAGCAACAGCTCCATACTTCGCACTAGTGACTAAATAAGCGATACCAAAATAATTGTTAGTAAAACATTTTTACTATTCATTAATGAGTATTATTTTACGTACCTAATGCAACCAGGTTTCGTTTAAAAGTATTAAGTGGGTCACGAAGAGGCAGTGTCAAAATTACCGGGCCATGGCAGAACAATGTTTGGAAACACTGCTCAATTGGATTCTCAATTCTCGGCTTAACACCAAGAATTTAAAATCCAGTGTGCGATGAGGATTCGTCGCGATATTTATACGTCCGTGCCAACGTGATCTTAGGTCAGCTGAGAAGAGATGTTAGCAAAAGGGGTCCACTAGGACCGAAGTCTACCGGGGTCGCGGAATTGTTCGAAAGAGTTACCGTGGCCCTGGCATAGGCAACTGAAGGAACACGGTTGGGCTTTAGTCAGTAAAAGTCTGACACGCCCTCCCGCTCCACATAGTGTCAAATATCACAGTGGAGGAGACGTCCCAGGCGTCGGGAGTCGATAGCGGACTCCCGGCCACCGTAAGCGCGAGCTTGCGGGCGGCGAGCTAAGGGTAGCTCGCCGCCCGGTAAGGACTAGGTTGCTTACTCTCGAATATAATTCCAATAGATCGACATTGGAATTGTCAGTCAAACGTCAGTGATTGGCTGGACTCACTGAGTCTAGCCAATCCCTGACGTTTAACTCAACCAACTGACGTTTGACCAATGTCGATCTATTGGAATTATATTCGAGAGTAAGCACCCAGGCTCGGGTCGACGGCGCGTAGTGTTCCACGCGCGCCTCAAGGAGATGTCAGCAGCACTGAAGGCGTCTGCTAGTACCGATGCCTGCTAGGGTTGCGAGATTGTTCGAAAGAGATAACGTGACCCTGGCACATGGGCAACTGAAGGAACACGGTTGGGTTTCAGTCAGTAAAAGTCTGACTCGCCCATCCGCTCCACCCAGAGCGGGAGACGCCATTTGATAATTTCCAAACCAAAAATAGGCCGGCTGAGTTAAGATCAAGTCAAGCCAAAAGCTAAAAAATATGTCACGCAGGAATTCTATTCAAATAGTGAATATAATTTATTAGCATCTTGCCTATTTATAAAGGTAAACAGCTACAAGTAATTATAATTAGGCATCATGGAAATGTTTACAAATTGTATCAGCATAACCTTTTCACCTACCATTTGTTGATAACGAATACTACCTACTGCCCTTGTTTATCATACATTTATATATAACTAAGGCCACGTGGAAAAAATAAATCGTGACCATATTTTTCATGCACTGGATCTTCGACGCACTGCTCAGCGTCGAAAGTTGAAAATCGAATAATGTAGTTTTTTCGACGCGCTGAGATGCACTCTTTTGGTTTCCGAATTCTCGGTTCAACACCGATAATTGAAATTCCAGTGTGCTAAAAATTCACGCTGCGATTTTATTACGTCCGTGGGAAAGTGGACTAATTCGTCATCATCATCATTTCAGCCGAAAGACGTCCACTGTTGAACATAGCCTGCTTCAATTTCGGAGGGTTTACCATAAACACCACGCTTGGCAGGCAGGATGGCGATCGCAGTATGGTGGTAAAATGCGAAGAGAAAGCTGCTGCCCATTCTCTAGTAAGTCTATTAGTCGTCCTTTAGTCGTCTGTACAACACTCACGGGATGAAAGGTGCTGTTCTTTACGTGCGGCATCACAATTCACACAGAACAACTGGTGGACTAATTGTATGTAGGTGTCGCATGTTGTTTTAATCAGACAGACAGGATGGCACCCCAATTTCTTTACATTATTATCAATCATAATCAGAATTGTAGAATCCTGTTGATTCCGTATTTAAGTTGGATAATATCACTGCACTGGCTCATCACCACATCAAGCGCTCACGTGCAGACTCGCTTCACAATCTCCGTTTCCCGCCATTGCTACTGACTGACAGATGACATTAGTGACAGGAGCTGCATCCGCTTATGGGCATGAGATAGTGTTATATATCTATGGAATAGATACACTACAAGAATCATTTTGAAGGACATTGCTAATTACTACTATCAGTAGCTATGGTTTTTATTTTGACAGTTCAACAACATTAATTGCGTTATTTACGTTTTCGAGCCATCTATCACTAATAAAAAACTATTAGTGATCGATGTTTCGAGCAGACAAATGTTTCGAAGTTTTAAATAAATATAAACCAACATGTCTGCCAACATACATATACCAAAAAAAATAGCCATTGGGTATGTTTTAATAGTAATGAGATGCAGAGAAACTTATTGTGAATAATGAGAACTATTATCATAATGACATAACAAAGTAGCAAAAACTTCAATAATTTACATACAATACTATTTACGCATAAGAGCGGGATGGAGATATAAACATAAAACGCGTGGGAGAAGGACGGATGATTGTTTGGTAAAAAATGGCGCCAAAGCGATTGATGACGGCCATGACAGCATGATAATAATACGCCATGTTTTTTTCTGTCAGATTTGTCTTTCACTATTTGAGTTTTGGTATAGTGATTTATAAATATTATAATAAAATCCTACACTTATTTATGCATAAACTGTAGTATAAATAAAGTTAGTAATAGGTATATCATGCTAATCAATGCGGTGACTTCCTTTAAAAACTGAAAATTAGCATAGTAATTCTTATCGGGGGAAGTACCGGTCATAATTCAGTTGGCAAGCAACAATCTTTTATCTACCTATTCCGGTTTATTAGTTATGGATGCTGGTGTTATACATACAGGCATGGCACATCAAGTTTGTCTATACATTATCGGTGAAACTATCGATATTGCATCTGTTGAGCTGACTAAAGCCAGCGAGAACTTTCCAATTTCAAATCATGAAGCGATCCGTATTTATTCTAGTAAAAAAATGTGTTCCGCATTTAAAATTCTATTGAACTTTGCGTGCCCGTACAATATTGAAAACTGCCAAAGAAAAAAAAACAGTCAAATGAATTTAAAAACAGAACTCGGCAGACAATCGCAACTGCACCGCAGGCGGTACTAAGAAATAAATACCATGTGTTAATTGATAAACCCACGCTTCGCCATTTCGAACAGCTACCTGGCAAAACAGTAGAGCGTCTGGCCTTGTCAGCCAATCAGCGCTGAGAACGCACATCTGAGATCGACACACTTATTTGAGCGTGTGGCAAAATTGGGAACTAAAATAAAATGTACAGGATTTGACAGATTTTTGACATTTCTCTTGACCAGCAGCGCCGTCATGCACTTTACTATGTGAATTTAATTTTATTACCACTGATCTCAAAACGGTGAAGGAAAATATCGTTAGGAAATCGGCATGTCTTAGAACCAAAAATTCGAAAATCCACCAACCCGCACTGGGCCCGCGTGACACTCTCTCACTGAGAGGAGGCCTGTGTCCGAGCCGTGGGAACATTGTGTAGGCTTTTTCTGACATGATGTTTGACAATTAGGAATGTTCTAAGTTTAAAAAAAAAAATACTATCAAATTAAAAATAGTAAAATAGATATCTAAAACGCTGTGCATACGCCTCCTATCTTTTGCAAAGACTTGTAGATACAATATCTTATATTATATCACTTGGTAAATATTGGTTTAGGAGAAACATAAACTAAAAAATGTGTCATTCATACATACCTACATTTGGTCTATTTTTAGCTCAAAAACTAAAAACAGTATTTCCATTCAGTGACACTGGCATAGATAAATATTTAAAAAGATGATCATACTCATTTCTCATTCGTTCATTCTGTCATGTGCCAGAGACGAAAAATTTATATTTCTTAAAGAATGCAAATTGTCCCCTTGTGTTAAGGAAAGTCAAAGGTTCACACAGCTTTGAATATTATTTTTGTCTCTCATCTAAATACATCCTTGTAACCAGTAAATGGAAGAATAATAAGTAAGTTAGAATACACAATTCCTTGGCCGCAATACCTATATGCATGTTACAGCAGCTGCAGTTATCCCGCTTTTTCTCTAACGTCAGTTACTCTGCCGCGTTTTAATGACACTAACAGCTACTGTCAATTGACAGTTGTATTACGGTGCTGCCATGTTATTCCTAGCTGAAAAAATAGAGTTGACAGAAAACGTAATTTTTCTGTTACAATACAATACAATACAATACAATCCTTTATTTCAGGCAACTTAGGCCCATAAAAACACAATAAACAAATAATATAAAACAATAACTATAAACTAATACATATTTTATAAAACAAAACTTAAACTATCACTAAACACGTAATGATGACGGCGTCGTGTACCGCTGCGTGGTGTCACATAACCGTCCTCGGAAACGACGATACAAGACACCTTTCGGCCAAAAGTCCTCTCTCAGGCAAGTCTGTAGATGGTGGTTACAAACTGGTGATCTTAGTTTTGAAGGTAAATGGGACTTAACATTAAATGACCGACAGCACAGGTCAGTCACTCCGTACCGTAATAAAATTCTACCTGTTTGGCGTATAATATAGTATACATCAAAAATAATAATTGTGTTCTTTTGGAAAACCCAACGAAGTTACAGATAAGTTAGGAACAGTGTCCCTATGAATGATCCTGTGATTTAGTGCAGCCGGAAAACCATTCCTTTGTCCTCAACGTGAGGGGGAAAAATGGCTTATGCATGTCGATTCGCATGAACCAACTTACTCGCCCGAGACGGGGCATCGAGAATTTTAAACAATATATTATTTTCTGAAGGCGATTGGCACGAAGGATTTTTACTTGTGGGCGAATCAACCACTTCAGTAATACGCATAAATGGCACGTTTTTAATTTTAAATGCTAGAAAATTGTGAGAAAAGGTTACTTACTACAATAACATGCAATAAAGTGTATAAAATTCTAATTTCCTAATATGTATTTCTGGAGTTGTCGATTCGCCCACAAATTTAATTTCGTGCGAGTAGTAACCTATAAAAAATAATTTATTATTTAAAATGACAATTCGCCCGAATCCTGCGAGTAAATGCGTACGATTTAACTAATAAACCGGAAAAATGTTATGTCACTTGGATCTTAGTCTTATTTATTGAGAACGCTGATGACTAATTTAATTATGTAGATTACTTACTTTTAAAAATTGATAGCTCGTATCTGATGTTGATAAGCACTGAGTTAAATAACGATAAGTATAGAAAACAGTCTTCCAGCATTTTTCTTTGTAATCTTATTTAAATACGAAGCAAAAAAAATAATACGGTGTTATAACTATGACACCGCGGTTTCTTATCGGCCATTGTAAAAACTTGCAGAACCTTTTTTTTAATATTTTCATCTAGCAACTGTCAACGTCAGGTGTAAAATTTTCAATATCTGTGGAATTTGCCGCGCACTGCAATAATCTATAGATAATTATTATTGTTTCGTATGTTATGCTTTAAAATGCATTATTGTGTAATCAATTAATCTATGTCAATCAATTAGTCTCTGTACGTTAAACATAAACTTTTTACCCTTTTTTTACGAAAATTATAGAGATGGAGTGGAAAGGAATTAATTTTAAAAAATCTTATCATTCATTAGAAATACCTACATAAATTAATTTAAAAAAACGCACACCACCATTGCTTTTGACACACACGCACATAATTATATTCTCTTGTTTATGGTTGAAGTCTACGGTCAAAACCAGAAGAGATTAATATTTTGTCTTTAATGTCTATAGTTTTACGGAATGTCAAACAAGATGTTAAATAATTATCATATTGTCATTTAACGTTCAAACTTAAAATTTTAATGAATATTGTAAAATTTCGACCACTGGGTGACCACTAGGACATAAAATAAATTATAATTATGCTGTTTAGGGCGGTTTAGAAAAGTCTTTTCGAATGTCATACTTCCCGTCAGGCGGCCATGAAAAAGCACGTAAACAGATCTCTGGAACGAATGCGTCAATGACGGATGAGAGTTGCAAATTATCCATTTTAGTTTACACTCTGCTATGACGCAAATCCATTTCAATTTCTTACATTCTGAACCAGATGCAAATAAATTATATTATATCACCATTTTGCACTGTTGTTAAAATTGTTGCAACTTTGCAAACCATTAATAATATCTTTTTAGAGCAATGGTGGCCTTGTGGTAACGGTCGCGACTTAGGCGTAGTAGGTCGTGAGTTCGAACGCAAGCAGGCACTTTACTTTGTGTAAATTATTTCATCACCACTGTTCTCAGAACGGTGAAGGAAAACATCGTGAGGAAACCGGCATGTCTTAGAATCAAAAATTCGAAGACATGTGACATCTACCAACCCGCACTGGGCCCGCGTGGTGGATTATGGCCCACTCCCTCTCACCGAGAGGAGGCCTGCGTCCCAGCAGTGGGAACATTATAGGCTGCTGATGATGAATAATATCTTTTGTTTTTTTTTTTGATCTCCTAATCGTAAATCGGCTATCCAGGTCGATCGACGGCTAAGCCATGCTTGCCGCGGTCGGTTCGTGGATGGGTGGACTATACCTCGAGACTCACTGCTGGAAAGCCTAGTTTTTTTTTTTTTTAATCTCCACCCCAACCGCATCACCCGTTTAAGAGCTACGTTGCCACAGACAAACACACACCGGTTAAACTTATAACACTCCTTTTTTTGCGTCGGGGGTAGAAACCTCTGACTTTGTTTCGGCATTTCTTCTCAAAGATCAGTCTGGTATACAAAGCCAGCGGCACGTAGTTTAAAAAAAAATTGTGTCAAAGTGTCTTGACAGTTCTACCTACATAAAAAAAACCATTTAATTTCTTTTCACCGGACAAAATGCACATGTGGACTCTTTAAACATTTAAACATAAAAAAAATAATGTTCATTTGAGCAGCGTTACCGTTTTAATGTTTTTCCGAGGAACACACGGCTACCGTTCAAGCTATACATTTCCAGTTTTAACAGACCTCGCATTATATAGGCTTTCCGTACAATGAGAAGTCAGCTTATACTGGAAATGTATAGTTTGACTTGTTGCCGTGCGTACAAAGGGGTCCTTAAGACGGTCACCTCTACACATCCTGAGCGGTACTTGAGTGCTCAGTTCTGCGCAATAAGGCAAATAAGACACTCGTGTTTCTAAAAATAAATATCTACACGCTACTTACTCCATTTGACAGAACGGACAGCGTCACTTTTTATTCAGTAAGTAGGTACTGAGTATTCTTTTAAGGTTGGTCAACCAGCCCGCGAAATTCAAATTTTCTTAAGTTTTTTGCAATTTGTAGGCCAGTGCTAGGTTGTATGTTGATTAAAATATTATTCGCGCCTGTAAGACATATGTAGTTACAGAATTATAATCATCAAAATCATCAATACAACGCTCTAAGTTCATAAAGCTGTAGGAATGACTTTTTCTGTTTTTTTTTTTTGTTCCTAGGCCTTTATGAACTTGGAGAGTTGTATTGGCGATTTTGATGATTATAATTCTGTAACTACATACGTCTTACAGGCTCGAATAATATTTTAATCAACATACAACCTAGCACTGGCCTGCAAGTTGCAAAAAAACGCAAGAAATTTTGAATTTCGCGGGCTGGTTTGGAGCATTCACCTTAACTAAAAATCAGAAGTCATTTAGTGGGCGTCCGTTAATTACGCCAATGTTGACGATTTTTTAACCCCAATTGGTGATATGTCATGAGATTTGGTTCGACCCTCCCCCCTCATAATCTCATGTGAGATTTTTCTAAATGCGCAATTTCATTTAAATACGCTCATTTGTGCTGAAATTTTGCGTTGCGATTGGCTGACCGGTGGCGGGTTGGGCTTTTGTATTCGATTACACCTGATAAATGATAATAATAACAGAAGTAACGTCTGTGCTTCCATTTCGACTTCAAATCTTACTCTGGGATCTTGGGCTAGATGCGTGGAGTCAACTGCGCAAAGTTCGTACCAGTTGAATATATCGCCTGCGCGCGGTTGCTGCGATGCAGTTCGTCTGATGGCAGCCTTAGTTATTTTTCACTCTGCAATCGGCATCTTGTTTTTGTTTAGACTGTTTTCTTGTCATTAACGTATCATTTACGTAATGTTTCTTGTCTTTGGTCCCTGGCCCTGACATAAAGCTATAGACAAAATTACAAACTTTAATTGGTTGAATACGAGGCTTTTTCGTCATCACCATTACAGCTGAAAGACTTCCACGGGTGTATATAGACCTCCCCTAATTTGTGGGGGAAGGCATAATCGCCATGCTGGGCAGGCGGGTTGGCGATCGCAGTATGATTGTAAAATGCATAGAGAACGATGCTGCCCATTCTCTAGTCAGTCCCTTAGTCGCGTTTTACGACACCCACGAGAAGAATTGGGATGGTGCTATTCTTTTCGTCCGGCACCACACGGAACTGGAGGCTTTTTGTTTTTAAGAATATTGTGTTTTATTTTTATTTCGTTTGTTTAAAGTAAATTGTTTTTTTTTTTTTTGTAAATTGTGTTTTGTTTGTCCAGAATAAACAATTTTTCTTTCTTTACCTGTGCCCTTTAGCGGCCAAGGTATTGTACTGCCTGCGATGACATTAACGAAGTTATTGATGGCTTTAGTAAATCTTTCCTTACAACACATTCTTGGCTGAATGCCACAGCGTGCGAGAAATCCCAACTACATTACCTATTTAAATTCAGTACAGACAATGAATCGTTATCATACCTTATTTATTTATATCTGAAACGTAAAACAGAATTTGCTCACGGCGAATATTTTGGAGTAATCATTAAAAAATAAATAAATATCTTAGGACAACCAACACATCGTTATCTGATCCCAAACTAGGCAGAGCCTGTACTATGGTAAGCAGACAACTGATAAATATACTTATATATTTCTAAATACATACATATTATAGATAAATTACACCCAGACACAGAATAAATGATTGTGCTCATTACACAAAGATTTGCCCTGGGTGGGAATCGAACCCACGACCTCAGTCTTTGCAGTCAGGGTCACTAACCACTAGACTAAGAGAGTGTGTGTGTGTGTGAGTGTAAGTGAGTGTGGTGCCGGACTTAGAGAAAAACACTATCCCATTTCTTCCCCTGGGTGTTGTAAGAGGCGACTAAGGGACTTACTAGAGAATGGGCAGCAGCGTTCTCCATGCATTTTACCACCATACAGCGATCACCAACCCGCCTGGCAAGTGTGGCGATTATGGCATGGAATACAACGTGTAAGAAAAGACTCCATACTCCAGAGCTGGAGACGTCATTTGATGATTTCCCACCTACAAGAAGAAAAAGATATTGTAGACAACAGTAAAGAAATCACGTCAGAATTTTCATAGGTCATTTGGCTTTCTCTTCATGGGCCATCGTTTCGCACAACACCAGTTGCGTGTTGAATCACACTAAAAACCATGTTCGCTGTTTCGCACGGATGAAAAACCTTTTTTGCAAAAAAAAAAAACATTAACTTAAAAAAAACATCGACTTAAAAAAACATCTACTTAAAAAAAAAACACTACAAAGTGATATTTTATTATTTAAAAAAGTAAAAAGCAAAAGTAGCCTATGTAAGTGACAGTCAATATTGGTCCAGCCGTTTCAGAGATTAGCCGGAACAAACAGACAAACAAAAAATTGTTTTATTTTTATGTAAGTACCGTATATTATATACTTTAATATGCATTTAGTGAAAAACTGTTCATTTGAAATTAAAAAAGACACTTCAATTTTATTTATTTGTATAGACTAGCGTCCTATTTTATACGTAAATAAATAAGTACATACATATTATTCTTTTAATAAAAATTATAATATAAATGCGTAAATAGCTCGGCCACTGATAACAGTAAACACAGACATGTTGTTGTAATACTAATTGGTTATAATCAAGAACAAGGAACACTCAATTATGTATTGTTTTTAAACATAATCAATTGTTTATATCAATCCATATAATAACTTATTGTTATAGCACAAAGACTTATTTTTAACTAACTACTTAGGTTTAATTAGCCGACGTTTTCTTGTCCAAATACAAAAATCCCATAGAAAAAGTAGGTTCAAGAACTAAACACGAGTAGAAATAAAAAAAGAAAATACATTTACAATATTTAGTACAGACTGAGGAAGGGCAGCAGCGATCTCTAAACATTCTACCACCATACTGCGATCGCCAACCCGTCTGCCAAGCGTGGCGATTATGGCAGGTCACAATAACAATAAGACCTTTCATTTAACACCCAACACGACCTTATTACAACATTTTTATTAGGTTCGTCTTTGACCTCTAGAGGGCGCCATATCCAATATAATATGACGTCACATAGCCTTTAATCAGCAGACAATCAAGACGCTTCCAAGGATACCTCATTTATTAAATTATGATATGTAGTGTAGAAGTTATGAGGGTACATAAGAACATACATACTGGTCAAAATAATAACCCAACTAATTTGCTTCGCCACAGTTGGATAAAATGGCAGGCAGCATGACTTGGCATGACCACCGTAGAAAGGGGTTTTGTCGACGGAAGAATAGACAAAATTACAGATTGTAGAAAGATTAAAGACAGATTTAAAGATTGTAGAAAGATTTGTACCGTTTTATGGTGGCGTAGCATGACAGTTCTATCTCCATTCTACCAAGAATAGACAAAGTTCTTTCTATGGTGGTCATGCTACGCGTGCAGGAAATGACATCTCTATCTTGTCAATAATGGGAGGAAGTGACCTTCCTAGCCTTAGTATTATCAGCTACCGGTAAACCCACATCTGGGACACAGACCTCTCAGTGAACTCGTTTTCAAAGCATTTATTTCAAATAAACCAATTACAGGCACTTTTCGAATTGTCAAGTGGCAATGAGTCAGAACAATGAAGCCAGTTGACCATTTTAAAGTGTAGTAGGTAGAAGAACGGGCATGAAGCTCTTTTCAATTAAAAATTTTGTTCCAAAAAGTTGATTAAATCATTTATGTTGAAACTAGCTTCTGCCTGCGACTTGGTCCGCGTCAAATTTTTTCTCCCCTGACCCTTCCCGTCGCCATTGAATTGGCTGCCAGTTTCTGACCATTTTCGTTGCTGCTTCGCTCCTTTTGATCATAGCTTGATGTTATATACCCTATAGCCTTCTTCAATAAATAGGCTACCCAACACAAAAATAATTTTTCAATTCGGACCAGTAGTTCCTGAGATTACCGCGTTCAACCAAACAAACAAACTTATCAGCTTTATAATATTAGTGTAGATTATCAATGCGAGAACGATGTAAAAATACGTGCACATGAAAAGCGTCCGCAATAAAAACAAAATGTGAGGAGTGGGCCGTAATCCACCAGATTGTCATTGTTATATTCCGACTGAAACAAATAATATTATTATCTACTAGCTTTTGCCCGCGGCTTCGCCTGCGTGGATGTCGGAAATTAACGCAGAAGAACGTACTACCGCGGTAAGATGTTTTAATTACGTAGGTATCCCACATTACAGCTTTATGCCGAATGTGATCTGTTGACTGTCAGACAACTTTACGTGCAACAAATGATAATTCGTAAACATTCTTCCCGTCCCTTAGCGGAACCAGCTGGTAGGTCGATACATAGACATAAAGTTTTTCCACAAGAACCCCACAGAACATACTTTGCCAGGCGCCAGTATTATATCAACAGCATAACTGTGTATAATAATTTAAACAAGGAGCTGAAACTATTTTCTAAAACTAAATATGAATGCAAATGTGCATTAAACAAATACTTGGCGAAATTAAGTCATAATAATACTGAGGATCTCCTTTTAGGCCACTTACCCTTAAACTGAATTAAAATTAATTTAACTTGCACTTAAATATAAATCACCCCGCCCCACCCCCTCTCACTTACACAGGCACACACCCTACTCATACACACACACTCATACACACACACACACTCACACACACACACACACACACTCACACAAAACTGTATATCAGAATGTTATTTTAATTTAGTGTTTTATTTTATTTCCTTAGCTTTAAGGTTACGATTCAAAATAAAAACAACAATTTTGTAATATTTAGTATGTCACTAATATTGGCTTGTGACATTACTGCGGAGGGATACTGATCTCTAAGATACAGGGACCCCCCTAGTTTGGAGATCAGGGATTTAATGTATTGCGCATAGCATAAGCCATTTAGTTTTAATACCACTATTCTTAGTATGTACGCTTTCTTAAATAAATAAATATATTATTATTATTATTATAATTCAGGTTATATTATAGGTAATAGCTGTTACCCGCGACTTCGTCCGCGTGGTATTTAACAAAAAGTGTTTCATAAAAACTGTCTTTGAAAACTACGCTGACATACGTCTCAAAATTCAGCGAGTTTTTAGTTTTTTTTTTAAACTATTATTTATTTTTTCTAAAATAAAAGTAGCCTAAGTTACTCCTTGTTACATCATGCCAGTGAAAGTTGCGTCAAAATCGGTCCAGCCATTTCAGAGATTAGCCGGAACAAACAGACAGACAGACAGACAAAAATTGTAAAAAATGTTGTTTTGGTATATGTACCGTGTATACATCCATATACACTTAGTAAAAAATCTTAATATTAAAAACAGACACTCCAATTTTATTTATTTGTATAGATGTATAGATAACAGTAGTGACGTTTCGGGCAGTCCGAAGTATACAAGTTATCATTTGTGGTTGGACCTGTGGGTTATACCATATTTATTTATCTCCAGTTACGTGCAGAGGTTCTGACCTTTGACAGTTAGTGTGTGTGTCAATATAGATAGTCGGAACCGTCTGGTTAGACTGGAAGTCGACAAATATTGTTGCTAGGTTACATATACAGTAGAACCCTGGTAATCCGACAAACGTTTTGCAGGATAGCGTCGAACTATCGAATTTGTCGGATTATATGTAGAGTACTGCGTAAAATGACCCCCTATAGTCCGATTTTCTTTTTACAAAAGAGTACCTTTTTTTTTGTGGGTTGGAAATCGTCAAATGACGTCTCCTGCTCTGGGTGGAGCGGAAGGGCGTGTCAGACTTTTACTGACTAAAACCCACCCGTGTTTCTTCAGTTGCCCATATGCCAGGGCCACGGTAACTCTTTCGAACAGATATCGGGACCCTGGCAGGCATCCCTCGTATCAGATCCCTTCAGTACTGCTGACATCTCTTTGCGGAAAGAGTACCTTGTAATCCGACAAATTACAGATCCATTTCCCGTTCAATCAATCATTATGTACATTAGCGAAAACTGTCAAAAAATATTCAATTATAATAGACATGTCGGATTACAGGGTGTGCTGGATTAGACAGGGTCCAAATGAAAGGCCGGGGGTCCACTGTAGTGTTGTTGGCCCCCGAAATTCAAATTTTCTTTATTTTTTATTTTTTTGTAATTTGCAGGTCTGGATCAGGCTGTATGTATACTAATATTATAAAGCTGAAGAGTTTGTTTGTTTGATTGGTTGAACGTGCTAATCTCAGGAACTACTGGTTCGAATAGAAAAATTGTTTTTGTGTTGGGTAGCCTATTTATTGAGGAAGGCTATAGGCTCTATAAAATCACGATACGATCAAAAAGAGCCGAGCAGCAACGAAAAATGGTTGACAACTGGCAGGCAATTCGATGCGACGGGAAGGGTCACGGGAGCAAAAAATTGACGCGGACGAAGTCGTAGGCAGAAGCTAGTGTTGAATAAAATATGATTTACGACCGTAATAAATATGGCTTTACATAATTACAATATAATCATAAATATAATCCTGTTAGTTAAAATAGTTCTGTAGCGCCATCTACACCGCCACATGCGAACTACGCATCACAGTGACGTCACGCAAAATCCTACATCGCGCAAGCAGAGTTTACCGCGCAACTAGCATATTATACAACGTCCCAACATCAATCGTCGAGCAATAACCCCCCAGACACGACACCTGTCAGGGGGCTTACTCTTCAACGTATTTTTTTTTTTTTTTTATAAAAAATTCCAATCTAAAGCCTATACGATTCCAATGTTAATTTTGCATACACTTGATTCGGTACTCTTGAAAACAATAGTGTCAACATTGGAACAACAACAACGCCCGATCTCGATTCCACTTAGTTCTCAAAAATGGACACCCAATTTAAACACGTTTTGGCGCTAGCGTCGAACTCAAGAATACGAAACGTCAAAATTCCAATGTCAATCGATCGGAATTAAAATCAAGTGTATGCACTTTTTTTTTTTGGATGGGAAATCATCAAATGACGTCTCCCGCTCTTCGGCGGAGCGGGAGGGCGTGTCAGACTTTTACTGACTAAAACCCACTCGTGTTCCTTCAGTTGCCCATGTACCACGGTCACGGTTTCTTTTTCGAACAATCTCGCGACCCTGGCAGAGAGTATGCACCTTGCACCCTAATTGAGAAACGCACAATTTATCAGAATCTGAATGGGATTGAAGATTATTTCTAAACCATTGCGTCATTTGTTCGAATAAATCGTGGCTCAGCAACGTAAATAACGCAATGAATGTTGTTTAACTATGAATATTAAACCAATTCCTACCGATAAAAAATTCCGCAATTACCCCTCTGGACGGAGGATCCTCCCTTTTCTATAGAGGATGTGTTGCTCACGACTTTATATCTAGTAAGGTCATATAGTTTTGTATATTCTAAGCGAGACTTGTAAAACTTGTCCTATATTATAAGTAATTTATAAGCGCGCTAGGTGCGTAGTTTTACAATCAGTTTCCTCTTCGTACATGGACAAATAACACATACACATAGATAGTCTATACCTATCTAATGTTTTTGTTGAACACAATCGTAAATCCAATTGCCAAGTATTGCCTCTTATTCTACGCTTAGAATATTAAGTAAAATTGTATCGTCACCGTTATAAATGATGCTCACATCAAATGATTCGTCTTTTCCCAACTAGAAAAAAATTAAGAAAGAAGAATATTTTATTTGTGAAATACACACAAAAAGTAAACAATAAAAAACATGAAAACAATAAAAAGGACTTGGGCGAGGTCAAAAAGGCTCCTGTCCAGAATTTTGGTTCGATATTTGAAAAAAGAAATACCGCTGGTTCTAATAGGGCTCGCTCTAATGCCACGGACACACCTACGGACATAAGATAAATTCCACTAGAGGATAATAAAAATGTAATATAAATACAAAAGTAAATGAAAACCGTATTTCTTACGAAAATTACGACAACTATGTTGGGGTCGGCTTCCAGTCCAACCGGATGCAACTTTGAGTATAGGGCATGCAAACCGGATACCCGGATAACCGAAAAAACCGGATAACCGACTGATTTGAAACCCGGTTTTTTTAAGATAACAAAACCGGAGTTTTCGGTTTTTTCGGTTAACATTATAAGTAAGCATTTTTCGACTACTAAACTGACGGCAACTACAACTCAGGAAAACTTAGACTATACAACTATACAGTACCTAGTAAATGTTTCATGGAACATCAAGGACAAACTCCGACAAGAAATAAAGAAGGCTCTCAAACAACATACCTCTGGTGCAAGCCTATCTACAGAACTTGATTTAGAAACTTAAATCAGGGTGGAAATGGCACTTTACGACGGTGGAGGAAAAATGGGAGAGCACTTAATAAAAGTATATAAAGCTTTGGAATCTATACCTCCAACAAGTGTGGAATCAGAGAGAGCCTTTTTATCAGCAGGTCTCATCTATACTAATATTATAAAGCAGAAGAGTTTGTTTGTTTGGTTGAACGCGGTAATCTCAGGAACTACTAGTCCGAATTGAAAAATTATTTTTGTGTTGAGTAGCCCATTTATTGAGAAAGGTTATATAACATCACGCTACGATTAAAAGGAGCGGAGCAGTAACGAAAAATGAACGAAAACTATCAGGCAATTCGATGCGACGGGAAAGGTCAGGATAGAAAAAAATGACGCGGACGAAGTCGCGGGCAGAAGCTAGTCTGTTTTATCTACAACAATGACAGATTTATTTTGTTTTGGTTTATTATGGAATAAGACTTCCATTTTATGCGATATTTCAATAATTATTTTGATTTCATTTTACGTAATGTTGATTTTGCCTGTTTGTGTTTTATGACAGTTCAATTGTTATTTAATATTCTGTAATTTTAAGCCTTTGTCTACCTACCAAATGTTCCAAATTGTGTATGTTAGGTTTTAAAGAATATGTTATTTTCCTAAATAATAAGCTTTATGATTATTATTCTATGTTTTGTATAAAGTAAAGAAACTTTTTGTATAGCTTGCTAGTACTTGTACCTTATTTCAGTCCGTAAAAAAATCATATTTTGATTTGACTTCAGCATTTTCATTTCTGTACAGACATATTTCTCATTTATTAAAAATCAAATAAAAAAACCCGAAAAAACCGATTTAACCGGTTTCACCGGTTTTGTAAACATAAACCCCGAAAAAACCGATTGATCCAAAAAATTCGGGGCCATATCACTACCGCCAACAGGGCCCGCGCGGTGGATTATGGCACACAGACAGGAGGCCTGTGTCCAACAGTGGGAACAGTATCGGCTGATAATTATGCACGAGAATAATGATATGACTTTACCTATCTATTGAACTCACTGTGAATGTGAGTACCATACAGTCTAGATTGA
The DNA here is from genome assembly GCA_947507805.1 of Aporophyla nigra. Classification (NCBI taxonomy): domain Eukaryota; kingdom Metazoa; phylum Arthropoda; class Insecta; order Lepidoptera; family Noctuidae; genus Aporophyla; species Aporophyla nigra. The sequence goes on along the minus strand of OX382319.1, from coordinate 8,236,187 downwards.
ATACTTTGTATATATTTTATGGTTTAGGCGAATGTCCTGCAGATCTGGTAGCGTATTGTGACATGTCGTTGAGCTCCCTAAATAGGGTGACGATGACTGATCCATGAATGCCGTCTGTTGGGACAGGTCAGCTCAAAGCTACAATGGCTTTTTCTTTAGAAAGCCCTTTTAGACATGATCCTGCATTGTTACACTACCATAACAGCCTAATTATATGAGTTAAAGACTTCAAAAGAGGCCATGACCTCTGTGTTTATTTCGCCATCTCTTCTCAGGGATCAGTCAGCTAGAAAGCCGGCGCCATCTTAAAAGATCTATTACATAAATAAACATAAAATTTCATATGAACTTGCCCAAACTGACGTAGAGCAGAAACGGACCATTCACAACGAATCTCCATCAGATTAAGTAGATATCGTCTATGCTCCACCAATTTGATAAAAAGATAAAATACGAAGGACATAAAGATAAAATTTTGATAATATATCTTGCTAAATAGATCAATGGATTGTTCGGTTGTGTGCAAAATGATAAGCCGAATCTATAGATTAAATAATCATTCGGTGGGTTATACATATTCAGCCTACATTGTTCCCACTCAAGTAGGCCGGAGTAAAGAAAACCTGTTCAGGTGGAAATTCACAGATTACTCCGCCCTGGAGTGTAAATGTGGTGCTGTGCCACAAACAATGCGGCACTTGATATCTTGTCCAGCATGTTTTGTTGTTTGCACGCTACAAGAGTTGATGGACGCTACTGAACATGGACTGAACTACAGGAGTTGATTGCTATCGACACGCTAAGAAGAAGAAGATTGTTCCCACTGCTGGGACACAGGCCGCTTCTCTTCGAGAAGAAACGGCCCATAATCTACCACACTGGCCCAGTGCGGGTTGGTAGATGTCACATGTCTTCGAATTTTTGTTTCTAGGACATGCCGGTTTCCTCACGGTGTTTTCCTTCACCGTTTTGAGAGCAGTGGTGATGAAATTATTTACACAAAGTAGAACACCTGCCTGGGTGGACCTCACGACCTACGACTCGTAAGTTGAGGCCGTTATCACTGGACCACTGCTCTGGTGTGGTGCGTCGAATTATAGATAGAACAAAACTTCAGGACCTGGTTTTGTGGAGCTCATAACATCATCAGCATTTCAGCCGAAATACAATCAATTCTAGACATAGGTGTCTTCCAAGACTCATAAAAATGTAGTTAGAAATTTTGTACACATTCATAATGTACCAGATTTCTTCCCGTTGGTGTCGTAAAAGAGAGTGCATCCCATCCACCCCGGTCGTCCCGCCCCGGTAACGGGGCAGTTGGGAAAACTTGTGCCATCGACCCCGGTTAAGCCGACCCTGTCGTTTACCGGGGTGGATGGCACAGATGTAGTCGCAACTACCCCGGTGTATTTCTAACGAAGCGGACAGCACAGATTGAGTAGCATACGCGCCGCATTGTAGAAAGTACTAGTAATGAACATGTTGGTCTCTAATTTTAGATGGTATAATCCAATATTAATAAAAAAAAGTAATAAAAATTCCATTAAAAATAGTAACATAACATTTTCGAGAATAATAAATATTATAATTACACTTTATATTTATTTTTTATACCAATAACTAGCTGACCCAGCGAACTTCGTACCGCCTCAGAATCAATTAATTGTACTTTGAAGGCATAAAGCGTTTTCTAGCAGACATTCCTTTGTTTGGTAAGCTCCTGCCAAGTTATGATAACCTAGTACGTCGAAGGCATAAAGCGTTTTCTAGCTGACACTCCTTTGCCTGATAAGCTCCAGCCAAGTTATGACTATCTGGTACTTCGAAGGCATACAGCGTTTTCCAGCTGACACTCCTATGTTTAGCAAGCTCCTACCCAGTTATGACAACCTGGTACTTCGAAGGCATAAGGCGTGTTCTAGCTGACACAACGGGTTAGGTGAGCTCCTATAGAATTATGAGCACCTGGTACTTCAAAGACATAAAGTATTTTCTAGCTGACATACAAAATGTGTAAGAAAATGAAAAATCTCTTTAAACACTACCGGGGCGTATGCTACTCAATCTGTGCTGTCCGCTTCATTAAAAACACACCGGGGTAGATGAGACTAAATCTGTGCCATCCACCCCGTTAAACGACCGAGTCGACACTACCGGGGTCGATGCAACAATTTTTCCCAACCACCCCGTTAACGGGACGGGACGACCGGGGTGGATGGGATACACTCGTAAAAGACGACTAAGAGACTTACTAGAGACAGCAGCGTTCTCTATGCATTTACCACCATACTGCGATCGCCACACCCGCCTCTACGCTTGCGTGGAGATTATGGTAAAGCCTATCGAATTGGGGCAGGCTTATACACCGTGACATTTTAGCCGTCTTACAAAGGTTGTCCACTCAATGTATCCGACATAATATACCTCTAGGCGTGATTAAAAAGTTGTAACCATTCATTAAGATTATAGGTACTAAGAAAAAAAAAAATGCATTAGAATTATGAAACTTACTGTTAATAATGTTTACGTTTTATACGGTAGAGGACATAGCTAGCCAGCGCACGAGTCGACTAGATCATTCCATCTCCTTTTTCCATGAAACAAAATATCAATTTCAAACTACGTCATGCATGCGTCATCATAAGGAATAATATTTTTATTTTTTAGCTATTCCAATGTTCATTTTTTTTTCTTATGGATGTGTAGTAGTCATTGGATACATGAATTAGGCTTTTTTTTTTTTTTTTGGATGGGAAATCATCAAATGACTTCTCCCGCTCTGGGCGGAGTGGGAGGGCGTGTCAGACTTTTACTGACTAAAACCCACCCGTGTTCCTTCAGTTGCCCATGTGCCAGAGTCACGGTATCTCTTTCGAACAATCTCGTGACCCTGGCAGGCATCGGTCCTAGCAGACCCCTACATTGCTGCTGACATCTCTTTGAGGCGCGCGTGGAACACTACGCGCCGTCGACCCGAGCCTGATCCTTACCGGGCGGCGAGCTACCCATTGCTCGCCACCCGCAAGCTCGCGCCTACGGTGGCCGGGAGTCCGCTATCGACTCCCGACGCCCGGGGCGTCTCCTCCTGCGGCGGCTAGGGACGTGAGGGTGCAGAGACTGCCACTCCCTCACGCGCCCCGCCTCCTCCTTCGCGAGCATTACTGCTTCGCAGAAGGAGGTGACGGCTTCCCATGCCCTCTCGCTCCGTACCATGGCTCGCACCAGGGCCGGACGCGAGAGGTCGCCGCCGCCGATCGCCTCCACGAGGACACGGCGGTGCTCCGCCCATGCAGGGCACACCTCCACTGTATGCTCCACCGTGTCCTCCAGACGATCCTCACAATGGAAACACCCGGACGTTTCCTCCCGCTTTATCCTGAACAGGAACCCACCGAAGCACCCATGCCCGGTGAGAACCTGCGTCAGGCGGAAGGTGAGGACGCCGTGGCGCCTCTCAATCCACTCCTCATAGAGGGGACTTACCGCCGCAATTGTGGCGTGCCCAACATGAATTAGGCTGCCGTTGTAAGACGATTAAAATGTCACGGTGTCTATGTCCAGCAGTGGATGTGTTACGGTTGAAATGATGATGAAGATGTATAATGACAGAACTCTGAGAGCTTATGGCTAAGCAATAACAGCCCTACGAATCAACCAGAGGGGTAATTGCGTAACTTGCTATCAATTTTCATAGTTAAACAACATTCATTGCGCTATTTACGTTGTTGAGCCGACAATTTATTCGAACAAATGCCGCAATGGATTACAAATAATCTTCAATACGATTCAGATTCTGATAGATAGTGAGTTTCACAATTAGGGTGCAGGTTAAGTTACCGTGCCTCGGAATCCGTAGATGAGTGACCATCCAATACATATCAAAACGTCTCTGTGTCTTAGAAAGCACGTTATGCCTTTGGTCTCGGCTGTCACACGTGGATATTTGACAGCGGTTCCGGGTCGTCAGAAAGAAGAGCAACCAGTCAACCAAGTTACCCAGTGACTATGTTGCGGAGCTCCTATCTGAACTCTACAACCCAAATACAGTCGGTGTAATAAACATCTTAAGTATCTTTCGCTCCGTTCAATTTCTAGTCTGTGGTTTCTTCTCGCAGTGAAAGCCGTGATTATAACTCGATATATCACTTCTTGTGACGTTGATCGAAAATTAGACATTAATTTTTTCAAACTACATTTTCTTAACAGACGAGCTTAAAATGGCGTGGCCAGCGACCATATAACCCATAGACGCCTAATGCGTGATCTAACGCACCAAAACAATTCTGTCAACTAGCTGAGGTATGAGGAAGCGGGGTACTGCATTCTGATTGGCCTTACCAAGGTCATTACGTGTCATTAGAGATGGGACAGGTTTAAATAAAACACGAAGGTATCGATGTTTGTGTTAAAATTGTATTGTAAATAGTAAAATGTTTATTAATACCTATATTGAATTGGCTTTCTAACTTCCTATTTCTTAATATTATTTTAACATGTAATTAATGTACTTAAAGTAATAACATACAATTTCAGAAATTACAACAAAATATCAACGTATTTATTTAGAAACTTATCATCACGTTTTAAAAATGCTGTAGGTAGATCTTTTACTTTTTAATTTACTAACGCGGAAATGTTTACGGCTCACAGAAGTGGTCAATACTGAAGCGAAATTGCTGAGTGGTATCCTGTATCAGATCTATAAGTCTGATGTGTTGACAGACATCGGTCGCCTGTTATTAGGCGTCTATGAGTTATATGGTCGCTGGGCGTGGCATATCAAAATGGCCGAGCATAAGATTTCGGAGAAATCGCCTGTATCTGATGAATAGGCGTAACGTAGACCAGAAGGCCAATTTCTCGTTACTAAAAACGTCCAAAATCGAATCGCAGTCTCATCTCGGCGACAATCAAATGTCTAAACTTGTCAAAAATGTATGGAGTCGAGGTATTTTTGACATACTGAGATCAGACTGAACGTTCTTAAAATAACGAGAGTTGCCGGTGAGACTTAGAATATATTCAAATCGCACAGATTTTTAGATTAAAGTCAGTTAAAGTTTATGTTTTGTCAAATGCTTTGATTTTTTTTTTGTAGGTGTATAAATTAAAGATTTAAGTACTAATGTAATTTAAATTAATTCATGTTTAGTTGTAGTAATTTAATTTAGATATCTGAATATTTAAATAACCAAAAGATTTTAATTAACGACTTACAAAAAAAACACTACGTAAAACTTTAATTTCGAATGTGAGTGGCAATAAACGAAAATACAGATTTTAGAACCTAAGACACCGACTTCCAAAATTAAATGTATTTTTCAAGTTGTAGTGTTTTTTTTTTCTACTCTAGAGATGGACAGGTATCGTCACAGGTCATACCATAGGGGCTTGCAGATAAATTATGTTTTAAATCACCCGCATAACATAAATAGATTTTGGTTCAACTTATATTTATCAGTTGTCCTGTTAATTTTCTAATCTGCACACTCGTTTGTTTTACGTTGTAGTTCGTGGGTTCGATTCCAGGCAGGCGCTTTACTTTGTGTAAATTATTTCATCACCACTGCTCTCAAATATAGTGAACGAAAAATCGTGAGGAAACCGGCATTTCCTAGAACCAAAACATATTAAGACATGCGACATCTACCAACCCGGACTAGGCCAGCGTGGTGGATTATGGCCCACTCCCTCTCATATAGAGGAGGCCTGTGTCCCAGCAGTGGGAACAGTATAGGCTGATTATGTACACTCGTTTGAAATAGCCTTACAAATTGCTTATCTTGTTAACACTTACGCGGAATTCTGTTATAAAAGCTTTCGAATAGACAAATTGTATATTTGAAGTTCTATGTATAATTCTTTAAGATGGATGCGCTAATTTACCCCGCGAAATTAAAATTTTCTTACGTTTTTTGACAATTTGCAGGTCTGTGTCAGGCTATATTTTGGACAAATTATGATGCGCGACCATTACACGTATGATTTTAAAATCATCAATACAACCCTCTCAAAATTGATTACACAAAAAAAGTGTAGGAGGTCAATTTTAGGCTAAAAAGGCTACATAACGTAGATGAAGGAAATTCTATTCATGTAATGATTACATAGTATAACAGATAATGAAACGCACAAAAACCTACACTAGCGTTTTTTGCAGAGACGTCACAGCCCGACACGATTCTCTAACCATCACTTTGAATTTCGAACGGTGCCTCGCTGTGAATCGGCAATGTTTTTTTTTTTAAACACATTTGTTTAAAAAAAAAAACATTGCCGAAGTGACGTTCCAGGCATGTAATTAGTAAGTAGGTACTTGATCCAGTGAACAACTGATCTATGCTTACTATAGATAGGTACTACTTCTGTATGTTGTTTGTTAATTTCTGGAGCAATTTTGTGACTTTTTTGAAATTATTCATTTCTTTTCTCTCACAGAGTGGCCCGTGTGCAAGCAGTGTTCCGATTGCTGGCATTCAGGCCTTCTCTCTGTGACTATACGATACTGCAGTATAGGCTGATTTTGATGACATTGATTCATTTTAAAGCGCATTCGTTGAATAATTGGTGACTTCGCAACTACGATCAACGCGTTTGATGATAATGCGAAACCTTTACAAATCCAATCGTATTTTGTCACAAACTTTTTCTTTCAATGTTTTACTATATTTAGCTTTCAATTGGCCCTCGTAAAGCTCAATAAAAACTTATTGTTTTCATTAAATCCAGTTTGAACTGGACTGGGCCACAGTAAATTGGTTTTGAGTAGTTACTAACAACTTTTTTCTTGTTGCTTTTTTGGGTTTGTTACGCGGGCTTTTAAGCCACGTAATTTTGATTGATTACATTGTTTTTTTGCATTCTTTTAGTCCACTTTTTTGTCAAGATGGAAATAAAAAGCTTAAAAGGCCTTTGCTTTTAGTCGTCTGCAAAAAACCCAAGGATATCTCATTTGGCTCGTGTCTCTTCAGTATATGTTTGTCTCCTCCATAGTCTTGTAGAAATAAATATATGATGTAGATAAATTATTAAAATCACTAGTAACCACCCGCGATTTCTTCTGCGTGAATTTTCGTATACCCCCGCATCGCCTGCCCGTAGAATTCTTTGCTTCGTTTTCGCTTAGCGACAACGAAATACAACAATACTTTCTTTCCTTAGGACTCTCAAGTGAAGCATTGTTGTATTCCTAACCCGTTATTTTGAAACCTAGTATTATATACTCCGGCCCACGAAACCTAGCCGAAAATATCTTTAAGAACTTATCTCTATGCTTTCAGCATAAAATCACAATTGCTTGCAAAACCGTTGGTTGTCAAACCGAGAAATAGTCTTTAGTCGTGACGTTTTTTACAACTGTCAATTTTCTCGCGGCCATTTTGAATGTTTTATTTTTATTTTCATTGAATGAAGTTCTTTGACCGGCTGATACGAATGCTGTCTCTTCTATTGATCTGTACATAATTATAAATTAAATTTACTTTTCGTGTCTGTGTGTTTGACCGCGTTATTCTTTTAAACAAAGTGATTTCGATGCGGTTCTTACCATTATTTAGGTAATTTCGCGGTGTAAGAGTCAGATGAATGTATCTACATATTCTCCATTTTACAGGAGAGCTAAAATTCTGTGAAAATTCACCTGTACCTACAAGCTTTATCAGCTTTTACTAATAAAAAAATAATTTTCTTCAGTCAATTATCACCTCTAAAAAGCTGGTAAAACTTGAAGACGAGAATTTTCACAGAATTTTAGCTCTCCTGTAAAATGAAGAAAATGTAGATTCGTAAATGTAGACTCTTATACCGCGATTTATTCTAGAAAGTATAGACTTTGACTCACTAGCTTCTGCCCGCCACATCATTCGCTTGATATTTTGGCCCTCGACCAGTCACGTCGTATCCCACCGCCCGCCCGCGCTGTTACTTCGTTTATTCACAATTTTACACTAAGCGTTCTTTCAGGCATTTTTTCATTTTGCTCGGTTTCTAACGGTCGTATCTTGATTTTAAATATATATATATATATAATATATCTGTATATACCTTTGCACAACCAACACAACGTTATCTGATCCCAAACTAGACAGAGCCTGTACTATGGTAACCAGACAACTGATAAACATACTTATATATTTGTAAATACATACATATTATAGATAAATTACACCCAGACACAGAACAAATTATTGTGCTCATCACACAAAAATTTGTCCTGGGTGGGAATCGAACCCACGACCTCAGTCTTAGCAGTCAGGGCCACTGACCACTAGACTAACAGGCCCGTCAATAGCCTACCTTTGTCAAGCATTGGGCTTTTAAATGCAAAAAGATTTATTTTTCAAATCGCAACTAGTAGTTCCAGAGATTACTTCCTTAAAACAAACTCACATACTTTACCTCTTTTTATTATTCATCATCATTTCAACCGAAAGACGTCCACTGCCCCTGCCAGGGTCACGAGATTGTTCGAAAGAGACACCGTGACCCTGGCACATGGGCAACTGAAGGAACACGGGTGGGTTTTAGTCAGTAAAATTCTGACACGCCCTCCCGCTCCGACCAAGAAAAACCCACAAAAAAAAAATTACGACCGCTGCTGGACCTACGCCTCCCCCAGTTTGGAGGATTAACCCATAATCGCCACACTTGGCAGGCGGATTGGCGATCGCAGTATGGTGGTAAAATGCATAGAGAACGCTGCTGCCCATTCTCTAGTAAGTCCTTTAGTCGCGGAAGAACTAGGATTAAACTTGCATTATAATAAATACAGGATAAGTTTTTAACCTGTGCGTAAATTTTAACAAATTAAACTTAAACGATTTATAATAACCATGCAATTTTTATTTTGATATATCTTAGTACAAAAAAATTAAGTTATCGTTAACGAAAGATGTTTATTTTGAAACTGGTTTTTATGGCACGGCGCCTGCGCGGCGGCGAAGGTGAATGACCAAGCGTAGGTACTAGTACCTATCAGCTGTTCGATCGGTCAAAATTCTAAGAAGTTCGAAGTACCTATGCCGGCGCGGCGGCAAAGGTGAATGACCGAGCTTAGCTACTTGTACCAACCAGCTGTTCGATCGGTCTAAATTCTAAGAGGTTCAAAGTACCTACGCCGTGCGCGGTTACTGACCTATTACTATTTCGATATCATATATTACGAAATATGTAGGTTGTCCACAACTGATTTAAGGTCGCATAAAAATTTAAAAAAAGTATTGAAAAAATAATTGAAATGTGTTTTTATTACTGAAACTCAACCACCAAAAAAAAATAATTGCGCACTGGTTAAAAAAAGTCCTGTATGTATATAAACTTCAATGTTTTGTCAAGTCCGTACGAAGCAGGGGCCAGTCGCTAGTGTTAGATCAATTTAAATGCGATTTGTATAAAATGTCCATTCGTTTTTTCTGTACCTTTTGTTGGTTGGGCTTGCCGAATTTAGAAATTGATTTTTGCTTTGTAACGGTTTATTTATTTCTTAGGAATAACAAAACAGTTACACATTAAATCTTATAAATTATGATTCTGGTGGGTAATAGAAAGAAAGAAAGAAAGAAAATTCATTTATTTAGCACAGAATAAAAGGCACACAATATACTGGGTGACTTTTTTTAGCGTCTTGAAAAAAAAGGGGGATAATAGGTGAACGGAATAGAAGCTTTTGGCATATAAATTTTTATTTTTTTTATTTTTGAATAACATGTAATTAAATTGATCTAGTAATAAATACTACACATTTAAAGTAACATTTTCATACTAGAACAACAAAAACAGAAATTTGGAAAAAAAAACAAAAAAAAAAATATTTAAATCTATCAAAACTCAAATCATACGCACCCTACTCAATGCGCGGCATGTATCATTGATTTCGGAGCGCGGTCCTACCCTTTGAAGCCGGCCGATAGGCGGCCTCATTGATCTTTCGTAGGCGCACGAGCCGCACACGCATCCCCGTCCACCCGCGTCCCGCGCTCCTTGAGACACCTGCGATGAATCTGAAGGCCTTCCTGCCTTCTATTCTAGTTACACAACACACCACATGAAGGTCGAGACGGTAAAAAATGTCAACCGGTATAGGCAAGAAATAATAATATAAGGTATTTTGGTATTCTTTCAGTCTAAATATCACTTTACTTATGTGATAAAGTAATCGTTTCGAGTTGAGCTGCATAATTACTGACAAATGTGTGCACTGCCTGGACAGGACCACTCAATCTGTGTGGTTCTTTCCTCTAAAGACCATTTCAGACAGCTATCTACATGGTCTTCACATGATGTGACCAAGATTATGTCTGGTCTTTAAAAGAGACTGTGACCTCTGAGTTTGTTTCGGTCTTTCTTCTCAGAGTAGTAAGATAGGAAACACCGACCTCATCTAGTTAAAAAAAAATATCATTGACGTGTAAAAGTGTTTGTACAAACTAGGGTTCATTCCCGGGAATTCTCGAGCCGAGAATTCCCGGGAAATCGTTGTGCTTTGTTCCCGGGAAATCAAGCTCGAGAAAAGTCGAGAACTCGAGAAATCATATACCTATATAGAAATTAAATCGCCGTTTGTTGTGTTGCGTGGCGGCGCGGGCCAAAGCGCAGCAGCACCCTTTGATCTCGCTGCAAGCGCTCTGCGGCGTTGTTTTTACACGTTCACTCGTGTTTCGACTCTAGCCAAATATAGTTTACGTAGTGAGTGCCGGACGTTAAGAATAACACCACCCCATTTCTTCCCGTGGGTGTCGTAATAGGCGACTAAGGGACTTACTAGAGAATGGGCAGTAGCGTACTCTATGCATGTTACCACCATACTGCGATCGCCAATCCGCCTACCAAGCGTGGCGATTATGGCAAAGACCCCCAAATTGGGGGAGGCCTAAGTCCAGCAGTGGACGTCTTATGGCTGAAATGATGATGATGATGAGTGAGTGTTTCACAGATGATGTGATAAATTGAAATCAAACAGCTAAGTCTTTTCACTTTTATTGACACATCACGGCTTTATTATTCATATTATTTTTATCAATAATATAATCTAAATATGATCTTTAATTTTACTAGGTACGAGTACCTATCTGTTCTTTTCTATTATTTTTTAGTCAAACTTTAATACATAAAATAACTAACGATACATTAATTATACTACTTAGTCTAATTATATTTCCTATTTTTGTAAAACAACAACACACAAGCTTAGTTTTTAATTATTCTAATATGTTTTTCTTATGTAAGTAATTTAAAATTAATTAATGTGTCATTTTAAATTTGTGAGACAAATATTGCCAGTTGTGTTGTGTGTGTATCACATATTAATCCAAGGCGCTTATTATTAATTTGAATTGCGTTTGTTACAAATTTTACCGAAACGTCACTGTAACAGTAAAGATGGAAGCATCAAAAGTATGGAAATATTAAAAAAAATAAAAATAAGGAATCAATAAGTTTTATTATTAATTTGATACTTTTATTTGAGAGGAAAACCACTGAATTTGTTGACGTTGTTGGAACCAAATAATATGAGAAAACGTACGTTAATGTAAATTTCTCGACAACCCGAGAAGCCTCGAGAAATTAGCCTCGAGAATTCTCGAGACCCGAGAAATTAAAAAGCTCGAGAAATCATGAACCCTAGTACAAACCTACTTACAGAAATAAAAATCATTTATCATTTCAGTAAAACTATTCTATACTCCTTATTTATAAAATCAGCTATTTGTAGACAAAAAATAATAGTTTAAAAAAAACTAGAAAACACGCTTCCATAGAAAACCAAACTAAAAAGTACAAAATAATGGAAAAAAAACGTGGGGTGCTTTTTAAGGTATTTTTTTATTGCTATCAGGCACCCCACGCTTTTATTCCATTATTTTCTACTTTTTAGTTTGGTTTTCTATGGAAGCGTGTTTTTTAGTTTTTTAAACTATTATTTATTTTCTTTTTTTTTAGGGTATTTCGAATTTTGAGACGTATGTCAGCGTAGTTTGTGACGTATGTCAGCGTAGTTTTCGAAAGCAGTTTTTTTGCTGTCCTGGTAACCCTGGCAAGGATAATGGCACAAATTTATGAAATTACAGTATTGTCATCGGTCCTCGATGAGTCTACAGAGTTTAAATGAAATCTGGTCGTTTAAAGTGGGTCCAAATCCCGCTATAAGGAGTCGGTTACAAACAAACATACTAACATACATACAAGTGAAGCTAATATAAAGCGTGTAAAAAAAAATTATACTTACCGAGATTTTTTAGAAAAGACTTGTAAGGCCTGAAAGTAGTTCGTTCATACAAGTAACAGTAACACTTAAAAAAAAATGTTTTGGTCCTTTTAGGTATTATACTTTTAACTCAATACTCTAATTGGGGTGTATGAGGTGTTGCGTTAATTATGTTACACGTTGTATTATTTTTTTTAAGTGAAACTTCTAATGCGACTTCCAACAAGGTTGCGTTAAACGTTTAACGCTACCATGGAGTATGAAATCACAATTGTCAAAGTGTTCGTGCACACGCCAATGATTTGACGGATAGGGTTTTTGAAAAATCGAACATTTTAATGTTATCAGAAACGTTTACCCCTTCCTTTTATCATTTCCACATTACGAAGTTTCACTTCTTCCGCGCGGAGGGACTCCACGCAATTTTTTTTTTTTTGTTGTCTGGATTTTAACTAAATCATGGCGGATTATCACCACAGTAGGAATCTGACAGTAAACAAATTAACATAATTATATTCAAATCTAGAATTGTCTACCGTTTAGTTTGTAAATACGATAAACGATTCTTAATTGCTTTGGCCTTAAAATAATATTGACACGGTGCCACTAAATTATTTAATTTTATCACTTTGGTTCCGTGTGTTGCCGGACGGAAATAATAACACCATCCCATTTCTTCCCGTGGGTGTCGTAAAAGGTGACTAAGGGACTTACTAGAGAATCGGCAGCAGCGTTCTCTATGCATTTTTCTGCCATACTGCGATCGCCAACACGCAAGGATTGTAGACTTGTCACTACAATTTACATATTTGAAAGGAATTCCCGTTACGTAACGCACTCGTAGGAATGGCTCTAATTTTGACAGTACAACAAAATTCATTGCGTTATTTACGTTGCTGAACAGACAAAGTTTTCGTACTTAAGTAGCAATGGATTGATTGACTTTATTACCAAAGTGATCATCATCATTTCAGCCAAAAGACGACTGCTTGACATTCAGGGGTTGCCATAATCGCCACGCTTGGCAGGCGGGTTGGCGATCGCAGTATGGTGGTAAAATGCATAGAGAACGCTGCTGCCCATTCTCTAGTAAAACGGAAAATGTAGTTTAAAATGTAGACTACCAAATTGAAAGCATTTGATTAATCTTCCACCTCGTTTTACTTTTATAAATCAGATAATATCACAGTTCAATTGCCGCAAAATGGACGCCATGTTCTATTAGACCTCATATTATGCAATTGGTTTTAAATGGTCTTTAACACGACACATTCGTTGTTCCTTTTTTATTTATTTTTTATGGGTGGGAAATCATTGAATGACTTTTACACCCCGTTCTAGGGTGGAGCGGAAGGGCGTGTCAGACTTTTACTGACTAAAACCCACCCGTGTTCCGTCAATTGTCTGTGCCAGGGCCACGGCACCTCTTTCGAACACTTAAACTACCAAATTGAGATCACTTGAAAACCCACCCGTGTTCCGTCAATTGTCTGTGCCAGGGCCACGGCACCTCTTTCGAACACTTAAACTACCAAATTGAGATCACTTGAATTATCTTCCATCTCTTTTTACTTTTATAAATCCTACTAATATTATAAACGCGAAAGTTTGTATGTATGGATGTATGGCTGTATGGATGTTTGTTCCTCTTTCACGCAAAAACTACTGATCCGATTTAGATGAAATTTGGCACATAGATAGTTTATAACCTGGAGTAACACATAGGGTACTTTTTATCCCGGTAGTATGTTCCCGCGGGATAATTTCCGACCTCCACGCGGGCGAAGCCGCTGGCAAAAGCTAGTCAAAGATAATTCACAGTTTAGTTGCCACAAAATGGACTCAACTAATATTACACAATTGGTTTTAAATGATCTTTAACACGACACATCCGTTGTCCCTTCATTTAAGATCTATTAACACGATAAAAATGCTTCTGAATCAACACTGACCAGAACATTTCATTACATTCCTGGCTTTCCCCAATAACTCGACTAACAGCCTCTATGCATTCCCAATCTCCCAATTGGATGATGACGCAATTGTCGTTATCAATATCACCCAACTCGTATTCATCATCATGCACAACCCGGCTTCACCTATCTGGCTGGAATCAAATGAAAGGTCATAATAAACACATTTCAAATATTCATGATGTTTGGCGCATCGACCGACAATTTTTTTTGGGGGATTGAGTGGGCTAGGACATGGGTTCTATGAGTTAAAGATAGCACAGGACCCACCCAATCCCCCAAAAAATGTTGTTGGTCAATGCACCAAACATCCTGTATCTTTTGTAACCTCAAAATAATTTAAATAAAAAATATGTTCAAAACCTAAAACCCGACTACTAAAAATCGTGCTCTAAAAAATATATTACAAGATAATATTTTTATCTGCACTTGTTATGTATAACCTATTCAATATTTATCGTCAATTAAATAATACTTACACATATTTAAAAGCTTTAGGGCAAAATGGGATACGACCACTATTAAAACTGGAAATTTATAGCGTGATTATCTGACCGTACAGACCTCTATGGTATAGACGTTGTCCTAGAACTCGATAGCAGTGCCATCTGTCGGGCTGATTTGTGAATCTAAACCATCCAGGGTGCCACCCAAACGCATAAAAAATTCAGTTTAGGAGGAGTTCAGTGACATACACACGTACATTAGAATATATATAAAGATATGTTGCCGTATGTACCTATATGATATTTTTATTTCTCTTTTCGTTTTAATTTTTCCACACAAAATAATTCAACGTTACGATTATTTATGTAAACACCCTTAAGTGAAAAATTAAAATTTTAAAACATTTTCGTAACTTTAAATTAGAATGAAAAGATTGACCCGAATTCAAGAAAAAAAAAAAACTTTTTTTTTTTTAAACATCACTAAGCCAGTTATTTTTTGACATGGTCTCATGAATAACCTAGAGTTATAGGATATCCATAGGAACACGTTTTATATCCAGCTATGTACGTCAAAAGGGGGAAATGTCGTCTTTGAAAGCTGCCGTGCCTTCTAGATATCTACATAATCTTGATTAAGCATGTATGCAACCCAGATTTTCCTTTGCAAAAACCTGTATTAGGCTGGTAACACATTGGCTGTTCTATTGAGCTCTGTATATTTAAATTGATTCATCATCATCATCATCACAGCCGAAAGACGTCCACTGCTGGACATAAGCCTCCACCAATTTGGGCGGGTTTGCCATAATCGCCACGCTTGGCAGGCGGGTTGGCGATCGCAGTATGGTGGTAAAATGTATAGAGAACGCTGCTGCTCATTTTCTAGTAAGTCCTATAGTCGCCTCTTACGACACCCACGGGAAGAAATCGGATGGTGCTATTCTTTAGGTCCGGCACCACAAGGATGATTTTAATTGATTGGGGGCTAACTAATTATACCTGCACCATTTGATAGATCAGGTTAAGCTACATTTGCCGCGGCTGGTCCATGGATAGGTGACCATACCAAGACCCCTCCGTACCTCGGAAAGCGAGTTAAACCGTTGGCCACTGCTGTCCCTGCCAGGGTCGGGGAATCCTGCCAGGTTCGCGGGATTGTTCGAGAGTTTCCGTGGCATTGGCATAAGCAACTGAAGGAACACGGGTGGGTTTTTGTCAGTAAAAGTCTGACACGCCCTTCCACTCCACCCAGAGCGGGAGACGTGACTTGATGATTACCCACGCAAAAAAAAATGCCCGCAACTTTCATTCGTAGATCTTTGACAGTCGTTACGGGTAGTCAGAAGACACCTAGTCTTACCAGACGTCAGATAGGCAGTCGCTCCATGTATAATACTGGTATTCAGCTGCATTCGGTTACTGTGACGACTGCAACTTAGTTGGGAAAAGATTAGGCAGCTTGCTGAAGCAGTGTATATTTTAATTATTTTATTTTCATTGATTTTAGTTTGTTTTCCTGTTTCGAATCCGGCGGAATTCTTGATTTTAGGAAAAACCAAACACTCTAAGACATGTGACATCTACCAACCCGCAGTGGGCCTGCGTGCCCAGTCCCTCTTACAGAGAGGAGGGCTGTGTCGCAGCAGTGGGAACAATAGGCTGATTATGTTTCTAAAATTTTCGACAACTACGCGGGCAAAAGCTAGTAGAATATATAAATATTTCGAAATACCATATATGAAGAGGTGAAATTAGAAACCTGAAAAACACGTCTGTAGCATTATCTGAAAGCATTTGAATTAAAGCCGGCCCCAATATACTTAGGAAAAGGCTAGGCGGGTGAAAATGATATGTCCCTACTCCATCCCTAGTGTATTGACGCTCCGCAAATATGCAACCAGCCTTATTCCTTGATAGCACGCTTGCTACGCGTGTTCGCGCCGTGTTACAAATTGTCGATAATAAACAACATAGACTTCAGTTGTGTTTTTAGGGTTCCGTTGCCAAATGGCAAAAAACGGAACCCTTATAGATTCGCCATGTCTGTCTGTCTGTCTGTCTGTCTGTCCGAGTATGTCGCAGCCACTTTTCTCCGAAACTATAAGAGCTGTGCTATTGAAACTTGGTAAGTAGATGTATTCAGTGAACCGCATTAAGATTTTCACACAAAAATAGAAAAAAAACAATAATATTTGGGGTTCCCCATACATAGAACTGAAACTCAAAATTTTTTTTTTCATCAAACCCTTACGTGTGGGGTATCTATGGATAGGTCTTCAAAAATGAAATTGAGGTTTCTAATATCATTTTTTTCTAAACTGAATAGTTTGCGCGAGAGACACTTCCAAAGTGGTAAAATGTGTGTCCCCCCCCCCGTAACTTCTAAAATAAGGGAATGATAAAACTAAAAAAAATATATGATGTACATTACCATGAAAACTACCAACGAAAATTGGTTTGAACGAGATCTAGTTAGTAGTTTTTTTTTAATACGTCATAAATCGTAAACCACAATTTACCTTTCATTCAGTCAACACAAATATAAAAATTAAAAAAAAAAACATTTCATTTCATAAACGATGATGACGAATGATGATGATGATGACCTGCAGGTTTGTACGGAACCCTCGGTGCGCGAGTCCGACTCGCACTTGGCCGGTTTTTTTGCATGCATGCTTCGTAAATGAAATCATGTTTTCAAATGAGGAAGGAAATAATGGTTATAGTGTTGCTGGCTGGAGTGTTTTATTAATGTTGTGATGAGGTTTTAATTGTTTTCGTTTAGGCAATGGTGTCTTCTCATTCTGCCAGGGTCGCGGAATTATTCGAAAGAGATACCGTGGCCCTGGCATAGGCAACTGAAGGGACACGGTTGGGTTTTAGTCGGTAAAAGTCTGACGCATCCCTTACGCTCTACCCAAAGCGGAAGAAGCCATTTGATGATTTCCCACCCAAAAAAAAAAGTGTCTTCTCATGAGAATGAAAGAGAATTGGTTATGTCGCTTGCTCAGTGGGTCATGACGATTTCAACCCATTTTTTATGATTCTCATTTGGTAGAGAAAGGTTGCGATATGGTCTTATATTGTAATTTTTGAGTAAGCTTTACGTAGCGTACGTAGCTTTAAGAATAGCTCCATTCGATTTTTTCCCGTGGGTGTCGTAAGAGGCGACTAAGGGACTTACTAGAGAAAGGGCAGCAGCGTTCTCTATGCATCTTACCACCATATTATGGCCTCAGCTATGGACGCCTTTCGGCTGAAATTATGCAGTTGATGTTGATCAAAAAGAGAAATAAAAAATGAAAATACGAAACCAAAAACACTGACCTTATTTTTTATTATTTTTTCACTTTAAACTTAGTGTTTCTTATTTTGAAAGTACCTTAATTTATATTCAGTATAAAAAAAAATGTTTTCCTTTTTAAATGAACACTTTGGTTTAAGACAGGTAAAATGTTGTTTTTGTATGTGGATAATATAATCTAGATTATACAAGCCCAGACAAGTTGTGTGCTTATCGAGCAAATGGCATTCCCAACAGTTGCATACAAACTACTACTCCGTCTCTTTCCACACTAGGATGTGTGAAACGGATAGCTGTATGTCGAGTTTCAACTTTCATTTCAGCCTTGGATACGGGTTTACAAAGCATATATTTGCGTACCTTATAATGTAAATATTATGGGGCTTCTTCATGTCATTTTCTTGTATTTTAAGCCCAGTATTTTGGACCACAGAGCAAAGGCACGGTAATCGTCGCAAAGGCCTCTTTTCATTTAAAGAAGAGGAAGGCAATGAATACATTTGATACAAATGTTGAGAAATCAAACAAATGAAGTAACATTTGGCATTCTGCCTTCAAATATCACTTCGAAATTCGAACGGTATCGTTGTGTATCCACGATGATTTCCAAATTAATTCCATTTTCAAACTTCGCGGGATTAGTTGAGTGACTTTCCAAGTTCCAAGCGTGGAATTCGTAAGTACTAAACCTTCTTAGTTCCAAGTGAAGTATTACAACTAAAGCCTCGGAAACGGTTTGAGTACGCTAACCCTCTAAGTTTATTGAATTCCGTTGAGTCACTATATTAATTTTATTTATTATAATTCTGTAAATATTAGTCGCAAATAAATTTTTCTTCAGCATACCTGACATTGATCAACAAATTGCAAAAATCTTAAGAAAAATTGAATTTCCCGGGCTACCCTGACGTAAGTAGGTTACATCAGGTAGGTAGTATACGGTTTAATAAAGTAAACAAGTCTCAATTCAGCGCAGTATGTAGCTCAGACACTTATAAAGACTGACTGAGTATGACTATAAATAGGGATCCTGCGTCAGAATGCACGGCGCACATAGCTGTCCAGTTTGATATCAACAACCCACGCGACCGGAGTCAGTAAAACTGTTGTTTGTTTAGCAATAACATAATATTGGTTCAATTGAAATGAAACGAGGCAAAAGGAGTATGTTAGGATCGTTGCAGGTGGCGTTCTGTAGTTTCTGCCTACCCCCATGGGAAAAAGGCGTGTGTATCTATGTATGTATGAAATGAAAAAAAAAAAAATTGAGCGGTTTTCATTTTGAAAAGAGATAAAAACGCTCACAATTCCATATTTGAATTTATTTATCTTCTTTTTTTTAAGTCATAACTCGCCAAGTTCTAGACGTAATTAAGGAACGAAGGTTACTCTAAATTTTAGTGTTCAAGTTTAGTCTTAAATTAAAGTGCACTAAACCCACTCTAAATTAAAAAATGACTAAAAATCTTGTCTATTTATTTCTGAAAATAGAATGACAAAATTTAAAGAAGTACCTAAGCTTAAAAAAACACCAGTCACTGGGTTTTTAGTATTATAATGTAATCTATACTTAAAATTATAAATGTGAAAGTAACTCTATCTGTCTGTTACGCTTTCACGACTAAACCGATTTTGACCACTTTTTTCAACTACTGAACCGATTTTGATAAAATTTGGTCCTTTCATGGTGTTCGAACTTACCCCAAGTTTGAACCCCAAGAAAAGACATAGGCCACTTTTTATTCCGCGACTTCTGAGTCCGCGATAACCGACATTTACGCGGACGAAGTCGCGTGCAAAAGTTAGTACGTGCTATAAATTACAAACGACTTACAATCCATTTAGCGATGTACTACGAACTGCCAAGATCTCAGAATTTAGCTAAAGGGGAACTCCAATGATATCAAGTAGGTTTACATATTAAGAATGCTAAACGTAAGCGTTTAGCATACCTAATGTCGAAAGACCAAATCTATCAAGATATTGTTTTTATTTATTCACAAAGACGTCAATCGTGGTCGAGTTTTTTTTTTCTTAAACAATCTATACTTAGATCAGATGCAATATGGCAGAAGTATAGATGCGCAAACTGTTACCATTTTATTTTTCGCGTGGGAAATCATAAGATATCTTCTCCCGCTCTGGCTGGAGTGGGAGGGCGTGTCTGACTTTTACTGACTAAAACCCACCCGTGTTCCTACAGTTGCCTGTGCCAGGGCCACGGTAACTGTTTCAAACAAATCGCAGACGCAAACTGTAACCATGAAGACAGCATGGTTCTAGACCTCCTTGCGTAAAAAAAATCCCTGTATGTTCCGGATAGCGCCAACATTTTTGGAAATAGAACGTCATTATTTCCCGTATTTATTTGTCCACTTTTTGGAACGAAGTTCCTTATCGCGCGTTGTGAAAGGGGGCTAGACGGAAAAAATTCTCACAAAAAGTTGTAACGACACTTTTTAACCGACTTCAAAAAAAGGACGAGGTTTCTAAATTCGACTGTATATATTTTGTTGTTTGTATTTGTTTGTATGTTGTTGTTTTTTTGTTGTGAGTAGAGAGAAGGAGAGAGGGGGAGCGAGAGAGAGAGGGGGAAAGAGAGAGGGAGATAGAGAGAGATAGAGAGAATATTTTGTTGAGTGTATACAGGTTTTTTGTACATAATAAATAATGAAAAAATTATAACAATTATGAATCCTGGAAAGGAACTTCGTTCCATCCGGGTGTCCGTTGACACCTCTAAAGTTTTTTTCTTACTACATAAACCCAATTCGGACTCAAAGACTATTATAAAATTTTAAAAAAGCAGTGATACGCTTACCAATGAACAGCAATTCATTTTTATTTAAACAGACTTACTTTTTAAATACTTCTACGCGCCATATTTTAAATATTACAATCTGTATTTTTTATCTAAACACGTGCAGTACTTCTTTTGTCAAACCATGTTAGCATAGCGCAGATCCACAGATAAGAAACGTTTTTTGAATTCAGACCTTTTATGTCAAGAACATGACTGTATTTGTGGAAAATCATGTACAGTTTCTTTGTAAAGAGGGTTTATACTGGGCATTCTGTAGGTTTAAGAACACAATGACTTTGCCAAATACATACTTGATGTATTTTATTTGTCTTTGTTTAAATTATATTAGACAGATAAAAACTTTTTTGCAAAAAAAAACAACCGACTTCCTTAAAAACACTACAAAGTGAAAAATAACTTTAATTTCGGTAGTCGGTGTCTTAGGATCTGTACTTATGGTTTTTTTGCCACCGACTTCCAAAATTAAAGTTATTTTTCACTTTGTAGTGTTTTTAAGGAAGTCGGTTGTTTTTTTTTGCAAAAAAGTTTTTATTTTAAAATTTTTTGTTGTGGTATTCACCCTGCACTAATTCCAAACAAACAATGCATATTTATGCGATAGCAGAAATCGCGGTTGATTTCCTGTCATTTTTTAAAGAGTTCCGGTGTCTGTCTCCCGAACTCATCATCAGATCTATATGAAAATGATATGGGACCATTTCGGAATAAACCCCTTTCGAACAAAAAAAGAATTTTGCAAATCCGTCTATATATGACGGAGTTATGGCCGAACATACATAAAAAAAAAAAAAAAAAAAAAAAACATATAAACATCCGAATTGATAACCTCCTCCTTTTTGAAGTCGGTTAAAAATAGGAAAACATCGTTTAATGAGTCAAGAAGAGGTTCATAGACTAATATCATCATTCATTCATTGAATCATCATCATTTCAACTTCCAAACTGGATTTGCCATAATCGCCATGCTTGGCAGGCGGGTTGGCGATTGCAGTATGGTGGTAAAATGCATAAAGAACGCTGCTGCCTATTATCTAGTAAGTCCCTTAGTACCCTCTTACGACACCCACGGGAAGAAATGGGATGGTGTTATTCTTTTCGTCCGGCACCACACGGAACTAATTAATAATACAAGGCGTATTGAAGGTGTATCTATTCATACACGAAATATTTAAAGAGGTACTCCTGTAGGTGGTAAAGAAGCTATAGCAACGAAAAAAAAAATTGACTAAATGTATTTTTTTCAAAATTTAATGTTTATAAATTATTTGACGCACTTAAGAAATACTGGCTCCTTCTTATTTTTAGCATCCATTACTCTAGTTTCCATAGTAGCCGGGCTCGCGCTGTCCGGTCGCCGCCCTCGCAGCGTCAGGCGGGCCATTCATAGAATTTGGAGTAAAGGTTTTATGCAAAACATCTCAAGCAGTTTAATAATTACGAAAATTCAAAAACGTTTAGATAAAAAAATTCTTTTTGCGTCTATAGCTTCTTTACCACCTACAGGAGTACCTCTTAAAATATTTCGTGTATGAAATAGATACACCTTATATTATAAGCTAATAAACACAAGTTTGTGTTGGGAACAAGTAACGACAGCGCCATCTTGACGTTTGCTTTCCCAATTGGCTCAATTTTTGTTCGCACACATTTTTCAAAGAAATTTAAGTAATTTAAAAATATCATAAACTGCAAAGTAACTATAAAACTAAGAAATCGTCTAATAACGTCATTCTTATTCACTATAAGTTAAGGGGAAGACACTTGATTCACGTGTTCTTTATAAAAGTTAGCACTTTCACTACAGTTTTGAGATCACTTACATTACACTGCACTAAACTAACTCAAAGGGTTTTGCCTTCTGCCAAGGTCGCGGAATTGTTCGGAAGAGTTACCGTGACCCAGGCCACTGAAGGAACACGGGTGGGTTTTAGTCAGTAATAGTCTGCGCCCTTCCGCTCAACCCAGAGCGGGAGACGTCATTTGATGAATTGCCACCCACAAAAAAAAGGGTTTTACCCTTTTTAGTCTTCGCACTGATTCAGTATATCAAGGAGTTGGATCGCCTCGACATTCACGTAATGATAAACACAACACGAATTCGACCCAATGAAAGTGATTCCGTACAACTCGTTAAAAAACGAATGACTTGCTGTTTCATAGCTGTTGGCGGTTTTATAACGTGCTAAAAGAGTTCACCATATAATTATCAATCTATTTTTGGTAGACACGTGTCTTCTATTTTCGGACAAAATATAAACAATCAATCTGCCGATGCCGTGCCGTTTCCCAACTATATTGGGATTGGCTTCCAGTCTAACCGGGAACAGCAGTATTTTACACAGAGCGTCTACCTATCTGACCGCCACAACCCAGTTACTGTGTAACACAATACCGCATGGTAAGACTGGTTGCTTAATTTTCGGGACTACCCGTAAATCCCGGTAAGGAGCAAGCCCGAGTCAACAGCGTGTTGTGTTCCATGCGCGCCTCCAAGAGATGTCAGCAAAAGGGTCCGCTAGGGCCGTTGCCTGCCAGGGTTAGGGCTTGGTAACGTTACCAAATTCACACTATAAGTATCGTTAAGTAACGTTATTTTCATAAAGTTAATTTTTTAACGGTAACACGGGTAACGATACTTTGGTATCGAATCCATAAAATAACGTTACCATTACCGTTACTAGTATCGATACTTTTATCGTTACTTAATGCGTTGTTGTCAACCCGCGCAACCTAAGCGGCACGCCATCGCCATGGGTGGCGGCGCTCTACGGCAACATCGCCAATCAAACGATGCAAATGCAACTTCATTAATGTAGACGAAAGAAAGAGATGAAAGAAAATAAATAAAAATTTAACGTTACTCAGTTACCGGTAAAACGTATGCCAAGTAACGTTACCAAACATAACGTTACCTCTACTAATAACGTTATCTTCGTCCGATGAAAGTAACGATACCAAATTTGTAACGTTATTCAAAGCCCTGGCCAGGGTCACGGATTTGAACGAAAGAGCTACCGTGGCCCCGGCACAGGCAACTGAAGGAACACTGCCCACCCGTGTTTTAGTCAGTAAAAGGCTGACACGTCCTTCAGCTCCACCCAGAGCGGGAGAAGACATTTGATGATTTCCTACCCAGAAAAAAAAGTGACTACCCGTAATGGTTGTCAAAGATCTACCTACGAATGACAGTCGGGACCAACGTCTTAACTCGCTTTCTGACTTTTTATTTTCGGACAAAACACACAATAAACAAATGTACTAAAATTATCCTCAAGATTCAAGACACTTTAAGACGTGTTAAAACAACAATGCCGGTTATAAAATTTAAAACGTGTGCCCTGAATAAGTTTATACATAAATCTTTTCTTGTTACGTCAAAACACGACGCCATTTTGAATGCGACGCCTCTTTCAAAGCACGGGTCGTTAGCATTTAAAATATTTCATCGAATGGTTATTTATTTATTTGCAAAAAGCATTTGCTTGCTAATTCCGTTTCCCAAAGATCTAAAACCCGTTTGCAAAGCTGTCGTATTTTTTTTTAAATGTATGACACTTAAAATTAGTTCATCATCATCATTTCAGCCGAAAGACGTCCACTGCTGGACATGGTCCTCCCCCAATTATAGGGAGAGGTTTGCCATAATCGCCACGGTTGTCAGGCGGGTTGGCTTTCGCAGTATGATGGTAAAATGCATAGAGAACACTGCTGCCCACTCTCTAGTAAGTCCCTTAGTCGCCACTTACGACACCCAAGAGAAATGGCCCTCCAATCTCTAAAATCCAATCCAATCTCTTCAATTTCTCTTGAGAGAAATGGGAGACTGCTTGTTTACGTCCGGCACCACACGGACATTAAAAACTCGTATTAAATTCAGGTCCAAAACTAAATAGCATCTTAAAATTTTTAATTAAAGAAAATAACATTGCTTACCTGAAATCTAATTTTATTAGCTCGGTATGTCTGTGTAACGGAATCTTTGAACGCTATTTTCACCCCCTTCAAAACGTTGGATTAATTTGTAACTACACACGTAAGATCGTCGGATTCAGTAATTTCATAACCTTGTGTCCCCTAGCCCTGGCCCTGTCTGTTTCCAGGCCTAGTAAAAAAAATACATATCAAAAAAACTGCTTATGTAGCTAGCCGAACTAAAGAATAGAAATAAATAATAGTTGAAAAACAAAAAAACATGCTTTCATAGAAAATCAAACTAAAAAGTAGAAAATAATGGAAAAAAGCGTGGGGTACTTGATATCAATTTAAAAAAAAATACCTTAAAAAGTTTTTTACACGCTTTATATTAGCTTCACTTGTATGTTTGTATGTTTGTTTGTAACCGATTCCTTATAGCGCGATTTTGACCTACTTTAAACCACCAGATTTCATTCAAACTTTGCACACCTGTCAAGGACCGATGACAATGCAATAATTTCATAAATTTGTGCCATTATCCTTGCCAGGGTTACCAGGACAGCAAAAATACTGTCTTCGAAAACTACGCTGACATGCGTCACAAACTAATTTGTGTCATTATCCTTGCCAGGGTTACCAGGACAGCAAAAAAACTGTCTTCGAAAACTACGCTGACATACGTCACAAACTACGCTGACATACGTCTCAAAATTCGAAACACCCTAAAAAATAGAAAATAAATAATAGTTTAAAAAAACTAAAAAACACGCTTCCATTGGAAACCAAACTAAAGATAATGGAAAAAAAGCGTGGGGTACTTGATATCAATAAAAAAATACCTTAAAAAGCACCCCACGCTTTTTTTCCATTATTTTGTACTTTTTAGTTTGGTTTTCAATGGAAGCCTGTTTCTTAGATTTTTTTTTTTAAACTATTTTTCCCTATTGTAATCAAGCTTTTGTATTTTTTTTTATCTTGCTCATAGTTATTACATAGTATTCTTATGCAATACCGGTTCCATAGCTTGGTCAGTTGACCACTGTGAATCGGATTAAGTAACATTATAATATCCGTCTCCGGGCAATTGAACTAGTAACTTTTTAAATTGAGGTAAACAGTGTTGCCAACATGACCTATGGAGCGTAGCAACAATAGCAAATGCTGATGAATGATATAACAAATGCTTCCTCTCTCCAAACTCACTTATTTTGCTGTGCCAGACAGGGTCCATATGATCTAATTATAAGTTTACCACCTAAGAATGAATGCACCGTGAATGTACCGTGTGGTGCCGGACGTAAAGAATAACACCACCCCATGTCTTTCCGTGGGTGTCGTAAAAGGCGACTAAGGGACTTACTAGAGAATGGGCAGCAGCGTTCTCTATGCATTTTACCACCATACTGCGATCGCCAACCCGCCTGCCAAGCGTGGCGATTATGGCAAAGCCCCCCAAATTGGGCGAGGCCTAAGTCCAGCAGTGGACGTCTTACGGCTGAAATGATGATTGAGAAACTATAGCTGTGTGTTACTAGAGATTGCTCTAGTAAGTTGGGGCCGGGCCGATACCACTGGGATACCATTGGCTATCCCAGCGGTATCGGCCCAACTTACGAGTTGTAAGGTTGTGGGTCCAAACCCAAGCAGGCACTTTACTTTGTGTAAATTATTTCATCAACACTGCTCTCAAAACGGTGAAGGAACACATCGTGAGGAAACCGGCATGTCCTAGCACCAAAAAAATCAAAAACATGTGACATCTACCCGCAATGGGCCCACGTGATAGATTACGGCCTACTCGCTCTCATCAAGAGAAGGCTCTTGTCTCAGCAATGGGAAAAATATAGGCTGAACTAAAGCAGTACAAGAAGGGACGTCACCACGTCATTCGAGAGGCTGAAAATCAGCGCTGTTGACAATAGGTTCGTCCGAAGTCACAGCATTTTGCAACGCAACGACTTTAGGGGTAATTGCGTATCAAAAGAACAGTATGAATGGATTTTAATTCGAAAGTTCAAGAACATTCATTGCGTTATTTACGTTGTTAAGCAGACAAATTTTTTGAACTTATAGTCCTCCGGAACGTATTACAGCCATGGCGAGAAATCTCAACGGAGTCTAGCCATCGGTGCGGGAGATATTATAGTGCTCAAGTGTGTGCGCAGACACAGGGGCCTTTACTGTTACCTCACTCTCATAGTCCGACGGGATGTCAATCCGACACGACCAGAGAGACCGGGCGCAGGATCAACGGCTTAAACGTGCTTTTCGAGGCACGGGTGTATCACACCGCCAACTTCCAAACTCCGGGCTGTTACTAGGAATGTCCTAATGAAAGAATCCAATAACACTTGCCCTACCTAGGAATCGCGTTAAGCAGCCGCGCTTGCGTCGACTAGACCAACGGGACAGTTAAAAACATAAGAAGTAAAGGGGGCGTCCATTAATTACGTGAGGCATTTTTGAGAATTTTTCGACCCCCCCCCCCCCCTCTTGATATAGATTAGGTATCGTAAGATTTTCCTCAACTCCCTCCCCCCTCACCTAATCTCACGCGAGATTCTTCAAAACTTCTATTTGGGCTGTAAACGTGTTGGATTATTGAGAAAAAAGAAAAACAAAAACAACCCGTTCTATTAGATACTTTTATTGAAAGACATAGCAAAGACTAGTATTTGTGAATATTACCGTAATTTAAAATCACAATAATAAAATTAAAGAATGAATATCAAACGAAAATTAAGAAAAGATTTATTCTCATTCCGTCCATGACTTTATCTCCAGAATTTATTCTCTTGACTCAAGAAAATCATTTTCTTCAAAATGGTACTCTTGGTTCAAGATTTTGGCTCTTGAATCAAGTAATTTTTTTTATCAGTATACTATTGTTTCAAATTTGGCCATATTTTATTGTAGAAATATTTTTTCACGCAATTTTACACCGTTTTCTGCGAGAAAAATAAAATTTACGTGATATTTGCCAAGACCCCCCCTCCCCCCTAAGTGAGATTTGGAAAGATTTAGCTTGATTCCCTCCCCCCTAAAACACCTCACGTAATTAAATTAATGGACGCCCCCAAAGGAATAGAAATATCCTTCAGAATGAATCAGATTTTGATTGATGAGTCTAATACGTAATTAGGGTGCAGTTCTTGCACAGATGCGACGCACGGCAAAGTTGTTTTTGTTATAAAAGTAGTTATTTATCACTCTGCAATCGGCATCCTGTTTTTGTTTTGATTGTTTGTTGTCTTTTGCTAGTGTCGTTAACTTATGAAATGTTTACTGTCTCTGTCTGGGTCGGAAATCATCAAATGACTTCTCTCGGTCTGGGCGGAGCGGAAGGGCGTGTTAGACTTTTATAGTCCATGACCCAGACATTAAGCAATCTGCCAGGGTCACGAGATTTGTTCGAAAGAGTAACCGAGGCCCTGGCATATAGGCAACTGAAGGAACACAGGTGGGTTTTAGTCAGTATAGTCACAACATTAAAACGAAAATACACGACTATAAAAAATAGGAAGTTCTTAATTCAATTGTTTTATTTTTAAATGTTGTTATTGTTACCTCAGAACTCCGTCATTTATAAATCGATTTAAAAATATATTGAAGAAACTTTGTTTTATACTATGTGAATAATTGTGTGGTGTAATTTATCTATACATCTATACAAATAAATAAAATTGGAGTGTCTGTTTTTATTATTAAAATAACTACTTTTTACTAAGTGTATATGGATTTATACATGGTACATATACCAAAACAATTTTTTTTACAATTTTTGTCTGTCTGTCTGTCTGTCTGTCTGTCTGTTCGTTCCGGCTAATCTCTGAAATGGGTGGACCGATTTTGACGGAACTTTCACTGGCAGATAGCTGATGTAACAAGGAGTAACTTAGGCTACTTTTATTTTAGAAAAAATAAATAATAGTTTAAAAAAACTAAAAACACGCTGAATTTTGAGACGTATGTCAGCGTAGTTTTCAATGACAGTTTTTATGAAAAACTTTTTGTTAAATACCACGCGGACAAAGTCACGGGTAACAGCTATTACCTATAATATAACCTGAATTAACACATCTTACCGCGGTAGTACGTCCTCCGCGTTAATTTCCGACATCCACGCGGGCGAAGCCGCGGGCAAAACCTAGTCTATAATATGTTTGTATTTAGAAATATATAAGTACCTATATTTATCAGTTATCTGATTACCATAGTACAGGTTCTGCCTAGTTTGGGATCAGATAACGATGTGTTGGTTGTCCAAAGATATTATTACTTATTATTAACTTTCATATTTGTTAACATATCTCGGGACCCTAGGATCCCGGTCTTTTGGAAGGCGTACGAGGAGCCGAAGCCAACTCGCAGAGGCCCCTTAGAAAATTTAGATGAAGTGAGGCACTAACCGACGATTATCCCCGTATGCACTGTGTAAATGTACCCAAGGACAACCTCCAGTTGGTATTGGACTATTACAGGATATGGAAACCAAGATGTTGGACTATGTATTTGGATGGCTAAAATGGACTGGTTACCAAGAACTATGGAATTCCTAAGGCCCCTGCCGCATCAATGTTTTGTATAAACCCGGATTAAATGGCATGGGGTGACTTGCACACTCAATAATGGGCCCCCGGAAACCGTCTCTGGCACATAGTGACGCAGCGACAAGGGGGCAACACTTCCTGAGGTGCTTGAGAAGTGGAGAGGTAATCCACGGCTTTCAAAACAATCCCAGAGCCCGGAAGATGGTCAAGATCCCTACGAGCACTTACTGGAATACTTCCTTTTCCCGAGCACGTTTGCAAGGCAAGAATGAGGTGGGAGCTCTGAACCTCGTCACTGTTCACTCCAGCCGGCCAATAAAAGCAAGCCAGAGATGAGGAACAAGAATTCTCTCGGGAGATAGGGTCCGTGGGGTCGCTATTATTATTATTAATAATTAAACCCTTCCTGGGTTTAATTATTCACATAGTAAGTATAAAACAAAGTCGTTTCCCGCGTCTGTACGCTTAGATCTTTAAACTACGCAATGGATTTTAGTGCGGTTTATCGGTTCCTCAATAGACAGAGTGATTCAAAAGGAACATTTATAAGTATAACAAGCGGGCAAAGGCACATGTAAAAGTTAGTATAGATAAGGTCAAGTTCTGATTTGTGGTTTTTGAGTTAGCTTAAATAATACGTATATTTACGAGAAAGAGACCTTTGTACTGGGACGATTAGATAAGATTAGATAGAACTGCACCTCAGCTTGCCAAATCAAGAATTATAGGCGAGATTAGGTTTGCCAGGCCTTAAAACCGAAAAGCCGGACAGACCCGTCAGTTTAGCCGGACATTTGGGTAAAAAGGTCTGACATCTTTAATTATTTAATCTTAAAACAAAATTAAACAAAACTAATGAAATAACGTTAACATAAATAAGTAACATAACCGAATTAATATTAAATTAATCCCGGAATACTTACTTCACTACACAATACAATACAATATACACTCATTTACATACATAAATCCGGGTAGACTCGGAATCGAGACCCCAGTTTTCCTCAACCAGGTGAGTTATTGAATATTTGTTAATCAGCTCCGCGCACGGCGGACAGTTCGACCCACGCTTACCCAAGACCCGCCCAGTTGTGGCCCTTTTGCTGTCTGTCCTGGAACGGTAGGTCTGGCGTCGAACAGCGTCATTTGTTTGAATAAATTGTCGGCTCAGCAACGTAAATAACGCAATGAATGTTGTTTAACTATGAATATTAAACCAATTCCTACCGATAAAAAGTTCCGCAATTACCCCTCTGGTTAGCATCAGTCCTGACGGACCCCTTCAGTTTTGCTAACATTGAGGCGCGCGTGGAAAACAACGCGCCGTCGACTCGGGTCTGGGTGCTTACTCTCGAATATAATTGCAATAGATCGACATACATCGCATTGTATTGAACTGTGTCTGTGTGTATTATTTATTTGGGATAAATAAACAATTTTATTTATTTATTATTTATTTATTGGAATTGTCAGTCAAACGTCAGTGATTGGCTGGACTCACTGAGTCTAGCCAATCCCTGACGTTTAACTCAACCAACTGACGTTTGACCAATGTCGATCTATTGGAATTATATTCGAGAGTAAGCACCCTTGGTCCTTACCGGGCGGCGAGCTATGCTGTCCCAAAGAAAAAGGTACAATTTCTCAGCAATAAAACCTCAAAATATTACAACATGTTATGTCACATTCGCAGGCAACTCATCTTTTATCGGCTATCGACAAGTTCGTACTTATAGAACCTGTAATCCTTTCTACCGGCGTAATAGTCTGATAAGGAAATGATAACAACATGTATTTGTATATTCTTTGATATTGTCAAGCGTTTTATAGGTAACAATTTCGTTTGTGAAAGTAAGTCGACGTTTACACGGGCGTAATTATCGAGGCGGGATTTTTTCGCACACTGCTTATTTATTTATTTAGGATCTCCAACAAAGGATACACATATACATTACAAGTTTCTGCCCGCGACTTCGTCCGCGTTATATTTATTGCTCTCCCAACCCATCCCGTCGCATCGAATAACCTACCCGTGCGTGGTCCTCGTTTTTGCCACATTTTTCATTGCTACTCCGCTCCTATTGATGGTAGCGTGATGTTATATAGCCTATAGCTTTCGTCAATAAATGGACTACCTAACACAAAAAGAAATTTTCAATTCGAACCAGTACTTCCCGAGATTAGCGCGTTCAACCAAACAAACGAACTCTTCAGCTTTATAATATTAGTATAGATAAATCACAGTCATAAAAGGTTTCGTTGACATGTGGTCCTTCAATTGCAGGAGACCACAGCATACTTAGCGCCGAGAGATGAAAATCATTCTTCGAATTTCGACGCGCTGATATTCAGTTGAATATTCTCAATGCTCCTGGCGGGAATCGTGCACTGTATTTTCAACCCTCGGTGTTAGGCCGAGCATTGAGAATCCATTGATTGCATCTCAGCACGTCGTAAAGAGGTGACCCACCATTACGGCGCGTTGCACATGGAGCAAATATTGCAGCAACTGGCAACTAGCTGTTTACATATATTTCAATTGGACTGCGCACACATAGCAACTCGAGTTTCGAGTTCCGGTGGTCGTCAACAGTTTTCAGTTGTTGTAATCGATGACTAAGTTAGTTCCTAATAGCCGCAACTAGCACCTGTTAAATATTATACCGGTTTTTAAAGTTGCCGGTATTCTCAACCGTCAATCGCAACGCGTCGGGTGATTTCACACCCTCTCTCCCTCTCCCTGTGTCCAGCAATGTCGCTTGCTTTTTCGATATCCATCGTCAAACTGAACGCTGATCGCTGCGTAGATTGAGCAACTCGGTTTTGAAAGTTGCTCACAGATTGCCATAAAATTGCGGCAACCGTAAACGTTATAGCAACTATCAACTTTTTACAGGACACTTTGAAAAAGTTGATAGTTACCTCAACTTAAGTTGCTCCATGTGCAAAGCCCCTACCTACATGCTGTGGCTGGACTTTTAAAGCGCCAAGAGTTTAAAAATCGAACAAAGTGTTTTTTCGACACGCTGGAGCGTACTCGCGTTGCTCTCCGTTGAATTCTCAATGCTCGGTTCAACACCGAGAGCTGAAATTCCAGTGCGGGATAGAATCCTGCTGCGATATCTTAACGTCTCCGTGCGTACACACGGCTGCATAGCCTACATATCAAGCTACACATTTCCAGTTTGAGCTGACCTCGCATTGCTTTTCATACAACGAGAGCTCAGCTTATACTGGAAATGTTTGATTTGTCGCCATGCGTACGTGACTTAAGTACCTATCCGTACGATCAACACAAATAAATAGAGCTATGGGCGAAAAGACTATGATGACTTGATGAGCCGAAGAATATTGTGTTTTATGATTATTAATCTAGTACTCTGAATGACGCGGTCTTATCAGTAACAATGACAAATAGGTACTTACACACAGGAAGTGTATTGGTAATAGGTAAAATAATATGTTAATAAACATATGCATGATATAAGTGTCGGGCGCAAAATGGATCCAACAAATATCCACCGACAATTCTTAGCTAACAAGCGACCCGTGTGCTGAATAGCACCATCCCATTTCTTCCCGTGGGTATCGTAAGAGGCGACTAAGGGACTTACTAGAGAATGGGCAGCAGCGTTCTCAATGCATTTTGCCACCATACTGCGATCGCCAACCCGCCTGCCAAGCGTGGCGATTATCGCAAACCACCTCAAATTGGGTAAGATCGTTGTCCAGCAGTGGACGTGTCAGACGTCGGCGGCTCAAATGATGAATGATGAATAAGCAAGCAGCCTATCTGCGGGGTAAGTCCACGTTCAGACTCAGGTAATAAAATCATGGCGGGATACGCTCGATTTTCGACTCCCGGTGTTGAACAGACCGATGAGAATACAACATAGTGCAGCGCGAATGAGTCTTAGTGCGCCGAAAAAGCAAGTGTTCGATTTTCAAAAAACAATCCCGCCGTTATGTAATTCCGTCCGTGGGTTCGTGGACTAATTGCGTTCCACGCTGACAGTAGTGTGACTTTCATTTTGACAGTTGAACTGGTTGATCGATTAGGTTAAGCTACGCTTGTTGCGGGTAGTCCGTGGATGGGTGATGGGGATCTTTACATATACCGTGCCTCGGAAAGCACGTTAAGCCGTTACACCTTTCGTATAACTTCTTCTAGCTTCTGCCCAAGACTTCGCCCGTGTGTCAATCGACCAAGAGAATAAAAAATTTCACAGAAAATTCAACCCCCATTTCACGCTCTTAGGGATGGAATTTCAAAAAACCCTTTCTTATTGGATACCTACTCCTCACAAAGAACACACCCTCTAAATTTCATGTCTCTAGGACCAGCGGTTTAAGCTGTGCGTTGATATATCAGTCAGTCAGTCACTCAGGACTTTGAATTTTATATAGATAGATCAGTTTTTATCCAGTGCGCAAACTGTAACCATGAATTCAGCATATCATTCTAGACCTCCCAGCGTAGAAAATTTTCGTCGGTTATACAAAAAAAAATCAGCTGTTCCATACATTTTGACCCCGTAGGTATTGCATTTTTCTATGAAACTGCTGATTTTTATTTGTAAAACCGACGAAAAATTTCTTCGCAAGGGGGTCTAGAATGATATGCTGAATTCATGGTTACAATTTACGCACTGGATAATAACTTATCCTGTATATATAGATCATCAGTTTATAACAAAGAGCTTGTCTTGAGGTCAATTATTAATAGTAAAATACACATCACACATGGTTACATTCCTAACATTATTTAATAATTAATAGTTTTATTATTTCCTCGTTGATTCTGTACCCCATGGGCTAAATAACAGGATAAAGTATAACAATCAGCCAATTTTGTTATTCCTGACATTTTAATACCACAAGACGTAATAGTTACATTATTAATAAGTCGTTTTGAATTATTGCAAATATACCAGGTAGAAATCAATAGTTTTACTGTTTACTCTAATTTCATTTTTAATAGTAAAGAAATAAAGTCGATTTTAGAATGACACGAATCTTTCAAGAATGATGTCGATTGAAGTGTCTTTGGAAATTGCACTATGCGTTGTAGAGTTAAGGTCTGTTTTTCCTTGTGGTTAGATTGTTTCATGAATGAGCACATGATTATTTTTAGTAATTAATAGTAGGTATTGACCTCTCATTGTATTAATAAAAGTTTTATTACTTTCATTGTATTGTTATGTGTACGGTACAAGAATATTGAATGGTTACTTAATTTGGCATATGGGACTTCAGACTAAAACTCATAACAGTCATTTATTTTTTTGTCAAAAGTAGAAAACTAAGCGGCCTAAAAAAAATTAAAATGTTTGACAATATGCAAAGAGCGCTCTTTCATGTCATGTCCCATAAGGCAACTAGGGCCAAAAGAGATTTTTTAAATCCCCGTTCAGTCCCTGTTAGAAAAAAACCGGGCAAGTGCGAGTCGTACTCGCGCACCGAGGGTTCCGTACAAACCTGTAGGTATAAAGTTAAAAAAAAATTAAAATATTTTTATTATATGATATAACTAAAAATTTATGGTTTTCGCAATTTTTCCTTTATCTGTGCTATAAGACGTTGCTTCGTACCAAATTTCAAAATACTAGATCGACTGGAAGTACCCTTTAGGTTTTGATTCCCTTGCGAGATTCGAAAATTTGCGGAAATTTGCGGCATAAACGGCTATATCTTTTGATTGCGTTAGCTTAGAAGTTTGATTTTTTCACAGCTCCAAGGGACAGTAGACTTGAGTATTTGATATAAATTTCAGCTTGATACCTCCACGCGTTCCTGAGAAAAAGGGTCTTGACAGACGGACGGACGGACAACAAAGTGATCCTATAAGGGTTCCGCTTTTTCCTTTTGAGGTGCGGAACCCTAAAAAAACTTTCTTATTTGCAAAATAGTTGGGTAAACGTTATGTAAAACTCTTCTAAATTTCAAGCATTAGTAGTTCTTGAGATAAGATATCCAGCTGTGACAGACAGACTGAGTAAGGGTTCCTTTTACCATTTTGAAACGCAACCGTAAAAACGTAAGAAAATTTGAATTTCTGTATAATATGTTCGAAATGTAAAATATTCTGACATAATAATCTGGGGGTCTAAAAAGGCCACTTTGGTAGAATCATAATAGGAAAATATTATGAATCATATTATAATCCGTAAAATGGTCACAAACTGACAATTCATAATATGTTCTGCGTACAATTCATTAAACACAATTCATCTATTTGACAGTTTTGTATGGAAATTCGTAAAATAGTACACTTAATATGAATTGCTTTATTGAAGTTTAATGTCAAATAGCAGAATCATAAGAAGTTAGTCAAGAGGATCATTTTACAAATCATATTTGGGATTTTGTGAAAAATTATCGTAATAATGGCAAATTTAGGCCTTAAGAAAATTTTCTTGAGCACGCTCGTGATATGTAGTCCATTTAAAGTCACCAATGAATTGTGGCACTTCGAAAAATGGACATAGCGTTTCAAATGTGGGACCTCCAGGTTTTTTGGGATATATAGGCTAAATATATATCGTGATAAGGTCCATGAGCTGGAGCCGTACATATGTACTGCCGCGCTGGTATGAGTACTACCTACCTTCAAGAATAGTAATGAAGTAGTCAGTTTTAAGGTAGTTCCAAATAGACCATCTAGTGTTGTGAATGTTACAAATTACTACAATCTTCTATTCATATTTTAGGCACTGAGTAGATCCAATTAGTACTTAAGCATCTGGATCATACCACAGGCTAATATGGGCGCACACCATATACACAACACAACATATATATATATTTACTTACACTGCATTAAAAACGATCCAACTTACATGAAATACATACAACCTACCTTCAAGAATAGTAATGAAGTAGTCAGTTTTAATGAAGCAGTTCTAAATAGACACTACCATCTAGTCTGGTGAATGTTACAAATTACTACAATCTTATAATCATATTTCAGGCACTGAGTAGATCCACTTAGTACTAAAGCATCTGGATCATACCACAGGTTACCAAGAGCGTACACCATATGATACACCAAGTTAGTGTATAAAACAGTGTGATAGCTGTACCAGTAACTCGGTCACACTTCAGTGCCCAGTTGAAACAAGACTTGTTCAAAAGTACACACTATTCACACCTAGCTTATTTGCACCCGTAATAAACATTCCCAGAGGAAATATGTAGGTATATTTATTTTCCACATCATACAGCCCACTCACAGACAGACAGATGAACGGACCAATGGACAGCGGAGGCTTAGTTATAGGGTACCGTCCTGGTTACTCTTTGGTTACGGAACCCTAATAAAAATCTACAACCTTCGTGGGACATAGGCCTTTTATTACTTTAATTCCAATTTTATTAGGTAGTGTGTACCTATAAAATAAGACATATATTACATTTTATCTTTATACCTATTATTTAAATAAAACAATACACAAAGTTAAATTATTTTAATAAATTTACAATTCTCATGTTATACTGTATAAATATCTAGCAATGATCAAATAATGAAACTAACACTATAGTTAATCAGTTTATTTTTCTATGAATATTTTATGTCTTGATGCAAGTAGCGGAGCTGCGGAGAGGCAAACGATAACTGCTTGGAACAACTGCCAGCTAAAAAAGAAAATGTGTGGTTTTTAAGAAAGTCAAATCATCAGTCATTATAATTAACATAACATCTAAATAAAATTAATTTGAAAATAATAATATCATTGTTTATAACACTCTAAAAACAACACTGATGACAGAGTGACACCAATAGTAGACTTGTAGCCCAATAACTTCTTTTTCTTCAGTTATTGTTTAGTTAATGGTAAAATATAGATTATTTTCCTCTTTGTATTTCGTTATGGGTATATTACATGAATGTTAATGATAGTACTCAATTTTATGTCGAGCCAGAGGGCGACCATACGTTACATAAATAACATCATAATCATTTTCAATCATCATCATAAGTCTTAGTCGCAATAGAAATAGCTGTAGGGCTAGAAAACTCCACTCACTGCGGTATCTTGATTGCCGAGTTCGACTGTCAAAGCCACTGTTGTAGCATCGGCCGGGGCAGGGTTTCTGCTGGCGCACGAGTTTGGCAGGAACTAGAGGCTGCAGTGATCTAGGTAAAGGGTTCAATAGCGCCAGAGCTCCCACTTTCAATGCAGAATGTCGAGCAGAATGTTTCATTGTGTCGCAGCACGCTTTTCCATGCCTACAAAGAATTACGTACAATTAAATACTTTTGTACAACGATGCAATTAAATATTGATTAAGGATAAATAAGTATTTACTTACTCTGTATTAAAAAACGATCCAACTTGCATGAAATACTTAGGTTTTAAAATAAACACAAGTTTTGTTGATAATAATTTATTGTTGACATAACCACAGATTACACATATCTAAAAAGAAAAACTTTTAATTAGTAAGCATTGCCAGCTTATAAAGTTTTGTATTGTATTTAGTTTCCCTTTTCAGGGCTTATCTGTGATTATTTGATAAGTTTTTATGGATATTATAATTAATAACATTTCAACAGTTAAAAATAATCAACTGTATTTATTAAATCTTCAAAGAAATATTTACCGGTAAAATTACGGTCTTTATTTTTTTCATGCTGCAACATTTACACTAAATATGTTTCGGATATGAATTGAATTGTGGGCGATACCGCTAATATGTGTCACCTTTTTACGAAAATTAGAGGAATTGCTAAGGTATTGCTGGGAATTCAGAAAATGAATTGGTTTTAGAGGAAATGCCTAATGTGGCCTTTTTAGACCCCCTGTATAATAATACTTGAAGCGAAAACTATGGATCCCTTTTTACGAAAATTGGGCGGACGGAGGAGTATGAAATTTCGCACACTTATAATTTATACAGAGAATAAGTGACGAATGCTATTTTTTTTTTAATTATGCGTAAAAATACATTATTTTCAATAAATAACACGTTACATACACTATCATGCGTTTGACAAACACACACACATAAATTCTCTTTTATTTATGGTTGAAGTCTGTAGTTAAAATGAGAAGAGACCTAATATTATTTGTCTTTATTGTCTATAGTCTTACTGAATGTCAAACAATGTGTCAAATAATTAAGATAATGTTATAGGTCATTCATATCATTCAAAATTAAAATAAATTAAAGTCGAATTTCGACTACTAGGCGACCACTAGTATAAATGATTATGTATGATTCATAATAAAGATAGAGTTCATGGTCAAAAACAAGATGATATTAATGAAGACTATACATATTTAGTACACGCGATAGTTTTTTTGACACGATTTTATTAGCTTCAAACGTATGTTAGTATGTAATGGAAACTTTGAACATGATTGTGACCCCCTTCAAAACGTTGTATTAACTTGAAATTTGGCATACTTATAAAGGATCGATGACAATACAATAATTTTATAAATTTGTGCCATTATCCTTGCCGGTGTTACCAGAGGGGTAATTGCGGAACTTTTTATCGGTAGGAATTGTTTTAATATTCATAGTTAAACAACATTCATTGCGTTATTTACGTTGCTGAGCCGACAATTTATTCGAACAAATGACGTAATGGTTTAGAAATAATCTTCAATCCCATTCAGATTCTGATAAATTGTGCGTTTCGCAATTAGGGTGCAGGATAGGAAAACAAAAACTCTCTTTGTAAACTACGCTGACATACGTCATAAAATTCGAAACACCTTAAAAAAAAGAAGTAAAAAAAACACGCTTCCATACTAAAAAGTAGAATATAATGAACAAAAGAGTGGGGTGCTTGTCTTAAAACATACCTCAAAAAACACCCCACGCTTTTTTCAATTATTTTCTACTTTTGACTTTAGTTTTCTATGAAAGCGTGTTTTTTTAGTTTTTTAAACTATTATTTATTTATGATTCATAATGAGATAATTTGTGCAAACAGACAGCTGTCCTGCTCGACAGTTTGTTGCGCCACTTCTTCTTACCAGCTAAAGCACTAGGAAGTGTTGAAGGGCGGGCGTTTTGGGGGGACTGTCTTATGTAACTTTGACGTTCAAAAAGTGCTGACTCTCAGCCTAGTTTGAATAAATGACTTGATTTTGAGTTGATGGCCGAAAACAAGATTATACTTATAAAGACTATATTTAGTACGAGCGATAGTTTTTTTTTTTGCTTAAACATAACTAAGTGCCGTTTCTCAGTTCTCAGAAATATTGATCTACAAGGTTATGTAATTATCAAGTTAACGAGATTCTCGTGGTGACACGAGTTATGAGAAACGTAATTATTAATCTATCAATCATCATTATATAGAAAGAAAGACGTCCACAGCTGGCCATAAACCTCCCACGATTTGGGGAGGGTTCGCCATAATCGCCACGCTTGTCAGGCGGGTTGGCGATCGCAGTATGGTGGTAAAATGCATAGAGAACGCTGCTGCCCATTCTCTAGTAAGTCCCTTAATCGCATTTTACGACATCAACGGGAAGAAACAGGAATGGGTACGGGAATCAATTAATCATCTCAGCCTATTGAAGTCCCCAATGTTAGACAAAGACCTCTGCCAGACGGTGCCACAATACCCTTTCCTCAGGCTTCCGCATCCAGTCTGTGCCAGCAACTTTTTAAGGTCGTCGGGCTGGGGGGCGTCCCATACTACGCTTGCCGATACGCGGAAACCAACTGACTTTCAAAAGAAACACCAAAAAGTAAAAATAACTTTAACTTCGGAAGGCTATGGCGTAGTACTGGCAACCGGCGTGCGTGTATGACCAGATTTATGAACATAAACGAGGCAAAAGGAGTATGTAAGGATCGTAGCAGGTGGCGTTCTGTAGTTTCTGCACACCCCCATGGGCAAAAGGCATGAGCTTATGTATTTATGTATGTACATATATGTATGTGTGTTTATGGCTAAAAACGATAATACAAAAACTTGTTACAAAAAAAAAAACAACCGACATCCTTAAAAAAGACACTACATAGTCAAAAATAAAACTTTAATTTCGGAATTCGGTGTCTTCGGTGTTCTTATCTGTATTTAAGGTGTTTTTGCCACCGACTTCCGAAATTAAAGTTATTTTTGACTTTGTAGTGTTTTTTTTTAAGAAAGTCGGTTGTTTTTTTTTTTGGAAAAAGATTTAATTTTTTAGTTATGGTAGATACCCCGCACTTATCTAATCGCGTTATTCGTTCATTTGTCGCGCAAATACATCATGCAAAAAGACTTATATGGTTTTCAATTGGAAACCCATTATCCGAATGAAACCAAATTAATATGGGACCATTCGGAAACCACCAGCTTTCATTTTTTTTTTTATCAATATCGGATCACCCAGTCAAAAGTTACGAGCTAACAAACATAAAAAAAAATACAGTCGAATTCATAACCTCCTCCTTTTTTTTAAGTCGGTTAAAAATCAAAGACACCTACTTCAGAAGTTATTTTTGACTTTGTAGTGCTTTTTTTTTGGAAGTCGGATATTTTCCTCTCAAGCGAAACGCTTGGGCAGTGCCTTCCGTCTGTCAGATAAAGTGCGATCTATGGTCTGAAAGGAACCTGCCAGGGTCGCAAATTCGTTCGAAAGAGTTACCGTGGCCCTGGCACAGGCAACTGAAGGAACACGGGTGGGTTTTAGTCAGTAAAAGTTCGACACGCCCTCCCGCTCCGCCCAGAGTGGAAGACGTCATTTGATGATTTCCCACACAAAAAAAAAAATGGTTTGAAAGAAAGGTTGGTTTGCTACCCCCTTTAGGGAAATACAAAGCGTGATATTATGCGAAACGTGTGTTGATAATATTTTACTAAAAAGGAAATTATTACCTTTTAAAAAT
Organism: Aporophyla nigra; assembly: GCA_947507805.1. NCBI lineage: Eukaryota > Metazoa > Arthropoda > Insecta > Lepidoptera > Noctuidae > Aporophyla > Aporophyla nigra. Next base: position 8,195,129 of record OX382319.1, on the reverse strand, counting down.
TATCCTGTAGTTCCGATTAGTCATGGGAAGTCGGCCATTTTTCCGCCTTGGTAGTCATCAGTTTAAATGAACACCTTTCTTCCTTTGACCGTAGTAATTATGCAAGTACATGGGCTTAGAATATTGAGTTAAAAGCACAATACAACGAAAAAAACTTTTTTACACGCTTTATATTAGCTTCACTTGTATGTTTGTATGTTTGTATATTTGTATGTTTGTATGTTTGTTTGTAACCGACTCCTTATAGCGTGATTTTGACCCACTTTAAACGACCAGATTTCATTCAAACTTTGCACACCTGTCAAGGACCAATAACAATGCAATAATTTCATAAATTTGTGCCATTACCCTTGCCAGGGTTACCACGACAGCAAAAAAACTGTCTTCGAAAACTACGGTGACATACGTCACAAACTAATTTGCGCCATTATCCTTGCTAGAGTTACCAGGACAGCAAAAAAAACTGTTTTCGAAAACTACGCTGACATACGTCACAAACTACGCTGACATACGTCTCAAAATTCGAAACACCCTAAAAAATAGAAAATAAATAATAGTTTAAAAAAACTAAAAAACACGCTTCCATTGAAAACCAAACTAAAAAGTACAAAATAATGGAAAAAAAGCGTGGGGTGCCTGATATCAATAAAAAAACACTTTAAAAAGCACCCCACGCTTTTTTTCCATTATTTTGTACTTTTTAGTTTGGTTTTCAATGGAAGCGTGTTTTTTAGTTTTTTTAAACTATTATTTATTTAAAGCTATACCCCATTTATTTATAGCATTACAAAAAAGAGACTCGTAGAAGCAACTTTTTAGATAGATTTAAGACTACTAAAATTTAAACGTTACATACTAAAATTTACGGCAATTTCACAGATGACATAAACCGGCAAAATTAAATAAACCCGGCTGTCACAATTTATGAAGGGGTTTGGTGACATTTTAGATTTGGTAGAATTATAGTGTAACGACTTACCCATTTTCTAACAAGCCCCTTGGTCACCTCTTACGACAGCCACGGGAAGAAATGGGAACCTATGACAAAACAGAATAAATTAGATAGAGTGATGTCACCTTAGGTTTAAATATATATCTTCTTTTGTGCAAGGTTGGCTGATGTATAGTATATCTATGTATTTATAATCGTATAGGTTTATTTAACGATATTTCCTCAATCGATCTAGTAGTAGCATATTATGTATATTATCTTTAATAGACGTGTTACGTAAGTAATAATGATTATGATGGAAATTATAGCGTTATTTCCCCATGGAGGTGTAAAATACCACTTTTTGTTAAATATTGCTGTCTGTCATTAAAAAAACATTAATATTTTTTACAAAAAAAATAAAATTGAAAATGCAAATTTAAATACAGTAGTAATTAGGATAGGAGAGGGGGTGTAGGATTGCCACTTAAGGGTCATTCACACGAAGACGATTCGTTTTTATTGACAAATCGTCTTTTTCACGACCCGTTTTTTTTTTTGACGGCGCCTATGCTTTTTAAACATTTAAATATTTTTAAATGCCCGTGTTCACACGCATCACGAATCGTGAAAAATGTTGGACACGTCTTAAATCACGTACCGTCTTTTAAAAAACACGTTCGCAAGAAAAGTATGCCATTGCTTAAAATCTTGGTTTTTGCCTTAAATTAATGTGAACATCAATTCGGATATTTTGCCAAATTGTGATAAAAGACGATTCCCTATGCAATGTGAACGTCCATCCCTCATGACGTATGTGTTTTATGATGAATCGTCAATGACGGAACCCGTGTGAATGAGCCCTAAGTTTGGCAATTCTTCGGGCTATGTCGGTTACCTTGGTTTTCCTACGGGTCTCTTCATTTCTGATTAGATCACGTAGGGAACCTAAAGTCCCCAAGCATAATCCCCTCCCTTCGGGTGACTTTCAGTCTGCTTATGAGGCCTATTGCAGAGGTCCAGGGTAGCCCACGAAAAATCAACATACAACCTGACATTGACCTGCAAATTGCAAAAAAAAACTTAAGAAAATTTGGGTTTCTTTGTCCTAAGATGTGTTCATTTCAGATTCACATACATTTTAATTTAAATGATTTACGTCATAGCAAATACAGCTACATTATCTATCAATAAAATCAACAGAAAAATTCCTCTCATTTTGAATTTCTCAAACGACCTTCCCGAAGACAATGGTCCATAAATATACCTAAGAAAACAACGCATTTCAGAACCCATAAAACATGTATATAGGACAAGAATCCGTACCAAGGACAAACAAGTAAACGAAATTTCGTGGAAGTTTGCGCAAGACATAGTATTATTATCAGCTATATTTAAAGTTATAGCCTGCAAATGTAGCTTGGATGATCGCCAAAAAACATAGGTCTAGGAAAGACTCAAAGTCTACAGATTTTTGGGTCTAGGACATGTCGGTTTCTTCACGATGTTTTCCTTCACTGTTTGACGGAATCTGTATATAGTCTGTGCTCAATAACTATACATATTTTCTTTCTTTATTTTTGACTTTGCGGTCCGGCTGTCCCAAGTCATGTCAAGACGAACATGTGAATAAAATTCCTTGCTTGGATGATAGCCAGAAACGTAATTTGTTTAAGATAAACAAAGTGACGACCATTTTGGCTGACCTAAGACAGTTTTAACAGAATTGGATCAATTATTTAGCTGTCAAAGTGCACTGTTCATTCGTAGAGAAATTGATTATTTACTAACGATTTCTCTTGAAAAATAGCAGTGTATGCAATCTTTTCTTTTAAAAATTGAAGTATAATTTAGAATAATAAATACGGAGTTTTTTGTCCGTTCTTCTTTAGGTATCGGCTAAATAGATTTTTACATCAAGGCTTTTTGGTCCATGAAATATTTGTGTGTATTATGAAAATAAATCTTTGAATTTCGCAACTTGTAACTTTTTTAAATAATTTATATGTCACTAATGAAGTTGTTTTTATTGTTACAGATGTTAAACCGTGGATCATAATAAAACAAAAATAAACACTATGGGAAGTGCCAGAGTATCAAACGCAAAACCAATACCAATGGAGGCCACAGATAAAAAATCAATAAAAACCCTAATAAGATCATTCTTCGCCAAAAAGAAAGAAAAACCTAAAATCGAGAAAAAAGAAACAACAGTTGAAGAAAAGCCAGAAGCGAGAAAAGAAGTGAAACCAATTCAAAATACGAACACGGTCGCCGCCGTCTTGGAGAATTTCAATAAATTAAATTTGGAAGAGAGAAAACCTGTACAACAAGAAAAAACAGATGAAGTAGAAAACGAATTGGATAATTTCACTTTCAAAGTCATTGAAGAATCAAGAAATGAAAGAATACACTCTCAGTCTTCTACTGCCTCGGGTGACAGTGGTTTCTCCGACAATAAAGACGTGGAGAACCCTGATAAAACAGAGAACGATGACAAAGTGGAGAATCATGAGGAAAATGAAGTAAAATCGAAAAATACTGAAGAAACTGATGACTTAGTCGAGGATTTGGAGAAATTAGGTCTAGATGATGGTAAAAAGAAGAAAGAAAAGAAGATTGTGACAGTTCTGGTATCCAGGGCCCCTACGAGGAATAAGCTTTGCTCCTATGCATCATCAGTGTCACCATACCCCACACCAGAACAAGATAGCTACAGCAAGGTGAGTTTTCCAGATCTTTTTATTCAGTTTATAATAACTCAATGAGTGCCTTGCAGAGGGGCTTGTAGCTAAGTAATAACAACTTCACGTATCGATCGATCAGGTTAAGCTATGCCTGCCGCGGTTAATCCGTGGATGGGTTAACATCTGTACATACCAAAGTTCCTCGTGTCTCGGAAAGCGCGTTTAGCCGTTGGTCCCGGCTGTCATTTGTCGATCTTAGACAGTCGTTACGGGTCGTCAGAAGCCCGAAAGTTTGACAACCAGTCTTACCAAGGGGTATCGTGTTACCCAGTAACTGTGGATGTCAGATAGGCAGTCGCTCCAAGTAAAATACTGGTACTTAGCTGCATCTGGTAAGACTAGACGCCGACTCGAATATAGTTGGTAAAGGGCTAGGCAGATGACGAGCTCAATGACTTTCTCGTTGGTAAGATAGACTATGGGATCATAATCATCATCAACATTTCAGCCAAAAGACGTCCACTACTGGACATAGGCCTCCCCCAATTAGGGGGGTTTAACATAACCGCCACGCTTGGCAGGCGGGTTGGCGATCGCAGTATGGTGGTAAAATGCATAGATAACGCTGCTGCCCATTCTCTATTAAGTCCCATAGTCGCCTCTTACGACACCCACGGGAAGAAATGGGAAGAAGACTATGGGGTACTGTGGGGTAATTGCTATCACTCTTACAATGTCAAAGCCATTTCAATAATACAACAGCATTCTTTACGTGCTTTACATTGTCGAGCAGCAATTTTTCAGTTCATATGAAACAACGGATTTGCAATTTCGTTCAAAATCTGTCGAGTTGTATTATTGAAAGTGTGTAAGACCACGGACATTCCGTGTGATAGGTACCAGTAACGTAAAGAATATCACCATCCCATTTCTTCACGTAGTTATCGTAAGAGGTGACTAAGGGACTTACCTACTAGAGAATGGGCAGCAGCGTTCTCTATGTATTTTACCATCATACTGCGATCGCCAACCCGCCTGTCAAGCGTGACGATTATTGCGAGCCCTCCAAAATAGAGGCGGCCTATGTCCAGCTGTGAACGTCTTACGGCTGAAATGATGATGATGAAGTACGTAAAAATATTTCGTACTGGATTTTCAACGGACTGCCGAGAGTTGAAAATGGAATTGTGTATTTTTCAACGTGCTGGAAGCAGTCTGTTGGAATCTCAATGCTCGGCTCGACACCGAGAGTCGAAAATCCTGTGCGTAATCAAATCCCGCCGATCGCTGATTGATTGTCAATTTGTGTAGGCTGTGAGATTCGTCATATTTTGTTTACTAACAGCGATGACGTCACCGTCCCGATGAGCTTGTTATAAACTCCAAGATGGAGAGACGGTTCAGTCTTTATAGCGTAGTATTTTCTTCCAAAAGAGGTTTGTCTTTCCTAAAACTAAATGTTACTATGAATGGAGAACTGTCATTGAACTGACCCAATAAAATGCGTAGAAAACATTATTAATATTACCGCTTGACCACAAAACCGTCATTTAAAACTTGTATTTTTTATTTATGTTAACTAGTGACGTAAGTTCTTCGTAATTCCAAGAAAAAGTGGTATCGCGTTTCGCGCGAAGTCGCAAAACAAAAGAAAATTTAAACATGGTACATGGGTAAGGCCGAAATCGATTCTAAGCTCGTTAATTCGTTTCAAAACGTTTTGTACGTTTAGATAGAGAATCGATTCAACAATGCCTACGCTAAATTAATATTCATGCAGTGTACCTGGATTTTTGCACAACACATTCTATGCGGAAAAACAAGTTCGCTTTACGAACTACATAGTACTATAAATATACGACCGTCTACCTCCACTATCTTGCAAGGCCGGTTAGTCAGTTTACTTAATTTGAAACTAGGTGGCGCTTATTTAAATTCTTAATTTGCGGTCGCAGTGCACTAGATGGCGCTGAATTCAATTATGTGTTTGTGCGTCATTCTTTTCCAAACAATATATTCGTTTGCAAGTTCAAGGCAATAAAAATATAGAATTGAACTTCTCTTAAAGCTTGTCGAAAATTATCGGTTATTGACTTTATGTGTTTGAAGTAAGATTCATTTTAAAACGGATATTTTTAGGGAAAATTCTTCTTAAATTTTTGGATGATTCGCTAAAATATAAGCAGAGTTTTCTTAGAAAGAGTGTTAGATACGATAACATGTTATGTAATGTAATATTCAAAACAAATCACATGATGCCGTTATCTGCAATAATATAAATAGGTCGGAACGCTTGTCGCTAAAGACGTATCTGATTATATCGAAACCCTTACTTTTCAAGGCAAAATAATAATTATCAGAAGGCTGATTCTCGTCATTAAAAACGTTCAAAATCAAAAGAAAAAAAATACATTTATTTAGCACAGACTAAAAGGCACACAATATGTAGGCTAGAGAGAGTATTAAAAAAACAAACATAAAAGTGTAAGGTGCGATGACAAACTACTATGAGTGCGCCTCACGGCTGCACCAAAAAGGCCCAGTTCAGCAAAAATGCCGTGCCTCGGTGCGCACTTTAAGCCGTTTGTCCTGCGCCTGATCTCTCTCCGGTCGTGTCGGATTGCCGTCCCATCGGACTATGAGAGTGAGGGAACAGTGAGTGCCCCTGTTACTGCCGCACACACGCCTACACCAATATCTCCCGCACCTATGGCTAGTCTCCGTTGAGATTGACGGTCATTCCCGAAATACGGTCTGGAGGACTATATATCTGTTATAGTACGATTGGTAACCGTAGATGTACTAAGTAACTTACCTGGCTACCTTTTTGGCGCGAACCCATAATAAATCAACAACGATGACGTAAGTAGACGGACGCCATATTGGAAATCGCCATTTGTTTTTATTAGCTGACAAGAGGAAGCTGGTCTCCTACCAAACCTCTTAAAACTTTGACGTCATCCCTTACCAGTTAGAGACGTCATATTACTTTTACTTGTCCATTTAATCTACGTGGTTAAATATATAAAACAAGTCTTGAGGAAACTAAAGATACTTAACTGTTTATATTTGACGTAAGCGGTGAATGGGAAGTACTGCAGATAAATCCTAACACGCACAAAGATAATAATAAACATCATCATTTCACCCGAAAGACGTCCACTGTTGGACATAGGCCTCTCCCATTTTGGGGTGATTTGCCGTAATCGCCACACTTGGCAGGCGGGTTGGCGATCGCAGTATGGTGGTAAAATGCATAGAGAACGCTGCTGCTCATTCTCTAAGGTTGAACTTTTAATCCTATTCAGTAACTAGACAGTTGGAGGGACACCAGGTTTTCACAAAAAAAAGATAGTGACGTGGTGCAAGAATGAATGAAATTGAAATAATGTACTTACATGCAAACTTTGTATTTTAAATTTAATAACTTGTAAATACGATATATACTATATCGATATTTACATTGTCCATGGCTGCCAGAGGAAATAAAATGACTATAGTAAAAAAAAAAGTAAAGTGACATAATTTTTATATTTAGTTTTGTTTCTATCAGAAGAAAATAAAAAAGGAAAATAACTGTTATTAAAAATTATTACTTATTCTTATCCTACACTTACTAAAATCTTTTTTTTTTTAATTAATCCATTTTAATCATTCATTCTTTACTCAAATCGTTCACTACCTCAACACTATTAGTTTTAGTATGGTATCATTATTTTTCTTTGAACTGTCAAGTTACTGAATAGGATTAAAAGTTCAACCTTAGTAAGTCCCTTAGTCGCCCTTTACGACAGCCACAGGAAGAAATTGGATGGTGCTCTTATTTACATCCAGGCACCACACGAGATTTCGGAGATCTCGGGACATCTCTCTTAATATTCTTTAAAAAAAATCGCTACGGGTTTTTTTCGCGCAAAATAAATAAAAATTAAATCCCGCACCGATATATTTACGTGAGTTTAACACAGCAGCACTTTGCGGTTGCTAACTGGACCAAATGAGGCGAAAACAAAAAAAAGTACTAAACACTCTTGTGTAACTCCTAATAGAAATAGTGGTTTGTTAGTAACGCAACACTAAAAACCAGTTTGGAGTTAGTTTGCGGAGGTCAAATGGCGGTCGGTTGATGTAAAATAGTGATAATTATGATGCAGAATATGAAATGTCTGCAGAATAATCTACGTTAGTCTACATACTTAGAGTAGTGCTGGCCGACTAGTAACGGCCGCTTACGAGTATAGGTCATGAGTTCGAATTCAAGCCACTGCTCTCAAAACGGTGAAGGAAAACATCGTGAGGAAACCGGCATGTCTTAGAAACAAAAATTCGAAGACATGTGACATCTACCAACCCGCACTGGGCCCGTGTGGTGGATTATGGCCCACTCCCTCTCACCGAGAGGAGGCCTGTGTCCCAGCAGTGGGAATATTATAGGCCGCTGATGATGAGTCCACATATAGACGGACGTAATAAAAACGCGACTGGTTTGCTTTTCAGTTTTTTCGGCGGTTTGATTTTTTTGTTAAAAGGCTTTTTATAAATTAAAAATCGAAGTGCAAATCGAGTTCACTTTCATTGTATTCGGTTTTTTCGCTCGTCTAATAAACACTTCGATTTTTAACTCTCGGCGGTAAACAGTGAGTCGAAAATCCCGTGCACGATAAATCGAATAAGACTTTGTATGTAACAAGGGAATTTTCTAAAACCAATATTCTTTGTTTTTCAGATAAGCTCAGTCAACAAACACACACTATCTGGAGGACAGGTGCTAGTCAACCAGGTCCAAACCACAGACAATTTCTCCGAAGTCAAACTAGCCCTCGAGAGCGTACAGAAAAACTCACAATACCTACAAAATGACAGTGAAACTTACTTAGAAGATGTCATGGAACTGATCAACGAGGACACCACGAAATCTATACCGAAACTCATTGTGACACCCGAGTATGACTATCAGGAACACAGCAACAACTTTTCACAAAAGAAATTGTTCTCTGATAACTCTTATCTCGGCAATTATGAAGAGAAAACTATTCAGCATAATGAACTGATGCAGTTGCTTCAAGACAACTATCAGATGTCGCCGGAGAGTCTGTCAAATCCCGTCGAACAATTCGGACAAGAAGAATTCACGCAGATTTTCAACAATTACGTACAAAAGGAGTATAGTAATACGTCAAATGATGGGTACATCGGCGCGGAGTATACATTCCCGACCCCACCAAGGTCTGAAACTGTCCCATCTCCTATGTCAGCCTCCCCCGCTTCATTCTACCCCTCAAACTCAGAATACACTCTCTCCCCCGGAAGATCTCCGATTTATAACTCTGATTATGAAAAATACCAAGACATCCCCCATTTTGAAGAAGAAAAAGAAGCCACAGATAAGAAAGCGCGGGAACGGACCGCCTCTATATCGTCTATGACCATGAAACAGTTTAAGGATATGCAAAAGGAGATTGTATATAATTTCTCGAAGAGGGACTGTTGTCAGGTCACGAGAAAAACTTGCAAGGAATTATTTCAGGAGCATTTGCAGAAGGTAAAGATAGCTGTAAGGAAGAATATGTGCATGGAACTCTCTAAGATAGATCTGAAAGAGGCGTATGGGTGAGTTGATTTTCTATCCTTTTCATTCTTATCTAAAAGTGTAAGAGATAGCGAACGTTTTAGTTGACTAATTCGACGTTCAAATGTAGTGATATCGCGGCGGGATCTCATTGTACGAAAAACCTGTACAATGCGAGGTCAGCTAAAACTGGAAATGTATAGAAATGTATGTATACTGGTGATCGCAGTATGGTGATAAAATGCGTAGAGAACGCTGCTACCCATTTTCTAGTAAGTCCCTTAGACGCCTCTTATTGGGTGATGTTATTCTTTACGTCCGGTACCACACTGAACGAATCTTTTTACTACTATTTGGATCATAAAGATACATATAGTTTTTTATACCGTAACGTATATGACATTTCGCACAATTTATCCTCTAAAGGATTTTACTATAACATAGTGTGTTGATATAAATGAAATAATTTAAATCATATTTTCCTCCTAGCTTTAACAATTGCGTCAGTCCATTGGTGAACATGTATTTTAATATGATGGCAGGAAAATAAGAATGATTCACTTATAAAGTTGTTCTATAAAGAAAACAAAAAAAAAATATGTTAAAGGACGAATAACGGTACGCCATCCATTGCGTCATTTTAATTCTTGATGCTAAAAAAAGATAAAAATGAAAGCAAAAAACTTTAATCGCCAACTTCTGAACGCGTCATAGGATATCTTAATTTAAATATTATGATTTACGAACTACGAGTGGCATTACACCTTCAATGAACTCAACCTATCGCAGTCCACAGTTGGACAAAAACCTCTCCCAAGCTGCAACAGAACACTGTCCTCCGCCTTCCGCATCCAGTCTGTCCCAGCCACCTTCTTAAGGTCGTCGGTCCATCTAGATGGGGGGCATCCCACTCTACGTTTGCTGAGACGCGGTCTCCACTCTAAGACTCGTCAGCTCCACTGGCCATCGGTCCTTCGACAAACATAGCCAGCCCACTGCCACATCAACTTGTTTACTCTGCAAGCTATGTCGGTAACTCCAGTCCTTTTCCGGATAACATTGGTTCTGATTTCTCTCTCTCTCTTCTATCTTCTGTCTCTTTATGTGACAAAAAATATAGCTCCATTCAGTCCCACTTATCTCGGTATTAATGTACCTTTCTTCTCTCTCATGTTACTTTCATTTTAATTTACCTATTACAAATTAAAATATGTTTTGTAATACTTATTAAATTATGAGTCGTACCCATTCGTGCAAGGAAAATGGTTTATATAGGTATAATGGCATACAATACATGATACAAGGCAGGTAGTCCTTTTCCCTGATACATTCTAATTAATAAAATATGACAATCGCTGCAATTTTAACTATACAATAAAACCCATTTACGTCATTTTTTGAGGTATTCGTCAGCTTGATTAACCCTACAAGGCACTCAGTTCCATATGTGAACACTGACTTTAATCGTTCCTATAGCTATAAAACTAGAAGTAGCAACATCTTTGACATCTTGATAGAAGCTGTTGTATTGTAATACTAAACTTTAGCTAAAGATGTCGTTCGTATTATAGTTAAAGTGTGAAATTTGAATGAAAGTGGAACGTTAGTCGTTTGCTTAAATGAAAAAAATATGAAAAAAATAGTTATTGAACTGTTTTGACTCGAAAAAAAACTTACAATTCAAAAAAGCACATAGGAAACTATTTCCTAAACAATTCAATTGTGCTGGTTTAATACCAAAAAGTATAGTTAAGGCTCAGTGATATGTGGAACTAAAATAAAAAATTGATTTTCTTCTTAAATATTTAGTTTTCATTTTTTTAAATATTTTCCCCTAAGTATTAACGACCAACTACATCACATGTACCGTGTGGTGCCGGACGTAAAGAATAACACCACCCCATTTCTTCCTGTGGGTGTCGTAAAAGGCGACTAAGGGGCTTACTAGAGAATGGGCAGCAGCGTTCTCTATGCATTTTACCACCATACTGCGATCGCCAACCCGCCTGCCAAGCGTGGCGATTATGGCAAAGCCCCCCAAATTGGGGGAGGCCTAAGTCCAGCAGTGGACATCCTACGGCTGAAATGATGATGATGATGACATCACATATATTTTTATCAGCGAGAGAAAAAAAAATTGAGCCTTGTAGGGTTAAAAAATGACGCATTGAATATTCTGCCTACCCTTTCACTCCTATATTGGGGTCGGCTTCCTGTCTAACAGAATGCAGCTGACTACCAGAACAGTACTGACAAACAAACGTTTTTTTGCAACAATTTTTTATTTCATGTTGTGCGTTTTGTTTGTGCAGAATAAACTATTTTTCTTTCTTTTTTTTCTTTTTTACTACCTGGATTACATTACCCAGTTACCCAGTTTCCCAAATAGGCAGGTTAGCATGACAGTTGTCTTATTTTAAGAGGGTCTCACTATGAGATACTCTTAGTTAGTACTGACAAAAAAAGCAAGTATAAATAAATAAATATCTTAGGACAAAAAACACCGTTATCTGATCCCTAACTAGGCAGAGCCTGTACTATGGCAACCAGACAACTGATAAACATACTTATATATTTCTAAATACATACATACTCTAAATAAATTACACCCTGACACAGAACAAAATATGTTGTGCTCATCACACAAGTTGTCCTGGGTGGGAATCGAACCCACGACCTCCGTCTTCGCAGTCAGGGTCACTAACCACTAGACTAACAGGCCAGTCAAAGGAAGTATGGAAGGGATTAGACTGTTTGTAAACAAACGCGTCATAACTTGTCTAAACCTGATAAATTGTCCCACTTATATGAGCTATTGAGCTACAAAGTCCAAATTATAGAGCTAAATATCTAAGAAATCACGTCTCAGTTACAAAGGTTTGAAAATTCCCAGTAACAGAGGTATTTCAATGTAAAAGTGTCGGGACCTCATTGTAATTATCAATAATAGAGGTTTCTCACATATTCAGGGCTCACTTATCCAGGTTTCATTGTTTTTTATAGTAATAGTATCTATTAATAGTTATTTTTTGTTATTTTTATATGGAGTGACAGCCTATCTGAACTTCACAACCCAGTTACTGGGTAACACTATAACCCTTTTTAAGACTGTTGTGGTCTAGCTAGAGTATTTAGCTTCTAACGCGTAAAGGCTGTTATGAAATATTGTATCGATCGAAATCATAACACCGTCCATTGCTGGACATATCTCGTAAGAGGCGACTAAGGGACGGACCGGGCGTCGGGAGTCGATAGCGGACTCCCGGCCACCGTAGGCGCGAGCTTGCGGGTGGCGATCAATGGGTAGCTCGCCGCCCGGTAAGGATCAGGCTCGGGTCGACGGCGCGTAGTGTTCCACGCGCGCCTCAAAGAAATGTCAGCAGCAATGTAGGGGTCTGCTAGGACCGATGCCTGCCAGGGTCACGAGATTGTTCGAAAGAGATACCGTGACTCTGGCACATGGGCAACTGAAGGAACACGGGTGGGTTTTAGTCAGTAAAAGTCTGACACGCCCTCCCACTCCGCCCAGAGCGGGAGAAGTCATTTGATGACTTCCCATCCAAAAAAAAAAAAAAAAAAAAAGGGACTTACTAGAGAATGGGCAGCAGCGTTCTCTATGCATTTTACCACCATACTGCGATCGCCAACCCGCCTGCCAAGCGTGGCGATTATGGTAAATCTCCCCAAAATTGGGGGAGACCTATTTGCAGCAGTGGACGTCTTTCGATTCAATATTATGGTTGAATTTCGGCTATTGGGCGACCATTAGTTAATCCAGATATGACTGTACCTTTCTTCAAAAAGTTAATTAAATCAACAAAAACCTCGTTTTTCACTTTTCCAGTGTCCTCCATCACATCCTGTTCAGTCTAGCGACTGGTTCTGAGAAGGAGGACGTGCAATACGGCCTGTTCGGACTCGTCTGCGAGAGGATGCTGGCTCAGGACCCTGCTCTGTTCGTCGGAGATGGTACGTTGATGTCTTTTTATCTTATTATAACTGGCCCGTTGGTCTCGAGCGCGAACGTGGGGTCCCGGGTTTGATTCCAAATCGGGCAAAGTGTTATTGGGATTTTTAAGCCGTTGATCCTGCGCCTGATCTCTCTCCGGTCGTGTCGGATTGCCATCCCATCGGACTATGAGAGTGAGGGAACAGTGAGTACCTCTCTGCTACGCCTGCACTATAATATCTCCCGCGCCGATGGTTAGTCTCCGTTGAGATTGGCCGCCATGGCCGAAATGCGGTTTGGAAGACTATATATAATTATGTTATTCAGAGATTAATTTATTGTGTAAAGTTTGCTTCCGTCAACATCATTGATACATCTGCCAAAACTTTCCTTAACTATGTTAGGGTCGGCTACTGTATAACAGTATTTTACATGGAGCTACTGCCTACCACAACCCAGTTATTGGTTCAATACAGCCGCAGTTTCGTATTACCCAGTAACTGGGATTTTGGAGCTCAGATAAGCAGTTCTTCCATATAATAGGTATTCAGCTGTTTCTGATTAGACTGCAAGCGGAGCGGAGGCCAAGCAGATTGACTTTATCCTACTAATATAAACGCGAAAGTTTGTATGTATGGATGCATGGATGTCTGGATGTATGGATGTGTGGATGTTTGTTCCTCTTTCACGCAAAACTACTGACCCGATTTAGATGAAATTTGGCACACAGATAGTTTACAACCTAGAATAACACATTGGGTACTTTTTATCCCGGTAGTATGTTCCCGCGGGATAATTTCTGACATCCACGCGGGCGAAGCCGCTGGCAAAAGCTAGTAAACCATAATTCTAATACAAACAACTACCTTTTGCCCGCGACATCGTCCGCGTAAATGTCGGTAATCGCGGACGCAGATGAAGTCGTGGATTAAAAAGTAACCTATGTCCTTTCTTGCGGTCAAGCTTACCCCGTACCAAATTTCACCAAAATCGGTTCAGTGGTTTGGTCGTGAAAGCGTAACAAACTGACTGAGTTACTTTCGCATTTATCGTTTTTTTTTTTTTTCATGTGTCTTTATACAGGATCAATTTTTATTCAGTGCGCAAACTGTAACCATGAATTCAGCACATCATTCTAGACCCCCCAGCGTAGAAAATTTTCGTCGGCTATACAAAAAAATAACAGCTGTTCCATACATTTTGACCCCGTAGGTATTGCATTTTTCTATGAAACAGGTGATTTTTTTTGTAATCCCGACGAAAAGTTTCTGCGCAAAGGAGTCTAGTATGATATACTGAATTCATGGTTACAATTTACGCACTGGATAAAAACTTATCATGTATATATTATCGTTTTTTTTTTTTTTTTTGAGGTTAGAATAATTGTTTATAAATATAAATTGATCTTATCTTTGATCTGTCTGGTCCACAGCAGGCCTAAGCCTCCTGAAGGGGGCGGCGCTGCGCTGCCCTCACCGGCCGCTGCTCACTCGCTACCTGGTGCAGTGTGTCCGCACGGCCATCAAGGCGGACGCCTCCCTCCTCACGAGCAAGGAGCAAGTCTTTCACGAGGTAAGTACTCCTAAATGAAAGAGGATGCGATAACGTAGCACACGAAATTCAAATTTTGTTGCGCTTTTTGCAATTTCCAGGACTGTGTCAGATTGTGTATAACAAAATATGATTCGCGACCATAACACTTATGTAATGTATTGTAATCAGTGATCGGATAATCGCGCGTTTATCTAAGTAAACCTCTTCCCTCGAAAGAATAATATGGACATTCCTTACTTAGTAAATAAGTAATCCTGGGTTCCCGGGATTGAACAATTTTGTAAAAACAACTATAAAAACTTAATGAAATTATAGCAGTAGTTATTTTGATTTAGTATCTTTATTTTATTCAAAACAGATGGTATATGAATAAAAATAATCCACTTTCATTGTAAATTAAAAGTTCCATTAGAGAATCGGCTTTTTAAATAAAATAAATACAATGGGAGTTGATCTTGAAAGTACGAGTAAGTATACATAATTCAAAGAAAATGTTCCATTTGCACAACGAGTTCTAACTATAATATATTTTGTACTAGTGATTATAATTTTGTATTTGTAAAGTCATGTTTGTTACGGTCGCAGAAAAAGAGGTGCACCTGCCAAACCCCCCCCCCTCCCCCCACCCCCCGTGAAATACAGGCGTGATCTTTTGCCATGTTTTATGTTATCTTGTTCAAATTCTTACCAAAGGATTTATTAAATTATTTATTTTTAATTAAGTATTAACCAGTAACTGGGTTGTGCAGGTCCGGTGGACAGTTGCTCCATGTAAAATACTACCTAGTACTCAGCTGTATCCGGTATTTTTTTTAATTTAGGTACAATAAGTCCCTTAGTCGCCTTCTACGAAACCCACGGGAAGAAATGGGGTGGTGTTATTCTTTACGTCCGGCACCAAGAGACTTACTAGAGATCGGGCAGCAGCGTTCTCTATGCATTTTACCACCATACTGCGATCGCCAACCTGTCTGCCAAGCGTGGCGATTATGGCAAAGCCCCCCAAATTGGAGGAGGCCTAAGTCCAGCAGTGGACGTCTTACGGCTGAAATGATGATGATGATGAGGTACAATAAACAGCTACAATAGTATTTAATTTTAACATAACAAAAAATAAATAGGTGTGAATTACAATATTGCAGCCCGCTAAATTATCCGCATATTAACACGTTGACGGAAAGTATTCCCTTACTGGTTAATCGTGTTGAGACACTACAAAATTCATTTTAATTAATTATTTTTTTTAACGTACGATAAGACAGTAAAAGATTAAAACTCTATCCGTCGTGAAACTACAGAATGCCCTTCCTTTTATTAGTATCATATTAGTATATAATATATAACGTCGCAAGGCGTACTGATTGCATGCAAGTCAAAAGGTTGACGTCGATAGGCGTACTGTTGTATTATTTTATCCAGAGAAAACGTCGAGAGGCGTTCTGTCCGTCAATGTGTTAAAAAACTAAATATAGGTAATGAGTGCCACCACAGTTGGGTTTGACTGGAAGCCAACCCCAATATATTTGGGAAAAGGCAGATGATATTTGTTCACATTCTACCTTTCGTCATTTCAGCTGAAAGACGTCCACTGTTGGACATAGGCCTCCCTCAAGCACCGCCACTTCAACCTGTTGTGCTTCTCGCATCCAACGTATTCCTGCGGTCTTCACCAGGTCATCAGTCCATCTTGTGGGCCGTGGCCCTGCAACGATACGTCTTCCTTTCTTTAATACAAATTGTATATCTTCGTCTTCAGGTAGACGCGCTGGGCGACGACCTAGTGATAGCGTGCGCTCGTGCCGGAGACCGTTGCTCCGACGTGCTGAGCGAGCTGGTGAGAGTACAGGAGGGCCAGCCGCCGCTGTTCCGTCTGCACCACACCAATGCTGATGGTGAGACCTGAGTTTTGTTTTTTTTTTTACCATACTTCGACTTTTTAGGTGATGGCAGACGGACGGACGGACGGACAGCGGAGTCTTAGTAATAGGATACGGAACCCTATTACTAAGACTTCGTTGTCCGTCCGTCCGTCCGTCTGTCACCAGGCTGTATCTCATGAACCGTGATAGTTAGACAGTTGAAATTTTCACAGATGATGTATTCCTGTTGCCGCTATAACAACAAATACTAAATACATCATAAAATAAATATTTAAGGGAATAAAGAAAGATTGTGACGTGGTATTAGAATGAACGAAATTGAATGAACTTGAAATAATGTACTTACATGCAAAATTTTTATCTTAAATTTAATAAATAACTGGTCATAAAAAACGATATATAGGTACTATATCAATATATATAATACATCGTCTATTGTTGCCAGAGGCAATAAAATGACTGAAGTGAAATGACGTGGTTTTATATTTAGTTTTGTTTCTATTAGAAGAAAATAAAAAAAGGAACTCTGTAGTTAGACGGGAAGTGAACAGCTGATTTTACGCGTCGTTCGTTAGATTATTTCAACATCCATTGCTACTTTTTTGATATTAGCCGTATTGTTTACATAAATGGAGTGCTGCTTTCAAAGAATGTAATTTTACATTGAAATAAAACTGAAAAAGAAGAAAAAAAAAATCCGGAGAAAAATTCCGGTGGAATATGATTCAAAATAAGGAGCTGAATGCACTCTTGTCAGTTTGTGGAGGGCTGTCCCTTACACCCGGTATATTTTATAATCGTTCATAAGGAGTAAGCTCCAGTCGTGCGTCGGAGCTGACACACATTGTTTTTTAACAAAGCTATTTTTATGTTGACTCCTATGCAGTGTATTTTTAAATAATGAAAGTTTTGAATTACATAGAAATTCCCTATAGATGCAGTGCAGGCGTTCCACTGATTCGCTATCCCTGTTCTATACGTTTCTCCTCATCCTTTCGAGGATTATAGGTGTAATGTTATTTAATGTGTTAATATGAATAAGTGATTTCCCGGATATCCGTATCCGCGGATATCCGAGGAAGAAGAATGATCCGTGTCCGTATCCGTTACTTTTTTGGCGGATCTTTTACCTTATTAATTTTCAATACATAGGTGAAATTCTATATACAAGTGATTAGGTAACAAAGAAAGACTATTACATGCCATTCAAATTATTTTTTCATTTTTTTAAATAAAATATTTAGTGACTAAACTATAAACAAAACAAAACAAAAGACATACGAGTCCTGTCAAGCAAAGCGTCAAGTGGCGTCGATTGAGTTAGAAAGTCAAAATCCGTATCCGCGGATCTTTACACCAAATTCCCGTATCCGGATCCGGTTCCGCGGGTATACATTTTTAACGATCCCGCACATCACTCATACGAATGTTCTATTTGCAGGATATACAGCATTGCATGTGGCTTGCAGTCAACACAGCGCCTCCAGCCCTCGACTTCACACCGTCCACGTGTTGTTAGCACACGCGGGCTGTCACATCACTGACGGAGTGAGTCACTCTATACTTACTATAAAGAATAATAATAAAAATGTTTATTTTATTCCACAAATAACACTTAGAACACGCTAAAGCTAGCACAATTAGTAACACAAAAAATGGACAACAATATACATCGGTGTTCATTTGTGGGAGTCTGATGCCTAAACAAAGCCACAGGATAAATGGCATCAAAACATATCGCCTCATTTATACCACTATCATCAAAACATTATGTTACATTTTATCATTAGTGTCAGGATGGTAAATATTTAAACGAAAATATTTTGAAAAAAAAAGAAATAGAAAAAAATACAATAATAAAAAATTAAAACAAAACTTTATGTAGAGTGTAGTGAGGCTTTAGGTGTGTGTCTGGTATTGTGTTCTGTAAATAGTGGTCCGTTTTGTGCCATTTCTTCCCGTGGCTGTCGTAAAAGGCGACTAAGGGACTTACTAGAGAATGGGCCACAGAGTTCTCTATGCATTTTACCACCATACTGCGATCGTCAACCCGCCTGCCAAGCGTGGCGCTTATGGTGAACCTCCTCCCTTTGCAGGAGCCCTTTGTCTGTGCGTAATCGACGTTTTTCGAAATTATGATGATGAGTCACCCGTTGGTCGAAATTCGACCATAATTTTAAACAGTTTGCACGTTATTAATTCATTATTATAAAAATATTAGCTTTCAGCAAATCCAGGCGTATAATTTTTTGTTGGATATGAAATGACGTCTCCCGCTCTGGGTGGAGTGGGAGGGCGTGTCAGACTTTTACTGACTAAAACCCACCCGTGTTCCTTCAGTTGCCTGTGCCAGGGCTACGGTTACTCTTTCGAACAAATCTCGCGACCCTGGTAGGACTTGTATAATTTGCTGTTAGCTTCTTTCAATAACTAAACATATGGTCAATCCTCAGGATCTAAAAGGCGGCGACACGGCCCTCCACCTGGCCGTCAACTCAGCTCACTGTGACCTGCAGCTGGTACTGATGATGTTCAACCAGCTGCCTCGCAAGGACTGGAAGAGTCTGGCGCATCATCCTAACTTGAGGTAAGAAATAATTCTGTTCATGTGGAGGTAAAAGAGAAAGATGTTGTACAGACGCCAACACAAAAAGCTACTACAGTCATTTAAATTTCTTTAATACATTTTCAACTTTATCGCTACAGTATTAGGTTCAAAATTGATTGGGGACAGTTTCGGGTAGCTTGATGTGCTGGCGTCTGTAGAACATGCCTCGGAATTTACGCACACCAACTAAAACCCCAGTTAAAATATTAATTATAATCATAATAATACAATACAATTATGGACTTTGTCTGAATAAATAAATAAATAATAATAATAATAGCTTCTGCCCGTGACTTCTTCCGCGTTAAATTTTTTGTTCCGCAATCCTTCCTATCGCATCGAATCGCCTGCCCGTGCGAGGTCTTCGTATTCGTGAGTTTTTTCTGTTTGCTCGGCTCTTAAAGGTCCTAGCATGATGTTATACAGTCTTATAGCCTTCCTCGATAAATGGGCTATCCAACACTAAAAGTAACTTCTGAGATTAATACGTTCAACTAAACAAACTCTTCAGCTTTATAATATTTAGATTTGATTACAATTAAAAACGTTATAGTGAGCCAACCTTAAAAGATAGGCATATGCTATCGAGACCTTTTTTCTTTAACAGATTTTGCAATAAAATTAAAACAACTTCGTTTTTTCTTCGACAGCACGAAGACCCCATTGGACCTGGCCCGCCTGGCTGCGAAGACAACCACCAGACAGAACTACCCACAAGAAGTATTGGACTTCCTCAAAAAATGCCGTTAAACACACACAGCGCCACTTATTTACCTGGCCGGTGGCTGAAAATGGAACTAACGAAATGAGTTTGTAAAGAGAAAAGTTACGGTATATTTTGTAAATTCTTTACCGTGAAAATTCGATGATTTGAGCTGTCATTAGTGTCAATTCTTAAAGTGAAATGACAGCTAACGTCAGACTAGCGACATCTGAGTTTTTACGGTGATATACAACATGTAACATAATTTAACACAAGACCTCATACATCCCAATTAGAGTAATGAGTTAAAAGCATAATACAATGACCAAAACTTATTTTTCTTAAAACTAATTGTTATTATTTGGAAAATCGTGTTGACCCTAGCATTACTTTGCGCAATTAAAATTTATTCTTATTGCCATGATATAAGATTGAATTTTCTTTGTCTCAGACGACGGTTGGGAAGGCAAATGATATTTTTTTTGAAAAAATACCGTATTAAAAGTAACTGAAGTCGATTCAGTAGTCAATTACGAACAAACTACTTTCAAAACTTGTGTTTATTCTGTTACACTTTGTATATACAGCAGACAGCATCGGTAGGTCTGTATTTTTTTTGTTTACCAATAGCGTTCACCCGGCCAGATGCGATTGACATAAAAAAACAAAATGTAATTTGAAAATAAGACAGAATTTATCAAATAAAATAAACTATAGAAGCTATTGAGACGTAACGGAGATACCCCAAAACGCCCCCCCTTACCACCACTTCCAAGTACCTTAGCTGGGAAGATCCATAAAACATAGACTAATAACAAACAACCTTTGAATCTTTGTCTATGTAGCGGCATCTACAACGCCACTGACGTCATGTGAAATCCTGCATCGCGCAAGCAGAGTTTACCGCGCAACTAAAAATATATACAACGTCCCGAAATCAATCGTCGGGCAGTTGCTTCTCAGACACGACACCCGTCTAGTCAGAGGATCCTCCCTGCACTACGTAGTTTGAACTTAACACCCTGTTCTTCATACGTCTGAAGTAATTACCCTGAGTGTAAACGGCAGCGTAGACTTCGTGTAACGATTAATCTTTAGTGCCTCAATTTATCGAGTGGGCGAGTCACAAAGCCAATAGTCAAACTTTATAAAAACTTATTACATATCGCACCTACGCTACGGTGCAAAAACGTTACTTATGCAATTTTTGTCAAAATTAATCTGAGTATGAGAAAAACAAAAATGTTCGCTTTAACTTTAATATGAAGTAGTTTAAATATTACCAGTTAATTTCTTCAGTCAAGAAGAGCTATACATTATAATAGGACGTCGAATTTTCAAACGCTTCTCCTGAAATATATTTTACTTTCTATGTAAATGTCCCCAAAAACTATCTTTGGTCCCACTCAAAATACATTTGGTTGTGCTAAGACAGTTACTGATACCTGTAGCCAACGTTTTTTTTATATATATATTCGGTCTAATTAGTATTTAAAAAACTATGTATTTCAATAGGTTTTCGATGAGAAAACCCGTCATTTCGAAAGCAAGTTTTATACTAAAAACATACTTTTTTAAAGAATAATCTTAATAGAATTCTTATTTATGTTGAGACCGAATATTTTTGTCTATGGCATGAAAAAAATTATCGTCCCGTTGGTTTATTGGTCCCCTTTTTTATCTATGCACCTGTCAATGTCAAAATATTGACAACATGGCTGCATTGCTAGCGTCAGTAACAGTATTTTAAACGGAAATGACACGGGAGTGCAGACCGTACAGGTAGGCGTCAGTGGTGGCGAGGTAGGAAGGGAAAAGGGCATGGGAATTCAATCTTGAATGCCGATCCAGCCCCTCCCTTACTGCCTTCTTCCAGCGATGCCCTAAGCCGAGGTCCGTACCCCACAGGGGGTGCCCTTAGCGAGTAGTCGCTTACTTTTAAGTTTTGAAGCCTAATTTAGAGACCTTAATTTATTAAGGTAGCCACAGGCAAGTCCGGTTAAGCAGCCTCATAGGTTGACCTGCGAGATGTCATTTCAAGGAAAAAATTGACAGCTTACGGAGTCGAGTTAGCAATAGTAATGCCCTCTATTACATAGGACTTATTACTTAAATGGTGAATTGTGTGAAGTACACTCATCATTACCACCATCATTTCAGTCGAAAGACGTCCACTGCTGGAGATAAGCTCTCCCAATTTGGAGGGGTTTGCCATAATCGCCACACTTAGCAGGCGGGTTGGCGATTGCAGTATGGTGGTAAAATGCATAGAGAACGCTGTTGCCCATTCTCTAGTAAGCCCCTTAGTCGCCTCTTACGACAACCATGGGAAGAAACGGGGTGGTGTTATTCTTTACGTCCGGCACCACACGGTACTTCTCTCACCTCTGCCCAACATTGCAGGGAATACAGATGTAGTGGTTTCTTATCTGTACAAACAACTAAAATCAGCATATGACTATCCTTTTCTAACTAGCAGAAAGCAACAGAGACAGATGAAGTTCAGAAATGTCAAACTGCTGAAATAAAATAGGTTTTTAGGCGTAATTTTATAAAATTTCGTCTCAAATTCTATGAAAGTTTTTGTCCGTCGTTTTGCGAACGCAGATAAAAATCAGATGCAATAGTTTTAGACTATGAAATAAATACTTTATGTCTATTACAATAAATGTCTTATTTTTGTATGACTTTATTAGTCTATAGCCCTCTGAATTCGTTCAATACAAAATGACAAGAATTGATAGTATTTAAAGGTGTAGTTTTATACATAAAATAATCTTTATTATTTGCATAGAATGATATGACAAATCCGCTCCCAAAAAGTTGAAAACGATATGAAATAAATACTTTATAACCGAAAAACAAGTTGTATATATTAAAATTAATTGATCAAAGAATATTTTTGATAAAAATATATATAATATTGTTCGACATGGTTGTGCGTTAAACACGTTATTTTTAAATATTCGTAGGTTTATGTTATCGATATTATTTCGCGTCATTTGGTTCCGAATTTGAAAATGAATGTAATGGATATTAAATAGAAGGGTATAACAAATTAAAAAGTTTTTAAGTACCATTTTGGTAATGAAAACATCAGTGTAGTGTAAGTGATGAGAAATTTAAACAAAAAAAAAAAAACATTTTACATGTCTATGGAATCCTTATGGCGCGAAAATACACAATAAAGTTAGTAGATGTAAGATTTAGAAATTAGTAAGTACTTTAAACGTTAAAAATGTATTTAAAAAGTCGTTTAATAGTCATTCTTAAGATATTTTAAAGAATGTTTGCTGTCATGTTTTATCTTTTGGGATAAGTTACCAAACCACAACAAGCGGCCCAATAAACGGTCTAGGAAAAAAAAACATTGAAATTCTGAAATACCTTGACAATGGCTTATTTTTCGATCATATGTATACATTTTGGTACCAATATACTTTTATGTTGTTATAGATTTATATCGATAATGTTAAAACTTATGAAAACCTGATCTGACACTTTGATAATCTTTTTCTAAAGTTAAAAAAAAAAATGATAGAATTTTCATTTGATTAAATACGAGAATTTATCAAAGTGTCCGTTTTTAGGTAATTTTAGAATATAGGTCTTATTTTAAGAGGCATTGTATAAGGATATATCAACAATACAGAATGCGTAGTATCTTTTGGCAGGTTGCAAAATGTAGTTATAAATGTACGGAATTTTTCCATACATTTATATTACCTATTTAAACTGTTTGCCAAGATAGACTAGGTGCTCTGTAGATGCTATATTGTACTCTGTCATAGAAAAATAAATAATTCCTCGTATTAAAGTGAAACTCCTGCCTTGCTTATGGAAAATAACGCAATCACATTGACATGTATGTAATATATAAAAAAAAAAAACAAGATGGAGTCAACACTATCTGACTACCCCTGAGAAGATATGGCGAAACAAAGTAATGTCAAAGTCTCTTAAACTCCAGATATAATGTTGTCAGATCTGGTCAGACATGCATGCTTGAGGGAGCAAAAAATACGCCTAATTTCACTTTCATACGATTTTTTTTGTTTTTACTATGATGGCCCATCATGGAAGGAGCATAAAGTTGACATAGACAACTGTTTTAGTGTTTTAAACTGAAACAAAAAGTAACGAATAACATAGGTTTTAAAGATATATTTTTATTTGATATAAAATAACATTGATTTTTAAGAGTAGTTATAAGTCTTGAATTCGTTTTGTTTACAAAAGTTATTAAGACAATGTTTTTGCATTCTTGTCGTCAATTAGCGAAGGCACTCAAATATATATTTGGGAATGTTTGAGACAGCACTACGGAATGGAAGCGCTGAAAAGAGCTACATTATCAATTGTCAAGACCGCCTGTCATGAGCGCAATCGCTAAATATTTTAATAAATGTATATATATACCTATTGTAAAATGTGATGAATTAGGCTGTTTTCTGAAAAAACCCTGTTATTTTTTATGAATTATGCTCTGATTACAATCTTGAAAAAATCTACAAATTATTCATGTTTGATCTCCTTTTGACAAGATAAAATACATACATACGGAATATTATTCTGAGTTTTATTGTAAATAAGCCACCCATCCCAGTTTTGCATGTTCATTTAAACCGCGCGGCCAACTCATCAAATTTGAAGAAACTTTCCCAGGATTTAGAGGTAATTTGTTACTATAGTATACACACCTCTTTTCCTGAATTTGTTACAAAAAAACAAAACTAAGACGCTATTACCAACAAGTTGGCCGCTAGAACCGCCACTTGCCGTAGTCATCGCCCTTGATTACAGAGAAACTAAATAATGCAGATAGGCGAATGATGCATCAAAAGAAAGGTCTTAATTTGTAGTATTTGTTGCAAAAATAAAAGTCATCAAAACGTAAATTTACAAAAAGATATGCTATATTTCGTTTCCAGGTTATGGGTAGGTAGGTATCGCAGCATAAATATCAAATTAATAGAGGCTTATGTGTATGAACAATTAGTTGCTAATTTGTTGCAGCGATTAAACAGGAAAAATACTAGAAAATAGGTTCAATAATTTGTTAGAGTCGATTTTGGTTGGCCTCTCGGACTGCAATATGCCTATAATATTGTACAATTGTGACGTTTGGCACATGCGCCGCGGCGTTCGGAAAGCGATTCGACACGACGCGGGTCGCGACAGCGGGTGAGCGGAGCAGACTGTCGGTAACTGGCTAACGGCCACGGCAGTGCTACCCTGCCGCCCGCGATTGAATTTCACCCCCCGCTGCAATATCGCCGCATGCGTCGGCCGCCGCTCGCTTTCATGATTTTATTACGATACATTGTAGATAGGTAGGTACATTATGCCCATGCTGTACTGATATAAAGCCAGAAAACAAAAAAAAAGGTTTGAATAAATTATGCCAATGTGTTCTATTACTGATACTGAACCACAGAAAAGAAATTGCGCACTGGTTAAAAATATTCCTTCATATACATACTGTATACTGAAAGCTTCTGCCACTTAACTAGGGTAAAAAACGTTGACTGAAGTCGTTAAAAATACAGTCGAATTGAGAACCTTCTCCTTTTTTTGAAGTCGGTTAAAAATAGAAGAAAGACCACAGACCACAACCCTAATCAGAATTGAATTTAACGTGCTCTGAGCGCCAAGGACTTGAAATGAAGTCAAAGAATGACTTCATGAAACAAAAAGAGGTGTATGTTTCTTTGATACTTATAATTTATACTGTTTTTTCTTACTAGGGATACTGTGAAAGAAAAGAAATATGGAAATATTTAATCAGTTTTTATTATTATCCGGGCATCGCGTTCTGTGTACGTCGACGGTGAAAAGGTTAAAGAATTTTTGTGACGATAACTATGCTGACATACATCACACACGGTTTTTCACCAGTGTGTATACGAATATGTCTAGTAAAATTATTTCATAAAAACTACGCTCACATACTTTACACTGTTTTACGCAAGTGTTG
The DNA here is from genome assembly GCA_947507805.1 of Aporophyla nigra. Classification (NCBI taxonomy): domain Eukaryota; kingdom Metazoa; phylum Arthropoda; class Insecta; order Lepidoptera; family Noctuidae; genus Aporophyla; species Aporophyla nigra. Next base: position 8,169,271 of record OX382319.1, on the reverse strand, counting down.
ACACAAAAATGTTTCCAAAGTTCATCACTTTGACTAAAACTAAGTTCACATACATTATACTTATAAGGTTTTTCACCAGTGTGTATACGAATATGGTTTGTTAAAGTTTTCTTTACACCAAAACTTCGTTTACATACGTCACACTTATAAGGGGTTTCATCAGTGTGTATACAAGGTGGCGTTTTGGATCTGCAAAACATTTCACGAGGTAATTATGTTAGTGATTCTCGACCCGAATCAACAATAAAATGGGCAGGTATTTTTTTTTCATTTTATTCTTATTTACGGAAATCGGAAAGTGTGAACTCCCTTTTTTAAAACGCGGCAAGTCTGTACGTGTCCTTAAAATTCGCTTTCACACACACAAAGAAACGCAACCGACATTTCTTTCATAGATTCTAAGCCGCGCTCCCCTCCCCCTAGTCACGCCCCCGCGGCTATCGATCGCAAGCACATAAATCGGGTCAATTTATTAGTGTGATCGATGGCGCCGTCGAGTGCATACGATTGCATATTCCGCCCCTCCAGTGCGCCTTCGATTAACGGTCGCGATAGGTAGTACCAGTAAGTACCGGTAGGTAGTAACCTAGTTGTAAAGATGACGGACCAATACTCCAATGTAGAGTTGGTGGAGATGGTCCGCTTGTATGCCATCAGTGGTCATATATTGTCTAATGTATCTCGAGCCATCGAAATGTTCGCAGAGTTATTTCCCAATCGCCAACGTCCCTCGCATAGGGTAATGCTGGCTGCTACGCAGAGACTACGCGATTATCGGCAGTTCGACGTTCCCCAGCATGCTGAAGGTCGCGGCAACGAAGGCTTGCCTGTCGCCTTGCAGGAAGATATCCTGGAATTCTTCCGGCGAGAGCCACGGGCAAGCACGCGGGAGGCTGCTCGACGGTTTGGAGTGCACCATTCCACTGTGTGGCGGCTACTGCACAAAGAAATGCTGCATCCTTTTCATTACCGCAAGGTACAGGATCTCCACCAACTTGATAACGCCACGCGAGTTCCATTTTGTCGCTGGTTGCTGGAACACCAAGACGCCAACATCCTGTGGACGGAAGAGTGTTTATTTACTCGAGTTGGCGTCTACAATGTTCATAACGAACACTGGTGGGCTCACCGCGAAAACAACCCGCACGTGACTCAGAGGCATTCTTATCAAGTGATGTTCAGCTTAAATGTGTGGGCTGGTATAATAGGAGACCAATTGCTTGGACCCTATTTTATCGATGGTCACCTCACTAGTGCCACATATCTGGAGATGTTGCAACACGTCGTCGAGGAGATGTTGGATGAAGTTCCTCTGGCAGTGTATCGCAACATGTACTTCCAGCAGGACGGTGCACCTCCTCACTATCGGTCCTAGCAGACCCCTTCAGTACTGCTGACATCTCTTTGAGCCGCGCGTGGAACACTACGCGCCGTCGACCCGAGCTTGGTCCTTACCGGGCGGCGAGCTACCCATTGCTCACCGCCCGCAAGCTCGCGCCTACGGTGGCCGGGAGTCCGCCCCTCACGCCCCTGGACTTTTATCTGTGGGGAGACGTTAAAAGATTGGTGTACACAGACGAAGTCACCAGTGTTACCCAACTACGTGCAAAAGTGATCAGTGCTTTCGATACAATACAAACGAATGTGTTTGTATTACATAAGCTGAAGGAAAATCAGCAACGTCGTGCTAGACTGTGCTTGGAGTGTGACGGTGGAAACTTTGAACAATATCTCCAGGTCACATAAGTAGGTAATTTATTTATTTGTACATAGACAATAATTCGTAAATACGATGTTAGCTAAATCAACTTGATTAGTGTAAATAAGTTGATTTAAAAATTTTAACTACGCCAAAAATACCTATCACACAAAATAATTCACTTAAAATCCCTAACAGATGGGTACCTACCTACTTAACTAGCACAAATTATCTTGAGGTATTTTTGTCGGCCCTCGCCCGTTAAAAAGTAGGAAGGAAAATCTTAAATCAACCAATTTAATCTAAAAATAAAAACGAAATCGTCCTTGGGGCTAAATTTACCTACAAAGCGCGCCGACTGCCTACATTATGATTATTATTAGATGCGTACCTAAACCCCGCGCCGCGCTCGCGATCAGTTTCACAGTTGTGCAACAGGAACTGCTTCACGTGCTATGTAAGGTTTATTTATCTCCGCCTATGATTTTATTCATCAGCTGATAGGTAACTAACGACGCCGACGTGAGCTTTTTTTTGGCGCAGTAGTATCTACAACCTAGTATTATTATTTATCGTAATAGGCCAGTGGTTAAGGCGTTCTCCTCTCATCCATGAGGTTGTGGGTTTGCAACTGAGCAAGTACCACTGTGTTATTTTTTAAATTCATAATGATGTAAGTACTTCCGAAATTTATCTAAGACATCACTGAAATCCGGTGTTTCGGTAAGAACTTAATTAAAGCCTTTGGTTCCGATTGATTTGTAGCTCTCGGACAGTCGTTAGTTACCATACGGGTCGGTACGGGTCAACGACCTTACAGCCCTGCCGTATGGTCATTGGTACCTACGGGTAGTCAAAGGCCAGAAAGTTGACAATTAATCTAACAAATGGGTAGGTATCGTGTTATCAAGTAACTGGTTTGCTGAGGTCTGATACGCAGTCGCCCTACGTGATTCACTGGCACTTCATGTAATTAGCTGCATACCGTTAGACTGAAAGCCGACCCTAACATAGTTGGGAACAGGCTCGGCAGATGATGAAGATTTTCGCATTGTAATGATGCTTAAAAATGAGTTATTATTTAGCGAAATTTAAAACAATAATGTAGGTACATTGTGATTTTCAAATTCGAACTACATCTAAGGTTAAATTATTTGCTATAAATTGCTGTAGCTACAACAACTTGTACAGATCGCGGGCCGCGGCACGTTGGTTTAACCTTCAATGCGCAGTAACAGATTTTCGCGTGTCAATCGAAGTGCGGTATGACGTGGGAGCCGCGCGTAGGCCTCTGCCTCGAATATTGCGGGCAGCGGGGCGGCGGCGGCGGCGGCGCGGGAGCGGCAGGATCTAATGCGTAAAATCAAATGGACCGGCCCTCGAACACAACGGCGCGGGGGCGGGCAACGAGCGGTGCACTCCAGTCAAGCGATGACCGCCCAAGTAGCACAGAACTGCATTATAAATTGTCACATAAGGCCCACAGCGGTACTCTGAGCATTTAGATAGAGTTATTAGTATTCACCAGGGGTGTAACAGCTGTTTAGAAAAATACGTGGCCAACTATAACGCTATTTGCTGTACAGTAATTCTATTAAGCACCACAAACACGCCACAAAGTCACTGTTATTCAGCGCTTAGTAGTGCAGTACCCTATCAGCTGTAAGTTTTCTGAATAATAGCCCACACGTGTACTATAAAACCGTTGCATTTTAAGAGAGAACATGTAACCCACTATAATGTAATCAGTTACTTTGTGAACTTATTTAACAAAAATGTAATGCTTTATGCTGCATACAGGTTCACTTGTCCCCTATTAGTCAGTTGTTACCATACACTCGAATAACAGCATACATCGAAGTGTCGGCATGCGCGAATGGAACATTGGACGCGACGGGTTCCGTATGTTATATTTATAAAAAAATAAATAAAATGAAATCAATTTATTTCAGACATAACCCATATTACAAAAATTAAGATAAAAGTAACAATGCTGCAGCAGAAAACAATAAAATGTTATCAACAAACTAAAAATACATGTCACTTAGTTGAAATAAAAGCAAATGTCGGATTTAAATTAAAGTAACAATAAATAATAATTGCACATATTGACAAAACAATACAAAAAAGCCTTTATAAATAGAGATCAGTGTGTTTGGTGACATTAGGCTGAGTACTCTCTGCTACAAAAATCTTCTTATAACCTACACATTTTCGGGACTAATATGGTTGTCACAAAATTAATATTGGTATGTTTCTGGTACTTTCTTAAAAATGAAGAAGATTTATTAAGAGAAATCCAAGATTTTTTAAATTATAATATATAAATTAATTTCGAGAGTTTTTAAGATTCCAGATTTCGACAATTATTGTCAGAGGTAGTCAGTTAGGAAATACCAGTACAGCTAGCATCTAAAAAAACAACGTAATTTTCTTTATGTTTATTTAATTTCCCCTTTTTAAAGAACAATTTACGGTGTACCACCCTGGTTCAGGCCTTGAATTTTCATCTTTTTATAATTTCAAGGAGTATAAAAGTACTTCTCGGTGGCCACCATAGAATTTCCTTAGTTTTCCACGATGCAGGAACGACTGTTAGATCGACAACATCGCTCTCTATAGTCTGAACTATTTTGAAAAGCTTGTTCTGTAAAAAACAAGAGAAATGTATTTATTATAATAGAAGTATCAGTTCCTTAAAATGACAACACTACCTATACAGTTTTTAAGGAAAAAAAAACCACAAGATATAATAACATATTAAATACCTAAACTTAACGTAACATAATAATTATATACAAAACATCTACAGACACAAACATAGAGGACCTACTTTACTACCTACCAAAATAGCAGGAATTAAGTCGATCGCAACTTATTTACTTTTATTCGCAACCCTAAATTGAAATGATATTGTTCATCTATCGTAGAATACGAACGACCAACCCAGTTGCGATTTAGCGATAAACTGATGATCTATGTAAACAAATAATGCGACATGACGTCGTCACGATAGCGTTGCATGCACCATGTTGCAGATCAAGCGAAATGTTTCATAAAAAATACTTTTCGCGTCGCATAAATACTGTGCGTATGGCATGTCAATTTCAATTTCATATGGAAGTAATTAATTATTATTAGGCCAGAAGAATACATTATTTTTACATTAGGTAGCTATCTACTAAGTTATAGGTATTTCGTCGCATATTGAATAAATCAATAACTTATGTATTTTACATACCCTTAATTAAATTATAATATCAGCTACTTAAATTACAATTTAAATTAAATACTTATCGTCGAATAACAACTAAAAAAAGGAACAAAATGGCTTTAAACGAACCACGGCGGAACCCTAAAAGCTTGGATCCATAAAGGTAGTTATCAAGGTAACTGATGCAAATGTGAACCAATATAACTCTCCTAATCGATCCATGTCTGATTTGTATTCCACAAGTGCCAAACTATTTTACTCTTTGCTGAATTAAACGCCACATGTGAACACCCGTACAGACCTTAGCATTATATTAACATTAAAACTGTTCACTTGCCATCCGCCATATTCACTGCGTTACTGTGTATTATTATAAAATTTTATCTTTAAATTTTTGTTTATTTTATAGGGTATCAATCGTTATTAATTTGGATTACAAATTATTTACACGAAAACAGTTTTTTTTTTTTGTTTTCTGTGTACTAAAACAAACAAATTTATTTTATATTCATTCAATTTTTGTTACTTTTCTTTTAGTATTTAGTGGTATTCCGAAGGCGCGTGAAAATTTTGAACTAAATATGTATGGTATTTGACAGTAAAGTTACCTTCCCAATAAGATTTGAAATATAATAGCAGGAAATCGAAGTTTAACTTACCTTAAATGTTATGTTTATTTTCACAATGGCTCCTGAGATCTTGCACACAACGATACACTTCATGTTTTACAATTTGACAGTTCATATTAAAGAAAAATAAATAATATTGAGTTATTGCATTCCACAATTTCGCTCAGTGTGTCATTTCAGCTGTTTAAAAGTACACACAATGTACACATTCATCTTCCTTGCTGTATAGTAAGTCACACGTGCCTTGTTAATCAGGCAATATTCAGCTCTTGCGGTGACTGTTACACACATAAATGCTACTATAATGTTATTATAATGCAATTATTTATCAATTGGAACTCTTACTCAGCTATGTGCTGAATAATTTGTGCCCAAATTAGAGTTATATCATCGGAGGATGCGCTGTCTACGCTATTATTCAGCAACTAATGCATTCACTGTGCACTGTAAAAATGCTGTTAACCAGCACTTTTGTGCTACTTGGGCGCCCGCGCCGCCGCCGCTGCCGCCCCGCTGCCCGCAAGATTCGAGGCAGAAGTCGTAACCATAGCAACGACCGCCTTTTTAGTTCAGTTCGTTTCGTAGAAATGTGGGCGGAGCGTCGTACAGGCTGTCGTCACTGGTCATTGTATTCACGCACACATAGACGTGACGCGCGATAAATCGCAATGGGTGATTCTGTATTTTTTAAAGAGGGTTCTATGTTCTATGTTATGGGGGTTTGGTTTCCGCACTTAGTCCTTTGAGTGGACCATTGTGCGTGGGCCATGGCGGCCGTCGGTATTTACTCCAACCAGCCCACCTCCCTCCAGAAGTTGATTGTGTCTCCTGGTCTGCTAAGAACGTCCGTGTATGATTTGGGTGTCCCGAGGGTATCTGTCCTAATCTTGGTGACGCCTGTACATTCGAAGAGTACATGCGCAACGGTTTCCTCAGCCTCCATGCAGGCCCTGCACAGGGGGCTGGCCGTTATGCCTATTGTGTGAAAGTGCTTGTTTAGCGGGCAGTGTCCTGTGATGGTGCCCGTCATCAGACGCAGACCATCCCTGCCCAGGCGTAGCAGACGTCTGGTTAGCCTGCCATCCGGGGATGGCATAGCTTCCCTGCACTGCCTGCAGCCTGGTGCCGAGGTCCACCAGCTCTCCGCTTGTGTGTGGGTAAATTCCTGCAGCCACCTGCGTAGCTGGTTAAAGGGGATGGGCACGATGGGCTCGGGGCCGCAGACTGACGCGCTGGATGCCTTTCTGGCCAGTTCGTCAGCAGCGTCATTGCCTAGTGATCCACTGTGTCCTTTTATCCATTGCAGTGTCACTTTGTTGCGATTAGAAACCGTTACCCGTTCTAATGCGTTGTGACATTCTAGTATAAGGCTTGAGGTTATGTAACGTTTGGCTAGGGATTGGAGGATTGAAGCGCTGTCGGAGAGTATACATATATGAGTGTTCGTAACTCTTCTGGCTTCTATGGCATACGCCGCCTGTATAATGCCCACGCATTCCGCCTGGTAGACGGTGTTGAGCATTCCCAGCGGGCTGGATATTTTTATGTTAAGGTCGTGTGAGAAAACTCCGACTCCGGTCCCAGAGGTGGTCTTTGAGCCATCAGTGTAGACTCTTAGCTCTTCCGGGCCCGAGTGGTCGTTTTGTTCTTCTGCGAGTATAACGTTGTAGTGCTTTTGAAAGTAGTGTAGTTTTGGGGTTTTATCGCAGGGTGATGCCATCATTGGTTGTCGCTTGATCGCATCGTCCCTAATGCGTGAGTGCTTGACCCTCGAGTCATTGCTTAGGGTCCCTGCTATATTCAGTCTTAGGGCAGCCAGGGCAGCCTCCTCCCGCACGATTAGGTGTAGAGGTGGTAGCCCGAGCATTACCTGTAGGGCAGCGGTGGGTGTAGTTCTCAAGCAGCTAGTGATGGCTACATAAGCGAATCGTTGCACCTTTTCAAGGTCTTTTTGGGCTGTGCTCAGGTCTGTTCTGGGCCACCAGACTATTGAGCCGTATGTGATGATTGGTCGAATAACTGTGGTGTATAGCCAGTGGGTGACTTTGGGGCTGATTCCCCAATTCCTGCCAAGCATTCTCTTGCACTGCCACAGGGATATGCTGGCTTTTGTAGTTATGTAGTTGGTGTGTTTTGCCCAATTCAGCTGTTTGTCCAAAAATATGCCCAGGTATTTGGTTTCAGTTGAAAGGCTTAGGGTGGTGCCAAACAGTCGTGGCAGTTCGAGTTTCGCGAGTTTTCTCTTTTTTGTAAAGAGGATCATCTCGGTTTTTGTGGGGTTTACTGATAGTTGGTGTTTATTGCACCAGCCCTCTACTATTTTCAGGGCTTGGCGCATGAGGTGGCATAGGGTGTTTTCATGGGTGCCATTTATTATTATGGTTATGTCATCGGCGTAGCCTACGGTGAAGTAACCTTTAAAGAGGGTTATTAAGGGAGTTATTCTAAAAAAACAATTTATTTATTTATTTAAACTTCTCGCACACAAAAAAGGTACAAAGGCGGACTTAATGAAAAATTAAAAAAAAAAATGAAAAATCTAAAATAAAAAGTATTATTGATTATTGACTTGGTATCGTATTGTTATATGATTATTTACGAGTCTCATAACAACCTCCTAAAATGTTTTGCAGGTTCAAAACTGCATCTTGTATAAAAATGGTCCGTTAAAGTTCTCTTTGAACTATAACTACTTTGACATTCCTTACACTTAAAAGGTTTTTCGCCTTTGCGTATTTGAACATATCTAGTAAGACTACTCTTTTCATAGAAACTTCGTTGACATACGTTACAATTGTAAGGTTTTTCGCAATTGTGTATTCGAATATGTTTCTTAAGTTCGGAATGTTTACTAAAACCAATTTCACATACATTACAATTATAAGGTTTTTCACCAGTGTGCATACGATTATGGACCTTCAAAGTAGACTTAGAAATAAAAGTACGCTGACATACATTACACTTATAAGGTTTTTCACCAGTGTGTATACGAATATGACTTGTTAAAGTACTCTGTTGAGCAAAACAACGTTGACATACTTGACACTTAAAACGTCCAGTGTGTATACGAATATGACTTGTTAAACTAGCCTTTTGAGTAAAACTACGTTGACATACTTGACACTTAATAGGTTTTTCCCTTGTATGTGTACAAATATGGATTTTTAAAGTTTTCTTTGCACCAAAACTTCGCTTACATACGTCACACTTATAAGGGGTGTGTATATATAAATGGTCCGTTAAAGTTTTCTTTGACCTATAACTACTTTAACATACCTTACACTTTAAAGATTTTTCGCCTTTGTGTATTTGAACATGTCTCGTAAGACTACTCTTTTCATAGAAACTTCGTTGACATACGTTACACTTGTAAGGTTTTTCGCTATTGTGTATTCGAATATGTTTGTTAAGCTCTGTATGTTTACTAAAACCAATTTTACATAATATTACAATTATAAGGTTTTTCTCCAGTGTGTATACGATTATGGACCTTCAAAATAGACTTAGAAGTAAAAGTACGCTGACACACATTACACTTATAAGGCTTCTCACCAGTGTGTAGACGAATATGGTCTATTAAAGTGTTCTTCGATCTAAAACAACGTTGACATATATCACACTTGTAAGGTTTTTCGCCAGTGTGTATACGAATGTCTTGTTAACTGACAATTCTGACTAAAACTCCGTTGACATAAATCACACTTATAAGGTGTTTCACCAGTGTGTATAAGAATATGACTTGTTAAAGTACTCTGTTGATCAAAACAACGTTGACATACTTGACACTTAAAACGTCCAGTGTGTATACGAATATGACGTGTTAAACTAGCCTTTTGAGTAAAACTACGTTGACATACTTGACACTTAAAAGGATCTTCCCTTGTGTGTGTACGAATTTGGTCTGTTAAATCACTTTTATAACCGAAATTACGTTGAATAACATAAAGTTTGGTTCGTTCACCAATTTGAGTACGCTGATCACATTTTTTAGGCTCTTTGGAAGTAGCGCCAGGTTTAGACGTACGTCTTTCAGTTGCCCGGATAACTTTCCAGTCTGGTTTTTCTTTTGTCGTTTGCTTGGATGTTATTGGATCCTGTAGTTTTATTCTTTGCGTGTCTAGGTTCCGTTTCTTCGCAACGGTCACCCCTATGATTATAACAATATATTATAAAATCGGTTAAGTACATCTACAGGAAGAACATAGACATGTACACGAATCAAAATAAAAGCACTTTCCATCATTCCCACTAGGATTGAAAAGGATGAATTTCTGGCGACACTTAATCATCACAGACATGCAGTACAAATTTGAACTAAAGTCGTCGTATGGTTTCTTCCAAAATTATATGATATTTTCAATCAATCTTCTTATCACAGTATGTTGCTGGACTTGGGCTAAGTTTATCTTCAACATTCGTACCTATCAGTTACTTTTTGTCTATCCATCTTGCAATAATGTTATCCGATTCGTTATTTCAACTAATAATAAATTCTGTGTCTGATGTGACGATCAGCTTTATTGTTATCTTCAGGATATTCAGGAAATCTTAGCTGTAAATTTGAATTATTGGTTTGATTGAAAATATTTACTCGTACTTATCAATAAATTTGACGTGTTCAAGAGAAAAAAAAACAACATTACTTAATTTTTTTTTAAAGGATTGTGTGGTTTTTATGAAACCTCGGTAAAAGTGAAACTTTTTTTCACATAATAGACATTTAACTTAATAAAAAGACTTAATTTAATATTCATACGAAATAAGTTAAATAATAAATTCAAGCACTCAAAATTGAAATAAATCCATAAACAACAACATGCACCAGCGAGCGCCTTTCACTTTATCCCTACTCCGCGGCCGACCGTCACGCGACATGCAACACACAGGCGAAAAAGTGTGAGACGATGTAATAAAAGTTTCACTTTAAAAATCATTGTGTTAGTATCTTACATATTAATGCTATACTCTAAAGCAAAACAGTACCTGAGTCTGGATTGTTGTAAAATTCAATAAATGGATTTGCATCATGTTGTATAAGCGGCACAATTTTAAGATCTTCCTCATTTTCATCAGGGTGACATAATTTTCTGTATGCTTCAATAATTTTGTCAATATCTAAATTTGCTTCGAACTCTTCACGACGAGCTAAAATCAGTTGTTCGTTTTCTTCATAAATTTGATTGAATCGCATTTCAGCCAAAATGTCCCTTTCTTCATTACGAAATGGAATGTACAAAGTAACCATTTCACGTTTGTAGTCTAACATTTGATTTGCCATATTGTAATGTCGATAGCGTACAATCCTTGGAGTTTTCCGACGGTAATATACTTTATTACTTTGATGATTAATATTTTCTTTTGGTTCTAACCCTTCTTCAATGTCTACTTCATCTTCTGAATTCAAATTTTCGTCTGTAATCTCAGGTTCAGACGGGTTTTGTCCGGATTTGACTGCATACCAAGCAACAAACTGAATCAACGTAATATCTTCTAATTCTGCAGGTCGATTTTCGTATTTTTCGAAACAATTTTCTTTCCAAATATTGGTATCGTTATCAGAAAGTCTTTCTAATTCTTTCTCTGTTTTTCTAATACGATGACGTTCCTGAGGCCACATCGTAGGTATGAATTCGACCTTAAGCGTTGATTTAGACATTGGCTCCCTAAGAAGAAACCATGCTGCTTCTTGGCTGGACATTTCTATTGTATTTAAAATATTAACACTCATATGTTTTGTCATTTCAACTAAATCTAAATTTGGATTTTCTCCCAAAAGATCCAGTAGTTCCCGCTGAAGATTACTAGTGCCTCGATTCGATTTGTTTAAATACTCCACAACGTATGCAGCACAGGAATACTCATCTGTTATGTATTGGATATCCATGTTCGACTGCAAATGGTGAAATATAAATGGATTAAAGAAGTTATGCCATTTTTCATTAGGGTGCCGTTTAATGAAAACCATTGGCCGTAAAATTCCAGCAGATAGAATTTTATGATAGTCCTCATCTGATGTAATGTTATTTTTATTATAAAAATCATCAATATCATCGTAGTTATTGTTTTCGAGATTTTGGTGTATTGTTTTATATCTTTTTTTATATTCATCATAAACGTTTCTTTCATCAGTAGATTCAGCTAAAGGCTTGAGTAGTATAGTTGACCGACTAGGCATGAAAGGGGCGTTGAATCTGCATTTTCGTTGATTCCGATTGTTTTTATAACATGTAAAAGTGTGATGGTGTGTGACGATATTAATATTTCCTGACGCTTCTGTGCTCGATACTGAAATTAAATCATCAATAAGCTGAATACTAGAATTCATATCTGCTCCAAAAGAATCTTTAGGCGCCTCATTCAGCCAAAGTAAAATATGAGCATTTTGACTTCCTCTGTGTTGAAATTCAATCCTCTTGAAATAATGTTGAACATAATGCCTACCGAATGGGCTAACGGTTTTATGTTGGAGAATTTTCATCATGACATTGACGAGTTTGTTGAAATAAATGGCGCATGTCACAGCATCTTCATTTATTAACTCTGCCTTGACTTTATAATGCAACTGATCAATTTCTAAATCAGTTATCTCCGTGCCATATTTCAATTTATGCAATGTTTTCAAAAGCCATTTCCATGATATTTCATTGGCACTCATCGTCAAAAATACTGTTGGCTTACCAAGTTGCCGGATCATTGCAAAGAGGTCTTTTTTTCGACTTTGCCAATATTGTACTGAATTCGGTATCGATTTAAGAAAAGCCAAATTTGATTCCATACAGCCGTTAAGATATTCAGAGGATAATATCTGGTCTTTTGTTATACCTTGTCCAATATGTTTAAAAGCAATACTGATGTTTTCACTCACTCGAAGTCGCATAATCTTCATGGCTAAGTAGAGCAAGTGGCGAGGAGTAACTCCTCGTCGATCAGAGCGCCGCAATTCGCTTGTTGCAACCGAGTATGCCTTACAGTTAACACCATCTTTGAATTTCCGAAATTGTCCATAGTAAATTGCTGGGAAAGACAATTCTTCTGCATGAGAATCAAACAGCAAGCTAGGTCTTTTGTTCTCTCCCGGTGCAATTTGTAAATGTTTATCCTCCGACCATAAAAGAGTATGCTGTTCAGCAACTAGACTATCTTCAATTTCAATTGGTTCAGCGATATCGTCTAAAACAACAACTGGATTTTCACTCGCATCGGTTAACTCTCCCAAGAAATTCTGACTAATTTTAATGCCATAATGTTTATAAAGCGGAGTAGCTACAAGATAACTGAGCCAGTCTTTAACAATCCTCTTTTTCACTAATCCGTGCAAATAACTAGATTTGTGTATTAAACGTTTTTTTATGTGTACATTTATACAATAATCATCATCTATATTTCGAGGCAGAGTTTGAACCATGTTATCAACGTCAACGGGCACATTGATTACTTGTCCAGCGATACCATATTGCCCTTGTACGTATCTTAGCCGTCGAATTTGCATAAAGGGTAATCTCGGTGATATTAATCGCTCGGACACTAAATCCAATTCAGGGAGATTAGGCTTAGGCGGATACTTAAATCCATTGTACACAGCCAAATTTGGTATTTTTCCAGCAATTAACGAGGTTTTACAGGTCGCACACACAAGAATGTCTTGCAACGAGACAATTGGGCAGATTTGTTGTAAAATTGCGCTGCACGATAAAGGTGGAGATTTCAAATCATTTTTGAACCATATTCTATCACAAACAGTGCACGCAAAACCAAATGGATTATCCTCAAATAAATTTTTAAAAAGATTATGAGCTCCATTATGTCTCATATATAATGTATAGATCGATGAAGGATTTTCTTCTGCGTGAGATCTTCGTGCGTTGAGTCTTCGTCGGTACCGACGACAGCGTACGCCCTCAGGAGTGTTTGCATTGCCAGTTGTATTTTCAGGAGCCTGCGGCGAAGATTTATGTTTGAAAAATTGTTGAAGGTGATCTGACGAGTTTTGAAATTCCTCTGGATTTACAGTTAATTCTCGACTTGTACTTGTATCTCGACTTGTACTTGTATCTCGACTTGTACTTGAATTGCTGTCACTAGTGCCTTGGTTAAAACTGGCACCCGATTTTAGCCGCTTGCATTTTTGACGATACCTGCGGCATCGTTCCGCATTTAGTTGCTTTTGATGTAAAACTTTTTCTATAACAATATTTTCAGTTACAGGCTCACCACTTTCAACGGTACTCGGCATAGCATCTGTTAAATAAAATTAAATATATTGAATGGACCGAATATAAATTTAAAAAAAAAAACGTGTTGCACTCGTTACACATAGCACATAGGATTTTTTATCAACTTATGCAATTTAATTATTTTTTATTTATGCAGTATTTGTTTTTTCTTTGATATTAATTATAGTTACACTTTTTGAGCGTGGTGACCGATAAGAATACAATATTTTTTCTTTTATTGAATAAATGAGAAGTTAATATCGTTTAAAATATTTTTATTATCTTACAATACGTGTAGGTTATTCAGGAAATTTTATCATTGAAACTATAGGATTATGGTAACTAAAATAAGAAACATAAGTTTGAGACTTGATATCCTCTAAATATCTGGAAAAAACCGCGTCAATGGTGGTCCCATATTTTGTTGTGGATTCTTGTGGATCATTATTCATTTTCAAATTCAATTTTTCCGAAAGAAAAGTTGTCAACTGCTCTGATTTTTTATCAGCAAAGTTGATGTTGAAAATCGCCAGCCAAGATAATTGGAAATTTAGTACCATTTGTACTAAGTATTTTCGACCCTTCTTCAGTGTACTCCAGTAAAGTGCGATGAATAAAATTCTCTACCTCGTCCAATTTTGGATTCGGAGAAATGTAAATTGCTACTATGGCTATGTGTAGGCCATTTCTAAGTTTGCATAAGAACGCACAAATATCTCCAACAAATGAGCCCCTAACATTAACATCGCTAACGTGTGCAATATTTATTTCAATATTCGGAGTCATAATATTAGTAACATTATTATTATTTTGGTAAATAGCTACCCCACCTTTTGGAACAGTATTTCGTTTGAATTGAACAATACAGTTGAAAGGGCATTGACCAACTTCTATGGGACTTTGGCCACTTATAAACAAACAGCTGAACTGTTTGTTTATAAGAGGCCAAAGTCCCATACTAAATCAATGATTTAATAGTTCATATCAGTAAGAATGCCAATATAAACCTAGTTTTGTATCAAGATTTATATTTGCTTGCACTGACTGGACAGGTCCACTCAATCTGTGTGGTTCTTTCCTCAAAAGACCATTTCAGTCACCAATCTACATGGTCTTCACATGTTGTGACCAACAAAATTATATCCGTTTCTTTTTTTTTATATACACATTGACATTGATAATTTTTTTTATGTACAATGACATGAATATTTACTTTGTTAAGTATCATATTGTTTTTAACCCCCGACGGAAAAAGAGGGGTGTTATAAGTTTGATAATTATTGTGAATGTGAAGTCTATGTGGGTCTTTTTTTTTTATTTAATTTAATTTTATTCTTTTTTTTTCTTTCTTTCTCAATAATCATAATCTGGCAGTTTGAGTAATTTATGTGGCCTACCCGAATGTCCTTTCTTTGGTATTGTTCGTCACAGCGTTGGGCTCCTTATGTTCTATGTTCCGAGTTGAGCTAAACGATTAGTGACAAATGCTTGCACTGACTGGACAGGTCCACTCAATCTGTGTGGTTCTTTCCTCAAAAGACCATTTCAGTCACCAATCTACATGGTCTTCACATGTTGTGACCAATATTATGTCTGGACTTTTAAAAGAGACTGTGACCTCTGAGTTTGTTTCGGCCTTTCTTCTCAGAGTAGTCAGTTAGGAAACGCCGAACTCATCTAGTTTTAAAAAAACATTTCATTGACTTGTAAAAGTGTTTGTACAAACCTACTTACAGAAATAAAATCATTTATCATTTATCATATTTAGATAATTTTTTAACATTTTATTGAATTTGGTTATTCATGAAATAAAACTTGCTTTAGATGTGCCAGGTTCATCATAAATACAAGGTTCAGGGTCCATGGAAGTGCCGAGGTCGTCAAGAAGGGGAGAATTGGAATCCATTTAGAAACAGCCAAAGTAATCATAATAAAACTTACAAAAACAACACTCACGATGCAAAAAAAAAAACAAAGTGAATGATAACTGTCATTTTGCCAATTAACACAACATTTTTAAAGCATTGTGTTGCCAAATAAAAAAATATATAATTGTATCGATACATATGGAATCCATTCTTGTTTTATAAGTTCTTCAGGTATAATGCACTCTTTAATCATTTTTAAGTCTTTAATCATTTATATCGTATATTAGTATTTTTTTTTTATAATATGATTAAATGAAAACTGCGTTAAATACAGTGGAGAGATTACCCTACACTTTAAATCGATTTCAATTTATTGTTTATGCAGTTTTTGTTTGGCAACACTGAAGTCAAATTCAAAGCCAGAGACTTGGTCAAATCATAACAAATACAACCAAAAAGATTTTTTACAGTGCATATTGATACAAAGTTATTAGCATCAGATATTTACTAAAATAGAATTAAAATTATTGGTAAATTACATTTTTGTATAGCAGCGTGTTTAAAAATGGCCAAGTTTGGACAATTCCCTTTGGTATTTCAATCGCATTATCGTGCGCCATGCAAGTTTCGGTAAGAAGTAACACATTGTTTGTCTCGTAACTGAATCTTGTAAATCTTATTTGTAAAAAGTAAAAAAGTAAAGTAAAAAATCGTTTATTTCAACATTAAAATTACATTTTTGAGGTAGCGTTGGCCCCAAACTAGGCACAGCCTGTATCTTGGGCACCATTATACATAAAAACATTTGGTTAATTTGAAAAAATATATTGAAATTTACGACAAATAAAAGTAGTGATTACAAGTAGTGCCTCTTCGAGACTACAAAAACTAAAATTACAAAAATAAAAATAAATTAACTACTTCAGGCATGAAAAGAAAATAAATCAAATTCCTATATTTATAAAATAAAATGTAATGTAAAAAGGATCAAACTTGCTATAAAATCTAAATATTGCTGCTGTGACTATTTAGACTTTGGCAATTAAAAGTCATTATTGAAATGCCATTGAAATCTAAGATACTTTGAGCTGTCGTCTGAACACTATTTAAAGACAGTCTTTTGAATTCTTGCAACAAAGATGCAGTCGATGCAGCTTGCCTTCGATTATGATAAAACTTGAATGTAGAATTATCGTTTTTTGTCGTACGGATTTTGATGCGAGTTTTTTTAATAGAGTGATTCAAGAGGAAGGTTTATATGTATATAACATGCATAATATAGTAAAGAAACGCTGATAATTTTAGAAGTTTCTAATGTGATTTCATAAATAAACTCATTTTTTTGCGCTTACATTGCGAACGCTGGCTGAACCCTACGAATTAGATCAAAATAATGTACTACAGTATTATTCACCTTAAAAAGGTCTACAAAAAAGTCCGCGGTGGTATATGTCTATCTCTTAGGGATAACCCACAATAACCATTCTTTATCCTTTACTTTTAACGAGAAATAATGGCTTATTTACGAAGCGATTTTAAGCAATACAGCATTCCAATCAGCATTCCTTATCCAATTAATTACATATTTTTTTTAAATCTTAGGACAACCAACACACCGTTATCTGATCCCAAACTAAGCAGAGCCTGTACTATGGAAACCAGACAACTGATAAACATACTTATATATTGACTGGCCTGTTGGTCTAGTGGTTAGTGGCCCTGACTGCTATGCCGGAGGTCGTGGGTTCGATTCCCACACAGGACAAATGTTTGTGTGATGAGCACGATCATTTGTTCTGTGTCTGGGTGTAATTTATCTATAATATAATAATAAATAATAATAATATTCCACAACTATCACACAACGCCATCTAGTCCCAAGCTAAGCAGAGCTTTTGTTATGGGTACTAGACAACTGATAAACATACTTATATTATTTCTAAATACATACATATTGTATAAACCCGCCGTACCCCCCGTTGTATTATTATTTTCATATATATATTTATATATCTCGGGATCCTAGGATCCCGGTCTTTTAGAAGGCGTACGAGGGGCCGAAGCCAACTCGCAGAGGCCCCTTAGAAAATTTAAATGAAGTGCGGCACTAACCGACGGTTATCCCTGTATGCACTGTGCAAGTGCACCCAAGGACAACCTCCGGTTGGTGTTGGACTATTGCAGGATATGGAAACCAAGATGTTGGACTATGTATTTGACTGGCTAAAATGGACTGGTTACCAAGAACTATGGAAGGTCTATGGCCCCTGCCGCATCAATGTTTGTATTTACACGGATTAAATGGCAGGGGGTGACTTGCACACTCAATAATGGGCCCTCGGAAACCGTCGCTGGCACATAGTGACGCAGCGACAAGGAGGCAACACTTCCTGAGGTGCTTGAGAAGTGGAGAGGTATTCCACGGCTTTCAGAACAATCCCAGAGCCCGGAAGATGGTCAAGATCCCTACGAGCACTTACTGGAATACTTCCTTTCCCCGAGCACGTTTGGTCTTGCGAATCTCCACTCAAGCCGGCCAATAAAGGCAAGAATGAGGTGGGAGCTCTGAACCTCTTCATTGTTCACTCCAGCCGGCCAATAAAGGCAAGCCAGAGATGAGGAACAAGAATTCTCCCGGGAGATAGGGTCCGTGGGGTCGCTTCTGCCCAACAGCACGCCACATGCTGCCCTGCGGGTTTATTATTATTATATTTCTAAATACATACATATTATAGATAAAGTACACCCAGACACAGAAC
Source organism: Aporophyla nigra (assembly GCA_947507805.1). Classification (NCBI taxonomy): domain Eukaryota; kingdom Metazoa; phylum Arthropoda; class Insecta; order Lepidoptera; family Noctuidae; genus Aporophyla; species Aporophyla nigra. The sequence continues at coordinate 8,150,889 of OX382319.1, read as the reverse complement.
AAATGATTGTGCTCATCACACAAAGATTTGTCCTCGGTGGGAATCGAACCCACGACCTCAGTCTTTGCAGTCAGGGTCACTAAACACTCGACTAACAGGCCAGTCATTAGATATGTTGTGCATTTTATGTAGATCAAAATTGCCCTTTACAGCATATCATTAAAATGAATATTTTAGAAGATATCAGAGATTATAATAAAATAGCCGCAGAGCGGCGGGGGGGGGGGGGGGTTAGGTTTTATTTTCGTTACGGAATTTCTTGATTCGGTCGCCGCGCTCAAAGCCCGCGATAATATAATAGCTTAGTAAAAAAACTTAATTTAATATTCATACGAACACTCAAAATTGAAATAAATCCATAAAAAACAACAGGCACCAGCAAAAAGTTCTAAAAATTCTATACGGGATAAGTTTTTAACCAGTGCGCAAATTTTAACAAATTAAAGGTAAACGAGTTATAATAACCATGCAATTTTTATTTTGATAATATCTTAGTACAAAAAAATTAAGTTATCGTTAACAAAAGATGTTTATTTTAAAACTGGTTTTTATGGTAACTTGCACGCGGCGCCGGCGCGACGGCGAAGGTGAACGACCGAGCGTAGCTAAGAGTACGTACCTACCAGCTGTTCGATTGGTCAACATTCTAGGAAGTTAGAAGTAGGTACCTACGCCTGTGCGCGGTTATTGACCTATTACTATTGATCGACAATAGTATTACGAAATATGTAGGTGTCCACAGTTTACTGGTTTAAGGTCGGATAAAAATTTAAAAAAGTATTGAAATAATAATTGAAATGTGTTCTATTACTGATACTGAACCACCAAAAAAAAAAAAAAATGCGCACTGGTTATAAAATGTTCCTGTATAAAAACTATGTTTACTCACCAAGATCTTTTTTCCTTTTTCTATAAGCACGTGCTCTGTCGGCGTTCTGTTTTTTACGGCGTAAAATTAATTCATCATCATTCATTTTTGCACTATTCTTTGCTTTTTCCTCGTTGATCAGTTTTTTGGACTCAATAGCTGTGTCGTTGTTTACCAAAAAGCAAATAAACAACAACATTTACATTAAACATTGACAAAAACAAACAAAATAGCGTCCTCCGGGCTGTTACTAAGAAATTCCGAATGGAAAAACCAAATAACACTTTGCCCGACCTGGGAATCGATCCCGGGACCTCATGATCAGCAGTCGCGCTTGCGACCACGAGACCAACGGAGCAGTTAAGGGTGTTAATGGAGGCGTTATACAGGGTGTCCAGTAAATAGCACGACATACTGCAGGGGGTGATAGCTTGGGTCATTACCTATCAATACAACACAATATATGTTCAGCAAAATCTTACTTATTTTTTTTTTCACCACTGTAGGTTAAACTTAAGTGATAAGAAAATAGTTCTGTGCAAATTTAAACAAAAAATAGTATTTCTTGAAAACATTCTTGTCTTTGATAGAAAAAAGACTTATCAATGAGTAAAGTAACTATTCACGAATAATTTGATGTAAAAAAAAGTACTAGAAAAGGATTTTTTCATTACGAGATGCTTAAAAATCTGTTTCAAGTAGAGATGTTTCGGTATGTCGGAAAATTTTGTAAAACTGTAAATCCGTAAGATTTTGCTGAACATATATTGTGTTGTATTTATTTACTTATTTATTTAATAAGTTTGGATGACTTACAGCTTAAACAAACAGAATAAAAATAGTGTGTGAGACAGACAGCCAATTACAAGTCATCACTTATAGAAACAGATTGGAAAGAAAGAAAGAGTATGAACAACACAACACAGTTACCAAAAAAGAAGAGAAGAGAAAAAAAAATAGTATAACATTCAAGCTTAAACTAAATTTACATTATATACAAAATTAAAACCAGGACGTATTAAATCTTAATTAAAAAAGCCAAGGCTCAGGCACTTTCTGGCCGAGGACACACTTGTTACGAAAGGGTCGAAATCATGCTGTTTGCACATGTTATTGAATTTGTTACTTGCACGCACTATAAATGAATTTTGTCTGTAATTTGTAGAGGTAAATGGGACACGCAACGGTGCGCATTGATAGGTAGTGACCCAAGCTATCACCCCCTGCAGTATGTCGTGCTATTTACTGGACACCCTGTATATTAGCGTAGCAATAACTTTTTACCCCTTTTTACAAAAATCCCCCGAACGGAGGCGTATGAAATTTGGCAGAGTAAATATTTATATGGACAAACAGTGCACAAAGCTAATATTATGACCACTGCGGGCTATTAGGTGAACAACCTATGAGTTAACAACTAGTACTTACTTTTAGTCTCCGTGGCATTTAGTTCCTTCTTATATATTTCTTTTTCTTCTGCCACTTTAGTTTTAAACTCCATAGAAGGTTTATCATCTTCTGAATCTGATTCCCAATGCTGTGGTAGTATATCTGCTTCAACTAGATAGCTTTGGTGTAAATTATCCGGTTCTAGCTCTGTAAGTAACAACAGTTAAGATTATTACTTGTTAACCGACTTCAAAAAAAGGAGGAGGTTATATGTTCGACTGTATGTATTTTTTTTATTTTTATTTTTTTATGTATGTTCACCGATTTCTCCGCCAATTGTCAACCGATTTTGAAAATTCTTTTTTTATTCGTAAGGGTATACTCCTGAGGTGGTCCCATATTAATTTTGTGAAGATTTGATGTATACTTTGGGAGATAAACGAAGGAACTCCTCAAAAACAAACAGTACACGTAATGTGATTTGGATATTGTACTAAAAATCAAAAATAATTGCTGGTTCTATCTATCCATCCGTGGTGAACTAATTATAGTCTTCGAAGATACCGCATGGAACTCCTCATCGGTGAACAGTACATATAGGAACTTACAGTGAAAGGTTAGAAGGTTAGGGGATAATTCTTTGAATATTATAGACACGTTTAGACCGTTACTTGTATTCTTATATTCCGTTGAGCTGATGATGGAAGGTACAACTCCTTATCGATCAGGAGTTAGAAGATATCTTGTCCTAGATAGACATACTCGTTGACATCGAGAATTGATTCCTCAGCAGACACTAGAGTGGGCTCTTACCCACTCTACTGTCTGCTTAATAAAAAAAAAAGCAGCCTTAATCATTTTGGCCTGGCCATTTATTATATTTTTTTTAGTATGCGGTTCTCTATTCGGATGTTTATATATTTTTTTTTTTTATGTATGTTCGGCCATAACTCCGTCATATATAGACGGATTTACAAAATTCTTTTTTTGTTTGAAAGGAGTTTATTCCGAAATGGTCCCATATAAATTTCATATAGATCTGATGATTAGTTCCAGAGATAGACACTGGAACTCTTTAAAAAATGACAGCAAATCAACCGCGATTTCTGCTATCGCTTAAATATGCATTGTTTGTTTGGAATTAGTGCGGGGTGGATACCACAACTAAAAATTTAAAAATAAAAACTATTTTTACAAAAAAAAAAACAACCGACTTCCTTAAAAACACTACAAATTGAAAAATAACTTTAATTTCGGAAGTCGGTGGCAAAAAAACCATAAATACAGATCCTAAGACACCGACTTCCGAAATTAAAGTTATTTTTCAATTTGTAGTGTTTTTAAGGAAGTCGGTTGTTTTTTTTTTTGTAAAAATAGTTTTTATATTCATATTAGGTTGGGGAAAAAGTCTTTTCGCATTATAGTATGTATGAACTTGTAATAAAATCTCTTTGGCTATACTATTTGTATCTGGCTGGTTTTGGTATCATTGAAAGTTTACATTTTAAAGAACATAATTCCAAATTCAAATTAGGAAAATGTGTGATTTTCATTTGTTTTTCGTACCGTCAAGATGAGTGAATCTAATGAAGAAATTCGATACATTTTAAAATTTTACTACAAAAAAGGTAAAAATGCAACGCAAGCCGCGAAAAAAATTTGCGATGTTTATGGACCTAGTGTAGTGTCTGTGAGAGTAGCACAAATTTGGTTTAAGCGTTTTCAATCCGGAAATTTTGATGTCAAAGATGCACGTCGCTCTGGTCGCCCTATTACGGATAAAATGGATGCCATTTTTGAAAAAGTGGAGCAAGATCGGCATACCAGTGGTTACGACGTAGCTGAAGAACTGGAAATTGACCACAAAACAGCTTTGGCGCATTTGAAAAAAACTGGGTACACATAAAAGCTCGACATTTGGGTACCTCACGAGCTCACTGAAACAAACCTAATGAACCGTGTACTCATTTGTGATTCTTTATTACGACGTAATGAAACCGAACCATTTTTGAAGAAGCTGATAACTGGTGATGAAAAGTGGATCACGTATGACAAGAACGTGCGAAAAAGGTCGTGGTCAAAGGCCGGTCAGGCTTCACAGACTGTGGCGAAACCCGGGTTAACTCGCAACAAGGTGATGCTGTGTGTGTGGTGGGATTGGAAGGGCATTATTCATTATGAGCTGTTACCACCAGGCAGGACCATCGATTCTGAACTCTACTGCGAACAACTGATGAGATTAAAGCAAGAAGTTGAGAGAAAGCGGCCGGAATTAATCAACAGAAGGGGTGTGGTTTTTCATCATGATAACGCTAGACCTCACACGTCTTTAGCCACCTAACAAAAATTAAGAGAGTTTGGCTGGGAGGTGTTAATGCATCCGCCGTATAGTCCTGACCTTGCACCTTCAGATTTCCACCTGTTTCGGTCTCTTCAGAATTCTTTAGGCAGTGTCAGGTTAACATCACGAGAGGACTGCCAAAACCACTTGTCGCGGTATTTTGACCAGAAGTCCCAAAATTTCTATAGCAATGGGATCATGTCCCTACCTACAAGATGGCAAAAAGTTATCGAACAAAATGGTACCTACATACTTTAGTTAAATGTAAATAAACTTTATTAAAAAATGTTTTGAATTTTCTTAAAAAATGCGAAGAAACTTTGTCCCCAACCTATTATTTGCTTTCTTTCTCAATAAATACAGTTACTGTTAGGATGAATTTAAGTAAACTCTAACAAAACTTTGGAATAGTTCAAAACTTTATTGATTAATTTAAATTAAATGGATAATGTTCAATAAAGGGTTAGGTAATGCACTGCAAAGCTTGAAGCAGTCAAGGTACCATATTTCATTCAAGGAAAATATGGTAATTTCGAATTTGACTTTAAATGATTGGTTTGAATGGAAAAATATTTACTCGTACAAAACAATAAAACTTACACCCATGTTCAAGAGAAAAATAAATACTGCATTACTTAATTTAACAAAATATTGTATACCAGTTGATTCTATGATATGGCCACATTAGTACTCTCAGAGTTAATAATAATAATATTTTTTTAGGACAACCAACACAACATTATCTGCTCTCAAACTAGGCAGAGCCTGTACTATGCAACCAGACAACTGATTAATATACTTGTGTATTTCTAAATACATACATATTATAGATAAATGACACCCTGTGAACAACAAACATTTGTCCTGGGTGGGAATCGAACCCAAGACCTCAGTCTGGGCAGTCAGGGTCACTAACCACTCGACTAACAAGCCAGTCATGGCCATTTATGGGATATCAATAGAAACACATTGAAGATTAGCATAGCAATAACTGTTTACCCCTTTTTACTAAAATTATGCTAACGGAGAAGTATGAAACTTGGCACAGATAATATTTATATGAAACTACTAGCTTCTGCCCGCGACTTCGTCCGCGTTAAATTTCTTGTTTCCCTGACCCTTCCCGTCACGTCGAATCGCCTACCCGTGCGATTTTTCCCGTTTTTGCAACATTTTTCATTACTGCTCTGCTCCTCTTAGTTGTAGCGTGATGTTATATAGCCTATAGCCTTCCTCGAAAAATAGGGTACCCAACACAAAAATAAATTTTCAATTCGGACCAGTAGTTCCTGAGATTAGCGCGTTCAATCAAACAAACATACTCTTCAGCTTTATAATATTAGTATAGATTAGCCTGTTAGGTAAGCAACCTATGGGTAAACTAGTACTTACTTTTAGTCTCGGTGACATTTAGTTCCTCCTTATATACTTCTTCTTCTTCTTCTGCCACTCCAGTTTTAAACTGCATTGAAGGTTTAACATCTTCTGAATCTGATTCCCAATGCTGTGGTGGGATATCTACTTCCACTTCTAGAGAGCTTCGGTATAAATTGTCTGGTTCTAGCTCTGTAAGTAAAAACAGTTAAGATTATTACTTGTTTAGTATTCAATTATTTTTTTCCGTTACAGTATAATTTGGTTCCCATTGGGTTAAATTAAAGTACACTAACAAAACTTTGAAATAGTTCACAACTTTATTAATTTAAATTATATTAAATATAATTTCTTTATTGATAACATTATTTTGTTCTGGCAAACATACCATCACTTTGATGCTCCTCCTTGATCTCAATAAACTCATCTAGTCCCTCACAAACAGCTGGTAACTCTTGTTTGATAGTAATAATATTGTTGCTTTCTGTTTGAAAATCATAATCTATACTCATGTGCTGTATTGGAGATGTACTTAAGCCACTGTAAAGCTTGAAGCAGTCAAAGTTTATAAACGAATCGGGCTGAAAAAAGATATTAACAGGTGAGAAAATTGAAGTCGATTCAATGAACCCTGTAGAGTCAGCCAGGCTACCAATCTCAGTGACCAATGCACAAGCTACTGTTGCATAGCTCGCACTAACAAGAGCGGACAGTGATCAAACTGCCACATTCAAGTTTTATAAAGAAGCATACTGGTACAATTTCTGTGTGCACTTATGCAAACTATTTAACATGGAATAATTGTAAACACCCACATTTTTTGACTGGCCTGTTAGTCTAGTGGTTAGTGACTCTGACTGCTAAGACTGAGGTCATGGGTTCCATTCCCACGCAGGAAAAATCTTTGTGTAATGAGCACAATTATTTGTTCTGTGTCTAGGTGTAATTTATCTATAACATGTATGTATTTAGGAATATATAAGTATATTTATCAGTTATCTGGTTGCCATAGTACAGGCTCTGCCTAATTTGGGATCAGATAGCAGTGTGTTGGTTGTCTTATGATATTATTATATTAAATTATAATTTTACAAGAATTTACGTGATCAACATTCAACATTAGGGATCGTTCAACAATTACGTGATCATTTTTGGCCGTTTTTTTAACCCCCCCCCCCCCCCCCTATGTGATCACAGCGTAATCTTTTGTTTTAACCCCCCCCCCCCCTCGCCTTGATTACGTAATCTTCGTCCGTGCTTAATGTTTGCTGTTTTATTAGCACTGACACGTATGTCATGTTTCTATGGGTCTTAAATGACCTAAATTTGGGAAGAGGGTGTGTCATTTGTCAAAATGCAAAAGGTAAGAACTATAAAGTAAAAGCAATAAAATAGATAGTTTCATTAGTCTTCATTGAAACGACGAAATGAAATCAACTCTCTCTCTCTATTTAAATATTTAGTCATATAAATGATGACGTAATCATGGATTCTCTCCCCTCCCCCCCCAAATAATCCAGATGTATATACAAGCACCCGACCCCCCCCCCCCCTTCGGTGATCACGTAATTGTTGAATGATCCCCAACCAATGGTATGGCTGAAATCCCACAATCGGTATGAGCTTGAGAATCAATTTAAATATCTGTTGAAGAATACCTCACCTCATAATCCTGCTTCATTATCTTAATGAACTGCTCATCAGATTCCAGACATTTTCTAAGCAACCGCCAGCATTGCTTTAATTTTGACAAGCAGAGGAAACAAGCAAGTATCGGTCTACGATCTTCAGTAACAAACTGCAAGAAAACTTGTCTTATACTATTTTGTATACAGGAAGAAAATACTTATAATCTTCCATTAAATTGAAAAGCTGACAGTTAGTTGTCAGTAATGCTTTCTATACACCTCATAGAAAGAAGAAATTAGCATTGATTACCACTCTTGCTCAAGGCAGATTGGTGACTTCTATATTTATTGATAACTTAATTCTAATTTATCAACTTACCGGAATATGAGTCAGCTTCTCAAATAATTCATGCAAGTTCCTGTCGACAACAATGTACATACGAACATTCTGCACTAAACATATTCTACACATTGGCAGTTTTTCCATGTTTGAACTCAAAAGCACTTTTTAGTGCTGCTTAATGGACCATGGTAAGACGGCAGCAGCCAGACAGACTAATATCCATGTAAATCATTCTTAGATAGTCCAGAAAGTTCACAGGATTGTGTTTATTCGTCCTTATGCAGCAATTGTATCATCTCACAGAACACTATTAATCATAAAGCCGTTTGTAGATTAATGTACACGTTTAATTTTCTTTTAACATTTTTAAATGAAGAATGAATAAATACAGACCTAACCAACATTGATAGAATGTTGTGACAAGCAAGTGACAACTGACAAATGTGACAACTGACTATAAAATCATATTAAAACTAGGGATGTCGATCTGTTATTGATTAGTCGAATAATCGATTTTATTGAATGAAGGAATCAATCCATTAAATCAAAGAATCATGCACCCAAAAAGACAATTATTTCATAATATTAGTTAAACTAGGGGTCGCTCAGTAATCGAAATTCTACAATAATTCATTAAAAACGTAATATGCTTCTAATATATCATTAAAATAAAATATTAACATTCTGCACTCTCCCTTCATTTAACTTTAACTTTCGTACTCCGTCAAAGTTCATACTCCACCGTTCACATAATGGTCGAAAAAAGGGATGCAAAGTTTTCGCTTTATGTATTAATTAGTTTCTGTCCGCGACGTCGTCCGCGTTAAATTTCTTGTTCCCCGGACCCTTCCCGTCGCGTCGAATCGCCTACCCGTGCAATTTTCCCCGTTTTTGCAACATTTTTCATTACTGCTCCGCTCCTCTTAGTTGTAGCGTGATGTTATATAGCCTATTAGCTTTTGCCGACGACTTCGCCCGCGTGGAGGTCGGAAATTATCCCACGGGAACATACTATCGAGATAAAAAGTACCCTGTGTTATTCCAGGTTATAAACTATCTGTGTGCCAAATTTCATCTAAATCGGGTCAGTAGTTTTTGCGTGGAAGAGGAACAAACATCCATACATCTATCAATCCATACATACAAACTTTCACATTTATAATATTAGTAGAATAGCCTTCCTGGATAAATAGGCTACCCAACACAAAAAGGCTTTTTCAATTCGAACCAGTGATTCCTGAGATTAGCGCGTTCAAACAAACAAACTCTTCAGCTTTATAATATTAGTAACAAACAGCAAATTATAACAGCTTAATGATTTAACTACAACGGTCCTAGTTTATCATTTGGCATGCGGCTATGTAATAACAGCCGCACGGATCGATGGATCAGGTTAAGCTACGCTTGCCGCGGTTGGTCCGTGGATGGGTGACCATCTTACAATAACATACCAAGACCCTTCCGTGCCTCAGAAAGCACGTTAAGCCGTTGGTCCCGGCTGTCTTTTGTAGATCTTAGACAGTCGTGACGGGTCTTCAGAAGCCCGAAAGTCTGACGACCAGTCTTACCAAGGAGTATCGTATTACCTAGTAACTGGGTTGTGGAGGTCAGATAGGCAGTCGCTCCATGTGAAATACTGGTACTCAGCTGCATCCGGTTAGACTGGAAGCTGACCCGAACATAGTTGGGAAAAGGCTAGGTAGATGATGATGATTTCTAAAGAGTCCCACAAAGTTAGTTTGGATTGTTTAATCCGTCCGGATTAAGCTTTGAGAGCTCGCCCTATCACAGCTCACTATATAGAACGCTCGGAACGTTCCATAACACCAAAGAACGCTAGTGAGGTGACCGTGAAATCTCTATATATTTAATACTAGCTTCTGCCCGCGACTTCGTCCGCCTTAAATTTCTTGTTCCCCGGACCCTTCCCGTCGCGTCGAATCGCCTACCCGTGCGATTTTCTCCGTTTTTGCAACATTTTTCGTTACTGCTCCGCTCCTCTTAGTTGTAGCGTAATGTTATATAGCCTATAGCCTTCCTCGATAAATAGGCTATCCAACACAAAAAGACTTTTTCAATTCGAACCAGTGGTTCCTGAGATTAGCGCGTTCAAACAAACAAACTCTTCAGCTTTATAATATTAGTACAGATGGTAGAAAATATTTTACAAACCACAAGTAAATAGTTTTAGATTTCAGATTAGGAAGTTTTTTAAAATCAGCACATAAGTACCAGTAAATAGTTTTATTTAAGTAAAAGGCTTTTTTGTTACGCTTTTTATATTTAAAATACATACATATAAGTGACGCCAAACTCAAAAGAATACTCTGGAAGGAATATTTATGGATTACAAATACGCACATTGATAAAAGACCCTGACAAAAAGCTTAGTAACAAGGAACTTGATGCCTGGTTATCACTGAAAGTAGTTATAAAAGGGTTTTTAGGGAACCACAGAGCCAAAAATGCGGAACAGCTAGATAACGCAGTGCTGGATTTACACATTTGCCGCTGCAAAGCTTTCAAATTTTTGCCGCTCCTACTGACTACTAAAATTAGATACACTGTTCACAATAAAGCTAATTCCTTTTTTAGGGAATAACCTAGTTTCTAGATTATTTTTACAACTTTTTGGGTATATCTTAGCTTGCCTATACCCGGTCTCCACTCAAGGACTCATCTGCTACATCGGCCATCGGTCTTTCGACAAATATAGCCAGCCCACTGCTACTTCATTCTACTTACTCTGCAAGCTATGTCAGTAACTCCAGTTCTTTTCCGGATGACTTCGTTTCTGATGCACATGAAACTCCGAGCATATTCCGCTGAGCGATCTTAAATTTGTGGACTAGCCCAACTGTTAGTGTCCACGTTTCGGCACCGTATGTCATAACGGGCAGGACGCACTGGTTGAAAACCTTGGTCTTCAAACATTGCGGTATCGGCGACGAGAAGACTTGACGAAGTTTTGCCCAACCGGATCCTCCTGTCGGCTTCTTTCTCGAAGTTGTGTCTACCAAGCTGGATGACTTGCCCTAGGTAGACATACTCCTTCACAACCTCGAGAAGCGACCCTTCGATGCGGATTGGACTCGGCTAGACATGCGCATTGTACATGACTTTGGTTTTGTCCAGGTTCATGCCGCACCCCTGCTCCACGAAAATTAACCACAATAAACTACATTTATCCAAAGTTTCTTTATTTATTTACTTAGGTTGTTGTTTTGTTTTAAATCTAAATCAACGCGATTAGTCATGGCGATTACAAAATCAAATTCTCTTCACTACCTTAGACAACTAACAGTTGTCAGTGCGATTTTGACAGTTTGGATAGAACACTTTCTTCTGAAATAGTCTACCTCTACGTAGGGACGTAGACAAAGATTGTGAGAAACGAATGAGAAGATGACAGATTGTAGAAAGACTTCTACGGTGCGATGTCAAAATTAGAGAAACAAACTGTCACTTTATGTAGAAAGAGCTGTCTTTTCTTCGTAGAAATGAAAGCGCCATGCTAAGCCTGCATAAAACGGTAGAAATCTTTTTACAATCTGTAAATTTGTCTGTTCCTCCGTCGACAAACATTGATAGAACATTGATAGAATGTTGTGACAAGCAAGTGACAACTGACAAATGTGACAACTGACTATAAAATCATATTAAAACTAGGGATGTCGATCTGTTATTGATTAGTCGAATAATCGATTTTATTGAATGAAGGAATCAATCCATTAAATCAAAGAATCATGCACCCAAAAAGACAATTATTTCATAATATTAGTTAAACTAGGGGTCGCTCAGTAATCGAAGCTGGATGACTTGCCCTAGGTAGACATACTCCTTCACAACCTCGAGAAGCGACCCTTCGATGCGGATTGGACTCGGCTAGACATGCGCATTGTACATGACTTTGGTTTTGTCCAGGTTCATGCCGCACCCCTGCTCCACGAAAATTAACCACAATAAACTACATTTATCCAAAGTTTCTTTATTTATTTACTTAGGTTGTTGTTTTGTTTTAAATCTAAATCAACGCGATTAGTCATGGCGATTACAAAATCAAATTCTCTTCACTACCTTAGACAACTAACAGTTGTCAGTGCGATTTTGACAATTTGGATAGAACACTTTCTTCTGAAATAGTCTACCTCTACGTAGGGACGTAGACAAAGATTGTGAGAAACGAATGAGAAGATGACAGATTGTAGAAAGACTTCTACGGTGCGATGTCAAAATTAGAGAAACAAACTGTCACTTTATGTAGAAAGAGCTGTCTTTTCTTCGTAGAAATGAAAGCGCCATGCTAAGCCTGCATAAAACGGTAGAAATCTTTTTACAATCTGTAAATTTGTCTGTTCCTCCGTCGACAAAACCCGTTTCTATGCTGGCGTAGCATGACAGTTCTATCGCTATTCTACGAAGTTATTTCTATGGTGGTCATGCTACGCGTGTTGCACTATGCTATGGTATTAGATTGCTATAATAAATAATAAAAAGAAAAAAACCTGTTAAATACAGTATTTTTATAACATAGTTAAAATGAAGAGCTTCTAATAAAGTCGTGGCGCTGGTGGCAAGAGAATTTGGAACTTCTATTGAAGTCCATGGCGGTGAAAAGGATAAAAACAAATGGATTGAAAGTACTGTGCCATTTTTCTGATGGATGTCGTTTATAGAAAATTCTTTGTCTACTAATACCGGATCTAAGTACCTATATCGTTATATTCTTCATCTGATTTGATATTATTACTTTCATAATAGTCATCAATACTGTCGTAGACATTACTTTCTAAGTTAATTATATTTTTTTAAGAGTTCTTTGTAAAGTTGATTCGTTTTTTCCATCGGTATTAAAATCATAGTAGATTTACAAGGCATGAATGGTGCTTCAAATCGGCACTTTTGCGCTAAAGTAGAGCAAATTTTTTTGTAGCACGTAAAAGTATAATGCGTAAGTAATTTTATATTTCCGGATGCTTCCGACGTTGATACTGATACTAAACTGTTAATCATTTCTATTGCTCGTTTTTGCTCTTCTCCAAGGATATCTGTGGGAGCATTATCAAGCCATAAGAGAATATGGGCATGTGGACTTTCTCGGTGTTGAAATTCAATCCGCAAAAAGTAGTTTATATCTCTAAATTTACCAAGAGGATTGAATTTCTTTGACTGTAAAATTGTCATTATTACATTAACTAACTTGTTCAAATAAATCGCACATGTTACAGCATCTTTGTAATTTTTTTTTTTTTTTTTGATAAAACTTAGTTCTGATGTGATAAAATTTTGCACATCTTCTTTTTTTCAGGTAATTTATGCAACAATGTTAACAAATCCGGCCACCCTATTTCATTTGCGCTTAGTGTCATGTCATGAAAGCAGTTGGCTTCCCTACCTGCCAAATAAATCTTTTTTTCTTGCAGACCAGTACCAAACTGAATTAGGTATTGACCGTAAAAAAGCTAAATTAGACTCTATGCAGTTATGTATATACACTTCGGATTGAACTAGTTACTTAGTTATATTGGTATCTGTACCAATATGTTTAAACGCGATTGTTAAACAGTCACGAACTTGCAGTCTCATTATTTTTACAGCCATATATTAGGTCTTTACCTAAGAAATTGCCGTTCTGCAGTACTGGCCATTTCAAATCAAAATAATTTTTGTTTGTCTAAGAATTCTAATTTCAAATTAATTTTATTTTAAAAACATGGAATTCTTTTTCCAAAAGTAGTCATTTGTTTATTGATTAGTGTTACATTTTCATCGCATTTCAATCTTTTTCGTCATCATGGATACGTTAAAAATTCGAGTAATTATGGAATATGAGTACCGTCGTGGCAGCAACGCGGCACAAGCGGCACGCAACATCAACGACGTTTACGGAGCTAACACTACAAACCAACGCACCACCTGTTATTGGTTTGCTCGCTTCCGTTCTGGAAATTTCGACCTGAAAAATGAACCTCGCGGTCGTCCGAAGACTTTGGTCGACAATGACGAATTAAAGGCGATTGTGGAAGCTGATGATACACAATCTACGGCTGAATTAGCAGCAGCTTTCGACGTAAGCGTCAAAACAATATTGGTCCATTTGCGTCAAATTGGCAAGGTAAAAAAGCTTGACAAATGGGTGCCCCACGAACTCAATAATCGCCAGCGCGAAGTACGCGTCCAGACGTGCCTTGCACTGCTCAACAGACACACAAATGAAGGAATTTTGAACCGCATTGTTACCTGCGATAAAAAATGGATTCTGTTTGATAACCGCAAGCGCTCAGCAAGTTGGTTGGATCCTACTTCAGCACCTAAGCAATGCCCTAAACGAAAACTTACCCCTAGAAAAGTGATGGTCACTGTTTGGTGGTCTAGCGCCGGTGTGATTCATCACAGCTTCTTACCAAACGGGGTGAGCATTACTGCAGATGTGTACTGTGAAGAACTGAACTCAACGTTGGAGAAGCTGGCACATCTCCAACCAGCATTGGTCAATCGCTCGTCTCCGCTGCTCCTGCACGACAACGCGCGACCTCATACTGCACAGCAGACGGTCTCCAAGTTGCAAGAACTGGGGTTGGAAGCTCTCCGTCATCCGCCCTACTCACCAGACCTTGCGCCTACAGACTACTACTTTTTCCAGAATTTGGATAACTTCTTGGCGGGAAAAAAATTCAATACCCGAGAGGCAGTACAAAATGCCATTGAAGAATTTGTTGCCTCCCGTCCAGCTGATTTTTTTAAGAAGGGCATCAATAATCTGCCACTGCGTTGGCAAAGATGCATTGATTACATGGGTGATTATTTCGATTAATACAAATAAAAAATACATGAAAAAAAATCGTTTAATTTTTTTCATACAAAACGGCATTTTCATAGGTAGACCTATTATAACAAATGAGAGGGATCGACTCCTCGACGATCATTACGTCGTAGTTCACTAGATGCCATCATGAAAGGCGTAACTTTGACTGTATCCCTAAATTGACTGTAGTGTCCCATATAAAAAAAACAATAAATACTCGGAAATTATGACTCTTTAGCATGCTCATCGAATAAGAAACTCTGTGGAATATTTTGCTGCCCTGGTGCTAATCTTAAATATTTTTCTACATTCTATACCAAACTTTGTTATTGAGCAGTAAGGCTTTCTTCAATATCAATGTTTTCACTATATTCGTCAATATGCTGTTGTGTAATCAGTGATGTATCTTGATTAAAAATAGTTTAAAAAAAACTAAAAAACACGCTTCCATGGAAAACCAAACTAAAAAGTACAAAATAATGGAAAAAAAGCGTGGGGTGCTTTTAAGGTATTTTTTTATTGATATCAGGCACCCCACGCTTTTTTTCCATTATTTTGTACTTTTTAGTTTGGTTTTCCATGGAAGCGTGTTTTTTAGTTTTTTTAAACTATTATTTATTTTCTATTTTTTAGGGTATTTCGAATTTTGAGACGTATGTCAGCGTAGTTTGTGACAGTTTTTTTGCTGTCCTGGTAACCATGGCAAGGATAATGGCACAAATTTATGAAATTATTGCATTGTCATCAGTCCTTGACAGGTGTGCAAAGTTTGAATGAAATCTGGTCGTTTAAAGTGGGTCAAAATCGCACTATAAGGAGTCGGTTACAAACAAACATACAAATATACAAACATACAAATATACAAACATACAAACATACAAGTGAAGCTAATATAAAGCGTGTAAAAAATATTCATCCACTGTTATTTTATAACGCTGACAAAAAGGTGTATTAATCAAATAATGAAACCATTTTTAGAGTTCCGTTGCCAAATGGCAAAAAACGGAACCCTTATAGATTCGTCATGTCCAAGTATGTCACAGCCACTTTTTTCCGAAACTATTAAGAGCTATGCTGTTGAAACTTGGTAAGTAGATGTATTCTGTGAACCGCATTAAGATTTTCACACAAAAATAGAAAAAAAACCAATAATATTTGGGGTTCCCCATACATACAACTGAAACTCAAAAAAAAAATTTTCATCAAACCCATACGTGTGGGGTATCTATGGATAGGTCTTCAAAAATGATATTGAGGTTTCTAATATCATTTTTTTCTAAACTGAATAGTTTGCACGAGAGACACTTCCAAAGTGGTAAAATGTGTCCCGTCCCCCCCCCGTAACTTCTAAAATAAGGGAATGATAAAACTAAAAAAAATATATGATGTACATTACCATGTAAACTTCCACCGAAAATTGGTTTGAACGAGATGTAGTAAGTAGTTTTTTTTAATACGTCATAAATCGTAAACCACAATTTACCTTTCATTCAGTCAACTCAAATATAAAAATTAAAAAAAAAAACATGTAATTTCATAAACCTTATGCATAAACCGTGAATACCTGCAGGTTTGTACGGAACCCTCGGTGCGCGAGTCCGACTCGCACTTGGCCAGTTTTTTAGTTGATTCGATGTTAATTAGGCCATGAACAAAACTACTTTTACCAATTAATTAATTTTTTTGTATGTACGTAACTGCAGTGTTCATCATTGATATTTCTTGGAAGTGATCGTACTATTGTGTCAACAGTAACAGGAACATTAATAATTTGTCTGTAGATGCCGAACTGTCCTTGGACGTGCCTTAATCGTCTTATTTGCATAAAAGGAATCCTCGGAGAAATAAACCTTTTAGTGAAATCTATTTTAGGTAAATGCTATATTGTGGGATAGTGAAATCCAAACAGACATATTAGGAATATTATTTTTATCTAATGCTGATTTACAAGTAGAGCAAATATTGAGTGTATCCACATTTTGTCCATTGGTTAATATATTAATAATAGTTCCAGATGTAGATGGTTTGCTCAAATCTTTTATAAACCAAAGTCGATCGCAAATTGAGCAAGCACATCCAAATTCATTATTTTTGAAATTGTCCTTAAAATATTCATGAGCTGATTTATGGTATCTAAATGGCGCTGTGTGTGCGTTGATCTAAGTATTTTACTCTCTGTTAACTTTAATTTATAAAAATAGTAAAAGCTGTTAAGTCTGTGTTTTATCGCCATAATTGGTGGAAACTAGTCTTCCAACAAGTCAAGAGTTGAAGTGAACTAATTATATTGTGTGTGAACTGTGTTTGAGTGTGTGATATAAACAGCGCGGTTTGTACTAATAATTAAAACATTGAACCTGCTAAGTGCCGTAAATACATATTTGGAAGATTATAAATCTTAAAATCAGTGTGTGCCACATCAAAACTATAGATTGTTATCTCCAAAAAGTTTTTGAAACTTCAATCCGTGATTTGCAAAACTGCGATTTTGCCTTGTCATTTTACACCTTCCATACAAACTAACGCCATCTGTGACTAATCATTAAAACTACTTTAATCGCTCATTAGCGCACTTATTAACTATCTAATTTACATACAAACGAGACATCGATCGTTAGTTGACGCTTTACCTAAATCTTTCATACGGCGGTAGGTGGCGCTGCTTGTCGTTTGGCCAACAAACAGTTGTTTGTAAAGAAACACCGACCAATTACACCTAATTCATTATGAACTGTGCTGGCTGTAATACACTTTTCGTAACCGGAGCTCGGCTTCTTACATGTAAAACCTGTGATGGCAGTTACCATTTTGAATGCCTAAATATAACGCCTCGTCAATACGAAGCCCTCACAAATGAATTTAAGGCGGCCTGGAAATGTCCGTCATGCAACAATGTTACGCGCCGCACGCGGTCTAACTTACTAACACCTGTACAGGCTGCACTAGTTCCTACACACGAAGACAGCATGAACATGTCTTGCGATGTCATAGAACAATGTCCTGCCTCACCATGCAACTCCAGTTCCTCCACGATTCTAGCTAATAAATCCGTCGTTCAGGATACAGCTGATAGTTTCCAAGTATTTACAAATGAGCTGCACATTACGTTACAAGGATGGAGAAGCGACATAAATAGTACGCTTGCTACTTTCAAGGATGATATAAAGAGCACATTAAACGGCTGGCGGGACGAAATGGAAACAAACTTAACTAAACTGAATAGCGAATTTAGATCTGCCCTGGGTGAGATAAGAGTAGAGATGAGCAATCTTCGTACTGAAAATAATACTTTGAAACAGAATGTATCTGACTTATCGCTTGAAGTGACCCACTTGCAAACTTCTTTGGAATTCCATTCGGGGGAACAGGTTGAACTCAAGAAACGAATGGATGAAATTAGTCAACAAAGTTCTGAGCAATCTGACCTATCTATTAGTCTCCTCGAGACGAAACTTGATAATCTTGAACAGCAAGCCAGACAGTGCAATGTGGAAATCTTAAACATGCCTGAAATGCGAAGTGAAAACTTGATTCATATAATGGAGTCAATTAGCACTGCTATTAACTTTCCCGTTACTCAAAGAGATATCATATCGATTCACAGAGTTCCACATGCTCACCAACAAACAAATAGGCCAAAGAACGTGGTTGTAAAATTATCGTCGCGTATTCTGCGGGATAACTTACTCGCTGCTTTTCGCAAAGTCAAGAATGTTAAGTCGGGCCAGTTGGGTTTTACATGTGCACCGGTGACTATTTACATGAATGAGCATTTGACACTCAAGAAGAAACATTTATTTCGGAAGGTTAAAGATGTCGCTACTTTGCACAAGTTTAAGTACGTGTGGATTCGAAACGCCACTATTCTCGTGCGCGAGCGGGACGGCGATACTGCTTTTGCAATACGTACAGCCGATGACATTCGTAAGATTAAAAGCAGTACACCAAATACAGTTAATGAAAGTGGTTCCACCCCAAACAAAGTACAATAATTGTAATCCATTTTTATACCTGCATACTTCTCTTTCTTTTTATATTTTTTTAACCTGTAATTTACTCAAACGGTGTGTGTTTGCGTTTAAGGGCTGTGTTTCAAATTGTTTGTGTTTGTTTAGACTGTGCGCCATATTGTCTCATAATGTAGTTTCTGATTGTGATATCTATGATCAACAATTGAGAAAATTGTTTTATAAAATAATAAGCTTATATAATACAAAATTAACATGCGATCTAGTTGTAATTATGGTATTTCCTGGTCATAATTTGAACTTAGAAATGCATAATAATACTCTATGCTTTTCATTTGCATCATTTCTTGAAGTAACTTTTGGCAAACTGCCTTATTCTATAAATCTAGAACCATATAAAATAGTTATGATAAATAAACTTTATTTTGTGCGTGCTTCACAGTTGTTCTGTAGCATAGGTGTTAATGTTTGTATTCATATATTTTTTAAACTTTTTCTACCGCAACATGCGAAAATTATGTTAACTATTAAGACTGTTAGTAACCTTGTTACTGGGTTATATCTTCAATGCGTCTATTGCTGTATCGTCGGAATTCAGTATTACTGTATACCTGCTGTCAATATTATGTTGATAATTATTGAGAAAAAATACTATTACTTAATAATCTCATTGCATGTTGGACATTGCACGTACAAAAACTTGTTGCTTGATCTTATATCGCTGTTAATACTCATGTTAGTACACCTATTATCTAGTGATGAGTAATAATAATTTATCCATATACTACCAAAACTGTAGAGGCATCCGTACAAAATTACACACGCTTTATATGAACGTCCTAAACGGTAACCACGATATCATCGTACTCACGGAAACTTGGTTAGTCCCGGAAATGAGTAATAATGAGTTTATTGATCAGCGTTATGTCGTGTACAGGTGTGATCGTGATCGTATTACCACAAAAAAACAAGATGGCGGCGGAGTGTTGGTGGCGTTTCTGCGAACACTGAAATCATCAGAATTCGATATTTCTGTGACTCATACTAATTCGCAATCTCATAATCTTATTGAACATATCCTCATAGAAATGCCTAGTGCACTACCGTCCAAGCGTCATGTAATCAGCGCCGCTTATATACCTCCCAGAATGGCTACCTCTGTTTATGAGCAACATTTTGAAGCCTTACAGCAGATACTTGGTGACCCTAGTGTTGACGGTTTCTACATTATAGGCGACTATAATCTCCCAGAAATAACTTGGACCACACTGGGCCCGACTGGCTCTCAAATCGGTAATGGACTGGGTACAGGTGCTTCAATAACTTGTAGCTTATTAAATAACTTGATGTCTTTACTTGATGCTTTACAATATAATGTAGTTGCAAATAATACTGGCAAAATCCTAGACCTGCTTATATCCAACCAACCATGTAGGGTATCGGCTGCGTTGTTTCCTCTGCTACCGATAGACACTTATCACCCACCTTTTATCTGTGACATAAGTCTCAATATAGATGTCCAACCCATGAAAAAGCGACCACTACAAAAATATAACTTTTATAAATCTGATTATGAGCACATTAACCGCAAAATTCAGGATATTGACTGGACGGACCTTCTTGGCCCTTTGGGTTCCGAAGAGGCACTAAGCACATTTTACAATAAGATTGATGAAATAATTAAACAACACACACCACTATCAGCCTCTAGGGCCGCTGGTTATCCGGTTTGGTTTCCTAAAACATTAATTAACACACTCAACAAAAAACAAAAGGCATGGGTCAAATGGAAGAAATACGGCAACATAGCAGACTACGAAAAATTTTCGCAGTATAGAACCATCTTTAAAGACAATTGTGATAAATGCTTCTCTAAATACATTCAGTCGATTGAGGATAGCATACATAAAAGCGTTAAAGATTTCTGGACCTACATTTCCAACCGCAAAGACAAACCTGGTATACCGGCTAAAGTTCACTATAAAAACGATGTATCAAACGACCCTCAATCGATTTGTAACATGTTCTCTGATTTCTTTTCTTCTGTGTATGAGCCTGCTTCACCTGCACTGTCTCAATGGGAGCCACCTTCTGAAACAGCGTCTAACGACATTGTTATTTGTAATCTACACTTCAAAGAAGAATCGGTTTTGGCCGAATTGAAATCTCTTGATCCATCTAAGGGACCAGGTCCTGATGGACTGTCTGCCTTTTTTCTTAAAAACACTGCTTCCTTTATCTGTAGACCCCTAGCTATAATCTACAATAAATGTATCACAGAAGGTGTTATGCCAGCAGTGTGGAAGCAGGCTAATATCACGCCTGTACACAAAAGTGGATCTAAGCGTAGTGTTGAGCAGTACCGACCTATTTCTATTTTATCTACCTTGTCGAAGCTTTTTGAAAGACTGGTACATAATGAAGTGTACCCTATCCTACATAATACTATTATACAACAACAGCACGGTTTTGTGAAAAAGCGATCTACGACAACTAATTTATTGGCATTTGCTAGTGACTTATTTGATAACATCGACAATCGAATACAGGTTGATGCAGTGTACACGGACTTTCAGAAAGCTTTTGACAAGGTGGATCATGAACTGTTGCTGAACCGTATAGCTTTCAATGGTATTCGTGGTAACTTGTTACGATGGTTCATTTCGTATATTACTAACCGTTGTCAACGGGTCGTTATTAACGGATACAATTCTCATGCTACTCGGGTTACATCTGGTGTTCCACAAGGCTCTATTCTCGGTCCTCTTTTATTCATTATATTTATAAATAATATTAGTAACTGTTTCCGTCATTGTAAATTTTTGTTATATGCTGATGATCTCAAAGTATATAAACCTATTCGTAACATTCAAGATTGTTATCTTCTCCAAGAGGACTTGGATCGACTGACGGACTATTGTTGCACTAGTAAGCTCCATCTGAGCATTCCCAAGTGCAACTACCTAAATTTTACCAAAAATAAAAACATTATTAGGTTTTCTTATACTTTATGTAATGTTTTATTAAATAAAGTAAATGCAATTCGCGATCTTGGCATATTGCTGGACTCAAAACTCTGCCTGGACTTACATATTGAACAAATTGTAAATAAAGCGTATAAGATGTACGGATTTATAATGAGATCTACTCATGACTTTAAACGGACCTCTTCATATCTATGCCTATATAAAACCCTAGTCCGTTCCCAGCTCGAATATGCTGTATCCATCTGGAACCCCTACTATGGCAAATACATTAACATGCTCGAAAACGTCCAACGAAAATTTCTTCGTGCAATGCACTACAGGTGTTACAAAAATTATCTTCCGTATAACCAACTGCTCAGTAAATACGGGCTTCTGACGCTCAGCTCTAGACGTAAACAATTAGAGGTAATAACATTGTATAACCTTGTTAACGGCAATTTTGATTGTATTTATTTGAACAATGTATTGTGCTATGCAGTCCCCAGAACTGTTCATAGACGGAAGGTGCGTGCTGGCAAACTATTTGCAGTAGGTACCTGCCGATCTAACACTGGTGTACGTTCACCGATTCGGCGAATGACTGCAACCTACAATGAAACATTCGAACACATTGACATATTTACATGCTCTTTGAAAAGGTTTCGTAGTCTATCATATGAGACACTTAAACTTTTAGACTAACTAGTAACAATAGATAAGAAACTTCTTATCTATTTTTTACTTTCTTTTCTTTAACATTGTTTTTTTTTTTTAAATATTTTTATAACATTAGTGTAACTGTCATGCATGTACAGTTCACCTCCTAGTGAGTTTAAAGTTTTAATTATTAATGGTAATCTGTGAACAGCGCTGTGGGTTACATTATTATTTATGTAAATTGTGTTTTCCTTTGTGTAATATTACATAATGTAACTGTTTGTTGTTCCTACTTAATAAAATAAAATAAAAATAAAATAAAATAAAATAGACTGTAGTTATTTCGAATTTCGCGCTTTATTGACCTCTTCCGGTTTGCTGAGATACTTCAACCACTACCTGCTGCATTTCTCCCAAACCAGCTACTCTTTGAGAATCTTTACTTATTTCATCTATTGTTATCATTGGTTCAATAAATTATTTCTGGAGATTCTACATTTGGAGAAGTAGATAATTCTGTGATCATTTCTGCATTTTGTAGACGTCTTCTTCTTTCCGCTTCACGCTGCTTTAATTTATCTCTATTTTGCTCCCTATATCTTCGCTGATATTCTCTTTTTTTTTGGAGAGCAGTTATTATTTCTTCGTTATTTACTTCCAATATATTTGTGTTTGAAGAAGTAGATGGTCCGGCAATCCTTTTTTCTTCATTATATACTTCCAATGTATTTGTATTTGAAGAACTAGATGGTCCGGCAATACTTTGAGAATGTTGTTTACGTTTCCTTCTTTCAGCTTCACACTGTTTCAATTTTTCTCTGTTCCGCTCCCTGTATCGTTTCTGACGTTCTTTTTTACTATTATTTACTCTAAAAAAAATGTTAATAGACGTTAAAATGAAAATTAGTATATTCTGGTATTATCATATTTAAAAAAAAATGTTAATAGACGTTAAAATGAAAATTAGTATATTCTGGTACTACAATATTAATAAAATCTTACCTAACATTAATAGTGTGTCTTGTATTCAGCTGATCTTGGTGATGTCCAGTTTCAATGATAATATTTTGTGACCACTGTGATGATTGATGGGTACTGAAATATTTATAATAAATATGTTATTAATAAATACAGAAAAAATTTCAGTGTGACTTTAATATGCTAGTAAACTGGAAAATTTTAGATTGTTATCACAATATATATTAATAAAGATCTTAAATTATAAATATCTATAATGAAAATGTAATATAAGTCCAACCATGATTACAAAATTAATTAATTAATTTAGTTTTTGATGTTCATATTACAATAAAAACAAATAAGGAAAACATTAATGTGCTACTCGCTATCAGCTGATTTTAGAATAAAATTTTGTCAGTCTTCATTAAAATTTATTCTTCACGTGATTGTTTTAATGTATTATTTTTAATGAGAATGAAATTAAAATAATATTCATATATTATATGCAATAAAAATTGTCTAAATAAACTACCAAGAGAGTAGATTTTACATTCACTATATTTTTACAAAATATACACGTGCTTAATGCAGATAAATGCACACTTTAATCATAAAAAAATAATTAACTTACTGATGACTTGATAGTGTGTCATCGTGTGATTTTGCTTTCTTTGTAGGAGGCTGCATACTTTCTCTTCCTGAATTATCGCTGTCAGACATATAAGATAAGTTTTTATCCAGTGGGTAAATTTTAACAAATTAAACTTAAACGAGTTATAATAACCATGCAATTTTTATTTTGATATATCTTAGTACAAAATAATTAAGTTATCGTTAACGAAAGATGTTTTTTTTTAAACTGGTTTTTATGGTAACTTGCGCGCTATGGTACGCTAAGGTGAACGACCGACCAGCTGTTCGATCGGTCAAAATTCGAAGAAGTTCGAAGTACCTACGCGCGCGTTTACTGACCTATTACTATTGTCAATATCATATTACGAAATATGTAGGGTGTCCATAGTTTACTGATTTAAGGTCGGATAATATTTTTTTTTAAAGTATTGAAAAAATAATTGAAATGTGTTCTATTACTAATTCTAAACCAGTATAACCATAACAATATTCTCCGTCGGTATAAATTGTGCATTAATGTGAATGGAAGAGACATCGAGAATTTAAAAATTTAGTGTTTTTGTTGTGATTGTTGTTGTGCGCGTATTTCAAAACCTTACCTAACATAAAAAGCCAGCGCGAGCGGATTCGTAAGCCGCCGCCCGCGCCACCGCCGGCCACCCGCTTTTACACAAGAGAACACACGGCGCGCTCCAGCGCGTGTGCGACGTTGCCGCTTTGTTACGTAGGTATCTAAGGTCAGTTAAATTTATTTACAAAGGATGGTTGCGTTTTACTCTGATTTGTTGATGAGCTTTTAGTTTGTTTGAGGATATAAATATGGTATAATCAAAAATAACATATGTATTAATAAAATAAAAAAATTGTATAGGACGGCCAAAACAAAATTCAGAACACGATTTTTAAAATATTTTATGTTTTTTTATGATCACTTAACGTGTTAATATTATATTAAACAGATAAAATATTTAAAAAATCGTGTTCTGAATTGATTTGTGGCCCTTTTGTATTCAATGAGCGACATGTTATAATTAATTATATATTAATTATCATAATCGGCTGCGCCGCATAAGACGGCGAAGCACCGGCTTTCAAATAAAAAAAGAATCATCAAAATCGATTCACCCAGTTGAAAGTTCTGAGGTAATACATAAAAATATTCCATCATATAGCGTGGCGATGCGTCGCCACGGCCTGTATCGCCACGCCAATAATCAGGTTTACCCTCGCCTGTAGATGTTTCACATCAAAAATCCAGTTATTTTATGGTATCGCATCGAGTTCAAGAATAACTATCCAAATCACCAATTTTTTATATTTTTTTATTGGAAATCATCAAATGACGTCCCCCACTCTGGGTGGAGCAGAAGGGCTTGTCAGACTTCTACTGACTAAAACCCACCAGTGTTCCTTCAGTTGCTTCTGCCAGGACCACGGCAACTCTTTCAAACAAATCTCACGACCCTGACAGGCATCGGTACTAGCGGACCCTTTCAATGATGCTGACATCTCTTTGAGGTGCGCGTGGAATACAACGCGCCTCCGACCTGAGTCTGGTGCTTACCGGCCGACAAGGAGCCAGGGTGGCCAGGAGTTCGCAATAGACTCCCGACTCCCGGGGCGTATCCTGCGGCGGCTAGCCTGCCTCTCCCTCACGCACTCCACTTTCTCCTTCGCGAGCATTACTGCTTCGCAAAAGGTGACGGCCTCTTGCTCCGTACTATGGCTTGAACCAGGGCCGGACACAAGAGATCACCGCCTTAGCCCTATGACCTGGCTTCGTTTTCGGAGGCATTTCCCTTACATCCTTTATTTATATTCTAAAGCCTTCTTTGATAAATGGGATATCCAACACTAAACGTAGTTTCTGAGATAACTAAATTCAACCAAACAAACTCTTCAGATTCTTTAGGATTTAGATTTGATCACAATTTTTTTAAAATTAGAATATTTTCACTGACTTCATCTATGTTACCTATTTGTTGAATTTCTTCATCATCATCACTGAAGTATCCACGATAAATTGTGATATTGTAGTGAATATAAACAGGCGTGTTTACCAAATATTGTAAAGATGTCTTAATATTTTTCTTATTAAAAAAATAATAAATAAATAGCTCGACTTGTGAATTCGTTTCCTTTTGATATGAACGTAGATGCAATGACCAGCGCTATTTCTTGTAAGTTGATTCACCATTGTATCCACACATACTGACACATTGATAATCTGACCGTATATACCAAATTGCCCATGCACATGCCGTAGTCGTCGTATCTGCATTTTACCAGTCTCAGGAGATAAATAAAACAGTATTCAGATAGAATGACTTATATTTAAAAGGCTAGTATATATTTACAATTCCGCAGTTATGTTAGTGGTTGGAGAGCAATGATACTAATTGCTCGCTGTATAAAGGTGTCTTCACACAGCGAGCGCGACGCGGCGGGACCGGGCGGCGACGCGACGCTGAGTAGTTGTAATGTACTAGAAATAGTATGGACGACTTCACACAGAGCGCTCGGCGCGACGCGCCACGCCGCCGCCGCGCCGAGTCGGAATACAACTCAGAGGCCGGCCGTGCCGCGAGCGGGGCGCGAGCGCAGCGTCGGCAGGACGGCGATAAATTGCAGAAGTATCACAAGTTTTAAATTGATTGACTGCGTCTTACATTTAATAACAGTTTTGTATGTTAGTTGATACGAGTAATGGATAGTGAATGAAAGTGAGCGATCGCCGACATTAGCTGTGATTGACTAAAACAATTTCATTACGAGTACAGTTTCAAACAACTAGCGCACGTGCATCAATTGAATTTGAACTTTATGCCAATGTGATCAGAGTCACACGACGCAAGCTTGTTTATTACAATGACTGTATCCTTTATTTAGTAAGTAAACTCAATTAATTTAAAGTGAATAATTTGATACATTTAATCTAAGAAACCCGTTAAATCTTATTGAAAAGGCAAAAAAATTTAAACAGTTCGGTTTAAAGCATAGGACCAACTTCCTAACAATTGAAATGATTTGGTTTTCTGTTTTGTAACTTTTTGATCATTCACATGACAAGACAGCGCGGC
This sequence comes from Aporophyla nigra, assembly GCA_947507805.1. NCBI lineage: Eukaryota > Metazoa > Arthropoda > Insecta > Lepidoptera > Noctuidae > Aporophyla > Aporophyla nigra. The sequence goes on along the minus strand of OX382319.1, from coordinate 8,123,877 downwards.
GCCGCACAGTGGGTTGCAAATCGCGAGATAAGAAAGGTAATTCATAATTACCATGTGATTTCAATTTAGTGAAACGAACTTTTGTGATTTTTTAGACTGTCTTGGCTTATAGTATAAAAAATATTGTGAACTTGACTAAGCATACTCATATTTAAAGCATTTAACCATTAAATTAATCATCAACATACATTTTTTTTTTTAATTTTGAGGATTTTTAAAAAACCACAAATGGTGGCGCAATATGAAGTATGTAAAAAAATTAAAAATAAATGGTACTATCTGCGTTTAAGGATATAATGGCGAACCTTATAATTCCAGAGATAGAATAATTTTTCATGTCAGCACCGTACAATTTTTTTGTTTAAAAAATTAGAACTCCTTCATTTTTACACGCAATTGCCCCATACGAAATTTTATAGAATAGTAATGATCAGCAGAATCCATTTCTAGCCAAAAAAAGGTCCATTCAAAATTCGAGTCTCTATGTCTATGAAAGGCGATATGCAGCCCACCGTGCGTCGGCGCCGCCCGCCAGCGCGGCGCCGCGCCGCCGGCACGGCGGTGCTTTTGTCGGCTCCACGTGCAGGCGGTATCTTTGATATTGTGTTAGTCCTAGGCATTTAACACTTTAGTTTAAAATTGTGTCTTGTTGTTATTATTACGTTTTTAGTGTTTTTTTTTTATTGATTTTGTTGTGATTAACAATGCCTGAATACGTGTACAGTGCTCGTGAAAACGGTAACATGTTGATGTGTTTAGAATAGAAGCCCGTGGCAAAGCTATTCCTTTTGCTTTGTGGATTTATCGAGACAGATTTTCAAACCTCCGGCATCCTTCTGAATCTCGCATGAAAGGCATGGAGTACAGTTTGACAAATTAAGCCAAACCTCATAAGATCGCAAAAGATTTAGAAAGGTACGTGAAATGCCTGTCAATTTCAATGTTTAACGGCCACTAATACGATTAAAATTCATAATTTTGTAAAGCGCTTGAGGCTAAGTTACAACAGCCGCACGGGTCGATGATATGCTGACCTGTGATGTTTGTTAGATACTTCATTAAAAAATAAGAGCAAGAGCGTTTCCACGTCTGAATCGCTCAACATTTTTTCAATGAATGAATCGCGGCGCGGCGCCGCACAGTGGATCGTCCCCATACAAGAGGTCGGACATAGAATCAAAAAATGAAAAAGTATCTAATTAAAAAAAAAAAAAAATATACAGTTGCATTTCTCTATTAAAGTACAACAAAAATTGTTCTACGCTTTTTTTATTTGACCAGAACTTTAGGCGCTATTCGATGAAAACTTTTATTTTTGTATGGAAACGAACACAAAAATGTATGTATCTCATGATTCCCTCTTTGTTCGACTTGTGGATTTCACTACTGTTATTTACCCATTTTATGCCACATTTTCTTCAAGGAGACATGGTGCCCCTAGAGTGCCCCTACCGAGATATTTTGCCTATAGTAACTATCTTTGTATGTGTATTACTGATGGAATGGAGGTACATTAAGTATACTTATTACTGAGAATTAGTCATCACTAAGTAGTTCCTTAAATAACAGGTGCATTTTTGAGGACTTTAATGACTTATGAACGCTTTTGTTGCAACATAACAAAAGCGTTAAGGCGAGGTTGCAGTACTTTTTAACTTTTTTAAACCTCTGTAAATCTAGCAAAATGGATAGTTTCCGTAAAAAAAAAATATTTAGGAAAATTGAACATACTGTTAAGCGCTGTGTGAAGATAGAAACGTGGATTAAAACATTTGGCTCGATAAAAAATAATCATAAAGATGACACTAAATCGCCGTTTAAAACGTGTACCTTGAAGAGATTCCATCATTAAACCATGTAAAACTTATACCAAAAGATAGGTTTTATTGTTTTTTAGGGCATGGTGAGAAAATATTTTATAATTTCCTTGTCATTTTATCTCCACGAAACAATTTTACACAAAATCTAGCAGCTCAAGCGCTCGCAACGACCGGCCAGTGTTCGCCGAAACGTTTTCAACTACAAGAGGACCTTAATGAGTCATTAAGTAACGACTACCAGTACTTGCTTAATCTAATGAGTTATTGTAATTACTATGTTCACAGCCCTTAAGCTCTGCAGTGTGATTGGCTCATGTCATAATTAGCTTATCAAATTCATTGCTAGTTATAGTTATTTTTGTGTGTTTTGCACATGTGTGTTGTTCTTTAATAGAGGAATGCAACTGTATATTTTGTTTTTTTTTTTTAAATTAAATAATTTTTCAATTTTTGATTCTATGTCCGACCTCTTGTATGGGGACGATCCACTGTGCGCCGGCGGGACGGGACGTGATCGCGCCCGCAGTGTGAAGGCTCCCGCCGCGCCGGCGCCCCGCCACGTCGCGTCACGTCACGCCCCGCTCGCTGTCTGAAGACACCTTAAGCACCGCGCGTCGCGTCGCAACTTTAGTTGTATATCGTTCCTTTGTTGTTTGCCTTTTTCATTTTTTGTAGATCTTTAATGTCATCTGCTACAGCATAAATGGGAGACGTGGAGAAATTAATATTTCCGAAACTAAGTCAAGTTTCGGTAAACGTGCAGGAATTTTTAGATATTTTTCATTGTACGTTGACAATATTGGAATATTTTGTTTGTCAAGAGCAACTTTACAAGTCGAACAAATCATTACATCGTTAATGTTGTTGACATTCTGGAAAGTATAAAATGTATGTTTTTGAATTTCTTCAAAGTGATAAAATATGTGCATACTCCGAAATTATTTCAAAATAATATTATTTCATACCGTTTTTTTCTTCAATAGATCTTCATAATTGTCAGATGCCTTTTTTCAGTCATTTTTAAACCACAATCCATTGCATACTGTACATGAATAACCAAATCGATATCTCAGGACTTTTCGATCGAAATTTTCATGAGCCTTTTTATTATGTTTTATAATGTCGTCGTTCTTCAAAGTCAAAGTTGAATCACGGAGGTCTGATTGTTCTTCATTATATCTCGATGGATTATTACTATGAACAGAGAAAGATATAAATTTAAACATAAAATATGAGCTTAATTTTTTTATCAACAACACAACATTAATAATTGCAATAATAATTACGATTCGATGCTGATATTTTCATTTCTTCTCTCACGATATTCTCGCGTAGGTCCTGATGTTTCAATTTGTTGCTGTGAACAATCACAAAAAAATCCTCTTCTAGATAGCTCTGTAGATATGGTATTTATTGTTGATGGACCAGCCCTTTGATTTACTTGTGATGATGGTGTGCTGATATACTCATAAGCATCTAAATCTTGATCACGTTGCTGCTTCCACAGTATTTGCTTTGCTCTAAGTAAGAAAATGCAAATTAATTAATTTACGAGCCGTCAATCATTTCAGCCGTATGACGTCCACTGATGGACTTAGGCCTCCCCCAATTTGGGGGGCTTTGCCATAATTGCCACGCTTGGCAGGCGGGTTGGCAATCGCAGTATGGTGGTAAAATGCATAGAGAACGCTGCTGCCCATTCTGTAGTAAGTCCCTTAGACGCCTTTTACGACACCCACGTGAAGAAATGGGGTGGTGTTATTCTTTACGTCCGGCAACACACAGTACTCTGGCACCACACAGTACGTCAATGGCATAAGTTTAATAAATTAATATTTACACTTTTTTTCTCTTCCGGTATTCTCGCATGCGTTCAGCTACAGTTTTCGCTTGTTTTTTTGATGACTCATTAACGCCTTTTTTTTTCTCCCTCCATCGCCGTGTTGCCTCTGCAGAATTTGCTCTTTTTTCTATCGTCCTTATTTCAGACAGTCCTTCTGTAGCAATTTCAACTATTGCATATGGTTCTTGTTGTTGCTTACTTTGTTGTTTAAGCAGTGCTCTTCGTGCTCTGAATTCACGAGCACGTTCTGCAGCAGTTTTTGGCGTTTTATTCAACCTATAATTTCATCATTTTAGTTTGGTATATTTAGTAAATTATTATTAGAGTTATGAACTCATTAATGATTATAAAAATTAAATAAAAATTAATTTACGTCGTGCGGTTTTGATCATCAACTTTCATTTGATTATTATCATGTTCAATCACGATATCAATGGAAATGGTAATGGTGAACCTCTACAATTAATAAGTATTTTATTATTTACGTATTAGTTCAATTTTATGTTATACTGTATTAATTTTTTTTAAAGTAAATTTTAGAAATATGAGGCCGAAATACGGAAGAGTGACAAGTAGAAAGAGAGAGAGTGAGACAAGAAAAGGACAGAATCAAACGCGCCCCAATGTCGAGAGTAGAATACCGCGTAGAGGGAGAAAATAGACAAGGAAAAATGAAACGGTGCATATGACAGTACGACGCCAGCAACTAGTATGAATTACGCACTCACCTTCGAGATTCATTATCTGTTGAATGGGTCTCACTAGGTTGAAAAGCTTGCCTTGAATATGTTGTCATACACTTTTTATGCACAATTTCCGAACGTAATGTCTTCTTATTTGATGGTCTTGGAGCACCGCCTTCGTATTCAAAGTCTGTGTCACTTCCTGCCACAATTTGTTATTATTTACCAAAAAATTCGCAAAATATGAACTTTAAAATGAATTTACAATTTTATTCACTTTAAACGTAGAATAATTAATGTATTAAACAAAATATCTATACTAATATTATAAAGCTGAAGAGTTTGTTTGTTTATTTGATTGAACGCGGTAATCTCAGGAACTACGGGTCCGAATTGAAAAATTATTATAGTGTTGGGTAACCTATTTATCGAGGAAGGCTATAGGTTATATAACATCACGCTACAACTAAGAGGAGCGGAGCAGTAATGAAAAATGTTGCAAAAACGGGGAAAATCGCACGGGTAGGCCATTCGACGCGACGGGAAGGGTCGAAAGAACAAGAAATTTCATGCGGACGACGTCGCAGACAGAAGCTAGTTAATTCATAAAATTGTTCAAGAATGACATTAAATTACGAAATAATCAAGTAATGTTTGCACCCAAGCGAAGCAAAAGGAGTACATAAGGATCGTAGCAGGTGACGTTCTGTAGTTTCTGCCTGCCTCCATGGGAAAAAGGCGAGAGTTTATGTATGTAAATGCTGTCAGCTTAATAAGTCGTTTTATTACCCGACCTAAGAATCCTCCGCAGTCGGGTGAAGGGTGTCGGGTCACAGAAATGTGTTTATCAGCCTATGTATGAATTAATGTTGGTTACTTTGTGAGACTCTAGAGCCTAAACGCGCGGGTCGATTTTGACGATTCTTACGTCTATCGATTTGTCTTAATCTTGTAAATGTCACGAAAGCTATGACAGCAACAATAAAGGTCAACAATAATTATATTAGCTTAAAAGTATAAAATCTATACTAATGTATAAAGACGAAGAGTTTGTTCGTATATATTAGTCTCAAGAACTACTGGTTCGAATTGAAGAATTCTTTCAATGTTTGATAGTCTATATATCAAGGAGGGCTATAGGCTATATAACATCACGCTCTGGTCAGTAGGAGCGGAGCATCAATGAAAAATGTTGCAAAAACAGTGAGTTATTCTTTTTGAGAGCTTACGTTGCGTGAGCTTACGCAGCCTCGTATCCACTAGGCAACAATTGACGCGCAACACGTGACGCACAACATGTACGGCAACGTTGCACAACAGCGCGCGACGTTGCCAGCTGGCTCGCAACATGACGCGCGGCTTGTTGTTTGTTTAGAGAGCATCGTTAGTTGAGCATCAATTGTTGTCGAGTGGAGACGTGACCCGCAACAATGTTTTTGATGCATTTTTCGATAAAATTATAAACACTGCAGCTGTATCTCAACACTAGTTCCTCTGGCGACATGTTGTCGACGACTGACGTAGTAGTAAATGCGTAGACAGACAACGTTGTTACACAAAAGTTCTGCGCTGACATTCAACATATTGGGCAACATGTTGTGCAACATGTCGTGCGCCAAATGTTGCCTAGTGGAAACGCGGGTATGGTTAAAGTTGCGCAACAATCATGTATGACGGAATTGTTTCTCTTAAAAACTTTAAAAAAAAGTCCGTGATAGCATATCATCTTTTAAGATTGGCTCACCGAAACGTTTTTAATTATAAACTAAAATTAAATCTAAATATTTTAAAGCTGAAGAGTTTGTTTTGTTGAATGTACTAATCTCAGAAACTACCTTTAGTGTTAAGGCTACTACACACAGTGCCGGCGGCAATGCCGCCGGGTTTATGCCGAGCGGCTATGCGTGGCAAAGCCCAGCGGCTTTGAATGCCGCCGGCTGCACGGCGGCTTGGCCGGCGGCTTGCCCGGCGGCCCTGCCGCCGGCACTGTGTGTAGGAGCCTTTAGATAGCTCATTTATCGAGGAAGGCTATAGACTGTATAACATCGCGCTAGGACCCTAAACTGTAATAAGAGCACCTTCACATTAGCGTTTGTCCAGCGTAGGCGTTCGATAAACGTATGCGCAGTGCAGACGCCGCGACAACGCGGCGCAGGCGTCGCGTTGTTGCGGCGTTTCCTCTTGAGTCAATTGAACGCTGCGCTAACGCGGCGCAGACGTCACACAATTGCGTTGTCGTTTCGGAAGTATAATTAACAAAATGGATTCTGACGAGGAAACTCTATTGTTGGCTTTTGCTTTTAAAAAGAAAATTATTGCGAAAACATTACATTAAAAATAAAAGGATATGTGAGAACCCATTAAGGAATGTACGGTCAAATGAAAGTGATTATTTTGTGCTTTATGTAAACACATAAAAAATGATTGAAAATATTTTTATTATACATGACTCCGCAATAACGCGGCGCATACGTCACGCACCTGCGGCGCTAACGCAGCGTATTCATTACCCTTGCACTGACGCCGCGACGCCTGCGCCGCGTAGTCGCGGCGTATGTTGATGGGGACAGGAGAAGAACATTCAGCGCAATTGCGGCAAGAAGTAGATGTTCATCTCGGCTTCCACACCAAAAATCATGGAGAGGCATCGTTTTGAACGTGACTCCATGCTGGTGTCTGATCACCAGTGATCGGAGTAGGTAGATTGATTTTACGTTCTCGCATCATGAATAGTCATAGAAATCACAAAATGGATAAGCCTTTTTTCCGGGATTTCATTTTGGTACTTACAGGATTGAATCAAATATTGTGAAAGTAAGGATTTTTTAAACAAGGTACTACTTTAGAAATTTATAGAATGCGATAGATAAACATTTAAAATTGTTTTTTTTTCTTACTGTAGAAGGCTGAACACCTATATTCTATTAAAAAGACAGCAAAAGGGTTAAACATTTCTTATTCATATTGATGTATTCTTTATTCTACACATTACAACATTTGAAATGAATTTCAATATCCCTGAATCCCGGAGGCATATCCATAGTAATATATATGTGCCAGTTCATTGATCCCATTTCAATCTATCTACTCCGATCTCTGCTGATCACATTTCTAAAACGATGTATATATGTCAGTTGACATACATTCGGGCTTTTGCAAGTTGGGTAAAAAAGAATTTTTCATCCATAGATTCGTGCAGCCCCATACAGGCTTTTCAGAACCCTAGGGCTCCGCAGAACACACTTTGAGTATGGCTGCTCTTGGGTATTAATGAGACCTTGTCAACAAATTAACCGGTATATGATTTTATTAGTCCTAGTGTATCATTTGTGACTTTTTCTTTCAGTTGTATGAATAGAATTCAGTTCAACTTCAACAACATCAACGTCATCAACTTCTTATGAGGTAAACTATTAGCCTAAGCAACCTATGGATAAACTAACTAGTACTTACTTTTAGTCTCTGTGGCATTTAGTTCCATCTTATATACTTCTTCTTCTTCTACCTCTTCAGTTTCAAACTCTATTAAAGGTTTATCATCTTCTGAATCTGATTCCGAATGCTGTGGTGGTATATCTACTTCAACTTCCAGAGAGCTTTGGTATAAATGATCTGGTTCTAGCTCTGTAAGTAAAAACAGTTAAGATTTTTACTTGTTTAGTATTCAAATTTGTTTTTATTTACAGTATAATGTGGTTTCCGTTAGGTTAAATTAAAGTACAAAATAAACATATACATATAACATATTATTTATTGATAACATTATTTTGTTCTTACAAACATACCATCACTTTGATGTTCCTCCTCGATCTCAATAAACTCATCTAGTCCCTCACAAACATCTGGTATCTCTTGTTTGATAGTTATATTGTTGCTTTCTGTTTGGCATTCATCAACTGTACTCATGCGCTGTATTGGAGATGTACTTAAGCCACTGTAAAGCTCGAAGCAGTCCAGGTTTATAGCCGGATCTGGCTGAAAAAAGATATTCACAGGTGAGAAAATTTAAGTTAATTCAATGTACCCTGAAGAGTTGGCCATGCTACCAATCTCAGTGACCAATGCACAAGCTAGTGTTGCATAGCTCGCACTGACAAGAGAGGACCATGTTCAAACTGCCACATCCAAGTTTCATACACAAGTTGTAGCAGTATTATGTAAAGTATTTAACATGAAATAAATGTACACACACAAATTTTACAACAATGTACATGATCAACTTTCAACACCCAATGGTGTGGTTGAAATCCACACACAATCGGTATGAGCTTCAGAATCAAATTAAATGTCTGTTGAAGAATACCTCACCTCATATTCCTCCTTCATTATCTTAACAAACTGCTCATCGGATTCCAGACATTTTCTAAGCAACCGCCAGCATCGTTTTAATTTTGACAAGCAGAGGAAACAAGCAAGTATCGGTCTACAATCTTCAGTAACAAACTGCAAGAAAATTTGTCTTATACTACTTTGTATTTATGAAGAAAATACTTCTGATCTTATATTAAATTGTAAAGCCGACAGCCTCAAAGAAAGAAAACATTAACATTGATTACCACTCTTGCTCAAGGGAGATTGGTGACTTAAATGTTTTGGATTTCATCATTCCAGCCGAAAGCTGTCCACTGTTGGACATAGGCCTCCTCTAGTATGGAAGGTGTTAGCCAAAATCGCCACTCTTGGCAGGCGGGTTGTCGATCGCAGTATGGTGGTAAAATGCATAGAGAATGATGCTGCCCATTCTCTAGTAAGTCCCTTAGTCGCCTCTTACGTCACTCACGACAAGAAATGGGATTATTGGTTATTAAATTCTAAGTTATCAACTTACTGGAATATCAGTTAGCTTCTCATATAATTGATGCAACTGCCTGTTGACAACGATGTACATACGAACATTCTGTACTAAACATAATCTACACATTGGCAGTTTCTCCATCTTTGAAATCAGTTTAGGTTTTATTGTTGATAAACACTAGCGGCAAATACCCGAAGGGCAATTATTCTCTTATTAAAAACGTTCAATATCTAGTCGCAGTCAACAAAAAATGTTTTGACATTTGGTACGTCAAAAATTTTTTTTTTTTTTTTGCTTTTGGCAATTGAGCCGATGTCGACTATTCTGCCAGAGTCACGTTTAGACGGTAGCGCAGCGGCGAGCTGTTGACTTTGTACTTTGTGGAAGGTTTACAGATGCTGTTAGTCGTGAGGTTAGTCGTATTTAAAATTTTAGATTATTGTCGTTTAAAAAAGTTGTTAAAATTTGAATAATTTTGGGGGAGAAGTGAAATAAAAGGGAATGAAAGTTAGTTGGGAGAGGAATGTTACACTTGGAAAGTTCTTCATAGAGATCGAAAGATTTGGTATTCAAGGAGCAGGAGAAGAATATATACCATCCGCAAGACCGCATTCACAGAGGGAGCTATTCCTAACATGGATCTTATTCAGAAACACTGGGCTACAACAATGTCCGAGTCGCAATCTGCAAAGCGAAGAAACAGTTCTTTTGGCCAATTTTGGGTACTTAAAAAACCAAGGCTTCCGCTGGATGTCAGGCTGTATGGATGAATAGTAGATACCCTTGACTTTTGAGGTCTCATTCCACTTTTTGGTCCATGAGTCGAACAGTTTGGGTTTGGCACCATTTCGCAAATCGTAGTTATGCGCTACGTAGTGCTTTCGATCAACCGGATTTGATGTGGCATACTTTGCTAACGAGTCAGCGCACTCGTTGCCAACAATCCCCGAATGACCAGGGATCCAGGCTATCTCGATATCTAAGCCGTTTTGGGAACAGTCAAATAACAAGCTCTTAATTTCTAAAATGATTTTACTATGGATTTTACTACGGAGTTGATTCTGTTTTAGGGCCTGAATACTACTACGGGAATCTGAAAAAATGACTGATTTTGTAATTTGGTGTGACTTGATATAGTGTATGGCTTCTAAAATGCCAATACACTCCCCAGTAAAAACTGATGTTTCTGGTGGACATTGAAAGAGTAGGGCAATTTTTGAATTTTGGAAGTATACAGATACTCCTGTACATTCTTTTGGTGATTATTTTGATGAATCAGTAAAGAAAAAATTCCATCCTTCCCAATAACGTTTGATGGCTAACTCGAAGTCGCGCCTTGTGTTTTGAGAATTCCTCGAGATTCCCAGTCCCAAAACGGCCTTTGGTTCGAAATGGATCGTTTCATATGCAGCGGAAAAGACGGGCAGGATTGGATATTGATAAACAGGCGAGGAGAGGTTTTTAAGCTCTCTGTACCTATTTATCAATAGAGGAACTGTTTTATTTGTCCAATAGGTAGTGTTATTGAAGGAAAGGTCGATTTGCTCTAAAATTGGGAGTAAGGGATGGGATGAAAGAGAGAATACCTTGGACAGGAAACGATCTGCCAAATACTGTCTTCTTAGGAATAGGGGTGGTTCTGCACATTCATTTTGGAGTGCATTTATGGGAGAGGATCTCATGGCACCAATAATCATTCTTAGGCATTTGGCTTGGATGCTGTCCAGTCTCTTGAGCGCTTCTTTGTTGCAGGGCTCTATGAGAAAGCAACAATAGTCCAGAGCACTCCTGGTCAGCGCATTATAGACCAGTTTGAGGGTGTAGGGGTGAGCTCCCCACCACACCCCGGCTAAGGCCTTAAGGATCGACACAGAGCGTTCACATTTATTGACCGTGTTGTTTATGTGATCAACCCCAGACAATCTCGAGTCCAGTGTTACTCCCAGAAACCTAGTGCTATCCTTAACTGGAATGATTTGCCCATCAATATTTATATCTACTTGGGGAACAGAACGCTTGCGGGTAAAAATGACAGCTGAACTCTTTGGAGCACTTAGAGATAACCCATGTTCAAGGAGCCATTGGTTTAATGAAGATAAAGAGACATTCATTGATAGAGCGGCATCTTGGATGGAATCGCCAGTGACCAGTAAAGCAATATCGTCAGCATACTGAAGGATTTTGCAGTCATAATTTAGGGATGAGGCCAAATTTGCTGTATATATATTATATAATAGGGGACTCAAAACAGATCCTTGAGGTAAACCTCTCCATACTGTTCTTTGTTCAGGGTCAACCCCGGGGATTCTTAACTGAATGACGCGATTGGCAAAGATGTTACAAATTATACGACAAATCCTAGCCGGGATTCTCAGCTCGTGCAGCTTTTGCCTGAGAACAGGGAGGAGGACTGAATCATATGCAGCTGATATGTCCAGGAAAACTGCCACAACAGACTCATTCCTGCTGAGGGCCAGCCGGACCGCTGACATGAGGATACCTACACTATCAGCTGTGCCCAGACCTTTCCTGAAGCCGAACTGAGTCGCCGGAAGCAGCCTCCCACTCTCCACCAACCACTCTAAACGGTTTTTAATTAAATGTTCTAGTAGTTTGATGAGTATGGACGATAAAGCGATGGGTCTATATGAGCAATGATCGTTAGGATCTTTGCCAGGTTTCAAAATCGGGATGACAACTTGAACCTTCCATTCTGAGGGAATATATCCGGAAGTAAAGCAAAAATTAGCCAAGTCCAAGTAATACTGGTGGGTTTTTGGTCCAGCTTTGACAATAAAAGAGTAGGGGAATCCATCCACCCCTGGGGCGGAGTCCTTAACATGGGATAGTACATTTTTTAACTCTTCCAGGCTAAATGGTCTGTTCATTGGGTCACTTGTATTGTCTATATCACCAATGCCAACACAATTGTCCTCTATACCCGGAACATATGCTGGAGCGATTTTGGAGAAAAACTGGTATCTCAGTTCTTCTGAGAGGATTTTCGAAGAGGTAGGAACTAAACTACTTCTAAAATGTTTTATTTTCTGCCATACCACTGAAATCGGGGTAGATGGACTCAGCGAAGAGCAAAACCTTGACCAACCCAGTCGTTTTTTTTTCTTAAGTAATTTCCTAGACTTGGCCAATATTCGCTTGAAAGTGATGAAGTTACCCAGGTTCATATCACAGTTAACAGTCTCTTCAGCCTCATTCCTGGCCCTGACGATGTCAGTGCATTCCTTATCCCACCATGGCGGAGAAGGAATTTTGTCGGATTGGGGTTTTTTGGAAGGGAAACAGTCATCTGCTGTAGTAGAAACAGTGGAGGAAAAAGAAGAGAAACATTCCTGGGCATTATCCTCGTTGACTTTTGGGAGGGAAGATACTCTTAAGTCTAAAATTTTGGAATATAAATCCCAATCACCGGAGTCAAGTCGGTATTTTAAAAGGGGAGGGGAGACTATTGTAGGGACATGTTTCGAAGGGAATTCGATCATGATGGGATAGTGGTCACTTCCATAGGTCATATCCAAGCGACGCCAAATGAGGAGGCTAGACATATTGGGCGAACAGAATGTCAGGTCAACACAACTATTACTCTGCCCTGGTGCAGACCTGCGTGTGGCACTGCCGTCGTTAATGACACAGAGATCCAGATCGTCCAATATATCCAGCAAGCCAATGCCAAAGTTATCACAAGAATTTGATCCCCAACGATAGTGATGACAGTTAAAATCACCCATAACAAGAATTGGACCACTAACACTGCATAACATATTTCTAATCACCGAAAGATATTCAAGTTGTGGGTGCGCAATATAAAAAGAGAAAATATTTATATCCTCAGCCTTAACAGCAACAACATTTATGTTGTCACCGACGAAGGGTAGAGGAATCGGGGAAAATGATACTTTGCTATTGATAAGCAAAGCACATCCCCCATATCCATCAGGTCTATCATTACGAACACAGCCAAAACACGGCATCCTAAAATTACTTTCAGGTAATAGCCATGTCTCAGCTATGCCGCATACTGATGGTTTATATTTGTTTATTAAAAAGGAAAGATCAGGCTTCCTGGGAGTAATACTCCTCGCGTTCCATTGCAGGAATGTCAGGGGATGGAACATTGTGAATGTAATTTAGGGTTGAGGTCAATTTCAAGGCAACGTGGTCAGGTAATGATTGGGTAGGTTGTGTCAGAACAGTCATTAACATATTTGTAATTAAGTCTAAAATGTTCTTCGAGCTGTCTGTTTGCGTGTAAGTTATTTGTTCGGCGGCATCCGTTGGGAAGGCGCAGCTATTATTTGAGGGGGAAAATGAATAGTCTCTAGTGAGAGCTTGATGAGCTTGCTTATTATAGCCTGGAGAAGGGGGGACACGGGGCTTAGGGTTAGGGAAGACCGTTTTACGGTATGATCTTTGGGTGGCAGGGATTGGGCTTGAGGACTGGGATTTATTAATTGTAACCTTGTTACGAGGGGAGAATTTTGATACATCAGCATATGATCTGGAAACAGGAGGAAAAACCCGACTTGCCTCTGCATATGAAATATGTTTTTCCGCCATCAGAGCTTTGATGCTCTTCTGCCGGCCCAATTCAGGACACGCACTGTAATTTGCAAAATGGTTACCAGCACAAGAAATGCAGAAACCTAACTCAGGGGCGATTCCACATCCATCACCTGGATGGTCACCACCACATTTAAAACAACGTGGTTTTGATCTACACAAAGACCGAGTATGCCCAAACCGACAACAATGGTAACATTGGATTGTTGGGTACATGTACTTCTCAACTGTAAGAGCCGAGTAGAAACAATATACTCGTTTAGGAAGCACTTGTCCATCAAAAGTAAGTACAACTGTCTGCGTCGGCTTCCATTCAGCTATACTAGAAGAGGTAACCTTACGGCTCATCCTCCTAGCCTTAATGACAGCACCACATCCTTCAGGAACCTTAATGTTTTCGATAATTTCATTTTCCGACCATTCAATAGGGATATCTCTAACAAGACCCATTCGAGTAATATTGAATTGAGGGATGGAAGCAATATAATTATGTTGAATTAGTAAATTATTCATTAAAAAACTATTTGCATCCTGATGCGATTTGAACTCAACTGACACTTTATTTCTACCTATGCGTTTGACCCCATCGAGGCGTACGTTGTTGATGTTATTTTTCGTCAAAAACATACCAAACTTGACCGGTTGTAGCACAGTGCCTGAAGTCTGACCATCCTTAAGGGAAATATGGACAATATAAGGCGCGTTATCTCTGGCTGTATAAGTTAGTCTGCCAATAATGTTTTTAGGTACCTTGGGTGGAATCTTTGGAGTAGCAGGGGACACAGCGACTCTCTTCCGATTTGAATTCTCCGTTTCTATTTTGGGTTCTTGCGTGAGTATTTGGGAGTCATGGGGAAGGGAGACGGTCAAAACAGGAGGAAGATCAAAAAATTCATCAGGGGGGTCGGGATCAGGAGGCTTTTTGGAGTTCATGATGGCGGATGGTGTTTTTTAAAAAAATGGAATAGTTTCGATCAAGTTTCACTCAACTAAGATCCACTAGAAATCGGAAAAATTAAGAGAGAAATAGATTTCTTGGAGATTTCAAGATATATTTTCTGAAATTAATTAAATTTTTCCAATTTAGCACACAGTCTGTCAGCCTGTCGTATCGTCCGTCAAGTCTCCGTTGAAATCTACGTCAAAAATGTATGGATATGGAAACTTTTTTTTTTTTTTTTTTTTTTTTCTTCTCTTCGCCCTACTTGGGCAGGCTAAGGTCTTAGACCATACCGCCTCGTCTTCAGTGGATCGGTTATTGTTGACAAATTGTCGCCGCGTTCCGTATTACGCTCACATCAATTTGAGCGCGCTAACGCCCGTTCCGATTTGGCGTGAGCGCGATAACGCTGCCCCGTGAATCGTCATAGATGACGTCATGACGAGCGCCATCTTGCGATAACGCCGACCATGCCCTAAACTAATATCACCGTGAGCGCTGTCAAAAATAACAGTTGTGCTGTTTGTTTTTAGGTCGCATCATATGATAAACTAACCTGGATTAATTAGAAATTGTGCTTCTGGCTACAGTCGCCATCAAACCAAATAAGAAGAAGAAACAAGGTGTAAACAAGTTTTATTTGGCGTATATGGATTTTGACGTTGAGTGAGCACTGTTAGCGCGTTCACGAGCGTTCCGTATTGTGACGGTTCTCAACTTTCATAATAGTGTTAACCAAATAGGAACGCCAATTTCGTTTTCAGAAACGGAGTTTTAAAACGCACGCTGACCGCGCGGAACGTGTGATGAGGTCAAGAGACACGATCGCCAGCCATCCGCCGGCGCCTCGCCGCCGCCGTACTGATTTGTCATTATTTGCGGTTTACAGTCGTTGTTTCTTGTTAAAAATAAATAACAAATTATTACTTTAAGTTTTATGCAGATTTCAATATAGATTATAGGTAGATAGGAAACATGGAAGTCGGATTTACCAAGGCCCAGTTGGAAAATCGCCCGGAGATTGATGCGTTT
This sequence comes from Aporophyla nigra, assembly GCA_947507805.1. Classification (NCBI taxonomy): domain Eukaryota; kingdom Metazoa; phylum Arthropoda; class Insecta; order Lepidoptera; family Noctuidae; genus Aporophyla; species Aporophyla nigra. Next base: position 8,108,186 of record OX382319.1, on the reverse strand, counting down.
ATAAATATCTTAGGACAACCAACACACCATTATCTGATCCCAAACTAGGCAGAGCTTGTACTATGGCAACCAGACAACTGATAAACATACTTTTATATTACTAAATACATACATATTATAGATAAATTACACCCAGACACAGAACAAATGATCGTGCTCATCACACAAAAATTTGTCCTGGGTGGGAATCGAACCCACGACCTCAGTCTTAGCATTCAGGGTCACTAACCACTAGACTAACAGGCCAGTCTATGGTAGCAAAGTAAAAAAAAAAATCAAGTTATTCCAGTGCAGAGATATGATGAGATAAAATGAAAAGATAAGTAGATTTGCTTTCACCTACAGTTCTTGATCCACTAAGTACTATACGTAGGCAGGTACTTAGGTTAGGTACTAGGCAGGTACTACGTCTTAAAATGTTTTGATTTGGCAGGTAGATACCTTTTTCGTGTTTCTCCAATGTGTAGGCACCTTTCTACTTATTTTGAATATTATTTCTTACTAGCTTCTGGCTGCGATTTCGTCCCCGTTAAATTTCCTGCTCCTCCAACTCATCCCGTCGCATTGAATCGCCTGCCCGTGTGAGGTCTTCGTATTCGTGACGTTTTTCTTTGTGCTCAGCTCCTAAGGGTCCTAGCGTGATATTATATAGTCTATAGCCTTCCTCGATAAATGGGCTATCTAACACTAAACGTTACTCCTGAGATTAGTACGTTCAAATAAACAAACTCTTCAGCTTTATAATATTTAGATTTGATTACAATTAAATGCGTTATAGTGAGTCAACCTTAAAAGATAGACATATGGTATCGGGACATTTTTTTTAAACTTTTTAATATGAACAATTCCGTCCTCCTTGACTGTTGCGTTATTTTAACCGTTTACGCAGCGCACACAACGGAAGCTTTTAAATGGAATAAATTTTCCCCGTTTTAGCAAAATTTTTCATTGTTGTTCCGCACCTATAAATGGCAGCGTGATGTTATATATCCTAAAGCCTTTCTCAATAAATGGACTACCCAACACTAAAATAATTTTACAATTAGAACCAGTAGTTCCTGAGATTAGCGCGTTCGACCAAATAAACAAACAAACTCTTCAGCTTTATAATACATATATTCGTATAGATTAATTATTTATTATTCTAGTCACTTTTTCCTTTCTCTTCCTTTGTTCTTAATAGGTAATATATATTCAAATTTTAAATTGAAATGATCGTTACAGCAGTATAAAGTACCTTTAGTTAAGGTGAGGCGGGGCGTCGCTCCTCATTAAAGTACACCACTTCTTTCTATTTCACGGGTCTTTTGGGAAACAAAATAACAATTTGTCCGGTGTAGCAATACTTGTATTTTCGCATTGGGGCACAATACAATATTTTACGTTTAAATGTACTGCGAGTCACATAACCAAGAGGCAGAAAGAACGCGCGCGACGGTGCCGCGGACGCGAACGTGGCTGATGACGTCATCAATGAATTGTGCATATTGGCGAGCGTTTTTGAAAATGCAAAACTAAATCCGCTTTAACTTCATCATTGTTGGTCCAATTTTAATAATTCTTTCACTAAAGTCATTCCTTTAGGTATGACTGTAATTCTACATACTTAACTAAAATCGTCGCTGATCCTCATTAAGGTGAATGCTCCAACCAGCCCGCGAAATACAAATTTTCTTAATTTTGTTTTTTACAATTTGCAGGCCAGTGCTAGGTTGTATGTTGATTAAAATATTATTCGCGCCTTTAAGACATATGTAGTTACAGAATTATAATCATCAAAATCATCAATACAACGCTCTAAGTAAAAAAATAAAATAAAAAAATATCTTTGGACAACCAACACATCGTTATCTGATCCCAAACTAGGCAAAGCCTATACTATGGTAACCAGACAACTGATAAACATACTTATATATTTCTAAATACATACATATTATAGATAAATTACACCCAGACACAGAACAAATGATTGTGCTCATCACACAAAGATTTGTCCTGGGTGGGAATCGAACCCACGACCTCAGTCTTTGCAGTCAGGGTCACTAACCACTAGACTAACAGGCCTGTCAAATAAAAAAAAAACCTGTAAAATAATTCAGTTTCATGCAAATTGGTTTTACATACCAACGTAACGCCTTCAGCGGGACTCCCACAATCTGGTGTGACCTCGGGATGGCGGGTCACAATTTTCCGTGGTCCAGGTATCACCAAATCACACAAGCACACAACATTCAGAGGTCTATCCCCTACTCTTATAGGGTGCGCGCGTGCAATAATTAGATTGATTTTACGAATAATTGTGAAGGTGAAGGACGTGCGTCTATTGTCCTCCATGCGCGGCGTAGATCAAACGGAGCGGTCCATTCAAGGGCACGTTGAGGTCGCGCACGCAGCGTCGCAGGAGCGGTCGCCAGCGCGTCGCGCGTACATCGATATACACATACCAATTTACACAAAAAAGAACCACCCGATTTTACAAAAACGCGAATAACTCGGAAACTAAATGCCGACATCTGGTACAGCTTTGCAAAAAGGAGTCTGGAAAAAATGAGGGCGCCTGTTTATCAGGTATGGCCACCCTGTATACTAGGACTAAAACTGATAAGATACTTGATGTTTTAATCAACAAACACGAGATATGATTTTGATGCAAATATGTACAGCCAACAACCAGAATCACTGCTGAATGAACAAACAGAACAATATGGTAAGTATTTTTAACTGGTTATGAGTTGATACTTATTAGCTGAATGTGCCTGATCTGTTTCAATAAAATACCATGTGACAGTTTATGTGGTCAGTTTTATTCCAATACTTAATCTATAATAAAGATAAAAGTGTTCTATAAGATACATTTCTTGGATAAATACCTGTCATGCCAGCAGTTCTTTCGGAAACATTGTCAATCGGAGACAAAATTTGTTCCGCTTCAGAAGCCGCCAAATATCTTACGAAAACTTGATATATTATATCACAGCTCAAACCACTACTCCTTTGTTTTATTCATTGTTTATATGTACAAAAGCATTAATAATTGATAGTTAATTAGAAATAAATGAAATACCCATACCCCATTTCTTTCCGTGGGTGTCGTAAAAGGCGACTAAGGGACTTACTATTACTAGAGAATGGGCAGCAGTGTTCTCTATGCATTTTACCACCATACTGCGATCGCCAACCCGCCTGCCAAGTGTGGCCATTATGGCAAAACCCCCCAAATTGGGGGAGGCCTAAGTCCAGCAGTGGACGTCTTACGGCTGAAATGATGATGATGAAATGAAATACAACTGGGAACATAACACAATGACAGATTAGCTACCTATTGGTTATAAACAAAGTAGTGTTGCCACAAAATATATATTTTAGTTCCAATTGTCACCACGACAGACTCTTTTTTGCCAAGCTGTACATAACGCCATTTATTACTGTTATTTACTTATGTGGAAAACGTGCCACACGGACATTATTTAAACTATATTTACTATTGTAATATTATTACATCTAAGATTGAACACATCGACGTATTGATTGAAGACTTGTATCAATGATCACGAATAATAATAATAATAATAAACCTGCAGGGCAGCTTGTGGCGAGCTGTTGGGCAGTAGCGACCCCACGGACCCTATCTCCTGGGAGAATTCTTGTTCCTCATCTCTGGCTTGCCTTTATTAGCCGGCTGAAGTGAACACTGATGAGGTTCAGCGCTCCCGCCTCATTCTTGCCTTTATTGGCTGGCTTGAGTGGAGATTCACAAGAGCAAACGTGCTCGGGGAAAGGAAGTATTCCAGTAAGTGCTCGTAGGGATCTTGACCATCTTCCGGGCTCTGGGATTGTTCTGAAAGCCGTGGAATACCTCTCCACTTCTCAAGCACCTCAGGAAGTGTTGCCCCCTTGTCGCTACGTCACTATGTGCTAGCGACGTTTCCCGGGGGCCCATTATTGAGTGTGCAAGTCACCCCCTGCCATTTTATCCGTGTATACAAAGCATTGATCAGGCAGGGGCCATAGTCTCTCCATAGTTGCGGTTACCAATCCACTATAGCCATCCAAACCTATAGCCTAATTTGCTTCGTTTCCATATTCTGTAATAGTTCTGCTCCAAACGGGGATTGTCTTTGGATGCACTTGCATAGTGCATACAGGGATAATCGTCGGTTGGTGCCCCCTCATCATTTAAAATTGTCTAAGGGGCCTCTGCGAGTTGGCTTCGGCCCCTCGTACGCCTTCCAAAAGACCGGGATCCTAGGGTCCCGAGATATGTTAACATAAATAAAAATAATAATATTCCACAACTATCACACAACGCCATCTAGTCCCAAGCTAAGCAGAGCTTGTGTTATGGGTACTAGACAACTGATAAACATACTTATATATTTCTAAATACATACATATTATAGATAAATTACACCCAGACACAGAACAAATGATCGTGCTCATCACACAAACATTTGTCCTGGGTGGGAATCGAACCCACGACCTCCGGCATAGCAGTCAGGGTCGCTAACCACTAGACCAACAGGCCTGTCAAGAATAAAAATATTGTATTTAATTTTTTTTTTAAATCATACTTGTAACCAGTTGCCAAATTAGTAGAATTACCACTAGATCTGGTGGTTTAGACTTAGGTTTTAGCGGGCAAATTTTGGTTTTAGTGGCTAGTGGATTTTTCTAGTGGCTTTGGTTGCTTCTGTTAGTGGTAAGGTACGAAATTCAACCACTAGTACGATTAACAAATTTTTGGGGAAGTAACTCAAACGTTTACGTTATAAATGTATATTTATTTTATGTGTAGGCAACACTGAGAACTAAGGTGGTTGGTTTCGGGGTTACCCCGAAAATAGTTTCTCAATTTCATAAATAATTTTGATTATAGACTTTATTTATATGAAAACTGTGTCAAGTTTGGTTTGAATCAAAAATGTTTGTAATGCACAAAAATATAAATACAATGGACAGTACAGTTCGGAGTTGGCGTTGGATGTTTTACTGGTTTTGGTTTATTTTGTAAAACGAATATGCCTAAAGCACAGTACACCCAAAAGTTCCGTGAAAGCTGGTTACGTGACTCAGATTTAAAGGACTGGTTACAAGTGGTGGAAAGTACGACTGGTCCAGTTGCTAAGTGCTAATTATGTGGTTTAATTCAAGTTTTACCTCATTCTAACGCTGACGTAGAATGATTATTTAGTATGATGAACGTTATCGAGACGAAACACAGAAACCGGATGAAGTTAGATTTGCTATCTTCAATTCTCACAGTTCGTGCTGGTTTAAAACGCGAAGGAAAATGCTGCAACAACTATAAATTGCCCAATAGCGTATTACAAAAAATTGGGAGCAAGGAAATTTATTCTGCAAAAACGGAAATCATAGTAGAAGCCGATTCTTCCGAAGATTTAATGAATAAGTACAAAAAAATTAAAGCCTTTAAGATTTTTTTTTTGTACTTATCAAAATAAACTATAATTTTATAGTAAAAAAATTAAATATGGTTATTTTATTTTCAAATAATATTTAGGTATTGTCTGTCTGGCATAATATGTTAGTGGTTTTCTGGTGGTTTGACGGATCGCCAAAAGTGGTTTTCTGGTGTGTTATGATACCACAATTTGTGGTTTCGTTAAAATAAAGTTGGCAACAGTTTTGAACAGTACAAGACAAGACATTAGCACAGTTATACTGTGACATTAGTCAATGTCACTGTCATTACGATCAATTTGTCAAGTAGATTTTACAATGTTCTAGAAATCAATTTTAAAATGTCTTAAAATATCAATGTTAGTCTGTATTTGTTAAAGGTATAGAGTTTTCTGTGAACGGCTTACATGATCTAGCAGTAATAGTGTTTAGATGTAGCAGTAATATGATGTGATTGGTGTTAATGGACTAATAAACGAAATCCTATGATTTTGCTGGACCATATAAGAGTGATGTGAACTCTCGCCTCTCGGGCTGCTCCCGTCTTCCCGTGAACCACTAAGGCTGACTGAGGAGTGCTCACGATATTTACACGCTTCAATCTCATTAAAGATTTCTTTAAAGAAAAATACTTAAATCAACAAGCCACACCAATTATTTCTACGCCACAGTGTTTATCAACAATATAACCTAAACTGATTTCAAACATGGAAAAACTGCCGATGTGTAGAATATGTTTAGCGCAGAATGTTCGTATGTACATCGTTGTCGACAAGAACTTGCATGAATTATATGAGAAGCTGACTCGTATTCCAGTAAGTTGATAATTTAGAATTTAACAACCAATAATCCTATTTCTTCCCATGGGTGACGTAAGAGGCGACTAAGGGACTTGCTAGAGAGTGGGCAGCAGCATTCTCTATCCATTTTACCACCATACTGCGAACGACAACCCGCCTGCCAAGATTAGCGATTTTGGCAAACCCCTCCCAAATTACTGGATGTCCAGCAGTGGACAGCTTTAACGGTTGTAATGATGAAATCCAACACATTTATGTAACCAATCTGCCTTGAACAAGAGTGGTAGTCAATGCTAATGTATTCTTTGTAAGAGGAGTATAGAAAGTATTACTGACAACTAACTGTCGGCTTTACAATTTAATGTAAGATTAGAAGTATTTTCCTGTATACAAAATAATATAAGACAAGTTTTCTTGCAGTTTGTAACTGAAGATTGTAGACCGATACTTGCTTGTTTCCTCTGCTTCTCAAAATTAAAGCAATGCTGGCGGTTGCTTAAAAAATGTCTGGAATCCGAAGTGCAGTTCGTTAAGATAATGAAGGAGGATTATGAGGTAAGGTATTCTTCAACAGACATTTAATTTTATTCTCAAGTTCATACTGCTTGTGTGTGGATTTCAACCATACCATTGGTGGTTGAATGTTGATCATGTACGTTGTTGTAAAATTTGTGTGTACGTACAATTATGACATGTTAAATACTTCACATAATACTGCTACAACTTATATGGATGTGGCAGTTTGATCATGATCGTCTTTATTAAGTGCCAGCTACAACACAATACCTTGTACTTTGTTCAGTGAGATTGGTAACATGACCAACTCTTCAGGGTACATTAAATCAACTTACTTTTTCTCACCTGTGAATATCTTTTTTCAGCCCAATGCGTTTATAAACCTTGACTGCTTCGAGCTTTACAGTGGCTTAAGTAAATCTCCAATACAGCACATGAGTACATTTGATGAATGCCAAACAGAAAGCAACTATATTACTATCAAGCAAGAGATACCAGTTGTTTGTGAGGGACTAGATGATTTTATTGAGATCGAGGAGGACCGTCATAGTGATGGTACGTTTGTAAGAACAAAATAATGTTGTCAATAAATAATATGTTAAAATAAATTAAACATAAATCCATCTAATTTAAATTAATAAAGTTGTTAACTATTTCGAAGTTTTGTTAGTGTTTACTTTAATTCAACCTAACGATAACCAAATAATACTGTAAAAGGAAACAAATTTGAAAACTAAACAAGTAAAAATCTTAACTGTTTTTACTTACAGAGCTAGAACCAGATAATTTGTACCAAAGCTCTCTGGAAGTTGAAGTAGATATACCACCACAGCATTCAGAATCAGATTCAGAAGATGATAAACCTTTAATAGAGTTTGAAACTGAAGAGGTAGAAGAAGATGTATATAAGATGGAAGCAAATGCCACAGAGACTAAAAGTAAGTACTAGTTAATCCATAGGTTGCTCACCTAATAGGCTAAATAGTTCACCTTATAGGAAGTGTTGCAGCAAGACGGCCAGTCACCACTAGCAGCACTCTTTCACAAACATAATTGCATGCAAATACATGGTCTTATTTATCTTCCTCAACTTTCTCGAGATTCTCGTCATTAGGGATAATATTAGAGGGTACTATATTTTTTTATTATCATCGGAATGTTTACATTTGTCAGTATTCAAACAAAGACCATTAGAAGTAATTAACTATTCAACTCAAGTGTTCCTTTATCTAGCATCCAGTACGTCCTGCAGAATATCGCCATAACTTTTTTCACACAGCGATTTGATACAAATCGCCATAGAAGTTATTGTTCTTTATTGAAATTATATTAAATATCTTAGGACAACCAACACACCATTATCTGATCCCAAACTAGGCAGAGCCTGTACTATGGCAACAACCATATTGTATACTATTTGTTTGTATCTTTTTATTAATTAATTATACTAACATAGTTTAAGTAATACTAACAAAATTATGGGTTATTTGCTTGATATAAAGATAAATAAATAAAATGCCTATCTAATGACATATGCGGTTGTTATTGGTCGTGGGGACCATTTTGTCTGATCCTCCTTTGAACACTAAACAAGTAATAATCTTAACTGTTTTTACTTACAGAGCTAGAACAAGATAATTTTCACCAAAACTCTCTGGAAGTGGAAGTAGATATACCACCACATCATTCGAAATCAGATTCAGAAGATGTTGATCATTTAATGGAGATTGGGAGTGAAGTGGTAGAAGAAGAAGAAGTAAATGAGATGGAAGTAAATGCCACGGAGACTAAAAGTAAGTACTATCTAGTTAATCCATAGGTTGCTTACCTATCAGGCTAATAGTATGCGTTTACGTACAATACTGAACTCTATCCATACAACTGATACAAAATTTCACAAATTATAAACGCAAGGAAAAAAAATGTACGAGGAAATCTGTTCATTTAAAATTTTAAACCAATCATTCAAATTGAAAGCTTAGAAAAATAAAAACTTTTTTACAAAAAAAAAAACAACCGACTTCCTTAAAAACACTACAAAGTGAAAAATAACTTTAATTTCGGAAGTCGGTGTCTTAGGATCTGTATTTATGGTTTTTTTGCCACCGACTTCCGAAATTAAAGTTATTTTTCACTTTGTAGTGTTTTTAAGGAAGTCGGTTGTTTTTTTTTTGTAAAAAAGTTTTTATTTTAAATTTTTTAGTTGTGGTATTCACCCCGCACTAATTCCAAACAAACAATGCATATTTATGCGATAACAGAAATCGCGGTGGATTTGCTGTCATTTTTTAAAGAGTTCCGGTGTCTGTCTCCCGAACTCATCATCAGACCTGTATGAAATTTATAGGGGACCATTTCGGAATAAACCCCTTTCGAATAAAAAAAAGAATTTTGCAAATCCGTCTATATATGACGGACTTATGGCCGAACATACATAAAAAAAAAAAACATATAAACATCCGAATTGAGAACCTCCTCCTTTTTGAAGTCGGTTAAAAATATAATAAATGGCCAGGCCAAAATGATTAAACTGCTTTTTTTTTTATTAAGCAGACAGTAGAGTGGGTAAGAGCCCACTCTAGTGTCTGCTGAGGAATCAATTCTCGATGTCAACGAGTATGTCTATCTAGGACAAGATATCTTCTAACTCCTGATCGATAAGGAGTTGTACCTTCCATCATCAGCTCAACGGAATATAAGAATACAAGTAACTGTCTAAACGTGCCTATAATATTCAAAGAATTATCCCCTAACCTTCTAACCTTTCACTGTAAGTTCCTATATGTACTGTTCACCGATGAGGAGTTCCATGCGGTATCTTCGAAGACTATAATTAGTTCACCACGGATGGATAGATAGAACCAGCAATTATTTTTGATCTTTAGTACAATATCCAAATCACATTACGTGTACTGTTTGTTTTTGAGGAGTTCCTTCGTTTATCTCCCAAAGTATACATCAAATCTTCACAAAATTAATATGGGACCACCTCAGGAGTATACCCTTACGAATAAAAAAAGAATTTTCAAAATCGGTTGACAATTGGCGGAGAAATCGGTGAACATACATAAAAAAAAAAAAAAAAATACATACAGTCGAACATATAACCTCCTCCTTTTTTTGAAGTCGGTTAAAAAGCGACGTTATCATATTGCACTTAAGGGTGTTTTAAAATAATCGTGACGTCGAATTATGATGTACTAAGAATTAAATAAAACGCCAGTTGATTCATTGACATGGTCTCATTAATACCTACCCTAAAAATATGGGATATCAAAAGTAACACCTTGTACAAATGTGCTGAACCGATGCCAGTACGAAATGATCCATGCTGTGAAACGATAAATGGGAATGTAAACAGAAATATTAGGTACAGATTATTGACAGAGTATCGTAATACCATAGCAAATTAAGATGAATATTTTGGCATCAGAGCATAGGAGCAAACATTTTCAAAAATTTTGGAAATCCACACAAAGACTGAGCTCAAAACCTGCAGTTCCGGTGAGCGTTAATGGCATGACTGAGCCTGAGGAAATTGCGAACATGTTTAGGAGGCACTTTGGAGTAACTTCGCGGCTGCAGTCAGATGAACGGGGTTATGTTGCTGAGAGTGGATTGTCGTGTGTTCCGATTAGTATCTCATCAAAAGGGATACGGAACATCATACAGTCTATGACCGGAGGCAAATCTCCGGGTCGCGATGGCCTCAGCATAGAACACTTTCAATATGCTGGTCCGCATCTCCCAAGAGTCCTATCTATGCTGTATAATCTTTGTGTGAGGCACTCCTACCTACCGGCTGATCTGATGAAGACGATAGTTGTGCCCATAGTAAAAAATAAAACCGGCGATGTCTCAGATACGGATGATTATAGGCCAATATCGTTGGCCACGGTTACAGCAAAGATTCTTGACGGTGTGCTTGAGCGGAGAATCACTGGACAGCTCAATCTATATGATGCACAATTCGGTTTTAGAGCCGGGCTGTCCACGGAAACTGCTATTCTGGCGCTCAAGCACACGGTCAGGTACTGTACTGAAAGGAACACACCTGTTTATGCTGCTTTCTTGGACCTCTCCAAGGCATTTGACCTGGTTGATTATAATATCTTATGGTCGAAATTGCATGAGCAAGGTCTGCCTAATGAGCTTATAAAGCTCTTAGGCTACTGGCATGACCACCAAATCAACCAGGTCAGATGGTCGGGTGCTTTATCTGGGGCGTATGGGCTGGAGTGTGGGGTGAGACAGGGAGGTTTGACTTTCCCGGCGCTCTTCAGTCTATATGTCAATAAATTGATCGAGGAGCTCAGCAGCACTGGTATTGGATGCTCTATTGATGGTGAGATTATTAATAGTATAAGTTATGCTGATGATATGGTGCTGCTGAGCCCCTCGATTGATGGACTCAGGCGGTTGCTTGTTATTTGTGAGAGATACGCCGCGTCTCATGGTTTATTGTACAATGTACGGAAGAGTGAGCTTGTGGTGTTTAGGGTAGGTACTAAGAAACCTAAGACAGTTCCTCCGGTGTGCCGAATTAAATAAATAATACAAAATAATAAAATTAATACGGCTATGCCCTTTTCACGTTCAAAAGTGTCTGTTATGTGGCTATTTTAAATAATTGATTTGACTTTGGCTTTATAGGTAAAATCAAAAGAAATGTCACTTCTATAATATTCTAAGAGTGACAACATACAATACGTTGCCAGTGCCTTGCGAAACCGGGGCAGTGGCGGAGTTCGTTTCACAGCAGGGGTCATTTCGTACTATTTTGAAAAATATAAATTGTGTCGACATTTCTAACGATTCCTTGTGACTAAGTTACAACAGTCACATAGGTGATCGTTCAGGTTAAGCTACCCTTGCCGCGGTTAGTCCGTGGATGGGTGACCATCTTAACATACCAAGACCCTTCCGAGCCTCAGAAAGCACGTTAAGCCGTTGGTCCCGGCTGTCTTTCGTAGATCTTAGACAGTCGTTACGGGTCTTCAGAAGCCCGAAAGTCTGACGACCAGTCTTACCAAGGAGTATTGTATTACCCAGTAACTGGGTTGTGGAGGTCAGATAGGCAGTCGCTCCATGTGAAATACTGGTACTCAGCTGCATCCGGTTAGACTGGAAGCTGACCCGAACATAGTTGGGAAAAGGCTAGGTAGATGATGATGATTTCTAAAGAGTCCCACAAAGTTAGTTTGGATCGTTTAATCTGTCCGGATTAAGCTTTGAGAGCTCGCCCTATCACAGCTCACGATATAGAACGCACGGAACGTTCCATAACACCAAAGAACGCTAGTGAGGTGACCGTGAAATCTCTATATATTTAACTAGCTGACCCGACAGACGTTGTCCTGTCTCTTTGATGATATTTGAGCACGCATTCTGTCAATTCTATGTCAAATGTCATAATGTTACATTAAAAAAGTTTACATTGTCCTATTATATGGTTGATAAGTATTCTTAAATAAGTGTTCTTAAATTTTATAATTTTCCGCGCAATTTTTTCATTTTTATATATATAGATATATAAATTAATACAAATTAGGAAACCGAGTTGTGGATGCCGTTTATTATTAGTTGAAAAAACTAATCGGATAACATTTCTGCAAGATGGATAGACCAAAATTAGGATCGGTCCTGAGTCGCGCGGAAATAACTGGCAGGTATGATTGTTGAAGGAATTCTTAAGAGTCAGAAGTCCGGCAAATTGCTGTGATGAGAAGATGAGAAGGTTGATATAAAACATTCATTTATTTTAGAACAGACCATATGAGGACGTTAGTTCAGTTTTGTACTGCATGCTGGCGGTGATTAAATGTATTTATTCTGTCAGAAATTCCTTCTTTTCGAACCGAATGTGAATCATGGAAAGCCTTATTATTTTCTTCCTTGTACATGTCAATCTTCTTTCTACAATGTACTTAACAGATTTTTAATCATAGGGACGACCGTAGCGAAGAAGCAAGGACTAGACACGCAAACAACAATACTAGAGGATCCACGATCAACCAAGAAAACGGCAAAAAAAAAAGTTATCCGGAAAACTCAAAGACTGGCTAAACGTGGTGCATATTTCAACGCTCCTTATAAATGTGAGCAGGGTACTCAAATGAATGAAAAACTAATGTATTATGTAATGGAACGAACTCGTAAGAGTAATTTGACCGAATATATTCTCGTACAAACTGATGATAAACCTCATAAATGTGGTGTCTGCGAACGTAGTTTTAGTCAAAAGGCTCATTTACAAAGACATACTCTTGTACACACTGGCGAAAAACCTTTTAAGTGTGATGTATGCCATCGTGGTTTAGCTGACAAGGCAGCTTTAAGACACCATATTCGTAGACACACTGGTGAAAAACCTTATAAGTGTGATGTATGTGAGCGTTCTTTTAGTATGAAGGCTGCTTTAAGGAAACATATTAGTTCACACAATTCATATAAGTGTAACGTATGTAAACTTAGTTTTAGTCAAAATGTTGAACTAAAGAAACATATTCGTTTACGCACTTGCGAAGCACCTTTTAAATGTAATATATGTGAACGCGGTTTTAGTATAAGGAGTAATTTAATGAGACATATTTTAATACACACAGGTGAAAAACCATTTAATTGTCCTGTATGTCAGCGAAGTTTTCGTCACAAGAGTGCCTTAAGAAAACATTTGCGTACACACACTAAAACAAATTGATGCATTCTAACGTATTGTTAGTCAACAGGCCTTTTTAACAAAACATATTCCTATACACACACTGGTGGAAAACCTTATTGAGTGTATAATAATATTATTGTAGTTTTTGTCAAATTTGTGAATTATTAAAATACTAGCTTTTGCCCGCGGCTTCGCCCGCGTGGATGTCGGAAATTTACGCAGGTATTTTTCTAAAATAAAAGTAGCCTAAGGTACTCCCTCCTTATTACATCAGCTACCTGCCAATAAAAGTCCCGTCAAAATCGTACAAACTTTCATCCCCTAATCCCTATTGTTATTTTACCCCCTTAAGGGTTAAAAATTAACAAACTTTAAATATAATTCATAAATATATATTATGTAATAAAAGCCAAATAAAAAAGGTTCATCATTCTAGCTTTAAAAATGACAATACTTCCCTACAACCGTTCATCCTCCCTTTCAACCCCTTCAAACCCCTTTTCCGCAATAAAAAGTAGCCTATGTCCTTTCTCAGGCTCTAAACTATTTGTGTACCAAATTTCATTTAAATCGGTTCAGTAGTTTTAGCAGGAAAGCGAGACAGACAGACAGACAGAGTTACTTTTGCATTTAAAATATTAGTGTGGAAACACATGTGCAGCTCTGTTAGATGAAGTGTAATTACTGTTTATTTTATTTAAATTTATTGATAAATTACTTATTTAAGTATGCATATATAAATTTGCTCTGAATACTCTTAAAAGTACTAGATAATTAAGAAAATGTGCATGTGGTTCCTTTTAACATTTACTAATTGATAGGTTTTCTCATTGTTACGTATCCGCTTAATCCTGTTTGAATGAAAGGATAAAGGCAGATCTATTACAATTTATTAGAGGAATATTAATAGGACATGGGAAGTACAGCAGAGTAGAAAAGACTCTGCCTGGCACGCACTCTAGTTTGTTTTATGGTTCTGTGGTTCAGCACTGAGGGACGGGAGCAGGCAGCAGAGCGGCAGGTCGATATCAGGGTTTCTTCGAGGGCTTCGTGTAGATCTTAGGATCCGCCAGGTGAGCTCCGTAGTAGACCTTGGGGCCTATTAAGTCAGGCACGTAGAGTTGACTTCCGAGGATCGGGAGTAGAAGTCCCAGGTGGATCTTTAGCTGGATCCCCTGGGTTTGATACTTTTCAAATCGGCTCCAAGAGTAGACTAGCTTCAAGAGTAGCCTGGCTTCAAGAGTAGGCCGGGTTCAAGAGTAGGCCGGGGTCAAGAGTAGTCCTCTCCAGCGGTTCGAACGCCTCTTATATCAAAGTCGTCTTCCTTTTCCAAACATTTTTCCAAATATTAGTTTTCTTCTTGTGGCCATCATCTCATCTAACAAGTGTAGTCGGCCAGGACATATCCATGAGTGCGTATAGCTGGCCACATGAGTGCGTAAAGAATTTTATAAATATAATTTTAAGTTATTTAGTAAACAATCGTAATCTATACAAATAAATAAAATTGGAGTGTCTGTTTTTAATATTAAGATCACCACTTTTTACTAAGTGTATATGGATGTATACACGATACATATACCAAAACAACATTTTTTACAATTTTTGTCTGTCTGTCTGTCTGTTTGTTCCCGCTAATCTCTGAAATGGCTGGACCGATTTTGACAGGACTTTCACTGGCAGATAGCTGATGTAACAAGGAGTAACTTAGGCTATTTTTATTTTAGAAAGATTCTTTTATTTTAGAAAGATTCTTTTATTTTAGAAAAAAATAACTATCTTCAAAAACTACGCTGACATACGTCTCAAAATTCGAAAAACCCTGGCTGAATCCTACGAAATAGATCAAAATAATGTACTACAGTATTGTACACCTTAAAAAGGCCTACAAAAATGTCCTCAATGGTATATGTCTATCTCTTAGGGATAACCCACAATAACCATTTTTTATCTTTTACTTTTTACGAGAAATAAGGGCTTATTTACGAAGCAATTTTAAGCAATACAGCATTAATCCTTATCCAATTAAGTACCTTAAATACATTGTGCATTTAATATAGATCAATATGGCCCTTTACAGCATGTAATTTAAATGAATATCTTAGAAGATATTAGAGATTTAAAAAGTGGGCGCAGAGCGCGTTGACAGCGGCTGGGTAGTACAGGATAAGTAGGATTGTAATTCATATTACTTTGGCTTCATAGTAATTGCGAATATCATGTGTGTTCATTATACTCAAAATAAACCTAATAGTATTATTCCAAGTAAGAGACCGCGAAATGGCTTAGATGTTTAGAGTTATGGATGTTTGTTTCTCAATGATGCAAAGACGGCCAAACGGATTTAGATCGAATTTGGCACAAAGATATATTATATCATGGATACGTAACAGATAGGATACCTACTTTATCCCGGTAGTAGGTTCCCGGGTGATATTTTCCGGCAGGTATACGGGCCAAGCCACTGGCAAAAGTATCTACTTTTCCTATAATTAAGTTCGGTGTCTGGTAAATGATTGAGTGTCTGTATAGGTAAAATAGGAGCGTTAAGAAAAACCAGGAAGACTTATATTCAACTAAACCAAGCCCTATATCACAGTCTTCTTACTCTGAATACTATTACTTTTATTTTAAAAATGATATAAACTATTACTATTATTATTATTTTATTTTAAAAATGATATATACTATTACTTTTATTTCATGGATCAACTGCACCAAACGGGCCGCCAGTGCGCTGCGCGTCCAATATAATAACGCCTTCAGGGCGTTTGATGCGGCTGCCACGTTTCTGCAGTGCGTCAGAGATGTTTGCAGACGCCCGAGTCGACAGCTTCTCAGCTGTCGTACGGAAGAAAAGTGCATCTCTGCTCGCCAGATTGCGTGGCAGCGGCAACAACCTCCTGAGGGTGATAGCTGACAGGCCAGATGAGAGCCCCATAATGGGACATCTCATCAAAACAACACTGTCTGTCGTAGTGTATAAGTACTAACATAGATTATAAGCCAAATTGTTACTAAAATCTTAGTAAATAAGTACTAACATAGGTTTATAAGATACATTTGTTACTAACACCTTTTAAGCATTTTTGTTTTGTTTAGCTTTTCTGTCAGTGTGGACCTTTTGTTGTCTGATTAATAAATAAATTATTATAATTATAATTATTAAAAACACCAACACACATGATGTTCTCATAAACTATGAATCCTAAGTAATATGAGTTATAATCCTACTACTAATAATATTATATATGTGAAAATATGTATGATTGGGTGTTTGTTTCTCAATCACGCAAAAATGGCTGAATGGATCTGGATCGAAAATAGCACACAGAGTCTATATTACCTATATAACCTGGAATAACACATTCTTATCGCGGTAGTACGTCCTCTTCACGGATATCGAGGGATATGCCTTGGGGGCGTGGCACGTGCCGCCTCAATACTATCAATTTGATAGTATTGTCGAACGGCGGCTTTACGCTTCATTCAGTCGCTTTGTAACCGCGTACAGTGCACTATTGATGCGTAAAAAGCCAAAATGCCGAGTTGTGCAGTAATTATTTGTAAAAATAGACCAAATACCATCAACCTGAAGACAAATGGCATGTCCTACCACCGGTAAATAAACAATTAAGTCACTGTTTTATATTTTAAATCAATTTTTAAATGATTTACTAACTTACGTGCGGAGCGACACGAACTAACCCGAACTAGCCCGAATCGTCCCGAACGAAATGAACGTTTTCGACTTAGAGAGGTGCAATCGTTTGCGTGCGGCTGATTTTATCGATATGCGTATTATTGCAGTTGAATATTTTTTACAGAACTCAATGGATATCCTCGTATTACTTGTATAGTAAAACAGTTAAATTACTTATTAATTTAATGTTGTTTGAACCAAATTAAAACATCATAATTCCAATACAGTTAAGTGTGTGTGTGTTACTTGAAGTAATATTATGCCTAAAGATTTTCACAAATTAACAGTTTTTAATTTATTGTACAATATAATAAGTAATATGATAAACAAATATTATATTTCATTCAATTATTTATATTTGGTAAAAAAGTACAATAATTTGTTTTCGAAATACAAAAATATTCAATTTTTTTAAAATTTGCTATTTGGTGGTTTCGTAAGGTGGGCTGGTTTCGTAAGGTGGCCCACCTTACGAAACCACCAAATAGCAAATTAAAAACTATTAATATTATCGCGCAATATTATTGACAGAGTAAGATTAATATTGAAGATCATCATCATCAGCCTATATTGTTCCAGCAGTGGCTGGGACACAGGCCTCCTCTCGGTGACAGGAAGTGGGCCATGATCCACCACGAGGGTCCAGTGCAGGTTGGCAGATGTCACATGTCTTCGAATTTTTGGTTCTAAGACATCCGGTTTCCTCACGATGTTTTCCTTCACCGTTATTGAGAGCAGTGGTAATGAAATTATTTACACAAAGTAAAGCGCCTGCCTGAGTTCGAACCCACGATCTACAACTTGTAAGTCGAGGTTGATACCACTGGGCCACCACTGCTCTGAAAAATAATAATAAATATTGAAGATTGCGATGGTAAAATATTGTTGAAAATAAAAATATAATTATTTTCCGCAACATTATTGTATTGATCACTAAATCGCAAGCCCATCTTAGTCAATCATGAGGCCGACGATCTAAGGTTCGAAGTTTAAATTAGAAAATTCGCGGTTCGTCGCTATTTTGTCAAATCTTTGTCTATAATTCTGAGGGTTTCACATTTTATTTTATTTCTATACAAATGTGTTAAAAATGTCGTATAACTTTCGTGAACATTGTATTATTACGCTCTCGGCTCCAATCCGGCCTCAGACGTAGTAACAAACTTACCCCACATAGATATAACATAACGTATTATATTAAAATATTCTTAGTAATATTTTTTTTTTTAAGATTAAGTAATATATTATTTATTTATACGGCATGATATGTAACAGAGAGCGTTCCCTTTAACCGATAATACAAAATTTTAAAAACATATTCCCATTTTATTTTAGTAAAAGTAAACTATATTTTGATAGATATATAAAAAATATATTTAAATAAAATTAAACGAAGTTATTATAATACAATAATGTGCTAAAATTAAATATCGATAAAAATAATCGACCATCGCTTTCGACTCCCTAATTGCATGCGTGTGCATTGGATGTTCGCAAATAGCAAGTGTTTACAAGTGAATGCCCCGCCCATTCTATGTATGTGTGCTATTAGAAATTGATTTAGTGTGGCTGCTTTCTTTTTGGTGTGCGTGTTTAAATTTTAAGTGTGTGTCGTCAGTACACTATTTGTTAATGTTGTAATTTTTTGGGTGGGAGATAAGCGGCGACACTAGGATTCCTTACTATTCCGCAATGAAGGCATATCTCTGGATATCTATGGTCCTCTTGCATTAATTTCCGACATCCACGCGGGCGAAGCCGCGGGCAAAAGCTAGTAATTAATAAAATCAATAGCTAGACATATTGATAAAAATAATTTAAATTATATAAACCAAAAAGTAGCCATTCATAGACTAAGCAGAAAAGTAACTGACAGCTGACAATTTGGCATGTCACAACATGAAAATTGATTTAATATTTTATTTCAGCTATTTTTAAGTTAATAAATTGTATTTAGATCGATTTGCTGAGTGTAGACATATAAACAAATAAAAATAAGCACAGCATGAATAGTGTAATCATAGAAACAAATAAAAAGGATGATAAAAAAGGTATTAGGAATCATGAATTAAAGTGTAAGTATAGCATGAATACTATATCGTACAAAAAAAGAACCACAAACCTCCCTGGGTTGTGGTTCTTTTTTTGTACGATACTTTTTACTGATATCAATGAAACTATGTAACTTGGTTCCGTTTGCTGTATTCAAAATAATTGTTAATAATAGAAATATGTGTAATGTATAATGGTACCAAGTATGTGTGGATCTGTTTTGTATAATTAACATAGTAGTAATATCGTTTATTTGTTTGAACAATCGAGTCCCGTTGTGCTGTGGTTCGGTTTGGCTTTATATGAAATATTTATTGTTGCTGTTGGTTCCATTCTGCTTTTAGTATATCTTGTTTCCAAGGGAAAAATCATGTGTTTTTTTTTGTATAAGTATTTAGCCCACTTTTAAATTAGTATTCTTCAAAAAAAGTAAAAAATGTAATTTGTCGTGTGGTTCCATTTTGCATAAATACGGACAATTTATGTAGAAATAAAATAATGTATAAATATATACATTGAAGAGGTGCGCCTCTGCACAAATTTTTCCCGCAAGGAAATAAAACGGTGCCATCATTGTCGTCCTGCTCACGAGACGAAACGTCATTTCTTCACAACCAAACATTGCTATACGACATCGGCACCGCGAGGTAACTCATAAATACTTGCTACCAAAACTCTCAGGCTTCAGTATCTTAATAAACTCACACTTATTAAATTCAAAATTGTCTGTAAACATATTAGTATCACGAACTCCACTATAAAAAAAAAAAAAAAAAAAAAAACCACGCTTCCATAGAAAACCAAACTAAAAAATAGAAAATAATGGAGAAAAAACGTGGGGTACCTAATTTTTAAGGTATTTTTTAATTGATATCAGGCACCCTTTTAGTTTGGTTTTCTACGGAAGCGTGTTTTTTAATTTTTTTAAAACTATTATTTATTTTCTATTTTTTAGTGTTTCGAATTTTGAGACGTATGTCAGCGTAGTTTTCGAAGACAGTTTTTTTCTGTCCTGGTAAGCCTAGCAAGGATAATGGCACAAATTTATGAAATTATAGTATTGTCAACGGTCCTCGATAAGTCTACAGAGTTTAAATGAAAGCTGGTCGTTTAAAGTGGGTCAAAATCGCGCTAAACAAATATACAAGTGAAGCTAATATAAAGCGTGTAAAAAGCCTTTTATTACATGCAAAAGAACTAAAGTAATACAATTACTTAACATCTAATGTACAGTTACTTAAAATATTATAAATGTATGTTTTGTAGTAATTAAATTGAAAGTTTTAGCTTTTTTTTTTAAAACCTATGTATTTAACATTTCATGCATGAACCCCCCCTTTATTTTGTGGGTGGGAAATCATCAAATGACGTCTCCTGCTCTTGGGCGGAGCGTGTCAGACATGTGCCAGGGCCACGGTGTCTCTTTCGAACAGACCTTGCGACCCTGGCACGCATCGGTCCTGGCAGACCCCTTCAGTAGGTACTGCTGACCGCGGACCCCCCCTTAGGTGAAGGCCCCCTCCAAAGATTTCCACTTCTCTCTATTCTTTGCTATTTGCATCCAATGTGGTCCCGCTATCCTTTTAATGTCGTCTTCCCAACGTGTATATGGTCTACCCGTGCATCTTTTTCCTTGTGGGCCGTGCCGTGTGGGTATGACGGATGTCCATCTTTAATCTATTACTTCACTTAAAATAACTAAATCACATGTAGATGATCTTTTGCATGTGTCTCTGATAGCAATTCAGCTCGGTATTTCTGCCAGGGTCGTCAGATTCGTTTGAAAGCTCGCGGGTCGTGAGATTCGTTAGAGATACCGTGGCTCTGGCATATGGGCAACTGAAGGAACACGGGTGGGTTTTAGTCAATAAAAGTCTGACACGACCTTCCGCTCCACCCAGAGCGAGAGACGTCAATTGATGATTTCCCACCCACAAAAAAGAAAACTCTGTATTGTACGCAAAGACTAGAGCGAAAGCAAGATTACTTACATAATTATGAGTAAAAGAAGGGAACTGTTTGACGAATCCTCCAAGACAAACAAGTTCAGCTCAATGTTTATGCTTTCAGTAATACCACAAGATGTTATGAAAGCGGTACAATCATAAAAATAAAAACAGCCCAGGATTTGATGGTATTTATTTATAAATTTATTCAAGGAAAGCAAAAAAAAAAAATTACATTAAACAATAACATAGATTCGATTTCAACAATAAATCATACACTAAATGCACATTCAATTATAGGCACCCACAGCTTGCACTTTGAAATTAAAAATGAGTAAATTAAGATCGTTCAAATAAAATCAAATACTAATTAACCAAATAATAAAAAATCAAACACTAATTAAATCAATTTCATTATTTAATTGATTTTATTAATGTTTGATTTTTTGATAAACTAAAATACAATTAAATTTAATTCGCAATAAGTTAAAATACAAATTGAAACAATTTGAAAATAGTTTTTGTAAATATCCCTTCAAAAAATCATAATCAGATAAACTCAAAATCAAAAGTCATTTAAGTACTCAAACTAGGCTGAGAGTCAGCACTTTTTGAACGTCAAAGTTACATGAGACAGTCCCCCAAAACGCCCGCCCTTCGACACTTCCTAGTGCTTTCGCTGGGAAGAAGTGGCGGAACGAACTCCCCAGCAGCACAGCTGTCTGTTAAGTTAGAAGAACTTGATTCTATACAGTATTGTGTAAGTTAATAATATTATAAAACAAAACAAACATTATTCGCCATAATATGTCAGCTAGCACACGCCAATATACCAACAAAACATTGAAAACTAAACTCAAGCTGAAATAAATTATAAAACAAAATCGTAAACAGCAGAACTTAAAACCTTAATAAAGCCTCCAGGCATAAAGGGCGTGCCCGCTTACATATACGATGCAAATGATACATATACACAATAAATGAAATGAAAAGAAAATAAAAATAAACTAACAAAAGCAGTTAACACTTTTAGTGCCAAGAACCCGGATCCGGGTCCAACGGAATTACCGTTCGCATGCCCACAACTCGCATCCGAATCCTACGTATAAGTAGTTTGTACTTTGCGACCATGCCGTGCACCCGCCTACCGGGTGCAAATACATAAATAAGCTAGGTGTGAATAGAGTCTACTTTTGAATAATTCTTTTTTCGACCTGGCACTGAAAATTAAATAAAAACAAAAAAAATAAAAACAATTATATGAACTACCCATATAAACCGTCAGTAGGAAGACTAATTCTGGATTGAAAGAACATAAACTTAAGATCTGAATGAACAATCAGATGATAATATTTAACAATTAATCGTAATCAAAAACCCAGAGCTTAAAACTATGACTATAGTTTCTTTTTAACCATTTTCAGGTTGTCATGATTAATGTAAGAGTTTGGTAAGGGAGGAGCCCTTTCTAGAGCCACCGGGCCACAGTCAGGGAATCGGTGTTCAAGGCTCATCAACGCTGTTTAAGAGCCCTCTCGCAAAATTTGAACGCTCGAGTTTAGGTAAAAGACGGCAGTCTTGAGTATGTGTGCGTAGCTATCCACACATACACAATACAAACAGTATAACGCGAGTGTCGAGATGGACTAAACAATATCGAGCCGTTAGAATTATAATGTGGTATTTAGAGATTTATGAAAATTTATTTATCCAAAAAATAAAGGTTAAGGTTTGTAAAGGTTTCTAGACTAATAAATAAACACAAATATATGTTATGTAAAGTATATATAATAAAAATAAAAACAATCACATATTATTGTCTAATAATAATGACTTGTAAGTTATTTGTCTTAAAGTCATTGATCTTATCTTTCTAGGGTCTATAATTTCTGGCAATACGCAATTATTATAAAACCGAGACAATTTCGGAATCATTTTTTCTTGCCAAAAAACGTCATCTTTTAATACTTTTACTACTAGCAATGGAAAATCCGGACCAGTCCAGATAAGAAATATCATACAGATAACGAAACAAGTCACAGTTTAAATGGGTTTTTTAGAAAAATAACGTGAAATTGGGGTTTAAACGCAAGTAATCCGATACGAGGCGTGGCATAATAACTGTCATCGGCAGTATATCTCATTACCCCATTTGACAGGTCGACAGTGGAAAGGCTACCCAATACCCATATATACCATTTTCATCCTGCGCCGCGATTACTGAAAAAAAAAAACATAATGGCAGTGGGTCGATATGCCACCTTCCATACAAAAAAGTTCACGAACCCCTTTCGATGCAATATTGTTTTAGTCAATAGTAATTAATATTAAATTACCCAATAATAAACAATTATTAAATTATCAATTTAAAATTACGAGAGTGAAAGTGTAAAAAAATCCTTGAAATTGTAATTACGGTTCTGTAGGCCATGTCAATATGTACTAATGTGGTCGATTTGCAAATAAAAATAAATATCTACCTCACTTCTGTTGCTTTCCTTAAGGCTGCAGTATGTTTATTTCAAACCCATTTTTTTTTCATTTTTCCCCATTTCTTCCCGTGGGTGTTGTAAAAGGCGACTAAGGGACTTACTAGAGAATGGGCAGCAGCGTTCTCTATGCATTTTACCACCATACTGCGATCGCCAACCCGCCTGCCAAGCGTGGCGATTATGGCAAAGCCCCCCATATTGGAAGAGGCCTAAGTCCAGCAGTGGACGTCTTACGGCTGAAATGATGATGATGTTTATTTTGCTTTTTTTTGAGACAATGGTATAAACTACCCTTACGCCCCATTGCTAAAACAATTAAAACAAAAAAACTTGAGAGGTGTCAAGGGACACCCGGATGGAACGAAGTTCCTTTCCAGGATTCAACAAAAACATTCTCTCTTTCTCATCATCATCATCACCGCCATCATCATCATCGTCACCGCCATCATCATCATCACCATCGTCATCATCATCACCACCATCATCATCATCACCACCGCCACCATTATCATCACCACCATCATCATCATAATCACCATCATCATCACCATCATTGTCATCATCATCATCATACAAACAGCAACAAACAACAAAACATTTACGGTCGAATTGAGAAACCTCCTTTTTTTGAAGTCGGTTAAAAAGTGTAGTTCCAACTTTTTCTCTTAAATTCCGTCTAGCCCCCTTGCGCAACGCGCCATAAGGAACTTCGTTCCAAAAATATAAAATTATTCTACAATCTATCAAAATAATACTTTACTTGATAATAAACGAAATTCTTACCTTATACAAAAATAATGCGAAGAGTACCAAAATGTTTTAGTCACAGTATATTTTTGCGTTCACGATACGAGTATCCGAAAACTGAGACGCGGGAAAAAGTGACACAGGTCCTGCCTCGTTGGGCGCTTGCGCCGTACTAATTTACTAAACGACAAGGCTCGGATACCGGTTAAAATTTTCAAACCGTTATTATGTACTTGACGCAAAACCTTTACATTTGGTTTCGTTCGCATAAACCGGTTTTTTTAAACCGATATTTGGACGAGTTTTATATAAAGGTTTTTTCGGATTAAACGGTTTAGAGCAATAAAAACCGGTTAACACGGACGCACTATAAAGAAACGCCGCGCGCTGTTCAGTTTTTATTCAGTAATAAGAACTTTTTGTTTCGGGTCGGACGTTTATGTCATTGTAACAATCCGTATCATCTCATAATGTCAAACTCTCAGAATGACAACCAGACGCAAAATGTCCACTTCTCAGAATGTCAACTTCTTAGAGTGTCAAATTCGCATAATGCCAATTTCTCAAAATGTGGAATTCTCGCAATGACAAATTCGCATAACGTCAACTTCTCATAACTTCAACTTCTGAAAATGGTAAATTCGCTTAGTGACAACTCCGCGTAGTGTCTACTTTAACAAGGTCTTTTGAATATGGTGATAAGTTAGGTATACAAAGGGGCATATTAAAGTAGGTTTAAAAATATCTGTAGACTTTAAAAATAAAATATTTAAATCTATAATCAATCCACTGTATAGTGTGTCTTGTTCTATTTTAGGTACGTTTTTCGTCATTTTGATTATGGTGTTTTTTTTTTTTTTGGTGTAAGGGAGAGCACATACCAACTGGACTCCCCAAATGTCAATCACCTGCACGCGGTACACCCTGCCACTCACAGACGAGGCGCTGGCGACCGATTGATGGCGGTATAACCATCCAACAAGCCAACCTAAATTCTCCAGAGCGATGACGGGCAGCAGCGTCATCGCTGCGAAAGGAATGGCTCTGCGGTCACCAACCCACTTGCCCAGCGTGGTGACTACGGGCATTAAACCTCCACATGGTTAAAGTGCCAAAACAACGGTCCCCAGTTCCCGGTGGTCCCGCTATTCCTGGTCAAGGTAGCGGTCACAGTAACGGCGGGACGGGGGTGCGAAGAATCCCCGGGTTACGGCAGGCTACCAACGACGACTACATCTGGCTACGTACAATGGACGTTCGATGAGGCTGGACCATCACCTTGCGTAACTTGAGGTAGAGTTAGGTCGCATTAACTGGCATATACTGGGGTTATCGGAAATCCGAAGACAGGGGGAGGATACGATAACCTTGGAGTCAGGCCACCTATTCTACTTCCGCGAAGATGATCAACTCTCCCAAGGCGGTGTCGGCTTTCTGGTCAACAAGGAACTCACTAGCTGCGTTGTAGAAATCAGTTGTGTCGACACGGGTAGCGTACCTTGTACTGAAACTCACTGACAGGAAGGACCTGAAAGTGATACAGGTATATGCGCCGACCTCGACATACTCTGACGAGACAACCGAGGCCATGTACGAAGATATTGCCAAGGCAATACACAGTACAACAAATGCCCACTACAACGTTGTTATGGGGGACTTCAATGCCAGGGTGGGAGTACAAGAACGCGGCGAATCGAAAGTCGGACCATTCGGCGTGGGGCGCAGGAATCACAGGGGGCAAATGCTGGTCAACTTCCTAGAGTCGCAGGGGCTTTTCATGATAAACTCGTTCTTTGAAAAGAAACCCCAGAGGAAGTGGACCTCGCAGAGCCCTGATAACGTGACGACGAACGAGATAGACTTCATCATGACGGATAAAAAGCATACCTATATTTAGAAATGTCTCCGTGATCAGCAGGTTTAATACCGGAAGCAATCACAGACATGTACGAGGCACTCTAAATATAAATTTTCGTGCTGAGAGAATCCGCATGATGAGGCCTACCCTCCGACCTATGCAGCTCCAAGCTGCTTTGGGATCCGAAAAGTTCCAACTGGAACTTTAAAATCGATTCGCCCTGCTGGAAATCACCGGCACTGTCGACGAGAAAGCCGATGAGGTGGTCAAAGCGCTATGCGAAGTATCCCGCAAACTTTTCCCGTCGCAGCGAAAAAGTAAGGTGTCGAATTTTTCCTCGGAAACTCTCGGACTTATGAAGGAAAGACGAGAGTTGCCATCCACGCAGCCGTCTTCGTCAGATAAGAGGACCTTAAACCTAAAAATTAGAAAGCTGACACGACGTGGCCTTCGGTGCTCCAACACTCGTGACATCAAGGTTGCGATTGAGCAGAACCGAGGGTCGAAAGTGTTCGCTCGGCAATTAGGGAGGTCTCATCTGACGAAACTAAGAACGGCGGATGGCAAAATCGTGATTTCGAAGTCCGAGATACTCTTCGATCAAAAATGTACTAGATTACCGATGAGCGCTTCAAAAACGGCCCGAAAAATAAGAGCACAAATATTTTTGTGGTCTTATTTCAAATTAGTATGGTCCAATCATAGCCAACAATAAGACGTCAAAATGCCGCAGTGCGCGTTCAAAAATTGTATAAATAACCACCGTAACACCAAGTTTTTGGAAGGAATATCTTTTTTCGGTAAGTTTATATTATCTTTAAGTGTTTTTCATAAAATAAAATCAATTAAACAGTAAATATAAATAATTTAGCAAATATTATGATTGTTTGACCAATGTTTGCGATAACGCGCCAACCATCGCCAACTATTGTAACAAACATTGACTGTTCCGGAACAGAGAATGCATAGAGTAGTATTGTAATTTTATATTTTATGTTTGTTTGTAGATTTCCTATTGACCCATTTCGCTGTGCAGAATGGGTACCTATTCTAGCGAAAGAAAGAGGAGAAGAAATATACGAACCTTATAAAAATTCGACAATACGTTCAATTCATTTTGATAGATTGGACATAACTGGAAACACGCAAAGGCGTAGATTACTAAAAACAGCAATTCCTAAATAGCAGGTATTTATCATAAAATAGTTGTTGTAAGATTATGTTTTGATAAAATAGAAAAGAAATCATAATCAACTTACTATAAGTTGATTATGATTTCTTTTTTTTTTTGTAGATTCACGGACCAATAAAAGTGCAATTGGCTATAAGTTCAGAATTGGCAAATGATTTATCAAATTAGGTAAAATAAAATAAAATCTTTATCCGAAGAAAACTATTCCTGTAGGTATTTTCATAAAATACTTTAAAACTGTTTTCAATAAACCGCGTACGTTTCTTTTCAAGCCACATCTTCAACAGCGTTAGCGTTGAAGATATCACAGGAATACGTGATTTGCCTCGGGCTGAAGCAGTTTCTTTTAAATCTCCTGATGCATCACTATCCGATTTAACATCTTTATGTGATACTCCTAGAAAAGGGTATTTAAAAAAGAAATTGACGACATCTCGCAGAGTTATAGATAGTAAATCTAAGAAATTCTGCAACTCTACGTCTTTTAATACGAACTGTGTTCTGAGCATTGAAATGTAACACCAAGAATTACGTCTAGTTCCAAAATAGAGTAAGCACGAAATTGTCAACATAATGTTTATAACCTTATTGTTTGGACATTAAGTTTCAGTTTAGAATAAATAATTTTGTACTTATATAAAAATGACTTTTAATTTTCAAGCAACATTTTAAATTTATTGCTCTTTACCTTTCTCCGATGACAGAAGGACTTAAATATGAATGTTTTGCAATCGTAATTAAACTTTATGGTTGAGTGTTAAGGATTATAATAAACTGAAGTTGCTTATAT
The DNA here is from genome assembly GCA_947507805.1 of Aporophyla nigra. NCBI lineage: Eukaryota > Metazoa > Arthropoda > Insecta > Lepidoptera > Noctuidae > Aporophyla > Aporophyla nigra. Next base: position 8,080,008 of record OX382319.1, on the reverse strand, counting down.
TATGAAACGTTTTTCTATATTTCGTAGTAAGAAATATAAATGTGTAAGTGTGTGCAAACGTGGCCACTTGAGCGCCTTATTTTTGTTCCTGATCCTTAATCTAGTGGTATTATTGATCGAAGGAGATACTCGAGGAAGTTGAGAACTTTTACGGGCATCTGTACTCAACGCGGACGCTGAAACCAACGGGACATAGCGAAGATGACCATCGAGCCGAACTAACGCGCCACTACACGGAAGACATCCCGGATGTCAACCAGTGCGAGATTAGGGCGGCTCTCGAGTAGCTTACGAACAATAAGGCACCTGGTGATGACGGAATAACGACAGAGCTCCTTGAAGCGGGCGGGGCTCGAGTCATAAGAAAACTCGCGAGTCTCTTCACCTCCGTCATCCTACAGAGTACAACACCTGAAGCGTGGAGCAGGGGTGCGGTGGTTCTGTTCTTCAAAAAAGGTGACAAAACCTTGCTGAAGAATTATAGACCCATCTCACTCTTGAGCCACGTATACAAGCTGTTTTCGAGGGTCGTCACGAACCGTCTCGCCAGGAGACTTGACGAGTTCCAGCCACCAGAACAAGCTTGTTTTGTTTTTGAAAAGGCTTCAGCACCGTAGACCACATCCATACTGTTCGGCAAATTATACAGAAGACCGAAGAGTACAATCAGCCGCTGTGTATGGCATTTGTGGACTACGAGAAAGCTTTTGAAATTTGGGCAGTTCTGGCCTCTTTGCAACGATGTCGAATTGACTGGCGATACATCAAGGTGATGAAGTGTTTGTATGACGCTGCAACGATGACTGTCCAGATCCAGAATACGACAACCAGCCCAATCAAACTGCTCAGAGTAGTGAAACAGGGGGATGTGATATCCCCGAAACTGTTCAGCAACGCGCTGGAGGACGTATTTAAGACGCTAGACTGGACTGGACAGGGGATCAACGTAAACGGCGAGTACATCTCACACCTTCGTTTTGCCGACGACATCGTCATAATGGCAGAGACACTGGGACAGTTAGACCAGATGCTGCATAGCCTAAATGGAGCCTCTCGGCGGGTAGGCCTCGCCATGAACTTGGACAAGACCAAAGTCATGTACAATGCGCATGTCTTGCCGAGTCCAATCCGCATCGAAGGGTCGGTTCTCGAGGTTGTGAAGGAGTATGTCTACCTAGGGCAAGTCATCCAGCTTGGTAGACACACCTTTGAGAAAGAAGCCGACAGGAGGATCCGGTTGGGTTGGGCAGTGTTTGTAAAACTTTGTCAAGTCTTCTCGTCGCGGATACCGCAATGTTTGAAGACCAAGCTTTTCAACCACTGCGTCCTGCCCGTTATGACATACGGTGCCGAAACGTTGAGCTAGTCCACAAATTTAAGGTCGCTCAGCGGGCTATGCTCGGAGTTTCTTTGAAGGATAAAATCAGGAATGAAGATATCCGGAAAAGAACTGGAGTGAAAGTAAGCAGTCTGAAGTGGCAGTGGGCTGGCCATGTCTGTCGAAGGACCGATGGCCGATGGAGCAGACGCGTCCTGGAGTGGAAACCGTGCATCGGCAAACGTAGTGTGGGACGCCCCCCAGCTAGATGGACCGACGACCTCAAAAAGGTGGCTGGGACAGACTGGATGCGGAAGGCGGAGGACAGGATGTTGTGGCACAGTATGGGAGAGGCCTATGTCCAGCAGTGGACTGCGATAGGCTGAGTTGATTGATTGATTGAACCAATTGTTTACTTACCCGTAAAACTTGTTTACAGTTTTCTATTAGACAATTTGAAGTTTTATTGTTTTCATTGTAGTCAAAGTATGTATAGATTTAATTCGTCCGCTTTCTACCCATTTTAAACACAAATAATAGACAAATAATATAAACTGGTGATTAAATCCCACTGCGCAGCAGACGTCTACCTACTAAGTCAAGAATCGAATGAAAAGAAATATCGTAACTAGTACGTCTTCATAACGCGCCGCTATGCGCGGCATTCATACAAGTTGCAACGCGTTGACCAACATGTCGTTCGTCGAATAAACAGGTTAATTTGGGTTAAAATAAAGTTCTAAAAAGGTTCCGGTTCTTAAGAAAAGTTCGGAGGAAAACCGAAATAAACCGGTGTTAACCGGTATTTTTCAAACCGGTTCCGAGCCTTGCTAAACGATGCCCGCTTGAGCATCGTAATTTATTGTAATTTAGAGTGATTTCAACAACGATATTATGTCTAATTAAATAAACGGATTTAAATAAAACTTGAGAATTCGATTTGTTATAGAGCATACTTTATATTGGCATGAATTTTTAAATATAATAATATGCTTTATTCAAACCAAAAAAACGCGATAAAATTGCGAATAAATCGTAAAAATTGCCATAAAACTTAATTTTTTTACTAATTAATGTTATTAAAAATCAATATTCTAGTACTAAATGTGTCAAAAGGATTATATTTCTGATATTTAGTGTATTTTTTTAATTCAAATTTATACATATTAATGGTAGAAATAGGAGTCTGAAATTGACTCTGCGATGATTTTTCAGAAAACTAGTTTTGGGAGATTAATTACTACAAAGTAAACAAATATTTTTTTGTAAATGTGTTACTAAAAGTGTCAAGAAGAAGGATTGATCTATTTTTACATGTATTTGTCAATGCCAGAATATTTACTAAACTGATAAATTAGGCGACTAAAATCTTAGATATTCGCGCAAATATGCGAAATGGCTCTTAAGGGCTCTATGCAATTTAATAGTAACAGATAGCTGCATACCTAACCGTTAAGTAATTCTCTGGGGAAATAGTACAGACGTAATGACACTCCACATAAGAAATTAGTCAGAATCATGGCAAACATTGATCAAACTGATAGCTGCAAACCCTATTTACTAAAACATACCCTCCCCAGTATTTACATTATAGAAATATGTAAATTTGTCCGCAAGTATCCAGAGTTCTATACAAAGCGTTAGTCAGAATCATGGCAAACATTGATCAAACTGATAGCTGCAAACCCTATTTACTAAAACATACCCTCCCCAGTATTTACATTATAGAAATATGTAAATTTGTCCGCAAGTATCCAGAGTTCTATACAAAGCGCGAAGACATCCAATCACAGTACACACTTTAGGCACCGATCGAAGCTAAACATACCAACCTCCAAGGTAAAAATGCATTCTACAAGTCACTACGTAATGTCTATAAAAATATACAACAAATTGCCTGACATAATTAAGATAGAAGTTACATAGTTTAATATTTAATACATTTATTTAAAAAAAGTCAGCCGTCGCGGGACGCCTGGAAGATGTGAAACATCGAAATTATTTTGTAAAGATAATATTCATAAAGCATACTTTACGAAAGGAAATAATATGGTATAATCAAAAATAACATATTAATGATACACATGTTAATTATCAAAATTCGGAGTACTCTGTACGACGCAAAACGCCACACATAAACTAAATGGTCACCCATCCAAAGGCTGACCTTGAGAAGTGTAACTTAACCTAACAAACCTGCGACACAAGGCAAAACAAAAACTACATGGTCACCCATCCAAAGGCTGACCTTGCGAAGTGCAGCTTAACCTAGCGAACCTGCGACAAAACGCCACACATAAACTAAATGGTCACCCATCCAAAGGCTGACCTTGAGAAGTATAGCTTAACCTAGCAAACCTGCGACACAACGCAAAACAAAAAGTAAATGGTCACCCATCCAAGGGCTGACCTTGAGAAATGTAGCTGAACCTAGCGAACCTGCGACACAAGGCAAAACAAAAAATTATTTTGTAAAGATAATATTTATAAAGCATACTTTACGAAAGGATATAAATATGGTATAATCAAAAATAACGTATTAATTATATGTTAATTATCACATTAAAAAAAAATCGCATCGATATTGGAACTTTGTTGCTTAAGTCCACTAATTTTTAGTACAGGCCCACTGTGCGTCGCCACGCTCGCCACGCCAAAATTTAGGTTCAGCCCTCGCCTATAGATGTTTCACATTAAAAACCTTCAAGATAAATGACAAACAACTCCTTAGATGAACATTTAAATAATAGCAGTAGGTCGTGAGTTGGAACCCAAGCAGGCGCTTTACTTTGTGTAAATTATTTCATCACAACTACCGTCAAAACAGTGAAGGAACACATCGTAAAGAAACCGGCACATCCTAGAACCAAAAATTCAAAGACATGTCTTTGAATGTTTGGTTCTAGGACGCGGGCCCAGTGCGGTGGATTATGGCCTACTCCCTCTCACCAAATATTTATTGTAATTAAATTGTAACAATTATTATCTCGATATGGATTGAAATAATTCATTCATTCATTCATTATTGAGAAAAAAAATAATTATAAACGAACTATAAACAATTATTATAATGCCCTATATGCATTATAATAATTCTGTTTATATAAAATATATAATAATAATCTAAATTATGTTAAGAACATTGTGTAGATAAATAATAAATAAGCAAAATGTTAGTGTATTTTTTACAATCTCCTGACTAAATGAACTTCTAAAATAGAGATTCCTCTCTCCTATCTCCTATCCTCTTGCTGTGCCCTACAGGGTCCATTATGATCTAAATTATATAGTTACCACCTAAGTACACATTATGGTAAAGCAATAAAGATTGAGTATTAAGTATTGAGTATTGAATAAATCCCTAAACTTACTAACATTGTCAACACTTAATGTTTTCGAGGCTGTTTTTGTTAAATCAAATATACATCTTTTTTATAGAGTGTCCGAAAACAGAAACTCGCCAATCAGAAGACAGTACAAAAATTTGCTAATTCTTAGTGGTTCCGATACCACCCTCTATTAGATATGAGCGCGCATGGCCAATCTTCCGGCGGTGGCGCGCCGATTTTTTTAAGTCGGCGGCGGCGCACATTGGTTCGAAATCGACGCTCCGTGGACATTGAAATCCAAAGTTTCTTTAGGCGAGAAATAAAAATCGTAACGGCTTTATTTCAGTATTATTTATCACTTCAGCCGTAAGATGTCCACTGCTGGACTTAGGCCTCCCCCAATTTAGGGGGCTTTGCCATAATCGCCACGCTTGGCAGGCGGGTTGGCGATCGCAGTATGGTGGTAAAATGCATAGAGAACGCTGCTGCCCATTCTCTAGTAAGTCCCATAGTCGCCTTTTACGACACCAACAGGAAGAAATGGGGTGGTGTTATTCTTTACGTCCGGCACCACACGGTACAGTTTCAGTATTATTTATAATATTTGGTAATATGACAGCTATAAACAGCACCATCTCCGAAAAAAGAAAAAAAATTTTTTTTTTGTATGACGAAAAACACAAGTCGTTTTTTCTCACAACTTAATAAAACTTAAAGCCTGCGGCTTACATGGGGTGTTGTCCCACATGAGGCGATTCCGAAATGCTATAACACGCACACCCATACGCGCAGCTTCACTCACAGCAGAGTGTTGAATTTCGAGAAATTCAGTTAGAGATTTTTACGTTGATTTAGGTGTGATCTTGAAAATATACAAAGTAATTGACTTTAGAGTGCTAATTTTATTAATTATAATAAAAAGTAATGGAATATACAATATAAAACACTCAACTAGAGACCCTAAATATATTTTTTTATATTTCTTAAGATAATTTAATTCGTTGTTAGTAGATTATGTCAGTAGATAAAAAGTTTGACTTCTTAATTAACATAAAAAAATATAAGCACAAAAACTTATAACTAATACAGAAAAATACTAAGATTAGGCAATTGTATAAATAAGAAATGTATTATTTTTACCACTTCACTCAAAGCAGAGTGATGAACTTCAAGAAATTCAGTGGATTTTTCGAAGGAATTTAATACATATTTTTTGAAATTTTTGGTATAGGTACACATACCAACTGGAAACAATAATTACAGAGTAATGATTGTTTGTTGTAAGCTATTCGTAATCTCAAGTTTAACAGGAAATCAATGCTAAATGCATGCTAATTAACTTATGATAGTAATTTAGTCTCATGTCATTAGTACAAATTGCAAATATTGTTAACGAGTTAAGATAAATTAGTTAAGGGCTATTTTTACGAAGTGTTTAACTATCTACTATGAATTAAGATACGATTAAGATGGATACTTTTATATAAATTAGATTTTTAAAAATGGCAAGCCACAGATGAAGCTAGTAAAGTAGCTTTGAAAAGTCGCAAACAGACGATACGGCAAAAATTTCGAGAGGAAATGGGACTCCTAGTGGATATCGTAAAACAAAGTTAGTTGATTTATTTATTTTGTATAATATCAAAGGGTTTTTAGTTAATGTAATATTATAAAACTTATCAAATAATGTTCTCATATCATTACTTTTATATAAAGGTGCTGGAACCATGAATGATGGCAACACGGCTAGAATTTTTTTAGTGTCCTGAGAAGACTGCAAATATCACTGGATTGAGTCAGGAGCTCATCCAATAATTCGCAACTATTCTTCGTGTTGTATCATCAGGACAGTCTATTAATGTTGATTTGTTTTCCAATTATCTCGATGAAACTGCGCAGCTGTATGTGGAACTGTATGGCTGGTATTTAATGCCTTCCAGTATACACAAACTTCTGCTGCAAGGAGCCGAAATAATAAAACATTTCAACACTCTGCCTATAGGAAAGCTATCAGAAGAGGTATCTGAGGCCCGAAATAAAGATTTTAGAAAACTCGGGAAACATCATACGCGGAAATGTTGTCGCATAGCGACAAACCAAGACATTTTTAATGGTTTCATCGTATCTTCAGACCCATATTTGTCAAGCATTCGACCTAAACTGACAAGAGTAGAAATGATTTAACTGAAGAAATTAAGTCTCTTCTTTTACCATGGATAAGGAAAACATTGAATTTGTTGAGGTGCCAAGAATGATGGATACTGATTTTGAATTCTTTGATAGCGATGACGAAACTCAGTAGACTAGATTTTAATGTTTGATTTTTTTGTGTAAATTTTATATATTTCTAATTATACAATTGCCTATTCTTAGTATTTGTCTGTATTAGTTATAAGTTTTTGTACTAAAAAATAATTCTTTATGTTAATTAAGAAGTCACACTTGGTATCTACTAACAACGAATTAAATTATCATAAGAAATATTGCAAAATCTATTTATATTCTAAATGAGTCTACATTTGAGTGTTTTTTTTAGTGTTTTATATTGTATATTCCATTATTTCTTATTATTATTAATAAAATTAGCACTCTTAAGTCAATTACTTTGTATATTTTCAAGATCACACCTAAATCAACGTAAAAGTCTCTAACTGAATTTTTCGAAATTCTACACTGCTGTGAGTGAAGCGGCGCGCATGGGTGTACGTGTTATAGCATTTCGGAATCGCCTCATGTGGGACAACACTCCATGTAAGCCGCAGGCTTTAAGTTTTATTAAGTTGTGAGAAAAGACGACTTTTGTGTTTTTCTTCATACAATTTTTTTTTTTTTTCGGAGATGGTGCTGTCTATAGCTGTCATATTACCAAATATTATAAATAGTACTGAAATAAAGCCGTTCCGATTTTTATTTCTCGCCTAAAGAAATTTTGATTTCAATGTCCACGGAGCGTCAATTTCGAACTAGTGTGCGGCGGCGTGACCTTAATTTAATTACATAATTGAAATAAAAAAATAATATACGTTTAACCCTTCGTGTGTTTAAGACGTGGATCCACGTTCGAAAAGTCTTTACCGTTGTGTGCCTAAACGTGGATCCACGTCCAAACCTAACAAACTTAAACTTTTTAAATGAGATGTTGTTACTTAAACTTTGGCTGTTTGGGTCTACTTTTTTTTGCATCGAAAGAGGACCGAATCAACTTTTCTCGGGGGCCATTATTGAATGGATTTCGTCACGGGAATGACAAGTAAAAACAGTTACATACAAAGGAACGCTCGCCGCTTGCTAGCGCCAGTTCGTGGCGGCCGGGAACACGACGGTAATTTTTACGAGCGTGGGTCAAGCACACGAGGGGATAATCAAGATTTTCGTTTTCGAAAAGGCTTCAGCACCGTAGACCACATCCATACTGTTCGGCAAATTGCACAGAAGACCGAGGAGTACAATCAGCCGCTGTGTATGGCATTTGTGGACTACGAGAAAGCCTTCGACTCCATCGAAATTTGGGCAGTTTTGGCCTCTCTGCTACGATGTCGAATTGACTGGAGATACATCGAGGTGATGAGGTGCTTATATGACGCTGCAGACTATCCAGATCCAGGATACGAAAACCAGCCCAATCCAACTGCTCAGGGGGGTGAGACAGGGGGATGTGATATTCCCGAAATCACCAATGCGCTGGAAGACGTGTTCAAGATGCTGGGCTGGACTGGACAAAGAAACAATATGAACGGCGCGTACATCTCACCTTCGTTTTGCCGACGACATCGTCATAATGGCAGAGACGCTGGATCAGTAAGGCCGGATGCTGCATAGCCTAAATGGAGCCTCTCGGTGGGTGGGCCTCGGCATGAATTTGGATAAAACGAAAGTCATGTAAAATTCGCATGTCTTACCGAGTCCAATCCGCATCGAAAGGTCGCTTCTCGAGGTTATGAAGGAGTAAGTCTACCTAGAGCAAGTCATCCAGCTTGGTAGACACGACTTTGAGAAAGAAGTCGACAGGAGGATCCAGTTGGGTTGGGCAGCGTTTGGAAATCTTCGTCAAGTATTCTTGTTGCCAATACCGCAATGTTTGAAGACTAAAGTTTTGTGCGTCTAGCCCGTTTTTATTACATACGGTGCCGAAACTTCGATACTCACAGTTGGGCTGGTCACGAAACTTAAGGTCGCTCAGCGCGCTGTGGAGCGAGCTATGCTCGGGGTTTCTTTGAGGGATAAAATCAGAAATGAAGTTATCCGGAAAAAAAACCCTGGAGTTACCGTCATAGCTGGCAGAGTAAGTTCATTAAGAAGTGGCAGTGGGCTCGCCATGTTTGTCGAAGGACCAATGGCTGATGGAGCAGACGAGTCCTGGAGTGGCGAATATCGGCAAGCGTAGCGTAGGATGCCCCCCAGCTAGATAGCTCGACGACCTTAAAAAGGCGGTTGGGACAGACTGGATGCGGAAGACAGGATGTAGTGGCGCATCATGGGAGAGGCCTTTGTAGAGCAGTGGACTGCGATAGGCCGAGTTGATTGATTGATTGAAATGTGTATTATTTTACCTAATGGAACCAGCTTGAGTTTAAAAGTATTAAGTGGGACACGAAGGGGCAGTGTGAAAATTACCGGGCCATGTCAGAACAATGTTTGCGAAACACTTACTCTATGCCATACACGCCTGAACGGCGCAGACCCTCCGTATTAGGAATGCGGTCCACCCATTTAATTTTTAAGATGGATCTCAAACACCTTTAGTGAAATTTGTCCAGTTTTCTTATGTCTGGTTTGTAGACCACCATGTTTCTGCGCCATAAAGGACAGGGAAGATTAATGCTTTGTACGCTTTTATCTTTGTCTCTAGACCTAGGCAATCCTATACCTATTCCTATAACTCTGCCGGCCAACCTTATTGCATTAGTTGTGATCGGGTATTCAAAACTAAGCTCGGTCTGGCGAGTCATATAAGGGCACACGCTAGGAAAAAATAATAATCGCAAAGGGTTGCCGCTATCGAAACCGATAAGGATGACTATATACTATTAAAGATAAAGAAAAGATCTTATTTAACAAAATGATATAATAAAACATGACACATTTCCACTTTACTGACACATCTGAGTACGGAGGACCGGACAGTGTGTCAAATGGTACAACCTAAACGAAAAAATCTGAGTATCAGTGAGTGATGATTAGTTCTTAAATACATTCTAAATAATTATCATGTGTCGTTGTACTTACATATCGAATAACATTTACTAAATATTTAAAGAGGTACACCTGTAGTAGGTGGTAAAGAAGCTATAGCAACGAAAAAAAAAGTCGAAATGTCTTTTTTTCAAAATTTAATATTTATAAATTATTTGATTTGACGCACATAAGAAATACTGGCTCCTTCTTATTTTTAAGATCCATTACTCTAGTTTCTATACTTAGGGGCGATTTTACCAGTCGCTATATAAACTAAGTTCCACAAAACTAAGCTTAGCGTAATCTAGTTTAAAGATCGGTGTTGATCTCGATTTACGTCAAACCGATTTCACCAGCAACATTTTAATCACGTTTATCAAAACCAAGTTTGAATGGGCGAGGTCCTAAAATGTCGCAACCGCGTTTTGTATCTACAACATGTATATGCAACCTTCTGCGGTTTCAAATGTATTTTAAAGAAGCAATAACGAAACGTGCTTTGATTCGTTCCCAGTGTTACAAGCTCAGAAAATATTATCTTAAAAATGGGTAGTATAATACGAAATAATTTGAACAAAATTAAATAAAGTCCAATCATGTAGTAATTATATTCCAATACATTGTTTAGTTCATAATTTATGATACACCATTTATAAAAAAATCAATCTTAACTTGTGCTACAATATAGTAAATTATGAAACATTATTATTTTTGAGGACTTTATTTTTACACTGTTGGCAATCTTGTTTTTGTTCGCAAACTTTCAAAATTTCAAATCACTTGTTAACTTTTCTGTTCTACGAGTGCGTATTTTTCTTTATTTTGTGATTTCCTTGACCCCGCTATTCTTTTTGGACTATTGTGTGTGATATCTTACTACGACGACCATTGCTTGCCTTATCGGACTGGATTCTTACCTTTACGTGACCATAGCTACGAACCTACGGACTTGGATTTCGTTTTTTTTTTGTTTTATCTAAGTATCTTGCTACCATGACCACCAACAGTACGATCGGATTGAAACGGAAGAGAGATCCGACATTTGTAGCGAGTGAGAAAATGGCTCTAGTTGAGTTAGTAGATCAACATTTCACAATTGTGGAATGCAAGAAAACCGATGCCGCTACTATCAAACAAAAAACTCTGGATTGGCAAAAGATTGCTGAAGAGTTTAACGCAGCTTCCTCAATCCATCACAGAGACTGGTGCGTTTTAAAAAACTGCTGGGAGAATATGAAGAAGAAAGCTAAAAGTGAACAAACAGCGCGCAATCAACACTATTTGGGAACAGGTACTACATAATACTATCGTAAGTTTGTATTTAATAGTTTTTTCACTTTAGTACCCATATTTAACCACAATGTCTTTTTCATATTAAAGGAGGAGGGCCACCCCGAAAAAAAAACTCAGATCCCGTTATTGAACGAGTCCTGGAACTCGTACACTCCAGGGTGTCAGGATATGTCAATCCGTATGACTCTGATGGCATCAATGTTTTAGGTAAGATTCTTTAAATCCAAGTAAAGCAGTCACAGTGGTTCTTTATGTCTTTGATTTTGTCCCTACGCAGTTGCTATTTATGTGTCAAAGATAGCATTCTATAACTGCCACATCCACTTGCTTACCTTTGTCGCATCATCCTATCTTGCTTACTCTATTCAGTATACCCAATGACAAACTGTTTCTTGTGCAATGGTTTGTAGAACCAACTTCAAAGACACAGGGATCCGCTGTGACTACTGTACTTACTGTTATAAATATATAAATTACTATTGGCATAATATATGTTATACGGCCCAGATCCTCCCACACAGTGGCCTGTGCTCCATCAATGGTGTGGGAACATTAAAAGGATGATGATGATATGTTATCAAAATACAGAATTAATTTACCACCAGTTTCAGGTTTTTGCATGATCATAAATATTAATAGAGATTTTATTTTTCAGCATCTGGTAGTAATGCGTCGGATGCAATAACACAGCAGGCAACTCAAGATTTTTTATTGTGTTCAAATGGTATGTATTTTAACTTATTATATCTTTTGCTTGTCATTTTTTGGTAATAATATTCTACTAAAAAGAGCATTGGTGTTAAGACCACTGAATGGATAATACTTTGTTCTTATAGTTTTTTGCTATCAAGTGACACATAAATTGAAAAAAGTTACCGAAGCTGTTATTAGGTATTTATAAAACAATTTGTTTTACATGCCGGTACCAGTGAGTCACAGGTGCAAGACATCAATAGGGAGATTACTGAGGCCACTGAGCCTACTGCAACAGTTGCAGCTGTAAGTATTTTGAAATTAATTTGGATAATAAATCTATACTAATACTATAAAGAGGAAATGGTTGCCTGGAAGAGATCGCATAAAGCGATAAGGCCGCCCATTGTATATTTTGTATTCTTTGTAATGTTTTTTTGTTTTGTATTTTAATGGTGTACAATAAAGTATATATAAATAAATATAAATAAATAAAGATTTGTATTTTGGTATGTAATGAATAAACTTAAAAACTACTGGATCAATTTCAAAAAATGTTTCACCGTTGGGAAGCTACTTTATCCCCAGGTAACATAAGTTACTTTTTATCCCTATATTCCCACGGGAACGGGAACTATGCGAGTGAAACCGCGAGGCGTCTGCTAGTTATATGTTTTTGATTGTAATTTATTTATGCAGGACTGGTCTCAGTACACACCTAGTATGCTCGGAGAACCAATAAGCTCGGTACTCATAGTATCTAGAAGCCCATCACCTGAGGCAAGTGAGAGTCGCATGGAACCACCACCACAGCACCAACGAGCATCAACCACTCCATCTAGGTTAGTTGTGTTATAAACTATTTACATCTAATCATAAAATTGCCTGTTATGGTACAGCCAATACCTATTTAATTTGTTATTTCTGGTTTTTCAAAGATGTCAAGGCAGTAGCGTGCATTACATATAGGCAAGTAGACAGTGCCCAACCCTAAAATAATTTTTAACTGTCTTTAATTATCACCACAACAATAAAATATTAACAATTATTATACCTACATAATACAGATACAATTATTGTTATTATTTTTTACATGTCTATTTACTGCCCACTTGCCTACATGCCCTGAATACCACAGAGGTAAGAACTATGGCCATTCCATAATTATGGACAAATTATGATACCTATGACAATGGTCCTTGACTTTTTTGAAACTGTTGTTTTTGCAAAAGTTGTTCTTATTAATTATGTGTGCAATTCCCCTAAATTATGTCGTAGTAGATTTTGTTTTAAATTCATTGAAAATACATGTTTTAAATTTATTACAGGGCCTGTATATCTTCTGACGCCATACCAGCCGCAAGTCAGTCATCTACAAGTCGCAGGAGGCCAACTTTGAGCCGCAGCAGAGAAGCAAGTCTCAACGCGCAACGCATCAGCTCTCTATTAAAAGCTGATGCACATGCTGAAGAGGAGCATGCTTTAAATATTAATATTTTGAAAGAAAATTATAAACAAGCGAAATTAAAAACAGCACAAGAAGAAATTAAATTAGAAATATTGAAAATGGAATTAAATAAATTGCATAATTAATTTAAATTGTTTTATTGGTTATTTCTTTTGACACAAAAACATTACATGTGTTGTAATGATTTTTCTCACTATTCCATTACTTTCAATTATTTAGATTAAATATCTATCCTTCAGTAGGTGGGTCAGGACCAAATTTTTGACGTAATCGCACAACGGAAATCACAACGGAATGTGTCACACTGGAAAATAAATGTAGCACAATATAATTATTAGGGTGTGTGTAAATAGTCGTAAGATTTTAGGTAGGTGAGTGGAATGAATAAAAAAAAACAATATATTTCAAGAAATATTTAATAAGTAGTACAGTCCAAAAAAAAAAAAATAGAGAACCAAAACTTTCAAATAGAATCCAAAACAGTTTGGTAAAACACTAACAACCTTGCAGGTCTGTATTACTAACATCATAAGCAACATCTTTTATTCTTTGACTTTAAAAAATTCAACAACAACAAAAAACAGCTGATCTATAACATTCTGGATCAGCTGATTTTTTATGTTGAATTTTTTAAATTTTATAAAACAAAAATTGTTGTTTATGATGTTAGTAATGCAGCCCTGTAAGGTTGTTAGTGTTTTACCAATAACCCAGTTAACTAAAAAAAACATTGTTTTTATCATTTGTTTTTCTCACATTAATAATATCACGAAACATAAAGGAGAATGGCCACGGCCCATACAAAAAAAAACCCAGGCCCGGCGCAAAAATTTTATATCTCAGATTTTAGATTGAAACTATTATAGTTATTCTCAGTTGTCGTTATTGCCGAATCCAGTGGCTAACATGGTGTTTTCCCCATTAAAGTTGCCCTCAAGGCAAATAATGTTTTTTTTTAAAGCTGTCAATAATTGATATTATTTCTTATGACTATTTTATAGACGGACTGTAGAATGTAAAAAATATTGGTATCAGTATTAAAATATATACATATAAAAAAAAACAAAAGTAATGTGGTTGACTATATTTAATAAAACATTAAGTTCAATAAGTTTTACAATGGTACGCATAGTGACCATTAATAATAATATCGTAATTACAATATTATAACACAGACTTAACAAGAAAAAGTGTTCAGTTACGAGTTTTCTAAATCTACCAACACATAGTCCAAATCTTCGGCAGGGTGATCAATATGTCTATCGTTGTTGTGTCTTGCCCAACCCAGATAATAAATAACGCTCATGACATGTGCACAACATCCTAGTGTTCTTTGTCCATGTATACATGAACAGTAGTGTTCTTTTATGGATTGTATGCCTTGAACGGCTGTATTGTATAGCAAGTAAGTGTAGTAGGTTTTACTTCGCACATGCCGTGAATTTATTCGGCAGCGAATAATTACATAATTAGAATTTATCTGGGACTGACGGATTTCATTGTTTACGATTTCTATGTGTTCTGAATGTCGGTATACCTCAACTTCGTATACGCCGGTTCTTTTTATATGCTCGCTGCAGTATGACCGTGCCATTTTAATATGATACGTTCCAACCACGAATAATATCATTTCTTCAGAATTATTCCGATCTGTCACCCCGCTTTGTCCCCTTAGGGTGACAGATAGGAAAAAAAAGTTTGATCTGTCCCCCTGTTAGCAATGAGGGGACAGTTCGAACTTTATTCACTCCTTAACGGTTTCATCTGTCCCCCTATCACTGACAGGGGGACAGATGAAACTTTTTATTCCTGTTTGTCCCCCACAGAATTTAATATATTAATTCTTAAAACTAATGCCACACATACTGCAACATTACATTAAATTAAAGACTAGTGGTTTAGGTTTATAATCATCTGTATTTAAATAAGTTACAAATATTTCTTTTGTTTTTCTATTAATCAGCCACAGTCCCATATATCACGTCGTAGGTATTCCAGGTATAATAAGTATAATAAACAATCAGTCCTCTGATTTGACTTCATATTACAAATGTTAATTTTTACTAACAATATGTTAACTTTTAGATGAGGAAATGTTCCTAATAAGAAAATTTTACTTGTTTAGATAAAATCGCAGCTTCTATTAAGGTAATTAATTCTGTATTATTCAGGAATGAAGTAAATAAATTCAAGTTTTGACGTTTTCATTCCTATAGGAGTTATCAAACAAAATAAAATTTCTGTCTGTGCTCTGTATGTCAGTACTATAGTTAATATCAAAACTTATTTTGCGAATGACAACTTAAAGATTTATACAATATGGTTGAGAATTACTTGCACTCCATTATTGTTTCCAAAAAAGCCGGCTCTTCCAGGAATTTACTCGGTGCAAATAAACAATAGATCGGTTCTCTCTTTCTTACTCAAGGGGCCATACGGGCAGCCGCAATGATGCGCATTACTAAGAGAACTAGTGCAAATTTACAATTTTTGAAGGTGAGACGTGAGTGTTAAAATGTTTGTAATAATTAATTTGAGTGAAGTGTTTATATTACTAAGTATGTAGTTTTCAAGCGAACTATTGCACAGTATCATTAAACTGAGAGGAAAATTACAGACAGAGGTAAGTTCATATAGAATGTACACTACACACAATACGACTTTTGGAAATTGTTAGCAAGTTTTAATGCAAATTTTTAGAAAACATACCTAGAACAAAAGTTATTGAGCACCAATATTTATTTTTCAGATTACAATAACATGTCGGAATTCAAAAACATACCTGGTACTTCTGCTACAGTAGACAACCAATGGTCTTTTATAAAAAAAGGTGGTGGCCAGGTGCTTTTACACGCCGGTCATCAATATTATAAAAAGAAGAGTTTAAAAAATGGAGTAACTGTCTACGAGTGTAACCAAAGAAGGCAACATTGTCGTGGATTGGTAAACATTCTGGTAAGAAAAGTATATGTACCTGTTTAGTGATTCATGAAGCTTTATTGTAGAAAATATTATGTACAATAATTATAATTAAAAAAATATGTCGTTTTTACGATTCCTTACCTCAAAAGGAAAAACGGAACCCTTATAAGATCACTTTGTTGTCCGTATGTCTGTCTGTCGAGACCTTTTTTCTCAGAAACGCGTAAGGTATCAAGTTGATATTTATATCAAATACTCGAGTCTACGGACTCTTTCAGCTGTGGAAAAGAAACAAACTTGTGGGGCAACGTCATAATAAAAAATAATAAAAAATCAACGGGGCATTCTTTACATTGATTTCTTTTATCTGTTAAAAGAAAATATTTCATGTTACGTTAAGTATTTCGTAGGGCTTTTTCTTGAGTCATGCGCTAACCATTTTTGTTGCAAAAATATGACTTTTGAAGTAAAACCTTATATTTTGTTACAGCACAATGCTGTTGTTAAGGAAACTCCACACTCACATGCTCCTGATTTCGCCAAAAATGTTATGGATCAAAAATTACATAAAGTCAAACAAGATATTTCCGCATCTCAAGCATGTAAAAGTGTACCAAGAATTTACAAAGAAGCCTTAGCTTCTATGAAAGATGCAGGTCTGAATTTAATAACAAAAATACCACCCTTTAAAAATATTAAGAGTACCTTATATAAAACCCGGAATGAAGCAATACAAATGAAAAAAATATGTTTTAATGATCTTGACGAAGTAATAATACCTCCCAAATTTATACCTTTTGTATTAGCTGATTACAGTCATGAAGGTTATAGAATAATAATTTTTTGTGCCGAGTACATGAGAAACCTTTTAAGTACTTTAGAAGACTTTTTAAGTGACGGAACATTTAAAAGCTGCCCGAAACCATTTCTACAGATTTATACTGTACATGCAGACTTCGGCAGTAAAAATATGAGTACCGATATTGTGCCAGTAGTTTACTCATTAATGAGTCATAAGGATCAGAAGAGCTACGAAATTTTATTTAACATGATTAAGTCACAAATCCCGGAGTGGAAACCCAAAACCTATAAAACAGACTATGAAATTGCAGCAATGAACGCTATCAAAAAAGTTTTTCCAGAAGTCACAGTTAAAGGTTGTTTCTTTCACTATAATAAAGCTGTGTGGAAGAAGGGAGCAGCTCTTGGGCTAACTAAGTCAAAACTTTTGAAAAGACAAGTGGCACTGAGTGCCGTACTTCCATTGATACCTGATAATGAAATTTTAAATGGATGGTCATATATCGCATCAGAAAGTCCAGATGATGATCAGAGCAAGAAATTTCGTTTGTATATGATCAAACAATGGATTAGACCGCATGATGCTGAGTTTAGAAAAATATGGTGTGTTTTTAATGAACGTCATCGTACTACAAACTTTCTGGAAGGCTGGCACCATGGATTAAATAATGCAATTGGAAAAAAAAATCCCAACTTAAATATGCTTTTAGTTATTCTAGAAAAGGATGCAGCTTTTTATAGAGTCATATCACAACAGATCCAAAACCAATTACCTCCGACGTCAAATTGTCGCACAAAGAGAAATATTATGAAAGACGAATACATACATAATTGTCAAATGCAGTTTGTAGGTGGTGACATTACTATTGGTCATTTGTTGGAGAAGTTGCGATAGATATTTTATTTATACATATATTATTCTTACGACCTTTGGAGAAGTTTTAAAATTCGTTATACTAGTGATTTTCGTTTATTTATGTTTTGAGATTATTTACAACTTTAAGTTTATTATTAGTCTATTAAAAGTTTTCATTTGTAACTTTCGTTAATTTATATTTTGAGATTATTTACAACTTTAAGTTTATTATTATTTAAAAGTTTTCATTTGTAAAGTCTTCTGATTTGACTTCATATAGCCTAATATGAAGTCAACTCAGAAGACTGATTGTAATATGTACAATACCTACTGTGATTTATCGGACTGTGACTGATTCTATCAATCAATAACAAAACAAAATATTCTTATTATTAGTATATTTTTTATTATAATTAAGTTGAATTAAGTCAAATCAGAAGACTGATTGTAATTGTATCTACTATACGTACTGTGATTTATGGGACTGTGGCTGATTAATAGAAAAACAAAAGAAATATTTGTAACTTATTTAAATACAGATGATTATAAACCTAAACCACTAGTCTTTAATTTAATGTAATGTTGCAGTATGTGTGGCATTAGTTTTAAGAATTAATATATTAAATTCTGTGGGGGACAAACAGGAATAAAAAGTTTCATCTGTCCCCCTGTCAGTGATAGGGGGACAGATGAAACCGTTAAGGAGTGAATAAAGTTCGAACTGTCCCCTCATTGCTAACAGGGGGACAGATCAAACTTTTTTTTCCTATCTGTCACCCTAAGGGGACAAAGCGGGGTGACAGATCGGAATAATTCTTTCTTCATATGTCAAACGGGGGAAGTCTGATACGTCAGGATTATTTGCCTCTAGTCGATTAAATGTCATTCTTTGGCGGTTTAAATTGTTACCTAAAACGTAAGCAGCCAAAAGACAAGGTTTGTGTAAATCACGGTTTATTGCTTGTATAAACTCAGTGGTATACCTGCTGTCTCCGTATGGTTCCTGAATACAGTTGATTAAAGCTGCTGCTATTCTGAAGTCAGTGTGTGTGGTAGTCATACTACGGTTAAATATCCTGTTCCTAAACATTTTATAATCACGTTTGAATTTACCATTAACAGTCTCTACTACCCATCTGCATAAGGTTATAAGCCGCGATTTATTCGATTCTTCTGTAGTCAGCTGATATTCTCCTCTTCTCCTAGAGGGTGGCATGTGGGCTTCATAACCGTGTTCCTCCAATAAAGGAATGGAATCACGGAATCCGCGGTCTAAAACAAAAATGTCCCCTTGCTCAAATAAATAATGAAATGCGTTTTCTTCAATTGGCTCGTCGTGATTTAGTAATATATTTTTCATGATATCAGCGTCTGTTGTTACCGCAGCATATGGCCCAGTCACATCTATTATGTGGCCGTCAGCACAAACTATCAAAAATGGCTTTATCAGGTTTCGGAACTTGTGCAAGCTATAGCTTTGTCTTTGAAATTGAAAGTTCGTGCTTTTTTCAATGAATAGATAGGTTCCATCGCATATTATAATTGCTTTCGGGGATTCTTCATTTCCGAAAATATAATTAGGTAAAATTCTATTACGCTCAATCACTTCATTTCGGGTTATATGGTCTAATCCTAATATGGTCTAATCGGAATTGATTTGGTGCCAGCATGCGTGACATATCGATCTGGTGCCATCAAATGGAACCTGCAGAAAACAGGACAATGTGTTACTCGAGCGTAAACTTTTACATTACTCACTGTTAAACGCCCGCCGGGGTCACGGGACTGTCTTATCAGGACACCGTGGCTCTGGAACGCAAAGGGCAACCGAAAGAACAGGGTGGATTTTAGTCAGTACAAGTGTGACAGTCCCTTCCACTCTACCCAGAGCGGCAGGACTCATTTGATGATTTTAACAAACAAAAAAAAAAAAGTTAGCGGTGCTATCTACTATCGAAGTTATCAAACTCTTTAAAATAAAACTTGTTTTTACTAACAGGTAAATAAATAAAACGAATAGAATACGTACCTCTTGAGGTGGTTCTATATTGCGCACAATGTGCACTACGAAGTCAATTCGAGTTCGTAAAAAATGTTGCGACAGAACATGCCTACGACGTCGCATGATAACTGTTGTAACCGGTCTAATGTATGCACTTTTATAAATAAGATTGTATACTTACTACATTACATTTAAGTATTAATACCAGTACTTTTAACTTTCTGCAGGCCTACCTAATGAGATAATCATAAGAAATAATGACAGTTACGCATTGACAGTTTTTATAAAAAAAAAAAGATTATTTGTCTAGAACGCCAGCTATGCGACTTCAATGGGCAAATAAAGTATGTTAGCCAATGAATTTAGCAATGATGATAACTAAGAATAACTATACTAATTTGAACTTAAAATCTGAGATATGAAACTTTTGCGCCGGGCCTGGGTTTTTTTTGGCCATTCTCCTTTCTAACATATCAAAATCTTTACTAATACTTAAGCTAATCAGTCATTGGTTTACATAATATTGCTTTAATTAATAATACTTAACCTAGAAAACAAAAAAAAAAAATTGTACGGGTGGGCCAAAAATCGTAGATCAAGCGAAACAATTGGGGTATTTGCAGTAAAAATTAAAAAAAAAGACATTTTTTTTTACTTTATAGCCTACTGATACTACTGAAGTAACATTTTTTTTATTATTATTACTGCAAATTATCCTAACTATCATGTTTCGTTTGATGAACGATTTTTCGCCCAGCCTGTAGATCTGAAAATTAAAAAAATTGCCACTGCCTGAGATATAAATTTAAAAATAAATCAAATTGATAAAATAAATTTATAGCTAAACAAAATAAACTTCGTCAAAATCATTAAGCATTCCATAGAAAGTTAAAACTATTTTATAAATATTTAAACAATAATCTAAATATTTTAAGAATCATCTAATACATAGGTAGCTAATGAGATTAGAATGATTGTAAACACAGCTTTATACATTTCTCTTGTGACACGTTGCACAATTACGTGTCACAAATTGCACAACGGAATGAAATTTATTCACGACCTACCCTCAAAGATGCAACAATTCACAAATAAAACCATAAATCGAACACTTCTGCATCCCTTTTAACAATAAAGTTAAAGGGGATTTATAAATATATATCAATTTCTAGAAAATCTTAAGAATATCAAAATTTTATTCACCTAAAGTCAGGAAATCTTAACGACACGCGCTGACAACACAAACACAATCTCAAATGACAGTAAAAAAACATGGCGGTTTGTATCCGAAATTTTGTTGCCAGCTTGAATCCAATGTTGCTGTACTAAATAATCAAGAAAATTCCACATACGTTTATTGGTTTCGAAATTATGGTGTCGCACAACAGGAGTATTACAACGGAAACAATTTAAGGATGTATGTAAAATTACTTGTAAAAATTAAAGAACAATGGTTATTGCGGTATTATTTATAAAAACGGTTACTGGTGTTTATAAGGCTTTAATAATAATAAACTATAAATGCTAGCTTACGGTGAAAAAAAAACAGCGGCAAAATATTCTTAAGTAGTCAAGCAAGGACATGCGTATTTTACATCACGTAAAAAGACACCGAGCTTGGTAATGTATTTTATTTTGAAGAAATTAAGCTTCTAGTATAGTTATTTGATGAATGAGACTGTTAATAACATATTAAAATATTATTAGCTAATTTCCAAAATTATTTTAAGGCATGTATTGTACGCAATATTTTGTCACTTATGTGTCGGACACCACAGCATGTCTGTATCCGTCAAAAATTTGGTCCTGACCCAGGTATCAAGATTAATGTAATTAATCAATTTCATTGGTGCAGGAATTAATTATGACTATTTTCTTTCTATTAACTTGTTAAAGTCTGAAAAGATAAAGAAAGGATATTATTATTTCTAATTTATTATAATTGGTAGGCATTCATGACACAAATAGTATATAATTATGGTACATAGAACTGTGTAAACTCACCTTGCAAAGTAGTTTGTCACGAGTTCACTACGCCTTCTGTAATTTGGATTTCTCCTGTGTGATCTTCCTGTATCCACAATTCCGTTACTAATATTACCCTGAGCTATTAAGGCATTCCAAGAATCGGGATTTATAACTTGGTTATCATTAGGAGGTGTGGCTTCACCACTTCTTCTTGCAATGTTGTGTAATACAGCTGTGGCAATAATGATTGGAAAGGAATTCTGTAAGGTAACTCCCAAGCCAATAGCCATAGCTGGGAAACGCCTTTTCCAGACTCCAAACAATCTTTCTATACAATTCCTGGTCCTAATATGAGACTCATTATATAAGTTTTCAGCATCATTATTGCATTGTTCTAATGGAGTCATCATATAACTATTACATGCATAGCCTGCATCTCCTACAAGAACAGCACTTCATATTCTCCCTGTTCAAACATGGCTCTTCTATAACAGTTATTGAAAATATATGAGTCATGTGTACTTCCTGGCCAACGAGCAACTATGTCAGTAAATTCCAGTTTAGCGTTGCAGATGGCTTGAATATTTAGAGAAAAATAATTTTTCCGATTACGAAAAATCTCTGGGTTCTCACCACCTAAAAATATATTCAAGTGTTATAATTATATTGTGTATTACATATAGTTAGAAATCTGTATATACCTATATATAGGAACTTAAGATTTATTAATTATGCCTCACCTGGTGATTTGATAAACTTCACATGTGTGCAATCTATAGCCCCTATAACATATGGAAATTTAGCTCTCTTAGAAAATTCAATTTGTGTCTGGCGTACTTCATCTGGTAATTCAGGAAAGTAAATGTAGCGTGGCCGGAGCGAGGCAATAGCAGCACTGACCCTGTGCACAATTCTATGTGCAGTAGATGTGCTGAAACCACATAAATCAGCAGCAGTCATTTGATAGCACCCAGTCGCATAGAACCGCAGAGCACATAGTAACTGATTAATGGGTGACACACTGTTATTCCTAAAAAAAAAAAAGATTAGTTATACAAATATTTAAAAATTACACCATGTAAAGTGATGTGGTTGTGATGTATGAAGGTTAAGTTTTAGTATACCAGCAGTAAATTTAAGGGGTGAAGGGGGGTGGGAAGGGAGGGGGGGGAGGTGTAGAGCCTCCCCTGTGAAGGAAAAGTTGCGCAACCCCCCCGTTTTTGAGAAATATTTTTTTTAATATTCTAACCTCACTTTCGAATTTTCGTGTATCGACATCGATTTAAAGGCCAGAAAAGGTGTGGGATTGACGAATAAAACGAATGACTCACCCTTTGCATCAGTTTAAGGATTTTCAAGGCTTAAAATATAAATAATCACATCCTAATTACACATAAACCATGTCGGGTTTGGGCCGGGAGTGTACGACTAAACACCGACAGACTTTTCGCCTATAGGGCTTATCAACGTAATCTAGTCGTTTCTGGCACTCGCCGGCCGCTGCCGCGGCACCGCTCGCTTCGCTCGCTCGGCTCGTGCATGGAAGGTCACAGTTTTAACCTAACCTAACCTAACCACCCCAAACCATGTCGTTTCTGGCACTCGCCGGCCGCTGCCGCGGCACCGCTCGCTTCGCTCGCTCGGCTCGTGCATGGAAGGTCACAGTTTTAACCTAACCTAACCTCCCCAAACCATGTCGTTTCTGACTCATGGGCTGGCAAACTAAAACTAAGCCCTCTAATTTATCTTCGATAGACTCCAATACAGATAGAACTGTTGGTTTTGTCAGACGAAATCTTGTCACAAAGTCTTTATCATCAAGAGTATCGAAGTGTTCTTCTCTCTCGCGTATCCATCTTGGACGACGAACTATTTCCTCTTCATCATATCTTTCGTCAAAAGCTAGTGCTATTGCCCTTTTCATCTTTATTTTGTAATGAAATAACAAAAAATTGTAATATACACAAAGAAAACAATGTAGGATACTATTTTGACATCGCAATTGACATTACTGACAGCTGCTAAACGCGTTTAAGCGAGCTAAACGTCGAAAACTGGGCGTTTAAGAATTTAAACTAGTTTTAGCTTAATCTAGTTTAGTGTGTGGTGGTGAAACGCAAAATGAAGCTCTAATCTCGATTAAGCGCATAAACTGAGTTTAGTTTGAACTAATCGTGATTAGTTTCATTGGTGAAAATGGCCCTTATTAGTGGCTGCGCTCGCGCTGTCCAGTCGCCCCCCTCGCAGCGTCAGGCGGGTCATTCATAGAATTTGGAGTAAAGGTTTTATGTAAATCGTCTCAAGCAGTTTTAAAATTATAATAATTATAAAGTCCAGAAACACCGTCAAGCACTTTCTCTTCTTATCTAAATTCGTGATGACCGAGTTAACCAACTCATGCACCGCATCATTGGTAGATTTACCTTTCCGGAACCCAAACTGGGAAGATGAAAGAAGGTTGTTTACCTCAAGAAACCTAATCAATCGATTATTCATCAGGCGCTCCAGAACTTTTGAGAGCGTTGGAAGAATAGAGATGGGTCTAAAGTAATAAAAGATGGAACCAGGAATATTTACGGAAACAGACAGCTATAAATGGCACTACGGGATTTCTCCAAATTGGACTGCAGATTAACCAAATGGAAACCGAAAAACCATCTTCTTTAAGCATATTCAAACTGAAATAGCTGTGACGATAGTGTACAACCAGTTTCACTTCTTTTCACTTCAGAGAATATCTATACATCTCGAAGAAAAAATAATAGTAAAATTAAAGAACTACGAGTAATAGGCAAAGTATAACTGGAGAGGTCTATAGCTCTTCGAAGTGAGTATCTCCGATAGTGCCTGTCTTCTTTATCTTTACATAATACAAAACAAAGTTGCTTTTCGTGTTTGTACGCTTAGAACTTTTAAATTACACAACGGTTTTTATTGCGGTTTTCAATAATAGACAGAGTGATTCAAAAGGAAGGTTTAAATGTATAATACGTAGGCAAAGCTGCTGGCAAAAGCTATAGTATAAAACAAAGTTGCTTCCCGCGTCTGTGCGTTTAGATCTTTTATTTATTTATTTAAACTTTTCGCACACAAAAAACAGGTACAAAGGCGGACTTAAATGCCTTAGGCATTCTCTACCAGTCAACCAAGGGTGGTGAAGAGATTACATGGCAAAAAAAATTACACAACGGATGTTAATGCGGTTTTTATCAATGACAGAGACATTCAAAATGAAGGTTTATATGTATATTACGTAGGAAAAGCTGCTGGCTAGTAAAAGATAATGGTGAGGTTTACCTATGTGTAGACATGAGGCGAGCTAACAGAGCAATGTTGGGGGAAAACCATTTGTTACCAACGATGAACAAGCTGATTATGTTCTGAAAGGTTTATTATGAATGACTGAGATACAATGTCTTGGACATGAATTTTCAGACAGAGACTTGTATCAGGTATCCAGGGATTTGACCACCTACTAATATAGGTGAGCTTCAGAGCTTCTTGCGCTTCTAATAAATGATATCAGGAAATGGATTCCCAATTTAGCGATCAAACTGAACCTCACAAAGAGTTACTTCGGAAAAAGCAAGAAAAGGGATCAAAAATTACTAAACTCTGGGGTTCCACACAGAACGCAGCAGCGTTTAATGAACTGGAGTCTGCTCTATCCTGTATTTCTACTTTGGGTTGCTGTGACGGGAAAGATTGGAAAGTGGTTATAGACGACGCTAGTCCAGTAGCATTGGGTGGTGTCTTGATATAGATAGACCACTTGATATAGATAACAGCCAAGGATTATCGCATATGGGCTTAGGACATTGACAGACTGTGAACCGTAATACTGCCAAACAGACGAGAAGTTTCGGCATTAGTATAGTCAGTCACGCCGCGCGCGCGCAAGCGATCGGTTGAATAAGTACTGTGCGTGACGGTGTGTATCGGGGATTTAAAAATGTCCTCAGTGGTAATAAAATGTGCTAACTGCAATGTAGTGATTAACGAAGTTTTAGCCTTCGTCCATAACAAAATATCCGTGATGGACGATGAAAGTATAAGCAGAATCTGTGCGAGCGCTTTCTCTGAAAGTGATATTGTAACAGCAAAGAAGTTGCTGTTCGAATCCCTACCGACAACGAAACGTAAGATAACGCGGAGGAAGGCGGGGAAAACTGGTCGAGACATAGACGATATCATCTGTCTGATCCGCGATACCGACTCCGAGGATATCCCAGTCTTCGTAGCCCGCGACCTCGAGAAGTTACCCCCAGTTCTGTTCGACCATGTCGACGTGACGAGGTTATTGAAAGACATTGTTAAGCTACGGCAAGATCTCGACATGATGAAAGAGGACTATGCTACTGTTAAGCAGGTAGACCAGTTGAAAAGTGAGGTGCAGCATCTTTCATCAGGGTGGTGCAACGTAAACACCAGAAGAGGTGCATATCCCGCGAGACTCACGAGCTATGAGTGCGATAGCGGTCCCATGGGATTGCCGCTACAGTGCAATGAGCAAACATTATTAGAATCTACACTAAAATCCAGTATTCACAATATCTTGGAGCATCGGATATTAGAGGGTAGTAGTGAATCAACGCCGCAAAATAAGCAATGCGATCCGACCGTTGAACTGCGAGAAGCGACTGCGATGAGTCACGTAACGAGTCAGCTGAACGAGTCACTCGCGTCTCTTCCCGCGCAGTCCGCGGCCGCTCCCCCTTCGGTGCGCTGTGCGGCCGACGGGGCTTTGCCGCCGCCGTCCCCCGTGGCCACCGGCGGCCGTGGTCCCCTGCACCCCGACCCGCTGCCGCTGCTATCTGCTCCGGCCACCTGTGCTGCACCGCTACCACCATCACCCAACCCGGTCGTCGTACACACGGTCAACAAAAATGGATCCAGCCCTATCGCACCAAAGCAGAAATCGTTGGCGGAGATTGTCCGAGAAGGAAAATGGAAGACACAGGCCCCGTGTGACCAATGGATTCGTGTCCAAAACAAAAGATCACGAAATCGTTTTATTGGGAAGCGAGGAAAAGCGATTCCTGAGCCTGGAAGTAATTTTATGGCAGCGGAAACTAAGGTTCCCATGTACATTTATAATGTAGCAAAGAGCGTGTCTGTGTGTGACATTAGTACCTACATCATGAAGAAAACTAACATTGATGTTAAAATTGAAAAAATGAATATGAAGTTAGCAAAGGATTACGAGTCATACAAAATATTCGTACCTAAACATTCCTTAATAACTTTCCTGAGTGATGATTTTTGGCCAAGGGGGGTAGCCTATCGTCGATTCATAAACATCATTAGACGTGATAAGGAAAATGTCCGTGTGACTAGCGAGAATATTGACAGTTCTAAATTATGAATAACATTGTGGCGCCCCGTCAGCTAACAATTTGCATGTAGGTGAAATATTATATAAGTGGAATAAATAATTACACATTTTAGTTATGTACTAGCGCTCGCGGTAAACAGTTGTTTTATTTTACATGACTCATAACATCCAGTACACACGTATGCAGTAGGTACACTTACATCTGGTGACCCCGATATCAGTAACACGCGCCGCGATTTAAAGTAATTTTTTCGTGATTTTCCCGTGTCGTGATAACTGCACTGCACAACCTAATCAGCCTTCCACAAGCGGATCTCCCTGATTTGGTTTTCAAGAGGCACATAGTTATCCAGACATGACGTCAAGCGGAAGTTGTGGAAATGGGGCAGCATTATGCGGAGCAACGGACAACGGACTTAAAGAGAGACTCTTTGCCGTATACGAAGAATACGAAGAGCGGCAGTTCCAAAAGCTGGTAGGTGAAGTGTCGGAAGTATCAGGCGGTCCAAATCAGCTTATCGTTGAGTTAGTTAACCAAGTGAGCAAATTAACCATGGAAATAGCAGCGTTAAAAGCCAACTCACATGGCAATGGACGTCATAATTATAGACGCAATCGGAGCCGGTCGCGCCCAAGATCCCTCTCAAGATCGAGGATTTCGCCCGACAGCCCAAACTGGTTATGCAAGTATCATTTCCGGTACAGGAATCGAGCTCGGAACTGTGAAAAACCATGCAATTGGAAAAAGCCGTCGGAAAACTAAGTCCTGCGTTGACAGAGGCGGTCGTCAGCGCTATCATTCCTTCAAACCGCCTATGCGTTACCGACCGAAAAAGCGGGTATCGTTTTTTGGTTGATACTGGCGCTAACATCTCAGCAATACCTAGAAGAGGAAACCGTTTAAAAACAGACGACACATATAAAATCTATGCCGCAAACGGAACGCAAATTAAAACGTACGGTGACAAAACGCTGACGTTAAATCTAAACTTGAGACGGCCGTATCGATGGACTTTCATCGTTGCTGACATTACGCAACCAATACTGGGTGCCGATTTTTTAGAAAAACATAACATTTTGGTGGATATTCGAAATAAACGTTTAATAGATGGTACGACTGGACTTCAGAGGAACGCAAAGTTAATGAAGTCAAGCACACCAACACTTCGGACCATAAACTTAACCGACGATTATGCAGACATTTTGGCAAAATATCCAAATATTTTAAAACCGCTCGACACACAGTCGCAACCCAAGCATGACGTGGTTCATCAAATCATTACCAACGGACACCCTGTTTACTCCAAGTCAAGACCTTTGCCAGCGGACAAATACCTAAGAGTGAAGAAAGAGATTGAACACATGCTAGAGGCAGGGTTATGCAGGCCTTCCAAGAGCCCGTGGGCAAGCCCTTTGCACGTGACAACAAAGAAAAATGGCGAATTACGATTATGTGGTGATTATAGGAGATTGAACGCGATCACTGTACCGGATAGATATCCGATTCCGAGACTACTAGACTTCACATACCTATTACCAGGAACCAGTATATACTCAACGATTGATTTAAAAAGAGCATATAACCAGATACCAGTACAAGATGTAGAGAAGACTGCAGTAATAACCCCGTTCGGTCTATTCGAATTTCCAAGAATGCCGTTCGGACTACGAAACGCAGGTCAAACATTTGTCAGATTCCTGAACACAGTCTTAGCTGGACTTGACTTTATTTTCGTGTACATAGACGACATACTAGTGACGTCATCATCAGTCAGCGAACACCGACGTCATCTACAAGAAGTGTTTAAACGGTTAGACGAACATGGCATCGCAATCAACCAAGAAAAGTGCGTGCTCGGCAAATCTCAAGTAGAATTCCTCGGATATCAGATCACAAAAGACGGTATCAATCCATTACCAGACAAGGTCGAAGCAATCACCAAATATCCAATACCAAAAACTGTGCAAGAATTACGAAGATTTTTAGGCATGATCAATTTTTACCGAAACAACATTCCACAAGCAGCCCGTCATCAAGCACAGTTGAACAAATACCTAATTGGCTCAAAGAAAAATGAAAAAACCGAAATACAATGGACTTCAGAGGCACTAGAAGCATTCGAACAATGTAAAGCAAGTCTAAGCGACGCCGTTACATTGACTTCGCCAACAACGCATTCCCCGCTATCGCTCATGACAGATGCATCCCAGACATGCGTAGGCGCCGTTTTGCAGCAGTATGAAAACGGAAAATGGAAGCCGCTTTCCTTTTTCTCAAAGGGACTGAGTGAAACGCAATCAAGATACAGCACATATGATCGAGAACTGTTAGCAATTTATATGGCAGTAACGCATTTTCAACCTTATGTCGAGGGACGAGAGTTGATAGTATACACCGATCATAAGCCATTATGTCACGCCTTCAATACTAAACAAGACTCCACAAGTAAAATGATAGCCCCAAGGCGGATACGTCATCTTGAGTTCATTGCACAATTCACAACGGACATTCGTCACCTATCCGGTAATATGAACCCAGTGGCCGATGCATTATCGCGAGTCGAACAAATAGACTGCCCGACACCTGTGGATTGGAATGAGTTAGCAGATATGCAATACAATGACATTGAACTCACTCAGCTGTTAACTAACAACAACCTTAGCTGGAAAAGTATGCGACTAACAGGAACGAGACAACTACATTGCGAAAATTCAAAATCAAAATTACGACCGTATGTGCCGAAGTCATTTCGAAAACAAGTATTCGACACTATGCACAACATAACACATCCCGGCATTAGGTTATCAAAGAAAATGATCAGCGAGCACTACTTCTGGCCACGCATGTATACTGACGTTGGTATTTGGGCGAAAACGTGTGACGCGTGCCAGAAGAGCAAGACACATAGGCACAACTCTGCCCCAATAGGAACATTCCCATCTACAGCACGTTTAGATCACGTGCACATAGACATTGTCGGCCCATTACCAGAATCTAACAACAACAGATACATTGTGTCAATGATCGACAGAGAGACAAGATGGCCGGAAGCTGTACCAGTAGCCGAGATAACAGCAAAAGTAGTAGCGGAAGTTTTCATTAACACCTGGATAGTGAGATTTGGATGCCCAAGTGCCATAACCACGGACCAAGGACGACAGTTTGAGTCAGACTTATTTATTAGCCTAACCAAGTCACTTGGTATTAAGAAAACCAGGACTACCAGTTACCATCCGCAGTCAAATGGCTTAGTCGAACGCTGGCATAGATCAATGAAAACCGCGTTAATCGCGCGTGGTAATACGAGAAACTGGTCGAGCGAATTACCCATAGTTCTACTAGGATTACGAGCAGCGTTGCGATTGAAAGAAAATATAAGCCCAGCTCAAATGTTATATGGAACAAACATACGTCTGCCTGGAATGTTTATCGAGCCGAAAAAGCAAGATACATCACCAGAAACTTATGCACAGACTCTTCAGAAGACAATGGCAAACCTAAGCCCGTTTAATAACAAGCACCACAGCACAAGTCACAAACCATTTATTCACCCAGATATGAAATGCTGCGAATATGTATACGTCAGAACGGATGCTGTGAAGAAACCGCTAACCCCGTCCTACGAAGGACCTTATAAAGTTTTGGAGAAACAAGAAAAGCATTTCAAAATTCAAATGCCGAAGAGAACATCAATAGTAACAGTGGACAGATTAAAACCAGCTTACATTTTAAGTGATGAAAAGGTAAACGAACCTTTAGCACACCTGAAAAGAAGCATTAGTCAAGCAAACGACCGCAAGAATGTCGAGCCAGCGGAAAATAATACGACCGCGCCGAACACGACACGTTCAGGTCGCGTCATACGTCCGGTGGTACGATTTACAATACAGCCAGATCAGCAGAAGAAAACGACGAAATTAAACAAAACCTCATCGTACAACAGAAACTAGCAAATCACCGCAATTTCAATTATTTTTATTTTTTTGTGTACTTTAATGATAATAACAACTTTACTGTTATGTAGGTGTACTTACGAAATATAAATGTAATTATTATTTTTTTAAAGGGGGAAATAATGTGGCGCCCCGTCAGCTAACAATTTGCATGTAGGTGAAATATTATATAAGTGGAATAAATAATTACACATTTTAGTTATGTACTAGCGCTCGCGGTAAACAGTTGTTTTATTTTACATGACTCATAACATCCAGTACACACGTATGCAGTAGGTACACTTACAACATCAATCTGATAAGCTTTAATTGTAAAAACGTGATGAGATCAGTGGAATGTGTGCGGAAACTTTGTCGCTCGGCTGACGTTGTGGCACTGCAGGAGACGTGGCTACTGCCGCACGACCTCGGGTATCTGGCCGCGATAGACAACGACTTCGCCTGCACGGGTACCTCTGCAGTGGATACCGCAGCGGGGGTCTTACGCGGTAGGCCCTACGGCGGAGTTGCCCTGCTGTGGAGAAAGGTTGCGTTCCCGACGGTAACCGTAGTGAAGTGTAATAGTGTGCGTCTCGCCGCGATAAAAATTGACCTTAGTGATCGTTCCATTTTGATATTTTCTGTATACATGCCTACCGAGTCCAATGAAAACCTAGTGGAGTTCACAGAGTGTCTCAGTGAAATGACAGCCATAATTGACAGTTACAATGTGGAGTCAGTGTTTATGTTAGGGGACTACAATGCACACCCTGGTGAGTCATTTGCTACTGAACTTTTAACTTTTTGTGCGGATCAATCGTGGTCGTGTGTAGACATGGAACTAATGCCGCCGGATAGTTATACTTTCGTCAGTGATGCGCACGGCTGTCGGCGCTGGCTCGACCACTGTCTTGTAACTAGTGCCGCACGACACTCTGTGTCCGCGGCCTCTGTGTTATATAATACCTATTGGTCTGATCATTACCCTGTGTCTATAATATGTAATTTTAATTTAGTTAAGCCTATAGCTTGTATGCCAACTGTTTGCATAAATAGAATAGTCTGGGGTGAACGAGACTCGACTCAAATTGCGAAATTTAAAAATGTATGTCACTCTAGACTTCGGGAAATTGATTTCCCTTCGGAATTAAGTAACTGCTCAGATAAAATGTGTAGCAATAAAAGTCATAAAATCCTGTTAGATAACATGTATGACAAGATTATTTGTATACTGTCGGAAGCCGCTACATATAGTTATAATGTTATCGAAAAGCGTAGATGTAATTACATTACCGGGTGGAACAAGCACGTCCGCGGCGCTCACGAGAGGGCTCGGCTATGTTTTCAGGCTTGGTTGTATGGGGGTAAGCCCGGCGCTGGCCGTCTTTATAATGATATGTGTGAAACTAGGCGCGCTTTTAAATCAAAGTTAAAGTGGTGTCAAAATAATTCACGACAAATCAAAATGGATATTATAGCGGAACTTCATTCAAACAAGAAATTCGGTCAGTTCTGGAAAAACACCAATAAAATGAATCATAAGCCGGGCCTTCCCGTCAGCGTGGCGGGATTGCACGAGCCTAGCGACATCGCCACTATGTTCTCCCACCATTTCAGGGTCGACTCTCCTCTGGGCCGAGCGCGGCAGGAGCCCGATGCTGAGGAAGGTAGTGAGCGTAGAGTTTATTTTACTACGAAGGAAGTGCGTGAGGTGATCAGAGGCATGGTGAGGGGTAAATCCCCGGGTCACGACAGCCTCAGCATCGAGCACCTGCAGCACGCGGGTGTTCACCTACCCAGAGTGCTTTCTATGTTTTTTACCCTGTGTTTGGGCCACTCCCATCTGCCCGATAATTTAATGCGTACTATAGTTGTACCCATCATCAAAAATAAAACTGGTGATATATCAGATGTAAACAACTATAGACCAATCTCCCTTGCCACAGTAGTTGCCAAAGTGCTGGACAGTCTGCTTGGTCAGCACCTGGATAAACACGTCTCGCTAAACGACGCGCAGTTTGGCTTCAGGCCCGGCCTTTCTACCGAGAGTGCTATCCTGTGCCTCAAGCGGACTGTTCAGTATTACACTAGTAGAAAGACTCCAGTGTATGCTTGCTACCTTGATTTATCGAAAGCGTTCGATCTTGTATCGTACGACATTCTATGGGGTAAATTAAGGGATGAAACTAGTTTACCTGCAGAAATTAAGCTATTATTTATGCATTGGTATAACAAGCAGAAGAATTGTGTGAAATGGGCAGGCTCGCTCTCGGGGGAGTATGGGTTGGAATGCGGGGTGAGGCAAGGGGGGCTAACCTCTCCTACGCTCTTCAACCTGTACGTCAACCGCCTGATCGAGGAGCTCAGCAGCGCTGGCATCGGGTGTCATATAGATGGAGTATGCATCAATAACATCAGCTACGCAGACGATATGGTGCTGTTGAGCCCGTCGATTGGTGCCTTACGCAGGCTCCTGAATATTTGTGAGTCCTATGCGGTGACTCATGGGCTCAATTACAATGTAAAAAAAAGTGAGATAATGATTTTCAGGCCAGACAACAAGCGATATACATTCGTTCCGAATTTCACACTATGTGGTACAGCTCTACAGAAAGTTGAGCAATTTAAGTATTTGGGCCACTGGGTCACCGAGGACCTTAAGGACAGAGTGGATATTGATAGGGAGCGCAGAGCGCTGTCTGTCCGATGCAACATGTTGGCCCGCAGGTTTTCACGGTGTACGGGGACTGTCAAAGTTGCGCTTTTTAAAGCGTACTGTCAGTCCTTTTACACCTGTAGCCTGTGGGTTAACTATACGCAGCGGACATACAGCGATCTGCGCGTACAATACAATAACGCGTTCCGGGTGCTGATGGGGCTGCCGCGCCACTGCAGCGCTTCCGCGATGTTCGCGGCGGCTCACACAGACGGCTTTGCGGCCATCATGCGCAAACGGTGCGCTTCTATCATGCGCCGTACGCGCGACAGTCCCAACACTGTCCTGCGCGCGCTGGCGGACCGGTGGGACTCTCCGATGCTGGCTCGCTGGATACGGCTGCATGCAGTCGTATAGTGATTTTCCACCATCATCGGGAAGTCCACCCGGTCTGGTCACTTAATGTTTAATATTCAGCAATTAATTTTAATTATTTTTTACTAACACTAGTTTGTAAGCTCGCATCGTACTAACAAATATGGATGTAATCGCAAGATAAATCTGAAATAAATGAATTATTATTATATTATTATTATTATAGGCTGTAAAACACTTTCACGTTTCTCTGTATGGTTGTCTATAAATCAGGCAAAAAGAACTTTGCAGATAATTTTCTAGGTAATGCCACTTAAAGAAGTCATTGGTAAATGAAATCGAAGATTACGTACATTGGATTGTGGAGAAGGCTAAGGACTGCCGTGACACTAGGTAATAAATTGGACGATGAAGTTAAAAATTACAGTTATTTGAAAATAAGCTGTGCTTATATGAAGGAGTTTTATTGAAAGGAACTAGAATAGTAATCTCAAGTGACCTACGTAATCAAGTATAACGGCGGCTCACGACGGTCGTCCCGGGATAGTCTAAATGAAGGCTAGATTGAGATTCAAAGTGTGGTGGCCAAAGGGCGATACAGATGCTGAGACTTTGGGAAAGTCTTGCAAAGTTTACCAATGGTCAGTGACATCAAAAAAGACTTAGAGGTGAGAGATATGGACAAAAAAAATAGTTAGGAAAAAAAATTACAAATAGAAAACGAAAAGCAAAACGGTGTGATTTAGTACCGAGATTTGAAAAATATCATTAAGTGAGTTTAAATTATGACACTACTCCTCACATGGTTGGAAAAGCAGCTGGAGGAGAGATCAAGGTATGAAAAGATTCAACAGGGCAAGTTCTTTAGAGAAACGTAGTTCATAAAAAATTGGGTCAGTGGAAAGTTTTAATGATAAAGAGCCTAAAGAACTAAATTTAAGAGATGCTTCTACTTCGAGCAATTAAAAAGAGATTATATTTATTTATTTTAGGAGCCGGGACACAATAAACAAAGTAGAAAGGACATTGTATTAAGGGAGTTATATAAAGCGCTTATATACTTACAATGATTTATTAGGTCTTTACCTATGAAATTGCCGTTCTGCAGTACTGGCCATTTCAAATCAAAATAATTTTTGTTTGTCTAAGAATTCTAATTTCAAATTAATTTTATTTTAAAAACATGGAATTCTTTTTCCAAAAGTAGTCATTTGTTTATTGATTAGTGTTACATTTTCATCGCATTTCAATCTTTTTCGTCATCATGGATACGTTAAAAATTCGAGTAATGGAATATGAGTACCGTCGTGGCAGCAACGCGGCACAAGCGGCACGCAACATCAACGACGTTTACGGAGCTAACACTACAAACCAACGCACCACCTGTTAATGGTTTGCTCGCTTCCGTTCTGGAAATTTCGACCTGAAAAATGAACCTCGCGGTCGTCCGAAGACTTTGGTCGACAATGACGAATTAAAGGCGATTGTGGAAGCTGATGATACACAATCTACGGCTGAATTAGCAGCAGCTTTCGACGTTAGCGTCAAAACAATATTGGTCCATTTGCGTCAAATTGGCAAGGTAAAAAAGCTTGACAAATGGGTGCCCCACGAACTCAATGATCGCCACCGCGAAGTACGCGTCGAGACGTGCCTTGCACTGCTCAACAGACACACAAATGAAGGAATTTTGAACCGCATTGTTACCTGCGATGAAAAATGGATTCTGTTTGATAACCGCAAATGCTCAGCAAGTTGGTTGGATCCTGGTTCAGCACCTAAACAATGCCCTAAACGAAAACTTACCCCTAGAAAAGTGATGGTCACTGTTTGGTGGTCTAGCGCCGGTGTGATTCATCACAGCTTCTTAACCAAACGGGGTGAGCATTACTGCAGATGTGTACTGTGAAGAACTGAACTCAATGATGGAGAAGCTGGCACATCTCCAACCAGTATTGGTCAATCGCTCGTCTCCGCTGCTCCTGCACGACAACGCGCGACCTCATACTGCACAGCAGACGGTCTCCAAGTTGCAAGAACTGGGGTTGGAAGCTCTCCGTCATCCACCCTACTCACCAGTCCTTGCGCCTACAGACTACTACTTTTTCCAGAATTTGGATAACTTCTTGGCGGGAAAAAAATTCAATACCCGAAAGGCAGTACAAAATGCCTTTGAAGAATTTGTTGCCTCCCGTCCAGCTGATTTTTTTAAGACGGGCATCAATAAACTGCCACTGCGTTGGCAAAGATGCATTGATTGCATGGGTGATTATTTCGATTAATACAAATAAAAAATACATGAAAAAAATTCGTTTAATTTTTTTCATACAAAACGGCATTTACAAATCTTATTTTATAAAAGATGCCTAAATTGGGTCCTATTTAGTTAGTAAAAAAGTAAGTGATTCAATACAGAAAAATAATATCATTCAGAAAACTTGTAACTTAATAAATACCTAAAACTTATTATTTTTTCCTAAGATCCTTATTATTGATGACAGAGGTATTTAATACTGATATAAAATAAATTAAAATAAGGAAGGGATGTAGTGTATCTAGATATTATTACGATTTGTCTCGAGCGCATACGTCACAAGGTGCGGGCTGAGTGGGGGGCATTCCATGCCCAACCGCCAGCCCGCAAGCACGTGGTGATGCGTAGGCGAGCCAAATACCATTTTAATATTGTGTAGCTATACTAGCTACTACAACACTTATAAGGTTTGACGCCAGAGTGTATACGAATGTGTTTTCGCAAATTATTCTTCTGAGTAAATCAACGTCGACAAAAATCACACTTGTAAGGTTTTTCACCAGTGTGTGTAGGCATATGGCTTTGTAAGTTTCCTTTTCGTTTAAAACTATGCTAACGAATTTCACACCTATAAGGTTTTTCACCAGTGTGTATTAAAACGTGCCTTGTTAAATAACTATTGACTAAATTAACTATCACATACTTCACACTTGTAAGGTTTTTCACCAGTGTGTATACGCAGATGGCGTATTAAAACAGCCTTTTGGCTAAAACTACGTTCACAGGTATCACACTTGTAAAGTTTTACACCAGTGTATTTTAAAACATGTTTGGTTAAATCACGTTTTAGACTAAAACTACTCTTACATGTATCACACTTGTAACGTTTTTCTCCAGTGTGTATTAAAACATGCTGTGTTAAAATACTCTTTTGACTAAAACAACAATCACATACTTCACACTTGTAAGGTTTTTCACCAGTGTGTATACGCATATGGCGTATTAAAACAGCCTTTTGGCTAAAACTACGTTCACAGGTATCACACTTGTAAAGTTTTACACCAGTGTATTTTAAAACATGTTTAGTTAAATTACGTTTTAGACTAAAACTTGTAACGTTTTTTACCAGTGTGTATTGAAACATGCTTTGTTAAATTACTCTTTTGAGTAAAACAACGATTACATACTTCACACTTGTAAGGTTTTTCACCAGTGTGTATTAAAACATGCTGAGTTAAATGACACCGTTGACTAAAACAACGATCACATACTTCACACTTGTACGGATTTTCACCGGTGCGCATGCGAATATGTTTTGTTAAATCATATTTTCGATTAAAACTGCATTTACACTTAAAAGGTTTTTTACAAGTGTGTGTATGCTGATCAAATTTATTAGGTTTTTTGAAATTATCATTAGTTTTAGACGTATACGTTTGATTTGTACAGTTAACTGTCGAGTCTGAACTTTCTTTTGTTATTTGCTTGGTTGTTATTGGATCCTCCAGGATTGTTCTCTGTGTATCTTTTTTCTGATTCTTCGCTACGGTCACCCCTGCGATTATAAATCTGGTAAGTACAATTACGGCAGAAGGTTGACATGCACACGAATAAAAAAATAGCGCTTCGCATGATTTACACTAACATCGATAATTTCAAAAAAATTACATACGACTTCCTTAAAAACACTGCAAAGTGAAAAATAACTTTAATTTCGGAGGTCAGTGTCTTAGGATCTGTATTTAAGTTTTTTGCCACCGACTTCTGAAATTAAAGTAATTTTTCACGTTGTAGTGTTTTTAAGAAAGCTTGTTTTTTTTTTTTTATTTGAAATTATTTTTAACGTTTTTAGTTATGGTATGATTTTTAGTTATGTTATGGTGTAGGTACCTCGCACTAATTTAATCGCGTTATTCGGCTATTTATCGCGCACATACATAATGCAAATTTAAGACTTATATGGTTTTTTCATGGATGCCATTGTCAGACCTGAACCAAATTGAAATGGGACCACACACCGGTTAATCACCTATTCCAGCACTGTATAGCAATCCCTCTTTTTGCTCATATCATCAAAATATACATAGAATGTTAACTTATATTTAAAATAAAAGGAACAGAATGTAAACTGTGAGCTGTGACCCAAAGTATGAGAGGTTAAATGCTCATAGCATCGGGAATAATGCGAATTTTGCTTTCAAATTTTGACCAATATTCTTGAGGTGGCCAGCGGAATGTTGTCGCATTTCAGGATTTTGGCTTGACAGATAATTATAAGTAATGTCGGGGAAAATGACAATGAAGATAATGAAAATCGTTGTGATTGTTTGGAATGTGATTGTGGAAAATTACATGTATAAGAAATAAAAATATTTTGTGCGAATATATTTTCATACTGAATGTTTCATAAGGACATTTTTTAGACAGTCAGTTTCAAAAGGTGACATTTTACAAAATTATTGAATCAAATAGTGACATTTACAAGCTATTAGATCAAAGGGTGTCATTTGATATATATATTTTTTTCCAAATTTCAAAACCAGCAAGGTAAACTTATAATACATTAAATTGTATACAATAATTGACACATAAATGGTTAATAAAAAATAATAAAAATTGCTTAGATCAACTTGAATATTTATTTTCTCAATTTACTCAAAAAGTTAAAAACTGTAAATGACACCTTTTGTTCGTAACCTCCTCAATTAGTTATTACTACAGCTGTATTTCTGGACAGCGAACAAGCAACCTAGTTGCTATGCGCATACATTGTTTGGTTTTTGGGTTGGGCTCGGCATCAGGTGACTATTGCAGCACCAGCTTCATTTCTGGACGACATATTAGTGAGAGATTTATAAAATGAATAAATAGTAAATAAATGGATATAAAACATAAATTGCTGTTTTATTTAGTAGGTCGTTACATATCGTTGTTTACATTAGTAATATATTTGTGTACCTACACATGATATATTTGAAGTCTACTTTTACTCTCTTTTGTACCTATGTAGATAGTTGAAATCAAAAGATCGCTACATTACTTCTGTCGAAGTTCTCCTCAAATACTGCTATATGGGTTATGGTTAGGTTTTACTTTTATGGTTGGCTAACCATAAAAATAAAACCTAACCTCACAAATCTGGATTATTCAGAATTATTTTTTTATTGCCTATTGGCTAATAGGCAATAAAAAAAACATTCTGAATAATATAATAATAATATCTTAGGACAACCAACACAACGTTATCTGATCCCAAACTAGGCAGAGCCTGTACTATGGTAACCAGACAACTGATAAGTTACTTACACAATATTTCTAAATACATACATATTATAGATAAATTACACCCAGACACAGAACAAATGATTGTGCTCATCACACAACATTTGTCCTGGGTGGGAATCGAACCCACGACCTCAGTCTTAGCAGTCAAGGTCACTAACCACTAGACTAACAGGCCAGATTTGTCAACGCACCGGGGCGGGTCTTTATTTATTTACATTCATCAAAGAGAATCAGTAGGTACGTTAGTCATTTGAGACTTTCACAGAAAGAGTAAGAGTACAACACGGCCGATTTATCTTGGCGAGTCCGAACGTCGCGAAGAAGGCTGCGCAGTAACATTTTTTAGGAACCAAAGGTGACATGAGCAGACATGAGGCGTGAGCAATGTAATAAAGACTACACTACGTATATTTGACGATAAATGGTATGTTTTATTGCTAAAAAAGAAAATTAAGACATAACAATAAAATAAAAATACATACATAACGAACGCTTCATAGAAAACCACGCTTCCATAGAAAACCAAACTAAAAAGTAGAAAAAGGAAAAAAAAAGCGTGGTTTTTAGGGTTTTTCATATTTTGAGACGTATATCAGCGTAGTTTATGACGTATGTCAGCGTAGTTTTCGAAGACAGTTTTTTTTTCTAAAATAAAAGAATCTTTCTAAAATAAAAGTAGCCTAAGTTGCTCCTTGTTACATCAGCTATCTGCCAGTGGAAGTCTCGTCAAAATTGATCCAGCCATTTCAGAGATGAAGTACAATGAAGCACTAAGGTCGAAGAAAATTGCAAGCCTTCGAATTCATATTGAAAGAGTGATAAAAAGACTACGCGAATTTGCTTTTCTAAAGCCACATGCCTGTGGTGATCATTTTCTAATTCCCCATTTAGACTAAAGCATAATCATTTCTTGTGCGCTTGTCAATTTACAATCACCTTTAATTACATAATTATCTATACATCTATACAAATAAATAAAATTGGAGTGTCTAAGTGTATATGGATGGTATACACGGTACATACAGGGTGTCCCAAAAATCAACGTCAAGCCGAAAACGGTTGCCAGGTGGTGACAGTTATCAGAAAAAAAATAGAAAAAATCGAAGTTAAGTACTTTTCAAATTATTGACATTTAAAATTTTTTTTGAGAAAATTGCCACGCTGTGATGATCTTTTAAGTATTGTGACTACGGATCTTTATTTTTTTTGTGAGTGATGTAACCCTCAATAACCCTTCTGTAAACTACAGTCCAAAATTAAAACAACTACCTCAGTTTTAAAGAAAACATCACTTTTTTGCTCCACCATGTACTAAAAATTATTACATCGCCGAACTTTAACTGACTGTACTGAAAAAACAATGTACTATGCTATTTCGGCAAGTGACTTTAAAAGATGGTGTAAATACAAGTCAAGATTCCAAAACGGTATAATAATAGCTAGATTATTTATTTAATAAGAAAAAAATATTATTTTTTTTCTAAAGAAAACCGATATTAAGGGGTATTAACCCTCTAAGTTCATAAAGCTATAGGAATGACTTTTTCTCTTTTTTTTTGTTCTTAGGCCTTTATGGAGGGTTGTATTGGTGATTTTGATGATTATAATTCTGTAACTACATACGTCTTACAGGCGCGAATAATATTTTAATCAACATACAACCTAGCACTGGCCTGCAAATTGCAAAAAACGTAAGAAATTTTGAATTTCGCGGACTGGTTTGGAGCATCCACCTTAAGCTAATTCTTTTTACTTAGTTGAAATGCTTTTAATGCACGCTAGGCTTTCTCTAAGTCCCTAATTTTCAGGTACAAGTTTGAGTGAGATGGATAATGACCTGTTTAGTCAAGTGTGAGCGAGACAGATAGTGACGCCACTTTTACCAAGATGAGTGAGACGGATAGATACGCCACTTAGGCCATTGTGAGTGAAACGGATAGTGACGCCATCCTGGCCAAATAGTGACCCACAGGCACAATATGCAATACTGCAGCAGTACGTTACGCTCCTTCGTTTACTGCGCATCTTTCTGTATTCGTGTTGATTTCGTGCTTACAACTTTTACGGCTTTGTGAATTAGACTCGACTGCCTTGTGAATTGGATTTGTTATCTGACCGTTTCTGACGACTCTGGCTTTCTTTTGGACTAAACTGATTGTGAAGTGTGACTGCCACCATGCCATCTCGGTACACTGTCCGAGAGTGTGCAAACATGAACCTCATTTATGGGGAATGCAGATGCAATTCAAGTGCTGCAGCTAGACTTTATCGAGAGAGATATCCAAACGCTGAGCGTTATCCGGATCATCGAGTGTTTGTGAATGTTCACCGGTCACTCTTAAAGGGTCGATTTCCACATCAAATAGCTAGTGAGGGAAGAACCCTCATGCCCAACGAGGACACAGTTCTACAAG
The DNA here is from genome assembly GCA_947507805.1 of Aporophyla nigra. Classification (NCBI taxonomy): domain Eukaryota; kingdom Metazoa; phylum Arthropoda; class Insecta; order Lepidoptera; family Noctuidae; genus Aporophyla; species Aporophyla nigra. Next base: position 8,037,931 of record OX382319.1, on the reverse strand, counting down.
AAGTCGCACAAGATCCAAGTACCTCAGTACGTGGAATTGAAGTAAGGACAGGAGTGCCCAAAAGTACCGCTCACCGAATTTTAAAGAAAAACGAGCTCCACCCGTACCACGTACAACGAGTACAATGTCTATTACCTCGGGATTACCCTGAAAGAATTGCATTTTGTCGAACGATGTTGGAAAAGCACAGGGAAGATCCGCGATTCTTGGACAAAATCATATGGTCCGATGAATTTTATTGACAGAGAGAGCCCTGGCATCCATAACACAAGTTTAATCTTAGCTTGGGTGCCAGTGGAGATACTTAGTGATTTATGCAATTTGAAAACAGTTGTGTTATAGTATTAACCTATCGCCTGTATGTAAATTGTGTAATTGGAAATAAATAAAGTGATTATTATTATTATTAATCGACAGTCAAAAAGGATGGATACATGAACCTGCACAATTTACACGAGTGGCATGTGGAAAATCCACATTTGATGCGAGAGGACAGATCGCAGTATCGCTTTAAAGTGAACATGTGGACCGGCATTGCAAACGGAAAAATTGTTGGACCATTTGAGCTACCGGAGAACTTAACCGTCGAGGTCTATTTGGACTTTTTACAAAACCACCTACCAGACTTATTAGAAGATGTGCCACTCAGTATTTACGGAACCATGTGGTTCCAACAAGATGGCTGCCCAGCGCATTATGCTCGCCCAGTCAGAGAATTTTTGAATCAAGAATACCCGGATAGGTGGATAGGGCGGTCTGGATCAATTTCATGGCCAGCCCATTCACCTGATTTAAAGCCGTTGGATTTCTTTTTCTGGGGGGCGGTAAAAGAAAAAGTTTACTCGAAACCTATTCAAGACATAGTCGAGCTGCGCCAAAAAATTGCGGATACCGTTGAAGTCATCAATACTGGAGGATACGCTGGATTAATAAAACGATCTTTTTTTTATTAAGATGTAGGGCCTGCATTGTAGCTGAAGGCAAACAATTTGAGCATTTACTGTAAGTTGAATAAACTTTTAATATCAATTATTGCATTTTATTTAAAACTTTAATCAACAATTTTGTCACAATTGTTTTTAGCCTGGGTTGTTCTTTATTAATTATTGTCCATCTCAATTAAACTTGTACTTTAGAATTATGGACATAGGAAAGCCTAAAGGATTAGAAGCATTTTAACTAAGTAAAAAGAATTAGCTTAAAATCGGGTTTCTTTAGAAAAAACAAAAACTTTTTTCTTATTAAATAAATAATCTAGCTATTATTATACCGTCACACATCTTTTAAAGTCACTTGCCGAAATAGCATAGTACATTTTTTTTTCAGTACAGTCAGTTAAAGTTGGGCGATGTAATAATTTTTAGTACATGGTGGAGCAAAAAAGTGATGTTTTCTTTAAAACTGAGGTAGTTGTGTTTTAATTTTGGACTGTAGTTTACAGAAGGGTTATTCAGGGTTACATCACTCACAAAAAAAATAAAGATCCGTAGTCACAATACTTAAAAGATCATCACAGGGTGGCAATTTTCTCAAAAAAAATAATTAATGTCAATAATTTGAAAAGTACTTAACTTCGATTTTTTTTTTTTTTTTTTTTTCTGATAACTGTCACCACCTGGCCTATCAACCGTTTTCGGCTTGACGTTGATTTTTGGGACAACCTGTATACCAAAACAACATTTATTACAATTTTTGTCTGTCTGTCTGTTTGTTCCGGCTAATCTCTGAAATGGCTGGACTGATTTTGACGGAAGTTTCACTGGCAGATAGCTGATGTAACAAGGAATATCTTAGGCTACTTTTATTTTAGAAAAAATAAATAATAGTTTAAAAAAATAAAAACACGCTGAATTTTGAGACGTATGTCAGCGTAGTTTGTGACGTATGTTAGCGTAGTTTTCAAAGACAGTTTTTATGAAAAACTTTTTGTTAAATACCACGCCGACGAATTCGCGGGTAATAGCTATTACCTATAATATAACCTGAATTAACACATCTTACCGCGGTAGTACGCGGGCGAAGCCGCGGGCAAAAGCTAGTTATGAATAATTTTATACATATTTAGTTTTATTGGTGACTAGCTTTTGCCCGCAGCTTCGCCCGCGTGGATGTCGGAAATAACGCTGGAGGACGTACTACCGCGGTAAGATGTGTTAATTCGTAATGTGTTAAAATCGGTCCAGCCATTTCAGAGATTAGCCGGAGCAAACAGACAGACAGACAGACAAAAATTGTAAAAAATGTTGTTTTGGTATATGTACCGTGTACACATTCATATACACTTAGTAAAAAGTGGTTATCTTAATATTAAAAACAGACACTCCAATTTTATTTATTTGTACAGATGTACAGATGTTTTACAATCCCTAACATTCACTTGCTTAGGTGATAAAGCTCCTGTCTTTTGGGGTATTTTCATTTCTACTTGAATTAGTTTTGATCGTTTATAAGGATTAATAGACACCTGTACACCTTTATCATTGGATATTTCGATATTTTGAGAACCTTGTGGTTCTGTGATTCATGTACACTCTGAAGATGGATCTGAAACATGAAAGACACAATAATATAGTTCTACTTATACAGCATTATCTTTATATCTTAAAAAAGCTGAACGTTTGAATGTCTGTTTGTCTCTGTTATATGAGAATAAATCAAAATTTTACCCAGCGTATATTCTATGCTCTCAACAATATTTCACGTTTTTTCCTTTTCATTATTACTGATCTAGGTTTCAGTGGCAGCATTCTATTTTGGCATTCAAAAATATGAGGTACCACATGTTTTTTCAGATAAAGTTTTCCTCCACACATTTTAAACTTTATCCAATTTTGGACATCGTTCTCCAACTGTAAAATTAAAAATATGTTATAGACAAGTAAGAGTTTTGTATGTATTAGGTACAACGTAGGTAACTAAAGTGTTTTTACGTACAAGCAGATTATCTAAGCATATAACAAGTATATTCGCCGACTTACGTCAAAATGATCTTCACAGCATCGAATAATGGTCTTTGGAGAATAAATTACATTTCTCTTCGCAGCTTGAAACCACTTTTTTCTCAGTTTTGGGTCAGAAGGTCCAGTCAAAAACAATTTGTTTGGAAACTTTGTTGAAGTAGATGGACACATTGGCACAAAACATGAGTCAACATGGCTTTTTTTCGGAATTGCAGTGGTTTTGTTATGATCACCTGATGTTGAAGGATAGTACATTTTAAATTTTTGCAAAAAAACATATCTTAAAAGTCGGAAAAATATGCAAAGTATGAAAGCAAGCCACGAACAAGTACGACCAGTGACAGACAGGAATGACGTCATAGGAACTATAGGTCCGTTTTCGCGCGAAAATTCAAACTGTCAATTTAAATCTGCGTTTTTTCCGACAAATTACAATGTTTTAATTTTTTAATATATTTGTGGTCTATTCTACATGGAAATCTTTAAAATTAAAACAAAAATAAAAATATTGCATGTTGCCTATTGTAAATTAAAGAAATTGTAAGCGACGTGACGTGCCTACGTGCAGTTTTCTTTACCTAATTTTAAAATGTATGTGTGTGAATCAGGGGGGAGCGCACGGACGCAGGTATGCTAGGGCGAAAGCGGGGCGTGGGTAGCGCGGGGCGCACGATCGGGGTTGGTCAGTTAAAAATCGAGACCCACGCATGCCGCACGCTTCTTTGTCATTTTTTTTTTACGTGTTTTCATACCTACTAATTATACGGCATTATAATAATAAATCTGCACTTCATTCATTGGTCCTTCAACCGGATAATTATAATCAATGTACCACACGCCACCGCAGAACAAAATGGTTAACACGCGTAGTACCAAACGGAAACAGAGTCATCCGAAGAAAGAAGAGCAATCATCGACCAAAGTGGATGATGGAACCTCGAAAGTGATCGATTCTTCAGTGTTAGAAACAGTTGAAAGTGTACAAGTTCAAGAGAAATGCGAACACGTGTCACAGACATCGAAACATTCGAGAACAAAGACGTCATCATCGTCGGTAGTTGCACGAAGAAAGAACCTTGAACTGGATGCGAGAGAGAAAGTTCGAATCCAATTGGAACTCATTGACAGGAAATTAGCTGCTGATACGTGGGACACTCAGAAAGTTTTGCGAAAATAAAAAGAAGTGTTCTATTGGTAAATATTTTTTTATTAAATCTTTTCAAAATACTCTCCACTAGCCTCTATGCAAAGTGTCATGCGTCTAAACCAGTTTTCGAAACACTTTTTCCAGTCCGACGCAGACACATCGTTTACAGCCTGCTCGAACGCTGACAGCGCATCTTCCGGCGACGAAAATTGTATCCCTTTGAGCGATTTTTAATTTTTGGGAGTAAAAAGAAGTCACACGGTGCTAGGTCAGGGCTGTAAGGAGGGTGACCCAGAATTATGACCGGCGTGCTGTCCAAGAAGTCCCTCGTTTTGAGCGCGATGTGCGTGGGCGTGTTGTCATGGTGGAGCAGTAGCCCGCGGAGCCCTGTGTTTGGTTGCGTGTTGCTCACTACAGAGAAAACTTCTGCCAAGCATTTGGTAGTATACCATTCGGCGTTGATGCTTCTTTGGTTCCGTAAAGGGATTGACACCAAGTAGCCAGTCAAATTGAAAAAGCTCGCGATCAAAATCTTTCCCCCGCTTCTAGATCGCTTCACTTTGTTAGGCGTTGATTCGTTTTGAAACACCCAACCCGTCGACTGGCGCTACGATTCTGGATCGTATTTATAAATCCTGACTCATCACCTGTAATAATGTCGTAAACACGCCGAGACGAGCCTGCTTCAAATTTGTTTATTATATCACGGCACCATTCCACCCGGGCCTGCTTCTGAGCATCGGTGAGGTTGTGCGGCACCCAGCGTGTAGAATCTCGTGAAGGGTTCCCGATACAATCCACAGTATGTGTTGAATCTCCTGATACGTAATTCGCCTATTGTCTTGGATTAAATTTTTCACTGCTAGCACGTTTTCCTCCGTAACAGCCGTCAAAGGGCGACCACTTCTTTCTTCATCCCCCAAAGTTAGTCGACCACGTTTGAATTCGTTATACCAACGATACACAGTTGCCTTGAAAGGGTCTTCATCCATGAATGCAATTTGAAGTCTATCGTATGATTCGTCCGGTTTAAGGCGACACTTGAAATCGTAAAAAATCATAGCGCGAAAATGTTCCCGGCGCGAATCCATTTTCCAATGAGACACGATAATTTAATTATCGATATCGATAATGCAATAAAGATTTGAGATTTGAGATTTAATTACCTCGCAAAAAATTTGGAGGGAAATTTTGAAATTGGAACGTACCTATTTTTACTTATAAAAATAATATTTTTTATAATAGTTTATAACTGGCCAGTCTCTCATACAAAAAAAAAACTTTTTTTCGCAATACTTTCTGAGTGGCCTGGTATAGCAGCCCTTGATGATAAATACAGTCCACGAGCGTCGGAATCACAAGGTGATGGCAGAGATATAGAGGAGTGGTTGGAGCGCAGCCAACACGAACTGGAGGAGAAACAGAGGGTCAACGCACAAGGAGCATCTTCAGACCCACTGTTCCATACCATTGGGTGTTAAATGTTGATATGTACACATTCACACATTCCGTGTGGTGGCGGACATAAAGAATAGCACCATCCCATTTCTTCCCGTGGGTGTCGTAAAAGGCGACTAAGGGGTTTACTAGAGAATTGGCAGCAGCATTCTCTTTTGTCCACCATATTGCGATCGACAACCGTGACGCCTGCCAGGCGTGACGATTATGGCGAACCCTCCCCGATCGGGGGAGGCCTATGTCTAGCAGTGAACGTGTCTTATAGCTGAAATGATGATGATGTACAGTTTTGTAAAAAGTGTGTTCGTTACAATTATTACATGTTAAATACTTCACATAATACTGCTACATTTTCTGTATGAAACTTGGATGTGGCAGTTTGAACACGGTCTCTCTTGTCAGTGCGAGCTATGCAACAATAGCCTGTGCATTGGTCAGTGAGATAGGCAGCCTGGCCGACTCTTTAGGGTACATTGGACCCTTTTTAAATGTCCTCGTTTGTGGAGGCTCTTTTAAGTGACCTTGGTATACTGGCAAGGTGTGTGCTTGTGGGACAGCGATCACTGGTATATTTTCCAAATTCATACATAAACTAATATCTTGTTCAGTCCAAACTTTAAAAAACCAAAAAAACATAAAAACTACCATATTTCAGGCAAATAAATGAATCTATCTATCTTTTTCAGCCCAATCTTTTAATAAACCAAGACTGCTTAAAATTATACTGTGAGTTTGTTAAATCCTATCCTACTAATTATATGCCTGGATACCTGTTTGTATGTATGGATGTGTAGATGTATGGATGTTTGTTCCTCTTTCACACAAAAACTACTGACCCGATTTAGATGAAATTTGGCACACAGATAGTTTATAACCTGGAGTAACACATAGGGTACTTTTTATCCCAGTAGTATGTTTCCGCGGGATAATTTCCGACCTCCACGCGGGCGAAGCCGCTGGCAAAAGCTAGTATTATAAATGCGAAAGTTTGTGAGTATGGATGTATGGATGTTTGTTACTCTTTCACGCAAAAGCTACCAAACGGATTTGGATGAAATTTGGAACACAGTTAGTTTATAACCTGGATTAACACATAGGGTACTTTTTATCCCGGTAGTGCGTTCCCGCGGGATATTTTCCGACCTCCATGCGGGCGAAGCCGCTAGCAAAAGCTAGTCTCCAATATTGCTCGTAAGTACAGTTGATGAATGCCAAACAAAAAGCAACAATATTTCAAACAAGAGTTACCAGATGTTTGTGAGGAACTAGATGAGTTTATTGAGATCAAGGAGGAACATCAAAGTGATGGTACGTTTTTCAGAACAATGATTTGTTATCAATAATATCATATCCACACTAATATTATAAATGCAAAAGTAACTCTGTCTGTCTGTCTCACTTTCCTACTAAAACTACTGGACCGATTTAAATGAAATTTGGTACACAGATAGTTTAGAGCCTGAGAAAGGACATTTTTAATTGCGGAAAAGGGGTTTTAAGGGGGTTGAAAGGGAGGATGAAAGGTTGTAGGGGAGAGTGCATCCCATCCACCCCGGTCATCCCGCCCCGTTAACGGGGCAGTTGGGAAAACTTGTGCCATCGACCCCGGTTGAGCCGACCCTGTCGTTTACCGGGGTGGATGGCACAGATCTAGTCGCAACTACCCCGGTGTATTTCTAACGAAGCGGACAGCACAGATTGAGTAGCATACGCGCCGCATAGTAGAAAGTACTTATGTTCCAGGATTTGTTTCTTGGTGCTTACTAGTAATGAACATGTTAGTCTCTAATTTTAGATGTTATAATCCATTATTAATAAAAAAAAAACAATTAAAAATAGTAACATAACATTTTCGAGAATATTAAATATTATAATTGCACTTCATAATTATTTTTATACCAATAACTAGCTGACCCAGCGAACTTCGTACCTCCTCAGAATCAATTAATTGTACTTTGAAGGCATAAAGCGTTTTCTAGCAGATATTCCTTTGTTTGGTAAGCTCCTGCCAAGTTATGATAACCTAGTACGTCGAAGGCATAAAGAGTTTTCTAGCTGACACTTCTTTGTCTGATAAGCTCCAGCCAAGTTATGACTACCTGGTACTTCGAAGGCATACAGCGTTTTCTAGCTGACACTCCTATGTTTAGCAAGCTCCTACCCAGTTATGACAACCTGGTACTTCGAAGGCATAAGGCGTGTTCTAGCTGAGACAACGGGTTAGGTGAGCTCCTATAGAGTTATGACCACCTGGTACTTCAAAGACATAAGTGTTTTCTAGCTGACATACAAAATGTGTAAGAAAATGAAAAATCTCTTTAAACACTACCGGGGCGTATGCTACTCAATCTGTGCTGTCCGCTTCATTAAAAACACACCGGGGTAGATGAGACTAAATCTGTGCCATCCACCCCGTTAAACGACCGAGTCGACACTACCGGGGTCGATGTAACAATTTTTCCCAACCACCCCGTTAACGGTACGGGACGACCGGGGTGGATGGGATACACTCGTAGGGGAGTATTTTCTTTTTTAAAGCTAGAATGATGTAACTTTTTTATTTGGCTTTTATTACATCCAAACTTATAATATTATAAAGCTGAAGAGAGAGAGAATTCTTTGTTTGATTGATTGAACGCGGTAATCTCAGGAACTACTGGTCCGAATTGAACACTTCTTTTTGTGTTGGGTAGCCTATCTAACCAAGAGGAGCGGAGCAGTAATGAAAAATATTGCAAAAACGGGGAAAATCGTACGGGTAGGCGATTCGACACGACGGGAAGAGTCGGGGGAACAAGAAATTTAACGCGGACAGAAGTTAGTATTGTATACATTATTGTATCATCAATAAATAGTCGCAACTTAACCCGTATATATAGTGCATTACTATTAAATTGTCTATTTTTTTTAAACCTGTTGCTCATGTATTGAATTACTTTACATACTATACAACCCTGACCGACGACGGTGATACAGATGTGATGTTGAGTTATTATTGCTTAACCTTTTGAGTGCCATGCGGATTGGTTACTGCACGCGGAAAAGAACCGCATGCGTCATTGTTATAATCATGTCTGTCTAACTGGTAGCCATCTCGTCAGCTCATCATTGTCACTGCTTGTGGTAGCGTCGGGGCACAAAAACAGCGAGGTAATGATCTTAGCGTTATGCTTGTCGATGAGTGCTGCTAATAGTGACTAGTTGTCCTGCTAGCCATGGTTTTGGTATTAGAAATTTTAACTACAACGGTCCTCGTTCATCATTTGACTTACTGCTAAGTATAACAGCCACACATATTGATAGATCAGGTTTCACATTCCTATGGATGGAATTCAACATTTGCACATGTAAGCAGCCACAGTCGTTAGGTAAACACATCCTAGTAGAACCATTGGCCTGTCTGCTTGCCTATAGTTTAATTTTCTAAAACTTACGTTTAGTCTCGCTGGCTTCTTGTTTCCTCTTACATACTTCTTCTACTATCACTTCAGTTTTAAACTCCATTAAAGGTATACCATCATCTGAATCAGATTCATAATACTTTGTGGGTGTATTTGCTTCAACTAGATAGCTTTGGTGTAAATTTTCCAGTTCTAGCTCTGTAAGTAGACAAAAACAGTCAAGATTATTACTTGTTTAATATTAATATTTATTTTATTTAACAGTATAATGTGGATTCGGTTAAGTTGAATTAAACATAACACTACCAAAACTTTGAAGTAGTTCAAAACATTCTTGTTTAATCTCTACATACAAATACTACAAAACAAAGTCGCCTCCCGCGTTTGCACACTTAGATCTTTTAAACTACGCAGCGGACTTAAGGCTCTCTTGTAGTTGAAGACGTTTCGGCGAACACTGGCCGGTCGTTGCGAGCGTTTGAGCTTCTAGTTTTTGTGTATAATTGTTTCGTGGAGACAAAATGATAAGGAAATTTTAAAATATTTTCTCAGCATGCCCTAAAAAACAATAAAACCTATCTTTTGGTATGAGTTTTACATGGTTTAACGATGGAATCTCTTCAAGATACACGTTTTAAATGGCGATTTAGTGTCAACTTTATGATTATTTTTTATCGAGCCAATTGTTTTAATTCACGTTTCTATCTTCACACAGCGCTTAACAGTATGTTCAATTTTACAAAAAAAAAAAATTTTTACGGAAACTAGCCATTTTGCTAGATTTACAGAGGTTTAAAAAAGTTAAAAAGTACTGCAACCTCGCCTTAAAAGCAGTTTTCATCAATAGACAATGATTCAAGAAGAAGGTTTATGTGTAAATAACGCGGGCAAAAGCTAGTATAAAATAATTTAATCTTTAACTTATTTTAACATATTATTTGAGATGTTATTTGTTCTGAAAAACATACCATCACTTTGATGCTCCTCCTTGATCGCAATAAACTCATCTAGTCCCTCACAAACAGCTGGTAACTCTTGTTTGATAGTAATATTGTTGCTTTCTGTTTGGCATTCATCAACTATACTTATGTGTATTATCGGAGATTTAACAAACCCACAGTATGAATCTAAGCAGTCTTCGTCTATTAAAATATTGGGCTGAAAAAAGATATTTCTTTATGTATTAATTTGGAAAATATGCTAGTGATTGCAGTCCCACAAGCACACACCTTGCCAATATACCAAAGCCACTTAAAAAACCTCCACAAGTGTGGACACTTAAAAAGGTCCGATGTAGGGTACATTGGACCTTTTCAGTTTTGAAGAGTCAGCCAGGCTACCAGTCTCACTAACCAGTGCACAAGCTACTATTGCATAGCTCACACTGACAAGTGAGGACCATGTTCAAACTGCCACATCCAAATTTTCATACAAAAATTGTGGCAGTATTATGTGAAGTATTTAACATGTAATAATTGAAGACATAAGTGGATGAAGGTGATATGTCGCAAAATTCTAATTTCGAGAAAATTGAGTCCAAAGTTTCGCATAAGCATTTTAGGATATTCCAAAACGCCTTAAATGTATTTATCCAATAAGGGTGTCTGGCGGCGCCAACCGTTTAATATTTTTAAAATAGGAGAGAAATTAAAGAATAAAATGTATTTTTAGTATTTTATTTAAAAGAAAAACTGAATTTAACTCCATTAAGTGCCTATACCACATTCATACAATATTGATTTTAAAAAATAGTGTACATGACACCTTCATCAAGTAGTGAATTTCTAAAATAGCCACAAACACGGTTGTTTTAGGGCGAGCGCGCACTGTCTTGCGGTGCGTTTATTCTACCGCACGGTAGAATAAACGCAGTCATGGGTCCGCGCACTGCGGTGGAAAAAACGCACGTTTTGTCATTCAAGTTACAACTGTGAAGCCCACACCACACGTCGTTATGGACTAATACAAGAGTCGCTATCTGCATATGTCTATACTAATATTATAAAGCTGAAGAGTTTGTTTATTTGAACGCACTAATCTCAAGAACTACTGAAAAATTAATTAATGTTTGGTAGCCCATTTATCGAGGAAGGCTTTAGACTATGTAACATCACGCTGCGGTCAATAGGAGCGGAGCATCAATGATAAATATTGCAAAAATGGAGGAAAGTTATTCCTTTTAAGAGCTGCGCTGCGTAAACAACGGTTACAGTAACGTAGCAATGATTTATGACGAAATTGTTCCTGTTGAAAAAATCTAGAAAAAAATTCATGATAACATTATGTCTATCTTTTAAGGTTGGCTCACTATAACGTTTTTAACTGTAATCAAATCATTAAGCTGACGAGGGGAGTTGGGGGGGGCTGCAAGAAATTTAACGCGGACAAAGTCGCGGGCAGAAGCTAGTCTTATAATAGTTAGTTAAGAATTGCTGGTCCTGAAATTCTGCGATTGACTCTCGCACCGGCGCGCGCCGTGCTGCCGCCTTCGCCGGACAAACGCTAAGTAACGACATATCTGTGCCGCAACCCAACAGCAACTGAGCGTGTCTCAGTGCGTTTATTTCACCGCAGTGCGCGGTACTTCTTAGAACTCTATGCGATACAAAAATTTGTGCGGTAGAATCACCGCAAATTTGCAGCGATGACTCTACCGCATGCGTTTATTTCACCGCAGTGCGCGCACTTCTATAACATTTCATACTTCACAAATTATGCGGTAACAAAACGCATGGCAGTGCGCGCTAGGCCTTAAGGTTTAAAATTGTTTGTATGCACATAACACCATCATTCATGCATAGAACAGCGAAAATCTGAAAATGCGACATATTTATTTATTTATTTATTAAAACTTTATGCACAAGTAAAACTACTGTACAAAGGCGGACTTAATGCCTGAGGCATTTTCTACCAGTCAACCTTAGGGTGATGCAGAGAAAAACATGGCAGGTGCAACATACGGAATAGATAACTCGAAAAAGGAAGAATACTAAATACATAGATACAAATACATACATATTTATATAAATAACGAAAAAAAACTTTGTCTGGAGATATAACGATAGGTAGAGAAAAACCGAATCCAGCAAATCAGCGCTGGGATGATTCTGCCAACTTCTTGCGAATATGCTCACGTACTTTCACTTTAAATGATAACCGACTGGTTGCCATCCTGATGTTCAGAGGGAGCGCATTCCAAAGAAAGACCGCTTGGACAAAGAAAGAAGAGTAAATGAAACCAGAGCGGTGAGAAGGACAACGTAGAAGCCGATTGTTGGTAGATCGAAGATTTTTATTATGCGCAGAGCATAAGTACTGAACCTGGGATGTCAGGTAAGAAGGAGAAGTAGGTTTGTCAAGTATAGAAAACAACATTGATAGAGCCCTCAACTTTCTGCGCTGACGAATGGGTAACCTTCATCCACTCATGTCTTCAATTGTAACAAACACACTTTTTACAAAACTGAACATCATCATCATTTCAGCTATAAGACGTTCACTGCTGGACACAGGGCTCCCTCAATCCGGGAGGGTTTGCCAAAATCGTCACACTTAGCAGGCCGGTTGTCGATCGCAATATTGTGGTCAAATGCAAAGAGAATGCTGCTGCCCATTCTATAGTAAGTCTCTTAGTCGCCTCTTATGGCACCCACGGGAAGATATGGGGTGGTGCTATTCTGTAAGTCCAGTGCCACACGCAACCTTTATGTAAAGCACCTCACATTACGTGAGGTGCCATACATTTAACACCCGATGGTATGGTTGAAATCCAGACATAATATACACTCCTTTACAAAAAAAAAAACGGGCGGTTTTAATTTTTCTACGTTATTGGTAATCATTTAGTTCTAAAGAGGTTTTAATAGCCAAACTATGGTACTGGCACTTAATAACGCGTCTGGGTATTAAAAAAGTTTTTAAGTATTTTTATGGTATTTAAATAAATAAAATATTTAAATACCATAAAAATACTTGTAGCCTTAATTTCATTATACCCAAAAAAAGTCAATTTTAACAAGGCTCTCTGTCTACATTGACTAAACACCGGTTCCAGGATTTAAGTGTTAAAAACTATATTCTCATTCAAATTCTAGTAAATAATACTACCCATACTATCCATAGAAAAGCCAATGACTGTAAGGTGCCCGTTTTTTTTTTGCAAAGGAGTGTATATGGTATGAGATTGAGAATAAAATTAAATATATTTTGGAGAATACCTCACCTCATAATCCTTACTCATCATATCTACTAACCGCTCTTCTGATTCCACACATTTTCTTAGCAACTGGTAGCTTTGCTTTAATTTAGTGCAGCAGATGAAACAAGCAAGAATTGGCCTTCTGTCGTTAGTCACAAACTGCAACAAAATTAATTGACTTACACTATTTTGTTTATAGGAAGAAAATACTTTCAATCTTACATTTAATTGTAAAGCTCACAGTTGGTGGTCAGTAATGCTTATATTCCTCATACAGAGAAAGCATGAGCAGATTGGTGGCTTAATTAAATTATTTAAAGTTTACTTTCACAGATGTCACTGATTTCCATTTGGCTTCATAAGACTTTAAGATGACCCTCAGACCATAAGTTCATGTGAATATATCAAGTCAAGTAAAGTCAAAGCATTTTTTCCTAACAGGCACATAAGAGGCACTTTTGTATGCCAACAATTACATTAAAATAGAATTGATTATAGTTGCCCCTTCCAAAAGAAACTCCACCGTTACTATTTTAAAATGTTTGTCAATATTACAATTTTTATATGTGATGACCGTATACAATTTTTATATATGTGAATACCGTGCACCTAAATTAAAATGACCATACCACAACTACTAAAAGAAATGAATATTAAGCAATGAGAGATAAATTAATTATATTCTGACAGATACATGGAGCTCACATATTTACAAACATGGCAAAGGCAAGTATACGAGTTTCCTAACATTTTAACAAGTTACACAGAATATAAATCAGAGTCACAAAAAAATCTAAGATATACAATTAAGTGAGCAGTTTGATTGATTCTGACTGACTTACTGTCTTAAGGAGCAAGACCAGCATGTTTCCAAGCATTTTCTAATCTTTACATAGTATAAAACAAACTTGCTTCCTGCGTTTGTACGCTTGGATCTTTCAAAGTCCACAACAGATTTTAATGCGGTTTTCATAAATAGATAGAGTAATTCAACAGGAACTTTTACATGTGTAATACGCGTACGAAGCTGCTGGCAAAAGCTAGTTTGTAATACAAGTATACTTTTAATATGACTTTTAGACCTTCTTTCATACAGTATGTTAACTAACAGAGGGCGTTCCCGTTAACCCGCAATAGTATTGCATCCATACATGCTAAAAAAAATATTACCATTCGAAAACAAAATGTTTTTATTTTTTTTAATATTAAAATATTCACTAAAAATGTTAAATTGATACGTAAAAGAAACACTCTGTACACGCGTACTTGAAGGACGGCAACTTCGCAATTTACCTATTTATGAATGACGGGCCGCGCCAGCGGCGATCTATTTGATGTGCGTAGCCCCGCCCCCTGCCCCCGGATGTCCACCTAATTTTAGTCGGAACTAATATCACGCGCTGAGCGGATGTGCATTATTTTCGCATTGAAACATCTTGCGTCATTCTTGTGTGAAAAATGCCGCGTTATCAGTTCAGTGCTCAGGAGTATGCGAACATGGTGCTCATTTATGCTGAGTGTAATTATGATGGTGCACGTGCTCTGAGGATGTATGCTGAGAGGTACCCCAATGCACATCATCCGCGGAATTCTCGTGTTATTGTGAGTGCCCTGGTGCGTATTCGTAACAATGAACCGGTAGTGCCGCGTCGTTCTGGTGGCCCCCGACCCGTGATCTCTGTGCGGCAGGAAGAGAACGTGCTAAGGCGCGGAGGACACCCACTTCATCGAAAACGTCATATGGTCAGATGAAAGCCTATTTACGCGCAATGGCATGTGGAATCGACGTGTATGCCATCACTGGGCAGAAAGAGGCCATAATCCGCGTGCCACTCGGCCGTTAGCACATCAAATACGGTGGTCACTGAATGTGTGGGCTGGGATAAACGGAAATAAAATAATAGGACCTGTCTTCATCCCAGGGACTCTAAACCGTGTGAGGTATATGGCTCTTCTTAACGACACCGTCGCGCGCTACCTCGACAGATTGCCGCTAGCCGAGCTCCGAAATGTGTGGTTTCAACACGATGGAGCACCCCCTCACATTTCAACAGAAGTGCGGTCGCGGTTAAACGAGATGTTTGATAGCCGCTGGATCGGGAGGTACGGTCCCGAGGCGTGGCCACCACGGTCACCTGACTTAACGCCACTTGACTTCTTTTTTTGGGGTTGGGTCAAACAACTCGTTTATAAAAAAGAAAGCCACTCGCGGGAGGAGATGGAAATGCGAATCCGCACAGCATTCCGGGTTATCAGGAACCGCATACGCGAGGACCCGCTTTTAATGCGACGAGTGCACCAAAATAACCGTCGGCGATTGCAACAATGTGTAGACAGAGGAGGTCAGCATATTGAGCAGTTCAAAATCTAAGTAAGTTTTTAACATTATTTAAATGTATCATAATAGCTAAAACATTTCGAAAACATTAAAATAAAAAATAACACTAAACGCCTGTGCTACAAAATTAATAAGTTCAGAAGGCCCACTCTTTCCTAAAACTGCTTTTATACTCAGGGAGTACCCCGTTCAACGAACGTGTTACTACTACTGTGACGTTACACGATTGCTATGAATAAACGCAAGTATTACGAAGGCAACTGCTTAAAATAAAATTTTTAAATTTCTGTATTGGAGAAAAAATTCACTTGCTAATGTGTAATACCGTCATTATCATTTAAATCCTAGCTAAACTGTGGTTTAAATAAATGAAACTTTCTCCAAACTTAACCGCACACTATTTATTAGCGGTACATCATTTTTTAGATAAAATTAATTTTTAAAAGCTTTTTTCAAATTAACACTGTAAGCCTGTCGTACCACCGGTCTGAGTGGCTAGATAAAACAAATTTGTGTACTTGTTCCGTGAGTGGACCTTCTGTACTCGTATCTGTTTATTTTGTGGCCACGAGCCCGCGACGAAGCGCGACGTGTCGGCAGAAGCGCTGCTACCACCCCGCGTTCATTATGCGGCCGCTGCGTGCAGAATAACTGTCTAATACTCTGTATTTTAATTTTAATGTTATTGAAACGTGGCTTAGATAGGTAGATACATGAATTTATGTTTTTTTTTTATTTACCTACTAGGTTCTTCCAAATCCAAGGTGCCTCAGTGACGCATTCCTTTGTCAGCTGGGCATTGAGACGAGTTGTTAAATGTTATTGCTAAACCTACACATACTTAAGTACATAAATGTTTAATTTTACTGATAACAACCCGATGACGACGTGTCTTTCTAATTCATTATACTGCTAAAGTGCCCGTGGGAACTCTAGTTCCCAGACGTTTTATGCCGCCATTATAAAAGTCGCCGCTCGCCACTCAGCGCGGCGCGGCGCGCGGCAGCCGGTTCGCTCTGCTTCGTGAGTATTCGTGAGACGCTCGGCGTCGTGCGTATTGCAACGTTGCCGGTTTGTGCAATGCTACTACGCTAGGTACTATTCCGCGCTACTATTTTGATTTTAAACAGGTGGTTTCGAATTTAATGCAAATTATTATTATTTTTTAATTCGGATTATTTTATGCTTCTTTTTCTATGCTGATATTTTTATTTTAATCTATTAATAATATAGATTAACGAGTTTAGGGGAACGCCCTCTGTTATTTAACATACTGTATATTCTCATGTATGATTTGCATATACTTTTATAAAACATCATATGTGGCATTTGGCGCATAAAGGTACCAGATGTCGGCATTTAGTTTCCGAGTTATTTGCGTTTTTGTAAAATCGGGTGAAAATATGGCATTCTGTGATTTTTACTGATTATTGTTCTACAACAAATTTGCTACAATTTGATACAATTAACATCTACAGACATTTCAAACCACATTTTTTTTTTAAAGGAAATGTTTATTAACTTTTGAATGCCACGGTCGTGTATGGCCGACGAATGAAAACGTGGTCAACACGCCGCCTATAGACGACAAGAAAACTACATTTTTTTAGTACAAAAGAAACACGTCAGCAGGTCTTATAAAATGTAGATATTTTCATAATTATTATGTTGAGTTTTGAATTTTAATATGATTTGTATATTGGCAGTACAGTATCGGTTATGTTAGTGATACAATGTTGCATATAATGTGTTGGGATCTATGTGGAAAAATCTTTGTAACAAACGAGAAGAATGTTGTTTTTTTGTAACCTTAACTTTCAAACTCCATTTTCTCGAAACTAGTTTTTTTTTTACTGCCTCGTTGATCTAGTGGTACCAAGCGCTACTGCTGAGCTTGAGGTCTTAGGTTCGATTCCCAGGTCGGGCAAAGTGTTATCGGGTTTTTCAATCTGGAATTTCTCAGTAGCAGCCCGGAGTGTGGATTTGTGCCCGGTTTATAGCAATAGGCTCGCCCCCTATTACATGGGACTTAAACATAATAGGCGAAATGTGGGTGTACTTATAGTGACACCTCTGCCCAACCCTTGGGGAAAAAGGCGTGGTGTTATGATATGTGTTCGTTTTTTCAGAATTTCAAATTTTAGATGTCTGTTACAATAAAAGTATTAGGAATTTTTTTTTTGTAATCAGCGTAATAAAGGGACTCTTCTAGATTCTACATCCGGCCTTAACTCAATACCTCCTTACTGGTAGCTTTATGCGCGGAACGCCACATTTAGATAATTTAATTCTTATTAATAAACTTACCGGTATATCAGTCAGCTTCTCATATAGTTTGTGCAAGTTTCTGTTGACGACTACATACATACGAACATTCTGCACTAAACATATTCTACAAATTGGCAGTTTTTCCATGTTTGAACTGAAACACAGGTGTATCGTAAATTCGAATGCGAATAAAAGTTTGTAAATAACACGAGCTCCGTTGTGGGCCTCGGTAAGATGCTAGCAGCCAGAGACTTAGTTTATATCTATAAGAGACTCTCTTTTAGTTTCAGTAGTTCATTCGCATTGGATCTAGTTTATTTATCACTAAACACCATCTAAATCATAAATAGGTACTGTTTACACATTAAAAATACCACATTTGAAAGATGTCGCAGATGACACTTGTGACTTGACAGCCAAGCAAAAGACGCCAATTTTTAGAGATGTATTTTATTTGCTATAACAGTTTGTATTCTGGACGAAGCCGCACCAATGACGTGTAAAGTACTAAGTAAGTCGAGTATTTTCTATCAAGTGAGAAATTTATGAATAGTGAATATCATTTGTATCATTTAAAATGGTTGTTCCGTTAAAATTTTCATATATTTTTCCATTCGAAATCTAACTTTTTAATTTACTTCCTTAGAGAAACACCGCGTTTACGGGTGCGACGATATCAAGAAACTGGTGAAGTGAAGTGTAACCGCTGACGGCCACGTCCAATTGCTTACACAAATCAGTCCAACCGTCATCGTGAAATACTTAATAGCCATCCTACGGATTCTTTCAGAAGCACCTGATTTAGCTTTGTAAGATATGGCATTTCGCTTACTACTGTCCGAAAACATTTACATGCAGCTGGGATCCAAAATTATAAATCTGCCAAAAAAATTCAAGTAACCGAAGCTCATCGTCAAGCCAGAATAGTAACCTAGTTTATGAATTTTGATTGGGAAAATGAGATAGTCATTTTTACCGACGAAAAGACGTTTAAGTCTGATAAGGATGGACGTAAAATACTGTGGAGAAGACCAGACGAACGCTACAACTCTCGAAATGTTTTACCTTTGAGGACTAGTGGCAGGTTATCACTGGGTAAGCATTCGTTAATTTAATTAAATATTAACATTGACCTACTCACTTGATTAAGTTGTAAATAATATTTATTTGCTAAATTATGACTCATTAGCGTTGTCACTATTATAATAATGATATTATTAGTAGATATAATTATTATTTTGAATCATTACAGAATAATAAATGTAAACAAAGCATAAACAGAAGTATAATATATTGGAGTCAGTTTTACAATGACAGCTAAAATCTACATTGTCTTTTTAAATAGGGTATAATAATAAAACTTTCGTGTGTTTTCAGGATATTGGGGATGGATGTCTTCGGTGAGTCCTGGCGAGGTTGTCGAAGTCGGCGATAGAATGAATGGCGAACGATACTTGGATATCATAAGAGACGTGATGATTCCAACAGTGCGCAACGTATACCCTGATCGACATATTTATTTTATTCAAGACAATAGTTCGGTGCATCGGTCAAGACAGTTTAAGGAGTGGTTCTCTTCACAAAGAGAGATAACGTTAATTGGTTGGCAATCTAAAAGCCCTGACTTAATCCCTATAGAAAATTTGTGGGGTCAAATGGTGCTTAATTGGGACTCAAGTAAAGTCAGAACTAGACGAAATTTAGATGAGGAGGTTATGAGAACTTGGGAATTAATGCGATTATGTGACATTTGTTTAAATATGGTAAATGAAATGATATCAGATTAAAAGAAGTTATACAAAATGAAGGTTACCCACTCCGTTATTAGTATAGATTTGACCTCACAAGTTTATTATAGTTAAGTAATTGTTATTTTGTAAACAGTTTTGAAAAATCTCGAGAGATGTAAATTGTTATTAGTAACATGTTGGTTCTCTTGTGAAATCTTCAAAACTAAATTAAATAGGTATCACTTTTATCAGTAAATAAATATTTGTTAATCTAAATTGGGCTAATATATTAATAAATACCATAAGACAAATAAATAATACTACGTATTAATGTGAATCTCCTTTATTTCGAAAGACCGCCTCATAAGCCCCTACTTCCCTCTTAACCCCGCAACATCCCGCTATCGCCCTACAGTTTCTATCTGGGCTGCCAAAATAATAATTATGCCGATGTGGGTTAGCGCTTGTCAATTTTGTATTTATAACGTAAAAAAATATTGTTATAGGGCTATCTTGCACGCTTACTTGTGGAATGTCATTAACTATAGAACACTAACTTGATTGATGTCAAAGAGATGGCACGCATGTAAATCGTAGTATAGCATCCTTTTATAGATGTCGCTTTTTATACCTTTCTAGGGGGATGAGATTTCCCTGGTGCTGTTTCGTCCAGATAAATACTGTTATAGTAATTATGGTACATCTCTAAAAAATTGCATCTTTTACCTTTGCCTGTCATCTGTCAAACTATATAGATGTTTATAATGTTTTAAATGTTTTTATTGATTTGTAAACGGTACCTATTCAGTATTCATGATTTAGGTGGTGTTTAGGGATAAATAAACCAGAATGCGAATGAACAACCTAAACTAAAAGAGAGTCTCATAAAGACGTAAGCTAAGTCTAGCTACATATTATCTTACCGTGGTCCACAGCGGAGCTCACGTTCTTTACAAGCTTCTATTCGCATTCGAATTTTGAAGATCACTTAAACTCGTATTAACTACTTAAAAGCCAAGCCTGTGATACGTGTTCAGTTCAAACATGGAAAAACTGCCAATTTGTAGAATATGTTTAGTGCAGAATGTTCGTATGTATATAGTCGCCAACAGAAACTTGCACAAAACTTATGAGAAGCTGACTGATATACCAGTAAGTTTATTAACAATAATTAAATACCTATATAATGTTTTAAATGCGAATCATACACGAGAATACATGAATGAAGGTTTAAAAGTCATATTAAAACTATACTATAAGGTAAACAAGCATGTTACAAATTAGATAATGCTTGGAAACATGCTGGTCTTGCTCCATAGGTCAATCTTTATGACTCTGATTAACATTCTGTGATTATTTTAACTCATATAGGTACTGACTTGTAACTTGTTAAAATGTTAGGAAATTCTTATACTTGCCTTTGCAATGCCTGTAAATATTCACATATTTACAGGCGTTGCAAAGGCAAGTGTATGAATTTCCGAAATTATCTCTCATTGCTTCATTTTCAGTTCATTTACCTGTTGTGGTACGGTAATTTTATAGAAGATGGGTCAGTTGGTCGTCTTATGCATTGTCTTCATATATTATTATACAAATATTGTATACTTCTATTGAAAAACATTTTAAAAGAGTAATGGTGGAGTTTCTGTCCTGTTCTTCTCCATTCAATAGGTGAGGTAATAAATGACAAAGCTAAGATTGAATATGGTGTCCCACAAGGTAGCATTTTAGGCCCAACTTTATTCCTCATCTATATAAACGACCTTTGTTCGCTTTCTCTAACAAACTGCTTGGTGTTTACCTACGCTGATGATACAGCTCTACTTATTAATGGTAAAGATTGGAGTGAAACAGAAAAAAATGCTCAGATTGCACTAGACACTGTTATGGATTGGCTAACCTAAAACCTGTTGACCCTAAATGCAGAGAAAACTAAATTAGTTTCCTTCTCTTTAAGAAAGCAATCTCAGCCAAGCACATCACTCACTATACAAGCCCATACCAGTCATGTGTGTCAAATGCATTCTTCTTGTTTGTGTCCTCCTTTAAAAATCACACCAAACATAAAATACCTAGGAGTGCTGATTGACAAACATCTCAATTGGTGTAGCCACATTGATAACCTGATAGCCCGAATGCAAAAACTCATATCAATCTTTAAAAAACTTCGCTGTTCAGCAGACACAGACACACTTAAGTTGGTGTATTTTTCACTTTGCCAATCTCTACTCTTATATTGCTTGCCAGCATGGGGTGGCACTTGCAAATCACACTTACCTCAGTTATAGTTTATATAACCAAATTAATAGATTTCTCCAGGTGCACAAATTGAATTACCATCAATGTAAAAATACGGTGAGGGTGTGGCTTATGGAACGGTCTTATGATGAAACAGAAAAATTGCTTCTCACCCAATCCTAAATAACTTGAGAAACTTATATACGCCACATATCCTCACACACCCTCACACACACCCACACACACATACACACACATTTTTTTTTTTTTTTTTTTTTTTTTTTTAATCTTGCAATCGGCTTCCAAAGCCTTCAGCAGATGCGTTCTGTGCTTGTTGGCGTTTCGAGTACGGTCCTCCAGTGAGGGCCGTCCCTCTTCTTGCTGCTTGACTAGATCAAGCCATGTCCCATGTGTGCTGTCTTTTCAATCGACGGAGTTCCAGTGGGTTAGTCAGTACAGAAGCCAGGCTGTTAACGTGCTTTTCAATGCGCATTTTGTATAATTTTGTTCGGTGTTCAATCTCTTCCTTTACAGTATTAATTTTGAGGAGGTCATGTAGCTCTGTCATTTTGGTGAACCACGGAGCATTTGTTATGGTTTTCAGAACTTTATTTTGGTATCTTTGCAGGATCTCTACATTGGAGTTTTTGGCTGTTCCCCAGAGCTCAATTCCATAGGTCCATACCGGCTTCAAGATAGTTTTATAGATGAGTATTTTGTTATCGATAGATACTTGTGAATTTCTTCCTATTAGCCATTTCAGTGATTGCAGGCGGTGATTCAGCTCATCTCGTTTTTTCTCGATATGTTGTCTCCAGGTTTGTTTTCTATCCAGGTGCATACCAAGGTATTTGGATGTCTGATGTTGGGGCAATACATCGTTTCCGAGTTTAACTGGTGCACAATTTCCTTTTCGAAGAGTGAACGTTACGTGTACTGACTTGCTGACACTTGCTTTGATACGCCATTTCTCCATCCATGTGTTAATTTTATCAAGATGTACCTGCAGCATTTGCGATGCTTTAATTGGATCTTGGTTATTACAGAGGGCTGCGGTATCGACAGCGAAAAGTTGCGGAGAGGATATTGTCGGTATTGGGTAGGTCGGCTGTGTATATCAAATACAGTACCGGGCCCAATACCGAACCCTGCGGCACTCCTGCTTTTATGTCATAGCAGTTGGAGTATGACTCGTTAATCTTAACTCTGAATATGCGGTTGTTTAAGTACGATTCCAAAAGCAGGTAAAGATTGTGTGGAAGATTACTTTTGAGCTTAAACAAGAGTCCTGGGTGCCAGACTTTGTCAAAGGCTTGTTGCACATCCAAGAAGACCCCTGAGCAATATTCCTTATTCTCCATTGCATTTCTTATTTTTGTGACTACTCTATGAACTTGTTCTGTTGTGGAGTGTTTACTTCTAAATCCAAACTGGTGTTCTGGAATAACTTTGTTTTCTTCTAGTATAGGATTTAATCTACGTGATAGCACTTTTTCAAATAGTTTTGAAATTACCGGTAGGAGGCTTATGGGTCTATATGATGATACAAGGTGTGGTGGTTTGCCTGGTTTTAGAATCATTATGATTTCTGAGACTTTCCATAATTTGGGGTAGTATGACAGCCTCAAGATACCATTGAACAGCTGCGTGAGGAATACTATCGCCTTTCTGGGTAATTGTTGAAGTACTTCCGCTGTTATTAAGCAAAATCCTGGAGCCTTTTTTTGGTCTAGTTTCCTTATCTCATGGTATATTTCTTTTGGTGAGCAACTTTTTAATGGAGGGCTCAGCTGAAGATCCGATTTCAGGAAGCTGTTTATTTCGTCGTCAGTCTCGGCAACACTGTCATTTGGCGTGAAAACTGTACTAAGGAATTTTCCGAAGGCTTGACATCGTTCCTCATCTGTTCTTGCCCAGGTACTATTATCTAGCTGTAAGGGATATTGGGCTGGCATAGGTGCTGCTTTGCTTGTTTTTACTGCATTCCAAAGTGAGTATTCATTCTTTGCTGAGCTTGATAAGTTTTCTAATTTATTTTTCAGGGTTTCAGCTTCAATGTTCTTTATGAATTGCTTTAATTCTGCGGCCATTTTATTCAGTGCCTTTTTGTCCATGGCATGTTGACTGTTGTGCCATACCCTTCTGAGTCTTCTTTTTTCCAGAACCTTTTCCTTGATTTCTCTAGGGATATCACTACTAGAGGTTTTTTGCTTCGTCTCTGGTGTGAACTTCCATGCTGCCTGTTGAATGAGGTTAGTAATATATGTTGTGGCCGAGTCAATATCGTCACATATCTTCAGTGGCACTTTTAATTGGAGGTTTGCCTCGATATATGCTCTGAAAGCATCCCAGTCTGTCCGCTTATTGTATAAACATTCCTTTTTTGGTGTTGTAATTATAGTTGCACTTATCGTTCCTATCACAGGTGTGTGATCAGAGCTACTATCCAGGCAGCTTTCAACTTTCAGGTACAAGTTTGAAAGACCCTTAAATATAAAGAAATCTAATAGATCTGGTTTTTTGTGTGGGTCTGTTGGCCAGTATGTTGGTTGTCCTGTGCTTAGAATTTGTAGCTTGTTTTTATCTATGCTAAGTTTTAGTTCTCTTCCTCTAGTGACGGTTAAGCGTGACCCCCAATGTATATTTTTTGCATTCCAGTCACCACCAGCCAGGAACCTCTGACCAAGTGATTTGAAATATTGCGTGAAATTTTTTTCTTTCAGAGCATGTCTTGGCGGACAATATATGGCTGATAAGGTTATTGAACCCTTTCTATCATGTACTATCACCGATGTAGCTTGTATCTCTGACGTTCTGTATTCTTGTATAAGTTCATGCTTAATTGTTTTTCTTATTATCACTGCAGTTCCTGCATGCGCTGTCCCATCTGGATGGCAGGTCAAGTATGTGCAATAATTGTCCATTACAAAGTTATTGTTTGAGGTAAGGTGTGTTTCGGAAACTAATAGTACATCAATGTTGTGCAGTTTTATTGTTGTTATAACGTCTTGCCTATGGTACAGAAGACCATTAACGTTCCACGTTGCGATCTTTAGGGTAGCCATTTATCTTACCAGTTTGTTAATAACAGTTGTGAGTAATATCATCATGTTGCCCATTTGTTCAATTAGCTTATCTAGCTTTTCAGCTTGTTTTGTGAGTAAGATTTCTAGGTTTGATTCATCTTTTGTGTGATTGTGCTGACCTTTGGTCGCTCCTGCGTATGTCTTGTCAGGACTTATAGTAGGCAATAGTATTTTTCTGTCATGAGTTCCATTATAGTACGCTCTATCAATAATTGTTGCTGGTGAATTGCCAGTGTCATATTTTCTGATGTTTATTGTTGCTGGGTTGCTATCGGGTATCTGCGTTATCGTTTTTGTTTTCGACGTATTGTTCTTTCTTTTGTTAATTTCTAGGAAAACTTGGCAGCCTTTGTAGTTAGCAGGGTGACTGCCGAGGCATAGAGCGCATTTAGCTGGCGTGTTCCTATCTTTCTTTGGGCAGTCGGCGGTATTGTGGTTCTCAGCGCATTTGACGCATCTGTATGGTCTTAAACAATTATTTTTTGTGTGCCCATATTGTTGGCATCTTTTGCACTGTGGCACGGTTTTCTTATTTATGGGATCTTCTATTTGTACTCTAGTATGATATATGTGAGTGATCGTCTTTACTTGATGGTTATTTGGGTGCGGATCTAGGTTTACAAAAAATGTTGACAGAGGTATTTTATCAGGGCCATATTTTGCATTTATAATTTCTCCTTTTACAGTGTTTCCTGTATTCTCTACGGCTTCTTTAATTGCTTCGAATGGGGTTGTGGGATGAAGGTTCTTTATGACTATGCGATACGGTCTAGTGTCTCTGCTAGTAAATGTATGACCTATCAGTCTATTCTCTCTAACTATGTTCATAAGTTTTTTGTAGGCATCAATGGTTGAGCAGTTGAGCCTTAATTGTTTTCGGGTGATTATTTTCATTGAGAATTCAGTATCATTTAGTCCACTTTTGATCAGATTTGAAAGTTTGGTGATGTCTTCTACACCGTAAAGCATAATAGGTGGGGGTTTACTCGGTTGTTGTTTGGTGTGTTTTGTCGCAGTTTCAGCATCGTATACATCTAGATTGAGGGTATCATATTTGTTGCTTAGCGGTATATCCGTGTTTGTTGGAGATGGTGTGCGAGAGGTTCTTCTTCTTCGCTTATGCTGTCTTGGTACAGGTACACTCTGCCATTCTACTGTTCTAGGAGGTTTGTTCGTGTCAGTGGTTGGTGTGTTATTAGTGTTCTTACTTATGTCAGTATCGGTGAGGTCTCCTGTTGATAGGTACTTGGTTTTGTTGTAAAACATACTGCGATGAAAGGTTTGCTGTACCATTCGTGTAGGTGGCGTTGAGTGATCTTTATCAATCGTTTGGGTTTTGTTTAGACCAGTACTGTTAGACAACAGAGGGCGCTGGGTTCCCGCCTTTTCATGCTCGTTCATAAGATGCAAAATTGTGCCCCCCCCAGAATACGAAGGGCAGCCTGAGATTTGCTCAGGGAGGGATTCTCCAGCATCGCTGGTACCCTCCTGGGGTAGTTTTTCTTTCAATATTGCTTCCATGATTTCTTCTTTACTCCTCCACAATCCAGTCATTTTTGGAACTATTTTAGAACCAAGGCTTGCTGTAGCCTCTCCAGCCAGTCTCACGGCCAGGTTTGTGGATATACCGCCACGGTTCGGTCGCCAGGGCCTCGTCTGTTATCTGGCAGGGAGCACCACAGAGTTTCTTTCTGTCGCCGTAGGGCGCGTGCAGGTGAGGTTGACGATTGGGCCGGAAAAGAGGTTGAGTCCGTTATCCCCTTACTCCCCATATTACATACACACACATGAACATTTTTCTTCTCCTAGCTTATATTTCCTAATGCTTTTTTAAATTAGTTAATATGTAACTATTTAGTTAATAAGTCTATTGGTGTATTGTACGTAGTTTATGTTAGCATAAGTTTTTGGAATCACTGACTCCCAAGTCACAGGCAATAAACCTAGTTTGGGAGCCAGTAGATAAATTAGTTTCACATCTCTGTACCAAATTATTGTACAATTGATTTGTCACCATATTATAGATAATAAAGCATTATTATATTATATATATTATACAAATCATTTTTTTTTTTAAGTTGATATTCACAAGTGCCTTTTATATGCCTGTTTGAAATAAATGCTTTGACTTTACTTGACTTGATATATTCATGTGAACTTACTGTCTGAGGGTCATCTTAGAGGTCTTATAAAGCCAAATGGAAATCACTGACATCAGTGAAAAAAAACTTAAACTTTAAATAATTTAACTAAGTCACAAATCTGCCTTGAGCGACAGTAGTAACCAATGCACATGCTTTCTCTGTATGAGGAGCATAGAAAGCATCACTGACCATGACGCTCAAAGGACTAAGTGCGGAAACCAAACCCCCATAACATAGAACTTCACTGACCACCAACTCTTGGGTTTACAATTAAATGTAAGATTGGAAGTATTTTCTTCCTATAAACAAAATAGTATTGGACAAGTTTTGTTTCAGTTTGTTACTGAAGACAGAAGACCAGTTCTTGCTTGTTTCGTCTGCTGCACTAAATTGAAGCAAAGCTACCAGTTGCTTAGAAAAAGTCTGGAATCCGAAGCGCAGTTAGTTGAGATGATGAATAAGGATTATGAGGTGAGGTATTCTCCAACATTTATTTAATTTTATTCTCAAGTTCTTACCTTCTTATGGTATCTAGATTTCAACCATACCATTGGGTGTTAAATGTTGATATGTTCACTTTCACACGTTCCGTGTGGTACGGAACCACACCATAAAGATTGCATGTAGTGCCGAACATAAAGAATAGCACCATCCTATTTCTTCCCATGGGTGTCATAAGAGGTGACTAAGGGACTTACTAGAGAATGGGCAGCAGCATTCTCTATACATTGCACCGACATACTGCAATCGCCAATCAAGCAATTGAGCTTCTTAAGTTCTGAGTTGAGCTGCACAATTACACAAAAAACAATTAAACAAATGCGTGCACTGACTGAATAGGTCCACTCAATCTGTGTACTTACTTTGTTGGACATCTCGTAGTTAATCTGAAAAAGATTCTGACTACTTAAACGGATTTTTGCCCGGCGATTTCTAAAAAGTAAACTTTTTAGACCTCCAGCCGGGCCATAGTAAAATTACAAACTAAAGCGAAAGTCCTAAGGGTAACCCCGAGGGGGGTTCGCACCTCGGCTTAGGCAATCACTGGGGGAGGGCAGCAAGGGACATGCTGGATCTGGGTTAAATTATTTAGGGGCTAATTTAAAGCTACAGGCGCAGCATCGCGGGCTGGCTCATGCAAGGGTCGGGAGGGAACTCAATCTGTGTGGTTTTTTACACGCTTTATATTTTCTTCTAATGACCATTTCAGACTGCTATCATACAGCATGGTCTTCATATGTTGCAACCAAGATTATGTCTGGACTTTAAAAGAGACTGACCTCTGAGTTTGTTTCGGCCTTTCTACTCCGACCTCATCCAGGTTTAAAAAATATCATTGATGTGTAAAAGTGTTTTAACAAACCTACTTACGTTACGTCTGCCAAGCGTGGCAATTATAGCAAATCCCCAGTTTGTGGACGCCTATGTCCAGCAGTGGACGTCTTATGGCTGAAATGATGATGATGTTCAGTTTTGTAAAAAGTGTGTTTGTTTACAATTATTACATGTTAAATACTTCACATAATACTGCTATATTTTCTGTATGAAACTTGGATGTGGCAGTTTGAACACGGTCCTCTCTTGTCAATGCGAGCTATGCAACAATAGCTTTTGCATTGTCAGTGGGATTGGTAGCATGGCTCTTCATGGTACATTGGACCTGCTTAAGAGTCTTCACTTGTGGGGGCTCTTTTACATGGTTTTGGTATATGGGCAATGTGTGCTTGTGGGACTGCAATCACTGGTATAATTTCCTAAATTCATACATAAAGAAATATCTTTTTTCAGCCTAATCTTTTAATAAACCAAGACTGCTTGGATGAATACTGTGGGTTTGTTAAATCTCCAGTAATCCACTTAAGTATAGTTGATGAATGCCAAACAGAAAGCAACAATATTACCGTCAAACAAGAGTTATCAGTTGTTTGTGAGGGACTAGATGAGTTTATTGAGATCAAGGAGGAGCATCAAAGTGATGGTACGTATTTTAGAACAAATAATATCATCAAGAAATAATATGTTGAAATAATTTAAAGATTAAATTATTTTATGCTAGACTAGATTTTCTATTGATGAAAACTGCATTAAAATCCACTGCGTAGTTTAAAAGATCTAAGCATAAAAATGCAGGAAGCAACTTTGTTTTAACCTATGTAGAGATTAAACAAGAATGTATTGAACTACTTCTAAGTTTTGGTAGTGTTTAGTTTAATTCAACTTAACCGAAACTACATTATATTGTAAAAAAAAAAACAAATATTAATATTAAACTAGTACTAATATTGAGTGCTTTTGTCTAATTACAGAGTTAGAACCGGAAAATTTACACCAAAGCTATCTAGTCAAAGTAAATATACCAACAAAGTGTTATGAATCTGATTCAGATGATGATATACCTTTAATGGAGTTTAAAACTGAAGTGGTAGAAGAAGAAGTATCTAAGAGGAAACAAGAAGCCATTGAGACTAAAAGTAAGTATTAGATAATTAATCTATAGGTAAGCAGAGAGGCCAATGGTTCGCCGCTTACTTGTGCAATGTTGAATTCTATCCATAGGACTAAAAGTCGTGTCTATTAAAAAAAAAAAAACGGTTAGCACTTCCCTTGACAAGGATGGAACACAAAAATGGTTAAGGCACATCTTGACCACATTAAGCGGGAGGAAACGCCCGGGTGTTTCCATTGCGAGGATCGTCTGGAGGACACGGTGGAGCATACGGTGGAGGTGTGCCCTGCCTGGGCGGAGCACCGCCGTGTCCTCGTGGAGGCGATCGGCGGCGGTGACCTCTCGCGTCCGGCCCTGGTGCGAGCCATGGTACGGAGCGAGAGGGCATGGGAAGTCGTCACCTCCTTCTGCGAAGCAGTAATGCTTGCGCAGGAGGTGGCGGGGCGCGTGAGGGAGTGGCAGTCTCTGCGCCCTCACGTCCCAAGCCGCCGCAGGAGGAGACGCCCCGGGTGTCGGGAGTCAATAGCGGACTCCCGGCCACCGTAAGCGCGAGCTTGCGGGCGGCGAGCCATTGCCCGGTAAGGACCAGGCTCAAGTCGACGGCGCATAGTGTTCCACGCGCGCCTCAAAGAGATGTCATCAGCACTGAAGGAGTCTGCTAGGACCGATGCCTGCCAGGGTCGCGAGATTCGTTCGAAAGAGTTACCGTGGCCCTGGCATATGGGCAACTGAAGGAACACGGGTGGGTTTTAAGGACTAAAACTCAAAGTCACAAATGAAGAACTAGGGCCATCATCATCAACAGTCTTGCCGAGCCTTTTTCCAGCTATATTGGGGTCGTTTTACACTCTTACCAGATACAGCCGAATACCAGTATTTGACATGGAGTGACTGCTTATATGACTTCCACAACCCAGTTACTGGATACCGACCGGGCTTCAGATGATCTGTAACCACTGTCAAATTCCACAATTGACTGCTGGGACCAACGGCTTAACGTGCTTTCTAAGGTATAGACGGGTCTTGGTAGGAAAAGATGGTCACCCATTAACGAACCCACCGCGGCAAGCGTAGCTTAACCTGATCGATCGACCCATGCGGCTGTTATTACATAACCACATGCCAAATGATAAACTAGGACCGTTGTAGTTAAATCATTAAGCTGTTATAATTTTTAATAACAAAACCATGGCTAGCAGGACAATTAGTCACTATTAGCAGCACTCATCGACAAACATAACGATAAGATCATTACCTCCTCGCTGTTTTTGTGCCCCGACGCTACCACAAGCAGTGACGACTAGGGAGCATGATGAGCTGACTGCCAGTTGCTTAGAAAGACATGATGATAACAATGACGGATGCTGGACTATTCCGCGTGCCACCAATCCGTATGTCACTTAAAAAGCTTTAGAATATAACACACGTCATCACATCTGTATCACCGTCGGTCAGGGTCAGAGGTGTATAGTATGTACACCTACATCGCTGAATGTAGGTATGATACACCTAACTTCCGCGATATCACATGATTATAATTAATTCTCGAGAGTGGCTTATTTCAATCGGATCACACAATGCAATTATTCCACTTCGTGGTATTAGTTAGGAATGTCGATAAAATTATATTTTGTGCCAAACCGATCCCAGTATGATCCATGCTGTGAAAGGGTGTAGCCGTACTTCCATGGGCAAACTGCCCCCAGTGGGAACCTATATCATAACCAATGTTATATTGTAGAGTGTACTAATAGTAGTTCACCGAGTAGGTATTAGCTCTATATCTTAATTAATTGAGGAGCTATTTGGAAAAAAGTGTCCGGAGACGCCTTTTTTTCAAAGTGACATATCTTTGTTAATTTTAAAGCTAGGAAAATAAAACAAATTTCAGTGTTTATGGGACACTTTATGGTTTATTTAATAGTAATTAATATGAGCCAAGCCTAAATAAAAATATTAAAAAAATTAAATTAAATATTTTTTTTAATGATTTTTATTAGATCAAATTGAGTTACCACTTTGGAAAAAATGTATAATAATTGCCTATACCCGGCCTAACAGCATGCCAAGTTTCATCAAAATCCAAATGGTACAACATATGGAAAAAAAATTATGAAAGTTAGTGGGGCACCACTTTGTTGACGCGTATAAATTGTATTAGATTTTAATAATCTTAAGCAAAGTAGCGTTTTCATAACTTGTAAAAAGTATATTAACGGTTGGTGGTGTCACTAGCCGATTACAATGGATTGTTGATCTACTTTTAAAGTGACTATATTTATCAAAAGTACCCGCATATGCATGTTCCTACATGATCACAGTGGATAGTCGCGGTACGCTCTCGCTTTTATTATTTGCGCCGTTTTGCAAAATCTTAATTCAGG
Organism: Aporophyla nigra; assembly: GCA_947507805.1. Classification (NCBI taxonomy): domain Eukaryota; kingdom Metazoa; phylum Arthropoda; class Insecta; order Lepidoptera; family Noctuidae; genus Aporophyla; species Aporophyla nigra. Next base: position 8,006,130 of record OX382319.1, on the reverse strand, counting down.
AACGTAATATTTGTTATATATATATATATATATATATATATATATATATATATATATATATATATATATGTATACATACTAGCTGACCGTACAGACGTTGTCCTGTTTCCTAGAACTCGATAGCAGCGCCACCTTCCGGGTCCAATAGTGAATCTAAACTATCCAGGGTGCCACCCAAACGCACACAAAAAATTCATTCAAAGCGGTCCAGCCGTTTAGGAGGAGTTCAGTGACATACACACGTACAGTAGAATTATATATAAAGATATAAACCAGTGAACAAAGCAGAGACCTAAAAATATATCGACTATGTCTGGGAAATGTAATAATTGTAGCTTTATATTGCAAAGGACTGGAAAACGAAAGAAAACATTGCAAACCGAAAATGAACTGCGTAAATACAACGTTGAACTTAAACTTCGAGATGTTCTGTGTAATAAATGTTGATTAATTGCGTTTGCTAAATCACCGGCTACTGACGACACATGACCAGGACCTTCCCCTATTCATATAGAAACAGAACCACCTGATATTTCACAATTCGAATTAGTGGGTGAAGAAAAGGATTATTATTATGATGATGAAGATGAAGACTTTTTTCTACGTCACAGTTTTAATGAAAACTTTATGATACTGCCGTTAAAGACGGTAATTTTACTCAAAATCATCAGCCTATATTGTTCCCACTTCTGGGACATAGGCCTCCGCTAAGTGAGAAGGAGTAGGCGGTAATCTAACACGCGGGCCCAGTGCGGGACATCTACCAGATGTCACATGTCTTCAAATGATTGGTTCTAGGACATGCCAGTTTCCTCACGATATTTTCCATCACCGTTTTGAGAGCAGTGGTGATGAAATTACTTACACAAAGTAAAGCGCCTGTCTGGGTTCGAACCCACGGCCTGCATCTCATAACTTGGAGCCAACTCATAAATATTGTATTTTGTGTAGCTCAAAATGTAATGTTAAAACGATAAAAGATTAAAATAGAGGCATATCATGCTTTTGTTAAACTTCGTTTAAAAATATTTTCTTCGAAATTTCGTGTTATTTGATTTCATGTAATCTGAAACTGGTTACTCTAAACATATAATACGTCCCAGGATTAAGAATTTGTAAAACGGCGCAAATAATAAAAGCGAGAGCGTACCGCGACTATCCACTGTGATCATGTAGGAACATGCATATGCGGTACTTTTGATAAATATAGTCACTTTAAAAGTAGATCAACAATCCATTGTAATCGGCTAGTGACACCACCAACCGTTAATATACTTTTTACAAGTTATGAAAACGCTACTTTGCCTAAGATTATTAAAATCTAATACAATTTATACCCGTCAACAAAGTGGTCACATGGTGCCCCACTAACTTTAATATTTTTTTTCCATATGTTGTACCTTTTGGATTTTGATGAAACTTGGCATTCTGTTAGGCCGGGTATAGGGGGTATAGGCAATTATTATATATTTTTTCCAAAGTGGTAACTCAATTCGATCTAATAGAAATCATTAAAAAAAAATTTTTTTTTTTTTTATATTTTTATTTAGGCTTGGCTCATAGTAAATTGCTATTAAATAAACCATAAAGTGTCCCATAAACACTGAAATTTGTTTTATTTTCCTAGCTTTAAAATTAACAAAGATATGTCACTTTGAAAAAAAGGCGTCTCCGGACACTTTTTTCCAAATAGCTCCTCAATTAATTAAGATATAGAGCTAATACCTACTCGGTGAACTACTATTAGTACACTCTACAATATAGTATAGGTTATGATATAGGTTCCCACTGGGGGCAGTTTGCCCATGGAAGTACGGCTACACACCCTTTATTTATTAATTTCATGAACAATTTTTACATTGTTTTGAAATGTATTACAGTAAAAAACTAAAACCACAGGAAGATCTTTTACCCTCAGATTTAAAACATAATAATTTAAAAATAATTGAATTACATGAGTGACAGGTTTAAAAAAAATCATTAAAAAAAAAACAGAAACCCGACTGCCAAAAATACAATTTTAAAGTAATGCTCTAAATTCTAAAAGATCGAATAGAAAACGAATCTTTCTTATTAAAATATATATATATATATATAAACGAAGTAAATTCTACTGCAGCTTAACAGACTATACATACACTAGTCACAAAAATTAAGGGATATTAAAAAAAAAATTGAGTCGAAAGCTTTGACTGAAAAAAATACAAAAATTCGCATAATTAAGGATATTTGGATAACTTGGTATAACTTTGGATTAAATGGATGAACGAAGGATATCGTCGGTAATTTTTCAACCTCAAAGTGTCCCCTAAAATCCCTGAAAAATTCAAAGCGCAGCGATTTTTTTTTTTTTTTTTACAAAAATCACCATTATGAGCAATTTTTCGATTTTTATTCATTTTATCGATGAAAAAAAGAAACAAGCACACATTTAAAAAAAAAAAAACAATCGACAAAAGCCATTCACAGTATCTTATAGAGAATGTTGTGTAGTTTCCAAAACTCTCCTTCGATTTCCTATACGATCATTATTTCCAGAGTTATTGATTGTCAAAGTTTAAACGTACTTTTTTGCTTTGACTGACGATAACTCTGCGGTAAATCATCGTACAGGCATTCTGAATACGTCAAATTAAAGGTCATTAAACTTTCTAAAAGAGCTTTTGAGTGAAACAAGTTAAAAACAATTTTGAAGCCCGAAAACCTTTTTAAAAAATTTGAAAAACGAGAAAAAATTTGGAAAATTTTTGGTAGTTTCCTTGGGATTTCTCCAGACTCAAACATGATATAAAAAAATCATGGTTGTAACTGAAAATTAAACACATGGAACTACAATTTGCTTTTAATTTTTTGCTGTACGATCATTTCCCTCCGAGTTACAGCTTGTTGAAATTCACACAAAAATTTGAAAAAAATAAAATATATATTCCTTAATTTTTGTGACTAGTGTATTATGAGCTTTCGGCTCATAATACACTAGTCACAAAAATTTAAATAAGCCTAAGTTAAATACCCGCATTAAATTTAATAGCAGGCAGGACTCAATTATAAGTTATAAACGGAAAAAAACGAATGGGTCTTGTCTGTTAACTGCACGCGTAGCATGACTACCGTAGAAAGGGGTTTTGTTGACGGAAGAATAGACAAAGTGACGTTTCGTAGACGCTCTCCTATAAAATCGTGATTTTGTAGATAACCATAATAGACTTTGTGGCCGTCGAGTAAAAGTTTTCTACTGTCTTTATCATGGCGATTATAAAATCAAATTGTTTTCCTTACTTTAGGCGACTGACAGTTGTCAGTGTGATTTTGACGGTTTTGATAGAAAACTTTCTTCTGAAATAGTCTACATCAAAAAGGACCTGGAGAAGGACCTTTGGAAAACAAAGACAAAATGACGTATTTCTACAGAAAGATTTCTACGATGAGATGTCAAAACAGCTGTGTCTATTCTTCGTAGAAAAAGAAAGCGTCATGCTACGCCTGCTGAAGTAGAGTTTACAGTTTATTTCAATTTTGTTTTCTATTCGAAATCTTGTTTATACCTGGACTTTTAATCCTATTCAGTAACTTGACAGTTGGAGGGATACCAGATTTTGTCATAAAAAAAAGATAGTGACGTGGTGTAAGAATGAATGAAATTAAATGAACTTTAAGCACTTAAAGCTACTACAATCTGTCAAATTTCTTTAGTAGGTTTTCAACTTTAACGCTAAAGTATAAGGTTCATTCAAGATTGATTGGGAAAATTTAACACTAGAAGTGCGGGCGTCCCAAATTTGACCCATTTCGATGTTCTTCCTGCTCTAATTAATATTTTATTATGCATATAATCATAACTTTTTACGACTTTTCATGAAATATGATGATTATTCCATTTATTATTTATACGAGACTTCAACCACGTTATTGCAATGTACATACTTTTTTTTATCATTTACCTCAGTCGGTATGTTCCGCACTTCTAGTGTTAATAGTTTCGGGTACCTTGATGTGCTAGCGTCTGTACTTACATGCAAACTTTTTATTTTAATCTAGCTTCTATCCGCAACTTCGTTCGCTTTTAATCTGTCCGTGCGTAGTTTTCGTTTTTGCAACATTTTTCATTGCTGCTCCGCTCCTATTGGTGGTAGCGTGATGTTATATAGTCTATAGCCTTCCTCAAAAAACGGGCTACCCAACACAAAAATATTTTTTCAATTCGAACCAGTACTTCCTAAGATTAGCGCGTTCAACCAAACAAACAAACTCTTCAGCTTTATAATATTAGTATAGATTTAATAACTTCTCTTAAAACACGATATATACTATATCGATATATACATCGTCTATATTTGCCAGAGGTAATAAAATGACTGAAGTAAACAAAAAAGGAAATTGACATGATTTTTATATTTAGCTTTGTTTCAATTTGAAGGAAATAAAAAAGGAAATAACTGTTACTAAAAATTATTAATTATTCTTACATTCCACAGCCTATAAACGAATTTTTAAAATTTTATTTAGATTAAACTATTTTTATCATTCGTTCGTTACGCGAAATCGTTCACTACCCCAACTCTATTAGTTTTAGTATGGTAGTAGTATTTTTTACTTTGAACTTTCAAGTTACTGAATAGGATTAAAAGTCCAAGTATAGGTCTTTTTAGTACATTACTTCTGAATTGTCAGCTGTGCTGCCAGTTTAAAAAAAATATTGTATTATTTTAAGACTTTAGGGCACACTTTATGAACAAAAACTGTGTACTCTTCTCTGTAAAACTGTAACTAAATATTGTGTAAAAGTTTTTTTGCGGATTTCTCAATAAGTATGCGTCTTAGAAAGGTCATTGTATTTTTCCAGAAATAAGCGATTTTTTTTTAACATTTTCATTTAATTTTTACAAGTATACGATTCATAATGAAATTTAAAATAGATCGTTTTAGAACATGCTTTAAAAACCCTTTCACATGGCCTCATCTAAATAGTTTGACACCCCTTTTGTCGTGGATTTTAATTATAAATAAACAACTCAATTAATTTGTTTCGTTCAAGTTCAGCAACAATAATTTCAAATAATATCCTATAAACTTTTCATTTCTGTTTATCGTTTTACATACAGGATGTTTTCGTACTGCTTCGACAAGCAAGGTAGTAAGTAAGGTTGGCCGTGTGAAATATAAAGTCTGTTTTAAAAGTATATGGTGAACATGCCTCTTACAGATTGCGAGCTTTGATTTGATTATTTAAATATCTACCTGAAACCCCAAATGATGATTTGAAATCACTGTAAGAGGTTTATCATTTGACAATTGAGAAACTATTCAACAACCAAACCTCAATTTTCATTGTTTCAATTTGATATTACTACTCTGTCAAAAAAGTACCGGGAAAAGATTAATAATACACAGAATGTTAGTTATTCCGCCAAATATATTTTATGACCTTCAAAGTATGCTCCTTCAGAAACGATACACTTACGCCAGCGTATAATCCTATCATCAAAACATTTATTAAAGCTTTTTCTGGAAACGAGTTCAGTTTTTCAACACGAAGTGGTAATTTGAGTTAAGGAAAAAGAAAGAAGTCGGTTAGAGCCATATCTGGTGAATATGGTGGTTGCTCGATGATATTTGTTGAGTTTTTGGGCAAAAATTCGTTTACAATGATGGCCTTGTGCGAAGGCGCAATATCTTGGTGCAAAATCTAAAAATTTGCTTTCCATAAATCTGGCCCCTTTTCGTCTAATTTGTTCTCTTAAACGCCGCATTACGCTAAACGCTAACACAAAATAAGAAGCTAAAAACAGTTGTGCCAATCTAACAACAACAATACAAAAAAAAAAAACACTTAAATTTGAAACCATAAACAAATCATCCATTCCCGAAACTTTTTTGACTGAATGTATTATTATAACGCAATAATAATGGTTGCTTGAATAACAGTGTTTTTAATTGATATAAAGATGAATCCTTGTAAATATAGATGCTTGTGTTAATAATTTCCTTGGACGGAGTTTAATGTTCGTTCTTTCGAGGAAATATTATCTGTTCCAAGTACAATTCTGTACATCGTATCTCCGGTTATTGTGTGTATTATTCAATGTCACCAGAAATTCCTCCTTTTCGATCTTAGTGTAAATCATGCGAAGCGCTATTTTTTTATTCGTGTGCATATCAACCTTCTTCTTACATTGTACTTACCAGATTAATAATCGCAGGGTCGACCGCCACGAAGAAACAGAAACAAGACACACTGAGAACAAACGTAGGGGATCCAATAACACTCAAGCAAACAACAGAAGAAAAATCTTATTTTACAACTCAAAGATATACGTCTAAATCTAATGATAATTTCATAGAGCCTTATAGATGTGATCAGCGTTCACACACATGTGAAATACCATTTAAGTGTAAATGCAGTTTTAATCGAAAATATAATTTAACAAAACATATTCGCAAACACAACGGTGAAAAACCTTACAAGTGTGATGTATGTGATCGTTGTTTTAGAGTAAAGGCTCATTTAATAAGCCATGTGCGTATACACACTGGTGAAAAACCTTACAAGTGTGAAGTATGTCATCGTTGTTTTAGTCAAAAGAGTTCTTTAACACAGCATGTTTTAATACACACTGGTGAAAAACCCTACAAATGTGAATTATGTGGTAGTTGTTTTAGTCAAAAGAGTTATTTAACACAGCATGTTTTAACACACACCGGTGAAAAACCTTACAAGTGTAAAACATGTGAGCGTAGTTTTAGTCAAAAGGCTCATTTGATAATGCATATGCGTATACACACTGGTGAAGAACCTTACAAGTGTGAAGTATGTCATCGTTGTTTTAGGCAAAAGAGTTATTTGACACAGCATGTTTTAATACACACTGATGAAAAACCTTACAAGTGTGAAGTCTGTCAGCATAGTTTTAAACAAAAAGGTCATTTAAGAAGCCATATGCGTATACACACTGGTGAAAAGCCGTACAAGTGTGAAGTATGTGATATTTGTTTTAGTCAAAAAAGTTGTTTAATACAGCATGTTTTAATACACACGGGTGAAAAACCTTACAAGTGTGATACATGTGAGCGTAGTTTTAGTCAAAAGGCTCATTTGATAATGCATATGCGTATACACACTGGTGAAAAACCTTACAAGTGTGAAGTATGTCATCGTTGTTTTAGGCAAAAGAGTTATTTGACACAGCATGTTTTAATACACACTGGTGAAAAACCTTACAAGTGTGAAGCCTGTCAGCATAGCTTTAAACAAAAAGGTCATTTAAGAAGCCATATTCGTATACACAGTGGCGTAAAACCTTACAAGTGTGAAGTCTGTCAGCATAGTTTTAAACAAAAGGGTCATTTAAAAAGCCATATGCGTACACACACTGGTGAAAAACCCTACAAGTGCGATGTATGTGAGCGTTCTTTTAGTCAAAAAGGTGATTTAACCAAACATGTTTTAATACACACTGGTGAAAGACCTTACAAGTGTGTATTTTGTAGACGTAGTTTTACTCATAAGAGTAATTTCAGGAAACATATTCGTATCCACTCTGGCGTCAAACCTTATAAGTGTAATGTATGTCAAAGAAATTTTAATCGAAAGAGTAATTTAACAAAACATTCGTATGCACACTGATGAAAAACCTTACAAGTTTCAACAAAACATAGTCAAACACTGGCGAAAAATCTTACAAATGTGATAAACATGAACTAGCTTTTTCCTAAATATGTTTAGGTCGGCTTCCAGTTTAACCGGATGCAGCTGGATACCTTTATTTTCCATGAGGCGACTACTGCTTATCTGACCTCCGACTCCAAGTTACTGGTTATCTTATTACTTTAAAAAATACTACTATTTGTATATTAAATACAGAATTTTATAATCGCAATTTTAATTCTGACTGGTTTAGATATTTTTATACAGTGTGATATAAAAGAATATTGGCGTTCTTTTTTAATTTCTTTTGCAAATTAATTTCAGTAAATAACCAGTTTAAATCAAAAGACTGAAAATATATTGTTAGCCTATCTGTTGAGCCATCATTTGAAAAAGAACTGGTTAGAATTTAGAGCAGTTTATCCTTTGAAGCGTGTACAGTCCCCTGCAGGATTGTATGTCTGCTTCGAAAAGGATGAAATGTTGCAGTGTTACGTTTCACCAATCATAAATTTTAGATTCTTTACTGTGACAACAAAATCTGTAAAGTCATTCTCCGGCAATGCACACGAGATCGGAGAATGTATGGGACGACTTACTGAGCAGTTATACGTTACCGTCGTAATCTTAATCTTCTTTAAATAGTATAAAACAAAGTCGCTTCCCGCGTCTGTTCGCTTAGATCTTTTAAACTCCGTAACGGATTTTAATACGGTTTTCATTAATAGACAGATTCAAGAGGAAAGGTCGTATGTACAACACGCGGGCGAAGCCGTTGGCAAAAGCTAGTTTTTGATAATATAATCAAAGCGCTTTGAAACTGGAAGTTCCCATGCAAAAAGCTGATTAGGTTCAAATGCCTCATTTAAAATAAAACTATGGTTGAGTTACAGTACTGTGCATAATATTTATATGAGGAGTGTTTCGAATATGGACGGTTTCCGCTACAAAACGTAACTTCAAGTCTTATATTTTCATCAAAGAGCAAAACGCTTAACTCTTATGTAAATTAAAATTTTGGCAGTCTTTTGTCTAATTTAATTACAATTATGCACGAGAGTTTTCAACGAAGCTAGCATGAAGTTACACTCATGTAAATAAAATAAAAATATAATGCAACCTGTTCAGTGTTACTTTGCTTGCACATTGACTCAGCACTCGGTTTGTCTAACGCGGGGCTCAGTTAAAATTATAATTTGGTTGCATCTTACCGACACGCATAGCACACAAAGACTGTGTGTTAAGAAAGAGTAGTGTATGAACTGTAAAATATTGTAAATAAATCAGATTTAAATGTTATATTCTTGTCTCATTACCACCCTTTTCTTTTGGATAGGAAATCATCAAATGACTTTTCCCGCTCTGGGCGGAGCGGGAGGGCGTGTCAGACTTTTACTAACTAAAACCCACCCGTGTTCCTTCAATTGCCATTTGCCAAGGCCACGGTAACTCTTTCTAACGAATCTCGCGACCCTGGTAGGCATCGGTCCTAGCAGACCCCTTCAGTATTGCTGACATCTCTTTGAGGCGCGCGTGGAATACTACGCGCCGTCGACCCGAGCCTGGTCCTTACCGGGCGACAAGCTACCCATTGCTCGCCACCCGCAGGCTCGCGCCTACGGTGCCCGAGAGTCCGCTATCGACTCCCGACGCCCGGGACGTCTGCTTCTACGGCATTACACCCCTCATTGTGGTCAAAACACCTTTAGCCATCTCTTATCAGTCTCGTAAATCTGCGAGACTGTCAGTGAGTGTACCCTCCCCAAACCTGGAAATCCTGTCTACTATCTGTCTGTAACCTTAGGTTGCATGGTGCAGACATTATTTATAAATCACATACTGGGTATATGATAGGTTAGGGCTGTAGGGCTTAAACGTAGTGACTGATAGGCTTGTAGATCTTAGTAGGTTCTTTTAATTATATATTTTCATGTACTGTCACACCCTAGTGTGACCGACACTGGCTTGGCCACCATCAAGGAGTTTCATTTTGAAAACAAAAAAAAATAATCGAAATTAGTCGCCAAATATCAGAATTAGTGGATCACTGATTCAAAAGTTATAAGGGTTTAATGCACCCGATCTGGAGAGTGGTTACCCCTGCTTGGCACATTTGAATCTCAAAAACTAGGGCACTTAGCGAAGATCTGTTTTCTCCTAAATTCAATCGCCAAGTCACATATTATTTAGTTGCAAAGGCCATTTTTTTATATATTTAAATACACCTTAATAATAATATTTGTGTATTGTATAATTTTATGAGAAATTTATTTAATCTTTCACCGCCACGGACTTCTACAGAAGTTACAGTTTTTCGAGCCACCAGCGCCACGATTTCTTTAGAAGCTCTTCATTTTAACTATGTTATGAAAATAAACGACATTGCCCGCCAATGGGCCCCTTATTTTTGGTGCCGGGCAGAGACTATTTACTTCTCAAAAATTAAGTCGTAATTTTATAAGTCCAATTTTATTTTATCAACATTTCTTTCACCCTAGCATTAGAAAACGTAATTCATCATTATGTTATTGAATCAAAGGAAGTTCTGCCATTAAAACTTAACCTGAATGTTGCCAAGGTAGACCACAGATTATGTCAATTAAATGGTAATCGATTGAAAATATCGATATATTACTATTCAGCCGACTAAAAGTATCGGAGATGTTTACAATAACTTTTCTCCGGTCATAATCTAGGTCTCATGTAACTGATTAGACGTATATTCAAATCGCGTTTTAAAACAGGCAGCGGGCGCGCTAAAATAAAATAAAAAATAGAAATCGGTATTAAATAAACTAAAACACGAAAGAATTATAATCTGAGAATATATATGTCGTGGTCAGATCGTGGAATTGATCACTTTATAATGTGACTAGCCATTTCATGAATTAGTTGTATTTCATGATATGGCCAACTAAAACTGGCTAGATCGTATAAAAATTAACGTTTGGTGATATAATCGATAATCGACGTTTGGCCATTTAAATTAATGTACACTTTCAATGATAATAAAAGGTCTAAATAAAGTAGGAACTTACGCATTGCTCTGCAAGAACAAACATAAGCTAACAATTAAAACTCAAATAAAAAAAACTAAAACTCTCCATTCAAATCAAAAGATAATTGCAATTAAGAGCGATATTTTAAACTGTGCATCAAACTTAAAATACTAAATAATAGACTTTTACAATTATTGAGGGAGTTGGGGCATCCCGACTCGGATAGGTTACGTTAGAAGGGGATGATGGGTCTAGTGAACATTTCTTATGAGGTAATTTTATTTTAAAAACTCGATAAAGCATATTTTAGTGCACAATCAGTTTTTTTTATGGAGCAAAGGCATGTTTTGTAGTAGAAACAGTAATAAATTGATGAACAGTTAAATAGTACTCCAACTCAAATCGTATTTACTGTTGTCGGTGGCAAAACTGCACCATAGCTGCATTAAGTTATTTACATCAAACATCGCAGCTTTGTGTCGTAATTATATTTCACTACACTTATATCTTCGATTTGAAATTATTCACTTTTAGTAAAGAATATAAATCATTTGCAAAAGTATCTCTTTAATTATGTAAATAGAAAGCATTAAAAAAAGAAAGAGAAACTGTTTACAACTGTTGCACAAACAAAACGGTCACACCACAATTCTTAAATGATATTACCTACTTTTGTCAAATCGATTTGGTAAATCGATCAACAAATTATTTCACATGGCCACACCTACCCCGCGTTCCGAATCACAATAAATAACATCGCTGTTAGCGCGTCAAGAAATCGCCACGCTTTGCGTAAGGATTGTTTGGCGCGCTTATATTATAGATTTTGCGTAACTCGGAACGCAAGGCTAGACTAGACAGATTAATCTGTCAAATCAATACATCATTCAAATTCAATTCAAATTGTTTTTTTAGTGATATGTGAGCAAAATATTGACTCTATTTAGTTTAAGTGAGCTTTGGACTCTTGTTTTAGTGATAAGTGAGCAAATTGACTCGTTTTGTATATTCTTGCTTTACTCCTGAAAAATGTCTGCACCTGGTAGAGATCGGGTAAACTACTCTATCTCGCTGGTGCAGCCACAGGGTGCACCGGTGTGTCATTGCTCTTTATGTCTGGCGCCTAATCTTCGTAGACGTCAAATCGAAGAATTAGATGAACCAATGCTTATCCTTCTGAGATCCTGGGTAACATCTACATTGGTAAGTTTATATGTCATTTACAATATATATATATATATGAATACTTACGATGCCTACCTGGTCAATCAAGGAGTCATCGTCTGACAAAACAGGTAAATATTCAGGCAGCTAACTTCCAATTCGTTTTAAGCAATGTTAGAAGTGTGCTTTCTATGAAAAGACAGCAGCTTTCTGTGTCCTAAACTTATTAAGCCATTGTGCACACAATAGTAATAGATATAGTGTAAAAAGTAAGATTTATGTCTGCATACTTGAACTTTTTATGTTATCATACATATAATTTCATTTATAAACAAAATGTCATTATCATGTATTCGTCTCAGACCTATCCTCTAGATATACGGCTTAACTATACCCTTGTTATAATTACAGATTTACAATATAATCTATCATTTGTGGTAAAACTATTTTGTAATTAATTTTAAGCTCATGAATTAATATACTTAGGAATTCATAGATTTTTTTTTTTTGTTATTTTTTCAGATATCTTCTGATGACATCCTGTGTGCAGAAGGTTTTGTATTATTAGTAAACCGCACATCATCTAATACAAGTCTATCCCTTGTATACCCTGCTCTTGGACACCTAAACATATGTTTTGCATGTGGCTTGTCAATTGCAAGTCGCAGAACTCACAGTTAGTCAAGATTGTCCTCTAAGGAATGTTATACTAAGATGGACATGTAAGTGTTTAATCTTATTTATTTATATAAACTTAATGTTCATAGTAATTGAATAACAATTTATAGTATAAATATAATATTTTTGTTTTTAGGTCTTGCATTTGGAATGAGTTTGTCATCCTTGTTGGGAAGCTGCATCAAGAGTAGCACAGAGGCCACCCATTGCTGGCAGTAAGCAACCCACTGTGGAGTCTGCACCAGTGTTTGATAACATATAAACGTCATAATGGCGGGACCAAATCTTGTATTTAAACGATTCTACCACGTATATTTAGTACCGATTTAGTACTATTTTGTACCTATCCTAAAAAATTTGTACCTCAAAGGGCATAAACGGAAATTCACGATAACACTGGTCCGCCATTATGACGCGTTATAATGGCGAGACCATGTCTGTACTCCAAATCTACAACGAATTACATCGTTCTGAGCCAACCAGTATTTAGTACCTGATTTAGTACCTTCAAAATTTCACAGTGGATGACGGAAATCTAGGTAGTTTCTTTACAATATTAATTTTTCATTTTTGACATTTTCTACGCCTAAATATTTCAATGAGCAAAGATACTTCAAGGTAAAAGTTGCAGTTACATTTCATGCAGGCGCTTTATTCATTATATTAAAAAAAAAATAACAGTATGTTATTTAATAATATTGGTTACAGTCAATTTGGGTAACTTTGATTCATTCGGGTAACTTTGACAGCGGGACCATGAACTAGTTTTGATTATTTTTTCGCATGAAGCCAACACTATTCATAAATGTTTATTTTAGATTTGCAATTTTAAACAAGCTTCGTAAACGCACCTTAAAAAAAAGTAAGCTGTCAAAGTAAGAAAACGTCAAAACTTTTTTTCTGAATATAGCGCGCGAATTCAAGTTTGCTTTACGGTGAATAACTTTTTGAATATTTTGTGATTTTGGTTGCTGATAAGGTAAGTGAGATGTTATACAGAGCCATTTGTAATTGTACTATCGCATTATCATGAAAGATTTGCATATAATTACGTCTTATTTTTAAATTTCATGCATAAATATGAAGATATGTATTTTGAACAATAACTGGATAACTTTGACACTGTCAAAGTTACCCTTACCAATTATTATCTATTTATTTTATGCGGGGTAACTTTGACACAGAGTTTCATAATGTTTTCCTTAAATATTTTGACTGTATGATATTAATGTTCAGCAGTAATAGCGGCGTAATTAATAGGTACATATGTATGGATTTTTATTTTTGTATATTTTTTTAGCTACGAGTCGCTATGCCCAGAAAAAAGTTGACTTCGGAGCCTGGTACACGAAAGTACGGTGTAAGATCAAACTACAGTCCAGAAAAGTTGGAAGAGTGCCTTAAAAAAGTCAAATCGGGAGAACTTAGTGCGTATAGTGCCAGTAAACATTTTCAAATACCCATAAATACAATAAAAAATAAATTAAAAAATAAACACACTGAGAAGGTTGGCAGGCCCACTGCTTTAACCAACGAGGAAGAAATTATTATCAAAGAGCATGTGAAGGCATTGGCGGACAGTGGAATTCCTGGAGCTCTTGATGATGTTAGTCTCATAATACAGCGGTATTTAAACTCTGTTAATAGAAAAATCAAAGTTTTTAATAACAATCGACCTGGATGGGAGTGGGGTCAGTTATTTCTCAGTAGACACCCAGATCTGAAGCTTACGTTTGGCCGTAACATTAGTCGTAGTAGGGCTCAAGTTGATGAAGCAAAGATTAACCAATTTTTCGACAATTTAGAAGTAGAGTTGCAGGATATACCTCCTGAAAATATTTTCAATTTTGATGAAACTGGCTTTCATGATGACCCACAAAAGAAAAAAATGCTTTTCAGACGCAAATGTCGTAATCCAGAAGTTATTCGCAACTCCACAAAATCGTGCTATACAACTGTATTTTGTGGCAATGCTGCCGGAGAAATGATCTCTCCATACTTCATATTTAAAGCTAAAAACACGTGGTCAGATTGGCTTATTGGAGCACCACCAGGATCACGAATGACAGTCACAAAAAGTGGTTGGATAGATATAAAAAGTTTCGAAGACTGGTTTAGCACACATTTTCTTCCCATAGCATTAAAGAAAGAAGGCAAGAAAGTTCTCCTCTGTGATAACTTGAGTTCCCATATTTCAGTCAAAACATTGAAATTGTGCAAAGACAACGATGTTAAATTTATTTGTTTAGTTCCGAACTCCACACATATACTTCAGCCACTCGATGTGGGTTATTTCAGTGCTTTGAAATCTTCTTGGAGATCTGTTCTTTTGAATTGGCGTCAGACGACGAGGGGTAAAAAAGCTGTTGCGCTTCCCAAAAACTGCTTCGCGACGCTCGTGAAAAGAACTTTAGAACTGAATGCTCACCATTCTTCCAGTAATATTATAGCAGGATTTAGAGCAGCTGGTATTTATCCCTTGAATCGTCAAGAGGCGCTAAATCGACTTGCTGAATATGCCAAAACTCCAATTAATGTAACTGATGTCAAAGAAGCTTTAGGAGAAAGTTTTAAAAGCTACCTAAGTGAAGTACGTACTGCCGACTTTGGCATCCAGAACCAGAGAAAATTCCAAATGCCAGTTAGCGCTGGTAAGAGCGTTTCAGTCGAAGAAGTCGAAGCATACTATAGGAATAAAAATGAAGCTAATGTGACAAAACCAAAGGTTTCCACTAAAAGAGGCCGTCCACAAGGTTCAAAGAACAAGAAGAAACTTAAGACTCAGCACAACGAAAATAAGAATAAAGATGAAGTTGATATTACGTTGGCACCGTTGACATCAAACCTGTTAGATGAAATGCCGCCGGAAAGCGAAGAAATAGAAAGTGACATGGCGGAGGAAGAGGTGATAGAAGAGATGACCGAAGAGTTTGTTGTTATAGATGGAGTTTTGCAACATGAACAAGAAGAAGAAAGTATGCTCTTATCTAAACCTTCCACTTCAAAATATGTTGAGTTCTCACCTGGAACTACAGTTATATTTAAAACAGAAGGCTCACTGTTTCCAGGAAAAGTGGCAAGTTCCACATTCCCGTATTATACACTTGTTGTCATGAGTAAATCAATACAAGGTGGTTGGAAATGGCCAGACAAAAGAGAAATTATTAAAATTAAATATGATGATATTGTATCTACAGTAGATAACAGTAAAATCAGTATAAAACAACCTGGGCTCTACACAATTAATGACGATTTGCTCTATATGGAGTGGGGAGAATAGACAATTTATGCTCAAGATTTTACAAAAAATTTTTTTGTTTTAATTATTTTTGCTTGTTTTCTTTTTAATTTGCCTAAAAATTTTTAATTATAGGAGTTTTTAAAGCGTTTTTGATGGTGTTCAAAAATGAGCGTAACATTGCCAAATGCTGTAGACTGAATCTTCATTTTTTTTTTTATATAAGACAAATCTGCAAAATGGTCGTTTTATTGAGTCACATGCATCCATTAGTTAATAAATACATACACCAATGTTACCCAGATTGATAAAAATAATACTTATTACTACTTTTTTATGCATGGCTCTGTGTGTGTCAAAGTTACCCATTTTATGAAGGTAACTTTGACGGGGCACAAAATTGAGATTTTCTACTATATTGGTATGTTTTATAAACTTTCTGTGAATTTCTATAGACGGAAAGTAATACGAGAGCACTGATAAAATAAAAAACACTCGAGTGATAGGCGTAAATTTTTTAAATATAGTATAAAATATCGCCCTTATCTGTCAAAGTTACCCAGATTGACTGTAAGCCAAACAAGAAAATTATTAATATACGTTATTCAAAATATTTTATAAATGCATTACTCATCTGTAAATAATCTGTACGTCTTATTTTTGAATATGTCACTTATTCACGCGAGGGTGAGTCTGCAACATAATTTTATTTACTCAAAATCGAACCTTAGTCAAAAAACAAAACATTGAAGTAGTCGAACAGAGCCACATTGAACTTTAATATGAAAAAATTGTATTATATTTTTTTTTTATGAGATACAACAAAAAAACTTAACATAGAAATAAGCACATAAGTCTTCCAATAAAAATAAAAAACTTTTTTTAACTAAATAACTTACTAAATTATATTTCTGCATACATAATGCAATGTGGAATGACGAACGATTGACTTTTTTTAATTTTACTATTCAAGTCATCATAACATTCCCATTTCCCTAGGATCCTTACACAATTACATTTATAGTGACCTATACCTTCCAGAATTGGTGGAATGAACTCGACTACAGCTACAATTTGGTAATATTTGTTATTAAGTTTTAAATTATTTGGTATATCGTGTATGTTAACTTTATTATTATAATTTAATTAAAAAAATAATATATTTGACAAAGCGTAAGAAATGGTTTTAACACCCTTACAGTCGCTTTGATTGCATGGTTTTACATCATCTATCAACATCGTTTCTGCTGATTCATTCAGTGCACAGATCCCTTTCTTTTGTATAATATTTAAATTTAGTGGTAAAAAGCCAACATTTCTTTTATTATAACTATTAGAAGCACAGTTGTCGTTGGTACAGGTTCTTATGACTTCTGCGCTATAAAGTAGCTCCAACAGAACGTTTTCCACTATGAATGAAACATTGCATTCACAACTTACTTGTATCTTTGAACCTACGGTTTCTGTTTTGAAATGCTTGATCAAAATTTCATTGCGCAAGTTATAAATAGGTTCGCTAGTATTATTGACAAGTGCTTTAATAAATCTGAAAAACATGATCCTGGTTACCTATTTTATTACTCACTTTGTATTTCTTATCAGCATACACAATAGCTATTGCTTGTGACACAGAGTCAAAGGCACAAGTATTTGTTGGAAATATATTGTCATTTGATTTAGTAATATTTCAATTTAATATAATTGGCACCTTCAGATTTCGTTGCTTTCTAATTGATTTCTTTACATTACCTTTACCCCGCCAATTTTCTATAAATGTTGGATTTTTTGAAAATATGGAATCACTGTCTGAATACTCTCCTTTTTTGGTTTTTATTTCGGAAATTTGTTTTGTTGGTACTTTAGGTTCACGTTTAGAATCAGATTGTAAATAACTCATTGCAAGTTTAGTTTCGCCAGTTATGAAACTATGATGCTGCAAAATAAAATCATCTATTCGTAGTCGATGTGATTTTGTTGTTAAATTAAGAAGAAATCTTTTTATACTTTTAAAATAATTTTCTACATTGGAAGATGTAGGAGTATCTATTTGACTATCATAGATTTTCATCATACAGTTAGACCACAGCGGAAGTTGGCTGATACATCGAAGTAAAGTGTCGACTAGTGAAGGCATGTAATACAAATTTTCCGTATTTTTCAAATTTTCTTCTTCTAATTCGTTTATAAGGTTTTCTGTACTGATATGATCAATCAACCATTTTACTCTACTATCCCTTATATTTTCATGAATTTCTTGATTTTCTTTTTCTAATTCACTGTTAATATTCTGAAATACTGATGGTCTATTATAATCACTGCTTTCGTTGTTTTCATTGATCACTACATCTTCTATGCTATCTTTCTTTTTAAATACAGATAAATTTTTCAACCTCAGTCTTGCTTCTTCACTTCTCAAAACTTTGCCGTGAACAGATCCAATATATATTTGATAAGCATAATGTTACCATGTCTTTCACAGTTTGTTTGATTACCTCGAAATCTTGACATTGCTTAATATCTTTGAAGCAATTGACATAAAAAAAATTTATACGTGGGTTTACATTTTTGAAACAACCCAAATTGTATAATATCTTCATGAAATGGTTTGTATCAAGTCTAATATAACACTGAGAAGACTTGCAATTAAGTTTATTTAGGAAC
Organism: Aporophyla nigra; assembly: GCA_947507805.1. NCBI lineage: Eukaryota > Metazoa > Arthropoda > Insecta > Lepidoptera > Noctuidae > Aporophyla > Aporophyla nigra. The sequence goes on along the minus strand of OX382319.1, from coordinate 7,987,745 downwards.
TGAAATGATTCATCGAGGTATTCCTTCGTAGTTTTATGCTTAGTAAATGCTTTTACAGCTGCTCCAATTAACGCAGATGAGTCGTCACATACCACTTGACGGTGCCATGTGGCGGTGTATTTTTTTCAGACCACGTTTTAAGCCATTTTGCAATCGTCTCCATTGTCTGACTTTCCGATACCATTTGTAATATAGGCAAGCTACTCTTACCATCAAAAGTTTGAACTATACACACATATAAAAAAAGATGTTTCGTAATTTTCATGTCACGACGTGGCCCAAATTCTTTAAAAATGCTGCCGGTGGCATCTAAACTCATTACGACTCGGTGTTTAGCAATGTATTTCTTGTAATATAATTCTTGAGCTGACAACCAATAGTAAAGGACAAAATAAGGATGTATTGATATATATCTTATCAAATCGTTATAAGGCGGGCTTTGCGCCATAAGCCATAAAGATATTGTTGGGTTTGGGTCGTAAAAAGAAGCATTTTTGGTTTGGTGTTTAATTTGGCGCAAACTTCCTAAGTTAGGCAAATGTGTAGGTTCAATATCATTATTTTCCATCAAAGAATCAGCAAGAGATCGATGGACAGATAGTGCGGAATCTGTTTTCAGTTTCGCGCCCATTGCCGAGCGTTTGAAGGGTGACATTTTAAGTTTTCTCAAAAGTTTGTGTTTGAATTTATCATCAAAATTGCTTAGGGTACACCTACATGTAACAATTTTTTCTGTAGGCCAAATTAAGAAAATTTCTATCTTCGCTTTGCATTCTTTACAGCTACCATAGAATTTAATCAATTCATGTGCTTTTATAGAGACAGATTTAAAAATCCAAGAACATGGTTTTTTCGCGGCCTTCCATAATTCTTCTCGTAAAATTTCAGCCCATACATGTTTTGGTAGGGACCACTTATTTCTATATTTAGAAGAAGTTAAATGAGAGGTATTTCTTTTAACAACCTTAAAAATGGGTTGAATTTTTTCCCAAGAGTAAATATCTAAATGAAAAGTTATGTACTCGTGGTTCATCTTTTCATCATTAATATCAGAATTCGAGCTGGAGTAGCTCGTATTAGTTTCTTCAATAAATTTTTGGTCTTCTTTGGTTACAGAATCGCCCTCTTCGTCAAAAAAATAGTCATAGTGTCTTTTTAAGGATAAATAAAGACTTTTAGGATTCATTAAAAAGTTTAAATCCTCACTAATTTTGGAGTAAATTTGGTCACTTGAGTGCAGATAGTTATGGTTCTTGAAGGCACTCACATATTGTAAAAAAACTTTCTTTTGATGTTCTAAGGAAATTGCACCTTTTCTTCCTCTTTTCATGATAAACAAACACTTTTTAAGTAACACAAAATATACCCTTCGAAATCTGAATATCGTTAATATGATAATCGTTCCTTATTATAAAAATAACATAAATTCAATCCATCTTTATCAGATCAACCTTCATTACTGTTCATTTCAAATGACGTGTGTGTCCTGACGTTTCAAAAGTGCCCCCATGTAGGTTTATGTGAAATAAAATTTATAATTTTATTTCATTTAAAATAGCTTATAATTATTTTAAAGGTTTGTTTTTTTTGATGCGATTGGCAAATGAATATTTCCTGGCTTTCTTTGGTAATACCTCAAAGTAGTAATACTGAAATGGAAGAAAAGATATTTATAGAACGCATAATCATAAAAATCTTCTCTCTTTACCTGTCCAATATTACATGAAAACAGAATTGTTTGCGCCAAATGAATAAAGTAATAAAGCACCTGCACGAAATGTAGCTGCAACTTTTAACTTGAAGTATTTTTGCTCATTGAAATATTTAGGCGTAGAAAATGTCAAAAATGAAAAATTAATATTGTAAAGAAACTTCCTAGATTTCCGGTTCCCATTGTGGAATTTTGGAGGTACTAAATCAGGTACTAAATACTGGTTGGCTCAGAACGATGTAATTCGTTGTAGATTTGGAGTACAGACATGGTCTCGCCATTATAACGCGTCATAATGGCGGACCAGTGTTATCGTGAATTTCCGTGTATGCCCTTTGAGGTACAAATTTTTTAGGATAGGTACAAAATAGTACTAAATCGGTACTAAATATACGTGGTAGAATCGTTTAAATACAAGATTTTGTCCCGCCATTATGACGTTTATGATAACATAGACAGTAACATCATTGCAGATGTTGTGATTCCTTTACCAATTATAGCCCCAGTGCAATTTCTAGATGATACATTCCTTGAAGAATAAATGTCTATTGTTGTTATTGATTATTTTACTAATTAAACAGCTGTATAGCAGCATACTGTATTTTAACCTCCTCTATAATTAAACAGGTGTATAGCAGCATACTGCATCTTAACCTCCTCTATATTAAACAGTTGTATAGCAGCTTACTGTATTTTATCCTCCATAATTAAGCCCGTCCTACATAAACTACAGCTAATCATGAATGGCACAGTGAACTCAATAGGAAGCGGGATAGTGATTTTACTATGTTGCTATCGCTCACAGAAGATGCTGTGTAGCTTTAGTCATCATGAACCTAGCATTTTTTCAACTATGTTGGGGTTGGCTTCTAGTCTAACCGATGCAGCTGCATACAGTATTGCTCAAAGAATGACTGCACATCTGACCTCCACAGCCGATACACAAGTTTATAACATATTACTTCTTGGTAAGAGATTATCACACTTGCGGAATTGGCTACTCATAATGAGTATCTAAGGTTTAAATATAGCATGCAGAACCAACAGCTTGAATGTATTAACAGCCACTCAGGAGGAATTTATATGTAATGGATGGTCACCCATTCGCAGTCTGACCAAGCATTGCTTAACTTGAGATAGATCTGTGCGGTTATTGTAACAGCCACGAGCTCCTCTAACCGAAGGTTTTAGCCGTTGGTAAGTATTTATTTTTAATAAGTGGTTAAGGCACAGCCCAGTTAATGCTGACTGCCGGGTGGTCAGTCCAACATAATATCTAGCAACAGAAGATGCTATGTAGGTAATATGTAGAACGGGCTGGTGTCTGCAACTCCACGACTGAGCGCGTATTTTGCGTACGGAAGATGCTATGTAATGTTTTTATTTAATTCTGGAATCAATATTAATACATAAACAATATTATTATTTTAATTTCAAATATTTTTATAAAAAATATTGTTTTATAACCTCAATTTCATCATCTTTAAAAAAATGAATTTCTCTGAAACTAGGGTGAAAATCAGAAAATTGTTTTCAGGATCTGAAAAGGTAATTGTTGTTCTTCAAAACCAAGTTTTAACCTAGAAAAACAACGCGGGCAACGGTGGTTTACCGTTGCCCGCGTAGTTTTTCTAGGGGCCCAAATCTCCTAACAAAACGGGCATTGTCCTTACTGTATTTAACAGGCGTTTTTCATTTTATAATTTAATATACTGCTATCGCCCACCCACACCGCGCTCTAAACAAGGGGCATCTTGGACAGCAAGCCGGTCAAACTTCTGGGTCACCCTCCTTACAGCCCTGACCTAGCACCGTGTGACTTCTTTTTATTCCCATAAATTAAAAATCAGCTCAAAGGGATACAATTTTCGTCGCTGGAAGATGCGCTGTCAGCGTTCGAGCAGGCTGTAAACGATGTGTCTGCGGTGGACTGGAAAAAGTGTTTTGAAAATTAGTTCAGACGCATGAAACTTTGCATAGAGGCTAGTGGAGAGTATTTTGAAAAGATTTAATAAAAAAATATTTACCTATAGAACACTTCTTTTTATTTTTGCAAAATTTTCTGAGTGTCCCACGTACTTGGGGTCGTCGACCACGCGGTGTCGGGAGCTCGAGTATCAGCAGATTTTTACATTTGAAATTACATTGCTTGCAAAAATTAAAAAAAAAAATGTAGGTGTATGTGTTAAATCTCAAATAATGGTTAATTTAACTGTTCCCACAGCATAGTGTACAAAAAATGCAAAAAAAGAATGATAAAAATGTATGAAAAAATCAAATTTTTCAAAAATCCTTACTCTCGTGTTTCTTTATTACTTTCCTTACAGGAAAAATTAAAAGAAATGTCACTTCAATAATATTCTAAAAGTGAGAATACAAAATACGTTGCCAGTGTCTGGCGAAGCCGGGGCAGTGGCGCTGCTTCGTCGTACATTATAAAGGTACGTGTGACTGATACTGGCTTGGCCACCATGAGGGATTTTAATTTTGATAGCGCAGAAAATTAGTTGATGAATATCAGAATTTGTTGGTCACTGGTTCCAAAGTTATAAGGGTTTATAGGTGGCAGATTTGGAGATAGCTTACCCCAGCTTGCCCCATTTGAATCTCAAAAACTAGGTTACCTAGCGAAGATCTGTTTTCTTCTAAGACGCTAATTATTCCGAATTAGTCGGTCACTGTTTCATAAATTATAACTTATAAGCGTTACCAGGTGCGGAGAGAATTTCCCCAGCTTGACCACATTTAGGTATATCTCAAAAACTAGGGCAGGTGCCCTAGTTTCCTTCCAAATTTAGTCGCTAATTAGCCGGAATAACTTGGTAAAACAGTTGCATGCGACCGTACTAAACTGACATCAAATAGACCAAGAGCAAGGTTGAATGTTTTCAAAAAAAATTAAGCCACTAACCTAGTAGGGGGAAGTGGGGCAGATTGATTCATAAAAATTGAAAATGTAATAATATGTGAATAAACATAATATTTTTAGTTTATTTTCAACTCAACGTTTAGCCAAATGTATAAATATTATAATGTCAAGGATAATAATTGTTTATGTTGTGACAGAACGGTAAAAATACGTGTTGTGTAAAAAATATCTTTTGAATCATTCTGCCCCACCAACGGGGCACTTAGATACATCACGTGGGGTACTTTAATACAGTGTGAAAGTTGTATGAAATTGGTTAAATTATAAGACTTTCTTAAAAATTAACACTTCTTTTATTGTGAAGATATCATAATCAGTCTTACAAAATACTTATTACTTAATCAAATGAACAGTTTAGAATATTTTGTCTTCAAAAACGCTTGTGATGTTTTTGGGTGTAAAAGATTCCAGAAAGGCAGATTTTGAGAGTTAAGCTGTTATATATGGATAGTGTCTTGACAATATTTTGAATGTGCCAATCATTAAAACCTATTTCCAGTTTGCTTTTAAATGTAAACGCAAAAAACGGTGACTTCAAACGGTTGTAATTTATGTGACGTATATTGTGGCAAAAAAAAGATAGATAATCAAAACTTTAGGTGTTGGTAAGACTGTCTTAATGGCTGTTTCATCGAAATTTAGTATACGGTCAGGTGTGAATTTATAGCATTACATTACATGCTCATATATATATTTTTTTAATCAGCTACTGAGGTCTTATTAAATGCAAAACTGCTGCTTGTGTTTTTAGGCTTTCTTAGGCTAAGTTCCTTTTCCATTTTCTAAATCCTGCTGCCCAATCTTTCCCGGCACGTTTATTGTTTTCCCCAAGAATCTGGATATTTGCATCCTAAATATTTTGCATACTTATAAGCTAAAGATGAAAGTTGCTGCAAGGATAACCCATAATGCATCTTGAGCAAATCAGTACATATTCTGAAAAGACATTTTCTTGGGTAGTAAATACTTGAGCAACAGTATACTTTGACCCGTACAAATTAGTAGATGACGTTTCGTTTTCCTCGCAATCTTTTCTGAACTTTTCAACACGATATTGCAGAGTTGCAGGTTTGATACCTGATACCATATTTGTCAGCTGCTTTTCCAATAGACAGTACCCTAGAAGTAACTTCTGATATGGCGAGCTTGATCGTTTTTTCATCTATACTACGTCTATCGGTCTTTGACTTGTACTTGCGTTCCATTTTCTAATGACAAAAAAGGAATATATAATTTTAATTGAAATTTATATATTTTCACATTTTGTTGGGGCACCTTGAAACAGTTAGGGGGCACAATGATGTGTATCATTGTACCCCGTACTTCGCTGTATCTAAGTGCCCCAAAAGATATTTTTCAAAATATACGAATTTAGTAAATAAACTAACATAAAAAAAAAATTAATAGTACTAAATCTTTAACATTTGATCCCTTAACTTACATTTGGTGTATAAAAATATTCACAGGATCGTACAGAAGACCGTAGAAACACTTTTACAAATGACGTATTTTTTTAGTTGATCGCACTCGAAACACGTTACGACTTGTTAAATGCCACCAGTTGACTGGCTGACGACGAGATCACATCGGATGCGATCAAACATATGTATGATCGTTTTAGAGATGTCACCACTCGAATACATCGATGGGTCCTACGTATAAGGGCCAAAATGCAAAATGACAACTTTACAGGAGAGGCATTCAAAGTTTAAACTTGCTGTAACTTAAGATTGATAAAACCGAAATTTATGAAACTTTGCTTGTTTACTAAGACAATTGTCCTACTTATATATACTACACCATTTTATATATATATTAAACAGTTTTTTTTTTACTGCATATTGGCCCTTTTACGTTAGTTTTTGTTAAAATTATTTGTATTTTAAAACACCATAAAAGGGCCAATGTGTCAAATTGGCCAATATACGTGTATTATGTCAAGTTGCATAATATAAGTATTTTTAAATATTTTTGCTCATGAAATCAATTAAGGACTGAAACAGTTGATAATTAATTAATTATAATAAAAGCCATTTGGATATTTAGATAATTAAATCACATTGACACTTATACGTTTTAGAATCTGCTAACCTACTAATTGTGTTTTCAGTTAGGTAATATAAAAAATAGACAAAAATCACAATAGTTTTAACCATTTATTGAAACAAAAATTTAAGTTTCTTTAAACTACAATTATGGACCCGTATTCAATGGTTTTTTGGCATTATCTACCTAAGAATAATTAACAAAAAAATCACTTAATATCTTAGTTTGATTAACAAAATCACGTAATAAGCTTATAAAAATAAATGTATTTCACATTATTATTTTCTCAATAAAATCACAAAAAAACTTAACAAAAATAAAATCCTTACTGGCGCGGGCGTAAACAAAAATAAAAATTTCAATAGTACAATCAAGTAGTAAAATGTCCAAAATCAGCCTTACTCATTAATAAGTAAAAATTAATGATTGTCTTCATTTTCGCTATCATTCGTAGTCACAATGTCATTAGATGTTACTAAATTCTCATAATAACTGTGGTATACAGGTGGGATGATATTTTTTCGACATAAATCCAGCAAGTCTTTCTTCTTAGAAGGTTGTATCGGTAACAGTTGATTGTAACATAGTTGCAGAGGAATATCTGTTGGTATATCGGCAATTCGTCTTCTTGTTCGCACACTGACTGACTGATCTAAGATTTTAATATAATTTTCAATACCATCTTCACCCAAATCATATTTATAGTACAAAACGTATGATTCATCTCGGCTTACACGAATTTGTTTTATTTTAGACCAAAGGATTTTTTGTCCTTCCGAGTTTTTAGTCCAATTAAACTGCGTATTTGTCTGCATCTTTTTGAAGTTATAAATCATATTTTGAGGTACGTCTATGACGTTATAAGGACTTCCTTTTGATTTTGCCCATCGAATCAATGAGCTCCATTCAAAGGGTGTGTAAATATTTTTATATTTTGAAGCTCGTTCAATGGTGGCGTGTATGGAGTCGCCTTCATTCTGAGTGTGGCCTACCTCAAGAAAAGAGTGTTTTATATTCAAATTAAACTGTTTAGCTGCATAAAGATACATGAAAAACATAATCCTGTTTCGGTTTTGGCCGGCGCAGTTGTCTGACCAAAATCTGAAGTCGTTACAACCTTCTTGACTTTTTAATTTAATTATATCATAAACACAGCTCGCTATTTCGTTCGATCCCTTCATTGCAATTTGTTCGTTCCATAAGTAACAGGTACCAATTAAGTTCCCAATATCAAAAACTGATAAGTTATGTACTTTCAACCGCTTACTGTAATACAATAGACTTATCTCACCACTTGGGGACAACAACACTTTTTGCAAATCAAAAGTAGCGCAGAAAATTTTCGTGTCATTTTGTGAATCACGTTTATCCTTTTCTTTTAAAGATCTAGCCAGATTTTTGTTAATTATATGATTATCATAATTTATTTTATATTCTGGAGTCACAGAACCGTTTTTGAAAGAATGGCAAACATGACATTGATCTTTTTTAGGCTGGTGAAATGATAAATTAATATTTTTGTTAACTATATCCCTGTATTGCCTTAACGACTCACATTTATTACCATATTTATTTGGATCATACCATTCTTTGTATAATTTAAATAAGCGGATAAAACTTAAAGAGCCATCTAAATAAAGTTTATTACTGTCTTTACGACAATAATGTGAATCGACCGGTTCAAATGACTTGACGTGGTCCAGCACACTTTTGATCATTTCTGCATCAACAGAGGTTTTATGGTGCTCATGTCGACCTCTGTTATCAACCAGAGTGAGCCTATTTGTAGCAGAAAACTTATTCATTGCTGTTCTTATCATTTTTGGCCCACAACTAATAGTATTTAAAAACATCGTCTTGCATACCACCAGTTTCGTCTTTTGATTATTTTGAGTATTAGGCAAATGATAGACATACGTGTATGATCTTCGTGATTCACCCTGAGTAACAGTTCTTTTTTTATTTATTCTTACTACATAGTTAACAATAAAGTTATATTGATCAGAATGATCTCCAATCATCCAAAACTGATTAAATATAGCAGTCCTTGTGCCTTCGTCAAGTTTTTCGAAACACTTCAGTTTACATGTGCTTTGACATGGCTCACCGATTTTTTTCCCATCCCTTAACTTGCCATTCCTACTGGTATACGCTTGCCCAGAATTTTTGAGCTTCTTTCTTTTTGAATCTATCCACTCATTTCGAAAATGTTCTCGCAATCTTCCACTGTCTCTTTTTTTAGTAAATTTTCTTTTTTTGGGCCGTGTAGGAGTTGAAATATCAGCTGATGAGTAATACTGTGAAACAGGAGATGATGCAGATGCATTTGATAATAGCGATGGTACTGAGGGAATAGGTTCTTCTTCACCAAAAGAACTGTAATTAGACGATGGTATTGGAGTCACATTATCAATATCGCGCATATCATTATCATCCAGTAGTTCAGTATTTTGAATCGATTCTTCACTCTGATGTTCCACTGAAGGTTCAAAAACACCTTTGCCTAATAGATTAGAATTATTGTTGTTTGTTATTGCGATTGATTAACTGCTAACTATTGGCTCATAACTGTAATCATTAGTTTCTTGTACTGAAAGACAGTAAGAATATAAATCTGTATTGTTTTCTTTTTCACGATTGTCAGTATGGGTACCTTTTTCATGGGGTTGAGTAAGTTTACTATTTGAAATTAACATGCTAGCAGATTCGACCAAAGTAGCATTTTCTAATTCTGTATCATTTTGTTTTTCTTGTTGAGATAGATCATTTTCAAAACAAATATCTTTGAGTAAACTTAAACTGCAATTTTCGAATATCTCACTGGCTCCAAATGGCAAAGGAGATGCTGAAAAAACAATACAAAGTATGATTGGACTCTAATATTGTATGTCAAATATTTAAAAAAAACTGTAAGTAATGCAAATAATTACACACGCCCAGAAAAAAGTACCCTGCGCGATAGACCAGACCACCTGAACTTTATGTTTTCGGGGTCGCTGAGTTAGTATAATTTGGCATATTCTGGACAAATATTATATCCGATATTATTTGAACCCTTGCTATGCATATTAACAGGCCAAAAGTAAGAAATAATATTGTAGGGCGTAAGTGTATCTTTTTAGAATAAAACACGTATAAGGGCTAATGTACCATATAGGCCGTTTATTCTAAAAAGTCGTGTAATTTCAGTTAATTTGTTAATCAAAGAATAACTAATCAAGATTTAAACATTTACTAGTCTATAGATATATATTTTTAATACTTACAAAGGTCACCATCGCTATTTTCTATAAAATCGTCGTTTTCATAACCTAAGTCGTTTCTCTGAGTACTACTATTTGTATTTTCTAATGCTAAATTCACTAAATTCTGACTTCTACTAAACTTAGCACGATACTTGGATGCCATCTTTCAGTTATTAATCTAAATTGTAACGCTAAAACACAGTAACGAGATTTTGTTTTGATCACAGCGCGGGCGTTGCTCCGTCTGACGTATAAGTGTCAAACTAGCCGATTGGCCCGAACAATAAACAAACGCGCGGGAAGTCCCCGCGTATAAGTCTCAAATTACTCTTTGGACCTTATACGTTTCAATTCACGCTACATATGCCGTTATACGTTAATAGAAAGTCGTGTTTCCATGCAGTATTTTTTTTTTTAATAGCTCACATGATTAATCATATCGATAGGATGCGTTTATCATAAAAAAGTCAAAATCGTCAAATTGTTAGTTTGGCCCTTATACGTAGGACCCATCGACATTCAATCGATTTTTAAATAATGCCTGTGTATCTATGTGCCCCTTGCATCAATGTGCCCCACCTCCCCCTAAACATGAAAACATGTACCTTTTTCACATTTCTAAGGATTTCAGACCGATAAAACTAGAACTGTATTACACATACGATACGATACGGTACGATATACGATACGATATGATTTATTTGCTAAAGACAAGTGTACACATACAAGAATAAACACATGCAGGATATTATAAAGAGAAAAAAATATAGCTTCTGACATGTTTCCCACATAACATGGCGTGCAAATATGAATAGTTGATTGTTTATAATTAGTTTCAAGTCAATATAATTCATGTATCAACTAAATCATTAATCAATAATAAATTTTAAAATGTCAACAGTATATAAAAAATCATTAATATTACGGTACAATTATGTAATGAAGTCAAAATAGAATTATTTGTTACAAATTATTTAAATACAATTTAATTTCAAGAAGTCAAATTTGAATTATTTATTACAAATTATTAAAATCCAATTGAATGTCAAGAACTCAAAATAGAATTATTTATTACAAATTATTTAAATACAATTTAAAATCAAGTATTTAATACATTGTATAATGTCAAAACTTGTCTGCTAAAAAGCCTGGGACATTATAATATCATTTATGACATAACATGGTTTTTAATTTTTGCTTAAACAAATTCCTTTATTCCCATTGTCCCCGGATGCCATATCCCCGTCACGGGGACAGCGGGACGTGAATAAATTTCGGACGTGAGTAAATAAATTCGGCTAACGGGGACAATGGGAAGTAAACTTTTCACGAGTCTTTGTCCTCTTAAATCTGCATTCTGTTGTAAGCTTAGTTTTTAGCATCGGAAAAAGAAAAGGGGAATAAAACAAAATGTATTTATTTGTATTCGAATTTTGAGGTAAAAAAAATAATTGAAAACAAGGTCTAAATCCTTTATATTAATCTACCTACCGGGTACCAAGACTAATCTACCAATATTCCATACACTTTGTAGGTATGTTGACGGTTATAAAAGAAAAAACGGGGACAGTGGGCAATAATTTTTACTTATTTTATTTAACTATATTAACGAGGACAGTGTACGGGGATAGCGGGAAGTATTTTAAAATATTTAATTGAAGTACCGCTGTCCCCGTAGGACGGGGACACGGCGTACGGGGACACCAGGAATAAAGGAACAAATTGACATGTTTTTTTTTAGATCTTTTGGCAATTTATTATAAACCACTGTTGCCATATGAAAAATATTCTTGTACATTAAAGCAGTATTAGTTTTACGAACATATAGACGAGTTTCATCTCTTTGAGTACGATTAAAAGCTTCAGATGCAAATAGTTCAGGATTTTGTTTCACGAAGACAGCTACTTCAAATATATATAGTGAAGGCAATGGTAAGATACCGTACTTTTTAAAGAAAGGTACACAACTCTCGGTAGGTGTTAAACCGAACATAGCCCTAATGCACCGTTTTTGTGACTTAAATACAAGATCTTTGTTGGTAGAGTTAGTTCCCCCAAAAAATTATGCCATATCTGAGGATAGACGCGACAAGACCATGATATGCAGTTATAAGTGTGCCACAATTAATTTTACTTGCACGTTCGTGTAGGGCATAAGCTGATCGGCTCACTCTTTTGCATAATTGTTCAGTATGTGGTTTCCAAGTCATTTTACTATCAATATGCAAGCCAAGAAATTGTATAGTGTCAGTTTCTTCTATAGTTTGATATTAGTAGAATGAGTGAGAGATGAATGAGTGATTGTGTAGTTACATATTAATAGAAATATTTTTTCTTGGCAATTTTACGTAATTTAATTCAGTTTAAAAATTAATTAAATTACACTCAGGGATTGCTGATTGAACCCGATACACAAGACATAATGTTCAGCAATCGCATTTGCGGCCACCATCTAGGGTACTCACAACCAACCATTGGATGGTTACTTTCTAACAGTGTCACAAACTAGGAAAGGGCCAGTCAGAAGCCAATATAGGCACCTATTGCAAAACGTTAGCTACAATACAGCTCTACTTAAGAAAAGTGTGTTTGGCATGGGTCCCACCATATACAACAAAATACCCGATATTATAAAAAAGTTCCTCAAGCAGTGTGCTCAGAGGATTCAGAGCTAGGCAGAACCAAAGCGGACTCAAACTATCGCCCTGAAATATACCTCGCTCGATCCTTATCGGTTCGCTATTCCTCTGAATATTTCGACATCCTGGATTGCGAAGGATTGCGTTGCCCCATACATGACATCAGGAAGGCGCGCAGAGTTGCATCTACTTTATACAACTCCAGCACCCTCATGAGCCATGTATGTGGCACCGAGTCATAGGCCTTCTTATAATCTATCCAACACGTCGACAGATCCTTTCGGGAACGACGAACCTGTTGGCTAATGGCCATATCAATGAGGAGCAACTCCTTAGTACCGCGGGACCCGTTCCTACATCCATTTTGAGAGACAGACATGATGGAGTTAGTGTCTACATGATTGTAAATTTTAGCTCTCAAAATGGATGTGAGGACTTTACAGACCATCGCACAGTGGCGCTTCGCGCCACTGTTCCACCCAAATTGACCTGGGCCCCTTGTGGTTTGACCGTTTGAAGTGATTTTTTTTTAAATGTTCCTCATAAAATTCTCTATCGATTCCTCTTATTCGATTTTTGCTTCGGTTCTTCATTTTCGTGGAATTCGAGTCCAAAAATAGGTTTGCATGGAAAAACTAGACTTATCGCACAAAAATGACCCTACGGAAGACGAGATTGAGATTTTATCGGATTTTTTTATGGGGAAATGCTCGTCTTGGAAAACCCTACAAGACTATCCACTTAGAATCCGGGGAGATAATTTTTGTCAGATCAGAATTTTTTCCAATACTTTAACAGTTTACAGAAAAACGATTTATGATATGAGAAATTTTCTGGATGATTGTGGCTATTTTAAGGGCAACGGAAATTTTCTCCCCGGATTCTAAGTGGACAGTCTTGTAGGGTTTTCCAAGATGAGCATTTCCCCATAAAAACATCCGACGAAATGTCAATCTCGTCTTCCGTAGGGTAATTTTTGTGCGAAAAATCTAGTTTTTACCATGCAAACTCATTTTTGGACTCAAATTCCACAAAAATGAAGACCCGAAGCAAAAATCGAAAAAAAGGAATCGATAGCGAATTTTATGACGAACATTTAGAAAAAAAAATCACCTCAAATGGTCAAACCACGAAGGGCCCAGGTCAATTTGGGTGGCACAGTGGCGCTTAGCGGGTGTCATCACACGCCCGCAATGGGGCTGGGTACCGGCGGCGGCGAGGCGGAGCGGAGCGACGAGTCCGGAGGTGGTGGGCGTGCTCTTCGTGCTGCTGATTATTATTATTATTTATTTTTCTCATACATTTTTAAATAATTTTACCAAAAAAAATAATACAAAAAACATTTAAAAATATAAATAATAATGATCCGCCGGTAGCGGGAGCAGGGTCCAAACTACCGGTGGTTAGGGCTACAGAGACAGGAACCTCCTCACGATGCGAGCCGTGTCAAGGAGTACTGCCTTCTGAATGAGGCTCTTGACCCAGCCACGCAATGAGAGCCTCCTGAGGTGTTGGTCGAGGCTCTTCGCTATTAGGCCATTTACTGTTACGATTATCGGTACAATGATTGCAGAGTCCACATCCCACATGTCGACAACCTCGTGTGCCAAGTCAAGATACTTGATTTTTTTATCTTGCTCAGCTTTCACGAGATTCTCGTCATGCGGGACACTGATATCAACAATCATTGCACGACGCTCTCGTCGATCTATCACCACAATATCAGGCTTATTGGCTAGAATAGTCCTGTCAGTGATGATAGATCGATCCCAGTACAATGTGGCGTGACCATTCTCGAGAACTGGGTCGGGCACATACCTGTAGTATGGTACTTCCGATTCTACAAGGTTGTACTGCAAAGCAAGTTGCTGGTGAATGATCCTAGCTACTAGATTGTGTCTGTGCAAGTACTCGCCGTTAGCAAGACGAGAACAACCGGAAACAATATGTCGGATGGATTCACCGGGATGGTGGCATGCCCGACAGATGTCAACCGTACCATCCTTAACAATGTATTTCCGATAATTATTCGTCATGATAACTTCATCCATAATTGCACAAACAAAACCTTCGGTTTCCCCGAAGAGGTTACCGAAACGCAGCCAGGATACTGATGCCAGAAAGTCCACATCAGGCCCATGAAGGGCCCGAAAGAAGCGTCCGTGTAGCTCTTTGCGTTGCCATACTTCCTTACGATCGTTAGTATCTAGTACTGCAGGTTTGCGCCAGTTCTCTTTCGCCAAGGAGAGCGGGGTGAGGCCTTTGTTCACCGCAACAACATCTCGGTGCATCCCCACGTCAGTCTTAATGAAATATTCTCTGAGACTGCATACCTCACGGTTGTGCAGGGTCTTAGCATTTAATAAACGTCGACCTCCGCACTTCCGCGGGATATACAGTCTCATCACCGATGATCGTGGGTGATGCATCCGATTTGTGGTCAACAGTGTGCGGACTCTTCTGTCCAGGGCATCAAGTTCCGTCTGAGTCCATTTGAGTACGCCGAAAGAATACATTAAAACCGGCATGACCCAACCGTTGAAGGCGCGCACCTTGTTTCCGCCTGATAAAAGACTATTTAACACTTTATTCAGGCGGCCAAAGAAGCGCTCCCCCAACGATTGTTTCGCTCAATCCTAATCGGTTCATCGGTCCCCCGAATCTGGCGACATCCTGGATAGTGAAGGACCGTCCTCCACTGCCCCATACACGACATCAAGAAAGTGCGTAGAGTTGCGTCTATTATTCTTGACACAGCGCTCACGGTAGAGGCGCGCCCCGGTGGCTGCGAGGCGGAGCTGAGCGACAAGTCCGGAGATGGTGGGTGTGCCTGGTGTCGTGCTCTGGCTCTTGTCTGCATAATTTTCAGCTCACATTGT
Organism: Aporophyla nigra; assembly: GCA_947507805.1. Lineage (NCBI taxonomy): Eukaryota > Metazoa > Arthropoda > Insecta > Lepidoptera > Noctuidae > Aporophyla > Aporophyla nigra. Next base: position 7,972,296 of record OX382319.1, on the reverse strand, counting down.
GTTTGAACAGTCTATTTTTCGTTTGTGTTTATGGTCCGTTTTTGTAGGGTTCTGCATTTTAATTTGTTGGTATTATTGTTGTACTAGGTATTTTGATGATATTCTTAAATATCGACTGTAGAAATTAATTTTAAATTGTGAAAAATATTAAGCGTAAAATTTTTCCTTGTGACGTTGACAGATGCCAGAGACCTTATTATTATTATTATGCCTGTATCAAATTTGACATGAATTATATTAAACGACTCCTGTTAATGCTGACAGCATATAGTCGACAAGAAGGTGACTAACAGCTGCTTACTGTCGGAAACTAATCGGAAGTCGGAGAGTACCTATAACATGTCGCATTCGAAAGGTACGGGCAATATAGAATAAATTTGAACAGTTGACTAATGAAGCCGTTAGGTATGTCTATGTGGGGTAGGTACTAACACTGTCGCTATTCACATGACAATGAAAGAACACGCTAAAATTAAGATTTTATTTAAAAAGAAAAACGTGACAACATCATTCGTGTATTCCTTTTCGGTGCTATGATAGAATTTTTCCATTAAGAGGAGGCTCCCAAAATTTTATGTTAACTTGCAGACATATTCTGGAACAGTCACGCATACTATCAAAATGAAACTAAAGTATATGATTTATTGGATCTTTCTTCTTTTCATGTTCAAGACAGTTACGTAATTGTAACATTTTCGCTCGATTCATTTTTCATTCGAAAATTATGTCTTTTTTTAAGGTTATTACATGTTTTTTTCAAGCTATCTCGTCTTTTATGTCTAAAATAAGCATTCACAGTAAGACAATATAGTTTATTATCTAGCCATAAGATATTTTTCTCTAGGCCCATTATTACTTTAGTTATTAACGATATAAGAATTGAAACTTACGACGTTTAGTTCCGTACTCAAAGACGATCAAAGAGTGCACGCGATATTCAACTTTATTTCTGATTCGTTAGCGTTTACCACAAAACGGCCGAACTGGTTTCTTAGTGTCGCGCTGTGCGCCTTCGAGAGAGGACCTGAATCGCTTGCGCCCGCGCTCAATACGTATTTTATTTAAGAGCTTTTTCATATTATAACGTATTGCGATACTATAGGAAACGAAGACAATAAAAGATATGTTCAAAAGAGAAAGAAAGTCGAACGTTTAAAAAATATTGCAAGAATCATGAGAGAAGCAATACGCTACGTACTTTTGTTTTTAATTTCTAAATACTATTTTGACATTAGGTACGCAAAAATGATCACAATTGACATACATACACATGCAAAAATAAATTGGATTCGAATGCAGCCGCCTTATAATATTATCGATCATTCGTTCAAGGACAGCGTTGCATCTGAGATTGTGAGAACATGGATGTTATGGAGGCGATTTGATTATTATAAATAAATATTTTATAAAAATATTATAATATATCATAAGTGGTATATCACTTGTGTATTGTGTTTTAGCTTATATTTTTACATTCAAATAGGTACCTATATATTGTTATAAAATTGTTAGAGGTATTTTATCCGAATAATGACTAATAAGTAAATACTTTCTTAGGAAAAAAAAAGGAAGACTAATTTCTCGAAATCGAATGTCCTCCGGAACGGGGAAAATCAGTGCTGACGCCTACTTTTTCTGTTCTAGCGAATTACGAAGATAAATAAGTACTTCCATTTTTTAAATAATTAACTATTTATTTCTTTTTAATAGTATGAATCATGCCCACTTTCCATACATTGAATGACCTGTCACTTGATTCGTTTTACAGGTCGCGTCTACCTACAAATAGTGTTCTATAAAATCAGTTATTGTTTATTATAACACAATAAGTTATCATTTTCTCATTTAGAGGCCAGGGAAAAGTGCTATTACGTAAATAAGTTTTTGAGGTTATAACAGATTTACACCTTTCAGATCAGGTTTGACAACTGTTGTAACCTCAAAAACTAGATGATGATTATTAAAATGAAATTATTTGTTAATCGCTGAGAGAGTTGCACTCACTCAGAAATAAATCCGTCTTCAAATTAATATCATCATCAAATCGGCGCGCAGTGGTAAACAGCAGTTATATTCTCGTAATAGCCCGACGATGCTGAGTTTTAAACACTTCACGTGTGATGTTAAGCCATCCTTGTTTTCTACACTACATACAGCAAGTTAGAACAATTTAGGTATAGTTCATGGAAATATCGGTCAAAATCTGTCGTCGAAGTGGACCAGACTCCAGGAGGACGATGCTTTTAGCCATCGAACTCTAAGAGGCTGATTCACCTTGTCCGTCCGGATAAAGTAAATAATAATACCAGCCCTTATACTGTCCCACTGCTGGGCAAAGGTCTTTTCTCATGCAGAGAAGGCACGAGCAGTAATCACCACGTTTGGTCAAGATGAGGTGGCGATTTCTGACTTTCATTGATTAATTTATTATACAAGTCCAGGTTTTCTCGTGATGTTTTCCTTCACTGTAGTTCCTACGTAGGTATTGAAAAAAACACATTGGCCCGGTATTGAACTCACGCCTCGTGCATGAGGTGAGGTGTTAACCTCTGGGCCATCACGACATAAATATATAACTATACTCCATTTGTTTAGGTAGTTAACTAAATGTAAACAATCTTAAAATGTCTTTTATCTAAAAAAACTGTCTAAAAATTGAATCTAAAAATGTTTACAATTTGGTATTTACTTAAACCGATGTTAGGTAAGTAACTTAATTTAAATAATATTTGTTGGTCTTTTATACGATTTATTTTATATAAAAAGACATATCAAGATTGTTTACCTTTAGTTAACTACCTAAACAAATGGAGTATAAGTGCTGCATGTTTTTGGAGAGGTAGGGAAAATTAAATAAAAAACAGGATTTGATTTATTATTATTTATTCAATGTCTTCTCGTACAACCATTTCATCTAAAAATGCCGCTGGAGCCACAATGTTCGTTTCATGCCTAGCCCAACCTAAGTACCACACCGAAGTCATAACATGCGCACAACAACCTACAGTGCAAGTTTTCTTTGAGAATGTGGTCACTTTGACGATTGAGCAGTGATCGACGACAAACGAGGCATAGGTACTTAAGTATGACCACGGCGAGATGAACCATAATTGGGTCACACTCATTGTTTCTATAAATCTGAGCATTAACAGTCTGCATGGATACATCAAAACACTCTTTACAAATGTAATCTTCTTCCATTATCTGAATAACAAATCAATTATGAGATTTACAAACCTGCAATGGAAATAAGTATATTTAATTTGTATTTTAACATGTTTCGCTTTAAACAGCTGCCTAAAAGAACACTTTAGCTAAACATGGGGAAAAGCTACATGCAACTAACACATTCGGTCAGCGGTTCGTCTTAGGGGCGTCACCGATTTCTAGTAGTACTAGTTCTATATTTCATAAAACTTGAAAAATATACATTAGCACTGCTAAATATCAATCCTTTTTTATAAAACAATCATTCCACTAGCATCTGTTGACTGAATACTAAATAGTTAGGTACTTGATTGTTATTATACTTACTATTACTGGAGATATCCAACTGCTAATTTTATTAGCGAGATGACTCTGCTATGAAGCTGAAGGGCCCGATAACGCCGAAGCGTATTAACACTTATGTTACAGGTTATACAAAGCCAACTCATAGAAGGCTCATGTCCATAGCTCTTTCCAACAAAAACGACAACGTCTAGATCCCAACAAAAAGGACTAAATCGGTATCCGTGTTACACAGGCCAAAGTAATCGTATGTGGTAGATATCGGAGTCCGTGGAAAATGGAAAACTTGTTAGGGTATCAGAAAATCCAAAATCGCTCAGTACAATACGTAGTGACAGCAAACGAACGACTGCAAAACGTCAAACAAGTGACAGCCTGTCATTCACGTAAAGAAGTTCGTTTTACGCGCCCTATCCACTGTACGTTTATTTTTCTTTCCACACCCTAATATAAAACTATAAAAAATCATAGCTAGTCATAAATTAAAAAGTGAAGTAAAAAAAAATACCACTTCGTTATTTTGAACATTTATTTACCACATAAACGAACAAGTTTTTTCGTATTATGTGAAACGAAACGTGTGTAAAACACGTTACGTTTCCAAAAGTCTTTTAAGAATGATAAACATTTTTTAGAATTTCTTTTTTTCCTGGCTTTATTTGAAAATTCAATTATGTGATACGAAATAAGCAAAAAATTAGCAATTTTTTAAGATATTTTACATCACTAGACGCGTTAAAAAAAAATCAGGTCAAGATTGAACATGATTCTTTGTACTAATTCACTGCTTTTCTTTCGCGTAAAGTCGTCTATCGTGTTTCTCGAACATCATTGAAGTTTATTTTATTGAGGTGGCTTATTTATATGTCAAATTATGATGGTAATGGTGATGACAATGATATTTATTTTTAAGGTATGATGGTAGCAATAACAATGAAAACAGGCATGGGGATTCTTCGCCGTCATCCAGCCCCGTGCATGTACTTATAATATCAAATACCGATTGTGACAAAAACAACATTTCTACTAATGCTATTTCTGAAGTAAGATTAAGGCTTATACTTGACACAGAAGTACTCGTTGCCAGCTTGATTTGCTAAATGTAACAAATAGCTTATTTCAATAGTCGCAGTATCTATTTACTGAAATATATATGGTCAAATTGAAACTTCATTTTTTTCAGATTGATGTCCAGAAAACATCTGATTTGTATAGAGACAGAAATTGCTATGAGGTACAAAAATACAGTGAAAATGTTAGTTTCAGCTCAGTTTTTGGTCCTTTTACTTTTACTTTTGAGCAGTATTTGGACCGCATAGATTCTTATTGTTTATCGTAAGCATTTATAATTATGTATTGTTAATGCAGGTTTGTAATATACTAACTGGAAGACACATTATTGATATACAGACATTTTTTATAAATTAAAAGTGGTGGCTGGTCACAAATCCCTTTTTAAATGTGGATTAAACTCAATTCAATTGGTTTCGGAACAGCAAAATAGTCTTCTTCTCGATTGAATTTGCAGTGCATGATGTGCAATGAATATTTTCAAATTTTAATTATTTTGTCATGATTATATTTTATTGTGATGGACAAGTTTTTAATAGTTTGTCCATTTTTTTACGTCACATGACCTAAGTCACTTGTGTCCAATATGATATATCGATTGATATAGCGTTTAGTCGCAGTCGGGTAATTACAGATAGGTTAGATAGGTGATTTTTTTTTTCAGATTAACATAAATAAAAAATCTGACTGGTATTATCAAGCTCAAGGTCTGCATATGCAGACCATGTTATATAACAAAAAAAAAACTTATTTACAGAAAAAAAAACATCCGACTTCCTTAAAAACACTACAAAGTGAAAAATAATTTCGGAAGTCGGTGTCTTAGGATCTGTATTTATGGTTTTTTTGCCACCGACTTCCGAAATTAAAGTTATTTTTCACTTTGTAGTGTTTTTAAGGAAGTCGGTTGTTTTTTTTTGTAAAAAAGTTTTTATTTTTAAATTTTTAGTTGTGGTATTCACCCTGCACTAATTCCAAACAAACAATGCATATTTATGCGATAGCAGAAATCGCGGTTGATTTGCTGTCATTTTTTAAAGAGTTCCGGTGTCTGTCTCCCGAACTCATCATCAGATCTATATGAAAATTATATGGGACCATTTCGGAATAAACCTCTTTCGAACAAAAAAAGAATTTTGCAAATCCGTCTATATATGACGGAGTTTTGGCCGAACATACATAAAAAAAAAACATATAAACATCCGAATTGAGAACCTCCTCCTTTTTGAAGTCGGTTAAAAAAACAAAATGCCTATTTGCTGTATGGTACGAAGATAATAAATTAAAAATTGAAGTACTGAAAAAAGATGACGAATTTCGGAGAAAGGAGATGGAACCCAAATTAGTCTATAATATGGATTGTCTGCTGAAAAAAAAAATATACGAGATCCTGAATATGTCATCAAACGAAAAGGGCAAGATGAGAATTGCTTAGAAACTTCAAATATTTCTGATGCGCCAGTACCAAAGTCAAGAAGGCTAGATTTTAGTAAATTTTAAATTATTTATATAATTGCCGTTTGCGTTAAGAATTCTATAATTACAAACAGTGTTGCCAATTTTATTTTAACGAAACCACAAATTGTGGTATTGTAACCCACCAGAAAACCACTTTTGGCGATCCCTCAAACCACCAGAAAACCACTAACATATTATGCCAGACAGATAATACCAAAATATTATTTGAAAATAAAACAACCATATTTAATTTTTTATTATAAAATTATAGTTCATTTTGATAAGTACAAAAAAAAAACTTAAAGGCTTTAATTTTTTGTACTTATTAAAGAAAGAAATCTAAGAATCTTCGGAAGAATTGGCTTCTTCTATGATTTCTGTTTTTGCAGTTGCATTGTTTACTAGTCACAATAAGTTAAAAAAATACATTAGAATTAATAGACTAATCAGAAAATATCAAAAATCATTGAAATGCCAAAAAGTTACTAGATTAAACACAAAACTTAGTCAAATAAATCTAAATTTAAAACAAGAATTAAAGAATTGTTATAGTGATTTACAGCTATGTAGTACTATGTATGATACGGACACTCAGCACCTTCGGGATGAATTGTTTGTTAGGGAATATGCTCTAAAGGATATCTTTAGTAAATATGAGGCTACTCAACAACAGAATAAATTTCCTTGGTCCCAATTTTTTGTACTACGCTATTGGGCAATTTATAGTTGTTGCAGCATTTTCTTTCGCGTTTTAAACCAGCACGAACTGTGAGAATTGTAGATAGCAAATCTAACTTCATTCAGTTTCTGTGTCTCGTCTCGATAACGTTCATTATACTAAATAATCGTTCTACGTCAGCGTTAGAATGAGGTAAAACTTGAATTGAACCACATAATTTGCACTTAGCACCAAAATAAACCAAAACCAGTAAAACATCCAACGCCAACTCCGAACTGTACTGTCCGTTGTATTTATATTTTTGTGCATTACAAACATTTTTGATTCAAACCAAACTTTTTTCATACAAATTAAGTCTATACTCAAAATTATTCAAGAAATTTATAAACTATTTTCGGGGAAACCCCGAAACCAACCACCTTAGTTCTCAGTGTTGCCTGATATCACATAAAATATATATTTATAACGTAAACGTTTGACTTATTTCCCGAACATAATTATGTTAATCGTACTAGTGGTTGAATTTCGTACCTTACCACTAACAGAAGCAACCAAAGCCACTAGAAAAATCGACTAGCTACTAAAACCAAAATTTGCCGGCTAAAAAGTAAGTCTGAACCACCAGATCTAGTCGTAATTCCACTAAGTTGGCAACACTGATTACAAAGTAATTTTATTTTAAACTCTTTACCTCTAACTTTTGATCACTCTTTTTTTTTGTAACGGATACCTTTAATAAACAATGGTGTACAATAAGTAGATATTTATACAGGGTGTCCAAGAACCTGGCGTCCAACTGGATTCCCACGATGCCCCAAGTTCTAACAGTACTCAGAAAAATATTTTAAAAAATCCACCCCATGTACTTACAGAATTATACTGATTTCAAAAAAAAAAAGGGGAAATGAGCACCCTGTGACATACTTTTGAATGCTGTGACTGCTAATGCTGATAATTTCGATATTTCTTGGAGGTTTTGTAATCTAGGGTATTGCTGTGTCTAAATAGAATGTAAAAATAAAGTACTTATTGTACCATTTTAAAATAAAATATTATTTTAACTAAAGGTGATATGGAAAACTATTGAATTTCGCAACTTTGACCGACTGTAGTGTAAAAAAAATGTACCAAAATAGTATGGCAAGTGACGTCAAATTTTGACGCGTTTATTCCTCTTTTTAAAAAGGTATAATACTTAAACATTAATTTGAAAAAAAAAAATTTTGATAATATTTTTACTCAACAACCCAATTTTTACGATGTCTTACAGAATTCTTAGAAAGAAAAATTTACGACGAATTGAATCTAACCTCTAAAGAATTACTATTGTATGCTCATAAAAATAACAACAGGCCTCTCAAAAAACAGGTTAGACCGTAAGGGACGGTATGTGCATGCATCTCACCATAGTGATTCGTTATTACAACAGGAGGGAGCAAGACAGAAACTATCTTTGCGATTTGCTGGTTCTTCTTTATGGTACCCCATTATTCAGGTAAGAGTGAGGGAGAAAAAGGTTAGAGGTGCGAGTGAGATAGATAGTGACGCTATCTGGGATCGTGCTATTTAGGATAACAGTACGGTCAGTACGCGTCACTGCCTCCTGCCGTTACTACGCACCTCTCTCTTATTGTTACCATTGATCACGTACTACGATTTAAAGCTTTGTTTATTGGACTCGATTACTCTTTGTGCTCTGGACTTTGAAACGAACTCTTTACGACGACCTTTGCCTGTGTTTGGACAGTTTGTGTTTTGTGTGTGCTACCATGGCGACCTACACTCCGCAAGAATACGCAAATATGCACTACATTTATGGAGAATGTAGAGGTAATGGACGAGCTGCAGCGAGACTTTACAGAGAAAGGTATCCGAGGGCTACGCGATATCCCGACCATCGAGTTTTCATTAATGTGCACAGATCACTATGTGACGGGCGGTTCCCCAATCAAGTAGCTGGTGAAGGACGACCCGTAAATGACTTCATACGCGATGAAGTTTTAGAGGCGGTGTCGGCAAATCCAAGCATCTCTGTGCGAGGAATAGAAGCTGATACGGGGATACCGAAGAGCACAGCACACAGTATTCTCCAAAAAGAAGAATATCATCCGTACCACGTACAGCGAGTGCAAAGTCTTTTACCTCGAGACTATCCGAGCCGAGTCGCGTTTTGTGAAACAATCCTGCAAAAACATCGAGAAGACGAAAACTTTATCGACAAAATTTTGTGGTCAGATGAATCAACATTTAAGAAGGATGGCTACATGAATCTACACAACTTGCACGAGTGGCATGTGGAAAATCCGCACTTGATGCGAGAAGATAGATCCCAGTACCGGTTCAAAGTGAACATGTGGACCGGTATTCTCTGTGGGAATATTATTGGTCCATTTGAGATGCCCGAGAATTTGACTGGCGAATCATATTTAAATTTTCTTCAAAATGATTTACCAAACTTACTAGAAGAGACCCCACCAGATATGTGGTTCCAACACGACGGCTGTCCAGCACATTTTCGCGTATCCGTTAGAGAGTTTTTGGACGAACAATACCCGAACAGGTGGATTGGGCGATCAGGAACAATCCCGTGGCCAGCCCGCTCACCTGACTTAAATCCGCTGGATTTTTTTTTCTGGGGAACTATGAAGGAGCTCGTTTATGCGAAGCCCATTAATGACATCGCTGGCCTTCGTGAGAAGATAACACAAGCAGTGCAGGTGATACGTCAAAAAAGTTACTCGCGAAACATAAAGCGGTCCTTTTTAAGGAGAGTGAGAGCTTGTATTGCCGCGGGTGGTCAACATTTTGAACATTTATTGTAATAAAATATCTTTAAACTAACATTCTTTGCTTTTATTCTACTGGGAACCCATCTACCTGTGTGTATTTCCTTCTTGCTCACTCTTGGAACCGAAGTAAATAATAGTAGTAACATAACAGTTTCTAAGATAAGAAAGGGTCCGACAGTTACCGTTAGTAGGTAGGCACTTCGTAAAAATTGGGTTGTTGAGTAAAAATATTATCAAAATTTTTTTTTTCAAATTAATGTGTAAGTATTATACCTTTTTAAAAAGAGGAATAAACGCGTCAAAATTTGACGTCACTTGCCATACTATTTTGGTACATTTTTTTTACACTACAGTCGGTCAAAGTTGCGAAATTCAATAGTTTTCCATATCACCTTTAGTTAAAATAATATTTTATTTTAAAATGGTACAATAAGTACATTTTTTTTACATTCTATTTAGACACAGCAATACCCTAGATTACAAAACCTCCAAGAAATATCGAAATTATCAGCATTAGCAGTCACAGCATTCAAAAGTATGTCACAGGGTGCTCATTTCCCCTTTTTTTTTTAAATCAGTATAATTCTGTAAGTACATGGGGTGGATTTTTTAAAATATTTTTCTGAGTACTGTTAGAACTTGGGGCATCGTGGGAATCCAGTTGGACGCCAGGTTCTTGGACACCCTGTATATGTAGTAGTTAGTGTTTATTAACAAACCTAATTGCAAAAACTATTTTATTTCCTAAAATAAATAAAGGCGTCTCTATTCCATCTATGTTCGGTAGGCTCAATGGCTCAACGCTTGGATCGCTCGCGGGACAAGAGTGCGGGGAGTGGAGGGGTGCATGTGGGCGGAGCTTGCGCGAAAATTATTTTAGACTGCCTGGTCTTAACACTGATGTGTCAGTTTTACATTTCTTATATATGAAATCTAAATAGTGTAAAAATCTTTCTCAGACGTTTACGGCTCCCATTACAACCCGTCTCCTCAAAGTATAGGGAATATATTACGTAGAATAGGCACCTGAAAAATAATAAATATAAATTATAGTACTTTTTTTTTACTGTGGTATGCGATCTTTACAGTGTTGAACTTCTGTCTAATTGTACACAGATCAAAATCGTCTAATTCTACCTTCAGCCAACTGTTTTGGTGTTTCTCCAGATAAGGTAACCGACATAGCCCGAAGAATTGCTAAACTGAAGTGGCAGTGGGCAGGGCACATTGCTCGCAGAACAGATGGCCGATGGGGCCAAAAGGTTCTGGAGTGGCGACCGCTTACGTATTTGATTTTAGAATGATGACAATATTTTGTAAAAAAACCTTTTGTTTTATTTTTTAAAGGGGAGTTATAATGTACCCGCGTGTGCGCTGACGCTTCATTTTGTATTCGAGTTAAATGCGCAGTGCCCGGCGATGGACAGTTCACCCGAAGACACCATCACCTATAGACGCGCTTACGATCTTACCAAATTCCTAATGTAATTCGTTCCGTGAAGTATATATTCAATCTAATCAGCATTTGATTTCTCTACGTACACACACTCACCTGAAGAACAACATACACGCACCCACATAATTTATACACGCACCAACAAAAACCTTACAGATTTTGTCACAATAAAAAAAATGAATTTATGATTGGTGAATGATGTTGTTTTGTGTAACACTTTATCCATTACCTTTTCGAAGTAAACATCCAATCCCCCAGGGGACTGTTCACGCTTCAAAGAATAAACTGCTCTAATACTAAATAGGTCAATTTTCAAATGATGGCTCAGCAGATAGGCTCATAATATCTTTACGGTCTTTTCATTTAAGCTGGTTAATTACTGAAATTAATTTGCAAATAAATTGAACAAGAACAGTTGGCTTTTAAGCCAATATTCTGTTATATCACACAAAATTTAAAAAAATCTACACCATTCTGAAATAAAAAGTGCGATTAAAAAAGTTCTGTTTAGTATATTTATGTTTAAATGTTTATTTCAATAATAATTTAAAATTTTACAGACATCTTATAGGCTATATTTTCTTTTAACAAATGAATTAGACATCTGTAGCCGAACTAGGCAAAAGCCTGTATTTCGGCTATCAGGGCTAAACCCTCAAATAATTTATACTTAAAAATAGCCACCAAGTAGAAATGTTAACAAATGCTTTGAAAAAAAAAAGTGAAATAAAATTATAATTTGATACAATAAAATAGTATAAAATTAAAGACAAAATTCATATTAAGTTAATAAGTAAAATTAAAGACAATATTAAGTAACTTATAATTAAATTAAAATTAATATGATATAATATATAATCTGTAATAAATTGTGTTTATGTCCTCTCTTTGTGTAATATTAGGTTGGGGAAAAAGTCTTTTCGCATTATAGTATGTATGAACTTGTAATAAAATCTCTTTGGCTATACTATTTGTATCCGGCTGGTTTTGGTATCATTGAAAGTTTAAATTTTAAAGAACATAATTCCAATTTCAAATTAGGAAAATGTGTGATATTCATTTGTTTTTCGTACCGTCAAGATGAGTGAATCTAATGAAGAAATACGATACATTTTAAAATTTTACTACAAAAAAGGTAAAAATGCAACGCAAGCCGCGAAAAAAATTTGCAATGTTTATGGACCTAGTGTAGTGTCTGTGAGAATAGCACAAATTTGGTTTAAGCGTTTTCAATCCGGAAATTTTGATGTCAAAGATGCACGTCGCTCTGGTCGCCCTATTACGGATAAAATGGATGCCATTTTTGAAAAAGTGTAGCACGATCGGCATACCAGTAGTTACGACGTAGCTGAAGAACTGGAAATTGACCAGAAAACAGTTTTGGCGCATTTGAAAAAAACTGGGTACACAAAAAAGCTCGACATTTGGGTACCTCACGAGCTCACTGAAAGAAACCTACCGTGTACTCATTTGTGATTCTTTATTACGACGTAATGAAACCGAACCATTTTTGAAGAAGCTGATAACTGGTGATGAAAAGTGGATCACGTATGACAAGAACGTGCGAGAACGGTCGTGGTCAAAGGCCGGTCAGGCTTCACAGACTGTGGCGAAACCCGGGTTAACTCGCAACAAGTTGATGCTGTGTGTGTGGTGGGATTGGAAGGGCATTATTTATTATGAGCTGTTACCACCAGGCAGGACCATCGATTCTGAACTCGCTTCGCGGCCGGAATTAATCAACAGAAGGGGTGTGGTTTTTCATCATGATAACGCTAGACCTCACACATCTTTAGCCACCCAACAAAAATTAAGAGAGTTTGGCTGGGAGGTGTTAATGCATCCGCCGTATAGTCCTGACCTTGCACCTTCAGATTTCCACCTGTTTCGGTCTCTTCAGAATTCTTTAGGCAGTGTCAGGTTAACATCACGAGAGGACTGCCAAAACCACTTGTCGCGGTATTTTGACCAGAAGTCCCAAAATTTCTATAGCAATGGGATCATGTCCCTACAAGTTGGCAAAAAGTTATCGAACAAAATGGTACCTACATACTTTAGTTAAATGTAAATAAACTTTTTTTTTAAATGTTTTGAATTTTCTTAAAAAATGCGAAGAAACTTTTTCCCCAACCTGTTATGATTATGTGTGTGCGTAAGTGTGAGAGGGTGTTTTTGGTAAGTAGTCAATCACCGTGGTATATTTAGAATGAGTTCAGTTTCTTCGTAAGTTAGTTTTTGTAAGTATTTTGTTAACTTTTTATTACATTGTGTTTTCGTTAGTGGGTAAATGTTTATGGCTCCATTTATTTTATAAGGTCTAATGAAGTTGGTAAATCTCGCGCTGAATTTAGTTGCAGTTATTTGAATCCTGACGAATACCATATCTCTTCTTCATTTTAGTAAGTTTAGCGGATTAAAAGTTTGTTTGCTGTGTTGGAGAAGAGTGACATTAAGTAGATATAGTTATCTTACTGTCAGAAACTCACAATTCTTGCACAACTGAGCTACTAATACTAACTTTGAGCACCGCACGTTGGGGGATCTCAAGATTCTTTAACGTATACAAATAGACAGTCATTTTTTTTTAAGTTCTAAGATATCCAGTTACTTGAAGTCAGAGGTCAAAGAGGAAGTAGTCACCCCATGAAAAATAATGTAATCCAGCTACACCCGGTTGGACTGCAAACCGACCTCAACATTTTACGAAAAAGCCTAGTTCATGTTTATAACATTTGAAAGATTTTTCGCCAGTGTTTGCCTATGTTTTGTTAACACTTGTAAGGTTGTAGCTGCCACCTGCAAACCATCAACACATCCGTACGCTGGCACCGCGGGCGCTTCACTGGTGATCGACCTCTTTGGTTGTCGCGACGTCCCCGTATGGGGGCGTGGCGGGCGGCATCGGAGCTCTGCTCCCCGGCCGCGGAGGGTATCACGGTGGCCCGCAAAGACGGGCCCCTCGATGTGTTGCCCCTTGGGCGAGCAATATGTGGGGCGCGTTAATAGTTAACGCGCCCCTGTGTGTGGTTGCTGTTTGTGTATCTGTGAGCGCGCCGCGGCGTTGAGTTATATCAACGCCGCTTTCTTCACAACGCCTTGGCGGTCAGTCCCCGCCAGGTGAGACCCCCGGTTGCCCGGGGGAGGCCCGGCGAGAGACGACCAGCGACAAGACGCTGACTCGACGCTCCCACAGATCACTGGTGATCGCGTGGAGACGCGCAATATTTATATGTGAGACACTTCGCACGCCAGCACTGTGCCGAGTGCGTCGTCACGCACCAAGCGGATGGATCTAGGAACTATTTGTAACAAAACTATAATATTAATACTGCTTTCCTATTGGTTAATAATATTCGAGTAATAGGTGTAACCCTCACTACCTAGTTAAGAATTTTAGCTATAAGTCTGTACATAATTATCATGGAAATATATACAATTTACTTACAATCATCTGGAGTTTTACTTTTATCACCTACCAAGCGCTACAGTGGTGACCCCGACGTGATACTCCAGCAAGGAACTCCAGATCCGAAGATTTAATTGAAGTGTGCTACCAGCCGTTCCACATCATGGCTGTATCAAGTAACGACCAAATTCAGGAACTCTCCGGTGTTTCGACGTCGCTGCGCATTCCACCTATCTGGCGCGACAGGATAAGACTGTGGTTCGCACAATTCGAAGCCATCATGTCCCCGCAGAAGAAAGGAGATCAAACAATGTTTGAGCTCGTCATCGGACAACTTGAGCGGCAAGATCTCGATGAAATATCCGACATCATTCTCCATCCACCGGAAAAAAATCGCTACGAAGCTTTGAAAACCCGGTTGCTCGAAGCATACGAAGAATCTGAGCAACGACAGGTGCAGCGACTACTCTCCGAAATGGAACTGGGTGACTTGAAACCATCGCAGTTGTTACGTCGCATGAAGAGTCTTGCTGGCGACAACATAAAGGACACAACACTGCGTATTATGTGGACTAATCATCTACCGCAATCTGTACGAGCAGTCCTCGCCGTCAGTGATAACATCGCGAAACGTTCCGACATCCACGAGCTGGCGATGATGGCCGACAAAATACTCGAGCAGGCGCAACCACATGGCGCGATCGCTGCAGTAGCCACGACACCTACCGCCCATGTACCTACAACGTCTACCGCCCATGTGCCTACATCGATCGAGGAGAAGATCGACATGCTGACCAGGGAAATCGCAGAACTCAAGGCAAGTCGATCAAACTATGAGCAACGTAGACCGTACAGCCGATACCGCTCAAGGTCACGTTCGTCAAGCAGGCCTAATCACCATCGCACACGACGCAGCGATACTCCACGACGAAACGAACAAACAGGGATCTGTTTTTATCACCGCAAGTTCGGAAAGGAAGCGCAGAGATGTACGCGTCCATGCACTTTCGAAGACGAAAAAATTCCTTCGGGAAACTAAACCCTGCGTTGGACGAGGCGGGAACCGGCGCAAACAACACATCGTACCGCCTATTTATTACCGACAGAAACTCACGTCTGTCATTTTTAATCGACACCGGTGCAAACGTGTCCGTCATACCACGGAAAAAAGGCGGGAAAGCAACGCCGACCGATTTTTGTTTGTACGCAGCGAACAACACCGTCATTCCAACGTACGGTGAAAAAACGCTGCAATTGGACCTCAACCTGCGAAGACCATACACGTGGAAATTTATCGTCACAGCAGTCAGCAAGCCCATCATCGGTGCCGACTTCCTAAAACATCACCAACTTCTTGTCGACATAGCCAGTCGATGTCTCGTCGACAAGGTCACAAACCTCATTGTCAAGGCACCAGTTACCTACACCGCCGAACCATCAGTAAGAAGTATCGATGTTGACCAGCCATATCATCAGTTACTGAGCAAGTACCCCGATATCTTGAGGCCATCATGTATGAAGGATACTCCAAAACACCGCGTGGAACACCACATTGAAACCACAGGCCCGCCAATCTACAGCAAAACCAGACCATTACCACCACATCGATACCTGTCCGTGAAAAAAGAATTTGAGACGATGATGCAACAAGGAATATGCCGTCCAAGCAAAAGCCCCTGGTCCACACCACTGCACGTCGTACCAAAGAAGAATGGTGACATTCGCGTGTGTGGTGACTACAGAAGATTGAATGACGTCACAAAGCCAGATCGATATCCAGTACCACGACTCAAAGATTTCACCTACCTACTACACGGGAAAAAAATCTTCACTACCCTCGACCTAAATCGTGCTTACCAACAACTGCCAGTATATGAACCGGACATCGAGAAGACAGCCATCACTACACCCTTTGGCTTATTCGAATTCCCACGAATGTGTCCAGGTCTGAAGAATGCCGGTCAGACATTCCAACGGTTCATACATCAAGTGCTCAACGGATTGGACTACGCATTCCCATTTATTGATGACGTCATAATCGCATCAGAAAATGAAACACGACATATTGAAGATTTACAAGAAGTGTTACACAGGTTAGACGAGTATGGTATTACTATAAATCCGTCTAAATGTGTCTTTGGCCAAGAAAACGTCAAGTTCCTTGGATACGGTGTGACAAGCGATGGAATCAAACCACCATTGGACAAGGTCAACGCTATCGCTGCTTACCCCAAGCCAGAGACGATACAGGACCTACGACGATTTATCGGCATGATAAACTTTTACCGAGATAGTGTACCAAACGCAGCCCACATACAAGCACCTCTGAACGCTTTTCTACATAACTCCAAAAAACGTGACAAGACAAAAATCGACTGGAACACGGAAGCTCTAGAAGCATTCGAGTCGTGTAAAGCCAGCATACAAAACGCAGCTTTACTCGCTCACCCATCACCATCACCGACTGACGCAATCTCCCTCATGTGCGACGCGTCGAATACATGTGCCGGAGCTGTATTACAACAACGTGTAAACCAGAATTGGATACCCCTCGGCTATTTCTCGAAGAAATTCTCTGACACACAACAGCGATATAGTACATTTGACAGAGAATTACTATCTATATACATGGCTATCAAACACTTCAGAAAAATGTTCGAGGGAAGAAAGTTAGTGGTGTATACAGATCACAAGCCGCTAACCTACGCCATACGCAAGCCGCCATCGGACAGTGACACACAACGGCGCACTCGACAGCTGTTATTTATCAGCGAGTTTACAACGGACATACGTCACGTGAGCGGAGTAAACAACGTCGTCGCCGACGCATTATCTCGCATCGAAACCATCGAATTGCCATCACCGATTAATTACGACGAGTTAGCACAAGCGCAAGACAAGGACAGCAACATAACCACCTTATCAAAACAAACGAACATTCAACTCAAGAAAATCGTCGTTCCCGGTACAAACAAATCAATAATCTGCGAAACATCAACGCCACACATTCGTCCGTACCTACCAGTTGACTATCGTCGCATCGCATT
This sequence comes from Aporophyla nigra, assembly GCA_947507805.1. NCBI lineage: Eukaryota > Metazoa > Arthropoda > Insecta > Lepidoptera > Noctuidae > Aporophyla > Aporophyla nigra. The sequence continues at coordinate 7,954,880 of OX382319.1, read as the reverse complement.
CAACGCCGTGCACAACACAAGTCACCCAGGATTACGAGCAACGCGGAAACTAATGCAACAGCGTTACTTCTGGCCAGCAATGAACACTGATATTGGCGAGTGGGCAAAAATATGTCTTGCGTGTCAACAGTCGAAAGTACAGCGACACAACCACAGCGACATCACTTCGTTCCCGCCAAGTGAACGATTCCAACACATACACGTTGATATTGTTGGACCACTACCTACATCTTCGTGTGGACACCGCTACCTGCTCACCATCATTGACCGCTGCACACGTTGGCCAGAAGCAGTACCTATGCAGGAGATAACAGCCGAAGTCGTCGCAAAAAAGCTGTATGAAACATGGATTGCACGTTTTGGTTGTCCAACAAGAATCACAACCGATCAAGGACGTCAATTCGAAAGCCAGCTGTTTCAAGACCTCGCACTATTACTAGGAGTGGAAAAAACCCGTACTACTGCCTACCATCCGCAGAGTAACGGCATCGTGGAACGCTGGCATCGAACACTAAAAGCCGCGCTCATGTCGCGATTAGTAAACAGCAACAAATGGATTATCGAACTACCCACAGTACTGATGGGACTACGAGCCGCGACGCGCACCGACACCGACACCAGCGCCGCGCAACTCACCTACGGACAAGCGTTACGACTACCAGGCGATTTTATATCACCATCGCCAGCTATAACGAACATGGACCAAACTTACGTCAATAATTTACACGAAACTATCACGAAGCTAACGCCGACATACCAACCGCATTCCAACAAGCGATGTATGTTCGTGCACAAGGACTTACAAACATGCAGCCACGTGTTCGTGCGTGATGACACCGTCCGCAAGCCACTGCAACGTCCATATAAGGGTCCGTACCAGATAATGGAAAGGAACGAGAAGTACTACACGATCCAGTTGCCTAGTCGAGCTGCAAACATCTCCATCGACCGACTAAAACCGGCGTACACGATCAACACTGAAGACCACGAACACTGTACTACATCACCACCAGCAGCGCCAGCTACTCCAGAAGTACACACCAGCCAACTTCCGACGAGCAAACCCGAAGCTGCACACCGCACCAGATCAGGCAGGATCGTCAAGATGCCCGTACGCTTCGCTCAGGGGGGAGTACTGTAGCTGCCACCTGCAAACCATCAACACATCCGTACGCTGGCACCGCGGGCGCTTCACTGGTGATCGCGTGGAGACGCGCAATATTTATATGTGAGACACTTCGCACGCCAGCACTGTGCCGAGTGCGTCGTCACGCACCAAGCGGATGGATCTAGGAACTATTTGTAACAAAACTATAATATTAATACTGCTTTCCTATTGGTTAATAATATTCGAGTAATAGGTGTAACCCTCACTACCTAGTTAAGAATTTTAGCTATAAGTCTGTACATAATTATCATGGAAATATATACAATTTACTTACAATCATCTGGAGTTTTACTTTTATCACCTACCAAGCGCTACAAGGTCTTTCATCAATGTGCATACGAATGTTTAGTTAAATTACTCTTTCGTTTAAAATTTCGTCGACATACATTACACTTATAAGGTTTGACGCCAGTGTGTATTAAAACGTGCTGTGTTAAAGAACTCTTTTGACTAAAACGACGATCACATACTTCACACTTGTAAGGTTTTTCACCAGTGTTGGTGTAGCGGCGTGTAAATAGCCAACAGGCGGGGAGCTCAAATGTGAAAAGTTATGGTTTGATAGTAATTATATTGATTCCTATGAAACCCACCCTGTGAGTTGAAGAATGATAAATGGTTTCGACGTCAGCACTGCAAAACTATTGGCCCACTAACTGTAGCGAGACGGTTGAAAAAAAAACACCATATTCACCACTTTTAAAATATACTGTATAATTTTGAAAAATAAGAAAAACAATAGTATATAAAAAGGTATTGTTAGACTGCAGGTTAACAAAACTGTTATTTTTTAAAGGCGAGTAAAACTTAGTGGTTAAACGGGTATAAGCAAAATTATCTTCGCGCACGACCAATTCCTAAAACGATTGCAATCGATTCAAAATATAGGCCTATGCACGTAGATCAATATGATCCGTTTTGTAACGTACACTAAGTTAAACCGTAAAATACACGTTATAATTATTAGTATGCAAAGTTAGATAACAGAGTAGAAAATAATTATTAGATAATCTACTACAGTAAAATGAGAAACTAAGTAATGTAAAGAGGTCCCTTAAAACTAGCCGGATGTGACGCTCTGGAAGGATGCCGTTGGTGCCGATGTCTAGCGACGCCAATGGATCGGTGTCAGCGAGGTCACCAAAACTCTGCGACGGGCGTCGAATGTCCGCAACTATGTTACGACGACGTCGACTAGACACGTCGTAGACCTCACAATGAGCCGGTTCCCAGAAGCCCGTCGGGGAAAAGCCAAAATTCGGCTTGTATGGTCGTCGTCAGCTAAACGGGAGAGTTGCACACAGAACTTTCACTTTGAGCGATAGCTTTCAGATAGCACTTAATACACGTAGGTTTATTTAAAATTTTAGGGCTCAATAATAGAAATTTTGGCGTGGAGGTTCCGAAAATAAAAATTCATCTGATTCGTTCGGATTCAATCTGCAGTCTCCCCGTTGACAAGAGAAAATTTTCGCCTTCAATTTTTACAGGTTCGAAATTTGAGGTAGAACAAAAAAATATAAAGGCCAGTGTTTCAAAAAAAGGTTGATTTAGAAACCAAAAAGTTTCGTCCGCAGCGGATTTACGCTGCAGTACCCCTTTTCCAGCAAAAAAAAGGTGTGTGGCAACCCTTAAAGAAAGTGACAACCCTAAGTGAGTGACCACCATATATCAGAGTGCCAAACCTATAAGACTGTCAAATGTATAATAACAACAGTACAGTAGAGACAACCCTACAGGGGAGGACTAGAATTAAATAAAGTAACTTAAATAACCTAACTTAATAAACCTATAAATAGTATGACTCAGTAAAGGAATTAAGAACTAACAACATCGCAGTGTAGCTGATACAGAATAAAATTGAAAGTCGACCTTCACTTAAACGTTATCAGTGCGAGCTCCAGATGTGTCCACTAAACCTAACAATAACAAAAGACATAAAATCTAGGAATTAATTAATGAAAATAAACGACCTAATTAAATCCTGGGAATTCCCTAAATATATAAAAGAACAAAGAAAAATAAACGACTTGCAGTCAGACATCATAACGACTTGCAGTCAGACATCATAACGACTTGCAGTCAGACATAACGACTTGCAGTCAGACATCATAACGACTTGCAGTCAGACATAACGACTTGCAGTCAGACATAACGACTTGCAGTCAGACATAACGACTTGCAGTCAGACAACGACTTGCAGTCAGACATAACGACTTGCAGTCAGACATAACGACTTGCAGTAAGACATAACGACTTGCAGTAAGACATAACGACTTGCAGTGAGACATAACGACTTGCAGTCAGACAAAATGACATACAGTCAGACAAAACGACATGCAGTCAGACAAAACGACATGCAGTCAGACAAAACGACATACAGTCAGACAAAACGACATACAGTCAGACAAAACGACATACAGTCAGACAAAAAACGACGTCAGATAAAAAATGACTTCAGTCAGAAAAAAAAATTAATACTTATAAGAAAGGTTAAATTAACGTAATTAATTATTTAAGAATATCTTTTATATGATATTTGCCGGTATGAGAGGAATCACAGTCTTGTAGGATATATGTAGTCCTAGACACGACCCTGATCACTCGGCATTTAATGAAGCGAGGAGCAAGCTTTCCAGAAAAATATTCACTAGCTGAAGACTTTGAAAAATTACGCCTCCATATAATGTCGCCAGTGTTAAGTGTAATTGCTGTCCGGTTTGTATTATAAGTTTGAGAATTTCGTAGGAAAGCAGAAGAGAGATTGTCTGCCACTTTCGCATAAATCTCAGCCATGGAAGTCAGATTCTTCGCGTGTTGTTCCCGACTTTCAGCTAAATTAGTGCTTAGAGTCTGGCTACTAGCGCGAAATGAATCCATACAGACCTCTCTACCGAATATGAGGAAGTTAGGCGTGAAACCTGTCGCTAAATTAATACAGGAATTAAGATAAAGTTTGACTTTGGGTAACAATTTTGCCCAATTTCTTTGGTTCTCACCAACTAATATGCTCAAACACGTCACGACACTTTGGTTATAGCGTTCTACCACAGTATAAAAACTTACAGTAGGACGACGCCTTTGATCTCCTTGTAAATGCCGACAACGTGTAGGCATTGTCGCAAGAGCTAGGGTTGTCTCAAGTAAACTTTTTTAAATTTATTTTAGATCAACATTATTGCCTAACCATAATTTGCATCTGAAATTTATAATACAGGAACTATTATATTAATGTGCTTCGTCTATGGTCTGACACGCAAAAATATACAATTCTAGATTGAGGTTGAGAAAAAACACATGTCACAATCCAAGATGGCGGATATTTCTCTAAATTAAATTTCATTTAGAGAAATATCTGCCATCTTGGATTTGAAAATTGATGTTATTTTCATAATCTTCACCCCAAGAAATCACAAAATTGACACGAATAACTATTTTTTTTTTTTTTCAAAAAATGTCCTTCATACTGGGTCAGGTACACTTGCACGATAGACATTTCCGCGAAAGACACTTGACCTCATTTTTATTTGTAGGGATTTCGTAAATCTAGAAAATGACACCCATGACGAAAAATTTGCAAATTTTCGTTGCGCCATCTTGGATTTTAATTTTGACCCCATAGTCGGTTTTAGCGACCTCTAAACCCATGAAAATGATACCCATGACGAAAAATTTGCAAGTTTTCGTCGGCGCCATCTTGGCCGCCGCACAATAAATAAATATCGGCTACACGTCGCGCCGCCATGTTGGCTTTCTATTAAATAAACAATATTTTATTTATTTGTTTACCTTTCATCCATGCGCGGCAATTGATGAAATCGCAATTCTTTATTAATGTAAGATGACGACTTGCAATCCTTCACAGCACACGTCGTATGCACCATTTTAATAAAATTATTTTTAATTAATTAAAACAAAAATAAAGTGACACGATAGCCCTGAAAGTTTTATCCCGAACTACTAACACGGTAGCGTATGCAGTTCGGGAGCGCCCTTCCCCCGTCTCGCCCCTCACACCCCGCACGATTGCCCTGTCTAGACGTCTTCGTCGGACGACTGTATGATTTTTAGACTGTGGTTCTACCGTGTTGGCTTGAGGAGTATAATAAGGGGTATACGTTGGGGAATCAATGTGAAAAGACCTAAGAAAATTTATAAACTGTTTACTACGAAAAACTGTAGCATTATCACACAGTATTGACCGCGGAACTCCGAAATTAAAAAATATTTCAGATTCCAAGGATTTAATAACTGAACTCGCGTCAACTTTTTTAAGAGGAACAAGCCAGACATATTTAGAGAAAACGTCGACCATAGATAGAATGTATTTGTACCCAAAATAAGCGATAGGTAAAGGTCCTATGATATCGATAGAAATCATTTGTAACGGCAAGGAAACCTCCTTGGGATAACACATTTGACCACGTGGTTGAGTATTCGCGATCTTATAGGCTTTACATGCCTCACATTGCCTTAATGTTTCTGTAACATCCCGATACATGTTCGGCCAATAGAAGACATCCTTGAGCTTAAGATAAGTCTTTGTGACTCCAGGATGTATGGAGTAAGGATTATTATGGACTTCCCAAATCGCAGATGGAACCTTTTCAGTGGGTAAAACCACGCGCCAAGGATCAGAACACAAAGGACTAACGATCGGCATGCGTCTTAGAAGAACACCGTTCCGAATGGTGTATGCTGGAAACATTTGTGGAGTATCGCGAGCACCTAAATAAACCTTTTTATACCACCTATCATTAGTATGGTCTGGACCTTGATCGAAAGTAACTGGACTAGCATACATTCTAGATAGAGCGTCTGGAACGACGTGTTGTGCACCCTTGCGATGAACGATGTCAAAAGTATATTGAGAAATAATAGTAGCCCATCGAGCTAAACGTCCGGAAGGGTTATTCAGCGTAAGGAGCCATTTTAAGGCCATATGATCCGTTATAACAGTGAACTTCATCCCGTCTAAATAGCAGCGGAAATGTTTAATAGAATCAAGAACAGACAAAAGCTCACGTTCAGTAGTACTATAATTACGTTCCGCTTTGGAAAATAAGCGAGAATAATAAGCAATAGGATGTTCAACGTTATCAATTTTTTGTGAAAGAACCGAACCAAGACCAACAGATGATGCATCGCATTGTAAAATGAAAGGCTTCGAAAAATCAGGACAAGCCATAACAGGGGTATTAATTAGCGCCTCTTTTAATTTGATAAATGCATTATCGGCGGCATTATCCCAACTTATAGGGTCACGACCCTTCCTTTTTCCTGTAAGGGCAGTGAGTGGAGCTATTATGGATGAAAAACCATCAACGAAACGTCTATAATAGGAACACATTCCAATGAAACCGCGCAGTGATTTAGCGGTAGTAGGAGTTGGATAGTCCCTAATAACATCAAGCTTGCTGGGATCAGTTTGTAAACCCTTTTCGTTTACAATATAACCCAAATATTTTAATTCGCTTTTACAGAATTCACATTTTTTAAGGTTAATAGATAAGCCGGCTTCTTTGAGGCGTTTTAGTACCTTTCTAAGGAGTGCGAGGTGACTGTTGAAATCTTTGGAAATCAAAATTAGGTCATCAACGTAACCGAAAACATAGTTATCACTAAGTAAATTCAAAATTGACAATCATATCCGTAAGACGTTGCATCTCAGAAGCTGCATTTGTGAGACCAAATGGCATTCTGACAAATTCGAATAAACCACGTTGAGGTACTATAAAGGCAGTTTTCTCGCAACTCTCCTTATCGGCAAGGGGGATCTGCCAAAATGCGCTTCTAAAATCAAGCGAGCTCATATATCTAGCACCGCGAAGGTTATCAAAGATATCGTGAATACGGGGAAGAGGATAAGAATCCCTGGTAGTAACGCTATTCAACTTCCTACTATCGACGCAAAAACGAACAGAACCATCCTTCTTAGTAACCATTACCACTGGACTAGCCCAAGGAGAACGAGAGGGACGAATGACACCCATCTCTAACATCTTATCGATTTCCTCATTAAGAATCTTTAGTTTAACAGGAGAAAGAGGGTAAAATCGTTGTCTTATTGGTGGTCCTGTTGTGTTTATTTTGTGTGATAGCCAAGTAGTCTTACCAAGGCCAATTTTATCATTGATGAGTTTGAAGATGAAATATCTTCAAACTCATCAATGACCTTTTGAAGGCTTAACTCTTGATCAGGTGAAAGAATGTTACGAGGATGAATGTAACGAACCTCTCAATAGAAGAAACTTGAGGAGGAGAATGAGTATCAGAAGGCAGGAACATATTACCTTTGATATTTTTGGTTAAAGGTTGTACCATTAAACTTAACTGGGAGATAAATAGTTCCCAAAATATCAATAGGCGAATTATTAGCGGAAATAACACGAGGACACGAATCATTTGTGTTCAGTGAGATACCTAGTTGCTGAGTTAAACGATCACTAATAAGGGACATTTGAGCACCAGAGTCAAGAAGAGCTCTAACAACTTGGTTACACAACAAAATCTCGATAAAAGGGCGGTTATCAGACGAATCGGACGCTATCACCGGTGACACTGTACGGAGTAATGCGTGTCGCCGGTGGTTTAAACATTTTTTGGATTGCATTTTGGGCAATCTCGAGTTATAAAACCAGGTGTGCGGCACTTAAAGCATAGCATACCAGGAAAATTTGGGCAAGTACGATAGGGATGCCCGGTTTTATTGCATTTTGGGCATTGTTGTGTACTGGTTACGCTTGCAACGGATTTAGTTGATTTGGATGATTTTGTCAAAAAACTTTCGAAATGAGAAACTGTATCGACAAGTTCATCCAGGTTTTTAAACTTGTGAATCGATAGACATGGAAAATATTTATTGTGCATATTATGAATAATTATTTCTAATAAATCATCTTTACCGATCGGTTTGCGCAATGAATCGTTTAATCGCGAGATTTTCCTGGTAAAATCTCTAACAGATTGATCAGGTTTTTGTTCTAGAGTTCTAACCTGTTGTTCAGTTTTGAACTCGAAATCTATAGGTCCAAATGATTTTAAAAAGTTTTGTTTTAATTCAGGATAAGTCATATCAGGTCGGCGAATTGACCTGTAATATTCCAAAGCGTCGCCAGTCAACAGTTCATAAAAGCGTTTAAGGAGATAACCATCTGATATGTCGTCTCCCTCTTTTCGTTCCTCAATAGACGAAAAGAACTCCCTAACAGACGTATCGCCAGAGAAACTAACGTGCCATTTCATAAGTGAGAATCTTTTTTGGGGGTAAGGCGGACAATCTACAGATTTCATAGGAGATGGAAGACTAGAACCTGGAGTTGCCCTAGGTGGGAGCGGTGGTGGTCTAAAAATAATCGGGCTTTCGCGAAGGGGTGTCTCACTAATAGAAGCTTCTTCTGCCATGTTTATAACTCAAAATAAAAATCAGAGATAAATGACAAGTCTGCTGAAACTAGCTGGAACACGTTAGATACCGAGTAGTAAGATCGATAGGGAAATAGGACGACAAATAAACGACAAAGATAACAGCTGGGCTCAGAATCTAAAAAAAGAAAATAGACACTAGCAAACCAACATTCAAAAAACTTACCTTATTATCGCGACGCCTAAACATCCACACATCAAACACACACTACGGGAAACTAACTACAGCTACCTATAGGAATGGAATAAAACACGGGTTAAATATGTATTTCTTTGGGGGAGAAATAAAAGAGATAGATATCGGGTATGGTTACAAAATTATTCTTTGAAATAATAATGCACAAACATCACATTAAAACAAGGAACAACTTCAGTAAGCAGTACTGTAGTCCACACGCGTATGAGGTATATTCAACGAAGCATCCGAGACAAAATCCTTTCAAGTTCCACACCGGTTTCTGTCCGATTGTAAAATCTGAAACTCACAATAAAATTAAAATTTGCTCATATGGAGCAACCACACACACGGTAACAAAAAAAAAAATTATTAGTAATGAACTTACCTTTAGTTCGGGCGCCAATTTGTAGCGAGACGGTTGAAAAAAAAAACACCATATTCACCACTTTTAAAAATTACTGTATAATTTTGAAAAATAAGAAAAACAATAGTATATAAAAAGGTATTGTTAGACTGCAGGTTAACAAAACTGTTATTTTTTAAAGGCGAGTAAAACTTAGTGGTTAAACGGGTATAAGCAAAATTATCTTCGCGCACGACCAATTCCTAAAACGATTGCAATCGATTCAAAATATAGGCCTATGCACGTAGATCAATATGATCCTTTTTGTAACGTACACTAAGTTAAACCGTAAAATACACGTTATAATTATTAGTATGCAAAGTTAGATAACAGAGTAGAAAATAATTATTAGATAATCTACTACAGTAAAATGAGAAACTAAGTAATGTAAAGAGGTCCCTTAAAACTAGCCGGATGTGACGCTCTGGAAGGATGCCGTTGGTGCCGATGTCTAGCGACGCCAATGGATCGGTGTCAGCGAGGTCACCAAAACTCTGCGACGGGCGTCGAATGTCCGCAACTATGTTACGACGACGTCGACTAGACACGTCGTAGACCTCACAATGAGCCGGTTCCCAGAAGCCCGTCGGGGAAAAGCCAAAATTCGGCTTGTATGGTCGTCGTCAGCTAAACGGGAGAGTTGCACACAGAACTTTCACTTTGAGCGATAGCTTTCAGATAGCACTTAATACACGTAGGTTTATTTAAAATTTTAGGGCTCAATAATAGAAATTTTGGCGTGGAGGTTCCGAAAATAAAAATTCATCTGATTCGTTCGGATTCAATCTGCAGTCTCCCCGTTGACAAGAGAAAATTTTCGCCTTCAATTTTTACAGGTTCGAAATTTGAGGTAGAACAAAAAAATATAAAGGCCAGTGTTTCAAAAAAAGGTTGATTTAGAAACCAAAAAGTTTCGTCCGCAGCGGATTTACGCCGCATAACCTTCAGAACAGCTCCGGGACACCTCACCAGCAACTGTCAGCAGCTCACACCGTGAAGCACTTTCACGAGACAGATTGTCAGATCACTGTTGGGTATTTATAACGAGTTTCTTCAAACTTTAGCTGTCCTTCTCGGTGAAAAAACCAACTTTTCCTCAAAATTACAAGAAAAGCACCGACCGACATTTTTCGAGCGAGACAGGACGCGTGCGCGCTCAGGGAGCGGTGGCAAAACTATCGCACTAGTGTCGCCAGGCTCAGCGAATCCCATCGCACGAGCCGAAAGGTGGGCGAACCAAATAGCCACAGATACTAACATATAGAAACCATTTGAAACGAATTATTTATTGCTAAAGAAATGACCTAATACTTAGGTATAACAGAAATAAGTATTAACAAGTCAATTTGGGTCACTTAAGGTGCCCAACCAAGTGTGTTTACGCATATGGATTATTATTTGACCCTTTTGTCTAAAACTACGCTCACAATATCAAACTTGTAAGGTTTTTTTACCAATGTGTCTTAAAACATGCCGTGCTAAACCGCGCTTTTGACTGAAACTACGCTCACAAGTATCACACTTGTAAGGTTTTTTACCAATGTGTCTTAAAACATGCAGTGTTAACTGGCTCTTTCGACTGAAACTACGCTCACAGGTATCACACTTGTAAGGTTTTTCTCGAGTGTGTATTAAAACATGTCGTTTTAAATCACGATTTACACTAAAACAGCGATCACATACTTCACACTTGTACGGCTTTTCACCAGAGTGTTTTTTACGAACATGGGCTTTTAAATGAGACTTTACTCTATAACAACGATCACATACATCACAGTTGTAAGGTTTTTCACCAGTGTGTATTGAAACATGCGTATTTAAATTACTCTTTTGACCAAAACAACGATCACATACTTCACACTTGTAAGGTTTTTCACCAGTGTGTATTAAAACATGCTGTGTTAAATGCCTCTTTTGACTAAAACAACGATCACACACTTCACACTTGTAGCGTTTTTCACCACTGTGTATAAAAACATGTCGTTTTAAATCACCCTTTTGAATAAAACAACGATCACACACTTCACACTTGTAACGTTTTTCACCAGTGTGTATTAAAACATGTCGTTTTAAATCACCCTTTTGACTAAAACAACGATCACACACTTCACACTTGTAACGTTTTTCACCAGTGTGTATTAAAACATGTCGTTTTAAAACACCCTTTTGACTAAAACAACGATCACATACTTCACACTTGTACGGGTTTTCACCAGTGTGTGTACGCATATGGATTATTAATTGAGCCTTTCGACTAAAAAAATGATCACATACATCACAGTTGTAAAGTTTTTCACCGGTGCGTATGCGAATATGTTTTGTTAAATCATATTTTCGATTGAAACTGAATTTACAGTTAAAAGGTATTTCACTAGTGCGTGTACGCTGATCACATTTATAAGGCTCTTTGAAATTATCATCGAGTTTAGACGTATATCTTTGCGTTGTACAGTCAACTGTCGAGTCAGATTTTTCTTTTGATGTTTGCTTGGTTGTTATTAGATCCTCTAGGTTTCTTCTTTGTGTGTTTTGTTTCTGTTTCTTCGCTACGGTCACCCCTGCGATTATAAATCTGGTAAGTATAATGTAGAAAGAAGGTTGACATGCACACGAATAACAAAATAGCGCTTCGCATGATTTACACTAAGATCGAAAAGGAGGGATTTCTGTTGACACTACATTTAACAACCAAAGACATGATGAATAGAATAGTACTTGGAACTGACCATATTTCCTCAAAAAAACAAACAAACCCTGTTTAAGGAAATTATTAACACAATCATTCACATTTACAAGGATTCAACTTTGTATCAATTAGATGAACAATGTTATTCAAGCAACCATTATTATTGCTTTATATTAATTTTTTTTTTTATCATTGATTACGCTGACGCCTGTTATTTGGATGCCACCGAGGAGCTTTTAAATAAACTTGAGCGTTTACAAAATATCTGTATTCGTTTTGTTTTTAATCTCGGAAAGTATGATCATGTTTCCCAATTTCGCAAGACACTCAAGTTGCTCCCTATTCGACTTCGTAGGAACTCTCGGATATTATGTCTGCTATTCAACCTTCTCCACAATCCTAAAACACCATCTTACCTGCGGGACCGTTTTTCCTACGCCCGTTCTCCAGATGCGCTTTGTAGGTCGCATCTAAGAAACCTCCTGAAGTCCCCTCCCCACTCCACTGACTTCTACTCCTACTCCTTCACTATGCACGCGGTGCGGTTATGGAATGCACTTCCGCCTGACATTAGGGACTGCCAAACAGTTGCAAATTTTAAAAGAAGAGTGAAAGAACACTATCTTTCCGTATCGACATAGTTGTGTTTGTATTTATTGTTTTAATTACAATTTAATGTTATTTATTTTAGTAGTCTGTATGTATGTATCTATGTATGTATGCTTGTTTGTATGTATGTAAGTATATTTTTATATTATTAGTTTAATTTTATTAAGTTAATAGTTTTTGATTATATATATTTTATTTTCTCATACTCTTACACACGCTGTCTACATCTCTGTATCTTCTCTCCTATCGCAGGTGTGCTGGAAGAGATTTCTTTAGAAATAAGCATCACCTTTGTACTAATTTTTCTGTTCTTTTCTTCTTGTCTGTTTATATATGTGTGTACATAAATGGTTAAATAAATAAATAAATATTTAAACGAAACTATTGAGGATACCATTAACTTGAAATGAATCTACAGTTTAATATACCCACAAAAACCCCAGAAAGTTTCAACTGAATCCATAGAGCCGTTTTTTTTTGTTTCATTCGAACAAAATTTTGAAAAATAATACAGGATCACTTTTTTGGACTCACATAGTCCAAAAAAATGATCCTGTATTATTTTTCAAAATTTTGGACAAAATTAATTGTGCGGGACAAGTGTTAAATAACAGTGCAAGGGACAAGTGACTAAGAAATAGTATATATAAAGTGATACATAGACGCTGATAGGACAGTACATAAGTTATAAGTGAACAATATTTTACGTAAGTAGTGCCGTAGTAATTCATTCGTGACTAGTTTAGTAGTAGTTAAGTGTTTATGTTTCATGTTGTGTTTATATTGAATTTTATATTTTTCTAAGATAGAACCTAGTTTTTAGACCCTAATTATACTGGGTGACTTTTTTTAACGTCTTGAAAAAAAATGGGGGTAATAGGTGAACGGAGTAGAAGCCTTTGGCATCGAAATTTTTATTATTTTTATTTTTGAATAACATGTAATGAAATCGATCTAGCAATAAACACTACACATTTAAAGTAACATTTTCATACAAGAACAACAAAAACAGAAATTTGAAAAAAAAAAAAACAATTAAAATCAATCGAAACTCAAATCATACGCACCCTACTCAATGCGCGGCATATATCAATGATTTCGTAGCGCGGTCCTACCCTTTGAAGCCGACCGATAGGCGGCTTCATTGATCTTTCGCAGGCGCACGAGCCGCACACGCATCCTCGTCCGCCCGCGTCCCGTGCTCCTTTAGTCACCTGCGATGAATCTGAAGGCCTTCCTGCCTTCTATTCTAGTTACAGAACACACCCTATGAAGGTCGAGACGGTAAAAAATGTCATCCGGTATATGATTTACCTATGTAAATAAAGGAAAATTTAGTGAAAAACGCGAAAAATGACACGCGGTCCCCATTACGGTAAAGGTTCGAGGCATGTAAGAAAAATGTGCCGCGCGCTGATTGGCTAATGTATTTAATGTACTTTATTTTAATCTCTTTGTGATTGGTTGATTAAATAGTAAGCACTTAGCAAAAAATGTATAAAAATAGGAACATTACGCTCATTCGGCGCCCTCCAGAATCGTTTTCTCCGACAAGCCACAGGTGCGCCTTGGTATGTTAGGAATATCAATCTCCATTTAGATCTCAGGATCCCTACGATCCAGCAGTACATGAAACGCGCTTCGAAGCGTTTCTTCGATAAAGCAGTGACCCACCGCAACCCTCTGGTTGTCGCGGCAGCTAGCTATACCCCCTCCCGTATCAGTAAAGTCCGCCGTCCGCGGCACATTCTCAGCGAACCCGATGATCCCACTACTCTCCTCCAGGAGAGTCGAAAAGAGACCAGTACAGTGAGAACAATACACAGACACAAATCGTACCGACCTCGCCGCCGAGGTCCGTCGTCGCGACCCCGACTTAACAGTCCCTCCCGACCCTTGCATGAGCCAGCCCGCGATGCTGCGCCTGTAGCTTTAAATTAGCCCCTAAATAATTTAACCCAGATCCAGCATGTCCCTTGCTGCCCTCCCCCAGTGATCGCCTAAGCCGAGGTGCGAACCCCCCTCGGGGTTACCCTTAGGACTTTCGCTTTTGTTTTAATTTTTACTATGGCCCGGCTGGAGGTCTAAAAAGTTTAACTTTTTAGAAATCACCGGTCGAAAATCCGTTTAAGTAGTCAGAATCTTTTCAGATTAACTACGAGATGTCCTACAAAAAAAAAAAATAACTCGTTCGGCGCATTCGACGCCCGGCTACCTTTGAAGAAAGTACTCCAATATATGATGAAAGAAGTCTCCAGTGGTTTCATTTCCCGCCAACCCAGCACACAAATGAGGCTGTAAGCCACATTAATAAACATTGGTGCCGATTCTGTTGTACACCGAACTAAACTGAATTATCTCTAAAATTCCTTACTTTTGGCTATGAGAATTTTAACGCTATTCTGCAAGAAAAAATCTCTAAATTTAAAAATTATTTCGACACGACTAAAAACGGATTTGACAATGAACATGTATGAAGCTGAAACTAGCAGCCACAAGACGAGCGTCACCAGGGACGAAGAAATTAGTGGGGCTAAGACCCCAAACTATATTTTCAATGTGAAATTATGTTTCACTGCAATAATAAGCCTGTATAGGTGTGTTTGCACTTCTATCAAGTAGGAAAAATATAAGGTGTAATTTCTGCGAAGATACTCTAATAGTTTGGTTATATCTTTCCTTCTGCACATACGAACTTGCTGAAATTTGTCCCAGAACTTCTGTTTAGTGTGACGAAATAGTGAGAGTAATTTCAACCAAGATACCCTATTAGTTTGGTTGTAAAAAAATATTTTATCTCAGGACAATGACTTTTTATTGTTTAAAAAGCTATATCTTTCCTTCTACACATACGAACTAGCTGAAATTTGGCCCAGGACTTTTGTTTAGTGTGAAGAAATAGTGGGAGTAATTTCAGCCAAGATACTCAAATAGTTTGGTTGTAAAAAAATATTTTATCTCATAAAAATGATTTTTTATTGTTTAAAAAGCTATATCTTTCCTTCTACACATACGAACTTGCTGAAATTTGTCCCAGGACTTCTGTTTAGTGTGAAGAAATAGTTGGAGTAATTTCAGCCAACATACTCTAATAGTTTGGTTGTAGAAAAATATTTTATCTCAGAAAAATGATTTTTTATTGTTAAATCGCTATATCTTTCCTTCTACACAGACGAACTTGCTGAAATTTGTCCCAGGACTTCTGTTTAGTGTGAAGAAATAGTGGGAGTAATTTCAGCCAAGATACTCTAAAAGTTTGGTTGAAAAAAAGTTATCTCAGGAGAATGATTTTTTATTGTTAAAACGCTATATCTTTGCTTCTACACATACGAACTTGCTGAAATTTGTCCCAGGACTTCTGTTTAGTGTGAAGAAATAGTGGGAGTAATTTCAGCCAAGATACTCTAATAGTTTGGTTGTAAAAAAAAAATATCTCAGGAGAATGATTTTTTATTGTTAACCCATTTGGACCCAAATACAAACGAAACAAAGATTTATGAAAAATTGTTTATTAAATAAACGACAGGAGGCTTATGAGGGGAATTGAACAAAAAATCTTTAAAAAAATAATTAGTAAGTATTAAAAAAAACACTGTCCTTGTACAGGGACAATGGGCACAAGAGTGGTATTTCAAAGCAATTATTATTTTTAATGCACAAGGTTTTTATGCATTTTTTGCATTGCCATCGTACCTTTTATGGCAAACAACGCATCGTAGGTGGTTAGGCAGTCTCTGAGGAAAGTGTCCAACTCCATCTGCTGCCAGTCCTGGTACTGCGGATGATGGTTTTCGTCTTCGATCTTGGCGTCCATTAGATTTCAAGTAAGATCTCGTGATGATACGACGAAATTGAAGCTGATCTAGCTGATATTTTTTCTTCATGGGTCAGAGTATGCAGACGCCAAGATTAGCAATAGCTAAATCTAACATATATGTAAACAACATCCACGACCATTTTTTAGCTCGAATTGCGGATCTATATACTGCAACAGACACCGACACCACCCATGCCTTTATCATAGTTTTGGAAAACGTGTGGGATGTCCATATCTACTTTTTTTCTTCTGTAAACCGTCCCATCTCTTTACCTTGCCCAACGGGTGTACACTGTCATAGTTGGTGCCCATAGTACACACGCTATTGTCAAGCCAACGAACGAACAAAATTTGTTTAGCAGTATCAAATCTGTAATCATATAATTATGATTACAGATTTGATACTACTAAACAAATTTCTGATGCTCTCTTCTTCTTTTTTGATAAGAACATTAGCCAGTGGTCGTATTTTGTACATTTTATCAGTGGACAGTTTTGTATTGACTAAAATCATCTGCATGACTTCTTCATCAAAACACTTTTCAAATATCTCTAATGGCCCTAAATCTTTTAGTTCAGTAACTAAGTTTTCTTTGCGCCTATTTAGATTTTCATCAGTTGACGCAATATTTTCGTAGGATCTTTCGCATTTACGCCACTTTGGTTCAGTTTCCGAAGGTTTTCTAACTTGTTTTTGTAAGGGCTCTTCATCGCTGCTGTCCCAGTTGTTATCACTTTGAGAAGCAAAAACTTCTACTCTGCCAGGAATGTCCCGAGGTAATATATTCTGTTGGATGTTGTCTTCGTCAAACTCTTCTTCATCAGTAAGAATACTTGGATCTGGAGGAATAGCTACCAATTCATAATCAGTTTCCAGATCGTCTCCTGCGTTCAAAATACTCTCCAGTGCTTCTTCAAGCCCTCGGTAATCATTTATTAGATCAAATTGCCTTTTAGTCATTATTGATAAGGAATGGATTCAAAAAAAAAAAATAGAAAATAAATACAAATTGAATATAAAAATATAAGTGATGTGCCCAATGTCCCTATATAGGGACACTTGAATAAACTATGACCTCCCGTCAACAAAACTTCAAAATATACAGGTATTATCCATTTATATTCTTATTGATAGTACTATCTAATAATTATCCCAAAAAAGTGATAAAAATTTGCATAGCAACATACAATAAAAAGCCTTACTTCGTGAAGATAATTTTTGTTTTAACTTCTGCGGACGAAAGTAACAATTCGATCACTTTATTCCAAAAAAACTGTCAATATTTAAAATTAAATTCATAAGATACACTACTTAGCATACGAAATTCAGTTTAAAATTAAAGAAATCTAAAATATATGAAAACTTGTGGGTAGTTGAACAACTGTCCCTGTATAAGGACAGCGGATCCAAATGGGTTAAAACGCTATATCTTTGCTTCTACACATACGAACTTGCTGAAATTTGTCCCAGGACTTCTGTTTAGTGTGAAGAAATAGTGGGAGTAATTTCAGCCAAGATACTCTAATAGTTTGGTTGTAAAAAAAAAAAAACTCAGGGGAACGATTTTTTATTGTTTAAAAAGCTATATCTTTTCTTCTACACATACGAACTTGCTGAAATTTGTCTCAGGACTTCTGTTTAGTGTGAAGAAATAGTGGGAGTAATTTCAGCCAAGATACTCTAATAGTTTGGTTGTAAAAAAAAATATATCAGGGGAATGATTTTTTATTGTTTAACCCTTTTTTTTGGACGGGAAATCATCAAATGAATTCTCCCGCTCTGGGCGGAGCGGGAGGGTGTAGCAGATTTTTACTGACTAAAACCCACCCGTGTTCCTTCAGTTGCCCATGTGCCAGGGTCACGGTATCTCTTTCGAACAATCACGCGACCCCGGCAGGCATCGGTCCTAGCAGACCCCTTCAGTACTGCTGACATCTCTTTGAGGCGCGCGTGGAACACTACGCGCCGTCGACCCGAGCTTGGTCCTTACCGGGCGGCGAGTTACACATTGCTCGCCACCCGCAAGCTCGCGCCTACGGTGGCCGGGGGTCCGCAATCGACTCCCGGCGCCCGGGGCGTCTCCTCCTGCGGCGGCTAGGGACGTGAGGGCGCAGAGACTGCCACTCCCTCACGCGCCCCGCCTCCTCCATCGTGAGCATTACTGCTTCGCAGAAGGAGGTGACGGCCTCCCATGCCCCCTCGCTCCGTACCATGGCTCGCACCAGGGCCGGACGCGAGAGGTCGCCGCCGCCGATCGCCTCCACGAGGACACGGCGGTTTGTTTAAAAAGCTATATCTTTTCTTCTACACATACGAACTTGCTGAAATTTGTCTCAGGACTTCTGTTTAGTGTGAAGAAATAGTGGCAGTAATTTCAGCCAAGATACTCTAATAGTTAAGTTACAATAATTAGTTGCATTTTTTTCTATAGTTGTCTCTTTATTTTCAATTTTCAGCTAGGTTTCTTAGTAGTTGTAGGATTTTTTTCTGCCTTTACTGTGATAATTTTTAGGTACCCAAACTTAACCTCTTAAAAAAGTAAAAGGGATTGATTTTTCACCTGAAATTCCAATTATTGTTAACTAGCTTCTGCCTGCCACTTCATCCGGGTCAAATTTTCGCTCCCCTTCCAGTCGCATCGAATTGCCTGCCAGTTTTCGTCCATTTTTCGTTTGCTGCTCCGCTCTTTTTGATCGTAGCGTGATGTTATATAGCCTATACCCTTCCTCAATAAATGGGTTACCCAACACAAAAATATTTTTTCAATTCCGACCAGGAGTTCCTGAGATTAGCGCGTTCAATCAAACAAACAAACAAACCCTTCAGCTTTATAATATAGTATAGATTATAATATTAGTATAGATAAGCAGATGTCATGTTAATTTTTAATATTATTTGTAATTTCGCAATGCAAAATTCTAATTTTTTACGAATATTTAGGGCCCGTGCCCTATCTGCTATGTTTCGCCCCTGTCGGCTGCTAGCTGGTAGCTGCTAATTTCAGTTTCATTTTTTTCTTTTGGTTTCGCAACGTGGTACTTGTGTGCAATACGCAATGAATTTTTTAGAGACGAAGGCGCGTGCAAGGGGGCAGCTTGGGCGTGTTTAATATGGAATGTTTTCACTTTTTGTTTGATAAATATAAAAAGTATTACCCACGTGTTGAGATTTATATGTTCCGAGGTTTCATAAAGGGGGACGAACATTTCATTATTTTTGCGATACGACACGCCATTTTCGAGATATACGCAAAAGAAAAATTAAAAAATACAGCACTGTTTTTGCAAGTGAAGGCGAGGCGTTGGTGTGAATTTTTGTTCATGACCACTAGCTTTATTCCACATCTTTTTACTCGCGATTAAAAATAGTCAGATTTAGTCAAAATAAATTATTATAGTCAAAATTTTTGGTGAAAACCGGCAAACTCAGAATAGCAAAATTGTAATTTTCACTAAACTAATAACTCAGTGCAATCTTAGTGCTGTCAAACTAAAATATAGTTAAGTTGTGTCACTTTAGTCTATTTCAGAATTGGAAATCGTCGTTTGACAGGAATAAACCAAATTTTAGTGATTTTTAGTTTAGTTTAGAGAGTTTTGTACAACAGAATCGGCACCACTTTCTCACTTCTTTAAATTTTTCTCCATAAAAATGTTGAAATGAATGAAACAACAAAATATTTTTTTGAGTCAACGCTGGAAATTTAAAAATCAATCATGAAATCTCAAAACTGGAGACTTGAAACTTCAAATTGCTATTTTTCTTCAACCAAGGAACCAACACAATTTTCCGCGAGAAACTATTTTCAATCCATTAAAATTGACTAAATCAGATTTCTGAATGAGCGTTAGCTAGGCTAGGACTGAAAGCCTTTTCTTATGGAAAAAAATTGGACTTTTTAATTGTTTTATATTCTAAATCTATATTTTTAAACCAAGAATCTAAAAAGAAGAAGAAATCATAATACAAAGTTGATATTGGTGCCGATTCCCTTATTCACAAACTAAACTAAATTTAAGTTCAGTGCATCTTTTTCTTTCTATTTCATTAAGAAAAGGACAGAAGATAAATTTTAGTTGAGTCCTGTCAAATTAATCAGCGTTTGACGTAAATTGACGTAATTTTAGTAGGCAAGTTTTTAATCACGTCTAAACTTGTATGAAGCGCTGATTAATTTGACAGGACTAAACTAAAATTTATCTTCTGTCCTTTTCTTAATGAAATAGAAAGAAAAAGATGCACTGAACTTAAATTTAGTTTAGTTTGTGAATAAGGGAATCGGCACCATTGAACGTTAGTACGTAGTTTCCGTACAGTCTATATTTTTACTGTGCCGTTGGCCTTCTATTGTCAAACAGAGATAGCAATATTCCAACCGAATTTTGCCCTTGCGTCGGCTCGTGGTTTGCGAGTTTAGGGCGCCACGTTCTTAATGCAGTCCTGGAAAATATATTTCGCAAACTAGAGTGGTCTGATATGGGTCTTAAAATAGATGGAAAAATACTAAACCACCTTAGATTTGCGGATGACATAGTTCTGTTTGAGGAAAACCCAAAGAATTTAGAACTCATGATTCAAACCCTAAGCACAGTATAAAAACATACAGTAGGACGACGCCTTTGATCTCCTTGTAAATGCCGACAACGTGTAGGCATTGTTGTAATAGCTAGGGTTGTCTCCAGTAAACTTTTTTTAAATTTATTTTAGATCAACATTATTATTAACAATAATTAACAATTAGCAAAAATACGGTTTTTTAAACAGTTTTATTTAGCTGTTTGTTTCTAGATTGAGGTTGAGACAAACACATGTCACAATCCAAGATGGCGGATATTTCTCTAAATTAAATTTCATTTAGAGAAATATCTGCCATCTTGGATTTGACAAAGAAATCACAAAATTGACACGCATAACTATATTTTTTTTCAAATAATGTCCGCCATCCCGGGTCAGGTACACTTGCACGATAGACATTTCCGCGAAAGACACTTGACCTCATTTTTATAATTTATTTTAATTTTGTCTCGTATTCGCAATCGTTATTTTTCAAGCATTACTTTTAAATTGCGTTTTTTGCAGTCGTGTTTCTGATTAATAAATAAATATCATAGGACAACCAACACACTGTTATTTGATTCCAAACTAGGCAGAGCCTGTACTATGGCAACCAGACAACTGATAAATATACTTATATATTTCTAAATACATACATATTATAGATAAATTACACCCAGACACAGAACAAATTATTGTGCTCATCACACAAACATTTGTCTTGGGTGGGAATCGAACCCACGACGTCAGTCTTAGCAGTCAGGATCACTAACCACAAGACTAACAGGCCAGTCAAAAGATTGTTTATTTAAACCTGTCACTAATGTAATTTGTTTTTTAAATCTTATTATAAATTTAAGATCTCCCTGTTGTTTTTAACCGACGAAAAAAAACGGAGGAGGTTATCAATTCGACGAGTATTTTTTTTTTTATGTATGACCGCGCATAACTTTTTACATAGTAGTCCGATTGTGATAATTCTTTTTTATTAGAAAGGGTATACCTACTCCGAAGGTGGTCGCATATAAATTTCATCCAAAAAAAAATCGAACCCTAAGTGTTGGAAAACAGGTGATGATTGATTGTTCACTTAGTGATTGTAATGTATAACCACGCATAACTTTGTACAGAGTGGTCCGATTTTGATAATTATTTTTTCATTGGATAGGGTATACCTTGCCAAGTACTATTAGAACAATAAAGCCACAAAAAATTATAAAATTAAAACTTTTTAACAAAAAATTAAACCGCCGAAAAAACTGAAAAGCAAAAAATAATAAACCTTAAAATTCTGAGTCAGCGCTGAAAAATCAATGAACAAAGATCACTCAAAGCGCCGACTCATAATTTTAAGGTTTATTACTTTTTGCTTTTCAGTTTTTTCGGCGGTTTAATTTTTTGTTAAAAAGTTTTTTTTTTCGGTAATACATTTCGACACAATGTAAGAACTGATCATGAAATAAATAAATAAATTTCACAGCATGGATCATACTGGGATCAGTTTGGCACAAAATATAATTTTATCGACATTCCTATAGAATCCCACGAAGTGGAATAATTGCATTGTGTGATCCGATCTGAATAAGCTAGTTTCGACAGTTAATTATAATCATGTGATATCGCGGAAGTTAGGTGTATCATTCATCATACCTACATTGGGCGATGTAGGTGTACATACTATACACCTCTGACCCTGACCGACAGTGATACACATGTAATGATGAGTTATTATTGCTTAACCTTTTGAGTGCCATGCGGATTGGTTACCGCATGCGGAATAGACCCGCATGCGTCATTTTTACAATCATGTCTGTATGAGCAACAGGTAGCCAGCTCATCAAGCTCCCTCGTTGTCACTGCTTGTGGTAGCGTTGGGGCACAAAACCAGTGAGGGGGTAACCTTAGCGTTAATTATAACTACAACGGTCCTAGTTCATCATTTCACTTACAGCTAAGTATAACAGCCTCACATATTGATAGACCAGGTTTCAAATTCCTATGGATGGAATTCAACATTGCAACCATCATCCATAGTAGAGGAACCATTGGCCTGTCTGCTTGCCTATAGTTTAATTTTCTAAAACTTACTTTTAGTCTCGCTAGCTTCTTGTTTTCTCTTACATACTTCTTCTTCTACTATTTCAGTTTTAAACTCCATTAAAGATATATCATCATGTGAATCTGATTCATAATACTTTGTTGGTGTATTTGCTTCAACTAGATAGTTATGGTGTAAATTTTCCGGTTCTAGCTCTGTAAGTAGACAAAAACAGTCAAGATTAGTACTAGTTTAATATTTCTTTTATTTTATTTTACAATATAATGTGGTTTCGGTTACGTTGAATTAATCAAAACACTATCAAAACTTTGAAGTAGTTCAATACATTCTTGTTTAATCTCTACATAGTATAAAACAAAGTCACCTCCTGCATTTGCAAGCTTAGATCTTTTTAACTAAAGCAGCGGATTTTAATGTAGTTTTCATCAATAGACGCGTTACGAATTATTTATTAAAAAGTTAATAATATTATTTCTTCTGAAAAACGTACCATCGCTTTGATGCTCCTCCATGGGCTCGATAAACTCATCTAGTCCCTCACAAACAGCTGGTAACTCTTGTTTGATAGTAATATTGTTGCTTTCTGTTTGGCATTCATCAACTATACTTATGTGTATTATTGGAGATTTAACAAACCCACAGTATGAATTTAAGCAGTTTTCGTCTATTAAAAGATTGGGCTGAAAAAATATATTTCTTTATGTATGAATAGGGAAAATATGCCAGTGATCGCAGTTGCACAAGCCCACACCTTGCCAATATACCAAAAACACTTGAAAAGAGCCTCCACAAGTGAAGACATTTAAAACAATCCGAAGTACCCTGAGAAGTCGGCCAGGCTAGCAAGAATGAAGACGTTCACTGCTGAACATTGGCCTACCCCTATCTGGGAGGGTTTGCTGTAATCATCTCTCATGGCAGGTGGTTTGTCGATCGCTATATGGTGGTCAAATGCAAAGAGAATGCTGCTGCCCATTCTCTAGTAAGTCCCTTAAATGCCTCTTACGGCACCCACAAGAAGAAATAGGATGTTGCTATTCTTTATGTCCAGCACCACATGCAATCTTTATGTACGATACCACACGGAATGTATGAAAGTGTACATATCAACATTTAACACTCAATGGTAAAATATAATATATCTTAGGACAACCAACACAACGTTATCTGATCCCAAACTATATACACAGAGCCTGTACTATGGCAACCAGACAACTGATAAACATACTTATATATTTTTAAATACATACATATTATTGATAAATTACACCCAGACACAGAACAAATGATTTTGCTCATCACACAAAGATTTGTCCTGGGTGGGACTCGAACCCACAACATCAGTCTTAGCAGTTAGGGTAACTAACCACCAGACTAACAGGCCAGTCAAAATATGACTGAAATGGTATGATTGAAATCCAGACACAATATATATGGTATGAGCTTGAGAATAAAATTAAAAATATATGTTGGAGAATTCCTTACCTCATAATCGTCACTCATCATCTCAACTAACTGCTCTTCGGAATCCAGACATTTTCGAAGCAACTGGTAGCTTTGCTTTAATTTAGTGCAGCATACAAAACAAGCAAGAATTGGCCTTCTGTCTTTAGTCACAAACTACAACAAAATTTGTCCTACACTATTTTGTTTACAGGAAGAAAATACTTCCAGTCTTACAAATTTATTGTAAATCCTACAGTTGGTGGTCAGTAATGCTTTCTATACTCCTCATACAGAGACAGAGAAAGCATGAGCAGATTGGTGCCTTGGTTAAATTATTTAAAGTTTACTTTCACAGATGTCAGTGATTTCTATTTGGCTTCATAAGACCCCTCAGACCATAAGTTAACATGAAGATATCAAGTCAAGTCAAAGCGTTTATTTCAAACAGGCACATAAAAAGCACTTTTGTACATCAACATTTACATTAAAATAGAATTGATTCTAGTTGCCCCTACCAAAAGGTAAATTTGAATGTAGAAAGAGGAAGAAACTCCACCATTACTCTTTTAAAATGTTTTTCAATATTAGTATAAAATATTTATTTAATTATATGTGAAGACCATTCACCTAAAATAAAGTTACCATACTAAAAGAGGTAAAAGAGATGAAAATGAAGCAATGAGAGATAAATTAATAATATTATGATAGATACATGGTGCCCACACGTATTTAATAATATTTAGTCCTCCAGACTGTATTTCGGCCACAACGAGACTGGTCATCGGCGCGGGAGATATTATAGTTAAAGAGTGTGTGCACAGTCACAAGGACACTTGGGGTATATTTAAAAACATGGCAAAGGCAAGTATACGAATTTCGTAACATTTTAACAAGTTACAAGTCAGTGTATGAGTTCAAATAATCACAGAATGTCTACAGAAATCAGTCTTAAAAAATCTAAGCTATACAATTGAGTTAGTAAGCAATTTGATAGATTCTAGCTAAACTGTTCTATAGAAGACCATGCGTGGTTTCAAGCATTAATATTTTTAATATGCTTGTTTACAACAAACTATAGTTTTAATATGACTTTTAAACCTTTTTTGATATATTCTCATGTATGATTCGCGTTTAAATATATAAAACAACATACAGGAAATTTAATTCTTACTAATAAACTTACTGGTATATCAGTCAGCTTCTCATATAGCTTGTGCAAGTTTCTGTTGAAGACTACATACATACGAACATTCTGCACTAAACATATTCTACAAATTGGCAGTTTTTCCATGTTTGAACTGAAAACGTATCACAGTGTATATAGTTATTACGAGTTTAAGTAATCTTCGAAATTCGAATGCGAATAAAAGCTAGTAGTATATAACGTGAGCTCCGTTGTGGACCACGGTAAGATGATAGCAGCCAGAGAATTAGTTTATTTCTATATAAGAAACTTTTCAGTTTAGTTAATTCATTCACATTGGTTCTATAATTATAGTATTATTATTATAGTATTATATTATAGTATATTATCCCTAAAACCATCACCGAACGAGGTACAGTGTAAACATCAACTTTACACCTCGTTTGACATTGACAGCAGTGTTGCCAGGTCCAATCTAAAAAAATCAGTAGAAATGTACCCAAAAAAACAGGAGATTGAAAAAAAAAATCAGTAGATTTATGTTTTGTCATGGAAAAAAGAAAAAAAAACACATTTATACATACCTGTATCCGTGCATGTCATTTCAGTAATAATTTCATTCTATTATCCCTCATATGGCTCTATGATCTCTATTTGAAGAGGCTCATTTCCTGTCAGGGTCGCAAGATTGTTCGAAAGAGACACCGCGACCCTGGCGCATGGGCAACTGAAAGGACACGGGTAGGTTTTTATCAGTAAAAGTCTGACACGCCCTCCCGCTCCGCTCAGAGCGGGAGAAGACAAATGATGATTTCCCTTAAAAAAAAAAGAGGCTCTTTAAATCCATTTAAAGTTTTCTTTTATTTACGTCATTACCTATATGTAGGCTGATGATGATCAACAAGAAAAGCAAAGAAGGTGCGCTGTTAGGTTGTGTGCAAAATATGAAGCTAGTCTTTTGTGGTTGAATTAAGTGGCTACTATTTTCTTTATTTATTCTGTAAACTTTATATCATTTGTTTGATTACACAAAACCACTTACAGATAACCACTGCATTCAACTACTCTGGTTTGCATAATTAATCTATAATCAAAATTTAATCAATTAATTTTTAAATCAAAATTTAATCAAATTTAATTGAGGAGTAAACTCATAAAATCCAGTAGATTTTTTTGCAAAATCAGTGGAACAGTAGATATAGCCTGAAACCAGTATATCTCCTGTGAAAACAGGAGACCTGGCAAGGCAACTCTGTTTGACAGATGACAGACAGGCGAAAACCTAGCGCCGCGTTCCGTATTACACTCACATTGATTTGAGCATGCTAACACCCGTTCCGAATTAGCGGTCGCGCGATAACGCAGCCCAGTGAATCGTAACAGCTGAAGTCCGTATAGGCACCACCACGGAATAAAGAAAACTAGAGGAACTGCCCCGTAGATATCGCGCACATGTCAACATTAAGCGCAGATGCGCAACATTTAGCTTATTCGCCGTCAGATACCTGTCGCGATTGGTTGTCTCAGAAATATGGCTAAATATTACATGCGAATTCATGCGAAATATTACAAATTATGCCTTGTTGTGCGGTTCTGACCTGCAAAAACGAAAGCAGCAAAAAAAGGTATCTTGTGGAGGTGTATCGTATCATTGGTACGTACTAAACTTTGTCAATTTTTTAATATAATTGATTTACAATACCACATGACTGTAATGACTTCAATGCAAACTATAAACAACCTTATACTCATTGATACAAAGTCTAAATGCACTTGGTCTCATCTGGAAAATCATAACCAAAATTCTAGTTACTTCGACGCTACTCGATTAGGGATGGGACACATCCGTAAAGTAGGTCGGTTTCGATAATTTTGTCTGATTTTAGTAATGAATCAATAGCCCACATAGCTGCTATAATAAGACAGTTGATTAAAAAAATTAAGTGTCATTTTAGCGTTAGTGCTTTAGTAACAGAAAAAAACAATCATTACATAGATTTATTATAGCTATGGATAGAGGGGGATTATTATACCCATCAGAATCTGTGATTAAGATATGTCAGATGTCCGAAATATTTTTAAAAGACGGTCACATATTTAATAAAGATTATGTCAGGGCTAAAATATTTTTTGATTTTATTTTAAAGAAGGCTTACAGACTAACGAACCAATGATATAAACAAGTTATATAAAAAAAATTGCTAATAACAAGCCTCCACCACGCTAATAATGCGCCAGTTTATTGGGTCATCGATATTCCAAAACATAAGCTATCATCAATTAGGGGAATTTCCTATGTCTAATCATATTACTGACTTAATGAAAGCTATCACGGCAAAATATATTAATATACGATTTCAACACCTATTAAAATTAAACATAAAATTATCAAAACGACAATTATTAAATAAATATGACATGTGTTATTTCAAGATCTATTTCTGAGGAGCTAGCGTTCTGAATAGAATGAATTAGTTACAGGGCCATCTAGCATTGAGTTGCTGAACTCGTTGTAAATTTGTCTATTTAAAGTTTTTATACGAAAAACGTCTTTATTGTGTGTGTCATGTCAAATAATAACAACTTTCATTCGTTGTAATACGACTTAATTTTTTAAAGCAATACGAAGATGATTTGTAAAAGTTGCGTGTGTAATTTTTAGCCAATAATATCACTGTTTTTTATGTGTGTAATGGACAATTTGCTATGCAAATGTGTGAGTTAGGCGACACTGGTTCCTGTGCTTAGCCAGTGTAGGGGCTCTTCTCTGTATTCTGTGTTCTGTGGGCACCACCTTGCGATAACGCCGACCTATAACCAAGGAACTTATACCAGACCCCTGGAATGCGCACAGGCTGTCAATGCGCGGTCCGAGTGAGATAGCTTCGCGAGAGCCCTCTGTCCCTTTCATTAGGGTGACCAAGCAATATGATGTAGGTAGATACTAATATAACAGGATATAATATATTATATTAACCAATAATTTGATTTAAAAAATAATTATTATTATGCTTTAAGGATGGATTAACGTAAAACGCATTGTGGATAATTTATAAATATTTAGCTGACGAACAAAAGGGATTTCGCAAAAACAAAAGTATAAATCTGGCTATTTATGAATTTCTACATAATGTCATGTTAAACGTAGATAAGAGGACACCTGTGTGCGCCATTTTCTGCGACATGACACAGGCTTTTGATTGTGTGCATTACAATTCCCTAGCAGCGAAACTTGAAGCGTATGGTATTAGGGGTAACGTCTTAAAACTAATTGAATCTTATCTTCACAAACGTAAGCAGGTTACCGAAATAAGTCAAATTTGCAACAAACGTGAGATAACTGTAAGATCCGAGGAACGAGAAGTAATATACGGAGTACCGCAAGGCAGTGTGGTGGGCCCTCCGATGTTCACTTTATATATAAATGACTTGCCTAAAGCTGTTGACCACCCAATGACACTTTTTGCTGACGATTGCACTGTGACTATAGCTTGTAATGACAAAAGTACGTATGAACATGACATTAATAATTCGCTTATATCTATCATAAATTGGCTTAATAATAATAATTTAATCATTAATTTAAAAAAGACTAATGTAATTCATTTCGGACAACGTACACATACAGCTAACAATATTAATGTCCAGTATAATAATATTAATATAAATGCAACTGACACAACAAAATTTCTGGGACTTATAATTGATGATAATAAGTTGTGTTGGAAGCCCCAAATAGAAGCTCTGAGTAAGAAAATAAGTAGTGCAGCCTACGCTTTGAAACAACTAGCAGCGGTTCTCAATAAAGATGCATTAATTACTGCGTACTATGGATTGGCTGAATCCATTCTTAGATACGGAGTTATTTTCTGGGGAAATAGTGCGGACAATGAAGTAGCGTTTCGGGCCCAGAAAAGATGCATCAGATCGATGTTTCGACTTCAAACAACAGACAGCTGCAAACCCTATTTTAAAGAGCATAGAATATTGACATTACCCTCATTATACATTTTGGAAACGGTAATGTTCACTGTAAGTCATTCTAACTTATTCCAACGTTTGTCTGATGCTGTGCCAAGGAATAGACGTGACAATACTCTACTCTGTGTTCGCGGCGGTAAAACTGCTCTTTTGCATAAGAGCATTTATTACATGGCTCCGACCATATTTAATAAATTGCCCAAGTCATGGAGATTATTGGATGTATCCGGCCTTAAATTGAAATTGAGAAAATTATTAATAGAGAGATCTTATTATAGTATTTCGGAATTTATGAAAGAGGATAATTTTTCTTGATGATTATGTATTTTAATTTATTTTATTGTATAATGTGTTGATAAAAATTGAATTGACATTGAATTGAATTAATAATTAACTTGACATAATTGAATTAATAATTAACTTGACATTGAATTGAATTGATAATTGAACTGACATTGAATAGAATTGATAATTGAATTGTATTGATAATGTAGTACGATTGTTATAGTAATTTTATCATTTTGAATTTAATAAGTGTAGTCCCGGTTTAAAACCCAGCAACTGTACGCCACTCAACAATTTGTACGCTACGTCACGCGGCTGAACATGTTTGAACTTTCTTTTCTACTGTAATATCTTGCATGCAATGTATGTATACCATGTTTAAACAAATAAATATACTTACTTACTTACTTACTTACTTACTTTATTTGGTAGATATTTACAATCAGGTTCACACATTACTGAATAAAACAGTTTTATGCAATTTCTGTCTTAAAGTTGATTTTCAGTGTTTGAGTTTTACCGTGGCTCATCATACGGGCGGTAAGATAATGAGACGCAATGCTTTAATAAGGTGCATTTCGTGTGAATCTTATTGATTTACACAAAGTAATGCGCCTGCTTGGGTTTGAACTCACGACCTACTACTCGTAACTCGTAAGTCGCAGCCATTACCACTGGGCCACCACTGCTGAGTCTGAAATTACATTTTTTAAATTTATTTAAAATATACGAAGTGAGACACCTAAATCAGCGATTAACATGGGAAGTCGTAACTTTTTTGCCATGTTCCTCGGGAAATGTGAAATTTCATGATCACTTCTAATAAGTATTCGGTACATCATTCCTTGTAAAGTTATATGCGTCGCTTGTACTAAGGAACAGTCTCAACACACATATTACTAAAATAAATATCAAAATCAGCCTAGCATAAACATAAAATTCCTATAACAATAATGCGTAATTATGCTTATGTTGAAGACTATCTCCTATTTAGCTGTATTGTGTAAATAATCTTATAATTTCGTTCATTATGGGCACCAAATTCAAAATCAAAAGTCATGTATTCAAATTAGGCTGAGGATCAGCACTTTTCGAACGTCAAAATTACAAAAGACAGTCCCCCGAAAACGCCCACCCGTCAGGCATTTCCTAGTGCTTTAGCTGGGAAGAAGAAGTGGCCAACAAACTCCCCAGCAGCACAGCTGTCTGTCCAGTTAGAAGAACTTGATTCTATACAATGGTATATAGTAAAACATTAAGAGACACAAATTAAATTAAATGATTTGCTATATGCCAGCTAGCCAACCCAATATACCAACAAATAAAATGAGAACTATACTCAAGCATAAGCAAAAAAAAAATGTATATAGAAACATGGCTGCAAAAATAAAAAACTGGCATAAAGGGCGTGACAGCTTACATATGCAATGCTGAATGTTTACATAGCTGTAACGACCTGAGTTACAACTCGAGGCCACAAATGATAAACTAGGACCATCGACGTAAAATAAATTAAACAGGTAAGTAATATTAATAATAATATCAACATCAAAGTCAGCAAGACGACCAGTCACCACAAGCAGCACCCGTTCACGAGCATAACGCAAAGATCAACCATTGCCCCCCTCGCCATATTTGAGGGAAGGGGGTAACCCGACCCCCGACGCTACCGCAAGCATTGACATCTAAGGGAGCATGACGAACTTGCTGCCGGTTGCTCAAGCAAGAATTGAATGATTACTTGTCGAGGTCGCTAGCTAATCACATTATGCAATACTAATAAAATAAAATTGGCATAAACAGGAAAAAAATATGGAAACAATTATATTGAACCTATCACTAGGTACGCTAATACTGGAGAAAGAACATAAACATTGTCTTGAGTTAATCACAGCGACCAACTATTCTTATCATTTAAATAATCGTTGATGGAATAGTACGCCTTTTGACAAAGGTTGGATTTTACTTGAGCTTTAAACGCATTAAAAGGTAATTCTAGTAAATAAGAAGGTGGTAGCTTGTTGTAAAATGTTATACCAAGCCCAACAAATGAGTTATGCACCTTATGACGCCGATGAAAGGGAACACGTAGTTTGTCCTTACTTCTAGTGTTAACAGTGTAAATATCACTGTTTTTAGCGTATAAGTGTATATTTTGCCTAATATATAAGATGTTGGCGAAAATGAATTGTGATGACACCGTAAGAATACCAATATCTTTAAAAAAGTCCCTTAGGGAAACTCTGGCACCTAGCTGGTGAATTGCTCGAACAGCTCGTTTCTGAAGGACAAAAATATTGTGAATATCAGCTGCTGTACCCCACAGTAGAATACCGCAAGACATAGCGCTGTGGAAATAACTAAAATAGACTAACCGAGCTGTATCAACGTCAGTATATTGTCTTACTTTTCTGACGGCGTAGGCAGCTGAACTGAGCCTTTTTTTTTTTTTTTCTGGATGGGAAATCATCAAATGACTTCTCCCGCTCTGGGCGGAGCGGGAGGGCGTGTCAGACTTTTACTGACTAAAACCCACCCGTGTTCCTTCAGTTGCCCATGTGCCAGGGTCACGGTATCTCTTTCGAACAATCTCGCGACCCTGGCAGGCGTCGGTCCTGGCAGACCCCTTCAGTATTGCTGACATCTCTTTGAGGCGCGCGTGGAACACTACGCGCCGTCGACCCGAGCCTGGTCCTTACCGGGCGGCGAGCTACCCATTGCTCGCCGCCCGCAAGCTCGCGCCTACGGTGGCCGGGAGTCCGCTATAGACTCCCGACGCCCGGGGCGTCTTCTCCTGCGGCGGCTAGGGACGTGAGGGCGCAGAGATTGCCACTCCCTCACGCGCCCCGCCTCCTCCTTCGCGAGCATTACTGCTTCGCAGAAGGAGGTGACGGCTTCCCATGCCCTCTCGCTCCGTACCATGGCTCGCACCAGGGCCGGACGCGAGAGGTCACCGCCGCCGATCGCCTCCACGAGGACACGGCGGTGCTCCGCCCAGTCAGGGCACACCTCCACCGTATGCTCCACCGTGTCCTCCAGACGATCCTCGCAATGGAAACACCCGGGCGTTTCCTCCCGCTTTATCCTGAACAGGAACCCACCGAAGCACCCATGCCCGGTGAGAACCTGCGTCAGGCGGAAGGTGAGGACGCCGTGGCGCCTCTCTATCCACTCCTCAAAGAGGGGACTTACCGCCGCAATTGTGGCGTGCCCAGCGCTGGGTTGCGACAATCGTACTCGCCATGTCGCCATGAGATCCTTCCGGAGCTCTGTCCGCCGTGCCGCGATTTGTCGCGGCAGCGGAGTTTCGCCCCGGCGTTTCGCCTCCTCGCGCCACTCCCACATGTGGGCGAGGACTTTTGCCTCCAGATCCCATGGCGGCACTCCGGCAAGGAGGCTCGCCGCCTCGCACGAGACCGTGCGGTATCCCCGGATTAGCCGGATGGCCATGACCCTCTGGGCCGCACTCAACCGGCACGCTGGGCGCAACCTCAACGAGGGCGCCCACACCGGTGCCCCGTAGAGGGCCATGGACCGCACGACCCCCGTGTAGAGCCTCCGGCAGGAGGCGTTAGGACCCCCTAGATTGGGCAGGAGCCGCTTTAAGGCAGCCCCAGCCCGCTCCAGTCTGGGAGCCAAACGTCGGAAGTGCTCGACGAAGTTCCACCGGCTATCGAGGACAAGTCCCAGGTACTTCATCGTCGACTCAACGCCGATGTGAACCCCTCCTACCGTGAGTTGGGAACCCGCAGGTGGCGCGTTTCGCGCTCTACGGTGGACGCCATCATGCGCGTGCGAGCCTTCACGACGGGGGATGCAGTGGCCCGGGGTGGGGTCGTCTTGGCGGTGTCTCTAGACATCGCCAACGCCTTTAATACCCTGCCCTGGAGTTGCATTAGGGAGGCAGTCCGGTACCACCGGATGCCGACCTACCTCTGTCGTGTGGTCGAGGCTTACTTGACG
Source organism: Aporophyla nigra (assembly GCA_947507805.1). Classification (NCBI taxonomy): domain Eukaryota; kingdom Metazoa; phylum Arthropoda; class Insecta; order Lepidoptera; family Noctuidae; genus Aporophyla; species Aporophyla nigra. The sequence continues at coordinate 7,921,161 of OX382319.1, read as the reverse complement.
GATAGGGCCGTCATCTACCCCGGTCACCAGGGAGACTGGAACCGGCGAGAGATGTCGTGCGGTGTCCCACAGGGATCGGTCGTGGGGCCGCATCTGTGGGACATCGGTTACGACTCGGTGCTGCGCGCCGACCTCCCTAGCGGCGTCAACGTAATTTGCTACGCTGACGACACGCTGGTCCTGGCGCAGGGGAGGTCGCATGAGGCGGCGGCCGAACTTATGACACGCGGGGTTGCGACAATCGTCGATAGGATCCGGCAACTGGGACTCGAGGTGGCCTTGCACAAGCTGAACTGTGCCTTCCCGCTAGGCTTGAAATATGAGGGCCCACTGAAGTTTGCCATCCACTGTTATGCCCAGAAAAACTGCCGAGTCTACAGTTTTAAGCACCTCTTTATCTAAGACGATGTTGGGACCTAGATTTCTAACATTCGGTAAGGCGAACTTTACACATTTGGTTTTCTTGGCATTGAGAACTAGGTTATTTGCCGTAAACCAATCGGTAACCATTGAGAGTGCACTGTTTACGTCGTCAAAATCTGGTCTGTTCCTGTCTACTTTAAAAATAAGAGATGTATCATCTGCAAACAGTACAACGTCACAAATACCCTTTAAAACCCCCTACCTTAGAAAGGGACACAGGGCTCTCGAAACGCTTTCTCTCTCGGACCGAATTTCTCTTTGACCAAATGATTGTCTGTAATAGAACTTAGATTCATATCCATAAGGTTTATTTTTATAATGGTGTCAAATTGACAATGCACATTCCAGGGGTCGGGTATAAGTTCCTTGCCTATAACGGCTGTCTTGACGTCGCGCGTCGTTTCTGACGATTTCCAGTACAACATTATCGCGCTCACGCCAATTCAGAACGGGTCTTAGCACGCCATAATCGACAGCGTTGCCAACTTAGCGGATTTCCCGTCATATCTAGCGGATTTGGATACGTTGAAAACGGGAAAAAATCTTTCTAACGGCTGACGGCATATTTAACGGAACGAAAACTATCTTCAGCCAAATGTTTTTATATGAATAATTTTGTATGATGGCAATAAGACAGGTCAAGAGTTTGAGGAGGGAAGAGTTTTCAGTGTTATGAATTGTGGTAAATCAAAACTGAGAAACAAAATGAAAGAAAACATGGTCAATGCCGTTTTGAATATACGCTCAGAGCTTAAACGTAATGGTAAAAACTGTTACTCCTATATTTTGCCTGATGCTTTAATTAGCATGGTTGGAACACTGCAAAGCTATGATCAGCCCTCGACTTCTGCAGTTTCTACAATGGCAACAGAGCATGATAGTACTGAAAATGATGACGATATTATAGATTTTAAATTTTGACGATGATTCAAGGCTAATTAATAGGTTTACATTTTAATAGAGAAGAAGTAGAGTAGGATTACCTAGTTGATTATTAGTTATTATTGTATTATTTCAAGTACGCTTGGTACATATAATTTAAATTGTAATTTAAACTGAAAATATAATAACTTTAGTTTATCGGCTATTATTGACGGATAAAAATATATTTTTAACGAATTTTTGACGGAAATACACAACGATCTTGGCGGATTTTTAAAAATCGTGTTAGCAACACTGATAATCGATGTGAACAATGCAATGCGGCGGCAAAATAAGCCAATATTTAGAGATGTGCTTTATTTACTGCATACAATAGTATGCATTGACGATGCTGCACCTACGATGTGTAAGGTACGAAGTAAATCGAGTATTTTCTATCAATTGGGAAATTTATGAATAGTGACTATCATTTAACACATTTAATTATTTTTATAATAGCGCTTCACAATAGCAACCTAAACATCATACAAATGAAGTGCTTAAAATACCGGACTTACCAAAAAACTATCCTAATTTTATATTATATTTTTCCTAATACTGACACAATCAAAGACAATAAATCATTTACTTTTTAACCGACGAAAAAAAAACGGAGGAGGTTATCAATTCGACGCGTATATTTTTTGTTTTTTTTTTATGACCACGCATAAGTTTTTACATAGGAGTCCGATTGTGATAATTCTTTTTTTATTGGAAAGGGTATACTCCGAGGGTGGTCCCATATAAATTTAAAAAACAAAATCAAACCCTAAGGGTCAGAAAACAGGGGATGATTGATTGTTCACTCACTGATTGTTATGTTTAACCACGCATAACTTTATACAGAGTAGTCCGATTTTGATAATTCTTTATTCATTGTACAGGGTATACCTTGCCAAGTATTATAAGTATATTAAAGCCACAAAAAAATTGTGAAATAAAAACTTTTTAACAAAAAATTCAACCGCCGAAAAAACTGAAAAGCAAAAAATAATAAACCTTAAAATTTTGAGTCGGCGCTGATAAATCAATGAACAAAGATCACTCAAAGCGCCAACTCATAATTTTAAGGTTTATTATTTTTTGCTTTTCAGTTTTTTCGGCGGTTGAATTTTTTGTTAAAAAGTTTTTATTTCACAATTTTTTGGCTATGAGAATTTTAACGCTATTCTGCAAGAAAAAATCTCTAAATTTAAAAAATATTTTGACTCGACTAAAATCTTTTTTGTGATGAAATGCTGGCTTTTTGTAATGACCAGGACTGGACCTGTGTTGACATGAAAATGTTAGGCGCTGAATCTGCAGTGCTATTCTGTAAAAATCTCACCGTGATAACTCGAGTGAAGTGAGCTTAAAGTGAGCTGTCATTAGTGTCAATCCCTAGCATCGGATAGAATGGCAGCTCATTATTAGGTCAATTCACCCAAGTTATCACGGTGAGATTTTTACAGAATAGATCAGCTGATACGTTCACTTTTTTAAGTGAGGCGCATGGGTGTACTGGGTGGTTGGACCATTGTATTGTCACGAGTGCTGCACTGCCATCTATAAAACGTGTATGGGTAGAGCGGGATGTGCAGTGGTCTGACCACTTTCCGCTCATTATTGAATGTGACCTGGGCCATGTTAGCAGTAAGGATGGGGTGATCCGTACATTGACTTTTAATAAGATTTATGGGTGTTGTGTTGTTAATAAATGAAAGATACTGTTTAATACACTAGGTTTATTGAGACTAGGATCACATTGTATATAGAGACATTTAGGTCGTGGTATTTCAGACGGGATCAGACATAGCAGTGCCGGAGTGACAGGTATGAACCGGAACCATAGATTACATCTAGTGGTGTACACATTAATAACATACTAAATAGTGATGTTACAACATCCCCCTTGTTGAGTTCAAATTAAACCCCTGACAAACAATTAATAAGTTATACAATGACAAGCGACTTTATCTACCAGACAACATGCTCTATGATACTTATAGTTATATTAAAACTAGACAACCTTCTTAATACTACTTACTTAATAGTTAATCTATTTCGTCTATTAACCTTCTTGGTGGTTTTACAATTCGACCTGACCTGGTTGCTACGCTTGAGGATTTATGAGATGAGGATTCTTGAAGTCTTGACTCCTGTCTGTCACCTTCCTCTCTCCCCTGCGACGAGTTGGATTGCATAGGAGGGTTTGCATAGTTATGTGAATTCTTATGTCTTAAGTGTATTCTATTTCTCCTATACTGTACACCATTGACATCCTCAACTACGTACGACCTATTGTTCATCAATCTTTGTTTGACAATAGCTTGTTGCCAGTTACTTTTGGGATTTCTTTTAAAATAGACATGGTCATTATAATGTAACATTGACATTGATTTAGTATTTTTATCATAATACCTAGACTTGTTTTCATCATTTTTCTTGACTGACACTTTATAATCCTGAAATGTTACTACTTTTGGCTTTAATCTCTTATATGATACTGGAATATTATCTCTCAGACTTGTGACTATTTTCATCATTGAGATGTAAATATGGACTTTGACCTTTTCTATTTAGACTGTTTGACTGGACAATGGATCTCTCAGATATGTGACTATTTTCATCATTGTGATGAAAATATGGACTCTGACATTTCCTATTTTGACTGTTTGACTGGACTATGGACCTCTCAGATATGTGACTATTTTCATAACTGAGATAATAGGAATGGGGACGTTGACTTTTGGACTTGACGTTGGATTTCTCCGACTTGTCACTGTTCTCATCATAGGGATACGGTGACTGTGACTGACTGACTACTAATGTGTTTTTGTGTCCGTGTCTACTGTCCTGACTGTGTGAGTTAGACTGACTATGTGTCACTGTGTGTTGACTATTTGACTGACTAGGGTCATTTCGCCTGTTTGCGTCCATTTAGTGCAGTTGGCAAGTTTGACGGCGATAGTAAAAATATCCCAGCACTAATTTCTATGAAAAATGTATGTAATGTGTTCATTATATAGTCTATTTTAAGATTAACTTTCAGTTTGGTTTGAAACATCTTGTGTTTTTATTGTAAATAGATAAACTTCAGATTTAGGCGTTTTACCCAGTTTGCGTCCACAAAATCCAAATTGCGTCCACCCGTGGACCACTTTGCGTCCACCAGCTTAGAAAAGGAATATACGGGTGATATTTTTAAGAATTTGTAAAGAAAGATGTATTTTAACAATTTCTTTATTTAAGAATATAAATACTAAAAATCAACATTATTATCATTAAAAACATCACTTTAAAAAAATTAAAATAATTCTTCTCAACATTGATTGAACTTAAAATTAGATAAGTACTAGGTAAATAATGATTGCACCTTTAAGAATAAACAGTAATCAGTTCTGTTAATTTTACCCTAAATCACGAGGTATATTATTATTGCTAAAGATGAGCCTTGATTAATAATAAGTTTTTGGCTATATTATAGCAAAAAAACAATACAACCATTTTAATGTCGAACTCCCCTTCTTGAATTATTTTCTGAACAGTATCCAACAATTCTTGCTTTTTCACTGGAAATACACATTTGGAAATGTTAAGAAGCCACTCCTGGTGCTGGTTCTGGTCTCGGTTTCTTTACTCCATCTGGTCTGCACGCACTGATTTTGTCCAATATTGTGGTCTTGGGAATAGCATATTCTTTATATATTTGTCTTATCGACTTATTCTACTCTCGAATTTCATTTAACGCTTTCTTTAAATCGTCTTCTGTGTATGTTCTCTTTTCCTTCTTCTTTCTTGTCTCCGAAGCACTCATCTTAAATAGAAAAAAAAGGAGAATGAAATAAACTACTAAATTCATTTAAAAATAGAATTATAAACTCGTAGTCTTAATAAAAAATGTACAATAATAATAATCAATACATTTTAAATTATTTTTACAAGCAAGTCAGTTGTATTTAACTAAAAATAGTGGACGCAATTTGGTTTATTATTATCTCCTGTAGGTTTAGTTTGCGTCCATTGCGGACGCAAAGTGGAAGTTTTGTAAATTCGATGTAGTAATTCGCGTCCACCTTATTTTATATGATAAATATAAAAAACATAATCAAATTCATAATTAATATTATTCCTTTTTACATTATATAAGTCTAGAAACAGCTATGTATCCTAAAATTAACATAAACAATAAAAAAGTTACCATCGAACACGCCGCTGCACACTACTTTTTATCTAAACATCCCGCGCGTACGCACCCCTTGATGAACAGCCGAGACTAACTATTTTTTTTAAACGGGGTTGGTTTGGCGCACGGACCTGTAGTCCATGTGTACGTGCCTCTTATACATTGAGGTATTAGCGGTAATTACGTTTCGTTTGATTGGTGTATTAGTTTACTTATTTTCGAGGATTTTTAAAGGGAGATCCGTAAAATGGACGCGAATTGGGCGATGGACGCGAACAGGCGAAATGACCCTACTATGTTTAGCAGTGGCGTAGCGTGCCTTGGCGGGGCCCCGTATACAAATTTGTTTGGGGGCCCTTATGAAGGGTAACGATTTATCACAAAAGAAAAAAAAATGTTTGCATAAAATTAAAAGAAATATTTATTCATCATATCTATTATATTCATCTGTCATATTATCTATCTGTCACTTTTTCCAAAATTTTATGCAAGCAATTCAAATTAAATAACTCTCCTTGCCTTTTTTTCGGCTAACTGATTTATTAAATAATTTATAGCTGAAATTTGTTTTGCCTTGTGTCGCAGGTTCTTCAAGTTAAGCTACACTTCTCAAGGTCAGCCTTTAGATGGGTGATTTTTGATGTGAAACATCTATAGGCGAGGGTAAACCTAAATTTTGGCGTGGCGAGAATGGCCGTGGCGATGCATCGCCACGCTATATTATGTTATGTTTGTTACCTCAGAACTTTCAACCAGGTGAACCGATTTTGATGATCCTTTTTTATTTGAAACCTGGTGCTTCAGACTAGGGTGGCACAGAGTAGTCCGAATTTTGATTATACCATATTTATTTCCTTTCCTAACGTATGCTTTATAAATATTATCTTTACAAAATAATTTCGATGTTTTACATCTGCCGGGCGTCCCACGACGGCTCACTTTTTCTTTTTACATCCATAATCTTTATTAGAAATTATTAATTATTAACCACATCTATTTAAAAAAAAAATTGATTAATGCTGAATTGCTAAACTTCTCGATTTTTGCTAATAATCGAATTCATTACGCAAAGAGATTTCACTATTTAAGTCACATGACTAAGTGTCACTGTACCCATCCTATGTGAAAAAGACTATAAACGGGGAAATCCCGTAGCCCGCGATAACCGATATAGGGTGTTGCCAACTTTGGAACGCACACTTTACGCGGGAAAAAAGAAATTGCTTTTTGAGTTTTTTGTCATTTCTGAATTAAAAAAAAAAAAATTGGGAAGTTTTCACTAATTTTTGCTTACGCACGTCGGGGGCCCCCGTGGCCCGGGGGCCCCGTATAATTGATACGGCATATATGGCGGTAGCTACGCCCCTGTTGGCAACACCCTATATCGGTTATCGCGGGCTACGGGATTTCCCCGTTTATAGTCTTTTTCACATAGGATGGGTACAGTGACACTTAGTCATGTGACTTAAATAGTGAAATCTCTTTGCGTAATGAATTCGATTATTAGCAAAAATCGAGAAGTTTAGCAATTCAGCATTAATCAATTTTTTTTTAAATAGATGTGGTTAATAATTAATAATTTCTAATAAAGATTATGGATGTAAAAAGAAAAAGTGAGCCGTCGTGGGACGCCCGGCAGATGTAAAACATCGAAATTATTTTGTAAAGATAATATTTATAAAGCATACGTTAGGAAAGGAAATAAATATGGTATAATCAAAATTCGGACTACTCTGTGCCACCCTAGTCTGAAGCACCAGGTTTCAAATAAAAAAGGATCATCAAAATCGGTTCACCTGGTTGAAAGTTCTGAGGTAACAAACATAACATAATATAGCGTGGCGATGCATCGCCACGGCCATTCTCGCCACGCCAAAATTTAGGTTTACCCTCGCCTATAGATGTTTCACATCAAAAATCACCCATCTAAAGGCTGACCTTGAGAAGTGTAGCTTAACTTGAAGAACCTGCGACACAAGGCAAAACAAATTTCAGCTATAAATTATTTAATAAATCAGTTAGCCGAAAAAAAGGCAAGGAGAGTTATTTAATTTGAATTGCTTGCATAAAATTTTGGAAAAAGTGACAGATAGATAATATGACAGATGAATATAATAGATATGATGAATAAATATTTCTTTTAATTTTATGCAAACATTTTTTTTTCTTTTGTGATAAATCGTTACCCTTCATAAGGGCCCCCAAACAAATTTGTATACGGGGCCCCGCCAAGGCACGCTACGCCACTGGTTGCCAACTTTGGAACGCACACTTTACGCGGGAAAAAAGAAATTGCTTTTTGAGTTTTTTGTCATTTCTGAATTTAAAAAAAAAATATTGGGAAGTTTTCACTAATTTTTGCTTACGCACGTCGGGGGCCCCCGTGGCCCGGGGGCCCCGTATAATTGATACGGCATATATGGCGGTAGCTACGCCCCTGAGACTGCCACTCCTTCAAGCACCCCGTCTCCTTTTTCACGTGCATTACTACTTCGCAGGAGGTGACGGCTTCCCATGCTCTTTCGCTCCGTACCATGGCTCGCACCAGAGCCGGACGCGAGAGGTCGCTTCTACCGATCGTCTCCACGAGGGCATGGCGGTGCTCCTCTCAGGCAGGGCACACCTCTACTGTATACTCCACCGTGTCCTCTAGACGATCCACGCAATGGAAACATCCGGGCGTTTTCTCCCGCTTTATCCTGGACAGGAACTTAACTTATAATTTACGGTTAGAATTAGGGTGGTATCTAATCGCCTTCGAACCTCTAACTTTCGTTCTTGATTACAATATTAGTATGGACTAGATTTCGACCGTGGCTTCGCTCGCGTTAAATCCAGGGTAACACGGTTCCCCTTTCCTGATTTAGAACACAGAAGAGATCTTGGAACAGAATGTTATTTTAATGCTCTACTGTAGACACTATTATATGTCTTTCCATTTGAGAGTGAATGTAAAGATTGGACACACGCGAACATGCTGCATACAACTGTCCATGGGAAAAGCATGGCTTTTCTAAGTTCACCCTAGAAAACTAAAACAAGAGAAGAAAAAAAAAACATAGCCTATGTCACTCTCCATCCCTTCAACTATCTCTACTTAAAAAACCACGTCAATTTGTCGCTCTATTTTGCCGTGAAAGACGGACAAACAGACACACACACTTTCCCATTTATAATATTAGTATGGAAGTATGGACATCTCTAAAAAGTAGTGTCATTTGCCTATATTTGTCATCTGTCAAACGTGGTGTTTATTGAGTCAATATTCTTCTTTTTTAGTTTTTGAACTTAGAAAAGCCATGCTTTTCCCATGGACAGTTGTATGTAGCATGTTCGCGTGTGTCCAATGCCTAGAAATTGACTTGCGTACGGTACATATTTAAGTTTTAGGTGGTGTTTAGTTTAGGGATAAATAAACTATATGCAATGCGAATGAACTACCCAAATTAAAAGAGAGGTCTTTTAAAGAATCATCTTACCTTGGTCCAGCTTTAATTCGCATTCGAATTTCGAAGATTACTTAAACTCGTAATTAATACAAGCAAAGCCTGTGATACGTTTTCAGTTCAAACATGGAAAAACTGCCAATTTGTAGAATATGTTTAGTGCAGGATGTTCGTATGTATGTAGTCGTTAACAGAAACTTGCACAAGCTATATGAGAAGCTGACTGAAATACCAGTAAGTAAGTTTATTTATAAGAATTAAAGTACTTATATGATGTTTTATATATTTAAATCACTCAATCCCATCCCATACCCCACACACATAGTCACACATTCTTATAGCAAATCAGGTCATAAGGGCTTTATTGTTAGAATCGCACACTTAAAGTTTATTTTGTATACATAGTTACTAGTAGAACACTGAATCCTAGGTCACAGGGTTTCCCTAGTTTAGGAAACAGGGTTTTCCACTATTTGTGCAGCCTTTTCCCAAAAACCAATTTAACTTACCTATGTGAATGGTTGTGAATGGGTATTGTTATTGTATACAAAGATTTTTTGTGTCAATAAACTTATTTTGTTTTTATTAAATGCGAATCATACACGAGAATACATGAAAGAAGGTTTAAAAGTCATATTAAAAGTACACTTTGTTGTAAACAAGCATGTTACAAATTTAAGAATGCTTGGAAACATGCTGAATTTGCTCCATAGGACAGTCTAGAATCTATTAAACTGCTTACTAACTTAATTGTATAGCTTAGATTTTTTATGACTTTGATTAACATTTTGTGATTATTTTAACTCATACACTGACTTGTAACTTGTTAAAATGTTAGCAAATTCAAATAATTGCCTTTGCAATGTTTGTAAGTATATGAGCTCCATTTATCTGTCAGAATATTATTAATTTTTTCTCTAATTGCTTCATTTTCATTTCTTTTTCCTGTTGTGGTATGGTAATTTTATTTTAGGTGCATGGTCTTCATATATAATTGTATAATTATTGTATACTAATATTGAAAACATTTTAAAGGTGTAGCGGTGGAGTTTCCCGCCCATTCTTCTCCATACGAATCTAGTGTCAACTGTAATCAATTCTATTTTAATGTACATGTTGATGTTCACAAGTGCCTTTTATGTGCCTATTTGGAATAAATGCTTTGACTTTACTTGGCTTGATATATTCATGTGAAGTTATGGTATAAGGGTCGTCTTACAGGTCCTTTAAATCCAAATGGAAATTACTGACATCTGTGAAAGCAAATTTAAACATTAAATAATTGAATTAAGTCACCAATCTGCCTTGAGCAACAATTGTAATCATTGCACCTGCTTTTTCTGTATGAGGAGTATAGAAAGTATTACTGACCACTGTTTGTGGGATTTACAATTAAATGAAAGATTGGAAGTATTTTCTTCCTATAAACAATATAGTGTAAGTCAAATTTTGTTGCAGTTTGTGACTAAAGACAGAAGGCCAATTCTTGCTTGTTTCATCTGCTGCACTAAATTAAAGCAAAGCTACCAGTTGCTTCGAAAATGTGTGGAATCAGAAGAGCAGTTAGTTGAGATGATGAATGAGGATTATGAGGTGAGGTATTCTCCAACATACAGAGTTGATATAACAGTGGGGCATTAAATTACACTATGTATACTATATGTTTAGTATTAATTCAATACGGTATAAAAATAAAAAGCATCAAATATGAGTTTTTTCAAACCATCTAAATAGCTTACTAATCACAGTGAAACGCAACCACCCTTTGGAAATAAAAACTGACCTTAGAAACCTACGTAACATAGCGGCAACAACACGCGGCGTGTGTTATCTCGTATGAAAGCGGGCGGCCGCGAGGCCGGCGAACGCGAAGGCGCGGGCGACGGCTTACGTCTAATATTGTTATTTAGTTTTCTTATTAAATCACTGTCCGTCGCTACGCACTTTAATTTGTGAAATGCTAAAATAATCCTATTTTTGAGTTCAACAATTGTATTTACCTCTGAGGCATACACTTCACCCTTAATGTATCCCCACAAAAAAAAATCCATGGGAGTGAAGTCTGGAGATCGTGGTGGCCACCGTACAGTCGTGTCGTATCACAATAAAAGCAGTCAATCACAAAAAAAAGCACTAAGGGGCCATCCATAAATTACGTCACACGAATTTCATGATTTTGACCCCCTCCCCCGTCCTTGTCACAGCTGGTCACATTTGTGAGACCCACCCTCCCTAGTGTGACGTCACATATTTTATAATTTTACATCTAGAAATAATGATTGAATTAACACAGCAATTCTGAAATTTAAATGTTTTTTAATAAAATTAACAAAAAAACAAACACTGCAAGAAATTAAGAAAATAAAAAAAAACCGGCCAAGTGCGAGTCGGACTCGCGCACCGAGGGTTCCGTATAAACCTGTAGTGTTTAATACCTCTACGCGTTCATTCAGAAAGGGGTAGTTAGTTTAAAATGATTTAAAATATTTTTATTATATGATGTAACTAAAAATTTACGGTTTTCGCAATTTTTCCTTTATCTGTGCGTCCAAATTTCTTTCTCATCAAACCATACAGCATCATCGTCATCATCCAAACAAGAATTTCTCTGGCATGTCTAGCAGAAATTCTTTGAGGGCGAATCTTCACGATGGGCAAAACTTCTTGTTGTTTCTCAGGTATTTGCTTGTGTTGATTAGTGGCCTTGTATAATGCAAAATATAGACCACAAATGCCACATGATCGCTTAAACAAGTATGCCTCGATACTGGGGCAACAGCTATCATACGAATATGAATATGTGTTTTATTTAACACTTAGATTAAAATTGATTTTGAAATGTGACGTCACGAAATTTTGGACCCCTCCCACCCCCTTGCCACACAATGTCACACTTCGTCGACCCCCTCCCTCCCCCTTAACGTGTGACGTAATTTATGGATGGCCCCTAACACCAAATAATAATAATCCCAAGTTACGTGTCCTGTCACAATAAAAAAAGAAATAATGTCTGTATTAAACTTATTTAGAGTCCTATCACAATAACAAAATCACAATTATCAGCGCGCGAGTTCGACAAAACAAAACCGGCGCAAGACCTCCGTGTTACGTACATTCCAAAGGGTCGGCGTCGGCGAACTGTTAAAGCAAGTTTTTTAGACGCCCCACTCGCAAGGATCTAAGATGCAGTAGCAACACAGTGACCTATTTCTATTTCTTTTACGCGCGGGATGTTTTGCTATTATTGTTACTCTCGTAATGAAAGTGCAAGGGTGTGTATTTTATTGCTTCCTTGTTTGCATTGCTATCTTTTAGCGAAAATATTTGGTTGTACTTGTGACTTGCGTCAAAACAGCAACAGCGCATCGTGGGTTATACTCAGATTTATCGTTTTAGGGTGCATGACCTATGCGTAAACATAATCAGCTGTTAGAAAAGATACATCGTGTTCAAACGGGATAAAAACTTAAAAAATCATTTGCGACTAAACTACTGCTCCTGTTTAATTGATTTTTGGTACAGAGCTTGAATGGTACCTAGTATATGCAGTTTAAAGGAAAGCCTCTCTGTCGTATCAACTTTGTATATTTAATTTTATTCTCACGCTCATACCATATATATTGTATCTGGATTTCAACCATACCATTTGGTGTTAAATATTGATGTGTACACTTTCACACATTCCGAGTGGTGCGGTCCATACATATTGTATGTGGTGCCGGACGTAAAGAATAGCACCATGCCATTTCTCCCCTTGGGTCCCGTAAGATGCAACTAAGGGATATCCTAGAGAATGAGCAGCAGCATCCTCTTTGCATTAGACCACCATATTGCAATTGACAACCCGCATGCCAAGAGAGTTGATAATGGCAAACCCTCCCGGATTGGGGAGACCTATGTTCAGCAGTGAACGTCTTCGTTCTTGGTAGCCTGGCCAACTCTTCAGGGTACATCCGATTTTTTTAAGTTTCTTCACTTGTGGTGGCTCTTTTCAAGTGATTTGGTATATTGGCAAGGTGTGTGCTTGTGGGACTGCGATCACTGGCATATTTTCCAAATTCATACACAAAGAAATATCTTTTTTCAGCCCAATCTTTTAATAAACGAAGACTGCTTAGATTCATACTGTGGGTTTGTTAAATCTCCAATAATGCACATAAGTACAGTTGATGAATGCCAAACAGAAAGCAACAGTATTACTATCAAACAAGAGTTACCAGCTGTTTGTGAGGGACTAGATGAGTTTATCGAGCCCATGGAGGAGCATCAAAGTGATGGTACGTTTTTCAGAACAAATAACAATTAATAATATGTTAAACTAAGTTATAGATTAAATAATTTTGTACCAGCTTTTTCCCGCGTAATATACACATGAACCTTCTTCTTGAATCACTCGTCATGCGTCTATTGATAAAAACTGTACTAAAATCCGCTGCGTAGTTAAAAAGATCGGGTATGATTTAAGCTGTCGCCAATTTAATTAGTTTTTTGTTTCTTAAATAATAGGGTTTTCCCGCAAAATAGTAGATTTGTCACCAAAATGTAGTCACCAAACAATATAAAATCAATTCCACAATAAATGACCTAAAATCATGGAGAAATGGGGTCAAGTACCAAATAAATGTTTTTATATGTATTATAATAGGTTTGTCCTAATAGTATTTAAGCAAACTAATTTAAAGAGATCACCAATAAATCATATATTATGTCACCAGAAAATTTCATGAAGTTCCAAAAATGTAGGGTTGTCGTCATCATCCTTTCAACCAAAAGAGTCTACTACTTAACTGGCCATGTGCCTCCCCCAAGGGTCTTATTTTCCTCAGGTAGTATAAACATATTTAAATTTTCTATTTACTATATAAATCATTTAAAGTCAAAATAATCAATATTTATTGTTAAAAATAATAATCACTGAATAATCAGCGCTGGTTTGGCTTTTGAAGGGCGCCCCCTTTTTCTTTTCTGGCTGATAAGCACATTTTTAGATCTAAGCGTATAAACGCGGAAAGCGACTTTGTTCCATACTATGTGGAGATTAAACAAGAATGTATTGAACTACTTCAAAGTTTTGATAGTGTTTAGTTTAATTCAACGTAACCGATTCGACGTCATATTGTAAAATAAAACAAATTTTAATATTAAACTACTACTAATCTTGACTATATTTGTCTACTTACAGAGCTAGAACACGAAAATGTACACCATAACTATCTTGTTGAAGCAAATTCATCAACAAAGTATTATGAATCAGATTCAGATGATGATATACCTTTAATGAAGTTTAAAACTGAAATAGTAGAAGAAGAAGTATGTAAGAGAAAACAAGAAGCTAGCGAGACTAAAAGTAAGTTTTAGATAATAAATCTATAGACGAGCAGACAGGCCAATGGTTGCAATGTTGAATTCCATCCATAGGAATGTGAAACCTGATCGATCAATGTGTGACTGTTATTACTTAGCTGTAAGTGTAGTCATGAACTAGGACCGTTGTAGTTATAATTTCTAATAACAAAACCATGGCTAGCAGGACAACTAGTCACTATTAGCAGCACTCATCGACAAGCATAACGCTAAGATCATTACCTCGCTGTTTTTGTGCCCCGACGCTACCACACGCAGTGACAATGATGAGCTGACGAGATGGCTACCAGTTAGACAGACATGATTATAACAATGACGCTTGCGGGTCTTTTCCGCGTGCAGTAACCAATCCGCATAGTACTCAATAGGTTAAGCAATAATAACTCAACATCACATCTGTATCACTGTCGGTCAGGGTCAGAGGTGTATAGTATGTACAACTACATCGCCGAATGTAGGTATGATGAATAATACACCTAACTTCTGTGATATCACATGTTTATAATTAGTTCTCGAGAGTTGCTTGGTTGCTTATTCCGATCGGATCACACAATGCAATTATTCCACTTCGTGAGATTTGTTAGGAATGTCGATAAAATAATGTTTTGTGCCAAACCGATCCCAGTATGATCCATGCTGTGAAATGTATTTATTTATTTCATGAACAATTTTTACATTTTGTTGAAATGTATTACAGTAAAATACTTAAACAACGGGAAGATCTAAACTGAATTACAAACAAAAACAATAAAAATCAGTAACCCAACTGCTAAAAATGAAATTTAAAAGTAATGCTCTAAAATTACAGATATAAGATTGCGAACAGGAGACGAAATTAAAATAAATTAATAACAACCAGCTTTTGCCAGCGGCTTCGCTCGCGTGTTATATATATAAAACTTTCTCTTAAATCACTATCTTTTGCTGAAAACTGCATTAAAATCCGTTGAGTAGTTTAAAAGATCTAAGCGTATAGACAGCGGAAGCTACTTTGTTTTATACTATCTAAGGATAAGATAAAGGGAAGACACTTGATTCACTTATTCTTTATAAAAGTTAGCACTTTCATTTACAGTTTTAGTTCACTTAAACTGCAAGAAACTGCACGAAACTTGCACCCTTTTTACACGCTTTGTATTAGCTTCACTTGTATGTTTGTTTGTAACCGACTCCTTATAGCGCGATTTGACCCATTTTAAACGACCGGATTTCATTTAAACTCTGCAGACTTGTCGAGGACCGATGACAATACTATAATTTCATAAATTTGTGCCATTATCCTTGCCAGGGTCACCAGGACAGCAAAAAAACCAACAACCAGACAACAAACTACGCTGACATCGCCTCAAAATTCGAAACACCCTCAAAAAACACGCTTCCATTGAAAACCAAACTAAAAAGTATAAAATAATGGAAAAAAGCGTGGTGTGCCTGATATCAATAAAAAAATACCTTAAAAAGCACCCCACGCTTTTTTTCCATTATTTTCTACTTTTTAGTTTGGTTTTCTATGGAAGCGTGTTTTTTTTAGTTTTTTTAAACTATTATATATTTTCTATTTTTTAGGGTGTTTCGAATTTTGAGACGTATGTCAGCGTAGTTTGAGACGTATGTCAGCGTTGTTTGTGACGTATGTCAGCGTAGTTTCCGAAGACAGTTTTTTGCTGTCCTCATCCTGATATCTGGAAACTGTTGAGGCAGCATTGTTCTTTACTTGTAAATGAGGCCGTCGTGCTATACTTCATCGAAAGTCTGTGCAACATCAAGGAATACCGTGGAGCACACCTTCTTCTCCTCTAGTGTCCTATCAATAATATTAGTGATTCTGTGTACTTCGTTCAGCGTAGAGAGTTGTTCTCTAAACCCGAACTGGTAATCAGGGATTAGATTTGCAGCTTCAATAGGAGGTTTCAGTCTCTTTAGAAAAAGTTTCTCGAATAGATTTGACAACACAGGTAACAGTGTAATTGGTCTGTAAGATGTTGTTTCATGGGGTGGATTCCCAGGCTTGGCTATCATGATGACTTCAGCTACATTCCACTTGTCAGGAACGTGGTTCAACCGAAATACAGCATTAATGAGAGTAGTAAGCTTAACTATAGCTTTACGTGGAAGATTCTGTAAAACTTCTCCTGTAATTAGGTCATAATCAGAAGATTTCCTTCGATTAAAATTGCACTTAATTTCTCTAGATACTTGTTTTGGGGGTTAACCAACTGAACCTGTGAACTTATTTATAAACAAGCAACGTTTATTGAGTTTGATCAACGACTAACTTTTTAATAGAGATATAGATCAACACCATAGAGGTAGCATAAACAAGACAGTTAAACAGGGCTGCCACTATATGGCAGAACATTAAATTAACAGTTTATTTTATACTAAATCACAATAGGGGGTAGCTCTCATCAAAATAAACAAGTAATTGCTTCACATCAGGTCATAACATTAACAATTAAGTGTCACAAAATCAATGAACACAAAAACAAATGTTTTGCCTACACTATTTAGGATTTTTGGAAATAAGTCAGCAGGCATTTCTGCTGTCTCCAAATATTGTAATTTAACAATATTATTATTAAAACATTCACGACAAAAATGGTAACGCACATCAATGAGTTTTGTTCGATTATGGAAGATATTATTCCCGGACAGCTTAGGAGCGCATTGGTTATTAAATATACAAAACACTGGCTGAAACTCGTATCTCCGCGCTAGACGATTAGTGACGACTCTTGAGAAAACAAGAAAAATAACCACAAAAAAAAATTGTGCATAGTTTGGGTTAATTTGTAAACATAATGATACAACGGCATTTTTGTTCATGTGTAACTCAACGTTATTAGTTTATAGTGGCGTTCATGTTCTACAAAACAACAAAATTAGGTATATCGTATTTCCGACTGTACCTCATTCTTATAAAACCAACAATATGTTGGTATATGCCCGTTGCTAGAAGAGTGCAAAAAAACTAAAATAAACAACAACAAAAAATGGTTACTTATATATATTGTACATTGTAGGTACTGAAATAAAATAAAAAAAGCCTTTATTTCCCATTACCATTAAAAATATCGTTATAAATCTAATCTAAATCTAATTTGTTTGTGGTTTTAATTCTTCTTATAATCCAAGTTATTATTATTATTTTATGATATGGGCCCCTATACGGGTGAAGGCCTCATCCAGTTCCTTCCATTTGTCCCTGTCCTTTGCAATATTCTGCCAATCGTTTCCTGCTGTATCAGTGAGGTCGTCAGCCCACCTTCTCTTCGGCCTTTCCACTCTGTAGTTTTAGCTGTCCATCTACCGTCTTTGTAACGTGATACGTGGCCAGCCCATTGCCATTTCAGTTTTAGAGCTTGCGTGAGGGCGTCCGTTACCTTTGTTTTTTGTCGAATGGCTTCTCTTCTGATTTTGTGTATTTTCCTTATGTTCAGTATACTTCTTTCCATGGCTCTTTGTGTTGTTTCGATCTTCTGTTTGGCTTTTGCCGTGTATACCTAAGATTGGCAACCGTACAGTAGGCACGACAGTATGAAGGTATCTATTATAATTTTCTTCATATTTATAGAGTAGTCACCTTTTAAGATTTCCTTAAGGCGCGGACTGACTACGATTTTAAATGCTACAACTACATGCTACAGCTCCAACGAATAAGGTTGAAAATTGAATAAATATTTGGATTGACGATGTGACTAAGCTGCGAATTGGCATTTATTTTACGGGTTTTATTTAGATTATTCGGACTACACACATTAAATTAAATAATTGTCTGGTTAAAGTTTTAAAGTAATGTTTATTCTATTGAACTCTTTAAAAAAAAAAAATGTTGTTATCGCTGAAAATACAGATATGTTCGGCGTCAAAGTTTTTTTTGTGAAACAATTTTTATTGGGAATATCAAACAATTTTTCACTATTCTATTCGGTTAGAATTTTTCTTTAAACCCTTCTCTGTCCACCGTATTTTTTGTGTCGTATATTTTCATTGCGTTACGTCATACTCGATTGTCAAAGACACCAGTGTTTTGTGAATATTGAGGTAACAGCGCGCCTTAAGTGACCAAAATTGCTTCCACGTTATATTTGCTCTTCTTTAAATTTCGTTTTCGTTGTTTGTTTTATTAAACGATACTTGTTTACTTATGTAGATGTAGCTGTCGACATGTTTTGTTGTGTTTTCTCGTAAGGTGATGGGCTTTTTGTTGTTATTTTGTCATTATTTTGGTTTTAGTTGCGTTCATTTCCTAGTCCTACTTTCGAACTTTCTTGGTCTAGGGAACATAATGTTACGAGTTGGGGTTCAGGATAAATTAATTGAAACCAATTTTACCAAACACACAAAACAGTTTAATTAACTAAACACAAATATAGCAACAACAAGAAACGTCACAAGGAATCACTCGTCTCGCTTGTACTGTATCGCTTGAATCGTATTCGATCACATCTGTAGCCGAACTCCCCGTCAGCCCGACAATCCGCTATTTATATGCCGAGCAGAAGTTCACTGTACATTGATACTCTTTTATATGAACTGTAATACTGTAACTGTATTACTGGGTGCCCGTTGGTCTCGTGGTCGCAAGCGCGACTGCTGAGCGTGGGGTCCTGGGTTCGATTCCCGGGTCGGGCAAAGTGTTTCTGGGTTTTTCCATTAGGAATTTCTTAGTAGCAGCCCGGAGTTTGGAAGTTGGCGGTGTGATACCCCCGTGCCTCGGAAAGCACGTTAAGCCGTTGGTCCTACGCTTGATCTCTCTCCGGTCGTGTCGGATTGCCGTCCCATCGGACTATGAGAGTGAAGGAAGAGTGAGTGCTCTTGTGTCTGCGCACACACTTGAGCACTATAATATCTCCCGCGCCGATGGCTAGTCTCCGTTGAGATTGGCCGCCGTGGCCGAAATTCGGTCTGGAGGACTATATAAACTGGGTGTCATGGCTATTTTAATAAGGTGTTAAATTAATAATTATGGAAACTGATTAAGTGCAGTTTCGTATAAGGTCTATTGATTAAATAGTTCCTTAATATTGAAAGAACCTCTTTTATTTTACAATAAGACCCTCTGCCTTCATATATTTCATTTCCGTCTATAGGTATAATTGTTTGTGTGCTGTTGGCGTGATTTATTTTCTCACCCATTTTTATGTTGTGTTCTTTGCCTTTATATAGTTCTTGATAAAAAGTTGTTGCCTGATGTAGAGTGTCTTGTCTCGTATTGGTTTCTTTATTTTTACTTTGTAGTTTTTGTATCCATGTTTTGCGTAAATTCAATTCTTTAAATGCTCTTTTTGTGCTTCTGAATTTGTTTAAGTTTTCTGTTATTATTCTTCGTCTGTGCTCACTATAATCTGTTTTGATCGCTTTACTGGTTTCTTTGAATTATCTGCTTAGTTCTTTCTTTGTGTTTTTATCCTTATTCTTTTTTATTGCTAATTCACTTCGTTTATTTATTAATGCTATTGTTTCTTCTATAAGTAAAACACGTTGCTGCAGGTTAACGACTGACGTTTATTCATTAAATTATTTATTAAATTATTATAAATTAAATTATTATAAATAAATTATTATTTCATTATATTGCCACACCCCCACTATATCAAAATAACAAATAAGCTTACATTCTATATAACAATCAATTTACTTTTGAACAATACCAAGTGTTTGCATGAACTCATAGTGTTTTATTACTGACAATCCTTTAGTTAGCAGATCCGCAGGCATACTAGAAGTTGGCAGGTACTTTGCCTGAATCTTATTATTGTTAATTACATCTCTGATGAAATTATATCTAACATCAATGTGTTTGGAACGCTTATAAGAATAATGGTTGCTTGCCATCTTCAATGCACTCTGATTGTCATTATACAGAACAATTTTATTGCAACCACCTGTGAATTCACATTCTAAATTCTGTAAATATAAAGCTTCTCTACATGATTCTGACAAAGCCATGTACTCTGCTTCACAACTACTGAGAGCTACAGTTCTTTGTTTTTTGCTTTCCCAAGAAATAGCAGATCCAGATTTCATGAAACAAAATCCAGTATATGAACGTCTATCAATGGCATCACTGGCCCAATCTGCATCCACAAAACCAACTAGTTCTGCTCCTTCTTTGGAATATCTTAAGCAATAATTTTTAGTTTTCAACAAATACTTTAAAATTCTCTTGGCATAATTCCAATGCAATTGTGAATAACAATTATTAAGTTGACTAAGATAACTTACTGCATATGCAATATCTGGTCGTGTCAAGACCGCTAAATACATCAAGCTACCTATTAGTCTCTGAAAAGGTAAGATATTATTACACATGTTAGTTTTCTCTACGTTCAATTTACATTCTATGGGTGTGTTTGCTAAATTACAATCAGTCATATTAAACTTATTTGCCAACTGTTCAATATAATTCTTCTGATCTATTGTAATAACATTTTTATTTATATTAATGTTCATGCCCAAATACTGTTTAACTTGACCCAAATTTTTGATCTTAAAGTTTTGACTCAATGCTTCTATTAGAGATTTGGTTTCTATTTCATTATTTGAAAAAATTATAAAATCATCGACATAAATACCAACAATAGTTTTCTTATTGTTATTATGACTTTTTATAAATACACAAGGTTCAAGTTTACATCTACTGTACCCTAAATTACACAATGTCTCATCTACTCTTTGGTACCAAGCTAAAGATGATTGTTTGAGACCATAAACAGCCTTTTTTAATTTTAGTACTTTATTAGAATCTTTAAAAGGAAATCCTGGCAAATGCATAAAGATGCTTTCTTTTAAAAAACCATTAAGAAAGGCTGTTGTGACGTCTAGGTGAGTAATATCCATATCTAATTGCACACTCAAAGCAAATAGTAACCGCAAGGTTGAGTGCCTAATCACAGGTGAAAATGTTTCCTGATAGTCCACACCAGCCTTCTGCGTAAAGCCTTTTGCAACCAGTCTAGCACGATATCTCACTTTATTGTCACAATCAATTTTCTTTTTTAAGACCCACTTGCACTGCACTACACTAGCACTATCTGGAGCATCGACAATTTCCCATGCTTGGTTGTCGTTGAATGACTGTAGCTCTTCTGCCATCGCCTGCAACCACTGTTGTTTCTCAGGACCGCTGATAGCTTCTGCATAAGTCAGTTCATTTTCTCCTATAGGTGTAGTACTCAAATTTGCAATCCATCCATATCTTTCTGGTTTTTTCCTTTGCCTTTTCTTTGCTTCATTATAGTCTGTCTGAGGAACATTACTTATTTCATCTTCTTGCTCTTTCCTGTCACTCTCTTTCTCTATATTAGGTACTTCTTCTTTATTTAAAAAAACATCTTGGCTTTCCAAGTATTCACAGTCACTGGAACTCGACTGATCATGAGAAGATTCTGTCTTTACCGCAGATTCCTGCATCAATTCCCCCACTGAATCTGTGGTCTCTACTGGAACAGTTACAGTTTCTATACTTCTTGGCTTTTCCATAATCACAACATCTCTACTCGTAGTTACTTTCCTTTTAATTGGATCATAAATTCTGTAACCTTTGACGTTTTCACTGAAACCAACTAATATATGCATCTTTGATTTTTTATCCCACTTGGCTCTTTTTTCTTTAGGTATGTGTACCATTACAGGACTTCCAAATATACGTATATGCTGTAAATCTGGTTTCTTTTGGGTCCAAGCCTCATATGGAGTCTTTTCAATACCTGAAGCTACTGATCGATTCTTCAAATAGACAGCTGTGTTAGCAGCTTCTGCCCAAAATGTTTTATCAAGACTTGCTTCGAAAAGTAAGCATCTCGCTTTCTCCACTATGGTTCGGTTTGACCTTTCACTCAGTCCGTTCTGTTGAGGTGTGTAAGGGTTTGTTTTTTGATGTATGATTCCCTCTTTCTTTAAGAAATCCTCAAAATCATTACTGCAGTACTCACAGCCATTGTCTGTACAAAAGATTTTGATTTTCTTATTCTGAAAATTTTCTGCCATAGATTTAAATTCTTTGAAACAATTTAATACTTAACTCTTAGTCTTCAGGAAGTAAATAAATGTCATCCTGGTATAGTCATCAATGAATATTAAGAAATATCGTGCACTGCCTATTGACATAACCTCCATGGGTCCGCAGACATCTGAATGAATTACCTGAAGAGTCTCTGTGGCACGTGATCCATGATTACTGAATGGAAATCTTGATTATTTTCCTTCGCAGCATATTTGACAACTGGATTTGCTTGTTATGAACCCATCATCATAATCAAGTCCTTCTACCAATCCGCACTTCTTCATTTTGTTTATATCCGTGCTATTAATGTGACCAAGCCGTCTGTGCCATGTATCTCCACTGACTGTCAATAAACAATTCTGTGTTTGTACTCTTAACTTATATACTCCATCAACCAGGTCAGCTATTGCAACTAACTCGTCCAATTTATTTCTTATGAGACATTTATTATGCTCAAATGCGACGCTGTTCCCATTTTTAATTAATTCACTTACCGACAAGAGGTTAGTCGTGAGACTTGGTGCACACAACACATTCTGCACAGTGATGTCATAATTGCAGCTCGTCGTTATTTCTACGTCTCCTGAACTTAAAATGGGAACTTTCGTCTTAT
The DNA here is from genome assembly GCA_947507805.1 of Aporophyla nigra. NCBI lineage: Eukaryota > Metazoa > Arthropoda > Insecta > Lepidoptera > Noctuidae > Aporophyla > Aporophyla nigra. The sequence continues at coordinate 7,898,221 of OX382319.1, read as the reverse complement.
TGGCGACAATGATTTCTGGTAAACTTGAGTATTTTGAATTTTTCAACCAACATTTATTCGGCGTCATGTGCATGCTTGCACCCGAATCAATGTAAAAGTCACTTTTACTGAATCCACCACTGAGAAAAACAACGTTGAAAGCGTTACTATGCTTCTTATTTTCTGTTTTCTCCTTCAAAAGTGGGCACTGATTGCGGTAGTGACCAATTTCCTTACAACGATAACAAGTTATTGTTTTTGTGTTGTTCACATTTGATATTGATTTTGACGTATTCGGTGTCTGGCCGCCATGTTTACTACTAGTGCTGCCCCCTTTACTCGATTTTCTATGCCATTTTGCTGCTAATGCTGAGTTACGTTCCGATTCACTTGTGTCTGCCATTTCCATATCAAGTAATTTCGACTTGATCGAATCTGCGGTTATTTGAATCCCGGAATGTTCAATAGCCATTATCATAGGCATAAATCGCTCTGGTAATCCTGCTAGTAACAATGAACCTATCCATTCATCATTTATGGCGAAGCCTGTTCCGCTTAAACGTTGAGACGTTTCAACTATTTGTGTCACATAATTCGTCATATTTTCACAGGTTTCCAACCTTATAGAAATTAGATGACGAAGCAACGTAATCCTCCGAGAAAATCCTGAATCGTCGAACAAAGAACGTAACTTTGTCCACAATTCCTTCGCGGTCTTTGTGTCCTTTATGTGCACGGAGAGCGACGAATCAATCGTCAAAATCATTTTTGCGCGTGCCTTGGCATCTGCCGCCGCTGCATTTTCACCCGCTCCTTCTTGCTTTAGGTACTTGTCGGCGCCCTCCAAAATTAGCAAGTTCTCAACTGCGAACGCCCAATCGTCGAAGTTCTCGCGGCCTTTCAACTTTTGCACGTTAGCGAGATAACTGGAACTCATTTTTTGCTGACACAACACGAGAAACACTACAATTTAACAGTTTTTTACAACTTAAGTGGGTCTGGGACCATAACCTATAAGTAAAACACGTTGCTGCAGGTTAACGACTGACGTTTATTCATTAAAAAAAAACATACTGACATTGACAGCTTATTTTACCCAATGACCAACAGATGTTGCCATGTACCATTTTGATATCATTATTGCCACATCTTCACTGAAAATTTTATGTTGTTTTCCTGTTGTAGAGCTATTTACCTTATTTTTGGCTGTATGTTATGGCTTTTTCCAGTTCATCATAGTAAGATTGTACGTTTGTTATTCCTTGTAAATAGTTTTCGTTATACAATTTGAGGCTATCTTTATAATGTTTTATCCCATCAAAAACATAAATGTGAAATGAGAGCCAAGTTCAATATTATGATATATGCCTTGGTTGTTGATTTCAACGACAAAAGAAGTGAGATCTAAATGGGTGCCAAGTTATTAGTATTAGTATTGGAGCCTAAGGTCTGACTTGGCTAGTTGCACCCCTCATGAGCCATGTATGTGGCACCGAGTCATAAGCCTTCTTGTAATCTATCCAGCATATCGACAGATCCTTTCGGGAACGACGAACCTGTTTTCTAATGGCCATATCAATGAAGAGCAGCTCCTTAGTACCACGAGACCCATTCCTACATCCATTTTGAGAGACCCACGTGATAGAGTTGGTGTCGATATGTTTGTAAATTTTAGCTCTCAAAATAGATGTAACAACTTAATAGACGGTCGGCAAACACGTGATCGGCCTATAATTTTTGGGCTCCGCGGTGCTTCCTGATTTATGGAGCAGGTGGGTAACTCCTGTTGTAAGGAACTGGGGTAGCGAACCAGACTCCAAAGCAGTCTGGTACTGAACCGCCAAGCGAGCGTGCGATCTTACGAACCACTTGCTCCAGAAGTTGTGCAGTCCGTCCGGCCCTGGAGACTTCCAGTTGGGCAACGGGCGGACTGCACGAGCTACATCTTGGGGGCAGATAGTAATAGCCCCCATTTCTGGTATAAGATCGCAAGCTCGTTCGACTTCTCTAGTCCAATCACCTTCAGTGTGACTGACAGGCACCGATCAGATACTGCGCCTAAAGGAACACGTGGCTTAATTATCTGGCAGATGCGTGTCAGCCACACCTTGGATCGGTCGCTCCCAAGCCCTATTAACCCATCTTTCATCACTCTGGAAGGCGCGATTCTGAGTGTCCACTCGCCACTTATACCTACGAATACGTTATTATTATTATATTAACATTCTTTTCCGAGTTCTCTTCTGTGTTCTACATCAGGAAAGGGGAACCGTGTTACCCCGAATTTAACGCGAGCGAAGCCGCAGGCAAATGCTAGTTTTTGTATAAAGTCGATTATGTTGTTTTCCAAATTAAAATAGGATTTTTCGCCTTCTTGCAAGCCTAAAAATACTAAATTACGTTGTCTTGCCTGTTTTTCTAAAAAGTGTATTCTTTGTTCCTGGTTCTCCACTCTTGAGGTTTTCATGGTTTTCTTCTAAAATTGTGAATTTTTCTTCTAAAATTTTATTTATATTTGTTGTCACCTTTTCTGTCGTTTCTTCGCCATTTTGTTCGTCAAGCTCCTGAATTGAACGAAGTGGCGCCATTACTTCCTCCATTGTGTTGAGAAAAAATTGAAGCATTTTATTTATTTTTATACTTAGTTTATAGTACTGGTAGTGACCCCTTGTGGTTCTCTTTAGCAGTGGTGTGATGGAATAGAACAAAATTTAATTTTAGCGCCCTCTATTTTCATTGTCGGGAACTTCGTTTTTTGAACGTTTCGTGTGTAAACTTTGCTGATTCATAAGAATGGTCGATAATCCAAAGTAAAGGTAGTACCGCTACTTTTCGATAGATGGCGTTAGTGCATGGTAGTTTCAAGCAATATTGTAGTTTAGCTAATCCCCTGTGGGTGGCGTTGGTACACAGTAGCTTAAGATTAATGTTTTATATTTTATCTGTGTATGTGAATGTTATTATCACTGTTTTTGCACTGTTTTGTTAGATTATTATTTTTGGTTTCACTTTCACCGTGCGCCTTGAAGACACATTGTTAACGATTGTTTTTTTTGTGATATTATAATTAACTAGCTTTTGCCCGCGGTTTCGCTCGCGTGGATATCGGAAATTAACGCAGGAGGACGTACTACCGCGGTAAGATGTGTTAATTCAGGTTATATTATAGGTAATAGCTGTTACCCGCGACTTCGTCCGCGTGGTATTTAACAAAAAGTTTTTCATAAAAACTGTCTTTGAAAACTATGCTGACGTACGTCACAAACTACGCTGATATACGTCTCAAAGTACAGCGTGTTTATAGTTTTTTTAAACTATTATTTATTTTTTCTAAAATAAAAGTAGCCTAAGTTACTCCTTGTTACATCAGCTATCTGCCAGTGAAAGTTCCGTCTAAAATCGGTCCAGCCATTTCAGAGATTAGCCGGGAAAAACAGACAGACAGACAGACAAAAATTGTAAAAAATGTTGTTTTGGTATATGTACCGTATATACATCCATATACAGTTAGTAAAAAGTGGTTATCTTTATATTAAAAACGGACACTCCAATTTTATTTATTTGTATAGATTTAGCAATACAAACACGGAGCCGATGTTGAAAGTGGCACAGCAGCGCCCTCTCTCCACATTGTACTTACTACATCTTAATTTTCAGTGAAATTTCCCTTGTTTCTTTTAAGAGAAATTAGGCGCCATAGATCGCTGCAGAAATTCTAAAATGTTCGGTTATCCACGATAAGCCTGAGCAATGCATTAAAACCAAAAATATGCAGTCTTTTTACACGCTTTATATTATTTATTTATTTATTTTCCAGCTTACATCTACCATTACAGGTTTGTACCTAATGCGATAGTGTGACATGTAACTTCTTACTGGTTAACTTATTATTATTACTCTTTACAATATTTATTTATTTATGTAAGATAGTTGTGACAAGATATTAACTATCTTTACAGACTTTAAACTAATTCGATAGTGTGGTTATCAATATTATTCTTACTGTACATGTATTTAATTCTGAACAGAAATATTTATCTACTTAATTAAACTATAACATAGGTACATCATTAGTCTAAAAGATATAACACTTAAAAACTAACACAATAATTAAACCTAAACAGCTTTATCTTTTATTAATAAAATAACTACTATTTCTAAATAAAACTCTAAAAATGTTTACTTAACATAACATACTTCGTTTAAAACAACTTTTGCGAATTCACTCAAATTGCACGAAAATATGTCTATTCTGTCATGAACTTCGTTTACTACGCGCATGGTTTGTGTGAGGGGGGTTTTCGCCAGAAGGTTGGTCCTGGCTACCGGCACGGCTAGTAATTGTGGGCGCCGCCACCGCCACACGTATCGGCCCAGCACGCACAGCTTCAGGTGTCGCAGCACTCCCGGGTTGTGTGCTTCACCACGCAGTAGCTTTACTACATACGCGACGAGACTAAATGCCCGTCGCACCCTGAGCTCATTATACCCCACCATTCCCAGCACAAATAGGGTAGGGTACATCAGTGGGTAGAACGGGTATACCCCGTATAGTTTAAAATACAAGTGTCTCGTAAATTTGTTTTGGACCCGCTCCAACATGACACTGTATTTCGCTTCATGTGGAGCCCAAACTGCTGCACTATGCTCAAGATGACTCCTGACTAGAGCGTCATACAGCACCTTGAATGTGGCAATATTGGTGAACCCCTGCGTCTGCCTCAGTACAAATCCCAAGTTTCTGTAGGCCTTCTTACAGATCTTAACGATATGTTCGCGAAAAGTAAGGTCTGGAGAGAGAATCACCCCTAGGTCCCTGACCTGTGTTACTCGCTGCATGGGCGTTCCTTCAACTTTGTACTCGTAGCAGATAGGGGTCCGCGCACGAGTGAACGTCATCACTGAACATTTGGCTACATTGAAATAAAGTTTATTGTTATGGCTCCACTCAACCACTCTGTTTATGTCCTCCTGCAGGCGCTCACTATCTGACTCATCCTTAACCTCGAGCAGCAATTTAAGGTCATAAGCAAACAACAAACATAAACTATTTCTTACGACCTCCGGTAAGTCATTAACTATTATAATAAATTCAAGAGGCCCCAAATTGCTGCCTGGGCTCACGCCGGACCTGGTGTAGTATGGTTCGGATTTGTACCAATTGTAGTCAACATACTGCTGTCTGTCTTTCATGTAGTTGACGAAGAACTGCAGCAGGTGTGGTGTACAGCCAATTTCTGCAAGCTTTCTTAATAACACGTCATTGTCGACGGTGTCAAATGCCTTTTTAAAATCAAAGTAGGCTGCGTCAACCTGCACACCAGCATCTACTGCAGGTACCACCCGCGCCATGAAGTTGAGCAGATTGGTAGCAGTGCTGCGCTCCGGTCGGAACCCATGCTGCGCATCCGACAGTTGCGCTCGCACCTGTCCCTACATACAGCGCTGGATAGCGGACTCGAACACTTTTGCTGGAGTCGACAGCACAGCCGCTGGTCTATAGCCACTGACATCCGGACCTAACTTACCCTTAGGAACTGGAATGACTCGTGTGATCTTCCATCGAGCTGGAAACGTCGCTTGTTTTAAACAGGCATTAAAGATGTGATGCAGCGGTTCTGCTAGTACCCTGCCACAGTCTCGGAATAAAAATGCTGGTATACCGTCAGGGCCAGATGAACGTTTTGGTTTGAGATTAGCGAGCGCTTTCCTTACGTCTTGAAGACTTAGAGACTCAATATGCACCCGTGCACTGTGCGCGCCGACTTCCGCCGCCGCCGCCCGTGCGTCCAGTTGCGGTACTTCCTTACTGTACACGGACTCAAAAAAATCCGCGAATTGCGTACTGCACTCACCATCCATAAGATATTGACCATCTTTTACTATATTTTGCCTGTTTACTCTACTTCTCTTTGACCTAAGATATTGCCAGAATGATTTTGGATCTTTCGCAAACTGGTACTGAATTTTTCGTTTGTGTTCTTGGTCTGCAATTTCTATATTTTTTTAACCGACGAAAAAAAACGGAGGAGGTTATCAATTCGACGCGTATATTTTTTTTTTTTTTATGTATGACCACGCATAACTTTTTACATAGTAGTCCGATTGTGACAATTCTTTTTTTATTGGAAAGGGTATACTCCGAGAGTGGTCCCATATAAATTTGGAAAACAAAATCCACCCAACAAAACCCTAAGGTTCGGAAAACAGGGGATGATTGATTGTTCACTCACTGATTGTAATGTATAACCACGCATAACTTTATACAGAGTAGTCCGATTTTGATCATTCTTTTTTCTTTGGATAGGGTATACCTTACCAAGTATTATTAGTACATAAAAGCTACAAAAAATCATAAAATAAAAACTTTTTAACGGCGGTTTAATTTTTTGTTAAAAAGTTTTTTTTTAATACGGGCTCTGCACTTTGAAAATTCTAAATAATCACTATTGAGCTTTGTTTTTTTGAAATTCTTCAATCTTCAATAATATCTCGAGTGTACCATTAGGGTATACGTACCGTGAATTTTTTCGGCTACCCCTTTTCCGGGGTACACATTTATCTAAAATACAGTTGAGCTTATCATAAAAGATGGTCAACATCTCCTCCGAATCATGCATGTCATAAATCGTACTCCAATCAGTGGATGTTAGAGTAGAATACAACAGCTGATAATCGGCCTTATAAAAATTCCACCGCGGTCTAATACTGAGTGCGCTGCGTGTGACGGCAGGAGATCGCGACGCGGGCGCGGCGGGGGCGGGCGCGGGTGCGGGCGCGGAGGCGCTGCGCACGCTCACGGCGAGCGGCGGGTGGTGCGCGTCGATGGGAACGAGCGGTTCGTCGGCCGCTTCCACTTTCACCGCTTTTATTAGCTTCACTTGTATGTTTGTATGTATGTTTGTTTGTAACCGACTCCTTATAGCGCGATTTTGACCCACTTTAAACGACCAGATTTCATTCAAACTTTGCACACTTGTCAAGGACCGATGACAATGCAATCCTACTAATATAATTTCATAAATTTGTGCCATTATCCATGCCAGGGTTACCAGGACAGCAAAAAAACTGTCTTCGAAAACTACGCTGACATACGTCACAAACTAATTTGTGCCATTATCCTTGCCAGGGTTACCAGGACAGCAAAAAAACTGTCTTCGAAAGCTACGCTGACATACGTCACAACCTACGCTGACATACGTCTCAAAATTCGAAACACCCTAAAAATAGAAAATAAATAATAGTTTAAAAAAACTAAAAAACACGCTTCCATTGAAAACCAAACTAATAAAAACTTTTTTACAAAAAAAAAAAACAACCGACTTCCTTAAAAACACTACAAAGTGAAAAATAACTTTAATTTCGGAAGTCACTGATAGAGGGCAGCAAGGGACAGGCTGGATCTGGGTTATTCTTATTAAGGGACTAATTTAAAACTACAGGCGCAGCATCGCGGGCTGGCTCTTGCAAGGGTCGGGAGGGACTATTTAGTCGAGGTTGCCGCGACGACGGACCTCGGCGGCGAGGTCGGTATGACGATTTGTGTGTGTGTTTTCTAACTGTACTGGTGGTCTTATCAAAAACACCACTTGTCTACCATTTTACATGAGACGCCATGCTAACGCCGCGTTAGCGTTTCGTTACAAGTTTTATTTGTCTACGAACTTAGCGTGACGTTTCGTGTCCTGATTTTTTTTTAACAGAAGTTGAAGTTTTTTTTAAACAAGACGTTTTTAAAGTTTTGATTATTATAAAATATAGGTTTAATTAAAAATACAATTTCAAATAATATTCTCAATTACCTTCTCATTTCTATTTATCGTTTCACAGCCAGGATCTTTTCGTATTGGTATTGGTTCGGAACAAAATATAAATTTTGTCGACAAGCAAGGTATTAAGGTGGCCGTGTGATGTCTATAGTCCGTTTCAAAAGTATATGGTGAGCGTGTCTCTTACAAATTGCGTGTTACGATTTGATTATTTAAATATCTTCCTGAAACCCAGAAATGATAATTTAAAATCACCTTTAGAGGTTTCTCATTTGATAATTGAGAAACTATCCAACAACCAAACCTCAATTGTCGTCGCTGATGATGTCGTTTCAATTTAATATTATTAATGTAACGCATAATAATGGTTGCTTGAATAACATTGTTTCTAATTGATACAAAGTTGAATCCTTGTAAATATTGATGCTTGTGTTTATAATTTCCTTAAACAGGGTTTGTTTTTTTTTTTTTTGAGGAAATATGGTCTGTTCCAATTACAATTCTGTTCATCATGTCTCTGGTTATTAAGTGTATTATTCATTGTCACCAGAAATCCCTCCTTTTTGATCTTAGAGTAAATCATGCGAAGCGCTATTTTTTTATTCGTGTGCATGTCGACCTTCTTCCTACATTGTACTTACCAGGTTTATAATCGCAGGGGAGACCGTAGCGAAGAAACAGAAACAAGACACACAGAGAACAAACCTAGAGGATCCAGTAACACCCAAGCAAACTACAATTGAAAAATCAAACTCGACAGTTAACTGTACAAATCAAAGATGTACGTCTAAACCTGATGATAATGTCAAAGAGCCTTATAAATGTCATCAGCGTACACAAACTTGTGAAATACCTCAGTCTAAATGCAGTTTTAATCTAAAATATGATTTAACAAAACATTTTCGCTTACTTACCGGTGAAAAACCCTACAAGTGTGAAGTATGTGATCGTTGTTTTAATCAAAAGAGTTCTTTGATACAGCATATTTTAATACACACTGGTGAAAAACCTTACAAGTGTGATACCTGTGATCGTAGTTTTAGCCTAAAGTCTAATTTAATACGCCATATGCGTACACACACTGGTTTAAAGCCGTACAAGTGTGAAATATGTGATCGTTGTTTTACCCACAAAAATTGTTTAACACGGCATGTTTTAAAACACACTGGTAAAAAACCTTACAAGTGTGAAGTATGTGATCGTTGTTTTAGTCACGAAAGTTATTTAAAACGGCATGTTTTACAACACACTGGTAACAAACCTTACAAGTGTGATACCTGTGAGCGTAGTTTTAGCCTAAAGTCTAATTTAATACGCCATATGCGTACACACACTGGTGTAAAGCCGTACAAGTGTGAAATATGTGATCGTTGTTTTAGCCACAAAAATTGTTTAACACGGCATGTTTTAAAACACACTGGTAAAAAACCTTACAAGTGTGAAGTATGTGATCGTTGTTTTAGTCACGAAAGTTGTTTAAAACGGCATGTTTTACAACACACTGGTAAAAAACCTTACAAGTGTGATGTATGTGATCTTCGCTTTAATCTAAAGAGTCAATTAACACAGCATGTTTCAATACACTCTGGTGAAAAACCTTACAAGTGTGAAGTATGTGATTCTTTTTTTAATCAAAAGAGATATTTAACACAGCATGTTTTAATACACACTGGTAAAAAACCTTACAAGTGCGATACATGTGAGCGTAGTTTTATTCAAAATGGTCATTTACAACGCCATATTCGTATTCACACTGGCGTAAATCCTTACAAATGTGAAGTCTGTCAGCTCAGTTTAAAAAAAAAGGGTAATTTGCAAAGCCATATGCGTACACACACTGTTGAAAAACTTTATCCTAATGTCTAGTGTTAACAGTGTGAATATCATTGTTTTTTACCGTATAAGTGTATATTTTGCCTAATGTATAAGATGTTGGCTAAAATGAATTATGATGCCGCCGCACGGTGGATCGAAAATCGGCTGTAGAAGACATAGGATCTCGATATCTCTAATGTTATTTTTTTTGCTGGAAATGACTTCTGCCGATCATTACTATTCTATAAAATGTCACATGAAGTAATTGTGTGCACAAATGGAAGAGTTATAATTTTTATAAGAAAAAAATGTATGGAGCTGACATGAAAAATGAGGATATCTCTGGAATCGCTAGGATGCGGCTTATGTCCTTGCACACTGTTATAGTACTATTTATTTGTGAATTTTTAACATACTTAATATTGCGGCATCACTTGCGATTTTTTTTTTAAATCGTCAAAATTAAAAAATAAAAAATATTTATGATATGTACATTTTAATGCTTAAATATGGCTATACCAAGTGTAACTTACAATATTTTTTATGCTTAGACCAAAACATTCTAAGAAATCACAAAGTCGTATTACCTACTTATTTGAAATGACATGGTAATTATGAATTACATAATATGTAATCTTGTCTAATGCCTCAAGTCCACATTAGCTAATGATTAATAAAACTTAATACCTATATACCTGTTAAAAGGATACGTACCATAATGAGGGTAATTAGATAAACGTGATCATTAGTCAATAACAATAAATGGTAAACTATTGTATGATTAAAAATAAAAATAAATATTAAAAAAAAATAATTAACTTAACCTAACCTAACATAAACAATAAAAGTTAATTTATTTTATACTTCGTCACCATCAGAATCCACTTCAGAATCAGGCTCTACAATAGATATAACTTCTAAGAACTCTGTCGGAGCTTCCTGATCCTGAAGTTTCAGTAGTTCTACTGTTTCCTTAAAGTATGTCTGCCTCTTGTGGGCATTTAATTTTGGTCTTGTGGAAGAAATTAGAGGATCAGAAGAGACGATAAGCATATTGAGGATATCCTCGTTTGATGCTTGTCTACTCTTTTTCCTCGAACGGTGTTCTCTGAACCTCCTAAAGTCTTTGTTTCGGGCCTCTGAAGCTTCTTCCGAAAGATTTCCAATTGGTACAATAGCATTTTCTGCAATTATGTCGCCTCCGTGAATCAACAATTTGTGGACGGTTGATGACATGTAGTACCAATCGTACAGTTCCACGTATTTTTCAGCGGTTGTTCTAGCGTATTCTTTAAATTTCGGCACGTCTAAAATCTCTCCAGATGTGATAGCTTGCAAAATCACAGCAAATCTGCGTATTAGGTCTTCATCTAATCCAGTGATCGCTGCAGTTTTATCAGGAAATTCAAAAAACCGCCTTGCTGTGTTCCCGTCGTTAGTTGTGCCTGATCCTTGCTTAACGATGTCAATCAAAAGGTTGAGATCATCTTTGAATCGATCTTGAATGAGTTTTTTTCGTGAATGCAATAACTCTTGATGACCTTCTCCTCTTGCAGACCACTTTTTGAAGTCGAGACGATACGCTATGTGTAGAAGACATTCCATCACATTAATGCGGGCATGAAGTGATGATAATCCGAACTCATACACACCAGAAGAAATGGTTTTTGACGCAATGACATCTAACTTATTCATTTCTGTAGGCTTAGCCAAACACAGGTAGTAGGCCGCATTTGACTTAGCTTCAGACAGATATGTACAAATTTTGCCGTCAATCATCGTCATCATTAATTTGTGACTAATTTCATGTCCTTGACATTTTGAGGGAACGAGAGCTTCAATTTCGTTATCCATTGCAGTTTTTTCATTTATGACAACGTCTTTGGTTTCTTTCACAAAACTAAACTAGACTGGACGGCAATACTTAGGTGAGCAGGGTTTTGGATTCACCCATACGGTATCACCGTCAGCTGTCAACTTTAATGGAACCAAAGAGGTCATAAATATGCTGGAATCATTTTGACCACTCTCTATGTTTTGCTTATATCTACTTTGGTTAGATGCACCGTCAAATCCCCACTTTGATATTTATATCAATTGTTTATCTTGTATCGCATCAGGACTACGAATAGTTTCAAAAATTCTGTTCACTGTTAAATCTAGTAACGCTTGTAGTGCAATCTTAGCAGATGAATCCGTTACAGTCACAAATGTCTTCGGAGGGTAGCACTGTAGCTTAGCTTTTTGCACTTTATAGTAAGACGGAGATATCTCCTTTGAACCTTCTCGAATAGTCGTTTCCCTTAATGTGATATATTGCCATTTCGATAGTTTTAATGAAAGTAGCAAACCCAGTGCTTTTTCTGGTGAAAATATTGTTGAAGGAGATGGTTTATTCAACATTTCCTTGATTTTTGCTGCTGCTTCTGGATTTTGGAGCATATGTTCAATAACAGATGCAATATCCTCACAACCATCTCCATTCAAAAGTGCTGCAGCTGAATAAGCTACTTCATTAGGGTCATCGCCTATATGTTCATCAGATCGTCTCTTCTTCTGCTTGTTACTTAGATCTTCAAACGGCTTTCGAGATCTTTTTGTCATCGTTGAAGTTGATTTCATTGTTGAAGTTGATGGTACAGGTTCAGGTACAGGTTCAGTTGAAATATTTTCACTTGTTGATTCTTGAATGAGCAAATTGGTTTGCACGCAGTTTGGCCAGGCAATATTTGCCTCAAGCCAATTACTGTAATCACGTCTAAAAACTTCACTTTTCCTGTGGGATCGTAACCATCTCTTTTGAACTACCCGTGTAAATCTTCGACAAAATTCTTTCACGGTAACACTGTCTTCATCTGAAAGGCTAGAGCCCAGTCGAATAACAAGTGTGTTGAACAATATTTCATGATCGAAAGACGAAGCATCCTGATTGCTCAGAATAACAAACAAATCCAAATTTGTAATAATGCTTTCCATTATTCACGATCACTGAGTAAAAAGACACGGTAGGGTAGGATAGATGTTAGTATTAGAAATGCTCTAAATGAACTGAAGTTGTGAATCCAATGTTTGACTATTTATTGTTATTGACTAATGATGGTATCACATTTATCTAATTACTTTCATTAAGTTAATCCTGCACTAATTGCTAAATTAGCGAGTACCCCAAATTATTTTGTTACGTGTCCTTTTAACTAGGTATATAGGTATTAAGTTTTATTAATCATTAGCTAATGTGGACTTGAGGCATTAGACAAGATTACGTATTACGTAATTCATAATTACCATGTCATTTCAAATGAAAATCACAAAGTAGGTAATACGACTTTGTGATTTCTTAGAATGTTTTGGTCTAAGCATAAAAAATATTGTAAGTTACACTTGGTATAGCCATATTTAAGCATTAAAATGTACATATCATAAACATTTTAATTTTTTTAATTTTAACGATTTAAAAAAAAAAATCGCAAGTGATGCCGCAATATTAAGTATGTCAAAAATTCACAAATAAATAGTACTATAACAGTGTGCAAGGATATAAGCCGCATCCTAGCGATTCCAGAGATATCCTCATTTTTCATGTCAGCTCGATACATTTTCTTCTTATAAAAATTATAACTCTTCCATTTGTGCACACAATTACTTCATATGACATTTTATAGAACAGTAATGATCGGCAGAAGTCATTTCCAGCAAAAAAAATAACATTTAAGACATCGAGATCCTATGTCTTCTACAGCCGATTTTCGATCCACCGTGCGCCGTAAGAATCCAATATCTTTAAAGTCTTTTAGGGAAACTCTGGCACCTAGCTGGTAAACTGCTCGAACAGCTCTATTCTGAAGGACAAAAACATTTTGAATATCAGCGGCTTTGCTCCACAGTAGAATACCGTAAGACAACGCTGTGGAAATAACTAAAATAGACTAACCGAGTTGTATATTCAGTCAGTATATTTTCTTACTTTTCTGACGGAGTAGGCGGCTGAACTGAGCCTCTCCGCTAGGCTTGAATTATGTGAGCCCCACTGAAGTTTGCCAACTACTGTTATGGCCACAAAAACTGCAGAGTCTACAGTTTTAAGTGCCTCTTTGTCTAAGACGATGTTGGGTCCTAAATTTCTAATATTCGGTAAAGCGAATCCCATCAAAAACATAAATGTGAAATGAGAGCCAAGTTCAATATTATGATATATGCCTTTTTTTTTGTTTTTTGGATGGGAAATCATCAAATGACTTCTCCCGCTCTGGGCGGAGCGGGAGGGCGTGTCAGACTTTTACTGACTAAAACCCACCCGTGTTCCTTCAGTTGCCCATGTGCCAGGGTCACGGTATCTCTTTCGAATAATCACGCGACCCCGGCAGGCATCGGTCCTAGCAGACCCCTTCAGTGCTGCTGACATCTCTTTGAGGCGCGCGTGGAACATTACGCGCCGTCGACCCGAGCTTGGTCCTTACCGGCCGGCGAGCTACCCATTGCTCGCCGCCCGCAAGCTCGTGCCTACGGTGGCCGGGAGTCCGCAATCGACTCCCGACGCCCGGGGCGTCTCCTCCTGCGGCGGCTAGGGACGTGAGGGCGCAGAGACTGCCACTCCCTCACGCGCCCCGCCTCCTCCTTCGCGAGCATTACTGCTTCGCAGAAGGAGGTGACGGCTTCCCATGCCCTCTCGCTCCATACCATGGCTCGCACCAGGGCCAGACGCGAGAGGTCTCCGCCGCCGATCGCCTCCACGAGGACACGGCGGTGCTCCGCCCAGGCAGGGCACACCACCGTATGCTCCACCGTGTCCTCCAGACGATCCTCGCAATGGAAACACCCGGGCGTTTCCTCCCGCTTTATCCTAAACAGGAACCCACCGAAGCACCCATGCCCGGTGAGAACCTGCGTCAGGCGGAAGGTGAGGACGCCGTGGCGCCTCTCTATCCACTCCTCAAAGAGGAGACTTACCGCCGCAATTGTGGCGTGCCCAGCGCTGGGTTGCGACAATCAAATCTGCCATGTCGCCATGAGATCCTGCCGGAGCTCTGTCCGCCGTGCCGCGATATGTCGTGGCAGCGGAGTTTCGCCCCGGCGTTTGGCCTCCTCGCGCCACTCCCACATGTGGGCGAGGACTTTTGCCTCCAGATCCCATGGCGGCACTCCGGCAAGGAGGCTCGCCGCCTCGCCGGAGACCGTGCGGTATCCCAGGACTAGCCGGATGGCCATGACCCTTTGGGCCGCACTCAACCGGCGCGCTGGGCGCAGTCTTAATGTGGGCGCCCACACCGGAGCCCCGTAAAGGGCCATGTGTAGAGCCTCCGGCAGGAGGCGTTTGGACCCCCCAGATTGGGCAAGAGCCGCTTTAACGCAGCCCCAGCCCTCTCCAGTCTGGGAACCAAACGTCGAAAGTGCTCGATGAAGTTCCACCGGCTGTCGAGGACAATTCTCAGGTACTTCATCGTCGACTCGACGCCGATGTGAACCCGTCCCACCGTGAGTTGGGAACCCGCAGGTGGCGCGTTCAGAGGACCATGAAAACCCATGGCCGCGGACTTGAGCAAGGCCACCTCGAGTCCCATTTGCCGGATCCTATCGACGATTGTCGCAACCCCGCGTGTCATTAGTTCGGCCGCCGCCTCGTGCGACCTCCCCTGCGCCAGGACCAGCGTGTCGTCAGCGTAGCAAACTACGTTGACGCCGCTAGGGAGGTCGGCGCGCAGGACCCAGTCGTACCCGATGTCCCACAGATGCGGCCCAACGACCGATCTGACGACATCTCTCGCCGGTTCCAGTCTATGGTGACCGGGGTAGATGACGGCCCTATCCGTCAGGTAAGCCTCGACCACACGACAGAGGTAGGTCGGCATCCGGTGATACCGGAGTACCTCCCTGATGCAACTCCAGGGCAGGGTGTTAAAGGCATTGGCGATGTCTAGAGACCCCGCCAAGACGACCCCACCCTGGGCCCCGGCATCTCCCGTCGTGAGGGCTCGCACGCGCATGATGGCGTCCACCGTAGAGCGCCGTTTGCGAATACCGAACTGGCTGTCCGCCAAATCCGGCCCCTCCCGCACCAGCCACCCGACGAGGCGGTCTGCAATTACTCTTTCAAAGAGCTTGCCCACCTCGTCGAGCAGCACGATGGGCCGATAAGCGGACGGAGAGCCCGTTGGGCGCCCCGGCTTCTTAATGAGGACCAGTTTCCCCGTCTTCCAACGAAGTGGGAACTGGCCCCTCTCCAAGCATGCGCTTAGGAGCCCCCTTAGTCGAGGCCCAAGAGCCTTCAAGGCCAGGACCCAGGCTTTGCCAGGCAAGCCAGGCCAGGTCCTGGGGCGGTATTCTTGGCATTTAGCCTCCGTACCACCACTCTCAACTCTACCTCGGTCACCTCTGGAGATGATATATGCCTTGGTTGTTGATTTGAACGACAAAAGAAGTGAGATCTAAATGAAGGCCAAGTTATTAGTATTAGTATTGTAGCCTTAGGTCTGACTTGGCTAGTTCTCATATATGAATTATATTATAGCTTGCTACTAATAACTTGGCACCCGTTTAGATCTCACTTCTTTTGTCGTTGAAATCAACAACCAAGGCATATATATCATAATATTGACCTTGGCTTTCATTTCACATTTATGTTTTTGATATCATTACTTTTTGTACAGAATGATCTTACACTATGAATGTGCGCTAAATATGGAAACAATAATTAATACTAAATCCCAGTTAATAACGTAATAAATACGAAAGTCGACAATACTCTTAGTTATAAGTACTAAAAAGCAAATATTTGGGTAAAAAAAAAAATAAGGGTGGTATTCAACTCTATATATTCACATGAAGACCTTAAAATCCACATAAAGCCCGGATGTCAAAAGTTTTGATTGCTGATTCTTATTATTATTTTTTTACATACAGTTATTACAGGCACTAAGTATACAATAAGTGTTCCTAATAGAATCAATTGTGTAATTTATATATAATATGTATGTATTTAGAAATATATAAGTATGTTTATCAGTTGTCTAGTACCCATAACACAAGCTCTGCTTAGCTTGGGACTAGATGGCGTTGTGTGATAGTTGTGGAATATTATATTATTTATTATTATTAATTAAGCCAAAAATTATAATAAAATGATAAAAATTTACCAGTTTCTGATTTATTCCTTTGTATTCACCTAATTACCTATCTAAATATAAACACGTAACACCTAATTAAATATAAAGTTCAAATTTGAACTTTCTAGGTCATCTGGAACTGGGTTAGAGTTTTGATCTATAGGTCAGTCAGTGATAAAAATGACGATTTTTGGACCGTTTGAGATGTGTTTATGAAATTTGGAGCACATATGTATGTCGCAAGTTTCAATATATGAGCCAAATTTGACACATTTATGTGAAATAGCTTTTAAGTTATGAGGGGGCCAAAAGTGGCTCCAAATGGTTCGTGTAATTGGTGCTGCTCGCCAGTTCTGTTATTTGAACTTGGCTTGACACGCTACCGCGTGTCTAGACTTTACACATTTCGTTTTCTTGGTATTGAGAACTAGGTTATTTACCGTAAACCAATCAGTGACCATTGAAAGTGCACTGTTCACGTCGTCAAAATCTTGTCTGGTCCTGTTAAGCTACGTTTGCTGCGGTTGTTCCGTGTATGGGTGACCATTTTTACATACCAAGACCCTTCTGTGCCTCGGAAAGCACGTTTAGCCGTTGATCCCGGTTGTCTTTCGTAGATCTTAGACAGTCGTCACGGGTCGTCAGAAGCCCGAAAGTCTGACAACCAGTCCTACCAAAGGGTATCGTATTACCCAGTATCTGGGTTGTGGAGATCAGATAGGCAGTCGCTCCATGTGAAATACTGGTACTTAGCTGCATCCGGTTAGATTGGGAGCCTGGGGTCGGCGACATAGTCGGAAAAAGGCTAGGCAGATGATGAATTTTGTGAAGTGTAAGAGTGCCACCCTTACACACTTTACAAAATTATGAATACCTATTGAAAGTGGTGCTTGTAAATTTCCTATAAATTCCGGGAAGTTGTCGTACGGAGACCGTGATTCGGCGGCGCTGGCGCGGCAGCGCACGCGTCGTGTCGTAGCGGCGGCACACGCGTCGCGCCGTCGCGGCGGGCGCCGCCGGTGCGCTGCGTGCCAGTGACCTTACATTTTGTATGGTGTTCATTGCTGAGTAATTAAAAATGAAGGCTTGTAAATAATCAATTTAAGGCGAAAGGTTATTGGTATCCGTTTGCATTTAGGTTGTATACAGGATAAGTTTTTATCCAGTGCGCAAATTGTAACCATGAATTCAGCATATCATTCTAGATCCCCCAGTGTAGAAAATTTTCGTCGGATATTTTAAAAAAAATCAGCTGTTCCATACATTTTGACCCTGTAGGTATTGCATTTTTTTAAGAAACAGCTGATTTTTCGGAAGCGTTCCCCTTTCACCCTGTATGTCTATCTTTTAAGGTTGACTCACTATAACTTCATTTACTATTTTTCTTTTTACCGGCTTTTTATGTACCTGGTTCGTACCAAACACTGATAGGCCAGCTGCAATGTAAATACCGTGTCACAACTCTTAATTTCTTGAGTTTTAGTAATAAACTAGCTTCTGCCCGCGACTTCATCCGCGTCAAATTTATGCTCCTCTGACCCTTCCCGTCGCATCGCATTACCTGTCAGTTTTCGTCCATTTTTCGTTGCTGCTCCGCTCCTTTTAATCGTAGCATGATGTTATATAGCTTATAGCCTTCCACAATAAATAGGCTACCCAATACAAAAAGAATTGTTCAATTCGGGCTAGTAGTTCCTGAGATTACCACGTTCAACCAAACAAACAAACTACAGCTTAATAATATTAGTATAGATAGGTATAATAGAATATTAGGTATTTGGTGGTTAAAAAAAAAACACAAATTTACAGACTGCCCAGTCTGTAAATTTGTGTTTTTTTTTCTAACATATTACGCCTATGTATTTGCATGGCTTAGTTACAGCATAATAATGTGGAGAAACAGTGCAGATGCATCAACACTGTTTACAGTTCAAAAGAAATTTGTCCGTATCATAGTAAATATACAACAGATAGATAGCTGCAAACCCTATTTTATAAAGCTAAATATATTAACTCTGTCACTATACTCGAAATATGCAAATTTGCACATAAACACCAAGAATTTTACATTAAACGAGAAGACATGCAAACAAGATACCTACACACTCTGATACAAAACACGACTAAACCTACCCACATCCCACCTAAAAATACATTCAACAAGCCCTCTGGTAATGTCAATAAATATATACAATAATTTACCCAAATTAATTAGAAATGAAAATAAACTCCATCTATTCACTAACAAATTAAAAAATCTATTTATAAGTAAATGTTATTACAGTATAACTAGTATAAGCAAACATTTAAGTGATAAATCTCTGAAACGCAGTTAGAATACCCAAAGCATGTTTTTTATTTATTTTGATTTTAGAATAAGTTAGATTATAAGATAAGTCCTCCTCTACCTACTATATTTCTTTTGCTGTGCCTGACAGGGTCCACGATTGTAACTAAATCCAATGTTTACCATCTCATCATCATCATCATCATCATCATCATCATCATCATCATCATTTCAGCCGTAAGACGTCCACTGCTGGACTTAGGCCTCCCCCAACTTGGGGGGCTTTGCCATAATCGCCACGCTTGGCAGGCGGGTTGGCGATCGCAGTATGGTGGTAAAATGCATAGAGAACGCTGCTGCCCATTCTCTAGCAAGTCCCTTAGTCGCCTTTTACGACACCCACGGGAAGAATTGGGGTGGTGTTATTCTTTACGTCCGGCACCACACGGTACTACGGTTTACCATCTAAGCATATACATTGCAGAAAGCAATAAAGTATTGAGTATAGGAATGGTTCATGAATTAAAATAAAAAAACAAATAATGGAACAAAGCATTTTTATTACTATAATGGAACAAAGCATTTTTATTACTATAAGAATATCAATTTTAACGTCAGACCACTTGAGAAGTAGATCCTTAGTATTTCATCTAAAATAGTAGGGTCGGTTCACCATTCATGTTGATACCATGTGCCAGATAGAAATAGGTACTTAATATATTAATATTGCATGCTCAACATTGTTATAAAATATGGTACCCTTGCTCTAAAACAAGTTATTGAATACCTAATATATTTAACATCCAAGTTGAAACTTACGGATGGGTACCAAAATGCATCTAATCGTCATTACTCGATAATCTCAAACTATAAACTGACTTATAGGTATTACAGGGTAAGGAAAATAACACGTCGTAACACATTGTATCATTTAGGTACACCACAAAGGTACACCACACACCTCATTTATTTTAAATAGGCGCACCTTTAAATAGAATTGACTCTAATTGTCCGTTCTAAAGAGTAATCGTGGTTGGAGAAGAAGGACAAGCAACTCCATCACTACTCTTTAATAAATGTTAAACAATGTTATAAGTACTTAATATTTAAGATATTACCTATAGTAACAGAACTTACATCCGTCTTCGATGCTGGCCCCGAGAGGTGAGGCGTATATACTGGTACCTACAGGTATATATACCAAGTATGTGCTTCTCAGTACGCAGCCCGGGTACATACCGGAATACTGGGTAAATATCTTGAAGGTATGACGTCATACGTATAGGCTAGTACGCAACAAACTACCACAAGGTATCAGCCAGTTCGTGCAGCATCGGTCCGCCGAAGCCACTCGAAGCTACTCGACCGCTTACGGCAGCACCCGAAGCGTCATTCGTGCTTTCGGAACGTTCGAACGATCTAATTCACTTAGAAAAAAAATACGTATGTCTACGTCCATAAGGAACATCATTGCGTAATAATGTTATTGCATAAAAAATATTACAAATTAAATTTGTGGCGTGCCCTATGATATATGCCTTGGTTGTTGATTTCAACGACAAAAGAAGTGAGATCTAAATGAAGGCCAAGTTATTAGTATTGTAGCCTAAGGTCTGACTTGGCTAGTTCTCATAAATGAATTATTATGTTCGATGGCTAATTTCTACCAGCAAGCCAAATTTTCGGAATAATAAAATAAGAACTGACAAGTAACAGGTTTACAACTTGCGAAGGCTATAATATAATTCTTATATGAAAACTAGCCAAGTCAGACCTTAGGCTACAATACTAATAACTTGGCACCCGTTTAGATCTAACTTCTTTTGTCGTTGAAATCAACAACCAAGGCATATATCATAATATTGAACTTGGCTCTCATTTCACATTTATGTTTTTGATATCATTACTTTTTGTACAGAATGATCTTACACTATGAATGTGCGCTAAATGTGGAAACAATAATTAATACTAAATCCCAGTTAATAACGTAATAAATACGAAAGTCGACTATACTCTTAGTTATAAGTACTAAAACGCAAATATTTGGGTAAAAAAAAATTAAGGGTGGTATTCAACTCTTTATATATTCACGTAAAGACCTTAAAATCCACATAAAGACCGGATGTCAAAAGTTTTTACATACAGTTATTACAGGCACTAAGTATATCAGTGTTCCTAATAGAATCAATTAAGTGAAAAATTATAATAAAATGATAAAAATTTACCAGTTTCTGATTTATTTCTTTGTATTCCTAATTACCTATCTGCATGCCAAATTTGAACTTTCTAGGTCATCTGGAACTGGGTTAGAGTTTAGATCTATAGGTCAGTCAGTGATAAAAATGACGATTTTTGGACCGTTAGATGTGTTTATGAAATTTGGAGCACATATGTATCTCGCAAGTTTCAATATATGAGCCAAATTTGACACGTTTATGTGAAATAGCTTTTGAGTTAGGAGGGGGTCAAAAGTGGCTCCAAATGGTTCGTGTAATATTACACACGGTGCTGCTTGCCAGTTCTGTTATTTGAACTTGGCTTGACACGCTACCGCATGTCTAGACTTTACACATTTCGTTTTCTTGGTATTGAGAACTAGGTTATTTACCGTAAACCAATCGGTAACCATTGAGAGAGCACTGTTCACGTCGTCAAATCTTGTCTGGTCCTGTCTACATTAAAAATAAGAGTAGTATCATCTGTAAACAGTACAACGTCAAAAATGCCTTTTAACTAGAATGGTAATCATAGAAATAAACTAAGAATAAGAATGGGCCGAGTATATAGCCTTGAGGTACACCTAACTGCCGTTTGGTAGCCCGGCAGATTTTACACAATTAATTTTTACACATTGGAACCTATTAAGTAAATAAGAATTTATTACCTTCAATGCTTCGTTATGGACACCGTAATGACGTCGTTTATGCAAAAGAGTGTCATGGTGCACGCAATCAAAGGCTTTGGAGAGATCACAGAAAACCCCAATAGCATTTTGCGAGCTCTCCCATGCGTGTTTCAAGAGAGCAGCACCCGCATCAGTAGTTATATTCCATAATCCCATAACTCACTATGAAGCAGGCTATATAAATTAAAAGGTCTTAGCAACTGCTTGATTATTAATTTTTCAAATATCTTACCTGCATATAGGCCTAAAATTGAAACGTCATTTTTATTACCTGATTTAATTTATAATGGTGTGACTTTACTAGTCTTCATGAGGCCGACATTTATTAAAAGTAACAGCTAGATAGGAGGCTACGATGTCTATTATATTACTTAATCGTTTGATGGAAATGCCCCAGAAATGACCAGTGTTTTTAGACTTAAGCGTGTTAAAAACATTAAAAATTTTGAACATGTAACGCCTTGTGATGTACACGAGGCTTTTCATGTTCGAAATTGAATAGGCATCTACTTTCAGGCACACTACTGTGCAAAAGGTTTTTAGCTTTAGACGGGGACGAATTTAAGAAGCGAGTCGTAGTAGGTATGTTGGCAAAAAACTCATTTAATGCCAGTGTTACGACAGCTGCCCTATTAACTAACTTGCTGTCGACCATAATTTCAATTTGTTTTTCTTTTTTAAAGGAGTGGGTAAGGTATTTTTTTTTTTTGCGTTTTATTTTTATTTTTTAACTGAATGCATAATATCTCAAGAATATTGAAAATTTCAAATAAATATCTAAATATCTTGAGACAACCAACACACCGTTATCTGATCCCAAACTAGGCAGAGCCTTTACTATGGTAACCAGACAACTGATAAACATACTTATATATTTCTAAATACATACATATTATAGATAAATTACACCCAGACACAGAACAAATGATTGTGCTCATCACACAAAGTTTTGTCCTGGGTGGGAATCGAACCCACGACCTCAGTCTTTGCAGTCAGGGTCAC
The DNA here is from genome assembly GCA_947507805.1 of Aporophyla nigra. Classification (NCBI taxonomy): domain Eukaryota; kingdom Metazoa; phylum Arthropoda; class Insecta; order Lepidoptera; family Noctuidae; genus Aporophyla; species Aporophyla nigra. Next base: position 7,875,364 of record OX382319.1, on the reverse strand, counting down.
TAACCACTAGACTAACAGGCCAGTCGAAAATCGTCGAAATCGATTGGAGCAAAATTTACGAAGTCATGAGTATTTTTATATCTACCCGAACCCGAGCGCGCTATTGTTAGGGCAGACGTTTCGCTCTCATAATAATTTTTAAGTAACATTTTACATATAATTAGTTTTAGTTAATATACAAAAATTGGCAGTTGAAATTACCGCTGAGGCCGCTACCCCATGCTTATCCCGCCATGTTCTTTGTTGATAATTTTTATTTTACAAGAACAAATAAGCCGAATTTTTCGCAAAAAATCTCGTTTTACCCTTCAAAGTGTTCCAAAAACCTGAAAAATTGAAATTTCAAAAACCCTCCCAGCGTTACCTGAGAAAGAGTACAGTAGGGCCTCGTTAATCCGGACTCCCGCTTGTTCGGTGATCGCTGTAATCCGGCCGGCTGGCCGGCCAATGCGGTTCGAATGATCCTCAAATAAGTGAGACAGAAGCTCAAAAATGGGCTGCTGGTGGTGCCGAAAGCGAATTACAAAGATATGAAGTGTTAACTGATGAGGAGTCTTAGGCGACTTAGAGACCGTGCTTTTGAAATGAAGTGCGAAAATTAGAAACAGACTTTTTCAAGAAGAATTAACTACTGTTTTATTTTAACTTACTGCTTTTACATGGTTGTCATTTTTAACATGTAGAATTCTGTCATGCTTTTATTTAAAAATTGATTAAAGAAACTAAAGTTAGTTTTATTACCATTAAATATGGCATTCTATAATCTGGACGCCTCGATAATCCGCAAAGGGTATTGTTTTTGTCTCTCCGGATTAACGAGGCCCTACTGTATTATCTAAAGAATGAACTTTATTAAAGTGAAACTTTTATTACATCGTCTCACACTTTTTCGTCTGTGTGTTGCGTGTCGCGTGACGGTCGGCCGCGGAGTAGGGATAAAGTAAAAGGCGCTCGCTAGTGCATGTTGTTGTTATTGGATTTATTTTTCAATTTTGAGTGCTTGAATTTATTATTTAACTTATTTCATATGAATATTAAATTAAGTCTTTTTATTGAGCTATATACAATTCGTGTTATTAAAGTGATTTTAACTGTATCGTCACAAAAAAAATCACAACATGCCTTATTTTGTACGAATTCCCATCCGAACCGTCATCCGCAGTTCCCTCTACGCATCACCGGTCGCAGGCAGCGGCACCTTCACGCACAGCACCGCCAGGTTTGGCGGTAACGCCGACGAGTCCGTGGACAACTTCATAGACGCCATTCAGAACTACAAGGACTGTTCTAATGTGTCCGAGAAAAATGCCCTCTGGGGTCTCTCGATGATGCTCACGAGGAAGGCTGCCATAAAGTAGAATTTACATAACGCTTTCTTTTATTGTTCTTGGGACACTAAAGATGTCCTCCTCCTTTTCATAGAGAGTTGGCAAAAATAACCACTGTCAATTTAATTTTAAGTAGCCACTAAACGACTCAGTAATTGTCTTTAATGCAATAATCCTCAAATTACTTTATATTACATAGAAATCAACTAGTTGTACGCTTACATAAAGCAGCAACTAGCGATAACAACGACTGTAGAACTTATCGAAGGCTGGCAGCGAAGGGGTAGAATCGGTGTTGGGCTCCTTTAATGATACTAAGAGCTTCTTTGATAATTGAATTTAATGACTAAACCTGCGCTAATGGCTGCGCTCACAAAAAAGAAAAAATGACACACTATGATGACCGGTGTCGTCGTTGAACTGGTTGGCGGCGCGGGCGGCTCGCGCACTCCGCGCCGCGTTGCTTCCCCGCGCCGCTCTGCTACCCCGCACACGCCGTAGTCGCGCTCTCCGCTGCGTGTCGCCTCCCGCGCCGTGCCGTATGCGTGTGTGTGTATAACGTCCTTGATCCTCGCACACATGCAAGGCGTCAATAAGTTGCCCCCCTCGGCAAGGGATCGTGGCTTGTAGACACATCAGGTCGATCAATTGGTAGCGGGCACAGTCGATTGAATGCGCGCCGAAGAGTGCCCGATGTAGTCTTCACGTCTGCTACCCTGGTCACACCGTCGGAGCCTGGATACACGCTGGTTACTCGCCCGAGCAGCCATCTGTTTGGTGGCAGTCTATCATCCTTGACTAGCACCATCTCTCCGAGTCGAAGGTCTCGTCCTCCTCTGCACCATTTCTGCCTTTTTTGCAGCTCTGTAATATATTCTTTGTAAAATCGATCCCAGAAATGGGTCTTCAACTGTTGAGTTCTCATATAACGTGAGAAAGTGCTCAACCTTGTAGTGTCTTGTGCCTGAGGAGAGGGTAATACAGTTAATGTTCGCCCAAGAAGGAAATGTGAAGGTGTGGGGGCTACTAGATCTGAAGGATCAGAAGATATAGGAGTTAGAGGCCTTGAGTTCAGGATAGCCTCTATCTGGGTAAGTAATGTGTTCATTTCCTCATAAGTAAGGTTTGCAAGAGCTAGTATACGTTAACTGATTTCACAGCACCTTCAGCTAAACCATTAAAGTGTGGGCTATAGGCTGGAGAGAATTTAAAGTTTATTGATAAACTTGCAGCGTGTGCACTTAAGTAGCTTGCATTTAATTTTAAAAACTTAGCTAGTTCATTACATGCTCCTACGAAACATGTACCATTGTCCGAGAAGATGTTGACAGGTTTTCCTCTGCGGGCAATAAATCTGTTTAAAGCAGAAATAAAGGTTTCGGAGCTGAGATCTGTCACAAGCTCGATGTGTACTGCTCTAACAGCCAAGCACACAAAAATGCAAATATATGCCTTAATTAAATGACTACCTCGACCCTTTCGGTTCAAAATCATCACTGGTCCTGCATAATCTACTGCTGTGTTTACAAATGGATAGTCAGCATGTAGGCGCTGCTCAGGAAGGTTGCCCATTATTGGCTGTATGATTCTGCCTGAAAAACGACAACATGTGTCACAGTTATGTACTGTTTTTCTAGAAAGGTTTCTACCATTTAATGCCCAAAATTTATGACGAATGTTTGACAGCAGTAACTGTGGACCAGCATACATGAGTAATTTGTGATAATGTTTAAAAATAAGTACTGTAATGTGATTAGATGCATGTAGCAATATAGGGTGTTTGGTGTCATACCTATAATGTGAGTTAGAGAGCCTACCACCAACTCTAATGAGACCATCAGAATGTAAAAATGGATTTAAATTAGTTAATTTATTTTTTAATGGCAATTGTTGTTTGTTTTTAGGGTTCCGTTGCCAAATGGCAAAAAACGGAACCCTTATAGATTCGTCATGTCTGTCTGTCTGTCTGTCTGTCCGAGTATGTCACAGCCACTTTTTTCCGAAACTATAGAGCTATGCTATTGAAACTTGGTAAGTAGATGTATTCTGTGAACCGCATTAAGATTTTCACACAAATATAGAAAAAAAAAACAATAATATTTGGGGTTCCCCATACATATAACAGAAACTCAAAAAAAAAATCATCAAACCCATACGTGTGGGGTATCTATGGACAGGTCTTCAAAAATGATATTGAGGTTTCTAATATCATTTTTTTCTAAGCTGAATAGTTTGCGCGAGAGACACTTCCAAAGTGGTAAAATTTGAATTCCATTTTTCTTAAAGAAAACTGACCACTTTCAAGTTGGTTAATGACGCCTCTGCAGATGTCTATCAGCTTTGACATATTATTGTCCCCATAAATGAAATCATCAACATAAAATCCGTTAATGATAGCATCGGATATGGACTTATTAGTGCACTCCAGGACATAGACGTGGCGCTCATAAGCGAGACGCTCCTGGGACCAGAAGATAGGTTTCGGTTCCCAGGTTACCTCGCTTATAGAAAGGATGAAAGGTCGGCTCACATGAGGTACCGTGGTCTGGTGGTACTAATAAGGCGAAGAGTCGTCCATCAGGAGCTCCCCTTGCCATCGCTCAGCTCATTTTACGCGCTGGGTGTCCAGCTGCATGTAGGCGGCGAGGAGGCTAGGAGCTGCTATTAACTACCCGGAGTTCATCTAGATCACGCACAGCTCCGGATACTACTGAACACAGCCCAGCACGCCACAACCCTCGCCGGTGATCTTAACTGCAAGCACCCAGCGTGTTATTCATCAAATATGAATACCGAGGGGAGACGGCTCTTTGCGGACGCGGAAGCTTTCGGCTATACGGTATCCGGCCCAGAAACGCCGACTCACTACCCAGACGCAGCTCAATACATGCCAGACGTGCTGGACATCGTAGTCCACCGAGGGCTACACTGCCAGACCCCGCAGCATGTAATAGACGACGAGTTGCAGGCGGACCATCACCCTGTACTCGTCGTCTTATCAGGGATGCCGACCCGACTGAAGCCCATAGCGCCACATCGAAGAACGGACTGGACTACCTCTGCAGAAAAGATTGAGACCACTGCGCATACTCGGCCTATCGTTACCTGTGCGGACGTAGAACAGACGACGGAAGACGTCACTGCTTGCATCCAAAGCGCCATAGAAGCGGCGACGACGGTGCAGCCGCAGGGGGGAGGGCTATGCCACCCCTGCCGACGCACATTAACGCGATGATTGCCGACAAGAGGTGCCTATGCAAGCAGCGGCAACAACTAAGATGCCCAACCCTAAAAACGCAGCTAAACCGTCTCGCGGAGAAGGCAAAGGCTGGGTTAGTGGCGCATACCGCCGCGGACTGGGGAGAAAGAATAGACGCCACGACAGACAACTGGCCGTCTGTCAACAGATTGTGCAGACAATTGACAAACACCCCAGTTCCGGTGCGACCGCTACTAAACACCGACGCACAGTGGGTCGAAACTATGATTTTAGTGACTTAGGGACCAACTTTGCTTTTTTACTTTTTTCTTTATGCGGATGGATAGAGCTCATTAAACCTCAATAATAATTGCCCTGATGTTTTTTCTAAACTTTATACTTTGGGTAGAAAAATGTTTTGTTATTTTTTTGTATGGAGCGGATCAAAAAAAAAAAATTCCTGCTAAGTAGCGTACGATCCCGCTTTGAAACTTTATTTTTCTTATACCTTGTCTAGTCTACTATCATTTGATACTACGAACATGTGCATAAAGTTGCAACTCTGCCAAATAAATGGATCGAAAAAAAAAGAAAAATCCATAGAATAAGAAGCTTCATTTTTTATTTTCGTTACTTCTTTTAAGTTAAATTTGATAAGGAATAGTAAGTAAAACCACGTAATAATACACATAATTACTTAACAACTAACAACAATACATTTAAAAGGTCCCTAATTAGCTTAAATTTACTAATATATACATTCTTTCATTCATTCTATTTCATTTATTTTAAGTTAGATATAATACTGAATAGTAAGTAAAGATACATACTAATACAAATTAGTAAAGGTAAACTAACTTACTACCAACACAAGTAAACTTAAAACTAACTATATACAACACCAAACTTTAAATTTAAAATATAAAAAACCAAACTAAAAAGTACAAAATAATGGAAAAAAAAGCGTGGGGTGCTTTTTAAGGCTTTTTTTTATTGATATCAGGCACCCCACGCTTTTTTTCCATTATTTTGTACTTTTTAGTTTGGTTTTCAATGGAAGCGTGTTTTTTAGTTTTTTTAAACTATTATTTATTTTCTATTTTTTAGGGTGTTTCGAATTTTGAGTAACCCTAGCAAGGATAATGGCACAAATTAATTTGTGACGTATGTCAGCGTAGTTTTCGAAGACGGTTTCTTTGCTGTCCTGGTAACCCTGGCAAGGATAATGGCACTTTATGAAATTATAGTATATTGTCATCGGTCCTCGATAAGTCTACAGAGTTTAAATGAAATCTGTTCGTTTAAAGTGGGTCCAAATCGCGCTATAAGGAGTCGGTTACAAACAAACATACTAACATACATACAAGGGAAGCTAATATAAAGCGTATAAAAAAAACAAGAAACTTACAATCTACCAAAAATCTTGAGTTGAAAAATTTTGAGTAACCCTAGCAAGGATAATGGCACAAATTAGTTTGTGACGTATGTCAGCGTAGTTTTCGAAGACGGTTTTTTTGCTGTCCTGGTAACCCTGGCAAGGATAATGGCACTTTATGAAATTATTGCATTATCACCGGTCCTTGACAGGTGTGCAAAGTTTGAATGAAATCTGGTCGTTTAAAGTGGGTCAAAATCGCGCTGTAAGGAGTCGGTTACAAACAAACATACAAATATACAAACATACAAGTGAAGCTAATATAAAGCGTATAAAAAAAACAAGAAACTTACAATCTACCAAAAATCTTAGTCACTATCGCTATGACTATCTTGTAAATTATCTACATCAATAAAATCTAAATCGGATTCTGTGGGAAAACGCAACAGAAGCTCTTTGGCTTTTGGAGAGAGAACCATTATATTTTGTTTCACCATTCGAGGTCTTAGACTTGTGATCTTTGGATCAGAAGACAAAAGAAGATTGTGTAAAATATCCTCATTTTTCGCCGTTCTACTTATCTTTCTAGAATGACTCTCTCTATATTTCCGGAAATCTTTATTGCGAGCTTCCGCTGCCTCTTCCGACAGTTTATCTATAGGTATGGCACCAAAGTGCTTAATTATATCACTCCCATGTACCAACAATTTATGTATACTGGAAGGCATATAATACCAGGGATATAAGTTACAATACCATACAATTCTGCAGTATCTCTACAAAATTCGGAAAACTTAGAAAGGTCCACGCGCTTTGTATGTTTGTTTGTAACCGACTCCTTATAGCGCGATTTTGACCCACTTTAAACGACCAGATTTCATTCAAACTTTGCACACCTGTCAAGGACCGATGACAATACAATAATTTCATAAATTTGTGCCATTATCCTTGCCAGGGTTACCAGGACAGCAAAAAAACTGTCACAAACTACGCTGACATACGTCTCAAAATTCGAAATACCCTAAAAAATAGAAAATAAATAATAGTTTAAAAAAACTAAAAAACACGCTTCCATTGAAAACCAAACTAAAAAGTACAAAATAATGGAAAAAAAGCGTGGGGTGCCTGATATCATTGAAAAAATACCTTAAAAAGCACCCCACGCTTTTTTTCCATTATTTTGTACTTTTTAGTTTGGTTTTCAATGGAAGCGTGTTTTTTTTGTTTTTTTAAACTATTATTTATTTTCTTTGTCATTGCCCCTGCAACTCCATTTTTTGAAGTCCAAACGATAAGCTGCAAACAAAAAAAATGTCACTTCAAAAATAATCTCACAGGAAACTACATAACATGAAAAAAAAAATGAAGTAATTAAATTTTATTTACCGATATGAAGTTGAGCAAGTGACTCTAAATTGTTCATCTCTGACGGTTTTGCTTTGCAAATATCACAGACAGCTGAAGATGTGTCTGACAAATATGACGTTATTTTGCCGTCTATCATCGTCATGTGCAATTGATGCTTAACTTCAACTTGATTGATTCTGGATGGCTGAAGTGTTTCTATTTCTTGTGTTATGCTAGCTTTTATAGTTGCCACTGTTGACTGCGTTTCTTTGGTAAATTTTAACATTATCGGACGGCAATAGAAAGTTGATGACGGACGGTCGTTTTCCCAAACAATTGTTCCATCACATTGTTGAAGCCTTACAGGAACTAGACTGGCCATGAAAATAGTTGAATCATCAAACTCTGTTTCAGTCTTTTGTTTGTAATTACTTTGACCTGAGGCTCCATTAAAGCCCCATTTGCTTATAAGCAGTAACTCTGTTGCTGAGTCCAAATCCAAAGCTATCGCATCTAAAAGCCTAGATACCGTCAAGTTGAGTAAAGCTTGCAGTTTAATAGCAGCTCCTTCGTCGTTTATAATCATGTGTTCTTTCCCTGGATAACATTTTGACTTCGCTTGTTTAATTTTATAATAAGAAGGGTATAAATCAGACCTATTTTCACTTGCTCCTTCGCTTAAATTAAGATCGGGTGAATATGTACTACTTTTCGCTTTACTTGTACTCACACACTCCTTAACTTTTTCTAGATCTTCGGGGTGATTTAGCAAATGCTTCATTATTTTATAACCTGGAATAACACATAGGGTATTTTTTATGTATATTCAAACTTGATACGACAGAGGGGCTTTCCTTTAAACTGCCTATACTAGGCACCATGTTCAAGCCCTGTACCAAAAATCAATTAAATAGGAGCAGTAGTCTAGTCGCAAATGATTTTTTAAGATTTTGCCCTGTTTGAACACGATGTATCTTTTCTAACAGCTGATTATGCCTATACGCATAGGTCGTGCACTTTAAAATGATAAATCTGAAATGCACATGGTTTCCATTTCGGACGATTTCCGGACGAACTTGACGAACCCTAAAATACGTCTATCCGCGTCGAAAGCGCGCGCTCAACTGAACGGAAACATAGAAAACCAATGATCTCAAAGCGGCGTTGACGCGCGCTGACAACAGTCGAGCGCTAGCGCAGCGTTGAACGCGCGCGTTACTAAAACGCGCGTTAGCATGTGTACGGCCTGAATAAAATGTATGTAGTTGTAAACGCGCGTTATCAAAACGCGCGTTGAGCGCTTGTCATCTGAACCTACCCTAAACCCAGCGCGTCAGCCGCGCGGCCGCCCTCTTTGATACGAGATAACACACGCCGTGACGCCGCACACGCGCGCGCGCGGCGTTGTCGTTCTTACCTAGGTATCTAAGGTCAGTTAAATTTATTTATAAAGGGTGGTTGCGTTTTACTCTGATTTGTAAGCTATTTAGTTTGTTTGAAAAAAAAAAACTAATTTTTGGTGCTTTTTATTTTTATACCGTATCTAATTAATACTAAACACGTATAGTATACGTAGTGTAATTTAATGCCCCTCTGTCATATCAACTCTATATAAATGTTCCCGCGGGATAATATCCGACCTCCACGCGGGCGATGCCGCTGGCAAAAGCTAGTGTATAATGAAATAAAATCATTCATAATGCCTTCACAAGGTCATCGGTCCACCTTGTTGGAGGCCTTCCAACTCTACGTCTTCCGGTACGCGGAACCTTGCGCGCGTTTGCGGACCTTGTGAAGGCCGCAGGAACCCGCCGCTGGTTGCGGGAAGCACAAAACCGGTCGAAGTGGCGGAGCTTGGGGGAGGCCTATGTCCAGCAGTGGACGTCTTTCGGCTGAAATGATGATGATGATGATTCATAATGCTAGCGGGGTTCTATAACGGGTCCACTATCGGCTCTAAATTCTTTGTCAGAGCCTCTCAAAGGCATACCACGGTTTCGGCGGGAATCTACCAACTCTGGAAGAATGTGTTTGTGATAAAAGTTGACAAGTTTTGGCAGCATTTTATTTTTAAAAGACGTAATTTTTTTGGATGTTTACAATTTCCATTTTTTCATCTTCTCCTCCCCATATCCCGAAAATGCAATATCGTGGCATGCGTCGGCCGCCGCTCGCTTTCATGATTTTATTACGATACATTGTAGGTAGGTAGGTATTTTGCGCCCATGCTATTACTGATATAAAGTAGAATAACAAAAAACAAAAAGTTTTGAAAAAAAAAATGCCAATGTGTTCTATTACTGATACTGAACCACCAAAAAAATTTGCGCTCTGGAAAAAAATAAATCCTGTATGTAGGTATTCCATGTACCCTACACGGAAGTTTTAGACCATAATACTATCTCTATTACAAAACGAAAGTTGTGTGCTTATACAATAAATACGAGTTACTACGTCAGTGTCAAATGTCAAAATTGGTGTTTTTTGTAAACAAATAAATATTCAAATTCATAAATTTCAGCTTCTTAAGCCTCAGTCTTGAATAAAATTTTTTATTTTATTGCGTTTATTCACCATTTTTGTGACTAAAGTATCAGTTTACACTTCAATGTTTGCTTGAGTAGCCGACGACAACGGGCGTAATAAAGTTGTACACGAGTGCTCTCTAAGCCGCGCTGCGGCCAACTGACAAGGTGCGGGAGCGGAGGGATGTGCAATATCATTGCACGTTTTTTATAAATATTGCTTTTTAAAATTCTATTTGCTCTGTTTCATTAAAATAAACCCGTAATCCCCTAATGTCTTTAATAGTGCACGTATAGACGAAATATTATTGAAATTGCTTTAATTACAATCGAATAAAACCGTTTTTTTTTCTAATAAAAACGCTAATTTTGAGGAAACTGCGATTTTTTTGTATCGAGCCAAATTATGTTAATCGTGTATTGGCCCTCATAATTCACTAAAAAATATTTTCAATTTTAATAATCATGAAAACAAAATAACGCAAATTTGTAGTTTTTGAGGACAAAAATTGATTTTGCGTGCATCCGAAATGCGTCAAAACATCTTCTTTGAGACCCATTTCGTCTAAATGCAATTTTCATCAATAGACGCGTGACGAGTGATTCAAGAAGAAGGTTCATATGTATAATACGCGGGTTAAAGCTAGTTACAATTATTTAATCTTTAACTTATTTTACGAATTATTTATTGATAATATTATTTGTTCTGAAAAACGTACCATCACTTTGATGCTCCTCCATGGGCTCGATAAACTCATCTAGTCCCTCACAAACAGCTGGTAACTCTTGTTTGACAGTAATATTGTTGCTTTCTGTTTGGCATTCATCAACTATACTTATGTGCATTATTGGAGATTTAACAAACCCACAGTATGAATCTAAACAGTCTTCGTCTATGAAAAGATTGGGCTGAAAAAATATATTTCTTTATGTATGAATAGGGAAAATATGCCAGTGATCGCAGTTCCACAAGCACACACCTTGCAAATATACCAAAAACACTTGAAAAGAGCCTCCACAAGTGAAGACACTTAAAACAATCCGATGTACCCTGAAAAGTCGGCCAAGCTAACAAGAATGAAGACGATCACTGCTGAACATAGGCCTACCCCTATCTGGGAGGGTTCGCTATAATCATCTCTCATGGCAGGCGATTTGTCGATCGCTATACGGTGATCAAATGCAAAGAGAATGCTGCTGCCCATTCTCTAGTAAGTCCCTTAGTTGCCTCTTACGACACCCAAAGGAAGAAATGGGATGGAGATATTCTTTATGTCCAGCACCACACAGAATGTGTGAAAGTGTACATATCAACATTTAACACTCAATGGTATGGTTGAAATCCAGACACAATATATATGGTATGAGCTTGAGAATAAAATTAAATATTTTTTGGAGAATTCCTCACCTCATAATCCTCATTCATCATCTCAACTAACTGCTCTTCGGAATCCAGACATTTTCGAAGCAACTGGTAGCTTTGCTTTAATTTAGTGCAGCATACAAAACAAGCAAGAATTGGCCTTCTGTCTTCAGTCACAAACTGCAACAAAATTTGTCTTACACTATTTTGTTTATAGGAAGAAAATACTTTCAATCTTACATTTAATTGTAAATCCCACAGTTACTGGTCAGTAATGCTTTCTATACTCCTCATGCAGAGAAAGCAGGTGCAACGATTACCACTGTTGATCAAGGCAGATTGGTGGCTTTGTTAAACTATTTAATGTTTAAGTTTGCTTTCACTGATGTCAGTCATTTCCATTTGGCTTTAAAAGACCTGTAAGACGACCCTTATACCATAAGTTCACATGAATATATCAAGCCAAGTAAAGTCAAAGCATTTATTTCAAATAGGCACATAAAAGGCACTTGTGAACATCAACATGTACATTAAAATAGAATTGATTACAGTTGACACTAGATTCGTATGGAGAAGAATGGGCGGGAAACTCCACCGCTACACCTTAAAAATGTTTTCAATATTAGTATACAATATTAATACAATTATATATGAAGACCATGCACCTAAAATAAAACAACCATACCACAACAGGAAAAAGAAATGAAAATGAAGCAATTCGAGAAAAAATTAATAATATTCTGACAGATAAATGGAGCTCATATACTTACAAACATTGCAAAGGCAATTATTTGAATTTGCTAACATTTTAACAAGTTACAAGTCAGTGTATGAGTTAAAATAATCACAGAATGTTAATCAAAGTCATAAAAAATCTAAGCTATACAATTAAGTTAGTAAGCAGTTTAATAGATTCTAGACTGTCCTATGGAGCAAGATCAGCATGTTTCCAAGCATTCTCAAATTTGAAACATGCTTGTTTCCAACAAAGTGTACTTTTAATATGACTTTTAAACCTTCTTTCACGTATTCTCGTGTATGATTCGCATTTAATAAAAACAAAATAAGTTTATTGACACAAAAAATCTTTGTATACAATGACAATAACCATTCACAACCATTCACATAGGTAAGTTAAATTGGTTTTTGGGAAAAGGCTGCACAAATAGTGGAAAACCCTGTTTCCTAAACTAGGGAAACCCTGTGACCTAGGATTCTGTGTTCTACTAGTAACTACGTATACAAAATAAACTTTAAGAGTGCGATTCTAACAGTATAGCCCCTAAGCCCTGATTTGCTATATGAATGTGTGACTATGTGTGTGGAGGATGGGATGGGATTGAGTGATTTAAATATATAAAACATCATATAAGTACTTTAATTCTTATAAATAAACTTACTGGTATTTCAGTCAGCTTCTCATATAGCTTGTGCAAGTTTCTGTTGACGACTACATACATACGAACATCCTGCACTAAACATATTCTACAAATTGGCAGTTTTTCCATGTTTGAACTGAAAACGTATCACAGGCTTTGCTTGTATTATAAATCTTCGAAATTCGAATGCGAATTAAAGCTGGACCAAGGTAAGATGATTCTTTAAAAGACCTCTCTTTTAATTTGGGTAGTTCATTCGCATTGCATATAGTTTATTTATCCCTAAACTAAACACCACCTAAAACTTAAATATGTACCGTACGCAAGTCAATTTCTTGGCATTGGACACACGCGAACATGCTACATACAACTGTCCATGGAAAAAGCATGGCTTTTCTAAGTTCAAAAACTAAAAAGAAGAATATTGACTCAAAACACCACGTTTGACAAATGACAAAAATAGGCAAATGACACTACTTTTTAGAGATGTCCATACTTCCATACTAATATTATAAATGGGAAAGTGTGTGTGTCTGTTTGTCCGTCTTTCACGGCAAAATAGAGCGACAAATTGACGTGGTTTTTTAAATGGAGATAGTTGAAGTGATGGAGAGTGAGATAGGCTATGTTTTTTTTTTCTTCTTCTGTTTTAGTTTTCTAGGGTGAACTTAGAAAAGCCATGCTTTTCTTATGGACAGTTGTATGTAGCATGTTCGCGTGTGTCCAATCTTTACATTCACTCTCAAATGGAAAGACATATAATAGGGTCTACAGTAGAGCATTAAAATAACATTATGTTCCAAGATCTCTTCTGTGTTCTAAATCAGGAAAGGGGAACCGTGTTACCCTGGATTTAACGCGAGCGAAGCCACGGTCAAAATCTAGTCCATACTAATATTGTAATCAAGAACGAAAGTTAGAGGTTCGAAGGCGATTAGATACCGCCCTAGTTCTAACCGTAAATTATAAGTTAAGTTCCTGTCCAGGATAAAACGGGAGAAAACCACCGGATGTTTCCATTGCGTGGATCGTCTAGAGGACACGGTGGAGTATACGGTGGAGGTGTGCCCTGCCTAAGAGGAGCACCGCCATGCCCTCGTGGAGACGATCGGTAGAAGCGACCTCTCGCGTCCGGCTCTGGTGCGAGCCATGGTACGGAGCGAAAGAGCATGGGAAGCTGTCACCTCCTGCGAAGTAGTAATGCGCGTGAAAAAGGAGGCGGGGTGCTTGAGGGAGTGGCAGTCGCTGCACCTTCACGTCCCTAGCCACCGCAGGAGGAGATGCCCCGGGCGTTGGGCGTCCCCGGCAACAGTAGGCGCGAGCTTGCGGTTGGCAAGCAATGGGTAGCTCGCTGCCCGATAAGGATCAGGCCCAGGCCTGTGTCGACGGTGCGTAGTGTTCTACGCGCGTCTCAAAGAGATGTCAGCAACAACTGCAGGGGTCCGTTAGGATCAATGCCTGCCGGGGTCGCGAGATTTGTTCGAAAGAGATACCGATACCGCCTTGGCATATGGGCAACTGAAGGCACACGTGGGTTTTAGTCAGTAAAAGTCTGACACGCCCTCCCGCTCCGGCCAGAGCGGAAAGTGTCATTTGATGATTTCCCACCCATAAAAAAAAAAACAATCTATGACCATTTATTAAAAATAAACTAAAATATTTAATCTTAACATTTAATTTTAAATGGTAGAATGCTTATTGAATTGTGTAGTACGAAAATATATTAAAAATATATTCAGAGTGCGTGGTTTTTTAATGTAGAATAAAACTTTTTTACAAAATAAAAAAAACAACCGACTTCCTTAAAAACACTTCAAAGTGAAAAATAACTTTAATTTCGCAAGTCGATGTCTTAGGGTTTGTATTTAAGGTGAATGCTCCAACCAGCCCGCGAAATTCAATTTTTTTTACGTTTTTTTGCAGTTTGCAGTTGTATGTTGATTAAAATATTATTCGCGACTGTAAGACATATGTAGTTACAGAATTATAATCATCAAAATCATCAATACAACGCTCTAAGTTCGTAAATCTGTAGGAATGACTTTTTCTGGTTTTTTTTTTGTTCCTAGGCCTTTCTGGAGTCGGTTGTTTTTTTTGTAAAAAAGTTTTAATTTTTAAATTTTTAGTTATGGTATCTACTCTGCAGTAATTCCAAACAAACAATGCATATTTATGCAATAGCAGAAATCGCGGTTGATTTGCTGTCATTTTTTAAAGAGTTCCGGTGTCTATCTCCGGAACTCCTCATCAGACCTATATGAAATTTATATGGGACCATTTCGGAATTCTGCAAATCCGTTTATATATGAAGGAGTTATGGCCGAACATACAAAAAAAAAACTTCCATATTGAGAACCTCCTCCTTTTTTAAGTCGGTTAAAAATACTTAGATGCTCACTATGTGATAAAGATACAGAAGAAAGGACAATTATAATGCGACAAATCGTCTGCCTCTCAAAGATTTTGGAAAAATATGTAAGTAAAATATCAAAAAGTAATAAATCTCTCAGCTATGAATACAGATACAACCAAGTACCTATTATGTATTTACAATGAGAAGACTAATCCAACGCTTTTTAGGGTTCCGTTGCCAAATAGAAAAAAACGGAACCCTTATAGATTCGTCATGACTGTCTGTCCGTCCGTGTATGTCACAGCCACTTTTTTCCGAAATTGTAAGAGCTATGCTGTTGAAACTTGGTAAGTAGATGTATTCTATTAACCGCATTAAGATTTTTACATAAAAATAGAAAAAAAAAAACAATAATATTTGGGGTTCCTCATACATAGAACTGAAACTCAAAAAAAAAAAATTCATCAAACCCATAGGTGTGGGATGTCTCTTCAAAAATGATATTGAGGTTTCTAATATCATTTTTTTCTAAACTGACTAGTTTACGCGAGAGACACTTCCAAAGTGGTAAAATGTGTCCCCCCCCCCCCGTAACTTCTAAAATAAGGGAATGATAAAACTAAAAAAAATATATGATGTACATTACCATGTAAACTTCCACCGAAAATTGGTTTGAACGAGATCTAGAAAGTTTTTTTTTTTAATACGTCATAAATCTTAAACCACAATTTACCTTTCATTCAGTCAACTCAAATATAAAAATTAAAAAAAAAAACCATTTAATTTCATAAACATAAACCTTATGCATAAACCGTGAATACCTGCAGGTTTGTACGGAACCCTCGGTGCACGAGTCCGACTTGCACTTGGCCGGTTTTTTTAATGTAGAAATTCAAGCTGACACAACTGTCCGACTTTAGGTAAAACTGACTATATAAAACATGACAGACACATCACATCACACACACACCACATCATGACATCACATCATGATAGACACAAATCTGAATTTCTAGAAACACATTGATTTATTATAAACTTAAGTATGCATAAAATTAGGTACTTTAAAAAAATGTTCGTAAAATTGCTGCCCTTAAATTAATGATAATAAACTTAGGTTTATTTGGGTCTGTGTCAATCTATTATTACCTACTGCACAACGTCCTGGGGTAGTGCCGCAAAAGCAATTTTAGAAACGACATTGAACCATACTACTATATTACTAATAAAGTTTAATATTTTTAATACAAAATGATTTCGTGACAAAAAATAATGATTTATAAATAGCATTTTTAAGCATGTTGTGTTTGTTTACAAGTTTTTTTAAGTCTCACTTTTGCAACACTGTTTTGAACAATATTCTCTCCCTGAGTATTTTGACGAAGGAATGTATGAAATCGATTCAGCTTTATTAGACTACCTACAAAAAACAAGGTCACCAAAACCAATGGCTGTGAAAAGGAGTAAAAGTTACGTACTGAACCAGGGAAATCAGTATGTGCTGCTGATATTTTAGCTAAAACGAATAATAAAAAAGATACTCAAAATAAGAAAAGAATTGAAGACCTTGAAAACCAACAAGTTGATTTTAATTATATGGAAACTATGGTTCAAGACAGTGAGATAAATATATTACAGCAGGGGGCACCTATTGACAGGTATATTACGGAATATGATAATATACAAGAAGAAAATGAGATATACATACTTGATGATAAACTAGGCGATTTTGTTAAAAACACACCTAAAGAATATGAAGGTAGAGTTTTCCCATCCAATAACTCGAACAAAATGCTGTCTACTGCAAATGATGAGATATTGCAATCGCCACATATTATATCTCCTGTGCTTATCAATCCTGCCAGCCTCAGCACAATCTGTACCACAGTTATAAATAATAATATGACTTCGTCAATACAACATCCTAATCCGCTATCACCGGATTATGTACATATATTAGTATATATAGTATATTAGTAGAAATGTAAAGAGAGACAATCAGAACTTGCCATTTATAATAAAGAATAATAATGATTTGCCATCATGTTTGAAATCAACAAATCAACCAAAATTAATAATAACTTCCGATGTAAAATTGGACTGTAAGCAAAGAAAATCAAACAAAAATGTTAAGATACAAATAGGTGATGGGACTAAAGTTATTAGGGAATCTGCACTAACTATGGAAATATTTAAAAAGGATAACAATGTTGCGAGTGCACAAACTGACGAAAATAATAAATTCATAAATAATATACAGAAAAAAAAGAATACAAAGAAGCAGAAAACTATGACTAAAGACTCACGTGTAAAATGTGAAAAAAATGGTAAAATTACTAAATATAAAACAAAATCAAGGAAGCCAAATATTCCAATTGGGATCAGTGACATTGAATATTTCACTGGCAATGTTGATACTTTAAAAGAAGGTTACTGGCTCATAGCTAAATTTGCTACGAAAAAAACTGTCAAGCACTTTGTTGGATGCATTTTATCTGTTACACATAAAATCCCTACAGTAAAATTTATAAGGAAAGTTAAGAATACTTCAGGTGGCAAAAGATTAACTTTTACTTATCCACCTGTCGAAGATATTTGTGAAATGCATCACGTAGATGACGTTGTTGTCGTCCTACCACAACCAATCATTACAAGAAGGGGCCAAGTTATGTTCGAAGTAGATTTTAGTAGTTACAATATACAATAAGTGAAGACTGCTATCATCGTTAATAAATTATCTACATTCATAGTTATACGTATTAGTAATAATGTGTGTTTGATTAAAGTCGCAAGCTAACCTAGATTCTACACCAAAATGTCTTCTCAATTGACTGTTATTCCTATGGATAGGCTTTTTTGTTTTTTTATATTATATATATTTTCTTGAGAGCAGTGGTGGCCCAATGGTAACGGCCGCGACTTACGAGTAGTAAGGTCGTGAGTTCGAACCCAAGCAGGCCCATTACTTTGTGTAAATTATTTCATCGCCACTGCTCTCAAAACGGTGAAGGAAAACATCGTGAGGAAACCGGCATGTCTTAGAACCAAATATTCGAAGACATGTGACATCTACCAACCCACACTGGGCCCGCGTGGTGGATTATGGCCCACTCCCTCTCACCGAGAGGAGGCCTGTGTCCCAGCAGTGGGAACATTAAAGGCTGATGATGATGATATTTTCTTAATTTGATAATAATATTTACAAGGTAACATTAATGTTTATATGGTAAACATTAAGCCGCGTGTATGTAACCTTATGAACAATAACAAGAGTCCGTGCGAATGAAAAGTGATTTTGTATAACTAATTTTAGCGTATAGTATAATATACTATAATAGTAGCGAATTTGATTATATTTATAATCAAATTCCTTTCACACACACACATTGCATCTATGTTTAAGTGTCTTTGATCTCAATTGTTTCTAAAGATAAGTTTAGTTATTGTGTATTAATTTACTTCGTGAACATACCGAAGATCTTTATTTTGTATCTATTATAGTTTGAACTTTTTGAATTTATTAAAGCCAATTAAACCTTTCACCTTAATAAGTTTTTCATTGAAAAATAAAATGGAGCATTTTTTCAATGGTGACAGCCCTAGTTATTGATCATTATTTCAAGAAAAATGTTCTAGGTGGCGTTTTGACTTTGCCCGCTCAATTTTGAAGGATAAGGTATATGTTTATTCATCTCATATTTTGATACAATACTGCACTGCCCAGTATTTATATTCTGTTATTTTTTATATGACGATACGGTTTATAGTCTCGGAAATATTCAAAGTTGGCAAAGATGCCAGAAACGTATGATTTTTTGCCCAACACATAAAATTGTTTTTTTTACTAACACACGTACTTACATTTTCTTGGATATTTCTAGTATTCAATATAGAGACATGGACATAAAGTACTGTATGGTACAAACACACTATAACATACACTCACGCTTTTAAAAATAACTCGACTGATGCAAAAAAAAAACACATTTCTAGGGCAAAGTTGCCAGGTTTTACGGTATGTATTCTGTGGAAAAGAGGCTGTCGGTTTGGCTAGAGATGTGCCGTACTAGGCCCACCTAGTACAACTATCCTACAATTGTTGGGCCGAATATCTTATCCTGTTAATACTTCACAGCTGGAGTACGTAGTAGTTACCCAAACTCAGATAGACTTGCGTACGATGGGATGTATCGCAAGTATCGCAACATAATTTGGTCCTATCGTCGGTAACTTTATGGCATAGTTCTTCCCACTCCTGTGGTGCATATTGTGATAAATGCTATCACAGCAAGCCGAGAGCTCTCCAGGAAAATCAATTTCCCTCAGTTGATGATGACACCTTTTTTATACTTTCCAATTTGCCCACTCGTGCGCTCGCCCCATAAATCTTATTAAAAGTCAATGTCCGGATCACCCCATCCTTACTGCTAACATGGCCCAGGTCACATTCAATAATGAGCGGAAAGTGGTCAGACCACTGCACATCCCACTCTACCCATACACGTTTTATAGATGGCAGTGCAGCACTCGTGACAATACAATGGTCCAAGCACCCAGTACACCCATGCGCCTCATTTAAAAAAGTGATCGTATCAGGTTCGGCGCCTAACATTTTCATGTCAACACAGGTCCAGTCCTGGTTATTACAAAAAGCCAGCATTTCATCACAAAAAAGATTTTAGTCGAGTCAAAATATTTTTTAAATTTAGAGATTTTTTCTTGCAGAATAGCGTTAAAATTCTCATAGCCAAAAGTAAAGAATTTTAGAGATAGTTTAGTTCGTGTACAACAGAATCGACACCAATGTTACACGAAACACACTTAATTGTATCCGACATTTTGCTAATTGCGCACGGGCAGCGCGTCAACCGATAAACGCGGGTGCAGGTAATGACTGCGCGCGCACGCAACGGAAACTCTCAAAAGGAATAAACCCCGTTTTTGCAACATTTTTCATTGATGCCCCGCTCTTTTTGATTGTAGCGTAATGATATATCACCTATAACCTTCCTCGATAAATGGGCTACACAACACAAAAACAATTTTTCAATTCGAATCTGTAGTTTCTGATATTAGCACGTTCAATCAATCAATCAAACAAACAAACTCTTCAACTTTATAATATTAAAGTATAGAAGTATAGATTGGATTAGGTGGATATTCGATCCCCTCCAGTGGGTTCCCGCATTGACGAGGCGGGGGGGCTCAGTAGCCGTGGTTTAGAACCCCACTGTGAAGCTAAGAGGAACCCAAGGAGGGGCCGCTCGTCAGGGCTTTTCCGCTCGAAGCCGACGATGTAGCGGCCAACGCGGTGTCGTTTGGCGACATCGCGAGGGTTGGAGGCCGCGGTGAGAGAGGAGTGCCGGTATTGAGGTGCGCCGCTCTCCCTACCTTCCGCGGCCTGAACGGGGTCGCCACCGTCCGATGGCGGAAGCGCTGGGGCCGCAGGGGAGGAGGAGTATTGGTATAGGGTTGGCCACTCTCCCTATCCCCTTGCGGCCGAAAAGTGGTAGGCGGCGGGGCCACAGTCCTGACCCGTCGCAGGGGGACCAAAGGTGCCCACTAGGGTGCGTCTGGCGCCCATGTGCTTATTGGTCCCTGGGGTAGTCACGGCGTGCTATGTGTGTTCTGGCGCACCGTAAATGGGGGTACCTTATCCACCAGAGGAGGGTCCGGTGACGGACAGCCGCGGCGGGTTCGCGGAAGAATTACGTGTGCCCGTGTTCCCGCCACGAGCGGCACAGGAGGACACCGTGGAGTTTTAGTGGGTTGGAGTCCCACATAATTGCACTATCTCCCCGTGGTAGTGCAGTACACGTGAGCATTTCTCCAAGTAAAAAAAAAAAGTTGGATATTCGATAGCGTAACGTACTTCTATATAGACTCAATAGATCACGTTGCAGTCCATCCATTGTTTCCAAAGAGATTTAATACAAAAAGTAAATGATTTAATGTCCTTGATTGCGTCAGTATTAGGAAAAATATAATATAAAATTAGGATAGTTTTTTGGCTCTAAGTCAATACATACTGTTATATGCAGTAAATAAAGCACATCTCTAAATATTGGCTTATTTTGCCGCCGCATTGCATTGTTCACATCGATTATGGCGTGCTAAGCGTGTAAGGCGCGTTCTGAATTGGCGTGAGCGCGATAATGCTGTACCGGAAATCGTCAGAAACGACGCGCGACGTCAAGACAGCCGTTATAGGCAAGGAACTTATACCCGACCCCTGGAATGTGCATTGTCAATTTGACACCATTATAAAAATAAACCTTATGTATATGACTCTAAGTTCTATTACAGACAATCACTTGGTCAAAGAGAAATTCGGTCCGAGAAAGAAAGCGTTTCGAGAGCCCTGTGTCCCTTTCTAAGGTAGGGTGCCCATAATGAACGAAATTATAAGATTATTTACACAATACAGCTAAATAGAAGGTAGTCTTCAACATAAGCATAATTACGCATGATTGTTATAGGTATTTTATGTTTATGCTAGGCTGATTTTGACATTTATTTTAGTAATATGTGGGTTGACACTGTTCCTTAGTACAAGCCACGCATATATAACTTTACAAGGAATGATGTACCGAATACTTATTAGAAGTGATCATGAAATTTCACATTTCCCGAGGAATATGGCAAAAAAGTTACGACTTCCCATGTTAATCGCTGATTTAGGTGTCTCACTTCGTATATTTTAAATAAATTTAAAAAATGTAATTTCAGACTCAGCAGTGGTGGCCCAGTGGTAATGGCTGCGACTTACGAATTACGAGTAGTAGGTCGTGAGTTCAAACCCAAGCAGGCGCATTACTTTGTGTAAATCAATAAGATTCACACATTTCACATGAAATGCACCTTACTAAAGCATTGCGTCTCATTATCTTACCGCCCGTATGATGAGCCACGGTAAAACTCAAACACTGAAAATCAACTTTAAGACAGAAATTGCATATAACTGTTTTATTCAGTAATGTGTGAACCTGACTGTAAATATCTACCAAATAAATATTTATAAATTATCCACAATGCGTTTTACGTTAATCCATCCTTAAAGCATAATAATATATTTTTTTTTAAACCAAATTATTGGTTAATATATTATATCCTGTTATATTAGTATCTACCTACATCATATTGCTTGGTCACCCTAATAAAAGGGACAGAGGGCTCTCGCGAAGCTATCTCGCTCGGACCGCGCATTGACAGCCTGTGCGCATTCCAGGGGTCTGGTATAAGTTCCTTGGTTATAGGTCGGCGTTATCGCAAGGTGGTGCCCACAGAACACAGAATACAGAGAAGAGACACTGGCTAAGCACAGGAACCAGTGTCGCCTAACTCACACATTTGCATAGCAAATTGTCCATTACACACATAAAAAACAGTGATATTATTGGCTAAAAATTACACACGCAACTTTTACAAATCATCTTCGTATTGCTTTAAAAAATTAAGTCGTATTACAACGAATGAAAGTTGTTATTATTTGACAGGACACACACAATAAAGACGTTTTTCATTTAAAAACTTTAAATAAACAAATTTACAACGAGTTCAGCAACTCAATGCTAGATGGCCCTGTAACTAATTCATTCTATTCAGAACGCTAGCTCCTTAGAAATGGATGTCATATTCACATGCACTTGTAATCGCTCTTAGTAAGTACCAAAAAAAAGTAAGAGATGTAGACATATATCGATATTTTAATATTAATGTTACGTAATTTATTCGGGTGAGCAATGTAATAATTTGTTAACATCATACAAATGCATCATAAAAATTAATAATGGAAAAGGTTGATTATCGTTAAAATATCAATGTCAAAGAAGTATTTGTATGTTTTTATGTAGAGGGGTAATGTTATTTTTATAAAATCAGGTACGCGGGTGAAGCCGCTGACAGAAGCTAATGATAAATTAAACGATAACAGATAGTACTAAAAATATTTACTGACCTCGAAATAACACATATTTATTTAATAATTGTCGTTTTGATAATTTTATGTTAAATTTTAATAGGTGTTGAAATCGTATATTAATATATTTTGCCGTGATAGCTTTCATTAAGTCAGTAATATGATTAGACGTAGGAAATTCCCCTAATTGATGATAGCTTATGTTTTGGAATATCGATGACCCAATAAACTAGCGCATTATTAGCGTGGTGGAGGCTTGTTATTAGCAATTTTTTTTTATATAACTTGTTTATATCATTGGTTCGTTAGTTTGTAAGCCTTCTTTAAAATAAAATCAAAAAATATTTGAGCCCTAATATAATCTTTATTAAATATGTGACCGTCTTTTAAAAATATTTCGGACATCTGACATATCTTAATCACAGATTCTGATGGGTATAATAATCCCCCTCTATCCATAGCTATAATAAATCTATGTAATGATTATTTTTTTTCTGTTACCAAAGCACGAACGCTAAAATATATCTATATCTTATATCTTATCTTAGGACAACCAACACACTGTTATCTGATCCCAAACTAGGCAGAGCCTGTACTATGGTAACCAGACAACTGATAAACATACTTATATATTTCTAAATACATACATATTATAGATAAATTACACCCAGACACAGAACAAATGATTGTGCTCATCACAGAAAGATTTGTCCTGGGTGGGAATCGAATCCACGACCTCAGTCTTAGCAGTCAGGGTCACTAACCACTAGACTAACAGGCCAGTCAACACACACACTTAATTTTTTTAATCAACTGTCTTATTATATAAGCAGCTATGTGGGCTATTGATTCCTTACTAAAATCAGACAAAATTATCGAAACCGACCTACTTTACGGATGTGTCCCATCCCTAATCGAGTAGCGTCGAAGTTACTAGAATTTTGGTTATGATTTTCCAGATGACGACCAAGTGCATTTAGACTTTGTATCAATGAGTATAAGGTTGTTTATAGTTTGCATTGCAGTCATTACATGTGGTATTGTAATTAAAATCAATTATATTAAAAATTAACAAAGTTTAGTACGTACCAATGATACGATACACCTCCACAAGATACCTTTTTTGCTGCTTTCGTTTTTGCAGGTTAGAACCGCACAACAAGGCATAATTTGTAATATTTCGCTTGAGTTCGCATGTAATATTTAGTCATATTTCTGAGACAACCAATCGCGACAAGTATCTGACGGCGAATAAGCTAAATGTTGCGCATCTGCGCTTAATGTTGACACGTGCGCGATATCTGCGGGGCAGTTCCTCTAGTTTTCTTTATTCCGTGGTGGTGCCTATACGGACTTCAGCTGTTACGACTCACTGGGCTGCGTTATCGCGCTATCGCTAATTCGGAACGGGTGTTAGCATGCTCAAATCAATGTGAGTGTAATACGGAACGCGGCGCTAGTCTTTCGCCTGTCTGTCATCTGTCATTGTCAAACGAGGTGTAATGTAAAGTTGATGTTTACACTGTACACTGTACCTCGTTCGGTGAATGATTTAACTAAACTAAAAAGTTTCTTATAAAGAAATAAACTAATTCTCTGGCTGCTATCATCTTACCGTGGTCCACAACGGAGCTCACGTTTATATACAAGCTTTTATTCGCATTCGAATTTCGAAGATTACTTAAACTCGTAATAACTATATACACTGTGATACGTTTTCAGTTCAAACATGGAAAAACTGCCAATTTGTAGAATATGTTTAGTGCAGAATGTTCGTATGTATGTAGTCTTCAACAGAAACTTGCACAAGCTATATGAGAAGCTGACTGATATACCAGTAAGTTTATTAGTAAGAATTAAATTTCCTGTATGTTGTTTTATATATTTAAATGCGAATCATACGAGAATATATCAAAAAAGGTTTAAAAGTCATATTAAAACTATAGTTTGTTGTAAACAGGCATATTAAAAATATTAATGCTTGAAACCACGCATGGTCTTCTATAGAACAGTTTAGCTAGAATCTATCAAATTGCTTACTAACTCAATTGTATAGCTTAGATTTTTTAAGACTGATTTCTGTAGACATTCTGTGATTATTTGAACTCATACACTGACTTGTAACTTGTTAAAATGTTACGAAATTCGTATACTTGCCTTTGCCACGTTTTTAAATATACCCCAAGTGTCCCTGTGACTGTGCACACACTCGTTAACTATAATATCTCCCGCGCCGATGACCAGTCTCGTTGTGGCCGAAATACAGTCTGGAGGACTAAATATTATTAACCTTTAACTATGGACGTGCGGTCTCACAGGCCGCTTGCAGTTTGTGATTCTCGTGCCCCCCTCCTCCCGCGTACCCCAGGCATATGCCAGCTTCAGTAGCTTCAGTTTTAGGGGCGAAACGACCGTTGAGAGTGAAGGTTACGTCGCCAGCTGAATGTTGCGTAAGTAATTTCACTTTATATTTTGAGTGCGGTCTGTGAGACTGCGCGTCCACGTTTGTGTTATAAATTGACGCTAACGGTGATGTTGTTTGTTTTAGATTTTGTAAACTAAAATGTCAAAAAACGATCAACTAACGACTGCAGGCAAACGAACATCGAGTTCGTCGATTCATAGAGCCAGTAAAATATAGCAATTAGATGATCCTTCTTTTGAAGACGAGTTACAATGATGGCTTTTAGAATCAGATCAGTACGACAGCGATGGGGATGTTGATGATTGTTTATTTTATGAAGCTGACATTGAAGAAAATCACTCGAGTGAACAAGGGATTATTGAAGAAAGTGGTAGTACTACGAGAGCTGACGGTGACATAAGGAGATTCGATAGTGAAAGTTCAGATGACGACAATATACATAGCACAGTTACGGCCCTCGAGGTAGTGATTTTCCAGAGTTCTGGACTTGTGTGGAATTAATGCCTACACTTTATTTAATCAACAACAAGACAAACAACTAAAAAGAGGTAAATTACTGAAGAAATTACCACGACCCCTGGTGGTTCCAAATATGCAAAGACGAGTTATAAACCCTAATTTGCCAAATGAATTAGTTATGACGCTGACACGAGTTTTGGGCCCTGATATGCCATCCCAAGAGCCACGAAGTGAAGAAAATATAGTTCCTAAACGTAAGACGTATAAACTATGCCCACCAAAGATAAAACGAAAGACGACCCACACTTGTGTAGGCTGTAAACAGCCAATATGTCTACAATTCTCTAAGCCGCTATGCAAAGACTGCCAAAAAATATGACCAAGTTGAACCTTTGTCGAAATTTTTTTGTTTAGTGTTGAGAAGATGATGTTAAGTTTTTAATGTTATTTGTTCTTTTTATTTTATTGTAAGCGAAATAAACTAACTAAAAAAGTTATTTTCCTGTGATAATAGACCTATAAAGTGATCTCAAGCTAAAAGGACTGAAAAGTGCCTTTCATGGTTATATCGTTACATTTAATTTAAAATAAATACATTTCTCATTAAAATTACATCTTTTATTTACATTTAGTAACTCTTTTAAGGGATAAAAACAAAAAATGATACAATATTTACTCATCAAGATAGAAACGAGCCCGTAAAGATAGCGGTCTGTGAGGCCGCACGTCCATAGTAGTGTAACAAAAAGGGAACGTCCATAGTTAAAGGTTAAATACGTGTGGGCACCATGTATCTATCATAATATTATTAATTTATCTCTCATTGCTTCATTTTCATTTCTTTTACCTCTTTTAGTATGGTAACTTTATTTTAGGTGAATGGTCTTCACATATAATTAAATAAATATTTTATACTAATATTGAAAAACATTTTAAAAGAGTAATGGTGGAGTTTCTTCCTCTTTCTACATTCAAATTTACCTTTTGGTAGGGGCAACTAGAATCAATTCTATTTTAATGTAAATGTTGATGTACAAAAGTGCTTTTTATGTGCCTGTTTGAAATAAACGCTTTGACTTGACTTGATATCTTCATGTTAACTTATGGTCTGAGGGGTCTTATGAAGCCAAATAGAAATCACTGACATCTGTGAAAGTAAACTTTAAATAATTTAACTAAGCCACCAATCTGCTCATGCTTTCTCTGTTCTTTATGAGGAGTATAGAAAGCATTACTGACCACCAAATGTAGGATTTATAATAAATTTGTAAGACTGGAAGTATTTTTTTCCTGTAAACAAAATAGTGTAGGACAAATTTTGTTGTAGTTTGTGACTAAAGACAGAAGGCCAATTCTTGCTTGTTTTGTATGCTGCACTAAATTAAAGCAAAGCTACCAGTTGCTTCGAAAATGTCTGGATTCCGAAGAGCAGTTAGTTGAGATGATGAGTGACGATTATGAGGTAAGGAATTCTCCAACATATATTTTTAATTTTATTCTCAAGCTCATACCATATATATTGTGTCTGGATTTCAATCATACCATTTCAGTCATATTTTGACTGGCCTGTTAGTCTGGTGGTTAGTTACCCTAACTGCTAAGACTGATGTTGTGGGTTCGAGTCCCACCCAGGACAAATCTTTGTGTGATGAGCAAAATCATTTGTTCTGTGTCTGGGTGTAATTTATCAATAATATGTATGTATTTAAAAATATATAAGTATGTTTATCAGTTGTCTGGTTGCCATAGTACAGGCTCTGTCTATATAGTTTGGGATCAGATAACGTTGTGTTGGTTGTCCTAAGATATATTATATTTTACCATTGAGTGTTAAATGTTGATATGTACACTTTCATACATTCCGTGTGGTATCGTACATAAAGATTGCATGTGGTGCTGGACATAAAGAATAGCAACATCCTATTTCTTCTTGTGGGTGCCGTAAGAGGCATTTAAGGGACTTACTAGAGAATGGGCAGCAGCATTTTCTTTGCATTTGACCACCATATAGCGATCGACAAACCACCTGCCATGAGAGATGATTACAGCAAACCCTCCCAGATAGGGGTAGGCCAATGTTCAGCAGTGAACGTCTTCATTCTTGCTAGCCTGGCCGACTTCTCAGGGTACTTCGGATTGTTTTAAATGTCTTCACTTGTGGAGGCTCTTTTCAAGTGTTTTTGGTATATTGGCAAGGTGTGGGCTTGTGCAACTGCGATCACTGGCATATTTTCCCTATTCATACATAAAGAAATATATTTTTTCAGCCCAATCTTTTAATAGACGAAAACTGCTTAAATTCATACTGTGGGTTTGTTAAATCTCCAATAATACACATAAGTATAGTTGATGAATGCCAAACAGAAAGCAACAATATTACTATCAAACAAGAGTTACCAGCTGTTTGTGAGGGACTAGATGAGTTTATCGAGCCCATGGAGGAGCATCAAAGCGATGGTACGTTTTTCAGAAGAAATAATATTATTAACTTTTTAATAAATAGGTAATTCGTAACGCGTCTATTGATGAAAACTACATTAAAATCCGCTGCTTTAGTTAAAAAGATCTAAGCTTGCAAATGCAGGAGGTGACTTTGTTTTATACTATGTAGAGATTAAACAAGAATGTATTGAACTACTTCAAAGTTTTGATAGTGTTTTGATTAATTCAACGTAACCGAAACCACATTATATTGTAAAATAAAATAAAATAAATATTAAACTAGTACTAATCTTGACTGTTTTTGTCTACTTACAGAGCTAGAACCGGAAAATTTACACCATAACTATCTAGTTGAAGCAAATACACCAACAAAGTATTATGAATCAGATTCACATGATGATATACCTTTAATGGAGTTTAAAACTGAAATAGTAGAAGAAGAAGTATGTAAGAGAAAACAAGAAGCTAGCGAGACTAAAAGTAAGTTTTAGAAAATTAAACTATAGGCAAGCAGACAGGCCAATGGTTCCTCTACTATGGATGATGGTTGCAATGTTGAATTCCATCCATAGGAATTTGAAACCTGATCTATCAATATGTGAGGCTGTTATACTTAGCTGTAAGTGAAATGATGAACTAGGACCGTTGTAGTTATAATTAACGCTAAGGTTACCCCCTCACTGGTTTTGTGCCCCAACGCTACCACAAGCAGTGACAACGAGGGAGCTTGATGAGCTGGCTACCTGTTGCTCATACAGACATGATTGTAACAATGACGCATGCGGGTCTATTCCGCATGCGGTAACCAATCCGCATGGCACTCAAAAGGTTAAGCAATAATAACTCATCATTACATGTGTATCACTGTCGGTCAGGGTCAGAGGTGTATAGTATGTACACCTACATCGCCCAATGTAGGTATGATGAATGATACACCTAACTTCCGCGATATCACATGATTATAATTAACTGTCGAAACTAGCTTATTCAGATCGGATCACACAATGCAATTATTCCACTTCGTGGGATTCTATAGGAATGTCGATAAAATTATATTTTGTGCCAAACTGATCCCAGTATGATCCATGCTGTGAAATTAATTTATTTATTTCATGATCAGTTCTTACATTGTGTCGAAATGTATTACCGAAAAAAAAAAACTTTTAACAAAAAATTAAACCGCCGAAAAAACTGAAAAGCAAAAAGTAATAAACCTTAAAATTATGAGTCGGCGCTTTGAGTGATCTTTGTTCATTGATTTTTCGCTTTTGTGGCTTTAATGCTCTAATAGTACTTGGCAAGGTATACCCTATCCAATGAAAAAATAATTATCAAAATCGGACCACTCTGTACAAAGTTATGCGTGGTTATACATTACAATCACTAAGTGAACAATCAATCATCACCTGTTTTCCAACACTTAGGGTTCGATTTTTTTTTTGGATGAAATTTATATGGGACCACCTTCGGAGTATACCCTTTCAAATAAAAAAGAATTATCACAATCGGACTACTATGTAAAAAGTTATGCGCGGTCATACATAAAAAAAAATACTCGTCGAAATGATAACCTCCTCCGTTTTTTTTCGTCGGTTAAAAACAACAGGGAGATCTTAAATTTATAATAAGATTTAAAAAACAAATTACATTAGTGACAGGTTTAAATAAACAATCTTTTGACTGGCCTGTTAGTCTCGTGGTTAGTGATCCTGACTGCTAAGACTGACTTCGTGGGTTCGATTCCCACCCAAGACAAATCTTTGTGTGATGAGCACAATCATTTGTTCTGTGTCTGGGTGTAATTTATCTATAATATGTATGTATTTAGAAATATATAAGTATATTTATCAGTTGTCTGGTTGCCATAGTACAGGCTCTGCCTAGTTTGGAATCAAATAACAGTGTGTTGGTTGTCCTATGATATTTATTTACTAATCAGAAACACGACTGCAAAAAACGCAATTTAAAAGTAATGCTTGAAAAATAACGATTGCGAATACGAGACAAAATTAAAATAAATTATAAAAATGAGGTCAAGTGTCTTTCGCGGAAATGTCTATCGTGCAAGTGTACCTGACCCGGGATGGCGGACATTATTTGAAAAAAAATATAGTTAAACGTGTCAATATTGTGATTTCTTTGTTAAATCCAAGATGGCAGATATTTCTCTAAATGAAATTTAATTTAGAGAAATATCCGCCATCTTGGATTGTGACATGTGTTTGTCTCAACCTCAATCTAGAAACAAACAGCTAAATAAAACTGTTTAAAAAACGGTATTTTTGCTAATTGTTAATTATTGTTAATAATAATGTTGATCTAAAATAAATTTAAAAAAGTTTACTGGAGACAACCCTAGCTATTACGACAATGCCTACACGTTGTCGGCATTTACAAGGAGATCAAAGGCGTCGTCCTACTGTATGTTTTTATACTGTGCTTAGGGTTTGAATCATGAGTTCTAAATTCTTTGGGTTTTCCTCAAACAGAACTATGTCATCCGCAAATCTAAGGTGGTTTAGTATTTTTCCATCTATTTTAAGACCCATATCAGACCACTCTAGTTTGCGAAATATATTCTCCAGGACTGCATTAAGAACGTGGCGCCCTAAACTCGCAAACCACGAGCCGACGCAAGGGCAAAATTCGGTTGGAATATTGCTATCTCTGTTTGACAATAGAAGGCCAACGGCACAGTAAAAATATAGACAGTACGGAAACTATGTACTAACGTTCAATATCAACTTTGTATTATGATTTCTTCTTCTTTTTAGATTCTTGGTTTAAAAATATAGATTTAGAATATAAAACAATTAAACAGTCCAATTTTTTTCCATAAGAAAAGGCTTTCAGTCCTAGCCTAGCTAACGCTCATTCAGAGATCTGATTTAGTCAATTTTAATGGATTGAAAATAGTTTCTCGCGGAAAATTGTGTTGGTTCCTTGGTTGAAGAAAAATAGCAATTTGAAGTTTCAAGTCTCCAGTTTTGAGATTTCATGATCAAAAAAATGTCAAAGCCACGTGTATTGCTCAATGCTAAAGAATCTGGTGAAAAAAAAAAAAACTAAATGTTTTCGGTTTTTTCCTGGTCTACGAACTTTGAATTTTTGTTTTCGATTAATTAACTTGCCGAACTTGCATGTTCGATGGGGTTCAGTACTGGACTCATTGCCGGGTGTTGCAGCTATGTGAAGTCGCCGTTGATTGATTTTTAAATTTCCAGCGATGACTCAAAAAAATATTTTGTTGTTTCATTCATTTCAACATTTTTATGGAGAAAAATTTAAAGAAGTGAGAAAGTGGTGCCGATTCTGTTGTACAAAACTCTCTAAACTAAACTAAAAATCACTAAAATTTGGTTTATTCCTGTCAAATGACGATTTCCAATTCTGAAATAGACTAAAGTGACACAACTATATTTTAGTTTGACAGCACTAAGATTGCACTGAGTTATTAGTTTAGTGAAGATTACAATTTTGCTATTCTGAGTTTGCCGGTTTTCACCAAAAATTTTTGACTATTTTCTGAGTATTTTTAATCGCGAGTAAAAAGATGTGGAATAAAAGTAGTGGTCATGAACAAAAATTCACACCAACGCCTCGCCTTCACGTGCAAAAACAGTGCTGTATTTTTTAATTTTTCTTTTGCTTATATCTCGAAAATGGCGTGTCGTATCGCAAAAATAATGAAATGTTCGTCCCCCTTTATGAAACCTCGGAACATATAAATCTCAACACGTGGGTAATACTTTTTTATATTTATCAAACAAAAAGTGAAAACATTCCATATTAAACACGCCCAAGCTGCCCCCTTGCGCGCGCCTTCGTCTCTAAAAAATTCATTGCGTATTGCACACAAGTACCACGTTGCGAAACCAAAAGAAAAAAATGAAACTGAAATTAGCAGCTACCAGCTAGCAGCCGACAGGGACGAAACATAGCAGATAGGGCACGGGCCCTAAATATTCGTAGAAAATTAGAATTTTTCATTGCGAAATTACAAATAATATTAAAAATTAACATGACATCTGCTTATCTATACTAATATTATAATCTATACTATATTATAAAGCTGAAGGGTTTGTTTGTTTGTTTGATTGAACGCGCTAATCTCAGGAACTCCTGGTCGGAATTGAAAAAATATTTTTGTGTTGGGTAACCCATTTATTGAGGAAGGGTATAGGCTATATAACATCACGCTACGATCAAAAGGAGCGGAGCAGCAAACGAAAAATGGACGAAAACTGGCAGGCAATTCGATGCGACGGGAAGGGGAGCGAAAATTTGACCCGGATGAAGTGGCAGGCAGAAGCTAGTTAACAATAATTGGAATTTCAGGTGAAAAATCAATCCCTTTTACTTTTTTAAGAGGTTAAGTTTGGGTACCTAAAAATTATCACAGTAAAAGCAGAAAAAAATCCTACAACTACTAAAAAACCTAGCTGAAAATTGAAAATAAAGAGACAACTATAGAAAAAAATGCAACTAATTATTGTAACTAAACTATTAGAGTATCTTGGCTGAAATTACTCCCACTATTTCTTCACACTAAACAGAACTCCTGGGACAAATTTCAGCAAGTTCGTATGTGTAGAAGGAAAGATATAGCATTTTAACAATAAAAAATCATTCTCCTGCGATTTTTTTTTTTTTTACAACCAAACTATTAGAGTATGTTGGCTGAAATTACTCCCACTATTTCTTCACACTAAACAGAAGTCCTGGGACAAAATTCAGCAAGTTCGTATGTGTAGAAGAAAAGATATAGCTTTTTAAACAATAAAAAATCATTCTCCTGAGTTTTTTTTTTTTTTTACAACCAAACTATTAGAGTATCTTGGCTGAAATTACTCCCACTATTTCTTCACACTAAACAGAAGTCCTGGGACAAATTTCAGCAAGTTCGTATGTGTAGAAGGAAAGATATAGCGATTTAACAATAAAAAATCATTTTTATGAGATAAAATATTTTTCTACAACCAAACTATTTGAGTATCTTGGCTGAAATTACTCCCACTATTTCTTCACACTAAACAAAAGTCCTGGGCCAAATTTCAGCTAGTTCGTATGTGTAGAAGGAAAGATATAGCTTTTTAAACAATAAAAAATCATTGTCCTGAGATAAAATATTTTTTTACAACCAAACTATTAGAGTATCTTGGTTGAAATTACTCTCACTATTTCGTCACACTAAACAGAAGTCCTGGGACAAATTTCAGCAAGTTCGTATGTGCAGAAGGAAAGATATAACCAAACTATTAGAGTATCTTCGCTGAAATTACACCTTATATTTTTCCTATTTGAAAGAAGTGCAAACACACTTACACTATACACGCTTATTATTGCAGTGAAACATCATTTCATATTGAAAATATAGTTTGGGGTCTTAGCCCCACTAATTTCTTCGTCCCTGGTGACGCTCGTCTTGTGGCTGCTAGTTTCAGCTTCATACATGTTCATTGTCAAATCCGTTTTTAGTCGTGTCGAAATAATTTTTAAATTTAGAGATTTTTTCTTGCAGAATAGCGTTAAAATTCTCATAGCCAAAAGTAAGGAATTTTAGAGATAATTTAGTTAGTTTAGTTCGGTGTACAACAGAATCGGCACCAATGTTTATTAATGTGGCTTACAGCCTCATTTGTGTGCTGGGTTGGCGGGAAATGAAACCACTGGAGACTTCTTTCTTCATATATTGGAGTACTTTCTTCAAAGGTAGCCGGGCGTCGAATGCGCCGAATGAGCCTAATGTTCCTATTTTTATACATTTTTTGCTAAGTGCTTACTATTTAATCAACCAATCACAAAGAGATTAAAATAAAGTACATTAAACACACTAGCCAATCAGCGCGCGGTACATTTTTTTTACATGCCTCGAACCTTTACCGTAATGGGGACCGCGTGACATTTTTCGCGTTTTTCACTAAATTTTCCTTTATTTACATAGGTAAATCATATATAATTAGGGTCTAAAAACTAGGTTCTATCTTAGAAAAATATAAAATTCAATATAAACACAACATGAAACATAAACACTTAACTACTACTAAACTAGTCACGAATGAATTACTACGGCACTACTTACGTAAAATATTGTTCACTTATAACTTATGTACTGTCCTATCAGCGTCTATGTATCACTTTAAATACACTATTTCTTAGTCACTTGTCCCTTGCACTGTTATTTAACACTTGTCCCGCACATCACTCCCGCCGTGCGACCGTGTCGCATCAGCTGTCGGTGCGGGCTCGTTGCTCGAAGACAGGGGCAGGATCACCAGCTTCCTCACAGGCCGGCGTAGAGCACCTCCCTTGGTCAGCACGTCCACTGTTCGCACGATGTCGTCTGGACCTGGATTTGTAGCGACGATTCTTCCTCGGACCCATACGTTACGGGGTAGGTTTGGGTCGACGATCTGTACGAGGTCGTTCACTTGCACTGCTTGCCCTCGTCCATGTGGCTCCCGCCGGTGTTGGAGTTCAGGCAGGTACTCCCTCACCCAGCGTATCCAGAAGATGTCCGCCAGCCTCTGTGCGGCCCGCCAGCTGGACCGTGAAATGACATCTTTGTCGGTGAAAGTGCCCGGCTGCGGTACGCGCCCCGGCCCTCCCAACAGAAAGTGATTGGGAGTGAGGGCCTCCG
Organism: Aporophyla nigra; assembly: GCA_947507805.1. Classification (NCBI taxonomy): domain Eukaryota; kingdom Metazoa; phylum Arthropoda; class Insecta; order Lepidoptera; family Noctuidae; genus Aporophyla; species Aporophyla nigra. The sequence continues at coordinate 7,840,611 of OX382319.1, read as the reverse complement.
GGTCCTCTGGGCTGACTGATACATGAGTCAGCGGACGACTGTTGACGGTGTTCTCTACTTCTGCGAGTAGAGTTGTGAGGACCTCCTCTGTCGGATGGCGTTCGTGTAGTGTCGCGGTCAGCGCTGTTTTGACAGAACGAACCATTCGTTCCCACGCTCCACCCATAAACGGTGCTCCAGGTGGTATGTAGCGCCAGGAGATAGTCCATTGACACCTTTCAGCCCTACAAATCTGCAGGGCTGGATGGCATCTTTCCAGCCCTCCTACAGTGGGGGGCTGACCACCTGATACCATGCTTGGTGGAGATCTATCGGGCCTGCATTGCACTCAGATACACACCCCTAGCGTGGCGCGAAGTGAAAGTCATTTTCATACCCAAGCCAGGCAAACCCGACTATACACAACCAAGGGCCTATAGGCCTATAAGTCTCACATCCTTCCTACTAAAAACCCTCGAGAGACTCTGTGATAGACATATCCGAGACGGACCTCTCAGGGTAAAACCCCTTCACAAACAACAGCACGCGTACTCCACGGGCAGATCAACAGAGTCTGCGCTACATAGCGTGGTCTCCAAAATTGAATGCGCAGTGGACCACAAATGCTCAGCACTGGCAGTTTTCATTGACATTGAAGGCGCTTTCGACAAAACTATGTTCAATAGTATCAGCATGGCCCTCGACAGACACAACATAAATCCGACCTTGAGCGGATGGATCACCAACATGCTCAAATTGAGAGCCGTACAAGTCACAGTGAACGACACTACAAGGGCGGTAGTGGCGAAGGGCTGCCCGCAAGGGGGCGTCCTCTCGCCACTTTTATGGAACCTGGTCGTAGACAGCCTCATCAAAACACTCAACGATAAAGGTTACTTCACCGTAGGCTACGCCGATGACATAACCATAATAATAAATGGCACCCATGGAAACACCCTATGCCACCTCATGCGCCAAGCCCTGAAAATAGTAGAGGACTGGTGCAATAAACACCAACTATCAGTAAACCCCACAAAAACCGAGATGATCCTCTTTACAAAAAAGAGAAAACTCGCGAAACTCGAACTGCCACGACTGTTTGGCACCACCCTAAGCCTTTCAACTGAAACCAAATACCTGGGCATATTTTTGGACAAACAGCTGAATTGGGCAAAACACACCAACTACATAACTACAAAAGCCAGCATATCCCTGTGGCAGTGCAAGAGAATGCTTGGCAGGAATTGGGTAATCAGCCCCAAAGTCACCCACTGGCTATACACCACAGTTATTCGACCAATCATCACATACGGCTCTATAGTCTGGTGGCCCAGAACAGACCTGAGCACAGCCCAAAAAGACCTTGAAAAGGTGCAACGATTCGCTTGTGTAGCCATCACTAGCTGCATGAGAACTACACCCACCGCTGCCCTACAGGTAATGCTCGGGCTACCACCTCTACACCTAATCGTGCGGGAGGAGGCTGCCCTGGCTGCCCTAAGACTGAATATAGCAGGGACCCTAAGCAATGACTCGAGGGTCAAGCACTCACGCATTAGGGACGATGCGATCAAGCGACAACCAATGATGGCATCACCCTGCGATAAAACCCCAAAACTACACTACTTTCAAAAGCACTACAACGTTATACTCGCAGAAGAACAAAACGACCACTCGGGCCCGGAAGAGCTAAGAGTCTACACTGATGGCTCAAAGACCACCTCTGGGACCGGAGTCGGAGTTTTCTCACACGACCTTAACATAAAAATATCCAGCCCGCTGGGAATGCTCAACACCGTCTACCAGGCGGAATGCGTGGGCATCATACAGGCGGTGTATGCCATTGAAGCCAGAAGAGTTACGGACAGTCATATACGTATACTCTCCGACAGCGCTTCAGTCCTCCAATCCCTAGCCAAACGATACATAACCTCAAGCCTTATACTAGAATGTCACAACGCATTAGAACGGGTAACAGTTTCTAATCGCAACAAAGTGACACTGCAATGGATAAAAGGACACAGTGGATCACTAGGCAATGACGCTGCTGACGAACTGGCCAGAAAGGCATCCAGCGCGTCAGTCTGCGGCCCCGAGCCCATCGTGCCCATCCCCTTTAACCAGCTACGCAGGTGGCTGCAGGAATTTACCCACACACAAGCGGAGAGCTGGTGGACCTCGGCACCGGGCTGCAGGCAGTCCAGAGAAGCTATGCCATCCCCGGATGGTAGGCTAACCAGACGTCTGCTACGCCTGGACAGGGATGGTCTGCGTCTGATGACGGGCACCATCACAGGACACTGCCCGCTAAACAAGCACTTTCACACAATAGGCATAACGGACAGCCCCCTGTGCAGGGCCTGCATGGAGGCTGAGGAAACCGTTGCGCATGTACTCTTCGAATGTACAGGCGTCACCCAGATTAGGACAGATACCCTCGGGACACCCAAATCATACACGGACGTTCTTAGCAGACCAGGAGACGCAATCAACTTCTGGAGGGAGGTGGGCTGGTTGGAGTAAATACCGACGGCCGCCATGGCCCACGCACAATGGTCCACTCAAAGGACTAAGTGCGGAAACCAAACCCCCATAACATAGAACATAGATAGTTCTTTTGGCTGCTTCCTCTGCTGTCGCCTCGTCGACCGCCTGTCGTAGTTCCTTGTCGGCTGCCTTAAGGTTGGTGCCGTTGTCTGACCATATTTCAGTCGGGCAACCTCTGCTTGCGATCATTCTCCTCACCGCCATCACCGCTGAGTCAGCGCTAAGTGATCCAGCGACTTCTAAATGTATGGCTCGCGTTGTGAGACATGTGAAGATGGCCACATATCTCTTCTGTCGAGTGCGTCCGACGGTCACTGAGAGAGGTCCGAAATAGTCGACTCCGGTGAAGGTGAAGGGCCTCTTGTGATGAGCTAGACGACACGCTGGTAGGTCCCCGGTTCTGGGATGTGGCGGTGCTTGAGTTTTCATCCTACAGAATAGGCACTTTCGTATTATTGTACGCGTGATAGGGCGTCGTCTTAGTACCCAATATTGTTGTCTGCACTCGTTGACCGTAGCTTCGACGCCAGCGTGATGGAGTTGTCGATGTATAGCTTGCACCCAGAGTTTGACCGTAGGATGATCACCGTCGACTACTAGTGGATTTTTGAACTCCTCCTTCATGTCCTGGACGGCTTGGATGCGGCTTCTGAGTCTCAGTGTCCCATTTATAGCTACGCTGAGCTGTCGGAGGCGGCTCTCTTTGTTTATCGGTTTTCCTTTGGTGAGACTATCTATTTCTTCTGTGAAGGACTCTTCTTGAGAGGACCGCATCAGTAGTTCTTCAGCTTTCTTGAGGAGCTCGGCCGTAACTGGTATTCGTTTCCTAGTGTCTGGGGCCGACTTCTGTGACGTAGCGGGCGCCTGCCCTTTTCTCGTTGTCCTATTCTTCTCAGGTGGGATCAGCCTCTTTATTTTTCTTTGTTCTTCTGTAGTTTATTCTCTGTTTTGTGGCCCTGCACAGTTGAATGAACTGTAGAACACGTCCTGTTGAGTATCGAAGTCTGTCCCAGCTCGAAAACGTCTCTGGATTAGGGAGACTTTCTGCTTGTCTCTGACGCCTTCTGTCGGTCACATGATGAGTCTTCTCTTCATCGGAGGGTTCTTCGGGCGTTATCTTTGTGTTCTCTGTTGGCCAGAAGTCGTCTGTTTGATATAGGAAGTCTGGCCCTCTGAACCACCGGTGTTGTCTGTTGAATGTTGATGGCACGTCTCGTGTGGCGTCGTCCGCCACGTTTAGCTTCGTTGGGACCCAGCGCCAGTCGTTGACTTTGGAGCTCTCCTCTATCGCTGCTAGGCGATGAGCCACGTAGGGCTTGTACGAACGTGAACCCGTTCTTATCCAGGTCAGTACTGTCTTGCTGTCTGTCCAGAACACTTTGCGATCAGGTTTCTTCTCATGTTCTTCGATTACTGTCTCAGCGAGTCTGGCTCCCATGACCGCTGCTTGCAGCTCCAAACTCGGGATTGACGTCAATTTCAACGATGCTACCTTCGCTTTGGCTACGATGAGAGAGAGACCGACTTCGCCGTCCGTTGCTACCGCTCTCCAGAAGAGGACCGCGGAGTAAGCCGACTCGCTGGCGTCGCTGAAGACGTGGAGCTCCAGGGAAACGGCATCACTGTAGTGGAGATATTGTCGCGGGATCGCGACTTCATGGAGATTCTTCAGTTGCCTCATCCACGCTTCCCACTGGTGTGCCAAGTCGTCATCGATGTGGTCGTCCCATGCTGTTCCCCTGCGCCAAACTTCTTGAAGGAGTTGCTTCGGTTTTATCGTGACGGGTGACGCTAGTCCCAGCGGGTCGAAGAGTGACATCACTATTCGTAACGCTTCCCTCTTCGTCGGCTGTCTACCTTCTATGAGTGTTGAAGGTATTCTGGCCAGGTTGAGGTTGAAGGTAAGTTCATCCGAGTTGATCTTCCAGGTGACAACCAGGACTCGTTCTGCCTTTTCTTCTGTTCTATAGAGTTCCATATCTTCTGTTCTGTCTTTCTCTCCGAGCGACAGGAGTGATGCTGAGTTTGATTTCCACTGTTTCAACTCGAAATTCGCTTTCATGTGTACCTCTCGCACACTCTTCGTGATGCGTTTGGCGTCTTCGAGGCTTCTGAAGCTATCCAGGTAGTCGTCGACGTAGTGTTTGTGCACGATGGCTGCTGCAGCTTCTGGGTGAGTTTCTTCTGCTGCTTGGCGTTAAGATTCTTAACGTAAATTGCTGTTGACGGCGAAAATTAACGACGTCATTCTGTACTCTTCTGGGGGCTGGTCGTCTCGACGGTCCCCGCGCCAGAGGTACCGCAGTGCATCTCTGTCTTCCGCTCGCAGCTTGACTTGCATGAACATCTCCTTGATATCTGCCGTGACTGCGACCATGTGTTGTCGGAACCGCATGACGACACCTGGTAGTGACTGCAGCAGATCGGGACCTGTGAGTAGCATGTCGTTGAGTGCCACCCCCTTTGTCTTGGCCGCGGCGTCGTGCACCACCCGAAGTTTCTCTGGCTTCATTGGGTTAATTACTGCGAAGTGTGGTAGGTACCAAGTCTTGTCAGCTGTCTTCTGTTCAGGGGCGGGTTCAGCGTACCCCTTTGTAATGAGAGCGTCCATCTGTTCGACGTACTTTTTCTTCAAAGTTGGTTCACGATCAATTTTCTTCTCTATACTGAAGAGCCTTTTCAACGAGTTCTCGTAGTTGTCTGGAAGCTTGACATCTTCTTCGCGCCAGAGAAGGCCAGTCTGGAATCTTGTTTCCTCTATCTTTGTTGTGGTCTTCTCTAGAATACGGAGTGCTTGCTCTTCCGGATCTGTCTTCGGTCTCTGGGGTTTTATGCATAGTGCGTCCATCTCAAAGTACTGCTTCACGAGGCTCTCAAGACTTTCTTCTGCATCTTCTGTAATGTGTGACACGAAGTCTATCTTCTTCCCGAAAGTTTGCGTCTGACTGCCATGAAGTACCCACCCTAGCGGCGTGAGAGATGCCACCGGGTGGTTGTTGTCTCCTCTTCTTACTTCCGACGTCAGTAGTAGGTGCCAGTTGTCCTGTCCAATCAGTACTCGTGGTTTCGCATTGGCGTATGCGAGATGTCCTCTGATGTCGGATAAGTGTCGACATCCCTCCACTAACTCTTGTGGCACTCGTTGAGATGAGACTTGTAAGTTCTTAACTGTGCGTGCTTGTATTTGTTCTTCGTGATCGTTGACCTTTGTTGTCACTAGTACCATTAACAGTTCCATGATGGAACTACTGACTGTTTTTTTTTATCACTAGTTCCATTTTAAAAGAATCTGAAAATAATGGAACTAATGTTGAATTAATAATATAATAATATTCCACAACTATCACACAACGCCATCTAGTCCCAAGCTAAGCAGAGCTTGTGTTATGGGTACTAGACAACTGATAAACATATTTATATATTTCTAAATACATACATATTATAGATAAATTACACCCAGACACAGAACAAATGATCGTGCTCATCACACAAACATTTGTCCTGGGTGGGAATCGAACCCACGACCTCCGGCATAGCAGTCAGGGTCACTAACCACTAGACCAACAGGCCAGTAGAATTTGTTATCACCAGTTCCGTTTTTTAAAAAATATAAAAATAATGGAACTAATGTTGAATTTGCAGATATCACTAGTTCCACATTATTACTTTAGGCACTTGTGAAATTTTTAAGGGTAGTAAAAACATTGGAGTTAAAAACACTTAGTTTTTATAATAATTATATTCAATAAAATCAACAATTTTTTTTTTAATGTATGATTCAGATTCATTACATTTACTACAGTACGCGCTCAACGAAGTTTATCTAAAAAATTACCCACAGATATTTCGCCTGATAATAACTGCATTTGGGCTTCAATGACTTAGTCATTTCTGTCTCTGTAAATTCTTCGTCGTTTAGGTTGGGAACTCTGCCCATACTTTTGTAGAAGATTAGTTCTACAGGGTTATTTGTAAAACACCGGCAACCTTTCAGGACTATGTTACTAACATCACAATCAATAACTTTTGTTCTATGACTTTTAAAAATTCATCATAATTTAGTTCATCAAATTTTCATACAAAAATCAGCCGCCCGTAAATAGGTCAAGTTCAAGCGCCCCACCGCCCTAACCCCGCTCCCCTTGCTAATGTAGTATCCCTTTCTTTTGCTTCCCATAGACTTCGTAACATTTAGAGCGTTCAATTTAAATATTTTTATTTTTGTATGAAAATCTGATGAACTAAAGTATGATGAATTTTTAAAAGTCATAGAACAAAAGTTGTTGATTATGATGTTAGTAACATAGTCCTGAAAGGTTGCCGGTGTTTTACAAATAACCCTGTATACTTCATTAACATTGCATCATCATAAAGAATATGTAAGAGCTGCAATAAATTTGTCTCGTTTTTATTGACGTTTGTATTCAAATTATGATGCCAGCCTTCAAGGACATTATTAATTGTCCTATGGGTCTCACCATAAACACACCATAATTTTTGTACGTCTGGTTTCATCCAAAACGTATCGAAATATTTTTTAAATTTATTCAAATCTTCGTTTTCGGGCATTTCCTGTTGTATATATTTGTTGTTTTGATTATATATTTCTTAATAATGTAACTGTGCAAACCCGAGCATAACATTAAATAATTGTTCTATGGAATAGTCACTCAACTTAAATATTTCGATTGTATGATGTACTTACGTAAGTTAATTTTAGCTTACCGTGTCTATTTTTACGGATCCTGCACATTTCATTTGTTTTTTAAATAGCTTGCAACGCCACAAGCTGGTTCCATTTTTATACATCACATGTTTGTAATACTGCCATCCTGATGATAACAATACTTTTCCCCTTCCCCTTTCAATTATTTGAATTGCACTCATTTTTTGTATTCTTAAGAGGAGCCGAATAAACTTGCTTGCGAACACATTGCATTGATTTCTCGCACTACAACGACGACATATACTTACGTTTTTCTAACTACCTCCCGATATGGAAAAAATTAATCGATATTACAATAAACGACCGATAGATGTCACTGGCTGTCTCATCAAGTATCGCCATGTAAACTAATTCATTCTCAAAAAATAAACGTTTACTGATTCTATTCGATCACTACATACCTATTAAAAAAAAAGTATAGGTAGACTAAAAAAATATTTGTTGATTTTATTGAATATAATTATTATAAAAACTAAGTGTTTTTAACTCCAATGTTTTTACTACCCTTAAAAAATTCACAAGTGCCTAAAGTAATAATGTGAAACTAGTGATATCTGCAAATTCAACATTAGTTCCATTATTTTTATATTTTTTAAAAAACGGAACTGGTGATAACAAATTCAACATTAGTTCCATTATTTTCAGATTCTTTTAAAATGGAACTAGTGATAAAAAAAAAACAGTAGTTCCATCATGGAACTGTTAATGGTACTAGTGACAACGAAGGTAACAGACATTGACGTTTAGTAGTGCAATCCGTGGTGCAATTGATTTTATCGAGTTTTTTTCCTGGTAACGATTTTGAATGGTGCTTAGGTTTAAAATCAATAAGATTCCTTTTTCTGGTAGAAAATGCCTATGGCATTAAGTCCGCCTCTGTACATTTATGTGCTTAAAGTGTTAAATAAATAAATAATTTAATATCGATTTTAATACGTAAAAACAATTATACTGAAACAATAGAAAATTATTTAATTATTTGTAATTGAATCGATTAAATTCTTAGGGTACGCTCTTTTGGCATAACGTAAGCATTTGTAAAGTCAGCTACGTAGAAGAAAATAAGTGTTGCATTCGCTTACAAAAGATGTTTAAAACTAGAAAATAGAAGCTACTTATTTTTTAGACTTAGCCATTTTAAATCAGGCTAACATTTAACTGAGATAATTAAGAAAAATAGACGACTCTTTTGGTACATATTTGATCCGTGTAACGGTTTGACCCAGAAACGGGTTTCTCCTAAATTTTGTATGTTAAACAAGTGCTTCTCGCCATCAAACTGTAAAGTTTGGCGAGAGAAATATGTAAAAGAAAAAACTTATTTTTTAAAGGTAAATAAAAAAAGGTCTTAAAATATTATGTCTATACCTGAAACCTCGAACTGATAATTTGAAATCACCCTAAGAGGTTTATCGTTTGATATTTGAAAAAACTATCCAACAACCAATCCTCAGTTTTCGTTGCTGATGTTTCATTATAATATTATTAATACAACCCAATAATAATAATAATATGGATGATTGTGTTAATAATTTTCTTAAACACGGTTTGTTTTGCTTTGAGGAAATATGGTCTGTACCAAGTACAATTCTGTTCATCATGTTTTTGGTTATTAATTGTACCTACTGTTCATTGTCACCAAAAATTCCTCCTTTTGTATCTTAGTGTAAATCGCAATTTTTTTTATTCGTGTGCATGTCAACCTTCTTCCTACATTGTACTTACCAGATTTATAATCGCAGGGGCGACCGTAGCGAAGAAACAGAAACAAGTGACACAGAGAACAATCCTAGAGGATTCAATAACAACCAAGCAAATAACAAAAGAAAGATCACACTCAACAGTTAACGGTACAACTCAAACACATCCGTCTAAACCTGATGATAATTTCAAAGGGCCCTATAAATGTGATCAGCGTACACACACTTGTGAAATACCTTGCAAGTCTAAATGCAGTTTTAATTTAAAATATGATTTAACAAAACATATCCGCATACGCACCGGTGAAAAATTTTACAAGTGTGATTTATGTGATAGTATGTTCAATCGAAAGGGTCTATTAATAATCCATATGCGTACACACACTGTTGAAAAACCTTACAAGTGTGAAGTATGTGATCGTGGTTTTACTTTTAAGAGTTATTTACTAAAGCATGTTTTAAAACACACTGGTGAAAAACCTTACAAGTGTGAAGTATGTGACCGTTGTTTTAGTCAAAAGAGTCATTTAACAAAGCATGTTTTAATACACACTGGTGAAAAACCTTACAAGTGTGAAGTTTGTGATCGTTGTTTTAGGGAAAAAAGTAATTTAATATATCATATGCGTATACACACCGGTGAAAAACCTTACAAGTGTGAAGTATGTGATCGTTGTTTTAGTCACAAAAATTCTTTGACACAGCATGGTTCAATACACACTGGTGAAAAACCTTACATGTGTGATACGTGTGAGCGTAGTTTTAGCAATAAGGGTGCCTTAATACACCATATGCGTATACACACTGGTGAAAAACCTTACAAGTGTGAAGTATGTGATCGTTGTTTTACTCTTAAGAGTTATTTACTAAAGCATGTTTTAATACACACTGGTGAAAAACCTTACAAGTGTGAAGTATGTGATCGTTGTTTTAGTCAAAGGAGTAATTTAACACGGCATGTTTTAATACACACTGGTGAAAAACCTTACAAGTGTGATACATGTGAGCGTAGTTTTAGTCTTAATCGTCATTTAAAACGCCATATTCGTATTCACACTGGTAAATCCTTTCAAGTGTAAAGTCTGTGAGCATAGTTTTAAAGAAGAGGATTATTTGTAAAGCAAATAACTACTAGCTTTACTGTTGTTCTGAATTTTGTTTTACACACTAACACTAGTAATAAGTTGTAATATTGTTTACTAACACGCTGGATCAGTTTTGTCCGAAAATAAAGAACAATAATAATAGCTAGCAACACTGTATTGACAGGACATCTTGTGTTCCTAATTTCAACTAAATCAATAAATTTGACGCAATTTCACAAGAAATTTGCAACAGAAAGGAAATCACCAACAGAAAAACCTTTTGGAATAATAAAAGACAAAAAAATTACCTTTATGTAAAAAAACTAATGTTAGAATCGGAGGTGACATGACAGATATCACCTCCGATAAAATGAAAATGTAAAATAACTAGGAATGTAAATCGACACGATTAAAATGAAAAGTTGACACAATCAGCTGCACGGAACGCACGCCCACCACCTCCGGACTCGTCGCTCAGCTCCGCCCCGCCGCCGCTGGATACCCAGCGCCATCGCTGTGACACCGGCCGTGGCAGTTGCGTCGAGCTCGAGCGACAAATATTTTTCCCCGCCGACGTCGCCAAAACCTGTACGTCGGCAGGGGAGAGGCCGGCCATCGTGGAGCTTGGGACTTAGGGGCCAACCGGCCCCAGCCCGCTGCCGATGGTTGTGTGCAGCGCATGAGATGGACTCAGTCTATGAACGAGAACGTCATGCGCGCATATTACGGGTCTACAGAGGGGGGAACTAACCTCACTGCGTACCGTGATAGGATGCTTTTTTTGCTCTAGGAACTAGAAACAACCGTCAACGTCTCGGCCCAACGACTATCGGATCAAGTGCGGGTTATCCAACGCATTCACTGGTTGGAGGACACCGCACTTGAAAGGCTGCGCTCAGAAGTACTGAGCAACTATGTCGTCTCGACTCCGACACAAACCGCGGCAAAAGGGTCATCTATTAACGCAATTTCGCCGCGGTCCCATTATGTTGAAGAAGAAGATGATATGGTTGCCACAGTAAGTAGCCAGTGCAACAACCGACCGAGGAGCGCTCTGGAGGATACGCTTCGCGAGTATAGGTCTACCCCAACCGAACATAGACCCCGATTACCACAGTTGCCTAAGCACAAGAAAAATAGGGCGGTGGTGTGAGCCTTGGAGTCGCAGCTTAAGAATTTATTCGAGAGTAACAAGAATCTCGTCGATACACACTCGATCCTGTATTGCACGGCTGTTGCGGCATGTCGTTTAGCTAACGTCAAGTTCCCAAGCTGTGACGGAGCTATTCGACCAATACCAACCGTACCAGCCTGGCAATGCAGGATCGAGCCTCGTATCGATGGGGCCACGGTACTCATCGGCAAACTCACAGAACAAAAAATAAAGAGAAGTGCCCCTACACTGGCTAAGCACGGGAACCAGTGTCGCCAAACTCACACATTTGCATATCAAATTGTCCATTACACACATAAAAAAAGTGATATGATTGGCTACAAATTACAATCGCAACTTTTACAAATCATCTTCTTATTGCTTTCAAAAACTTTGTCTTATTACGAGTGAAAATTGTTATTATTTGACATGACATAAACAATAAAGACGTGCTTCGTCTAAAAACTTTAAATAGACAAATTTACAACGAGTTCAGCAGCTCGACGCTAGATGGCGCTGTAACCAATTCATTCTATTCAGAACGCTAGCTCCTTTGAAATAGATGTCATATTCACATCTCTTTTGGTACCGGAGATGTAGACATAATATCTATATTGCATTAAAAGAAAACCAAACATAAAATATCTTGGAGTCCACGTCGATTGTTTGCTAAATTGGAAGAAGCACTGTTTAAGCAGTTTAGGTTGATTTTCGTTTGAAGGGTTGGTGATTAACAGAAACAACGTCTTTTTTGCACGCTCCGTATATTGACACTAAAAATCTATTTCTTCTAACAAGTGGACTGTATTTATATGTAATTAGATATAGCTAGGTACGTAAGCACGCATACATTCATAGGTACGCACCCAACATCTCGAAATCATTTGGACATTCCGCCCACCAAAGAACATCGTTCTTTAATCACTATACTACGTGTATAATCATAAACTAAGTTAGTACATCACATGACCTTAGTGGTCACTTTTAGATAATCTACACAAACGACGTCTAAATGGTGAGTTAAAAAAAAAAAAACGAACTAAAATAACAAAATTTCTTATAGGTACAAAATAGTAGGTGCAATTACCTCAAATCAACAAAACATAACTGCACCTATGATCTCAAATAGTAAGTAATAATAACGAATACACGATAGCAAGAAAAACCTTATCATTACATCTGAGTACTTAATAAATACCATACAAAATAAGTACCTAATAACAAACTCTATAAGTAACTAGCTTTTGCCCGCGGCTTCGCCCGCGTGGATGTCGGAAATTAATGCAAGAGGACGTACTACCGCGATAAGAATGTGTTATTCCAGGTTATATAGGTAATATAGACTCTGTGTGCTATTTTCGATCCAGATCCATTCAGCCATTTTTGCGTGATTGAGAAACAAACACCCAATCATACATATTTTCACATTTATAATATTATTAGTAGTAGGATTATAACTCATATTACTTAGGATTCATAGTTTATGAGAACATCACGTGTGTTGGTGTTTTTAAAATAAAAGTAATAGTATTCAGAGTAAGAAGACTGTGACATAGGGCTTGGTTTAGTTGAATATAAGTCTTCCTGGTTTTTCTTAACGCTCCTATTTTACCTATACAGACACTCAATCATTTACCAGACACCGAACATAATTATAGGAATAGTACTTTTGCCAGTGGCTTGGCCCGTATAGCTGTCGGAAAATATCACCCGGGAACCTACTACCGGGATAAAGTAGGTATCCTATCTGTTACGTATCCATGATATAATACCTATATCTTTGTGCCAAATTCGATCTAAATCCGTTTGGCCGTCTTTGCATCATTGAGAAACAAACATCCAAAAATCTAAACATCTAAGCCATTTCGCGGTCTCTTACTTGGAATAATACTATTAGGTTTATTTTGAGTATAATGAACACACATGATATTCGCAATTACTATGAAGCCAAAGTAATATGAATTACAATCCTACTTATCTTGTACTACCCGGCCCCTGCCAACGCGCTCTGCGCCCACTTTTTAAATCTCTAATATCTTCTAAGATATTCATTTAAATTACATGCTGTAAAGGGCCATATTGATCTATATTAAATGCACAATGTATTTAAGGTACTTAATTGGATAAGGATTAATGCTGTATTGCTTAAAATCGCTTCGTTAATAAGCCCTTATTTCTCGTAAAAAGTAAAAGATAAAAAATGGTTATTGTGGGTTATCCCTAAGAGATAGACATATACCATTGAGGACATTTTTGTAGGCCTTTTTAAGGTGTACAATACTGTAGTACATTATTTTGATCTATTTCGTAGGATTCAGCCAGGGTTTTTCGAATTTTGAGACGTATGTCAGCGTAGTTTTCGAAGATAGTTATTTTTTTTTCTAAAATAAAAGAATCTTTCTAAAATAAAAATAGCCTAAGTTACTCCTTGTTACATCAGCTATCTGCCAGTGAAAGTCCCGTCAAAATCGGTCCAGCCATTTCAGAGATTAGCGGGAACGAACAGACAGACAGACAGACAGACAAAAATTGTAAAAAATGTTGTTTTGGTATATGTATCGTGTATACATCCATATACACTTAGTAAAAAGTGGTTATCTTAATATTAAAAACAGACACTCCAATTTTATTTATTTGTATAGATGTATAGATGAATATAGTAGGTACCTATACTTAAGAAGTTTGACCCGCCCACCGTGATTTGGTTATAATAATTTCACTCAGTGAAACAAAATCGTGGTATAAAGGGTAAAGGCATGAAAAACAATAAGTGTACACAATTTGTATAGTAGGTTAATACCTTAACTTAAAGAATGTAAAATAAAGAAAAATACAAGTAAATATGTTATTTAGTTAAAATGCAAATCTTACTAAGTGGACGCTTATATTCCCCTGTCTTACATTTAACTGTCACAACACGGGTTACGTTGTCGTGACCCGTATGTTTTTGTACGATTTTACCTAGACACCACTTAGCTGGCGGAATGTTATCTTCTTTTAAGATGACAACATCACCAATTTCTGGTTCAGCACCTTTGGTATTCCATTTATACCGCTGACTTAGACTTACTAGATATTCCTTGGACCATCTACTCCAAAAATCGTTTAAAATTTTTTGGGTAAGCCTCCATCTGTCTAAACCTACCACATTGGATTTAGAATAATCCTCATCAGCTATATTAATTAACGGTTCACCTACCAAAAAATGGCCTGGTGTCAAGGGTAGTGGGTCATTGAGATTGTCACTGAGTAAAGTTATCGGCCGCGAATTTAAACACGCCTCGACTTGTGCTAAAACTGTCGCCATTTCCTCATAGGTAAGCGTAGCATTCCCGACTACCTTACGAAGATGTGTCTTAGTACTACGAACGCCAGCCTCCCACAACCCTCCAAAATTTGGGGCGTGTGGTGGTACAAAGTGCCACGTTGTTCGCTCTAACGTAAGTAACTCCGCTATTTTCTTTGGAAGGGCCGACTTGGCACTGTTGAACATTTCTCTCATTTGTTTGTCAGCGCCAACAAAATTAGTCCTGTTATCACTATACAAATCTTGACAGTGGCCTCTTCTCGCAGTGAATCGCTTGAATGCTGCGATAAAGCCCTTAGCAGTTAAGTCAGTAACAGCTTCTAAATGCACCGCTCGTGTTACCATACAGACAAAAAGGCATATATAGCCCTTGTATGACTTAGAACATCTACCGGGTGAAAATCGAATATTCACCGGACCGTAATAATCTACTCCAGTAGACTTAAATGGTTTACTGGGTTGTACTCTTGCCTCTGGAAGCGAACCCATGAATGGTACCGACTTCTTCGTGGAATACCTTAAGCAAACGACGCATTCTCTAAAACATTTCTTGACACGTTCTTTTGCTCGAAGTATCCAATACTTTGTTCTCAAGAGATTCAACATAACCTGTGGTCCTCCGTGTAATGTCTTGTAATGAGCGTCGATAATTATGAGCATGGAAACATGATGTTTTGCAGGCATAATTATCGGATGTTTCGTATCCTTGCACGCATCTGCATGAGTTATAGCGGCCACCTACTCTTAATATCCCCTTTTGATCTAAAAACGGACAAAGAGTTCGTAAAGAGCTCCTTTTAGCTACACATCCTCGAGTCTTTAACTGCTTGATTTCCTCAAAAAGCGCGCGTTCTTGAATTAGTTTAATCATTGCCATTAAAGTATTATTTAATTCGTTTGCGGTAATAAATTTTGGTAAGTACGGTCGTTCACCTTTAGGTAACTTCAAAATCAATATTCTCCTACAGTACGATATAACTTTTAATAATCTTGATAGTGAAGAAAATCTCAACCAAACACATACCTCGTTAATATTAGATGAAACAACTAAAGACTTGATTTTTTCCTCTTCATGTGTCTCTATGACTTCTGTGTTGACCTTTTCTATGTTTTTCTCTGCCAGCCATTGAGGTCCTTTCCACCACAATTGATGGTTGTTCAATTCTCGTGGTTGTAAGCCTCGTGACGCACAATCGGCGGGATTTGCATCAGTGGAAACATGTCCCCATTGTTCATAATCTAAAATATTTAAAATTGTGGACACCCTGTTACTAACAAACGTCGCCCATCGACTTGAACCTCCTTTAAGCCAAGCTAGGACAACAGTGGAATCTGTCCAACCGTATCTTTCTTGGGTATCTCCATTATCTGTGACACTTCAAAAATCAGTTTAGCAGCCAAAGTTGACCCACATCACTCTAACCGTGGAATCGAAACTTCCTTATCAATTGGCGCAACTTTGGTTTTTGCAGAGACTAAATGTACGTTTACATTATTTGATTCATCAGTGACTCGTATATAAACCGCAGCTGCGTAGGCTGCTTGTGATGCGTCTGAAAACACATGCAATTCCGTTTTAGAGGCTCGCGTTACGTTTAGCCATCTTGGTATTACAAGCTTATTTAAATCAAGTAAATGATTTTTGTAAGTTAACCACTGTCTAAGCAAATCCTCTGTTAAGCAATCATCCCGCCTGATTTCCAAAGTCTCTGTATAAAGATTTTGGCAATAACTACCACAGGCGCAATCCAGCCTAACGGATCATATAGTCGTGCTATAACAGACAGTGGTGCCGATTCCCTTATTCACAAACTAAACTAAATTTAAGTTCAGTGCATCTTTTTCTTTCTATTTCATTAAGAAAAGGACAGAAGATAAATTTTAGTTCAGTCCTGTCAAATTAATCAGCGCTTGACGTAAATTGACGTAATTTTAGTAGGCAAGTTTTTAATCACGTCTAAACTTGTATGGAGCGCTGATTAATTTGACAGGACTAAACTAAAATTTATCTTCTGTCCTTTTCTTAATGAAATAGAAAGAAAAAGATGCACTGAACTTAAATTTAGTTTAGATTGTGAATAAGGGAATCGGCACCATTATTTGACGTTTCGTGACCGGCTGCTCTTTGGTGTCAGGTAAGTTGAGCACATATTCAAAATGGTCAGATTTTCGACACCAACTTACTCCGAGTACCTTAATGGAATTATTTATCTTAATTGGTGTATTTTGGTCACTATGTTGTTCTCCACTCTTGCCTATGTGTTTCAAAAAGGTTTCACTGTTACTGTTCCACTTTTGGAGTTCAAATCCACCCAATTTCATAAGCTCATTCATCTCACAATGTATTTGCAATGCTTCAGTTATTGTTTCGGCGCCTGACATTAGATCATCCATATAATAGTCTAGTTTAGTTATTTTTGCTGCTAACGGGTATTTATCTTCCTCTAACTCTGCTAGTCTTTGTAAAGACTTAACCGCTAAGTATGGCGCGCATGCCGTACCAAACGTAAGCCTCAAAAGCTTATAATGTCGTATAGGATCTGACGGATTAAATCTCCATACGATTCTCTGAAAATCAGTATCTTCATTAGCAATTCGGACCATTCTATAGAATTTTGTAATATCTGCTACTAGACCTATTTTATGATTTCTCCACCTCATTAAGATATGCCTAAGATCTTGTTGTAATTTAGGTCCAACAAGAAGATCATCATTTAATGATACGTTATTGCTTCCCTTACTTGACGCGTTGAAAACAACTCTGACTTTTGAAGTATCTTTATCTTCTCTCACCACTGCATGATGAGGAAGATAGACTGCACGTGGATTCTCTCTCTCTTGCTCATTTACTTCCGTCATGTGGTTTAAACTTAAATATTCCTCAATTACTTTTTCTTTTCTTTTTTCTTTTTTTCTTTTTTCTTTTTTTCTCTATACTCAACTGGGGATCACGTGATAACCTTCTCTCTAAACTCTCTAACATTTTGATAGCTCTCTGCTTTGACTGACCGTACTGACATATTTTAGGATCATCAGTCGCAAAAGGTAACCTTACTATAAATCTTTCACTATCATCTCTAACTGTGGTTAAATCAAATAAGTCTTCACATACCTTTTCGTTTCCAGTCATCTCCTTTTGAATTATGTTAGGTTCGTTCTCCATTTCCCAAAATTTCTTAAGTAAATCATTATCTTCTAACTAAACATGCATGCTAGTCAGATTACTTGCTACAGACGAATGAGGAGCTCTTGACACTGTGCCTGAAATAATCCACCCAAAAAGTGTGTTTTGTGCAATTAAACTACCCTGAGTTTGCCTAACAATACCGTCAAGTAATATATTTCCGTACACTTCCGCACCTAGCAATACGTCGATTTTACCTGGTATTGCATAGGTGGGGTCTGCTAAAGGTAGATTATTAATTTCTACCCACTCATGAGTCGATAGATTGGCTGTGGGAAGCATAGATGTCAAAGAATGCATTACATAAGCGTTAACTTGAATACAATTTGCTGGGTTATGGCGTGATTCCACTTGAAGTGAAACTCTGTGTTTTATTCTCGAATGACCATCTCCCAGCCCCGACACAAAACCATTTACTGGTATACGTTTTAACCCAAGTAACTGAACTGTAGCCTCTGTAACTAACGAGGCTTGAGACCCTTGATCTAATAAAGCACGAATATATTGTTTACAACCTTGTGAATTAAATACCTTAACTCTAGCTGTTGCCAGGAGTACCCTAGCAGGCTGCAGCTCCTCCCTAGTAAATGTAGTAGTTATGTGGGTATCACCTCGTGCTGTGCTCGTCTTCTCGTGTTATTCACTCGGTGCCACTGTTACCTCACTTGCTTGTTTGGTGATGTCGTTTCTCTCTCTCTCGAAGTGTAGCAAAGTGTGGTGTCTTCTTCCGCATTTCTTGCAGCTCATTGATTGACGACACTTTATGACGGAATGTGTAGGTGACAGGCAGTTGAAACACAATCCTTTAGTTTGCACGAACTCTTGTCTTGCCTTCGGCGTCATAACTCCGAAACGTTTGCAATGGTAAATATAATGGTTCTCGTTACACATTGCACACTCAACATCGTTAGACTTTGGTTTGTTTTCAACTGATGTGTGGAACGTTTTTGGTTTCGGTGCGGGCTTCACTGTCTGTGTTGAACGTTGAGTTGTAGAATCTATCATTTCCAAAGATCTAAACCGGTACTCTAAATAGTCTTACAACTGCAACCAAGTGGGCAGTCCATCGCTGGACAAAGTATTAAGATACTGTTCCCACTGTTTTATTGACTCCGCGTCCAACTTAGCGACGGTTAGATAAACAATAATTTCATCCCAGTTATCTGTTCTGATGCCTATATTCTGCAGTGACTTTAGACAAGTCGATGTGGTGTCTAGTAAATGTTTTATTGAATTAGCCGACTCAGTATTTATTTTCTTGAGTCCAATCAGGTTATTCATAATAGTATTGCAGTTGTAACGCTTGTTATTATACCTTTTTACTAGTTGTTTCCACGCCTCCTCATAATTTGCTTCAGTAGTTGCAAAGTTTCGTAAAAGATTCATAGCTTCACCCGACAAATTACTTTTCAAATAATGCAATTTTTGAACTGCGTTATGGCTTTGTTGTTGTAAATTAGTGATGAAAACATATCATAAAACGTTTGCCATTCTTCATATTTACCTCCGAATGTAGGTAGTGTGATACGTGGTAACTTAACATCACTGTAGCTGTTCTCATTATTACTAGTGGCAGAAGCGATTGGCGATTGAGAAAATGGCGATGTCAAAAATGGCTCCAACGCTTCACGTAAACTAGTTTTATATTGCACGTACAGTTCCTCAAACTGTTCGTAATAGCCCTCGGTGAAATATGCTTCCTTTTTATCTTTCGAAGCTGAAGAAATTATAACCTTATGTCCCTCTTTGAATTCCATATATTGTTGTTCAAGTACCTCCAATCTTGTTTCTAAATAAGGTCGTTTTATCCTTTCTTTCGGCGTTTTCTTATAATTTCTTTCGGCTGTCTTCAAATTGTTCATTAACTGTTCTTGTAATGTAACTAACTTCTCCATTGTATTAGTATTATTAGACGCGTCACTGTTTAACTCCCAACACGCTCACTATAAACTTATTTAGTCTCAGATAGCACTAATCGTTCAAGTCTCTCACTCACTTATTTAATCTCACGTTGTTAATTAGGCTACACTTGCATATAACTAAATAGTTCTCACTTAATACACTGAATCAGTTACCGTACTAATTTATAACTCGTTATTAAACTGTCTCATTATGCTTAAGTATCCGATCATCGGGCGAATCCTTATCTAAGGAATGCGTCCTTTTGTTCTCGCGGCTCGCTGCGAAACTCGATCGTAGGTAACACAATCCGGCTCGAAGGACCATGTGTTTAAGCAGTTTAGGTTGATTTTCGTTTGAAGGGTTGGTGATTAACAGAAACAACGTCTTTTTTGCACGCTCCGTATATTGACACTAAAAATCTATTTCTTCTAACGAGTGGACTGTATTTATATGTAATTAGATATAGCTAGGTACGTAAGCACGCATACATTCATAGGTACGCACCCAACATCTCGGAATCATTTGGACAAGCACATTGATGAACTTTTTTTCCCCCGTATTCGTAAACTCATTTTTGTGTTCAAGAAACTTAGATCAGTGGCAAATATTAAAACACTGAAAACGGTGTACTTTGCGCTTGCCCAATCATTGCTGGGCTACTGTATCTCGGTCTGGGGTGGCACCTTTGCAGTAAATATGTTACGTCTGGAAAGAGCACAAAGATCGGTCCTTAAAGTCATGTGCAGGAACCCCTTCAGGTATCCTACCGCAGTTCTCTACAAAGAGTGTGAGGTCTTGACTGTTAGACATCTTTTTGTGCTCCAAATAATATTGCGCAAACATGCCACTATACCACACTCCCTGCAGCTACGACAGGGAAAACGCAAAAGAACAAGAGTGTGCAGCACAGACAGACATAGAACTGCACTTGCTCAGAGGCATTATTGGATACTGGGCTCACGGGTTTACAATAAACTCAATACCATTCTAAATATTTGCCTGCTTACCCACCAGCAATGCAAAAACGCTGTAAAGGACTGGCTGATAGGTCTCACTTATGATGGCTCTGAGAAACTCATTCAATTAGTGGGTTAGCTAACTCTCTCACCAACGCATCAGATTCCGTGTTCGAAACAAAACGCAACGTTTTAAGTGAAGCCACTTTTTTATAAATGTGTGAGTGAGCGCCACGGTCGGGAGTATATTACGTATCGTAATTGCGTTTGTGTGCACTGTGCGTGTAATACCAGTGGCAGAGATTTACCCTTAAATGTGGGAGATTTTCAGTATTTTACGTTTAGCGTAAAATATATCATCAACCGTAATGACATGATTTTTTATTATTACGGTTGTTGAGTTTCAACGTTATTTCTTTAATTTGTGTAATTTGTCATGTGCGACCTTATCAGAAATTATTATATTATGACTTCTTGTGATATTTGCTTGTAAGTTAGTTAAATGTTTGTTGTTTTGGTGTACTTAAATAGGTACTTAGTAAGCAGAAATAGCACAAACGGTAACTGTGACGGCAAAAAATCCGACGTCATATGAATGCTGCTTTTATTAAATAGGATTCGTTTTTAAACAAAATTTGCCTCCGTTGAGAAAAAAATCCTTGATTTTTTCATGATCCTATCATCAGATCTCGATCTGATAATCATGGGACCACTCCTGGGAAATACATATATCCTTTTAAGCAAAAAATTATATTAAAATTAAAAAAAAAAACCACTAATATTAAAAAAGTAAAACCAATTTCAGTCATCGTTGTTTATTTTTACATATTACATAAGGGATAAGAAAGGTTAGGTATAAGCAGTTTTTATTTTTAAAATCCCTGAAATTGCAAATTTTTTCTAAAAACTTGTCTTTTAGACGGCATACTTTTTAAAATATTTTCACACTTTGCAATATGAAAAAGTCTTATTTTTACGTACCCTTCCACTATTAGTTTGACAATATTATTTTCATGATGACGGCCGTATGCATGTTCAGCTTCGTCAAAATTAAACAACGTTATGCCAATCAAGCTCGACATAATTTTAATAATGACATGTTTAAAATCTGTTTCTGTGATTATTTGTTTCTCTTTTAAATGATTCCGTAAAATTGTCTCTGATAGCCAGCACACAGTAAAAACATTTCTTGAAGAATATATCAGTCCTCCTTTGTCCCGCAGCCCGATTAATTTATGAAAGTCTAATTTTTCTTTGCTTATTAGACTTTCATTGCAGGGCATGCATTTGATTTTCCGGTTTAGCTGTCGGACGATGCAGCCTGCTACATAACCTACAATTTGCCGGTAATACTCCTGAGATCCGGGTTGATCAAGTAAGCTACATAACCCTTCGTGATTTTTATCAGTGTGATCGCTACTTGAACTCTGAAGAGCACTGATATCTTCATCTTCCTCATCAAATCTTTGTGATTTTGTAGTTGAATTAATTGCCGTTAACGCTGAAGAACAATTTAAAATAGCAATCTCCTCCAATGGCACACAATTTCCGGTGTCCGTCAGTTTTAATTCCATATGACATAACAGTTTTCTGTAAATTCCTCTTAACTGCCGTGCATTAGGATTGTCATTGTGGCCTCCGTGCATGCGTATTGCCCCAAAAAACAATTCTATGTGGTCTTGACTTATTTTGTATGTAGTGACGTATTTCAGTTCTTTGCTTTGCTCCACAAGAGTTTCGTAAATGTATTTTAAGCTATCAATACAAACTAGCATTCCCAAAAAACCGGTACTTGCTTTTGTTTTTAATACAGATTCATACGTCTTTATGGTCAACTTGTTTTTTTGCTGTGATCCTTTGTACGTGCGCTTTCTAGATGTTTTTATATTTAATTTTAATATATAATTTTTGGCTTTATCTAAGGTAAATATTTCAGTTTTATTTTCAGGGATTAGTGGATGGGAAAAATCGTGTTGTTGTAAGCTCCGAGGGTTAAAAATATCGAATAAATTATTAAAAATAAGTAGAAACTTTTCGGTAGCCTCGCTTTCTTCAAAATCATTTAGATTTAAATCATTCCTGCAAAATTGCAGGGCAAGCGCAACACTCCTGCTGAGAAGTTGAGTCGCCAGTTTGACTTTCATTATTGAATTTCTGAATTCTAAATGTTTTCTTGTTAATTTATTTGCAAGATGAATTCCAGATTTTTCTTGCAATTCATTAAGCATTTGAATATAATTCCAATTTATTTCTTTTTTATTTAAATCTAAAAATGTTTGCTTATCTTGGAAATGATTTCTTATTAATTTAACCATATGGCAAGCATCTAGAAAAACAGCCACTCGATGGTCTGCACATGGATGTTTAAAAGTTGTAACCAATTTGTCAGCGACTTTTATTTGGCATCCCAATAACTCCATGGCTGACAAATTGGTTGGGTGACCATCAAAGGTTAATGAGACTACTTTGACACCTACTTCTTGACACTTAGACAAACAAATATTTATTAAATTAGCCTTCTGTGTTCCTGTTAAGCCATGTGTCAAAAAATACCCCAGTGGTATTTTCCAACTTTCATTAAGGCAAACTAACATAAAAAAGTATGCTTCAGAAGCTTTGACATTATTGTCTGAGGTGCCAGTTCCTATATCCACATACCCTAGATTTTGTTTCCCATCCCATATGTTTTGCTGTCGTATGGCCATTTCATCAGTTACTAATGCACAAATATACTTTTGGTCAGTCTTGTCAGTTTTAAGTTTTAGAATTTGAAATGCTTCCGTAGTGAAGCCTGGCGCGCCATCAATATTGCGATACCATGTAGCAAGTCTTTGGATGAGGAAGGCAGGTATTGAATGCTTTTCTGACATAGGCGTAAGCTTTTGGGGAATAAAAGTTTAAGGTGAGGCAAAATTTTCTGAATTCTGCTGTATATTTTGGCATGGTTCGTTTTTTTTTTTTTTTTTGTAAAGATTGTTATATAAATCTGCTGCAAATGAATTTTTTTCCAAAACAGCGTATATATCATTATCAATATATCTCTGCCGCTTTAGAAAACCTATAATCTGCCTTAAAGAGGCGTTTCTCTTTTTGAGACGCCGTGTTTTTTGCTGCAAAAGTTTTAATTTTTTTGTATGCTTGATTTGGAGTGTAGTTTTTTTTCTTAAATCTCGCCTTATTTTCGCTTTCTTCGGTGTATCGAAGATTGATTCTAGATCCGAAGAGCGAATTTCCTTCAACAAAAAAAAAACAGGTTTTAAACACATAACCTCAAATCTCGATATCAAAGAATTTAGTTTAGCACCATGTAAACAGACAAGTTACTTACCGGTTCGTCAAGTTTTGCGTTTTTGAGTTCATTAGTTCCTGTATTTTGCAATGTCGAAGTACTCTAAAATAAAAATGAAAAATGTTGTATTTACTTTTCTTATAATTATATATTAACATGTTGTCTTTCTATTACTAAAACTAATAACTGTTTTAACTCACAGGTTCATAAAGGTTCTGTTCTAAAGCCTCTTGATCTTTCATCCTTACGGATGGATTGGATGCAGTAGGAATATTGGTATCGTCATTTAGGTTTTCATTTTCGTCATCATCAGACATTGCAGAAGATAAATACAAAGCCTGAAAATATAAAAAGTTTTTTTTAATGATTGCGTAGTGGTAGCCCGCGAAATTTTTCTTGATTTTTATGCAATTTTCAGGTCGATGTCAGATAATAACTTGATCAAAACATGTTCCACGACATTAAAAATTATAATTTTAAATTAATATGAGAATGATCAAAACATTCGCTCCGTTCGCTATTACTTAGATTTGTGCAAAATAAGTTGGATTTCGGAAATTTTATCAATTTTGCACAAATCTATATGAGACATTAAATTATATTTATAATGATGTTAATACATACTCGTTATTCTTTGATATGCCAATTGCAAAAAAAAACACAAGAAAATTTGAATTTCTAAATTCGAATTTCTTTTTTGAAAATTTTTGGGGGCTACTACTACGGTTGGAACCGTAGTAGTAGCCCCCGAAATTAACTCCAACAGTAATTTTAAACGACAATATCAAGGGGATTTAATGGAATTATTTAATGTATGCAATGCATAATGGCATAAGTATATGATAATTTATAAAAATCTATTTCTAGATTTCTTGTAAAAATAGGTGGCTATCTTATGATCGACTCAATAGTAAAAATAAAGATGTTATTTACGTATCTTTTTCTTAAATTTCTAGCCTTAGATACCAATTTTATTAACTTTCACAAAATACTTTTTAGGTTATGAAAAATGTATAAGTATACCTTTGTAGGTACAGCCCCTGGTCGGATTCTTCGACAACCACTTTTCATTGTATAAGTGTCCTTGACATGGAAGTGGGCTGAGCAGATGGTCGATTCTGGTTTAGGCTTCCACCAACTTTCATTTCTAGACCGTCTTATAACTTCAATCCAGCGATCGGCAGCTACGGGATCAGTTGGAAATCTATAAAAGTAAACATGGTAATCAAAACAAAAAAGAAACTGTAAATATGCCTGAAATACGAGCTGTCTCATAAAAAAAAAACATCGTTCAAGTAAAAAAAACTCTTTTGTCATTCCTTGTTTTCTGAACAGATTTAAAAAGTTACAAATAATGGGTAAAAAAAATTATGCCCCTGGCAACACTCAACAAATATGGCGTGACAGTAATGTCAAGTTATACTTATTGTTTACATAAATTTAGAATGCGGTAACAAAGAAATACAAAGTGAAATTGAATACTTACTTGTGAAATGATATATAGTGGCACATTCCTTTTTTTTTAGTGTGATTTATACACCATTTCACAACACAAACCTTCATTTTAAAATATCAAAACACGGACTCGTGACGTAGTTTACGCGGGAAGCGTTACTAGGCGACTGACGTATGGATCGTACGACGCGGGACATTTGTCCCCCGTGTTTTTGGCTTCAATTCTCAGTGGCCTACTATCCATCTGGACATTTTTTAATCTTTTCTTCTGCCCTTTTGGACACACACTACCAAACACACACACACCTCATAAACACACAGATACACACACCCCTACACACATATACATAATATACACACATACTCCTTTTGTTTATAAATTTAAGTTTATTGTTATTTTACATCTCTTTTTCAAAAAATATTGTTTGTATATTGTTTTTATCTTCAATGATTGATTTATTGATTGACTGATTTAGTTTTGTTTTTAATTCGTCGTTTTACAAGCAGGTTGTATTAGGTTATGAAAAAAACAATGCTGGTATTCGCGACGTCCCCGTAAGGGGGCGTGGCGGGCGGCGTCGGAGCTCTGCTAAACAAGCTCCACGTGCCTGGAATATAAAGTTAGATGAAACTTTATCATCTTTAGGTTTTGTGAAAACTTCATCTGAACCATGTGTGTATACCAAACTTTTTGGAAAAGAGTTGGTTATCGTTGCAGTCTTTGTCGATGACATAATTGTCTTTTACAGTAATGACAAGACGTTTGACATCGTCAAAAATGACTTGCGAAAATATTTTTCAATAAAAGATTTGGGCTATTTGAGCTATTATCTTGGTTTAAATATAACCAGAAAAAATGATGAAATAAAAGTACATCAGAAAAATTATATAAATAATCTTTTACAAAAGTTTGGAATGGAGAATTGTAAAACATGTACAACTCCACTATCTGGACAACTGGAGGTCAGTACCAGCATTGATAGTGATCATAATTTAGAAGCGTATCCCTATCAAGAATTAATTGGTTGCCTCATGTTCCTGAGTGTTAATACTCGTCCAGACATCGCATACGCGACTAGTTACCTGAGTCAGTTCAATACTCGGTACAACAAGAATCACTGGTTAGCCGCGAAGAGAGTCTTACAATATTTAAAAGGCACTTTAGATTATTCGATTTGTTATAGAAAATCAAGTATGCCCCTTGTAGGATTTTGCGATGCCGATTGGGCAAACTGTAATATAGATCGCCGTTCTTATACTGGTTACTGTTTCAAATTAGCAGGCAGTCCGGTTTCATGGGCTTCGCGGAAGCAGCAAACCGTAGCTTTGTCCTCAGCGGAAGCCGAGTATATGGCAATAACTGAATTGTAGCTTCAGTTATTGCCATATACTCGGCTTCCGGAGGAAGGAGGAAGCGATTTATTTAAGGAGGTTTATCACTGAATTAATTTCAGATCCTATGGTAAGGCAAAAGTTATTACCTAATACCATAACTATTTGTACCGATAGTCAGAGTGCACAGTGTTTGGCCTTAAATCCGGTACAACACCATAGGACGAAACATATAGATACCAGATATCACTTTATTAGGGAAAAGATTAGTGATAATTCGGTAAACTTAAAATATACCCAATCAAGTGATATGCCCGCTGACATCTTAACTAAAAGATTGCAGCGTGTCGCACATAGTAGATGTGTACTGAGCTTAGGTTTAGTGTAAATATATTTTTACACGTTTAATTCAGTACTTTGTATACATTTTCATACTGTTTTCTTTTAATTGGTATATTTTGAGTCCATTTTTATGTTATTTATTTGTGAGAATTTTGATTAAGGGGGCGAAATGTTGTAATAATACTGGCTTTATAGCGTACTCTTTTAGTGTATTCAAAATTCTTCTTGTTCTATGTAACTAGGTTACCTGACACTTCATAAAATAACAAACCTGATGAAACACGTCTTTTCTTCATAAACACAAAATTACAACAATAATAATATCAACATCAAAGTCAGCAAGACGACCAGTCACCACAAGCAGCACCCGTTCACGAGCATAACGCAAAGATCAGCCATTGCCCCCCTCGCCATATTTGAGGGAAGGGGGCAACCCGACCCCCGACGCTACCGCAAGCATTGACATCTAAGGGAGCATGACGAACTTGCTGCCGGTTGCTCAAGCAAGAATTGAATGATTACTTGTCGAGGTCGCTAGCTAACTACATTATGCAATACTAATAAAATAAAATTGGCATAAACAGGAAAACAAATATGGAAACAATTATATTGAACCTATCACTAGGTACGCTAATACTGGAGAAAGAACATAAACATTGTCTTGAGTTAATCACAGCGACCAACTATTCTTATCATTTAAATAATCGTTGATGGAATAGTACGCCTTTTGACAAAGGTTGGATTTTACTTGAGCTTTAAACGCATTAAAAGGTAATTCTAGTAAAGAAGGTGGTAGCTTGTTGTAAAATGTTATACCAAGCCCAACAAATGAGTTATGCACCTTATGAAGCCGGTGGAAGGGAACACGTAGTTTGTCCTTACTTCTAGTGTTAACAGTGTGAATATCACTGTTTTTAGCGTATAAGTGTATATTTTGCCTAATATATAAGATGTTGGCGAAAATGAATTGTGAGGACACCGTAAGAATACCAATATCTTTAAAAAAGTCCCTTAGGGAAACTCTGGCACCTAGCTGGTAAATTGCTCGAACAGCTCGTTTCTGAAGGACAAAAATATTTTGAATATCAGCTGCTGCACCATCCCCGTCACCAAGACGGAAAGGCAAGGTATCACGTAAAGACTCCGAAACTGTGAGTAATTCAAATTCAATTGCTTTGAACAATTTTATACCTGATTTTGACCCGTTAAAAGACGATATAGATACCTGGCTGAGCATTATTCGTTCTTATGCAAGTACTTTTTCATGGTCTGATACAGTGATTCGCTATCAAGCTTTAAATAAACTAAAAGGATCTGCAAAAGTATGGTACGATTCATTATTACGTACAGAAAAGCAGTGGCCTACGTGGAAATGGGACGACTGGAGGTTAAAATTGTCGAATAGTTTCCAAATACGTAGAAATATGTTTGACCTTTTAAAAGAGATCATCGAAAAGAAACCTGTCGATAACCAATCCCTGTATGAATTTTATTTTGAGCAGAAATGCAAAATTGATCGTTTATGTTTGAATTTTTCTAGACAAGATATTATTTCAATTATAGTAGGAAACATAGGGGATAATAATATTAGCGCATCTATAGAGCCTAGTAATTTTAAATCCAGTGACGATTTAGCTAGCTATTTATGTAAATAGCTAGCTAAATCGCATTTTAATCGTGTAGTCGTGTCTACAAGAAAGCTGTTAAACAGGAAAGTAGTAGTTCACGTGATGTTCAAGTTAAGTCAGTTACTCCTTCAACATCTGTAAATCGAACTCCTGCTCCCACAAATTCAACCGTAATAAATCAAACTCAGTCTTCCAATGTTAGCCAAGATGGTAGTCGTAAAATAATTAAATGTTACAATTGCGGTGGTAACCACAAACGAAACCAATGCGAAGCAAATAAATGTGAATTCTGTGGGAAGAGAGGGCACGTAGAATCTGTTTGTTACCATAAGAAAAATTCAACAAAATCGTTGGTAAAGCCTGAACAACAAGAAACTAAATTTGTTTCTTCAAATCCACGAAAAAATTTTTTTAAAAAGGTTTATATATTAAAAAAATGTTATGAGGCATTTATTGACACTGGCAGTAGTTGTTCATTAATGTCAGAAAATTTAGCAAATAAACTGTCCCTGTCGTATATCGAATTACCCTCACCCGTTGTTTTGCAAGGATTTTCGAAACATAATTATAAATATGTAACTAAAAAGATTACAATAAGCCTTACTTTGGATTCTATCTTTTTGCGTGATGTAGATATGTATGTTTTGAATGATATGGTAGGGTGCGACATTCTAATTGGAAGAAATGTTACTGAGCGATCTGATTTAGTGTATTCTCGTATAGGTGACAAACTTAAATTTCAATACGCGAGCGAGCTTAAGGAATTTTGTTGTAATATAGCTGCGATAGATCTGGATACAAGTACACATCAAAGTGAGTTATTGACTATGTTTAATCAGTATAGTGATTGTGTTGCTTTTAGTATTAAAGATCTTGGAAAGGTTAGCAGCCACGAAATGACAATTAGCTTATAAATCAAGTTCTCAACCGGTACAATGCAGACCCTTTAGGACTTCGTATCCGGACAGGCAGACAATTAGAAAGATAGTAAAAGATTTACTAGAAAATCAAATTATTCGCGATAGTAATTCTCCTTATGCCAGTCCAGCCCTATTAGTAGATAAGAAAAATGGTGAAAAAAGGCTCTGCATTGACTATAGGGCGCTAAATAAAATAACTATCAAAGATAAACACCCTATGCCACGTATTGAGGACTTGATAGACAGGCTTCAGGGACACAAATGTTTCACTAGTCTAGACTTAAAAAGTGGTTATTATCAGATTTGTTTACATAAAGACTCTATAAATAAAACTGCTTTCATAACAGAAGACGGGCATTATGAATTTTTGAGAATGCCGTTCGGTTTGGCAAATGCTCCGTCTTGTTTTCAACAAATGATGAATAAAGTACTGGGAAACTTGAGATTTGGCAACGTTATTGTGTATTTAGATGACGTTTATTTAGTAACGGAAACAATATCAGAAAATATTATGTTATTGGACAGGTATTGAAAATATTCAGGACGAATGGTTTAACATTAAACCTAAAAAAGTGTCATTTCTTTAAAGAGGAAATCGAATTCCTAGGTTATAAAATTAAACCAGGTTACGTTATTAAATTAAAAATGAAATTAAATTAAAATTCGTTTATTTCAGGTAATATAACCCATATCAGACATAAAACATTAAAATTATCAAATTATAAATACAAAGTCACATATAAATTAATACAAAAGATAAAAATATCAATATATATAACACAGAAATTAAATAAATTAAATTCATAACCAGAATATCCATTAATTAAAATTAAATTTAAATCCATTTATTACAGAAGATGATCCATGCAATTCGATTTAACATAATAATATGAAGATAAATAAAAAGGGAAAAATCAAAATAAATAAACATTCAAATTACCCGCCTAATAAGGGATCTCCATAGCAGGGAAGAGATCCTATCTGCTATAGTCTTTAGAATACCGTTGCAGCTGCCACGCATTCTGTAGATCAGGGATGCAGTTTTCTTACGGATGACGGCATGAAAGCCATCAGTGCGATACAGCGCAAACATTCCTGATGCACTACAGAAGCGAGGCAGCCCCAACATCATCCGGAAGATGTTGTTATACTGGATGCGCAGGACGTCCAGCGATCTTTTGGTATGCCTGGCCCACAGATTTCCCGTATAAAAACTCTGACAATATGCCTTGAACAGCGTTATTTTAACTAGTGGAGAGCAGCGGGAAAATCTGCGGGCCAGCATGTTACCCCTGACCGCTAGGGCCCTGCGCTCCCTCTCGATGTCCAGATCGTCTTGAAGACCCTCGGTAATTAAATGCCCCAGGTATTTAAATTTCGTAACACGATTTATGCTCAAGCCATTTAGGGTAATATTATGTGAGTACCTGGTGCATCCACCAGCGGCCCTAAAAACCATATACTCGGTTTTTTTGGCATTGTATACAAGGCCATGTGTACCAGCATAGGCCTCACACACTGTTAACAACTCTCCGAGACCCCTCACCGTCGGGCTCAGCAGCACCATGTCGTCCGCGTAACTGATGTTGTTGACGCAGACGCCATCTATAGAGCACCCGACACGCTTGCTACTGAGCTCGACGATGAGGTCATTTATGTATAAGTTGAAAAGCTTGGGCGAGGTCAAACCTCCCTGTCTCACCCCGCTTTCCAGCGAATATGCCTCAGAGAGTGTATTATTCCATCTCACAAAATTTGTTTGGTGAGAGTACCAATATTTCAACATGTTGAGCACCTCCACCGGCGCACCCGCGTTCCCCAACTTTCTCCAGAGCACATCATATGAGACAAGATCGAAAGCTTTGGAGAGGTCAAGGAAACACGCATACACCGGTGTCCTGCGGTCCATATAGTATTGGACAGTATGCTTGAGACCAACGATGGCAGCTTCCGTGGATAGCCCGGGTCTAAACCCGAACTGTGCATCATGTAATTTAATGTATTTATCTAGGCAGGAATCAAGCATACCGTCCAGCACTTTAGCAATTATCGTTGCTAGCGATATGGGCCGATAGTTTCCCCTGTCCGAGACATCCCCAGTCCTGTTTTTCACAATAGGCACTACTATGGTTTTCATTAAGTCAAGTGGTAAGTATGAGTGACTCATGCACATCGTGAAAAACATGGCCAGGACCCTCGGTAGGTGAACCCCCGCATGCCGCAGGTGCTCCACACTAAGCCCATCGTGACCGGGAGATTTACCGCCCTTCATTTTCTTCAAAACGCATCTTACTTGTCTAGCCGTAAAATGAATGGACGACTCATCCCCCTCATATCCAGGCTCAGACCTAGCAAATGACGCTGAAGGGCCCAACGGGGAGCGCACCTTAAAATGTTCTCTGAACATATTTGCAATATGACCTGGTTCGCTCTTTCCATCTACACTCACCGGGAG
The DNA here is from genome assembly GCA_947507805.1 of Aporophyla nigra. NCBI lineage: Eukaryota > Metazoa > Arthropoda > Insecta > Lepidoptera > Noctuidae > Aporophyla > Aporophyla nigra. The sequence continues at coordinate 7,808,651 of OX382319.1, read as the reverse complement.
GCCAGGCTTAATTTCATGCTTTCCCGTGGCTTTCCAGAAATTTGAGAAATCCTTTGCCGATCTGTGTTTAGCCAGGATATCCATCTTTAGCTGCTCTTGATTATTCTGGCACCACTTCAAGCGACCTTTAAATATTTTACGAGATTCGATCATTTCGTCATAAACAATACCTGAAGTGGGCCGGTTGCAAGCTATCCACGTTTCGAACCTAAGCCTGGCCACTTTATGAGATTCACGGACATGTGCATTCCAGCCACATAAATGCCCACCCTTACTTAATTTAGTGCCCCTCTTCGCGCTAGACCCAACAGCGGCATTACTCAGGGTTTCCACAATATGGTTATACAACCTATCCAATACAATTTTATGGTCATCCAATCTGCATGACCCACGACTGCATTCCGTGAAATCGGTGGGAAAATCAATGGTTCGAAAAACATTATTACAAAGATCGTGGTAAGTTTTTATCTGCGTTTCATCTCTCCCACCCCATACAACCGAGTCACGCCGCACGTCGCTAGTCACCAACTTAGGCCTTACAACAGTTATGTCACAACTAACAAGTAAAGGTAAATGATCCGACATGTAAACATCTTCCAAGACACGTACCTCGACTACAGTTTGTCTGGCCGATAAAGATACGACACAGTGGTCCAGCCATCGCCTGCAGCCATGAGCCTCGCTAACAAACGTGTAAGTATTAGTCTGTGTGCCTAACTTTTCCAGGTCGATACAGATCCAAGACTGATCCGAACAAAAGCTTAGCATTTCATTACAAAATAATTCTTGAGGGTGAGCATTAAAATCACCTAAAATAAACAATGTTTCAATGTTCTCACTACCTACTATTGCACTTACTTCACCCAAAACCTCTGTCATAATTGGTAGGTTATCCGGTGAGTCAGTCGGCATATACACAGAAAAAACAATAATGGACCGTCCGTCAACATCAGCGCGTATAGCAGTTAGTCGAGGGCTGGCACACGGCACTACAGTAACACAATCAAAAATACCTTTCCTCCAGAGTATGGCAACTCCCCCATGAGGTCTCCCCTTCAGCAAGCCCATAGAAGTATCTACAGCAGACTTACCTGTAAATTCAAACTTACTAGAGATAGTTCCCAATAATGGTATGTCATGGGGAAGCAACCACGTCTCCTGGAGTGCTATTAGATCAGCCATTTCACAAATGTCTCTTATATTGTCAATAGACCTCTTGACCGATTTGCAATTAAAACTAATTAAATTAAAATACTGTTTAAGATTTAAATTCATACTGGTACATTATTTAACTTGCGTCCGTTTTTGCTTTATACATAAACTGCACAAAACGCCTGAACGTTATTCCGTTAGGCCAAAACTTATCATCTAAGAATAATTCTAAATTACATTTGGAGACATACACTTTATAAGCATTATAGTTTTTAGTTTGCTTCATGTTTATCTTTTTTAGGGATACAACATCATTTGTTTTTTCCTTTATATAGTTAATAATGTCATTTTCACACGTTTCTTTACAAACGTTCGAGATAAACAGCGGGACTTTTATATCAGCCGCTCTAAATTTGCCATCAGACGCAGCAGCACAACCTCTCTGCCCTATAAGTTTATAATTACGTTTAGACGTTTTATTTCTTACTACCTGCCATTCTGAGTCACTATCCCTTACCACTTGTTTATTTTTCTCACTCACTCGCGGCGTTGGTACACTACTATCGCGAGCACTGAGTTGTTGAGTAGTCGCGTTCGAGATTGTTTCCTTTAAAACCGGCGAGCGAATATCATTAGTAGCGGAACGGTCCGATGCGTCAGCGCAGCTCGGCTGCCTCAACGTCGCAGGTAACGGCGAAACCGCAGTGCTTGCTGGGGCCTCCACGCGTAACACCGGATGCTCTGTCTCGCTTACTCGTGCACTGACGCTGTTCGTTAGGCTCGCTTGATAGTCTGTCCCCCTTGCACCTTTCGAAAGCACAGTATTTGTAGGCGCCTCCACGTGTGTAACTGCGACCACCGATTTGTCTTGTACGCGAGTGACAGAGATAGCGAAATCATCGCATCCTTTCGACTTCGCTTTAGGTGACGAGTGCCTCGCAAGTGAAGGCCGTTCGTTAACCTTTGAATCAGCTGATTTAATCGGTACATATTGTGGCACATAATTAAGACCTATAGGTCCACTATCAAACTCAAAGCTATTTTGTAGGCGAGCACCTCGCTTTTTGTTTACATTTGCACTTGATCCGAAATCATCGATGATCGATGCGTTCTTCATATGCTCAACCTCTGATTTGAGTTGATTAAACTCCTCAGGCGACACTATTCTCTCCTCAAGCGCACACATCTGGTTTTTAAGACCCAGGATATCCCTCAGAAGCCGTGTCACATCAACATGGTCAAACGTAACCGGTGGGAGTTTATGTAGTTCCTTTGCTACAAAAACCGGGAAAATCTCAGGATCAGCACTTTTCATCACGCAAATAATGTCTTCAAGATCTCTAGACATTTTCTTCTTCCCCTGTTTTCGACGAGTGGGCATCTTTTTCAAATTCGGCACCGAGTCAGCGAGCAATGTTTTGGCCTTCACAATTTCGGCATCAGAAAAAGACGTGGTACACAGCTGATGTATACTCTCTTCATCCATGAAATCCATAACGTTGCTTAGGAACGCCAAGAGTTCATTTATTACGACATTACAGTTCGCACACTTCACTATATTCGAAGACATTTTTTTAAAACTTCGCATGTGAGTCACCGACCAACGACATTTACGCGACTGCGTTCAATGGCGCGTAGCGCAAGACTGCTGTTACGGCTGTTATGCCTAATGATTCAAAATTAGAAGCTGTTCAGTGCTTCCCAATACCCAAAACGGTACATCAACTTCGACAATTTTTAGGTTTAATTAGTTATTTTCGCAAGTTTATACGAAACTGTGCTATTTTATCAGCTCCCCTAACAAAATTGTTGAAGAAAGATGCCGTTTGGGTGTGGGATGACGTACAAAATCGAGCATTTCATATTTTAAGGGATAAATTAACGTCTCAAAGCATTTTAGCTATATTTGATCCAAATAAGGATAAAATTTTGTATACAGACGCGAGTAGGGATGGTATTGCTGGAATACTGACTCAGATAGAAGACGGAAGCGAAAAGGTCGTTCATTATTATAGTAGGCAAACTAAGGAAGATGAAAAAAAATATCATTCATTTGAATTGGAGCTATTAGCTATTGTATGTTCTCTTCAAAATTTTCGGTTATATCTGTTAGGTATACAGTTTAAAATCATTACATTCATTACAGATACGCGTTAACAAAGAAAGATATTATCCCACGAATAGCTCGTTGGGTTTTATCCACTCAAGAATTTTCGTTTGATATACACAGAGAAGGTTCCCGGATGCAACATGTGGATGCCTTAAGCCGGAATCCTGTGCCATCCGGAGAAAAATTGGAATCTGAAATAATTATGTCAATTACAGAGGCAGATTGGTTGTTAGCTGTACAAGTACAAGACCTTGAGATAGTTAAAATTCGAAATATTTTAGAATCAGGAGAGGCCGACCAAAATAAAGATATTTTTAACAAGTATGAACTTTTAGGTGGAAAGATTTACAGGAGAACAAGTCTAGGACGCAGGTGGGTCGTTCCAAAAAAATGTATTTGGCAAATTATAAAATGTAACCACGATGATTTAGGTCATTTTTCCGTTGACAAATGTGTTGAGCGTATATGTACACGATATTGGTTTCCACGGATGCGTAATATTGTAAAGAAGTATATCAAAAATTGTTTGAATTGTATATACACACATCAACACGGTCTAGGGATATTTTTAAAAAAGCGAATTACTATCAATGTGTTAATTATTTATATGACATGTATATATTTAAAAGATACGTTATTTAATATTCTACCATTTTTTAATAATGGTTAAGGTATAGATTAAAATTTCAGGATTTTATGGAAAAAAAATGAAGCATAGACGGAAACCGTATATGAATGAACTTTTAATTTGTGAGTAAAAACTGAAAAAAATAGAAAAATCATTTAATTTGTGTTTATAAACTTGAAGTTAGTAGTCTGAGAAAGCGCCCGTGATGTTCATAACACATCGGCAACGATTCGGCATGCTCAGAACAAGGTTGTCAATGTCTTGCTGCGGAATATTGTCTCATGTCCTTCTGAGGTGCGCAAAAAGTTGATCTTCTGTAGCCAGATTTTCAGGAACTTCCTTCAGAGCTCTTCTTTGCAGCATATCCCACGCATGCTCAATGGGATTTTGATCTGGCGATTGAGCAGGCCAGTCTAAGGCCCTAACATTATGTGTACGTAACCAAGCTGCTACCGTTCTCGCCGTGTGTGCCCGGGCATTGTCGTGCATGAGCAGGAAATCTTGCCCCATTTGTGTTCTGTGGGGCAAGATTACGGGCCCCAGCACCTGTTGGACGTATCGTTCTGCCGTCATATTGCCCCGCACCCAAACGAGATCCGTCCGTCCTCCAAGACGAATTCCTGCCCAAACCATAATTGTTCCTCCTTGGTATGGGTGAACTTCCTGAGGGTTCTGGAGACGGCTCTATCGTCCAGGAACTCGCCAAACACGCGTCCTTCGTGAATCTGGATGGAAGCCGAACCTGGATTCATCCGTGAACAGCACATTGGACCATTGGTCACGGCCCCAGTCCACGTGGTTCCGAACCCATTCTAATCGTCGTCCACGATTGCCTCTCCGTAAAGGTGGGACCCGGAGTGGTCTACGAGAGCGTAGATTGCTTTCATGCAGTCGCCTTCTTACAGTTTGGTCACTCACAAGCACTTGGTGTTCCACTCGCAGCCTTTGGACCAATTGAGTCGCCGTTGCATTTGGTTGTGCTCGCGCAGTAATTTGCAAAAATCGGTCTTGTCTGGGGGTAGTGATGCGACTTGGCCCCCGGTGCCTCTCCGCTACTTCACCTGTGGCACGATAGCGTGTCCACAATCTTGAAATTACATTTTGATGGGTCCCTATGGCCTCAGCAACATTACGCTGAACAGATCCAGCTTCCAGCATTCCCACAGCTCGTAACATCTCCGACCTCGTCAAATGTCGGCGTTGCATGGCTACAATACCTCAATTTTAACTTTATCTTTCGTTTAAAAATGAAAAAAAACTGTTACTAAACGTAATTCGTATTGTTTTCTAAATTTCGCACAAATGAAAATTCCCTCTCCTATACATCAAGACATTTTTATGCCACCGAAACAAAAGAATTTTCAAAAATTTGAATTTGGAATTAGTCTGAGATAAATTACAAACAAATCGGTGTATAAAAGATTTCAATGCGGCCAGTACTTTTCGAGTTATTTAATTGAGTATGAAATATCCCTAGACCGTGTTGATGTGTGTATTTTAAAAATAAGGGAGGTCCAAAAGAGGGACATTTGTATCCTCTTCCAAAATATGCACAACCTTTTCACACCTTACATCTTGATCATTTAGGACCATTCGTAACAACTAAAAACAAAAATAAATACTTATTAATAATTGTATTTAGATTCCTTCACAAAGTTCGTATTTATCTCCGCAGTACGCAAAACTAATGCGGCCGGCGTAATTAAAGAATTAGAATGCATATCCAGGACATTTGGAAACCCTAAAAGAATAATTAGTGACGCGGGCTCTTGTTTCACTTCAAGCAAATTTACTCAATATTGTGCAAATAGAAATATTAGGTTACATACAGTAGCGACAGGCGTACCTCGGGCTAACGGGCACGCTTTAATAAAACAATATTAGAAGCCTTAAAAACTATGGGTGCTGATAGCACAGACGATAGGTGGGATCAATGTATTAAAGCATTACAGCAGGGACTCAATAGTACAGTTCATAAAACTACTCAAGCCGTTCCAAGTGAAGTAATGTTCGGCTATAGACTACGTACGGATAGTGGTAGTCTTGCTCCAGATCTTGATAGCGAAGCATTGGTAGACGTGTCAAAGTTACGTGAAAGAGTAGACAAAAATATGAAGGCTAGTGCAGAGTATCAAAAGAAAAGATTCGACAAATCTCGAACCAAGGCCACACAATACACAGAAGGAGATCTGGTATTGGTCAAAATACAAAGTCAAAGCAATGATGGTCAAAGCCGAAAACTATTACCAGCTTTCAAAGGTCCATTTCAAATTAAGAAGGTACTAGATAATGATAGATACGAAATAGAAGATCTAAGGGGTAGTCAAAGAAGCTCTAAAATGTATAATGGAGTAGCCGTAGTGGAAAATATGAAACCATGGATAAATATTGATGATTGGAATACTGAATAAAATATAAAGTAATCAAAACCGTGTTGGCAAGGTACCTATATTTGTGTTATTTATTATTATTATTGGTATACTATTTCCATCTTGTTTCGTTCATTAAATATTATTACATAAAGCTAGGTACACAATATTTAAATCACCTTTACAATTATTATTTTTATACCTAAAGTCCATATATTATATTAATATTTTCCCGTCATAATATGTTGATCCTTACAGATTATTATAAACTTCAATAATAGTGGTAATACACATTATGTACGATAAAATGTATTGCTTTGTTTCGCTTTGAGATGTAGATCAACTTGGTACGCTTGAGTGAGTGCTCTTCGGGTGCAAGTGGTCTGGCAGTCGTAATCCTGTCTCCTAAGTGTGGCATAGACCCTTTAGGTGCAGGTGATGGCATTGCAATGCATGGATGTAATATGTGTAGTACTTGGTCACTTTGCTCAGATGCCCAAAGAATCATATATCTGTATGTGTCCTAAAATGTACCTTTTGCGTTTTCAGAGACCTATCTAGACATGTGGGATGCCTGGGGCAGGCACCGTGCAGCATGGCCGTGTTGGCAACACTCAAACGGCAACGCCCTCTATAGTCGACAACGCTACACTGACGTTGCGGAAGTGGGGCTAACAGAAGTGTTAAAACTGCGAGGCACAAGCGGAGCGGTCTCTTTCACATCGGAAACTCGAAGCGAAAATATATCTAGTATCTACTTGTATCTGTTATAAATTTAAAATAAAAGTTCGTTATAGTTTGGTATCCATATTTTATTTAAGTAGGCTTACACTGGTTTTTCAGTCAGTTTCTCATATAGCTTGTGCAAGTGTCTGTTGACGACTAAATACATACGAACATCCTGCACTAAACATATTCTACAAATTAGCAGTTTTTCCATGTTTGAACTGAAAACGTATCACAGGCTTTGTTTGTATTAATTACGAGTTTAAGTAATCTTCGAAATTCGAATGCGAATTTAAGCTGGACCAAGGTAAGATAATTCTTTAAAAGACCTGTCTTTTAGTTTGGGTAGTTCATTCGCATTGCATATAGTTTATTTATCCCTAAACTAAACACCACCTAAAACAAATAAGTACCGTCCGTAAGACAATAAACACCACGTTTGACAGATGACATCAAAGAGTATAATAATAATAAGGGAGAAGAGAGCCCTCTTGTGGAATTTCGAAGCATTTCAATTCAAAACGCCATCTGCGTTTCTTAACAGGAACTAAGGCTCTATACGTAGCCCGCGAAATTCAAATTTTCTTTTGTTTATACCTGTTTTTACGTCGTATTTTGATCAAAATGCGATTTTCATAAATCGCATGTTGATCAAAATACGACGTAAAAACAGCTGCAAGACAAAAGCAAAAAAGGGAAAGGAATTTTGGCGGCTGCATTGAAACTATTTACCCATTTACTATTTGGGTCTAGTAATTCATTGTAATTTGTAACAATTTTGTTATATTTTACATCAAGTATACGAAAACAAGAAAAGTATCTGGGAAATATTATCTAGGTACCTTTGTTTTTCAGAAAAGACTCATTTTGGACAAAAACTCTTTTAAAAATTATAATATTTTTTTTTTTACAAATTACAATAAGTCACTAAATTTAAAAAAGAAATTACTCATTACTCATGATTAACTCTTAAGAAATTAAACAGAAGAAATATTATTTTAAATTTTATTGCCTGTGTTACAATCTTATCACATTTGTACCTATTATTTTCTGTTTTTATAATTTTTATTCTTATTATAATATTTTTGGGCAGCAGTTTTCGTCTCATCTTCACCATCATAAATTAATTTTCCGACCAAAATTCGGTTGACTGATCGACACCAACTATAAATGAGTACATTTAATGACACATTCAAAAAGTATTTCTTAAATGTATCAATATGGGCTGGACATTTATTTGGACAATCTATAAACATATCCGTAAAAGAAATTATTGTGTGTTTCACACGTTTTTTAGGTATGTTCCTCTTTAGACATGACGTTGCTATATTTTGAATTTCGTTGAAATAATTTTCAATTTCTTTACTGGGATAGCAAAGCCATTTTTTGTTTTCATATTCTTTAGCTTTAATGAATATGTCGGCGTCATATTGTGAGCGGCACGTGCATTGGGCTACGCGATAGCGCCGTAGCGTCGTAGCGCGCTACGCCATTCTCCCACCTCATTGCTAGTGGGCGGAGTTAGAGCGCGCTACGTCGTAGCGTGCTACGTCGTTGCCCCACCTCCAATACTTCCGTATAAAAGACGCCGCACGGCGGCGAATTGGGATTCTAAGTTCAGGCGTGGCCCGGTGCACAGGTCTTATTGCTCTCAATTATTGTAATTACTCTGCCTCACTGTACATTGATACTCTTTTATATGAACTGTAATACTGTAACTGTATTACTGGGTGTCATGGCTATTTTAATAAGGTGTTAAATTAATAATTATGGAAACTGATTAAGTGCAGTTTCGTATAAGGTCTATTGATTAAATAGTTCCTTAATATTGAAAGAACCTCTTTTATTTTACAATATGACCCTCTGCCTTCATCAGAAGTGGGATGAAACCCACTCCCACCTTTATCTGGGACTGCTGGCAATCTAATACGGGAACAAAAGTAATTTTTTTTGGGTAGTATGGAATCAATTAAAAATAAGTGCAGATACTTTGACACCTCGCCACATGACACCCAGTATGCAATCGATGTTGGTCCCTTTCGATCCTGATGTAACTGAAACCAATATTATCAACTGGTGTGCATTAAGTAAGAAGCCAGAAGGTGTAGACCTTATTTTAGCCCTCGCTCACTCTCTAAAGACCCGCGCCGCCATGTGTTTTACAAGAATTAATCCAGATAATAGTTCATAAGATACTATTAAGAAAATGCTGGTCTCTAAATTTTCCAAACCCATGACAATGCAGGATAATTTGAATTTAATCACAATCATAAATTGATAACAAAGAAACCCCAGCCGAGTTAGGAAAACTTGTTGAAAAGTTTCGTGATGCAAATTTACCGGACAATGTAATAACCGGTTCTGCTATCTGTCCTATTATGGAGCGATGACAAAATTCACCGTGAAAGAAACGAAGAACCGGGCACGTCCGAATCCGACACGAAAAAGTCCTGTCCGTCTACTCAATTACGGAGAAACTGCAATTTCTGCGGGAAGGTTGGTCAACGAGGGCAGGAATGTCGGCACGTTGCTTCAAAAGGTACCTGTTTTACCAAAAACTCCACAGACGAACTCTAGAATAACCTGCTTCAAATGTGGTGAGGCTAGCTACGTGGTCACCACTTGCCTTAAACGCTGAAAGAAGAAAAGAGATCCCCACACCGAGCAACACCAGCAAACAAGTGAACCTGTGTGCAGAGCAGCGCGTGGTGTCTTGGAAATAAGTGGTATGCATTTCCTTTCATATTTGACTCTGGGTCTGAGTGTATCTTCATGAAGTTAACTGTGGTCTTCTTACTGGTGAAAAGTTTCATGAACCTTTAAAGGGGATTGATTGTAATAATGTTAATTGGTCCAATGTTCTCGAGAGAAGTCAGTTCTCGTCAAGCTGATCTCTAAGTTGATGGTCATTTAGATTTACCGTCAGGCTGGTATCTCCCGATAATCACTCAGACGAGACTCTCCTGATGATGATGTTAATTGCTCAATCCAAATACAATGCCCAACCGTGGTACAAAACTTTCTTCTCGACGTTACATATCAAGTATTGTCTGACGAATGTTTCAATGAAAACGTTAACTTATTAATAGGTCACGACATTTTAGACAAGCAATATCCGTTGTGGATAATAAAGCTGCCTTAACTTAAAAAAAAAAGCAAATCTTAGCTCTATATTAGAAATGCCTCTTGACATTAATTCTATTGACACAGATCTTACCGGTAAAGAAAATGAAGTTTTGATTGAAATACTCACTAAATACTCCTCATATCTCGAGTTACGAATCGTTAATGACAAAGTACAAGTATTACTAAATGCTAACATAATTCGTGAAAGTTCTTCGCCTTTCGCGAGTCCTACATTATTAATAAAAAAAAGGTCGGTACCGATCGTATGTGCGTTGATTACCGGGAACTCAATAGCAATACTCGACCAGACAGCTATCCTTTACTACTAGTTAGTGATCGAATCGATCACCAAATTTGCGTCCATAACGAGTCAGTCTGAGTACCTGACTATGCCATTTGGTTTATGAAATGCTTCACAGGTTTTTCAAAGAGCTATAAATACTGGACTTAAACCTCTAAATGACGATAAAATACTAATCTACATGGACATACTTTCTGCATTACCTACAGACCGTTCAAAAAAGTTGTCTCGTTTAAATAGATTGCTAGATATAACTTTAAAAAAATGTTCATGTATGAAGCCGAAAATTGAATATCTGGGTTTCGGAATATCCCCTGGAAAAATTAGACTAAATCCCCATAAGATTGAAGCTCTAAAAAATATCCCTCCTCCAAGCACAGCTGCTCAGTACCAACAATTTATATGGCCTAACCACATATTTTCGATATAACCTATATGGGCGTAAATTTACGGTTTTTATTGGCTGTAACGCCTTAAAGGCCTCTCAGTACAAAAAGGACTTAGCCCCTGAGTACATAGGTGGACAATTTTGTAGTCATATGTTTTTGATATCATCTATAAAGAGGGAAAAAATATAGCACATCGAGACTTCCTTTCACGTAATCATGCTGACACATATTTTATTCATAAGGCAGCTAAAATTGTAAATTTGTCTGAACTGGAGAGGATTTGGTTATCTGTAGATAACGTGATTCCGAAATATGAGACATATCCAAATTTCGCTCAAATGACTTGCTGTCTGAAATATCACGCACATTATCGATATTAGACAGGGCATCGTAAAATCGAATGTTATAAAACCACTAAATGGTCACCAATATTGCCACACCCTTTAACATGGTAAATGATTAATCGAGTACACAGCGAAATAATACACCTTGGTTATAAAAAAAAAAAACTTCGATAAATTATACAATCTTTATTGGTTTCAAAATATGTCAAAACTTGTTAAAACCTATGGAGGTTCGTGCGTCGCTTGTAAGGCTTCTAAAGGTCCCCCGTTTGCTCAGCGGGTCGGTCAACATCCAGTCCCTAAATTTGCCGTTCCATGGCATATAATTCATTTAGATTTAACTGGTAAACTCACAGGAAAAAGCGTGTTAAAAAGCGAGCGCAAGGAGTATTTTTCCGTGATTATTGATGGCTTTACAAAATCCGTCTTGTTAGTTATTAAATCACAAAAAAAAAAAATGCAGTGAACTCGTTTGGCGCTCCTAAAAGAATAGTTGCAAATCGCGGTAGGTTATATGACAATACTGAATTTAAGAATTTTTGTAAAGATAATCGTATCAATTTACAATTAAAATCCACTGGTTCGCCTGGCCAATGGCCAGGTCGAGCGTGTCATGAGGACCTTAAAAAGTATGCTCGCTATAGATTCGGGTAGCTTATGGTAAGATCATGTAGACAATATCCAATTAGTAGTTAAAGTCTCAATAGTACTCGTTGTAGAGCAACAGGGCTCACGCCCTTGGAATTAATATTTGGTATTAAGGATTCATTAGAGATAACAAGAGTTTCTACTAATCATTCTGATGAAGATAGTTTAAACCTCGAAACCATTATCCGATTCTTCTGTTGGTATAAAAAAAGCTGGTCCAATACGACACAGGTCGATTTACTGACAAATGCGTGCACTGATTGGACAGGTCCACTCAATCTGGGTGGTTCTTTCTTTAAAATACCACTTCAGACACCAATCCACATGGTCTTCACATGATGTGACCAAGATTATGTCTGGACTTTAAAAGAGACTGTGACCTCTGAGTTTGTTTCGGCCTTTCTTCTCAGAGTAGTCAGATAGGAAACGCCGACCACATCTAGTTAAAAAAAAAAAAAATATGATTGACGCGTAAAAGTGTTTGTACAAACCTCCTTGCAAAAATAAAATCATTTATCATTTAACAAGGATAAAGCTATGGTAAACTGCTTTTCAGTACGTGATTTTGCCTTTGTTAAATTCGAAAAAAGACACCAAATGAAACAGGACCGTAAATACAAAGGCCCCTTTAAAATCACCGCTATTTTGGAAGAAACGATAGGTACGAATTGTAACACATTAATGGAAAGAATAGTCTACAAATACTCTCACAAAAACTTACAAGTACCCCGTGGTCAGTCATTCTTTCTGGAATTCGCAGAAGGTTATGATGAGGATGACGTGTCGGCGAAGAATAACATAGATGTTCTTGTCCACGAGACTAGGGAACAGATTAACAATGATGATATTCAGTCTCCTAATAGTGGTACTATCTCTACCAATAATGATACCATGTCTGCCAAAAGTGACACTATATCTACCAGTGCAAGTTGTAGAAACCGTGGTTAACGTGCTGTTTCAGTAGAATCTATTGGCCCTGAATCAGTTAATATTGTAACAGAAGCACTTGTAAATCAACCAAAGTATTGAGCTATTTGTTAATTAAGCTAAAGAAATGATACTTGTTCGGCCTAGCTAGATCCGGTCCAGTTTAACTGAAGGGATACACCTGAAGGGCAAAACAATTGCCGGACCAGGAGGCTGATCTTGTAGGGTCAAAAGTTGACCGGACCAAGAGATAACCCTTGAAGAGTCATATTAGACTGGACCAAGTGGTTAAATATCTGAAGGGTCTAAGTAGACCGGACCAGAAACAATCAGGATGACCAAACGGTACTTAATCAGTTTTTCAAGTTCTAGATGAGACATTGTCAGCTGAGCGTACGAGGACGTCCGCACGTCAGTATGGCCGTGTCGGCGTCATATTGTGAGCGGCACGTGCATTGGGCTACGCGATAGCGCCGTAGCGTCGTAGCGCGCTACGCCATTCTCCCACCTCATTGCTAGTGGGCGGAGTTAGAGCGCGCTACGTCGTAGCGTGCTACGTCGTTGCCCCACCTCCAATACTTCCGTATAAAAGACGCCGCACGGCGGCGAATTGGGATTCTAAGTTCAGGCGTGGCCCGGTGCACAGGTCTTATTGCTCTCAATTATTGTAATTACTCTGCCTCACTGTACATTGATACTCTTTTATATGAACTGTAATACTGTAACTGTATTACTGGGTGTCATGGCTATTTTAATAAGGTGTTAAATTAATAATTATGGAAACTGATTAAGTGCAGTTTCGTATAAGGTCTATTGATTAAATAGTTCCTTAATATTGAAAGAACCTCTTTTATTTTACAATATGACCCTCTGCCTTCAAATACATTATTTTTATTGCTAATTGTGTTCACTAGTAAAGTATTTTTACAAGTTTGACAACTTTTTACAACATTTATTAGACATTTTTTTAGAACCCAACCACAGACATAATTGCTCTGACCAGCATCTGTAGTATTTGACTGGTCAAAGCAAATTTCACTGTTAAAATGAATTGTTTCAGTTTCTTCAGGAACGTCAGGAGTATCTAACTTCTCTCTTAAAAAAAAATCTAGTGTCTGAAGGCACTCATTCGAATCTTCCTCACAGTTTGCCCTACTTGAATGGGGAGAGTTAAAATTATTTAATAAGAGAGCTTTGAATGCTCCTTCAAAAGCCACTGTATTGGGCGCATTATTCCTTGCTCCGTAACTCCTGATATTCCCAAAGAAATTTTCGACAGGGTCTTGGTTGAAGTTCCGTGTCCACATTGCATCTAAACCATATTTATTAGACAACACTTGCCAAAGACGTTCCATACCCTCTATAGTTTTAATTAGATTTGTCACAGATGGTATGGTTGTTTCAGTCAGACGAATTTTGTTCCCAACTTTAACTTTTTTAATATATTTTACAGTTTTAAAAAATTTTTTTGCTTTCTGCCACAATTCATGATGAGGCGAATTTCGTTTGACAGGCCCTTTATAAATTTTACCATTTGGTATGAACATATTGCTCACATTCAATGAGTCAAATAAATTATCTATTAATATAGTCATGTCTATTATTTGACGACATTCTTCGGGAAGATCCTTCCTTGCCGTCAAGTGTTCTGTTACAACAGCAACACTGTGACTAAATATTTGTGTCGCCGATTTCACACGCATTTTATTTATTTTGTCGGGATTTACGTGTTCTTCTGTAATTTTGTCAAGAAGACGTAATTCTCCATAAGACTTGTCGGCAGCATATACCATTTGGTAATATTCCCATTTAATGGTTTTTTTCTGATTAGATATGACGTAGGTCATATCTTTGGTCAGCAAATTATTTCTGAGATCCTTTATTAAATGTGGAGTATCATACAGAGGGATTATACTCTGACCATTAACCCGGAACATTTCATGACGCCACTCTTTGCCTTTACGAAGATAGGCGGCTTTAGTTTTATTAACCAATTCGGTTATAGCGCCAACATTCACAGGACTTTGGTCACATACTGTGTTAACCACGATGAGGCTATTTTCCAATGCATGTTGGACCACGGATTTTATTAAAACTTCCAGTTCTTTTTTTTTTAATCCGGTTGTGAAATAGTATGCAATTGGTTGCTTAAAATTATTTTTCACCCCCTTCACCATAAAAACAAGGGCATGGTCAGCAAATAATCCGTCTTGATTTGATGCAAATCCTTCCAGTTGATCCTTATTAACATTAAAAAGAATTTGTGGCACAATTGACATTTCGTCAAACATGAGACTGCAGAGTCGATCTGGCACATCCTTTTCAGCTAACACTTTATTTATTTTTTCAAATATGATGGGGTTTATACCTGGTACTAATTTAATTTGGCTTAGCAATCGCTTCATAGCTTTTGCTGATGGCAACGCAAAATATTTGCATAACAGCCTGTAGCACTTGGGACTTTTTTTGAAAAGTGACAAAGACATCACTTTTTCCTCAATTGAAAACCGTCTTCCCTTGGATTTCTTTTGAGATTGGAGTTGCATGTGAAGAAACAATTGTGCTGGTTTAGACATATTTTTTGTCACTTGCTGAAATGCAACTTTATTGGACAATTTTTCTGCATTAGCCAATCGTGCTTTGAATGATTGTCCTTTTTTGCGCAAACGACGTATTTCATTTTGAAGATACTTCATTTTTGTCTGGACTGATCTCACTGGTATGCAATTGAACCCACCCCAACGAACATCTGAAAAATGCAAAACATAATGATTAGGTACTTACATATATACTTTGTTTCAAATATTCTAACTTAAAACTGTTTCTTCACAATTCAATTATTTATTTAGTTAATTACTTAAAACAAGCTTTATTTGCAACATCACTCATGTGGAATAACAATATTCCCGCAGGCCAAAAGCTCAACAGTACCACAGTAATAATAGAGAGCAGTGGTGGCCCAGTGGTAACGGCCGCGACTTACGAGTAATAAGTAGGTCGTGAGTTCGAACCCAAGCAGGCGCTTTACTTTCTGTAAATTATTTCATCACCACTGGTCTCAAAACGGTGAAGGAAAACATCGTGAGGAAACCGGCATGTCTTAGAATTAAAAATTCTAAGACATGTGACATCTACCAATCCGCACTGGGCCCGCGTGGTGGATTATGGCTCGCTCCCTTTCACCGAGAGAGGCCTGTGTTCCAGCAGTGTGAACGTTATAGGCTGCTGATGATGACCACAGCAATAGGCTTTAATTATAATGTTGATGACAAATTTTATTACCTTTGAGTATTTTTTCTTCTTTTGATCTGCTTATCACACTATAATTATGTTCCATTACCACGGAATTTTTAGCAGCGGTGCAGTGACTTTTATCTGAAAACATATACAATACATGAATGTTAGTCTAGTGGTTAGTGACCCTGACTGCTGAGACTGAGGTCGTGGGTTCGATTTCCACCCAGGACAAATGTTTGTGTGATGAGCACAATCATTTGTTCTGTGTCTGGGTGTAATTTATCTGTAATATGTACACTACACACCCTCACTCTTCACACTCTCACCCACACTCACACACATCACACGTTCACGCGCGTTTTGGCCCATTCTATGCACTACGCTCATTCATTTACAGTGCTGTTTGTATAATTTTAAGTTACCCATTTACTTTTACTTTTGCATGTTTGCATGTTTACATTGTCTACACTTCAATTGCATAAGATAATGATAAGTGGAAGCGCGGAGTCTCCTAACACAAGCAATTCCTTGCTTAAAAGGTGATCTCCAATAACATGTATCGAAATGCCCTTTGTAATTGAAATAAACAGTTTTTATTTATTATTAATGAAAACAATATGTATCAATATTAATACAATAAAGAATCATGTATGTATTTAGAAATATATAAGTATGTTTATCAGTTGTCTGATTGCCATAGTACAGGCTCTGCCTAGTGTGGGATCAGATAATGGTGTGTTGGTTGTCCAAAGATATTAAAAGATGAATAATTTAATATGCAAGAGAATGCACCATGCTGATAGAATATAAACTAATAAATTATAATACCTGAGGTTGAAGTAGTAAGGAGAGAGGTATTAGTGGAAGGTTGACTAAAACTGACAGCCTCAAACTGCTGGGTCGTAGCAGCGATACCATGACATACACCTGAAAAAATACATACAATACTAATTAATTTTAGATCTACATACATACATAAACTCACGTCTTCTCCCCATTGGTGTAGGGACAAACTACAGAACAACACCTGCTACAATTCTTTCATACTTTTGTCCCGTTGACATTAATATATCTGGTTATACACGCACACCGGTTTCAAGTTAAATAAAAACTTTGATGCTTCTGACTGGAAATTAACAGACATCAGAAATCCTATTCCTCTCAAGGCTGATGGGCTTTAATGAAAATTAAATGATTAAAGAATGGTTATTCCAGAAAGATGGCTAACATACTATAATGATCAATATAATTTTATAAACCTGTTGATGTCCATTTTATGACACCCACCAGAAGAGACAGGGTAGTGGTATTTGCATCTGACACCAAAAGGACAGCACACAAGTGGAAGCACACCAAATGCAGTAATATCAAAGACATGTATCTAACTAATATTTTATAAAAACATACCTGGCGTGGAAGTAGAAGGAAGAGAGGTGCTTGTGGTAGGATGAGTAACACTTAGGCTAGAATCAGATTGCGCAGGTGATACTGAAAAAAAAAATGCAAAATTAAACAGAGCTTATTAATAGATTATAAAAACACAAACAAGAATGGCTCCCTAAACAGGCTGGCTTAGCGAATCATTATCAATCGAAATATGAATCATTTTGAAAGAAATTGCTATCCGTTGATTCATTTGTTCAAAAAATGTATTTGTTTTACGACATAAACAACGGAATGATCATAGGTGAACTGTCCAAATGAAACACTTTACTACTGTTAATGTGTGATAAAAAATACAAAATCCAGCTTCACGAAGATCGCCGGTGTGAAGGTTTGCGCCCCACTGAGCTGCGCATCTTCACGGACGGATCAAAAACAGACAGTGGCACAGGTGCTGGAGTCTTCTCGCAGGACTTCAACATACATATAGCCACACCATTAGGAGTCCACAACACAGTGTTCCAGGCGGAATGCATTGGGATCACTCTTGCTGCCTCAGCCATCATGGCCAGGGCGATTAAAGACCACTCGATCCGCATACTCTCAGACAGTATGGCTGTTCTGCAAGCGCTGGACAGTCACTCGATTGACTCTGGGCTAATATACGAGTGCCACCAGCGCCTCAACCAGGTGGGTAGCCTCAATAATATAACCATTCAGTGGATAAAAGGACACAGCGGTTCGCTAGGTAATGATGCCGCCGATGAACTAGCCAGAAGGGGGTCGAGCATGACACCGGTGGGACCAGAACCAATCGCGCCACTCCCCTTTGGGTTCCTACGCTCTCTGGTAAGGAAACGTACCAGGGATCAACACTTTAAGCTATGGGTCGACCAAAGTGAGTGCAGGCAGGCCAAGGAAGCATTACCTGCCATCGATGCCCGCCTCACAAAACAGGTCCTCCGGCTAGACAAACGACAGCTGCGTATGGTTACAGCAGCAATAACTGGCCATGGGTCGTTTAATAAACATCTATTTGTCATAGGAGCTACAGACAGTCCGCTGTGCAGAGCCTGCATTGAGGACGACGAGACAGCAGCGCACGTGCTTCTAAACTGCCCGGCGATCGCCACATACAGGGCCAAGTACTTCGGTAACCCAGGTACCCTACGTGAGATAGTCAGCAACATCAAGACGTTGCTGGCCTTTCTCGAGGAGCTGGGGTGGATCGAATAACCGATTTCCCACCCGTACGCAAAATACGCGCTCAGACGTGGAGTTGCGGACACCAGCCCGTTCTACCTATTACCTATTACTGTTAATGTGCTCCGCTAATCTTGACCATGCATTGGGTTTTCTATGAAGTAATTTAATATTCAACTCACCAGGCAAATACAGAGTTGGCATTGCCAATGCATTTAGACGCTTAAAGCGATTACGGTCCTCATGAGTGAAGTGAATATCACATATTCTCTTCTTCTTATAAATGTCATAGTCCGTTAGGGTTTCCAGATTGTATCCAACAAGATTAACCCAAGCTTTGAAACGTTCAGGAAATTTGCCAGGATTCGGAAATGAATGCATCACATTGCCTGAAACCAAAGAAAATAATAATATTATTTTTTGTCTTTTAATCACAATTTTGTCCATCATAAGGCTGTCTTTATCAGATTGCTGCATGTAAAAAGACTGTCGATTGTACTATATTTCCTAAAAATGATGTAAATTGTATAGTTACTCTTAACTGAGTTTTACATTAGCGGGAACTTCGTGGGCCTCTATGTAAAATATTATTCATTCAAATCTCAGTTGGAAAAGGCAGACGACTGAATCTTATCTGGTCTGGCAGATGGCACCAGTGGACAATATTAAAATGACGGTGCCAAAAGATTAGTTGGTTAACAGAAGATTAGTTTAAGAAACAAACGAAATCTAGTCTTTTGAAGCTTTGAAGAAAAGCATATTTTTAAGATGTCTATCTAGAGAGATAACAATTAAGAGAACGAAAGGTTTTATAAATGGTTATTAGAAGAATACTGATTAGGCGAGCCGAAAAAAGAAGAGTATAAAAACACATCTTTTTTGAGCAGTTGTTTAAAAAAATGACTTACCAGTATCCTTACATCCGAAAGCGCAACGGTGAGGCATTGTATCTATTTGATAGACACACAAAGCACAAAATAAGCGTCTTTTCGCAAGAATATCACTAAATAGATGTAACAACAGTTTTTCACAACTTTTGTGAAAATTGCTTGGCACAACGTAGCAAGTGACAAATATTAGTTTATGGGTAGTAATCCACTAACAGGACGGAGGAGAAACTCAACTCGACGTCTGATGTAGACAAAACACTCAAAAACCAATAATTAAACACAAAATGAGCACACGAAACACAAACAGGCGCGGACGCAAGTTCAAGTTGCGGCGGCCACTTTGAGTTAATGTTGCCAGAATATATCACAATAAAGATTTCCGTGACAAGGTTGCCATAATCGATAATGCTAGACAGGCACGAAATATAATAATGTGATAATTTCATAAAAAATATTATAATTATTCTCTAAAAAAATGATGATTATTAAATTATATATTTTAATTATTTGAGTTTTTCATTTCTCATTATAGAGACACCTATCGATAATTATGAAACTATTAGTTTCTCTGTTAAGAAAAGTAGGTGGCGACTCTTTCTTTACTAAAGTTGTGCTTGTTCTAACTGTCTCCCCCCTGGATGACATATAGGCAAATGACATGAAACTACTTTTTAGAGATGTACTTTATCCATACTTCCATACTATCCATACTAATTACTAATTTACCATAGCTGGGCACCGTTAATCAAATAGTTAACTTCGTTAATCGTTAATCCGCTACAAAAAAAGTTAGCTTCGTTAAACGTTAAAGCGTTACATTTCGGAAGAATTAACGCAAGTTAACGTTAATCGTTAATCCGTTAATATGTGTAAAATTTCATTTTTATATCGTTGCGTTAGTGAACTAATAAAACATGTTGGTTTAGGATCTGGAAGTTAACAGGTTAGGAACAAAACAAAATACTTGTATAATTCAAATGTGTGATTTAATCGTCGGGCCTAAGGTGCATAATCCTCTTCATGAACATTAACATGTTGAAGTTCTCGTCTGAAAGCGGGGCTCGTTTTGGTGTTAAAATATCTTTGTCGTTTCATACTTGTCTAAGCCAGTTTTTCGCGCCGTGGCGCGGTGCTGTGCGGTAAATAGTAGGCATTGGATTAACGATTAACGGACTTCTGCATATTAACGGAAGTTAACGTGTCCGTTAACATTTTTAAAAGTTAACTTAAAAGTTAATCCGTTAATCAAAATGTTGACTTCGTTAATTAACGATTAACGGATTAACGAGTTAATGCCCAGCTATGTAATTTACTAATAATATTATAAATGGGAAAGTGTGTGTATCTGTTTGTCCGCCTTTCACGGCAAAACGGAGCGACGAATTGACGTGATTTTTTAAGTGGAGATAGTTGAAGGGATGGAGAGTGACATAGGCTATGTTTTTTTTCTTCTTCTTTTTCAGTTTTCTGGGGTGAACTTAGAAAAGTCATGCTTTTCCCATGGACAGTTGTATGTAGCATGTTCGCGTGTGTCCAATGCCCAGAATCTTTATATTCTATCCCCAAATGGAAAGACATATAATAGCGCCTACAGTCGAGTATTAAAATAACATTCTGTTCCAAGATCTCTTCTGTGTTCTAAATCAGGAAAGGGGAACCGTGTTACCTTGAATTTAACGCGAGCGAAGCCATGGGCGAAATCTAGTCCATACTAATATTGTAAGTTAAAGTGTTTTCATCAATCAAGAACGAAAGAGGTTCGAAGGCGATTAGATACCGCCCTAGTTCTAACCGTAACTTATAAGTTGCTGTTTAGGATAAAGCGGGAGAAAACGCCCGGATGTTTCCATTGCGTGGATCGTCTAGAGGAAACGGTGGAGTATACGGTGGAGGTGTGCCCTGCCTGAGAGGAGCACCGCCATGTCCTCGTGGAGACGATAGGCGGCGACGAACTCTCGCGTCCGGCCCTGGTGCGAGCCATGGTACGGAGCGAGAGAACATGGGAAGCCGTCACCTCCTGCGAAGTACGAGAATGCGCGTGAAGAAGGAGGCGGGGTGCTTGAGGGAGTGGCAGTCTCTGCACCTTCACGTCCCTAGCCACCGCAGGAGGACACGCCCCGGGCGTTGGGAGTCCCCGGCAACTAGGGTTGTCAACTTTTTTTCATGCAATTAAAGTACTTTGGTTATTATAGGTAAGAAAAAAAAGTACATGGTTTAAAAATAAAGTACGATTTGTTTTTCTTTGTTATTATTATATTTTAAAACATATTTTTATTGCTTTTTGCAGTTTGCATCAAATAAATTTCAAGTTGCAAAAAGTATTTACGACTAATCTTTTCAAATTCCCAAAGAAATCAAATCTTGCAAAATAAAGTATTTTCGTGTACTTTATTTTTCTCATAAAGTATAGAGTACATTTATGTGAAATAACGTACAATACTTTATTATAAAGTACGGGTGGTAACCCTACCGGCAACCGTAGGCGCGAGCTTGCGGTTGGCGAGCAATGGGTAGCTCGCTGCCCGGTAAGGATCAGGCCCGTGTCGACGGTGCGTACTGTTCTACGCGCGTCTCAAAGAGATGTCAGCAACAACTGCAGGGGTCCGCTAGGATCAATGCCTGCCAAGGTCGCGAGATTTGTTCGAAAGAGATACCGTGGCTTTGGCATATGGGCAACTGAAGGAACACACGTGGGTTTTAGTCAGTAAAAGTCTGACACGCCCTAGCTCCAGCCAGAGCGGAAGGTGTCATTTGATGATTTCCCACCCATAAAAAAAAACCAATCTATGACCAGTTAGTAAAAATAAACTAAAATATTTAATCTTAACATTTAATTTTAAATGGTAGAATGCTTATTGAAGTGTGTAGTACGAAAATATATTAAAAATATATTCAGAGTGCGTGGTTTAATATGGAATAAAACTTTTTTACAAAAAAAAAAAAAACGACCGACTTCCTTAAAAACACTTCAAAGTGAAAAATTACTTTAATTTCGCAAGTCGGTGTCTTAGGATTTGTATTTAGGGTTTTTGCCACCATTATTTTTAAATTTTTAGTTATGGTATCTACTCTGCAGTAATTCCAAACAAACAATGCATATTTATGCGATAGCAAAAATCGCGGTTGATTTCTTCCCGTGGGTGTCGTAAAAGGCGACTAAGGGACTTACTAGAAGAGAAGGGAGAATGGGCAGCAGCGTTCACTATGCATTTTACCACCATACTGCGATCGCCAACCCGCCTGCCAAGCGTGGAGATTATGGCAAAGTCCCCCAAATTGGGGGAGGCTTATATTCCTGTGGACGTCTTTCGGCTGATGATGATGATGACACAATGTAGGATAGGTAAATGTGTATTTCATTTTTGGCAACTAGATAATAAGATTTATCTGCCAAGTAGCAAATTTCTTGCAATTTTATACCTTTGCGCCATATATGTAATGTTCAACACTAATAGTATTCAAATATTTTTATTAACAATAAATTAGAATCACAGTTTAATCAGACTGAACCTCAGGTGCCCTGCCTGACCTCCAGGCCACATTTTTTTCCTAATTATAATATTAATATAAGAAACATATAAAACAGTACCTATATAATAAGTCTTAAGTACTAATATATCAAATCTGTATCAATTCTAGTAAATATTATGTAAAATCACAGACACAGTACAAGTCATCATCATCATCATCATCATTTCAGCTGAAAGACGTCCACTGCTGGACATAGGCCTCCCCCAAGTACAAGTAACTGCTGATAAAATTCATTAATAAAAACCACAAATATACTACTACTTCAAACGGATACCTACCTAACAAATCTTAAAATTTAATAAAAATCAAATAGAGACTACTAATTCAAACAGGTACAAATCAAAGCTTAAAATCTAATAAAAATCACAAATATATTTTTAATTCTCACAGGTACTGATCAAATCTTATAAACGTGATAAAAATCAGAAGTGGACCTATACTACTAATTAAAACAGGTAAAAATCAAATCCAAAACTTATATAGATCTACAAAAAACTAATTATTCATTTTGTTTAAACACTACTGTAAAATTTTCATCTTTTTCCTATGCTATTGCTCTTGAATTTCTGTATCTGTTTTCCATATACTTCTTCAAATCTTTTCTATAATCTTTTAATATACAATCAAATTTTCTTTTCGATTTTTGTAGACTATCATTTTCATTTGGTGGAGGTCCAATTTCTGACACCAGCGTTACAGGATTAGCCCATCCAGTTGAGCCAAATAATTCATTCATTAGCTGCAAAAAAATATATATCTTTATTAGCATTACATTACAAACACCTGCAGCATTTTATCATAAATTAATCTATATTTAACAGTGACAAAATGTTATAGGGTTTTTCTTTGTGGAATTATTCAGTAGCAGTCCAGAGTCTGGAATTGTGCCCAGTTGATGTCAATAAGCTCGCTCCCTATTACATAGGACTTAAACATAACTGGTGAAATGTCGGTGTACTATAAGTACACATCTGCCTAGCCTTTCAGAGAGACAAGGAGTGATGATATGTTCTTTTAACAAAATTAGATATGCATTCATAAATTATTAGTAATAACTTTCTGCGCCATTAAAGGTATTTGATTACACAAAGTTGGTAATTGTAACATATTTACATAATAAAGAAATAAGTAAAGTAATAAAATTATCTTACACCAAAGTACGGCCATGTTGCCTATCATTTCTAGATGTGGCATTATGATCCACTATCTTTTTTAGATGGTTTTTTTGGCTATTAATTTTTGACCAGCACTGGGTACCATTAACATTATATTGTGCGTCGCACATCTTTGCTATGATATCATATACCATCTTATGAATCATTTTTTCAAGAAGCTCTCTATTTTCACCATATAATGTGAGTGCATCAACAACAAAATGCACCTCTCGTTCCATATAAATAGTGATGGTGACTCTTGATCTACTGAAATAAAACAAAATAAAAATAAGCACTTTTTACTAATATACTACATTAATTGTTTGTGAGGATTTATCTTACTGAATTCACTAATATTGGCTGAATGGATTTGAATGAAACTTGGCACATAGATAAACATACCCTGGAATAAAACAGGATATTTTTAATATAAGTACTGAAGAAAATGCTTTTATAACTTTTTAATTGATAGAATCTGAGACAAGTTCCTGTACTAAAATAATTTACTGTCCACATTGACCAAAGCATAGAACACTTGTATCTTTGTTATAGATTGAGTATTGGAATAAAACTGACCACATAAACTGTCACATGATATTTTATTGAAACAGATCAGGCACATTCAGCTAATAAGTATCTGCTCATAACCAGTTATAAATACTTACCATATTGTTCTGTTTGTTCATTCAGCAGTGATTCTGGTTGTTGGCTGTACATATTTGCATCAAAATCATGCACCAATTGCTGTACATATTCTCTATTTGTAAACAGCGAGTACCAGTTCAATGAACATTTTTGATTGATAAGACATTGGTTGTAGACACTATTAAACTGTAAGTTAGATCTTGCTAACGTTGTGATGGGTAAAACATTTGCATAACAATCGTTTGAACAGTCTAATGTGAGCATGACAGAAATTTGTCGCTCGTTAGGCTCGTCGGCTATATTCACTTGAATACTCATGATTGCTTAATAGTTTTCCTTTTTATATACACTATATATTTGTTTATCTTGTTTTGTTAGGTTGCGACTGTAGCCAGAAGCACAATTTCTAAAATGTAATGTTTTTTTTTTTTTTTTTTGCTTTTGGCAATTGAGCCGATGTCGACTATTCTGCCAGAGTCACGTTTAGACGGTAGCGCAGCGGCGAGCTGTTGACTTTATTTATACTTTGTGGAAGGTTTACAGATGCTGTTAGTCGTGAGGTTAGTCGTATTTAAAATTTTAGATTATTGCCGTTTAAAAAAGTTGTTAAAATTTGAATAATTTTGGGGGAGAAGTGAAATAAAAGGGAATGAAAGTTAGTTGGGAGAGGAATGTTACACTTGGAAAGTTCTTCATAGAGATCGAAAGATTTGGTATTCAAGGAGCAGGAGAAGAATATATGGTCCAAAGTACCATCCGCAAGACCGCATTCACAGAGGGAGCTATTCCTAACATGGATCTTATTCAGAAACACTGGGCTACAACAATGTCCGAGTCGCAATCTGCAAAGCGAAGAAACAGTTCTTTTGGCCAATTTTGGGTACTTAAAAAACCAAGGCTTCCGCTGGATGTCAGGCTGTATGGATGAATAGTAGATACCCTTGACTTTTGAGGTCTCATTCCACTTTTTGGTCCATGAGTCGAACAGTTTGGGTTTGGCACCATTTCGCAAATCGTAGTTATGCGCTACGTAGTGCTTTCGATCAACCGGATTTGATGTGGCATACTTTGCTAACGAGTCAGCGCACTCGTTGCCAACAATCCCCGAATGACCAGGGATCCAGGCTATCTCGATATCTAAGCCGTTTTGGGAACAGTCAAATAACAAGCTCTTAATTTCTAAAATGATTTTACTATGGATTTTACTACGGAGTTGATTCTGTTTTAGGGCCTGAATACTACTACGGGAATCTGAAAAAATGACTGATTTTGTAATTTGGTGTGACTTGATATAGTGTATGGCAGTGGCGTGCACAGGGTTTTATGATCGGGTAGGCAATTCAAAAAAAAAAAACGTCTTTCGTAATTGCTCAAGTTAGTGAAGAAAAACTCACTAGGTGGTTTAAAAGTTTGAAATGGCGATTTCCTGATAATGCCAATAAATGATTTCGGCCACCTTAAATATCTGATCCAGGTGAGTGATAGTTGAAAAAGGCCCTTCATGTGATTCGTATATGTAAATATATTTAATAGGTAAATTAAGTACGGGTAACAGCAAAAATAATAAAGTAAACAAACTCATTTATAAATGACATCTACGCGTCTATCTTTTTTAAATATGATTTTAAACCATCGTCATAAATAGTTGGTATGCGTCTTCATTCGACCAATAATTCTTTTTCCGTCGAAAGCACAGAAAGATGTGTAGGTACTTGTTGTTGACTTTGTGTTTCTTAAATAACTTCTCTCAATACGATAATTACCAAAATCTTTGAGCAAGCCGTGGGATAGTAATCATGTAAATCTGCAAATCCCGAACAATTCCACACTGTACCTACTCGAACTACTAAACTAGCAAGGAAAAAAATAATAAATGTGTGTAAACAACAACATGGCCGGTTTTAGTTGCTTAATTATTACTATGAAACTTACGAGTTGCATTACCTCTTTGCTGGGTTATAATTCTCGTTACTCAGGTACACATTTCCATTTAGATACACTTTTTAACAAACACACATTTTCAACACAAACCTCACAATCGAACAACATTTTGAAAAAAACAAACAAACAGCGTAGTAAGTAAAAATTAAAACAGTTCAAAAAACTAATTGAAATAAGCAACAAATCTACCTAAATATTAACGTTTGTAAATGAATTAATCACAAGAAAACTCAATCAAAATAAAAACATAAAACAGCGCGCTTCACATGTACGAAATCAATATGGATCCTTTCGTAAACAAACAATTTCTAAATTTTGATAACTAAAACGTTGACAAATAAAATTGCATCATTGCGAATCGTAATGTTCCTGAGGCTACGTACATATTCAACTTGATCGCATAATACTCACAGCGCGCTGTGATAATACTCACCAATCACAGGCGTCCATGCGCCATCATTGAATGACGCAGGGAAGCCTGTGATTGGTTATCCTGCGGCAGGACTTCGCTTTATGTGTGCAATGTATAGACACGAAAATGTAGAAGAAATTAACACTACATGCGTACATTTATGAATGAAATAAAGACACGATCGTTCGCTGCCTGCTTACGTTGCGATCTATTATGAATGCGTTGCCGTAGTAAATAGAACGGTATGAACGTTGCTATTATATTTACATTAGGCGTTTAAACTTTTTGAATGGTTTTATTACTTACTATTAGTATAATTCTTTTATTTTTGAAATATAAGTAACTAGTCCTTATCTAGGGTCTATACCCTAGGGTCTGCAGTGTCTTTTTGCCTATATGGACTGCACGCCACTGGTGTATGGCTTCTAAAATGCCAATACACTCCCCAGTAAAAACTGATGTTTCTGGTGGACATTGAAAGAGTAGGGCAATTTTTGAATTTTGGAAGTATACAGATACTCCTGTACATTCTTTTGGTGATAATTTTGATGAATCAGTAACCGCTGTGTTGCTTCTGGAAACGATCGTTTCCAAACAAAAGAACCGAAATTTGCTTGTGGAAACAATTGTTTCCAAGTCTTCATTTTTGTTAAACAACTTAAAACTCTATTAATATGACCTTAGAGTCCTTTCAAAACCTCTTGAAATCATAGACTAGGAACAGATTTACCGAATGAACGCAAATTCACAACACCCATAGACAAAATTATATTTAATCTCTTGAAGTGAAATTGAAGTCACCATTTTATAACTTTCTGTGATCGAAGTTAGTGAGTGCTCCACGAAAAAATGCCGTAAGTATCCAAATTTATTGTTTATTATTTAATTTAAGGTACCAAATTAATGTAGAAGATGTATGCTCTGATATTTTAATCTTTTATTTATCTAAACTTTTAGTGAAATGTGATAAAATCCAAAGAATCGAACACGCTTTTTTGTTGTTGTATGTTTACATGTTTTAAAGTGGTAATTTATAGTGAAACTACTTAAAACTACGGACAATTATGTGTGAAATAGTAAAGTTAAGACATCGCTTTGATCATAAGTACTATAATATCATATTAATATCTTGTAGAACAGCTGGATTACGTAAATTTTGGCGCCAAGTAAGAACGTAGTAACAAATTATTGCACTGGCGACAATCGTTTCCAAGAAGCAAAGTAAGTTTTAGTGTTAGGGTTGGCACGCGGTGTCTTTAACGCTTGTTTTTTTGATCGAAATTAAATGTAAGGGTTTGAGTGGTTTTTCGGTTTGGTTGATAATTTAATAATTGAATACTTGATAATTTTATACTGTGCCATACGGTCATTTTTTTTTACATAGCATGTATTATGTTAATATTAATTGTATTTTTGTATTAAAATGAGGTTTGGGCAATACTTATTACTTGGTTCATTAATTACTTAAGTAATAATATTACATACCATATTTAATATAATACTACTTTCGCCCGCGGTTTCACCCGCGTTGTTCCCGGTCCCGTGAGATTCTTGGGATAAAAACTCCAAGTGTCCGAAAAAAGTCTCCAGGGTCCCAATTATCTCTGTACCTATCAAAACTGGTTCTGCCATTTAGGTGTAAAGACGTAACAAACATAAAAACTTACTTTCGCTTGTATAATATTAGTAATTTATTGGTGTGTGTTTGTTCTGTAGGTGGTGGTGGCTCTAGTAGAGGAAGAGGGTATGGGGGAGAAAGTGGAAGAGGGGGAACGGGAAGTAAAAGGGAGGGTATGGGGAATGGAAGTGAAAGGGGGGGTAGGGGGAAGTGAAGTGAAAGGGGGGGTAGGGGGAAGGGAGGCCGATATTCGAGGATATTCGAGGACGTCGTCGATTGATATTCGAGGACGACGTGACGTTAGATGATAAGATACCTAAACATTATTTTTTAAATTTATGTACAAAATAAACTAAACGAAATAAAAAAGTATTTTATTAAATCATCCGACAATAAAATTAGGACGACGCAACCCTAGCGCTAGCGCTAGACGATAAGGGCAGCCATCTTGCATTCCGATGGGCTCGCTGTCATAAATGTGCATTTTTAGGTACTCAGGTAGCGTATGTATTTTGTTTTGAAATAATTATAATATTCTTATTCATTGCAAGTGTCGTATATTTAAAAAAACTACATGATTTACTGATTCCATCTATACCTTTATACAAATAAAGTTAATATTATAGTTTTCTGTAATCTCCACCTAAATACGACATGTCATTTATCCCAAATTTGCGCACTAGCCCTCTTTAATTAAAGATTATGATTATAAATTTATGTATATGTGTATATATTTCTATACAAAATTAAAGTTTAGTAATCTACCTACAAGTAAATACTAATATTTTTGTCCTATGACTTATGGTTATGGTGTAAAATTTACTTTGATTACATGTCGCAATTTGGCAGTGAATTACGCAGACCACAAAGTTTTCGTTCGGTTTTACATTTTTTTTTACCAAATTATTATGTCTTTTATGAAATTATTTTTGATTAAAACGATGAAATAACTAAAATACTTTATGAAAATTAAAAAAAAAAGTACACTTATCGACCTTGTTTTGCTATAAAACCTTATATTTTAATAGAAGTAGGTGATATGCTTGTTCTCAAATTTTCTGGTTATTTATAAATATAATTATATTAAGAACTCGAGAAAAAAGTGACTAATATATATTGCATAATTCATTGGCTACACAAAACAGTTTTTTTTTTACAATAAAACCTATCCAATCGGTAGTAAATTAAGTTTTTGTTACCACATGTCACAGCGCGTTACGCGAAGGAATGCGCCGAGCAAAGTTCGGCGACTTTTTTGTTTTTGCAAGCAATCGAGCGGGTAAAGAAAAAATTCCATCCTTCCCAATAACGTTTGATGGCTAACTCGAAGTCGCGCCTTGTGTTTTGAGAATTCCTCGAGATTCCCAGTCCCAAAACGGCCTTTGGTTCGAAATGGATCGTTTCATATGCAGCGGAAAAGACGGGCAGGATTGGATATTGATAAACAGGCGAGGAGAGGTTTTTAAGCTCTCTGTACCTATTTATCAATAGAGGAACTGTTTTATTTGTCCAATAGGTAGTGTTATTGAAGGAAAGGTCGATTTGCTCTAAAATTGGGAGTAAGGGATGGGATGAAAGAGAGAATACCTTGGACAGGAAACGATCAGCCAAATACTGTCTTCGGGACAGCGTTATCGCGCTCACGCCAACTCGGAACGGGTGTTAGCGCGCTAGGGCAATTTTTGAATTTTGGAAGTATACAGATACTCCTGTACATTCTTTTGGTGATAATTTTGATGAATCAGTAAAGAAAAAATTCCATCCTTCCCAATAACGTTTGATGGCTAACTCGAAGTCGCGCCTTGTGTTTTGAGAATTCCTCGAGATTCCCAGTCCCAAAACGGCCTTTGGTTCGAAATGGATCGTTTCATATGCAGCGGAAAAGACGGGCAGGATTGGATATTGATAAACAGGCGAGGAGAGGTTTTTAAGCTCTCTGTACCTATTTATCAATAGAGGAACTGTTTTATTTGTCCAATAGGTAGTGTTATTGAAGGAAAGGTCGATTTGCTCTAAAATTGGGAGTAAGGGATGGGATGAAAGAGAGAATACCTTGGACAGGAAACGATCAGCCAAATACTGATTCACGGGACAGC
Source organism: Aporophyla nigra (assembly GCA_947507805.1). Classification (NCBI taxonomy): domain Eukaryota; kingdom Metazoa; phylum Arthropoda; class Insecta; order Lepidoptera; family Noctuidae; genus Aporophyla; species Aporophyla nigra. The sequence continues at coordinate 7,777,821 of OX382319.1, read as the reverse complement.
GTTATCGCGCTCACGCCAACTCGGAACGGGTGTTAGCGCGCTCAAATCGATGTGAGCGTAACACGGAACGCGCCCACCGTGAGCGCTGTCAAATTGACAGTTGTGTTGTTTTGTTTTGAGTGGAATAAATAACATTACATTTTCATAAAATGTAATGTCACAGCTGTCAATTTGACAGCGCTCACGGTGGGCGCGTTCCGTGTTACGCTCACATCGATTTGAGCGCGCTAACACCCGTTTCGCGCTCACGCCAACTCGGAACGGGTGTTAGCGCGCTCAAATCGATGTGAGCGTAACACGGAACGCGCCCACCGTGAGCGCTGTCAAATTGACAGTTGTGTTGTTTTGTTTTGAGTGGAATAAATAACATTACATTTTCATAAAATGTAATGTCACAACTGTCAATTTGACAGCGCTCACGGTGGGCGCGTTCCGTGTTACGCTCACATCGATTTGAGCGCGCTAACACCCGTTCCGAGTTGGCGTGAGCGCGATAACGCTGTCCCGTGAATCGTCATTGATGACGTCATGACAGGCGCCATCTTGCGATAACGCCGACCATGCCCCGAACCGATAGATACCGTAACGCTGGTGTCACAAATTGGACCTCCACCAAATGAAAATAATAGTCCACAAAAATCGAAAAGAAAATTTGATTGTATATTAAAAGATTATAGAAAAGATTTGAAGAAGTATATGGAAAACAGATACAGAAATTCAAGAGCAACAGCATAGGAAAAAGATGAAAATTTTACAGTAGTGTTTAAACAAAATGAATAATTAGTTTTTTGTAGATCTATACAGGGTTATTTGTAAAACACCGGCAACCTCTCAGGACTATGTTACTAACATCATAATCAACAACTTTTGTTTTATGACTTTTAAAAATTAATCATATTTTAGGTCATCCGATTTTCATACAAAAATCGGCCGCCCGTCTATAGGTCACGTTTAAGCGCCCCCTCCGCCCAAACCCCGCTTCCCTCGCTAATGTACTACATTTTCTTTTGTTTCGCATAGACTTCGTAACATTTAGAGCGTTCAATTTAAATATTTTTATTTTTGTATGAAAATTTGATGAACTAAAATATGATGAATTTTTAAAAGTCATAGAACAAAAGTTGTTGATTATGATGTTAGTAACATAGTCCTGAGAGGTTGCTGGTGTTTTACAAATAACCCTGTATAAGTTTTGGATTTGATTGTTACCTGTTTTAATTAGTAGTATAGGTCCACTTCTGATTTTTATCACGTTTATAAGATTTGATCAGTACCTGTGAGAATTAATAATATACTTGTGATTTTTATTAGATTTTAAGCTTTGATTTGTTCCTGTTTGAATTAGTAGTATCTACTTGATTTTTATTAAATTTTAAGATTTGTTAGGTAGGTATCCGTTTGAAGTAGTAGTATATTTGTGGTTTTTATTAATGAATTTTATCAGTAGTTACTTGTACTGTGTCTGTGATTTTACATAATATTTACTAGAATTGATACAGATTTGATATATTAGTACTTAAGACTTATTATATACTGTTTTATACATATGTTTCTTATATTAATATTATAATTAGGAAAAAATGTGGCCTGGAGGTCAGGCGGGGCACCCGAGGTTCAGTCTGATTAAACTGTGATTCTAATATAGTGTTAATAAAAATATTTGATTACTATTAGTGTTGAACATTATTTACATACCTATCCCAATACATATCGCACCCCTAGATCTAAAGGGAACTAACTCAAAATTCTTAACTCTCTCAATAAACCAGATTCAAAACTATATCCAATATTCGACTCCAAATATTGGAAATAGTTTTACATCTGGTTTATTGGTCGATAGGTATTGAAATGACAGACTCGAAGGTGTGCATAACTGAAAAATTAAGAATTTTGAGTTAGTTCCCTTTAGATCTAGGGGTGCGATATATGGCGCAAAGGTATAAAATTGCAAGAAATTTGCTACTTGGCATATAAGTCTTATTATCTAGTTGCCAAAAATGAAATACACATTTACCTATCAGTTACATTGTGTCATCATCATCATCAGCCGAAAGACGTCTACAGGAATATAAGCCTCCCCCAATTTGGGGCTTTGCCATAATCTCCACGCTTGGCAGGCGGGTTGGCGATCGCAGTATGGTGGTAAAATGCATAGAGAACGCTGCTACCCATTCTCTAGTAAGTCCCTTAGTCGCCTTTTACGATACCCACGGGAAAAAATCGGATGGTGTTATTCTTTACGTCCGGAACCACAACATTACACTGTTACATTGTGTATAACTTCAGTTTTAAGTAATTAAACAACTTAGATCATATGTTATTTTACAGAATGTTAGAAGAAAAACTACAAAATAGAAACATTAATTAAATCAACATTTATTGAATCTTAATAAGTAAGATTACATTGAAGTAAGATTACACTGTTATTGTTCTTCCATTTTCAAAATCAATATACAATCATTCTTCCTTAGGTGCAAAGCGAGTTATGAGTACCCTATATTATATTGTAGTCTGTGGTTGTGAGGTTTGAAGGTTGATTGACGTTTAGAAAGCATTGTTAGCGCGTTCACGAGCGTACCGAATTGTTGACAGTTGTCAGCTGTCATAATCGTGATATCCAAATCGGAACGCCAATTATTGCTGTGAGCGCCGTGAGCGATATTTTCCAACTCGGAAAGCACCCGGTGATTTAGGGCATGGTCGGCGTTATCGCAAGATGGCGCCTGTCATGACGTCATCTAGAACGATTCACGGGACAGCGGGGACAGCGTTATCGCGCTCACGCCAACTCGGAACGGGTGTTAGCGCGCTCAAATCGATGCGAGTGTTAGATTCATTGTTTATTGGATAATCAAGTGTTGTCGTTTTTGTGAGACAATACATTCCTAGGTACTTCGAGAACGAAGTACTTGTCAGTCTGGCCGTGTTAGATTATTCATTTTGATATTTTATAATTGTTGGTTGGATAGTGACATCTGTCACATTTACGAAACATTAAACCAATATAGAAGTACCTAATTTGACTAGATAAAGTGTTTACAGAAACTAATTGTTATAACTAGTAAAAATAACTAAGATTTTATAACTATAAATAATTAAGAAGTATTTAATTATACTTGTAGTATATCCTAGGTTTTATATTGGCATTTTACTTTAATGTGATGATTCAAATGACTGTCACAATACTGTCAGTTTATATTGACATTCTTTTAATTGATTCGTAACTGAGAAGTTACGAATCAGTTCTTATTGAATGGCTTAATAACCTTAAAAAGTTTTAAAAGTGTTTCACTACATAACAATGGTTTATTATTATCTGTGTTAGAAGTTATTAAGCCAAAACGTGTAATGATCTGTAATTTGTTCAAAATGACGGTAGGTGTAGTGTGAGGCATTTCCGCACGATATTCGACGTTGGTAGGATATAAAAAGGATTGTAATCATGTTATCGGGGCAGTTCCTCGGCAGATACTCAGTTGGTCAGTTCTAGTGTTGTGATTGTGTGGAAAAGATCGACCAGAGGCCACGTAAGTTAAGTAATTGATATTATATCCTAATTATTGCCTATTATGACAATGTTGTTGTACTGGTTATAGTGTTGCCATATTGCTAATGTTTTAAATCATATAAATGGAATATTCATATTCTTTTCTAGACATTGTTGTAATTGTGATTATGTTAATATTATTCAGAGTTCTCTTGGACAATGGTCCAAGAGATAGTATTAATGTATTTAAGATAATGATAATGTATGGCAATGTAAGAAATGGGTTTATATAGTACTTCAGTACTGTTTCCATGGAGTTTCTTGTCCTTCTTCTCCATGAAGACCTAGTTTTGGAACGGACGACTAGCTTTCTGATTAATACTGACAAGCCTAATTGAAATATATGTGTAGTCTTGTCTTTCTGTGCTTTATTTAGTGAAACCCTTTCCCAACAAACCGTATTCATAAGAACCTTCATACACAGTAAATAAACCGTAACCATTCTGATACACAAGGCTTTATATTTGGTATATTTATATAATTCTCTTAATTATTTATAGTTATAAAATCTTAGTTATTTTTACTAGTTATAACAATTAGTTTCTGTAAACACTTTATCTAGTCAAATTAGGTACTTCTATATTGGTTTAATGTTTCGTAAATGTGACAGATGTCACTATCCAACCAACAATTATAAAATATCAAAATGAATAATCTAACACGAGCGTAACACGGAACGCGCCCTTTATCTGTCATCTGTGACATCTGTCAAACGAGGTGTTTTATTACTATAGATAATGATGTGTAAACGGCACATAATTAGGATTTAGATGGTTTTATAGTTAACTAGTTCCAATGTCAATGAACTACCGAAACTAAATAGACTCATAAAGAAATAAAATACTCGAATTTCGAATTTCGAAGATTACTTGAACTCGTAATAACTATAAACAATACATGCCGCATATATATCGATGCCTGTGATAAGTATTTAGTTCAAACATGGAAAAACTGCCAATTTGTAGAATATGTTTAGTGCAGAATGTTCGTATGTATGTAGTCTTCAACAGAAACTTGCACAAGCTATATGAGAAGCTGACTGATATACCGGTAAGTTTATGTATTAATACGAATTAAATTACCTATATGATGTTTTATATATTTAAATGCGAATCATAAACGAGAATATATCAAAGAAGGATTAAAAGTCATATTAAAGTACACATTGTTGTAAACAAGCATGTTACAAATTTGAGAATGCTTGGAAACATGCTGATCTTGCTCCAGAGGAATGTCTAGAAATCAAACTGCTTACTAACTTAATGGTATAGCTAAGATTTTTTATGACACTGATTTGTATTCTCTGATTATTTTAACTCATAAACGAATTATTTTTAAAAGAGTAACCGTGGAGTTTCTTGCCGGCTCTTCTCCATAGGAACCAACAATTTGGAACCGTGCACCTAGCTTCTGACGTTTCATAAGTGCCCATGTAGGTTTATATGAAATAAAAATATTTTGATTAGATTTGATTTGACTTGTAACTTGTTACAATGTTAGGAAATTCATATGCTTGCCTTTGTCATGTTCGTAAATATGTGAGCTCCATGTATTTGTCAGAATATTATTAATTTATCTCTCATTGCTTCATTTTCATTTCTTTTACCTCTTGTAGTATGGTAACTTTATTTTAGGTGCATGGTCTCCATATATAATTATACTAGCTTTTGCCAGCGGCTTCGCCCGCGTGGATGTTGAAAATTATCCCGTGGAGATTCCCACTACCAGGATAAAAAGTACCGTATGTGTTAATCCAGGTTGTAAACCATCTGTTTGCCAAATTTCATTTAAATCGGGTCCGTAGTTTTTGCGTGAAAGAGGAACAAACATCCATATGTCTATACATCCATACATTCAAACTTTCGCGTTTATAATATTAGTTAAAAGTAAAAAGTTTGTATTTTAGCTGAAAATTTGTTTTATAAAACTTTTTGTACTTTTTCAGCATACCAACGTCTCGTTTGGTTAATGTATGAGCTTTCACAGCTTTTAGTAGGTACGGTGGTGTTAATCAAAGAACGAAAGTATATTCACATCATTTATTATCATTTCTAATTTTTTACCAATTTTAAAAACACAGATCATATCATATTAGTTTATTATTAAATGATGTAACATATACTTTCTTTCTTCTGTGAAAGCTCATACATCGACCAAACGAAACGTTGGTTCGCCGTAAAAGGACAACAAGGTTTTTAAAATAAATTTTCAGCTAAAATACAAACTTTTTGAATCAAACTTAAGTTTATTTGAAAAGTACTAATAAAATGCTTATAAGAAATATGACTGTCTGGACTGAAAGCCTCAAAACAAAGTAGGGTCCTGCTGGCTTGATGAAAGTTTTACAGGTGCATTACTCATTAAATAATCGTGATTTTAAAATTAAACTAAGGTAATTTTAAGGTACTAATACACCGCTAAACGGGACCATATAAGATTTGTCTATAGACCTTCAAACAACGGAGGGTCCTGCTGGAATATAATTGAATATTACGCTGTAACAATTAAGGTACTTACTAGTTTTTTACTTATACGATTCGGAAGGTACTAAATACTATGCTCGTTAACATTTAACTTTCAATCGGATTAAACGTAGGGTCCTGCTGGGTATACATTTTGGTAGAGGCAACTAGAATCAATTCTATTTCATAGATATATTCATGTCAACTTATATTATATTATAAAGCCAAATGGATATCATTGACATTGGTGAAAGAAAACTGAAACACTTAAATAAAAAATAACTAAGTCACCAATCTGCCTTGAGCAACAGTGGTAATCGATGCTCATACTTCCTCTATATGAGGAGGATAGAAAGCATTACTGACCACCAACTGTGGGCTTTATAATTTAATGTAAGATTGAAAGTATTTTCTTCCTATAAACAAAATAGGGTAAGTCAATTAATTTTGTTACAGTTTGTGACTAAAGACAGAAGGCCAATTCTTGCTTGTTTCATCTGCTGCACTAAATTAAAGCAAAGCTACCAGTTGCTTAGAAAATGTCTGGAATCCGAAGAGCAGTTAGTAGATATGATGAGTAAGGATTATGAGGTGAGGTATTCTTCAACATATATTTAATTTAATATCGAGCTCATACCATACACAGGATAAGTTTTTATCCAGTGCGCAAACTGTAACCATGAATTCAGCATATCATTCTAGACCCCCCAGCGTAGTAATTTTTCGTGGGTTATACAAAAAAAAAAGAAAAAAGCAGCTGTTCCATACATTTTGACCCCGTAGGTATTGCATTTTTCTATGAAACAGCTGATATTTTTTTGTAAAACCGACGAAAAATTTCTGCGCAAGGGTGTCTAGAATGATATGCTGTATTCATGGTTACAATTTACGCACTGGATAAAAACTTATCCTGTATAAATTGTGTCTGGATTTCAACCATACCATTGGGTGTTAAATGTTGATATGTAAAGAAGAAAAAGAAAGAAAATACGTTTATTTGCGGTAAATATGACGCAAAGACAAACTATACACAACATAAATATTAAAAAAATAGCTGGAGAAAATATGCGTCAAATCCACGCAAAACGGCCATCGCTCAGCATAATACTGCGACTATGTGCGAGACAGAGCCCCAGCGCTGGTTTTCAGCGACAGCCGGCGCTGACGTGTGACGTCGGACGGTACAGAGTAAAAAGAAGTATACAATACTAAATCTTAAACAATAAATACATAAAGCCATACATAAAAATTGCGTGTGGTGCTGGACATACAGAATAGCACCACCCCATATCTTCCTGTAGGTGCCGTCCTGGATTGGGGGAGGCCTATGTCCAGCAGTGGACGTCTTATGGCTGAAATGATGATTATGTACAGTTTTGTAAAAAGTGTGTTTGTTTATAATTATTTTGTGTTAAATATTTCACATAATACTGCTACAAATTCTGTATGAAACGCGGACGTGGCAGTTTGAACATGGTCCTCACTTGTCAGTGCGAGCTATGCAACAATAGTTTGTGCATTGGTCAGTGAGATTGGTAGCCTGGCCGACTCTTCAGGGTACATTGGACCTTTTTAAGTGTTCTCACTTGTGGATTTTTTAAAATGAGTTTGGTATATTGGCAAGGTGTGTGCCTGTAGGACTGCGATCACTGGCAAGTTTTCCAAATTCATACACAAAGAAATATCTTTTTTCAGCCCAATATTTTAATAGACGAAGACTGCTTAGATTCATACTGTGGGTTTGTTAAATCTCCAATAGTGCACATAAGTATAGTTGATGAATGCCAAACAAAAAGCAACAATATTACTATCAAACAAGAGTTACCATCTGTTTGTGAGGGACTAGATGAGTTTATCGAGCCCTTGGGGGAGCATCATAGTGATGGTACGTTTTTCAGAACAAATAATATCATCAAATAATATGTTAAAATAAGATAAAGATCAAATTATTTTAAACTAGCTTTTGCACGCGTTATTTACACACATAAACATTCTTCTTGAATCACTTTATCTATTGATGAAAACTGCATTTAAATCCGCTGCGTAGTTAAAAAGATCTAAGCGTGCAAACGCGGGAGGCGACTTTGTTTTATAGTATTTGTATGTAGAGATTAAACAAGAATGTTTTGAACTGTGCTTCAAATTTTTGGTAGTGTTTAGTTTAATTTAACTCAACCGAAACCACATTATATTGTTAAATAAAACATATATTAATATTAAACTAGAAATAATCTTGAGTGTTTTTGTCTACTTACAGAGCTAGAACCGGAAAATTTACACCAAAGCTATCTAGTTGAATCTGATTCAGATGATGGTATACCTTTAATGGAGTTTAAAACTGAAGTGGTAGAAGAAGAAGTATGTAAGAGGAAACAAGAAGGCAGCGAGACTAAACGTAAGTTTTAGAAAATTAAACTATAGGCAAGCAGACAGGCCAATGGTTTTACTAGGATGTGTACTTAACGGGTGTAGGCTTACATGTGCAATGTTGACTTCCATACACAGGAATGTGAAACCTGCGGCCTAATTGCGGAACACATTATTGGCAAATGATTGAGACTAATTGGTTTCGTTTTTATCGCAGTTTGTTTACGTTACTCCCATAAAGTGTGAAACCAACGGCTAGTCGGTTTGGACGATAAAGAGTGAACAATATGTGTTAGAAAAAAAACCGGCCAAGTGCGAGTCGGACTCGCGCACCGAGGGTTCCGTACAAACCTGCAGGTCATCATCATCATCATTCGTCATCATCGTTTATGAAATGAAATGTTTTTTTTTTAATTTTTATATTTGTGTTGACTGAATGAAAGGTAAATTGTGGTTTACGATTTATGACGTATTAAAAAAAAACTACTAACTAGATCTCGTTCAAACCAATTTTCGTTGGTAGTTTTCATGGTAATGTACATCATATATTTTTTTTAGTTTTATCATTCCCTTATTTTAGAAGTTACGGGGGGGGGGACACACATTTTACAACTTTGGAAGTGTCTCTCGCGCAAACTATTCAGTTTAGAAAAAAATGATATTAGAAACCTCAATTTTATTTTTAAAGACCTATCCATAGATACCCCACACGTAAGGGTTTGATGAAATTTTTTTTTTTGTGTTTCAGTTCTATGTATGGGGAACCCCAAATATTATTGTTTAAAAAAAAAATGATATTAGAAACCTCAATATCATTTTTGAAGACCTATCCATAGATACCCCACACGTAAGGGTTTGATGAAAAAAAAAATTTTGAGTTTCAGTTCTATGTATGGGGAACCCCAAATATTATTGTTTTTTTTTCTATTTTTGTGTGAAAATCTTAATGCGGTTCACTGAATACATCTACTTACCAAGTTTCAATAGCACAGCTCTTATAGTTTCGGAGAAAAGTGGCTGCGACATACTCGGACAGACAGACAGACAGACAGACAGACAGACATGGCGAATCTATAAGGGTTCCGTTTTTTGCCATTTGGCAACGGAACCCTAAAAATGGGCAAACGTCTATTTTTGGAATTGCGTAACATATTTGACAAGCGATAATTTGCTTCAATCATTGTCATGAAACCAACGGCTAGTTGTATTGAAGCAGAAGGCAAGTTAGTTGTCGCTTTCGTTTTCCGTTCCACATATTTTAGGATTTAAACGTAAAATCTGCTAAATTATAGCGAAAAAATGTAAGTGATAGTCTTCCTGATAAATTGTGGACGTGATTTTGTGTAAAAATCCAATAATAAATCACTATTAGTGCTATTATGAATATCGAAAGAGCGAGGTGATTTTATAAGAAAAATTTGAAGTTTTCTTCTGTGACAAGTGCTTACAAGGCGACCGCAAGTTATTCTACATCATCTACCTACATGATATTTAAGAAACGAGATAAATTTGTGGCATATTTACGAAAGAAAAATTCGTAGGTAACTCGTATCGTAATAAGCTTAACCTATGGCAAGCTGAGCAAGCCAGTTGAGCTGTTACTTATTTGGAAAAGCAAAAAGCGATCAAGGCAAAGAGGAACAACAATAGAAAAAAAAATAGAAGCAGTAAATGTCAATGATTACCTACCTCTACAGGACTTCAATAAACAATGGTGCACACACACCATACTTAGACTTATTTCCACAACATGTCTGTTTTAAGGTACTTACTTAATTTTCAATATTATTTTCTTTAAAAGTGTTTAACATTGAATATGCTCACTATAGGTACCTACCTATTTACCTAAATATTGTATGTACCTTAAATGTTTTTCTCATTAATGTTAAATAATAGTTACTTAAGAATATCGAAGTCAATAATTGTTTGTCCATGGATTACAGCCCACTCCGTCTCACAGAGAAGGCCCGTGTCTCAGCAGTGGGAACTATATAGGCAGATTACGCTAATCCCTGTCAAGTTTATTGCATATGTTGCAAATCAATCAAACAGTATTATTCTTTTCATTCGGTGGATATAAACATAATCGGCATTGTAGTTCATGTCATCAGACTATAGTAGTCTTCAAAATTGTTTTCTAAAGATTGAATTTCAATGTTACTGTAGAGCATCATAATACTTATTTATTTCTGTTTATTATGAGGTGCCCTTCAAAATAGTTTTTCGCATTTAATAGGTTTTGCTTGATATAAAGCAAAGCAATGTACCTATGTAGTTATATCATAGGTCCATCAGTCTTTTTATATAATACCAGACTTTAAATTATAATGATGGATATTCCATCATCCATTAATCATCCAGTTGGAGGATGCGGATGTACTTAAATTCTTTTTTTCTTTCAGGTAGGTCAACTACACTAAACAGAATTGTAAACTTTCTCTTGTCCCCTCACAGCAAACATTACTAAGCTGTATTTAAATTATAAATAATGATTTCCACAAGAAAACACTGCAAGAGGAGAGGAAGAATTTACAAATACTATTGTCTGGAGGTTGTAATTTTATTCAATAAAAATGTTTTTTTTTTTTGATAACCATAATATATTTGTTTCTGTTTACCTCAAGGTGATAATGAATGCCAGTTAATTAAGTTACACACCATTATTTTATAAACAGTATCACTTTAATAGTCCATAACTAGTCTTTATTTCTTTTTTAAAACTTAATGCTTATGTAAATATTTCATAACAAGTTATTTTTATTTGTACCTATATAGTTCAAAAATGAAACACTATTAAAGTTAACACTGTTTTTAATCAACACAGTAAGTACATAATTATGTTTATATCGCTGTTCAAATAACATTGAATGGTTTTCTTAAACACATTTATTATCTTTAATGAACAATATTCGGTTTCTATTTCTGCCCTTGAGAAGCTTAAAAACAGAAGTGGTTGCAGAGCAGCAGTAACAGTGCAGTCAGAAGTAGATCTCAGCAGTGGTCAAAGAAAATAGCAAAAGCATCATTCATGCTGCTTTCAAATCTTCATAGGTGAAACGCCTGAGGACTCTCCTGCAGATTTAAAACAAAATCAAATTATTTTCTGCTCAATTATAGTACTTAATAAATAATGCAGCAAACTAGGCTCATTAACTAGACTTTCATCAACCCACGGCTGGGCAAAAGCTCTAGGCCTAGTCATTGCTGGCAGTTGTTTCACCAATTTTTATTGATCAGCTATTTCTATTGAACATAACACTAAATTAGAATGACAAACAATACTTATACACAAAATATATGATGTGATTTATTTAATTTGCCTAAATAAATATATTCATAATTATGAGTTGCCGATTGATTCTTAGCATCCATACATAAACTCACGCTTTTTTCCCATGGGGGTAGGCAGAAAATACAGAATGCCACCTACGATCCTTGCATACTGTTTTTGCTTTGTTTACGTTCATACATCTGGTCATACACGCACGCCGGTTACCAGGACTATGCACCTGACCTTTCTGAACAGCACCAAAAAGGTATGTCCTCCTAGGGTGTCCCAGTGTTCTGGCGTGTCCAGTCACATCTGCCTTGTAAATACTTGTTGTTAGCCGCCTATCATTCATCCACTCCAGACCAAACCATCAAAGCATACTTAATCTTGTTCTTAACTGTGACAAAAGGCTCACCTCCAATGATTGATACAGAATATTGTATTTCTATGTCCAGCCTTGCCAGCAAATTCTTGGTAGGAAAATCCCCTGTATGTCAACTAGCTTGATGTTGGTAGGGAAGTGTTCCATTCATGTAGATTCAGCTCTAGCACCTTCTGCGAAAATTTGATTAATGTATTGTTGTTACTTGGTTACTTAGTGGTTATTTTAGTTTGCATCTGCATCTACATACAAACAAAAATATCAAATAACAATATATCTCATTTGTTAGAATGTGAGGCATACATAATCATTAATTTAACTAGAAATAAGTTGCAGAACTCTACACAGTAAAAGAATGGTTGTCCGTTTGGTCAATAATGTACCTACAGCTACAATAATCACTTCTACACACGTAATTCCTATTTACATTGGTGTACTTACTTGCAGTGGTGATATTGACTTGTCTTTTTCGTTTTGGAGCAAAACAGCGTAAGTCGTAATGCAGCCAGTACAAAACGAAGACAGAGCCCTATTCCTTGCCAAAGATCTTCCAAACCAACCCTCGAGTAGTTACTCGAGGGTTGGTGGAATATTTAGTTAAATGTTGTGCCACTAGAAATTTTCCAAAACTGCTTTTCATTGGCCCAACCCCATGTATCTATAGGTATGCGAATCTATACATCTATACATCTTCTATACAAATAAATAAAATTGGAGTGTCTGTTTTTAATATTAAGATAACCACTTTTTACTAAGTGTATATGGATGTATACACGATACATATACCAAAACAACATTTTTTACAATTTTTGTCTGTCTGTCTGTCTGTTTGTTCCGGGTAATCTCTGAAATGGCTGGACCGATTTTGACGGAACTTTCACTGGCAGATAGCTGATGTAACAAGGAGTAACTTAGGCTATTTTTATTTTAGAAAAAATAAAGAATAGTTTAAAAAAACTAAAAACACGCTGAATTTTGAGACGTATGTCAGCGTAGTTTGTGACGTATTACAGCGTAGTTTTCAAAGACAGTTTTTATGAAAATCTTTGGGCCGTTCAAGTATAACGTAAGCACTATACGGGGGCGGGGGGTCTTTGATTTGATTATTTTTGATGACATGGGGGGTGGGGGGTGATTACGTGAGCAGTGGTTATTTACTTTTTTACACATAATATATGGCAACCCACACATTGCCTATGTTTGAAAATGAAACGCATTTTCAGGGATTCTCACGAATAATGTAGACGTTTAGGTACTCGCTTAGAACCGAGTAGGGAAATGACCGTGCTCTATTCACTTGACTAAATTTCTTCCGTCAACCTAATTTTTCGTTTCGCTACGATTGACGATTTGACGTATTTTAAATGAATATTATATGCGTTTAAGTCCGTAATCTTAAATCTATTTTTAACCAACTTCAAAAAAAGGAGAAGGTTATCAATCCGACTGTATTTTTTTAAAATATTATTTTTAAATGTTTGTTAGCTCATAACTTTTGACTAGATGAACCGATTTTGATGATTTTTTTTTTATTTGAAAGCTGGTGTTTCCCGAATGAACCCATTTTAATTTGGTTTCATTTGGACAATGGGATCCATGTGAAAACCATACAAGTCTTAAATTTGCATGAAGTATGTGTGCAACAAATGGACGAATAACTCAATATCACGCCAACCGATTTCGATGATTCTTTTTTTATTTGAAAGCTGGTGCTTTTCGAATGGTAATATTATAATTTGGTTCCATTCGGACAATGGGATCCATGTGAAAACCATCTAAGTCTTAAATGTGCATTAAGTATTCGCGCGACAGATGAACGAATAACGTGATTTGATTAGTACGGGGTGTCTACCATAACTAAAAAGTTAAAAATATTTTTTTTTTACAAAAAATAATAATAACCGACTTCCTTAAAAACACTACCAAGTCAAAAATAACTTTAATTTCGGAAGTCGGTGGCAAAAAAACCTTAAATACAGATCCTAAGACACCGACTTTCGAAATTAAAGTTATTTTTGAGTTTGTAGTGTTTTTTTTTTTAAGGAAGTCGTTTGTTATTTTTTTGTAAATTTTTTTTTCTTATTTCTAGAATTATAACTGCTGCTCATGAATCAATAAAAAAAAAAAACAGAGAAAAGAAAAATGCATTATAACAATGTTTACGTAAGCATGGGAGGCGGGGGGGGGTAAGAGCTTTGCTTACCTACTTTTGCTGACAAGGGGGACGGGGGAGTAAAAAATTGTAATAAATGTGCTTACGTAATACTTGAACGGCCCCTTTTTGTTAAATACCATGCGGACGAAATCGCGGGTAACAGCTATTACCTATAATATAACCAGAATTAACACATCTTACCGTGGTAGTACGTCCTCCAGCGTTAATTTCCGACATCCACGCGGGCGAAGCCGCGGGCAAAAGCTAGTAGTAAATATAATGAAAAACATAACTTTTAACAAATTCGAGTCAAAACAAACAAATAGCGGTTTTTTTTTACTCAGTGTTGCCAATTTTTCTCCCGAGTCGTGTTTTTCTCACACTGATGATGGCGGTTCTGCAAACGACTAAAATAAACTATATTCGCAAATTTTATATTATTTATTCGTATTACTGTCATTCGGTCGTCGTTTTGACGATGAAATAAAACTTATCATGTTATAATTATAGTCTTTGTTATAACATAATTACTATAGATAATATAACACGATAATTACTGGAAAAGTAAGTGAAGCTATTTGTTTGATTTTTAGCTACACAATAATGGAATAATGGTTAATTTTACTATCCCGAAAGTAGGCTCAAATGGCATATTTTTTCAATATCACGTTTTACGATATTAATACTGGCGCTGTTCACTATATTTGTCATGCTAAACTATCTTTCCAAATCAACGTTGTATCCAATGTGGTTTCGGCATTTAAAAATAATCATAAGTGCCACAGGCTTCTTGAAAATAATAAAACAACTTGCCAGTATCGTGTTAATATAATATTTTCTCGAGTCAAAGCCAAAGTCAAATTAGATTAACCAAAACAAAACCACCAGCTACAAACAAATAGTTGAAATAGTCCGCCAGTTGCGGTGTCCATACCGACCAACCCGGGATTAGTGGAAATCTCAATAAGTTGACAACCCTGCTTTTCTACTATTTTTCCACTGGCCACAGATAACTAAAACGTGAAGATAATAACGTTTCGTTGTGTTTTTCAATTATGGTAGTTTTTGGTAGAAAGTGTTTTATACATTGGTTTTTAAATTTTTAAGAAATCATTGTACTTTTTCATTTATAAGCAGTAGTAGACCATCAGTTGTCATTAAAACAATGTCATATTATTGTAAAATTATTCGCAAGCAAATAGTTCATATTGATGAAACAAAACGCATATATGAAAACGATTGGGTAAGATTTTGGTACCCTCCCTATACAATTTGGCAGAATTTGTTTAATTTTAGTTACACAATTCCGATTTAGGACACGGAAATCGACTGGAGATTGTTTAAATTCAGAATTGCTTTCAGAAATTAAATGTGTTCCGCAATTAGGCTGCTGATCTATCAATTTGTGTGGCTATTATTACTTAGCTATAAGCTAAATGATGAACTAGGACCGTTGTAGTTCTAATTTCTAACAACAAAATCTAGGCTAGCAGGACACCTAGTCACTATTAGCAGCACTCATGGACAAGGATAACGCCGACGTAATAACGTCCCCGTTGTTTTTGTGCCCCGACGCTACCACAAGCAGTGACAACTAGGGAGCATGATGAGCTGCAGCCTAATTGCGGAACACATAGTTAATGTTGTGTGACTTGGCCGTTGAATATTCTTTATACGTTAGTGGGTACAAGTCAATTTTGTTTACACGTAACGTTATATCTGTTGTAACTACCTATGTTTGTTAAGCGAGATAATAGCCCATACTGGTATTGGTAATCGGACGCTAGTGTCTCATTTTAGGCTGTTGTTGATTGTGCAACACATGCATACAGACGGACTTCTATCAATGATTAGAAGTCCGTCTGTACTGGAAATATTTTTTTTACTGTTTGTTTCAGACTCGCCTATACATAAGTATTATTGAAATACGCAGCTTTATCAAGCCTACAATTGACTGGTTATTGAATCAACGTTTTCCAAGTGGTAATTTTCCATCGTCAATGGGTAGCGGTTCTGGCGACAGATTGGTGCAATGGTGTCATGGAGCACCTGTGTGTACCCTTCAACGGCCAAGTCACACAAAATTAACTATAATAATAAAGAAATCGCAGTAAGGGACCTTAGAGTTGGCACGACTTTGTCTAGATTTCATTACTTTTTAGAGATAAACAAGCAGCTCCATCGAGACTTGGCTAGTTTTTTACAGAATGTTTTGGATGGTGAGATTTCACTTCTTTTTGTAGAAACGTATACGATATTGATTTATTTTATTATTTATTTATATTTTATTTATGTATGCTTTATTGTACACCAGAAAATACATAACAACAAGAACATTTAACACAAAAAAACAATACAATGGGCGGCCTTATCGCTTTCTGCGATCTCTTCCAGGCAACCTTGAAGTTACATTTTCTTATTTGACACAGTTTTTTCTTTTTAGAAGTAGTTTTTTTTTATTAAATACAGTCAGCGCCATCTAGCGACGTGTGCGGGTATCACCGCCACTCTTAGTCCAATGCATTATATTTTGACCAAATTTTGAGCCAAATTAATATTTTAGTGTAGGTAATTTGTTTATTTAATTTGTGTAATGTTCGAGTAGAATAAAGTTAATCGTTCGACTATTTCTTCTTGTAAACTTGTAAGTATAAGTATAAAAGCCAGTGTAGTCTAATCCAGAGTTTTCCTTTAATTTTATTTATATGCGTATTAAAAGCAGAAGGGGAGGCATTCGCCCAGCAGTGGGACGCTATAGGCTAGATTAAATTAGAAGATGTGTACCACTACGCTGGATTTTTGCAATGACAGTCGATTTTTTTATGTACCAATAGTAGAAGGGGGCATTACCATATCTCTAATACAGCTGAGACCCACTGAGGGTTCTTCATCAGATACTTCAGACCTTCGATTTTTGACATCAAATGAAGCGGCCCACTAAGTTGAATATTTTTTGTAAAGGCGGTATGTCGATCTCTAATAGTTTGGTTGGGCTCTTGTGTTTTCTAATCAGGGTCACCAGGTACTCCAGATCTTCGATTATCCTAGTTTTTATAGTTTTCCTTTTATGTGGCCATTAAACTCTAACTCTGTACCAAATTTCAGCTCTCTGAGTTTGTGGGAAGTACTAGTTCTATTCTGATGATCATGAGTGAGTGATCGAGTGAGTGTCATAAATGCGAAACTTTGCTTTCGCTTACCTTCAGAACTAAATGACCTACAGACTTGAAATTTTGGATTTTAAGTATGTGATTATAGCTTACTGGATGACGAAAATTTCTGCGTTCTGGTCTTATCCAGAGGTTCTCAAATAGGGACCTGAAAATGCGGCGAAATGGTTCCAGTAAAGGATGGTACGGCAGTGTGCTTCGCGCTCGACTTGGCGGGGGCACTGCCGTGCCCCCCGATATTAACACGATACAACTTTTGCAGATGACACTGCCCTACTTTTTAGCGCTGACACATGGTATGAAGCATATGCGCATGCTCAGACAGGCTTTAACGTCGTAACGGAGTGGCTGCATAGTAACGTTCTTACACTAAACGCTGACAAAACGAAATACATCGCCTTTACCCTAAAAAACTACACGCAAACAACACCAACGACACCACTGTATTCCATTATAGCCCACACCTGTTCCAACCAAAATGACAACAAATGTACCTGCACACACTTACAAAAAGAAAACAGCCTAAAGTACTTAGGAATTATAATAATTCTATTATATATATATATAATAGAATAATTCTATTATATATATATATAATAGAATTATAGATCGCAACCTAAGATTTCAGGAACATATTAATATCCTTAGCAATAGATTGCGTAAATTAATTTATGTCTTTAAGACTCTGAGACATGTGGCAGACGAAAAGCTGAGGAAATTAATTTACTTTGTCCTCGCCCAATCGCTGTTAACCTACTGCATAACATCCTGGGGTGGTGCACCTAAATAAACAATCTTGGAACTGGAAAGGGCGTAGAGGGCTATCTTAAAGGTTTCCTCCTATCTACCATTCCGTTATCCCACAGCACTTTTATACAAAGAGTCTAAAGTTTTAACTGTACGTCAGCTGTTTATATTACAAACGGTCCTAAAACAGCATGGACTCCTTACTTTCAACGCCTTACTACCACATGGTAAAAGACGATTTGATCCTATCGATCGCCATCATTATCGGCTGACTACTATCTTCTCTAAACGCTTCTTTTGCTACCTGGGTCGCTTTCTTTACAATACCATTAAAACGTAAACTAAATGTTGCTAACGCAATATACCAAATTTTTATTTTACTTTTTCTTTCTTAAGAAAACAATTTAATCATATTACTCTGTCTTATTCCCTCCCACACACACACACACACACACACACACTGACACACATGACACATATTTATTCAATTACTAACACTGCAATTCAAGATTATTGTTAAAATAATTAGTGCTACTAAGGGTTATTCTTGTACCCTTATGTTGTTTAACGATAGCTTAAATGTTGAATAATACGTACCCTACACTAGTCGCTTACCCACTGCACAAATCATGCCATCAAAAGAATTTTCAAAATCGGATCAGTACCTTTTGAAAAAATCACAAACAAACAAAAATACATACATACAATACATTCATATCAAATAAAGAACTTCCTTTTTAACCGACTTCAAAAAGGAGGAGGTTATCAATTCGGATGTTTATATGTTTTTTTTTTTTTTATGTATGTTCGGCCATAACTCCGTCATATATAGACGGATTTGCAAAATTCTTTTTTTGTTCGAAAGGGGTTTATTCCGAAATGGTCCCATATAATTTTCATATAGATCTGATGATGAGTTCGGGAGACAGACACCGGAACTCTTTAAAAAATGACAGGAAATCAACCGCGATTTCTGCTATCGCATAAATATGCATTGTTTGTTTGGAATTAGTGCAGGGTGAATACCACAACTAAAAATTTAAAAATAAAAACTTTTTTGCAAAAAAAAACAACCGACTTCCTTAAAAACACTACAAAGTGAAAAATAACTTTAATTTCGGAAGTCGGTGGCAAAAAAACCATAAATACAGATCCTAAGACACCGACTACCGAAATTAAAGTTATTTTTCACTTTGTAGTGTTTTTAAGGAAGTCGGTTGTTTTTTTTTTGCAAAAAAGTTTTTATTAAAATCGGTTTTAAAAACATCAACTTGTTGTTGATGATCGTCTTGCAAGGTTTGACCCTTCTATACATACAGATTTGTATACACATAGATGTATATACTTTCTTACATTCATGTGAAGTTAAATTATAGGAAAGTAAAAGAAAAAAAATTACGATATCTCTAAAATAGTTATGGTTTCATCACCAATGAAATCATGGATAGCTTGTTTCTTTTCTTTAGTTTATCAGTAAGTAAATAAAAGTAAAAACAAAAATTTTAGGTTGGATATTATAGATAAGCATAGCAACTACCATGCTGCATCCCGCAATTTTATTCTACTAAGCAATTATAATAGTAAAAGTTGTTTTCAATTTATACGTTTCTTGCCCAATGTTGCCGGCAAGTTTGGAAACATTCCCGGCAGTTTTGGCAACTTTGGCAATATTGCCGGCAATTTTCATGGTTAATTCTACCGCATTTAATAATGTGCGAGTACATTATATTCTACAAAATGTATCTCAGAATGGGGGGAGTCCTGGTGTCCTGAAATACAGGCCTTACGTCTAGCTTAGGCACCAGTCTCCCACAATGTAATTATTGAAATGTAGTAGTTATGTATATTGTGTTAAATGTATTTTATATTGTGGCGAGAAAATAAATCTTATCTTATCTTTTAAAGACCTCCAATTTTGAGAAAATTCGTTTTTTTATTTTCGTGAGAATTTACTTCTAAAACGAACAAACCTTTCTAATTATCTAGAATAATAAAATGAACACACCCAAAAAAAAGTAAACTTGTCAAAGTTTGACACAGGAGGACTGTCATCACTTAAAATCATATTATAGCCTAAAAGAATTTTTAACTGAGAAATAAATAAATTACTATCGACTCGAACACATTACGCATACATAACTAGGTACTCTATAAGTCATCAGTCAGAAAATGATAATTTATTTATTTAGTTTGTAAGAATGACATAATGTATAATAATAATTAATAATTTTTAAATTAATCTATATCAACAAATTGTATTAATAATGAATAATGATAGCATGTTAAATTAATTATTGTAAAACCTGTCGCCTATACATTGCTGTGCCCTAGCAGGGTTCATTGTTTGGAACTATCATAATGTAACAACCTGTAAACAACATGAAATGCAATAAATGAATATGAATATGAATATCGACTAAACAAAGAGAAATTATGAGTAAACACGTGCTGTACAGACGCTGTAACGGTCAAAATTTGATGCAGAGACCTCTATACTTCAAATTCAAAACACGATATCGATCATAGGTAACTTCTACTAATTTACAAAGCCGCGAAATTCGAAAAGAACGAGCATCGCTAAAATAAGCGAAAATGAGATTTTGGAGCATTTCGGTAAAAATTGATTAAAACGAATTTTGAGATTAGATCAGTACTTAGCCGTTGTAGATTTTGATTCTAGGATAGTTTTAGCATGATTTAAGCGAATAAAAAAAGAATGGAAAAAAAAAATAAAAAATTGGTGGATATTACCCTTTAACTAAATGTTCCACCAACCCTCGAGTAACTACTCGAGGATTGGTTTGGAAGACCTTTGGCAAAGAATAGGGTTCTGTCTTCGTTTTGTACTGGCTGCATTACGACTAGAGATTGCAATCCGGATAGTTCGAAATTCGAAAACAACTGAAAAATCCGGATTTTCCGTCCTCATATAAATTCGAATTTTAAAATTAAAATCCGGTTTTTAGAATTTCAATAAAGCTTTTCTTTGTGAACCTTTAAAATAGAGCATGTGTCGTCAACCACCTACTTAATTATATTTGAGCGTAAACTACGTGACCAATCTAAATACAGTGTAAACTCCATGGATCGTCACTCGATTTAACGACAAACTCACTAAAGCGTCGAAATCATTCCACTTTAATTAGTTTAGCTTATCTTCCATACCATGATACACTCTGTATAGAATTACACCCACTGTCAGTAACGACAACAATTAAATAATAAGAAGTACTTTTTAAATTGTCATAATTAGTAAAAACTGCGCAGCTGTGAACGTTTCTTTTGTCGCTTTATCCTCCTAGCCCGTAATAAGCTCAACTGTCGGCATCATACATATCGAACTTTCTAAGAAATCCGTTCTTTTGTTTACAAATTGGGATTGCTTGCACGTGTTGTTACTAGGAGTCATGGATTATCTATACGTTATCATATTCCAAGTTGCTCACAAATTTTCAAACTGTAAACTTGGCAAGTACGAGAAAATCAGTCTGTATTGATGAAAAAGTTTTACGGATACGCGGGGCGGGAGAGAAGATAAGTGATGTTGGCAGACGCTTTGAATTTAGTCGCTCTACCGCACGGAGCAAATACAAAGCTCTACCGTGTCCAACATATGGAAAAATAAAGAAAAAAATTCTACAAGCAGAGCAGGATGGAAAATCTTCCAAATAAGAAAGAAAGATAAATACGAAGATTTGGATCAAGCTATACTATCATGGTTTCACAGACAGCGCCAGCTTAATATGCCTAAGTCGGGGCCGATCGTGAAAGCTAAGGCAGAGAAGTTTGCTGAAGAACTTGGTTTACTTTCTTTCAAAGCATCAGAAGGATGGCTTTTTTTTTGGATGGGTAATCATCAAATGATTTCTCCCGCTCTTGGGCGAAGCGGAAGGGCGTATCAGACTTTTACTGACTAAAACCCACCCATGTTCCTTCAGTTGCCCATGTGCCAGGGTCACGGTGTCTCTTTCGAACAATCTCGCGACTCTGGCAGGCATCGGTCCTAGCAGACCCCTTCAGTGCTGCTGACATGTCTTTGAGGCGCACGTGGAACACTACGCGCTGTCGACCCGAGTTTAGTCCTTACCAGGCGGCGAGCTACCCAATGCTCGCCACCCGCAAGCTCGCGCCTACGGTGGCCGGAAGTCCGCTATCGACTCCCAACGTATGGGGCGTTTCCTCCTGCTGCGGCTAGGGACGTGAGGGCGCAGAGACTGCCACTCTCTCACGCGCCCCGCCTCCTCCTTCACGAGCATTACTGCTTCGCAGAAGGAGGTGACGGCTACCCATGCCCTCTCGCTCCGTACCATAGCTCACACCAGGGCCGGACGCGAAAGGTCACCGCCGCCGATCTCTCCACGAGGACACGGCGGTGCTCCGCCCAGGCAGGGCACAACTCCACCGTATGCTCCACTGTGTCCTCCAGATGATCCTCGCAAAAGAATGACTTGGTTTTTTTCTTCTAATTCAGATTTTTCTTCTCCATTTAACGACAACTCTCTATAATGTTGAAATGTGCGCAGTCCCTTGAGCGTCGTTGTATAGAGTTTACACGTTTACTTAATCTTTTTTAAATAAAATAAAAACTTCGAAAAATCCGCATAGTCCGGATTTGTGTGCGATTATACTTTGTAAATCCGGATTTGAAAATAATCCGGATTTTGCAATCCCTAATTACGACTTACGCTGTTTTGCTTCAAAACAAAAAGGACAAGTCAATATCACCACTGCAAGTAAGTACACCAATGTAAATAGGAATTACGCGTGTCGAAGTGATTATTGTAGCTGTAGGTACATTATTGACCAAACGGACAACCATTCTTTTACTGTGTAGAGTTCTGCAACTTATTTCTAGTTAAATTAATGATTATGTATGCCTCACATTCTAACAAATGAGATATATTGTTATTTGATATTTTTGTATGTATGTAGATGCTGATGCAAACTAAAATAACCACTAAGTAACCAAGTAACAACAATACATTAATCATATTTTCGCAGAAGGTGCTAGAGCTGAGTCTACATGAATGGAACACTTCCCTACCAACATCAATCTAGTTGACATACAGGGGATTTTCCTACAAAGAATTTTCTGGCAAGGCTGGACATAGAAATACAATCTTCTGTATCAATCATTGGAGGTGAGCCTTTTGTCACAGTTAAGAACAAGAGTTAAGTATGCTTTGATGGTTTAGTCTGGAGTGGATGAATGATAGGCGGCTAACAACAAGTATTTACAAGGCAGATGTGACTGGACACGCCAGAACACTGGGACACCCTAGGAGGACATACCTTTTTGGTGCTGTTCAGAAAGATCAGGTGCATAGTACTGGTAACCGGCGTGCGTGTATGACCAGATGTATGAACGTAAACAAAGCAAAAACAGTATGCAAGGATCGTAGGTGGCATTCTGTAATTTCTGCCTACCCCCATGGGAAAAAGCGTGAGTTTATGTATGGATGCCAAGAATCAATCGGCAACTCATAATTGAGGAGGTGTGGAACAAAAGGTGTCATTTACGTATTTTGCTCAATTAGGTTTTTTTTTAATCGGCTCAAAATGTTAAATTCTATCTGTAACTCCCAAGATTTTGTTTTCAAAAAATTACTAGTTTCATAGAAAAATCGATCTGAACTGCTGCTTCCGGAACAAAAAGTTAAATTTTTATTCAATCACAGTGACTTGAATTCAAAAAGTGACATATTCTTAAGAAATACGTTTAAGAGTCTTTAGTCGGTTCAAACCGGGTACAGTACCGGACAATGCTGTGTGATTTTGTATAAGAGGGTATAGGAAAATCGCAACCTTCAAAAAATTGAACAGCATTTATGTCCGGTAGTTTACTGAGAAAGAATTGGGACACTTTATCAAAGGTGCTAAAAAGAAGGATGTTGAAAGTTTATTAAAAAGCAGTTTGGAGAAGACTGGAAAATGAGCCTACATTAAAATGGTATTGTGATATTTTGTATGAAAGTAATGTCGGTGAAAATGACAATGAATATAATGAAAATCGTTGTGATTGGTTGGAACCTGATTGTGGAGAATTACATGTATAAGAAATAAAAATATTTTGTGTGAATCTATTTTTATTTTCATACTGAATGTTTCATAAGGTAACATTTTTTAGACAGTGAGTTTCAAAAGGTGACATTTTACAAAATTATTAAATCAAATAGTGACATTTACAAGCTATTGCATCAAAGGGTGTCATTTGATATGTAGTTTATTTATTTTTTCCAAATTTCAAAACCAGCAAGATAACCTTATAATACATTAAATTGTATACAATAATTTACACATAAAACGTTAATAAAAATTGCTTACTTGAATATTTATTTTCCCAATTTACTCAAAAAGTTAAAAACTGTAAATGACACCTTTTGTTCCACACCTCCTCAATTATGAATATATTTATTTAGGCAAATTAAATAAATCACATCATATATTTTGTGTATAAGTATTGTTTGTCATTCTAATTTAGTGTTATGTTCAATAGAAATAGCTGATCAATAAAAATTGGCGAAACAATTGCCAGCAATGACTAAGCCTAGAGCTTTTGCCCAGCCGTGGGTTGATGAAAGTCTAGTTAATGAGCCTAGTTTGCTGCATTATTTATTAAGTACTATAATTGAGCAGAAAATAATTTGATTTTGTTTTAAAACTGCAGGAGAGTCCTCAGGCGTTTCACCTATGAAGATTTGAAAGCAGCATGAATGATGCTGTTTCTATTTCCTTTGACCACTGCTGAGATCTACTTCTGACTGCACTGTTACTGCTGCTCTGCAACTACTTCAGCTTTCAAGTTTCTCAAGGGCAGAAATAGAAACCCAATATTGTTCATTAAAGATAATAAATGTGTTTAAGAAAACCATTTAATGTTATTTGAACAGCGATATAAACATAATTATGTACTTACTGTGTTGATTAAAAACAATGTTAATTAAATAGAGTTTCATTTATGAACCATATAGGTACAAATAAAAATAACTTGTTATGAAATATTAAAGCATTAAGTTTTTTTTTAATAAAGACTCGTTGTGGACTATTTAAGTGATACTGTTTATAAAATAATGGTGTGTAACTTAATTAACTGGCATTCATTATCACCTTGAGGTAAACAGAAACAAATACATTATGGTTATTTAAAAAAAAAAACATTTTTATTCATATAATTACAGCCTTCAGACAATAGAATTTGTAAATTCATCCTCTCCTCTTGCAGTGTTTTCTTGTGGAAATCATCATTTATAATTTAAATACAGCTTAGCAATATTTGCTGTGAGGGCACAAGAGAAAGTTTACAATTCTACTATTTAGTGTAGTTGACCTACCTGAAAGATAAAAAAAGAATTTAAGTACATCCTCATCCTCCAACTGGATGATTAATGGATGATGGAATAGCCATCATTATAATTTAAAGTCTGGTATTAGGTATTAGATAAAAAGTTTGATGGACCTATGATATAACTACATACATTGCTTTGCTTTATATCAAGCAAAACCTATTAAATGCGAATAAATATTTTGAAGGGCGCCTCATAATAATAAACAGAATAATAAGTATTATGATGCTCTACAGTAACATTAAAATTCAATCTTTAGAAAACAATTTTGAAGACTACCATAGTCTGATGACATGAACTACAATACAATACTGATTATGTTCATATCCACCGAATGAAAAGAATAATAATGTTTGATTGAATTGATTTGCAACATGTACAATAAACTTGACAGGGATTAGCATAATCTGCCTATATAGTTCCCACTGCTGAGACACGGACCTCCTCTGTGAGACGGAGTGGGCTGTTATCCATGGACAAACAATTATTGACTTCGATATTCTTAAGTAACTATTATTTAACAATAATGAGAAAAACATTTAAGGTACATACAATTCCGGGGATACCGCACGGTCTCCTGCGAGGCGGCCAGCCTCCTTGCCGGAGTGCCGCCATGGGATCTGGAGGCAAAGGTCCTCGCCCACATGTGGGAGTGGCGCGAGGATGCGAAACGCCGGGGCGAAACTCCGCTGCCGCGACAAATCGCGGCACGGCGGACAGAGCTCCGGCAGGATCTCATGGCGACATGGCGGGTACGATTGTCGCAACCCAGCGCAGGGCACGCCACAATTGCGGCGGTAAGTCCCCTCTTTGAGGAGTGGATAGAGAGGCGCCACGGCGTCCTCACCTTCCGCCTGACACAGGTTCTCACCGGGCATGGGTGCTTCGGTGGGTTCCTGTTCAGGATAAAGCGGGAGGAAACGCCCGGGTGTTTCCATTGTGAGGATCGTCTAGAGGACACGGTGGAGCATACGGTGGAAGTGTGCCCTGCCTGGGCGGAGCACCGCCGTGTCCTCGTGGAGGCAATCGGCGGCGGCGACCTCTCGCGTCCGGCCCTGGTGCGAGCCATGGTACGGAGCGAGAGGGCATGGGAAGCCGTCACCTCCTTCTGCGAAGCAGTAATGCTCGCGAAGGAGGAGGCGGGGCGTGTGAGGGAGTGGCAGTCTCTGCGCCCTCACGTCCCTAGCCGCCGCAGGAGGAGACGCCCCGGGCGCCGGGAGTCGATTGCGGACTCCCGGCCACCGTAGGCGCGAGCTTGCGGGTGGCGAGCAATGGGTAGCTCGCCGCCCGGTAAGGACCAAGCTCGGGTCGACGGCGCGCAGTGTTCCACGCGCGCCTCAAAGAGATGTCAGCAGTACTGAAGGGGTCTGCTAGGACCGATGCCTGCCGGGGTCGCGTGATTGTTCGAAAGAGATACCGTGACCCTGGCACATGGGCAACTGAAGGAACACGGGTGGGTTTTAGTCAGTAAAAGTCTGACACGCCCTCCCGCTCCGCCCAGAGCGGGAGAAGTCATTTGATGATTTCCCATCCAAAAAAAAAAAAAAGGTACATACAATATTTAGGTAGATAGGTAGGTACCTATAGTGAGCATATTCAATGTTAAACACTTTTAGAGAAAATAATATTGAAAATTAAGTACCTTAAACAGACATGTGGAAATAAGTCCAAGTATGGTGTGTGTGCACCTATGTTCATTGAAGTCCTGTAGAGGTAGGTAATCATTGACATTTACTGCTTCAATTTTTTTTTCTATTGTTGTTCCTCTTTGCATTGATCGCTTTTTGCTTTTGCAAATAAGTAACAGTTCGACTGGCTTGCTCAGCTTGCCATAGGTTAACCTTATTACGATACGAGTTACAAATTTTTCTTTCGTAAATATGCCACAAATTTATCTCGTTTCTTAAATATCATGTAGATGATGTAGGTAACTTGCGGTTGCCTTGTGAGCACTTGTCATAGAAGAAAACTTCCAATTTTCCTTATAAAATCACCTCGCTCTTTCGATATTCATAATACCACTAATAGTGATTTATTATTGGAGTTTTACACAAAATCACATCCACAATTTATCAGGAAGACTATCACTTGCATTTTTTCGCTATAATTTAGCAGATTTTACGTTTAAATCCTAAAATATGTGGAACGGAAAACGAAAGTGACCACTAACTTGCCTTCGGCTTCAATACAACTAGCCGTTGGTTTCATGACAACGATTGATGCAAATTGTCGCTTGTCAAATATGTTACGCAATTCCAAAAATAGACGTTTGCCCATTTTTTCTTGACATATCGTTCACTCTTTATCGTCCAGACCAACGAGCCGTTGGTTTCACACTTTATTGGAGTAACGCAATACCAAATTCGTAATTTTAAACAAACTGCGATAGAAACGAAACCAATTAGTCTCAATCATTTGCCAATAACGTGTTCCGCAATTAGGCCGCTGGCTACCTGTTGCTTACACGGACATGATTTTATCTAGTCTTGTGTAGTTCGCGAACGAACTAGACGTAAGAGCGCTCCCATAGATGAACTACGCGAACTAGTTCCCTCATTCCCCGATCCGCAGTTCGTTAGTTCGTCAGTTCGTGACCGAATGAGCGAGAATGGCGTCAACCAAACGAATACACGGAACAAAATACAAAAAGGTTTTTGTAATCACTTAACTGGTTATTTATTGCAACAACAAACTTTCAACAATCATGATCATTTTATGAATTATCATTCAAAGGTTTTTGCTGTTTTTGGAGTTCAAAATTGTAGGTAAAAGTAGAACATTCCATAATCTTGTCGCATGCAATAGAAGCAAAATCAAAACGAGCGAACGATCGAACGATCTGCCTCTCTTTGATTCGAACTGGGAGCTGACGAACTAGAAGAGCGAACTAGTTCGTTAAGGAGCGGCGAACTAAACTGAGCGATCTCAGTAGCGAACTACTATGCCCAAGACTAATTATAACAATGATGGATGCGGTTTTTTCCGCGTGTAGTAACCAATACGCATGGGTCTAAAACGGTTATTTCTAATTGATACAAAGCTGAATCCTTGTAAATATGGATGATTGTGTTAATAATTTCCTTCAACAGGGTTTGTTTGTTTTTTGAAGAAATATGGTGCGTTCCAAGTACAGTTCTGTTCATCATGTCTCTGGTTCTTAAGTATGTTATTCAGTGTCATCAGAAACCTTCCTTTACGATCTTAGTGTAAATCATGCGAAGCGCTATTTTTTATTCGTGTGCATGTCAACCTGCTTCCTGCATTGAAGTTACCAGATGTATAATTACAGGGGCTACCGTAGCAAAGAAACAGAAACAAGACACACAGAGAACAAACCTTGAGGATCCAGTAACACCCAAGCAAACAACAAATGAAAAATCAGACGTGACAGTTAACTGTAAAACTCAAAGATATACGTCTAAACCTGATGATAATTTCAAAGAGCCATATAAATGTGATCAGCGTACAAAGACTTGTGAAATACCTTGCAAGTCTAAATGCAGTTTTAATCGAAAATATGATGTAACAAAACATATTCGCATACGTACCGGTGATAAACTTTACAAGTGTGATGTATGTGATCGTTTTTTTAGTGGAAAGGGTCAATTAATAATCCATATGCGTACACACACTGGTGAAAAGCCGTACAAGTGTGTAGTATGTGATCGTTGTTTTAGTAAAAAGAGTCATTTAACAGAGCATGTTTTAATACACAGTGGTGAAAAACCTTACAAGTGTGAAGTTTGTGATCGTTATTTTAGTTTAAAGAGTCATTTAACACGACATGTTTTAATACACACTGGTGAAAAACCTTACAAGTGTGAAGTATGTGATCGTTGTTTTACTGTAAAGGGTGATTTGAAACGACATGTTTTAATACACACTGGTGAAAAACCTTACAAGTGTGAAGTATGTGATCGTTGTTTTACTCAAAAGAGTCATTTAACACAGCACGTTTTAATACACACTGGTGAAAAACCTTACAAGTGTGAAGTATGTGAACGTTGTTTTAGTAAAAAGAGTCATTTGACAGAGCATGTTTTAATACACACTGGTGAAAAACCTTACAAGTGTGAAGTATGTGATCGTTGTTTTAGTAAAAAGAGTCATTTAACACAGCATGTTTTAATACACACTGGTGAAAAACCCTATAAGTGTGATACATGTACGAGTAGTTTTAATCAAAAACGTTTTTTATCACGGCATGTTTTAAGACACACTAGTGAAAAACCTTACAAGTGTGAAGTATGTGATCGTTGTTTTAGTAAAAAGAGTCATTTAACACAGCATGTTTTAATACACACTGGTGAAAAACCCTATAAGTGTGATACATGTACGAGTAGTTTTAATCAAAAACGTTTTTTATCACGGCATGTTTTAAGACACACTAGTGAAAAACCTTACAAGTGTGAAGTATGTGATCGTTGTTTTACTCTAAAGGGTGATTTAAAACGACATGTTTTAATACACACTAGTGAAAAACCTTACAAGTGTGAAGTATGTGATCGTTGTTTTACTCAAAAGGGTTATTTAACACGACATGTTTTAATACACACTGGTGAAAAACCTTACAAGTGTGATACTTGTGAGCGTAGTTTTACCCAGAAAAGTAATTTAATACTTCATATGCGTATACACACCAGTGAAAAACCTTACAAGTGTGAAGTATGTGATCGTTGTTTTAATCAAAAGAGTAATTTAGAACAGCATGTTTTAATACACACTGGTGAAAAACCCTACAAGTGTGATACATGTACGAGTAGTTTTAATCAAAAACGTTTTTTATCACAGCATGTTTTAAGACACACTAGTGAAAAACCTTACAAGTGTGAAGTATGTGATCGTTGTTTTACTCTAAAGGGTGATTTAAAACGACATGTTTTAATACACACTGGTGAAAAACCTTACAAGTGTGAAGTATGTGATCGTTGTTTTACTCAAAAGGGTGATTTAACACGACATGTTTTAATACACACTGGTGAAAAACCTTACAAGTGTGAAGTATGTGATCGTTGTTTTACTCAAAAGAGTCATTTAACACAGCACGTTTTAATACACACTGGTGAAAAATGTTACAAGTGTGAAGTTTGTGATCGTTGTTTTACTCTAAAAGGTGTCTTAAAACGACATGTCTTAATACACACTGGTGAAAAACCTTACAAGTGTGAAGTATGTGATAGTTGTTTTATTCAAAAGTGGCAACTCTTAAACCATATGCGAATACACACTGGTGAAAAACCTTACAAGTGTGAAACATGTTAGCGTAGTTTTATTCACAAGAGTCAACTCTTAAACCATATGCGAATACACACTGGTGAAGTGTGTCAGCATAGTTGTAAACGAAAGAGTAATTTACAAAGCCATAAGCGTACACACACTGGTGTAAAGAAAGAAAGAATGAAATAATTTATATGCCATGAATGTAGGTACAAAATAAGATTTATTTTGATTTACTTATTATTAATAACCAACTTATTCTAACAGTTTGCACTACACATACAAGTTATCGGGCAATACTAGTCATAACACATAATATCACAGAATTCAATAAATTACATTGGATAAAATACAATACAATTGGATAAAATTAATACAATTGGATAAAATTCTATACAGTTGGATAAAATTTGGTGAATGTAAAGGATTATATAAAATTAGAAGTAAGTAGATGAAAACAGGTACATAAAAAAAGAATACAAATTAGACAACATGAGATAAAATTTCATAAAAAGTAGAACATAGCATAACAAACATAAAATTGGCATAAAATTGTGCAATAAAATAATAAATAATAAGGTACAGTTCAATTTATTTATTTACTCCACGGAAATTGTACTGGGAGTGGCTATAGACTCCAGGTATCGAGTAGCAGTGTTTAGGAATCTCAGCTCAGTACTCGCGAAAACGTCGGATGATTCGTCATATAACAAAATGTTGTTAATATGGGTGAGGGCAAGGTATAATGGACTAGTCTTAAGAGTTGCCGAAATTGTTTGTGGTATCGAGAATAAGGGATGCTGGCGAGGGCGAAGTGTGTGTCTAATGGGTGGTGGCATGTTAAAGGAGATATCTTGCAATAACGAGGAGTTGAAGTGGGTACCACAAATTAGATGTAAGCATTGTAAAAAAAAAAAACAGTTCCAACACACTCTACCTTACGGCATGCAAAATAAAATCATTTTTAAATCTACTGAATTGTACAAACAGGTAACCAAAACAAAGAAAAAATAAAACATAAAAAGTACCATACTAAGTTATGTGAGACTATAGCCTTCCTTACACACCCTTCCTATCTGCGTGAACGTTTTTCTTACGCTTGCCCTAGCGATGCACCGTGCAGATCACACCTTAGATCCCTCCTTAAATCCCAACCCCATAAAATCAGTTATTATTCCTGTTCCTTCTCTGTTCATGCTGTTAGATTGTGGAACTCACTTCCGCCTGGCATTCGAGATCTAAAAACTATTTCCCTTTTCAAATGTCGAGTAAAAGAGCATTACCTTTCCTCATAATTGTGTGTTTTTATACAACGTGGTGAAGATAATATGACTTTAATTGAAAGCACTGTCATTGCTGGTTCATAGAAACATTCATAAATTATCAAATATATCCTAACATCGAAATTAAAAAAAACGATTTTTTCTAACAAACTAAATAGCATAAAACTGTCCACAAAATAGAAAATCATTTAGAAATATTGGTTCACTGACCTGCGATAAGAGCGGCAACCAAGCGTGGTTTCATTATAAAGCGCCCGAGCCCGGCCGCCGGCCGGGCGCCGCCCGGCGCCGCCGCGCTGCGCGGCGCCCGGCCGGCGACGAACCCGCGTAGCGACAGGTGACGTATAGGTAATGTTTTGCCACGATTAATAATATTATTAATGCTCCATTACAATACCTACATTAAATCACAGATTATTAACGAAATAGTCAGGCACCATTCACCAGCGAGTTATTCACTAATCAATTTATTAATCACAATCACTTTTCGATCACATATCTAAGAAGTCAGTATTATTATTTTTTATTTTCAACATGTCCGCCGTGTTCTTGAATACACAGTGTACACCGACGAATAATGTTATTTTTCACTCTTAATAACAGGTCACCAGTAGCAGCCATGTCTTTCAATTTATTAAAAGATATTATAATCCTATTTTTAACTTCTGTGGAGTATACCTCATTTTTGATGTGACCCCACAAGAAGAAATCCAGTGGCGTGAGATCTGGTGACCTCGCTGGCCACCGCACTGGTCCATAACGGCCAACTCACTGCTGTCCGAACATTTGAGACAAACGCTCTCTTGCAGACACAACTGAATGAGCTGGTGCTCCGTCTAACTAGTACCACATCTGCCTGTACACGTCTAGCGAAAGTTCATCCGTGTATTCGGAAACGGGTCCATTGAGGAGTTCTAAGAACTTCACAGCATTTAAATTGCCATTAATAAATACTGGACCAATTATGGTATTTCTGTGTATGCCAGCCCACACATTGACAGCAAATCTGTACTGATGCGAAGTCTCCCGTACTAGATGCGGTTTCTCGCAGCTCCAGTACCGAAGGTTCTGTCGATTCCATAAACCATTCCTTGTGAATGTACGTTCGTCAGTCCACATCACATTGCACAGGAAGTCAGGATTCTCTAGATGTTTGGGTTCCATTCAGCGACAGAAAGTTTCTCTTACTGGCTTGTCTCTCCGTAATAACGCTTGAACTTTCTTGTACTTATAAGGCCTGCGTTTGTCTCGTTTTAAAACTTTTTGAATCGTTCTGTGATTTACACGAAAATGTCGACCTGCTTTACGCAGACTAGACGTCGGGTTGCGATCAAAATAATTTAAAATCCTTTCGTCTGGGATGACAATTGCACGCTAAGGAGCACCATTTTCGATTTTCCCGTATCCTCTGGACAGCCTGTACAATAGTCCGCCCGTGAGTCGGACACATCCGGTTGTTCCCATACCTCTCTCGGTATGTCCGTATTGCTAAAGCGGCATTTCCGTGACACTCCCCATAAATTAAAATCATATCGGTGTACTCCGAAGCTGAGTAATTATAACGAGGCATGATGATTTATAATTATAATGCAACAAAAACTTCAAACACAGTCAGTATTAAGCGTCTAATTTCGCAAAGTTCACTTATCAATTAAACTAAGTACCTATTCTACGTATGTGTCCTGTCACTATTACAACAAAGCGTCAAATTTCGCACAATTCACTCACTTAAGCGTCTTAAAAAAAGATACGAAAACTTTCGAGCGGCGACTTCCGAAGAGCGCGGGCGCATCAAAATTCCACAGCGGAAGGAAGCACGTCCGGTGACACACTGACCGAGTGACCGTGGCCAGACAATATGGCTACCCCTCCCGTATACCCGCGCGGCGGCGCCCCGCGTTCGCCTTGGGTGCACTCGCGCACGAAAGTACTATGCCTGTTATTTTATTTTTGAACTAGCATTTCGCTCGTCGTTTCGTTTATTCTGTAACATTCTGTAATTTCCTTTGCAACTTGCCTATGGTAGGCAATTATTGGAACGAAGTTCCTTAACGCGCGTTGCGAAAGGGCTAGACGGAAAAAAAATAAGACCAAAAGTTGTAACGAAACTTTTTAGTTGTAAGCCGTGCGGCGTGCGCAAGCCAGTTATTTTCGTTTCGTCTTTCTATTTCGCATTGAACAGTGTGGTGTCGCGACGATTATTTTTGTTGAGTGTATACAGGTTTTTTGTACATAATAAATAATAAAATAATCATCCGTTGAAAATTCTTTAAAAAAATAAATTACAATTCCTTCACTAATTAATCGAAAGGAACTTCGTTCCATCCGGGTGGATTCTTTTTGTAACACCCTGGTCAAAGCTGTCAATGTCTGTTATTGGTTTTTGTTTGACTATTTTATTTTTTGCCAGGAGTTCGGAAGACAGTAAAAAATTCCGAAGTTCCGAAAATTCAGTAAAAATTTGGAACTTTTTACAATTCGTCTCACTGTAAACTCATACATTGTTTTTAATCATCAATTGAATTATTATGAGCCTCTCTCTTCATTATTTTTCTCAATTTTCTATGTAAAACCATTTCAGAATTAAACACTTTTGTGCGCGACGGTATTTTGAGAACGAATGTAACGTGAACACAGCACGGAAAGCTTCGGTCGAGTGACGAACCAATAGCGCACCCGCAACATGCGGCGCGTCACGCGCCCGCCCGCGCCCTACCTCATAGCGAGCTGGCAACGTGTGGAATACCGATGTCCCTGGGGGTTGTTAACTTGTCGCGTGCTCTCCTATTAACAATACATCATGTAGAAAATGCTTAAAATGAAAAAGAATGTCCTGTGGCTAAACTACTGGATATATTTGATTGATTTTTTTGTGTGCAGGTTGATAATATAATAACTTATACGAAGTTTAATTAAAAGTCATATAGTCCTCTCCGCGTTGTATATACACCACTATTTTTTAATTAGTACAAAAAAAAATAGGGCTCTACCTGTACCCGTTACTGATCATATTTGTATAGTCAAAAGTAAAAAAAACAAAATCCCAAAATTATCCACAAAATTTTGTCATAACTGGTAAATTCATAATTGAATCAATCATTCAAAACCATTGCTACTACAAAATACTACGCGCAGTACGTTCCTTTTCTATCGCCATTCATAGATCCCGGCAAACTCGCGTCGAAGCTCAATCCCCGCCCCTTTCTTAGGCTGCGCAGTGATCCCTTTTCGAGCGAGCAAAACAAATAGACAGTGCCAATTTATTAGCGGAAGTGCGCGCGCGCTTTTTTTAACCAATTGTTTGTTTACGATTTTACTGTCGCGATGGCTTACCAGTTCTCATCTCGGGAGTATACGGCTATGGTACGTGCGTACTTTTTGTCTGGTGAGAACGCGAGTGCCGCTGTACGTATGTACAGAGAAGAGTACCCAAATGCTCGCCAGCCGAACGTTCGGACTGTGGTAAATGTTTACCAGCGTTTACTCGACCATGGATCATTCCAGGCACCGGCTCATAGCCAAGGACGGGGAAGACCGAGGTATTCGCAAAACCTTTACGACGATGTAGTGGACTACTTTGAAGAAGATCCCCGGCGAAGTACGAATGACGCAGCTCGTCTGTTCAATATTAGCCAGTACTGTGCATGGAAGATCATTAGTTCGTCTGGATTTCACCCATACCACTACAGGAAGGGTCAAGAATTGACCGCTGTGGATAATGAACCAAGGATGGCATTCTGCAGGTGGATACTCAACAACACTGAAGCAAATGTGCTATACTCGGATGAGTGCTTGTTTACGCGTATCGGATTGTTCAATCAACGTAATGAACACTGGTGGTCAATACGCAATCCAATGTTAACAAAGGAGAACTCATTCCAACACAGGTTTTCTGTTAATGTCTGGGCAGGAATTTTGAACGACAACATCGTTGGCCCTTATTTCATTGAAGGGCGTCTTACTGGAGAAAGTTATTTGACTTTGCTTCGGACTATGGTGTCTTCAATGCTAGATGACATTCCATTGGCCAATTTAAGAGGCCTCTGGTTTCAGCAAGACGGCGCGCCGCCTCACTACCATAGTGCAGTGCGTGAATACTTGACGGAGGAGTTCGGGAGTCAGTGGATCGGTCGAGGCGGCCCCGTGGCATGGCCTCCACGATCTCCTGATCTCACGCCGTTGGATTTTTTTTTGTGGAGTGAAGTTAAGCGACGAGTTTACGTTAGTGAGCCAACAAGTGTAGAACAATTAAAACAGCGCATATTGGACGCATTTGACGAAGTGAGAAGTGAGCGAAGCATACTTTTATCGTTAAAAAACAATTTGATTAAACGTGCCCGTCTTTGTATTGATAATGGTGGTGGACATTTTGAAGGACAGTTAAAATACCTGTAAGTTTTTCCAAGTTTTGTAAATACGTAAATTATTGTAAATATCAGCTGATTCAAACTTTTTAAATACGCCTAAATTACTTTTTTTTTCAAATCTTGAAGCTTTAATTTAATTTATTTTTACTTAAATACCTAATAGTTTTCGTAATAATTTAAAAAAAGTTGGTAATTTTGTTGGTCCTAAGCCCAAATAAAGTATGAAGGAAAAGTTTGAATTGTATTTTTTTTTTACTTTATCTTAGTTTTAAACCGTAAAGCATAAAGATGCGTTTTAGTTCAATTACGATAACAGCTGTTGGGGGCGGGGCAAGTTCGAGCGAGAACACGCGAACACGAGAGCGAGAGAATATGATTAATGAATACTACTGAATGAATAGCCTGCAATATTTCTATAAATTGAGTGATACTTTGGGATATAAACAAACGGTAATAACTTTGCTGTTTATGAATATTATTTATTGAGACTTTACTTATATAATAACAAGACCTTCTACAATAAGCCCTTTAAGTATTTGTACTAATTAAAAAATAGTGGTGTATATATAATTTTTTTTTTACGTTTATTTTTATATTTTAGCTTAAGACTTCACATATTCATATATTCTCGTCTTGTTTTCAAACACTATTGTCTACATTTCTTTTTCATTTCTCCTTTCGCAGGTCTGCTGGAAGAAATTTCTTAAGAAATAAGCAGTACCTTTGTCGGTAGCCTTATTAAAATATGTGAATCTGCATTCTCAGAAAAAGAGATTGAAGTGGCGAAACTACTGCTATTAGAAGCCATACCCTCTAAAAAACGTAAAATATTACGAAGAAAGGAAGGCAAAACTAGGAGAAATGTGGAGGACATAATAAACATCTTCAAAGAAGTGGATCCAGACATCATCCCTATTTTTGTTGCCCGCGATCTGCAGAAATTGCCCCCCATTTCGATCGATCATGTGCACGTCATTACTTTGTTGAAGGACATCACATACATCAAAAACGAAATTGCTAAAATTAAAGAGAATTATGCTACGGTGGAGCAAGTCAAAGGCATACAAATGGATTTGAAAAGCAAGAACTTCTCGTATATTTCAGATCGGGACAATGTAAATACTGGAAAAAGAAGTGCTTATTTGTTGAATAGCGGGCCGATTGGATTATCCCCGTCTATAAATATTAAAAATATTGAAGGTGGGTGCACATCAGCTAATTTGAATTGTAGCGGTGGCGCAAGCGACGGCGGAGTAGTCGAGAGCGAGAGCGCGCGTAAGTTGTCGTTGTCCGTCCCGCTCTTCAACTTAAAGGACATAAATACCACAAGCGGTTTGAACGACATTGAGAATAATATACAGATCGCACAGGCTGACTCGCTCATTCACTCGGTCATTCAATCAAACAAGCCTGTGGAACTGTCAGCGCGTCAATCTTTTCAAACGACTGACTCGCTCATTCATTCGGTCGTTCAATCAGACAAGCCGGTGGAACTGTCAGCGCGTCAATCTTTTCAAACGTCAATAATAAACACGCAGCTAGATGATAATAATAAACGAGATACATGTGTGGGTACTAATCAGGACCCGATACAAACAAGTTTTGCACAGATGGTGAGGAAAGAAGGTGAATGGAAACAAAACGAGGTACGAAGTGAGGAGTGGCAGTTGAAGCAGAGGCAAAAACTAAGAAATCATTTCATTGGGAAAACGGGGAAGGCCGTTGTAGCAGCAGCGGTGAGGTTTGGTGAAAACCAAGGTGTTTGAAAGATTGTGGTGTTTTAAATATTGTGTTGAGGATTCTTTGGAATTAAAACGATGCTTAAGGTTCAACGATCAGTTCTGTATTATATTTTTAAGTTACAATATTCGAGGAGAGGGGTATGGGAACAATATTTTGAATGGTACCAATCACAGTCGAGAGATAGGTATGACGTACTGTGTGGTATTGTTTTCGGCGTCTAGATGTCGCTACTGGTCTCACAAGTGCGATTATGGACCAGTAGTTCGCAACATGCCCCCGGCCTTGGAAGCAGTGGCTTTCAATGATCTTCAGTCACTGCATCAGTGTCGATAATGTCCTGTAGTAGAGGACAAATCTTGGTGAATGCGCGCCTCACCACGCCTGATGATGTCTGTATATCCGCCACCCTGGATATATCATCCTTTCCTGGGATAGTGCAAAGGACACGTCCCAAATGCCACTTCAAAGGTGGAAGGTTATTATCCTTTATGACCACTAAGGAGTTTGGTTTGAGCTCGTCCTTATTCGCCGTCCATTTTGTTCGCACCTGCAGCTCGGAGATGTATTCCTTCGCCCACCGGTTCCAGAAGTGTTGGCGAAGTTGTTCTACCCTCTGGTATCGCTGGAGACGACTAGCAGGAACGTCACATAGGTCATCGCCTGCTGGGGCAGTCAGTGGTCAGCCAATAAGGAAGTGACCAGGAGTAAGCGGGGAAAAGTCATGAGGATCGGGGGAAAGAGGAGACAGAGGTCGAGAATTTAGTATGGCTTCTATTTGAGCCAATACTGTGCTGTACTCTTCGAACGTGAGGTGTGCGTTATCTATTACACGACGAATGGTATTTACTGGACTTTACTCCTGCTTCCCACAGACCACCAAAATGCGGAGAATAGGGGGGAATAAAATGAAATTTTATATTTTGACTAGTTGCGTATTCTAAAATATCACTACTACAGTTAGTTAAGAAGTTTGAAAAATCGTTCATCACGCCTACAAAGTTACGACCATTATCAGAGTAGATATCGGCAGGCTTACCACGGCGTGAAATAAATCTTTTTAGTGTACATAAATATGCTTCACTGGAGAGGTCACTAACTAACTCCAGGTGTATAGCACGTGTCACGAACAGACAAATGTACCCTTTGATAAGCCTAGCACCCCTACCTCTGCGGTTCAGAATGAGCACTGGCCCAGCGTAATCCACTCCACACCGAACGAAAGGCAGACTAGGTGTAACGCGCTCCCTAGGTAGGTTACCCATCATAGGACTAAGCGTCTTACCTCTAATGCGAGTACAGGTAACACACCTATTCACCACCTGGCGAGCTAAACTCCTACCACCAATAGGCCACCATAATTCGCGTAAATGAAAAAGTAATGCCTGTGGAGCAGCGTGGAGAAGCTGAATGTGCTCATGACGAAAGAATAAAGTGGTAAAATGATGTTTACTATGAACTACAATCGGATGTTTTTTACCGTAAATAAATTCATCAGAGTTAACTAAACTACCACCTACGCGCATTAATTTGTGATCATCTAAAAACAAATTTAATTTAGACAAACTACTTTTACCTTTAATAGGTTCATTATTAGATAAGGCCTTATATTCAAATGGATAAGATTCCATTTGACACAATCGAGCTAAAGTTTTATCTGCACGGTCCAACTCGTCGACGCTAAGGGCGCCTGTACACTTATTATCCTTGCATCGACTATTATTAATAAAACGTAACATAAAGGCAGCCGCACGTCTTATACGTTTAAATTGAGAGAACCGATGGAAGGGAAACAAAGGTGATTCACAATGATCCTGAGCTACAACGGCAGTGACGCATGACTTGATCTCAGGTAACTCGCGATGTTTGAACGAGTCCGAACCTTTATGATCGTCTTTTGAAAATCTAGGATCGCGAAGAAATTCAGGACCCTCCCACCACAAGGTAGACGAAGAAAGTTCTTCCAGTCGAGCACCGCGTGACGTTAGATCGGCGGGATTATCTCCACTCCTTACGTGGCGCCACGGGACGTCTAGTG
This sequence comes from Aporophyla nigra, assembly GCA_947507805.1. NCBI lineage: Eukaryota > Metazoa > Arthropoda > Insecta > Lepidoptera > Noctuidae > Aporophyla > Aporophyla nigra. Next base: position 7,737,732 of record OX382319.1, on the reverse strand, counting down.
TAAGTTCATGAATTTCTGCGATCCTATTTTGCACGAATGTTTTAAGTTGGTTAGGCCTCATAAGCAGCCAGCCTAACACAATCGTGGAATCAGTCCAAAATACTACATTATTAAACTTACACCGTAATGAGTTCCGTACCTTATCATACAAACGAGCACCTAATAAAGCTCCACAAAGTTCGAGACGTGGGATACTAAGAGGTTTTAACGGCGCGACCTTTGTTTTTGAAAATAATAATCTAACTGATACCGTAAAATCATTATTAACCGTGCGAATATAAACACACGCGCCGTACGCCGTCTGAGATGCGTCGCTAAAAATGTGTAATTGAATATACATAGGCTGTGTACCTATAGCGTGGCGAGGTATACGAACAGTGTTTAACGCTTGCAATGAGATAACAAACCGGTTCCACACGCGCGCCGTGTCATCGGGAACTTTGTCATCCCAACCTATTTTTAATAGCCATAATTGTTGTAAAAGGACTTTGACAACAATTATGACAGGACTTAACAAGCCGAGAGGATCAAAAATTTGCGAAACGCTTGATAAAATGGACCTCTTTGTGATAGGCTTGTTAGTTTCGATTTTAACACAAGAATTAAAATAAAAATTGTCGCTTGCGTTATGCCAGCCTATTCCTAATGTTTTAGAACTAACATTTTCATCTAAACTTAAAGGTTTAAACTGACTCGATGACTGACGGTCATCATCGTGTTTAAAATTAAATATCCACTTCCTAAGTGGAAAACAACCCGACTGCAGCGTCTTCTGAGTTTTGTCGCATAGATCTAATAACTTAGTTTTATCATCTAAGCCCGTAATGTAGTCGTCGACATAAAAATCCTCATTTATAGCTCGCGCGACGTCAGGATCAGGAGATTCAGAGGCTAATTGTTTTAGGCACCTAACACTTAGAAAAGGCGCGGAGGCGGTTCCATACGTCACGGTGTTTAATTTAAATATACCTAACGGCTTAGAGGGGTGGTCACGCCACAGAATCATTTGCAAGCTTCGCTGACTCTCATCCACTAGGCATTGCCGGTACATCTTCTCCACGTCGGCGCACACGACGTACTTGTGCTGCCGAAAGCGGAGAAGAATAGCAATTAGATCACCTTGTATAGGAGGGCCAACTAGTTGCAAATCATTTAGTAACTTACCAGAGCTCGATTGTGCGCTTGCGTCAAACACCACGCGCAACTTGGTGGTGGTGCTGAGCTCGCGGAACACGCCATGATGCGGCATGAAATAGCACGGGGATTCGTAGGAATCTACCTGTGTCATATGGCCTAAACTAAGATACTCCTGCAAAAAATTGGAATAAAGAATTTTATATTCAGGCGAACGCTGCAGACGTTTTTCTAGCGCAAGGAATCGACGTTCTGCTTGGGTATAAGAATCCCCCAAGGTATCAGGTGACTGATGGAGAGGAATGTGCACGCAAAATCTCCCCTCGCTATTGCGAGTTGTATTGCGAATATAGTGATCTTCGCATGCACGTTCTTCCTCAGTCTGTGCGTCTCTGACCTTGGACGGTTCCTCAATCTCCCAGAACAATCGAAGTTGCGTATCTAGAGAATTAATGATATTACAATGAATTGGTGTACTTTTGCGCGTATAGTCAATAATAGGTCCGGAAATAATCCAGCCTAGTTTGGTATTCTGTAGAAACGGCCCACAAGACAAACGAATCTTACCGTCTTCTAACAGATCCCAAAACCTATCTGCACCAATTAAAATATCAATATTTTTATAGTCTAGAAACTCTGGATCGGCTAACCGTATGTTGTCTGGAATACAGACTTGCGCGCTTAATTTACATACGGCAGGCATCGAAGCCGTGATCCTAGACAGCACATAACAATTAATGTGCGTAGTAAATGAATTATCGACGCAGGATTTGATGACGATATTACAAGCTTGCGAACAATGTACTATCGAATCACCTACGCCTCGAACTTCGTTTGTGGACTGTATCAATGATATTTTTAAGAGTTGACATAATGATTTAGTAACGAAACAACGTTGGCTTCCATTATCCAGGAGTGCTCGCGCTTTATGATATTTACCGTGTACATCTGCTACTTCAATGATAGCTGTTGACAATAACACGGACTGCACACCTATAGACTTACTCGATTGCGCGTGCATGTGTGCCTTGTTTACTTGAATAGGGACTGCGGAATCCGAGGCGGCTAGGACGGCCGCGGGGAGGTGCGCAGGCGCTTCAATCACATTAGTACGCGACGCCTCAGTGTTCGATGTGGAATGCAAAGCAACAGAACTATTAGCGTTATCGTAGTGCAATAATGAGTTATGTTTTTTATCACAGTGTCTACAAGGCCCGAACTTACAATTATTAATTGAGTGTCTCGAATGTAAACAATTCTCACAAAGGTTGTGCTCGCGTACAAGTTTAAGTTTTGTGTCTAAGTCGCAATCGATAAACTCCTTACACGTGTACAGTGGATGATTCGCGTTGCATTTTACGCATGTTAACTTAGCGCGCTGTTTATTTGATTTAGTCGGCCCGCTAGAAACATTGCAGTGTGACACATTATGACCTTTTGAGTGTTGCCTTTTGTTGTCAGTGCTTTGAGCTTCTTTGCTATGTGAACGCTGCAATGCCTCCAGCATGTCTGCTTTGTTACGCAAAAAGTTAATTAAAACATCCACCGATAAACGTTTAGAATTGTTCTCGTTTGGGTTTGGGAACAATGTGCACTTATGAGATCCCCATTCTCTTTCAGTTATTTTATCTAACTTCGACACCATGATATTAATAATTAAACTATCCCAATACTCTGTAGGCTCACCTAAGACTTTAAGAGCGCGTAAGTTTTTCAAAATAGTATCTATTAATATTCTAATCGAAGAAGGCGACTCTTTAGATATTGCAGTTATATTTAATAACGCTCTGATATGGTGATCAACTAAAAGTGCGCAATTATTATATCGATTGAGCAATAAGTCCCATGCAACCTGATAATTATCTGAGGAAAATTCTATGGAATGTATGACTAGTTCTGCGCTGTCTTTTAAGGAAGATTTGAGATAGTGAAACTTTTGTATATTGGAAATATCTTTAGAATTATGAACTAGTGAGGTGAAGGTATCTCTGAATTCCAACCAGTGCTCATAGGAACCGTCAAATGTAGGCATGGAGATAGTCGGTAACTTTACAGAATGTATCTGACTGTTATTATGACCGTGACATGACCTTGAGCAGTCAGCAACCTCATCAGTGTTTAGCATAAATTCAGCAAGTGATATTAAATTGTAGTAGCTATCTTCAAAATGTTCTCTTTGATTTAATTGTTCACCTAATTCACCATCAGAAACTCTTTCTTCTATTTTAGTTTGAATGTCGTTAAATTCAGTAAATAAAGTAGTACATCCTTGAATTCTTAACTTTAAATCAATGCGTTTTTGATTAGGAAAGTCATAATCACAATCTTTTAGCGACTCTAAATAATTGTTAAATTTGGTAAGCCTGCCCTTAATAATACCACGCTTCCTAACTAAATCACGAACTAACTCACTACTCTCTACACTTAGCAAATTAGGAGATTTGTCACGGGATCTAGCAGAATCGATAGGCATTTTGGTGGTCAGTGAAAAGAGGAGTACTCACGGTTTAATAAATCGTCAGATCAATCACACGCGGCACTGATGCTAGCACGTCACCAGGCTAGTGATTGACTGGGAATCCAATATTCCGAGACTACCATGCGGCAATTTCACTGAAATAAGAGCACAGACACACTATAGCACCAAATAGAACATAGGAGATGATGGATAGGAATAAGGATTAGCCCCACCGATTGCGTATATCTCCGATGAAACCTTGTGCGTTTTCTTCTCAACCCGCCACGTGCAAGGGTTCACCGTCCAAAGGTCGCTCGGCGATCTTGTAGGTCTCAATATCCCAATGTTCGGCTCGAAGGTCCAAAATGTAGCAGCAGCGGTGAGGTTTGGTGAAAACCAAGGTGTTTGAAAGATTGTGGTGTTTTAAATATTGTGTTGAGGATTCTTTGGAATTAAAACGATGCTTAAGGTTCAACGATCAGTTCTGTATTATATTTTTAAGTTACAATATTCGAGGAGAGGGGTATGGGAACAATATTTTGAATGGTACCAATCACAGTCGAGAGATAGGTATGACGTACTGTGTGGTATTGTTTTCGGCGTCTAGATGTCGCTACTGGTCTCACAAGTGCGATTATGGACCAGTAGTTCGCAACAGCCGTTATGGAGTTGGAAAGTAAATTCAAAGCGGCGGATTTAAAAACACCACTGTTTATGTCAAATGTCAACAAGGAAACAACTGAGACAGATATATGTAACTATATACAGGCTAAGACAAGTTAAATAGTAACAATAGAAAAAGTAAGCATGAAAAAGGATCGCCCATATAATGCATTCAAAATTAATGTTTCTAAACATAAATTAGAAGTATACTTAAACAATGAGCTGTGGCCGGATGGGATAAAGTTCAGGCGTTTTATATCCTTTAAGATGAGATCAGCTCAGGAGATGTCTGCACCAGTGGGTGCACATTATGAAACAAATAACTAGCATCTATGGTTCAAGATAAATGCAGTAAAGGGAAACGCCCGTTGTTGGCCATGTCGCGCCCATCAATATGGTATATACAAAAAAAATACCCATTTAGTAACTAAAATATTTCTATTACTTATTCGTTATGAAACCTCCGGAATTAAAAGTCGATTTAATAAAAACATTCAATCGTTTATTATCGTATCTAACAGTTCCGGTCGATTGTCAATCCTGTCCAAGTGGGGATGGGCAACCATTACTGAAACACACACAATCGATACACTACATAAAACCGGTTACGAAAAATTGATTTTTGGAAAACCGTTCTTTATTATATAGTTGTTTCGCCTTTGTTGTTTTCTTTAGAAAGAAAAAAGACGTTTGTCCATTTCCGTGCTCCTAAATACGATCTATTGAACCGAGTCCATGTCTCCAGATTTTTTATTTCTAAATTGATTTACTGATTTTTCGGTAAATCGATCTCATATCGCATCCCTACGTCAATAATAATCGTAATTGACAACTGATTGACATTTCACATTTTGTTTGGTGTTGTGTGTGTTCTTGCGACTCGTGATTATTTTCTACTTCGTCTTTCTATTTGATTTTCGACGACTTTGATTACGAATATGGAAGGGCCCATATTCGTAACCGCTCCCGATGACGTCCTTGGTTTTACATTGGATTCTGTACCCGCCTCCCACGACGACACCGGCTTGCCAATGGATACCGTTCCTGTTTCTCATTACGGACCCTGACACGAATATGGAACCTGATTTACACGAACTTACCAGGTTACCACGGAGCCCTCTCTATTTCATCTGTGGCGTAGATACACGAAGATTTAAGAGATTTACCTTAAACAATGTGGAAGTTCGGTCTATATTACAGCAATGGATTGCACCACAACAAGAGAGTTACTATAAGAACATAAAAGGTACATACATACTCAGTAACTTATATTGCATAGTTATTTAAGATAGATTTGAATTGAATAATTCAGTTGTTTAGTGGCAAGGAAACCATAGAAATTGTTGAAGTTTGTTTTGTCTTAACCTAAGTTGTATTTTGTAGTTGTTTGTTGTAGTTGTGTATTTTGAACTCAATTCCTAGATGACGTGGTTATCATTTATTTAAATGAGAACGAATATTAAATTAAAAAAACTAAAAGTGATTTTTTAATAACCTTGAATTTTTATACATGGTTTATAAAAGTCCAACCAAGTTCTATGCAAAAAATAGTGGTAGGTTTTTTATCTATGATGTCAGGCCTAATGCCTATAATTTGTTTCTTTCGTGGGCATCACTTGGCCAAAACCTCTTTATTAAATGGGCATTTCCCTTACTTTCAACTGTAAAAATGTGAAGCGAAGCGTGAACTGTATTGATGCACTATGCAGAGATGCGGATGTTGTGGCGCTGCAAGAAACGTGGCTCATGCCACATGATCTGATATTTCTCGGAAGCATCGATGAGGAGTTCAGCTATACAGGGAAATCAGCGGTTGATGTATCGTCCGATGTACTGCGCGGTAGACCACATGGTGGTGTGGCGCTTCTGTGGCGGAAAAATGTGTTCAAAAATGTGAGTGTGTTAAAGTGTAAGAGTGATCGTATCACTGCAATCAAAGCAATAACCACTGACCACTGTGAGATAGTGATTGTGCGTGCGTATATGCCTACTGATCAGCCCGATAACCTGCCTAGTTTTACACAGTGCTTGGGCGAAATAAATGCAATTATCGAAGACAGTGGCATTGAAACAGTGTATATGTTAGGTGACTACAATGCTCATCCTTCAGCCCCTTTTTGCGATGAACTGTTTAAGTTTTGTGCTGACAGAAGGTGGGTGTGTGCAGATGTAAAAACACTGGGTGAGTCTTCTGATACTCATACTTATGTCAGTGATGCACATGGATGCAAAAGATGGTTAGACCATTGTGTGGTGAGTGTAGTGGCATGGAATACTGTAACAAATGTCAAAGTACTGTATAACACATACTGGTCGGACCATTATCCTTTGCAGGTGGAATGTAATTTAGGTTTAATAGGAAATAAAATTAAAATGAATGTTTATCAAAATCAAAACAATAAAATTTGGGGTATAAGAAATGATGAGGAAATAAATAAATATAATGAATGTTGTAATAGTAAATTAAGACTTATAGATTTTCCTATTGAATTTAATAAATGTGCCGATCTCATGTGTGATGTGTTAGATCACAGAAATGTAATAGATAAATTATATAATAATATCATAGAAGTACTTACTGAGGCCTCGATAAATACCTGTAATAAAGATGTTCACAAAAATAGGAAAGGGAAATGCATACAGGGCTGGAATAAACATGTAGCTGAATCACATAGGCAGGCTAGGATTGACTACCAAATGTGCTTCATGGTAGGCCTGAAACTGGGCGTATTTATGATAAGATGTGCTTAAGCCGAAAAATCTTTAAGTCAAGGCTAAAATATTGTCAAAAACATCAGGAACAGATCCGTATGCATATTATTGCAGCACAGCATTCTGCCAAACAGTTCAATAAATTTTGGTTAAGCACCAAAAAACTTGGAAGCAAGGTGGGCCTGCCTGCTTGTGTGGATGGCACTGGTGACCCGAAAAGTATTGCCAACAGCTTTGCCCAGCAATTTAATATAAAGTCATCTTTGCCAACATCTGAAAATCCAAAGATGGATTATTATAATAATAATCAACCAACATTAATTACCAGTAAGGAGGTGGGTAGGGCTATTGACAATATGAAACGAGGAAAGTCACCAGGCCATGATGGGCTGAGTGTGGAGCACCTAAGGTATGCAGGAACGCACATAAATAGACTCCTGGCAATGCTGTACACTTTATGTATTAGTCACTCATACTTGCCATCACAATTAATTAAAACTGTAGTAGTACCGCTAGTTAAGAACCATACCGGAGATATAGCTGATAGAACAAACTACAGACCCATATCACTAGCAACAATTGTAGCTAAAGTTCTGGATAGGGTGCTGGATGAACGCCTTGGCCAGTGTATAGAGATATAGGATGCCCAGTTTGGTTTTCGACCAGGATTATCAACAGAAAGTGCCATTTTGGCGCTCAAACATACTGTTGATTACTATGTCAAAAGAAAAACACCAATATATGCATGTTTCCTGGATCTATCTAAGGCGTTCGATCTAGTTTCCTATGACAGGCTCTGGAACAAATTAGGTAAAGTAGGTATCTCTCCAGAAATAATAGGCGTGGTCATATTGTAACAGAAACGTGTAAAGATGATCATGATATAGAAAGAGAGCGGAGGGCATTATCGGTCCGTGGAAATATGTTGGCTCAGAGATTCGCTCGGTGTACAGAAGAGGTTAAACTAACATTATTTAAAGCCTACTGTCAAAATTTTTACACGGGTGGTCTATGGGCCAATTTCACAAAGCGAGCCTATAATGCACTCCGCATCCAATACAATAACATTTTCAGGACGCTGGTGCAGCTTCCGCGGTACTGTAGTGCTTCAGGCATGTTTGCAGATGCTCATATAGATGATTTCTATGCAATTATGCGTAGAAAAACCATGTCTGTCGTGCACAGTATGAGGGTGAGCCGTAACGGCATCCTGAAAATGATAGCGGACAGGATGGACTCGGCGATCATGCGTCGCTTCACTGACCTGCATGTGACAGGTGCAGGTTAGGGAAGCAATTCTTATTATTTAAAGTGTTATTTAAATTGTACTAACATAGTTTATAAGATTTATGTCACTAACATCTGCTATGGACTGTGTAGTCTGAAAATAAACAATTTTTATTTATTTTTATTTTGTACTCAATTGTATTAATATGTCTTATCACTCTGTTTTTTTTTTGTGTGTACATAAATGATAAATAATAATAATATAATAATAATAATATAACATAACATAACATATAATATATATAATATTCATTCCTTATTTAACATATAAAGATTGATTAAATTAATTATTTATTTTGCCTACGTTAACAAGGTATACATAATAAAATTTAATATAAAATATAATAAATTAATATTATAACATTACAAACTTTTATCATTCAAAAATTCTTGTATAGAATAGTAACATTTATCTATTAGTAAGAATGTTAGCCTCTTTTTAAATATATTAAACAATTCTTCTTTATAGGCATGAGGTAGGTATTTTGTTATATATAACTGGCCCCTGTAAAACCTTACAAGTGTGATTTTTGTCGACGTTGTTTTACTCAGCAGAATCATTTGCAAAAACACATTCGTATACACTCTGGCGTCAAACCTTATAAGTGTAATAAATAAAAATAATAAAAAAAAAAACGAAACAAAAATAATAAAAAAAATAGTGGGAAAAGAACGACGATGACGTTAATGTATGTCGAAAGAGTAATTTAACTAAACATTAGTATGCACACTGATGAAAGACCTTACAAGTGTCAACAAAACATAGTCAAACACCGGCGAAAAATCTTTCAAATGTTATAAACATGAACTAAGCTTTTTCCTAGATACATATGTTGAGGTCGGCAGTCCAACCGGATGCTGGATACCATTATTTTCCATGGGGCGACTACTACTTCCTATCTGACTTCAAGAAACTGGATATCTTATAACTTAAAAAAAAAAACTACTGTCTATTTGTATACTAAACAGAACTTTTTTAATCGCACTTTTTAATTCGGAATGGTGTAGATATTTTTATTTTGTGTGATATAAAATGGCTTAAAGCAAACTGTTCTTGTTCAATTTATTTGCAAATTAATTTCAGTAATTCACCAGCTTATTTAAGCTGACCGTAAAGATATTACAATATGAGCCTATCTGTTGAGCCATCATTTGAAAATTGACCTATTTAGTATTAGAACAGTTTATTCTTTGAAGCGTGTACAGTCCCCTGCGGGATTGGATGTCTACTTTGAAAAGGTAATGGATGAAGTGTTACACAAAACAACATCATTCACCAATCATAAATTCATGTTTTTTTATTGTGACACCAACTCTGTAATGTAATTCTCCGTCATCTGTATGCAGCTGGATACTATTATTTTCCATGGGTGACTACTGCCTATCTGACCTCTGACTCCAAGTTACTGGATATCTTATGACTGAAAAAAAAGTACTGTCTATTTGTATATTAAAACAGAACTATTTTTAATCGCCCTTTTCAATTCGGAATGGTGTAAATATTTTATATTGTGTGATCCTACTTCCTACTATAATATTATAAATGCGAAAGTTTGTGAGTATGGATGTTAGTTACTCTTTCACGCAAAAACGACTGAACGGATTTGGATGAAATTTGGAACACAGTTAATAGGTAATAGGTAGAACGGGCTGGTGTCGGCAACTCCACGTCTGAGCGCGTATTTTGCGTACGGGTGGGAAATCGGTTATTCGATCCACCCCAGCTCCTCGAGAAAGGCCAGTAACGCCTTGATGTTGCCGACTATCTCACGTAGGGTACCTGGGTTACCGAAGTACTTGGCCCTGTATGTGGCGATCGCCGGGCAGTTTAGAAGCACGTGCGCTGCTGTCTCGTCGTCCTCAATTAGGGTTGCCACCCGTACTTTATAATAAAGTATTGTACGTTATATCACATAATTGTACTTTATACTTTATGAGAACAATAAAGTACACGAAAATACTTTATTTCGCAAGAGGGTTTTACAGAACTATCAACTGCCCAAAAATTTAAAGCAAGTATTTAAAAAGAGTGATAAGAATTTTTTAAACTTGTTTATAGTAATTTCATTTTCATTGTCTATTCCCGCCACGTCAGCATTCACCGAAAAAGTTTTTTTGAGCAAATGACGAGACGAAAGAAACAAAACGTCTCGGAATTCGATACAAAATTAATTACTTATTCACTTTAATTTAAATATAGACTGTAAAGATGCTGTGCAATTGTTTAGTAGAGATACTAATTTGATACAAACTGCAAAAAGCAATAAAAAATATGTTTTGAAATATAATAAACAAAAATAAATTGTACTTTATTTTTGTACTACGTACTTTTTTTTCTTACCTTTATTGTCCAATGTACTTTAATTGCGAGAAAAAAAGGTGGCAACCCTATCCTCAATGCAGGCCCTGCACAGCGGACTGTCTGTAGCTCCTATGACAAATAGATGTTTATTAAACGACCCATGGCCAATTATTGCTGCTGTAACCATACGCAGCTGTCGTTTGTCTAGCCGGAGGACCTGTTTTGTGAGGCGGGCATCGATGGCAGGTATATCTCTCTCTCTGGGTCTTTGGATTGAAAAATCAAGCACTCCAATTTATCCACCATGTTCGCCACCAATCGCGCCTAGCGTCAGTACCATAAACTCGCCAGATTCTACTTTCGTGCTCAATAGTCCAAAATCCGATGTGTCAACGAATTCCTTTGTTCTAAGACGAGAACTTAATTATAAACTAAGGCAATACCAAAGAAGAAAATCCGCAGAAATTATGATGCTATGGGAAACTATTATAAAAACTAAAAGAGAAAAGGAAATGTATCGCAAAAGACTATATAGATTACAACAAATCACAAAGATCAGCCCAAAACATAAAAATAAATTGACCCCAGGTTCCATAAAAAAAAAGATCAGTCCTGAAAAACGAAAAATACGTAATCTAGTGAAGTCATTTCATGAAGATGACGAAAATAGTATTTATTTATATAAACTTTATTGTACACCATTAAAATACAAAACAAAAAAACATTACAAAGACTACAAAATATACAATGGGCGGCCTTATCGCTTTATGCGATCTCTTCCAGGCAACCATGGAATGGACAGTAATAAGTCTGGACATAAAATGGGTATGTCAATGGTGTAAACATACAATGTACTAAAATTGCTACACAGATATTTATATTCTAAATAATAGATACATAAATACATACATACTAAATATATAAGGCACAAAAATAAATGAAGACAGTACATAGAAAATTACAGTTAGATTAGGAGAACAAGATCACAACGACAAGTAGTGTTCCTTTACGAGTCTTTTAAAAACATGTAACGTCTGCGCGCGTTTAATTTCAACAGGCAATGCATTCCACAACCGAGCGGCTTGGACAGTAAAGGAATGGTCGAAGAAAGTGGTGGAATGCATAGGCATTTTAAGCTTCAAGTTATCTGATGACCTTAAGAATTTCGTGTGGGAATCACAAAGAAACTGAAAACGTTTTTTGAGATAGAGAGGAGTAGAGGGCGTAAATAGCACATTATACACAAGAGAAAGAATATGAGCATTCCGGCGAAGGCGAATTGGTAACCACTTGAGCTTCACTCGAAATTCGGAAACATGGTCATATTTGCGTCACTTACAAGTTCGAGGCAGTCATCGTCAATAACAAATGCCCGTTCCGATGTTCAGACACCACAAATATATAGATTTCCAGCATCTAAACCTTTTATTTTGTTAAAACCCAACCAAATCAAACTAACCGGCCCTTCGCATGATTTGGTTAGTATGGCAGACTATGACCAAATACCAACTCCAAATGTTTCTTTTTTTGATAATATCAATAGTGAAATACTATTACAATATGAATGCACATTGGAGAATATTAAGGAAGAAAATGAAACAGCTAATAAAAAATATAAAAATGATCATGATGGCGATGATAGCGAAGATGATTTGAATATTTTTTAATTTACAGACTGAAGAATTGACAAGACTTAGAATAGTAAGAAAGTTTATTAGTTGATTTATAATTTTTAAAATTGATCTCATTACATAATTATGTTAACAAAAAAATTTAAAATGATCATGATGATGATGATGATGATGATAATAGAGGTTAGAGGAGATGATTGCAATTCGTTTAAATTAAAAACTGTAGAATTAACAAGACAGAAAAATAAGAAAGTTTTATTTGTTGATTGTTATTTTTTTATTGATCTCATTATGTTATTTTTTTATTGAAACATTTATTCACTATAAATAAGATTTTTATTGTTATTTTATTTATAATTTGGTTCAGTACAAAAATTTGGTGTCAAGACTTTCTAATGTTGGTGACAGAAATAAATTCTGGTGTCAATATTTCTAATTTTGGTGTTAGATATAAATTTTGGTGTCGTACCAATTCTGGTGTCGACAATATATTAGAAGCTTTCAGGAATAAATAAATTTCTCTCACATTTTATGTACCTGAATACGTATCTCTTGCTTATCAACATCTTAGATTATTAAAAAAACCAGAAACAAACTTTTCCACCAAAATTAGGTAAAAAATGATAGTTGTTGAAATTCACTCAAATAATGCCCTAGCTACCATAATTACCCAAAACCAGGATATACAGAGATCAGTCGAAACATTAACCCTTAAGCACGATGATCTTGTAGCTAAAATCGACCTGCTGGAACAGGAAAATAAGGAGTACAAGAAGCGAGTTTCGACTCTGGAACATTCGCTGGAACAACTAGATAAGCATGCGCATTGTACAACAATTGAAATTCGAAACATACCAAAGCAGGAAAATGAAAATAAGAAAATGCTTACCGACACTATTCAACAGCTTGCCTCGACATTGGGCCTTGAAACACCAATACACCAGTCCGAGATTAAGGACATTTTTCGCTCCAAGTCAGATGCAGTATTTGTGGATTTCAGCACTACTTTCAGAAAGGAATCACTGATCTCTAAATACAAGATATACAATAAATCCAGACGCGAAAACAAACAGCCGCAATTGAACTCAGAGCAAATGAAACTACCAGGAATGCCATGTACATTATACATCTCAGAGTACTTAACAGCTAAGGCCAGATATCTTTTCTTCATTGCGCGCTCAAACGTAAAAAACAAAAAGCTTCTAGCGGCCTGGACTTCATACAGGAAAGTTTATGTTAAGAAAGACGAAAACTCAACCCCAGTTCGCATTGATGAAGAAACTAAACTTCACAAACTTATTATGTGACTAGCTTTGGTTCTATACACTTTTTTTATTTTGTTGTTACAGCATGCTTTTTTTCAGTATTTTTAATTGCATTTGTTATTTATTATGGCTCCATGGTCAACTTGTTATTATTAAGCTTTTATTCCTATTGCAGAATTACACATACATATATTTCTCATCACACTCACCCTGCACTCAACTCAAGACACACGTTATCCAAGCGAGTCAAAGCCCTTTGGTGGTATGGTGTTTGCACTAGCTCATCTGATCATCTATTTCCTGCACTATGTCTAATCCCCGCTTATAAAGTTACTAAAGTTCCAGAACTGAGTTTATTCTACTTCAAATTTAGCATTACGTCACGTATTAGACGTGACAGTATTTTTCACATTACATATATTTCATTAAATATCAAATGACTACCATTCAAACCATTAATGAAATAAACTCTGATCTGGACGCTATTCAAGTGGCTAAAACTATAACTTGTGACATAGAAAATGCAAAAAATCATATAAAAACGAATAAAAACACAATCAATATTCTGTCTCAAAATATTCGTAGCGTTGCTTGTAATATGTCCAATTTCATTACGCTTCTGCAAAGATCTGAAATACCCTGGGATATTTTAGTACTTACAGAATGCTGGCTCCCATCTGCAAAGTTCATCCCTTCTCTCGACAACTACAATCATATAGCGACCACCTCACACAAAACTCAAAATGAAGGAGTTATCATCTACTATAACAAGCTTCTTAAAGTAATATCTGAAGAACCCACAGTTACTGACGCCAATTGCCTTGTATTAAAGCTGGATCGAGATACTTGCATTGTAGAACTATATCGCCCACCTAGTCAAACAAACACTGTTAAATTTATCGATTCCATTAACACGCCTTTAAGTAATCTAAAAACTTTTAAAAACATTTTCCTTTGTGGTGATATAAATATCAATATAGTTCCGAACGGTCCCGATAAACGATCATACGATTACTTGAACAGTTTGGCTAGCCATGGCTTGCTCCCGGCTCACACTCTGCCAACTCATGGGTTAACATGTTTAAACCACATGATGCTGAAAACTAAAATGGATGCCTGTTGTTTTGTTTTCGAAACATCTATCACAGACCACGAGAGTGTAGCTATTAGTTGTAAACCTAAAAAACGTATGAAGTATCTTAATACAACGCATAGCTCAGTTAATTTCGACAATCTGGGCAAAGTTATACAAAACATTGATTATCAGCCTATCCTTGACTGTCAAGACGCTAACAAATCAACTGAACTCCTCGTGGCTCATCTATCTTCAGCAATAAAAAATAACACAAGCGTAGCTAAAACTTCAAAAAGAAAACTAATAACCAAGCCATGGATAACTAAGGAACTTCTTCGCTGCATGAGAAACCGGGATAACTAGCACAAAAAATTAAAACGAAACCCTGACGACGAGATAATGAAATTGACATACAAGCGCTACAGAATTTTTTGCTCCTCACTGCTTAGAAAAGCAAAGAAGAGATATGAAAAACAGGAGATTGAAAATACACAGGGAAATAAGAAACAGTTATGGAATGTCATTAAAAAAATTAGCGGGTCTGATAAGAGGGCAGACTTCTCGTCATCCCTCTTGTCATCTAATAATCCCGAGGCGGATATAAACAACGTTAACAGCTTCTTTGTGGACGTTGGAGCAAAGTTGGCTAGTAAAATCTCCACTCCGAAAGCTACAACACCTTGCCTTCGAAGTGGTCACACATCTACAACTCCTTTAAACTCGCTTGTCCTTCTTCCTACCGATGAACAAGAAATCTTCAACCTCATTAAAGGCCTTAAGGAAAATTGTGCAGTGGGAATCGATCAGATTAGCAGCAAAATCATTAAGAGATACGCAAACTACCTCTCTTCTCCCATAACACATATCTGCAATCTGTCAATCTCAACGGGAGTTTTTCCCCAAGCCTTTAAAATAGCTGTTATCAAGCCCATCCATAAGGCTGGAAAAAAAGACTGTGTCAATAACTACCGGCCCATCTCGATTCTACCTGCTCTGTCCAAAATATTGGAACGCCTTATAAATCAACGCCTAATTAAGTTCTTAGAAGTAAATAATCTCCTTTCGTCTTCACAATTTGGTTTTAGAACTGGCAAAAGTACCAATTATGCAGTTCAAGAATTGATAGACTCTATTGTGGTTAGCTTGGATGGCAGAAAGAGATGCCTAACGATATTCCTCGACCTTGCAAAGGCTTTTGACACAGTCTCTATTCCGCACCTTTTAATTAAGCTTAAACGGCTCGGTATCAGAGGAATCTCCCTGAAACTGATGAAAGACTACCTTACTGGCAGGAAACTGAGCGTGGGGTCCTGGGTTCGATTCCCGGGTCGGGCAAAGTGTTACTGGGTTTTTCCAATAGGAATTTCTTAATAGCAGCCCGGAGTTTGGAAGTTGGCGGTGTAATACCCCCGTGCCTCGGAAAGCACGTTAAGCCGTTGGTCCTACGCCTGATCTCTCTCCGGTCGTGTCGGATTGCCGTCCCATCGGACTATGAGAGTGAGGGAAGAGTGAGTGCTCCTGTGTCTGCGCACACTATAATATCTCCCGCGCCGATGGCTAGTCTCGGTTGAAATTGGCCGCCGTGGCCGAAATTCGGTATGGAGGACTATATATACTGCACGGCCGGTCTCCAAGGTGTTCGAAGCACTCCTGCTGCGACACCTGCTCCCACACATTACGCCACGCCCGGAGCAGTTCGGGTTCCGGGCGGAGCATAGCACGAAGCTCCAGCTGTCGAGGGTACTGCTCCACCTCGCCGCAGCTGCAAACAAGAAGGAATACTCGGTTGCAGTATTCCTCGACATGGAGAAGGCCTTCGACCGTGTGTGGCACGACGGCCTAACGTATAAGATGGCCACCACAGACGCGCCCCGTCGCGTTGTTAAAGTGGTCTCTACTTTTCTCTCCAACAGAACTTTCAGGGTGGTGGTTGATGGGGCGCTTTCCAGCCCTCACGAGCGAGTCGAGCCGGAGGCTGCTCCGCGCCCTGCAGAGTCTGGCGCTGCGGACTATTGTGGACGCTCCTCGCTACGTGAGGAACGATGTCATCCAGCGGGATCTCGGGATCGAGAGCCTGGATGACCATGTGCGGCGTCTCGCGAAGGGGATGTTCGCGCGTGCCGGCGCGTCTGATTGGCCTCACGTCAAACAGATCGCGCCCTGGCATACGCGGCCCCCTGACTGACTCCCGGGTAAGCCGCAACCAGGTTACACGTGGCTTACCTGAACAAGTGAACTCTACATTCACAACACACATCCGCTGCGTGGCGTGTTCTAAGTTAATATAGGCATGTCACGTAACGCAAAACAGACAACCGCCACTAAACAGGCACTAGGACTCACACGTGCACACGCAGGCGGGCCTGCATCGTCACGTATTCATGGGCGGGGGTCTCACCTGGCGGGGACTGACCGCCAAGGCGTCGTGAAGAAAGCGGCGTTGATACATAATTCAACGCCGCGGCGCGCCTACAGAGACACAAATAGCAACCACACACAGGGACGCGTTAACTATTAACGCGTACCACATATTGCTCGCCCAAGGGGCAACATATTGAGGGGCCCGTTTTAGCGGGCCACCGCACAACCCTCCGCGGACGATAAGCTAAGCTCCGGCGCCGCCCGCCACGCCCCCTTACGGGGACGTCGCGAAATCCCAGAGTTATGTAGCCATTCAAACTTGGTCGGTTTATCGATGTTTTGCTCTTGTTCTGTTATTTTTATTATATATCTTTAATCATTCAGTGTAATGAGCTGAAATTTTACATGTGAATAGTTGCATTAATACACTAAATTTTTGAATAAGTTTCATTTTGCTTTTCCTTTAAAAAGTCCTACAATCGGATGTCATAAAATATAGTGTTCCAGTCGTAGTAAATTATGCCACTGCTCATTAATTACTTAGAGCACATGAATGAAACTTGGCAGGATATTGTAGACCCTTACAAGATATAAATAAACGAGATGAGTTAGGCTCTAGAGTTCCTATTTTAAGTACTTGGACCTAATAACCTTATTTTACTTTTACGTGTATATCTTCTGAACGGTAGGTTTTTTTCACACACATTACACACAAATTCAAAGCAACCTGCTTAAAAAATTACAACTCTGTGCTAAACCGTTTTATATGATTTTCATCAATTAACCAAACGTCAGCGCAGCGGCAACTTGAATATCTTGACAAATATAAGACACACAAATTTCATTTTAACATACACATTTACCTCTCGTTACACACTAACTATTGTATGTATTTTTTTTCTTGTACGTCCATAAGAAAAAAAAGTGCCGCTAGGAATACGTAGTCCCAGCGGCAACAGTTTTTGTTGAATATCTCCGCAATGGTTGGATGCACAAATTTTTATTTACCATACACAATTACACGACGTCATACACTAAATATCTGCTAAACTGAAATTACGAAATTCGACACTTTTCCGCTGGAACTACGCACACCTTACTCTTTATAGAAAAAAAAAACACATGAAGAATTTTTTTTTAGCATTTTTATATTTTCATATAAATAAAACAATTTATTAAAAAAAAAAAAATTGTGCGCCGTACGCAGGGCTGTGCTTGCGGCTTGAGCCGCCATAGTACCGCGCGCGAGCGACTCGCTAGTGGTTCCCCTGCCGCCCGCTACTCTTCCTGCAGCTCTCGTTACCCCTTCCCGACCGGTTAGTCTTAGTCGACCCGTTTAGTCGTCCAATATCCGTCGCGCGATAAGGGTGTGATTCCCTGTGTTATTACGGCAAATACGTGCGTTCGCGCATTTTGCGAATACTTTTAATGCCGTTTACGTATTCCAGTCGAGAGTACTTAGATATGGTAGTGAGCTACATTATCACTGGTGAAAGTTTAGCTGCGGCACGTAACCGCTACCGTGAACTGTATGCCCAAGTAGCACAGAACTGCATTATAAATTGTCACATAAGGCCCACAGCGGTACTCTGAGCATTTATAAAGACTTATAAGTATTCACCCGGGCTGTAACAGCTGTTTAGAAAAAAACGTGGCCAACTATAATGCTATTTTCTGTAAAGTAATTCTAATAAGCACCACAAGCACGCCACAAAGTCACTGTTATTGAGCGCTTAGCAGTGCAGTACCCTATCAGCTGTAAGTTTTCTGAATAATAGCCCACACGTGTACTATACAACCGTTGCATTTTAAGAGAGAACGTGTAACCCACTATAACGTAATCAGTTAGTTTGTGAAGTTATTTAACAACAATTTAATGCTTTATGCTGCATACAGGTTCACTTTTCGCCTATTAGTCAGGTGTTACAATACAGTCGACAGCATGTATCGAAGTGTCGGCATGCGCGAATGGAATATTGGACGCGACGGGTTCCGTATGTTATATTTATAAAAAAAAAAAATTCAGACATAACCCATATTACAAAAATTAAGATAAAAGTAACAATGCTGCAGCAGAAAACAATAAAATGTTATTAACAAACTAGAAATATATGTCACTTAGTTGAAATAAAATGAAATGTCAAATTTACGTCGGATTTAAATTGAGCCTACAGAAGAGAACGCCATCAGCGTCCCAGGGGTGACACAAGGAGAGATGGGGCGGCCGTGTTGCGGCTCCGGGCCAAGAACGTGGCTCCGGGGCCCGACGGTATACACGGCTGCGCGTTGGCCCTCGCTCTGAAGGAGCTAGAGCCCCAACTTAGAGGACTCTTCACAGCGTGCCTTGAGCAGGGCCGGTTTCCCAGTTTGTGGAAATCAGGTCGTCTGGTCCTGCTCAAGAAAGCGGGGCGCCCTGCGGACTCACCGTCCGCGTACAGGCTCATAGTGTTGCTGGACGAGGTCGGGAAATTATTCGAGCGAATTATCGTTACCCGCCTCGTCCACCACTTGTGCAGGGAGGGGCCTGACCTGGCCGAGAGCCAGTTTGGCTTTCGGCAAGGGCGCTCCACCATCCACGCGATATCGCGGGTGAGAGTCCTGGCAGAGGAAGCAGTGTCTCAGGGCGGGGTGATTTTGGTGGTGTCCTTGGCCATATCCAACACCTTCAACACCCTGCCTTGGAGCTGCATTCGGGAGGGACTGCTGTACCATCGGGTGCCTCCCTACCTCTGCCACATCGTTGGGGCTTACCTCGAGGATAGGGGTGTCACCTACATGGGACGTGATGGCGGAAACCAGCGCCGCATGTCGTGCGGTGTTCCGCAGGGCTCGGTCGTTGGCCCGTTCTTTTGGAACATCGGGTACGACTGGGTGCTGAGGGGCGAGCTCCCGCCGGGCGTGGAACTGACGTGTTATGCGGATGACACGCTGGTCACGGCCCGGGGGAGCTCGTACAGGGAGGCAGCGTTGCTGGCGATGGCTGCGGTTTCACTGGTGGTGAGCCGCATACGGCGCCTAGGCCTGGAGGTGGCCCTCAACAAGCCGGAGGGCATTGCCTTTCATGAACCCCGGCGGGCGCCGCCGGCAGGATCACATATCGTGGTCGGGGGGTGTCGGATCGCTGTCGAGTCCACCATGAAATATCTAGGATTGGTGCTCGACAGCCGGTGGGACTTCGGCCCCCACTTCCGGCGGCTGGCGCCCAAGTTGATGGGCGCGGCTGGGGCGCTGTCAACGCTGCTTCCCAATCTGGGAGCCCGAGCGCCGCCTGTAAGAGCATGAGGTGAGACATCTTCAATCACTTTATATGGTCCTAAATAAATTTTAACTAACTTATTTGCTACTTGATTTTTAATAAGAACTAAATCTCCACTCTTATATTTTAATCCGTGTACATTTTTATCAAAATTATTTTGTCCTAATTCCTTACTAAATAATAAATTATTTCTAGCATCAGCTTGTGCTCTTTGAAGTCTGTATTTAAGCTCCAAAGGGTAAGAATCAGAATTATATAATGGATCAACATAAGAACTTTTTGCAATATTAAAAAAAAAATAAAAAATAAAAATGTGTTTATTTGGAACAAGTTTGAGGACACAAATTTACAAAAAGAAACGAAGATAGCTACAAAAGTAAAAACTGTGGCGCAGCTATCAACGCCCAAGTCAAAAACATGGTGCATTTGCTCCAGACAGATAATTAAAAGAAAGAAATAACTTAAAAATAAAAATAAAATTAAAGTAAAAGGTTATTTAAATTTTACTAACTATGTGTCAGTGTGTAGTGGTTGTTGAGGAGTGTGTGTGTAGTGAGTGTCAGGGTGAGTGAGAGGGGGGTTTATGTGTTTTTGTGAGAGGAATGTATGTGTTATGTTACCACAAGTTTTTCTGTAGCTTCGTAGGACAAAGATTTTAGCATTTCTGATAGTTTTCTTTTCAGTAAATTTCTTGTTAGTGGATAAATTTTTATGTTTCTATTTATATTATTGTACAGTTTAGGGCTAATGTAGTTGAAGTGGCGCCTTACTAGTGCCAATCTGGAGAATAATGTCTTGCAGACAAATTCAGAGCGCCGTTTCTTTGGAAGGTACTGAGGGTCGAACTTCGTGAGGTCGTGCTTCTTAAGAATAGTTTGAAGTATAAATGATTGTCTTACAGTAAGGACGTTACAAAGCGAATAAAGTTCAGATGTTGGGAATCTCAGAGGTTTGTTTGCCAGTACTTTTAGCACTGATCTTTGTGCTCTCTCCAACCGCATAAAAGTAGTCTTGTGGGTGCCTCCCCATACTGTAATGCAGTAGCTAAGGACTGACTGAACGAGTGCAAGGTAAATCAACATTAGGCATCGGAAGTCGACAACGGCCCTGAGTTTTTTAAACACATATATAAGTCTTCTTACACGGATCACCATTGAGTCAACCTGTTTTTTCCACGTTAGACAATTGTCCACTATGACTCCAAGATATTTGATGTTATCGGTACGTTCTATCTGGGCACAGTTACAGGTTGTAGTGGCCACAGTAGGAGAACAATCATGGCTCTTTATTTGAAATGACATCGGTGGTTGTGTAAGAATTCCAGGTGTGAAGGGGATGAACTTTGTCTTTGCGACGTTTAGTGTAAGTAGATTAGAGGTTAACCAATTCATGACTAAACTCAGAGCGGTCTCCGCCCTCTCACGAGTGTCAGGCCAGTCCTTACCGTGTGTAATGAGGGCTGTGTCATCCGCGTAAGCAATGATTCTTGTGAATGGAAGGGATAGCTGGCACAGCTCGTTAACATATATAAGGAAAAGAGTGGGCCCTAGGACGCTACCCTGAGGCACACCAAATGTCATATCTTCCGGAGTACTTATAAAATTCTCGACTTTGACAACTTGTTTCCGCCCCGTCAGGTAGCTGCGAAAGATTTCGAGGGCATTACCTCGTACGCCAATTTGTTCCAGCTTGTGTATCAGTTTAGGGACAGATACAGTATCGAATGCCTTCGATAAATCAAGGAAGACGCCAATAGCTTTTTGTTTATTATTAAGTTGTTCGACTATTTCATTTGTAAGTTCTAAGGTAGCATCCTCGGTAGATTTCCCTGCTCTGAACCCAAACTGATTGTCAGCCAAGATATTAAATTTGGCTAGGAACTTTACCAGTCTCGCATTGATGACTTTTTCAAAGATTTTGGAAAGGGTCGTAAGTACTGATATGGGCCTGTAATTAGAAGCAACGCACTTATCTCCTCCTTTGAATATGGGATGTACTATGGCAGTTTTAAAGACATCAGGAAATGTTCCCAAACATAGGCACAAGTTAAATATGTGAACAAGTATTGGAATGATAGTGTGTTTGGTGGCCTTAATGACTGAGGATGATATACCGTCATATCCAACAGCACATTTGTCTTTAAGATTTAGTATGATGCTTTCAATTTCGTCATCGTCCACATCATACAAAGCCATTGACTCTAAGGGTGAGGAGTAAGGGTCAACTCGGTTAGAAGGAGGAGACAATGGAAATTTAGAAGCCAGATTGCTACCTACAGTAGCGTAGTAATGGTTGATCAAATTGAGAGAATGAAGAGGATCGTCGCCATACTTTAACAATTCAGAGGAAGCGGATTTAGCCTTGTCCAAATGGGATATTTGTTTGATAAGTTTCCAGGTTGCCTTTGGATTTTTTTTGGCTTTCTGAAATTCTAATTTTTCATAGTCACGTTTTAGTTTTTTTAATAAATTATTACAATAATTACGATAACGAAGAAATACAATTTTATGGGTATCATTATCAGGGTGTTTCTTGAATGTCTTATTGAGCTTGTCTCTATGACGAATGCATCTTAGAAGACCAGGTGTAATCCAAGGCTTAATTATGCGTTTTCTACTTGATATAACTGAGGAGGTGGTATACCGAGTAATGGACGAAGATAGGATAGATACAAGCGTTTCAGCAGCAAGGTTAGGATTTGTTATTTGGAGTATATGTGACAGATCTGATTTTTCGATATCATTTTTAACTTTTATTATGTCAATTTTAGTAAATAAACGCTTCGATGCAGTTATTAACATGTCCGGATTACAGAAAAGGAGAACCGGAGCATGGTCTGTTAGCTCACAGTCTAGGACTAAGGTGGTGGCAGTATGTCTAGTTTTCAGTATGACGTGGTCGAGGCAATTTGAGAGTCTAGTGGGTAGTGCATGTGCGGGGAGCATAGCGTGTGATGCTGCAATATTTAGATATTCGTCTGCATTTGGGTCCAAGCTAGCGGGGGCAATGTTTATGTTAAGATCTCCCACCAGAGCAATAGTCTTAAATTTACCCAACTGCTGTAACAATATATCTAGACTACTGAAAAATGGAGTGAGGTCTTTAAACGAAGGAGAACGATATACAGCGATAACTGCAGTTTTGTCCGAGAATTTTATTACCAAGCAATTTGCATCGCTGAGTGGTGGAGTTTCAAAAGAACACTGAAGATCATTTCTGACGTAGGCAACAACTCCATCATTTTGGTTTGTGAACGAAGAAGAATAGATATTAAAACCTGTTAGAGAAGGACAGTTTGGGCATTTGCTAAGCCAACATTCGGACAGGATGATAACGTCTAGTGTGTAATTTAGTCTACCTATTAATAACAATAACTTGTCAAAATTACAGTTGATGCTTCGTATATTGACATGTAGGATTTTAAGGGTGCATTCCGGTTGGCGCAGATAGTTACAACTGGCCTCCGGGGAGCAGATAAAACATTCCGAAACAGAAATTTTCTCAATTTCTGAGTTAATTATGTTTAGGTCATCCATTTTTTATTTGTTGGACAAAATGTGGTACAATAATCGGGCGCTGAGTAGAGATAATGATACCTGACTCATGAGAAATATTAGCATAATATGCAACTATATTGAGGACTTGTCTACTAAAAGAAAAATTATAGTTTAATTTCAGAAACTTGTGGTTTATGTAGTACAGTGTTATGGATTGTGTGGTGTGTTTATGTGTGGTGTGTATATTGGATGGCAAGTTACAATTCTTCCCAAATACTAGCTCAAATGGAGTGTATTTTGTTTCAGAGTGTACTGCAGTGTTTAATGAAAAGCACCAGAATGGAAGCCAACTGCTCCAATTTGATTATTATTATCACACTGAATCCTAAGATAAGCTCCTAGAACCTTATGTGTGTTTTCAAATCCTCCCAGAGTTTCATGATGATAGGCTGTTGAATGCAGTTTATTTATATGCAGCAAATTGCAAATCTCAGTAAAAACTGATGACATAAACTCTGTTCCCTGATCTGTTATTATTTCTTTAGGGATACCATATCTCAGAATAAAATTGTTTACAAATAACCTAGCTACAGAAATAGTATCTTTCCTCTCTAAAGGATAGGCTTCAACGTATTTTGTTAAATCACACTGTAATGTCAGAATATACTTATAATTTAAATTATCTACATATAGAGGACTCATTAAATCTAAACTTACTCTTTCAAAAGCAGTGGATTGCGTTGATGTTATAACCATCGGTTCTTTTGTATGCCTATTGGAATGCTTTTGAATCGGACAACTTCTACATTTCTTTACGAATTCTGTTACATCATTAGTCATTCCTGGCCAATAATAGTACTGTGCGGAAATTAGCGGGATTTTTAATAAAATGCAGCGGGAACAAGTTACGTGTTTGAGAGTTTATTAATGAGTGTCAGAACAAAGACAATTTTGAACATACTTAACAAAAGGTGATAATTAGCACGGACTATAGATTTATAGCTATTATAATTGCGTAGGCGCTCCAACATGCCCCCGGGCGTTGAAAGTCTTTCTTTCAACCAGACTCCGATTCTGAAGTTACGGGTAGTGGGCATATCCTGTTGAAGGCCCTCCTGATGACTCCAGTTGAGGTCTGAATATCCTTTACACGGACTATTCCGTCAGAACCTGGGTGGATAGCGACAATTCTTCCTAGTCTCCACTTCAGGGGTGGGAGATTGTCCTCTCTGATGACCACCAGGGAATCCTTCTTCAAGCCATCCTGACTTGAACGCCACTTAGTCTGTTGCTGCAACTTTGCAACATACTCCTTACTCCATCTAGTCCAGAAGTGCTGGCGCAGCTGCTCAATGCGTTGATAACAACTGAGATGGGTTGTGGATTGATCTGCATAACTTTTCTGCGGCAACGAAGTGAGTGGCCGGCCGACGAGAAAATGACCTGGCGTCAGTGGAGTGCAATCGGCAGGGTCTGATGACAGCGGCGTTAGTGGGCGTGAATTTAATATTGCCTCAATTTGGGCTAATGTGGTGTTAAGCTCCTCGAAGGTTAACTTACAATGTCCCAACACTCGCTGTAAGTGATATTCTGCCGATTTGACACCCGCCTCCCAGAGACCGCCGAACTGTGGAGTGTACGCGGGAATAAAGTGGAAGTTAATACCATCATTTGCAATATTTCCGCTCAAAGACTCGGAATTAGTTTTTAAGAACTTTGATAGCTCGTTATACGCACCAAAAAATGAACTACCGTTATCGGAATATATGTGGACGGGTTTGCCCCTTCGCGAAATAAACCTATATAACGCTAATAAATAATTATGACTAGTCAAGTCACCCACCAGTTCCAAATGCACAGCCTTTGTGGTGAAACAGATAAAAATTGCAATGTACACCTTGACGAGTCTACATCCACGACCTTGACGACTAGCACTCATAATAGGGCCTGCGTAATCAACGCCAGTGCTTTCGAACGGATACCCTCCTGGAAGAAGGCGCTGTCGCGGCAGGTTGCCCATTAATGGAGTAACCACCTTACCCTGCATACGTCGGCATAAAACGCATCTATGATAGCAGGCTTTAGCTAAATTTCTACCTCCTATAGGCCAATAAGATTCTCTAATCGATGCTAACAATAGCTGAGGGCCTACGTGCATTAACCTTTTGTGATCAAAATCAAATAGTAATTTAGTGAAATCATGAGTGGACTGTAAAATTATAGGGTGCCGTTTATTATAATTAAAATCAGAATTATCGAGACGTCCTCCGACACGCATTAGATTGTTGTCATCTAAATATAGGTACATTAAATTTTAATAGGACGCTCTTTTTCGGTAAACTTTGTTTATTTAAAAGTAATTTATGTTCAGGAAATGATTCTTGTTGACTTTGATAAATTAAAATATTTAACGCATTTCTCAATTCTTCATCAGATAAAAATTTATTAGCGGGCGATTGGCGTTTACATAAGTTGATGAATCGCAACACATAAGCCATGGAACGTAAAAGTCTTAAATATTTAGAAAAACGTTTAAAGTCTATAACTAACGCCTTATCGTTAGTATCAAGAACCACACTTAATGATAGATCAGGTCGAGTTTCAGGGAGTGAGCCTAATTCTAGACATTTAAATTGTGAAGGCCAACTACGTAAGTCTTGTTGGAGAAAGTCAAGAACAGACCACCACATGTCCAAACCCTGCAGATGACCAATATCCACGCCACGAGATATTAGGTCTGCCGGGTTCTTATCAGTTGGGACGTGCCTCCAGGTACAGTGAGCTGCCTGATCTAAAATTTCAGCCACGCGATTCCGTACAAATGGCTGAAGCTTTGAAGGTAATATCTGTAGCCACCCCAGCACGATGGTCGAGTCAGTCCAACAAAAGACGCGAGAGACTTTGAGCCGAAGGGAGCTCAACACCTTCTCAAATAGACGAGCTCCCACAACCGCGCCACACAACTCCAACCTGGGAATTGTGGTAGGTTTGATTGGCGCCACTCGACTTTTAGACATAAGTTACCGAACAATGCATTCACCTTTATCATTAATACTACGGATATAAACGCACGCACCGTATGCGCGCTCAGATGCGTCCGTAAATATATGGAGTTCCAACTCTCGGTATGAGTGACACACCACCATTCGAGGAATACGAATTTCATTTAAAAGAGGCTGAGCTTTAATAATGTTTTGCCATTGTAAATTAATTTCATTAGGTAATGGCTCATCCCATGACAATTTATCTAACCACAGTTTCTGTAGTAACATTTTTAAAGTGATTACAAATGGAGACAAAAGCCCCAACGGATCGAATATCCTTGCAATCACAGAAAGTAAATCACGTTTAGTATTACTATTACAGGATATAGTTGAGCCTATTGGAAAGAGTTCATCTGAACTTGCATACCAACCTAGTCCAAGCAGCTTGTCAGGTTCACTAGAACCTATATTTAAATCAAGCGAGGAACTAGCAACTTCAGATAATAATTGAGGCTCGTTCGACTTCCACTTACGCAATGGCATGCAAGCCGGTTCAAGCACATTAGTGACTTCCTGACGAATGAATTTGACTTCATCTAAATCATCACCACCGCATAGTAGGTCATCAGCATAAAAATCATGTTTAATTATGTCAGCTACCTTCGGATTTTTACAATCAAGTCCTAATTGATGAAGGCACCGAAAAGTTAAAAAAGGCGCACTCGCCGTGCCATAGGTAACGGTGTTTAATTTATAAAACTTAACGGGGTCGGACACCTTACCATGCCACAATATTTGTTGTAAATATCTGTCAGACGGATGGATGACTATTTGTCTATACATCTTCTCGACGTCCGCTGACAAAACATACATGTGCTGTCTAAAACGGAGAACAATTTGATAACAGATCATCCTGAATGGTAGGGCCGACCATCTGTAAATCGTTGAACGAAACGCCAGATGAAGATGAACAACTTGCGTTGAACACCACTCGAAGTTTCGTAGTGGTGCTACTTTCACGTAATACGCCGTGATGCGGGATAAAATAACCAGACGAGTTCGAATCGACTTGTTTACATTCAGTCATATGGCCTAGTGACTCATACTCAGACATGAAATCGTAATACATTTTCACAAATCAGATTTAGTTTTAATCTGCGTTCTAAGGATTCTATATGGATTCTGTCCGAAATAAATGAATAATAATAATAATTGGCTGGCTTGAGTGGAGATTCGCAAGAGCAAACGTGCTCGGGGAAAGGAAGTATTCCAGTAAGTGCTCGTAGGGATCTTGACTATCTTCCGGGCTCTGGGATTGTTCTGAAAGCCGTGGAATACCTCTCCACTTCTCAAGCACCTCAGGAAGTGTTGCCCCCTTGTCACTACGTCACTATGTGCTAGCGACGTTTCCCGGGGGCCCATTATTGAGTGTGCAAGTCACCCCCTGCCATTTTATCCGTGTATACAAAACATTGATCAAGCAGGGGCCATAGTCCCTCCATAGTTGCGGTTACCAATCCACTAAAGCCATCCAAACCTATAGCCTAATTTGCTTTGTTTTCATATTCTGTAATTGTTCTGCTCCAACCGGGGATTGTCTTTGGATGCACTTGCATAGTGCATACAGGGATAATCGTCGGTTGGTGCCCCCTCATCATTTAAAATTGTATAAGGGGCCTCTGCGAGTTGGCTTCGGCCCCTCGTACGCCTTCCAAAAGACCGCGATCCTAGGGTCCCGAGATATTTTAACATAAATAAAAATAATAATAATAAAGAATGTAAACAATGAGCAGCTTTGTTGATAGAATCTCCCAAAACAGAAGGATTTTGTTTGAGGGGAATACGAACACAGAAACGACCGTCGGCCAATCGTGTCGTATTTTTAACAAAATGCTCCTCACACAGTTTCTCTTCTGGAGAATAATGTGGTTATGTGGGTGATGTCGGTAAGGTAAGAGGAAGAAATTTTGCGTCACGAGTATGCAATAATGCTCTTCCCCTTACGGCTCGTCAGTGCGTTACGACTTACGACATACCGATTCTCCAAAGACCTCATAAGAGCTTTGATTGACGACATCAGTCCACACATACCCTTCAATCTTCGTTCTGACGGTATTAATACGGAAAAAGGTAACATAGTTACTATCGTTTTAATTTGCGCCAGCATGTGTGTTACTACGTGATATCCTCTATTGACTCAATCTTGGATGTACCGGCTTTTTATGTACCTAGTTCGTACCAAACACTGATAGGCCAGCCGCAATGTAAATGTCGTATCAGAACTCTTAATTTTTGCTCCTGTGACTCTTCCCGTCGCATCGCATTGCCTGTCAGTTTTCGTCCATTTTTCGTTGCTGCTCCGCTCCTTTTAATCGTAGCGTGATGTTATATAGCCTTCCTCAATAAATTGGCTTCCCAACACAAAAAGAATTGTTCAATTCGGACAAACAAACTACAGCTTTATAATATTAGTATAGATAGATTATAATGGAATATCAGGTAGTTAAAAAGCCACAAATTTACAGACTGCCCTTGTAACATATTACGCCTATGTATACGCATGGCTTAGTTACGGCATAATATGGGGAAACAGTACCTACAGATGCACCAACATTGTTTACAGTTCAAAAGAAATTTGCCCATATCATAGTAAATATACAACAGATAGATACATGCAAACCGCATTTTATAAAGCTAAATATTTTAACTCTGTCACTATACTTGAAATATGCAAATTTGCACATTAACACCAAGAATTTCACACTCAACGAGAAGACATACAAACAAGATACACATTCTGATACAAAACACGACTAAAACTGCTGCTACTGCTGCTGCTGCGACTGTCTATGTAACATATGGAATGCAATAAAGAATTGAGTATTGAGTAAAAATACATTCAATAAGCCCTCTGATAATGTCAACAAATATATACAATAATTTACCCGAATCAATTAGAAATGAAAATAAACTCCACCTATTCACTAACAAATTAAAAAATCTATTAATAAGTAAATGTTATTACAGTATTAGCAAATATTTAAGTGATAAATACCTGAAACGCAGTTTGAATACCCAAAGCATGTTTTTTATTTATTTTGATTTTAGAATAAGTTAGATTATAAGTCCTCCTCTACCTACTATATTTCTTTTGCTGGGCCAGACAGGGTCCATAATTGTAATTAAATCCAATGTTTACCACCTAAGCATACACATTGTGGAATGCAATAAAGTATTTAGTATTGGAATGGTTCATGAAATCAGAAAACAAATAATGTAACAAAGCATTTTTATTACTATATAAGTATATCAATTTTAACATCAGACCACTTGAGAAGTAGATACTTAGTATTTCATCATCTCTATTATATTAATATTGCATGCTCAACATTATAAGTACACA
Source organism: Aporophyla nigra (assembly GCA_947507805.1). NCBI lineage: Eukaryota > Metazoa > Arthropoda > Insecta > Lepidoptera > Noctuidae > Aporophyla > Aporophyla nigra. The sequence continues at coordinate 7,707,704 of OX382319.1, read as the reverse complement.
ACAGCCAATAGTCAGCAGAATGTCTGCCTGCCAAACAATTGCAACAGTATCGAGCACAAGCAACTCTTGAGTCAGAAATTAATGTATGGGTGTACCTAAGTAATGTTCCTGAAAAAATATATATTTATGTTAGAAGGGGCTAACTAATATTATTATTTTTCTCATCAGAGTGCTGGTACCCACTGCATAATAATGTTTTTTCCCCACAAACAGGCACAGTATGTGTTTGTTTTGCAGATTGCCATGTAATGTAAATATTCCTGTATCCAGATCTCCATATTGAATAAGCAGTTCAAATTCTTTCTTGCATCATCAATACACACTTTCCTCAAACTGCATCTAGATGGTTTTACTGAAGAAAGGGAAACATTCATAAGTTATTTCAAATCTGGAACAGTCTCGGGCAACAACTTCACACATTGTATTGAAATCTTACTGAACAGTTAACAGCACATTATTTTGCAGTATGCTGTACCATCTTGAAGATTCAATTTTCATAATAATCCTTCAAGTACAGACAACAGCGCTTCAAGTTACCCCACGTTGACCTTGAACGCGTTATGAGCAACAACAGCGAGAATCGTGCGAAAGAGATATATAGCTTTTTGTCAGTTTCGCTTGTAATGTTTCGTGCTGCAGTGCGTACGTGAGAGTGTGTGCGTACGTGAGGGTGTGTGCGTACATGAAGGTGTGTGCGTATGCGTATCGTGGTGTAGAATTAGATACTATGCGATAAGAAATGCGACGCGGGTGAAAACTTGAATCAAATCTAAAAATAGCATGATAATAAAACAGGCGGCCCGTGCAATGTCTAAAATACCAATGAAAGCTTATAATACTTTTTTTATTTAAATGATCTTTTACATAATCCTCCATTTTTACAAATTTGTTGGAAAATTACCTGTAAGTATTAAGTAGGTATTACCTACTCATACCTATTACTTTAAACAGGTAGGTAGGTACGGTATACACCGTTACACAATTAATAAGCGAAATTTCATGCTCTCGATGAGGTATAATCGAATGAGAAAAAAACATTGTTAATTTTTTATTTCGAGCAGGTTTCCTAGTGGAAACCGCGTATCGGCAAGCGTAGTGTGGAACGCCTCCCAGTTAGATAGACTAATGACCTTAAAGGGTTGGCTGGGACAGACTGGATGCGGAAAGCGAGGGACAGGGTGTTGTGGCGCAGCCTAAGAGGCCACGGAAAACACGTAACACAATCGGCTTGAAATTTTAAAAGATATATGAATATACCTATCATGAACGTCTGAAGTTTAGCCAATTATTTATACCTACAAAAAGCCTTTTACAAAAGTCTACAAAAGTCCGTCATGTTTAAGATTTAACGTTTCGCCCGCTATAAGATCTTATTACTATAACGTTGAACTTAGTAACGGAATTACCTAGCCTACCGAAATTTGCTTTTACATGCAAGTTCAACCTTATTGTGCTAGTAATAAGATACTATTTCAAAGGTTATGAATGTTCAAATAAAATTCTAATCTATTATTATCGCTTCTTCGTTCGTTACATACGAAACCGACGTTTACGCAGACGAAGTCGCGGGCAAAAGCTGGTATTTTATAAATGAGGATATGAGTTTCTTTGTTTGTTACGCATCATGAAATGTTGCACGTGATACGTTGTCAGGGGTCAGAAATATCAAAATAAAATGCGGAGTAACAATATTAATGTTTTTATTTTCAAACATTAATATAATTGAAAACTTAAAAAGAATACTTTAAATTAAAATATACCTACAACAAAATGTATACAACCAATATAGAAGATTAAAAACAAATAGATAATATTTATTTTTTACAAGTTTTTATTTTAATTGATTTTTGTAACAGATTAATTATACAGTTACCAAAACCAATGGCTGCCAAGCAAAATCAAATGATTAGTAATTTGACTGGCCTGTATAGGGCTCAGCACCCTCTGGCGGCACGGCACGTTGTAGCATGCCGTGACATCACGAATTATGCACGCTGATCATGATAAAATAAGATCTCAAATCATTTGCGCTTTTTAAAATCCCTTATCGTGCCATGCCGCCAGTGAGTGACGGCCCTAACTTAAATTATCATCAACAATTAAATAGTATAGGTGAAATTCTCAAGAATACAACAATGCGAAGTATACAATTTCAATTTACAGTTTTATTTATTATATTATCTTAATCACGTTAATAGAAAAGTTATCCATACTAATGTTATGAATGCGAAAGTAACTTTATCTGTTGCGCCTTCACGGCCAAAACTCTGGGCAATTAAGATGAAAAATATGGAGATAGTTTGAAGCCTGGGGAATGACATGGAGGAAGCTAGTTTATTATGATATAATATCAACGAACGACATATCTGGCGTCCTTCCCTAATCGAACAATAAAAGAATAACTGTTTAAGAAATAGTGGTTAAAAATACCTTTATTTTGGTAAATAAAATAATTACAATAGTAAAATACTACATAAGGATTGTAAAACTGTGCTACTACATATTTATTATGACAGTGTGCGAGATCGGATTAGGGTTGCCAGGTACAGGGTTATTATCAGTTATGGGGCAATCGGGCGCTAATTTACCTATACTTCACTTGTATTCCCACGAAAGAATAATACGGACATGCCTTTCAGAGTCCCGGATCCTGGAATCGATTGAAATTCCGTAAAATATGTTATCTGCATAAAAATTTAGTTAGAACTCGTTGTGAAAAAGAATTTTTTTTCATTGAATATACTTACTCGTACTTTCAAGATGGTTGTTCCTTGTAAAACTCTTATTGTATTATTTTTTTTAGATTTAAAAAGCCGATTCTAATGGAACTTTTAATTTACAATGAAAGTTTTTATGAGGGCTGGTTTAGTTTCATTGATATTCCATTTGTTATGAATAAAATCATCGTCATCATTTCAGCCGAAAGACGTCCACTGCTAGACATAGGCCTCCCCGAAGCTCCGCCACTTCGACCGGTTTTGTGCTTCCCACATCCAGCGTAATCCTGCGGCCTTGACAAGGTCATCGGCCATGAATAAAATAAAGATACTAAATCAAAATAACCACTGCTATAATTTCATTTCGTTTTTTATAGTTGTTTTTAAAATTGTGCAATCCCGGGAACCCAGGATTACTTATTTATTCAGAAAGGAATGTGCAAAATAAAATTCTATTCTATTCTGTTCCACATTATCTTTCAAGGGAAGAAGTTTATAAGCGCCCGATTATCCGATGTCTAGTTATAATTTCCGGAACAATTCAACAAAAAAAAAAAAAAAAACTTTAATTTAAAATACAGATTTTTTAAACACGTAATAAATTGTCATGTCACATACTAAATTATCACTCACCCAAAGGCTGACCTTGAGTAGTGTAGTTTAACCTAGCGATCCTACTCCACAAGCGACACAGGGCAAAACAAAAATTAAACTAAATTGTCACCCACCCAAAGACTGACCTTGGGCAGTGTAGCTTAACTTAGCAAAACCAACTACCAGTACCAATAGGTAAATCAAAGACGAGTCGCCACGCCAACAATCAGATTTACTTGCGGCTATAGATGTTTCACAACAAAAAAATAGTATATATATGTCCGGAATCCGGGACCGTAAAATATAATAACTGGGCACAAGATACGACATAAAATTCCAGGAATTTCCCAGCCATCTGGTAACCCTAGGATGGATGGATGGATGGCTCATTGTTTCTTTTTCACGCCTTAACGTTTAAACGGATTCCAGTGAAACTTGGCACTTAAATAGACCATGACCTGGATTATTACATAGACTACGGAACCGGGAGAATGAAGTGCGTTATTTACTAGTGCCGTAGAACTTTCCGGCGTCCTTCAAGCGCGCCTTCTGACGGTGTCCATGGAAATCTAAAACAAAAAAAAAAAAAAAAACAATTTTGACAATTTAAATACACAAGATTCTTTGTTATGACAAATTGTTAAGGGGAATGCTCCAAACCAGCCCGCGAAATTCAAAATTTCTTGCGGTTTTTTGCAATTTGCAGGCCAGTGCTAGGTTGTATGTTGATTAAAATATTATTCGCGACTGTAAGACGTATGTAGTTACAGAATTATAATCATCAAAATCACCAATACAACCCTCCAAGTTCATGGAGCATAGCACTGGCCTGCAAATTGCAAAAAACGTAAGAAAATTTGAATTTTGCGGGCTGGTTGGAGCATTCACCTTAATATAAGATTCGACATTTAAACAAACCTTTTTTACAGTCCATTCAACCGATTTTGACTTTTATACCGTAGGCATAAGGATGACATTAACAGCAATAAAAATGGTTACAATACCAACTGAACTGTTTACTGCAGCTGCCATTTGTCATAACACAATAGAAGCCAAAATCGGTTGAACGGACTGTAAAAAACGTGTATTTAAACATCTAATTCCAAATGGAGTATAAATGGCTACGAGACGGTTAAAAATTATTCTTCAAAATATAAGCATACACAAATATAAAATCTGTCGAATTGAAAACTTCCGCCTTTGTTAAGGAGGGTTATAAAGAACTGAAAATTTATCTAATAGTAAGTAATACTAATGGTAACATAAAAACATTTACTGAAGTCGGCCGCGCGGCGCGCGTAAAACCGAGTTGATTGAGCGCCGTTACATGTCTGTTAGGTTAGGTATTATTTTAATCAATTTTGTTACAGATCGGGGCACGTAAGTTAAAATTATAGATACAAGTGTTAGATACAAACTCCGCAGTTGCCCGCACAAAAAAAAATCTTAAGAAAAACCGTGAATTCGTCGTATTTAGATGTATTTTTAACACGCTTTTATTACTTCATACGTATGTTAGTATGTGCCTATGTAACGGAAACTTTAAACATGATTTTGACTCCCTTTAAAACGTTGGATTAACTCGAAATTTGGCATACTTATCAAGGACCGATGACAATACAATAGTTTTATAAATTTGTGCCAATATCTTTGCCGGGGTTAACAGGATAGCAAAAAAAAAACACTGGCCAAATGCAAGCCGGACTCGCACACGAAGTGTTCCGTACCATTATCGGCAAAAACATCGCGTTTGTTGTATGGGAGCACCCCTTAAATATTTGTTTTATTTTAATTTAACTATTTATTTTTAAAGTGAATAAATAACTAAATATTCTGTGAATATTTCAAGCGTCTCCCTGTTGCCGTTATCAATATCGAGAAAAACGAGCAAAAAATCACGATTGATGTATGGGAGCCCCCTTAAATATTTATTTTATTCTGTTTTCAAGTATTTGTTGTTATAGCGGAAAATGAAAATTTCAACTCTCTAACTATCACGGTTCATGAGATAAAGTCTGGTGACAGACGAACGGACAGGTGGAATGCGGAGTCTTAGTAATAGGGTCCCGTTTTACCCTTTGGGTACGTAACCCTAAAACCTGTCTTCGAAAACTACATACGTTACAAAAAAAAAACTACGCTGACATACGTCACAAAATTCGAAACACCCTAAAAAATAGAAAATAAATAATAGTTAAAAAAACTAAAAACGCTTCCATTGCAAACATTTTTTCCACAAAAAAAAAAAAAAAAAAATTTTGTGTTGCTTTTTGAAGTATTTTCTAATTGATATCAAGCACCCCACGCTTTTCAAGAAGAAAAAAAAAGAAAAGAGAAAAGAAATCGAGAAAGAATCGAGAAAAAGAAAAGAAATCGATTTAATCCGACGTTTTCCATTATTTTCTACTTTATAGTTTGGTTTTCTATGGAAGTGTGTTTTTTAGGTTTTTAACTATTATTTTTATGCAGTGAAAAAGGAGTGAAGTAATTCATTTAAACTCAAGTTGAACGGCAAATCTATACTAATATTATAAAGCTGAAGAGTTTGTTTGTTTGTTTGAACGCGCTAATCTCAGGAACTACTGGTCCGAATTGAAAAATTCTTTTTGTGTTGAGTAGCCTATTTATCGAGAAAGGTTATAGGCTATATAACATTACGCTACAACCAAGAGGAGCGGAGCAGTAATGAAAAATGTTGCAAAAACGGAGAAAATCGCAAGGCAATTTGACGCGACGAGAAGGGTCGGGGGAACAAGAAATTTAACGCGGACGAAGTCGCGGGCAGAAGCTAGTCAATAATCTCGAATTTACTTTCTAATTATTGTATTTCACGAACGACCTTGGCGTGAGAAGTGATCGTTAGGTATTATTAACTAAAACAGTTAAATTATCACACATTTCACAGAAACAAATTTCAAAGCTTTGAAAACTTTCTGCGCGGAGCGTGCGCCGGTGGCGAGGGGCGGGGTGCGCCTGCATCGCTGTTTTTTTTTCATTGACATCTCGCAGGTCAGCCTATGAGGTTGGTCGGCTGCTTAAACGGACGTGCAAGTGGCAAGTCCGGTCTGTGGCTGTTAATAAATTAAGGCCTCCAGCCAGGGCTTGGAGGGGCTGGATCGGAATGAATCCTGCATTACTGCGTTGCTATCACAGATATACATAGACATAGATATCGCAAGTGCACCTGACCTCGCGTGCCCAGCTTAAACATAACTCTTTCAGTCACACTTTTACATTAGGAATATTTTAACATTCTTTATTTTAGTTTTAGCATCATTAACAACTAAAATATTACAGAAAGTAAGAAAAAAAACTAGGCTTTAGAGAAATGAGGAGAGACACTAACCACCGTGACTATTGATACAAAGAAAACTTTATGTATATTACTAGCTTCTGCCCGCGACTTCGTCCGCGCCAAATTTTTGCTCCCTTGACCCTTCCCGTCGCATCGAATTGCCTGCCAGTTTTCATCCATTTTTCGTTGCTGCTCCACTCCTTTTAATCTTAGCGTGATGTTATATAGCCTTCCTCAATAAATAGGCTACCCAACACAAAAAGATTTTTTCAATTCGGACCACTAGTTCCTGAGATTAGCGCGTTCAACTAAACAAATAAACAAACTCTTCAGCTTTATAATATTAATAATGTATGTAGTATAGATTTATAAATATTTTATGTCATAATGAACTTTTCCACTGGCAAAATGACTTAAATTACTTTTTATGAAAATCTAAAAACAAGGTTTTCCCTTGTGCAAAGAGGCACTTTACATGTTTTGCATTGCCATACGGTTGCACTGGAGATGTTTTATTGCTGCATGTGCAGCATTTATCCGGCGTACTAAGCTAGACAAACGTAGGTCATCATCGGAATCAAAGTTGTTAAAATCGGTTACTTAATTTTTCTACTCACAAATCACCTAACACCAGCAAATTTTGCTGAACTTCTGTATCTTCGACGTCCTTGTCGTTAAAATACTCTCGCTAACTGAAGGAATGTCTAAACAAGTATCCTGTGCTTTTTTATCTGTTGTGGCCGGCGCTTGTGGCTAAGTAACAACAGCCGCACGGGTCGATTGTTCAGGTTAAGCTGCGTTTGCCGCGGTTGGTCCGTGGATGGGTGACCATCTTTACACACAAAGACCATTCCGTGCCTCGGAAAGCATGTTAAGCCGTTGGTCCCGGCTGTCTTTCGTAGATCTTAGACAGAGTAACGACTGTGACGGGCTTTTGCCCGAAAGTCTGAAAATCAGTCTTACCGAGGGGTATCGTATTACCCTGGGTTGTGGAGGTCAGATAGTCATTCGCTCCATCTAAAATACCGGTACTCAGCTGTATCCGGTTAGACTGGAAGCCGACCCTTACATAGTTGGGAAAAGGCTAGGCAGATGATGAGCCGGCGCGACATGTTACTAATACGATAAGACACTTATCGTTACATGCATAAGTTTCAGTAAGGTTATGACCAGAAACCCGCAACAGTCATGGTGTCGTTAACCACAATATTTTCGTTGTGAATACACAACGAAGACGCAAAAATAACAGTACCTACCTTTATGTGAACACGTATATTATACGTGTTGACAAAAAACACATTGAATAGGTATATAAAATTGAAGAAAAAAAAAACTTTTTACAAAAAAATAACAACCGACTTCCTTAAAAAAACACTACAAAGTCAAAAATAACTTTATTTTCGAAAGTCGATGTATTAGGATCTATATTTAAGGTTTTTTGCCACGAACTTCCGAAATTAGACTTTGTAGTGTTTTTTTAAGGAAGTCGGTTGTTATATTTTTGTATAAAGTTTTTATTTTTGACTTTTTATTTATGGTAAATATCCCGCACTAATCTAATCACGTTATTCGTTCATTTGTCACGCAAATACTTAATGTAAATTTAAGACTTATATGGTTTTCACACGGACCCCATTGTCCGAATAGAGCCAAATGGCACTATTCGAGAAGCACCAGCTTTCAAATAAAAAAAGAATCATCAAAATCGGTTGACCCAGTCAAAAGTTATGAGGTAACAAACATAAAAAAATACAGTCAAATTAATAACCTCCTCCTTTTTTTGAAGTCGGTTAAAAAGGTGAGCGGTCGTGGGACGCCTGGCAGATGTGAAACATCGAAATTATTTTGTAAAGATAATATTTATAAAGCATACTTTACGAAAGGAAATATGGTATTATCAAAAATAACATATTAATTATATATGTTAATTATCAAAATTCGGACTACTCTGTACCACCCTAGTCTGAAGCACTATGTGTGTCCCAATGTTACAAAAATTAGTGGACTTACCACAAATTTTCAGTATGGGCCCACTGTGCATCGCAACGCTCGCCACGCCAAAATTTAGGTTTACTCTCACCTATAGATGTTTCACATCATAAGCAACTGTTCTGTTAAAATGACGTCACAAATAACGATAACATTGATCGGGCGGTAGTTATGGTCACGGTTATTGTCATAATTAGTTTAATGATAGATTTTATGAATTTATGCTGATATATTCACAATTAGTTTAAATTACTTTTGTCATTACATGTCATATTAGAATCTGAAAAGACTGAAAGTAATTTACATACAAGGCATTTTTTTAATAAAGTAGGGATATTACGTAAATTGAAAATGCGATATTTTGTTTATGAACATTTTTGGATAATTTTAGTTCTAAAAGGTAGAAATATGTATAAAACTAAAATCTCAGTTGAAATCATGTAAATCGGAGCATTGGTTTGGAAGTTATTAAGAGAATTGCAAAATTGGGAAAATCAGACATTTTGTCACCATCAAAATGTCTGTTAAATTGACTTTGACGATAACTTTAACGGAGCACTTGGTGCAGCTCAACGATGCGCCGCGCTAGTCGGAGTTCACGTAAAAAACACAAAATGCCTAATTGCGCTATGATCAGTCGTGAAAACAGTACACAAGCGAGCCGAAAAAATAAAGTAAACGTTTCCTTCCATCGATAAGTAATAATATAATAATACGATACTCCTTGGTAAGACTAGTTGTCAGACTTTCGGGGTTCTGACGTCCCGCAACGACTAAGATCTACGAAAGACAGCCGGGACCAGCGGCTTAACGTGCTTTCCGAGGCACGGAATGTAAAGATGGTCACCCATCCACGGACCAACCGCGGCAAGCGTAGTTTAACCTGAACGATCGACCCGTACGGCTGATACTTATTGTTAACCACAAGCCCTTATACCCATAGTAATACAAAATTTTTGACAAAGCTTAGGGTCTCGAAAATAAGTTGCATATTCGCAATAGATTGCGGCTTTTACTTGGAGAGGTTCATGGAAACTTATGGGTTAACAAGTGATGAATATCGAAACAATCAATACTATCTCAATCGCCTCAGTTTCGTAGTACTGGCGCTTTTATCATTCTTCTGCAACTAGTGCTGTTATTCGTATTACTAACACCAAGCGATTCGATATTTTATACTTTTTATTTTTTGATTGCCTCGTTGGTCTAGTAGTCGCAAGCGCGACTGTTTCGCAAGTGGTCTTGGGTTCGATTCCCGGGTCGAGCAAAGCTATTGGGTTTTTCTATTAGGAACGTTCCCAGTAGCTGCCCAGAGTCTGGAATCGTGCCCGGTTGATGGCAATAGGGTCGTCTCTTGTTATATGGCACTTAAACATAACTGGCGAAGTGTGTGAGTACACCTCTGCCTAATCCATCGAGAAATACAGGTGTTATTTAAGTATGTTATTATACTTATTATGAATGGCGTGCAATTGGAGAGGCCTATGTCTAGCAGTGGACTGCTATAGGTTGAGGATGATGATGATGTTATTATTTTTACGAGTACAACGTAATCAATCATTTTAACGTATTGTGTTTTTCTTTTTAGAATTCCACATGATAGTAATTTAAAAGAAATATACATATATTGCAGCGACGGGAAATAAACATTGGTCCCCAAAAAAGTATAGCATAATTTGTTCGATACATTTTGAGGAAGCAAGCTTTATCGTTTTGATTTTCCCATCACTAAATAGTGCTTGTGACGTAATAGTAGGTAATCAAAAAATGGCAAATCTGTCGTTGCTCTGATAAGCGCGGCCCCTCGCGGGCAGGGTTGCCTAGCGTCGTGATAAAGCCGGACGCAGTCAGGCTTTTGTGTATCCGGTTAAATTAGATGGTCTGCCAATCGTTCTTTTTGCTAAGCTTTTTAGTAATTCATTAAAATTTATGAAGATTTATTTTCAAACTAACTTTATTTTAATATTTTTTTCGTTTCGCGTAGTTACTGCTAACTACTATTGCAATTACTGAAATTAATTTTGTAATGAATATTAAATGATCAATAATAAAGACAATGGATTAATTCAATTTTACTGTTGTTTCATTAGACTTTACGAAGATTTCAAAAAACTTGTCATAATTTTTTTTTTAATTCGTCATCTAGGACTAAAAAAATAAAGATATCCGTCTTTTTCACTCAAATGTTCGGCTAAACCGACTTATTTAGCCGGACATTTGGACAGTCGGTCTTAAAACTGAAAAGCCCGACAGACGGACCAGTCGATCTGTCCGGCTTTTCGGTTTTAAGACCTGCCAACCCTACTCTTATACCGCACGCACTTCGATTCAGAGTCGTAAATGCGTTTTGATGCATTCAAGGTCAACAATAACTTACGTGCCGCGAATTATAAAGACTTTTTAAGAACACTATGTTTTATGTAAATGATGAATAAGGTGAGGTAATACGTGTCAAGCTACACCATGGACTTACCCTGTACGAAGTTGAGGTTACTCGTGTGCTCAGCAACGTCTGCAGCCGTCGTGGCTCTCGCCTAGATTTGATGGATGATGGGATGGGAATTGGTGGTGGGCTTTTAAGCTAGGTACCGGTTTCTTGCCACCGCCGAAGCCAGAAGTAAATGGTTTTTTCTGGAACGAAACAAGTAGGTATAGTTTATTTGCACATGATTACATTGATTACTCAATTACTATAGGCAAAGATGTATTAATTAATACTTATATAGTTCCCTACAATAATAGCTTACTTATAATGATTAAAATATTTATTTACACACAAACGGGAAACACAGGTTTACTCGCAATGGGATAGCGCGGTAATTCGAACTATACTTGCCCCTAAGAGTGGTCTTTGAATGAACGAACGGTTTTTATAAACTGTTTAACTGGCGTCAACTGTTAGACTAGTTTACAGTCCACAAATAAATCAGTTTATTTATTCATAAACAATGTAGCACAGCGTAGTCGACGTCATAACGTAGGTAAGTTTTGAGTGCGGCGACGCACAATGATCCGAGTCAAGGTCAACACGTGCTCCTTGCTCAGTGAACGCCAAGTCAAAATAGACTATATTACAATGCAATATAACACTAAATACACAATCTCTATTTCTGTGGCTAATATTTATTTTTAAATTTTGTTTACGATGACATGACATCAACGAAAAATATTGTTTATCATAGACCCTGCCAGTCCTAAGCCTGGAAAAAGTATGAAGGGCATTCAATTCTATTCGCAAGTAGGTGAACAAGGTAGGTAAAATTTGTTGATCACTTGATCCGTTCATTGATAAACAACAGTCGACGTGACCTAGTTGTTTACTAATCTGGGGATGAACGACGACGACAAAACTATGATAGTTCGCGGTTCTTTTAACTATGTAAACTAGTCGAAACTTATACCGTTTTTAACAATAGAAAAAATAGTTTATCGAATTCTGTTGACTTCATTATGAAAGAACAACTATGAATTTAAGCTTTCACGGTTACTCTACTTGGAACAGCGCGCAGCTTTAGAGACTTACAGTATCGTGAAAACATTATGAAAGAACACAAAGAATATCTCGAAAATTCTCTAGAAAAACACCATTTTCAAAATATAATTACAACAATGATTACTCACCGTTATGCTCGTCTGGCGACAAATATCTATAGCCCACACATCCGATCGATCCACTACAATCCACTCAAAATAAGCGCTATGTTGCGCCCGCGTTCTATTCGTGTCAAGTGAGCCGCCATTTTTTACTGCACGCAGCATGATTACACACACACAGCACGACACGGACGCCGCGAAATTCGACGACTGACTGACGGCTGACGTGACGTAACCGAATGATGTGGTGAGTGAACTTCGGTTAAAATCGTGAACGATCGGTAAAACTCGGAGCGACTGCTGACGTATAATATAATGCCACATACACACACATGCATGCATGCGCAACTATTGGCCACTTTTAGATACATTGAAGACTCCACCAATCACACCAAGTGTACTTTCTTTCTAACACTCCAGTGCGCGTTGTAGTTATAGTTATGTATAGAGTTTAGCTTGAGGTGCTGGCGTCTGTACACACATGATAACTGAAATATCAATTTCGTGCAATTAGACAGAAACGGATTAACTATTCCATCTCACAGAGAGGAGGAGGCCTGTATCCCAGCAGTGGGAACATTATAGGCTACTTATATATCTTTGTTAAGAGGAATAAAAGTATTAAATAAAGCAATTAAAACTTTTTGAACTAAAGTAAATAAAAGTGTGTTGCTGTCACTTGACAGTTGACACTTGTCTTTCAGCTATGTCAGATAGTGATGCGATTCGATTTTGTTTAACTCGTTACTCGAGTAACTAAAGGATCGAAATCATTTTATTTATTTATTTTCTCACGCGTTGTCATGTCACTCGATGTAGTCGTGTTTAGATAAGTATCACGGAGTGTTCAACTACACCATTTCATAATTCAATATTAATAATATCGTGTAACAATCTGTCAAAATAATGTGATGTACTGAATCACGGATGTTTTAAATAAGAGTGATTATGCATTGCATAATCACTTAGGAGATCCGTAGGAGAACCAAAGTAACCGACATAGCCCGAAGAATTGCTAAACTGAAGTGGCAGTGGGCAGGGCACATTGCTCGCAGAACAGATGGCCGATGAGGCCGAAAGGTTCTGGAGTGGCGACCGCGTACCGGAAGACGTAGAGTTGGAAGGCCTCCAACAAGGTGGACCGATGACCTTGTGAAGGCCGCAGGAACCCGCTGGATGCGGGAAGCACAAAACCGGTCGAAGTGGCGGAGCTTGGGGGAGGCCTATGTCCAGCAGTGGACGTCTTTCGGCTGAAATGATGATGATGATGATGATGCATTGCATTATTCTGTGAGTACTAGTCAGTTGATAACGTGTAATTTGTCATCGTATTGTCATTATTTATCAGATTGCCAGTGGAATGTGAGAAGGAGAAAATGCTCCCCGAACAGCAAGAGTCGATTGCCGTGTAATTTGTCATCGTATTGTCATTATTTATCAGATTGCCAGTGGAATGTGAGAAGGAGAAAATGCTCCCCGAACAGCAAGAGTCGATTGCAGTGGCGGCTCGCCCTAAGGAGCGCTGGTGCAGTGAACTCCCTCCCATAAATAATTATAAGTAATAAAATTATACTCCTTAATTTCATTACTGATATTACTTTTTAAAATCTATCTTAAAAAAAACTACTGTAAAATAATTACCTTTACATCCCATTTCATTTCATAGGTAACGCGCGAAGCGGAGCGCTCACGATTGCGCTCCAATGAAACAAAATTCAGTACATTGCCTAATACGAAATCCAATAGGAGTGAAAGAGAAGTTTTGCCACAGTCCTGCGCGTGAAACAACTGATTTTCTATGAAATAGTAGGCAATTTCGGAGCGCCGCTCACGCGACGTTGCCGGTGGTTCATTTTACCGGCCGCGCCGGCCGCACGACAGCGATTGCGCGTGTTATATTAAGCAGTATATAACTATAACTGTATCAGGGGCGTAGCTACCGCCGTATCTGCCGTATCAATTATACGGGGCCCCCGGGCTACGGGGGCCCCCAACGTGCGTAAGCCAAAATTCATAAAAATGTCCCCTTTTTTTATTTCAGAAATGACAAAAGTCACAAAATCAATTTCTTTTTCCCGCGTAAAGCGTGCGTTCCAAAGTTGGCAACACCCTACATCGGTTATCGCGGGCTGCGGGATTTCCCCGTTTATGGTCTTTTTCACATAGGTTGGGTACAGTGACACTTAGTCAAATGACTTAAATAGTGAGGTCTCCTTGCGACTATTAGCAAAAATCGAGAAGTTTTGCAATTGAACATTAATCGATTTTTTTAAATAGATCTGGTTAATTATAAATAATTTCTAATAAAGATTATGGATGTAAAAAGAAAAACACAACAATTCATAAAAATCATTTTAGTCTAATTCGTTGTCAGATTGCATTGGCAAAGACGAACAGTCATCCGAATCACCTAAGTCAATAATAAACTCATCTCCGCTCTAGTAAAGTCGTCCTGCACAGATAACAAAATTTAACAGCATTCAATTTAAACAACTTGCACAATAAGAAACACACGGAAAGCATTCGAACTTTCGAAGCAGACGCACTCGTAAAATAGCCGATCTTTTTTATCGATTATGTTGCGTCAATCTCTATTACTGGACGGCTCATTTCACGCATCAAACGCTTAAGTTATCTTTTGTTTTCTCGATTTTAAAAATATACACACTTGGTAAAATAACTTATTAAAATTGGATAACAGTAGAATTATGTATTATATCCAGTTTGCCGAAAAAAAAGCAAGGAGAGTTATTTAATTTGAATTGTTTATAAAAGTTTTGGAAAAAGTGACAGATAGACAATTATGATGAATAAATATTTCTTTTAATTTTATGCAAACATTTTTTTTTTCCTATTGTGAGAAATCGTTACCCTTCATAAGGGCCCCCAAACAAATTTTTATACGGGGCCCCGCCAGGGCACGCTACGCCTCTGAACTGTATATATATATAGCAATTATCAAGCTTTGAATGTCAGAATGATAACGGCCTATTTACTGTGTATAGGAAAAGGTTTCAATAAGTAAAGCACAGAAAGACAAGACTACACATATATTTCAATAAGGCTTGTCAGTATTAATCAGAAAAAACTTTTTTGCAAAAAAAAAACAACCGACTTCCTTAAAAACACTACAAAGTGAAAAATAACTTTAATTTCGGTAGTCGGTGTCTTAGGATCTGTATTTATGGTTTTTTTGCCACCGACTTCCGAAATTAAAGTTATTTTTCACTTTGTAGTGTTTTTAAGGAAGTCGGTTGTTTTTTTTTTGCAAAAAAGTTTTTATTTTTAAATTTTTAGTTGTGGTATTCACCCTGCACTAATTCCAAACAAACAATGCATATTTATGCGATAGCAGAAATCGCGGTTGATTTCCTGTCATTTTTTAAAGAGTTCCGGTGTCAGTCTCCCGAACTCATCATCAGATCTATATGAAAATTATATGGGACCATTTCGGAATAAACCTCTTTCGAACAAAAAAAGAATTTTGCAAATCCGTCTATACAGGGTTATTTGTAAAACACCGGCAACCTCTCAGGTCTATGTTATTAACATCATAATAAACAACTTTTGTTCTATGACTTTTAAAAATTCATCATATTTTAGTGCATCAGATTTTCATACAAAAATCGGCTGCCTGTAAATAAGTCAAGTTCAAGCGCCCCCGCCGCCCTAACCCCGCTCCCCTTGCTAATATACTATCGCTTTCTTTTGCTTCGCATAGACTCCGTAACATTTAGAGCGTTCAATTTAAATATTTTTATTTTTGTTTGAAAATCTGATGCACTAAAATATGATGAATTTTTAAAAGTCATAGAACAAAAGTTGTTGCTTATGATGTTAGTAACATAGTCCTGAGAGGTTGCCGGTGTTTTACAAATAACCCTGTATATGACGGAGTTATGGCCGAACATACATAAAAAAAAAAAAAAAACATATAAACATCCGAATTGATAACCTCCTCCTTTTTGAAGTCGGTTAAAAACTAGTCGTCCGTTCCAAAACTAGGTCTTCATGGAGAAGAAGGACAAGAAACTCCATGGAAACAGTACTGAAGTATTATATCAACACATTTCTTACATTGCCATACATTATCATTATCTTAAATACATTAATACTATCTCTTGGACCAACATAATCATAATAACAACAATATCTAGAAAAGAATATGAATATTCCATTTATATGATTTAAAACATTAGCAATATGGCAACACTATAACCAGTACAACAACATTGTCATAATAGGCAATAATTAGGATATAATATCAATTACTTAACTTACGTGACTTCTGGTAGATCCTTTCCACACAATAACAGCACTAGAACTAACCAACTCGACATCTGTCAAGCAACTGACTGTTTCACTGTGGCTCCGGCCTTTTATACCAACTACATATAATAATTACATATATCACGCGCGACGCGACGCTGCCACTCTTAAAAACAAACATTAGTCAAGTTAGATGCATGCGCGCGAATGCGAATTCAGGAATTTTGTAATTATTAATCATTTAATACGCGTTGAAATAGCCTGTACTTATCAGTTATTACTTGTGAGTGTTAAAATGGACAATTATTATGTGGAGTTACTTCTTACGCTATGTATTTTAATTGTTTTATTTCAAGTGAACACCCATACAATTTTGTCACGAGCCGCCTCTGGTCGATTGTAGCCCCAATATTGATCGGATGCCGCATTTTGAATTATGCTATGATTATTTTCTTTTTAAATTAATATTTAATGTCTATTTTTTAACTAACAAAGCTGCTAATAACGTATTCATATTCATTTTCATTCATATCTTTATTTGCATTCCATAATGTTAAAAGTTCTTTCAAGTGGCTTAAAGCTAATATACAATTATGGACCCTGTAGGGCACAGCAAAAAGTATTACAACAAAAGTATTACGTCTCTAAAGGGAGGTACCTACCTTAGATTCAACTTGGATTAAATTGAGAAAATCTGTGCCTGACGATTTATAACTAGTAGTAGTAACATCACTAGTCAAACTGACAAGCCACCAAAAACTCAAATCCGTTTCACGATGATTTTTAAACCACTTTATGCGAGAGTAAGCGAACTTAAAAACGGGATTAAACACCTGCACCGTCAACAGTATTTTTTTTTAAATCAAAACAGATTTGGTTAAGTAAAATACGATTAATAGAAGTTCGCGAAATGACCCGAACGAAAGCAATTATAACAAACCTTCAAACTTGGCAGTATTTTAACACGAGCTTCGTTACTTAGTGCGAGAAACTACGCACACTCACCTAAATTATGGTCACCTTTGAATTTGGGTACAGACTTTTGTACCTGATTCTGAATTAGAATTACCACCGCTTTGAACGGTAACCATAGCCTTCAGCTTAGCCCCTGATTTATTATTAGGATGAGACTGATTATGACGAGACAACTCTAAAGTTTCAACTAGCTCGGCGCGCTCCCGTATGAATTTAAGGAATGCATCGAAAGTAATCTTGATATCTTTATCTACGCGACCTTTGCAATCCTCCCACTCACGGAATGTTCTGCTGTCTAACTTGCGAGTGAAAATGTAAATTAAAAGTGTATCCCAATACTTAACGGGCTCACCTAAGGTCTAATGCTCGTAAGTGTTTGTTTATTTGATCAAATAAATTCTTTAAAGTGACTGAGCATTCTTTTGTATTGGTATCCATGTTAAAAATGGCTGAAACATGATTGTGGATTAGTAATCTTTTATTATCAAACCGTTCGCATAGTACGTTCCATGCCACAGAGTAATTGTTAGCAGAAAACTCGATCGACTGAATCACCACGGCAGCGGCGGCGCCCTCCAGAGACGTTCGTAGGTAGTGGAATTTATTGATTTCGTCTATAGCATCATTGCAATGAATGAGACTCGTAAAGGTGTCATGAAACTCCAACCAGTTATTGTAAGATACACTAAACTTTGGTAACTGAATGTGGGTACCTTAACTGGCTTATAACTACTACCACAAATACTTTTATTGCTACAAACAGATTCATTATCTTTATTATTATTAAAACCATTTATAAATTCCTGAGCCTTAGAAAGTGCTTTAAAATACAGCGACTCAAATTCTGAACGCTCAGAAAACTGTGCCTTGATATCATCCACAATACATTCCATACGCAACTGTACCTCATCATATTGTTGGTATAACGATTCCATCTTGCCTACGCGCAGCTTTAGTTCCGTAATGTTGCCGCTAGACAATGTTTTTAAATCCAGTGCGTCTAGATAATTAATAAAGGCTGTTAATCGGCCTTTGAAGCTACCTCGCTTCTTTATTAACTCCTTTTCCTCGGCCATTCTGGGATTCGGGTGTAAATCTGGAATTTATACAATATATGTGTAAACAAACAATAATAACTAAGTATCTACGTAGGTACCTACTGTTTATTAATATATTTTACTGATCTACGAATTATAACTATAAAGAAAGTGTACCTACACTTTCGAACAACTAATTACACATAAAAATCGGTAATAAATAGGACTAACCTTATAACTCCTTAATTGGCGTTATATACTACCTACCTGATTGAGTGTTGGGTGACGATATTATAAAACAATTGGACTTAACACCGTTTTATATCCACATACCACAACTGCCGGTTAACCTCACTTTAAGGACGAGGTCCGACTTTTCCCTTAATCCACTTAATCCACTATTTATTTCTTCTTCTTCAATATATAAGTAGCAGATCCACGCTATTTATTTCAATCCAGCTCGACGGACCAATATGTGCGGAAATTAGCGGGATTTTTAATAAATGCAGCGGGAACAAGTTACGTGTTTGAGAGTTTATTAATGAGTGTCAGAAACAAAGACAATTTTGAACATCACTTAACAAAAGGTGATAATTAGCACGGACTATAGACTTATAGCTATTATAATTGCGTAGGAGCTCCAACAGGCCTCCCCCAAGCACCGCCACTTCGACCTATTCTGTGCTTCTCGCAACCAACGTATTCCTGCGGCCTTCACCAGGTCATCGGTCCATCTTGTGGGAGGCCTTCCAACGCTCCGTCTTCCAGTACGCGGTCGCCACTCCAGAACTTTCCGACCCCATCGGCCATCCGTTCTGCGAGCAATGTGCCCTGCCCACTGCCACTTAAGTTTGGCAATTCTTCGGGCTATGTCGGTTACCTTGGTTTTCCTACGGATCTCTTCATTTCTGATTCGATCGCGTAGGGAAACTCCAAACACAGCCCTCTCCATTGCTCTTTGGGTGAGTTTGAGCCTTCTTATGAGGCCCATTGTGAGCGACCACGTCTCAGTGCCATATGTCATCACTGGCAACACACACTGGTCAAAGAATTTTGTCTTGAGACACTGCGGTATTTGGGACGAGAAGCTATTGCGTAGCTTCCCGAACGCTGCCCAGCCGAGTCGGATTCGACGATTAACCTCTTTCTCGAAGTTGGATCTACCTAACTGGACAGTCTGTCCTAGGTACACGTATTTGTCCACAACTTCGAGTGTAGCGCCTCCGATCTTCATTGGAGTGGGTATCACACGAGCATTAGACATGACCTTTGTCTTGTCCATGTTCATCCTAAGACCCACTCTTTCGGAAGCTCTACTGAGGTCATCGAGCACTGTACTGAGGTTCTCCATAGTCTCAGCCATGACTACTATATCGTCGGCAAATCGAGGGTGAGTGATGTACTCGCCATTGATGTTGATGCCAGCCGCTTACCAGTCCAGAACCTTGAAGACATCCTCCAGTGCAGCGGTGAACAGTTTTGGAGAGATTACGTTTCCCTGTCTCACCCCTCGCTGCAGAAGGATAGGTTTCGAGGCTTTGTCCTGGAGCCGGACTGACATACATCATACATCGCGAGACGATTCGAGATGACTCTTGAAAACAGCTTGTAGACATGGCTCAGAAGTGAGATGGGCCTACAATTCTTAAGCAGGGTATTGTCACCCTTCTTAAAGAAAAGTACCACCACACATCTGTTCCATGCCTGTGGCGTTTTGCCCTCGAGTATGACGGAATCAAACAGCTTCTGAAGGGCCTTTAGAACGGGTTTTCCGCCGGCCTTCAGAAGCTCGGCCGTAATTCCGTCATCACCCGGGGCCTTGTTGTTTTTAAGCTGCTTCAGAGCCATCCTAATCTCGTACAAGCTGACGTCCGGGATATCTTCAGTGTAGTGTCGAGCCAACCTAGCTCTCGGGTCGTTAGCTAGATTCATAACGGGGTTTCTGGTGGACGTGTATAACTGTCCGTAGAACCTCTCAATCTCCTTAAACAGAGGTTTGGCGGACACGATTCTGCCATCGTCGGTCTTCAGTTTCGCAAGCTGACTCTGCCCAATAGACAGATCTCTTGCAAAGACTTTGGAGCCCTTGTTTCGCTCTATCGCGTCTTTAATACGTTCCATATTAAAGAGGCGAAGGTCGCTTTTCAAGGACTTAGAGATCCGTCTATTGAGTAGCCGTTACTCGAGTGCAGCTTCTGAAGACTGCAGGATCATTCCACGCCTCTGTTCCATGAGCTGTAATGTTGGATCTGAGAGTTTCTTTTTTCTATTTGTACGGCGGGTCTTGAAGAACTTAGAGCCGATCGTTTGGACAGTTTCCACAAACCCATCGTTATAATCGTCCACGGAGCTCCCTAGGCACTCAAAACGATTCTGGAGTTCGAGCTGAAAGCTCTCCGGGTTCTGAAGTTGGGTCGGTGCTGGTCGGAGCGTTGACTTCATCAGCCGAGATCTTTCCAGCTTGATATTGATATTCAATGTGCCTCTTACCATGCGGTGATCACTCCCGGTTTTCACCGAGTTGATCACAGAGACATCATTGAATATTTGTTTCTTCGTCGACATAATGAAGTCAATCTCATTTTTAGGTCAGGACTCTGCCAGGTCCACTTCCTGTGCTCACGTTTTCTGAAGAAGGAATTAATAATAAAGAGGCCTTCCTTCTCCATAAAACTAGCCAGTAGGTGACCTCGGTGGTTCCGACGTCCAACTCCAAATTGCCCCACTCTCAACTCATCATCACTTCGCTTGCCCAGTTTCGCGTTGAAGTCCCCCATAACAACTGTGAAGTGAGTTTTGGAACTATGCATGGCTCTAGAAATATCCTCATACATGGTCTCCACCTCATCGTCGGGGTGTGTCGAGGTCGGGGCGTACACCTGTATGACCTTCAGCGAATACCTTGCGGATATTCTGAGTATAAGGATCGCCACCATGGTCGACACACTCTCGATCTTCACAACGTTGCTCACAAGGGACTTATGGACGATGAACCCGACACCAACTTGGGACTGCTGGTCGCCCTCCCGCAAATAGAGCAGGTTTCCGGAATTCAGGATTATCGAGTCCTCCCTCTCTCTTCGGATTTCAGATAAGCCTACTATACCCCATCGTAACCTGCTCAATTCTTCCTCGAGCTCGGCGATCTTCTCGTCGGTCCGGAATGTACGTGAGTTGAATGTTGCCAGGTCTAGCTGTCGGTGATTGTGGTAGCTGGATCTCTTCCGGGGATTCTTAGCACCCCTTGCCTCACCGTGACCTTGACCGCTACCATAGCCAAGGGTAGGTGGGCCGCCGGGCACTAGGAGCCGTTTTTTGTTCGTGCTTGTCATTATTTGGGGGGGGGGGGGTTTGCCATAATCGCCACGCTTGGCAGGCGGGTTGGCGATCGCAGTATGGTACTCTACAATGCATAGAGAACGCTGCTGCCCATTCTCTAGTATGTCCCTTAGTCGCCTCTTACGACACCCACGGGAAGAAATGGGGTGATGCTATTCTTTACGTCCGGCACCTACACGGTACAGATTTTCCTACGTCTAATCATATTACTATCTTAATGAAAGCAATCACGGCAAAATATATTAATACTAGCTTTTGCCCGCGGCTTCGCCCGCGTGGTCGTCGGAAATTAACGCAAGAGGACGTACTACCGCGGTTAGAATGTGTTAATCCAGGTTATATAGGTAATATAATATACTCTGTGTGCTATTTTCGATCTAGATCCATTCAGCCATTTTTGCGTGATTGAGGAACAAACACCCACTCATACATATTTTCACATTTATAATATTAGTAGTAAGTAGGATTATAATTCATATTACTTCGGATTCATAGTTTATGAGAACATTATGCGTGTTGGTGTTTTTAAAATAAAAGTAATAGTATTCAGAGTAAAAAGACTGCGACATAAGGCTTGGTTTAGTTGAATATAAGTCTTCCTGGTTTTTCTTAACGCTCCTATTTTACCTATACAGACACTCAATCATTTACCAGACACCGAACATAATTATAGGAATAGTACTTTTGCCAGTGGCTTGGCCCGTCTAGCTGTCGGAAAATATCACCCGGGAACCTACTACCGGGATAAAGTAGGTATCCTATCTGTTACGTATCCATGATATAATATATATCTTTGTGCCAAATTTGATCTAAATCCGTTTGGCGGTCTTTGAATCATTGAGAAACAAACATCTAAAAATCTAAACATGTAAGCCATTTCGCGGTCTCTTACTTGGAATATTATTCCAAGTAAGAGACCACATTCTATTAGGTTTATGTTGAGTATAACGAACACACATGATATTCGCAATTACTATGAAGCCAAAGTAATATGAATTACAATCCTGCTTATCTCCTGTACTACCCGGCCGCTGCCAACGGATGGACGGGACGGATGTATGACCCGCCAGCTGCTCTGCCCCCGCTTTTTAAATCTCTGATATGTTCTAAGGTATTCATTTAAATTACATGCTTAAAGAGCCATATTGATCTATATTAAATGCACAATTATCACACGCGTGACATGGAACGTGCTACGATGCATGCTAACATGCGCACCGTGACACGAAACGCAAAATGAACGGCGCGCGCCGCCGCCGATGACGTCCCGCGCATCCCTCCGAGTCAGTCGCGCATCCGCCTCGTCACGGGCGCATGTAAAAGTGCTCTTTTTAGATCCCCGTGGCTCTCGTTCGCTCCGCACTTTTTTTCTTATGTACTCCTGTGGGTAATAAATCCATTTTTATCGATAACGGAGTTAAAACTAAAAGTAAAAGTGATTGGTGCCGATTCTGTTGTACACCGAACTAAACTAACTAAACTATGTCTAAAATTCTTTACTTTTGGCTATGAGAATTTTAACGCTATTCTGCAAGGAAAAATCTCTAAACTTAAAAATTATTTTGACGACTAAAAACGAATTTGACAATCAACATGGTTTTTTTTTTCTTTTGGTTTCGCAACGTGGTACGTGTGTGCGCTACGCAATGATTTTTTTAGAGACGAAGGCGCGCGCAAGGGGCAGCCTGGACGTGTTTTATATGGAATTTTTCACTTTTTGTTTGAAAAATAAAATATTACCCACGTGTTGAAATTTATATGTGTGGGGTTTCTAAAAGGGGGTCGAAAATTTCATTATTTTTGCGATAGGACACGCCATTTTCGAGATATAAGCAAAAGAAAAAATAAAAAATACAGCACTATTTTTGCACGTCAAGGCGAGGCGTTGCTGTGAATTTTTGTTCATGACCACTAGTTTTATTCCACACCTTTTTAATCGCGATTAAAAATAGTTATAATAGAGTAATAGTAGATTTAGTCAAAATAAATTATTATAGTCTAAATTTTTGGTGAAAACCGGCAAACTCAGAATAGCAAAATTGACATTTTCACTAAACTAATAACTCAGTGCAATCTTAGTGCTGTCAAACTAAAATATAGTTAAGGTGTGTCACTTTAGTCTATTTCAGAATAGGAAATCGTCGTTTGACAGGAATAAACCAAATTTTAGTGATTTTTAGTTTAGTTTAGAGAATTTTGTACAACAGAATCGGCACCATTGTCTTTTATTCCAAGACGATTTGGATAGATTCTCGGCATATTGTATCAAAAATAAGTTAAAATTAAATATCCTAAAGTGTTCTTCTATAACATTCACTAAAAATAAAAATATTCTGACTCATACATACCACTTTAATAACACCTCATTGCATAGAGTCACTGTAATCAGAGACCTTGGGGTACTTTTGGATAGTAAACTCCACCTGGATCAACACATTGACAAAATTATTAGTAACGCGTTTCGCATGTACCTATGGATTTGTGATGAGATGCATGACCGATTTTAAACGAACTCGCACTTACATTCATTTAAACAAATCTTTGGTTAGATCACAGTTGGAATATGCTGTAATGGTATGGAACCCCTTGTACATAAAATACAGATAATCTTGAAATCGTTCAGCATAAATTCCTTAAAGCTTGCCTTAAGCTGAAATATGTCCTCTACTCGCACCAACGCGGGGGTCCGCGCACCTCTACGACGTTTAGCAAATAATTATTAATACCCTTTTTTCAGAGTTAGATTTATTTTCTTTGTCAGCTAACAAATTTCGCATTGATCTACTTAAAATGATCGAAAATGCGGAAGTTTAATCGTATTATCAATTAAGTGTACAAATGTTAGTATTATAAGAAAAATAATTATTTTTTGCATGATTAATTAGTAGTGTTGTACTAGTGCTCTTCATTTTATTTGAATATGTAACATGTGGATTACGTAGTTGGTTACGCACTGATATGCCTAGATTATAAGCTATTGTATCCATGTATAGTGTGTAACTGTTGGTTTTCCCTAATAAATAAAATAAAAAAAACATTCGATCGTTTCCGCGAATACCTCGAATATACGTACCGCTCCCGACCGCGGTACTACGAGTCCCCGCGCAACCACAAGTTCCAAACCCACCTCTAACCCGAACGAAACTACAAAACGTATTCGCATTAGATGTTCGTATTGCAAAGCGTTCGGTCACACCGCTAACGAATGTCGTAAGGCCAATAAAGCCGATAGTAATACAACTAATAAAGCAGATACTAGCGATAGTAATCCAGTACGTTGTTATGGATGCGGCCAGCCAGGGGTGGTCAAGTCGAAGTGTGAAACTTGCTCGATTAAACCTGCGCCTGCTAAACCTACCGAGTTTAATGTCGTAAAAGGTGATTTCTTTACGACGACGACATCACACCCTTTGATAACAATAAGCGCAGTAGGTAAGGAAGGTGTAGCGATAGTCGACACCGGGGCTACGCACAGTGTTGCTAGCGCATTATTTTATTCTTTGTTAGTGCTTAACGGCGTCCAATTCCAAGAGACAGAACGTTATGTCGGACTCACTGATGGCTTTTGTCATAGGAAAATGCCACTGTACCTATCACCCTGAATGGTCGACGAGTCGACACCGAGTTCATGGTATTTCCTGGCGACGATACCAGGACACTTTTAGGGCGTGATTTTATTAAGAACGCGAGTATTGTTTTAGACATAGGCCAGGAGTCATGGTATTTTGCATATATAGTCCAGGAGACCGGTTCCCGTTTTTGCAATCTTATGTATTGAACAGCGCAGCCGTGATGCAAGCAGAGGTCTGCGATGTATCATTGCGCCAAGACGAAGGTCCGAGCTTATCACCGGAGAACAGGGCCGCACTCAACGAGTTCTTGCGAGGCAGAGTCGCTCAGTTCACTTCGGCTGGACCTCCTACAGACTTCGCCTTTCATAAAATTAAGGTAAGTGAGACACAGGAACCTTTGGCTTCTCCACCCTTCAGATTGTCGCCGCCTAAGAAAGAGGCCCTCGAGAAGGAGCTGCATAAACTTATCGACTCTGACGTCATCGAGGAATGCGAGTCGCCGTGGGCATCGAATGTCGTGCTTGTGAAGAAGAAGGGTGGGAGCTTCAGGCTGTGTGTTGACTACCGCAAGCTCAACGCTGTCACGGAACCTGACAGGTACCCTCTCCCAAGGATCGAGGATATTCTTCACGACGCAAAAACCGCAAAGTACATGACTACTCTCGACCTCCGAGCCGGCTTCTTTCAAGTGAGCGTCGACCCTGATGATAGGGACAAGACAGCATTCACGACACCGCTCGGTACTTATAGATTTAAACGCATGCCAATGGGTTTCCGCAACTCAGGCGCTACGTTCCAGAGGCTGACTGACAGATTCAAGTCGAACTTGCCAGGTACCACTCTAGTAGCATATTTGGATGATATGTTAGTATTGTCTGATGGGACCTTCGAGAAGCACCTCGCTAACCTCACCTGCGTGTTCGATCGAGTCGCCTTGTTCAACTTGCGAGTGAATCGCGAGAAGAGTCACTTCGCACGGGGCTCGGTAAAATTCTTGGGGCACATTATCTTACCAGGTGGTATCCACGTCGATCCAGGGAAGACCGCAGCAATCGCGGACATGCCGACACCTCGGAACGTAAAACATCTGAAATGTTTCCTGCAAACCTCTAGCTGGTTCAGGCGCTTTGTCCCTAACTACGCAGAGGTGGCCAAGCCATTGACAGTGCTGCTAAAAAAGGTAAGTACGTGGAAATGGGGTCCGGAGCAGCAGGCAGCTTTCGAAAAGATCAAGCAACTGCTAGTGTCGGCACCAATCCTACGTCAGGCTGATGCGACGTTACCCTTTCTTCCTCAGAACCGATAGCAGTGGGTATGCTCTCGGGGCGGTTCTCCTCCAGGGGGAGGGGCCCGACGAGCGCCCAATAGAATATGCCAGCCGCCTCTTAACAGCGGCTGAGAAAAACTACAGCACGACGGAGCGAGAAGCTCTGGCCGTCGTCTGGGCAGTCTCCAAGTTCAGGGGGTATATAGATGGCTCGGAAGTCTTGGTCAAGTCAGACCATCGGCCGCTTAGATGGCTGATGAGCATAAAGTCTCCGAGCGGAGGCCTAGCAAGGTGGGCCCTGAGCCTTCAGGAATATAACCTGAAAATAGAATACACACCAGGTAAGGCTAATGTTATAGCCGACACTCTATCGCGTCCGGCATGCGCCGAAGGCGTCGATTTCGACCTGTGCTGCGCTGCGGTAGACGTGCCCTCTCGCAGTCTGAAGGACCTGCGCGAGAACCAACTAAAGGACCCAGAGGTCAGTAAAATCGTCGAGGCTTTGGAATCCGACGATCCCTCTAGGGGGAGGGCATGGGCAAACAAGGGGTACGTAGTCGCGGAAGCTGTATTATATAGATATTGTCCTGAGAACGAGGAGCACGACAATGCCAGTCTTGTGGTCCCAGAACAAGAACGCGCCAAAGTATTGGCCGAATTCCATGATGCACCCACAATTGGTCACATGGGCGCGGAACGCACGCTGCAACGCTTAGTCGGTAAGTATTACTGGCCGGGAATGCGTTCCTTCGTTACGCAGTATGTAAAAAATTGTGTGCCTTGCCAGCGTTATAAGGCGGACACCAGGAAACCCGCTGGATTGTTGCAGACACCTGCATCTACGCGCCGGTTTGAGGCATTATCCGTAGACCTGTTCGGTCCCCTACCTGAAACAGCTAAAGGACACAAATGGATCCTGATAGTCGAGGACACCTGCACGCGCTGGGTGGAGCTGTTCGCCCTTGCTTCGGCCACCAGTGAGGAATGCGCGAAGGTACTTGTATCAGAAGTATACTTACGGTTTGGAGTCCCCAGGCGCCTTGTTAGTGACAACGGTGTTCAATTTGTAAGTGAGGTAATGCAGCAGACATGTCACGTGATGGGAATCACACAATCACTTACCTCATATTATCACCCCGAGGCACCATCAGCCGCAGCTGGCGATCCTGGTAGGTAAAGACCATGACACGTGGGATATCCACTTACCTGCGATACGCTTTGCCATGAACTCGGCGGTTATATCAGGAACGGGTTACTCACCCGCTTATTTGAACTTCGCGCGAGACATGCGCGCGCCAGCAGATGTCGTTTCAGAGATGCGCGCTATTATTGAGAACGAAGAAGAAGAAGAAAGAAGAAGAATACCGATGAACATCGTCAACCTGCCCCTGATTATAAGCCTGGTGATCTAGTGTTACTAAAAACCCAAGGTGCTAATGACACCAGCAGAGGGCAGACGTCAAAGTTTATTCCTCGTCGTGATGGGCCATATAAGATTCAGGCTGTTGTCAGTCCCACTACATACATCCTTGAGCGCCTTAGTGACGGTACGGTGCTAGGGAAGTATCATGCCTCCGTACTGACTCCCTTCGTTGGTCGCATCCAAGCTCCAGTACAGGAGAAACGTAAGAGGGGGAGGCCCCGTAGAAGCTAACCCAAACGCGAGGTCGTTCGTTAGGATTAGAGGGGGAGGCCTCGTAGAAGCTAACCCAAACGCGAGGACGTTTGTTAGGGTTAGAGGGGGAGACTATCACACGCGTGACATGGAACGTGCTACGATGCATGCTAACATAACGCAAAATGAACGGCGCGCGCCGCCGATGACGTCCCGCGCATCCCTCCGAGTCAGTCGCGCACCCGTCTCGTCACGGGCGCATGTAAAAGTGCTATTTTTAGATCCCCGTGGCTCTTGTTCGCTCCGCACTTTTTTTCTTATGTACTCCTGTGGGTAATAAATCCATTTTTCGGAAGAACAGTCGTGTAATTTGACATTTGATCCCAACATTGTAAATGCCGAACAAACGCCATTTATACAATGTACTTAAGGTACTTAATTGGATAAGGATTAATGCTGTATTGCTTAAAATCGCTTCGTAAATAAGCCCTTATTTCTCGTTAAAAGTAAAGGATAAAAAATGGTTATTGTGGGTTATCCCTAAGAGATAGATATATACCATTGCGGACTTTTATTAGACCTTTTTAAGGTGTATAATACTGTAGTACATTATTTTGATCTATTTCGTAGGGTTCAGCCAGCGCACAGACTGGTAATGGAGTCGAAAAGCTGGCCAATAATATTTATTGCTTTTTATGTGCTTTTGATGTGTCTATTTGAGGAGTTCGTTGGCCTAGTGGCGTTTTCTGACCTTTTTACGATCGTACGGGTTAAGCAACATCTGGCACTGTCATTATTTAGATGGGTGACTGATTATAATGTGTTCAAAATTGAATTCTCAAACTTCTCCGTGCTTTGGAAGGGACGTTATGCCGTCAGTCTCGGCTGCTATCCCTGGAAGCAGTCGTTAGGTCAAGTTAGAGGCCCGCGCGGCGAGCCTGACAACTCTAACACTAGATATATTTTCAATATACCTAATGCTACTACTTCTAAAAATACACTCGGTAACAGTTATTACACACACATTTAGCTATTTAATCAAAGTTAGGAAACTACAAAATCTCACCCCTACTTATAGGTATAAAAAAACGACTTTTACAATATTGAGGTATTTATTAACAAAATTTTACATACATTGAAAAAAGATCTAAAAACAAAAGTTACACATAGAAATAAGCCTACTACCTATTAAATTATTCTTCATCACTCTCCTCAGGCTCGCTAGATTTTAAAAACTCCAAGGCCTCCTTAGAAATTGCCATTCTGCTTCTTTTAACATTGTGTCTACTCAGGCTACTCAAATATGGATCAGAAGTTAGCAAGAGCCTGTTAAGGACGTCCTCATTGCATTCCGTTCTAGAAAATTTTCTTGCAAAGTTTTCCCTGTATTGCCTAAAGTGTTTGTTCCTGGCTTCTGCAGCCTCTTCCGACAATTGGCCAATTGGTAATAAGGCATGCGATATGACACTCGGAGCATGAATTAATATTTTATGGACAGTTGGTGACATTGGTTGCCAGGCATACAATTGAACGTAATGTTTGGCAGCGTCCATGGTGTATATACCAAATTTTTCGACAATTATTTCAAAACCTGAAGAGATCACCTCTAATATTATTTTAAATCGTTGAATTAACTCGATATCAATTCCTGTGATGGTAGCTGCTACGTTAATGTCATTAAAAAACCTACGGGATGTGTTGCCATCATTTGTATTACCATATCCGGCTTTGGGTATGTCAACCAGCAATCCCATTTTCTCTCTAAATTCTTTTTGAATATGTTCTTTGGCTGACATTATTTTATCTTTATCATTTTTCAGTGTGACGCGACTTTTATGTACTTCTGCCTTTATTTTGTAAGACAAATGTAAAAGAAATTCAAAGAATCTGATTCTCGCATGTAAAACCGATAATCCAAATTTGAATGTCTCTGGATCTTCCGTGTTTTGCAAAATTAAATCATTGAAATCTTTTGATGTTTTATTGCATATATAGCAGCGCATTGTGGATGTTGTGTAAGTGGCTGCATTGCAAACTTTTCCATCCACCATTGTTGGTAGTAGTTTGTGTTTTATTTCAATTCTTTCACTGATAATAGTTGGTTGCAAATTCCTAGATTGATTTTCTATGTGTTCAATTTCTTCATTTGTGACGTCCTTGTTTTCTTTGATGAACCTCATTCTAATCGGCCTACAAAATCTAGGCGAAGATGGGCAAGGATTTTGCCAAATAACTCTCTTATCAAATGTCAGTCTTAGAGGAACAAGGGAACTAAGAAACATGCTGGCATCACTATCTGTTTCGTTTTGAAACTTTTGTTTATATTGGCTTTGTTGCGATCCATCGCATCCCCACTTAAAAACCAGCACAAAATCATTAGTATGATTTCCGCGGTATACATCTAATACTTGCTCTAAATATTTACACAATCTTCTAGTTGTATGATCCACCAAGTCTTGCAGTTTAATTTCAGCATAAGTTTCATGAACAATACGTGCTGGATAACAATCTCGTTTAGCAATTTGAATATATTTATAACATGGATACACATCTTTGTTGGCCTGATGAATAACTTCGTACTGGCTCATGGTTAAGTTGGCTTCCACAAATATTGCCAAAGCTTCTTCGGGGGAGTGTTTTTTCGTATTAGTACGTTGACTACTAACAGCAACTGCTTTGCGAATCTTTGTTGCTCTAGTTGGAGACATGGTTATCTCTTGAATCATTTTAGCCGTGTCTTTATTACCTACAGCCCGGTGACTCATTTGCGCAGCATATGTCAGCTCATCAACAGGCACATTCTTCCTAAGCTCCATTGTTTTTCGCCGCTTTGAACGGTCACTTGATTCCCCGAATTCTTTTGTCGGTCGCCCTTTTGTATTTGTTGATGTTTCTCTAGCAGGTAAAATAATTTCTTTACTTAACCAGTCTTCATTGTTTTCGAAAAACCGGCTCTCGGTACTGTGACACGTGAGCCATTTTCGCTTATAAACAGTCTTGAAATTACGAATGACCTGCTTGAGTTCGGCCAACTTTTCAGCGGGACACTTTGTTATTTCCAATAATTTGACTTCAAAATCTTTGAGTTTTTCACTAAAAAGCCTTTTTGGGCTTCTTCTTATTAGCTCGTGCAGTTCTTTTCTAGTCATTGTTATGACTGAAGGCTGAGATACTGGGGAAAAAATAAAAAATAAAAATAAGCAAAATTTTTATGGCTTCTCTATATTTACCTTTATTTTTTTTGGGGAAAACTCGGGAAAACTTTGGAATTCGTATGTGAAAATAGACATTCTAATTTATCATATGACATAACTTTGATGCAGTAATAATGAGTGTAATGTATTTAAAATATCAATTTAATTTAAAACTTATGAAAAAGTGCACTCATTTTTAGATGTATTTTTAGGAAGGCAAAAATACAGTAAAGTAACAATATTTAACAAGTAAAAAAGGTGCTATATAAAGTACATACCTTGCTCAGACACTTCCATAATAACAATTTCAACTAAAATCACTTAAAGTATAAGAAAGTGCAACGCGACTGTATTGAAGTACGGTAACGCAGTGAACAATGTCCGATCGTATCGAGCGAGTGCTACGTACTGAATGTTGTTACACCCGACTGGTATAGCCGATTGCAGTGGGGATGATGCCAAATGACGTCACATTTATCTACCTGTTGTGGGACCAAGTGCCACCGTTATGCTTAAAAGTTTGGATTTTCGATTAATGGCCAGCTTTTCGACTCCAATACCAGTCTGTGCAGCGTTCGCAATGTAAGCGCAAAAAAATGTTTATTTATGACATCACATTAGAAACCCCTAAAATTATCAGCGTTTCTTTACTATATTATGCATGTTATATACATATAAACCTTCCTCTTGAATCACTCTATCTATTAAAAAAAAAACCCGCATCAAAATCTGTTGCGTAGTTTTAAAGATCTAAGCATACATAGGGACAGACAGACCGGGAAGTGACTTTATTTTATAATATGTAATAACTAACTTTCATACAAACTTTCATCCCCTATTCCCTATTGTTATTTTACCCCCTTAAGGGTAAAAATTTACCAAATTTTAGATATAATTCATAAATATATTGTTGGGAATCACGTGCGTGCTTAGTGATATAAGACGGGTCACCAGGGCACCTTTTTATTAAGAAGGTCCGTAACTTATGTTGACTCTGGTGGAAACTTCTCGATGTGGACGTTGGTTTACCAGGGATCGGAGAGGTCTCTCGGCGATAGAAGCTTCTTAATGTAGGACGTTGGTTTACCCAGGGATCGGAGTGGCTTCTTCAGGCTCTTAGGTGTGGGACGTCGGTTTACCCAGGGACCAAGAGGATTCAGGTTTCTGCGTGCTTCAATAGGTCGACGAAGAAAAGATGTGACTGATCCTTGTCTTATTTATTTGAATACACTTTACAGAAACTTAACTGGACACTACCAGTCTAACTGAATCGGACTGAATGAATGAATCATGGGCTCTCGCAGGGGCTGCCTTTTATACTATGTGATTGCATCATGTTTTTCTTCTAATTATTCCATTGTTACTGCGTATATTATGTTGTAAACAACCCTGTCTAGAATGGAATCGAAAGGAATATTTTGTTATTGTTTCACAATGATTTCATTGTTTACATTACTTTTAATATTTTTCCATTAGTCAGTGGTTGTACAACATCTTCCCCCTAATAGAAAACTTTGTTACATTTTTTAATTAAAAACAAAGTTTTAAAATTCAAATCTAATTGAAGATTTGACTCTGAAATCTTTTTCAGAGGTTGATGTGAGATTTCTTCGACTTATAAGTCGGTTATCATAATTAGGAGGGTTATCTAGATTAATAACTTCTTGAGATTCTGGTACATATCGTACTGTATACTCTTGCCTTCGAGTTGGTCTTTCACTTTGAAGGCATTGATTAAATACTTGGACACATGGTCCGCAAATAGATTTGATCCTTTGTTCTGGATCTGTTGGTTCTTTGACAAAACAACATAGTTTACTTATTAACTTAGTTATGCCACACCATTTTAAAATGTTATATAATAATATTAGTGCTCCTATTCCTAATGCTAATGATATTACAGGAGTAACCCATTTCGAATACTTAATAATAAAAGGTTTTTTCAATTGTTCTTCTAATATTTCGTTAAATTGTTGTAACTTTCCTTGAGCAAATTTTAACTCATCTAGATTTAAATTAGTTAATCTAAGTGGTAGTAGTTTAAGTTCGCTAGTAATATTATCTCTTAATTTAATACAACAATCATCCTCTGTTATACTTGTTAGAGGGATTCTATTAATAAGTTTAATAGTAGATAATGTAGTCTTACTTTCTAGAATTGCATGATCAGTATAAGCTTTACAATTTGAATCTTATTCTAATATGCCTACAGATTTAATTGTTTCTTCTTGACAAAGAATAGTAATACTAACTGGCTTACTTAATACAAATAGCTATTGATTATCATTTAATGCATGCCATATTTTGGCTTCAGCTAGAATATTTTTTATTTGACAATTTTTTGGAATTGTAGTAGTAGTAAGTGAGAATAGTTGCATTTCACATTGTTGAGTTTCAGATCTTTTAGAAACTGTTATTTCTCTACACACATAATGTTGATTTTTGTATTCTTGGCAACTATTTAAATCGTTTAAAAGAGAGTAAATCGTTCTTGTTGTTGTAATGAGAAAATAAGGTTTTGTAGGTTCAATATAAGAATAAAGAGTAGGATTTTCAGGATTTGGAGTCAGTAAGGGAATCATTTGGTAAAGGTCATACTCATACATATTAACGATAAGTATTTCAAAAGAGATTATTAATAAATTATCTTTAAGAAGAGCTTTTGTTTTTAGTAATTTATAATAATCATAAGTATTCTCTAAATTAGGTTCCATTGGTAAGGTGTATTGCATTGAAATTTGTTTAAGTTCTTTTTGTAGATCACTTGGAGGAAGAATTTGAAAGTTTATTATTCCGTAAGAAATAAGTGATAGAGCGTTTAAGTATTTATCAAGTGTAGCTTTTGTTTCTGCTACCATTTCTATTAATAATAGTATATGCTCATTTACTGGAATTTCGAAGTTTAATTTTTCTTCAATATTTGTTAATTAATTTGCATATTCATTGAAAGTTTGTATGTTTTTATTCATTATTTGAATATTTTTATTTAAAGGAGATCGGCGATTCCTGGCCCCGATAGACAAAGTATTAGACCATTCGAAAAAATATTTAAATATTTATAAACCCTACTTTAATTTATCATTTCCTAAAAAAACGTAGGAAAAAGGAATTAAAGTCAATTGATGTATTCCTCTAGTTGCACTTGTTTGATGTTGCCATATTATGCTATTTTTAAATAAAAATATTTTTTGCATTAAAAGATTTGTATTATAATGTTCGATTTATATTTTTTTTCACTTAAAAAGTATTTTATGAGTTTATTGCGAAGCAATGATTAAAGATAGAGTATTTTTTTTTGTTATTGTTATGTTATTTTAATGATTTTATAGAAAAATCGATTTGCATTTTTGTGAACTGCAACACTCGATACCACTATCACTTGTTAATCAATCGGTTGTCAGCAACATAGCGTCATAACGTTTCTTGTTCGTGTTTGTGCTCGTGTTGCGGACTTACGTTATATGTTTATTCTGTGTGCTACATTACCGACCCTTGCTGTGTTTTTGGAAAACTGTAACAGGCTTTGTGACCGACCATATTTCGTTCTTGTACTCTGTTCTTCCAGAAATACCTGTTGACCTTCAAAATCACTAAAACTCATAACTAATAAGAGCGGGAACAAATGATAATGGGATTTATTGAGTACGGTCTAAATTAAGTATTTATTTTTTTATTTTCATATCCCATGTTATATCGAAAAACTGATTACACAGGGCTATAAACTAATATGACCCCTTGAAAACCCAAATTATTTCATTTTTGTTTATTGAGGCCTAATTTATTACGACTGTTTGCGGATCTCCTTTGTTATAGAGTAATTAAAATAAGTTATTGTTGATGAAATAATATTCATTTGTTGTTGCATTAATACTTGTGTTTCTCTTTCATTGCTCATGAGAGATTTTATAGAATTTGAGTAAAATTCTGCATCATCTGCATCTGGCGTACCATATAGCCATTTTAAACCTTTACCTATTCCATCTGTTAATCCTCTTTTTGTTCTGTTAATAACAGGATCATATTGATGTGCAATAATGTTATAGTCTTCAAGTAATTCCTTTAAGGATGTTTTAATAAATCTTAGCGAATTTGCACAATTTGTTTGTAAGTGTTCTCTTGTTAATTTAGAACATAGTAGAGTAGATTTTGTATAGAATTTATTTATAGTGTTAATTTGATTATATATGAGAGAGATATTGTTGAATGTAAGTAATGTAAATTTATGGTTGCTTAATTTGGCTCTCCCTAAATTATTATAGAATAAGCCTCCTGACCTTATAATAGGTGTTACTTTAAATGCTTTACTATTAAAAATTATAAAGCTAAGTAATATAATTATTATTGTAAGATTCATCTTCAGATATTATCTCAGGGGCCGTTGAAGTACTTGGTTCTGGTGATGAACCTGAAAGACGCTAAGGTTTCAGTAAGTTAAAATGATAAGTTTTTGTTTTATTAGGAGTAATTCGAACCGTTGCGCTTTTATTATCGTGGATTTGAATAATAGTATATGGGCCTTTATAATTGGGCTTAAGTTTTTTATTTTGAGCTTTAGATAAGGCATCATAAATTAATACTGGTTCTCCTTCTTTGAATTTGTATTCACGATGATGAGTTTTATCGTAATTTTGTTTTGATACAACTTTTGATTGTAGTTGCGCGAGGTGTGCCGTTTCTCGTATTTTATTTACCTTATCCTTTATTTCTTTCGAATAGTCAGTATGTGTTCAAGAAGAAGATTTTGAGTCTTGTCCAAAGACTAATTTGTAAGGAGTGAATTGAGTGCTTTTATGCACATGAGAGTTATAAGAGTATACTGCTTGATGTAAATATTTGTCCCAATTCGTTCCATTGTCATTTACATAACATTTAAAATAATCTTTTAATGGTAGATGTGTCCTTTCTAAAGCACAGTTTGTTTGCGGGTGGTAAGGACTGGTTAAGGTTTGTTTTATGTTTAGTATTTTTGTGAACTCTTTAAATGTTGCAGAAATAAATTCTCTTCCCTGGTCTGAAAGAATACTTTCAGGAAAACCAAAGGTAGTACAAAATTTAAAAATTTTAGCTGCTATCGTTGTGGCACTATGATCTCTTATCGCATCATCATCATCATCATTTCAGCCGAAAGACGTCCACTGCTGGACATAGGCCTCCCCCAAGCACCGCCACTTCGACCTATTCTCTTATCGCATATGCTTGTATAAAAGTGAGATCATCTTGAATGGTTAGAATGAATTTTTTATCATTGTCAGTTTCAGGTAATGGGCCGACTACGTCAATAGCGATTCTTTCACAAAATTTTGTAGATGTATTTGTGATTTCCATTGGCGATTTATTTGGTGCGAAATTTGTTTTAGATTTTTGACATTGAGAACATTCTCTTATATAGTCTTCAATGTCCCTTTTCATTCCATCCCAATAGTAATATCTTTTTATTTTGTCATAGGTTCGTTGAAAACCTGGATGACCTGATCTTGGGTGGTTATGATTGTCATACAAACATTCTTTTATTTCTTGTTTAGATTTTAAAATAGTTTTTTCTTGATTTAGTCATTCATAATGAAAGTCAGGGAATATAAATTGTAATATAGAATATAGTATTTCTGATTTTAAATTTTTATTTTGTATCGTTGGGTCAATTATAGTGATTTTTTAATTTTTTCTTGATCTAATAAAATTCTTAAATTGGTAAGAGTTTGGAATAAATCTGGATATTGTAAGTCATCCATGAAATTATTTTTAATAAATAATAAATATAACTTTTGTCGAGGTAGTGTTAAACTTACGACTTCTTTTAAATTATAAGTTTTAAAATCTTTAGAGGGAAAGTTTTGTTTTAAGTATTTCATTCCCATATTGTTTTCATCACCATCACATGATAGTGGTAAAATCAACACTGGTATCTTTGACTCAGGTTGATTTGTAATATTGGGCTCATTTATATTTGAAATTTCTTGATAATAAGTTTGAAATTCATTATAGTTTGGAGCACTGAAAGCACCTATAATTCTACTCAAAGCATCTTAAGCATTTGAATTTATTTTGCCGGGCTTATACTTTATTTCATAATCGTATTCTAATAATTTAAGGCGCCACCGTACTAACCGACTTGATGGGTCTTTGCAATTCATTAACCATGTTAATGGTTTATGGTCGGGGACAATAGTAATTTTTTACCAAATAAATACGGTCTATAATGTTTAATTGCGCTTACTATTGCAACCAATTCTTTTTCCGTAGTACTATAATTTCTTTCTGCTTGATTTAACGTTTTAGAATAATAAGAAATTGGTAAATCTTTACTAATTGCACCTTGAGATAAAACAGCACCGATAGCTGTATTTGATGCATCAGTTGTTAGAATAAATTGTTAACTAAAATCTGGAAATTGTAAAATACTTTCTGAAGTTAGAGCATTTTTAAGTTTTTCGAATGATTCTTGACATTTATCGCTCCACTTAAATTCTTCATTCGTTTTAAGAAGTTGAGTTAGTGGTTTTGCTATTTTAGAAAAGTCTTTAATAAATTTTCTATAGTATCCTACCAACCCTAAAAATGATTGAATACTTTTGATTTTTTGGGGGTTGGATTTCTTGGATTGCGCGTATTTTTTGAGGATCCGGTTGTATACCGTTCTGTGTAATTACGTGCCCTAAATAAGTGACTTGCTTTTTTAGAAATTCACACTTATCTGGCTGTAATTTTAAATTATGATCTTTTAATCTTTGAAATATGATTTTTAGGTTTTCAATGTGTTTTTCTAGTGTTTCTCCATAAATAACGATGTCATCTAGGTAAACAAATGCGCGAGTGCCAATAAGGCCTGATAAAACAATATTCATTAGTCTTTGAAACGTGGATGGCGCGTTCTTTAGTCCGAACGGCATTCTTGTGAACTCATAATGTCCATAGGGAACTGTAAAGGCAGTTTTAGGTTGGTCTTCAAGGCTAACTTGAATTTGATGATAGCCTGAAGCTAAGTCGAGAGTTGTAAAATATTTTGAGTTGAATTGTTCAATTATTTTTTCAATATTAGGAAGAGGATAATTATCTGAAATTGTAATTTCATTTAGTTTTCTGTAGTCTATTACGACTCGCCATTTTTGGGTTCCCGAAGCGTCTAACTTTTTTGGGACAACCCATACTGGACTACTCCATGGGGATGTAGATGGTTTTATTATATTTTGTTGTAACATTTTGTCAATTTGTTTTTTAATTTATTCTTCATGTTTTTTAGGATAACGATATTTTTTTGTAAAAATTGGTTTATCAATAGTTACAGGAATGTCGTGTTTCAGAGTGTCTGAATGAGTAAGAATGTCTCCTGGTAAATGAAAAATATCATTGAATTCAACACAAATTTCTGAGAGACATTTAGTTTCATCATTATTTAAATGATCAATTCGAAGATTTTCTTTTGATAATTTATGTCTGGGACTATTAGAATTTTCTTTAATTTTATTGTTCGTAGTGCATTAGTCGTAGAAATTGTTTGATTATTGTCTTGCGATTTTTCTTCAGTTTTATTATCGAAGAAAATTTGTTTATTATTAATTGTAAGGGGATTGTTTTTTTGAAAAAGAAAAAGCTAGTAGTTATTTGCTTCACAAATAATCCTTTTCTTTAAAACTATGCTGACAGACGTTACACTAGTAAGGATTTACCAGTGTGAACAGTATCACAATTGTAAGGTTTTTCACCAGTATGTATACGCATATGGCGTATTAAAAAACCCTTTTTGCTAAAACTACGCTCACACGTATCACACTTGTAAGGTTTTTCACCAGTGTGTATTGAAACATGCTGAGTCAAAGAATTCTTGTGACTAAAACAACGATCACATACTTCACACTTGTAAGGTTTTTCACCAGTGTGTATACGCATATGAAGTATTAAATTACTTTTCTGGGTAAAAGTACGCTCACAAGTATCACACTTGTAAGGTTTTTCACCAGTGTGTATTAAAACATGTCGTGTTAAATCACCCTTTTGAGTAAAACAACGATCACATACTTCACACTTGTAAGGTTTTTCACCAGTGTGTATTAAAACATGTCGTTTTAAATCACCCTTTAGAGTAAAACAACGATCACATACTTCACACTTGTAAGGTTTTTCACTAGTGTGTCTTAAAACATGCTGTGATAAAAAACGTTTTTGATTAAAACTACTCGTACATGTATCACACTTGTAGGGTTTTTCACCAGTGTGTATTAAAACATGTCGTTTTAAATCACCCTTTAGAGTAAAACAACGATCACATACTTCACACTTGTAAGGTTTTTCACTAGTGTGTCTTAAAACATGCTGTGATAAAAAACGTTTTTGATTAAAACTACTCGTACATGTATCACACTTGTAGGGTTTTTCACCAGTGTGTATTAAACCATGCTGTTCTAAACTACTCTTTTGATTAAAACAACGATCACATACTTCACACTTGTAAGGTTTTTCACTGGTGTGTATACGCATATGAAGTATTAAATTACTTTTCTGGGTAAAACTACGCTCACAAGTATCACACTTGTAAGGTTTTTCACCAGTGTGTATTAAAACATGTCGTGTTAAATAACCCTTTTGAGTAAAACAACGATCACATACTTCACACTTGTAAGGTTTTTCACCAGTGTGTATTAAAACATGTCGTTTTAAATCACCCTTTAGAGTAAAACAACGATCACATACTTCACACTTGTAAGGTTTTTCACTAGTGTGTCTTAAAACATGCCGTGATAAAAAACGTTTTTGATTAAAACTACTCGTACATGTATCACACTTATAGGGTTTTTCACCAGTGTGTATTAAAACATGCTGTGTTAAATGACTCTTTTTACTAAAACAACGATCACATACTTCACACTTGTAAGGTTTTTCACCAGTGTGTATTAAAACATGCTGTGTTAAATAACTCTTTTTACTAAAACAACGATCACATACTTCACACTTGTAAGGTTTTTCACCAGTGTGTATTAAAACATGCTGTGTTAAATAACTCTTTTTACTAAAACAACGATCACATACTTCACACTTGTAAGGTTTTTCACCAGTGTGCATTGAAACATGCTTTGTTAAATTACTCTTTTGATTAAAACAACGATCACATACTTCACACTTGTTAGGTTTTTGACCAGTGTGTATTAAAACATGTTGTGTTAAATGACTCTTTCGATTAAAACAACGATCACATACTTCACACTTGTAAGGTTTTTCACCAGTGTGTGTACGCATATGGATTATTAATAGACCCTTTCGATTGAACATACTGTCACATAAATCACACTTGAAAAATTTTTCACCGGTGCGTATGCGAATATGTTTAGTTAAATCATATTTTAAATTAAAACTGCATTTAGACTTGCAAGGTATTTCACAAGCGTGTGTACGCTGATCACATTTATAGGGCCCTTTGAAATTATCATCAGGTTTAGACGGATATGTTTGAGTTGTACCGTTAACTGTCGAGTCTGATCTTTCTTTTGTTATTTGCTTGGTTGTTATTGAATCCTCTAGGATTGTTCTCTGTGTCTCTTGTTTCTGTTTCTTCGCTACGGTCGCCCCTGCGATTATAAATCTGGTAAGTACAATGTAGGAAGAAGGTTGACATGCACACGAATAAAAAAAATAGCGATTTACACTAAGATACAAAAGGAGGAATTTTTGGTGACAATGAGCAGTAGGTACAATTAATAACCAAAAACATGATGAACAGAATTGTACTTTGTACAGACCATATTTCCTCAAAGAAAAAACAAACCCTGTTTAAGAAAATTATTAACACAATCATCCATATTATTACTATTGCGTGGTATTAATTATATTATAATGAAACATCAGCGACGAAAACTGAGGATTGGTTGTTGGATAGTTTCTCAAATATCAAATGATAAACCTCTTAGGGTGTTTCAAATTATCAGTTCGGGGTTTCAGGTATAGACATAATATTTTAAGACCTTTTTTTATTTACCTTTAAAAATAAGTTTTTTTTTTTTTACATATTTCTCTCGCCAAACTTTACAGTTTGATGGCGAGAAGCGCTTGATTATCATACAAAACTTAGGAGAAACCCGTTTCTGGGTCAAACCGTTACACGGATCAAATATGTACCAAAAGAGTAGTCTATTTTTCTTAATTATCCCAGTTAAATGCTAGCCTGATTTAAAATGGCCAAGTATAGAAAATAAGTAGCATCTATTTTCTAGTTTTAAACATCCTGTGTAAGCGAATGCAACACTTATTTTATTCTACGTAGCTGACTTTACAAACGCTTGCGTTATGTCAATAGAGCGTACCCTAAGAATTTAATCGATTTAGTGGAAATTGATTCAATTACAAATAATTAAATAATTCTCTATTGTGTCAGTATAATGGTTTATTAACCTTTTGAGCGCCACGACAAAAAAGCAAAATCGTGCCCTCAGCGCCAAGCTATAAATTCATCCTTTAATACCTACAAATTAGTAGTGAGTTCGAAATTATATCGATAAAGAACTAACTATTAATTTTTTAACATAAAGTATGTTTGTAATAAAAGGTTACTATACCGGAAATATATAATAAAGGAGTTTTATTTCATCCCGCTTTGTCTTTTATGACAGAAATGATACGATATGTGTCACAGTTTCGGCGTTAAATTCACATTTCAAAACAACAGTCGATAAAAGCAAGTCAATACCATCACAGCACTATGTTCAGTCTTGACGTACTTTCTTGTCATCTTATGATGACACTGGCGTAGCTGGCACGGCTTTACTTAATTTGCCCACCTCGGCACTAGAGGTGCGCATCCGATATTTATGAATAATTTCGAAATAATAAGAGTTATTTTATTTTAATGGTTTCGCTTTTTATATACAGTAGCAGTATTTTTATTTAATACTAGCTGACCCGTGCCCACTTCGTTGGGCGGTAAACATTTTAACTTGTGATGAAATTATGAGTGTGGTTCGGTTAGTACTGAGCGCTATGATTTATTTCCTGACTGCCAAAAGGAGGGTTTTGTTTTTACACGCTTTATATTAGTTTCACTTGTATGTTTGTTTGTAACCGACTCCTGGCGATTTTGACCCACTTTAAACGACCAGATTTCATTCAAACTTTGCACACCTGTCAAGAACTGATGACCATGCAATAATTTCATAAATTTGTGCCATTATCCTTGCCAGGGTTACCAGGACAGCAAAAAAACTGTCTTCGAAAACTACGCTGACATACGTCACAAACTACGCTGACATACGTCTCAAAATTCGAAACACCCTAAAAATTGAAAATAAATAATAGTTAAAAAAAAACTAAAAAACACGCTTCCATTGAAAACCAAACTAAAAAGTACAAAAAAGCGTGGGGTGCCTGATATGAATAAAAAAAATACCTTAAAAAGCACCCCACGCTTTTTTTCCATTATTTTGTGGAAGCGTGTTTTTTAGTTTTTTTAAACTATTATTTTATTGCATATAAAACGTCCGTACAAAGCATGTTCTAATGCGGTTCGTGAATGGACGACGGCATTTTGCGATTTAGTAATTTTATATTATCTTCGAAACTATTTAACCATTTGACATACTGTTTGAGACAAATCGTATCTCTATGATGTTCTTGTGATCATATGAATATTTTTTTCGATAACGTTTAATATTTTGTTGTTTAAAAAATCGTCCAAAGGTAAGTACGTCGAAAAAACTTTTTTTAACACATAAAAGCTACTATATCTGCTAAAATATAAAAGATAGAAATATGGTGTCGCGGACTCTTTTGTAGAACTATTCAAAGCGGACCAGGTTGCCATACATTGTTTTGAATTATATACAACTGTTAAGGCAGCGCATGCAAATAACTCTGCTATTTTTTTCCGCCTGGCTAGACAGAAATTGAAATAGTTCGGCTAATATGCATATCTTTATAATTTATAGCCTATAGCACTCATGAATAATGTAGCTTTCTAACAGTGAAATTTTTTTTTTTAAATTGGTTCATTACTTTCGGAGATTACCCTCTACATACAAACTTACAAACAAATGTTACCTCTTTATAATATTAGTATAGACAACTTGCTTCTGCCCGCGACTTCATCCGCGTTATATTTATTGCTCCTCCAACCCATTCCGTCGCATCGTATGCATATTTTTTTATGTGAAAAAGAAAAGTATTGTTTTTACTATTGTGCGCTTAGCAACATTCATTTTTATTTATATAGATTTAAGTTTCCTTGAAAGAACAACCAGTAATAATGCCTTAATGTACAGTCACGTAGGTACTGATATATCAACTGAAATAAATACCATTTACTGTAGATATATAATTATCAGAATACGACGAAAATAGGCGAAAGCAAATTTAAATCATTAAACGAAGTTTTTATACTCAAGATTTGTAAGTACAAATCTATACAAATAAATAAAATTGGAGTGTCTGTTTTTAATATTAAGATAACCACTTTTTACTAAGTGTATATGGATGTATTCACGATACATATACCAAAACAACATTTTTTACAATTTTTGTCTGTCTGTCTGTCTGTCTGTCTTTTTGTCTGTCTGTCTGTTCGTTCCCGCTAATCTCGGAAT
This sequence comes from Aporophyla nigra, assembly GCA_947507805.1. NCBI lineage: Eukaryota > Metazoa > Arthropoda > Insecta > Lepidoptera > Noctuidae > Aporophyla > Aporophyla nigra. Next base: position 7,663,687 of record OX382319.1, on the reverse strand, counting down.
TGGCTGGACCGATTTTGACGGGACTTTCACTGGCAGATAGCTGATGTAACAAGGAGTAACTTAGGCTATTTTTATTTTAGAAAGATTCTTTTATTTTAGAAAAAAATAACTATCTTCTAAAACTACGCTGACATACGTCTCAAAATTCGAAAAACCCTGGCTGAATCCTACGAAATAGATCAAAATAATGTACTACAGTATTGTACACCTTAAAAAGGCCTACAAAAATGTCCTCAATGGTATATGTCTATCTCTTAGGGATAACCCACAATAACCATTTTTTATCTTTTACTTTTTACGAGAAATAAGGGCTTATTTACGAAGCGATTTTAAGCAATACAGCATTAATCCTTATCCAATTAAGTACCTTAAATACATTGTGCATTTAATATAGATCAATATGGCCCTTTACAGCATGTAATTTAAATGAATATCTTAGAAGATATTAGAGATTTAAAAAGTGGGCGCAGAGCGCGTTGGCAGGGGCCGGGTAGTACAGGATAAGTAGGATTGTAATTCATATTACTTTGGCTTCAAAGTAATTGCGAATATCATGTGTGTTCATTATACTCAAAATAAACCTAATAGTATTATTTCAAGTAAGAGACCGCGAAATTGCTTAGATGTTTAGATTTTTGGATGTTTGTTTCTCAATGATGCAAAGACGGCCAAACGGATTTAGATCGAATTTGGCACAAAGATATATTATATCATGGATACGTAACAGATAGGATACCTACTTTATCCCGGTAGTAGGTTCCCGGGTGATATTTTCCGACAGCTATACGGGCCAAGCCACTGGCAAAAGTACTATTCCTATAATTATGTTCGGTGTCTGGTAAATGATTGAGTGTCTGTATAGGTAAAATAGGAGCGTTAAGAAAAACCAGGAAGACTTATATTCAACTAAACCAAGCCCTATGTCACAGTCTTCTTACTCTGAATACTATTACTTTTATTTTAAAAACACCAACACACATGATGTTCTCATAAACTATGAATCCTAAGTAATATGAGTTATAATCCTACTACTAATAATATTATATAATGTGAAAATATGTATGATTGGGTGTTTGTTTCTCAATCACGCAAAAATGGCTGAATGGATCTGGATCGAAAATAGCACACAGAGTCTATATTACCTATATAACCTGGAATAACACATTCTTATCGCGGTTATACGTCCTCTTGCATTAATTTCCGACATCCACGCGGGCGAAGCCGCGGGCAAAAGCTAGTATTATAATAAATACGAAGAAAGGGACAATATTATCCTTGGAAACTGTTGTTATGATGTATCAAAATAATAAACGTATTTCTATTTAGCTACTAGTAACGCTATCTATTGTGCAAGGTAAAAAACTATACCTCTTTTGTTTTGTGTATTATCTGTGGTACAATGACTTGTCATACAGGGTGTTTGGTGCATCGTGTGCCAAATTGAAATGGTCGACTGAAGGGGTCATCCGCTAGCCTTTCAGACCCCTTAACACCTCTCATGCTCTGTGGATTTTTTTTTATCGACTTTTATTGTTTTCCAAAAAAAAGACCCAAATTTTACATTCAAATACAGATTTAAAAAAAAAAATATAAGGCGTAGACTCTGAATTTTAATTTTATTTCGATGTGTATTGTTTAAGAATACTTTTAAATTCAAAATTAGTGATATTAGTCACTTAGTTTTTTTTTAAATTCACTCGCAAAGGTAAAATTAAAGCTGTACATGTTACAGCTATTTATAAGGCTACAAAAAAAAAACCAAAAGCGACCGGGATCTTCCAACTCCCTCATTAATTCTCCAGTCTATCCTCTTTCTAATGATGTGCCACATGTCATTAAAGTATTTTAACAACTTTGTGAATTCGCTAGAATTGTGAATCAAGTCACATAAAACTACATTCCAAATTCTAATGAAAAAATATTTATTGCGGAACTGTTACTTGAGAAAGAGGTAAAATTTGTTTTCTCACTCTTTCACAGTAAAATCTATCTTCTATCTCTTTCTTGCATACCTTAAATCGGTTTGAACAAATCGCGCCGCCCGACCCGCCATTTTTTTAGTCGAGACATCACTGCCTCTGCTACCTAACGTGTGTGCTAGTTCACCATACTCCGCGATTCTTTTCTTACTTTGTTATCGTTAAGTTTTGTTGGTTCTTGTTACATTTGTTTAATTTTTGTTGTTATTGTTAAACTTTGAGTTTTTTGTTATTGCAATGGCGACATTCTCTAACGAAGAATATGCGGACATCATGATGGCTTACGGAGCCACTAATGGCGTCGCTCGTGCAGCGCAACGACTTTACCAGGAACGCTTTCCTGGTAGACGATTACCTGGCCGCAGAGTCTTCCAAGACACATACCGACGCATACGCGAGACTGGCAGTGTTACTTTTAATGAACCAAGGGGCCATATTGTGCGACATAATGTTGAAGTAGACGAGAGAATACTGGCACTTTTTGAGGAAGACCCTACAAGAAGCATTAGAAATGTGGCATCACATCTTGATATTTCAGTGTGGAAAGTACTTCGTCAAAACAAAAAGCATCCATTCCACTGCACTCCGGTGCAAGGTACGTAATTTTAAACTAACTTTAAACCCGTGCAAGCTTTGTTTGACCTTGCCTTTGTTTGACCTTGCCTTTGTTTAGCAGGTAATGGGTATGGTATGGCGTCACTTCCAGGTAGTGAATCTATTAGCACGAACAGCGGGTCCTTTCTTGTGCAATTACTTATTGCCCAAGAGAAATTTAAAAGAGTTTTTTGTTTGTTGCAGGTCTTGAGGGTGGTGACTTTGAGAGACGAGTGGCTTTTTTTCGGTTTCTTTTACACACGGATGTGGATGATCCTGATTTTTAAAAAAGAATACTGTGGACGGATGAATCCAAATTTACCAAAGATGGGATCCTCAATTTACACAATTTGCACCACTGGACAACGAAAACGCAAAACCCACGTGTTAAAAGACAGAAATCTTCTCAAAGAAGGTTTAGTGTAAACGTTTGGGCAGGAGTAATTGGGAATCAGGTAATTGGACCGCATTACCTGCCCGATAATCTCAATGGCGAACACTACCTGGAATTCCTACAAAATGACCTGCCCGAATTAGTGACCGATGTGCCCGTATTTAATGAACGTGTGCCCATTGTATTTCAAAATGACGGCTGTCCCGCGCATTGGCGATTGACTGTGAGGGAATATCTCGACAATGTGTTCCCCAATGCATGGATTGGACACGATGGCCCTATTCCATGGCCGCCACGTTCCCCAGATCTAACTCCGTTAGACTTTTATGTCTGGGGACGTGCCAAAGAGTTGGTATATGCCACGGAGGTTCCAACTAGGGAGGTATTAGTCCAACGCATAGAAGCGGCATTCAATACTATTAAGGAGGAAATACGACTTCGTACAACAACTGTTGAAATACGAAACAAGTGTCGGGCCTGCATTCGCAACAGAGGCCAACAATTTGAGCAAGATTTGTAACAATGATTAAATAAATGTTAAAAATGCAATTTTGTTTTTTTATTTCAAGTAAATCCCACGAAAGATACAGATATGAGACACGAATTTACCTAACCATAAGAATGAGATAGCAGATTTATAGGTTTGACAGGTATCATTTAAGAGATTTTTTTTTAAATCATAATTTTGAATATTAGCATTAGGTGACTCGATTCACAATTCTAGCAAATTCACAAAGTTGTTAAAATACTTTTATGGCATGTGGCACATCATTAGAAAGAGGATAGACTGAAGAATTAATGAGGGAGTTGGAAGATCCTGGTCGCTTTTGTTTTTTTTTTTTGTAGCCATATAAACAGCTGTAACATTTACAGCTTTAATTTAAGTTTTACCTTTGCGAGTGAATTAAAAAAGAACTAGGTGACTAGTATCACTATTTTTGTAAGTATTTAAAAGTATTCTTAAACAATACACATCGAAATAAAATTAAAATTCAGAGTCTACGCCTTATATTTTTTTTAAAATCTGTATTTGAATGTAAAATTTGGGTCTTTTTTTTGGAAAACAATAAAAAGTCGATAAAAAAAAAATTGCACTCCGGGAGTGCCGGCAGAAGTGAAAACTTGATTATTAACGTTGAGCATGTTTGATATTTTGGAATGGTTAGGGAATAATTTGTTGTTCAATTTCCATATTTTAAGCACTTTATATTCACGAATTTTACGAATACACAACAATGTGATCACTACACAGACGGTCGAGCCATCAGCTGTCACCATCCATGGATGCGCGTGGCACGCTGTAACATAGACGAACATTCGCGCAAGCGCCCTGCGCCGCCTAAACGAAACAGTAGGCCCAGGCATACATTTTCGCCGCGCCGTAGAGAGGGGATAGCTGTCTACTCTCCATCCGTCCTACGCTTTTTCGATCAGGTCACGTGTCCTGACGCGAGTTTAAGATTTTATACCCATTACAGAAAAAGTGCTCAACGCCGCTAAAGAAGTTTTCACTTCAAAAACCACAGAGCATGAGGGGTGTTAAAGGGTCTGAAAGGCTAGCGGATGACTCCTTCAGTCGACCATTTCAATTTGGCACACGATGCACCAAACACCCTGTATAATTTTTCTACGAAATAAATTTAGTCTGTTAGCGACATTCACTTGTTTCATTATAGGTTATGGGCATTATCAGTTATTTTGTTTAAAATAGATAATTAGTGAAAGTGAAATCGCGGAAATATGACTACGAATTATATTGCCAGTGTTCCAAAACTAAAAGGAAGAGAGAATTATGATAAGTGGAGCTTCGCGGCTGAAAATCTGTTGGTGCTCGAAGGGATGGACATGTACATCAAACCGACGCCAAATTTAGAGGTTAAGCCAGTGGACGATGCAAAAACGAAGGCAAAGCTAATATTGACTATTGATCCGTCATTGTACGTGCATGTAAAGAACACCAAGAGCTCAGCAGAATTATGGACTACATTGAAAACTATGTATGATGATTCTGATTTCTCAAGAAAAATATCGTTGCTGAGACATCTGATATCTATACGACTAGAAAACTGTGATAATATGGCGACATATGTGACTCAAATAGTCGAGACAGCACAGCGGTTAAATGGCACTTGGATTTACAATTACGGACGAATGGGTCGGCTCATTACTATTAGCAGGTTTGTCTGATCGTTATACACCCATGATCATGGCAATTGAACACTCGGGTATTTCGATAACTGCAGATGTCATTAAGTCGAAATTACTTGACATTGAGGTAGCCAGTGATAATGATAGCGCGGAAACCGGAGCTGCATTTGCCGCGCGAAATAAATTTCACTCTGGCAACACTAAGCCAAAGAAATATGGCGGTTCCTCAACATCAAATAAAAAAATAGTGACAGCAATGGCAGATTCATCCAAGAAAATAACATGTTATAAATGTAAAGAAGATGGTCATTATCGAAATCAGTGTCCGTTATTGAAGAAAAATAATAGTAAATGTGTGTTTAATGTCGTTTTCCTGAATGGAAAGTTTAACAAAACAGAGTGGTACGTGGATTCCGGAGCGAGCGCACATATGACAGCGAACGAATCTTGGATTAAAAATATGAACTGTACACCGTGTTTACCTGAAATTGTGGTAGCAAACGAATCAAAAGTGCCAGTTGTTTGTTCCGGAGACGTCGACAGTTTCTAACCTAAAATTCCACATTATTGTGAAAGATGTACTATGCGTGCCTAGTTTGGCAACAAACTTATTATCTGTAAGTGAACTCATTAAAAATGGTAATAATGTCAGTTTTGATGAAAAAGTCTGTTAGCGACATTCACTTGTTTCATTATAGAAACAAATGAAACTTAGTTCAAATAAACCTCAATCAGATCCGTGTTTATTTTATGACACGTCAGCCGCGCTGTTTGAAATGGTTTACATGAATTTTATTCTCTTTCGTAATTAATTACAAAATCTGAACTTCACTTCGTAGTTTTATTTGAAACAAATTACTTATATATAACACAATAGTATCCTTAAACAAGGAAGTATGTTCCGATGACTATAGTCTGATATACTGATCTCACAAAATGGATTGACATGATAAGCGAGTATTCAATATGAGATTTTAAGTCGTTGAGAATCCTGCCGTGGTAGCGAAATTGTTCGAAAGTGTTACCGTGGCCCTGGCATAGGCACTGAAGGAACTCTGATGGGTTTTAGTCAGTAAAAGTCTGACAATACCTTCCGCTCGACCCAGAGCGTGAGACGTCACTTGATGATTTCCCACTCACAAAAAAAAAGTCGTTCAGAATAATAAAGTAATGAGAACAAACTACTAATACAAGTAAAGGAACAGCTCTATTTACAAATCGACCACATGTGACGTCATAGGATTGTCACGATTAGATGACTCTGGCGCTCCAGGCACAGACAACATAACAGTGTGGTGGAGATGGGCCTTACACTCATTATGATTTATCGATAATCAACTGACACCGACATTTAATGACCAGATAGTTCAGTATTTTAACAATATTTAAATAATTTTCATGATTCCTGAATCATTCAACGTCAATATCAAAAGTTTTATTTATTTATTGTTGAAAAATTTAAAGAAATTAAACATAACGTAGGTTAACGTCGAAGCCGATATTCTTGTTATATTGATGGCGAGCTACAGCATTACGTACTGTGGCGCTGAGGGCACTATGTTTCTCGAACTTTATAATTGGTGTTAGTTTTTGCCATCTTATGTTAATATGGATGAAATATAAAGAAAGAAGCTCAACTAATATAAATTAGGATGAGTCAAGGAACATAATTAGCAAAGGAAATAAAAAAACAAATGTTGTTTTATGAGTTTTATTTACGTTTAAAAGTCTGTCACGGTATCGTGACCGTGGCGTGCTGGGCACGTTTTGGTTTGTCATCTATACTTGACTTTGGCGGTCAAAAGGTTAATATTTTAATTGGCTATGATTTAGTACAAATTCCGGGTCTTACGATCACATTAGTAGATAAAAATATGACTGTCTCGAGAAATATGATTATTAATGAATGTTCTTTAGCAGAGTCGGAAATAAAATTAAATACCGACCTGGCTGACCATACCATGTTAGGAAAATTCAATTCAATTTTAAACAAATTTAAAGACAATTTCACTTCTGGTAATAAAGTTTCTGAGGTAAAAACTGGTCAATTAACTATTAGATTAAAGAATAAAGATAAAATTGTTCAACGTAGACCCTACAGATTGTCGCCAATGGAACGCGAAAAAGTCAAAGAAATTTTAAACGATCTTAAACAAAACGGTATAATCCGAGACAGCTCATCCCCTTTTAGCAGTCCCATTTTATTAGTAAAAAAGAAAGATGGAACTGACCGATTATGCGTTGACTTTCGGGAGTTAAATGCAAACACAGTTAGGGACAATTTTCCATTACCATTGATTGCTGATCAGATTGATAGATTAGGCAAAGCGCGTTATTTCACTTGTTTAGTGACTGCAGGATTTTATCAAATACCGATTTCAATAGACTCCATAGAAAAAACTGCGTTCGTTACACCTGACGGTCAATTCGAATTTTTGCGCATGCCTTTTGGCTTGTGCAATGCGCCCTCTGTTTATCAGCGCGCTATTAATAAAGCTTTGGATGACTATAAGGATAAGATAGCCCTAGTTTAATAATAATAATCTATACTAATATTATAAAGAGGAAACCTTTGTATTTTTGTATGTTTGTATTGAATAGGCTCAAAAACTACTGGACCGATTTCAAAATTTCTTTTACCATTACTTAGAGGAATTCTTCCGAATCCGTATAGGCTATATTTTATCCCGGAAAATAGATAGGATTTTTCGTGGTAGTGAAAATTGTGGAGTAAGGCGTCGAAAAAACTGTCGTACGTTAACGATTCTCGCGAACGCTGCCTAAATGGTTAGAGATGCATGGTTGACTTCTACAGAAAAGTTGTAGAACTCAATAATGCCTACAAAAAAGTCCGCGATAGTATAAACCAAACATTTATATTTTAGCCATTATAACCACTTTTCCATAGAATAAAAGTAATTAAAATTATTAGCCTATGTTTATTGATCATATTATCGTCAAATACTAATCCTTATCCAAATAAACTATTTATTGAGATTCTTCCAATAGCTATAAATTACTTTTTATTTTATTCCAATCGGACAATCCATTCAAAAGATATTAATGCCATCTACAAATACTACTGCGAACATAATGTATAGTTAAGCATTAAGGTAAAGAGAAAAAAAAAACAAAAAAAAAAAACCAAAAGAAAAAAAGAATTAAAAATAATAATAAAAGAGTTAAGCAGGTACGAAACAAAGAAATGTAATACGAATAAAAAACCTATAAAAACATAATACAAAACAATTTTTTTTTTCAGAGAACTTAAAAAATAAATGTCCACCCGTGCGAAGCCGGGGCGGGTCGCTAGTAATAAATATAATAAGCTCTCTCTTTTTCAGGTGCTTGAGCCAGCTGTCAACGTTTCGGCACAACGACTGTCGGATCAGGTGCGGGTCATCCAACGTCATCGTATGTTGGATGACACTGTACTTGATCGCTTGCGAAACGAAATGCGGAGTAGCCATGTCATCGTCCCAACGCCGCAGACTGCTGCAGTGCCACCGCAGCCAGGCACAACTTACGCTGACGAGATAAGGGATGACAGGGCTACAAACGTAAGTACCCATTGCAATGATGAATTGAGGAGTGCTTTGGAGTGTGCGATTCGGCAATATCGGTTCATGACTCCCGAACTTAGACCACGCTTACCTCGTTTGCCCATGCATAACATAAATAGGGCACTGGTGGCGGCTTTGGATTCGCAGTTGTCAAACTATTTTGATGACTGCGAAGACCTCGCCGATACTCATTCGATTCTGTACTGCGCGGCTGTAGCGGCATGTCGTGTAGCTGACGTCAAATTCCCTAATGACTCTAGAGCTACACGACCGAAACTAGCCGTACCAGTTTGGCAGTGCAGAATTGAACGTCGTATTGGTGGGGCCAGAGCCCTCATTGGGAAACTAATCTGCTTCAGGGAGGGCAACACTCGCCCTAGAGTGATGCGCTTTGTGAGGCGGGCGTTCTCGGGGACTGATATCAGCCCTCGGGACTATATGTCCCGTGTCACAGAGCGCATAGACTTCCTGAAGCAGAAAGTATATATGCATGGGCAAACCGTATTCGTAGGTATAAGCGGCGAGTGGACCGATATACTCAGAACCGCACCTTCCAGAGTGATGAAAGGTGGGTATATAGGGCTTGGGAGCGACCGGTCCAAGGTGTGGCGGACGCGCACCTTCCGGATAATGATGCTATGTGTTCTTTTTGGCGCAGTATCTGGTCGGTGCCTGTCAGTCACACCGAAGGGGATTGGGCTCGAGAAGTCGAGCGAGCCTGCGAGCCAATACCAGAAATGGGGGCTATTACCATCAGCCCCCAAGATGTAGCTCGTGCAGTCCGTCCGTTGCCCAATTGGAAGTCTTCAGGGCCGGACGGGCTGCACAACTTCTGGATTAAATGGTTCATTGGATCGCATGCTCGCTCGGCGGCTCAGTACCAGACTGCTTTGGAGTCTGGTTCGCTACCCCAGTTCCTAACAACATGAATTACCCACCTGCTCCACAAATCAGGTAGTACCGCGGAACCCAAAAATTATAGACCGATCACATGTTTGCCGACGGTCTATAAAGTTCTTACATCCATTTTGAGAGCTAAAATTTACAATCATATTGACACCAACTCCATCATGTCTGTCTCTCAAAATGGATGTAGGAACGGGTCTCGCGGTACTAAGGAGCTGCTCCTCATTGATATGGCCATTAGCCAACAGGTTCGTCGTTCCCGAAAGGATCTGTCGACATGTTGGATAGATTATAAGAAGGCCTATGACTCGGTGCCACATACATGGCTCATGAGGGTGCTGGAGTTAAAGCAGATGCAACTCTGCGCGCCTTCCTGATATCATGTATGGGGCAATGGAGAACGGTCTTTCGCTATCCAGGATGTCGAAATATCCAGAGGAATAGCGAGCCGATAAGGATCGAGCGTGGCATATTCCAGGGCGATAGTTTGAGTCCACTTTGGTTCTGCCTAGCTCTGAATCCTCTGGGCACACTGCTTAAGGATTCAGGTATAGGCTATCGGTTGAGAAGAGGTGGTCAGGTTATATCTCACCTCCTGTACATGGATGACCTTAAACTCTTTGCCCACAACAATTTGCAACTGATGGAACTACTGAAGGTAACTGAAACCTTCAGTAGCGCCATCAGGATGGAATTTGGTGTGGACAAATGTGCAGTCATGCATGTAAAGCGAGGGGAGATTGTGGAGTCCGTGGGAACCCAACTCTCGGATTACACAAACTTTCGAGCCCTCTCCACATCCGAAACCTATAAGTATTTGGGTATGTCGGAAGCTTTGGGAATCAATGTTACTGACATGAAGCAATCGTTGAAGGAGCGCTTCTTTGGCCGCCTGAAGAAAATATTTAATAGTCTTCTCTCAGGCGAAAACAAGGTGCGCGCCTTCAACGGTTGGGTCATGCCGGTTTTGATGTACTCTTTCGGCATACTCAAATGGACTCAGACCGAACTCGACGCCCTGGATAGGAGGGTCCGTACGCTGCTTACTGCACATCGAATGCATCACCCACGGTCATCGGTTATGAGGCTGTATATCCCGCGAAAGTGTGGAGGTCGAGGCTTTTTAAACGCTAAGACTCTCCACAATCGCGAGATAGAGGGTCCGTACGCTGCTGACTGCACATCGAATGCATCACCCACGGTCATCGGTTATGAGGCTGTATATCCCGCGAAAGTGTGTGGAGGTCGAGGCTTTTTAAACGCTAAGACTCTCCACAATCGCGAGATAGAGGGTCCGTACGCTGCTGACTGCACATCGAATGCATCACCCACGGTCATCGGTTATGAGGCTGTATATCCCGCGAAAGTGTGGAGGTCGAGGCTTTTTAAACGCTAAGACTCTCCACAATCGCGAGATATACAGTCTCAGGAAATATTTCCTGGAAGCCGACGTGGGGATGCATCGAGATGTGGTCGCTGTGGACAAGGGCCTCACCCCGCTCTCCTTGGCTAACAAGAACTGGCACAAGCCTGTAGTACTTGACACTATTGACCGCATGGAGGTATGGCAAAGTAAGGAGCTCCACGGACGCTTTTTCCGGGCCCTACACGGACCCGACGTAGGTTTTCTAGCGTCTGTAGCCTGGCTGCGTTTCGGTGATCTGTTTGGAGAAACCGAAGGTTTTGTCTGTGCAATTATGGACGAAGTTATGTTGACGAACAACTACCGGAGATTTATTGTGAAAGACGGCACGGTGGACATCTGTCGGGCATGCCACCGTCCGGGGGAATCAGTTAGACACATTATCTCCGGGTGTTCTCGTCTAGCTAACGAAGAGTACTTGCATAGACACAATCTTGTAGCCAGGATTATCCACCAGCAACTTGCTCTGAAATACAGCCTTGTGGAATCAGAAGTGCCGTACTACAGGTATGTGCCCGACCCAGTTCTTGAAAATGGCCATATCACATTGTACTGGGATCGACCCATCATCACTGACAGGACTGTTGTTGCCAATAAGCCTGACATCGTGGTGGTGGATCGACTAGAACGGCGCACAATGATTGTTGACATAACAGTACCGCATGACGAGAACCTCGTGAAAGCCGAGAAAGATAAACAAATCAAGTATCTAGACTTGGCTTGCGAGATTGTCGACATGTGGGATGTGGACTCAGCGATCATTATCAAAATCAAAAGTCATTTATTCAAACTAGGCTGAGAGTCAGCACTTTTTGAACGTCAAAGTTACATGAGATAGTCCCCCGAAAACGCCCGCCCTTCGACACTTCCTAGTGCTTTAGCTGGGAAGAAGAAGTGACGGAACAAACTCCCCAGCAGCACAGCTGTCTGTTAAGTTAGAAGAACTTGATTCTATACAGTATTGTGTAAGTTATTAATATTATAAAACAAAACATACATTATTCGCCATATGTCAGCTAGCACACGCCAATATACCAAAAAAACATTGAAAACTAAACTCAAGCTGAAATAAATAATAAAACAAAATCGTAAACAGAACTTAAAACCTTAATAAAGCCTCCAGGCATAAAGGGCGTGCCCGCTTACATATACGATGCAAATGATGCATATACACAATAAATGAAATAAAAAGAAAATAAAAATAAACTAACAAAAGCAGTTAAATAAAAAACAAAAAAAAAAACAATTATATGATCTACCCATATAAACTGTCAGTAGAAAGACTAATTCTGGATTGAAAGAACATAAACATTGTCTTGTGATCACAGCGACCAACTATTCTTATCGTTTAAGTAGTCGTTGATAGAATACAAAGTCTTTGATAGAATAGTATGCCTTTGAACAAAGGTTGGATTTTACTTTAGCTTTAAACTCATTAAACTGCAAATCTAGCAAAGCAGAGGGAAGCTTGTTATAAAAGGTAATAAATACCAAGATCAACAAAAGAATTATGAACCTTATGAAGCCGGTGAAAGGGAGCACGTAGTTTATTCCTACTTCTAGTATTAATATTATGAATATCACTGTTTTTAGTGTACAAGTGTATATTTTGCCTAATATATAAGATGTTGGCGAAGATGAATTGTGATGCCACCGTAAGAATACCAATATCTTTAAACAAATCTCTCAGAGAAACTCTCGCACCTAGTTGGTAAATCGCTCGAACAGCTCGTTTTTGAAGAACAAAAATATTTTGAATGTCCGCGGCTTTGCCCCACAGCAGAATGCCGTAGGACATTATGCTATGAAAATAACTAAAATAGACTAATCGAGCTGTATCAACGTCCGTGTACTGTCTAACTTTCCTTACGGCGTAGGCGGCCGAACTGAGCCTTCCCGCTAGGCTTGATATATGTGATCCTCACTGAAGTTTGGCGTCTACTGTTATGCCCAGAAAAACTGCCGAGTGTACAGTTAACGACATTAATAATTATAAATTTGACATAAATAATTCACTGACATCTATAATATCTTGGCTCAATAATAATAATTTCAAAATAAATTTATCAAAAACAAATATAATGCACTTTGGACAAAGATTGCATAAACCGTTAAATGTAAATTTGATTCATGACAATAATACTATAAATGAAGTATCTAATGCCCGTTTTATCGGTTTATGTATGACAGACCTGTTGGTCTAGTGGTTAGTGACCCTGACTGCTATGCCGGAGGTCGTGGGTTCGATTCCCACCCGGGACAAATGTTTGTGTGATGAGCACGATCATTTGTTCTGTGTCTGGGTGTAATTTATCTATAATATGTATGTATTTAGAAATATATAAGTATGTTTATCAGTTGTCTAGTACCCATAACACAAGCTCTGCTTAGCTTGGGACTAGATGGCGTTGTGTGATAGTTGTGGAAAAAAAAAAAAAAAAAATTATTGATAGTAAACTAAATTGGAAAGAACACATTGGTACCGATTCCCTTGTTCACAAACTAACCTAAATTTAAGTTCAGTGCATCTTTTTCTTTGTAGTTCATTAAGAAGAGGACAAAAGAAAAAATTTAGTTTAGTCCTGTCAAATTAATCAGCGCCTATCACTACTCCATACAAGTTTAGACGTGATTAAAAACTTGCCTACTAAAATTACGTCAATTTACGTCAAGCGCTGATTAATTTGACAGGACTAAACTAAAATTTATCTTCATTCCTTTCCTTAATGAAATAGAAAGAAAAAGATGCACTGAACTTAAATTTAGTTTAGTTCGTGAATAAGGGAATCGGCACCATTGAGAAACTATGTAAAAAAATCAGTAGTCAATCATATGCCTTGTACCAACTTGCTCCATCCATCAACACTCATGTTTTACTATCGGCTTATTATGGACTTGTGGAATCTGTCCTCAGATATGGCATTATCTTTTGGGGCAAGTCGTGTAATAAAGATATGGCATTTATAATGCAAAAGCGATACTTACGTGCCATGTTCGGTATCAAAAGAACAGAGAGCTGTAGGACTCTCTTTACAGAACATAAAATACTAACACTTCCGTCACTTTATATTTTGGAAATAGCCCTATTTGTCAGAAATAACCCCCATTTGTTTCCTCGAATATCGGACATTATAATTCGTAATCGCCGGGATAACAGTAATATTCGTGTACAGCCAGCAAAGACAGCGCTACTGTATAAAAGCGTGGTATGCAGAGCGCCAATTATTTATAATAATATCCCAAAGTGTGTTAAGTCATTAAATGCAGACCAGTTTAAGAAAACATTAAAAAAATACTGACAGAAAAAGCCTATTATAATGTGAATGATTTTTTAAATGATAATTCGATCTTGAGAAATTGACTTAAATTATTATTGTTGGGGCTTCAGTGGACTTCAGTGAAACTCCCGTATCAAGGTAATGGTGTTTAATTCGGTTAACTAGGTTTTTTAACAAGAAAAATGTGGAGCGTACAAGTTCGCGTGATAGTAAAATTTTTGACAGTGAATATGTGATTTATGGAGGTATTTCTAAAATAAAATTCTTATGGCGCCTGGCCCTATTTAGATTGCAACATGTAACACACAAAAAACACAAAGTCTTTATAATTATAGTGCAGGCGTAAACATCCTCCCCCCGTTGAAACTGAGAGGTTTCAACCCTTCAGTAGCTCTTCTTCGGTTGGTAAGGGGCAGATGCGAACCAGAGGGCGGCGTATAGTTCCTCTAACAGTGTTAAGGTGACATATTGAGAAAACCGTGCTTTTTCTTTTAAGTGTACCTTTCTTATCGTACGATAGCCGAACTTAATATTAAAGTGTATGATTTTTGACTATATGATCTAGTATCCTGTAAAAGGAATACACGATACGATAAAATTTTCTCGATACAAAAAAATCGCAAAGTTCTATCCATGTTTATGATTTTTTTAGCCTCAAGGCGCAATGCGTTAGATTTATTAAACATAGTTTACTTTAAAACATTGATAATAATCTTATCTAAGTTTTTGTAAAACAGTTTTCGTTTTAATAACACTTTTCATTCATAAAAGACGGCGATTCGTTTTGGCACATACGTTATTTTATTCCAGGCGCATACACATTATCGCCATCTCTTTTTTTGCCTATAATAAGTAGTCTCATCACTCTCGTTCGTTCATAAATCAGTCGCCCAGTAGGGCTCATCGACGACAGATCTATGTCACTTTTTTACAAATCGGTGCGATCAAAATTACGTTTTTTAAATATTAATGTCCTCAGAAAAAGGTAGTAGTGAAGTATTTTGCTGTAAATATTTAATATAATAAATGTTGGCTTTCCAAAAACTTTATATTTACACTGTATACTCGTATGTGTCTATTTTTGTGACTGTGAATAATATAACATTCTTTTTCTATTACTATTTAGTGACGACCTAAATTATGTATGAAAATGGGAAGAACCAAAAACTAAAATTGAACAGTACCTTCAAGGTTAGGAGTACCTGCACAGGGCAATTAATTAATTCATTTTGCAGGAATTCAATACCAATAAGATGATGATAACAAGAGGAATTCACCACCTTCACTAAAGCATTACAGCAACAATCTATTCTCACTTTGTAAAGTAATATTGAGTTAAGGTGAATGCCTAGATAGCCCTCGCCATACATTTTTCAGGTGTGGAAATCTCGGTAAATAAACAGTTTCTGCAGAATAAAAGCAACTTTAATGAGACTTAATAATGTATTATGTTCGCATATGGCCCAAATTTTATAAAAAAAACAGTATTTCTAGGAGAATTAGACCGAATAAAAAACGAAAAATCTTTACATGTGTGAGTGACCTGAATCGCGCCATCTGACGGAAATTTATAGAACCACCGAGAAAGTTGGTTGCTGTTGTGTTACGAGTTTACGATTAGTAAACATTCATAATAGATGGCGCTGTTCGATATTCGAACATTTAGACAAGAATTTATCTTTTAAATTCGATAATGCGACGTTGCCATTCTAGTAGCAGCGCTCGCACCCCGCGTTGTTGCCATACCGTCAAAGCGTGATTGCTTGAGTCTTGAAAACTTGCGAATCGTTTCCAGAATATTGTGTTTCTAGCAAGTTAGCGCCGGGCGCGCGGGTTTGCCCGCGCAGTTAACATTTTTTGATTGATAAAATGTTTTTTATTATGGAATGAGAAAGAATGCTTTACATAAAGTGAAAAAAATATCTCTGCGATCTGCCCTTGGTTCACACAGATACAATACTAATGTAATTATTGTATTATCTAGTTTAAATATGTAGTAAGTAGTTACTAGTACACGACTTTCCAGATTTAAAAATCTTTTTAATGTATGTAAGTAGGTACTGATAACATTCTGATACGCTTAGGTACTAATCCATTGGTTTGAGTTGAATAAAATCAGAGAATAGAATTTGATGTATAAGTAAGTTATGACTAAATCAGGCGATCAGCGAAGCTACCTACACAATGGTGAAACGTAGGTACTACGTACATCTATTGATTGAATCATATTTCATTCATGTGAAACCAGCAAGATTAGTGAATACACAGACAAACCACTTTGATTTTTCAAAATTGCTTATTTTACTAGTATTATTAGCACACACAAAATGCGTCAAGCAGGGTTGCCAACTTTATTTTTTAGAAGATCGTACCATACATTTTAAAAGATCGTACTTTGCTAAGAATTCAAAAATAAAAATAGTACGCATTGAAATTTCAATAAAATAAATGGTAAACAAATGTGGTGGGTGTTACTAAAACTTCAACGCAAAATTTAACATTTTGGTATAATATTTAAGAATCTGGACACCAATTTAGCAACTAAACTATACGACGAGGTTTTTTTTATTAAAGAAAAGGGGCTCGGAAGAGACTTTGTCATGAAATCCACACGAAACAATAAACACCAGTATCATTAGAACTTAAAACGGGATATTTACCATGTTTATTATTACTTAAAAAAACTGTGCTACCTACTACGGAGAACCATTCAAATGAGTGCCATCCGTGAAACAGTTTTTATCAGGGCTTGTTAACGTTACCAAATTCACACTATAAGTATCGTTAAGTAACGTTATTTTCATAAAGTTAATATTTTAACGGTAAAACGGGTAACGATACTTTGGTATCGAATCTATAAAATAACGTTACCAATTAACGTTACTAGTATCGATACTTTTACATACATACATACATAGAATCACGCCTTTTTCCCATGGGGGTAGGCAGAAACCACGGAACGGCACCTGCTACGATCTCTACACACTTCTTTTGCCTCGTTTAGGTTCATAAAATTGGTCATACACACACGCTGGTTGCGAGTACTACGCACCTGACCTTTCTGAAGAACATCACCAATAAGGTCCCTATATGTCCTCCTAGGGCGTCCCCTCCCGGTGTTTCCACTCACATCTGCCTTGTAAATACCTTTTGTGAGCCGACCTTCATTAATCCTCTCAACATGACCAAACCATCTAAGCATACTTTTTTCAATTTTTGTCACTACATCTTCTTTTACACCACACCGTTCTCTTATCACATCGTTACTTAATGCGTTGTTGTCAACCTGCGCAACCTAAGCGGAACGCCATGGGCGGCGGCGCTCTACGGCAACATCGCCAATCAAACGGTGCAAATGCAACTTCAATAATGTAGACGAAAGAAAGAGATGAAAGAAAATAAATAAAAAATTAACGGTACTTAGTTACCGGTAAAACGTATGCCAAGTATCGTTACCAAGCATTACGTGACCTCTACTAATAACGTTATCTTCGTCCGATGAAAGTAACGATACCAAATTTTTAACGTTATTCAAAGCCCTGGTTTTTATTGAAAAGTGAAGTGTTTTTGTGTTTTATTGACGGTAAGTGTTATTTTTATGTGCAATGAATGATTTTCAAGGTGATATAGAGTATTATTATAATGGTACAAAAGTGTAAGATTTAGAAGATGAAATACAAAATCAAACGTTAGCAACACTCGTTGATTGTCGTCACATGACATACTACAAATTTCAAATATTCTCTCTGAAAACAACAGCTTGGTGGTGGTGTTATTTCTGTTTCTTGAAACATTTCATAAATAAGATACATTTGCTGTTGTTTGTAATTATTCTTTTTGATTACAGACTGAATTGCAACTGAACTGCCTAAGATAAACCCGACTAATAAACTTGCATAAATGTATACGACATGTGTATTCAGGACCGCGAAAATCACGGAAAAAAGTGCAAGCAGTATTCAAAAGACATCATGGAAGTTCTTTTAGTGATCTATAGTGAGTAAATTAGATTCCCATAAGATTTCGAATCAGATTTACGTGAGTGGAGGTTATTTGATACTCGTTGGTTCGTGTTGTGTCTTAACTGTGTACTTTTAACTGTACCTATTTCATTTATTTATCTTTTATTTCAGTCCACATTCAACTCAAGATCATCATCAGCTGTCCAACCATTCGACAGCTGAAGATACGCCCTAAACCTATTCGCGTGGTATACCAGAAATTCGATACGAAGCCATAGCCTGCAGCTCTAGCTTCAATACAGTTGAATCTGTTACAGAGCAAGTAGAGACTGTTGATTTTGATTGGCCACAACCCGATTCAGAGACTGAAGCTTATCAACTAACTGTGGAAAGAACATCAAGTGACAACTTATCAGGTTTGGTAGGGTACCGTATTGTTGACTTGAAGAAGGTCATATGGTCACAACTTTGATTCTTCATCTGGAATGGTAAGTCCCAACTTGATACCATATTTTTGTGTTCATTACATTAGTACGCTTTTGCTTGTTTGTAGTGATGAAGTTTTTGTTTGACAATACCAAAGTACAACATATTTTACACAATGTTCAGTGTAACAAATATCATTATTTCTTGGTATGTATGTATAAAAATAATGTATTTCTTGGATTGTTTCTTTTTAACAGCTATTATTATTTTGATTCTAGGTCCAGGGTCAATTGCGAATTACCAAAATGAATAAATGTTACTTCATTTGCTTGATATCTGTCACCCAACCATTGACTGTCATAAAAGTTAACCGGGATGAGGAAGTTATCAACGCTATGATGCCGAAGTTGGTAACATTTTTTAAAACATGTGTACTGCCGGAAATTATTTTGAGAAGAGTTGAGAAAAATGCTAAATGTCTAGACATCAAGGAATTAAAAGGTATAAAAATATAAGTCTTACTCATTTCCTAACTTATTCCGCAGGTCTCTGAGGTGTCGGTTCAGTAAGAATAGTCTAACAAAACTGTGTAAATTCATTTGTTGCAGCGAAAACTGCGTCTTCCAGCATTTGATTCAGATCACACGGAAATTATATAAATGGAAGTAAAAAGTAAAAAGCAGAAGACTGATACGGCGCGGCGGCGGCGGCGACTGCAAAAAGTAGCGCGTAGAAAAGAAGATATTTTATTATAATATTTATAAGTATCTTTGTATGGTGGTACGAGTCGATGGTTCGAATCCAAGCCGGCACTTTGCTGAGTGTAAATTATTTCATCACCACAGTTCAGAGGAGGCCTGAGTCTCAGCAGTGGGAACATTATAGAATAATTAATAAGCTATTTTTGCACGTAGCGATGTATAGTTTGTGTTATTTTGTTAGTTCATAAGATTTTTCTGTGTAGATAAGTTTCACTCATGTATTTAGGTACCAGCCTAACAATTCAATTGTAAAAGAATATTTATTGCAGTTCAAAATTGTATCATAAGTAGGTATTCTTGAAACATAAATAAATGTTATGGTTAGCTAGCAACCCCTTTGTGTTGTTGTGTAAGATACATGTGCCGTTATATATACTTACGTATGATGTTATTTATATTGTAATCTACATACATAATTCTTTCTAATACTAAATTCAAAATCATAATTGTAAATATCAAAATATTTAAAAAAGTATGTTATCTTTGTATGGTGGTATGACTCGATGGTTTGAATCCAAACGGAAACTATCTAAGTAAATGTAGTGAGAGTAAATAAAACGATTATTTTTATGAAAATATTAACCCCTTTTTACTAAATAAATATTATTAATTTATAGTAAGGTACAATAAAAAGCTTTACAATGTAATAAATAGTCTTTTATTTATTTATTTAGTACACGTCACTATTTACACTTCCATTCCTTCTTCTTCCTTACATTTCTTCCCGTGGGTGTCGTAAAAGGCGACTAAGGGATTTACTAGAGAATGGGCAGCAGCGTTCTCTATGCATTTTACCATCACACTGCGATCGCCAACCCGCTTGCCAAGCGTGGTGATTATGGCAAAGCCCCCCAAATAGGGGGAGGCCTATATCCAGCAGTGGACGTCTTGCGGCTGAGATGATGACTATTTACACATTACAATTTAGGTTCAGTCACATTACTACAACTTATAGGGACAGTGTACCTATATTAATTTCATTTTAAACTGTTTGAATAAAACGACATCTAGTGGTGTCGAAAGTTACTACTATTTACTTTGTATGTGTGTGTAAAGAGTAAAGTCAAGCGGCTAAATCTTTAGAATGTACAAATCTTTGTATGAGACCAGTTAACAAGCACAGTGACTATCTAAAAAAATCAAGTTAATGCCCTAGGTTTCGCATATAATAAAGTTATCTATTAAAGATTTCTAAGTTAGGCGTAAAAATTGAAAATGTTCCAAATTGTGGATCTAGCGCCATCTAGCGACAAAATGGCATCTGAGATAATCATCCATCCACCTTAACACCCTATTTTTTTAGAGAAGAACGTCTGTTTTATCCCAAAAACTTATAATAATCGTTCATTTAGAAATAAATTAAAATATATGATTAGTTTTTAGGTTTGAAGTACGTCAACAATATATCTATATGTCAAGTACTGACACTATAAATACAAGAGCACAACGAAGGAATAGAGTAGCATTACAAGTGTGAAAAAGGTGAGGTTTTATAACTGACTGCGGCTCAAAGGAGGGTAATGATTTTACCACGCAAATGTATGGTGATCGGTGAAACGAAGTTGGAGTTTATAATCTCTTATATACCAACATCCATTTTATTTATATACCTCTAGAAGATTAGTTCGATATTTTTAATTTCATGTCGTAAATACACAGGTATGCAAAATTTACCTTTTTGAAACAAAACTACTACTTACATGTTTCGATTTTCATGACGTTTAGCATTAACCTGACTCACAAAATAAACTGTTATAAATCTTTGTAATACCTTATTTGCTTGTCACTGAAGCTTCTTTGTCATATTTGACATTAAATATTTTCATTAGCCCGTTTATATCTTTACAGTAAAACTGAATCACCGTCTTGAGCAAAAATTGGGACAAAAGCTTTTTCTCTACATCTATTTCTCTATATAATATAGAAAAGTAGTGCCCGTAGCCAATTTTTTTTTCTTTGAGTCGAGTTCCTAAAAGTTCTGCGGCAATTTTAGAAAGATCTAATTTACGCACTTATTTGTTTAATTCTGGTTCTGTAAATAGCTGTGGCTCGGTTTTGTCGATAGAGAAATCAATCAGTCGACGGTCAATCACATTTACTAAATATTTTTTTAAACTACCAACAAGTAAAATAACAGTCGAAAATTATAATTGTTCATTATGTGCCTAGCCTTTTCCCAACTATTTTGGGGTCGGCTTCCAGTCTAACTGGATGTAGTTGAGTACCGGTATTTTACATGGAGCGACTGCCTATCTGACTTCCACAACCTTGTTACTGGGTAATACGATACCCCTTGGTAAGACTGGTTGTCAGACTTTTGACGACCCGTAACGACTGTCTAAGATCTACGAAAGACAGTCGGGCCCAACTGCTTTTTTTTTGGATGGTAGATCATCAAATGACGTCTCCCGCTGTGGATGCAGCGGAAGGGTGTGTCAGACTTTTACTGACTAAAACCCACCCGTGTTCTTTCAGTTGCCCATATGCCAGGGCCACGGTACCTCTTTCGAACTAATCTCGCGACCCTGGTAGGCGGACCAACGGCTTAACGTGGTTTGTAAACATAGTCACCCATACACGGACCAACCGCGGCAAGCGTAGCTTAACCTGAATGACCGACTCGTGCAGCTGTTTTAAATTAGCCACAAGCCCTTCCGAAAATAATAATTGTTATCCTATCATATCTGTACTATGGTAGCATTTATGAAGATTTCTACAAAACCTTACGTGATGGAATTTTTTGTTAATTTTTCTGTTAATCAGGACCTCTAATTCTATAAGAAACCATTATTCGATTTCAATTAATTTTACCCATGCATATCATTAATCAAAATTTAAGTTTCAGGTTTTTAAATATTTTGTATTAGTTGTCTACTCCATAGTTTACTATGCGCAAAAATTTCAAAGACCGAGACAAATTAACGTCACTTGGCATGCTCATTTTTTTTTAATATGTTGCCGTCTTTATCTTGCATTGTTATTTAAACAGTTGTGCGACGGTGACAAGAATAATTCTTAGCGAAAGGCCATGCTAAGTAACATTTTTAAATTTCGGTCAGTGATAATTCCTTCGTTCCACTTTTGGCCACTGGTAAAATAAGTCATTAAAGTTTGTGACGATGACGTGTCGGCCGACCAATGAAGATAGGTCCGCCACTCCCCGCGTGCGGGGGAAACAATCCAACTATCATCTATTTTCGAGGTGGGGTCTTAATGTCGGCTACTCGTGAAATCCCATCTTGTCCTGGGAAGAGCCTTGTAATGCGTCCAAGCCTCCAACATAGGGGTGGGACGCCATCCTCTTGTCCGCCATCACCATGTCTCCAATTTTGATTGTGTCAGTGTTGGTCTTCCATTTACGACGAAGTTGCAACTCGGCGATATACTCGCACTGCCAGCGCCGCCAAAAATGTTGATATATTTGCTGGAGCCTGGCATAGCGCTGCAAGTTGGTTGAGTGGCTATCTTCCAAAGCTGGTTCAGGCAGCGCAGTGAGAGCCCGACCAATGAGGAAATGCCCAGGGGTGAGACAGTGGAAATCATCAGGACAAGCGGATAAAGGACAGAGAGGTCTACCATTTAAAACAGCTTCTACCTGAGCGAAAAGAGTTTGAAGTTCTTCAAAACTTAAATGAGAATTACCCATTACTCGCCTAATATGAAATTTAGCTGAACGGATACCGGCCTCAAAAATACCACCAAAATGAGGAGCGTAAGCTGGTGAAAAATGAAACTGAATGCCTTCCGAACATGCAAAATCAGATAGATCGCTTTGGTAAATTTTGAAAAAATCATTTATTTCTTTAGCTCCTGCGACAAAGTTGCGTCCGTTGTCACAGAATACTTCCGCTGGCCTGCCTCTTCGTGACACAAACCTTCGGAATGTCATGATGAAAGCGTCTTTAGACAGATCACTAACGGCTTCGAGGTGAGAAATTTTATATCGAAGGCATATGAAAAAACAAAGATTGCACTTGACTAGCGAAGCACCGCGTCCCTTTCTGTTTACTATTAGGAATGGACCAGCAAAATCAATTCCTACTGTTCTAAACGGAAAGTCTGGCGTGACACGTTGTGAGGGCAAATGTCCCATTATTGGCGTAATAGTCTTGCCCTGCAAGCGTCTGCACCTAGTGCAGTTATGAAAAATGCGTCTCGCTAAATGTCTGCCGTTAATCGGCCAAACGTATTCCCTGACAATGGCTAACAATAATTGTGGACCAGCATGTAATCCGCGTTTATGTTCGTACTCGAAAATTAATTTGGTAAAATTATGCGATGCATGTAGGAGAACAGGATGTTTTTTATTATAATTATAATCAGACGAGCCTAGTCGCCCGCCGACTCGAATGACCATGTCGTCACTTAAAAATGGGGTCAATGATAAAATATTTGACTTAGAGCTTAAAGTCTTATTGTTGCATAACAAATTATATTCACAGAAGAACGATTCTTGCTGTGCGAGACGACACAAATAAAGAAAGGAATTATTCAATTTATCAACCGTTAAATTGCCGACAGTTTTATCTTTATTTGATTTTAAATTATTAATAAATCTTAGCACGTAAGCGAAAGATCGTTTTATTTCAGTTAAGCAGGAAAAGTCCTTAAAATTAATTATAGGTTCATTTTGAGTAACAACATGGGTGGTAGTACAATTGGGTTTAGTTTCCGGTAAATCATTAGTATTAATTTTATTAGGTTTTAAGATAGGCCAATTCGTTTCAGGCTCCGTGAGAAATGGAGGACCTGACCACCACAGCTGGGTACGGTCAAGTTTATCTGGACTTATCCCTCTGGATATATGGTCTGCAGGATTGACAGATGTAGGCACATAGCGCCACGAGGAGGCATCTGTTAACTCACAGATCTCCGAAATTCTATTAGCTACAAATGTTTTCAAATTTATAAAACTGGTGTGGAGCCAGGCTAGCACTACTGACGAATCGCACCAATGTACTTGATGCTGAACTTCATATCGTAGTGACTTCCTAATAGCCTTGCATAACCTTGCTGCCAGTAAGGCAGCGCACAACTCTAGACGAGGGATAGTCGTACTCTTAATCGGAGCTACTTTGGACTTAGAACAAAGAAAATTGACTGTGACTTCGTTAGCAGCATTAACCGAACGTAAATAAATGCAAGCTCCGTATGCATGTTGGGATGAATCACTGAATGAATGTAATTCAACCGATACGGGTTCATCGCAGAGTACACGCCGTGGAACTTCTAGAGCTAACAGAGAAGGTAAAGTCTGTAGGAAATTGTTCCAGTCTCTTTGAACTTCATGTGGGACTGGAGAGTCCCAAGTTAAATTATGTTGCCACAGTTGTTGTAACAACATTTTCATTTTTATTACACACGGACTGATCAGTCCTAAGGGATCAAAGATCTTAAAAAGAGAAGATAGAAAAGATCTTTTAGTTAAATTATTGTCAGAGTAAAGTGGGCATTTGATAGGGAAATGTAACTGATCGGTTGATGGGCTCCATCCCATGCCTAGGGTACTAGTTGACTCGCTTATTAAAAGATTATCATCAGTTTTAATATTTGGATCGAACAATGAAGGTAAATTAGTTTTAAACTTACGAAGATTAAAGCATCCTTTCTTTAATTCTTCAGTTACAGATTGTTGAATATAACGTAGAGTATCCTCATCTTCAGAACCGGTGATGAGATCATCCACGAAGAAATCATGTTGGATTATGTCCTTTACCATAGGATCAGAAGATTCTTCACCAATCTGCCATAGACACCGAGTGCTTAAGTAGCTGGAGCTTGCCATTCCGTAAGTTACAGTACCTAGCTGAAGCGTTTTGATGGGCAAAGACTCATCGTCTCTCCATAAAATAAGTTGAAGATTGCGATCTTCCTCATGGACACGGACTTGACGGTACATTTTCTCGACGTCACCAGTGAGGAGAAACTTATGCTGTCGAGCTCTTATTAAGATGGAGAACAGGCCTAATTTGCAGGATTCACATCCTGCAAATTAGGCCCAGTCATGAGAATGTCATTGACAGACTGGCCTGATGAAGTAGGAGCCGAGCCGTCAAATACGACTTTAATTTTTGTAGACTCACTACTGTCTTTGAAGACAGCGTGATGGCAGAGAAAGTAAGATGTAGACGGTATAGGTACAGCGGATTCTAAAAGGTGACCTAAGTCTGCGTACTCACGCATAAATTGTACGTATTGCGACTTCACATGTGGTTGTTTGCGAAATCGCTTTTCTAAATTGAACAAGCGTTTCTTAGCTAGTGAATAAGATTCACCAAGACAATCAGGTGTATCCTTTAAGGGTAGACGAACCGAAAATCTACCGGTTTCTAAACGAAGGGTGTGCGATAAAAAATGCGTTTCGCATACCTTCTCGCTATGACTCATAAGTGGTTTAGTTTGAGGAACATTTTCTAAGTCCCAGAATTTTGTTAGTTCTTGATGTATCTTATCAACAGACGACACATAAGAAACAACTGAATGATTAGAATCTATTTTATTATCAATTTCATTTAACTTATTGTTTGTGGGTATATTAAAATACAGAGGACCTGAAACCAACCAACCGAAATGGGAACTTCTTAATACAGGTGAATTAAGACCGAGAGAGAGTTGATCACGACCGATAATGTCCCAGAAAATATCAGCACCGATTACAACATCAACAGGTGCGGGTTGGTGGTAGTGAGGGTCTGCTAAAAAATAATCACTCGAAATATTAAGTTTTTTAACGTCAACGGGTACTCTGGGTATATTACCGGTCAACCCTGGCAACACCAGAAAAGAAGAAGTGACAGTGAAATGCTTCATCAAAGTGTGGTTGTTTTATTGCCTATGCCAATTATATTGACATGCAAAGTGGTAGTGGGTTCTAAAAGTAGTTTTGTTTTAAGAGATTGAGAAATGAACGATGACTGACTACCGCAATCCAAAAGGGCACGAACCTTCTGGGTTTGTTTGGTCGTAGGATTAACTACCTCAATATAAGCAGTAGACAGTAGAACTTGATAAAAAAAAAGTAAAACGAAAAGTTAACGATAGTATTGTCAGTGATGTCAGGAGAAATGGTGACAACACTGGAAATATTATTGCTAACAGATGGTTTATGCAAGAGTCTATTGTGTCGTGTATTGCACATGCGACACGGATGCATGCGACAATTGCGGGCAGAATGGCCAGACCTTAAGCAGTTGTGACAAAGATTCAATCTGCTTACCTCACTGATACGATCATCCACATTCTTAGCTAAAAAGGTGGGACAATCATAAAGGCGATGAGTACCATTACAAACGCAGCATATTATATTAGTATCAGAAGTATTATTGTCAACATTATTAGAAATGTATGACTGATGAGATTTTATTTTAGTACTAGAATCTATAGGTTTTGACGTTGTCTGAGTCTTAGGTTTAGAATATTAATGACTACTATTTATTGACTCAAGCACATCCGCGCGGTCAATAAGAAATTTGAAAAAATGTTGCAAAGTAGGTATATTGGTATCCAATATGCCGCGGTACTCTTCCCACTTGGTTTTAGTGTAGCTGTCTAGCTTAGGGCTCATTATGTGAATGAGTAAAATATCCCAGTCCCGTGAACCAAGACCGAGACTAGTTAAAGCACGTAAGTTTTTATTAATATGATCCACAAGGAATCGTAATGATTTATCAGACTCGCTTGTGATTGGTTTTATATATAATAATGAATTTATATGATGAGTTATTAATTGTCGTGCATTGTCATATCTGTCACATAATAATTTCCAAGCACACGCATAATTGGCGCTGGATACCTCTAAGTTAGCAATAATCCGCGCTGCATCACCAGTCAAGTACAACATAAGATAATGAAATTTATGAATGGGGGCGATGCGGTCGTTATTGTGTACTATCGATAAGAATGTGTCACGAAACTCAAGCCAACGAAAGGAAGACCCGTCGAACTTAGCAACTTGAATTTGCGGTAATTTAAAACCTATATCATGATGACCATGATTACAAGGACCTGCTGTTAACTGACTTGAATTCAAATCCTTGTAACTAGTCCCATCATGACGGTTCGAGTTATGTTTCTGTGTAATACTTTGAGCAATTGCAATGTTAGATATAAATAGTTGTTCAATAGTATCACGTTCATAGAAAGAAAGAAAGAAAGAAAAGTCATCGAAACGGCTATAGACTGACTCAAACTTGCTTAATTTTAATGTTAACTCAGCTAACTCAATTTGAGTAAGCGCGTCTTTAGAGGTAACATCGGATAAAAAGTTTTTAAATTTAGTAATTTGACCTTTTATGGAACTACGTTTAACTATAAGATTATGTAATTCTTGAGGATTGTTTGTCCTAGATTCACCTCCATAATCTTTACCCATTGCGAACTCAAACCGTGCCAATATTGTAAATATTAAAATCGGATTGAATAAACAAATTGATTCACACTAGGTTTGATTATGGAAATATCGATAAACACACAAACTCCTTTATTATAGTGAAAAAAAAACTAAAAACTTAGCTCACGCTCCTCGCCTAACGTCACCTGAGGCCGGCCCGGCGCAGCAGTGAGTAGGGCTCCGCTCCGCTCACACGGTGACACGGCAGGCGGCCCGAAGTTGCGTTCGACGGAGATATCGGCCTGGAATGTTCGGCGATGGGGGTGAAATATATGTTTCTATGCTTAGCTATAAGCCTGTTAGGAAACACGATTATAGAATACGATAATATCGTAAGAAGGTAGCCTATTGTACTAATCGTAAAAACGTTTTTCAATAGATAATGAGAAATTAGATACCATAAATTAACTGCGTATGCGGTATTGATATTATTATTTTAAGCTACCGCAATAACTATAGACACTAATGCACACGTCGAAACTATTTTAAATAGGTATTGGATCGATGTATTACGGGTAAGGGTATAAAAGTTAGGGTAAGTAGGTAAGGAATTCACAAGGAAAAATGGGCACTTAGCTGCATTGGCCGAGGCTGCGGTACGATGCGGATTGCTGATCGCTACCGGCGGTGGCTGCAATGGCTGGTACACCTCCAGGGAACCCAGGTTATCTTGATTTAGATGATAGTAGCTGCGGCGGAAACGTTATGCCGCCAACAGCGCGTGGGCCCAGTGATCGAACTTGTTTTCCTCCAAAGTTGCAGGTCCTGTCACGGTCGCCAGATGTTGGGGCTTCAGTGGACTTCAGTGAAACTCCCGTATCAAGGTAATGGTGTTTAATTCGGTAAACTAGGTTTTTTTAACATGAAAAATGTGGAGCGTACAAGTTCGCGTGATAGTAAAATTTTTGACAGTGAATATGTGATTTATGGAGGTATTTCTAAAATAAAATTCTTATGGCGCCTGGCCCTATTTAGATTGCAACATGTAACACACAAAAAACACAAAGTCTTTATAATTATAGTGCAGGCGTAAACAATTATTTCATTATTTATTTTGTGTCGCATGCGTACTGACCTAATGTTTTTAATCTAATCATATTGTTTAATGTTAATAATCTATTTTTATTGTTACTCTTTTTATTTTAAATCTTTTTTTATTTTATTTTAAATCTTTTTTTATTTTATTTTTAAGTCCTTCGACTAAATTTGTACACCAGCCATGGTCAAACATGTTGAGCCACAACCACCCACTTTGTAACAACCATACTATACCATGTATATTATCTACACATGTTTTTGCAAATAAATAAATCTAAATCTGAATCTGATACTCCGAAGAAGATCGAGGTGCCGAAGTTTATGGCCAGATTTTATTAGAAGGTTTATTCAGAGATCCACCTGGTCGACTCATCGCACAAAACACTAGACTAGGATGGATCTTGTCTGGTCAAATCGGAGAAATCAACCAAAGCGAGACATGCCACAATACCGTGATTACATTGCTTTCCACTCATACAGATGAGAATATGTTTCTCAAAAAATTCTGGGAACTAGAATCAGAGCCCAAGGGCAATTTCAATAAGGCTTACTTGACTCCAGAAGAACAAAAGTTCGAAGAGATATTTAGGGCCACGACTAAACGAGACGAGTCTGGTCGCTATTGTGCACATGCCGTTCAGATCAAGCGATCCTACTTGTAAATATGGTGGATCTAAGAACATTGCCCTTAAACGCTGTTTAACTTTAGAAAAGAGATTTCTCAGAAATCCCGAGTTCAAGGCTCAGTATTCAGCTGTTTTAAACGAGTATTTAGCTTTTAATCATATGGATATAGTACATGATATGGACAAAGGAGGTTCTGTGTACTTACCTCATCATGCCGTCATCCGTAACGAAAAAAGTATGTACAGACAGATTAAGGTATGCGATGATCACACAGATTTTCAGCGTATGTTATGGCGTGAGAATCCAGATGACGAAATTCAGGTGTACGTAACATTTGCGAGTAACGTTTGGAACATCATCGGCGCCTTACTAAGCAGTGAGATAATTGCAGCAATTAGCTCAGGACGACGGCGCTGACTTTCCTTTAGCAAAGAACCGTGTTGTTTCCGACTTCTATATGGATGACCTAATGACGGGATGTCAAACTATAGAGGAAGGACTAGAATTATATAAGCAGACATCGGAGTTGCTTAAACATGGAGGTTTCCAGCTCCAAAAGTGGGCTAGTAACAACAAAGAATTATTGAGGGGTCATTCCATAATAAACGTTACAAAGGCCTCAGAAAAAAAAATTGGCGTAAGAAGACAAATACCATTTATTTTCATAGAAAACATTCCTATCCTTCTTGTCCAGATATTTTTTTTTACATAATTCTCAATATTTTTCATATTTTACTTACTTGAAAGTAACGTGAGAAAGATCAAGCCATAAAGGCAATTATATGCCAATATTTGGCAACTAACAAAATAGGGAAAGAAGCTGTCAACAGTCACTTGGTTTCAGTTATAAGTGAGCTTTACTTATTGCAATTATTTGACTCTCGCTAAAATGATAAAAGAGTTTGTATTTACTGTTTTAAGAAGAGTTTTCCAAACGATGGTATCGATGTAACACCCGAAAAGAAAAAGAGGTAATTAGTTGTTTAATTTTTCGCCTGATTATCTTTAAACTAACACGTTTTGCAAAAGTAAGGTGTTGTGGTTGATCTAATGGAATATCTAACAATGATTACGAAAGCATGCGTTTAAATTGTATTTTCAACGTTTGAAATTGTGTAACACCCGAAACATTATTTGAAGAAGAAGCTTATACTGCTTGGCGTACTTACTTTTATTCGTATCTTATTATTAATGCTCATGTGTGTTAATACGGTGTTAGTATTTCCTTTAGGTTTATGATCATGCCACCAACAACTAAAGAGCGGTTAGCTATGCTTAGAGAAGCTAGGAAGAAAGATCCTGAGCAGCATAAAGAGTTGCAGCCACCGGATCTCCCACCGAATCAGGGACTAGTGCTGCCAGTAACACCTGAAGCAGTTGATAATGCTCTTCGTTGTATGAAAAATCGGAAAGCTGTCGGAGCCGATGTAGTACCATTCGACGCCTGGAAGGCGATGGGCTCTCGTGGTGTGGGCATTATAACTGGCTTTTGCAACTGCATACTCCTCACTGGCGAGATGCCTCGTCAGTGGCGACTGAGTGTTATCACTCCAGTCTTCAAAGGTAGGGGATCAGTGCAAGACTGCGGCAGCTACCGCAGTATAAACGCCTTCACCACACCGTGAAGCTTTTTGAGCGGATAGTTGACTCTCGGATCCATCAGAAGTGTACAGTCTCGGATGGCCAATATCGATTCCACCCTGGCTACTGGACCATGGACCC
The DNA here is from genome assembly GCA_947507805.1 of Aporophyla nigra. NCBI lineage: Eukaryota > Metazoa > Arthropoda > Insecta > Lepidoptera > Noctuidae > Aporophyla > Aporophyla nigra. The sequence goes on along the minus strand of OX382319.1, from coordinate 7,632,477 downwards.
CGATTTTGGCCTAAGGATCCTTATGGAGAAGTACAGGTCGAAGAATAGGCCTCTACATTTCCTATTTTTGGACATGGAGAAGGCTTTCCACTGTGTTCCTCGTGTGATGATATATGGTGCGGTGTATGGCACTGCGGTCCGAAGGAGTACCAGAGGCCTGTGTTGACATCATCCGAGACATGTACCGCAACTCAGATTCCATGGTTCGGACCACTGTTGGCAAAACCAAACCCTTTCTCATCACTGTAAAAGTACTCCAGAGACCCGTCCTTAGCCCGTTCCGTTGAGACAGAATGAGGAGCCCCCATGAGCAGCCCCCGTGGCTGTTCATGTATGCTGACGATATCGCGTTAGTAGACGCGGACAGGGGACGACTAGTGAGACGCGTGAAGACGTGGAAGGCTACGCTTGAGACGATGGTCTGAAGCTCAATGTGATGAATACTTGGCCTGCAATACAGCAGATCTCACATTCGTCTGCATAGGCGAAGACATGGTCGAGCGCACGGACCAGTTTAAGTACTTGGGATCTATACTCCACGCGTCTGGTGACATCGACTGCGACGTCAAGGCACGCGTTGCTGCAGCGTAGGCCAAATCGTTGATCTTTTCATTATTAAATATTAATCTGTATTATTTATTTATTTATTAAAACTTTATGAACAAGTAAAACTACTGTACAAAGGCGGACTTAATGCCTGAGGCATTTTCTACCAGTCAACCTTAGGGTGATGCAGAGAAAAACATGGCAGGTGCAACATACGGGATAGATAACTCGAAAAAGGATGTATTAGTTTTCATAATAATTCTATAACTGTTGATGAATTGTTGTTATGATTTTAAAAGAGCGTAAAATTTCATTAATATCCTACTAATATTATAAATGCGAAAGTTTGTGAGGATGGATGTATGTGTATGTGTATGTTTGTTACCCTTTCACGAAAAAACTACTGGACGGATTTGGATGAAATTTGGCACACAGATAGTTCATAACCTGGATTAACATATAGGGTAATTTTTATCCCGGTAGTACGTTCCCGCTGGATATTTTCCGACCTCCACGCGGGCGAAGCCGCTGGCAAAAGCTAGTAGCCCATAATTTGGGATATATGTATTGTGATTTCGTACTCGTAACACACGAAACGAAGCATTAGTAACACCCGAAACAGCTAATTTTATTTTTTTAAATTATTGGGAATTTGATTACTAACTCTTTGTTCCGTGTTTAGGTGGGCTACTGGATCTAGTTTGACTTGTTATAAATTAATCTAGAGATTACTAGGGAAATTCGCTGAATTACGCATGTTAAGACAGATGGTCAGAAGGTAGAGGCCATTTCGTGTAACACCCGAAACAGCTAGTTATTCGTAATTTTCTCTTTAATGCTCAAATATTTTAAAAATACGAATTTAGGAAAATAAAATATCACCTAATGGGTAGGTGATTCAATAGTTATAATAGTCTAGTTGCTTATACTATTGCTAATAAAACAGGTTTTTAACACCCGAAACGATGGATTGACCCTGAGATTGATTGAAGACGGTGAACATGGAACGAAACCAGATGCAATTTCAAAAATATTAGGTTTAACGTGGGACAAAGACAATGATGAGTTCGTTTGTAGTATTCAGCTTAATGATCTAGATTTACCAGTCACAAAACATAGCGCGACTATTCGACCCCCTTGGATGGTTAGCACCAACAATCATCACTGCGAATTCAACGAATATGGATGACTGGGATCGAATGGAACGCAGAACTACCTGCACCATTGCTGACAGAGTGCTTTGTAACCTTATCAAGTTCCGTCTGCCTCGTTAAATCAATTCTAGCAAGGAGAACACGGTTCTAGAATTGCATGGCTTTTCAGATGCGTCCAATGTAGCATACGCCGCGGTAGTATAATTCCGCATCATTGATGGGGATGGACATATTTACACAACCTTGATGACTTCAAAAACCAAGGTCGCTCCTGTTAAGCAGGTATCAATCCCGCGATTAGAGCTTTGTGGAGCTGTCTTACTAGCTGTTAAAGTATCAAAATAAATCTAAAAAGAAAACATTCAATTGAGTAATGCACTATCACCGTACTTTCTAATTCCATACCATTCCCCGAATCCCGTTCGTTCATTTCCTTCCATAATACAATCATTCGACACAACTCACTTGAGAATTCAGCAAGCAACATGGCGCATGCGCTCGTGCGCCGGCAATAAAACATAAATCCATCATATTCTAACAAACCTACCTACAAGACTTTTAACAATTCTGTGAAGTGTTAAGTGTCATCAGGGACGTCCCGGGACTATGTATTGGAGTCATACCACCGAAAAGCCGTCGACTGGGAAGACGTGAGTACCTATCCTCTCTCCTATCCACTTTTCCACGTGTTAGTGCAGACTAAAGGCCTATGGCCACAGTTCCATTCGAAGGTATATTAGCATAAACCTTAACACTAGCAAAGCTTCTTCATGAAGTCGTTTCAATTGTAAAGGTTCCCAAACAGCAGTTTTAGCGTGGACAGACTCATCCGTTGTATAAGCGTGGTTAAGCAGTCACCCTAGTCGGTGGAAAACGTTTATCGCGTTTCCGAAATACTTACCATTATGGATAGAAGTCAGTGGTCACACGTGTCGTCGTCAGAAAACCCAGCGGATTGCACATCTCGGGGAGCAAGCCCTTCTGAGTGTAACGATATGCAATTCTGGAAAACTGGCCCAGCATGGTTACAGAATGAAATAATAGACTACGAGGAAATATACAAGTAACCACGCTGGAAGAAAGAAAGACAAAAACAAAATGTCATGCAACTGCGGTAGAATGTGAGGATTTTTACGACTGAAGGAAACTGATCATAATAAAAATAAAATAACTACTTGTTAACTGCAAAGGAATTAAACGAAGCCGTACTTACCTGTATCAAAGTCTGCCAACTCCAGTCCTTTAGTAAAAAAAAAACCGTAGTCTATCTACGAGGAAATATACAAGTAACCACGCTGGAAGAAAGAAAGACAAAAACAAAATGTCATGCAACTGCGGTAGAATGTGAGGATTTTTACGACTGAAGGAAATTGATCATAATAAAAATAAAATAACTACTTGTTAACTGCAAAGGAATTAAACGAAGCCGTACTTACCTGTATCAAAGTCTGCCAACTCCAGTCCTTTAGTAAAAAAAAAACCGGTAAATTAAATAAGAGTAGTGAACGTACCTCGTTGAGTCCTTTATTTGACGATGACGGGATCTGAAGATTTGGCGATCGCTTGCACCGGGCTTCTATTGATGAGAATATGAAGCACCCCATCTTAATCCCTCACAAATCACACTTCACCAATCTTTTGATTGCGGAGGCTCACGAGAGAACTTTGCATGGCGGGCCGCGATTGATGCTAAATTACTTAAGATCCAAATACTGGATACTCAATACAAGGACTCTCGTTAGACAATATGTTCATAAGTGTGTTACTTGCCTTCGACATTCAACACAAACACACCAACAAATGCTGGGTCAGTTACCGAAAGCCAGGGTGTCTGCTCAGAATCAGTGGCGTAGATTACGCAGGTCCAATCAGCATCCGAACCTCTAAAGGTCGTGGTCATCACTCCTCTAAGGGTTATATATGCTTGTTTGTTTGCATATATGACATTTTGTTTTTATCTTTCTTTCTTCCAGCGTGGTTACTTGTATATTTCCTCATAGTCTATTATTTCATTCTGTAACCATGCTGGGCCAGTTTTCCAGAATTGCATATCGTTACACTCAGAAGGGCTTGCTCCCCGAGATGCGCAATCCGCTGGGTTTTCTGACGACGACACGTGTGACCACTGACTTCTATCCATAATGCTAAGTATTTCGGAAACACGATTCGCGATAAACGTTTTCCACCGACTAGGGTGACTGCTTAAGAGCGTATATTCAATTTAGCGCAAGTCAAAATCTACGCGATCTATCGAATAACACAATCGCTACGGCACACTACAAGGACTACAATGGTTTCTCTGTGTGCGTGAGTGTTCAACCGTTAGCACAAAACATTTTGATACTTTTATTTATTTTGGATCTATTATATTTTTTTTTTGACCTAATTTTGAAATAAAATAAAACTAGCTAAGTTTAAAGTAATAATTTAATTTTAAAATCGCACGTCTTTTATTGGCATAGACCGACTTTTTCGCGGGTCCATCATCTCAGGCAAAAGACATTTATCGAAGAAGTTCAATCATTTATTTTCCATTTTTGTTGACCAAAATACGTCGCCTCTGGTAATTTTAGTAGTCTTCACAGCGAAGTCTTGTCCTGTCCACACCGCAAACAGACAAACATTTTTTTGATGAAAATAAATTTTAATGAATTTGAAGAAAAAAGTACGGTGTATTCAAATATAAAAATCGCACTTACTGCTACGACATTAAACTGATTGTCATTCTCACCTGATATGGAGCTGGCTTTGAATTTGAAAGTACCAGTCGTGGTTGGTATTAACTGACCCATCAATTTTCCAAAATTTGTTGTCACTTTAAAATAATTTCATTCGTCAAGAAATAAATACTTCCCAAAGTACTCACGATCACCCTACAAAATATTATCGGTCATAAAAATTAAAATATTTTACTCACCAAAGTACTAAGATTTGGCGATCGCAATGTAAGCTTGCACTATCCTTGAACGCGCGGCGAAGTTCAACAAGGGACATGCAGAGCGCCCAGTGACGTGACCACTCTCTGGAAGGGCTCGCGGCCGACTGATTGGAATCGATTCGCACGCAGTATTTTATAGTAGTTTTAAAATATTTATAGAAAAATAATAGAGATAATTTAGTATTTTTTTTAAAGTGTAAGTTCTGAAGAAGATGTTCTTCTATTGCAGTAATTATTATTTATATTAAATTATGGAATACATATTGCTGAAAATAATAGTTTTGTCGACTATAATTTTTGATAATCTTCACATTGTTTGGAATTTAATTGCATAATTATGTAGCCGAAAACAAAAAATCCATTTAAGTAACTATTTTCCTTGGGATCTTAACAATAGACAAAAAAATTTTCTTTGTTAAATTTGTAAGTAATTTCAGATATTATGAGCTTCGAAATTGACACTGAAAGTCAAATCAAGAAAACCTCTGTTCAGTTATCTTGATGGTATTCATAAATACTTTATTAATTGAAAAAAGTATCTAACTAACTACACAGACAACAAAATTTGCTAAAATGATTAGTAATTGATATATCTGTAAGTCAAGTGGTTAATGGACAATCTGGTTTGAAAAATCACGTTTTTTAGCCAAACAGCGCACGGAACGCGTATACGCACTTAACCACGCTTATACAACGGATGAGTCTGTCCACGCTAAAAGTGCTGTTTGGGAACCTTTACAATTGAAGCGACTTCATGAAGAAGCTTTGCTAGTGTTAAGGTTTATGCTAATATCCCTTCGAATGGAACTGTGGCCATAGGCGAGCCTTTAGTCTGCACTAACACGTGGAAAAGTGGATAGGAGAGAGGATGGGTACTCACGTCTTCCCAGTCGACGGCTTTTCGGTGGTACGACTTGACACTTAACAACACTGAATGAGTACAAAGACTAAAAAGGGTGCAAGTTTCGTGTAGTTTAGTTCAGTGTAAGTCAACTTAAAGTGAAAGTGCTAACTTTTATAAAGAACAAGTGAATCAATTGTCTTCCCTTTACCGTATCCTTAGATAGTATAAAACAAAGTAGCTTCCGCTGTCTATACGCTTAGATCTTTTAAACTACTCAACGGATTTTAATGCCGTTTTCAGCAATTGATAGAGTGATTTAAGAGGTACGTTTATATGTATGTATAATACGCGGGCGAGACCGCTGGCAAAAGCTAGTTGTTAATAATTTATTTTAATTTCGTCTCCTATTCGCAATCTTATTTCTGTATTTTTAGAGCATCACTTTTAAATTTTCTTTTTTCCAGTCGGGTTACGGATTTTTATTGTTTTTCTTTTTAATTCAGTTTTTTTTTAAATCTTATTACACACCGTCTTACAAAGTTTGTCCACTCAATGTATCCGACATAATATAGCTCTATGCGTGATTAAAAATTTGTTACCATTGATTAGGCCTGTTAATCTAGTGGTTAGTGACCCTGACTGCAAAGACTGAGGTCGTGGGTTCGATTCCCACCCAGGACAAAACTTTGTATGATGAGCACAATCATTTGTTTTGTGCCTGGGTGTAATTTATCCATAATATGTATGTATTTAGAAATATATAAGTATGTTTATCAGTTGTCTGATTACCATTGTACTGGCTCTGCCTAGTTTGGGATCAGATAACGGTGTGTTGGTTGTCCTAACATATTTATTTTATTAGGAACGAAGAAATATAAATAATGCATTAGAATTATGAAACATCCTGTTAATAATGTTTACGTATCAGACGGTACAGAACATACCTACTCAGCGCACTAGTTGACTAGATCATTCCATCTCCATTTTCCATGAGACAAAATATCAATTTCAAACTACGATAAGGCCGCCCATTGTATGTTTTTTTTTTTGTGTTAAATGTTCTTGTTGTTATGTATTTTCTGGTGTACAATAAAGCATATATAAATAATAAACTACGTCATGCGTCATCATAATGAATAATATAATATATTTTTTTTAATAATTTAAACGTTCAATTTTCTTCTTATGGATGTGTAGTAGTCATTGGATACATGAAGGGGGCCGCCGTTGTAAGACGATTAAAATGTTACGGTGTATATTTCAGATCTTCCTGTTGTTTTAGTATTTTACTGTAATACATTGCAACAAAAGGTAAAAATTGTTCATGAAATAAATAAATTTCACAGCATGGATCATACTGGGATCGGTTTGGCACAAAATATAATTTTATCGACATTCTTAACAAATCTCACGAAGTTGAATAATTGCATTGTGTGATCCGATTGGAATAAGCCACTCTAGAGAACTAATTATAATCATGTGATATCGCGGAAGTTAGGTGTATTATTCATCATACCTACATTCGGCGATGTAGATGTACATACTATACACCTCTGACCCTAACCGACGGTGATACACATGTAATGATGAGTTATTATTGCTTAACCTTTTGAGTGCCATGCGGATTGGTTACCGCACGCGGAATAAACCCCGCATTCGTCATTGTTACAATCATGTCTGTATGAGCAACAGGTAGCCAGCTCATCATGCTCCCTAGTTGTCACTGCTTGTGGTAGCGTTGGGGCACAAAACCAGCGAGGGGGTAACCTTAGCGTTATGCTCGTCGATTAGTGCTGCTAATAGTGACTAGTTGTCCTGCTAGCCATGGTTTTGTTATTAGAAATTATAACTACAACGGTCCTAGTTCATCATTGACTTATAGCTAAGTATAACAGCCTCACATATTGATAGATCAGGTTTCAAATTCCTATGGATGGAATTCAACATTGCAACCATTGGCCTGTTTGCTCATCTATGGATTAATTATCTAAAACTTACGTTCAGTCTCGCTGGCTTCATGTTTCATCTTACATACTTCTTCTTCTACCACTTCAGTTTTAAACTTCTTTAAAGGTATATCATCATCTGAATCTGATTCATAATACTTTGTTGGTGTATTTCCTTCAACTTGATAGTTATGGTGTAAATTTTCCGGTTGTATCTCTGAAAGTAGACAAAAACATTCAAGATTAGTACTAGTTTTATATTAATATTTGTTTTATTTTGCAAAATAATGTGGTTTCGGTTACGTTAAATTAATCAAAACACTATCAAAACTTTGAAGTACTTAAATACATTCTTGTTTAATCTCTACATAGTATAAAACAAAGTCGCCTCCTGCGTTTGTACGCTTAGATCTTTTTAACTACGCAGCGGATTTTAATGCAATTTTCATCAATAGACGCGTGACGAGTGATTCAAGAAGAAGGTTCATATGTATAATACGCGGGCAAAATCTAGTTACAATTATTTAATCTTTAACTTATTTTACGAATTATATATTGATAATATTATTTGTTCTGAAAAACGTACCATCACTTTGATGCTCCTCCATGGGCTCGATAAACTCATCTAGTCCCTCACAAACAGCTGGTAACTCTTGTTTGACAGTAATATTGTTGCTTTCTGTTTGGCATTCTTCAACTATACTTATGTGCATTATTGGAGATGTAACAAACCCACAGTATGAATCTAAACAGTCTTCTTCTATGAAAAGTTTGGGCTGAAAAAATATATTTCTTTATGTATGAATAGGGAGAATATGCCAGTGATCACAGTTCCACAAGCACACACCTTGCAAATATACCAAAAACACTTGAAAAGAGCCTCCACAAGTGAAGATACTTAAAACAATCCGATGTACCCTGAAAAGTCGGCCAAGCTAATAAGAATGAAGACGTTCACTGATGAACATAGGCCTACCCCTATCCGGGAGGGTTTCCTATAATCATCTCTCATAGCAGGCGGTTTGTCGATCGCTATATGGTGATCAAATGCAAAGAGAATGCTGCTGCCCATTCTCTAGTAAGTCCTTTAGTTGCCTCTTACGACACCCACGGGAAGAAATGGGATGGAGATACTTCTTTATGTCCAGCACCACATGGAATGTGTGAAAGTGTACATATCAACATTAAACACACAAAGGTATGGTTGAAATCCAGACACAATATATATGGTATGAGCTTGAGAATAAAATTAAATATTTTTAGGAGAATTCCTCACCTCATAATCGTCATTCATCATCTCAACTAACTGCTCTTCGGAATCCAGACATTTTCGAAGCAACTGGTAGCTTTGCTTTAATTTAGTGCAGCATACAAAACAAGCAAGAATTGGCCTTCTGTCTTTAGTCACAAACTGCAACAAAATTTGTCTTACACTATATTGTTTATAGGAAGAAAATACTTCCAATCTTACATTTAATTGTATATCCCACAGTTGGTGGTCAGTAATGCTTTCTATACTCCTCATACAGAGAAAGCAGGTGCAACGATTACCACTGTTGATCAAGGTAGATTGGTGGCTTTGTTAAACTATTTAATGTTTAAGTTTGCTTTCACAGCTGTCAGTCATTTCCATTTGGCTTTAAAAGACCTGTAAGACAACCCTTATACCATAATTTCACATGAATATATCAAGGCAAGTAAAGTCAAACTATTTATTCCAAATAGGCACATAAAAGGCACTTGTGAACATCAACATTTACATTAAAATAGAATTGATTAGTTGACACTAGATTCGTATGGAGAAGAATGGGCAGGAAACTCCACCGCTACACCTTTAAAATGTTTTCAATATTAGTATACAATAATTATGCAATTATATGTGAAGACGATGCACCTAAAATAAAATTACCATACCACAACAGGTAAAAGAAATAAAAATGAAGCAATGAGAGAAAAATTTATAATATTATGATAGATACATGGTGCTCACATATTTAGTAATATTTAGTCCTTCAAGACTGTATTTCAGCCACGGCAGCCAATCTCAACGGAGACTGGTCATCGGCGCAGGAGATATTATAGTGAATGAGTGCGTGCACAGACACGGACAGTCTGGGCATATTTACAAACGTGGCAAAGGCAAGTATACGAATTTCCTAACATTTTAACAAGTTACAAGTCAGTGTATGAGTTCAAATAATCACAGAATGTAAATCAGAGTCTAAGCAAATCTAAGCTAGAAAATTAAAGTACGGAATTTGATAGATCCTAGGCTGTCCTTCTAGAGCGAGACCAGTATGTTTCCAAGCATTCTCTAATTTGAAATATGCTTGTTTACAACAATGTGTACTTTTAATATGACTTTTATACCTTCTTTCATATATTGTCGTGTAACATTCGCATTTAAATTTATAAAACATCATATAGGTAAATTAATTCTTATAAATAAACTTACCGGTATATCAGTCAGCTTCTCATATAGCTTGTGCAAGTTTCTGTTGAAGACTACATACATACGAACATTCTGCACTAAACATATTCTACAAATTGGCAGTTTTTCCATGTTTGAAGGGAAAACGTATCACAGGCTTGGCTTGTATATAATTATTTCGAGTTTAAGCAATCAAAGCATCAAATAACTTGAGCTCCGTTATGGGCCACGGTAAGATGATAGCAGCCAGAGACTTAATTTATTTCTGAGACTCTACTTTAGTTTAGGTAGTTTATTCGCATTGGATTTAGTTTAATTAAATATCCATAAACACCACCTATATTATTAAGGGCGCGTTCCGTGTTACGCTCACATCGATTTGAGGGCGCGTTCCGTGTTACGCTCACATCGATTTGAGCGCGCTAACACCCGTTCCGAGTTGGCGTGAGCGCGATAACGCTGTCCCGTGAATCGTCATTGATGACGTCATGACAGGCGCCATCTTGCGATAACGCCGACCATGCCCCGAACCGATATCACCGTGAGCGCTGTCAAATTGACAGTTGTGTTGTTTTGTTTTGAGTGGAATACATAATATTACATTTTCGAAATTGTGCTTCTGGCTACAGTCGCAACCTAACAAAACAAGATAAACAAAATATATAGTGTTTATAAAAAGGAAAACTATTAAACAATCATGAGTATTCAAGTGAATATAGCCGACGAGCCTAACGAGCGACAAATTTCTGTCATGCTCACATTAGACTGTTCAAACGATTGTTATGAAAATGTTTTACCCATCACAACGTTAGCAAGATCTAACTTACAGTTTAGTGTCTACAACCAATGTCTTATCAATCAAAAATGTTCATTGAACTGGTACTCGCTGTTTACAAATAGAGAATATGTACAGCAATTGGTGCATGATTTTGATGCAAATATGTACAGCCAACAACCAGAATCACTGCTGAATGAACAAACAGAACAATATGGTAAGTATTTATTACTGGTTATGAGTTGATACTTATTAGCTGAATGTGCCTGATCTGTTTCAATAAAATATCATGTGACAGTTTATGTGGTCAGTTTTATTCCAATACTTAATCTATAACAAAGATACAAGTGTTCTATGCTTTGGTCAATGTTGACAGTAAATTATTTTGGTACAAGAACTTGTCTCAGATTCTTTCAATTAAAAAGTTATAAAAGCATTTTCTTCAGTACTTATATTAAAAATATCCTGTTTTATTCCAGGGTATGTTTATCTATGTGCCAAGTTTCATTCAAATCCATTCAGCCAATATTGGTGATGTATGTTTGTATGTATTAGTAAAAAGTGCTTATTTTTATTTTGTTTTATTTCAGTAGATCAAGAGTCACCATCACTATTTATATGGAACGAGAGGTGCATTTTGTTGTTGATGCACTCACATTATATGGTGAAAATAGAGAGCTTTTTGAAAAAATTAGTCATAAGATGGTATATGATATCATAGCAAAGATGTGCGACGCACAATATAATGTTAATGGTACCCAGTGCCGGTCAAAAATTAATAGCCTAAAAACCATTTAAAAAAGATAGTGGATCATAATGCCACATCTAGAAATGATAGGCAACATGGCCGTACTTTGATGTAAGATAATTTTATTCCTTTACTTATTTCTTCATTATGTAAATATGTTACAATTACCAACTTTGTGTAATCAAATACCTTAATGGCGCAGAAAGTTTATTACTAATAATTTATGAATGCATATCTAATTTTGCTAAAAGAACATATCATCACTCCTTGTCTCTCTAAAGGTCTAGGCAGATGTGTACTTATAGTACACCGACATTTCACCAGTTATGTTTAAGTCCTATGTAATAGGGGGCGAGCTTATTGACATCAACTGGGCACAATTCCAGACTCTGGACTGCTACTGAATAATTCCACAAAGAAAAACCCTATAACATTTTGTCACTGTTAAATATAGATTAATTTATGATAAGATGCTTTAGGTGTTTGTAATGTAATGCTAATAAAGATATATTTTTTTGCAGCTAATAAATGAGTTATTTGGCTCAACTGCATGGGCTAATCCTATAACGCTGGTATCAGAAATTGGACCTCCACCAAATGAAAATGATAGTCCACAAAAATCGAAAAGAAAATTTGATTGTTTCGAAGAAGTATATGGAAAACAGATACAGAAATTCAAGAGCAACAGCATAGGAAAAAGATGAAAATTTTACAATAGTGTTTAAACAAAATAAATAATTCGTTTTTTGTAGATCTATATAAGTTTTGGATTTGATTGTTACCTGTTTTAATTAGTAGTATAGGTCCACTTCTGATTTTTATCACGTTTATAAGATTTGATCAGTACCTGTGAGAATTAATAATATACTTGTGATTTTTATTAGATTTTAAGCTTTGATTTGTTCCTGTTTGAATTAGTAGTATCTACTTGATTTTTATTAAATTTTAAGATTTGTTAGGTAGGTATCCGTTTGAAGTAGTATATTTGTGGTTTTTATTAATGAATTTTATCAGCAGTTCCTTGTACTGTGTCTGTGATTTTACATAATATTTACTAGAATTGATACAGATTTGATATATTAGTACTTAAGACTTATTATATACTGTTTTATATGTTTCTTATATTAATATTATAATTAGGAAAAAAATGTGGCCTGGAGGTCAGGCGTTCCTGAGGTTCAGTCTGATTAAACTGTGATTCTAATTTATTGTTAATAAAAATATTTGATTACTATTAGTGTTGAACATTATTTACATACCTATCCCAATACATATCGCACCCCTAGATCTAAAGGGCACTAACTCAAAATTCTTAATTTTTCAGGTATGCACACCTTCGAGTCTGTCATTTCAATACCTATCGACCAATAAACACCCACCACTCCAAAACCACCCACAAAAAATATTCCACTCCAAATATTGGAAATAGTCGATAGGTATTGAAATGACAGACTCGAAGGTGTGCATAACTGAAAAATTAAGAATTTTGAGTTAGTTCCCTTTAGATCTAGGGGTGCGATATATGGCGCAAAGGTATAAAATTGCAAGAAATTTGCTACTTGGCATATAAGTCTTATTATCTAGTTGCCAAAAATGAAATACACATTTACCTATCAGTTACATTGTGTCATCATCATCATCAGCCGAAAGACGTCCACAGGAATATAAGCCTCCCCCAATTTGGGGCTTTGCCATAATCTCCACGCTTGGCAGGCGGGTTGGCGATCGCAGTATAGCGGTAAAATGCATAGAGAACGCTGCTACCCATTCTCTAGTAACTTAGTAAGTCCCTTAGTCGCCTTTTACGACACCCACGGGAAGAAATCGGATGGTGTTATTCTTTACGTCCGGAACCACAACATTACACTGTTACATTGTGTATAACTTCAGTTTTAAGTAATTAAACAACTTAGATCATAATATGTTATTTTACAGAATGTTAGAAGAAAAACTACAAAATAGAAACATTAATTAAATCAACATTTATTGAATCTTAATAAGTAAGATTACATTGAAGTAAGATTACACTGTTATTGTTCTTCCATTTTCAAAATCAATATACAATCATTCTTCCTCAGGTGCAAAGCGAGTTCTAAGACCTTATTCTCTTTATCTCTTTATTGATCTTATTATTGATCTTATTCTAAGACCCTATATTATATTGTAGTCTGTGGTTGTGAGGTTTGAAGTTTGACGTTGAGAAAGCACTGTTAGCGCGTTCACGAGCGTACCGAATTGTTGACAGTTGTCAGCTGTCATAATCGTGATATCCAAATCGGAACGCCAATTATTGCTGTGAGCGCCGCACAGTGGGCCCATCTGAAAATTAGTGGACATAGGCAACAAAGTTCCTATATCGATGCGATTTTTTTTTTATAATATAAAATGACGTGTTATATTATTCCTGACAACTTTTATTCTTAAAAAATTTCTTCTAAACTTGATAGTTTGTCTTGAAAAAAATTAATTAGATTTTTTTGTATGGAGCGAATCACGTTTAATTTTTTTTCTTCAATTGTACTAATATGTTGAGTGTGTGGCGTGAGTATATGATAGCTAGGGTCATTTTCTATCCATGAAAAAAAAATCAGCGCCGGCCATCTGCGGCAGCACGAGTAATCATTCGGTAAAAAAAAAATGATTTGGAAGAATTTTTTTGTCATTTAAAATAAATTCAAAGCATATTTTTTGTCTCATTTGGCTGTTTTCACCTTCTTTTTAGTTAAATAAATAGTTTTAATAGCGCATACGTACTTATAACTAGTAATTCTGGTAGAGATTTAGTTATTATTGCATGTTATCGGTAGCACCTGCATTGTGATTGATGACTCATTTGTTTGTGCACTCGGCTAAGCGCATAACTAATGAGTCATCGAAAAATGCTCGTCTCTGATTGGCTGAATAATTTTCACTCACTGTTATGTCCACTACTTGAGTAATTAACACTAACTATAAATATAAAGACATTCATTAAGTCCATCTAGTTTCGCTCTTGTCGCTTGTCTGTGAACACAGTGAAATACTTGTATTTTTATATTTACATTAGAACTATGGCTGGATTTTGTACCAACCTAGATCTTTTTGTGAAATTAAGAAGTGGCGGTGATCTGAAAAATCATATGTTTCTGTATGAAAGTATCATTTCTGTCTTGACTACCGAAGTTTCTGAAGAAGACAAGAACCGAATCAAGGAGTTCTGTCGACTTTTTGTGTAAATTTAAATAAAAAGTGGATAGAGTCAAGTAGAAATCAAAAAACTTTTATGAATCGTGTAATTAATCGCAAGTGGTTGGAAAAAAACATCAACTGGCCTGTTTGTGACAGTGTTGATCTGAGAAGTGTGATGGGCTTTTCGGACGCAGCCTTATCTGAGCTTGTGGATATAGATTGCCATGTTCCTACTCTTGTGGTATGTACTGCGGAAGCGGGAACATCTACAGAAAAGGAGCACAGAAAACCGTTCGAAGAGTTAAGTAATAAGCAAAAGAAAAGACGTTCTACTTCCATAGTAAAGAAAATTCCGAGGAAGAGTTGCAGCACTGGTACATAACAAAATTGAAAGACAACGGCAAAACGAATCTGGCAAAAGTGGTCGAATACCTTTCCAGTAATCCAGATGCGCTATCCGAAGTAGAAGAGAGACTATTCAAAAAGCAGAGCTTAAGTACTGTCTCTGAAGATAAGTGTTTAGCTCTTTATACATCAGTTGCGCTCTCGAAATGGAAGTACTTAGCTCTTCGACAATTTCTGAAAGAAGAAAACTGTGCTGCCTTTCCATCTTATCCAAAGCTTGTAAATGCCAAGAAAAGATGTTACCCACCACAAGAGAGTATGGAGATTACCGAAAACGGAGCTCACATTAAATTGCAAGCGCTATTGGACCACACTGTGGAGAGGATATTACTTGATATAAATACTGTTGATAGGTCTCAAAATGAAGAACTCAAGTTGACCTGGAAATGGGGACTTGATGGTTCTTCGTCGCAGAGTAACTATAAACAGAAAACGTCAAAGACAGCTACAGAGTTCGATGATTCATCAGTAGTCATGATAAGCATCGTCCCTCTTCGGCTAGTGTCTACTAGGCCATCATCTGGGAATGAAAATCTAGTTTGGGAGAACCCCACACCTTGCTCAACTCTGTACTGTCGACCAGTGAAGTTCACTTTCACTTCGGAGACAGCTGACTTTATAAAGTCTGAAGAGTCTGAGATGAAAAAACAAATTGATGAACGAATATCTACACAGTGTGGAAATATTATTGTATCACATGAATTGCATATGACCATGATTGATGGAAAAGTGGCCAATATTATTGCTGGAGTACCATCATATGCAACGTGTCCCATTTGCTTGGCAAAAACGAGTGAGATGAATAATTTAGACGCTTTGACTTCTAAACCACTTCGTGAAGAAATTTACAAACAAGGAATTTCTTCACTGCATATGAAGATTCGGTGTATGGAATGTCTTCTCCATATATCTTATAATCTGGATTTTCAACGATGGACTGCTCGCGGCGAACATAAGGCTTTGAAACAAGCTAAAAATAAATAATAGTTTAAAAAAACTAAAAAACACGCTTCCATGGAAAACCAAACTAAAAAGTACAAAATAATGGAAAAAAAGCGTGGGGTGCTTTTAAGGTATTTTTTTATTGATATCAGGCACCCCACGCTTTTTTTCCATTATTTTGTACTTTTTAGTTTGGTTTTCCATGGAAGCGTGTTTTTTAGTTTTTTTAAACTATTATTTATTTTCTTTTTTTTTTTAGGGTATTTCGAATTTTGAGACGTAGACGTCAGCGTAGTTTGTGACAGTTTTTTTGCTGTCCTGGTAACCCTGGCAAGGATAATGGCACAAATTTATGAAATTATTGCATTGTCATCAGTCCTTGACAGGTGTGCAAAGTTTGAATGAAATCTGGTCGTTTAAAGTGGGTCAAAATCGCACTATAAGGAGTCGGTTACAAACAAACATACAAATATACAAACATACAAATATACAAACATACAAGTGAAGCTAATATAAAGCGTGTAAAAATACCACACAGCAAGAGTTTCGTGAGCAAACTGGAATGCTGATTGATATAGTCAAACAGGTATGTATATATTAGGTACCTTATCTGAAGAAGCTTCGGAAGCCCGTAATAAGGACTTCAGAAACGTCAGGGAGAGGCACACTCGGAAAACGGGGAGAATAGCAACAAACGAAGACATCCTCCATGGACTTCTAATAAGCTCTGATCCCCACATATCCTACATAAGGCCTAAAATAATGAAACAGGTTCATAATGAGTTGTTGCCTGAAGCAACTCAGTTGTTACAGACTACTGAGCCTCCCTGTGACAGTGAAATTATGGAGGAAGAAGAATGCCTCATAGCAGAGTCCAAAAATTTGCCGGACCCACTAGCACTTCTTGAACAAGAAATAATGTGATCCGGCTCTAAATTATTCCCACTAAAGCCCATCAGGGTTAGGAATATGACAAACAGCCCTTTTCAGGGCTACAATTGCTTCACAGTTTCATATTGATCATACGTACGATAACTTATACTATAATAATATACATACAGTTGATTATGTAGATAATTATCAACGACTTGCCCGTACAAATTTAAATTATTTCACCTATCATTAACAAAATTAGTATAACCTGAAACATTACGATATATTTATTCAACAATAGATAACGTGAAGTTAAAAAATAACACAGCCAATTAGAGACGAGCATTTTTCGATAACTCATTAGTTATGCGCGCACAAACAAATGAGTCATCAATCACAATGCACCTGCATTGTGATTGATGACTCATTTGTACCGATAACATGCAATAATAACTAAATCTCTACCAGAATTACTAGTTCTAAGTACGTATGCGCTATTAAAACTATTTATTTAACTAAAAAGAAGGTGAAAACAGCCAAATGAGACAAAAAATATGCTTTGAATTTATTTTAAATGACAAAAAAATTCTTCCAAATTATTATTTTTTTACCGAACGATTACTCGCGCTGCCGCAGATGGCCGGCGCTGATTTTTTTTTCGTGGATAGAGAATGACCCTAGGTATCATATACTTACGCCACACACCCAACATATTAGTACAATTGAAGAAAAAAAATTAAACGTGATCCGCTCCATACAAAAAAATCTAATAATTTTTTTTCAAGACAAGCTATCAAGTTTAGAAGAAATTTTATAAGAATAAAAGTTGTCAGGAATATTATAACACGCCATATAAAAACAAATCGCATCGATATGGTAACTTTGTTGCCTAAGTCCACTAATTTTCAGTATGGGCCCACTGTGCGCCGTGAGCGATATTTTCCAACTCGGAAAGCACCCTAAAAGGTACCGCTTACACATCAATAAAAACATTTTTTTTTTCTTCTCTTCGCCCTACTTGGGCAGGCTAAGGTCTTAGACCATACCGCCTCGTCTTCAGTAATTATTGTCCTTCTTGATTAAAAGTAAGGCCAAAGCCTCGTCTTCAGTTTTATCCTTCTTGTCCAAAAGTAAGTAAGGCCACAGCCTCGTCCTTAGTAGTTTATATCTTGATTATGTTTATTTATTTTAGGCCAGAGCCACGTCTTCAGTATTCATTAGTCAAAATCTTAATATATAATGTGTCATATCCGTGTATTCGTCATAATCATGTGTTAAATAAGGTCATATCCGGGTCAAATCCTTCTAATATTATTATGTCGCCCCGATCGGTCAGATTGTGCATCCAGTGCTATCAATAAATGTATACATTGCTGTGTATGTACTGTAATTTTCCAGCAAACCTTGAGTGTCGCGCGGGATGCTTGCTGGCGTTTTATATATTTCCAGTAATTTATCAAATAGAGGAATTCTTTGCAGATCATATGCAGGGCATTCAAAAATTATATGATCTAGGGTCTGATCACTTCCTAAGTCACAATTGATACAAACAGGCGATGTTATAATTTTCATTCTGGCTAAATGTGCATTGAATCTTCCATGTCCAAATCTAAGACGGTTTATAGTACTTAGTGTAAAATTTTCTGCTCTTAGGAAGAACAGATCTGGTGAACCAGGGAGCAGAACCAGTGATTTTATTTATTTTCGCATACCATTTTCCTTTAGTTCTTAGTGTTTCTTGCCAGTTCTCATGCCAATTACGGGTGTTTTGTTCACGTAATTTGGTAAGCAGGTCCAAACTTGGTATGGCAACATTTCTTGCCTCTGGAATGTCAACGTCAACAATAACCAGTGTTGTCATATCTACCAACTTTTTGGTAGATCTACCGATTTTCACTTCAGTCTACCTATCCACCACCCTAGACCTAAAAACTACCTATTTTTTAAATTAGTTTGACATATCACCGCTTTGAATTATTTTTATATCGACGAGCGACGTTGCGATGTGTTGCGTGAGCCATGCGACGATGCGTCAAGCATACATAGAGTCCAGGCCATAAACCACAAAAAAAACTTTAGAGGTGTCATGGGACACCCGGATGGAACGAAGTTCCTTTCCAGGATTCATAATAGTTATAATTTTTTAATTATTTATTATGTACAAAAAACCTGAATAGGTACACTCAACAAAAATATTCTCTCTCTCTCCCCTCTCCTGCTCCCCGTCTCCCCCTCTCCCCCTCTCTCCCTCTCTCCCTCTCTACTCACAACAAAAAAAAAACAACATACAAAAAATAAAATATACGCGTCGAATTGATAACCTCCTCCGTTTTTTTTCGTCGTTTAAAAACTAAATAACTACGTATTAACGGTGCTGATTGCTGTTTGTTCTGTGTTGCGTGCATTTATTTATATAATGGATTCTGACAGCAGCGAAAAATTTCAGTTAAACTATTTCAATAAAAATATGTATAATGTGCAAAAATAAACATTTTAAGAACAGTTCATGCATTTTTAATCTTAAAAAATCTTCTAAATTGAGGTGGTAGATCTACCAATTTTGCATTTTACATTCTACCAACTTCTACCAACATTTGGCACATAATCTACTAATTTTCTAAAATTTGGGTTGGCATCACTGACAATAACTCTTGCAAGATAATCTGCGCTTTCGTTTCCTGCTACTCCTATGTGGGAGGGTGTCCATATTAAGCTTATTGTAAATCCTCTAGAACAAAGATCAGCGTATAAAGACCGAATCTCATATAAAATATTACCAGTATTGGCGTCCAGTTTCGGGTTTTGTAAAGTCATGAGAACACTCATGCAGTCGGTCGCTATAAGCCAAGTTGAGTGCCCAAGATTCTTTAAATCTGTATGTACTGCAGAGCTGATAAAATGGCTAGAGATTCTGCTGTAAATATAGTCATGGCTCCAGGTAATCGAACTCCATGTCCAACAGTAAGATGAGGTAAATATATGGCTAACGAAACATTTCTATTGTTTTTGGATCCATCAGTAAATATATGCCTGTACCCAGGGAACTCTGCAATTAACTGATAGACATCTTCTTTACTCCGAAGATCGCGATTAATGTAAATGTCCATGGGCCAGAATTTGCTGATGTAATTACCGGAGTAACATGGCCATCTGCCTTTACATTTCTCAATTTGATATTGATCATCAATACTGATTAGATTAAAAAAGTCATGAAATATTTAGGGGACATTTACAAAATTAGAGGGACTGTATACTCTATGATAAAATAATATTTTCTTTAATAAAGGATGATTTTCGAAAGATAAAAGCTTGAGAATTTATTTGGACTTTAAAAACTGAAATCTTATATTCATAAGAGGAGTGTTACACTCAATTTGAAGTGAATTAATTGGAGTTGTCTTCATTGCACCAGTTATACATCTAAGATTGTGGTTTTGAAGAATCTCCAATTTGTGAACCAATCTCTGATCAGACCCAAAGCACAAAAATCCATATTCAAAATGACTGCAGACTAAAGATTTATATAACATAAGCAAAATTTTAGGATCAGCTGCAATCGACAGTGACTTTACAAAATTAAATGCTTTATTAGCTCTACCTAACAGAAAATCGATATACTTAGTCCATGAAAGGTTATTTGTAAAAATTATACCCAGAAACTTCACTTCATTCACTATTGGAAGAACACTATTATTGTAATAGATATGTAGGTCTGTATCACACTCTCCAAACACTATAACTTTAGATTTTTCTGGACTAATATCCAAGTTAAGATAATGAAAATAGTTCTTTAGCCGAGTTAAAGCTGTATTTAAAATACTCTCAACAGAACTTATATCTGAACCTGAAGCATAGATAACCAAATCATCTGCAAACTGCAAATTTACCACTTCAAGACCAAGTACAATGTTTAGTCTATGTAAATAAAGAAGATAAATCAATGGACTGAGGATGCCACCTTGACATACACCTTTGTATGAAAAACGTGGCCCTATTAAACGTTTATTCACCTTGACATATACCTCTCTACCTTGTAAAAAGTTAAAGATCCATATTATAATTTTTTCAGGAATACCAAGGGCACGAAGTTCACCACACAAAATGTGCAGATTAATGTTGTTGAATGTACCCACTACATCAAAGAAGACACCAACAAAATGATTGTCCATTTTATTAGAATTGTATATATCTAATTGCAAATGAGAAATGCTATCTCGAGTAGAGAACCCACGTCGAAAGCCAAATTGGTTGGATGGTAATAGACTATTACTTTCTATATAAAATTCTACTCTTTGTTTAATTAGTTGTTCAAAGGTTTTTCCCATGCATGATGTTAATGCTACCGGCCTATACGATTCTGCTTTGTGTCTTACTTTGTTAGGTTTAAGTACTGGGATAAGACAATCTATTTTCCATTCATTAGGGATGACCATTTCCTGCCAGAGTAAATTTAAAACACTTAATATGTCAGAAAGTGCCATAATTGATACTTTTTTCAACATTTTGTAAGGTATTCCGTCAAGGCCAAAAGCTGAATCCCGTCTAGATGATATTGCAGATTTTAATTCCTGAAGAGAAAATGGATAAATTAGATTTTCATAATGTCCTGAAGCTTTTACTTCATGAGGAATTGATTGAAATGGCCCCTCAACTGTATCTGGAGTATATTTTTTAAGAAAATCGAATACCCAAGGAGCAATATTATTACTTGGAGGTGTAAATGTTTTATTAAATCTTTTTGACATTTGCCAAACTCTAGATAATGGAGTAGTTCTATTAAATGACTCACATAGAGAAATCCAACTTAAATATCTTTCTCTTTTTGACACTAATTTTTTAAGAGCTTGTAATTTTTTAAACTCAATATATTTTTCCAATGTGGGATGGTGCTTGAATACTTTATAGGCATTCCTAGAGTCTTCTACTGCTTTAGTGCAATTCAAATTCCACCATGGTAATGGAATGCGTTTTTTACGATTATTATTTACTGATGCTGTATCAAAAGAAGTAGCAGATCTTATAGTTGATGGTAATGACTTAATAACAGCTATAGGACAATGCTCATGGATGTATGGAATCCCGTACCAAGCTGCATCAAAATCAAACTTTGTTTTTATATACTACATTGATCACATTAACTCCTACAAAAGTTCTTTTTGAAAAATAAACCCAGGTATCAGAGTTATTTTATAAAATCAATATAACCTAAAAACTAGGTCTTTTTTGTTCGACGCTACCAACAACGTATTTTATATACCTACTTAGGCACGTTATGACGGACATTATTGCTCTGAAAGCAGCGTAATCCACTTATATTAGTAGGGAAGAATAACGCGAGAATTAGTGAGCCGGTAATATGGGTAACATATCATTGGACGCCACCGCGATCACACTCCCACACCAACACTAATACCATTATCAGCAGTCTATAATGTTCATACTGCTGGGACATAGACATGGGTAGTTCGCGAACGATTGAAGGAAATGAAGTACTTCATTTCACAGAATAAACTTATCTTTCCTTCAGTAGTCATTCAAATGTGTCTCTACTTCATTTAGTTCAGTGTTTCTTTTCGCTCGCACCAACTCAGCATTCATTTCGCTCGCATGCACGACTCGTACATGTTCGTGTCACTTCGCCGGCCGGTCGGTTGGCTGTCGTCGGGCTGACGAGCGACGACGGGGCGGCGGCGGCGGCGCCTTTTTGACTATGTGTGTGTCGCTCGTCTAGCTTTCACACACATGACAATTTTTTGCATGCTGGGTAAATTATAATTAGACGTTATCCTCTTATTGAGAGAGTTAATTTTTTTATGTATGATAGAATGTTATCGTAAGTGGTAGTCGAAACACACTGATATGAACTTTCGTGCTATAAAATAAAGTTTAATTTAGCGTAAAAAATGGTTGTAAACTGTGACAAAAGTACGTTTATTAAAGATTATTATTGTTTACTATTTTAATAAGTTCGTCGAAGGATCGGCATCTCTCTCAAATTACCGAAGGAAAATCGAGATACGTATAAAAGTGAACTAAGTAAAGTGCATCATTCATCGTAACGTATCACACTACGCGAGCTCGATATCTCATTGATTCGTTCTGATATGCTGAACTAAATGAAGTACTGAACTAAATGAGTGGACAAATTCATTGAGTCAAAAGATATACTTCATTCATTTCTTTTCACTGACACATTTTGCGCATCTCTCTCATTGATTCGTTCTGATATGCTGAACTAAATGAAGTACTGAACTAAATGAGTGGACTACTTCATTGAGTCAAAAGATATACTTCATTCATTTCTTTTCACTGACACATTTTGCGCATCTCTACTGGGACACAGGCCTCCTCTCAAACTCACGACGTACTTACTACTCGTAAGTCGCGGCCGCTACCACTGCGCCACCACTGCTCACCAATACCAATTAAACTTAACATTATCATAAATAAGGGAGACTAGTCAGACTGATAGGTAAATGATAGAAAAATGAAACAAACAAGTCCATTTGGGTTTTTATTAGGGATCAAAGTCAAAAATATTTATTTAAAATACTTTTACATAAATCACTGAACATATTTCTGAAAAAAAAACATCTGAATCCTATTGCCGGCGCATTTACGTCACTATACCGTACCCAGCTCAAATACCACACTATCATCATTACATGAGCACAGCAGCCCACTGTTCGCTTACCGACGAGGCAGCTGCAGCAATAACCTACTATGGTTTCTAATGTATTGGCCACAGCAACATCTCTGCTAATCAATAAATACATGTGATAAGTATGACTGTTGACATGTCTTGATTTAATCCTACCTCTTAAGATGTAAAGCCCTAAAAGCCTAAAGCCCTAAAATCAAAGGTACATATCTTCATCGATAGAATTATTTACCTCAACTGAATAAATACCAGTCCAACAGATGTGTTCCCCATAATAAGATCTAGCCTGTTTGAATTGGTAGGTCCCAAGAGCTAACCATTTTAAATCAGTTGTTGTCAATCATGGAAAGCTATCTAAATGTTGAGCTATCTATCTATGTCATGGATTTGATCTAACTTGAGCAGGGTGTAGGTTATGTTGTGGAAGAGGTGGCGGCTCAGGATTATTGAGATCTCCACATGGTCCAGCATCAGGCAGATCTAGGCGAATGGAGTCGTGCAGATCATGACGTTGAACTTCTCTTGTAGCTTACCTTCAGCAAGCAGCACATACTCTTTCCAATCTTGATATCTATAAAAATAACATGATTAAATATGTAATACAAAACATTTCATAATGGGTTATAGATTGATAAAAGTATGTATTGTAATATGAAGTAACTAGGAATACATGATAATGATCAGGCAGTAATTGTGTCAAAATAGAAGATACTATCTAATATTTACATTATTTATTTGTGAAACCTTCACTTATCAGGACTCAATATTTTAAACACATCTAATAATAATATTATCACTATCATCTATAGAAAACTGGAGAAAACAAGAGCAGTAATATAAGTTGAATTAGGTTTCTTTTTTATGTTGCAACATAAATAAAAATATTTACCAAATGCAGCGGGACATTTCTAACTAAAATGTTTCTCTCTTGTCGGTCTTGTCTCACAGGATCTGTTCTAGTTGCGCAGGCAAAGATAAACTGCCTTCATTGACTGTGTTTGCTCAATCTTGAAGCAGTGTCAAACACTCTGTACAAAGCACACATTCTGAAGACACCTGCAATTAAAACAATGAGTGAAAAAGTGTGATTTTACCCTATAAGACGTTATCTATCTTCTGTAACATATTCAAAGAAATTACACCTACAAGTAATCAAGAGTAAAGCGTTATTTGGCCTCAAACAGATTCGTTTTTTTTCGTTATTTGTTTGTTGGATATTCCCTGTGCGAGTCTAAATATGATTTTTTTCATTCTTTAAACATGTTTTGTAAGCTGGTACAGTCATTAAAAGATTAGTCAGGAAATAGGTGCCTGACATTCATAAGTAATTATATATTCAAAGAGTAAAATAAGATTTGCTTACCTGAGTAGGATTTATCCAAGACTGCAACAAGTTAATCATTGGAGTAGACGCTTGTTCTAATGATTATGTGGGTCGGTTTCTGGGTATCAAAAACGAGCAATTGATACATCGTCGGTTTTGCCGGGTGACTGATGATGTCAATCGGTCAAAAGGCGTTGTACCACCGACGCTGGTGTTACCCTAATAAAGAACATTTTTAACGCCTGGGAAGAAGCACAAGATGCCATTGGAATCTTTTGTGACCTTTCCAAGGCGTTCGATTGCGTAAACCATGAGACACTTTTGCTGAAACTAGAGCACTATGGAATTAGAAATACAGCTCTTGACTTAATAAGATCATACCTGAAGGATAGAATGGTCAAAGTCCAAGTAAACGGCGTAAACTCATTGGGGTCTGAAATGGCAATGGGCGTTCCTCAAGGCTCGATATTGGGTCCATTCCTTTTTTTAGTATACATTAAGGACGCTATAACATTTTTCAATCGCTCAAGTTTAGGTATCTCAGTCGGCACACAACAACATTACGCGCACGCACACACTGAAACCATTGTCTGCTCGATTTTAAACATTACTTAACTAATCTTGATACTCGAAGGTATTATTTATTTTATTTTAGCAGTGTTGAGTAAAATTAGTAGTAAACTAACTTTACTTTCTGCATTTGGTGACAATTAACAAGTTTTATTACCATGATCATTATGATTTTTGGAATAACGTATAAATTGTCAATTAAAAAAAGAGGTGTAACAATAAAAAAACTTTAATAATATTTTCTGATAATAAACAAATATAACGGATTGTGATCATAGACTATCGTTGAAAATATACAGGATATTTCCTAAAGAAAACTCAGAAAAAATTGTGTGACGCCCGAACCTTTTTTTTTTCTGGATGGGAAATCATCAAATGACTTCTCCCGCTCTGGGCGGAGCGGGAGGGCGTGGCATACTTTTACTGACTAAAACCCACCCGTGTTCCTTCAGTTGCCCATGTGCCAGGGTCACGGTATCTCTTTCGAACAATCTCGCGACCCTGGCAGGCATCGGTCCTGGCAGACCCCTTCAGTATTGCTGACATCTCTTTGAAGCGCGCGTGGAATACTACGCGCCGTCGACCCGAGCTTGGTCCTTACCGGGCGGCGAGCTACCCATTGCTCGCCACCCGCAAGCTCGCGCTACGGTGGCCGGGAGTCCGCTATAGACTCCTGACGCCCGGGGCGTCTCCTCCTGTGGCGGCTAGGAACGTGAGGGCGCAGAGACTGCCACTCCCTCACGCGCTCCGCCTCCTCCTTCGCGAGCATTACTGCTTCGCAGAAAGAGGTGACGGCTTTCCATGCCCTCTCGCTCCGTACCATGGCTCGCACCAGGGTCGGACGCGAGAGGTCGCCGCCGCCGATCGCCTCCACGAGGACACGGCGGTGCTCCACCCAGGCAGGGAACATCTCTACCGTGTGCTCTACCGTGTCCTCCAGACGATCCTCGCAATGGAAACACCCGGGCGTTTCCTCCCGCTTTATCCTGAACAGGAACCCACCGAAGCACCCATGCCCGGTGAGAACCTGCGTCAGGCGGAAGGTAAGGACGCCGTGGCGCCTCTCTATCCACTCCTCAAAGGGGGACTTACCGCCGCAATTTTGGCGTGCCCGGCGCTGGGTTGTGACAATCGTACTCGCCATGTCGCCAAGAGATCCTGCCGGAGCTCTGTCCGCCGTGCCGCGATTTGTCGCGGCAGCAGAGTTTCGCCCCGGCGTTTCGCCTCCTCGCGCAACTCCCA
The DNA here is from genome assembly GCA_947507805.1 of Aporophyla nigra. NCBI lineage: Eukaryota > Metazoa > Arthropoda > Insecta > Lepidoptera > Noctuidae > Aporophyla > Aporophyla nigra. The sequence goes on along the minus strand of OX382319.1, from coordinate 7,605,910 downwards.
CATGTGGGCGAGGACCTTTGCCTCCAGATCCCATGGCGGCACTCCGGCAAGGAGGCTCGCCACCTCGCACGAGACCGTGCGGTATCCCCGGATGACACCCGAACCTCACCTTTGAGATTGGAGCGCGTTCAAGATTTTTAATACACAATAGGAAAATGTATTCATTTTTGTATGAAGGCTGTTTTTGTACTCTATTATGTATTTATTATTCGAAATGACCTTAACATTTTTGAGAGATGATGATTAACTACATGATTTTCAATTTATGTAAATAATGAAAGTTACTTAAAAAAAAACAAAAATACTTTAGAGGTGTCAAGGGACACCCGGATGGAACGAAGTTCCTTTCCAGGATTCATAATAGTTATAATTTTTTAATTATTTATTATGTACAAAATACCTGTATACACTCAACAAAAATATTCTCTCTCTCTCCCTATCTCCTTCTCTCTACCTCTCTCCCTCTCTCTCTACCTCTCTCTCTCCCTCTCCCCCTACCCCCACTCCCTCTCCCCCTCTCCCCCTTTTCCTTCCCCCTCTGCCCCTCTCCCCCTTTCCCCTCTCCCCCTCTCTCCCTCTCTCCCTCTCTACTCACAACAAAAAAAACAACAACATACAAAATATATACGGTCGAATTGAGAAACCTCGTCCTTTTTTTGAAGTCGGTTAAAGCATGTCGTGACAACTTTTCGTAAGATTTTTTTCCGTCTAGCCCCCTTTCACAACGCGCAGTAAGGAACTTCGTTCCAATATTTTGACTACATACTAGCATAACCCCCAAAATTGATACCCATGTCAACATTTCATCATAACACTACATCCGCCATTTTAAATTAAAAATCGATGACAATAATATTTTTATAAAAAACAATACCCGCCGTATTTGGATCAAATTTGGATGAAACATTCGTAATCACTATCCTAAAATTACCCAAAGTTGATAGCTATGCCCACTTTTTATTTAAAAAATTAAAATATTCGTCGTTTTGAATGAAAATCTTGTGGGGTCGGGGGATATCCCGTCAGGAAGTATGTTCCTTAGTCTTTTTTTGACTCCGAATGTAATTTGTATGGAATTTTGGCTTCAGCACCTTCGAAAATATTGAAAACGTCACCCATGATGAAAACTTTGAAAATTTTCGCAACCGCCATTTTTTATTTTGACCTCACAATCGGCTTCAGCACCCTTATTTACCCTTGCCACAAGCTATATTAAAGAATTTCGTTCCAAAAATGGACGACACTTGCATAATTTAATTACCACATTGAAAATAAATGTTCATATAAGTTTTTATTGAATAATCATCCGCCATGTTGAATTCTTGTAAATGAATACATATTCATAATCATCACTACCTCTACAATTCCCAATAGAATTTAAGTTATTTATTTCTAAACCAAGTTCTGGTAATAAGTTTGGTACTCATAATTTTGGCCCGAAAAGTATCAAAATTTTTCAACCACAGTATACAGAACGGCACTCACTTTATTATTATTTTGATCGTATTTATTTCGTACAAAAAAGCGATACGCCCGTGCTTCCTAGGGCGCGTCTGAGCGCGGAATGACAAGCCGCGAGTAGAAAATGTATGAAGAAACTTGAGAGCGTTCTTTATTTTCCTCATAAATAAAAAAGTTACGTATTTAATTAGAAAATATTTAGGCAAAACGTAGAAGATTATATTAGCCACAATTTCTTGTCATTTTGAAGTTAAAATATGCAGTTGGTCTCACTATACAGGTACCTTTTCAGACCCCATTATTTTTCGTTTTCTACGATTATTGCTGTGGGGAAAACGTATTTTTGTGAAAATATTATATGGGACTATACAATTTTTATGATACCAGTATAGAGATGATTAAATTATCTTTAATTTAGATCATAATTGACTTCGCAGTTGTGATTCCTCTTGATTTAATTGGTACTGCAAAACCACCGATATTTGTAGAAAAATGTTATAGCGTCCTTAATGATCGACCCCATCTACTTCCAAACCAACCGAAGATGGTGTTATTTGCAGATGACACATCATTGATATTTAAAATCGACAGACGGTCTCAAAATCTTGACGACGTCAATAACTCCATTCTTCAGGTCCAAGACTGGTTTACGGTAAATAATTTGGTACTTAATAAAAAAAAAACCAAGTGCATTAGATTTCAATTGCCTAATGTCAGAGGTAGCGAATGTGACATCTTATTGAATGGGGAAAAACTGGAATTTATTGATCAAACGGTTTTCCTAGGAATCACGCTAGACGAGAAATTACAATGGGGACCTCATATAACATCTCTTGCGGGGCGGTTGAGCTCGGCCGCTTATGCTGTTAGAAAGATAAGACAGTTAACAGATGTAGAAACCGCGCGTTTGGTCTATTTTAGCTACTTCCACAGCATTATGTCGTATGGCATTTTACTGTGGGGTAGGGCTGCTGACATTGAATCCATTTTTATTTTGCAAAAGCGAGCTGTCAGAGCCATTTATAATCTATGTCGCGGCGAATCCCTCAGGGAACTATTTAAAAGGATTAATATTATGACGGTACCTTGCCAATTCATTTACGAAAATATTATGTATGTAAGAAAAAATCTACATCTTTTTAATAAAATAAGCGATAGACATAATTTTAATACTAGAAATAAAGACAAGATAGATCAACCATTTTTCAGATTAGCAAAAGTACATACATCTTTTATGGGGTACTGTGTTAAATGTTACAACAAAATACCTTCTGATATATTGCAATTAAATGAAAGGAGGTTTAAAAGTCATATTAAAAGTACACTTTGTAAACGAGCTTATTACAAATTAGAGGACTACACCCAAGATAAGAACGCTTGGAAACATGCTGGTCTCGCTCCATAGGACAGTCTTAGAGTTTATCAAACTAGTTGCTCACTTAATTGTGTAGATAATATTTATTTTTTCTTCTATGACACTGTTTTACATTCTGTAATTACTGTAACTCACACACTGACAGTTTATATGGGTAGTTCATATAATTGTTTTTTTATTTAACTGCTTTTGTTAATTTATTTTTATTTTCTTTTAATTTCATTTGTTGTGTATATGTATCATTTGCATCGTTGTATATGTAAGCGGGCACGCCCTTTATGCCTGGAGGCTTTAGTAAGGTTTTAAGTTCTGTTTACGATTTTGTTTCATTATTCATTTCAGCTTGAGTTTAGTTTTCAATGTTTTGTTGGTATAATGGCGTGTGCTAGCTGACATATGGCGAATAATGTATGTTTTGTTTTATTATATTAATAACTTATACAATATTGTATAGAATCAAGTTCTTCTAACTTAACAGACAGCAGTGCTGCTGGGGAGTTTGTTCCGCCACTTCTTCTTCCCAGCCAAAGCACTAGGAAGTGTCGAAGGGCGGGCGTTTTGGGGGGACTGTCTTATGTGACTTTGACGTTCAAAAAGTGCTGACTCTCAGCCTAGTTTGAATAAATGACTTTTGATTTTGATTTTGGTCTACTCGAGATATTTGCACAATGAAATACTCACAAAAAAGTACATAAAATACAAACAAATTCTACTTTTCAAAAAACAATTCAATAATTATTATTCAATGTCAACTCCCAAAAACACATCGCTAAAGCAAACCACAGAGTACATTATACGCAAAATGTCAGACTCAGATGCACAGATAACTAATCGATTCTGTTGCATTTACATCTTTTTTACCGGCTGTTAAGGGCTAATTAACCAAAGATCAATAATGATAATCTTTTAAATAGAGATTTTATTCTATTGTAGTTTTATTAAATTAATCTAGAATCGGCAGAGTATTTTTTTTTACAGTGATAATGGCACTTTAAAAAAATTAAGGTTGTGTTAATCATATATCGTGTGAAGTGAAACGGAACGTCATTTATAAGGATATGAATTTACGTAAAACAATATCCATACTTTTAAACTCAAAAATAAATATCCTGTTTAAAAACAAAATCCCGGACGCGTAATTTCGTAAAAAAATATGAAACTAATTACTACAAAATTTTGGTCTTGATGCGTGAGACTTTTTGGTTCCACTTTTGAGCATTCTCCTTTAATAACTTTATCATGTCATTATATGATTTTAATGGGTTATCTTTATTAATTTTAAAGTCCATTAACAAACTATCAACAGTCTTCTTGTATATTTCCCAATTAACCAGATTAAAATTAAAATGTTTTGGCAAATTTGAAGCTTCCATATCATGTGGGTTATTATAATTGTTATTATTAAGTAACTTTGTAATTACAGGCAAATGGTAACTACCTAAAGGATCATCATGAACAGACCAGTTACAAGATAATGAAATTGAAGTTGATACTACAGTTAAATCAAGTGCATTTCTTTGCCACCTATCAGAGCCTACAGTTGTCATTTCTCCATCGTTCAATAAAACCAAATTACAGTAATTAATGATTTCAAGCACCTCTCGGCCGCGGATGTTCACACTGTTACATCCCCAAGCCGAATGATGTGCATTGAAATCTCCACCCACCAGAAGAGGACCAGGAATATTGCGAATTAAATTATCAAACTTATACTTAGTAAATGAAGCGTTTCCAGGACTATAAAAACTAACTAGTGAAATTTCTTTTTTATTGCCATATTTTAAACGAATCGCTATATTTTGTATGGAATCATCATATAAAGTATTTATTTTACTAAATTTTAAACTGTTATGTATTAAAATAGTTACACCATTGTGTATATTACCTGAGTCTAATCTTACTATATTATAACCTTTAATACTAAATCTCATGTGAGGCTTGAGCCAAGTCTCACACAATAAAGCTACATGTATGTTATACTCATGTAAAAAATACGAAAAAGCATGTTTATTACTATTGATGCTCTGAGCATTCCACTGTACAATATTTAGCTGATCCATAAAATTAAGGTTTATTTATATTATTCTGAATTTTTGATAATAGAACATCTTTTATGCTTTGAGTACAAATACTCTTTTCATTATTTTTATTTTGAGAAATTAATGTTACTATTGGTGCCGATTCCCTTATTCACAAACTAAACTAAATTTAAGTTCAGTGCATCTTTTTCTTTCTATTTCATTAAGGAAAGGACAGAAGAAAAATTTTAGTCTAGTCCTGTCAAATTAATCAGCGCTTGACGTAAATTGACGTAATTTTAGTAGCCAAGTTTTTAATCGCGTCTAAACTTGTATGGAATACACAAAAAAGGCGACAAAGAGGACATAGAAAATTACAGACCAATAAGCCTGATGTCGAATGTGTATAAGATATTTGCAAAAGTCATACTGGATAGAATAAGCCCAATGTTGGACGAACAACAGCCGGTTGAACAGGCAGGCTTCAGAAAAGGGTTTTCGACAATTGACCATATCTACACAGTCAAACAGGTAATGGAAAAGTATAAGGAATACAATAAAATTATATACATTGCCTTCATTGACTACGCAAAAGCTTTCGACAGCTTAAGCCATGAATACATATGGGAAACTCTAAATCAACAAGGAATACCAGCAGCATACATCAACATTATCCAAACTATCTACTCCAACAGTATGGCTAGAATCCAATTGGAATCTCTAGGAAACGAATTCCACGTCGAACGAGGGGTCAGGCAAGGTGACCCACTATCTCCGAAATTGTTCTCTGCCGTGTTAGAAAACATCTTTCGTAACTTAAACTGGGAAAAGTTTGGTCTTAACATAAATGGATTGAAAATGAACCACCTCAGATTTGCCGACGACTTAGTGCTATTCGAAGAAATCCCAGAAAACTTGCAAATTATGATACAAAGTCTGAGCGAAGAAAGCGAAAAGATTGGTCTGAAAATAAACTACAGCAAAACAAAACTAATGACTAACTCTAAAAAGGTTGATATAAAAATAAATGACGAGGCTTTGGCCTATGTAGAAGACTATATATACCTTGGTCAAGTCATCTCCACCAAAGACCAAACTAGCCAGGAAATTAATATGAGGATTGCAATAGGTTGGAAAAAATACTGGTCCCTCAAGGAGATCATGAAGTCAAAAGACCTAGGCATGACTTTGAAAAGAAAGACCTTCAACTTATGTATACTCCCATGTCTAACTTACGGGTGTGAGACATGGGCACTCACGAAGGCACTCAGAGAAAAACTTGCCAGGTGTCAAAGAGCAATGGAGAGAAGCATGGTAGGCTCAAAGAGACAGGACAGAATTAGGAACACAGATCTCCGGTCCAAAACAAAACTGACCGATGTTCTAACAAGAATAGACCAACAAAAGTGGAGGTGGACAGGCCACATGATGCGAGATACTAAAGGCAAGTGGAGCAAGCTCGTGACAGAATGGTATCCAAGGGACGGCAAAAGAAATCGAGGTAGGCAGCCTACCCGCTGGGAGGAAGAAATAAAACTGACAGCAGGTCCAAACTGGCGGAGAGTACCTCACGACAGACGTCAATGGAAATTGTTAGAGGAGGCCTATGCCACGAGGCACACCGAAATTCGAGACATTTTGTGATTTTTGTTTTAACCATTTATTATTAGTGTAATTGTCTAGTTTCGGAATAAAAGGCTTTATTATTATTATTAAACTTGTATGGAGTAGTGACAGGCGCTGATTAATTTGACAGGACTAAACTAAATTTTTTCTTTTGTCCTCTTCTTAATGAAATACAAAGAAAAAGATGCACTGAACTTAAATTTAGTTTAGTTTGTGAACAAGGGAATCGGTACCATTGTCTGTATTAGAATATTTAAAATTGGTTCTGTTTCAATTAGTGATTGTAATTGTTTAGCAGGACTGGACTTTGAAAGGGATGGAAATGACTTTTCATTGAATAAATCTGCATAAGATTTCTTATTAATTTTGTGTTTGTTTTCTTCCACTTTTTGCTGTTTGACTGGGCACTGTGCCGAAATAGCTACATGATTACCTTGACAGTGACAACATGTAGCCTCAGTTGATGGTATTAGACATTCTTTATAATTATGGTCCTTTGTACATATGGAACATCTTTGGGAGTTCTTACAAAATTTGGCTATATGACCATACCTTAGACACTTTAGGCATTGTTTCACCGGCGGAATGTACGGACGTACTTCGAATCGCCAGCTGTTCAGGTCTACACTATCGGGTATTGTTGCACACGAGAATGTGATGGCCACCGTCTTCGTAGGCTGAAAGGACACCCCCCCTCCTGAAATAGTACGACGCATAAATCTTCTGATAGAAATAATATTCTTTGTGCTAGTTATAGCGTTATAAATGTGTTCGTTGCTCAGATCAATTGGAACATGCATAATAACACCTGTATTTTCCGTAGCAGTTGCAGGAATACTGGCTTTCAATTTATAACTAAGTATCCAAAAACTTACGATTCATTAACGCTGCATTGGCTAAACCAGGACGTTCAAAAATAACACCAATTTTATAACGATTCATGCGCAATAATTGTTTTACTCCCTTGTTGTATTTTTTTATGCTGGTTGAAAGGGACATCATGTCTCTATCACCGATCGGGACTAAGTCAATACTTTCAAAAAATACGACATATCCAAAATTGCCTCCGTTTTCAGGGTATGACCTAATGTAGTCAGAAATCCTGAATTCCCGATACTTATCCTTTTCAATTGGTACTGATTCCTCTGAAGAGCTTGAGGCTCCACCGTCGTCTTCAGAGGACAGCAATGGTGGAGCAGAAGACGAGCCATCTTCTTTCTTTCTTTTCTTTGGATGCCCTTTCTTCCCCATTATGAGAAAAGCAAGCAAATAAACTTGTGAAGGAATAAACTAATTATTTGAAAATTTGTTTTAAAAAAGGCGCCCTATCGATACGAATTTCCCGCGCTTCCCAAACTATACGCGCTTCATACAAACATTAAAAACACCTCGTTTGACAGATGACTTTTTTTTTTCCCTTTTTGGCAACTGAGCCGATGTCGACTATTCTGCCAGCGTTACGTAGTGACGGCAACACAGCAAGATGAGCCGTCGAACTTGGTACTTTGTGGTAGTTGTTATTTGGTATTCTTAGTACTAGCTGAAAGGACGAGACAAGTTTTGTTAGTTATCTACAAAATATTAATAATTATTATACTACTATAAAACAACACAGGTATACATAAAATTATAATTATTACACAAGTAACTACACACCAAACTACATTTTTAGATCATTGTCATTTAAAAATTTTGATAGGACGTGGATTAATTTAGGGGAAAAGTTAGTCAAGAGGGAATGGAAGTTAGTAGGATGCGTTATATTAATTTTGGGAAGCATAAGGTACAAATCAAAAGATTGTGATTTTGAAGGACATGAAAAAAAAATATGATCTAGAGTAGGTACCTTAATCAAAACCGCATTCGCACAGAGAACTGTCACGAACACGGATCTTGTTCAGAAAAACGGGACTGCAACAGTGACCGAGTCTCAGTCTGCATAACGATGAGACAGTTCTTTTCGACAATTTAGTACATTTAAAAAACCAAGGTTTCCGCTGGATTTCGGGTTGGATACTGGCGTAGTATGCCCCTTTAAGCTTTGAACTTTTTTGGCACACTGTGGACCACGAGGTGACAGGTAGGCAAAAGACGCTATTTCGTAGAGATGTACTTTATTTACTATAACTAGTGTTGGGATTTTATCCGGATAAATACTCAAAATGGATAAATACTCGATAAATATCCGTTTTTACTGAGTATTTATCCAAAACAGCGGATAAATACTATTTTAAGTTTTCGTAACGTAAATTTTGTAATTTTACTTACAAAAGGATTAAAATTAATGAAAAACAGACAATGCAGAAAATTTAATTAACATGAGATGAAATTGATTATAAATATTGTAATTTTACTTGCTTGCACAATCATATTATGACGAATTTATATTTTAATTTAATAGTACTTATAATAATTTTTTTTTCTTAATAATTTGTATGTCATTTGGCAAAACATAGCGCACTACCTAATCCTCAAGATCTTGTATATAATTGTCACCTATGTTTACGAATAAATGATTTGATTTGATTTGATTTACTTACCTAGTTCAAGGAGTTTGGATATTTTTTAATTTAAAGTTAATCATCCTAGTTTTGTTTCTCAATATCAGTTAGGTAAAAGCTATGAAATGCGGCGCTGTTGTAAAAAAAATAGTTTAAAAAACTAAAAAACACGCTTCCATAGAAAACCAAACTAAAAAATAGAAAATAATGGAAAAAAGCGTGGGGTGCTTTTTAGGGCATTTTTTTATTGATATCACGCAGTCCACGCTTTTTTTCCATTATTTTCTATTTTTTAGTTTGGTTTTCTATGCAAGCGTGTTTTTTTAGTTTTTTAAACTTATCTTTGAACTTAGATTTGGTTTCTATTTTTTAGGGTGTTTCGAATTTTGAGACGTATGTCAGCGTTGTTTGTGACGTATGTCAGCGTAGTTTTCGAAGACAGTTTTTTTGCACAAATTTATGAAATTATTGCATTGTCATTGATCCTTGACAGGTGTGCAAAGTTTGAATGAAATCTGGTCGTTTAAAGTGGGTCAAAATTGCGCTATAAGGAGTTGGTTACAAACAAACATACAAACATACATACAAGTGAAGCTAATATAAAGCGTGTAAAAACTAAGCAACCATGTATTTTTAAAATTTTCAGGATGATACATTTTTCAAAAAGGCCCCACTGAAAGACGAAGTCAAGAAAGCTGAGCTGCGTTTATGCAGTTTTCTGTCGGAACACAACATCCCATTTAGATCTATGGACCATCTTAGTGATGTTCTAGTGAAGTGTTTTACCGATTCCGATATTGCGAAAGAATTTTCCTGCAAGAGAACCAAAGCAGCCGCTATAACTTATAATGTTTTAGGACCCAATTTCGAAAAAGATATTATGATTGAAGACATACTTGGTACTGCATCTCCTTCAGGTAAACCAGTATATTCAATTATAATCGATGAGAGTACAGATGTTGCAACAGTCAAAGTATTGGTAAGATAATTCTCTGAAAGTAAATAGTACATTTACTTTCAGAGAATTATCTTACCAGTACAAACCAATTCCGCTAATTGGTGAGCCCGCAGGTCGTTTATTTAATTCGTTGTCATCAAAATTATCCGAATTAGGTTTAGAAATAAAAGACGTAATGGGATTCGCTGCTGATACTACGAATGTGATGTTTGGTCAACATTCTGGCATTGTTGCAAAAATTAAGGAAGTAAACCGAAAGTGCTTTTTCATAAAATGGGTTTGTCACTCTGCAGCATTAAGTGTTAGCCCCGACTGTAAAATACTGCCTAGAAATTTAGAACAAATAGTAAAAGAAGTATATGGATATTTTTCTCAAAGCAGCAAGCGTCTAAGAGAATTTGCTGAGTTCCAAAATTTCACAGACACTGAAAATCACAGAATTTTGCGTCATTACAACATAAGGTGGCTTTCACTTCATGCCTGTATTAGTAGAATAATTGAGCAGTGGAGGGCATTACAATTGTTCCTTCAAGACCAATACTTGAGTGATCGCAATATGTCATCAGAATTTTTATTTAATTCTTTTACCACTGATATAAACAAATTGTACTTTTACTTTTTGGACTACATTTTGCCGATTGTAAACAAATTTAACATAATTTTTCAAGGCGACTATCCGTGCATTGATAGACTGTATGATGATGCATCTAGTATGTAGGTACTTATCGATTTTGGGTTGCTTCATGAGAGCTAATTACATCAAACGTACGGACAATGTATTTACGTTAGACCCAAAGTCTAATGTAAATTATTTGCCAATAAAAGATATGTACTTAGGTATTCAAGTAGGCCAAGAATTAATCAAACACAGGGAAAATGTAAACATGAAAGAACAGATTGCTGAGTTTTTCAGAAGGTGCCAATCATTTTTAATTGAGTTGAGCACGCAATTGAAATCACGTTTGCCTTTTGAAAATCCAGTTTTACGAGAACTGAAATTTCTTGACCCACACACTGCCGTGCATAAAGAATTTCGCAGTTTACGAAATGTGATAGAAACTTTCCCATGCGAAGTACAGCCAGAACAAATGCAGTTAATTGACGAAGAATATAGAACCCTAAAGTTTGATCGCAAAGTAAGTGACTTGTTACAATCTTCCAGCACTAGCTCACCCATCTCGTGTGAACAATTTTGGGTGGAGGTTGGGAAAATTTCTAACAGTGATGGCACGTTAAAATACAAAAGTATAACTAGTTTTAGTAAATCTCTTCTATGTATACCGGTGTCGAATGCTGCATGCGAGCGCATATTTTCTCAGATAAATTTAATAAAAACGGACCAAAGAAACAGATTTATAAACTAAAATGTGTCAGCTATTTTAAAAACAAAGCAAGGTGTTAAGGATGAAGGAGGTTGTGTAAATTTTAATCCTTCGAAAAGGATGTTAAAATATAACTCTAACATTTATTGTGAGTATGAATAAATAAAACGTGTTAAGAAAATCAGTATTTTTATTGGTATATCTGTCCTATGTAAGTCGGTATATTTCAGTATTTTTTTGAGGTGCCTCGGTATTTTCATAAAATTTAATCTGGTCACACTGGTCGGTACCTTTTTATTTTATGATTTAGGTGGTGTGGTGTTAAGTGTTAAAGAATAACATAACTAGGTCCAATGCGAATGAACAACGTAAACTAAAAGAGAGTCTGGTCAGTGGGTCGTCTTTCTCTTAAAGAAATAAACTCTCTGGCTGCTAGCATCTTACCGTGGTGCACAACAGAGCTCATGTTATTTACAAGCTTTTATTCGCATTCGAATTTTGAAGATCACTTAAACTCGTATTAACTATATAGAAGACAAGCTTGTGATACGTATTCAGTTCAAACATGGAAAAACTGAGAATTTGTAGAATATGTTTAGTGCAGAATGTTCGTATGTATGTAGTCGCCAACAGAAACTTGCACAAGCTATATGAGAAGCTGACTGATATACCGGTAAGTTTATTGACAATAATTAAATTACTTATATAATGTTTTAAATGCGAGAGTACATGAATGAAGGTTTAAAAGTCATATTAAAACTATACTTTGTTGTAAACAAGCATATTACAAATTAGAGAATGCTTGGAACCATGCCGGTCTTGCTCCATAGGTCAGTCTAGATTATAATCAATCAAACTGCTGACTAGCTTAAATGTATAGCTTAGATTTTTTATGACTCTGATTAACATTCTGTGAATATTTTAACTCATACACTGACTTGTAACTTGTTAAAATGTTAGGGAATTCATACACTTACCTTTGCAATGCCTGTAAATATTCACATCAAGCTTTGCAAAGGCAAGTGTATGAATTTCCGAAATTATCTCTAATTGCTTCATTTTCAATTCTTTTATCTGTTGTGGTATGGTAATTTTATTGAAGATGCATTGTCTTCATATATTATTATACAAATATTGTATACTTCTATTCTAAAACATTTTAAAAGGGTAACGGTGGAGTTTCTATCCTATTCTTCTACATACAAATCAATTTTTTTTTTTTCATTAAAATAGAATTGATTCTAGTCGCCCCGACTAGAATCATTTTAATGAAAATATTAATATTCACAAGTGCCTTTTAAATACCTATTTGAAATAAAAGCTTTGACTTTACTTGACTTGAAGTATTTATGTGAACTTATGGTCTGAGAGTCATCTTCGAGGTCTTATAAAGCCGAATGGATGTCACTGACATTAGTGAAAAAAAACTTAAACTGTAAATAATTTAATTAAGTCACCTTGAGCAACAGTGGTAATCGATGCTCATGCTTTCTCTGTATGAGGAGTATAGAAAGCATCACTGACCACCAACTCTTGGGTTTACAATTTAATGTAAGATTGGAAGTAGGTATTTTCTTCCTATAAACAAAATAGTAGTGGACAAGTTTTGTTGCAGTTTGCTACTGAAGACAGAAGACCAGTTCTTGCTTGTTTCGTCTGCTGCACTAAATTGAAGCAAAGCTACCAGCTACTTAGTAAATGTCTGGAATCAGAAGAGCAGTTAGTTGAGATGATGAATACAGATTATGAGGTGAGGTATTCTCCAACATATATTTAATTTTATTCTCAAGCTCGTACCATATACGTGGGACACTCAGAAAGTTTTGCGAAAATAAAAAGAAGTAGGTAAATATTTTTTTATTAAATCTTTTCAAAATACTCTCCACTAGCCTCTATGCAAAGTTTCATGCGTCTGAACCAGTTTTCCAAACACTTTTCCAGTTCGCCGCAGACACATCGTTTACAGCCTGCTCGAACGCTGACAGCGCATCTTCCGGCGACGAAAATTGTATCCCTTTGAATTGATTTTTAATTTTTGGGAACAAAAAGAAGTCACACGGTGCTAGGTCAGAGCTGTAAGGAGGGTGACCCAGAAGTTTGACCGGCGTGCTATCCAAGAAGTCCTTCGTTTTGAGCGCGGTGTGCCCGCGGAGCCCTGTGTTTGGTCGCTTGTTGCTCACAATAGAGAAAACTTCTGCCAAGCATTTGGTAGTATACCGTTCGGCGTTGATGCTTCCTTGGTTCCGTAAAGGTATTGACACCAAGTAGCCAGTCAAATTGAAAAAGCTCGCGATCAAAATCTTCCCGCCGCTTCTAGATCGCTTCACTCAGAAAGTATTGCGAAAAAAGTTTATTTGTATGAGAGACTGGGCAGATATAAACTATTATAAAAATAATTATTATTTATAAGTAAAAATGGGTACGTTCCAATTTCAAAATTTCCCTCTACATTTTTTGCGAGCTAATTAAATTATTGTGTCTCATTGGAAAATGGATTTGCGCCGGGCGGGAACATTTTCGCGCCATGATTTTTTACGATTTCAAGTGTCGCCTGAAACCGGACGATTTATACGATAGACTTCAAATTGCATTAATGGATGAATGCCAGAAGGGGGTCGAGCATGACACCGGTGGGACCAGAACCCATCGCGCCGCTCCCCTTTGGGTTCCTACGCTCTCTGGTAAGGAAACGTACCAGGGATCTACACTTTAAGCTATGGGTGGACCAAAGTGAGTGCAGGCAGGCCAAGGAGGCGCTTCCTGCCATCGATGCTCGCCTCACAAAACAGGTCCTCCGGCTAGACAAACGACAGCTGCGTATGGTTACAGCAGCAATAACTGGCCATGGGTCGTTTAATAAACATCTATTTGTCATAGGAGTTACAGACAGTCCGCTGTGCAGGGCCTGCATTGAGGACGACGAGACAGCAGCGCACGTGCTTCTAAACTGCCCGGCGATCGCCACATACAGGGCCAAGTACTTCGGTAACCCAGGTACCCTACGCGAGATAGTCAGCAACGTCAAAGCGTTGCTGGCCTTCCTCGAGGAGCTGGGGTGGATCGAATGACCGATTTCCCACCCGTACGCAAAATACGCGCTCAGACGTGGAGTTGCGGACACCAGCCCGTTCTACCTAATGGATGAAGGCCCTTCCAAGGCAACTGTGTATTGTTGGTATAATGAATTCAAACGTGATCGACTAGTGACGGAGGAAAACGTGCTAGCAGTGAAAATTTTCATTCGTTGTCACTAGTACCATTAACAGTTCCATGATGGAACTACTGACTGTTTTTTTTTATCACTAGTTCCATTTTAAAAGAATCTGAAAATAATGGAACTAATGTTGAATTTGTTATCACCAGTTCCGTTTTTTAAAAAATATAAAAATAATGGAACTAATGTTGAATTTGCAGATATCACTAGTTCCACATTATTACTTTAGGCACTTGTGAAATTTTTAAGGGTAGTAAAAACATTGCAGTTAAAAACACTTAGTTTTTATAATAATTATATTCAATAAAATCAACATTTTTTTTTTTTTATGTTTGATTCAGATTCATTACATTTACTACAGTACGCGCTCAACGAAGTTTATCTAAAAAATGACCCACAGATATTTCGCCTGATAATAACTGCATTTGGGCTTCAATGACTAAGTCATTTCTGTCTCTGTAAATTCCTCGTCGTTTAGGTTGGGAACTCTGCCCATACTTTTGTAGAAGATTAGTTCTATACTTCATTAACATTGAATCATCATAAAGAATATGTAAGAGCTGCAATAAATTTGTCTCGTTTTTATTGACGTTTGTATTCAAATTATGATGCCAGCCTTCAAGGACATTATTTGTCCTATGGATCTCACCATAAACACACCATAATTTTTGTACGTCTGGTTTCATCCAAAACGTATCGAAATATTTTTTAAATTTATTCAAATCTTCGTTTTCGGGCATTTCCTGTTGTATATATTTCCAACCTTCTTCGATTTTATTTGGCGGGAGAAACGCTAAATTGCCATAAAGAGAAATTATCCTTTTGTTTTTTCTGCTACTGTTATACCCCTTTTTCGATGTAATGCCCAGTTTGGTTGCTTTTCGAAAAAGGCTGTTAGTATAAAGATAATGACAATCTTTAACATCTATGCCAACATTGAATGATAAAAGAGCCTTTATTGTGGCTTCCTCAAAATCGCACATTACTTTATTTGGGTTCCACTGGGGTATCTGCGATTTTATGAGAGAAAATAAAATTGTATAAGAATATTTATTTCTATTTGTCATAAACGCATATAGAACGGGCACGACATTAGTAAAATTACTATTGCTGCCAATGTCAGCATGAATAGTAAACATTTGTGAGAAAGGTTTCGGGCAAAATTTAAATGTCCATAAAAAAATTCGTAACATTTCCCATGTGCATTTTTCCCTCGGGAGTACAAAAGACCAGAATTCTATTATTATCTTGATTGAAATCAGCTAGTAAAATATTTTCAAATTGTTTTGGCACCTCAACTTCATTTGGATCATTTGTATTAATTTTTTTAACGCTTGCATTTTTTTTTTTTAGGCGGTAAATGCTACTCTGTTTACTTTTGAATGGTGGGACAGCATTTTTTGTAACTAAATCAAATCCTTGATTTGCTATACGAACCAAGGCCCGTTTGTACACCCTAGGAGCCGGTTCTCTGCCTTGAGCCGCTTCAAGGCAAGCTTCCTCAATTTGAAAATCTACCAAATTTTGCGTTTCATCAGGCTCACAATTATTGTCGTGAGGTTTTTGTTTAATAATGCTTGTTTGGTCCTAAAAAAATAACATAAAATCAAACATTGCAAAAAAAAACAAACAAATAGGTACATAAAAGGCACATACATTAAAAGGGAGGAGGGGGGAGCAAAAATAATACATAAATAATAAATAAATAAATAATATGTTTATTGGACTTAAAGGGCATTTACAGATAAACATTTACAAAAGCAAAGAACATGAAATTATACACAATACGACTTAAACATAAAGCTAAGAGTAATGTCATTAAAAAAATATATATGTCGGATTTATCAAAACCCAACTTATACCATTACTCAATAATATACTATGTAGGTACACCGCTTTATCTAGTAACAGCTAGTAGCGGCCCTAGGCCGATAAGACATTATGCCGTTATGATTATATATTTCTTAATAATGTAACTGTGCAAACCCGAGCATAACATTAAATAATTGTTCTATGGAATAGTCACTCAACTTAAATATTTCGATTGTATGATGTACTTACGTAAGTTAATTTTAGCTTACCGTGTCTATTTTTCCGGATCCTGCACATTTCATTTGTTTTTTAAATAGCTTGCAACGCCACAAGCTGGTTCCATTTTTATACATCACATGTTTGTAATACTGCCATCCTGATGATAACAATACATTTCCCCTTCCCCTTTCAATTATTTGAATTGCACTCATTTTTGTATTCTTAAGAGGAGCCGAATAAACTTGCTTGCGAACACATTGCATTGATTTCTCGCACTACAACGACGACATATACTTACGTTTTTCTAACTACCTCCCGATATGGAAAAAATTAATCGATATTACAATAAACGACCGATAGATGTCACTGGCTGTCTCATCAAGTATCGCCATGTAAACTAATTCATTCTCAAAAAATAAATGTTTACTGATTCTATTCGATCACTACATACCTATTAAAAAAATAAATAAAGGTAGACTAAAAAAATATTTGTTGATTTTATTGAATATAATTATTATAAAAACTAAGTGTTTTTAACTCCAATGTTTTTACTACCCTTAAAAATTTCACAAGTGCCTAAAGTAATAATGTGGAACTAGTGATATCTGCAAATTCAACATTAGTTCCATTATTTTTATATTTTTTTAAAAACGGAACTGGTGATAAAAAAAAACAGTCAGTAGTTCCATCATGGAACTGTTAATGGTACTAGTGACAACGAATGAAAATTTTCACTGCTAGCACGTTTTCCTCCGTCACTAGTCGATCACGTTTGAATTCATTATACCACCAATACACAGTTGCCTTGGAAGGGCCTTCATCCATTAATGCAATTTGAAGTCTATCGTATGAATCGTCCGGTTTCAGGCGACACTTGAAATCGTAAAAAATCATGGCGCGAAAATGTTCCCGCCCGGCGCAAATCCATTTTCCAATGAGACACAATAATTTAATTAGCTCGCAAAAAATGTAGAGGGAAATTTTGAAATTGGAACGTACCCATTTTTACTTATAAATAATAATTATTTTTATAATAGTTTATATCTGCCCAGTCTCTCATACAAATAAACTTTTTTCGCAATACTTTCTGAGTGGCCTGGTATATTGTGTCTGCATTTCAACCATACCATTGGGTGTTAAACGTTGATGTGTACACTTTCATACGTTCTGTGTGGTGCCGGACCTAAAGAATAGCACCATCCCATTTCTTCCCGTGGGTGTCGTAAGAGGCGACTAAGGGATTTACTAGAGAATGGGAAGCAGCATTCTCTAGACATTTTACCACCATACTGCAATCACTAATCAAGCAATAAGCTTCTTAAGTTCTAAGTTGAGCTGCACAATTAGTGACAAATGCGTGCACTGACTGGACAGGTCCACTGACACTCAATTTGTGTGGTTCTTTCCTCTAAAGACCATTTCAGATAGCTATCTACATGATCTTCACATGTTGTGACCAAGATTATGTTTGGACTTTAAAAGAGACTGTGACCTCTAAGTTTGTTTCGGCCTGTCTTCTCAGAGTAGTCAGATAGGAAACGCTGACCTCATCTAGGTTTAAAAAATATCATTGATGTTTAAAAGTGTTTGTACAAACCTACTTACAGAAATAAAATCATTTATCAATATGTCTGCCAAACGTGGCAATTATGGCAAATCGTCCCTTTGTGGACGCCAATGTTCAGCAGTGGGCGTCTTACGGCTGTAATGATGATGATGACAACGATTTACACTTTTGTAAAAAGTGTGTTTGTTACAATAATTACATGTTAAATACTTCACATAACACTGCTACAATTTCTGTATGAAACTTGGATGTGGCAGTTTGAACACGGTCTCTCTTGTCAGTGCGAGCTATGCAACAATAGCTTTTATTTTATTTTGTTGCTTGCAGTCAGTGCGATTGGTAGCCTAGCCAACTCTTCAGGGTATATTGGACCTACTTGTGGGGCTCTTTTACATGACTGGTATATGGGCAAAGTGTGTGGTTGTGGGACTGCAATCACTGGTATAATTTCCTAAACTCATACATAATGAAATATCTTTTTTCAGCCTAATCTTTTAGTAAACCAAGACTGTTTCGATTCATACTGTGGGTTTATTAAATCTCCAGTAACCCACGTCAGTATAATTAATGATTGCCCTGCAGAAAGCAACAATATTAATATCAAGCAAGAGTTACCAGCTGTTTGTGAGGGACTAGATGAGTTTATTGAGATCAAGGAGGAGCATCAAAGTGATGGTATGTTTTTCAGAACAAATAATATCATCAATTAATAATATGTTGAAATAAGTTAAAGATTAAATTATTTTATACTAGACTAGATTTTCTATTGATGAAAACTGCATTAAAATCCACTGCGTAGTTTAAAAGATCTAAGCTTACAAATGCGGGAAGCAACTTAGCTTTATACTTTGTAGAGATTAAACAAGAATGTATTAAACTACTTCAAAGTTTTGGTAGTGCTTACTTTAATTCAACTTAACCGAAACTATATTATATTATAAAATAAAACAAATAAGTATTAATATTAAACTAGAACTAATCTTGAGTGTTTTTGTCTACTTACAGAGCTAGAACCGGAAAATTCCCACCAAAGCTATCTAGGCGAAGTAAATACACCAACAAAGTATTATGAATCAGATTCAGATGATGATATACCTTTAATGGAGTTTAAAACTGAAATAGTAGAAGAAGATGTATGTAAGACGAAACAAGAAGCCAGCGAGACTAAACGTAAGTTATAGAAAATTAAACTATAGGCAAGCAGACAGGCCAATGGTTCCTCTACTAGGATGTGTTTACCTAATGGGTGTAGTCTTACACGTGCAATGTTATTGATAACGCCGACGTAATAACGTCCCCGTTGTTTTTGTGCCCCGACGCTACCACAAGCAGTGACAACTAGGGAGCTTGATGAGCTGGCTACCTGTTGCTTAGACAGACATGATTATAACAATGATGGATGCGGTTTTTTCCGCGTGTAGTAACCAGTACGCATGGCACTCAAACGGTTATTTCTAATTGATACAAAGCTGAATCCTTGTAACTATGGATGACTAGCTTTTGCCCGCGACTTCGTCCGCGTAAATGTCGGTTATCGCGGACGCAGACGAAGTCGCGGAATAAAAAGTAGCCATGTCCTTTCTCAGGCTCTAAACTATCTGTGTACCAAATTTCATTTAAATCGGTTCAGTAGTTTTAGCAGGAAAGCGAAACAGACAGACAGACAGAGGTACTTTTGCATTTATAATATTAGTGTGGATTGTGTTAATAATTTCCTTAAACAGGGTTTGTTTGTTTTTTGAGGAAATATTTCCTCAAAAAACAAACAAACCCTGTTTAAGGCAATTGGAACAGACCATATCTTCGGCTTATTGCAAGAAGTCATTATGTGACAAATTCACTATTCTGAGATAAACGGTATTTTAGTTTGAATTAGTTAGTGGTTATGTTGATTTGCCCATATTATCCTAAATATAATTACGGTGGTGAAAAATTAAATGTTTTCAATTAGATTAATATACAGGGTTATTTGTAAAACACCGGCAACCTCTCAGGTCTATGTTACTAACATCATAATCAACAACTTTTGTTCTGTGACTTTTAAAAATTCATCACATTTTAGTTCATCAGATTTTCAAAAAAAATAAAAATATTTAAATTGAACGCTCTAAATGTTACGGAGTCTATGCGAAGCAAAAGAAAGCGATAGTATATAGCAAGGGGAGCGGGGTTAGGGCGGCGGGGGCGCTTGAACTTGACCTATTTACAGGCAGCCGATTTTTGTATGAAAATCTGATGCACTAAAATATGATGAATTTTTAAAAGTCACAGAACAAAAGTTGTTGATTATGATGTTAGTAACATAGACCTGAGAGGTTGCCGGTGTTTTACAAATAACCCTGTATATATGAATAAAAACAAGTGAGAGTCGCTAGTCCTATAAAGTTACGTATTTTTTTAAAATAAAAAATAAAAGTTAATGACTTCTGGCTACTGTAAGTCTGTTCGGTATGGTGGTACGGTTCGGTGAATTAATTATTTCTTAAATTGTAAAAAAAACAACGAAACTCAATCAAACCTTTATTAATAAAAGGGGTAACCAGTATTATAATGAACAAAACTATGCTAGTCATTAAAACAAATTAAATTCTTCAAAACAAACAAAATATCAATTTTTTATCACAAAAAAAACTTCCCATGTAAGTCAGTCTTCGAATAAACAGGTAATTAACAGAGCTCTTACATAAATAGTTTACCTATAGACCAATTCAAATTAATAAGCATTTGGAAATTTAATAATGAAAACGAAATAAATTCGGAAAAATAAACAAAACAATTATATCTTAACACTTGCAATAGCTAGTAGGTACCTATTGCATAGTCTCAAAAGTTATCCATAATAATAATGTTAAACTTAAATTATTTTTTTCTTTGTCATGTAAAATATTATACCAAATGGTTGTAGTTCTGCAGATATAATTCTTTCGTTGCGCAGGTCGCTGGCTGTCCGCGGCAACATGCTGGCACGCAGGTTTGCACGCTGTACTGAATCTGTTAAGATAACGCTTTTTAAGGCCTTCTGCCAGTCGTTCTACACGTGCAGCCTGTGGACCAAATTTACCCAGCGGGCATACAGCGACCTGCGTGTACAATACAATAACGCATTCAGGGTGCTTTTGAGACCGCCATGGAGTTGTAGCGCGTCAGGTATGTTCGCGGAGGCGTGCGTCGATGGGTTTGCCGCGATCATGCGGAGGCGCTGCGCTTCCATGGTTGAGCGCTTGCGGTCCTCCTCCAATGGCATCCTGAATGTGTTCGCAGACCGGTGGGACTCTCCCCTCTTGCGAAGGTGGCTGAGAGTTCATACACACGTATGAAAATGAACTAATGAACCACTGCACGATCAGTTCAATGGTTCATTCGTTTATTTTATTTTTATTTTCTTTGTTTATTTAATACTAACATTAGAGTAAGTTGTTTTTTATTACTAACATCATATGGATTTATTTCCGAAATAAATATTTTGAATTTGAATTTGAATTTGTAAATGGAAGCTTCCTGGTATATATGCTTTTTAAGAGAATAGCTATTAGTGAAAATGAGTTCTGTATAATATTTATGTTGTTTTTTGAATAATTATGTATTTCATAAAAATAACTAGGTTAGTGATTCTTTGTAAATGTCTGACTTCCAAAGTTGCAGTTATGGATTTTATGGCAAGGACGTAACGCCTAAAATAGAAATAGAAATAAAAATAAGAAAAATTAGATAATAAAAATATAATAGAAATTAGTGTGATTTTTCATTTTGTAGGATGTGTCCAAAGGAGTCCATTATAGATAAAAACGGATTAAGTGATTTTTGCGGTTAATGAGTTCTTGCACTAAGCCGACGATATGGTCTGTTCCAAGTACAGTTCTGTTCATCATGTCTCTGGTTATTAAGCATGTTATTCAGTGTCACCAGAAACCTTCATTTTCGATCTTAGTGTAAATCATGCGAAGCGCTATTTTTTATTCGTGTGCATGTCAACCTGCTTCCTGCATTGTAGTTACCAGATGTATAATTGCAGGGGCTACCGTAGCGAAGAAACAGAAACAAGACACACAGAGAACAAACCTAGAGGATCCAGTAACACCCAAGCAAACAACAAATGAAAAATCAGACACGACAGTGAACTGTAAAACTAAAAGATATACGTCTAAACCTGATGATAATTTCAAAGAGCCATATAAATGTGATCAGCGTACACACACTTGTGAAATACCTTGCAAGTCTAAATGCAGTTTTAATCGAAAATATGATGTAACAAAAGATATTCGCATACGCACCGGTGATAAACTTTACAAGTGTGATGTATGTGATCGTTTTTTTAGTGTAAAGGGTCAATCAATAATCCATATGCGTACACACACTGGTGAAAAGCCGTACGAGTGTGAAGTATGTGATCGTTGTTTTAGTCAAAAGAGTCATTTAATACGACATGTTTTAGTACACACTGGTGAAAAATCTTACAAGTGTGATACCTGTCAGCGTAGTTTTCGCCAAAACGTTAATTTAATACGCCATATGCGTATACACACTGGTGAAAAACCTTACAAGTGGGATACATGTAAGCGTAGTTTTAATTCAAAAGGTCATTTAACACATGTTTTAATAGACACGGGTGAAAAGCCGTACAAGTGTGAAGTATGTGATCGTTGTTTTACTCTAAAGGGTGATTTAAAACGACATGTTTTAATACACACTGGTGAAAAACCTTACAAGTGTGAAGTATGTCATCGTTGTTTTACTCAAAAGGGTGATTTAACACGACATGTTTTAATACACACTGGTGAAAAACCTTACAAGTGTGAAGTATGTGATCGTTGTTTTACTCTAAAGGGTGATTTAAAACGACATATTTTAATACACACTGATGAAAAACCTTACAAGTGTGATACATGTAAGCGTAGTTTTAATTCAAAAGGTCATTTAAAACGACATGTTTTAACACACACTGGTGAAAAACCTTACAAGTGTGAAGTATGTGATCGTTGTTTTACTCAAACGGGTGATTTAACACGACATGTTTTAAAACACACTGGTGAAAAACCTTACAAGTGTGAAGTATGTGATCGTTGTTTTACTCTAAAGGGTGATTTAAAACGACATGTTTTAATACACACTGGTGAAAAACCTTACAAGTGTGATACATGTGAGCGTAGTTTTAGTCAAAATGGTCATTTAACCCTTTAACCGCGCGTGTCGCATATATGCGACAAATATTTCCGTGTCCCTACCGCGCGTGTCGTATTTCTGCGACAGAGAACATGCATGATTTTTTCGTTCTATTTTCGTCCTATTAATTGCGTGGTACAACTAAAACTATTATTAAATAGAGCTATTATTTACAACAATTACTTAAAATTATGTGTCATAACTCTAAGCATTCAAAAAACTTAAACAAAAATAAGTAATTGGCAGCTTGAAATTTTCTTCGGCGTCTATCGCGCGCGTCGCATAAATATGACCATAGGGATGGGATACAATGCAATGCGCATTTTAAAAACGAAATAACAAACAGTTAAATAATCAGGTATAATGCATCATTCAGCATAAAATAAACGGTGTCATACCAAATAAAGTTAAATTTAACATATTGCCTTGTGTTATTAATTCTTTTCCTTATTATTCATAAGAAAAATATCCCTCACGATCTTTGTATAATGCCAACATTTGACGTTAGTTCCCATCCCTTGACTCCTATGCTTGCAACATATTTCTCTAGTTAGTCTAGCGCGGCTGTCACATTAATACGACCACTGCCTACGTCACAAGCGGATCAAACGAATGGAAAGTTCCATTAATGTTGTTCGTTGGTATTTGTGCATTGTCGATAAAATAGTCACATTTCAATTTTCAATAATGACGACTACTGAGGAATTATTAAGAATATTAGAAGGTGACGACGACGAGTGTGACGACGAATTGGAATTATCCGATTCGATAGAATTTAGAAGTGATGGAGAGGTAAGTACCTATTTCAATTTCTTCTTAGGTTATTTGCACATTATTCAGTAGGTATAGGTATAAATAAGACTTTCGTTGGGTTTAGGTAACTCCTTGATGAATCGAAATAGTATTTTAAATATTGTGATGTAATTCTGTTATTACCTATATTACCTACTTAACTACCTACATATCCTATTGATTGTTCAAATTTGGAACCGTGTTGTATGTTGTCCTTACCATTATTAAGGTACTGTGACAGTACCTACCAAGCCGGACAGGCACTCGCACTCGCGTTTGTCTCTTTTTCTCTCTCTCTCTCTCTCTTTCATAAATCATTATTCGAGTTTGGGTGTAGCTGTTTTGTGTCCGTGACTTGTGTGTTTGTGAAGTCCCAAGCTACACAGGAATTATTCCTAGTGCATGAGTTATCTTTAAAAAAAAGATAACTTTAATAAGCGTTCTGCACACGATGCCGTCACCGCGCCGTCGCCGCGCCGACGCCCGCCGCACAGTTACACTGTAGAATACGAGTCGCGCGAAGCCCGCCACCGCGCGCGTTCCCGTCCCTGTCTGTTTGATTCATTCCATTAGGTACCGGCTGCGTGCGATCTCGCGGCGTGCACGTTCGTACGCGGTCGGTAATGGAATCAATGGAATGAATCAAACGAGACAGGGACGGGAACGCGCGCGGTGGCGGCGCGGTGGCGGGCTTCGCGCGACTCGTATTCTACAGTGTAACTGTGCGGCGGGCGTCGGCGCGGCGACGGCGCGGTGACGGCATCGTGTGCAGGAACGCTAACTAGGTTCCTTTTTGTTAAAGTTATATACCTACCTAATGAATATAAAAAATAATATACTTACGTAATAAATTTTAATTTGTCATTTCAGGATCATGACGACAATGAAGGCATTAATTGGACGTTAGACATAACTGTACCTGATAAAGAAAACTTTGACGAATTTATTTCGGGGGTATCACCTTCAGTACCTTTGAGCAGCGACTCCTCGGAACTGGATATTTTTGAACATTTTTGTGGCAATGATTTAGTAGAAAAAATATGTTATTTTACTAACAAATATCACCAATTCTATGTCAGGCATACGGATCTAAGGGTGTACGCTCGTTTAAAAAGGTGGCAAGATGTGACTGTTCATGACATTTATATCTTTTTAGCCCTTACGATGCTCTTTACAAGGAATAAAAGGCTCACTATTGAAGAACATTGGTCTGTAGACCCCCTTTTAAATAGTCCCATATTTCATAGTATTATGTGTAGAGATAGATATTGCGCAATACTGGCAATGCTTTCATTTTCTGAAGTACACGATGTAAGTAATTTATCAAGATTATATAAAATTGAAATGATGATTGACCACGCACGACAAAAATTTCGACACACATTGGTCCCCGGAGGCAAACTATGCATTGATGAAAGCATTGTGCCTTTCAAAGGTCGTCTGGTAATCAAACAATATTTGCCAAAAAAGCGAAACAGATTTGGAATAAAACTTTTTGTTTTGTGTGATGTCGAATCAGGGTTTATAATTGATTTCATTGTTTACTGTGGTTCACAAACACAAATAGAGCATGTACCAAATTTAGGTATTACAGGATCAGTAGTCACTGAACTGGTACAAGGTTATTATCATAGTAATCGAGAGCTATATGTCGACAATTGGTATTCTAGTCCGCGACTTTTTCTTTATTTAAAACAAAGAGGCATTTATGCATGCGGTACGGTCAAAAGTAATAGGAAACATATGCCAAAATTCAAAAAACTTAAGCGTGGAGAAATAGAAGCATTTTCATCTCCTCCTCTTTTAGCGTTAAAATGGCAAGACAAAAAAGCTGTTACCATGCTGTCTACCATACATGATGACAAAATTGTTCCGTCAGACAATTTGGATCATTTTTCTGGTCTGCCTAAATTAAAGCCGCAATGTGTAATAGATTACAATAAAAATATGGGTTCGGTGGACATCACCGACATGATGATGAGTAGCATAGGTTGTATAAGGAAAACTAGGAAGTGGTATAAAAAATTAGGCTTCCACATCATCGATTTGTTTATGCTTAATGCTTTTTATTTGTTCAGAGTCTTAAAAAATAACAAAAAACATAGTTTTGCAGATTTTCAATTAAATGTGATACGGCAACTTTTAGAAAAAAATAAAAGATTAATTGCAAATACTAGCCCAGCGTTCACTTCTGGTACTCAGTCCAATCCTCCTCGCAGTCTACATATCGATGCTTTGGCACATTTTCCTGTACGAATTCCCAGTGGCAAAAGTCAGCGTTGTAAAGTATGCGCGACTAAGAATAAAAGATCACACACACGGTATATGTGTAAAACGTGTAATGTTTATCTTTGCGTTGACACATGTGCTGCGGAATACCATAGATAGAAGCTATAGACTAAATATCGATAGTTTAAGTAAGTAGGTAGATCATCCTGTCACTAATTTCTTTTCTTGCGTTGCTCTATTTAGTCTGTGTTCAACTTCACTTTGTCCATGTCAAACACACCGAGCCCACGTCTTTTTTTACGGTTCAGTGCAAGTGTTATGCGAATTGAACCCTAGTTATATTATACACCTTGAACGTCACAGTTTTGTTGAGCATTAAATTTAAATTTGATAGAAAACGAAATGACATCGAAAAGTAAGTAAATTGTGCCAAATTGATACTTGTAGCCTTTGATTATACACATCCTGTAGCCATTTTTATAGGTACTTATTTATATTTAATTGCTTTTAAGGAAAGTATGACGAGTCTCAGGAATGTAGTCAATCAATTTTGGATCCAACTAGCGATAGTCAAGACGAAATGAATCTTGAAGATGTAGAAGATGTATGTTTGCCTTCGTCGGTAGCACAATCCCAGTTATGTTACTATGTACCACATGACGGTGACTTACGAAGTACAGATAGTACGCCTGATTTATTTGTATCAAGAGGAACACAAACTCTAACAAAAATATCAAGTGTAGGCACACAATACGAAGCGATCAGCACTGACCTAATTTCAAAAACGGCAAAAATATTAGCCGAAAAACATTTCGGTACTAATGTGACTCGCACGAATAAATTTATAGAAACGTACACACATTTTGTGACATCTATAATACGTCTGATAAAAACAGACAACGAATAATTTTATGAATCATGTACCTACTACTTGTTACCTACTGTTTGACTGATTAATTGTCCTTTTTTTTGTTTTTAGCTTATGACTGCGTAATTCTAATTATAGTTGTTGCAATTCACGAGCGCACTCAAGCCTTTGCGTGTAGGTTTCGTGTACGTACACGTCACGTAGGTACACATTGCACTTGTGTGTGTGCCCGACGAAGCGAACAGTTGCGCGCGGACGTCATTCATAGGTAGTTACAAATAGGTAACAGTTCAACACACATCTAAATGAAAAGTGCGCTCGTGAATTGTAACAACTATAACCTACTTATTATAAATGCGTAAATCATTGCATTTGATCTAATAGGTAATCAAAACTTATTAGGTATTTTATAGTATACTGAGGAATATGTGTAAATGAATGTGATGTAAAGTATTATACTCCATTTGTTTAGGTAATTAAATAAAGGTAAACAAAAAAACCACGTGCCGTGGTTATCCAACTAAACATAATACCAGTCTATTCAGTTGTCATGCTACGTCACAGTTGTACTCTTCAATTTAGCAACGTTATAATTCGTTAATAATGTTGCTAAATTGAAGAGTACAACTGTGACATAGCATGACAAGTGAAGTGAGTGATATTACGTTTAGTCGGCTAACTAAGTCACGTGGTTTTTTTGTTTACCTTTATTTAATTACCTAAACAAATGGAGTATAGTAACTGGTAAGCAAAAACAAAAAAAACAATTGTGATTCAAAGATTTATTATACTTAGTTTGATTTGAAAAGGAAAAAGTCGAATAATAAGAGATTATTTTGATGTAAGTAATTAAAATTTAGATAATAAGATTAAACAATTGTGATACAAAGATTTAGCCATTGCTGTTGTAGGTAGATTTATAAGAAAAGAAAAAAAGTACCTAGTCGATTAATAAGAGATTATTGTGATGTAAACAATTCGAATTTAGTAAGGTTAAACAATTAGTAACTGTTAAAAACATTTACTTATTAGCTTAAAGATGAACGATTGTGATACGAAGAAAGTGATTAGGGTGGTTAATTTAAAGGTCCTACAAACAGGCGCGACACGCGACACAAAAACATGAGCGGTTTCTTTGTGTCGCGCCTGTTTGTAGAAGCCATAAGGCTGATTTAAAATAAAAACATAAAAAATTCTTTGACTTTTTTTTATCGATACAACGATTGCCCCTCCTTATTTATTGTAGGTATTATTTTGTCGATTTGTAGCCTCGCGCTAGGGGCACGACAATTGATATTTAGCCAAGCGGTTAAAGGGTTAAAACGCCATATTCGTATTCACATTGGCGTAAATCCTTACTAGTGTAAAGTCTGTCAGCTTAGTTTTAAAGAAAAGGGTTTAATTTGCAAAGCCATATGCGTACACACACTGGTATAAAACTTTGTCCTTATTTCTAGAGTTAACAGTGTGAATATCTCTCTTTTAGCGTATTAGTGTATATTTTGCCTAATATACAAGATGTTGACGAAAATGAATTGTGATGCCACCCTACGAATACCAATGTCTTTAAAAAAGTTTCTTAGGGAACTGGCACCTTGCTGGTAAATTGCTCGAACAGCTCTTTGCTGAAGAACAAACATGTTTTGAATATCAGCGGCTTTGCCCCACAGTAGCCGCCTGCTGGGGAGTTTGTTGCGCTTATTCTTCTTCTCAGCTAAAACTCTAGTAAGTGGTTAAGTGCGGGCGTTTGGGGGGACTGTCTTATGTAACTTTGACATTCAAAAAGTGCTGACTCTCTCAGCCTAGTTTGAATAAATGACTTGACTTGACTTGATTTTCAGTAGAATACCGTGAGACATAACGCTGTGGAAATAATTAAAGTAAACTAACCGAGCTGTATCCACGTCAGTATATTGTCTTACTTTTCCGACGGCGTAGGTGGCTGAACTGAGACTCCCCGCTAGGCTTGAAATATGTGGGCCCCACTGAAGTTTGCCATCTACTGTTATGTTACGAAAAACTACCGAGTCTACAGTTTTAACCACCTCTTTATCTGTGCCGATGTTGGGACCTAGATTTCTAACATTCGATAAGGCAAATTTTACACATTTCGTTTTCTTCGGTTTAGAACAACTTTATTTCTCATAAGAATTGCAAAACAAATCACTTACTGAGAAACAATATTTAAAACTAAGATTAAAATTAGAGCGCACAGATGTACGTATATAAAATAACAAAACAAAACAAAATAGCAAAAAAGATAAAAAGGAAATTACGTGGGTAAACAGATAACAACTCGAACAAAACACAACATGGATGTGAGTTTGATTTTTACTGGATGTGGCATTGATGGCATAGTCTAATAAAAGTAAGTAGGTAAGTTTATTATAACAAGACCATTTTATTTTTAGTTTATTACTCTTTTTATACACATTTTGGGTACTTATACAGTTTATAAAAATATTTTTGGGTATTGGATTTTATTTATACAAACTTGATACGACAGAGGGGCTTTCCTTTAAACTGCCTATACTAAGGACCATGTTCAAGCCCTGTACCAAAAATCAATTAGTAGTTAGTAGTAGTAGTTTAGTCGCAAATGATTTTTTAAGATATTGCTCTGTTTGAACACGATGTATCTTTTCTAACAGCTGATTATGCCTATACGCATAGGTCATGCACCTTAAAATGATAAATTTGAAATGCGCTGTTGCCGCTCTGATCCAAGTCACAAGTAAAACCAAATATTTTCGCTAAAAGATGGCAATGCAAACAAAGAAGCAATGAATACACACACTTACACTTTTATTACGAGAGTGACAGTTATACAAAAATTCCCGTGCGTAAAAGAAATAGAAATACGTCACTGTTTTGCTACTGCATCTAAGATCTTTGCGATCGGCCTAAAAAACTTGTTTATTCAGTTCGCCGGCGCGATCCTGCCGCGAATGTGCGTTTCGTAAGACCTCCCGCGCAGATTTTGTTTTGCGGAACTCGCGTGCTGACAATTGTGATTTTTAGTTTAAGACAAACAGTATTTCTTTTTTTTTATTGTGACAGTGTCCTGTAACGTAACGTAACTTGGGATTATTATTATTCAGTGTTAGTTTTTTTTTGTGAAACGACTCGACTGTTCCACGATCACGATTTCCAGACCTCGCTCCCATGGATTTCTTTTTGTTCACATTAAGGGTGAAGTGTATGCCTCTGAGGTAAATACAATTGTTGAACTATAAAATAGGATTATTTTAGCATTTTACAAAATTAAAGTGCTTAGCGACGGACAGTGATGTAATTAGAAAAATAAATAATAATATTCTCCGTCGGTATAATTTGTGCATTAACGTGAATGGAGGACACATCGAGAATTTAAAAAAAATTGTGATCTTGTGACTGTTGTGCGCGTATTTCAAAACCTAACATAAAAACCCAGCGCGTCAGCCGCGCGGCCGCCCTCTTTGATACGAGATAACACACGCCGCACACGCGCGCGCGCGCCTTTGTCGTTCTTACCTAGGTATCTAAGGTCAGTTAAATTTATTTATAAAGGGTGGTTGCGTTTTACTCTGATTTGTAAGCTATTTAGTTTGTTTGGAAAAAAAAATCTAATTTATGGTGCTTTTTACACGCTTTATATTAGCTTCACTTGTATGTTTGTATATTTGTATGTTTGTATGTTTGTATATTTGTATGTTTGTTTGTAACCGACTCCTTATAGCGCGATTTTGACCCACTTTAAACGACCAGATTTTATTCAAACTTTGCACACCTGTCAAAGACCGATGACAATGCAATAATTTCATAAATTTGTGCCATTATCCTTGCCAGGGTTACCAGGACAGCAAAAAAACTGTCACAAACTACGCTGACATTCGTCTCAAAATTCGAAATACCCTTAAAAATAGAAAATAAATAATAGTTTAAAAAAACTAAAAAACACGCTTCCATTAAAAACCAAATTAAAAAGTACAAAATAATGGAAAAAAAGCGTGGGGTGCTGATATCAATAAAAAAATACCTTAAAAAGCACCACACGCTTTTTTTCCATTATTTTGTACTTTTTAGTTTGGTTTTTAATGGAAGCGTGTTTTTTAGTTTTTTTAAACTATTATTTTTTGTAAAAAAGTTTTTTTATTTTTATACCGTATCGAATTAATACTAAACACGTATAGTATACGTAGTGTAATTTAATGCCCCTCTGTCATATCAACTCCGTATGTATATTTTAAATTTAGAGGGATATAGTTAATTTATATATTATACTAGCTTTTGCCCGCGGCTTCGCCCGCGTGGATGTCGGAAATTAATGGAAGACGACGTACTACCGCGATAAGAATGTGTTATTCCATGTTATATAGGTAATATAGACTCTGTGTGCTATTTTCGATCCAGACCCATTCAGCCATTTTTGCGTGATTGAGAAACAAACAACCAATCATACATATTTTCACATTTATAATATTATTAGTAGTAGGATTATAACTCTTATTACTTAGGATTCATAGTTTATGAGAACATCATGTGTGTTGGTGTTTTTAAAATAAGAGTAATAGTATTCAGAGTAAGAAGACTGCGACATAGGGCTTGGTTTAGTTGAATATAAGTCTTCCTGGTTTTTCTTAACGCTCCTATTTTACTTATACAGACACTCAATCATTTACCAGACACCGAACATAATTATAGGAATAGTACTTTTGCCAGTGGCTTGGCCCGTATAGCTGTCGGAAAATATCACCAGGGAACCTACTACCGGGATAAAGTAAGTATCCTATCTGTTACATATCCATGATATAATATATCTTTGTGCCAAATTTGATCTAAATCCGATTGGCCGTCTTTGCATCATTGAGAAACAAACATCCAAAAATCTAAACATGTAAGCCATTTCGCGGTCTCTTACTTGGAATAATACTATTAGGTTTATATTGACTATAATGAACACACATGATATTCGCAATGACTATGAAGCCAAAGTAATATGAATTACAATCCTACTTTCCTGTACTACCCGGCCGCTGCAAACGGATGGACGGGACGGACGTACGACCCTCCAACTGCTCTGCGCCCGCTTTTTAAATCTCTAATATCTTCTAAGACAGGGCTGGATTACTATTATTAGAAATTAATTAAATTAATTAATTAAGAACCAATAAACGTATAAAGAAATGGTTACCCTGTATTTTTTTTTTACTTGAAAACTGAAAATATGTTTCTGCGGCCCTCTAACTTTTGTAGTAAAAATTAGCCCGCGAAGGTATGTAGCTTGGACAGCCCTGTTCTAAGATATTCATTTAAATTACATGCTGTAAACGGCCATATTGATCTATATTAAATGCACAATGTATATAAGGCAATTAATTTGATAAGGATTAATGCTGTATTGTTTAAAATCGCTTCGTAAATAAGCCCTTATTTCTCGTAAAAACTAAAAGATAAAAAATGGTTATTGTGGGATATCCCTAAGAGATAGACATATACTATCCGCTTGATGTAAAAGCGCGAATCCTTCCTATTGCGACATTTTTGTAGGCCTTTTTAAGGTGTACAATACTGTAGTACATTATTTTGATCTATTTTGTAGGATTCAGCCAGGGTTTTTCGAATTTTGAGACGAATTTCAGCGTAGTTTATGACGTATGTCACCGTAGTTTTCGAAAACAGTTATTTTTCTCTAAAATAAAAGAATATTTCTAAAATATAAGTAGCCTAAGTTACTCCTTGTTACATCGGCTATCTGCCAGTGAAAGTCCCGTCAAAATCGGTCCAGCCATTTCAGAGATTAGCGGGAACAAACAGACAGACAGACAGACAAAAATTTAAAAAATTGTTGTTTTGGTATATGTATCGTGTATACATCCATATACACTTAGAAAAAAGTGGTTATTTTAATATTAAAAACAGACACTCCAATTTTATTTATTTGTATAGATATATTATACATATTTTATATATTATATTTATTTATTAACTTATTTGTATGTATTAATTGTGTGAGTTTTTAGTAGCTTTTTGAACCGGGTATAACTTGTTTCCTTCTTTATTACTGATGGTAATTTATTATAAATTGTAACACCCTCATACTCCAAATTTCTTGGCATTGAGAACTAGGTTATTTGCCGTAAACCAATCGGTAAACATTGAGAGTGCACTGTTCACGTCGTAAAAATCTTGTCTGTTCCTATCTAAATTAAAAATATGAGTACTATCATCCGTTTATTCCCGGTCGTCCCCACTGGGTACGAGTGGCAAAAAAAAGTTTCGTTCTTCCCCAGTGGTGACGATTTAAAATCTTTTAATTACGACTTTCTGAGCAAGAGTGAACAATGTTTTTGTACAAAAATAATTTTAAAAGACTAAGGCAATTAGTACAGTTTTTGAGAATCACAGGTAATCAACGTATTTACAATAATATTCTCTCAAAATTATGCATCATAGGTAGAGATGGGTAGTGGATAAATACTCGGAGGATAAATACTCGAGTACTCAGTTTTTACTCATTTTTATCGAGTATTTACCCAAAATGATGGATAAATATATTTTTTGTGCATTTGATGATTCTTTTATAATGTTTATTACTTGTACTGTTATTTGAACTTTCCTAAATACTATCTTTTGACATTATTTAGTTCTGTCATCAATTGCCAGGGCTATAATTGTGTCAGGAGCAAGGAACTTATACCCGACCCCTGGAATGTGCAATGTCAATTTGACACCATTATAAAAATAAACCATATGAATATGACTCTTAAGTTCTATAACAGACAATCACATGGTCAAAGAGAAATTCGGTCCGAGAGAGAAAGCGTTTCGAGAGCCCTGTGTCCCTTTCTAAAGTGATGCTAGGAGGATTATTCCCAATTCTTGAAGTAGGGTGCCCATAATGAACGAAACTATAAGATTATTTACATAATACATTATATGAATAGTCCGATATCCGAGTCTTCAACGTAAGCACAATTACGCTTGTCTGTTATAGGTATTTTATGTTTATACTAGGCTGATTTTAACGTTTATTTTAGTAATATGAGTGTTGAGACCCGTGGTTGAGACTGTTCTGTAGTACAAGCCACGCATACCTATAACTTTACAAGGAATGATGTACCGAATACTTAGTAGACGTGATCATGAAATTTGACATTTCCCGAGGAACATTCTAGGGAAATGGCGAAAAAGTTTCGACTACCCATGTTAATCACTGATTTAGGTGTGTCACTTCGTTTATTTTAAATGAATTTAAAAAATATAATTTCAGACTCAGCAGTGGTGGCCCAGTGGTAAAGGCCGCCACTTACGAGTAGTAGGTCGTGAGTTCAAACCCAAGCAGGCGCATTACTTTGTGTAAATTAATAAGATTCACACGAAATGCAACTTATTAAAATCATTGCGTATCATCTTACCGCCCGTATAACGAGCCACGGTAAAACTCAAACATTGAAAATTATAGGTCACAAATCAACTTTAAGACAGAAATTGCATAAAACTGTTTTATTTAGTCATGTGTGACCCTAACCGTAAATATCTACCAAATAAATATTTATAAATTCTCCATAATGCGTTTTACTTTAATCTATCCTTAAAGCATATTTTTTTTTAAAATCAAATTATTGGTTAATATATTATACCCTATTATATTAGTATCTACCTACATCATATTGCTTGGTCACCCTAATAAAAGGGACAGAGGGCTCTCGCGAAGCTATCTCGCTCGGACCGCACATTGACAGCCTGTGCGCATTCCAGGGGTCGGGTATAAGTTCCTTGGTCAGGAGTCCTTCTGTCTCTAATAGAACATGCTCGTACTTATTTTTTTTAGAAACTTTCTTTAATGAGAGTGTACAGAATCGCCACACAGGTGAATTTCTCCGTGAAGAAGTTCTAAAAGACATTATAAATACGGCGAAGAAAAGTTTGGTGTTGTTAGTGACCACGCTAGAAACGCAATCAGTAAAAGATATTCACTCTTTAAACTGCGAAGCACGCACTATTAATTTGCTGACTCATGGGTCTGAAATATGAAGATTTCAACAATTTTATACACTATGCAGAATAATAAAATCTTTGAAAAAATCAAAAGAACTGGTATTATACTCCATTTGTTTAGGTAGTTAACTAAAGGTAAACAATCTTGATATGTCTTTTTATATAAAATAAATCGTATAAAAGACCAACAAATATTATTTAAATTAAGTTACTTACCTAACATCGGTTTAAGTAAATACCTAATTGTAAACATTTTTACACGCTTTATATTAGCTTCACTTGTATGTTTGTATGTTTGTATATTTGTATGTTTGTATATTTGTATGTTTGTATATTTGTATGTTTGTTTGTAACCGACTCCTTATAGCGCGATTTTGACCCACTTTAAACGACCAGATTTCATTCAAACTTTGCACACCTGTCAAGGACCGATGACAATACAATAATTTCATAAATTTGTGCCATTATCCTTGCCAGGGTTACCAGGACAGTAAAAAAACTGTCACAAACTACGCTGACATACGTCTCAAAATTCGAAATACCCTAAAAAATAGAAAATAAATAATAGTTTAAAAAAACTAAAAAACACGCTTCCATTGAAAACCAAACTAAAAAGTACAAAATAATGGAAAAAAAGCGTGGGGTGCCTGATATCATTTAAAAAATACCTTAAAAAGCACCCCACGCTTTTTTTCCATTATTTTGTACTTTTTAGTTTGGTTTTCAATGGAAGCGTGTTTTTTAGTTTTTTTAAACTATTATTTTTAGATTCAATTTTTAGACAGTTTTTTAGATAAAAGACATGTTAAGATTGTTTACATTTAGTTAACTACCTAAACAAATGGAGTATAGTGCAAGCATTGTAAAACAAAGGAAATCGGGAGCGAAGTTAAAGCTGCCATGATGCACAAGATGGGGCACCTGATAAATACAAAAGCCACTCTCTTAGTGTTAACAATAGAGGATTTTGTCATGTCAAATGACACAAGCAGCTTTTCTTTTTGTGGGATTGTATAAATCAATGCTTCTCTCTTTCAAATAGAGCCCAACAAGCGCCCACCTAGTGTATATCATCTTCTAGGATAAGAAATCTAAAATGAGGTTTATTTTAGGTCTAATTAAGTTTCTTGATAATAAAACCAAGAACCAAATTCTCTCAGCAGTGGCAAAAAGGGTAACGATTGCCTTTAAATTTTTCCGCTTATCTACTTGACTCAAAGCTTGCTGCTTGGCACGTGGTTCGGAGCAATGAGGTAAATATCGTGAGGAAAGTATTGAGTATGAATGTCGATGACTAAAAGAGTAGGGAGAGACCAAAGAACCGATGGCTGAACTGTGTGAATAATATGGATAGAAAGGGTATGAAGATGGCGACTAATAGCGAAGTGTGGAAGAAAAAGACAAGTTGCACCGACCCCAAATAAATTAGGATAAGGACAGAAGTACGATGATAATGATATAAATATAAATATCTTAGGACAACCAACACACAGTTATCTGATCCCAACCTAGGCAGAGCCTGTACTATGGTAACCAGACAACTGATAAACATACTTATATATTACTAAATACATACATATTATAGATAAATTACACCCAGACACAGAACAAATGATCGTGCTCATCACACAGAGATTTGTCCTGGGTGGGAATCGAACCCACGACCTCAGTCTTAGCAGTCAGGGTCACTAACCACTAGACTAACAGGCAGTCATGATGATGATCTGCTTCACCCAAAGACTAAAGGTCGAGTTAAATCAAGACAAACTGGATGCCATAGATTTTATAAACGGAATGTCGAAATGGTTAGTTGAATGTGGAAGTACATACAACAACATTCGCTGCATAAGGCCAGGAAAGGTTGTTGGTGAAAACCTTTTATTTGGAAGAACATTAACGAAATAAGCCCCTTAGCCGAGCGCGAGGGAGAGGCAATCTCTGCGCTCCCACGCCTCTAGCCACCGCAGGAGACTCCACTGGTGTCAGGAGTCAATTGCAGAGTCCCGTCCACCGTAGGCACGGGCTTGTAGGCTTGGATCGACGGCGCGTTGTGTGCCTCAAAGAGATGTCAGCATTTTAGATGGGGTCCGCTTGGACCGGTGCCTGCCAGGGTCGCGGATTTGTTCGATAGTTACCGTGGCCCTGGCATAGGCAACTGAAGGACCACGGGTGGGTTTTAGTCAGTAAAAGTCTGACAGGCCCTTCTCCTCCACCCAGAATGGGAGACGTCATTTGATGATTCCCACCCAAAAAAAAGCCTGATGGAAAGAGCTATGTTTTTTGACAAACTTATCTAAACTAGCAGTGAGTATTCTTTCAACACCGTATACTTCTGTAGCAACAGAAAGGCTTTTTAAACTACACATAAATATTCATAGATAAAAAAATGTGACGACAGAAAAAGCGGTAAAACTTGCATTTATTAAATATAATTGGTTTATTTTAAATGATTGAAGTGATTATTTTCTGACGAACTCTAGTCGTGATTATT
The DNA here is from genome assembly GCA_947507805.1 of Aporophyla nigra. Taxonomy (NCBI): domain Eukaryota; kingdom Metazoa; phylum Arthropoda; class Insecta; order Lepidoptera; family Noctuidae; genus Aporophyla; species Aporophyla nigra. Next base: position 7,568,317 of record OX382319.1, on the reverse strand, counting down.
GGAAATATAGACTTTTTAACTGTTAAAGTACGGTACACAACCTTCTTTTTTTAAATTTTAAATAATTTCAATATTTTTCTTTGTAAAATGACAAAATTTTCGTTAATGAAACTCGAAATAGTATTTATCCGCTGTTTTGGATAAATACTCAGTAAAAATGGATATTTATCGAGTATTTATCCATTTTGAGTATTTATCCGGATAAAATCCCAACACTAATCATAGGTAATCAACTTATTTACACAAATTCTTACAGTTTTAAGGTTCGTATCACAGATAATCAACGAATTAAAATATTTGAAACACTATTTAGGTAGTCACTACTGCTCTCTAAGACCATCTTACTATCATCTATTCGGTAATTGTAAGTAGTTATGTTGATGTAGTAACAAACAATAGATCCCCCCAGTGGGTTCTCGCATTGACGAGGCGGGGGGGCTCAGTAGCCGTGGTTTGGAACCCCACGGTGAAGCTAAGAGGAACCCGAGGAGGGGCCGCTCGTCGGGGCTTTTCCGCTCGAAGCCGGCGATGTGGTGGCCAACGCGGTGTCGTTTGGCGACCGCGTTGGAGGCCGCGGTGGGAGAGGAGTGCCGGTATTGAGGTGCGCCGCTCTCTCTACCTTCCGTGGCCTGAGCGGGGTGGCCACCGTCCGATGGCAGACGCGGAGGGGCCGCAGGGGAGGTGGTATAGCGGAGGGAGTGGAGGGAGTGTTGGTATAGCGTTGGCCACTCTCCCTATTCCCTGCGGCCGAGGAGTGGTAGGCGGCGGGGCCACAGTCCTGACCCGTCGCAGGGGGACCAAAGGTGCCATATACGGGGTCGTCTGGCGCCCATGTGCTTATTGGTCCTTGGGGTGGTCACGGCGTGCTATGTGTGTTCTGGCGCGCCGTAAATGGGGGTACCTTATCCCCCAGAGGAGGGTCCGGTGACGGACAGCCGCGGCGGGTTCGCGGAAGAATTATGTGTGCCCGTGTTCCCGCCAAAAGCGGCACAGGAGGACACCGTGGAGTTTTAGTGGGTAGGAGTCCCACATAACTGCACTATCTCACCATGGTAGTGCAGTATGCATGAGCATTTCTCCACGTTAAAAAAAAAAGTAACAAACAATAGATACGCAATGACGCACCCTCACCACCCTGGCTTATCGTATTGCATTGAATGCATGACCTTGAAATAGCCAATAAACTTACTGCGGTTAGCGACACTTATTGCGGTGCTCTTCGCAATAAGTGTCGCTATCCGCAGTAAGTTGATTATCTGTGATGCATAATTTTGAAAGAGTTATTGTAAATTCGTTGATTAACTGTGATTCACAAATACTGTACTAATTGCCTCAATCTTTTAAAATTATTTTTGATCAAAAACATTGTTCACTCTTGCTCAGAAAGTCGTACTTAAATAAATCCCCATTACTGCATTTTGACTCTCGGTCTGTCGCGGAACGAGTGGGAAATAAAAAGTTCCAATCGTCACTACTGGGGAGGAACGAAACTTTTTTTCCCACTCGTACCCAGTGGGGACGACGCGACGGGGTGGGGACGACCGGGAATAAACGCTCATTATCAGTATCTGTCTTTACTGGATATGGTGATTTAATATCTTCATCGTCAGCGTCTTCGTTAGTGTTCTTCCTAATGAAAGGATTTTACCAACAACCTTTGATGGCCTTATGCAGCGAACTCTGGGCTTATTTTCACATTTAACAAACCATTTCGCCATTTCGTTTATATAATCTATGGCTTCTAGTTCTTCGTCTCAATTTAACTCCATAATAGTCCTTACCTTGAGTCCTAGTGTCAAGCAGATAGGTGGATTAATTCAACGGCAGACGTTCTCCTTATTTGCCACTACTGGGAGAATTTGATTTTTGGCTTTATTATCAAGAATCGTAATAGTAGGTGAAAATAAAGCCCATTTTGGATTTAATTTCCTTAAATATTATAAACACTAGATGGGCATTGCACTTGTTGGACTCTAGTTGAAAGAAAGGTTATGTTATAGATTCAAGTTCATGTATGCATTGATCTAGGTAATCCTAAAAGTTATCATCAAGCATAGCTGCTTGTGGCAGCATTTGGCATTTGACATATTTTTGGTAACGCTGAGAGAGCGGGTTTTCTATTTTTGAAACTCCTAAGTGATGTTAAGTAGCTGCCCTATCTTGCGTAGCTCGGCAGGTTTAACTTTTCTCCCGATTTCTTGTTTTACGTTTTGCTGTAGCATTGATCGTGGTCTATGGTCTTTGTTCTTGTGATTTTTTTAAATAACTTTTATTATATCTGGATAGTTTAAATTTTTTTCGAAACCATCGCATTTCAGTCCACCATAAGTCAGCAAATTAATAGTGTGTGCTGCGCAGTTTAAAAGCTCAACATCTTTAACTTATTGAAAAGCCTTTCGCATGTTTCTAGCGTTGGCAAACAACAAGAACAAACTTGTCTTCACTGTATTTTGTCACGACTTTTAAAAGCTCTTCACGAAGATATTCCTTTGTGTGGCAATTCTCTACACTACAGTCTCAACAAGGACAGAATACAAAGAGCATGTTCTATTAGAGACAGTTGGGCTCCTAACACAATTACAGCCCTGGCAATTGACATCAGAAGTAAATAATGTTCTAATGTAGTATTTTGGAAAGCTAAAATAACAATAAAAGTAATTAACATTCTAAAAAATAATAGTTTAAAAAAACTAAAAAACACGCTTCCATAGAAAACCAAACTAAAAAGTACAAAATAATGGAAAAAAAGCGTGGGGTGCTTTTTAAGGTATTTTTTTATTGATATCAGACACAGGCACGTTTTTTTAAACTATTATTTATTTTCTATTTTTAGGGTGTTTCGAATTTTGAGACGTATGTCAGCGTAGTTTGTGACGTATGTTAGCGTAATTTTCGAAGACAGTTTTTTTTGCTATGCTGGTAACCCTGGCAAGAATAATGGCACAAGTTAGTTTGTGACGTATGTCAGCGTAGTTTTCGAAGACAGTTTTTTTGCTGTCCTGGTAACCCTGGCAAGGATAATGGCACAAATTTATGAAATTATTGCATTGTCATCGGTCATTGACAGGTGTGCAAAGTTTGAATGAAATCTGGTCATTTAAAGTGGGTCAAAATCGCGCTATAAGGAGTCGGTTACAAACAAACATACAAGTGAAGCTAATATAAAGCGTGTAAAATAATCATCCGATGCGCAAAAAGTTATATATCCACCATTTTGAGTAAATATCCAATAACTCTCACTTTTGCAACACTGTTTTGAACAGTAAAGACAGAGCAAGGAGTTACGAGTGGAGTATACGGTGGAGGTGTGCCCTACCTGGGCGGAGCACCGCCGTGTCCTCGTGGAGGCGATCGGCGGCGGCGACCTCTCACGTCCGGCCCTGGTGCGAGCCATGGTATGGAGCGAGAGGGCATGGGAAGCCGTCACCTCCTTCTGCGAAGCAGTAATGCTCGAGAAGGAGGAGGCGGGGCGCGTGAGGGAGTGGCAGTCTCTGCGCCCTCACGTCCCTAGCCGCCGCAGGAGGAGATGCCCCGGGCGTCGGGAGTCAATAGCGGACTCCCGGCCAGCGTAGGCGCGAGCTTGCGGGCGGCGAGCCTTGCCACATCGGATGCGATCAAACATATGTATGATCGTTTCAGAGGTGTCACCACTCGAATAAATTCAATCGATTTTTAAATAATGCCTGTGTATCTATGTGCCCCTTGCATCAATGTGCCCCACCTCCCCCTACTTACGTAAATAACGTCGTGTACTCGATCGTGTGCCTAAAAGATTTAAAATACAAAAGTTAATGATTTAACTTATTTGATTGTATCGATATTCGGTAAAATATGAAAATTAGGATAGGTAGTTTTTTGTTAAGTCAGGTATTTAAATCACTTAATTTGTGTGATGTTGTGATTTGGTTGATATTGCGAAGCGTTATTAAGAAACATTTAAATGATACAAGTGATAGTCACTATTCATAAATTTTTCAATTGATAGAAAATACTCGATTTACTAAGTACTTTACACGTCGTTGGTGCGGCTTCCTCCAGAATACACACTGTTAAGTGTTATAGCAAATAAACCAAAATCTATAAAAAATGGCGTCTTTTCAGTGTGACCAGATTCAGTATTTTAATACTTTTTCAGTATATTTCATCGATTTTTCCGAACATCAGTATATTTTCAGGTATATTGCTGGCAGTCAGTATTTTTGGGTATATTTTGGTTGAAGTTATGGTAACACCGTAGTGAGTGATCGTCTTTGCGACAATGTTTGCGGAATTCCCCGGAACGCGAACATTGGGGACTTTCCCGGATTTAGTTTATACTTATACATGTTATCAATGAGCAAAGATGAGTAAGTTACAGATATGACAAGAAAGACGGCCGTTGCTGGGGTTGTAGTATTGTAATACTACATATATAATTATCAATCAATACATAGTATTAATCAGACTTGCAGAATGTATGTTCGTCTAAAACTTTACAACTTCTGGACCGATTTTAATGCGGTTTGCACTATTAGATAGAGCGTAATTTCCAGATTGCATACATTCAAATTCGTTGTGGTTCATGAATATCAGTCTACCCGGACGAATTCGGGACGGACCGCTAGTTTATCTATAATTTTCAAAACAACGTCTAGTTTTTAAGTTTTCAGTTGCATGAATAGGTAGTAAAGATACTTTATTACTAGTATCAAATCGTCTAATACGGTTCAAGTGAAATTTTTGTCTCTTCTGCATTCGACTTAATCTTTGAGGACTTTCTTTCGATAATTCGGGAATTTCCCCAAAATAGGAGATGTTTTTGTCATCATATAAATAGAACGCGATTTTCGATGTTTTTATTTACTTAGTTCCACGGCCACAACCAAACCATCAATTTGGCTTCAGGGAAAAACACTCAACTATTGACCAGGTACATAGAATAACTAATATCATTGAAAAAACGCTTGAAAATAAAGAAGTTTGCGCCACCGTATTTCTAGATGTCGCGCAAGCTTTTGACAAAGTTTGGCATAAGGGTCTAATATTCAAGCTCAGGCGCATGCTGCCAGAATTTGCAGATATCCTAGAGTCATATATAACTAATAGAATGTTTAGAATACGGCAGGATGATGCTTATTCCGAGCTAAAAGCTATAAAAGCTGGTGTGCCTCAAGGAAGTGTCCTAGGCCCAATTTTGTACTTGTTATGCACATGTGACATCCCAGAACTGGAAAACAACACCATTGCGACCTTTGCAGATGATACTGCAATTATGGCTACTGGATCAAGCCACAGAGAAGCAGTAGAAAAAGTTCAACTAGCTGTGAACAAAGTTTATGACTGGACACAAAAATGGAAGATCAAACTGAATGAGTCAAAATCAATTCACATTGACTTCACAAATAAATACTTGGACTATCATCCAATCTACATAAATGGCAAGCAAGTGCCTTATGCTAATACAGCCAAAGACCTTGGCATAACTCTCGACGCGAAACTGCGTTGGAAAGCTCATGTCAAAAAGAAAAGACAGGAGCTCGATATACGTTATAAAAGTATGTATTGGTTACTCGGAAGGAAATCCTGTCTATCATTACATAATAAAATAACCCTATACAAGCATATTCTGATGCCAATATGGACGTATGGTATCCAACTTTGGGGCTGTACTAAACAAAGCAACGTCAAAATAATCCAACAATTCCAAAATAAAGTACTCAGGGATGCTGTCAATGCACCCTGGTACATAAGAAATGACGACCTTCACCGTGACCTAAAAATGGAATTCGTCACCACCATTATCCAAAAATTTGCTGAAGCCCACGAACACAGACTTCACCGACACGTGAATGTTGAGGCAATCCAGCTACTAGACAACACAGACTTAGTGCGAAGACTAAAAAGAACTAAACCTTTTGAATTAGTGTAGTGTAAAAAGTGAGTTAATAATAGTAACAATATTGTGCTATACATATAACACATGAACATAGTGTTTAAAAATTGTATTAGACTCTAAGAAAGTGCTACGGACTTGTATAAAAGTGCAAATGGACATTATTCTTAGTTTTAACATAATCTATTACATAACATATTAAGTTAGAGTTAAATTGCTTATTAGCCTTTTTGGCTAGATCGTAATTAATTACTAAGAATTTTGTTCTTATTAATAAAGCATAAAAAAATAAAAATAAAAAATTTACTTAGTTGCATTCATCCGGACAGCATGTCTAGTTTTTAGCAAAGTTATTTAGCTAAGTGGGAACAAATTCCGGAATTTTCTTCGTGGCTTTCACGTTATAAAGATGACGAGTTCACCGCATTTTGCAAAGCATGCAATGCGAAACTGCAAAGTAGATTAGCATCTATAACACAGCATGCAAATACTGAAAAGCATAAATCGAACTTAATAAAATATAAAGGACAGTCAAAGGTAAGCATAACTCGCTTTACTTACCTAGTTCAAGGAGTTTGGATATATTTTAATTTAAAGTTAATCATCCTAGTTTTGTTTCTCAAATCAGTTCGGTAACAGCTATGAAATGCGGCGCTGTTATAAAAAAAATAGTTTAAAAAAACTAAAAAACACGCTTCCATAGAAAACCAAACTAAAAAATAGAAAATAATGGAAAAAAAGCTTGGGGTGCGTGATATCAATAAAAAAAACCGGCCAAGTGCGAGTCGGACTCGCGCACCGAGGGTTCCGTACAAACCTGTAGGTATATAAGTAAAAGTTCACCCATCACGACAATCGTGTCGTAGTTCTGTTCTTTTTCTTGGCTTGGTTTTATTTCTGTCTGTGTTTTATTCTGTTTATTATATAATGTAACCAAAAATTTACAGTTTTCGCAATTTTTCCTTTATCTGTGCTATAAGGCATTGCTTCGTACCAAATTTCAAAATTCTAGATCGACTGGAAGTACTCTTTAGGTTTTGATTCCCTTGCGAGTTTCGAAAATTTGCGGAAATTTGCGGCATAAACGGCTATATCTTTTGATTGCGTTAGTTTAGAAGTTTTTTTTTTTCACAGCTCCAAGGGACAGTAGATTAGAGTATTTGATATAAATTTCAGCTTGATACCTCCACGCGTTCCTGAGAAAAAGGGTCTTGACAGACGGACGGACGGACGGACAACAAAGTGATCCTATAAGAGTTCCGCTTTTTCCTTTTGAGGTGCAGAACCCTAAAAATGACTTAAAAAGCACCCCACGCTTTTTTTCTATTATTTGGTTACTATTATTTAGGGTGTTTCGAATTTTGAGATGTATGTCAGCGTAGTTTGTGACGTATGTCAGCGTAGTTTTCGAAGACAGTTTTTTGTACAAATTTATGAAATTATTGCATTGTCATCGGTCCTTGACAGGTGTGCAAAGTTTGAATGAAATCTGGTCGTTTAAAGTGAATCAAAATCGCGCTATAAGGAGTCTGTTACAAACAAACATACAAACATACAAAAATACATACAAATATACAAGTGAAGCTAATATAAAGCGTCTAAAAACTAAGCAACCAAGTATTTTTAAAATTTTCAGGATGATACATTTTTCAAAAAGGCCCCACTGAAAGACGAAGTCAAGAAAGCTGAGCTGCGTTTATGCAGTTTTCTGTTGGAACACAACATCCCATTTAGAGCTATGGACCATCTTAGTGATGTTCTAGTGAAGTGTTTTACCGATTCCGATATTGCGAAAGAATTTTCCTGCAAGAGAACCAAAGCAGCCGCTATAACTTATAATGTTTTAGGACCCAATTTCGAAAAAGATATGATTGAAGACATACTTGGTACTGCATCTCCTTCAGGTAAACCAGTATATTCAATTATAATCGATGAGAGTACAGATGTTGCAACAGTCAAAGTATTGGTAATAGTAATTAAATACTTCTCTGAAACTAAACGTACTGTACAAACCAAATTCCTTGATTTAGTTGATTTAAGTGGTGAGACCGCAGGTCATTTATTTAATTCGTTGTCATCAAAATTATCCGAATTAAGTTTAGAAATAAAAGACGTAATGGGATTCGCTGCTGATACTACGAATGTGATGTTTGGTTAACATTCTGGCATTGTTGCAAAAATTAAAGAAGTAAACCCAAAGTGCTTTTTCATAAAATGGGTTTGTCACTCTGCAGCATTAAGTGTTAGCCACGCCTGTAAAATACTGCCTAGAAATTTAGAACAAATAGTAAAAGAAGTATATGGATATTTTTCTTAGCAGCAAGCGTCAAAGAGAATTTGCTGAGTTCCAAAATTTCACAGACACTGAAAATCACAGAATTTTGCGTCATTACGACATAAGGTGGCTTTCACTTCATGCCTGTATTAGTAGAATAATCGAGCAGTGGAGGGCATTGCAATTGTTCTTTCAAGACCAATACTTGAGTGATCGCAATATTTCATCAGAGTTTTTATTTAATTCTTTTACCACTGATATAAACAAATTGTACTTTTACTTTTTGGACTACATTTTGCCGATTGTAAACAAATTTAACATAATTTTTCAAGGCGACTATCCGTGCATTGATAGACTGTATGATGATGCATCTAGTATGTACTTGTCGATTTTGGGGTGCTTCATGAAAGCTAATTACATCAAACGTACGGACAATGTATTTACGTTAGACCCAAAGTCTAATGTAAATTTCTTGACCCACACACTGCCGTACATAAAGAATTTCGCAGTTTACGAAATGTAATAGAAACTTTCCCATGCGAAGTACAGCCAGAACAAATGCAGTTAATTGACGAAGAATATAGAACCCTAAAGTTTATTCGCGAAATAAGTGATTTGTTACAATATTCCAGCACTGGCTAACCCATCTCGTGTGAACAATTTTGGGTGGAAGTTGGGAAAATTTCTAACAGTGATGGCATGTTAAAATACAAAAATATAACTAGTTTTAGTAAATCTCTTCTATGTATACCGGTGTCGAATGCTGCATGCGAGCGTATATTTTCACAGATAAATTTAATAAAAACGGACCAAAGAAACAGATTTATAAACATAATAGTGAGTATGAATAAATAAAACGTGTTAAGAAAATCAGTATTTTTATTGGTATATCTGTCCTATGTGTTAGCATACACAATATTCGACTATTTCATATATATTATTTGTGGGTTGCAACATTATTATTTTTTAAATATTTTATTCTTTTCGAGTTGTGGCAACCCACAGATCACTTGTCACTTGTTACTTGTCAAAAGGAAAAGGCGGCGAAAAAGTTCTCTTATTCTGATTGGGATTTATATTCCAAAATTTTAGACTTAAGAGTATCTTCCCTCCCAAAAGTCAACGAGGATAATGCCCAGGAATGTTTCTCTTCTTTTTCCTCCACTGTTTCTACTACAGCAGATGACTGTTTCCCTTCCAAAAAACCCCAATCCGACAAAATTCCTTCTCCGCCATGGTGGGATAAGGAATGCACTGACATCGTCAGGGCCAGGAATGAGGCTGAAGAGACTGTTAACTGTGATATGAACCTGGATAACTTTATCGCTTTCAAGCGAATATTGGCCAAGTCTAGGAAATTACTTAAGAAAAAAAAACGACTGGGTTGGTCAAGGTTTTGCTCTTCGCTGAGTCCATCTACCCCGATTTCAG